>OW443313.2:17500-5017500 GCA_937001585.2 Brachylomia viminalis
CTAACCTAACCTAACCTAACCTAACCTAACCTAACCTAACCTAACCTAACCTAACCTAACCTAACCTAACCTAACCTAACCTAACCTAACCTAACCTAACCTAACCTAACCTAACCTAACCTAACCTAACCTAACCTAACCTAACCTAACCTAACCTAACCTAACCTAACCTAACCTAACCTAACCTAACCTAACCTAACCTAACCTAACCTAACCTAACCTAACCTAACCTAACCTAACCTAACCTAACCTAACCTAACCTAACCTAACCTAACCTAACCTAACCTAACCTAACCTAACCTAACCTAACCTAACCTAACCTAACCTAACCTAACCTAACCTAACCTAACCTAACCTAACCTAACCTAACCTAACCTAACCTAACCTAACCTAACCTAACCTAACCTAACCTAACCTAACCTAACCTAACCTAACCTAACCTAACCTAACCTAACCTAACCTAACCTAACCTAACCTAACCTAACCTAACCTAACCTAACCTAACCTAACCTAACCTAACCTAACCTAACCTAACCTAACCTAACCTAACCTAACCTAACCTAACCTAACCTAACCTAACCTAACCTAACCTAACCTAACCTAACCTAACCTAACCTAACCTAACCTAACCTAACCTAACCTAACCTAACCTAACCTAACCTAACCTAACCTAACCTAACCTAACCTAACCTAACCTAACCTAACCTAACCTAACCTAACCTAACCTAACCTAACCTAACCTAACCTAACCTAACCTAACCTAACCTAACCTAACCTAACCTAACCTAACCTAACCTAACCTAACCTAACCTAACCTAACCTAACCTAACCTAACCTAACCTAACCTAACCTAACCTAACCTAACCTAACCTAACCTAACCTAACCTAACCTAACCTAACCTAACCTAACCTAACCTAACCTAACCTAACCTAACCTAACCTAACCTAACCTAACCTAACCTAACCTAACCTAACCTAACCTAACCTAACCTAACCTAACCTAACCTAACCTAACCTAACCTAACCTAACCTAACCTAACCTAACCTAACCTTTTTTTTTTTTTTTTTTTTTTTTTTTTTTTTTTTTTTTTTTTTTTTTTTTTTTTTTTTTTTTTTTGTCGCTGAGAAATGCTTTATGCATCCCCGCTCGTGGGGGACGAGACGGGGTATGTGGGACTCCTGTCGAAATCCGCACTCGACAGTATACCCACTAAAACTCAGCGGTGTTCCCACAACGCCGTGATGGGAGGGCTATGGGAAATTGGCTCAGCCTCTGCTTCCACAGCCCTCCCGGCGTATGCCCGCCTAGTTGGCGGGCCCCGCATGCCCCCCATTTAACTGGGGGGCTACGGGAATGGCCGGGAACACCCGGCCACTCCCGTCCGACGCTGGTGGAGGCCCGTGCAATACAGGCAAAGGGCGCCCCCGCACCCACCGCCTGCTGGCCTCCACCCGGGAGGAGCCGGAGGTGACTACCAGATCGGCGTCTTCCTCGACCCCTCCCCTCTCCGGAGCGGCGCCGCGCGAGAGAATCATCCCCCGCGCGCGCGCCGCTGCCTCCCTCCGGGACACGACCGCCTGTTCCGCATCGGCGGCCCTGCCCAGTCTACGCCCACTCACCTCCCTCTGTAAGCAGAGGAGGAGTGGACGTATCTGCCCTCTGTAGCCCGGTTCCCTTCACCGACCATCAAGCATGATCGGCGATTGGAACCGCGACCTTTCCCCGCTTGTTGAAGATTAGCCGCCAGCCCCAATTGTCCCCCAAAACCGCACTGGGAGAAATTGGAGCCGACGTTGCCCAGGGTGCGCCACGAGGAGGCTCTTCAACATGCACCCCAACCTAACCTAACCTAACCTAACCTAACCTAACCTAACCTAACCTAACCTAACCTAACCTAACCTAACCTAACCTAACCTAACCTAACCTAACCTAACCTAACCTAACCTAACCTAACCTAACCTAACCTAACCTAACCGAAAGAATAAGGAAGACGGGCAATCTAGTGGTAGAGGAGGTAAAGAACAAAGATCCTCTCATCATCATCAAGGACGTCCTCTCCTGCCACTCGGATGTGGAGGTTACACAAGCCCTGCAGCGGCAAAATACCCACCTGATCGGGGACATACCTGCGGAAGATTTGAGGTTGGGGGTGAAGTACCGTCGTAGAACGAGGAACCCCCACATGTGCCACGTCATCCTGCGGGTGTCCCCTACGGTATGGCAGAGGCTGACTACGGCGGGTCGCGTGCACATTGACCTACAGCGGGTGCGTGTGCAGGACCAGTCACCACTGGTGCAGTGCACTCGCTGTCTGTGCTTCGGGCACAGCAGGAAACTGTGCACGCTGCCCGCCGACCTCTGCATCCACTGCGGTGAGCCCCACATGCGTGCAGACTGTCCGTCACGTCTGGCAATGGAAGAGCCGAAGTGTCACAACTGCCAAACAGCAAAAATGGAGAAGACTGACCACAACGCCTTCGACAGCGTGTGCCCGATACGCGCCAAATGGGACGCGTTAGCGCGCCTGTCGGTGGCGTACTGCTAAAGTCAAGTTATCACCCGCAAGAAAAAACCACAACGGTATTGGTTCCAAAATTAACATTCGTTCAAACCTACAAACTCAAAAAACAGAAACAAAATAAGTAAACTCATTGAAAAAGCGAATTGGAGACAACTTCATGAGAAATTGCCCCAATTGAATACAAAATTATTTTAAATTAAAAATATTAGAAAAAACTTACCTTACCGTTGTGGTCAAAAGTGATGTTAATATAAAGCAGGAGGTCAGCACCATGAGAAGTCGCATTCGGAGCGCTGCACCAGACCAGAGAGCGCAGGTTGTCGAGAGGGACCTGAAACAAAAAGGGAATGAGTATGAAGAAGTGGAAGTTACTATACTGAGAGAGGCAGCGGCTGAGTCTGGCAAGACCTTTAAAAAATTGTCTAAGAGGAATATAATAAGATAGAAGTAATAATTTATAGTATAGGAATTAAATATAAACAAGTAGTTTAAGAAATTATGTCTATATGATATATTGTATATATATTAGGATAGCCATACTAAAAATAGAACATAGAATAAGAATAAGAAAAGACTTGAACAATTACAGTTTGCTCAAAAAAAAAAAAAAAAAAAAAAAAAAAAAAAAAAAAAAAAAAAAAAAAAAAAAAAAAAAAATTTAAAATGTCATAACTATAATAATAAATAGAGCAATAAGTTATTACTTACGTAAGGTGTTAGCCTATTAAGATACGCATAACATGTAAATGACGGAATTAGATTGGTTAAGTACTACAGACAAATCGGATGAAGTGTGGAAACCGCTTCCAGGAACTCTCCATTTCCTAAAACAGGATGCATGAAAGATGATGAAGAAACAGAATAATAAGCAACCAGAAACATGGCCAAACAAGGTCTCTGATCATGTCAGAGGGACACTGAGCAAAGGCAGGAGTGGGTTTTAGCCGGTAAGAGTCCGGCACTGCCCAGACTGGCTCACTAGTGAGGTAGTCTGGGCGTCCATGAGGATTTCCCCTCCTGCCCAAACAAAAAAAAAAAAAAAAAAAAAAAAAAAAAAAAAAAAAAAAACCTAACCTAACCTAACCTAACCTAACCTAACCTAACCTAACCTAACCTAACCTAACCTAACCTAACCTAACCTAACCTAACCTAACCTAACCTAACCTAACCTAACCTAACCTAACCTAACCTAACCTAACCTAACCTAACCTAACCTAACCTAACCTAACCTAACCTAACCTAACCTAACCTAACCCAAGTAAGACAATAAATAAACAATTAAACTTCTTAATATACAGTAAAATCTAAAAATTCAATGCAAATTCATATGAAAACTTTAATAAAAAGGTCTCTGATCATGTCAGAGGGACACTGAGCAAAGGCAGGAGTGGGTTTTAGCCGGTAAGAGTCCGGCACTGCCCAGACTGGCTCACAAGTGAGGTAGTCTGGGCGTCCATGAGGATTTCCCCTCCTGCCAAAAAAAAAAAAAAAAAAAAAAAAAAAAAAAAAAAAAAAAAAAAACCTAACCTAACCTAACCTAACCTAACCTAACCTAACCTCACCTGCTGAATGGATTAAATGTATGTGTGAATGTATGTTAGAATGGTTGTCTAGAAAAAGAAATAAATATCCGTGTGTTTGATGTTGCATGTGATTTTGAGCTCAATATCATCATAACGCAAAACAATGGCTCTGATCATGTCAGAGGAACACTAGACAAGGCAGGAGTGGGTTTTAGCCGGTAAGAGTCCGGCACTGCCCAGACTGGCTCACGAGTGAGGTAGTCTGGGCGTCCATGAGGATTTCCCCTCCTGCCAAACAAAAAAAAAAAAAAAAAAAAAAAAAAAAACCTAACCTAACCTAACCTAACCTAACCTAACCTAACCCAGTACCCCCCCAGCTCTCGAGGCGGTCGGATCGTTTTTAGAGTCACTCCACGTTTGAAAAATCAATTAAATGGTATTTTTTAACGCTACAAGGTCGTGAAGTACACCAAAAGAACCGGCTCAGTGCCGCGCAAGTGATTGTGAAAACCCTGTGAGTCGCAAAAGTCAGGGAAAAAAGTGACAAGTGAAAAAGTCAAAAAGTGTGAACTTGGGAAATCTTTGGACTGCTATAACTCCGAAGAACGATCTTTTACCCCAAGTTTTTATAACACTATATTGTGAGGCACAAGAAGAGGCATCGAGAAACTTCAAGCCCAGAAGAATCCGACTGCGCATTCCCGAGAAAACGGCTGAAAACTGCGATCCTAACCTCCAAATTGGAACACGTGGTTTCCAAACGGGGCTTTGCTGGTTGCTGATTTTTTGGGAGAGAAGAGGAGGTACACGAGCGAGACCAACGATTTCTTGTTTGGATTTTTACAAGCAACAGGTACCGAGTTATTCAATTTCGAAAGTCCAAACTTCGGTCCCCTGTCCTGACGAATTTTCAGGCAGGACCCCTATTTTTTCTGGCGGATCCTGCTGCGCGCTCGTTGGGAGAAGAGACCAAGATTAATTTCAAATTTTTAGATTGCTTATTTTATTTTGTTAAATTTTATGTTTTTTCAAAAATTTGGTCCCTAAAATTATTAATATTTTATTTTTTATAACATTATCTTTAAGAACGGTATTTACCAATAATTATTATATTTTTTCCAAAATTTTATGTAAAAGGACTCCAAAGATATTGAATTTTTTGTAATTTTCTCTAATTAAATGCAAACTATTAGTCCTAAAAATATTTTGACCACAGAATCGTGCTCTGAACACCTGTCTCGACTTGTTTAAGCCCAAAGTTGCCCCCTATAGCTCCAGGAACGGAGAAATTAGACTTTTTCAGCCATATTGGTTTTTATGGTTGACCGCTTCAATAGTGATTATCTCTGGAGCTATTGGGCGCAGAACTTTCGGATTTTCATAGTTATTAGGAGTGTATGAACGGGAACAATCGTTGTAAATTTCAGGCGTTTTTCAGGCCTGAAACTTTTTGGTCCTGAAATTTATTTTGCCGAATAGGGGAGGTTAAGTCGAACACCGCATCCAAAACCGCGTCTCTCTCCGACAAACGGGCACGGAGCTGCAGCTGCCCAAAGACAACCTTTGACATTAGGGCGGCCATCTTGAAATTTTTCAATCCATCGTAGCTCCGGGCTCGGTGGTCGTAGAGGTTCGCCGTTTCGACACTCTGGATTGTGGGGACAAAGCCTATCGTGCGGAGTAGGTTTCGAGAGTATTCGGGCCTGAAATTTTCAGGATCCTGGAGTTCGCCACGCGCGAAAGAACGGGTCGGGGCAGGTCTGGGGAGCCCAAACTCGGGTGTTCTGCGACCACCCGAAGCGGAGATATTACCTGTCAAACATTGACACTGACAGCTGATCCGCCATTTTTGGAAAATTTAAAACATTCATATCTTCGCAACGGAGGGTCGCAGAACGACGGGGTTTTGGACGTGTGGGGTAGATAACTGTGTTCTGTCGGGTGGGACATTCTTCAGGCGCTTTTCGGGTGTCAAGACTTTTCGGCCTGAAAACTATTTCAGTGGATAGGTCTCACCGAGCCAAGTGCGGAGAGCCCGAGCACGGGGTTTTTCGGACCGGCGGAACCGGAGATAACCGCCAGTAACCATTTTTCGACCTCCATCTTAGGAAAAAACCCAAATCTTTGAGCCGGGATAGCTCCGGAACCGCTTGGGGGAATTGCCTCGAGTTTGGGGTCATCTGAATGGGCTCGGGGAGATCTATCTATTGACGACAAAAAATCAGCTCTACATAGAGTTTACTTTTATTTTCGCTCTACATCGGCAGTTTGACGCCTGAAAGCAGAAATTTCCTTAGTGTATGTTTTTTATGTACGTTGAAACCCGTAGACGCAGACATTTATAGACATGAGAATTTTCTTAGACATAAATTAATTAATTATTTTTGACCTAATTTATCCCACTGACATTTATTCACCCCATTTTTATACAATTTTATTTATTTCTTTACTTCTCTGACTTTATACAATTATACAATTAATTTTGCTTCTTTACAAAGTAAAAATTCATAGTTTTCATAAGGGCGCCCCTCGGACATTATAAAAATGCTCAGAACTCCATCTAAAGAGAAAATGGACAACAGAGACACTAACAAATCACCGACGGTAGATAATAACAACACTTTCACAAAAAACACACCCCCTATGGAAGCACCAAAAAAGACAACAACCAAGAACATTGGAGAACTGGAGACTGGGAAGCCAAAGGCTCCAGCTCAGAATAAGCCTCAGACAACTCCAAAAGAGGCCTCATCCTCTTCCTTGCCGGATGACAAAACATCGACGGAGCCGGACGGAGGTCCCCCTGTGGAGGTAGGCAAACCAACACCTAAATATGCTAACAGGATCTCCGAAGCACGAGCCTGCCTCCTAAAGGCAAAAGTGCACTTGGGGAACTCCCGAAATATTAAGACCGAAATTAAGACGGAGGTCATCCAGGCGCTGGAAAGACTTTTCCAGCTGGTCAAAGAGGCAGAGGCTGAAAAGGGGAAAAGTAAGGACCCACAAACAGACACACGCACAGACACACACACACACACACAAACACACACACAGACGGAACAAAAAGCAGTGCAGAGTGCGGGAACCGAGGGCAACAAAGAGATCGTAGCTCTCATCGGGAAGCTGAAAGAGCACGCTGAACTCATAAAAGAGAACACCGAAAGCATGGGGCAGCTAAATGACCAGATAAGGAGCATGGAAAAGCGGTCCTATGCTGGTGTAGCTGCAACTTCCACCAGTAAGCGACCCCCGGTGCAGACGGCTCTGCACTCCTTTATTGTGACCGCGAAAGACGACCAAGAGACCGGAGATGAGGTAATGAGCAAAATCAGACAGGCGGTTAATGCAAAAGAAGGAGGATTTGCGGTAGAGAGAGTAAGAAAAGCCAAAGACCGCAAAGTAATACTGGGCTGCAAAACCGACGAGGAAAGAGAGCGAGTAAAAAACAGGATCAGGGAAGCTGGCGGAAGCCTTATAGTAGAAAACATCCAAAACAGAGATCCCCTCGTTATCCTGAAGGACGTGCTCACTTGCAACAGTGACGAGGACATAGTAAACGCACTAAGGAACCAAAATAAAAGATTGTTCACCAACCTGGAAGAAAACGACAATAGGATGGAAATAGCATACAAAAAACGCACCAGAAATCCACACACCAGTCACATCGTGATGAGGGTATCCCCCAAAATGTGGCAGAGACTGACAGAGGCTGAGTCGGTCCTCATTGACCTACAGAGGATAAAAGTAACCGACCAGTCTCCGATTGTACAGTGCTCGCTTTGCTTGGGCTATGGGCATGGTAGGCGTTTTTGCCAGGAAACCCGGGCAAGGTGCAGTCATTGCGGGGGCCCTCACATGAAGGCAGAATGCCCTGACTGGATTGAGGGTGCGACCCCGTCGTGTTGCAACTGTGTGCGTTCAAAGATTGAAAAGACAGCTCATAACGCATTTAGCCAGGACTGCCCCATCAGGGCAAAATGGGATGCAATAGCCAGATCAAGGGTGGCGTATTGCTAAGGTGGTCCCAGGAGAAAACTCGGTCTCTCAAAATAAGCCATACCTCGTGGCACAAGCAAACCTGCGAAAAAAGGCTCTGGCTACAAACGAGTTCATGCTTGAGTCTCACAAGAAGGGGGTGGCTTTTGCACTGCTCCAGGAGCCGTACATCGGAGGTTTGGGTAGAATGAAAGACTACCGCGGTGCTCGAATATACCAGCATACCGGCAATGAAGACGGAGTCATCAAGACCGCAATCGCAGTCTTTGATGGCGATATAGACGTCATCCAGTGTCCAAATCTCACCACGCCCAACATCACAGTGGTGAAAATGAAGACAAGCGCCTGGGAGATTGCGGTGGTCTCATTCTACCTAGAACCGAAACCAACACCGATAGGGCCATACCTGGAGCAGCTCATCAAGATAGAGAGGAGCTTCGGTCGGAGGATCATCTTGGGCGGAGACGCAAACGCCAAAAACTCTTGGTGGGGTAGCCGCAAAATTGACCGAAGAGGGACCGAAATGGCGGGCGCCCTAGAAGAGATGGGAATGCAGGTGCTCAACATAGGCGACACACCAACGTTCCACACAGTGAGGGGAACCACACTATACACCAGCTTCGTGGATATCACGGCATGTACGGCGGATCTGCTTGACCTGGTCGACGACTGGAGAGTGGACGAAGGCATGACGAGCTCTGACCACAATACCATTCTATTTAAAATAAAACTGGAAAGGGCAAAGGGCTTTGATATAAACAGAACCACAAGAATTTTCAATACTAAAAAAGCGAACTGGGAGCAATTTCGTGAGAAACTGGCCCGGTCGCTTGAAGTAAATCATCTTAATAAAATTGAAATAGACAAAATTAATATTAAAACTGAATTAGAAATTAAAATAGATAAATATATTAACGTAATAGTAGAAGCATGCAACAATAGTATTCCAAAATTAAAGCCCAATAGTAAAATCAACATACCTTGGTGGTCCAATGAGCTAGCAATGCTGAAAAAGGAGGTCGCTACTAGGAAGCGCAGAGTCCGCTGTGCAGCGCCGATCAGGAGGGAGAAAGTCGTGGGGGAGTACCTGCAAATGAAGGAGAAATACGAGCAAGCAGAAAGAGCTGCCCAAACAGAAAGCTGGAAAAGCTTCTGTGGAAAACAGGATAGAGAGGGACTCTGGGAAGGAATATACAGGGTCATAGGCAGGACAACAAAAAGACAGGAGGATCTGCCCCTAATTAAGGACGGAAAGGTGCTAAACCGCCTCGCGTCTGCCACGTTGCTGGCAGAAACATTCTACCCCGAGGACAGGAAGGAGGAAGATAGGGAGGAGCACAGGAGTATCAGGACGGTGGCTGAAAAAGTAAACGAGATGGGCCAAGATGAAGAACATGACCCACCGTTTACTCAGGAAGAGCTGAACTCCGCTATGTGCAGCTTCAATCCCAAGAAAGCCCCGGGGGCGGACGGCCTTACGGCGGACATCTGCCAGCAATCAATTGGTCAGGATTCAGAGCTCTTCCTATCACTGGCAAACAAATGCCTAGAGCTGGGCTACTTCCCGAGGATCTGGAAGGAAGCCACAGTGGTTATCCTGAGGAAACCCGGGAAGGAGAGCTATACAACTCCCAAATCATATAGGCCAATAGGACTGTTGCCAGTGATGGGAAAAGTCTTTGAAAAAATGCTGATAGGCAGAATAAAGTGGCACATCATACCTGGACTCAGCTCACGTCAATATGGGTTTATGCCACAAAGAAGCACTGAAGACTCCCTCTATGACCTGCTAGAACATATACGCAAAAAACTAAAGGATAAGAAACTTATAGTCATGATATCGCTGGACATAGAGGGAGCCTTCGACAGTGCATGGTGGCCGGCTATAAAAACCGGTTTGGCGGAGGCAAAGTGCCCGAAAAATCTGAGAAGAGTGGTGGATAGCTACCTGGAACACCGGTCGGTCAAAGTAAGGTACGTCGGACAGGAGGTCAAAAGAGAGACGAGTAAGGGATGTGTGCAGGGATCGATAGGGGGCCCGATATTTTGGAACATCTTACTCGACCCCCTACTAAAAGGGCTTGTTCAAAGGGGAGACTACTGCCAAGCTTTCGCCGATGACGTAGTCATGTTATTTGACGGGGACTCCGCGATGGATGTCCAGCGACGTGCCAATGACGCCCTCGAGTATGTTCACCAATGGGGAGTCAGTAATAAGTTAAGATTCGCACCGCATAAAACCAACGCAATGGTCATCACGCGGAAACTCAAGCACGATACCCCACTGCTGAGCATGGGCGGGGTCGATATTGGCATGTCGCAGGACATCAAAGTCCTGGGGCTGACCATAGACAGCAAGCTGACGTTTAATGTCCATGCATCTAACGTATGCAAAAAGGCATTAAACCTGTATAAGCAGCTGTCTAGGGCAGCCAGGGTCAGTTGGGGACTAAATCCGGAGGTAATACACACCATCTACACGGCAGTAGTCGAACCAATTATTCTCTATGCGGCAAGTGCGTGGGCATCAGCGTCCGAAAAACTGAATGTGCGCAAACAATTTAACGCGGTCCAAAGGGGGTTCGCGCAGAAAATGTGCAAATCCTACCGCACGGTCTCCTTAAACTCGGCACTAGTGTTGGCTGGGATACTACCCCTTGACCTCCGAATACAAGAGGCAGCTGCCCTATATAGGGCAAGGAGGGGGGTACCCCAGCCAGCGCTGGGAGACAAGGAGATCGAGCGACGTACCGCGTTCGATAAAACCCCTCACCCGGCCAAACATATAAGCCTGCAGTTCATATGCCTGGCAGACCAGGAGCAACTGAATAACCACTGCACTCCAGCAGTGCAGATATACACGGACGGCAGCAAAATCGAAGGCAAGGTTGGGGCGTCACTGTCTCACTGGAGCAATGACACTGAACTTAAAAGTCAGAAATTAAAGCTGTCGGCCCACTGTACCGTCTACCAGGCCGAACTGCTGGCTGTATGCAAGGCCACGAGGGAAATTTTGCGTAGCCCAGACGATACCAATAGCTTCGGTATATACAGCGACTCTAGGTCATCATTGGAAACGGTCGCTAACCATCGCTCATTCCACCCCCTCGCTGTCGAAATCCGCGAAAACCTGCGACAATGCAAGGAACGATCCAAAAAAGTGGAACTCTTTTGGATCAAAGCTCATGCAGGATTGGAGGGCAACGAAAGAGCAGACCAGCTAGCTAAGGACGCCGCCCTAAAACTAAAAACAAAGCCAGACTACGACCAATGCCCGATCTCATTTGTCAAGCGACAGATCCGCGCGGATACGCTTGACAAGTGGAATCGGAGATACAGATCCGAGGAAACAGCTGGCGTGACAAAAATATTTTTTCCAGATGCCATCCAAGCTTTCAAGCTCGTAAAACAATTAAAACCGACCGGTACACTCACACAAATACTGACGGGGCACGGTGGGTTTTCCGAATACCTGAACAGGTTCAAGTGTAAGGAAAGTCCATCGTGCATATGTGACCCTGACAAACAAGAGACCATAGTGCATATTTTGACTGACTGCCCCGCTTACGGCCTGGAGAGACATGACATAGAACAGGAAATAGGTACCAACATAGCGATAGACACAATAAATGATATAATAACATCTAAGCAGACTAGAGACAAGTTTATTGGGTACTGTTTAAAAATAGCTAACATGACCATTGCTAGGAATAAGTAGACTAAATTTATTATGCTCAGGATTCATATTTGTCTAATAATATATAACAGTAGCATTTACGCAAGTTGTCGAAAAGTCCGAAACCCAGCTGTGACGAACTCAATAAATTACGCTTAACTAAGCTGTATTGTATACCTAGAATAAGAATGTTCCGAAACAATTACTATATGATAATCTCCTAGAATTAGAATTAAGAAGTCGTTTAGATATAAGAATGTGTAAATGTACGTAATGTAAATGTAACGAAGGTATGTAAATGTAATGTAAATTTAATGTAAATGTAATCTAAATGTAATTTAAATGTAATTTAAATGTAATTCAAATATAATGTAAATGTAATTTAAATGTAATTTCAATATAATGTAAATGTCAAAGACTGTAAACAATGTTTAAACGCAATAATTAAGACCCTAATTGTAAAGAAGTGAATGGATGGAAATAGACTATAAGGATATGAATAATGCTAGCATAAGTATAGTTATAAGAATAAAGAGAATGTGACATTAGTATAGATAGATATAAGAATATTAAAAATGTAAAAAATCCTATAGAATAAGAAGAATGTAAGATGTAATGTATTATATGACTGACATTTTGAAATAAATAAAGAATGATAATAAAGAATAGCAAATAAGGTCTTGGACTATGTCCGAGGTAAATTAGCTCGCAGACTCCGCCTTGCGCGGAGAGGTAGGCGCCATAATAAAAAAAAAAAAAAAAAAAAAAAAAAACCTAACCTAACCTAACCTAACTTTTTTTTTTTTTTTTTTTTTTTTTTTTTTTTTTTTTTTTTTTTTTTTTTGCGCTGGGAAAAATGCATTACGCATGCCCACCCGTCGGGGGACGGGAGGGGTATGTGGGACTCCCCGGTAGAACCGGTATACCCACTAAACAACCCAGCGGCATTCCCGCATCGTCTGAGTGGAGGGGGACTGGGAATCGGCAGAGCCTTTCCATCCTGCCCCCCGCCGACGACCGCCCGCCTTTACGGCGGGCCCGGCGGGCCCGTCCCGTCGGGGGGGAGGGGCCCAGGAATGACTGACGACGTGGGTGGTGAACAGTGCAATGCAGGAGAAGGCGCCCCCGCGCCTGTCTCCCGCTGTTCACCACCTGGAGGCGCGTGACGACGATCATACAACCGCCGTCTCACGCCCCGTCTTCGCCTGCGGAGCGGCGCCGCGAGAGGGTCTTCCTCCCGCACGCGCTCCGCCGCCTCCTTCTGTGACATTACCTCTTCGCAGAAGGAGGCGACCGCTGCCCAGGCCCCCTCGCTTTCCAGCATCGAGTTGACGACGCCGGGAAGCGAGAGGTCCTGCCCGACCGCTGCGACCAAAGGTAGGCGCAGCTCGGACCAGGCCGGGCACACCTCGAGGGTGTGCTGCGCCGTGTCCTCCGCCGCGCCACAGTCGTGGCACGACGGGGTCTCCTCCCTTTGGATCCGATGCAGGTGCGATCCGAAGCACCCGTGGCCGGACAACACCTGCACCAGACGGAAAGAGAGGAAACCGTGGGACCGCTCGAGCCAATCCTTCAGGACCGGCCCGAGCGCGTCCAGTGTTCGGCGGCCGAATGCGGCAGTGGCGAGGTCCTCCGTCCAATGATGGACGATTGCGTCCTTCGCCTCTTGCCGCACGGCCTCCCGTTCTTCTGCGACGGGGGGCTCCCCGAGCGCCTTGCGGCGCGCCGTCCATTCGTACACTCTGGTCAGCACCCACGCCTCGAGCTCCCAAGGAGGGGTGCCGGCCAGAGCGCACGCCGCAGAGAAGCCCACCGAGCGGTAGGCCCTCGCCACCCGCAGTGCAATGGCCCTTTGGGGCCTGCGGATGGCCGTGGCGTTCTCCCGTCTGTGGAGGGAGTCTGCCCAGATTGGGGCCCCGTAAAGGGCCATGCTCCTGAGGATGCCGGCATACAAGCGCCGGCATCGCGCCTTCGGACCCCCCAGATTCGGGAGGAGCCACGACAAGGCGTTCGCGGCCTTCAGCAGGCGCGTCGACAGCCCGCTAAAGTGTGGGCCGAAGCGCCACCTGCTGTCGAGGACAAGGCCCAAAACCTAACCTAACCTTTTTTTTTTTTTTTTTTTTTTTTTTTGTCGCTGAGAAATGCTTTATGCATCCCCGCTCGTGGGGGACGAGACGGGGTATGTGGGACTCCTGTCGAAATCCGCAACCGACAGTATACCCACTAAAACTCAGCGGTGTTCCCACAACGCCGTGATGGGAGGGCTATGGGAAATTGGCTCAGCCTCTGCTTCCACAGCCCTCCCGGCGTATGCCCGCCTATTTGGCGGGCCCCGCATGCCCCCCATTTAACTGGGGGGGCTACGGGAATGGCCGGGAACACCCGGCCACTCCCGTCCGACACTGGTGGAGGCCCGTGCAATGCAGGCAAAGGGCGCCCCCGCACCCACCGCCTGCTGGCCTCCACCCGGGAGGAGCCGGAGGTGACTACCAGACCGGCGTCTTCCTCGACCCCTCCCCTCTCCGGAGCGGCGCCGCGCGAGAGAATCATCCCCCGCGCGCGCCGCTGCCTCCCTCCGGGACACGACCGCCTGTTCCGCATCGGCGGCCCTGCCCAGTCTACGCCCACTCACCTCCCTCTGTAAGCAGAGGAGGAGTGGGCGTATCTGCCCTCTGTAGCCCGGTTCCCTTCACCGACCATCAAGCATGATCGGTGATTGGAACCGTGACCTTTCCCCGCTTGTTGAAGATTAGCCGCCAGCCCCAATTGTCCCCCAAAACCGCACTGGGAGAAATTGGAGCCGACGTTGCCCAGGGTGCGCCACGAGGAGGCTCTTCAACATGCACCCCAACCTAACCTTTTTTTTTTTTTTTTTTTTTTTTTTTTTTTTTTTTTTTTTTTTGTCGCTGAGAAATGCTTTATGCATCCCCGCTCGTGGGGGACGAGACGGGGTATGTGGGACTCCTGTCGAAAACCGCACTCGACAGTATACCCACTAAAACTCAGCGGTGTTCCCACAACGCCGTGATGGGAGGGCTATGGGAAATTGGCTCAGCCTCTGCTTCCACAGCCCTCCCGGCGTATGCCCGCCTACTTGGCGGGCCCCGCATGCCCCCCATTCAACTGGGGGGCTACGGGAATGGCCGGGAACACCCGGCCACTCCCGTCCGACACTGGTGGAGGCCCGTGCAATACAGGCAATGGGCGCCCCCGCACCCACCGCCTGCTGGCCTCCACCCGGGAGGAGCCGGAGGTGACTACCAGACCGGCGTCTTCCTCGACCCCTCCCCTCTCGGAGCGGCGCCGCGCGAGAGAATCATCCCCCGCGCGCGCGCCGCTGCCTCCCTCCGGGACACGACCGCCTGTTCCGCATCGGCGGCCCTGCCCAGTCTACGCCCACTCACCTCCCTCTGTAAGCAGAGGAGGAGTGGGCGTACCCTCTGTAGCCCGGTTCCCTTCACCGACCATCAAGCATGATCGGCGATTGGAACCGTGACCTTTCCCCGCTTGTTGAAGATTAGCCGCCAGCCCCAATTGTCCCCCAAAACCGCACTGGGAGAAATTGGAGCCGACGTTGCCCAGGGTGCGCCACGAGGAGGCTCTTCAACATGCACCCCAACCTAACCTTTTTTTTTTTTTTTTTTTTTTTTTTTTTGTCGCTGAGAAATGCTTTATGCATCCCCGCTCGTGGGGGACGAGACGGGGTATGTGGGACTCCTGTCGAAAACCGCACTCGACAGTATACCCACTAAAACTCAGCGGTGTTCCCACAACGCCGTGATGGGAGGGCTATGGGAAATTGGCTCAGCCTCTGCTTCCACAGCCCTCCCGGCGTATGCCCGCCTACTTGGCGGGCCCCGCATGCCCCCCATTCAACTGGGGGGCTACGGGAATGGCCGGGAACACCCGGCCACTCCCGTCCGACACTGGTGGAGGCCCGTGCAATACAGGCAATGGGCGCCCCCGCACCCACCGCCTGCTGGCCTCCACCCGGGAGGAGCCGGAGGTGACTACCAGACCGGCGTCTTCCTCGACCCCTCCCCTCTCGGAGCGGCGCCGCGCGAGAGAATCATCCCCCGCGCGCGCGCCGCTGCCTCCCTCCGGGACACGACCGCCTGTTCCGCATCGGCGGCCCTGCCCAGTCTACGCCCACTCACCTCCCTCTGTAAGCAGAGGAGGAGTGGGCGTACCCTCTGTAGCCCGGTTCCCTTCACCGACCATCAAGCATGATCGGCGATTGGAACCGTGACCTTTCCCCGCTTGTTGAAGATTAGCCGCCAGCCCCAATTGTCCCCCAAAACCGCACTGGGAGAAATTGGAGCCGACGTTGCCCAGGATGCGCCACGAGGAGGCTCTTCAACATGCACCCCACCCCAACCTAACCTTTTTTTTTTTTTTTTTTTTTTTTTTTTTTTTTTTTTTTTTTTGTCGCTGAGAAATGCTTTATGCATCTCCGCTCGTGGGGGACGAGACGGGGTATGTGGGACTCCTGTCGAAATCCGCACTCGACAGTATACCCACTAAAACTCAGCGGTGTTCCCACAACGCCGTGATGGGAGGGCTATGGGAAATCGGCTCAGCCTCTACTTCCACAGCCCTCCCGGCGCATGCCCGCCTAGTTGGCGGGCCCCGCATGCCCCCCATTTAACTGGGGGGCTACGGGAATGGCCGGGAACACCCGGCCACTCCCGTCCGACACTGGTGGAGGCCCGTGCAATACAGGCAAAGGGCGCCCCCGCACCCACCGCCTGCTGGCCTCCACCCGGGAGGAGCCGGAGGTGACTACCAGACCGGCGTCTTCCTCGACCCCTCCCCTCTCCGGAGCGGCGCCGCGCGAGAGAATCATCCCGCGCGCGCGCGCCGCTGCCTCCCTCCGGGACACGACCGCCTGTTCCGCATCGGCGGCCCTGCCCAGTCCACGCCCACTCACCTCCCTCTGTAAGCAGAGGAGGAGTGGACGTATCTGCCCTCTGTAGCCCGGTTCCCTTCACCGACCATCAAGCATGATCGGCGATTGGAACCGCGACCTTTCCCCGCTTGTTGAAGATTAGCCGCCAGCCCCAATTGTCCCCCAAAACCGCACTGGGAGAAATTGGAGCCGACGTTGCCCAGGGTGCGCCACGAGGAGGCTCTTCAACATGCACCCCACCCCAACCTAACCTAACCTTTTTTTTTTTTTTTTATTTTTTTTTTTTTTTTTTTTTTTTTTTTTTTTTTTTTTTGTCGCTGAGAAATGACATTACGCATCTCCGCTCGTCGGGGGACGAGACGGGGTATGTGGGACTCCCTGCCAGAGTGGCAGTATACCCACTAAAACTCAGCGGTGTTCCAGCGACGCCGTGATGGGAGGGCTATGGGAAATTGGCTCAGCCTCTGCTTCCACAGCCCTCCCGGCGTATGCCCGCCTAGCTGGCGGGCCCCGCATGCCCCCCAGCCTGGGGGGCTACGGGAATGGCCGGGAACACCTGGCCATTCCCGTCCGACACTGGTGGAGGCCCGTGCAATACAGGCAAGGGTGCCCCCGCACCCGTTGCCTGCTGGCCTCCACCGGGGAGGAGTCGGTGATGGCCGTCATACTGACGTCTTCTTCGACCCCTCCTCCGTCTTCGGAGCGCCGCCGCGTGAGGGTCGTCCTCCCGCGCGCGCTCCGCCGCCTCCTTCTGGGACATGACGTGTTCGCAGAAGGAGGCCACTGCCGCCCAGGACCTCTCATCGCCCAGCATGGCGTTGACCAAACCGGGGAGTGAGAGGTCCGGTCCGATCACCGAAGTGAGACTGCGGCGCGGCTCGGACCACGACGGGCACACCGCGAGGGTGTGCTGCGCCGCGTCCTCCGCCGCACCGCAGTCGTGGCACGACGATGTCTCCTCCCGTCCGATCCGGTGCAGGTACGATCCGAAACAACCGTGTCCGGACAGCACCTGCACCAGACGGAACGAGAGGAACCCGTGCGACCGATCGAGCCAGTCTCGCAGGACCGGCCCGATCGCGTCGAGGGTTCGGCGGCCGAAGGCTGCGGTGGCGAGGTCCCTCGTCCAATGGACGACGATGGCGTCCCTCGCCTCCCGCCGGACGGCCTCCCGCTCTTCCGGGGCGGGGCGTTCTCCTCTCGCCCTCCGCCCCGCCGTCCATTCGTATACTCTGGCGAGCACCCACGCCTCGAGTTCCCAAGGAGGGGTGCCAGCCAGAGCACACGCTGCCGCGAAGCCCACCGTGCGGTAGGCCCGCGACACCCGCTGGGCTATGGCCCTTTGGGGGGCCCGCAAGGCGGCGGCGTTCTCCCGCCTTTGGAGGGAGTCCTCCCAGATAGGGGCCCCGTAAAGGGCCATGCTCCTCAAGATGCCGGCGTAGAGTTGCCGGCATCGCGCGCTGGGCCCCCCCAAATTGGGGAGCAGCCACGAGAGGGCGCCCGCAGTCTTCAGCAGGCGCGTCGACAGCCCGCTAAAATGCGGGCCGAAACGCCACCTGCTGTCGAGTACAAGGCCCAGATATTTCATCTGGGCCTTCACCTCGATTCGGACGCCCTCCACAAATATGTGGGCGTCTGGTGGTTGGCGCTGCCGAGGCCCGTGGAAGAACACAGCCTCGGTCTTGTGCAGCGCCACCGTCAATCCTAGGCGGCGGATCCTCCCTGCGACCAAGGATCCGCCCGCCGAGGCCAAGTTGGCCGCCCCCCTGAAACTCTCCCCCCGGGCGGTGAGGAGAGTGTCATCCGCGTAGCAGACGACACTCGTACCTCGGAGGAGAGTTCCCCGCAAGAGCCAGTCGTAGCCGACGTTCCAGAGGAGAGGTCCCAGGACTGACCCCTGTGGAACGCCGGCCTCGACTGCGTACCGCCGGACTTGGCCAGCCCTGTTCACGAGGACGATCGCCCGATCCTCCAGGTAGCTGGCCAGTAGACGCCGCATATATCGAGGCACCCCGTGGAATCGGAGTGCCTCTAGGATGGTGCTGTGGGGAACAGAGTTGAAGGCGTTGGCTATGTCGAATGACACCGCCAACAATCCGTCCCCCACATCCATCGCCTCCTTTACCTGCCTCTTAAGGCAGGCCAGCGCGTCCACCGTCGAACGCTCAGCCCGAAAACCGAACTGAGCGTCCGACAAGTCCGGCCCGATACGCCGCATATGGCCCTTTAGGCGGGCAGCGATTATCCCCTCGAACATTTTTCCGACCTCACCGAGCAGAACGATGGGCCGGTATGCCGAGGGGGAGTCTGCAGGGCGGCCCTCCTTGCGAAGGAGGCACAACTGCCCCTCCTTCCACGGTTTCGGGAACCTTCCAGACGCAAGGCATGCGCTGAAGAGGTCCCGAAACCGCTCCTCCATTTGGGTGGCGGCAATTGCCACCACCCTCGCCGGGACACCGTCGGGGCCCGGAGCCGTCTTCTTGGCGCGGATATGCACAATCGCCGCGCCAAGTTCCGACTCCGTGACAGGAGAGGGAGCCTCCTCTTCCTCCTCCTCCTCCTCCAGCGGGGCTCCACACATCACTGGCGGGGTGAAGTTGTCCCTGCACGGAAACAGGGACTGAACCACCCCATCCAGAAATGTGGGCTCCAGGGTCTCGACAACCGGGGGACCAAAGGGGCGCAATTTGTTGCGCGCCGCCTTATACGGTCTCCCGTAAGGGTCATTGTCGAGACCCTCCAGCAGCTCGGCTCTCGCCGAGTCTTTAGCGGCGGCGATGGCCCGATCGAGGCCTATTTTTGCCTCCACGTACACCTCGTAGAGGCGGTCCTCGTCGGGCCGGTTGCGTCGACGCCGCCGCCGACTCCGCGTGTAGGCCCTCTTGGCCGCCACGCAGGCGGTTCTGAGCCCCGCCAGCTCCTCCGACCACCAATAGACGGCGCGGCGGGGAGCCGGGCGGCGAGACCGGGGCATGCTGGAGTTGCACACCTCGGTCAGAGACTCCCTCAGCTGGCCCGCTATGGTGTCTACATCCAGGCCGGTGGTAGGAGGCGACAGCCAGTCCTGGATGAACGCCGCCTCCGCCGCTGCCTCCCTGTCTAGGCGGGTGAAAGCCCACCGCGGAAACGGTGATCGCCCCGAGAGGGGCTGCACCGCTCCGGGGCCACTGGCGGAGATGTCGAACCGCACGTAGCGGTGGTCCGACATAGTCTCCACCAGGTCCACCCGCCAGTTCAGCACGCGCGCGGCTAACCCAGGGGTGGCGAAAGTGACGTCCACTACTGAGCCACCCTGACGCCGCACGCATGTCTGGACGCTTCCTCTGTTCAAGAGGGAGAGTCCAGAGGAGGCTGCCCACAACTCCACCGCCAGCCCGCGAGCGTCGGTGGCCCGGTTGCCCCAGGTCACCGACTTGGCATTCAGGTCTCCCAGCACGGAGACCTGACGCGGCGCCGCCCTGCCGACCACGGCGGCCAGGAACCTAACCTAACCTTTTTTTTTTTTTTTTTTTTTTTTTTTTTTTTTTTTTTTTTTTTGTCGCTGAGAAATGACATTACGCATCTCCGCTCGTCGGGGGACGAGACGGAGTATGTGGGACTCCCTGCCAGAGTGGCAGTATACCCACTAAAACTCAGCGGTGTTCCCGCGACGCCGTGATGGGAGGGCTATGGGAAATTGGCTCAGCCTCTGCTTCCACAGCCCTCCCGGCGTATGCCCGCCTAGCTGGCGGGCCCCGCATGCCCCCCTGCCTGGGGGGCTACGGGAATGGCCGGGAACACCTGGCCATTCCCGTCCGACACTGGTGGAGGCCCGTGCAATACAGGCAAGGGTGCCCCCGCACCCGTTGCCTGCTGGCCTCCACCGGGGAGGAGTCGCTGATGGCCGTCATACTGACGTCTTCTCCGACCCCTCCTCCGTCTTCGGAGCGCCGCCGCGTTAGGATCGTCCTCCCGCGCGCGCTCCGCCGCCTCCTTCTGGGACATGACGTGTTCGCAGAAGGAGGCCACTGCCGCCCAGGACCTCTCATCGCCCAGCATGGCGTTGACCAAACCGGGGAGTGAGAGGTCCGGTCCGATCACCGCAGTGAGACCGCGGCGCGGCTCGGACCACGACGGGCACACCGCGAGGGTGTGCTGCGCCGCGTCCTCCGCCGCACCGCAGTCGTGGCACGACGGTGTCTCCTCCCGTCCGATTCGGTGCAGGTACGATCCGAAACAACCGTGTCCGGACAGCACCTGCACCAGACGGAACGAGAGGAACCCATGCGACCGATCGAGCCAGTCTCGCAGGACCGGCCCGATCGCGTCGAGGGTTCGGCGGCCGAAGGCTGCGGTGGCGAGGTCCCTCGTCCAATGGACGACGATGGCGTCCCTCGCCTCCCGCCGGACGGCCTCCCGCTCTTCCGGGGCGGGGCGTTCTCCTCTCGCCCTCCGCCCCGCCGTCCATTCGTATACTCTGGCGAGCACCCACGCCTCGAGTTCCCAAGGAGGGGTGCCAGCCAGAGCACACGCTGCCGCGAAGCCCACCGTGCGGTAGGCCCGCGACACCCGCTGAGCTATGGCCCTTTGGGGGGCCCGCAAGGCCGCGGCGTTCTCCCGCCTTTGGAGGGAGTCCTCCCAGATTGGGGCCCCGTAGAGGGCCATACTCCTCAAGATGCCGGCGTAAAGTTGCCGGCATCGCGCGCTGGGCCCCCCCAAATTGGGGAGCAGCCACGAGAGGGCGCCCGCAGTCTTCAGCAGGCGCATCGACAGCCCGCTAAAATGCGGGCCGAAACGCCACCTGCTGTCGAGTATAAGGCCCAGATATTTCATCTGGGCCTTCACCTCGATTCGGACGCCCTCCACAAATATGTGGGCGTCTGGTGGTTGGCGCTGCCGAGGCCCGTGGAAGAACACAGCCTCGGTCTTGTGCAGCGCCACCGTCAATCCTAGGCGGCGGATCCTCCCTGCGACCAAGGATCCGCCCGCCGAGGCCAAGTTGGCCGCCTCCCTGAAACTCTCCCCCCGGGCGGTGAGGAGAGTGTCATCCGCGTAGCAGACGACACTCGTACCTCGGAGGAGAGTTCCCCGCAAGAGCCAGTCGTAGCCGACGTTCCAGAGGAGAGGTCCCAGGACTGACCCCTGTGGAACGCCGGCCTCGACTGCGTACCGCCGGACTTGACCAGCCCTGTTCACGAGGACGATCGCCCGATCCTCCAGGTAGCTGGCCAGTAGACGCCGCATATATCGAGGCACCCCGTGGAATCGGAGTGCCTCTAGGATGGTGCTGTGGGGAACAGAGTTGAAGGCGTTGGCTATGTCGAATGACACCGCCAACAATCCGTCCCCCACATCCATCGCCTCCTTCACCTGCCTCTTAAGGCAGGCCAGCGCGTCCACCGTCGAACGCTCAGCCCGAAAACCGAACTGAGCGTCCGACAAGTCCGGCCCGATACGCCGCATATGGCCCTTTAGGCGGGCAGCGATTATCCCCTCGAACATTTTGCCGACCTCATCGAGCAGGACGATGGGTCGGTATGCCGAGGGGGAGTCTGCTGGGCGACCCTCCTTGCGAAGGAGGCACAACTGCCCCTCCTTCCACGGTTTCGGGAACCTCCCAGACGCAAGGCATGCGCTGAAGAGGTCCCGAAACCGCTCCTCCATTTGGGTGGCGGCAATTGCCACCACCCTCGCCGGGACACCGTCGGGGCCCGGAGCCGTCTTCTTGGCGCGGATATGCACAATCGCCGCGCCAAGTTCCGACTCCGTGACAGGAGAGGGAGCCTCCTCTTCCTCCTCATCCTCCAGCAGCGGGGCTCCACACATCACTGGCGGGGTGAAGTTGTCCCTGCACGGAAACAGGGACTGAACCACCCCATCCAGAAATGTGGGCTCCAGGGTCTCGACAACCGGGGGACCAAAGGGGCGCAATTTGTTGCGTGCCGCCTTATACGGTCTCCCGTATGGGTCGTTGTCGAGACCCTCCAGCAGCTCGGCTCTCGCCGAGTCTTTAGCGGCGGCGATGGCCCGATCGAGGCCCATTTTTGCCTCCACGTACACCTCGTAGAGGCGGTCCTCGTCGGGCCGGTTGCGTCGACGCCGCCGCCGACTCCGCGTGTAGGCCCTCTTGGCCGCCACGCAGGCGGATCTGAGCCCCGCCAGTGCCTCCGACCACCAATAGACGGCGCGGCGGGGAGCCGGGCGGCGAGACCGGGGCATGCTGGAGTTGCACACCTCGGTCAGAGACTCCCTCAGCTGGCCCGCTATGGTGTCCACATCCAGGCCGGTGGTAGGAGGCGACAGCCAGTCCTGGATGAACGCCGCCTCCGCCGCTGCCTCCCTGTCCAGGCGGGTGAAAGCCCACCGCGGAAACGGTGATCGCCCCGAGAGGGGCTGCACCGCTCCGGGGCCACTGGCGGAGATGTCGAACCGCACGTAGCGGTGGTCCGACATAGTCTCCACCAGGTCCACCCGCCAGTTCAGCACGCGCGCGGCTAACCCAGGGGTGGCGAAAGTGACGTCCACTACTGAGCCACCCTGACGCCGCACGCATGTCTGGACGCTTCCTCTGTTCAAGAGGGAGAGTCCAGAGGAGGCTGCCCACATCTCCACCGCCCGCCCGCGAGCGTCGGTGGCCCGGTTGCCCCAGGTTACCGACTTGGCATTCAGGTCTCCCAGCACGGAGACCTGACGCGGCGCCGCCCTGCCGACCACGGCGGCCAGGACTCCGAGATAATTCTCAAAGTCCTGGAGAGGGCGGTTTGGGGAGAAATATACCCCCACGAGGGCTACCTCTCCCCACGCGGCGGCCACGTATCCCGGTCCCCTCTCTAATAGCGAGAGGGGAGGGGAGTCTGTGGAAGACCGCGCCGCTAGTGCCACCGAGTCGTCCTCGTCACCCAGCCAGCTGCTGGGGATCGAGTAGGGCTCGGCGACCACCGCTACGTTCACCAACCACTCGGCCATGACCTGCACTACCAGGTCCTGGGCCGCTCTGCAGTGGTTGGTGTTCGCCTGGAGGATGCGGTAGTCGGAATCCTGCATAATTCCGACATGGCACCCTCCTCCTCAGCTACCGCCGCTGGAGCTGCAGCGGCGGCTACGACGGCGGCGGCGGTGGTGGCGACAGGTCGAACCTGCGCCGGCACTATGCCCTTCTTGACGGGGGGCTTACAGCTCCTGCCCGTCATCCTGTGGCCCGCGGGGCGGCCACTGGCGGCACACGCCGTGCAGTGTGGCGTCGTGGCGCGGCAAGTGGCACTCTTGTGCCCCTCTTGCCCGCACTGGTAGCACGTGTCTCCCCAGTCAGCCTTGGAGGGACACGTGGCTCGGGTGTGGCCGAAGGAGAAGCACTTGAAGCAGCGCAAGGGCTGGTCTTCAAGTGCCCGGACCACAGCCGAGCTGAGCCCCACAAGCAGCCGTCCCTTGGTCGCAGCAAGGGCGGCCCCAGCCGCGGCGACTGGGCACTCGACGCGGACGATGCCCATGCCGCGGCGGCCGAGCCTGATGGCTCCAGCCTTCACCGCGCCAGCGTCGCAGCCTCCAGCCGCCGCGACGGCCGCCACCACATCCTCCTTGGTGGCCGAATCGTCCAGATCGGCCACCTCCAAGGCTGCGGTCTTGACGGGCCTGACGACCGTTGCCGCGTCGGCGATGACCTCTTGCAACTTCGTTGCGAAGAGGTCCGCGTTTGTGCCGCGCTGTTCCCCCGAGAACTCGAAAATTCGAGCTCCGGTTAGGGTTCGGCGGCACGTTATTTTGCTGATCCCCAGCTGGGAGGGATCAGCATTGGTACGAGCCCGTCTTAGGACGGACTCGTACGTCTCGCCCCGCTCCACGGCCTCCGGGGTGATGGTCACCACGACGGCCGCGGTCTTGGGAGGAACTAACTTCCTCCCGCCAGGTGGAGCCCTTTTGACTGCCGGTGCAGTCGCGGCGGGCTTGGGGGCCGACTTTTGCCCTCCCTTCCCTTTTCCCCTCCTGACCACTTCCGTCCACGACTGGTTGGACGGGGTGGTGGAGGGAAGAAGGGCGTCTTCCTCCTGCGAGCTCTGGGGGGCTGCCGCTGGAGTGGCAGCCGACCCAGACGCTCCCTCCGAGCTGATGGTGAGGGTTTGAGGAGCCGCCTTGGTCCTCTTGCCCTCGCCTTTGCCCTTGGAGGGCTTCGGGGCCTGGGGCTGCGCACCCGATGCCGGGCCTGCTAAAGGCGCAGGTTCCGGCACCCTGCGTGGTGCCTTATCCGCCGCTAGCGGCGGGCGGAGCCGCTTCTCCGGCAGGAGCCGGTCCTCGATGCCTGCGAAGCAGGCTCTGGTGAAGGCCCTCTCCTCCATGACAACCTTTCGGAGTATCTCCTCAAGGTTGTGAGGGGAGGAGGTGGAGCCTCCTACCACCGGTCCAGGGGCTGATTGCGCAGGCCGAGCAGTGACCTCAGCCAGCTTCTGGTGCAGCTGGCTGACCTCCGCCTGCAGGCGATCCACCTTCGCCTGCAGTTGCCGCGTCTCATCCGTGGCCGTCCGCTGCACCAGCTCCTGCACAATGCCATGCAGACTGGCAGCCCGGCATTTAAGGGCCTTCTGGAAGGTCCCCTTCAGGTTGGAGGACTTTGAGGCGACCTCCAGGACCTCCTCCCTGTCCTCCCGCGCCATGCGCTCAAGTTCCGCCAAGGAGTGGCCAGCATACAGGACACTGGATGCCCCATAGCCGGCCCTCGACCGGGCGGCCTGCGCCTGGCGCTCTCTGGCAGCGACCCTCTCCTCCAGGTCCTGCTGGAGTTGCGCCCGTTTTAGGAGGTTTAGCTGGCGCTCGGCGTCAACCAAACCCACAACGTGGGTATCACCTGCTTTTGAAGAAGTCGAAGCCCTTTTGGACTTCGACTTCTTCTGCGCCCCGCCTCCAGCCGACGAGGATCCCTCGGACCCGTGCCGCAGGTAGGCCCTCTTTCGCTCGAGGCGGTCGCTCTCTGCTGCCGACGTGTCGATATTCGAGTCGTCCGAGTCCGACTCATCTGCTCTGGCCGCACACGGTGCGCGGTCAGCGTCCGACGCTAATGCGTCACCGGCGTGGCCCTGAAAAGGGCCTTTGGATTGGCCCTGAGAAGGGCCGTTGGGTTGGCCCTGAGAAGGGCCGTTGGGTTGGCCCTGAGAAGGGCCGTTGGGTTGGCCCTCAGAAGGGCCGTTTGAATCGCCCGGAGAAGGGCGATTCGGGTTAAAACTGAAACGCCCGGAGGCGTCCCGCACGGGTTTCTTCGTCATGTTTATACTCACAGTCTTCCGCATTGATCACTATGAGTCACAGCGCACTTTAGCCACCGGTCTGCCACTCCGTTACGGTGGTCAGACACGGCGTTGCCCAGGGGATACTACGTGGAAGTATGCGCTGTGGGGGATCCCCCAACCTAACCTTTTTTTTTTTTTTTTTTTTTTTTTTTTGTCGCTGAGAAATGCTTTATGCATCCCCGCTCGTGGGGGACGAGACGGGGTATGTGGGACTCCTGTCGAAAACCGCACTCGACAGTATACCCACTAAAACTCAGCGGTGTTCCCACAACGCCGTGATGGGAGGGCTATGGGAAATTGGCTCAGCCTCTGCTTCCACAGCCCTCCCGGCGCATGCCCGCCTAGTTGGCGGGCCCCGCATGCCCCCCATTTAACTGGGGGGGCTACGGGAATGGCCGGGAACACCCGGCCACTCCCGTCCGACACTGGTGGAGGCCCGTGCAATACAGGCAAAGGGCGCCCCCGCACCCACCGCCTGCTGGCCTCCACCCGGGAGGAGCCGGAGGTGACTACCAGACCGGCGTCTTCCTCGACCCCTCCCCTCTCCGGAGCGGCGCCACGCGAGAGAATCATCCCCCCGCGCGCGCGCCGCTGCGTCCCTCCGGAACATGACCGCCTGTTCTGCATCGGCGGCCCTGCCCAGTCTACGCCCACTCACCTCCCTCTGTAAGCAGAGGAGGAGTGGGCGTACCTGCCCTCAGTAGCCCGGTTCCCTTCACCGACCATCAAGCATGATCGGCGATTGGAACCGTGACCTTTCCCCGCTTGTTGAAGATTAGCCGCCAGCCCCAATTGTCCCCCAAAACCGCACTGGGAGAAATTGGAGCCGACGTTGCCCAGGGTGCGCCACGAGGAGGCTCTTCAACATGCACCCCCCCCCAACCTTTTTTTTTTTTTTTTTTTTGTCGCTGAGAAATGACATTACGCATCTCCGCTCGTCGGGGGACGAGACGGGATATGTGGGACTCCCTGCCAGAGTGGCAGTATACCCACTAAAACTCAGCGGTGTTCCCGCGACGCCGTGATGGGAGGGCTATGGGAAATTGGCTCAGCCTCTGCTTCCACAGCCCTCCCGGCGTATGCCCGCCTAGTTGGCGGTCCCCGCATGCCCCCCATTAAACTGGGGGGCTACGGGAATGGCCGGGAACACCTGGCCATTCCCGTCCGACACTGGTGAAGGCCTGTGCAATACAGGCAAGGGTGCCCCCGCACCCGTTGCCTGCTGGTCTCCACCTGGGAGGAGTCGGAGATGACCGTCATACTGACGTCTTCTCCGACCCCTCCTCCGTCTTCGGAGCGCCGCCGCGTGAGGGTCGTCCTCCCGCGCGCGCTCCGCCGCCTCCTTCTGGGACATGACGTGTTCGCAGAAGGAGGCCACTGCCGCCCAGGACCTCTCATCGCCCAGCATGGCGTTCACCAAACCGGGGAGTGAGAGGTCCGGTCCAATCACCGCAGTGAGACTGCGGCGCGGCTCCGACCACGACGGGCACACCGCGAGGGTGTGCCGCGCCGCGTCCTCCGCCGCGCCACAGTCGTGGCACGACGGTGTCTCCTCCCGTCCGATTCGGTGCAGGTACGATCCGAAACAACCGTGTCCGGACAGCACCTGCACCAGACGAAACGAGAGAAACCCGTGCGACCGATCGAGCCAGTCTCGCAGGACCGGCCCGATCGCGTCGAGGGTTCGACGGCCGAAGGCTGCGGTGGCGAGGTCCCTCGTCCAATGGACGACAATGGCGTCCCTCGCCTCCCGCCGGACGGCCTCCCGCTCTTCCGGGGCGGGGCGTTCTCCTCTCGCCCTGCGCCCCGCCGTCCATTCGTATACTCTGGCGAGCACCCACGCCTCGAGTTCCCAAGGAGGGGTGCCAGCCAGAGCACACGCTGCCGCGAAACCCACCGTGCGGTAGGCCCGCGACACCCGCTGGGCTATGGCCCTTTGGGGGGCCCGCAAGGCGGCGGCGTTCTCCCGCCTTTGGAGGGAGTCCTCCCAGATAGGGGCCCCGTAAAGGGCCATGCTCCTCAAGATGCCGGCGTAGAGTTGCCGGCATCGCGCGCTGGGCCCCCCCAAATTGGGGAGCAGCCACGAGAGGGCGCCCGCAGTCTTCAGCAGGCGCGTCGACAGCCCGCTAAAATGCGGGCCGAAACGCCACCTGCTGTCGAGTACAAGGCCCAGATATTTCATCTGGGCCTTCACCTCGATTCGGACGCCCTCCACAAATATGTGGGCGTCTGGTGGTTGGCGCTGCCGAGGCCCGTGGAAGAACACAGCCTCGGTCTTGTGCAGCGCCACCGTCAATCCTAGGCGGCGGATCCTCCCTGCGACCAAGGATCCGCCCGCCGAGGCCAAGTTGGCCGCCTCCCTGAAACTCTCCCCCCGGGCGGTGAGGAGAGTGTCATCCGCGTAGCAGACGACACTCGTACCTCGGAGGAGAGTTCCCCGCAAGAGCCAGTCGTAGCCGACGTTCCAGAGGAGAGGTCCCAGGACTGACCCCTGTGGAACGCCGGCCTCGACTGCGTACCGCCGGACTTGGCCAGCCCTGTTCACGAGGACGATCGCCCGATCCTCCAGGTAGCTGGCCAGTAGACGCCGCATATATCGAGGCACCCCGTGGAATCGGAGTGCCTCTAGGATGGTGCTGTGGGGAACAGAGTTGAAGGCGTTGGCTATGTCGAATGACACCGCCAACAATCCGTCCCCCACCTCCACCGCCTCCTTTACCTGCCTCTTGAGGCAGGCCAGCGCGTCCACCGTCGAACGCTCAGCCCGAAAACCGAACTGAGCGTCCGACAAGTCCGGCCCGATACGCCGCATATGGCCCTTTAGGCGGGCAGCGATTATCCCCTCGAACATTTTTCCGACCTCATCGAGCAGAACGATGGGCCGGTATGCCGAGGGGGAGTCTGCAGGGCGGCCCTCCTTGCGGAGGAGGCACAACTGCCCCTCCTTCCACGGTTTCGGGAACCTTCCAGACGCAAGGCATGCGCTGAAGAGGTCCCGAAACCGCTCCTCCATTTGGGTGGCGGCAATTGCCACCACCCTCGCCGGGACACCGTCGGGGCCCGGAGCCGTCTTCTTGGCGCGGATATGCACAATCGCTGCGCCAAGTTCCGACTCCGTGACAGGAGAGGGAGCCTCCTCTTCCTCCTCATCCTCCAGCGGGGCTCCACACATCACTGGCGGGGTGAAGTTGTCCCTGCACGGAAACAGGGACTGAACCACCCCATCCAGAAATGTGGGCTCCAGGGTCTCGACAACCGGGGGACCAAAGGGGCGCAATTTGTTGCGCGCCGCCTTATACGGTCTCCCGTAAGGGTCGTTGTCGAGACCCTCCAGCAGCTCGGCTCTCGCCGAGTCTTTAGCGGCGGCGATGGCCCGATCGAGGCCCATTTTTGCCTCCACGTACACCTCGTAGAGGCGGTCCTCGTCGGGCCGGTTGCGTCGACGCCGCCGCCGACTCCGCGTGTAGGCCCTCTTGGCCGCCACGCAGGTGGTTCTGAGCCCCGCCAGTTCCTCCGACCACCAATAGACGGCGCGGCGGGGAGCCGGGCGGCGAGACCGGGGCATGCTGGAGTTGCATACCTCGGTCAGAGACTCCCTCAGCTGGCCCGCTGCGGTGTCCACATCCAGGCCGGCGGTAGGCGGCGACAGCCAGTCCTGGATGAACGCCGCCTCCGCCGCTGCCTCCCTGTCCAGGCGGGTGAAAGCCCACCGCGGGAACGGTGATCGCCCCGAGAGGGGCTGCACCGCTCCGGGGCCACTGGCGGAGATGTCGAACCGCACATAGCGGTGGTCCGACATAGTCTCCACCAGGTCCACCCGCCAGTTCAGCACGCGCGCGGCCAACGCAGGGGTGGCAAAGGTGACGTCCACTATCGAGCCACCCTGCCGCCGCACGCATGTCTGGACGTTCCCTCTGTTAAGGAGGGAGAGCCCAGAGGAGGCCGCCCACATCTCCACTGCCCGCCCGCGAGGGTCGGTGGCCCGGTTGCCCCAGGTCACCGACTTGGCATTCAGGTCTCCCAATACGGAGACCTGACGCGGCACCGCCCTTCCGACCACGGCGGCCAGGACTCCGAGATAGTTCTCGAAGTCCTGAAGAGGGCGGTTTGGGGAGAAATAGACGCCCACGAGGGCTACCTCTCCCCACGCGGCGGCCACGTATCCCGGTCCCCTCTCTAATAGCGAGAGGGGAGGGGAGTCTGTGGAGGACCGCGCCGCTAGTGCCACCAAGCCGTCGTCGTCACCCAGCCAACTGCTGGGGATCGAGTAGGGCTCGGCGACCACCGCTACGTTCACCGACCACTCAGCCACGGCCTGCACCAGCAGGTCCTGGGCCGCTCTGCAGTGGTTGGTGTTCGCCTGGAGGATGCGATGATTGGAAACCATTATTCCGACATCGCACCCCCCTCCTCAGCTACCGCCGCTGGAGCTGGAGTTACAGCGGCGGCGACAGCGGCGGTGGCGGCGACAGGGCGAACCTGCGCCGGCACTATGCCCTTCCTCGTGGGCGGCTGGCAATTCCTGCCCCCCATCTTGTGCCCCGCGGGGCGACCACTGGCAGCACACGCCGGGCAGTGTGGCGTGGCGGCACCGCAAGTGGCACTCCTGTGTCCCTCCTGTCCGCACCGGAAGCAAGACTCTCCCCAGTCGAACTTGGAGGGACACGTAGATCGGGTGTGGCCCGGCGCGAAGCACTTGAAGCAGCGCGCAGGCTTGTCCTCAAGCAGCCGGACCACAGCCGAGCTGAAGCCCACGAGCAGGCGTCCCTTGGTCGCCTTAAGGGCAGCCGCCGCCGCGGCGACTGGGCACTCGACGCGGATGGCGCCCATGCCACGGCGGCCGGGCCTGATGGCTCCCCCCCTTACCGCACTAGCGCTGCAGCCTCCCGCGGTGGCAACGGCCGCCACCACATCCTCTTTAGTGACCGAATCGTCCATATCGATCACCTCCAAGGATGCGGTCTTGACTGGTCTGGTGACCGTCGCCACATCCGCGATGACCTCCTGCAACTTTGTTGCAAAGAGGTCCGCGTTTGCGCCGCGCTGATTGCCCCCGAACTCAAAAAGTCGGGCTCCGGCCTGGGTGCGGCGGCACGTGATGTTTCCAATCCCCAGCCGGGAGGGATCCGCGTTAGCACGAGCCCGTCTTAGGACGGACTCGTACGTTTCGCCCCGCTCCGCGGCCTCCGGGGTGATGGTCACCACGACCGCTGCAGTTTTGGGAGGAACCAACTTCCTCCCGCCCGCCGGAGCCTTCTGGGCTGCCGAAGCAGTCGCAGCGGGCTTGGGCTTTTTGGCCTTTCCCCCCTTGCCCACTTCCGTCCACGCCCGGTTGGACGGGGTGGTGGAGGGAAGCATGGCGTCCTCCCGCTGCGTGTTCTGGTGGGCTGCCGGAATGGCAGACGCTCCCTCCGCGCTTGTGGTGGGGGTTTGAGGAGCCACAGTGCTCCTCTTGCCCGTTCCCTTGCCCTTCCCCTTGCCCTTGGGGGGCTTCGAGGCCTGGGGCTGCACACCCGATGGCGGGTCTCCCACAGGCTGTGCAGGTACAGGTACCGGCTCCGTCGGTGGCGGACTCTTATCCGCCGCTAGCGGCGGGCGGAGCCGCTTTTCCGGCAAGAGCCGGTCCTCTATCCCTGCGAAGCAGGCTCTTGTGAAGGCCCTCTCCTCCATGACAACCTTTCGGAATATTTCCTCAAGGTTGCAATTGGAGGAGGTGGAGCCTCCTACCACCTGTCCAGGGGCTGGTTGCGCAGGCCGAGCCGTGACCTCAGCCAGCTTCTGGTGCAGCTGACTGACCTCGGACTGCAGGCGATCCACCTTCGCCTGCAGCTGCCGCGTCTCGTCCGTGGCCGTCCGCTGCACCAGCTCGGTGATGATGCCGTGCATGCTCACGGCCCGGCATTTGAGGGCCTTCTGAAAGGTCCCCTTCAGGTTGGAGGACTTGGAGGCGACCTCCAGTACCTCCTCCTTGTCCTGGAGCGCCATACGCTCCAGCTCTGCCAGGGAGTGGTCGGCGTACAGCACAATGGATGTGCCGTATCCAGCCCTCGACCTGGCGGCCCGCGCCTGCTGCTCCCTGGCAGCGACCTTCTCCTCGAGGTCCAGCTGGAGCTGATCCCTCCTCGCCAGGCCTAACTGACGCTCGGCGTCCAACAGGCCCACGTCGTGGGTGGGGGTCGAAGCCGAAGTCGAAGCCTTTTTTGACTTCGGCTTCCTCTTCGACTTTCCCACCGACTCCGAGGAGCCCCCGGACCCGACCCTCAGGTAGGTCCGCTTCCGCTGAAGGCGGTCGTTTTCGGCCGCCGACGTGTCCATGGTGGACTCGTCGGAGTCCGAAAACTCCGCCTGCAGACTGGATAAGCTGGCCGCGGATGGTGCGCGGCCTGCTTCAGCGTGGCCCTTAGAAGGGCCGGTGGATGGGCCCTGGGAAGGGCCACTGCGTTGGCCCTGAGAAGGGCCGTTTGAATCGCCCTGAGAAGGGCGACTCGGGTTAAAACAAAAGCGCCCGGAGGCGTCACGCATGGCTTTCTTCGACATTGTCACAGACGACCGCATTTATGTCTGTGAGTCACAGCGCACTTTAGCCGCCGGTCTGCCACTCCGTTACGGTGGTCAGACACGGCGTTGCCCGGGGGATACTACGTGGAAGTATGCGCTGTGGGGGATCCCCCAACCTAACCTTTTTTTTTTTTTTTTTTTTTTTTTTTTTTTTTTTTTTTTTTTTTTTTTTTTTTTTTTTTTTGTCGCTGAGAAATGCTTTATGCATCCCCGCTCGTGGGGGACGAGACGGGGTATGTGGGACTCCTGTCGAAAACCGCACTCGACAGTATACCCACTAAAACTCAGCGGTGTTCCCACAACGCCGTGATGGGAGGGCTATGGGAAATTGGCTCAGCCTCTGCTTCCACAGCCCTCCCGGCGTATGCCCGCCTACTTGGCGGGCCCCGCATGCCCCCCATTCAACTGGGGGGCTACGGGAATGGCCGGGAACACCCGGCCACTCCCGTCCGACACTGGTGGAGGCCCGTGCAATACAGGCAAAGGGCGCCCCCGCACCCACCGCCTGCTGGCCTCCACCCGGGAGGAGCCGGAGGTGACTACCAGACCGGCGTCTTCCTCGACCCCTCCCCTCTCCGGAGCGACGCCGCGCGAGAGAATCTTACCCCCGCGCGCGCGCCGCTGCCTCCCTCCGGGACAGGACCGCCTAAACCGCAACGGCGGCCCTGCCCAGTCTACGCCCACTCACCTCCCTCTGTAAGCAGAGGAGGAGTGGACGTATCTGCCCTCTGTAGCCCGGTTCCCTTCACCGACCATCAAGCATGATCGGCGATTGGAACCGCGACCTTTCCCCGCTTGTTGAAGATTAGCCGCCAGCCCCAATTGTCCCCCAAAACCGCACTGGGAGAAATTGGAGCCGACGTTGCCCAGGGTGCGCCACGAGGAGGCTCTTCAACATGCACCCCAACCTTTTTTTTTTTTTTTTTTTTTTGTCGCTGAGAAATGCTTTATGCATCCCCGCTCGTGGGGGACGAGACGGGGTATGTGGGACTCCTGTCGAAAACCGCACTCGACAGTATACCCACTAAAACTCAGCGGTGTTCCCACAACGCCGTGATGGGAGGGCTATGGGAAATCGGCTCAGCCTCTACTTCCACAGCCCTCCCGGCGCATGCCCGCCTAATTGGCGGGCCCCGCATGCCCCCCATTTAACTGGGGGGCTACGGGAATGGCCGGGAACACCCGGCCACTCCCGTCCGACACTGGTGGAGGCCCGTGCAATACAGGCAAAGGGCGCCCCCGCACCCTCCGCCTGCTGGCCTCCACCCGGGAGGAGCCGGAGGTGACTACCAGACCGGCGTCTTCCTCGACCCCTCCCCTCTCCGGAGCGGCGCCACGCGAGAGAATCATCCCCCAGCGCGGGCGCCGCTGCCTCCCTCCGGGACACGAACGCCTATTCCGCAGCGGCGGCCGTGCCCAGTCTACGCCCACTCACCTCCCTCTGTAAGCAGAGGAGGAGTGGGCGTATCTGCCCTCTGTAGCCCGGTTCCCTTCACCGACCATCAAGCATGATCGGTGATTGGAACCGTGACCTTTCCCCGCTTGTTGAAGATTAGCCGCCAGCCCCAATTGTCCCCCAAAACCGCACTGGGAGAAATTGGAGCCGACGTTGCCCAGGGTGCGCCACGAGGAGGCTCTTCAACATGCACCCCAACCTAACCTAACCTAACCTAACCTTTTTTTTTTTTTTTTTTTTTTTTTTTTTGTTTGCGCTGGGAAAAATGCATTACGCATGCCCACCCGTCGGGGCACGGGAGGGGTATGTGGGACTCCCCGGTAGAACCGGTATACCCACTAAACAACCCAGCGGCATTCCCGCATCGTCTGAGTGGAGCGGGACTGGGAATCGGCAGAGCCTTTCCATCCTGCCCCCCGCCGACGACCGCCCGCCTTTACGGCGGGCCCGGCGGGCCCGTCCCGTCGGGGGGGAGGGGCCCAGGAATGACTGACGACGTGGGTGGTGAACAGTGCAATGCAGGAGAAGGCGCCCCCGCGCCTGTCTCCCGCTGTTCACCACCTGGAGGCGCGTGACGACGATCATACAACCGCCGTCTCACGCCCCGTCTTCGCCTGCGGAGCGGCGCCGCGAGAGGGTCTTCCTCCCGCACGCGCTCCGCCGCCTCCTTCTGTGACATTACCTCTTCGCAGAAGGAGGCGACCGCTGCCCAGGCCCCCTCGCTTTCCAGCATCGAGTTGACGACGCCGGGAAGCGAGAGGTCCTGCCCGACCGCTGCGACCAAAGGTAGGCGCAGCTCGGACCAGGCCGGGCACACCTCGAGGGTGTGCTGCGCCGTGTCCTCCGCCGCGCCACAGTCGTGGCACGACGGGGTCTCCTCCCTTTGGATCCGATGCAGGTGCGATCCGAAGCACCCGTGGCCGGACAACACCTGCACCAGACGGAAAGAGAGGAAACCGTGGGACCGCTCGAGCCAATCCTTCAGGACTGGCCCGAGCGCGTCCAGTGTTCGGCGGCCGAATGCGGCAGTGGCGAGGTCCTCCGTCCAATGATGGACGATTGCGTCCTTCGCCTCTTGCCGCACGGCCTCCCGTTCTTCTGCGACGGGGGGCTCCCCGAGCGCCTTGCGGCGCGCCGTCCATTCGTACACTCTGGTCAGCACCCACGCCTCGAGCTCCCAAGGAGGGGTGCCGGCCAGAGCGCACGCCGCAGAGAAGCCCACCGAGCGGTAGGCCCTCGCCACCCGCAGTGCAATGGCCCTTTGGGGCCTGCGGATGGCCGTGGCGTTCTCCCGTCTGTGGAGGGAGTCTGCCCAGATTGGGGCCCCGTAAAGGGCCATGCTCCTGAAGATGCCGGCATACAAGCGCCGGCATCGCGCCTTCGGACCCCCCAGATTCGGGAGGAGCCACGACAAGGCGTTCGCGGCCTTCAGCAGGCGCGTCGACAGCCCGCTAAAGTGTGGGCCGAAGCGCCACCTGCTGTCGAGGACAAGGCCCAAGTACTTCATCTGGGCCTTGACCTCGATCCTGACGCCCTCCACTATAATGTGGCCGTCGGGAGGGATGCGCTGCCGTGGACCGTGAAAATACACGGCCTCGGTTTTGTGCAGCGCAACCTTCAGTCCGAGGCGGCGAATCCTTCCTGCCACTAAGGATTCGCCGGCAGAGGCCAGACTGGCCGCCTCCCTGAAGTCCCTCCCCCGGGCGACGAGGAGGGTGTCATCCGCGTAACAGATGACGCCCGTGCCACGGAGGAGGGTTCCCCGCAGTAGCCAGTCGAATCCAATGTTCCACAGCAGTGGTCCTAGGACCGACCCCTGTGGAACACCAGACTCTGCGCCGTATCGCCTCACTGTGGCCGTTTTGTCTGCGAGGAGGACCACCCGGTCCTCCAAGTAGCTGGCCAAGAGTCGGCGCAGGTACTGAGGCACTCCGTGGTACCGGAGCGCCTCCAAGATTGTCGAGTGGGGGACGGAGTTGAAGGCGTTGGCTATGTCGAATGACACCGCCAACACTCCGTCGCCCGCCTCCACGGCCTCCCTCACCTGGCCCTTGAGTAGGGCCAGCGCGTCGACCGTCGAACGACCCCGTCGGAAACCGAATTGGGCGTACGACAGGTCCGGCCCCACCGTCCTCAGCAGGCTCTTTAGCCGGTCGGCGATTATCCCCTCGAACAACTTACCGACCTCATCGAGCAAGACGATGGGCCGGTAAGCCGAGGGGGAGTCCGCCGGGCGTCCCTCCTTTCGGAGCAGGCATAGCCGCCCCTCCTTCCAAGGTTTCGGGAACCTCCCAGTCGTAAAACACGCGCTGAACAGGTCCCGAAACCTCTCTTCCATCTGTGAGGCGGCGATGGCCACCACCCGTGCGGGAACGCCGTCCGGCCCCGGGGCTGTGTTCTTTGCGCGGAGGTGTAGAGTCCCCGCGCAAAGTTCCACCGCCGTAACCGCGGAGACCTCCTCCTCCGGCGGAGCCGCCTCCCGCGGGGGATCCATCACTGGCGGGGTGAAGTCGGTCCTGGACGGAAACAGGGACCGGACCACCCCGTCCAGCAGTGCCGGCTCGAGGGTCTCCGTCAGTGGAAGACCGCAGGGGCGCAGTTTATTCCGCGCCGCCTTGTATGGTCTTCCAAATGGGTCCCTGTCGAGACCCTCCAGCATTTCGGCTCTCGCCGAATCTTCGGCCGCGCGCATAGCCGACTTCAAGACCGTCTTGGCGTCGACGTACGTGGCATAGAGGGCCTCCTCGTTGGTGGGGTCTCGGTGCCTGCGCCTTCGACTCCGCGTGTAGGCCCTCCTGGCCGCCACGCAGGCGGTTCGGAGCCCCGCCAGTTCCTCCGACCACCAATAGACGGCGCGGCGGGGAGCTGGGCGGCGAGACCGGGGCATGCTGGAGTTGCACACCTCGGTCAGGGACCTCCTCAGCTGAACCGCTGCGGCGTCCACGTCCAGGACCTCGACAGGAGGCGCCAGCCAGTCCTGGACGAACGCCGCCTCCTCCGCAGCCTCTCGGTCCAGGCGGGTGAGAGCCCACCGTGGGAACGCAGATTGGCCCGAGCCTGGAGCAATTCCCCGGGAGCTCTGGGTGGAGCTGATGTCGAACCGCACATATCGGTGGTCCGACAAGGTCTCCACCATCTCCACCCGCCAGTTCACGACGTGGGCGGCTAGCACGGGGGTGGCAAACGAGACGTCGACCACTGATCCTCCCCGTTGCCGCACACACGTGTGAACGGTCCCTCTGTTCAGGAGGGACACACCGCACGACGCCGCCCAAAACTCCACGGCGCGTCCCCGGACGTTGCAGGACCCGGCCGGGTTGCCGGGAGGGCTATGGGAAATTGGCTCAGCCTCTGCTTCCACAGCCCTCCCGGCGTATGCCCGCCTAGTTGGCGGGCCCCGCATGCCCCCCATTTAACTGGGGGGCTACGGGAATGGCCGGGAACACCCGGCCACTCCCGTCCGACGCTGGTGGAGGCCCGTGCAATACAGGCAAAGGGCGCCCCCGCACCCACCGCCTGCTGGCCTCCACCCGGGAGGAGCCGGAGGTGACTACCAGACCGGCGTCTTCCTCGACCCCTCCCCTCTCCGGAGCGGCGCCGCGCGAGAGAATCATCCCCCGCGCGCGCGCCGCTGCCTCCCTCCGGGACACGACCGCCTGTTCCGCATCGGCGGCCCTGCCCAGTCTACGCCCACTCACCTCCCTCTGTAAGCAGAGGAGGAGTGGACGTATCTGCCCTCTGTAGCCCGGTTCCCTTCACCGACCATCAAGCATGATCGGTGATTGGAACCGTGACCTTTCCCCGCTTGTTGAAGATTAGCCGCCAGCCCCAATTTTCCCCCAAAACCGCACTGGGAGAAATTGGAGCCGACGTTGCCCAGGGTGCGCCACGAGGAGGCTCTTCAACATGCACCCCCCCCCAACCTAACGTAACCTTTTTTTTTTTTTTTTTTTTTTTTTTTTTTTTTTTTTTTTGTCGCTGAGAAATGCTTTATGCATCCCCGCTCGTGGGAGACGAGACGGGGTATGTGGGACTCCTGTCAAAATCCGCACTCGACAGTATACCCACTAAAACTCAGCGGTGTTCCCACAACGCCGTAATGGGAGGGCTATGGGAAATTGGCTCAGGCTCTGCTTCCACAGCCCTCCCGGCGTATGCCCGCCTGTTTGGCGGGCCCCGCATGCCCCCCATTTAACTGGGGGGCTACAGGAATGGCCGGGAACACCCGGCCACTCCCGTCCGACACTGGTGGAGGCCCGTGCAATACAGGCAATGGGCGCCCCCGCACCCACCGCCTGCTGGCCTCCACCCGGGAGGAGCCGGAGGTGACTACCAGACCGGCGTCTTCCTCGACCCCTCCCCTCTCCAGAGCGGCGCCGCGCGAGAGAATCGTCCCCCCGCGCGCGCGCCGCTTCCTCCCTCCGGGACACGACCGCCTATTCCGCAGCGGCGGCCGTGCCCAGTCTACGCCCACTCACCTCCCTCTGTAAGCAGAGGAGGAGTGGGCGTATCTGCCCTCTGTAGCCCGGTTCCCTTCACCGACCATCAAGCATGATCGGTGATTGGAACCGTGACCTTTCCCCGCTTGTTGAAGATTAGCCGCCAGCCCCAATTGTCCACCAAAACCGCACTGGAAGAAATTGGAGCCGACGTTGCCCAGGGTGCGCCACGAGGAGGCTCTTCAACATGCACCCCAACCTAACCTAACCTAACCTAACCTTTTTTTTTTTTTTTTTTTTTTTTTTTTTTTTTTTTTTTTTTTTTTTTTTTTTTTTGTCGCTGAGAAATGACATTACGCATCTCCGCTCGTCGGGGGACGAGACAGAGTATGTGGGACTCCCTGCCAGAGTGGCAGTATACCCACTAAAACTCAGCGGTGTTCCCGCGACGCCGTGATGGGAGGGCTATGGGAAATTGGCTCAGCCTCTGCTTCCACAGCCCTCCCGGCGTATGCCCGCCTAGTTGGCGGGCCCCGCATGCCCCCCAGGTTGGGGGGCTACGGGAATGGCCGGGAACACCTGGCCATTCCCGTCCGACAATGGTGGAGGCCCGTGCAATACAGGCAAGGGTGCCCCCGCACCCGTTGCCTGCTGGCCTCCACCGGGGAGGAGTCGGAGATGGCCGTCATACTGACGTCTTCTCCGACCCCTCCTCCGCCTTCGGAGCACCGCCGCGTGAGGATCGTCCTCCCGCGCGCGCTCCGCCGCCTCCTTCTGGGACATGACGTGTTCGCAGAAGGAGGCCACTGCCGCCCAGGACCTCTCATCGCCCAGCATGGCGTTGACCAAACCGGGGAGTGAGAGGTCCAGTCCGATCACCGAAGTGAGACCGCGGCGCGGCTCGGACCACGACGGGCACACAGCGAGGGTGTGCTGCGCCGCGTCCTCCGCCGCACCGCAGTCGTGGCACGACGATGTCTCCTCCCGTCCGATCCGGTGCAGGTACGATCCGAAACAACCGTGCCCGGACAGCACCTGCACCAGACGGAATGAGAGGAACCCGTGCGACCGATCGAGCCAGTCTCGCAGGACCGGCCCGATCGCGTCGAGGGTTCGGCGGCCGAAGGCTGCGGTGGCGAGGTCCCTCGTCCAATGGACGACGATGGCGTCCCTCGCCTCCCGCCGGACGGCCTCCCGCTCTTCCGGGGCGGGGCGTTCTCCTCTCGCCCTCCGCCCCGCCGTCCATTCGTATACTCTGGCGAGCACCCACGCCTCGAGTTCCCAAGGAGGGGTGCCAGCCAGAGCACACGCTGCCGCGAAACCCACCGTGCGGTAGGCCCGCGACACCCGCTGGGCTATGGCCCTTTGGGGGGCCCGCAAGGCGGCGGCGTTCTCCCGCCTTTGGAGGGAGTCCTCCCAGATAGGGGCCCCGTAAAGGGCCATGCTCCTCAAGATGCCGGCGTAGAGTTGCCGACATCGCGCGCTGGGCCCCCCCAAATTGGGGAGCAGCCACGAGAGGGCGCCCGCAGTCTTCAGCAGGCGCGTCGATAGCTCGCTAAAATGCGGGCCGAAACGCCACCTGCTGTCGAGTACAAGGCCCAGATATTTCATCTGGGCCTTCACCTCGATTCGGACGCCCTCCACAAATATGTGGGCGTCTGGTGGTTGGCGCTGCCGAGGCCCGTGGAAGAACACAGCCTCGGTCTTGTGCAGCGCCACCGTCAATCCTAGGCGGCGGATCCTCCCTGCGACCAAGGATCCGCCCGCCGAGGCCAAGTTGGCCGCCTCCCTGAAACTCTCCCCCCGGGCGGTGAGGAGAGTGTCATCCGCGTAGCAGACGACACTCGTACCTCGGAGGAGAGTTCCCCGCAAGAGCCAGTCGTAGCCGACGTTCCAGAGGAGAGGTCCCAGGACTGACCCCTGTGGAACGCCGGCCTCGACTGCGTACCGCCGGACTTGGCCAGCCCTGTTCACGAGGACGATCGCCCGATCCTCCAGGTAGCTGGCCAGTAGACGCCGCATATATCGAGGCACCCCGTGGAATCGGAGTGCCTCTAGGATGGTGCTGTGGGGAACAGAGTTGAAGGCGTTGGCTATGTCGAATGACACCGCCAACAATCCGTCCCCCACCTCCACCGCCTCCTTCACCTGCCTCTTGAGGCAGGCCAGCGCGTCCACCGTCGAACGCTCAGCCCGAAAACCGAACTGAGCGTCCGACAAGTCCGGCCCGATACGCCGCATATGGCCCTTTAGGCGGGCAGCGATTATCCCCTCGAACATTTTTCCGACCTCATCGAGCAGAACGATGGGCCGGTATGCCGAGGGGGAGTCTGCAGGGCGGCCCTCCTTGCGAAGGAGGCACAACTGCCCCTCCTTCCACGGTTTCGGGAACCTTCCAGACGCAAGGCATGCGCTGAAGAGGTCCCGAAACCGCTCCTCCATTTGGGTGGCGGCAATTGCCACCAACCTCGCCGGGACACCGTCGGGGCCCGGAGCCGTCTTCTTGGCGCGGATATGCACAATCGCCGCGCCAAGTTCCGACTCCGTGACAGGAGAGGGAGCCTCCTCTTCCTCCTCCTCCTCCTCCAGCGGGGCTCCACACATCACTGGCGGGGTGAAGTTGTCCCTGCACGGAAACAGGGACTGAACCACCCCATCCAGAAATGTGGGCTCCAGGGTCTCGACAACCGGGGGACCAAAGGGGCGCAATTTGTTGCGCGCCGCCTTATACGGTCTCCCGTAAGGGTCGTTGTCGAGACCCTCCAGCAGCTCGGCTCTCGCCGAGTCTTTAGCGGCGGCGATGGCCCGATCGAGGCCCATTTTAGCCTCCACGTACACCTCGTAGAGGCGGTCCTCGTCGGGCCGGTTGCGTCGACGCCGCCGCCGACTCCGCGTGTAGGCCCTCTTGGCCGCCACGCAGGCGGTTCTGAGCCCCGCCAGCTCCTCCGACCACCAATAGACGGCGCGGCGGGGAGTCGGGCGGCGAGACCGGGGCATGCTGGAGTTGCACACCTCGGTCAGAGACTCCCTCAGCTGGCCCGCTATGGTGTCCACATCCAGGCCGGTGGTAGGAGGCGACAGCCAGTCCTGGATGAACGCCGCCTCCGCCGCTGCCTCCCTGTCCAGGCGGGTGAGAGCCCACCGCGGAAACGGTGATCGCCCCGAGAGGGGCTGCACCGCTCCGGGGCCACTGGCGGAGATGTCGAACCGCACGTAGCGGTGGTCCGACATAGTCTCCACCAGGTCCACCCGCCAGTTCAGCACGCGCGCGGCTAACCCAGGGGTGGCGAAAGTGACGTCCACTACTGAGCCACCCTGACGCCGCACGCATGTCTGGACGCTTCCTCTGTTCAAGAGGGAGAGTCCAGAGGAGGCTGCCCACATCTCCACCGCCCGCCCGCGAGCGTCGGTGGCCCGGTTGCCCCAGGTCACCGACTTGGCATTCAGGTCTCCCAGCACGGAGACCTGACGCGGCGCCGCCCTGCCGACCACGGCGGCCAGGACTCCGAGATAATTCTCAAAGTCCTGGAGAGGGCGGTTTGGGGAGAAATATACCCCCACGAGGGCTACCTCTCCCCACGCGGCGGCCACGTATCCCGGTCCCCTCTCTAATAGCGAGAGGGGAGGGGAGTCTGTGGAAGACCGCGCCGCTAGTGCCACCGAGTCGTCCTCGTCACCCAGCCAGCTGCTGGGGATCGAGTAGGGCTCGGCGACCACCGCTACGTTCACCAACCACTCGGCCATGACCTGCACTGCCAGGTCCTGGGCCGCTCTGCAGTGGTTGGTGTTCGCCTGGAGGATGCGGTAGTCGGAAACCTGCATTATTCCGACATGGCACCCTCCTCCTCAGCTACCGCCGCTGGAGCTGCAGCGGCGGCGACGACGGCGGCGGCGGTGGTGGCGACAGGTCGAACCTGCGCCGGCACTATGCCCTTCTTGACGGGGGGCTTACAGCTCCTGCCCGTCATCCTGTGGCCCGCGGGGCGGCCACTGGCGGCACACGCCGTGCAGTGTGGCGTGGTGGCGCGGCAAGTGGCACTCTTGTGCCCCTCTTGCCCGCACTGGTAGCACGTGTCTCCCCAGTCGGCCTTGGAGGGACACGTGGCTCGGGTGTGGCCGAAGGAGAAGCACTTGAAGCAGCGCAAGGGCTGGTCTTCAAGTGCTCGGACCACAGCCGAGCTGAGCCCCACCAGCAGCCGTCCCTTGGTCGCAGCAAGGGCGGCCCCAGCCGCGGCGACTGGGCACTCGACGCGGACGATGCCCATGCCGCGGCGGCCGAGCCTGATGGCTCCAGCCTTCACCGCGCCAGCGTCGCAGCCTCCAGCCGCCGCGACGGCCGCCACCACATCCTCCTTGGTGGCCGAATCGTCCAGATCGGCCACCTCCAAGGCTGCGGTCTTGACGGGCCTGACGACCGTTGCCGCGTCGGCGATGACCTCTTGCAACTTCGTTGCGAAGAGGTCCGCGTTTGTGCCGCGCTGTTCCCCCGAGAACTCGAAAATTCGAGCTCCGGTTAGGGTTCGGCGGCACGTTATTTTGCTGATCCCCAGCTGGGAGGGATCAGCATTGGTACGAGCCCGTCTTAGGACGGACTCGTACGTCTCGCCCCGCTCCGGGGTGATGGTCACCACGACGGCCGCGGTTTTGGGAGGAACTAACTTCCTCCCGCCAGCTGGAGCCCTTTTGACTGCCGGTGCAGTCGCGGCGGGCTTGGGGGCCGACTTTTGCCCTCCCTTCCCTTTTCCCCTCCTGACCACTTCCGTCCACGACTGGTTGGACGGGGTGGTGGAGGGAAGAAGGGCGTCTTCCTCCTGCGAGCTCTGGGGGGCTGCCGCTGGAGTGGCAGCCGACCCAGACGCTCCCTCCGAGCTGATGGTGAGGGTTTGAGGAGCCGCCTTGGTCCTCTTGCCCTCGCCTTTGCCCTTGGAGGGCTTCGGGGCCTGGGGCTGCGCACCCGATGCCGGGCCTGCTAAAGGCGCAGGTTCCGGCACCCCGCGTGGTGCCTTATCCGCCGCTAGCGGCGGGCGGAGCCGCTTCTCCGGCAGGAGCCGGTCCTCGATGCCTGCGAAGCAGGCTCGGGTGAAGGCCCTCTCCTCCATGACAACCTTTCGGAGTATCTCCTCAAGGTTGTGAGGGGAGGAGGTGGAGCCTCCTACCACCGGTCCAGGGGCTGATTGCGCAGGCCGAGCAGTGACCTCAGCCAGCTTCTGGTGCAGCTGGCTGACCTCCGCCTGCAGGCGATCCACCTTCGCCTGCAGTTGCCGCGTCTCATCCGTGGCCGTCCGCTGCACCAGCTCCTGCACAATGCCATGCAGACTGGCAGCCCGGCATTTAAGGGCCTTCTGGAAGGTCCCCTTCAGGTTGGAGGACTTTGAGGCGACCTCCAGGACCTCCTCCCTGTCCTCCCGCGCCATGCGCTCAAGTTCCGCCAAGGAGTGGCCAGCATACAGGACACTGGATGCCCCATAGCCGGCCCTCGACCGGGCGGCCTGCGCCTGGCGCTCTCTGGCAGCGACCCTCTCCTCCAGGTCCTGCTGGAGTTGCGCCCGTTTTAGGAGGTTTAGCTGGCGCTCGGCGTCAACCAAACCCACAACGTGAGTATCACCTGCTTTTGAAGAAGTCGAAGCCCTTTTGGACTTCGACTTCTTCTGCGCCCCGCCTCCAGCCGACGAGGATCCCTCGGACCCGTGCCGCAGGTAGGCCCTCTTTCGCTCGAGGCGGTCGCTCTCAGCTGCCGACGTGTCGAGATTTGAGTCGTCGGAGTCCGACTCGTCTGCTCTGGCCGCAGATGGTGCGCGGTCAGCGTCCGACGCTAATGCGTCACCGGCGTGGCCCTGAAAAGGGCCTTTGGATTGGCCCTGATAAGGGCCGTTGGGTTGGCCCTGAGAAGGGCCGTTGGGTTGGCCCTGAGAAGGGCCGTTTGGATCGCCCTGAGAAGGGCGATTCGGGTTAAAACTGAAACGCCCGGAGGCGTCCCGCACGGGTTTCTTCGTCATATTAATATTTATACTCGCAGTCTTCCGCATTGATAACTGTGAGTCACAGCGCACTTTAGCCACCGGTCTGCCACTCCGTTACGGTGGTCAGACACGGCGTCGCCCAGGGGATACTACGTGGAAGTATGCGCTGTGGGGGATCCCCCAACCTAACCTAACCTTTTTTTTTTTTTTTTTTTTTTTTTTTTTTTTTTTTTTTTTGTCGCTGAGAAATGACATTACGCATCTCCGCTCGTCGGGGGACGAGACGGGGTATGTGGGACTCCCTGCCAGAGTGGCAGTATACCCACTAAAACTCAGCGGTGTTCCCGCGACGCCGTGATGGGAGGGCTATGGGAAATTGGCTCAGCCTCTGCTTCCACAGCCCTCCCGGCGTATGCCCGCCTAGCTGGCGGGCCCCGCATGCCCCCCTGCCGGGGGGGCTACGGGAATGGCCGGGAACACCTGGCCATTCCCGTCCGACACTGGTGGAGGCCCGTGCAATACAGGCAAGGGTGCCCCCGCACCCGTTGCCTGCTGGCCTCCACCGGGGAGGAGTCGGTGATGGCCGTCATACTGACGTCTTCTCCGACCCCTCCTCCGTCTTCGGAGCGCCGCCGCGTGAGGGTCGTCCTCCCGCGCGCGCTCCGCCGCCTCCTTCTGGGACATGACGTGTTCGCAGAAGGAGGCCACTGCCGCCCAGGACCTCTCATCGCCCAGCATGGCGTTGACCAAACCGGGGAGTGAGAGGTCCGGTCCGATCACCGAAGTGAGACCGCGGCGCGGCTCGGACCACGACGGGCACACCGCGAGGGTGTGCTGCGCCTTGTCCTCCGCCGCACCGCAGTCGTGGCACGACGATGTCTCCTCCCGTCCGATCCGGTGCAGGTACGATCCGAAACAACCGTGCCCGGACAGCACCTGCACCAGACGGAATGAGAGGAACCCATGCGACCGATCGAGCCAGTCTCGCAGGACCGGCCCGATCGCGTCGAGGGTTCGGCGGCCGAAGGCTGCGGTGGCGAGGTCCCTCGTCCAATGGACGACGATGGCGTCCCTCGCCTCCCGCCGGACGGCCTCCCGCTCTTCCGGGGCGGGGCGTTCTCCTCTCGCCCTCCGCCCCGCCGTCCATTCGTATACTCTGGCGAGCACCCACGCCTCGAGTTCCCAAGGAGGGGTGCCAGCCAGAGCACACGCTGCCGCGAAGCCCACCGTGCGGTAGGCCCGCGACACCCGCTGAGCTATGGCCCTTTGGGGGGCCCGCAAGGCCGCGGCGTTCTCCCGCCTTTGGAGGGAAACCTAACCTAACCTTTTTTTTTTTTTTTTTTTTTTTTTTTTTTTTTGTCGCTGAGAAATGGCATTACGCATCTCCGCTCGTCGGGGGACGAGACGGAGTATGTGGGACTCCCTGCCAGAGTGGCAGTATACCCACTAAAACTCAGCGGTGTTCCCGCGACGCCGTGATGGGAGGGCTATGGGAAATTGGCTCAGCCTCTGCTTCCACAGCCCTCCCGGCGTATGCCCGCCTAGTTGGCGGGCCCCGCATGCCCCCCATTTAACTGGGGGGCTACGGGAATGGCCGGGAACACCCGGCCACTCCCGTCCGACACTGGTGGAGGCCCGTGCAATACAGGCAAAGGGCGCCCCCGCACCCACCGCCTGCTGGCCTCCACCCGGGAGGAGCCGGAGGTGACTACCAGACCAGCGTCTTCCTCGACCCCTCCCCTCTCCGGAGCGGCGCCACGCGAGAGAATCATCCCCCGCGCGCGCCCCGCTGCCTCCCTCCGGGACACGACCGCCTGTTCCGCATCGGCGGCCCTGCCCAGTCTACGCCCACTCACCTCCCTCTGTAAGCAGAGGAGGAGTGGGCGTACCCTCTGTAGCCCGGTTCCCTTCACCGACCATCAAGCATGATCGGTGATTGGAACCGTGACCTTTCCCCGCTTGTTGAAGATTAGCCGCCAGCCCCAATTGTCCACCAAAACCGCACTGGGAGAAATTGGAGCCGACGTTGCCCAGGGTGCGCCACGAGGAGGCTCTTCAACATGCACCCCAACCTAACCTAACCTTTTTTTTTTTTTTTTTTTTTTTTTTTTTTTTTTTTTTTTTTTTTTTTTTTTTTTTTGCGCTGGGAAAAATGCATTACGCATGCCCACCCGTCGGGGGACGGGAGGGGTATGTGGGACTCCCCGGTAGAACCGGTATACCCACTAAACAACCCAGCGGCATTCCCGCATCGTCTGAGTGGAGGGGGACTGGGAATCGGCAGAGCCTTTCCATCCTGCCCCCCGCCGACGACCGCCCGCCTTTACGGCGGGCCCGGCGGGCCCCTCCCGTCGGGGGGGAGGGGCCCAGGAATGACTGACGACGTGGGTGGTGGACAGTGCAATGCAGGAGAAGGCGCCCCCGCGCCTGTCTCCCGCTGTTCACCACCTGGAGGCGCGTGACGACGATCATACAACCGCCGTCTCACGCCCCGTCTTCGCCTGCGGAGCGGCGCCGCGAGAGGGTCTTCCTCCCGCACGCGCTCCGCCGCCTCCTTCTGTGACATTACCTCTTCGCAGAAGGAGGCGACCGCCGCCCAGGCCCCCTCGCTTTCCAGCATCGAGTTGACGACGCCGGGAAGCGAGAGGTCCTGCCCGACCGCTGCGACCAGTGTGTGGCGCAGCTCGGACCAGGCTGGGCACACCTCGAGGGTGTGCTGCGCCGTGTCCTCCGCCGCGCCACAGTCGTGGCACGACGGGGTCTCCTCCCTTTGGATCCGATGCAGGTGCGATCCGAAGCACCCGTGGCCGGACAACACCTGCACCAGACGGAAAGAGAGGAAACCGTGGGACCGCTCGAGCCAATCCTTCAGGACCGGCCCGAGCGCGTCCAGTGTTCTGCGGCCAAATGCGGCAGTGGCGAGGTCCTCCGTCCAGTGATGGACGATTGCGTCCTTCGCCTCTTGCCGCACGGCCTCCCGCTCTTCTGCGACGGGGGGCTCCCCGAGCGCCTTGCGGCGCGCCGTCCATTCGTACACTCTGGTCAGCACCCACGCCTCGAGCTCCCAAGGAGGGGTGCCGGCCAGAGCGCACGCCGCAGAGAAGCCCACCGAGCGGTAGGCCCTCGCCACCCGCAGTGCAATGGCCCTTTGGGGCCTGCGGATGGCCGTGGCGTTCTCCCGCCTGTGGAGGGAGTCGGCCCAGATTGGGGCCCCGTAAAGGGCCATGCTCCTGAGGATGCCGGCATACAAGCACCGGCATCGCGCCTTCGGACCCCCCAGATTCGGGAGGAGCCACGACAAGGCGTTCGCGGCCTTCAGCAGGCGCGTCGACAGCCCGCTAAAGTGTGGGCCGAAGCGCCACCTGCTGTCGAGGACAAGGCCCAAGTACTTCATCTGGGCCTTGACCTCGATCCTGACGCCCTCCACTATAATGTGGCCGTCGGGAGGGATGCGCTGCCGTGGACCGTGAAAATACACGGCCTCGGTTTTGTGCAGCGCAACCTTCAACCCCAAGCGGCGAATCCTTCCTGCCACTAAGGATCCGCCGGCAGAGGCCAGACTGGCCGCCTCCCTGAAGTCTCTCCCCCGGGCGACGAGGAGGGTGTCATCCGCGTAACAGATGACGCTCGTGCCACGGAGGAGGGTTCCCCGCAGTAGCCAGTCGAATCCAATGTTCCACAGCAGTGGTCCTAGGACAGACCCCTGTGGAACACCGGACTCTGCGCCGTATCGCCTCACTGTGGCCGTCTTGTCCGAGAGGAGTACCTCCCGGTCCTCCAAGTAGCTGGCCAAGAGTTGGCGCAGGTACTGAGGCACTCCGTGGTATCGGAGCGCCTCCAAGATTGTCGAGTGGGGGACGGAGTTGAAGGCGTTGGCTATGTCGAATGACACCGCCAACACTCCGTCGCCCGCCTCCACGGCCTCCCTCACCTGGCCCTTGAGTAGGGCCAGCGCGTCGACCGTCGAACGACCCCGTCGGAAACCGAATTGGGCGTCCGACAGGTCCGGCCCCACCGTCCTCAGCAGGCTCTTTAGCCGGTCGGCAATTATCCCCTCGAACAACTTACCGACCTCATCGAGCAAGACGATGGGCCGGTAAGCCGAGGGGGAGTCCGCCGGGCGTCCCTCCTTTCGGAGCAGGCATAGCCGCCCCTCCTTCCAAGGTTTCGGGAACCTCCCAGTCGTAAGACACGCGCTGAAGAGGTCCCGAAACCTCTCCTCCATGTGTGAGGCGGCGATGGCCACCACCCGTGCGGGAACGCCGTCCGGCCCTGGGGCTGTGTTCTTTGCGCGGAGGTGTAGAGTCCCCGCGCAAAGTTCCACCGCCGTCACCGGGGGGACCTCCTCCTCCGGCGGAGCCGCCTCCCGCGGGGGATCCATCACTGGCGGGGTGAAGTCGGTCCTGGACGGAAACAGGGACCGGACCACCCCGTCCAGCAACGCCGGCTCGAGGGTCTCCGTCAGTGGAAGACCGCAGGGGCGCAGTTTATTCCGCGCCGCCTTGTATGGTCTTCCAAATGGGTCCCTGTCGAGACCCTCCAGCATTTCGGCTCTCGCCGAATCTTCGGCCGCGCGCATAGCCGACTTCAAGACCGTCTTGGCGTCGACGTACGTGGCATAGAGGGCCTCCTCGTTGGTGGGGTCTCGGTGCCTGCGCCTTCGACTCCGCGTGTAGGCCCTCCTGGCCGCCACGCAGGCGGTTCGGAGCCCCGCCAGTTCCTCCGACCACCAATAGACGGCGCGGCGGGGAGTTGGGCGGCGAGACCGGGGCATGCTGGAGTTGCACACCTCGGTCAGCGACCTCCTCAGCTGAACCGCTGCGGTGTCCACGTCCAGGACCTCGACAGGAGGTGCGAGCCAGTCCTGGACGAACGCCGCCTCCTCCGCAGCCTCTCGGTCCAGGCGGGTGAGAGCCCACCGCGGGAACGCCGATTGGCCCGAGCCTGGAGCAATTCCCTGGGAGCTCTGGGTGGAGCTGATGTCGAACCGCACATATCGGTGGTCCGACAAGGTCTCCACCATCTCCACCCGCCAGTTCACGACGTGGGCGGCTAGCACGGGGGTGGCAAACGAGACGTCGACCACTGATCCTCCCCGTTGCCGCACACACGTGTGAACGGTCCCTCTGTTCAGGAGGGACACACCGCACGACGCCGCCCAATACTCCACGGCGCGTCCCCGGACGTTGCAGGACCCGGCCGGGTTGCCCCAGGCCGTCGACTTGGCGTTCAGGTCACCCAGTACGGCGACCTGGCGTGGCGCCGCCCTCCCGACCACCGCGGTGAGGATTTCGAGAAAGTTCTCGAAATCCGAGAGAGGGCGGTTCGGGGAGAAATAGACGCCCACCAGGGCTAATTCTCCCCACGCGGCGGCCACGTATCCCGGTCCCCTCTCTAAGAGCGAGAGGGGAGGGGAGTCCGTGGAAGACCGCGTCACCAATGCCACCAAGCCGTCCCGATCGCCCAGCCAACGGCCAGGGACTGAATACGGCTCGGCGACGGCCGCCACGTCCACCAACCACTCGGCCATGGTCTGCATCAGCAGATCCTGGGCCGCTCTGCAGTGGTTGGTGTTCGCCTGGAGGATGCGATGCTTGACCGAACTATCCATCGACAGACATCGCACCCCCTTCCACAACCGCCGCCGATGTCCCAGCCTCAGGGACGGCAACGGTGGCAGCGACAGGCCGGATCAGCGCCTGCGCTTTGCCCTTCTTAGGGGGAGGATTGCACTTCCTCCCCATCATCACGTGGCCTGCCGGGCAGCCACTGGCGGCACACACCGCACAGTGCGGCGTGGCGGCCTCGCAGGAGGCCGACTTGTGGCCTTCCTTGCCACAGCGGAAGCATTTGTCCGCCCTGTCGACCTCGGACGGACAAAGGGCCCGAGTGTGTCCGACTCCAAGACACTTGTAGCAGCGCAGAGGCTGGGCTGCAAGTGCCCGGACTACACCCGAGCTGAACCCGACAGTCAGCCGTCCCTTGGCTAGGACGGCTGCAGCTGCGGCGACTGGGCACTCGAGGCGAATGGTGCCCATGCCGCCGCGGCCGGGCCTGATGGCCCGACCTTGCACCGCTGTGACGCCACAGCCCCCCATCGCAGCGACCGCCGCCACCACCTCCTCTTTGGTGACCGAGTCGTCGAGGTCGGTCACCTCCAAGGCCACAGACTTTACGGGCCTGGTGACCTTGGCCGCGTCGGCGATGACCTCTCGCAGCTTGGTTGCGAAGAGGTCCGCGTTGGCGCCGCCCTGAGCCCCCGGGAACTCGAACATTCGAGCCCCGGCCTGGGTCCGGCGGCAGGATACTGTGCCGATCCCCAGCTGGGTGGGATCGGCGTTGGCACGCGCCCGCATCATTACGGACGCGTACGTCTCCCCCCGCTCCACAGCCTCAGCGGTGAGCGTCACCACTACGGCTGCGGTCTTCGGAGGAACCAGCTTCCTCTTTGACTTGGCGGCGGGGGCCCCATTAGCTGCAGGAGCAGCAGCGGGAGCAGCGGCGTTGGGCTTCGGGGCCGACGTCTTCCCCTTCCCCTTTCCCTTGCCTGTTTTCTGAGGCGGGCCGGGAGGGGTGGTGGCGGGGGGTGGCAGGGGCAGCCACCGTCTTGGACTTCTTTTTGCCCTTTTTCACCTTCGTCCACCCCTGCTGGTTGGATGGGGTGGTGGACGGAAGATGGGCGTCCTGGGAGGACAGCTCAGGCTGGCGTGGCCGACTGTCCGCCGCGAGCGGCGGTCGCAGGCGTTTCTCCGGCAAGAGCCTGTCCTCTATGCCCGCAAGACAGGCTCTCGTGAAGGCCCTTTCCTCCATTACGACCTTGCGGATTACATCCTCAAGGTTGGAGGGCGGGGCCTCAGCCGCTGGTCTCGGCTCGGACACCTTAGTATTTGGCCGGGCCGTGGCTTCAGCCAGCTTCAGATGAAGCTGGCTGACCTCTGACTGCAGGCGATCGACTTTCGCCTGCAGTTGCCGCGTTTCGTCGGTAGCCTTCCGCTGCACCAGCTCCCCGACTATGCCGCGCATGCTCGCGGCCCTACATTTAAGGGACTTTTGGAATGTCCCTTTTAAATTGGAGGACTTGGAGGCGACTGCCACTATCTCCTCTTCGTCCTCCTCAGCCATCAACTGCAGCTCCGCCAGGGAGTGGTCCGCGTAGTGGACGCGGGACGCGCCGTACCCGGATTTGGCCCGGGCGGCTTGCGTCCGTTGTTCCGTGGCCGCAACCCGCTCCTCCAGGTCTTGTTGGACCTGCGCCCGTCGAGACAGGTCCAACTGGCGTTGGGCTTCTGCCAGACCCACGTCGTGGGTGTCAGACACCGGCCTCTTGGCCCTCGGCTGTGACGCCGTGTCCGAGGAACCCCCAGACCCCTTCCTCTGATATGCCCGCTTTTTCGAGTCTCGGCGACTAATCGCCGAACCACATGACATGATGGACTCGTTGTCGGAGTCCAGCAACTCGCCCGCCGAGCTATAGAAGCTAGTCGCAGACGGCGCGCGGCTAGCCTCTGATGCCGAGGCACCCTCGGATTGGCCCTGAGAAGGGCCTTTTGGTTGGCCCTGAGAAGGGCCTTTTGCTTGGCCCTGGGAAGGGCCTTTTGGTTGGCCCTGAGAAGGGCCTTTTGCTAGGCCCTGAGAAGGGCCTTTTGGTGGGCCCTGAGAAGGGCCTTTTTTAAAACGCCCGGAGGCGGTCCTCGATTGCTTTGGCATAGCCTCCGCAGGTGTCGTAGATGCCGACATGAAATAAAATTGGATAAAAACAGTTAAAATACGCTACGACTGCACAGTGCACTTTAGCCGAACACCGGTCTGCCACTCCGTTACGGTGGTCAGAACCGGGTCGTTGCCCAGGGGACGCGACGTGGACGCAAGCACTGTGGGGTGGTCCCCCAACCTAACCTAACCTTTTTTTTTTTTTTTTTTTTTTTTTTTGTCGCTGAGAAATGACATTACGCATCTCCGCTCGTCGGGGGACGAGACGGGGTATGTGGGACTCCCTGCCAGAGTGGCAGTATACCCACTAAAACTCAGCGGTGTTCCCGCGACGCCGTGATGGGAGGGCTATGGGAAATTGGCTCAGCCTCTGCTTCCACAGCCCTCCCGGCGTATGCCCGCCTAGCTGGCGGGCCCCGCATGCCCCCCTGCCTGGGGGGCTACGGGAATGGCCGGGAACACCTGGCCATTCCCGTCCGACACTGGTGGAGGCCCGTGCAATACAGGCAAGGGTGCCCCCGCACCCGTTGCCTGCTGGCCTCCACCGGGGAGGAGTCGCTGATGGCCGTCATACTGACGTCTTCTCCGACCCCTCCTCCGTCTTCGGAGCGCCGCCGCGTGAGGATCGTCCTCCCGCGCGCGCTCCGCCGCCTCCTTCTGGGACATGACGTGTTCGCAGAAGGAGGCCACTGCCGCCCAGGACCTCTCATCGCCCAGCATGGCCGTAACCAAACCGGGGAGTGAGAGGTCCGGTCCGATCACCGCAGTGAGACCGTGGCGCGGCTCGGACCACGACGGGCACACCGCGAGGGTGTGCTGCGCCGCGTCCTCCGCCGCGCCACAGTCGTGGCACGACGGTGTCTCCTCCCGTCCGATTCGGCGCAGGTACGATCCGAAACAACCGTGTCCGGACAGCACCTGCACCAGACGGAACGAGAGGAACCCGTGCGACCGATCGAGCCAGTCTCGCAGGACCGGCCCGATCGCGTCGAGGGTTCGGCGGCCGAAGGCTGCGGTGGCGAGGTCCCTCGTCCAATGGACGACGATGGCGTCCCTCGCCTCCCGCCGGACGGCCTCCCGCTCTTCCGGGGCGGGGCGTTCTCCTCTCGCCCTCCGCCCCGTCGTCCATTCGTATACTCTGGCGAGCACCCACGCCTCGAGTTCCCAAGGAGGGGTGCCAGCCAGAGCACACGCTGCCGCGAAGCCCACCGTGCGGTAGGCCCGCGACACCCGCTGGGCTATGGCCCTTTGGGGGGCCCGCAAGGCGGCGGCGTTCTCCCGCCTTTGGAGGGAGTCCTCCCAGATAGGGGCCCCGTAAAGGGCCATGCTCCTCAAGATGCCGGCGTAGAGTTGCCGGCATCGCGCGCTGGGCCCCCCCAAATTGGGGAGCAGCCACGAGAGGGCGCCCGCAGCCTTCAGCAGGCGCGTCGACAGCCCGCTAAAATGCGGGCCGAAACGCCACCTGCTGTCGAGTACAAGGCCCAGATATTTCATCTGGGCCTTCACCTCGATTCGGACGCCCTCCACAAATATGTGGGCGTCTGGTGGTTGGCGCTGCCGAGGCCCGTGGAAGAACACAGCCTCGGTCTTGTGCAGCGCCACCGTCAATCCTAGGCGGCGGATCCTCCCTGCGACCAAGGATCCGCCCGCCGAGGCCAAGTTGGCCGCCTCCCTGAAACTCTCCCCCCGGGCGGTGAGGAGAGTGTCATCCGCGTAGCAGACGACACTCGTACCTCGGAGGAGAGTTCCCCGCAAGAGCCAGTCGTAACCGACGTTCCAGAGGAGAGGTCCCAGGACTGACCCCTGTGGAACGCCGGCCTCGACTGCGTACCGCCGGACTTGGCCAGCCCTGTTCACGAGGACGATCGTCCGATCCTCCAGGTAGCTGGCCAGTAAACGCCGCATATATTGAGGCACCCCGTGGAATCGGAGCGCCTCTAGGATGGTGCTGTGGGGAACAGAGTTGAAGGCGTTGGCAATGTCGAATGACACCGCCAACAATCCGTCCCCCACCTCCACCGCCTCCTTCACCTGCCTCTTGAGGCAGGCCAGCGCGTCCACCGTCGAACGCTCAGCCCGAAAACCGAACTGAGCGTCCGACAAGTCCGGCCCGATACGCTGCATATGGCCCTTTAGGCGGGCAGCGATTATCCCCTCGAACATTTTTCCGACCTCATCGAGCAGAACGATGGGTCGGTATGCCGAGGGGGAGTCTGCAGGGCGGCCCTCCTTGCGAAGGAGGCACAACTGCCCCTCCTTCCACGGTTTCGGGAACCTTCCAGACGCAAGGCATGCGCTGAAGAGGTCCCGAAACCGCTCCTCCATTTGGGTGGCGGCAATTGCCACCACCCTCGCCGGGACACCGTCGGGGCCCGGAGCCGTCTTCTTGGCGCGGATATGCACAATCGCCGCGCCAAGTTCCGACTCCGTGACAGGAGAGGGAGCCTCCTCTTCCTCCTCCTCCTCCTCCAGCGGGGCTCCACACATCACTGGCGGGGTGAAGTTGTCCCTGCACGGAAACAGGGACTGAACCACCCCATCCAGAAATGTGGGCTCCAGGGTCTCGACAACCGGGGGACCAAAGGGGCGCAATTTGTTGCGCGCCGCCTTATACGGTCTCCCGTAAGGGTCGTTGTCGAGACCCTCCAGCAGCTCGGCTCTCGCCGAGTCTTTAGCGGCGGCGATGGCCCGATCGAGGCCCATTTTTGCCTCCACGTACACCTCGTAGAGGCGGTCCTCGTCGGGCCGGTTGCGTCGACGCCGCCGCCGACTCCGAGTGTAGGCCCTCTTGGCCGCCACGCAGGCGGTTCTGAGCCCCGCCAGTGCCTCCGACCACCAATAGACGGCGCGGCGGGGAGCCGGGCGGCGAGACCGGGGCATGCTGGAGTTGCACACCTCGGTCAGAGACTCCCTCAGCTGGCCCGCTATGGTGTCCACATCCAGGCCGGTGGTAGGAGGCGACAGCCAGTCCTGGATGAACGCCGCCTCCGCCGCTGCCTCCCTGTCCAGGCGGGTGAAAGCCCACCGCGGAAACGGTGATCGCCCCGAGAGGGGCTGCACCGCTCCGGGGCCACTGGCGGAGATGTCGAACCGCACGTAGCGGTGGTCCGACATAGTCTCCACCAGGTCCACCCGCCAGTTCAGCACGCGCGCGGCTAACCCAGGGGTGGCGAAAGTGACGTCCACTACTGAGCCACCCTGACGCCGCACGCATGTCTGGACGCTTCCTCTGTTCAAGAGGGAGAGTCCAGAGGAGGCTGCCCACATCTCCACCGCCCGCCCGCGAGCGTCGGTGGCCCGGTTGCCCCAGGTCACCGACTTGGCATTCAGGTCTCCCAGCACGGAGACCTGACGCGGCGCCGCCCTGCCGACCACGGCGGCCAGGACTCCGAGATAATTCTCAAAGTCCTGGAGAGGGCGGTTTGGGGAGAAATATACCCCCACGAGGGCTACCTCTCCCCACGCGGCGGCCACGTATCCCGGTCCCCTCTCTAATAGCGAGAGGGGAGGGGAGTCTGTGGAAGACCGCGCCGCTAGTGCCACCGAGTCGTCCTCGTCACCCAGCCAGCTGCTGGGGATCGAGTAGGGCTCGGCGACCACCGCTACGTTCACCAACCACTCGGCCATGACCTGCACTGCCAGGTCCTGGGCCACTCTGCAGTGGTTGGTGTTCGCCTGGAGGATGCGGTAGTCGGAAACCTGCATTATTCCGACATGGCACCCTCCTCCTCAGCTACCGCCGCTGGAGCTGCAGCGGCGGCGACGACGGCGGCGGCGGTGGTGGCGACAGGTCGAACCTGCGCCGGCACTATGCCCTTCTTGACGGGGGGCTTACAGCTCCTGCCCGTCATCCTGTGGCCCGCGGGGCGGCCACTGGCGGCACACGCCGTGCAGTGTGGCGTGGTGGCGCGGCAAGTGGCACTCTTGTGCCCCTCTTGCCCGCACTGGTAGCACGTGTCTCCCCAGTCGGCCTTGGAGGGACACGTGGCTCGGGTGTGGCCGAAGGAGAAGCACTTGAAGCAGCGCAAGGGCTGGTCTTCAAGTGCCCGGACCACAGCCGAGCTGAGCCCCACAAGCAGCCGTCCCTTGGTCGCAGCAAGGGCGGCGCCAGCCGCGGCGACTGGGCACTCGACGCGGACGATGCCCATGCCGCGGCGGCCGAGCCTGATGGCTCCAGCCTTCACCGCGCCAGCGTCGCAGCCTCCAGCCGCCGCGACGGCCGCCACCACATCCTCCTTGGTGGCCGAATCGTCCAGGGCGGCCGGGCCTGATGGCTCCCCCCTTACCGCGCTAGCGCTGCAGCCTCCCGCGGCGGCAACGGCCGCCACCACATCCTCTTTAGTGACCGAATCGTCCATATCGATCACCTCCAAGGATGCGGTCTTGACTGGTCTGGCGACCGTCGCCACATCCGCGATGACCTCCTGCAACTTTGTGGCAAAGAGGTCCGCGTTTGAGGAGGCTTTTTTTTTTGTCGCTGAGAAATTACATTACGCATCTCCGCTCGTCGGGGGACGAGACGGAGTATGTGGGACTCCCTGCCACAGTGGCAGTATACCCACTAAAACTCAGCGGTGTTCCCGCGACGCCGTGATGGGAGGGCTATGGGAAATTGGCTCAGCCTCTGCTTCCACAGCCCTCCCAGCGTATGCCCGCCTAGTTGGCGGGCCCCGCATGCCCCCCATTTAACTGGGGGACTACGGGAATGGCCGGGAACACCTGGCCATTCCCGTACGACACTGGTGGAGGCCTGTGCAATACACGCAAAGCCACGGCTCCAATTGCCCACCACGTCTTGGTGGACAATTGGGGCTGGCGGCTAATCTTCAACAAACGGGGAAAGGTCATGGTTCCAATCACCGATCATGCTTTGATGGTCGGTGAAGGGAACCGGGCTACAGACGGTCAATACGTCCACTCCTCCTCTGCTTACAGAGGTAGTTGAGTGGGCGTAGACTGTGAAGGACCGCCGCTGCAGTGCAGGCGCACCAATGCGGCGCGTGTTTTTCTCCTCGAGGAGAGAACTTTCGGCGGGTTCGCTGAGTCGGGATGGCCGGACAGCGAACGGAGGCATGCCTAATGCCGCCGCCGGGGGCTTGGCTTAATTGCCTGGCCCAGAGGAAGGCTACCTCTAAGATAAAAAACCACCCAATCCTAAGCTTTGAAGCGCGGTGAGAGGATGCATGGCTGGAGGGAGTCCAGTCGTTAGCGCTTCCCCTGCAGAGCACCTGCCGCACTCTGCAGTATGTAGGCTTACCGGGTATCTAGGCTCTGCCCGGTGGACATTTAGGACCTATATCGACTCGTGGGATTTATATGGAGAAAAACAAACAAAAACAACAAAAAAGTGAATTGCCGATCGTGTTGGTCGAGCAGATGGGTGTCATGTCAGGTGCGGTGTCAGACTCTGACACCGCATCTGAGAGGATGAGTGTGGCGAGCGTAAGCTCAAAGCACTCGCGGACTGAGGAGGAGATGGTTGGGCTTCCTTCCAAATTTTGGAGGAAGCGCCCACGTAAAGAGGACGAGAGGCGCATGGGGATGACAGGCCTCTCTTCTAGCGAGGAGAACCTGCCAGCCGCCAAGGTGCTGGCCGGCAGGAGAGGACGTGGTCGCGCAATTGGTGGAGCGTCAGCTCCTTCGACCTCACGTGACTCTCTGGGGCGCTTTTTAAAACGCCCCGACACGCCGGCACCCACCGGAGGAAGCGACCCGGGGACCAAGCAAGTGGAGAGTGCTTGCACCCAAAACTCTTTGGTCACCACAAAGGGGGAAATACAACTCGCTAGGAGAGAGGAGAGACGGGCAGTTGCTCTGGATGAGGTGGCTGAAATGGCTGGTCAGGCCAGAGAGCGGCGGTCTGCTCGCTTGACCGCTGCTGAGGATTTGTCGGCGGCGGCCCTAAGCCGCCAAGTATTGGACGGCGTGGACGTGGTTCTGAAGGTTGCCACCAAGTCTGGCAACTTGAAGGGCACGTTCACGCGAGCTCTTAAAGAGGCGGCGGAGGAGATTAAGGAGGCGGTGGGAGTCCTCCTTAATCGCACGACCTCGGAGGAGACGGCAAAATTACAGGAGGAGAACAGCCGTCTCCTATCCGAGATGGAGGTCATCCGGCGGGAACTTGCCGCTCTAAGGGCCGACTTTAGTCGGCAACAAGAACGTGCGGCTCCTGCACCATCCGCGTCCACTCCAACACCTGGCTACCTGCAAGCTGAGTTGGTTGCGGAGGTGGCCCGAACCGTCATGCTCCAAGTAGGGGGCATGATGAATGCCCGCCTCGAAGGGTTGGAGTCGAGACTCCTCCCAGCCCAGACACTCCGTCCGCCACTCGCAGCGGACAATTGGAGGAAAGAAGGGACCTCAATGGTGGCCAAAAACTCTGCGGCTGGGACCAAAAAGCCCGCGGATCGGCCCAGAAAGCCCGTGGAGTACACGTCCGCGCCCACTTCCCGGACGGCCGCGTCACCGGCAGCCGCTCCCCCGCCGACCACACCCTCGGCGACCGCACCCGGGTCCACCAAGGAGACCTGGACGACGGTCGTCAAGAAGGGCCGCCGCAAGCGGAAGACGGCGCCGCCGGTACCCGCTAGAGCACCGGCACCCAAGAAGGCTCAGGGGCCGCCTAGGATCAGAACCCCACGCTCCGCGGCTGTAGTGATCACGCTGCAGCCCGGAGCTGTCGAAAGGGGCGTCTCGTATAAGGCGGTCCTAACGGAGGCGAGGGCCAAAGTCGCGTTCCCCGACCTTGGCATACCGTCCGGCCTCAGAATGAGGCCGGCGATGACGGGGGCGCGACTGCTTGAGGTGTCGGGTGCCTCTAGCGGCGAAAAGGCGGACATCCTGGCCGCCAAGCTGAGGGAGGTCCTCAACCCGGAGGACGTCCGGGTGTCCAGGCCTACGAAGACCGTTGAGCTGCGCGTCGATGGCCTGGATGACTCGACGACCCCGGCAGAGGTCGTGGCGGCCGTGGCCCGAGTCGGCGGATGTCCGCCCGATGACGTGCGGACGGGCGAGATTCGCGTCGATGCTTCCGGGCTCGGCGCGATCTGGGTGCGGTGCCCGGTGGCGGCGGCGAACAAAATCGCCGACGCTGGGCGTCTGTTGGTGGGGTGGGTGGCAGCGAGGGTGAAGCAGCTGCAACCCAGGGCCTTGCGGTGCTACCGTTGCTTCGACATTGGGCATGTCAGAGCACGGTGCACCGCCGAAATAGACCGCAGCGAGCAGTGCTATCGCTGCGGTCAGGCCGGCCACAAGGCGGCCCAGTGCTCCGCGGCGCCAAACTGCAGCCTCTGTACAGCTGCAGGGAGGCCCGCTGGGCACAGAGTGGGCGGAAAGGCTTGTGGTGCGCCCGCCCAGAAAGGGAAGAGAAGGGGTGTCAAGGCTGCCGGGGGCTTTCTACCCCCCCCTCAGCCTGGCTGCCCTTCGGCCGACTGCCGGCTTAGGAATGGTGCGGGGGGAATGGATTGCGCATAGTTGCGCTCTACCATTTCCTCCAGGGCAATCTCAACCACGCTGCCAGAGCACAGGATCTCTTGCTCCAGAGCATGGCAGAGTGGTCGATTCACGTGGCTGTGGTCACCGAACCGTACTTTGTCCCCCCCAGGGATAACTGGTTGGGAGACCTAGACGGTTTGGTGGCCATCATTGGCGGGGCTCTTGTCAACCCGTCCCGAGGTCACGGCTGGGTAGCCGCCCTCGTGGACGGCATTGGTACGGTTGGGGCGTATTTTTCGCCCAACAAGAGTCTCGTCGACTTCGAGAGGTTCCTTGTCGAGTTGGGTGCCGTCGTGGGCCGACTCCTCCCTCGCCCTGTGTTGTTGCTGGGGGATCTCAACGCCAAGTCTGCGGCGTGGGGATCTCCTGTGACCGATGCTAGGGGCGAGGTGCTGGAGGAGTGGGCGGTCACGACTGGCTTGACCGTCTTAAATCGGGGCTCGGTCCACACGTGCGTGCGGCAGCGGGGTGGCTCTATAGTGGACGTCTCGTTCGCTAGCCCCGCTGTCGCGAGCCGTGTCCGCGACTGGCGTGTCGCCGTGGAGGTGGAGACGTTGTCGGATCACCGATACATCCGATTTGACGTCTCCGCCCAGACCACCGGTGGCCGCGGTTCGATGGCCCCACGAATGGACGGTCCGCGCTGGGCGCGTAAGCGCATCGACAGGGAGCTTCTCGAGGAGGCCGCTATTGTCCAGGCCTGGTTCCGGGAGTCGGCAACGAACGGACCCGTCGACGTCGAGCAGGAGGTGCTGTGGTTCCGCGGGGCGATGACGCAAATCTGCGACGCGTCCATGCCCCGGGTCCACGCACAGTCAGCAAGGCGCCAGGTGTACTGGTGGACCGCCGAGATCGCGCAGCTGCGCGTCGCGTGCGTCGCGGTTAGACGCCAGTACACCCGATACCGGAGGAGACATCGTCGGGTCCCTGACGAAGAAGCCGCGCTGTACGAGGAGTACCGCGCGGCGAAGGAGGCTCTGTGGCTGGCCATCGGCGAGGCGAAAACGCGAGCCAGGGAGGAGATGTTGGAGACTCTAGACGTGGATCCGTGGGGGCGCCCTTATCGCGAGGTCCGAGGGAAACTTCGAGCCGCGGCGCCCCCACTTACGGAGAGTCTTCAACCCGAGCTGCTGGAGGAAACAGTCGCAGCCCTCTTCCCGGCGAGAGCGGAGCACAGTCCGCCGCCGATGGCTGTGCCCACAGCCGCAGAGCCTACAGGAGAGAACGCCATCAGCGTCCCAGAGGTGACACAGGCAGAGACGGGGGCAGCCGTGATGCGGCTCCGGGCCAAGAACGTGGCGCCGGGGCCCGATGGGATTCACGGCTGCGTGTTAGCCCTCGCTCTGAAGGAGCTTGAGCCCCAACTGAGAGGACTCTACACAGCGTGTCTTGAGCGGGGCCAGTTTCCCACTTTGTGGAAATCTGGTCGTCTGGTCCTGCTCAGGAAGGCGGGGCGCCCTGCCGACTCGCCGTCCGCGTACCGGCCCATAGTGCTGCTAGACGAGGTGGGTAAGCTGTTTGAGCGTATTATCGCAGCCCGCCTCGTCGGCCACTTGTGCAGAGAGGGGCCGGACCTGGACGACAGCCAGTTTGGTTTTCGGCACGGGCGCTCCACCATCCACGCTGTGTCGCGGGTGAGAGTCCTGGCGGAGGAAGCGGTGTCCCGGGGCGGGGTGATGTTGGCGGTGTCCTTGGACATCTCCAACGCCTTCAACACCCTGCCCTGGAGTTGTATTCGGGAGGCACTGCGCTATCATCGGGTGCCTCCCTACCTCCGCCACATCGTTGGGGCTTATCTGTCGGATAGGTGTGTCACCTACGTGGGACGCGATGGCGGAAACCAGCGCCACATGTCGTGCGGTGTTCCGCAGGGTTCGGTCCTAGGGCCGCTCCTGTGGAACATCGGGTACGACTGGGTGCTGAGGGGCGAGCTCCAACCGGGCGTAGACCTGACTTGTTATGCAGATGACACGCTGGTCACTGCCCGGGGGAGCTCGCACAGGGAGGCAGCGTTGCTGGCGACGGCTGCGGTCTCACAGGTGGTGGGCCGCATACGTCGCCTAGGCCTGGAGGTGGCCCTCAGCAAGTCGGAGGCTATGGTGTTTCATGGCCCCCGGCGGGCGCCACCACCCGGCTCACACATCGTGGTCGGGGGGGCTCGGATCGCTGTCGAGTCCACCATGAAGTACCTAGGATTGGTGCTCGACAGCCGATGGGACTTCGGGCCCCACTTCCGATGGCTGGCGCCCAAGTTGCTGGGCGCGGCTGGCGCACTCGCAACTCTGCTTCCCAATCTGGGGGGCCCAAGCGCCGCCTGTAGGCGGCTCTACGTGGGGATCGTGCGATCCATGGCCCTGTATGGGGCCCCGGTGTGGGCCTCTGACCTGACGGCCGGCAGCATCGCTGTTTTGCGAAAGCCGCAGAGGGCGATGGCCGTCAGAGTCATCAGGGGGTATCGCACGATCTCCTACGAGGCGGGCTGCGTACTGGCCGGATCCCCGCCCTGGGACCTTGAGGCGAAAGTACTCGCGTCATTGTATCAGTGGCGCGAGGAAGCGAGGGCGCGAGGCGAGGGACCGATGCAGCGACACATGGAGCTGCGTCGGTCTCAGCTTCGCGAGGTCCTGGTGGCGGAATGGCGGGACAGGCTTTCACGCCCTACCGCCGGCCTCGTCACCATCGAGGCGTTCCGGCCGGTGCTCGAGCGTTGGCTTGGGAGGAGGCACGGCTCCCTGTCGTTTCGGGCGACGCAGGTGCTCTCGGGGCATGGTTGCTTCGGGAAGTACCTGTGTCGCATAAACAGGGAGCCGGACGCCCGGTGTCACCACTGCGTCGACTGCCGGGAGGACACGGCGTGGCATACGCTGGCAGAGTGTGCCGCTTGGGAGGAGCCGCGCCGTGCCCTCATCTCAGAAGTAGGCAGTGACTTGTCGCTGCTGGCCGTAGTCGAATCGATGGTCAGCAGCGCCGAGTCCTGGGACGCGGTGGTCTCCTTCTGCGAAACAGTCGTCTCGCAGAAGGAGGCTGCGGAAAGGGAGAGGGAGATCTCATCCACTCACCCGGCCCGCAGAAGGCGCACCGGGCGTTGGCGGAGGGCGGACAACGCCCTCTTCCAGCCCCCCTAAATGGGTCCAGGGGCGACGGACACGGGGACGTCCGTCGCTACCCACACACCAGGACCCGAGGTGGCGGCGCGTAGTGTTCCACGCGCGCCCCTCTTAGGCGTCACGGGGGGAGTCAAACACCTCACTCCCCCCCCCCAGACCCGAAGAGGCCCGCAGTGGCGGGCCGGCACCAGTCGGGGGTTGCGGAAGGATCGTACGTTCCCGCGACCCCCGGCGTAGGTGTGAGATGGAACACCGGGGTGGTTTTTAGTCAGTAAGAGTCTGACAGACCCCGCCGCCCGCCCCAGGGCGGCGGACATCCATGAGGATTTTCCACCCCGGAAACAAAAAAAAAAAAAAAAAGGTTAGGTTAGGTTGGGGGTACTCCACAGGCGGGAGAACGCCACGGCCATCCGCAGGCCCCAAAGGGCCATTGCACTGCGGGTGGCGAGGGCCTACCGCTCGGTGGGCTTCTCTGCGGCGTGCGCTCTGGCCGGCACCCCTCCTTGGGAGCTCGAGGCGTGGGTGCTGACCAGAGTGTACGAATGGACGGCGCGCCGCAAGGCGCTCGGGGAGCCCCCCGTCGCAGAAGAGCGGGAGGCCGTGCGGCAAGAGGCGAAGGACGCAATCGTCCATCACTGGACGGAGGACCTCGCCACTGCCGCATTTGGCCGCAGAACACTGGACGCGCTCGGGCCGGTCCTGAAGGATTGGCTCGAGCGGTCCCACGGTTTCCTCTCTTTCCGTCTGGTGCAGGTGTTGTCGCTGATGTCTCGACAGGGACCCATTTGGAAGACCATACAAGGCGGCGCGGAATAAACTGCGCCCCTGCGGTCTTCCACTGACGGAGACCCTCGAGCCGGCGTTGCTGGACGGGGTGGTCCGGTCCCTGTTTCCGTCCAGGACCGACTTCACCCCGCCAGTGATGGATCCCCCGCGGGAGGCGGCTCCGCCGGAGGAGGAGGTCCCCCCGGTGACGGCGGTGGAACTTTGCGCGGGGACTCTACACCTCCGCGCAAAGAACACAGCCCCAGGGCCGGACGGCGTTCCCGCACGGGTGGTGGCCATCGCCGCCTCACACATGGAGGAGAGGTTTCGGGACCTCTTCAGCGCGTGTCTTACGACTGGGAGGTTCCCGAAACCTTGGAAGGAGGGGCGGCTATGCCTGCTCCGAAAGGAGGGACGCCCGGCGGACTCCCCCTCGGCTTACCGGCCCATCGTCTTGCTCGATGAGGTCGGTAAGTTGTTCGAGGGGATAATTGCCGACCGGCTAAAGAGCCTGCTGAGGACGGTGGGGCTGGACCTGTCGGACGCCCAATTCGGTTTCCGAAGGGGTCGTTCGACGGTCGACGCGCTGGCCCTACTCAAGGGCCAGGTGAGGGAGGCCGTGGAGGCGGGCGACGGAGTGTTGGCGGTGTCATTCGACATAGCCAACGCCATCAACTCCGTCCCCCACTCGACAATCTTGGAGGCGCTCCGATACCACGGAGTGCCTCAGTACCTGCGCCAACTCTTGGCCAGCTACTTGGAGGACCGGGTGGTCCTCCTCTCGGACAAGACGGCCACAGTGAGGCGATACGGCGCAGAGTCCGGTGTTCCACAGGGGTCGGTCCTAGGACCACTGCTGTGGAACATAGGATTCGACTGGCTCCTGCGGGGAACCCTCCTCCGTGGCACGAGCGTCATCTGTTACGCGGATGACACCCTCCTCGTCGCCCGGGGGAGGGACTTCAGGGAGGCGGCCAGTCTGGCCTCTGCCGGCGGATCCTTAGTGGCAGGAAGGATTCACCGCCTCGGACTGAAGGTTGCGCTGCACAAAACCGAGGCCGTGTATTTTCACGGTCCACGGCAGCGCATCCCTCCCGACGGCCACATTATAGTGGAGGGCGTCAGGATCGAGGTCAAGGCCCAGATGAAGTACTTGGGCCTTGTCCTCGACAGCAGGTGGCGCTTCGGCCCACACTTTAGCGGGCTGTCGACGCGCCTGCTGAAGACCGCGAACGCCTTGTCGTGGCTCCTCCCGAACCTGGGGGGTCCGAAGGCGCGATGCCGGCGCTTGTATGCCGGCATCCTCAGGAGCATGGCCCTTTACGGGGCCCCAATCTGGGCAGACTCCCTCCACAGGCGGGAGAACGCCACGGCCATCCGCAGGTCCCAAAGGTCCCAAACTTTACTTCTGTAAAGTTCCGAAATAGCGCTGCGGCAAGCCCATCAGGCCTGGTAACTGCGGTGCTGTCGGTGAACAAGACAAATAACGTCAGACCTTGTAATTTTTTTCATGGTAATTTCGCTAGTTCCACTTTCAACCACCAGGTCAGGAAAAGATTGTAATTGTAAATTGTAGCACTATGCATTCATGTACTAAAAGCATGTGTTCATTATACCTACATATTATACGTTATCATAAAAAAAAAATTGATTCTACAAATTAATAAGTCTTTATTAAGTTTTTATTGGTATTGCGGTGCGTGTATCCGATGTATTCGTAAAAATAGCATTGCAACATTTTTGACATGTAACGTCACGTCATACGTCACGTTTGTCTCTGTCGCTTACGCCAAGAGAAACGGACATAAGGTAATTATACAGGCAAAATAATATCCTGTTGTACCATCGATTTCAGAAATCAGATGCCTTTACTAGTGTATCTACGAAGCCGATAGACGATAATGTAAACGACATGAGGAGTGCTAGAGACGGCATAGGTCGGTGAGCGAAATGTCGATAGAGTACGTGCCGGTGAGTGAGGGGGAGCAGGACGAGCCCATCGAACTGCCGACCGAGGAGGACGGCTCACTACTGCTGAGCACTGTGGCGGCGCAGTTCGCGGGCGCCAGTGGGCTCAAGTATCGCGCCGCCGGGCGCCTCCGCGGCCTGCGGCTTGTGGACGAGCGCCTGTCGCCGCCGGCCGAGGGCTGGGGGGCGCACCGCTACTGGTGTGCCTTCCCGCGCGCCTCGCCCGAACCCACGCCACGCCCGCGCTGCTCCGACCTCATCGTGCTCGGCCTGCCTTGGAAAACTGGTGAGGATGCGGTGCGTGATTACTTCGCTGCCTTCGGCGAGCTTCTCATGGTGCAGGTGAAACGCGACGCCAAAACCGGGCTGTCCAAAGGGTTCGGATTTATCAAGTTCGCGGAATACGAGTCACAACTACGCGCGCTGGGTCGGCGCCACATGATCGACGGGCGCTGGTGCGACGTGCGCATACCCAACGGCAAGGACGGTGGCGCCAGCGCGCACCGCAAGGTCTTCGTGGGCCGCTGCACCGAGAGCCTCACGGCCGAAGACCTGCGCGAGTACTTCGGAGCCTTCGGCCAGGTGACAGACGTATTCGTGCCGCGCCCGTTCCGCGCGTTCAGTTTCGTGACGTTTCTGGAGCCTGAGGTGGCACAGTCCCTGTGCGGGCAGGACCACATCATCAAGGGCGTTTCGGTGAATATCTCGACGGCGTCGCCCAAGCGTGAGCGCGGGGCGCGCGGCTCGCAGCTGCTGGGCTGGGGGCTGGTGGAGGGCGGCGGGCGCGTGTTCAACTGGGCGGGCGACGCGTGGCCGCCGCAGGCCGCGCCCGCGCCGCCCGCGCCTCCGCTCGACAAGCCCTACCTCAAGTATGAGTGACATTGCTGTGTACATAACCTCTCCCTCGGACCTGGCTCTTGCCCGCTATGCTCTTTGTTGATCACTGTCAAATTTTATATGAAATGTGTAAATAATATTATAATATAGTATGATGTTGTCCTGATGTTTAAATTACTAGTTATACTTTGTTATTAGGTACATACACAACAACCAATTTGTTACTTGCAACTTTTGAAGTTACCTGATCTGGACGAGTCTTGTTCATTATTTTATACATACATTGTATTGTATAAAAATGTAGAGGAACAGAAGTTTTATTTTATGGTGTAGTTTTTTCAAATTAGAAATGTCCACATTTGGATGACCAAAAGTGGAGATATCTTCTACTTCAGTAAAACTATAAAGATGAAGAAAAGCAATTTTGCTAACAAATTGTTGTTGCATATCTCCGTAGACTAATAATACAGGGTGGCAGGGAGGTCAACACACAAACTGTAACCATGAATTCAGCACATGATATATTTTTTTTTGATAACCATCAAATAACTTCAACACAGTTTCAGAATCATGTACTGAATTCATGGGAACAGGTTGCGCATCACATGTCCTTGCCACCCTGTACCTATAAGATACAGTCAAGGAAAGGGTTGATAGCACACTGTGTACTGATTTTACATCACGGCCTAGCAGAATGTTTATGGCAGGGTATGTGGCTAACACATTCTAAAGTGGCTCTGATATAGTGTTTTCACTTATGGGACAGACCTTCTAAGAGAGGGGTCGGCCATAATCCAGGCCCAGGGCAGGTTGGTGGATGCCACACATCATTAAATTATCGGTTCTAGGATATGCCTTTTTCTCTGTTTCCTCATGTTTTCTTCACCATTTTGAGGGCAGTGGTGAGGAAATTAGGTAAGTGCAGACAAAAAGAAAACTGTTTCTGGGAATTAAACCTCCAATCATATCTGCTTCAAGCAATCTTAAAACCTCTGGCTAACTAAACAGATACTAATAATATTGTGTTCTTCTGTATCATTGCTTGTTGAAATACTTATTATAAAATGGTTTTGTAAAAATCCAAAGGACCTGATTTGGATGTATGATTTGAACTTGCGTGTCTTTTGCTGGGGGTACCTATGTAGTTCATGAAGCTACACAAAGTAAAGTGCTGCCAGGGCTCGGACCCGCGACATACGACGTGTCGTGGCCGTTACCAGTGGGCCTCCAACACCACCGCTGCACTGCTTTGGACAGCAACACATGTGCATGTGGATTGAGTGATCCACCTCTTCAATCTTAACAAAAATCAAGCCAACCTACTAGGGTCAAATACTAATATGGTTGATGCACTTAAATCAAACTTAACAGCATTTACAAAGTAGGATTGGAAAACGGTAGATGTGGGTCTTCATAGTTAACATAAATGAAACTCGTTTCGTCAAGTATTATTTGATAAATTATTTAACACACAAAATACCATCAAACAAAATACAGTTGGTAGTTGAATTGCAGAGAATTATAGCCAGCTTTACCGTAGGTAGCCCTACATCACCTACATGCGAGTCTTAGGCCCCATTCACATAGGAACGCGCGGGCGCGGCGGCGGGTGCGGGCGCGGTGACTTGGCGTGTTCGTGTTCACATTGGCCGCCAGGCGTTTGCGCGAGTGTGACGAAACTTACGTGACGTCGCGAGTGAATCGCGCGCTCCGCCGCTAGTTCGACGTGAACACACACAAACATCTCACGCGTTTGATATTGCCGCGAGCGGCGCGCGCGCGCCAGTCGCTAGCTTGCCCGCTACGTGCGTTTCGTATGTGAACACTTTGATATTACGCCATATGTTTGATATTTCGCGACCGCGCCCGCCACCGCGCCCGCGAGTCAACGTGAATGAGCACTTACAAGGATCAGGATCACACCGGCCTACCAAGTGGAAGTTGAGGTTAAAAATCTATTTAGAGTTTTTCCAGCGATTTAATTAAAATATTAAAACTGCACTTAGACACGGTTCATACTAAGATGGCAACGAAGCCAGGAGCAGGTTCAAATTCTGGTACTCACACCTACCATTCGCGATACTGAATAGCAGGTAGAGCAAGATGGTCGAAAGAGGAATGCAAATTCGTTTTACTACGAATTTCTTCGCGCCTACACAACGGGATAACACCAAGAGCATATAAGTAGGTACCTACGTAGGTAAATTGAGCGCACTTTGTTCATTGACTACTTTTTTATACGTCCTGCTATAATAACGCAGTCGGTAGGTAGCCGGTAGGAATACTAGATAGGCGATCGTGTTGTGTTATGGTTAAGGCGCGAAGAAATGCGTTCAAATAAATGCGCCCTCAGGGTCTCCAGGGCCATGTTCATTAGGAATTCAAGAGGAGCTCAATGCCTAGGTACATTAGTAGTCATTAGCGCCGCGTCCGGAAGTACCTAATCAACAAATAACAAGATGAAAAATAATTTAAACACAATACCATACATTTTTTTGTTCAATTAAAAACACTGTCACACTTCTTTTTAAACACAGACGTTTCTTGAATAATAGGTACCTAGGTAGTGTCCTCGTTATCTTTCATAAGTCAGCACCCGTCTATCTGATGGTAGTGGTTCGTGGTTTCCTGATAGGAGTTCATCGTAAATACTTAGCAGCCCAATCAACTCGCGCAGCCCCGCTGCCAACAGTCGTTGTTTCTGAAACAATCCAAAACGAGCCTAAACCTATCACAACGAACTTAGGCTACAGCGACATGACAAAGGATGAAATCACCATCTTACCTCGATGCGCCCGTAGGGGCAGCGGCCGGAAAAGAGAGGTGTCTATTCTTGAACCTGTGACGTAGCGCGCCGCGCTGAGGTACGCGTGTGCGGCGCCGCCGGGAAGCGTGCGCGCGTGGCGCGGCGGTGGCGGCGCGGGCGCAGGCAGCGCGGCCGGCTGCAGTGCGCCCAGCACGCTGCGGCCGCGCGCCGCCTCGGTGGCGCGCGCACCAGGCACGCGCCGGAGTGGTGGCTCCCCGCCCTCTTCGTGCACCACCTCACCCCTATACCGTGGAATATTTTACGAACAAAATACAAAGTAAAAAAGCATTTTGAAAAACTTTCGCTATGGCTACTTTGTCGCGATAACGCGAATACACTTCGCGCCGCGCTCTCTGTTGTACAGCGAGACGTTCGAGCGTAACTCGTAAGTCTTGTAAAAGGTAAGATCACATACACATACCCGAGTATATCGGCGAATCTGTCGCGCAGTGGCGGCGGCTGCACTGCGTGTAGCGGCAGGGTCGAGAGGGGTGATCGGGGATTCTCTAGTACATTTTCCGTTTCACCTCGTGCTGCGCTTCTACAAGTGGTAATTATGCTGCGATAAAAAACAACGTAGCTTCCGATTTATTCTGGTAAAAAATATTAATTAGGTACGACTAAAACGAACCTTCTCGCACGTGATGCAGGCGGTGGCAAAACTAGCGCAGCGCCCACAGCAAAATATGGAAATCTATGTACAATCACAAAAACAATAATGAGCTTCAACACTTTTAGCTACTTGGAAACAATTAAGCAGTTGGCCCGGTGGTCATCACCGCCTCTGGACATTATTTGACAACCAATATATTATATAAAAAATTACCGAAGCGCCTGAGGGGCAGTGGGACGATCCCGTGAAGGGTATCGCATGAACGCGGCGAGCAGGGCCAAGGCGGGCGGTGAAGCAGAGGGCACGACGCGCGCCAGTGGCACGCCCGCGCTCGACGGGAAGCGGAACCGCAGCGCATCGGCGAGCGCGTACCCCTCCGGCCAGTCGTCTCGGTCAGGAATGCCCAGCACAGCGCATATCTTGTGCAACTGGTCTATCTCAGAGTTCCCCGGGAACAGCGGCCGACAGGTATACAATTCTGCCATAATGCAACCGAGAGCCCACAGATCGATGGGGGCGCCGTAGCGTGTGTCGTGCAGCAACACCTCCGGTGCGCGGTACCAGCGCGTGGACACATAGTCGGTGTAGGGCGGGCGCGAGCGAACCTCGCGCGCCAGCCCGAGGTCGGCGATCTTCACGAGTTCGGGTCCGGCACACAGCAAATTTTCTGGTTTCAGATCTCGGTGGAAAAAACCGTGACGATGCATATGTGCCAACCCCTGTAATACTTGGTATACAATGTTCCTCAACACTGGCTCAGGAAAGGCGCGCTCCGCGTCGCGTATCAGCTGGTAGAGGTTGCCCCGCATGTACTCGAACACGAAGTATAGCGTGTCATTTTCCCGTATTACTTCGCGTAACTTGACAATGTTAGCGTGGTTCAGCTTCTTGAGCGACTTGACTTCGCGCAGGTTCATGGCTTCGTCCCACGAGTAGTACTTGCGCTTCATGCGCTTGATGGCCACCTTCTCGCCGGAGTCACGCCGCTGCGCCAGCACCACGGAGCCGTACGTGCCATCGCCAAGCTGCTGCAGCACTACGTACCGGTTCATGGTGCCCAGTGTCCTCCTCTATATAACTCAACCACACATTGTCACACACTATATTTCTAGACTCGTTTTAGTAAGACGATTTTGGATACAATAGGTGGGAGTTTTTATCCTTGTTTGCTTGAAGCACCTATCCATAAGAGCGTTGAATTTGTATTCTATCACGGAGCAAATGGAAAAATTATATAAAATCCTTGGTTATTACATTTGACGGCATTAAAATTCAAAGCAAGTAGTTTGCATTTGTCCTACCTCATCTACTTTTTGACATTCCTAAAAAGACCGAAATCGTTTTATATTGTTCGTATAAAATCACAAGCTTTTTTAAAGTAAACATTTGTTATCAGATAGTTGCTCCAGGAATACTTCATATAATATCAGATCTTGATACACTTTATGGTATACCTACATGTTATTTACAATTCGTTTCTATGGTTACCTTGCGATTGTCACATTGAGTTTTGTTTACAAAGCCAGCAGCAGCTTCAATTTCAAGGTCTCCACCCACTATCCCGGTCCATAACCGAACCGTAACGTTAAAACGTATGCAATGACGGTTACGTTAAACGGTCACAGAAATTTTCGTTCAAGGGTTCTTAAGCGTGTCCATCATCAAAGCTCAAACACAAAACGCGATTCTGCAGGTGCACCTTACGGCACCCGTTTTGACGTCTGCAATTAGCAGATGGCCTGTGGGGGCTGCCGATTTAGTACAGCGGTTTCTCAGCTTCAACGTCGCTCCTCCGTGCGAATGTGCAGTTCGTTAACACCGCTTTGCTTGTGACGAGCAGTTCTTGAAACGCAAGTGTACTGGGTACCAAGCCAACTCTTAATAATTCATACAAACATTTTTTTTTTGCTATTTCTTATGCTATATACCTAACCAGACCGAGATAGTGGATGAACACCTTCACCAGGCATGCCCGACACTGCTGGGTGGGCCTATTCCAACCCATTTAGGGTTTATCTTGTGCTTTAATATTTCAAATTCACGCCAAAATGCACTGATTTTGACTGATTGAAGCTTAGAGCATTAATTGAAGTGTTATTTTACGCTTGTGCAGGTGCATGAGATTATTATTTTTCAACTGTGATTTTGAAAAACTTGTCAGTGGCAGCAACCGAAGAACAACCTTATAATAACGAAAATAAAGATCACTGTGATTGAGAAAAAAAGCGCGGGAAATTCGTATCGATAGGGCGCCTTTTTTAAAACAAATTTTCAAAAAATTATTTTTTTATTCCTTCACAACTTGTGAAGGAATAAACATATAATTTTTTTGCTTGCTTTTCTAATGATGGGGAAGAAAGGGCATCCAAAGAAAAGAAAAAAAGGAGATAGTTCGTCTTCTGCTCCACCATTGCTGTCCTCTGAAGACGACGGTGGAGCCTCAAGCTCTTCAGAGGAATCAGTACCAGTTGAAAAGGATAAGTATCGGGAATTCAGGATTCCTGACTACATTAGGTCATACCCTGAAATTGGAGGCAATTTTGAATATGTCGTATTTTTTTTAAATTATTGACTTAGTCCCGCCCGACTGTCTACGGGTGATAGAGACATGATGTCCCTTTCAACTAGCATAAAAAAATACAACAAGGGAGTATAACAATTATTACGCATGAATCGTTACAAAATTAGTGTTAGTTTTGAACGTCCTGGCCCTACAGTCTCGACATAGTTAGCAATCGTTTTCGGTTGCTAAGTCCTATCAATCCAGATGTAGGTAACGATATTTGGAAGTCTCCACACTCAAGTTTATCGGTTGTTACCTACCAGTACCTACCTAAAATACCGGTAGCAACCGATAAATTTGAGTGTGGAGACTACCAAATATCGTTACATCTGGATTGTTAGGACTTAGCAACCGAAAACGATTGCTAACTATGTCGAGACTGCAGGGCCTGGACGAATTGTCGTTCTCAAACTCAAAATCTGAGTTATCAGAATCGATAGAGTAATTCAACAAAATAGATGTGCCAATGCGTTGAACTTTAATTTGCAGAAGAATATCCAATCGGTCTTTTTTGTGCAAAGTTTGAGGTTGACGTTGAGCGACCACTGCACAGGCACAGACCCATTAGCTTGACCACAGACTGTGAGCCATCGACTTATATTTTTCCTAGCTCAGTGCTGTGAGCGCGTTCACGAGCGTTCCGAATTGATGACAGTGCTAAACTGTCATAATCATGATAATATCTAAAACGGAACGCAAAATATCGATGTGATCGCTATGAGCGATCATGGTCTAATTCGGAACGGAATGCAGGGGTAGCATTTTGTGCTGATTTCGTGGCTGGCGTGAATACATTGACAACTCGACTTGTAGGTTTTTTTTTATTGGCTTATTACGATATAGAAAAAAATTTACAGCTCATAATATAAATAACTTTTAGAGCAATCGACTATGGTATTAAGTTGACATCTCGCATTTTTACGTTTTACTTGACAACACAACATGTCAAATTAACGATTCACATGTTTTTGTGAACGAACATTGATATTTTGTTATGTCCACTTATACCCAGTAACCGAAATATTATTTGTTATTTGATATCTCAACTTATACACATAAAAGTTTTCTTTTAAAAACACTTTCGAAGAAATTTAGCGAAGTTACATAATAATAATCAAACTAACAAAATACTACTTATTACTAAACCAATTAAAGTCTTGGCTAAAAGGTCCCAGCAACCAGGCCATTAAAATAAAAAAAAAAACTATACTCTTTGCCACAGAGTACATTTTTATTAAACTCTTTCCAATGACTAAAGCTTTAGTCTTGCTTTAGTCATTGACTCTTTCAGACTTTTTTTTTTTTTTTTTATAATTATGGCTTCGCACGGTTTGTGCATTTAGCCAATGTCACGTTTACGAGAACAAAGGTAGGGAAACGAAAGAAAAAAGTATAGGATATTTATGATCAATTAACGGGATTTAGAATTGGACGATTTATAGGATCAGTGTATTTTATAAAGGTGAATATTAATAGTGAATAATGAGCAAATTACAATGACGACAATTTACAACTTAATATTATTTAATGTGATGAATGAGACTATACATTTATAGACAGGGAAGCTATTTGTACAAAGTAAAGAAACTATTGAGGTAGGAAAAGGAATACGGAGAGACAAGAGGTTACAAAGAAAAGAAGAACGGTCATATAAGGGACAGGAAAAAAAAATGTGATTGATGTCACCTACGTCTGTGCCACAGAAGCAAATGGGGTCGTTGATGATATGTAGTTTGGCAAGATGGGCTGGAGAACAAACATGACCCAGTCTCATTCGAATTAGAACTGAGGTCTCCATCTTGCCAAATTTTGCCCTGCCAAACCACGGTTTTTCCGGAACGTCGGGCTGTATACTTGAAAAGTAACGGCCCTTCAATTTACTTCCGATATCCCAAGCTACCTTCCAGGTGTCCCGAAGAAAAGTCTTTGGTAATGTCATAAGGTCAATACTAAAGTTCGTATAAGGAACTAAGTCCCCACACTGCACCGCATCACCGGCAAGTGTATCAGCCACTTCATTGCCATGGATTCCAGCGTGGGCCGGAAACCACGCAAATTGCAGTGTATTACCCTCAGAGATGGTTCTGGACGCAAATTCTCTTATTAAATAAATGATAGGTAACTGCGATTTGTGTTCGAAAGGGGATTTATTGATGGCTAGAAGAGCACTTTGAGAATCAGTAAAAATTATGGTTTTTTTGAGCTTTGTAACACGAGTATATTCTATTGCTTTTAATATGCCGAAACTTTCCCCCGTAAAAACTGAAGTCTCCGGAGGCAGTTTGATTTTTTGTACGATGTTGTATTGAGAATGGTAAGTACCTATCCCAACACAACCCGTCGGAGAACGCTTGGCAGCATCCGTAAATATATGGTGGTACTCTAAATGTTCAGCCAAAAAATGATTATAACTTGAATGGCAATCGGGATCAGATTTACTTGCACAGTATTTAATGATGGGGCTGAATTGTAAACTTTCATAACTACTGTTAAATAGGGGAAGTTTATTGGAACGGTGAATAGGAGAAGAGAGTGAAAGAATTTTTTTATAGCTTACAACTAAACAAAGAGCACGTTTATGGGACCAGTAATCTGAAGATTCAATCTGCAACACAAAAGAGTCCAGTTTAGGAATGAGAGGATGAGTTGAGAACTGGAGAATCCGGAACAAATATTTGTCAGATAAGAATTGTCTTCTAAGATATAAAGGAGCTTCCCCGCATTCAACTTGGAGTGCATTAATGGGACTAGACTTCATGGCACCCGAACTAATTCGTAATGCTTTAGACTGTATGCGATCCAATTTTTTAAAAGCCATAACACTACCAGGTTCTAGAACGAACAGTCCATAATCCAGAACGCTTCTGATGATTGCGTTGTAAATAAGTTTCAATGAAAATGGATGTGCACCCCACCACACACCAGAGAGGCATCTAAGCATGTTTAGGTGATTTTCACATTTGTTAACAATATAATCACAATGAGGAACACTACTTAATTTACAGTCAAGTATTATACCTAGATATTTGAATTTATCTTTAACTGGAATAGGTATTCCCTTAAAAGAGACGTTTACTAATGGAATATTTCTCTTCCGGGTGAATAAAACAACCGCACTTTTAGACGTGGATAAATCCAAGCCGTTTAGATGTAGCCATGACTCCAAAGTAGATAAAGCAGAATTGACCGACTTGTAGACTACAATACAATATAGTATAGGATAGTATATATAGTTAATTAGTTATCTGTGCTCTTTGCTGTTAAAAAAAGTACTCTGTGGCTGTAGTGCTCTGTGCTCAACGATTACGAACCACAGAGCATGTAACTTTTTACGAACGTTACAACAGCGAGGATTACCGAATATTTCAATCAAATAAAGCAATGCTGCCATGTTGTGATCCATCATCTATCAACATCAGAGTATAATAACATTTAGACGTCTTTTATGATCGTTTTAAATCAACGGAAGTCGGATCGCTATAAAATGTTATAAAATACTCATAGCTCCTACACTGGTCGGTCAACAATGCCACAAAAATTATCAAAACATTAACATTTTGCATATAAGTGGAAATAATGGTAGTATTTTAAACTTACAGATATGTATGACAGACATGAGTGCCGTGTTAACTAGATGTAGAGTGAGTTCGGAGCAACTTGATTTATTGCTGTCGTTTATGGAAGAGCACCCCGACTTCGCAGCCGGTAAACAATCAATGTACTCCCGGTTCAGTTCGAGCAAGCTGTGGCGACTGCTGGCGGAGCGGCTCAACGCGGCGGCGGTGGACAGCGGCGGAGCGTGCAAGTCGCCCGACAAGTGGTGCCGGGTCAGTCACTCGCTTCATGTTGTGGGGTACTTACGTGACATGCAAAGGGTTTGGTGCATATCTTTGAAGCACTGGCATAGTATTTTGACTATTCGCGTGTGAAGACCCTGTCCCTGGGATTGAATGCTTACTTTAATATTTCCTACTTTCTTCATTCCTGTCACACTACACATCTCCGCTTGCGCAGTCTAATCAATTGATTTATAAAAGGCTTGCCAACAGATTTTATATATCTTAAATTAAATAGGTAATAATTAGCCTCAGACATACACAGTTGCCAATTTCAGGTTAAATCAGCATTCTCAGAAATAAGTGAACACTGAAAATAATAAGCCTAAACACACACTACAACTTTTATTGCTGCGATTTTCAAACTGAAATAAAATATCAAACAAAAATATTTTTTGAAGCAAATTCTCAAGCAATTTTTTGCAGCGGTGCGCAAACTTTAGTACCTATGTTGGTATTGTTCACAAATTTGCTATTATTATTTATATCAAAATACTTCTTGACAGCCATCACAGGACAAGGTGTTTTCTAAGAACTGCTATTTATTGGTGTAGTTAAAATAATGAATTAAACCCTAAGGCGACCCACTGACCAAAAAGGGGTAACAATACCATACATAATTATGGGATCCAAAAAATAACCAGTGCACATATGCATTTGAAGTGTCGTAGGATAAGTCTTGAAAATGTTTAAAGGAAATCAATCAATAATTACACAATTAACACAAACAAGCAATTACATTAAGGTGGCATGTCAGTAAATTACATAAAAAAACAAAAAACTATTTAAAATATTATGTCACTTACTTAGGTAAACAGGTCATTACAATTTTCAATAAATAAACACATTCATACTAAATACATAAATAAAATAAGTATTTAATTTTTGTGATGTCACTTTCTGAGATTGCTTTGGTACCATATTTTATATTCAGTTTCGATTTATTTGTTCTTTGATTAGATGTCACTATCTGCCGCACTCAGAGATGTCACTTGAAATTAATCAACCATTAACATTGATGAACCACCATATCTTGGCACATGTCACCAAGATTGAAACATATTCAATCTGACATACTTTTGACTGACAGCATTCCAATTTATACTGGTCAGTTAAAGTAAATGTTTGATTAATTTTAAGTAATGAGTTAATGACTCTAGAGTACCAGGGTACCTATATTAGTTTTGTTATGATTTATGTTTAGATTATTATTAACTAACCAACTTATTATATTTTTAAGATTGCCATAAAAAAAATCAAATCAACTTATTTATTTGCTTAATACAGGTAGGTATAAACAGATGTTACAATTAAATGTATCATTAGTGTGTATGTGTGTTAGGTGTGCAAATATTAAGTATTTACCTATGAAATTTGCCGACTAGTATACAGAAAGTTACAAGTCATTTTTATGTAAATATTTTTTATTTATATAATTCCAAATATGCATGCATGTTATTGATGCATCTCTGCCAGCACAGTGGTAATTTTTCAATTTTCTTGAAGAAGTCAAGTGTACGGGAGCCAACAAACTCTTCAAAGGCATTTTGTACTGCCTCTCGGGTAAGTATTGATTTTTTTCTCTGCCAAGAACTTGTCAAAATTTTGGAAAAAGTAGAAGCCTGTCGGCGCAATGTCTGGTGGGTACGGTGGATGATGCAAAACATCCAACCCTAGCTCTTATAGCTTAGAGACGGTCTGTTGTGCTGTATGAAGTCGAGCGTTGTGGTGAAGGAACAGCGGGGACTAATGATAAACCAAGACTGGTCAGAGATTTGCGAGCTTCTCCATCATTGTGTCCAGTTCCTCACAGTACACATCCGCAGTAATGCAGGTGCCATTTGGTAAGAAGCTATGATGAAGTATACCGGCACTAGACCACCAAACAGTGACCATGACTTTTTTAGGGGTAAGTTTTCGTTTGGTGCATTGCGTAGGCGCTGAACCAAGGTCTAACCAACATGATGACCGCTTACGATTATCAAAAAGAATCCATTTTTCATCGCAAGTGACAACAAATCCCAATCGCAATGCGGTTCAAAATCCCTTCCGTTTCTGTGTCTGTTAAGCAACGCAAGGCATACCTCAACGTTTCGTCGCGCTGGCGAACGTTTAGTTCGTGCGGCACCCACTTATCAAGTTTTTTTACCTTTGCCATTTTGACGCAAAAGGACCAATATTGTTTTGATGCTAACGTTGAAAGCTGCTGCTAACTCAGCTATAGATTGAGTATCGTCAGCTTCGACTATCACCTTTAATTCGTCGTTGTTAACTTTAGTTTTCGGGCGACCACGGGGTTAATTTTGTAGGTCAAAATGTCCAAATTGGAAGCGTTCAAACCAATAACTAGTCGTGCGTTCGTTTGTAGTGTTTATTTATTTATTATACGTCAGTGTGTTTACTCCGTACACGTAATTAAAGTTGCGAGCCGTTTGTGCGGCATTGCTACCGCGACGGAACTCGTATTCCATAATTAGTCTTATTTTTATCGTGTCCATATTGGTGAAAAAGATACAAATGTAGTGAAAACAAAACACTAATCAATAAACAAATGACTGAATTTGAAAATAGAATTCCTTTTTTTTTATAAAATTAATTTGAATCTTGAATTTATTGCCAGCCATACATAAACTACCTCCGTCTTATTACAAAACACGATCTAACTTTAGCCCCAACCTACACATTCGATTTAGTTTTTGTATTTGGAACTTTATGCCGACTTTAGTAAAGTTCTTAATACAAAATTGACAATCTAAGACCGGACTAAGTTGACAGTTTTGTAAAAGGAACTGTATTTCGATTTCAGTTATGTTCTTATTTCAAAAACAGGCTCGATGGTTTAAACCATGTCAAAAGAAAAACCTTGTTTTGTAATAAGGCCGCCTATGTTTCAAATGGCCAATATTGTAAAACGGCAACATCATAGGTATAGACATACATAATAAATACATTTTTATATAAATCATTAAAGAAAAACATAAAAAAATAAAAATTATAGTAGTCCGTCGGTATCGGGAGCAGGGTCCAAACTACCGGTGGTTAGGGCTCCAGGGACAGGAACCTCTTCACGATACGAGCCGTATCGAGGAGTACTGCTTTCTGAATTAGGCCCTAGATCCAACTGCCTAACGAGATCTTCGAGAAATGTTGATCGAGTCTTTCGGCCATTTTTCAGCATGGGCGCTCCACCATCCACGCAGTGTCGCGGGTGAGAGTCCTGGCGGAGAAAGCGGTGTCCCGGGGCGGGGTGATGTTGGCGGTGTCCTTGGACATCTCCAAAGCCTTCAACACCCTGCCCTGGATTTGTATTCGGGAGGCACTGCGCTATCATCGGGTGCCTCCCTACCTCCGCCACATCGTTGAGGCTTATCTGTCGGAGAGGTGTGCCACCTACGTGGGACGTGATGGCGTAAACCAGCGCATGTCGTGCGGTGTTCCGCAGAGTTCGGTCCTAGGGCCGCTCCTGTGGAACATGGGGTACGGTTGAGTGCTGAGGGGCGAGCTCCAACTGGGCGTAGACCTGACGTGTTATGCAGATGACACGCTGGTCACTGCCCGGGGGATCTCGCGCAGGGAGGCAGCGTTGCTGGCGACGGCTGCGGTCTCTCAGGTGGTGGGCCGCATACGTCGCCTAGGCCTGGAGGTGGCCCTCAGCAAGTCGGATGCCATGGTGTTTCATGGTCCCCGGCGGGCGCCGCCGCCTAGCTCACACATCTTGGTCGGGGCCTCGGATCGCTGTCGAGGCTACCATGAAGTACCTAGGATTGGTGCTCGACAGCCGGTGGGACTTCGGGCCCCACTCCCGATGGCTGGCGCCCAAGTTGCTGGGCGCGGCTGGCGCGCTCGCAAAGCTGCTTCCCAATCTGGGGGGCCCGAGCGCCGCCTGTGGGCGGCTCTACGTGGGGATCGTGCGATCCATGGCCCTGTATGGGGCCCTGGTGTGGGCCTCTGACCTGACGGCCGGCAGCATCGCCGTTTTGCGAAAGCCGCACAGAGCGATGGCTGTCTGCCGTCTGCCGCCGATGGGATATCGCACGATCTCCTACGAGGCGGCTTGCGTACTGGCCGGATCCCCGCCTTGGGACCTTGAGGCGAAAGTACTCGCGTCATTGTATCGGTGGCGCGAGGAAGCGAGGGCGCGAGGCGAGGGACCGATGCAGAGCGATACATGGAGCTGCGTCGGTCTCATCTTCGCGAGGTCCTGGTGGCGGAATAGCGGGACAGCCTCTCGCGCCCTACCGCCTGGTCACCATCGAGGCGGTCCGGCCGGTGCTCGAGCGCTGGCTCGGGAGGAGGCACGGCTCCCTGACGTTTCGGGCGACACAGGTGCTCTCGGGACATAGTTGCTTCGGGAAGTATCTGTGTCGCATAAACAGGGAGCCGGACGCCCGGTGTCACCACTGAGTCGACTGCCGGGAGGACACGGCGTGGCATACGCTGGCAGTGTGCCGCTTCGGAGGAGCCGTGCCGTGCCCTCATCTCAGAAGTAGGCAGTGACTTGTCGGTGCCGGCCGTAGTCGAGTCGATGGTCGGCAACGGAGAGTCCTGGGACGCGGTGGTTTCCTTCGCCGAAACAGTCGTCTCGCAGAAGGAGGCTGCGGAATCATTCTGCATGTCAACAACCTCGTCTGCTAAGTCGAGATATTTAATTTGTTTCTCTTTCTCAGCTTTTACGAGGTTCTCATAATGTGGAATGGTAACATCAACAATCATTGTGCGGCGCGCTAATCGACCTATCACCACTATATCAGGCTTATTGGCGACAAAGTCCAGTCAGTGTTGATAGATCGATACCAGTACAACGTGACATGGACATTTTCGAGAACTGGGTCGGGTGCATACCTGTAATACGATACCTCAGTAAGTACCCATAAGTTTATATTTTAACGCAAGTTGTTAGTGAATAATCCTGGCTACTTGGTTATGCATGTGCAAGTACTCGCCGTTGGCCAGCCGAGAACAACCAGAGATAATATGTCTGATGGACTCACCTGGAAGGTGACATGCCCGACACACGTCAACCGTCCCGTATTTCATAATACATAATATGTCTCCGATAGTTGTTCGTCAAGATAACTTCGTCCATAATTGCACAGACGAAACCTTCAGTTTCCCCGAAAAGGTCACCAAAACGTAGCCAAGATACGGATCTCTACTACACCGGTCTCATGAAGAGCCCGGTAGAAGCGCCCGTGAAGCTCCTTGCTTTGCCATACCTTCTTGCGGTCATCGGTAGTAAGTGCTACAGGTTTGCGCCAGTTCTCTTTAGCCATAGAGAGCGGGGTGAGCCCTTGTCCACTGCGACCACTTCAGGGTGCATACCCATTTCAGTTTAAAAAAAATATTCCCCGAGACTGAAGACCTCGCGGTTGTGGAGGGTCTTCGCATTTAAATAGCCTCGACCCCCGTACTTCCGCGGGATGTACAGTCTCATCAACGATGATCGTGGGTGATGCATCCGGTTTGCCGTCAGCAGTGTACGGCCGTCCGCAGTGTACGGACCCTCCTATCCAGGGCGTCGAGTTCGGTCTGAGTCCATTTGAGTATGCCGAAAGTGTATATAAAAACCGGCATGATCCAACCGTTGAAGGCACGCACCCTGTTTACACCTGAAAGAAGACTAATTAATACCTTCTTCAGGCGACCGAAGAAGCACTCCTTCAACGATTGTTTCATGTCAGCAACGTTGATGGCTAACGCTTCCGACATACCCAAATATATCGTAAGCGTTTCAGTCACCTTCAGTAACTCCATCAGTCGCAATTTGTTGGGGGCAATGAGTTTCAAGTCATCCATGTAGAGGAGGTGAGGTATGACCTGACCACCACTCTTCAACCGATAACCTAGACCTGAATCGTCCAGTAGTGTGCTTAGAGGATTCAGGGCTAACCAGAATCAAAGTGGGCTCAAAACTGGCGCCCGGAAATATTCCCCGTTTAATCCATAGCCTGCATGGATTAAACGGGGAATATTTGCTTACACTAAATGTCAAAAAGACCAAATACATAACATTCCGGAAAACTCAGGCTACCAAGGTATCATTATGGAATTTAAAGATTCACGGAGTAGATTGCCACAACACAATAATTAACACTGATACTCAATGTCCATGCAATAACATCGACAGAGTAGATGAACCAAGATACTTAGGAGTTATCATAGACCAACCAACACCTTTAATTTAAACCACAGATTAGGGAACTTGTTAAACGCGTTCGGAAGCAAAACTACACAATGAAAATGATACGGGACAGCGCATCAGTGGATGTAAAAAAACTCGTCTATATAGCTCTATGTCAGTCGCTTATACTATATTGCATTGTAATCTGGGGAGGAGCGTCAAAAACTCACCTAATAATCCTCGAAAGAGCACAACGCGCAGCCCTCAAAACTGTTACATAAACCATACTGTTTTCCTACAGAAATCCTGTTCGGAGAAGCTTCTCTGCTGAGTGTAAGAAAATTGTATATACTGAATAACAACAAAGACTCACATCAAAACTTCGAAAAGGAGCGATTTAGGTAGTTAACAAGGCAAACGCAGATTCAGAGTTCCAACTCTCCCAGTAAAATTAGCATTTCTGCACAAAGACTTCCACATTTTCTGCATGTACCTGTCTTTAACGCGGTGATCGAACAGTGCAATATATGAAATTGCACTCTCCAACAAGTAAAAATTAGACTAACTTACACTCACACTCATTCACATAGTAGCAATTTTTCTAGTTTTATTATTATTATTTACTCTTTTTCTCGATTTGTTTGTTACCTTTCTTACATTTTGATTCTTAGATTTTATTTATTTTACTTTTTATTACTGAACATGTTTTTAAAATAAATGTTTAAATGGTAAACCGAAGATACAGGCTTGCCTAGTTTGGGGACAATGTAAAATCTCTGTACTTAATCTTTTTAACAATAAAGTTTTATTATTATTATTCTCCTGGATCTGACGTGATGAACGAAGAACCGTCCTCCATTGCCCCATACACGACACAAGGAAGGTGCGTAGAGTTGCATCTATTTTCTACATTCATTTTGAGAGGCAGATATAATCATGTTACTGCCAATGTGCGTAATAATTTTCGCTCTCAAAATGGATGTAAGAAGTTTATAGATCGTCGACAAACACGTGATCGGTCTATAGTTGTTGGGATCCGTGGGACTACCTGACTTATGGGGCAGGTGGGTAACGCCTGTTGTTAGAAACTGCGGTAGCGACCCAGACTCAAAGGATGACTGGAACTGAGATGCCTGGCAAATGTGAGAACTAATTAGCCATATCAAACAAAAGTTGTGCAATCCGTTTGGTCCCGGAGATTTCCAGTTCGGTAACGGACGGACCGCTCTGGCAACGTCTAATGGCGTAATTAGGACTGCTTCCTTTTCTGGTATAGATTCACACACTCGCTCGACCACTCGTATCCAGCCAGCCTCAGCGTGACAGACGGGTACCGACCAGATGCTGCACCAGAATGTTCTCGTGGCGCCGTCATCCGCGCGGCACACGTCTGTCACATTTTGTTCAGGTCGCTCCCAAGCTCTGTACACCCACCTCTCATCGCTCTGGAACATCCGATTTTGCGTGTATCGATCAGCCTGCCGCGTAAAACGCCGAATACGGCTTGCCCATGCACAAACTTTCTGCTTCATGAAGACGATGCGCTCTGTGACACGGGACATGTATTCTCGAGGGCTGATTCCAGTCCCCGAAAATGCCCGCCTTACAAATCCATCATCGTGGTCGTGTATTGCCCTGCCTGAAGCAATATACATAGTTTGCCGGTAAGTACCTTGGCCTCATCGATACGACGCTCGATCCTGCACTGCCAGGCTGGTACGGCTGGTTTGGTAGAGTAGTTCCGTCACAGTTTGAAAACTTGATGTTAGCTAAACCACATGCCGCAATAGTCGCGCAATACAGGATCGAGTGTGTACCATCGAGACCCTTGCTGCTCTCGAATACATTCTTAAGCTGCGAGTCCAGGGCACAAACCAGCGTTTTGTGCATATATATCGCAGTGGATATATACTCGCGAAACGCATCCTCCAGTGCGCTCCTTAATCGGCCGTTGCACTGGCTATTTACTGTGGCAACCCTATCATCGTCCTCTTCAATATTGGACCGCGGCGGGGTTGCATCAATGGTTGAAGCTTGTACCGCGGTTTGTGTGAGTCGAGACGATATGGTTGCTCAGCTCTGAGCGCAGCCTATCAAGTGCGGTATCGTCCAACCTATGATTGCGTTGGATGACCCGCGCCTGACCCGATAGTCGTTGGGCCGAGACGTTGACATTTGGCTCTAGTACCTGAAACAGAGACAGCATCTTACCACGGTACGCAGTGAGGTTAGTTCCCCCCTCTGTAGACATGTAATATGCGCGCATGACGTTCTCGTTCATAGACTGAGTCCATATCATGCGCTGCGCACAACCACCGGCAGCGGGGACCCTGATCAGGGCCGGATGGCCCCGAAGTACCAAGCTCCCCTGGCCGGCCTCTCCCCTGCCGACGTACAGGTGTTGGCGACGTCGGCGGGGAAAAATACTCGTCGCTCGAGCTCGACGCAACTACCGCGGCCGTAGTTGTCACAGCGCTCACAGTGGGGCTGGGTACCGGTGGCGGCGAGGCGGAGCTGAGCGAAGAGTCCGGAGGTAATGGGCGTGCTCGACGTGCGGCTAGTCTTGTCAACATTATTTCTTCATTTTCCTCGTTTATTTTGTGTTCATTGTTGTTCGGACGTGACAACTGTCATGTCACCTCCAAATCAGTTTTTGATTAAATTTATTTCATTTTGATGTAACTACTATGGTCTCACGGTTTTGTTGCGTCGTTTGCTTCACTTCATATATTTAAGTAGCTGCGTAAGAATCAGTTAGTTAGTCGCTATTACACACCATTGAAGACAGACCTATTTGTGATTTTTTAACAAGTTTCCCGTACACACAAAAGTGAACCTAAACAGCTAAATAGGTTTTTATTAAGATTAAGGATTAATTTTGAATGAAAAACTTTTTAAAAATGGGTCAACATTACGTTCACTATTAAAATTATAAAAAACTGGAAAACGAGACGTTTTGTTGAAACGGTGTTTTTATTTATATTCCGTTTATTTATTGTCATACATATAAATACATTACATATATACTTTATTTATATTATTGTTAGGAGTTTTATAATTATTTATTTTATCATAGTAGGGGACACTTATACAATTTTAGAAGCGTGCGCTTTCCCCTTTCCCCTTTAACTTTTCCACTACTAAGAGCAAAATTCTCTAAAAAATGGAGATGGTAGAGCTTAATAAATACTTATAATAAGAATAATACATCGTCATAATCATACTCCTGCCCTTATACCAATTTATTTGGGGTTGGCGCAAGTTAAATATCGGCGAACGCGATTTTAATTAAAAAAATATTTATTTATTTAAAAACAATGTTTATTCGTAAGATTGTTCTACAAGACTGATTTAAAATTATACTATTTCTAATAGCTAGCTTATTAATAAATCTACAACTATGCACTTTACACAATGACGCACGACATCATCCGATGTACAGTCAGCAGTTACATGCATTAGGCGATTGCCTAACTCCTCCCTCCTTAAGATACAAGCGCGTCCCGCAGCTTCTCGCAGCGTCCTCGGTGCGTGGTTCATCCTGTTTGGGTTTTTGCTGTCTCCACTGCCAGATCTTCCATAAAGTGATTATTATTAGGATGATGTAGAGTCCTAATGTTGTCCAACTCGGTGTAGCCATCATAATTTGCCAGTCGATTGTGGGCTCCTCTATCTCTTCAGCACGGTCCATTAGCTCGTGTATGCTGTCCAAATCTATGTTTTCTAACTGTAGGTCATACCGAATGTTTCCCTCTGGGATAACCGTCTTACTGGGAAGTGGTATGATTTCATCTATTGTAACCGTATTGATGTGTGTTTTTAGTTTGATTTAATATCTCCATTTGACATTCGCTGGTTATGCTAGCGATATATATACCTGCTAACTTTTTGTATTCCGTTCTGCCTCCACAGTAGGTTCTTAAGATTTTCTCTTTTTTAAGGATAATCAGCCATTTGTTGTCCTGAAGTTTCTGTATTTTCCCTTGCTTGAGGTTCATCTTGGCTCTAGTGCAGTTTCCGTTTTGATGTCGGATGAGCGATATTATGCAGTCTGTAGTGTCGTCTACACGCTGTGTGTTTAATGATGTGCAGAGTCGTGTGTCTTGCGTGATCTTCTTGCAGTCTCCTTCAAGGTATGAGTACTCGTTGCTTCCCAGTGCTAGGAATTTTGTTTTAGGGATAATTGTGAGATTTTGTTTATCGGGAATGGAGTTTAAGTGGATAAGGTCATAAGGTGTTGTGTCAATGGATGGGATGACTAATATAAATGTTATAGTGTGATCTGTACTGTAGGCTTTTACACTAATAGATTTCTCTATTTTATGGATATTTTTTATGCTAATGTTATCTACTGGTATAAATGGGTTTTGTTTTCGAATATCTACCATCTCCTTAATGAGGGCTTGTGGCGATATTATACTGGGATGCATGACATGTTTAACGACCTTTAAATTAACAACAGTTAGAATTCCTAAACACAACAGATCTCAATAGCACGTAACGTTAAAAAAAATGTCAAAATACGCATTGCAACGGCCACTAATTGCACCTCCATACAAGGGTATAAAACGGGCGACCCGGGTTAAATGTGGGTCATTCGCTATTCAACCTTTGAAGTGAACACACGTGAACAGCTACAGCAAGAAAAATACCCAGAAGATGGATACTACTGCAGATGAAGCCGCTCAAGTCATTGCACTACTGCAATCAGGGATGCGGCAATGTGATGTTTCTCGGCAACTGAACTTGAGTCGTTTTGCCGTTCGACGAGTGTTCCAACGCTTCCAAGAGACTGGTGGCTATATCCGAAGACGTGAATCTGGAAGACAACGGTGCACATCCGAAAGAGACGATCGCTTCATTGTTTCGACGTCTTTACGTAATCGGTTCTCCAATGCTGTTGAGCTGCAACAACAACTGCGATCAACTCGCAGAACTTCTGTAAGCGTCTCCACGATTAGAAGAAGAATGCGGGAGAAGAAAATTGCAGCTCATAGGGCTGCTACAGGGCCAAAATTGACTGCACAGCATAGGAGAGACCGGTTGCAATTTGCCCGTGACCATGTGGATTGGACAATAGACCAATGGAGGGCTGTGCTCTTCTCGGATGAGACGAGGGTGTGTCTTTTCTGCAACGACAGGCGTCGAAGAGTGTATAGGAGGCAAGGGGAACGATTCGCACAAGCCTGTATTCAAGAGACAGTGGAATACGGGGGTGGCTCGTGCATGTTCTGGGGAGGCATGTCAGTCGACGGTAAAACGAATCTTGTGTGTGTTTCTCGGACTGGAAGTGCTCGCGGGCAAGGGTCGCTGACTGCTGCTCGGTACATAACAGAGATCTTAGAAGAGCAGGTTGTCCCTTATGCGGGTTTTGTTGGCAGTGGGTTCACGTTAATGCACGATAACGCCCGCTGTCACACCGCTTTAATTGTAAGAGACTACCTGCAAGAAGTTGGAATCCCTGTTATGCGCTGGCCGGCGCGAAGTCCAGACCTGAACCCTATTGAGCACCTTTGGGATGAACTGAAACGGCGAGTACGGGCACGTGATCCTGCCCCTACCACTCTCCAAGACCTCCAAGATGCCGTCGTTGCAGAATGGGACAACATTCCTCAAGAGACTGTTGTCACATTAATTAGGTCCATGAGAGAACGCATGGAAGCAGTCATCAGGGCTGGGGGGGGGGGGGGGGGGGTAACACTAGGTTTTAAGTTGTTTTTAAGGACTATCATTTGCATTAGCTTGCTTTTTTTTATTCCCTGGTAAACAAAAAACCAAATCCATTGATTTATTCTGAAATTTAAATAAATTGCCTTTCCAATGATACCATATTAGTCATACACTTGGGAGCAAATAAATCGAGCCACTTCCTTTTTCACGCATTATGGTAATTATTTTTGGTATTAAGGAACGCATCGATTCGAAACATATATCGCCTAAAAGGGTATTTAATAACCTTTACAATGAGGGTAGTTAGTTGTCAAAATTTCATTTTTATTAAAGTTTAAAGGGTAGAATAAAATTATCGCATTTAATTTGCTTATGACATTTTTATTGTACTCTGTTAAGAAAAGATTAAATTTGAGGTTTTTGTTAATCATACCCATATTACTTGTTATTGTTGTCTTTATCTGTGTCTGTGTAATCAAAATAACCTGATAAAATGGATACTACACCGACGGAAGCTGCCCAAGTTGTAGCTTTACTTGAGGTTGGACACGGACAACGTGAAGTGGCACGCAGACTTCATTTGAGTCGTTCAAAGGTACAGCGGGTATACCGCAGGTATCTGGAGACTGGTGCTTTTGTTCGGCGACCTGGAACTGGCCGACCACGGGCAACAACAGAACGTGACGACCGCTTTATTGCAACCAATTCGTTGCGCGACCGTGGACTTAATGCTGTTCAGCTACAGCAAGCGTTACGTGACGTTCGAGGAGTCGCAATCAGTAGGTGGACAGTGAGACGAAGACTAAAAGAACGAAATTTAACATCACACAAACCAGCAACTGGCCCAAAATTGACTGTAGCTCATCGCCGATCTCGCTTGGAGTTTGCTCGAGAACACATTAATTGGACGTTAGAAGACTGGAGGTCAGTTTTGTTTTCTGACGAGTCAAGAATCTGTCTTTTTAGCAATGACGGGAGAAACCGAGTGTATAGACGTCCTGGTGAAAGATTTGCCCAATGTTGCATTCGAGAAACGGTGAGTTTTGGTGGTGGTTCTTGTATGGTGTGGGGAGGAATTTCTCTAGACGGAAAAACGGAACTTGTCTTCGTCGACCCCGCCAACGATGGCAATGGTAGACGTGGATTAACAGCTGACCGATACATAACTGACATTCTTGAAAACCACGTAATGCCGTATGCTGGTTTTGTCGGAGAAAATTTCTTGTTTATGCATGACAATGCGAGACCTCATACCGCGCAGATCGTTACGGATTACTTGTCTGCGATCGGGATTCAACAAATGGTATGGCCAGCACGAAGTCCTGATTTGAACCCGATCGAACACCTATGGGACGAGCTAAAACGGAGAGTCCGAGCCAGGGTTCCCGCTGTTTCATCCATTCCCGAGCTTAAAGTCGCTGTGCTTGAAGAGTGGGAGAACATACCACAATATGTCATCGTAACGCTGATCAGATCGATGACTAATAGGCTACAAGAATGTATCAGGGCCCGGGGGGGTAATACCAGTTATTAAGAATATTTTTTTTGCAATAATTTTGTTTTTTATTGTTTTTATGGACTGTTTTAGCCCTACTAAATTTTCTATCAAAATTACCATTTTTCTTGCAGAGCCAATAATTTATCATTCAATAAGGTTATTATTCAATAATTTACCCTCATTGTAAAGGTTATTAACTAAACTTTTAGGCGATATATAGTTCGAATTGATACGTTCCATATTACCAAAAATATTTACCATTTTACGTGAAAAAAGGTAGTGGCTCGATTTATTTGCTCCCAAGTGTATGTCTACCATTGATTAATAGGGTTAAAATGACTTTGAAGGGAATTCTTAAAGAGGTGCGATTTTTGTGACGCCGAGTGTATTACTATAATTAGTGGAATACCTCAACAGTGATGTTAATTTATTCTGGTTTTCATTTACAATTTTAATCTGTTTACCAAATTCTTCAACGGCATGTGTTTGGGATTGGTGTCTTCAATAAAAAACTAGTGGACTGTATAACTATTATAATAGGTTAGGTAAATCTACATGGGTCGGTCGGAACACAGAACAGTACAACAAAAATGGCCCGCTCGCTTGCGAGATCAGATTGGAGTGGCGGGCGGCCGCCGCCGGCCGGCTGGGCGGAGCCCCCATGGCGCGAGCGCGCGCCGCGTCCCCTCCCGCGCGCCTCACCTTCCCCGCTGTCATCTGCTGCGGTATGGATGCGTTCGCGCATGAGTGTGTCTGCCGCGGTATGGATGCGTTCGCGCGTGAACAGCATGTGTTGCTACAAATAGTGATTGCTTTTGAGAACTATTTATTTTATTTACTGAGCTACGTAAACTAGATATTTCACTTTCAAATTTAACAGCGTCTTCATAATCTAAGTTGCCCGTAATAGTTTTCACAATTGAACCTAGTCCGTTGATTATACCACGTCTATATCTAAAATGCGGTGCAATAAACAATATTTTCTTATTTACTAAATTTAAGCTACTATCTATTTGGTCCTTATAGGTTCTATGTAACTCTTCATTATTTTCAGCGGCTTTAGTACTGACATAAAATGCCATGAGCTTTATAGTCGTTTCTTGTAAGTACGATACATTATAAACGCAAGCCAAACTAAAAGTGTCTACTTGTTTTAGAATTTGTCTCTGTTTTAAAAGCAGAATGCCATTTACATTGTCTACGGGATTAATGGTCAGGTTTGCGGCTGCGTAGAGCAGGAGGGTTCCTGTGACGAGGATTCTGTAACAAAATGTGGTCTACGTAAGAGTTTGAAATGTACTCTAATGGATTTAGCGTTAGGGTGGCTCCCTATAATCTCGGCAACATTGTTGGGATGAAGGTGGATGATCTTATATGGACCTTTAAATACCGGTTTCGGCTTATCGCTCCTCGCAGTTTTAGCAACCTGTTTATAAACTGTTTCACCTACCTTAAATGTAATTGCTTCGGCTGCCTGGTTTCGCTTCTCTATTACCTGTTCTTTATTTTTAGATACAAGCGCTGCAATGCATTCTTGTACTGCCTCTGCATTTTTGCGGTGATTCAGAACATAGTCTTGATAAAATTCCTTAGGATAATACAGTTCTACTGGGTTCCTAGATGCTGTATAACCAAACAGAAGTTCTCGGGGTGTGTAGCCTGTAGTAGAGTGAATGGCATTATTATAGGCAACGACAGCGTATTTCATTATTAACTGTAAAGGGTCGTCTTTGTTCGTCATTCTCTGTATTCTTATTATTTCACCTATGGTTGAATGAAAGCGTTCTATGGGGGAATTTGAGTTCGGGTTATAGGGTGTCGTAAAATGGATGTGAATGTCATGTAGAGCACAGATTTCCTTAATCACGTCATTGTCAAACTTTGTGTCAGTCAGTGTTGATTTTTAAGGGTAAACCTAGAATGGAGAATACTTGTAACAAAGCCTCTGCTATGTGAACGCTACTAGATGCATTTAGAGGGCTGGCTTGAGCGAATTTTGAAAAGTTATCTATTATTGTTAAAAATGTGGCTCCTCCAGTAGAATAAAGGTCCATAAATAAATGTTGGATTGGTTTCGTGGGTGTATCTGTTATAGCTAATGGAGGTCTCAACGAATTCCTTTCATATTTGGCTCTCAAACATAAGTCGCATTGATTTATGAACTTTTGGACTGAAAGTAACATATTGGGCCAATGGTAGTTGCGATGAAGTTGCTTGTATGTTTCCTGCGAAGATTTGCCCTCATGATACCGTTTGATTAGTTCCTGTTGCTCTGTTTTATTTTCAACTAGTGTAGCGCGTGATGTACACCTGATTAATTTAGGGCCTCTATCATTGAAAATACTAGTATAGACCCCCGAAAAAGCTAAATAAAGACTTTCATCGTAGAAATAGCAGTGAAAGATACGATCTGCTATTGTGTGTTCTTTTAAGAAGTTAATTATTTCAGTCTCGGTATTGTTCACGGGGATAAAAACATCCTTGATGACGATTCTAGAGTTTGTTGATCTATTTTCTACTCTATACGTTGAGCCTGGGGCTGATCTAATATGAAATTGCTTAAGTTGTTTGTCTATTGCGTCTGCTAGAATTGGTATTCCTTTGTTATCGTTATCGGGTTGAGTATGGTTTGTTGAAACAAATTGATCAGCTGCAGTGCTTACAACATCCGTTGTGCCAGTGTGAGATGGGGTAACGCTTCTCATCTCAACGTCTAAGTTACACTCGTGTTGATTGTCACTGTGAGGTATGTTATTATCATGTCCGTCGTTGTTGTCAATAGGGTCGATATTTGCTTCTGCTTCTCTGCGTGCATTTTTATATAATCTATTTATTATATCGTCGTCGTCGTTATCGTCTAAATTTACTGCTAAAGAATCTATACTTTTATGAAATTTTTTTACTCTGGATAAGGCATCAGCATTAGTGTTTTGTTTACCTTTCTTATAGATGACCTTGTAATCATATTCTGCAAGTTTTAATTTCCACCGAGTTAATTTTGAGTTCGGGTCCTTTAATGACATTAACCACATCAAAGGTCTGTGATCTGTATAGATAGTAAATTTTCGCCCATATAAATAAGGCCTAAAGTATTTAATAGCCCAAATTATAGCTAGAAGCTCCTTCTCTATGGTCGAATAACGTGTCTCTGTTTCTGATAGTGTTCTTGATTCGAACGCAACAGGTTTATCGGAACCAACATTATCCTGGGATAGTACTTCACCTATCGCAAATTCAGAAGCGTCGGTTGTCACAATAAATGGTTTGTCAAAGTCAGGATACTGAAGGATCGGTGCGTTCGTCAAAATTTGCTTACATTTATCTACCGCTTCTAGGAATTCGTCTGTATGTGTAACTTTTGCGTTCTTTTTTAAGCATGATGTCAATGGTTTTGTCAGTTTAGCAAAGTCTTTAATAAATTTTCTGTAATACCCTACAAGACCTAGGAAAGATTTTATATCCTTTTGTGTTTTTGGTACAGGGAAGTTGAGGACTGCTTTAATTTTGTCTTTGTTAGGGTTAAGGCCTTTGTCAGTCAGTTCATGTCCTAGAAAGATAACATGTTTTTGTAGAAACTCCGACTTGTCAAGTTGAACTTTGAGATTATGTAATTTGAATCGTTCAAACACTAACTTTAACTTTTCGTTATGGTTTTGTAGTGACGTAGATGCTATTATGACGTCATCTAAATATGTGAAAACGTTGTCTATGCCTCGAAGTATATGGTCCATAAGTCGCTGAAATGTACTCGGAGCATTTTTTACACCAAATGGCATTCTCAAAAATTCATAGTGACCTCTTTCAGTCGTGAATGCAGTCTTCTCTATGTCATGGTTGTAAAGTATTGAGCGCGCCCTAATCTGTCAAGAATGTCGCTTATGTTCGGTAAAGGGTATTTGTCCTCTATGATTCTATCATTTAGTCGCCTGTAGTCTATTACTAGTCTCCATTTAACCTTTCCTGAGGCATCTGGTTTCTTTGGGACAATGTGCACGGGGCATGCATGACCAAGGCGAAATGCTTTCCTTTATAATTCCCTGTTTCAATAGATTATCAACCTGGTTTTGGATCTCTATTCGTTGTTGTGGGGCTTGCCTATAACTTCTAACGAAAATCGGAGTATTATCAGTAAGTCTCAGTTCATGTTTTACAGTATGAGTGAAGGATAATGGTATTTTCTCGGAATAGAACAAATCCCTATACTGATAGCAAATCTTAGTAATTTCCTGCTTTTCCTCTTCATTCATGTGATCGGTCCGGATTTTTTTTAAATTTTCACAAAGTTCTTTGTCTATGTCAGTCGTAATTTCAAGTGTATTCAATTTATTAGTGTCTAAAAACTGCTGTGTTAAAGGTTCTAGGGGTAAGGGACAGTCATTGCTAATTATCTGTTGTTTGTCCGTGAAATTAATTATAGAGGTTTTAAATATTCAATTTTTAACTGTTACTATGGCCGCGGGCGTCTTAAGCTTTTTGGTCCAGTAGAAGTCGTCACAAATATAATGGCCGTCAATGTAATTTGTTTTCATTATGGTAAATGTTTCGCAGTTAGGTTCAATTTTAATTCTTTTCACAGGATAGTCAATGTACATGGGTATTTCAGTATTAGGCGTTCGCAACACCTTGTTTTTGAGATCTATAGTGCAACCTAATTCCTTTAACAAGTCCATACCTATAAGGCCCTTATACTTTGGATGTTTTCATAATACTACTTATCAGTATGGCCACATACAACGTTCAGGGTGTCCAACAATTCTCTTAATCGCTTACCAAATGCCTCAGCATCTTCATTTTTACTACGACGCAAACGTGTCAATTCCTGCATGAGTTGAATTTCGTTACGCGGCTCACCTAGCCTACGCGTTAACGCGCACTTAATATCTTGCCAACTATCAACTACCCCGTCCGAAGCTATCGCAGCAACCGCCGTACCGCTTACTGGTGGGTTCAGTAAAAGAAGGACATTTTCTACTTCCCTTTCGTGTTACCATCGTATTTTGGTATAAGTTCGGATATGAATTTAAAGGTGTTCAACTCAACACTTGACATCGCTATAATAGAAAAAAACAATAAAATAAAAATCCCTTTTTCAACCAGGAAAACCTATTATACTGTACTGCGTTTGTGTACTACTGCTTACCCTCAAAACGGCTTGCAGTTATAATGATTATGTTTTACTAATTGCGATTGTAGCTATTAAGTAAACAAGTACGTGAGTTATTTATAAATGTAACTATTGTAATACGAATCGTATACTGTTATGTAGGTCACGCACAACGCGCCTTATACCTAACTTAGTTATTTATCTATAGCGATTTTAGCTTACAGAAAATAACCACATATAACAAAATATTATTACGACAGGAAATATAGCATAGGGACTGGGAATACAACTAGCACTCACCCCAATGTCCTCTGCATTTCCAGCCGGGCCTTGTAGAACAGCAGGTCTCCCAATTCTCCGGAATTCCCGCAGGATAATCGCCGACCGTAGATTCGTTAATTCGTAGATTGATCGCGAAGGTAACGATAGATACCGTTCACTCCAAGCCGAAGAGTTCTATTCGAAGCTGAGTGTCGCGGTCCTACTGACTGCGCCAGTTAAATATCGGCGAACGCGATTTAAAAAAAAAAAATATATATATTTAAAAACAATGTTTATTCGTAAGATTGTTCTACAAGACTGATTTAAAATTATACTATTTCTAATAGCTAGCTTATTAATAAATCTACAACTATGCACTTTACACAATGACGCACGACATCATCCGATGTACAGTCAGCAGTTACATGCATTAGGCGATTGCCTAATTCGCAGCATGTGTTTTTTCTTTGGTCTCCCCCTCCTCCTAAGCCATACACATATGCTCAAAACTTTCCTTGCAACATTTTCCTTATTCATCCGCTTCACACGCACATACCATGCTAACCAATATCCACAAAACTTTTTTGTATATAATGTTTTGTTGTACTCTGGGTGGGTTCATAATGAGAGCCCTCTTTGAAATAATTTATGGTCCTATTGTGACATAGATAATAATGGTGTTTATAGTAGCAATAAGTATCTACATAATTATTAGTTTGTAAATATGTCGGTAGTCTTAAAATAAATAGTTGTCTACATTATCGCATTAGGTGTTAAACCTGTAAAGATAATTGTATGGTGGGAAAATAAATAAATAAATAATAATAATAACAAATAATAAAAATGATATTGTTACAGTATTGGGCTGACATAAAATACAAAGCCCGCAAGAAGTGTGCCGCCGACGGCGCCCTGGGCGACCTCTCCAGCGCAGAGGAGCGCTTGCAGAATATATTCAACAGCAACGGCCGAGAATGTGAGTCACGATGAACAAGAATGTATGTAGGCGAAGCGCTACGGCGCTGGCTCACAGTGAGTCGAAACTATGATTTTAGTGACTTTGGGACCAACTTAGTTTTTTTACTTTTTTCTTGATGCGGATGGATAGAGCTCATTAACCTCAATAATAATTGCCGTGATGTTTTTTTCTAGACTTTATACTTTGGGTAGAAAAATGTGTTTTGTAATTTTTTTGTATGCACGGATCAAATTAAATTAAATTCCCGCTAAGTAGCGTGTGATCCCGCTTTGAAACTTTATTTTTCTTATACCTTGTCTAGTCTACTATCATTTGATGCTATGAACATGTGCATAAAGTTATAACTCTGCCGAATAAATGGATCGTAAAAATAAAAAAAATACATAGAATAAAAAGCTACATTTGTTATTTTCGTAAGTTCTTTATGGAATAGTAAGTAAAAGCACGTAATTATACATGACGGCGGCACCGTCATTATTTTGAACACCGCGAGTGCAACGGACAATCAATGAACTAACAACTGACTGACGTCATTTCAACCCCAACGCCGAGCGATGTAAAAGGCAGCGCGCGCGCACGACTCGGTTCACCCAAAACCGACCCCTCTAGTTACCGCCCCATCAGTCTGCTCAATGTTCGGGGCAAAATCTATGAGAGGCTTATATACAAGCGACTCAGAGATTTTGCCGAGACCAAGGGCCTCATCCCCGACGAACAGTTCGGATTTAGATCCCCACACTCGAGCGTCCAACAGGTACACCGCATCATCGAACACGTAAGCGCTGGTTTCCAGCGTGGGTTCATGACGGGTGCTGTGTTCTTCGACATAGCGAAAGCGTTCGACAAAGTCTGGCACAATGGCTTATTATATAAGCTTTACCAACTCGGTGTGCCAGACCGTCTCGTACTCATCCTGCGAGACTTTTTGGCTAACCGAACCTTTCGCTATCGTATCGAAGGGGCGCTTTCCTCCCCCCACCCTATCCGCGCAGAAGTCCCTCAGGGCTCTGTGCTAGCTCCCCTCATGTTCACCCTATTCACCAGTGACATCCTGAAATGTAAAAATGCGCAGTTGGCTCTGTTCGCAGACGATACGGCCATTTATTACACTGGGCTCGTCCCCGACTCGATATCTCGCACTCTACAAACCGCAGTCAACAAGCTTGGCGAATGGTTCAGAAAGTGGAGAATCGAAGTTAACCCCGACAAGAGTCAAGCGGTTCTCTTCTTGAAACCGCGTGTCAAACGCAGACATGACGACGCCCGCCCGATCAAGATGTTTGGCAAGCCGATCCCTTGGGAGAAGCATGCCAAATATCTGGGTGTGACTTTGGACAGACGTCTCTCCTTCGCAGAGCACATAAAGGTGGTTCGTTCGCGAGCCGCCTTTGCTCTGAGTAGACTACATTCCGTCCTAAATGCACGCAGTAAATTGTCACTCAGGTGCAAACTGCGCATTTATACGGCATGCATCCGACCTATTATGACATACGCCTGTGCTGTTTTCGCACAGGCCCACCCCCGGCACATCCACAGGATGCAGACCCTACAGAACCGTTTCCTACGTAAAATCACGGGTTCCCCCTGGTTCGTTCGTAACATTAACTTACATTTAGATTTGAAAATCCCCACCATTCAACAATTCATGAAACGCGCTTGCAAGCGTTTCTTCGATACCGCTGGCAGCCATCGCAACCCTCTAGTTGCGAAGGCCGCCAGTTATGTCCCCTCTAGAATCAGTAGAATCCGCCGTCCAAGGCACGCACTGACCGACCCCGACGACCCCACCACCCTCCTCCAGGAAAGCAGTAGGGCCACCAGTACAGTATACAAACACAGACACAAAACGAAGTTCCGACCTCGCCGCCGATCTGCTTCGCATCCGCGTCCGCGTCCGCGTTCCTCCCCGATAGATTCCTCTTCCCCTCCCTTGATCGGATCCACAGAGCCAGCTGGTGGCGTAGCTGAGCCAGTAGTTTTACCCGTTAATAATAATGAACCCATTTTGATCCAGCCTGTCCCCAACTTGCTGTCCTTCCCCAGCGACGCCCTAAGCCGAGGTCCGTACCCCACAGGGGGTGCCCTTAGGTGATGGTCGCTTAGTTTATAATTAATATTATGCCCCTGGCTGGAGGCTTTGAGTTAGCTCGAAGGCACCACAGGATTGACCGGTTAAGCAGTCACGGCCTCTCAAGGCCAACTGCGAGATGCCATACATAAAAAAAAAAATAAAAAAAACGACTCGGTTCATTCGTTCATTGACCGTTGCCCAGTGCACACGCTACGTAATCGCTGAGTAATCTTATTGCCGGGTAGTTTTATAATCAGTACAGATTAATTTAGTGATTCTAATTAAGAAAATTAATATGCATTCAATTAGGTTTATTTAATCGAAATCAACTAAGTGACTGTGTGAAGACTTTTGTGTTTCTCTTAAAATATTTCGGACCCTGACGCTATATACTTACACATAATTACTTAACAACTAACAACAATACATATAAAAGGTCCCTAATTAGCCTAAATTTACTCATTTAAACATAATTTAAAAATTTGGATCTATTAATATCAATTTGTATGTTTAATGACTTTAATTAGTTTATAAAATGTTCTTTTAAGTTAGATTTAATACTGAGTAGTAAGTAAAGATACATACTAATACAAATTAGTACAGGTAAACTAACTTACTACTAACACAAGTAAACTATATGCAACACCGAACTTTAGTATTTCCTTTTAATTATGACATAGTACAAACTAATAAAAAAAAAATAGAAACTTACAATCTACCAAACAATTTATTAATTACAGCTATGATTATCTTGTAAATTATCTACATCAATAAAATCTATATCAGATTCTGTGGGAAAACTCAGCAGAAGCTCTTTGACTTTTGGAGAGCGCTTTTTTATTTTGTTTCACCATTCGAGGTCTTAGACAAAAGAAGATTGTGTAAAATATCCTCATTTATCGCCGTTCTACTTACCTTTCTAGAATGACTCTCCATATTTCCGGAAATCTTTATTGCGAGCTTCCGCTGCCTCTTCCGACAGTTGACATAAAGATATGGCACCTACCACATTCTGGCAGTATTGCCATCATTGGTTGTGCCCATTCCTTGCTTGAACAAAAGCGCGTACAGAATATTTGGAGCTCGACATTGTTCTCTTCGGTCACGTTTATTTTATGTTGTAGGAATTGAAAGAGTTTTTACTATCCGACAGCGACTTCAGCTGCTCTTTTAAAATCATAAATAAATCTAAATTGTTAACAAAACTACACTATAACGCAAAAAACTTAAAAAAGAAAATTACAACCGACTTCCAAAAAAAACACTACAAAGTGAAAAATAACTTTAATTTCAGAAGTCGGTGTCTTTGTGTCTGTATTTTAGTGTTTTCCACCGACTGCCGAAATTAAAGTAATTTTTCACTATGTAGTGTTTTTTTTTGGAAGACGGTTGTTATTTTTTGTAAAAAAGTTTTTTATATATAATTTTTTAGTTATGGTACCTAACCCCACACCCATATGAAAAGGATCGTCTTACACGTGCACGTCCGTTCGAAGGCGGTTTTTTTTATTAAAAATTATTTATTGCTGTTTTTTTTTAAACCGCTCGACCAATTTCGATAAAATTTATATGGGACCACCTCTGAAGTAGTTATGACCTACCAAACAAAAAAAAATCATCAAAATCAATTCATAATGATCGCGTAACAAACATACAAAAAAAAACATAGTCGAATTGAGAACCTCCTCCTTTTTTGAAGTCGGTTAAAAAGGGACGATCACAGTCACGAGATGTTAGTAGTAGTACGAATAAACGAACACTATTTATTATAAGTAATGGCCATTTTATACTTCCAGTGACAAAATGGTTACAAATTTTTCTACTACCCCATTAACATTACAGTAATGGCTAAAAGTGAAAAAAACGTTGTTATTAAAGTTACAGGTTAAGGTTTACAAGCACAAGGCGTAAGGTAACATTAAACACACAAATAGAAATTCATAGATTAATATCCACAGTTTTAAATTATACATATGTATTATTATATTAGTAAATTTAAGCTAAATAAGGACCTTTTCAATGTATTGTTGTTAGATGTTAAGTAATTATGTGTATTATTACGTGCTTTTACTTACTATTCCATATCAAATTTAACTTAAAAGAACTTACGAAAATAAAAAATGAACCTTTTTATCCTATGTAAGTATTTTTTTTTTTATTCGGTCATATCAGAGTTGCAACTTTATGCACATGTTCATAGCATCAAATGATAGTAGACTAGACAAGTTATAAGAGAAATAAAGCTTCAAATTTTATTTTATTTTATCCGCTCCATACAAGAAATAACAAAACACATTTTTCTGCTCAAAGTATAAAGCTTAGGAAAATACATCAGAGCTCTATCCATCCGCATAAAGAAACAAAAAAAACAAAGTTGGTCCCCAAGTCACTATAATCATAGTTTCGACCCACTGTGCGGCGGCGCGTCGCTATAGTGTTTTGCTCGAATACATTGTATAGTCACATCTATTCTATCTGTATCTATATCTATTCATATCTTCTATATCCATATCCATACATATAATAAATCTGTAAACGAGGCGTTTCTGTATATTGAAAATATTGTAATCAAAATTGTTGGGGTGTCCTTTAGGATAATCAACAGATGCCAGTTCTATAATTTTTGGATTTTTTGTCTGTCCAAACAGACAAAAAATCATCACATCCAAATGTGAGAAATTAAGTTGAACAGGTATCACGTAAAAAGTACGAAACCAATATGGTTTACTTTTATACTCAAATATTGTAATATAACTCGCAGTAATAATTAGTTTTTGATTCATCGCCAATCGCTTTACTCGTTCAAAAAATATATGAATTTAAAGTGTTCAAGAAGAACGTTTCATTACGTAATGTGCATTCACGTAACGACATCTATTGACGAATATAAATGTGATAACCATAATAAATTAGGTTAATAATAACATGTCATAAAGGTAACTGTGTTTGTGTTATTTCAAAAAGTAATGATAATGATTATAATGTTATAAATATCGCTTTCCATTGGTCGTTGATTAGTGGCGCTAAAAGAATTTCAAATAAAAAGTGGTAATAATGTAAGATAATAACAATAAGGATTATTATTTTCCGAGTGACTAATAACTTAAAAGTCGACTAAATGTTTGCAACAAAAAAAATAGAGTGGGTACCATATATAATGGGTTGGCAGCTAATAAGGAGTACCGTAATAAGTAATAGGTAGCATATTAATATATCAGTAATAAGCTCCGTTTTAATTTGTTACCAGGAGAAACTGGATGCAATCTGGTCTTTAGGGCACCCCGACTCGGACAGGTTAGGTTAGAAGGTTATTTTTTTATAAACCACCCAGAAGTAGGAGCCCCGCTAAGCGGGGCTCCGTCGACCAAGCCCTGCCATCGACCATGCATAGAATATTTTAATTAAGGTTTGGTTAGAACTGTGACAATTATGACAAACATGAACGCCCATTTTCTATTTTGTTTTCGCCATTAAGTTTCCGCTTAGATATTAATTCTGTTCCCAAAAGAAAAACTGGATGCTAGTTTAAATTAAAACGGTGCTTATTACTGATATATTAATATGCTACCTATTACTTATTACGATACTCCTTATTAGCTGCCAACCCATTATATATGGTACCCACTCTATTTTTTTTTAAAACCTATATTCATTTTACTTAGTTGCCGCATTAAATACATGCCTAACAATAATATTGATGTGGTGTTCTGCGGGGCGGGCATGGCCGTACCCAAAAAGTTTGTGACCAGACATGATAAATTATGTCATGTCTTACAATTTGTCTTAAATGCTAGCACGGGTCAACCACGTAACATAGTCTAGAGGCGCGACATGCCTTTCTTGTTGCTGACTTTATAGTGTGACACAGTAAATAAAAAAATAAAAAATGTTTATGACCATCTGCGACCAAATAAAAGAATATGTCTAAAAGAGTGCAGTTCATACAGATAACTTTTTAATTTTGTTGGGAACGAACTTATTACGCATGACTTTCGTTTTGTTTGTTTGGTTTGATAATTTTGTGCAAATGTTGTATTTTTTTTATTATTTCAAGCTAATATTTAACTTCCAATGTTTGTATCTAAGTATGTTAGTTTGTTTAGGTAAAATCTTGCAACTGAATTTTTAAACAGTTATTCCCAACTGATTGAGCTGAAATGTTGCACTTACACGCTTAGTTTGGATGACAATGCATGGTTAGGTTAGATTCTAAATCCAGTATGGTGAACTCCCGAAGATGGCGCGGCGGACTAGTTATTTCTTATGCACCCCCAATGGTATGGGTATCAATTAGAAGCGTCTGGTTTACGATAAATGCCAGCTATGTCGAGGGAATATTTTCCAAGATGGATCCATACGTAGTGGTTGTCATTCAGGCATAGTTCCTCGACTAAGTGGTGTTTTAAGTTGTTGTGAGCGTAAATTGATACTCCACCACCCCTTGCGCAGTGTCTGTAGTTGTAGTAGTGTGTATATCCAGGAATTTGAAGACTTTTAGCTTCATTATCAGTTTTTATCCACGTTTCAGTAAGTATAATAATGTGTATGGTACTACGAATAGATTACACTACACACTTAAGTTCGTCCAATCCCTGGTTTCACAATACTGCGCACATTTGCATACAAGAATTTTATAGATTTGTTGCTCGTGGTAATATCGTCGTAGTTGACATTATAACTTACCAAATAACTTAAGTTATAATGTCTTGCGTGAGTTTTGGTTATCGCTGGTGTCTTTTGACGTAAATTTTTTGCAGGAATTTGAATGATTTTTGGCACACCCCTAACATATTTTATTGTTAAGTTATTCTCGGCATTTTCAGACCGGCACTTAATTTCATCCTTAAGCTTTTTCAAAAATTTTTGTTGTTGTGGTGTCCGAATATATTTTGATATTGTCACTGTTAACATCATTTTTGCTACGTAAGATTGCCGTTTCTGAGATTTGAAACATACTTTTAAAGGACGATTTTTGTTGGGGTTATACTTCCCAAGGCGGAAAAGTTTCTCAGGTAAGCAATTTACACCCGTTCTCCTTATAATTTTATCAGCCTGGTCCATGTCCATATCTGTTCTTTCGTCTTTAGATGCTGAGACTGGCTAATGCTCAAACGATCAACAATATGGTTTCACCCAAGCACGTTGTACGACGGACCAAGATGCCATAGGAATCTCATGTGACCTGTCCAGGCATTTGACTGCGTTAAACACGAAACCTTACCCTTAAAACTTGGAGCATTACGGACTAGGTAAACTTGCGCTCAGTATAGTAAAATCTTATTTAAATGATAGACAGCAAAAAGTTCAAATTAATGGTGTCAATTCACTTAGATCATAAGTGGTGTTCCACAAGGCTCGATATTAGGTCCTTTCCTCTTTTTAGTATACAGAGTGCCACCTTGAGAAACACTTGTTTCATATCTCTATAGACTAAAGCCGCATTTTCACTAGAGGACATTTGTTCCGCGACTCTGTCGCTCGACACGAAATTCACGTGTCCCGCGCGATGTCGCCCGACGTCGCGCGGGACATTTACGGGTCGCGCAACTTGTCGCTAGTCGATGCTCTGCGAGCGTCGACACGCGCGATCTGCGTGTCCCTCGACAGTCGCCGGACAGGCTTTGAGTAGTATAAACGTGTGTCGCTTTGTGTTCTGAAAATGGCAGTAGTGTGGTCCAACGAGAATAAATTGACCCTAATCGAGTTGTATCAAAAGTCGCAATCATTGTGGGACACTTCACATCGTGATTATAAAAACAAAAAAAATATCCATGGGAACGTATCGCGACTACGTTAGATATACCTAGAAAAGACGTCGAGGGTAAAATACACAGCATAAGGTCTCAGTTTCTCAGGGAGAGAAAAAACTTTGCGAGCTCAAAATCTACTGGAAGTGCAAGTGGGGATGTTCACAAAAGTAACTGGTTTGCGTATGATTCGCTGCTTTTCCTAGTAAAAGGGGCGACAAGTTCGGGCAGTATGGACACTGGTAAGCTCCCCGTAATATTGTTTGTAATTATTTTTATTTTGTACTAGTTTCCAAATAATTTTTCAGTTTAATAATTTGACAGAAAAGAAACAAAAATTGAGGGCTAATTCCGGCGTATAATGTCAATTTTTTGTGTGTTTTGTACGCTTGTTTTACTAGAACTGTTATAAATCAGTATCTACAGTGTCTAGGGTATACAATTTCTTTTTATTTCTTGTCTTTTGTTCTGCGCCTGCGAAACTGTGATTTAATGTTTGTTTTAGACTGTTTTTTTCCTTTTATAGACATCTGAAAGTTCGGTGGCACACGAAGAAATACCAGCGGCATCGCAAGTATCAACGCAGCCACCAGAGGCACCAACGTCGCCGCCATTACCAACGCAACCAATACCGATGCCGCTTCCAAATACTCAAAATAAACCGATGCCGCTTCCAAATACTCAAAATAAAAGAATAAAAGATGATCTGCGTGAGGTATATGAAATAATGAAGAGCACAAAAACCAGGACGGATCAACCAAAAGACGAATTTCAAGTTTACGCCGAATATGTAGCTTCTGTGTTAAGAAATATAAAGAATGAACATGCTGTGCTACATGCGAAGTATTTTATTAATAATATCTTATTAGAGGCCAGGATGGGAAAATACAACTATACAGGATGCGAAACGGGATGTAATTCAAGCCATATTCAAAGTTATGGATAACGTTCCGGTTCTCAGCAGTCATCCTATTCGACAAATTCTGTTATCGCAAATTCTGTTTATCGTAACTGCTAATGCCTCTCATGTTAAGATAATGAAGCATCTGCTGAACCAACTCTCACAGAATTACGACAATTTGAGAATATTCAGGAACTAGTTTCCCACTTTGAATCAGAAACGCAGAACAAAGAATACTTATAATAATAATAACGTTGATTTGTCACTTTTATACCTAGTATATAAAAAAAGGATAATAAAAAAAGAATGAAAACTTTTATTTAGAGAGATATACATCAGAATACCATGTGTTTAATCTTAGAATAATAACTTTAGTTATTATTCTAAGGTTTTAATAAAGTATAAAAAATGTTATTTAAATTTTTGACAGATTATTATGATTGATTTGTTTGCCATGGGACACTTCCTCGAGCACTGGAAAAATATTCAGCAAAGTGGTTTCTTATTACTTGAGCGGATTGAGGAGGAGGTCTTGACCACTTAAGTTTCTCATATTATTATTTGTCAATTTCCTTCACCACGAACCTTCTACAACATTATGAGCAGCGTCTTCAAAATCGAATGTGGTATTTAGTGTACCTATAACGCGCGGTTGAAGATGTATTACGTAATACATCTTCAACCGCGCGCTCAGGAAATTATGTAGGTACACGCAAGCCATTACAACTAATTCAGCGTTTACTGGACGTAATGGTATAGCTTTACGAAATACGCGAAATACTACAGACATAATGCCAAAAACATTTTCAACAATTCTTACCACCACATACAATACCACACTAGTTTACCGTAACCCTTACTTACGGTAAACTTTTGTGGTATTATTACCGTAAATATGGGTAGGTACATGAGATTAAATAATATTAAATAGGTACTTACTTTTACAAAATAATTTAATGCCACTTATGTGTATTCTTATGTTTATTTTATTCTAACTAGTTCAATATGAGGTACTGTTTCATCCTTAACACTATAATTCTTAAGAGAGCTGATAATCCTGAGCATTCTCTTTTATCACGAGCGCGTATTAGCCCAGAAAATAAGACAAATTAAAAGCAGATCTGTGAAGAATATCCTAGTAAAGATTTCTCACCTTGACTATTTTTATTAGGGGATTAGAAATTTTCTGTTAACCTTTGTCGTCCCACTGCTGGGCAAAGGTCTCTCCCACATATTTCCTCTTTTCTTTAGGCTGTGCCTTCTCCGTCCAATCGGTTCAACGAGTCCAAATCGTCACGCCAGCGTTTCTTAGGCCTGTTTCGGTGACGACGCCCATGTTCAGGCACCCACTGTGTGACGATCCTGGCCCATCTGTCTGGATGCATCCTAGAGGCGTGACTCGCCCAGTCCCACTTCAGCCTTGCAGACTTATCGCCAACATCGGCGATACCTGTCTTGGAGCGTATTGCGGTGCTGCGAATTTAGTCGGTCAGTTTGATTTTTAAGATGCTACGCTCCATCGTTCTTTGGCAAACCTTGAGTTTGGGACTTCTGAGCCTCGGTCAAAGACCAAGTCTGAGCGCCATAGCTTACAATTTTTTTCGTATATTATTTCCACTCAGTATTTCTAATGCCATAGTAAAGATAATCCCGGTGAGAAATCTCCACGGGTTTATTTCGCAGACGAATTCTTATATTCTGGGATATGTCGTGTGAGCTTTTAGTCGTAATGTAACACTCATTAGCATGTGTGTGCAATGCTTAGGTTTATCAGCACGAGCTCTTGCAACAAAGCACTAACAAAGTCTTGTGCGGTCTACAGCTGGTGGCGCGCGGCGTGCGAGCCACTCGGACGACGAGCGCAAGGCGGCGGCGCTGCTGGACGACGACATGTGCAGCGAGGGATCCGCGCCCGCGCCCGACGCTCCACGCCTCGCCACCGAGGAGCTGCTGGCCGAGGCCGCCATGCGCAGCGCGTTGGCGGCCGAGAAGCAGGCCGAGGCCGTCGCGCAGGCCGTGGACCTGCTGCGCGACCTGCTGGCGCTCCTGCGCGAGCGCCACGCGCCGCCCGCCCCGCACGCGCCGCACGAGCACCTGGCGCCCATGCAGCTGCACCACCACCGCCTGTGAGCTAGCGGCGCGCGCGCTCGGCCGCGGGCTCGCGCGCGCGCAGCCCCACGAGCGCCGCCGCGCGCTCGTACACGCGGTCGGCGCGCACGCGGGCGCGCGCGGCCCCGTGGCGCAGCACGTCGCGCAACAGCTGCGGGCGCGCGCGCAGGCGCTCGGCGCGCTCGCGCACGGGCGCCAGCGCGCGCTGCAGGGCGCCGGCCACGACGCGCTTGTACTGCGCCGTGGAGAGCCCGTCGGCCTCCAGCACGGCCTCCTCGGGCAGCTTGTCGTCGGCGAGGCAGTGGATGGTCACCAGGTTGGACACGCCGGGCCGATTCTCCGGTTCGAAGCTCACCTGTGTGCATTCACGGTTTGCGTTCGAGCGGTATGCGCAATAGGTTTAGATCCATTCTGATCGTAGCGGTCGTGACGCCTGGCCCTACATTATAAATATTGGTTAGTAAAGCAACCAATATTTTGTTTAAAACTCATCTATGACTTATAAAATGTATTATGATAAATAATAAATGATTTTATTTCTGTAAGTAGGTTTGTACAAACACTTTTGACACGTCAATCATATTTTAAACACTAGATGAGGTCGGCGTTTCCTAGCTGACTACTGGCACGGAAACAAACAGTTACTCGCAACTGCGCCGCGTAGGGTCGCGGTCGCCACTGTTCGAATGCTTCTTGTCGCATTCGTGCATCAAATTTTTGCAAGATTTTTGACTTACATACAGGGTTACAGGTTAAGTCGACCTAGATCCTTTAAGAGGTTGTAGTTTCCATCATTATTTACTGATTTCACTTTCAAATACCGTACCCAAAACTTAACCGTTTCCAAGATTTGTGTGTGCGATTTTTGTGTAGTAGATAAGTTGCTTTTTTATTCTCAACACTAAAATTGCAGTTAACTGAACCGACTGGGTCGCAGTAGACGATTGATACTTATAAAATGAAATAAATTCGTCAAAAATATTTGTTTCTTTCAGAAATATTTAAATAAATGTCTAAGACAGACATGCTGCATATGTTCTTAAAAATATCTATGTTCCAATAGCTATCCAACAAGGTATAACAAGCTAGGGTATTATCAGAATTCTCAGAAAAAAAAAATATAGAAGCTCCCAGGTAGGTAAAAATAACGGTACTTATGCGTTTAAACGAAATTTATCACTTGGGTCAGAATACAAATGGGTACAAAATGACGCTTATTACTATTTTTACAGAAAGTCTACGACTACAATTCATGTTCCACGTGTCCGCCTCTGTTTCGCATACATACTATAGATAGATAGATAGACAAACCATTTATTTGGTGCACACAAAAAACAGCACAACACACAAAAATACAATCAGAAGATAAATATACTTAATAATTATAAAAAAAAAACAAGGTGCCGATAAAGTAACAAGAAGTAAAACATACATAGCGCAGTAAAAGTGACACTTTGACAAATACTTAAAAACTAATTACTATCTAACGGAAGTACACAGTGCGGTGCGGTACTATCATTCTGTGTCTTAATCCACTTTTTACTACACCAGTTGTTAAACCCGTTCTTATTTAAAAGGTTAATTTGCCTCATCGATTATTCTCTGTCTCAAAACATCAATAGATGTGATTGGATTAGGTTCGTTGTACACCAAACTCTTCATGTGTCCCCAGGCATAAAAATCCATGGGCGTCAGGTCTGGGCTTCTAGCTGGCCACGGTATGGGTCCACCTCTCCCGATCCACTTATTAGGATAATTAGTGTCTAGCCATTCTCTGACAATTCTCCTGTAGTGTGCAGGGCAACCGTCATGCCGAAACCACATGTCCCGATTGAATTTGAGTAGTAAATCGCCTAGTAAGTTGGGCAAATCTTCTCTTACATTTTTTTTATTTATTTATTACAGCATGAAAGACTTACAGCTAAAAAAAAATCAAAAAAAGGAAACAATAGTCGACCGAAAGCCAATTACAAGTCTCCGAATTTAGAGTTTTAATAGAATTTGTGTTGTGAACATACAAGCAGTAAAATGCATTAAGTACTATGAACTATATTTAATAATTAAAACTATTAAAATAACCACTTGTGTTTTCAATAGAAGAGTGAGAGAAAAAAAAACAAAAACAAGAAAAAAACACGGCAGCTATAAAAAAAAAATTGAGGCTTATTCACCTTCTAGCTGAGGTCACACTGGTTGTAAAAAGATCCAAATCGTGTTTACATCTTTTATTAAAATGTTTGCTTGCACGCACAATGTAACTCCAATCTAACACCTATAATTAGTCGAGCTATTAGGTACACGTAAGGGTTGCATAAATCGAAATGTTTTGTTTGGAAATAAAATTTTGATAATAACTCACGACTGTTAATATATTAAAGTTTTTAGTAGGAATAAATAATCAGCAATCTCACGTCGATCTTCGAGTGGTAATAAATTATACTTCTTACAGAGTCGGAGATAATCGATTGAATGTTATGGAATCTTTTGATGGAAACAAAGATATTTTATGAAACGTCTTTGGATGTTTTCAATGCGGACATGATTCCCATCCATACACTCAATCTGAATCGTCTTTGTAATACCTTTTGCCGCTTCTCATTGGGATTTCCTTGTGGTTTCGAGGCCCAATAATGAGCGTTGTGGTAATTGGTTATGCCGTCTTTATCAAATTTCTACTCATCATTCATTGAGCATGAATTGCAGAAATCCAACCTCCTCACAGGATCTCCTTCTTCGATGACTTGGACTTGCACCGGCGTGTAATGATAGGAGTAAAAGCCGGTAGCATTCACTGTAAACCACACTTTCCACTGCGAGAGCAAAGTTCTCGGTCAACAATATTAGAAGTAGTTGAATCCAATCTAAAGCGTTGAACTATTTCATTCTCTTGCTCTTCATAATCATCGTTGACACGTGGTCTACTTAGGTCTGTTCGTCGCCTCGAAACAGAGCCAGTCTCTCTAAGTCGTCGGTAAATTCCGTCAAAAAAGCCACTATCCGGTACTCGGCGGCCTGGATAACGAGATATTTCCATATTACACGACCATATTACATATTCCTCGTTCGTGAAGGACGTCATCTTCAACAGTTCCAAATCAGAAGCGCATATCAGAGTCCAGTTTGCAAGCATAGTGATGAATTGAAAGAAACAGTCCAGAAATCCATGCCAAGTCGAGTAAAAATCGAAGAGCAATAACGGCCAATATCTTCATCAACAGCAAAAGTAATCAGTAAAAGTAACATTCAAGTAACTCTCTCTCTTCATTCAAGTAACAGCTAAAGTAAAAGTTAAATACAGTTGCCATTACACAAACGTCGTAATTTCCCCAAAAAAGCTGGGAAAAGGGAGCTTTTTTTTCACATGTCAGCACCAAATTTCAAAGTGAAAGTTCTTCCTTGAGTTCCTTCCTTCGTAAACCTTGTAAATTCAAACGTCTGTACTGTTTTTATTGAAATTGGATTGAAATACCGCATTACATTGAATATGTGGACATAAACTTGACGCCTGTTGTCATTATTATAATAATAGCTTTAGATGACCGGTGTCCCTCGTCTCAAAAAAAAAAAATATCCTTGCGAATATTACATCTCTTACGCCTATGCGTTATTTAACGCATATGCTTTAAATAACGCACGATAAGTTCATCGTCTGATGAACTTGAACTTTCACTGGACGATCTTGATGCCATTTTAATATAAATAAAATCTAGGTTATTACTTATTACACAGATAAACGCACAGTGATTTATGGTCGATAACAGCTCAAACAGGCGTTGAATCTAATCTACAACAGTACAACTTTGACAAAATTACAGTTACTTTAGCTTTCACAGCAGCTTAACCTTTTGACCGCCACGTCAAAAAAGAAAAAGCGTGCCCTCGGCGCCAAGCTATGAATTCATCTACAAAATAGTAGTGAGTTCGAAATTATATCGATAAAGCAGTATAACTATTTATTTTTTAACCTACAGTATGTTTTTAATAAAAAGTCTATACCGGAAAAATATAATACAGGAGTTTTATTTCATCCCGCTTTGTCCTTTAGGACAGAAATCATAATGATATGTGTCACAGTTTCGGCGTTGAATCCACAATTCAAAACAAAAATCGATAAAACCAAGTCAATACCATCACAGCACTATGTTCAATCTTGACGTACTTTCTTGTCGTCTTATGATGACAGTAGCGTAGCTGGCACTGCTTCTTTTTAATTTGCTCGCCTCTGCACAGAGGTGCGCAACCGATATTTATTAATAATATCGAAATAATAATACTTAGGTACCTATTTAGTTCTAATAGTTTCGTATTTTTTGTTAGTTTCGTTTCACTGATATTCTGTTTCATATTGTGGAAAAACTTTTGTAAATATGAGAAATTAGATTCAATATTATTATTTGATAATGCAATAAATAAAATGAGACATGAACCACCAGTTTTTTTTAATCGTATTTTTTATCACAAAATAATTTATAACAGGTAAATATCTATTAAACGGGTTTGAATTTTTTGGCCGGACTAACTTCCGCCATTTCGACTTTTTTTCAAAGTAATAAAGCGCATATTATGATATTTAGTAGAGCTAGAAGGTTAAGGCTCCTGCTCCACAACCACAACTAATTGATTAACATTTGAAAATACTGTTGGAGCTGCTGAAGATTGTAAGACTACCTTTGCTTTGTATAAACTCAATCTCCTTTGTATTATATAATTGCATAGGACAAGTGTGAGTACTATGTACTATCGAGCTACCATTTACCGGGTAATGTCTTTCATTGACTTGAATGTGTCCTGGCGGCTGATAGATGTCATGCTCACTCAAATGTCTCGCTGACGGTGGCGCGTGTGTTGGATCATTTAGCTCCCTTCAAAATGGTTGAGCTGAATGGTGCTGATCCATGCGTCATGTTCGTGAACGGGCGCTGTCAGTTGGGACTGGTCATCTCTTAGCCACCACGGCTTATTTTTAATTATTTTATTATGGATTGTTTTGTTTGAATTTATATTTGCTGTACACTGGACACTCAATGTGTACGTCTTATTTACATCGTTCTCACATATAATTATACCTATATACAAGATTAATGATGTAACTAATATTTATGTAACAATATAATTTAAAAGAGTGTCCATGGAGTTTCTTGCCCGTTCTTCTCCATAGGTACCTACTACGCTTTGGAATGGGCAACTAGCTTCATATTTCTGACTGACCGACCACTTGACAATTCAAAAGTGCCTGTAAATGGTTTAATTGAAATAAATGCTTTGAGTTTGAGTTTGAGTTTGAAGGTGGAACCGCCAGGGTAGCCCGCGAAATTAAAATTTTCTTAGGTTTTTTGCAATTTGCAGGCCAGTGCTAGGTTGTACAGCGTGGCGCTGCTATGGTGACCTTAATTTAACACACATATACGTTTTCACATTTTCGTTTCATGACAATTTTTTATTTCCATTAAACGTTATTATTTACAGATTTATTAAAGAATTTAGGAAATAGCATCTTAGAGCAACCTGTACTTAAAGAACTGTCGCGCAGCGGTCATTTCCCTCGGTCACGGATCATAACTTCGCATCAATGAAATTAAAACGAATAAGCAATACTATTAGGATGAAACAAATGCATAGAGTAGGCGAATTTAAGGAAATTTCCTTTGTTGGCGAGCAGCGCAGGCGACGCGCGCTCTCCCTTCCACCCACCCGCCGCACCGAACACGAATTCTTTTTTTGCTTTTCTAGTGCTAGTCGAACCCGTGTCCTTGACGCACTTATTTATACTAGTGCGCATAATTACGTCGCGAAAAAGACTCTTAGCTATTGTTTTATTTATTTCTTTTTGTGTAATTAGGATAGTAATTAGATCATGGTACTGCGATAAAGACACTTTGATTGGTTTTCGTTTTCTTATCTAGTAGGTACGTTTACACCTCTTGCGATACGGACGCATTTATTTGTGCTATTAGTGCTTGTGTAAACTTATGATCGTGATGGCAGTGATTAGTGATGACAGTTATTACTAATAGTAACAAGAGAGGGTGATGTGATAAGTGTTTGTACCACTTGCGCCGCTCGGTTTCTTTGATAATATGCTGTCAAAGAATCGGACCGATCACGAGTAGGTACAAGACGCGATGCGCGCGGTTGCCAGCCCGCGAACCGACATATTGCCGCTCCGAGTTAACGTAAGCGAGCTAGGTAAGTAATTTCATGAATGAATTTTTGCAAGGGTGATCCCAATTTTAATGACTTTTTTATTATTTAGTTTGTTTGAAAAATTTTTTTTTTCAGTTTACGTATTATTTTAACCTATCAATATTTATATGGTTAATGGGCACTAGCCCTACCCGTGTATTAAATTAAAGTCACCATTGTAGCGCCACATTGTATATTGATTAAAATATTATTCATGGCTGGAAAACGTATGTACCTAGCTACAGAATTAAAATCATCAAAATCATCAATAAAACCCTCCAAGTTCATAACGGTCGAGGAATAACTTTCAAGGTCAAAGTTATTCCTCGACCTTTACTATTACTTTGATAGCTCATATCTCGGAAACGTGACACTTTAGAACTTTTGTCTCATACACAACTTGTTTGTATTGATTCCAGCTATCGATTAATATAGGTCTTATGCGTGGCCGCTACATTGAAAAAAACATGGCGGAAGTTAATCCGGCCACTACTCATATTCACTTCACTACCTACTCATATTATAGTCATCCATTATTAATAATATTTAATAACAGTAAACGAACTACTCTATTCAAAAAAATTCCGCGTATGACGCCATGGGACTGTCAAGCATAGACGACTGTGGCGTTCCCGGCCGTAGACAGAGAATGCTATAGACAAATTGATGTGTTTTGTCGCATTCACACAAGAAAAAGAGCAAGTTACGCCGATGTCGTGTAAAGAAATGAGACAGAACGATGAGATTTTTTGTTTCACAGCGCGTGCTACGATTTTGGCGGTTTTAGCATAGTACTTTGCTAAACAAAGTTTGACAGATAGTTATCGTCTTCTTGTAAAATTCAGTTTTATGTGCTTTAAGTTTAGTAATTTATGTTATTTTATGTTGTGAACAATTTAGCCTTAATATTTCAACCATTAAATAAAAAAACATGGTGCGGTGTAGCGATCTAAGGTGTAAAAGTGATAGGTGAAACGAAAATGCCAGACTTGTCCTTTCATTCGTAAGTATAGCACTTTTTATCAGTAACTAGGCTATCAATAACATTTTACTGTGTTCATACATTGTGAATAATGTACCCTAGACGTAAATTCATCGATAAAAAGCACAAAATTAACATTATTAAATTCTAACCTAAGGATTTTGGTGTTGCCAATTTTCCATAAATTATTGCCCACTTTTATGGGAAATATGTATTCTGTAGTGTGTATCCTAATCCTAACTAATATTATATGTAAATACGAAATTGAGTTTATTTGTTGGTTTGTTTGTTACGCTTTCCCGCTAAAACGGTTTATCAGATTTGGATGAAATTTGGCACATCGGTAAATTACTTGGGTTAGGACATAGTATACTTTTTATCGCAATATTCTCACGGAACCGAGACAAATGCGGGTAAAAGCGCGGGGCGCAGCTAGTTAATTGTATATCTGAAAGATTAATGGCTTGTTGTAGTTTTCCTGAATATGATAATTTACGTCGGAATTGGATCGTAGCTACAAGACGAACTGTATGTCGATTCTGTAAAAATGTGACCGTGAAGTGAACACTTAGGTGAAGTGAGCGTGGAGTGAGCTGTCAGTGTCATCCCAGTGATGCTAGGGATTGACCAAGCATTACCTACATTTACAATCATAATCGAGATTTTAATTATGTTTATGTTAATTATGTTGATCAATATAAATTATTTCAAGGCTACTACACTCGGCGTCAAAAAAATCGCACCTCCGCGAAAATTATTTTCAAGCGTTTATAACCCTTAACACACGCATTTCCCCCCACCAATATTGGTATCATTTGAAAGCCCATTAAATAAACTTAAAAAAACAATTCAATTAATTTTTATTTTTTATTGGATAAGTGCAAAAAACAATAAAGTTTACAAAACAATAAAAATCCTTAACTAAGCCTTAATTAAAAACAGATTAATAAACATAAAAAAAAAATACAAAAAGTTTCTTAAAACTAACCTAAAACCTAGTGTTACCCCCCCTTGCCCGGATGACGGCTTCCATACGCTCCCTCATGGATCTTACCAATTTTAGGAGCTCTTCTTGAGGGATACTGGCCCATTCCCCAATAACAGCCTCTTCGAGCTCCTGGAGAGTCGTGGGAGTGGGATCACGAGACCGAACCTTGCGTTTCAAATGGTCCCAAAGGTGCTCTATCGGGTTCAGGTCTGGACTTCTCGCTGGCCACTGCATGACAGAGATCCCAACCTCTTGAAGGTAGTCGCGCACAATTAATGCAGTGTGAGCGCGAGCGTTATCGTGCATTAATGTGAACCCCTCGCCAACAAAACCGGCATAGGGGACCACATGCTCTTCCAGGATCTCTGTGACGTACCGGTGAGCAGTCAGCGACCCTTGCCCGCGAGCACCTCCAGTCCGGGAGACGCTTACAAGGTCGGTTTTGCCGTCGGCCGACATGCCGCCCCAAAACATACAGGAACCGCCCCCGTATTCCACCGTCTCCTGGATGCAGGGTTGGGCGAAACGTTCCCCCTGTCTTCTGTACACTCTTCTGCGTCTATCGTTGCAAAACAGACACACTCTCGTCTCGTCTGAGAAGAGAACAGCTCTCCATTGGTCAAGGGTCCAATTGACGTGGTCGCGAGCAAACTGCAAGCGGGCTCGCCGATCCTCTGCGGTCAATTTTGGACCCGTAGCAGCTCTGTGTGCCGCTATCTTCTTCTCCCTCAATCTTCGTCTAACCGTAGAAATACTCACGGTTGTTCTGCGAGCGGCCTGGAGCTGCTGTTGCAACTCAACAGCATTAGAGAACCGATTTCTTAGGGATGTCGATACGATGAATCGGTCGTCTCTCTCCGAGGTGCAGCGACGTCTACCAGACCCATGCCTCCGGACAAGGCCACCGGTCTCCAGGAACCGCTGGTATACTCTTCGAACCGAAAAACGGCTCAAGTTCAGTTGCCGAGCGACATCACACTGACGCATCCCTGATTGCAGTAGTGCAATCACTTGAGCGGCTTCATCAGCAGTGGTATCCATCTTCAAGGTGGTTTTTTTTGTGAAAGTTCTTCTCGTGTGTCCTCTTCAACGGTTGGATAGCGAATGACCTCCATTGAACCTGTATTAACCCTTTTATACCCACTAAAGGTAGCGCAAGTTGTGCCCCTTGTGAGGAGCAAAATTGCCATTTTTTTTTAAAGTCACATTTGTGGTATCAAGCTTTTTTTTTAATGAAATGAAATGTTTTTTTTTAAAAGTTTATTTAATGGGCTTTCAAATGCCATCAATATTGGTGGGGGTACATGCGCGTGTTAAGGGTTAATAACGCTTAAAAGTTATTTTCGCGGAGGTGCGATTTTTTTGACGCCGAGTGTATTTAAGTGGCTAAAAATTACTATTTCGGTTTTTTTTTTTAATAAAACAGCAATTCAGTTTGAAACTCAAATAATTTATTTTATTTTGATTTCCTAAACTAGTTTCTGACTAGATTTCTGTGTTGCTGTTTTATTAAAAAAAAAAATACTCTAAATAATAATATTTAGACACTTTTATACTAGATTATTACAAATAATATAAAATGATCAACAGAACTAACATTAAAAAACACAATTAAAATCTCGATTATGATTGTAAATGTAATGCTTGGTCAATCCCTAGCATCAGTGGGATGACACTGACAGCTCACTCCACGCTCACTTCACCTAAGTTTTCACGGTGAGATGGTTACGGAATCGCAATGCAGATTGGACACCAAAACCGTCATCAAAAATTTGCAGCAGACATTTTAATAAAAAAAATGTTAAATAAAAAGAAGAAACTAACACTGCTATTACCGAATACAGTACCTACCTATTCTGCTAAACATTCAGCTAATAACATAAAATTAAGTTTCGATACAGGTTTTATATGTTTTTTATATATGTTCAGTGTTTTTAAAACTGTTATATACAATTATCTGTTGCGAACTATTATTTTGTACATTTTATGTGCAATAAATGACTGAGACAGGCTTATCTTAAACTCTGAACGCGATTCAAAATATCGATCAAGAATTTTAAATATCTTTTTCCGTAAACAACATCTTCTTACATCTATTTTGTATTAACGTCTTAAAGATAATAATTTTTTTTAGGAATCAAAGGCCTGTATTCCATCATCTTCCTCCATCAGTTTACATGAAGAAACGAATATGGAAATTGAAAATAATTTAAGCATTCCTGTAAGTACAGTATATTATTTAATAATTTCTAAGTACAAGTATTTGTACTTACAAATTACTATAATATACTTATTGAAATACGTTATTGACGGACAATTTAGGACAATAACGTGTAAAATCAATAAAAGCTAATTAAAAATAAACTTGTTGTAAGTATTATTTACTCACAAAGCCAGATACTACTATCATCTAAGAAAATGTAGGTATTTAGAATCACATAATCATCATCCATCGTCACTCTCTCCTGCTTTTAAGGGGTTGAGGGAGCATGCGTAGTTCATGCAAACGTAATAAGTACCAAAATAATTTGTAAATCAAACATAATCCTATATCTAGGAATCTGTAGCTAGGGTGTATTTATTCCGATTGTATTACAGAATATCTAGGTTCCCAAATATGTATTTTGAACGGACACCGATTTAAAGACGATTTAAGAGAAAAATAAATTTTCTATAGACATTTTAAATTGTGGGGTAAATTTTTCCTCACACGGTAACCCTAAATGTGCGACGTATTTTTGTTTTGTCTCTTTCTGCGACACGCTTTGCAGGCGTCTATAGCATTCTCTGTCTACGTTCCCGGCACAGACAATACAACAGTGTGATAGAGATGGGCATTACAGTCATTACAATTAATCGATAATCAACTAACACTCGACTTTTCTTGATTTTAAAATTTTCTTGATTTCTCGAACGTAAAAGTTCAGTATGAAATGTTTTATTTATTTACTAGTGCAGAATTCAGAGTAAATTAAATATAACGTAAGTTGCCGTCGAGGTCGATATTTCTGTTATATTGACTACTACCTGCATCACTATTGTGCGTTTCACGAAAGAATTCCCTTCGCCGTTATATTGGCATACCTGACTGTCAAGAACGTCAAACGCTAGACGCATCGTAGGCTTTGTTGAGTTTTTCCAAGATTTATAGTTGTTTTACGGTTTTAATCACGCCGAAGACACTTAAAAGTGGCGAAAGAGAGTTGGTGTTGAAAGTCAAAACGTTTTGTGAGAGTGAAAAACGTAACAAAGCGCCAATAATTCCATTAGAATGTGTGAGACTTCGCGTCGCCGCCATAAAATAGGGTTGCCATTGCCAGAACTAGATGCTCCCTAGTCCCCGCTGCTACCCCGTAGGTGCCTACCTACACCTTTTAAAATAATTAAAGACCATAAAGAACCACCTATCTACGAAGTCGATTCATTGTTAAAAGAACACGGTCATAAAGTTGTAAGACTTCCTCCTTATCATTGTGACCTGAATCCAATCGAACTCATATGGAGTCTTTTGTAAAGGCGGATTGCTGAAAAAAACGTGGGTCAGGAAGCAAAAAATATTGTAAAAATAACTCAAGAGGCAATTTGCAGTAGCACGCCATTAGAGTGGATAAAATAATGCATCCACGTAGAAACCATAGAAGATAAGTACTTCAACAATGGAGTAACTGTTGATAACAAAATAGATCGATTTATAATAGAAGTAGGAGATGACTAGATATACTAGATATACTATAGGAGATACTTCAGACGATAGTGACCCTGGAGATAGTGCTATATCGGGTGTAGGTCCTTTGGAGGAGCACAGTTATTTTAAAGAGTAATTTTGTTGTTAATCATTACAGCTTATTAAGAAGTTTCGCAAATAAATAATTATTATGGTTATATTAAGAGTTTAATTTTATGAATACTTATCTTTACACGTAAGGTATAATTTTCTATAGACCTTTGTTAAAAGGTGACCAAACAAAAAGAACAACCAAAATAAATTTTCGTTTTCAATTTATACTGATTTATTGGGTAATATAATTTTCACAGCCTGGCAGCACTCATTTAAGCGCTAACAACATTACAGCGAAGGGACTTCTTTGATGAAACGCACTATACGTGTCCTGTTATGGTGACTGTGGCATCGAGGGCACTATGTTTTTCGAACTTTATGACTGGTTTTCGTTTTTGTCATCTTACGTTACTAAAAATGAAATCTAACGAAAGCAGTTCACTTCAAATAAATTTCGAAGAGTCAAGGTACCTAATTAACAAGGGAAATGAACAAAAAAATGCTGTGTTATGACATTTATTTACGTATTAAATTCGGTCACGCTGTCGCGACCGTGGCGTGCTGGGCACATTTTGGTTTGTCGTCTATACACGACTGTGGCGGTCAAAGGGTTAAAACGAGCAGTAAAAGTTAGAGGCAAAAGTAAAAGTTAAAGCAACCGCTAAAATTGTAAGGACGAATCGCGTAAGTATTGTTAGTTTTACTACTACCAGGGAGCCTTTCACCAAAGTATTTTTCTAACTATTCTGATAATACCCTAGCTTGTTATACCTTTTTGGATACCTAATGAAACGTAGATATTTTTAATCACATCTGCAGCATGACTGTCATAGACACTTATTTGAATTATTACTTAAAGAACAAAATATGTTTGACGAATTATTTCATTTTATAACTATCAATCGTCTACTGCAATTTTAGTGTTGAGAAAATAATAAAGCACCTTATCTACTACACAAAAATCGCAAACACAAATTAGAGGCAAAACACGCCAAAAAAATTGGCCAACAAACAAAATCGGCACTTTTAAAAACCTTATAAGTCCAATATCTTGAAAACAGTTGTTTTGGGCAGTGTTTCATAGTCAAATCAGTCAGGTGATGGAAATTACAACCTCTTATGGCGCGGACCGACTACGATTTTAATCGCTATTACCGCACTCACACAACCGCATCTGCGCGTTTTACGGTAATTATGCACACACTCGCAAACGCTAACACGGGCGTTTGTGTGCTCAAGGAAAGTTGCATAGTATACGTAAGGAAATCAGATGTTTTCTGTTGAATATACTTACTTATGACGTGCGTTCTAAAATTCGATGTAATTACAGTGTCGGTTCATAATATGATACAATAAATAATTACACATAACAATTTAAAAAAAAAACATCACTACTGTTTATTTTTATTACAGTACATGATAAACAGGTCAAATATAAACATTCCGAATTTTACCCGACTGCTCTAGAAGGGGAATTATGCTTTTCGGGTGTAAGTCAGTATCAGGGATGGAAGGGTTAATTAAATGGGTAGTTATGCCATTTCAAACTAATGTTTGTGTTTTAGATAGGTACTTAGTGGGTGCGGTAAAAAAATAGAAAACAAAACCAACATAAAGGCCCTCGGACCACTTAAAAATCACATAAACTCTAAATAAATGCAATAATATCACAGCTCCAAAGTGACAAATGCCATAATGTTTCTAAGAAAATGCGGAGCCGGGACGGAAGCTAGAATTCTGAAAAATTTTGACGATAGAGGGATCATCCACGGGAATGGAAGCTGCTGCTGGCTGAATATTAGTTGGTATTTGCTAAAATTGGTAAAACAGTGCGTGAATTGAACTAAAGTTCTGTGGCGGACTACTAAGGCTACTCACTGCCTAATATTAAGTGAAAATTCAGTCTCAGTGGAAATATGGGCAATAAAAATAAAATGTTGCGAAAGAGTTTTACAAGAAAAAGACGAAAAACTCGAAAAAATTATGGAATGTTTGGGTAAGTAGGATGATTACGGTATTGTATCATAATAACATTTGAAATTTGTATTTAGTTTAGTATACTTACGAAACTGTATAAATCTATAGAAACGGTATTGACAATTTCTACAAACATTTTGCTAAATCCAAAAACAAATAGGTGCACTCTATTTTGATGTCTATAGAATGCATATTTGAATGCGCCTAGTGCAAACGTCTCTGGTCGAAGCAACCATCGAGGCGATAGCCATATTGCAATAGTAGGTATAAGTAACAAAAACAAACTTGCAGATAAATCAGAGTGCGTTCATAATTATTATAATAATATAAATACTGCACACTAGTTATATATAAAGCATTTTGATTCTTTTGTAAGATTATTTTTATAATATTTATTGAGTCATTAGACCAGTGCCGATAATTTTTGAAAACGAAAAAAGTCACAGTAGGCTGAAACCCATTGGAAAAGAAAGAGAATATAACAAAAATGAAAGGAAAAATAATTTACGGGCGATCCGAGGTCGGGAAGTGGGGGTTATCTCGATTTCCGGCAAAACTACAAGTCTTATGGAAAAAAGTGTAATAGCAAAGTTGTAGGTAATAAAAAGATCTACAACTTTTGTATTCACACTTTTTTCAAGTAACCTCAAAATGTATGTGAAAAATTCAAATAACCAAGTTTTTGGTTTTATATTTTTATCTTTTACACAGCATTTTTTTTTCGCGAAATTTGCCGAATACTTACCTTTTTATGTTTCAAGCACACTGTATTTTTATTGATTTAAAATATTTGTTTTTTTCACCTTATTTTGACCTAATATCGAAAAAGCACCCTAATTTTCAATCGAAAATTCTCACGTGAAAATATCTGCTTTTTTAAAAACTCGGTAAAAAAAATAATTGATGTGTAAAAGATAAAAATAAAAAACCAAGAACTTGGTTATTTGAATTTTTCACATAAATTTTGAGGTTACTTGAAAAAAGTGTGAATACAAAAGTTGTAGATCTTTTTATTACCTACAACTTTGCTATTACACTTTTTTCCATAAGACTTGTAGTTTTGCCGGAAATCGAGATAACCCCCACTTCCCGACCTCGGATCGCCCGTAAATTATTTTTCCTTTCATTTTTGTTATATTCTCTTTCTTTTCCAATGGGTTTCATCCTACTGTGACTTTTTTCGTTTTCAAAAATTATCGGCACTGGTCTAATGACTCAATAAATATTATACAAATAATCTTACAAAAGAATCAAAATGCTTTTTATATAACTAGTGCAATATTTATATTATTATAATAATTACGAACGCACTCTGATTTATCTGCAAGTTTGTTTTTGTTACTTATACCTACTATTGCAATATGGCTATCGCCTCGATGGTTGCTTCGACCAGAGACGTTTGCACTAGGCGCATTCAAATATGCATTCTATAGACATCAAAATAGAGTGCACCTATTTGTTTTTGGATTTAGCAAAATGTTTGTAGAAATTGTCAATACCGTTTCTATAGATTTATACAGTTTCGTAAGTATACTAAACTAAATACAAATTTCAAATGTTATTATGATACAATACCGTAATCATCCTACTTACCCAAACATTCCATCATTTTTTCGAGTTTTTCGTCTTTTTCTTGTAAAACTCTTTCGCAACATTTTATTTTTATTGCCCATATTTCCACTGAGACTGAATTTTCACTTCAATATTAGGCAGTGAGTAGCCTTAGTAGTCCGCCACAGAACTTTAGTTCAATTCACACACTGTTTTCAGTCATAAATTACTTGAAAACTACAATCGAATTATGCACAGAGCGTCCGGTGCCAACCATCCAAGTCGAGCGCTGCCCGACGACTAAAGTATGACCGCGTAAACTATTGTCACCACTATGGAGCGTCAATAAGATTGAAAATTGAAAATGATATTTGTGTTGAAATGTGACGTAAGCTGCGAATGGGCATTTATTTTACTGCTTTTCTTTAGATTATTTAAAATATAGACATAAAATTAAATAATGGTTTGGTTAAAGTTTTAAAAAAATGGAAAACCTACTAAATTCTTAAAAAAAAAACTTGTTATCGCTGGAAATACAGAGATCTTCGACGTCAAAGTTTATTTTTGTGCTACAACTTCCCAATTTTTTATTGGGAATATCAAACTATTATTTATTATTCTGTTCGGTTTAAATTCTTCTTTATACCCTTCTCTGTTCACTGTATTTTTCGCGTTACTTATTTTTATTACATTACGTCATACTCGACGTTCTAAGAAACCAATTTTTGGGAATATTGAGATAACACCCCGCCTTAAAGGATCTAGTTCGACTTAACCTGTAATCCTGTATATTGCAACAAGACAATAATTAAAATTCAGTTTACGTCAATGGTATAATTAAAGGTTTTTTGAAGTACAAACCATTTTAATTCACCTTTCTCTTTCCTTCACTCTTATTTATTTGCATTGCTATTGGCGCTCGTTCAGACAGGCGGGAACGTCTGACCGAATACGCAGATGCTTAACAACAGGGTGATTTGTAATACGACGGCAATCCATTATGGGGATGTAGGGCACATCATTTGCCATCAAATGACCTCTATGCAAATGTCAATCATTTTCCATTATCTCGTTGGATAGCTGAGAAATTATACAATTAATAATTATAATATTAATATTTTGGAATGTTCTGTCGTTACATCAGTCATCAAGTACATCCATGTTTATTTGCAGAAATCAAACATTTTAGTCAAATAACCTGCTCAAAATGATGAAAATTATGTGCTCTGATTTAAAAAAATATATATAATTCTTCATAAAATTCTCATTTAATTGTTGATTATTTATGTATTGAAAAAGAAGCAGATAATAATAAATTTTAAAAAATCATGCGGTTTTTTTTTCTGCCTGTGGTAGCACTACAGATAATAGCTGCTTTGAATTTGTCTATAATTTTAAACAATATAATTATATTTTATATTTTTTTTTATTGGAAATAGGTCTCTATTTCCTATTAATTTACTGGTATATAGCGTAATTAAGTGTATTCTGTGTTAAATGTATGCACTATGTGCAAATTATGTGTAAACATTTCATTGTGATCCGTTGACAGTTACCGGCTCAAGCAAATGTTGCATTTTCATCTGTTTAACAGGTACAATAGGAACTATGTATATATTTTACTTGGTAGTAGATCGTTTATGTTCTAATATTTTGCCTACAATTCAATGTACGTTACCTAGCAGGAAAGTGGTTCTTAGAGTGATTTGAGTGAAACATATAATAGGCCTGTGTCGTAAATTTCAAAAATGGCTTATTTCGTTAGTTTAGTACCTGTATTACCCCAAAAAAATAATATTTCATGATAAAAATTATATTTAAAACACATATTTTAAGTTTTAAGAAAATATTTTTAATCTGGCGTAAAAACACAAGAAAGTGTCATGGCGTCGTGAATGACGTCACATAGTGGCAAACGATTGTGTTCACTTACGGCAAAAGTTTGTTTTGTTGAAATAAAAATGGAAATCTCGTATTTTAAAAACTGTATAGTGCCCCAGTGTATAAATACAAGTATAAAAACTCCGAATAAATTATTCATACGTGTTCCGGTCAACGAAAAAATTCGAAGAAAGTGGTTAAAACTGGCAAGGAGGGATGATGCTCATTCTTTATCAACAACATCGAGAATGTATTTTTGTGAAGATCATTTCGATGTAAGTATTATTTAAAAATGTAGTGACTACATATTCAACTTGTAAATCTAAAGAAAAACCAAAGCTTTATTTGTTTTAAAATAATGCAACATTTGGTTTGAGGTTAGGATGCCTCAAATTTGTATTAGGTTAAAACACAGCCTTTATATTTTTCCAGTTGCCAAACGAGATGCTGAATTATACCGAGTACCATATAATGGGAAAGGTAGCTTATGTGCGAATGAAACCAGGTTGTTTACCAAGTAAATTTGATTGTCAAGAAGACAGAAGAAAACAAACCCGCACTCGGCCATACATGATAAAAAAACAGACAATGGCTACAGTAGCAGAGTGTCTTGAAGAAAATTGTACACCTAGTACTTCCAATGAACTACAACAAGAAAGTTGTACACCAAGTACGTCCATTGAACTGCAAGAAAATTTTACACCAAGTACTTCCCTAGAACAACAACCTCAAAAAAGTTCAGCAGGTATGTAATAAACTAAAAATATTATATCACATAACACACACTATTTTAACATTTTATGAGTATGTTCAAATTTAATAAAAAAAGCCCCAGTCTTGGATATGACATTCTTTACTCTTTACCAATCAATCGATATTTGATTCTTATCTTATATCTTGTAATTTTTGCAGGTATTGAAACCATTGGAGAAAATACACCAAAAGTATTTAAGCCGACAGCAGATAAATCCATTCAAGTTATCATTACACATAAATATAGAAGTAAAGCGACCCAGACCAATGTGAAAACAAGAGATCAAAAAATATCACCTTTGAAGCTGTCAATGACATCCAGTTCTACATCCCCGTTTAAAGTTACAACCTGTAAAAAATCAAGACCTTCTTCATCTACCCTAAAGAAAATTACTAGAAATATACTGATTCCAGAAGAACAGTGTGACAGTGATATTTCTCTATACACACCGTCTGTGCCATCTGCATCTACTAACACAAGCCCATCAGTGCATTCATTACAAGTGAAATCATCTTCGGACTGTAGTGATTTTATTGCAGAAGACAGGAAAATAGAAACAGCCGAGACCTTATTGAGAACAATAAGTAAGATAGAAAAAAAGCCCCGTTCATATATTGGTGTGCCAAAAAATTGTTATTTCCTAATTGATATAATTAAAGACAAATTAGACATTCCCAAACATCATGTTTTGTTATGTTTAAATAAAATAAGAATAGATTGTACATTTAATATTTTAGTAGATGATTTTGGAACTAATGCGTCTAGTTTAAGTAAGGTATTTACAAAAAATGTGCCATTAATAGCTAGTGTTTTACGTCCCTTTATTGTGCCATTAGATAAAGATCTTATAAAAATTAATCTACCAATGGCATTCAGGCATAAATATCACAACGTAAGTTGCATTATAGACTGCCTTGAGATAGAGATACAAAAGCCATCTAAGGCCGTAAACCAAGCAATGACTTGGTCAGAATATAAGAAGGCCAACACTATAAAATATTTAATTTCATGTACTCCAAATGGGCTAGTTAATTATGTTTCACCCGGATTTAGTGGCAGAACAACTGACACGTGTGTGGTAGAATCATGTGATTTTATAAAATCTTTAAATAGTGGCATGTGTATCATGGCTGATAGGGGCTTTAAGCATATAGAACAATACCTTAAGAAATCAGGTATAACACTAGTAAGGCCTCCTAGTGTAGAAAAAGGAGCTCAAATGAGTAAAAGCGAGGCCAAAGAAACTAAACAAATTGCTAGTTTGCGCATACATGTAGAAAGAGTGATTCGGCGCCTTCGAGAATTTCACATGTTAAGACCACATGCCTGCCTTAATTTTAATTTTGTTAAGATACTGGATGATATAATTATTATTGCATGTGCATTGATAAATCTGCAAGATTCTTTAATAAAATAAAACTAAAACTTTCATGATTGTTTTTTTTATTATACACGTACATGAGCCAGCATTATTTATTAACTACCAGCAATATTTATTAACTACACTTCTATATAAGTACACATATTTACTCTACACTCTTATATAATAAAGGGTATATTTGATTTTTCCAGAAAACTATTAACTTATTATTAATTAAATTTTCAATATAGGTATTCCAAGTTAAATGGTATATTTATCAAAGTCACTTTTTTATTATTACCATAGTCTGGGTCTGCTACACAAAAAACACATGTCTTTTTCTGTGTTAAGTACATTTGTAGTTGCATTTGAGCAAAATACTTTTCTGTAGGTTCTCCATTTTTTACATAATTTATGTAAGTTTTGCTACTGCTGGGACATTTAATTTCAATAATACCATCTTGGAATATACCATCTGGAGATCCTGCGATTATAGGACATTTCTCACTTAACATAAGTCCACATTTATTTATCTTTTTTTTTAGTTTAATTTCCACTGTTTTCCTGACTTCATCTTCTAGGACTCTGCCTCGACTCATTGCTACCGTGTCGGGTATTTTTCCTCCCAAAATAAGTGATACAAGTGTGCCATCTGCTGTCTTACAACGACTTACTTCATATGCTCTAGAAGCAGTTATGCGGCCATATCTCAATTCATACCATAAATTACACTTGTGCTGTTCTCTTGTTTCTTCCTCAACATTATTTATTAAAGATTCAGTTAGACATATGTCTTTTAAAAAATCATCAACGCCTTTGTGTTTGTATTTGCGTATAAGATGATGCATCGAGATGGCATGTGTGTCACTTAAAATGAAATCATTTTGGTGCTTTAAAAATTCACAATCTTGAATTTTCCTCTTCCTTGCTTCGTCCAAAAACTCTGTTAGCACTGATATGTTTGCTGGTAATAATGAATTACCATTTGATAGCTCTTTTGCTGTCATAGAAAATACTTTTCTGTAGGTTCTCCATTTTTTACATAATTTATGTAAGTTTTGCTACTGCTGGGACATTTAATTTCAATAATACCATCTTGGAATATACCATCTGGAGATCCTGCGATTATAGGACATTTCTCACTTAACATAAGTCCACATTTATTTATCTTTTTTTTTAGTTTAATTTCCACTGTTTTCCTGACTTCATCTTCTAGGACTCTGCCTCGACTCATTGCTACCGTGTCGGGTATTTTTCCTCCCAAAATAAGTGATACAAGTGTGCCATCTGCTGTCTTACAACGACTTACTTCATATGCTCTAGAAGCAGTTATGCGGCCATATCTCAATTCATACCATAAATTACACTTGTGCTGTTCTCTTGTTTCTTCCTCAACATTATTTATTAAAGATTCAGTTAGACATATGTCTTTTAAAAAATCATCAACGCCTTTGTGTTTGTATTTGCGTATAAGATGATGCATCGAGATGGCATGTGTGTCACTTAAAATGAAATCATTTTGGTGCTTTAAAAATTCACAATCTTGAATTTTCCTCTTCCTTGCTTCGTCCAAAAACTCTGTTAGCACTGATATGTTTGCTGGTAATAATGAATTACCATTTGATAGCTCTTTTGCTGTCATAGATTTTAAGCTGGAACCAACTCTTGATAATTTGGATTTTTTCCAGTAGCATTCTACTGCGGTACAAGAAGGTTCTTCACTACGGCGATGAATCCACATCAGGCAGGCTATTGCATGTTTGCAGCCACCCTTTGATGCCACGCAGTCATGGCATTGAATGGAGATGATAATGTCCTCTTCTTCATCCACTACAAGTGTGCATCCATACAATTTTGCGTGTACTTTGTGTTCAGGACAAATCTTGCACTTGACAGTGCATAATTTATCGTCATGCTTTACCTGCACGTAGCTTATAGCGTCGTCACCGTACGAAGCTCTTGAAGACCTGAAATATAATTTGATATTAGCTTTTTCTTAATATTTTTTATTTGTTACCCTGGGTGCAAAGAAAAATTTTTTTTCTTATTCTTACTTTCGAAATAAGCAATTAAAAACCTTCCCTTTCACAAAGTTGCGATAGGCCTTAAGACACTACGACATAGTACCCTGATTAAAGAAAGGGATTTGAATGACTAAAAAGAGATTAAAAAAGATTTGATTTCATGAAAAACAAATGTTTTTTAATCTCTTTTTAGTCATTCAAATCCCTTTCTTTAATCAGGGTAGTGTCTTTCCATCATCTCTATATATTTACATTGTAATTGTAACCTCAAAATCAATTAATTTGCAATTGGTATACATTCCTTCAAATATTAATTGACTACGTGCTAAAATGAAATATAAGTGAAAATGATAATAAGCAGTATTTTAGTATTGTATATACTTACATAGAAGTTTTAACATTACGAAATTCCGATGAACAAAAGTCGGTGTTCGACGCGAAAAATTGGCCTAGCATAACAGCGTCAATTTTAGGTAAATTATTGCTGTTCGCTTTGCTAAATCCAGGTTCCATGGTAGTTTATGCTAGTATTATTCGATATAGGTAAAAATAACACACTCAATTTATCGAAAAATGATATTAATAGAATAAAAACGAAGTGACTTGTGCTGTTGTATGAAAAAGTTAACCAAGCGTCAAAACAATAATGGCGGCATACCACTATGTGACGTAATACGTTCTGATTGGCGTTCACAGCGGAGTAGCCAGGGGGGGTATTTATTTGATTTTAATTTGTAAAAATAACAATAATCATTAATTTTTATGTGGAATTATTTCGGTTTTCCCTGTTTAAATATTACAATTTACGTCTAGAAACATTCATCCATTGATTTCATTGTTAGTTGACACAAGCCTATTAGTGTAAAATCTGCTGTGTATGTGCACCACATAAAAAATTGGTGCGCTTTGTCGTTTTGAAATTGCGCTTTTGTCGGTTATTATAAGCGTCAAGGACCGAATACAGTTTTCAGCGAGCTTATACGTTTTCTCATTTAGGCGCTGCGATATTTCTACGGTTTTTCAAAAAACCGTGATTACTTGGAAATTATAAATATTTTCTTAAATCTCATTCTGTAACAAATGCGCACAAATAAAGAGCTACTAGTGTATGTTTATTCTACAGGCGCACATGCAATGGTTTTAGAGGTACGCGATTCTGCGAAATGTTACTCCAGCAGGAAATGCAATATCTCGAAAACTTGAAGACGCACAAATTATATTTTCAGTGCACTTTTTTACAGAAATATAAGCTCTCTGGCCATGCACAATATTTCTTCCGATCATTCGTTTAGAATTTACCTGCTGGAAAAACGTTACTCTAGCAGGAATCGTTTTTTCCGTTTTTTTCCTAAACGACAAAGCGCACCATTTTTTTTTTTTGGTGCACATACACAGCAGATTATGCATTAATTAAAGGTTTACTCATATCACTCTAGGAACCACTTTCCTGCTAGGGTAACGTAGGTACACTACAATTCACTAGATCACTTTTATTAGGGCTACTAGTAGATGCCAATGACCTTTAAAATGTAAACATAACCTTAATTAGTTTGGTGACAGAACTTCTTTCTACACGATCAAAATTTCATTTTCCGTTCAACTAATTATCTCTAACTTAATCCACTAGTCTTTTCCAAACTCTTCTCTTTTCTCTTTAATCATGCTTATGACACGCAGCGCGCGAGCTCGCCTTGAAGAGTCCAAGCAGCGCGCGGGCTCGCCTTGAAGAGTCCAAACTCACGCGGGCTTTGAGCGAATTAAAGGCGTCTAAGAAGCATTGTTACCAACTGATTAAGGAAAGAGATGAAAATGAAATAGTTTCTTGGTCTCCTTGAAAGGAATAGCAAGTTGAAAACAGAAATGGCTCAGTTATATATTCAACATGCCGACGCCATTGCAGCCCGGGACAGGCTTCAAGTTGTTGTGGACGGGTTCAGCCAGTGTAGCAATGAGTATGAACAAACTCTTAGTAACAAATATTTTCTACAACAGCAGCTACATGAGGCTCAAAGTGCTATGACCTTCTTATGAAAAGGCTATGACCATCAAATGTACTGCTTTTGAAAACCAAATGAGAGAATATGTATTGGAAATGAATGAGCTGGTAAGCCTACAATCATAAAATGTGGACATTGTCAACCACCATCTTATTGAACCCACACCGGACCATTCATTGACATATGTGATACCACCATACCGCAGTATTGTGCCAATTTGCCATAATCAATTACCAACTGTTCCCCTAAACACAGTGTAGGTAAATAAAGAAATAGTAAGTACCACGGAGCAGAAACAAAGAGGTGTTGTAAAGTCATTCTTCATACAAAAGTAGTGTCGCAGCCTCGAGGGGTGCGGGGGGAGCCCAAACAGCAGAAAGCCATCTAGTGGCTAGTAGCAAAATCAAGTCATAGGCAAATTAGACAGATGTCCTAAGATGTCGTAAGAGTTCTGCTATGTTTCATTAAGTGTCGCTTTTATTGTAAGGAGCCGGATTCAGGTTTAATATGTAGTTTTTTATATATACCGATATAGTTTTATTTCTATTATGTCCGACCGAAATACATTTTTTGACTGAAACCAAAACCGAATTTCGGCAGCGGTTTCAGATTCGGCCGAAACCGAAACATCCAGAAATTAACAATTTGAGGGAAAAATAAAGAAAACGTTTTTATAATCATAATTTTATTTTTTTTTATCTTTAAATCCTCTCCTCTTCTAAATTTTTCTTCTGAACTTAGTTACCGAAACTAAACCGAATTCCGTTTTTTGCCGAAACTCGACATCTATTAGACTTCACTTTTCATATAGCATATTATGTAGGTATGTGCTTATCAAAAAAGTCTGAGTCCGGACCTGCAATTTGTCAGTACCTACTTCCGCTACTTGCCGATAGGGGGCGACAATTACCGAACATTCGAGAAGAAATAAATTACAAATTTAATTTTAATTTTACTTACGAGTGGAAAGATATCTTTATTCCGTTTGAATTTGATTGATCCCTATAACTTCTGCAAGACAAAACACAGCACTTCATGTTAATGCAATGAGTATGGGTCGGGAATACTTTTTAATCGTATAAAAGACTAAACAAATACATGACAACCTATCCGCTTCACAACGACAGTTGTACTGACGAAAGCGCCGCCTGGTCGCAAGTAGTGCAACTACCGTGTGACGTAACGACTACATTGGTGGCTGACGGACTACTTTGATTGCAACACCTCCTCTTTGTTTCTGCTTCGTGGTAAGTACTTATTATTTAATGATGAAATTGGAAAGGATCTAGGCCGCTTGTTGACAAATCAATATCCAGGACACACAATCCTGAACTACTGTATGACTGGTTGTTCTTTATTGGACATAACGAAGTTGATGAAGTTATGAAATGCAATTTTAAGGTACTACATTATTAATATTTATTGGTAATAGAGGTAATGTGAACAAAGGAGAATTACTCCAATATTATAGACCATTGTGCAACCTTAGTTTAAGAAAAAAATTGATGTTTCATTCCCATACATCCAAAGTTTGCACAACCTTTAGATAGGTATGAAATTAATAACATTGCATAATTTGACAAATAATAATAATGTATCCCATTTAATCGAAACTAACAATTATGTTAGTAATAAAAAAAAAATTGCTGGCGGAGCCGCGCGCTCGGACCAATCTTTTAATCTGAAATGTTTCAAATCGATACAATTATACGGTAGTGGGTCGATAAATGGAGGTACCATTTATCGACCCACTAGCATGCAAGTTCCTTGGTACTCTTGGTATCGGCAGACCACGGCATGTGGATTTTCCTAATACAATTGGCCTTGATGATACCAACCGTCACTTCACAACCACTTGTCATTTGGATTCCCAAATATTGTCCCAGACGGTCGATTTCATTAATGGCCTAGCGAGTCCCGTCATAAAACCATTTCACTTCTTTCCGGTGACCTTGGACGAAATTAAAAAGATCATCCTGTCTATAAAATCCAAGGCTGTGGGTTACGACGGCATCAGCCGTACTATGGTCGTTTGGATCCTTGATAGCCTTCTCCCTCCAATTACCCACATCATTAACTTTTCTCTTGATTCCGGACAATTCCCATCCCTGTGGCGTATGGCCTATGTCCGCCCACTTCCTAAAACTTCAAATCCCTCCCTTCCCAGTCATTTTCGACCCATTTCCATTCTCCCATTCCTGTCTAAAGTGCTTGAGGCCTGCGTACACAAGCAGTTTGCGGGGTTTGTTCATCGGAACCACCTCGTTAGCTCTTTTCAGTCTGGGTTCAGGCCTGGGCATAGTACAGCCTCCGCTCTCCTTAAAGTGACTGGTGACATTAGAAAAGCCATGGAGGATACCAAAGTTACCGTTTTGGTATTAATTGATTTCCCCAATGCCTTTAACGCCGTCAGCCACGATATTCTCCTTTCTATCCTCTCCCACCTTATGGTTTCGTCCGAGGCGCTGGAATGGTTCTCTTCTTATCTTCGGGGACGTCAGCAGTCGGTTCGCGTTGATGAGAGCTCATCGAGTTGGCGTGATCTGGATGCTGGTGTTCCACAAGGCGGTATTCTTTCCCCATTGTTATTCTCCATCTTCATTAATTTTATAACTCACTGTCTTCGATGTTCGTATCATCTATATGCCGATGATCTTCAATTGTATACAACTGGGCGGGTTGAAGATTTGTCAGACGCTATAGCAGATGTAAACCGAGACTTAGATGCTATCAAAAAGTGGTCTGATAGTTTAGGGGTGTCTATAAACCCCTCGAAGTGTCAGGCCATTGTAATTGGAAGCTCACGCATGATGGGTAGGGTGACGCTTAGCTCTCTTCCTCCTCTTATTTTCAATGGTACCGTCATACCCATTACCCCTACTGTGAAATATCTCGTTTTGCATCTTGACTCTACACTCAGCTGGCAACGCCAGGTCTCTAGTGTTAGTCAAAGGGTCAACGGTACTCTGCGATCCCTGTATCGTCTGAGATATTTTTTGCCCGCTAAGACGAAAACCATGCTTGTGCAGACTTTGATTTTCCCTGTGATCGACTATGGTGACGTGTGTTACTTTGACTTGAATGCGGTTTTGCTGGATAAGCTCGACAGATTGCTTAACTATGGTATCCGGTTCATATTCAACCTCAGAAAATATGACCATGTGTCGAGCTATAGGTCTGAGCTCAAATGGATGTCCATTCGCCAAAGAAGAAGTTTGCGTTCCGTATCGAATTTTAAATTAGGAGAACTTGTTAGGGTAGCAAGCGAGACTCATAGTGTAGGTAAAAGTAAAAAACTGTTGCAGAAGTTATCAGGTCCGTATAGAATTTTAAATTAGGAGAACTTGTTAGGGTAGCAAGCGAGACTCATAGTGTAGGTAAAAGTAAAAAACTCTTTGTTTTAATGTTATATGTACACAAGGACGTGTACAGTATCAGGATGGACGAGTTGTTAAACTGCGTGTGTCAAATAATACCAAACGACTATAAAACCTTTCAAAAATTAAGTTGATTTCTAATAGGTAACATTCGATATTTAATACAATATTACAATAAAGTTTATTCAGCTGGTAACATTTATGTATTAGACTAGTAAAATTGTATGGAGTCCTTTCTTTGGTATTGTTCGTCGAATCGTTGAGCTCCTTAAGTTCTGATTTTAGCTGCACGGTTACTAACAAATGCGTGCACTGACTGGACAGGTCCGCTTAATCTGTGTGGTTCTTTCCACGAGAGACCATTTCAGACATCAATCTACATGTTCTTCACATAATCTGACCAAGATTATGTCTGGACTTTAAAAGGGACTGTGACCTCTGAGTTTGTTTCGGCCTTTCTTCTCAGAGTAGTCCGATAGGAAACGCCGACCTCATCTAGTTTTTAAAATATGATTGACGTGTAAAAGTGTTTGTACATTTTCAAAAGTTGCATATCGCCAAAAAAATATAAAATGTCAAATCACTCGGAAATGGTTGACATTTGCATGGAGGTCATTTGGTTGCAAATGACCTCGTCTACGCCCCCTTAATGGATTGCCGACATATTATCAAAAACCCTGTAAGTATATAAATATTACAAATTAATGTTGGAAATGCTATCTGTGCCTCCCCCAAACCTATTTATTCACGATGTACAAGTATAATTATTTTAGTGTCTTGGGACCTCTAGCTGCTAGACTCCCGTGACAAAATATTAATAAAACACTAACTAGCACAAAAAAACTAGGATTTCAAAATCAACAAAAATATCTCTAATTAATTAATATCAACATTTTTAAATACTCCTTATTTTGATACATAGGGTATACAGGCTCTGATAGGGGGCTAAACTGCAACAACCCCCATATGTATGGCGGAAATTCAATAGTTTTCGAGATATTTAAGCTAATATCTAATACATGTTACCTGCGGCGTCACGTCGCGGGCAGAAGCTAGTATCTAATGACTGGTACCTGCGGCGTCACGTCGCGGGCAGAAGCTAGTATCTAATGACTGGTACCTGCGGCGTCACGTCGCGGGCAGAAGCTAGTATCTAATGACTGGTACCTGCGGCGACACGTCGCGGGCAGAAGCTAGTATCTAATGACTGGTACCTGCGGCGTCACGTCGCGGGCAGAAGCTAGTATCTAATGACTGGTACCTGCGGCGTCACGTCGCGGGCAGAAGCTAGTATCTAATGACTGGTACCTGCGGCGTCACGTCGCGGGCAGAAGCTAGTATCTAATGACTGGTACCTGCGGCGTCACTTCGCGGGCAGAAGCTAGTATCTAATGACTGGTACCTGCGGCGACACGTCGCGGGCAGAAGCTAGTATCTAATGACTGGTACCTGCGGCGTCACGTCGCGGGCAGAAGCTAGTATCTAATGACTGGTACCTGCGGCGTCACGTCGCGGGCAGAAGCTAGTATCTAATGACTGGTACCTGCGGCGTCACGTCGCGGGCAGAAGCTAGTATCTAATGACTGGTACCTGCGGCGACACGTCACGGGCAGAAGCTAGTATCTAATGACTGGTACCTGCGGCGTAAAGTCTGTGACGGCTTTCCTTATTTTCAGCTCGATAACGTCATCGGGGTCGGTCAGCAGGATGCGCGACTTGGGATCAGGGTCGGATTTTGACATCTTCTTTGTGGGGTCACGAAGACTCCGCAGTCGATCGCTGCCGTCGTCTGAAACGAAAACGAGCGATATGAATAGCACGCGCGGCGGCTGCTATGAGCTCGGCGCGGACCGCCGCTCACCTGCGAGCAGCGCGCGCGGCGAGGGGAAGGCGCGGCCGTAGCGGTGCGAGAACGTGCGCACCAGCTGCGCCGCCACCTGCAGGTGCTGCAGCTGGTCCGCGCCCACCGGCACGTGCGTCCCGCCGTACAGCAGCACGTCCGCCGCCTGCACACACTGCGCGTCAGTACCGTGCTAGGGCTCGGCGTACCGGGCTCGGCGCGGGCACTGACCTGCAGCACGGGGTACAGCAGCAGGCCCAGCGGCACCTCCTTCATGCTGGCCGCCTTCTCCTTGTACTGCGGCAGGTGCGCCAGGCGCGCGTGCGTGGCCAGGCACGTGAGCAGCCAGCACAGCTCGGCGTGGCGCGCCACGCTGGACTGCGTGAACAGCACGCTGCGCTCGGGGTCCACGCCGGCCGCCAGCAGGCACGCCGTCAGCTCCAGCACGTTCTGCTGCAGCTGCTGCGGGTCCTGACACAAGAGACCATCAGATCGCCTACACCTTCGCTACAAGAGTATGTATGGGCGGCTAGGCAGGAGCTCGCCCATGTCAATACAAAAAAAATGCTATCTACAAACAAGCCCTAATGCCAATATGGACTTATCCAGCTATGAAGATGTACAGTCACGTGTAATACATATTAGTGCTTGTGACTGTACCAAAAAAAAAATCGTCCATGTGTAAGTCGGACTCGCACACGAAGGGTGCCGTAGTTGCGATGAATTTCTCCCAAAAACAAAGTTAAGATTGTAGTTGAAAGACATGTTCTCCCATACATCGCTTCACGTCACCGACAATTCTCCAACTACAAATGTAAGTGTGTAATCTCATTTTTTTTTTTGTATAAAACTACGATTAACGGTTTTCTGACTTTTCCTTTACCTACTTGTGCTGTGAGACCTTGCTTCTTGCCAAATTTCATGATTCTAGGTCAACGGGAAGTACCCTATAGGTTTTGACGTGATATTTTTAGCTCCAAGGGTCCGTAGACTTACGTAACTACCTATTTGATTGTCGGCGACGAGACCCTATCTGTGCATAGGGGCGCAAGTAGTGTGAAGCCCGCTAAGATGATTGTAAGTTAAGACATATTTCTAACTAGAATTTTGTAAGGATTATGTTTTTTGTTGTTTTTAATATCTTTTATTTAGTTTATAATACTTAGTTTGTGTTTTGTGGTAATTTTTAAGCAAGTAAAGATTAGAGTAAATTTACGTAACACGAAAACATACTTTTTTGTTTATGTACATATTTTAGTAAGTAATGGTACTATCTAAAGTATTTGCCCGATTTTCATCTTTACTAATGAATAAATAAGAGTAATAAGTTTTATTGCTCACATTGCGGGAAATAATTCTAGTCCTAGTCCAGCACCCACCGCCTGTTTTTTTAAGTGATTAATAACAGGCTGAATCTTGAACGAGACACCCAAGTTTTTACTCTGTGCACATTCTCAAAGAGGTAGGTAATGTAGTGCGCATATGTAATACGTGTCGATCTGGTAGGGTGTCGAAATTGTCTGACTAACAGTAAATTTTTTATTGAAATTTTAAGATAATATGACAATAATCTCGGAAAAATAATTGTCCTACAAAATTGATGGTTTGAGTAGGAGCGTCCTCCACGTTTAATAGGTCGAAACAATGAGGTCATAAAAATTATTAATAACCAGCAGATTATTTGTATGCAGCTTAGTAAATATTAGTATTATTGAATGGCCACAAAGTCCTACAAATGTAGTGGTAGGTTTTCCTAGTCCTACGCTTGGAAGTTGTCGATTCCACGGTAACACTTTTTTCATTAATAACAACCTAGGTTTGATTTTGTCCTATCGGGAATAAAGTGTAGAACACAATTTTACTACTGTCCTACACCAAAAGTGGTATGTATTTCCAGGAATTTATATATTTTGTCCACATATTTAACTTTACATTTCGATCACGGAAAATAAACTGCGGTGGGGACAACAACAACTTGGAGTAGCGTTTACTACACAATGTTATGAGTATATCTATACATATATAAGCAAGAGTATGACTATTTATATTATGCTACAAGCAAAATAATACTTAATATTTTTCATAATGTAAGTAAAGTATGTTTGATTTTATGTTGTGCTATGTTATGTTTGTTAGTATAGCATGGTTACTTACGTCACATAGTACTATGTGACATGAGTAATTATGTTATACTATGTTTTTGTGATTTTAATTTAATAATGTTGTTAGTTTTAATTTTTATATTCAATGTTCTACGTTATGAGTTTGGTTTCCGCACTTAGTCCTTCAAATGGACCATTGTGCGTAGTTTTTATATTTTGTTTATGTAAGTACTTAACTATTAAACTAATTACCCTTAGGTAATTAGTTTATATCTTAGCTTCTATATAGCTTAGGTTGTTCTTAACTGTCGCATTAGGGTAAACCCTGTAATGGTAGTTAAGCTGTTATAAATAAATAAATAAATAATAATAATATATATGGAAACTTAAATGGAGATTTTACACGTGTAGTAAACGCTACTCCAAGTTGCTGTTGTCTCCACCGCAGTTTATTTTCCGTGATACAGAGTTAAATTCGTAAACAATCCCGAGTGAATCACGTTGTGGTTAGACATTGAAAAAGAAGCCCAAACATAATTCTCTACTCCGTAAAACTGTAGTGTATGTCAAGCGCTATAGGAAGTAGCCGAGTGGTGGCCTTGAAATAATTTTTCGGAAGAAACTGAGAGAGGTGTGAGGAGGAAGCCGTGCCGGCCATGTGACAACAATTCCTTGAAATTTGGGTTCCTTCCCAAGGCAGTCGGTCACAAGCGTTCACAGTGTAGATATATTTCAGTCGAAGTGTCGTTCAAAAAGTGAAACCTCAATGAGTTAGGATTGTTTTTTGTGCACTGAAAACATTCACATAATAATTGATCTGAGCACGGGAAAGAAATATTTGTACCTCGACATCAACGAAATGTATACCAAGCTTGGCGAACAGTTATCGCGGTCGCTTGCTATATGTATACCAAGCATGGCGAACAGTTATCGCGGTCGCTTGCTATATGTATACCAAGCTTGGCGAACAGTTATCGCGGTCGCTTGCTATATGTATACCAAGCTTGGCGAACAGTTATCGCGGTCGCTTGCTATATGTATACCAAGCTTGGCGAACAGTTATCGCGGTCGCTTGCTATATGTATACCAAGCTTGGCGAACAGTTATCGCGGTCGCTTGCTACCTGTATGTATACCAAGCTTGGCGAACAGTTATCGCGGTCGCTTGCTATATGTATACCAAGCTTGGCGAACAGTTATCGCGGTCGCTTGCTATATGTATACCAAGCTTGGCGAACAGTTATCGCGGTCGCTTGCTATATGTATACCAAGCTTGGCGAACAGTTATCGCGGTCGCTTGCTATATGTATACCAAGCTTGGCGAACAGTTATCGCGGTCGCTTGCTATATGTATACCAAGCTTGGCGAACACTTATCGCGGTCGCTTGCTATAGGTATGTATACCAAGCTTGGCAAACAGTTATCGCGGTCGCTTGCTATACGCCACATTTTTACGGGCAACGACTACAACCCGGCTTTCTACCGGAAAGGAAAGAAGAGACCTTATGATATTCTAAAAAAAAATAGGAAATTTCAAGAGGCTTTTATACAACTGCACAGCGAGCGTCCCGAGTTAACAACATTGAGTGAGGTATTCCGCGTTCTTGAAGAGTACGTGTGCAGATTGTATACAAAACCAAAAACGACGTAAATAAAGGACGGTACGAGTTGTTTGAAAAAAGCTACAAATGCAACAATAAAGACGAGACGATTGTAAAAAAAAATTGTTGGGTACGATCCCTCAGTTCTACCGCCAACCAAACAAGAGCTACTGCAGCAGATTAAACGAACATCATACATCTGTAATATATGGTGTAAAGCACATATGCGCAGCCCCACCGAAAAGAGTCCAGAAAATTGCGGATGGGCATTAATTGATGACAAGTACCATTATTATTGGTTTGATGGCCTCCACAGTCCATCTCTTGGAGAATTGGCTGCTGATGTTCAAGGTACTCCATTCTTATTTTTCTTACGTATTAATAATTATACTCCAATTTGTTAATGTGCCTAATTATTTTGTTACAGAATCATATGACATTTATTCTGACGATTGCGACGAAGATGAAGACGATGTTCAAGGCGGAACTGATGAAACGTCGACGTCGGAATCCGACGAAGATTAAGATTGTATTTAATTATATTTATATTTGTATTTTTTAGTTTCACTTTGACAGATCATATATATAACTACAATTCAAACATCTACTTACAGCTATACTATTTCAAAAAAAATATTGATTGTGCTTAAAAATATATGTGTCCCAAGTTACCAAAACTACAACTACGAAAAATTATTATTTTCAATATTCCTGTAGGACTAGCGATATATACCTATTTTTTGGTAGGACACTGTTTGATTTAGGAGGAGATTCAAAAATTTAGTACAACTCTCATTTTGGCATGTCCTTCAAGTTCTTTCTATTTTCGTAGGAATTTCTCTACTTATTTAGGTTAAACCAGCCCACAGTATACGATTTGACCAAACTAGAGGGACAAAAGTCTATAAGACAATTAAAGGGTTTGTAATGGGTCAATGTTATAACTTATAAGTTATGTGATGATGTGGTAGCAAATTACACTCATTTTTTCAATTATGTAAATTTTAATCTGACTTTAAAAGCGATTTTAAATCAATACAATGTTTTAAGTTGCTTTTTTTGGTAATTTTCTCAACAATGATATATAAGGGTCAGATGACACGAGTAAATACTTAATTAAATCAAAATTTGTGCGGACACGAGAAGTTTTCAAAGTGTGGCCCAGTCTGACTTTACGAATTTCTTTGTTTTTGGCCTCCGAAGCCTCTTCGGACATTTGTCCTATTGGTATGATTGAATGTCTTATTATCTCTGCTCCATGAACTAGTAATTTATGTAATGTAGCTGGCATGTTATACCATGGGTATAAGGAGAGGTACAAGCCTCTCGTTTCTGAGCAGTATGAATCAAACTTTATCGGGTCAATTTCATAGCCAGAGTTGCAAAAGATAATTGTTCAACGTCATATTATTATTCTTCCAACAAATGTTGAACTTTACGTTTTTTAGTTTTCGTGGAACTATCTTCAAAACTCTTTTTTGGTCTGCCTAAACTGGAACTCGGTTTTGGGGGCTGTTCACGAAACATTGTGAGCACCAACTCTTCATTTAACCATTCTTGGTAATCAATTAAAAATAAATCTAATCGCCTTTGTTTGCGAAGCCATTTCAAACGAATCTTCTCACATTCCTTCTTCAAATAGGCCTTAAGTGGCTTCTCCTGATCTTCCGGGAGGTTCAGATCAACAAATCTTGACTTTATAAATGTCAAAACTTGATCTAATTTGCCTTTTTTTTTTTTTTGAGGATGGGAAATCATCAAATGACTCCTCCCGCTCTGGGTGGAGCGGAAGGGAGTGTCAGACTCTTACTGACTAAAACCCACCCGTGTTCCTTCCTTGGCCCTTTATGTTCCGGGTCAGCGGTACCCCTTTTGGATGATCCCGCTTTCCCGACAGGCGTGGGCCCTAGTGGACCCCCTCTATGATGCTGACATCTCTTTGAGGCGCGCGTGGAACACGTACGCGCCGTCCAGCACGGGCCTGGTCCTGGTCGGACGGTGAGCTACCCATTACTCACCGCCCGCAGGCCCGCGCTTACGGTGGCCGGGAGTCGTCACGCGGCTCCCGACGCCCGGAGCGTCCACCGCGGCGGCTTGGACGGGAGACTCTCTCCCTCTCCCGTCCCGCCACCTCCTTCGCTAGCATGACTGCTTCGCAGAAGGAGGCGACTGCCTCCCACTCCCCCTCGCCCCGGACCATGGCTTGAACCAAGGCCGGGCGTGAGAGATCGCCGCCGCTGCCGATCGCCTCTACGAGGACACGGCGGTGCTCCGCCCATGCAGGGCAGGCCCCCACCGTATGCTCCACCGTGTCCTCGGGGCGATCATCGCAGTGGTGACACCCGGGCGTTTCCTCCCGCCTGATGATGTGCAGGAACCTCCCGAAACTTCCGTGTCCGGTGAGGACCTGCGTCAGGCGGTAGGTGAGGACGCCGTGACGCCTCTCTAGCCACTCCTCAAAGAGGGGTCTTACCGCCGCTATCGTGGCGTGCCCTATCTAATTTGCCTTTAGGCGGTGTTGAACGCCAAAATTCAAATAATGATTTTCGCTGAATTCGGGCACCTTTAAAGAAATAATAAGAAATATTTAGAATCGCATAAAGTCGCATTTCCAAATTATGATTTTAACAAACTTAAATGTTAAGAGAATATGTTAAAAGCGTAATTACACCTTGACTCAACTTGACTACCTACTTTAAGATTGGGTAAACTTAGATCATATCTATTTTTTGTTGTTTTATAATCGATCTATTTAGATACATTATAACTACGCCTTTTAAAACAATTTGATGGATTAAAATCAATTTATATACAGATAATTACCTCGAGTTACAGAATCCATGACTAGAAAATACTTTAAATCGCACAAAACCTCGAAACACATGCACAAACGGAACCGTTCACAACTGCACTGACCGTGCGGGCGGCTAACTGAGTTCGACGCGGTAACTTCGCGCATTGTTATTGAAGGGATCACTACACAACAGCATATTCTGACGTCATTATCGGCTGTAGGGTTCGTCTAAATGGGTAATAATAGTAAAACAAACTGTTTGTTTTAACATTATGAGTTTGGACTTTTGTCCCTCTAGTTTGGTCAAATCGTATACTGTGCAGCCTCTCAATTGAAAATGTACCTTATAAACTACGTTTTCAAATAAATTCGAATGTAATCTAGCTAAAGTTAAATATTTGAAAATTATTTTAATCAAATACACCCCTTCATTTTGGCTTGTCCCCAGTAAAAACTAAAACTTTAAGTTCAATTTTTTGGTTAAATTTTAACACCTGGACATGTTTTGTTGTTTTTATAAAAAATATACTTATATTAAATATAATATTAATAATTACTAAAGCTTTAATTCCTTTTATTTATTTAAAACTTTAAAACAATTAGCGTCCCCGAAATTTGTTACTTCCGGACAAGTCTGGTTTGTTACGTCAATTTCTTTTAAAAAAATCCTACCAAATGCTTTTTTGTTTTTGTTTTCCAAATATGGCAATACTATAGTCGAAAGTCGGCTATCTTTAAAATTGAACGCCAGTGTCATTTCGTCGTAGTGAGAGTGTGTTTTGTTACCGATGGGACTGAGAAGAAATTCGTTGTCAGGATTGTACTAACGCAATTAATTACTTATCCGCACGTTCCTTATAGTAAATTAACAAAGAAATGCATGGTTTTATACTGAACAACTTGTTTTATGTAGTTTAACTTAGCGAGAAACTGGACCGCTGATATATTTTTTTGAAGGTTAGGTTATCACATTATGTTAGTTCGGTTTTGTTACTGCAGGTACGGTAACATATAGTTGGACCGAAAAAGTACAGTACAAGTAAGTTTTTACATTTTAACAAATAAATACTATTTCTACGTAAAAAATATCTTATTTTTGAAAAACTAGAGAATAGAAGTATGTTATTTCAGATATAAAAAATAACTATGGTGCCAAAAAAAAATTGAGTCATATTTTCATTAGTTGTACTAAATTTTTGAATCTCCTCTTAGGCAACGAATGCACTAACTGAACGTGTTTTTTTTTCCTACGGTTATTAATGAAAAAAGTGTTACCGTGGAATCGACAACTTCCAAGTGTAGGACTAGGAAAACCTACCACTACATTTGTAGGACTTTGTGGCCATTCAATAATACTAATATTTACTAAGCTGCATACAAAAAATCTGCTGGTTATTAATAATTTTTATGACCTCATTGTTTCGACCTATTAAACGTGGAGGACGCTCCTACTCAAACCATCAATTTTGTAGGACAATTATTTTTCCGAGTTTATTGTCATATTATCTTAAAATTTCAATAAAAAATTTACTGTTAGTCAGACAATTTCGACACCCTACCAGATCGACATGTATTACATCTGCGCACTACATTACCTACCTCTTTGAGAATGTGCACAGAGTAAAAACTTGGACGTCTCGTCGAACCGAACGAACTCACGAAGATTCAGCCTGTTATTAATCACATAAAAAAACAGGCGGTGGCTGCTGGACTATAATTAAATAATTATTTTGACCCAATATTACCTAAGGGCAATTTAATTTTAATTTTATGTATTAATTCTTCGTTGTAATTTATTTTTATTATTATTTATAGACTTTGTATATTGTTATTTTTATAAATTCTATGGTATAAGGTGACGAGCATGTGTAATTTAAAAGCCATAATAATTTATTTGTATAAAATTAATCGTATGAGCGTTTTGGAGGTCAATTCTGTTAGCTCGTAAGACATATTGAATAAATAAATAAGGGCAAATCCTCTTCCAAAATATCATTGCTTACTTCAATATTATAAGTACCATTAGTTCTTATGTGCTCCCCATAATAGGATCTCGTCTGTTTTAGTTGGTAGGATCCGTATGCAAATCTTCTTAAAGATGTAAACTGCCTATAGGTTATATAAACTTAAATAAAAATTATTGTTTTTTTATTGTATAATCGTTTTATTTTTATATCGATTACTCAATTGATTAAAAGATGGCATTAGTTATTTAATTCTTTGATACCTGGCAACTTTTTTTTACCAATCAAAACACAGACTACATTGAATCAAACTGATGTCGACGTAATGTTTAACAACTATTAATTAATTTTAACTTTATTCCCAGGGTGAAAGAAATCGTATAAAAAATACCCTGTACACAAAAAAAAATTAATATTTTTAGGTTATTATTAAAATCAGGCACACGATATCACAAAAGGGACCTGCTCCGTGGCAATCTCGTCTGTAAGTATATCGTCAAGTGTACTGTGTGTGTACCATGTAGTATAACTCTAAGTGTACTGTGTGTGTACCATGTAGTATACTTACGTGGTATAATTTAATGTGATAAGGTAGGTACCTACGCGCACTCTATTATAATCTCATATCGGAATCATGTATTACAGTATTACAAGTTCTGCGTGACCATTGTATGTATTACTAGCTGTTGCCCGCGACTTCGTCTGCGATCCAGGATGAAAAGTAGCCAGTATGTCCTTTTCCAGGTCATGGTCTACCCATGAGCCAAATTTCATCCAAATCCGTTCAGCCGTTTTACCGTGAAAGCGTAACAAACAAACAAACTTACTTACGCGTTTATAATGTTATTTATTATTATTATTTATGTTTTATAAGCTCCTTTTGTTACTAATCTTAGTGGATCATGTTATCTGACAAATAAAATAAATCATAATAATATTAGTTGGGATTAACCAGCTTCTCTGAAGAACAGAAATATTACGTTGTAATATCAACATTCCTAGTTAATTTAGTGTTTTAAACAAAGCAGCAACTAATAATTTTATCGCGGTCAAATAAATTCTCCGGAGAGAGCTAACATTATTCTTGTGCAGTTTCTTAACATTCGGATACGGATTTCATATTAAGTATTTCAAGGAATTTCAACAATAAGAATCAGAGAGCGTGTCCAAATAGAACATGGTTTAGTAAAGTCTAAGATAACCTGATGTATACTAATTCAATTATAATACATTGTTTCTGCCCTCGATTTCGTCCCCGTAAAATTTCTTGTATTAACATAAAGTAGGTACATCATATTATGACACTCGGCAATACTGTAGGTTCCCATTAGTTAAAAAAAATTCGAATCGGACCAGCAAATCCGAAGATTACCCTCTACATACAAACGCACAAATTTTACCCCTTTATAATAATAGTTAGTTTATGCCACGTTTAAACCAAACGAATAAGATCTTTCATACAAACTATTTCACCCTCAATTTCTTTTTTTAAATCCTTTTTTTTTATTTGTTTATTATTTTCGAGGTAAAGAAGACACGCAGTAAAATCATCCCCTGTAAAATTAACTAAGTAAGTAGGTACCTTCTTGGGTAATTTTCGAAAAACCCTGATACACGTTATTCTTTATTTTGGTTTTAGGTATAAATACTAAGTTTCGAGTTAATCAGACCGCGTGTTAAAATTCTTCCACACAAACTTTGACACCCCCCAATCGCCCTTTTGGAGGAAGTTTAGAAAAACAAATAATGACAAACTTTATAATTTACTTTTGATAAGTATTTGTGTAAGTTTCAAGTTTATTAACTCAAGGAATAAGATTTTTCATACAAAATATCGGGGGGATTTTGTTTGTATGAAAAATCTTATTCCTATTTATTTGACCGCAATAAAATAATTAGTTGCTGCTTTGTTTAAAACACTAAATTAACTAGGAATGTTGATATTACAACGTAATATTTCTGTTCTTCAGAGAAGCTGGTTAATCCCAACTAATATTATTATGATTTATTTTATTTGTCAGATAACATGATCCACTAAGATTAGTGACAAAAGGAGCTTATAAAACATAAATAATAATAATAAATAACACTATAATAGAGTGCGCGTAGGTACCTACCTTATCACATTAAATTATACCACGTAAGTATACTACATGTCAAAGTCAAAGCATTTATTTCAAATAGGCACATAAAAGGCACTTTTGAACGTCAACATTTACATTTAAATAGAATTGATTCTAGTCGCCCCTTCCGAAAGGTAGTTTCGTATGGAGAAGAATGGGCAAGAAACTCCATCGTTACTCTTTTAAAATGTGTTACAATACTTTGTATACATTAATTATATAATTATATGTGAAGACGATGCACCTATAATAAAAATTACCCTACCAAAATAGGTAAAAAGAATTTAATAAACGTAGCAATGATAAATAAGTTAATTAAATGATAGATACATGGTGTTCACATATTTACAAACATTGTAAAAGTATACGATTTCCCAAATTATGTAACCAATTAATATGTCAGTGTGTGAGTTAAAGTGGTCACAGAATGTAAACCAATGTCATAAAAATAACAAACCATACAATTAAAGTAGCAACAAGTTTTAATTTTGTCAAGATCCTAGATTGTCCTGTGGAGCTGGACCAGCATGTTTCCAAGCATTCTTATCTTGGATATAATCCTCTAATTTGTAATATGCTTGTTTACACAGTGAACTTTTTATATGAGTTTTAAATTTTCTTTCATTTAATTGCAATATATTACAAGGTATTTTGTTGTAGCATTTAACACAGTACCCCATAAAAGATGTATGTACTTTAGCTAATCTGAAAAATGGTTGATCAATTTTATCTTTATTTCTTGTATTAAAATTATGTCTATCACTTATTTCATTAAAAAGATGTAGATTTTTTCTTACGTACATAATATTTTCATAGATGAATTGGCAAGGTACCGTCATAATATTAATCCTTTTAAATAGTTCCCTGAGAGATTCGCGTTGACGTAGATTATAAATGGCTCTGACAGCTCTCTTTTGCAAAATAAAGATGGATTCAATGTCAGAAGCCCGACCCCACAGTAAAATGCCATACGACATAATGCTGTGGAAGTAGCTAAAATAGACCAAACGCGCGGTTTCTACATCTGTTAACTGTCTTATCTTTCTAACAGCATAAGCGGCCGAGCTTAGCCGCCCCGCAAGAGATGTTATATGAGGTCCCCATTGTAATTTCTCGTCTAGCGTGATTCCCAGAAAAACTGTGTGATTAATTAATTCCAGTTTTTCTCCATTCAACATGATGTCACACTCGCTACTTCTTACATTCGGTAATTTAAATTTAAATTTAATGCATTTGGTTTTTTTACCATTTAGTACCAAATTATTTACCGTAAACCAATCATGGACCTGAAGAATAGAGCTATTCACGTCGTCAAGATTTTGTGACCGTCGGTCTATCTTAAATATCAATGATGTGTCATCTGCAAATAACACCATCTTCGGTTGATTTTGAAGTAATTGGGGTAAATCATTTATATAAACTAAAAAGAGGAATGGACCCAATATCGAACCTTGAGGAACGCCCATTGCCATTTCAGACCCTAATGAGTTTACGCCGTTTACTTGAACTGTAACTTTTCTATCTTTCAGGTATGATCTGAGTAAATCAAGAGCTGTATTTCTAATCCCATAGTGCTCTAGTTTCAGCAGAAGTGTCTGATGGTTTACGCAATCGAACGCCTTAGAGAGGTCGCAAAAGATTCCAATGGCATCTTGTGCTTCTTCCCAGGCGTTAAAAATGTTCTTTATTAGGGTGACACCAGCGTCAGTGGTACAACGCCCTTTGGTGAAACCGTACTGTTGTTCATGAAAGATGGAATTTTTATTAAAGTGACGTAACATTTGATTGAGCATCAACTTTTCAAACACCTTGCTGAGAACGGGCAGAATTGACGCAGGCCTATACTTGTTGGGTTCTTTACTATCACCGGATTTGAACAAAGGAACTATTTTACTATGTTTCATGAGATCCGGAAAGACTCCTTGGTCTACACTGGTGTTAAATATAAATGCTAAATAGGGCGCTATGGTTTCAATGATAGGTCTACAGACTTTTACAGACATTCCCCAGAGATCTTCAGTGGATTTAATTTTTAGATCTTTAAAGGCTTTTATAACAGCCTGGGGGTTTGTATGCTGAAACCTAAACTCCAAAGGGCATGCCTTTACATTCGTTCTAAGTAAGGCAGCAGAAAGCGCGGGCGAGGATTTTAAAGCTTTAGTTGTTTTGAGGGGAATACTACTAAAAAAGTTTTCAAATTCCTGAGCTATTTCTACATCTGAGCTGATGAGGCCATGTGCAGTCTCTAAATTAATTTCCGTATTACGGTGTTTTTTCCTACCTGTTTCATTATTTATTATTTGCCAGGTAGTTTTTATTTTATCATCAGCTTATTTTATTTTATTGCTAATATAAAGAGCTTTAAAAAATTAAAAAAAATTAAAATTCATTTATTTCAGGTCATTGACCCATATTAAATACAAAACATACAATTTAAATACAAAACTCCGGTCACATTTTACTGCCAACTGAAGAAATAAAATAATGACACCATTAAACCACCATTATTATTACCACCATTATTTAGCTATTCGGCACACACTTTTAAAAGTTTTTGAATATTTTGCAACATACTGTTCAAAGCTTTTATTATTCATGTGTTGCTTTAGGCCATACAGTTCAAAAAGTTTCCCCCTGCTTTTACGAATACCTGGAGTCGCCCAATCACTAAATAAGAACTTTGCATAAATACTTTTAGTCTTTAGTGGAAAAGTGTTATTAAATTGCGTGTTTAATAGTGAAAAGAACTCGGCGTAGAACTCATTTGGGTCACATATATTATTAAAACCATGAACACATAATTTATTGGCCAAAGAATTATTTAATTTCTCTATGTTTTTACATGACGTTATTGGCCTAAACCTTATTTGAATTTTTTGTAAAGGCATGTAGGTACAAAACGTTATTGTTTGTCCACTGTGATCAGATGGCAACTTATTTACAATTTGTTTGTGTAAGTAATCACAATTACAAAAAATATTATCTATACAAGTGGCAGAAGAAGCTGTCACTCGGGTTGGCTCCATAAAAATATTTGACAAATCAAATGACCTAAAAAGACTTAATAATCTGACAGTATTTGAGTTATTTTCTAATAAATTAATATTGAAATCACCACATACGATTATAGACTTACTACTAGCAGTAAGTTTCTTTAGCACATCTTCCATTACAGAATCAAACACAGATAGATTCTGGTAACTTGGAGGTCTGTATACGCAAACTATAACATGCTTATCAAGCTCAACACAGGACAATTCAATGGTGTGTTCAACAGACAGTCCGATGATGTCTTTTCGTTCTTTCTATTTAATCGAATTTTTTATTAATATTAATGACCCACCATGTATACACACAGTACACTTAGAGTATACTACATGGTACACACACAGTACACCTAGAGTATACTACATGGTACACACACAGTACACCTAGAGTATACTACATGGTACACACACAGTACACTTACGAGTATACTACATGGCACACACACAGTACTCTTAGACGATATACTTACAGACGAGATTGCCACGGAGCAGGTCCCTTTTGTGATATCGTGTGCCTGATTTTAATAATAACTTAAAAATATTACATTTTGTTTTGTGTACAGGATATTTTTCAAACGATTTCTTTCACCCTGGGAATAAAGTTAAATTAATTAATAGTTGGTAAACATTCAAACTCAAACTCAAAGCATTTATTTCAAATAAACCAATTACAGGCACTTTTGAATTGTCAAGGGGTCGGTCAGTCAGAAAGATAAAGCTAGTTGCCCATTCCAAAGCGTAGTAGGTACCTATGGAGAAGAACGGGCAAGAAACTATTACTAACGCGATTACGTCGACATCCGTTTGATTCAATGTAGTCTGTGGTTTGATTGGTAAAAAAAAGGTGCCAGGTATCAAAGAATTAAATAACTAATGCCATCTTTTAATCAATTGAGTAATCGATATAAAAATAAAACGATTATACAATAAAAAAACAATAATTTTTATTTAAGTTTATATAACCTATAGGCAGTTTACATCTTTATGAAGATTTGCATACGGATCCTACCAACTAAAACAGGCGAGATCCTATTATGGGGAGCACATAAGAACTAATGGTACTTATAATATTGAAGTCAGCAATGATATTTTGGAAGGGGATTTGCCCTTAGGTAATATTGGGTCAAAATAATTATTTAATTAGGACTAGAATTATTTCCCGCAATGTGAGCAATAAAACTTATTACTCTTATTTATTCATTAGTAAAGATGAAAATCGGGCAAATACTTTAGATAGTACCATTGCTTCCTATTGTAACTGTCTAGTGGGTAACCGTACAGTAGGGTGTTGTGTGCTCCTCGCGCACATTTGGGAGTGGCGCGAGGAGGCGAAACGCCGGGGCGCCGGGCGTAGCTCCGCTGCCGCGAGAAATCACGGTACACCGGACAGAGCTCCGGCGGGATCTCAGGGCGGCATGGAGAGTGCGATTGTCGCAACCCAGCGCTGGGCACGCCACAATTGCGGCGATAAGTCCCCTCTTTGATGAGTGGCCAGAGAGGCGCCACGACGTTCTCACCTTCCGCCTGACGTAGGTCCTCACCGGACACGGTTGTTTCGGGAGGTTCCTGTTCCGGATAAGGCGGGAGGAAACGCCCGGGTGTCACCATTGTGTGAATCGCCCGAACACGGTGGAGCATATGGTGGAGGTCTGTTCGGCTTGGGCGGAGCACCGCCGTGTCCTCGTGGAGGCGATTGGAGGTGGCGATCTCTCGCGTCCGGCCTTGGTCCAGGCCATGGTACGGAGCGAGAGGGCTTGGGAAGCCGTCACCTCCTTCTGCGAAGCAGTAATGTTCGCGAAGGAGGAGGCGGAACGCGTGAGGGAGAGGCAAAATTCGCGCCCTCACGCCCCTAGCCGCCGCAGGAGACGCCCTGGGCGTCGGGAATCGCAGGCCGATTCCCGGCCACCGTAGGCGCGGGCTTGCGAACGGCGAGCAATGGGCAGCTCGCCGTTCGATAAGGACCAGGCCCGGGTCGACGGCGCGTTGTGTTCCACGCGCGCCTCAAAGAGATGTCAGCATCAATGAAGGGGTCCGCTAGGGCCGATGCCTGCCAGGGTTGCGGGAAAGTGCGAGAGGGATACCGTGGCCCCTGGCACAGGCATCTGAAGGAACACGGGTGGGTTTTAGTCAGTAAATGTCTGACATGCCCTCCCGCACCGCCCAGAGCGGGAGAAGTTATTTGATGATTTCCCACCCTCAAAAAAAAAAAAAAGTTGTTCTCATACTATGACAGTATTCTCATATCTGACCAGCTCAATTCTTGGTTAATATATTTTATGAAGAATAAATGGTATATTCATGTTTTGGTTTGTTTTATTTCCTTTGATACTTAGACATGAACTACCTATGAATATCGTTAATTATGAAAATCCAATGCTGAAACTGTTAATTATAAATTTTTTATCATATCTAAACGGCGATTCTACACCATCTATGAGTACCTATCTACTTTTTATTGTGCTGAGACATAATCCCATCCCCATATTGATGTAGGTATAGTAGATAGGTAGTAGAAGTAGGTACTTAATCTAAATAGAATAAGGAGGAAATGTCAATGTCAATTTATTTATTTATTAAAACTTTATGCACAAGTAAAAAAATAATACTGTACAAAGGCGGACTTAATGCCTGAGGCATTTTCTACCAGTCAACCTTAGGGTGATGCAGAGATATACCATGGCAGGTGCAACATACGGGATAGATAGCTCGGAAATGACTATAAAATACAAGAATAAATACTAATATATAGATACATAGATACATACATATAAACAAAATAAACCTTGGTCAGGAGAAATAACGATCGGTAGAGGAGAAAACAAATCCAGCAACTCAGCGCTGGGATGTTTCAGCCAACTTCTGACGGATATGTTCACGTGCCTTCACTTTAAAAGATAACCGACTGGTTGCTGTCCTGATTTTCAGAGGGAGCGCATTCCAAAGAAAAACCGCCTGGACAAAGAAAGAAGAATGAATGAAACCAGAACGGTGAGAAGGACATCGTAGAAGACGATTGTTGGTGGAACGAAGATTTTTACTATGGGCAGTGCATAAATATTGTATTTGGGAAGTCAGGTAAGAAGGGGAAGTGAGTTTGTCCAGAATAGAGAACAACGTAGACAGAGCCCTCAACTCTCTGCGCTGACGAATGGGCAATTTCTACTTATAACCTAGATTTTTACAACAGAAAAACAATGATATCTCTTGAACCAGGGTGAATAAATGAAAAATGGTTTCTGATTATGAATATACTATGTTTTTACTATATTATTTAAAATAAAAATCTTCAGGACACAACAATTTTCCACTGGGACCCAACTTTACTTACAAATCGGGCCATATCCTTTGAATGAAATCCGTTCACTAAAAATATCTGCTGTTCCATACAATTTTGTTACATTTGTTACACGTAGCTCGACCAAATGTATGGAACAACAGATTTTTTTTAGTGAATGAATTTAATTAAAATTGTGTATATCGTCTAAGTATACCATGTAGTATACGTGGTATAATTTAATGTGATAAGGTACGCGCCACTTTGTATAGCAAAGAAGGAGTAACCCAAGACTATCCACTTGATGCCCTTGCAACACTACCTACCCATATTAAACAAACTAAAGACTTAACAAGTAACTACCCAATGCTGGTATGCAGATGACTGTTCCGCCCTAGGCCAACTCAAAAGCCTACGTCAGTGGTGGAATAAATGAGTAAAATAGGCCCAGCATATGGTTACATTCCTCAAGATAAAAAGTCTAATCGTTTCCGAGAACGACAAAAAAAACAGCTCAACAGATCTTCCAAGGGGATTAACATACCCATGATAACTGGACCACGCTTCCTTGGTAATTATATTTGCGAAGAAAATGAAAACTTTGTTAACAAGAAAATAAAAAACTGGCAATCTACAATGGAAAAACTTTTACTTATCTAAAAGACTCGCCCCAAGCTGTCTACACTGCCATCACTCAAGCAGCTCAATTCCAATGGTGATTCCTATTAGTCTTAGATAACGTAAACCAATTCTGCGAACCAAACCACTAACAAACACGCTGCGTACCAATGTTTCACCCACTCTACTTACTAGGAGGCGATAACTCATCTTTAAAAGCAGACTTATTCTCTCTACCCGTTTACAAAGGTGGTCCAGCAATCCCCGCTCTATCAAAAATGACAAATACTTTTGTATGCACTTTAGAGGACTGCACAACCTTTTCTTGAACATACATAGTTTAATGTATGTTCAAGAAGAGGTTGTGCAGTCCTCTAAAGTGCTTTGATAGTAAATACACATACGGACCTCTCTCAACATCATAAATCCCTTAAAGATGCACAGAAACAAAGCCGCAAAGAGAAAGACACTCTCGATGGCGAATTCTTGGATACCGTCTTGGTCAAACTCTCCCCTATCAAGAGAAGAGCGATTAAACAATCAATTTTGACCAAAATAAAAACAAAGTACTCCAACTGGCTATCTATCATACCGACTAAGATAGAACATTTCGGGTTTGAGATGTCTTTATTTCCATAAGAAATTTCACTTAGGATGAGTTTTAGTTAAATAATTTAAAAACATTTGATTTAACTAACAGTTTTGGCAAAAAATTATAACATACATAGTGTTTCTAAATATCGACATGGATTTTGCATTTTTAATGTTATTTGGTAGTTGAATAAACAATGCAGCACATTGAATTATAAGAAGGAGCGTCAGTGTTTACGACACCGACGCGGTAACGCTCCTTCTTATATTTCACGTCCTCTCGCCTTTGCACTGAAATCCGCCGAAGAAGAAAAAATAATAAAATATTCAAACGCTTGTGAAATGCGACATACTACATTCACCACCTTGTTACATCCGTTGACGGAGTCTTCGCTCCACAAATGTCTACCTTCGTAAACATCTTGGAGCTGCAATCTCTAGGTCCTTTAGCGTAGTGATGAGTGAGTGATAAGAATCATCATCTCAATAATCCGTGCCACTAGCATGTGCATTCGCGGCACAACGCATCAATTTAAACCAATAGCCAAGTTATTCGGCTTCGACGACGGAGCAGCCCTACCTAGACAAGACTGATGTGAATGCGGCCGACGAACTGGGAAGACGTTGATTGCAATAAATAGCGATGTATAAATGAGCTTATTTTATTAAGTAGTTAATTAAGCAATAATTTGACAGTACTATAGTTTTGTATTGTATTTAATTAATGAATAAAGACTGAATTACCTATTTAATTAATAAATAAGTGAACATATACGGTGGTTTGTGAGCAGACAAAGGAGCTGCTACCTATAACATGTTTTCAGTTTTTAACCGCATTGCTGAATATTGATAGATAGAAAAACGAAGTTCTAAGTGCCAACTATGAAGAGGGTTCATTCTGTCACAGATGATGAGATGACAGATTACATAGAAATATTATTTATTTATTATTTATGTACACACAATAAAATACATGAGATAAGACATAATTATAAATTGAGTACAAAGGTACTGCTTATTTCTTAAGAAATTTCTTCCAGCAGACCTGCGAAAGGAGAAGTAAAAAAGAAACGTAGACAATAGTGCGTGAGAACAAGAAGAGAAAAATATGAATGTGTGAAGTCTAAAGCTAAAATATTAAATATACCTAAATAAATATAATTAACATGTATACTTAAATAAATACATAATGCTAAAATATATAAGCATATATATATATATATTTAAATATATATATATATATATATAAATACTCACAGTATAGAGGAAAGGTAATGCTCTTTTAATCGAAATTTAAGGCGGGAGTGCATTCCACAGTCTTACAGCATGGACAGAGAAGGAATAAGAATAGTAGTTGGTTTTGTGAGGCTGAGATTTTAGGAGGGATCTCTGGTGTGATCTACATGGTGCCGCGCTAGAGCGAGCGTAAGAAAAACGCTCACGCAGGTAGGAAGGATAAGACGGGTTGTGTAAGATGTTGAAGAGGAGACATAAAATCCGAGTGTTCCTGCGAAGGCGGATTGGGAGCCACTTGAGTTCCTTGCGAAGGTGAGAAACATGGTCATACTTTCGAAGACCGAAAACAAAGCGAATGCACAGGTTTTGCAAGCGCTCAAGCTTGTTTAATAGCTCCTCAGTAGCATACAGGTAGCAGGCGTCGGCATAATCTATAATCGGCTGAATAAGTGTTTGTGCCAAAGAAATTTTAGTCTTCAAGGGCAGAAGACTTTGAAGGCATTTCAGCGAATGAAAAGAGAAATGCACCTTTCGGCTGACCTCATTGACCTGAGCACGCCACGAAAGATTGGAGTCAATAACTACACCCAGATCTTTAGCGGTTTCAGTGTAGTCAATGCGAACACCATCGAGATATAAAGGCATCAGTGATTTAACATCAACCGCATTGCGAACGAATTTGCTGCCTATAATCATGGCCTGGGATTTAGTTGGGTTAATTTGCAAACCAAATGACTTAGCCCAATCGCTGATGCAAGCCAGGTCATGATTCATTGCAGCAATTGCAGAACCCGCGTTAGCTACAGTAAAATGTCGATAAAGCTGCAAGTCATCTGCATAGAGATGAAAACTAGAGGAGATTACTCTGGTAACAGAGTTTATGAAAATTGAAAAAAGAAGAGAGAGAACGCTACCCTGAGGAACACCCTCAGTGAGACTACACCAATCAGAGAACGAATCCTCCAGGCGAACACACTGAGAGCGTCCCCGAAGATAAGAACTGAACCAGGCTAAAGTGGAAGTAGAGAAATTTATAGATTTAAGGCGGGGTGTTATCTCAATATTCCCAAAAATTGGTTTCTTAGAACGTCGAGTATGACGTAATGTAATAAAAATAAGTAACGCGAAAAATACAGTGAACAGAGAAGGGTATAAAGAAGAATTTAAACCGAACAGAATAATAAATAATAGTTTGATATTCCCAATAAAAAATTGGGAAGTTGTAGCACAAAAATAAACTTTGACGTCGAAGATCTCTGTATTTCCAGCGATAACAACAGTTTTTTTTTTAAGAATTTAGTAGGTTTTCCATTTTTTTAAAACTTTAACCAAACCATTATTTAATTTTATGTCTATATTTTAAATAATCTAAAGAAAAGCAGTAAAATAAATGCCCATTCGCAGCTTACGTCACATTTCAACACAAACATCATTTTCAATTTTCAATCTTATTGACGCTCTATAGTGGTGACAATAGCTTACGCGGTCATACTTTAGTCGTCGGGCAGCGCTCGACTTGGATGGTTGGCACCGGACGCTCTGTGCATAATTCGATTGTAGTTTTCAAGTAATTTATGACTGAAAACAGTGTGTGAATTGAACTAAAGTTCTGTGGCGGACTACTAAGGCTACTCACTGCCTAATATTGAAGTGAAAATTCAGTCTCAGTGGAAATATGGGCAATAAAAATAAAATGTTGCGAAAGAGTTTTACAAGAAAAAGACGAAAAACTCGAAAAAATTATGGAATGTTTGGGTAAGTAGGATGATTACGGTATTGTATCATAATAACATTTGAAATTTGTATTTAGTTTAGTATACTTACGAAACTGTATAAATCTATAGAAACGGTATTGACAATTTCTACAAACATTTTGCTAAATCCAAAAACAAATAGGTGCACTCTATTTTGATGTCTATAGAATGCATATTTGAATGCGCCTAGTGCAAACGTCTCTGGTCGAAGCAACCATCGAGGCGATAGCCATATTGCAATAGTAGGTATAAGTAACAAAAACAAACTTGCAGATAAATCAGAGTGCGTTCGTAATTATTATAATAATATAAATATTGCACTAGTTATATAAAAAGCATTTTGATTCTTTTGTAAGATTATTTTTATAATATTTATTGAGTCATTAGACCAGTGCCGATAATTTTTGAAAACGAAAAAAGTCACAGTAGGCTGAAACCCATTGGAAAAGAAAGAGAATATAACAAAAATGAAAGGAAAAATAATTTACGGGCGATCCGAGGTCGGGAAGTGGGGGTTTAAGGGTAAAAAGCGGTTTATCTCGATTTCCGGCAAATTTGAATTTTTCACATAAATTGTTTGTTGTCAAATTTGAATTTTATTTGTTTTTGGATTTAGCAAAATGTTTGTAGAAATTGTCAATGCCGTTTCTATAGATTTATACAGTTTCGTAAGTAAACTAAACTAAATACAAATTTCAAATGTTATGATACAATACCGTAATCATCCTACTTACCCAAACATTCCATCATTTTTTCGAGTTTTTCGTCTTTTTCTTGTAAAACTCTTTCGCAACATTTTATTTTTATTGCCCATATTTCCACTGAGACTGAATTTTCACTTCAATATTAGGCAGTGAGTAGCCTTAGTAGTCCGCCACAGAACTTTAGTTCAATTCACGCACTGTTTTACCAATTTTAGCAAATACCAACTAATATTCAGCCAGCAGCAGCTTCCATTCCCGTGGATGATCCCTCTATCGTCTAAATTTTTCAGAATTCTAGCTTCCGTGCCGGCTCCGCATTTTATTAGAAACATTATGGCATTTGTCACTTTGGAGCTGTGATATTATTGCATTTATTTAGAGTTTATGTGATTTTTAAGTGGTCCGAGGGCCTTTATGTTGGTTTTGTTTTCTATTTTTTTACCGCACCCACTAAGTACCTATCTAAAACACAAACATTAGTTTGAAATGGCATAACTACCCATTTAATTAACCCTTCCATCCCTGATACTGACTTACACCCGAAAAGCATAATTCCCCTTCTAGAGCAGTCGGGTAAAATTCGGAATGTTTATATTTGACCTGTTTATCATGTACTGTAATAAAAATAAACAGTAGTGATGTTTTTTTTTAAATTGTTATGTGTAATTATTTATTGTATCATATTATGAACCGACACTGTAATTACATCGAATTTTAGAACGCACGTCATAAGTAAGTATATTCAACAGAAAACATCTGATTTCCTTACGTATACTATGCAACTTTCCTTGAGCACACAAACGCCCGTGTTAGCGTTTGCGAGTGTGTGCATAATTACCGTAAAACGCGCAGATGCGGTTGTGTGAGTGCGGTAATAGCGATTAAAATCGTAGTCGGTCCGCGTCTTAAGGAAACCTAGTAAAATGTCGAAATCTACTGAGTTGAAGGCGCTACTAAAGTCAAGCAGTACAAGAACGGTAAGGGACTTATTCTCCATAGCCCAGCGGATGTCGTCAGTCACCTTCAAAAGCGCGGTTACAGTACTGTGACCCGAGCGAAAACCGGATTGAAAAGGGGATATTATCGAGTTTGACGTCAAGAAAAATGTTAATTGTCTATGAACTATGTGCTCAAAAACTTTAGAGAGAAATGGGAGAATAGAAATAGGTCTAAAGTGGGTTAATAAAGTAGGATTCTTAGTTTTATGTAAAGGTATTATGTGAGCCTGTTTCCAAACTGACGGAAAGGAGCAAGAGGAAAATGAGTGATTGAAGATGTGAGTGAGAACAGGAAGTAATGAAGAAAGGATAAGAGTAATCATTCTTGAACACAACTTATCATTACCGACTGCTGAGGAAGTGATCGCAAGTATAGACTTCTTAACATCATCCTCAGTAACATCATTAAGCTTAAAGAGAGAATATTGTGGTAACGGCAAATAAGCAAGACTCTCTAGTGTCGCAGCCTTGACAGACGGATCAAGAGAAAAGGGAAGGAGAGAGAAATGCTTATTGAGAGCGTTGAGCTTCACATCTTTACACTGATTGGCAGGTGACTTGCCTATGCCTACAGACTTGAGAAATTTCCATACATCGGAAGAACAGCGGTTATTGAGTTGGTCGTGGAAATAGCGTCTCTTAGCATCCCGACACAGATGACTGCAGCGATTACGTAGAGATTTGTAATAAGAGAGATTCAAATCTGAAGGTCTGCGCTTATATCTGCTCTTAGCTTTATCCCTGCGAGCCATAAGGTCTTTAATTTGTAGCGTTATCCATGGTGCAGGGTTATGTCTAACTTTGACACGTCGGATAGGAGCATGCTGATCATATAAATCGAGAACGGTTGCGTTAAAACAATTCACCTTATCGTCGATGTCATCGATCTCAACCAGAGGGGTCCAATCGAGATCGCCGGCATCACGCTGCAAAGCTTCCATATCTATACCCTTGTAGTTACGGAGATATAAGAGCGGGGACTTACGCTTGGGAACACGTATGCGATACGAAAGATAAATGAGATCGTGATAAGAAAAAGTAGCCGTAAGTTGACCATGGTAAGAAACATTACTAGGAGAGGAGACAATCATAAGATCTAGAAATGAGGGTGTACAATTAGGAGAGTAGTGAGTTGCAGAAAGAGGCAAAACTTGAAGATTGAAAGAGGACAATAGTGAAAGCAGTTTAAGGGAGCGAGTGTAATTTTTAATCAAGCAGGTATTAAAATCCCCCATTAAAATAATGTGCTCATACATGGGGCAAAGATCACTGAGTGTGGAGTCGAGAGAATTGAAGTAGTCAATGTGTAGATTAGGACTGTAGAGCACTGCAAGCAAAACTTTTGTGTGATTGACAGTAATTTCAAGAAACAAGTATTCAGCCGACTTAGAATACCGCGAGGGAGACGAACTGACCACCCTGTAGGGTAAATCAGCACGCAGGTACATAGCGACACCTCCTCCACCTTTGCCGGTTCTATTGTTGCGGATCAAGACGAAGCCAGGGAGTGAGTACTGAGTAGAGAGGAGTGATGGCTTCAAAAAGGATTCCGATATTAAGAGCGCATCCAGATGAGCACTGCTAATGGATGCCAGAAGGTCAGAATAATGACAAGGAACACTCTGAGCGTTTATGTGAGCTATATGAAGATTCTTAGGGTCATTGGAGAAAAGAGAAGACATTTTATCATGTAAAGTAAGTGGTATGGAAGAGTCACTGTCCGCACTAACAAAACAAGTTACAAGTTATTATATATATTCTGACAGTTAAGAATGTTGTTAAACAGCTGACAAATATTTTGCTGTTTTGATTAATTTACCAATATAACTAAATGATATTATGATATATCGCAATATTGATTGTGAAATGCATTAATTAAGCCCTTGTATCCATGGGCGATTTTTTCCTGCAACGGCTATTTACTGTGCACTTGATTTTCAACTCATGGCGGTGTAGAGTGTGGAGGTTCCAACTGAATTCATACCAGCGCATCAAAACAATAAACACTTGGTGCTAAACAGTACATTGAAAATCCAGTGTGTGAAAAAAATTATGCCACAGGAATCGGTCGCGAGGGCTAATATTGTAGCACTGAACTACACACAACATAACATTGGGGGTTGGTACAATGAACATTATTTCGTTTTCACAGTTACAACTTATACTTAATTAAGTGTTATTTTCAGAGAAAATTCATGTATTGGAGAGGTTTGGTTTCCTTTTCACCATTCAGACAGAAATAGGAAAATTAACTTTGTCAACTTATGTAAAAAAGCTGCAGCTTATTTTGCAGCACCTAAGTATTATGAAAGATTTGGGTTTTGAAATGCAGCCTTAACACTTTCTAACACCAAGAACATCATTTAATAGGTTAACAGTTTAATTTTAGAGGTATAATTAATCTGTTTAAGATCTGTAAAAAAATATCTTAAACATATTTGCCAATTTTCCTGAAATATACCAATAATTAGCAAATGCCTTATCTGCTGTACTGACTGACACATCTACTGGTACAAGTCCATTATACAAATATATGGTGATTACCTGGTGTGTGGTGAGAGAGTGCAGGTCGGCTATGAATATCATGAGGTCCTCGCCCTGCTCCTGCAGACGCACGCAGCGCCGCACCGCACCGAAGTAGTTGCCGATGTGCAGCGCGCCGGTGGGCTGCAGCCCCGAGACCACGCGCCGCGGCCAGTCCTCACCACTACCAGCCTCCAGTTCAGCTTCATCTCTCCCTGTCTAATAAGCAAAGTATTCTTATATCTTCTCCGCCACTTTTCCGTTTGTTATCAACTATCCAACGTACCTTTGTAGAATATTTATTACTACTGTTTATATTATTTTTCGTACACTGGGTGCAAATACTTATTGCTTTTCTAAGAAAATTCGATGATATAATACCACGCATAATTGATTTCCGGCTTTAATGACAAATTAATATAGATCTGAATCTGATAAACCGATGTCTTGCATGCCAATCAAATCAAATAGCAAAAAATGAATTTAAAACCTTAAAATAATTTTATCTTGAAATACACTTTGGAATGACAGTTGACAATGTCAACATTGTCAACTGTCATTCCAAAGTGTATTTACGAGCGCTGTCAAAAATCACAGTTGAGCGTTTTGTTTCGAGTCGCATCATATCTGAACTAAAGCGGCATTTTCGAAATTGTGCTGTAAAAACCATGACGTAATAGAATACCTGAAATGAGTTTTAAACTCATGCACATTATGCTTAATTGCCTGCACACAATTGCTGTTTGATAACTAACAACATAAAATATCTTGGTGTTATTATCGACAGTACTATGTGGTGGAAAGAACAGATTGGGTCACTGGTGACACGGGTCAGGAAATTAATTCAATTCAATTCAATATTTTATTGCATACCATATGTTTACAATAAGGTGTTATATAACAGAACAGGAAAGTACAATATTATGGACCCTGTCAATAGAATTAATGTCCTGAAAATTATAGCGTGCGGCAGAGCGTAATATGTATATGGCAACACAGAGTGGTGGCGGCCGCCCGTGAGAGGGCGCCCGGGCACTTGTGCCAGAAAGATCTGACTGACAGCGCAGTAGTTGTCACTGTTGTCAGTAGAGTCCAACGAGCTACCCGCGAATGAGTGCGTGCGCGCGAGTTAAGTTTCTTTTGTATAACTTTGTGAGTTTGTGTAATTGGGAATTAAAACTGCCAGTTCATAGCACCTTGCGTTTTCCTACACCCGTTCCCCGGCTATAAGTGGCTGCCCAACGTGTAAATAAAACAAAATGCCGAGGCTTCGATCGGAAGATGTCGCAGAAGACGCCGGTGCCGAGGGTGCCGCCAATATAACAATGTCACAAGAAACTCTCGCGAGTTTTATCGCATCGATTCAGCAAACCCAAAGTGAATTTTGTCAACAACTCATACGAGAAGTACGATCATCAACACCTCACGTTAACGTGTCTGAGGCCCAGCAGGGCGGGCAGGCTTTGCATTTGGCGCGAACGGAAATTTCGCAAAATGCTCGACGCGTTATGGCGGACGTGCCGACGAATCGTTGGAAAACTTCATAGACGCGATTGTTACCTACAAGGATTGCGTGAGTATTTCCGATGAAAATGCTCTCCGTGATTTCTCAATGTTGTTGGAACGGCCCGCTGCAGTGTGGTGGCAAGGTGTAAAAAGGTCGACGAGCACATGGTCGGAGGCTCTTACTAGACTTAAAGGGGCTTTTGGCGAGCATGACCCACCACACCGACTCTACAGGAAGTTGTTCAGTTTAAGTCAAGAAGACGAACACACCGACTTGTTTATCGCTAAGGTACGTGCTCTGTTAGCTAAATTCCCAGAAGACGACCTCTCGGAAAAAGTCCAGTTAGACATGGCATACAGTTTGCTTAGCCCGCGTATAAGAAAACGCGTAACCAGAGAATGCGTAAATAGTTTCGACGTGCTACTTCATAAGTGTCGCCTTGTAGAAGATTCTCTAAAGGAAACAAGAAAAGAGCAGGCGGTTTTATCTAAGTCGCACGCGCAATCAAATAAGCGCGCCGCATCTTCGTCACAGCGGGAAGTACCTACAGTTGCCGACGCGCCTAGTACCAGCCGCGCCGACCGTAACGTCGAGCCCGCCGAGCCCGCCGCCGCAGCTAAGGAAAAGAAGCCGTTCTGCGCGTACTGCAAGCGACCCGGTCACCGCAAGGAAGTGTGCGAAAAGCTTAAGCGTAGTGATAAGTGCGATAACAATGACAATAGTAAAGTAAAGTCGGAAAGTGAAATAAAGTGTTACGGTTGTGGTGCCGCGAACGTAATCAAGTCTAAGTGCAAAAACTGTTCGCCGGGTGGTCAGCCGTCGGCGTTTTATTCCATCAACTTCGCGAAACATGATGGATCCGTAAACAATAACGAGAAGGCCGCTTCGCTGCGAAATTCGAGCGCGGCAGGCTTCGCGCGCTCGCGCAAGCTTCGTCGCAGCCCAGCCGGCTCGGTACCCGCTGCCGCCCCGCCCCCGCCGCCACCCCCGCCGCCGTCGGTAAGCCCGACAAAGCAAATTATGTCGACTCCAGGTAACCCTACGCGCGTCGTAGAGGATCTTAGTAACTCTTTTGTTTATGAAAATAATGTTGATACTGTAAATAATTGTCTCGAGGACTCAGATATCAATAATTGTTTAGTTTTAAAATTGAACGATCATGCTCGTAATGAAAACATCTGCGTGCCTTGTTCTAAGGATAAATGTTTTAATTTTGATAATGTTGTTAATGTAAATACGTCTGTGTCTAGTTGTTATGATTGTAATAAGTCTTGTAATAGTTGTGAGTATTCTGAAAATACAAACGATAGTGCATCCTTTCGTCGCCCTGTGTTAGACATAAGCGTCTTAGGCTATTGTGGTACGGCTTTAGTAGACTCTGCAGCAAAAAGCTGTATTGCCGGTCACACACTCTACGCTCTCCTACGCAGTTTAGGACATCAGTTAGTGCCGTCAACGCAAGTTGTTAGGTTGGCGGATGGTGTTAGTAGGGAAATAAATGTACTAACCACGGAGGTACAGGTGACACTTAAACACAAGACTAAAGTCATCAAGTTTTTAATTTTTCCTGAAGCGGACAGTAATGAAAGCTTGTTAGGCATAGATTTTCTTACGATATTCAATCTTGTTTTCAATTTCGGTGAGAACAGCTGGCACTTTGCTGAAAATAGTGATCAAAAGTATGATACTCAGTTTGAGAGGATGTTACCGTCACCTGTATCTTCGTGTGCCGCTGTAGAGGTGCTGCGGGATGACGAGGCGAGTTCGCTTAATGATAGTCAGCGTGAGGTACTTGCGCAGCTCATCGTAGAGCATCAAGATATCTTTAAGCCAGGGGGAGAACCGACCCCTTTCGCCGAACATATTATCGATACTGGCGATCACCTCCCTATTGCTGTTCCACCGTATAGGTTGACGCCTGCTAAGAAAGAAGTAATGCGGGTAGAGTTAGATAAGATGTTGGCAGACGATATTATTGAGGAGTGCGAGTCCGCGTGGGGTTCTCCAGCGCTTCTCATTCCTAAGAAAAACGGACAGGTGCGTTTTTGTGTCGACTATAGAAAGCTCAATGCGGTAACTAAGACCGACGTCTATCCGATGCCATTGATAGACGAGCTTGTCCAGTCAACAAAAAAACATTCTTTTATGAGTACCGTTGATATGCGTAGTGGGTTTTGGCAAGTTAGCTTACGCGAGCAGGACAGAGATAAAACAGCGTTTTTGACACCCTTTGGCTCTTTTCGCTTTAAGCGTATGCCGTTTGGTTTGAAGAACGCCCCTTCAACCTTCCAGCGTCTAATAGATAGGCTGCGTACGGGCGCCTCGCTGAAGGACGTAACCCTTCTTGCTTACCAAGACGATTTGTTAGTTATCTCCGAAGGCAGTTTTGAAAAGCATATTTCCGATTTGCGTAAGGTTTTCGAAAGATTACGTCTATTTTTTAAGCTACGCGCGAACAGAGACAAGTGCGTGTTCGCACGAGACAAGGTTAGGTATTTGGGTCATGTCATCACCCAAGATGGTGTGTCACCGGATGATGACAAGGTACGTGCAGTTTTAGATATGAGGGCACCGTCGTCGTTACGCCATTTAAGAACATTTTTACAAACGTGTTCGTGGTTTAGAAAATTTATTCCAAACTTTTCAGCTGTAGCTGAGCCCTTGACACGCCTGCTTAAAAAGAATCAGCCCTGGTTTTGGGGTGCAAGCCAGGCTAGTGCGTTCGAGGAGCTTAAAAAGCGCTTATCGTCGGCACCGATTCTCATCCAAGCGGATTATAGTAAGCCTTTTGTGTTAAGGACGGACGCTAGCAACTACGCTCTTGGAGCTGTATTGTTACAAGGTGAGGGTAAGGATGAACGCCCTATAGAGTATGCTAGCCGTCTTCTTATTCCAGCAGAAAGGAATTACAGCACCACAGAGCGTGAGGCTCTTGCCGTTGTTTGGGCTGTCGATCGATTCAGAGGCTACATCGAAGGTCACGAGGTCATCATAGGTAGCGATCATCAGCCATTAAAGTGGCTTCTTACCTTAAAGTCACCATCGGGTAGGCTTGTTCGATGGGCGTTAAAGCTTCAATGTTTTAACATTCAGTTTCAGTATACACCTGGAAAGGCTAATGTCATTGCCGATACGCTCAGTCGACCAACCTGCAAAGAAGAAACAAAGGATCGGTGCGGAGTTTGCTCTGTTGTTGTTGACTTACCTGCTAGGAGTGCTTCCGACCTTCGGCGCGCACAGCTGGATGACCTGGAACTAAAAAAAATCGTTAGTGAGTTAGAGGATATATCTGATCCGGAATCTATAGGTCAGAAGCGTTGGTCCGAAAGAGGTTATTTCCTGCAACAAGGTGTTTTGTATAGATACAGTCCCGACGTGGACAGTGAAGAACCGCAGCTGGTAGTTCCGTCTTCTTTACGCCTTGAAATTATGAAGGAGTGTCATGACTCTGATTTAGCGGGGCATCATGGAGTAGACAGAACATACAATAGAATCTCTCAGGGTTTTTATTTTCCAGGCATGCGTAGGGCCATAACAGAGTATATCAAGACTTGCGCCACCTGTCAACGTTATAAGTCTTCAAACAAAAAGCCGTCAGGTCTGTTACAGACACCGGTTTTGAATCAAAGGGGAGAAGTGTTAGCCATTGACCTATTCGGTCCTCTTCCTGCGGGAGATAATGGGGAACGCTGGATATTGTTGGTAGAAGACACCGCTTCTCGGTGGACTGAGCTATACGCTTTAAAGGAGGCAACTTCAGAGGCGTGTGCTCGTATATTGATTGAGGAGTTCTTTTTGCGTTACGGACTTCCTCGACGCATTGTGTCAGACAATGGCGTTCAATTTGTGTCCGCTGTCATGCAGCAGTGTATGTTTGTTTTAGGTATAAATCAAGATCTGTTACCTTTGTATCATCCCTCAGCTAATCCAGCTGAACGCAAAAATAGAGATTTAAAATTCCAGTTGTCACGTTTAGTTGAAACAAACCATTCTTCATGGCCGCAGTACCTACCTGCGATAAGGTTCGCTATGAATTCCGCAGTTTGTCAAACTACGGGTGTGTCTCCAGCGTACTTAACGTTCGCCAGAGAGCTACGCTCACCCCTCGACGTGCAACACGACATTCGGTCGATTCTTAACAAAGATAATTTTGTTCCGCAAATTACGCCTTATTTGAAAAACTTTGTTAACACGTTCATTGCTGTTAGGGAAAGAGTTGAAGCACAACAAGACCGACGTAAGGAATGTGCTGACAAGTCCTTCGTACCTGCCGAAGTCTTTGAGGTCGGAGACCAAGTACTGTTGAAGTCACATGTTCTTAGCAATGCAGCAAAGAATATAACAGCTAAGTTCATTCCTAAGAAAGACGGGCCGTACGTCATTGCCAAAAGGGTGAGTCCCACGACATATTTCATAGCAAACATAGAAAGCCCTGAAAGTATGTTAGGAAAGTATCATGTATCAGATCTCACTCGGTTCCATAACCGGGACAGTTCGCCTCCTCGTCCCGTAGTTCCAAAACGTCAGAGAGGGCGTCCACGCAAACATGTTTGTCCAGTCTGTTCAGCTTCCTTTGAGCGAGTTCATGAGCGAGGACGTTCTCTAGAACTCGAGGGGGAGTGTATAGCGTGCGGCAGAGCGTAATATGTATATGGCAACACAGAGTGGTGGCGGCCGCCCGTGAGAGGGCGCCCGGGCACTTGTGCCAGAAAGATCTGACTGACAGCGCAGTAGTTGTCAGTAGAGTCCAACGAGCTACCCGCGAATGAGTGCGTGCGCGCGAGTTAAGTTTCTTTTGTATAACTTTGTGAGTTTGTGTAATTGGGAATTAAAACTGCCAGTTCATAGCACCTTGCGTTTTCCTACACCCGTTCCCCGGCTATAAAATCAAAAAAATAGAAAAATCTACGATCCTGTCAATAGTCAGTAGAATTAATATTTGTGTTCAAAAATTTGAGATCTTCTGCAGACTTTCGTATTGTGAAAATAGTTTACTCTTGGCGCAATCTACCATAACCTATTGTATAGCGGCTCAGAACACTTTAGTTATTGTTCTGAGTATAGCGGTTTGGGGTGGCTCTGGTAAATGTTTAATGCTTAGACTGGAACGGGCACAGAGGGCAGTTCTTAAGGTTATGGCTCACAAACCTATTCGTTTTCCTACCATCGAACTCTATGCTCTCTGTAAAGTGCCTACAGTGAGGCCCGAATTTTTCCTAAGCACTATACTACGCAAGCACTCGGAACTTACCTTTGACCCTAATTACAGTTCAAAAAAACGAAGGGTGGACACAGTGTGCAAGACTGTGCCGGCCAATATTGTGTTGGTGAAACGTCAGTACTTATCACCTTCTTTGGTCCTGTTTTGTACAACAGAGTGAATAAGATTTTAATATCCACCCACTTACCTCACGGGAGTGTAGCTGTGAGTACTGGCCACCTACCTAGTACCAAAATGACACTGCACGTCGTATGGTTTTCTTTGTACTTTTGTTTTACTATGTATTCTGTAGATGTGTCAAATAATAAAAGGCGATATAATGATCACGCGTATATTTCTATAAATAAAACCCTCATTAAATTGGTAGCAGAGCGTGGTTATATTTTTGCAAGTATCAAAAATGGCAAGTACGATTTATAGAAATATAGAACCTTTGACAAAATCAAATTATGATACATGGTGCATGCAAGCCAAAGAGATTAAATTGATAATTTAAAGTCTTTGATGCAAGCACAGGCGGTCCTAATAAAAGGTGACTTTTGGGATATAGTAAGCGGCGAGAAAACATTACCACCAGCTACAGATGCGGCGGCGAGGTCGGCATATAAGAAAGAGGACTTAAAGGCAAGAGCTGAAATCCTACTTTTACTGTCACCGTCTGAATTGAAACAAATTAAAGTCTGCGCGACATCTAAAGCTGTATGGGACAAGTTAAAGGCTACTTACCAAAGCACGGGACCTGCGAGGAAAGCTACCCTTTTAAAACAGTTGGTTTTAAAGCGAATGACCACAGGAGAAGATATACGTGACCATATAAATAACTTCATGGACATCGTGGACAAACTCGCAGATATGGACATAAAGGTACCTCCAGAACTGCTTAGCATAATGCTTCTCTACAGTTTGCCAAACACTTTTGAGAACTTTAGAATAGCCATAGAATCTCGAGACTCCCTGCCCAATCCCGAAGATCTAAAAGTAAAGATTCTGGAGGAATACCAAGCAAGGAGCGGAAGTGATCAGCCTGAAAGATCAGAAGCATATCACACCAAGAAAAATAGGCAAAAGTTGTACTGCAAGAGCTGTAAAAAGAAAGGCCACACTATTGAGACATGTTGGGGCAAGAAGAAGACGTTGAAGAAAGCAAGTTCGGGCACTGATAAAAAAGACAACGGAAGCAAATACAATTATAACGTTTGTCTGAGCACTGTAAACTCAAATGCTGATGAAAATGTCTGGTGTTTAGATAGCGGCTGCTCATCACATATGTGCGGTGACGAATCAATGTTTTCTACCATGACCCCTGAAATTGGCACCTTAAAGTTGGCATCTGACAAATATACCAGTTTACCATACTTGAATTCTTCAAGGCAGAGGAAGAGTTACAATAAGCACCGATAAATACGGTTACAATTTCAATGACACCTTGTATGTTCCAGACATATCAGTAAACCTTTTATCCGTCGCCAAGTTAACGGACAGAGGAAATAAGGTTGTTTTTGAAAAAGAGAAAGCCTACGTCGTAGAAAAAACCGGCGAAATGACACTGACTGCTCGAAAGAGAGATGGGCTTTACTACTTTGAATCTGGACGAAGAGAGACTGCAAAATACACACCAAAAAAAAATGACAGTGACATCATGGAATGGCATCGCAAACTCGGCCACATAAACGAAAGAGATTTGAAAAAGATGGCTAAGGATTGTTGGAGATGACGGTGGACCAGAAGACGAAGTTTTAGAAATACGTGTATTCACAAATAACACAAGAAAGATTTTTAACAATAATGTATTAAAAAAAAACAACCACGAGATTTTTTCTTTGTTCTTGACAAGAGGTGACAAAATCAATAGGTTTTCGTTGCTTGGTAACCAAATTGAAGTTCCAATTTTAATATCTCCTCTCAACAAATACCTATTAGGTCAGAGATCTTTCTGATCCTTGGTCTTGCTAGTGGCTTGGTGAGGATATCTGCCAGCTGATCTTGACTAGATACCTTTTCGACTTTAAGCTCACCACCAGTCACCAGTTCTCTCACAAAGAAATGTCGAACCCGGATATGCTTAGTCCTTCGATGGAATTCGGGATTTTCAGCTAGCCTGATTACAGCTTCGTTATCCACTCTTATGCATGGAATCTCCTTAAGAGCGACAAGATCACTCATAAGCCGAGATAACCAAACAGTCTCTCTGGCTGCTTCACTAGCGGCTACTACTTCAGCCTCGGTGGTCGATATTGAAACGCTTGTCTGTCTTTGGCTTAGCCACGACACCGCTCCTCCTGCATACATGCACAGCACTCCAGTAGTGGATCTACCAGTGTTGATATCTCCTGCGTGATCAGCATCACTATAGCATTCCAAAATGCCTTGTTTGTATTCTCTCTTGTACATGATACCTAGATCTGGCGTGTACTGCAAAAATCGCATTATACGCTTCAGTCGTACGCAGTCTGCTTCTTCTGGCTTTTCCAGACTTCGTGAGACCACACTTACAGCATATGCAATGTCAGGTCTAGTACATACCATCAAATAAGCCAAGGCTCCAACAATTTGCCTGTAGTTATCTTTCATATAACTCATGTCTACCTTCTCGCTCCATGTACCGTCTTTTGCAATCGGCGTCGAAACCGGTTTGCAGGTGTCCATTCCGAATCTCCGCAGGATCTTATGTACATACGACGTTTGGAATATCCTAATTCCATCTCCTCTGTTTTCTATCTCTACTCCAAGAAAATAGGACGCAGCTTTCGTGGTTATTTTGAAACGACGTTTGAGCTCCTCCATCAACTCGTCTATCAGTGCGTCATTGGATCCGACGACCAGACCGTCATCCACGTTGTAACGTTACATTTTCCCGGGAGGGGGAAAATGTAAGGTCAAGGAGGGAACTGTCACCAGAACTGGAGGAGTCCCAGCTTAAAAGAAAAAGTAAAAGTAAAAGAAGAAATGTTAAAATAATATAATTTATGTAGAATAGAAGGTCAGGGAAACCGGGTATAAGTAGAAGGTCCACGCGTTTCTTCTAGAGAGGCTCGCAGGTTGTAAAAGGAGGGGTCCTTGAGTCAGACCACGTCACCGACCTCGGAGGGGCAGGCCGTTGTAGAGGAGGCAGGCAGAGGGCTGAGATCTATCAGCCGTCGGAGTCACTAGTTTATCGTGGACCACAACGTAATCTTCTTGCGTCAGTATCTAGAACTGACGCCAAGGGTAGCCATCGCCGGTCTAGCGACTTTGTAACATAGTAGTTTTTTTTAGAGTTACGAAGGCTTATTTATTTTAATTAGGTGTCGTAATCCGCACCTTTTAAAAAACCCGTTAAAACTAAAAGAAATATTTACAAAGCTTAAGAAAAGCAGTCAAGGTTTGAAAGCATAATTGCTTAAAAAAAAAACCTTCAAGTTTCAAGTAGTTCAAGTATTAAAAATGAAAACTTTCCAGCTTAAGAAAAGCAGTCAAGGTTCAAAGCATAATTGCCTTTTCAAGTAGCTAAGTTCAAGTATTAAAAAACGATAAAGGTATCTACCCACTAAGGCTTATTTAACGAGTTAAGTACCGCTCGACACTAAGGCTTTATTTTACGAGTTATGCGACCGCTCGACACAATGGCTTATTTAAAGAGTTGTGTACCGCTCTACCAAAAAAAAAAAAAGTGGAGAAAAATGCCAAACGTTTTTGTAGTAAGTAAAACTTGTGAAGTATTTACAATGAACTTAATATAACTTAAAAATAAGTAAAAATAATTTCTAGAGACATCAAGGAAAAAACGACCGTTTAAGTCATTCAAGTTTACAAAAATTAAAATAAGCACTATAAATCAATAAAAAATTGTCGAGACGTAAAGATTAAAAAACTTTTAGACATAAAATATTACAAGACATTAAGAAAAAAACAATTTTATATAAAAACACAGCAGATAGAAAACTACACTATAAAATCTTAAACGTGCCATTTTCCTCTTAAGCCGTTCTGATCCTCTAAAACTTAGAGCATTAAAATGCTCTAAGCTCTAAAATGATAACAAGTGGTGACAGTTTCTCCATGTTACAGATTTAAAAAAAAATATTAGTTTAGTCTAGGTATGTAAATTTTCAAGTATTTTTTATACAGGTTGCACTAGCCGTGGTGACAAATCAAACTAAATGAAGTAATGTTTAAAGTGTTGATGTATATTAAGTTTTGTATAAACAACCACAGGATATTGTCCTGCAGTCGTCGTGAAGTGTGCCAGCTCCCAACTAGTAAGTGACCACGAATGGTTTTAAGAACACTCACTAGCGAAGACTGGTTACGATTACCAGTGGGTAACCGCAGTGGTGTGCAAGTGTGTGGGATTAACGTTACATTTTCCCGGGAGGTATGGAAGGTCAAGGAGGTAACTGTCACCAGTACTGGAGGAGTCCCGGCTTAAAAGAAAAAGCAAAAAGAAGAAATGGTAAAATAATATAATTTATGTAGAATAGAAGGTCAGGGAAACCGGGTATAAGTAGAAGGTCCACGCGTTTCTTCTAGAGAGGCTCGCAGGTTGTAAAAGGAGGGGTCCTTGAGTCAGACCACGTCACCGACCTCGGAGGGGCAGGCCGTTGTAGAGGAGGCAGGCAGAGGGCTGAGATCTATCAGCCGTCGGAGTCACTAGTTTATCGTAGACCACAACGTAATCTTCTTGCGTCAGTATCTAGAACTGACGCCAAGGGTAGCCATCGCCGGTCTAGCGACTTTGTAACATAGTCTGGTGTAGAAGGACGCGTAGATTTATTTGTTCAAGCACAGCTCACACTATCAGAGGGCACAGCCCTCCCACCGAGCGCTATATAACTTCAGGACCTCCTGCTAAGGCGAGCACCAAGAGTAATCTGGTCTGACGGTCCCGGTTCCCTTCCTTTTCGGATCGGAAAATTTTTAACAATGATTCTAGAACAATGATTTCAAAAGGAAGGATACGCCCATCAGAACATTTTACATAAACCTTCTTCATACAAGAAAAAACTAACGCCATCTATGATAACTCATACGAACTACGTGAGTTCCGCGTTGCATAGGCCGACGACGTAACCTTGTACACACGGCTACATTTATTTATTTCTATACAATGCGAATCTGGAAATTGTAGCTTGATTATGTAGCCGTGATTTTTTAATCACATTTTATCGGAAACAATTTAAGGCGAAAGCGTCAGAGTAGCCCGCGAAATTCAATTTTCTTACGTTTTTTGCAATTTGCAGGTCAGTGACAGGTTGTATGTTGATCTAAATATGATTCGCGACTGTAACAAATATGACTACCTTAGCGCTTCCCCCTTAAATTCCATTGGGACATAGCGAGCGCTTGCGAATTACATACCTAGAAATTACACTGGAAACGATGTCCTTTTTGGGATGATATTTTATAGTTCACAAAGAAAACGTGAGTAAAACAAATTGATCTCAATCAGCTTTATTTGAATTGTAAACAATTTAATAAGGTGTCCCTTTGTTTCGCAGACAGAAATTTCATAGAATTTCGTTTCGCAACAAATGTTTCATATAATATTTAGTCCTTATATTTTTATTTCGAATGATATTGTATCAACGACTATTTACTTGGCTATACCGCGAATAGAAATATCAACATATGAAGGCTAAAAAAATTCAAAATTACTTACACTAAGTTCCTAAGACAAAAATAAAACACAAATAAAAAATGACGTCCGTACAAGGTTACTTCACGCGCTGCCGACAGCGCGCGACATGGCCGCTATTGTGGATTTCGGTGGTAAAATTATCACTTTAAAAATATGTTTATTTGATAATTTAATTGCAACAAAAATAATGTAAGATTACTTATTGATGATACGATATCCCATGTTCCTTTTTAACTTTTGTGTCATATTTTTTGCAGCCTTTTACCACGCAACTAGGCATTTTAATGACAGTACTACGCATCCGCGCGCGGACCGCGTTCGACTGAGTCGCGCTGGCCCTAAAATGATATTTTAGGGCCAGCGCGCTGGTGCCATTTCGCCGCGCGGTTAGCCTGGTCCTTACTATATATGTCTATGTTCTAGAACATAAAAGAAGAATAATAGTTAATAAGGTCTAATACCTATACAACCTTACCTACTGGCAGCTCTAGCAATACATTAAAAATAAAACCTAGGCTTGTCATTATCTGACATTACAAAAGGTAAATAAACATTGGGAGAGCATGAGAAAATCTAAATAACTTAAAATATAGAGGCCTAGGAATGGTTAAACAACAGACAATGGCCATGCAGATAATTAGAGGGAACGTATAATATAAGAGCTAATAGCCAAAACGTAAGTAAAAAAATACAAACATTACAACGTACAGAGCTACTATAAGCTTTCCACATCTTCTCTTTCGTATCAGAAGACAAGGATCTGCCTCACTTGCCTTGAAACCGATTTCTTTGAAATAATCTAGAATGCACCGGTTCCAGCACCGTGGTGCTTGTTTCAGCCCATAGAGACTCTTCTTTAGGAGACATACTTGACCGGAGCCGTCATTATAACCTTCTGGTTGTTTCATGAATATCTCTTCATTTAACAAGCCGTACAGGAAGGCAGTCGAAACATCAAACTGTCTCATCGACATACCTTCGCTCGCTGCTGTACTAATCACTGAGCGAACAGTTGCCATTCTAGTCACAGGGCTAAAGGTCTGCATTTAGTCTATACCTTTCTTTTGATGAAAACCTTTTATCACCAATCTAGCCTTGTACTTATCTATGGAGCCATCAGCATTCATCTTGACTTTGAAAACCCACTTACTAGGTAAAGCTTTTCTGCCCTTGGGTAAATTCACAAGCTTCCATGTGTCGCTTTCATTCAAAGAGCTGATTTCACTATCCATGGCCTTTTCCCATAGCTCTTTATCTGGGCTTCTGATCGCATCTTTATACGTTTCTGGTTCATTGTATCCCATTATTGCGTTCATAACAAAGTCTTTGAATCTATCTGGAGGTCGTAACAAAGAACGGTCTCGAAGGATCATCTGTTCCGGGAACACATCTTCTCGTTCATCTGCGATAATTTTCATCATTGACATCATCTTGATATTCATCAACAACATTATCATCTTCATTAACGTTTCCATGCAAAATACACACCAAAAAAAAATGACAGTGACATCATGGAATGGCATCGCAAACTCGGCCACATAAACGAAAGAGATTTGAAAAAGATGGCTAAGGATAACCTTATGTATGGCTTAAACTTAAATGATGAAGAAATGGAAACATGTGAAACATGCATCAAAGGAAAATTGTCCAGGTTACCGTTCACAAGACATAACGATCTATACACAACTGATAACCTGGAAATAATCCATAGCGACGTTTGTGGGCCTTTTGAATGCGATACACTAGCAGGATCAAAGTACTATGTTACTTTCACAGACGACTTATAGTCGCTATTGTCACGTCTATTTTATTAAAAGAAAGAGTGAAGTATTTAACGTTTTCAAAGAATACAAAAATGAAGTTGAGACGCTCCATAATAAGAAGATAAAGAACCTGCAGACCGACAATGGCACAGAATACCGCAACAAGGAATTCGACGACTTTCTCAAATCGCATGGCATCCAAAGAAGGTTGACCACGGTTTACACACCTCAACAAAATGGGATTAGCGAGAGGAAGAACAGATCCTTGCTAGACAAAGCCAGATGTCTGTTAATCGAGGCCATGGCACCTAAAAAGCTCTGGGCGGAAGCGATAGCAACTGCAAACTACCTTATAAATCGTAGCCCTTCCAAAGCACTTAATGGCGAAACACCGTTCAAGAAATGGCTAGGCCGAACACCATGTGGACATCATCTTCACGTGTATGGCAGGAAGACATTTGTTTAAAAAAAAAACAAACTAGGCAAATTGACCCAGAATGCCAAAGAAGGCGTATTCATGGGGTACTCGATGACGTCAAAGGCTTAGTGCTCATTCACGTTGACTCGCGGGCGCGGTGGCGGGCGCGGTCGCGAAATATCAAACATATGGCGTAATATCCAAGTGTTCACATACGAAACGCATGTAGCGGGCAAGCTAGCGACTGACGCGCGCGCGCCGCTCGCGGCAATATCAAACGCGTGAGATGTTTGTGTGTGTTCACGTCGAACTAGCGGCGGACCGCGTGATTCACTCGCGACGTCAGGTAAGTTTCGTCACACTCGCGCAAACGCCTGGCGGCCAATGTGAACACGAACTCGCCAAGTCACCGCGCCCGCACCCGCCGCCGCGCCCGCGCGTTCCTATGTGAATGGGGCCTTACAGGGTGTACATACCCGAAGACGAAGATGTAGTGATAAGCAGGGATCTAAAAGTCATAGACAAGATGTACTTCGAAGAAGAAAGTCAGAACTACGATGAACTTGTTAACGAAAAAGATCACTCTCAGACGTCTGAAAAAGAAAACGAAGTTAAAGACAATAATAAGAAAAATAAAACGGTACAACCAATAGAAATTGAAATATCAGAAAATAAAAAGGGAAATGCGTTACAAAATTTCAATGAGCAAGAAGATGAAGTTCCTTCGGTAGAAGAAATAGAGTTTTATGATGACGCATCAGAAGTTTTAGAAATATCTGAAATTGGGAGGCCACAAAGAGAGCGACATCCGCCTGCCTGGACCAAAGATTTTATATTGGACCAGACTGAAGAAAGTCAGCTACTCTCGGAGATATCCTACATATCTGATGAGAATGAAGATGATGAATACTGGCATGATGCGATAAAAGAGGAGATTAGAGCACATGTTAAGAATGGAACCTGGAAAATAGAAAAGAAGAACAAAGACGTGAAAGAAGTGGATTACAAAATAGTTCTAAGAAACAAAATAGGACCTGACGACAGTATCACAAAGAAAGCCAGACTTGTAGCACGGGGTTTCACTCAGCGACCAGGCGTTGATTACAATGAAACATACGCTCCTGTAGCTAAACTGAGTTCGATAAGATCTGTTGTTGGAATAGCCATGGAAAAAGGCTTGAAATTGAACCAGATGGATGTTACAACAGCATACCTGAATGGTGAACTAGAAGAAAAGATAGTAATGAAGTATCCTGAATACTTAGAAGAATATCTGATTGAAATCATGGTTGAGAAAAGTAAACAAGAAAATTTAACTTTGTACAACAAAACAATGAGTATGCTAAAAGACATAAAAAACAATCCCAAAGGGAAAGTGTGTCATCTCATAAAAGCTTTATATGGACTCAAACAGGCAGGGAGGCAGTGGTACAAGAAACTCGACACAGAGTTAAAGAACATAGGTTTCAAAGCATCGGAAGCTGACCCATGTCTATACTTACTAGAGAAAAGAGGAGTTAAAGTCATAATAATTATCTATGTCGACGATTTGTTAATTGCCTATTCGTGTCCTAGAAAGTTAAAAGAAATTCAAGACCTGTTAAATACGAAATTTGAGTTAAAAGACTTAGGAACGCCTAAACGGCTAATTGGGATAGATGTTACCTATAATGGAGATGAAATCAAACTGAACCAGGAGAAGTTCATAGAAGACACTCTTAAAAAATTCAAAATGGAAGACTGCAAGGCCACGTCTACACCTATAGAACCAGGTCTAAAACTAGAAAAAGGAGAAAACTATGAAAGGAACGATCTAGCTTACAAAAATTTGATTGGCACACTCATGTATCTGGCAGTGGCAACTCGACCCGATATTATGTTTGCCATAAGCTATCTCTCCCAATTTAATGACTGCTACGGAGAAGAGCATTTCAAATGTGCAAAAAGAGTGCTGCGATACCTAAAGGGAACAAAAACCGTTGGTCTCATATTTAGAAAAACTCGCCGAGAATTACACGGCATGGCTGACGCAGATTGGGGCGCATGCAAACTCGACCGGAAATCTTTTTCGGGCTGTTGTTTTATATATGCTGAACCGGCCATAAGCTGGATGTCGAAGAAGCAAAAGACTGTAGCGCTATCGACTGCCGAAGCGGAATATGTCGCCTTGACTGAAGCTGAAAAAGAGGCCATTCACCTGAAAAGTCTTTTCAAAGATCTTGGGGCCAACTATGAAAGCATAGTCATATTAAACGACAACCAAGCTGCCCTCAAGTTAAGTCAGAACACAATGGTCACTTCAAAGTCCAAACACATTGACTTAAAAATGCACTTCATACGAAATTGCATAATGGACGAAGCCATACAGGTCAAATATCTGCGAACCGAAGATATGGAGGCAGACATCCTAACCAAAGCCCTAGCCGGCCCGCGGCTGTTGAAATTGTGGAGCAGATCAGAAGTTTCTTGAACTCATGATCACCACGACGATGCCGTGAAGAGGAGTGTGAGTACTGGCCACCTACCTAGTACCAAAATGACACTGCACGTCGTATGGTTTTCTTTGTACTTTTGTTTTACTATGTATTCTATAGATGTGTCAAATAATAAAAGGCGATATAATGATCACACGTATATTTCTATAAATAAAACCCTCACAGTAGCGCTCACAGACAAATGGCTCCAAAGCCTGACTTATGAAGACTTAGAAAATCTGGTGACACATACTTACCTACACTCGAGAGCAATGAATCCGGGTCACTTAAAGAATCCTAAAAATCTCGGAAACTGAAAATGCTAGGTTAATGCAATAAATTGTATTTAATAGACAATGTAATACTCCTTAAATGAAGGTATTAAAACTTCTTAGTTATTGTAAAGTTATATCATAAAAAAATCAAATTTGAAAAAGGGCCACTTTCGAAGATGGAACTACGAAATTACAGCATTTGGTTTTGCTTTTGTTTGTAATCTGTCATTTATGTGGGTACATAAACCATGTTGATAGTGCTCTATATTCATTATTCAAGCTGAAATTATGTCGCTTACGCCTGAAGAATGCACCAGAATACTTACAATGCTGGAAACCGGCCGGAGTCAGCGCGATACAGCCAGGACTGTCGGTGTGTCGCTGTCAACAGTACAAAGAGTTCTCCGACGTTACGAAGAAACTGGTTCTAACCTACGCAGACCAGGAACGGGCAGAACCAGGTGTACCACAGCACGAGAAGACCGATACTTGGTGAACACCATGCTTCGAAATCGCTTTCTCACAGGAACTGAACTCACCAATCAGTTTCGACGCCTCGGAGGAAGTAACCCAAGTGCATGGACAGTAAGACGTCGGCTTGCTGAATCTAACTTAAAACCCCTTAGACCTGCAAACGGCCCTAAACTGGAGCGTGGGCATCGTATTTCAAGACTAAGATATGCCCAGAGCCACGTAAATTGGAGTATTGAAGATTGGTCAAAAGTTATGTTCTCCGACGAATCAAAATTTATGCTCTACAAGCACGATGGAAGACACAGAGTGTATCGAAGACCAGGGGAAAGATTCAAGCAAGCATGCATCGAAGAAAAAGTAGCCTACGGTGGTGGGTCTGTACTTGTGTGGGCCGGAATTTCTTCTGAAAGTCGCACAGAGCTGGTGATCATAGAAAACGGCTCTTTAACTAGCGTAAGATATGTGAAAGAAATCCTCAATGATCACGTTGGTCCATTTATGGTCAATTTAGGTGAGGATGCTATATTTATGCATGACAATGCCCGACCTCATACAGGTAGGATTGTGAATGACTACCTTCAAGAGATGAACATTACTCGTATGGAGTGGCCAGCGCGCAGCCCGGATATCAACCCGATCGAGCATGCTTGGGACGAGCTAGGCAGATGCGTAAAACAACGAAACCCTCCCCCAATCACGCTTCGTGAGCTCAAAATTGCTCTCACAGAGGAATGGGAGAATATTCCCCAAAATCGTATAAGGAACTTGGTGTACAGCATGCCAAACCGCGTAAACGCAGTAATGAAAGCACGAGGAGGCAATACGAAGTATTAAAATTCAAGAAAATCGTAATAAAGTTCAAAAATTTCATGTTTCCTATTTTTGTTTTAAGGAGAGATCAGCAGTTTTTTTCTTTATGTAATTTTGTGTTAATAAAATGTATTTTTTTTTACTTTCATTTAAGGAGTATTACATTGTCTATTAAATACAATTTATTGCATTAACCTATCATTTTTAGTTTCCGAGATTTTTAACATTCTTTAAGTGACCCGGATTCATTGCTCTCGAGTGTATGATTAAAATATGTCTTGGCATTCTTGTTCCTTTCGTTGTCTGTGGTAATAATCTTCCGTACAGTACGTAAAACTCTGTCTACGGTACAGTACGACCACTGACCTCTATTAAAATAGAGGTCAGTGAGTACTTAGAGCATTAAACCAACAGGAGACGTCACGCGCACACTTTTCTATCTAAAAAAGTCTGCCGTTTACGGCGCGGGGGACGAGGCAACGCACACAAATAGTGTTAACACCAATGCATTTTTCAGATAACGTCACTACACACGCACACGACAAAATTATCAAACACCAGCATAAACTATACTCACACAAGTACAAAGTGTACAAACACATACATAGACAACCTGTCCGTGAAAGAGATGACAAGTAAACATCGATAGTGCGAGGAACATGACAATAATAAATAATACACTTATCGATATCTCATGGTCGATGAATTTTGTTTTGTGCCAATTATAATAATAATTAAATATCAAGTTTCTGTACCAGCATTTTACTAACTTGCAATTATTGTATTGGTACGTATGTTAGTATATCTATGTTTAGGACAAATCATGCAAACTGATTTAGAATCACTTTAAATTATCAGTTTATTAGTTGATTTTTTACATGTTGGTTTAGTTCGGATGGCAATGCATTATACCATCGAGTACCATCGAGCTGATCTGATGATGGAGATGGAAGGCGGCCATAGGATATCATATAAGGGGTATCGAGTGGTTTGTTTAGAAGTATATACAACATGAAATGTCATGATACGTACTTATTAAAAGGGATTCTTTTTATGCACGTAACACACGATCTTTGGACAGACGGTAAAAAGATAACAGGATTATTTTTTTCCACATGAATGACTGGTCTGAATTTCGGTTCTTCACGACAGATTTACATTGTATCTTTTGGAGATAACATAAAAAAAGAACCAGAGAACAACTTGTATAAAATAGTTTATTTGTACAAATTAAGCGTTATTTACAGCTATTGCAGCTTCATCGCGCGCATTAGCAACACTACACACTACTACACACACACACTACACTATTGATTCTTAAAATGAATAAGTTTTGTGTATATGTGCCTAATACATTTCTTAGGGTCAGTTTTTTTAGACAAGTAACTTATTCTAATGTTGGTATACTTTTGTATGACAGTTTTCGCAAGTTCAATATTGTGCACAACAAAATCATTATCAAAGTAATGCCTTTCGATATTTGGTAACAGTTGTCTACCAACATAATGTTGTAACACTTTATTTGTAACCCACTGCGGCGTACAAGAGCGGCTAACTTTTTTGTCATCAGATAAGTTTTTCCGGATTTCCACTTCGCTAAGACGACATAAACCAATAACTTCCTTCGATGCGTACTTTAGACCACCTCTACTTTTTTGGTACGTTATACTTTTTTTATTAGGCTCCCCACATAAACCCTTTACGCATGTACAGCATTTAATTCTTTTGATAATGGAAAATACTACGTAGCCCGCTATGTATTCCACAACCTTTTCTCCAAAAGGGGATAAGTATGTTTCGATCTCTATTTCTGAAATTATATCACTTTCTTCCGAGGGATTATCCGTTAAAAACGTTTCTGTTTCTATCTGTCGGGATGTACAATTTATTTTTTTGATTGCTGATGTACAGTTGAGTATTGAGATTTTTTCTAATGGGATACAGTTCGTACCCCTTTCATTTCGAATTAACTCTGTGTAGACCAAGAGTTTTTTATATATGGATTCAAACTGACGAGCAGATGGATTGTCAGAATAACCGCCGTGGCTTCTGACGACAGAAAAAAATATCTCAATATGATCCTGGCTGATTTTGTGTAAGGGCAGGTATGTAAGTTGCGTATTTGGAGCTAAAACCAAGTTTTCAAATAGGCGTTTTGCACTTTCGATACATACAAGAAATCCCAGAAAACCTGTGTAACGAAGCGATTTCAATAGATTGACTCTATTGATTACATTTTTACGATTTTTGACGTCAGTCTCCAAATTCAACAGAACTGCTTTGGCTTCATCTAATTTTGCAAAAGCAGCTTTATAGTTTTTTAAATTCATAGCTTGTTTGAATCCGTTGCCCCAAGTTTTAGAATCAAGGATGTCGAATAAATCGTTGATTAATTTAATAAAATCTGCTGTTTCACCAACGTTTTCAAACATGGGCAATTTCATTACATTGTCACAAAAGACCAATGCATCAGCTACACTTGTACTGAAGAGCTGGGCTGCAAGGCGAACGTTCATTATTTTCGTTTTAAAGAAAATATGATTTGCTTTTAATTTGTTTGCCATATAAAATAATTCTTGTTCCTGTAATGCATGTAATTTCTGAATATATGACCACTCAATTTTATTTCCTGAGACAGGTTGAGCAAAGAAGCTAAAGTGCTCGAATGCATTACGAACCAGTTTCAGCATATGGCAGGGGTCTAAAAATAAAAAACATTGTTGTCCTGTTCGTGGGTCCAGAATTGTGGTTTGTAAATTGTTTACATTTAAACAGCAGCCTAACTCTTCAGCCATGCCAAGATTTGCTTTAGTGCCATCACAAGTTAACGCTTTGATTTCTACACCAGTTTCATGAACTAAGTGAAAAGCTTGCGTCACAAGTCGTGCTAATAGTTCAGCTTTTACACCCTTTACTAAGAAGTACGCAATAGGTAATTTCCAAGTAGTATTTATTCCGACTAATAAAAATACTAAAGCGTCAGTTGCTTCTTCAGAATTATCAGATATAAAATCAAATCCATGGTCCACGTAACCGTAATATCTTTGAGTAGTTGCTACATTTTCCGGTAGCTGTTTTATTTTCATTTCATCGATCACCAATGTACAATAAATTTTCTTTTCCGGGTTACTTTCAGCTCTTAGTTTTAACGCATATAATGCTTCCTTCGTAAATCCTGGTTTTCCGTCGATAGAACTATACCATTTTGTTAGCGTCCTTGGTGCAGGTAAACACGTTCCAAAAGTCTTTCGCACATATCTGTATGCTTTCGGTGAATAAAAATGTAAAGTCAAAGCAAAACATCTAAGTTCAGGGGAATATTTGGTTCTAGGAATATTTCCAGTTTTGCTTTTAAGTAGCTGTCTATTTAGAAGCTCTTTTTCCTCCTGTCTAGGACTAGACAATTTTCTTTATCAATTAACGATTTTTCTGACAAGTCATTTAATATTTCTTGCAATCCAGCAACTTTTTTCTTCAAGTATCTTTTTTGTGATTGAAGTCTTTTTATTTGTTTATTTTTCATCTTTAGAAGATTTTTTAACTTTATTTTTCTTGGTGTATCATTCAACTGTGGGTTGTAATTTTCTGACTGTGACGTATAGGGCTGATCTTTGGTACTTTTAGAGTCTTGAGTTTTAGAAGGTAGAGAACCTTCCAATGTTTCAGCCTTTCTTCTCTTAGGTGTAGACAGTCCTGATTCTTCACGAAGTTCAACCTGACAAAATAAATAATAATAATAATAAATATCGTCTGACATTGCACACAGCACCATCTAGTTCCAAGTTAAGCACTTAACACTTAAGGCTTGTGTTATGGATACCAGATGGTTGATACACTACTTAAATACATTTTTTTTTTGTAAATACATACATACTATAAATATACATCCATGACTCGGGTACAAAAATGTCCATATTCATCATACAAACATTTGCCCCTACCGGGATTCGAACCCAGGACCATTTGGTTTCGCTGACTACACTTAGCCACTGTAGCCACTACACCAAACGTGTCGTCAAATAATAAATCAAGATATACCCATCGCTTTTTCTTATACACTGCATTTCTCGAAGGCGACACGTGTTTAAAAAAAACATGAATAAAAAAGTATAATAAGTTACATCAAAAGTTAGGGTTGAACCTCATTTTATCAGCAAGCTTCCACATTTAATTTGGACTAGGTAAATTAATTTTCATTAGATATGCTACCTTGAAAAAAGCGAGATAAAGTTTTAAGGCGATCAGTTCCACGTGAACAAAGTCATGGGCAAAAATTAGTAAATAACATTATAAGATTCACCTTTGGTAATTTCAAAATTGGCAAGGCACCCTGATTTAATCTCCTCTTGTTATTAAATTGTGTTATAAAACAGGTAGGTTCAAAATGCTGAGAGCAAATAGTGCTAGTACGTTTAGGAGTCCATGAAACATGATTTCCACAAGCTCGGATCCAGACATCCCTAATCATTACATCTTTTGGGAATCTGAAAAATAAATTATAAGAATAACATTATAATGTTTATATCGACATTTTTTTTGTGCTGTCCCATCACTATCTTTCCTAGTACAGTGTTGTCAGAGTAACAAATTAAAAGTGCCTATTTACGGAACTAGTGACGATCGTAAATTCCTTATACTTAATTAATTTAGTACAACCTTAACTTAATATATTTAAAACATTAAATAAAAATATATGTTGAAAATAAAAGAATAAGTGAATTTGCAAACAGTAATCCATCATTAATTCATTAAGCATCTACAATTATATTTCACGTTATTTATGGTTAGTACCATTTTTTATTGGATAAATTGTGTTATTAATAACGAATGTAAAGTAGAACTTAAAATTAAATATTTATACAGTCAACTTTAAAAATTACCCTAAAGTAGATCTAGTACCATTAAGTGACAACACTTTTAGATTGACAATATTTTTTAGTTTTTTGCAAATTTAATGCACTATTTGTTAATATTTAAACGTAATAATACTTACAGATGAAAAGTAACGTTGTCCTTTTGTACACTAGATGTTTCTGATCTCTTATTACACGAGAACACGTTGCAATTCGGCATTTTAAGCTCACGTCATTCTGCGCTCACTATGATTCGCTGAATGGCGCGGAGCGCGCGTCAACTAGTTTTATATAACCGCTATGACCGGCGGTCTCGTACCTTTGGCAGAGGGGAACGCCTGTCAATGGCCACTCCGGTTGGTTTAATGCTCTAAGAGTGAGTACGACACATCTTATAATATGTAGCATCGTAAAACCGATCACTTCCGATTTACACAACCAATAGAAATCGCTCACTATCGCGCCATTCAATGCTATTCGCGCTATATATTCCCGCCTCAGTTCAACTCGAGACAGCGTTGAGAATGCACGTGAGTGAATCATTCCGTACACTTCGTGACAATTTATTAGGAAAGTGAATAATATATTTTTTGTTGCTGTTTTTTTTTTCATGCTGACTTCGTTGAAACGTTGTAAGCCGTATAATAGCCAAAGTCGTGAAATAATTTTTAATGTTTATCAATAATTAATGAGTCGAGAGGCTACGGAGTCTAAAAATAGGGTTTTTGGGAATGATCACTTTCAAAACCTTCAAGAGCGAACTGGGAAGGCAACTGGTGTGTCACGTAGAACAATAAGTGCTGTTTTGAAAGAGCATGATAATGCCTTGGCTTCGACTAGTTCAACTCGTGCAACTTTTAGTTCGCCTAAAAAGTCCAGAAAAAAGAAAACATCGAGCAAATTTAGACGGTTTTGATTATGATGTCACTAGAAGGACGATGTATGAGTTTCATGTCACTGAAAAAAGGTTGCCTACAATAAAATCGTTGTTAACCAAATTACAGGAAGATATAAATTTCACAGGCAGTCGAGAAACTTTGCGCAGAAAATTGCTTGAACTGGGTTTTAAATTCAAGAAAATGGAAAATAATAGATCTTTACTGGCCGAGAAAGATGAAGTAAGACTTCAGCGGATTAAGAAGTATCTTCGACAGATACAAAACTTTAGAAGTGAAGGTCGGGATATAGTTTATACTGACGAGACTTACATACACGCCACACATACAAAGGAAAGTAGTTGGACGGATAATTCTAAGAAAGGCTTAAATAAGCCGATATCAAAAGGTGAAAGATTAATTATTGTCCACGCTGGTGGCTCAAGAGGTTTTGTACCTGGCGCTCTCTTGGTTTATAAATCTTCTCAAAGTAGGTACTGGCGATTATCACCACGAGATGAATAAAGAAAATTATGAAAAATGGTTAAAACAACATCTCATTCCGAATCTACGACCTAATACTGTTGTGGTCGTAGATAACGCTTCTTACCATAACACACAGATAGACAATGCACCGAATTCCAATTCTCTAAAAGCATCCATGCAATCTTGGCTTACATCTAAAAATATACCCTTTGCGTCAAATCTGCTGAAACCAGAATTGTATGAAATAATTGAACGCCACAAATCTGAACACATTAAATACTCAATTGACCAAATAATGGCGGAACATGGTCATTCTGTTTTACGGTTACCTCCTTATCATCCAGATTTTAACCCAATCGAGAATATTTGGGCCCAAGTGAAAGGCCACGTTAGTTCTAAAACTGTCTCGATGAATCTAACGAAAGTCAAAGAACTATTAATGGAGAAATTCGAATCTATTGGCGTATCCGAATGGGAAAAAGAAGTCGATCACGCGATAAAATGCGAAAAAGAGCATATGCGACACGAGGATAGAACAGACCGATATTTGGATCAGTTCATCATAAATTTAAATGACTCATCATCAGACAGCGACGAATCGTTTAACGACTACAATGGAGCTGTTGAGACTGAGGATATAGGTATGGATGTCGAAGGTGTATTCGAATAAGAATAAACAATTTTAATAATATCTGGTGTCGTCCAAAGTCATATTTTTTTTTTAATGTAACATTCCATTTATTGCATGCCCTTAATAAATTATAATTGAAGTTTTTAACAATAAACATCTCTAAAAGTTTGATTTGTGATATTCATCATTCTAGCCTTGTATCCTTCAAATCGAATCTAAAAACAAAGACTTTATTTAAGTGATCATTTATTTTGCAAGCTAGTAATGTATATCTATGCATCAATTTCACGAATGTGTTTTGTTATATGACTTTACAAGTTATGGAGTTTGCATAAAGATCATTTTCTCCTAAAGCAATAATAAAGATTAGTGATTTTGAAGGCGCACTCAGTTCGGATGTGATCGGTTTTACGAATTTTGCCGATGCTACATCTAAGTTGTGTCGTACTGTAGTATATAATCAAGCATGGACACATACAGATACACCCCGTACGCCCCGTATACTACATAAATACATACATACATAGCTACATACATCATCCATTCCTTCATTGGACGAGGCTAAGGTTCTATCCAGTGAACTCATCGCATTATTTATAGCCGGTGGTTTTGATCTAAACAAATGGGCAAGTAATTCACAAGAACTGTTAGCTACTGTTCCGCAATCCAACCGCGCTTCTATTAATTTCTCGAATAAGGATAATTTAAAAATTTTGGGTCATAAATGGATTCCCTCGGATGATAGCTTCACTTTTAGATGGGATTTGTACCAAAAGATCCATTCTATCCGCTATCGCCCGCTTGTGGGATGTAGGTATGTTTATGATGATGTTTTTTTTATTTTTATTTTTTTATTAAATATATTAAGTATTTTAAGTAATTTATTTTTGTTAATTAATTTATTGTTATTATTTTGTTTTTTTTTTTAAATCTTTATTAAGGAGCTTGGTCAACATGACTAAGTCGCTCCGTAAGACCATCTCATCATATTATAAAAACATTATTTTGTAAACATAATACAGTCCTTAATATTAACATTCTCTTCTGCGAATACCAGTCCGCACCAGTTTATACACTAACCTAGCTGTTTCTGACAGTGGGAACGCTAAAATATTATTGCATCTTCCCACCTCTCTAACATCAACACCACAGTGTATTACTAACTCAGCTCTGAGATCTTCGTTCCGGGCACACTCCACCATGACGTGAAGAACGCATTCCACTTTCCCACATTCTGTGCAGTTGGGGGAAGGAACCTAAAAATGCGAACTTATTTAAAGGGATATGTCCCGAACGAAGTCTGAGAGCTGTCACAATTTCTGTTCTGCTAAAACCACAGGAATCGAACCATGGCAATTGCCATGGTTCTGTTTGTATTGTCTTATACCAGATTCCCTTTTCTACAGACCTCTGATCAAAATGTTCCTTCCAGTTTAAAAAACAATGTTCGCGTATTAATCTCATGCAATCCGTATAAAATGGTTGGATGTTTAATGGCATGCCATCACTTGAAGCCAGTCTTGCTAATTGGTCTGCCCTTTCGTTACCACAAAATCTCTTTGGAGTGGTGATGAGGTCTATTTGTGGTTTTAGTATTTCTGTGGTATTATAGTAAGACATCCAATAGTTCAACGAGTACATGTCTAACAAATCACTAGAGTGGATTACAATATCTTTGAACTTATTGTGAATCGTAATAAGTGCTGGGATCTTTTTACGCCTCCAGTATCTTTGATCTATAAAGGAACTAAGTTCGATTAGTACTAAAATGGTAGGATTATTAATCAGAGACCTGGATTTCATCCAAAATTTACCGGCTAGATACATTCTGCGTATGTATAGTGGCTGCAAGCACAGGTCGCTCTCCATAACGTGGATAGGAGTGCTTTTTACATATCCCCCGATAATGCGCATGGCTTGATTTTGCAATTTATCCAGCTTATATAAATTAGAATGACAGCTATTATCAAATAAGAAACTAGCGTAGTCTAAGCGACTTCTTATAATTGCGATATATAATCGTCGTAGATGTTTAGGGTGAACTCCCCAACCCGGACCAGCCAAAACTTTAAAAATATTTAAAAATTTCATAGTTTTTTCTGATGTCTCATTTATATGCTTTCCCCACCTTAATGACCGGTCAAGCCAAAGTCCCAAATATTTTACATTTACTACTACTTGTAACTGCAAGCCATTAATAGTAACGTTTACTTGGGATCTATTTGGACTTTTCTTAAAAACACAGATGTTACTTTTAGATGGTGAGACATTTAAACCCAATTCTTCTAATAACTTAACCATTAAGTTTATAGCTGGTTGGATAACATTACAAGCTGATTCAACACTTTTGTTTATAACATAAATGGCAAAATCGTCTGCGTATTGGGAAACATATGCGTTCTTTATTGAATTACAAATATCATAAGTCGCAACATTGAACAACAAGGGGGATAAAGGGTCACCCTGAGCCAAACCACGGCTGGTACTTCTTGTGACGTCCGAGTTATCTAATTTAATTTTAAGGAATCTTAAGCCTAGAAAGTTCCACAAATAAGTACATATTTTTGAGCCAACTCCCAGTGAATCTAAAATCAATAAAAGCTTGTTTAAGTCAACATTATTATATAAGCATTGTCAACGTCAAGGAAACACGCAACGGTATTAAGATTCTTTGAAAAACCTAATTGAACTCTGGAAACCAGACGAGTCAAACTATCTAAGCAAGATTTAGACTTTCTAAAGCCAAATGTCTCCTCTGCAAATGTACGATTACTCTCAAAGAACCACTCCAACCTTTTATATTTAGGACTGAATGTAAGATTTTACAAACACAAGAAATTAAAGAAATTGGTCGAAGAGAAGAAATCAAAGTAGGGTCGCGGCCTTGTTTGGGAATAGGAACTACGCTAATATCTCTCCATTGAGTAGGAACGAACCCCGAGGACAAAAAATAGTTATACAAATTTAATAGAACAGTTTTCCCTGACGGCGGGAGGTGTTTGATCATTGAAAACGAGATATCATCATGGCCTGGTGCAGTATCTTTTGTTTTTATACATGTCTCAAGTTCGTGCATAAGGATAGGTAGCTGTAGTTTTATGTTGTTGGAGGTGAAAACAGGTTGGGCCGGAAGTGCAAAGTCAGGGCAGAGGCAATTAAGTAATCTTTGGGCTTTACTTACATCTACATGGCTTTTCTGGCACCTATAACCCTTCAGCCATCTCATCTTTCTCCACATTTCTGCAAAGGATGAGACCTCACTAAGAGAATTACAAACTTCCTGCCAGTTTTTATTTGAAGCTACCCTCATAAGTCTCTGTGCTTCCGAGTTGTATCTATTTAATATATCTAAATATCTGGGGGTAGGATTACTTCGGAATTTAGCCAATGCCAATCTTCTTCTAGCTACTGCACGGGACAGCTCAGAGTTCCAGTACGGTTTTGGTCTGAATTTATTTGTAGGATCCGTACAAAACTTTACAATGGGGATGTATTTGTCAGCAGCCTTATTTAATATGTTAATGAACTGGTCATAAGATATTTGAGGGTCCTCGTGATAGTGAAAATCCATAAACAACTCTTCCAGACATTTACTATATTCCGACCACTTGGCTAATTTAAAATTCCTCTTTTTATAAAATGTTGTGTTCCATGTCATGGCTAAAGAAATTTTTATCACCAAGTGATCACTCCCTAAAAACTCATTCGTGACCTTCCAATCTAATAGATGCGCAATATCAGAGAAGGCCATAGAAATATCGGGGCTGCTTTGTTGTAAACGATTCATAACTAACGAGTGAACGAACCGTCATTAAGCGTACAAATATTATTTTCACTTTAACATCGTTTTGAGAACCTCTTGTGTCCGTTTTATGTGACCAGTTGGAGTGGTGAGCGTTATAGTCTCCAAGAAATAGACATTTATTAGGAAATTGTGAAAAAAGATCCTCCCAATCTCGAAGCCTGGTGTGAACCCATTGCGGGCAGTAAATACCAACAATATTCTCTATATATTTACAATTTAAAATCTTAACATTTATGACTTGAATATCCGGATTACTATTTTCCATTTGACACAACTGTGATTTAATTGATATATGTGTCAAAATCGCAATTCCCCCATAACTATCACCCCTATCTTCCCTGTACACATTATAGTTTTTGATCCTTAAAGCCTTTTCCGAATCCCACCACGTTTCACTCACTACAGCAATATGATTTTTTTCTTGATACAACAGGTTTTCAAAAGCCAATATTTTAGGACGTAAACTTTGTGAGTTCCATTGCAATATATTAATTTTAAAATTCCTACCAGCATTGTTACTATCCATCGTTAGCGGCAGTAAAATTACACATCTCTTTTAACCCAGATAAGTCCACAAAACTTGACAATAAAAGCGATACAAACCATTGAGTAAACATTTTAAACGCTTTTTCAATTTTAACCTTCCATGAATGTTTTCTAGCAAACATAATTCGACACAACTTACTCACTAGTAACTTAAACGAGATATTGTTGTTATTTAACGTAACATGAGGAGTGTCATACGAATCACAGCTATCCGAGTGTGCCCTCCCATCGGCTCGGCTGGTCCGGGACTGAGCGTGGTGAGTGGTATTTGCGCCTGCGACTGTGTCCCCGCCGCCGCTGGCGTTCGACGCAACGCGGCAACGATCGGCTCCGTGGCTCCGCCTTCTCTGTTGTTATTCATATTAGTGTGTGTTTCGGAATCAGATGATTCACTAGTTGTTGACAAACTTGATCTACCTGCACGTTTCTTCCGTTTTTTGCTCTTTTTCGTCTTGTTAGTTTGTATTATTGGTGTAGTAATGATCTTTGAGGTTACTGATGCATATTATGTAGGCAAAATTGGTGACTTACTACGTTGCGAGGGCTGCTGATACTCGTCTATAGTATTCTGGTCATTACGCCTTTGAGAAAAAGGTGGAACATATAAAGACAGTGCACGTCTATAACTGCAATTAAATTGAGACATTAGTTCCCGTATTTTCTTTTCCTTTAGATATGATGGGCAAGTCTTTATTAAAGCCATGTGATTTCCGTGGCAATTAGAACACTTATACGAAGTAGTCTCACAATTCGTATGATGTTTACCGCACTTAGGGCAAATTACCTTATTTGAAGGACATAATTTTGAAGTGTGCCCATAACGCCAACATCTTGAATATTGTGTGACGGGGATTAAATAACTTTCCACTTTGATCCTCAGGTTATGGATGTATACGTATTGAGGTAAGGAGTTTCCTTTGAAGCATATCCGTATTGTCTCACTCTCTTGCCAACCAGAAGACTCAAAATTTCTGCGGTTCAATCTTTTGACTGAAAGGATTGGGGGTCCATTGCAAGATAAACTTTCTAATAATTCAGAATCAGACAATCCGATGTCAATATCTTTTACTATTCCATAGGACACATTAACTTCCCAAGGCAAAAATATTCTCCATCCCAATCTTTCAAATTCCTGGCAGTTTATTAACTTCTCCGCACATGTTTCGTCAGAAAAACTAACTAAAACTTTAAATGGATTTATATATATTTCACCAAATTAATTCCAACAATTCCTTGAGCTTTAAACATCTTGGCCAAAGCGAACTGTTTTGGTAATTTTTCTTTGTATGCTATACTAACATCAATTTTGTTGACCTTGGTTTTCTTCTGAGTTCCCACTACCGTCCACTGTTCAACTTGCCTGTCTCCACCATTCACATCCTCAATCATGTCAATCTCGGCATCAATCTGTCCCTGTTCAGCAATTTGTGTTAAGTCCTCTTCAATTCTACTTCTACTGCCCATGTCAGTCTGAATATGACCGTCCATGTCATTCTCCATTGCGTCTTCATTCATGTCGCCACAAGATACATTATTCGTCACTACACGAATGTTGGCAATTGGCGATACGCACACGTACGTGCCGCCGCGCGCCGCCGGGTAGCCGGAGTTATAACTATAGCAAAGTATCAGGCCGATCACTAGTGTGCGATAAACACGTCTTAATCACACCGCTAGCGATTAGACACTGATTTTGAATTTAAGCTGTCGGCCATGTTGTTTCTTTTACTTGTCGACATACCTAATGATGAAATGTGAGGTCACATTTGATTTTTAAATTGTTGTTAGAATCTATGAAATTCAAATGTATTTTTTTTTATTTTAGTGTGTCTACTGTAATTGTGTTTTTGTGTTTAAATTCAGATACAAAATTATTTTTTTATGAATAAATGACTATGTACTGGGCTTTGCTGCTCCGGTAATCTTATTTGCCAAATTACTTATAAAAGAGTTGTGGGATCTTCATATCAATTGGGATGATACTCCACCACATACCACATACCATTGTATCGCTTTTCAAAAGTTTAAAGATCAACTGCCTCTTCTTTCCTCATTAAAAATACCACGTCATTTAGCAGTTTCTATGAACTGCATAATAAATATTGTGGGTTTCGCAGATGCCAGCATGAAAGCATATTGTTGCGTTACATATTTACATGTCACTGATGCCGATGGTAACACACACGTACGTTTGGTGTGTGCTAAATGCAAGGTCGCATCTGTAAAGGTAGTTTCTTTAGCTCGGCTAGAATTATGTGCCGCTCTTCTCATGTCTAAACTCATTAAATTAATTAATGATACTTACCGCGCTCGTGTAGCAATAAATAATACATCTGCGTTCTCCGATTCTAAAATTGCTCTTTCGTGGATTTATTCTTCCCCACATAAATGGAATATTTTTGTTAGCAACCGCGTCGCTAAATGTCAAGAAAATCGTGATTCTAAACATTTCTATCACGTTGGTGGTACTTAAAGAAAACCCGAGGAATTGTTTGTCAAGAGGTCTACTGCCTGAACAGTTACTGTCACATAATTTATGATGGCACGGCCCTAATTAGCTTCAATACCCAATATCCGAGTGGCCTATCACTCCGTTTACCACTACCTCTTGTGAAGAATTACCTGAATTCAAATCTTTAACATACAACGTCTCCGCTTCTTTGGAACCTGATTTAATTTATGCAGTTGCACAGAAAATTTCGTCTTGGAATATAATCTTGCATATTATAGTTTACATACTGCGATTTTTACGCATTATTCCTCGTGATAAATTTAGCAGCATAATTTCCGTTTCCCAGTTGAATGTAGCTGAAATGTATTTAATCCGCTCTGTTCAAAAACATCACTTTAAACAATTGTATAAGACATACCAAAGGGTAATTTACGTTCACCACTTAAACGTCTTGATCTCTTTTTATCGATGACAAGAAAATTATTAGAATCGGAGGTAGATTATCTAATGCCAACCTTCCTTAAGAGGCTAAGCACCCCGCTTTATTACCTAAAAAACATGATAACATTACTCATGTTTTAATTGATTACTTTCACCGCGTTCATTGTCATACTGGAACCAACCTTCGGAGTTCGCTGTTGCGTCAGAAGTATTGGATACTCTCGTCCAGAAGTGTCATTAGGAAAATATTACACGCTTGTAATTTTTGTTTTAAAAATTCTTCTTCATACGTCAGCCCAAAAATGGCTGATCTGCCTACTTGCCGCGTACGGGAGACCAAGGCGTTTGTGCATACAGGCGTAGACTATGCTGGCCCAATAAAAGTAACTTTATGTAGACGTCGTCGTCAAAGAAGTCAAAAGGCTTTTAAATGCGTATTTATATGCCTTGTTACTAAAGCCGTTCACATTGAACTAGTTACCGATGTATCTTCTGATACATTTGGTACCTATATTGTGATAATGGAACCAATTTCATTGGAGCTAAAGCTCAATTACAAAACCTACTCACCGATTGCTACCGCGTTGAATGGAAAATGATTCCACCCCGCGTTCCGCATTTCGGGGGATTGTGGGAGTCCAATATAAAATCCATTAAAACTCATTTATACCGCATTATTGGTTCCCAAATTCTCACTGGTCATTTCTTAGCTGCCATGGCTTATTTTAATTCCATAATTGTTTTTATCTTTTTATTACAGACGCTTTTAACGTGCACGTCTTTCTACATCGTTCTCACATGTATAATTACAACATGAATGATGTAACCACTTTTATGTAACAATATTTTGATTTAAAAGAGTGTCCATGGAGTTCTTGCCCGGTCTTCTCCATAGGTACCTGCTACGCTTTGGGATGGGCAACCAGCTTCATCTTTCTGACTGACCAACCCCTTTTTTTTTTTTTTTTTTTTTTTGAGGATGGGAAATCATCAAATGACCCCTCCCGCTCTGGGTGGAGCGGAAGGGAGTGTCATACTCTTACTGACTAAAACCCACCCGTGTTCCTTCCTTGGCCCTTTATGTTCCGGGTCAGCGGTACCCCTTATGGATGATCCCGCTTTCCCGGCAGGCTTGGGCCCTAGTGGGCCCCCTCTTCGATGCTGACATCTCTTTGAGGCGCGCGTGGAACACGTACGCGCCGTCCGGCACGGGCCTGATCCTGATCGGACGGTGAGCTACCCATTACTCACCGCCCGCAGGCCCGCGCCTACGGTGGCCGGGAGTCGTCACGCGGCTCCCGACGCCCGGAGCGTCCACCGCGGCGGCTTGGACGGGAGACTCTCTCCCTCTCCCGTCCCGCCACCTCCTTCGCTAGCATGACTGCTTCGCAGAAGGAGGCGACTGCCTCCCACTCCCCCTCGCCCCGGACCATGGCTTGAACCAAGGCCGGGCGTGAGAGGTCGCCGCCGCTGCCGATCGCCTCTACGAGGACACGGCGGTGCTCCGCCCATGCAGGGCAGGCCCCCACCGTATGCTCCACCGTGTCCTCGGGGCGATCATCGCAGTGGTGACACCCGGGCGTTTCCTCCCGCCTGATGATGTGCAGGAACCTCCCGAAGCTTCCGTGTCCGGTGAGGACCTGCGTCAGGCGGTAGGTGAGGACGCCGTGACGCCTCTCTAGCCACTCCTCAAAGAGGGGTCTTACCGCCGCTATCGTGGCGTGCCCTGCGCTGGGTTGCGACAGTCGCTCTTTCCATGCCGCCATGAGATCGCGCCGGAGGTCCGTCCGCTCCGCCGCGATTTGCCGCGGAAGCGGGGTTTCCCCCCGGCGTAGTGCCTCCGCGCGCCACTCATACAGGCGCGCGAGGACTATCGCCTCCAGATCCCACGGCGGCAGTCCGGCAAGGAGACTTGCCGCCTCGCCCGAGATCGTGCGGTAGCCCCGGATCAGCCTTACGGCTACCACCTTTTGGGGCGCGTTCAGATAGTGGGCGGCTCTCCGCCGCAGTGAATGCGCCCACATCGGGGCCCCATATGTAGCCATGGACCGCACGACCCCCGCGTAAAGCCTCCGGCAGGAGGCGTTTGGACCCCTCAGGTTGGGCAGGAGCCGCTTGAGGGCGGCCCCAGTCCGTTCCAGTTTGGGGGCCAAACGTCGGAAGTGCTCCACGAAGTTCCACCGGCTATCGAGCACGAGTCCTAAGTACTTCATCGTGGACTCGACGCCGATGTGAACCCCTCCTGCCGTTAGTTGGGATCCCGATGGTGGCCTGTTCCGGGGCCCATGGAAAGACATGGCCTCGGACTTGTGCAAAGCCACCTCGAGACCCAACTGCCGGATCCTCTCCACACTGACCAACCCCTTGACAATTCAAAAGTGCCTCTAATTGGTTTATTTGAAATAAATGCTTTGAGTTTGAGTTCACTTATGAGGAACTTCTGACTGTTCTCACTCAAATTGAGGCAGTCCTTAACTCGAGACCACTGTGTGTCTTATCTGAGGAACCGTATCCGAAACCTCTTACACCTGCTCATTTTATTATGGCTTCACCATTAACTTCTCTGCTCTCATAGAAAACGTTCCCGATGAATCGAGATCTCATAGTTGTCGGAAACGATTAGTAAACCGCCACGTGGTTTCTTTAAATAAGTTTATCGAAGTTTCTAGAAACAAGATAACATTTCGCTTTTCACCACTGTGAATAAGCAAAGGCTACAAATACATACCAATGGTAATATAGTAGCTGCGCCGTTGAGACTGTAGGCTCTACTAGGCCAGATGGTGTGTAGCTATTGGAAAAGATAGCGTGTAGCATATTTACACAATCATCAGGTTAGACAGAAATGGTTAACGCAGATAGATAACATAAAGCTCGGTACAGTGGCTCTCATTCATCAAGATGATATTCCTCCCTTAAGCTGGCCAATTGGCATAATGACTGAAGTATATCCCGGTAAGGACGGTACTATCCGCGTCGCTTTAGTAAAAACAGCTAGGTACAGGTCATTTTAAAAGACCTATTGTGAAACTGTGTCCATTACCATCTCAATAAATTAATAATTAAATAACCGCTAAATAAAATATAATACTTTCCAATAATATCCGCTTAACTTTAATTCATAATTAATTACTTATAATATTAAATATTCTTTATTCTTTTAGTTTCTATAAGCTTGAGAACACTGCGTTTTCTCAAAGCGGCGGAGGATGTTGACGCCAAAAATATAGCATACTTAATATGACTCATATAGTCCAAAGGTCTAAAACGCGAATTCATTATTTTATTTAAAAAATCCTTAAAATTTGCCGTATTAGGAGCAAGCGTTTGGTATTCCTATTTCCTGTCTCCATCCTATTCACTCCTATAACCCGATGAAGAGACAAGAAGATTATCTTCGAGGTCTTACGACAAGCTTCGGAAGAAAAGCCGCGACGTGGCGCTGGCATCCACAATACTTCTTTAACGTGTGAGAAAGCCGATCGATAAACATTAATATTTGCGTGAGCGCAGTAATCCTCTAAAAACTTCTATAACCCCATATTAATCATAAATATATTACCGCGAACATTAATAAAATTGTGAGTCAATGCAGTGTTTTCGTGAAGAAGGAGGAATCTCTTGGGCCCAAGGAATCCAGAAAAACGCATCGTCAGCCACGAGGTTTGAAGATCGAATCAAGGTCAGTCCTAGATCCTTTAATTTCCAAAACCTACGAATCGCTCCTAATCGTACACGCATCACGTAAATATAAATTAAAATCCCGCAGAATAATTAGGTATTTTCTCACAGCCGCAATATTTATAACACTAAAAAACCCACCAATTTTATTTTATCTTCCAAAAGTTTAAGTGTTTCTAAATTATTCACTTCTATTGTTCACTTACTAGGCATGGTACATCTGTTTTGCTATATCTCGAGATTAGTCATCAACTCATCACTGTCTATAATCTCATGTGCGTTGCGAACACTAGGCAACCCGCCGCTGCCGCCTCAGCCCTGTCCCCACCTCAGGCGCGACCAACTAGTTCCGCGCGGACTATAGTTGTATGTGCATGCTGTGGTCTCCTGCATGGTAAGATATCTTAGTGTACGTTACCCCAGCAAGAAAGTGTCTCCTAGAGTTATAGTAGTAGAACGTATAATTGGTGCCTTATCTGCTGTAAATGTGCCCGCGCATAAAAAATGTGTGCCCCCTGTCGTTTTGAAAAAAAACGGAAAAAACGATTCTTGCTGGGGTAACGTTTTTCTAGCAGGAAAATTCTAAACGAATGATCGGAGAGAGAAAAATTGTGCATAGCCAGAGAGCTTATATGTGTGCCAAAATGTGCCCCCAAAAATAAAATCTGTGCCCCTTCAGGTTGTCGAGATATTGCATTTCCTGCTGGAGTAACGTTTTGATGAATCGTATATCTCTACAACCATTGCATGTGCCCCTATAGAATAAACATACACGAGTAGCTCTTAATGTGTGCCCCTTAGTGCCCCAATTAGATTTATGAAAATATTTATAGTTTTCAAGTTATCGCGGTTTTATGAAAACCCGAAAAAACATCGCAGCGCCTAAATTAGACAAGGCACAAGTTCGCTGAAAACTGTATTCGGTCCTTCTTGACGCTAATAATAACCATACAAAGTTTCAAAACTTTCCATGGATGCGTTTTTTAATAATCTCGCTAAAAGTCAAAACGATGGTGTCATAACTTTGACGGCAAAATACAAGGAACCGGCTCAATCCCAGATGTGTAGGTGTAAACCAAAATCTTGTGCCTTTAGTCAAAAATATTATGGTGAAAATATTCAGCTTGGAATGTTTCGCATTAAGTAAATATTAACAAAAAACCAAAATATGTAAGCAACGGCTGGTTATCCGACCAAATTTGAATGACTACTAAAAAGCGACGGATTCATACATATCGATGACCTTCTTTACTTTACTCACTAACCGGTTCACGCGTGTTGTGCTTGAGTACACTGACGTAGAAAAGTAATAAGTAATAAAATAAAGTTGTTCTTGGATTATATTTTACTAGCTGTTTCTATGACCTTACACATGATTAAGTACATTATAAATAGTAGCCTAAGTGCTATTCCAAGGTAAACTATCTTCTCGATTTTAAATTTCATTAAAATACATCCAGTAATTTATGTGTGAACGAAAGAAATACATCCAGATATTTGCCAGGTATTTGACCCAAAATTTGATTGGTCCCAATGTTTAAAAAAAATATAATTCAAGAAATGTGTGATGAATTACCACCACCACTAAAAAGAGGTAGCTCTTTTTTGTTTTTAATTAAAAAGCCGTATTTGCCTTTTTATATATATATATTTATTGATAAGCCGTAGGTTAGATAAATTAACAGTAAGTTTTTCATCATTAAGGGGAATGCTCCAACCAGCCCGCGAAATTCAAAATTTCTTGCGTTTTTTGCATATTGCAGACCAGTGCTAGGTTGTATGTTGATTAAAATATTATTCGCGGCTGTAAGACGTATGTAGTTACATAGTTACAATCATCAATACAACCTTCCAAGTTCATAAAGGTGTAGGAACCAAAAAAAAACAGAAAAAGTCAGCCCTACACCTTTATGAACTTGGAGGGTTGTATTGATGATTTTGATGATTATACTTCTTAATAATATTTTAATCAACATACAACCTAGCACTGGCGTGCAAATTGCAAAAAACGTAAGAAAATTTGAATTTCGCGTGTTGGTTGGAGCATTCACCTTAACCAAATAAATTTTGGTACCTACAGTTTTGAGAGTTGTATTTAGTGTATACCTATAGTCAACCGCACAATGATCTGTGTTGCAACAACGTGTTTCCATTTTGTATGTCGTATTACGTATCTATGAGGGATTTATAATTATTAACCAACGATTATATTAAAGCTGATTAAGTAGTGTCACATAATTTTGATTTGATGGCGTTTTAGATATATAAGTGTCATTCCACAGTCAGGTGATAATGTTGTTACGTATATGGGATAAAATATGTTTATTTATAGCCAAATACAACTGTAAACATCGTATGTGCACAAATTATCTGATGGTAATTTGTGCACATATGATGTTTACAGTTATATCTTTATGCGGTTTATTATACTAACACACTTTATCTGAATCTGTGTATAAGCAAATTACTCGTAAGAAAATTATTTATCTGTGATTTAAAATTTAATATATTTTTTACACAATATTATACTTATACTGATCTGTGATTTTTTGTGATGCGAATTTACTAATTATATGTTACACTTAAATGAAAAACTGATCTGTACATGATACTACACAACGTGCAAATAATTTCTAATATTTATAGGTAGGAACTTTGATCTGTGATTTGATGCAATAATTACTTTAAGAATTAAAATTAAGGGAATAAAAATAATAATTTCCACATCAACAAGCTGTTTCATTTATTATAGTCACAAGGTGCATTTAATATATTTTTTAATTAGCCCCCAAAACTTTTGAACGCGACTGTACGGACAACAGCTTAGGTATAATACGTCCATATAGGACAGTCCAGAAGAGGATAGTCCAGAAGGTCATCGATATGTATGAATCAGTCGCTTTTTAGTAGTCATTGGAATTTGGTCGGATAACCAGCCGTTGTTTACATATTTTGGTTTTTTTGTTTATATTTACTTAATGCGAAACATTCCAAGCTGAATATTTTCACCATATATTTTTGACTAAAGGCAGAAGATTTTGGTTTACACCTACACATCTGGGATTGAGCCGGTTCCTTGTATTTTGCCGTCAAAGTTATGACACCATCGTTTTGACTTTTAGCGAGATTATTAAAAAACGCATCCATGGAAAGTTTTGAAACTTTGTATGGTTATTATTAGCGTCAAGAAGGACCGAATACAGTTTTCAGCGAACTTGTGCCTTGTCTAATTTAGGCGCTGCGATGTTTTTTCGGGTTTTCATAAAACCGCGATAACTTGAAATTAGGGCAATAAGGGGCACACATTAAGACCTACTCGTGTATATTTATTCTACAGGGGCACATGCAATGGTTGTAGAGATATACGATTCATCAAAACGTTACTCCAGCAGGAAATGCAATATCTCGAAAACCTGAAGGGGCACAGATTTTATTTTTGGGGGCACATCTTGGCACACATGTAAGCTCTCTAGCCATGCACAATTTTTCTCTCTCTGATCATTCGTTTAGAATTTTCCTGCTACAAAAACGTTACCCCAGCAAGAATCGTTTTTTCCGTTTTTTTTCAAAACGACAGGGGGCACACATTTTTTTATGTGGGGGCACATTTATAGCAGATAAGGCACCAATTATACGTTCTACTCCTATAACTCTAGGATACACTTTCTTGCTGGGGTAACGTACACGATATCTTAGAACAAATATGCTAGGACCGATTGCAGCTAGCGCCACGCAGCGTTCATTGCTAAAACAATTACATCATATATCGGACTATGTTGCTACTCTTAAAAAACCTTCTCAGGGTGTAAAATATAGTTTTTTTTTTCTTATTAGTTAGGTTACCTAAAAAAAATATGATATCGTTTCAAATAAATGTATTCTTATTAGTCGTTCATTAAACATAATTATGTGAAATCAAAAAAATATGCTATTGGAGATTTCTCTAAAATTTTCATCTTTAAATTACGGCAACATTTTTGGCAAGAAATTATTCAAAGTCAAATATCAAACTGTCAAAGCAAAGATATCTGCGGTGTTTTTGTGCGCACGGGCATTTTTTGTCGAGATATTTATTTATTTATTTAACACTTTAAGCACACAAATGTACAGAGGCGGACTTAATGCCATAGGCATTTTCTACCAGTCAACCTTTGGGTGATGCAGAGACAAACAGTGGCAGGTGCAAATTATAATGATATTTTAGGATTAAATAATTTTAAATATATAGACACGTATGGTATATATAATATATAATAAATAACCCGACTTTGGCATCTTCAAAAAGTCACAATAGTCCCCATAGTGCTATCTACGACAGGAGTAATTCCTAAACAGCTTCATCAGTCCGTTATTTCCTCAACCTGCCATCTAACACCTACCACCTGCTGCAGAAGGCAGTGATTCTAAATACATGCAGGCTAGTTAGAAAATTTCTTCAGTGTGAGTCGGACAACTTGCACCAATACTCCCACTCAAATATAGTTTCGTCTACCATACAGGCTACTTATAATATTACTCCCACACATAACCCCACTGCTGGACACTTGGCTTAGGCCCGTGCCATCAGTTCTATCCGGCTATGCCGAGGAAAACAATTCCATAAACATAATAATAATAATACGTTTATTTTTTTAAATGGATACATTTACAATGAATATCTTAACAATTGTACATAAATACACGAGTATGTTAAAAACAAATAGGACAAACAATGAGAAAACATTACCGCTGTGGTGATACTGCCAGCTTCTTACGAATGTGCTCGCGAACTTTAGTTTTAAAGAATAATCGGTTGGTTGCCATCCTGATTTCCTGGGGGAGTGCATTCCACAGAGAGATAGATTGAACAAAGAAGGAAGAGTGAATGAAGTCTGTGCGGTTCAGCTATAATAAGCTTTCCCAAAGACAATGTAGGAATTAATATCTCTAACTATTCCTACATTGTGTCATTCACGGAGTCCCTAATACAGGCTGTTGATGGAGGCAAACAATTTGACGTAGTATATACCGACTTCAGTAAGGCTTTTGATAAAATGCCCCATTCTATACTGATTTATAAACTAGCCGCCTATGGTATAACAGGGCCTCTATTGGGTTGGTTCTTTGTCGTTGTAAACGGTTTTCGATCGGCTGCACACAAAATAACATCGGGCGCCCCACAAGGATCTCACTTAGCTCCAATACTATTTATTATGTACATTAATGATCTTCCTGAGTGTTTTCGATTTTCCGAACCTTTTCTGTATGCTGATGACTTAAAATTTGCAGGAGTAATAGAGTCAAAAAGAGACTGCGAACTTCTGCAGCACGATCTTAACCAAGTTATAAAATAGTGCCACAATAATAAAATGCAACTAAATCCGAAGAAACTGCTACCATGTTCAGTATACGCGGAAAATTAACTGTATCGACACAGAATACTTTATAGACCAGGAGCGAGTCCAATAAGTCGAAACAATAAGGGATCTAGGAGTACATTTTGACAAAAAGGTCACTTTCGAGCCTCATATTGAAAACATTATTGTATGACTGCTTTGAAAAGGTAATGGATGAAGTGTTAAACAAGATTTGTAACTCGAACAAGTCCATTATCACTTGCAGTGATTTTAATGTTAATTTATTAGAAAACTCAGGTTCTTGTAGTAAAATATTAAGTCTGTTTCAGTCCTACAATCTTGTAAACCTATTTTTGGAGCCCACTAGAATAACCCCTACTAGTGCAACATGCCTAGATAATATTTATACAGATGTGATACCAAGCCACAAAGAAATAATAAATTTACTAGATTCTGATCATTGCAGGCAAAGGTTTACTATCCAAAACCAAATCAAGACAAAGTATGGACCTATTTCAGTACTACACCTTACCTTTAGTAAAATTTTTGAGAAATAAATTTTAGCCCAATTGCAAAGATTTTTTAATAAACATAAATTATTACATATTAAACAGTTCGGTTTTACAAGGGGTCGGTCGTTCAACTACTGAACGTTGAACTTTTAGGACATATCTATAATGCATGGGAAGATAAATGCGATGCCTTGGGCATTTTTTGTGACTTGTCCAAGGCGTTCGATTGCGTTCTTCATGAAACGCTAATCAGGAAACTCCGCCACTATGGGATCCGGAACACCGCACTGGATCTTAAATGATAAATGATTTTATTTCTGTAAGTAGGTTTGAACAAACACTTTTACATGTCAATCATATTTTTTTAAACTAGATGGGGTCAGCGTTTCCTATCTGACTACTCTGAGAAGAAAGGCCGAAACAAACTCAGAGGTCACAATCTCTTTTAAAGTCCAGACAAAATCTTGGTCAGGTCATGTGAAAGCTATGTAGATCGGTGTCTGCAATGGTCTTTTGAGGAAAGAACCACACAGATTGAGTGGACCTGTCCAGTCAGTGCACGCATTTGTCAGTACCCGTGTAGCTCAACTCAAAACTTAAGGAGCTCAACGATTCGACGAACAATACCAAAGAAAGGACATTTGGGTAGGCCGCATCAGCTACTCAAACTGCCAGAACATGATTAAAACTGCAACAAAAACACACATAGTCCTCACATTCACAATAATTTAAAATAATCTATTACTTTATACAGTAAATATTAGTGTCATTGTATATGTAAATAAGTATAGATACTTATAGCAAAGATTAAAAGTAAAAATAGTTAGCGAAATAAAATAAATTAACATTGCCTGTGCTTTATTGGAGCAACTCAATCCCAAGCCTTTTTGTCCTCAATATAGTCTTTGACAGTATAATAGGCATTCTGGCATAGTTTCCTTTTTATAAAAGATTTGAATTTATTAAGGCTTAGTGCTTGAATGTGGCTAGGAAGTTTATTATAAAAACGTATACATTGGCATCTAAACGAGCCACCTATTTTCTTGAGCCTGGTAGTAGGAACAACAAATTTGTGCTTGTTCCTAGTATTTAAATTATGGATATCACTGTACTTTTTAAACAGATTAATATTTTTATGTGCATACAAAAGATTTTCATAAATATACTGAGAAGGCACAGTCATTATATTAATCTCTTTAAATTTTTCTCTGAGGGAGTGTCTGGGACTTAATTTATAAATTGAACGAATTGCCCTTTTTTGTAAAACAAAAATGTCTGAATATCGGCGGCATTTCGCCACAACAGAATACCGTACGACATTACACTATGAAAATAACTAAAGTATACTAAACGGGCTGTCTCTAAATCAGTTAAACCACGAAATTTCCTAACAAAATTTTCCTTTTTCTTCTTACTTCATACTTCAATAATAGGGTTCAGAGCGTTGACGTTAATGGTAAAAGATCTCCCGGATCTATAGTAACAATGGGAGTCCCACAGGGCTCGATTCTTGATCCTTTTTTGTTTCTTATTTATATTAATGACTTGCCTTACCTCATAAAGGATAATCATGATATAGTGTTGTTTGCGGACGATACTTCACTTTTGTTTAAACTTAAACGTCAGCAGCTGGTTACTGACGATGTAAATAGCGCGATCTTAAAGTAGTTCACTGGTTCAATGTTAATAATTTACTACTTAATGAAATAAAAACCAAATGCATTAAGTTTACGCTACCTCACGTTAGACAGGTGTTAACTAATGTATTGATAAAGGGCAAAGAATTGAATCCTGAAGATAGCACAGTATTCTTGCGCTTAACTTTGGATGCTAAGCTTCAGTGGAGCCCACACAGATAAATTATCAAAAAAGCTTAGCTCCGCAGCATACGCTGTTAGAAAAATTCGTAATTTAACTGACATAGAGACAGCCCGTTTAGTGTACTTAAGCTATTTTCATAGTGTAATGTCGTATGGTATTCTGTTGTGGGGAAATGCCGCCGACATTCAGACTATCTTTGTTTTGCAGAGAAGAGATGTTCGATCAATTTATAAATTAAGCCCGAGACACACTCTCAGAGAGAAATTTATGGAGATTGATGTAATGACTGTGCCTTCACAGTATATTTTTGAAAATCTTTTATATGCCCGTAAAAATATAAACTTGTTTAAAAAATACAGTGATATCCATAATATAAATACTAGGAACAAACACAACTTCGTTGTACCTAAAACAAGGCTCAAGAAAATAGGTGGCTCGTTCAGATGTCAATGTATACGCTTTTATAATAAACTTCCAAGCCACGTTCAAGATCTAAGCCTTAATAAATTCAAATCATTCAATAAACGTAAGTTGTGCCAGAAAGGCTTTTTATACCGTTAAGGATTATATTGAGGACAAAAAGGCTTGGGATTGAGTTGCTCCAATTTTCTGCATACTGAATGTTGTTTTTTTTTTCTGTTACATACACTGATAATTGATATAAGCCGATGCATTAAAGAAAGGAATCTTAAATGGCGGCTTGTTCTTGCGTTGACAGATAGTACAGTTAGTTTAAAAAATTACAAGTTTTTTTTTTCAAATTATAAATAATAAAAACAAGACCGGGTCGTATTAATTTCAAACTAGCTTCTACCAGCGGCTTCGCCCGCGTAAAAGTTGAAAATTTGAAAGACACGTGGCGCCATCTATTATCATTAGAACGTTATTGTTGTTTTCATCGGAAACAGTACCTACTTTTTTTCGGGATGAAAGGACTCTATGTCCGTTTCTGCACCTGACAACGTATATAATATATACGTTGTCAGGTGCAGAAACGGACACATCATAATAAGGATCCTCCTGAAATTTTGTTATATTATAACAAAATTTCAGGAGGATCCTTATTATGATGATGTTGGTTAAAATAAAGAACGAATATTATTTTTAACTCATTTATTAATACTGTCTATGTGACGGTCCTTCACCAGGATCATCAAAGGGTAAGGATTCTACTCCCATCATTTCTTCATTCCAAGAGTCCTCGTTTTCATTATCGTCCGATGACTTCTCGGCATGTTTCAGAATCACTGCTTTCTGGTCCTAAATTAATAATAAAATCCTCCATTTCTTTTTCTCTGATCACATTTCTTGTCCAGTACGTCTCCTCAACCCGATTGATGTGATTAATATGTTTTTTCCAGTCATCCGGAGTAATGGATGTGTGGCGAACGCAACGCTCCACATTTGGTTTCTGTTGGCAACACCAACAGAATGACAAGGTAGAGGGTTGTCAAAAAGAGTGACACTAGGGGGCTTTTCCCGCCAAGTTTAAGATGTCATCAAGCCGTTGTAAAACCACTGATAATTAAGCTTGTTGTTTCGTGACTTAAGTTTTCCCCAGTTTTGTGAGTCGTGTAATAATGTAATACGTTAAGCAATAAACTTTATGAAGAACGAGTCGGTGTTTTCGTATGATTGAACCTCCGACCCGTCAATGGTGACCCCGACTACACAGAAAAATATTGTGAATAAAACTAGTTGCCGAGTAGATACAGGTACCTACCCTGTGTGGTAGTATTGAAAGAGTACAAAGCTACCGTTTTCACCAACACCCTGGCCCTGGAGGTCGAAGCCTAAGTCGACGAGTGTTTACCAAGTACAACAAGAATGTACGATCGTGCTCGCATGCTCCCTGCGACGGCTGAGCCCGACACGCCGAGGTGTACCTAACTACCTACCTATTCAGTTTGTGCAACCTGTTCCACTGCAAGTTCGACTCGCCTGCGGACTGGTATTCAATGGTGCAAGTACCCAGTCTAAGTTCCAGCACGAGAGAAACAACGGCCCATGGACATATTTCAATGGTAACATAGCCACGGATCTGGTGAGCAAACATAATTGTAACTCTCTACAAGTTTTGTGTGACAACTACCACAACTTTTTCAACGGGATTCCTGGTATTGCATGGTGTTTAAACTTTTACCCATACCCATATTAACAATTGCAGTGATCATAAGTTACAAAAAAAGTGCATGAGTGTTAAACTACCTTCAGAGACCAAGCAACACGCATACTTAATTAGCTAATAACAAGTTAAAGCCTGAGTGTGCCGCCTCTTCACATAATTATATTTAGAGCTTAGTTAACACATTGGTTTGATTGTTTGTGCTCAGATTTAAAATTGTTTACAATAACCTATATAAGGCTACCTACGCTCATTATTCTAACAATATTTGCTACTATTTATATCGCTAATTCATTTAAATTTGGTGTTGGTTTACAAATAATTTATCTAAAGAACTAAATAGTTAATGGTACAAACAGTATAATAATAGATTATTTTGTTGTTGTATTAAACATCAATAGAGAATATTTAAAACCATTTTAGTTGCTTACATACCTAATTACCTACCTACTAAAAATCATAATTTATGTGTTAGCAATATTGCAACACAAGTAAGGTACTGTCAAGCTAGTTATGTAAGTAATATTAAATTAACAATCCACATGCAAGGTTCCAATCCAAATGTAAGGTTTTATATGCCTAATATAATTTTTAATTTGTTTTTACAATAAGTACCATAATTACTATATTTTTTATAACTGTATTATTTGATATTATAGAAACAAGATTGTATTGAGAAACAATACCAACTAAATTGACATCTTGATTTTACTTTTATGTTCATAAAGCTTATCTTGCTTGGTTATTGTGTTCTTGTTTGACATTGTTTGCCATAATACTTATTACTAATAATTGCATGGAAGGTTATTTTGGTTACAACAGCAGAAGCCAAATGTGGGTTGCAAATAATACTGGGTTTTCAAGTTAACGGCTAATAATTCGATTTGGTTTTCTTGGTTTCTTTATTTATTAAATTTCATTATTTTTGTTACCATGTCAGACAAAGAAAATTCCCTCCAACAAAAGGTCATAGAGCTGGAGCAAAAGCTCGCTCGTTTTCAATTACAACCTCAATCTTCTACTACTACAAGCGTTGCAGGTGTCTCCGTCAAGCTGCAGAATTTTTTTATTGAAAAGCCTGTCATATGGTTTGCACAGGCTGAGGCACAATTTCAAATTGCTGGCATTACACAGGATGCCACCAAATATGGACACATACTGTCTGTGTTGGATGCTCGTGTAGCCGAAGAAGTAGAAGACATAATAGCAAACCCACCTACAGAAGGCAGATATGAGTACCTAAAAAAGGAACTAATCAGACGCTTATCAGATTCTAAGGTCCAGCGCACACGTCAGCTCTTAAGCGAAGAACAACTTGGGGACCGGAAGCCTAGCGCGTTTCTCCGCCACCTACGTTCCTTGGCTGGTACTTCGGTAGGAGATGAAGGCATCCTTAGGGAATTATGGATGCGCCGCCTTCCACCCGAGGTACAGAGAATTCTCATGGCCCAAGTGGACCTCCCACTTAACAAGGTTGCGGAAATTGCGGACAGTATAGTTGAGACCTCGCCTGCCCCTTCAGCATCAGTTCACTCTGCTGCCGCATTTGACATTGGAAACATCATGCGCAGCATTGAGGAGTTGACGAGGAAAGTTGATACTCTCACTCGAGACCAAGCAGCAGGACAGTCTCGACGCTCAAGATCAATGGGGCGCGCTCATTCGCAATCTCGGCCATCGTCTCAAGCTAGGGACCAATTATGCTGGTACCACAAAAGATTCCGGGAAAAAGCAAATAAATGTATAAACCCTTGCACCTGGGATTCTAATCAAAAGGGAAACGCCGTGAGCAATCAATAGTGGCGGAAACTGATTGCTCCCTAACTGGCCGCCGTTTATTTGTCTTGGACTCGGAATCAAAACGTCGGTTTTTGATTGACACTGGCTCCGATCTCTGTTGTTTCCCTCGTCAGTTTCTCAAAGGACGTTACAACTCTACTGACTTTGACGTGCGCGCAGCCAACGGTAGCTCAATAAAAACTTACGGCACCACAGCTCTTCGTTTAAATTTAGGTCTCCGCCGAGAGTTTAGGTGGAACTTTGTGATAGCAGATGTAAGCACACCAATCATTGGTGCTGACTTTTTATCATACTACCACCTGCTGCCCGACTGCCGCGGCCAGCGTCTTATAGATGGCAGCACTAAAATGTCTGTACCTGCTACTATAGCTCAAGTGAACCAACCAAGCGTGAAGACAGTTGCCGCTGAGGGTTCACCATTCAGCAGAATCCTATCGGAATTTCCGGATATAACTCGACCACCTGGCTTACCAAGGATTATGAAGCATTCAACGGTTCATCACATCGTGACTACCGACGGACCACCTGTTTCTTGTCGTCCTCGTAGACTCGCGCCTCAGAAACTTCTGGCTGCGAAGAAGGAATTTGAGGAAATGGTGCGATGTGGAACTGCGCGACCTTCAGACAGTCCTTGGGCTTCACCGCTGCATATGGCCCGCAAAGGTGAAGATGGCTGGCGACCCTGTGGGGACTACCGAGCGCTGAACGCTCGGACCGTCCCAGACCGATACCCTGTCCGACACATAGCTGATTTCTCCCACAACCTTGCTGGTGCCACAATCTTCAGCACCATAGACTTGGTCAAAGCGTACCAACAGATACCAGTGTTTGAGGCGGATATCTGCAAGACAGCCATTACTACCCCCTTCGGGTTATTCGAGTTTCCTTTCATGACCTTCGGTCTCCGTAACGCTGGGCAGACTTTTCAGCGCTTTATGGACGAGGTCGTGAGAGGACTCGACTTCTGCTACCCGTACGTAGATGACGTTCTGGTTTTCTCCAAAAACGCTGCTGAGCACGCCCAACACCTGCGCGTCCTGTTCCAGCGGCTATCTGAGTATGGCGTCGTCGTTAACCCTTCTAAGTGTGTGCTGGCCGCTGCAGAGGTGACGTTCCTCGGTTACCGGATCTCTAAGGATGGTACCCGCCCACCACCGGAAAGGATAGATGCTTTGCGAAATTTTCCTCTACCCAAAACAGTGGAAGGCCTTCGGCGATTCTTAGGGATGATCAACTTCTATCGCCGTTTTCTCCCTAAAGCCGCCGAGCTTCAAGCTCCACTGATCAATGTCCTGGCATCTACACAGCTCAAGGGTGCCAAACCAGTGCCATGGACACCAGAGCTCGAATGCGTTTTTGAGAAGTGTAAAGATCACCTCGTAACTGCTACTCTCCTAGCCCACCCAGTCCCTAACGTTCCTTTGGGACTATTCACAGACGCTTCTTCAAACCACGCTGGTGCTTGTTTACAACAGTTACTCAATGAGCAGTGGCAGCCTCTCGCATTCTTCAGCAAGAAATTGAACGCACGCCAGACCACCTGGCCAGCATATTACCGTGAGTTACTCGCAGTATACGAAGCAGTGCAACATTTTCGGCATGTACTGGAGGCGTACCACGTGACCATCTATACGGATCATAAACCGCTGATTTACGCATTTCTCCAGCGCCGCGAGAAGCTACCACCGGTGCAACTTAACCAGCTCTCGTTTATCTCTCAATTTACCACCGATATCGTGCACATTAAAGGAAAGGAGAACATCGTAGCTGACACAATGTCTCGCGTTGAGTCCCTCTCCCTTGAAGAGGACTACGCTGCGCTTGCGGATGCACAGGCCACAGACGAAGAACTCCGGCGGATGCAGGTTGACTCGTCCCTAAAGTTGGAAAAAGTCGCCATACCTGGAACTAATGTCTCCATTTACTGTGACACTTCCACGGATAAGCCAAGACCCTATCTTCCAGAAGCCTTCCGCCGACCTGCATTCCAGAGACTACACAACCTAAGCCACCCCAGCGCGCGTGCAAGCGCCCGCCTGGTGGCTGATCGATATGTTTGGCCCCTGATGCGCAAGGAATGTGGCGCCTGGGCGCGCTCTTGCGTTGACTGCCAACGCAGCAAAGTTTCACGCCACGTCTCCTCGCCTCTGGCCAACTTCCCCATTCCATCAGCTCGTTTCCGTCACATTCACATAGACATTATTGGTCCGCTTCCGCACTCACACGGATTTTCTTACTGCCTTACTGCGGTGGACAGGTACACGCGGTGGCCAGAAGCTTGGCCAATGATGTCCATAACAGCAGAGGAAGTGGCGGATACGTTGGTGACAGGATGGATATCCAGGTTCGGTGTGCCTAATATTTTGACCAGCGACCAGGGTCGGCAATTCGAATCCGGTTTGTTTCAGCGCCTCATGAACGTGTGCGCAATCAAGCGGATTCGAACAACGAGTTACCATCCCTGCGCCAATGGTATGGTGGAGCGCATGCACCGCCAAATAAAGGCCGCTTTAATGTGCCACGAAAGCACATGGTCAAAGGCACTTCCCCTTGTATTGCTGGGTATGAGGACAGCACTCAAGGAGGACCTCCATAGTTCCGCTGCTGAATTAGTTTACGGTGAACCCCTGCGCCTTCCAGGAGAGCTCATCGTGCCGCCACAGGAATCAAAAAGCACCAGTGACATGACGGACTTTGTGACTCAGCTGCGAAGTAAAATGGAGTCCATTCGACCCACACCGGCAGCTCGCCACAACAAGCCGGCCACATTCGTGTTTAAGGCCCTGGCGTCCACCAGTCATGTTTTCTTACGAGATGACACGGTGAGACGTCCACTGCAACAACCGTACACGGGCCCGTACAAGATCACACGGAGGCAAGACAAAACCCTAACGATAGATGTGCGTGGTAAACAACTCACCGTGAGCATAGACCGCGTCAAGCCTGCCCATCTTGACCCAACTTCAAGAACCAAAACAGACGCAGTCCCAGACTCTTTGCCACAAGTTTCAGCTCCATCGTCCACGGCTCCAACTGAAATACCTACTTCAGAACCCTGTGCAACAGAAATACCACCACCTGCTCCTATAATTACCACTAGGACTGGACGCAGAGTCAAATTCAGAGAAGTTCTGGATCTATAAAAACATTTAATGTTCATCTGTTACAAAGTATAATTATATATATATTTTTTTTTTTTTTTTTTTGTGTCTGTACCTTTTTCTCTCCGTAGGGGGGTGGTGTGGCGAACGCAACGCTCCACATTTGGTTTCTGTTGGCAACACCAACAGAATGACAAGGTAGAGGGTTGTCAAAAAGAGTGACACTAGGGGGCTTTTCCCGCCAAGTTTAAGATGTCATCAAGCCGTTGTAAAACCACTGATAATTAAGCTTGTTGTTTCGTGACTTAAGTTTTCCCCAGTTTTGTGAGTCGTGTAATAATGTAATACGTTAAGCAATAAACTTTATGAAGAACGAGTCGGTGTTTTCGTATGATTGAACCTCCGACCCGTCAGATGCAATTGCTTCTTTGGTCAATTGTTCAATTTTATTTTCGTGCTGTTCCACGTTTTTGTCGGCAACCCTTTGTTTTATAAGATTCCAAACGTGCTCTATAGGATTTAAATCGCAATTGTTAGGTGGCAATCTTAAGACTTCACATCCGTGAGATTTTAACAATTCGTCAACCACATATCGTTTCTCAGGTATTTTTTTCTTCATTTGAGTTAACAACTCGGCTTTTGTCCACTTTTCTTTGAATGCGATATTATAAAAAAAAAAAAAAACATTTAATTCAGACAGAAAAGTCCATCGGGTTAGTAACAAGAATTTTGCTTATAACTAATGTTAGTAATATCAAAGGAAGAAGAAACTAGACATACCGTCTACCCCTGCACAGTAGGCTCATCGGTCTCGCAACACATGGAGTTCAGTGAACCTACTGAGCAGAACAGTATCGGTTCTCTCGCCAATCATCTTCAGGACGCTATTCAGGCTCCCCCGTACTCGTCGCGACACCGACGCGTCTTTTTTACTCATAATTGCGTAGAAGTCATCTACGCTGGCGTCAGTAAACATGCCGGATGCACTGCAATACCGAGGGAGCCGAAACAGAGCCCTGAACACATTGTTATACTGGACGCGCAGGGAATTGTAGGCTTTTTGTGTAAAGTTTGCCCACAGGCCGCTCGTGTAGAACGTCTGGCAGAATGCCTTAAACATAGTTATTTTAACAGGAGCAGTACATCGAGCGAACTTGTATGCCAACATATTACCGCGCACCGACAATGCCCTGCGCGCCCTCTCAATATTATTCTCCTCCATATATTTTTTTATTTCCTCCTTTCGGGTGGCTGATGTTGGCGCTTTTTTTAACTTGCATACTGTGGTATGACGCGTTATCCATAACTAAGATGCTTTCAGTCGGCAGATTAGGAATTAAGTTTTTCCTTTAAATATTTGCGGAAATTGTTTCCGTCCATCTCATCATGATAATCGCCTTTCTTTGATTTTGCTTTAAATAGCAGGTCAGCGCCTTTAACGAACCCATTTTCGCCACCGGCGTGCACCATTACCCAGCGTTGGCCTGGGCTTTCATTTTTTTTAATTCCTTTGTCTTTATAGCTCTGCCAGCACTTACTTACAGTATAATGGGCATGAATCCACGACTCGTCCATATATACTTATTATAGGTTTCTTATTAGCCCCCAGTGCGTCATTTTGTCTTATTAGTCTTAAATAGCGTATACGCCATGCCTTTATATTGTCTCTTTCTATTAACACGCTTCTGTTTTGACGACACTTTTTAAATCGATATCCCAGCTTTTTTTTTAGGATACGGCCCAATGTTGTTTTCGATCCTTTCAAAGTCAAAGTCAAAGCATTTATTTCAAATTGGCACATAAAAGGCACTTTTGAACGTCAACATTTACATTTAAATAGAATTGATTCTAGTCGCCCCTTCCAAAAGGTAGTTTCGTATGGAGAAGAATGGGCAAGTTACGCAGACGACATGGTCCTGCTGAGTCCGTCGATTGGAGGGCTGCGGAAGCTTTTGAGCATATGTGAGTCGTATGCTGTGGCCCATGGACTCAGATACAATCCTAAAAAGAGTGAGTTCATGGTTTTTAAAGCTGGTACCAAATGCTACTCAACTGTACCTACCATTACTCTTTGTGGTACATCTTTGAAGAGGGTTAACCACTTTAAGTATCTGGGTCACTGGGTCACAGATAATCTGTGTGATAATGAGGATATTGAGCGGGAGCGCAGGGCGCTGTCTGTACGGGGTAACATGTTGGCGCGTAGGTTTGCTCGTTGCACTAGACCTGTAAAGGTGACATTTTATACGTGCAGCCTATGGGCCAATTTTACTCAGCGGGCATACAGCGCCTTGCGCGTCCAATACAATAATGTGTTTAGGATACTGTTAGGATTGCTGCGGTTTTGCAGCGCTTCTACCATGTTCGCGCAGGCACACACGGATGACTTTTTTGCCATAATAAGGAAGCGGAGTGCCTCGCTCTTAAATCGCTTTAAGCGCAGCACTAACGGTATCCTAAAAGTATTGTCCGAGCGGTGGGACTCACCTATTCTAGAGAGGTGGATGGTGCTACATGCCAGTTCGTCACCTTTTATTAAATAATTATTATTATAGTAGCTAAGTAGGTATTTAATGGGAATTGTATGTTATTATTGTAGTGTATTATCTGTATTGATTTGTCAGAAATTGTTTTCATGTGTATTTGTGTATTCTGTGTGTGTCTATCTGGATTTATTTTTAATTTAATTTGTTTGTGTTTCATTTTTAATTATTATTTTTTTATTTGATTATTTTATTATTTCTGCTTGACATTATTGTGGACATTATGGATTGTAATCTGAAATAAATGAATTATTATTATTATTATAAAAATTACCCTACCAAAATAGGTAAAAAGAATTTAATAAACGTAGCAATGATAAATAAGTTAATTAAGTGATAGATACATGGTGTTCACATATTTACAAACATTGTAAAAGTATACGATTTCCCAAATTGTGTAACCAATTAATATGTCAGTGTGTGAGTTAAAGTAGTCACAGACTGTAAATCAATGTCATAAAAATAACAAACCATACAATTAAAGTAGCAACAAGTTTTAATTTTGTCTAGACCCTAGATTGTCCTGTGGAGCTGGACCAGCATGTTTCCAAGCATTCTTATCTTGGATATAATCCTCTAATTTGTAATATGCTTGTTTACACAGTGAACTTTTTATATGAGTTTTAAATTTTCTTTCATTTGATTGCAATATATTACAAGGTATTTTGTTGTAGCATTTAACACAGGTGAGGTGTTCAACAGTGAACCATGAAAAAGTTGCACATTCAAAGCTCAGCTGTTTCTAAACATAATGAATTTTTTTTTACTAAAGTACTTCTCATATATCTGACTTTAATTTTGCATATTAATTTTAGACCCAAACGTAACAGGATAGGATATATTTAAGTTTTTTTAAAAGATGAGAAATGGCTCACTGAGTCCACCTCGTGGTACACTCTGAACCGGCGGCTAGGTCAACAGTGAACCAATATGTACACAGTGAACCATCCTTTTTATTGTACAGTAAATTAGGACTATTTATGCTACAAAACTAAAGGTAAAGAAATAAAACGTCTTGTATATGTTATCAAATAATCAACTTTATTAAACCTAAACCGTCTTATTCCAAAACACGATCTAAATTTAGTACTAGGATTGTTACTAGGTTTAAACCATGACTAAATAAAACGTTATTATAAAATGAAGTTTATCACTAGTTCAAGAACTATCTATGGTACTAAATTTAAACCGCCGAGACCCCTAGTTTAACTATTGGACTAACTTCGGTACTAATTTATTTTGAGGTTAGCGTTGATTATTATTGTGTCTTTTTATTTACAAATCGTTAAAAATGGATATTAATATGATTGACTTGATGGATTTGGAAGATGCTGGAGACGTCTCGGCGATCTTACCGAAATCGTCATCGTGTGAATTCTTTTGAATTGAGTGACGAAGATTTTAGGCATAAGTACAGAGGCTCTAGCATGAACGTGCGACGTAAACGTAACGTAAGTTCGAACGATTTTTGAATCGAAAATACAACTATGCTATATGGAGTTTCAGTTAAAAATTTTGCGACAAGCACAATTAATATCACCCATAGATTTGAATAAAGGCAAACTAAGTACATATAATGTGCGAAACGAGTATTTTAAAGTTTAATATCGTTCGAATTTCTGTTACGTTTACTTCTCGCGTTTGTGCTAGGCCTACAGGTTCACAAAACGTTTTGGAGAAAAGATTGTGGATGTTTTACGTGAGGATGTTTTTCGTGCACTTGTCTTCTATAATATGTGCTGATTGAGCAATAAGTTGACGTAATATGGCCTATAATAATAAGAAAATCGCGTTAGCAAGTTAAGATGAAACAAAGCATTGCTTACCTAATAACAATTAAAAATCCCTGGTTTACTAACTTTTTCTTCAGAACTCCTGTTTTCACCATGTTTTTTCATTTGTTGTTCCATTTTAATTTTAGATCACGAATTAACACAACCACTCACTAACAAACCACTTATCAGTAATAATAAGAACAAATAACAATGAGTAAAAATAGGAAGTGCATTTAGTTATTTATTATTATAGGACGCAAACGCAACAAAATCATTCGTCTCTCAAGTTACGCGCGCCGCGCCCGCCGTATTCAATGCACTCCACTTCACGCTAGAGGTGTTAAAAAATATGACAACTTGTTTATAAAAAGTGCATCAAAAGTACAAGTTGTGCTTGTTCAATATATTGTAACATAAACAAAGAACAATTTATGAAATATATTTGTATTGATAAATAATTATTTAAGCATCCCAAGTGTTATTATAATATCAATATTTAGAGAAACAGAACGTTGCTTCAAATAAATCCTCTATGAACGAATGAAAGAATGCCATTTTTGTTTGTTATCTGTGGATATTATTTAAATCATGGACTTTCTTTGGTACTATCTGATCCTCGGATAGTCTTCGTTTTGTAATCGAAACACATTTTGATGCTGGTACTAACTTTAATACCGTAACAATCCTAGACCTTTTAGTCTTGGTTTAAATATTATAGGTTTCTTATTAGCCCCCAGTGCGTCATTTTGTCTTATTAGTCTTAAATAGCGTATACGCCATGCCTTTATATTGTCTCTTTCTATTAACACGCTTCTGTTTTGACGACACTTTTTAAATCGATATCCCAGCTTTTTTTTTAGGATACGGCCCAATGTTGTTTTCGATCCTTTCAAAGTCAAAGTCAAAGCATTTATTTCAAATTGGCACATAAAAGGCACTTTTGAACGTCAACATTTACATTTAAATAGAATTGATTCTAGTCGCCCCTTCCAAAAGGTAGTTTCGTATGGAGAAGAATGGGCAAGTTACGCAGACGACATGGTCCTGCTGAGTCCGTCGATTGGAGGGCTGCGGAAGCTTTTGAGCATATGTGAGTCGTATGCTGTGGCCCATGGACTCAGATACAATCCTAAAAAGAGTGAGTTCATGGTTTTTAAAGCTGGTACCAAATGCTACTCAACTGTACCTACCATTACTCTTTGTGGTACATCTTTGAAGAGGGTTAACCACTTTAAGTATCTGGGTCACTGGGTCACAGATAATCTGTGTGATAATGAGGATATTGAGCGGGAGCGCAGGGCGCTGTCTGTACGGGGTAACATGTTGGCGCGTAGGTTTGCTCGTTGCACTAGACCTGTAAAGGTGACATTTTATACGTGCAGCCTATGGGCCAATTTTACTCAGCGGGCATACAGCGCCTTGCGCGTCCAATACAATAATGTGTTTAGGATACTGTTAGGATTGCTGCGGTTTTGCAGCGCTTCTACCATGTTCGCGCAGGCACACACGGATGACTTTTTTGCCATAATAAGGAAGCGGAGTGCCTCGCTCTTAAATCGCTTTAAGCGCAGCACTAACGGTATCCTAAAAGTATTGTCCGAGCGGTGGGACTCACCTATTCTAGAGAGGTGGATGGTGCTACATGCCAGTTCGTCACCTTTTATTAAATAATTATTATTATAGTAGCTAAGTAGGTATTTAATGGGAATTGTATGTTATTATTGTAGTGTATTATCTGTATTGATTTGTCAGAAATTGTTTTCATGTGTATTTGTGTATTCTGTGTGTGTCTATCTGGATTTATTTTTAATTTAATTTGTTTGTGTTTCATTTTTAATTATTATTTTTTTATTTGATTATTTTATTATTTCTGCTTGACATTATTGTGGACATTATGGATTGTAATCTGAAATAAATGAATTATTATTATTATTATAAAAATTACCCTACCAAAATAGGTAAAAAGAATTTAATAAACGTAGCAATGATAAATAAGTTAATTAAGTGATAGATACATGGTGTTCACATATTTACAAACATTGTAAAAGTATACGATTTCCCAAATTGTGTAACCAATTAATATGTCAGTGTGTGAGTTAAAGTAGTCACAGACTGTAAATCAATGTCATAAAAATAACAAACCATACAATTAAAGTAGCAACAAGTTTTAATTTTGTCTAGACCCTAGATTGTCCTGTGGAGCTGGACCAGCATGTTTCCAAGCATTCTTATCTTGGATATAATCCTCTAATTTGTAATATGCTTGTTTACACAGTGAACTTTTTATATGAGTTTTAAATTTTCTTTCATTTGATTGCAATATATTACAAGGTATTTTGTTGTAGCATTTAACACAGGTGAGGTGTTCAACAGTGAACCATGAAAAAGTTGCACATTCAAAGCTCAGCTGTTTCTAAACATAATGAATTTTTTTTTACTAAAGTACTTCTCATATATCTGACTTTAATTTTGCATATTAATTTTAGACCCAAACGTAACAGGATAGGATATATTTAAGTTTTTTTAAAAGATGAGAAATGGCTCACTGAGTCCACCTCGTGGTACACTCTGAACCGGCGGCTAGGTCAACAGTGAACCAATATGTACACAGTGAACCATCCTTTTTATTGTACAGTAAATTAGGACTATTTATGCTACAAAACTAAAGGTAAAGAAATAAAACGTCTTGTATATGTTATCAAATAATCAACTTTATTAAACCTAAACCGTCTTATTCCAAAACACGATCTAAATTTAGTACTAGGATTGTTACTAGGTTTAAACCATGACTAAATAAAACGTTATTATAAAATGAAGTTTATCACTAGTTCAAGAACTATCTATGGTACTAAATTTAAACCGCCGAGACCCCTAGTTTAACTATTGGACTAACTTCGGTACTAATTTATTTTGAGGTTAGCGTTGATTATTATTGTGTCTTTTTATTTACAAATCGTTAAAAATGGATATTAATATGATTGACTTGATGGATTTGGAAGATGCTGGAGACGTCTCGGCGATCTTACCGAAATCGTCATCGTGTGAATTCTTTTGAATTGAGTGACGAAGATTTTAGGCATAAGTACAGAGGCTCTAGCATGAACGTGCGACGTAAACGTAACGTAAGTTCGAACGATTTTTGAATCGAAAATACAACTATGCTATATGGAGTTTCAGTTAAAAATTTTGCGACAAGCACAATTAATATCACCCATAGATTTGAATAAAGGCAAACTAAGTACATATAATGTGCGAAACGAGTATTTTAAAGTTTAATATCGTTCGAATTTCTGTTACGTTTACTTCTCGCGTTTGTGCTAGGCCTACAGGTTCACAAAACGTTTTGGAGAAAAGATTGTGGATGTTTTACGTGAGGATGTTTTTCGTGCACTTGTCTTCTATAATATGTGCTGATTGAGCAATAAGTTGACGTAATATGGCCTATAATAATAAGAAAATCGCGTTAGCAAGTTAAGATGAAACAAAGCATTGCTTACCTAATAACAATTAAAAATCCCTGGTTTACTAACTTTTTCTTCAGAACTCCTGTTTTCACCATGTTTTTTCATTTGTTGTTCCATTTTAATTTTAGATCACGAATTAACACAACCACTCACTAACAAACCACTTATCAGTAATAATAAGAACAAATAACAATGAGTAAAAATAGGAAGTGCATTTAGTTATTTATTATTATAGGACGCAAACGCAACAAAATCATTCGTCTCTCAAGTTACGCGCGCCGCGCCCGCCGTATTCAATGCACTCCACTTCACGCTAGAGGTGTTAAAAAATATGACAACTTGTTTATAAAAAGTGCATCAAAAGTACAAGTTGTGCTTGTTCAATATATTGTAACATAAACAAAGAACAATTTATGAAATATATTTGTATTGATAAATAATTATTTAAGCATCCCAAGTGTTATTATAATATCAATATTTAGAGAAACAGAACGTTGCTTCAAATAAATCCTCTATGAACGAATGAAAGAATGCCATTTTTGTTTGTTATCTGTGGATATTATTTAAATCATGGACTTTCTTTGGTACTATCTGATCCTCGGATAGTCTTCGTTTTGTAATCGAAACACATTTTGATGCTGGTACTAACTTTAATACCGTAACAATCCTAGACCTTTTAGTCTTGGTTTAAATATTATAGGTTTCTTATTAGCCCCCAGTGCGTCATTTTGTCTTATTAGTCTTAAATAGCGTATACGCCATGCCTTTATATTGTCTCTTTCTATTAACACGCTTCTGTTTTGACGACACTTTTTAAATCGATATCCCAGCTTTTTTTTTAGGATACGGCCCAATGTTGTTTTCGATCCTTTCAAAGTCAAAGTCAAAGCATTTATTTCAAATTGGCACATAAAAGGCACTTTTGAACGTCAACATTTACATTTAAATAGAATTGATTCTAGTCGCCCCTTCCAAAAGGTAGTTTCGTATGGAGAAGAATGGGCAAGTTACGCAGACGACATGGTCCTGCTGAGTCCGTCGATTGGAGGGCTGCGGAAGCTTTTGAGCATATGTGAGTCGTATGCTGTGGCCCATGGACTCAGATACAATCCTAAAAAGAGTGAGTTCATGGTTTTTAAAGCTGGTACCAAATGCTACTCAACTGTACCTACCATTACTCTTTGTGGTACATCTTTGAAGAGGGTTAACCACTTTAAGTATCTGGGTCACTGGGTCACAGATAATCTGTGTGATAATGAGGATATTGAGCGGGAGCGCAGGGCGCTGTCTGTACGGGGTAACATGTTGGCGCGTAGGTTTGCTCGTTGCACTAGACCTGTAAAGGTGACATTTTATACGTGCAGCCTATGGGCCAATTTTACTCAGCGGGCATACAGCGCCTTGCGCGTCCAATACAATAATGTGTTTAGGATACTGTTAGGATTGCTGCGGTTTTGCAGCGCTTCTACCATGTTCGCGCAGGCACACACGGATGACTTTTTTGCCATAATAAGGAAGCGGAGTGCCTCGCTCTTAAATCGCTTTAAGCGCAGCACTAACGGTATCCTAAAAGTATTGTCCGAGCGGTGGGACTCACCTATTCTAGAGAGGTGGATGGTGCTACATGCCAGTTCGTCACCTTTTATTAAATAATTATTATTATAGTAGCTAAGTAGGTATTTAATGGGAATTGTATGTTATTATTGTAGTGTATTATCTGTATTGATTTGTCAGAAATTGTTTTCATGTGTATTTGTGTATTCTGTGTGTGTCTATCTGGATTTATTTTTAATTTAATTTGTTTGTGTTTCATTTTTAATTATTATTTTTTTATTTGATTATTTTATTATTTCTGCTTGACATTATTGTGGACATTATGGATTGTAATCTGAAATAAATGAATTATTATTATTATTATAAAAATTACCCTACCAAAATAGGTAAAAAGAATTTAATAAACGTAGCAATGATAAATAAGTTAATTAAGTGATAGATACATGGTGTTCACATATTTACAAACATTGTAAAAGTATACGATTTCCCAAATTGTGTAACCAATTAATATGTCAGTGTGTGAGTTAAAGTAGTCACAGACTGTAAATCAATGTCATAAAAATAACAAACCATACAATTAAAGTAGCAACAAGTTTTAATTTTGTCTAGACCCTAGATTGTCCTGTGGAGCTGGACCAGCATGTTTCCAAGCATTCTTATCTTGGATATAATCCTCTAATTTGTAATATGCTTGTTTACACAGTGAACTTTTTATATGAGTTTTAAATTTTCTTTCATTTGATTGCAATATATTACAAGGTATTTTGTTGTAGCATTTAACACAGGTGAGGTGTTCAACAGTGAACCATGAAAAAGTTGCACATTCAAAGCTCAGCTGTTTCTAAACATAATGAATTTTTTTTTACTAAAGTACTTCTCATATATCTGACTTTAATTTTGCATATTAATTTTAGACCCAAACGTAACAGGATAGGATATATTTAAGTTTTTTTAAAAGATGAGAAATGGCTCACTGAGTCCACCTCGTGGTACACTCTGAACCGGCGGCTAGGTCAACAGTGAACCAATATGTACACAGTGAACCATCCTTTTTATTGTACAGTAAATTAGGACTATTTATGCTACAAAACTAAAGGTAAAGAAATAAAACGTCTTGTATATGTTATCAAATAATCAACTTTATTAAACCTAAACCGTCTTATTCCAAAACACGATCTAAATTTAGTACTAGGATTGTTACTAGGTTTAAACCATGACTAAATAAAACGTTATTATAAAATGAAGTTTATCACTAGTTCAAGAACTATCTATGGTACTAAATTTAAACCGCCGAGACCCCTAGTTTAACTATTGGACTAACTTCGGTACTAATTTATTTTGAGGTTAGCGTTGATTATTATTGTGTCTTTTTATTTACAAATCGTTAAAAATGGATATTAATATGATTGACTTGATGGATTTGGAAGATGCTGGAGACGTCTCGGCGATCTTACCGAAATCGTCATCGTGTGAATTCTTTTGAATTGAGTGACGAAGATTTTAGGCATAAGTACAGAGGCTCTAGCATGAACGTGCGACGTAAACGTAACGTAAGTTCGAACGATTTTTGAATCGAAAATACAACTATGCTATATGGAGTTTCAGTTAAAAATTTTGCGACAAGCACAATTAATATCACCCATAGATTTGAATAAAGGCAAACTAAGTACATATAATGTGCGAAACGAGTATTTTAAAGTTTAATATCGTTCGAATTTCTGTTACGTTTACTTCTCGCGTTTGTGCTAGGCCTACAGGTTCACAAAACGTTTTGGAGAAAAGATTGTGGATGTTTTACGTGAGGATGTTTTTCGTGGACTTGTCTTCTATAATATGTGCTGATTGAGCAATAAGTTGACGTAATATGGCCTATAATAATAAGAAAATCGCGTTAGCAAGTTAAGATGAAACAAAGCATTGCTTACCTAATAACAATTAAAAATCCCTGGTTTACTAACTTTTTCTTCAGAACTCCTGTTTTCACCATGTTTTTTCATTTGTTGTTCCATTTTAATTTTAGATCACGAATTAACACAACCACTCACTAACAAACCACTTATCAGTAATAATAAGAACAAATAACAATGAGTAAAAATAGGAAGTGCATTTAGTTATTTATTATTATAGGACGCAAACGCAACAAAATCATTCGTCTCTCAAGTTACGCGCGCCGCGCCCGCCGTATTCAATGCACTCCACTTCACGCTAGAGGTGTTAAAAAATATGACAACTTGTTTATAAAAAGTGCGTCAAAAGTACAAGTTGGGCTTGTTCAATATATTGTAACATAAACAAAGAACAATTTATGAAATATATTTGTATTGATAAATAATTATTTAAGCATCCCAAGTGTTATTATAATATCAATATTTAGAGAAACAGAACGTTGCTTCAAATAAATCCTCTATGAACGAATGAAAGAATGCCATTTTTGTTTGTTATCTGTGGATATTATTTAAATCATGGACTTTCTTTGGTACTATCTGATCCTCGGATAGTCTTCGTTTTGTAATCGAAACACATTTTGATGCTGGTACTAACTTTAATACCGTAACAATCCTAGACCTTTTAGTCTTGGTTTAAACCAGTACTTAAGGCCAGGTATTCCCAATTTTATATCACTTTGATTTAATAATAAACAAAGAAATCGTGATTTTTTAAAGCCAAAAAAAAAACGTATTGAAGTTTACTTTATGTACTTTTACAATTTGTGGTTCGAAACACGATATCGAAAACTTCACTCGATCAAAAAAAAATCCGAAGAACAGCCAAATTCGATATTTTTAAAATGTAATTCTTGTTTTACTCGAAGCTTATAAAAGTTTTACTACTAAAAACCATACCTAAAAAAAGATAATAACATATAGAAAAATAATTTGTGGTTACATTTTAAAAAATAGCTTAATTCTTTTAATAATAAATTATTATTATAACACAGCCGCTCGCGTTCGTCACTTCAGTGATTCAGTCGCCCGCCAGGCCTTGTCGAGGTATGACCTATGTCCCTTTTTCCAGCGAGCGGCTATCACGTATTATAAATAAAAGAAATCAGTTATTCGTTTTTGTTAGTAAACAGAAGTAGGTATGGGGAATGAAAATAAAAACAAGAAAGTGGCCAGGTGTAAAGTGCGGAAGGTTAGACAAGAAACCAGGTAAGTTTGTTTACAATTTTATTTATTTACATATTATCAACATAATAAGTCTTTTGATTTTTCAATCTGCCCTACGGTCACCTAATCTCTACCTTTACTTTCGAAACTTGTCCATCATGTCTAAGAAATGGCAATAAGAGTGGCGCTTCTTACGTCTATTTAGGTACCTACATACTATTGTAATAATAGAAGTGAGCCGCGCCTCAAAATATACAGAGTGCAGAAGTCAATCTACATACACACGGCTACACATCAAGCTATACATTTCCAGTATAAGCTGATCTCACATTGTATAGGATTTCCGTACGATGCGAGACCAGCGTAAACTGGTTTTGTATAGCTTGATGTGTAGCCGTGTCTACAAACAAAGTGCGCTCGAGCAACGCACCGCTCACGGACACGATATCTCGGACAGTTTGGGTACTAGTGCGAGCGCGAGTGCCATCCGCTTGAGACACGCGTCTGTGAAGTGCAAAAATGGAGCAAGAAAAGATGGCTATCTAAGCTCGATTTATATAATAGGTTCGTATTTTGAATCAGTATAAACGAAGTAGGTAACTTTTTTGTAAGGTAAATTCACGCCAACAAAATATTACGTAAGTTGAAAACATGATTTTTTGTTTGTGTAGATATTGTGTTGTTTTTAGTGTCATTTGATAGGTTTAGGTCCAACACGGATAGGATAAAATAAATTGTACAAATAGGGTAATCCGTTTAGAAGTTATTAGGGATTATCGATAGTGAAAATTGACAAATGTCAAATTTTGTCGGTGCCGGTAAGTATACAACGTATATTCAAAGTATTATCTAATTCTAATCGATTTATGTATTCAATGTTTACCAACAATATCTATAAAGTTCAATAATTTACACATTTTATTTTACCAATACCTACATATTACATAGTAGAATCATAACAGTAGAATAACTTGATAATATTTTTCATGAACATTTTTTTATTGTTGCAGTGCATCAAAACCACGATGCAAAGGAATGTATGCATCCAAAAAAAACACAAATATGAAGTAAGTATCTAGTATACCTACCGCAATGCAAAATGCTACCAGCTCCAAGGGAAAAAACACCCACACTTATACATCTTCGTACAATTCACGAGACGACGACGGGCATTTGTTTGATAGTTTGTTTGTTAGTTTGAGTTCTATGTGTGCGCGCGTCTATCGCACGTTGTAAAGCCCGCCTTCTGTACTTATGTAGGTATATATTTATTTTGTGTACATATTCTAAGTATTAATTCTATGGATACATTATTTTATAAATGAGTTTGAGTGCCAAATTGGAACCGATTTTATTATTTGCTTCAGAAATCTTATTGTTATGGTCTTTTTTCAGACACTACGAAACAATGGCAAGCGCCTGTGCAAGTGGAGTTGATAACACCGACAACTCTCTTGTGACACTTGATCCTGTTGATACGCAACCCAATGAGACTGCTGTGTAAGTTTTTTTTTACTAATAAAATTATTTTCCCCATAATTTTCCTTATGTAATAGTCATTAGTATATATATACTCCAAATATATTTAAATGATTTTGAACAATGTGGTAGAATATAAGTTTCGTTAGAAAATTAATCTAGCTAAAATTGATACCATTGTATTCATGTAAGAAGAGTAATCCACCCGTGAGTTGTATCATATAAAAGCGTAATTGTTTTTCATTCATTGTTACAGTGGAATGGAAGATATTCGTAATTCATTTATTGTGGAAGAAGAGGCTAGAAATCAAGATGATTTGCATCCTGTTAAGGGACGTCGAATAGTTGATATAAATTTCCTTCTTAGAGAACTGCAAGAAAAAGGGCGACATAATAATTTATTTGATTGCAAGATGAGTAATTTTCGATTAATCAGCGAAAGAAGTCTAGGGCTTATATCTGTTTTTAAATTCCAATGTAGCATGTGCCAAGAAACTTGTCTGGTCCATTCTGAAGATTACAAGGATCCACAGCAAGTAAATTTAAATATAGCTGCAACCACGGGAATCATTGCTTCTGGCATTGGATACTCTACATTTGAGGAATTATGTTCTTCCATGAATATACCATCATTTTCTTCAAAATATTATTTGAAATTGCAAAATGATGTTTATTCAAAATGGGAGAAAACTGCTAGTGAGTCTTTGGCGGCTGCTGCAGCAAAAGAAAAAGAAATTGCGTTCGCAGAAGGAAGAACAAAGAACGGTTACCCCGTCATTGACGTATATGTTGACGGCTCATGGTGTACTAGGTCTTACGGAACAAATTATAAATCTACATCAGGTACGGCAGCAATAATTGGCAGAAAGACTGGTCAAGTTCTATATCTTGGAGTAAAAAATAAATATTGCTTGGTGTGTGCCAGAGCCGCAAACAAAACGGTCGATCCGAAACAGCATGTCTGTTTCAGAAACTATGAAGGTTCTTCGAGCTCAATGGAAACTCAAATTATAGTCGAAGGGTTTAAATCCTCGATTCCAATGTATGGACTCATATACGGCAGAATGATAGGAGATGGTGACGCTTCAACCTACGCTAAAATTCTGAACGCCAAACCATACGAAAATCAGAATCTGACAGTGGAAAAAATTGAGTGCCGGAATCATATATTGCGTAATTTCTGCAAAAAGTTACGTGGACTTACCACAGAAACTAAATATATGTTGGTACATCGGAAAACGCTGACCAATATAAAAATCATGTCAATGCGAAAAGCAATTGTTATTTCCATAAAACACCATAAAGTTTCCCAGAGTCCTAGGCATGTAGCTATATCGGTACTACATAATGATATTATTAACTCTTTGGCACATGCTTACGGTGATCACAGAATGTGCCAAAGTTACTTCTGTGACAAAACAAACAACTTTAATGAGGAGTTTAAAAAAATTCAAAATTCGACGTTTGCATTTAGAATAAATGCAATTATTTCCAACATTGCTGCGAAATCGCGAAGTCTAATAGAAGACGTAGACACTAATACTGTCGAATGTTTCAATAATGTAATCGCTAAATTTATTGGGGGAAAGAGAACAAATTTTGCATTAAAAGGAGGTTACCAGGGCCGTTGTCACGCTGCAGCAGTCTCATTCAACTCAAGAGCTGCTCTTTCCACCATTCAAAAAGCTTTTACCGAGAAAAACCCTGGTGGAAAAGTGGAGGAAGTAGAGAAGAAAAGAGCTCTTAAAAGAAAATATAACGTTGAGCATCCCACAAAAAAAAAAGGAAATTAAGAGAGACACAAAAACAAAATGATTATGGGCCAGCTTCTTCAGCGCCAGACATGACAGAAACTCAAATGGAGCAAGCCAAAAACGAATACATGGAAAATTTAAAAAAACTTACGTCTGATCGAAATTCCATAGAGAGATCCACTATTTTACAAAGGGATAGTAGCGAGTGGATAGAGATAAGACAGAAGCTTATAACAGCCTCTAACTTTGGCTCCATATGTAAGCGGAAGTTGTCATCCAGTACAGCTCCTTTGGTTAAAACTATACTATATAAAAATAATTTGGCTCATGTTGCATCAATAGCCCATGGAGTAGAAAACGAACACCAGGCGCTGCTGCAATTACAGCGACAAGAGAACGTAAATATTCTGCCCTGTGGATTATTTATTGACAAATCTCGCTGTTATATTGGGGCCACGCCTGACGGGTTGATTGGGATTGATACGATTGTCGAAATTAAGTGTCCAATAACAGCATCAAAACAAGGGTTGGTAAAAGCTATAGAAGAAAATAAAATTCAAATAATAAAATATAATAAAAAAACGATGACCAAAACCATTAACAAAAATAGTAATTGGTTCTACCAAATCCAAGGACAACTTCATATTACAGGACGGCGTGTGTGTCTCCTTGGGATCTGGGCAGGAGAGAATGAGCCTATACATACAGAGTGCATTGAAAAAGATGACGAATTCTGGAAAAAAAATATGGAGCCAAAGCTGGTACAATTTTATTTGAAATGTTTGCTACCAGAACTAGTGGACAGCAGACATGAACGTGGCATGCCCATTAGAGATCTGACATTGCAAAATAAAGAAAACATGCAGCCCAATAGTTGCACATCGTCGTCATTGTCAGAATCACATGCGGGTCCAAGCTCACGCGTGGTCAATATTGATCAATTTTGAATCATACATATAATTAAACTTGAGGACTTTTCAAAATAAGAAGCGATTTCCATAATATAAATACACGTAGTAAAAATGAAATTGTGATACTTACCTAAATTAAGATTAAACTAGCAAGTGATTTCTTGTAAACAGCATCCGTTTTTATAACAAGTTGCCAAAGCCGTGGTTACAGAACTTAGCGATGGAAAGTTCAAACCCCTCATCAAACGTGTCCTTATCAAAAAATTTTATTTTGTATTAAAAATAATTTAAAAGTAATTCCATGTTGTTTTTCTTTACCCACTTTATAAAAAGGAGGAAGTTCTCAATTCGGTTGAGTGAAAACCACTTTTTACCAAAAAAAAAAACAACCGATATAAAAATATAAACACTACAAGGTGCAAAATAATACTTTCGTGACTAAAAAGGAAAAAAAACAGTACTAAAAACATCGACTTTCGAAACTATTATTTTGCACTTTACAGTGTTTATATTTTTATGTCGGTTGTTTTTTTTTTTTTGTAAAAAGTGTTTTTCAGTCAACCATAAACACCATACTAAGAAATGTTATGTGTCACGCGTGTGCGTGAAGGCAAGTGGTGTCAGCACATAACATTTCTTGTGTTGTGGTTACCACAATACTCCACACCCAACCAACCACCACCACAACTGAAGCGCGTGTCGCTTAGTGAGATACACTTTAAGAAACTAAAATGTCGAATAATTTAATAAAATGTATTTACAACACATCAAATTAATTTTCGGCCTTTGCGATTACTACTTATATCGGTAAACAAGAATCATGGATCAAGTCGCGTATTTTATTATTTTTTAAAACATATTAATAAAATAAGTTGACCTACTGCCTATACAACGCGCTTACCTGTACTGTGACACTTCGCCACTGGGCGTTGGGTTCATGTAAGTTCACGCAGGCGACGTAAGCGCACGGCTCGCGTCGCGCAAACGTGGTAGCGTTAAATGCCTACTTTGCTTGGTCTACCTGGCCTTAAGTACTTTTTTGTAATAAGACGGAAATGGTTTTAACAGTGTGTTTAAAATATTTATTGTTATAAAGAATTTAACAAATATCTTTGGCCCACTTTCTTGGAAAGACCATTGCTGGGGGTAAACCATGACCGGTGGCGGAAACAATGCAGCAAATTGTCACTAAAACCCCTCTCTCTCCACTCGTAACTTTAGATATTTTACTCCCCTTAAGAGCTAGGACTTTTTGCGGGCGTTGTACCGTCGTGGTTGAGGTTTCACCCAAATTGTAGACGCGTGTTCCGTTACCGAAGTTAGGAGACCGTTGCATAGCTTCTCTTAAGTTTAAAAAAATGTATGAACGTTATATTTGTTGAATGCCGAGGCTCGTGCCAAGCTGCATGCTTCAGGTTACTTCAGACTTAAATCCGTGTGTTTTTTTTTTTAATGACCTTAACCACTCCTTTCCAGCAATATGTTTCTCTTCCCATGAAGAAGGAACAGTTAATAAATGCCATTTGGTAAGCTAATCGTCGAGTATCTTTAGCAGTAAGCCCATAAAATGTTTGCGAACAATCTATAATGTATTCTTTTAATTCTTTTTCCTGGTTAGGTGTAAAAAATGCATTTACCTCATAATTCGGTACTAAATTCGTAGTTTCATCGCTCTGAATTTTTTCTACATATCTCCTAATACAGTTGGGTAGGCTAATCCGCATTCTTTTGCTGCTTTACGAATGGATTGTCCATTTTTTACAAGCATGATAACCTGCAACATTTCTTCTTTCGAATTTACCTCCAATTTTCCTTTGCGCTGTTTTAATTCGCCCCATGCTGAAACAATAGCATTATAATACAATTTAATGTTTCAACTCAATGTAAATTATGTAAAAAAATCAAAACCTACCCACATAAAGTAGCAATATAGAGGTGGTACACAGTGAACCGGTTCACTGTTCAAACTACGTTCGTGGTTCATTGTGTACTACAGCCACTGTTACGGCCCCGCCGCGCGCCGCCGCCAGATGGCACACAGCAGTACATACTAATGCCGTGCCTGCGGAGCCATACCGCGCCCGCGCCTCCACTTCGCGCCGCCAGGGGGCGACTGGTCGTTCCGTTTCCGCCCTCGGCGATGACATCGGGACATCGCGGACGACCGGATATTCACTATTCATTATAATCTTGTAAAATCAGCATCAGCCTTTCAAAACTTGTGTAATAATACTTAAAATAAAATACAGATTTTAACCAGTACCTATGGTCCATTATTTGTCGAAGCTAACACAGCGGCAGCAGCCGGAACAGCCACCATTCAACATTATTTTAAGGTTATGTTAAAAACATAAGAAAGGAGTTATCGTAGTAGTACTTGTTCAGTTTTATGCGATACCCCAATAAACACTATAATAAGTATAATAAATGTCACACAGAAAAATTATGCATATCAGACGTAATAACAAAAGATAGTACTTACGTTTTATTTTGTTTTGTCGCCGAAAATTATAATGCGGTCCACCACGCGGGTGTTTTTGGCGCTAGCTCGCTCGCGACTGGGGAGCGGGCGGCGCGGTAAAAACTGAATACTTTCGTGTCCGCGGCACGGTTCGGCAACGTCGCGTTTACAAAGTAAGAAGGGTGGTTCAATGTGTACCACTGGTTCACTGTTGGACATCTCACCCTACCCCATAAAAGATGTATGTACAGACGCCAGCACATCAAGCTACTACAATCTGTCAAATTTCTTTAATAGATTTTCAACTTTATCGCTAAAGCATTAAGGTTCAAGGTTGATTGGGAAAATTTGACAGTTTCGGGTAGCTTGACCTGCTGGCGTCTGTACTTTAGCTAATCTGAAAAATGGTTGATCTATTTTATCTTTATTTCTTGTATTAAAATTATGTCTATCACTTATTTTATTAAAAAGGTGTAGATTTTTTCTTACGTACATAATATTTTCATAAATGAATTGGCAAGGTACCGTCATAATATTAATCCTTTTAAATAGTTCCCTGAGAGATTCGCGTTGACGTAGATTATAAATGGCTCTGACAGCTCTCTTTTGCAAAATAAAGATGGATTCAATGCCAGCAGCCCGACCCCACAGTAAAATGCCATACGACATAATGCTGTGGAAGTAGCTAAAATAGACCAAACGCGCGGTTTCTACATCTGTTAACTGTCTTATCTTTCTAACAGCATAAGCGGCCGAGCTTAGCCGCCCCGCAAGAGATGTTATATGAGGTCCCCATTGTAATTTCTCGTCTAGCGTGATTCCCAGGAAAACTGTGTGATTAATTAATTCCAGTTTTTCTCCATTCAACATGATGTCACACTCGCTACTTCTTACATTCGGTAATTTAAATTTAATGCATTTAGTACCAAATTATTTACCGTAAACCAATCATGGACCTGAAGAATAGAGCTATTCACGTCGTCAAGATTTTGTGACCGTCGGTCTATCTTAAATATCAATGATGTGTCATCTGCAAATAACACCATCTTCGGTTGATTTTGAAGTAATTGGGGTAAATCATTAATATAAACTAAAAAGAGGAATGGACCCAATATCGAACCTTGAGGAACGCCCATTGCCATTTCAGACCCTAATGAGTTTATGCCGTTTACTTGAACTGTAACTTTTCTATCTTTCAGGTATGATCTGAGTAAATCAAGAGCTGTATTTCTAATCCCATAGTGCTCTAGTTTCAGCAGAAGTGTCTGATGGTTTACGCAATCGAACGCCTTAGAGAGGTCGCAAAAGATTCCAATGGCATCTTGTGCTTCTTCCCAGGCGTTAAATATGTTCTTTATTAGGGTGACACCAGCGTCAGTGGTACAACGCCCTTTGGTGAAACCGTACTGTTGTTCATGAAAGATGGAATTTTTATTAAAGTGACGTAACATTTGATTGAGCATCAACTTTTCAAACACCTTACTGAGAACGGGCAGAATTGACACAGGCCTATAATTGTTGGGTTCTTTACTATCACCGGATTTGAACAAAGGAACTATTTTACTATGTTTCATGAGATCCGGAAAGACTCCTTGGTCTACACTGGTGTTAAATATGAATGCTAAATAGGGCGCTATGGTTTCAATAATAATAATAATATCGTTTATTTCGGAAATCAGGTCGGTTTCGGTTTATTTCAATGATAGGTCTACAGACTTTTACAGACATTCCCCAGAGGTCTTCAGTGGATTTAATTTTTAGATCTTTAAAGGCTTTTATAACAGCCTGGGGGTTTGTATGCTGAAACCTAAACTCCAAAGGGCATGCCTTTACATTCGTTCTAAGTAAGGCAGCAGAAAGCGCGGGCGAGGATTTTAAAGCTTCAGTTGTTTTGAGGGGAATACTACCAAAAAAGTTTTCAAATTCCTGAGCTATTTCTACATCTGAGCTGATGAGGCCATGTGCAGTCTCTAAATTAATTTCCGTATTACGGTGTTTTTTCCTACCCGTTTCATTATTTATTATTTGCCAGGTAGTTTTTATTTTATCATCAGCTGATTTTATTTTATTGCTAATATAAATAGCTTTAGCTATTCGGCACACACTTTTAAAAGTTTTAGAATATTTACTGTTCAAAGCTTGTATTATTCATGTGTTGCTTTAGGCCATACAGTTCAAAAAGTTTCCCCCTGCTTTTACGAATACCTGGAGTCGCCCAATCACTAAATAAGAACTTTGCATAAATACTTTTAGTCTTTAGTGGAAAAGTGTTATTAAATTGCGTGTTTAATAGTGAAAAGAACTCGGCGTAGAACTCATTTGGGTCACATATATTATTAAAACCATGAACACATAATTTATTGGCCAAAGAATTATTTAATTTCTCTATGTTTTTACATGACGTTATTGGCCTAAACCTTATTTGAATTTTTTGTAAAGGCATGTAGGTACAAAACGTTATTGTTTGTCCACTGTGATCAGATGGCAACTTATTTACAATTTGTTTGTGTAAGTAATCACAATTACAAAAAATATTATCTATACAAGTGGCAGAAGAAGCTGTCACTCGGGTTGGCTCCATAAAAATATTTGACAAATCAAATGACCTAAAAAGACTTAATAATCTGACAGTATTTGAGTTATTTTCTAATAAATTAATATTGAAATCACCTCATACGATTGTTGACTTACTACTATAGTGTGGCCATTAGTGCTGTGCACTCCCTGGGGTATGCGCGGCGAGGTGGGAGGCGAAGAAAAAAGTGCATGAGTTCACATGAGATCGATACATGTCGGACAGATCTTACGATATCAGTTTGCATTTCTAAGGCAAGACTTGTGGCGGGAATATGGTCGGAGGTTAGCTATCTGTAATATATTATACTTACTTAGTTGATTAAAATGTAACCCAAATATACTCATATTTTATAAAAAATATGCAGGTGATAAATAAGAACTAAACTTATAATTCAAAGCAGTACTTGTTTTATTGAACATTTTTTATATTTACAAACAATTATATATTCTAATAAAAGTTATTCTGACATAGATTCTGTTTCAACTTCATCTTCCATTTCGTCATCATCTTCATCTTCCACTTCGCCACCGGAACTTGAATCAGAGTCTTGCAAATTTATTATGAATGAATCGATAACATTATCGAACCTACTATCGCGACTCCAGTAATCATTTTCATTTTTCTGGACATTATCGTCGCATCTCTGCCATTTTTCCGCCATGAATTCCGAAAACAATTTATCCAATAAGATTATCTTTTCGTCTAGAGAAGAATTAATATAGTTTTGGGCTATGTTGTTTTTAATATCAGCCCAGACAAACTCAATTGGATTTAAATCTGGATGGTACAGAGGAAAACGCAGAACAGTGTGTCCACTGGCTTTCAGGAGTTCGTCAATTCTATACACGGGTTCTTTTTGTGTATTTTTGATAAGAAGTAGCAGTTGAGCCTTTGTCATGGTTCCTGAAAATTCTACACTATGGCGTAGCAACCAGTTCTGCTTTTCACTTTTGAGGCTTGATATAGTTGGTTTCTTCTCAACCTGAACGCTGTGGTAAGACGCGTTGTCCATTACAACCACAGAATTCGGCAGCAACTTATCTTTTAACTTTTCATCTACCCACTTATAAAAAGTAGGTCCGCTCATATCTCCATGATAGTCACCGGTTCTAGCATCTAATTTGAATATAGTCAATGCATCATCCACTAAGCCATTTCGACACCCAGCGTGGAGAATTACCAATCGCCGTCCTTTCCCAATATCAGCATGAATTCCGGGTTATGACGATGATTGCCAACATTTGCTGGCATGGTGACTGGCGTTGATGTATGTTTCATCAAGAAAATATATGTTGCGGTTTTGCGTTCTGTAATTTCTGATTTGTGTAAGATACTCTTTCCGCCACACTGTAATATTAGGCTGCTCTATAAGGAGATGTCTCTTTGATTTGCATTTTTTGAAACGGTAGCCCATTTTGTGTAAAAGCTGTCTTAAATATTCCCGTCCTCAATTCAATATGCCATCCTGTCTCAAACTTGATAGTAACTTACGGACACTTGGTATTTTTTTTTCAACTTCGTAAAACTGATGAATTTTTCTTCTGATAACTCCAAGGTCAAAATCATCCACAACGTGTTTTTTAAATGATAAATGATTTTATTTCTGTAAGTAGGTTTGAACAAACACTTTTACACGTCAATCATATTTTTTTTTAAACTAGATGGGGTCGGCGTTTCCTATCTGACTACTCTGAGAAGAAAGGCCGAAACAAACTCAGAGGTCACAGTCTCTTTTAAAGTCCAGACAAAATCTTGGTCAGGTCATGTGAAAGCTATGTAGATCGGTGTCTGCAATGGTTTTTTGAGGAAAGAACCACACAGATTGAGTGGACCTGTCCAGTCAGTGCACGCAATTGTCAGTAATCGTGCAGCTCAACTTAGACTCAAGGAGCTCAACGATTCGACGAACAATACCAAAGAAAGGACATTTGAGTAGGCCGCATAAATTACTCAAACTGCCAGATCATGATTACGTTGAGAAAAATACAAAAATAAATGTAAATAAATCAATGACCGACATAGTTCTCACATTCACAATAATTAGAATAATATTATAATAATATTTGAGGACCATGTAGATTTGTGTCTGAAATGGTCTTTTGAGGAAAGAACCATACAGATTGAGTGGACCTGTCCAGTCAGTGCAAGCTTGCAGTGCAGTTTTCTGTAGAACTTTTGGTTTTTTTGGCGATTGAAATTTTAATTGGCTTGAATTTTCAATTGATAAATAACCCGCAGAAATCACATTATGCACGGTTCTTTTGCTGTACCCCGTAGCCTCCGCAACGATTTTGGCAATATTCACATAATTTTTAAATTCAAAGCTTTCTTTTCTTAAAATATTCAGCCACCTTAAAAATGACAGTCTTCATTATCACGAGATAACGCACGACTCATCTTTGAATATTTATCTCATGTGCGTCTGACATAGACAGTCCGATACAGATAACACTACCTGCCGCCACGAGCGTTGACGGCGCAGCGCACTGACAGAGCGCAGCAGCCGATTCTCCCCCCCCGTCTCGCCGCGCGCATACCTCAGGCTCAGGGAGTGCACAGCACTAATGGCCACACTATAGCACTAAGTTTCTTTAGCACATCTTCCATTACAGAATCAAACACAGATAGATTCTGGTAACTTGGAGGTCTGTATACCCAAACTATAACATGCTTATCAAGCTCAACACAGGACAATTCAATGGTGTGTTCAACAGACAGTCCGATGATGTCTTTTCGTTCTTTCGATTTAATAGATTTTTTTATTAATATTAAAGACCCACCATGTATCATACGTTTTCGGCTGAATTGGCTAACTACACAATAGTTTTCATAATTTATTGACATTACTTGATGATCCTTCAACCAATTCCTAAAACCTGTGAAATTCAAATCCTGTTTGGCGGTTGTTAATATTTTGTTGAGTGTAGGCACTTGTTTGCGCACATCTTATATAGAGTTAACTATATATCCGATTGCGCAGATATCGAAATAAAATTGTCGACAGGAACACGTGTGTTATTCTGTCCCCGTTTTCCTTTCTTAGGCGTACGTATTTTTGTCGATGTTTGCTCGGCGAGCTTACCTGCAATGTAAAGGATTCATTAATAAATTAGAAATGGTGTCATGTGCGATAAGGAACTCCGTTCCAAAACATCAAATATTCAGGTTTGCTTACATTTAATTCAATAAACTAATTAGAGATTATCTCGTAAACACGTGGACCGATTTACATAATTTAAACGAATAAAATGGTTGTAGACCTATACCTTTCACTTGACACCAAAATCGTTAAGATATCTCAACAAACAAAAAAACACATTTTCAAGTTCCTCTCGTAATTAAATTATACGACATATTGTTTGAGCGCGTAACATTTCTTTAACAAACTTAAACGTTATAAAATATCATAAAAAGAACGTAAAATTGCCAAAAGGAGATTCAGACATTATAAGAACCTAAAAAAGTTGCATCATAGCTTCATACAAACATACCTTCTTTTTGACGTGACAACGTCTTATAATTCGATGGAGCCGGCTGCACGCACGAAAAAACATGACTCATGCGGCGTTACCTCGCCGCACGAAAAAACATGACTCATGCGGCGTTACCTCGCTCTGAGGCGTTCCATTTAAGGCTTGAAGTGCAAGCGAGAGCGCGGAACGAGCGACAAAGAGGCACAATCGACCTCCGCGTTCGGCAGCGTTCGACATCTGTCTCTCTCCTACGCGTCCGCGTGGACAGCTGCTATACAATAATACATTTACATGTTTTCGTCAAGTATTTACATACAATGACATGAGTATTTACTTTGTAAAGTAATATAATTATATTTTTTAAATTATTGTGAATGCGAAGATTATGTGGTTTATTACTTTTTTATTTTATTTCTTTGTTAGTTTCACGATCTGGCAGCTTGAGTAATTTATGCGGCCTACCCAAATGTCCTTTCTTTGGTATTGTTCGTCGAATCGTTGTGCTCCTTAAGTACTCAGTTGAGCGGCAAGATTACTAACAAATGCGTGCACTGACTGGACAGGTCCGCTCAATCTGTATGGTTTTTCCTCAAAAGACCGTTTCAGACACCAATCTATACATGGTCTTCACAAATGATCTGACCAAGATTATGTCTGGACTTTAAAAGAGACTGACCTCTGAGTTTGTTTCGGCCTTTCTTCTCAGAGTAGTCAGATAGGAAACGCCGACCTCATCTAGTTTTTAAAATATGATTGACGTGTAAAAGTGTTTGTACAAACCTACTTACAGAAATAAAATCATTTATCATTTATCAAAGAGTCATAAAAAATGTTAGGGTTCCTGCTTCGTAACACCAAAGGCTTTCGTAAAAGTAGCACCAAGATAATGTTATATAACAGTTTCGTACGCAGTGTTATGGAGTATTGTAGTGTTGTGTGGAGACCTCACTATGCCAATCACATGTTGCGTCTAGAAAGGGTACAGAAACGTTTTGCGTGGCATTTAGCCTTTAGTGAGGGGAAATCTAAGCGCCTGCCCTCTTACAGAGTCCGTCTGTGCCATTTCAGGATGCAATCGTTGTCTATGCGTAGAGATATAACCGAAGCTTTGTTTCTCTTCAAACTGTTGCGCAATAATAAGATCGTCTGCCCCGGTTTATTGAAGCTTATTAGATTCCACGCGCCTTCTAGATATCCTAGGAATAAGATAACACCTCTGTGTCCGCCACTTCGAAAGTCTGTACTTGGTGCAAATTCTCCAATACCTAGATTGTGTAGAATCCCTTATGGCCGCAGTGACCTAGTAGATGTGCACCACGATAATATAAATAAATATCTAGGAGCTTTTGTAAACAATCCAATGACGATTTAATTTTAATATTATTATTTTTTTAATTTATTTTATTTTTAATTATATACCTATTTTCAATTTTTTCAATGTATTCAATTTATTCTTTTATATTCTTTTAATTTTATTTTCTTATCAATTTATGGTCAATATCTTTATTCATAATCCAATTAATAATTTGTAGTGTGTAAGACTAATGTATGTGTGAACATCTGTATCTTAATATTAAGTATCAATACTTAATATAACAATGGAACGTACTCTAAGCGCAGTAATATACGATACACCAATGAAGGCACTTGTTTCAATCATCTTCCCGAACCGACAACCTTACATGGCGACCCTGCCATCTGAGACGGGTGCCGAGTTCGGTCGCATAGTATGTTACTTGAGTGATAATTTTTGCGTTTAAAAGTGGACTAATATTATATTGGTTAAAATGTGCCGATCGAACATAGAAAAAGAAGACGTTATCATATCACAAAGTGCATCGGGTGGTTCAAATTCGGCGTCTATGCAGGAGTACCATTTATCGAACATTAGTATCGTTATGTTCATAATCTGCACCATATTAGGAATCGCTGGACTATATGCAGTATACAAGCTTTACCAAAAATGTCATTATTCCTGGATAAGGAATGAGGTTCTCGCTCAAAACCTAGCACGTTCATTTCGACGACCACACACCGAGACTCGTGTCTGTTACGAGTGCCGCCAGCAGCGCCAGGAGACTCGCCAGGAAGCGGGTACCAGAGGCCAGAAACCACAGTAAGTGATAAAAGATAGTCAGTGATAAGTGAAGTGATTGGTGTTCGGACAACAAGTGAAATATTAAATGTTCCCGCAACGACGGTTATTGGACCAATTTCTAGTTACTATATCCATTATATTATTTTTTAATATTATGTTCTGTCATGTAATTATCTAGAGTAAGTATTGCTAACGTGCATATTTCTTTTTATTGGTAATGGCAAATGATCTAGGATTGTTATATGAACAATTAAAAAATATAGAAAGTTCATTGAAAAAACTAAGTTACCCTAAAAGGACAGAAACTTTACTAAAACAAAAGTTGCAAGAAACAACATTGTTAAAACGTCAATTTGATGAATGTATACAAACCATATCTACAAAAATTGAACAGAAACAATTTAGTACAAAAGTTTTACAGGAAATACAGTCATACTGTGATTTATATGAAAGGACTTTTAACCAAATAGAAACTTTTTGCTCCAAAGCATATAGTTCTCAACCAAGTGCTGAGTGTACAGTCGAGGCTAAAATAGAAGTAGACAATATGGAGGCTTTTAATTACAGGACTGCCGTGGCATTATTACCAGTTATGAATGGTGACGAAAATGTGACAAAAAGTTTAATAGATGCCATAGAGTTATATAGTTCTTCACTTACCGAAGAAAGCAACAAAATGCTAGTTAAATTTGTTTTAAAAACCAGATTAAACCAAAACGCTAAACTAAGATTGTCTGCCTCTTATGACAGCTGTGAGTTGCTTATTATTGAGATGCGTCAACACCTTCTTACGAAGAAGTCAAGTACAGCAATACATAAGGAGTTGACACAAATTAATCAAAACGGTTCATCTATAGAAAAATATGGATCAAGGGTCGAGCAGCTTTTTGTAGATCTAACGGTCGCGCAGGCAGGTGAGGATCTAAGTGCATATAAAATATTACGTCCTCAAAATGAGAAAATTGCAATTAAATGTTTTATTGATGGCTTGCGAAACCGCGAAGTCCGCACTATTTTAGCAGCGCGCAACTACGACACTTTAAAAGATACCATAAGAGCAGCTAAGGATGAGGACTTGTCATGCAGTCGGCAATCTCCAAACGCATCTGTGTATGTCGGATATCAAAACACATTTAAAAATCGCGGATATAACTACAATTACAATAGACGTCCTAATCGTTCAAACCCATCCCGCCCTCCCGTTCGTGTATTCATACAAAGAGGAAATAGTAGGGGATTTTTTCAAAATTATAGGCCAAATCAGCAACAGTTCAACAACAATCATGGACACATGCGTGGTTCATATCGCGGTAGGCCTGGACGGATTTGTACACGCAGAGGTAATGTACATGCTATAGAAAATGGCATGAATAGTATCGATTTAAGTGACGGGAATCGAACTCTCCAAACTACAGAAAGACCCATTTCAGAACCATTGCAGTTTTTTCGATAATCATTTTATATATGCTTGTAACAACAACAGCTCGGTTGAATTCTTAGTACAAGGCTCCAAATATGGATTGCTTATAGATACTGGGGCATCACTATCAATATTGAAATATGAAACAGTGGCACGGTGGAACATTCCAATACAAAAGGAATACATTTCCATAAATGGCATTGGTGGCCAAGTACTTACATCAGGTTATGTTTATGTTACATTGAGCGCAAAAGGACAGGAATTTGTACACAAATTTTACATTATGCAGCACATACTAGGTTTACAACATGGTATAATCGGCAGAGATTTTATGAGTAAATATAACGCTATTTTGAATTATGAAAATAATACGATAACATTACAGAACAATTACAATAAATTAACTCTGCCCATGATTAATAGTACACTAAATAATACCAGTTTCTTAAAAATTCCACCGAGATGTGAGAAAATTTATATGTTAGACAGTAGTTTTAACGAAGACTGCGTAATTTTACCGAAACAATTATGTGACGGAGTTTTTATAGCAGGAAGTATTTGTAAACCAAACAACAGACAAATAAGTGTAAAAATATTAAATACTCGCGAAACGCAGATAGATATTAATTATTTTAGACCAGAAATACATTTGTTATCAGATTATAACATTTGTAACTTCGGACGAGACAGTCAAATTGATGGAGAAAGAGTACGCACTATGTTTTCTCTTTTAAAATTAAACCATCTAAACAATGAAGAAAGGTCATCAATCGAAAATATATGCGCAAAATATTCGGATGTGTTTCATCTTCCAAAAGATAAATTATCAACCACTAATCTTTACGAACAAGGTATACAGTTAAGACAAAACGCTGATCCAGTTTATACTAGACAGTACAGGTTGCCCTTTTCACAACGTAAGGAAATTGAAATACAAGTTCAGAAAATGATTTCTGAAAATATTATTGAACCAGCAAAAAGTGAGTGGTCAAGCCCTATTCTGTTGGTACCTAAAAGGTCAGACGACGCTACCAAGAAATGGAGGCTTGTTATAGATTTTCGTAAGTTAAATACTAGAATCTTAGACGATAAATTCCCACTACCTAATATAACCGATATTCTAGATTCGCTATCCGGTTCAATGTATTTTTCACAATTAGATTTATCACAAGCATATTATCAAGCAAAATTAAAACCAGAAAGCAGAAAGTATACAGCATTCACTACGCCTTCAGGCCAATATCAAATGACCAGATTACCAATGGGATTAAAAATTAGCCCAAGTGCATTCTCTCGTCTAATGACAATTGCCATGTCTGGACTTACATATGACAAATTATTTGTCTATTTGGATAATTTGATCTGTTTTGGACGTAATTTGGAAATTCACAATAAAAATCTTATAGATATTTTAACTAGATTGCGTAAAGTTAACTTGAAACTTAATCCAATTAAGTGCGATTTCTTAAGAAAAGAAATGCAGCTGTTAGGACATGTTGTTTCATCAGAAGGAATAAAACCAGATTTAGAGAAAATAAACATAGTAAAAAAATATCCTGTGCCCAAAAACGCAGACGAAACAAAAAGATTCATAGCGTTTGTCAACTTTTACAGAAAATTTATACCAGAATTTGCCGCAATATCTTTGCCGCTTAACAAACTGTGTCGGAAAAATGTTAACTTTGAATGGTCACAGGAGTGTCAGAAATCCTTCGAATTCCTAAAAGAGTCATTAACATTTCCACCAGTATTACAGTATCCCAATTTCAATGAAAACAATAGGTACCTACTTTTGTTTTACAAACAGATGCGTCCGGGTACGCAATCGGGTCCGTGCTATGCAATGGTGATAACAGACCAATTGCTTATGCAAGTCGAACTCTTAATAAAGCAGAAATAAGATACCCCACGATAGAAAAAGAGTTACTCGCTATCGTATGGTCAGTAAAATATTTCCGACCATATCTTTACGGAAGAAAATTTGTAATCAAAACCGACCATAAACCATTAGTTTACTTATTTAATCAAACAAACCCATCAAGTCGTTTAACTAAATTCCGTTTAACAATAGAGGAATATGATTACATAATAGAATATGTTCGAGGTACAGACAACGCTGCTGCAGACGCCTTGTCACGTATCCGAATAACAAGCGATGAATTGAAGGAAATTAATCAGCACGTAGTGTCAGTATTAACCAGAGGTCAGAAAAAACGTATGTATGAACAAAGTATACAAGGTGGTAGTGACAACCCTGCGGTTGCCAGGCAAACTACACACGACTGGTCTGATCACCCAAGAGTTTTAGAGTTGCTTGAAAAACCAAAGGATTGCACTGAGTTAAGGTTTGTCAATGAAAAAGAATGGAATAACCAATCAAATACAATACTTAGTTATGACTCAACAAATTGCATACTAAGAGTAAACCCATCTTACCGATTACAATGCGCACGAGATGCCTTTGTACGGGAGTTGGCTAATTACTGCAACAAAATGAAACTTGATAATGTGTATATTGTACAAAGTAGTGAAAACATTGAGCTAACAAGAGAGTTAGTTCAAAGCGTAAATAAAACACCTAGTTGGTCCGGACCACGTTTATATATAATAAAAGGTGTAAAAGTAATAAATGATAACGATACGAAACGTATCATCTTAAATGACTACCACTTATTACCGAGTAGCGGCCACGCCGGTATACGACGAATGATAAATAATATAAAACGCCGTTATTCTTGGCCAAAATTAGAAAATGACGTCACGGAGTTTGTAAATCGCTGCGACAAATGCAAGCGACAGAAACATTTTAGGAACATAAAACAGCCAATGGTCCTGACTGACACAGGCCATTCGGCGTTTGATAGAGTATTTTTAGATTTAGTTGGGCCCATAAGTAAGGATAGTGATAATTATATGTATGTACTCACACTCCAGTGTGATCTAAGTAAGTATGTAGAAGCTTATCCACTTAGAAATAAGGATACAGTTTCAGTGGCGACGACTTTCATTAATAATTTTGTATTGCGATATGGCATTCCCAGAAATATTATATCAGATCGCGGAACCGAGTTCGTATCGAAAGTAATGAATGAAGTATGTAAAACATTAAAAATAACTCAACAAACATCTACAGCATATCATCATCAAACAATAGGGGGTCTAGAAAATACACATAAAAATTTACTATCATTCCTACGCATACAAACAGAGAATCAACCCCAAAATTGGAGTTTATGGCTACCATATTGGTGCTTTGCTTTTAATACAACGGTACCTACATACAGAAACTAAATACACTCCGTATGAACTCGTATTTGGAAAACGTTGCAATTTACCAAGTAATTTAACTTCAGATATAGAACCGCTTTATAACTATTACGATTATCCACAACAACTCAGATATAGACTTCAAAAGTCACAGTACGACGCAAGACAAAATTTAATTGTTAGTAAACAGGTCAGAAAAAGTAAATATGATTTGTATACCAACCCTGTTACATACAGTACCGGTGACATGATACTACTTAAGAATGAACAAGCTGTAAACAAATTAGTACCATTATATATAGGACCATACCAAGTTATAGAAGATTGTAATCCTAATTTAAAGATAATGTATAAAGGTAAAGAAGTTATAGTACATAAAAATAGAACCAGACCATATATTAAATGACTTCATGTTCAACCACATTAGATAATACTTTAGTTGTAATAATGAATTTGTGTGAAAACCAATGATAAATCTTTATTTTTTTTTATCTCTACACTATCTAACCTACATACATAAGCATTGTATTGAAGTAAGAATTATAGTATAAGGTAGCGCTATTCGTATAATCAGAAAACAAAAATAAATGTAACCATTATTTTTATTTTATTTTGCCGGTGGGCGTGTAGTGTGTAAGACTAATGTATGTGTGAACATCTGTATCTTAATATTAAGTATCAATACATATTATAACAATGGAACGTACTCTAAGCGCAGTAATATACGATACACCAATGAAGGCACTTGTTTCAATCATCTTCCCGAACCGACAACCTTACAAATTAATCATAATGTAAGTAATCAATTTAGTCAATTATAATTTACTCAGCCAATCACATGCCAATGATTTTTTGATATATTTTCTTTTTGTGTTGTTTATGGCATTGAATGTTATGATAATTTTTCTTTATTATTGTTTTGAAATACTTATTCATTGTATGTAGTTCTAATTTCAATAATTTATAAATATGTTATGTGAAGCCTTTTTCTGTGCACGTGGTGTTAACCTGTAATTAATTGTTGCACTTGTAAATGTTACTCTAGTCATTAAATCAGAAATGTATATAGTGTAAACAATTGTTGGTTAACCTAAATAAATAAACAAATTGTGTACCTACTTGCTTGAAATATCTAATACTATGATATACATATATATACGGTATACATACTGGTAAGAGTTTTGAATATAACCACCAGATGGAGCCACTTTTAATGGAACAAACTTTTGACGTAAGATACCTATCTATACCAATGACTAAAGAATAAGAGAGGACATGAACTAAAAGATCTATATAAATTATACATTTATGGAAATATCATACGATTCTATACAGAAATAAAAAAATATACATGTTTCTTTCTAACTTATGCAATTCTGCAAGTGTCAAAAAGAGAAAACCGTATTTTGTCAGTTTTCTAAAATTGCAATATTGAAGTATGACGTCACGGAAGCCCTGCCCATCGGCCGGTTCGCCATTTTAGTTTCTGGTTTTGAGTACTTCTCAGAGTGTACATGAAGTGTCATTTGGCGTTATCGTGCGACTAAATATTAAGTTTTTTTCCATTTTGAGAACATTTTGAGTGCTGTAAATTTGACTGAGGCTGTCTGTGATAGAGGAAACCATGCCTAAGTGTTGTGTGAGGGGCTGTGGCTCGAATTACAGTAAAAAAGCGCCTCTGATATCCCTGCACAAGTAAGTCAAAAGAATTCATAGATTATTAAGTTTCCTATATAAATTTATACCAATTTCTATTTCATGTTTATTACTGTTCGGTCATAGATTATTGCCTATTCATAGTCTTTCGAACGATATATTTCCTTATTTTGGTTTTGTTTACTACGTATTTTTATTGACAAATATAGTGTTGTGATTGTGTAATTTGCACAACGAATCGATTTTGCATCGATAAAAACCAAATTTCGTTTGAATATTTAGCATGAAAGAATATACACATTTATGTTAGTTTGCGTGTTTTGTTTGTGTTTTTAGGTTACCAAAAAATGATAAACTTAAAAGTAAGTGGCTTGAATCATTGGGTCAAGAAAATATCGACTCCAGCCAGGAAAAAGTATTTGTTTGTTCACTACATTTCGAAGAGTCTTGTATTAATAGAAGTCTTGATATAGTGAGACTTCACGACAATGCAATACCGACAAGGCTCCCTAAGGTAAATTATCACATTTTCATTGTAAGCCTACATTTACCCATATATTCGAAAATAATGTTGGAGCTGATGAAGATTGTACAACCTATCTTTGCATTGTATAAATTCAATCTCTTAGTATTGTATATTTGCATAGCACATGTGTGAGCACTATGTACCCACTATAAAGGTTACTGGGTTCGTCTTTCATTGACTTGAATGTGCCTTGGCGGCTGAGAGTATGTCATGCTCACTCAAATGTGTCGCTGGTGGTGGCGTGTGTATTGGATCATTGAGTTCCCTTCAAAATGGTTGAGCTGAATGGTGCTGATCCATACGTCATGTTCGTGAACGGGCGCCGTCAGTAGGCACTGGTCATTTCTTAGCTGCCACGGCTTATTTTAATTCCATAATTGTTTTTATCTTTTTATTACGGACGCTTTTAACGTGCACGTGTTTCTACATCGTTCTCACATGTATAATTACAACATGAATGATGTAACCACTTTTTTGTAACAATATTTTGATTTAAAAGAGTGTCCATGGAGTTTCTTGCCCGTTCTTCTCCATAGGTACCTACTACGCTTTGGAATGGGCAACTAGCTTTATCTTTCTGACTGACCGACCCCTTGACAATTCAAAAGTGCCTGTAATTGGTTTATTTGAAATAAATGCTTTGAGTTTGAGTCATAATACATTATTATTTCCCTGTACATTTATTGTAGACAGGCAGACTTTATTGTATTTCACATTATTGGTGTACTTAATACTAATTACAAACTGATATTATTGTATCTATTTGAAATAAAACGGTTCTCCCATTAAATGCATAATATCGATTTCTGTTGTTTTATTTTGTAATCGGTGTAGTTTTGAATTCCTTGTTGCAGTTTAATTTACTTTTCTTCTAGCTTGATTATCACGAGCAACTATTAATCATAGAGTAAATAATATCAAGTAAAATTAATTTTAAATGAACCGCCAAATTGATGATTTTTGCAATTTTTCAGTCAGATTACGCAACAACAGGCTTTTTTGTACTGAATCCATAATGCGACGTCCTAGAATGAGAATCGAATAACACCCTACTTACCTACTATCTACTTAAAATCAAAAACCTTATTTTAATGTATGTGATTTCGATTAATCGATTTGTAATCAACACGATGAACAAAATCATTGCAAAGAATGAGCAGAGGACAACACTAGGTAATGGGCGGAGCCTACGCCATTTTACTTTCCACGCGGGCACGCGATACAATCTTTTAGTTCATGTCCTCTCTTATTGTTTAGTCATTGATCTATACATATTAATCTATGGTCTCCTGTACTTGAAGGAGCGCACGTAACAGAACCTATTATTGTGATTGATAGCACAGACTATATAGAGAACTACGTATTTTTAGTGTATATCACAGACTACAATATAGTATAGGATATTGTATATCGCATCAAAAAAGTAGATTTCTGGGTAATCGCCGTTTAATGTTTTGCTTTCGACGTCTAGTCGGCTAATTAGCCAATATAAAAATATGTAATCAACATGTTAATTATAAATAATCCTACTTTTCTAAAAACCATTGATTTAATCAATGGCTTTTGGTTTATGTGCAAACAAAATTCAGAAAACCTAACTTTGACTCAAGCTCTATTAGGTCAGTATTATATTAAGCATGCGATATGTGTAGGATACACTTAGATCGCATGCTTAATATAATACTGTTATTGTTGGTGATACCAAATAAATAAATATCTGTGGACACAATAGTAGATTGAACCAGCAAAACATTTATTTTATGCTATATTGTTAGTAACTAGATTGTAGAACTAAGGTACTAGGAATACAATAACAAAAGATCATTTTACTCAGTTGATTATGATACTAATTAATACTTAAAGACCAGCAGCTTAAAGCCCAGCAGCAGCTACTGGAAGGGGGCGGGGGGGCGCAGCCGTGAAGTCCAGCAGCAGCTACTGGGAGGGGGCGGGGGGCGCAGCCGTGAAGTCCAGCAGCAGCTACTGGGAGGGGGCGGGGGGCGCAGCCGTGAAGTCCAGCAGCAGCTACTGGGAGGGGGCGGGGGGCGCAGCCGTGAAGTCCAGCAGCAGCTACTGGGAGGGGGCGGGGGGCGCAGCCGTGAAGTCCAGCAGCAGCTACTGGGAGGGGGCGGGGGGCGCAGCCGTGAAGTCCAGCAGCAGCTACTGGGAGGGGGCGGGGGGCGCAGCCGTGAAGTCCAGCAGCAGCTACTGGGAGGGGGCGGGGGGGCGCAGCCGTGAAGTCCAGCAGCAGCTACTGGGAGGGGGCGGGGGGGCGCAGCCGTGAAGTCCAGCAGCAGCTACTGGGAGGGGGCGGGGGGCGCAGCCGTGAAGTCCAGCAGCAGCTTGCCACGCGCCCCCCCCTCGCGCCGCGCGCTCGTACGCCTCCTGCGCACGCCACCACGGGAACACGTCCTCCACCCACACGCTGAACTGCAACACGAACACGACCACTGCACTTACTGCAACACAGCGCGTGCGGCTGCCTCGGGCGGTACGTACCTGTCCGCGCTCGGCCAGGCGGCGCAGCTGCTCGATGTCCGGAGCCGACGGCGAGAAGAAGGCCCAGCGCACGTGCGGCGGCATCGGCACGCTCCCCGCCCCCGCCCCCGCCCCCGCAGCTCGCCCCCCCCGCCCCCGCAGCTCGCCCCCCCCGCCCCCGCCCGCGCCGCCCGCACGCTCTGCGCCAGCAGCGCCGCGCCCGCGCACAGCGCGCCCACGGCCACGCCGCGCGCCTCCATGTCGCGCAGCAGCGGCGTCGTCAGCGTCACGTAGCGCGAGAACTGCCAGCGCCGCGCCGCCGCCGCGTCGCCGCCCAGCCCGGCGCAGTCCAGCACCGCGTCGTACCTGCCGCACGCAAACATCAGCAAGGCCCACCGGCCAGCACCCCTCGCTCTGCGCGCATACTCACGGGCCGGCCGCCTCCACCGCGGCGTCGTAGTCGGCGGCGTGGCGGTCCAGCGCTGCGGCGGCGCCGAGCTGCGCGGCGCGCTCGTGCAGCGCGGCGACGCACCCCACGGTCACGTGCGCGCCGCGCCCGGCCAGCAGCTGCAGCGCGGCCTGCCCCACGCCGCCCAGCCCCAGCAGCAACACGCGCGCGCCCGCCGCCCCGCCCGCCGCCCCGCCCGCCGCCCCGCCCGCCGCCCCGCCCGCCAGCCCGGCCGCCCGCAGCGCGGCGCACGCCGTCAGCGCCGCGTACAGCGCGCCGCCCGCGGCCGCGTCCTGCAGGCCCGCCGGCGCGCGCCCCGCCTGCCACGCGACACGCGACTGCTATCAATGTATTCGAGACCAAGATACTAACTTTTTTTAGATGTCTTTATTTTGGGGAGTTTCACCCTTACGCCCTGTACCTATCGTACATAACATTACACGTACATACATATACATTAACTCCCGTACATACGAAACCGGTGCAATATGCGGCAGGCCAGCATTTTTTATACCCATTCATCTTTAACGACGACGAAGTCAGCGTGCGAGCCCTGGCGGTGCGGTGGCACCACGCCCCACACGCGCTCGCCGGGCCGCAGGCGCGCGGCCGGGCCTGCGCGCTCCACGACGCCCAGGAAGTCGCGCCCCGGTACCAGCGGGAACTCCACGCCCTCCGCGCCCTCCAGCGCGCGCAGCACGTTGAGCGCGCGCGCACCGTACCCGCCTGCAACCGACAGCAGTCGTGAGTGCGCGCCGTGCGATGCGCTCGCCCCGCCCCGCACTAGCGGCGGCGCCTCACCGATCATCGCCACGTCGATAGGGTTGAGCGAGGCGGCGTGCACGCGCACGAGCACGTCCTGAGGCGCGCGCAGCGCTGGCACGCGCGCGTGCTCCAGACGCAGCTCCGGCAGCCCGCCGTACGCGTGCAGGCGCCACGCGCGCATGCGCCCAGAGCCCGTTGCCGACGTCGCGAGTCCCGCGCCCTCCCGCGCAGGCCGCGCCGCCGCCGCCGCCAGCTTGGCCGCTGCCGCTAGTGCGCGCTGTTCCCGCATTCTATACAAATGAGATCATTCAATTTCCGAATATTTTGTGCCCTAAATTGTTACTGCCAATAAGATAATACATAGAAAAACGGTTTTTAAGGTTCCGAAAGTAAATGATAAATACCGGCCTACTAATAAAGCTAATAAAATAAGTAAAAAGTCTGCTACAAAAACTATAAAATGATAATGTCAGGCCTTTCTTATTCACTATTACGGGGACAACGTTTGCTTTTTAATAGCAGCACAGCAGATTAAGTTCACCCACACTGCACTAAACTAACTTCAAAGGCTTGACCCTTTTTAGTGTTCACAATAATTCAGTGTTGTCAAGGAGTTGGCTTGCCTCGACAGTCACTCGATGATGAAGACTGTACGACATCCATCTTAAGGTCTCGGTGGAGGTCGCTGTTTCTAATGTACCAGGGCGCGTAGACTATATCCCATAGTAATTGGTTTTGAAAACGTTGTATGATTTGGCGATTGCCAGGCACAGCCATTTAACTTGGAGACTATTTGCACTATATTGGTGGAAATTGGAAAGAAAGTGTATTCTAAGAATCCCTAAGCAAGGGAGTAGTGAAATTACGAAAAAAACAATTAGGGGTAGACCTCCTATATAATAACACAGGCATGAAAAACAAATCTATTAGTTTACCAATACTATATTATTTTATATAACTGGTATGGGAAAAGTATTTCGCATTATTTTTTACTTTTCTAGTACCTACTCCAACCACAGTTGGTCCCATAGTTTTTAATCCATAAATGAAACAGGATCAAAATGGTTCAAAAAAACTTTTGTAAAAATTTACCGTTTTCTTGCCGACTGTATTTTTTTCAAAATCGTTGAGTTCCGATCGCAATTTCTCAAAAAGTTACGGATAGTCTCTTAAGACCGTTTTCCCGTAGCTACAACGATTAAGGTACCTACCCTCACTGCCCCGTCTCAAAAATCCACCCTGTATATTTTTTTTTTATTGGATAGGGTATAAGTAAGTACCTAAGTACATCGGGGTAAACCCAATTTAAAATTTAAAAAAACTACTCCTAAGGGTGGAAGAATACAGGTTGATTGATTTTTCACCTACTGAATTTTCACCGGTGAACTGATTCTGTTGAAACTTGGCACACATAAATATGTAGTTCATCTCTGAACACAAGATTGATATTATTCTCGTAGCTGAAGCTCATGGTACCCGCAACACAAATATCAAATTTAAAGAACATCAATGCTATATGACAAACCACCCAGACGGCACTGGGCATGGTGGAACAGCGGTCATCGTCCACAAGAAGGTGAAACATCATTTGATGCCAGAATACAGAACTGAACACCTTCAGGCAACCACAATTGCCGTGGAGGATAGCACAGGCTACCTTAACGTGTCGGCGTTATACTGCCCCCTTAAACATAAAATAAACGAAAATATGTTCACACGATACTTCCACCAGCTTGGCAATCGTTTCATTGTGGGTGGTGACTGGAACGCAAAACATACTAGCTGGTGCTCTAGACTCACCACAACGCGAGGAAGACAACTTAAAACAAGCATAGACAAAAGCCACCTATTGGTATCCTCCACCTGTGAACCCAACAGACCCTAACAAAATCCCGGACCTCCTTGACTTCTTTGTACTGAAAGGACTACCGAGGCACTACCTCAAGCCTGAATCCTGCTACGACAGCTCCTCGGACCACACCCCAGTTATATTAGCAATAAGCACTATGCTGATAGAATCGGAAACAGTAAAAATGCTTTCGCCCAAGCACACCGACTGGGAATCCCTCAGAGATTACATTGACAATAACATACAACTAAATATACCATTAAAAACTCCGGATGACATAGAAGAGGCGACAAAATATATTACAACACGTATTCAGGAAGCTTGTTGGATCAATACCCCGGAGAACAAAATAAAAGATCGGCATAGTAACTATACACTAGACATTAAAAATGCTCTACTACATAAACGCCGAATTCGAAGAATTTGGCATCAAAGTAGGCTACCAGCGGATAAAACTTTATTTAATAAAGCCTCTGGAGACCTGAAAGAAATCCTATACAATTGGAACAATGAGACGCTGGAACATCAACTGGAGTCTTTAACAGCCACTGCTTCAACTAACTATTCACTGTGGAAATTCACAAAAAACTATAACAGGCCTCATAATGCTAGGCCTCCTTTTAAGACCGCATCAGGATGGGCGCGAACATCCCAGGAAAAGGTAGACGCATTTGCATGGCACTTCGAAAAAGTCTTTAAACCAAATCCAGCCATAGACTTGGCAAATGAGGAACTAGTTGATAGCGCCCTACAACAAGATTTCCAAATGTCGCCATCCCCGCTTGCTATCACAGTACGCGAAGTCTGGCGGCTAATAACAAAGCTTCAAGACTAAGAAAGCTCCCGGGTTCCTCACCAAAGAAATACTGAAACAGCTGCCCAGAAAAGCCATTTTGTTTCTTACATCACTCTTTAATGCCATCTTGAGCATCCAGTACTTTCCGCTGGCGTGGAAGGTGTCCCAAATCATAATGATACACAAGATAGGTAAACCTCCCAATGAACTATCTTCATACAGACCCATTAGCCTCCTGCCAATTCTCTCAAAAGTGTTTGGAGAAGCTATTGATGTACAGAATATCACCAATCCTAAATAACGAGAAAATTATCCCCGACCACCAATTTGGCTTCAGACAGGAGCATTCTACTATTGAACAAGTCCATCGAGTCTACGACAAGATAAGGACAAGCCTAGAAGAAAACCTATACTGCTCCTCAGTGTTTCTGGACATCCAACAGGCTTTCGATAAAGTTTGGCATAAGGGTCTGTTGCACAAGCTGAAAATCAACCTTCCCCACCAGTACTACTCACTAATGAAATCCTACTTGTCGGAAAGAATATTTCAGGTGAAAGAAGCAGATGTGACGTCACGATTTTGCAATATAACTGCTGGAGTTCCGCAAGGGTTGGTAATGGGACCGGTGCTGTACACAGTATACACTGCAGATCTCCCGCAGGTTGATGAAGTTACTACAGCAACATTTGCTGATGACACTGCAATAGTGGCAAGCCACACAGATCCTGCTATGGCCTCACACATGCTGCAAGGGAGTCTCGACAAAATAACCACATGGTTACAAAAATGGCGGATAAAGAGGAGCGCAAGCAAAATCAGTCCACGTCACATTTACGCTGCGAAAAGGTGACTGTGCACCAGTACACCTCGAGAATGTCACACTATTTCATCACGAAAGCGTAAGATACCTGGAGTTACATCTTGACCGACGTCTAACGTGGAAGAAACATCTTAAGACCAAGAGACACGAACTTAATATCCGATACCAGAACCTACATTGGATCATGGGACGAAACAGTAAACTGAGTACCGATAACAAACTTAATATATACAGCGATCTTGAAGCCAGTGTGGCTTTATGGAAACCAACTTTGGGGCAGCGCCTGTAACTCAAGCATTAGCATCATACAGAGAATGCAGAACGCTATTTTGAAGTCAATTAGTGGCGTTCCTTGGCTTGTCACGAACGCTGAAATACACAAGGAGTTATCTATGAATTCTGGCATGGATGAGATCAAGAACATCACAAAAAGGTACCAGGAAAGACTGCAAAGGCACCCCAACGACCTGCTGCCGCACTGAAAACAAGAAGTTACACATCAAAAAATCATCAGGATCATCTCAAAAGGAAACAAAATGTAGTTCTGGTGACACTAGGTACAACATAATAGTTCTGGTGACACTAGGTACAACATAATAGAAACCTGGAGTTGATCTGACAATGTAGACAAGAGAATTTCATTACAGCTCCTCAGCAATTTATGGCAGGTATATTGCATTTGGGCTTTATTTAATTGATTTTGATGAGAACTTAAAACCAAACCGCAAAAGAGTAAACTGACAAACAAGGAAACTAAAAGGTGAAAAAAAAACTTTCTAAGAAAAAATTTTACCACTCAAAACATGAGACATACCTAACTCCTAAATTTATGTAAGTAACTAATTTTGAGACAGCATCAAACAGTTAGTAAATTAATTACTTATAGGAAAAAATAATTGCAGCTTGGTTAGACCTCATCAATCAGTGGTGCCAAACAAAAGATTGATGAAGTGTATAGAGGCGGCTCTATATTAGTTAATTCAGGCTGTAAACAAAAGATTGATGAAGTGTATAGAAGCGGCTCTATATTAGTTACTTCAGGCTGTAAATGTGTATAGAGGCGGCTCTATATTAGTTAATTCAGGCTGTAAACAAAATATTGATGAAGTGTATAGAGGCGGCTCTATATTAGTTAATTCAGGCTGTAAACAAAATATTGATGAAGTGTATAGAGGCGGCTCTATATTAGTTAATTCAGGCTGTAAACAAAATATTGATGAAGTGTATAGAGGCGGCTCTATATTAGTTAATTCAGGCTGTAAACAAAATATTGATGAAGTGTATAGAGGCGGCTCTATATTAGTTAATTCAGGCTGTAAACAAAAGATTGATGAAGTGTATAGAAGCGGCTCTATATTAGTTACTTCAGGCTGTAAATGTGTATAGAGGCGGCTCTATATTAGTTAATTCAGGCTGTAAACAAAAGATTGATGAAGTGTATAGAAGCGGCTCTATATTAGTTACTTCAGGCTGTAAATGTGTATAGAGGCGGCTCTATATTAGTTAATTCAGGCTGTAAACAAAATATTGATGAAGTGTATAGAGGCGGCTCTATATTAGTTACTTCAGCCTGTAAACCTGTAACTGCTGTTGGGCTTCTCTTTACAGAAGTGAAGCGAAGACTGATTTTATTAAGTACTAAATGTATTGAAGTCAAGTTAAGGTAAAGCTCAACAAGTACCTAACGTCACTCCTATTCTTAATACAGTATTCAAATAATGTAATGATCTCCATCATATTTGACCTTTTGAGATGCTGGATGTGCATCTGAAAGACATGGTGGGCTAGCCAGCTTGTTTGAGTAGGTAACTGAAGAAACAACCGGCGAATGAAGGTTTGTGATGTGCTAGGTCTAGTCAGGTACTCTGGTTTGTGATGTGCTAGGTCTAGTCAGGTACTCTGGTTTGTGATGTGCTAGGTCTAGTCAGGTACTCTGGTTTGTGATGTGCTAGGTCTAGTCAGGTACTCTGGTTTGTGATGTGCTAGGTCTAGTCAGGTACTCTGGTTTGTGATGTGCTAGGTCTAGTCAGGTACTCTGGTTTGTGATGTGCTAGGTCTAGTCAGGTACTCTGGTTTGTGATGTGCTAGGTCTAGTCAGGTACTCTGGTTTGTGATGTGCTAGGTCTAGTCAGGTACTCTGGTTTGTGATGTGCTAGGTCTAGTCAGGTACTCTGGTTTGTGATGTGCTAGGTCTAGTCAGGTACTCTGGTTTACTATTACTTAGGTCTAATTGTAAGTAACGTCAGTGGTAGCCTAGTGGTAACGTCCGCGACTTACGAGTTAAAGGTCGTAGGTTCGAATCCAGACGGCGCTTTACTTACTGTAAATTATTTCATCACCACTGGTGAGGAAACCGGCATGTCCTAGAACAAGAAAATCGAAGACATATGACATCTACCAAGCCGCACTGGGACCGCGTGGTGGATTATGGCCCACTACCCCTCACCAAGAGGCTTGTCTCAGCAGTGGGATCACTAAAGGCTGATTATGCTCACAACTCGTTTATGATAGTGGGTGTTAACGAGGGGTTATAAGTACCTGTTACTTAAAGGTTAAGATGGGCTGAGAACGCATGAAAATTGATAATCTTGTAGATAAGCTGAGAAATCTGAGAATCCTGTGCTGACTGTGCCTGTGATCCTTTGGATCCTATCTATTCTATTATATTAAAAGTACTCTGTGGATCCTATGATCAGATGAAATTTGACAACCAATGTCAATTACTCATTTTTTTTTTTTTTTTTTTTATTCGCCCAAAAGGGCAGGCTATAGTCTTTTGACCATACCGCCTCGTCTTCCGTACAGAATTTCTTACGTGGTAAGTTTTGCGAAGATAACGTCTTTCGTTTTTAAAATCATTGTATTATTTATTTTGTTTATTAAGTCTTACGTAGTCAATCCATTTTAAACTTAGTCATTTTATTTTATTTTCATTTTATTTTTGTCAAATCCAGATTCTTTATCTATGCCATTTTGCTTATACTCAATTAAATTGCAATGTCAAAATAGTTCAAATTTTAATAATACTGTACTGCATTCCGAATTAGACCGTGATCGCTCAAGTGATGCGACTCGAGTCCAATTTTACTCGAGTGACTCTAGTGACATGGGATAAAATCGTATTCTATAATCAGAATTTTAATTCGATTCCAGATTTGACATTAGCTACTGTCATTTTGTGAAATAATGATACCACATATAATAGTGTAGTGATGAACATAAAAATCGATAAACAATCAGTGTGTGTGCCATCAGTGTGCCAATTATAGACTAAATTATTGATTTTTATTTAAATAAATACATTCATAATAATTATTTATTAATTAGTAATCGCTGCTCTATTTTATAAAAAGTTAATATTTTTGTTTTTATATTAAAAACAAAACTAATAATAAAAGAGCCTAGATAGTTTTTAGTATTGGCAACCCGTGCGCGCTCGTGCAGCTATCGCCATTTTGTTTATCGTGTCATTCGGCTTCATTCTAGAGGTGGGCAAAATGTATCTTTTTTGCGATTGGATCATTTGCATCTCGATCACTGAAATGATCCGAATCACTGATATGTCTCATTTGGCTCATTTGGATCATCGGCTCAAAGGATATAAATGACATAATGTTGGGATGGGTATACATTACGTTGCGTCGCGGCCGTTTACTACTGAGTCAGAGAAATGTTATGTGGCAACAATGCTGAAAGTTTTATGTGTACTCATTTATTGTATTATGTTAGATAAAAAAATAATCGAAAAAAAAATAAAATAAATAAATAAAATAATCGATCTTCCTTCATACTTTATCCAGGCTTAGGACTGGCGGCTAATCGTTAATTTATGGCGAAGTATACTACGCAAACAAATTATAAACTAAATTATGTTTTCGTAAATTGACAAAATCAACGTAAAAAAGTCTGTAGTAAAACGATAACTAGTTAGTGCAAACATTATATGCAAAAAACGACCGTATAGTATTTGATACGTAAGCGCCTTAGTGGTCATTTTTACGTGCATGGATTACGACAACGAATAAACGAAAATATGTGATTGTATGAGTGATACACATCTCATTTGGTATCTCTTTCTGAATTGTATAGATTGTCAAAAAACTCAGTGTGTCTGTCTCCCTCTCTCGCTCGCTCACTGCTCAGTCGCCTCGCGAGCGACGCGTCGCGTCGCGCAGAATGAGCCAGAGCAAAGTAATGTTTCAGATCCAAATGATGCGTTTGAAACGTTGTTACTGAACCAATCTTTTGTATCACTTCAATGATCCGGATCAGTGAGTCGGTTCCGTAAAGAGTTACACACGCCTACTTCATTCTCCCAGTCTGACTGCACGAATATCTTATTTCATTGCGAATCGATATTTTGTTGGGTTTTTGTTAAAGTGTTGTTACGTTGTGTTTGTTGTTACGTTTATAGTTTTTTGTGAACTTTGAGTGAATCTATTTGTTTTGGTTTTCCATCAAAATGGATCCTCAGCCAAGTACATCACAAAAAGACGTGGATGTTTTCTTGTCCCCAAGAAAAAAACGTCCACGAAAAGCTTTCACTGTTACTGAAAAAGTAATGATCCGCAACGCTTACAAATACTTGAAAAATGAAATTTCTGCGCAATTGGAGGCCTTTGAAGTTGTGGAAGAAAATGAATGTATGAGCAAAGTTGCTGACATATTGGGAATAACCTCACGCTCTGTTTGTAACGTTTTGAAGGAAGTAAATAAAGGTGCGCCGCCAACTCCTCCTAAAAAAACTGGACCAAAGCGAAGTTTCAAAGATAAAATTGATGAATTTACATTCTCTGCAATACGAAGAATTGTTCATCAGTTCTTTTACCAAAATGAACCTCCAACCATTGCAAAGGTTAGTCAATCAGTCAGACAGTATTATTTTATACCTACATCTTTTATATATAAGTAATGATTCCAAGCTATTATAAAACATACTATTTTAGATTTTACAAGTGATGAACGATGATTCAGAAATGCCCAAGATTTCCAAAGACACCCTCAGAAAAATTTTGAAGCATCTTAATTTTAAATTTGTTGCACGGTCACGCAAGAGCACACTTATTGATCGAAATGATATAATAACATGGCGCCAGCGTTACTTGCGATCTATATGTCATTTTCGACGAGAAGGGAGACATATATATTATCAAGATGAAACTTGGGTTAACGCAGGTAAGGCTAACATTTATACACAAAATGAATTTATATACATTTTACATTAAATTTAATAGTAATATTGAATGTCCATGTACTATATTTATTTTAAGGTCATACTGTAAAAAAAACTTGGGTGGACAAGAAAGTCACATCATCTCGACAAGCGTTTTTGGAGGGACTGACCACTGGATTAAAAAATCCATCTGGAAAAGACAAACGTCTCATAATTAGCCATATAGGTAGTGAAGAAGGCTTCCTGGAAGAGGGGCTCATGATTTTTGAAGCAAAGAAAAATTGTGAAGATTACCATGATGAGATGAATGCAGTTTGTTTTGAGGAGTGGTTCGCTGGAGTCTTACCAAAATTAAGACCAAACTCAATTGTGGTGATGGATAATGCACCTTACCACTCCCGAAAATTGGAAACGGCACCAAAAATGAGCTGGAAAAAAGCTGCCATTCAAGATTGGCTTTTAAATAAAAATATTCATTACGAACCAGATATGGTTAAAGCTACGCTTTTAGAACTGATTCCACATAACGAGTCTTTTAATAAGTACGCTGTAGACGAAATGGCAGCACAACATGGGATCACGGTTTTAAGACTGCCCCCTTACCATTGCGAGCTAAACCCTATCGAATTGATATGGGCGCAGGTAAAGGGGCATGTAGCTCAAAATAATAAAACTTTCAAATTGACAGACGTGAGAAATTTATTTCAGGAAGGCATTCAAAAAATTACGGCTACCGAATGGTCTAAATGCGTATCCCATGTTGTCAAAGAAGAGGAAAAAATGAGTAGGCTAGATATGTTAATTGACAATATCACAGACACATTTGTAATAAATGTTACAGAAAGTGACAGCGATAGCGATAGCGATGACGGCGACAATATATAAAATAAATTATTACCGTACATCTATCTGTTTTATTTGTCATGTTCCTTCATGATTACATTTTTTTATTTATTTCACACACAATTATAAAAGAAAAGTCTCAGATCGTTAACTAATCGTCAAAACTAAATTATCGGTTCAGAAATATTTAATTTCCTGATATACTTAGTTTACGAGAGTAAAATTATTAACGAGAAGAATCGATCCGGAAATATTCCATTTCCATATCGAATAATTTCGCAACGTCACTATTTAGTACTTGTCATAACGTTGCAACACTGAAATTGTCAAATCTGGACTCGAATTAAAATTCCGAGTATAGTGAAAAAATTGTTGACTCGAGTCCACTCGGACTCGAGTTCACTCGTTTTTCACTCGGACTCGAGTCACTCGCTCATCACAAGCTAATTGGGCTGTGCTCATCACTCACCGAGGCAAACAGGTTTGAACGTGCACGCGGCGCGGCCGCGGCGGCGTGGCGTACGTTGCGACGAGTTGAGGTAAAGAGTGAGTACTTGAGTACTTATTTGTAAAGAAAGACGTAGTCTCGTAGACGATCAAAACTCTGTAACGAAAAAATCTCTAGTGCGGAACTATTTTGAAAGATATAAAATATATATATATATATATATTAATTATTGACATAAAACATGTTTACAACGTTTAATAGAATTCTCTGACTTCTGCACTAGTTAGAAACTGTGTTGCAGGAGCCAGCGTCCTCCCGTAATAAAAGACACAATTTTGTTGTTTTATGACAAGGCAAAAACAAAATTATATAATTAAATAAGAGATTAAATAAAGAATGAATAGAATACTCTTACATAAATGTAGACATTTTACATAGGGTGACATAATGGGTTGTCTTATCGCTAAAAGCGATCTTTTACAGACAACAAATTTGTCAAAACAGGTAGAGCAACCTTTTACCTCATAAAGGATGAACATGATATAGTGCTGTTTGCAGACGACACTTCACTTTTATTTAAACTCAAACGTCAGCAGCTGGTTACTGATAATGTAAATAGTGCCCTCGCAAAAGTAGTTAACTGGTTTAATGTTAATAACCTTCTTCTTAACGAGAAAAAAACGAAATGTATTAAGTTTACGATACCTCATGTTAGACAAGTAGAAACAAGTATTCTCATAAAGGGTGAAAAGTTGAAACCCGAAAATAGGTACCACAGTATTCTTAGGCATAACTTTGGATGCCAAGCTTCAATGGGGCCCCCATATACTCTGCAGCATACGCCGTTAGGAAAATTCGTGGTTTAATTACTGATTTAGAGGCAGCCCGTTTAGTATACTTTAGTTATTTTCATAGTGTAATGTCGTACGGTATTCTGTTGTGGGGAAATGCCGCCGATATTCAGACGATTTTTGTTTTACAAAAAAGGGCAATTCGTTCAATTTATAAATTAAGTCCCAGACACTCCCTCAGAGAAAAATTTAAAGAGATTAATATAATGACTGTGCCTTCTCAGTATATTTATGAAAATCTTTTGTATGCACATAAAAATATTAATCTGTTTAAAAAGTACAGTGATATCCATAATTTAAATACTAGGAACAAGCACAAATTTGTTGTTCCTACTACCAGGCTCAAGAAAATAGGTGGCTCGTTTAGATGCCAATGTATACGTTTTATAATAAACTTCCTAGCCACATTCAAGCACTAAGCCTTAATAAATTCAAATCTTTTATAAAAAGCAAACTATGCCAGAATGCCTATTATACTGTCAAAGACTATATTGAGGACAAAAAGGCTTGGGATTGAGTTGCTCCAATAAAGCACAGGCAATGTTAATTTATTTTATTTCGCTAACTATTTTTACTTTTAATCTTTGCTATAAGTATCTATACTTATTTACATATACAATGACACTAATATTTACTGTATAAAGTAATAGATTATTTTAAATTATTGTGAATGTGAGGACTATGTGTGTTTTTGTTGCAGTTTTAATCATGTTCTGGCAGTTTGAGTAGCTGATGCGGCCTACCCAAATGTCCTCTCTTTGGTATTGTTCGTTGAATCGTTGAGCTCCTTAAGTTCTGAGTTGAGCTACACGGGTACTGACAAATGCGTGCACTGACTGGACAGGTCCACTCAATCTGTGTGGTTCTTTCCTCAAAAGACCATTTCAGACACAAATCTACATGGTCCTCAAAGATTATTATAATATTATTCTAATTATTGTGAATGTGAGAACTATGTCGGTCATTGATTTATTTACATTTATTTTTGTATTTTTCTCAACGTAATCATGATCTGGCAGTTTGAGTAATTTATGCGGCCTACTCAAATGTCCTTTCTTTGGTATTGTTCGTCGAATCGTTGAGCTCCTTGAGTCTAAGTTGAGCTGCACGATTACTGACAATTGCGTGCACTGACTGGACAGGTCCACTCAATCTGTGTGGTTCTTTCCTCAAAAAACCATTGCAGACACCGATCTACATAGCTTTCACATGACCTGACCAAGATTTTGTCTGGACTTTAAAAGAGACTGTGACCTCTGAGTTTGTTTCGGCCTTTCTTCTCAGAGTAGTCAGATAGGAAACGCCGACCCCATCTAGTTTAAAAAAAAATATGATTGACGTGTAAAAGTGTTTGTTCAAACCTACTTACAGAAATAAAATCATTTATCATTTACCTATCATTTATCATTTGATTTTTTAATTTATGTTTATTATGTGCATTTTTCAACTAATATTATTCGTCAAATGCAATAAAGAATTGAGGATTGATTATCACGAGACTTCATATCCATAAAGTTAGGTATATAGTGCAACATTACTGAGTTTGTTGTACACACGGCTACGCATCAAGCTATACATATCCAGTTTACACTGACCTCTTATTGTAAGGAAATCCTATACAATGCGAGATCAGCTTAAACTGGAAATGTATAGCTTAATCTGTAGCCGTGCGTACCTAATTCCTAATAGAATATTCTATTTTTCCATTATTTGAATGATATTTATTATTATTTATATTGATTTCGAAAAAAGAACCGGTTTTTTTTGTTTTAATTTTATTTTATATAGGTTTGCTCTTGACTCTAGTCTAGGTCAGTGGTGAAAGAGGCAGAGTCGATTTTTGTGGTTATGCAGTGGTGCAATACTTGCAATAAACCTCTCATTTATTAATCAACCTTGTTTTATTTTGCCCTTGTGTACCACTCAAATGACTCGATCATCCAAGTGGTCTTCGAGTGAAATAACCACTCGAGTGACTCGAGTACTCGAGTGGTATTCGAGTGAGATTGTAAAGTGACTCGAATGACTCGAGTGGTAAAATTTGACTCGAGTCGTATCACTAGATCGCTCACAGCGAACATAATATGATCGCTGTGAGCGATCATGGTCGTAACGAACGTAATTTTTACATAATATGAAAAAATTACGTTCCGATTTAGATATCATGATTATGACATTAAGAACTGTCATCAATTCATTCAAAACGCTCGTGAACGCGCTCACAGTGGTCGCTCAACGTTAACCTCAAATCTTGCACAAAACAGACCGATATTCTTCTGCAAATGGAAGTTCAACGCATTGGCACTTCTATTTTGTTGGTTGACTCTATCGACTCAGTAACTCCGATTTTGAGTTTGAGAACGACGATTCGTCCAGGGATGAAACTGATGACGAAGTGCTTATATCAGCGTAAATTTACATGCTCCCGGCAAAGATTTACCCCGAAGAAAAATACCATGTTCCTATTCATTTATTTATTGTTGGTTACAGTCGAAAAGTACGTATTAACATACACATGGGGTGTACAATATTTATTTATATGTCAATATTATTGGCTATGTTAAAAATTATTAATAAAATACTGACAAGTCGCGGGACGCCTGGCATCGAAAACCATTCTTTCATACTTCTTTACTATACAAAATAGTATAGCTGTAAATACGTAAGAAAGAATGGTTTAATAAAAGAAAATAAATGTGGCATAATGAAAAACCAAATATTCAGTTATTTTTGAATTTAAACAAATAAATTGTTCTTTATTTAAAATCAATATAGCGTGGTGCACGCCACCAATCCGTTTTACGTGTGGCTATAGATGTTTCACATAAATAGCGTGGTGACGCGTCGCCACGGCATGCGTCGCCACGCCAGCAATCGGTTTTACGTGCGGCTATAGATGTTTCACATTAAGGCCCTACCTTGAAAATAAATAGTAGATTGATGGGCGTGGCTTATTTTCCCCGCACGCGGGGAGTGGCGGATCTATGTTACATTCGTCGCGCCGTCTTGAGTAGGGTTGCCACCCGTACTTTATAATAAAGTATTGTAGTTACGTTATTTCAGGTAATTGTACTATATACTTTATGAGAACAATAAAGTACACGAAAATACTTTATTTCGCATGATTTGATATCTTTGGGATTTTGAAAAGTTTAGTCGTAAGTATTTTTTCGTTATACGAAATTTATCGATTGGTGCTGCATCGATGTCGCCACTCGCCAGCGCCACATCACTTAAGCACTCGTTTTTAACCATTTCTGAACGCAACCTAACCTCGAAAGTCAACAATGCAAGTGTCACTGTCATTGTCAAACAATTTCTTGTAAGTTTTTTTTTTGGCTTCGCATGGTTTGTGCGTTTAGCCCATTGAGCTAGGAAAAGCAGCCAATGTCACGTTTAGTTATCGAGAACAAAGGTAGGGAGACGAAAGAAAAAAGTATAAAATATTTATGATCAATTGTAACGGGATTTAGGATTGGACGATTTATAGGATCAGTGTATTATAAAAAGGTGAACTTGTTAGTTATGTGCACAGAACACTATTAGCATAGAGGAAAGTAATATATCGGGTATAGAGCCCCCTTGCAGAATTTATTGAAGACCGTTAAATGTCAATTGATCGGATAAATAGCGCCATCTATTATCGCCATCCACAAACTAGTGATATGTATAGCTAGCTATGTGGCAAATAGCAATATACTCATAATGGCAATAAAGTAGAAATTTCCGTGATATGTGGTCGTAATAACAAAAATACCGCTTCGGTATGCTTGAGGCTGGTGTATCGGCAGCCTTGAGAATGCTTCGGGATGCTTCGGCATCCTTCGGTACGCCGCCGGCGCCGAGGCAACACTCGGGGGATGTTTGCCCTGCGGGGCGAGGGGAGGCATCCGCCATTTGCATCATTTTTGACTCACACAACCAGCCCCTGTCAACTTTGTATGGAAGGAACGAAATACCTACAAGGGCAAAACCTCCAACTTGCCAATTAAAAATTAAAAAATGATTTTGTGTGGTAACACATAACTTCCGGCGATAGCGTCATTTGTCAAATCAAAATATTGCCATAAAATTATCGTTACTTCCATGTAGTAGTTTTTATCCATACCTCATGAATTAATTTTAATTCGAATAATGATAAAAAAATCTTCGATAATGATAAACTATAATAAAATCGTCATGTTTTTAATACTTTACGATAGGTCCAACAATGAAATGGAAAGAAATTATTTTTCATAGTAGTTTTTTTTTTTCATTTAAATACAGCACCAAGTTGACAATGGCGTCGGCATCGGCAAAATAGCAAATAATCAAAATAATAATATAGCAAATAAGCAAATATCAAAATAGCATCGGTTGTTTTGTTTGTTGTCTTTCGTGGTATTTTTGATTTGTGTCTAGATTTGAAGATCTTCACCTCATCTAACCAACGTCGAGTCGAGCTAGTGCTCCTCCGTTCCAGCGAATAATTTGTTTTTAATGAGAAATTGACTCTAGTGAGAAAGAGACTTTGTGACAATGGAAAACAAAAGAAAATGTTTTAAGGCGAGGTGTTCCCGTTTTTGCCTGTTTTAGAATTCATTTTTGATAGGCAATTTATAACATTTAGAATCTGAAATAAATATATATTTTAGATACATTCTTTCTCCTTACCATGTACCCGTTCAATACCCGATACAATAAAATTTTCTCGATAGAAAAAAATTCCGAACTAACTTCGATTTGCAGTTTTTTTACAAGCAAAATTTCGTTTTAAACAAGTACTAATACTCCTTTTTTTCTATAAAAAATATCAATTTGTAGGTAATTCATTTTGGAATCGATTCTACCCGATCGTTTTTTTTTTCATTACATTTATACATTTTTTATCGATCATTCAAGTGATTTTCGATCCGCGCGTCGCTTGCCAGTGTCCCGCGGGACGTTACCGAGGTGAGACCTGTGCCAAATTTTTGCGCTCGCGCTTCTCTTCTGCTCCGTACCTAAATAATATTAATAGAAAATAAATTGTAAATAATTATTGTACTTATATAGACTATAGTTAAGATTTTGTTTGTGTTTATTTCTCATTGTGTGAATATTTTGTATACAACAAATTTGTGATTGTTTTGTGAAAATGGCAAATAAAAGAAATAAAATAAGGGCTAAATCACGGTTGAAGGCAAAAAAATCTAACTACTGAAAAAAAAAACCGACAACCGACCCCGACCGACCGACCGATAGAATAAAAGAACAGACGTGCGGCCTACTGTACGAGAGTACATATTCACTACTATTATGGTGTCTGCAACGAATGTTGTGTAGTCTATCATATGCCATCTACTACGCGCAGCAAACTCGTGCCATAGTGTAGAAATATGGCAGTATGACCATTTCCTACGAATATTATTTTTATTATTTTCGGTAATGTTTAGGCCCAAGCTCGTTTATGCTCAGTACTATATACGTTACGTATACGTTGCTATAAATTTACTGCATAAAGACATCACTAATTCGGTGACACATGCTTATGGTGATCATCGACTTTGTTATGATTATAACTGTTCCAAAGATAAAAATTTAAATAACAATACAATGAGAGAAATTCAAAACTCTACTTTCTTCTTCCGGGTCAATGCCATTATCGCTACTGTAGCAGGTGAAGCTCGAAGTCTCATAGAAGATGTGGGCACGAATGTAGTAGAACGGTTCAATAGCGTTATTGCAAAATTTATAGGTGGAAAAAGAATACATTTTTCATTGAGACGGGGCTATCAAGGACGATGTTCAGCTGCTGTGGTTTCTTTTAACAGTGAATCTGCGGTTTCATCTGTCCAGAAAGCGATTCTTGGAAGCAGTCCTAGAGGAAAAGTGAAAGAAATTGAGAAGAAGAGGTCACTAAAAAGAAAATTGAACAGAGACCATCCCACAAAAAAAATAAGAAGATTTGAAGGAACTTCTGCACAGCACAACTATGGCCCTACTAGTTCAGCTCCCGATATGAGTCCAACTCAATTAGAAAAAGCCAAGGAAGACTTCCTCAACAATTTAAAAGTCTTGACAAATGATAGGCACCATATTGAAAGAAGCAGTGTCCTACAAAGGGATTGCAGTGATTGGATAGAGCTGAGGAAAAATATAATAACGGCATCAAATTTTGGTACAATTTGTAAAAGAAAACTGTCCAGGAGTACTGCACTAACAGTAAAAAATGTATTATATAAAAAAAATATATCTCACATTTTGTCAGTGGCACATGGCGTGGAAAACGAAAAACAGGCGCTACAACAACTGGAACGACAAGAAAGTATGATGATCGAGCCCTGTGGCCTTTTTATTGACAAAAAATACCCATTTATTGGGGCTACACCCGACGGTATAGTTGGGAACGACACAATAGTAGAAATCAAATGTCCAATAACGGCATTTAAAAAAGGAATAGATGCTGCTATTAAGGAAAACAAAATTCAAATATTCAAATACGATAAAAAGAATAATACAAGAGTCATAAACAAAAAAAGTAATTGGTACTACCAAGTGCAGGGTCAACTCCATGTATCAGAAAGAAATCAATGCATTTTTGGAATATGGTCCGGTGAAAATCATCCACTGGTAATAGAACGTATTTCAACGATGACGAATTTTGGAGAGTGAATATGGAGAAAAAATTATAGATTTTTATTTGAAATGTCTATTGCCAGAGATTGTGGATCCGCGACAAATTCGCGGTATGCCCATACGAGACATAATATTGCAAGGTAATAAAGAAAATGTTAACGATATGCCTATGCAGCCAGTTCCAAGCAAATCCAAGGACCAGATTCCGAGTCAATCTACTCAGCTAGGTCCATGCAAACCAAGACAGCTACATTTCAATGAATTTTAGGCAGTTGTACATAAATTATTTTTAATTTTAGAGATATAAAAGTGTTTACTTTTGATTTGATTAAAAAATAAAAATACTTTATTTTTATTTTATTGACGACTCACGCTTCACATTATGTGTTACACGAGATGACCATTTATACCTCTAAGCTTTGTTGAATTACAATATGTATTGATATTGTAATTCAAGAATTGTAACACAATTCTCCTAAAGTAAGTGTGCCTACTGCTTGATTTTTTATACTGTAGCACGAATATTTGATTTTAGTCAGTCAGATTTTAAATCCACCTTATAAAAAAAAAGTATACCAAATTATTTTTAATAATTAGTATCAAGTTTATACAATACGTATCTAATCTATCTATAACCTTAAAAATACCGTACGCAAAATACGCGCATTGACGTGTGGAGTTGCGGATACCAGCCCGTATTACCTATTACCTAACCTTAAAAATAACTACTACTAGAAAAATAAAACAAAATAAACTTATACTAATCAATTCAAGTTGATCTACTGCATTGCTCTACTCTGTGACGCAACTTAGTACCTACTCGATTTCGTGAACTCATGAGCGGTGGGTTTGGCGCGTGCGTCTCCCGCGCATCGTAACTTATTACGTATCGCTACTCCTTGCGGGGGCTGGGGTATGCGTTAAATGCCTACGGCGCTCGGAATAGCCTCGCCTTAAGTGCGGCTGCTCACCTGCTAAAGACGGCGTGAAGTTGTTTCGATTTCCCAAACCTGGAGTAACTAACCTGATTCGGTAGGTAACATTACGTACTTTTCATTTTATATACTTAGTCGTATTAAAAACGTAATTTAGACTTAACTTTTGAACCCTTGCTAGTCGGGGGTTTGGGTATGGTAAAGACTGTAAAGAGGAAAAAAATACCTACAATTTGAACAGCTAAGAAGCCCCGCTATAGTAAAGACATAGCCTATATTTTCACAACGATAAATGTCATGTCCTTTATGTACAGAAATCCAAAGAAATACAGATAGTACTTAGAATGTATTTGCATTAAATATCATAATGTTAGGCCTAAGTATAGGAAGGATGCACATGGTATTTTTCAAACTGTCAAAACACCAATTTTTATGCACGTCTTTATTAAAAATTGTTTTGTTTTTAATTTCAGCTGCTTACTATGGGCGAAGTATATTTTCCCTGAAAAGGAAAATGTATCCTTAAATTTTCAAAATAAACTTCATAGTGAGCACAGAATGTTGTGTCAGCGACATTTTCAGAATGCAGATTTTGCAGACAATTCAAAGACAAAGCTACTAACAACCGCTGTCCCAAATGATGTAAGTCAAAAATATTACAACAATCTAAATCCTTGGAAGCTTTATCTCACTATAATAATTATATATAAGACCCAAGGAGATAAGGCCGCCCATTGTATATTAAGTAGTGTTCAATTTTATTTTTGTTGTTATGTTTTTTGTGGTGAACAATATATAAATAAACAAATATCTGACATTACACATTACATCCCAATCTGGGCAGAATCATTGAGCTAGGAAAAACATGGAGGCGCCGCGTTATATTTGACATACACTTTGCATACAAATATGAGTGAAATACGATACAGACTGTGAAATATCGTTTTGTCTCATTCTTTCTAATGAAATAATCATATGTGTTAAAAGAGACAACAATATTTAAGTTGTTGCTCAATATGGTAACATTTTGTCGTGACGTAGGGACAGTAACTGTCCCTACGTCACGACAAAATGTTACCATATCTCAATAACACAAAAAATAAACAACCATTTGACAGCACAACTACCACGAAACTCGTCTCCACAGACTAAATAGAATGTCGCATAAGATGGCGGATAGGGCACTTACCTACAACTGTTGTAGGTAAGTGCCCTATCCGCCATCTTATGCGACATTCTATTTAGTCTGTGGAGACGAGTTTCGTGGTAGTTGTGCTGTCAAATGGTTGTTTATTTTTTGTGTTATTGAGATTTGCGAGAATATTACGAGGAGTTTACCTTTAAAAATGAATGGAAATGTTGGAAAACAGCAAACCAACATGCCTGTGCGTTGTATTGTGAAGTGTGGTGCAAGAAAGAATGGAAATCAACCTCAATTGTCTTTGCATAGGTTAGTAGCCGGTTTTCATGCAATATTACATACATTCATACACGTTCGATGAACAAATTGTTACTCAATCGTGATTTTAAGGCTAAAGTATATTTGGTAAGGTATATTTGGAGTCATTTTCGTATAACAGACCTATTTATTATTTCATTCGTTTGTTTACAATAATATGTCATAGTGGAATAGTGTTGTACCGTTGCTGTGATAGTTTCCGAAACTAGTTCCTCCGCTGAAACGATATCGGTACAATCAGCGATGTTAACATAAATCGTTCTGCGTGTCCTAATCGGTCCGAGCGACTTTGCTTGGTCACAGCACCGGGAGACCGTTCCACAGAGTTTTATATGATGATAAATAAAATAAGACATAGACATTTTAGTTAGATATTAACAGCAGCTTTTATTGATCAAAATACTTACCTTTTTTATAGGTTTTCTAAAAATGAAGGATTAAAGAAAAAGTGGTTAGAGGCTATTGGTGAAGAAAATATTAATCCGCGACATAAAGAATGGTACCTCTGTTCACTTCACTTTGAAGAAAGCTGTTTCAATAGAACACTTGATGTAATGAGATTACATGATAACTATGTTCCCACAGTATTTTCGGTAAGTGTAAATAATAATTAATTAATAATAGCCCGGCCCTTTGGCCTGAAATAAATAAATAGATGTATTAATTACATAAATAAATCATATTGTAAATTGCTTATTGCTTATTAGTATCTATTTTTTTCAGGCACCTGGCAAAAAACAACGTCACGAGTCATCTGTATTATGTGAAACGAGAAACATTCAAAATACGGATGTTTCTCCACGTATCATCACATCTACTGTAATGCCTCCATTACAGTTCCCCCACCGAATTGTGGAAACAGACGAAACAGTGCACAAAGTGGTATGTATCTACTCAAACGTTTTTGATGCTAGAAAATTACAGGAGGTTCTTACGAAAATTAAAATTTTATAACATTACGAAAATAAAACTAAGTTAAGTCTCCAGAAAACATTGAAATCCAAATGAGACATTTTTACAAAGTAGAAAAATAAAGTATTTTTGGAACAAAATCTACCCACAGGGGATAAATTATCAAAAATGAAATGTGGGGATGAAATGAGCTGAGTTCTCTCTTATTTAAGGTGTGGTTACGGTACCAATGACGTATCCTCTCTGTTCCGTAGCTGTACTACAGGTCCACCTGTCAGTGATTTCTCAGCACGTTTTCTGATCTTCGTGCTAAAGTATAATATAAAATTGGATTTTTTAGGATCTATAGACTTAGCATGAAACAAATATTACAAAGCAGCATTTTCGACGCAAGTTGATGATTGAAGTAATTTTAATTTATTTTTTCAGGTTGTACAAATTGAAAAAATTAAGGCTTTAAAAGAAAAAAGTGTGAATCAACAACAAAAAGTTAAGTTCGCCTTATCGAACGGATTCGAAAGAAAAACAAAAAAAAATGCTAATTTGAAAGATATTATAGAAGACCTTCGAAGAAAAAATTGTATCAACATGGAACAGACTGTTGTAATAGAAGAATTGGCGGGACCAATAAACTTCTTAAAAAGACAAATTAATAAGTCCAAAGGTTTACCCGCACCAAAAAAATACTCTGAAGAAACTGACTGGACAGGTCCACACAATTTGTGTGGTTCTTTCCTCAAAAGACCATTTCAGACAGCGATCTACATAGCCTTCACGTTATCTGACCTTTGTCTGGACTTTAAAAGAGACTGTGACCACGGAGTTTGTTTCGGCCTTTCTTCTCAGAGTAGTCAGATAGGAAGCGCTGACCTAATTTAGTTTTTAAAATACGATTGACGTGTAAAAGTGTTTGTACAAACCTACTTACAGAAATAAAATCATTTATCATTTATAATTATTATCACACCCATAAACATATTAGTAAAAAAAAAAAAAAATTTTTATTTTCACTCCACAACTCACTCTTTAATAAATAGTTAGGTATGTTACACAGACATGTTGTACACAAAAGTTTTTAATTCTGTACAGAAAAAAACACTTGATTTGAGTTTTATTCTCAGATAACAGACGGTAAGTAAAGTACTCATCTTTTTCTGTTACAACATTTATTTTAAGTAAGTTATAATTATGAACCAAACGTGATATCAAGTAAGACTCGTATCGATACTCGTTATAGTAACACCAATATTCCTTGATTGCCACAACCCTAGCAATGGCAGCCATTTTATGAGACATTATGAGTTGCAGGTAGGCACCTTTTTTTTGTTGATATTTCCAGTCCATACTATTATAAGTCAATGGGCAGAATCAGTAATATGGGTACTAGAGACCATACATAGACAAGTATTAAACATGTCCTGTGTAGGTATCAAACCTGCAACCTTGGGGTCGGAAGGCAGAACTATCCACTGAGCTAGTAATAGGCTTTGGCCAACAATGTTATATTATTCTTATGAAAATATTATATATTTTAATTTCAGGGAGCACATGCTTTACATGTGGATTCCTCTGTGGGACATTCGCAACAGATGCCTTTTCGCGACATTACCAATTTGCAGAATACCGAGACTGCACCACGACAGAAAGCAAAAGATAATGAGCCAGTGGCCGGACCATCAACTGAGCCCTGTAAAGCTAATCAGGCAAAAGAAAATTTTCAGCCAGTGACTGGACCATCAACTGCTTCATTCAATCAAGGACAACAGATGCTACTAATAAAATGTCGCAAATATATGCAAAAAGTTTGCCAGCTGCGGAACCGAGTAAAAAGTTTAAAAAAGAAGGAGATAATACATGCCATCAATGATGATAAAGCAGTAAAAAAGTTATCAGAAAAAATTACACCTGCATTTGCTCTGCTGTTACAAGGGCAAATAAGAAACTTTAAAAAGAAAGTTACTGGCCGGAGATGGTCAAAAGAGGAAAAAATTACAGCCTTGAGAATTTTTAAGCGCTCTCCAACATGTTATCGACTTTTACGACGGTTGTTCCCGTTGCCATCAACCAGCACATTGAAAACTCTCTTGCGTAAATTACCATTTGGAGTTGGAATAAATAAACCAATGTTTACAGTGCTGAAACAATTTGCAGTGACACAAGCACCAGGTGATAATTATTACACGTTAATGTTTGATGAAATGTCTATAAAAAAACATTTCCAGTACAACCCCAAGGATGACCTTATAGAAGGCTATCAGGACCATGGAACCCATGGAAGGTCTCCGGCTATAGCTGCATTTGCTCTAGTTTTTATGATCTCAGGCATAAGAAAAAGATTTAAGCAACCAATTGCCCACTTTTTCTCAAGTGGATTTTCAACTGCAGACAGGCTTGCAGTGCTAATAAAAGAAGTAAGTAATTTTTTATTTGTGTTGATATAAGTTCTACCTACATAGTTTTGTTAAAATGACAACCCCATATCGGTCGGCCTCTATAGGCCGACCGCTTAACTGAGAATTTGCCCGAGGTAACTGCGCGATACGGAAGGGGTGCTGCTGTCACAAGTTGACGAATCACTGAGCTCCCGCATCATGTCACCAGACCTCTCCCGCACCGTGTGGCTGCCTCAGGCAACGTCACAGTTAAGCGGTTGGCCTACAGCTATTAATTTATTATCAATCAGTTTCACCAATGGGATCGAAAGTGGCATCATTCTCTATCCCATCAATCCCATTAGCTAAATTAATTAAATTTAAAATCTCAAGGTTTAGGCTGAGCATTGTCATTGGTCAGTCTAGGTCTCAGTTCTGTTTTATATATGTTTAGATGTTGATAGTTGATATTTATTTTATCACCCATAAAACAGTTAAAACAGTATTTTTTTTTATTTCAGGTTTTATATCAATGCTTTGAAGCAGGCATAAATGTTGCGGCTATTGTCTGTGATATGGACGGAGTTAATAGACGAGCATTTACAATTCTGGGGTCAACTGTACAGCATCCATATATAAATTTAAATAATAAAGAAATAGTTACATTTTTCGATCCACCACACCTACTTAAGTGCTTCCGGAACTTGTTCATTAAATATAACATTGAGATGACTACACACATTTCTTCTGATGGCTTAGTTGGAAAAGGTAAGATATAATGTATTAAAAAAAAAGATTTCTCACTCTCAAATCACTTTTATTTTGCCATAGTTTGGTTACTGTTTTAAGGCTTCCGTACATGAAGGGTGCCAAACGAAACCGTATTACTAAGCCTCCGCTGTCTGTCTGTCAGTGGGCCTGTATCTCATAAATCGTAATAGGTATTTACATTGCCGCTATAACATAAAATAAACTTTAGATATTGAAAAAAGAAAAAGCTGCCCCTGGCATGTAGGGTGTTATGGTCTAGAACTCATAATGTAGAGGGGGAGAATTTATATAGCCTATGTCACCCAGACCATTACTATGAATGTATTGCTAACTCGTTCATCAAAATCTGTACATTAGTTTAGGCGCTGCGGTGGGACACGAAAATACAAACATACATACATAGATACGACTGATAAAATCATAACCCTTCCTTTTTTGACGTAGTATTTAATTATAGTTTTATAATAATTATTTAAAAAAAAATTATCTACAGGTATTGCAAAATGGTCGCATTTAAAGGAATTTTACAAAGTGGACAGCACCAATCCCAATTTTGTATACGCACCAGTGCTGAAGAAAGACCATCTAGATCCCAACTCAAAACAGAAAATGAAAGTGAACCTAGCTGCACACTAGTGCTGAGCCACTCTGTAGCAGGAGGAATGTTGGCGAGAATCTCAAATGGTAACTATGGAATGTTAAAATACAAAATTAGTTCTATCATAGGCATATATGTCATTACAGTGGTAATATATTATATTGTAATTGTATAATTGATGGAAAGGTAGTAAATGACAATATTTTCTAACCTTACACTTACACCTCATTAGTATTTTTTATTAACCACAACAAACTGTTTCAATTTCAGGTTCAATTGGTACTGAAGCTGCTGTGACAGCCAGTCTGGTGACAGACATGGACAAGTTATTTGATTTAGTTAACGCTGACACCCCAGACTTAAGGCGAGGAAAACTTCATTCCATGAATTGGTCCTTGACGAGCCCACACAGAGAATACTTCGAAAAAATGAAAGTTTTTTTTCAAACAATGAAATTCATTGGGAGCCCTCGAAGGCCGCCATCACAAGATGGATGGCTAACAACGTTAAACGCATTTTTAAAATTAAGAAAAAATTTGGAGGCGGCTAATATTACCAGGCTGGCTACCAGAAGGCTGCAGCAGGACCCGATCGAAAATCTGTTCGGATGCATTCGGAGCAACTGTGGGTCCAATACAAGCCCCACGTGTGGCCAATTTGTGGCAGGATTAAAAACGGCAATTCTCAGCAATTTGTCCCACATTGGCACATCAGGAAATTGCGAGAGTGATAATAATACAATTATTCATAACTTTAATACTTTTTTATCAGTCTCGCAATCACAGCCCACAGACACAAGCACAGAAACTGAGTTTGTTATTGAGGACATGCCTGAAGTAAGAGAAGAAAATATTGAAGATGAGAATGCGGAAATTCAGGCCTGTGCTTATTAAATTAAATTAAATTCATTTATTTCAGGTCTTTAACCCATATAAAAATTAAAAAAAGAATTTTACATTTGCCATGCTTGCACTCTAAATGTTACATATTATTACTTATAGATTAATAGACATACAAAATAATTATAAAATTGAAATTGAAATTGAATTTAGAATTTTATGTCAAATACAAAATATTCAAAAATGTCAAAAATAAATAAAGGAATAATCAAAATATCAAAAGAAAATGTCACAAATGTCAAAAATAAAATTGAAAATTAAAATGTCACAATATGTCCAGAGAAACTAATACCTATGTCAAAGATATATATATGTGCAGGCACTGGCATGCAGCTGCAGCCATCTCCGCAAGAAAGGAGAATCCCACCGCTCGGACAACACGCTCAGGATCCCGTTCAAGCCGCCCCTACAGCGACGCAAAAGCGATGCACTCCTTTTCCGGATTATTCCGTAAAAGTCATCGGTAGTAGCATCAGCGAACATCGCTGATGCGCTACAAAACCGGGGCCGCCCCAACAGAATTCTGAACGCGTTGTTGTACTGGACACGAAGCGAGTTGTACGCCCGCTGAGTGAAGTTGGTCCACAGGCTGCACGTGTAAAAAGTCTGGCAGTATGCCTTGAACAAGGTTATCTTTACCTGTGAAGAACAGCGTGCAAACCTGCGAGCCAACATGTTGCACCGTACAGACAACGCCCTTCGCTCCCTCTCGATGTCCGCATTGTCAGACAGATCATCAGAGACCCAGTGACCCAGATACTTGAAACGATCTACTCTATTCAAATGTGACCCGCAGAGAGTGACAGGTGGTCCAGTTAAGTAACTTTTAGTACCAGCTTTGAAGATCATGTATTCACTCTTCTTTGGGTTATATCTGAGCCCATGGGCCTCCGCGTAGGTCTCACAAATATTCAAAAGCCTGCGCATCGCAGATAGAGACGGGCTCAGCAACACCATGTCATCCGCGTAACTTATGTTGTTTATACACACCCCGACAATGGAACAACCGACCTTAGTGCTGCTGAGCTCCCCGATCAATTGGTTCATATACAGGTTGAAGAGACGCGGGGAGGTTATTCCCCCCTGCCTCACTCCACAGTCCAACCCGTATATGTCCGAATGCGACCCTGCCCATCTGACACTATTTTGCTGGTGACTATACCAATATTCAAATAGTGCTATAATGTCATGTGACAACTTCGTCTCGCATCGCAACTTACGCCATAACTTGTCATAATTTACTGTATCGAATGCTTTTGACAGATCTAAGTAGCAAGCATATACAGGCGTATTCCTGTCTGTGTAGTACTGAACAGTTTGCTTGAGACAGAGGATAGCACTCTCAGTGGATTTAGGATTGGACGATTTATAGGATCAGTGTATTATAAAAAGGTGAACTTGTTAGTTATGTGCACAGAACACTATTACCATAGAGGAAAGTAATATATCGGGTATAGAGCCCCCTTGCAGAATTTATTGAAGACCGTTAAATGTCAATTGATCGGATAAATAGCGCCATCTATTATCGCCATCCACAAACTTGTGATATGTATAATAACTAGCTATAGGTACTCTGCAATAGTGCATAAACTTTAGCTTCCTTAAATATTTTGCTTGTTTTTAATTTGATAGTTTTACTTAATTTAAATTTTCTCTTTATAACAAAATCATAGTAAAACTTTATCAAATTAAAAACAAGCAAATATGTAAGGAAGCATCAATTTCAAAAGGTAAACAGTGGATAAATGAAAAAAAAAACGACTTTTCTTTTTACAAAATTACTTATTTATTCGTCTTGTATTTATTTTTATAAGCTTCCGCTGCTGTTTTAGTTTCATCCTCACCATTCTATCCCTGTCTGTAAAATGGATATCACAGATAACCTTTTTACCTAACCTATCCTACAGCTCATAATCAGCTGGACTATCTAACTTCCCACCAGCTATAAGAACCCAAGCCTTGAAACGGTCAGGATTCCTTTCTGGATGTGGAAATTGATGGTAGAAGATCTCTGAAACAAAAAGAAAGAACACTTTTATTTTTTATCTTGAAAAGTTTAAAGATCTAAAACCATTTTTCCTGAATAGTAAAGGCTCGTACACACTGGCGCGACGCGACGGTGCGACGTGTCGCGTGGCGATTCTGCGACATTATATCCGTAGGACAATTTCTATGAAACACGCGCGACAGTGCACACAGGAGCGACCTGTCGCGCTGCGACGCCATTGCGGCGCGTCGAGCAGCGCGACACCATAGCCTGTACATCTGTATGCCGTCGCGCCGCGACACCGTCGCGCTTGCTACGCCACGCGAAACTAGAGAGTATAAATGGCGGTGCAATCCAAGCTGAGCTCAGCCCGCCCGATCAAGATGTTTGGCAAGCCGATTCCTTGGCAAATATCTGGGTGTGACTTTGGACAGACGTCTCTCCTTCGCAGAGCACATAAAGGTGGTTCGCTCGCGAGCTGCCTTTGCTCTGAGTAGACTACATTCCGTCTTAAATGCACGCAGCAAATTATCACTCAGGTGCAAACTGTTCATTTATACGGCATGCATCCGACCTATTATGACATACGCCTGTGCTGTTTTCGCACAGGCCCACCCCCGGCACATCCACAGGATGCAGACCCTACAGAACCATTTTCTACGTAAAATCACGGGTTCCCCCTGGTTCGTTCGTAACATCAACCTACATTTAGATTTAAAAATCCCCACCATCCAACAATTCATAAAACACGCTTGCAAGCGTTTCTTCGATACCGCTGGCAGCCATCGCAGCCCTCTGGTTGTGAAGGCCACCAGTTATATCCCCTCTAGAATCAGTAAAATCCGCCGTCCAAGGCACGCACTGACCGACCCCGACGACCCCACCACCCTCCTCCAGGAAAGCAGTAGGGCCACCAGTACAGTATACAAACACAGACACAAAACGAAGTTCCGACCTCGCCGCCGAGGTCCTACGCGTCCGCGTCAGCGTTCCTCCCCGATAAATTCCTCTTCCCCTCCCTTGATCGGATCCACAGAGCCAGCTGGTGGCGTAGCTGAGCCAGTAGTTTTAAACCCCCATAATAATAATGAATCCATTCAGATCCAGCCTGTCCCCAAATTGCTGTCCCTCCCCAGCGACGCCCTAAGCCGAGGTTCGTACCCCACAGGGGGTGCCCTTAGGTGATGGTCGCTTCGTTTATAATTAATATTATGCCCCTGGCTGGAGGCTTTGAGTTAGCTTGAAGGCACCACAGGATTGACCGGTTAAGCAGTCACGGCCTCTCAAGGCCAACTGCGAGATGCCATACACAAAAAAAAAAAAGCTGAGCTCAGTAGTAGACGATCTTCGTCAGAGGACTACTTCTGAGATGAGGGCACGGCGCGGCTCCTCCCAAGCGGCACACTCTGCCAGCGTATGCCGCGCCGTGTCCTCCCGGCAGTCGACGCAGTGGTGACACCGGGCGTCCGGCTCCCTGTTTATGCGACACAGGTACTTCCCGAAGCAACCATGCCCCGAGAGCACCTGCGTCGCCCGAAACGACTGGGAGCCGTGCCTCCTCCCGAGCCAGCGCTCTAGCACCGGCCGGACCGCCTCGATGGTGACGAGGCCGGCGGTAGGCCGAGAAAGCCTGTCCCGCCATTCCGCCACCAGGACCTCGCGAAGCTGAGACCGACGCAGCTCCATGTGCCGCTGCATCGGTCCTTCACCCCGCGCCCTCGCTTCCTCGCGCCACCGATACAATGACGCGAGTACTTTCGCCTCGAGGTCCCAGGGCGGGGATCCGGCCAGTACGCAAGCCGCCTCGTAAGAGATCGTGCGATACCCCCTGATGACTCTGTCGGCCATCGCCCTCTGCGGCTTTCGCAAAACTACGATGCTGCCGGCCGTCAGGTCAGATGCCCACACCGGGGCCCCATACAGGGCCATGGATCGCACGACCCCCACGTAGAGCCGCCTACAGATGGCGCTCGGGCCCCCCAGATTGGGAAGCAGCGTCGCGAGCGCGCCAGCCGCGCCCAGCAACTTGGGCGCCAGCCGTCGGAAGTGGGGCTGGAAGTTCCACCGGCTGTCGAGCACCAATCCTAAATACTTCATGGTGGACTCGACAGCGATCCGAGCCCCCCCGACCACGATGTGGGAGCCGGGCGGCGGCGCCCGCCGGGGGCCATGAAACACCATGGCCTCCGACTTGCTGAGGGCCACCTCCAGGCCTAGGCGACGTATGCGGCCCACCACCTGTGACACCGCAGCCGTCGCCAGCAACGCTGCCTCCCTGTGCGAGCTCCCCCGGGCAGTGACCAGCGTGTCATCTGCATAACACGTCAGGTCTACGCCCGGTTGGAGCTCGCCCCTCAGCACCCAGTCGTACCCGATGTTCGAAAGGAGTGGCCCTAGGACCGAACCCTGCGGAACACCGCACGACATGCGGCGCTGGTTTCCGCCATCACGTCCCACGTAGGTGACACACCTCTCCGCTTCGCAGCTCCGACAGATAAGCCCCAACGATGTGGCGGAGGTAGGGAGGCACCCGATGATAGCGCAGTGCCTCCCGAATACAACTCCAGGGCAGGGTGTCGAAGGCGTTGGAGATGTCCAAGGACACCGCCAACATCACCCCGCCCCGGGACACCGCTTCCTCCGCCAGGACTCTCACCCGCGACACAGCGTGGATGGTGGAGCGCCCATGCCGAAAACCAAACTGGTTGTCGTCCAGGTCCGGCCCCTCTCTGCACAAGTGGCTGACGAGGCGGGCTGCGATAATACGCTCAAACAGCTTACCCACCTCGTCTAGCAGCACTATGGGCCGGTACGCGGACGGCGAGTCGGCAGGGCGCCCCGCCTTCCTGAGCAGGACTAGACGACCAGATTTCCACAAAGCAGGAAATTGGCCCCGCTCAAGACACGCTGTGTAGAGTCCTCTCAGTTGGAGCTCAAGCTCCTTCAGAGCGAGGGCTAACACGCAGCGGTCGACATAACCCAACCTAACCTATTTCTTTTTTTTTTTTTTTAACGTTGCCCCACACTGATAATTTATCCTGTATCGTGGTTGCGTTTACAATCACATACACAAACAGCCAGACCCGGAACAACTACTTGCAGTTGCAGGTCATACAAATATTTGTTCCGTGCGTGAGGGAATATTTTTATTCCAAAGTAAAAAAAAATCATAAGCAACATAGTAATTCATTGCAATACGACTCTTATTTCATTTTTAAGGTATAAAGTAGGATGTCTGATGAAATTAACTTAACACCAACCAACCAACCATTCGAAGTGAAAAAAGTTCTTGCAAATAATATCAATAATTCTACTTTATACCTTATTGCAATGGTATAAGAGTTACATTGCAATAACTTAGTAATAGTTTTGGCGGAGCGTGGCGCGGTCAAAGGAGTAGGCACATTTTGGCAGCTCCTGCGCCGGCCGCCGCACTATGGGACGAACCGGCATTTTCCATCTCATAAATGGTTGGGACGAAAGTCATGTTTTTAAATCTGTATTGATTGTTTTACATTCTTAAATGATAGATCTATCCAATACAATAGTAAAAAAAAAATAAAAAAAAATTAAGGTACATAAAATTACACCCAAACTTTAGACTTTGATAATTTCATATTAACTAAACTTCTGATTGTGGAAGTTCAACTTGCTACATTTTCTATGTTGTTTAAGTAAATATATAAGTATTATACATTTTTGGATTGCTACAGATTTCTAGTTTACAACTACGTTACGTTTTTATGAGAAATATTTTTTCCTATTTTTTTATTGATTTTTTAAATGTCATAAGGAAATTTTCCGTGTTTTTAATTTTAAAATTGAGGTTTCATTGTTATCGATGGCTGCCGATGTTGAGTTAATGATATTTTTAGATACCTTACTTATTCAGGAATACAGGGAAATAAAAAAAACCTGCGTCATTACTGCGCCATTTTGAGCTAGAAGCAAAAATGTCGCCCGAAAAATATTTTTACCTGATATCTTTTTTTGCGGTAATTATTTTAACCGCACATAATGATAAAGAAAATGTTGCATAGTTCTTATCTATTGTGGTAATTATAATCAATATTGGTGTGAGAACTGTTGTTATCAATTTTCTCACTGGTTTTGCACAAGTTACTAAAACAAAGGTCCTATAAATACTCGAGTTTTTATCGTGTTTATCAAAGTATCCAGATACCTTCCTTCAGTAACTGTGAATTTGCTGAAAAAAGTTAAAATGAGTGAATTCGTTTGTTTTCGACGCGATATATGTGCTCAAATTATAAGCGGGAAAAGTACTTCAGATATTGAAAAATATCTGTTGGAAAATTTCCAGTTATCAACAACAGAAGTGAATACGGTTATGCACAGTATACAAAAAAATTTGATTACTATTTGTAACCAAAAATGGGTGAAAGCTCAAAGAAAAAAAGATCGCTTCGAGAGCCAAAACACAAATTGGTTGAATGGTGAGTTTAAAGTACCATTGGACTCGTGCAGTACCTCAACATCAGAAAATACAGACTTGAATACATCTGGATATCGTGGTAGACCAACAAAACCATATGAAGCGTGTTCGGAGAGTACGAAAAAACGTAAAAACATGGAATTACTCCAGGAGTATGGAATGGGGCATGTGCATCATGCATATGTACAAGGACTACGATCTATGGGTGAAAATGATGAAGCTTCGATTGTGAGTATTATGAGAAATACAGAAAAGGAGGAGAAAAAAGTCATTCTAAGAAACATTTTACAAAGTCCAGATTGTGTACCTTCCTATACCAAAGAAGAAGCATTATGTATATATATTGAAACAGATCTATCCAAAGCTCAATATTCCTATCTGAGGCTAAAATTTGTTGAGAAAAACTTATTTTCTGTATTTCCATCATATCAAATTTTGGCTGAAGCAAAAAAGGATTGCTACCCTCTTGCGTCAAGCATATCCATTACGAATATAAGTGCCAAAGTGAATCTTCAAGATCTCTTAGATCACACTGTCTGCCGTATTTTGAAAATAGACTCTGTTTCCAAAAATTTCACCCGTCTTAAACTATATAGCAAATGGGGTTGCGATGGATCTTCGGGACAAAGTGAATATAAACAAGTTTTACCCGAAGAAAATGAACAAATATCAGATGCTAATATGTTTATAGTTTCACTTGTGCCGTTGAAGCTAGTGGATGAAGCAAGTAAAACAGTTACATGGCAAAATCCAACGTGTTCTTCAGTTAGATATTGCAGACCCATTTCTCTGGAATTAGCTAAGGAAACTCCGGAAAAAACTACATCTGTTGTAAGTGAACTTGAAGCAAAAATTAATGAATTAACTCCAACGCGAACGCCTGCAGCAATAGAAGGTAATATTATAGAAGTAAGACATGAGCTGTACATGACTATGATTGACGGAAAAGTTGCTCAAGTATTAACACAGACTCCGTCGAGTGCTTCATGCACTATTTGTGGAGCAACTCCTAGACAGATGAATGATCTAACGAAAGTTACTGCTAGAATTGAGAATAAAGATGCGTTTAAATACGGACTGTCTACCTTACATGCATGGATAAGGTGTATGGAAATGATTCTGCATATTTCTTATAACCTAGGATTTGAAAAGTGGACTGCATCGACTCCAGAGAACAAAAAGATAAAAGAAGAAAAAAAGAAGCACGTTCAAACTCGTTTTAGGGAATTGCTTGGTTTACACATTGATAAACCTCGTCAAGGTTCTGGAAACAGCAATGACGGAAACACGGCAAGGAGATTCTTCCAAAACTATCAATGTTCTGCAGAAATCACAGGTATTGATGAAGAGTTGATCAAGAGATTATACATAATTCTGCAAACTATGTCATCGGGATTTTCTGTAAACGCTGTAATGTTTGGTGAATATACGCTTGGGACTGCACAGTTATATGTGAGTAAATATAACTGGTACTATATGCCATCTTCAGTCCACAAAATTCTTATACATGGTGCCAAAATAATTGAGCATTTTGCAGTTTTGCCAATAGGCCAATTATCTGAAGATGCTCAAGAGGCTCGTAATAAGGATTATAAGAACTACCGGTTAAATCACGCTCGAAAGTGTTCCAGGTCAGCCACAATGGAAGACGTTCTACACACACTGTTATATACTTCTGATCCTTATATATCTAGCTTAAATAGATCAAGTACTATGATACCAAAAGAATTATTTAACGAAGCTAAGGAGCTTTTAATAATGTCAAGTGATGAGTAGATTAATGTATATTTTTTAGGATATATATATATTAATTTTTGTTTAAAATAATTTATTTACGTAGTTATTAACTTATTAATCATTTAAATTTAACCATATGTAAGTAAATGATTCATAATAGGAATTTAATTTAATTACTGTGTGAAATTTTTCAACATTTTATTTTTGTCATTGTTTTACTAAATAAATATAGTTTTTAAATAAGCAGTGTTTTAATTTTCTAATAGCATATGTATTCAGCAATACGTACACAAAATTTCAATAAAAAATGTCAAGAAACAAAAAAGTTATAGATTTTTGAGATGGATCGCACAGGTTCGTCCCATAGTCGCCGCACCGCGCCGCTGCCGCCGACGCACTATGGGACGAACCTGTGCGATCCATCTCAAAAATCTATAACTTTTTTGTTTCTTGACATTTTTTATTGAAATTTTGTGTACGTATTGCTGAATACATATGCTATTAGAAAATTAAAACACTGCTTATTTAAAAACTATATTTATTTAGTAAAACAATGACAAAAATAAAATGTTGAAAAATTTCACACAGTAATTAAATTAAATTCCTATTATGAATCATTTACTTACATATGGTTAAATTTAAATGATTAATAAGTTAATAACTACGTAAATAAATTATTTTAAACAAAAATTAATATATATATATCCTAAAAAATATACATTAATCTACTCATCACTTGACATTATTAAAAGCTCCTTAGCTTCGTTAAATAATTCTTTTGGTATCATAGTACTTGATCTATTTAAGCTAGATATATAAGGATCAGAAGTATATAACAGTGTGTGTAGAACGTCTTCCATTGTGGCTGACCTGGAACACTTTCGAGCGTGATTTAACCGGTAGTTCTTATAATCCTTATTACGAGCCTCTTGAGCATCTTCAGATAATTGGCCTATTGGCAAAACTGCAAAATGCTCAATTATTTTGGCACCATGTATAAGAATTTTGTGGACTGAAGATGGCATATAGTACCAGTTATATTTACTCACATATAACTGTGCAGTCCCAAGCGTATATTCACCAAACATTACAGCGTTTACAGAAAATCCCGATGACATAGTTTGCAGAATTATGTATAATCTCTTGATCAACTCTTCATCAATACCTGTGATTTCTGCAGAACATTGATAGTTTTGGAAGAATCTCCTTGCCGTGTTTCCGTCATTGCTGTTTCCAGAACCTTGACGAGGTTTATCAATGTGTAAACCAAGCAATTCCCTAAAACGAGTTTGAACGTGCTTCTTTTTTTCTTCTTTTATCTTTTTGTTCTCTGGAGTCGATGCAGTCCACTTTTCAAATCCTAGGTTATAAGAAATATGCAGAATCATTTCCATACACCTTATCCATGCATGTAAGGTAGACAGTCCGTATTTAAACGCATCTTTATTCTCAATTCTAGCAGTAACTTTCGTTAGATCATTCATCTGTCTAGGAGTTGCTCCACAAATAGTGCATGAAGCACTCGACGGAGTCTGTGTTAATACTTGAGCAACTTTTCCGTCAATCATAGTCATGTACAGCTCATGTCTTACTTCTATAATATTACCTTCTATTGCTGCAGGCGTTCGCGTTGGAGTTAATTCATTAATTTTTGCTTCAAGTTCACTTACAACAGATGTAGTTTTTTCCGGAGTTTCCTTAGCTAATTCCAGAGAAATGGGTCTGCAATATCTAACTGAAGAACACGTTGGATTTTGCCATGTAACTGTTTTACTTGCTTCATCCACTAGCTTCAACGGCACAAGTGAAACTATAAACATATTAGCATCTGATATTTGTTCATTTTCTTCGGGTAAAACTTGTTTATATTCACTTTGTCCCGAAGATCCATCGCAACCCCATTTGCTATATAGTTTAAGACGGGTGAAATTTTTGGAAACAGAGTCTATTTTCAAAATACGGCAGACAGTGTGATCTAAGAGATCTTGAAGATTCACTTTGGCACTTATATTCGTAATGGATATGCTTGACGCAAGAGGGTAGCAATCCTTTTTTGCTTCAGCCAAAATTTGATATGATGGAAATACAGAAAATAAGTTTTTCTCAACAAATTTTAGCCTCAGATAGGAATATTGAGCTTTGGATAGATCTGTTTCAATATATATACATAATGCTTCTTCTTTGGTATAGGAAGGTACACAATCTGGACTTTGTAAAATGTTTCTTAGAATGACTTTTTTCTCCTCCTTTTCTGTATTTCTCATAATACTCACAATCGAAGCTTCATCATTTTCACCCATAGATCGTAGTCCTTGTACATATGCATGATGCACATGCCCCATTCCATACTCCTGGAGTAATTCCATGTTTTTACGTTTTTTCGTACTCTCCGAACACGCTTCATATGGTTTTGTTGGTCTACCACGATATCCAGATGTATTCAAGTCTGTATTTTCTGATGTTGAGGTACTGCACGAGTCCAATGGTACTTTAAACTCACCATTCAACCAATTTGTGTTTTGGCTCTCGAAGCGATCTTTTTTTCTTTGAGCTTTCACCCATTTTTGGTTACAAATAGTAATCAAATTTTTTTGTATACTGTGCATAACCGTATTCACTTCTGTTGTTGATAACTGGAAATTTTCCAACAGATATTTTTCAATATCTGAAGTACTTTTCCCGCTTATAATTTGAGCACATATATCGCGTCGAAAACAAACGAATTCACTCATTTTAACTTTTTTCAGCAAATTCACAGTTACTGAAGGAAGGTATCTGGATACTTTGATAAACACGATAAAAACTCGAGTATTTATAGGACCTTTGTTTTAGTAACTTGTGCAAAACCAGTGAGAAAATTGATAACAACAGTTCTCACACCAATATTGATTATAATTACCACAATAGATAAGAACTATGCAACATTTTCTTTATCATTATGTGCGGTTAAAATAATTACCGCAAAAAAAGATATCAGGTAAAAATATTTTTCGGGCGACATTTTTGCTTCTAGCTCAAAATGGCGCAGTAATGACGCAGGTTTTTTTTATTTCCCTGTATTCCTGAATAAGTAAGGTATCTAAAAATATCATTAACTCAACATCGGCAGCCATCGATAACAATGAAACCTCAATTTTAAAATTAAAAACACGGAAAATTTCCTTATGACATTTAAAAAATCAATAAAAAAATAGGAAAAAATATTTCTCATAAAAACGTAACGTAGTTGTAAACTAGAAATCTGTAGCAATCCAAAAATGTATAATACTTATATATTTACTTAAACAACATAGAAAATGTAGCAAGTTGAACTTCCACAATCAGAAGTTTAGTTAATATGAAATTATCAAAGTCTAAAGTTTGGGTGTAATTTTATGTACCTTAATTTTTTTTTATTTTTTTTTTACTATTGTATTGGATAGATCTATCATTTAAGAATGTAAAACAATCAATACAGATTTAAAAACATGACTTTCGTCCCAACCATTTATGAGATGGAAAATGCCGGTTCGTCCCATACGCGGCGGCGGCGCCGCGCCGCACATGCCACGTGCTGCCATAGGTAGTATTTTATTCGCGGATTTTGACTCAAAACTACGTTTTGTATTTTTTATCATTCTAATTTCACGTCAAAAGTTAATTTCACAAACACTGCTGCTCACTGTGTAACGTTACATTTTCCCGGGAGGGAGAAAATGTAACGTCAAGGAGGAAACTATCACCAGAACTGGAGGAGTCCCGGCTTAAAAGAAAAAGTAAAAGAAGAAATGGTAAAATAATTTAATTGATGTAGAATATAAGGCCAGGGAAACCGGGGTAAAAGTTGAAGGTCCAAGCGTTTCTTCTAAAGAGGCTCGCAGGTTGTAAAGGAGGGTCCTCGAGTCAGACCTCCACGTCACCGACCTCGGAGGGGCAGGCCGTGGTAGAGAAGGCAGGCAGAGGGCTGAGAACTACCAGCCGTCGGCGTCACAAGTTTACTGCAGACAACGACGTTATCCTCACATATTGCGTAAGGTTATGTCGGACTTTAATCTTCTTGCGTCAGTATCCAGAACTGACGCCAAGGGTAGCCATCGCCGGTCTAGCGACTTTCGAGCGATGTCCGGTGTAGAAGGACGCGTAGACTTGTTTGTTTTCAAGCACAGCCCACACTATCAGAGGACACAGCCCTCCCACCGAGCGCTATATAATTGCAGGACCTCCTGCCAAGGCGAGCACCAAGAGTAATCCCGTCTGACGGCCTCAGCTCCCTTCCTTTTCAGATCGGTTGACATTTAAAATTTTTAACAATGTGATTCTAGAACATAAAAGAAGAACAATAGTTTATAACAAGGTCTAATACCTATCAACCTAACCTACTGCCAGCTCTAGTTAAACCTAGGCTTGTCATTATCTGACATTACAAAAGGTAAACAAATATTGGGAGAGCACTAGAAAATCTAAATAACTTAAAATATAGAGGCCTAGGAATGCTTAAACTACAGACAATTGCCATGCAGATAATTGGAGAGAACGTATAATAAAAGATCTAATTAAAATAGCCAAAACGTAAGTAAAAAAATACAAACATTACATTTCCCCGACAACCCCGGAAATTTTTTGATTACAATGAAAAAATGTTGTTGTTAAGTAAGTTAAGGCATTGGTGCCGATTCCCTTGTTCACAAACTAAACTAAATTTAAGTTGAGTGCATCTTTTTCTTTCTATTTCATTATGAAAAGGACAGAACATACATTTTAGTTTAGTCCTGTCAAATTAATCAGCGCCTGACACTACGCCATACAAGTTTAGACGTGATTAAAAAGTTGACAACTAAAATTACATCAAATTACGTCAGGTGCTGACTAATTTGACAGGACTAAACTAAAATTTATGTTCTGTCCTTTTCATAATGAAATAGAAAGAAAAAGATGCACTCAACTTAAATTTAGTTTAGTTTGTGAACAAGGGAATCGGCACCATTGACCAGCTAAAATTAACCTATATGACTATTTATAGTGGTACAGAAAGTTTTACAAAAGATAAAAAATTACGTTACCCGATAACCCCAGAAAATTAACAACTGAGAAAATTTCGATGTTGTATAAAAAAACCTTGCTCTTTCATACACCTTACATCAACCCACATTTCATACTCCCTCAATCATACATCACCAACATACTTAGGGGATATGGTTCACATTCTATGACTCATACTCCACAAGGAAATTTTTTTTTTAGAGTTACGAAGGCTTATTTATTTTAATTAGGTGTCGTAATCCGCACCTTTTAAAAAACCCGTTAAAACTAAAAGAAATATTTACATAGCTTTCCAGCTTAAGAAAAGCAGTCAAGGTTCAAAGCATAATTGCCTTTTCAAGTAGCTAAGTTCAAGTATTAAAAAAGATAAAGGTATCGACACACCAAGGCTTATTTAACGAGTTAAGTACCGCTCGACACTAAGGCTTTATTTTACGAGTTATGCGACCGCTCGACAAAATGGCTTAGTTAAAGAGTTGTGTACAGCTCTATAAAAAAAAAGGGTGGACTAAAAATGCCAAAAGTTTTTGGAAAAAGTAAAACTTGTGTGAAGTATTTACAATGAACCTAATGTTAAATGTTCTTTTTTTAAATAAGTAAAAATTATTTCTAGATACATCAAGGAAAAAGCGACCGTTAAGTCATTCAAGTTTAAAAAATAAAATAACCACTAAGCATAGCCACTAAGTCAATTAAAAATTGTTGAGACGTTAAGATTAAAAAAACTTTTAAGGATAAAATATTACAAGACATTAAGATAAAACAATTTTATACAAAAACACAGCAGATAGAAAACTACACTTTAAAATCTTTAACGTGCCATTTTCCTCTTAAGCCGTTCTGATCCTCCAAAATGAAAACAAGTGGTGACAGTTTCTCAACAACTGTACATTTTATGTATTTAGGGGCTAACTTGGCACTAAAATAGGCATTATTTTTATTATTATTATTATTAAAAATTCTTTATTCGAGTAACCATGACTCAATAATGTTAGTAATACTTAAAACTATGTTAGTATCATTTCACAATTTAATTTATCCGACAATATTCAATCAACTCACACGAGTCACCGCTGCTTCACCCCATGCGAGACGGCACAACAATGATTCACGTATGAGCAATCCAGACGCCCAGCAATCATACTCAGGACACTGTTGGAGCTGGCCCGCACCCTGCGCACCAGAGAAGCACACCTCTTTCGCATGGTCGCATAAAAGCAATCTACGTGTGCGTCAGCAAACATCCCCGATGCGCTACAGAAGCGAGGCAGCCCCACCAGTACCCTAAACGCATTATTGTATTGAACGCGGAGAGCGCTGTACGACTTTTGAGTATATCTGGCCCAAAGGCTACACGTGTAGAAAGAAGTACAGTAAGCTCGGAAGAGTGTGATCTTCACCTGAAGGGAACAACGTGCAAACCTACGGGCCAGCATGTTCGCTCGAACCGACAACGCTCTCCGCTCCCGTTCAATGTCGTCATCGTCGTGGAGGTTGGGGGTCAATAAGTGGCCCAAATATTTAAACTTATACACTCTCTTTAATGGCATTCCACTGAGTGTAACAGGTGGTATAGCACTAGTGTTTTTTCCCCCAACCTCGAAAACCATGATTTCCGACTTTTTGGAATTATACGTCAGACCATGTTGTTCTGCGTATCTTTCACATTGGGCCACAAGTTTTCTCAACCCACAGACCGACGCACTTAACAGCACCATATCGTCTGCGTAACTAATATTATTGACGCAGACACCATCTACATGGCAACCGACTCTGGTGCTGCCAAGTTCCTTAATCAGCTCATTCACATAAAGGTTAAAGAGCGTAGGTGAACTTAACCCCCCCTGCCTCACCCCGCACTCCAATCTATATGGTTCAGACAGCTCTCCATTCCACCGCACATTGTTGATCTGGCTTCCATACCAATATTTAATTGGCAGGTTAGTGTTTTCCAATTTTTGCCACAACTTATTGTAGGAAACCAGATCAAATGCCTTAGAAAGGTCCAAAAAGCAGGCGTAAATGGGTGTTCCTCTCTGAGTGTAATACGTGACAGTATGCTTAAGACCCAGCACTGCAGCCTCCGTTGACAGCCCAGAACGAAATCCGAACTGGTTGTCGTTAAGGCTGATGACAGAGTTCAACTGAGCATTAAGCACACTGTCAAACACCTTTGACATTACCGTGGCGAGTGAAATCGGTCTATAATTGCTACTGTCTGCGAGGTCCCCAGTTTTGTTTTTAACAATGGGTACAACAACTGTACGCGTCATCTCATCTGGCATGTAACTATGATTCACACAAAAGCTGTACAACATAGCAAGGACCCTCGGTAGATGTGGACCCGCATATTGAAGGTGTTCAATGCTTAACCCATCGTGGCCAGGGGACTTACCTCGCGTCATAGATTTTATAATTTTAGCTATCTCAGTCGCATGAAATTTAACCTGTAATTCCACTCCGGGTTGAGCATCCAACACCATACGTGACGGCCCTAGTGGCGATTTTACAAAAAACCGTTCTTTAAAAAGGTTGGCAATTTCTTTTGAATCACTCACGCCGTCGACGCTCACAGGCACACCCGCTTTACTCTGCAACCTATTAGTCTGCTTCCAAAAGCACGTAATACGTAGAACGTAATTTTTCCGCCAGACGGTATCACCGATATTAAACTCTTTAAAACTGTGCCTTGTATTATAATGAAAAGCATTATTTGTATGTGCCTTGGATAGTGCAACCTGTACCTTATCGAAGATGACAGATAATAACCCTATATTAGCGGCATAGACATCTCGAGGAAGGCAAATTATTTCGTCTAGGTTAGAGCAACTAGAATAGAGTGAACCACATGTTATGATTTCACGGCCAAAGACAAGAAAAGATGGGGAGAATCCTGTCGCAGCATTTACAGAGCTATTTAGTGATAATTGAATCTTTTCTAACGGAACGTCCCATGAACGGTGATCATCCCCGACTAACTGCGATAGTGCCGTGATAATCGTTCTAGTATATCGTTCAGTTGGATTAACTTGAGGACAATATCTAGGCGAATAGAATATAAAAGGTACTTTATAATTATTTAAAAATCGTTGGAACTCATTAGACTGAAATTGTGGGCCATTATCCATAATAATGGTTTGTGGTACACCATGTACTAAAAATACAAATTTTTCAAGATGTCGTTTAATAATAGTAGTAGTTGCTCGTTTAATAGGAAAAATAAGGCAGTACTTTGAAAATGAGCACGTAATCACGAGAATATATTGATTACGCTGTCTTGTCATAGGCAAAGGACCCATGAGGTCCAATGATATATTCTGGAAAGGCCTCGAACAAATTTTTGGATTACCCATAAGGCCATAGGGTGAACGATTCTAATGTATAAAGGCAAGACATGTTTCGCACGTAGAACACACTTTTGCCACTTCTCTAAACATACCAGACCAGTAGTATCTTAAGGAAAGCTTCTTGTAAGTTTTAAAGATACCAATGTGAGGATTATTATTTACCAAGCCATGGCCAGATTTAATAAGGTCGAGCCTCTCAGAGGGAGGAGGAACTTCCTTCCATGAAAAATCTTCATTAAGAGCATCTATTGAGTTAGAATAACGATATAACTTATTTTCGCGGATATTATAGTTAGGATAATCATCAGGGTTATCACGACATTTGGTAAAAAGTTTATTGAAATGTTCCAACTGAGACGCGTTGTCTCTAGACACAGGGGCAACCCCATCTAAAATTTCTGTATCAGGGCCCTTATAACGAGAAAGTAAGTCGGGGGGACTACATTATCCTTACCTTTCTTATGTTTCAGATCAAAATCAAAGCATGACAAACGAAGAGTCCAACGTGCCAATCTCCCAGAAGGATTAGATAAATTTTGAAACCATTTCAGTGCAGCATGATCAGTGTAAACCGTAAATCGTTTACCATTATCAAGATAACAACGCCAATGTTCAAGTGCAGTTATAACAGCTAATGTTTCGCGTTCAGTAGTAGAATAATTTTGCTCATGTTTACTAAGAGTTCTGCTCATATAAGCAATAACCACTTCAACATTGTTTTGTTCTTGAGTCAACATAGCTCCTATACCATAGTTAGAAGCGTCACAGTGAACAAAGTAAGGAAGGTCAAAGTCAGGGCAAGCTAGAATCGGGGTCGAAGTCAAACATTCTTTCAATTTGGCAAAACTGAAGTCTGCGTCCGGATTCCAAACAAATTTTGGAGAATTCTTCTCAGCAGCAGTTAATTTGCAGAGGGGCGAGGCAATAGAACTAAAATTGGGAATGAAACGACGGAACCAACTACATGTACCCAAGAATTGCCTTACCTCTTTTTTAGATGTAGGAATAGGATAAGCTAAAATAGCTTCAATTTTACTAGGATCAGCTCGTAGTCCTAGCTCGTCAACTACATAGCCAAGGTATTTGAGTTATTTACGAAAGAACTTACTTTTCGCAAAGTTAATAGTAAGCCCAGCATAAGAAAGCTTTTCATGAACTTGAAGTAACAGAGAGATATGTTCCTCAAATGTGGAACTGATGATTATAATATCATCTAAGTAACAATACTTTATTATCGAATTCAGGAGTAAATGAGTGATCCATGAGTCTTTGTTGAGTTGCAGGGCTGTTAGTTAGACCGAAGGGCAATACCGTAAACATAAAAGAACCTCTGCCAGGCACATAGAAACCAGTTTTATCTCTATCTTCAGGATGTAAAGGGATTTCCCAAAATGCTTTGGCAATATCTATGCTAGACAAATACTTACAGCCTTTAAGGTTATCAAGTATTTCAGAAATAAAAGGAAGGCTATAAGCATCCTTACGAGTTATTGAATTTAATTTCCTACTATCAACGCAGAAACGCCATTCTCCATTCGACTTAGGGGTTATAAGATCAGGAGATAACCAAGGACTTTCGCATTTTTCAATGACCTTTATTTCGAGCATTTTATCGACTTCGTCAATAAGAATATTTTGCTTTTCAGGAGAGAGACGATAACGTTGCTTAATAGGCAAAGCATTACCGGTATTAATCCAATGACAAATTAGATTAGTAAGACCTAATTTACCTTTCTGTTCAAAAGAAATGTCTTTAAAACGTTCAATCATAACCCTAGCAATATTTGTTTGGTTATCGGAAAGGTGATTGAAAGACATGATTTTATTTTCAATAGCACAGTTCGTAAAATCTCTACTATCAAGATTAAGTTTAAGCGAAAGTAACTTAGGACACAGATCAAATTCTTTCCAGAAGTCCCAGCCAAGAATCAAAGATGGATATATCTCCGGAAAAACATAAGCTTTAATGATACGAGTTTGATTATTAAAACTCAACGGTAAATGGAAATAACCAGAAGACGATGATTTTTGTTTATTAGCAACCATAACCTGAGCTGATGACTTGAATAGCTTAAACCCTAGCTTTTGAATCCTTATGAGAATTATTTCCTAAAATAGTAAATCAGCTTCCGCTATCTAAAAGACCTGAAAAACTTACGTTGTTAATAGATACGTTAATAAAAGGTCTATTACAGTCCCTTTCCTTGTCATAGATCGCAGAAGTTGTTTTATAATAAAACATAAAATTTCGGATAGTGTCTAACCATTGATTCCAATCGCTAAGGTCAAAATTTTAAGCTTTAGAACTATTCAAGTCACTATTTAGTTTTTTGCTTGAGAATCCGGTGTACATTTAGGGCAATTTGAAATTTTCACGCCTTTCAGACCACACTTGAAACTGATCAAGTACCTCGGTTGAGTACACGCTCTCAAAGAATGACCCTTAACACGACAACGCCAACAAAAATCTTCTTTGGGCTTATCTTGACTTGGATATGAAGGAGTTTGCGAGGAAGAGGGCAATTTTGAAGAAAAATGTGGTTGCTTATTCTGTATCGCGTTAGAGTGACTAAGGTTAGAATTTTTAGGAGTCAGCGGACAATAAGCGAACTCCGCAGCGCAAGAAGGGGTATCTGAATATCTGGGTTCATGAAAATTTAGATCTCTTTCTGAAATATTTTCATAGCTCTGACAGGTTGAGATCAAGGAATCGATTGAATTAATATCTTAAAGCGCAACGAAAACTGAATAACAAGGTTTTATGTTGTGAAGTAAAATTTCCAATTGGTCGCTTTCTACAAGTTTCCTGGAAAGACGATTGAACATGCCGAACATAATAGACACATAGACAATGATAGTCTCAGTTGCCCCTTGAGTGCGATTCCTAATAGCTTCTAATAATTTGTAATCATAGTCCTGAATTCCAAAATCTTTAATGAGTAGAATATGGATCTGGTTCCAAGTCAACGAAGGATTCCGACTATGCTGAAACCTGAACCAATGTAGTGCATCTCCGACAAAAATCTCAAAAGCATGTTTAACCAAAGTTACTTCTGATATATTCCTAGAGATCCGGAATTCCTCTAACTTCTGCAGGAAAGACCGAGGACGTGTTTTACCATCATATGAAAACCTTTTAAAATCTTTAATAAAATTGCACGGCGAGTGACAATTCTGGTCTACCGAGGAATATTGCGGTATACTCCAAACCGCAGCGGGATATGGAACCGGTTGAGAAGCGAGAACCTCAGAAGGTTCGGAAATTCGAGGACTGAAGAGAAAGTCAGCTTGATTCTGAGCAGGAGGGTTAGATTGGTTCAGAGTAGGAGGCTCAGATTGGTTCTGAGCAGGAGGGTTAGATACTTCCACCAACATGTCCTCCTCAGTTTCAATATGATCCAAACCTAGAACTTAATCGTTTTTGGAGTAAGTAAAACCGAGATCTAATATTCGAGCATAATTCGATTAACGGTGGAACAGCACTAATACGTTCTAGGTCGATAATAAAGATGATTCATAAACGACTATCTTTTTTAAACTACTACGATCCCTAGATGATTCAATATGCAAAATTTTACTCTCAACATAGTTGAGAGTAGTTTCAGCTTGTGATAGATCAAGTTGAAGAGGTATAGGCGAGGATTTTATGTCATCTGATAGAACATGACTTAGTTTAGTCATCTGATCTCTCAGATTCGACAAAGTTTCAGCAGGTCTTTCAGCTCTGATGGACACTTCGTATTCAAGTTGCAAGTTTATTTAGGTACGAGTATTTTATTGGTTTCTCCATGTTTAAGATTTAAAAAATATTAAATGAGTTTACTAGTTTAGTCTATGTTTATGTAAATTTTCAAGTAATCTTCATACAGGTTGCACTAGCCGTGGTAACAAATCAAACTAAATGAAGTAATGTTTAAAGTGTTGATTTATGTTAAGTTTTGTATAAACAACCACAGGATATTGTCCTGCAGCCATCGTGAAGTGTGCCAGCCCCCAACTAGTAAGTGACCACGAATGGTTTTAAGAACACTCACTAGCGAAGACTGGTTACGATTACCAGAGGGTAACCGCAGTGGTGTGCAAGTGTGTGGGATGCAGTATAGTGAGGTATTAGTAGAGAGTTATAATGTACCTAGGTGGTAACGACTATAGGATATTCTCCTGTAGTACGTCGTAGAGTAAGCCAAACCCCAACTTGTAAGTGACCACGAATGGTTTTAAGAACACTTGCAAGCGAAGAATGGATGACAATTACCAGTGGGTAAAAGAAGTGTGTGTGTGTGTGTGTGTGTGTTTCAGTATAAAGAAGTGTTGTAAAGGTTGAGGTGGATGAGATGAAAATAAAAGCTTACCAAATAAAAATCACTTGAGCAAGTTGGTTTTAGAATTTTGAGAATCTGAAAAAGTTTAAAGAGGGAGGGGTTAGTAAAAAGTTGGGCGCCAGATTGTAACGTTACATTTTCCCGGGAGGGGGAAAATGTAACGTCAAGGAGGAAACTATCACCAGAACTGGAGGAGTCCCGGCTTAAAAGAAAAAGTAAAAGAAGAAATGGTAAAATAATTTAATTGATGTAGAATATAAGGCCAGGGAAACCGGGGTAAAAGTTGAAGGTCCAAGCGTTTCTTCTAAAGAGGCTCGCAGGTTGTAAAGGAGGGTCCTCGAGTCAGACCTCCACGTCACCGACCTCGGAGGGGCAGGCCGTGGTAGAGAAGGCAGGCAGAGGGCTGAGAACTACCAGCCGTCGGCGTCACAAGTTTACTGCAGACAACGAGGTTATCCTCACATATTGCGTAAGGTTATGTCGGACTTTAATCTTCTTGCGTCAGTATCCAGAACTGACGCCAAGGGTAGCCATCGCCGGTCTAGCGACTTTCGAGCGATGTCCGGTGTAGAAGGACGCGTAGACTTGTTTGTTTTCAAGCACAGCCCACACTATCAGAGGACACAGCCCTCCCACCGAGCGCTATATAATTTCAGGACCTCCTGCCAAGGCGAGCACCAAGAGTGATTACTCTTGGTGCTCGCCTTGGCAGGAGGTCCTGAAAAGATCCGACCGACCGGTCCGAACCGGGAGCCGGGGCCGTCAGACGGGATTCCGTCTGACGGCCCCGGCTCCCTTCCTTTTATGATCGGTTGACATTTAAATTTTTTAACAATGTGATTCTAGAACATAAAAGAAGAACAATAGTTTATAACAAGGTCTAATACCTATACAACCTAACCTACTGGCAGCTCTAGCAATAAATTAAAAATAAAACCTAGGCTTGTCATTATCTGACATTAGAAATGTTAGAAAAGGTAAACAAACATTGGGAGAGCACTAGAAAATCTAAATAGCTTAAAATATAGAGGCCTAGGAATGCTTAAACTACAGACAATGGCCATGCAGATAATTGGAGAGAACGTATAATAAAATATCTAATTAAAATAGCCAAAACGTAAGTAAAAAAATACAAACATTACAACTGTTTAGTGTTTGTGAAAATTAATACGCTGACCTCATAATGTACAGTCACGAGCACGAATATGTTTACACTTAGCAACTTCTAAATGTGATTTTCTCCAAATGTATTGACTGTAATTTTATGTTGTTACGAATATAATATTTTGGAACCTATAATGTTATGAAATAAGTCTTATTTCAAAGTTGTAATCAACATTCCACGAGAAAATCGCTTTTAAATTTTGCTAAGTGTATAATTATTAGTGCTCGTGACTGTACTTACGGCAAGAATAATATAATGTGAGTTCAGCTAAGACTGGCTTGATAATTTATTGATTCGCTAAACCATTTAGAAATTTTAAAATAACACGTAGCAATGGCGGCAGTGCAAAGGTATTATATTTTATTTTATTTTGTACTATGACTTGTGTAAAATTTACCTATGCATGCAGTTATGCATATACATATTATTGAGCATAATTTATTAGAGAAGAATTCACGTAGATAATTACGGAATTAGTTTAATAAGTAATTTTAAAGTAACTACTAACCTAGGTTAGTTCCAATGTTCTACGTACTCGTATGTTGTTTCCTCAACTTGACAAGTGTACCTACCCGTAAATTAAGATGACTTCAAAATGATAATTAAGTACCAACCTACTCATAAAAAGCCCATAAAAAGTGTTGTAACCGAAAGTTAGGTACTTTCGGTTACAACACTTTTTATGGGCTCTTTACATGTAGAAATTAAAGTTATTTTCCCGAAATCACATTTTAGGGGTTGCGTGTTACAAATAAGAAAGCGAATAACGATCTATGATTTAATAGAAAGTGCTGCTTATATACAGTACCAGTCGAAATGATTTACAATAATTTATAGGGTACAACATTAATACACTTAGGACTAACACCATTTGGTAATGTTGGTAGGATGTGCCGCGCTCCCTTCGATGTTCGAGCGCGATGATACGGCCGGCCGGTGGAACATTCCAACAGCACTTTTCTGTGCGGTCACTCTTGGGCTCGGCGTCTCAAGGAGTAAACGGACCTGAGACCATTGAGACTGAGCGGAACGCGAAAATACCTGCCAAGAGTGTGGCTTCAATTATTTCGAGGATGCAGCGTGGGAAGTCGCCGGGTCACGATGGTCTCAGTGTCGAACGTTTTAAACATGTGGGAGTCCATCTGCCTAGAGTTTTGTCACTGTTTTTCACTTTGTGCCTTGCTCATCCCTATTTACCGGAACCACTTATGCGGACGATTGTGGTCCCTATAGTTAAAAACAAAACTGGTGACACATCCGATATGAACAACTATCGACCCATCTCACTAGCTACCACCATGGCTAAAGTGCTTGACGGTCTGATGAAGGGCTGCCTCTCAGAACATGTTAAGGTGCACGACGCCCAGTTCGGATTCAAGGCGGGCGTGTCCACCGAGAGTGCTATTCTCGGCCTGAAGCACACCGTCAAGTACTACACCATGAGGAGGACGCCGGTATACGCGTGTTTCCTTGACCTGTCGAAAGCTTTCGACCTTGTCTCCTATGATGTGCTATGGGACAAGTTGAGGGGCACGGGTGTGCCGGTGGAGTACAAAGCGCTTCTCCAGTACTGGTATGCTCACCATTCAAATCGGGTGAGATGGGTCGGTACTCTGTCGGATGAGTATCGAATGGAATGCGGTGTAAGGCAGGGGGGGTTAAGCTCCCCCCTGTTATTTAATTTATATGTAAATGAGCTCATCGAGCAACTGAGCAGCACACATGTCGGCTGTCATATAGACGGTATATGTGTCAATAACGTAAGTTACGCGGACGACATGGTGTTGCTCAGTCCCTCGATGAGTGGACTGAGGAAGCTTCTCACGATCTGCGAGACGTATGCGGAGGTGCACGGCCTTAAATACAATTTAAAAAAAGTGAGGTGTTAGTGTTTACGGCACCTAAACAACAGCCCCGTCGTGTACCACCAGTATATCTCAACGGCGTTGAACTGAATGTTGTGGTAACTCAGTTTAAATACTTGGGTCATGTTGTCACCAGTGATCTACGTGATGATGGGGACATAGAACGCGAGCGCAGGTCGTTGGCGGTGAGGAGCAATATGCTCGCCCGTAGGTTTGCTCGCTGCACGGCAGACGTCAAAGTCAGTTTATTTAATAAAAAAGTCTATACCGGAAAAATATAATACAGGAGTTTTATTTCATCCCGTTTTGTCCTTTAGGACAGAAATCATAATGATATGTGTCACAGTTTCGGCGTTGAATCCACAATTCAAAACAAAAATCGACAAAACCAAGTCAATACCATCACAGCACTATTGTCCATCATGACCGTAGACAGAGAAACACGTAATTTTTTGTCACTCTATGACGACAGTGGCGCAGCTGGCACGAATTTCTTGAAATTGCTCGCTTCTGGTCTAGAGGTGCGACACCGATACTTATTAATAATATCGAAATATTTTATTCTTATTGTTTTGTAATTTCAACAGTGTCAAGTAATAAAAGCAACTAAGCTTGATGTGTAGCCGTGTGTACACACTGTTTGTACACTTTTTTCACGGTTTATGCCTAAACTTAAAATGTCACTTAAATATCATTGCTTACGGGATATCTTCCGTGACTAGTATTATTTTTGAGCTCCCGATATCCTGATGTCGAGTTCTAGTAGTGCGCGTAGCAAAAGATAAAGAAAGAGGGTAGACAGCTTTGTCTGCTCCTTACAATTTTTTCCATCCACCCCCATTCTCCAGGCAATCCGCGATCTTGGCGCTTGGAACAGCGTCGAAATATCGAGAGCTCAAAAATAATACTAATCACGGAAGATATCCCGTAAGTGACATTTTATGTTTATCTATTAGGAACTTTACTTTAAAATAAAATTAACAAGTTTTCAGCTATAAATCATAGCATTCTTGCTCAAAATGTCTAGAGATGTTTCATTTGTACATGATCAATATGATCATTCTATATTTTTTTTATTAAAAACATACTGTAGGTTAAAAAATAAATAGTTAGTGCGTTATCGATATAATTTCGAACTCACTACTATTTTGTAGATGAATTCGTAGCTTGGCGCCGAGGGCACGCTTTTTCGTTTTTGACGTGGCGGTCAAAAGGTTAAAGCATTGAGCTAGGAAAAACATGGAGGCGCCGCGTTATATTTGACATACACTTTGCATACAAATATGAGTGAAATACGATACAGACTGTGAAATATCATTTTGTCTCATTCTTTCTAATGAAATAATCTTATGTGATAAAAGAGACAACAATATTTAAGTTGTTGCTCATTATGGCAACATTTTGTCGTGACGTAGGACAGTTGTAGGTAAGTGCCTCAGAACAATAACTAAAGCATAGAAGGAAGCTAAATTTAACTAATATAGTCGTCTCAAAATTTAACTAATTTAGTGTAAATCGCATACTGTAGCAAACCAAGACGCGGTCAGGAGCTTCCTTCGCTTTTCCAACCATAAGGGACTTCCACTTTGAAGAATTGTGTCTTTTTCGAGGTTATTCCTTTTACCCTCTGACAATTCCAATGTCTTCAAAAAGTTTTCTTTGGCTTCTTTAAATAGTTCTTCATCCATATCAACTTTTTGGCAACTTTCTCCATAATACGCATCTTTTTTACATGTCGTTGATGTTGGCCTGATATTTTTTTTCTTTCTAACGTGTCTTTCCATTCTTGTCCTATTTCTATTTCGTCGCATTTCTTCTAACTTAATTATTTCTAAATTAGCGTCTGTGTCAAAAATATATTTGTGTACTGCCGACTGTAGGACACCTGTATTGTATGAGACGACGGCTGCAGTACAACGGGCGAGATAAGATCCTCGCTGGGAAAAATTTTGTCTTTTGCCCCCGACAAACTTTGCAACTCTTGCATTGAAACTTTCCACGGTGTTATTTGTTTCGTTGTACACAAAACTGTACGCGTGGAAAGATAGTCGATGGGCTAAATCTTCAACTTTTTGAAAAACGCCGTATGCTGAAATTTCTATCACTAAATTTTCACGGCGTTTTTTCACGTCATCCGTGCAAATATATGATGCGCATTTGGAATGATCACCAAATATGTGGTATGGACCATTTACTTTTTCCTCAAAAGTTATATTATTTTTCCTGGTCCAATATTTAACGCTGCTATCAATACCCCAGCGTATCCGTAAATAATTTTCTTTGATTATTTTTCGGGCCCTTAAGTGGTAACTGGTACTATTTGCTATCGAAAGAAGGCCCTTGCAGTAGTTTCTCAGTAAATGATTCTTGCACTCAATTTTACCTACTGTAACATTATCATAATCTTGCATTCCGAATACTAGCATAAGTACTGGAATCACCATCTGCGACGTACTGATTGTAAAATTACCCCATGACTTTCAACCGATTTTTTGAAGCCTTCTGTTATGATAGCTGCTTCCATTGCAGTGGAAGGACCTTGGAAATTTTTGTAGCAAGAATGTATCGGTGCTTTAGTACCTTTCGAATAAGCTCGTGAACAGATATTACACGTCTTATTTTTTACTCCGTAGTAGAGGACTTTCTTCGAATGTATTCCGACAATTGCACCAACTCCAGAAGACGCACTGTAGTTAGATCCATATGAACGCTTGGACCAACATGCATCACCCGATACAGCGATCATTGGTATTCCGGTATCATTAATGCTTCCAATAGATAGAGCATGTCTTTTTTCTTCTTCGCCAGCCTTAGCCATATAGTGCTGGGCAGTTTTTTTCCACCATCGACAAATGGTATCATGTTTATTTTGATACAATCGTATCGACATAGGTGGCATATTTAAATGGCAAAGAACTGTATTCAGCTGAGTAACTCCGGCACCAATACTCATTATTCCTGCCACGATTTCCTCATTGACATCCATTTTGTTTTCTGGATCGTTCGACGATTTCAACACAAATTTAGAGTCACACATTCGGCACTTCATATAAAAAGTAGAGATAAGTCCATTCCTTTATTCATTTAAAAGTTCAACAGTCCCTAAATTGCAACTAAACATAGAACTATGGCTTCCGATTTCTTGAAGCTGTTTCATAAAATAACCTAATTCTATAACCCTTCTTCCTGAAACTTGGAACGGTTCTGTTTCTTCATTGTTTGGGTTCTAAAAAAAAAAGCAAAGCAGCAAAGCAGTAAAGGATAAATGATAAATGATTTTATTTCTGTAAGTAGGTTTGAACAAACACTTTTACACGTCAATCATATTTTTTTTAAACTAGATGGGGTCGGCGTTTCCTATCTGACTACTCTGAGAAGAAAGGCCGAAACAAACTCAGAGGTCACAGTCTCTTTTAAAGTCCAGACAAAATCTTGGTCAGGTCATGTGAAAGCTATGTAGATCGGTGTCTGCAATGGTCTTTTGAGGAAAGAACCACACAGATTGAGTGGACCTGTCCAGTCAGTGCACGCAATTGTCAGTAATCGTGCAGCTCAACTTAGACTCAAGGAGCTCAACGATTCGACGAACAATACCAAAGAAAGGACATTTGAGTAGGCCGCATAAATTACTCAAACTGCCAGATCATGATTACGTTGAGAAAAATACAAAAATAAATATAAATAAATCAATGACCGACATAGTTCTCACATTCACAATAATTAGAATAATATTATAATAATCTTTGAGGACCATGTAGATTTGTGTCTGAAATGGTCTTTTGAGGAAAGAACCACACAGATTGAGTGGACCTGTCCAGTCAGTGCACGCATTTGTCAGTAACCGTGCAGCTCAACTCAGAACTTAAGGAAGTAAAGCAGTCTACTTTACTAACAGCTTACCATGGCTACGTTAGCTCCACACTCAGATACGGTGTAATATTCTGGGGCAACAGTACAGACAAGGAGCGCGCCTTTGTTGCTCAAAAACGGTGTATTAGATCTATATTTAAATTATGTCAAACTGACTCCTGCATGCCATTTTTTAAAAAGATGAAGGTTTTAACGGTTTTAACTTTGCCATGTGTCTATATATTTGAGGTCGTAGTGTTTGTCAAAAATAATATTGACATGTACAACTATTACACCCGTGAACGACGCAAGGACAAATTACGCACAGTAGCTAGCAAGACTCATATAATGCATGATAGCATCTTTTGTGCAGCTTCTCGTATTTTTAATAATATTCCAGGGCCCATTCGAATGATTGCAAAAATGGAAAAATTTAAAAAGACACTCCATGATCTGCTAGTAAACAAGTGCTATTATTCTATAAAAGACTTCTTATCAGACAAATCTCTGCACCAATATACGAGCAATCCCACTCAGTCGTGATGCGTTCAGTGACCTATTGACATTGTTCTATTAATAAATTGACTATTGTATAATTCCAATTGTATTGTGTATGTAACATTATTATGTATTTACTTACCTACTATTGTATGCCCTACGGGCGGGACATAGCTGTTCACAATTTATTATATTTCTGCCACCTGTATTATGTACCTACCTATGATCCACAATAAAGATTGATTTGATTTGATTTGAAAAGCAAAAAAAGAGTATTAGTAAATGCTTTATTTTTGACATAACACAGCTACTCACATCAAAAGTGTCTAGGGATCAAGCATTTTTATGCGGATTTCTTGAGATTAAGATGTGGCTTTGTAATAAATTTATGATTTTATAAATTTATATGGATCCTTTTTGGTGCATTTCATAATTTGAATCAGGAACTGTGAATCAAATTCGAGTAAAAGATGAAAATCAGCTGTCAATATTTTCCCTATAAAAACATACAACGCATTGAAGACATTATTAGTGCTACTGTTTCCCTACTACTGATTAAAACCAACGTTATTATGGAGCGGCGACGTCATTTAAGCAGGGAAGAAATGCTCAGAGCCGTGGGAATGATAGAAGCTGGTTCCCGGCAACGTACTGTGGCTTTAGCTCTGAATACAAGTCAGAGTGTTATCAGTCGACTTTGGACACGTTACCGAAGCACTGGTACCGTGGCTGAGCGCCATGGAGGACGGTATCGCTGCACCACACGGAGACAAGACCGATACATTCAAATCTTAACTCGAAGAGCTCCAACAATAACCGCCATGATGTTAGCCGTGAGGCTTCATCACTCTTCAGGGAACTTAATTAGCGACCAAACAGTCAGAAACCGCTTGCATGAAGTGAACCTTCATTCCCGAAGACCGCTACGGGTACCACCTATAGCAATGCACAATCGTAGGATTCGATATCAATGGGCTCTTGAACACAGAAATTGGGCAGAAGAACAATGGCGTTTCGTGTGCTTTTCTGATGAGTCTCGTTTTGGTATGAGACCGGATACAAGACGTATACGACACTGGAGAACCCCTGGACGCCAACAGCGATTAAAATCCTGCCAGGAAGTCCATCCTTATAGTGGTGGAACCATCATGGTATGGGCGGGTATTTGGATCGGCGGAAGAACTGAGTTGATTTGGATCAGAGGCAACCTCAACGCTCAAATTTATGCTGAGACGATTGTATCAGACGTCATCGTTCCTCTACAAGTGCAAATCGGTCCCTTATTTCAGTTAATGCATGATAATGCACGACCGCACACCGCAAGAGTTGTAAGACAGACTCTCGCCGCAGCTAACATCAATGTCCTGCCCTGGCCTGCTCAGTCGCCAGACTTGAACCCGATTGAGCATGCATGGGATATGCTACAGAGAAGAGCTCTGCCGAATATGGAGGGTATCCAGTCGCAAGAAGACCTTTTTTTGTTGTTGCAACGAACATGGGCGGCCATTCCACAGCGTGATTTGGATGAACTCATTTTGAGTATGCCAAACCGATGTTCTTGTGTTGTTAGTGTTCGCGGTAGAAACACGGATTATTAATTGTTTAAGTTACCCAATAAAATTTTAAAGAAAACTGTTATTTCAGTCTTTTTTTCGAACTTTTGTGTTAGTGGTTCAAATGTCAAAAATCCCTTTATTAGGAAAATGGCAAATTTCTTTATTAATGCAAAGGTGACTTGGTTTATCGTTACTGTGACAAACGAAAACACTTTATTTTATGAATCCTTAAAGAAAATTTTAATTAATATCAATCAGGAGAAAAGTTATTGCAAAAATATATGTTGATCCCTAGACACTTTTGATGTGTGTATTTAAAATGAGCTTACATAAGACGTTTCCAAATTAATTTCTTCAGAAGTACTACAACTCGTTTGGTCATGTCTTTCCGGACGCTCTTCGAGTGTATTACGAGTATCGCAACTACCTCCATGAATCCTGTGTATAAAATATCCTATGATAATACATTTTCACAATAAAATTAAACATGTATTTTAATCATTAGTCTAGTATATATACAAACCGTTTACGCTGTTTTGTGTTATGTCTATTTGCGCGAAGTTGCTTACGAGAAATTTTCCCAAACGGCTTCGGCTTTGGCATCTAAAACAACAATTCAATTGTAAAAGTTATACACTATACACATTCTTATTACTAAAAAGCAACTCATCTATAAGCGACCACGAAAACCATGATGAAAAGTTGGCAAATCTCGTCTGCGCCATCTTGGATTTCGATTTTGACCTGGTAATCGTTATTGGCGACCCCTAAAACCACGAAAATGACACCCATGATGAAAAGTTGCCAAATCTCGTCTGCGACATCTTGGATTTCGATTTTGACCCGGTAATCGTTATTGGCGACCCCGAAAACCACGAAAATGACACCCATGATGAAAAATTGGCAAATCTCGTCTGCGCCATCTTGGATTTCGATTTTGACCCGGTAATCGTTATTGGCGACCCCGAAAACCACGAAAATGACACCCATGATGAAAAGTTGCCAAATCTCGTCTGCGCCATCTTGGATTTCGATTTTGACCCGGTAATCGTTATTGGCGACCCCGAAAACCATGAAAATGACACCCATGACGAAAAGATAGAAAATTTCATCGGCGCCATCTTGGATTTTGATTTTGAACTCATATTCGAACATGCATCTAAAAATCCCTACTTTTAGTAAAAAAAAAAAATGGGAAACAGAATTATTTGAAAATCTTACCTTGTCTGCCTCCGCTTTATTACAGAATACGTAAAGTATCAAAAACTGTATTGTGAAGTTTATAAAAATATTTGTGTTTGTACAGCGATCTTTTCGAGCACGAGATGCTATTACAACCGACACAGTGTCCACTCACGACGGCGGCCGAGCGAGGACTGACGCTTTCTCCTTAGAACTTTTTATGCAATACTCCAGAGTGACAAAATAAAATAACCCTTATTACCACACTTTAAGATTCATGCGTAAAAGCAAATTATGTGAAAAATTACGGTCCGTTTTTATTTTTTTCTGAGATTATTTGTAACATTTTCATGAATATTTTGTCCATGATTTTGAAAACATTATATCTGCTTACCTAGGGTATTTTTAAGAACCAAAATTATGTAGGGTATATAATAGCAGAAAAATTATCCCGAATGAAGCCCCAAATCGCCAATTTTGTGTGAAGAGGTAATTGAAAATCGTTTTTACGATAACAAATACCAAAATTTCAAACCAAATTTTGTCCATCATTTGGAGACAAAGAAGCAAGCTATTTGTGGCAATTGTTAGTTTTGTTTGATTTAGTTTCATTTCATCGCAAACTCTACCGAAAAATAGCTTATTTTTGTCGGATTTGAGAACGCGTCCTTTGTTGTTTTTAAATTAATTAAACCGTTAAATCATTTATTTAATTTAAAATTTCTTTACACTGACTCTTAAACTAGACATGAAACGAGGTGCGGACGACTGGGAATGTTGCGTTCTGTTCGTCTACACTGTGAACGAACAGAACGCATCTTTCCCAGTCGTCCGCAGTGTGGACGACGGGGTGTGGACGAACGGGAACAACCCAAAATTTTACTCAAACTCAAAGCATTTATTTCAATTAAACCATTTACAGGCACTTTTGAATTGTCAAGTGGTCGGTCAGTCAGAAATATGAAGCTAGTTGCCCATTCCAAAGCGTAGTAGCCTACCTATGGAGAAGAACGGTCAAGAAACTCCATGGACACTCTTTTAAATTATATTGTTACATAAATATTAGTTACATCAATAATCTTGTATATGGGTATAATTATATGTGAGAACGATGTAAATAAGACGTACACATTGAGTGTCCAGTGTACAGCTAATATAAATTCAAACAAAACAATCCATAATAAAATAATTAAAATAAGCCGTGGTGGCTAAGAGATGACCAGTCCCAACTGACAGCGCCCGTTCATGAACATACTTACTATCGAGTACCAGCTGCAGAAGCTAAGGAGTGCGCAGTATTTGAGAACCCACACGAAAAATTCGATGAGTTTATAGAGCAGCTTTTCAGTAAATGGGAAATAATATTACCCAATAATAGAGCAGAATGGACTCAAGGAACATGCACTTGCCCAACATTTCATAAAATGTATAGGTATGTGTAAACATATAATTGGCCTGGCCATACGACTGAAATACGCTGTTCCTCCTGTTGAAGCCAAAAACATTCCTCTTGGACAAGAGAGGAAGAGGGGCAGGCCCTCGAAAGCTGCTCTTATTATACAATAAGTTTCTGTCACTGATTCATTAGAATATTAACATGTATCTGGGGGCACGGTAGTGGCCCCGCTAAGACGAACCAAGCGAAGCGCAAGGGCACTACCTACCTTTTCTCGAAGTGTTTCGTCGTTTTTTTGAACCCTCATAGAGTTGGTTTCCGATGTACCAGATAGTTCATATTCTCAGGATATGATGTCAATAATAGACTAATTAAACATACAAAGTCTCAATTGAATAGCTCTAATACTTTAGATTTTATTGATATCTAAAATACACCGATTTCGTCACTGACACACTCACTGATACTTCCTGTTTGGCTACTTCCTGAAGTGCTAGAAAGCTGAAATTTGGTATGTAATCTAAGTTTAGTATACAACCAACAAAAAAAATCATATACTTAAAACTTTCGCCCCCCATCCCCTAAAATTGTGGGGGGGAGGGGGACTTTCACCAATTTTATAAATTAGGACATGAAAGTTTACACGGGACTGTAGACAGCAACTAAAAAACCTATTAATAAGTACTTACAAGAACCTCCGCCTTAATCAAGAGTCTCATGGTAGGTCTCAGTTATTTGCGCCCTTTTACGACGAGGTGAGCAAATCGACTGTAACAGTCAGCTATAGTTAAATATAATCGCTTAAGAGCGAAATATCGCCCTGATTTATCGCTTATGGTAATCAGTAAACCATCAAAGAAAAAAGGCAAAGACAGAGAATGGGCTATGAAAACCGGCGCTGCTGATGTGCAACAATTGCACCCCAAAAAAAGAAGAAAAAAATTAACACTAAAAGCACTACCTAGCAACTTACAAAAAGAACTGAAATCCCACCAAAAACATTTCATGTAAAATGTTGCCAAGACGACCACATTAGGTTTGCCCGTGGTTTGCCCTGTGAAAAAGATATCAGATCTCATGTAGAGCCAAGCTTCTGAATCTACACGGCCTAACTCTACCGACCCTAACTTCACAAATTCTACATATCAGTTAAAATGTATGGCTTGGCTGTTTCGTTACTTACTTCAGAAACTAAATATTCGCATCACCTCCACGACGCGGCGACGCCGCCGCCACAGTGGGTCGAAACGATGATTTTAGTGACTTAGGGATCAACTTTGTTTTTTTACTTTTTTCTTTATGCGGATCGATAAAACTCATTAATCTCAATAATAATTGTTCTGATGCTTTTTTTCCTAAACTTGCTCCTTTAGGTGGAAAAATGCATTTTGTGATATTTTTGTATGGAGCGGATCAAATTAAATTAAATTCCTGCTAAGTGGCGAGTGATCTCGCTTTGAAACTATATTTTTCTTAAAGCTTGCCCAGTCTACTATCATTTGATGCTATGAACATTTGCATAAAGTTGCAACACTGCCAAAGAAATGAATCGAAAAAAATGAAAAAATACATTGAATAATTTTTATTTTCTCAAGTTCTTTTAAGTTAAAATTGATGTGGAATAGTAAGTAAAAGCACTTAATAATTCACATAATTAATTAACAACTAACGTTAAGGTTCGGTATTAGCTTAAATTTACTAATTACGTATTACTTAAAAATGTGGATATCATTTATGTATAAATTTCCATTGACTGTAATTAGCTTGACTTTTTACTTTATAAAAAACAATGTTTTTCACTTTTAGTCATTACTTTAATGTTAATGAGGGTAGTAGAAATATTAGTAAACATTTGATTGTCACTGGAAGTATAAAATTACCATATTTATTGTATATTTACTAGTGTTCGTTTATTCGTACTACTATTAACATCTATTGTGATTGTGATCGTCCCTTTTCGTTATAATGGAAAATTTAGTTAACAATTTAGATTTATTTATGATTTTAAGAGAGCAGCTTAAGTCGCTGTCAGATAGTAAAAAACTCTTCCAATACCTACAAAATAAAATAAACGTGACGTAAGAGAACAGTGCTAAGCTCCAAAAATTATGTACGCGCTTTTGTTCAAATTTAAGTTCAAGATGGGAACGAAGTAGTCGCACGTTAGCACCGTTTTTAAGAAGAAATGGTGATTGGTTAGAAAGTGTGATAAACTGGCCTGTTGGGGCTTCAAGCGTCTTCAATGAAACTCCCGTGTCGAGGTATTTGTTTAATTATGTATTTAAACTGAATTTTAACAAGAGCGGTACAAGTTTTCGATGATGGTAAAAAATGACAAATCGAATTGTGATTACTGAAGGTATACGTAAAACAAATATATAAAAATATGTACGGAGCGCCTGTCCGTTTAGATTAGCAACGCGACACGCACTGAACGTCATCACAATTATACCAGGCGTAAACATCCTCCCCCCGTTTGAAACTCAGGGGTTTCAAACTCCAAGTAGCTCCTCTTCGGTTGGTAAGGGGCAGATGCGAACCAGAGCGCGCCGTATAGTTCCTTTCTTCGTGTTTATGTCGGCTACTCGTGCAAATCCATCTTGTCCTGGGAAGAGCCTTGTAATACGTCCGAGCCTCCAACATAGGGGTGGGACGCCATCTTCCTTTAGTAGGACCATGTCTCCAATCTTGACTGCGTCGGCGTTGGTCTTCCATTTACGGCGAAGTTGTAACTCGGCGATGTATTCGGATTGCCAGCGCCGCCAAAAATGTTGATATATTTGCTGCAGCCTGGCATAGCGCCGCAGGTTGGTTGAGTGGCCATCTTCCAAATGTGGTTCAGGCAGCGCGGTGAGAGCCCGACCAATGAGAAAATGCCCAGGAGTAAGGCAATGGAAATCGTCAGGAGAGGAAGATAAAGGACAGAGGGGTCTACTATTTAACACAGCTTCTACCTGAGCGAAAAGAGTTTGAAGTTCTTCAAAACTTAAATGAGAATTACCCATTACTCGCCTAATATGAAATTTTGCTGAAAGGATACCGGCCTCAAAAATACCGCCAAAGTGAGGAGCGTAAGCTGGTGAAAAGTAAAACTGAATGCCTTCCGAACATGCAAAATCTGATAGGTCATTTTGGTAAATCTAAAAAAAATCATTAATTTCTTTAGCTCCTGCGACAAAATTGCGTCCATTGTCGCAGAATACCTCCGCTGGCCTCCCTCTTCGTGACACAAACCTTCGAAATGTCATAATGAAAGCATCCTTTGATAGATCGCTCACGGCTTCGAGGTGAGAAATTTTATATCGAAGGCATATGAAAAAACAAAGATAGCACTTGATTAACGATGCACCACGTCCCTTTCTGTTTACAATAAGGAATGGGCCAGCGAAATCAATTCCCGTGGTATGAAAAGGGAAATTTGGTATGACACGTTGTGAGGGCAAATGCCCCATTATTGGCGCAATAGTCTTGCCCTGCAAGCGTCTGCACCTGGAGCAGTTATGAAAAATGCGTCTAGCTAAATTTCTGCCGTTAATCGGCCAAACGTATTCCCTAACAACGGCCAACAATAATTGTGGGCCAGCATGTAATCCGCGTATATGTTCGTATTCGAAAATCAATTTAGTAAAATGATGCGAAGCATGCAGGAGAACAGGGTGTTTTTTATTATAGTTATAATCAGATGAGCCTAGTCGGCCACCAACTAGGATGACCTTGTCGTCACTTAAAAATGGTGTTAGTGATAAAATATTTGATTTTGAACTTAAAGCTTTATTTTTGCATAGTAAATTATATTCGCAGAAAAATGATTCTTGTTCTGCAAGACGACACAAATAAAGAAAAGACTTATTTAATTCATCAACAGTCAGAGGGCCGAGAATTTTATCTTTATTAGGTTATAGATTATTAATAAATCTTAGCACGTAAGCAAAAGATCGTTTTATTTTAGTTAAGCTAGAAAAGTCTTTAAAATTAATTATAGGTTCATTTTTAGTAACAACATGAGTGGTAGTACAATTAGGTTTAGTTTCCGGTAAGTCATTAGTATTAATTTTATTAGGTTTTAAGACAGGCCAATTACTTTCAGGCTCCGTGAGGAATGGAGGGCCTGACCACCACAGCGGGGTCCTGCCTAACTTATCTGGACTGATTCCTCTAGGTATGAGGTCTGCAGGATTGACAGATGTGGGCACATATCGCCACGAGGAGGTATCTGTTAGCTCACAGATCTCCGAAATCCGAGCTACAAACGTTTTCAAATTTATAAAACTAGTGTGGAGCCAGGCTAGCACTACTGACGAATCACACCAGTGTACTTGATGCTGAATTTCATATCGGAGTGACTTTCTGACAGCTTTGCATAACCTCGCTGCCAGTAGGGCAGCGCACAATTCTAGACGAGGGATAGTCGTACCTTTAATCGGAGCTACTTTGGACTTAGAACAAAGCAAATTGACTGTGACTTCGTTCGCAGCATTAACTGAACGTAAATAAATACAAGCACCGTATGCATGTTGTGATGAATCACTGAATGAATGTAATTCCACAGATGCGGGTTCATTACAGAGTACACGCCGCGGAACTTCTAGATCTAAGAGAGAAGGTAAATACTGCATAAAATTGTTCCAGTCTCTTTGAATTTCATGTGGGACTGGAGAGTCCCAGCTCAAATTATGTAGCCACATTTGTTGTAATAACATTTTCATTTTTATTACACACGGACTAATCAGTCCTAGGGGGTCAACGATTTTAAAAAGAGATGAAAGAAATGATCTTTTAGTTAAATTACTGCTAGAGGAAAGGGGGTATTTGATAGGGAAATGTAACTGATCGGTTGATGGGTTCCATCCCATGCCTAAAGTACTAGTACACTCACTTACTGAAAGATTATCGCCACTTTGAGTATTTGAATCGAACAATGATGGTAAGGTAAGTTAGTCTTAAACTTACGAAGATTAAAGCATCCTTTCTTCAATTCTTCAGTTACAGATTGGTGAATATAACGTAGGGTAGCCTCACTTTCAGAACCGGTGATGAGATCGTCTACAAAGAAATCATGTTGAATTATATCCTTAACCATAGGATCGGAAGATTCTTCTCCAATCTGCCATAGACACCGACCGTCTTATTACAAAACACGATCTAACTTTAGCCCCAACCTACACATTCGATTTAGTTTTTGTATTTGGAACTTTATGCCGACTTTAGTAAAGTTCTTAATACAAAATTGACAATCTAAGACCGGACTAAGTTGTCAGTTTTGTAAAAGGAACTGTATTTCGATTTCAGTTAGGTTCTTATTTCAAAAACAGGCTCGATGGTTTAAACCATGTCAAAAGAAAAACCTTGTTTTGTAATAAGACCGCGAGTGCTCAAGTAGCTAGACCTTGCCATTCCGTAAGTCAAGGTACCCAGCTGAAGCGTTTTGATGGGCAAAGACTCATCCTCTCTCCATAAAATAAGTTGAAGATTGCGATCCTCCTCATGAACCCGGACTTGACGGTATACATTTTCTCGACGTCACCCGTGAGAAGGAACTTATGTTGTCGAGCTCTTATTAAGATGGAGAACAGTGAGTCCTGCATATTAGGCCCAACCATGAGGATGTCATTGACAGACTGACCCGATGAAGTAGGAGCCGAGCCGTCGAATACGACTCTTATTTTCGTGGACTCACTACTGTCTTTGAAGACAGCGTGATGGCAGAGGAAGTAAGATGTAGAAGGTATAGGTACAGCGGACTCTGAAAGATGACCTAAGTCTACGTACTCACGCATAAATTTTACGTATTGTGATTTCACATGAGGTTGTTTGCGAAATCGCTTTTCTAAATTTAACAAACGTTTTTTAGCTAGTGAATAAGATTCACCTAGACAATCAGGTGTATCCTTTAAAGGTAGACTAACTGAGAATCTACCAGTTTCTAAACGGAAGGTGTGCGATAAAAAATGTGTTTCGCATGCCTTCTCGCTATGACTCATAAGTGGTTTAGTTTGGGGAACATTTTCTAAGTCCCAGAACTTTATTAGTTCTTGATGTATTTTGTCAACAGACGACACATAAGAAACGACTGAATTATTAGAATCTATATTATTATCAATTTCCTTTAACATATTGTTTGTGGGTATATTATAATACATTGGACCTGAAACCAACCAACCGAAATGAGAACTTCTCATTACGGGTGAATTAAGACCGAGAGAGACTTGATCGCGGCCAATAATGTCCCAGAAAATATCGGCACCGATGACAACATCAACAGGTGCTGGTTGGTGGTAGTAAGGGTCCGCTAAAAAGTAATCACTAGCAATATTAAGGCCCGCTTGCACCAATAATCACTAAATACAATTAGTGCTAAACGTATTTAAAATATCGTTCTGTCTCTATCATTTTCGAATGATTTACAGAAATAGAACGATGATTTAAATTTGTTTAACGCTAAATGTATTTAGAAATTTGTGGTGCAAGCGGGCCTAAGTGTTTTAACATCAATGGGTATTCTAGGTATATTACCGGTCAACACTGGCAACACCAGAAAAGAAGAAGTGACGGTAAAATGCTTCATCAAAGATTTCAACTGAACTACGCAAGTTTCTGTAGCCTGAGTGGTGGTTTTATTGCCTATGCCAATTATATTGACATGCAAGGTGGTAGTTGGTTCTAAAAGCAATTTTGTTTTAAGAGATTGAGTAATAAATGATGACTGACTACCGCAATCTAAAAGAGCACGAAGTGTTTGATTGGTCACAGGATTAACAACCTCAATATAAGCAGTAGACAGTAAAACTTGTTGGTTACTTTGATTTGTAAAATTAACGATAGTGTCGTCAGTGATGTCGGGTGAAAATGGTGACAACACTGGAAATATTTTTGTTACCAGATTGTTTATGCAAGAGTCTATTGTGCCTTTTATTACACAAGCGACACGGATGCATGCGACAATTGCGTGCAGAGTGGCCAGATCTTAAGCAGTTAGGTTAGGTTAGGTTAGTATGACAAAGATTCAATCTGCTCACTTCACTAATACGGTCATCTACACTTTTACCCAAAAAAGTGGGACAATCATAAAGGCGATGATCACCATTACAAACGCCGCACGATAGAACAGAAGTATCATTGTTTTCACTATTAGAAATGTATGACTGATGAGATTTTATTTTATTGTTAGAATCTATACGCCTTGACGTTGCTGGAGTCTTAGGTTTAGAGTATGGATGGCTGCTATTTATTGACTCAAGTACCTACATCAGCGCGATCAATAAGAAACTTGATTTTTTTTTGTAAATTAGGTATATTAGTATCCAAAGTGCCCCGGTATTCTTCCCACTTGGCTTTGGTGTGGCTATCAAGCTTGGGGCTCATTATATGAATGAGTAAAATATCCCAGTCACGTGAACTTTGACCGAGACTAGTTAAAGCACGTAAGTTTTTATTAATATGATCCACAAGAAATCGTAATGATTTATCAGACTCGCTTGTGATTGGTTTTATGTATAACAATGAATTTATATGATGAGTTATTAATTGTCGCGCATTGTCATACCTGTCACATAATAATTTCCAAGCACACGCATAATTTGCACTGGATACCTCTAAATTAGCAATAATGCGCGCTGCATCGCCAGTCAAGTACGAAATAAGATAATGGAATTTGTGAATGGGCGCGATGCGGTCGTTATTGTGTACTATAGATAAGAATGTGTCACGAAACTCAAGCCAACGAAAGCAAGATCCGTCAAACTTAGCAACTTGAATTTGAGGTAATTTAAAACCTATGTCATGATGGTCATGATTACATTGACCTGTAGTTATCTGACTTGAATTTAAATCCTTATAATTACCTTCATCATGACGGTTCGAGTTATATTTTTGTGTAATACTTTGAGCAATTGCAATGTTGGATATAAACAGTTGCTCGATAGTATCACGTTCATCAATCTCATTAGATAAATTGTTATAGTTTAATACTTCTATCTGATTTTGCAAGTCATCAAAACGGCTGTAGATAGACTCAAATTTGCTTAGTTTTAATATTAACTCAGCTAACTCCGATTCTTTAGACGTAACATTTGATAAAAAATTTCTAAATTTGGTAATTTGACCTTTTATGGAACTACGTTTCACCAAAAGATCCTGTAATTCTTGAGGATTGTTTGTGCTGGATTCACTTCCACAATCTTTACCCATTGTGAACTCAAACCTTGATAATAATGTAAATGTTAAGTAGGATTGAATAAACAATTTAATTTCAAATAAGTAGGTTTGATTATGGAAATTATGCAGACACAAACTAGGTGATGATAATATAAAAAAACTAAAAACTTAGCTCACGCTCCTCGCCTAACGTCACCTGAGGCCGGCCCGGCGCAGCTGTGGGTAGGGCTCCGCTCCGATCACACGGTGACACGGCAGGCGGACCGAAGTTGCGTTACACGAAGAGATCGGCCTGGAATCTTCGGCGAGTTGGGTGAAAATATGCTTCTAATACAGATAAAAGCCTGTTGTGAAACACGGATAAAAACTATGATAATATCATAAGAAGATATAGCCTGCTATTGTATTCGCATGGACAATAAAAACGTTTACCAATATGAATCTAGGTAGTAAATGGACTTTGTATGGTGTATTAATGTGATTATTTTAAGTCAGTAGAATGACTATGGACACTAATGCACTCTTAAAAGCTATTTTAAACAGGTATTGGATAGATTTATGAAGGTTATAGGTAAAGGTAAGGGTATTTAGGTAACAGGGAATTCACAAGGAAAAATGGGCACTTAGCTGCATTGGCCGAGGCTGCGGAGCGATGCTGAATGCTGATCGCTGACCGGCGGTGGCTGCAATGGCTGGTACACCTCCAAGGAACCCAGGTAAGCTTGATATGTATGCTGCGGCGCAATGGCTACACCGGCAGCGCGTGGTCGCAATGATCGAACTTGATTTTCGCCAAAATTGCAGGTCCTGTCACGGTCGCCAGATGTTGGGGCTTCAAGCGTCTTCAATGAAACTCCCGTGTCGAGGTATTTGTTTAATTATGTATTTAAACTGAATTTTAACAAGAGCGGTACAAGTTTTCGATGATGGTAAAAAATGACAAATCGAATGGTGATTACTGAAGGTATACGTAAAACAAAATATAAAAATATGTACGGAGCGCCTGTCCGTTTAGATTAGCAACGCGACACGCACTGAACGTCATCACAATTACACCAGGCGTAAACATGGCCCAACGGAGTAATACCTGAAACTGTGAACACTGAAAAGGAAAAGCTCGAGATTTGTGATATTGAAGATGTTGAAAATCTACCACCATCTGCTACAGAAGCTTTAACATCTACATTTACACCTCGAAAACCTTTCGAAGAATTGGGCTCCAGGCAAAAACGAAGACGCGTTGATCAAATAAACCAATCGCTTTCGTTATTTCCGGATGAACTGAAAGCTACTACAATTGCTAGTTTAAGAAACACTGGAAATGAGGATGTAGGAAAAATAATGAACCATTTGCTAAATCACCCCGAAGATCTAGAAAAAGTTAAGCAGTGTTTAAGTGCAAATAAAGCAAACAGTAGTACATATTCACCCGATGAGGCACTGGCTTTATTAGTTTCACTTAAATTAAGTAAGTGGCAATATATAAGCCTAAGAGAAGCAGCCAGTGAAAATGGGTCTGATTTATACCCTTCTTATTATAAAATTAAGCAAGCAAAGTCAAAATGTTATCCAGGGAAAGAAGACATAACCATAACTGAAGAAGGAGCTGCTAGCATGCTGCAAGCATTACTCAACTTGACGGTTTCTAGGCTTTTAGATGTAACTGCTTTGGATTTGGACTCGGCAACAGAGTACTACTTATAAGCAAATGGGCTTTGATGGAGCCTCAGGACAAAGCAATTACAAACAAAAGACTGAGAAAGAGTTTGACGACTCTACTATATTGATGGCCGGCCTATTAGGCTTCAACAATCTGATGTAACAATTGTTTGGGAAAACGACCGACCATCATCGACTTTCTATTGTCCGATAATGTTTAAATTTACCAAAGAAACCCAGACAACAGTGGCAACTATAAAGGGTAACATAACAGAAGAAATAGAAAGACGTCTGCCAACAAGAATCCACCAAGTAGAAGTTAAGCATCAATTGTACCTGACGATGATAGACGGCAAAATAACATCATATTTGTCGGATACATCTGCAGCTGTCTGTGATATTTGCAAGGCAAAACCGTCAGAGATGAACAATTTTGAGGCATTTTCTCAAAGAGAAAAAAACAAGGAAATGTACCAGTATGGTATGTCATCCTTACATGCCTGGATAAGATGCATGGAGTGCTTACTTCATATCGGTAAATATAATTTTATTACTTCATATTTTTTCATGTTTGTAGTTTCCTGTGAGATTATTTTTAAGTGACATTTCTTTTTTTTGCAGCTTATCGTTTGGACTTCAAAAAATGGAGTTGCAGAGGCGACGACAAAGAAAAACTGTCCCTTAGAAAGAGTGCTATACAGCAAGCATTTAAGAGGGAATGCGGTTTACTCATCGACATAGTCAAACAAGGAGTAGGCACAACCAATGATGGCAATACTGCCAGAAGATTTTTCAGGGATGCAGCAAGAACAGCCCGCATAACTGGGATTCGTGCAGATTTGATAGAAAGGTTTCACGTGATTCTTCAAACCGTTGCATCTGGAGAGCGCGTGGACCTTTCTAAATTTTGTAAAGATACGGCAGAATTGTATGTTACCTTGTATCCCTGGTATTATATGCCTTCCAGTGTTGGTACATGGGAGTGACATAATGAAGAACTTTGGTGTCATACCTATAGGGAAACTGTCGGAAGAGGCAGCGGAAGCTCGTAATAAAGACGACATGTTGGCGCAACGGTTGGCGGATGACTGCTGCGTTACGTGTCGTGGGTTCGATCCCCGCACGGAACAAATATTTATAGTATGACCTGCAAGTAGTTGTTCCGGGTCTGGCTGTTTGTGTATGTGAGTTTAAATGTTTGTAAACGCACCCACGATACAGGAGAAATTCCTAGTGTGGGGCAACGTTTTTTAAAAAAGAAAGAAAGAAAAAGATTTTAGGAAATATAGAGAGAGTCATTCTAGAAAGGTAAGTAGAACGGCGACAAATGAGGATGTTTTACACAATCTTCTTTTGTCGTCTGATCCAAAGATCACAAGTCTACGGCCTCGATTGGCCAAACAAAATAGAATGGTTCTCTCTCCAAAAGTCAAAGAGCTTCTGCTGAGTTTTCCTTCAGAATCCGATTTAGATTTTATTGATGTAGATAATTTACAACATAGTGAATAACATTATTGATAGATTGTAAGTTTCTTGATTTTTTTTATTAGTTTGTATGTCATGACACTCATGACTGAAAGGAATGAAATGATATACGACTGCTCAGTATGAATATTTCTATATTTTTAATATCTTGTACACGTACAAACTTAGTAAATGTAATATAACAGACTGACAACTTATAGTAGACAACCTTTCGGTTCTGAGGCTCGATGAGAACTGCCCTAGGAACTAGACGACACCCCAAACATCATGTTTCCATTCCGTTCCGTTAGAAAAATAATCAGTACTTTTGGCGGTAAATGTCAAATGAGATACTTTTAAATTTTATATTTACTATTTAAAATCGATAAATCTTATTAATATTTGGAAATCATGACATTCGGCCGTCCGACACTGTGTTGTCTCCTGGCACACACAACAATCTTCCATAATTATTCAATTAAATCATGACATTCATGCTTATAAAACATAATCGGTCTTATTACAAAACAAGGTTTTTCTTCAGACATGGTTTAAACTATCGAGCCTGTTTTTGGAATAAGAACCTAATCGAAATCGAAATACAGTTCCTTTTACAAAACTTTCATTTTAGTCCGGTCTTAGGTTGACAATTTTGTATTAAGAACTTTACTAAAGTCGACATAAGTTCGAAATACAAAAACTGCATTGAAGGTTTAGGCTCGGGCTAAAGTTAGATCGTGTTTTGTAATAAGACGGAATGTGTACATATAAAAATTCTATAGATAAATATACAAAGCATTACAATACATTTCAACTATACTTATCACCACAACGACAAAACATTATAAAGAAAACATTACAACAAAATATTACACTTCCTTACTTTTATTATACCGAACATGTCAAACATGTTAATATAATTTAGAGAATATTTAATAATACTTACTATTAAAACTAAAAAAAAAAATCTTGATTTAGCTTTGTGATCAATACAACAACAAAACATTACACTGCCTATTTATAATATACCAAACATGACAAAACACTATAATATAATCATGATAATGTTTAATAACAAAACTAGTTACTATTATCAGAGCTACTTTCGTCGGAGCTATGTAGCTCTAAAGCCTTTATGTGTATCCACGGTCGGATTCTATCGGCTGCAATAACAGTTTTGTAAGGCTTGCCCTTCTTAGCAAAACCAGGGACATCAGTTATTCGATAGCGGTCATTACCCCACCCACAAATTTCGACAGAAGCTTTGTACTTTTCTTATCATTATCAAAATTATTTCGTGAAATTTTAACTAAATAACACAATTTGACCAATTACTAATGTGTGGCGCAGGTCAGCACGTCAGGTACCGTGTGTATTTATGTAGTGCGAGGTGTGAGTCTGGCTGGCGCCGCGCCGAGGGGTAGCTAGAGCGCGGAGCGAGTGGCGCGGTGGCGGCGCGGCACGACGGCGCAGCGTGTTCGAGTCTCGACACTCGAGGCCCGACCGAGGGACGGGCGCGTCCTGCCATTGGCCGCATGCACGTGGCCTGATCTCGCACCATGGCAACGCGCCCCGTCCCGCGCGTCCCGCTCATACCGCAATTAGATATATCGCGTTCCGCCAGCAATCGCCTCCGCGCGCGCATTTCGTATTCACAGTCGCGCTTAAAACGAAGACGCGTCGTAACGTGCTAGATGTCCGCAGATCGCGCGCCGGTCGATACTCGCGAACCCATATTATTACGACGAACGGTCACTTTACAAATTACGGACAGTGCTAGAGCTTAGTGTTTTGTAATTATATTTCTCACCGGATCAATGTTCACTTTAAATAATTGAAATCAGAAAAAAAAAATACTTTTTACATATTACGATAAGTCACGAGATTCGTCGTCTGCAGTCACAAATTGGGATTTACACTGTAAGTAATAGGCACATTAAAAAAAAAACAGGAAGTTCCTGAATAATTTATTCTATGAAGCCACCTATTTCCTGGCAAATTGTTACCTTACCGAGCTTTTACCCCACGTGAGCTTTGGTAGGTTAAAACTTGGAATATGCTGAAGTAATACATTATTTTCAGCATTTTACTACAAAAAAAAAACAAAATGGAAATATTTATGAAAAATTTAATTGTTTTTTTTTTTTTTATGATCCTTGTGTAATGTTCGTGAACGGGCGCCGTCAGTTGGGACTGGTCATCTCTTGGCTGCCACGGCGTACAATAAAATTATTATTCGTTTTTTTTTCTTTTTTGTTTCTGTTTGCTGTAGGTATCTACTCTGGACGCTTTTAACGTCTACGTCTTTTTAACATCGCTCTCACCTAGAATTACTTATAAGTTCAACATTGATGATGTACTTAAAACGAATATTTTTGTAACAAATATAATTATATGAGTGACCATGGAGTTTCGTACCCGTTCTTCGCCATAGGCGTAGGTACCTACTACGCTTTGCCTTTGGAATGGGCAACTAGCTTCATATTTCTGACTGACCGACTCCTTGACAATATTCAAAAGTGTAAAATGGTTTAAATTTAAATAAATGTAGGTACTTAGATAGTTGAGTACTACCAACATTCTATTCCTCAATCCCTTGTGTTTTCCTTACGGGTGTTTCCCTGTTGTCGTTCATTACGTTATTTGCGCAAAAAGTTTTCTGCGTCAGAATAAGTAAGCTGATAGCCCTTATAGGTATAGGTGCCTGGGTACACCTACTTACATATTAATTAATTAAGCGAAAAGATTTTCAAATAAGCCTTCAGCAGGCACTATCTATGACTCCATACATATACGAGGGCCGCTGCCGCGCTGGTGCGTAGAATACGGCTCGGAGGCTCAGTCGTTGCTAGGTACTATTGACTATGTGGCAGTAGTCGCAGGCTGCAGGGCAGTGAGGGCATTTGTATAGTGTATCATCTATGGCTGGGCAGACAGTCGGTGAGTCGGTTGCGTCGTGTGGTGGCGCTGGCGCTGAGCCGGTGACGTCACGCGCCGCCCGCCGAACAGCTGATAATGTGATGCGATGCGGCGCGTCGCGGTCTGCACACTGCCTGCACAGCCCTGACCCTGAGCCCACAAACTACAACCGTCAGCGTCACCTGTGCAGTGTGCTTGACTCGCGAGTTAAATGCTTTGTAATTTTTAACCATTTTACGTCATGGGTTTTCTAATGTATCTATTTTTATTATCTGCTTAGGAGTAAAATTTTCAAGATTACAAAATACCTACCTATTTAGTCGAAACTTAATTAAATAAAAGAAGAGCCATGACCAAAATGTATGGAGCAGGGTCACCTTTTTTTTCTTACTTAAAAAATTGTTACAATATACATAGGTACATACCTACAGGAAAATTGTAATTTCGGTAAATCATAAAAATATCTATATTATTATATTAATACTAAGTTTATCAGAGTGGTTTTTACGATGGCACATCAGCCGTTCGATTCTGTAAAAATGTCAACGTGGAAACTTAGGTAAAGTGAGCTACCTTTCATGCAAGGGATTGGACACTATTGACAGCTCACTTCAGTCACCTAAGTTTTTAACACGCTTTTATAAGCTTGGTATATGTATCTATGTAACGGGACTAACTATAACGTCGGAATGATTTGAAACTTCGCACACTCATCGAGGACCGACGACAATGTAATTTCAATAGATAGTTTGTCCCATTATCATTGCCAGGATAACAAACCTTTCGTTTGTTTTACAGGTTGATTGGAAGATGGGTGCAAAACTTTAAGGCGACGATATTACAGCCATGTCTTAGACGAAGTCTTACCAGTTATTTCTACCAAGTTTTTGTTTTTTTTTCAATTCCCAATATTTTGAGTAAACTGCTTATTTAAGGCCCTATTAATGGAATGCTAAATGAATTTATTTTTATTTTATTTAATTAAAAGTAATGTGTAAACAATCTGGCAAAACATGTTTTAGGCCACTGTGAGTCTGTCATTCATTAGAAATAAAAAAAATTAAACATAATAATTTTTTTTAAAGTAATTTAAAAAAAACGGAGGGTGCTTTTTGGAAACATGCTTGATAATCGCTCTTTCTTTAACCGACTTTAAAAAGGAGGAGGTTCTCAATTCGGTTGGTATATTATTTTTATGTTTGTACTTACACCGATTTACGTGATTCTTTTTTTTGTTCGATGCGGAATAGTTGCCATTTGGTCCCATAAAAATTTAATTCAGTTTGGCCCAGTAGTTTTTATTTTATGAGCATTTTTGTAGTGTACCTAATTGATGATGTTATACTTTGATGATCATGTTTATAATCAAAGATGTTATAATAACTTCCTGCCACTGTTAATTAAATGGGAAGTGTGGTATACGAATTTGTGTAGGGTTGGTACAACAAAAAAGTGAAAAATAAAAACTTTATTACAAAAAAGTTATTTTTGCGGTACCTATCATTTACGCGGATACCTTACAAATTATTGAAATTAGGACCTACAAACCAATTTGAGGGAGAAATTTTAGACAGATTAATTAAATCAAAAATGTTTGCTTACAAAATTACTTTGTGTTTGAAATGATAACGTTCGGTTCTAAGATTTTTTTGCACATGCAAGTACATACCAAATTGAGGGGATTCTCTAAACAATGGCCGCCGCGCGCGGTGCGACTGCATTTCCAGATTGAACGCCCAGTGAATAAAAATAGCGATAAGTACGTTGGTTATTACAGCTAAATGATCTTAGTTACTAAGGCAACAAACTCGCGTTTCTTTATTCAGGGTCAGTCAGTGTTGAAGCCGTTACATCTTTTACTTATTAATCAAACTACTACCCTTGTGAGTGGACGTTGTCGTGTTGATTCACAATTTACCGTGTTCAGTTGTAGCCCTTTGCGTTCCTGCACGTGTTGTTTGCGTTAGTTTTGGAATTTTTAAAAGAAGGAGCGATTATCAAGCGTGTTTTCAAAAAGGTTTGAACAAAAAAAGCACCGTCCGTTTTTTTTATAAGTTTTCTAACAAGTATTATAAAAAATTAAAAAAAATTGTGAACATTAAATGTCTGTAAAAAAAAAATCTAATGGCGCAGAGGCCTAAAACATGTTTTGCTAGATTGCTTACAAATTACTTTAATAAAATAAAATAAAAAAATATTTATTTATTATTCGATTTGGCCATAATTATGTACTTAGTTTACATACTATTTTGGGAATTTACAAAAAAAAATAAGCACATAAAAATTAGGTACATACTTAAATAAAAACTGGTAAGACTTCGTTTAAGACAACCATGGCATAATAGTAGATTATTAACCAAGGGGATAAAGCAGTGTCTTCTGTCGCGGGTGACGATTTAAATCGCGAGCGTAGTGAAGGACTCGAGGTTTACTCCCGAGCGTAGCGAGGGTGTTAACCCTCAATTGGGCGCGCCTTTAAAGTTGCATAAGCGGTCGCGAGGGGTGTTTGGCACCCCAGATTTAGGAAATTAAATAATATACGAAATACATGCAAAATCAGACTTTTATTAATTAGAATATTTGAACTTACATATTAATCAACTTTTAAACGTATTTTTATACTTAATTAACGTTTTTTTTTAATATGAAAAATATTTTTTTACTAATCCTAGTTTTATTCGTCACAATTTTGACATACTATATTCATATGGTCATTGCACACATGTTTTTGGCATTTCGAGCATCCAGTCTTTGTTTTCCTGTCCTTACTTCTTGGACATACATGGTACCTATTGTATGATTGCGATCAGCCTGCTTCAGAAATAGATTCTTTGTCCTGAATTCCATGTTGTGTTTTTAGTCGTTTTTGCAGTGGTCGTGGTAGTGTGGGTATGCTGGCTCTTGATATTTGGTGAGGTTTGACTAAATCAACAGCCAGTCGCTTTAAAAATACTCTTCGAGATATATTAGAGTCAATTTTGGATTTGTATATAACATAGGAAATTGATACCTGTGATATTGAAAATATGAAAAAATATCACCATCGGCCATCTTTTGGTTCGTCTTCCTACATTATAACTGGCGCACAATTGGTCGTTTGTATCAACTCCCCCTTTCGTTTTATTATAAAAATGAATAATTTGGGGTTTCTTTTCTCACCCTCAACATTATTATCGTGGTGCATTGTCGATAAAAGCAGAACTGCTTTTCTTGGTTTCGGTACATATGAGCACAAAGTCATATCTTTTTGGAAACCAAATATGCTAGAAGTCGCCTCTCGTGTTTTATCCGGTAAGAAACACTTTGGTATTTCGGGCTTGTTTTTTCTTAGTGTGCCCACCATGGTAAGTGTATGTTCATCTAAAAGCGATTTGGCCAGTGGGACACTAGTAAACCAGTTGTCCATGGTAACATTTCTTCCAGTTCCGGAAATAGGTTCTATATCGAATTCTGTATCTAGGTCGAAGTATTATAATTGAACACTTTTAACATTTATTACTTGTCAAATTACAATGTTTTAAAACGGATATAATGAAATTAACAATCATCCACTACCTCGGAATTTAGACCACACAAACAGTCACCTGGGGTGTCGTGCACCCCAAACACGCTCTCCGAGCCCAACCGTCCACAACAGAGCGTCGCTCGCAACTGAATCGTGTACGTTTTACGTGTTTACGAAGCTACTTAGAAGGCCAACGCGCTAAATTCAAATTTTAAAAAGTTGTGAGCCTGGAAACCTGACACCCCACGCGACCCATTAAGGGTTAAAAACTTAAATCACGAGCGAAGCGAGAGTTTAAGACGAGTCCTGAGTGTAGCGAGGGATTTAAGTTCACCCAAGACTAAGACAGCTTTATCATCACCGAGGAAAATACTCTACTTTTCGTACCATTTGCGAAAAAATTAACACAATAATAATATGATATAAGCATTTTTAAAAATAATGACAATTAAAAATAAATTAAAATAAACTTAACGTTTATGTATTTGAAGAAAACAAAAACGCGGCAAATTCCTAGACTAATATTTTTTTGTCGGAAAAGCAAAGGCATCAAGCTCATACGGCCTCGTCGGTTTTCGTAATTTTATTTAATAATCATAACTGCATAATAAATGCGTATTCCTTTTTCAAAAAGATGTATAATGCTTTATATACAAACTCAATGGTGTAAACACAGATGTAGTTCAGTATCAATTTCGGTAAGTATTCCAAATTTAAATCACATTCTCCCCCTAGAGGATGAATGAAATTCAGTACAATTTTCTTTCCCTGTTTTAAACAGATTAAAAATGACTATTGTTATGTTCGCTTTTTGTGGCATAGAATGTCACTTTTTTGAGCAAGTGGTACGAAAAGACAATTATCGTAATTTTTAATCTGTTAAAAACAGGGAAAGAAAATTGTACTGAATTTCATTCATCCTCTAGTGGGAGAATGTGATTTAAATTTGGAATACTTACCGAAATTTATACTGAACTACATCTGTGTTTACACCATTGAGTTTGTATATAAAGCATTATACATCTTTTTGAAAAAGGAATACGCATTTATTATGCAGTTATAATTATTAAATAAAATTACGAAAACCGAGGAGGCCGTATGAGCTTGATGCCTTTGCTTTTCCGACAAAAAAATATTAGTCTAGGAATTTGCCGCGTTTTTGTTTTCTTCAAATACATAAACGTTAAGTTTATTTTAATTTATTTTTATAAATAAGTTAAATGTTCTAAAAATACGTTTAATTGTCATTATTTTTAATAAATGCTTATCTCATATTATTATTGTGTTAATTTTTTCGCAAATGGTACGCAAAGTAGAGTATTTTCCTCGGTGATAAAGTAGTCTTAGTCTTGGGTGAACTTAAATCCCTCGCTACACTCAGGACTCATCTTAAATCCCTCGCTTCGCTCGTGATTTAAGTTTTTAACACCCTCGCTACGCTCGGGGGCAAACCTCGAGTCCTTCATTACGCTCGCGATTTAAATCGTCACCCGCGACAGAAGACATTGCTTTATCCCCTTGGTTAATAATCTACTAATTCCAATCACCCTGTTTTATTTTCTATTAGCTGAATAGGTAAAGTTCCGTTAATGGATGTCAGATATACAGGCTCGCGGTTTTTTTTTTCTTAAAATTAAATATTTTTCTATAAAAATATTTAACATAACATACATATTTATATTAACATATTTATAAATAATTTGCTGAAATACCTATAATGTTTAATTATCATAATTATATTATTTATTTACACTAATATTCACAAAATTGTTAGGCATAAAAAGGGATGAAGGTTCTTTGCTAAATACGTATAGGTACTTCTGTGGCAGTGCGGGAATGCAAAGTAAAAAGTACTTGTATTCAATACATTGCATTGTGAACCTAATATCGGTGCAATAAGAGCCACTTTCTGAGCAAGTGTGTTGAAAAACAAATAAAAATACGTATACTTAACTACTTTGGTACTTCATTAAATCATTACAATGCCATTTGTTCTTGCAACGAAAAACCAATGACGTCTCTTGTCTGATTGGTAATATTTTACGATTGCCACGAATGATAGCATAATTACCTACTCTAACAGATTTCCGTAAAAATGTAAGTCGGGTAAAACAAACAATGCGACGATTGTAGTGATATTAGGAACATTGAAGGACTAATCATTATTCCTACCAAAATCTTAAAAAGCCGGCAAGAAAATAGGTAAGTAGTAAGTACCTATTAATATTTAAGGGATTTGGCGGAAATTAACCTTTCGAGTGTCAAAATATGTGACATATCACTATCAAAATGACCGTCCCTACATTCCGAATTAGACCATAATCGCTCATACCGATCACATCAATTATAAAGGGGAATGCCAAAGTTTCCTACAAGACTCGGCCAGAACCGACAAAGATGAGCTATATATCATAAAAAAGGAAAATAATTACAGAATTTGATAGTTTATTTCGTTTTCTATTAGAAGTACACCAAAAAAAGTTATAGTTCTTTAAAGTTGACAACTTAATAATTCTTTCATTCAATCATTTTAACGATAACATGACAAAACATAAACTATTATATAATGAATTAAATTAATGAGTTTTGGCACATTATCCTCACATTGTAGATACGTTTTTATAGTAAAAATATAACATACCTACATTATTTTCGAATTTATGAAAAAAAACCACATGTATACATTTTAACAATTTAGTAGGCAGGTTTAGACTGATGGTCGGTTGGGCGAGCCGGGTCAGCAAGTAATACAGGTTCAGTACGTCGGCGTCGTAAGTGGTAGAAAAATCGGAGTCCGGAACACGGCAATAAACAACACAAAACTCAAAAAAAACACGGGAACACTTCGTCGCTTGTGATGATAACACGCTGGAGAAGTAAAATAAAACTTTTTAACAATAACAAATACAATTACTTGCACAGCAAGTCCAAATCAAAATCAGTCCTAGATGATTTAGATACAATGTCATATTTAATTCAAAGCCATCTGTGACATACCTTTTTTTTTTTTTTTGTTTCCGGGGTGGAAAATCCTCATGGATGTCCGCCGCCCTGGGGCGGGCGGCGGGGTCTGTCAGACTCTTACTGACTAAAAACCACCCCGGTGTTCCATCTCACACCTACGCCCCGGGGTCGCGGGAACGTACGATCCTTCCGCAACCCCCGACTGGTGCCGGCCCGCCACTGCGGGCCTCTTCGGGTCTGGGGGATCTGTGACATACCTACTCTAAGTAGCTCGTAAAAAGTTAATTTAAGTTAATTAGGCATCTCACATTTTGTAACATTTATGTCCAAATAAACAGCCGGGGTCCTAATTGCAAAACGTTTTTTTTGCGATTTGCCAAAACACTAGTTTTTTTAATTCGGTCACTTTAATACTTTTTTTTTTTAATTTTAATGGCCTGGTTGCTGGGATCACTTTAATACTAAGCGAGCGATGTGTTGCCAGCACTATAATGACATTATTAGGAATAAACTATTCTAAACGGAATCGATAATCAAATTAAATTACTTACTTTTAAATATTACATTATTATAAAATAATTATTATGTGTCTATTCAAAAATATAACTAAACGCGATTATACTTATAAGAAGTACGAGTTATGACTTATGTTAGTAATACATATTCACGTCTTATCTTCATACTGTTATTATTGTAATCGATTTGCAAGTGCAACTTTGTATCGATATTATTTTATTTTGGTATTGGCAACATTTCTAATTGAAATTGTAGCTATGAAATGTATTGATCAATTGAATAATTATTTGAAATGACTTTTCAACGGTGTACTTCCACAGATTTTATTTATATGGTATAATTCTTACTGTTTTCTGTTATGAATTATCATTATTGTAGAAAGTCGGACGCTAGATGATTCGAGCCTATTCCTGGCATTGTTTTAATTTATGATTATGACAGCTAAGAGCTGTCACCAATTCGGAACGCTCGTGAACGCGCTCACATTGCTCGCTCAACGTCAACCCTAAACCTTGCACAAAAATGACCGATTGGATATTTTTCTGTAAAGTAAGATTATTAATTCCAGTCGGTAAAATGACATTTCCAGTGTTGCAGGTTTTTAGTCCCAAATAAATAGTGATGTGGTAGAATCGAGTTTTTACAATTAAAAGTTAGTCGAGATTACATTTTTTTTAATCAATATCAAATTGCCTTTAAAAATATGTAATTTACGGTAATTAAACAGAAGACATACACGGTAGGTAATTAAATATTACATAAAATACTGTTATATTATTTGTTTTTGGTTATTGGAAGCACTATGGTCATCACTTGTCACGCTATGGACGCCATTTTGTTTTTAATTCTGCTCCCGAACTTCCCAAACTTCCAAACAAGCGTTTTTTATAGGTTTGACTACAGGCCTAAAGGGCCCAACCGGCAAAGGTCGACGTCTAATAATTTCACACATATAGGCAGTGATGAAGGTTTTGTAGAAGCCGGTTTACTTGTTTTTGAATCGAAGAAAAGTAGTATGTAGTGTTCTATTTAAATGTAAATGTTGACGTTCAAAAGTGCCTTTTATGTGCCTATTTGAAATATATGCTTTGACTTTGACTTTATGGACTATCATGAAGAAATGATCTCGGAGTGTTTTGAGGAATGGCCTAAAAGCATTTTGCCAAATTTAAAGCCAAATGCGGTGCTGGTATTAGATAACGCACCATACCATTCAAGAAAAGTCGAGCGTATCCCCACTTCAAACTGGCGGAAGGCTAATATTATTCAGTGGTCGGATGGAAAACAAATTCAATAGCAACCTACAATGATAAAGGCTCAATTAATAGAAATAGTAAAATTACAAAAATCTAATTACGAACGCTATGCTGTGGAAGAGGTGGCCGCTGAATACGGTGTCACAATCCTGCGTCTGCCCCCTTATCACTGTGAGCTCAACCCAATAGAGTTAGTTTGGGCTCAAGCAAAGGGGTACGCCGCCAGGAACAATAAAACTTTTAAAATAAAAGACGTAAAAAAATTATTTGAAGAAGGCCTAAAGGAAGTGACGCCTGAAAATTGGGGACAGTGCATCAACCATGCCATAAAAGTCGAAGACAAAATGTGTCAACTCGACCACATCATAGATGAATATGTGGATTCATTCATTATAAATGTAACTGATTCCGATTCCGATTCTGAATATACCGATTCAGAATCGGAGTCGGAATCAGTAGCTACCGTAATGAATAAAAACGTATAAAATTACTTGTATTTTCCCGACTTTCTAGTGTTAATTTCTCTGAATCTCTTTATACATTTTTTTTTCCTGCTTTTGTAATAATGTTGTAGTGAGAAATTTTTTAATATGCTGGTAAGGTCCTTTTCTAAAATCGTATTATTTAATACGGTATGTATTAAATATTCACAATAAAAAAAACGCTTTGATACATATTAAAATAAAGCATGAGAAAGAAAGAAAGAAAATGCGTTTATTTGCGGTAAACATGACGCAAAAAATAACACAAACAGAAAATATGAAAAGGTTGGGGGAAACATGCGTCACATCTACGCAAAACGGCTATCGCTCAGCATTATGCCGCGACCCTATGCAAGACAGAGCCCCAGCGCTGGTTTTCAGCGACAGCCGGCGCTGACGTAGTGACGTCGACCGGTGAGGCAAACAATAGTTAGGACGCTGTACCAGTACAGCGTACTTACGAACGTTGCACTTAAATAAAAATAATATAAATGTTATAGAATATACTAAACAGACATGTAAAAGGAAATAGACATGCTACGAGAATGACTAAATGTCTAAGTCGATTGTTAATTGCCGAACATCACTATTGTAGCGGGTCACCCTTTTTTGTATCAGTGACAGTTGCACTGGTCATTTTACTGACTGGAATTAATAATCGTACTTTAGATGATTTTTCAACGCAATGGTACTTCTATTTTGTTGGTTGGCTCTAACGACTCCGATAACTCATATTTTGAATTTGAGAACTACGATTTGTCATGCTTTTATTAGCGTATATATTACATGCTCTCTGCAAAGATTTACCCCGAAGACAAATACCAAGAATCATAAATAACATAGATGCAACAATAATAATTAAACATAATGCACATGAGTCTAAACTCATTTCAGGTATTCTGTTACGTCTTGGATTTTACAGCACAATTTCGAAAATGCCGCTTTAATTTAAATAATATATTATGATGCGACTCAAAACAAAACAGGACAACTGTAATTTTTAACAGCGCTCACGGTTATATTAAGGTTGCGTTCCGAGATGCTCTGTAATCGATTTGAGCGCGCTTACACGCGTACCGAATTAGCGTGAGCGCGATAACGATGTCCCGTGAATCGTCATAGATGACGTCATGACACGCGCCATCTTGCGATAACGCCGACCATGCCCTAAATTAATATCACCGTGAGCGCTGTCAAAAATGATGGTAAACTAAAGCGGCATTTTCGAAATTATGCTGTAAAATCCAAGTCGTAACAGAATACCAGAAATGAGTTATAAACTCATGCGCATTATGTTTCATTATTGTTGCATCTATGTTATTTGTAATTCTTGGTAACAATTATGACTGTAATTGTAGTTTTATTAATTATTTTTAACATAGCCAATAATATCGACACACATATAAATAATGTGAACCCCATGGGTATGTTTTAAAGTGATACAATAATGCGAACTGTAAGAACTGCCTTTTCACCTGTGACAAAAAATAAATAAATGAATATGAACATGGTATTTTACTTCGGGGTTAGTCTTTGGCGGGAGCATGTAAATACGCTAATATAAGTACTTCGATGCCCGTTTCATCCCTGGGCGAATTGTCGTTCTCAAACTCAAAATCTGAGTTATCCGAGTAGATAGAGTAATCCAACAAAATAGAAGTGCCGATGCGTTAAACTTTAATTTGCAGAAGAATAATCGGTGTTTTTTGTGCAAGGTTTGAGGTTGACGTTGAGCGACCACTGTGAGCGCGTTCACGAGCGTTCCGAATTGATGACAGTTCTAAACTGTCATAATCATGATATATCGAATACGGAACGCAAAATATCGATGTGATCGCTGTGAGCGCTCATGTTCTAATTCGGAATGCAGCCTAAATTTGGGCATGGTCGGCGTTATCGCAAGATGGCGCATGTCATGACGTCATTTATGACGATTCACGGGACATCGTTATCGCGCTCACGCTAGTTCGGAACGGGTATAAAAGCACGCTCAAATCGATAACAGTGCAATTGCAAGTACTCCGCATCTTCTGATTGCTTTGAATTAGGAGCTCGAATTTTGAATATTGTAAATTATAATAATAAACTCTGTCAGTCTGTATGATACTGATAAAATTTGACGAGGAGATGGATGGCATCCTGGGGTAGTAGTACATAGGCTACTTTTGTCTCAAAAATAATCCTGTGAAAATTTTTATGGGAAAGTTAGCATTCCTTAAGTTAGGGATATGAAAATTCAAATTTACGTTTATTTAAATAACAAATTACGTGTTTCAGCGTTTTTGTAATTTCGTCCCTCAGCTGGGCGAGCACGGCCTCTGTGGTAAACTTGAGTCACGCATTTTATCACTGTTATTGCTCCCAAACTGTTATAAAAATGTGTGACTCAAGCCTATCCTAGTTAGGCCTTGCTCGCCCCACAGGAGGTGATAAGAGGGGGTGATTTTAAAATTCACATGATTATTAAAAAGATTATGTACACACAAGATCAAGTATCTTGAGGTAATATTCATTTAATTAAAACCGGTCCACCCGCTTATATTGTTTCAACACTCTTGCTTGCTCGCAAAGTGGTTCTTATTGCACCTATTTTAGGTTCGCAATGCAGTGTATTTATCACGCGTGCTTTATACTTTGTATTCCCGCATTAATGCGGCAAAGTGCGTCACAGAACCAAAAGAATTAATATTTCGGAAAAATGTATAAAATAAAACCATTGAATTGAATAATCAGTATCTAATTATAATTTTGCGATTTATTTTATCTTTGTTTTTTTAAAATAAATCTCTTTACATCTAACATACAATAGTTTTTACTAAAAACACATAAAAATCGGTCAAAACTGGTTATGTTACTATAGTTACTATTATACTACTGACTGGAACAAAGTATCTTAAGTTAAATAAAGTAATATGTCGATAATCAAAAATTCGACAAATGTACAATAGTTTTTAAATATAAAATCAATAAAATTAGTCACAAATGCACAATTATTTCAGCTCGTTTTCCCTGAAAATGAATGAACGTAGGAAGGAAAGAGCATCTAAACTTTTATCCGAGAGAGAGCTTTTTTATCGGTTGCACAAATATGTAACCGTGGAAAATGGTCTCTCTGTCTCTACGCTCGTAGGAGGAATGCTTAGCAAATAATTATACGCCATGTGAATAATATATATCTCTGTACCTTATAAAGAAGCTTCCGCATCGTGTAACTATTGGATAACATCAGATATTAAGTGCCGTCTCTGCTTTATGCGCATTCTGAGGGATGAGGCGAGGTTTCGGCTAATTCGTCTGCTTGATCAAGTTTTCGCAGAATTAATTTAAGGCAAGCATCAGCCGTCGAAAGAATGGCATCACGGCGATAAAGTGCAGTGTCATTTATCAAAGTAAAGTATTTTGGACTTTGTGTGGCATTTCGTAGTTGGCTTTGAGAGGCCGTGACTACTTAACCGGTGCTTCCTGTGGTGCCTTTGAGTGAACTCAAAGCCTCCAGCCAGGGACTTAATATTAATTAAAAACTAAGCGACCATCACCTCCCCTGTGGGGTACGAACCTCAGCTTAGGTCGTCGGTCGTCGCTGGGGGAGGACAGCAAGTTTGGGACAGGCTAGATCAAATGAGATTCATTATTATTATCGGGGGAATTTAAAGCTACTGGCTCAGCTACGCCACCAGCTGGCACGGATCCGATCAAGGGACAGGGAGGACAATTACTCGGGGAGGATCGCGGACGCGGAGGACCTCGGCGGTGTCGGAATTTTGATTTGTGTCTGTGCCTGTATACTGTTCTAGTGGCCCTACTGCTTTCCTGGAGGAGGGTAATGGGGTCGTCAGGGTCGGTCAGTACGTGCCTTGGACGGTGGATTTGACTGATTCTAGAGCGGACATAGCTGGCGGCCTTCACAACCAGAGGGTTGTGATGGCTGCCGGCGGTATCAAAGAAAAGCTTGGAAGCGCGTTTCATGAATTGCTGAATAGTGGGATTCTAAGATCTAAATGTAGGTTTTTATTACGAACGAACCAAGGGGATCCCGTTGCTTTACGGATGAAACGGTTCTGTAGGGTCTGCATCCTATAGACATGTCGGGGGTGTGCCTGTGCGAAAACTGCACAGGCATATGTTATGATGAGGCGGATGCACGCTGTATAGATATGCAATTTGCACCTGATTGACAATTTGCTTCGTGCGTTTACGACGGTATGTAGTCTACCCAGAGCAAAGGCGGCTCGTGAACGAACCACCTTTATGTGCTCTGGGAAGGAGAGATGTCTGTCCAGTGTTACACCCAGATATTTGGCTTGCTTTTCCCAAGGGATCGGCTTGCCGAGCATCTTGATCGGTCGGGGGTCGTCAGGTCTGAGTTTGAGTCGCGGTTTCCAGAAGAGATCCGCTTAACTCTTGTCGGGGTTGACTTCGATTCTCCACTTTCTAAACCAGGCGCCGAGCTTTTCGACAGCGGTTTGGTGAGTACGAGATATCGGGTCTGCGAAAAGCCCAGTGTAATAAATGGCCGTATCGTCTGCGAACAGAGCCAACTGCGAATTTTTACACTTGGGGATATCGCTGGTGAAGGGGTGAATATAAGGGGAGCTAGCACAGAGCGCTGAGGGACACCTGCGCGGATAGGGTGGGGGGAGGATAGCGCCCCTTAGATGCGATAGCGAAAGGTGCGGTTAGCCAAAAAGTCTCGTAGGTGAGCACGAAACGGTCTGGCACACAGAGTTTGTAAAGTTTATACAAATAAGCCGTTGTGCCAGACTTTGTGGAACGCTTTCGCTATGTCGAATAAGACAGCACCCGTCATCAAACCACGTTGGAAGCCAACGTTTACGTGTTCGATGATACGGTGAACCTGTTTTACGCTCGAATGTTGGGTTCTAAAACTGAACTGTTCTTCGGGTCGGTGATGAGGCCCTTTGTCTCGGCATAATCTCTGAGACGCATATATAATAAGCCTCTCATAACATTGAGCAGTTTGATGGGGCGGCAGCTGGTGGGCTCGGTTTTGGGCTTGCCCGGCTTTGAGATGCCGATGACAGTAGCCTTTTTCCAAGCTTGGGGATAAATGTATCGCTCAGAGCACCATTGAGGATGATGGCCATGAGCATTATGAGGTTGGCAGGGAACAGTTGGATCACCCTATTCGTGAATCCGTCTGGGGCAGGGGCTTTACGGCATTTTAGACACTTGTTGATATCTTGCACCTCGTCTGGGGTGACGGGTTGCAGAGGATGATCTGAGTCTTCAACGTGAGGAAGGGAGGCTCTACGTTCGACTTCCGCGTCGACCTCAGAGAGGGGAGCTTGGTTTACTGGTTGAGAGCTGGGTGTGCATTGGGCCTCAACACTGTCGGCTAGGCACTCTGCCTTGTCGATATCGTCGAAGGCGATTGTCTTATCGGGGCTGACCAATAGGGGCATGGAGGCTACTTGTTGGGACTGGAGTTTTCTCTGGGGGGTTGGAGGGGCGGGACCCTGCGACGGGTGGCCAGAGGGGCAGACGCGGGGGTAAATGGAGTTTTGGTGACCTCCGTTGCAGCCTTTTTGTCAGCGTGCATGGAACCCGTTGTCTTCAGCTGCTTCCTCTTCGTCCCCTTCCCCTGGTCTGACGTGAAGCCATCGTCCTCAGAGGAAGGGGTGGAAGAGGAGCTATCAGAACCAGAGTTCACAGACTCGCTGTTGGACGGGGGGTAGGGGGACGTTTCGACGCGGAATCATCCGTGTCCATGACCACGGATTCGGGGGATAAGACGTTGCTGAATGCAGCGACGGATGCGGATGGAGAGTGGGAGAGGAGAGACTGCTGAAGAGCAGCAAACTTCGCTCCATATTTTGCGGCGAAGTCCGGGTCCTTGAGGAGGACCTCTCTAACAAATGCCAATATGAGGGCATCAGTCATAGCGGGGGGTGAATATAATTCTAACAATAATATAGCCTATCGGCCCTAAACCTATCTCCCCGGGTGGATCGGCCCGGGGATGAGTACCTACCCTCCCTGTCGGGAGCAGATAGGGAGGTGAGTGCCTAACGGTGAGCCCTAACCTTGTAATCCTGTTGCCAGTCTTATTGTGCGACAGGGCCCTGACCAGTCTAGCGCGAAGGATGTCGACACAACCTTAGAGATATTAGGTGAGTGGCTGTGGGTCAAAGTGGAGTGGAGTGGGAGCGTTTTCTCCCACCGTTCCCCCACCTTCTTTCTCACCTCAGGAATCTCGGGATAGCACTTTTATTGTTCTATGTACCTCTCACCTACACAGTACTTTGTACTGTTCACTCCGTACACGTAATTAATGTTGCGAGCCGTTTGTGCGGCATTGCTACCGCGACGGAACTCGTATTCCAAAATTGCTCGTATTTTTATCGTGTCCTTATTGATGAAAAAGATACAAATGTAGTGACAACAACACTAATCAATAAACAAATGACTGAATTTGAAAATAAAATTCCATATTTTAACACGCTTTTATTAACTTGGTATGTATTTAAGGATCTAAGTATGTAACGGAATTTTTTAACTCGATTTTGATCCCCTTCAAAACGTCGGATTGATTTGAAACTTCGCACACTTATCAAGGACCGAGGACAATGCAATAATTTAAATTGATTGTCCTATTATTTATTTTTTCAACTCAAAACTTGTTTTAAAATGTAGATTTTCATGTTATGGTTTATTAAGTGTGTGTGTTGTCGTCGCACCTGACGGTATCGCAGTCGGTCATGGTGTGGCGAGTTTTATGACAAAGTGTGCTCACTTGCATCATCATGTAGCATTTCTTCCGGTACAGAACCATGGGGGCATAATAGTCCTACTCGCACTTTGCGTCCTCCGACCTGGCGAAGGGATGTGTGTGACAGACTGTCACGAAGTAAACCACACGGTGTTTCTCTTCGTTACCAGTGATTTGCTGGGGCAGTGGGACTGTATTTTTACAGTTGTCCTATCGCTTAGCCTCGAGGAGAAGGCGCAGGTTTCCAATTGTGTAGTTGTGTGGGAATTAAGTGCGCTGCAAGGCGGCAGCGTGAAGCGACATTGTCTGGGGTCCTGCTCATGCACAACGGAGAAAGCTTTGTCGGCTCTCTTCCTGGGGCCAGCTCTGAGGAGCCGGCTGCTCAGAGTGGAGGTCATTTCTTTCTGCTGCCAATTTTGCGCGATAGTTTCCTTGTTTTAAAGTCCCAATCAGAACGGAACGAGCACAATTTATTTTATCCATTATTTTGATGGACTTGTGGATTCATGAATATTTGATGTTTCCTATATTTTGCATAATTCCGACCTCCTCTAAATTACTGCTGTCAACTTTTCGAATAATTCTCATTTGTTATTAAGTTATTATATTATGAAATCGATTTAATAATATCTATGCATGGAATTAGAAAAAAAAAGTTAAGTAGGTACCTTCTAAGCTCTTTTTATTTTCTTAATAAAAATATTAAATGCACTCACTCACTGACAGACAACGCACAACCTAAACCGCTGGGTCAAGATGCATGGAACCAGTGGTGGACTATTTTCGAGCACGCTGCCTCAAGGTTAGGTTTTCTATAGACTATTGATACAGTAACAGGAGATACCTACTTAGTCGACAACAGACAAGTTAGAGCATCAGGCGAATAGAGGATGGTAAAGCGAGTTCGAAATTGTTTGCATTCCGCATATATTAAATTTTCTTTTGAACGTTAATACAGTGTGAGTCTTCATAAAATGTGCACATATCAAAATGAGAATTTGTTTATGTTTATCCCAAAAAACAAAACAAAAACAAATGATAGTCGGTATTTTTAAAATTCTTGTCCGCTGCTTTGACCCTTGTGTATTTTTATTTACAATAATTGTAAAATTTCTCAAAAGCCCGGATTACCTACCCTTTTTAATCACTTTAAATTATTCTCCATCTCCATCGCATCAGCTTTTTAAAAGTAAAAATACCATGTTTATAACAGCTATATCACATTTCCTATCCACTGTTAAAGAAAGGCCTTGCACTCGGCTTCAAACCATACTTTAGCACTGCAGGTAAAGACTCTTTTTTGTGAATTATTGTTAATGCACGCGGGGCGGGTTGTGGTGCGGGGAGGCTGGCTGTAGGTATTAGCATGCGTAAGGGGCTCCTGACTACAAGCTGCCTTATACTTACTGAAAATAATGTTGGTCTTGTTTGGGATTTGATTAAAAGTATTTCTCGAGTTTTGGGGGCCCCCCAGGACTGGGCAGACCGCACCAGCCGTCCCTCCCTTAGTCCGCCAGTGACTGAAAGCACAAGAATTCCTTGTATAACGAAGGTGAGCTTGTAGCAAAAAAGATTTTTGAAAATTCATAAAAAAAAAAAATTAAGTACGAGTAAGTAGTTAAATAGGGAATTAATAATTCCGTCTTTTTTGTCGATGGGATCCCACCGGGCGCCGCGCGCCGGGCGCAGCTTGTACAGTGACCAAGTAATTCTGTATGATGTTGCAAATCTTGTTGTTCTGTTGTAGTTTCTCAGTGACCGTCTAGAAGAATGTCCCAGCCAGTCGCCGATGTTATCTCAATAACACAGACCATAACAAATTCGTAGAAGACTGAACTGGACGGCACGATGCCTGTGTTTGTACGCCTTTAGAATGTTATGAACCTAGCGTGGGTTTTAAACTCCGCTTGTCCTCGATTGGATAACGCCCTCGATTCTTTTACTGACACAGGACCTGCATTTACATCTATTGTACGTTTCTTAAGCGAGAAATTAGTCGATAGCTAGTCGCTTGCTGGTGCTTGTCGGCGGTTGAACAGGCCCTGCAGTCTCGACATAGTTAGCAATCGTTTTCGGTTGCTAAGTCCTAACAATCCGGATGTAAATGTTTGGTAGTCTCGGCACTCAAATTTATCGGTTGTTACCTACCGGTACCTACCTAAAATACCAGTAACAACCGATAAATTTGAGTGTGGAGACCACCAAATATCGTTACATCTGGATTGTTAGGACTTAGCAACCGAAAACGATTGCTAACTATGTCGAGACTGCAGGCCCAGGTGCCTATTCACACAAATTGTCCTGCCCAACGCTAGCTTGAATCGATTCCGTCTCATTACGAAACAAGATCTTAACTTTTATCCAAGCCTAAACCTTCGAGCCTATAAATACAAAAACTGACTTTTGAACCAGTTGACTAGTTAGTTACATTTGTCGGAATTAAATAAAATTACAATGGTGCTGATTCTCTTGAACAATTGTACACCGAACTAAACTAACACTAATAAAATAAGATTCCTTACTTTTGGCTATGAGAATCTAAGCTATAAGTACAGCATTCTGCAAAAAATCTTCTAAATTTAAAAATAATTTTGACACGTTAACTAAAATGGAATTTGACAATCGCGACTCTTTAATTTTTTGTATGAAAAACATGAAAAATTATTACCTACATGTTGAGTTTTAGAAGTTTACGTGTTTTATATAGGGGGTCGACATTTTAATTATTTTTGACGCACCGTTATCGAGTTAAAAGCAAAAGAAAAGAAATAAAGACACAGTACTGTTTTAAGTCGAGGTGTTGATGTACCTAAATGTTAGTTCATGACAACTAATTTTATTCCACGCCATTTTAATCGCGATTAAATATAGTCGGATTTTGTTAGACAATCAAAATTTTAAGTGAAAAACTCAAATTCAGAATAGCAAAATTGCCATTTTCACTAAATTAATAAACTAAAATATAGTTATGCTGTGTCACTTCAGTCAATTTCAGAATGGGAAATCGTCGTTTGACAGGAATAAACTACATTTTGGTGATTTTTAGTCTAGTTTAGAGAATTTTGTGACAAGAGAATAGGCACCAATAACTGGCTCTAAAGTTAGCACACGTTTTGTAAAAAGACGAAATGAATCTAACGCCTGGACTGCAGTAAATCAGCAAGGCTTCAATTCCAGTAGATATTTATAATCATTTGTGGAGGGTAGCCATCCTATTTTATTTTGCCGCTACTCTCTCTCTCTCTCTCTCTCTCTCTCTGTTCGCAACGAGTAGTCCGTTTTACGTGGCGGTAAGTAACTCTAGCGCAATATGAAATATAACTCTAATGTTAACTAGTAAACTCTGATGCCAATCAGATGATATTAAACAATAGGTGTGTATATTAATAGGTAAATCAACAGAAAGCAGTGGTCAGATACCCTGAAAATCTGCTTGAGTATTGTGGTTCGTGGTTTTTGAGACTGAAAGAGCTAGTCAGGCGGTGCAGCGAGAAGTAGCAGTGGTAGTGGGCTAGCGGGGCTGCGGCCCGCAGTGGCGCGGTTCATTAGCTGAACGAGACATTGTGCGAGGTGATCCGATCTGTCGGTCGACGTCGCCAATTGACGCACAAAGAGCCCCATTGTTGTCGAAACATGGGGCGTCGTAACCGCACTCCAGGCCCGGCCACTCTTCCGTTGAACGACGCTGCGAGGCGCACGGGCGGGCTCATGACTCCGACGGACTAGTGCGTCGAATTAGGGCTGGACTCCGTTAAGTTCGCGCAAAGAAAACAAATACTTGTTTTGGTTTAAATCCAGGTTGCGGCACGATGCACACCACTGCAGCCTGCGGATGCGCAGAGTAGGTACGCGGTACGACGATTTGGCGCGTGATTTGCACTTTAGATAATTATTAATTGCGTATTTAATCGAGGGGTCGCTAGATCGACTTCTCTAGATAATGGAACACTCTGAGGTCGAAGCGGACTCCGACTACACCTGCTCCATCTGCGTCGCATTAGCCACCGCACACATTCCCGCGTGCTCGTGGAGGACCCGCCGCGGTACTTAAGGAGCGTTGGGCGCGAACGTGGCGGGCCACATTGGTAACTTTCTTGAATAGGAAGAACGCGCCGACCTTGTCCGTCCTTGCGGCGCGATAACGCGGGTTCGGGGTCTCGTGGAAACGTGACGCTTCGGGCCGCGACCCCGCTATCGCGCCCTTTTAACCGCGTGTCGCATCGCCGCCGCATCACTCGGCTCGCACGCTCCTCGCGCGTATCACGCACTTTCCGTTCCGACCGTGCGTTATACGTAAATATACAAAACTAAACATTTCCGATTCAAACGACGGTCAAACCCGTACCGGGACGGAGCATTCACAAGATTTGGTTGAGGTGAACGAAGAGACAGAGTTGCCTGCTCGCTTGAACTTACAGTTTGCGCGGTGCACCCTATTGAAGCCTTCGTCTGGTTGCAGATACGCGTCACACCTGAGCAGCCGACATGCCGAGTGCCGTGACGAACGGGGCCAGAGGGTCGGAGGACGACATCGTGCTGACGGGGCTGTCGGGCCGCCTGCCCCAGTCTGACACCATCGAGGAGTTCGCGCAGCAGCTGTTTGATGGCGTGGACCTGGTCACTGCCGATGATAGGCGATGGACTCCAGGTAATCATTTTTACGCTTTAGTTAAGTTTTTTCTTTCTTCCTTTAAATGAAAAAGTCTATTGTTTTAAGATTAGTGAATAGTTTTTGCTAATTAATCAAATTATTTAATTAATCAAACATCAAGTTTGGATGTTTGCATTGGATCTCGGTACCTAAGTATGATAATTGTGGTACATACGAGTCCGCAAATATGACAATTATCACTTTAGTGCATACGAATGAATAGTACATAGTGAATGATAACAACTTAACTGACGAATCGCCAAATATCAGTGGGCTGTGATGAGATTATTGTTATGTTTACGAGAACTTACATAATTTGTAAATGTGACATTTGTGACATCTCGTCATAATGTGACATTGTGGTATAAATCTGTAGGTATATGTATAATGTACTTAGTTTTGCAACAATATACCTACCGGAGAACAGTGTTATGTGATGTGGGTACTAATTATTTAATTTAAAATACCATTCGGTTACTAAAGCTCAATGACGATTTTTCCATTTTATGCAAATCTTTATAAATAAAATACCTTTTTTTTTACGACGACTATAATGGTACGAACAAATACGTAGAAATATTTCGTCAATTAGAAAGGTGGTCGTCTTCAATTGGTAGTGTTGATGACATGTGCATAGTGTGCATACAGTAGCAACCAGCAGCAACAGGCTGCGCTAGACACGCGTGCGTGGCGCGCGGCGGGAGTGTCGCGTGCGCGGCGCCGGCGGTGGCTGCGCACCCTGCGTGCGCATGTTGCCGGTACTGGTACGCGCTGGCTGCGCATGCGACACCTACTTGACCTTCAGTGCCACGCCACGCACCGATTAACCATAATATCGGTGGACTACAGCGACCATAATAAATACACGATGCATTTTTCAAGCGTGGTTGGCCACATTCGAAACTATCTAAGTAACTATAGAATAGAATAGAATAGAAAAGTTTGGTTCTTTCAAAAGTGCATGCCTCATATCATAACGCTCATAAATTTTAATAAAATAATAAATAGTTTGATATTTTGTAATATAAAAATATAAAACATGTAAGTAGTTATGCAAGAAAAGTTTTTGTATTTTTTTACGTGTGTGTACAATAATGAATTTTAATATAAAAACATTTTTTTAAACTAGGTACCTAAACTAGGCTATTGATATGAAATACGGCACCAGTTCACAGAATTCTGGAACTAATAAAAAAAACTCCGGTCTCGACTCTCGATATCAATTTTTTCGGGAGTTAGGGTCATTTCGCCTGTTCGCGTCCATTTAGTGCAGTTGGCAAGTTTGACGGCGATAATAAAAATGTCCCAACATTAATTTCTATGAAAAATTTATGTAATGTGTTCAATAAATTAGTATATTTGAAGATTAACTTACAGTTTTGTTCGAAACATCACGTGTTTTTTTTTAAATATAAAAACTTCAGAATTAGGCGTTTTACCCACTTTGCGCCCACAAAATCCAAATTGCGTCCACCCGTGGACCATTTAGCGTCCACCAGCTTAGAAAAGGAATATAGGGGAGATATTAAGGGATTTAAGGGTGATATGTTTAAGAATTTGTAAAGAAAGATTGTATTTTAACAATTTCTTTATTTAAGAATATAAATATTCATAATCAACATAATTATCATTAAAAAAATCACTTTATAAAAATAAAAATAATACTTCTCAACATTGATTGAACTTAAAATTAGGTAAGTAGGAGGTAAATAATGAAAATTTTTAAACTCCCCATCTCGAACTATTTTCTGAACAGTATCCAACAATTCTTGCTTTTTCACTGGAAATCCACATTTGGAAATGTTAAGAAGCCATTCAACTACTTTTTTTTCACCATCTACTCCTAGCGCTGGTTCTGGTCCCGGTTTCTTTACTCCATCTGGTCTGCGCCCACTGATTTTGTCCAATATTGTAGTCTTTGGAATAGCATATTCATTGCATATTAATTGTCTTTCGATTTATTTTTTTCTCGAATTTCATTTAACGCTTTCTTTAAATCGTCTTCTGTGTATGTTCTCTTTTCTTTCTTGTCTCCGAAGAACTCATCTTAAATAGAAAAAAAATAAGAATGAAATTATAAACACGTAGTCTTAATGTACAAAAAACCCCAAGATCCTGTTAACTGGCTTAGACCACTGTAAAAGAGTCATAAATTTCCGAAAACACACTAAACAGTATAACCTGGTGTAAAACTATACAGTGTAAAATCAGTTTGTATCTTTATACGTAAACAGTACTAAATGTATCGCTAATTACTGTGGTCGCTGATAACCTCAGCAGTTCAAAAAAAGTCCAATAATAATAAACAATACATTTTAAATTATTTTTACAAGCAAGTCAAGTATTTAACGAAAATAGTGGACGCAATTTGGGTTTATTATTATCCCCTGTAGGTATAGTTTGCGTCCGTTGCGGACACTTGCGGACGCAAATTGGAAGTTTTGTAAATTCGATGTAGTAATTCGCGTCCACCTTATTTTAACAGCTAAATATAAAAAACATAAGCAAATTCATCATTAATATTATTCCTTTTTTCATTATAAAAGTCTAGAAACATCTATGTATCCTAATATTCACATAAAACAATAAAAAACTTACCATTGAACGCGCCGCTGCACACTATTTTTTATCTAAACTCCCGCGCGTACGCGCTCCCTTGTTGAACAGCCGAGACTAACTATTTTTTTTGACGGGTATGGTTTGGCGTACGGACCTTTTGGCCATGTCTGCGTGCCTCTTATACATTGAAGTATTCGCGGTAATGACTTTTCGTTTGATTGGTGTGTTAGTTTACTTATTTTCGAGGATTTTTAAAGGGAGATCCGTAAAATGGACGCGAATTGGGCGATGGACGCGAAAAGGCGAACTTACCCTATCGTCGCATACAAAATCAGTGTACAGACAGGACGTCCACGTAATTTTTTTTCGGTTTTCTTTCTTTTCCAAAGTACATAAAGCATCATAAAATGATTTTTAGACAGTATAAGATGGTTTAATTTAAGTGTTTTCTCGATGTACATGTAAGTACTCATATTATTGTATAAGTGCAATATAAATTGTGATAGAGGCATTTTGCAGATCACAAAATTGGTTGACCTTGACGAGTCGGGAGTAAAGCACTACCCGCTCGGTCGCAGAGCGCGGGAAAAATAATCGAGCCAGATGAATGCCAGATGCGTCACCGGCGCGCGCGGCGCGGCGGGGCGCCGCTCGGCCGCCCGATAATGTAAATAAAGCATTTTTACGACTTGGGTTTGTTTGAATGGTGCTAACACTTGTGTTTTTTGTTATGGTAAGGAACGGGGCTTTAAGATAGCGGAGTTTCGTTTGAAATAGGATAGTATTTACGCAAACACTACGTACGATACGTACGTACGATAGTATTTACGTAACTTTGTTTTCAAATAAATGGTTATAGTTCGAAAAAACGAGCGTTGACCTATATTGTTTAAGGTTTTAAATACATTATGTGTATATACTTAACGCAAAACACTAATAAAACCACATAGCATTAGTACAATATGTACTATTTACGAGCGTGCAAAGTTGAAAAAATTTGCCGACGGCAAAAAAATAACAATGGCCGCCAAGACAATGGAAACAAAATGTTGTTTTATAAATATAAATCTGATACGTAGAATAAAAATATTGGTACCTGTGGAAAGCTTATTTAATGCTTCAACTTTGTTATAAAAGTAGTGGTATTAGAATAACACACTGTACTAAAATAAGGATCTGAAAACACATACACGTAATAACAATAAACATGAATCGGTCAGCGCCGGTTGTGGAATAAAACCGAAATTACGTAATATTTTTTCACTCACCGACCTTGAAATCCTGCAGTAATTCACTTCACTATAATATTTATCACAGACTTAACAGGCCATAGCACTTCAAACACTTGAAAACCCACTTAAAACACAAATTATTTATCATGTAAACAAAACACGCGCGAGTCCGTACGTCACTGACAAGACGCCATATTTTTTTAATTATTTGATTTTTTTGGTTGAACGCTTGTAGTGTTGTCAGACATCTGAATACGCGGCTTTTAAGCACGAAATCGACTAAGCAATCGGATACAGTGTGCCACAGATCTTTTAAAAATGAAAAATTGAATAAAGTTTATCGGATTTCGATTAATTAAAAGGTTACGCGAGTGGACGCTAGCGTGCGGCGCCACTTTCTATGCGGCGACTTTGGTCACCTCATCCACTCCAGCGGCTACCTCAACCGCTTCGCGTTGTGAGGCGTGTATACGTACACCATACAAATTGAGATATAAATGTAGAAATTTTTCATGAGGTGACACTGTGGCACAATAAGGCTAAAGGCGATCTATTAGAGGCCTTTGGATGGATTATAAGGGAGAAGGAGAGACCAATACTGCAGGTAGTCAGTGGTGCAGGTATCTACCGTTTACATAGATATACAATAATTATAAACACATCATACGTACATAAGCCATATACTCACTACTTATAAGATTAATAATAATAAAATACTTATAATAATTTGGATAAAAATTAAAACAACATACCTAATTCGATTTTAAAAACAAAAACAATACCTACGCGTCGACAAGAAAACCTCCTACTCTTTTTCGTCGCTTAAAAAATAATTTACCTTCACAGCATTCGAATCCGTCGATATTGGAGTTAATCAATAAGAAAAAAACAGGCCAAGTGCACACGCACTTGGCCTGTTTTTTTTCTTATTGATTAGCTTGATGTATAGCCGTGTGTACACACACACGGCTACACATCAAGCTATACATTTCCAGTTTACACTGACCTGTCATTGTAAGGGAATCTTATACAATGCGAGATCAGCTTATACTGGAAATGTATAGCTTGATCTGTAGCCGTGTGTACAACCACGCACAGTGAAGGATTCCGTAGTCGCTAGTCGGGATGAATAACGTAGGTACACATGCACAGTATTGACACTGATTTTGTTGGCAGCAAAAGCAAGTTGGTATTTCCTAGTATTTCTCAAATAAATTGAAAAATTAAAGTAACCGAAAATATCGCAACTACTCGCCAACTACACGGCATATTTTCTTCAAAACAATTTTTATTGAAAGTGGTTTATAAGTTTTTGCAAATTCAAAGGCTAGTCAATAGTACAAGTAGCTGCGATGTATAATGATCGCACCTACTAAGCCGCATAAATAAAGAACTCACTTGGCAACATCTTAATATTTTGTAATGATGGCATCCAACAATCCCTCGTTGTCACGTACGGGGAGTGCCACTGCCTAATTATTATTTTTCGTAGTTTCACTACACCATTGTTTAGCGGTTCACACTCTCACCTTCTTTCTAATTTTCATCGATAAAGTGCCAATGGTCTCTGAGTAAAATGGCTGTGCCACATTCGGACAGACGGACAGATTTGCAAACGGATATGGTAAATTATAAGGGTTCCACGTGTTTGCCAATTGGCTAAGGAACCCTATGAAACTTAGATGTGCACAAGAGTGAATGAAAGAAAAAAAATGTCCCTACCTATTCTGTGAGCCTTTTCTGTTTGACATTAGTTCACAGAATATGATATAAATGTCCCTACCTATTCTGTGAGCCTTTTCTGTTTGACATTAGTTCACAGAATATGATATAAATGTCCCTACCTATTCTGTGAGCCTTTTCTGTTTGACATTAGTTCACAGAATATGATATAAATGTCCCTACCTATTCTGTGAGCCTTTTCTGTTTGACATTAGTTCACAGAATATGATATAAATGTCCCTACCTATTCTGTGAGCCTTTTCTGTTTGACATTAGTTCACAGAATATGATATAAATGTCCCTACCTATTCTGTGAGCCTTTTCTGTTTGACATTAGTTCACAGAATATGATATAAATGTCCCTACCTATTCTGTGAGCCTTTTCTGTTTGACATTAGTTCACAGAATATGATATAAATGTCGCTACCTATTCTGTGAGCCTTTTCTGTTTGACATTAGTTCACAGAATATGATATAAATGTCCCTACATATTCTGTGAGCCTTTTCTGTTTGACATTAGTTCACAGAATATAATATAAATGACACTATTGACTGGCGTAATAACAGCTGATGTTATTTTTTTTAAATCAACAGATTCGTCTCCCGGACAGGAAAAAATATTTAACAATTATCTAAATGCAATTTTTGTTTTTATAAAAGAGTTCGCTGTGTGTAACCACATCAGTTGTGTTCGGTGCGTTGTCGCGTTATAAATAATAAAGCTATCTGTGAGCTAGTTGCGAGCTTGTCAAGAGTTCAACACACAACCTTACAATGTAAAGCTATCTGTGCGCTAGTTGCGAGCTTGTCAAGAGTTCAACACACAACCTTACAATGTAAAGCTATCTGTGCGCTAGTTGCGAGCTTGTCAAGAGTTCAACACACAACCTTACAATGTAAAGCTATCTGTGCGCTAGTTGCGAGCTTGTCAAGAGTTCAACACACAACCTTACAATGTAAAGCTATCTGTGCGCTAGTTGCGAGCCTGTCAAGAGATCAACACACAACCTTACAATATAAAGCTATCTGTGCGCTAGTTGCGAGCTTGTCAAGAGTTCAACACACAACCTTATAATGTAAAGCTATCTGTGTGCTAGTTGCGAGCTTGTCAAGAGTTCAACACACAACCCTACAATGTAAAGCTATCTGTGCGCTAGTTGCGAGCTTGTCAAGAGTTCAACACACAACCTTACAATGTAAAGCTATCTGTGTGCTAGTTGCGAGCTTGTCAAGAGTTCAACACACAACCTTACAATATAAAGCTATCTGTGCGCTAGTTGCGAGCTTGTCAAGAGTTCAACACACAACCTTACAATGTAAAGCTATCTGTGTGCTAGTTGCGAGCTTGTCAAGAGTTCAACACACAACCCTACAATGTAAAGCTATCTGTGCGCTAGTTGCGAGCTTGTCAAGAGTTCAACACACAACCTTACAATGTAAAGCTATCTGTGCGCTAGTTGCGAGCCTGTCAAGAGATCAACACACAACCTTACAATATAAAGCTATCTGTGCGCTAGTTGCGAGCTTGTGAAGAGTTCAACACACAACATTACAATGTAAAGCTATCTGTGCGCTAGTTGCGAGCTTGTCAAGAGTTCAACACACAACCTTACAATGTAAAGCTATCTGTGCGCTAGTTGCGAGCTTGTCAAGAGTTCAACACACAACATTACAATGTAAAGCTATCTGTGCGCTAGTTGCGAGCTTGTCAAGAGTTCAACACACAACCTTACAATGTAAAGCTATCTGTGCGCTAGTTGCGAGCTTGTCAAGAGTTCAACACACAACATTACAATGTAAAGCTATCTGTGCGCTAGTTGCGAGCTTGTCAAGAGTTCAACACACAACCTTACAATGTAAAGCTATCTGTGCGCTAGTTGCGAGCTTGTCAAGAGTTCAACACACAACCTTACAATGTAAAGCTATCTGTGCGCTAGTTGCGAGCTTGTCAAGAGTTCAACATACAACCTTACAAATAAGTAGGTACATACCCTTCATGTTTTAAACCTATCTACTCTACTGTTGTAAGGAAACTACATAAGTACGTGATAGATAGATAGATACATTTATAGATTTTTTAACACACAATAGTTCCTTATATTCCGCCTACTAAATTCGTCATGCAAATTTTGTGACAATAATAATGATTCTAATATAATCTAATATACTTAATCAATTAACAAAATAATTTCAAAATTCTAGTAAAAAAAGTACTAAATCAAGAATTGTATAAATATCAAATTACAAATGTCAATAACTATAAAAATATCAAATTTTATTTTCATGTCATGCAACTTTCGTGTTGTCGACAACTAAAAAAAAAAAATCAAATCATTTCGAGTGGGATGTAGGTAGGTACGTATTTCGAGCGGGATGTAGGTACCTATTTCGAGTACATCTACGTAATATGCATACCAATAATGCATACTTACAAATATATCTGCACTAAATAAGTAAGTCCCTACTATTCACTGAGGCCGCTCTCAGTCAGTCATCATTTCACCGTAGATAGCTAAATGTTAAACTCGCGTCGGTCGTCGCCGCGCCGCCGCCGCCGCCGCGGCGTCGTCTCGCAGATCACTCAAGGCTGTGTATATTTAGGAGGTGACCAGGATTCAGGTAAATACAAGATAGAACATCACAAAAGGACGACAAGATTCGCGGAAGCGGGCCCTGCTCTCAGAGACACAGAGCTTACTATTTCGCTCGCATCAAGTGATTCTTTTGTTTACAACAAATAGTGTGCCACAAAATTGGCAAGTTGCGTGTGACTGTGTGACGCCGCGCGCCGCCAAATCGCCAATCAGCGAGGTTATCTGTCCGATCGCGTCACTCACCCGCTATTACCGCCTTTTTAACAAACGATAACGTCTCGTATCTGGCATCAGCTCATCACGAACAAACGACACTCGACAGATCCAACAGAACGATCTCTTACAATCTACAAATTATTTCTGTTTATATAGGTACCTACCTACTAACTTCTTTGCTATTGTTCATTTTCTGCAACTTTTGATTTAGGATTTTTATTATATAATGACAAATTAGAACGATAATATAGCATACTTACCTCGTTATGGTTATGGATACCTCTAGTAAGTTTGTAAATGGCAATCTTGAACTTATAAGGCAAAAAGATGTTAGGTATATTTACCTAAAAATACGCTCGCGGAAAAAGAAAACAGGTCAGTAGGTACGTAAAACTAAAATTACTCTTAAAATAATAGAGCTAGCGGCATGAATCAAACTGTATGTTGTAGATAATTTACCAGTAAATTAAACCACACCAAATGATGGCAACATTACATAAAAAAACAAAATTTCAATAACGACGTTTACGTTGGAAAAATAATGGTTGGTACCTACAACCCAAAAACGAACTTTAAAACCAAATTAATACTTTTTATGGCCTTTACGGGCTCTTCTAACAGCTGCCAGGTGGTTGGGCATGCTGTTTAATAAGTTTATTATGTGATGTTGCAGGATATTGGTCAATTCTTCCACTAACGCATGGTCCCGAAGTGTAGCTGGGGCGGGGTCTCGATATCTTACGCACCTCCCAAGCCCGTCCCAAGCGTGTTCAATTGGATTCAGGGGGCCTACTGCCTAAGTCCGTCAATGAGGATACGGGCCCGTCCGAAAGTAGTTCGATACTTAAAGGCGCTCCCTAACCGGGAGCATTCGCCTGGAATGTAACAATCCAAAATTCCACTGTAACCGCTACGGATTTGCAAAAAGACTGCACAGGCCATCTTCTGCTAGGTAGTGTAAAGGGATAATTGAAACCAGCAGGATAGGATAGTACCTAATAATTAAATACGTAGAAGTAACATGCCTAGGTTGCAGGTAAAGGTTACATTACAGGCGAATGCTCCTGGTGAGGGAGCGCCTTAAAAGGTAACTTACACCCGATTAATTAACATTTCCGGACGGGCAAAGACACTTAGGAAGTAAGGACAACTGTCTGAACGTTTTGCCATTATTTTTTAGTTCGGGCCCCGGACTAATCTTATGTCCGTAAGTGATACGGAGTAGGAAACGTCCGTTACTTCGGCCGAAACGACGGACTTCGTGATTAGGGAGTAGGCAGGTCCGGGCTTCTCGCGGGTCAATCCATGCGATTGATGCCAACGTGCAACGTCCTGAAAATACAAAAAGAAAAAACATTCCACATATTAATCGGGTTCGATCCCCGGACAAGTGAAACATTTGTGTGCATGAACATGTCTGTTTGATCTGTGTCTGGGTGTGTATATGTATAAGTATGTATATCAGTCATCAGGTTACCGTAGTACACGCTCTACCTAGTTCGGGACCTAAAGACCTTGTGTGGATGTTGTCTCATATTATTATTATTAATATCTTGCACTAGTTAGCGTACCATTTTCTATGAGGACTAACTCCGTGCGACTCTGCAGAGATTCCAGGGCAAACCATAACAGATCCACCGCCGAACGGCACTTTTTCCTCAAAACAAGCTGTACTATAACGTTCCCCTGCATGCATGGCGGAAGTTGCACTATCGGATCACACTGCGGAACTACTAAAATGTCCCGTAAGTTTGAACTGTGTTCTGAAATATTGGTATAAATCACAACGGGATTTTAACCCAGAGAATATTATTAAATTCAGAACCTGCCTGGAAAAACTAACATTCTAGACAAGGATGATCCAAATGATTCATTCAACTTGTTTATTGATCAATTTAAATTATTTTATGACCTGTGCTTCCCCAGTAGACGTAATAAAATACCAACAAGCCGAAAACCAAAATGGATATCGCGAGGACTTAGACTATACTTAAAAAAAGGCAATTATTATGGTCGTCTGGACTTAAACCTACTGAAATAAATAAAACAAATATGTAAAAACACAAAATCACTTTAAAAAAAAAAAACTAAACGATCACAAAATAACCACAATATTAAAACTACTGACAATAAAAGTAAAATGACATGATAAAGAACTCTAAATTAAATCTACCTAATGACTCAATAAATACTACACGAATGGGCAATAAAACGATTAACAAAAACCTCAATTAATTGCTGAACAGTTCAACGAATATGTCATAGAAAAAGTATGTCAATACCCGGAGCAGGCAAAAGATCGAGTGCGTATATCACAAACAAACAAAAATCAATGTTCATGGCTCCATGTCAACCGATACAAATATTTAACATTATAAAATGCATTAAAAACACTAATAGCATAAGGTATGACGAAATTTCTACTAAACTTATAAAACATGTTAACGACTTAATCTCTAATCATTTGAGTCATATTATTAACCTATGTATCAGCTACGGTGTTTTTCCGGACCGTCTTAAGGTCTCCACAGTGAAACCTTTAATTAAAAAAGATAATAAGCAACAAATGCAAAATTATGGACCTATTGCGCTTTTGCCGATTTTTTTCAAAATATACGAGAAATATATTTATAATGAGCTTTACATACGAGTATACCTACTTAAAAAAACTAAACATTCTCTGCACCGAACTAAAAGGTTTCCGAAAGAACATGACGATAAACATGGCTTTAATTAGAATTACTTATATGACTTTTAAAATAAAATGATGACTAATATTGATAATAAGACACCTGTCTAAGCTGTGTACTGTGATATGACCCAAGCTTTTGATTGCGTTGACCATACTACCTTAAGAAACAAACTTGACTCCTATGGTATAAGAGGTAACGTTCTGGACTTATTATGCACTTACCTTTCAAAAAGAAAACCGCTATAACAAACTTAAACATAAAGACTAAAGAAGAAGTAACATACCTGTCTAAAGAATGCACAGTATACTTTGGTGTACCACAGGGCAGTGTATTGGGTCCTCTCCTGTTCCTAATTTATATTAACGACCTGCCTAAAGCTATAGATTTCCCAATAACACTCTGCTGATGATAGTACGATAATAATATCATGTGATAAACCTGAATTATATGAAACTGATGTTAATAACGCGGTAACTTCAATAATCTCTTGGCTTTATAATAATAATCTAAGAATAAATCTTGGCAAAACACAAATAATTCACATTGGCTATAAAAACCTAGTTCGAAAATGGAGGTCCAATACCAGAAAAACAATTTTCACGATGTAGATAGTGCAAAATTACTAAGTTTGATAATTGACAGGCATCTCAATTGGAAGGATCACATTGAAGCGCTATGTAAGAAAATGAGTAGTTCATCCTCTGCCTTGTATAAACTTGCCCCCAACCGTTAAGTTACCGTAACAGTTATCATGGTCTTGTAGCATCTGTACTAAGATAATATCTTATACAATACCATATTATGGTATTGTATTCTGGGGTAACTCTACAAATAGAGAAAGCCATGTTCAGACTACAAATAATGGACAGTTGAGAACAATCTTTAAAAAAAAATTAACACTACTGTCTCTGTATATTTATGTAACTGCCTTATTTGCCTGTTTCCCAACTTATCAGATACAGTTAAACGTAACAGGCGGAATGATATGTTACACGGACGTAAAGCCAAAACAGCATTAATGTGGAAGAGCATTATATTATTCTGTATAGCCCCACAAGTTTTTAATAAAATCGCAAAGCAAATCAACAGGTTAAATTTAAATGGGTTTAAAAAGGAACTTAAAGAGTTGCTATGTACAAAATGTTATTATAATTTAAACGACTTTTTGAATGATACTTTGTCATCCTAATTTAATTGTAATCTTTGATACTTTGAAATCTCTCTTTGATAGTTGATAGTTTGACATTGAATAATGCTTTGACATTAACGTAGATAATATTTTTAACTGACATGTCTCATACTGTAATTTAGATTCGTAATTATTTATTCAATAGTATCAACATTAACTTAATATTTTTCTTTTTGTATTGTAATCATTTTATTTCTTGCCCGATATTTACGCGCTCCACGTGGCAGAATATGATGAGACCGTTTATTAATTTAAGACCATGTATTGTACCATATTCGGACAAATAAATGAATTTGAATTCGCCTGGCCGTCGGTAGACTCTTCGCCGCCCATAATGTGCATACAGCATAAATCTGGATTAGTCAGAAAACATTAGATACTCTTGCCCAGCCTTCGTCTCCGCATTGTGCGTGTTCGCGGGCGTAAAGTAATCTTGCGACCCGATGTTCCCTTTCAAGTTTTGGACCATTTGCAGGTCTATGTGAGGTCAAATCGCGTATCGCACGCGACACAAAGGCACCGCTCTTCGCGCGATAGGCGGTGCCTTTGTGTCGCGTCGCGCGTCGCGCCTGTTTGTCTCCTACAATTCGTTCGCTTACTTTGTCCCTGCGGGTCTCCCGAAGTTGATTTGTTACTTCAACTGCCGTGAGGTGCCGATTTCGGAGCATGGTCGTAGGTACAATAAATCGATCCTCTCGAGCCGTAGTACATCTCGGTCTACCGGTTCCTGGTCTTACAGTCTGCCCAGTTTCTCGGGAACGTCGGACGACTCGCTGCACTGTAGAAACTGACTCGCCTATTTTTCTTGCTGTACTTCGCTGACTTCTGCCTTCTTCTAACATAGGGACGATACGTGTACATTCTTCTAGTGTTAGCGACGTGTTATTCAATAATTATGGTGAAAGACGACAATGGTGCCGATCCTCTTGTCACAAATGTATCTAAACTAGACTAAAAATCACCAAAATTTTCTTTATTCCTGTCAAACGACGACTTTCCGTTCTGAAATGGACTAAAGTGACATAAATTAACTATATTTTAGTTTAACAGCACTAAGATGGCACTGAGTTATTATTTATTGATCTATTGAAAATGGCAATTTTACTATTTTGAATTTGACGTTGTTCACCTAATATTTTGATTGTTTTATCAAAATCTGACTACTTTTAAGTATTTTAATCGTTATTAGAAAGGTGTGGAATAAAATTAGTTGTCATGAACTAAAACTGTCACCTACACCTCGACTTCAGATGCAAAAACAGTAGGTACTGTATCTTTATCTTTTCTGTTGCTTATATCTCGAAAATGGTGGTCCTATCGCAAAAATAATGAAAATTTCGACCCCCCTTTATAAGACGCAGTAACCCTTATAACTCCACATGTAGGTAATTATTTTTCATTCTTTCCGTTTCCATACAAAAAAGTGAAGAATTCCGTACCTATAAAACACGTCGAGGCAGCCCCCGCTGCGCGCCTCCGGCTATAAAAAAAATTCACGGGGTAAGGCAAACAGCCAGCTCGCCGTCCGATAAGGACCTGCAGTGCGATTCTGTAACCATCTCACCGTGAAAACTTAGGTAAAATGAGCGTGGAGTGAGCTGTCAGTGTCGTCCTACTGATGCTAGGGATTGGCCAAGCATTACATTTACAATCATAATCGAGATTTTAATAATGTGTTTTATGCAAATTCTATCGATAATATTAAGTATTTCAAAGCTAGTATTTATGTGTCTAAACATTACTATTTTGGGGGTTTTAAAATAAAATAGCAAAATAAAAACTCAGTCAGAAACTTGACATTTTTTTTTTATGAAAAAAAAAAACCAACTACTTAAATTAGCTTTGAAATAATATAAAATTATCTATAGAATTTGAATAAAAAATATTATTAAAATCTCGATTATGATGGTAAATGAAACGTTGGTCAATCCCTAGCATCAGTGGGATGACAATGACAGCTCACTCCACGCAAGTCTTCACGGTAAGATTTTTACAGAATCGACCGGCAGGCCCGGGGCGAACGGCGCGTTGTGTTCCACGCGCGCCTCAAAGGGATGTCAGCTTCAAATGACGGGGTCCGCTAGGGCCGATGCCGATGCCTGCCAGGATTGCGGGAAAGTCCGAAAGGGTTACCGTGGCCCCTGGCACAGGCAACTGAAGGAACACGGGTGGGTATTAGTCAGTAAGGATCTGACACGCCCTCCCGCTCCGCTCTGAGCGGGAAAGTTATTTGATGATTTCCCACCCTTAAAAAAAGAAAAAAAAAAGGGGGCAAACAAGTACCATGGAGACTTTGCCTTTGACTTTGGAGTCGCGATTGTCAAATTCTATTTTAGTTGTGTTAAAATTATTTTTAAACATCAAGTATTTTTTTTTGCAGAATAGCTTTAAGATTCACATTAAAAAATTGTGGAACTTTTGAGATAGTTTAGTTCGGTGTACATACAAGAGAATCGGCACCATTGACCGCCTTCTATCATTTTAATTTGACAGATTGAAAACAAAACTGAGAAAACAAGCAAAAGTAAAACAACCGCGAATTGATTTTACTTAACCAAATTCGAGGTTTTTAAAATTTTAACTTTTTTTTATTACGTTGTAGATCATTTAAGGTTTTATTTCATACGATATTAAAATTCTCTGTAATAGGTATAAAGTTAGTTTCATGCACGTTAAGCATTTTCGTCACGCAGCGGCGCGAATTATTTGACCGGGAGTGTATTTTATCTTACTTTGGCTTGCGAAGCGAACCCTCGTATTAATAGCGCCGCGTTATAATCATCATCCATGCGTCATGTTCGTGAACGGGCGCTGTCAGTTGGGACTGGTCATCTCTTAGCCACCACGGCTTATTTTTAATTATTTTATTATGGATTGTTTTGTTTGAATTTATATTTGCTGTACACTGGACACTCAATGTGTACGTCTTATTTACATCGTTCTCACATATAATTATACCTATATACAAGATTAATGATGTAACTAATATTTATGTAACAATATAATTTAAAAGAGTGTCCATGGAGTTTCTTGCCCGTTCTTCTCCATAGGTACCTACTACGCTTTGGAATGGGCAACTAGCTTCATATTTCTGACTGACCGACCACTTGACAATTCAAAAGTGCCTGTAAATGGTTTAATTGAAATAAATGCTTTGAGTTTGAGTTTTGAGTTTGAATGTCAAGTACTAGATTTTAACTGCCATTGATTTTAACCGCTAAATACTAATGGAAATTACTGAGAAGGTAGGTCTAAGTACCTACCTACCAGCTACTGGCAGCTAAGAATAAACACAGTTACCTGTGGCGAACGAAACGAGAGAGTGTGGCGAGTGGCGGCGGTCATTGCATACGAACGAAAGGAGTGTTTGTGGCGAGTGGCGGCGGTCATTGCATACGAACGAAAGGAGTGTTTGTGGCGAGTGGCGGCGGTCATTGCATACGAACGAAAGGAGTGTTTGTGGCGAGTGGCGGCGGTCATTGCATACGAACGAAAGGAGTGTTTGTGGCGCGTGGCGGCGGTCATTGCATACGAACGAAAGGAGTGTTTGTGGCGAGTGGCGGCGGTCATTGCATACGAACGAAAGGAGTGTTTGTGGCGAGTGGCGGCGGTCATTGCATACGAACGAAAGGAGTGTTTGTGGCGAGTGGCGGCGGTCATTGCATACGAACGAAAGGAGAGTGTTTGTGGCGAGTGGCGGCGGTCATTGCATACGAACGAAAGGAGTGTTTGTGGCGAGTGGCGGCGGTCATTGCATACGAACGAAAGGAGTGTTTGTGGCGAGTGGCGGCGGTCATTGCATACGAACGAAAGGAGAGTGTTTGTGGCGAGTGGCGGCGGTCATTGCATACGAACGAAAGGAGTGTTTGTGGCGAGTGGCGGCGGTCATTGCATACGAACGAAAGGAGTGTTTGTGGCGAGTGGCGGCGGTCATTGCATACGAACGAAAGGAGTGTTTGTGGCGAGTGGCGGCGGTCATTGCATACGAACGAAAGGAGAGTGTTTGTGGCGAGTGGCGGCGGTCATTGCATACGAACGAAAGGAGTGTTTGTGGCGAGTGGCGGCGGTCATTGCATACGAACGAAAGGAGTGTTTGTGGCGAGTGGCGGCGGTCATTGCATACGAACGAAAGGAGTGTTTGTGGCGAGTGGCGGCGGTCATTGCATACGAACGAAAGGAGAGTGTTTGTGGCGAGTGGCGGCGGTCATTGCATACGAACGAAAGGAGTGTTTGTGGCGAGTGGCGGCGGTCATTGCATACGAACGAAAGGAGAGTGTTTGTGGCGAGTGGCGGCGGTCATTGCATACGAACGAAAGGAGTGTTTGTGGCGAGTGGCGGCGGTCATTGCATACGAACGAAAGGAGTGTTTGTGGCGAGTGGCGGCGGTCATTGCATACGAACGAAAGGAGTGTTTGTGGCGAGTGGCGGCGGTCATTGCATACGAACGAAAGGAGAGTGTTTGTGGCGAGTGGCGGCGGTCATTGCATACGAACGAAAGGAGTGTTTGTGGCGAGTGGCGGCGGTCATTGCATACGAACGAAAGGAGTGTTTGTGGCGAGTGGCGGCGGTCATTGCATACGAACGAAAGGAGAGTGTTTGTGGCGAGTGGCGGCGGTCATTGCATACGAACGAAAGGAGTGTTTGTGGCGAGTGGCGGCGGTCATTGCATACGAACGAAAGGAGTGTTTGTGGCGAGTGGCGGCGGTCATTGCATACGAACGAAAGGAGAGTGTTTGTGGCGAGTGGCGGCGGTCATTGCATACGAACGAAAGGAGTGTTTGTGGCGAGTGGCGGCGGTCATTGCATACGAACGAAAGGAGTGTTTGTGGCGAGTGGCGGCGGTCATTGCATACGAACGAAAGGAGTGTTTGTGGCGAGTGGCGGCGGTCATTGCATACGAACGAAAGGAGAGTGTTTGTGGCGAGTGGCGGCGGTCATTGCATACGAACGAAAGGAGTGTTTGTGGCGAGTGGCGGCGGTCATTGCATACGAACGAAAGGAGTGTTTGTGGCGAGTGGCGGCGGTCATTGCATACGAACGAAAGGAGTGTTTGTGGCGAGTGGCGGCGGTCATTGCATACGAACGAAAGGAGAGTGTTTGTGGCGAGTGGCGGCGGTCATTGCATACGAACGAAAGGAGTGTTTGTGGCGAGTGGCGGCGGTCATTTCATACGAACGAAAGGAGAGTGTTTGTGGCGAGTGGCGGCGGTCATTGCATACGAACGAAAGGAGTGTTTGTGGCGAGTGGCGGCGGTCATTGCATACGAACGAAAGGAGAGTGTTTGTGGCGAGTGGCGGCGGTCATTGCATACGAACGAAAGGAGTGTTTGTGGCGAGTGGCGGCGGTCATTGCATACGAACGAAAGGAGTGTTTGTGGCGAGTGGCGGCGGTCATTGCATACGAACGAAAGGAGAGTGTTTGTGGCGAGTGGCGGCGGTCATTGCATACGAACGAAAGGAGTGTTTGTGGCGAGTGGCGGCGGTCATTGCATACGAACGAAAGGAGTGTTTGTGGCGAGTGGCGGCGGTCATTGCATACGAACGAAAGGAGAGTGTTTGTGGCGAGTGGCGGCGGTCATTGCATACGAACGAAAGGAGTGTTTGTGGCGAGTGGCGGCGGTCATTGCATACGAACGAAAGGAGTGTTTGTGGCGAGTGGCGGCGGTCATTGCATACGAACGAAAGGAGAGTGTTTGTGGCGAGTGGCGGCGGTCATTGCATACGAACGAAAGGAGTGTTTGTGGCGAGTGGCGGCGGTCATTGCATACGAACGAAAGGAGTGTTTGTGGCGAGTGGCGGCGGTCATTGCATACGAACGAAAGGAGAGTGTTTGTGGCGAGTGGCGGCGGTCATTGCATACGAACGAAAGGAGTGTTTGTGGCGAGTGGCGGCGGTCATTGCATACGAACGAAACGTGATGGTTTGTGGCGAGTGGCGGCGGTCATCGCATACGAACGAAAGGAGTGTTTGTGGCGAGTGGCGGCGGTCATTGCATACGAACGAAACGTGATGGTTTGTGGCGAGTGGCGGCGGTCATTGCATACGAACGAAAGGAGTGTTTGTGGTGAGTGGCGGCGGTCATTGCATACGAACGAAACGTGAGGGTTTGTGGCGAGTTGCGGCGGTCATTGCATAAGAACGAAACGTGAGGGATTGTGGCGAATTGCGGCGGTCATTACATACGAACGAAAGGAGAGTGTTTGTGGTGAGTGGCGGCGGTCATTGCATACGAACGAAACGTGAGGGTTTGTGGCGAGTTGCGGCGGTCATTGCATAAGAACGAAACGTGAGGGATTGTGGCGAATTGCGGCGGTCATTACATACGAACGAAAGGAGAGTGTTTGTGGTGAGTGGCGGCGGTCATTGCATACGAACGAAACGTGAGGGTTTGTGGCGAGTTGCGGCGGTCATTGCATAAGAACGAAACGTGAGGGATTGTGGCGAATTGCGGCGGTCATTACATACGAACGAAAGGAGAGTGTTTGTGGTGAGTGGCGGCGGTCATTGCATACGAACGAAACGTGAGGGTTTGTGGCGAGTTGCGGCGGTCATTGCATACGAACGAAACGTGAGGGTTTGTGGCGAGTTGCGGTGGTCATTGCATACGAACGAAACGTGAGGGTTTGTGGCGAGTGGCGGCGGTCATTGCATAAGAACCTCGATTGTTACATATCTGGACTACACTGGTTGGTAGGTCATGTTATAATTCAATAGTGTCCAGTAGGTACCTACGTTCAAAGAGGGCGATCGCCCACATATTGGCACGTTTAACCAATTGTGCGCGAATGAATGACTAGTGTCAGCGGCATCAATCAGCCGCACGTCCATTCTATTATGAAATTGTAAGGCTTTCACCGTTAGATGAGCGAGCGAGCACCTCGGTCGGCGGCGACCGCAGTGTGCGGCGCGAGTGAGTCACTCGTGTGCGCCCTGCCTGAGTGCCGGCCGGCCGCCGAGTGCCGCCTGCCGGGCGCTCCGCTGCGCGCGACCAGCGCCGCCGGCCGGTGGCGTGATGCGCCGTGCGTCATCGCGCACTCACACTCGCACAACTCACTACCTATCTCTGCTAAGCTAACAAAGATCTAACTCGTCAAACCTGTCTTAAATTATGTCATCGTGTTAGCAGGAAATATAGTAAATATTGACTTTTGTTAGGTTTCCGCGTGCGACTGTGACGTGCCCGGAGCCGGCCGTGCCGTGTTTAGATAGCTCGCTGATAAACAAACATTCGGCAAAATTTAATGACTACACATCCGCCCGCTTACGCATAACATCAAGTAGTACCTAAATAAGTACCTACCTAGTAATAAATAAACGAGAAACTTGAAAGTGATTGATAACTAAACAGTTAATAACACAGGAGTGATAACTGAACAGATATAACACTCAGGAGTGATAACTGAACAGTTATAATAACACTCAGGAGTGGTAACTGAATTGATTCCACGTAATTGCAATGTATTCATTACTTTAAAAATAATTGGGTGGCATGATAATATAGTTTTAGACCCACCATACCACAAACCACAAGTGGCATGGCCAGCGGTATGGTGGGTCCGCAATGTGCTAACCGTAGCCTGCACACAAGTGGCATGGCCAGCGGTGTGGTGGGTCCGCAATGTGCTAACCGTAGCCTGCACACAAGTGGCATGGCCAGCGGTGTGGTGGGTCCGCAATGTGCTAACCGTAGCCTGCACACAAGTGGCATGGCCAGCGGTGTGGTGGGTCCGCAATGTGCTAACCGTAGCCTGCACACAAGTGGCATGGCCAGCGGTGTGGTGGGTCCGCAATGTGCTAACCGTAGCCTGCACACAAGTGGCATGGCCAGCGGTGTGGTGGGTCCGCAATGTGCTAACCGTAGCCTGCATACAAGTGGCATGGCCAGTGGTGTGGTGGGTCCGCAATGTGCTAACCGTAGCCTGCACACAAGTGGCATGGCCAGCGGTGTGGTGGGTCCGCAATGTGCTAACCGTAGCCTGCACACAAGTGGCATGGCCAGCGGTGTGGTGGGTCCGCAATGTGCTAACCGTAGCCTGCATACAAGTGGCATGGCCAGTGGTGTGGTGGGTCCGCAATGTGCTAACCGTAGCCTGCACACCATTACATACATTTCGTTTGACACGTTCCATCGGTAAAAGGTGTTTTAGCTGAGGCGACCCTCGATGAATGGCGTTTTCGGCGAATAGTTCTATCGGCGATGGATTTATTCGTGGAACCGACTGTTGACTAAGGCCAATGACTATAAATCCTCTTAATTCTCTTTGACTAAGGCCTTTCGCACATGGGTCGTAGGCGTAGTTGTCTCGTGCGCGTATCGTAATTACGCTACGCGCACGAGACGCGGTGTTCCTACAAACGAATCGTCGCGTAGACGTATCGTTTTGTAATATCTCAGTTGAAATCATGGCGTCAAGCGTACCAGATGTGTTTGGGGAATTTATTGATGACCTTACCTTCTCTTCAGACGAAGAGGATTTCTTGTTATTTGATTTCGTTAGAAGTAGAAAGTGACGTGCTTATTGGATCCATCCATACATCGCAAATAATTACAAGAAAAGATTGTTAGTTGCTGCACGTGAACTGTCAGAAAATGATAATAAATTCCGCAGTTTTTATCGAATGAGTATAACTTTTGCAGTATTCATTAAAAAATATTTTTTCAGTCGCTTCCTTTTACGCCAGTACGCTACGACTATCGTAATGACACTGAACACCTCATACGATACGCTGCAACACCGCCTCGTGTGCGGACTTGTTTGAACATGTTCCTGCTCGTATTGCTCTCGTACTACGCGCGTCCTACGATACGCTTACGATACGACGCCATGTGCGAAGGGGCTAAGAGTGATTTCGGCGAACCGTACCATCGGCAAAGAGGAGTTCGCTATACCGTTCTGAGCTTCTGCTGAGGAGCCTGTCTGATGAGTGATGACGATGAGCTAAGTTCTCGGCTGGCCGCCGTGCGCCGCGCCGGTCGGCAGCTTCTCGGCAGAGACTAGAGCCGATCTGAGCGCGTGTCCACTGTCCATAGACTGGCACGAGCACGTGTAGTCTTGTAGTGAACCTGAGCTCTACTGGCCAATTTGCCTATTCACGTGGCAATCTGAACGGAACAAAAATGTTTCAGATCTATATGAGTCCAACACAAATTGCGAAAAATGTTGTATCTATCACAAGTTGTGAAGTTATGAGTGTAAGATCGCTTTTAGCGATAAGACCGCCCATTGTGTCACCCTATGTAAAATGTCTTCATTTATATCTGTCATTTTTTGTTGTACCTAATAAAGAGTACTTATTGTGTATTATTATTTATTTATTTATTATTATTCTATTGTGCCCATCACATTGGATCTTATCTGCGGATAATGCAGTTGACTGCAACATTACTATTTAAAGTTTTGTTAACCTGATGTATTAAATATGTTGTAGTTGTTTATTATCCCATAGTAAATAAAATAAAACTATTAAAAAAAAAAACTGGTTTCGATAGAGATGAATTCAAACATCCATACATTGAGCAACACACTCGATATCTTCGTGCCATATTTCACGTAAATAAATGTGCAGAAGCGTCTCGCACCGTCCGCAATCCGTCTAACTGCGGCGCACGCGCGGCTATTCCGTATTGGTGTTTGGTGTTTACACCAGGATTTCGCAGCCCGTCGCACAGTGGGTCGAAACGATGATTTTAGTGACTTAGGGATCAACTTTGTTTTTTTACTTTTTTCTTTATGCGGATCGATAAAACTCATTAACCTCAATAATAATGGTACTGATGCTTTTTTTCCTAAACTTGCTCCTTTAGGTGGAAAAATGCATTTTGTGATATTTTTGTATGGAGCGGATCAAATTAAATTAAATTCCTGCTAAGTGGCGAGTGATCCCGCTTTGAAACTATATTTTTCTTAAAGCTTGCCCAGTCTACTATCATTTGATGCTATGAACATTTGCATAAAGTTGCAACACTGCCAAAGAAATGAATCGAAAAAAATGAAAAAATACATTGTATAATTTTTATTTTCTCAGTTCTTTTAAGTTAAAATTGATGTGGAATAGTAAGTAAAAGCACTTAATAATTCACATAATTAATTAACAACTAACGACAATATATTAAGGTTCGTTATTAGCTTAAATTTACTAATTACGTATTACTTAAAAATGTGGATATTATCATTTATCTATAAATTTCCATTGACTGTAATTAGCTTGACTTTTTACTTTATAAAAAACAATGTTTTTCACTTTTAGTCTTTTTTGTTACTGTGTTTATTACTTTAATGTTAATGAGGGTAGTAGAAATATTAGTAAACATTTGATTGTCACTGGAAGTATAAAATTACCATATTTATTATATATTTACTAGTGTTCGTTTATTCGTACTACTATTAACATCTATTGTTATTGTGATCGTCCCTTTTCGTTATAATGGAAAATTTTGTTAACAATTTAGATTTATTTATGATTTTAAGAGAGCAGCTTAAGTCGCTGTCAGATAGTAAAAAACTCTTCCAATACCTACAAAATAAAATAAACGTGACGCAAGAGAATAGTGCTAAGCTCCAAAAATTCTGTACGCGCTTTTGTTCAAATTTAAGTGCAAGATGGGAACGAAGTAGTCGCACGTTAGCACCGTTTTTAAGAAGAAATGGTGATTGGTTAGAAAGTGCGATAAACTGGCCCGAAGGAGTAATACCTGAAACTGTGAACACTGAAAAGGAAAAGCTCGAGATTTGTGATACTGAAGATGTTGAAAATCTACCACCATCTGCTACAGAAGCTTTAACATCTACATTTACACCTCGAAAACCTTTCGAAGAATTGGGCTCCAGGCAAAAACAAAGACGCGTTGATCAAATAAACCAATCGCTTTCGTTATCTCCGGATGAACTGAAAGCTACTACAATTGCTAGTTTAAGAAACACTGGAAATGAGGAGGAAAAATAATGAACCATTTGCTAAATCACCCCGAAGATCTAGAAAAAGTTAAGCAGTGTTTAAGTGCAAATAAAGCAAACAGTAGTACATATTCACCCGATAAGGCACTGGCTTTATTAGTTTCACTTAAATTAAGTAAGTGGCAATATATAAGCCTAAGAGAAGCAGCCAGTGAAAATGGGTCTGATTTATACCCTTCTTATTATAAAATTAAGCAAGCAAAGTCAAAATGTTATCCAGGGAAAGAAGACATAACCATAACTGAAGAAGGAGCTGCTATTAAACTGCAAGCATTACTCAACTTGACGGTTTCTAGGCTTTTAGATGTAATTGCTTTGGATTTGGACTCGGCAACAGAGTTACTACTTATAAGCAAATGGGGCTTTGATGGAGCCTCAGGTCAAAGCAATTACAAACAAAAGACTGAGAAAGAGTTTGATGACTCTACTATATTGATGGCCAGTCTAGTCCCTATAAGGCTTCAACAATCTGATGGAACAATTGTTTGGGAAAACGACCGACCATCATCGACTTTCTATTGTCGTCCGATAATGTTTAAATTTACCAAAGAAACCCAGACAACAGTGGCAACTATAAATGGTAACATAACAGAAGAAATAGAAAGACGTCTGCCAACAAGAATCCACCAAGTAGAAGTTAAGCATCAATTGTACCTGACGATGATAGACGGCAAAATAACATCATATTTGTCGGATACATCTGCAGCTGTCTGTGATATTTGCAAGGCAAAACCGTCAGAGATGAACAATTTAGAGGCATTTTCCTTCAGAATCCGATTTAGATTTTATTGATGTAGATAATTTACAAGATAGTGAATAACATTATTGATAGATTGTAAGTTTCTGGATTTTTTTTATTAGTTTGTATGTCATTCATGACCGAAAGGAAATAGTAAATTTGTTTGTTGTATATAGTTAGTTTTAAGTTTTTACCTTATTAAATTTGTATTTGCATGTATCTTTACTTACTATTCAGTATTAAATCTAATTTAAAAGATTTTATAAGTTCATTAAATAAACAAATAGAAATGAATAGATCCACATTTTTAAATAATACGTACTTAGTAAATTCAAGCAAATCAGGGACCTTTAAATGTATTGTCGTTAGCTTTAAGTAATTATGTGAATTATTAAGTGCTTTTACTTACTATTCCATATCAATTATAACTTAAAAGAACATCCGAAAATAAAAAATGAAGCTTTTTATTCAAAGTATTTTTTTCATTTTTTTCGATCCATTTATTTAGCAGTGTTGCAACTTTATGCAAATGTTCAATTCATCAAATGATAGTAGACTAGACAAACCCTAAGAAAAATATAGTTTCAAAGCAGGATCACACGCCACTTGGCAGAAATTTAATTTAATTTGGTCCGCTCCATACAAAAAAATATCAAAATGCATTTTTCCACCCAAAGGAGCAAGTTTAGGAAAAAAATTATCAGAACAATTATTATTGAGGTTAATGAGCTCTATCGATCTGCATAAAGAAAAAAATTAAAAAACAAAGTTGATCCCTAAGTCACTAAAATCATCGTTTCGACCCACTGTGCGTCGTTTCGGCCGTTTGTATGAAGAAGTAACACTGATTACTTTATTATACTGTGGCATTGGCATTGAAGATTGAGCAATAATAGAACAAAAGTCGAGCCAGTATCGATTTTATTCTATAACATTTTCATTGCTTAACATCGTATTGACGCCGTCAATGTTATGCGTGAAAACAAAATATTATTTAAGTGTATTATTTATGGTTGAATCAAAGATATTGGACAATAAAAATATGTATATTGCAATCTTAAATATTTATTTAACCTTTTACGTACGCACAAACAGACGAGAAAAAAACAAAAAGAAAAACACCCGAATTAAGAACCTCCTCCTTTTTTGAAGTCGGTTAAAAATAGGTGCAAAGGTGATGCTTATTTCTAAAGAAATGTCTCAGCATACCTGCGATAGGAAAGTAGATAAAGAGATGTAGACATCGTGTTTAATGGTAAAAGAGAAATTAAAGTTTATAAAAGGAGTACCTATTAGGAGTAGGAGACACCTCACACAGGACAACGGAAAAACAAGTAAACATTTAGTAATTTTTTGTAACAGGATTGCACGGTCTCCCCGAACGTAATGGCAAGCTCAAAGACCTGGCGCACTTCGACGCGACGTTCTTCGGCGTGCACGCCAAGCAGGCACACCTCATGGACCCGCAGTTGCGTCTGCTGCTGGAGCTCACGCACGAGACCATCATCGACGCCGGCATCAACCCCAGCGAGCTGCGCGGCTCGCGCACCGGCGTCTACGTGGGCGTGTCCAACTCCGAGACCGAGGAGATGTGGACCGTGGACCCCGACAAGATCAACGGCTACGCGCTCACGGGCTGCTGCCGCGCCATGTTCCCCAACCGCATCTCCTACACCTTCGACCTCAAGGGGCCGTCCTTCGCGGTGGACACGGCCTGCTCCAGCTCCATGTTCGCGCTGGCGCAGGCGGCCACGGCCATCCGCTCCGGCCACTGCGACGCCGCCATCGTAGCCGGCTGCAACCTGTGCCTGAAGCCCGCCAACTCGCTGAACTTTCACCGGCTCAGCATGCTGTCGCCCGAGGGCCGCTGCGCCGCCTTCGACGCCAGCGGGCGCGGCTACGTGCGCTCGGAGGCGGCCGTGGCCGTCCTGCTGCAGCGGCGTGGCGCGGCCCGGCGCGTGTACGCCACGCTGCGCGGCCTGCGCGTCAACACCGACGGCGCCAAGGACCAGGGCATCACCTTCCCGTCCGGCGACATGCAGCGCCGCCTGGCCGAGGAGACCTTCGCCGAGGCCAAGCTGCGGCCCAGCGACGTCGCCTACGTCGAGGCCCACGGCACCGGAACTAAGGTACGCCGACTACCAGCCACCACTGGAATATTAAACACTGTTATCTCAGCTCAGAAAGCCCGCACGGTGGGCTGCTAATTGGCTTTGGATTTAATTTGAAAGTGGCGGATTTTTTGCCGGATATCGCTTAAATTAGTTATTACAATATACAAAAATGACACCCGAGCTAGTTCTGCATAAAAACGAAGGAATTCTATTTTTTTTTTACGAAAAATATGTATGAAGCTAGTATGAAAAATCTAATTATTTCTTATACGGCAAGGGAAACGGTAATATGCTTACTGGTGGTTATAGTACGAATTATTTATAATTTTTGTCATACTCTCCACATAACGGTTATCGCTGCCGATTCTTTTTTTTTTAAATCATCATAATATTTTTATTTATTTTTAAATAATATGAAATGGTTCCTTTTTTTAAGTTGAAAAACACAGACTTTTATCAACACGTAACATAAGCTAGCGTCACCCCTAGTATATCCCCGAAGGAGTAGGCAGGGGTTTATAGTACACTTATAGGTTTGAGCTAGATATTTATTAACACAAAATGACTTTTAAAACTTTTCATACAACCAAAATACCAAATAACAAGTGGTTTATTCTTCTAATGAGTCTGAAACCAAGTGATTAAGTAATCACAATGATATAGTCTACTAATAAGTCTGAATAGGTGATTAAATGATTTGCAATATCGCGCTACAATGCCAACTGTGGACTACATTCACCTTTTTCTGATAAGTAAGCTAATTTGTTGTGCTATGAGTTCTAAGACTTATTTTTTTGACATTTATACATTTTCATTAGCACATCTTTTAAAACTCTAATGAGGGTAGTTAACTAATTATTGACGTTTTGAAATAAAAGGCCTAAAATTTTGCTTTATAATTTACGTTGTTCCCGATTGTTCAAGGTTGCCTGGAAGAGATCGCAGATATCGATAAGGCCGCCCATTGTATATTATGTAGTGTTCAATATTTTTTTTTATGTACATTGTGGTGTACAATTTAGAATATGTAAATAAATAAATTGTTCACAACTTTGTATTTGCTAACACTAAATCTTTGCTCTGCGACTATACAATCTTAGAATGGAGAGTTTAATCACCAATTTAGTTAAACTTGTTGGTTCTTCTAAAAAGTGAGAACACTTCATTCATTGCGTGTGTATGTGCAGGGAATATTATAAGCGTGTGCTGATGGAGCGTGTGTTCGCCAGGTGGGAGACCCGCAGGAGGTGAACGCCATCGCGGAGCTGTTCTGCAAGGGGCGCAAGGGCCCGCTGCTGCTGGGCTCGGTGAAGTCCAACATGGGCCACTCGGAGCCCGCGTCCGGCCTGTGCTCCGTCGCCAAGGTGGTGGTGGCCATGGAGCGCGGCGTCATCCCCTCCAACCTGCACTACAAGAACGCCAACCCGGACATCCCGGCGCTCAGCGATGGCCGGATCCAGGTATGTTGTTGTTCGCTTTTGCAGTTCAGAGTGTTTGTTCATGTGCGGTTTGAGCATCTGGTCCACGGAACAAGTATAAGTCAAATTGATTATTTCAATTAGGCACATAAATAGTTAGTCGCCCCTTCCAAAAGGTAGTTTTCGTATGAAGAAGAATGGGCCAGTGACTCCACCGTTACTCTTAAAATGTTTTACAATATTTTGTGTCATTAATTAAGTAATTATAGTTGTGTGAAGACAATGTCGGTCATTGATTTATTTATATTTATTTTTGTATTTTTCTCAACGTAATCATGATCTGGCAGTTTGAGTAATTTATGCGGCCTACTCAAATGTCCTTTCTTTGGTATTGTTCGTGGAATCGTTGAGCTCCTTGAGTCTAAGTTGAGCTGCACGATTACTGACAATTGTGTACACTGACTGGACAGGTCCACTCAATCTGTGTGGTTCTTTCCTCAAAAGACCATTGCAGACACCGATCTACATAGCTTTCACATGACCTGACCAAGATTTTGTCTGGACTTTAAAAGAGACTGTGACCTCTGAGTATGTTTCGGCCTTTCTTCTCAGAGTAGTCAGATAGGAAACGCCGACCCCATCTAGTTTAAAAAAAATATGATTGACGTGTAAAAGTGTTTGTTCAAACCTACTTACAGAAATAAAATCATTTTAATGTACCTACCTAGAATAAAATGACCGAACTGCAATAGGTATAAATAATTAAAAAGAGGTTCCGCAGTGCGAGTTAGTAATAATCATTCAGATCAGTTTATAAGACGTCGGTCGTGCATTCGGCGACAGGTGGTGGACCGCAACACGCCGTGGGAGGGCGGGCTGGTCGCCATCAACTCGTTCGGCTTCGGCGGCGCCAACGCGCACGTCATCCTCGAGTCGGAGCCGGGCGGCGCCACGCGCGCGCAGTACGCGGCGCCACGCGTCGTGCTGGCGTCCGGCCGCTCGCCCGCCGCCGTGCGCGCGCTCACCGGCCTGGCGGCGCAGCACGCGCGCGACGCCGGCCTGCACGCGCTGCTGGACGCCGTGCACGCGCACCACATCCCCGGCCACTCGCACCGCGGGTTCGCCGTGCTCAGCGACCCGCCCGTGCACGAGTGCATGGTGAGTCCTCCTCGTTCGTCCGAGACCGGTGGACGTGCGACGTGCGACGCGCGACGCGCGACGGTTGACGTGCTAGACATAAATATTATCGATATTTTATAAAAGCGAAAGGGGTTCGCCAATTGTGACACCGAAGCATAAGCAACGCGAGATGTACCGGTGGCTAATGAAGGGGTTGTGTGGTTGTCACGAGCTGCACGGAGTTTACAAGTAATTCATTACTAATGCAATTCAAGCCACGCAACTCATGTCGTACTTGCACATTTTGAGAAAACGGAGCATACATTAAAATTGAATGTTTAAAAGAAGCCCAATCGAATGTTTTAATCGTTATTCTATGTATAAAAAAAAAATTTAACGCTACAACGTTACATCGGTCGTGTCTGACTACTCTCTGTACGCAGGAAATGGAGAGCGGCGATCCCCGACCCGTGTGGTTCGTGTTCTCGGGCATGGGCTCGCAGTGGCCCGGCATGGCTAAGACCCTGATGCAGCTGCCGGCGTTCGCGGCCAGCATCAACAGCTCGGCGGCGGCGCTGCGGCCGCACAACATCGACCTCATCAACATCATCACGGACGCGCCGGCGACGGCCTTCGACGACGTCATCAACTCGTTCGTGTCCATCGCGGCCGTGCAAGTGGCGCTCGTGGACGTGCTGCGTGTGCTCGAGATCCGCCCCGACGGCATCGTGGGCCACTCGGTCGGCGAGATCGGTGAGTAGCGAGCACCCGGTGCAGCCGCAGTGCGGCGTAGTGAGCACGACTGACCGACGAGCTCGCCCGCAGGCTGCGCGTACGCGGACGAGACGCTGACGGCGGAGCAGGCCGTGCTGGCCGCGTACTGGCGCGGGCGCAGCATCGTGGACGCCAAGCTGGCGCCGGGCGCGATGGCGGCCGTGGGGCTCTCGTGGGAGCAGTGCGAGGCGCGCTGCCCGCCCGACGTCGTGCCCGCCTGCCACAACGCCAACGACAGCGTCACGGTGAGCGAGGCGCGGCGAGGCGAGGCCGCAGTCAGCGTGACGTCAGCGTGCTCAATGTGACGCGTCGTACAGATTTCAGGGCCAGTGGAGTCGCTGGAGAAGTTCGTGGCGACGCTGTCGGCGGAGGGCACGTTCGCGCGGCGCGTGAACAGCTCGGGCGTGGCCTTCCACAGCAAGTACATCGCCGCGGCCGCGCCACTGCTGCGTCGCTCGCTGCAGAAGGTCATCCCGCAGCCGCGCCCGCGCAGCGAGCGCTGGGTGTCGTCGTCGCTGCCGCGCGAGCAGTGGGGCTCGGAGCTGGGTGAGCCGCACTCGATCACTACTCATGAGACGTTGACGATTTAGCGATTAATCAGAATCCTCAATTGTTCTCGGATTTTTACAAGAAGTTTTAAATTTAGGGTGAAGTTATAATTTTCATTTTATTTTGGAGCCAAAATGTCAAGTTTAGTTTCCGATTTCATACCAATACCCATTGCCTATTCTACTTCATATAACTGAAGCTCACCACTGTCAGACGACGCACCGACCAGGGCCAGTGCGTTAGGTAGCGCGTTGGCTGACCAGGGCCAGTGCGTTAGGTAGCGCGTTGGCTGGCGGTTCAGATGCGTGAAAGTTTGCACAAGAGTTCCATTAAGAACGAAAACGAGCATTCAAGATTTTTGGAAATTCATCCCGTGTAGACGTTAAGGGCTACCATAGCGCATCCCGCGCTATGGTAGCTCACGAAATGAAAATTTACTTACGTTGTTTTGCAATTTGCAGATCAGTGTCAGGTTGTATGTTAAAGGCATAATAAGAGATTAATACATTATCTTAAGAACCTTCTGTACTTTATTTATGCAAATAAATAATATTGATTTTAAAATATGATTCGCGACCGTAATAAATATGGGTTTATACAATTATTATCATTAGAATCAGCAATACAACTCCTTAAGTTAAAATTGGCCTGAGTTGTCATGACTACGTGCGTTAGTCATTCAATAGGGTATTATGAACTTGGAGAGATGTATTGATGATTTATATGATTATAATTTTATAAATAAAATATTCGTTCCGGCCGCGAATCATATTTAGATCAACATACAATCTTGAACGTCTCGCGCTCCCCCGACGCCTTCGTATTAGGGGATGGTAGTTCTAGTTTGTCTGAAAGTTCGTAATTTTTTAAGTTAAAACGAGAAGTTGATTGAAACACGCTACTTAGACTTTGTTTAAAAATAAAAGTCAGTGGTATCATTTCCAAATTTTTTCTTCCTCCTGAAAGGTTACTTCTTTTACACTCTGAGGCGTCGATATACTCCGCTATCTTCTCAATAGGAAACGACCAATTGGAACCGTGCACTTAGCTTCTGACGTTTCATAAGTGCCCAAGTAGGTTTATGTGAAACAAAACATTTCGATCGATCGATCGAATGAGCTTCGCCGCTCACGAGTGCGTTCCGTTCCAGCCAAGTTGAGCGACGCCAACTACCACGTGAACAACCTGCTGTCGCCGGTGCGCTTCGCCGACGCCGTGCGCTGCGTGCCCGAGCGCGCGCTCGTGCTCGAGGTGGCCCCGCACGCGCTCCTGCAGGCCGTGCTCAAGCGCGCGCTGCCGGCGGCCGTGCACGTGCCCCTGGTGCGGCGCGACGCGCGCGACGCGTGCGCGCACCTGCTGGGCGCGGCCGGGCGCGCGTTCGCGGCCGGCGCGCAGCCCGCCGTGGGCCGCCTGTACCCGGCCGTGGCCTTCCCCGTGGCTCGCGGCACGCCGGGCCTGGCGTCGCACGTGCGCTGGGACCACCGCCTGGAGTGGCAGGTGGCGCACTTCGGGGCCGCGTCGCGCTCGGGCGAGCACGTCATCGAGTACGACGTGTCGCGCGCCGACGACGCCTTCGTCACCGGACACAACATCGACGGCCGCGTGCTCTTCCCGGCCACCGGCTACCTGGTGAGTGCCGCGACCCGAACGGGACCGAACCGTGTCGGTGAGCGACGTGTCTAATGTGATTCGAACGGTTCCAGGCCCTCGTCTGGAGAACTATGGCGAAGCTCAACAACAGAAAGCCCGAGGAGACCCCGATCGTGATGGAGAACATCCAGTTCCGGCGCGCCACCATCGTTTCGCGCGACGCGCCCGTGCGCTTCCTCATTAACGTGCTGGACGGCACGGGCGAGTTCGACGTGTGCGAGGGCGGCGCCGTGGTCGTGACGGGTAACGTGCGCCTGGCCGACGAGCCCGCAGCCGAGCGCCTGCGGGACCTGGACGAGGCCGCGCCGCGTGCCGAGGAGGGCCTGCTGCCGCTCGTCACCGACGACATCTACAAGGAGCTGCGCCTGCGCGGCTATAACTACAGCGGCATCTTCCGCGGCATCCGCTCGTCCGACGCACGCGGGACGTGCGGCGAGCTCGCCTGGGACGACAACTGGATCTCGTTCATGGACACCATGCTACAGTTCGGCATCATCGGAGTGGACACGCGCGAGCTGTACCTGCCCACGCGCCTGCAGCGCGCGCTCATCGACCCGGCGGCTCAGCTGGCGGCCGTGGCCGAGCTGGGCCCGGGCTGCACGCTGCCCGTGCGCATGCACCGGGACATCGACGTCATCAGCGCCGGCGGCATCGAGTTCCGCGGCGTCAAGACCAGCTTGGCGCCGCGCCGTGCCAACCCGCAGGCCGCGCCCAAGCTGGAGAAGTACGTGTTCCTGCCGTACGACAACGCCGCCGTGGCCACCGAGGACACCTCGCGCTCCAAGCGCGACGCGCTCACCGTCAGCCTGCAGCTGGTGCTGGAGAATGCGGGTGCGCTCAAGCTTAAGCTGGCCGAGGCGGCACTGGAGCGGCCGGCGGAGGCACTGCTCACGCCGCTGGCCATGCAGGTGCTGGAGGCCGAGCCGCAGGTGCGCGTGGACGCCACGCTGGCGGCCGGGCCCGCGCCCGCCGCCTACGCAGCCGCCGTGAAGGACCTGGGCGTCAAGGTGCTGCCCAAGGACGGCAAGAGCGCGCCCATCGAGACCGACTGCCACCTGGTGCTGGCGGCCGACGTGCTGAGCCGGCACGGCGTCGCCACGCTGGAGCACCTGGCGGCGGCGCTGGGCGAGGGCGGCATGATACTGCTGGAGGAGCCGCACAAGGCGCTGGACGAGCGCGCGGCCAGGGACATGCTGGAGCGCGCCGGCCTGCTGTGCGTGTCGCGCCAGGTGGCCGCCAGCTGCGAGTACGTGCTGCTGCGTCGCACGCCGGAGCTGCCCGCGCAGCACGAGGTCATCGACGTGGACGACGACGCGGCCTTCGCCTGGGTGGACGCGCTGCGCTCGGCCCTGGCGCGCGCCGAGGGCGTGGCCGCGCGCGTGTACGTCGTGGCGCGCGCGCCCGCGGCCGGCGTGCTGGGCCTGTGCGCGTGCCTGCGCGGCGAGGCGGGCGGGCGCGCACTGCGCTGCTACTACCTGCCGGGCGCGCGCGAGCCCTTCCGGCCCGACGCGCCGGCCTACGCGACGCAGGCGCGGCGCGACCTGGCCTGCAACGTGCTGCGCGCGGGCGCGTGGGGCAGCTACCGCCACCTGCCGCTGGGCGAGGCCGAGGCCCAGCTGCAGGTGGAGCACGCCTACGTGAACACGCTGACGCGCGGCGACCTGGCGTCGCTGCGCTGGATCGAGTCTCCGCTGCGCCACGCGAGCGAGCTGGCGCGGCCGGCCCGCTCGGAGCTGTGTCGCGTGTACTGCGCGCCGCTCAACTTCCGCGACATCATGCTGGCCACCGGCAAGCTGCCGCCCGACGCGCTGCCCGGCAACCTCGCCGGACAGGTTAGTCGCACGACCGCTTTGTATGTTCACTAGGGAGTTCGCATGAAACGATTAGGCATATTGACAGTACCGTGTTAAACGTACTAGTAATCTTAAACCACTTTGCTGAGTACATTCATCAGCATAAATCACAAGAGGAACGTAAGATTAGAGAGCGCACACGAAGAAAAGATTGTAAACACCAAATGGCAGAAAATATCTAAAAAGTTACCTTAACAATTAAAAAGACTCAATAAGAGCTCTCCTTACTATTGGAAAAAAAAACAATACTCGGTTTACGAATTTATGAAAAAAGTACAAATACATAGGTAAAAGAACTTATAACAATAGTTACGAAATAATTTTAATTCAATTAACTGTGCTTATCACTTGGATCTTGGTGAAGTTATTTATTTTAAAATCAAAAGTCATTTATTCAAACTAAGCTGACAATCGGCACTTATTGAACATCAGAATTACATAAATCCATTTATTTATTTATAGTTAGGTAATTAAAACGGCACAGGTCCAATTACATTAATTAACATAGAATTATAAAAAATAGAATACAATAAGCATTCAAATAACATACAATACAAAAATTAAATTATAATTCAAAGATATACAATTCGTGGATAAAATTACTAATATTTGTTTAAACACATCATAAACTAACATGTAACAGTGGACACCCTCGCATATCGTCTCTCACAAAACACCAGACAAGCGCGCATTATTTTCTTCCATTCATCAGCAAACACATCACATTCAGGGTCGGCAGTCAGGAGGGCGTCTAGCATCCTTAGGGTTCGACATACTGGCGATTCGGCTCTAGCAACGCGATGGTGCGAACAGGTTATGACGGCGTGTTTGACGGTGCCCAAGGTATTTGTCGGGCACAAATAGGCGGCAGAAAAGTCCGTTTTAATAATACCTACTGGGATTGCGAAAGTCACGAGCGTTCCTCAGGACAAATCCCAGACGCCTGATGGACCTGGTCCTTTGCAAGGGCACACACGTGGTCTTTAAATGTCAGACTGCGGTCGAAGGTCACTCCTAAGTCCTTAACGCTGGTGACACGAGTGATCGCTATACCCCCCAAATTATAATCGTATTTTATTGGTCTCAACCCTCGACCAAAAGTCATAACGCTGCATTTACTAATATTATCAACAACTTGTTCGCAATGCTCCACCCATAGACGCTATCGATATCTGTTTGTAGGAGTTCGCAATACACCTCTGTTCTGATCTGCGCAGCTAGTTTTAGATCGTCGGCATATTATAGTAGACATTTTGCGAATCGAATCTTACAAATTAGGTCATTGATCATGACCAGAAATAGAGGCGGCCCCAATACGGATCCCTGCCTCACGCCCAAGCGAGTGTAATACGGATCCCTGCCTCACGCCCAAGCGAGTGTAATACGGATCCCTGCCTCACGCCCAAGCGAGTGTAATACGGATCCCTGCCTCACGCCCAAGCGAGTGTAATACGGATCCCTGCCTCACGCCCAAGCGAGTGTAATAAGACTTCGACTCGAAGTAGCCATGCCGGACAAACTGTTTGCGATCCCGTAGGTAGTCGGCGAACAAGTTAAGAAGGCCGGATGAGAAGCCCGTAGCCCCTAACTTTGCCAAAAGCACGTCGTTGTCCACTTTGGCGAAATCCTTCCGGAAATCGAAATACAGAGTGTCGACCTGCCCACCGAATTCCAGGCTACTGGATATGAAGTCGACATGAATCAGCTGATTTGAGTTTACGAAGCGACCAGATCGAAAACCATGTTGAGCATCAGAAAGATACATATTGGTTTGTCTACAGAAAACAGTCCATAAGACAGTCCCCCAAAACTTCCCACTTCCTAGTGCTTTAGCTGGGAAGAAGTGGCGCAACAAACTGTCCAGCAGCACAGCTGACTGTTCAGTTAGAAGAACTGGATTCTATACAATAGTAACTCGTTAACATTTCGAAACACGAAAAATTTTTGACTATCCCCTCCCTCCCCCAAGGAGGCAGGAGGCAACCCGAACACAACTCATTAAAAAAACATTGAAATGTGTCAATATAATAATGAAAATTAAATAAGCAATTATATGAACTCATATAACGTGTCAGTAGGTAAGCTAATTCTGGAGAAAGAACATTAACATTGTTTTGAGTTAATCACAGCTTCCAACAATTTTTATCGTTTAAGTAATTGTTGATAGAATAGTGCATATACAATATGTAACAAAAACCCTGTTGTTCCTTTTACCTACGTTTTAAGCATCGGTATACATACGTAATAAAGCAAGTCGTTTATAAAATATTGTTCAAAAAATAATTAAAATAAATATTTAATTATTAATATTTGTAATGTTTAACGGATTTCTTACCTAGGCTGCATGAAGCGATGACGCGAAAACAGAAAAAAAAAATATAACTTTCAAATCAACTCAAATCAAATCAAATCACTTTTATTTGTTAACACAGGTAAAGAAATACAGATCTTGAGTTTAGTTAACAGAACGCTATGTTATGCCAGGAAGCGTACAAATATGGTGTGCACCTATCTAAATATTATGAATTTAAATAATCAAAAAATATGTTTGAAAATAATGCATAATTAAAATTTCAAAATAAATCATAAAAATTATAAATTATTGTTTAAAAATTGAACGATGTCAGATTTAAATGAGGAATTATTTAGTTAAAATGTCAAAAAAAAAAACTATCAGATTAATTGAAAATGTCAAAAATTATTAAATGTCAATATTAATTAAATTTCAACCTCAAATTCAAAGTCAAAGTCAAAGTCAAAGCATTTATTTCAAATAGGCACATAAAAGGCACTTTTGAACGTCAACATTTACATTTAAATAGAATTGATTCTAGTCGCCCCTTCCAAAAGGTAGTTTCGTATGGAGAAGAATGGGCAAGAAACTCCATCGTTACTCTTTTAAAATGTGTTACAATACTTTGTATACATTAATTATATAATTATATGTGAAGACGATGCACCTATAATAAAAATTACCCTACCAAAATAGGTAAAAAGAATTTAATAAACGTAGCAATGATAAATAAGTTAATTAAATGATAGATACATGGTGTTCACATATTTACAAACATTGTAAAAGTATACGATTTCCCAAATTATGTAACCAATTAATATGTCAGTGTGTGAGTTAAAGTAGTCACAGAATGTAAACCAATGTCATAAAAATAACAAACCATACAATTAAAGTAGCAACAAGTTTTAATTTTGTCAAGATCCTAGATTGTCCTGTGGAGCTGGACCAGCATGTTTCCAAGCATTCTTATCTTGGATATAATCCTCTAATTTGTAATATGCTTGTTTACACAGTGAACTTTATAAATGAGTTTTAAATTTTCTTTCATTTAATTGCAATATATTACAAGGTATTTTGTTGTAGCATTTAACACAGTACCCCATAAAAGATGTATGTATTTTAGCTAATCTGAAAAATGGTTGATCAATTTTATCTTTATTTCTTGTATTAAAATTATGTCTATCACTTATTTTATTAAAAAGATGTAGATTTTTTCTTACGTACATAATATTTTCATAGATGAATTGGCAAGGTACCGTCATAATATTAATCCTTTTAAATAGTTCCCTGAGAAATTAATTCATCATTTAAGTTTTTTAGCATCGCTAGACGATGAATATTAGAGAAGTGTGAAAGAGAAAGATGATATGGCTAGTACGATGAATATTAGAGAAGTGTGAAAGAGAAAGACATGTTGCGCCGACCGCTGGTACATCGGATAAGGACAGGAGAAAGAGTTATTATTGAAAAGTATCTCATGTGGGTTTAGTATAAGTAATAATAATAATAATATGTAGTGTTCACAAGATGTGAATTGTTTTATGAATAAATGTATCGATAAATAACATTAAATAGATTTATTTTATTTATTTATTTAATAAAATAAATAAATAAAAATAAAGAAATAAATAAAATTAATAGATAAATAACATTAGGTAAATAGATGTTCGGCAATAAAACTTGTAATAAATATATTATGATCTCTCACCCTCAGGAGTGTATTCTCGGCTTGGAGTTCAGCGGACGATCATCTGACGGCAAGCGCGTGATGGGCATGGTGGCGGCGTGCGGCCTGGCCAGCACCGTGCTGGCCGACCGCGGCTTCCTGTGGGACGTGCCGTCGCACTGGTCGCTGGAGCAGGCGGCCACCGTGCCCGTGGCCTACGCCACCGCCTACTACGCGCTGGCCGTGCGCGGCCGCATGCGGCGCGGCGAGGCCGTGCTCGTGCACGCGGGCACGGGCGGCGTGGGGCAGGCGGCCGTGGCCATCGCGCTGCACGCGGGCTGCACCGTGTTCACCACGGTGGGCACGCCCGACAAGCGCGCCTTCCTGCGCGAGCGCTTCCCGACGCTGCCGCCCGAGAACATCGGCAACTCGCGCGACACCACCTTCGAGCAGCTCGTCAAGCGCCGCACGCGCGGGCGCGGCGTGGACCTGGTGCTCAACTCGCTGGCGGCCGACAAGCTGCACGCGTCCGTGCGCTGCCTGGCCGAGGGCGGCCGCTTCCTGGAGATCGGCAAGCTGGACCTGTCCAACGACACGGCGCTGGGCATGTCCGTGTTCCTCAAGAACACCACGTTCCACGGCATCCTGCTGGACGCGCTGTTCGACGCGGACGCGCACGACGGCGACAAGGCGGCCGTGGTGCGCTGCGTCACTGACGGCATCGCGAGCGGAGCCGTGCGGCCGCTGCCGGCCACGGTGTTCTCGGACCACCAGCTGGAGCAGGCCTTCCGGTGAGGCATATTCTCTTTACTAACTAAATCCATGCCGAATTTATAACGTGCTTTGATTAAAGTCGAACAAAACCGGCCAAGCCACAAAGATCTGGAAGACAGACCAGCAGGCTTAGCATGATGCTTTCTATTTCTACTCTACTGTACAATAGAAATCGCTTGTCTACTCTTCTCGAAATGTCTTCTTCCCGAGCACGAGGTCACAACTAGATTCGTTATAGTCGTAGTTTCTATGTAGACAGTGAATTTTCTATAGCAATGGGCAATGGGGTTAGTTGCAAGTGATGTGTATTACTACCCAATTTAGTCGTATTTTTCCGTTTCGTTCTCAAACAAATACAGGGTGTCTCAAAACGATCCATCTATTTCATGAGTGAGCGAGAAGCAAACAAGGCGCGGGGGAGGGGTGGCGCGGGCGTCGTTTACTAGAGCGTTCCTAAAATTTTTAGTTGCCATCATGCCTTACACGGGAGAGCAACGCTCGTTTTGCGTGCGCGCGTATTTCGAGAACAATCGATCACTCATTCGAGTTCGACGGATGTATCGGTTACATTATCGACTGCGCAACATTGTGGAAATTCCAAGCAATGCAACAATTTTAGCTTGGATCCAGACATTCAATACTACTGGAAACACTATTGGCAAAATCCATCACGGCCGTCCAAGGACAGCAAGAACGCCTGGAAACATTCAGTCAGTGTCAGATTCTGTAAGCCGACAGCCTCGACTCAGCGTTAGAAAGCGTGAGTCTCAGCTAGGATTATCAAGAGCGACAATTCACCGCATAATGCGATCCGATTTACACCTAAATGCCTATAAAACTCAGATTATGCAAGCTCTTCATGAAAATTTCTTCATGAAAACGTTCAAGATAGAATTTTGTGAATGTAATGTTACGAGAGATTTAACAATCTCAACAACATGTTCTTTAGCGATGAGGCACATTTTCATTTGGACGGATACGTACATCGTCAAAATTTTCGTTTTTGGGGAGAAACGAATCCACAGACATTACTACGCCCGTTGCATAGCCCCAAAGTGACTGTGTGGGTCGGGAAAAATCAGGAGTATTCCTCGACCACTACTTCAAAAAGTTTTTGAAAGTGTATGGAAACAGTTTGAGGAGTGCCGTCAACGTGATGGCCGTCATTTAAATAACGTCGTGTTTAAAAAGTAAAATTTTGTTCCTTATCTTTTAATTCATACCAATAAATGCATACAAAAATAAGCTTAATGTATTTTTTTTTCCAGCTAAAGTAGTTAGGTCGTTATGAGACACCCTGTATATGAAGAAATGTGTTTTGAACGAATCTTTCTTCAATAACAAAACGCAAATGGTCTATTTGTTGTCATACATTTTGATTTATGGCTGGTGCGCGCAAAATATAAAACCATTAAACACATTATTTTGTGTGTATGCAGTGCCATAATTATACTATTTTGATGGCGTCACGCAAAAATTAATATTTAATAAGTATCAAGCTTTTATAGCATTTAATAAATTGTGTGATACATGTACTAAATTTATTGGTTTGATTTAATTTAAACTTTATTTTCTTCTTTTTAGTAATTAAATTGAAGGTTCATTTTTTAAAGTTTTTTTACCATTAATCTTTTTATTTTGTAGTCGCCATGCTAATGACAGTAAAAAACTTTCCACTGTCTACGCGGAAACGTAATTTTTGTCTACTCTTCCGTCGACAAAACTCTTTTCTACGGTGCTCGTGCTAAGCATGCTGTGGTCAGTAAACTGGTCGCAATCCGCTGTTGTTCCTGTTCACAAGAAAGGTACAGTACCGTATCGCTCATGTCCCACGTCAGTAAAATCCTTCTGCGCATAATTAACACGAGATTATCAGCGTATATGGACTACCAAATACCAAAAGAACAAACCGGTTTTGTTGCCGGCAAGGGAACTCGAGAGCAGATTTTGAAAGTCCGTATTCTCATCGAGAAATGTCGTGAATTTAACAAGCCACTGGTCTTGTGCTTCATAGATTATGCTAAGGCGTTTGATGGTGTACTATGGTGACAATAGCATCCTGAAAACAGTTATAAGATATTTTTACTAACAAAATGGACTTTAGTGTTGTCCGAATCTAATATATAAATAAATAAATAAAATGAGCGCCCCACCACAACTCACTTTTTTGATCCAGAATCTGTACCAAGATGGCACCAGCTTTGTGAAACTGGAAAACAAAAATCGCAGGGTTTCCATACGGAACGGGGCGTGCGTCAAGGGTGTATTCTGTCGCTAAAGTTATTCAACCTCTACGGGGATCATATTATAAGGAGAGCGCTTGATGGCATGGCGGAATCGTTGTTGGCGGTAAAAGACTCACGAACCTAAGATACCACTAGAGTTGCGTCGAGCGAGGAAGAGATGGCGGATCTGCTGAAACGTATAGAAGCAGAGAGCGCTAAACTTGGACTTAAGATCAACCATGCCAAGACAAGACAAAAGTAATGGTGATAGATAGATAGCCGCCGAGTAGATTGTCGACGGCTGTGAAAAAGTCAGCGAGTTCGTGTATCTTCGGTCTTTGATCACGAATGAGGGCAACGTCGTAATGGTATGGCCAAAAGTGCAATTACTAGTCTAGGGAAAATTTGGAAGACTAATCCGTGCCCTAGTTTTTTTCCGTCTTTTTGTATGGCGATGAAACGTGGTGCATTAAAAGCTGCGAAAACAGTAAGATCGATGCTTTCGAGATGTGGTGTTGGCGGAGGCTACTTCGTATATCAACGGAGGAACTAAACATCACCAAGCGGCTGTCTACAATATGCCAGGAGTATGCCCTCAGCTTTTTCGGACATATTATGCGTTCACCTAAGCATAGTCTTGTGATACTGGGCCGAGTGGAAGGAAAACGCGCTCAACACACACTGCGCACTGGCAAGATGGTCAGACGTGATCAAGAAGGTAGTTGGAGGCAGCATCTACCGAGCGGTCCACACTGCAGAAGACCGCATAACTTGGAGTCGCGTCGTATGTGGTCGCGATCCTCGGCAACAAAGGAACGACGATGATGAGAAAATCCGACGACACCTCGCACAATGGAAAAGACGACCCACAGTATTTTTGAAAGACCTATCCGACGACACCGTCAAACGACACACGACACGATCAGTAAAAAAAATGTTCTGAACAAACAATTTCACGAGAGGCGAATATTAATTGTTTTTTCAATGAAACCCCGCTCGATTAAAACCAAGTTTTATCTCCAAGTTTTCATTTAGGGTAGTACTGTAGTAGACATGAACATATTTTTTCCAAAATAATAATACATTAATGTTTGCTTATTGTGAAATGAATATGTTGCGCAGGTACATGGCGACGGGCAAGCACATCGGCAAGGTGGTGCTGCGCGTGCGCGACGAGGAGGCGGCGGGCGCGCGCCCGGCCAGCAAGCTGGTGTCGGCCATCCCGCGCACCTACATGCACCCCGCCAAGAGCTACGTGCTCGTGGGTCAGTACGCACCGAGACCCGTCTCATCACTTTCGCTGCGTTCGCTTAGAACCTTTCGCAACTAGTGACGTTCGTTTCGGTCGCAGGCGGCTTGGGCGGGTTCGGGCTGGAGCTGGCGCAATGGATGGTGAAGCGCGGCGCGACGCGCCTGGTGCTGAACTCGCGCAGCGGCGTGCGCACCGGCTACCAGGCGGCCTGCGTGCGGCGCTGGCGCGAGCGGGGCGTGCTCGTGCGCGTGAGCACGGCCGACGCGGGCTCGCGGGCGGGCGCGCGCGAGCTGCTGCGCGACGCGGCGGCGCTGGGCGCGCTGGGCGGCGTGTTCAACCTGGCCGCCGTGCTGCGCGACGGCTTCCTGGACAAGCAGACGCCCGCCGACTTCCAGGCCGTCGCCAAGCCCAAGATCGACGGTGAGTTCGCCACCGTAGCTACTTGCGCTGACGTGCTGACGGTGTGCTCGAGTACTAACTTTGTAGATGAACATCTCTGTAGTGTGCGAGATCCCTTATCGACGACATGTCTATAGAGGCCCCAAAAAAGGTTCCATTTCTTGTTTTTTTCATCCTGACTTCGTATAGAATTTTTTGTATTTTTTTGTGTTTAGTTTCGGAGTAAATAACGTTAACATGAAAATCCACCGGAAAAACCGGAAAATATACTATTTTTGTATGAAAATCTCAATAAAAATATACCCTGGCTCCTAGAGCATCTTGAAATTAAGAAATGTCAATTAAGCGAGTCCGACCCGCTCTGCGCCGGTTTATCTAAATACTGCTACAGTCGTTCTTTACAAAAATATTAGTTCATTATAACAATTGACGCTTTTAATAAACGGACGTACTTAATGTGAATAACGGGACTTGGGGCACAGCTACTAAGTTCCTGGACGAGGCGACACGCGAGCTGGCGCCCGAGCTGGAGTACTTCGTGGTGTTCTCGTCCGTGTCGTGCGGCCGCGGCAACCCCGGCCAGAGCAACTACGGGCTCGCCAACTCCGCCATGGAGCGCATCGTGGAGCAACGCCAGGCCGACGGGCTGCCGGGCCTGGCCGTGCAGTGGGGAGCTATCGGTGAGTAGTGCTCCGGGCCTGGCCGTACAGTGGGGAGCTATCGGTGAGTAGTGCTCCGGGCCTGGCCGTGCAGTGGGGAGCTATTGGTGAGTAGTGCTCCGGGCCTGGCCGTGCAGTGGGGAGCTATCGGTGAGTAGTGCTCCGGGCCTGGCCGTGCAGTGGGGAACTATCGGTGAGTAGTGCTCCGGGCCTGGCCGTGCAGTGGGGAGCTGTCGGTGAGTAGTGCTCCGGGCCTGGCCGTGCAGTGGGGAGCTATTGGTGAGTAGTGCTCCGGGCCTGGCCGTGCAGTGGGGAGCTATCGGTGAGTAGTGCTCCGGGCCGGCCGCGGGCGGCCTGGAGCCCGGTCTGACTCTCGTCTTTCGCAGGCGAGGTGGGGCTCATCGTGGAGACCATGGGCGGCGACGACGCCGTGGTGGGCGGCACGGTGCCGCAGCGCATCGCGTCGTGCATGGAGGCGCTGGGCGCGCTGCTGGCCCTGCCGCACGCCGTGGCCGCCAGCATGGTGCTGGCCGACAAGCGTCGCGCAGCCGCCGCGCCGCAGCAGGACCTGCTGCACGCCGTCGCCAACATCCTCGGCATCAAGGACCCCACCAAGGTGTCCGACTCCGCCAACTTGGCCGAGCTGGGCATGGACTCGCTCATGGGCGCCGAGATCAAGCAGACGCTGGAGCGCGGCTACGACGTGGTGCTGGGCGTGCAGGAGATCCGCGGCCTCACCTTCTCCAAGCTGCGCGGCATGGCGGGCGGCGACGACGCCGCGCCCGGCGACGCTGCGCCGGCCGCCGCGGGCCCGGAGCTGGCCCAGGACCAGGCGCAGTTCGCCGCGCTGGGCGAGCTCATGCCCCAGCAGGTGCTGGTGAAGCTGCCCAGCGCCGCGCCCGCCGGCTCGGAGCTGCAGCCGGTGTTCATGGTGCACCCCATCGAGGGCGTGGTGGAGCTGCTGCGCGGCGTGGCCGCGGCCGTGCGCGCGCCCGTGTACGGGCTGCAGTGCACGGCCACGGCTCCGCTGGACGACATGGGCGCGCTGGCCCGGCACTACGTCGCGCACGTGCGCGCGCTGCAGCCCGACGCGCCCTACACGCTCCTGGGCTACTCCTTCGGCGCCGGCGTCGCCTTCGAGATGGCGCTGCAGCTGGAGCAGGTACGTGCGCGTCGCGGACGCCCGTCGCTCGGCGAGGCCGCAGTAGTGACGAGGTCGTTATGTTGGCAGGCCGGCTGCGAGACGCGCCTGGTGCTGGTGGACGGCTCGCCGGCGTACGTCGCCACGCACACGACGCGCGGCAAGAAGAAGCGCAGCACGCGCTCCGCCGAGACCGACGAGGCCGACGCGCTCGCCTACTTCGTGCAGCTGTTCAAGGACGTGGACGCCTCCAAGGTGAGTGTGCGACCCGCGCCCCGCGCAGTCGGCGGCGCGCGATGCTAAAAGGACGAGAATTCAATTCAATGTAAGATCTCGTTGCTACTTAGATACTGCTTGCATTTGATTTATTCACAGATAATATAAACACACACACACACACATATTAACACCATAAGTACATGTTGCTGTTAGTTACGATATTATCATCCTATAAGTACATAAACAATTCCTTAGCTTGCGTCTCATTAATTATCATTCGCCCGTGAGTCAGTAGTTATTCATCTGTACAAATATAAATAAAAAGAGATTGTGCACCGAACCATGGGTTTCTGCCCTGAAGCCCAATAACAACAAATAAGAAAGAACACACACCAATGGAAAGAGCTTGTCAAGGAGAACCTTTGCTACAAACACGACTTTTGCCAATTATTACTCAGTTCGGAGTTAATGACCTAAATAGGTGACTACTTGGGTACCGACGATCTAGAATGTTCTTGGCATCCAATAGCCGTAAGTTTTATATGGTGGTAATGGATAGTGCTTTTTAAGATAAACATTTTGTTACTAAAACGAATTTGGATGGGACGGCAATTTTCAGTATACTGCTTGTTCCTGAATAACCTATTTTCTGTTCACTTCAAGCTGTATTGCACTTCTATCATAACCAGTTATTCAGTAGCTGAACATTTGTGGATTTTTAACTTTTTGTAAAGTTCTGCTTTACAAAGAGTAAAAGGCTGCGTAATTGAAAATGAGTAAGTTGTTTCAACTAACTTTAGGCGCTTCAAGCTCACGCTTACGATCATGTTTATCTTATAGCGTTGACAAAAACGTATTGAAGACTTTTATTCAGATAATAACTGGATAGTGACGAGTCCTCAGGCTGTTATAACTCTACGAATGTAAATCCGCCGCATATATATATGATACGGGTTAAGAGTACGGTTATTTACAGTTGAAGAGGGTTCGATAAACTATCATATTGCGTCTTCATCAATAATTTGTAATGAAAATTGCAATGGTGTCTCTGAGAACAGCGATTCGAGTGCTTAGTGATTTTGAAGAAATGCAAACGGAATTTACAATAGAAATATTTTTTGCAAGGCTTTAAAAGATTTACTAGGCGTACCTGGAATAATATTATTTAAGCCTGCAAGATAATAATATGTAGACTTTGCTTGACTGAAGAAGTTGGTAATATTGTTAATAAAAAAACCAGAGTTTTTTATGAGTATATTTATTTTTTAATCATAAAGATAAAGAAAAATACCTAATGAGATCCCTAACTATAGCATGTCAGTGCAATACATTCGATGGCTTCTCATAGGTACCAATGTTCTCTTCTGCGCGCGGTCGTGTGTGCTAATTTGTATTAAAAGGCAGTTTTTTTTTCGCCGAATGAATTTTTTCTCCCGGCGAAATCGATTTTATCTATTCCACTGACACAACATGTGGTTAAAAATATCGCAGGAATCTTACTGTATACATAATTATACCCTCGGACATTTGGATTTTGTTCCTAAAGAAAGCCATAATAGGCTGTTTAACAGCATTCATTAAACAGCATCGTTGTGCTCCTTAAGTTCTGAGTTGAGCGGCACGATTACTGACAAATGCGTGCACTGACTGGCCAGGTCCACTCAATCTGTATGGTTTTTCCTCAAAAGACCGTTTCAGACACCAATCTACATGGTCTTCACATGATCTGATCAAGATTATGTCTAGACTTTAAAAGAGACTGTGACCTCTGAGCTTGTTTCGGCCTTTCTTCTCATAGTAGTCAGATAGGAAACGCCGACCTCATCTAGTTTTTAAAATATGATTGACGTGTAAAAGTGTTTGTACAAACCTAATTACAGAAATAAAATCATGTATCATTATAATGGGTCATTATAGAACTGCTATCCCAAATATGTTTAATAACATTATACTGGGTCATTATAGAACTGCTATCCCAAATATGTTTAATAACATTATAATGGGTCATTATAGAACTGCTATCCCAAATATGTTTAATAACATTATAATGGGTCATTATAGAACTGCTATCCCAAATATGTTTAATAACATTATACTGGGTCATTATAGAACTGCTATCCCAAATATGTTTAATAACATTATAATGGGTCATTATAGAACTGCTATCCCAAATATGTTTAATAACATTATACTGGGTCATTATAGAACTGCTATCCCAAATATGTTTAATAACATTATAATGAGTGATTACTTATAGAACCGATTATTATTATTTATACAAACTCTTTCTTTCATAGTAAAGTTCGGTCAACTTTTGTTTTAGTACCTCTTAAGTCTATTATTATTATTTCATCTTGTTTCTCAATGTCATGTACCTACCTTCATACTCACCAGTTCAATGCTTCTGCAAGCACCACTTATGGCCATAATCAACACGACCTGAAAAGTAAATGTAGGTTTATCTTGAATGGGTAGTTAAAAGTCTTGTATAATATCCTACATAGGTACCTAATTACACTGTATAAGACTTATTAGATGCGACGTTACTATAAAGCTGTCCTTACGTTTACGGCTAAATATTTTGAGTCTGGCGGATATTTAAGGAGGTTTGGACCTCTTGTGCGGTGAAAACTTGGGTTTTTTTCGCTTTGAAGTCAACCGACTGTCTTTTCAGAAAATATGATAGTTTGGCGATCTTTCAAATGTATACTTATCGTGTTTTGTACGTAAAGTCGTCTTTAACATTGAATAATGTTTAATTAAAAATGTTTTTAATTCAACTCTATGGAGCGTCATAGAGTTGAAGATTTATGGTTCTCAGATAGCTAATTCATCGAAACAAGTAACGTAACACGTTTTCCGGAAAAGACTTAAATCTTTTTTCAGCGCGCCATTTCATAAACATAATCATCTGATTTTATGTAGTACCTATCTTTCTTTTGATTTTGGCGGTAAAAGGTTTTTCACTACTGTTTTAGCCTCTGTAATGAAATCAGGCGTTAAATCCATATCTGAATCTGATGAACTCATCCTATACAAATATATCTGTATACGTAAATAATAATCAAACTCAAACTCAAAGCATTTATTTCAAATAAACCAATTACAGGCACTTTTGAATTGTCAATGGGTCGGTCAGTCAGAAAGATGAAGCTAGTTGCCCATTCCAAAGCGTAGTAGGTACCTATGGAGAAGAACGGGCAAGAAACTCCATGGACACTCTTTTAAATCAAAATATTGTTACAATAGAGTGGTTACATCATTCATGTTGTAATTATACATGTGAGAACGATGTAGAAAGACGTGCACGTTAAAAGCGTCCGTAATAAAAAGATAAAAACAATTATGGAATTAAAATAAGCCGTGGCAGCTAAGAAATGACCAGTGCCTACTGACGGCGCCCGTTCACGAACATGACGTATGGATCAGCACCATTCAGCTCAACCATTTTGAAGGGAACTCAATGATCCAATAATAATTAGCACTCGACAAAAACATCTGAAGATCGAATTGCCGCGTTCCCGCCTTTTTTATGTTTCTTTTTCTTTGGCATTCTACCAGCATATATTTTTTATAATTGATGATAGTAAATGTTTAGCTCAAATCTAAGTAAATTAAATAATAATTTAGTGAAAAGTAAATTAAGTATAAGCAAGTCATGTTACAAAATGGATGATAATATTTTTTTATTACAATTTTACGCCGCGGTTTGACAGAGTGATTGTATAAACAGTTGGGACATGGCTTGTATAGTTTTTAAATTATTTGACAGCGGGGAAAATCCCTGCCCTGGAGTTGCATCAGGGAGGCGCTCCGGTATCACCGGATGCCGACCTACCCCTGTCGTGTGGTTGAGGCCTATTTGACGGACAGGGCCGTCATCTACCCCGGTCACCAGGAAGAATGGAACCGGCAAGAGATGTCGTGCGGTGTCCCACAGGGATCGGTCCTGGGGCCGCATCTGTGGGACATCGGCTACGACTGGGTGCGCGCCGACCTCTATAGCGGCGTCAGCGTGGTTTGTTACGCTGACGAAACGCTGGTCCTGGCGTAGGGGAGGTCGCACCAGGCGGCGGCCGAACTAGCGACACGCGGGGTTGCGAAAATTGTCGAGAGGATCCGGCAATTGGGACTCCAGGTGGCCCTGCACAAGTCCGAGGCTATGTGTTTTCATGGTCCTCGGAACGCACCACCCAAATAATGGTAGGGGGGGTTCACATCGGCGTCGAGTCGACGATGAAGTACCTGGGACTCGTCCTCGATAGCCGGTGGAATTCGTAGAGCATTTCCGACGTTTGGGCTCCTAGACTGGAAAGGGCCGGCGCTGACTTGAAGCGGCTCCTGCGCAATCTAGGGAGTCCAAACGCCTTCATCCGGAGGATCTACGCGGGGGTCGTGCGGTCCATGGTCCTTTACGGGGCACCGGTGTGGGCGCGTTCCTTGAGGCGGCGGCCAGCCGCCCGGTTGAACGCGCCCCAAAGGGTCATGGCCACCCGGCTGGTCCGAGGATACCGTTCGGTCTCCGCGCGGCGAGGCTCCTTGCCGGATTACCGCCATGGGATCTGGAGGCAAACGTCCTCGCGCACATATGCAAGTGGCGCGAGAAGGCGAAACGCCGGGGCGTAGCTCCGCTGCCGCGAGAAATCACGGTACAGCGGACAGAGCACCGGCGGGATCTCAGGGCGGCATGGAGAGTGCGGTTGTCGCAACGCAGCGCTGGGCACGCCACAATTGCGGCGATAAGTCCCCTCTTTGAGGAGTGGCTAGAGAGGCGCCATGGCGTCCTCACCTTCCGCCTGACGCAGGTCCTCACCGGACACGGTTGTTTCGGGAGGTTCCTGTTCCGGATAAGGCGGGAAGAAACGCCCGGGTGTCACCATTGTGTGGATCGCCCGGAGGACACGGTGGAGCATACGGTGGAGGTCTGCCCGGCTTGGGCGGAACACCGCCGTGTCCTCGTGGAGGCGATTGGCGGTGGCGATCTCTCGCGTCCGGCCCTGGTCCAGGCCATGGTACGGAGCGAGAGGGCTTGGGAAGCCGTCACCTCCTTCTGCGAAGCAGTAATGCTCGCGAAGGAGGAGGCGGAACGCGTGAGGGAGAGGCAAAATTCGCGTCCTCACGCCCCTAGTCGCCCGCAGGAGACCCCCTGGGCGTCGGGAATCCCAGGCCGATTCCCGGCCACCGTAGGCGCGGGCTTGCGGACGGCGAGCAATGGGTAGCTCGCCGTTCGATAAGGACCAGGCCCGGGTCGACGGTGCGTTGTGTTCCACGCGCGCCTCAAAGAGATATGTCAGCACCAATGACGGGGTCCGCTAGGGCCGATGCCTGCCAGGGTTGCGGGAAAGTCCGAAAGGGTTACCGTGGCCCCTGGCACAGGCAACTGAAGGAATACGGGTGGGTTTTAGTCAGTAAGAGTCTGACACGCCCTCCCGCTTTACACAGAGCGGGAAAAGTTATTGAATGATTTCACACGCTCAAAAAAAAAGGGGTGTAAGTAACTCATTTAGTCCCGAGACGTGGTTTGGCGCCCGAGCGTAGCGAGGGACTAAATAAGTCTTTAACCCGAGGTAAACACTGTGCTTTTCATTACGAATACAAGGAAAGTAAAAATAAAAACATGAATTAGCTAAAGAAAAATGAGCCTCTTCTCTTATGAAATCAGGCCTTAAATCCATATATGCATCAGATGAACTCTAATACAAATCTCTGCTATACGGAAGTATGAACCAAACTCTACAACTCGAAAAAACAAATGAAGATCGTATTGCCACTTTCCCGCCAATTTTTTTTTTCTGTGGCCTTCTTGCATTTCGCCATTATTTTTCATTTCCATCATTGAAAAAATGTTAAATATTTTGCCTAAATCTATGTTATTATAAAGAAATAGTTGAATGAAAATTATAAAGTCATTAAAAAAAAAACTTTAATTAGTACTCAACTTTAACTTATTTCAATTTTACATCGCGCTGTAATTGAGTGACCGTATAGGAAGTTGGAAAATGGTTCAATAGAAATGTGAAAATAGAACTAGTTTTTTTTTTTATAATTTGACAGCTGTCAGTTGAAAACGATTCTCCCTAGGGCTGAAAAGTATTACTTTTAACCCGCTCCTCAGGCAACTTCAGACCTACTTTCCGAGTATGAGTAATGAAAAAGCTTTTTACTAAATGCATATGCTGCTGTATGGACGCATAACGGCTTATAAAAAAAACGATTTTAAATTTTTTTGTCTATCTGTCTGTCTGTTTGTTCCGGCTAATCTCCGAAACGGCCCTTGCCCCGGTAGCACGTTCCCGTGGTATAATTTCCGATATCGACGCGGGCGAAGCTGTGGGCAGAAGCTAGTATTAAGTAAAGAATAAACATTAAAGTGATACCTATTAACTATCGAGAGCACCTTGTTATTTCTATGGAGGCGTTGTATTAACATTGGATTATCTAACTTCTTCTTATGGGTTTTATGAATCATATTTTAATGTTCACTTCCACATCGGGGGATACACCTCAGATGACCTTGTATGGTCGCTCGTATAAGTTGGTACGCTTATTACCAGTTTTACTTTTAACTTCGATCTAAATAGGATGTTAACATAACCATCCTTTCATATCCTACTGGAGTAATGCGTCGGTCGTGTCCTCTGTTTCTGTGATATCGTACTAGAGTAATGCGTCGGTCGTGTCCTCTGTTTCTGTGATATCGTACTGGAGTAATGCGTCGGTCGTGTCCTCTGTTTCTGTGATATCCTACTGGAGTAATGCGTCGGTCGTGTCCTCTGTTTCTGTGATATCCTACTGGAGTAATGCGTCGGTCGTGTCCTCTGTTTCTGAGATATCCTACTGGAGTAATGCGTCGGTCGTGTCCTCTGTTTCTGTGATATCGTACTAGAGTAATGCGTCGGTCGTGTCCTCTGTTTCTGTGATATCGTACTGGAGTAATGCGTCGGTCGTGTCCTCTGTTTCTGTGATATCGTACTAGAGTAATGCGTCGGTCGTGTCCTCTGTTTCTGTGATATCGTACTGGAGTAATGCGTCGGTCGTGTCCTCTGTTTCTGTGATATCGTACTGGAGTAATGCGTCGGTCGTGTCCTCTGTTTCTGTGATATCGTACTAGAGTAATGCGTCGGTCGTGTCCTCTGTTTCTGTGATATCGTACTGGAGTAATGCGTCGGTCGTGTCCTCTGTTTCTGTGATATCGTACTAGAGTAATGCGTCGGTCGTGTCCTCTGTTTCTGTGATATCGTACTGGAGTAATGCGTCGGTCGTGTCCTCTGTTTCTGTGATATCGTACTAGAGTAATGCGTCGGTCGTGTCCTCTGTTTCTGTGATATCGTACTAGAGTAATGCGTCGGTCGTGTCCTCTGTTTCTGTGATATCGTACTGGAGTAATGCGTCGGTCGTGTCCTCTGTTTCTGTGATATCGTACTGGAGTAATGCGTCGGTCGTGTCCTCTGTTTCTGTGATATCGTACTAGAGTAATGCGTCGGTCGTGTCCTCTGTTTCTGTGATATCGTACTAGAGTAATGCGTCGGTCGTGTCCTCTGTTTCTTTTTTTTATTAATTTTTTATTAATTAAATTATTTCGCGCTTCTGTTTATGAGGTTTGTAACCGATATTTGAGTTCGAAAAGACAGTTATCGTTACTGTACAGAGGTTCTATAGTTTTACTGAGATTGCTCGATAATTAGACTTCTTTCCATAATCAAGTTCAAAAGGTGCCATTGCTGACGTGTGTATCGTCGTATCGTACGCGAAACACCTTTTTATTTTGTTCTTGTGCGCAGGTGTCGGCGGAGCTGGAGCGGCTGCCCAGCTGGCAGGCGCGCCTGGCCCGCACCACGCAGCTCGTGGGCGCGGCCGCCGGGCCGCACGGCGCGGACGCGCTGGCGGCCGCGGCCAACTCCTTCTACCGCAAGCTGGTCATCGCCGACACGTACAAGCCGGCCGGGCGCCTGCGCGCGCCCGTCACGCTGTTCACGGCGCGCGACAACTACGTGACGCTGGGCGAGGACTACGGGCTGCGCGAGGTGTGCGCGGGCGCGCTGCGCACGCAGCAGCTGGCCGGCACGCACCGCACCATCCTGGCGGGCGAGGCGGCCGCGGCCATCGCCGCGCACCTGTCTGCGCAGGCGCACTAGCGCGCGTGCGGCCCGCGTCGCCGCCGGCGTCGTCGGGCCCGCCGCCACTAGCTCGCCGGGTGCGCGTCGCTCGGTTACCGGAGACGGGCCCGCCGCCACTAGCTCGCCGGGTGCGCGTCGCTCGGTTACCGGAGACGGGCCCGCCGCCACTAGCTCGCCGGGTGCGCGTCGCTCGGTTACCGGAGACGGGCCCGCCGCCACTAGCTCGCCGGGTGCGCGTCGCTCGGTTACCGGAGACGGGCCCGCCGCCGCCACTAGCTCGCCGGGTGCGCGTCGCTCGGTTTCCGGAGACGGGCGCTCTCTATTTATTTCTGCGGGGTAGAGTATAAGTAGTGCGAGAGTATAACTGTGTATATAGCTATAACATACTCTATTTATTGTACGTATGTTAGTTACCCGGCCCGGCTGGCCCTTATGATTCATACATTCCGCCGTGCCGACCCGCGTCGCACACGCGCCATACATTTATACGTATGGTAGTTGTCGAGCTCGGCTCGCCCTTGTGATACATACATTCCGCCGTGCCGACCCGAGTCGCGTACGCGACGTACATGTGCGTTCGCGTACGTATGTGTGGTTAGTTTGTAGTTTACTATTACATGACGCATGTGATCCTAACTATAAGATAGTGTATAGTACGGGGAGCCGGCGCTGGTTGCGGACTATATCAACATTTTAAAATGTTAACTCTTATTGGCATTTTGTATTATTTCGATATACTTCTTACGGAATTAAGTAAGTTTCCTACTAAATTAGTAGTGACGGGCAATACCGGGTGTATTGCGACACGACATGAGCAGGCAGCCCGCGCCGGGAGGCGCGACACGTGTCCTGCGGTCCGCGGCGGCGCCGGGTCGTCGCTAGAGATAAGTAGTTAGTACAGTGTATGGTTGTTGCGGTATTTATTTTGTTACTGACGAGGAGCCTGCGCGCCCTGTGATTAAAAGTGCGTTATTTTTTAAAGCCGACTTTTATTTTTCCGACGTCCCGTCTATTTGTTTACTACGAACACGCATGTAAACTAGAACTTGAAAGTTGCGACAAATGTGACTATGTAATATTTTATTCTACAGGTTTCTATGTGCATATTGTTAGGTCTAGATGACGTGCACACAGGTCGCCAGGTATGGGGGCACTTTTATGGAGATAAGCAGTCAACCGTGACATACAAAAAAACCGGCTATTTTAATAACTTTAAACAAAGTTTTTATGGCTATTTTAATAACTTTAAAAAAACTTTAAAAACTTAGTGGTTCGACGACTGCTTTGAAAACCTGTGGTTCTATTTTTACTTTCTGTTATATAAAATGTACACATAAAAACATGATGTTTAGACCTCTTCTGTCATCTATGGTTATAACTAATAAATAAAAAAATAAATGTAAGTAAAAAAAAGAAGTTAAGAAGTTGGCCGAAACATCCCAGCGCTGAGTCGCTGGATTCGTTTCCTCCTCTAGCGGTCGTTATTTCTCCTGACAAGGTTTATTTTGTTCATATGTCTGTATATTTTAGTATTTATTCTTGGATTTTATAGTCATTTTCGAGCTATTTATCCCGTATGTTGCACCTGCCAAGTTTTATCTCTGCATCGCCCTAAGGTTGACTGGTAGAAAATGCCTCAGGCATTGAGTCCGCCTTTGTACAGAATATTTTTTTAAAGAAAGAAAGAAAATGCGTTTTTTTGCGGTAAACATGACGCAAAAAATAACACGAACACAAAAATATGAAAAGGTTGGGGGAAACATGCGTCACATCCACGCAAAACGGCTATCGCTCGGCATTATGCCGCGACCCTATGCAAGACAGAGCCCCAGCGCTGGTTTTCAGCGACAGCCCGCGCTGACGTAGTGACGTCGTCCGGTGAGGCAAACAATAGTTAGGACGCTGTACCAGTAAAGACACATCTAACATATCCAAACACGCCTGTACACAAGCCATGGTTTGAAGCCAACCGAGTTGCACTAATCAAGTCAAGCCATACTTTAAAACGGTACGAACTTTAAAATACGCATTTCATTATGATAGCATAATGAAATGCGTATTTTAAAGTTCGTACCATTGACCTTTGAGGAGTTCCTTCATCTAGAGCCCATCCTGGGTGTAAAATCAGGTCTTGCATCATAAAACAGCAGTCTTCGAAACAGAATCAACATTTCAACTTCGTAGGGTAAGAGGAAGTGGTTTTAATTCAGCTTGCAAGATTTGACCTAAACAAACATACATAAAAACATTGCAAGTTAAATAAAAGCTTGTAAAATACATAAAAGCCAGGAATTCTGTAAGAATGCATCACCAGTCCGATCACTATGTATGGCAAGCCGATCCCCTGGGAGAAGCAAGCTATAGACCTAGGTGTGATCCTTGACTTCCACCTCACCTTCAGGCAGCATATGGGTGAGGCCGCTATTTTTTGCTGATATGGCGCAGAAGTATTGTGATGGTATGGTAGCGTAGAAACTTCTACGCGTCGGTGGCGTTGAGTGGCGTTTAATAGTGACGAATAAATGTACAACGCGGTCACATTAACTTGACGCTTGGCGTTGATGACGTCATTTTGGCACTCGGGTACGGTGTGACAAAAAAGCATCAACAACTAAACGCACCTACGATACAGGAGAAATTTCTAGTGTGGGGCAACGTTTTTTTTTAAGAAAAAAAAAGTATGTAGGTAGTAGATACTACCTATATAATTTCAAATCTTTATTTGCAGGAAGTGTAGGTAGTAAAAAAACTATTTTATGTTGATTGTCAAAAATATTTAATCAATTTCAACCTGATCCACAGGTATGCAAAAACGTCCATTTTTCTTTTAATTCTCGAAAAACTGTAGCACTTTTAAAACGAGATTTCTCCCTTCACTGTGTATAGTTTTCCCCATGTTTTACGGGTTTCAAACAACAGTCCAAAAATTAACAGTAACAAAAATAGTCTAAACTTAACAAAACAATAATGAAAACGTAACAATAATATCCAAAAACAATATAACAACAACAGAATTAATCTAGCCAAATTATCGACGCGCGTCTCTAGTTACATGCTCTGTGGACGCGCGTATCGGTAACAAAGATGCTGACCATACTGACCACTGACCTCTATTAAAATAGAGGTCAGTGATACTGACCCTTGCCGGGCGAGCTAAGGGAATGCGGGGGGAAGCGGGCGGGGCCTCGCATTCCAGAGATGCGTCAAGTTAATGTGACCGTGTTGTAAAGGTTCGCATACACATGCCAAATTAATAATAATAAATCGTTTATTAACCAGTCTACCGATCAACACCCGTCATGTTGACAGATTTATGACCCGTCAAGCACCGCCGCGGGGGGGCGCGCGTCAAGTGGTTTGGGTTGCGCACAAAAAAAGGTCCACTCGTATTATCAAGGGCCTTTGTTATCGTATTCTAAAGTGTTTTGGGTTCATGAATATACAAAACATGCCATAAAATGTAAACAATGCTCGTCTATCGAGATTTGTTATTGTTAACAAATGATAAATAAACAGAACTAGCTGAAAGTGTGTTTGTTCCTGTGTTATGTCGATTTCTGATAAAACTACTGTATCAATATGCCTGAAATTTTGCATTTTACATTATGAATAGACAAGTTATCTAACAGCAGCGTTTTTTTGAGAGTCCTACCTTACTTTTTTATAATATTGAAACTCAAACTTGATACTGCGCGCAGCTGTTTTTCTGATTTCCGTATTGTTTATCGCACGACTTTGTACACGATCATCTTAGTTATATTGAGTAGTTTCAATAAAAACTTGTTACTAGGATACTAGTTAGACCTTTATTGACTGATACCTACCTATATGTTATAAAAATATGCCACTTTGAATTGTAAAATGATAAGAATTTCTTGAAGAGGGAACTAATCGGCCATTTTTTTGTGACTGCTATTTTCACTTTGTATTTTTGGTTTTAGAATTTGAATATTAGTCAAAACTACACAAGAACGAACTATATTTTCGTATTACTACTTACTCATGTTTATGAAAAAAAACAAAGCTAGCAACCTCTCAATTACGTAAAATAGTTTAGGTATTTTGTATACTATGTAAATCGTTGAAATATGAATAGTAAAGTACGAAACGCCTCGAATGACCAAAATACATTGTTATTATTAGTTTTAGAACCTCACAAATCGTATAGATACACTCAATTCATTGCAAAACACAAAATTCGTCATCATAATTACGACATTGGCGTAACGGTTTTTTCACGTAACATTTCTTCACTCAAAAAAGTATTTACGATGTTATTTCGTGCAAATATTATCTAATAATAATATCTATGTAAATATTATCTATGTAATAACCACTTATAAATGAATATTCGCCCACTTTCCTTCAACTAGTCACAAAAAAAACCTGCAAAATCAATTAAAAACATATGCGCACGTAAGCACGACCACATCTAAAAAAAGTACTCTGTGAAGTCTGTGATCACCACACAGGGATTTGACCATGATTTGACCAGAGTATATGGATTTGACATTTGCGATGCGACGCGTCTGTTCGTCTGTTCTAAAGTTCTAAACCACAGAGCATTGTTCTAAACATTGAGCTAGGAAAAACAGTTCTAAACATTTTTTATAATGTTTTTCTTTTTTCTTTTTGGCTTTGCACTATTCGTGCTTATTGCCACTGACAATATTTTATTTGTTAAAACCAAACGTAAGAATCAAATAGTCGCGATTTTATTAAATATTATAACGGGAAATTTGGAAATGGAAAGGAGATTAGTTGTTATTAAATAAAAATAATAAATTATAACAAATGAACACTAAAGGAATACAATTTAACAGAAAAGTAACGCCACCAGGTGGCTTTATAATGTTGTCGGTCGTATTTATATTTTAAAATGGATGTATGGCACACGATAGTACTACAGCCCATAGACTAAAATGCCCACAAACAATATTAGCTTTTATTTTAAGGTGAAATTGGATATAATGTAAAAAAAAATATATATATAGTTTTTTTTTCCCTGCCACCTCCATTGTCATCCATTGTGTAGTGGTGTGCGCGTACTATATGTTTAGGTTAATTATTGTATGGTCAATGGGGAGTATTTGAGACGTCTCACCGAACACTTGTTTCTATTTAATATAAGTCCCGAAATTACAGATTGACATAATTGACATTTTATGTATTCGTTTCAAAAGGTTTCAAAGCTACGACTTTAAACTCGTAAGTGGTTAGGTTTTTTTTGAAATTGTTAATAGGTATTGCTCCTCTAGTATTATAATATAACCTCTTTGTTTTCAGACGTGTTGGGAATACTCCTTCTGTTAGAGACAGGTTTATAATGTAGCGTAAGGGAGACACTAAACTCCTTGCACATATTTTTAACACTTTAGTGCTGTCGTCATATCCAGTTGAGTTTGTGTTTCTTAGACTGCGAATTATTTTATAAACGTCTGATTCATATACTGGTATCAGGAAAACGCTTTTGTTTTAATCATGTTCCAGGCCGCTTTACTTGTATTTTTGGCCTTATTAATATAGTCTAAGCTATTAATCTGCTAAACCTTGTGTATGCATTTTTTCATTATTTGAGTAGGTATAATTTTCGTCATATTTTCATTATTTGAGTATAATATAATCGTCATATTTTTTTCATTTTCCGTATTTGTATGTGGGGATTGTGATTGAGTGGGCTGTATTCCCTCCAAACTGCATATTGAGCCAGCTGTGTTGGATGATACATTTCCGAGCTCGCTTGGGGATTGAGCCAGCTGTGTTGGATGATACATTTCCGAGCTCGCTTGGGGATTGCGCTACTACGACCATGTCAAACTGCATATTGAGCCAGCTGTGTTGGATGATACATTTCCGAGCTCGCTTGGGGATTGCGCTACTACGACCATGTCAAACTGCATATTGAGCCAGCTGTGTTGGATGATACATTTCCGAGCTCGCTTGGGGATTGAGCCAGCTGTGTTGGATGATACATTTCCGAGCTCGCTTGGGGATTGCGCTACTACGACCATGTCAAACTGCATATTGAGCCAGCTGTGTTGGATGATACATTTCCGAGCTCGCTTGGGGATTGCGCTACTACGACCATGTCAAACTGCATATTGAGCCAGCTGTGTTGGATGATACATTTCCGAGCTCGCTTGGGGATTGCGCTACTACGACCATGTCAGGTTGATGTAGGAGAAAGAATCAACTTGGACGGAATTAGAGAAACAGCTCGTTCTTATGTTATTATTTTTGCGTGCAAACTTCGGTGTAAGGCACTTTGTTTCTAATAAGTTCACCTTTTTATAATATGTCTCTAAATCTTTCTGGCACTATGTAGGTTGTGGTCGATCTCCAGATGAGCGCTTTCTAGTTCCGTGATAAGCCTTTAGATTGTGTCCTTATATCTCTCAATTTCGTTGCTGTCATTCAGTGAGGTGTTTGGCAAGCTTCTCATAGTAGTGTCAAATAATATGGAATTATTTTATATGTTTTGTTTTTGTCTAACTTGAATTGTAAATATATAATTCTCATGTTTAACAAAATGAGAAAAAATATTTTAACTTATGATCGTAAATTCATATCATGAAAATTATTTAAATTTGTACATGCAAATCAATCAATTAACTTTTAAATACGTCTATAATAAATAATAATTGTCTCAAAATACTTGAAAAAAACATTTAATAAATTTCATCATAGACACTAATAAGCCTGGAAAGTATGGAGGAAAGTTCTTATGATATATATACACGTGTAACGGATTAAGCGCAATACCTCAGACACCCCAATTAGAAAATAAAATTATAAGTCTAAAACAACACCCGTAATTAAATAAATTTAAACCAAACCTGGTCGTTTTTTATTAAATAGTTATCCTTACTAAACGCAAAACGTATGTGCAGCAATATGCCTACACACACACTAATGCAATGTTAGCAGCCGACGCGACACGCACATTCGAGCGCCTGCCAGCTGACCATAGCTGTAGGCATTAGATGTGCGTTAGTTCAATGAACGAATTTTACTTACATCAGGTGAGATTGTGGTCAAACGCGCGCCTATCAATAGTAAAAAAAAAAACACGTACCTTAAATGTCACAGACTGATATTATGAATGAATAACTTTTGATACTTAATTGAGTTTACAGTGTAATGATTGATAATTTTCTAGCAAGTGAAATTATCAACATGAATCTAAGACTTTACGCTTAGTAACGGGGATGCATTTTAAACAGCGACATTTTACCCGAACTTCGAAACTAACGAAGGGCGAAGCGCCCGGACTCCGTGCGGCACACGCGGGTAAAAAATATTTATCTCAGATGCGTAACTTTCGCGATATTATTAGCTACCTCTGATAAGCGTGTTTACTGCTAATTACGTGAAACAAAAATCAGTGCTTACAAGATTTTAATCACAAACAGCAAACTTTGCTGCGCAAGAAAAAATACCTACTTACTTTGAAGATGGCCGGCCGGCAGCCCGGAGGTAGCGCGCGCGCGCGATTTCAAAGGGTCATTTGCAAAGGACGTAGCTCGTAGGAACCAGAAAATTGTCTACTACCTATTTCGACATTTTTCAACAAATCGATTACTGAGACATGCGGAATACAAATCGGTCGTGCATTTCAATAAGCCTTATTATTTGGACGGAAGGATTAAATTCTCTTACATCAACTGTTTTTATTAAACGCGCTCAAACTCAAACTCAAACTCAAAGCATTTATTTCAAATAAACCAATTACAGGCACTTTTGAATTGTCAAGGGGTCGGTCAGTCAGAAAGATGAAGCTAGTTGCCCATTCCAAAGCGTAGTAGGTACCTATGGAGAAGAACGGGCAAGAAACTCCATGGACACTCTTTTAAATCAAAATATTGTTACAATAGAGTGGTTACATCATTCATGTTGTAATTATACATGTGAGAACGATGTAGAAAGACGTGCACGTTAAAAGCGTCCGTAATAAAAAGATAAAAACAATTATGGAATTAAAATAAGCCGTGGCAGCTAAGAAATGACCAGTGCCTACTGACGGCGCCCGTTCACGAACATGACGTATGGATCAGCACCATTCAGCTCAACCATTTTGAAGGGAACTCAATGATCCAATACACACGCCACCACCAGCGACACATTTGAGTGAGCATGACATACTCTCAGCCGCCAGGGCACATTCAAGTCAATGAAAGACGAACCCAGTAAGCTTTATAGTAGGTACATAGTGCTCACACATGTGCTATGCAATTATACAATACTAAGAGATTGAATTTATACAATGGTGCCGATTCTGTTGTACACCGAACTAAACTAACTAAACTATCACTAAAGAACTATGACTATCACTATGAGAATCTTAACGCTATTCTGCAAAATAAAATCTCTAAATTTAAAAATAATTTTGACACATCTAAAATCAAATTTGACAATTATTGCGACTCCACGTGGTACTTGTTTGCCGTACCACGTGATCTTTTTTTAGAGCCGTAGGCGCGCATTATGTGCGGCCTCGACTTGTTTTGTATGGAATTTTTTACTTTTTGTATGTAAAATATAAAAAAATATTACCAACACGTTGAGTTTTATAGGTTTACGGGTTGCAAAGGGGGTCGAAATTTTCATTATTTTTGCGATAGGACACACCGTTTTCGAGATATAAGCAAAAGAAAAGAAAAAAAGATACAGTACTGTTTTTGCATCTGAAGTCGAGGTGTTGGTGTGAATTTTAGTTCATGACAACTAATTTTATTCCACACCTTTTTAATCGCGATTAAAAATAGTCAGATTTAGTTAAGACAATCAAAATTTTTGGTGAAAAACGTAAAATTCAGAATAGCAAAATTGCCATTTTCACTAAATTATAATCTCAGTGCCATCTTAGTGCTGTCAAACTAAAATTTAGTTAAGTTGTGTCACTTTAGTCAATTTCAGAATGGGAAATCGTCGTTTGACAGGAATAAACTAAATTTTGGTGATTTTTAGTCTAGTTTAGAGAATTTTGTGACAAGAGAATCGGCACCAATGCAAAGATAGGTTGTACAATCTTCATCAGCTCCAACACTATTTTCGAATGCTAATTAATTAGTTTACGCGCCCTTGTGGAGCAGGACCAGCCCTGAGCCAAGCATTTTTGTCAGCGATATAATCCCCCAACTTATAATATGCTTGGCTGTATAGTGTGCGTTTTATACAAGATTTAAATTTCGTTTCATTCAGTTGGAGTATGTGGGGAGGTATTTTATTGTAACATTTTAAACAGTACCCCATGAAGGATGAGTCTACTTTAGCCAGTCTGAAACCTGGTTGAACTAATTGGTCCCTATTTCTAGTCCTATAATTGTGTCTTTCACCTCTTTTACTGAAAAGATTTAAATTTTTCCTTACGTACCTACATGATGTTTTCATAAATATATTGACAAGGTACCGTCATGATGTTAATGTCTTTAAACAGTTCCCTTAGAGAATCGCGCCTGGGGAGGCTGTATATTGCTCTGATAGCTCTTTTCTGCAGAATAAAAATAGACTCAATATCGGCAGCCCGTCCCCATAATAAAATACCGTAAGACATGATACTATGAAAATAGCTGAAATAGACTAGCCTCGCGGTATCTACATTAGTAAATTGACGGATTTTTCTTACAGCATATGCTGCTGAACTTAGCCGTCCTGCAAGAGATGTTAAATGAGGACCCCATTGCAGCCTTGAGTCTAGCGTTATTCCCAGGAAAACAGTTTCATCGACAAATTCTAGTTTCTCGTTATTCAATACTATGTCACAATCACTACTTTTAACATTCGGTAAAGCAAATCTTATGCATTTCGTTTTTTTTCCATTTAATACTAAATTATTAGCAGTGAACCAATTATGTACCTGCAGTAGGGCATTATTTACGTCGTCAAGATTTGATGCACGTCTATTTATCTTAAAGATTAAAGAAGTATCGTCAGCAAATAATACCATTTGTGGTTGGGTTTTAAATAAATGGGGGAGGTCATTAATATATACTAAAAAGAGGAAGGGACCTAATATCGATCCTTGTGGAACACCCATTTGTACTTTTAAATGAAGTGAATTGATACCATTTATTTGCACTTTTTGTTGTCTATCATTTAAATAAGATTGTACTAAACTAAGCGCGAGTTTACCTAGTCCGTAATGCTCAAATTTTAAGAGCAAGGTTTCGTGATCAACGCAGTCAAATGCCTTGGAGAGGTCACAAAAGATCCCTATGGCATCTTGGGCCTCCTCCCACGCTGTAAATATGTGTTTTAATAAAGTGACACCGGCGTCAGTCGTACAACGCCCTTTGGTGAAACCATATTGCTGATCGTGTAAGATTTTGTTGGTGTTAAATGGTGGTGGTTTGGTGGCTCGAATCCAAATGTAAAAAGCTTTGATATTATTCATGTGCACGTGTGTATCATGGACCTAAAAATTAGGTATGTTTGTTCAATTGTAGCGGCGCGCACGCCTACGCTGCGTGCCTAGTTCTAATGTAGGCATTAGATACCTACCTATGGCCGTATGAACGATAATTAAATTACCGAACATTAGCTAGATGTGATATTGATACGCGATATCACCGCGTAATTTTTTTTTTTTTATCAAACTTTCACAGGCTTTGAATTTAGTCTCTACGCACCGCGCCGCGCGCCGCTGCTGCTTGCCGTTTTTATCTACCTACCTATCTTTCGAGATTGCACCCCCGCGAATCCCGCGATCCCTCTGATAAGTTCGTTTGTTTAGGTAGGTCCAGTTTATTGTTTGTACTACAAAAATATGCAAAGACGGCGTGTTTACAAGATTATAATAACAATGTTTACAGTGATTAGAATACAATCGTATTGATAGGAAGAAGTAGGTACTTACAGAACTGGACTATTTACACTTAACACTTAGGTTATTACCTAATTTGCACTATTTCTGCGATCCACTTTCATTAAAGTTTCAAAATGACCGCCGCCTTAATCTATGCACTTATTAGCACGCTTTCTTAAATTGTATTTCAATTTTGTAAGCACTTCAGTATCACTTTTCACCGTCACAAATGCTTGTTGAATTTTTGTTTTTAGCTCCTCGACACTTGTAGATTGACTGACGTACACGAGCGATTTTATGCGACCCCACAAAAAAAAGTCTAGCGGTGTTAAGTCTGGCGATCTGGGAGGCCACGGCACAGGTCCTCCGCGACCTATCCAGCGACTGCCATACTCCGCATCCAGATGCCGTCGAACGGTCCACGTGAAATGCGCGGGAGCACCGTCTTGCTGGTAATACATGTCACGTGAAAGACCGACAGGGACGCCATCCAGTAAGTCCGGCAATGTCTCCTGCAAGAACCGCAGGTAGGTATCTCCGGTCAACCGTGGAAGGAAAATGGGGCCGAGTATGAATGTTCCGAGTATACCAGCCCAGGCGTTGACGGAGAACCTATGCTGGAACGAATCCACACGGCAAGCATGTGGATTCTCATGCCGCCACAAATGCTGGTTGTGCTGGTTGTACATGCCAACACGCGTGAAGGTACTCTCGTCCGTCCAAAGAATGTTCTGTTGCCAGTTCTCCAACAACCACCTACTGAATTCCAGTCGTGGCAAGTTGTCGGCCGACGTTAGGTCTTGACACCGTCGAAGATGATATGGGTGTTCACCAACAGCACGCAACGTTCGCCACACGTACATGTGGCTGCAGTCGAACTGGGGTGCTGTTTCTCTCGAGCTGTCCTCTGGATGTTCATCGAAATGGTCGAGAATACGCTCTTGCAGACGAGTAGTCCGCACATTCGTCCCTCTGTCCAAAGCCGTATTAGGAAAGAACGTCCCAGAGTCCCTCAGTCGCTGAGTTGCAGCCAGCATCGTCCTGGCGCTCACACTGCAGCCAAAACGGTCATTGAACTCCCGGCAAGCTAACGCGACATTATCAAGACAGCGAGCCAGGGTTCTCACCATCTCCGTGTATTGTATGTTGGTGTACCGGAAAGCCATCGCGCACGGAATCAAAAATGTCACGGAAGTAAACTGAAGAACAACTACACTAGGTCGCTACCGGCGGATGACTAGCTTTTAATGTTAGGTACTCATGTTATTCGGCGGTAGCGGCGGCGCGTATGTCGGCATTTCGCAAAAACGTCAAAGAGGTTGCCGACAAATGCTTTATTTCTTTGCAAATAAGTTTAAAATTTCTTCAAATTCAATAATTTTATTTTGTAATAATGCCTAAAATCTGTTTGTGTGTGTGTAGGGCTACTCTGATGACCGCACTAAGTTTGGTCGTGCATTCAAACAAGCCTTACACATTGGAGATAAAGTTGAAATTCCTTTAAATTACCTATTTAATTTGACGCACACTACTTTTATTGTAAAATGCATTGATATTATTTACGTGTGTGTATTACGACCTGTAAGCGATATACAAATAATGTCGTGCGTTTAAGTAGCCTTTATTGCTCTGAGTTAAGGTGCAATTTCCTCGAATTAAGGATTGTATTAATTTGTCATGATACTGTGTTTCTAATGTCATTTAAAAGATTTTTCCGTCAAAATTTAACACCTATTTTTGATGACGGAAATCGATTCAGAAGCCGATTCTGAACAAACTACTTTCAGGAATTGCGTTTATTCTGTTACACGTTGTATATTTTTTATTATATTATATGCATATTGGTACATGATAGGTAGATAATTATATTGTTTCGAGTACAGCACGTTGCGAGATAACATTCACCGCGCATCACTGCGCCCGTTTAGCGTGTTGCGGAATAAAATGATAACGTCTCCGCGTTTAATTTACTGCCGAGTTTTGTAACAACGTGTTTTAATGGTAGCGTATAAAACAACACGCTATAAAATATATTTTATAGACTGTAACGCCTCTATAGTTGAGTTGTATAGCTGATCTGAACATCACTATCAGTGGCGCGCTCCACTAACTTCCGACTTTTCAGCAGATAAGTTTGAAAAAACTGCGAGCGTGCCAACATCTCCACCAGTCAACGCCGCCTGCCGTCGGCGCGCGGCGACCGGCTCTGCGGCGACGGAACACAGCCTGCGTAGTTCCGCGTTTAGCCGCTATGTGCACTATGTGCATAGTTAGTCCGCCATGCGATAGAGGGCGCTCGAGTTCATTAAGTAGCAGGCTGCGATCCCCAGATCCAATGCGTATTATTGTCCATACACAATTACACGGTAGCACTCCAAACTTTAGAATTGTGTTCGATAACTTGGCATAGGTACACCGACGGGACTGCCGGGAGGACACGGCGCGGCATACGCTGGCAGAGTGAGCCGCGCCGTGCCCTCTTCTCAGTAGTAGGCAGTGACTTGTCGCTGCCAGCCGTAGCCGAGTCGATGCTCGACAGCGAAGAGTCCTGGGACGCGGTGGTTTCCTTCTGCAAAACAGTTGTCTCGCTGAAGGAGGCTGCAGAAAGGGAGAGGGAGATCTCGTCCACTCGCCCGGCCCGCAGAAGGCGCACCGGGCGTCGGTGGAGGGCGGACCACGCCCTCTTCCAGCCCCCCTAAATGGGTCCAGGGGCGACGGACTCGCAGACGTCCGTCGCCCTCCACACATCAGGACCCGAGGTGGCGGTGCGTAGTGTTCCACACGCGTCCCTCTTAGACGTCGCGGGGGGAGTCAAACTCCTCACTCCCCCCCAGACTCGAAGAGGCCCGCAGGGGCGGGCCTGCACCAGTCTGGGGTTGCGGAAGGATCGTACGTTCCCGCGACCCCCGGCGTAGGTGTGAGATGGAACACCGGGGTGGTTTTTAGTCAGTAAGAGTCTGACAGACCCCGCTGCTCGCCTCAGGGCGGCGGCCATTCATGAGGATCTTCCACCACGGTAATAAAAAAAAAATAAAGATACACCGACGGGACTGAATGCACCCAGTCCAGTAAGATGCGGGAGAAGCCCTGTGATGCCCTGTGTGTCGTGTGCGGACCAGCACGTGGTCGGTGACACTGTGTGTACACGTACGGTACGAGTGTGCAGTGTAATAGACATCAACGCGCGCGCAACTTTAGTTCGAGTAGACAGGGCGGCCCTGAATCTTTGTTTTGCTATAGAAATCGGTATCTCCAGTTTTTCAGTATAGGTCATACTATGACCTATTTATCAAAAGTCAACCATGTAGTGCTATGACCGTCATAGCACTACATGGTTGACTTTTGATAAATAGGCGATAAAACATAATCAGCCTATAATGCTCCCACTGCTACTGCTGGAACTCAGGCCTCCTCTCTTTGAGAAGGAGTGGGGTACAGCTCACGCATTCTCAAAGATCTCGAAGATCTACCACGTGGGCCCAGAGTGGGTTGATAGATGTAAATGTCTTAAAATTTTGGTCAAATCGTAAGTCGGGACAGTTACAACTGGGCCACCTCCGCCCCCACCACCCACTGGTGGCGACCCCCGAATTCCCCTCAAACTGAAGGAGAAATCTACAAAACGGGAGGAGAATTACGACCTGCTGACTTCTATAGAGCGGAATTTTGGGGTACAGTAGCATCAAATTTACATGCAGCTGAGATACAGACAATGTCACGCGTGGGTGGTGTCCAGAATGGATGCGATTAGGAATGAGAAGGCAGGGAGGTATACTATATGAGGGAGTTTGAAAGTACCACCATAACAGAAAAATAGAGGAGCAGCCAATTCCCGTATGGATATGACGTGATGCAGAGTAAAGAGGAGCATCCGAAACCTAAACTTGGTAAGTATGATAGCAATAAGAAAAGAGGTAGATCAAAAAATGAGTGGGTAGATGGTGTGAGATGATACGCTGAAGAAAAAAGAGAACTTCGAGATGAGCTAACAGTATGGGAGAAAAGAAGTTCTGCATGAGCAGGAGAGTGATGAGTATACTCATCATCAGTTCAGTGAGGGGGTTGTCCTCTTAATGAATGACATTCTCTTGTATTGTTACTCACGGAGGCTCCCAAACTCACGTCCATCGCTCGTCGGCGTCCCAGTAAAATGATTAATGTTCCACTGTCATAGAATTTACTCTGACCTTTGCGATCTTGTTGTTTTGATACTTATGAAGCATGCAGCGTATCATATACTCAAAGCAAAAACTGACAGTTGACGGCAAGTCCTCAAGCAACGAACGAGCGTGTCGTACCTGATGGAGCATCATAAAACGCTTTATGTGCAAAACATAAGGTGGTCAGGTGAGTTATGCAGCCTGCGCAAGCGCAGCGCTCGCCACGTTCTGCTCTGAAGGTAAACGATTACGTACAGTTACAGCATAACACTCTTCCACAACGAGCTGACTGAGTAAAAGACTCGAAATTACTACGGTTTGCAGGAAGTTACTTACGATGTAAATGTGTTAAGTATTTTTTCCGTACTCGCGGTTATCATTATCCAAGCAGTTCCTTCCACAAATTTAATTAGGTTAACGACATGCTTTGATGTAAGGTACCTAATAGCTAAGACAACAAGCAGCATTTTGAAGGACGCCTGCGCGACGTTACCGAAGTGCAACCACGTGGATACTAGCATACTAACCACGGCAAAGGGCCGCGTCCCGCGTCGCACCGGAACCGTTCAGTAGGTACCCAAATACACAGTTAGGAGCATGCCGAGTGCGGCGGAGACTCAAGAGGCTCGCGCGGCGCGGGCGCATAGCTTTCGGCGCACAAATAAACAAACCAGTTCCAGCGCCCCCCGCCCCCTGCGCTATCTATACCTGGCTCCTCCCCGCGCCCCGCACCGACCCCGCTCACACCTGCAGCCTCCGCCGTGCCCGTTTAATGCACGAAATGAACTTTTGGTATCTATATCAGCGCCGCCCGCGCGCCGGCGCGCCGCCGCGCCGCTGTATGCCGATGCTCTCGTTCATCTTATACCTATACAATGACTAGCGACCCGCTCCTGCTTCGCATAGGTGCGGTATAATCATTTGTGGCGACGACGTATAAAAATATCGAGATTGTTGTGCTATATCTATGCTAAATACTTATCAATAAAAAATGACCTAGTCTAGAAGGTGGCTCAACGAACCGTATCAGGATCCATTGCATAGTTGATCACTACTAAGCGGATTAGTGGACCAATACAATAGACAGCCGCGAGAATCGACTTTGTTTTGTACTAGGTATTTGTTAGATGTCTGTCTCCTCTGTACGCTATATACTGGTACGATTACGTACCTACTATCTGCTGCTCGTACAATGTAAACCATCGTACTCTGGTTGTTGTTATTGTTAATTTTATTAATAACATCAAGAGACGCTCATCTCAGGTGTTGTTGCGATACTATGGAGTATGGAGGTCGTTTATATAATACTTGGGAAAGAACATTTCTAGTCCAAAAGTAGGTGTCGCTCGTGCCGGTGCCGCGGTGGGGTAGGAGACGAAGTGGGAGGCGCTGAGCACGGAGCGGTGCGGGTGGCGGCTACACCGCTACGTCCGCTACAGTACGCGGGTGTACGCGAGCGCGACTGGTCGCCGCTTTGAGCTAAGAGCGGCGCGGCCGCGGACTGTGATGCGAGCGCGCCGCCCGCCATGGCCACGCTCGGCCTCTCCAAGGTGTTCATACTCGACAAGTACTTCACCGAGCTGCAGCGGTTCTGGGAAACGGAGAAGAAGCTGCAAGGTGAGCGCGCGCCCCCACCCCCCGCGCGCCGGCCCTGCGCCCGCGCGCTCCTCGGCCACGGGACTGTGATGATTATTACTTTTTGTGTCGTGTTCGGAGCTCGAAAGCTCCAGGTAGTATTACTGTGTGCGTGCGTGTGTGAGAGTGTCTGTCTGTGAATGTGTCGAATTGTTTTGAAGCTGTTCGAGGATCCGGGGGCTTACTCTCAAAGTCCATCAACGACGATACGGGCCCGTCCGAAAGTAGTTCGATACTTAAAAGTGAACCCTACTCCCGTTTCCGGACGGGCAAAAACACACCGGGAGTAAGGACAACTGTCTTTACTAAACGTTTTGTCATTAATTTTTATTTCGGGCCCCGGACTAATCTTATGTCCGTAAGTGATACGGAGTAGAAAACGTCCGTTACTTCGGGCGAAACCACGGACTTCGTGCTTAGGGAGTAGGCCCCCCGGCTCCGAGGACTGCGGCATGGCGGCAGGCCGTACACTTGCTGGTCGGTGGCTGTTCTCGGAGGCTCGCGCAGTCAGTCTCTTCTTGTGCAGTAAAGTTACTACGAACTTCACATATAGTTAGTGATGCTAACCACTCAAATCTAAAATGCCTGTAAAGGAGACTTCAATACATTCACAAGATTTCCGGAAGTATTGTATAGGCAATCCCGTAGTTCTTGGGTCACCCTAGGATTGAATGTCACTTGCATATCATATAACTACAGGTCTATTTTTCTGTGTTTCAACCTAAGTGTAGTTTCAGTTTAATCGGAATTGTTGTCAAAGTGGTAAAGCTATGGCGACTAAGCACCTACTAGTATTTTAATGACTGCCAAGGTACGGAAGGTGCGGTCGCATTGCTACTCCCAATTTCGTATTGTGTTCGTGGAAGGGTCTCGTACGGTGTAGCGCGGTGGTGTGTCGCTACCTGCGCATTGTTATAGCCCCCGCTCCCCGCCCGCCCCCCCCGGAGCCTCCACTCAAGGCTCCAGAGGCGCGGTGACGAATTTCTCTAAAAACAAACAGAAACACTAGGTTTTCTTTTCCCTTCTTATTTTCGTCGTTTTTTGATAGGAAAACAGTTAAGAGCTTGTCTTAAACTTCGGCAATAACTCCCTTCCTGCTTCAAAGAACTATGCTCTGCCTAATATTTCCCAAGTCTGTACACCCGGGTGCTCACTAATATAGAAGGTCTCGTCTGAGTTTACTCTGCACTGGTCGGCTAATCAGATCTGATGAGTACCTATATTAAACAAGAGTTACAAAAATCGAACTGTCACCAAAGTTTAGGAGCGCTATCAGTAGCGATATCAAGCGCTGAGCACTTTACAAGTAAACTAATAATAATTCAGCCTGTGTAGTCCCACTGCACAGCTGCACAGCTGCACAGCTGCAATGTAAAACCTTCCAATTCCGTTTAGCACTCAACTTGGTCCTGAACTCTTGAGCCAGTGAGCCAGTGAGCCAGTACAAAACAATCCCGCGATCGACGCCGCGGCAGAGTTCATACAGTAACAATTAAAAAAGATCGCATTTTCCCGAAAACGATGGACTTGCGCCGACATCATCAAATGTGCCAGCCTTTACCCAACAATGTTGGGGTCAGCGCCCAGTCTAACTGGATGCAGCGCCCAGTCTAACTGGATGCAGCTGACTACCAGTATTTACAAGCTTGTTGGCAAGCGAGCCTTACCTTCGACCGCCCCGCCCCGCGCGGCTGTTACTATCGAGCCACGAACCCCTCCTACTGCTGCTTGCGCCTGATGCTATGGCGTACTATAACGCCTCGTAAGGTATACACCGAATAAGGCTCTCCGTATACAACATGAAGTTTGGACATAAGAGGCGTCTGCGGTCTTTGTTTTGTACAGATTCTTTCTATTCGGTTGCTATAAGTAATCCCACTAATTTTGTTTTATCTAGTTTTAAAATAAGAGCAGTGGCCCAGTGGTAGATAACGACCGCGACTTACGAGTTGTAGGTCGTAGGTTCGAACCCAGACAGGCGCTTTACTTTGTGTAAATTATTTCATCACCACTGCTCTCAAAAACGGTGAAGGAAAACATCATGAGGAAACCGGCATGTCCTTGAACCAAAATCCGAAGACATGTGATCTCTACCAACCCGCACTGGGCCCGCGTGGTGGATTACGGCCCACTCCCTCTCACAGAGAGAAGGCCTGTGTCCCAACAATGGGATCATTATAGGCTGATTATGATGATGATGAGTTTTAAAATATGAACCAATATATTGACGCGTAAAAGTGTCATAAAAGATCTAATTACAGAATAATCTAGCAGTACTTACATTGTAAAATAGAAAGTTCGTGAAGGAACTTGGAATATTGTAATTTATCAACGAGTCGGCTGTACAGATGCCCACAGACAATGTCCACGATTAACAAATATGATGACACTTTTGTCCGGGTACATGAAGTAGCTCTTCTAAGATGCAGGTGAAACTGCGGTCAACAGCCACATCTTAAAATACTAAAACCTACTAAATAAAATACTTGTTGACAGGCCTATACTATACTATATCCTCCCATAGGTACCTATTAACAGTGTAATTTGAAAACATTGTTAAAGCGTATAGTACCCGTGGCGTTTTTTGTCAGGTGTTCTTCATAGGAAACGACCAATTGGAACCATGCACGTAGGTTCTGACGTTACATACTCGTAAGTGCCCAAGTCTTAGTAGGTTTATGTGGAATAAAATATTTTGAATTTGAAAAATGATTGATGAGTTTTATAATGTTTTGTTCGTACTAAGACTACTGTACCTTGTTTAGAACTAGAAAGGCAGCTAGGAATTAAAGTAACGACCTTTTGACATCGAATCGAAATAAACGAGGATTACAGACGACAGGGGTTTTTTTTTTAAACTTTGCCCTACACTAGGTTTTTTTTCAGTATCGTGGGTGCGTTTACAAACATTTAAACTCACACGGCCTTATTACAAAACAAGGTTTTTCTTTTGACATGGTTTAAACCATCGAGCCTGTTTTTGAAATAAGAACATAACTGAAATCGAAATACAGTCCCTTTTACAAAACTGTCAACTTAGTCCGGTCTTAGATTGTCAATTTTGTATTAAGAACTTTACTAAAGTCGGCATAAAGTTCCAAATACAAAAACTAAATCGAATGTGTAGGTTGGGGCTAAAGTTAGATCGTGTTTTGTAATAAGACGCATGACCCGCGGGAAGGTCCACACATATCTAACAAAACACGATCTAACTTTAGCCCCAACCTACACATTCGATTTAGTTTTTGTATTTGGAACTTTATGCCGACTTTAGTAAAGTTCTTAATACAAAATTGACAATCTAAGACCGGACTAAGTTGACAGTTTTGTAAAAGGAACTGTATTTCGATTTCAGTCAGGTTCTTATTTCAAAAACAGGCTCGATGGTTTAAACCATGTCAAAAGAAAAACCTTGTTTTGTAATAAGACCGACATACACAAACAGCCAGACCCAGAACAACTACTTGTAGGTCATACAAATATTTGTTCCGTGCGTGAATTGAACCCGCGACACGCAACGCAGCAGTCAATCGCTTAACCACTGCGCCAACCGTGCCGTTAACTAGGCAACTATGGTTAGCTGATTCAAAACAACACCCGAAGCTATTTCAGTGCTTTCTCGTAAAATCAATTAAAGGTCGAATTAAAATCACAATCCATGTTTGCCCTTCGAGGCGGTTCTAAAACGACTTCTTAAACGTAATGAGGTCGTTCCTGTGAGGGTGAGGACCAGGTCTGTAACCGCAGGCTACTGCGTACCACTTACTACGCAGAAGTCGTGACTGACTGCACGCAGTGGCACTGTCTCCTGTTACATATTAATTGCGAGAGCTCTTTGTTGTGTCTTTAACGCACGGTGCAGTGTGGGACAGTGCCTGCGACGCTGAAGTCACCGGCCATCGAGAGAGCAAGCTTCACATAGTGCTCGTTTTATGGCCACGAGGTTGGCGTTCTCGCGGTACTGCACTAGCGCAGTTTGAATATTTAGTGTTCGAGTGAGAAGTGTTATGCCAAACTGCATTGGCATAAAGTGGTGGGACAGCCAAACGGACAGCCTCTGTGCAAGGACTAAGCCTCTACAATCATTGAGTTTTGTGGATAGTCACAGTCAGTACTGTTAATACATATTCATACATCTTATTCTAGACTAGCGCAGTCGCTTATATCTTAATATAAGGAATGGCATCATAGTCCATGCACTTGCAAAGCAGTTATGTACTTCACTTGGATTCAAAGATGTCACAGATGCTGGACAGATGTGAATGTCAGATGTATCATTAGTCGTATACTTATTTATTATTATTAAATAAAAAACAAGTATACAACTAATGACGAGCAAATGCCACAAGCGCTCTAACAGGAAAACGCGGGAGAAATCCACTCGCACGCGGCGCCAGCCGAACTGAGACGTTGTCCATAGCACGCGCGATATAATAGCCACCAGTGCTTGCATACAGCGCGACGTTGGCACCGGCCTCAACACTGCTCATTCGTGAGGTAACACTTACGTCACATCTAATTTCAAATATCGTTATAATTACTACTACAACCAGAATGTATTTGTTCAAAGCTTTTGATATGGAAAACCTCAAGGAATTCATGTTCCTTAACACTCAAGTTGAATTATTCCGGCTGTCGCGAAACAATTTATACTGTTTCATGTAGGTAAGGGATGACCAGTTTGTCATTACGGTCACGGGTGATCAGTCAGTTTGATTTGGTTTTAACTCCATCTAATATTTGTTTGGACTGATGATACAGCATTTGTTCAACCTTTATCAAGCGCAAACCCGAATGGAGTAGGTAAAGCTCTTCGAAAAAATTATATTTCTGTCGGATTTGTCCGAAGGTCCTAATGATGATAGACTTGAACTAATTCATAAATGACCCGGTATATAATATTTTAAATTAGAAGTATTTAGGAATGAAGAAAACGTTCACCCATACGCCATATTGTTGTTTCGTGTAGATTTGGTTGAACTCACATACATGCAGACTCTAAATATTATGTTTACTATGCATACCATATAATAATATGCATAACACAACATCATGACGTCTCTTTTCTCTGAAAGGGTTGGCAATGGTGTAAAGTCCTCCCACACGACGCCAGATATAAAGTTCTCCCACATATCGCTAGATATCAAGTGCTCCCACATGTTGCCAGATATAAAGTCCTCCCACATATCGCTAGATATCAAGTGCTCCCACATGTTGCCAGATATAAAGTCCTCCCACATATCGCTAGATATCAAGTGCTCCCACATGTTGCCAGATATAAAGTCCTCCCACATATCTCTAGACATCAAGTGCTCCCACATGTTGCCAGATATAAAGTCCTCCCACATATCGCTAGATATCAAGTGCTCCCACATGTTGCCAGATATAAAGTCCTCCCACATATCGCCAGATATCAAGTGCTCTCACATGTTGCCAGATATAAAGTCCTCCCACATATCGCCAGATGTTAAATGCTCCCACACGACGCCAGATATACAGTCCTCCCATACGAGGCCAGATGTAAAGTCCTCCCACATATCGCCAAATATCAAGTTCTGCCACACGTCACCAGATAATAGTAGTGGATAGTAGTCTTTTGCCATTAATCGGGCACAAATTCAGGCTCCGGACAGAAATCAACCGGAAAACGATTTGGGTTTTCAGTTGTGCTTCACGACCATTAGTAATAATAATGTTTATTTACAGATTTTTTTTTACATTATTTCACAAATTAAGTGCTTAGACTACAGATACTGTACACAAAAGTATTAGCTTTTGGGGCCGAACTAGGCAAAGCCTATTTCAAAGTATTTCAGCCCTCAACTCCGATCCCCCTGAGTTACATATAAGTGTTGAAGTTATGTATTTTAATGAGCCCATTTTTTATGTACGTGCCTAATATAATATAGAAAAAAATTAAATAATTAAACTCAACTCAAACTCAAAGCATTTATTTCAATTAAACCATTTACAGGCACTTTTTAATTGTCAAGTGGTCGGTCAGTCAGAAATATGAAGCTAGTTGCCCATTCCAAAGCGTAGTAGGTACCTATGGAGAAGAACGGGCAAGAAACTCCATGGACACTTTTAAATTATATTGTTACATAAATATTAGTTACATCATTAATGTTAAATATAGGTATAATTATATGTGAGAACGATGTCAATAAGACGTACACGTTGAGTGTCCAGAGTACAGCAAATATAAATTTAAACAAAACAATCCATAAATAAAATAACTAAAATAAGCCGTGGCGGCTAAGAGATGACCAGTCCCAACTGACAGCGCCCGTTCACGAACATGAAGCATGGATCAGCACCTCAGTTCAGCAACATTCAGCTCAACCATTTTGAAGGGAGCTAAATGATCTAACACACGCGCCACCGTCAGCGAGACATTTTAGTGAGCATGACATCTATCAGCCGCCAGAGCACATTCAAGTGAATGAAATACATTACCCGGTAAATGGTAGCTCGACAGTACATAGGTAGTACTCACACTTGTCTTATGCAATTATATAATACAAAGGAGATTGAGTTTATACAAAGCAAAGGTAGTCTTATCTTCAGCAGCTCCAACAGTATTTTCAAATGTTAATCAATTAGTTGTGGTTGTGGAGCAGGACCAGCATTGAGCCAGGCATTTTTATCAGCGATATAATCCCCCAACTTATAATATGCCTGGCTGCATAGTATGCGTTTTATACAAAATTTGAATTTCGTCTCATTCAGTTGAAGTATGTGGGGAGGTATTTTATTGTAACATTTTAAACAGTACCCCATGAAAGATGAGTCCACTTTAGCCAGTCTGAAACATGGTTGAACTAATAGGTCCCTATTTCTGGTACTATAATTATGTCTATCACCTCTTTTAGTAAAAAGATGTTAATGTTTTCTTACGTACATAATGTTTTCATAGATATATTGACAAGGTATCGTCAAGATCTTAATAACTTTAAACAGTTCCCTTAGAGAATCGCGATTGCGGAGATTATATATGGCTCTGATGGCTCTTTTCAGCAGAATAAAAATAGAATCGACGTCTGCAGCCCGTCCCCAAACTAAAATACCGTAAGACATGATACTATGAAAGTAACTAAAATAGACTAGCCTCGCGGTATCTACTTCGGTAAATTGACGAATTTTTCTGACAGCATATGCTGCTGAACTTAGCCGTCCCGTCAGAGATGTTAAATGAGGACCCCATTGTAGCCTCGAGTCGAGCGTGATCCCCAGGAAAACAGTTTTATCGACGAATTCTAGTTTCTCTTGATTCAATACTATCTCACAATCACTACTTTTGACATTAGGTAAAGAAAATCGTATACACTTAGTTTTTTTCCATTTAATACTAAATTATTAGCAGAGAAATTATGGACCTGCATAGGGCGTTAATAACGTCGTCAAAATTTGTAGCACTTCTTTTTACCTTAAAAATTAAAGAAGTATCGTCAGCAAATAACACCATTTGTGGTTGATTTTTTAATAAATGGAGTAGATCATTAATATACACTAAAAAGAGGAAAGGACGCAATGCTCGATGCCTTGTGGAACTCCCATTTCTACTTATAAACTAAGTGAACTGACACCATTTATTTGAACTTGCTGCTGCCTATCATTTAAATAAGATTTTACTAGACTGAGCGCAAGTATTCCAAGTCCATAATGCTCAAGTTTCAAGAGCATGGTTTCGTGATCGACGCAATCAAATGCCTTGGAGAGGTCACAAAAGATTCCTATGGCGTCTTGGGCCTCTTCCCACGCCGTAAATATGTGTCTTAATAAGGTGACACCGGCGTCAGTCGTACAACGTCCCTTGGTGAAACCATACTGTTGATTGTATAAGATTTTATTGGTGTTAAAATGAATGAGCATTTGACACCATGCAATGCATTGCATGGCATTTGCATTACCTTTTCAAATACCTTGCTGAAAACTGGCAACACGGATACGGGTCTATAATTATTGGTGTCTTTACTGTCCCCGGATTTGAAAAGTGGTATTACCTTACTGTATTTCATTAAATACGGGAATTAAGAAATAAACTTACAAGTTAGGTAACATAGCATGGCTAGTGTGAGACCAGTCTTCTCTTTGTGTGAGATGGGGGCGCGCATGAGTGAGTGAGAGGGTGTGTGAGATTGCGGAACATTGGGACTAGTGTTGTTTTTTTATTTATTTATGTATATATATTTTTAATAATTGATAGATAACTTTATAAATGAGAACTAATTATTAAGTAGGGACCTGAAGCAATTTTTCTGTCTCTTCGTACGTGAGCTTACTTTAATTTTGCAGGATTTCAGAGTCAACGGGTATATGTTGAAAATTTTATTTAACTTGTAGATGTAGGGGCCAATAAACGAACCAAATCGGGTGCTGAATTTGGTTTTGATAGCGATCAGTTGTGGTGGGCAAACAAAGTGTTTAGTGCGTCTATTTAATACGAGTGGGTCGTAGTTTAGTTTCCTATGTTGCATCAATATTTGATTTAGAAGATAGAGCTGGCTTACGGATAGGACTCCACAAAATTCGTAAAGCAGCGTGGTAGAGAATAACCGTGTTTTGAAGGTGCAAACCTTCAATATGGCTCGCTGTGCGACTTCAACGGATTTTATGGTGGATTTAGGGGACCCCCCCCGCCATCATGCTGTAATGCAGTAACTTATGAGGGACTAGCACAGCGCAAAATATATTCGCTTCATTACCGAGGGTTCGGCCACGTATCGGAGAATCTTAAAAATGTAGATCAATTTCATGACTCCACCACAGAGGGATTTAGTGTGTTCTTTAAAGTTGAGATGGTTGTCTATTGTAATGCCAAGGTATTTTATTGTTTTTACATGTTTATTTATTTATTTATTTAAGATCTCCAACAAAAGATGTACACAATACATGACACATAAATAAAGAGTTACATCAGGTAATAAGTAAGTGTACTCCTTCACTTATAGGAGTTCACAACATGCACAAAGTCAAACAAAGTTAAAATTTGGAAAAGTTAATTAATGGACACAAAACGTAAACAAAAAAAATTACAAGAAGATAAAACCTTTAGATATTGGTACTCAAACTGAATCTATTAAGAGTTTCTTATATTTAGACAGAGACTCGCAGATATCTAAATTCGTAGTTTTAGATAACACGTTTGTTGATGTTCTAGATTAGAACAAGAACTTTCTTTAGATACACACTCGTGTGGAAAGATATTAAGACGATCGTGATTAGGACCTGTGTTAGACCGTATACTGAAGCAAACATACTTGGGTTTCTCCACATTTAAAGTTAAAACATTATCCCCGAGCCATTTCCTCACAGACTCGAAACCACATTGAGCAGTAGCAAAGACCTCTTCCCACGTATTGGCAGAGAAAATCAGAGCAGTATCATCTGCAAATGAGATTATTTTGCCATGGGGAAGCTTGAGACTTGTGAGATCGTTTATTTAAACGAGAAATAGGGTTGGACCCAGGATACTAATGAATACTATGAAATAAATACTAATGTAATTACCAATCCGAACACTCTGGAGCCGCCCAGACTAGTAACTCCTAAAAAGTTCTAGTTGAGTGCCTCTGATTCCCAGTGCTTCCAGCTTGTTGAGTAAAATCTGGGCAGAAATCGTATCAAATGCCTTGGCCAGATCAAGAAAAATTGTAAGGCATTACGCCAACGTAGTTTGTTTAACATGCATTGTACGCGTGCTGGGCAATCAGTCCGTTCGTGTTCCCTTCAACCTTGTCGGGTGGATCAGTAGACAAAGCGATGGGCTGTTAGCACTGCAATCAATTTCCCTCCAAATTAAATGCGGGCGGTGTCGCCGCTCAAGTGTCGCAGCGGCGCGGCAGAGCGGGTGTGCGCGGTGGGCTCGGAGGCTACGTCAGGTGCGCGAGTAACTGGCGGTACCGTTACCTCTGATCGCTGCTCTATCCGCCACATAACTACCATAAAAAATGAATAGTATCGTGTGTGTGCGCGTGCGCTACACCTGGCCGCGCGTGTGTGCGTGTGATCGGCATCCGGTGCAATTATCGTCGGCGGGCGGCGCACGCGCACTCGGCCCTGTTTGTGCCCGCGCCGCGCGATGCGCTTTCGGCCACTCCGCAGCTAACATTGTTGTATGAAGTGTTATCATTATAGAATACTTTCGAAATACCTACTGAATTACTGATCATTTCGTTTTTGGTTTTCGGCAAGTTTCGACCGAAATAATCATTTTCACAATAACTGAGAAAATGCAGTAGTATTTAGTATTCAACCTTTAACGCAATACAACATAAGATTTTTGGGTTATTGATAAATCATTATCTTATGGTTTCAGTACAAGATTATGGAGCCCGTGCGTTGAAATTTTTTGTCGGTTATTTTAAAAAAAGTTGGCTGTTCCTGGATACATTTCGAGCGCGAAGGTTATTAGACATGACGAAAGCTTATGATAAGGTACAATTTGACATATTATTGAATAAACTTTATAACATCGGTATCCACGGAAAACGTTACGAATGGTTCTCATCTTATTTAAAAAACAGAGAACAAGTTGTAGAAATAGAACATTACAATCATAAATCAAAAGAAATAGAATTAATTCGATCTAAAAACATACCGGTGAACGCTTCTATATCACAAGGAAGTGTAATAGGGTGCCTGCTATTCCTTGTTTACATAAACGATCTCCCTAATCACATCAATGAGCCATGCGTATTGTTCGCCGCCGCGCCGGTGATATCTCTATCTTAACATCATATGATAATAATATAAATTTAAACCTAAAATTGAGCTCTATACTTGACACTGCAACACGCTGGATGAACGAACACAACCTTGAAATAAACTTCAATAAGACAAAAATAATAACTTTCCACCCCCGACAAAAAATACCTTTAAGTATAAGTTTCAAATACAACGGTTAAAAATTAGAAACAGTAAATAAATTTACCCTTTTAGGCCTTGACACATAGATTGGAAATCACATATTCAAAAAGTAAGTTCGAAATTATCCAAGTTTTCATACGCCCTCCGAGAAATCAAAAAAACAACAGACCTCAAAACAGCACTAGTAACCTATTACGCGTACGCATTTGCATGGCTCAAGTATGGAGTTGTCTTATGGGGAAATAGTACAGACGCGCCCACATTATTTAATCTACAGAAAAAAAATATTAGAATGTTAATAAATATCAAAGATACAGACTCCTGTAAACCACACTTTAATATAGACCTAAAATTATTAACCCTGCCGTGCCGTAGAGGCACGGCAGGGTTAATAATTTTAGGTATATTTGAAAATTGTAAATTTGTATGAAAATATCCACAATTCTATACCAAAAGAGGAGATATTCAAACTAAAATTGCACTCAGACATGAAAGCAGATTAAACATTCCCACTTCACGCATAAAAATGCACTCTTCTAGTACATTTGTTATGTCCATTAAAATATATAATAAGTTACCGGAATGCATCAAAAATATAAATAACAATAATTTAATACCTTTATCAATAATATGAAACAATTTCTTATGATCAAAAGCTACTACACCATTGACGAATACATTAGCGATAATAAACATTTTCACATACCGTCCGCGAACCGTCTGCCAAACCTGTTATTTTTTTTTTATGCAAATATACTGATAATTTAAAATGAATAATTTTACTAAACAGTGCACAATTAAAGCTAAGTTTAAACTAAAGTTAAGTTATTGCACGATTAAGACCCGAGTTCACCAACAGATGGTTAAATTTTAAACACGTGTTTAAACCATAAACGGGTGTTTAACAATATTTTGCTGTTCACCAAGCACTAACCATTGATTAAGTGCTGTAATCGAATCATTAACTTAAACGAACTAGCCAACTCAGTTTAACCATTGGTTTATGCTACCTGACGTGAAGTTTGGCATTCGGAGGAGGTGGAGGTAGTCTTCCACCACCTAAAAATAACGTGTTACGTTATAAATATCGCGACAATTCGTAACTACAAAGTATTAGGTAATTTAATTACCACGTTTGCTTAGCAGTCATAAATAGCTCCCGTTTCCGACTTGTTGATTGTTTTTTTGTTTGGCATTTGATATTTTCCCAGAAAGTAAGTTTGAAGTGTATGCTAAGAGCATCCAATTCGTCGGCCGGATGCTTCCAACCACTTGCTTTTTCGGCATTTGTTGTTAGCGTCCGATTTTTTATTTTCTATTATGTCTCTGTACTTTATTACAAGTTCCGTTACTACCGATTTCTTGGATTTACGGTACGAATAATTTACAGTACGTTTGCGTTTATCTTGCATATTTACTGATTATAAAAGAAAACTAACGCGACAGCACGAAAGAATTATGAATTGAGTTTGATCACACAATTTGACAATGGAAATTGATTGACGTTGACTTTCAACATTCACAAAAAAATGTTATACCATTCGATCATTCAGTCATTTTCGACTCACTCATTCAAAAACGTTTGGTTATTTAACCGTTGGTTACAAATAAATTGTGAACTCGAAAAAAACGTGCTTTGTTTAAACGTCTGTTAAATGCTAACAGAACTGTTACGTAATCAATGATTATGTTGTAGTTGGTGAACTCGGGCCTTACAATAGTAACAGTATGTATTATAATAAACTAAAAATAAAATCGTAAATATTTAATTTATTATAATACATACGGTTACTATTGTAAATCGTGCAATAACTTAACTTAAAACCAAATATATAAATACTGATATAAAATATAAATACCATACAAGCAAATGATACTATTTTTATTTAATATTTAATCTTTTTCTTAACAAAAAGCGCCTTCATCCTCTCTCCTATTAAACATTAAATTTGCTGTGCCCGACAGGGTCCATAGTTGATTCGATGTTTTAACATACCAACTGTTATAAATAATGTACACATTATGGAATGCAATAAAGTATTGAGTATTGCACTTTTCTATGAAACAGCAGCTGGACGCATTTGGCTATTTTTTATTTTAAAATGTTCGTAATATACCGCTTTTTTTTTCAAATTTGGGGAACAAATGAACGTCCTTTTTCATTTGGGGTTTTGTGTCAAACGTTTGAAATTTGGCCACGACAACATCTGTCGGGTCAGCTAGTTATATAATTATATTGATTAAAAGATGGACGTTGCATTTCTCTTACGTTTACCAAGGAAATACCTACCGACAATAAAAACAACAATTTTTTTTTCGTATATTGGCTGAATCCCGTTATGTTGTTTGGCCAAAGAAAACCACTTTCCGTCGGACTCTACTAGTAAGTGACTACAACGCCACGTGTGCGCGGCTTCCTAGCTCTGCCTGTAAAACAGTTCAACGCGCTCACGAGAATAGGCAGATGCTCATAATCATTATTATCAAGTTCACTTTATAACTACATCTCATTTATTTATTTACATCTTACTGGGGTTTTTATTTTATCTAATGCGATAATGTACTTATTTAATTGTATAGTAATATTATGAAATGATTACTAAATGTATTATTATATACTATTTTACATGTATATGTTAACTACTACAAACAAACATTGTATTTTGAAGTAAGTAAGTACTTATATTAAAAAAAAAACGTTAGTAGTGAGGCGAATGAAAGATAGAAAATAAAAGGACAAGTTCATTGAGCTGCAGATGGTACATGTTGAGAGGGGTGATGCCCTATCTCCCCAAGTTCCAAGTTCCCCAAAATGATTTTTCTTCATTCCCGACGTCCCCAAAATGTAAAATTAATTTATTTGTAACGTTCACACTTGACCATTGCTCGTACAGACGCATGACATCTTCAAAGGTATTATAATAAAATAGAATCAGTAGCTGGTTAAAATAGCACGTTTCCTATAATTGACAGCGATGCGGACAACTTTTTTGATGCCCTTTCAATATTTCTCCTTTTTATATATTTTTACATATTATTATTTTAAGACTACTTATTAGCTTTTTTAATTAAGTAAATATTATAATACCCATATCACATTCTCAGACATAAAACGTAATATTATATTATTGCTTTTTGTTTTTCAAAAACGATTATAGAAGTAATTAAAATAGTATCGACAATCCTGATGAATCTGTCGCAGATGGATTTTCATTTTATAAAACAGCTCCGTTATGTAAAAAACTGAATAACGTTTAGCAATTTTCCATAATCATTGAACTTTAACAGGAATCCAGGACGCGGAAGTGAAAGAAGATTTGATACTTCCTTCTCATTCGCACAAGTGCAAAAACAATATTTCCCTCACATTAGCACTCATTAACACCACTATTGATGAGCGCCTATTTATTATTGAAGTACAGAACAACTTCGTTTGTCACATAATTATCAGTATTGCATGTTGATTATTTCATTATTAAGCGTAAATTGCAATGAAAATACATATTAGGTACATTTTTACCCCATTTATTCTCTAAAGTAATAACAAATAACATTAAACAATACGTACGTAAGTATTGATTCGGCGACTGTACCATTCTAGATTTCGGTCAAGACAGAGTCGTACAATTTTATTTAATAATATAAGCTTTGGGGAACTTGGAACTTGGGGAGATAGGGCATCACCCGTTGAGAGGACACGTTCATTTAGCTGCAGTCGGTACATGTTGAGAGGACACGTTCATTTAGCTGCAGTCGGTACATGTTGAGAGGACACGTTCATTTAGCTGCAGTCGGTACATGTTGAGAGGACACGTTCATTTAGCTGCAGTCGGTACATGTTGAGAGGACACGTTCATTTAGCTGCAGTCGGTACACGTTGAGAGGACACGTTCATTTAGCTGCAGTCGGTACATGTTGAGAGGACACGTTCATTTAGCTGCAGTCGGTACATGTTGAGAGGACACGTTCATTTAGCTGCAGTCGGTACATGTTGAGAGGACACGTTCATTTAGCTGCAGTCGGTACATGTTGAGAGGACACGTTCATTTAGCTGCAGTCGGTACATGTTGAGAGGACACGTTCATTTAGCTGCAGTCGGTACACGTTGAGAGGACACGTTCATTTAGCTGCAGTCGGTACATGTTGAGAGGACACGTTCATTTAGCTGCAGTCGGTACATGTTGAGAGGACACGTTCATTTAGCTGCAGTCGGTACATGTTGAGAGGACACGTTCATTTAGCTGCAGTCGGTACATGTTGAGAGGACACGTTCATTTAGCTGCAGTCGGTACACGTTGAGAGGACACGTTCATTTAGCTGCAGTCGGTACATGTTGAGAGGACACGTTCATTTAGCTGCAGTCGGTACATGTTGAGAGGCTTGTTTGGGCATACGCTGTTAGAATATTTAAGGTTCTCGAGTTTATTTATTTATTTAATCTTTTCGCACAAATGGTACAAAGGCGGACTTAATGCCTTAAGCATTCTCTACCAGTCAACCAAGGGTGGTGAAGAGATTAGATGGCAGGTGCTTTAATGGAAATGAACAATGATAAAAAAATTAACTATTAAAACAACGTACACAAATACATAAATAAGTCCTATACACATACATACTATTTACTATACTACACATATACTTACATAAATATATATATATATATATTAAACAAATCACTTACCTTATCTTTATCACTTTGTTTTCAAAAACACCGCATGACCGCCATCTATGTTCATGGTTATGGCCATGTATGAACTATGTATGGCCATGTGAAGAAATCTCGAACTTAATAAGATAAAACCTTTGAGGTTGAAACCTGAGATTTATGAAGTCTTCATGGTAAGAGTCCAAATCTGTGACGACAATCGTTAATTTCGGACGTTTTTGATCTGTCGGTATATTCTGTATAAATCTCACCATAGAAACTTAGGTGAAGTGAGCTGTCACACCACCTGATGCTAGGGGCTGGTACTATTGACAGCTCACTTCACCTGGTGCTAGGGGCTGGCACTATTGACAGCTCACTTCACCTGGTGCTAGAGGTTGGCACAATTGACAGCTCAGTTCACCTGGTGCTACGGGTTGGCACTATTGACAGCTCACTTCACCTGGTGCTAGGGGTTGGCACAATTGATAGCTCACTTCACCTGGTACTACGGTTTGGCACTATTGACAGCTCACTTCACCTGGTGCTAGGGGTTGGCACAATTGACAGCTCAGTTCACCTGGTGCTACGGGTTGGCACTATTGACAGCTCACTTCACCTGGTGCTAGGGGTTGGCACTATTGACAGCTCACTTCACCTGGTGCTAGGGGTTGGCACTATTGACAGCTCACTTCACCTGGTGCTAGGGGTTGGCACTATTGACAGCTCACTTCACCTGGTGCTAGGGGTTGGCACTATTGACAGCTCACTTCACCTGGTGCTAGGGGTTGGCACTATTGACAGCTCACTTCACCTGGTGCTAGGGGTTGGCACTATTGACAGCTCACTTCACCTGGTGCTAGGGGTTGGCACTATTGACAGCTCACTTTACCTGGTGATAGGGGTTGGCACTATTGACAGCTCACTTCACCTGGTGCTAGGGGTTGGCACTATTGACAGCTCACTTCACCTGGTGCTAGGGGTTGGCACTATTGACAGCTCAGTTCACCTGGTGCTAGGGGTTGGCACTATTGACAGCTCACTTCACCTGGTGCTAGGGGTTGGCACTATTGACAGCTCACTTCACCTGGTGCTAGGGGTTGGCACTATTGACAGCTCACTTCACCTGGTGCTAGGGGTTGGCACTATTGACAGCTCACTTCACCTGGTGCTAGGGGTTGGCACTATTGACAGCTCACTTCACCTGGTGCTAGGGGTTGGCACTATTGACAGCTCACTTTACCTACGCATTCACGGTGACATTTACAAGCAATAGACCGCCAGGAGGTCACGACCAACAGTTCACTCTCTCTGTACAGTCGGCCATACCCACCATCATTATCATCTGCCTAGCCTTTTCCCAAGTATGTTGGGGTCGGCTTCCAGTCTAACCGGATGCAGCTGAATACCAGTATTTTACATGGAGTGACTGCCTATGTGATATCCACAACTCAGTTACTAGGCAATACGATACTCCTTGGTAAGACTGACGAATGACAGCCGGGACCAACGGCTTAACATGCATTCCGAGGCTCGGAGGGGCCTTGGTATGTAAAGATGGTCACCCATCCACGGATCAACCGCGGCAAGCGTAGCTTAACCTGCTCGATGGATCCGTGCGGCTGTTATTACTTAGCCACAAGCCCCTCTAAAGGCCATATATGTCTGCCATATTCACCATATGTACCTATAATAACTCGCACGCCAGAACACAACGCACATTGTCCTTATGCTCTCACTAGTTACTTTACATTACGAAACTTTAATATTCTTGTTCGTACCTACCATTAAGTTCATATACGATGTTGGAATTCCATGTAAATCTGTTTCAGCGTGCTCGATTTCTCAACTCAAGAAATTTCATCCGCCAACTGGTTTGTGAGTCAGACTGGCGTTCACATTGGGTTAGGATTCCTTTGTCAAAGCTACTTTCTATAGTATAGTACGTCGTTGTCAGTGCTCGAGAGTTCGAGAGCCGCGCCGCGCCGCTCGCGGGTCGCTTTCATATTACGAGCTGCGTCGTGAACTAAAGGCAAGCCTTTGTTTTAATATTGCTCCATCATGATCGTACAAAATCACCCTTCCTGTTCGGCTTGGTCCGGTGGCAGTGGCAGTGGATATTCCAACGACTCGGTTTCGGTTCTTTCATTGTCCCTCACACACCGTGTAGGTACGAGTAGATAACTATAGTCAGCATAGTTATAAAATTATTTGCTTTACAAATTATTATTAGCTGTTTCTTCGGTGTACCGTTAAATATATCCCCAAATATTATCATCGGTATCGATTAGATCGCGACAGGACACCCCGGCCCACCACTGAACTCTCCTCGCAACAGAGCGCGGCAGGTCGCCCCGGCCCACCACTGTACTCTCCTCGCAACACATGCTCGTCGTGCCGGGCGTGTGTCGGGCCTGCGAGGAAGTGCGCATTCCTGCAAGTGCGCCAGGTGCCCATCTGCGGTGCCTGTCTTCCGAGCTTGTCATAGACTCATAGCACGCCTATGATGGCCAATAGGGTTGTGTTCGATTCATTATTATATGGAATCACTCGTATCAAAAAAAAAAAGAGCATTGAAGTAGTCACTTATCAGGTATTAATAAATGCAAGAGTAAGTCTGTTTGTTTTGAGCGGCTGAACTGATTCCGATGTTTGGCACACCTGACACCATGTCAGTACACCACGACCAAGGTTGATAAATAATTTTATTTCTGTAAGTAGGTTTGTACAAACACTTTTACACGTCAAACATATATTTTTTTTAAACTAGATGAGGCCGGCGATTCCTATCTGACTACTCTGAGAAGAAAGGTCGAAACTATGTCAGAGGTCACAGTCTCTTTTAAAGTCCAGACAAAATCTTGGTCAGATCATGTGAAGACTATGTAGATTGGTATCTAAAATGGTCTTTTGAGGAAAGAACCACACAGTTTGAGTGGACCTGTCCAGTCAGTGCACGCACATAGTCGGGAGTAGGACATTGGATCATTCTCTTGATCCCAAAAGTACGTTCCCACGGGATACATTCCGACATTCAAGCGGCTGCGCGGGCGAAACCGCGGCTAGCTAGTAGGCAATAAACATTTTGTGTGAGTCAATAAGTAGTATCTAAAGGAACGCATGATATATAAGCGGCCCTGAGCCCCTGACATGGCCGGCGCGTGCTAATGTCAGTGTTTTTGCGGCGCGAGCGCAGCGCGGCGCGGGCTTGTCGCGTGACGTGCGTGCTGCAAGTAATAGCCGTCCACTCCCTCCACGATCAGTGATCAACTTATCAACTTTTTGTCAGCCAGTCTGAGCAGATATAATGCAATAGTACCTACGGAGATGTTCTCAAAACGTAAAACATAAGCGTAGTCGTATAGTAGGTACAGTTGAGATTAAAATCATCATGTTTTCATGATGATTGCGAATGAACATAGCGATTGAATGTAGAACATTTAATTGCTCACCGGAGTCACCGGTGTATGTGGTGTGACGGGGTCAATCGGCGCACATGTCACGCATGGTCACATAATGTTGTCTGCTGGCCGCGCATGCGCAGCGCCGCCGCCCGCGCTATGAGGGGCAGCGCCTCATTTTTTGTGCGCTGACTCAGCAGCCAGCACTGATCGTTCTCACGGTTGAGTCGGGTTTGGAATCCATAAGATTCGATACACTTCTTCAGAATGTTTTATATTACTTATTATATTTAGCAAATTGTTCTATATCTTTTGTAAGTATTATGATCACAACATCTACTGTCAGATAGTAATATATTTCCTCATACCTCATGAGCTGCTTCTCTGATGATGTGTGCCTAACGTAATATAAGTAGATCGGCGTCAGAATATCAATAGTTATTTGTGCAACAAGAGAGCAAAGTCGTCTTTTGCTGCGAGTGCTGATTTTGATTCTTGAGCTGAGCAAGCGAAGCTCAGGATTCAACTTTAGAATCACTCGCTACGCTCGTGATTCAATCGTTGAATCCTGAGTGTGTCGAGGGATTCAAAAGCACGAGATGCAAAAAACTTTGCTCTCGTGTAACACACATAACTTTTCACTTCAGCAGCGAGAACACTTTAGGAGATAAAATAATAAACAGGAATAGATTGAAATAACTATTTATTGTTAATCAAAATTATTAACATTGTAAGTAGAGGTACCAATTCAATAAAATGGAACATTTTAAAAGTTAAAAGTAAAATTACTGCAATTCTGCAAATTAAAAGTAACAGATTTATTTAGCAACGCTATAGTTGCATTGACTTGAGTTTGATTATCTGGGGTTAAGGTTTCTGTTTCGGTGGCGGATTTAGAAGGAACAACGGTGAACGTTGGTGACTCTGATCGACTTTCTGTATAAGTACACTGTGCGTCGTTGGAAGTGGATGGGCGTGGGTGAGACCAAGGTTCCGAGGTCGAATTCAGACTTATTGTTTCCACTATACGCTTACAGATTTTCGGTTTATTTTCTATTGACTCTTCAATATAGCCTTCTGCAACCGTATTGGACTTCCACCCGCCGTGACGTTTTAAAGTGGTGAGATTGCTTCCGGAGTCAGCCAAGAGCGTTGCCGAAGTTCTCCGAACGCAGTGACCCGTGTAAAGCTGAGGCTCTTCCAGTTTTAAGAAAGTGGCAATTTCTCGCGGTATTGCACCTATTTTATTTACTCAAATAGGCTGTCTTGACCGGTTATTATTACGGTATTGTATAAAAAATCGGTCGGTTTTTATATTGGCTGGACGTAATATTGGTATTTTCCTACAATAGTTACATATTCTTCGCGTACGACAAAATACCTGTCAAGGTTCGTCTTCGTATTTTTAAATTTTACTAACAGTAATTTATCTGAATGCTTTTCGATATTATTAACTGTTAGCTGTAATAGCTCGATATTGCGACACGCTCCACTAATTCCTATGATCAGTACAACCTGTAATGAAAATATTACATAATATCTTTTTTATTTGCAGTAAATCCTTATTTTCGTTTAAATACAACAATAAGCTAAAAAATCAATAAATTACATTAAAAGACATATTTGTACGAAATTCCGAACGTGTTTGTCTTTAAGGTCGAATTCAAAATCAGAACTTCGAAAGGGCTGGTCTTTGTCTCTCTCTCTTTCTAATGACGGGAAAGATATAGAGTGTGAATGTTTCGAATTCACTGACCTCTGCGTACTCTAATAGAGGTCAGTGTTCGAATTGTATGATTAACCCAAGGCTGAATAAGATATTCGCGGCTTTATGAAAAAAAAAATTAAAAAGTTACTTGGTTGGATTTCAGGCAGCAAAACCTACATGTTTGCTTAGAGCATTAAATGCTCTAAGACATGTTTGAGTTACTGAAGTGAAAACATAATAATTGGTACCAAAAATGGTTCAGTTCAATCGCATTAGATGAACCGCAGCATTGTTTGTGAACAACTCCACGTCAATGCGCGTATTTTGCGTACGGTTTATGAACTTATATATTATACAACGTGGCGCTACAATGGTGACATTAATTTAACACACGGGTAGGGCTAGTGCCCAATAATCATAAAAGAAATGTATAGGTTAAAATGATTAGTAAATTGAAAAACAAAAATTCAAAAAAACTAAATAATAAAAAAGCTACTAAAATTGGGATCATTCTTGCATAAATTCATTCATGAAATTACTTACCTAGCTGGATTATGTTAACTCGGAGCGGCAACGCGCTGGCAACCACGCATCGCGTCTTGTACCTACTCGTGATCGGTAAGATTCTTTGGCGGCTTATTATCAAAGAAACCGAGCGGCGCAAGTGGTACAAACACTTATCATATCACCCTCTCTTGTTACTATTAGTAATAACTGTCATCACTAATCACTGCCATCACGATCACAAGTTTACACAAGCACTAATAGCACAAATAAATGCGTCCGTATCGCAAGAGGTGTAAACGTACCTACTAGATAAGAAAACGAAAACAAATCAAGGCGTCTTTATCGCGGTACTTTACCTAATTACACAAAAAGAAATAAATAAAACAATAGGTAAGAGTCTTTTTCGCGACGTAATTTTGCGCACTAGTGTAAAAAAGTGCGTCAAGGACACGGGTTCGACTAGCACTAGAAAAGCAAAAAAAGAATTCGAGTTCGGTGCGGCGCGCGGCAGGTGGGTGGAAGGGAGAGCGCGCGTCACCTGCGCTGCTCGCCAACAAAGGAAATTTCCTTAAATTCGCCCACTCTATGCATTTGTTTCATCCTAATAGTATTGCTTATTCGTTTTAATTTCATTGCTGAGAAGTTATGATCCATGACCCCGGCAAATGACCGCGGCGCGACAGTTCTTTAAGTACAGGTTGCTCTAAGATGCTATTTCCAAAATTCTTGAATAAATCTGTAAATAATAACGTTTCATGGAAATAAAAAATTGTCATGAAACGAAAATGTGAAAACGTATATGTGTGTTAAATTAAGGTCACCATTGCAGCGCCATGCTGTATATATACAGCGTGGCGCTGCAATGGTGACCTTAATTTAACTGAATTACACTGAAATGTAAAAACAACAAGTGGCCCATGTGTAGTATATATACTACACATGGGCCACTTGTTATTTTTACATTTCAGTGTAATTTATAGAATATTAACTAATTGCTAAGTAGCAAAATATTGATGTTACGAACTCTTCGATATCTAACCTCTTTGATGTTATGCTTGCGAACAAATGCTGGCCAAATAAAACTTGAATTATACCTACTATAAAAAAAACTTGTAAGTATTTAATATTTTTGAGATACCTATTTCTTTAAGTTTTGTTTCAATTAGCGGGTTGGTATTCTGAAAATTATCATAATAATGTTTAGTTTTCTTGTTAAAACAACGTCTCCCGTTAGTATGCCACAAATACGAAGACGTATGGACACAATTATTATTGCAACCAGACCCGTTACAATGACCCAAGAAGGAAATTCGCAGCGGTATGTGGGTTTGCAACTGGGTTTTTCTCGAAGATCTATCAAAATGCTTGGAATCGCTTCTAAGATACCACTGTTGCAAGAAGACCAGGTTCGGGTAGATTTCGCATTACAGCTGTTCACGAGGTTCGGTACATCCGGATAATTGACTGCCGAGAACGCACAGTCACGGTTCGTAAGTTACAAAATCGCTTACGGTTGACAACGGAGACTCGTGTCACTGACCAAACTAGCCGGAATCGATTGCACAAAGAGCAGCAAACTTCAAAACGACTAGTTGTTCGAATTCCCTTGTCCAGGGCTCAACGTGCCAATCGTTTAAGTTTCTCCCGTCAATACTGATAAGTCAGTGGGGGATGGTGCTCTTCACCGAGTACAAAGTATTTTTTTTAGTGACGATCGGCCCTGGTGCGCCGATCGTCACTAAAAAAATTTAAAGAAATATAAACATGTTTATTGATAATTTATTTAAACAGTTACTAGCCTAAACAGTTAACAATAACATTGTTTTATATTCACTAAAACTGAACAATTGTTTAATTTAATCATTTTCATGGTATACCTTAATTACCTAGAGGTCCTTATTTTATTTTGACTAGTTTAAATATAACGTATGCAGGTACGTAGGTGGGTCAACCCACACGAGATATTGAAAGCTTGTTTGAAATAGCCATTTTATTTTTTAATATACTTTTATGGCTCCCTAAAATCCAAAATATATGTTGCTGCGTGCCGTAGACTCTAAATGTGTCTGACAGAGGCCGCAGCCGCAGTATTATAACCTAACATTCCGCTTCGCGCGTCACCCGCGCTAGGCTGAAAGTAAAAGCTTGAGCACGCGCGCACCGCCCGCCTCGCGACTGTCGCGGCTGGCGCTCCATGCGCTCCATGCGCTGCGGTTTTTGCGCAGCGCAATAAAATTGAATTAACTCACCCGCTAACTACTCAGCGTAAAGGGAACACGTTGACGCCACGTTGCCATATATGGAATTGTGTAATTTTATTCTCGCTTGTCTAGAAACATTTACGCCAGTCCATCCAACATTTAATTAATCATGCAGTTTTAACGCTGATTTATGATGTACCTACCTACGATTAATTTTTATTATTATTATTATTAATCGAATACAGATCTTAGTAATAATAATAATAATAAAATAATAATATGGGACAACATCCACACAAGGTCTTCAGGTCCCGAACTAGGTAGAGCCTGTACTACGGTAACCTGATGACTGATATACATACTTATATAATATATAGATATACACACCCAGACACAGGTCAAACAGACATGTTCATGCACACAAATGTTTGTCTTGTCCGGGGATCGATCCCGGAACCAGCGGCTCAGAAGGCAGGGTCGCTACCAAATGCGCCAACCGGTCAGTCAAAGTAGGCTCCAATGCAGGCAAACTAGCTCATGCAAGCAAATTGGTTTACTCAGCTTAGTCGATTCTGGAGTGTACAATTTGCATCAGTGCCAATTGTGAAAAGTGTTTCAAACTGGAAAAAAATAAAAATAGCTAATTTGTACGTATCGTACCAGCGCGCGGTGCGGGCGGCAACACCACGCGCACAGAACATATATACCCTGACGGGAGCACGCGCCTCGCAGATGACACGCCGCGTACCGACACTCGACAGTTACTTGACTTCTTCCAACTGTATTCTTGCATGGTTGGACTAGTCAAGCCAAAGATTTTCATTTACTGCTATGAATGATTTATCTCATATTTTTTTTACATTGTTATCTCATAAAGAAGCAACAAGAATAATGTACCCAGGATTTTGTAATATCTTGATTTAAAAGTGTCCTTGGAGTTTCTTGCCCGTTCTTCTCCATAGAGATCTACGTTTGGGAATGGGCAACTAGCTTCAACTTTTTGGCTAACTGACCGACTCTTTGACAATTCAGAAGTGCCTGAGTTTGAGATTACTTTTAGGGTTCCGTTAGGCCAATACCTACATATTTAGCAAAAATTTAAAAAATGGAACCCTTATGGTACGTCCTTCTCTCTGAATAGCTTCAAATTTCAACAGACACCAATACTAATGATAAATGATAAATGATTTTATTTCTGTAAGTAGGTTTGAACCATTGAGCATAAGTCAATGGTTTGAACAAACACTTTTACACGTCAATCATATTTTTTTTAAACTAGATGAGGTCGGCGTTTCCTATCTGACTACTCTGAGGAGAAAGGCCGAAACAAACTCAGAGGTCACAGTCTCTTTTAAAGTCCAGACAAAATCTTGGTCAGATCATGTGAAGGCTATGTAGATCGGTGTCTGCAATGGTCTTTTGAGGAAAGAACCACACAGATTGAGTGGACCTGTCCAGTCAGTGCACGCAATTGTCAGTAATCGTGCAGCTCAACTTAGACTCAAGGAGCTCAACGATTCGACGAACAATACCAAAGAAAGGACATTTGAGTAGGCCGCATAAATTACTCAAACTGCCAGATCATGTTTACGCTGAGAAAAATAAATAAAAAAAAACCAATGACCGACATAGTTCTCACATTCACAATAATTAGAATAATATTATTATAATAATCTTTGAGGACCATGTAGATTTGTGTCTGAAATGGTCTTTTGAGGAAAGAACCACACAGATTGAGTGGACCTGTCCAGTCAGTGCACGCATTTGTCAGTAACCGTGCAGCTCAACTCAGAACTTAAGGAGCTCAACGATTCGACGAACAATACCAAAGAAAGGACATTTGGGTAGGCAGCATCAGCTACTCAAACTGCCAGAACATGATTAAGACTGGAACAAAACACACATAGTCCTCACATTCACAATAATTTAAAATAATATAATACTTTATACAGTAAATATTAGTGTCATTGTATATGTAAATAAGTATAGATACTTATAGCAAAGATTAAAAGTAAAAATAGTTAGCGAAACAAAATAAATTAACATTGCCTGTGCTTTATTGGAGCAACTCAATCCAAAGCCTTTTTGTCCTCAATATAGTCTTTGACAGTATAATAGGCATTCTGGCATAGTTTCCTTTTTATAAAAGATTTGAATTTATTAAGGCTTAGTGCTTGAATGTTGCTTGGAAGTTTATTATAAAAACGTATTTGGCATCTAAACGAGCCACCTATTTTCTTGAGCCTGGTAGTAGGAACAACAAATTTGTGTTTGTTCCTAGTATTTAAATTATGGATATCACTGTACTTTTTAAACAGATTAATATTTTTATGTGCATACAAAAGATTTTCATAAATATACTGAGAAGGCACAGTCATTATATTAATCCCTTTAAATTTGTCTCTGAGGGAGTGTCTGGGACTTAATTTATAAATTGAACGAATTGCCCTTTTCTGCAAAACAAAAATCGTCTGAATATCGGCGGCATTTCCGCACAACAGAATACCGTACGACATTACACTATGAAAATAACTAAAGTATACTAAACGGGCTGTCTCTAAATCAGTTAAACCACGAATTTTCCTAACGGCGTATGCTGCAGAGCTAAGCTTCTTTGACAATTTATCTATATGGGGGGCCCATTGAAGCTTGGCATCCAAAGTTATGCCTAGGAATACTGTGGTATTTTCGGGTTTCAACTCTTCACCCTTTATGAGAATACTTGTTTCTACTTGTCTAACGTGAGGTATCGTAAACTTAATACATTTCGTTTTTTTCTCGTTAAGAAGAAGGTTATTAACATTAAACCAGTTAACTACTTTTGCGAGGGCACTATTTACATTATCAGTAACCAGCTGCTGACGTTTGAGTTTAAATAAAAGTGAAGTGTCGTCTGCAAACAGCACTATATCATGTTTATCCTTTATGAGGTAAGGCAAGTCATTTATATAAATAAGAAATAAAAATGGACCTAGAATTGAGCCTTGAGGGACCCCCATTCTTACTACCGATCCGGGAGATCTTTTCCCGTTAACATCAACTCTCTGAATCCTATCACTTAAATAAGAAGTAAGAAGATCCAGAGAGGCGTTCCGGATTCCGTAGTGGTGCAGTTTCCTGATTAATGTTTCATGAAGAACACAATCGAATGCCTTGGACAAATCGCAAAAGAAGCCCAACGCATCGCATTTGTCATCCCATGCATTATATACATGCCCTAAAAGTTCAACTTGTAAAACCGAACTGTTTGTTATGCAGTAATTTATGTACTATCGAGGAAGTTCATATCTATGCACCTTTAGGACTATTTTTCCCTGTAGCGCTCGGGCGCTAACAGTAACTAACGTAAAACAGATGCGGTCATCGTGTTCACGGGATTTTGTTCTAAAACTGCTTAGATATGAACTTCCTCGATAGTACATTAAAAAATCTCTGCATTTGATTTAAAATAAGTTTTTCAAAAATTTTACTAAATGTAGGTAGCACTGAAGTTATTTCTACTATACTTACTACTATAATACTTAAGTTATTTCAACCGAAGACGAATGTCACATTAACATGTAACAACAGCTAAATTTTGTACACAAAATTGTATAACAAAATACGAAATTCCACGAAAACGCTACCATTTTCTAAATTTAAAAATAAATTGACGCGATTTTTAATAGAAAAATGCTTAGTGTAGGTACTTGGTCACTTAAAATGATTAGCGTGTCTGTGACACATCTCGGGACCCTGGGGTCGCGGACCTTTGGAAGACGTACGAGGAGCCGAAACCAACTCGCAGAGGCCCGTTAGACGCTTTCAGTAAAATATTATTATTGTGTGGCGAATCTCTCCCATTATTGACAGTCATGATTATTATTGACATTTATGATTATTATATTTTCATTATGAAAACACTTATACATATTTTGTTATTTTTGACATTTATTTAAATAAATATGAGACAACATCCACACAAGGTCTTCAGGTCCCGAACTAGGTAGAGCCAGTACTACGGTAACCTGATGACTGCTATACATATACACACCCAGACACAGGTCAAACAGACATCGAACCCGGGACTAGCGGCTGAGAAGGCAGGGTCGCTACTAACTGCACCAACCGGTCAGTCAAATCAATTCAATAATACTATTTTAATAGGATTATCTGTTGACTGCATGATTATGGTCAATAATTAATTTAAATAAAATATGTATCTTTATTTTATATTTGCACGCCGAACTTAAAGGCAGATTATGAGAACAATTTTGTACATTTTACCAACCTCTGTAACCTTATTTAAGCAAATAAATGATTTTGATTTGATTTGAATGCCCGCACGCACTTGATCAGTTTTTTAATAAAGAATGCGCCCAAAAACAGTTCTGTTAAACGTTGATGTAGGGTAGTAAGTAGCCCTAAATCTTATCAAATCTAAAGCCCGCAGGAATTACGGTCGTTTACGACTGTTACCAGGTGGATCTGGTGGATCTGGTGGCCGTGTGGGGGGCAGCGGGGCATGAGGAAGCATTCCGCTGGTGGCTCATCCCTTGCGACACGCTCTGAAATAGCGCATCATCAAATCGTGTTCCCCGAGATCAGTGCATTATTGTGTTCCGTAGGTTCACATCTTATACGATTAGCACTTCTTGTTTTCCGGTTTAACGGTTTGAATGTTGTTTAATCTTTTCGGCCATTTTCTGTTTTTCGTTTAGTTGATTGGTGACGTCACCGCATACAGCCGACCGCGTCCTTTAGCCGTAACCTAGCCGCTCAAGAGACTAAACACTCACAATTTCTAATTAGCTGTAGTGCGTCGTGGGCGTTGGGTAAATCAAGGGCATGTGAGTATCAAGATCGCGCGTGTTTTTCTCAGAAATGGCCGAAATATATCTCAAAAATGAGTACCTAATTAGTACCAAATTGTACCACTTAAGTATACGGGCTGCTATCCGCAACTCCACGTCAATGCGCGTATTTTGAGTACGGGTGCGAAAATCTATTGTTCGATCCACTCCAGCTCCTCGAGGAAGGCCAGCAACGCCTTGGTGTTACTGACAATCTCACGGAGGGTTACCGAAGTACTTTGCCATGTACGTGGCGACCACCGGGCAGTTTAGAAGCACATGAGCTGCTGTCTCGTCGTCCTCAATGCTGCTCCATGATGGGCTTAGCTGGCGCGCTTTCAACGCTGCTTACCAATCTGGGGTGCCCGAGCGCCGGCTGTAGGCGGCTCTACGTGGGCATTTTGCGATCCATGGCCCTGTATGGGGCTCCGGTGCGGGCCTCTGACTTGACGGCCGGCAGTGTCGCAGTTTTGCGAAAGCCGCAGAGAGCTGTGGCCGTCAGAGTCATCACGGAGTATCGCACGATCTTTTACGAAACATCTTGCGTACTGGCCGGATCTCCGCCCTGGCACCTCGAGGCGAAAGTGCACGCATCATTGTATCGGTGGTGCGAGGAAGCGAAGTCGCGGGGCGAGGGACCGATGCAGCGACACATGGAGCTGCGTCGGTCTCAGCTTCGCGAGGTCCTGGTGGCGGAATGGCGGGACAGGCTCTCGCGCCCTACCTCGCCTCGGTACCATCGAGGCGATCCGGCCGGTGCTCGAGCGCTGGCTCGGGAGAAGGCACGGCTCCCTGTCGTTTCGGGTGACGCAGGTGCTCTCGAAGCATGGTTGCTTCGGGAAGTACCTGTGTCGCATAAACAGGGAGCCGGACGCCCGGTGTTACCACTAAGTTGACTGCCGGGAGGACACGGCGCGGCATACGTTGGCAGAGTGTGCCGCTTGGGAGGAGCCGCGCCGTGCCTTCATTTCAGAAGTACGCAGTGACTTGTCGCTGTCGGCCATAGTCGAGTCGATGGTCGGCAGCGAAGAGTCCTGGGACGCGGTAGTGTCCTTCCGATAGTTCTCGTCCACTCACCCGGCCCGCAGCGGACTCGGGGACCGCCATCGCCCCCCACACATCATCAAACCCCGAGGGCGCGTAGTGTTTCACGCGCGCCCCTCTTAGGATCGTACGTTCCGGCGACCCCCGGCGTGTGAGATGGAACACTGGGGTGGTTTTTACCCCGGAAACAGAAAAAAGGTTAGGTTAGCCTAACCAAAAAGCTTTTAATTTTTAAACCCCATAAATTTTGCAATAGAACTAGACAATAAGTCTTTTCTTATTTATGTATTTATTTAACCATTTATGTACACTCTTATATAAACAGACAAGAAGAAAATAACAGAAAAATAGGTACAAAGGTGATGCTTATTTCTAATGAAATTTCTTCCAGCGTACCTGCGATAGGATAGTAGGCTTAGAGATGTAGACAGCGTGTGTAAGAGTAAAAGAGAAAATAAAATACATAAAATCAAAAACAATTCACTTAATAAAATAAAACAAATAATATGAGAATATACATACATACATACAAACATACTTCTAAAATAAATAACACTAGAATATTAATATATACGCAACTATGACGAAGTGGAAAGATAGTGTTCTTTCACTCTTCTTTTAAAAACTGCAACAGTTTGGCAGTCCCTAATGTCAGGCGGAAGTGAGTTCCACAACCGCACCGCGTGCACAATGCAGGAGTAGGAGTAAAAGTCGGTGGAGTGGGGAGGGGACTTAAGGAGGTTTCTAAGATGCGACCTGCAAGGCGCATCTGAAGGTCGGGCGTAGGAAAAACGTTCCCGCAGATAGGATGGCGTTTTAGGGTTGTGAAGGAGGTTGAATAGCAGACACAATATCCGAGAGTTCCTGCGAAGTCGAATGGGGAGCCACTTGAGTATCTTGCGAAAGTAGGAAACGTGATTTTCCTGTATTCTTATAAACATAAATTGACTTGTATCCTATGACTGCTGGAGGATGGGGACGGCGTCCGTACAAAATCCCCCATGGTCCTTTATGTGGTGGTACAATTAGGTAGTGATTAGGTAGGTACACATTTTTAAGATATATTTCAACAATTTCTGAGAATTGCACCCGCGATCCTGACACTCATCAAGGACGTGTCAAAAATAAAGTCATATCAAATCACTGATGTCATTCTGTCATTCTCATCAATGTTATCAACGTAGGTTATTGAGTCATTGATCACAAAGGTTGACAACTTGACACAATGAGGTTATATAATAACATCATTGACTTTTTTTTTTTTTTTTTGTGGTTGGGAAATCATCAAATGACTCCTCCCGCTCTGGGTGGAGCGGAAGGGAGTGTCAGACTCTTACTGACTAAAACCCACCCGTGTTCCTTCCTTGGCCCTTTATGTTCCGGGTCAGCGGTACCCCTTTTGGATGATCCCGCTTTCCAACATCATTGACTTGACATGTGTAAATGCGTTTGACAATATCTTAGCAATTTTTATGTTGTTTTCGTTCCTGAAACTGGGTTAAATTTATTAAGTGGTTGGGCTGACTCAAAGTGAGCACTGCTGAGTTACCTAGGAAAAATATATTCGTGTTGTAGTACGTAAGCGTAATGTACGAAATGAATGCAAGCGATGTGAGCCTCACTTACGGAATATAACATTTCATTTTGAAAGTAGGCACGTAATAAATGAAGTAGATACTTCAACGTATCATTTTAATTTTTTTCCTTTACGCCTCAGGCATTAAGTCCGCCTTTGTACAGCATTTTTTTACTTGTGCATAAAGTTTTAACAAATAAATAAATATATCCAGAAAAGAAATTGAGCTGCAGTGAGTTGACTTGAGCTTCATCAACAGAGCCGTCTTGTTCAAGTTTACTCGAATCAACTAAATTCTCAGTTACCTAAATCTATATAAATAAAACAAAGACGGGTTTGCTACAACACTTGTTATAAGTGTTGTAGCAAACCCGTCTTTGTTGTTTCGAGATCTGCTGGACCAATTATCATGGTTTTTGATTGTTTGGATTTGTCTCCGTCCCGAATAGCAGAATAACTATAGAAACGGGAAACATTCAAGAAAAATATTATAATAAAGATAACATTCTGAGGAAGTACCTACGAAGTTCGCCGGGACAGCTAGTATGAAATAAAATAAGAGTGTGATGCGTGGGCGCTAGTGCGGAGCGCGGGACGGGTGGTGTCCTTCGATCGAGCACTATTCATTCCTACACATTAAAAAGGAATTTGACGCTGCACTTGCGTCACAGCGCGCAGTTCCATTTAGAGCTGTATGGAGTGCAGTGGGCGGGCGCGCGGCTGCACGACCGGTTGTCTCTACCCCCGCGCCCCTAGCCCCCGGCCCGCTTGCCCGCGCACCTTCCTCCATAAACTATAACAATATGATCAGGTGATCATTTGATTCGTTAAGACACACACGCACACATCTGTAGAAGAGTTGGGATTTTCTGATCATTGCGGTACAACTATACACTTGACTGTACCCCAACGTACTAACCAAATAGTCTGGTATGTAAAAAAAGGCTGTTTAATAACAAAAACACACAACAGTTCAAATCTAAATTGAGTGAACTAAACTGGAACGACATAATCAAACCCGATAAAGACATAAATCAAAACTACAAATTATTTAATAAAACACTTACTAAATTGCTAAACCAATGTATACCAAAAATAAAACTAAAGATAAAAACGAATTACAAAAAAATATTGGCTTACTAAAGGAATCAAAACTTCGTGCAAAAATAAAAGACTAGAAAAAATACTTGCAACTAAAACTAATAACCCATTAATTAAACAAAATTATAAAAATTATGAAAAGACCCTAAAAAAAATCGTAAACAAAGCAAAAAAGCTGCAGTATATAAACAAATTAATAAAATGTAGTAATAAAGTGAAGACTATGTGGAAAATAATAAATGAAAGAACGAACAAAGATGTTAAAAAAGTCAAAAGCAACATAACGCTACAAATTAATAACAAAGTTGTCACGGAACCTAAACAAATTGCAAATATATTTAACAACTTCTTTGCATCTATCGGAGCGGGGCATACCCAACCCCCCGACAAAGAACCGCGCCGCACCTCGGTACTTCATCCCACAGAAAACACTATATTCCTAAGCCCAGTAGATCCCGGTGAAATAAATGTATTGTTAAAAAGCCTAAAAAACAAAAACAGCTACGGAATAGACGAACTACCATCAACCCTTGTAAAACAGTGTGCTAATGAACTTACCCTGCCATTTTATCTGCTTGTCAATCAGTCTTTTGAAGAAGGAAAGTTTCCGAACTACCTAAAGAAAGCTATAATAAAACCAGTTCACAAAAAATATTCTAAAACTGATCCCACTAACTACCGTCCTATAGCTCTTTTACCTACAGCATCGAAGATATTTGAGACAGCGATGTGTAATCGTGTTTATTCCTTTTGCAAAAAATACAACATCTTTAATGAATCTCAAAACGGTTTCCGGAAAAACCGCTCTACAGTTTTAGCCGTATATAAATTTATCCAGGAAGCTATTAATATAATTAATAAGAAAGAGTACGCTGTGGGTGTACTGTTAGATATGACAAAGGCCTACGATAAAGTGCAATACTATATCTTGCTAAATAAGTTACAAGGAATAGGGATCCGCGGGAGAGCTCATGAATGGTTTAATGGTTTTTTTACTGGTGTGTATATGTATATAAGTATGTATATCAGTCATCAGGTTACCGTAGTACAGGCTCTGCCTAGTTCGGGACCTGAAGACCTTGTGTGGATGTTTTTTCATATTATTATTATATTATTCAAATCATGCTTAGAAAATAGGGAACACCAAGTTGAAGTCGAATACTACATATAATGAACATACTAACCAAATACAACACATTCGATCTGACAGCAATAAAATTAATGCCTCAATCCCCCAGGGGTGTGTAATTGGATGCCTTTTATTTATAATTTATATAAACGACCTCCCAAGAATCATAAATGAGTCATGTATTCTGTTTGCTGACGATATCTCAGTACTAACTTCACGTCAAAACGAGTGCGTTTGTTAGTGTTTCAGTTAGGTTGCTATTCTAACTGAAACACTAACAAACGCACTCAACAAACTAAAAGCATGGATGTCAGAACACAACCTCGAGATTAATGTTAATAAAACTAAAATCTTGTCCTTCCACCCACGCCAAAAAGCACCCCTTGATATATATCTTATTTACAATGACATAAAAATAGAGACAGTACAAGAATTCACCCTACTCGGTCTATCCATAGATACAAATTTAAATTGGAAATCACATATAAAAAAAATCGGTCAAAATTATCTAAATTTGCTTATGCCCTCCGCGAAATAAAAAAAAATACAAACCTTCAGACAGTCCTGGTTACGTATTATGCCTATGCATACGCGTGGTTAAGCTATGGCGTAATATTATGGGGAAACAGTACACATGCACCTACACTTTTCACACTGTAAAAACGTCTAATCAGAATCCTAGTTAACATAGAAGACACAGACAGCTGCAAACCACATTTCCAAGAACACAAACTTTTTACACTTCCCTGTATATACATTCTAGAAATATGCAAATTTGTTAGAAACAACCAACAATTATTCACTACACGAGAAAACATACAAACTATATTATACACTACGACACAAAAATAGGCTAAACCTACCTGGTGGCTCTAAGCTGAAAATACACTCAACAAGCACATTAGTAATGTCAGTTAAAATACATAATTAATTACCAGAAGCAATTAAAAATGAACAAACATTCACAACATAATGATACATTTTATTTATCATAAAAATATTCATTAATATTATAATAGCATTTATGGATTAGGTATTGTTTTAATTTATTTATAAATATATTAAATGTTTGTTCATTTTTAATTGCTTCTGGTAATTAATTATTCAAAATTTCAGTAGCGCCATCAGGATGGAATTTGGTGTGGACAAATGTGCGGTCATGCATGTAAAGCGAGGGGAGATTGTTGAATCCGTGGGGACCCAACTCTCGGATTCCACAAACCTTAGAGCCCTCTCCGCATCCGAAACCTATAAGTATTTGGGTATGTCGGAAGCGTTAGGCATCAATGTTACTGACATGAAGCAGTCGTTGAGGGAACGCTTCTTTGGCCGCCTGAAAAAAGTACTTAATAGTCTTCTATCAGGCGGAAACAAGGTGCGCGCCTTCAACGGTTGGGTCATGCCAGTTTTGATGTACTCTTTCGGCATACTCAAATGGACTCAGACCGAACTCGACGCCCTGGATAGGAGGGTCCGTACGCTGCTGACTGCAAATCGAATGCATCACCCACGATCATCGGTAATGAGGCTGTATATCCCGCGAAAGTGTGGAGGTCGAGGCTTTTTAAACGCTAAGACCCTCCACAATCGCGAGATATGCAGTCTCAGGGAATATTTCCTAGAAACCGACGTGGGTATGCATCGAGATGTAGTCACGGTGGACAAGGGCCTCACCCCGCTCTCCTTGGCTAAAGAGAACTGGCGCAAACCTGTAGTGCTTGACACTAATGATCGCATGGAGGTATGGCAGAGTAAGGAGCTCCACGGACGCTTTTTCCGGGCCCTACATGGACCGGATGTAGATCTACTAGCGTCCGTTGCCTGGCTGCGTTTCGGTGACCTCTTTGGAGAAACCGAAGGTTTTGTCTGTGCAATTATGGACGAAGTTATGATGACGAACAATTACCGGAGATTTATTGTGAAAGACGGCACGGTTGACATCTGTCGGGCATGCCACCGGCCGGGAGAGTCAATCAGGCATATCATCTCCGGGTGTTCTCGTCTAGCTAACGGAGAGTACTTGCATAGACACAACCTTGTAGCCAGGATAATCCATCAGCAGCTTGCTCTGAAATACAACCTTGTGGAATCGGAGGTACCGTACTACAGGTATGTGCCCGACCCAGTTCTCGAAAATGGTAATATCACATTGTACTGGGATCGATCCATCATCACTGATAGGACTATTGTTGCCAATAAGCCTGATATAGTGGTGGTGGATCGAATGGAGCGACGCGCAATGATTGTTGACATAACCATCCCGCATGATGAGAACCTCGTGAAAGCCGAGAAAGATAAACAAATCAAGTATCTTGACTTGGCTCGCGAGGTTGTCGACATTTGGGATGTGGACTCAGCGGTCATTGTGCCGATAGTCGTGACAGCCAATGGGCTAATACCCAAGAGCCTCGACCAACACCTAAGGAGGCTCTCGTTAGGCAGCTGGATCAAGGGCTTGATTCAGAAAGCGGTACTTCTGGACACGGCCCGCATTGTTAGGAAGTTTCTCTCTCTGGAGCCCTGACCGCCGGTAGCTTGGACCCTGTTCCCGATACCGGTGGGCTACTATTTTTTATATTTTTAAATGTTTTTGGTATCTTTTTGTTTATAAAAATATTTAAAAATGTAATTCATATGTATGTAAATGAAATAAAGGAATAAAATGAATAATTAAAAATGAATACCATAAATAATATTTAAAATCAAAGTCAAAGTATATTAGAAAAACATTTATAATCTACTCTTTAAAATAATAACGTATTATGAGCTCTCTTCCTCTATCCTATCTTGCTGTGCCCGACAGGGTCCACAATGATCCAAAATTATGTATATTTTATAATGTACCTACCACCTAAGTTTACATTGTGGAATGCAAATAAATATATTGAGTAAGAGCGTTTACACTTTATGATGAGTGGTAACGTCGCAATTTAGTGTAATATTCCGTGGTTTTCAATTTATATCATTTACTCGGAGGTATATTTAAAAAATATGTTTTACTATCTTTTTTGTTTTTTTTTTATAGTAGGTATTTAGTGCTCATGCTCACACATGTGCTATGTAATTATACAATACTAAGATAATGATAAGATACGATTTGGATCGTCCTAAGCTTATAGTTTTAGTTTGTCCAGGGATCTTCCTAAGCTTATAGTTTTAGTTTGTCCTCGGGATCTTCCTAAACTTATAGTTTTAGTTTGTCCAGGGGATCTTCCTAAGCTTATAGTTTTAGTTTGTCCTCGGGATCTTCCTAAGCTTATAGTTTTAGTTTGTCCTCGGGATCTTCCTAAGCTTATAGTTTTAGTTTGTCCTCGGGATCTTCCTAAGCTTATAGTTTTAGTTTGTCCTCGGGATTATCCTAAGCTTATAGTTTTAGTTTGTCCTCGGGATCTTCCTAAGCTTATAGTTTTAGTTTGATTGCACCATATGCACCTAAATGTTCGGTCACTGGGAAAAAATAACTGTAAGTATCTATTTTGATCGCACACCTACCAGGGGGCGCCAGTGTATAGGTCGCACCCGGGCGCTCTATGGGCTAGAGCCGGCGCTGACTATGAGGCACATTAACTACCTGTTGCTACGTTTACTTTAATATTAGCATGTCGTCCGCTCGATATGTAACAGTACAAGTCACTATGACGTATGTGTTGCAGACGCGTCGTCGTCCAACGAGGCCGTCCACCTGCAGCGGCGGCTGCTGTGCCTGAGCTCGGACCTAGTGTCGCTGCGCAACCACCTGCTGGTGGGCGCGGCCGGCGCAGGCAGCGCGGCCGGCGCAGGCAGCGCGGGCGGCGCGGCCGGCGCGGGGCAGCCGGCCGTGCCGCCGCGCGCCCCGCACCTGCTGCCGCCGCCCCCGGCCGCGCAGCCCCCCGCACCCCCCGCGCCCCCCGCGCCCCCAGCGCCGCCGCCTGCACCGCATCTTCCTTTGCCGCCACCACCAGGTCAATATCCACGTACCTATACATTATTATCATATGATCATTTGACCTCTCAGAAGTTCGACCAGTCCGGCTGCATCAACAGAATATCGGTCTGTTACCCCGAGTACGCACGGGTCGCGCACCTGATTTTTAACTCTTGGTGTTGAACCGAGTGTTGAGAATCGAACAGGGTGTATCCCAGAGCGTCAAAAAAATACACGCGATATGAAATCGAATGTTGTTGTGTGTAGAGAGCCGCTGGTCACAGCCGAAGCCGGGGGCGTGCGGTGCCGACGTGGAGGACCTCATCCACCTGCGCGGCCCGCTCACCGAGGACGCCGTGGTGCGCGCGCTGCAGGCGCGTTTCTACCACAACAAGTTCTATGTAAGTGTGATCTACCTCCTGGTATGGTCCAAACTTAAAATTACTTGTTTTCGAAGGTTGTGAGGTTGTCTTTGCCCAGCACTCCAGCAGAATGTGTTCTGTTTTTTCTTTTCCAACCTGCCACGTGCCCTGCACTTAACTTACTTTACCTTGACGAATGTGTGTGTACGTATGTTCCAGACGATGATCGGGCCGATCTTGGTAGCGGTGAACCCATACACGGATGCGTGCAATGCGCTGACGCTGACGGCGGCGCGTGCGCAGCGACCCGAGCTGGCGCGCCTCGTGCACGACGCCGTGCGTCACCAGGCCGATACCGGGTACCCGCAGGCCATCATCCTCTCAGGTGCGCACTGCTCCGCAACTAGCGCACATGTCTGATTAGTATTCACATATTTAATTCAACAGAAATTATTAATCTTTACACAATATGCAACATACTGTATAAAGATTGAAAATTCCTCTGACGTTGATATCTCAGAAGCATGTGAACAAGTTACATACCTTCAACGCCAGAGAAAGCAACGCCATAGTAGTGATCTTATCGTGGTGTGTCGTGCAGGCGTGTCGGGCTCCGGCAAGACGTACGCGTCGATGGTGCTGCTGCGGCGGTTGTTCGACGTGGCGGGCGGCGGGCCCGAGACCGACGCCTTCAAGCACCTCGCCGCCGCCTTCACCGTGCTGCGCGCGCTCGGTACCGCTGCCACGCCCGCCAACACGCACTCCAGCCGCATCGTAAGCATCTCGCCGCACCCGTGGACGCGACCGTACAGCCCGTGGACGGCACGCCGCTGTACGACCACGCTCAACCACGGCTTGTGTCCCGCAGGGCCACTTCATCGAGGTGCAGGTGACGGACGGCGCGCTGTACCGCACCAAGATCCACTGCTACTTCCTGGACCAGACGCGCGTGGTGAGGCCGCCCGCCGGCGAGCGCAACTATCATATCTTCTACCAGATGCTCGCAGGACTCACCCCCGACGAGCGCGCACAGCTCCACTTAGAAGGGTACTCGCCACAAGACCTCAGGTAGTACGGCAGGGCTCAGGACCGACCACAACATGCGTACTAGTGCTAAGGCTGCGATCTTATTGAACTAAATTTTTCGGTAGGTACCTCGCGTCGGCTCACCGTCGCCGGCCGGAACCAGAGGACGCGGCGCGGTTCCACGCGTGGAAGACCTGCCTCGTCATCCTCGGCATTCCGTTCCTGGATGTGGTGCGCGTGCTGGCAGCTGTGCTGCTGCTCGGCAACGTGCAGTTCGCGGAGGGAGGCGACGGGTCCGCCGAGCCTGCCAGCGAGGCCGAGCTGGCGGCCGCGGCGGCGCTGCTGGGCGTGGCCGCGCCCGCCCTGCTGCGCGGGCTCGTGTCCCGCGCGGCTCCCCGCGCCCGCGCCGCGCCCTCGCGCGCGCCCGCCAGCGCGCCCGCCGCTGCCGCCGCGCGGGACGCGCTCGCCAAGGCGCTGTACTGTCGCACGGTGGCCACCATAGTTCGTCGTGCCAACTCCCTCAAGCGACTCGGATCCACACTCGGCACGCTCTCGTCGGACTCCAACGAGTCGGTGCACAACCAGGACGCGGCGTCGCGTCGCGCGTCGTCCGCGGGCGGGAGCGGCGGGGGGCGGGGTCGCGCCGGCGCGCGCTCCATGGCGGCGTTGAACGACGCGGTGCGCCACGCCACGGATGGGTTCGTGGGCATCCTCGACATGTTCGGGTTCGAGGACGCGGCGCCGAGCCGGCTGGAGCACCTGTGCGCCAACCTGTGCGCGGAGACCATGCAGCACTTCTACAACACGCACGTGTTCAAGTCGTCGGCGGAGTCCTGCCGCGAGGAGGGCGTGTCGTGCGCGCTGGAGGTGGACTACGTGGACAACGTGCCGTGCATCGACCTGGTGTCGTCACTGCGCGGGGGCCTGCTGGCCGCGCTCGACGCCGAGTGCGCTGCGCGCGGCTCGCCCGAGCAGTACGTTGTCAGGATAAAGGCCGCGCACAGGTACGACATGATCATCATTTAAAAAAATTTATTAGTATTATGAAATTTTGGAATTAAGTTCCTTAACGCAGCTTGTGGTAGGAGTTGACTGGTAGAAATCATCACGTAAGGAAAAAAGCGTTTTGCCCCCTCTTCCTCCCTTCTCCCTCTTTGTCTCTTTCTATTAAATTACGAGTATGTGCGTGCGTGCGAAGATTGCGTAAGAAACTTCGTTCCTGACGGGGTCCCCCGGCCGCACACGGTCCTGACGGGGTCCCCCGGCCGCACACGGTCCTGACGGGGTCCCCCGGCCGCACACGGTCCTGACGGGGTCCCCGGCCGCACACGGTCCTGACGGGGACCCCCGGCCGCACACGGTCCTGACGGGGTCCCCCGGCCGCACACGGTCCTGACGGGGACGTCTGTACCTATTCCCCGAAGGGCTGGGCAGAGGTAGGTATATCTTTGGTACGCCTACATTTAAAATAAATAAAATATCATATAATTATTATTTATTTTCCAACTTACATCTATATTTACAGGGTAACCTAATGCGATAGTGTACTAATCTACAACTCTTATCTTAACTTATTATTATTATAATTAAATTTTGCAAACAATGCATTCTTTGTGAACTCACTCGGAGAACAACAGAATTGGTCCGAGTCAGTAGCTATGAGGTTGAGAGTCTCGAGAGTGCGGAGTGCACGCGTCAGTGGTGCCTCACTTAAAAGATTGGTGCTTACTCGCGCGCGGCTCCGCCAGCAGCCGTGGCCGTCGACGCCGCCACACGTACCTGTCCGGAACACACAAACCTACTCGAATGTGGCTTAAAATGTCCGCATTATGTAACTTCCCTCTAAGTACTTTGAATATGTACGAGTTAGTGCGAGATCCCTCCTGACTCTCAGTTCATTAGACCATGTTTTTTTATGCTTAACGATAATTCCAGAGGCCACCCTCGGCTGGCGGAGGCGCGGCCGCCGCACGCTCGCCGGTTCGCCGTGCGCCACTACGCGGGCGAGGTGTCCTACGACGCGGCGGACTTCCTCGAAGCCAACCGAGACGCCGTGCCCGATGACTTGCTCGCCGCATTCGACAACAGGACATGCGAGTTCGGATTCGCGACACATCTCTTTGGCGCCGAGCTCAAGGTTTGTTAAGTAGTTATATAAATCTCGCTATTTTCAAACGTCTGTTCTTTATGCACTGCGCCCAGAGCTTCCACCACAGTCCCATTCACTAATGAGGGTGCGAATAAGCGATGAATTAGGCCAGACACTTTCAATCACTTCTCTCTGAGTTTCTGCTAGCGCTCAACGGTTTTATGTACCTACGTAACACGGCTTGTAGATTAATTTCGGAACGAGTTTCAGTGATAACAATAATTATGCTCCTCCGGAGGATAGCATGGCATATCTGATATAGTCAAACAGTGATATGACTTCATAGGCCACTGCCTGTCTGCCTGTAAGAGTATGTTACAGATTTAGAATCTATGTAGTAAGCTAACCCTTCACCACTACTTGCCTAGTTATCTAGCACTCTGCACAGAACCAGTATTCTTATTATGGACTGATTCAGGACTTTTACTTATGTCTCTAAATTTTTTTTCAAGATTTCTGTTTACCGCTGAACGCGAAGCTGCTTCTGCAGCAGCCATTAATTCTCCCACTTAAACGAAATCATCAACTCGACCTTCGAATTCGAATTGCGCGGCCTTCCTATTGAACGGATCTTAGATCGTTAGCTAATGAAGAATGATAAATGATTTTATTTCTGTAAGTAGGTTTGAACAAACACTTTTACACGTCAATCATATTTTAACAGTGATTTGGCCATACTACAATGTTTGTAAATATGTGAACACCATGTAACTATCACATAATTAACTTATTTATCATTGCTACGTTTATTAAATTCTTTTTACCTATTGTGGAAGGGTAATTTTTTATTATAGGTGCATCGTCTTCACATAAAATTATATAATTAGCGTATACAAAATATTGTAACAAATTTTAAAAGAGTACATAACGGTGGAGTTTCTTGCCCATTCTTCTCCATACGAAACTACCTTTTGGAAGGGGCGACTAGAATCAATTTTATTTGAAATTTGAAAGAATTCTGATGTTGCCAAATCAGCCCTCTGATTATTTTTTATGTGGCCTACGACAATATACTGCAGATCTGGTAGCGTCGTGTGACGGGTCGTGGAGCTTCCTTAAATATGGTTCAGCTCCACGATGACTGATGCATGCATGTCGTCTATCACGACAGGCCAACTCAAAGCTGCATTGGCTCTTTCTTTAAAAGACCCCTCCGGACATGGCCCTGCGTTGTACTTAGACTCCATATTATTATATCTTAATAATATAATGTTTGGACTTTAAAAGAGTTTGTTATGGCATTGCTCCTCAGGAATCAGTCAGTTACAAAATATTGACCAAAAAACTTGACGTGTGTTTTAAAAGATCTACTTACAGAAATAAACATAATTTCATTGAATTCCAGGCTCTAACCGCTCAAGGCGGCCCGACGGGCGGGCAGTTCCGTGCTTCGCCCACGGTGGCGGCGGCGCTGGACGCGGCGGCGGCGTCCACGCTGACGCAGGACTTCCACACGCGGCTCGACAACCTGCTGCGCACGCTCGTGCACGCGCGCCCGCACTTCGTGCGCTGCCTGCGCGCCAACGCCACGGAGACGCCCATGCTGTTCGAGCGCGCCACCGTGGCCCGACAGGTGGGTCGCTCACACGGGCCAACTTATTATGTGTCCCTGGGTGCACACTACTTACACTCAATTGTCTACTGGCGGATACGTTTTCCTATGTTAATCATTATCATCAGCCTAGAGCAGTCCACTGCTGGACACTAGTCTCACTAGACACTGGTCTCTCCAATTGCACGCTATTTAGCTCAACTCTCGCCAACTCTCATCCAGCTGCTACCAGCCACCCTTAATTTTTTTTTTTTTTTTTTGTGGGTTGGAAATCATCAAATAACTTCTCCCGCTCTGGGCAGAGCAGGAGGGCGTGTCAGACTCTTACTGACTAAAACCCATCCGTGTTCCTTCAGTTGCCTGTGCCAGGGGCCACGGTATCCCTCTCGGACTTTCCCACAACCCTAGCAGGCATCGGCCCTAGCGGACCCCGTCATTGGTGTTGTGACATCTCTTTGAGGCGCGCGTGGAACACAACGCGCCGTCGACCCGGGCCTGGTCCTTATCGAACGGCGAGCTGCCCATTGCTCGCCGTTCGCAAGCCCGCGCCTACGGTGGCCGGGAATCAGCCTGCGATTCCCGACGCCCAGGGCGTCTCCTGCGGCGGCTAGGGGCGTGAGGGCGCAAATTTTGCCTCTACCTCACGCGTTCCGCCTCCTCCTTCGCGAACATTACTGCTTCGCAGAAGGAGGTGACGGCTTCCCAAGCCCTCTCGCTCCGTACCATGGCCTGGACCAAGGCCGGACGCGAGAGATCGCCACCGCCAATCGTCTCCACGAGGACACGGCGGTGCTCCGTCCAAGCCGGGCAGACCTCCACCGGCTACCAGCCACCCTGCGAAGATCTTACGTTTGCCGAATCGCGGTCTCCACTCAAGAACACGTCTACCCCAACGGTTATCGGTCCTACGGCTAATATGGCCGTCCCATTGCCACTTCAGCTTGCTTATTCTGTGAGCTATGTCTTAATCTTTGGGTCTCTGCTGGATCAACTTATTCCGGATTCTTTCCTTCAAAGATCTAAGCATAGCTCGTTCCGTAGCTCGCTGAGCGACCTTTAACTTATGGACCAGGTGTACCATTAGTGTCCACGTTTCGGCTCCGTAAGTTACAACAGGCAGGACGCACTGATTGACGTCTTCAGTCTTTAGGTTCTGCGGAATACGTGACGAGAAGAATCGACGAAGCTTCCCAAACGCTGCCCAACTCAGCTGAATTCTTATGTTAGTTTCTCAAAGTTGTTCTTACCAAACCGCAGAGTTTCCCCGAGGTTCACGTATTCTCGAACAACCTTGAGAGCACTGCCATTGACAGCAATCGTTCTCAGAGTGACTATGTTAATCGATGCATCCGTTTCAGGTGCGCGCCTTACAAATTTTGGAAACAACTCAACTGATGGCGAGCGGGTACCCGCACCGCATGCGGTTTCGCGCGTTCAGCGGGCGGTATCGCGCGCTGTGGAGGCGCGGAGCCGAGCGCGAGTCGGACGCGGCGTGCGCGGCCGTGCTGCGCGCGGTGCAGGCCGCGGCCGCTCCGCCCGCGCCCGCCTCGCCCGCCGCCGTGCGCTGGGCGCTCGGCAAGCGACACGTGTTCCTCAGCGAGGGCATGCGCCAGGTCAGCGCCAGCACGACCCACCATCGACTGGGAGAGCCCGCGAAACACTGACTTGCTCATTTAAACGGTTATGTCTGCAGGTGTTGGAAAGAATGCGACGCGCCAGACGGCAAGCAGCCGCCGAGTGTATCCAGGCCGCGTGGCGCCGGCACCGGGCGCGGGCCGCGCGGGCCCCTCCCGCCGGCCCGCCGGCCCCGGCGCGGCCCCGCCCGGCGCCCATCGCCGGCACGCCGCCGCCGGAGCCCGGCGACAAGGGCGACCCGACGCTCGCGAAGCGCACGTGCTCGCTGTTCGGGCTCGATCTGGTAGGCGAGCCGTTCCGCTTCTCGCTCCCCCCGGTTCCTCTGCCCGTGCCTGACCGAGCGCTCGCCCGATCGCAGGAGCGGCCGCCGCCGCTGCCGCCGTCGCGCGCCTACACCGTGGCGGGCGGCGTGAAGCTCGGCTACCCGCAGCAGCGCACCGTGGGCGCGGACTGGAGCGACGCGAGCGGCGTGCGCCTGCGCGCCGGCGACAGCGTGCTGGTGGTGGGCGCGGCGCGGCGCGGGCACGTGTGCGTGCAGGCGGGCGGGCGCGCGGCGGGCGAGCGCGCGGCGGGCGGGGCGCGCGGCGGGCGGGCGCGCGGCGGGCGGGCGCGCGGCGGGCGGGCGCGCGGCGGGCGGGCGCACGGTGTGCGTGCCGCACGGCGTGCTGGCACCCGCGCGCGCGCGCCCCCCGCCCCCGCCTGCGCCCGCACCGCCGCAGCCCGTCGCCTAAGCCACACTATGTCGCTCGAGCCACACTGTGTCGCCATGTGTGTCGCCCGAGCTACACTGTGTCGCCGGGCGCCGGTCACCGCGGCCGCCAGCTGGACGTCAGTTGGCAGTTTACCTGAATATGAAGTTAGATCTCGGGGTGATCCAGAAGACTCCTACTTGTGCTCGTCGCGCGTAGCTTTTGTAATAATTATCTTGTCTGGCGTCACCCTACGATCATGGAAATATCTTCAACGTTAGTGCTTCATATTATCGCCGTGTGTAAATAGTAGTTTTAAGTATTTATGGTCGCCGTTTCGTCGCACGGAGGCCGAAACGCTCGCTAAAGATGTAATGTGCCGATGTTCAAAAGGTATGTCTACACTTGTGCGCTTCGCTGTGTATCTTGAGTAATTTTGTGTCGCATGCGTATCATGTTTCGACGATTACACTTCTTAGTTCTACATGCGCTAGACGCAAAATGAGTTGAACATTAAAGCGCACGAAGACTTATGTAGCTATAGCTCACCTGACGACCTACCCCGCAGTATTATGTAAGAGGCGACCATTTTTATGTTATTTATAATACAGTCTAACCTGGTCGCAAATCCAGTTTGGTAACACTGACCATGAGAATTAGAAGCGTCTAGAGTAATCTTGACTTTTATTACCTACACGTGGAACTGTTTCATCTACCTACGACTACTGCCACTGTGCCATAATCATAATGGGTAACTATAACAACTTACGTATGCTTAAGCTCCACAATACTTACAACACAGACAACAATACGTTACCCTATTTATAGAGCAGTCTGGTAAAAGTACTCAACATGTAATTTCTAGAGCAGTCTGGTAAAAGTACTCAATATGTAATTTCTAGAGCCGTTAGTCCAGTAAAACTACTCAATATGTAATTTCTAGAGCCGTCAGTCCGGTAAAAGTACTCAATATGTAATTTCTAGAGCCGTCAGTCCGGTAAAAGTACTCAATATGTAATTTCTAGAGCCGTCAGTCCGGTAAAAGTACTCAATATGTAATTTCTAGAGCCGTCAGTCCGGTAAAAGTACTCAATATGTAATTTCTAGAGCCGTCAGTCCGGTAAAAGTACTCAATATGTAATTTCTAGAGCCGTCAGTCCGGTAAAAGTACTCAATATGTAATTTCTAGAGCCGTCAGTCCGGTAAAAGTACTCAATATGTAATTTCTAGAGCCGTCAGTCCGGTAAAAGTACTCAATGGTGCCGATTCCCTTGTTTACAAAATAAACCAAATTTAAGTTCAGTGCATCTTTTTCTTTCTATTTCATTAAGAATAGGACAGAAGATAAATTTTAGTTTAGTCCTGTCAAATTAATCAGCGCCTGACACTACTCCATACAAGTTTAGACGTGATTAAAAAGTTGACTACTAAAACTACATCAAATTACGTCAGGTGCTGACTTATTTGACAGGACTAAACTAATATTTATCTTCTGTCCTTTTCATAATGAAATAGAAAGAAAAAGATGCACTGAACTTAAATTTGGTTTAGTTTGTAAACAAGGGAATCGGCACCAATATGTAATTTCTAGAGCCGTCAGTCCGGTAAAAGTACTCAATGTGTAATTTCTAGAGCCGTCAGTCCGGTAAAAGTACTCAATATGTAATTTCTAGAGCCGTCAGTCCGGTAAAAGTACTCAATATGTAATTTCTAGAGCCGTCAGTCCGGTAAAAGTACTCAATATGTAATTTCTAGAGCCGTCAGTCCGGTAAAAGTACTCAATACCTATGTAATTTCTAGAGCCGTCAGTCCGGTAAAAGTACTCAATATGTAATTTCACGTACTAACCGACATGCAGCTCGCTAGTGTTGTAAACCTATGTATTAACTCTTATTATACTTAAGTATGTGACATACATAATTAAATGCAATTAACCTGGTGAGTATATAAGGGTTCACACAGACCAAAAAGGAATGCAAAGTTGTATGAACATTGTACAGATATCACACGTCTCCTCGGACGTCCTCAAGGCGCGATGATAAGGTTTACTAAGATATCATAGAAATCTTCTGCTCTGCGCTCTTAGCTCGGCGTTGCGCTTCATACTGAGCTTTGGGACGCAGATTGCTAGGTAGGGTCCCAAAGATATGCACGATGTCCACCGTAAGTTTTATTGTAGATAAAGGCTTACATCACAATTCGCAACCGATTCAAGTTTTGTGTAAACATCCAATCGAATATTTACAAACTATTACTCTAAAAATTATAACTTGCAAATTAAAATTGGCCAGCGAGCAACGTGCCATAAGTACGCGCGCCCTTACCATATTGTCGAAACTCTCCTCTGTTGTAACATAAATGCAACTGTACACGCTGACGTCCCGACGCCTTTCACTCTGATCACAATAACAGTGTCCAACTGTACACGCTGACGTCCCGACGCCTTTCACTCGGATCACAATAACAGTGTCCAACTGTACACGCTGACGTCCCGACGCCTTTCACTCGGATCACAATAACAGTGTCCAACTGTACACGCTGACGTCCCGACGCCTTTCACTCGGATCACAATAACAGTGTCCAACTGTACACGCTGACGTCCCGACGCCTTTCACTCGGATCACAATAACAGTGTCCAACTGTACACGCTGACGTCCCGACGCCTTTCACTCGGATCACAATAACAGTGTCCAACTGTACACGCTGACGTCCCGACGCCTTTCACTCGGATCACAATAACAGTGTCCAACTGTACACGCTGACGTCCCGACGCCTTTCACTCGGATCACAATAACAGTGTCCAACTGTACACGCTGACGTCCCGACGCCTTTCACTCGGATCACAATAACAGTGTCCAACTGTACACGCTGACGTCCCGACGCTTTTCACTCGGATCACAATAACAGTGTCCAACTGTACACGCTGACGTCCCGACGCCTTTCACTCGGATCACAATAACAGCGTCCAATTGTAGATATGCTGACGTCCCGACGCCTTTCACTCGCATCACAATAAGTATCCAATTCCCCGATTGTTCTTACGGGTGATGAATTTATAAATCTACAAAAAAAGTGAGCAATGTATGAATGAATAATTTACGCAGATAACATATAGGTACGTAGTGGCGTTCGGTGAGCTTCGTCCCTGTGGTGCTGCCAGGGCCGAGTGTCGGTGCTGACGTGTCGCTTAGTGCGTAGCGTAAGTACGTAGCGTGTATCACACTCGGCATTCGCAACGACTGGCACAGTTTCTGTTACCATATCGTCAAACGCGCATATTTGACGATATGGTAACAGAAGCTGTAGAGGTAGCTTTCTTTCGAATGTGTCATATAGGGGGTGTTGCAGTATTACTAGGCGCTAACGAGCCGCGCGCACGGGCGCACGGGCGGGCACGCCGGACTGCCACGTGTGGTACGTAGCGAGGGAGCGGGCGGGCCGGCCCGCGCCAGCCTGCCAACCAGAGTCTGATTAATAAGTATACTATGTAATCGAATGTATTCATTATTAATAAGTATACTTACTTACTATGTAATTAAGTGAAAAGTTCCATAAAATGTATGATGTCGATGAAAGGTACAAATAAAATTCTATATTAAAATAATCACTTTATTTTTTTCCAATAGTTATAATAGTTGTACACAAAATATGTGAAACTGTGGAATGTGTGGAGGACGCGGCACCGGGCGCGGCACAAGTAGCTGAATGAACATCGCTATTAAAACACCAAACCTTTGCAGTCACGTAAAAACACGTGAACGTCTGCGCCCGCGCACGGCACCGCTACTTCGCACAACTGGCTGTGTTCATACACCAAATTAAATGTGACTCAGGCTGGCTGGACAAATCTTCAAAATAGCTCGCATTTAACTAGGTCAATAGGGCACTTTATGTGACGGCTAAACTCCCTTATTTCAGAATTTGTGACGCTCACGGAATCTTAGATAGGTAATCGATCGAAAACGTGTCCAGCCAGCTTGAAAAACCACTTTTCGCTGGTCTCTCAATCTCGGTAACGGAAGTGATTTTTTGCATATGAACGGGCGTCACATAAATTTGTGACAGGCCTCGAGCTAAAAGTTTTGTGATACGTACAGCGGCTTAGTAGAAAAATGCAAAAATCTGTGTCCAGCCAGCTTGAATTTACGTATAAAACTTCTGGCTGGCACTTCCGAATCTCAATAACGGGAGCGTTTTCGAATACGGTTCCTTTACTAACATTTAGTGACGCAATGTGTGACAGTAATAACGTTTGATTTATGGCGTTAGAGCGTGAGCGTGACTTTTCTTTACGAGAAATCAATAAAAACTTAATGTCCAGCCAGCCTGAGTTCAAGCTGGCTGGACACATGTATCTCCGCTGCCTGATGATCTACGGCCTTCGAACTGTGTTCAACATTTTGTCACGGGGACGATAATGATAACCTGAATTAGTGACGGAGAAACTTTGAGTAGTTTCAAAGACATTGATTGATTTAAATATTCCCATACAAACATCCATTAATATTGTGAGGTGACCATATTTTTTACATAAATAAAGGATTTCTTTTTAATCGACTAATCGGTCGGTAGCAGCCACGCCTGCCTTGTATTTGATTTTCCCGTGGGAAGAAAAGGTTTTCCCGAAGTAAAAAGCGTAAGTATGTGTTAATTTCAAATAATAATTGACTACCAGCGCCATAAAAGAGAGCCCACTTGGATTTCGCGTTTAGTTCATTATCTTAGGTAACTGAAAATGAGAACTAAATTCTACAGTCGGCATATTATGTACTTTTCGAAGTGTAATCAGTAGGTAATCAGAGTAAGACAACTATTATTAATAAAATTAATCTGTGGTAAGACAACCTAAATAAGAGTTAAGATTCGACCAGTTGTCCTAGTAGTACCAACTTTAAGCAATTGATGGCGACACCAACATCAGCTATCATGGAAGTATTACTGTTGTCGGGAAATGCCGTCGACATTCAGACTTGTTTTACAGAAAAGAGCTGTTCGATCAATTTATAAATTAAGCCCGAGACACACTCTCAGAGAGAAATTTAAGGCTCCGCGCACATAAAAAACCCTCTTTGGTCAATTTCATATCTAATTGTGAGATAGCTGGTAATAATTGAAACATTATGTCTGTGTGACTACAAAAGTAGGTACAGTTTTCATGGCGCTAAACCATTCGTGTCAGTCACAGCACCTGTTAATAGTTTCATCACTTTTGCGCTCTCGAAAATATACTTTTTTTTGCCTTTGATTTACTAAATGAAAATATTGTATAATCATAAAATTATATTTTAATTTAATTTTAAGAATGTGTGATTTTTAAATTTCTTGGAACGGCTTGTTCAATAATAGGAAAAAATACATTACTACCAGGGTTTGTTTCGGAAAATAGGTTTTTTCGACATTATTTTTCTGATATATTTTGTATCGAAGTTGAAAAAAGTGATCCAGCCACGTGCAAGTAGACCATATAATGATGTTGATGATATGATTTAATGTTCACAATTAAACGTAGTTTCTAGTAAAAAAATTATCAAACGTCAGTCTCGCGTAATTTTTTGGAAAACTTGTTGCGAATATTACTGATTTTCCATGAATAACTAACTTATTTGAAAAATCCCTTTCAGCCACATGCAAAACAAAGAACTCAACTTTTCGAATCACAAAGAATTTTGTTTAAATAATGTTTCCCTTTCCTACAAATAATGCACAAAATTGATCAAAATCAGTCGATTTTGTGCACGGCCCCTTAAGGAGATTAATGTAATGGCTGTGCCTTCACAGTATATTTTTGAAAATCTTTTATATGCCCATAAAAACATAAACTTGTTTAAAAATACAGTGATATCCATAATATAAATACTAGGAACAAACACAACTTCGTTGTACCTACAACAAGGCTCAAGAAAATAGGTGGCTCGTTCAGATGTCAATGTATACGCTTTTATAATAAACTTCCAAGCCACGTTCAAGATCTAAGCCTTAGTAAATTCAAATCATTAATTTTTTCCTCAAAAGACCGTTTCAGACACCAATCTACATGGTCTTCCACATGATCTGACCAAGATTATGTCTGGACTTTAAAAGAGACTGTGGCCTCTGAGTTTGTTTCGGCCTTTCTTCTCAGAGTAGTCAGATAGGAAACGCCGACCTCATCTAGTTTTTAAAATATGATTGACGTGTTAAAGTGTTTGTACAAACCTACTTACAGAAATAAAATCATTTATCATTTACATTACGTTCACAGTTATTTTGTCTGCCGACGTTTAACTTTAAATATATTTTTTATAAATATATTGATTTCAAGTTTTGAAATCGATATTATTTTTAATTATTATTCTGATAATTAAAAAAACCTTACCATGAAAAACGAACACTAAAAATAGTAGGTATCTGCACGTAAATAATCAATAAAATAAAAAAATTACCCCCCTCCCCCCCCTTCTCACTTCTACACTTCTTTTGTCTTCTATCGATTTAAATACCTATAATTGTTCGTATTAGTATCACCAATACACGTATTTTCGTACATTAAAAAGAAAACCCCTTAAAATATACTTAGTCCTACATACAGCCTACAATATTGGTAGATAACCCTACTGCAGTATTTGTATGGGAAAATTTAAATGATCAATATCTTTGACCGTCACAAATTCAGGTTATCATTATCCGTCCCCGTCATATTTTTTTAACATATTTCGAAGGCCGTAGATCATCAGGCAGCGGAGATACATGTGTCCAGCCAGCTTGAACTCAGGCTGGCTGGACATTAAGTTTTTATTGATTTCTCGTAAAGAAAAGTCACGCTCACGCTCTAACGCCATAAATCAAACGTTATTACTGTCACACATTGCGTCACTAAATGTTAGTAAAGGAACCGTATTCGAAAACGCTCCCGTTATTGAGATTCGGAAGTGCCAGCCAGAAGTTTTATACATAAATTCAAGCTGGCTGGACACAGATTTTTGCATTTTTCTACTAAGCCGCTGTACGTATCACAAAACTTTTAGCTCGAGGCCTGTCACAAATTTATGTGACGCCCGTTGATATGCAAAAAGTCGTCAAAATCACTTCCGTTACCGAGATTGAGAGACCAGCGAAAAGTGGTTTTTCAAGCTGGCTGGGCAGGTTTTCGATCGATTATCTAAGATTCTGTAGCGTCACAAATTCTGAAATAAAGGTGTTTAGCCGTCGCATAAAGTGCCCTATTGACCTAGTTAAATGCGAGCTATTTTGAAGATTTGTCCAGCCAGCTTGAGTCACATTAAATTAATCTTTTAAGTCTTCTAGTTGAACTTGTATATGGATCTATCAGAAAAGTTTTAAATGAAGTCCGAGAGGATTCAAAGATAAAGTGATATTACTTACATAGTGAATGAACATCTATTACATATTTCTTTAGCTACGATTACAAACTAGGCGTCAACACGAACACTAATTCTCTCTTTTGATCTGTTAACAGTATATAAGTAATATATTAACTAATATAAAGTCGCGACACAATCACGATAAATGCGTAAACATGTAGATTTAAAGACAGCAACGGTTTATAATAATATGACAACAAGTACGTTCAGGTCCCGTCACTAAACAATAAACATGTAAATGTCAACATTATATGCTTCGTTGTGATATCACACAGCGGCCCCAGGCCGGAGCACAAATCATACCTTATATAATTATACTCACATTTTATATTCTGTATCAAAGGAATCACTCACTATGATTTTTATTGGGATTCCATATTAGTTAACAACTTTATCATATAAAAATACATGAATATTCGACGGTCTCGCCAAATTACACTTTCATAATATAGTAAACACTAATTGATTGTTGTAAAGCTTGACAAAGCACAAGAAGTAGTACAGAAGCAGTACTGCGCGCGGCTGCAGGCGCTCCGTCGCGCCAGGCCGCGCGCCGACATCCTAAGGAAAATTTGGCCACACTCTTCTTACTTACGAGTACATATACATTTTAAAATACTTAATGAATACATCGTATTACTAATACACTAATCAATTCTTTTATTTATTTATTTATTTTTTGTAATTTTATTATAGTAATACTGTGAAAATATAAAGTAATTACATATAATATTGAAGCTCAAAACAGCATTTCAGTGAATATACCAGATCTTTAATTAAACTACATTAAGATAGTAGATTTGTAAAAACTTGCCGCACGTGGGTAGACTACAGTGTGCGGTCACTCGTCAACTCGTCAACTCGTCAACACGTCAACACGTCTGAAGCATGCAGCGGACTGGCGCTTGCCCAAGTACGGCGGACCCTATTAACTAATGTAAACATTTCAAAAAGCCTACAACTAGTACGAACGAGTGCTGCCAACACGCGGCGCGCCCGCGTACTGCGACGTGTGCGAGCGCTAGCACTCGCGCCCGCGTACTGCGACGTGTGCGAGCGCTAGCACTCGCGCCCGCGTACTGCGACGTGTGCGAGCGCTAGCACTCGCGCCCGCGTACTGCGACGTGTGCGAGCGCTAGCACTCGCGCCCGCGTACTGCGACGTGTGCGAGCGCTAGCACTCGCGCCCGCGTACTGCGACGTGTGCGAGCGCTAGCACTCGCGCCCGCGTACTGCGACGTGTGCGAGCGCTAGCACTCGCGCCCGCGTACTGCGACGTGTGCGAGCGCTAGCACTCGCGCCCGCGTACTGCGACGTGTGCGAGCGCTAGCACTCGCGCCCGCGTACTGCGACGTGTGCGAGCGCTAGCACTCGCGCCCGCGTACTGCGACGTGTGCGAGCGCTAGCACTCGCGCCCGCGTACTGCGACGTGTGCGAGCGCTAGCACTCGCGCCCGCGTACTGCGACGTGTGCGAGCGCTAGCACTCGCGCCCGCGTACTGCGACGTGTGCGAGCGCTAGCACTCGCGCCCGCGTACTGCGACGTGTGCGAGCGCTAGCACTCGCGCCCGCGTACTGCGACGTGTGCGAGCGCTAGCACTCGCGCCCGCGTACTGCGACGTGTGCGAGCGCTAGCACTCGCGCCCGCGTACTGCGACGTGTGCGAGCGCTAGCACTCGCGCCCGCGTACTGCGACGTGTGCGAGCGCTAGCACTCGCGCCCGCGTACTGCGACGTGTGCGAGCGCTAGCACTCGCACCTGCAGCAGCGGCGCAGTTCACAGAACTGACGGCAGGCGGCAGGTCTGTACCCTTCCTCACCTCCGCGAGCGGCCGGGCAGGGCGTTAGTAGCACGACTATATGAAACTAGCATACAGCACCATGAAAACAATATCAAATTAAAATATTAACAGGCATAAAGAGGGCGCACCGTGATACGAGTTGCAACTTAAACTTGTGCTTGAACATCATGCACAGCCCACTAGTGAGGATGACCTCACCTAACCAGCTCGACAACTAGGACATACAAACATTGGGTTAATCAAGAAGCCTTCATAAACATGTAACGACGCTTAATATATCGACAGCGTGTGCAGCAGTTGGGTGTGGCGAGCACCAAGTCACAAGTAACAACAGTTAAAGCGCAACTTGCGCATATTTCAATGATTTGTAAATCAATACCTAACCCATTCACATTGTCTGCCAAGCAACATCATCCTGTACACATCTGATATACTTAAACTCCATACTTATGAATAATTTAATTTATCTCTAACACAATATATATATAGGTAATCGATACGGAGACTGTCTCCACAAAGCAACGCGTACACTTTATAAGCGAATACGATATCGTTGTAATTAGTGCTACACCTTAACAAACGTGAACGCAGATAATAATGTAAGATTCGGCAGTGGCGCGAATTGAACACACACTATAAGGCAGTGCTGGGGTTACACACGACACGCGGCGGTATTTGTACTATCGCGTTACATTACATAAACGACTCTATCTCAGCGCATTATCGCTCATGACTTCATATACCTACATCGTTTATTTCGAGCGTCGTGTATCTACACACGCATTACGCATAAGCTCTCTGCTCACCGGCCGCTCCCGGACGGGAGCCGTCCGGTGGGCGGAGCGTGCGGCGGGCGTCGCTAGCGGTATAGCGAGCGGACGATCACAACACTAAATATTCCAGCGAATATCAAGTGCTTTCGCGCAGTTCGCATATTAATTACAAAATCATAAAAATATAATTTGAAATACGGCAAGGTCGGTATTGGCGTTACGTTGATGTTTGAGCGAAAGCTATTTATATCGACTGGAAGCAGCAATACAGAGCACGCAACTAACGACGCCCGCGCACGCGCACCTAGAGCCTGCGACCGGCAGCATGACAGAGTGCGCAGTCATCGTGAGCCACGATCACTGACTCGCGACGAACTTACACGTCATGTTGAATATTTACAACAGACACCATTATATGAACAGTTTACCTTCGAGATCACAACATAGGTAAGCACGACATAATCTAGCTTTACTAGTCGAAACTTTTATGAATGATATAGTTAATGGAAGCGTGGCGGTTGTTCGTGTAACGCACACGACCGATCTGACCGATATTCCCGTAGTGTCACCCGAAAGCTGACGAAAGCCGACAGCGGTCAAACAGTCGGAGACCGGTCGTCGACCGTGCCGCCCTCTGCGAGCGTGTCGGCTGCGTCTGCGAATGACATCGATCCTCGTTCTCCTCTTCGGCTCCTCGAGTACACTGAACAGATTTTCAACAGATCGCGCGTGCGGGACGGCTCGGTGCGAGGCGCGCTGACTACCGCAAGTAGGCGGGGAAGCAGCAGAGCGGGCCCCGCCGCTAGTCGCGCGGGATGGGCGTGCTGCACGCCAGCGACGGCGCGCGTCGGGCCAGCGGCGAGCGCGCGCCCTCCGCCGCGCCCGCGCCCCCGCCCGCGCCCCCGCCCGCGCCCCCGACCGCGCCCCCGCCCTCGCCCGCGCCCTCGCCCGCGCCAGCCGCGCTGTCGCCCGTCAGCGACGTGAACACGCTGCTCGACGACACCTCGCGCACGCAGCGACGTTGCTCCGCTGCAATAACATGACAAAGCACTATTTGAAGACAAGCTTATTAGATATTAGTGTTCAACGTTGTGCTCGCATAAACCGTCGAGCCCTCAAGTTGCATTAATCAGATCAGAAATCATGTTTTTTACAAATATATCAGGAGCACGGTTTTGATTACCGATCGCGTGAGATACGAGGGCGGGTCAATAAGTCCGTGACTTTTGGAATAAAACACAGATTTTTTGATAAATAAATCATTTTATTTTTCAACGTAGTCTCCCTTGAGCTCTATACACTTTGTCCAACGCTTCTGCAATTTTTTTATCCCTTCCAAAAAATATGATTTGTCGAGGTCCTCAAAATATTGTTTGCGAGATGACTTCATCATTGGAGTCAAATCTTTTTCCACCAAGCCATTTCTTCAGGTTTGGGAACAAGAAGTAGTCACTCGGAGCCAAATCTGGAGAATAGGGCGGATGAGGGAGCAATTCATAGCCCAATTCATGGATTTTTGCCATGGCAACTGCACATGTGTGCACCCTTGCATTGTCTTGGTGGAAAAGAACTTTTTTCTTGGCCAAATGAGGTCGGTTTTTTTTCAAATCGTCATTGAATCGGTCCAATAAGTTGGCATAATATTCCCCATTGATTGTTCTTCCCTTTTGAAGGTAGTCAATGTGGATTATCCCACGTGCATCCCAAAAAAACAGTCGCCATAACTTTATTGGCTGACAAACCCACCTTGGCCTTCTTTGGCGCCGATTCACCCTTAGAAACCCACTGTTTTGACTGTTGTTTGGTCTCTGGTGTGTTGTGATGGATCCATGTTTCGTCCACGGTTACAAAACGGCGCAAAAACTCCTCCATATTGCGATTAAACAACGCTAAACCTTCCTGTGAAGTTGTTACACGATTGCGTTTGTGGTCGACTGTGAGCAAACGCGGCACCCATCTTGCGGAAAGCTTTCTCATGCCCAAGTGATCATTTCAAATTGAAACCACTGAGCCATGCGAGATCCCTACGGCTTCCACAATCTCTTGCACTTTCAATCTTCGGTCGGCCAACACCTAATCGTGAATTTTTTCGATTGTTTCGGGTGTAGAGACCTCAACTGGGCGTCCAGGACGTTGGGCATCTTCAGTGCTTGTACGGCCACAACGAAATTCAGTAAACCACTTTTTTACCATTGAAATCGATGGTGCAGAGTCCCCATAATATTTATCAAACTTAGCCTTGGTCTCGGTAATGGTTTTTTTTCGCAAAAAATAATGCTTAATAAGCACACGAAATTCACTTTTTTCCATTTTTTCCTCAAATTACTGGGTAGTCTGATAAAGATAGCTGTCGAACACAAACTAACTGACGCAGCAAGTTCAAATTTTGATAGGAGTCAACCTCAGAACAATAACTAAAGCATAGAAGGAAGCTAAATTTAACTAACATAGTCGTCTCTGTTTTCTTATACACTCATAACAGCATTAGAAAGAGACAGATGTAGGTTGCTCAAAATGCAAAGCGTCACAAAGCAAACGTCAATTTGGCTACCTTGGCTACCTTTATGATACTAAGTTTAAAAGCTACTTAACGTCTCAGGTTTTTGTCTATGACTTTGTTCATCGCATTTTTTCGTATAATGCTTATGGGCGCATGGGAGTTGAAGTGCTTCGTTGATTTTACGTGTTTTTATAAAAATAGTACAAAATTAATAGTGATTTAGTGTAAATCGCAAAGCTTAAAGATTAAATAATGTCCTGATTATAGTGGGATGTAAATCACATTCATCCCGCAAAGAAAATGATGCGGAAATCATAAGCTTCCATCGGTAAGTAATCAAATATGGTCATTTTATCGGTTTTGTATTCTCACTGTAGGTTATTTTGGCATTTTTTCAAATTATTTGAGTTTAGTGTACTCGGTAGTGTTTTGAAATCAATATTTTATGTAATTAAATAATTCGATTCTAGGGAAAATAGAAATTTTAAATCGGCATAGAAATTTTTGCAATAGTGCTTGCAAAAATAAACTATCGATACAATATCGATAGAAAGCGTCATCTAATTTATTACATTATTTTTCTTTACACGTAGTTTTGGGAAGGATTAAATATTTAAGAGTGAAATAAATACCTAAATACCTACGTTCTTGCCAGTAAATCATACGTATGAGTAATGAAATGACAGTGGTCAAAAAGCCGTGTGGCTCATGGTATAATAATTTAAACTCATGTGTAGCTATGATTTTTTTTTTAATTTTCAGATTCCCTCCTATATTGATATGAGGCAAACATGGATCAACGCTATTGCACGTAACTACTGGGAATGGAAAAAACAACATCGTAATTGTTCCAAACATTTCAGCGATGACTGCTTTATTAAAATATTGCTACCAACGTCAATTTTTGATGATTTACTCGAACATTCATTCGATATTGATGTATTGGATGAACATAGAAATTTGTTGATTAAATTGATAAGCAAAGAATATTTAGCAATTAGAATTCATTATATCGCGAAAGAATTATCTTCTCCTGTAGAAAAAGTAAGGACATTTCTAACAAAAACTATAATTTTTAAAGGACAGTGATTTAAATTTTTTGTTACTTGTTCCGGTGCCAATCGCTCTTTAAAAATTATTTAAGCGTTTTCTTGGTAATTTCAATTTGTTAATAATTTATCCTGTGTTTATAAATAAATAAGTTAATCAGACAGAAGTGAGTTTATTTCACCTTAGCATATTTTAGATTTAAATGCCAAGGAGCGATACCATAAACTAAGAAGTCGATATCGGTATTTATTTTATGCATAGTCACATCACTAGCTAATACTCTTTTGTCTATGACAGCGTACACTTCAAATGTCCTAAAGCGCCTTCTATGCTTTAGTTATTGTTCTGAGGAGTCAACTGACAGATGCCTGTTGACAGGAGTAGTGTTGCTTTTTCAGTAAAGACCATTGAGCTAGGAAAAACATGGAGGCGCCGCATTATATTTGACATACACTTTGCATACAAATATGAGTGAAATACGATACAGACGGTGAAATATAGTTTTGTCTCATTCTTTCTAATGAAATAATCATATGTGATAAAAGAGACAACAATATTTAAGTTGTTGCTCATTATGGTAACATTTTGTCGTGACGTAGGGACAGTTGTAGGTAAGTGCCCTATCAGCCATCTTATGAGACATCTATTTAGTCTGTGGCGACGAGTTTCGTGGTAGTTGTGCTGTCAAATGGTTGTTTATTTTTTGTGTTATTGAGATTTGCGAGAATATTACGAGGAGTTTACCTTTAAAAATGAATGTAAATGTTGGAAAACAGCAAACCAACATGCCTGTGTTGTATTGTGAAGTGTGGTGCACGAAAGAATGGAAATCAACCTCAATTGTCTTTGCATAGGTTAGTAGCCGGTATTCATGCAATATTACATACATTCATACACGTTCGATGAACAAATTGTTACTCAATCGTGATTTTAAGGCTAAAGTGTATTTGGTAAGGTATATTTGGGGTCATTTTCATCTAACAGACCTATTTATTAATTCATTCGTTTGTTTACAATAATATGTCATAGTGGAATAGTGTTGTACCGTTGCTGTAATAGTTTCCGAAACTAGTTCCTCCGCTGAAACGATATCGGTACAACCAGCGATGTTAACATAAATCGTTCTGCGTGTCCTAATCGGTCCGAGTGACTTTGCTTGGTCACAGCACCGGGAGACCGTTCCACAGAGTTTTATATGATGATAAATAAAATAAGACATCGACATTTTGTTATTTATTTTAGTTAGATATTAGCAGCAGCTCTAACCAAAATGATTTATTGATCAAAATACTTACCTCTTTTATAGGTTTCCTAAAAATGAAGGATTAAAGAAAAAGTGGTTAGACGCTATTGGTGGAGAAAATATTAATCCGCGACATAAAGAATGGTACCTCTGCATTCACTTTGAAGAAAGCTGTTTCAATAGAACACTTGATGTAATGAGATTACATGATAACTCTGTTCCCACAGTATTTTACCAATTTTTTGTTTTACCCGCACCAAAAAAATACTCTGAAGAAACTGACTGGACAGCAGGTCCCACAATGTGTGTGGTTCTTTCCTCAAAAGACCATTTCAGACAGCGATCTACATAGCCTTCACGTGATCTGACCAAGATTTTGTCTGGACTTTAAAAGAGACTGTGACCACGGAGTTTGTTTCGGCCTTTCTTCTCATAGTAGTCAGATAGGAAGCGCCGACCTAATTTAGTTTTTAAAATACGATTGACGTGTAGAAGTGTTTGTACAAACCTACTTACAAAAATAAAATCATTTATCATTTATAATTATTATCACACAAATAAACATATTTTAAGTAAAAAAAAATATTATTTTTATTTTTACTCCACAACTCACTCTTTAATAAATAGTTAGGTATGTTATGTTACACAGACATGTTGTATACAAAAGTTTTTAATTCTGTACAGAAAAAAACACTTGATATGAGTTTTATTCTCAGATAACAGACGGTAAGTAAACTACTTACTCATCTTTTTCTGTTACAACAGATTTTAAGTAAGTGCCTACATAATTATGAACAAAACGTGATATCAAGTAAGACTCGTATCGATACTCGTTATAGTAACACCAATATTCCTTGATTGCTACAACCCTAGCAATGACAGCCATTTTATGAGACATTATGAGTTGTAGGTAGGCACCTTTTTTTTGTTTATATTTCCAGTCCATACTATTATAAGTAAAGACGGTCAGAAATTCAAAAAGTCACGGACTTATTGACCCGCCCTCGTACACGCGTGCGTCTTCCTGCTAGCCAGTAATCAAAAAGTTTAAATGTTCTCTACACTTCGATGTTGGCGAAACAATGCGCCATTAAGCTGTTGATGGACCTTATTAAGGCCATCAGGCAGGGCCAGGATGCGGAGACGGTCATCCTTGATGGCCTGGCCACCCTTTTAACCCTTTACCGTGACTAGGCCATTAAGGGTGATCCACTGGAACGCCCGCGGCCTACGGGGGGACAAGGTCGCCCCCCTCCGCCAGCTCCTTCGGGAACAAAATATCGACGTGGCACTCATAAGCGAGACGGTCCTGGGACCTGGGGACAGGATTAGGTTCCCGGGATACCTCGCTTATAGGAAAGATGAATGGTCGGCTCACTCGCTACAGTATCGTGGTCTGGTGGTACTTGTGAGGCGGAGAGTCGTCCATCAAGAGCTCCCCTTGCCGTCACTCCGGACGTTTTATGCGCTGGGTGTGCAGCTCCATGTAGCCGGCGAGGATATAAATATCTATGCGTGCTACAAGCCGCCCGCGGCCCAACTAGACATGGCCGAGCTGCGGGCGCTTGTAGACGGTACGACGCGCGCCACCATTCTCGCCGGCGACTTTAACAGTAAACACCCGGCGTGGAATTCGTTACAAACGAATACCGAGGGGAGACGACTCTTCGCGGACGCGGAAGCCTTCGGCTATACGGTGTCCGGCCCGGAGACGCCGACCCACTACCCCTACACCGCGAGGTACGTGCCAGACGTGCTGGACATCGTAGTCCACCGAGGGCTACATTGCCAGATCACGCAACAAGTGATTGACGACGAGCTACAGTCCGACCACCAACCTGTACTCGTCGTCCTTTCAGGTGTGCCGGCCCGACTGAAGCCACTAGCGCCACGTCGATCAACGGACTGGACGAAGTTCGTAGAGAAAATAGAGACCACCACGCCGACTTGGCCTGTTACCACCTCCGCGGACGTGGAACAGACGGCGGACGACGTCACTGCTTGCATACAAAGCGCCTTACAAGCGGCGACTAGCACACAGCCGCAGGGGAGAGTGCTATTGCCGCCCCTGCCGGCACGCATCAATGCATTGATCGCCGACAAGAGGCGCCTTCGCAAGCAGTGGCAGCAGTTAAGATGCCTTACCATCAAGACGCAACTCAACCGTCTCGCGGAAAAGGTAAAGGCCGAGCTTCAGGCTCACACCGCCGCGGGCTGGGAGGAACGCATAGACGCCGCAGCGGACAGCTGGCCGTCTGTGCATAGACTGTGCCGCCAGCTGACGAAGACCCCAGCCCCGGTGCTTCCGCTGCTCAACAGCGACGGGGCGCTCAAGTATGTAGCGGAGGACCGGGCGGAGGTCTTCGCCGAGCACCTGGAGCGTCAGTTCCGCCCGAACCCGACCAGCGACACCGACCATGTCGCAGCAGTCGAGAAACACCTGGGAGACTACTTCGCATCGCCGATAGCTCCCGATGAAGATGCTATCTTTTTCTCGCCTGGCGCAGTTAGACGCGCCATTCTAAACACGAAGCCTAGGAAGGCCCCCGGTGCGGACGGTATCACCAACATAGTGCTGCGCCGCTTACCGTACCGTATGGTGGCGGCGCTGGCGCGCCTGTTTACGGGGATACTGCGCACGGGGACCTTTCCCGCGGCGTGGAAGGAAGGGCGCGTCATCATGCTGCCCAAGGCGGGAAAAAATACATTGAAGCCGGAGAGCTATCGGCCAATCACGCTGCTGCCGACAGTCTCCAAGGTGTTCGAAGCACTCCTGCTGCGACATCTGCAAAAACACATTGTGCCACGGACGGAGCAATTCGGGTTCCGGGCGGAGCACAGCACGACGCTCCAGCTGTCGAGGGTACTGCACCACCTCGCAGCCGCAGCCAATAAGAAGGAGTACTCGGTGGCAGTATTCCTCGACATGGAGAAGGCCTTCGACCGTGTGGCAGGAGGGCCTCATTTACAAGATGGCCACGTCCGACGCGCCCCCTCGCGTTGTAAAGGTGGTCTCTGATTTTCTCTACCATAGGACTTTCAGGGTGGTGGTCGACGGCGCGCTATCAAGCGCCCGCCCGGTGCTAGCGGGTGTGCCGCAGGGCAGCTGCGTGTCGCCGGCGTGTTACTCACGTTACACCGACGACATCCCCACTACCTCGGATGCGATGCTCAAGCTGTATGCAGATGACGCCGCGTACATTACTACCTCGCTCAACGCGAAGTACGCGGCGGTCAAGATGCAGCGCGCCCTGAATCTGCTTCCTGATTGGTGAAACTTGGTGAACGTGGGTAAGACGCAGGCGTTGGTCACCGGCTTCGCGCGCCTCCCACTACCCTTGAAACTTCAAGGAGCCGACATCGAGTGGTCGCCCCGGGTCAAGTACCTGGGTGTCACCATCGACCGTCGGCTCACGATGGGGCTGCACTGTCCGCAAGGTCGCCGCACAGGGTAGGGTCGCCCGTAACCTCCTTAAACCAGTGCTCTCGTCCCGCCTCCCGGCGCGCGTAAAGTTGGGCGTGTACAAACAGTACGTGCGCCCAATATTGACGTACGCCGCCCCCGCTTGGTTCGCCCTCACGAGCGAGTCGAACATAAAGCTGCTCCGCACGCAACATAATCAAGCGTTGCGGACAATAGTGGACGCCCCTCGCTTCGTGAGGAACGATGTCATCCAGCGGGACCTCGGGATTGAGGGCCTGGATGAGTTTGTGCGGCGCCTCGCGAAAGGAATGTTCGCGCGTGCCGACGCATCTGCTTGGGCCCATGTCAAGCAGATAGCGCCCTGGCATACGCGCCCCCCTGACGCGAGACCCCTACCCCGCGACCTGGTAGCGGACGACGACCCCATCGCACCGGATTGACTCCCGAGTAAGCCGCATCCAGGTTACACGCGGCTTACTCGAAACAACTGAACTCTACAACACTACATACATCCGTTGCGTAGCGTGTGCTAGGTTAATATAGGCACGTTACGTAAGGGGTGCATGTTGAAGAGCCTCCCCGTGGCGCACCCTAGGCAACGTCGGCTCCAATTTCTCCCAGTGCGGTTTTGGTGGACAATTGGGGCTGGCGGCTAATCTTCAACAAGCGGGGAAAGGTCACGGTTCGAATCACCGATCATGCTTGATGGTCGGTGAAGGGAACCAGGCTACAGAGGGCAGATACGCCCACTCCTCCTCTGCTTACAGAGGGAGGTGAGTGGGCGTAGACTGGGCAGGGCCGCCGCTGCAGAATAGGCGGTCGTGTCCCGGAGGGAGGCTGAGCCAATTTCCCATAGCCCTTCCATCACGGCGTTGTGGGAACACCGCTGAGTTTTAGTGGGTATACTGTCGGTTGCGGATTTCGACAGGAGTCCCACATACCCCGTCTCGTCCCCCACGAGCGGGGATGCATAAAGCATTTCTCAGCGAACAAAAAAAAAAAAAGGCACGTTACGTAAACGAAATACAGACACCCACCTCTATACAGGCGCCTAAACACACACGTGAATGCGCGGCGCGGGCGGCGATTCAGGTAGACACTGAGCGGTGTTACACAGTACAATACCGCTCACACGCACACGACGGCTTCTTAGCCCGGACCGTGACCGGCTAGCTCTGGAAGCGGGACGGGCGGGAGCCACAGACCCTATTCTGTAGGAGCGTCGAGTCGGCACCTTCGTCGCTGGTCGTACCCCGCCAGGCCTCCCCCAGGTAACTGGGGGTCTCACCTGGCGGGGACAGACCGCCGAGGTGTCGTGAAGATAGCGGCGCTGTGAAACAGCGCCGTGGCGCGCCTACAGAAAAACACATAGCAACCACTCACACGGGCGCGTGTATCAAACACGCGCCCGACCGCGGCCATCAAGCCACTGTAGCGGACCTAATGAGAGGCCCGTATTTACGGGCCGCCGTGCTGCATCCGCGGCCGGGGAGCGATGCCCCGGTACCACTCGCCGCGCCCTCTTACGGGGACGCAGCGCCTTCCCAACGATTAGATCATTAGTCTTTGAACTATCGTCAAGCAAACAACTCAATTGGGAAGAAAGTGTGAATTATGGAAAAAATCGCGTACCGCGCCGTAATAAAGTTCCTTACCAAGCAAGGAAAGTCAGTTCAAAATATACTGGAAGAGATGGAATCCGTTTACGGGGACTCTTGCCCGGGTAAAACCATGGTTTACAAGTGGCACAGTGTCTTTAAACAAGGCAGGACCTCACTTGAAGACGACCCACGGCCCGGACGGTCGATCGAGGTGACTACTCCGGAAATCATTAAAAAAGTCTAAAAAATAATATTGGAAGATGCCAGACTAAAGAAGAAACAGCTTGCAGAAATGGTTGGAGTATCGGATACGACAATTTTCAAAATTCTACACGATCATCTTGGCATGACAAAGGTCAGTGCAAGATGGGTGCCAAGAATGCTCACGCCGCCTCAAAAACAACACCGCGTGGAGTGTTCTCGCACGTTTTTGGACCTCTGTAACGAAGATAAGGATGGACTATTAAGTCGAATTGTTACTAGAGATGAAACTTGGGTTCATCATTATGAACCTGAGTCGAAACAAGACTCTATGCAGTGGCACAAAAAAGGCACACCACCACCCAAGAAGTTTAAAGTGTCACAATCGGCTGGAAAAATCATGGCAACGGTGTTTTGGGATTCAGAAGGGATCCTGTTGACCGATTATAAAGATAAAGGCGTTTCTATAACCGGAGAATACTATGCTTCTATCCTCGAGAGGTTGAAAGAAAGCATTAAAGAAAAAAGGAGGGGGAAATTGACCAAAGGTGTCCTTCTTCTTCACGACAATGCGCCTGTTCACAAGAGCCGTGTTGCGTTGGCTGCCCTGCATAAGGTGGGCTTCGATATTTTAGACCATCCACCCTACAGCCCAGACCTGGCTCCCAGTGATTATTACCTCTTCCCAAAACTGAAAAAAGAACTTGGTGGTTTTCAACTGATGAAGAAGTGAAGGACGCGTTTTCAGCTTATTTTTCGGACAAAGACAAAGCATTTTTTATGAAGGTATACATAAGCTAATTGAAAGATCTGAAAAATGTATAAGGGTAGCAGGTGAATACATTGAAAAAGAAAAATAATTTAGTATTTTTATTTTCACTTCTCACCCTCCATTCCGCGAACTTAAAAACGCCCCCTCGTACATCAAAACAAATCCAATCGTAACACACGTGTTTTAAAGTCAGAATTAGAAAGTGCCAAATAAAAGTAATACAATTTTACGACCGAGGCTCGCCGCTAGGACCAGGAATGAGTGGAGCCGAACGGCCCAATATTTTTTTGTATATACTGTAATTATAAAGGGTAACTTTAATAAAATTTGTCAAGTCAATAAAAAAATTGGTGTACCTAATAAAGCGTATTTTGTTATATTCTATGGTGTATATTTATGTTTATGTATGTTTTTGGATAGGGTACCACATTAATTTATTAAGGAAACTAATTTAAAGAGCCATAATTATTTATTTATTCTTTATTTTGTGACAAAAATGTAAAAATATTACTTAAAAAAATCCTATATCAAAATCCAATTACTTAAAATAAAAAAGTTCTTGTAAATTTATGACGTAATGTTCATATTTTCTGAAGTTAAAAAAAATACGGATGCGACTGAATAATTATGTTTATTATTTAAACGTCTTTTCGATAGATTTTTATTTTCTCCGTATCTTTTTTTGCTATGTAATGCAATCTTACTTTAAGGTATCGTTCATTAATAGATTTTATTGTAATAATTCTATGATCATTATCGTAACACTTGGATGAAACTATGTCGACACCTAATAATGATGATAATACCTTGCTGCAAATTTGAGAAATATCTATTATTGTTAGTACACGTGTGGTAGTGCCTAATTGCAATTGTAAACAAGTCTCAATAAACAACAAAAAAAACGAAACAATAGCGTCTCCAACAAATGGAACAGAATTAACGCACATAACCCGAACAATTTATGTGGGCATTAATACGTTTAGTGAAAGTCTTTACAATTGAGATACTTTACTGCTGTTTATTACGACATAATTAAAAAAAAATACGATGATTGCTTGACAAAATACCAGTATTTTACAATACAGAGATAACAATAATATACTTAATGATAATATTGATGCTTACCGAAAATATGAAACTCCGTCCTTTTTAACGTCCTGGATGTGTTATTTTTACAGTTTTTAAACGAGTATTGAGGCATGTTTACTGATGGGTTTTTTAGTGTTATAAATATTGCGGCTGAGAGAAAATACCTAATTATTCTGCGGGATTTTAATTTACATTTACGTGATGCGTGTACGATTAGGCGCGATTCATAGGTTTTGGAAATTAAAGGATCTAGGACTGACCTTGATTCGATCTTCAAACCTCATGGCTGACGATGCGTTTTTCTGGATTCCTTGGGCCCAAGAGATTCCTCCTTCTTCACGAAAACACTGCACTGATTCACAATTAATGTTCACGGTAATATATTTATGGTTATAGAAGTTTTTAGAGGATTACTGCGCTCACGCAAATATTAATGTTTATCGATCGGCTTTCTCACACGTTATAGAAGTATTGTGGATGCCAGCGCCACGTCGCGGCTTTTCTTCCGAAGCTTGTCGAAAGACCTCGAAGATAATTTTCTTGTCTCTTCATAGGGTTATAGGAGTGAAAAGGATGGAGACAGGAAATAGGAATACGAAACGCTCGCTCCTAATACTGCTAATTTTAAGGTTTTTTTTTAATAAAATAATGAATTCGCGTTTTAGGCCTTTGGACTATATGTGTCATATTAAGTATGCTATATTTTTGGCGTCAACATTTACCGTCGGAGCGCTCGATTGCTACTAGATTAAAAGCCCACCCAAATGTTCAAATGGGCGCTCATATAATAATAATAATAAACGTTTATTTCAGACTTTCTGTCCATAGGTACTTACAAAAATGAACGAAACATACAGTAAAATACACATACTTACTAACAAAAAAAAAAAAACATTTGGTGAGGAGTTTTTTTTTGTCGCGGATTGTTTATCTAATTCTTTATTAGTGGTCGATGGTGTGGACGCTAAATACATATGTGTACATGATATGATTTGATCAACATTATTACCCGGTTTCTGAATTGTGAATTTGACGTTGAGAACGTTCTAATCTGTACTTAAGTATAACTAATCCGTTTCTGTTTTTTTTTTTAACTCTAATCAAGATTTGAGTACCTAATATAACATCATTTACTCAAATTTGACAGAATACATGCTTAACTCATGTTTAAGGTCGTCAGTAGCGTTTTTGAACTAAGAAAAACGTGTTTGACAATACTCAAAGCATTATCAACGTCAAGTAAAGCAGTTGAAAGTTGACACACCAATTTGGACTACTCAAACTGTGATCAGCTATAGTAACTAGTGATTTTGATCATAATGAGTGACGACAAAACCTCCCTGTCGTCTTTGGAGATAGATGCAGACAACGCAGACAACCACGCAGAAGAATAGCAGGACATCGGCCTAACTTGTTCATAACGCTAAGCGATGAACAATTTAAGAGTCGGTTCCGCTTTACGAAGGAGTCGGTTAGGTTTATCTAAACTGACCTGTCGTATTCAACGGCGGGACTGCATTTCTCCCATGTTGCAGTTACTAATAGCTCTTAGGTTTTACGCGACTGGTAGCTTTCAAGCTGTTGTGGGGGACACCGCGAATGTGAGCAAGGCGACGGCGACGGTGTAGAGAGGGTGACTAGTGCGATAGCATTATTGAGACGGTAATATGATGAATACGAGGGTCATTCAATAAATACTTAGCCTACAAAAAGTAAACGAAAATTTTGGAAAAGTGGCAATTTATTTTTCAACATAGTCTACTTTTAGTTCGATACACTTAGCCCAGCGATGCTCCAACTTTTTTAACCCGTCCGAAAAATTGTTTTTGTCAAACTCTGCAAAATAGGCCTCCGTGGCGGCGATGACCTCCTCATTTGATCCATATCTATTCCCGGCGAGTGATTTTTTCAGATTAGGAAACTGAAATAAGTCACAAGGGGCCAAATCTGGAGAATACGGTGGATGGGGCAGCAATTCGTAGCGTAATTCGACCAATTTGGCCATGGCAACGGCAGACGTGTGAACCGGTGCGTTGTCGTGGTGAAACAGCACTTTTTTCTTCGCCAGATGGGGTCGTTTTTTCTTTAATTCGGCGTCGAATCGGCCCAATAATTCAGCATAGTAAATCCCTGTAATTGTTTTACCCTTCTCGAGGTAATCGATGTAGATCACACCTTGCGAATCCCAGAAAACGGTGGCCATAACTTTTCCGGCCGATTTTACAGTTTTCGCCTTCTTTGGAGCACGTTCCCCGGTCTGGATCCATTGTTTTGATTGCTCCTTGGTCTCTGGTGTGTACCAGTGGATCCAGGTTTCATCGACGGTCACAAAACGACGCATAAACTCCGCTGGATTGCGCTTAAACAGCGCCAAACACGTCTCCGATGTGGTCTCACGGTTGCGCTTGTTTTCCGGTGTGAGTAAACGCGGCACCCATCGCGCCGACAGCTTTCTCATGCCGAGTTCCTCATGAAGAATATGATGTACTGTTCCTTCTGAAATGCCTACAGTCTCAGCTAGCTCCCGAACCTTCAATCGGCGATCTGCCAATACGAGATCATGGATTTTTTTAATGTTTTCCTCCGTAGCAGCCGTTTTCGGTGCACCTGGATGTGGTTCATCAAAAACCGACGAACGGCCACGTGCAAACTCGTTGAACCAATTCTTGACGGTGGCCATCGATGGAGAAGAGTCACCGTACACAGCATCCAAGCGCTCTTTGATTTCGATGCGCGTTTTCCCTTCCAAAAATAGGAATTGAATCACCGAACGATATTGCTCTTTTTCCATTTTTGTAAAACCGATCGACACGTTCGCTTCCATAAGTTGTCAAATTAAAACAAATGAAGGGATTGGAATCAAAATTTGAAAAAAGAATTAAAAAAGAATGTGCTACACTGTGGTAAAACTCTTTTGAAACTACAGCGCCCTCTGGCGATGAGGCTAGGTACTTATTGAACGCACCTCGTATGTAATAGTTGTTACAGTAATATGATATTGAACGTAAGAATTATCTTATTAGTAACTAGATAATGGTCTGACATTATTTTTTATGCTCACATTCTCATTTGCAGAATCTTTTCTTGCACGATGCTTGATATTATTATAAAAATGTTTTAGCATTGTTTCATCCCTAGGCCCAGTCGTGCAGAGGATGTTTTACTCTTTAGTAATGGACTGCCAGGCTTTCTGTTTCTTTTGAATATACATAGAATGCCCCTGTCCTGTTGCACTATACTATAGTTTGGTATCTGAACAATAATGATCACCAACATCTAAATAAGCAAAGTGGTGAAACGTAAAACTATACACATTATATATACATTATAGGATTAAAGATTTTCTTTTTCCTCTAGAGTATAGTTAGTCGATCTCTTTTTCTTATCTTTATCCATTTTAATTGGTACGATAGGTAGTTTATGTAAAAATACTAACAGAATTCCAATAAAATCTGTGTTTATTTACTTACAGTTTGACATTCACGATTCAGTTTATACAAACACGTCAAATATTTAAATAGCTAAAGTATGCATTAGTTGGTAACTGTAATAACATAATTTTTTTTTAAAAAATGCCTTTCTAAATCAACTTACTTTTTAAGTTTGTTTTAAATTTATAAGAATAAAATTATGAGTTTTTGAAAATTACCGGTTTTTTATGTAAATTATAACGTGTTAGCTTTGATCAGGGAAACTAAGTAAATGTTCAGTTGATTATGGTGTAATGAAATACGATTTTAACTTGTGAAACGCAAAAAACTTAAGCACATACTTAAGCATTTAAGAATAATCAGTTGAGATTTGCTACTTTTCTCAAATCAGAAACCGGGTGTATATCATTAGGTATATTCATTATACATGTAACTATGGTTCAGATCAAAACACAAGCTTATGTCACGGGAAACAGGCACAATAAACCCCCACGCGCGGACATGGCAACACCGAGCGAATGTTTTATGTTTTATCTCTCACATAAATGTTTTATGGACGGTGCCATGATATTGGCGATGTGACTTCAATGCCATCGGCATCTTGTAATCCGCGCTACGGGCCCGCAACCGCCCGCCACCATCGCTGATACGCGTAAGATACGGCGCGCGTTTCTAACTCTTTCAACTTCTGATTGTAGTGTTTCAGCTGAGTTGACCACCGCGCGAACATCACGCCTAGTTAATAAATAATTAGCCAACAGTCGCGGAGCTCTTGTGTTCAAACGACTCGTAGCTTTCTCTCTGCGACTGGCAGATAGTTATTATGGACTAGCATCAGCCCGCGACTTCGTTCGCGTGCAAGTCGTAAGACACCACAACATACTAAAATAACAGCCACATTTTTATGAAACTTCCCAGTGTTGTAGTTTGTAGTTTGGGTGTACGTTTGTAGTTTTGGTCTCAGCAGTCATAATATTTCACATTGCAAAAAAGACTTATAAGGATTTTAGTAAATATTGAAGACACCGACAGCTGTAAACCTCATTTCCAAGAACAGAATAAATTAACCCTTCCTTGCCTATACATTCTAGAAATATGCAAATTCGTTAGAAATTACCAACACTTTTACACGACAAGGGAAAATACATATACAGTCTAAATATACAATACGCCACAAAAATAGGTTAAACATACCAAGCTCTAAGCTAAAAATGCACTCAACGAGTACACTAGTCATGTCAATTAAAATATATAATACATTACCAGAAAAAATTAAAGAACAAAAATTTTATACATTCACAAATAAATTAAAACAATTTCTAATATCTAAATGCTATTATATTATCAATGAATATTTAAATGACCAATTTTAAATTACATGTTTTATAAAATAATTACAATCTAAGTATACAGTATGTTAACTAACAGAGGGCGTTCCCGTTAACCCGCAATAGTATAGCATCCATACATGCTAAAAAAAATATTACCAACAAAATGTTTTTATTTTTTTTAATATTAAAATATTTACTAAAAATGTTAAATTGATACGTAAAAGAAACACTCTGTACACGCGTACTTGAAGAACGGCAACTTCGCAATTTACCTATTTATGAATGAAGGGCCGCGCGTGCGGCGATCTATTTGATGTGCCTAGCCCCGCCCCCTGCCCCCGGATGTCCACCTAATTTTAGTCGGAACTAATATCACGCGCTGACCGGACATGCATTATTTTCGAATTGCAACATCTTGCGTTATTCTTGTGTGCAAAATGCCACGTTATCAGTTCAGTGCTCAGGAGTATGCGAACATGGTGCTCATTTATGCTGAGTGTAATTATGATGGTGCACGTGCTCTGAGGATGTATGCTGAGAGGTACCCCAATGCACATCAACCGCGGAATTCTCGTGTTATTGTGAGTGCCCTGGTGCGTATTCGTAACAATGAACCGGTAGTGCCGCGTCGTTCTGGTGGCCCCCGACCCGTGATCTCTGTGCGGCAGGAAGAGAGCGTGCTAAGGCATTTTGAGGAGGAGCCCGGTTCAAGCACTAGAAGAGCCGGCCGCCTGTTAAACATGAGTCACGTCGCAATCTTTAAAATTTTAAAGAAAAACAAGCAGCATGCGTACTCACTTCAAAAAGTACAAGGTCTGTTTGGTCCAGCTGACTTCGAGCGCCGGTTAACTTATTGCCAGTGGGCACTGCAGCGACGCGCGGAGGACACCCACTTCATCGAAAACGTCTTATGGTCAGATGAAAGCCAATTTACGCGCAATGGCATGTGGAATCGGCGTGTATGCCATCACTGGGCAGAAAGAGGCCATAATCCGCGTGCCACTCGGCCGTTAGCACATCAAATACGGTGGTCACTGAATGTGTGGGCTGGGATAAAGGGAAATAAAATAATAGGACCTGTCTTCATCCCAGGGACTCTAAACCGAGTGAGGTATCCGGCTCTTCTTAACGACACCGTCGCGCGCTACCTCGACAGATTGCCGCTAGCCAAGCTCCGAAATGTGTGGTTTCAACACGATGGAGCACCCCCTCACATTTCAACAGAAGTGCGGTCGCGGTTAAACGAGTTGTTTGATAGCCGCTGGATCGGGAGGTACGGTCCCGAGGCGTGGCCACCACGGTCACCTGACTTAACGCCACTTAACTTCTTTTTTTGGGGTTGGGTCAAACAACTGGTTTATAAAAAAGAAAGCCACTCGCGGGAGGAGATGGAAATGCGAATCCGCACAGCATTCCGTGTTATCAGGAACTGCATACGCGAGGACCCGCTTTGAATGCGACGAGTGCACCAAAATAACCGTCGGCGATTGCAACAATGTGTAGACAGAGGAGGTCAGCATATTGCGCAGTTCAAAATCTAGGTAAGTTTTTAACATTATTTAAATGTATCATAATAGCTATTACATTTCGAAAACATTAAAATAAAAAATAACACTAAACGACTGTGCTACAAAATTAATAAGTTCAGAAGGCCCACTCTTTCCTAAAACTGCTTTTATACTCAGGGAGTACCGTTCAACGAACCTGTTACTACTGTGACGTTACACGATTGCTTTGAATAAACGCAAGTACTTAGGTATTACGAAGGCAACTGCATAAAATGAAAGTTTTTAAATTTCTGTATTGGAGAAAAAATTCACTTGCTAACGTGTAATACCGTCATTATCATTTAACTCCTAGCCTAAACTGTGGTTTAAATAAATGAAACTTTCTCCAAACTTAACCGCACACTATTTATTAGCGGTACATTATTTTTTAGATAAAATTAATTTTTTACAGCTTTTTTCATATTAACACTGTAAGCCTGTCGTACCACCGCACCGGTCTGAGTGGCTAGGTAAAACCAATTCGTGTACTTGTTCCGTGAGTGGACCTTCTGTACTCGTATCTGTTTATTTTGTGGCCACGAGCTCGCGACGCGGCGACGACGCGCGACGTGTCGGCATCGGCAGAAGCGCTGCTACCACCCCGCGTTCATTACTCGGCCGCTGCGTGCAGAATAACTGTCTAATACTCTGTATTTTAATTTTAATGTTATTGAAACGTGGCTTAGATAGGTAGGTACATGCATTTATGTTTTTTTTTTATTTACCTACTATGTTTGCGAATAGGACCTTCCAAGTCCAAGGTGCCTCAGTGACGCATTCCTTTGTCAGCCGGGCATTTGAGACGGGTTGTTAAATGTTATTGCTAAAACTACACATACTTACATAAATATTTAATTTTACTGATAACAACCCGACGACGACGTGTCTTTCTAATTCATTATCCGCTAAAGTGGCCGTGGGAACTCTAGTTCCCAGATGTTTTATGCCGCCATTAATAAAAGTCGCCGCTCGCCATTCAGCGCGGCGCGCGGCGCGGCGGCCGCCCGGCCGGTTCGCTCGGCTTCGTGAGTATTCGTGAGACGCTCGGCATCGTGCGTATTGAGACGTTGCCGGTTTGGGCAATGCTACTACGCTAGGTAGGTACTATTCAGCGCTACTATTTTGATTTTAAACAGGAGGTTTCGAATTTATTGTCAATTAATTATTTTTTTGAATTGGGATTATTTTATGCTTATTTTTCTATGCTGATATTTTAATTTTAATCTATTAATGATATAGATTAACTAATTTAGGGGAACGCCCTCTGTTATTTAACATACTGTATAAGTAATAACTAAGTTGTCAAATAAAACCCCTCTTCCTCTCTCCTAGTTTTTCTGTGCCCGACAGGGTCCACAATGATCATTTTTGTAAACCTACCACCTAAGTACACATGTGGAAGCAATAAATATATTGAGTATAATGTGACTAGAGTCAGGACTGGTGACGCGGGAGCAAGCGACGTATCCGTGAGAGAAGAAGCTCGTGCTACGGTCGACACCCGCAGCCTTCAGAAGCAATTTCCCATTGCTTGCAAAGTTTTAGTTTTTATTAAAGAAACAGTTCCTACATATTATTATACAAGTATTACAAAAAGTAAAAAAAACGTGTGCGGTTGGGGTCCCCCGTCAGGAACGAAGTTCCTTCCGCAATACTCGCACGCTTTGTTTTTGTGTATGGCGTCTCGCAGTTGGCCTTGAGAGGCCGTGACTGCTTAACCGGTCAATCCTGTGGTGCCTTTGAGCTAACTCAAACCCTCCGGCCAGGGGCATAATATTAATTCTAAACTAAGCGACCATCACCTAAGGGCACCCCCTGTGGGGTACGAACCTCGGCTTAGGGCGTCGCTGGGGGAGGACAGCATGTTGGGGACAGGCTGGATCAAAATGGATTCATTATTATTATTAGGGGGGTTTAAAACTACTGGCTCAGCTACGCCACCAGCTGGCTCTGCGGATCCTATCAAGGGACAGGGAGGGGAGTTTATCGGGGAGGAACGCGGACGCGAAGGACCTCGGCGGCGAGGTCGGAATTTCGATTTGTGTCTGTGTCTGCTGTATACTGTACTGGTGGGCCTACTGCTTTCCTGGAGGAGGGTAATGGGGTCGTCAGGGTCGGTCAGTAATACTCGCACGCACGCATACACTCGTATATATACAGAGAGAAAACCGCATGGAGGGGGCAAAACGCATTATCCTTACGTGACGATTTCTACCAGTCAACTCCTACCGCAAGCCGCGTTAAGGAACTCCGTCCAAAATGAATCAAATATATCAACTGTTGGGAATCGAACTGTCGCCGCCGCGCCCCGCGCCGCGCTCAGACAGGTCACAGGGGATCCGCCTTGTGCGAAAATGTTACTATTTATAGTAATACTTAGGTAATGGTGTGCTCACCGATCATGTTGTGCAGGTTGTCGATGACGACCTCGGTGTTGTAGGTGGCGTCCACGGCGCGCTGCAGGAACGCCGTCCACGCGCTCAACTCGGCTTCCTGACACACAAACACATAATCATCATAAACATTATAAGTACTATTATCTTACCACAGTGAATCCATATGTACAGTAAAATTTGTTAAGAAAACATTTTAAAGTACCTAATGAAAGCCAACAAATTATTACATAATGACTAGTTAATTTATTAGTATTCGCGTCTGCGGTGTGTTAGTTTTATTTGGTCACAGTCTTCTAGAAATAAAATGATTCTGTAAAGAACAAACGTACTAAGTAATCACTAGCTGCGCCCCGCGGGTTTTACCCGCATAAGTTACGATCCTATGGGAATATCGGGATAAAAAGTATCATGTTCAATGTTAGAGAGTTTAGTTTCCGCAATTACTCCTTCAGGTAGACCATTGTACGTGGAAAATATCCTATCTCCTAGTCCAGGTCATGGTCTACGCATGTGCCAAATTTCATCCAAATCCGTTCAGCCGTTTTAGGGTAAAAGCGCAACAAACAAACATACAGAAAATCAAATTAGGAAAGATTTGTATTTTTGTATGTTTTTTAAGCTATAAAATATTAGTTTGGATACATTACAATACAAACATTAACAACAAAAAAGCAAACATGCACTATCGGTTTGATTTTCTTTATGAACTTTTGTTTAAATCAATTTACGCTGGAATATGCCAAACCTTTGACGATTACTATGTTAATATTATTAATTCATGGAGAACACTATTAGGAGTCAATATTGTGTATTCTAGAGTAAAAAACAAGACAAGAGTGGGGCAGATCGCAGAATATTTGTAGCTTGTTAACATAGGTAATTAATATAAAATCAGTTGGAATATTTTGTTCCAAGTCAAAGGATTTATTTCAAATAGGCACATAAAAGGCACTTTTGAACGTCAACATTTACATTTAAATAGAATTGATTCTAGTCGCCCCTTCCAAAAGGTAGTTTTGTATGGAGAAGAATGGGCAAGAAACTCCACCGTTACTCTTTTAAAATGTGTTACAATATTTTGTATACATTAATTATATAATTATAGACTCAGATCATTGCGGACAATTGATTACTATTTCAAATTTAAACAAAAGAGTTACTAAAAAAGATATCACTGCTAACCCTAAAACTTTAAATCTAAACTTTTAAATAAATTACCACTTCTGTTGACTAATCATGACCCTAATCAACAATATAATGTTTTTTTTTTAATGTATTGCACACAATTCAATAAGCCATTCATTCCAAAGACGTTCTCAGTTAATAGTAAGGCTTCCTTCAGTGACTGGGCCACCATTGGTATACATACAAGTAGGAAAAGACTTTATGAATTGTATGATGAACGGACTTGTATAAACACTGCTGAATTTAATTTATATGTCAAGAATTATTCTAAATTATTTAAAAAAGTTTGTAGTATAGCCAAGTCACGTTATTTGAGTTCAAAATTTTAAAATAGTGGTAATGTAATTAAAATGACATGGAGTATCATTAATAACGAAACGGGAAGGTCATGCAACCGATGTAGTGACTACAGCCTTGCTATTGATGACAATATAATTAAATCTGATTCTCAAGTCGCCGCGGTCTTTGAACATTTTTTGCAGAGATTCCCGTATCGACTACTAAATCTCTTAACTCTTCACCCACGGCTTCAGAGTCTTTACTTAAAGAAAACGTTCCAGTTTGTGATTCTGAATTTTATTTCCAATATGTCACGTGTATAGATATAATTAAAACCTTTCACACGTTAAATGTTAAAAAGACTGCAGATCTATGGGGTAATTCTGTGGACGTTATTAAGTCGATTATAAACATTGTAGCACCAACTTTAGCTGTTATTTTTAATAGTTTTATTGACCGTGGTGAGTTTCCTGATCTTATGAAAAACAGTAAAATAATACCGTTGTTTAAATCGGGTAGTACATCAGACCCTACTAATTATAGACCTATATCAGTGCTTTAGTAAAATTTTTGAAAAGCTTTAAATTCTAAATCAAATGCAAAGATTTTTTAACGTACATAAATTACTACATAACAAACAGTTCGGTTTTACAAGGGGTCGTTCAACTACCGATGCCGGAGTTGAACTTTTAGGGCATGTGTATAATGCATGGGAGGACAAATGCGATGCGTTGGGCATCTTTTGCGATTTTTCCAAGGCATTCGATTGTGTTCTTCATGAAACATTAATCAGGAAACTGCACCACTACGGAATCCGCAGCACCTCTCTGGATCTTCTTACTTAAGTGATAGGATTCAGAGAGTTGATGTTAACGGAAAAAGATCACCCGGATCGGTAGTAAGAATGGTCTGGGTCAGGATGACTGGACCAAGAGAGATTTTTGAAGTTAAGAGCAATGCCAAGTTTTAGTACCTATTTGGTACTATTTGGTACCAGACATCAAATAATTGGTACCTCTCTACAGAGGGAAAATTATTACGAGGAAAGTGGCCAGCCATTCTGACTTCAGAATGGCTGGACCAAGTCGGCTGCACCTAGTTGTAGGTGTTATAACTATAGTAAGATTATTAATTCCAGTCAGTAAAATGACATTTCCAGTGTTGCAGGTTTTTAGTCCCAAATAAATAGTGATGTGGTAGAATCGACTTTTTACAATTAATAGTTAGTCGAGATTTCATTTTTTTTATTCAATATCAAAAAATTGCCTTTATAATAAAAATATGTAATTTACGGTAATTAAACAGAAGACATACACGGTAGGTAATTAAATATTACATAAAATACTGTTATATTATTTGTTTTTGGTTATTGGAAGCACTATGGTCATCACTTGTCACGCTATGGACGCCATTTTGTTTTTCATTCTGCTCCCGAATTCCGACGGTGCCAGAAGCGTTTAGTGTCCTCTTCAATTTCTTGTTTATTTCTTACTTGTTAACTTGCTATTTTTTTGTTGAGTTTTGTTACGTTGGTGTTTGAGATGGATCCCCAATTTCTAAAGGTTTGACTACAGGCCTAAAGGGCTCAACCGGCAAAGGTCGACGCCTAATAATTTCACATATAGGCAGTGATGAAGGTGTTGTAGAAGCCGGTTTACTTATTTTTGAATCGAAGAAAAATAGTATGGACTATCATGAAGAAATGAACTTGGGAGTGTTTTGAGGAATGGCTTAAAAGCATTTTGCCAAATTTAAAGCCAAATGCGGCGCTGGTATTAGATAACGCACCGTACCATTCAAGAAAAGTAGAGCGTATCCCCACTTCAAACTGGCGGAAGGCTGATATTATTCAGTGGTTGGATGAAAAACAAATTCAATATCAACCTAGAATGATAAAGGCTCCATTAATAGAAATAGTAAAATTACAAAAATCTAATTACGAACGCTATGCTGTGGAAGAGTTGGCCGCTGAATATGGTGTCACAATCCTGCGTCTGCCCCCTTATCACTGTGAGCTCAACCCAATAGAGTTAGTTTGGGCTCAAACAAAGGGGTACGTCGCCAGGAACAATAAAACTTTTAATTAAAATAAAAGACGTAAAAAAATTATTTGAAGAAGGCCTGAAGGAAGTGACGCCTGAAAATTGGAGACAGTGCATCAACCATGCCATTAAAGTCAAAGACAAAATGTGTCAACTCGACCACATCATAGATGAATATGTGGATTCATTCATTATAAATGTAACTGATTCCGATTCCGATTCTGAATTTACCGATTCAGAATCGGAGTAGGAATCAATAGCAACCGTAATGAATAAAAACGTATAAAATTACTTGTATTTTCCCGACTTTCTAGTGTTAATTCCTCTGAATCTCTTTATACATTTTTTTGCCAGCTTTTGTAATAATGTTGTAGTGAGAAATTTTAATATGCTGGTAAGGTCCATATTTCTAAAATCGTATTATTTAATACGGTATGTATTAAATATTTACAATAAAAAAAACGCTTTGATACCTAATAAAATAAAGCATGACTAAATGTCTAAGTCTATTGATTGCCGAACATCACTATTGTAGCGGGTCACCCTTTTTTGTATCAGTGACAGTTGCACTTGTCATTTTACTAACTGGAATTAATAATCGTACTATAGTTCATCTTTCCATTAAAATTTAGTACCTCATTGGTACCTCAACATAATTATGTTTTTCTTAATTTTTTCGATAAGCCAAAAAAAAGTTACACCTAGAAAAAAAATTACATGTAATCTGGAGCACGTTGATTTCACCTAGTTGTAGGCGTTATAATTAGTTCATCTTTTCATTAAAATTTAGTACCCCATTGGAATCTCATGTTTTTCTTAGATTTTTTCGATAAGCCAAAAATAAGTTACACCTACAAGAAGTTTTGCATATAATAATAATGTTTATTTTTGTACTAAGAAAATTACCGAAAATAAATCATAACACATAAATATTACGTATATTTATTCATTGATTGACACATTCATATTTTTTTACATATAAATAACAGTGTGCATACATTTTGTTTTTACTCATTGTGATGTGAAGAGAACAGCTTGTGATTTAGTTAATGATTTCAAAATAGTCCTGTATTTACTGTTCATTAGTTTATCCTTACTTCCGCAAAACTTCTGTTATCTAACTGTTTATGTAGTAATACTTAACATATTGATTTATTATTAAACTACTCAATACGAGCATTCATTATTGCATTTGTCATTTAAGTTTTTAGTAAGTTAAATTTGATGTAGATAGTAAAACACAGTCAGACATTATTTCTAAAAATGATGTGGGTATACGTAAAATATTTGTACCCGTTTTCATAATTATCACAATAACTTTAGTTCGTACTTTGTCATCGTTATTACATTGCTCCAATAAATTTGTTTTAAAACGTTGTTCGGAAGTGATTATGTGATTAGTGTTTATTTTCTATATTTACAAGATGAAAAGAAGAGGTCGAAAATGTGCAGTTCCGTTACACAAACAAAAGGAAATGTTTGTAAAGTTCGAGAAGTTTTTCCGTCGTAAAGATGATATTCCTTCGCCATGTGACCCGGTGTTTAAAGATATTAGCCAAGAACTATCATACAAAATGTCGGAAAAATCACTATACTTATCACTTATAAGAAATTATGAATACTTTTATGACCACAAAGAAGATACTGGATCTGAATCTGCAGTAGAAATTATAACAAAACCATCTGGCTGCAAAACATTCGATTTTTTTCTTGACGTTTATCAATGGAAAAAAATTAAGCCCATTGATCGTTGCGTGAAGCGCACAAAACGCTTATCTGATTTTCGCTGTAAAACATTGCTGCCAAAGCACCAGTGGGCTGGCCTTCTAAGAGAGGAAATTTGGAACAAAATACGTTCCCCGTGCAGTTGGACATTTCAAAACTACTCAATTAAAAATGAAGTGAATGTGAAGTGTTTTGGTTCCTGTAAGCAGTGCAAATCAAAGATAGAAGTTATAATTAATTGGCCAACTGATAAAATCGCTCATTGCATTTGTACCATACGCGACATTGATGAAGAATTCAAACACAATTTTGCAAAAAAAAATAAGCTTTCACCCATAAAACGCTGTGAGCTTAGTGAACAATTTTATTAAAGTCGGAATATGCTGTAACGGTTCGAAATAGATTGAGTGATCTTATAATGGACGTTAATGATCCAGAACCGAGTCACTTACCTACAATAGGTTGCTTAAAACAAATTAAATATGAACATCGAAAAAGTTCATATTACGATTCTAATCCGATAATTGCTTTATGGATTATGACACGATTACCTCCCTACGATACACTTATTAGATTCATATCAGTATTTCCTTTTTGTATTTACTATTGGTCACTTGCTCAAGAACAATACTATAGGGATTATAGAAAAAGTGAAAGAACTGTGTTAAGTATCGACGCCACAGGAAGTATCTTCAAACCATTTGGAGCAAACAAAGATCTCATATTGCCTAAACAGATGTTTTTATATTCATGCGTGATGATGTCCATTTACAATGAAAGTAGCGTGCCGATAACACACATGATATCAGATAGTCATACTTTGGACGCGATATATAAATGGCTTGACACTTGGTGTAACAGTCAAAATAATGCTACTCCGAATGAAGTCATCGTTGATGATGCCTCGGCATTAATTGGGGCCGTAGTAAAATCATTTACAAAATTTAAATCTACGGCAGAGTACGTTAATTACTGTTACAACAAATTAGAAACGAAACAGCAAATACCTGGTGAGTGCTTCATTCGTATCGACACTAGCCACTTTATTAAAATTCTTTTTAACCTTTCTTGCTTCAAACACATAGACCAGAGAGTAAAATTCTTTTATATTAAATGTTTACAAGAAGTCAAACGCTGCGAAGATTACGATGTAGTGAAAAGAATTGTAATTGATATGATAACAGTTTGTCTTAACAAATATGATGGACAAGATGAACAAGCATTGTTAACAAGATGTGAAGAAGCTAAGATTCGATTAAAAAGATTGACCTCTTTTCAAGACACCTCCGAATCTGAAATCGAAATAGAGGATAGTACTAAATTGTCGCAAGTGTCAGATGACTACAAATCTTTATTTGCTGAGACCGAATTAAAACTCAGTGATGATAATAAACGACATCTTGTTACAAGTAAAGGTCCAAAATGGTTTCAGGATGCTATTGAACGCGAAAAGTTATTATAGTGATAAAGTTTACGTGAACTGTGAATGCAATGTTGCATATATATTTGCAAAAATATTGTTAGAAAAAATATACAGCGCAGAGATAAAAGAATCCTGTACAAATGTGGACTGTCCTTTAAACCAAATTAGTGGGAAATGTGCCTTTTTGCCACTTGATTTTAACAAAAACACCTTAAGTGAGTCTGCAAATTCAATGCTAAACAGTGACAGAAATATGTCGAGTTGTAGACTTTCTGGTTGTCAAGGCATAAGGTGCTTAGATTATAATTTGAAAGATATTGCTGCTTTTGAGCCCAATTCTGACGTCGAAATTTGCATTAATGATTTACCTAAAAATATAACATTAAAAGGAATAGAGTACCACCTTTTGTCTGTTATAGAATTTGTACCACCTCCGACTCCGAAAGGCGTGGGACTTTACAAATCACATTGCCGCAGAGGGTCCAAATGGCAATGTTACGACGACATGTCAAGTAGAATCACAATTAGTAAAAACAAAATGTATACACACTGTTATTTATATGCAAAAAAATATTAATGTGTCAATCAATGAATAAATATACGTAATATTTATGTGTTATGCTTATGATTTATTTTCAGTAATTTTCTTAGTACAAAAATAAACATTATTATATATGTGTCGTAGGATAATTTGATACTTCGAATCTTCGCGAAAATCCTAGGGGTTTTGCGAAAACGCGGATAATTAGACATAGGCGAAAAATTTAGGTTAGGTTAGGTTAGAACAGTGACCATTAGCGCGCGAAGGCGAGCGAGCGAAGCGAGCGTGCCGCGGCAGCGGCCGCCAAGCGCCAGATACCCTTCTATTGTTGATTAGGTTAGGTTAGGTCCTGACTTTGTCCAGTAAGATTTGATAATTTTTCGCCTATGTCTAATTATCCGCGTTTTCGCAAAACCCCTAGGATTTTCGCGAAGATTCGAAGTATCAAATTATCCTACGACATATGCAAAACTAGGTGGTGTAGGTGTTATCGAAAAAATCTAAGAAAAACATATGTGGAGGTTCCAATGAGGTACTAAATTTTAATGAAAAGATGAACTAATTATAACGCCTACAACTAGGTGAAATCAACGTGCTCCAGATTACATGTAGTAACTTTTTTTCTAGGTGTAACTTATTTTTGGCTTATCGAAAAAATCTAAGAAAAACATATGTGGAGGTTCCAATGAGGTACTAAATTTTAATGAAAAGATGAACTAGTTATAACACCTACAACTAGGTGCAGCCGACTTGGTCCAGCCATTCTGAAGTCAGAATGGCTGGCCACTTTCCTCGTAATAATTTTCCCTCTGTAGAGAGGTACCAATTATTTGATGTCTGGTACCAAATAGTACCAAATAGGTACTAAAACTTGGTATTGCTCAAACTTCAAAAATATCCCTTGGTCCAGTCATCCTGACCCAGACGTAAGAATGGGGGTCCCTCAAGGCTCAATTCTTGGTCCATTTTTATTTCTTATTTATATAATTAATGACTTGCCTTATCTCATAAAGGATAAACATGATATAGTGTCGTTTGCAGACGACACTTCACTTTTATTTAAACTCAAACGTCAGCAGCTGGTTACTGACAATGTAAATAGCGCCCTCGCAAAAGTAGTTAACTGGTTTAACGTTAATAACCTTCTCCTTAACGAGAATAAAACTAAATGTATTAAGTTTATGTTACCACATGTTAGACAGGTAGAAACAAGTGTTCTCATAAAGGGGGAAGAGTTGAAACCCGAAAATACTACAGTATTCTTAGGCATAACTTTAGACGCCAAGCTGCAATGGGGCCCCCATATAGATAAAATGTCAAAATGGCTTAGCTCTGCAGCATACGCTGTTAGAAAAAATCGTGGTTTAACTGATTTAGAGACAGCCCGTTTAGTATACTTTAGTTATTTTCATAGTGTAATGTCGTACGGTATTCTGCTGTAGGGAAATGCCGCCGATATTCAGACGATTTTTGTTTTACAAAAAAGGGCAATTCGCTCAATTTATAAATTAAGTCCCAGACACTCCCTCAGAGACAAAGAAGAACGGCAGTGTCAGTGTCGCTATATTTGAGAAACGAGCCTAAACTAAATTATATGCATTTTATAGATCAAGTTCAGTAGTTTATTTTCCTGATTAAAGTTTTTTTTTATTTTGTGGGAAAAGAGAAAAAAATGTAAATAGATATTTTTGTTAAATCAGAAGTAAAAGTAGCAATTACTAAACGTAAAATAGCGTTGTTGAAGTAGTCATTGCCATTTTCAGTAGAATAATACATATTAGTAGAATGTGATTGTTGGCTGGATGGTTAAAAACTAAAAATCGTTTTATAATAACATTATGAACACATATTTTCTTTTTATATTATTAGAAATGAATGAGATTGCAATATTCCAATCTTAACTGTAAACCGTATTCTTAAGTAATTAAAGAAAACATAACATAATCGTTAGTTTTTACAGTTAATACCTGGCAACATTGAACAATGTATTTCTGACAAGTGACAACTGTCATCAGTGATCTGTCACAGTCGTCACGTCGAGAACAATAAGTTATTGTTCTGAGTCGTAACTCGTACGTATCTTCCGATTTGTTTGGCGTCTGTTATTTGTTTACTTTCCAACTCATTATTGTTTACTTGCATTGTTTATTCCGCGTTCAGTTGAGCCCAGTATTATAAGGTGCTCTATGAGTTGAGCTTTCGAGTTCCTGCGTGTTGAGTACTTGTGATAGTGAACACTTTTTTTGAGACAGGACTCTATTTGTTATTATAAACATGTCTCGTTCTAACGTTCGGTGTATTAACTGCGAACTTCGGTTGACGAGACCACGACATCGTCTTTCAAACGAAAACGAAGACCTTGTTAATGTTATAAGCCGGAGTAATGTTATTAGTAAAAACTCGTATATAGCAAATCATTTATATGGCAGACCTGATCTCCCACTGGAAAGACAAAATACAATTGTTATCTGTGATGGCACCTATGTTTATGCCCTAAAAAGCTCAAATTATTTATTTCAAAAAGAGACTTATTCCCTGCATAAGTATCAAAATCTCATAAAGCCATTCATGATTGTATGTTGCAATGGATACATCCTGGATGTTGCAGGGCCATATTCTGCCACTACTAACGATGCGTCGATAATGATAGGTTTGATAAATAAAGACAGTTTTTTGGATTTTTTTAGAGAAGACGATGTGTTTATTCTCGATAGAGGCTTCCGAGATAGTGTAGACGCTATACATCAGCGTGGCTTCCTCGCCCATCTACCAGAAACCCTGTCACCAGGTCAGTTTCAATTAACTACACTGGAAGGCAACAGGTCGCGCTGTGTGACAATAATTCGATGGGTTGTGGAAGCCGTTAATGGCAGAATCAAAAGAGACTTTAAAATATTCAGACATGAATATTTTAATCGTGCTTGCCCTCACATGATGAAAGACTTCTCCATTGCAGCAGCACTGCATAGGTAATGCATTTGCCACAATGTTTGTGGATCCAAGTAATGCGGAACAAATAGTCAATATTATAAATGAAAGGCTTTTCGCAGACAACACATTAGCAGAAATAGTACAAGAAGAGAATTTGAGTAGAAGAAACTCTATGTTTATAACAATAACGAGTGCAAATATTGTGTTCCCTAACCTGTCTATAGAAGAATTGGTCCTCTTTGCTTGTGGCACTTACCAAATCCGACAAGCTAGGTCTTATATATAGGTGAACAGTTGCGTTTCCATGGCCTTTACACAATAGAGGTTTGCAGAGAGGACCATGTCAATTTAAGCAGGTTAGGGGGAGTAAGCTCTTATTTGACTCGAGCAAAAGTAAAGTCCCGGCATGTGTCACGAAAAACTTACTATGTTTTTATAACAATAGATCGGCAACAAGTGGGTAGGAATGCCATCACCGGATAATGTTGCAATTGCATTATTGGTTTGCGGACTGTGGGATGTTGCTCTCACGTAATGAGCATAGTGTGTTACCTGGGTTATGCGCGTCACCAGGATAATATAACTCCACCTGCACAATTCCTTGACCAAGTTTTACTCAGGATAGATACATGACTGATAAGTAATAAATAGGTGCCTATTTTAAATATTTGGAAAAGCGTAGTTTCATTTCATATTATAACATCCTTTATTATCTACCTACCTACCTTATTGCTGGACCTAGGCTTCTCCTCAAGCTTGGGAATGCCAAGCTTACATATACACACATAAATATAATATACAGAGATGGCAAACAAGTGTAGGTACGGTTCGCATGATGTTCCAGAAACATCAATAGGCATACCTAACCTTTTGGTGTAGGTTACATGTACATCCTATCCGTTCCACCTCAAAGGAAAAACGCTATTATACTTATGACATGCACCTACGTTTTATTCTTAAATGAAATAATCTGCTCATTAATACACATTTCACAACACACATAACCTCACCTACATGGTAAATCTTTGAAACGATTTTCTGTCAAAATCCCATTACAAAAAAATATGCCATGATTACACTTTATGTTAGTAGGCCTTAGATCTATCTCTTTCGGGTGTTTTTACTAATGCACGCGAAGTATAAAGGCGACACTCAAAGTACATGGAGTTTTGCCAATCTTCTTTAAAGAGATAAATATAATGGGTTGTTCCCGTTCGTCCACACCCCGTCGTCCACACTGCGGACGACTGGGAAAGATGCGTTCTGTTCGTTCACAGTGTAGACGAACATAACGCAACATTCCCAGTCGTCCGCACCTCGTTTCATGTCTAGTTTAAGAGTCAGTGTAAAGAAATTTTAAATTAAATAAATGATTTAACGGTTTAATTAATTTAAAAACAACATAACTATTAAGTTAAGTTACTTACTCTTAACTCCGTCGCACTTTAATTTTTTTGCTGTTAATACAACACCAAACGTTTAAACCACTTTTATGTGCTCTTCTAACGTAATATTGGTGACCTCCATGAAGTTTATTTTTCTTTCTTTTTAAATAAACGTTGCCCCACACTATGAATTTCTCCTGTATCGTGGGTGCGTTTACAAACATTTAAACTCACATACACAAACAGCCAGACCCGGAACAAGTACTTGCAGGTCATACAAATACTTGTTCCGTGCGGGAATCGAACCAGCGACACGCTGCGCAGCAGTCAATCGCTTAACCACTGCGCCAACCGTGTCGTCGTCGAAGTAAAACAGTCCCGTGCTTTCTTTTTATATACACGAGCACAGTTTGGTCACTTGAACCACCAGCTGGTGCACTTAACCCCGACATGATCCCGAATGCAAAAGCTCATCGTCACTTTATTGCCATATATCGTGGGCTTGCAATATGCAGCGAGCTGATTGGCTATTTCAAGGCCATGTATCTATTGTTCATTCCCGGAAGCGTCGTCAAAACTGATAAGCAAAGACTATTTTTTGTTGGAGGATCGACAGGGAGCAGTTATAATAGTTGAGTATATCCAGGCGATTGTAACTTTAAAACTTTTTACATATTAATTGCATTTAAAATGATAATGATACAATACCCAATGTGTAAAATTAAAATGTGAAACATTCTTATTTAGTATAAAATACGCAAAAAAGCTTTAGATTTACTAGGTATATACTTTTACTTCTAAGACCATTTTCGTGTAGCTGCAACGGATAAGGTACTTCAACCTTACTGCCCCGCCCGCTGAAAGTTTCCACCCTGTAATGCCCTGTATGTATACTGCTGTGTCTTAAGTATTTGCCTCACTAAAGTAAATAAAGTTAAGTACATAATATTTTAAAAGTATGTTTATTATATAAGGAAATACTATCATCATATTTTCTTTATTAACTCTTAGACTAGACGTGAGATGACGGGGTGTGGACGACTGGGAATAATGCGTTCTGTACGTCCACAGTGTAGACGAACAGAACGCAACATTCCCAGTCGTCCGCAGTGTGGACGAGCGGGAATGACTCAATATAATGACTGTGCCTTCTCAGTATATTTATGAAAATATTTTGTATGCACATAAAAATATTAATCTGTTTAAAAAATACAGTGATATCCATAGTATAAATACTAGGAACAAACACAATTTTGTTGTTCCTACAACCAGGCGCAAAAAAATAGGTGGCTCGTTTAGATGCCAATGGTGCCGATTCCCTTGTTCACAAACTAAACTAAATTTAAGTTGAGTGCATCTTTTTCTTTCTATTTCATTGTGAAAAGGACAGAAGATAAATATTAGTTTAGTCCTGTCAAATTAGTCAGCACCTGACGTAATTTGATGTAATTTTAGTTGTCAACATTTTAATCACGTCTAAACTTGTATGGAGTAGTGTCAGGCGCTGATTAATTTGACAGGACTAAACTAAAATTTATCTTCTGTCCTTTTCTAAATGAAATAGAAAGAAAAAGATGCAATGAACTTAAATTTAGTTTAGTTTGTGAACAAGGGAATCGGCACCAATGTATACATTTTTATAATAAACTTCCTAGCCACATTCAAGAACTAAGCCTTAATAAATTCAAATGTTTTATAAAAAGGAAACTATGCCAGAAAGCCTATTATACTGTCAAATACTTTATTGAGGACAAAATGGCTTGGGAGTGAGCTGTTCCAATAAATTTACACGGGGAATGTTGATTTATTTTATTGTTTTTTGCTAACTATTGTATTTTTAATCTTTGCTATAACTATCTATAACTTTTTACATATACAATGACATAAATATTTACTGTATAAAGTATTATATTATTTTAATTGTAGTGAATGTGAGGACTATGTGGGTCATTGTTCCAGTTTTAATCATGTTCTGGCAGTTTGAGTAGTTTATGTGGCCTACCCAAATGTCCTTTCTTTGGTATTGTTCGTCGAATCGTTGAGCTCCTTAAGTTCTGAGTCGAGCTGCACGGTTACTGACAAATGCGTGCACTGTCTGGACAGGTCCACTCAATCTGTGTGGATCTTTTCTTAAAAGTCCATTTCAGACACCAACCTGCATGGTCCTCAATGATTATGTCCGGATTTTTTTATACACATTGACATTAATGAATTTTATATACGAGGTGCATTCAATAAGTACCTAGCCTCATCGCCAGAGGGCGCTGTAGTTTCAATAGAGTTTTACCACAGTGTAGCACATTCTTTTTTAATTATTTTTACAAATTTTCATTCCAATCCCTTCATTTGTTTTAATTTGACAACTTATGGAAGCGAACATGTCGATCGGTTTTACAAAAATGGAAAAAGAGCAATATCGTTCGGTGATTCGATTCCTATTTTTGGAAGGGAAAACGCGCATCGAAATGAAAGAGCGCTTGGATGCTGTGTACGGGGACTCTTCTCCATCGATGGCCACCGTCAAGAATTGGTTCAACGAGTTTGCACGTGGCCGTTCGTCGGTTTTTGATGAACCACGTCCAGGTGCACCGAAAACAGCTGCTACGGAGGAAAACATTAAAAAAATCCATGAACTCGTATTGGCAGATCGCCGATTGAAGGTTCGGGAGCTAGCTGAGACTGTAGGCATTTCAGAAGGAACAGTGCATCATATTCTTCACGAGGAACTCGGCATGAGAAAGCTGTTGGCGCGATGGGTGCCGCGTTTACTCACACCGGAAAACAAGCGCAACCGTGAGACCACATCGGAGACGTGTTTGGCGCTGTTTAAGCGGAATCCAGCGAAGTTTTTGCGTCGTTTTGTGACCGTCGATGAAACCTGGATCCACTGGTACACACCAGAGACCAAGGAGCAATCAAAACAATGGATCCAGACCGGGGAACGTGCTCCAAAGAAGGCGAAAACTGTAAAATCGCCCGGAAAAGTTATGGCCACCGTTTTCTGGGAATCACAAGGTGTGATTTACATCGATTACCTCGAGAAGGGTAAAACAATTACAGGGCTTTACTATGCCGATTTATTTGGGCCGATTCGACGCCGAATTAAAGAAAAAACGACCCCATCTGAAGAAGAAAAAAGTGCTGTTTCACCACGACAACGCACCGGTTCACACGTCTGCCGTTGCCATGGCCAAATTGGTCGAATTACGCTACGAATTGCTGCCCCATCCACCGTATTCTCCAGATTTGGCCCCTTGTGACTTCTTTCTGTTTCCTAATCTGAAAAAATCACTCGCCGGGAATAGATATGGATCAAATGAGGAGGTCATCGCCGCCACGGAGGCCAATTTGGTAGAGTTTGACAAAAACTATTTTACGGACGGGTTAAAAAAGTTGGAGTATCGCTGGGCTAAGTGTATCGAACTAAAAGGAGACTATGTTGAAAAATAAATTGCCACTTTTCCAAAATTTTCGTTTACTTTTTGTAGGCTAAGTATTTATTGAATGACCCTCGTACATATACTATGACAAGAGTATTTACATTGTCAAGTATTATGCTATTATTTTAACTATTGTGAATGTGAGAACTATGTTGGTCATTGCTTTTTTTTGTATTTTTACTCTTAGTGTAATCATGATCTGGCAGTTTGAGTAACTTGTGCGGCCTACTCAAATGTCCTCTCTTTGGTATTGTTCGTCGAATCGTTGAGCTCCTTAAGTTCTGAGTTGAGCTGCACGATTGCTGACAATTGCGTGCACTGACTGGACAGGTCCACTCAATCTGTGTGGTTCTTTCCTCAAAAGACCATTTCAGACACCGATCTACATAGCCTTCACATGATCTGACCCAGATTCTGTCTGGACTTTGAAGGAGACTGTGACCTCTGAGTTTGTTTCGGCCTTTCTTCTCAGAGTAGTCAGATAGGAAACGCCGACCTCATCTAGTTAAAAAAAAAATATGATTGACGTGTAAAAGTGTTTGTAAAAACCTACTTACAGAAATAAAATCATCTATCATTTATCATATGTGAAGACGATGCACCTATAATAAAAACTACCCTACCACAATAGGTGAAAAGAATTTAATAAACGTAGAAATGATAAATAAGTTAATTAGGTGATAGATACATGGTGTTCACATATTTACAAACATTGTAAAAGTATACAATTTCCCAAATTATGTAAACAAGTAATATGTCAGTGTGTGAGTAAAAGTAATCACAGAATGTAAATCAATGTCATAAAAATAATAAACTATACAATTAAAGTAGCAACAAGTTTAATTTTGTCTAGACCCTAGATTGTCCTATGGAGCTGGACCAGCGTGTTTCCAAGCATTCTTATCTTGGATATAATCCTCTAATTTTTAATATGCTTGTTTACACAGTGAACTTTTTATATGAGTTTTAAATTTTCTTTCATTTAATTGCAGTATATCACACGGTATTTTGTTGTAGCATTTAACACAGTACCCCATAAAAGATGTATGTACTTTAGCTAATCTGAAAAATGGTTGATCTATTTTATCTTTATTTCTTGTATTAAAATTATGTCTATCACTTATTTTATTAAAAAGATGTAGATTTTTGCTTACTGACGTACATAATATATCTCAAGTTGACCTGCATATCAAAGCTATAGAAGTATCCTCATTTGCTATAAGCTGACTTGGATAGATTAGTTGTGTGGTGCAAAGAAAATTGGATGAGCTTAAATTTACAAAAATGTTTCCGTACAGGGCGGCATTGGCAGGGACATCGACGCACAAACTGTTACCATTGATTCAGTACATTATTCTGACCCCCCTGCGTTGAAATTTTTCGTCGGTTATTTCGCATTCGGCAAAAAGGTGATCGTTAAACAATTAGTGGTGTCAGCCGTCAGGGACTAGGAAGCTACTGTTATCGCTGTTGAGCCAGTTGATGTTAGTCAGATTTAAATCGCGTGCTGTGAAAGTATTGCCCTCTGTACTAATGCATTTGCCCGCTATTTGAAGGTAACGCTCCAACACATCAATCTTCACTAGGGATGGGATATAATGTAGACAGCGCCAGCGGTTTGGTTTTAACTTGCACGGTTACCCACAGATCTTCTTACAACACATTCAGTTGAATTATGTTTTTTTTTTTATTGCGATCAATGCCCCGCCCTCACTCCTCTTCCCACATAGCTCATTAAGTTTACGGCCTCTTCTATACATGTACATTGTAACCGTCAGCGAATAATTCTGTACTTGAGATATCACCATTACGCCAAGTTTCCGTAAGAATTACAACATCGTAAATTCGTAATCATTCATTAATATGCTGTGACACAAATCATGCGTGCTTGTCTTTAATCCTCTGGTATTTAAGTAATAAGTTTGGAAATATGCAATATCATTTTCGTTTAAGGGGCATGATACTACTTTACATAACTGCAACATTATAACACGTAGATTTTCAGAGCTGTACTCAGTACTCAGGGACGGATAAGATGTCTATGTTACAAGATCGGAACATTAGGTGCATATCATCATATTGCTTGCTTGTAAACACCAGGGTGTCTTTCATCTGGCTTAGTTCCGAGCTGATATCTTTCAATTCGGCTCTCACGCTCTCCTGCACAATATTTCGGATATCGGTAGTTAGGAGGCCAGGCAGTTCGGTGCGTATGATGTCTCGAATTAATTGTGGTATAATAGAGTGGGTGGTGTGGTGGGTTGCCTCGTCGTTGAATTTATCGGGCGATGGTTCGATCGAGATGTTGCGACTAACTAGTCGCGTAACTACGCCTTATAAACGTCCTAGACCAACTGTTCTAGGACGTTTACGTGTGTCCCCGTTGTTAAGTTCATGTTACTAGTTGGATCTTTCGACTTGTCGGCAGGCATATTATAAATCTCAACTAAACTCACAAAAAGAATTACAGTGGTTGGAATCCAAACTCGGAACACCACGCACGCCTGTCGTGTATAGGCGTAACGTGCTGTCTGGTAATGAATGATGAATGTTGAAGACACAAGATGTTATGTCCGTAGTTCCGTACATCCACGATATGTACGTGAACGGTATGCCAGATAATGTAGAAAAAAAACATTTACCTACGCCATCGCCACAAATTTTTGAACCAGAGTTTCTTTCTTTTTTGTTCAAACAAGTTATAATCTTATTTTAATGTAACACTTACGGGATCCTAAATGTCTAAATTATGTCCACTGCAGTTCAATAGTGATGAAAACTGACGTCACCGGCACTAATTCGCTGCACTTGCTCCAGTTTGTGTCACTGTTAACGATTGTCACTGTTTATGTTTTGAACTTATTCACTTCGGCGTTTTAACGTTGGGTAACCCTTGTGCTTATTGTGTATGTTGACATTAAACTGATAAAGATGGCAGCCCATATTAAAAAAAGGTCTTCCCAAGGAAGCCAAGGACAAATTATTAAAATAATATCTTGTCCCCTCCAACTGTGCTCTTTTACAAGCACCAAAACTTAATGCCGAAATTTCGGCAGCTATTACAGATATGGCAAGAAATCGCGATAAGAAGATGGAGTTATCGCAACAACTTCTTGGCGCTGGGATCACAGCCGTGAATAGGGCGATGACTCTTCTCATTACTGGTGAAGAAAAAATTCAAGCCATAAAAATGCTAAGTGACAGGTGTCGCATCTTAACCTATCTTCACCATATGGATACTGAAGCACGTATCAAATTGGTGACGCCCGGCTTGGAAAGATCATTCCTAAATGTTATCAAGGACAATGAAAGGGATAGCACTTATTCGGAATAAAACTATCCGAAAAAATCAAAGCTTCAAAAGCTATTGAAAGGCAGGGCCTTCAAATAAAAAAGATCCCGCTGCCTCCAAAACCTCCACAGACAGCTCAATCAGCAGTAGCACGACCTCGGTACCAGGAAAACTGGCCCGGTCCTTCGCGTTACCTGTCGAACAGGGGGGGGGGGGGGGGGGGGGGGGGGGGGAGGGAGGCCAGAGGAGACAAGCCCCTGCAGCACGCAAGGTACAGACAGCGGCGCAACCGAGGTACTCGAACACGAACAAAACGCGTGCTCAACCTCAACAATAGAACAGGTACATTCTGGACGAATACGTCATTTTTATTCTCACTGGCTTGACATAACTTCCAATGACATCGTTATCGAATGGATTCGTAAGGGTTTTTCGATACCATATCTGAAACTCCGATGCAAACTTTTTCACCTCGTAATGGTCTTTCAACATCAGATAAAGACGATAATATCAAAATCAAAAGTCATTTATTCAAATTAGGCTGAGAATCAGCACTTTTTGAACGTCAAAATCACATAAGACAGTCCCCCCAAAACGCCCACCCTTCACCACTTCCTAGTGCTTTAGCTGGGAAGAAGAAGTGGCGGAACAAACTCCCCAGCAGCACTGCTGTCTGTTCAGTTAGAAGAACTGGATTCTATACATATAGTAAATAAATAAATTAACATTACGAAACACAAAAATATTAAAATTATTTGCCATATGTCAGCTAGCACACGCCAATATTTAAAACTATACTCAAGCATAAATAAATAATAAAAACAAAAACGCAAACAGAACTTAATACATAATAAAAAGCCTCCTGGCATAAAGGGCGCATATGAATATGGCCATCAAAAAATTACTTGATTTAGGCGCGATATCAACATGTTCACCGACCGAGAATCAATTCATATCAAAGATATTCCTTACATCTAAACCAAACGGCGACAAGCGGTTTATTTTGAATTTAAAGCCACTAAACAAGTTTATCTCTAAGTTTCATTTTAAAATGGAAGATTATAGGACCGTTACTAAATTAATATCACAAAACGGTTACATGGCTAAAATAGACTTGAAGGAAGCATATCTTTTAATTCCGATTGCTTATTATCACCGGAAATACTTGCGCTTTCATTTCGAGAGTGAAAAAGCGCAAAACATTTTGTATGAGTTTAATAGTATGCCTTATGGCTTATCTATAGCACCTAGAACCTTTACCAAGATTATGAAAGAGGTAATGTCCCATCTTAGAAGCCGGGGTTATAAATCAGTTCAGTACCTTGACGACGTATTATGTATTGGTGATACCACGGAGCAGAAACAAAGAGGAGGTGTTGCAATCAAAGTAGTCCATCAGCCACCAATGTAGTCGTTACGTCACACGTTAGTTGCACTACTTGCCACCAGGCGGCGCTTTCGTCAGTACAACTGTCGTTGTGAAGCGGATAGGTTGTCATGTATTTGTTTAGTCTTTTATACGATTAAAAAGTATTCCCGACCCATACTCATTGCATTAACATGAAATGCTGTTTTATCTTGCAGAAGTTATACGGATCAATCAAATTCAAACGGAATAAAGATATCTTTCCACTCGTAAGTAAAATTAAAATTAAATTTGTAATTTATTTCTTCTCGAATGTTCGGTAATTGCCGCCCCCTATCGGCAAGTAGCGGAAGTACTGACAAATTGCAGGTCCGGACTCAGACTTTTTTGATAAGCACATACCTACATATATGCTATATGAAAAGTGAAGTCAAATAGATGTCGAGTTTCGGCAAAAAACGGAATTCGGTTTAGTTTCGGTAACTAAGTTCAGAAGAAAAATTTAGAAGAGGAGAAGATTTAAAGATAAAAAAAATAAAACTATGATTATAAAAACATTTTCTTTATTTTTCCCTCACACTTGTTAATTTCTGGAAGTTTCGGTTTCGGCCGAATCTGAAACCGCTGCCGAAATTCGGTTTCGGTTTCAGTCAAAAAATGTATTTCGGTCGGACATAATAGAAATAAAACTATATCGGTATATTATAAAACTATTAAACCTGAATCCGGCTCCTTACAATAAAAGTGACACTTAAGGCGGGGTGTTATCTCAATATTCCCAAAAATTGGTTTCTTAGAACGTCGAGTATGACGTAATGTAATAAAAATAAGTAACGCGAAAAATACAGTGAACAGAGAAGGGTATAAAGAAGAATTTAAACCGAACAGAATAATAAATAATAGTTTGATATTCCCAATAAAAAATTGGGAAATTGTAGCACAAAAATAAACTTTGACGTCGAAGATCTCTGTATTTCCAGCGATAACAACAGTTTTTTTTTTAAGAATTTAGTAGGTTTTCCATTTTTTTAAAACTTTAACCAAACCATTATTTAATTTTATGTCTATATTTTAAATAATCTAAAGAAAAGCAGTAAAATAAATGCCCATTCGCAGCTTACGTCACATTTCAACACAAATATCATTTTCAATTTTCAATCTTATTGACGCTCCATAGTGGTGACAATAGTTTACGCGGTCATACTTTAGTCGTCGGGCAGCGCTCGACTTGGATGGTTGGCACCGGATGCTCTGTGCATAATTCGATTGTAGTTTTCAAGTAATTTATGACTGAAAACAGTGTGTGAATTGAACTAAAGTTCTGTGGCGGACTACTAAGGCTACTCACTGCCTAATATTGAAGTGAAAATTCAGTCTCAGTGGAAATATGGGCAATAAAAATAAAATGTTGCGAAAGAGTTTTACAAGAAAAAGACGAATAACTCGAAAAAATTATGGAATGTTTGGGTAAGTAGGATGATTACGGTATTGTATCATAATAACATTTGAAATTTGTATTTAGTTTAGTTTACTTACGAAACTGTATAAATCTATAGAAACGGTATTGACCATTTCTACAAACATTTTGCTAAATCCAAAAACAAATAGGTGCACTCTATTTTGATGTCTATAGAATGCATATTTGAATGCGCCTAGTGCAAACGTCTCTGGTCGAAGCAACCATCGAGGCGATAGCCATATTGCAATAGTAGGTATAAGTAACAAAAACAAACTTGCAGATAAATCAGAGTGCGTTCGTAATTATTATAATAATATAAATATTGCACTAGTTATATAAAAAGCATTTTGATTCTTTTGTAAGATTATTTTTATAATATTTATTGAGTCATTAGACCAGTGCCGATAATTTTTGAAAACGAAAAAAGTCACAGTAGGATGAAACCCATTGGAAAAGAAAGAGAATATAACAAAAATGAAAGGAAAAATAATTTACGGGCGATCCGAGGTCGGGAAGTGGGGGTTATCTCGATTTCCGGCAAAACTACAAGTCTTATGGAAAAAAGTGTAATAGCAAAGTTGTAGGTAATAAAAAGATCTACAACTTTTGTATTCACACTTTTTTCAAGTAACCTCAAAATTTATGTGAAAAATTCAAATAACCAAGTTTTTGGTTTTATATTTTTATCTTTTACACAGCATTTTTTTTTCGCGAAATTTGCCGAATACTTACCTTTTTATGTTTCAAGCACACTGTATTTTTATTGATTTAAAATATTTGTTTTTTTCACCTTATTTTGACCTAATATCGAAAAAGCACCCTAATTTTCAATCGAAAATTCTCACGTGAAAATATCTGCTTTTTTAAAAACTCGGTAAAAAAAATAATTGCTGTGTTAAAGATAAAAATAAAAAACCAAGAACTTGGTTATTTGAATTTTTCACATAAATTTTGAGGTTACTTGAAAAAAGTGTGAATACAAAAGTTGTAGATCTTTTTATTACCTACAACTTTGCTATTACACTTTTTTCCATAAGACTTGTAGTTTTGCCTGAAATCGAGATAAACCGCTTTTTACCCTTAAACCCCCACTTCCCGACCTCGGATCGCCCGTAAATTATTTTTCCTTTCATTTTTGTTATATTCTCTTTCTTTTTCAATGGGTTTCAGCCTACTGTGACTTTTTTCGTTTTCAAAAATTATCGGCACTGGTCTAATGACTCAATAAATATTATAAAAATAATCTTACAAAAGAATCAAAATGCTTTATATATAACTAGTGTGCAGTATTTATATTATTATAATAATTACGAACGCACTCTGATTTATCTGCAAGTTTGTTTTTGTTACTTATACCTACTATTGCAATATGGCTATCGCCTCGATGGTTGCTTCGACCAGAGACGTTTGCACTAGGCGCATTCAAATATGCATTCTATAGACAACAAAATAGAGTGCACCTATTTGTTTTTGGATTTAGCAAAATGTTTGTAGAAATTGTCAATGCCGTTTCTATAGATTTATACAGTTTCGTAAGTAAACTAAACTAAATACAAATTTCAAATGTTATGATACAATACCGTAATCATCCTACTTACCCAAACATTCCATCATTTTTTCGAGTTTTTCGTCTTTTTCTTGTAAAACTCTTTCGCAACATTTTATTTTTATTGCCCATATTTCCACTGAGACTGAATTTTCACTTCAATATTAGGCAGTGAGTAGCCTTAGTAGTCCGCCACAGAACTGTAGTTCAATTCACGCACTGTTTTACCAATTTTAGCAAATACCAACTAATATTCAGCCAGCAGCAGCTTCCATTCCCGTGGATGATCCCTCTATCGTCTAAATTTTTCAGAATTCTAGCTTCCGTCCCGGCTCCGCATTTTCTTAGAAACATTATGGCATTTGTCACTTTGGAGCTGTGATATTATTGCATTTATTTAGAGTTTATGTGATTTTTAAGTGGTCCGAGGGCCTTTATGTTGGTTTTGTTTTCTATTTTTTTACCGCACCCACTAAGTACCTATCTAAAACACAAACATTAGTTTGAAATGGCATAACTACCCATTTAATTAACCCTTCCATCCCTGATACTGACTTACACCCGAAAAGCATAATTCCCCTTCTAGAGCAGTCGGGTAAAATTCGGAATGTTTATATTTGACCTGTTTATCATGTACTGTAATAAAAATAAACAGTAGTGATGTTTTTTTTTAAATTGTTATGTGTAATTATTTATTGTATCATATTATGAACCGACACTGTAATTACATCGAATTTTAGAACGCACGTCATAAGTAAGTATATTCAACAGAAAACATCTGATTTCCTTACGTATACTATGCAACTTTCCTTGAGCACACAAACGCCCGTGTTAGCGTTTGCGAGTGTGTGCATAATTACCGTAAAACGCGCAGATCATGCGGTTGTGTGAGTGCGGTAATAGCGATTAAAATCGTAGTCGGTCCGCGCCTTAATGAAACATAGCAGAACTCTTACGACAATCTGTCTAATTTGCCTATGAGTTGATTTTGCTACTAGCCACTAGATGGCTTTCTGCTGTTTGGGCTCCCCCCGCACCCCGCGAGGCTGCGACACTACTTTTGTATGGAGAATGACTTTACAACACCTCCTCTTTGTTTCTGCTCCGTGGGTGATACCTATTCCGAATGTCGTGATAACTTAACAGAAACATTGAAATTATTAGAATCCCTTGGTTTCGTTATTAATTTCGATAAGAGTTCATTAGAACCAAAACAGACTTGTACATATTTAGGTTTAATGTATGATTAAAAAAATTTAATTATGTCCTTACCAAACGAAAAACGCACTCATATAGCTAGTTTAATAGATAAATTTTATCGCTTATCGCTTACCACGCTGCACTATAAGGGAATTTGCACAATTAATTGGGATCCTTACTGCTGCTTGTCCCGCAGCTAAATATCGATGGATTTACACCAAAATTTTAGAACGACAAAAATACTTAGCCTTGAAAATAAACAACAATTTTGATACAAAAATTAAATTATCTAATATAATTTTGAAGGATCTGAATTGGTGGTAAAAATATTTCCACAACATCCAATTCCATAAGGGCCCAAGCATTCACATTAGAAATATTCACTGATGCGTCCAGGACCGGCTGGGGCGCTTATTGCAATAAAGAACGCATTAACGGCGCTTGGAAGGATTCAGAATTAAAGTTTCACATTAATTATCTAGAACTCTTAGCGGTATTTTTAGCTTTAAAATGGTTCGTTCGCAATTATTTTGACTGTTCTATATTATTACGTATTGATAATACAACAGCCATTAGTTATATCAATCGTATGGGTGGAATACAATTCCCACATTTGAACGATTTATCTCGATCTATTTGGCAGTGGTGCGACAGAAAAAGTATCGGTAAGTAGCTTCTTACATAAACAGTTAAAAGTTAAAATTATTAAAACGTTGCAACTTCAGAAAATTTTACACGAAGAATTGAAAGTTCGGAAACTTTGTTGTCGTTGGATCCCTCATGAACTGACAGCGGAGCAGAAGCGAGCTCGCGTGGAATGGTGCTCACAGATGCTACTGGAGTACGACCACGGACATTCTAATGCTGTTTATGACATTGTCACAGGAGACGAAACGTGGATTTATTGTTTTGAACCCGAAAAAAAACAGCAATCTTGTGAATGGGTGTTTGAAAATGAGAACAGGCCAACAAAAGTAAGGCAGGCGAGAAACGTTGGTAAAAAAATTATCGCGTTTTTTTTCTCAGCTACGGGTCCCATCTGTACAATTCTACTTTAAGGTCAAAAGAGTGTTAATGCCGAGTGGTATTCTACCATTTGTTTACCCAGGGTGTTAGAAAAAGTTCGCGAAAGACGACCCAAAAGCCGCGTTCTCCTAGATCATGACAACGCTTCTTCACACACGGCCAACAAAACAAAGTCATTTTTAGCTTCCGAAAAAGTACAACTCGTCACCCATCCTGCGCATAGCCCCGACCTAGCACCCTGTGATTTCTGTATTTTCCCCAAAATCAAAGATTTGATGAGAGGTTTCACTTTTACCAACTCCGAAGAGGCAGTGATAGCGTTCAATCAACACGTAGAAAACATGCCTTCAGATCTGTGGTCCTCCTGTTTTAAAAAATGGTTCGATCGCATGAAAAAATGTTTAAAATGTAAAGGAGAGTATTTTGAAAAGCAATAAACATAAAATTTTAAACATAAACCACCATCAGCTTAGGCTATCCGTGACTTATAATTACAAGTTAACATCCAAGGTGTGTGCGACCCGTTCCGCAGCGCATACATAGCCCTATCAGCCCAATCCTTGCACATTTTTATCAATACATTATTTGTGAAGGTACAAGAACGAAGCCGGTTAAAAATATATTCATTTTACAAAATATACATGTTATCAAACAGAGCCACTACTACTCCGTGCTCACACTGCTCACATAGCAACTCTCATTACGTTTGCGCAGTGAAGCCCTATGAAACTTAATACTGGTACATAGTAAGTGGTCAACTCGCACATTGATTCCGTAGCATTAAGGGGAATGCTCCAAGGAAGCCCGATTTTTTTTTATTTAACTTTTTGAAAACTGCAATATCCGGTAGTAAGTTGGTCAAAATATGATTGGAGGCTGTAATCAATGTTGATAGTTATTATTTTATCGATATTATCAACATACCTATTATTATACAATTTATCTACAACTAAAGGTATGCTCTTCGACAATCTTCGTCTATTTTTGGAAATCCAAACGCAGGAATTACATTTAATACATAGGTATCATTCGTGCGTTTGGATTTCCAAAAATAGACGAGTGTATAATTTACCGACCAGTTATTAAAATATGTTCTAGCTTTTTAGTTGGTGGGTTTGTAATTTATCTAAATTAAAACAATAGGCTAATGTCAACGGCTCATGACCTTTTTACAAAATATTGAATTCACGAGTTACTATAAAAAATACCCAAATCGCTTTAAGTGTGCCTATAATATTTGAAGAGTTCCCTCGATTTCACTAGGATCCCATCATCAGATCCTGACCTGATGACAATGAGACCATCTGGGAAATATACCCTTCAAATCGGTCCAGCCTTCTTCGTGTGATCAAGGAACATACTCGTAGATTAAAAACGAAAAAGGATTCGGTCGAACTGAGAACCAGCTCCTTTTTTATAAGTCGGGTTATAAATAGATGTTTTAGAAGCATTCAACTTATATGAAACATGTAAAGGCCCAAAAAATTCAATGTTAAAAACTTAATCAATAATCAGTCGGAATATGATATACTTACTTTTATGCGGAATCAATGACTTTCACTACAGAAACCAACATTTTTCATTTTAGGGTGAAATTAATAGAACTCAAAACCTGAAACTAGCTAACTACTAACACACCTTTTGTTTTACTATTGCATTTATCCTCTCATCTCAGCTACCTTACAGCATTCGCCTTAAGCCCAGACGTACGTGCATTTGCAGACCTAACCGCCGTTCTTGTCTCCTTATCGAGAAAAGTTGTACTTACGCTACAGAATTTTCTGTAGGTAAAAGTTGTTTCTTTGCCATCAAAGCGAGCTAAACAGCCTGAGTCGGCAATCTGAGCTCTACCGAAAGCCGACCCCATTTTTTTCGAGACAAAAACCATACAAGATTAAAAAAGGTTTATTATTTTTTATTATTATTTATTTACATTTCGGACAAAAAGATCCATTTTAGTAAAAAAAAGCTTAAAAACTAAGTTGACACATAAACGCGTACAATTTTTGAAGAACGAACAGTCATACCTGTCTGCTATCACACTCACTTTAGCCTCTGTTTATTTAAGATTTCGCTAAGAAAACTATGTAGTACGTGACCAAATAAAGCACACATAACAATAACAGTTGAGTGTATGAATGAAAACAATGACTACGCCTTGCTTAATAGATCTGTGTATACACAAGTGCAACGACAGCGGAACACAACTTGAAGTAACCTCTACATCACCCCGAGTTCCACAAAGCGAGAGACATTTCTATTAGCTGTATGGATCGGGATTGGCAGTTACGAAATAAATAAATGCGTGCGCCGTGCGTGGAGTGGCCACGCACGGCGGGACCCACCTGAGATGAATGCTAGGAGGTATTGTGTGGTGTGGCAAGAATGGATAAGATGACGAGTGAGTATATACAAGAGAGTCCGAAATAAGCGCTTGGAACAAAAATGCTGAGGTGACGGTAAATTTTCGTGGTATTTATGAACATACAATGTGGAGGAATGAGGAGCATGACACAACAAAGGTGTTAATTATGAATGTGGCAGGCTATAAGGAAGTAGGTAGACCAACGAAAACATACATGATTGCGTGAAAGAAAAATGTCTAAGAAGGAAGTATTTTTTATTGCGAGACGGGCCTGCTCTTGACCTCGATCTCGCCTGATGGAAAGCGATGGATGAATTCTGAGAGGGCGGCGATAAGAGATGTATGGAAGAAAAAGACGTGCTCACCGACCCCAAGGACTAGGACAAGAGGATGGTGAGGATGGTGATCTCAAGTCTCAACATCTGAAAAGGCAAAAGGCAGATGTAGCATCACAGATAATACATCCATATTCAAAAATCGCCCGTCCGGATCTTAGATAAGGATGAGATCTTTCTTGTTTCTTTCTTTCATGTTCATAGTGCATTTATATTGCTGTTTAGCCATGCATTACCCCAATTCTTACGTGTAAACATCGACAGTAAACCATGTTTCAAGCTGGTTTGTGCGGAATAGCGCGTTCTACTTGTAACTTCCTAGTTCACTATGTGTACCGATGTAGTGACGTAAGTGGGGCGCCTAGCGACCGATGTGCACCGCGTATAAATAGAGCTGACGTGACGGTCAGGGTCGGCCGCGGCCCAGCGGTCGCTGCACTAAGAGACACCACCGACACTAGTCGCAGAAGGCCTACTCCTAACGATGAGGGACTGCGGATCCATCTACATGGCTGGTTACCTACGTCAAATCTTAAACAGTTCCACTACTACAGCTAGTATGTAGGTGGCATGGCCTGAGGCATGAGGCATTGCCTAATTGTATCGATGGGCGTGAGACACGTGCACACCGTAGTGAATGATCTCACTTGATCTGTCTATTGAGTGACCGTAGCCTTGTGTCTATCGCTCCCGGTCCAGCGCGGGACACATCCAGTTCGGAGCAAATATAGCGGTGACCACATGCTTTGGGAGCTTCAATGAGGACCCTGACCCGCAGTGTTGTACCTATAATAACTTACAGGCTGAATCACATAACGGCTAATTACTAATTATCCTTAGTTCATTCTTTGACCTCTTTTGATTTAATTAAGTGTGTGCTAAATGAGTACTAGCCGTGGCGGGTAACGAGTTATTTACGAAACGTCTTTATTGTCTGCCGCGGTCGTGGTGCCGGCAGTTCTAATGTCGTGGTGCCGGCAGTTCTAATGTCGTGGTGCCGGCAGTTCTAATGTCGTGGTGCCGGCAGTTCTAATGTCGTGGTGCCGGCAGTTCTAATGTCGTGGTGCCGGCAGTTCTAATGTCGTGGTGCCGGCAGTTCTAATGTCGTGGTGCCGGCAGTTCTAATGTCGTGGTGCCGGCAGTTCTAATGTCGTGGTGCCGGCAGTTCTAATGTCGTGGTGCCGGCAGTTCTAATGTCGTGGTGCCGGCAGTTCTAATGTCGTGGTGCCGGCAGTTCTAATGTCGTGGTGCCGGCAGTTCTAATGTCGTGGTGCCGGCAGTTCTAATGTCGTGGTGCCGGCAGTTCTAATGTCGTGGTGCCGGCAGTTCTAATGTCGTGGTGCCGGCAGTTCTAATGTCGTGGTGCCGGCAGTTCTAATGTCGTGGTGCCGGCAGTTCTAATGTCGTGGTGCCGGCAGTTCTAATGTCGTGGTGCCGGCAGTTCTAATGTCGTGGTGCCGGCAGTTCTAATGTCGTGGTGCCGGCAGTTCTAATGTCGTGGTGCCGGCAGTTCTAATGTCGTGGTGCCGGCAGTTCTAATGTCGTGGTGCCGGCAGTTCTAATGTCGTGGTGCCGGCAGTTCTAATGTCGTGGTGCCGGCAGTTCTAATGTCGTGGTGCCGGCAGTTCTAATGTCGTGGTGCCGGCAGTTCTAATGTCGTGGTGCCGGCAGTTCTAATGTCGTGGTGCCGGCAGTTCTAATGTCGTTTAAGCCGTCAAATTAATTATTTTTTCTTTCAACTACGTAGTAATGTTATCAATAATCACTACAAAACCGATCACAAAAGACGTATTTTTTGCTTAGAACCAAAACAGTGCAGAAATGTTATATGAAATCTGGTTGCACAGTTTCTCATTAATGCACTGTTTTTTAGTTTTTTATTTAGATATAAATTTACCACAGAGGTATAATGTCTCCCATTAAGTTTAATATAAAATGTATGCATTAGATCAAAAAGATACTGGCTGAAAATAAAAATCGGCTGAATAAAACCGAAATGGTGAAAAAAAAACGAATGTCGCGCATTTTGTAACATTTTAAAACTTTGATACTTACTTCATATTTAGCAAGAAAAGTTTTAGTGGAAATAGACAGCGATAGCGACATGGATTCAACTCCAGAAAAAATATTATTCACAAATAAACCAAACAAATACTAGAATAATTGTTCCAAGTAAAAGTGCAAATATCACTTTTAATAACGGCACATTTAATAATAAATTGTATTGAGATGAATTAAACTTTGTTTCCATTAAATTGAGTTTTTATTTTGATTAGGTATATTTTATCACGGTAGGTAGATTGGTAGTCGAAAGAAAAGTAGATTACGCACCTTGCTAAAGTGAGTAATTAATGCACTCGTGTAATCTCGCGTGCGCTCGGGCACCAACTTAACACTCTTGCATTACTCACTTTGCGCTCGATGCAACAGTCAACTATTAATGAACACTAAACTATACGAGGCTTATTAAATCTAGGAACAGAAAATGAAAACCTATCGGCGAGCACAATATGTGAAAAGTAAGAGGCCTATCGATAAATGAACATGTAGCACCGTCGCGTCGCGGTCATATTATTATATAAAGTGAATAAGTTCATAAGCTTTCACAGCTGGTCCGGTCGTACCAGTTGTGCTCGTATGTGGGTCGCTCATGAGGAAGCTGAAGGATAGCAAGTGCCGAAGCACGCGATGACGATACGTGGTCGGATGCGGAGGGTGCGCAGCTCGGCGGCTGATCGACACGGTGCACGTCTGAAGGCGCAACACGCGACGGGACCAAAGGCACCGCCTGTTGCGCGACGAGCGGTGCCTTTGTGGCGCGCGCGATTCTGCAAAAATCTGCGATCTGCAATGGCATCAGCCATTGTCACAACCAGGTTTGATATAATTTAAATCACTTGATTTAAATAAACAATAGACATAAACATCTAATCTATTCTAATAAACATTCCCTGTTTCCGCCGACAAAGGTCTGTGTACCCAAAAGTAGAAAATAATTGAAAATGATTGGTCTTTGTCATCAAGATAAACAAATACATGTTCGAGAATCATTATTACGATCGCGTAATCTTTCAATTTCGTATGTCATGCCTTTACTTTGGCTTGTTAATATTTGGCAAAGGCGACCATGACTGGGTGTCATCCGTTGTTTTGCGCCGAAATTATGCGGAACCGTTAGCGCTGGCATAAAACCTACACACTTCCTACATCTGACCTTAACTTTGGGTAACAAAGTCATGATCAATGTTCGAAAGTAAAAGGAAGTGGCTTCAATTCATAGGATGCGCTGTAGCTTGTAACTTTCTAAGCCAACCCGTAGGTACGGTGATTAAGGCCTGCTGGACTAGCGTGACAAACTACAACGCTTTGGACAAATGCATATAAGATCTTAATCTGATAACAAAGTAAATCGTAGTGACACACGATCCTCCGAAACGTAGTAAGTAGGTAGTAAGCTCAACACGCACAGCGTTTAATTAACGTTCGTCGAAACACTCAAGTGATTACCGACGCGCGACGTGCTAATATTGAACTCGATGTTAACTTTCATGTATGTCACATCAGGTCGATGGATGAATGTACTCGAGTACCTTATGATTTTTAAATTGTTGTTTGAATCTATGATACTCAAATGTATTTTTTTATTTTAGTGTGTCTGCTGTAATTGTGTTTTTGTGTTTAAATTCAGATACAAAATTATTTGTTTATTAATAAATGACTATGACTATGCAAGGGGCATACAAATGGACGAAGCTTTAATTTGCAGATGCAGCATGTATGTATGTATAGTCGGGTGGTGTGGTGTTCAATTTGCAGATGCAGCATGTATGTATGTATAGTCGGGTGGTGTGGTGTTCAATTTGCAGATGCAGCATGTATGTATGTATAGTCGGGTGGTGTGGTGTTCAATTTGCAGATGCAGCATGTATGTATGTATAGTCGGGTGGTGTGGTGTTCAATTTGCAGATGCAGCATGTATGTATGTATAGTCGGGTGGTGTGGTGTTCAATTTGCAGATGCAGCATGTATGTATGTATAGTCGGGTGGTGTGGTGTTCAATTTGCAGATGCAGCATGTATGTATGTATAGTCGGGTGGTGTGGTGTTCAATTTGCAGATGCAGCATGTATGTATGTATAGTCGGGTGGTGTGGTGTTCAATTTGCAGATGCAGCATGTATGTATGTATAGTCGGGTGGTGTGGTGTTCAATTTGCAGATGCAGCATGTATGTATGTATAGTCGGGTGGTGTGGTGTTCAATTTGCAGATGCAGCATGTATGTATGTATAGTCGGGTGGTGTGGTGTTCAATTTGCAGATGCAGCATGTATGTATGTATAGTCGGGTGGTGTGGTGTTCAATTTGCAGATGCAGCATGTATGTATGTATAGTCGGGTGGTGTGGTGTTCAATTTGCAGATGCAGCATGTATATATGTATAGTCGGGTGGTGTGGTGTTCAATTTGCAGATGCAGCATGTATATATGTATAGTCGGGTGGTGTGGTGTTCAATTTGCAGATGCAGCATGTATGTATGTATAGTCGGGTGGTGTGGTGTTCAATTTGCAGATGCAGCATGTATATATGTATAGTCGGGTGGTGTGGTGTTCAATTTGCAGATGCAGCATGTATGTATGTATAGTCGGGTGGTGTGGTGTTCAATTTGCAGATGCAGCATGTATGTATGTATAGTCGGGTGGTGTGGTGTTCAATTCGTTTTGATCGGTCTTCCTTTGTTTGGTCTTGTTTTGAAAATATTTAAACTAAGCAAATTTATTCATTGTTTCCTTTCTTATCAGTTTCTTTGTTGAAAGTGTGCAGCAGTGGAACAAATGTCAACTCCCATCCGCCGAGCTGGTCGGGTCACGGTACTCTCGGTGCTCGCGCGCCATTCCAATAAACCTGCACACTCGCGCGCCCCTTGCCATTCACCTACCGGTGGTCGCGGTCAACAGACATTACACAAATGCTGCCTTTGCTCACTCGTCATTCACTAACGATTAAGCATCACATCACTTTCCTTGCGACTGTGTCCGACGTAGGTACTTACTTATATGTATGTTTAAATCAAATCATAATGTAACGTAATAAAATAACACGTTTTCATAAACGATGCACGCTTTTACTTTGATTATAATACATTTATAATGTACAAACAAATTTCATGTCTTGGCTCCTGACATAAAAACACATTCTCTTGACAAAAAATTGTGCTAGATTACAGTTATGATACTGATCAAAATGAGGATTACTGATCAATGTGATTCGATTGCTATTTATCAATTTGATTCCGGCACTCACATGATAAAGTCTTTGTCTTTAAAAATAAATAATCTGCAATATTAAATTGAGACCAGACCACAATCTTACAAGTAGTGTAAACAAAATCGATAATGTGTCCTAATCGATAGCTGATACAAGCACTGAGTTGTGTGTAACGTCAGTCAGTGGCCAGTCCGCTTGCAGCGTGTCTGTCCATTGACACACGTTCGGTGCGCCGACGCAGTACCCGGTGCCCGCCAACCAATAGTGTCGTTACGTCGTCGCCGCGCCTGTCGTCTTATAATTTGTTTACAATGCTCCAGAAGTCCCGATCTGCACTCTGAGAAAGAGCAGGTAACGAGTAGAAAGCTACGGTATAGTGTTTACAATAAGCAAACCTTGATAACGTTGGGCGCGTCTTTCATTTCAGCTCCACACTGGCCCTGTACAAGTTGGGCGGGTGCGCACCGCCCGCGTCCTGCGCACGCGCACTTTCACTATCATTACCGCAATCTGCGCACAATGCCGCCGCAATCATTAGAAAGCGAGTTTCTATTTATATGCAAATCCCTATATAAGAACAAAATTATTATCATTGTGTAGATCGACAGCGGGCGATTGTTTTATTGTTACACTTTTTCCCGTTATGTTTGACGCCTCTGTGATCCCGCACGATGACATCGTGTACACTTACAATTTACATCCTGTACAAAAGAATGTGAGAGTATTCTCGGAAAATTTGTGTGTGCTCTCGAGTGTAACGAATGTTGTAGGTACTGTGTTGAGTTCGCTTTTCAAAAATTTTTGAGATATGAAGATTGACACTAGTCTATCTGCCTGAGAGCCTATACACTAGTATAGGCTCTCAAAATTCATAAATCATCTTTTAACTCACCAAGACATTAGCAAGAGTAGTGGCATTTCAAATAAAGTAAGTACTTATATACGAAGTTTCAATAAAAAATAACAGAAGCTAAGTACCTAAGTAGGTACATACCTTAGTTCATACCTACGTACCTAGGTATGAACTAGATGGTAATGAAACTAGCTCACCTACATAATATTATGTACACAGGCCAATCCATCATAATTTATAAAAAAATATGTTAGGATTGACCTCAAAATGTCATAGCTATTACAATACTATTCACGTGCAATCGCCTTTGACTTTAAAAAGCAGACTTGCTTGACGTACATTAGTATTGTAATGATATTTGTACGATAAGGTATCAAAGTGATAATCGCAGCAGTTCGTGCCCGTGCGGCCAAACATCAGCACGCCCCGGCGACCGCGGCCACCTAGGACAGCTTCTCGAGTGCGGAGTGTGGGGACCAGTGACCACACGTTGGTCGGGCGTCGAACCCCAATGGCCATTTAGAGTGTGTTTGTGTGTTACGTACGACACCTCACAATACAAAATAACAAACAATTACCGACACGCGTATCAATCAAACAGATACGCAAATGATACTCAAATCGCAACATCATTAATGATTTGTAACGACGATAAAATAACAATTGCGGATGTTTTGAACAAATCATGGATTCTGTTATAAGGTCAAGGGTTAGTGTGAATAAACATACATCAGTGTAGATCTCCCAACCCAAGGGCCAGTAGTCGTCGACACGAGGGTGACGGGTCGCCGACACGTGACGCACGCCGCCGCCGCGGCCGCCGCGCTGTTGGCATCCCGACAGCAGACAGCCACGCGCCCCGGCGCCCGTGCCAATGTCATAAACTTTTAACGACCATCTCAAACGCGTACTTATGGAAATTAAACGGCTTGTGATTCAAACAGCTCCAGACACTTCTCTAAACTTGGAATGTTTGTTGCTTTCACTGTGAGCTCTCATAAACATTTCAGATGAGGAAACGATGCAGTATTCGAAACACGTCATTTGAGAAGTCTGAAACCTAAGCGACGGCGACGAGGTGAACCCACATTCGCTGTATCAGATGTCAAATGTGTCTAGCTAAACTTGGACATTTTTTCGGCAACTTTCACCGTTCGATCAGATAATAACGACTCATTAGTGGGTACGTGTGTTAGATTACCGGGTAAGCGAGCTGCGTCCGTGCGGAAAATCTAATGTTACACGACGCGGAGCGGGAGTGCGCGACCTGCGGCGGCGGCGCGGGCTGCAGTGGCAGGCTACGAGGAACGGTACACTTTATTAACATGCTCCGTGCACGCATAATATAATTGTTTAGGTGCACATATTTTATGAGACATTGTTGTAAATACTCTTTAGATACGTAGTAGGCAATGTAATCTGGTAACAAGCATTTTATAATTTAGCGCAACAGGTTGGAATTTTCAAATCGGTACTCCGTAGACAACATAAGTGTTTACATTCTCATCAGTCCAAAAAAAAATCATATTATGCAGTGAAACAAACAAATTGAGCGTCATTGCAGTGCGAAACGGCCGTCGGCCATCACTCAGCGTATTACAATGGCACATGGTCAGAGCAGCTTAGCCCTTTACCGAAACCCGGCAAAAGCTAGTTTAATAGTTCTAGCCACTAGCCATAGGGTGTCGCATGTAGGTACATGTTGCGGGGGAGGAAGCAAGGTGTTGACCACGGGTGGCTCGTAACCGCGGCGGTGGCATTAGCGCATTAAGGTCATAATTGTGAAGCACGCGCTCAATTGGATAACGTGCGGTAATTGGCGGGCCGTGTGATTTCATCGCGGGTGACTGATGCCGCATCACCGCTCATTGCCGCTCATCATGGCAGCACAATGCTAAGCACAATGCTATGATACCCCATGGTATTTCAGTAAACAAACCTGATTGGACTGTAAGGGGTGTCCGGTGTGCCTACATTAGAATATTATAAAAAGCGTAACCAAAGACCAGATATATTACCTATAGCCATTTTGAGAAGTTAAGCGCTCTTAAGCCTAACTCACCATAGGTTTAGAAAGACCAATCAGCAGAGCAATAACTAGTAATAATTATAACAATCAGTTACAGTTCTTATCAATCAATCAATCCAGAATAAAATTGGTTGAGTCATAATAATGCTCAAATCGATCAGACCCCTTGCCCACAAAGATCAATCTCCGCGGTAAAATATGTAAAATAGCAAGAAATACAGTTATTCTTGAATCAATTCCCGCAGCTAAACTGTTCTAAGCGCCAAAACGTAGCTGTACTTGTTTTTGGGCATTTAGGTAGTGTTGGAGAACTGGCGACGGCCCTGAGGCATTAATACGTTGGGCACTGGCCAGTATCCGCTGAGTGCGGCGCGTGGCGGCGCGGGTGACGGGTCACACGCGTCCGTGTTCCGCTCCACCGGCGTAAGGCTCATTGTGGCGGAAGCACACGTTAAGGTGCCAACCAAATGTTACACAATGTCAAGGGGCCCCGACAAAATGTCACGATAATTTGAGATAACCTTTCCAAACAGTTTTCTATATCGTACTCAATTTTGTCTTCCTACAAGGAGCGAGAAACGGAAAGTATTACGCGCCTCGTATGATATAAAAATTGAAGCGCACTTAAAGCCACTCCGAAGTATAATTTATTCCGGTCAGTTAATCAAGTGTAAGAGTACAACGTGCGGGGGCTGAGTCGACATGGCGGGAGAGTGTTGAGAAGTGACCCTGATCGTAGCCGCCCTGGAACAAAGCTAATCGGCTAGATAGCGTAATGAGGGTCGTTGGCCGTTGCCGCCGGCCACAACCAGGTCGACATCCGTACTAGTTACGACCTCGTATATAAGCACCCGACACTGACACAAATTTAATTATCGACAGGCACAGACGTTCCTCATTGTTTTTTTTAATACGATGTATCTAGTACGTACTGAAGCGGTTACCACAAATGCGGCTCACAATACTTGTCAAAGTCAAAGAATTTATTTAAAAAAAGCCTCAGCCTCAGGGCGGCGTTCTCTCTCCTCTTCTCTTTTCTATTTTCATTAACTCTATCACCAGTGTCATCTCTTCCTGCTTCCATCTCTATGCCGACGATCTGCAGCTCTACAATCATTTTTTAAGGGAAGATGCAGAAGCAGCCGTGTCTGCCATGAACAGCGACCTGGATTTGATTAGCGAGTGGTCGCGGTCTTTTGGATTGCAAATCAACCCTAAGAAATCCCAGGCCTTGATTATCGTCGGCAGGTATATGCGGAATAGGCTCGATGTTTCGTCGCTGTCTCCACTCTGTCTGAATGGTGTTCAGATTGAATACGCACATATACGGTCAAAAATCTGGGGGAGACCATGGATTCCTATTTATCATGGACTGCCCATGTTGCTCAAGTCAGTCGCAAAGTGCATTACACGTTCCATTCGTTGAAATATCTCCAGAGCGTCTTGCCCTTGAACACCAAAATCTCTCTTGCTCAAACTCTCATTCAGCCCATCATAGATTATGCCGATGCCTGTTATTTGGATGCCACCGAGGAGCTTTTAAATAAACTTGAGCGTTTGCAGAATATATGTATTCGTTTTGTTTTCAACCTTAAAAAGTATGATCACGTTTCCTACTTTCGCAAGATACTCAAGTGGCTCCCCATTCGACTTCGCAGGAAGTCTCGGATATTGTGTCTGCTATTCAACCTCCTTCACAACCCTAAAACGCCATCCTATCTGCGGGAGCGTTTTTCCTACGCCCGACCTTCAGATGCGCCTTGCAGGTCGCATCTTAGAAACCTCCTTAAGTCCCCTCCCCACTCCACCGACTTTTACTCCTACTCCTGCACTGTGCACGCGGTGCGGTTGTGGAACTCACTTCCGCCTGACATTAGGGACTGCCAAACTGTTGCAGTTTTTAAAAGAAGGGTGAAAGAACACTATCTTTCCACTTCGTCATAGTTGCGTATATATTAATATTCTAGTGTTATTTATTTTAGAAGTATGTTTGTATGTATGTATGTATATTCTCATATTATTTGTTTTATTTTATTAAGTGAATTGTTTTTGATTTTATGTATTTTATTTTCTCTTTTACTCTTACACACGCTGTCTACATCTCTAAATCTACTATCCTTTCGCAGGTATGCTGGAAGAGATTTCATTAGAAATAAGCATCACCTTTGTACCTATTTTTCTGTTATTTTCTTCTTGTCTGTTTATATAAGTGTGTACATAAATGGTTAAATAAATAAATAAATAAAAAGGCACTTTTGAACATTTACATTAAAATAGAACTATTCTAGTCGCCCGTAAATCAACTTGTCATAAAAATAATAATTAACTATAAAATTAAAGTAGCAAAAAGTTTGATTTTGTCTAGACCTTAGATTGTCCTATGGAGCTGGACCAGCATGTTTCCAAGCATTCTTATCTTGGATATAATCCTCTAATTTATAATATGCTAGTTTACACGGTGAACTTCTTATATGAGATTCATTTAATTGTCAGTGCGATGTTATCTTTCAGCCTTCGTCGATCAATGTAACACGTAATCTAGCAAAGTAACGATTCTTTGCTTTTTATACCTTGACCGAATCCACTTAACGGTATGTCGGCAAAACTCATTAAAATCCTTAACGACATGATTGAGTTGATGCCGCGCCGATGCAGTAGGGTCGCCGTCTACAGTTACATGATCGAGTTGATGCCGCGCCGATGCAGTAGGGCCACCGTCTACAGTTACATGATCGAGTTGATGCCGCGCCGATGCAGTAGGGCCACCGTCTACAGTTACATGATCGAGTTGATGCCGCGCCGATGCAGTAAGGTCACCGTCTACAGTTATACGATCGAGTTGATGCCGCGCCGATGCAGTAGGGCCACCGTCTACAGTTACATGATCGAGTTGATGCCGCGCCGATGCAGTAAGGTCACCGTCTACAGTTATACGATCGAGTTGATGCCGCGCCGATGCAGTAGGGTCACCGTCTACAGTTATACGATCCGAGTTGATGCCGCGCTGATGCAGTAGGGTCACCGTCTACAGTTATACGATCGAGTTGATGCCGCGCCGATGCAGTAGGGTCACCGTCTACAGTTACATGATCGAGTTGATGCCGCGCCGATGCAGTAGCGTCACCGTCTACAGTTACATGATCGAGTTGATGCCGCGCCGATGCAGTAGGGTCACCGTCTACAGTTATACGATCGAGTTGATGCCGCGCCGATGCAGTAGGGTCACCGTCTAGTTACAACAATCGCCAATAATTACACGAGCTGAGACCGGGGGGCCTACTCCCTAAGCACGAAGTCCGTCGTTTCGGCCGATGTTACGGACGTTTCCTACTCCGTATCACTTACGGACAAAAGATTAGTCCGGGGCCCGAACTAAAAAAAATTACCAACAAAACGTTTAGACAGTTGTCCTTACCTCCCAATGTGTTTTTGCCCGTCCGGAAAAGTTAATTAATCGGGAGCAGCGATCACTTTTAAGTATCGAACTACTTCCGGACGGGCCCCTATCCTCGTTGACGGACTTAGAGACTAGGCCCCCGGCCCTGCACTTTCCGTATTAGATATAGCAAGATGTCTACTCCTACACTGATCTGAGCCTGAACTAATGTATTGCGCGCGATTATAAATATGATTCAATTTACCTACTCGTTACTAATTTGATAGATCCAAAAACAATAACTGGTGAGCCCTCAGGCCTCAACCTTGTATTTCAAATCGGCGATCCTTATAAAACATACCTCTCTGTGTTTAATATTTTTGCTGAGTACAAGACATCATTGCAGCAAATCGTGGACCGCCTGAAAACGAATTTAAATCGAGTTCTATTTAATATGCGGTTGGCAACGAAACCATTTAAACATTTGTATAAACATAATTATTCTGTAACAGTACTCTACTATCACCATTTGCTGTTATTTATTCGTTCACTCTTGGCCAGGACTGTGGGACATAGACCGAGGGCCTTCAGGACTCTTAGCTAGTGAATATAATTATACGCACATGATCTGAAGTGTTCAGTTATTTATTTTAGATTAGTTTTCCATTTATCAACGTTGTCTACTTATGTGTAAGTTGCATACTGACATACATCATAATCGTGCCCGACTGGGACTTGAAAAAATCGTGACTACATCGTTCTCAAGCCAGTGTGCGTGTGGTGAGTTCGTGGTTGTCAGACGTGCCGGTTCCGGAAGCCTCGCGGGATCCAGGGCGGCCAGTTGAGCTCATTAGCGATTGGCGACGTCACGCGACCGCAACATCTACTTGAAACTGACGCCGCATACGTACTTCACACGTATAATCATGAGAAGCAGCAAACTAGCGACCAATCACTTCCCTTTGATTAGCTTTGCTATGGAGTAAACATGAAACATATCACGATATGGATATTATTAGAATGTTCGTCTTTCGTTTGACCCTTATGCACGCAAAGCCTTGCCCTTGTTAATTAAGAAAAATTAAGAAAACAACATCTTCTCACGCAGGCTGTTTCCCTTTGCAGCGGTCAAGGAAACAGTTTGTTAACACGGATAACCAAATATGGAATCGTTAAAACAGAGAGCTAATCATGCAGCCGTTCAAAACATGGAGACTGATAGAAGCTGAGAGAACAACCGCGTTAGAACACTTAGAACGTTACTCTGGGATGATGTTCGTGATTGAGATGAGGCTGCGGTGTCGCTAATGGTTGCAACTTCGAATCGCAGGTGTCAGTCGTTTAGCTTACGAACCACATCTGATGTGTACTGAAGGACACAACATTACACGTATTGAAGGAGGTTATTCAGTATTCAAGTCTCGGTCTAAATAAATAGGATGTAAAAATGTGTATGTAATGTGTGGATGTAGGATGTGGATGTTAGGCCGTCGAGGCTTTGGTGAAGGTAGGACGAGATCAGAGTCTGGCGTAATCAAATACTTTTGTAATCAGATTAAAAGTAATCATGATTACTTCAATCATGATTACTTTTAATCAAGACTACAGGTAATCGTTAATTTTGATTACAGTCATCATAAATGAAAATGACATGATTACGTATAATAAATTTGAATATTATATGAATTTAGAATGATACTTGACTAGCTTTGACTGCATTCCGGAGACCAGACGCGTGGTAAGTGTGCGGAAGACGGGGTAGGGCCGGCAAGCCAATGCAAAAATATGAAGACAGCTATTTTGAGTTTTATATTGAATCTTCAGAAACTGATTTAGGAGATATGCACCAAATCTGACGATCTAAAACCGATACGGTTCTAACGATCGGGACGTATCCATGCTAAATAGATATCCTGAAATAAAAGGTTTTTAAGAAATATTACCTTTACCCTTACCGACTTCGGGTCCTGTTCAAAGATTATCTCATATGCAACAATGACCCTTTATGCCAGGAGGCTTTTTATTATGTATTAAGTTCTGTTTGCGTTTTTGTTTTTATTATTTATTTATGCTTGAGTATAGTTTTAAATATTGGCGTGTGCTAGCTGACATATGGCAAATAATTTTAATATTTTTGTGTTTCGTGATGTTAATTTATTTATTACTATATGTATAGAATCCAGTTCTTCTAACTGAACAGACAGCAGTGCTGCTGGGGAGTTTGTTCCGCCACTTCTTCTTCCCAGCTAAAGCACTAGGAAGTGGTGAAGGGTGGGCGTTTTGGGGGGATTGTCTTATGTGATTTTGACGTTCAAAAAGTGCTGATTCTCAGCCTAATTTGAATAAATGACTTTTGATTTTGATTTTGACCAACTTACGTTGTGTTACAAAAACTTGGTAAATTAAAATTTTGTTTAAATATTCTTCTTTAAATATTGTTTTCAAAATTTGCAATAAATGAGACTAAATAAAAATTAAGAAGATTTACAATATAATATGAACGATGATATGATGATATATATGTTTTTATTTATTCGAATTTTTGATATTAATCAGAAGAAGTAATCAAGATTATGATTTAATACTAATAATCATTAATCACCGAACATTACTTTCTTGATTAATTTCGTTAATCTGTAATCATGATTGAAGATTACAAATTATAATCGTAATGTTTAATCATTAATCTGATTACATTTTGCCAAGCCTGGACGAGACATTGGTGGCGGTGGCGGGTAACTAAGCTCGTGATGGTGACCGCTCAAAATCTTAGGCTGTGTTACCTAAATTTTTATGGTGCACGAGCAAGTATAGAGTCAAGTTACGGTAGCAGCTTACGTTCGTGCGGCTCATCCTGAGCAGTGAGCCGCGCCACCTCGCTGACATCCTGCTGACTGACCCTGACCCGACTATAACTACGAGTACTACAACACAGCGTCAGCTATTTTCGTGTTACAAAATATAGTAATCGTATTGAGTAGCTATTAGTTAGTCTTCTGTAGTGTATACGTGTAGTGCGCTGTAGTCGTGATCATGCGTAATTAACGCTATGTTTGCGGCGCGGCAGCGCTGTGGCCTCGCGGTCAGTCCTCGTGGTACTCCTCATTACATTCAGCTGTAGGCACTCACGCTAGTAGATTACGAACCTTTTCTATTATAACCTCTGTCTGAGGAAAATGGAGTGTTATGTCAGACTCTTACCGCTTTCAACCCCATGGTTATATTTTCGTCAATATAAATGATATATTTCACGTCACGTAGTCTCTTCGTATTTCATCGTTTCTTTTCGTAGAGGTGTCAGAGGTGTGTACTCGAAGCGATATCTTATTGACATTACTGGCAATGACTGTTAAATGAACAACTGACCACAGATATCCGCGAGCTCTTCTTCGCGGTCTTATAAGGTGTTAACTTACAGCAAACACCACAAATTCACAACCGATTTGCCAACCTGTCTAGTTTACAAGCTTTTATTTGGTTTCACTTGTCCCTGTGTCTGTAGTGAAATCTGGCAAGTAAAATTTGTCCCACTTCCCGGGTTCCAATTGTCGGTTGACAATGCAATATTATTATGACATGGAGCTGATCTGATGATGAAGCCGGAAGTTGGCAATGGGAACTCTGTAATAAAACGACGCAACCCCATCGAGTTTTGGCTCGTTTGAGTCGAACCATTATTCAAAAAATACAAAGTTTTAACACTATCGTCTCTGTATATTTATGAAACTGCCTTATTTGGTAAGCTGAGTTCACATCTGTGTCCCAACTTATCACATACAGTTAAACGTAACAGGCGGAATGATAATATGTTACGCGGATGTAGAGCCAAAACTGCAATAATGTGGAAGAGCATATTCTGTATAGCCGCAAGGTTTTAATAAAATCCCATAGCCAATCAAACGGTTAAATGTAACCTAAACAGTTGCTACTTATGTACAAAAAGTTATTATAATTTAAACGACTTAACGTAACTTTATACTTTTAAACTGACATGTCTCATAATGTAATATTATTTCGTAATTATTTATTCAATGGTTTCAATATTAACCTAATATTTTTATTTTTAATCATTTTATTTGTGTACCTGATATTTGCGCGACCCACGTGGCCGAATGTGATGAGACCATTTATTGATTTAAGACCATGTGTTGTACCATATTCGGACAAATAAATGAATTTGAATTCGTCTTGACAGGGACTCTGGTCCTGGACGATATCCCGGGTCTGGTGATGGAGCCAGACGGTGGCACCCTGGGAGGCGGCTATAGGAACTCTGTAATAAAACGACGCAACCCCATCTAGTTTGAACTCATTTGATTCGTCTTGATAAGTACTCTGGTTCTAAATGATAAATGAATACTTATAATATATTAACATTGTATATAATAAGTATGAAAATTAATAAACGAAAAATAAAATGTATGTAAATTAGATAGAAATGACTAAACTAGTTTATTAACATCACAGATACTAAAAAGTAAAAAATCAATAATATTTTTTTGTTTTTAGTACAAACATGCTTACATTAGTTATTAGTTAAAAATAACTAAAATGTTCCTCTTTGTTTTTCTCTCTCTTGCTGTAAAAATGTAATACGCTTTTATTTGAAAACGAAATTCCAATTCCAAGCGGAATAAAATTATTTGTAATTTTTTGTTCTTTTTTCCTTTATTTTTACACTTTAGGTCATAGCTCTTGGCAAAACATTTTCATTCAAAAACTTTACGTTCACTTGTCAAAGAGGATTAAATACGAGTGAAACTTAAGAAAATAATTGCCTTCTAAATATCTAGCAAAAAGTGTTAGTATAGCATTCGCACGGTTCCAGCTCGTCATGATGAGACAGGTACTTGTTGGTGTGGCCTGGCTACATTCGCACGACACTTAGCATCCACGCAGTTCTTACAACTGTGCGGTTCCAGCTCGTCATGATGAGACAAGTACTTGTTGGTGTGGCCTGGCTACATTCGCACGACACTTAGCATCCACGCAGTTCTTACAACTGTGCGGTTCCAGCTCGTCATGATGAGACAAGTACTTGTTGGTGTGGACTGGCTACATTCGCACGACACTTAGCATCCACGCAGTTCTTACAACTGTGCGGTTCCAGCTCGTCATGATGAGACAAGTACTTGTTGGTGTGGACTGGCTACATTCGCACGACACTTAGCATCCACGCAGTTCTTACAACTGTGCGGTTCCAGCTCGACATGATGAGACAGGTACTTGTTGGTGTGGCCTGGCTACATTCGCACGACACTTAGCATCCACGCAGTTCTTACAACTGTGCGGTTCCAGCTCGTCATGATGAGACAGGTACTTGTTGGTGTGGCCTGGCTACATTCGCACGACACTTAGCATCCACGCAGTTCTTACAACTGTGCGGTTCCAGCTCGTCATGATGAGACAGGTACTTGTTGGTGTGGCCTGGCTACATTCGCACGACACTTAGCATCCACGCAGTTCTTACAACTGTGCGGTTCCAGCTCGTCATGATGAGACAGGTACTTGTTGGTGTGGACTGGCTACATTCGCACGACACTTAGCATCCACGCAGTTCTTACAACTGTGCGGTTCCAGCTCGACATGATGAGACAGGTACTTGTTGGTGTGGCCTGGCTACATTCGCACGACACTTAGCATCCACGCAGTTCTTACAACTGTGCGGTTCCAGCTCGTCATGATGAGACAGGTACTTGTTGGTGTGGCCTGGCTACATTCGCACGACACTTAGCATCCACGCAGTTCTTACAACTGTGCGGTTCCAGCTCGTCATGATGAGACAGGTACTTGTTGGTGTGGCCTGGCTACATTCGCACGACACTTAGCATCCACGCAGTTCTTACAACTGTGCGGTTCCAGCTCGTCATGATGAGACAGGTACTTGTTGGTGTGGCCTGGCTACATTCGCACGACACTTAGCATCCACGCAGTTCTTACAACTGTGCGGTTCCAGCTCGTCATGATGAGACAGGTACTTGTTGGTGTGGCCTGGCTACATTCGCACGACACTTAGCATCCACGCAGTTCTTACAACTGTGCGGTTCCAGCTCGTCATGATGAGACAGGTACTTGTTGGTGTGGCCTGGCTACATTCGCACGACACTTAGCATCCACGCAGTTCTTACAACTGTGCGGTTCCAGCTCGACATGATGAGACAGGTACTTGTTGGTGTGGCCTGGCTACATTCGCACGACACTTAGCATCCACGCAGTTCTTACAACTGTGCGGTTCCAGCTCGTCATGATGAGACAGGTACTTGTTGGTGTGGCCTGGCTACATTCGCACGACACTTAGCATCCACGCAGTTCTTACAACTGTGCGGTTCCAGCTCGTCATGATGAGACAGGTACTTGTTGGTGTGGCCTGGCTACATTCGCACGACACTTAGCATCCACGCAGTTCTTACAACTGTGCGGTTCCAGCTCGTCATGATGAGACAGGTACTTGTTGGTGTGGCCTGGCTACATTCGCACGACACTTAGCATCCACGCAGTTCTTACAACTGTGCGGTTCCAGCTCGTCATGATGAGACAGGTACTTGTTGGTGTGGCCTGGCTACATTCGCACGACACTTAGCATCCACGCAGTTCTTACAACTGTGCGGTTCCAGCTCGTCATGATGAGACAGGTACTTGTTGGTGTGGCCTGGCTACATTCGCACGACACTTAGCATCCACGCAGTTCTTACAACTGTGCGGTTCCAGCTCGACATGATGAGACAGGTACTTGTTGGTGTGGCCTGGCTACATTCGCACGACACTTAGCATCCACGCAGTTCTTACAACTGTGCGGTTCCAGCTCGTCATGATGAGACAGGTACTTGTTGGTGTGGCCTGGCTACATTCGCACGACACTTAGCATCCACGCAGTTCTTACAACTGTGCGGTTCCAGCTCGACATGATGAGACAGGTACTTGTTGGTGTGGCCTGGCTACATTCGCACGACACTTAGCATCCACGCAGTTCTTACAACTGTGCGGTTCCAGCTCGTCATGATGAGACAGGTACTTGTTGGTGTGGACTGGCTACACAAGGAGTATACGAGTTTGCGACAAAAAGCGTCATTAATGTAACAAAAGACGATAAAAACGAATCCCAACGCGGGATCATTGGTCAAAATCATAATAGACAATAATTTTCGTGAGACTTGAATGGCTTACGTTGAGTGTGCCACTCGTAGATCCACACAATAACACTATACTTAATATTTGGATAAAAGTCGCCAACTGATCATAGAAGTAGGTAGGAAGTCACGACTAACTCCATCAAATTATGCTACACAGTGACACAGTGAATGAAACAAATAGAACCAACATTTCAAAAGTCTGTTTCAAAATGAAACAGTGAGCAGATGTGCCCAAAGCTCGGCTTCGTCATTTCGCTATACCTACTTATTTAGGGATTCCTATCTAACTATATGAGTATGAAATATAGCATACCTACGTTAGAAGTGGTGTGAAATTTATAAAGGGACGAGCGACGGTCGTTAAGATTAGACGCGTCGCGCGCCGCCGCCGTGCTCGTCCAGTGTCGCCAGCCGTGGGTGATGGTGTGGAGACGCGAGACGGTACAAAGGATCAGAGGCGATATTGTGGTGTGAGTGATCTTTGTTACGTGTAAACACGCTTGTTCCGAACATGGATAATATTGTATTGTGTCAATCAAAATGTTGACGGCCCTTGGCAGACGCGGAAGCAATTTGATGTATTCCTTCACAAATCGCAAGGTGAATTCGTAAAAAACCTGACATTCAAATAACCGTAATTCGTCTCAGCATAATTGCACGTAGGTACTATACTTCCTGTCGCTATGTTATGATGTACTGGTCTACAGTTGGTACAAGTGTTTTTGGAACAACATGCGTGTCAGGTCGTGTTCAGGGCTCGGTTTTAGCCATCCAAGTCGCTCTCTCTATGAATATTTCATAAGCTGAGCGTCCGCAGACCATCGCTCAACTTAATATAAGTTTGATGAGAATCATTCTTGTGAATTTATTTGTACAGCAGATGCATACCCTATTGTCGGGAAGCAGATAACTAGATCCCCCGCCGCGACTAGGAGCGCAAAGAGCTGCTGGAAAATTGGTTCAGCGGAGTTGGCCTCTGTGACAACTTTGCCGTCGATCGATCATTCATTTGATTGGTTAAGCGGAGTTGGTATCTGTGTATGACAACTTTGCCGTCGATCGATCATTCATTTGATTGGTTCAGCGCAGTTGGCCTCTCTGACAACTTTGCCGACGATCGATAATTAATTTGATTGGTTCAGCGGAGTTGGCCTCTGTGACAACTTTGGCGACGATCCATCATTAATTTGATTGGTTCAGCGGAGTTGGCCTCTGTGACAACTTTGCCGTCGATCGATCATTCATTAGATTGGTTCAGCGGAGTTGGCCTCTGTGTGTGACAACTTTGCCGTCGATCGATCATTCATTTGATTGGTTCAGCGCAGTTGGCCTCTGTGACAACTTTGCCGACGATCGATCATTAATTTGATTGATTCAGCGGAGTTAGCCTATGTGACAACTTTGCCGTCGATCGATCATTCATTTGATTGGTTCAGCGGAGTTGGCCTCTGTGACAACTTTGCCGACGATCGATCATTCATTTGATTGATTCAGCGGAGTTAGCCTATGTGACAACTTTGACGTCGATCGATCATTCATTTGATTGGTTCAGCGGAGTTGGCCTCTGTGACAACTTTGCCGACGATCGATCATTCATTTGATTGATTCAGCGGAGTTAGCCTATGTGACAACTTTGCCGACGATCGATCATTCATTTGATTGGTTCAGCGGAGTTGGCCTCTGTGACAACTTTGCTGACGATCGATCATTCATTTGATTGGTTCTCCTACCTTTTGGTACTGAAATTATGTCCGTTATAAGTATGTTATCCTATGATCTATGATGTTACGATGATAGCTGAACAATCGAAGTACTTATTAATATCTACATTAAGAGGATAGTTGAATATCAATGATATTTTACAGTGACAGTGTTTGAAGTGAGGTCTTCATAGACTACTACCTTCATAGCTCCTTGACAACGCAATGATACCGACTGCACAATACATACATTGGCATGGGAACTAGGTGCAACCTGGCTTAGAAGTTCCCTCGAATGCTCCACCTTCATACAATGCATACCTTAAACGTAATCACACGCGGTGGGAAAATATTATTAGGTAGAAAAACACCGACACCGATTAGATAAGTGACGAATATTGCAGACATGACCTATTTAGTTACCTTATCACGCAAAATGTATACAAAAGCAGAACTCACATATTTGAGGAGATACAGATAGTATAATCAGTTAAGTAATCTTCATTGACCCAGCTACTGGACTACGAGCAGGCACATTGTTCACGTTACGGCATTCATGTCCTCTCCCGGTTTAATGGTCCTGGCGGCACAATTAGAGGGCTTTTGGTAGCTGTTCACAGCTAAGTTGTCGTGACCACGATAACTTGGGGGGGGGGGGGGGGGGGGGAGTCCTCATCATGGACTCACTCTTGCACTATTGCACTTTGTCGCCATAATGGGAACTGTTGAATCATTGACACGATAAAGTAGTGTATTTCAACAAGGGACAATGACCGTTCAAGATTAATAACACGGACTGCAAACAAAAGTGTGTAAATGTCGCTAGTATGTAGTAACGTCTAATTGTGCAAAAACGGAGATTACAGCTGGAGGAGTGGAGGACAATGCTGAGTGGTTGCAGAACACAGTGTAGCACGAAACATGCCAACCTCACCACATCGCACACACTGACACGCGCAACACTCGCGCTCAGGACATTTCCGAGGCATAGCTCCACTGCGCTTTAAGTTCCTGTTTTAAAGTGTTGAAGAATAATTTTCATTATTAAGACGCGCACTCTGTCTTGCCCATTTTTTTTTAGTTTCACTGATGCTATTGTTATCCTTTTAACAGAAATATTGTTTTCAGGCTTTTACTAGAAGACATTCTAAACCTCTGAAGCCATAAATGTGAATGCACTCCTAAAATAAGCCTACATTTAACATTTTCAGCTTCGATAAATGAACACATGTGTCCGTGTAGGGAGCAGCTGAACGTCTCCACCGTATTATCCTGCAGGCTCCAGTACCGGGTGAATACGGTATGAATGAATAAGCGCTTCTACGTGCTCGACCACTTGGCGCACCTCTCGAGGATGAATGAATATGCAAACACCCTTCAACAGCCGACTGAATACGTAAATACAAACAACTGCAAGCTATTAAGAGTCACGCCGGAACTTCAAGACGAAGACTATCAACACAAGACCACCTTGAGCCCGAACAATTAATTCTACGTTATCAACATACGTATAAACAAACATGATGATCGATTCGCTTCATCAATTCAACATTCAAAGGTTATTAACCATTGTTATTAACGGACTTATCTTTATTTAGATGATTAATGAATTACTGCATTTCCATGACGATGTGAGCAATCATTCTCGGAACTAGCGTGACGAATCATTTGCGATTTCATAATAAACGCCCCGCGGTTATATTTAAAGTCCTCCTGTTAAACATGTGCTACTAAGAGCCTCCTCTGTTATGAACCCCTCACGTAAACAGAGGGTCTTCTCAGTTAGCGGCTAACTTTAACGGTAGAATTAATGAGACGGGTGAGCTTGTTTTTCTGAGCATAACTTCTCAAATCGGGGCTGAACTACCCTCATTTCTTTTTCTAAATTGATTTGTGATCTGTATTTCGATTTAATTACTGCAACAGCAGAAAAGCCAATTTCGCACAAGTACGATGTTGCAAAAGGTACCTAATAGAATCTTCAAAGCTGTAGTACTGACTCTCATTACGTCTGGTGCCGGTGACGTGAACATACCGGGTCGCGACGCCTCGGGCAAGGCGACGCACAGGGAACTCCTGAGTTAGCTGGCTGTTAGGTGGCTTTCTTTCTTTCAAAGGGATGGTCCGATTTCAATGTTGTTATTTTTTATAGTAAGTAAGTAGTTCTTAGCTATGTTTCATGAAAATCTGTTCAGCCATTAGGAAGATAACCTACTCTTTTCTGATTTGAGTAGGGATCTCTCATACATTGATAAACTATTTCACTTTCACTCGTCCAATAGACTTGGCACTTGGTACACTGTAATAATGTGGTGCCCTTGACTTGACCTGATACTGCAGCCACCAGGAAAGTCTGTGGACTTAACTCCTAACTCATTCAGTCGGACTCCACATAGACATGGTGAACATTGTCTGATGATGGAGCAGGATGGAATTCGGCCTAACTTATCGTAGACCCGCCGAGTTTGGACTCGTTGGTCTAGATGAGTACTTAGTTTGTAGGCAGACGCTGAAAAGGATCTAATGAGTAAGGTGGTCGTTTATTCTCCGATCACGAGTGATGTGAATCCATGGTTGAAGAAAAGACAATGTCCTCGAACATAATGTAGGTAGTCATCGTAGACAGGTAGGTTTGAACGGGACTAGGAAAAGTGAACGTGTGTCATGAATGTGTGGCATGCCGTGTTTATGACTCCCACAACAACATCTAGCTTAGTATCGATCGCTTTATGAGCACTGATCTCATCCTTTATGAGAAACCTACCAAGTTTTTAATGTTCAAAATATTTACCCACGTTGTCACTTTGTCACGCTTACAATCAAGCTGCCCTTCTGTCTGGCCGGCAGCGCGCGTTTCATGGTGATACGCCATAACGGTGACCTGACATTTGTATAATTTGTTGCTCATTTTGTCACGCTTACAATCAAGCTGCCCTTCTGTCTGGCCGGCAGCGCGCGTTACATGGTGATACGCCATAACGGTGACCTGACATTTGTATAATTTGTTGCTCATTTTGTCACGCTTACAATCAAGCTGCCCTTCTGTCTGGCCGGCAGCGTGCGTTACATGGTGATACGCCATAACGGTGACCTGACATTTGTATAATTTGTTGCTCATTTTGTCACGCTTACAATCAAGCTGCCCTTCTGTCTGGCCGGCAGCGCGCGTTACATGGTGATACGCCATAACGGTGACCTGACATTTGTATAATTTGTTGCTCATTTTGCACACACAATGTGTAGTAACCACTGACCAAAACTGATGAGTGGCGGCATTGTCTTCGCGACCGATAAGACAACATTGTTACACGATTCGACTGCGAGCTCCACAAAACGTTACGCCAATTAAACGAGGTATTACATATTAACACAATTAGCGCGTGTAATTACATCAACACCGCTAATGAGCGCACTATAACGTACGTGCTTGTTAATCATTCACTCTCTATTACCGCACTCATGTACATTCGCCGAGTATTTTCGGACGGTATCTAGATATGGTAATTTCCGACCATTGCCGTAAAAACTACGCCGAGTAAAAAGCGGGTACTTTGTTGAACAAAAATAACTAGCGAGTAAACATAACGATCTAGTTCCACATACAGCACGATGAGCAACTAGCAGTTGTATACGTGACTTATAGACAACATCCAATTTCATATTAAAAACGAAATTGGAATTGTGAAAGGTACGACTGGATAAATATAAATTTGGACGTGTTGGGCCGTTTGGACAGGGTTACTGACTGGATGAAAATGTCAAGTGAATTGAAATCTCTCTTTCATGTGCTTTTAAACAATTCTCTTTGATCTGTAATGGGCCGACGCATTGGCTACGCAGGTTTGAAAGGTTCTACATCCCACTTTCAAGATTCCGAAAGTTTGGCATACGCGAATAGCGACATTGGGCTAAGACTGTGATAAATAAATGACTATTGTCATCGTCGTTGTCCAAGAAGTTGGAGTTAAGTCTTGGGAATGATACAATATGGATCTCTGTGCCACCTGAGGCTAATGAGAGGACAAATATCTCGCGACGTGTCTCCAGGGACTTGTGCGTGACTCCCTCACGTATCGCACGTTCGCAGGTCGCACTTTCAAGTGCTGCTAGCTATGGATATTTGCATGGAGTTTTCATACAGAAATAATTTAGTGAAAAGCAACTCACCATTTTGGCGAGCATGGTGTCCATCTGCGGCTGGTGCGTGGCGGTGAGCAGCTGACGGATGCGGCTGGCGTTGGCGACGCACTGCGCCATGCAGCGCTGCAGCGCGGCGGCCTGGCGCACCAGCGACGCGCTCAGCGGCGCGTCGGCCCCGGGCGCGCCCGCGCCGCGCAGCACGCTCTCCAGCACGTGCGCGTGCTGCGACACGTAGTCCAGGCAGCGCCGCAACTCCACTGCCTCGCGTCGTTGCCGCTCTGCAACAATGTCAACACTAGCAGATCTGACCTCATTTACTGACCACTACATCATACAAATGCAGAATGCAGGTTGCTGCAATCCCTTTTTGGCAGATGTGGCCTGCCCAACAAGTGTAAAATCAATATAGCCAGCTAAGCTAACGGTGGCTCAACCCAAGGGCTGGTTGTTGCTACCTACCATAGGGTAGTTATATAGGGCCAGTTGGTAATTTTGCGAAAAAGTTCAGTACTCTATACTGGGATGGAATGGACAGATTATTTTAAGCTGTTGTAAGCTTGAGAAAGATTTTTTCATGGTTTATTTATTTATGGAAACAGAAAACATGTTTCACCAAGCCCATATAAATTGGGTGAGCGGCGAGAGAATAATGATGAACCTTTTGTAACACTTGCTTAAAATAATATTAGGTAAGTACCTAATATTATTTTAAATGTGGAAAAAATGTTCCAAAAGCTTCAGCATTTGTTATAAGAAGGAACTGATAAGCACAAAAATTTCTGAATACATTGTCAATCTCATGCTATGACTTGCTGACTGAAATAACAACAGCCAATAATCTGGGGTAAAGCAAATATTTTCCAAAGTAGTCTCATTGAGCACAGGGAGTATTGACATATTGGGGCAATTATGAAACCAAGAATAATCAGTTGGCTCCAACATTTGTGACAATTACTAGGTACCTCCACAAAGTAAAAACAAACAGACTCTGACCAACTTTTTTACTGATCTGAGCAAACAGATTCTATTGCTGCATACTAGTTCGGTACACACTGACTATATGGATAGATGAATAAATTAAGAAACATATTTTTTTATCCTTAAAACACAGGAAAAAATATACAACATTTAAGCAATACAAAATCATGTTTTGGTTTAAAAGTTGATACTTAAGGCAATGTGCACACAATTTATGGAGAAATTAAACTTATGACTAGCATTACATTCCAATTAAATATACCTAGCTGAAAATTATAGACTGATGATAAATGTAAAATACACGATAATTTAACAACTTTCATTCAAAATAACCAGTTTCGTTTCGCAAACTTAGTAATAGGCGCGATTTATTTACCATGGAAATCATAAATTCTCTGGGTTCTTCTCAAATATTTCTCTTCCTGCAGCTGCCTGTCGACCTGTGCCTGTTTATCACGAGCCTCCAGCACCTCCAGGAACGACGAAAACAACGATTTTCTTTCGTTCGTGTTTGTAACGGTTTCTTGCATTGTGATAGTATTATAACGGCAATTGTTAAATGACCACTAAAAAGATACTTAATTTTTCAAATATGCATTTAAAATCTACACGGTTTATTTCAAACATAAAAACAGAAACCAAACGAGTTGATAAATTAAATCGAAATCAAATTCAAAACTACACAACCTCTACACTTGCCTCACTGACAACAACTGATCATAGACAATATAAAATATAATAAAAGTAGAACCCTAAACCATAGCTTTTTACACGTTGTTGCCTTTACGGGGGCCACTCTCTAGGCACGAATACCGTAGTTTCAGCCGAAATTACGGACACTTTGAGGTGATATGCAACGTAGGCAACCTCCTTGAGTATTTATGGTAACAGCGACTTTACGTGACGTTTGTCACAGCGCTATCATCTTTGTCATAATTATTTTATCTACCTATTCAATGTCTAGTTAGTGTAATTCTTTTAGTTAAATAAAGCCACATTTCTTGGTTGGTTTTACGTCTATTATGCTACACACTTCATACTTCATATCACTTACGGACATAAGATTGGTCCAGGGCCCTAACTAAAAATGAATGACAACATGATTTGACAGTTGTTGTCGTTACTCCCGATGTGTTTTTGCCCGTTCGAAAATGTTAATATATCGGGAGACGGGTTCACTCCGAAGTTACAAACTGCATTCGGCCGGGCCCGTATCTTCGTTGACGGACTTAGAGTGTAGGCCCCCTGACCAACACTTTTGTTTCTTGAGACTGTACTGTGTGAATCTTTTGGCGCGTGAATGACGTTGATAGGGGGGCGCTGTTGGTAGATCTTACGTTCTTAGAATGAGTTAGAAACTGAATGCCCATCATAGGTGGCAGCACTGTTCACCGTCTACAACCCACCATTGTTTTGTTTATGTTTACTATTGTGTCGATCACGAATGGGGATAAAATTGCCACATGATCACTTCAGATGTTGCTACTGCTCAGCGTGTGAGAATTTAAAGAAAACAGCTAAAGGAAATTAAATGTTTATTTCTGTTAACACTATCTGAAACACTATCCGAAAAAAAAATTGGGAACTCCAAACATCGAGTTTAAATGATAAATGATTTTATTTCTGTAAGTAGGTTTTTACAAACACTTTTACACATCAATCATATTTTTTTTAAACTAGATGAGGTCGGCGTTTCCTATCTGACTACTCTGAGAAGAAAGGCCGAAACAAACTCAGAGGTCACAGTCTCTTTTAAAGTCCAGACAGAATCTTGGTCAGATCATGTGAAGGCTATGTAGATCGGTGTCTGAAATGGTCTTTTGAGGAAAGAACCACACAGATTGAGTGGAACTAGTCCAGTCAGTACACGCAATTGTCAGCAACCGTGCAGCTCAACTCAAAACTTAAAGAGCTCAACGATTCGACGAACAATACCAAAGAAAGGACATTTGGGTAGGCCACTTATACTACTCAAACTGCCAGAACATGATTAAAACTGGAACAATGACCCACATAGTCCTCCCATTCACAACAATTAAAATAATATAATACTTTATACAGTAAATATTCATGTCATTGTACTCTGTCAGTGTACTCTAACACCGACCGTGGATCAAAGACTTGAATTTTGAATTTTATAATTATTTTTATTGTCCACAACCACAATGCATGCACATGTATTGGTGGTCCCAAGTCTGTTCCTGCCATGACAAGACAATGAACACCTAAGATGAACACCATGTCCATAGATAACAGAGTTCTACGATGAGATGAGAAAATTGAAGTTGAATTTATTGTCTATGATAAGCTCGCAACTGAGCGGCTCAGGCTGTCAAAAAAGCACAGAATACATATACATACCCTGCCTGACTGACTGACGGGGCAAAAGAACTCAATTCGTTGGTTTGCAATACAACAGTTTTCTCAATTTAATTCATAAATAATGGCACGGGAAAGTAGCGCTGGGTTTGACAGACACATTACTATCTTCTCTCCTGAAGGAAGACTTTACCAAGTCGGTAAGTTGTAAATTTTATCCAGAATGACTTGCACAGAGCGGTAACCACCAATTCTTACATTCAATTTTTTTTTGTAAAATGCTGTAAGTATGATCACTTGATTATTCATTTTTAAATTATAACGCTTTCCAACTCCGTGCTAACTCGGTTTATCTTACTCGCAGTGTAAACCTTAAATAAAATATGGAGTGCATTCAAAAAGGTACAGTCATTGCCTTGTGTCTACAGTGCTGTAACTCGGTTGAAAACAGCGATTGCAGTTGACTTCACTACGTAGGAACTTGAATAAGTTGTTGAATGTTGTACAGAATATGCACTGAAGGCGATCAACCAGGGTGGCCTGACGTCGGTGGCGCTGCGCGGCGCGGACGCGGCCGTGGTAGCGGCGCAGCGCAAGGTGCCCGACCGCCTGCTCGACCCCGCCTCCGTCACGCACCTATTCCCGCTCACCAAACGTATCGGAGCCGTCATGACGGGCATGATCGGTGAGAGCACTACTTTACATTTAAAATCAAAATCAAAAGTCATTTATTCAAATTAGGCTGAGAATCAGCACTTTTTGAACGTCAAAATCACACAAGACAGTCCCCCCAAAACGCCCACCCTTCACCACTTCCTGGTGCTTTAGCTGGGGAGAAGAAGTGGCGGAACAAACTCCCCAGCAGCACTGCTGTCTGTTCAGTTAGAAGAACTGGATTCTATACATATAGTAATAAGTAATTAACATTACGAAACACAAAAATATTAAAATTATTTGCCATATTATGTCAGCTAGCACACGCCAATATTTAAAACTATACTCAAGCAGAAATAAATAATAAAAACAAAAACGCAAACAGAACTTAATACATAATAAAAAGCCTCCTGGCATAAAGGGCGTGCCCGCTTACATATGCAATGCTACATTATGTTTATATGTAACTTGTAGTAGCTGTAACTTGTAGCCACAAATGATAAACTAGGACCTTCGAAGTAAAATAAAGATACATTAATTTCTAATAACAATAACAAAACCATAGTCAGCAAGCTGACCTGTCACCACAAGCAGCACCCGTTCACGAGCATAACGCAAAGATCAGCCATTACCCCCCTCGCCATATTTGAGGGAAGGAGGCAACCCGACCCCCGACGCTACCGCAAGCATTGACATCTAAGGGAGCATGACGAACTTGCTGCCGGTTGCTCAAAAGAATAATATGATGAACTGTCGAGGTCGCTAGCTAACCATATATTGCAATACAACTCATTAAAAAACATTGAAATGAGTAGATTATGTCAATAATAAATAAAAATTAAATTAAACTAAAATGACTAATATAGTCAAATAAAATAAACAATTATATGAACTCGTATAACTTGTCAGTAGGTAAGCTAAGCTAATTTTGGAGAAAGAACATAAACATTGTCTTGAGTTAATCACAGCAACCAACTATTTTTATCGTTTAAGTAATCGTTGATTGAATAGTATGCCTTTGAACAAAGGTTGGATTTTACTTTAGCTTTAAACGCATTAAAAGGCAATTCTAACAAAGAAGAGGGAAGCTTGTTATAAAAGTTTATACCAAGCCCAACAAATGAGTTATGGACCTTATGAAGCCGGTGAAAGGGAGCACGTAGTTTCTCCTTGTTTCTAGTGTTAATATTGTGAATATCACTGTTTTTTGTGTATAAGTGTATATTTTGCCTAATATATAAGATGTTGACGAAGATGAATTGTGAGGCCACCGTGAGAATACCAATCTCTTTAAAAAAATCTCTCAGAGTAACTCTAGCACCTAGCTGGTAAATTTAAACAAGTAAAGGGGTATGGGTAAAAACAGGTTAAGTTCGTGCTATGAATGTCTCGCACGATCCATCATATCCTGGATGGTTTCTACACGCTCGTGCTGGTAACAAATTTGTTATTTACATTTTCAGCGGACAGCCGGTCACAGGTTCAGCGCGCGCGGTACGAGGCGGCTAACTGGCAGTACAAGTATGGCACTGAGATCCCTGTGCATATTCTGACTCGCCGCATCGCTGACATCTCGCAGGTGTACACGCAGAATGCCGAGATGCGCCCACTCGGATGCAGTGAGTTACATTTCATACATCTTTTTAGAAAATATATTGTTACTGTATACATTTATGTGTTTATTAACCCTTTGTATGCCGCAACGTGGATCCACAGAGACTCATTGGCTTTTTAATTGTTTATGTAATTACAGCATTCAACCGGTTAAGGGCAGAGTTGTTTAATTATTATACCATACAATTGCCTGTTGTTTGTGTATTATAATGTTGTTATAATGTGTCAAAAGAGTTCAACCACAATCTTTAGGATCGCATGACACTAACACGTCATCAACATCTATACTTTACGATGGTGAAAAAACCTAATTCGGTCAACGGACATAGATCAAAGTTTTCAGAAGAACAAAAAGTAAAAAAATAACCCCTATTAGTTTATAGAATCACATCAAAATCTGTACAAAAGTCGAACAAAAAACAATGTCCTTCAATAATTTGACATCAAAATAAATAAGTCTAAGATCAATAGTTTCAGAGATGTCGATTGACCCCAGGTCGCATTTCTATCACATTTTTGACGGGTCAGTCAAGTAACAATATTAAATGTAACAATATTTATTTTTGGCATGATATATACTACATAGTAAAGTAATATTTTAATTTATTTGGTCATGGAATATGTATCTATAAACTAAAACAGCACAAGGAACAAAGTTGAGGTTCATTAATGGCCCGAGGTACCATTATCTTAGTTAGATACCAATCAATACAAAAACATAATATACAAAAAGGACCTTCAACCAAACAAGGTAAGTTGGTGTCACTTGAACACTATTAGGAAGTATAGTATTTACAATAATAATAATAAATTCCTTTAATTCAGAACTAGTCCTTATGCTTACATGTGAAATTATTAGATAAATATTACAAAAGTCATCAATAAAAACATAAATTACAATTTTACAATAACAAAAATATTACAATACATAATTTATATTTATGTTTCATCTTAGTCTAAATTTAGGTTTGGATCCGGTATGCTCAATTTGCAGCCTGGTCCAGTACCTCATTATTGGGCAATCCAGATTCAGATCCATCCTCCATGCAAACAGCTGAAGGTAGTGGTTCGAACTACCTCGTATACGGCGCATCAGGGACAACTCTCTTGCGAATAATGGCCGCAAATCCATCTATATTTGCGGCCGCAAACATACCTGACGCGCTACAGTAACGAGGCAGTTTCATCAGGGCCCTGACGGCATTATTGTAGAGAACATGCAGGGTGTCACGATTTTTTCGTATGCTTGACCCATAGGCTGCACGTGTAAAACGATCAAAATGCCCTGAACAAGGTAGCTTTTACTTCCACAGTACAGCGCGCGAACCTACGAGCCCGCATATTAGCTCTAACAGACAAAGCCCTGCACTCCCTGTCTATATCAATATCATATACGAGCATCTCGGTGACCCAGTGGCCCAGATACTTGAACTGCGAGACTCTTTTAAGGACACTGCCATTCAGCATGACCTGTGGGACAGTCTCATAAGTTTTTGATCCCGCCTTAAACACCATGAGCTCGCTTTTAATGGCGTTATATCTAAGCCCGTGGGCAAATATATATATATCATATCGCTCGCAGATCGAAATCAGTTTTCGAAGGGCACTGATCGATGGATTCAGCAGAACCATGTCGTCCGCGTAACTGATGTTGTTGACATGACCACCATCAATCGAACAGCCCACACCGGCGCTACTGAGTTCACGGATCAGACGGTCAATATAAAAGTTGAAGAGAGTAGGCGAGGTTAGCCCTCCTTGCCTTACACCACATTCCAACCCGTACTCAGCCGAAAGTGACCCCGACCACCGCACAAAATTGCTCTGGTTGCCATACCAATACTTTAGGAGACTTATGTACTCAGTAGGTAGATCCGTGTCATCCGACACTTTTGCCACAACCTGTCGTATGCAACAAGATCAAAAGCTTTAGATAAATCTATAAAGCAGGCATAGACAGGTGTGCTTCTGTCAGTGTAGTATCGGACGGTATGCTTGAGATTCAGTAAAGCCATTTCTGTTGACAAACCAGGGCGAAAGCCAAAACTGTGCATCATGAAACTGTAGGTGTTGTCTTAACTGAATATCAATAACACCATCCACCACCTTAGCAATGACTGTCGCGAGTGGTAAGTAGTTACTTAAATTAGAGGCGTCTCCTGTCTTGCTCTTTATTAAAGTCAAAGTCAAGGCATTTATTTCAATAGGCACATAAAAGGCACTTTTGAACGTCAACATTTACATTTAAATAGAATTGATTCTAGTCGCCCCTTCCAAAAGGTAGTTTCGTATGGAGAAGAATGGGCAAGAAACTCCACCGTTACTCTTTTAAAATGTGTTACAACATTTTGTATACATTAATTTTATTATACAATTATATGTGAATATGATGCACCTATAATAATAATTATGGGGACAACTATCTCATTATTGTCTCAGGGAGGTAAGAATGCTTTATGTAGAATGTAAACAACATACCGAGCACTCTCGGCAGATGAACACCCGCATGCTGCAAATGTTCTATGGCGAGGGAGTCATGGCCCGGGGATTTTCCTCGCTTCATGTCTCTGATCACGTTGGCAACTTGTTTCACAGTGATCCGAACAAGCGGCTTCGCCAGACTAGTCCCTGCCGCCTCTGTAGTGGTCGTCGCGGGTTCCAATGGAGAAAGTACCGTAAAATGCTCTCTAAATAAGTTGGCAATTTGGTCGGCGTCACTAACCCCCTCTACACTAACTGGAACACTCGGTCTCGGATTGAATTTGTTGGTCTCCTTCCAAAATGTTAAACCAACTCCGTGAGTTTCGCATGTCTGCCCGGACATATTTTTGCCCTGGGCGACCCACTCATGAAACCGAAGCCTAGCCTCATATGCCTTTTTGCAGTGTTTGTTCCAGCCTGTCACATAACCTTTCTTTTTATTTTTTATTGTTCTACTTTTAGAGCACGTCATCGCAGCGTCTCTAAGCACATTCACTAAATTTTGATACAATTTATCAACTATTTGTCTGTGGTCTATTGGTGTGTTTCACAAGGAATGTTGATATCCCGCAGCTTAGTTGAGCAAATGTACAAATATTCATTGAGCTGCTCTTTATCTCTTTTGCCCCATATAGCCTTATCCGGCAATGAGCCTCTCATTTTTACTTTTGGTACCAAAATGTTAAGGTCACAATCATAACAGTTCGACAGCGAAATGATCGGAACATGACCTCTCATACGCCATACCGTATGCTTGTGCCCGCAGAACAGTTTCTTTTGCGACTTCGGCAAGCATTACTAAGGAATGTATATGTACCTGAATCTAGTCCCAACCATTCTATGTCTGCACACGACCACCGTTGCTCAGCACAGAACTACAAAAGCTCACTGCCTAATAAGGCGCCTGGATTAGCGTTGAAATCCCCTAGTATATACACTGTGTCAGTACCACTACTCTCTATAATCGCACTAATCTCGCCTAGGCAACTCACATAAACTTCAAAATTGTCGAAGACTATCCGTTGGCATATATACCGACATCACTAATATTTCGCGATCATCAAACACTACCTTAACGGCCACTATACGCTCACTCTCACAGTCTACGACCGAAACTGATTGAAACACACTTTTCCGCCATAGAAGAGGCACTCCACCATATGGCCGGCCCTTCAGCATACCCGACGAAGTGTCCACTGAAGATATCCCGGTCACGCAAAATCATGATCAATTTCTCCTAGATGTAGAATGTCGTCCTGTAGTAGCCATATCTCTTGTAAAGCTAAACAGTCTGCCGTGTGACACAATGTCCTGACGTATTCAATGGAGTTTTGAACAAAATAGCAGTTAAAACTCCCGAACTTAGTTCTGTTTATTCTCTTGTCTGTATTGTGATGTGAATCGTGATCCATTATCCTTATTTTTAAATTCAATAAATTTTCTAACAGTAATGCCTTCAGGCCATAGTGTCATCTAGAAATAATGAGAGCTTCGCACTAGGCACCTGCATTTTATACGAACTATACTTCCTCAGCACTTTCAATGCAATACAAATAAATTCTTGGTCCTTCAACTGCCTAGTGACTTTTTTCATGATAAACAAATGAAACTATGACCATTCAAAAGAGATGAAATAATGGAATTGGGGTCAATAAAAAACCAAAAATCACAAAATGTGTTTTTCATCATCATCTTGAACAAACATGTGACTCAGGCTGGCTGGACAAATATTCAAAATAGCACGCATTTAACTATGTCAATAAGGCACTTTATGTGACGGCTAAACAGGGTGTTTAGCCGTCACATCAAGTGCCCTATTTCAGAATTTGTGACGCTACAGAATCTTACATAATCGATCGAAAACGTGTCCAGCCAGCTTGAAAAACCGCTTTTCACTGGTCTATCAATCTCGGTAACGGAAGTGATTTTGATGACTTTTTGCATATCAACGGGCGTCACATAAATTTGTGACAGGCATCAAGCTATAAGTTTTGTGATACGTCCAGCGGTTTAGTAGAAAAATGCAAAAATCTGTGTCCAGCCAGCTTGAATTTACGTATAAAACTTCTGGCTGGCGCCTCCGAATTTCAATAATGGGAGCGTTTTCGAATATGGTTCCTTTACTAACATTTAGTGACGCAATGTGTGACAGAAATAACGTTTGATTTATGGCGTCACATGTAAGGCTTTACGAGAAATCAATAAAAACTTAATGTCCAGTCAGCCTGAGTTCAAGCTGGCTGGACACATGTATCTCCGTTGCCTGATGATCCATGGCCTTCGAAGTGTGTTCAAAATTTTGTGACGGGGACGATAATGATGACCTGAATTTGTGACGGAGAAACTTTAAGTAGTTTCAAAGATATTGATCATTTAAATTATTGTGAATGTGAGGAATATGTGGGTCATTGTTTCTGTTTAAATCATGTTCTGGCAGTTGTAAGTAGCTTATGCAGCCTACCCAAATGTCCTTTCTTTGGTATTGTTCGCCGAATCGTTGAGCTCCTTAAGTTCTGAGTTGAGCTGCACGATTACTGACACTGCATGCACTGACTGGACAGGTTCACTCAATCTGTGTGGTTTTTTCTCAAAAGACCCATGGTCGGTCCCTACATGGTCTTCGCGTGATCTCTGACCAAGAGTATGTCTGGTCTTAAAAGAGACCTCTGAGTTTGTTTCGGCCTTTCTTCTCAGAGTAGTCAGATACGAAACGCCCGTCCTCATCTATTTTTTAAAATATGATTGACATGTAAAAGGGTTTGTACAAACCTACCAGAAATAAATAATTTATCATTTTCGAAATCTCTTACAGTCAACTGCTGGCCCTGGACCTTACATGCCCTAACTTGTGACACAACACGCAATCTATCAAGTCACAATTGCTGGAGCTAAAATGGATATTTTTCTTTCTATTATAGGCATGATGCTGGTAGCATATGACGAAGAAACAGGTCCGTGCGTATACAAGACGGACCCGTCCGGCTACTACTGTTCGTACAAGGCGGTGTCGGCGGGCGCGAAGGCTACGGACGCAAACGCCTACCTGGAGAAGAAGCTTAAGAAACGCTCGGACCTCAGCTCCGATGACGTGGTGCAGCTGGCCATCTCCTGCCTCTCGCAGGTGCTTTCTGTCGACTTCAAGTCCTCAGAAATTGAAGTAGGACTGGTCACCAAGGACAACCCACAGTTCAGGTGAGATTGTAGCTCAGGGTTACATAACCCAGGGTTGCGGGAAAGTCCGAAAGGGTTACCGTGGCCCTCTGGCACAGGCAACTGAAGGAACACGGGTGGGTTTTAGTCAGTAAGAGTCAGACACGCCTCCCGCTCCGCCCAGAGCGGGAGAAGTTATTTATTTGATGATTACCCACCTTAAAAAAAAACGGGTTTACATAACGAGAACGGCTCACGGCGTATTATGTTGTGTTCGTTATGGATGTGTACTGGAATATATTGTATTGTTTTTACTATTGAGTATTAAATAAAAATATTACATATAATTATTGTTACCTATTGCAGAGTGTTGGCTGAAAACGAGATCGACAGACATCTGACTGCGATTGCTGAGAAAGATTAAGGATTTGGCAAATAAAATAAAATCTCTATTATAATTTTTGAATAAAATGTTTCCTAAGACTTATTTTCGTTTAGATCTTAATAAACTATCATAGTTGACTACTTTTATAAACTGTTACAAATCTTGGGAGAGATATTTCACAGATTTGATCAATCACATTATACCTAAACAAACAACTCGGTGAGGAAGCCAGCGTTCCCTGCCGGCACGTCAATGAGTTGTGTCGGCATCTCGGGCACCACGCTGGTGAAGTTCTGCAAACTGCAGCAGAACACGAGCCCGTACACCGGGCTCTCGTAGCTGCGGTGTCGGCGCAGCTCGTGCAGCCACGGCACGCGGCCGCACGCGCTCTCGCAGAGCACGGCCTCGCGGATCTCGCTGACGGCCACGAACGGGTCGTTGAGCAGTACCAGCGCCACGGCCATGTTCGCCTGCTTGGCGTGCACCACCGTCCAGATGTACTTCGGCACCGGAAACCTTTTACCAGCTTTCAAGAACAGCTCGGTGCGCGAGTGGCCCGCACGCAGCGCGAGCACGCCGTGCGTGCCGGCGTACACGTCCAGCTCGGCGTGCGGACGACTCAGCTTCAGGAACTTGGCGACGTCGCGGTGCAGGTGGTGCAGGTTGCCGTGTGCCACGCTGCGCCACACCGCCACGCGGTTGGACACGAAGTCCGTCACGCGCATGTTCTGGTCCTCGAAGTAGTGGCTGCCGAGCAGCTTGGCGGACGTGAGGCTCTGGTCCGCGAAGCAGTAGCGCTCGTGCTTGAGCAGTTCGTGCAGGCGCCGGTTCAGCCGGACGTCGTCGGAGTAGAGGCGCTCGGCGGCGAGGCGCGTGGCCGCGTCGAACATGTGGTTGAAGTTGCCGAGGATGCTGAGCGGCCCCGAGGGCTCGCTGTGCGTGCTGTGCTGGGCCAGCGCGTCGTGCGGGGCGTGGCTCATGCGCAGGCGCGCGACCACGGCGCGGTCCTGGTCGAAGCACAGCGCGGCGAGGTGGCGCGGTGCGTGCGCGCTCGACTCGCGCATCAGGTACGCGCGCCCTTGCAGGCCGCCGCAGTTGTCAACCTGCACAGAAAAAAAGTAGCTTTTCGACTTTGTCGTGACTCACTCAATAAAACGAACGTTGTCAAGACGTAGGTACTGCATGTCACCTGGTGCAGCACATCCTCGAAGATGCTCTCCTGGCAGCCCAGCTCGAGCAGGTGCCGCAGCGAGCCGTCGGCGAGCACGCGGTAGCGGCCCGCCTCGCAGCGCGCGGCGAGCTGGTCCCGCAGCGGGAAGGCGAGGAACTTGCCGGCTCCGCACGCCAGCGTGAGCTCGGCGCCGGCCGGGACCGCCAGCGAGCCGTTGGCTGCGCGGTGTGACGTCACCAGCGGCATGTTGTCGGGCACGCACTCGGCGCACTCCAGCTCCATCACGCATGGTGCTGCACGTTACGAACATACTACTTTTTCATTTCTGCCGAATTACTCGCATAAGTATCGTGAAAAACCGACCAAGTGCGAGTCGGAGTCGCGGGCACTAGGGGTCGAATACCACCGAAACGAAAATAGTTTACCGTCTTTTCATTATTTGCCGCTAGATGCCATAAACTTACAGTTAATGTGAACATTTCAAGCTATTTCGGTTCTAAAGATACAGCTCTGGGATCTCAGATCATATAAACACAGGAGATATGGCAAGGGGGCGTGGCGCTTGCGAACTCATCCGGCCGGAAAGTGCCATGATGCCAGTTTCGGACATTAGTCGAATGTCAACTTACTAAGTCTTCGCTGCTCATGAGTTTTGTCAAAATGCCGCGTTGATCAGTGATTGTTTGCAAAAGTAACAGCTGTATTGTGAATTACATGAAAGATTGCATCTCATTTCACACGCAAGTACCTACTAAAATATTATTGTTTTTCTTATCAAATTTATTAAAACATTATTTCGTGATACTAGAAACACCCGCGTGTCCACGCGCATCTAAAAAAAAGTACTCTGTGCCACGCGCGTAGACACGCAACTGGTGCCCGACGCGGGCGCCCGTTTAACGCAGTTTCAGACGTCAAAATGCCGCAGTACGCGTTCTAAAATTGTGTAAATAACCACCGTAACACCAAGATTTTGGAAGGAATGTCTTTTTCTCGTAAGTTTATATCAATTAGTATTTTTCATAAATTAAAAAAAATTAAATATAAATTTATTAGCAAATATTATTATGATTGTTTGACCAATGTTTGCGACAGCGCGCCAACTATTGTTATTTTTGTTTGTAGATTTCCTAGCGACCTATTTCGGTGTGCAGAATAGGTATCTATGGTTGCGAAAGGAAGAGAAGAAATAAACCAGCCTTATAAAAATTCGACGATTTATTATGATTTATTGGACATAACTGGGAACACGCAAAAGCGTAGATGACAAAACAGCGGTTCCTAAATTGCAGGTATATTGCAATTATCATAAAGTATTTAAATACATAGTTGGAGTAAGATAACGTTTTGGCAAAATACAAAGTTGATTGTTTTTTTTTTTTGAAGATTCACCAACCAAAAGTGTAATCAGTTAAATGTTCAAAATTCACGAATGATTTATCAAATCTGGTAATAAAAAGTAAACTATTCCTGTGGTTATTTTCATAAAATACTGAGCATTGAAATGTAATACCGAGAACTACTTCTAGTTCCCAAATAGAGTAAGCTCGAAATTGTCTGGACACAGATTTTTGCATTTTTCTACTAAACCGCTGTACGTATCACAAAACTTTTAGCTTGATGCCTGTCACAAATTATTTATGTGCATATGCAAAAAGTCGTCAAAATCACTTCCGTTACCGAGATTGAGAGACCAGCGAAAAGTGGTTTTTCAAGCTGGCTGGGCAGGTTTTCGATCGATTATCTAAGATTCTGTAGCGTCACAAATTCTGAAATAAGGGTGTTTAGCCGTCGCATAAAGTGCCCTATTGGCCTAGTTAAATGCGAGCTATTTTGAAGAGTTGTCCAGCCAGCCTGAGTCACATCTTATTATTCTATTTAATGAATCGTAAGTTTCATGAAAACGTAGCACCAAATCAACAAGCTGTTCGATGACCACGAGCAGCATTACAGAATCCGGAGCAGCCCTCTCATAATATTATATTCTGTGATACTTACGATCAGTGAAGTGGGCAAGTTGGAAACAAAACACAAACACGGCGAGACGTAGCAGGCCCATGTTAGCGGAGAGTGATACTGTGAGCGACTGCGAGCTATCGCGGCCGCACTTGACCCCAGATAACGCGCCCCTACTGGCCAGGGCTGCCAACACCAACCATTGGAATATTTACTTACCTACTTGTTTTATTGTTGTTTTTTAGAAGTAACGCTAAACAACAGACTTGTAATGTGGTAGTAACAGTAGGAAGTAAGGTTAATCTAAGAAGGCCTCCTTTGTCCCAAATATCAGATACTTCGAGTGGCCTGGCGTAACGTTAACTCTATTTATAATCGAAAGTACATGTACCTATCCTCTAGCAATTTGGTTAAAATTTGTTACCACACATAGATATGAATAAACTAACAGTCTTCAAAGTAAAGAAATATTGCGTGCGAAACGAGTATTTCCAATATTCGTTCGTGTTATAGCCGTTACGTCTCTTATAGACGTAACCTAGTTGTAAACTGTGAGGTAAGCACGAGACCACAACGAGATATTGATGACCCGGATAGGAAAACTGACGAGAAAAATAAAAGACCAATTTACGTTATGTAATTTAATATGAACATAATATACAATGCTGATGTTTATTTATAAAAGCAGGTAAAAACCGACGAAACATACACCGTACGATAAAATAGTATTTTATTTATTTCCTCAACGTACATAACTATAGAGTACAATTACTTAATTAATTATCTATTATCGTAGTACAATTTTGCTACAGTGTGTTAAAGTATAGCAAAATTGTCTGACGGAGCCCACGGCCTGCGTCCTGCCACAATACAGTAAGTGCGACGTGAGACGCTGCTGAGCGTCCGTGGATATGTGCTTGCTGGTCGCGCGACAACCACAGTGTGTAGAATGAAGCTTAATGTTGCGATATAACGTAACCACTACAACATAAATTAAGTGAACAAGCAGTCTGCGTCCGTACAGAACAACTAGACATGCTCATGCTGATATAAAACGAACGCCTCTATCAAGTTCGGTGACATAATGTATTACAGTTTACTGATGGGATCTCTCTAGGTACGGTCAAACCAACGCGTTTAACATGTGTCCGCGATGCGTTCATTGAATTTCGTAATGATCGCTACAACCGATACCGTAATAAAACATTTATATTAAGTCAGTCATGTTCTCGTTGGTGTGCGTTGCTGTTTTGAGAATGATTAAGTTCTCAATCATCCAACCAATATAATGTGAGATGTGGTTGAGTGATTATTGCGGCTTAACTTTCTTTACTAGACAATTTACACTAAACATTTAAGTAGAAATACACTCCGAAGCAAGTTATAATAAAATGAATCATGCGACACTATTTGAGACCAGAGGGGCAATTGTCATACCTAAAAAACGTTCAAATTCAAGTCGCAATCTCATCTCAGCGACAATCAATGTCAAAAATGTGTGTAAATTGATTGTATTTTTGACAGATTGAGACAGATCAGACTGTAAACATTCTTAAAATTACGGGAATTGTCCCTCAGTAATTTAAGTTCCTTGCCAGGTGTATCTGTTTGGAACCTGCTTTTTCAATTGCACCCAAATTCATATGCGACTAGACCTCCACTGGTGACTGGAACTTGAAAACTCGAATAGTTCTAGTTTGAAACAAATGCGCCGGAAGCTATAATTACAATGATCAAAGATTTGAAAAGCTAAATGATGATCAGGTATTACATAGAGTAACTTCACCCATTTTGTAAAAGACAACAAGTGCGGGAGTGCGGCTGACTTCAGCACCCGACGTCAGCGTCAGCGCGTGTTAAGTGCGACACTGGTACACTCGCAAAGTGCTCTTCCTGTGAATCGTAAGTCGCAAGGAGAGCATTGAGAGTAGACAGCAGCGGTGCGCCGAGCCACATGCTGCGTCCTATTCCATGACGGAGCGGATCGCTGTTACCGCTGCGCAGTCCGCCGGCTGCACGCCTGCACCCGATGGCTTCTACAGCTTTAGAAAACATTGTTTTACTTTATGAAAACTAGCATTTTTACTATAGTTTCAACAGCCAAAGGATAACTGGAGAAACTTGGATATCGCCCTCCGGATGGCCTAACTAGCTTAACCCCTTGAAGGACACTGAACGAGACACAATAGAAGTTTTATTGTTATTACGTCTAGGGGCGTTTACTGTCCGCCAACGTGTTAAATAGGTCAATGACAGTAGCAATGGCTTTTATATGTTGTAATGTATGGGTGTAAGCCGGAGACAGCGCGGGCGACACGAGCGCGCGCGTGCTCACGTGCAGCAGGCGCACGCGGGCGACACGAGCGCGTGCGTGCTCACGTGTAGCAGGCGATACGAGCGCGTGCGTGCTCATGTGCAGCAGGCGCACGCGGGCGACACGAGCGCGTGCGTGCTCACGTGCAGCAGGCGCACGCGGGCGACACGAGCGCGTGCGTGCTTACGTGCAGCAGGCGCACGCGGGCGACACGAGCGCGTGCGTGCTCACGTGCAGCAGGCGCACGCGGGCGACACGAGCGCGTGCGTGCTTACGTGCAGCAGGCGCACGCGGGCGACACGAGCGCGTGCGTGCTCACGTGCAGCAGGCGCACGCGGGCGACACGAGCGCGTGCGTGCTCACGTGCAGCAGGCGCACGCGGGCGACACGAGCGCGTGCGTGCTCACGTGCAGCAGGCGCACGCGGGCGACACGAGCGCGTGCGTGCTTACGTGCAGCAGGCGCGCGTGGGCGGCGCGCGCGAGGGTCGGCGCTCCACGGCAATGCGCGCGTGATCGGCGTCGGCCTCGCGCCCCGACGTCTTGTCCAGGATGGCCTCGGCCAGTTCGGAGAAGGCGCGGTCGATGTTGATGTTGGCCTTCGCCGACGTCTCCATGAACCGGATGCCGTGCTCGCGTGCTATCTGTACACACACACACATGCCATTTATAACGCGTCGACCATTGGAAGATTTATTGGTATCGAAGGTATTCTCTTGTATGTCTCTAGACTAGAGTAACGATCACCAAAATTTAGTTTTTTCCTGTCAAACGACGATTTTCCATTCTGAAATTGACTAAAGTGTGGAATAAAATTAGCTGTCAAGAACTAAAATTCACACCAACACTTCAGGGGCAAAAAATCTTTTAGACAAAAAATTTAGTCGGTTGTTTTTTTTTTTGTTGTAGTACCTACCCCACACCAATTCGTATACTACTACTTGCTAGATATGTATATAATTCTTTGTATGACAAAACATTGGCTTAAAAGGCACCAGTTCATGTTCAATTTTAGTAATTACCAGGTAGGTTGTTTGTTCAGCAGAGTAAATGCTGTACATGGTGGCTCTTTAATTCTAGTAAATAACCAGCTTAAATTTAAAGACCGCAAGGGTATTGTGAGCCTCTCTGTTGAGCGGACAATTAAAATAGAGAACTGGAGCAGCTCATTATATTAAGTGGGTACAGACCTCCTTCTGGATTGTATGATTGTTTTGAAAAGGTTATGGGTGAAGTGTTTCACAAATTCTGTAATTCAAACAAGTCTATCATCACTTGTGATGATTTTAATGTTAATTTGTTAGAAAATTCTGGGTTAAGTACTAATATTATAAGTCTGTTTCAGTCATACAATCATGCTAACAAATTTTTGGAGCACACTAGAATAACTCCCACTAAAGTCTTTTCGCCATACGATGAGTTCCCTGACAGTTCATTTTTTTCCGTGGCACGCATACTACTTTATACGAATAAAAAATAAACTGTCAAAAAAATTAAAAAGGAAATTATAAAAAAAATATTGCCTTTCGTAAATTACTAAGTAAATTATTGTAGTTATAGTTGACTGTTAATAAATTAAGTAAATAAAATAAAAAAAGTATAAATCTTAAAAATGTCTAATGCGTTGAACGGAACGTCGGCCAATAGAGATTGACACTACTCAATACACTAATCGACAAAAAAATAGATGAATCGGAGCGGCCATTTTGTAATCGCGATCGCGTCGCGTCAGTACGAGTGCGTCTGCCTTGTATGCTGTTTGTGTTTGCGTTACGTCTGCTCTGAGTGTTTGTTTGTTTTTAATTTTGTTACTGATTTCGTTGAGTTTTTTTTTGTTAAGTTTTTCGTTTTGTTGTTTTTGTTTGTTAAAACAATGCCGAAAAAACAAAAAACACTGTTTTAAATTCCCAAGTCGGGAGTTAGTGATACGTTTGAGGGACTACTTCGAACGAGAGCGTACAAACGGGGACCCGTTGATACCGATCGACAGAGTTATAGATCGAGTTGCGGCAGCATTGGACATTGGAAAGGCTGGCGTTTCCCGTATCACTAAGGAGAAATTTGGTGAAACTGGCACCGAAGACAAGAAGTTGTCCACTCCGAAGAAGCGTCAGTGCAAAGCTTCAATAACCGAAGTAGACAGTTTTGATATGGATGCAATCCGAAATCATATTTATGGATATTATGAGCGAAATTATTTCCCGACTTTAATAAAATTAACAAAATCGTTAAAAGAAGCTGAACTGTTTACTGGAAGTGTTATATCATTATGGCATGTGTTGCACAAAGTGGGATTTGGATGGAAGAAAGTAAATAAAAGGAAAATAATAATGGAGAGAGGAGACATTGTGCTTGCACGTATAGCATTTTTAGATGCTGCGAAACAGATCCAAATTTGGGACAATGTTGTATTCCTCGATGAGACTTGGCTGAATGCTAACCACACCATGTCGGCAAAATGTGGACAGACGACACGGCTCATTCCTCCACAAAAGTACCAGAAGGAAAAGGCGAGAGGCTTATTATATGTCACGCTGGGAATGCAAAAAGGTTTATGCCTAATGCCCTTCTAGCATTTAAATCCAAAAAAAAACGGGAGACTACCATGAAGAGTTGAACGCCGATAAATTTGAGGAATGGTTTGAAAATAATTTATTAAATAATTTAACAGAACCAAGCATTATAATCATGGATAATGCGAAATACCATTCCCGGCAACTTAATACACCTCCAAGCTCGCAAAATAATAAAGGTACCCTTGTGGAATGGTTGAAAAAAAATAACGTGGATATGCCGATGTCGATGTTAAAGGAGAAATTGGTTAAATTAGTAAAATTACACAAGCCACCGACGACCACCTACAAGCTTGATGAGATGGCGAAGGAACGTGGGCATCGTGTTTTAAGATTACCGCCATATCACTGCCAGTACAACGCGATGGAATTGATTTGGGCTCAAATAAAAGGTATGTACTTACTTATTAAATACAGTGCGACCAAGATCATAATGAATTTGAGCTATGGCGTCATTTGCACAGAAAGAGACCGTAAAAATGACGTTTATTTTAGACGGCATTAGTTCCATTTTTGGTCACGTAAATTACCATCGTGGTCGCACTGCAATAACAATTTTGACATAAAAAAATGCTTATTTTAGTAAAATTATTATTAAAATCAAAGTGTATTTTTGGGATATACCTATTTTGTTTCAATGGGTGTTTAACCAGTTTACCTAGGCTACCGGAGACAGTAATTTTTGTAATATTCACTTAGCAGTATATTTTTATTATTTTCAGGTTATGCAGCCAAAAACAATATGTCTCCACCATTCACGGCAAACAAAATGCTGAAATGATTGGAGGAGGCATGCAAACATGTAACGGCAGAAAATTGGAAAAAAGTAATAGAAAAAACTCAAAAAACTATAACAGAGGACTGGAATAAATAATATCCGGATCGATCGAATTAGGGACCAACAATTAATTATCGCGGTTGGAGAAGATTCCGATTCCGATATGGATATGAGTTCAAATCAAGAATCAAGTTCTGATAGTGAATAATAAATAAATAATTATTTTAAACAGACTGCGTTTCATTTACCACTAGCTGTCCCCCGCGGTTTCACCCGCGTTATGTCAGGTTTTTGCTCTGCTCCCATGATGTTATGTAGCCTATGTCTTATTCTGATGTATAAGCTATATCACTGTAAAGTTTCATAAAAATCCGTACAGTGCTTTATGGGTGAAAGAGTAAGAAACATCCACACACACACACACATACTAACTTTCACATTTATAATATTAGTAGGAAGTAGGATAACCAGTTTATTAAAAAATATTTAGAAAATCTAAAATCGATAATCCGATTCCATTTTATTTGCCAACTCATCTATAATAATATAATAATAATATCGTTTATTTATAAAAATGGTGCAGATTTACAAGAACATAAATTAAAAATTATAGAGGACTCAGTTGCTTATTTGCCTGAACTAGGTAGAACCTGTGTTTCAGACTAGAAAGGTGCTTATAATGTTAAAATATAAAATTACAAAAACGGAGAAGACTAATTAAAAACTAATATTAAAGACTAAACATGTTTTATTTACAGACAATGAGTAAATTCTCTGTCTCACTGTATGATAAGCTAAGTAAAAATTGCAGAATAGTCTTTTTACAGTCGTAGTTATTTAATTTATAGATACCTACTTAATTTCCTATTTAATTTATTGTATCTATTGTATTGTATTGTATGTATTGTCAGCTTGCTGACTATGGTTTTGTTATTGTTATTAGAAATTAATGTTTCTTTATTTTACTTCGAAGGTCCTAGTTTATCATTTGTGGCTACTAGTTACAGCTATATACATATAAACATAATGCAGCATTGCATATGTAAGCGGGCACGCCCTTTATGCCAGGAGGCTTTTTATTATGTATTAAGTTCTGTTTGCGTTTTTGTTTTTATTATTTATTTATGCTTGAGTATAGTTTTAAATATTGGCGTGTGCTAGCTGACATAATGGCAAATAATTTTAATATTTTTGTGTTTCGTAATGTTAATTTTTATTACTATATGTATAGAATCCAGTTCTTCTAACTGAACAGACAGCAGTGCTGCTGGGGAGTTTGTTCCGCTACTTCTTCTTCCCAGCTAAAGCACTAGGAAGTGGTGAAGGGTGGGCGTTTTGGGGGGACTGTCTTATGTGATTTTGACGTTCAAAAAGTGCTGATTCTCAGCCTAATTTGAATAAATGACTTTTGATTTTGTATAGAAATGAGCCTAAAAATTTATAAAATCTGTTTACAAATACATATTTAGAGGGTGCATTTGACTCGCATACAATATCATTCCGTCTCTTATTAGTACTTTCAATGTTATATGAGAGCATGGTGTGCTGTTTTAATACTAAGTGCGTTATGAAAATCTGGCGAACGGTCAGCACGTTACAGGATTTGTATAGCAGATCTGTAGGATAGAGAAAGGGATGGAAGTTTGCTACTTTTAAAATGGCTCTCTGTGCTCTTTCAAGAGGCAGTAAGTAGGTTTTTGGTACTCCACCCCATGAAGTAATACAGTACTGTATTACAGATTGACCTAGGGCCAAGTAAACTTGTGCCACTAATTTTTTATTTGCAATTGCTCGCAATTTTTTAAAAACAAAAATTAGCCCGCGCACTCTTGTAACCAAACTGTCAATATGTGGTCTAAAAGAGAGCGACTCGTCTATTAGAACCCCGAGATATTTTATGTTACATGTTTTGATGATAAAAGGACACTTACATATTATGCTGACTGAGCGGAGTCCGCAATGATGGGCATACAGATGAGAGTTAGTAATATTAAAATGCGGTTTGCGGATGAAGAAGTGAATATATTTTGTCTTGTTATATTGTTATTTAATGTTGGTAAGTTGCTTTGAAGCCAGTTAGACACAGTATTGAAACCTATTTGAGCATATTCATACAAATCACTATTTGTTTTAGCGGTGAATATTAACGCAGTGTCATCTGCATACGATATAATTTTGCCTTGATTAATATTTAAACTACACAAATCGTTAATATAAATCAGGAAAAGGCTGGGGCCCAAAATACTTCCCTGGGGAACACCAAAACCTGTGTTTTTTTGCTCGTCGCTAATAATATTGTCAATTTTAACACAATGATAACGATCGTCTAAGTAGTCGGCAAAAAGTTTCAGCGGCGTTCCCCTTATTCCTAAGAACTCTAATTTGTACAAAAGCGTAGAAACGGAGACCGTATCAAAAGCCTTCGTCAGATCAAGGAAGATTCCCAGGGTCTGGTTTCCTTTACCAAGTTCTTCTGAGACATAATCTGTTAGACTATGCACTGCATCGGCTGTGGATAATTTGGCTCTAAAACCAAATTGCGCAGATGATAAGAATTCATTAGTATTTTAGATTTTGAGGGGAGTATTGATATTGGCGGATAATTGTTAACTAGGTCTTTGTTTCCGGATTTGAAGATAGGGATTACAATTGTTTTTTTTTAGACATTTAGGGAAAATGCCTTCAGAAAAACACATACGAAAAATATGTGTTAAGGGAGGTACAAGGATATGCTTAAAAAGTTTAAGGGTCTTATTGCTAATGTTATCCCATCCAACAGCACAGTCATCTTTTAGTCCACAGATTATTCGGGTAATTTTGTCTTCGTCTGTGTCTAGCAAGGCAAACGATTTTAAGGTACGTCTATTTTCACACTTTTGGGAAGAAGGTTGAAAACAGTCAGGTTTTGGAATCTGCTCAGCAAGAGTTTTCCCAACATTTACGAAAAAACTATTCACTTCGTTGGCTGACAGGATAGGTGAAGGGTAAGAAAGCAGTAAACTCGAATTTGATTCGCGCTGTTTTGACATGTAGGTGACGTTTTTGATATGTTTCCAAAGTTGCTTGCTATTGTTGCCAGCTCTATTTAATTCATTTTTATCGTAATTTCTCTTTAAATTCTTTAGGAGTTTGTTACAAAAATTCCTGTATCTGGTATAGGTGACTTTAGTGACGAGATTATCTGGGTCCCTCCTACATCTTTGATGGAGTTTATCTCTGTGTCTTATGCACCGAATTAGGCCAGGAGTAATCCAAGGTTTAATATTATAATTTTTCTTGTTTACTGTAATAACGGTCGTGTTGTGTAATATAGCTGATTGAACATGTTTTATTAAGTACGATAAAGCAAAATTAGGGTCAGGTGTATTGAAAACTGAGCTAAAATCAATGTTGCATAAATCATATTCAAGTTTGATTGTTTACTTGCGTTTTGGTTAGTGGGCGATTTTGCTTAGGCAGCGCTAAGTTAAGGGTCAGTAAAACTGCGTGATGGTCGGTAATTGTAGAGTTAGTAACAAGCGTAATAAACGAAAAACTCGATTTGATTATCATATGATCGAGGCAGGAACCGCTTTGATGAGTAGGCAGTGTATGTGCGGGCAGAAAACCATGGAATGAGCAGATAACTGAATCGATATTATAAAAAATCGATTATATTTCGTTAGGTCACGTCACTACAATTGTCAGACAAGAACTGTCAGGGAACTCATGATAAGGCGAAAAGACTATAGTGCCACATGCCTAGATAACATTTATACAGATGTTATACCAACCCACAAAGAAATTATTAATTTAATAGACTCAGATCATTGGGGACAATTGATTACTATTCCAAATTTAAACAAAGAAGTTACTAAAAAATATATCACTGGCTAACCCAAAAACTACTAATCGCTTGTTAACATTTAAGTCTAAACTTTTAAGTAAATTACCACTTTTGTTGACTAATGATGACCCTAATCAACAATATAATGATTTTTTAAAATATATATTGCATCAATTCCATAACACATTCATTCCAAAGACGTTCTCAGTTAATAGTGACGCTTCCTTCAGTGACTGGGCCACCAGTCAAATGCCTTGGAGAGGTCACAAAAGATCCCTATGGCATCTTGGGCCTCCTCCCACGCTGTAAGTATGTGTTTTAATAAAATGACACCGGCGTCAGTCGTACAACGTCCTTTGGTGAAGCCATATTGCTGACCGTGTAAGATTTTGTTGGTGTTTAAATGATTAAGCATTTGATTGAGCATTACCTTTTCGAACACTTTGCTGAATACTGGCAACACAGATACTGGTCTATAATTGTTGGTGTCTTTGCTGTCCCCAGATTTAGAAAGTGGTATAACCTTACTGTATTTCATTAAATCCGGGAAAACTCCTTGAACTACACACAAATTAAATTTTAAAGCTAAGTATGGTGCTATAGTCTCGATTATTGATGTACAAACTTTGATAGACATTCCCCATAGATCTTCGGTCAATTTGATTTTTATTTGCCGAACAGCTTAGCTTAGCTTAGCTTATACGAGGGGGCTGGGGCCGTACTATGACGTGTTAATTCCATCATTATTCCAGTGTGAAAAAGAGACGGAGCTATACATGACAGATAGCACTATCTCTTTTTCGCAACGGAATCATGATGGTGTTAACACGTCATAGTACGGCCCTGAACCACAGATTACTAAATAGTTACTACGTACCTGAACTCGAAAGTAATTAAGGAATCGAAATCAGTTCCAACTTTTAAAAGGCTATTAAAGCACAACCTGGATAATGTGTGAAATGTAAGTTTTTACCGTTTTTATAACTTAATTTTAGACCATTACCAAGCGAAATCGTCTCTTATCTTAATTATTATGTTTTTCCTTATAGGAGTGAATAATTGTATTCTTTATGAGCGAAATAAATTTTCTTAAACCGTAACTAGCATAGTTTATATGTTTAAATTGAAATTCAACCGGGCAGCCTAAAACGTTCGCTCTTAATAAATCTATTGAGACATCGGGTGAGGAATTTAAAGCTTCCGTCGTTTAAGCTGGTATATTAGTAAAGAAATTTACAAATTCTTGAGCGGCTTCTAAGTTAGAGCTTATGGCACCACGTGAAGTCTCCAATGTATAAACAGTGCTTCGTATTTTTTTCCTACTAGTTTCGTTATTTATAACTTTCCACACTGTTTTTATATTATATGTATAAACACTGTAGCACCTACTTTAGCTGTTATTTTTAATAATTGTATTGACCGTGGTGAGTTTCCCGATAGTTTAAGTTTAAATATAAATTTAAATGTACTAACTATAGACCTATTTCAGTGCTTTGAAAAACTTATTTTAGATTACTTACTTGTTTTAAATCAAATGCAAAGATTTTTTTATGTACATAAATTACTGCATAGCAAACAGTTCTGTTTTACAAGGGGTCGTTCAACTACTGATGTCGGGGTTGAAGTTTTAGGGCATGTGTATAATGCACGGGAGGACAAATGCGATGCGTTGGGCATCTTTTGCGATTTGTCGAAGGCATTCGATAGTGTTCTTCATGAAACATTAATCAGGAAACTGCACCACTACGGAATCCAGAACGCCTCTCTGGATCTTCTTACTTCTTACTTAAGTGATAGGATTCAGAGAGTTGATGTTAATGGAAAAGATCACCCGGATCGGTAGTAAGAATGGGGGTCCCTCAAGGCTCAATTTTTGGTCCATTTTTATTTCTTATTTATATAAATGACTTGCCTTACCTCATAAAGGATAAACATGATATACTGTTATTTGCAGACACTTCACTTTTATTTAAGGTCAAACGTCAGCAGCTGGTTACTGACAATGTAAATAGCGCCCTCGCAATAGTAGTTAACTGGTTTAATGTTAATAACCTTCTTCTTAACGAGAAAAAACTAAATGTATTAAGTTTACGATACCTCATGTTAGACAAGTAGAAACAAGTGTTCTCATAAAGGGTGAAGAGTTGATCCCAAAAATACCATAGTATTCTTAGACATAACTTTAGATGGCAAGCTTCAATGGGGCCCCCATATAGATAAATTGTCAAAAAAACTTAGCTCTGCAGCTTACGCCGTTAGAAAAGTTCGTGGTTTAACTGATTTAGAGACAGTCCGTTTAGTGTACTTTAGTTATTTTCACAGTGTAAATGTCGTACGGTATTCTGTTGTGGGGAAATGCCACCGATATTCAGTCAATTTAAAGAGATTAATATAATGGCTGTGCCTTCTCAGTATATTTATGAAAATCTTTTGTATGCATATAAAAATATTAATCTGTACCCTGGCGTGGTCGCGTGGACTACATAATTATGTAATCCACCTATACAAAATCTATAATTTCCAACAATCGATTTGCGTTAACTTGTGGTGCCTCCAAGTAGTTTCAAATTAATGATTGACCGACGCACTCAGTGCAGCGCAAGCGTAGGACGCGTGCGGTTGTGTCACAGGAGCTCAGTAAAGTGCGTGGACTACCCAAGGTGGCGTGTTGGCACCACCTCTATTTCTGATTTACATCAATTATCTCCCAAAAATAATTCAGCATAAGATGGTTCTTTTTGCAGACGACAGCACAGCGATAATAGAATGCAATGACATAAATAATTATGAAAATGATATTAATGAATCTTTAACTAAAATAATAAATTGGCTTAATGATAATAATTTGAAAATTAACCTAAGCAAGACCAACATCATGCAATACCATCAGCGTCGTGAAAATAATAATATTAATATCAAATTATAAGGACCATAAAATTCAGGAAGTTGATAGTACTAAATTCTTAGGAATGACTATTGACAATAAATTGACTTGGAACACTCATACTGACATAATATGTAAAAGACTAAGTAAATCTGCGTATGCATTATTCCAACTTTCAAAAAGGTTAATATTGAGACATTGTTAACAGCATACCATGGACTTGCAGCTTCTGTTTTACGGTACGGCATTATTTTCTGGGGGCAGTCAGCTAATAGGGAGGTTGTATTTAGGATGCAGAAATGATGTCTATGTGTGGTCTAAAAACGACGGATAGCTGTATTCCGTATTTCAAAAAACTAAAAATATTGACACTGCAAGCATAGTATATAATGGAAACTGCATTGTTAGTAAAAAAAACCCGCATTTATTTGTCAGCTTATCTGCAGTCAGAAGAAATCCATTGCGTACTCAATATTGTAACAAACTATGTAATGTTAAATGTAAAACCGCCTTAATGCGTAAAAGCTTTTTCGGCAACGCCCCAAAAATTTATAATAAAATACCGGATGTCATTAAAATAAGCCATTAGTAAAATTCAAAAAGGCACTTAATAGCTTGCTTAGTGACAAATGTTACTACACACTGGATGAATTCTTAAATGATGGCTCAATATAGTGCTTTGTTTCTATGTTATATAAAAAACATAAATGATGAATTAATTTGAGGTTGAAATTTAATTAATATTGACATTTAATAATTTTTGACATTTTCAATTAATCCGATAGTTTTTTTTTTGACATTTTAACTAAATAATTCCTCATTTAAATCTGACATCGTTCAATTTTTAAACAATAATTTATAATTTTTATGATTTCTTTTGAAATTTTAATTATGCATGATTTTCAAACATATTTTTTGATTATTTAAATTCATAATATTTAGATAGGTGCACACCATATTTGTACGCTTCCTGGCATAACATAGCGTTCTGTTAACTAAACTCAAGATCTGTATTTATTTACGTGTGTTAACAAATAAAAGTGATTTGATTTGATTTGACAATTGTAATCCGCGCGACCAATTACGGAAGTATTTTTTTACATTGAATTGATAAATGTTTTCGTTTATTTTAGATAAATAACACCTTATTTCGTTTTGTTTTGTTAGATTATTGTAATATGATGTTTGTTTTTAGAAAAATTGGAGAATGCACGTGATGCACTAATTGAGTCGTGGCTGGCTGAAGTTGATGTCGGAAATGATGTTTATGAAGCTGAATCAAGCTCCGACGAAGAAGTTGATAATTTAGAAGAGGAAGACCATCAATCGGAATCCGAGCAAGAGCAAGACATACCAGGTGAGGGATCTGACGAAAGTTCTGAAGAAGATAATCCACCACAGCAACGCCGCCGACGCACTGACTTTTACAAAGGAGTAGATGATACATTATGGTCGAAAACAATTCCCCTAAACAGAGTGAGAATACGACACCATAATATAGTGTTTGTACCCCCAGGGCCGAAAGTAACAGCTCGTCAAAAAACAACCAACCAACAAACCAACGCCATATATTTGACTATGTCTGAACAAGGGTATTACGCTTTGATGATATTGAAGACCGCCAAGACCGTGCCAAAATTGATAAACTAGCCCCGGTAAGAAAAATTTTTGAATTGTTCCTTGCAAATTTTCAAAAATATTTTATTCCTAGTGCCGAAATGACTGGATGAACAGCTGATAGCTTTTCGAGGCCGCTGTCCTTTCAGGCAATATATTCCAAATAAACCGGCAAAATACGGGGTGAAAATTTTTACGCTAGTTGATGTCCACTATCCTTACACATATAATTTAGAAATATATGCTGGCCAACAACCAGATGGTCCTTTTCGCCTGAGCAATGAAAGACATGACATTGTTATGAGAATGGCACAGCCTGTCCTTGGCAAAAATATGAATATCACCATGGATAATTGGTTTTCTTCACTTCGAACTGCAAAACAACTTTTCGAAAACGGTACAACTATGGTCGGGACGGTACGGAAAGATAAACGAGAAGTCCCTCGGGAATTTCGTGTCGCAAGAGAAAATCCACTACATTCTTCCAAATTTGGGTCTCACCCACCATGTACTACACTGTTGTCTTATGTGGCAAAACCCAATAAAGTTGTTATTTTGATTTCGACGATGCACAGCGATGCTACAATTGATGAAGACTCTGCAGATAGTCGAAAGCCAGAAGTTATAACTTACTACAATAGGACTAAGAATGCAGTCGACCTAGTGGATAAAATGTGTTCCATGTATGATGTAGCGAGAAACTCAAGAAGATGGCCTTTTACAATTTTCTTCCGCTTGCTGAATTTGAGTGCTCTCAATGCATTGTGCATTTACACAGCAAACAGAAATTTTGAACCTGTTAGCCGACGTGAGTTCCTAATTGACTTGTCTCTGGCATGGATGAAACCACTGGCGCAGAAGAGACTTGAAAATAAATCGTTGCCTAGAACTCTAACAATCAGAATAATGTTTTTTTCTTGGTTAATACCAAGAAAAATTTTTATTCAGATTTTTTTTTGTCGAGTTTCAGCGTACGTAATCGTATGCAGAAACTCAATCCACTACCTCGGAAGGAACATCGAGCAATGTTGTGCGTACGTAATCGTATGCAGAAACTCAATCCACTACCTCGGAAGGAACATCGAGCAATGTTGTGCATACGTAATCGTATGCAGAAACTCAATCCACTACCTCGGAAGGAACATCGAGCAATGTTGTGCGTACGTAATCGTATGCAGAAACTCAATCCACTACCTCGGAAGGAACATCGAGCAATGTTGTGCGTACGTAATCGTATGCAGAAACTCAATCCACTACCTCGGAAGGAACATCGAGCAATGTTGTGCGTACGTAATCGTATGCAGAAACTCAATCCACTACCTCGGAAGGAACATCGAGCAATGTTGTGCGTACGTAATCGTATGCAGAAACTCAATCCACTACCTCGGAAGGAACATCGAGCAATGTTGTGCGTACGTAATCGTATGCAGAAACTCAATCCACTACCTCGGAAGGAACATCGAGCAATGTTGTGCGTACGTAATCGTATGCAGAAACTCAATCCACTACCTCGGAAGGAACATCGAGCAATGTTGTGCGTACGTAATCGTATGCAGAAACTCAATCCACTACCTCGGAAGGAACATCGAGCAATGTTGTGCGTACGTAATCGTATGCAGAAACTCAATCCACTACCTCGGAAGGAACATCGAGCAATGTTGTGCGTACGTAATACTATGCAGAAACTCAATCCACTACCTCGGAAGGAACATCGAGCATTGTTGTGCGCCGTTGCCATGACTGTGGAAGAGCGCGCAATAAAAGCTGACTAGAAAGATGTGCAGTAAGTGCAGTACGTTTGTATGTGGGGATCATTTGAAGATTATGTGTCTGTCTTGTGCAGAAAATAACATTTAGATATTCGTTTTTACTATTTTTATAAGTTGTGATCTCAATAAGAACAATCCATGTGATTTTTGTGCCATGTTAGAGAAGATTTTTGATATTGTTGATTATTTGTAACACAGAGGTTGTGTAGGCGCGGGCTTGCAAACGGCGAGCAATGGGCAGCTCGCCGTTCGATAAGGACCAGGCCCGGGTCGACGGCGCGTTGTGTTCCACGCGCGCCTCAAAGAGATGTCAGCACCAATGACGGGGTTGCTAGGATCGATGCCTGCTAGGGCTGCGGAAAAGTCCAAGAGGGTTACCGTGGCCCCGGCACAGGCAACTGAAGGAACACGGGTGGGTTTTAGTCAGTAAGAGTCTGACACGCCCTCCTGCTCTGCCCAGAGCGGGAGAAGTTATTTGATGATTTACCACCCACAAAAAAAAAAAGTGGAAAGTCAGTTGCACTCTTCCCCTGCCCCCTCAACCTCTACAGCACCCCCCCATGCCACTACCGGCGCTGCGACGACGACGACAACGAAACAGAAGCCGGGGAAGATGAAGCTGCGCTATCCACCGTTGGTAGTGGAAAAACTGCCAAACTGCGAAACTCCCAATTTCAGGGCCAACGCGAAGCTGGGCCGGCCGCCGAATGCTCGTTCTTGTAGTGTTCAGCTCGCCTAACCTTATATTTGTAACTGCACACACTAAATATTGGCATTATTACACGAATCGTTGAATTGAACAGTTCTCTTTTATTTCGCCTACATCACTCTGATACATGGCGACACTTAGCCAGCAATTAAAACTTTGCAACTTATGTGAAATCAAGGATGTTTGTAGTTGAAGAAATCATGAAGATTGTTAGTGATAGAAGATGAAGACGGAAAATTAGAAGAAAGAAAGCGTAGAAGATATAAAAAATACAGAAGAATCAGAATTAGAATCCTTAAAGAAGAATTGGTTTAAAGAGGTGAAAACATTAATTAAGAAGACAGAAAAGGAACGTTGCTGACCAGGTGCCGGGAGAATGCTCAAGCCTTATGACGAGAGGATATGCAGGGCACCGGGAGAATGCTCAAGCCTTACGACGAGGAGATAATATGCAGGGCGCCGGGAGATAAATTTGTACGGGTCCGATGTGGAGCATCTGGGAGAACAGCACGCCACGTGAGACGTCATGACCTACATATACGTTACGTTGTCAGTAAAATACGAACCAACTGCAACGTAAGTTTTGCACTGCTAACATTTTTTAATATTCTGCAATACTTCATGTTACTGTAATTAGATCATGCTGTATTATTTCATATTTTGTATTGGGGCTTAGGAATGTCCCAACAATTGCAAGATTTGCACGCTAACCTAAAATATTTGAGATAATATTTAGTAAAACTGGGTCCAGATAGGCGTAGACAAGATTTAGCTTTTAAGACATTGTACTGGCCGAAAAAAAAGTAGTAAACTGGATTGTATTTTGACTCAGTTGAACCAAGAAGTTAAAGATGGCAAGTTAGGCAAAGAAACTTGTGAGGTTTTCCAAAAATTAATACAGAAGATACAATCAAATTTTCAAAAAATAAAGGGTTTACTTTCATTAGTAGATAGAAGTAGTCAAACTAGTTCTAAGGATTTTGTAGAATGTTCCGATTGATTTACAAAAATGGACGCGTTCGATATTAGAACTGCAGTTTCCCTGTTGCCGGTGATGAATGGCCAGGAACAGGTTACAAATCAGCTTATTGATGGTATCTTGCTTTATAGTTCGCTCATCAATGATGCCAGTAAAAGACAATGAATACAGTTTGTGTTAAAAACGCGTCTCTCGCCTAGTGCAAAATTGCGTCTTAAAACTGATTACGCAGATATAGAAACTTTGGTAGGAGATATTCGCATTCATTTGTTATCCAAAAAATCGTCTGTAGCTTTACAAACACAATTGTTTAAGGCTACTCAAGGCCGTAGGAGTACACAAAAATTCGGTACAGAGATCGAGGACTTATTTGTGAATTTCACGATCGCTCAGGCTAACGATAAGCGTGATGCCTATGAGGTTTTGCGACCACTCAATGAGAAGACCGCAATTAAACTGTTCAGCGATGGTTTGGCCGACAAGCGGCTCAGCACCATCATTGCCTCACGACAGTTTGCGTCGTTGTCTGAAGCTATTACGGCTGCGGTAGATGAGCAGTCCATGTTTGTCCAGCCGCAAGACAAGGTTATGCAATTTAGGGCTAACCAAAACTTTAACCGTGGAAGCTTTAGAGGTTCTCGAGGCCGAGGAAATAGACAGTTTTTAAACAACAATAAAACGTATAATAATAATTATAATAAAAATAACGAAAATAGCATAGGTCAAAGAACTCAATACAGTGTAAATCGAGGTAATCACTCAGGTGTTCAGCGTCAGCATTTTCGCGGACGTCCGGTGCATTGTCAACATGTTCAGCATAACGCGCAGCAGACCAATGTCCAAGACAACTTGTGCAATGAGCGCGCAAATAGTCATGAAGGCCTAGAATTTTTTCGTACCTAAACCGAACACTCATTCAATTCTTAGTTTTTGTCATTTTTGTATAATTAATTGTTTATTAAAAAATAGTAATGATGATCTTAATTTACTGATTGATAGCGGAGCTAGCTAATGTGTGCTTAAGTATGAATGGTTGTCGCGACATAGGAATTTATTGAATTTAGTAAGACAGGATAAGATAGTTATTAAAGTCTTGGTAATTGGTAATTTAGAGTCTATGGGATATATTTATTTAGATATTATAATTAATAATGCGACTTTCCGGCAAAAGTTTTACATTTTTGAACACTTAACTTGCGCCGCAGAAGGTATACTCGGGCAGGATTATTATAAGCGATATAACGCGGTAATAAATTATAAAAATGGTGCTCTGAGTTTAGAAACCCGAGACCAGTTCGTTAGTGTTCATATTAATAGGAATTTATTTACAATTCCGCCCCGTTGCGAAGTAATTAAACACATCACATCCCGACGTAAAAAATTATAAAGGTGTACACAGCGGGTGTAATATCGAAGCCACATAATGGACTTATTCCTGTTAGGATAATAAATACAACTGATAGGTCAATTAATATAAAAAAATCAGATTAAGTATTAGCAGCCTAAATAAATTTTATGTTTGCAAGTTTGACGACGATAGTACATCTGTGGAAAGAGTCAGAACTTTGCTTACTATTTTACTACTGCATACCTATTTAAATAAAGAGGAACAAAGAGGCATAGAAAACGTATGTGCCAAATATAGGGCCGGGAGATACGCTAACTACAACGAATTTAATAGAACATTCAATTAAACTGAAGGAAAATACGTCACCAGCGTACGTGAAGCCTTATCGATTGTCTAAGTAATAATAATAATAATAATTTATTTAATTCAGACAATTGTTATCCATAGTTTAAAGTTTTACAATACATTAACCTTATAAAATATCTTAAAAAATCAAATCAGGTACTTAAATCGCGAAAGGGATTAATTGGATTTAAATATGTATGCCAAAAGTCATTAAAAAATTAATAATAGTTAAGATTGTCAACATAAAATTATAAAAATGTCATGATCATAGGTATATTTTTTTTTGCATTGAAAGGCGTGGTACAAAGACAAATAGATGAAATGGTTAAAAACGATATCATTCAAGAGACTATTTCAGAATGGTCAAGTCCAGTTCTATTAGTACCTAAAAAGACAGATAGATCAGGAGAAATTAAATGGAGACTTGTAGTCTCCGTGCTTGTAGTGGACTATCGCTATTGTTGAGATATGAGGTAAACCAGTCCAGGGCAGTGCCACGAACTCCCAGAAGATTTTTTTATGAGCAAGATTTTCCTTGATATTGTATCAAATGCCTTGGCGAGGTCCAGAAAGATGCCAGTACATGCCTGTCCTCGACCTAGATTGAGCGTTATAAAATCTGCTAAGTTGGTTACTGCATCCTCCGTGCACCTACCAACCCGAAAACCGTATTGATTGTCCGACAATAATCTATTATGTTCTAGGTATGCGAGTAGTCGTTTGTTCACGACTTTCTCAAGGATTTTTGAGAGCTGTCAGCAGGGAAATCGGGCGATAGTTTGAAGGGATTTTTGGGTCTCCACTTTTAAATATCGGACATATTATATTGGCAATCTTTATGCAAGCAGGTACTTTACCCGTACTTAGACTTAAGTTGCACAGAAAGGCAATCAGTCCGACCAAAGAATGTGAACATTGTTTCAGAAAGGTGTTATTAATGCCGTCATAACCCGTCACTGACGTCGTTTTTAGATGGGAGATAATTAAAAATATTTATTTTACATCAGTCAGAGTAAGGAAAAAGAATTTGGACTAGTTTTTACAGTACTGTATTGTTCGTTCTTACGGGCCAAGTCAGTTTCAGTTAAGCCTAATAGACCGAGTGTTTTTGCAGCAAGGTTTTGGCCAACAGTTGAAAAATAGTCGTTCACTTAATTTAATGTGGGAACAGGGTTGTCGCTGCCAATCACAAGCTCAGATTTCCGTTTCTTTTTAACTTTTAATTTTGCAAATTTTCTTGATTTCATACCATAGCTTTTTACAGTCGCCCTTTGTTTCCATTAGGATTTTACGCTCATGGTCTTGTTTTAGATTTGATAAAATATTGTTACAGTAGTTTCGATACTTCCTATATTCCTTTTGGATGACAAGATTGTCGCGATTTTCTCGTTTCTTTGCATTATGTGCATAAAGTCACGTCGCCTTATGCACTTCAGAAGGTTTCTGGTTATCCATGGCTTGATAATATCCTCTGAGCCACGGCAGACTCAGTCAGTGGTGTGTTGTTTAATTTTAACAGAAAGTCTTTCGACAATTGTTTCGAATGCAACAGTAACATTGGTCTGTTCAAGAAGCCAGTCCCAAGACTCGTTACAATGTTCAATAGATCCGAACTTTAAAATAAAATTCCTTCTACTCATGTAAATCCGCAAAATATAGGATTTGACGCCGACGCTGATTCCAATACAAACAATGCAAGCAATGGAATCCTGTTGCAAGATACCTTTCAATTTAAAATTAATGCTAATTCGCTTAAATGTACAAATCGTACTGTTATCCGCAGCTACGCGTCTGTTTGACCCCTTATGTCTTATAGGTCCAGTTACCTCATTCATGAAACTTTTAGTTCAAGAAGGCTGGAAGCATGAGCTTGATTGGGATGACCCTGTTAAATTTAATTTTAAAAGAGTAACGATGGAGTTTCTTGCCCATTCTTCTCCATACGAAACTACCTTTTGGAAGGGGCGACTAGAATCAATTCTATTTAAATGTAAATGTTGACGTTCAAAAGTGCCTTTTATGTGCCTATTTGAAATAAATGCTTTGACTTTGACTTTAATAAATTTCTTAAAGAACTTTCCTACCTTGAACAAATAAAATTCCCGCGGCATGTAGGTATCATCTCTGAATCTCATGTCACTCTCCTCGGTTTCGCAGACGCCAGCGAGCGCTGTTATGGCGCCGCTGTTTATTTCTGGGTTAGTTCTAATGTCCAAGACCACGGATCAGTCCAATTGCTCACTTCAAAATCTCGCATCGTTCGCTTAAGATTACGCTCTTAGCTCGCCTCGAGCTCTGTGCTGCTCTTCTCTTAGCTAATTTACTCAACTCTGCTGTAGAAATTTATGTAAACGCTGTAAAATTGATAATATTTTCGCTTTCTCAGACTCTACAGTTACGCTCACATGGACAGTGTCCATGTGAGCGTAACTGAAAACGTACTGTAACGTAAGCGAAAATATTATCAATTTTACAGCGTTTACCCACACTCACATATATTTTATACATTTGTCGCTAATCGTATAGTTGAAATAAATTCAACATCAACTACCCGCTAAACATTGGTTTCACATTGATCCAGCCGACGCGCGACGTAGTTTCTCATCCTGTTTCGCCTAAACAATTGCTCGATTTAACTCTTTGGTTTAACGCTCCGCATTGGATTACCTTCCCCTTAAATCAGTGACCAATTAAGCCATTTAAGATCAATATTAACAATAATAACTCTGAAGTATTGGAAAGTAAAAATATCGCTATTTCATTTAAAATCATTCAAGAAACGCCTCAATCCATTCAATCTTTAAGTGACCGCATCTCGCGATACTCAATTTTACTTTGTAGCGTCGTTTACCGAGGTTGATGCACCGTTTCTAATTTGGACGGCGCGGAAATACACCTTGTGCAATACGTACAAAGTGGATATTTCTCTGAAGATTTAAAATGAAATAAATTTTTAAACAAAAATATTGCTAAACTCAACCCTTTGTTAGATTCTAATAATATTCTCAGAGTAGATGGAAGGTTAACTCACTCGTCAACTTGATTATGGTCAAAAGCACCCCATTTTACAACACCTTCTAACTTAAGGTCATATAAACTACATAGCCCAGCAGCTATCTGAACACTGCGTACAATTTAAACGTAGTCCGCCTTACGGTCCTCATTTCAATGGACTTAGCGAAGTTTATGCTCGTTGTGTCAAAACTCAATCTTTTAAAGTCATAGACGATAGTAGATAGTATGAGGAATTTAGTTTCGTGCTAGTTCTAATTGAATATCTACTAAATAGTCGACCTCTAAGCGTTTTAAACTAACCTCTCGGATATTAGCGCTTTAACGCCCAACCATTTATTAAACATAGCTCACCTCAAGTCAAAGCATTTCTTTCAAATAGGCACATAAAAGGCACTTTTGAACGTCAACATTTACATTTAAATAGAATTGACTCTAGTCGCCCCTTCCAAAAGGTAGTTTTGTATGGAGAAGAATGGGCAAGAAACTCCACCGTTACTCTTTTAAAATGTGTTTCAATAGTCCAAGTTCTTACCTTCTTAAGATGTTACTGACATCTCAGACAATCGCTTATCGCGTTATCAATTGATTAATAAAATAACTCATTCTTTCTGGAGTCGGAACCACCTCACTTCCTTGCAATCGCGGTAGATGTGGGAACTCGCCCTCAAAACCTATTGAAATAGGTACAATAGCTATTATTAAGGATAACAATTCTCATCCACTTTGTTGGCCTCTGGGCATCAGTGATGCGTTTTATCCTGGTAAGGATAACATAGTGAGCACTGTGAAAGTCCGAACTGCTTCCGGTTCTTACATACGCCCGGTAGTGCGATGTCCTCTACCTACACAGTAGTAATTTCCGCTTAAGTTATCTAACTATATTAATTGAATTAATTAGTTTAACTAATTTAACCCACAAGTTTTCAAATAGTTTTTAAGTAACTGCTTAAGTTTAAAGGAAAAACCTCTAGGCCGGGGGAGTTGCCTGCGCCATTTCTCCTATTACTTACGCATTTTCTTTTTAAAACAATGAACCCATTTTACACATTTTTTTTTCTTTATTTAAAGGGCTTTATCGCTGAGCGATAACGTCGCCCTGTAACGACAGCACAATCACTTAACCTAACACTTAAAACAAAAAATGCCAGTTTGTATAGCATCCTAGCTTGTTCCGATAAAGGACAAGCGAGGATAGCATTACACCCTCCTATATCTAAGTTATTTAAATGTTCAAGTAAATTAAATCTCAAGGCTTCGTTCCGCACACACTCCATCAAAACATGTTGCACATCTTCGACTACTCCACATTCTTCACAGTTGGGTGACGTTACCTTTTTCATCAGAAAACCAAACTTTTTTGATGGAATATGACCGGAACGAAGTCTAAGTGCCATAACTAACTCCTTTCTGCTAAGCATACTTTGATCAGTCCAATTATATACTGGAAGCTGAGGTTGGATGGTCTTGTACCAAATTCCCTTCTCTGTTGACCTCTGGTTAAAGTATTCACTCCACATGTCCGTACACTGCTGTTTTAACACTCTTATATAATCTGAATATAAAGGAGGAATTTTTACAGAAATTCCATCTGACACGGCTTGGTTGGCCAACAGATCCACTCTTTCGTTGTCCTGAATCTGTACGTGAGACGGCATCCACTGTAAAACTATCGTATTCGACTGTTGATCTAGTTTGAATATAGACTCCAAAATCGTGTAGGCTATCGGTACTCCTCGCACGGACGACGTACACCGAGCCAAGTGTTGCAGTGAGCTCTTTGAGTCTGTTAGAACGACAAACTTATTATGACAAATTGAGTTAATATAAGAAAGAGCCTCTGCTATTGCAATTAACTCGACATGCATAATGGAGATATCAGAGTCTATAGCAAGTTGGACATTTGTACTTAATTGTGGTTCCCAAACCACCGCGCCACTACCAGCACTACTCTTAGAACCATCTGTGTAAATCTTATGGAAATCAGCGTATTCCTCTACTATAACAATGTGCTGATTTGTCTCAGACGGTTGCAGTCCTAATGACTTTTAGGCTTATTTACACATGGAATATTATATTTAATAGTCTTATGAACATTGATGTTGCTAACCCATGTCCCCAGAGAGAACATCTCAATCAACGCAACCGAGTGGACAGCAGAAGATTTAAGCTCATTGTAAATTGAAACCAATAGAGGTTGCTTTCTACCTCCCCAATATTGAGAATTATTAATGTTAAAGGTTAACGATTCAATCAACTTAATCGCAATGTTCTCCCGAAAATACATACATTTTAGGCAGTATTTGCCTCCACCAATAACACGAATAGCTTTGTTTTGAGCTTTGTCCAATTTAGATAAATGGCACTTGTAACTACAATCATACAAGAAGCTACCATAGTCCAACCTGCTGCGGATTATAGAGATATACAGTCGACGCAGATGTTTAGGGTGAACACCCCAACCAGGACCTGCTAACACTTTGAAAATATTTAAAAAAGTTAAAACCTTTTGAACCGACTCATTAATATGTTTTCCCTGAACATAAATCACTCATTCGAAGGCTGTTCCTTGTTTCTTTAGCTCATTCGTCTCTCCTTTTCAAACACCTCTCCGCTCCGCTAGCGGACACGCCGACTAGCAGGCGTAGCATCAACACCGTATTGCCGATGGAAGAGTAGACAAAAATAACGTTCCGTGCAGACAGTACGACGGCAGCAAAGTAGAAAGAGTCAACTGCACTTTATACGAAATTCACTCTTTTACATAATTCGACTCAGAATTCTTGCTTTTGTCATAGAGTTTTAAATTTTTACTGTAATTCACGTCAAATACAACCATTTTTCTCAAAGTGTCGAAGTACTTACCGTATTTTGGATTAAACCATTTTACAGTAATATTGGCCTTAACTATTTCCTTGGTACTTGTGCCCTATTAAATAATATTAAATAATGCCCTAAATGATGTAAAATAGTAGAAGATAGCTTTGTTCTTCTATTAATTATCACAGTTTTGCGTTCAAAACGCTCCCTTTTAAAATTAAGATTTTGTAGATAGCCGTTTATACTTTGTGACCGTCGAGTAGAAAGTTTACTACTGGCGATTCCAAAATCAAATTGTCTTCACTACCTTAGACAAATGTCAGTTGTCAGTGTTATTTTGACAGTAAGGATAGACAACTTTCTTCCGAAATAGTCTACATAGAAAAAGACCTAGACAAAGATCGTTAGCAATGAAAGACAAAATGACAGATTGTAGAAGGACCTATTCTATTCTACGGTGCGATGTCAAAAATTAAGAAACGAAATGTCACTTTGTATAGAAAAATCTATGTCTATTCTTCGTAGAAATAGAAAGCGTCATGCTACGCCTGCTGGTGGTCCCATAAAAAACTCTCTAAAATTTGTGTAAATAAGTGAATACCGGTTGCGTGTGGTGATTACATAAATTGCCTTAATGTGGGAAGTCACAAATTAAGAAGCAAGCAACCGAGCGGTCCAAGAAGTTATCCATGTGAGTACCTTTCCCATCCAAATAGTTTAAAATAACACGCTTTTGTAGATAACCGAACTGAAAAGTAGAAAATAATGTTCAATAAGTTTAAAATAAGAATAGTGATTAACAAAAAAAATATTGGATAAAAAAGCGTGGGGTACTTTATCAGTTATTTTCATGATGACGCAAATTTTACAAATATTCACAAAAATATTTATAACAATTGCCATCAAGCACCCCACGCTTTTTTACAATAAAATAGTTTTTGTTGTCAATCACTCTATTCTTGTTTTAAACTTACTGAATTATTTTTTAATGTTTAGTTCGGTTATCTACTAAAGCGTGTCTTTTTATTTATTTATATATTCTTTATTGTACACCACAAAAAGCATAACAACAAAAATCAAATTGAACACTACTTAATATACAATGGGCGGCCTTATCGCTTTCTGCGATAAGGTTTTTTGTTTTTATTTAACTATTATTTGTGTAAATGATGGCTATAATATTTATGAAGGAAAGTAAAATGCTTGATAAAGATTAAGAATAATAATAGGTATGTTTTATTTTAATTCATTCATTGTCTGACACAATCATCAAATGGATGTTACCAAACATACGCATTTGGAACACAGTGAGTGCTATCTGCGCGTGCGTCGAGCGGCGTCAGTGCGCTCATTTAGCTGGACGCACGCTAATTGATGGTTTCACGGAGCGATAATATGTACGCGGCACACACACTCACAACAAAAGAATGATCCACAAATTTCGTTCATGAAACACTGCTCACTCATTTATGTCTGAGCCAAATCATACAGCAATGAAACAAGTTATGCTAATTGTAAGATAGTCACATAAATATATTAGTGAAATCACGCACATTACGCGTGATGGGAAAAAACAAGCTTACAGACAGTTGTTAAAACTGCTTACAACAGTACACTGACAAATGTGACAATCAAAGAAAAAGCAGCAAGGTTTTGTTTTGATGACACACACATACACAAATAATGTGTTACACCGTATCAAATGCATTTAGTCATTAATATATTTATGTAAAGGATACAGAAAGCCACATACCTATATGAGGTTATAGGAGGATATTGACTTACAATAGGCTAGATAACTAAATGTAAGTACGAGTACTCGTATATACAATATTTCTTACAGTTTTTTGTAGTTTTTTTTTTTTATAAGATTCGATTTTATAGGGGAGCTTACAACGTGTTTTAATAGCCATCTTACGTAGCCCACTACAGCGGGTGGTGAGCCTGTCTCACTAAGTACAAAGAATACTCACTGCTTCTCCGCGCTCCTTGCTCACAACTCGCTTCTCCTCCATGTCACACTTGTTGCCGAGGATCATCTTTTCCACATCTTCATTCGCGTGCTGTAATGACAATGTTCACTGATCAATATTTATAACATACTTGCTCATGTAAAAACAGAACTAAATAAGCAATGGAGCTAAAATCCTAAGTAGGTACTTACTATTTTCACAATGGGTAGGTACCTACTGAACGAGAGATACCAACATAAATAATGTACTACATCTGTGGAGGCTAATATTAAACTTGTCACAAAATATAAATATTTACAGTAACTTAATTATTAGGCATACAAAATGCTTAAAATTGTATTGATATATAATTATTAAGTCTCATTTAAAGATTGAGTTTACACCATCATCATCATAGTGACATGTAGCTGATGAAAACATGCTACTGTTGTGGGTATAATGTTTCATAATGTTTGATCTACACTGAATTTCAATTGGACGTAGACTTTATGCAAAAAGGCAAAACGTACCAACCCACAGCTAGTTCAAATTGAGATAAATATGGTGCCGATTCTGTTGTACACCGAACTAAACTAATTAAACTATCATTGAAATTCCTTACTTTTGGCTATGAGAATCTTAACGCTATTCTGCAAAATAAATCTCTAAATTTAAAAATAATTTTGACACACATAAAATCAAATCTGGCAATTGCGACTCCACGTGGTTCTTGTTTGCCGTACCAAGTGATTTTTTTTTTTAGAGCCGGAGGCGCCATTATTTGCAGCCTCAGCCATGGTTTGTATGGAATTTTTCACTTTTTGTATGGAAAATATGAAAAATTATTACCAACACGTTGGATTTTAGAGGTTTAGGGGCTGTATAAAGGGGGTCGAAATTTTCATTATTTTTGCGATAGGACACCGTTTTCGAGATAATAAGCAAAAGAAAAGAAAAAAAGATACAGTACTGTTTTTGCATCTGAAGTCGAGGTGCGAGGTGGTGGTCGTATGCAAATTTGGATAGTTTTGATTTTATCTTTGTGATATTATATGATTTCCAATTAATGTTTGTATCTATAGACAGGCCAAGTAGAGAAAATTCGTGAACGACTTCTATTGTTGCACCGTTGTAGGTGAAGTTTATGTCTAGTGGGGTTTTTTGGCGGGGGTGGAAGGGCATTATTTTAGATTTAGAGAAATTTATTTCGAGATTATGGTCATTCATCCAAGTTATTGATTTATTTAGTGTAGTGGTTAGGTCCTCACTCAAGCCAACATTGTTCTGGCATGAAGTTAAAAGCGAAATATCGTCAGCAAACAAGACGCAAGGCCCATCTATGGTTTTTGGAAGGTCGTTTATGTAAATAAGAAAGAGGAGGCATCCAATTACACTGCCTTGGGGAATAGAGGCGTTAATAGTTTTGCTGTCAGACCGAATATTTTGTATTTTCATTATAACATTATATTTCGACCTGGTGCTCTCTATTTGTTAAATAAGATTTAAACCATTCGTGAGTCTTACCGCAGATCCCTATGCCTTGTAATGTATCTAGTAGAATGTCATAAGCTTTGGTCATATCTAATAGTAAACCTACGGCGTATTTTTTCTCATTTATTATATTTAGAGCTTCCTGAATGTATTTATAGATTGCTAGAACAGTGGATCGGTTTCTGCGAAAGCCATTTTGGCCTTCGTTAAATATTTTGTATTTTTCGCAGAAACAGTAAACACGATTGCACATTGCTTTCTCAAACATTTTGGAGGCAGTTGGTAAAAGAGCTATTGGACGGTAATTGCTTGGATCCGTTTTCGAGTTTTTTTTTGTGAATTGGTTTTATTAGTGCTTTCTTAAGTTAGTCTGGGAAGGCGGTGTCTTCTAAAGATTGAGTTACTAGCAAGTAGAATGGTAACGTAAGTTCGTTTGCACATTGTCGTATTAACATAGGTGGTAACTCGTCTATTCCATAACTTTTTTTGTTTTTTAGGTTTTTTAGTAGTGTGTTGATTTCGCCGGGGTCTACTGGGCTGAGAAACATGGAATTTTCAGTGGGGCAGAGCACTGGGGTGCCTCGCGGCTCATTGCCAGGTTGTTTGTTGTTACCCTCGCCGATCGACGCAAATAAGTTATTTAAAAAGTTAGCTATTTGTTTAGGTTGAACGACATTTATACTATTTATTTATAATTTAATGTTATTTTTATCCCTTTTTATTTTCTTATTTGTTCTTTTTTCATTTATAATACTCCACATAGTTTTAACTTTATTATTGGATTTTTTTATTTTATTTATATATTGTAATTTCTTTGCTGTTATAACTGTTTTCTTTAGTGTTTTTTTTTCATATTTTTTATAGTTGTAATTAGTGTATTACTAGTTTTATGTGTAAGTATCTTTTCAAGCCTTTTATTTTTACATGAAAGTTTGATGCCTGGGGTTAGCCAATACATTTTATAGTTTGTTTTTAACTTTATTTTTATTTTAGGTATACATTGATTTAATATGTTGGTTAATGTGTTATTAAATGCTTGATAGTTTTCATTTGTGTCTTTATTTGCTTTTATTATTTCGTTCTAATTTAATTCATTTAATTTAGATTTAAATAGATGAGTGTTTTTGTTATTGTATAACCTATTTTTGACCAACAAGATAGTTTTTTTAATTTGTTGAGGCAGAGCCATGTGTATGATAGTACCACTATGATCTGAGAAACCTAACTCCTCTATTGTTGTATGCAATTTGCTATAGAAATTTGTAAAAATTAAGTCTAGGCATGTTGATGATGTATGAGTTGTTCGTGTCGGTGATTTTATTTGTTGATTGAACTTATATTCTAACATGAGATCTAAAATTGGTTTGTTTTCAAATTATTATCAAAAATATTTATGTTAAAGTCTTCTCCTATAGTTTAAAATATTTTATGTTTATCCTATAAGTTAAAATTTATTTTAATTGTTTATAAATTATATCTTCCTCTCTTCTATTCCAATAAATAGTTATCAATAATAGTTTTTCTGTTAATAATTCTGCTGCACATACTTCTATAACATATTCAATTGAAAATTCTGTGATATCGCTTCTTTCTACGTACTCAATGTGTTCTTGTAAAATGATGCAGATTCCGCCGCCTGATCGAGTTTTCCGGCAGTACGGAGATACAAATTTGTAGCCGTTAAATAGTATTGTATCCATTTTTTCTTGTGATAACCACGATTCTGATAAGCATATAGCTTTGTATCGGGTGTTTGGTCTATGAAGGCTTCTAGTATGTGTTGTTTATTACAGAGGCTTTGGATATTTTGAAATACTTACTACTTTAAATTGTTGGTCTTTGTTTTCGAAATGGCTTTTTTTGTGTTCTGTATTGTTGTAGCTTTAAAAGTAGTTGTTAAAATGTTGTGAATTTACTTGGTCTTCTTCGTCTTCGTTGTTATTTACGTTAAATCGGTTATTGGGAGACACCCAATAACCGATCCGTCCTCTAATGTTATAAGTTTTCCTTCTATCATCAATTGATTGTTACGAATTATTGCATGCAACCCTTTGCTTCTTGCTTTCAGCATTTCGTCACGCATTAGTTTCCTTTCCCTTCGCGCATTAATATCCAAGAATTCAGATTAAAATAATCCGGCGCCCTGTAAGAGGTGTCTGTTTTCTTTGACATACGTAGCCATTCTTTTGCTTAATAGTTCAAGCACTAGTGGGCGATTTTATGTGCTATATCTGCCTATTCTGTGAGTATCTTCTATGTAGCCCATTAGGTCGTCATTCATAATCTCGCGAAATAAATCATTCAGTCTCATGTGTAGATTGTTGACTGGTCCCTTGTAGTATTCATCAAGACCATACAAAACAATCTTTTTGGGATCACTTTCTCTGCAATAAATTCGGTTTGACTGATCCTTAACAGTTTTGGTTTTTGATTTTAGATCTTCTATTTCAGTTTTTTTTTCTCGTTATCGATTCTTAGCTTTTATTTTGCAGTTCTTGAATGTCCTTTATTCTCTGTGCATTATGCCTCAACAAGGCACTCGTATCACGTTCAACGTCACCTCTTAGTTTTGAAATGGCTTTGTTTATTTCAATCTGGGTTGTATTTTGTAATTCTGTTATAATTGATTTGTTGTTTTCTTGTAGGCGTAACATTATCATTTCACTTAAGTTTTGCAGTGTTAGTTCGGTTTGTGTATTGGATTGAGATGTTTTTGCTTCGTCCTGTGTGTTAATTGTATCGCCCAACAGACTAAGGTCTATAGAGCTTGTAGTGTCATTCAAATTATAGTTCGGTGTTTTTGGTATTGTGACGTTATTTACTTCTGGTCTATGTTCCCTTATTTAGGTATTTTACAGAAACATGCTTGAGACTTCCAAGTATTAGTGTCCTTTGATACCGTCATGTCTTCGTAATGTGCCTCTTCGTTTAATCTTATTAGGTACCTATTTTGTGACGAATAATGTTAACTGAATAGTGGTCGACAGTAACTAATTCTATTTTTTACCCGACTACGGCAAAGCAAAAAGGAGGATTATGATTTTGACCGGTATGTATGTTCATCTGTTCCCTCAACTTCTAAACTACTTGTCATAATTGGACAAATGCTGTATCGTTGAAAGCGTCTTGTTCGTCCGCTGGTTATACGCTATGTGACGTCACAATAAATTGAATATAACGCCGTCTAGCGAACAGTCGTTACTTTAAAAAAAACATGCCGTGTTGTGTATCAAATGAAAGGGCCTAATTAGCACATTTCAAAAATATTAATATTACTGAAATAAGCCCCAAAACTATTAAATAAAAAAGAAGTTTAAAACTAAAGCCCAACTACTGAAAAGGATGAAACAAGAAAGTACCTTCCCGTGGTCGCATGCTACCATCGCTTTTGAGTATGTTAGTACAGCAGCGGCATGCGACCACGGAAAGATAGTTTCTTGATTCATCATTTTCAGTAGTTGGGCTTTAGTTTTTAAACTGAGTTTTATCTTTAAACCCTTTCGATTATTTTATCGATTCTGTTACAGTTGACGTTCCATCCCATGAAAAAAACAAACATCAGATGTCAGACGTTATTTGAACGCTCTGCAGTTTGCTTGTTCGTTGTGCTTTTTATTTTGGATTTTCATTGAGCCACGCTTGTTTTTTGGACTTATTGTGTGTACTCGCCTACCTACTGACCTCTCGCTACTCTTCGGATCTTGAAGGACTGTCAAAATCAAATCAGTTCTGTATTTCAATTTACATTAGCTAAATAATATTTCTCCACTTCTATATAATTTAATGCATTTTAGTGCATTCCAAAGATTTGTTAAAATCAATTGTAGTTGAGCCAATGCTCTTCTATACCTCATCGAGACTGGTGTGTGGCATAACTGGCGTAGTTCGGACACTGAGCACGTCGTCGCCTCGGTGCGGTTCCAGCCACTATGACGTACTTGGAATCACTCCTAAAGCGACACAGGGCGATATCAAATCTGCATATTACAAATTGTCAAAGATTTACCACCCGGATAAATCTAATAACGATGAAGCAGCAGCAAAGAAGTTTAGAGCCATTTCTGAAGCATATGAGGTGTTAGGAAATATACAATTAAAAAAGATGTATGATAAAGGGTTACTAGGAGGAAGGGTTACTAATTCAAGAGTAGTATATCAGCCAGAACCCGAGCCAACCGACCCTACACTGAAGTTCTATAAGTCTCGCACACAGCGCGCAAGGTTGTGCCAACCATGGATGGCAGAAAACCTATTTATGACTTTGACACATTGTAATGTTTGTATTTTTTTACTTACGTTTTGGCTATTAGATCTTATATTAGACGTTCTCTCCAATTATCTGCATGGCCATTGTCTATAGTTTAACCATTCCTAGGCCTCTATATTTTAAGTTATTTAGATTTTCTCATGCTCTCCCAATGTTTATTTACCTTTTGTAATGTCAGATAATGACAAGCCTAGGTTTTATTTTTAATGTATTGCTAGAGCTGCCAGTAGGTAAGGTTGTATAGGTATTAGACCTTATTATAAACTATTATTCTTCTTTTATGTTCTAGAATCATTGTTAAAAATTTTATATGTCAACCGATCCGAAAAGGAAGGGAGCCGGGACGGTCAGACCAGATTACTCTTGGTGCTCGCCTTGGCAGGAGGTCCTGAAGTTATATAGCGCTCGGTGGGAGGGCTATGCCCTCTGATAGTGTGGGCTGTGCTTGAACAAACAAATCTACGCGTCCTTCTACACCGGACTATGTTGGAAAGTCGCTAGACCGGCGATGGCTACCCTTGGCGTCAGTTCTGGATACTGACCACGGAGCAGAAACAAAGAGGAGGTGTTGCAATCAAAGTAGTCCATCAGCCACCAATGTAGTCGTTACGTCACACGGTAGTTGCACTACTTGCGACCAGGCGGCGCTTTCGTCAGTACAACTGTCATTGTGAAGCGGATAGGTTGTCATGTATTTGTTTAGTCTTTTAAACGATTAGAAAGTATTCCCGACCCATACTCATTGCATTAACATGAAATGCTGTTTTATCTTGCAGAAGTTATACCGTAGACAGAGAAACTAATAGACGCAGTGACGATTCCTTTCTCGCTTACACAAGAAAGAGAGCGAAAATTACGCTATGAATGTTTTAGACAGAGATACAACTATCAATTTTTTTGTCTCTTACCGTGTAACCTGTTTTTTCAAGGTCTTCAACTCAAATTGCGAAACAAACTTTGACACTTCATGCCGTCATTGTGTTTGGTGTTAAAATTTTGCTTATTTTTATGATAAAAAAACGATTATACTCCAGTGAGAAGACAGAGAAATTATCCGTATTTCACATCGACGATTATACAATGGTGCGTTGTCGTGTTATTTCATGTAAAAGCGATAGTGAGAAGAAAATTGCCGGTGTGTCTTTTCACGCGTAAGTACGACGGTTTTGTACCTAATTATAGTTTCTTAAATGATGATTATTTATGCCATAGCATGACGGAACGATATGTCTCATTAAAACTGAAGATAATAGGATTTTGTCGAGTTTTTAACATTCATAACCAATAAATTATATCATGTAAGTGTTGCCAGCGTTCTGAGTTGAGCTGCATGGTTACTGACAAATGCGTGCACTGACTGGACAGGTCCACTCCATATGTGTGGTTCTTTCCTCAAAAGACCATTGCAGACACCGATCTACATAGCCTTCACATGATCTGACCAAGATTTTGTCTGGACTTTAAAAGAGACTGTGACCTCTGAGTTTGTTTCGGCCTTTCTTCTTAGAGTAGTCACATAGGAAACGCCGACCTCATCTAGTTTAAAAAAAAATATGATTGACGTGTAAAAGTGTTCGTTCAAACCTACTTACAGAAATAAAATCATTTATCTTTTAAGTAGTGTAATAAATCTTAATAAAAAAACTCGCTTCGTTTCAAATAAATCCTGAAAATAATTTACCCTACTTCATCTAATAACACTCCAAAAACAGGGGAATGCAGTTACTATGGCAACATTATACGCACACATTGACATATTATCTCTGTCTCGACTGCGGTTACAGGGTCCCTTCGTCTATTAGTTTCTCTGTCTACGAGTTATACGGATCAATCAAATTCAAACGGAATAAAGATATCTTTCCACTCGTAAGTCAAATTAAAATTAAATTTGTAATTTATTTCTTCTCGAATGTTCGGTAATTGTCGCCCCCTATCGGCAAGTAGCGGAAGTACTGACAAATTGCAGGTCCGGACTCAGACTTTTTTGATAAGCACATACCTACATATATGCTATATGAAATATATGAAAAGTGAAGTCAAATAGATGTCGAGTTTCGGCAAAAAACGGAATTCGGTTTAGTTTCGGTAACTAAGTTCAGAAGAAAAATTTAGACTATGATTATAAAAACGTTTTCTTTATTTTTTCCTCACACATTGTTAATTTCTGGAAGTTTCGGTTTCGGCCGAATCTGAAACCGCTGCCGAAATTCGGTTTCGGTTTCAGTCAAAAAATTTATTTCGGTCGGACATAATAGAAATAAAACTATATCGGTATATTATAAAACTATTAAACCTGAATCCGGCTCCTTACAATAAAAGTGACACTTAATGAAACATAGCAGAACTCTTACGACATCTTAGGACATCTGTCTAATTTACCTATGAGCTGATTTTGCTACTAGCCACTAGATGGCTTTCTGCTGTTTGGGCTCCCCCCGCACCCCGCGAGGCTGCGACACTACTTTTGTATGGAGAATGACTTTACAACACCTCCTCTTTGTTTCTGCTCCGTGATACTGACGCAAGAAGATTACGTCGTGGTCTACAATAAACTAGTGACGCCGACGGCTGGTAGATCTCAGCCCTCTGCCTGTCTCCTCTACCACGGCCTGCCCCTCCGAGGTCGGTGACATGGTCTAACTCAAGGACCCTCCTTTTACAACCTGCGAGCCTCTCTAGAAGAAACGCTTGGACCTTCAACTTATACCCGGTTTCCCTGACCTTCTATTTTACCTCAATTATATTATTTTACCATTTCTTCTTTTACTTTTACTTTTTCTTTTAAGTCGGGACTCCTCCAGTTCTGGTGACAGTTGCCTCCTTGACCTTACATTTTCCCCCTCCCGGGAAAATGTAACGTTACAACATGGTCTAAGAGCCACTATGGAGATTTATTTGAAAAGGCTAAATTTGAAAAAGAATTCCTGAAGAAACAACGTCAGAAGCAAAGAGATATGAAGCACTCAAATAGGCAAGAAGCTTTTATCTTCATTATGATGGGTCTAGGAGGCCTGTTTCTATTTATGATAGCTAAAGGCACCGACGATTATGATTTAGACAAAACTGCGCTAAAACACAAGGCATCAGATACACTAACACAACCGAAGGACTAGAGATATTATTATAATTTTTGAAGCAGTTTTTTCTTAAATCAGATAACTGCTCGTAATTTATTAGACAATTCTTAGTTAACATAGACTTTTACTTTTGTGGTAAATTGTACCATTCAAATTTTAAGCTCTAATTTTCATAATCTATTGTATATAATGTACATAAATTATTTATGCAAACACCATAGCAGGTTGTAGAAATGTGATAACAGACTCATTCATTTAGGGAAAGCAAGACCTCAACTTTTAAGATGCCGAATAAGAACAAGGCATATTAGCCAAAGAATATATTACGTGTATATTTTATATGAAAGCCAATCGACAAATAATCATTTAGACGACATACTGTCATACGTAGACAGAATACTATAGACTGCAGCTGGTCGCCTTATTTCTCACTTACACAAGAAAAAGAAATACAAGATGCTTGTAAAGAAAAGAGACAGAGCCTAATATTTATTGTCCCTTATCGCGTGTCACGTTTTTTAAGGACAGCACTTCATTTGATAATTAAAGTTTGACGTTTGATACGCGTTCGAATGTGGTTGCGACGAAATTTTAACGTTATTTCGAAAAATATGGACGATTTTGTGTTTATGGTTGAGGATGAACTTTAGAGCTGTGCTGCAAACTGGTACGGTGCAGTGTTCTTGATTGCAAAACTGATAGTGGGAAGAAAATTGCCGGATTATCCTTTCATTCGTAAGTAGCTAAATATTTTGGTTTATTCGGTGGAAGACCGTGGAAGTTTTCAACTAATATGGTTTTTAAATTGTTAAAATACATATAAAGCTGTTTCAAGATAAAATGAGTGCTGAATTATATTTTTATTACATAAAATATTGTTTTTTTACATAACCTCCAAGCTCAGTGTTGCCTACTTTTTACTCGGATACTACCCCATTTTAGGGGAAAATAGTATGCCAATAAAATTTACCTATTGCAATAAATTATCTTCTTCAATCATTTCAGATGAATGCTTTATTAGAGTGTATGTGTTTATTAGCGCTATAGCGCTCGCAGCAAATTTGTTCCACTTTTTGCCGGGAGGTATCTTTACTTTTTAGTACCTATTTATAGTACCGGTATAAAATATTGTATGTATAGTAGGTATTAGTGTTAAAAACTTTCAGATTTCCCGCCAAACCAGAATCACGGGAATTATGGATAAAATCAACTTAAATAAATAACTGGGTACCAAAGAAAAGCTCTAAAATATTCTGCCAACGGTTTCAGATCACTTCTTTATGAAAGTAGGAAATAAAACATATTTACACCCTGAAGCTATTCCTGTTGAGGTAAGAAAGAAGTGTGATTATTTATATACTAATATCTACACATTAAAATCATTATCTATAGATATTATTATGGTATTTATTGAAATAACAATTACTGTCGGTAATTGCTTAATTTAGCATGCCCCATGTTTTGGCTGAATTATACATCTTTTCAATACAAATTTTCAATTAAGTACTTTTATATTCAATATTTTGTTTAAAATAGTTTATTGAATATGTAATAAATACCTATTATATATGTATTACCAGAGTATGTTTATAATGTGGAAATTTAAATTCATAAGCCAATATTTCAGATAACAGCTGGCAGCTCCCGCTGAGTCCACTTCAGGGACACAAAAGTAGATAGAGAAAAGTGAAACCATAAACATTCAACTTCAAATCAAGTGGCAAATTTAGAAAATATCTTAGCGGACTTAAAATCAAATCTACCTGTTACATCAGAGGATTGCGAATTGTTAGCATCTTATTGAAACTTCAAACAAAGACTTTCTAAAGAAAATTTTAATTCCTACTAATCAGAAGTGAAAATATTGTCTGTCACTAAGAAAATTTGCGCTATGCTTAAATTTTATAAGCTCACATGCATACTCTTACGTACGAAAAACGTTTATATCTTGTTTGCCTCATTCATCGGCATTGCGCTCGTGGTATAAAAGCATAGACGGAAGCCCTGGTTTCACCGCAGAATCATTAATAATCCCTAATAGATTATCATAATATGTCAATATCTTGTAATTCCAATAATATTGCATACATACGAATCGAATTGCCTGCTTCTTTTTTTGAAGTCGGTAAAAAAATATGTTTCACTTGTTTAGATTTAATTAAACATATCAAAGTTATACCTTTATTGAAATCGGGTAGTAAAAAGATTTTTTTTATGCTGTAGGTATCTCAGGTTTTCTTTAAAAGTTCTTTTTCCCGAAATTCTTTTATTTGTTTTACTTGTATTTTTTTTATAGGAGAACACACACTGGACAAGCTCTCTTTACAATCTTGTCCAAAATTTAATCTATTTGTCACTAATCACATTTAATATAAGTACGGTATTACAAATGTTTATGTTCTTTCTCCAGAATTAGCTTAACCACTGACAAGTTATATGAGTTCTTATAATTGTTTATTTTATTTGACTATATTAGTCAATTTAGTATAATTTAATTTTTATTTATTATTGACTAATATAATCTACTCATTTCAATGTTTTTTAATGAGTTGTATTGCAATATATGGTTAGCTAGCGGTGGTTACCTCGACAGTTGATCATAATTATTATTCTTTTGAGCAATCGGCAGCAAGTTCTTCATGCTCCCTTAGATATCAATACTTGCGGTAGCGTCGGGGGTCGGGTTGCTCCTTCCCTCAAATATGGCGAGAGGGAATGAGTATGATCTTTGCGTTATGCTCGTGAATGGGTGCTGCTTGTATCTTGCTGACTATGGTTTTGTTACTGTTGTTAGTAATTAACAGTTTCTTTATTTTACTTTGAAGGTTATCATTTGTGACTTCAAGTTACAGCTACATAATGCAGCATTGCATATGTAAGTGGGCACGCCCTTTATGAATGGAAGCTTTTATTATGTATTAAGTTCTGTTTACGTTTTTATATTTATTTCTGCTTGAGTATAGTTTTCAATTTTGGCGTGTGATAGCTGACATAATATGGCCACTCATTTTAATGTTTTTGTGTTTCGTAATGTTAATTACTTATTACTGTATAGAATCCAGTTCTTCTAACTAAACAGAGAGCAGTGCTGCTGGGGAGTTTGTTGCGCCACTTTTTCCCAGCTAAAGCACTAGGAACTGGTGGGCGGGCGGCGTTTTGGGGAGACTGTCTTATGTAATTTTAACGTTCAAGTGTGCCGAAGATCAGCCTAGTTTGAATAAATGACTTTTGATTCGATTTCAATGTAAATGAAGTCAGAAAAATCCTGCCGATTGAGTGCTTTTCTTATGCGCGTTGCCCCATTCAGCGCCCAGAACCCGCATCTCGAGTCCTTTTACTATAGGGATTTGGTTTTGGACAAAAATCTAGAGTTGTTTGGGTGAGATAATATTAATCCTTGTTTTCAAATACGTTATGTACTAGTCAAATCATCGCGGATAAATCCAAACGCCTAGTTAAAAGTTCATAGCAATGTTATTTGTTTGCAGTTTTTTATGCCTATTGACGTAGGAGTTACACAAATTTATTTTCAGGATTGTAAAGATGAAAGTTCCTGAAACTTTATTTTATATGAATGACTGATATTCAGCATTACATATTGCCAGGTACCATGTTTATATATTGCTGGGGCAGTCGTCCATACTTCTATTTAGCCATCTCCTTTATGTGTAGTACAAAAAAGTTACAAAACCTTTGAATTGCTTTATTAAAAAAACAAAAACCATTTTCATAACACTAAAATGTTCCACACATTTTGATCATATTAGTTTAACGTATTTTGTTTCATTACAATGTTCCAAAACCTATGAGACACTTTTACAATTTACATACCATGAAAACATTTTCGCAAAAACGTTTCAAGGCTATGTGAATCATTAGTGAAAAAGATAAAGATTAAAATAAAATTGTTTCAGAGAGATGATTAATGTGTTTTTAATTATTTTTTGCTACAAATGTGTTACGCGTTGTGGGTTGGAACATTGGAAATCAAAGAATAATGACTTAAGGACTCAAACGTTTTTAAAACACCCTTCATCATATTATATTAAATATGATTCAGGGTGTTTTAAAAAGTAGCCTAGCGCCGTTAACTCAATTTTGACAGACTTTTGGGTTGAAATATTTTTGCATAACCACATCCAATTTATGTATTTTTAGGTTTACAAGATTAGAAATAAGTTGCATTAAAATAAAATGTTCCCCACTACATACAGTACTTATGTTGTGAGAAAGGGTACAATATATTATTTGTATAACATTACCACTACTAGGGCATACCTTAATTACTGTAAACACACCCATGCAGGAGATTCACAATGTGCTGTACCAGCAGCAGTGGCTCAGACAACTTACCTCGTCTATATTCCGTAACCATTTGACGATGTCATCAAATGTTTTCTCGTTGGTGATGTCGTACACGAGCATGATGCCCATCGCGCCGCGGTAGTACGACGTGGTGATGGTGTGGAACCTCTCCTGGCCTGCCGTGTCCCATATCTGGAGCTTTATCTTTTTGCCGCGTAGCTCCACCGTCTTTATTTTGAAGTCGATACCTACAAGTCAAGAAAGCACACGATTTAAATAAAATCTTGTGTAGTGAACGAATTTACTAGAGCACATCATATTCAGAACGAGGTCATTAAAAATTAAACACAAAAAGGATTTTTTTCAAGGCAAGGCTTCGGTAATACAAAAATACAAAGGTGGCTCATACCGATCGTAGATATAAACGTCGTTGTGAAGTGGTTGTCTGAAAACCTGAACAATATACATGTCTTTCCTACGCCGGAGTCACCAATGAGTAGTAGTTTGAACAACAGGTCGTAGGTTTTCTTAGCCATTGTATTATATTTTACGCTTAGGAATTAATGTAAAAACGATGAAAATCCAAAATCATCCGACCTCAACAAGATATGACAATACTTTTCAAGGGTTACCTTGTAAACAAAAAATTATGTCATTTTCTTATTTAAATTTTTAGCTAGAAACATTTTAAGTTTTGAGCAGGGAACAGACGTGCTACCAGCAACGTGCGGGGAAAAACGATCTTTGTCAGTGACCAAATAAATTCAAATTGAAATTCAAAAATTTGAATTTGGTTGTGTTTGTGTTGCTTCCATTCGATCAAAACGTCTTTATTGATCTTGATCAAAGTTATGTTGTGAATGAGGTGATATGCCTATTGACACGGCCGGCCTCCCCTCCTTGGCTGTATGATGAGTGATGACTTCTGCTGTCACCGACAACTCTGTTATATAAAGTGCCATGGATACAAAGACATTAAATTATACTAGCAATAGACAGGACATAGCGAACAAAATCGTAATCCGATAGTTAAGTCCTCGTGGACTTAAATCGCTCAGTCTAGTTTGGCACTCCTGCGTGTCAAATCGTTTTTGTGTCCACTCTATTCAACAAAAGAAAAACATTTACTGAGTAAATATGCCGAGTTGCGCGTTGCGTTATTGTAAATCACGTTACGGTAAAATGACTGGACCTAACTGCGGTTTATTTTCGTAAGATTTTTTTTAATTTACACTGTAAAATTAGAATTCAATAATTTTCATAAAAAGTTCTAGAATATTTGGTAATTTTGTAATATACGCCCTCTATTGTGGAGTAACTTAACTTTTTCTTGTAAGAGATGTCCATAATATTGTTGTATCGATTTTGTTATCGATATAATTTTATGAGGTAAGTAAATACTGACCGGTTGGCGCAGTTGGTAGCGACCCTGCCTTCTGAGCCGCTGGTCCCGGGTTCGATTCCCGGACAAGTCAAACATTTGTGTGCATGAACATGTCTGTTTGACCTGTGTCTGGGTGTGTATATGTATATTAGTATGTATATCAGTCATCAGGTTACCGTAGTACAGGCTCTAACTAGTTCGGGACCTGAAGACCTTGTGTGGATGTTGTCTCATATTATTATTTCCTTTATTTCATTTACATACATATGAATTACATTTTTAAATATTTTTATAAACAAAAAGATACCAAAAACATTTAAAAATATAAAAAATAGTAGCCCACCGGTATCGGGAACAGGGTCCAAGCTACCGGCGGTCAGGGCTCCAGAGAGAGAAACTTCCTAACAATGCGGGCCGTGTCCAGAAGTACCGCTTTCTGAATCAAGCCCTTGATCCAGCTGCCTAACGAGAGCCTCCTTAGGTGTTGGTCGAGGCTCTTGGGTATTAGCCCATTGGCTGTCACGACTATCGGCACAATGACCGCTGAGTCCACATCCCAAATGTCGACAACCTCGCGAGCCAAGTCAAGATACTTGATTTGTTTATCTTTCTCGGCTTTCACGAGGTTCTCATCATGCGGGATGGTTATGTCAACAATCATTGCGCGTCGCTCCAATCGATCCACCACCACTATATCAGGCTTATTGGCAACAATAGTCCTATCAGTGATGATGGATCGATCCCAGTACAATGTGATATTACCATTTTCGAGAACTGGGTCGGGCACATACCTGTAGTACGGTACCTCCGATTCCACAAGGTTGTATTTCAGAGCAAGCTGCTGATGGATTATCCTGGCTACAAGGTTGTGTCTATGCAAGTACTCTCCGTTAGCTAGACGAGAACACCCGGAGATGATATGCCTGATTGATTCTCCCGGCCGGTGGCATGCCCGACAGATGTCAACCGTGCCGTCTTTCACAATAAATCTCCGGTAATTGTTCGTCATCATAACTTCGTCCATAATTGCACAGACAAAACCTTCGGTTTCTCCAAAGAGGTCACCGAAACGCAGCCAGGCAACGGACGCTAGTAGATCTACATCCGGTCCATGTAGGGCCCGGAAAAAGCGTCCGTGGAGCTCCTTACTCTGCCATACCTCCATGCGATCATTAGTGTCAAGCACTACAGGTTTGCGCCAGTTCTCTTTAGCCAAGGAGAGCGGGGTGAGGCCCTTGTCCACCGTGACTACATCTCGATGCATACCCACGTCGGTTTCTAGGAAATATTCCCTGAGACTGCATATCTCGCGATTGTGGAGGGTCTTAGCGTTTAAAAAGCCTCGACCTCCACACTTTCGCGGGATATACAGCCTCATTACCGATGATCGTGGGTGATGCATTCGATTTGCAGTCAGCAGCGTACGGACCCTCCTATCCAGGGCGTCGAGTTCGGTCTGAGTCCATTTGAGTATGCCGAAAGAGTACATCAAAACTGGCATGACCCAACCGTTGAAGGCGCGCACCTTGTTTCCGCCTGATAGAAGACTATTAAGTACTTTTTTCAGGCGGCCAAAGAAGCGTTCCCTCAACGACTGCTTCATGTCAGTAACATTGATGCCTAACGCTTCCGACATACCCAAATACTTATAGGTTTCGGATGCGGAGAGGGCTCTAAGGTTTGTGGAATCCGAGAGTTGGGTCCCCACGGATTCAACAATCTCCCCTCGCTTTACATGCATGACCGCACATTTGTCCACACCAAATTCCATCCTGATGGCGCTACTGAAATTTTGAGTTACTTTCAGTAGCTCCATCAGTTGCAAATTGTTGGGGGCAAAGAGTTTTAGGTCATCCATGTAGAGGAGGTGCGATATAACCTGACCACCTCTCCTCAACCGAATATATTATTATTATTATAAATAATTGAACATAATCCTGTTTTTTAATTTAAACTCTCAGGAACTACTGGTTCAAATTGAAAAAATCCTATAGACCATTTATCGAGGAAGGCGAATATATAACTTTACGCTACGACCAATAGGAGCGGAGCAACAAAAATGTGACGCAGGTGAAGTCGCGCTGCTCAGCTTTGTAAAAAATGTGATTTAGTATGAATGTGATTTTTCCAAGAGAATCTAAATATTAAATGAAAAATGTATAAATGATGCAATATCCGAAACATTTGTAAAGACCATTTGAGAACTAAATTCTTGTAAAGCGAGTGTTTATAAAATAAGTTGGTTTGAAACTAAACATTAATTTATCAATGGTATTTTCCAAATCTGCATTTTATTGCTTTCCTAACTTTTTGCTATTCATTAAAGAAAAAAATAGAACTTTTATTTATCGATAGTCGATATCTAAATGATTGGTAACATCTCATTACACACTGGCCATCTATCAAGGTGATAGCTGAATTTAATACATTTAACTTTTATGGTTGCTATTCAAAGCTAGATGGCGTTACTGAGACATGAGATCACAGTTTTTCTATGACATTTGTTCTGATGGCCGCTCTATTGCTATCAATTTAATCTCTTTGCATGGATACCTATTGATGTATGTGATGTAATTCTTTAGCTAAATAAAGCCACGTTCTATTTGGTAATACGCTTATTATGCTACAATTTATTTAGCTAAAAATGCCTGACGCAAAATTAGGCAAATCATCGCTATCAAAGTATCTCCGACCCGACAAGTTTGACGTCGAGCCTGATGTAGCGGATGCTGACGAAAAATGGCTACATTGGAAATCGACTTTCGAAAGCTTTCTCGCCGAAGAAAATACTGAAGACGTACCGGATTCTCTCAAGTGTAAGCTGTTAATCAACCATTTATCCGCATCGATGTACATACAAACATATCAAGTCTTGCACTACTTATAAAGCATATATGAAAGCTCTAGAAGAGATCTATGTCAAACAAAAAAAACACGCTAATAGCTCGACATGTCCTACTCAATCGAAAACAAAGTACGGACGAGACTATTTGCGATTATGCTAGAGCCCTTCGACTGACGGCTAATGATTGTAAATTTGAAGCAGTCACAGCGACAGAACATGAAGAACAGGCAATTCATAGTGCTCTTATTTCCGGCCTGTTCTCAAGAAAAATCCGTGAACGACTCTTAGAAAACTCTACGCTTGCTCTTACTGAAGCTCTTAATCAAGCCATCACCTTGGAAACTGCTGAGAAAGATGCTCAGACGATCGGTACTAACCCTCCGCTACTAAATGCTGTACCTGAAATTTCTCGAGACAAAGAATCGGACAATCTGGCGGTAGCTTCATCGTCACGAATGCCTCAGAATTCTTCGGCTGCACCGTCCTCCTCGTCACAATCAGCCAAGCGCTGTTTCTTCTGCGGCGGAAATGTATGTACATGCTAGAATAAGGTGCCCAGCTAGCAAAGCTACTTGTAATAAGTGTTTGAAAAAAGGCCATTTTGCTAGCGTTTGCAGGTCCGGGCATAACATAAACTCTGTGTGGAATGAGGAAGATCCTAGTCCCAACTCAGGCAATGCCCAGTTTTAAAGTGGGGCTATTTCCGCTGCTTCTCCTTCAAGTCTTAGGAGTGCGACAATCCGTATCACAATAAACGAATATAAAGGTGATGCTCTCGTCGACACTGGAAGTTCAGTAAGTTTCATAAACAGCAAAGTCCCCCGCATCATACAGTCGCCCAAGAGACCGTGCAAACAAACTGTCAATCTCGCCTCTCTTAACCAAGTCTCGTTCGTTGAAGGGGTATGTTTCGCAACTATTCAAATGAATCAACATACTTACAAGCAAACACCTCTTTTAGTAGTTGACAACCTCTGCGCAGACGATATCATAGGTCACGACTTACTTAAGCAACATTCAAGCGTCCAATTCAATCTCGGAGGTCCCGGCGAGCCCTTACAAATCTGTAATGTTCTGCAAGCCTCAGTTCCGCCAGCCTCCTTATTCACCAATCTTTCGCCAAATATCCAACCGATTGCTGTCAGAAGCAGGCGCTACACTAAAGAAGACGCTGACTATTCATAAAAGAAGAAGTGTCTAAGTTGCTCCAAGATGGGGTCATTGAAAAAAGTATTTTCCCTTGGAGGGCCCAAGTTCTCGTGGCGGGAGGAGGGGACCATCGCAAGCGGCTTGTGATCGATTATTTAATGGCAATAAATAAATTTACTGACCTAGATGCCTTCCCCTTGCCAAATATCGAAACGGTTGTGAACAACGTATCCAAATAGTCTTTAGTCAGATATCAGCCTATCATCAGGTCCCAATTCTGGAAAATGAGAAGATATATACAGCGTCAGAAGCGGATGGAAAACTCTATCAATTCACACGCATTCCGTTCGGAGTTACTAATGGCTTAGCTGCCTTTCAACGGACTCTTGACTTCATAATATCGGAAGAAAAATTAGATGGGACGTACGCTTACTTAGATGACATAACCGTTTGCGGCAAGGAGCGCAATCTAAAACATTTTATGGATGCCACTAAAAAGTATAATCTAACTCTGAATGAAAAAAAAAGCGTTAAATAAAACTAAGATCAGTCTTCTTGGCTATACCGTGGAAAATCATACTATCCGACCTGATCCTGATAGACTATATAGATAGATAGCCTCTCATAGACCTCCCCGCACCGACTAAATCAAGTGAACTGAAACGAGTCCTAGGAATGTTCGCGCACTATGCAAAATGGATTGGGCGTTTCTCGGAAAAGATAAAACCCCTCACCTGCGTCACAAGCTTCCCGTTATCGAACGACACTCTCAAATGTTTCGAGAAAATAAAGCAGGACATCAAGGCGGCGGCCCTAGCAGCAATTAATGACGAAATCTTCACCGTTGAAACTGATGCTTCAGAATTCGCTCTGGTGGCTACACTCACTCAACAAGGACGACCTGTAGCATTCTTTTCACGAACTTTGTCACACTCCGAGTGCAAGCAATCCTCGATTGAAAAAGAAGCTTGCGCTATAGTGGAAAGTTTAAAGAAGTGGAGACACTACCTTAGTGGCAAACATTTCCTTTTAATAACAGACCAACAATCGGTAGCCTTCATGTTTAATCAGAATCATAACAGTAAAATCAAGAACGAGAAAATCTCCCGTTGGCGATTAGAATTGTCTTGTTTCAAATATGACATTATTTATAGACCAGACTGCGAAAATGCAGTCGCGGACGCTCTATCCCGTATATGCGCCTATATGAATATCAGTAAGCTAAAAGAGCTCCATAACGCACTCTGTCACCCAGGGGTGACAAGGATGTATCACTGGGTGAGATCCGAAAAACTTACCCTATTCAGCGAACGACGTCAAGAAGACGACTGCCTCGTGCCCGATCTGCACCGAGATAAAACCAAGGTTTCTCAAAATCAAAGGACACTTGATTAAAGCTATGGCCCCTCTCGAACGTATCAACATAGACTTCAAGAGGCCATTGCCGTCTATCACCTCCCACAAGTATAAGCCGTCGGAAATATCTGCGAACCTGGCTCAATGACGTCATGCAAACTGGAGAGATAGCAAAAAAATTCGAGAGGTAAAAATAAAAAATATTGTTTATCTATTTTTTTACCCTTTTATTATTAGGTCAATCTGTACTTTATAGGGTAAAAAAAAAAACACGAAAAATGTAGAGAGAAAGTGGCGAAACTATTCTGGAATAGCCTCAACACCAGACAACGTTACGCTATCGTCGCCGTCTTCTTCTTCATTATCACTCAAGAGGTTGTCTTCGGTTTCGCTGTCACTGTCTCCTCCTCCTAATGAAATTATTATTTCGCGTTCTTCATATTCATACATTGGGACATTGTAAAAACTAATGCGGAGATGGCCATGGGTAAAGTCATGACGTGGTTAAACTCGAACCTTCTTACGTTAAATTTACAAAAAACAACATATATTCCTTTTTCTATACGTCGTAACGCTAAACCACCCCCTTCTTTTACTATAACTGCTCATTCCTGCACACACCTACACACTCACTGCACTTGTCTTCCGCTTGTAAGATCCGAATGTGTGAAATACCTCGGAGTACAGATAGACGACAGATTGAGATGGGACCACCAAATTGACGCTGTCACCACCAGAACACTACGTCTTATTCATATATTTAAGTCTCTCAGAGTGTCCGCCAACCTAAAAATTCTCAAGATGGTGTACCTTGCATTATGCCAATCAGTGATTGGTTATTGCATAGTTGCATGGGGCGGTGCCATAAAAACCAGCTTTCTGAGGGTGGAGAGAGCTCAGAGAGCTATACTTAAAGTCATGATGAAAAAGCCCTATAGGTATCCAACAACTGAACTATTCTCAGACTGTAAAGTACTTACCGTTCGTCAGCTTTATGTGCTTAGATCCACCCTTAGAAAACACGCAGGCCTTCCACCTCCTATACCAAATAAACGCACTTACCTACCACCAACTACCCAACACAAGACTTCCTTCGCTAAACGCCAATATTATATACTAAGTACTCATATTTATAAAACCATAAATAATCACCTTAACATCATAAATTTAAACTCACATGCACTAAAATCCAAAGTAACAGAGTGGCTGCTCCTAAAGGATTACTCTTACACGGAGTCTTTACTTACATATCTAGTGTAATACACGCACAACTCACCCACACACCATCACACATACACACACACATACACACACACATACACACACCCACGTCCACCACTCACACACAATTTCACTATTAAAATTTGTATACCATACAGTAGAATGGCACAGTCCACTCTAGATAAGTTTTGTTGGTAATTGTAAACCCTGACCGTATATTACTGCCTCTTAAAATACAGGTATATCCTAGTTTAAGAGGTAGAGTATAATTTTTGTACAGAGCTTGCAACACAAACTTTAAATATATTTTTAAACTAAATATCAAACTGTATTTAAAATTCTGTATGTTTTTGGATAAAATAAAGATTATTATTATATATTATTATATAATCTGTCATCATGCCAAAACCTATCTCTTAAGCGATCAACATGGTTGCATTCTTTTATCCATTCTTGCGGGGTTATACTTTGTATCGCTTCCTTTGTTAATCTTTCTATATTTTTTTCTGATTGGTCTATATTTTTGTCTGCCACCCTTTGCTTCATCAAATTCCAAACATACTCAATAGGGTTAAGATCGCAGTGGTAGGGTGGCAGACGTAATACCTCATGTCCATGAGCTCTAAATATTTCATCGATGAAATATACCTTCTCGGGCTTATTTCTTTTAATCAATATATACAGTTCTCTTTTAAGTCATTTTAACATCAAATTCGATGTTGTGTTCATGCAGCCACGTTTGCATTTCGTTTTTACGGGCACTGAAATTTGGCGGCTTATTTGCCTGCTTACTATGATAGGGCGCGTTGTCCATGACAATTATTCCGTTGGGTGGAAGATTCGGTACCAATTTCTCTTTGATCCATTTTGTAAAATTGGACGCGTCCATTTCGTCATGGTAATCACCGGTTGTTGATTTACACTTATAGAGGAGCTCGGCTCCTGGTATGAAACCGTTCTCATTACCTGCGTGTACCACAATCCAGCGCTGACCAGGAGAGTGATTGGTTCGGACGCTGGAATCACTACTATTTTGCCAACATTTTGAGACAGTATAGTGTGAATGTATCCAGGTTTCGTCGATGAATGTTACTGGTTTTTTTTCGGTACCAAGTTCGTCATTTTTTCTCAGTCTCCTTAGATATTTTGCTCTCCAGGCTGCAATTTCAGGTCTTTGCACTAAAAAATCACGTCTACGTTTACATTTTTTAAACCTGTACCCCAAAGTATTTATAAGAATGTTTCTTAGGGCGTCTTTTTGGCCGGGAAAGTTGTGCTCCTGTTTGGCTATTCCCAGAATCTTTTTTAAAGTAGGTATTTCTTTTCTTGCGGTATAAAAACTTTCAACCAAAGAGCGTATCGCGCATAAATCAAAATTATCTAGATCTATTTTCTTTTTGTAATTTTTACGCTTTTTCCCTGGTGTCGAGAGCTTGATAGTGTCCGTGGCAACTGAAGCTGAAGTAATAGGTTGTGGATCTTCTTCGAAGGATGTCATGTCTTCCTGAACATTCGCCTCCCTCGCTGTTTCTGCCAAAGCTTGTAATTTTTTTGCTTCACGTTTTATTGTCATTATTGTCGTTTTAGAAAAACCAGTTGCTGCACACGCCCTTTTTGTTGATTGTTCAACCGGGATAGCGAAAGAGCCATGTTGTTTTTCATTTTCAAAAAATTGTATTACTTTGAGTACCTACTAAATTCCGCTCTGCACTACGTATAGTCCTACCCATCTTCCAACACTAAATGGGTAGTTTCTTAATATTTCACCAAATAGAGAAACAATCAACAATAATGCGATTACGAAAAGAAAAAATAATACACGTGTGTGGCGGTTGCGTTGGCAACGGTACTAGATAGGCGAAAACGGGGCGAGGTGCGGGGAAGCGCATTCCAGCGAGGTTCGTAGATATTTCCGACGGCTTGTACATATTAACGATAATCGACGAGTACAGCAGATTTCCATTTGCTTATCCATGTAAAGATATGACATCTGCCACTGTCATCAACTGCTTGAAAGATCTCTTCCTTACGTTTGGCCAGACTCTCTATGTTCATAGCGATAGAGGTTCTTCGTTTATGTCAGAAGAATTCAAGTAATACCTAAGAAAAGCAAACATAGCCTCATCTAGAACGACACCTTACAACCCCCAGGGTAACGGACAAGTGGAACGTCTAAACGGAACTCTCTGGCGAACTATCCAACTCAGCCTCAGGTCAAAGGGACTATCACCGGAAAACTGGGAAGTGGTACTGAAAGATGCATTGCACTGTGTACTTTCTCTTTTATGTACAGCTACTAATGCCATCCCTCATGAAAAACTTTTTACATACCCTAGAAGATCCCAGAACGGAGATTCACTGCCGTCCTGGCTTACACCAGGCCTCATATTGGTAAAGAAGAATGTCCGACAATCTAAAACAGACCCTCTAGTCGAAGAAGCTGAACTCCTTGAAACTAATCCTCACTATTCTCTTATTCGACGGGACAATGGGGAAACATCAACAGTATCGAACCGTCAATTGGCACCGTTCCCGAATACTATTGACTACAGTGGAGATGATAGGGCTTGACTTTAGTTTGGTAGAGCAGGATATGGGGATTAAAAAGGGCCAAATCTGATAGGGCTTGGGTCCCCGATTATAACGCTACCACTCTTTTTACGAGGTAATGCATATTTTTCGAGAAATTTATAAAATAAGTTTCTAACCTCAAATCCGATAAAAGGTAGATTGGAACGTTAAAATGGGTCATTGACTGACAACCAATATATTGCCTTGTGGTGTAAAATATCGTGCTACATCGGTAAAACGAAACGTAAAAAAAAGACGCCATTTGTGTCTGTGTCACTGTCATTCGTTTCGGTCATTCATTCCGTTTCTTCCAAATTCATTGGTTTCTTCTCGAGTTTCGTGAATGCGAAGCGAGCTCAAGACATGGGGGCACCCCGACTCGGATAGATTTAGGTTAGAAGGAGGTGCGAGGCGGGGTCGTAGTGAGCGAGCGAAGCGAGCGAACACAGACCCCGCCACCTCCTTCGAGGTTATTTTTTTTTAAACCACCCAGAAGTAGGCGCCCCGCGTAGTGGGGCTCCGTCGACTATGCCTTTTAAGCAATTTTGGAGTGTTTTGAGGTTAGGTTACAAAAGATCGTTTTTCTCGGAAACGGTGAGTGACCTCTTCATGGGAGTGGTGCACAGAGTACTACTATATACTGGTATAGAGTGCCATCTCTCAGGATTTTAATGCCAACCTGTTTGTAGCGCCATCTGTATTTTATGTTCCCTAACTAACCATACTATACATACCTAATAAATCCATATTAATTTTCATTTGGTCGTTTTTGCAAATCGACGATTAACTACCAATACCTCCTACCTTTTTTTACGATTTTTAGTTTTTAATGCCAATACACGTGAAATAGCATTTTACGTCGATTGGCATTAAAAACTAAAAATCGTAAAAAAGGTAGTTAGGAGGTATTGGTAGTTCATCGTCGAAATATTTTCCTTAGTTATAGATTGATTTACGTAAAACCATGTTTGATAGTGTAAAATTAATTTTAAAGTAGTTTGAAAATAAAAACCGCTCCACATGAATTTTATTCAATCTATAAGCATGGAAAATATACACATTTATTGTCATAAATAGTTTGTAAAGGTTAATAAAATTTAGTAAAGAAACAAGCTTGTTGTTGAAAACTCAATAGATTTATTTGTATGTTAACGTATATTCTTCACATTTACTTTACCTACTCTTGTGCACATTTTTCACATCAAACGTGGACAATATTATTTACAATATTACAGTCGTTCGGGGTGACTATGTGCCTGGCGGATGAGAATGTGCAATGATGGCCCGGTTTAAAGTTCCTTGCTAGGAACATACATACATAACATCAGACTGTTCGTCGCATAACAGTACGCGTTAGGGGTGCTATTACATTTTGACCGTGATTTTTTCACAAATTGAAATTTCATACTTTAAACATATAAGTAAATAATAATTATATGACTCAAAATAAGGGTAATTACAACTGCCAAATGCTAAATAATGTGATGCGTCGGCGTCTAAAGCTAAAGACCGCGTGTCCCGAGATTTATATTGATTTTAGCACTGCATACAACAATTGATTAAAAATATTATTCGACTTTTAAATAGACTAGTTTTTTTTGTCAAGCAAAGTAATATAGTAACCTTAGTTATTAAATAGTTTTTTTTTTATTTGGATAACATATTCATAGATAAAAAAATATTTTCGGATGAAAATTTATCAGTTACTTTCTGGTTTACGGAATTATTTTTGGTGTATTATTGTATAAAGCATACAAAATTGGCTTAAGCACTCCAATGTAGAAGGTACAATTGTAACTAGGATATTTTTATAAATTATTATATCTTTGATGTAACAAAGCATCAAAACATGTCCAAAAGTAAAATTTTATGAAACATTCTTTGCAGAGACAAGGTTTATACTGATGTATGTAAACAAATTCAAATATTTATTTAAAACACTCCCAAGAGAAATATTCAAGCTTTCTTGGGCATATTTTTTTTAAATTTTGTGGCTATATCTAAACCATAATCACACGTCAAAACTCGAGTCAAACGCTCAATTACAAGATTAATATTGTAATAGCCCTCTTAACGTTATAACAATTATTTGAATACTTCCTTTGACTACATTTTTGTAAAATAAAGGGTATCCTTAATTTTACCATATTATTATGTGAACAATCTTTAAACGTATTTCTAACTAAGAGATCGTTCTTATTTGGCACATTCTCACCCGCCAGGCACATGTCATCACGAACGAGGTATGTACATAAAATTTAATGTTATTAAATAATTACATACAATATTTAATTATGGTGGTGTTAAGAATACCATAGTATTTATTATTTCACTATGCCATAATGCTTACGTTTACTATAGTTCTGTTGTGCAAATTTTTCATTTCACATTTTCCTAGTATTTTTCATTTTGTCCTATAATCTTTATTTGGCATTAACAATATTTAAGTCATCATAAATCATCATCACTTCAGCCAAAAGACGTCCACTGCTGGACATAGGCCTCCCCCAAGCACCGCCACTTCGACCGGTTCAGTGCTTCCCGCATCCAGCGGATTCCTGCGGCCTTTACAAAGTCATCGGTCCATCTTGTGGGAGGCCTTCCAACATTACGTCTTCCGTCGTCGTCTTATATTTAAGTATTGGTCAATAAACATTATTTTGTCACAAAACGATGTTAAATTGTTATTAATACTTACAAAAAATCAGCTTTTCCCTACATTTTTGTTCACATAACTCGTCAAAATGTAGGGAGCAGCAAATTTTTTTTTTCGCGATTTCCCCAATGGTCCCATAAAAAAGTTGTTCAAAATGATGGTCTCATTAATACCCTAGAGTTATGGTATATAATAAAAAACATTGTATATTATAAACAAGATGGAATTTATTAACTTCACCTGGAGGGAAAGTACTCTAAATACTGGAGATAGCAAATTACACTCAAAGGAAACATTCCTTTATTTAAAAAAAAAAACAAAGTAGGTATTATTTAAAATAAAAATAGCTATCTCCAGTAGGTATTTAGAGTACTTTCCGTCCATGTGAGGTTAAAATATTCCAGCCTGTATATTATAATAAAAATATATTTATTTTTCAATTCCATATTCTTTTCGTTTACAATAGTATTCGTAAGCATATTTTTTCATTTCATCATCACCATCATATTTTATTTTCCCGTTTAATATTCTATTAATTATTCGGCACCAACTAAAAATCAAAACATTAATTGTTTTAGACACAAAAAAATGTTTTAACACTGTTTTGTGTTCTTCGCATTTAAATGTAAAAGTGACAAACATGTCAACAAACATTATTATATTATTTCTTAAATTTTTAATTGAAACATTATTTTTTAATATTGATTCCGTTATTTTTTGAATTTCTGCAAATAAATTTGTCACCTCGATCGAGGGATATACAAGGCATTTCTTACTATAATTACATTCTTTAGCTCTTATTAAAGCATTGCTTTCAATGTTCTGACTGTCGAGAAAATCTTTCTTACATGTTTTACATGATTTACAAACGTATTTTAAACATTTTGTGATAACCCACCCGCAAACATAACCTCTTTGTCCGGCTCCTTGCATAGGTTGAACATTTGTAGTATCCAACAATAACTCCTCATTTAAAACAATTTCTTGATTTGGAAAATCTTTATCCTGCTCTACATCGTTTTCGTCCATCATGAAGTCTAGGGACTGGAAGTACGCTCCCATGTCGTCCTCACAATTAGATTTTATGGAGTGTGAGGACGAAAAATTATTTAGCAAAAGTGCTTTATAGGCACCTTCAAAGCAAATGCTGTTAGGAGACACATTTCGAGCGCCTACACCTCTTATTCTGCCAAAAAAGTTTTCTATTGGATCTTGATTAAAATTTCTACAAAACATGACATAAAAGCCATATTTTTTGTTTAAAACTTTCCAAATGGCCTGCATACCCTCTATTGTTTTAACAAAATTTTTAACTGATGGTATATCTTTTTTCTCAACCATCATCACGTTCTGGCCATCTACTTTCTTTTCGAAAAATTTTAATTTTTTTAAAAATCTAATGGCTTCTGTCCACAACCTGTGGTGGGGAGAATTTTGTTTGACCCCTGCCCTATAAACTTTTCCATCGACCTCGCAAAAATTATGACAATTTAGGGAGTCAAACAGGTTGTCAAACATTTTTACGAAAGGTATGACTTGGCGACATGCAGGGTCCAGTCGCCCACTCCTGGTTAAGTGGTTTGCTGCCACGGCAACACTGTGGCTTAATAACTGCGTAGCTATTTTCACCTTCATTTTATTCATTTTTTCTACATATACATGTTCCTCAGTAAATTTGTGTAAAACTTTTAATTCTCCATCTATTTTATCGGATTCGTAAATATTTTGGAAATATTCCCATTTCACCGTTTTTTCGATATCATTATCATAAATATCTACGTAAGTCACGTCTTTATTCAATAAATTATTTCGTATTCCCTTTATAAGATGCGGGACATCAAAAATTGGTATAATAGATACATTATCCACAATGAAAATATCATGTCGCCATTCCATACCTTTTCGTAAATATGACCGTTTGGCATCCCCCACTAAACTGTCAATTGCAGATATATTTACCCGACTTTGGTCACAAACCGTAGCAAAAATTTTTAAACCTGCAGAATTCAAAGCATGTACTACTTCTTTTATAGCGGATTTGAGCTGTATTGCATTTAGGCAATTTGTGAAATAATACGCTACAGGTTGCTTGTTATTATTTTTTATGGTTTTCACCATAAAAGTTAGTGCATGATCAGCAATTTTATGCTTATTGAATGAATCAATACCTTTTATTTTGTCCTCCCTTTCATTGTAATGAACTTGTGGATTAATATACATTTCGTCAAACATTAAAATGCACAACTTTTCGTCATTTGGAAGTTCTTTAACATTTGACGCTAATTTATTAAATATGATAGGATTAACCCCTTCTTTAATCACTATTTTAGCAAGAAGATTTTTTAAAGATTTTGCTGATGGCAATGTAAAACACTTGGACAATAATGCGTAACATTTTGGGCTTCTTTTATATAAAGAAAGCGCCAATACTTTTTCTTCCTTGAGGAATCGACGTCCTTTCGGTTTTTTACCACATTCCCTGAACTGCAAAACAGTGAAAATTTTTGCTGGTAAAGACATTTTCTTTGTTAATGTTTGCAGCATATATTTACTGGACAATTTTTCAGCTTTTTGCAGTCTGTCCTTAAAATTTTGTCCCCTTTTCCGTAGCCGACATATTTCGCTTCTGAGGTTTCGTAACTCTTTTCGAGTATTTTGCCAAAACTCCACTCGCACTGATGACAATGTGGTTCTTGAACCTGGAAAATTGAAAAAAAAAACACTTATATGGGTAATTGAGGTTAAGTTGTTACTTAGTTAGTAGAGGGTAATCTCTGGAGCTACTGAACCGATTTCGAAAATCGTTTTAGTGACAGAAAGATGTACCTACTATAATTTCCGAGTGCTATGATTTTGAAACTTTTGAAACTTCTAATACCAAAAACTACTTACGCGAGGCAAGTGTTGCTTTAGAGGTTGTAGGCACAGGATCATCGAAAACATTAAATTCCTTCTGGGTGGAAGGAGTTAATGTTGCTCCTGAAAAGATTTTTTAAAATTAAAAAAAAACTTAATATTTTTTTTTTAAAAAAAAACTAAACATTTAAATTTCATTGTGTCATGTTTTTTTGGTGCAGTGGTGGCCCAGTGGTAACGGCCGCGACTTACGAGTTGTAGGTCGTAGGTTCGAACCCCGACAGGCGCTTTACTTTGTGTAAATTATTTCATCACCACTGCTCCGTGCCTCGGAAAGCACGTTAAGCCGTTGGTCCCGGCTGTCATTCGTGGATCTTTGACAGTCGTTACGGGTCGTCAGAAGCCCGAAAGTCTGACAACCAGTCTTACCAAGGGGTATTGTATTACCCAGTAACTGGGTTGTGGAGGTCAGATAGGCAGTCGCTCCATGTAAAATACTGGTATTCAGCTGCATCCGGTTAGACTGGAAGCCGACCCCAACATACCTAGTTGGGAAAAGGCTAGGCAGAAGATGATGATGTGTCATGTTTTTTTGATTATGCCTTATTTATTTAATTTAATAAACCATCCTTTCATGTATATTATCTATACATACAAAATAGTTTCGTATCGCGACTACTCAATTTTTTTTTACAACTTCTAATACCAAAAACTACTTACGCGAGGCAAGTGTTGCTTTAGAGGTTGTAGGCACAGGATCATCGAAAACATTAAATTCCTTCTGGGTGGAAGGAGTTAATGTTGCTCCTGAAAAGATTTTAAATTACATTTTCAGAAATGCTTCTAATTGATGTTGCTTTAATAAAATATTTCATCTAGACTGCAAAGTAAAATACAGTCTGTAATTTTAATCACATCAAAAAAAATCAGCTGTTCGCTACATTTTGACAAGTTATGCAAACAAATGTAGCGATTTTTTTTCGCTATTTCAGGTTTGGTCCCATAGTAAAAGTTGTCCATAATGATGAGTATTAAGAGCCATGCAATGACCCATTAAGAGGATAACGGTGAATAAAATTACACCCTGTTTTTATCAAAACACTTATTTACCTGAAATTTGAACTGATTTACTTGGGAAATCTGATTGCAGGTTGCTTTAGATGCAACAGGCGGAAGTGGCACTGGAAATAATAATATGAAATAGGTGTAAAAATTGATTTAAAAGAAATCTGTTTATCATTTAATTAAACTTAATGAGTAGGAGCTTCATACTTTGGATTTGTTCCTCCTGAAGATCATTATCAAAGAAGTCAATTCTAACAAAAACTACTCAATAACCTGATCTCATGCAATAATAAAAAAAATACCAGTCAAGTGCAAGCCGGACTCGCTCACCGAGGGTTCCGCACTTCAGTTTCTTAGTTCAGATAAATGTAAAGAATAGTCTTTTCATTTATCTGAACTAAGAAACTGAAATACCAACCAAACTTAAGAACCAAACGAAACCAACTGGTTCTTAACTGAACCAAGTTTAAGATGAAAAATATTCTTCATATAGATGAAGAATATTTTTCATCTTAAATTTTAATAATCGCAAAGATAACTCAGTATTTCATAATGATACTGTGAGACAGTTATTTTTTGCAGTTGCAGAAAATCGCCCATATTTAAGCAAATAATTACCTTATGAATCGGCGTTTTTAGTATTTGTTCATTAATACACCGAAGTTTCAAATTCCTAATTTATTTTATTGCGATAGAGCTTGTACAAAAATGTCTAAAACTGACAACTTTTACGGAACCCTATTTCTTATTCTTAAGATAGAAAAAGATAAAATAGGTAATACGGGCTGGTATCCGCAACTACACGACAATGCGCGTATTTTGCGTCTGGGAGATAGGAGAAAATATATATATATATATATATATTTGTACTCTACTCGATAGTTCTAAACAAAGACCCCACATGCTAGGGTAAGAAAAAAAATTCAAAATCAATAGTTTATTGTTTATAAATATAAAACAACGTTAAAAATTTAAAGGTGGTCCGTCCACTTTAAAATTTAACTTTGTTTTATAGTGTCTGGAGCCTGGACGCAAGACCCATTCCTCGAGTCACCTAGAAACTTTGTTTTATATTTATTATTTGATGTTAATGCGGCAATAGAAATACACAATCTGTGAATATTTCAACTGTGTATCTATTACAGATACAGTCCACTAATAGACAGATGGACAGTCAGCCAGCACACACTTAGTAATAGGGTTCCATTTGGCAACAAAAAAAATCGATGACATGTGACATCCACCAGCCCGTACTGGGCCCACATTGTGGATTATGGCACATGGAGAGGAGGCCTGTGTCGCAGCAGTGGGAATGTCATAGGCTGATTATGCTTGCAAGATGGAGTGATCTTTCAAAACAAAAGTAATGAATACACATAGAATTTACTTATTTACCTGATAGTTGAACCGATGGTGAATTAGATGGTAGGTTCACACTTCCTGTAGATGCAATGGGTGTCGACACCTCTGGAAATAGTAATATGAAATAATTAGTATCGAAAATAAGATTTTTTGTTTGTTGCTAATTTGTTCCTGCTTATATTATTATTATTTATTTTTTTGGCAACCTATATTGTTCCAGTGCTCGGCAAAGGCCTCCCCCACAGCTTTCCACTCTTCCCTGTGTGTTGTCTGTCTCCAGCCAATCGTAAGTCATCACGCCAGTGTTTCCCCGGCCTCCCTCGGCTGTGACGCCTGTCTGTCACTGCGTGACGACTCTGACCAATCCTCTCATCCTATATACATGGCCCACCCAATCCCACTTCAGCCTAGCAGACTCGTTTCCCGCATCGGTGATTCCAGTTTTGGAGCGTATCGTGATTACGTATTCGGTCGCTGAGCTTAATACCTAATACACTATGCTCCATCGTCCATTGGTAAACCTTGAGTTTGGACTTTTTAGCTGCCTATATTACTCATTTAAATTAAGGTTGTTGCTAGTACAGAATAATACTAGGAGGGAGGGGGTGACCCCCCCCCCCCCCTCCCCCCAACTACCAGCCCCCCCCTCCTGCTCTACTATTCTAAAGTTATACCCTATCATCGCCGCAACGTTCAGAGGATCTACGTAGCTCGCCGCCTTCTCCGATACTCCAGATCGAAGCTCTCCCGCGGAGATCAAACAGGACCAGAAAGCCGCCCTTCTACCTAAGCGACTTTGTGGTAGATGGAGAAGAGAGTGAAAACTCGACCGGGGAAGAATGAATTGACACGGCCTCCTTGGCTGTATGATGACTTGTGCTGTCAACGACAACTCTGTTATTTATAGTGTCATGGATACCTATTGAATCTCTATAATTCGTTAGCTAAATAAAGCCACGTTCTATTTGGTAATACGCTTATTATGCTACAGTGAATATGACATGTGTTATTCCATATTAAAATTATTATAAATGCAAAAGTAACTGTCTGTATGTATGTTTCTATTACCTTTTTACGCCTACACCAATAGATTAAAAAAAATATAATTTAACAGTAATAAATAAATACATGCATATATTGAAATTATACGATAATAAATATACTGGTAGCTTGCCTGGGACTTGCAGAAAGACATAAGCTACTTTTTATCCTGGATATTTGTATTAAAATGATGAAATACATGCAACGTACATTTACCTAAGCAGAGGAAGTCGCGAGCAACGGTATATTATAAATCACCTAAAATTATAGATCGACGAAATACTGTTAATAAATACGCCTGATCCAGTCTCAAGCGTCAAGTCAGTCAGTTATATAAACTGTAATACGACGCTCGTTATATTATAGAGGTACGATGAAGAGGGTGTAAAGTTCACTCATACCTCAATAGAAAAGGGAGGATCCTCCGACCAGACGGGCTGAAACGGGTATCGTGTCTGGTGGGCAACTGGAAGGCCCACGTCAATAATGTTTGCAATAAAATAAATAAATTTGTGTACGTTCTATACGAACTCTCAAAAACATCAGCGTTAGGAACCGTCTTATCTGCATACTATGGGTACGTTAATTCTGTGTTGAGATATGATCTAATCACCTGGGGTTATTCAACAGAAAGTCAGAGAAAATGCATCCGCGCCATAACAGGAATACGCCCATGGGAATCTTGCAAAACATTTTTCAAAAAATTCAAGATAGTTTCTTCCAAGTCTCTACATCTTTGAATGTGCAAAATTCGTTAAAATGCACTCGGAGTTTTAAAGACGCTCATAAAATGTTTCAAAAAAGTACTTGGCTCAGAAATAAAATAGTTTTGCCCATAATTCCTAGGACAGCATTAAATAGTAAGAATAGCTATGCAATGTGTGGTCGCATATTTAATGCTATACCTGACAGTATTAAAATCTTACCAGCTAATAAAACAAGGTGTCATAAGTTGGATAATAAGAGGTTGGAAAGCAATAAATAACAATCATATACTATAGTAACATTAAATTAACTTCTGACACTAATAAGACGTCTGACACTTCTGACATTAATAGTATTTTTTTTTATTCTTATAAGGTATCCAATAATGTAACAATATTAGTACTCAATTTTAATTTTAATTTTATTGTATTATGACTTTATTAAAATATAACCCAAGTGTTTGCATGTCACATTATTATGGCTGAGTGTTATAGATCCGTATAATTATTTATGATAAGACCAAAATTGTACCAACACTTACAGCAAATAAATTGATTTGATTTGTGGCTATAGCTATCAAAAGCCTTTGCGTAGTCAATGAAGGCAATATACAGGGTGTTTGGTGCATCGTGTGCCAAATTGAAATGGTCGACTGGGGCTGGTGGGGTCATCTGCTATCTCACACACTGACATATTACTTATTTACATAATTTGGGAAATCGTATACCTACTTTTACAATGTTTGTAAATATGTGAACAACATGTAACTATCACTTAACTAACTTATTTATCATTGCTCCATTTATTAAATTCTTTTTACCTATTGTGGTAGGGTAATTTTTATTATAGGTGCATCGTCTTCACATAATATAATTATATAATTAATGTATACAACATAATGTAACACATTTTAAAAGAGTGAGGGTGGAGTTTCTTGCCCATTCTTCTCCATACGAAACTTCCTTTTGGAAGGGGCGACTAGAGTCAATTCTATTAATGTTAACGTTCAAAAGTTCCTTTTATGTGCTTAATTGAAATAAATGCTTTGACTTTGACCAATCAGATAAGTAGTTTTTGAGAAAATCACGGACATGCAAAAAATAGAAAAGTATGTAGGTTAATAAAGTACCTACCTACTAATTGCATGCTATTAATCGACAAAGACTACGGCCGGCCGGTCGTCACGTCACAGAATATATTTATACTGTGGTCACGTCCACGTACCCTGATATACATTCTGTGGGCACGTCAGTCATCAAACCAATCCGTCTTCCTTAGTCATTGGTCTCTAGAGTATTATGTTGTGAACCAATCTTATTTAGTCTGTGCAACAAACATTTCTTTTCTTAATTTCTTGTAATTGAAATGGCTGCCGGCGCGCGCTGGTCGATTGTTGTGTTTGTGACACTTACATTTCCAGTTTTCTCGTAGTTGATCGAGAAATCGTTAACGCGGTCTGTGTTCTGTTATATAAAAAAGTAGCTTAATAAGTAAAGCTTTAGTTATGTGAACTGTGTGTAATTCGTGTTTCAGACGTTATTTTTTATCAACAAAATGCATCGCCGTGGCGGGAAACGTATTCGGATGGATGATCCTCCACCGGAATACGTAAATCCCATGACCCCAGCGACTCCCATGACTGATTACGGTGGACAGTCGATCCATGAACCTGAGACTCCCAACGTGAATTATTCGGGGTTCAACGTCGGCGCGGTAGCTAATTCCACTGCTACTGAACCTAAGGAACTGCTACCTAGAGAAGAAGCTGAGGAATCGCATCATGAAGAAGAGGAGCCGAGGTCGCCATCTCCTACGCCCACGAAACGGGTGACTCGTAGTCGCGGCCGGAGGGGTGATGGTGGCTTCGTAGGTCGCCTGGCTGAGTCTCCGCCGCCGCCTCCTTTGCGCCGACGAGGTCGCGGTGGGCGCGGCCGCGGCAGGGGCCGGGGCACCGCCCCGCCCCCAGCGTACTCACCGCCACCAGTCCTGCTGCCTGGTGATGATGAGAACAGCCTTTACAATATACTTAGATTCAATAAGACGGCTATAAACGTAAGTATCGATTTTCATTTAATAGTTTTCCGCATTGGCCTATTTCTATGATTCTAACCAACATACAACTATATTTTTCCTCAATCAGCAAGTTGTAGACATGTGGATTGAGGAGTACAAGACCAACCGAGAAGCGGCGCTGGTGCAGCTGATGCAGTTCTTCATCAACTCCTCCGGCTGCCGCGGGAAGGTCACACCCGACATGGCACAGATGGACCACACACTTATTATCAAGAAAATGACACAAGAGTTTGATGAGGTAATTAAATTAATATTGTAATTAAACACACATACTACTCATTTGTTTTAACATTATTATTTGTTGAATAGAACCCTATTACATGGTACTTAAACTACTGGTGAAATGTGGGTGTACTAGAGTACACCCACATTGAACAACAACTACAACAACAACTATACAACTCTGCCAAGCCACTGGGGAAAGGTTTGTAAGTTAGATTACATTGTGTCGGTGAATATCAATGTTGTGTGAGCTGCATTCAAACAATTTTAATTACATGTAGCACTTCATTGCTTATTTATTTGGAAGACTTACAGCGAAAACAAAACTGAATAAACAAAAATATACTCAAGGGTAAGCCTGGTAATGTGTAAGTCTGGGTTGGTTGAAATTATTTTGAACTTGAATCACCCATAAATACAGTTCAAAATGCATATCCATGCCAACAGGAAAGTGGCGAGTATCCTCTCATCATGACGGGGCAGACTTGGAAGAAGTTCCGCTCCAACTTCTGTGAGTTTATACAAACGCTGGTGAAGATGTGCCAGTACTCCATCATCTATGACCAGTACCTCATGGACAACATCATCTCCCTGCTCACCGGGCTGTCTGACTCTCAGGTCAGGGCCTTCAGACACACTGCAACACTAGCCGGTGAGTTCACTAATATTCATCTTATTACTGTACCCTGCCCCGAAAATGAGTAAGTATAGTCTTATTGGTCTCTTTGTAAAGCTTAGAATGTACCAATATGCTTTACGAGAATGATTTATTGTTTTAGCGGTTATCTTTAACTCCCATGTAAAAAGGAATGGCCTGCTGCTATTGCAACAGGCCATTCCTTTTTACATGGAGTTTGAACTGGGCACAAATCCTATGTGTCAGTTGTGCATGCAACCACTAGGCAGTCACATCATTTGTTAGCTATAGAATACATAAGTGTTGCATCTCAATATGAAAGCAACTGACAAGCAATATCTGAGATATAATGTCCTGGGTGTGATTTTGAATGCTCAAAACAATGTTAAGGACCAATTGGCGACTATTGTGGCAATAGGCTTGTGTCGTGAGTCCATGGTTGTTTGATGTGTCACTGCTGCGTAGTGATGAAGCTGATGACGGCGCTGGTGGATGTGGCGCTGCTGACGTCGGTGAACTGCGATAACTGCCTGCGCCAGTATGAGGCAGAGCGGCTGAAGGCGCGTGACAAGCGAGCCAACGAGCGCCTCGAGGTGCTGGTGGCCAAGCGCCAGGAGCTGGAGGAGAACATGGAGGAGATCAAAAACATGCTCTCCTACATGTTCAAGTCTGTGTTTGTGCATAGATATAGGTGAGGGTGAGCCATTGCTCATATATTGCCCATCTTTTCATTATTAAAAGAGTAGACAGATTAAGTCATATTCATTAATAGTATAGTTTACTGTTTATCCTATCCATGTTAGAAAATTATCTTGTACACTTTAGAGGTATGTAGAGATACTTTTTTTATTGACCAACTTTATTTGTCAACCGCTTACAACAGCATTAAATAATATTCTGTTCTATTCATTATGACTCCACTTATAATCACATTGTTTGATCCAGGGATACGCTACCTGATATAAGAGCCATCACCATGGCAGAGATAGGTATTTGGATGGAGAAGTTCCCAGCACACTTCTTAGATGATCTTTACCTCAAATATATCGGCTGGACGTTGCATGACAAGGTAGGTCCCATTTGTTTTATAATAACATACATACACACTGTACATACTCGAACTCCCGCCTTCTTCCCTCGCGGGTAGGCAGAAACTACATAACGTCACCTGCTGCGATCATACATACTAATTTTGCTTTGCTTACGTTCATACATCTGGTCATACACGCACGCCGGTTGCTAGCACTATGCACCTGACCGTTCTGAAGAACATCACAAGGTCACTATATTATGTCTTCCTAGGGCATCCCAGCTTTTCCACTCACATCTGCCTTGTAAATAATTGTTTTTGTTTGTCGCCTTTTTTCATTAGTCTTTCATAAATGATTGATGAATGATTGATGGCAAAAGTTATATTATGATGAAACCTTAGACAATGTCGGGCTTCAGTTTTGATTACATCTGTAGGGCCTGGTAGGTATTCAAGTGAAACTCCAGATGATAGTTTACTGTATGTAATAATCATGATAAAATATGTACAGACTTAATGCTAACATTTAAATACTTAGGTAGTGAGTGAGTTTGAGTTGCAAATCTTATTTAAATGAATATAAAGTTAAATAAAACTATGTAATAAATCATTATTATAGTTACGATTAGTATATCACCAACCAGCGTGGTTTCGTGCCGAAGCAGTGTTCGCGTGCTGTGTCACTCATATAAATATCTCGAGGCTCCACCTAATCGTCAGAAACCCCGATCCTTAAAGCTCCGCTACTTCAATGCCAATGGCATTAAAGGTCAACGCGATAGAATCGACACCTTTCTCCGTGACCATCAAATCGACATCCTTCTCATTCAAGAGACCTTCCTAAACCCCAGCCACCGGGACCCGTCAATTGCCAACTATACCATAGTTCGTAATAATAATAAAACGTTTATTTCAGATAACTAGGATCCAGTGTGTTAGTAGTAAAGTAACTTATAACTAGTGTTAGTAATAAAATCTTAAGCTACTCGCCCCCTGCCCGACCCACGAATCGATGTAAAAATACCCATGTACAGACAATCAAGTCTACTGGCTATCATACTTAAAACGCTGTTGCGACTAGCCCATACTCTGCTCAACATTGACGCGCACCGCTTGCGCAGAGTAGCGTAAAAGCAATCGATGCGCGCCTCCGCAAACATACCTGACGCACTACAGTGACGATCCAGCCGCAACATCGTTCTAAGCGCATTATTGTATTGTATCCGCAGGGCACTGTACGCTTTTTGAGTATAGACTGCCCACAGGCTGCAGGTGTAAAAAGATGTACAGAAGGCTCAGAAGAGAGTGATTCTTACCTCATTTGTACATCGGGCAAACCTGCGAGCAATCATGTTTGCTCTCACGGACAGCGCCCTACGTTCACGTTCAATATCCATGTCCCGATGTCACATGGGCGGTACCCTCATCTATTATAAAAAGTCACTATACTGCATCCCTATGGACCCTCCCCCCTCTCACGACTCGGAAGTGTCTGTCCATCGGCTAGGATTGTCAGGACACCAACCGATCACCTTAGATCGCCTACCTTCTCCCCATTACCTAGCACTTCGGAGAACTTCCAACTCCTATCTGATGACCTCTGCCCTGTTTGACCTGAGTGACTCCGTTATCATAGCGGGTGATCTCAACGCCAAACATCAAACAGTTGAAGGACTTCACCAGAGGAAGATACTTTGATGTCTTCGCCCCGATGACATCAAAGAAATGACATTACGCATCTCCGCTCGTCGGGGGACGAGACGGAGTATGTGGGACTCCCTGCCAGAGTGGCAGTATACCCACTAAAACTCAGCGGTGTTCCCGCGACGCCGTGTAGGGAGGGCTATGGGAAATTGGCTCAGCCTCTGCTTCCACAGCCCTCCCGGCGTATGCCCGCCTAGTTGGCGGGCCCCGCATGCCCCCCATTTAACTGGGAGGCTACGGGAATGGCCGGGAACACCTGCCCATTCCCGTCCGACACTGGTGGAGGCCTGTGCAATACAGGCAAGGGTGCCCCCGCACCCGTTGCCTGCTGGTCTCCACCTGGGAGGAGTCGGAGATGACCGTCATACTGACGTCTTCTCCGACCCCTCCTCCGTCTTCGGAGCGCCGCCGCGTGAGGGTCGTCCTCCCGCGCGCGCTCTGCCGCCTCCTTCTGGGACATGACGTGTTCGCAGAAGGAGGCCACTGCCGCCCAGGACCTCTCATCGCCCAGCATGGCGTTAACCAAACCGGGGAGTGAGAGGTCCGGTCCGATCACCGCAGTGAGACCGTGGCGCGGCTCGGACCACGACGGGCACACCGCGAGGGTGTGCTGCGCCGCGTCCTCCGCCGCGCCACAGTCGTGGCACGACGGTGTCTCCTCCCGTCCGATTCGGTGCAGGTACGATCCGAAACAACCGTGTCCGGACAGCACCCGCACCAGACGGAACGAGAGGAACCCGTGCGACCGATCGAGCCAGTCTCGCAGGACCGGCCCGATCGCGTCGAGGGTTCGGCGGCCGAAGGCTGCGGTGGCGAGGTCCCTCGTCCAATGGACGACGATGGCGTCCCTCGCCTCCCGCCGGACGGCCTCCCGCTCTTCCGGGGCGGGGCGTTCTCCTCTCGCCCTGCGCCCCGCCGTCCATTCGTATACTCTGGCGAGCACCCACGCCTCGAGTTCCCAAGGAGGGGTGCCAGCCAGAGCACACGCTGCCGCGAAGCCCACCGTGTGGTAGGCCCGCGACACCCGCTGGGCTATGGCCCTTTGGGGGGCCCGCAAGGCGGCGGCATTCTCCCGCCTTTGGAGGGAGTCCTCCCAGATAGGGGCCCCGTAAAGGGCCATGCTCCTCAAGATGCCGGCGTAGAGTTGCCGGCATCGCGCGCTGGGCCCCCCCAAATTGGGGAGCAGCCACGAGAGGGCGCCCGCAGCCTTCAGCAGGCGCGTCGACAGCCCGCTAAAATGCGGGCCGAAACGCCACCTGCTGTCGAGTACACGGCCCAGATATTTCATCTGGGCCTTCACCTCGATTCGGACGCCCTCCACAAATATGTGGGCGTCTGGTGGTTGGCGCTGCCGAGGCCCGTGGAAGAACACAGCCTCGGTCTTGTGCAGCGCCACCGTCAATCCTAGGCGGTGGATCCTCCCTGCGACCAAGGATCCGCCCGCCGAGGCCAAGTTGGCCGCCTCCCTGAAACTCTCCCCCCGGGCGGCGAGGAGAGTGTCACCCGCGTAGCAGACGACACTCGTACCTCGGAGGAGAGTTCCCCGCAAGAGCCAGTCGTAGCCGACGTTCCAGAGGAGAGGTCCCAGGACTGACCCCTGTGGAACGCCGGCCTCGACTGCGTACCGCCGGACTTGGCCAGCCCTGTTCACGAGGACGATCGCCCGATCCTCCAGGTAGCTGGCCAGTAGACGCCGCATATATTGAGGCGCCCCGAATCGGAGTGCCTCTAGGATAGTGCTGTGGGGAACAGAGTTGAAAGCGTTAGCGATGTCGAATGACACCGCCAACAATCCGTCCCCCACATCCATCGCCTCCTTCACCTGCCTCTTAAGGCAGGCCAGCGCGTCCACCGTCGAACGCTCAGCCCGAAAACCGAACTGAGCGTCCGACAAGTCCGGCCCGATACGCCGCATATGGCCCTTTAGGCGGGCAGCGATTATCCCCTCGAACATTTTTCCGACCTCATCGAGCAGAACGATGGGCCGGTATGCCGAGGGGGAGTCTGCAGGGCGGCCCTCCTTGCGGAGGAGGCACAACTGCCCCTCCTTCCACGGTTTCGGGAACCTTCCAGACGCAAGGCATGCGCTGAAGAGGTCCCGAAACCGCTCCTCCATTTGGGTGGCGGTAATTGCCACCACCCTCGCCGGGACACCGTCGGGGCCCGGAGCCGTCTTCTTGGCGCGGATATGCACAATCGCTGCGCCAAGTTCCGACTCCGTGACAGGAGAGGGAGCCTCCTCTTCCTCCTCATCCTCCAGCGGGGCTCCACACATCACTGGCGGGGTGAAGTTGTCCCTGCACGGAAACAGGGACTGAACCACCCCATCCAGAAATGTGGGCTCCAGGGTCTCGACAACCGGGGGACCAAAGGGGCGCAATTTGTTGCGCGCCGCCTTATACGGTCTCCCGTAAGGGTCGTTGTCGAGACCCTCCAGCAGCTCGGCTCTCGCCGAGTCTTTAGCGGCGGCGATGGCCCGATCGAGGCCCATTTTTGCCTCCACGTACACCTCGTAGAGGCGGTCGTCGTCGGGCCGGTTGCGTCGACGCCGCCGCCGACTCCGCGTGTAGGCCCTCCTGGCCGCCACGCAGGCGGTTCTGAGCCCCGCCAGTTCCTCCGTCCACCAATAGACGGCGCGGCGGGGAGCCGGGCGGCGAGACCGGGGCATGCTGGAGTTGCATACCTCGGTCAGAGACTCCCTCAGCTGGCCCGCCGCGGTGTCCACGTCCAGGCCGGCGGTAGGCGGCGACAGCCAGTCCTGGATGAACGCCGCCTCCGCCGCTGCCTCCCTGTCCAGGCGGGTGAAAGCCCACCGCGGGAACGGTGATCGCCCCGAGAGGGGCTGCACCGCTCCGGGGCCACTGGCGGAGATGTCGAACCGCACATAGCGGTCGTCCGACATAGTCTCCACCAGGTCCACCCGCCAGTTCAGCACGCGCGCGGCCAACGCAGGGGTGGCAAAGGTGACGTCCACTATCGAGCCACCCTGCCGCCGCACGCATGTCTGGACGTTCCCTCTGTTAAGGAGGGAGAGCCCAGAGGAGGCCGCCCACATCTCCACTGCCCGCCCGCGAGGGTCGGTGGCCCGGTTGCCCCAGGTCACCGACTTGGCATTCAGGTCTCCCAATACGGAGACCTGACGCGGCGCCGCCCTGCCGACCATGTCGGCCAGGACTCCGAGATAGTTCTCGAAGTCCTGAAGAGGGCGGTTTGGGGAGAAATAGACGCCCACGAGGGCTACCTCTCCCCACGCGGCGGCCACGTATCCCGGTCCCCTCTCTAATAGCGAGAGGGGAGGGGAGTCTGTGGAGGACCGCGCCGCTAGTGCCACCAAGCCGTCGTCGTCACCCAGCCAACTGCTGGGGATCGAGTAGGGCTCGGCGACCACCGCTACGTTCACCGACCACTCAGCCACGGCCTGCACCAGCAGGTCCTGGGCCGCTCTGCAGTGGTTGGTGTTCGCCTGGAGGATGCGATGATTGGAAACCATTATTCCGACATCGCACCCCCCTCCTCAGCTACCGCCGCTGGAGCTGGAGTTACAGCGGCGGTGGCGGCGACAGGGCGAACCTGCGCCGGCACTATGCCCTTCCTCGTGGGCGGCTGGCAATTCCTGCCCCCCATCTTGTGCCCCGCGGGGCGACCACTGGCAGCACACGCCGGGCAGTGTGGCGTGGTGGCACCGCAAGTGGCACTCCTGTGTCCCTCCTGTTCGCACCGGAAGCAACCCAGTCGAACTTGGAGGGACACGTAGATCGGGTGTGGCCCGGCGCGAAGCACTTGAAGCAGCGCGCAGGCTTGTCCTCAAGCAGCCGGACCACAGCCGAGCTGAAGCCCACGAGCAGGCGTCCCTTGGTCGCCTTAAGGGCGGCCGCCGCCGCGGCGACTGGGCACTCGACGCGGATGGCGCCCATGCCACGGCGGCCGGGCCTGATGGCTCCCCCCCTTACCGCGCTAGCGCTGCAGCCTCCCGCGGCGGCAACGGCCGCCACCACATCCTCTTTAGTGACCGAATCGTCCATATCGATCACCTCCAAGGATGCGGTCTTGACTGGTCTGGCGACCGTCGCCACATCCGCGATGACCTCCTGCAACTTTGTTGCAAAGAGGTCCGCGTTTGCGCCGCGCTGATCGCCCCCGAACTCAAAAAGTCGGGCTCCGGCCTGGGTGCGGCGGCACGTGATGTTTCCAATCCCCAGCCGGGAGGGATCCGCGTGAGCACGAGCCCGTCTTAGGACGGACTCGTACGTTTCGCCCCGCTCCGCGGCCTCCGGGGTGATGGTCACCACGACCGCCGCAGTTTTGGGAGGAACCAACTTCCTCCCGCCCGCCGGAGCCTTCTGGGCTGCCGAAGCAGTCGCAGCGGGCTTGGGCTTTTTGGCCTTTCCCGGCTGTCCGTGCCTATAGTAACTTTCTCTGCGACGCGAACAAAGTCCATATGCGTTACTTACAGCGATCTGTAAGGACACGCATAGCGGAGCTGTGTACTGTCGGCTGGGACAAGATGCTGAGCGAGCTAGAGCGGGTACCTGGCCTTCTGGGACCTTCTGAGAAAACTCAAATCCCGAGTAGTCTCCATAGGAAGAAAGAGACCATCGCTTTCGATGATGTCGACAAGGCTGAATGCCTAGCCGATAGTCTTGAGGCCCAATGCTCACCCAGATCCCAACCAGTAGACCAAGCTCCATCCCCCCGTCGAAGACCCTGACTATCCTTTGCTTCCAGTCACTCCAGACGAAGTGCACAATATTAACGAGGGTCTGAGCCCCCAGCTCAAATGGAATCGTCAATCGAGTGTTCCAACTTTTCCATGCCCACCTAATAATGCTAATAGCTAAAGTCCCCGTCACGAGAAGCTATAAATTTTGTAAACACACATTCAGAGGTTTGCAACCTTGGTATCAAAGAAAAGAAAAAACAGTTAAAAAAAAAGACAACATTAACAAACAATATATCCTAATCCGCGAAAACAACACAAACAAACTGACTGAGACGCATTTGAAACTCGAATGACAGCATTGACAGCGTCAGCGTGAACTTACTTCAAGATGGCGGCCCAAATGTTTACGTTCCATGAGTCAGACGCGTTCCAGTACCACAAAACATTAGACGACAACGCTTTATATCGCTAAACTATAACCCGACCAACTGAAATTGCTCGTTAGTTTCTTAGTACACGTATGTCACTTTGAGTTGATTGAATTTGGGATTATTTGTTGTTGATTTGAATTGTCGCTACGTAACTCAGTAGAAGTTCTTTATTTACAAAATTTATAGCTTCTCGTGACGGGGACTTTACCATCTTCAATGATGCCTAGAGCAATAACATCTTCCCACAAGCGTGGAAAAAAACCACTGTCATCGGTATCCGTAAGCCCGGCAAGCCCAAATCCGAGCCCACGAGTTACCGTCCCATCAGCCTGCTCAGTGTTCTTGGTAAAATTTATGAGAGGCTTATTTATAAGCGTCTCAGAAATTATGCCGAAACAAAGGGCCTCATTTGCAACGAGCAGTTTGGTTTTCGAACCCAACACAGGAGTGTTGGGTTCGAAAACCAAACTGCCGGACGATGATGTACGATGATGTTCGATGATACGGTGGACCCGTTGAACGCTCCTGCGTTCAACGGGTCCACCGTATCATCGAACACATAAACGTTGGTTTCCAACGTGGTTCGATGACGGGTGCTGTATTCTTCGACGTAGCGAAAGCGTTCGACAAAGTCTGCCATAACGGCTTATTATAATATAATATAAGCTCTACAAACTCGGTGTGCCAGACCGTCTCGTGCTTATCTTACGAGACTTTTTATCGAACCGCACGTTACGCTATCGCATCGAAGGAGCGTTATCCTCCCCTCCCCCCATCCCATACGTGCAGGAGTCCCTCAGGGCTCTGTGCTTGCTCCACTAAAAAGGTAAATAAAAAGGCTCATTTGGCTCTGTTCGCAGACGACACGACCATTTACTACACCGTCTGCGGCCGAGATCCGATAGCTCGCACTCTCCAAACCGCAGTCGACAAGCTCGGCTCGTGGTTTGGAAAGTGGAGATTTTTTTTTTTTTTTTAAAACGTGAAAAAATTGAAATCAATCCCGACAAAACTAGCGGTTCTCTTCACGAAATCGCGAATCTGACCCACCCTCCCCTACCGATCACAATGTCCGGCAAGCCGATCCCTAAGGAGAAGCGATCCAAATATCTAGGTGTGATCCTCGATGAGCATCTGTCTTTCACAGAGTTCATAACGCTGGCCCGCTCGCGCGCCGCTTGCGCTCTCGGTAGATTCCACTCCGTTATGAATGCACGTAGCAAAATGTCCCTCATGTTTAAATTGCGCATTTACACAGCGTGCATTCGTCCAATAATGACCTATGCCTGTGCAGTCTTCGCATATGCAAAGCTCCACCACAAACATAGAGTGCAGACCCTCCAAAATCGTTTTCTCCGTAGAGCAATAGCCTCCCCTTGGTTCGTTCGTAACAAAATCCTCCACTTTGACCTCAAAATCCCCACTATCCATCAATTCATGAAACGCAATTCCAAGCGTTTCCTCTGTACCGCCGCACGGTGGATCGAAAATCGGCTGTAGAAGACATGGGATCTCGATGTCTTAAATGTTATTTTTTTTGCTGGAAATGACTTCTGCCGATCATTACTGTTCTATAAAATGTCATATGAAGTAATTGTGTGCACAAATGGAAGAGTTATAATTTTTATAAGAAAAAAATGTATGGAGCTGACATGAAAAATGAGGATATCTCTGGAATCGCAAGGTTGGCCGTTATATCCTTGCACACTGTTATAGTACTATTTATTTGTGAATTTTTGACATACTTAATATTGCGGCAACACTTGCGATTTTTTTTTTAAAAATCGTCAAAATTAAAAAATTAAAAATGTTTATGATATGTACATTTTAATGCTTAAATATGGCTATACCAAGTGTAACTTACAATATTTTTATGCTTAGACCAAAACATTCTAAGAAATCACAAAGTCGTATTACCTACTTATTTGAAATGACATGGTAATTATGAATTACATAATATTTTTTTCTTCTAAGAACTCTGTCGGAGCTTCCTGATCCTGAAGTTTCAGTAGTTCTACTGTTTCCTTAAAGTATGTCTGCCTCTTGTGGGCATCTAATTTTGGTCTTGTGGAAGAAATTAGAGGATCAGAAGAGACGATAAGCATATTGAGGATATCCTCGTTTGATGCTTGTCTACTCTTTTTCCTCGAATGGTGTTGTCTGAACCTCCTAAAGTCTTTGTTTCGGGCTTCTGAAGCTTCTTCCGAAAGACTTCCAATTGGTACAATAGCATTTTCTGCAATTATGTCCCCTCCGTGAATCAACAATTTGTGGACGGTTGATGACATGTAGTACCAATCATACAGTTCCACGTATTTTTCAGCGGTTGTTCTAGCATATTCTTTAAATTTCGGCACGTCTACAATCTCTCCAGATGTGATAGCTTGCAGAATCACAGCAAATCTGCGTATTAGGTCATCATCTAATCCAGTGATCGCTGCAGTTTTATCAGGAAATTCAAAAAACCGCCTTGCTGTGTTCCCGTCGTTAGTTGTGCCTGATCCTTGCTTAACGATGTCAATCAAAAGGTTAAGAACATCTTTGAATCGATCTTGAATGAGTTTTTTTCGTGAATGCAATAACTCTTGATGACCTTCTCCTCTTGCAGACCACTTTTTGAAGTCGAGACGATACGCTATGTGTAGAAGACATTCCATCACATTAATGCGGGCATGAAGTGATGATAATCCGAACTCATACATACCAGAAGAAATGGTTTTTGACGCAATGACATCTAACTTATTAATTTCTGTAGGCTTAGCCAAACACAGGTAGCAGGCCGCATTTGACTTAGCTTCAGACAGATATGTACAAATTTTGCCGTCAATCATCGTCATCATTAATTTGTGACTAATTTCATGTCCTTGACATTTTGAGGGAACGAGAGCTTCAATTTCGTTATCCATTGCAGCTTTTTCATATATGATAACGTCTTTGGTTTCTTTCACAAAACTAAACTGGACTGGACGGCAATACATAGGTGAGCAGGGTTTTGGATTCACCCATACGGTGTCACCGTCAGCTGTCAACTTTAATGGAACCAAAGAGGTCATAAATATGCTGGAATCATCTTGACCACTCTCTATGTTTTGCTTATATCTATTTGGTTAGATGCACCGTCAAATCCCCACTTTGATATTAATATCAATTGCTTATCTTGTATCGCATCAGGACTACGAATAGTTTCAAAAATTCTGTTCACTGTTAAATCTAGTAACGCTTGTAGTGCAATCTTAGCAGATGAATCCGTTACAGTCACAAATCTCTTCGGAGGGTAGCACTGTAGCTTAGCTTTTTGCACTTTATAGTAAGACGGATATATCTCCTTTGAACCTTTTCGAATAGTCGTTTCCCTTAATGTGATATATTGCCATTTCGATAGTTTTAATGAAAGTAGCAAACCCAGTGCTTTTTCTGGTGAAAATATTGTTGAAGGAGCTGGTTTGTTCAACATTTCCTTGATTTTTGCTGCTGCTTCTGGATTTTAGAGCATATGTTCAATAACAGATGCAATATCTTCACGACCATCTCCTTTCAAAAGTGCTGCAGCTGAATAAGCTACTTCATTAGGGTCATCGCCTATATGTTCATCAGATCGTCTCTTCTTCTGCTTGTTACTTAGATCTTCAAACGGCTTTCGAGATCTTTTTGTCATCGTTGAAGTTGATTTCATTGTTGAACTTGATGGTACAGGTTCAGTAGAAATATTTTGACTTGTTAATTCTTGAATGAGCAAATTGGTTTGCACGCAGTTTGGCCAGTCAATATTTGCCTCAAGCCAATTACTGTAATCACGTCTAAAAACTTCACTTTTCCTGTGGGATCGTAACCATCTCTTTTGAACTGCCCGTGTAAATTTTCGACAAAATTCTTTCACGGTAACACTGTCTTCATCTGAAAGGCTAGAGCCCAGTCGAATAACAAGTGTGTTGAACAATATTTCGTGATCGAAAGACGAAGCATCCTGATTGCTCAGAATAACAAACAAATCCAAATTTGTAATAATGCTTTCCATTATTCACGATCACTGAGTAAAAAGACACGATAGGATAGATGTTAGTATTAGAAATGCTCTAAATGAACTGAAGTTGTGAATCCAATGTTTGACTATTTATTGTTATTGACTAATGATGGTATCACATTTATCTAATTACTTTCATTAAGTTAATCCTGCACTAATTGCTAAATTAGCGAGTACCCCAAATTATTTTGGTACGTATCCTTTTAACTAGGTATATAGGTATTAAGTTTTATTAATCATTAGCTAATGTGGACTTGAGGCATTAGACAAGATTACGTATTACGTAATTCATAATTACCATGTCATTTCAAATGAAAATCACAAAGTAGGTAATACGACGTTGTGATTTCTTAGAATGTTTTGGTCTAAGCATAAAAATATTGTAAGTTACACTTGGTATAGCCATATTTAAGCATTAAAATGTACATATCATAAACATTTTGAATTTTTTAATTTTGACGATTTTTAAAAAAAAAATCGCAAGTGATGCCGCAATATTAAGTATGTCAAAAATTCACAAATAAATAGTACTATAACAGTGTGCAAGGATATAACGGCCAACCTAGCGATTCCAGAGATATCCTCATTTTTCATGTCAGCTCCATACATTTTTTTCTTATAAAAATTATAACTCTTCCATTTGTGCACACAATTACTTCATATGACATTTTATAGAACAGTAATGATCAGCAGAAGTCATTTCCAGCAAAAAAAAATAACATTTAAGACATCGAGATCCCATGTCTTCTACAGCCGATTTTCGATCCACCGTACGCCGCCAAGCATTGCAACCTCTGGTTGTCAAGGGCGCCTATTGTGTCACCTCCAAAATTAGTAAAGTCCTCCGTCCAAGGCATGTCCTCACCGACCCCGATGACCCCATAACACTCCACCAGGAGAGTAGTAGGGCCACCAGTACAGTGCACGAAAAACACCAACCGTTATTCCGACCTCGCCGCCGAGGTCCCTCCCGAATCATGTCATGCTGACGCAAATGTGTCGCTGGTGGTGACGTGTGTATTGGATCATTGAGTTCCCTTCAAAATGGTTGAGCTGAATGGTGCTGATCCATACGTCATGTTCGTGAACGGGCGCCGTCAGTAGGCACTGGTCATGTCTTAGCTGCCACGGCTTATTTTGATTCCTGATTTGTTTTTATCTTTTTATTACGGACGCATTTAACGTGCACGTCTTTCTACATCGTTCTCACATGTATAATTTCAACATGAATGATGTAACTACAATTTTGTAACAATATTTTGATTTAAAAGAGTGTCCATGGAGTTTCTTGCCCGTTCTTCTCCATAGGTACCTACTACGCTTTGGAATGGGTAACTAGCTTCATCTTTCTGACTGACCGACCCCTTGACAATTCAAAAGTGCCTGTAATTGGTTTATTTGAAATAAATGTTTTGAGTTTGAGTTTGAATCCCCCGACGTAATTGTCCCCCCCGACGACCCTTGCCCGACGAAGTGCCAGCCGCGCCGTAGCTGAGCTTGTAGCTTTAAATTCCCCGGATAATAATAATTATCCAAACTTGATCCAGCCTGTCCCACCTTGCTGTCCCCCCCCCCAGCGACGCCCTAAGCCGAGGTCCGTACCCCACAGGGGGTGCCCTTAGCGTGCAGTCGCTTAGTTTTAATTTAAGAAATTCGCCCCTGGCTAGAGGCTTTGAGGCCGCTTAAGATAGCCACAGGTTAGTCCGGCTAAGCAGTGACGACCTCTAAAGGCCTCTCCCGTGAGAGGCCATTTAAAAAAAATAAACCTATTCGTCAGTAAAGCGTTCGCTGTGCCCGGCGGACGGATGTGTTGATGACTTGTAGCTAGCAGCTACAAATCTATTGGTGATTTGACTTGGCATTACATATTCGACCATATGAGTCAAATAACTGATCTGTCTCAGGTGGGCGAGGTCCGACTCCGCTGCCTGCAAGCGCTGCAGCCGCTATACGAGTGCGAAGAGCTGAAGGGCAAGCTAGAGCTGTTCACGTCCAAGTTCAAGGACCGAATCGTGTCCATGACGCTCGACAAGGAGACCGACGTCGCCGTACACGCTGTCAAACTTGTCATCGCCATTTTGAAGTGAGTTCAATTTCAGTTTGACTAAGATTTCTGCTGTTCATGGCACGAATCAATATTGAAGAACATTTAGTAATTTTTTAGTATATATATAAAAAAAATTGAAGAAGTGTTATCTGTGTTGGTATTTATGTCTTTTTATTCAATACTTTCCTAGAAAACATTGAGTAGTAGCTTTGTTTACGAGGCTGTTTTGCAAGTAAGTTATGTTATACACGAGGTGCGTCGTGTCCGCAGATGTCGCATGCACCCGGACGTGCTGACGGACAAGGACTGCGAGAACGTGTACGAGCTGGTGTACTCGTCGCAGCGCGCCGTGGCCGCGGCGGCCGGCGAGTTCCTCAACGTGCGCCTGTTCCGCAACGAGGAGCCGCCCGCGCCTGCGCGCTCGCGACGTGGCAAGACGCGCCTGCCCAACACGCCGCTCATCCGGGACCTCGTGCAGTTCTTTATAGAGTCCGAGGTGTGTGCACATGGTATACTTACAGCGAGGAGCCGCCCAGGCGAACAGAACCTGAGGATTAAGGTCATGAAACTCAAAGTGACAGACAGGAAACGAGCGAGTGGGGTAGCGTCGCTAGTTTCGTTCCCGTAGCCTGAGGCCCTGACAGCAGAGATAATGCCATTGTTCAGTGGAATCATTAGACATTCGCTCATACAAGTTGGTCCAGAAAAAACGCGGCAAATTAAAAAGAAGCTGCATGTGAGTGATGTGTGGAGTAGGAATAAATCATTTTAACACTGCGAAAAAATGCAATGTTTAATTTTTTTTTTTTTTAAGTGTGGGATTAGAGTATTCAGATTCATTTTATGTGAACAATAAATAGGGTGGGTTGACATTTTCTCTACAAAAGCTGCCAAACTACCACATTTACGCCTCAGAATTTATTTGACGTCAACCGTCAAATCAAAAATCGGGTGTGAGTAATGCTCGCAAACAAGTTTTGACTATACGTAGATTAATTAAATCGTACATTATACACAGTTTTATGTTCTAAGTAAACCTAAAACTGGTGATAAATGCATATGCAGTGAAGAAGAAGTTCAGGTTCAGGTATACTCAATGTTTGTATTGAAACACAATCACATAGTATTTACAATAATTATAATCATTCATTCAAAGCTCACATAAATCACAAGGCAGTACAAATAGCTAGAATAGTTTGCGCAACTTGTACCGTTGTATAGCTAGCACCAAACACAATTGCGGTCATATTAACGCGTCACAAGTCACGACGATGACTCCTTTTCCTTGGGTGTTCGGAATTCAGCTCTGCTTTCCCAGTGTACTAATGTGCCATAATTCACTCGTTTTTATTGTTAATTTTGTGCTAACTCCTGCTAAAGACAAACAAACAAAACCACATAAACTAGGTACCTACTAATCATTTCTAGGAATGCGTTCTTATTCTTTATTGTACACATTTACAAGAAACAAAAAGTTTCGATTAAGTCCCGGGCTCAACAGTCATGTGCCAAATTACCTGAAGTAATAGTCCTGTGTCGACAGCTGCACGAGCACGGCGCCTACCTGGTGGACTCTCTCATCGAGTCCAACCCCATGATGAAGGACTGGGAGTGCATGACGGACCTGCTCCTGGAGGAGGCGGGGCCCAACGAGGAGGCGCTGGACAACCGTCAGGTACTTTTATTTTATTTATTTAGGAACTCTAACAAAAGATGTACACAGTACATGGCACAAATAATGGGCTACATTAAGTATTAAGTAGGCGTACTAACTTTTTCAATGCAAAGCATACACAGTAAAGTTAACAACTAAGCTAACAAAGCTTAAATATTAATAGTTAAAAGGTTACAAGGTAAAAAAAACATATTGTTTGAATTTCTCCGCAACTTAAAAATAAAATTAAAGGACCTAAAAGGAAATATATAACATTTAGAGACACTTAAATAACATAGTTATAAAGATAAAACGTAGCAGCCCCGTGTTTTGTTACTGCAACACAATGACTAAAGAATAAGAGAGGACATGAACTAAAAGATCGTATCGCGTGCCCGCGTGGAAAGTAAAATGGCGTAGGCTCCGCCCATTACCTAGTGTTGTCCTCTGCTCATTCATTGCAATGATTTTGTTCATCGTGTTGATTACAAATCGATTAATCGAAATCACATACATTAAAATAAGGTTTTTGATTTTAAGTAGATAGTAGGTAAGTAGGTTGTTATTCGATTCTCATTCTAGGACGTCGCATTATGGATTAAGTACAAAAAAGCCTGTTGTTGCGTAATCTGACTGAATAATTGCAAAAATCATCAATTTGGCGGTTCATTTAAAATTAATTGTACTTGATATTATTTACTCTATGATTAATAGTTACTCGTGATAATCAAGCTAGAAGAAGAGTAAATTAAACTGCAACAAGGAATTCAAAACTACACCGATTATTAACAAATAAAACAACAGAAATCGATATTATGCATTTAATGGGAGAACCGTTTTATTTCAAATAGATACAATAATATCAGTTTGTAATTAGTATTAAGTACACCAATAATGTGAAATACAATAAAGTCTGCCTGTCTACAATAAATGTACAGGGAAATAATAATGTATTATGACTCAAACTCAAAGCATTTATTTGAAATAAACCAATTACAGGCACTTTTGAATTGTCAAGGGGTCGGTCAGTCAGAAAGATGAAGCTAGTTGCCCATTCCAAAGCGTAGTAGGTACCTATGGAGAAGAACGGGCAAGAAACTCCATGGACACTCTTATAAATCAAAATATTGTTACAAAAAAGTGGTTACATCATTCATGTTGTAATTATACATGTGAGAACGATGTAGAAACACGTGCACGTTAAAAGCGTCCGTAATAAAAAGATAAAAACAATTATGGAATTAAAATAAGCCGTGGCAGCTAAGAAATGACCAGTGCCTACTGACGGCGCCCGTTCACGAACATGACGTATGGATCAGCACCATTCAGCTCAACCATTTTGAAGGGAACTCAATGATCCAATACACACGCCACCACCAGCGACACATTTGAGTGAGCATGACATACTCTCAGCCGCCAGGGCACATTCAAGTCAATGAAAGACGAACCCAGTAACCTTTATAGTGGGTACATAGTGCTCACACATGTGCTATGCAATTATACAATACTAAGAGATTGAATTTATACAATGCAAAGATAGGTTGTACAATCTTCATCAGCTCCAACATTATTTTCGAATATATGGGTAAATTTAGGCTTGTAAAGCTATATATAAGCTTGTAAATGTAGGCTTACAATGAAAATGTGATAATTTACCTTAGGGAGCCTTGTCGGTATTGCATTGTCGTGAAGTCTCACTATATCAAGACTTCTATTAATACAAGACTCTTCAAAATGTAGTGAACAAACAAATACTTTTTCCTGGCTGGAGTCGATATTTTCTTGACCCAATGATTCAAGCCACTTACTTTTAAGTTTATCATTTTTTGGTAACCTAAAAACACAAACAAAACACGCAAACTAACATAAATGTGTATATTCTTTCATGCTAAATATTCAAACGAAATTTGGTTTTTATGGATGCAAAATCGATTCGTTGTGCAAATTACACAATCACAACACTATATTTGTCAATAAAAATACGTAGTAAACAAAACCAAAATAAGGAAATATATCGTTCGAAAGACTATGAATAGGCAATAATCTATGACCGAACAGTAATAAACATGAATTGAGACTAGAAATTGGTATTTTATATAGGAAACTTAATAATCTATGAATTCTTTCGACTTACTTGTGCAGGGATATCAGAGGCGCTTTTTTACTGTAATTCGAGCCACAGCCCCTCACACAACACTTAGGCATGGTTTCCTCTATCACAGACAGCCTCAGTCCAATTTACAGCACTCAAAATGTTCTCAAAATGGAAAAAAACTTAATATTTAGTCGCACGATAACGCCAAATGACACTTCATGTACACTCTGAGAAGTACTCAAAACCAGAAACTAAAATGGCGAACCGGCCGATGGGCAGGGCTTCCGTGACGTCATACTTCAATATTGCAATTTTAGAAAACTGACAAAATACGGTTTTCTCTTTTTGACACTTGCAGAATTGCATAAGTTAGAAAGAAACATGTATATTTTTTTATTTCTGTATAGAATCGTATGATATTTCCATAATGTATAATTTATATAGATCTTTTAGTTCATGTCCTCTCTTAGTCTTTAGTCATTGCTGCAACATGTCTACACAACTGTCACCTGAGATATCACTGCTGGTGACAAAAATGACGGAACAACTTAAGAGCGTTTATACCTTATGAGTGGCAACGTCGCAATTTAGTGTCATATTTCGTGGTTTAAAATTTTTATCATTTAATCGGAGCTATATTTTAAAAATCTGTTTAATTAACTTTTTAGAATTACGTTAAAGTGTTTAAAAAGTAAGTAACCGTAATGCTTACAGTTATTTTACAATGAAAATAACGCCCTGCAAGTTTCCAATGTATTATTTGCATATTAATAGAACTGTAAACGCAACGATTTCTTACCTTTTACACAGCTTTCACTTAATTCTAAAAAGTTAATTAACATATTTTTAAAATATAGCTCCGATTTACTATAGTGCAAGCAAACAATAACGTGTGACCAGCGTATACAGGGTGTTGGGTGCATCGTGTGTCAAATTGAAATGGTCGACTGGAGGGGTCATCTGCTATCCTTTCAGACCCCCTAAACACTTCTCATGCCCTGTGGATTTATTTTCATCGACTTTCTGTTTTATAAAAAAAAAACCCCAAATTTTACATTCAAATACAAATAGAAAAAAGTATAAGTTGTAGACTCTGAATTTTAATTTTATTTAGATGGGTATTGTATTCAAGTACTTTTAAATTCAAAATTAGTGACTATTTACATGGCTATAAAAAAAACCAAATGCGATCCAACCATCCATCCATCCGGGATCTTCCAACTCCCTCAAAACTTCTCTAGTCTATCCTCATGCTAGCGATGTGCCACATGCCATAAAAATATTTTACAACTTTGTGAATTCGCTAGAATTGTGAATCGTGTCACAAAATACTAAATTCCAAATTCTAAAGAAAAATGTCTTTTTGCGTAATTGTTACTTGAGAAACAGGTAAAATTTGTTTTCTCACTCTCGCGAAGTAAAATCTATCTTCTATCTCTTTCTTGCATAGCGTAAACTAGTTTGAACAAACGACGAACTGCCGCCGACGCCGTCAATCCGTCATTATTTTGGTCGAGACATCACTGCCTCTGCTACCTGACGTGTGTGCTAGTTCACCGTACTCCGCGATTTTTTCATTTTGTTACTTTGTTTTGTTGAGTTTTGTTGGCTTTTGTTACGTTTTAACTTTCGGTGTTATTGTTAAACTTTGTTGTCTTTTTTGTTGTTCTAATAACAATAGTAATAAAAATAAACTTACATCCATTCTGAGAGCGAAAATTCATACGCACATTGGCAGTAATATGATTATGTCTGCCTCTCAAAATGGATGTAGAAACTGGTCCCGCGGTACTAAGGAGCTACTCCTCATCGACATGGCCATTAGCCAACAGGTTCGTCGATCCCGCAAGGATCTGTCGACATGCTGAATAGATTATAAGAAAGCCTCAAAATCAATCCTTTCCTTTCCTTTCAATTAAAGCACCTGCCATCTAATCTCTTCTCCACCCTTGGTTGACTGGTAGAGAATGCCTAAGGCATTAAGTCCGCCTTTGTACCTTTTGTGCGAAAAGTAATAAATAAATAAATAAAGCCTACGACTCGGTGCCACATACATGGCTCATGAGGGTGCTGGAGTTGTACAAGATTGATGCAACTCTACGCACCTTCCTAGAGTCGTGTATGGGGCAATGGAGGACGGTTCTTCGCTATCCAGGATGTCGACAGATCCAGGGGAATGATGAGCCTGTATGGATTAAACGGGAAATATTCCAGGGCGACAGTTTGAGTCCACTTTGGTTCTACTTAGCCCTGAATCCTCTAAGTACACTACTGGAGGATTCAGCTCTAGGTTATCGGTTGAGGAGAGGTGGTCAGGTCATATCTCACCTCCTCTACATGGATGACTTGAAACTCTTTGCCCCCAACAAATTGCGACTTATGGAGCTACTGAAGGTAGAAACTTTCAGTAGCGCCATCAAGATGGAATTTGGTGTGGACAAATGTGCAGTCATGCATGTAATGCGAGGTGAGCTTATGGAATCCGAAGGAATTCATCTTTCGGATTCCATACACCTTAGATACCTCTCCTCATCCGAAAGCTATAAATATTTGGGACTGTCGGAAGCGTTAGGCATCAACGTTGCTGACATGAAGCAATCGTTGAAGGAGCGCTTCTTCGGTCGCCTGAAGAAGATAATATTACTTAGTCTTCTTTCAGGCGGAAACAAAGTGCGTGCTTTCGACGGTTGGGTCATGCCGGATTTGATGTTCTCTTTCGGCATACTCAAATGGACTCAGACTGAACTCGACGCCCTGGATAGGAGGGTCCGTACGCTGCTGACCGCAAATCGGATGCATCACCCACGTTCTTCAGTGATGAGACTGTACATCCCAATGAATCCCATGAAGTGCGGGGGTCGAGGCTTTTTAAATGCGAAGACCCTTCACAACCGCGAGGTCTGCAGTCTCGGGGAATATTTTTTAAAAGCTGAAATGGGTATGCACCGTGATGTGGTAGCAGTAGACAAGGGACTCACCCCACTCTCCATGGCTAAAGAGAACTGGCGCAAACCTGTAGTACTTACTACCGATGACCGCAGGGAGGTATGGCAAAGCAAGGAGCTTCACGGGCGCTTCTACCGGGCTCTTCATCAACCCGGTGTAAACTTCTTAGCGTTCGTATCATGGCTACGTTTTGGTGACCTTTTCGGGGAAACTGAAGGTTTCGTCTGTGCAATTATGGACGAAGTTATCTTGACGAATAACTACCGGAGACATATTATGAAAGACGGGACGGTTGACGTGTGTCGGGCCTGCCACCATCCAGGTGAATCCATCAGACATATTATCTCCGGTTGTTCTCGTCTGGCTAACGGCGAGTACTTGCACAGGCATAACCAAGTAGCCAGGATTATTCACCAGCAACTTGCTTTAAAATATAAACTTGTGGATACCGAGGTACCGCATTACAAGTATGCGCCCGACCCAGTTCTCGAAAATGACCAAGTCACGTTGTACTGGGATCGGTCGATCATTACTGAGGACTATTGTCGCCAATAAGCCTGATATAGTGGTGATAGATCGATTAGCGCGCCGCACAGTGATTATCGATGTTACCATTCCACATGACGAAAACCTCGTGAAAGCTGAGAAAGAGAAACAAATTAAATATCTCGACTTAGGACACGAGGTTGTTGACATGTGGAATGTGAGCTCGGCTGTCATTGTGCCGATTGTCGTATCGGCCAATGGCCTGATGGCCGAAAGCCTCGATCAACATCTTTCGAGGCTCTCGTTAGGCGGTTGGATCAAAGGCCTGATTCAGAAGGCAGTACTCCTCGATACGGCTCGTATCGTGAGAAGGTTCCTGTCTCTGGAGCCCTAACCACCGGTAGCTTGGACCCTGCTCCTGATACCGGCGGACGACTATTTTTATGTTTTTTTGGCAGTGTGACAGAATGTTGAAGTGAACGAGAGAATACTGGCACTTTTTGAGGAAGACCCTACAAGAAGAATTAGAAAAACAAAACGAAAATACGTAATTTTAAACTAACTTTAAACCCGTACACGCTTTGTTTGACGATGCCTTTGTTTAGCAGGTAATGGGTATGGTATGACGTCACTTCCAGGTAGTGAATCAGTAAGCCCATAAAGGCGCTCCGCCGGTCCTTAAAAATATTATTGTGCAATTATTTACTGCTCAACAGGAATTTAAAAGAGTTCCTTGTTTGTAGGTCTTGAGGGTGGCCACTTTGATAGACGAATGGAATTCTGTCAGTTTATATTACACGCGGATGTGGAAGATACAATTTTTTTTAAAGAATTCTGTGGACGGATAAATCCAAATTTACCAAAGAAGAGCCCGATAACCTCAATGGCGATAACTATTTGGGAGTTCCTTCAAAATGACCTGCCCGAATTAGTGTCCGAGGTGCCCGTAGTTAATGAAACTGTGCCCAAAGTATTCTAGCATGACGGCTGTGCCGCGCTTTGGCGTTTGACTGTGAGGGAATATCTCGACGATGTGTTCCCCAATGCGTGGATTGGTCGCGATGGCCCTATTGCATGGCCAGCACGTTCCCCAGACCTAACTCCGCTAGACTTTTATGTCTGGGGACGTGCTAAAGAGCTGGTATACGCCACGGAGGTTCCGACTAGGGAGGTACTACTTCAACGCATTGAAACGGCGTTCCTCCTTAATAAGATTAAGGAGGAAATGCGACTTCGTACAACAACTGTGGAAATACGAAATAGATGTCAGGCCTGCATTCGCAATAGAGGCCAACAATTTGAGCAGAATATGTAAAAAAATATTAAATAAATGTTAAAAAAACATTTCTTTTTATTTCACAAACATTAATATGGAACGACATGTAATTGATCCATTTGCTAGGTTGCACTTTATTACGTAGGTTGGCGGCTGCGTACTCAGCATATTAAGCGGTTGTTACGTTGAGTTAACTCGACTTATACTTTTTTATAACCGACTTCAAAAAAGGAGGATGTTTCGTATATATATATATATATATATATATATATATATATATATATATATATATATATATATATATTGTGTGTTCGCGGATAACTTCGTCGTTTATGAACCGATTTTGATGATTATTTTTGGTAAGGAAACCAGGATCTGATAATGGCATCCCAGAGAAATCGAGGGGAACGTGCGTGGCGACTAGTGCGTTTGTTAATTTTTTCATTAAGTACTTATTTTAAAGCACTACTATTTAATGAAGGTCTAGAGTCGATCTGATGATCGAGCCGAAAGACAGTCGAGGAACTCCTCAACGATTTACAACAATTACCTGGTGTTTGGGCTTGAATAATTTGTATTGATGAGAACTTTACACCTAGATAAAAAAAAAAAAAAAAATAAGTTTATTTCATATCATTTTGGCTTACATTGCATGTCGAGGAGTCTCCATTTAGGCATAGCAATGGGTTGTGACTGTCATTACGGGTCTGATGATGAAGACGAAGGACAGTAAAGGGAACTCCTCAACGTTTTACAGTAGCTACCTTGTGTTTGGACGTATTTCATTTCTATTGATGAGAACTTTGCAACCAACAAGTCGAGGGAATTCTTCAACGATTTACAGCTGTTATCTTTTGTTGGGCTTACTTCTTAAGGTTCAATATGCCAAAATGTTCAGTTCATACAAAAATAATACTTAATTAAGATTTAAGTTTTACATAGGAATACCAGTACCTACTTGAAATGCTGATGCGTCAATTTGACACTGAATTTAAGTTGCAAGTTGCATCTGTAGCAATGCTCTTTCGTCGTGTGGCTTCTCAATAATTTGTTTGAATCTAAGTCAGACAACGGACTTTTAACACGACTCAGAGCAACATACACTGTCCTTAAGCGGTATTTTTGTTGCCTAGATCTATAACAGCTTTTTCTAGTGTAGTTCCCTGTAACTTGTGAACCGTAGCTGCCCAACTTAAAACCAAATGTAACATTCGGCGCCCAACATCTCCGTATCCTTTTGTTGTCTGAAATGTTGCAACAGTAGGAGTAATCGGTACCCAGCCATTTTCATCTTTAATTCTACTTCCTATCGCATCCTTATCGGAACCGATTACTCGAAGACGCCTGAACCGATTTTGAAAATTATTTTCTGTTTCCAAAGGGTATACTTCCCATTAAAATTTTATCGAAATCGGTTGACCGGTTTAAAAAAAAATCAACAATAAATTATTTTTAAATAAAAAAAAACCGCCTTCAAACAGACGTGAACGTGTAAGACAATCGTTTTCGAATTGATGTGGGGTAGGTAATATAGCTAAAAAGTGAAAAATAAAAAAAACTTTTTACAAAAAAAAATACAAACGACTTCCAGAAAAAAACACTACATAGTGAAAAATAACTTTAATTTCGGAAATCGGTGGCATAAACTAAAATACAGATCCAAAGACGACGACTTATACTTTTTTTATATTTGTATGTAAAATTTGGGTATTTTTTTAATAAAACAATAAAAAGTCGATGAAAGAAAATCCACAGGGCATGATAAGTGCTTAGGGGTCTGAAAGGATAGCAGATGACCCCCTCAGTCGACCATTTCAATTTGACACACGATGCACCAAACACCCTGTATATTGCCTTTATTGACTACGCAAAAGCTATTGATTTTGCCACAAATACACAATTATGAGGAACTCTAAAGCAACAAAGAATACCAGCAGCATACATCAACATCATTCAAAATATTTATGCCAACAGTAAGGCTAGGATTCAATTGGAATCTCTGGGAAACGAATTCCAGATAGAAACAGGTGTGGGCAAGGTGAACCACTGTCTCCAAAATTTTTGTCCTCCGTTTAAGTTTTTCATCTTTCGCAACTTAAACTGGGAATAGGTTTGTCTGATCATAAATTAGTTAAAAATTAACCACCTCCAATTTGCCGGCGTAAGTCGTCGGCAAATTTGTGTTACTCGAAGAAATATCAGAAAACATGCAAATCATGATACAAAGACTAAAAAATGGTCTAAGAATGGATTCCAGCAAGACAAAACTAATGACTAACTCGATAAAAGTACCTTGGTTATGTCATCCTCTGCCAAAGGTCTGTCAGCTCTACCGAAGACCAAATTAGCCAGGAAAGAAATATGAGGATTGCAATTGAAAATGAGTACGAAATAGAAAGAAGGAGTAGACAGATAGAAATCACAGCGACAACGGTAAAACAATACGTAAGCAGTAAGCGTGATAAACAAGTGTTTAGCGAAGCGCGTTAGCCCACCTGCCGGCGGGAGTGTGGAGCGCTCAGGCAACCGGCCGGCCAAGCAGGCAGCTCACCTGCCGGCGGGAGCAGTGGAGCGCTCAGGCAACCGGCCGGCCAAGCAGGCAGCTCACCTGCCGGCGGGAGCAGTGGAGCGCTCAGGCAACCGGCCGGCCAAGCAGGCAGCTCACCTGCCGGCGGGAGCAGTGGAGCGCTCAGGCAACCGGCCGGCCAAGCAGGCAGCCCACCTGCCGGCGGGAGCAGTGGAGCGCTCAGGCAACCGGCCGGCCAAGCAGGCAGCTCACCTGCCGGCGGGAGCAGTGGAGCGCTCAGGCAACCGGCCGGCCAAGCAGGCAGCCCACCTGCCGGCGGGAGCAGTGGAGCGCTCAGGCAACCGGCCGGCCAAGCAGGCAGCCCACCTGCCGGCGGGAGCAGTGGAGCGCTCAGGCAACCGGCCGGCCAAGCAGGCAGCCCACCTGCCGGCGGGAGCAGTGGAGCGCTCAGGCAACCGGCCGGCCAAGCAGGCAGCTCACCTGCCGGCGGGAGCAGTGGAGCGCTCAGGCAACCGGCCGGCCAAGCAGGCAGCTCACCTGCCGGCGGGAGCAGTGGAGCGCTCAGGCAACCGGCCGGCCAAGCAGGCAGCCCACCTGCCGGCGGGAGCAGTGGAGCGCTCAGGCAACCGGCCGGCCAAGCAGGCAGCTCACCTGCCGGCGGGAGCAGTGGAGCGCTCAGGCAACCGGCCGGCCAAGCAGGCAGCCCACCTGCCGGCGGGAGCAGTGGAGCGCTCAGGCAACCGGCCGGCCAAGCAGGCAGCCCACCTGCAACCGGCCGGCTAAGCAGGCAGCCCACCTGCAACCGGCCGGCCAAGCAGGCAGCCCACCTGCCGGCGGGAGCAGTGGAGCGCTCAGGCAACCGGCCGGCCAAGCAGGCAGCCCACCTGCAACCGGCCGGCTAAGCAGGCAGCCCACCTGCAACCGGCCGGCCAAGCAGGCAGCCCACCTGCAACCGGCCGGCTAAGCAGGCAGCCCACCTGCAACCGGCCGGCCAAGCAGGCAGCCCACCTGCAACCGGCCGGCCAAGCAGGCAGCCCACCTGCCGGCGGGAGCAGTGGAGCGCTCAGGCAACCGGCCGGCCAAGCAGGCAGCCCACCTGCAACCGGCCGGCTAAGCAGGCAGCCCACCTGCAACCGGCCGGCCAAGCAGGCAGCCCACCTGCAACCGGCCGGCCAAGCAGGCAGCCCACCTGCAACCGGCCGGCCAAGCAGGCAGCCCACCTGCAACCGGCCGGCCATGCAGGCAGCCCACCTGCAACCGGCCGGCCAAGCAGGCAGCCCACCTGCCGGCGGGAGCAGTGGAGCGCTCAGGCAACCGGCCGGCCAAGCAGGCAGCCCACCTGCAACCGGCCGGCCAAGCAGGCAGCCCACCTGCCGCCGGGAGTGTGGAATTCTGTTCAATTTTAATTGTGGTCCAGTCATGTTCAAAGAGATACAAGAATTATTTTCGAACTGTACGTAGAAAGTATGTAAGTTGATGTGCCCTTGCAGGAGTCGTCGCTGATCGAGTTGATGGTGTGCTGCGTGCGTCAGGCCAGCACCGGCGAGCCGCCCGTGGGCCGCGGGGCCAGTCGCAAGCACCACCACATGCTGACCAAGGAGCAGGCCAAGGTACGCACGTACACACACTATACACATTGTTTTGTGAGAGCTTAGTAACTGTGTTATTTTATTCAGCAGTTACGATTGTTAAGTACAGTCAAGTCTTTTATGTTCAAATTATTTCCATCAAGTCTGGACATAATAGACCTATGAAGCTACGGGACTGAGTAGGGTATTGCATAGAAAACTAAATTGTATTTAATTACTTGATAACAAAGATCAAAATAGTATATATATCTTTGACCAATGTCTAGTTGATACCAAACTAAAAAAAAAGTTTTATGGTGTGTCCGTAATTATTAGTGTCACATTTTTAATTTGGGTTGACTTATTTAAAAGGTGGCTGAATGTCATTCTACGGTTTTGATATTACGACGAAAAATATATTCAAAATTAAAAGTCATCCATTGAAATTAGGCTGAGAATCAGCATTCGTCGAAGGTCAAAATTACTTAAAACTAATTCTGAGTCGGTGAAGCTGACTCTTTCGTGCATTGAGCAGACAAAGACAGCCCTTAAGGCGACGCCACCCTGACCCGCCGGCCCGCAGGTGGTGAGCGACGACCGCTCGCGGCTCACGACGCACTACATCGCCACGCTGCCGGCACTGCTGGACAAGTTCGGTGCCGACCCCGAGAAGCTCACCAACCTGGCGTCCATCCCGCAGTACTTCGAGCTGGAACTCTACACCACGCAACGCCAGGAGGGGGTACGTGTGACGGCTAGCTTACTTACTTCCCCTTTACATTCTACCATTACAAAGGGTGTGCAAATGTTTAATTTTATAAAAAAAAAGGACATTATCATCAATAAGTACTCATGCGTGCTCATGCGTTAACAGTAGATAGATAGATAGGCTCAAACCCAAAGCATTTATTTCAATTGAAATTTTACACGCACTTTGCATCTTGCAACAAGGAGTTGTTCAATTTGAGTATTTGAGTTTGTTAGTGATGCTATTCGCCCATTCCAAGACGATGTACCTACATCGTCTTGGAATGGGCGAATACCTATGGAGAAGAACGGGCAAGAAATTCCATGGACACTCTTTTAAATCAAAATATTGTTATGACGACACGTTTGGTGTAGTGGCTACAGTGGCTAAGTGTAGTCAGCGAAACCAAATGGTCCTGGGTTCGAATCCCGGTAGGGGCAAATGTTTGTATGATGAATATGGACATTTGTACCCGAGTCATGGATGTATATTTATAATATGTATGTATTTACGAAAAAAAAAAATGTATTTAAGTAGTGTATCAACCATCTGGTATCCATAGGACAAGCCTTAATTAAGTGCTTAACATGGAACTAGATGGTACTGTGTGCAATGTCAGACGATATTTATTTATTGTTACAAAATGGTGGTTAAATCATACATGTTGAAATTATACATGTGAGAACGACGTAGAAAGACGTGTACGTTAAAAGCGTCCGTAATAAAAAGATAAAAACAATTCAGGAATCAAAATAAGCCGTGGCAGCTAAGACATGACCAGTGCCTACTGACGGCGCCCGTTCACGAACATGAGTGACTTTATTATTAAGATTATTATTTCTAATGTGCCACAATGTTACATCCCTACTCGCATGCGAGGAAGTTGTCAAACGTCGTGCCAGACACGCCAGAGTCGTCTAGTCCCGACAGCGGATGACTTCACGAACGAGATTAGTGATGTATCTTATTATTATTTGATTTATGTCTTTGTAGTTCTAATGTCTGCTTTTACGATGTTTAAAACTCTGTAACTGCTACTTAATGATAGTAATAATACGAAATAGGCTCAAATAAAATAAAATAATAATGTTACCAGTAATATTTTATTTAAAAAATAGGGGACGAAAAGCAACGATTAATTGGTTATCGACAATATTTTAGGATCCTTATACCTTATCGTGCACACGCATGGGTCTGTAGCGCGGGAAGTCAGCTTCAGCAGAGATCTGTTCCGGTGTTGTCGACGCTTATGTTTGCTGACGCTTCGGTCCGGGCTAATCTAGAGTGTAAAAATGTGTGGCACAGAACCTGACGCTGCTGCTGAACAAGATCCGCGACATCGTGAGCGTGCAGACGGAGGCCGAGGTGCTGGAGACGTGCGGGCGCACGCTGGAGTACCTCTGCAGCGAGCAGTGCGGCGTGTACACGCGCTGCAACGTGGCGCGCGCGACCATCACCGACATGTGCGTCAACCGGTACAAGGAGGCCATCGACGAGTACCGCAGCCTGCTGGAGGGGGTGAGTCGTGCTCTGTTAGTGCGCCCGTTATGTTACGGCACTGCATTCTTATTAAGGCTTTACCGTTTTTACTGTGAGGTTTTTTTGCAGTGTCGTATAATTTTTGCGTATTCTTTTCAACGTATATTTTGCCGTGTGATGTGCCTCTACAATTTGTCCCGGAATTAACGCCCCAATTACTATATTTAGTTATAATCATATTACACGCACTCATTTCTTACTTTTATATATTTGTTAAATTGGTTTAATGATTGTGGAAGAAAATTGGTCACATTATAAATCCACGCACTCAGCGTAGTAGCTCTAGCATAGTAGGCTTTGCTCATTTTGGTTTATTTTAACCATACACCGGAAGTGTGACTGTAATTTACCTGGTGTTAATTATTTTTGGGGTCAAAAATTACCTACATATATCAATTGTGTGAGAAATTGTTTCAGTAAACGATGAAAGGAAACGATCTTTATTTCTGTAAGTAGGTTTGTACAAACACATTTTCCACGTCAAACATATATATTTTTTAAACTAGATGAGGCCGGCGTTTCCTATCTGACTACTCTGAGAAGAATAGCCGAAACAAACTCAGAGATCAGTCTCTTTTAAAGTACAGACAAAATCTTGGTCAGATCATGTGAAGGCTATGTAGATCGGTATCTAAAATGGTCTTTTGAAGAAAGAACCACACAGTTTGAGTGGACCTGTCCAGTCAGTGCACGCAATTGTCAGCAATCGTGCAGCTCAACTCAACTCACTATTCTATTCAACTAAACTATTCTGAACCATCTATTTTCATAATGTGCATTAATTCAGTTAAACCTAGTATAACACGCACGATGTGTGGCACAGGGCGAGACCCCAGACGCGGACGAGGTGTTCAACGTGATCAACTCGCTACGCAAAGTTTCCATCATGTACATGTGCCACAACCTCAACGACACCAACATCTGGGACTCGCTGTTCGAGGACCTGCCCAAGTGCGTCAAGGAGAACGAGACGCAGATGCCGCCGCAGGTCAGTGCTTCATTACTAGACGTCGAAATTAGATAGAGTTATCAATGTACTTGCATCGATATTTTGATATTAATATGGATCTTCTCAGGATTTCTAATGGACAATCCCGTGTGGCCAACAATATTACTAATAAATAATAATAAAAACCTCAGAGATAGACAGACAAATAAAACAGAGATAATTAACATAATTTTTTTATTAGTATTTACATTAATTCACAATACAAATTATTAATAGTCTTAAGCAAATTCTCATACTTATACCTCGCCTTTTTTATAAATAAGAAAATACTTTCACTTCTAGTCTAGACTCGTGAGGGTATGCTTATTCAAACGGCCCATCAGAATCATTTTCCTTGTCCGATTCATTCAAAGTACCACTAAGATTTGAAGTGTCGCTTCCGACATTACTGTATAATTTTTTTATTTAATAAATCACGGGATTTTTCTGCTGTTTAAAACTAATCACGGAATTTGAGGCATATCCACTTTATTCTTTCGCTGTATGAAATCAGTGTAAGTACAGTCGACAAGTTTGAATTATGACCCACCATAAGCTTATTTTCTTACTCACATTCAAATACAATTAGGTCGACATTCGCGTAAACATACATTTCCATGGTAACGATATTGTTAACTGTCATTTAATTACATAGAGAATTATCTGTTGCAGTCTCCGTCTTTGTTAAGAGCTTATACACAAAAGTGCGGTATAAAGCTGAATGCACGTACCGTACAAACCGCACGCCGTATATAATAAATACGGCGCGTACGATGCGGGTAAGTTTGCGAGGTTAATTTTATAAGCAAATGCAGACATCATCGTAATAAAATCAATGTGTTTTTGACCCATGAAACCTTATTTATTTATTTACATGTGCATTCAGCTTAAAAGTGTTCAAACGAGATTCAGCCATCTTTGCATAGTCTTCACTGAATCTGGTTTGCAAGGTGCGTTAAGGCAACAATAAGAAATGGGGAAGTAAAAAGCTTAAAAAAGTATATAAATTATAATGTTGAATAGTGACACATTATTATTTAAAATTGAGTGTAACCACCATTGCTTGCAATAACATCACGCATCACGCATTGATCCGATAAGGCGACTGCAAATATCACCTCTCATATAATCCCAAATTTCGTTGCAATGTTGCTCAATTGCTTGCTTTGTCCTCTCGTTTCTGTCCGCACTTAATTAACCACTTAATTAATCCACACTTAACATCTTGTATACACTTTCTATGTATGTACTGTGATGTAGGGGGGAGGAGGGGTTGAGTAAACAACGTGATGCGTAGTTCTCCAAGAGCCGGCTGATCACTGACTCCTGTTCCTTTAATTAGTAACGTATATATACATACGAGCTATGTGACAATATGCATAAACTGAGACTACGAACACAGCATATCTATCTTAACTTAAACTATGTGCTATACGTGATGTTCTGATGTACGTGACTCTACACCACATCACCCCTCTTAAATGAAAAAAAAAACTAAATTACAATGTGTTTTTTTTTTCCTATACACTTTAAACTTTACAATATAATTTTGTTCTATTTTTATGAACCACATCTATCTTATTTTTATATTTAACAATAACATTTGGTGACTCATCCTTTACAACTTCAAACGGTCCATTATAAATGCATTCCAATTTATTGCCTGTCTCGTTTCTCACCAATACCCAGTCACCTTCCTTATAAGCTATAGAATTAAGTTTCTTATCATAACAATGTTTCCTCGCTAACTTACTTGCTATCTAATTCTCTCTCGCATCATTCTGAGCCCTTTGCAATCTATACTTAAATTCTAAAGGATAATCATCAAAATTATACAAAGGTTCAACACTTTCACCTCGCAGATTACTTGGCAACCTACAAATTTTACCGAAAACTAATTCATAAGGTGTATATTTGGTCACAGTATTAACTGTTGTGTTATAAGAAAAACACCAATATGGAATCCAAGAACTCCACGATGATGGATTATTATTCGTCTGTATTCTTAAATACGCACCTAAAGTCTTATGAACGTTTTCCAAAGATCCTATACTTTCATGATGATATGATGTTGACAAGATCTTATTGATGCCCAAGATATTACACAGCTCCACCATTACTTTTGAAATGAACTCAGAGCCCCTATCCGTAGCAATTGCCCGCGGTATCCCATATCTCAAAACAAAATTCTCTACCAAAGCTTTTGCTACCTCATTTGCGGATTTATTCTTTAATGGATAAGCCTCCACAAACTTCGTAAGCTCACACTGAAGAGTCAATATGTAAACATTGCCTTTTTCGTCCCTATCCAACGGTCCCACTACATCTAAATAAATCTTCTCAAACGACGTAGATGCAGTAGTAGTAATTGTCATCGGCTCCCTAGTATGCCTAGAGAACTTTTGCTTCTTACACTTATCACATTTCCCAATGTACTCCATTACATCTTTCCCAATAGATGGCCAATAATAATACTTCTTTATATTATTCACCATCCTGCGTATACCTGCATGACCACTCGTGGTTAAAATATGAAAATCATTCAAAATAACTTCCTTCTCATCCTTTCCTTCCACTCTCCGCAAATCCTTCACCACACACATTTTAAAATCTCCACACATGGAACTACCATTTCCCTTCAAATATTTTGCCATTCTTGTAATAAAATTAACGTTATAACGATTTTTAAAAATAACAACTTCTTTTATGCCTTTTCCAATACAAAAAATGACTATGTCTTTCGACAACTCGTCTCGCGATGATGCCGATAAAGATTCATAGTTCACATAAATACTCGAGTTTTCTGGCATATACACCAAATTGCGCGACTTCGAAAATACCTTTTTACCATTAGTGTTACGTAACATCTTCTCCCATCCATTCAAACATATCTCAACGTCATTTCCTCGTTTTTTAAGAACTTCCACGATCCTAGGGTGATCAGTCCCAGATACCACGGAGTCCGTACCACATACATCTGGCTCTTCCAACTGCTTGTACTGCGCTCTTGTCATTACGGATATAGTCTTTTCTCGCATGGTCTTCAAATCTTCACTCGTAATTACTATCCTAGAAAGCGCATCCGCTAGCACATTTTCTTTCCCCTTAATATACTCAACCTCAAAATCGTACTCTTCTAAACACAAACGAAACTTAGTCAACCTACTTGATGGATCGGTCATGTTAAACAAATACAATAGCGGCCGGTGATCCGTTTTTACGACGAACCTCCGTCCGTACAAATATGGCCTAAAATATTTAACTGACCAAACTATCGCCAATAACTCCTTCTCTATTATAGGATAATTTAACTCACTCTTCCCTAAAGACCTACTAGCATATGCAACGGGTTTTCCGTTCCCATTACACAACACACTTCCCACAGCGTACCCCGAACTATCGGTCTGCAATATAAAACTGTTGCCATCAGAAAAATCTGGATAATCCAACACCGTCTGAACCGTGAAACCGTCTGCCGTCCACAATCCTCAAGAGACAACCTGTTTACCGAAAAATCTATAATACCACTATACCTCTGCAAGAAATCCTGGCCCAATATGCCAACCGACTTACATGGCAAATCATCAAATACATAAAACTTATGCACGAACGAACACCGCCCGTACCCCAACTTCAAGCACACATAACCTATAGCCCGCAAACTACCTCCTACACCATTAATCACTAAGTCTTCCTTTACTACTTTACAGCACAAAGCGTTGTTGCTCAAGAAACTGCTCTTTACGGCCGATATCGACGCACCCGTATCCACCAACCATTCCGTATCTACACTATCCACTAGTAAATTAACCCAGTTAATACTATCGCAAGCTAAAATATGCTTAGCCTCGAAAAAACTGAGTCTCACTCAAATGCCCGCCTTCGCTACCCCGTGACATTGACATTGCGCCTGAGTCAGCATCGCCCCGCGCATGCTCAAAACACGCTACGTGCCGCCGACCTTGCTGAGTCTGCCGTCCTCGACGTGCATTATTGCCGCGACCGCGCATTCCACTGCTATGCCATACGTTGACATTCTTGTGCGTACGCCCAACAGCTGTTCTTTGCCACGCGCGCTCATTTCCTACAGCGTGCCGCGTATAACAATTTCCACGATTCCTACTGCCCGTAGGAAAACTACCTCTTGCAGGCCAGCGCTGGTACGTCATGACTTGCGCCTGCGAAGCACAATCTTCGTCTTCTGCCACCCTGATTGCATCTTTCAAACAAGTTAAATTCCGCGCCGTAATGACCGTACCAAGACGTTGATTACGAAGTCCGTCAGCAAACTTCCTAATCGCATATTTTTCGTTCAACGGCTGCAAAATCTTATAAGCTTCCGAACTTTCCCCGGCTTGAGAAATAGTCAAATTGACTATTAACTTCTCTATTTCCGCACCGAAATCCGCGACCGTTTTACCATTTTGCCTAGCGCGAGCAAGCTTGGCTTGTACAGCTACGTCCGACTCCACCGTCAATAAATGTTTCTTCATATCAGCCAAGAGACTCTCCACCGTTGCGTAATTGGAGGACAACCGAACAAAACAAACCGAACCGACACACATGTCTAAGCAAATAAAAAATCTTATCTTATCTTAATGCTGGCTAAACCAGTTAGACACAACTCTGGCCGTGTGCACTCTACAGTTATCGTGAACATAACAAAAGCTTGGAACTTCTTCTCGCGGGTAAACCGTTCGCACCGTCGCCGTCGGTAACATAGTTTCTTCTAATAAATCCACATAACCCATTGCATTCGCATGATAAGACATCTGAACCAGCTCGCCTACACCTCCGGCTCCCATCCAGCCCCCATGTTAGCTGAGATTCTGCCAGATAATTGATTCGGCACAACGTGGACTTAGGCGTATCGTTTATCGGCGTAACGCTAAAAGGTTAAGAGGAGGCTCCCTAAATTTTATATCAATTTGGATTAATATTCTGAAACAGTCACACGTACAATCAAAATGGAACTTTAGTATATGATTTATTGGATCTTTTTCTTTCCATGTACAAGACAGTTATGTAATTGTAAAATTTTCGCTCGATTCTTTTTTTATTCGAAAATCATGTCTTTTTTACAGATTAGTATAAATAAAATCAAGATTGCTTGGCTTTTATGTCTAAAATAAATACTAGCAGTAAGACACTATAGTTTATTATCCAGCCGCAAGACAGTTTTTCTCTAAATTATTACTTTAGTTATAAACGAAACAAGAATTGAGACTTACGCGATTTAGTTTCGTGATCGAACAAGGATCAAAAAGCGCACGCGGTATTCAACTTTATTACTGACGCGTTAGCGTTTAGCACACAACGGCCTAACCGGTTTCTTAGTATCGCGCTGTGCGCCGTCGTGAGGTCTGTATCGCTCGAGCGCGCGGAAAATAGGTACTTTATTTGCGAGTTAATCTAATAATATTCATATTAAAACGCATTGCCAATCACGAGAGAAGCAAAGCAGTACTTAAGTATTTTTTACGTATTTATTTTTAATACTTTCTATACATAGATATTATTTTGACGAAACAACCAATACCAAATTTACGTCAAATACCCAAAAATTACCACAATTGACATACATACTTCTGCAGTTAATTTTGGGCCCGTGGCAGCCCGTTTTGGAGTGAGATTGGCTTTCCTCAAGCGTCTTCTTACTGTCCACTCGCTGACAGCCACCCCACGAACACGCCTCAATTCCTGCATCACATCAACAATGTTGATACAACACCCGTTAGGTGCCGATTCCGCAGCGCTGTTGTAACGATGAAACGGTCGTCTCTCTCTGAAGTGCACCGGCGGCGGCTGGCTCTTGGTCTCCGATTAAAGGCACCAGTCTCTTGAAATCTTCTGTATACCCTTGATACAGCAGACTGGCTCAAGTGAAGCTGGGCAGCGACGGTTCGTTGACTGAGTTCTTGTTGCAACAGAGCAACAACTTGAGCAGCTTCTTCAGGCGTAGTGTCCATAATTTCTTCAAAACAATGAGTGCACTTTGCGGAGATGTGTACAGGTCAACTTCTGATAAGCGACTGATAAGGTATCGTTAGAAGTCGCTGCGTCCCCGTAAGAGGGCGCGGCGAGTGGTACCGGGGCATCGCTCCCCGGCCGCGGATGCAGCACGGCGGCCCGTAAATACGGGCCTCTCATTAGGTCCGCTACAGTGGCTTGTTGGCCGCTATGTGTGAGTGGTTGCTATGTGTTTTTCTGTAGGCGCGTCACGGTGCTGTTTCACAGCGCCGCTATCTTCACGACACCTCGGCGGTCTGTCCCCGCCAGGTGAGACCCCCAGTTACCTGGGGGAGGCCTGGCGGGGTACGACCAGCGACGAAGGTGCCGACTCGACGCTCCTACAGAATAGGGTCTGTGGCTCCCGCCCGTCCCGCTTCCAGAGCTAGCCGGTCACGGTCCGGGCTAAGAAGCCGTCGTGTGCGTGTGAGCGGTATTGTATTGTGTAACACCGCTCAGTGTCTACCTGAATCGCCGCCCGCGCCGCGCATTCACGTGTGTGTTTAGGCGCCTGTATAGAGATGGGTGTCTGTATTTCGTTTACGTAACGTGCCTTTTTTTATTTTTGTCGCTGACAAATGCTTTATGCATCCCCGCTCGTGGGGGACGAGACGGGGTATGTGGGACTCCTGTCGAAATCCGCAACCGACAGTATACCCACTAAAACTCAGCGGTGTTCCCACAACGCCGTGATGGGAGGGCTATGGGAAATTGGCTCAGCCTGTACTTCCACAGCCCTCCCGGCGCATGTTGGCGTTGTCGGTGGGCCCCGCATGCTCCCCATTTAACTAGGGGGCTACGGGAATGGCCGGGAACACCCGGCCACTCCCGTCCGACACTGGTGGAGGCCCGTGCAATACAGGCAAAGGGCGCCCCCGCACCCACCGCCTGCTGGCCTCCACCCGGGAGGAGCCGGAGGTGACTACCAGACCGGCGTCTTCCTCGACCCCTCCCCTCTTCGGACCGGCGCCGCGCGAGAGAATCATCCCCCCACGCGCGCGCCGCTGCCTCCCTCCGGGACACGACCGCCTATTCTGCAGCGGCGGCCCTGCCCAGTCTACGCCCACTCACCTCCCTCTGTAAGCAGAGGAGGAGTGGGCGTATCTGCCCTCTGTAGCCTGGTTCCCTTCACCGACCATCAAGCATGATCGGTGATTCGAACCGTTTTTCACCAAAACCGCACTGGGAGAAATTGGAGCCGACGTTGCCCAGGGTGCGCCACGAGGAGGCTCTTCAACATGCCCCCTTACGTAACGTGCCTATATTAACCTAGCACACGCTACGCAACGGATGTATGTAGTGTTGTAGAGTTCAGTTGTTTCGAGTAAGCCGCGTGTAACCTGGATGCGGCTTACTCGGGAGTCAATCCGGTGCGATGGGGTCGTCGTCCGCTACCAGGTCGCGGAGTAGGGGTCTCGCGTCAGGGGGGCGCGTATGCCAGGGCGCTATCTGCTTGACATGGGCCCAAGCAGATGCGTCGGCACGCGCGAACATTCCTTTCGCGAGGCGCCGCACAAACTCATCCAGGCCCTCAATCCCGAGGTCCCGCTGGATGACATCGTTCCTCACGAAGCGAGGGGCGTCCACTATTGTCCGCAACGCTTGATTATGTTGCGTGCGGAGCAGCTTTATGTTCGACTCGCTCGTGAGGGCGAACGAACGAGGGGTGACGGTCAATATTGGGCGCACGTACTGTTTGTACACGCCCAACTTTACGCGCGCCGGGAGGCGGGACGAGAGCACTGGTTTAAGGAGGTTACGGGCGACCCTACCCTGTGCGGCGACCTTGCGGACAGTGCAGCCCCATCGTGAGCCGACGGTCGATGGTGACACCCAGGTACTTGACCCGGGACGACCACTCGATGTCGGCTCCTTGAAGTTTCAAGGGTGGTGGGAGGCTCGCGAAGCCGGTGACCATCGCCTGCGTCTTACCCACGTTCACCGACAGCCGCCACTTCGACAGCCACTCGGGAAGCAGATTCAGGGCGCGCTGCATCTTGACCGCGGCGTACTTCGCGTTGAGCGAGGTAGTAATGTACGCGGCGTCATCTGCATACAGCGCGAGCATCGCATCCGAGGTAGTGGGGATGTCGTCGGTGTAACGTGAGTAACACGCCGGCGACACGCAGCTGCCCTGCGGCACACCCGCTAGCACCGGGCGGGCGCTTGATAGCGCGCCGTCGACCACCACCCTGAAAGTCCTATGGTAGAGAAAATCAGAGACCACCTTTACAACGCGAGGGGGCGCGTCGGACGTGGCCATCTTGTAAATGAGGCCCTCGTGCCACACACGGTTGAAGGCCTACTCCATGTCGAGGAATACTGCCACCGAGTACTCCTTCTTGTTTGCTGCGGCTGCGAGGTGGTGCAGTACCCTCGACAGCTGGAGCGTCGTGCTGTGCTCCGCCCGGAACCCGAATTGCTCCGGCCGTGGCACGATGTATTTCTGTAGATGTCGCAGCAGGAGTGCTTCGAACACCTTGGAGACTGTCGGCAGCAGCGTGATTGGCCGATAGCTCTCCGGCTTCAGCGTATTTTTCCCCGCCTTGGGCAGCATAATAACGCGCCCTTCCTTCCACGCGGCGGGAAAGGTCCCCGTGCGCAGTATCCCCGTAAACAGGCGCGCCAGCGCCGCCACCATACGGTACGGCAGGCGGCGCAGCACTGTGTTGGTGATACCGTCCGCACCGGGGGCCTTCCTAGGCTTCGTGTTTAGAATGGCGCGTCTAACTGCGCCAGGCGAGAAAAAGATAGCATCTTCATCGGGAGCTATCGGCGATGCGAAGTAGTCTCCCAGGTGTTTCTCGACTGCTGCGACATGGTCGGTGTCGCTGGTCGGAAACTGATAAGGTAAATCGGTTGTGAGGGTTTTTATAGGGGTGGATCGTAGCACAAGTCGTGTGTACCGTAGAGTGTGAATTTTCCTATACACCCGTTTAAATTGCTTAAATAACAAAAGTACTGAATATTTTTTTATGACAGTGGTGTTGATGTAAAGCTAAAGTCTCAAGCTTTTAATGGACATAAGGTTTTTATAAATCAAAAATGTATTTTCCGAAAAATTAAGATAATTATATATTATGTATGCTTGCTTATGGGCTGAGTCGATTTAGTTGCTCGCGAGTGTAGTTGAACTATATAGAACTTTACATAGTAATTCCATGCAGTTTAATAAATATGTCGCATCAGGGCTGGCCGAGATACGAAATATCTGGTCTTCTTCGCGATCCGACATAGTTTATGTAGGTGTGGGCACTGTAGTGGATACTCGAACGAAAAGATAATTTGAATTCAAAATAACTAAATAATAATAACACTAGCGCACGAAATAAACACGCGCGTCGGAAACAAACACGTGCGTTGGTACTGAGCGTTTGCCAAGACTGTCCGAGCTCGACTGTCCACTGTAGATTGTCGCAACACTCGGTCTCCGCCAGTCCTCGCTGCATCCCCTCCACCGACGATCGTGTCCAAGCGGTAGAAAGAAAGAAAGAAAAAGAAAGAAAATGCGTTTCCGATCACATGATTATTCGTTTACGATTCAAATAGTTAGATGGCGCTGTCCGTTTTACTGTGGCGCCATCAATTTACGACAAATAGATAAAATATTTTCCTGCATAGGCTACTCCACAAAGTTTAATACACCTGAAAAAAAAGAAATTGTTAATTATGGCAGGTTAGGGTTCATTATGTCAGCTTAATAGCTCATTGTACATGAAAAAAATTGAGCCGTCGCGGGACGCCTGGCAGATGTGAAACATCGAAAACCATTCTTTCATACTCATTTACTATACATTCATATACTATATATACTATACATATCATTTCATTTAAAACAAAATAGTATAGTAAATAAGTATGAAAGAATGGTTTAATAAAAGCAAATAAATATGGCATAATCAAAAACAAAATATTCCGTTTTTTTTTACAAATAAATTGTTCTTTATTTAAAATATAGCGTGGCGATGCGTCGCCACAGCTTGCGTCGCCACGCTAGCAATCGGTTTTACGTGCGGCTATATATGTTTCACATCAATAAAATTAAAATGGAAGTTATTCATATTTTCTTCAAGATCAATTTCGTAGGACAGTGGTAATTCGTGTGATTTATTTCCTAATTACATGACATTATATTTTACTAATGACGTTACGTTACTCCGGTTATACGAAAACCGAAACTGATGTTACTTTATGTAGTGTAGGTACCTTCTTTAGTAATATAATAAGTCTACAATATTAATGTACTGAAGGTAGGCGGCAGGTGTGTTAGGACAATCAGTCCGGAATGAATCTTGATGCGAATCGGCTGTGTTTCCTTTGTGCTCCCTGTTGTCACATTAATTAGGTCCATGAGAGAACACTAGGTTTTAAGTTGTTTTTAAGGACTTTGTTGTAATTTTTTGCTGATAAAATAAAATTTAACTTTTTAATCATTTGCATTAGCTTGCTTTTTTTTATTCCCTGGTAAACAAAAAACCAAATCCATTGATTTATTCTGAAATTTAAATAAATTTCCTTTCCAATGATACCTTATAGTCATATGTCTACCATTGATTAATATGGTTAAAATGACTTTGAAGGGAATTCTTAAAGCGGTGCGATTTTTGTGACGCCGAGTGTAGTTTAAATGTCATCACGAAATAATTATAGAAAAATAATGTTATATTGTTCACAGTCACAAGAATACACGTGTACTTATACTGAGTCTAAATACCTATTCAACACTAATTTTATTGTATTAAAGAATTACTATGACTTGCTAAGCTATTTTGTAAACACAATTAATTAAATCACGTAAATTTGATCGCACCGATTTGCAAAAAAAAAAAATACATAGATTCACCATTATGGGTACTATTTGGTTTGTTCAGTGTAACACTCGTTTTGAGAAAGGTAATGAATTTATTGCCAAACTAATATTTATACAAAATTCTTAAAAACTACTTACATCCTATTGGCTAATCAGCCGAGTTACAAATGTGGTCGGCCAATCAGCGTTCAGCACGTTTTATACAAACTAGTGGCGGTCAGTCAGCCGCTTAATAATTTAAAGGTAGTCTGCGCGTGAGTATGGCTGATGAGACTCGCCGACAAGGAACGCGATTATATATACGACCGCATGGGCTAGCAGCATTCAGTGTTGGTCCGCACGCCGCGCGGGTCAGTCGCCTCTGCTCGATGTTGTATGCCTGTCTCCCACAGTATCCCCCTTCAAGAAAACCGTACATGTTTTGTAGGTTTAACAGTCCTGCCGGAACGGGTAACGTATGGGTTTTCTTCCATCTCTTCATCAGCGGCTGCGGGCAGTATGTAGGCAGGCTTCAGTCTATCTAATGATACCACTGATTCTCGGTTGGGCAGGCGTATCTTGAAGTACTTGTCATGTTTCTCAATAACTTCGTACGGGTCTTCGTATGGCGGCGTTAATGATTTTTTTGCACAATCAACACGTATAAATACATGTGTGCATGTAGACAGCTGCTTCGGTACAAAAGTCGTGCGTTGTTGTCGAGCGGGTGCACGTGCGCAGGACTCATTAAGCGATGCCATTGATTCTGTTAGATGACGTAACAATAACGGGTCTTCATTGTCTATCTTCGCAGGTGCAAAAACATCTGCAGGTAATCTTAATGAGGTGCCATAAATCATTGTAGCGGGACTGTAGTTTGTCTCTTTATGAATGACCGTGCGTAATCCGAATAATACGGTCGCTAATTCTTGAGCCGTTTTGGAGTGTCGCTTGCGCTTGCTGATTTGGCCATGGCGTAGGTCAGTGGCTTGTGGTCCGTGTACACGACGACGTCATTTCCTTCAATCAATCTTCTAAAATGTTTGACAGCCATATAGATCGCTAATAGCTCGCGATCGTATACGCTGTATCTTGATTGGGTGTCGCTGAGCTTCTTCGAGAAGAAAGATAGCGGTTTCCACGTGTTGTTTATTTCTTGTTGCATGTCTGCTCCTACACTTAAGCTTGAGGCGTCTGTCATGATGCATAATGGAGCACCTTGAACAGGGTGTGTTAACTGTACAGCTTCCACTATGCTTTGACGGCAATTATTGAAAGAATCTTCTAATGGCTGGTTCCAGACGATAGGTGTTTTGTCGTTCTTCTTTTTATTATGAAGGAGCTTGCTTACCATTCCAAGGAACCGTCGGAGTGGGCTCTGCAGTGGGCGTGATACCCTCTTCTGCAACTTCGTAGCCCAGGAAGTTTAGCTTCGTTTCACCAAATAGGCACTTTTCTAGGTTGATGCCGATTCCGTAGTTAGACAAACGTTGCAAAACAAATCGCAAGTGTTTTTCATGCTCCTCTGGGGTTTTTGAGTAGACAAGTACGTCATCAATAAAGCAGTAGCAGCAGTAATCCAGGTTTCTCGCGACTTCATGCATAAATCGTTGAAAGGTTTGTGGCGCGTTGCGCAAACCAAATGGCATACAGCGAAACTCAAAAAGACCGAAAGGTGTCGTTATTGCCGTCTTTTCTACATCGTTTTCAGCAATCGGAATTAAAAAAAATGCTTTCTTCAGGTCTATCTTCGAGAATATCTTCATGCCATCTAATTGGTAGGTGAAGTCTTGAAGCCTTGGTATTGGGTAGCGGTCTGGAAGCGTTATTGAGTTCAGGCGACGATAATCACCACATATGCTAAGGCTTCCATCTTTTTTTGTTACAACGTGCATCGGGCTGGCCCACGGACTTTTGGATGGTTGACATATGCCCATTGACTCGAACTTGAAACTCGGCTTTGGCTGCGTTGTATTTAATCGGTGGCAGTGGACGGGGTCTTGCGAAGAGTGGGGGGCCGGTGGTCTCAATATGGTGCTTTACATTATGCTTGATTTCCTTCGTAGGTGTCATAGGTTTTAAGACTTCAGTGAATTCTTGAAGAAGTACATGATAACGATGTCCTGGTTCGACTACATAGAGCGTAGTATCTTGTGTAGTATTTATCGTCATCGTGTTAACCGAAAGCTCGGTCAGACTGTCAATGAGTTTCTTGCTTTGTAGGTCCACAAGAAGTCGGTGGTGCTTAAGAAAATCGGCACCAAGAATTGACGTCTTCACATCCGCCATCAAAAATGTCCACTTGAAGTTGCGTCGTAGTCCAAGATTTATTTGTAAAGTTTTTTCCCCATATGTCTTAATCGGTGTATTATTTGCGGCGAATAATTTGAAAGGCGTTTCTATCGGTGTTCGCTTAGTTTTTACGGCTAGCACCGATAAATCTGCACCAGTGTCGACTAGAAACCGTTCTCTTGAATTTAGATCAGTTATACATAGGCGGTTATTCATTTTTGCTACACCGGCGTCGTGCACTTTAACATGTTCTGAGAGGCAGCCCTTCATCAGACCGTCAAGCACCTTAGCCATGGTGGTAGCTAGTGAGATGGGTCGATAGTTGTTCATATCGGATGTGTCACCAGTTTTGTTTTTAACTATAGGGACTACAATCGTCCGCATAAGTGGTTCCGGTAAATAGGAATGAGCAAGGCACAAAGTGAAAAACAGTGACAAAACTCTAGGCAGATGGACTCCCGCATGTTTAAAACGTTCGACACACGAGACCATCGTGACCCGGCGACTTCCCACGCTGCATCCTCGAAATAATTGAAGCCACACTCTTGGCAGGTATTTTCGCGTTCCGCTCAGTCTCAATGGTCTCAGGTCCGTTTACTCCTTGAGACGCCGAGCCCAAGAGTGACCGCACAGAAAAGTGGTCCCTAAAACCATCCGCAATATTCTTACGGTCAGTAAACCCACCGACGCTCACCGGGAGACCCGGTCTCACATTCATGTTATTTGTGTTCTTCCAAAAACGCCGAAAGTCTTTGTTCGCGTGGTTGAAAGCAAGGAGATTCATTTTAAGCTGGTCCTGCCTGTTCTGACACCACTTGAGTTTAGCCTTAAAATGTCTCCTTGCCTCCGCCATATCATGAAAAATAGGACCATTGGCTGGGCGACCAGCCATTGTCCACACCTGGAATCTAAGCCGGGCCTCGTGGTGAGCGCCTGCGACATGTTTGTTCCACCCCGTGATATAGCCACCCTTCCTTCGACACTTTATCCTATAAGTCTGTACGGCTGCCCGTTCCAGTATATTTACAATATTAGAATACATTTTGTCAAGAGCTGAACAATGTTCTTTGCGTCTACAAAACTTATCACAACAATCACTCAGCTCCCGAGGAATATCAATAAGTCTCAGCTTAGAGTGACAGAGGTCGTGGTACTTGCTTATCTGCTCAGACGTCCTCTCACCCCACACAGCACGATTAACATGATTATTACTTTCTACAATTTTACAATTAATTTTTAACAAGTCACATTCAATCACAATCGGGAAATGGTCGGACCAATACATGTCATACAGTACTGTGACACTAGTGACTGATTGCTGGGCAGATTTAGTGACGATGTAGTGGTCCAACCATCTGTTACAGCCATGTGATTCACTTGTGAAAGTGTAGGTATCACTGTCACACATCTACACAGACCCAGCTTTGATCTGAACAAAAATTTATCATTTCGTTATAAAATAACTCATTCGGATGTGCATTATAGTCTCCTATGATGTAAAAAGCCTCAATTCCTTTATATTCCTCTACTTCTATAACTGAGCGAATAGCACTAAGACAGGCTGTAAACTCGGGAAGATTATCACTCGAGTTTGTTGGCATGTACACACTAAACACGACTACAGATCTAGTACTTACGGTTATTCTGACCGCGCACACTCGCACATTATTGCACGCAATCGGCAACACTGACTCAAACGCACTTTTACGCCACAGTAACGCGACGCCACCGTATGGCCTGCCGCTCAAAAGGCCCGCCGATGTGTCTACAGCCGACGTCCCGGTGCACCCGAAGCTGTCATCAACCGTGCTGAGCAACGGCCGACCGTGTGGCAGCAACCATGTCTCTTGAAGGGCTATCACATCCGCCGACCGACATAACGCTCTTATGCCTTCCATAGACCTCTTGAATGATTTGCAATTAAAGCTTACTATCTTACTAAGGCTGTCCATTTTTGGTATCTGTACGGTCCACCCGTACAAATCATATATCTTTTTACGTTAAATAAGCAGTTTTGTACCGCGTGCGCAATTTACTTTAGTTAGCGTTCGGTCTTCGCCGCGTGTACTCATTAGCATAATATCGTAGCATTTCGATATCCTTAAATCATTATATCTTATGTGATCACTGTATCAATTAGCTATAGCATTATATCAATAAAATCATTATAAACTCTATCATAACTTATCATTTATAGTTGTCCCGTACAACTTTATGGTCCTTCGAGCCACCGTATTGGCGGGACCCACCGCGTGTTTTACGAAGTACGTGTGAACATTCCGCCGAATCAGGGGGTGGATATTCCTACCACTATCAGAAGTAACCACCAGGTAACAAAGCAGCAGATACCGGTGAGTGAGCTTTGATTATCATCGCAACAGCGAAGCGACTGGCCTAATCTCTAGGAGTGGACTCGCCGACGAGGTTAGCAGCACGTGTCACGTGGTTGTTGCATCAGTATACACACGACCACACCAGCATACAGCATCATCAGCATTTCGAATAGACTACTATTAGCTATCATCAAGCTTTTTATGAAAAGGGTGTCTATCATCGAGCAAGTCTTGCATAAAATTATTTATCAACATAAGGTACCTATATCGTTTTCCAAGCTTAGTCGACGAAGCAAGGAATACACAATCGAGTAGAATTCATAGAAATATCATAGAGTTCAATTTATCAAGCTATCACTAAAGCTACATCAGCATCTCCGAGATGGAGGACCTACTCGAAAATCAGAATCAAATTATGCAAGGCATAGAGCAGCTTTTGCGCAATTTTAAAAAGGACGGAGCTGAAAGAAAAACCTCTACTTACGTCAAGAAACGTTTAGAGCTTCTCGATAAATATTGGGAAGAGTTTCAGTCCAATCATATGAAGTTAGAAGAATCAGAAGCGCGTGGCTTCAGCTATTTTTCAGAAAATTATTATCAGAAAACTAGGCAATTTTACAACGAGGCACGTGCGTACGTTCAGCAGTACAAGGTCACCATGACCGATCCCGAGATTGTCGAAACACCGACCACTCCGCAGCCATCACTGCAAGCAGCTAAAGCGGAGAAGAGTCAAGGGCACGGGACAGGATCTACAGATCCAAGTGCAGGAGACAATCAACAGCAATCAACCAGCAAGGTTAGGGCCAAGTCTCCGGCTTTTTACACTTCGCAAGGTAACAGCAGCAAGCTGGAAGAGATGCTGCGTAAACAGAAAAGCAACTTTAAGGCATTTTCGCGTACCATTGCTATCATAGATTTAGATAAAATATCTGAGAAATGGGAGTTCGAAGATATTTTGCGGACTGTCCAATCGAGATGGTCAACAATAGACTCGTTACATTGGGAGATTGATAGCGAGTTGTTTGAAGAAAATGATGAATACGAAGATTCGTTCAGCAAATACGAAAAACTTTATCTTGACATCAAGAAATCTATCAACAGTAAGATGTGGTCTGTCTCTCACCGTGAAAAAAGTACCCCAACGATGGACATCCCAACATTTAACGGAAACTATCATCAATGGGTAGCATTCAAAGACTTATTCACAGAAACTATACATAACAATCGTTCTATCTCCTGCGCTCAGAAAATGCAGTTTTTGAAAGCAAAGCTCAGGGGGGAACCGGAGAGACTTATCCAGCACTTGCATATCAGCACCGAGAACTATAAGGTCTGTTGGGACATATTGAACCACAGATACAATAACACTAAGTTAATATTCAGTTCTCATCTCAATATTCTTTTGTTACTACCAACTATGCAACAGCAGTCAGCTTCACAAATCAAGAAAATATATGACACCACCAACGAGTGTCTGAATGCGGTTAAAAACCTTGGAGTTGACATAAAATCGTGGGACCCATTTATAGTTCATGTACTAGCATTGAAACTGGATCAGCAGACCCACTCTGACTACACGGACTCATTGAAAAACCCACGAGATTTGCCAATATTGAGTGAATTCATGAGATTTCTAGAGAACAAGTTTACGTCATTAGAAGCTTCACGGCGCAAGCAAGATGGTCAGAAATCAGACAACAAGTCTCAACAAGAGCCCAATAGTAAGAAGCAATTCTATAAGTCCTATAGATCATACTCTAATAATTCTGCGACTAAAAAACAATGGAAATGTCCGGTTTGCAGCGAAAATCATCGTTTATTCAATTGCAAAACATTCTTAGAATCAACATCGGATTCTAAACGCAAGACAGTGAATAAACTAAACTTATGCAAAAACTGTCTTTATGATCATAAAGGTAAAGCATGTATTTCCGACAAAAGATGCCGAGAATGTCAAGGCGATCATAACAGCTTGTTACATGATACCTACTCGGGTCCCAGTAACTCAAAGTCCAACGCTAGCGATTCGACTTTAAAGGAACGCAAAAACGTCACACACGTGTCGAATCCAGAGATATCTGAGACCCTGTTGGCAACAGCTCAAATCAAAGTTATGAGTGTTGATGGGGTATACTACCCAATGCGAGCCTTAATAGATCAGGGATCCCAAGTATCACTGATCACTGAGGACGCTGCTCAGAGATTGGGACTTCCTCGACGAGCATGCAAGGGAGTTGTAATGGGAGTTGGTGCCAAGGAAAATAACTGCAAGGGTGTTATACAAATTGAAGCATCAGCAATGTATGCAGACTTTGCTTTTTCCACCGAGGTACTTATCATGAAAACCCTTCTTTATAATTTGCCCAATCGCTCATTCCAAAAGCCATCATGGGCTTGTCTAGAGCATTTGAATTTAGCGGACCCTGAATATAACCTTAGTCGTCCAGTCGACATACTGCTTGGAGCAGACGTTTACTCTTCGATCATTATGAATGGCCTCATCAAGGAAGGCGATTCCCAGGTAGTGGCGCAACAAACACGCCTTGGCTGGATTATAAGTGGGAACGTCATATCATACCAATGTAGTGTTGTCCTAAACAACATCGATGATATCCAGAGGTTCTGGGCGATCGAAGATGTTGCTGACGACAGTCAAAACAATTTATCAGAAGAAGATCATCAGTGCTTACAGCGTTATAAGGCAGATACGTCACGAAGAGAAGATGGTCGTTACGTCGTCAGATTACCTCTGAAGGAAAACATAGAGGAAAAATTAGGGGAGTCCAAACACAAGGCCATTGGACAATTTTATCAACTTGAAAAGAAGTTTTCGAATAACTTCAATATGCAAACATCCTATAGATCATTTATACATGAGTACATCGAATTAGGCCACATGCAGGAAAGTATATATGACAAAAATCAAGTCAACTGCTATTTACCACATCACTGTGTAATGAAATCGGATTCCACGACGACTGCGTTGCGGGTCGTTTTCAACGCTTCGGCGAAAACATCGTCGGGGCTGAGTTTGAACGATTTGATGTACACTGGACCTAATTTACAAAAAGATTTGTTTTCTTTGATTTTAAAATGGAGGCAATACGAATTCGCATATACTGCCGACCTGGAGAAAATGTTTCGGCAGATTTATTGCCACAAGGATGATTTGAAGTATCAAAAAATTGTATGGCGTGACTCTCCAGAACAAATTCTTCGTGAATACGAACTCATGACCGTCACATACGGTACAAAAGCAGCGCCATTTTTAGCAATAATGACGCTTAAGCAGTTAGCAAATGATGAACGCCACCAGTACCCAGCAGCAGCGAGGGTATTAGAAGAAGACTTCTATATGGACGATCTTTTGAGCGGTCATCATACACTGCAAGAAGCAAAACAACTGCAGAAAGATTTAATAGATCTTCTGAAATCAGGAGGTTTCAACCTCCGCAAATGGTCATCGAATAAGGCGGAGTTAATCGATGACGTCAGCAAAACAGATGAGGTATTTGATTTTCGTCATCAAGAGTCCACCAAGACTCTAGGGTTGCGCTGGCACCCTACTGAAGATCAATTCACGTTCCAAAGTAAAATCAACGTGTCATCATCAAAAACTGTGACGAAAAGATCACTATTATCAGACATATCCAAAATCTTCGACCCTTTGGGGTGGCTGTCTCCAATTACCACTAAGCTCAAGCTATTATTCCAAGCAGTCTGGCAGTTGCAGCTACAATGGGATGATCAAATTCCTGAAGAGATTGTTAAGCAATGGTCACTAATGACACACGATTTACAAACTATCAATGAGTTTAAGCTACCGAGATGGCTGCAGTGTCACAGGAACGGAACCATTAAACTGCACGGATTCTGTGATGCTTCAACAAAAGCGTACGCTTGTGTGATTTACTGCATATACGAAAATGAAGACGTCAACCAAATCTCAACAGTATCATTAATAACTGGAAAGGCGCGGATTGTTCCTACAAACAAAAGTATCACATTACCAAGATTGGAATTGAGCGCAGCCGTACTACTATCAAGGTTAATGCACACAGTAACACAATGTCTGGTTGGGCACGAAATCAAAATCTTCGCATGGTCGGACTCAACAGCCGTACTAGGATGGCTTCAAGGAGACCCAAGTCGCTGGAAGCGTTTCGTTGCCAATAGAGTCAAGCAAGTGACCGATATCATACCATCGAACAGCTGGCACTATGTTAAGTCAGCAGACAATCCAGCTGATTGCGCCAGTAGAGGCATGTCTGTAGAACAACTTAAGCAGCATACTCTCTGGTGGCATGGACCCTCATGGTTACCTTCATTCGACGAAAAACAGCCAAAGGAAAAATCTGACTACAACACATGCGAAGAAATGAGAGAGGTAGCAATCACACAACAAGTCACCTCCTCGCAAAAACAATCATATGACGTTATCGACACATTACTGAGCAAATATAGCAGCTTTGCGAAATTAACTCGTATACTTGCGAGGATATTACGTATATCGCCAAAACCGCAACCAAAGCCATCTTTTCTTACAATCACTGAGTTAAGAAAAGCGAAGCACATTTTAATTAAGCATGTACAGCAACATGAGTTTACGGAGGAGATCAAAAGCCTTCAAAAGCATAGCAATGTAGACTCTAAAAGCAAGCTACTAAACCTAAATCCGTATCTAGACGAAAACGGATTGCTGAGAGTTGGTGGCAGGATAAGCAACGCAAGGATAAGCAAAAACATGCAACATCCTATTATCATTCCACACAGTGGATTACTCACCGATCGACTGATCGACCAAGGCCATCAGATGACCTTCCACGGTGGAGCTCGCCTAACACTGGCGTGGTTAAGACAGGAGTACTGGATTATAGGCGGTAACCGTGCTATCAAAAAACACATACATAACTGCGTCACTTGCAGAAGGCATAATCCTGTAAAAAATACACAAATAATGGGAGACTTACCTGTGTCGAGAAGTAATCCGTCGCGGCCGTTCAATCATACTGGGGTCGATTTCACCGGCTATGTGGACATCAAGGCAAATAAGGGTCGTGGCATCAAGACGACCAAAGGCTACATAGCGGTGTTCGTGTGCATGGCGACCAAGGCCGTGCACCTAGAACTCGTTTCCGACCTGAGCTCAGCTGCTTTCCTAGCAGCATTAAGGAGGATGGCAGCACGCAGAGGAGCTCCAACCCATATCTATAGTGATAATGGGACAAATTTTGTCGGAGCCAACAAGGCCTTGCGTGAAGAGTTCATCAACTTACGAACAACCCTTAACCACGAGTTCTACAGAGCAATCACAGATCTGCAAATACAATGGCACTTTAACGCACCTTCCTGGCCGAGTGCTGGGGGGCTTTGGGAAGCGGCTGTCAAAAGTCTCAAACACCACATCAAGAGAGTTGTGGGTGAGCAGAAACTGACGTATGAGGAGTATTCCACATTACTAGCACAGTTGGAAGCCTGCCTTAATACGAGACCTCTTTGCGCCATTAGCGAAGATCCGGAGGACATGGATTACCTAACTCCATCGCACTTTTTATCGAGTGGTCCCACACTTACCATCATTGAGACAGAAAGAGACTTAAGAACACGATGGCAGCTTAACCAGAAGATTTTTGAGGACATCTGGAAACGGTGGAAAACCGAGTACCTGTGTCAGTTATCAGCACGTAGCAAGTGGCGGCAGTGCCGATCGAATTTAAAGATCGACGACATAGTTATCATCCAAGACGCTAACTTACCACCTGGGAAGTGGGCCCTCGGCAGAATCATAGAGCTGCACCCCGGCAAGGACGGCTTTGTCCGTGTCGTATCAGTAAAAACAAAAAATGGGGTAATCAAGAGGCCAATCACAAAACTTTCCTTGTTGCCAGTCCACGAAGATCAACAACCTGAAAACAATGCAGAGCAAAATAATATCACAACAGAAAAGACTGATGATCAACCTTCGGTATCAAATGAGACATCGAAAAATAGATCAAGACGTCGTCGGAGGGGAAAAATCAGCAATTTCATTTACATCGCTCTCATGTTTTTGATGTTAATCATAACACCATCTAGTTGTGATTATAAAACAGCACCTTTGAATAGCAATCAGAGTATTTATTTCGACAAGATCTCCAAAATGCGTCTCGAACGGGACGAGTGGAAGTTGATAGTATATTATGACATGAAGCCCTATTGGCAGGGATTAGGTCTGCTTAAAAAATACGTCGATCATCTGGGCAACATATGTTCTAATACAACAAAGATATCACAGTGTGACGCAATCCTCATGCAATTACGTCACGGTAGTAATGAACTTGACCATTACAATAGCATGTTGCTTGGTCAGCAGTTCACGGAGAACGTGCGACAAAAGCGCGGTCTTATCAATCCTATAGGAAGCATAGCACGAAGCTTGTTTGGTGTCTTAGACGATGAGTTTGCTCAAAATTATGCCAAGGATATCCAACAAATCAGACGTAATCAAAAGCGTTTGGCTTCCTTGTGGAAAAACAACACATCTATTGTTGAAGCAGAGAACAACATCATCAAAAGAGTAGAAAATGCAATGGATAGACATCACAAGGTGTTCAATCAGCACTTGATCAGTTTAGAGAAGGGATTTAACACAATTCAGGCAGGAGTTCAAGAATCACTAATGTCAAACAGCTTTAGTGTATCATCTATCATTGCCAACAGTATCTTAATGAACTTGAAAACCATCCAAGAAACCATCGTGGATACTATTATGAACCTACATCACACAGGGTTCAATTTCCACCTTCTAACACCTAAACAGCTGACGGATGAACTTAATATCATAATAGGACAGTTAGCAAAAGAATTGACTCTTCCAACAAATAATATTCAATCGGATTTATCTAAACTATATCATTTATTGAAGACTAAAGCCAGAGTCATGCAGCAGTTTATTATCTTCGAAATTAAAATCCCATTAGTGAGTAGAGACAGCTACGACCTCTACAGAATTATAACAGTTCCGCAACAGGTTGGAAGTAATATGATCGGCATAATTCCCATCGCAGATCTTCTCGCAATGAATATACAAAAGGACGCTTACATTCCAATGACGGAACTTGATGTCCAAACCTGTATGTTTTATGACACAGAAACATACATCTGCCCTTTGAAGGGTCCGATTCATCAAATGAGATCGGATGAAAACCTCTGCATTAGAGATCAACAGTCCAGTCGTTGCAGCACAGTATCTACAATCTGTACAAACCGTTGGACAGAACTTAATAAATTAAACACATATTTATATTTTTGTTGCGGACCGTGCTCCATACGAATCATATGCGAGTATCAAGTTACGGCCGAACAATTAACCAAAGCCGGCGTTATCATGCTCGGCGAAGGATGCGTCATCAAAGGCGATACTTACACAGTTTACTCACATAAGAAGCTATCCAACATTCTGAAGACTACGGCAGGCGTTCTGAGGATTGATATTCCACCTATCAACAACATTATCAACTTATCGATACCTATCGGTGCAATCGATGAACAATCTGACCATACCCACATCGAGACTCAAGGTCTGATAAAGGAAGTCCATGATAAGTTAAGTCAGATGAAAGATGAACCGAGCATTGATGAAGATTTAGAGGACGGGTTCTCATATCATGACGTGCATCATTACACGGTGATATACTTAGTGGTGTTCGCCCTGTGCGCGGCGGGAGCCGTGCACGTGTGGCGGCGCCTTCGGCGTGTGCACAGCGTGGATCTGCCCGCTCGCTCGACTCATCAGCAGCTTCAGAGTGCTAGTGTAATCAGTGTTCCGCGTATCAGTATAAATGAGCAATCGGGACCTAGTGAAATTGAGCTCAATACAATTTCGGGTGTGATCAGTGCGAGTAAACAAAACAAGGCTACGTCGCCTGTGTTTCGCGAATCTATTTTCAGTGAATAAGACTTTTTAGAGACTAATAAAGTTTTCGCATACCTACCCAATTGGTGCTTTCGATTATTGTCTTACTTTCTTTAAGTATATGTACTTACGTTGTTTAATGCTTTGATTTTTAAGTATATTTTAATTTTTCATTTTTATCGTAGTCTCTCGTGCCTGGGAGCATGTACGGTCCACCCGTACAAATCATATATCTTTTTACGTTAAATAAGCAGTTTTGTACCGCGTGCGCAATTTACTTTAGTTAGCGTTCGGTCTTCGCCGCGTGTACTCATTAGCATAATATCGTAGCATTTCGATATCCTTAAATCATTATATCTTATGTGATCACTGTATCAATTAGCTATAGCATTATATCAATAAAATCATTATAAACTCTATCATAACTTATCATTTATAGTTGTCCCGTACAGTATCTATATTTTCATGTACATCTTTGTTTACTCGCATCATAGGAAAGTGCACAATAGTCTCCTGCCTAAAAAGACAAAGAATCGAAATTTAAAGTATTTTAATTAGTTTGTCGATTCCCTGCATACGGTAATTTTTATAATATTATAGCTTTTCACTTATCACTCCCTCCATTTTGAAAAAAGACAAAACATTGACATTAGTAGTTCCGTAGACAAGTGGCGCCGTCTTTTCTAAATGTTGACAGCACAAAGGAGGCGCGTTTAGTTCAACGGAAATAAAGAAATGTAATTTCTTTACATATATTTTTAAATCTAAAGTTCCGTTCAAAATACTGCTCAACATGTACATTGCTTTAGCGGAATCAATTATATCATACGGAATTACGAGCTATGGGCGAACATTTAAATCATATACTGAAAGAATTTCTAAACTACAAGTTAGACTTTTAAAACTTATCATACCCAGAAAAATAAAACATCAATATAAAGATAACGTCATCGAATTATTTAAATTTTGTAACAAGTTGCCAGTACAGATTAGACTCAACATGGCCCTCTTGATTGAGCTATTCAATGACAAAAGCATTAAAATACCCATTTCACCTAAAATAATCACAAGAAGTATCACCAATAATAAACCAACAGTACCTCAGGCGAAAAATTATTATGGAAGGCGAACAGTAAAAAATTTAATTACCACAATAATTAATGAAATACCAAAATCTATAAAAAATTAAATAAACGTGAAAAACTGTAAGCGAAACTACAAAAAGTACTATTACAACTACATAAATAACTTAGATTAATAAAATAATTTACAAAAATAAACAAAACCTATATTAAAAATAAATAAAAGCGAAGCAACCTGTATGTTGACCAGAACCGCTTCTAATGAGCGGCCCAGTAGCAAGCGGCTCAGATTCAAAACATTACATGGTGACTCACGTACATACTTACTAATAGATGTTTACGGCTTAAATAGTTACGTGTAAAATATTATTCATGTACCTACATTATTGTCTTGTATTTTCTTTGTAAAGATTGAGTAGTGTTGTTATAGCGAATGTGAGTACCAATACAAACCATTTCTGGTTTAATGGTACAAATAAACCTGAACCTGTATTAAGACTGTATGTATTATATAAATAAAAAAATAAAATAAAAAAAACGAATTGCCGTCTTTTCTAAATAAAAAGTATTATTAAAAGCAAAACTGCTTTATGGAAACATTAATACAATTACTCACTATGTTTTAAAGTGAACTCCATTGAATAACTAATAAGCGTTACACCTTACCACTCAAAAAAACAAACATTGATAGAACTTTGCATTTTTTTGTATTGAGAAAAGTGTACTGTATCGTGTATTCCTTTTATAGAATGCTAGAACATATAGTCAAAAAACAGACACCAAAATGTTAAATCCCTATTCCATATACTTACAAAGATACACTAAAAAGAAAAAGATTTTTTTTTTCAATATATCGCCTTAATGCATTCTACAATGTGAACTCATGTGGTAAACTTATAATAATGAGACAAGCTCCCAAACTGCAAAAATTATCCTAAATTCCCTGAGTGCAGTATATGAAATAAAAGCTGATAACTTGCACAATCTGAGCCTTTGTTCTTTCTCCTCTACTCTCCATTAACCAGTCATGTTCGGCGTCGCTCACAGGCGCTGGTGTACGTGGTGCGCGCGTGCTTCTACTCGGTGCTGTGGTCGCTGCACGGCGTGGAGTCGCGCGTCAGTGCGGTGGGCGCGGCCGCGCTGCGCGAGAGACTGCACGCCTACGCCGCGCACTGCAAGGACATCGTGTCGCGCGGCATCACGCCCGACCTCAAGGAGGAGGTATGTACCGCACGCGTCACACGTGGAGTCGCGCGTCAGTGCAAGGGATTATCATATTAAGCACGATCGGCGTTCAAACTCCGAGAACCTCATGTGATGGCGCTATGTGCTTTTACTCATGTTTTAGTTCATAAGGTTGTCGTATACGCCACTGCGACGTGGTCCCAATATGGGTGGGAGGCGCTGATGTGTAACGTGTAGTAACTGTAAAGACATGTACAAAGTAAAAACATGCACCGCTTGCAGGCGTACACGTCGCTGTGCGACCTGCTGATCCTGTTCGCGGAGCACCTGTGCGCGCTGCACCACCCGGGCGAGCCCGACATGCGCCAGCTGGTGTTCGAGCCCGACGCCGCGCTCTGCGACATGCTTAACGCCTTCATCCAGGAGTTCGTCTTTGTGCACCACAACTACGGTAAGCTCACCAGCGCACCGCACACGTGCGAATGCGCGGCTCACATCTTAGTACACACAGTACAATTTAAATATCTGACGTAACTTCACAGACTTGATGAGCATCGACATCTAATCATGAGTGAAAAAAAAAGTATCAATAAAATACTAAGTATTATAAATAAAAGTCGCTTTTCGTGTCTGTTTGTGTGACCACGTTGTCCGTCTTAACTACGCAACGGATTTTTCTCAAATATGCTAGGACATTGAGCATTATTTTGACAACCTTTTCGAGATAAATCGAAAATGCCGTACTGGTCAAATACGTGCGAGCAGCGGCTGGCAATGTTAGTATGAAAATCCATATCTGTCGTGTTTAGCGGCCGAATAAATAACTATTAAAACTCTTAGCTATCGTCTAACTTAAAAACGGAACGAAGGAAGCAACTTATCAAATTGGCTTGCAAATAGAGATGTTTAATAGTGCGCGTGGAAAATTTTTGTTGGTCATTGTTGACTTTGGAATTTATAATAATTGTTTTATCTTTTAATATGGTAATTCATAAATACCACTATCAGGCTATAGAAATTCTTTATTTTAATAAAAACAACGTGCGTACAGCATTACTAATAATCTTGTATTAACAATAAACATGGCGGCGCTAGTGCTGCTCCTGCTCGATAACTAGTGCTGGGCACATTTCCAGTACTATTATTTTACTTAGTTTGAATTTCCGCACATTGTTTGAGAAATGTACTATTTAGGCCTGTGCCGCAACCAGGCATTGATGGACTCACGTATGTGTGCCTCGGCTTCGCCTCGGCTCACATTTTCATGTTCGTCCATCAATGCCTCTTATGCAGGTCGCTGCGGTAATGTACTATTGATGCGGGTTTCATCATCATTTTAGAGAACTTGTTCCCGAAGGTTTAATACATTACTATACTATAACAAGAAATGTCTATGTCAAGTCGTAAAAACCGTGCGAAGCAGGGGCGGGTTCCTAGTTGGTGATGAGTTTAGTTATTCCTGATTAGATATCGATACGTGTGTCACGTGTGTGAAGTTTCGCAGGCTCTGAGATAGACAAGTACTCTGAGATGAAATACGGTACGAAGTAGAATGTCCTGCTCATTTGATTTGGAATTTATTTTAAGTTCATACAAAAAACATTCGTTGAAATAAGAAACTGTTGATGATAATAATAACATTGGAATTTTAAAAGAATGCTATTGAAGTTATCATTATTTTTTACTGTGGATTGTATGCCACGGTTAGTCGTAACTTCTCCCGCTTGGAGGCGCAATTGTTTGTAATTAATTAATTTTAAGACCACTCAAATGATCATTTGTTTGGCTATGTCCACACGTTCAAGCCGGCAAAGAATGTAGGTGTAAACCAAGTGAAATCTGTCGGCACGTGTGAAAGCTTCCACACCGATCCACGCACTGCTGTAGTGTTGTCCGCCGGCGCCTTGCCGGTAGCCGACCGTGTGGGACAACATTACCTACTCCATAGTTAGCTAGCCGTGCCAGATGGATGTACCCTTATTGAATGCTATTCGGAGGGTGGTAGACGTAGTAGCAGAACGTTTCATTAGTCTTAGAACATTACATTATAACTTATGTGAACATTGCCCTTGTGTACACTTCATTGAACAGCCAGGGCTGTGTTACAAATATTCTGTTTGTATGCAGTAGTTTATTCATCCCAATGAAAGCTCGAACTAAGGGACGTGGTGAATATAATGAATATGAAACTATTTGACAGCCAGTCAATTAGTTTACAGCCAGACGTGATGGTGTGATAGTGAACACTAGGCTTGGACGGGTGGGTGTTGATGTGAGGCTCGTGCACTTTTTGGGGTGTTTTCAAAATTGGGTTTGTGTATTCATTTGTACAGTAGTTTAACGGTGTGGTGCACTTTCGGGTATCAGGATTAAATGAAAGTTTGTACCTATTAGGACGAGCCTTGTGAATTGCTACCTGAATATTGTAAAACGTAAGCATTTTCGTAAATAAATCAGAAATGACTTTAAAATGTGTCATATTACTAAGCAATTGATGTAGCTCGTGAATATTTGATCTGTATTCTGCATGCAACACGGTACATGAATTAATGCGACCGTGTTGCATAACACTACTCACTTGTACTGTTCGTGAAGGAGAGAAAAAATATGCATTATTAACGTAACGTCCACGAGTCGGTGGTAACAGAACCGACGGTGGCACGCAGTGTCGGGTATGTCGCGCCTGCCGCCGTGACGTCACTAACAACACGCAGTCAGTAGGCGTCGCGCGCAGTCGCGATGTGAGGCGATGCCATAACGGTGTGGTGTATTGTGTTGCATGTCACGCGGTGTGCGTGCGCGGCGGGCTGTCTGTCCGAACTATCCGACGCCGGTAAGCCAGTTGCTCCGCACTCGTTTCGCACTAGTTGACACACCGACGGCGTATTTTACCTTAGTAATGGCGCGACCGCCCGCACCGGCCGGCGCTCTCGGCTCGTCCGGCGCCGCGCGCGTGCGCAGTAGAGCGGCGTCCGGCGGCGTCCGGCGGCGTCCGGGCGTCCGGCGGCGTCCGGCGGCGTCCGGCGGGCGTCCGGCACGGCGCCGGCGGGTGCGGGAGTCGCCGCCGCGCTACAATAATGCATATTTTTGTCTCGACGCGACGGGCCGATGTCTCACGCGTTTCGTGCACTCGCTGTGTGTATCACTTAACATTACTAAGGGAAAATTGTCGCGTCTGCTTCGTACACGCAATCCGACACCGACGGCGAATACACGTACCTTGTAGGCGAGTTAACGTAGGTGTTACATTCATGCAGCCTGCACGGTCGCATGTTGCGAAACTAACTACAATACTTGCAGGTGCCAAAATATAACTGAGTACAAGAAGGATCGAGTTGGAAAACGTCAGAATCGTGTTATACAATGATGTCGGTATTCGCTCGCGGTATCGAACTGCTGTATAATTCTATTAACACACTTGACGAGTTTTGTGATTTGAGCATGTTTTGTGCAGTGTATTATTATTTTGCATTCCATATAATTTTATAGTGATGAAAGACAAAGTTATGAGAAAAATTAAGTATTAACAAAATGAAGCGAGATGCTGCTTGTACTAAACCGTGGTCTGTGGGACTTTGTGCAACTAATTGTGAAGAGGAAAGGATCATGTAATCGAGCTTATTTTGTTTCCTATACGTAGCCCGTAGTGCCTGCATGGTTCATAGTTAATACGTATATCTCAAGCTGTGCCACTTCTGAAATATATCATAAAATACTGAAATAATTGACAATAAATAAAGATGGAAGAAAAATATTGGTGTCAACTTGAGGTTACCTATGTGATGTTTTAGTGTCTAAAAAGATCCATGCCTTCAGAAGTATTTCTGTGTAAACATAGTCCAGCATAAGCATACTCGAGCATAATATATTAGAAAGGCACTAAAGCGTTACCTTTTTGTTGTTTTGCATACAATTGTGAGTGCTTTGCTAAGGTACATAAGTGTTAATACGCGGTGCGCGTTGCAGACGGTCAAGATGAGAGACGTATCGAGGAGCTGCACAAGCGGCGCAACTTCCTGGCGGCCTACTGCAAGCTCATCGTGTACAACGTAGCGCCCGTGCGACGCGCCGCGGACGTCTTCAAGCACTATATCAAGGTAAGCCGGCTCAGGCGAGGTATCGGTCCTCGGTAGGCGTCGTGGCGTCTATACGTAATAATGATAATAAATTAAACTCGCTTTCCAAGTCGGTCTGTGTGACCGCGTGGTTCTTCTAAACTACGCAACGGAGTTTGATGTGATTTTCACCATCCTTTGGAGAATTTATTCCGGAACTCAAGTCGTAAAAACCGTGCGAACCAGGCACAGGTTGGTAGTAGATCCCGTGCTCCTTCAGTTGCCTGTGCCAGGGGCCACGGTAACCCTTTCGGACTTTACCGCAACCCAAGAGAATTAAAATCCCGGTATGCTCCACCGTGCCAGCCGGCGACTGGATGGGAGGACCCGGTGGCCATATTCGGTGGGTTCGGGCGTCCCCGCAGGTTCCAAATGAGTCCCCCATAGGTTTGGTGAGCTCTAGTGTCCCACTTGGTTCACAGAGCAGCGCCTCGACAACTCGACTTTTTTCCCAACAACACTACTCAAAAGGATGACCAAAGTAAAGAAAAATAGGGTTAAACAACGGCTGCACTTCCCCCCACTAAAAGTGCACCTTACCAACATCAGAGAGTTGCACTCCAATCTCGATCCGGTCCATCACCACCTTGAGACTGAGAAGCCGCACCTGTGTTTCTTAACGGAGACGAAGATAGTAAACCCGTCGGACGTAGCGTACCTCAACTACCGGGGTTACTGTCTTGAACACAAGTTCAAGAAGCAAGCTGGGGTCTGTGTGTACGTCCGCGATGACATTTGTTGTCGTCGTCTCCGTTGCTTTGAGTTGCAACGATACCCAACAGCGAAGCTAATTTTTCTGGGGGACTTCAACGCCCATCATAAGGAGTGGTTGTTCCCGTACCAGAAGACTGACCATGCCGGGGCAACGCGGGTACCGGATGTTGGCGGCCATACACCCAATTGCTTGGACCTTCTGCTGGCAACTGATCCGGACAGTCATTCAGTTTCGGTCACAGCCCCGCTGGGAACGTCTGACCACTGTCTAGTGAAATCTATATCGACCTGCTCTCCTCCAGATGAAAGTCCCAGAGGCACGAGGCGAGTATGGCGTTACGAGTCAGCAGACTGGGGTGAGATACGGCACTTTTTTGCGACGATTCCATTCTCCGTCATCCCGCTCGGTCACATCCCGGCCTTGGTACAATGCAGAATGCGCCCACGCTGAGGCCCGAAAAGAGTCTGCTTACCAAGTCTGCGTCAAGACCCGCGACCGTAAAGTTAGAGCACGTAGGGTTCGCGCCAAGAAAAGAGCCTTTAATTCTGCCGCCAAGCTCTGCAAGCGGGTTTTACGTGGGGCACGTTTTGATCATGTCGGACGTATTGGGGCCAAACAAGCATCACACCCTCCGGGTAGTAAACAGTTCTGGTCCCTGTTTAAAGCAGTTGAAACGAATTTCTGTCGTCCCACTTTACCTCAAATGACGAAACCCGATGGGTCGCTGGCTCACTCTGCAAGTGAGAAAGCAAATTAATTTGCTTCAATGATTGCAAGCAATTCACGTCTGGACGCTGGCTCCAAGCAAACACCTACTGTACCTCAATGTGACTCCTCGATGCCGGAGATCGCAGTTCACATTAAAGGGGTCCGGAGAGTATTGTGCAGTCTAGACGTGAACAAGGCCAGCGGGCCTGACGGCATTCCAGCGAGAGTGTTGAGGCAGTGTGCGCCTGAATTCTCTCCCGTGTTGACACGCTTGTTCCGTCTCTCTCTTGATAAAAGAACGGTGCCAAAATCCTGGAAGCTTGCAAATGTGCAACCAGTGCCCAAAAAGGGCGACCGTGCAGACTCTGACCCATTACCGTCCAATCGCCATTACCTCCATCCTATGTAAGGTTATGGAAAGGGTACTGAACAGTAAGTTGCTGACCTACCTCGGAAAACAATGATCTCCTCAGTGACCGTCAATATTACGTTCGCCGGGGACGGTCAACTGGCGATCTTCTTGTGTATGTCACGTACTGCTGGGGCGAGGCAATCGAGAAACACGGCGAAGCACTTGCTGTATCGCTTGATATCTCGAAGGCCTTCGACAGGGTCTGGCACGCTGGTATTCTCAGCAAGCTTCCTGCTTATGGCATCCCAGCTGATTTTTGTAGCTGGAAATCAGACTTCCTTAGTGAACGGTCGATCAGAGTAGTCGTTGACGGTTGCTCCTCTGACCTTATGGCTATTGATGCCGGAGTTCCTCAGGGGTCTCTTTTGTCTGCAACTCTTACCTCGCTGTACACCAATGACCTTCTTCTGTCTGGTATTGTTGGATACGCAGATGACAGTACTGTTTCAGAGAGATACTGGTCCAGCGCAAAAATCAGCGGGGCCGAGGTTCGTTCCTTAAGAGAGACCATTGTAGAGCGTACTGTTTTGACCTTAAGCTTTGTCTCCCAGTGGGGTGATGACAATCTGGTCTCATAACGCCACCAAAACACAGGCGTGTCTTTTTACTGCTAAGAGGAGTCGTTTCGACCAAGCTCCTTCTTTTCGGGGTACATATGTTCCTGTAACTGATCGGCTCGAGCTCCTAGGCATGGAGTTGACATCAGGTCTCAACTTTGGTGCCACCGTCGAGTACAAAAGCCCAAACAGCGGCCAAGAAACTGGGCATCCTAAATAGAGTGAAGCGATACTTTACGTCTGGACAGCTTTTGACCCTTTACAAAGCGCAAATCCGATCCTGCATGGAGTATTGCAGCCACCTTTGGGATGGCTCAGCAAAGTACCAAATTGCCGCGCTTGACTCGGTGGAACGCAGAGCTAAGAGGCTCATTGACGACGTAAAACTGGTGGATGCCAAGCTTCACGGCTTGGCTCATCGCCGCAAGGTTGCCTGCTTGTCGGTCTTCTACAGATTGATTCTACCTGAGTATGTGTTTCCGAACGCTTACAACCCTAATCTCTTCAAAGTGAGAGTGAACAGGGTTCGTCTGAGTAAGCTCACTCCATCGTCGACTCTGTCTCTGTCACCACTGACCTAGACTACAGTCAAGAGCAAACAAACACACCTTAAAAAAACAAAAAAAATGGACCCCGGTGGTTGTCATATTTGGCGACGGTGAATCGCGTGTCGCGGGGCTCCCGTGTCGCGGGGCTCCCGTGTCGCGGGGCTCCCGTTTCGCGGGGCTCCCGTGTCGCGGGGCTCTCGTGTCGCTGGGCTCCCGTGTCGCTGGGCTCCCGTGTCGCGGGGCTCCCGTATCGCGGGGCTCCCGAGTCGCGGGACTCCCGTGTCGCGTGTGGCGCGATGTGCGCATGCGCCGGTGACGTGCGCAAGCGCCGGTGACGTCAATGAGCAGCTACAGCGACGCTCGATCCCCCTCCTTTCCTCCTCTTCGGTTTGTTGGTCCGGCTGACGGCGCACCGGACGATGCATTGCCGATTTTCGGCAATGACGTCGATGTCGTCCGACGCCGGATGGATTTTCTGGGTTCGGGCATCGCGGCCAAGGGAGCCGCGCCCGTCGGGCTTCGGCCTTCAGGGGGCGTGGTCTCCGCGACCGCTGCGGTGATCGCTCAGAAGCACGGGGTGGCTTCTCCCGTGTTCGCAGCAGTGCGTTCGCGGGTCGTCTGTTGGAAGCCGCGTCGCGAGTCGTGGACGACCGCCTATCGCAATGGGTGAGCCGGAACTGTACGATAGACCGAGCGTGTTCGTATTGCAGTGCTACAACGACTACGGCGACATCATCAAGGCCACGCTGAGCAAGGCGCGCGAGATCAACAAGCTGAGCTGCGCGCTCACCATGCAGCTGGCCATGCAGGCGCTGTTCACCGACATGCTGCACAAGCTGGCCGGCTCCGCGCCGCACCGGCTGCTGCCCGAGATGCTGGAGCTCAAGGTACGCTCACATTCTAAACAAACTGTTTGTACAGGCAAACCCGTACAAAATCAAATGTATCAATTTTATGCTGACATCGACGCGCAGCGAATTAATAAAATATACAATTTTAAGTCAACGAGCAGTAGTCGCACATCACCGTTTGGGCTAACAACAAAATACTCATTCGCCGCGAGTCGATCAGTTTTGAGTGTTCTTTCAATAGACTAATTTAATCATTCTATCATTTAAATGTACCTTACCCGTACAGTTTTGGTCCTTCGAGCCGGATATAAAGATACCACTAAATACATGAGAAACAAAATAATTATAATACATGATTTAATGTTAATCTAATTTCTTAGTGTCTCTATCGTTAACACACTGTTCACAAATTAGATATGCTTGTATAAGAACCTAACCTAGGGGAGGTGGCTTTATCTAACACTCGCGCACTTGTTACCACCTTCGCCTTGTCCCTGCTACACTGATACACTACACTAGCATGCGCAGCTGCCGGGCGCGCCGCCGCCGGCGAGAACGCGAACACTCCGCGACCTGCTGGTACCACGCCGATCATACAGTAGATCGCGGTGTAATGATGAATGTCATAGACTGTCAATTAACAATCCGTTTTCTTTCATGGTCTTGATTTTGTCCTCGAGCGAGCGATCGAGAGCTTAAAACACTTGTGTTTTAAGCTCTCGATCGCTCGCTATGCTGGAGTCATTCAAGACATCTTGAGGAATAGACACGTTTATTACGTGATTTATGGATGCAATGACTGGTGAGTATAGGTAAGCGCTGATACGAACATCGCTCGTTCTTTGTTGATGAGCAGTTACATCAAAATTATCTGATTTGATTATGTAGCCATAATCTACAATATGTAACAAAAACCCTGTTGTTCCTTTTAGGGACGTATACATTTACCTACAAGAACAACATTGATGAAATTATAATTTAAAAAAAATGAGCACTGGCCAGTCGAGAGGTCAATACCAAATAACTATTAAAATCGGCACATTCAAAAAAATGTTTAGAGTATCTGATTTTACAAGTACATCTTTGTTTCGCTAAATAGCCTACGAGTTCGGCGACTTTCTTTGAACCGATAGAAGATGCCGCCAAAAGCTACCGCGGCGCACGTGCGTGCCTACCTACCCCGCGACCCCGCCACCCGCCGCCCGGCGAATCACTTCATTTATCCTTTAGTCTCCCGCGCAACCTAGTTTTGAACGGATGTTATTGTTGACCTACGTAGTGAGTGACTTGTGATTTGTTTACGTTTACCATGTCCTATTCTAACGTAGAATATTTGAATATGCTGATGAGCACGCAGACTCTACCAAGAACGTTTAGCGAGTCTACCATTACCATCGGTGATTGCATTCTAACGTTTGCACGTACGTACAATACCGGAAGTGTGCCCGGACGAGAGCAACATCGAGCTGACGCAGGAAGAGGCAGACCGAGGACTGGAGACATTGACACCGAGGAGCAAATGTTGGACTTGCAAGATCACTGATCTGACGCCTTTAGATTCTTTCCTCTGGGGCAGTGTAAAGCAACAGCTGTTCAAAAACACGTGCGATACGGAGTTCGAAATGCGTTCACAGATAGTAGCAGCATTTGACCACATCAAGTCCGATACCTCCGTTCTGCGGAGCGTACGTAGGCGTTGCAACAAAGGTGGTCATATCGAAGAGCATCTCCGAGTCGTCAAATAGACATCATAATAAATTAATGCATTCAAATAAACATAAGGTTTTATGTGACAGACGCGGCGACTTTGTTTTTTTTTAATGTAGTGAAGTGTTAAATGTAGTTTTAACAATTATCAATTGTGCAAAATACCGTGTAAACCAACATTTTCAAACATTCATTCGTTAAAGTGAAAAACAACAGCTGACAAGGTCACGAACTTTTGTAGCAAAATATGTAGGTAAGTGGCGCCGGTGTACCGGCCGGCGGCACAGATCAAAGAGTGGGCGGGAACGTTCTATTTTTTTCTGGTTCGCGTCATCGCTTCATGCAGAATTGCAGAGGTAAGAAATCAGTTAAACGTTACAAATATTAATTATTAAATATTTATTTTAATAATTTTTTTGAACCGTTTTTTATAAATGACTTGCTTTATTACGTATTTAGACCGATTCTTAAAACGTAGGTAAAAGGAACAACAGGGTTTTTGTTACATATTTATTTATTTATATCCTCACTTACAGCTATTTTACAGGTATAACCCAATGCAATAGTGAAGCAAACTTAAAAACTTATTATCTAAAACTTATTACATATAATGTTATCCTTGTGAATTATTATTAAAAATATTGTATAGTTATAAGTATAAGTCCGGAGTGAGTCAGTTGATGAGCGGTAACTTGATCTCCACATACTGTTAGTAGGTTACATTGACCGCAGCAAAAATAAATGTAGTTGTAAAGAGTGGCTTTCTATCCAAAGATTTTGACAGGGATCGACGTTGACTTCACATGCTGATGCCTTTGATAGGCAGAAGTCTTCATCTCTGCTTAGTTTGTGAATAGGAGAATGAATGTTGCACAAGTGTACGTTTGTCACTAGGCAGGAATCGATGATATTTTCTGTCAAGATGATGTAGGCATCCTTTTTCAGGTTTACAGCTATGAAATGAAATCTGACACTGTTTTAATTGACAACATTGTCTTGTTGTGTTTCTCCGCAGGGATTGGTATAATCTTGAATATTTCATAGGTGTCCCTGCTTATCAGAGGTATTTGTACCTCAAATATTGAGTAATTCTTAAGCATTCCTACTTTGACTCGTAGAAGTTTAAAAAGTTGTGCAAGATCCGTATGAATATTTTCCAACGGTAAGGTGACGTCAGTGGACAAATGACTTGCTATAGTGCTCAGCTGATTCCGTAATTGTTCGGCGGTTATTAAATGCGGATTAAATCGACGATGATAGATGTCTGTAATCGTATCCAGTAAGGCATTCTGTAAATCCTTCAAGTCGCGTAGTAAGTAGATTGCTTGTGACTATAGCTCCCATAGAAACTTCACTTGCTCTCGAAAGATTTTGAGTTTCAGCCTTTATTTTTCTAATGTATTTTCGATGTTTGAAAACTGTTGATGAATCATTTTATGTTGTTTGTGCATTGTAGCCTCCGTCCTCTTTAAGAGACTGAATTCTGCTTCTATGACCGAAGTTACATTTGGCCAAAATGAGACGATATGCTTTTGATTATTGCGAAGTAGAGTCACAGATTACCAAATAGTTACTTCGTAACACAGGGCTGCCAGATGAAAAAATGTCGCAATCGTACAAGTTAAAAAGAGTCGTATGCCCAAAGAAATTGGAAATAAAAAAATCGTACATTATAATTTACCCTTAATTCACTTAAATTTAAAAAAAAAAATATCACTTTTATTACAATTTCAATATTAAATAACAAACTTAAATTTAATGATGAATTAATTTGAGGTTGAAATTTAATTAATATTGACATTTAATAATTTTTGACATTTTCAATTATTCTGACAGTTTTTTTTGACATTGATAACTAAATAATTCCTCATTTAAATCTGACATCGTTCAATTTTTAAACAATAATATATAATTGCTATGATTTATTTTGAAATTTTAATTATGCATGATTTTCAAACATATTTTTTGATTATTTAAATTCATAATATTTAGATAGGTGCACACTATATTTGTAAACCTCCTGGCATAACATAGAGTGCTGTTAACTAAACTCAAGATCTGTATTTCTTTACCTGTGTTAACAAATAAAAGTGATTTGATTTGATTGATAATATAAAATCGGCACATTAATTTTTTTTTCATACAATAAGAAAACAAAGAAAATTAAAAAAAATATACCAGGAGGTACCACACGTGAGATTCATAGAAGTCATTTTTTTTATGGATTTGTCGTAGTCTTCATTTTTATCATATTATCTGTCGGCTTGAAATCAGTGCAGTTTCCGGTGCATCTAATCAGTTGCTTTGCCAGTAAGGTCCCATTGACTGTTTCTTAGTTTGGTTTTAATTAAATTTACTTCGCTAAACGCTCTTTCGCAATCAGCGTTCGAGTGTGGCAAGCTTAATAGACTTAGTAAAAACTTCGCTAGTGGTAGAGGTAGTGATATTTGCTTTTTCGTAGGAACCAATTTTGATTTAGCGGCTACTAATATTGCTGATTGATTGCTATTTTGGAACTCTGCAGTAAATGACGCAAGCATAAGCTTTTGTTCAAGCGTCACAAAAGCCGTGTAACTCTACACAGCTTGCTGATACCGTACCGTACCATCTCGGTATTTTAAATTGATTGATACTTTCTAATTCTTCCTTGATTTTGATCCATTCCTTGCTGATTTTATCTGGTACTTGTTCATCCCATTGAAGGTTAGATAACCATGTTTCTTGAAATAAAATCTTCAATTTTGTTGTTACAGGCACGATCCATCATAATGGGTCGAATATTTTAGACATGCATAGTACGATTCTTTTAGTGATATTGGTACTTGATGATTCAGTTTTTGATACAAATGTGAAGTTATCATTTGTAGGGTTCCAACGGAGTCCTAGTGTTTTAGTTAATCCTGCTTGATTAAAATTCTTGCTTTCTTGTTTATAATAGTCTTGATCTTCTATTTGCAGCAGACGACTATCGTTAGACATCCACTTTCTCAAGTTGAAGCCCCCTAATTTCAGTAGAATTCATCTAGTCTTGTTGCAATTGTAGTGCTGATGATAGGGAGCAGGCTCCATGAACTAGATCATCCATACAGAATGATTCTTCGACGATCTTAGCTGCTTCTGGGAATTTACCCCGTTCATCAGTGGCTAACTGTCTCAATGTCATCATAGCATGAAATGGAGCTGATTTTGTGCCGTATGTTACGGTTGTCAATTGATATTCTTGTATTTTTTGAGACGGGTTATCTCTCCACACAATTTTTTGTAAAGGTTGATCTTCTGGGTGTACCCAAATCTGCCTAAACATTTTTTTCTATATCAGCCGTGAACGCGTACTGATATTGTCTCCATTTAATGATAAGAGACTGAAGGTCTTGCTGTCAATTGGGCCCCATTTACATTAGGTCATTTAAACTTTGATTTGTTCATGTTTTTGCCGAAGCATTGTAAACAACTCGTAATACAGTCGTTGCACTATCTTCGCGCAATACGCAATGATGCGGTAGGAAACATTCCAGTGACTGATTGCAAGGTGAAGGTTTCATGTGACCTAAGGTTTTGTATTCGGTAATGAATGATTTATATGCGTTGAACATAGTATTGTTTTTATGTAATTTCTTTTCTAAATGAATGAATTGAGCAACAGCTGTGTTTTTGGACTGTCCCAATTTCTCCTGAAATTGTGGTACGAGTGGTAGTCTCACTTCGTATTTTCCGTCATCCAAACGGCTTGTGGTTGCTTTATAGTATTCAACGCACTCTTGATCTTCTGATGATAATGATGTATCTTCCGTAATATCTTCCATCTCCCAAAATTTTTGAAATATGTCTTAAGTCGAATTGTACCACGTTGCACATTAATTTAGTTTTCATATTTCGAATCTACACATGCCCGCTAAAAGAATATTCGAGTATACGTCCGCGCCCAACAGTATGCCAATGGGTCGGCTGATGTTGTACTCAGGATCTGCTAATTCTAGATTTTGCAGAAGTGGGCATGCTATTTTAGGGAACGAGTATGATGGTAGATATTTTGTTAAGTTGTTCATAATATAAACATCGATATTAAATTGATAAGAGTTTGTTTCTTGCGCTTGACATACAGTTCAGGTTCAGGATTCCTTTGCAACTGTTTTCTCTTTGTCCTATGCCTGTGATTATGTCGTCACACCTGGATATCTGCAATCCTAATTGCTGAGCGGCGTACTCTGTGACAAGAGACATTCGTGAGCCCAGATCAATAAGGGCCCGCAGGATCAGATATGTCCCATCTGCTTTCTGTACCTTTAGCAGTGCAGTTGAAAGCAAAGTTTCTTGCATCATATTTTGCTGTGTCACGTGCGTGTTACCTTCGTTCTTCGTTCTGGCGCCCTGATTGGACTGCTGTTCGATGATGTACTTTCAGGAACATAGGTCTCATCTGTCTCAGCCTCAAAGAATGTTTGCTGTGATGATTCATTGTCAGAGCTGTCCTGAGTTTCTGATTCTGATCGTTCTTCACTGCTATGTTCCCCCACTGAACAATCATCTTCTTCAGGATTAGGTAACGATTCTTCCATGCACCATGTCGCTTCACTGGCTGTGGACGTTCCTCCTGACACTGCTCCTTCCATCACCACTACATCTCGGCTAGTAGTGACCTGGTTTTTGACAGGATCATAAACTCTGTAGCCCTTTACATGCTCCGAGTAACCAACAAGAATGTGCTGCCGAGCTTTCTTGTCCCACTTCTCTTCTCTTTAGGAACATGCACCATAACTGGACTTCCGAAAATTCGTATGTGACTCATTTTGGGTTTCATGCCATGCCACATCTCATATGGTGTTTTGTTGTTCAGACCTGATGCTATAGAACCATTTTTCAAGTAGACGGCTGTGGCTACTGCCTCCGCCCAAAATCCTTTTTTTAACTTAGCATCGAACAACAAACATCTCGCTCTTTCAACAATTGTTCTATTGTTTCGCTCGGACATTCCATTTTGTTCGGGTGTGTAGGGGTTTGTCTTTTGGTGTAAAATGCCTGATGTTTTCAAAAAATCTTCCATCATATTCGAACAAAACTCTCCACCGTTATCTGTCCGCAAGACTTTAATACTGTCATTCTTCTGTTTTTCCACCATTGATTTGAATTGTCTGAAATGTTTGAACACCTCACTCTTTTCTTTCATAAAATACACAAATGACATGCGACTATAGTCATCTACAAAGAGTAGGTAGTACCTTGCCAATCCTATAGATTTTGTTTCCATTGGCCCACAAACATCAGCATGCACAATTTCCAGCAATTTTGTTGCTCTTGTGCCTGTGTAGAACGGCAGACGTGACTGTTTGCCCTCACAACAAACCACACAGTTTGATTTTGTCATCTCAAACCCGGCTTCATAGCTAACACCTTCCACGGCGCCATTCTTCATTTTATTCAAGTCGTTTGTGTTTATGTGTCCTAACCTCCTATGCCACAGCAAAGCATTGTCTCTGGCAAGTAAACATTTTGTCACTGGTGTAGCACATAATGTCTAACTTGTACACACCGTCAGTTAGGTTAGCAACAGCTACCAGTTCTTTCTTCGCATTGTATATGCAACACTGATTGTTCGAGAAAGAAACACTGTTGTTATTCTTGATTAGTTGACTCACTGACAATAAGTTTGTCGTCAGGCTTGGAACGCATAAAACATCCTTAATTGTTATATCGTAGCCTTGCTGCGTTGATATTCTAACATTGCCTTTGCAAGAGACTTGAAGTTTTTCTTGATTGGCGACCATAATCTCCGGTAATGTCTGTGGACTCGAAACGTTTTGCAACCAACTTGAGATAGCATACATCTATTTAAAAAACTATCAGAGGGGTAATTCCCGTAATTTTAAGCACGTTCACAGTCTGATCTCAGTCTCAATCTGTCAAAAATACAATCATATTTCCATACATTTTTGACAAGTTTTTGACATTGATTGTCGCTGAGATGAGATTGCGACTTGAATTTGAACGTTTTTTAAGTACGAGAATTGCCCCTCTGAGGTCAGGAAAAATCCAATACGAACTCAATACATCAATCAATTATGTCAAGTAAAATGTAAAACCGCACTATTGAAAAAAAGTTTTTTTGGTATTGCACCACTCATATATAATAGAGTACCTAACATTATAAAAAAATATGACTACATTAAAATTTAAAAGGGCGCTTAACGAATTTTTAATTATGAAAACTTATTACACGATTGACGATTTTCTTAATGATGATTCACTAACTGATTGACATAGGTACTGTTATTCTGATTGACATAATTATTGCGATCCTCTCATTGACCTATTTTATTTTATTTTATTTAATCTATTATCACGCTGACATTTTTAATAATATTTATATTGTAATTCCAATGATCTGACTTATTGCTAATTTTTAATTTGGAATTGAAACCTTTGCATGCCCATGTGACGGTAAAATATGGAGAACTTTATTATAAAAAACACCTATGTATACTAAAACCCATGTTTGCAAGGAAATAAATGATTTGATTTGATTTGATTTGATACCCGTCATGTGAGAGCTGGCTCCCGAATCCACGTACCACTCGTCTTTGCCGTATTTAGCACTTAGGAAAACCGCACTGAATGCATTTGTGGACTTATTTTTGTATGATTTTTCAACCATCGGACATTGATTCCGATAATGGCCCGGTGTTTTGCATTTGTATCAGGTTATGTTTTTATTTACTCCTGTCACTTTGACATTTGACGTCGACTGACCGCCCTGATTGGTGTTGCCATGTTTGGGTTTTTGTTTCGCCCATTTTGAAGCAAACGCCGATTCAGAATTCTGCGTTTCGTTCGATGTCACTGCTGCAATCTCTAACGGTTCCGAATCCATCAACTTTGTCTTGATGACGTCAGCTGTGATTGAAATTCCGGAATGTTCTATGGCCATTATCAAGTGAAAATCTGTCTGGTAATCCTGCCAACATCAATGATCCAATCCACTGATCTGTTATTTCAAAACCAGTTCCACTTAATCTTTGCGATGTTTCCACAATTTGGGTCACGTAGGTGGTCATATTCTCACAATTTTCTCGTCGTAACCGCTTGTACGCACTCTGGTCAGGTCGGCCCCGCTCCAACAATTAAGTAAAACGAACGAGTGACAGCGAGATCCCTTTAAATTTATCTATTTAACAAACCCAAGTCGTAAAAATGCTTTGTTTACATTATCGGGCGGCCGAGCGGCGCCCCGGCGCGCCGGTGACGCATCTGGCATTCAGCCCACTCGATTATTTTTCGCGCGCATTTCCGACGACCGGAATCAAGTGACGTAATAACGAAATCTTCCTCGAAAATCCTGAGTCATCAAACAATAATTTAAGTTTGTCCCACAACTCCTTCGAAGTCGTCGTCTTCTTGATGTGCACATACAAAGCGGGATCGATGGTTAGGGATACTTTGGCCCGCGTCTTCGCATCATCTTCGGGTTTTATTTCCTTTCCCTCCACCGGCTTCACACAATGTAACATGCCTTCCAACACGAGTAAATTATCAACTGCAAAAGTCCACTCATCATAGTTTTCCCTGCCCTTTAACTTAGGCACACTGGCTAAATAGTTCATTGTCATCTTGCACGACACGACCGTAACAACAATTAAACTTGAAAAAACTTGGAAAATCTGGGATAGCCCATAACCTAAAGTAAACGCGTCGGTTATTCAGTGCAGACTGAATTTATTATTTATCTACCTTCACATATAGTACATACATTCTTATGACACAATAGCTTCACATTCACACATTCCATAACATAGATGACGCTAGTAGGTACATTTTGATATAACTTACAACAAAACGGTGCTGTGCGACTACTGCTCGTTGACTTAAAAATGTATATTTTATTCATTCGCTGCGCGTCGATGTCAGCATAAAATTGATACATTTGATTTTGTACGGGTTTGCTCGTACACTGTTCATCGCCTTATTTTTGTCTGCTCATTGTATATAATTATGCGTTTTCATTTACCAGGCAAGTTAATAGGAAATAATATAGTAATATAAGATAGAAGATTTTCGCTGTCAAATGTCAACACGCGTAAAAGTGCTGCTGGTTATTTTCGCAATTTTGAGTGTAAAACTGCTTACCAGTGTTTGGATATGCAATAAAAATGTTCTTTTGATAGTGATAACTTTGTGAAATTGTTAGTAGCAAAAAGTGCGTGTGATTCTAAAAGAAAACAGTGATCAAAACTAGGAAGTTACAATCGTCTTTTCAAAGTTTCTTCACATACCCACCTAACTATTTACTTTTTCCTGTCAATCATAAATTTACTCTTGTCATGTCATTATGTCATCTGACATTTGGAAAAGTGTTGCCACAGTGAAACTTAATTATCTACTATGAATAGTGAGACTAGTAGAAATTATACTGGAGTGGAGCACCAGGCTCCAAGTCAAATAAATACGAATGAGGAATCGCTATCACCAGCATCACCTAAGATATCAGCGCGTGCAAACGCCGCCACAAGCAGCAAAAAGGCCATGACCCAACAAGTACTTCATCCTTCTCTCTTTAACAGACAGAGATCCAACTCACTCACTGAGCCTACGCCCAAAGCAAGTAGTACAGCCACTGTGCCTATAATGTTTAACACAGGTGCAAAACTAATCAATTCAGCCATAAGAGTGTCTGATTCCCAAATGCCAATTATAGAAAAGCAGCCCCCCGCATGGCAGCGTGTGCCATCATCTAAAAAACGAAAGGTCGCGGAGCTATCACCTCCGCCTGCCTCAACCCAGGCAGGAAACAGGTTTGCTGGCCTACCCATCGACCTGACAGAGGATGTAACTCGCCAACCCAAGCAAGATACTAAGCCTCCTCCAATAATTTTGTATGGAATAGAAGATCTAAAGGAATTAACCAAACTGATTGAGACGGTCATTAGACCACCTGAATTTAAATACCGGATAGTCAACAAGAACAGCATACGTGTTATGTTAAACACAATAGAAGCCTATAAACAAACCATTGATATCATTAGAGAAAATGGACTTATTGGGCATACATTCACACCAAAAGACGCAAAATGTTACCGCTTTGTTATCAAAAACCTGCACTACACAACCCCTCATGAAGCTATAAGGGAAGCAGTTGAAGCCTCCAACAATGAAATCGTAGGCGAGATAATTAACGCTCGTTATGGATCGGACAAAAGACCCACCTCAACCTTCTTTGTGAATGTCAAACAATGCATTCACAATCGCGGGGTCAAGGACATCCAATATATTTACAACCAAAGGGTTAAAATAGAAGACCCCCGCAAATCTAAAAGCATTGTTCAGTGTCAGCGATGCCAACAATATGGGCACTCTAAGAACAATTGCATGAGACCTCATAGATGTGTCAAATGCGGAGAAGGTCACAAAACTTCAGAATGCACAAAGAAAGATAGAACCACCCCAGCAAAATGCGCACTATGCTCTTGTGACCACCCTGCCAATTATAAAGGCTGTGAGGTCTATAAAGAGATCTTAGCTCGGAGAAACAAAAGCCGCACTCCACGAGAAAGGGTGTATACCCCAACTACTACTAACGCCTCAGCTGCTCCACTTACTACATCTGCCTCCAACATACGAGCCCCTAGAAACACTTATGAGAAATCGTATGCAGAAGCAGTGTCCGGACCAAATTCTACAACCCATGACCTACCACAAACTCACCAACAACAGAATCAGACACTACATCATATCCTAATCAAACAGAGTGAGAAGATGGACCTCTTAATCCAACAAATAGGCTCCTTAGTGGGTCTCATCACCAGCCTCGTCGCCAAGCTTACGAAATGACTTGCTTATTTATAGCAGCCTGGAACATCAATGGTATTGCACCCAACACAAATGAATTAGAAGTTTTCCTAAAACAAAATAAGATTGACATATGCCTGATATCAGAATCACACACAACTGTAAGAAGTGATATACGTATTCCAGGGTACTGCGTGTACCTTACCTCTCATCCGGACGGTCGAGCACATGGTGGCAGTGCTATTATAATAAAAAGCACCATCAAACACTGCCTACTGGAACCTTTTGTGACAGAACACATACAATCCACGGCTATAAGAGTAGAAGATCGATCAGGCCTTATTAACATCTCGGCGGTATATTGTCCTCCTAGACACAAAATCAATGAGGAAATGTTTTCCGAGTTCTTTAAGACGCAAGGCAATAGATTTATAGCAGGTGGTGACTGGAACGCCAAACATACGGATTGGGGTTCTAGACTCATCGTAACAAGGGGCCGTGAACTCAAAAAAAGTATCGCGGCAAATAGCATGTCAACTCTGTCCACGGGAGAACCTACATACTGGCCTACGGATGCTAACAAAATACCTGACCTCCTTGACTTCTTTGTCACAAAAAACATATGCCACAAATTCACTCAAATTGTATCTAGCCTAGACGGGTCTTCAGACCACACCCCAATCATACTAAGATTGAGTAGAACGACTGCAAAATGTAACCCTAATCATGACATGCTTTACAACTGCAAAACCGATTGGGATAGTTTTAGGGAGTACCTTGAAGACAACATCAATCTCAATGTACCTCTAAAGTCCCCTGAAGACGTAGACGACGCGTGCTTGTACTTTACTAATCTTTTACAAGTGGCAGCGTGGATCAGCACCCCTGAGTTAAAATATTCTGCTCATAGTACACCTACCCCGATCGAAGTCCGAAGAAAAATCGCAGAGAAGAGACGATTTCGTAGAATCTGGCAGTCATCTCATAATGAACGGGACAAAACCCGCCTCAACCGTGCCATTAAGGAACTCAAAGACGTTCTTGCGACGTCTAACAATGATGCCCTACAACACAGGCTAGAGAGAATAACCCCTGAAGCTAAAGGAATTTATTCCCTTTGGAAAGCAACTAAAAATTTGGCACAACCTCAGCAATGCTTCCCCCCCATCAGATCAGACAATTCATGGGCTCGTACAGATCAGGAAAAAACTGAAGCTTTCGCCTCTTACCTTGCCAATGTTTTCAAGCCGAACGAATCTGCAATTCCTGATGATCCAGAAATTGATGCCATTCTCAACCAGGACTTGCAACTTTGTGCCCCTCTGCGATCAACATCCCCACGGGAACTGTCTAGATTGATATCTACGATGGACTCCAAAAAGGCACCTGGATTCGATCTGATTACTCCGAAAATTCTTAAGGAGCTGCCAAGAAAGGGAGTAGTCTTTCTCACTATCCTTATTAATGCCTCTCTCAGATCCTCTTATGTCCCTGCTCTCTGGAAAATATCACAAATAGTAACGATCCATAAACCTGGAAAGCCGGAAAATGATGTTTCATCTTACCGCCCTATTAGCCTTACTCCAGTACTATCGAAGTTGTGGGAAAGGATCGTCCTGAACAGGCTGAAACCTCACCTACATGATAATCAAGTTGTACCTGATCACCAATTCGGATTTCGCGAGCAACACTCCACCGTAGAACAGGTACACCGAGTCTACCACACCATAAGACAATGCCTGGAAAAGAAAAAGTATTGCTCGGCAGCATTCCTCGACGTCCAGCAAGCCTTTGATCGAGTATGGCATAAAGGACTATTATGCAAGATAAAGTTGCTCCTGCCCCATTCTTTTTACTTACTATTTAAATCATACCTTGGTGATAGGCAATTTCAAGTAAAGATACGAGACGCTAGATCCTCTCTCACCAGATGCCTTGCTGGGGTTCCCCAGGGCTCCGTTCTGGGCCCAGTTTTATATAATATATTTACTAGCGATCTCCCTCAGTGCCCTGACGTATTTGTAGCAACCTATGCTGATGATGCCGCATTCCTGGCCTGTGATCAGGATGCCAACTTGGCGAGCAACATGCTGCAAAATCAGCTTGACAGGACCCATGACTGGCTAAACAAATGGCGTATAAAGGCAAGTGCGCCCAAATCGCATCATATCACCTTTGCACTGAAACATGGAAATTGCGCCCCGGTGAAATTGGGCCAGGACACTCTACCACAGTCACCATGTGTAAAGTACCTGGGATTCTACTTGGATCGAAGGTTGACATGGAAGGATCACCTAACGAAAAAAAGAACAGAAATAAACTTCCGATTCAAGAACTTGCTCTGGCTACTAGGCAGACAATCTTCACTCAGCCTGAGTAACAAACTTAGAGTTTATTGTTCCATCATAAAACCAATATGGACATATGGGATTCAATTATGGTCTTCCGCAAGCAAATCAAACATCATGTGCATTCAAAGAAGTCAAAACAGCATACTGAGGGTCCTAGCAGCGGCGCCCTGGTACGCTCGCAACTCAGAAATCCATGAGCACCTGGAAATTCCAACGGTCCTAGAAGAAGCGAAGCGCTACCTAGAGAAATACAAAGACAGATTAACCAACCATCCAAATCCCCTCTCACGTTCACTATTGATGCCAAATCACACCAAGAGACTCAAGAAAGCTGATATTGTGCTGCCTGATTAAGTAGAATTTGGACATTGGTCCTGATTTTGTAAAAATGTGATGCATCTTTCCACACATCTGATCATAGTCAGGGCTGACTGATAGCAGATAAAACCAAAAAAAAAAAAAAAAAAAAAAAAAAAAAAAAAAAAAAAAAAAAATATATAAGATAGATATCGTACTTTATTAGGCGATTCTTCGAAACACAGTTTTGACGTTTCTTTGACTGAAGAAGAACACCGTTAAATACTTAATATCCATCTCAAACATCCTTACCACATATTATAGTAAATAAAATTGTATAACGAAGCCTTATACATATGTATTATTTTTTGGTTTTATTTTTTGCTTGAGTATGATAAGGAGGCTATCACATTTCCGAATCACTCAAGTTTAGGTATCGGAGTCGCAACACGACAACATCGTTTTACGCGCACGCACACTATGAAACCGCTGTCCGCTGTATTTTATTAATTACTTAAATAATCTTGGTACTTAATATTTTATTTTTATTGGAAATTATTATTATATTATTTTTATTTAAGGAAAGATATCCGGTACGATTCCTGCTTACGCCCACTTACGACGCAAAACGTCACTATTTTGTCTCAACATTGCGATGGAATTAAAATATCTTTAAAATACTTATATTTGGCAATGATATACAATGACATTGTCAAATTTAAACCCGCCGAGTTTCGGTTCTGCATGCACACAAACTTAATTACTTCAGTCGGAATATTATATCGTTATATCAAGTCAGACTCATCATTATTTGTGTTAATGTTGACGTATGAATCGTTACCTTACCCTACCGTAATGACATTGAATACTACTAATTCAGGAGATAAATGAATAGTGTCACATTGTGCGAGAGGGACACTACAGATTCGTGTTCTCCTTTTCAAGACCATTCTTTCCGTACGTCCATTGGTAATGTAGAAGATACCTTACGTCAAACGTTTAAAGTTTGTTTCTATTTAAAAAAAAAAATATATATATATTTATATATATATATATATATAAAAAAGTACAAACACGTATAATTAAGTTCCTAGTCAGTAAGAAGGTTAAGAAAAAATGTAACAAAGAGTATGAAAAATTATTCTCTATTTGTAAAATCCTACCAGTAGATATGAAAGTCGATTATGTATTAAGCCTAGAACATTATTTTAGTGATAAGTTTAAAGTCAGTATTGAGAATAAATTTAATACTAGAAGTGTAAGAGAAAAGAGACTAGTCCAGCCAAAAGCAACAAATTATTATGGGGAGAGAACTTCTAGATACCTAGTGCCTAAATTATTTAATAAAATAGATATGCTGAGACACAGCCCTAAGTTAAGTAAAGGTTTATTGAGATCAAGACTGAGGAATTTATTGCTCGGTAACGAGGATTCAGCCGTTACCGAGAAATAAATTCACGTCATATAGGTTACAATTATTCGTTAGGTACCTACTTATTTGTTAGTTTTGTTATAAGGTTATCTGTTCACTAGATTACTTGATAATATGTATGACTAAAAACAGGCGCTTCTTGCCAACAAACTACACACATCAAAAGTGTCTAGGGATCAACATATATTTTTGCAATAACTTTTCTCCTGATTGATATTAATTAAAATTTTCTTTAAGGATTCATAAAATAAAGTGTTTTCGTTTGTCACAGTAACGATAAACCAAGTCACCTTTGCATTAATAAAGAAATTTGCCATTTTCCTAATAAAGGGATTTTTGACATTTGAACCACTAACACAAAAGTTCGAAAAAAAGACTGAAATAACAGTTTTCTTTAAAATTTTATTGGGTAACTTAAACAATTAATAATCCGTGTTTCTACCGCGAACACTAACAACACAAGAACATCGGTTTGGCATACTCAAAATGAGTTCATCCAAATCACGCTGTGGAATGGCCGCCCATGTTCGTTGCAACAACAAAAAAAGGTCTTCTTGCGACTGGATACCCTCCATATTCGGCAGAGCTCTTCTCTGTAGCATATCCCATGCATGCTCAATCGGGTTCAAGTCTGGCGACTGAGCAGGCCAGGGCAGGACATTGATGTTAGCTGCGGCGAGAGTCTGTCTTACAACTCTTGCGGTGTGCGGTCGTGCATTATCATGCATTAACTGAAATAAGGGACCGATTTGCACTTGTAGAGGAACGATGACGTCTGATACAATCGTCTCAGCATAAATTTGAGCGTTGAGGTTGCCTCTGATCCAAATCAACTCAGTTCTTCCGCCGATCCAAATACCCGCCCATACCATGATGGTTCCACCACTATAAGGATGGACTTCCTGGCAGGATTTTAATCGCTGTTGGCGTCCAGGGGTTCTCCAGTGTCGTATACGTCTTGTATCCGGTCTCATACCAAAACGAGACTCATCAGAAAAGCACACGAAACGCCATTGTTCTTCTGCCCAATTTCTGTGTTCAAGAGCCCATTGATATCGAATCCTACGATTGTGCATTGCTATAGGTGGTACCCGTAGCGGTCTTCGGGAATGAAGGTTCACTTCATGCAAGCGGTTTCTGACTGTTTGGTCGCTAATTAAGTTCCCTGAAGAGTGATGAAGCCTCACGGCTAACATCATGGCGGTTATTGTTGGAGCTCTTCGAGTTAAGATTTGAATGTATCGGTCTTGTCTCCGTGTGGTGCAGCGATACCGTCCTCCATGGCGCTCAGCCACGGTACCAGTGCTTCGGTAACGTGTCCAAAGTCGACTGATAACACTCTGACTTGTATTCAGAGCTAAAGCCACAGTACGTTGCCGGGAACCAGCTTCTATCATTCCCACGGCTCTGAGCATTTCTTCCCTGCTTAAATGACGTCGCCGCTCCATAATAACGTTGGTTTTAATCAGTAGTAGGGAAACAGTAGCACTAATAATGTCTTCAATGCGTTGTATGTTTTTATAGGGAAAATATTGACAGCTGATTTTCATCTTTTACTCGAATTTGATTCACAGTTCCTGATTCAAATTATGAAATGCACCAAAAAGGATCCATATAAATTTATAAAATCATAAATTTATTACAAAGCCACATCTTAATCTCAAGAAATCCGCATAAAAATGCTTGATCCCTAGACACTTTTGATGTGTGTATTTAGTTTGGCGAGTAAATTGTTATTTAACAAAATATGTATAATCGTGAACATAAAAAAAAAAAAAAAAAAAAAATTTAAATTTACTATTTAAAAGACAGAAAGCAGTCCGATTTATTTAAGGCCTTTGTTGTAATGTCAATACAGTAGAATGAAATCCAGCCATATTCTGTACACGTCAGACCGAATTCACTGACAGTCTGTAACAATTATATTTATTGTTATGTATCTGTGCGCGCATGTTTATGTGTGTGTGTGCGCGCGACCGTCCGACCGCTCATGTAATGTAATAAACAGTGTGCTAACAGCAGCCCGTAGTATCACTTGCTTCCCGCGACATACCTAACATTTATAAATAATTGATTTATATTTCATAAAATGGCCAGGTCAATAAAGGTTTGAAGTTCTTATGATCTGTGTCTCAACATTGGTACCAGGTGTATGCTATTCTGAACTTTGTTATCAAGTAATTAAATACAGTGCTCTATGCAATAGCCGTGGCAATAGTCTGCTCAGTATTCGGTATTATGCGTCATGATTTAATTAAGGAAATAATTAACTTATTGTTTTCAAATTTTTGTTTTACTGACGTACATAATTATAGAAGACTCAGGTGTAGTAACACCACTAAATAACGTATGTCAGTATTCGTAGACAGCAATGACTGCATTTTAATCTGTGGCCTCGTCACGTGTCAGGAGCTGGCGAAGCGTTTCTCGGTGATGTTCGGGCTGGACGCCGTGAAGAACCGCGAAGCGCTCACGGCACTGCACCGCGCCGGCATCGCCTTCGCGGCGCTGGAGCAGGCGCCGCACGCGCCGCCGCCGCACGTGCTGTTCCTGGAGCCGCTCGCCGAGTTCAGCAACAAGCTGCTGCGCCAGGACAAGCGTCACGTGCTCAAGGTGGGTCGATCTATATCGAGCGTGTCATCGACTGAACGACATCTAGCTAACACGTGGATCGGGACCGAAGCGCGCGGCAGGATCGCAGGTTTTCTAAAACGGATCGTGCGAAAAATTCTCCGATCCACGATCTTCGCTCCGTGACCGTGAATCGTGGAGCGAGCGTCGATTCAAATTTGTATCATCCGGTGAGTCCGGGCTAGGTCCATATTTGTTTTTTGCCGCGAAATATATAAACTTACTTTTCAGATACTATGGGATGATGGACATAGGAAGAGTTGGTCCTCAACCCGTCCTCGCAACATAACATAACTAACAAGTTTACATAACGAGTAATAGTACATTGTTACCCTAGGGGTGAAAGTAACTTATTTAGTCCCGAGACGGTAGCGAGGGCGCCAATAAAGTAAACATTGTGCTTTTCATTACGAATACAAGGATAGTAAAAATAAAACATGAATTATCTAAAGAAAAAATGAGCCTCTTCTCCTATGAAATCAGGCGTTAAATCCATATTATCTGAATCAGATGAACTCATTGTGTTAATACAAATCTCTGCTATACGGATGTATAAACAAAACTCTACAACTCCAAAAAACAAATGAAGATCGGATTGCCCCTTTCGCGCCAATTTTTTTTTTCTGTGGCCGGCAATTGTCTATTCAGCCATTATTTTTCATTTCCGTCATTGGAAAAATGGTAAATATTTTGCCCAAATCTGTTATTTTAAAGAAATAGTTAAAAGTAAATTATAATAAAGTAGTTTAAAAAAATATATTCTTGAATCAATACTTAACTTTATGTTATTTCAATTTTACATCGCGCAAATTGTGAAAAAAGAACTGGATTTTTTAAAATAATTTGAAGCTGTCAGTTGAAAACGATTCTCCCTAGGGCTGAAAAGTATTACTTTCAACTCGGTCCTCAGGCAACTTCAGACCTACTTTCCGAGTATGAGTAATGAACACAATATTTTCACTGTTCGGCATTACACCCCACCATATTTGTTAGTTTTACTTGTTTTGTTTGTAAATTTTGTTTGTTGTTAATTATTTCTTATTAATATGTTTGACTGTGCAATAACTTGGATATACAGTGGTGGTCATATAATATTAGAAACACCGACCTTCACTTCCATTTTCATTCATTTTTAACGCGTACGAGGGTTCTTAAGTATTTATATGGGTATCTGGTCTTTTATAGCATACACATATAAGTTTACTAATAACAAATATAAAATTAAATAATATTTTTTTTTTATCAACATTGCATTTAAATACAATGAACTTCGTCGGACAACAAATTAGAAACACAAGAAATCAACACTAAAATCTTAAACATAACTCCAATAATTAGGATAAATCGTGAAATAGATACTATCAATACCTTATTCATAACCGATTACTATTTGGTTGGGTAGCCTCTGTTGTCGGTTACAGCTTTACAACGACGTGGCATTGATTCTATGAAATGTTCACTCGTTTCCAATGGAATACCTCTCCAAACTTCAACAAATGCGTCGTAAAGTTGGACGTTGACGTTAGTGATATTATGTTTATCCGCCAATGTTTTCTTCACGATATAATAATAATATAATAATAAACGTTTATTTCAGACTTTCTGTCCATAGGTACACTTACAAAAATGAACGAAACATACAGTAAAATACACATACTAACAAAAAACTAACTAACAAAATCTCAAAAATACACAACACACAAAAAGATACCAACAATCAATACAAACAATAAAATAGCAGTGACAACACAGAAGAAGCAACACATTCAATTTGACGAGGAGGAAATGCCCACTGCTCACAAGGCAGTGTGCAAGCGCATCCAGTGGCGCAGCAGTGGAGAGTCCCACCTGTCCGCGAACACGCTTAATAAGCTGTTGCTGCTGGACCTAACACGACTCAGCAGCGACGCACATTGCTTCCTTATTAGGGCATGAAAGCCATCAGTGTGCGCCTCCGCGAACATCGTCGATGCACTGCAGAATCGTGGTAGCCCCAGCAACACCCTAAACGCGTTGTTGTATTGAACATGCAGGGCGCTGTAAGCTCCCAGTGTGTAGTTAACCCACAGGCTGCACGTGTAAAGTGTTTGGCAGTAAGACTTAAAAAGTGTAACTTTCACTTCATTACTGCTACGTGCGAACCTGTGGGCCAACATATTACACCGGACAGCCAACGGCCTACGTGCCCTTTCCACATCTGTGTTGTCTTTAAGGTCTGCGGAGACCCAGTGGCCCAGATACTTGAACTGTGCGACTCTGTTCAAGGCAGTTCCTGCTAAGGTGACTGAGGGTACGGTCACGTAGTTTTTGCCACGCCCCTTAAAAACTAACAGCTCGCTTTTCTTAGCATTGTATCTGAGCCCATGGGCCTCCGCATAAGACTCACAAACCCGTACCAACTTCCGCAAACCTCCAATCGATGGACTCAGCAATACCATGTCGTCTGCGTAGCTTATGTTGTTTACACAGACTCCATCAATGCTACACCCGACATTGGTACTGCTGAGTTCATCGACAAGCCGGTTAATGTACAGGTTGAAGAGCTTAGGCGAGGTCAGTAGTGTAGTGTAGTGTTCCACGCGCGCCCCTTTTAGACGTCGCGGGGGGAGTCAAACACCTCACTCACCCCCCAGCCCCGAAGAGGCCCGCAGTGGCGGGCCGGCACCAGTCGGGGGTTGCGGAAGGATCGTACGTTCCCGCGACCCCCGGCGTAGGTGTGAGATGGAGCACCGGGGTGGTTTTTAGTCAGTAAGAGTCTGACAGACCCCGCCGCCCGCCCCAGGGCGGCGGACATCCATGAGGATTTTCCAACCCGGAAAAAAAAAAAAAAAAAAAAAAAAAAAGGTCGGAGAAGACGTCAGTATGACAGTCATCTCCGACTCCTCCCAGGTGGAGACCAGCAGGCAATGGGTGCGGGGGCACCCTTGCCTGTATTGCACAGGCCTCCACCAGTGTCGGACGGGTATGGCCAGGTGTTCCCGGCCATTCCCGTAGCCCCCCAGGCTGGGGGGCATGCGGGGCCCGCCAGCTAGGCGGGCATGCGCCGGGAGGGTTGTGGATGTCAAGGCTGACCCGGTTTCCCATGACCCTCCCATCACGGCGATGCGGGAACACCGCTGAGTTTTAGTGGGTATACTGCCACTCTGGCAGGGAGTCCCACATCTCCGTCTCGTCACCCGACGAGCGGAGATGCGTTTGCCCATCGTACACTATTTTCCTGGTTGTTGTACCAATACCTAAAAATAGAAATAACTTCCGGATTACACTCTGTCTCAGTTTCCAGCTTCTCCCATAGCTTATCATATGAAACTAGGTCGAAAGCTTTCGACAGATCCAGAAAGCAAGCAAAGACAGGAGTCTTCTGATCACTGTAGTATTGAACAGTCTGCTTGAGACACATGATGGCACTCTACGTGGACAAACCGGATCTAAAACCAAATTGCGCATCATGGAGCTTGATATGCTTGGCCAACTGTTGGTCAAGCAGACTGTCCAGTACTTTTGCTATAACAGTGGCTAACGAAATCGGCCTGTAGTTCAATGAATCGGAAGTATCTCCGGTTCTATCTTTAGCCATTGGTACAACCACCGTGAACATAAATCTATCAGGTAAGTAAGAATGGCTAACACATAAATTAAAAAACATTGCCAAAACCCGCGGCAAGTGACAGCCCGCATTTAGCAAATGCTCGATGCTGAGGCTGTCATGACCAGGAGATTTACCTCTCACCATGCCTTTAATAATTTTTGCCACATCTTTGGCTGAAAACCTGACTTTAAGCTCTCCGGCTCCACAGTCAACATCAAGCGCCCGCGACGCCGCACCCAATGGCGACTCAACCTTAAAAAACTGTTGGAACAGGTTGGCAATTTTCTGTGGCTTATGCACGCCAGCAACACTCGCAGGATGACCAGGCTTCGGATTCAATTTATTTGTCTTTTTCCAGAAACCTTTAAAATCCTTCTTGAAGTGGTGGTCTGCAATAATATCCATTTTAATGTTTTGCTCGTTATCCTGACACTACTTCAATTGGGATTTAAAAAGTTCCCTGGATTCACACATATTATCATACATATACCCGACAGAGGGTTTACCATGTAGTACCCACATCTGAAACCAATGCCTGGCCCTCAACTCAACTCAAAGCATTTATTTCAAATAAACCAATTACAGGCACTTTTGAATTGTCAAGGGGTCGGTCAGTCAGAAAGATGAAGCTAGTTGCCCATTCCAAAGCGTAGTAGGTACCTATGGAGAAGAACACATGAGCGTCCCTCACATATCTGTTCCACCCAGTTATGTTACCTTTCCTACGCTTCTTTTTAACAGTTTTTGTATATTTAGCCGCATCTGACAGGATACAAACTATTTCCTCGTATATTTTATCTAAACAATGTCTATGTTCTATGTTAGAACACATGTTATTAGCGCAACTAGTCATTTCCGCCGAAAAATGAATATTCCGCAGTCACACAGACACCTCCGTACGGTCTGCCACGAAGTATGCCGGTGGAGGTATCCACAGCTGAGTTACCGACGAAACCAAAGTCATCATCGATACTACCGAGATACGAGACGTCGTGGGGCAGTAACCAAGTTTCCTGTAGGGCGATTACATCTGCCGTTTTGCAAGTCGCCTTATACAATCCACCGAACGAGTCACACTTTTGCAGTTGTAACTTTATTAACTTAGTTCGTCTTATCATGATTTGGGTTGGCAACATCATTTTTCAATGCACCCTCTTTGTCTTTATTTTGCCGATCGAAGTGTATGAAACAACGAAAAGCTATTCCTTCTGGCCAAAAGTTGGATTCCATAAACATGTTCAGCTTATATTTTGGCACAAATACTTTATAGGTGTTATATTCTTTTGACATTTTCATGTTCATTTTTTCTAAGGTGACAGTAATATTACATTTATCTCTGATGTAATTTACTATGTCACACACAGTCACCTCCTTCGCCACATTATAAATGTACATCGGGATTTGTACATCAGCCGCTTTAAATTTTACAGCGGGGTCAGTCACAGCCTTCCCTCTGTTCCCAATAAAGCAATTTTTACGTCTCTTTGTCAGTACCTCAATCCATCCTTCATCATAACGTTCAGGTTTCCATTGCCCATCGCGTACGATATCAGCAAAACATTTTTCATTTTGTGTTACAAAGTGTTGTTCATTCTGAGCGCTCGTGTGTCCCAACGTCTGCATAGATAACCGAGGCGCCTGAGTCGGCGTGAGCTCGGCTACGTTCGTAGATGACCGAACCGGCTGCATCTTCTGATTGGCCGTCTCATCGGTCTCGAGCGTCGCGTCGAGTCGGGCGCTCCGTGTTAATCGTACCGGTTGGGGTGTTTTACACATTGTACCTCCCTTACCGGATACAATTTCAAACGGCGCTTTGCACTCTTTTTCCTCCTCCACATTTATTGGTAGCAATCCAACAGGGCCACTGTTGCTGTCTTCATAGCTATCAATTGCTGCGGCCCCTCGTTTTGTGTTCACAGTACACGGAAAGTAATTAACTATTGACGTATTTTTCAACGACTCAAGATCCAATTGCAACAGTCTTAACTGATCAGCGGTGGCATATTGCTCCCTTATCTGGATGATTTCTCTCTGCATCCTCACTATATCCTTCAATAGTCTGGTCACGTCGACATGATCGAATAGAACTGGCGGTATTTTCTCCAGGTCGCGAGCCACAAATATGGGAATTTCCTCAGGGTCAGTTTCTTTTAACAAACCGAGTATATCATCAATGTTACGGAGCGTTTTGCCATCCCTCTTCCTTGTTTTCTTCCGCTTCGCCGTAGAGATAGAATGGAAAAGCAGATCTTTAGCATTTTCAATCTCCGCCTCCGAAAAAGCAGTTTTACATACGCGACTAAGGCCTTCCTCATCCATAACGTCCAATCTATTGCATATAAATGCAAGCACCTCGTTTATAACAACATTGCAAGAGTTACACTTTACCACACTAGAAGCCATTTTCAAGGACACGACACTACCGACCGGCAAGCGCGCGCGTCGACGACTGACCACCAATTTTCTATCGGATTTAAATCCGGACTATTAGCAGGCCACTCCAACATTGTCACCGATTGTTCTGTGAGAAACACTTTTACGCTATTTGCTGTATGCTTTGTCATTATCGTGTTGAAATATCCAACTCACTGTCAAATTTCACCTGAATATGCGCTCAATGTTTTCTCTATGATGCCTCTGTACTTATACTGATCCATAAGCCCTTCAATATTGGTCACGGGACCAACCCCGTATCCTGAAATACATCCCCACACTTTAACATTTCCACCGCCGTGCTCAACTGTATTTTAGGTGTACTTGTTATTCAAAGACGGCACGGTTGGCGCAATGGTTAAGAGGGCTATCACAATTTTTCTTATACACGGTCAATTTTAGGTCGTTCTGGAACCGAAAGCCATATACTCGATCATCGAACTCAAAACGATTGGGACTATTATTTTCAATAAGTTACAATAAAACAAAATCACGAAAAATCTAATTTATTGTTTTTTTTTGTGTAATAGTGAGAACTCGTAGTAACGCTTCCTTGCGATCAATGCATATGTGTGTAAAACGTATCGACGAAGTGCAACACTTGCGAACGGTACCCACCCATTGAAAAATTCATTCATCGATCAGACAGCATGATCCGTAAGCCACGCCCCCGGCCCCTTACAGTCTAGACGACCGCCCGCGCGCCCCCGCCATTCCTAATTTCTTATTCCTTTCTAGTATTGTCTCGCGTTCCGTTGTATTAGGTCACGCACGCGCAACCTAATTACGCGCCAAAAATTGGAGTTTTGGGCTATGGTAGATTTTTATGTGACATGGCGAACCATAACTTAGAAGAGGCCAGACGTTTGTATGCTCAGCCGGAACACCTGAACTCACTGCGCGCACGTGGAATCACTGACCCTCAAGTTCCCTTCACCTCCACCATCCTAGCTGTAACCCAGCGCCTCCTCGATCATGGACAGTTTCGAGCGCCCACACACGCGCAGGGCCGCGGTAGACTACCATACTCGGCGGAATTGGAGGAAGACATACAGGAATACTTCGAACGCGACCCACGCGGCCACGTCGTAGTACCATAATGGCGGCCAGGCGATTCAATGTTAGCCAATATTATGTATCTCTCTGGCACATTAACGCTGTCTGTTCTATCAGTTCAGTGCGTGCGTATTTAAACAGTGTGTTTGGTGAGCAGTAGATAGGTCGTGGTGGCCTTTTGGTTTGGCGCATGGAGCCCTGACTTAACACCACTGGATTTTTATGTGCGGTTCGAGATAAAAAGACTAGTTTCTTCTGATTAGCGTACTAATCGAGATGACTTAAGAAGTGCGACAGTGGACGGTTTTAATATTGTGAAAAGTGAAGTGAATAAAAGAGTACCACAAGTAAGTAAGTATTTACCTACTTAGATACGAAACATGAACTCGTAGTCTCGTACTTACTTATTACTGACGCGACGGTCCTAAGCCCGTAGAAATTATGAAGGAAAAATTAGAGTTATTTAACTGATAGGTATGTAGATAAACGCAATTTAAATCAAACAATGGTTATGAATGCGGAATCAAACGATTTATTATTGTCGCGGGTACTTAGGTATCTACAGCAACCAAGTGCAAGTAGGTACTGATGACCGCGACTGGTGACTGAACACCACAGTGAAAGGTGGACATCTTGTTCACTGTGTACCTACCTACATCAAAACAATCTTTTTTGACCGTGGGAGGACAAGGAGGTTCCTCAATAATATCCTTGCTAGCAAATTTCTAGTATTAATGTACCTAACTAGTAAAAAAAAAAAAAATATTACATTAAAATTCCTGCTTGCCATTTGGACGTACCGCCACTATTTAAGCGGATTTAAACTTATTTATACTCTAAACATATGGCTGTAGTACTATGTCTATTTTATCTATGCGTACGTTGAAGTACCTAGTTCACAGAGGTCGCCGATCGCCGCTAACATGCAATAGATAAAATAGGTACACAAATAAAAATACGAAAAGCGAATTCAGACTTTATTTCTTAACCGTAAACGGTAACAAATCGAAATTTCACCAAACTAGGTACAAGTAACGTAGGTACGCAGTTTACTAAAATTATTCTGAGAAGCCACAGAATTGATGCACAACCGAATTCAGCGGTTATCTTTATAAAAATAAGGTCTTAATTCGGTACAATATTTTCATAGAAAAGGGCACCACCAACTTATAATGAACTCTATTTGACAGATAAAACGATTCATTTTTCTGTTTGAATTGCCTGCCTTTGTGTTGCCGCCGCCAGCAACATTGTAAGAATTGGTTTCGGCAGTATTATTTTTATTCATCATAATTTTATTATGGTCGGTAGTAGCTGTATGCTTATTAAGTACCTATTAGCTCGATTGGTGGACACTCGATTAAAGGCCTTAAATAAAACTCACAAGCGTACTCGTCATGTCTAGTTGAGGTAATAGACCGTACGATTACTAGTGATTTCGTGATGCGAGAGTAGTGAATGAAATTTCAATTAATTTCTCTCGTTTACGAGGAGATGTGATAGTGCTAAACACCGTGCCGTGCGTCCAATTAGGTTCCAATACAAACGAGAGATAACGGTGGTAAATGAACTTACACCAACCTACATCGTACCTACCTGAAATAAAATACCTACTTGCAGCAGGTTATTCAACCAACGTCCGTTGCACAGCTGTTCCGCGCTACGTCATCACCGAGTGGATCGCGTTTATGAATGAAATAGTGGAATGGCTACTAAGATTTAACTCGAATGACAGAATAAAAGTGATAAATTTCTAACTTCTATATTAGATGTCTTAAAAAAGTTATAACAATGCCAATAGTAACTATTAATCGTCTGGAGTTACTGTGTTTCGGCTCCAGAACGATGTAAAATTATTCGTGTATTTGAATGTTTGAAGAGTCACACACTCAAATACAAGAAAAAATGTGATATTTATTTAGAACACTCCCGAGAGAAATAATCAAACTTTCTCGTGCATATATTTTTTTTAAATTTTGTGGCCATATCTAAACCATAATCACATATCAAAACTCCCAGTTTAGATGTGCGATTATGGTTTAGATATGGGCACAAAATTAAAAAAAAATTATCACCTGTTGCTTGTTGCAGTTCCTGGACAGCCGCATCCCGCACGGCGTGCAGTGGGGCGACGAGTGGGCCGCGCTGCTGTCGTACCGCGGCTCGCTGCTCACGGACGCGCCCGACGAGCGCCCGCCGCCCGCGCGCAAGCACTACGCGCGGCGACCTAGTACGTATACTTGCTGACACTCACACTGGACCCGCGTCCCGCACGGCGTGCAGTGGGGCGACGAGTGGGCCGCGCTGCTGTCGTACCGCGGCTCGCTGCTCACGGACGCGCCCGACGAGCGCCCGCCGCCCGCGCGCAAGCACTACGCGCGGCGACCTAGTACGTATACTTGCTGACACTCACACTGGACCCGCGTCCCGCACGGCGTGCAGTGGGGCGACGAGTGGGCCGCGCTGCTGTCGTACCGCGGCTCGCTGCTCACGGACGCGCCCGACGAGCGCCCGCCGCCCGCGCGCAAGCACTACGCGCGGCGACCTAGTACGTATACTTGCTGACACTCACACTGGACCCGCGTCCCGCACGGCGTGCAGTGGGGCGACGAGTGGGCCGCGCTGCTGTCGTACCGCGGCTCGCTGCTCACGGACGCGCCCGACGAGCGCCCGCCGCCCGCGCGCAAGCACTACGCGCGGCGACCTAGTACGTATACTTGCTGACACTCACACTGGACCCGCGTCCCGCACGGCGTGCAGTGGGGCGACGAGTGGGCCGCGCTGCTGTCGTACCGCGGCTCGCTGCTCACGGACGCGCCCGACGAGCGCCCGCCGCCCGCGCGCAAGCACTACGCGCGGCGACCTAGTACGTATACTTGCTGACACTCACACTGGACCCGCGTCCCGCACGGCGTGCAGTGGGGCGACGAGTGGGCCGCGCTGCTGTCGTACCGCGGCTCGCTGCTCACGGACGCGCCCGACGAGCGCCCGCCGCCCGCGCGCAAGCACTACGCGCGGCGACCTAGTACGTATACTTGCTGACACTCACACTGGACCCGCGTCCCGCACGGCGTGCAGTGGGGCGACGAGTGGGCCGCGCTGCTGTCGTACCGCGGCTCGCTGCTCACGGACGCGCCCGACGAGCGCCCGCCGCCCGCGCGCAAGCACTACGCGCGGCGACCTAGTACGTATACTTGCTGACACTCACACTGGACCCGCGTCCCGCACGGCGTGCAGTGGGGCGACGAGTGGGCCGCGCTGCTGTCGTACCGCGGCTCGCTGCTCACGGACGCGCCCGACGAGCGCCCGCCGCCCGCGCGCAAGCACTACGCGCGGCGACCTAGTACGTATACTTGCTGACACTCACACTGGACCCGCGTCCCGCACGGCGTGCAGTGGGGCGACGAGTGGGCCGCGCTGCTGTCGTACCGCGGCTCGCTGCTCACGGACGCGCCCGACGAGCGCCCGCCGCCCGCGCGCAAGCACTACGCGCGGCGACCTAGTACGTATACTTGCTGACACTCACACTGGACCCGCGTCCCGCACGGCGTGCAGTGGGGCGACGAGTGGGCCGCGCTGCTGTCGTACCGCGGCTCGCTGCTCACGGACGCGCCCGACGAGCGCCCGCCGCCCGCGCGCAAGCACTACGCGCGGCGACCTAGTACGTATACTTGCTGACACTCACACTGGACCCGCGTCCCGCACGGCGTGCAGTGGGGCGACGAGTGGGCCGCGCTGCTGTCGTACCGCGGCTCGCTGCTCACGGACGCGCCCGACGAGCGCCCGCCGCCCGCGCGCAAGCACTACGCGCGGCGACCTAGTACGTATACTTGCTGACACTCACACTGGACCCGCGTCCCGCACGGCGTGCAGTGGGGCGACGAGTGGGCCGCGCTGCTGTCGTACCGCGGCTCGCTGCTCACGGACGCGCCCGACGAGCGCCCGCCGCCCGCGCGCAAGCACTACGCGCGGCGACCTAGTACGTATACTTGCTGACACTCACACTGGACCCGCGTCCCGCACGGCGTGCAGTGGGGCGACGAGTGGGCCGCGCTGCTGTCGTACCGCGGCTCGCTGCTCACGGACGCGCCCGACGAGCGCCCGCCGCCCGCGCGCAAGCACTACGCGCGGCGACCTAGTACGTATACTTGCTGACACTCACACTGGACCCGCGTCCCGCACGGCGTGCAGTGGGGCGACGAGTGGGCCGCGCTGCTGTCGTACCGCGGCTCGCTGCTCACGGACGCGCCCGACGAGCGCCCGCCGCCCGCGCGCAAGCACTACGCGCGGCGACCTAGTACGTATACTTGCTGACACTCACACTGGACCCGCGTCCCGCACGGCGTGCAGTGGGGCGACGAGTGGGCCGCGCTGCTGTCGTACCGCGGCTCGCTGCTCACGGACGCGCCCGACGAGCGCCCGCCGCCCGCGCGCAAGCACTACGCGCGGCGACCTAGTACGTATACTTGCTTGACACTCACGCTATTTTCTATTTAAAATTTTCCAGCGGCATCATGTTCGACTAGATGCCGACCGCACTGAGGAAGAGTCTACGCATCAGATACTTTTGGAGCAGACCGTACACTATTTTATTTTCTTGCCACCTCAAAACATACAATTAACTTATTACAAACTTGACTATTCCAGGAGGTCAGAACGAGGACGAGGAGGGTGAGGAGAACGCAGAGTCAGACCAGGAGCCGCCCGGGTGAGCGCCAGCGCACTGTACCGTAGCTAGACGTAACGTTAGGTAGGCAGGCTCAATAACTACGTCAGAGGGCCCGCTCACGCTACGTGACCTGTAACTACTTACGTGGCTAACGTAAACCGAACAGTCTTAACAACCTTTCAACTTGCTTTCACTTCGTAATATTTTATTGGACCCGTGACTGCTGTCAGACACGTGCCTAAAAAACAATATGGTTTGACGCGGTCAGAGTATATGGTGCTTTGAAATGTCACAATCAATTAAACAAGAAAGTCATTCAGATAACTAATGCTGCCCCATCGAATATCGTATGGCCCAACGTCGATCGCCGACCCATAGGGAAGTACGCCATTTAAGATTGTTCTTAAATTTCTTTACTGTGATTGGTTGTGGTGTAGTGACAGTGTATCTAACATTATATAGTATATATTTGACCGATTCCCAGCAACCAACCAAAAACAATAAACTAACGAGCATTTGATGAGGTAATGTTTTCGTCTTTGTGTGTGTAATAACATTAGCAATCCCTGTATGTAGCGGACCCTCTAGACATATTTATTTTGTACAGTTTGTTAAACATAGACTATCTTATTATGTAGATATATTATTATTTATTTGTTCGTTTTGTCAGTCCTACGAACTCTGTTTTACCATGCTGGAGGGGGGTGCACTGCAATTTGAACACTTGAGAATGAATAATTTATAATTTTAATGTGGTCAACGTATTATATGTTTTTTAACTATCAACATATCCCTTTATTTATAAAAGTCCCTTCAAGTTTACAGACGTTTAAAGTTTAAACGTCTCTAAACTTGAAGGGACTTTTATGCCATACCATACATTTTGACGTTTAAACTTTAAACGTCAAAATGTATGGTTAAACAGTCTCTAATCATTATTTAACTTTAAGCAATGTTTATAAATAAAGTTAAATTTCAATGAAGTATAATGTAAAACCACACCTTGTATAAGCATATTATGTAAATTTAAATAAATAAGCTTGTTTTCCAAAGCAAATTTTGCTTGTACTCGATGTCCGTTTTATATATTTTATAAGTATTATATTCATTCGAAATCTTATTATAATGTTAATTGATGATGTTGAATAATCAATTTGGGCCTTATAGTGTGTAATGTGCAATGAGTGAACTTTGGGAGTGAGGACTTTATTATGTATGTAGTGTATGTATAACGTAACTGTAGCTCATGTACAGTAGGTAGTTAGATATGCTGCGCGCAGTCCGCAGCCACACTCACTATTTCACAACTTTTTCCTTAAGAGGAAACAAATTCTCGACTGATTTCTCGGTAATTTTTTTCCCGAGAATATCTTTGCAACGTTTTTTAACTTGAATTCTATTTTAAATGAAACAGTGGGCAGCGTTTGTAGACTGCGCGATAAGGTGTTGTCGGTGTTGATCATCGGCGTATTATATTGTAGTTCACTAATTAAGATATTATACTGTATTTGTTACCTATCTACATACTACTGCCTCGCTGGTCTAGTGCTTGCAAGCGCTCGAACCCAGGACCTCATGCTCAGCAGTAGCTGAGTAGCTGAGCATGAGGTCCTGGGTTCGATTCCCAGCTCGGGCAAAGTGATATTGGGATTTTCCATCTGGAATTACCCAGTAGCGTTCGGAGTCCGGAATTTGTGCCCGATGGTAGCAATAGGCTCGCCCCCTATTACATGAGACTTAAACACAACTGGCGAAATGTGACGAGTGTACTATAGGCACACGTCCGCACAACCCTTCGGGGAAACAAGGCGTGATGTTATGTTATATAATATTTTCATAATAAATGACATTTATTATAAAGTGCCGTTTCATTCTACTATAACACAACACATTACAACCTGTAGGGACACTATCTATGCAACACTTACCAATGTTTTTGAAGGGATTTCGCTAATAGTCACACTGTTGCACCAGCGCAAAAGTAACAACAAGCAGTCGGACAGTTCACAAACTCCATACGTACATATCGAAGGAAAGGAACCAAATAATGAACATACAAAAGAAGACGTCGCAATAGCATCACATGAAGAAGTCCACAGCTGTGCTGGCAACAGCACTAGTGTATGTAAGGAGTCACCAGTGACTAACGACAGTATTGCGCGCCTTAATTGACCAAGGGACACATGACAGTTTTATCAGTGAGGAGCAACCCAACGATTAAAGATAAAACGCAAAGCAGCTAGAGGAACAACCACAACTATTGGAGGCAAACAGACACACATAAATCACTTCGTAGAATTTGATCTTTTATCGCGGTGTGCCATACCCAAGAAAACAACCTCCAATTTGCCACCCAACACATTTCACCCACAAAATCGCTGACCGGCCGCATTTTCATGGCGTCACCCTGGCAGACCCAAGTTACAATCAACCAAGGCGAGTGGACCTTTTATTAGGTGTTCAAATTTATGACATCATTCTGAAAGGACCGCCTCTTAAATGTTGCACCTGTTCAAATGTCTATTAGGCTCTCTAAGTGCACAAGATACACGCCTAGGATGGATTATTTTTGGAAAGGTGGAAGAAAACACTTCTTTGGATGATATTACCGTCATGCATACACATATTTACATTGAAAATATGCTGATATCTTTCTGGGAAGTAGAAGATGACAGTAAGAAGAAACTAACAAAAGATGAAGAACACCGTGAGAAAATATACAAGGAAACATACAAGCGAAATGTTGTAGGGATATTCGTGGTAAAATTACCATTTAAAAGAGAAAAGCCTAAGTCATGTGAAGGTAAAACTAGAGATATAGCATTGAGAAGATACATGCAACTCGAAAAATGCTTTGAGAATGATGTGAATTTGATGCCGGAATACACAAAAGTAATGAAGGAGTATATTGATCTGAAACAAATGTAAGTAGTTTCAACAAACGAGATAGATTATTCTGCGGCATACTTACCACACCGTCCAGTCCTGAAACAAACAAGTGATACAACGAAGTTTAGAGTTGCCCGTAATCCTTCGTCCAAGGGTTGCAATAATATATCTCTAACCACTCGAACGTCCGGGCGAGGAGGCTGTAACAGGCTTGAACGTCCAGCCGCGCGATCGTAATTTCTCCGCGCAAGCGCTCTGCTATTTCCAACATAAAGCGAATCTAGCAAACTACTTCAGCTATACTACAATAAAATACATGTGTATAGCTGAAACTATACAGAATAAACTTATGTGAAAGTTATATCACAACAACTAGTCCAAAGTACTAAAAAATAATGTGAAACTTGAGAATATGGGTTAAATTTGAGTAGAAATTTTTTTCTACTAAATTTTTACGAAACATTTGATAGCTTGTGCCAATAAAACCTATATCTAATTAATCTAGACTAATTGACCTTTTTTTTGATGCCCATATGTCATTACTTGGAATGTCCTGTGTACGACAACAAATCAAAACAAACATACCTCTCCTTCATCAAATAGATGCCCCCTGCGATAGTGAAATTACGGCAAGATGGCCGCCCGTCTAAGGGCTGTCACACATGGTTTTAAGATTGAATTATTTTATTAGAAATGATATACAGTTTGTTTTGCTGACCTGATGAGCGCGTTTTGATCATGCATGATTATTAACATACCCGCCCACCAAGGATATTCCTGACGAAATGTCATTTTTGAACTATGTAGGACATGTAGGTGTTGCGTGTGTCTTCTCATCGTAATGTGAGGTTATCTTCAGGGAACACAATTAAACAATCCAGAAACTGCGACGACAGTTTATTCTCACCACTAATATTAACCACAACAAGCGCAAGCAGATAGATATGGTGAATAGGCGATCGATAGCGTTATAGCTTATGCGGAAGGATTAGATTCGCGCAGCAAGCGAGCGTACGTCTGCCGTGGGAGTGCGAGACAGCCTGAGGGCGCGGGCGCGCGCGTCGCTGCGCCGGCGATGGTTCCAGGCTTCCTTTGTTTCGGTGAGTAGCGGGACTTGGTGCGCGCTTTCTCGGTACGACACGACGACGCCGACGGCGCGGTGACGCTCGGCGACTCAACGATGCGGCTATGCGGTACTGGTAAGTTAGTATATTATGTTCTGTGTTATTGTGCATGTTAAATGTTTGTTTTTGTATTTCGTGTATTTAGCATGTAAATTATTTTATAGTAGATATAAATATACATATATGATTTATTTAGTTTATGTCATTTTATTATAATAATGTGTTATGGCTACGCCACAACTACATTCCGAATTTTCCGAATGGTCCGAATTTTTTGCAAACAATTTGATCAAAAAATCTTAAATTTTTTAACAAGATAACAAGAATTTTTAGCTCAGGAACCTCTGAAGACCATTTCTACCGGTTCATAAGGTTGGACAATTAATATTCTTGGGACCAGCGCTTCCAAAATTACTGTAGCATCCTTTGAATTACACCGCGATAAATAACTGACATTTGTACTTTCATATTTAGCATCTGCTACATTGAATATCGGTTCTCCGTTAAGGAAATGTCCAGGAGTTAAGGGTAACAGTTCACCAGGATCAGTAACGTTAAGGGCACTCAAAACAAGCTTCCACTTCATTGAGGAGAGTACTCATTACTTCGTACGTCAAGGAAGCGTCACCAATGATCCGTTTATGGTGAAAATTTGTTGACTCACCCCTACTTCCCAAAGTACGTCGAAATTAGGACTATGTAGGAGAATGAAGTGCCACTCAGTACCGTTGGCCTCGACTTGTTCTGCTGCCTGAATAGTTGATAATTGTTGCAATTCTCTGGAGGCACCAATAAACGTTGTGCCATTGTCGCTCCATATTTTGGCACAATGACCTCGCCTAGACACGAAACGTCTGAAGGCTTGTGTGCTCATGTCACTGGCGACTTCTAAATGAAGAGCACGGGTGGACATACACGAACATGGACGGTGTCTGCGACCCTTCGTTGTCCTAATATTTATAGGGCCAGTTTAGTCAACACCGCCATGCGAAAACGGTCGCGCTGGACAAGACCTTATAGATGGAAGAGAACCCATCATCTGGTTCTTGATGCTGGCGCGATGTTTAGCGCATGTTACACATTTGCGCACATGATGTTTGGACCAAATTCCTGACTCCTATGACCCAGTAGGCTGTCCTCAAATATTTCGCCATCAGCTGAGGACCCCCGTGCAGTGTTTTTAAGTGAGCATCTGCCACTATAAGGTTTGTCAGATGTCAAGAGTTTGGTAGTACTATTGGGTGCTTTATCTGTTCACTTAACGGAGCCTTATCAAGTCTACCTCGAACTCTGATTATGCCCTTGTCATCAAGATTGATTTTAGCTTACTGGATTTTAACTGTAAATAGCCTTGGTCCTGTAATTGTAAATATGCTAAATGTAAATCAATTATATATTAATGTAATGTTGTGGATTAATGTAATTGTAAATATTTCTCTTTGTGTTTGTCTTTAAAGAACATCATAAAGCTGCTTCTAATTCTAATTTCTGTAAATTCGGTTTATATTTCTCAAAGAACAAATTACAGTTCACTTAGAGAGAAACTTAACTAAATTAACAATAAGTATTTTAAATTACGACGTTCAAGCCACCCAAGAAACTTAACACCGTAACTCCATTTATAAAATTAAATTTATTTAAATGTGTTTTTTTATATTGCCTGCACTTAGCAATAATTCTGACAAATTTTTGTAATGAGGAATATCGTTCGAACGTGGAGCACTCTGGAACTATCGCAATGTGAGTTTTTGTTGTTTCCTCCAAGTCAGTCTTCATCTCATTGGGCCTTTTGTATCCTATAGATTTTTCGGTGAGAAATGGTGGTCCGGAAAACCATAAACTATGGTTTATGAGTACATTTAGTAATATACCTCTAGAGGCGCCGTCTGCTGGCTAGTCCTGTGTATTTACATGAAACCATTGAGATGCCTTCATGTTGGTCAATATTTCAGGTGTACGTTACCCTAGCAGGAAAGTGGTTCCTAGTGTGATATGAGTGAAACGTATAATTAGTTTATAATCTGCTGTGTATGTGCACCACATAAAAAAATGGTGCGCTTTGTCGTTTTGGAAAAAAACGGTAAAAACGATTCCTGCTAGAGTAACGTTTTGCCAACAGGAAAATTCTAAACGGATGATCGGAGAGAGAAATATTGTGCATGGCCAGAGAGCTTATATTTGTGTAAAAAAGTGCACCGAAAATATAATTGGTGCGTCTTCAAGTTTTCGAGATATTGCATTTCCTGCTGGTGTAACGTTTCGCAGAATCGTGTACCTCTAAAACCATTAGCATGCATAATAATAAATAAATAATATTATAAATGAAAATGTCTGGAAGTATAGGTCCTTCGTTCACACACAAAATACTGAATGTATTTTATTGAAATTTTAACTTGGAATAGCACTTAAGCTATTTTTTATAATGTACTTAATCATGTGCAAAGTCACAGAAACAGCTAGTAGAATAATATAATCCAATAAAAACTTTATTTTATTACTACTTTTCTACTTCAGTGTACTCGGGCACAACATGTTTCAATCGGTTCGTGAGTAAAGTAAAGAAGGTCATCGATATGTAGGAATCCGTCGCTTTTTTGTAGTCATTCGAATAAGTCTATCATTTAGATATTCATTAAGCGAATAGTAGCTTTTATTAATTAAAAATTGTATAAGTTTTTTTAAAAATATGTGAATTTTTTCTTCTTTTTTTATTGATGCAGGTAGTTTGTTATATACTTTGATGGACATTACGTAGAGACTTTTAGAGTGCATTTTTAGTCGAGAACTTGGTATGTTTAGTCTAGATCGGTGTCTAAGTAAATAGCGTGACTGAATGTCTTCACGCTTGGAGTAAAATTCTTGATGTTTACGCACAAATTTGCATGTTTCTAGAATGTATATACAGGGAAGGGTTAAAATGTTATGTTTTTGGAAGTAAGGATTGAGAGGTGAGGATTTGGATATTTGGTTTACACCTACACATCTTGGGTTGAGCCGGTTTCTTGTATTTTGCCGTCAAAGTTATGACACCGTCGTTTTGACTTTTAGCAATATTATTCAATAACGCATGCATGTACACTTTTAAAACTTTTTATGGTTATTATAAGCGTCAAGAAAGACCGAATACAGTTTTCAGCGAGCTTATACGTTTTCTCATTTAGGCGCTGCGATATTTTTTCGGGTTTTCAAAAAACCGCGATTACGTGGAAATTATAAATATTTTCTGTCACAAATACGCACAAATAAAGAGCTACTCTGGTATGTTTATTCTACAAGCGCACATGCAATGGTTTTAGAGGTACACGATTCTGCGAAACGTTACTCCAGCAGGTAATGCAATATCACGAAAACCTGAAGACGCACAAATTATATTTTCGGTGCACCTTGTTACACAAATATAAGCTCTCTGGCCATGCACAATATTTCTCTCTCCGATCATTCGTTTAGAATTTTCCTGCTGGAACAACGTTACTCTAGCAGGAATCGTTTTTTCCGTTTTTTCCAAAACGACAATGCGCACCAATTTTTTATGTGGTGCACATACACAGCAGATTATGCACTAATTATATGTTTCACTGATATCATTCTAGGAACTACTTTCCTGCTAGGGTAACGTACACATATTTCAGAGGTACGATTGGCTATCAAACGTCTTTCATCTGCTTGGATGGCTGTTCAGCCTAGGTGGTATCTGTCCAAGCCTTGATTCGGTCCCTCGAAATATTTAAGACATCTGCTGTTTCTGTCAGAAGATTTGACATCAGAACTGCTCCACACAGCTCTAAACGAGGCATGCTAATTTGCTTGACGGGAGCTACTCTGGATTTTGCAACAAACAATTGCATTGAATGCAATGAATTTTGCAGACAATATCTACTATTCACAAGTTAATAACAGCCGAGTATGCTGTTTTGGAGGCGTCACTGGAGCCATGCAGCTCAAGATCATCGTTGGACTTAGTGCCAATCTAACGAGGTTTCCGTACTTTACTCAGTTGTTACAACTCTTCACGGTAAGCATCCCATTCTTTCACTAATTGAGTGCTTACTTATTCATCCCAACTAACACCTCATAATTTTTGGGATGATTGTTTTTGCTAAAACCACACTATAGTAAGCGCGTTATCATCTGAGTCGTCGGGCCATAAATCAATTCCCTATGTGTATCTCGAAAGAACTTACGGGCCTTATGGAGCCGCTTAGTGAAGGGCGTAACAATAAAATAAATATATCGATAAGTAACGTTTATTATCGCATCTTGTTCATAAACTTTAACGAGTTAACAAAGTTTTGATATTAAACTATATTAATTTAGTATGATATTAGTGACTACAAGATACTAATTTAAATACCAGTATAAACCGTGAATCACTGTTCGTGTTTGAGGGCTAATATCGCCATGTAATTTCTTCAAATCAACGCGGCAGCGTTAGAAAATACACTATAGGTACATAGTGCGCAACGAGTGGTAACACATGAATGTAATTATTTAAATAGCAGTAAACACATTTATAGCAAAAAAAAAAACATGCGGGGCAGTCTTTGAGGACTGCCGATAGAAGTGGACACTTTTTTTTTTCTTTCGTCGAAAAAGTACACATATTATATATATACACAGTATAGATATGGCTCATGGAAAGCGTTCGGTGACGATGACGCGAGTTCCGTGATATTTGTTCACCCAAAAAGTGCTCAACGCGCCAAAAGAGGTTTTCACTTCAAAAACACGTACAGTAGTACCCAACTGATATGGCTTACCGATGTACCTGCGCCGAAGATGAATTTTTAAAGCGCGGGAAATGCTATTGACTAATCGGCATGCTCCACGTATCGCGCTTCTTTTTCCTGTACCGCTATTGGTCGGCAGCTGCCGCCATGTTAGCGCGCGCCGCGTGGCATGTAAAAGTACACGTAGTGGCAAAAAAATTGTTTCTTTTTATGATTTAAAATGAGTTCCTTAAAAAGGGTGCCCCCTTTTTACTAGGATACTGGGATAGCAGGAGTGCGGCCTTTAGATTAAGTATTTTTCTATTGTTTACTAAATTGTTTATTAAATAAATCGTACATTTTAAATAACCTGTATTTTTAATTAAATATTTATATTTGATAAAAACTGGTGGCCCGATAAAATTGGCACGAAGTGTAATTGTGCGGAGGGGCGTGACTTGCGAGTGAGACGGAACTAACAGCTGCAGTGTATTATGTACCTTATAATAGTGACCTAAGGTTGATTGTAAGTTTTGAGCATTCTTTCGTTAATCTTCGGAGCCATACTTTCTTTTCTGCGCGAACGAAGATTCACGACGCGCCATATCAGTTGGGTACTACTGTACTGCAATTGCATTTGGTAACGACCAATCAGAAGCGTACAGATCATTAGTGACTCATCGACACCACGTGAGCAGGTAGCCGTTTACCGATAGCAGTCCCGTCGCGCTGCACATTCGTATTTCTATTGACATTTATGGCCTCACGACTCAGTTGATAACGCGCTGACTGTAGGCGCTAACTAGCCTAGTGGGTCAAAAAATCGAGCTATGTCCGAAATAATTAACCTTTTAGTTACAGGTGCAGTCGTCAGCGGAGGAAGATACACCGAATATTGGAAGGTATCTTCGTTGCGGTTCCAGATAAATCCCAATTTTTTTATAGTGTTATCTAATTTTATTTCTAACCCGTTCTCTTCTTTGTACTCCTTTTTCTCTAATTCATTATTTTGCATTATGTCCCTTTGTCCTTATTTTCAGTTGTTGTAGTTTGATCTGTTTGTTCTTTAACTTTATTTCTTTCAAGTTCATCTATTTTTTTCAGTATTTTCTGACTGTTGCTGTTTCAGTTTGTAATATAAATCCAGCTTTTCCTAATAATGCAATGATTTGCATAAATATTTCTACGTCTTCTTTGACACTATTGCATTCTATCATTAGATCATCCATCGCGGGTTTATTAACACACATAAATAAAGGTTTCTTTTGTACACGAAGTTACAGTAGAACACTGTCTCCTAGGTCACAAGGCAGGGTTTTTCATTATTTGTGCAGACTTTTCCCGAAATCCAATGTACCTTTGTGATTTTTTTTGGTATTGTATACAAAGGTATTTTGTGTCAATATTTTTTTTGTTTTTTAATCCGTGTAGAAGTAATTTAAAACCTTTTCTGCAGCAAGTGGATAATTTGTGCCTTCATCGACAGCGATCTTTTTTTAAAATTCTTTATTAAAAGGTTCTTAGTAATTCGTTACAATCCAGTCTATAAGACCAATAAGCAAATTTTAATCTAACTTAACTTTTTACGTGATAATTATTTTAAAACTTAGAATAGTGCTGATTGTACTTTACACGAGTACGTTCCACTTTCTTAGAGTCTGATATATTGATTTAAACACTTGCAACGGTTAGTTACAAATTATATCAAACAAAACCATATTAAACAAATAATGAATTAAGTAATCAACATTCTTGGTTTAATTAAATCTGTATAATCCTAAAGAGAAAGAGATCACAATTCACAAATAATAACAATCATATTCTGTAGTTTGTAGTAATAATCAACATTCTTCTTGCCTTAAATCATATCAGTTTTACCAAAAAGAGATCACAAATAATCACAATAGTTTGTCATAAATTGTAGTATTAATAAAAAGATAATAAAATATTTTTTAGACTAATAATAAATTCAAACCACTTTAACCAAAAAAATACTATTTTAATTCTCAAACAAAATACGTAAGTTTAAGTTCTTAAACGCGTAATCGAAAGCAAATCTCGTACAGGAAAAGCGGCAGCGGTGTCGCCAACTCACTAGTCGCCACTACTCGCATGGGAGGATTTGCGATTTGCATCGTTCTGTGATGAACACCGAAAATATCGTAAGTCCCGATATTCAAAAATTCAATTTCGGTATTGTGAAGGCTTCTTTTCGTTCCGGTATCCCGGTATTTTCGGTATCCGGGATCCCGGTTTGCGAACCCTAATCTAACAGCTGAATTGCCTCGATGTCCACATGTCGGTCAAAGTCAAAGTATTTATTTCAAATAGGCACATAAAAGGCACTTTTGAACGTCAACATTTACATTTAAATAGAATTGATTCTAGTCGCCCCTTCCAAAAGGTAGTTTCGTATGGAGAAGAATGGGCAAGAAACTCCACCGTTACTCTTTTAAAATGTGTTACAATATTTTGTATACATTAATTATATAATTATAATTATGTGAAAACGATGCACCTATAATAAAAAATTACCCTACCACAATAGGAAAAAGATTTTAATAAATGTAGCAATGATAAATAAGTTAATTAAGTGATAGATACATGATGTTCACATATTTACAAACATTGTAAAAGTATAAGATTTCCCAAATTATGTAAACAAGTAATATGCCAGTGTGTTAGTTAAAGTAATCACAGAATGTAAATCAATGTCATTAAAATAATAAACTATACAATTAAAGTAGCAACAAGTTTAATTTTGTCTAGACCCTAGATTATCCTATGGAGCTGGACCAGCATGTTAAATATGCTTGTTTACACAGTGAACTTTTTATATGAATTTAAATTTTCTTTCATTTAATTGCAATATATGACAAGGTATTTTGTTGTCGCATTTAACACAGTACCCCATAAAAGATGTATGTACTTTAGCTAATCTGAAAAATGGTTGATCTATTTTATCTTTATTTCTTGTATTAAGTCTATCACTTATTTTATTAAAAAGATGCAGATTTTTTCTTACATACATAATATTTTCATAAATGAATTGGCAAGGTACCGTCATAATATTAATCCTTTTAAATAGTTCCCTGAGACGGTGGCGGTGACGTAGATTGTAAATGGCTCTGACGGCTCTCTTTTGCAAAATAAAGATGGATTCAATGACAGCAGCCCGACCCCACAGTAAAATGCCATACGACATAATGCTGTGGAAGTAGCAAAAATAGACCAAACGCGCGGTTTCTACATCTGTTAACTGTCTTATCTTTCTAACAGCATAAGCGGCCGAGCTTAGCCGCCCCGCAAGAGATGTTATATGAGGTCCCCATTGTAATTTCTCGTCTAGCGTGATTCCCAGGAAAACCGTGTGATTACTAAATTCCAGTTTTTCTCCATTCAATATAATATCACATTCGCTACTTCTAACATTCGGTAATTTAAATTTAATGCAATTGGTTTTTTTACCATTTAGTACCAAATTATTTATCGTAAACCAATCATGGACCTGAAGAATAGAGCTATTCACGTCGTCAAGATTTTGTGACCGTCGGTCTATCTTAAATATCAATGATGTGTCATCTGCAAATAACACCATCTTCGGTTGATTTTGAAGTAATTGGGGTAAATCATTAATATAAACTAAAAAGAGGAATGGACCCAATATCGAACCTTGAGGAACGCCCATTGCCATTTCAGACCCTAATGAGTTTATGCCGTTTACTTGAACTGTAACTTTTCTATCTTTCAGGTATGATCTTAGTAAATCAAGAGCTGTATTTCTAATCCCATAGTGGTCTAGTTTCAGCAGAAGTGTCTGATGGTTTACGTAATCGAACGCCTTAGAGAGGTCGCAAAAGATTCCAATGGCATCTTGTGCTTCTTTCCAGGCGTTAAAAATGTTCTTTATTAGGGTGACACCAGCGTCAGTGGTACAACGCCCTTTGGTGAAACCGTACTGTTGTTCATGAAAGATGGAATTTTTATTAAAGTGACGTAACATTTGATTGAGCATCATCTTTTCAAACACCTTACTGAGAACTGGCAGAATTGACACCGGCCTATAATTGTTGGGTTCTTTACTATCACCGGATTTGAACAAAGGCACTATTTTACTGTTTCATGAGATCCGGAAAGACTCTTTGGTCTACACTGGTGTTAAATATGAATGCGGAATGGTGGAGTCGATGTTCATGGGCCTCAGCAAATTTTTGGATTATGTTGGTGACGGGTTCCATTTTTAGGTCACGATGGAGGTCGTCATTTCTTATATACCAGGGAGCAATAACAATACTCCTGAGTACCTTATTCTGAAATGTTTGTATAATTTTGATGTTGGATGGTTTAGTACAGCCCCAGTTGGATGCCATATGTCCACATTGGCATAAGAATATGCTTATAGTGACTTCGTTTCATTCAATTTGATTCTCCATTTTTGTGCCCAGTCATGAACTTCATTTACAGCGATTGGTATCTTTTTGATTGCTTCACTCTGGTGCAGATATGTTTTTATTATTTATATTTTTTTCAATTTCGTAGAACTTTCTTAAAATTTCTTTCCCTCTAGGTTGCATGCATTAATTTTTTTAATTTACTATTTGCACTCGTCGTGTTTCCAGGGCCAACGGCACCCGACAGGACCCACATTAATGTAGTGCTCTCATAGGTTATTATATATCCAGCTAGTCGAACGTGTCTGAGTTAAGACTTCGCTCAGGTAGGTAAGAGGTGATCTTATTTTAAACATAAGCACAAACTTGAAACTTAACGTTAGAGTCGACACGAGATTTAATCGTTAATTGTACCATGTACTTTGTCATGGTTGACCTGTTTTCTCCTAATCCCGACACAAACCCTTAAATCGGAATCTTTTTCAGGCTAAGATACGGCACCGTGGCCTCTGTTATGAAACATGCCTGCGAACCTTGATCGAGCAAGGATCGGACCGTCTGGTATTCACACCCGTCTTTGACGAGGCCTTTATCAGCGCAGTGGCTAATTTTTTATTTTTTTTTATTTGTTAGGGACAAAAAACAGTTACATGCCAAGCTTAACTAGAGATACTTAAAATAGCACCAAAACTTAGAAATACATTTATACACAGTCTATACCATATTCATATTACTATACATGTAACCCACAAAATTGCCCACGGATTCTCAAAAAAAAAAGTTAAAAGAAAACAGACAAAATAGTGTGCATCGTAAAAGCCTAATAATAAAAAGGAAAGAAAAAAAAATACTTATGAATTCAGTAACTCGATTGCTCTCGCCATAAAACGATCTTTGGAAAGAGTAAATATGTCAACCTCCATGAAGTGAGCGTTGTACGCATCAACAAGGCGACGAAGGGGCACGCGCTCCCCGGCGTTAGTCCTGCACGAGTTCGTGTGAAATAGTCGAGGCACACGTACCCCACGAAGCATGACAGATCTAGGTACTATATAATGTAGACTATTTGTTAAAGGAATGCAGTCGAACCTATTATTGCATATACCATGCAGCATCATTACACCCAGAAGAAATCGTCTAGACTGCAAACTAAGAACATTGTCACGTTTCAGCAATTGTTTATAAGAGACTTTAGGACGATTACATTTATAATTCATAGAACGCAAATATTTTCTCTGCACAATTTCTAGCCTATCTTTGTACTTATTATATAGAGGATCCCAAATTTGGACGGCGTATTCCAATTGCGACCGAATCAGGGTTTTATATAATATTAAGAATGTAGAGGGTCGCACAAAGCTACTTGAAAATCTCATGACCAGTCCGAACATCTGAAAGGCTTTTTTTACTATATTGTCAATATGAGTATCAAAATGCAGACAAGCGTCAAGCGTAACACCCAAGTCACGGACAGACTGAACTTCATTAAGACTTATACTGTTTATTGAGTAACCAAATTTGATTTGATTTTTATTTTTAGTAAATGAAATCGTGTAACATTTAGGAAGGCTTAGAAAGAGTTTATTTTTGAGGCAGTATTCATAAAATCTATCAAGGTCTTGTTGTAAATACTGGCAGTCGCGAATATTCTTACAGGTGGTATACATTTTCATATCGTCTGCATACATCAAGAATTTTGTGTTGATAAAACAATGTTTAATGTCATTAATAAACAATATGAATAGAAAAGGACCCAATACTGACCCCTGTGGAACCCCGGATTTAACAACTATAGAGTTCGATTTATGCCCATTAATGACGATCTTCTGAGTTCTATTGAAAATGTATGAAGCAAACCATCTGAGTAAATTGCCGCGTATACCATTAAAGGCAATTTTTTCCATGAGCAGGGCGTGATCAACCTTGTCAAAGGCCTTCTGAAAATCCGTGTAAACAGCGTCAACCTGTACCCGGCGGTCCATATTTTCAAAAAGATAGTTCACAAAGGTCATGAGGTTAGTGGTGGTAGAGCGACGTTTGACAAAACCATGTTGTTCGGGTATGATAAGATGACGGATATGAGGATATAAGGCACTGTGAACAAGTCGTTCAAAAACCTTTGACAAAGTGGATAGAATGGAAATGGGCCGATAATTCTCCACATTATTTTTATTGCCGCTCTTGTACACAGGGGTGATAGAGGCTCGTTTCCAAACTGCGGGAAAGACCCCTTCCTTCAAACACTTGTTAAAAATTATATACTATAAGCCTGAAGACAAGTGGTCAGCTGTACTTATGAAGAAGGAGGGTGGTATGCCATCGGGTCCAGCTCCTTTTGAAGAATCAAATGCCTTCAATGCTGCATGTATTGATTCCTGTGGCAAGTAGATGTCAGAGATACATGGCGAATTGTCTTCGTAGCAATTAGACGGTTGCCATATGTCTGGGTCAAAGGTAGAGGGTTCATATACCGAACAAAAGAAAGCCGAGAACAAATTGCATAATTCCTTGGGGTCTTCGGAAGAAACATTCTTGTAAAACATATTAGCAGGGTACTTAGCTTTGCCATTCTTGGAAGAGACATACGACCAAAAATACTTAATAGATTTTGGAACACTGTCCTCAACTGTCATATATCTCTTATAACATTTAGCGGTCTCACTATGAAACAATCTGCGATAATCTGAAAAACGCACGTAATCAGAGTGATTACCATATTTCTTCCACTTAATCCAAGCATGTTCTTTAGTTTTGAATGTTTTTATTAGAGAAGGAGAAAACCAGATCGGAAATTTCGAGGTTTTAGTATGAGTTAATGGAGTATGCGACCTGAGGGGCAATTCCCGTATTTTTAAGACCGTTCGCATTCTAATCTCAGTCTCAATCTGTCAAAATTACAATCAATTTACATACATTTTTGACAGGTTTTTGACATTGATTGTCGCTGAGATGAGATTGCGACTTGAATTTGAACGTTTTTTAAGTACGAGAATTGGCCTACTGATCACTTTATATATAGCTTCATAAAAGAAATCAACAGTCATCTCAGAAGAAAGATGAGAGAGTGACTCATCACAATCTATATTACCTAAGTCGTGTTTAATGCAATCATAGTTTGCCTTGTAAAAATTATACCTGCGAACAGGATGGCATTTCATTGGTTTGAAACGCACATCTAGGTGAGTGAATATTGGGGGGGGGTTTGGAGGCTATCGGGATTCACCAGGATATTGCAGGGCATCGTTTGAGGGTCCGCGTTAGAGATTATCAAGTCTAGCACACGACCTGAACTATTTTTTGTGTAATCAAATTGCAAACCATTTATTATACTAATTATAAAATTAATTAATATACGTCCCGTAGAGTCCGTGTGATGTGCAGTGGCATGGTTCCCCTGCTACACCCAATTAATCTCGGGCAAGTTATAGTCACCAAAGAAATGATATGAATTGCAATTGGGATTGTTAGCTAAGCCTTGCAGCATGTCTAAGTATTGCTCATATACGTCATATAAGTAAACAAGCCTGCGATCCTTGCTCGATCAAGGTTCGCAGGCTTGTTTCCTAACAGAGGCCGCGGTGCAGTATCTTAGCCTGGAAAAGATTCCGATTTAAGGGTTTGTGTCGGGATTAGGAGAAAACAGGTCAACCATGACAAAGTACATGGTACAATTAACGATTAAATCTCGTGTCGACTCTAACGATAAGTTTCAAGTTTGTGCTTATGTTTAAAATAAGATCACGCCTCTTACCTACCTGAGCGAACTCTTAACTCAGACACGTTCGACTAGCTGGGTATATAATAACCTATGAGAGCACTACATTAATGTGGGTCCTGTCGGGTGCCGTTGGCCCTGGAAACACGACGAGTGCAAATAGTAAATTAAAAAAATTAATGCATGCAACCTAGAGGGAAAGAAAGTTTAAGAAAGTTCTACGAAATTGAAAAAAATATAAATAATAAAAACATATTTGCACCAGAGTGAAGCAATCAAAAAGGTACCAATCGCTGTAAATGAAGTTCATGACTGGGCACAAAAATGGAGAATCAAATTGAATGAAACGAAGTCACTATAAGCATATTCTTATGCCAATGTGGACATATGGCATCCAACTGAGGCTGTACTAAACCGACCAACATCAAAATTATACAAATATTTCAGAATAAGGTACTCAGGAGTATTGTTATTGCTCCCTGGTATATAAGAAATGACGACCTCCATCGTAACCTAAAAATGGAACCCGTCACCAACATAATCCAAAAATTTGCTGAGGCCCATGAACATCGACTCCACCATTCCGCATTCATATTTAACACCAGTGTAGACCAAAGAGTCTTTCCAGATCTCATGAAACATAGTAAAATAGTGCCTTTGTTCAAATCCGGTGATAGTAAAGAACCCAACAATTATAGGCCGGTGTCAATTCTGCCAGTTCTCAGTAAGGTGTTTGAAAAGTTAATACTCAATCAAATGTTACGTCACTTTAAGCTATAATAAAAAGCACAATAAAAGCTTTTAAGCAAATCAAGATCAAATTGACTGAAGATCTTTGGGGAATGTCCATTAAAGTCTGTACATCCATAATTGACACTATAGCGCCTTACTTAGCCTTCATATTTAATTTGTGTGTGGATCAAGGAGTCTTCCCGGATTTAATGAAATACAGTAAGGTAATACCACTTTTCAAATCCGGGGACAGCAAAGACACCAATAATTATAGACCCGTATCCGTGTTGCCAGTTTTCAGCAAGGTATTTGAAAAGGTAATGCTTAATCAAATGCTCATTCATTTTAACACAAATAAAATCTTACACAATCAACAGTATGGTTTCACCAAGGGACGTTGTACGACTGACGCTGGGGTCACCTTATTAAAACACATATTTACGGCGTGGGAAGAGGCCCAAGACGCCATAGGAATCTTTTGTGACCTCTCCAAGGCATTTGATTGCGTCGATCACGAAACCTTGCTCTTGAAACTTGAGCATTATGGACTTGGAATACTTGCGCTCAGTCTAGTAAAATCTTATTTAAAGGATAGGCAGCAGCAAGTTCAAATAAATGGTGTCAATTCACTTAGTTTAAAAGTAGAAATGGGAGTTCCACAAGGCTCGATATTGGGTCCTTTCCTCTTTTTAGTGTATATTAATGATCTACTCCATTTATTAAAAAATCAACCACAAATGGTGTTATTTGCTGACGATACTTCTTTAATTTTTAAGGTAGAAAGAAGTGCTACAAATTTTGACGACGTTAATAACGCCCTAATGCAGGTCCATAATTGGTTCACTGCTAATAATTTAGTATTAAATGGGAAAAAAACTAAGTGTATACGATTTTCTTTACCTAATGTCAAAAGTAGTGATTGTGAGATAGTATTGAATCAAGAGAAACTAGAATTCGTCGATAAAACTGTTTTCCTGGGGATCACGCTCGACTCGAGGCTTCAATGGGGTTCTCATTTAACGTCTCTGGCGGGACGGCTAAGTTCAGCAGCATATGCTGTCAGAAAAATCCGTCAATTTACCGATGTAGATACCGCGAGGTTAGTCTATTTTAGTTACTTTCATAGTATCATGTCTTACGGTATTTTACTTTGGGGACGGGCTGCAGACGTCGATTCTATTTTTATTCTGCAGAAAAGAGCCATCAGAGCCATATATAATCTCCGCAGGCGCGATTCTCTAAGGGAACTGTTTAAGGTTATTAAGATCTTGACGGTACCTTGTCAATATATCTATGAAAACATCATGTACGTAAGAAAAAATGTACATCTTTTTACTAAAAGAGGTGATAGACATAATTATAGTACCAGAAATAGGGACCTATTAGTTCAACCAGGTTTCAGACTGGCTAAAGTGGACTCATCTTTCATGGGGTACTGTTTAAAATGTTACAATAAAATACCTCCCCACATACTTCAACTGAATGAGACGAAATTCAAAGTTTGTATAAAACGCACACTATGCAGCCAGGCATATTATAAGTTGGGGGATTATATCGCTGATAAAAATGCCTGGCTCAATGCTGGTCCTGCTCCACAACCACAACTAATTGATTAACATTTGAAAATACTGTTGGAGCGGCTGAAGATTGTAAGACTACCTTTGCTTTGTATAAACTCAATCTCCTTTGTATTATATAATTGCATAGGACAAGTGTGAGTACTATGTACTATCGAGCTACCATTTACCGGGTAATGTCTTTCATTGACTTGAATGTGTCCTGGCGGCTGATAGATGTCATGCTCACTCAAATGTCTCGCTGACGGTGGCGCGTGTGTTGGGTCATTTAGCTCCCTTCAAAATGGTTGAGCTGAATGGTGCTGATCCATGCGTCATGTTCGTGAACGGGCGCTGTCAGTTGGGACTGGTCATCTCTTAGCCACCACGGCTTATTTTTAATTATTTTATTATGGATTGTTTTGTTTGAATTTATATTTGCTGTACACTGGACACTCAATGTGTACGTCTTATTTACATCGTTCTCACATATAATTATACCTATATACAAGATTAATGATGTAACTAATATTTATGTAACAATATAATTTAAAAGAGTGTCCATGGAGTTTCTTGCCCGTTCTTCTCCATAGGTACCTACTACGCTTTGGAATGGGCAACTAGCTTCATATTTCTGACTGACCGACCACTTGACAATTCAAAAGTGCCTGTAAATGGTTTAATTGAAATAAATGCTTTGAGTTTGAGTTTAATAAAAATTCCATCTTTCATGAACAACAGTACGGTTTCACCAAAGGGCGTTGTACCACCGACGCTGGTGTCACCCTAATAAAGAACCTTTTTAACGCCTGGAAAGAAGCACAAGATGCCATTGGAATCTTTTGCGACCTCTCTAAGGCGTTCGATTACGTAAACCATCAGACACTTCTGCTGAAACTAGACCACTATGGGATTAGAAATACAGCTCTTGATTTACTAAGATCATACCTGAAAGATAGAAAAGTTACAGTTCAAGTAAACGGCATAAACTCATTAGGGTCTGAAATGGCAATGGGCGTTCCTCAAGGTTCGATATTGGGTCCATTCCTCTTTTTAGTTAATATTAATGATTTACCCCAATTACTTCAAAATCAACCGAAGATGGTGTTATTTGCAGATGACACATCATTGATATTTAAGATAGACCGACGGTCACAAAATCATGACGACGTGAATAGCTCTATTCTTCAGGTCCATGATTGGTTTACGGTAAATAATTTGGTACTAAATGGTAAAAAAACCAATTGCATTAAATTTAAATTACCGAATGTTAGAAGTAGCGAATGTGATATTTATTATATTGAATGGAGAAAAACTGGAATTTATTAATCACACGGTTTTCCTGGGAATCACGCTAGACGAGAAATTACAATGGGGACCTCATATAACATCTCTTGCGGGGCGGCTAAGCTCGGCCGCTTATGCTGTTAGAAAGATAAGACAGTTAAGAGATGTAGAAACCGCGCGTTTGGTCTATTTTTGCTACTTCCACAGCATTATGTCGTATGGCATTTTACTGTGGGGTCGGGCTGCTGTCATTGAATCCATCTTTATTTTGCAAAAGAAAGCTGTCAGAGCCATTTACAATCTACGTCACCGCCACCGTCTCAGGGAACTATTTAAAAGGATTAATATTATGACGGTACCTTGCCAATTCATTTATGAAAATATTATGTATGTAAGAAGAAATCTGCATCTTTTTAATAAAATAAGTGATAGACATAATTTTAATACAAGAAATAAAGATAAAATAGATCAACCGTTTTTCAAATTAGCTAAAGTACATACATCTTTTATGGGGTACTGTGTTAAATGCGACAACAAAATACCTTGTCATATATTGCAATTAAATGAAAGAAAATTTAAATTCATATAAAAAGTTCACTGTGTAAACAAGCATATTACAAATTAGAGGATTATATCCAAGATTCTTATCTTGGATATAATCCTCTAATTTTAACATGCTGGTCCAGCTCCATAGGATAATCTAGGGTCTAGACAAAATTAAACTTGTTGCTACTTTAATTGTATAGTTTATTATTTTAATGACATTGATTTACATTCTGTGATTACTTTAACTAACACACAGGCATATTACTTGTTTACATAATTTGGGAAATCTTATACTTTTACAATGTTTGTAAATATGTGAAAATCATGTATCTATCACTTAATTAACTTATTTATCATTGCTACATTTATTAAAATCTTTTTCCTATTGTGGTAGGGTAATTTTTATTATAGGTGCATCGTTTTCACATAATTATAATTATATAATTAATGTATACAAAATATGGTAACACATTTTAAAAGAGTAACGGTGGAGTTTCTTGCCCATTCTTCTCCATACGAAACTACCTCTTGGAAGGGGCGACTAGAATCAATTCTATTTAAACGTAAATGTTGACGTTCAAAAGTGCCTTTTATGTGCCTATTTGAAATAAATACTTTGACTTTGACTTTGACCGACATGTGGACATCGATGCAATTCAGCTGTTAGATTAGGGTTCGCAAACCGGGATCCCGGATACCGAAAATACCGGGATACCGGAACGAAAATTCACATATCACACTATAGAACTGGATCATCCTAGCCTAAATTATTTTGAATGTTTAATTAATTTATTTTTATTTTATTGCTCTAATATTATACAGGATGTTTGGCGCATGGACCGACACAATTTTTCCAGGGATTTGGGAGGTCATTAGCTAGGTTCTACCCATACACCCTTTGTCCCAAACGTCACGGTTGGTTACATATGATTTTTTTAATGAAAAAAAACACTTAAAATATTTCCTTTTATTCGAAATAGTAAGTTTTTTGTTTGTGGGTGTAGTGGCAGTGATACAACTGGTTTCATGAAAATTCCTTACAAGCTTCCAAAGTTTATTTTTGTATGAAATTTTACAACTTCTAAATTCGTTAAAAAAAATTGGGACAAAGGGTGTATGGGTAGAACCTAGCTAATGACCCCCCAAATCCCTGGAAACATTGTGTCGGTCCATGCGCCAAACACCCTGTATATTAATGTTGGAACGCCGACGTCTCCTCTCTCGGAGTTGGGCGCTAATGGCTGCAACAGTTTTTTAACTAATGTAGCTGTTAACGAACACATATTTTGTAAACCTCAATCAAAATCAAAAGTCATTTATTCAAATTAGGCTGAGAATCAGCACTTTTTGAACGTCAAAATCACATAAGACAGTCCCCCCAAAACGCCCACCCTTCACCACTTCCTAGTGCTTTAGCTGGGAAGAAGTGGCGGAACAAACTCCCCAGCAGCACTGCTGTCTGTTCAGTTAGAAGAACTGGATTCTATATAGTAATAAGTAATGAACATTACGAAACACAAAAATATTAAAATTATTTGCCATAATTATGTCAGCTAGCACACGCCAATATTTAAAACTATACTCAAGCAGAAATAAATAAATTAAAAAACAAAAACGCAAACAGAACTTAATACATAATAAAAAGCCTCCTGGCATAAAGGGCGTGCCCGCTTACATAATTATGCAATGCTGCATTATGTTTATATGTATATAGCTGTAACTTGTAGCCACAAATGATAAACTAGGACCTTCGAAGTAAAATAAAGAAACATTAATTACTAATAACAATAACAAAACTATAGTCAGCAAGATGACCTGTCACCACAAGCAGCACCCGTTCACGAGCATAACGCAAAGATCAGCCATGTTTTTGGTTCCAATAAAATATTTGATTTGATTTATTTCAGACGTAGTCCATATACTGTTAGTAACACAAAAAACCTTATAAAACTATTGTTAGTCACAAAAATCGAAGCATAGGGAAGAAAAAATCATATCGTGGCACCGCACAGGATTGCCAGTTTATGACAAGTCCTGAACACGTCCACCCGCAGTATGTAGTCGCATCCAGTGCCGCCACATCGGCGAGTCCCAGCGGCCCACGAACACGCTCAGAAGGCTGTTCAACCATCCACGCTTTTTACCGCAAACATTGCTGAAGCGCGGCAGCCCGAACAGTACCCTGAACGCGTTATTATACTGTACGCAGCGTGTACTTAGTCTACAGGCTGCAGGTGTAAAATGTTGACAGAATGCCTTAAATAATGTCACTTTGACCTGCTCGGTAGGTACACCGTGCAAACCTGCGGGCCAGCATGTTACAGCGCACAGACAGCGCCCTGCGCTGCCTCTCCAAATCAATGTTGTCACATAGATCCTCCGAGACCTAGTGACCCAGATATTTCAAATTAGACACTCTGTTTAAGCTAGTACCACAAAGATACAAGGATGGCACATTAGCGAGGGATTTATTACCAGCCTTAAACACCATCACTTCACTCTTCTTCAAATTATATCTGAGTCCATGGGTTCGTGCATACTTTTCACAAATATCCAGCAATCTGCGCATGACACTGATCGACGGGCTCAGCAGCACCATGTCGTCCGCGTAGCTGATATTATTGACGCACTGTCCATTTATATGGCACCCTATGGTTGTTCTGCTGAGCTCACCGATCAACTCGTTCATGTATAAGTTAAAGAGACGAGGAGAGGTTCCCCCCCCCCCCGCGCCTCACCCCGCACTTTAACCCATACACGTCCGAGTGTGAGCCTGCCCACCGTACAATGGCCGCCCATTGTATATTAAGTAGTGTTCAATTTTATTTTTGTTGTTATGTTTTTTGTGGTGTACAATAAAGAATATATAAATAAACATTCTTTTGACTCGAGTACCAATATCTCAACATTGCAACAACATCACGTCGCACATCTGTATTTTTTGTCATCTTTTGCCATTCATCATGATACCAAATCGAATGCCCTGGATGAGTCCACATACTGCACAGTCTGCTTGAGACACAATATGACGCCACGTGTCCGCCGCTGCTGCTGCCCCCGTCCACTACACTGGGCGAAGCTGCCGCTGCCGATGCGGGGAAGTATGTACTCTAGCCGCAGCGTTCCACTGCGAGTAGGTACCACGGGCGAACTCTTATACTCGTAAGTTAAGTTATCTGTATTCTGAACTTATGTGTAAGTATACTAGTAGGGTTAAGGGTTTAAATAAGACAAACAAACGGTATAGTACTGTTCTAGACCATATTTGCTAAAATTCACAAGACCCCAACCAAATTGTGGTAACGAAACCATAGCCAGATTTAATTCGACGCCAACGCTATCCAGTATCGTCATGTACAACTTTGGAACAAATACAATTTATTTTGTTATTAACACTATATCTATAGATCTATAGTTATGTGTAAATCGCTTCACAAGCATGTCGTATTAGATTAAGTAGTAGAAAATAAAGCATTGATACACACACGTCCAATATCTGTGCCAACCGAAAGTGAACCGTAATGCGTTAAACACATAAACATTGGTGCCGATTCTCTTGTCACTGCCTGTAAACTACACCAAAAATCACAAAAATTTTGTTTATTCCTGTCAAACGACGATTTCCCATTCTTAAACTAAAGTGACTTAACTTAACTATATTTTAGTTTGACAGCACTAAGATGGCACTGAGTAATCTGGTAAATAAGTAACAATTTTACTATTCTAAATTTCACGTTTTTCACCAAAATTTTGGATTGTCTATAATAAATCTGACTATTTTAAATCGCGATAAAAAGAGGTGGTATAAAGGGGTGGTGAAATTATCACCATCCCTTGTCATATCATGTCATGAACTAAAATTCACACCAGCACACGTACGGCAAAATGATGGATTTACGACGACAAAAGTAATAAAAACAAACTCATTGAAATACTTTTTTTTTCATATGCTAGATGTGCTCAAAGCATCAATAAACAAGCATCAAAGAATAGATTTTTGTGAGCGAGACCCCTCTGCAAAGACACCTATTGTTCAACCCTTCTGCTTGTTGTCGGCGCGGCGGCGCCGCCGCGACGGGCTGACAATATTGGCAATATTGTAGTAAACATAGTGCGAATAAGTTGTGTCGATGTGCCGCGGCCGCGTCCCGAAGTGAAAACTTTTTTTTTTAAATGGATGCGTTACCATGTTGTAAGTACTTAATTTTAAACCTAAACATGACCTATATACACACTTATTAGTGGAGACATATCTAAATATGTACATAGCGTCAAAATAATTATGTTTTTGTTTAAAAATATAATTCGCGAGGGGTTTTTTAAACCCTTCACGAATTATATTTTTTAAAACAACTTAGTTCCAACTTGTGTCAATTCAAATGATGCATTAATCGGAAAGGTCTGAATGTTGTTTTTACCTACTAGGCAACTGGTTTTGATTGCACGTATTAGCTGCACATCTTTGAGTATTTGTTGTTTTTGTTTCAGGTAGTCGAAACGATTCTATCGAAGCGCCAACTATTACAAGAATAGAACTTTATATAGTTTTAAAAAGTGACACTTTCTCTAAGTTTTCTTCGTCTAAATGCAATAGAACGATTATTTAACTATAATAAGAACAAATTAAATATTGAAAAATTCGCTGCAGACTTTGAAATTCGTTCAAATGGACAATTAAAGTGTTTGTAGGAAAGCTATTTCCAAACTGGAAACATTGTAATCGCATTCACGACCGACTGATTACAAATCACCAAATGGCATATTATATCCATTTTACACCCATATTTGAGGTGTTTCGAATTCTTTCTGCAAATAGCATATAAAATTTATAAAAAAAAATGGCAAGCTAGAGGCACCGAATTAAATGATAAAGTAAAGAAGACGAAGATGATAACTGACTTATTCTACGAGAAGATGGGTTTAGTAGTGGACCAACCCAAGCAAGGAGGCGGAAACACAAATTACGGCAACACGACGCGGATTTTTTTTGAAAATCCTGAAGCCGGTGCTGAAATTACTGGACTCGATAAACTCAAAGGTTTTCCAATATTTTAAAAACCATTTTCAGTGGTCACTACATTATTATTAACACTTAGATCATATTGCTTGGACATAGCAAAACAATACATAGAACAATATGGTGAGTGGTATAAAATGAGTCCATCAGTGCATAAGCTGCTCATCCATTGCAGTGGCATTAGCTAGCGTTACCTCTGCCTGTGGGTCAGTTATCCGAGGACGTATTAGAAGCCTCCCAAAAGGAATATAAAAACATTGACTGTTGCACTCCAGAAAAACTTCGAGAGTAGTTACAAATACCGACTTTGGCTATGTATTATTTCTGATCCTCTGATTATTCCAACAACAGATTTTTTTTTAATGAAAGCATTTTATGATGACGTCATAAATATGCTAACGATGCCAATATATTTCGACCGCAATGCTGAAAATCAATATGAGGAAGATGACTACGAAGAATGATCTTTTTTTTTTTATTTTAAAATGACAATATACTTATAGGTAGGTAGAAACCTACTTAGGAATACTAAAACTAGTTATGAAAGGTAATAACCACTCAACAAATATATATAAAGTATGATTGTGATGGACTTTAATCATAAATATTTTTGTTTTGCCGTGCGTGTAGCACCTCGACTTTAGGTGCAAAAACAGTACTGTATCTTTTTGTTCTTTTCTTTAGCTTATGTCTCGAAAATGGTGTGTCTTAGTTTGGGGTGTGTCTTAGTTTTCCATACAAAATATGAAAAATTCCATATAAAACAGCATTTTTTTTGCAGAATAGATTTAAGATTCTCATAGCCAAAAGTAAGGAATTTTAGTGATAGTTTAGTTCGGTGTACAAGAAAATCGGCACCATTATGTATTATTATTAATTTATGTGTTATAGTCGCAAGCGTGTGCGGCGGCGCTCCACTGCGGTAGTGGCGCGGAAGCGTGCGCGCCGCGCCCTCGTCTCGCGTGCCACCAGCCCCCCCAGCCCCCCCAGCCCCGGCGAGCACTGCACGCCCAGCACGCGCGCCCGTGCTCACACCGACACCGAGGATACTACGCCCAGGTAACGTGTGCGCCGCGCCCTCGTCTCGCGTGCCACCAGCCCCCCCAGCCCCCCCAGCCCCGGCGAGCACTGCACGCCCAGCACGCGCGCCCGTGCTCACACCGACACCGAGGATACTACGCCCAGGTAACGTGTGCGCCGCGCCCTCGTCTCGCGTGCCACCAGCCCCCCCAGCCCCCCCAGCCCCGGCGAGCACTGCACGCCCAGCACGCGCGCCCGTGCTCACACCGACACCGAGGATACTACGCCCAGGTAACGTGTGCGCCGCGCCCTCGTCTCGCGTGCCACCAGCCCCCCCAGCCCCCCCAGCCCCGGCGAGCACTGCACGCCCAGCACGCGCGCCCGTGCTCACACCGACACCGAGGATACTACGCCCAGGTAACGTGTGCGCCGCGCCCTCGTCTCGCGTGCCACCAGCCCCCCCAGCCCCCCCAGCCCCGGCGAGCACTGCACGCCCAGCACGCGCGCCCGTGCTCACACCGACACCGAGGATACTACGCCCAGGTAACGTGTGCGCCGCGCCCTCGTCTCGCGTGCCACCAGCCCCCCCAGCCCCCCCAGCCCCGGCGAGCACTGCACGCCCAGCACGCGCGCCCGTGCTCACACCGACACCGAGGATACTACGCCCAGGTAACGTGTGCGCCGCGCCCTCGTCTCGCGTGCCACCAGCCCCCCCAGCCCCCCCAGCCCCGGCGAGCACTGCACGCCCAGCACGCGCGCCCGTGCTCACACCGACACCGAGGATACTACGCCCAGGTAACGTGTGCGCCGCGCCCTCGTCTCGCGTGCCACCAGCCCCCCCAGCCCCCCCAGCCCCGGCGAGCACTGCACGCCCAGCACGCGCGCCCGTGCTCACACCGACACCGAGGATACTACGCCCAGGTAACGTGTGCGCCGCGCCCTCGTCTCGCGTGCCACCAGCCCCCCCAGCCCCCCCAGCCCCGGCGAGCACTGCACGCCCAGCACGCGCGCCCGTGCTCACACCGACACCGAGGATACTACGCCCAGGTAACGTGTGCGCCGCGCCCTCGTCTCGCGCGCCCCCAGCCCCCCCAGCCCTCAGCCCCGGCGCGCCCAGCATCTGTTTGTACCCTACAATTTCAGCAGCAACCGCAATACTTTACTATTTAGCTGAATATATTTTATTTTATTATTTTTGGAAAACTTACAGCTAATACAAGTGGTTACAAATATAATAACAAAATGATGGCCAATTACAAGTTTTCACGCGTAGAAATAACAATCAACTATATATGACCATTATATCGCTGTATTAGTCTGTTGTGAACTGGCTTTTCTGATGCGACACAAAACCGATATCAATGACAAAATAAAGAGATACTGAATATTTTGAGCATACCTTATTATCTCTGCAAGTGTAGCGAGCCTTCTGTAAGCAGTCAGTAGTGTCAGATTTGTACAGTGTGTGTTGTTGGCAGGTCGGCGCGCGCGCACAGCGTGCTGGTGCGAGCCCTCGTGCACCGTGCGCGCACGAGGTAACTTTTATGTCCGTTATTGTCACATGTAAACACATCATCACGCATTTTTGAGAATACTAGTTGACCTGTAATTGGCGACTATGTAAATCCAAGGCTAATTGTTACTTAAGATGTATTATACAGGCTGTAAAGGAAACTCGTCCGACGCCAGAACGTATATTATATACCACCTAAATGTAAACGGATACCAATAACCGTTCGCTTTAAATTGGTTATTTTCAAGACTTCATATTTCGTAAACACACAATGGAAACCGTCCAAAACGTGAGGTCACTAACACGCAAGGCAACATCGCGCCACCGTGCGTCTGCCCATTTCGGGCGCCGAGCGCTCCGTACGGCCGGGTCACGGGATTTATACGCACGGATTTTTACAAACATCAAATTCAAAATGCCTACCTTTACAGTTCACAAAATTATGAATTTTAATCGCATTCGTAGCCCACTGTTATACACTAAAGCTGACAGAGGCATTTTACGTACCTGTCTAAATCCTTTTCGACCTTATAAGGTTTGGCTCAAACTGCGCTCCATCCATTTCAATACAAAGCCGGGCCCGTCGCTGTGTCGACCCGTGAACACGAGGCAATAGTGTAGGATCCTCAACACATTCTGCACGTAGTCTATCAAAAACGCTCACTATTTTGGCCCGCATTTCATCAGCACTGTCACATTCCCGATCAACCACTCTTTCTTTCACATACCCCCACAAAAAGAAGTCTAAAGGTGATAAGTCAGGTGAACGAGCCGGCCAGGCGTGCGGTCCCATTCTCTTGATCCAGCGGTCATCAAATAGCTCAGTGAGACGCTCGCGGACGGGGCGCGTAACATGCGGTGGAGCGCCATCTTGCTGGAACCATGGTCGATGAAATTCAGCCAGCGATACATTATCTAGCATATCATCTAAATGTTCGTTTAAAAAATTAAGATATTTCGATCCATTGAGGCGCTGCGGTAGAAACACTGGTCCTAGAATTCGTCCATTAAAAACACCAGCCCATACGTTAACGGGCCATCGGGTCTGATGGCCGGTTTCTTGAGTGGCGGACGGGTTCACGTCTGACCATACATGTGCATTCCTCCTGTTCCAAATCCCGTTTCTCGTGAAAGTGGACTCGTCCATCCAGATATTGTGCTCAATAAAACCAGGCGCACGTTGTTGATTTAGCTGCCAACGACAGTACGCACGACGACGGACGTGATCGTTAGGTAGCAAAGCTTGTACTTTGTGTATTTTGTAGGGCCGCATTCAGTTCCAGCGCAAGACTGTGAACTGTCCAGTGAGAGATAGTCGTCGGTTCGCCCCGGCGGCGGCGCCGCAATAATTTCGCCGCACTTCGTGTGTCCAGGCGAGGATTTTGGCGAATCACATTTAAAATACGCTCTTCTGTTAACATTCACTTGTTGTCTGTCTGTGAACATTCACTTGTTGTCCACCACCTGCCGCTAACGGAGCAATCGGTCGATTTTCTAAGACTCGCTGAAATACTGCCGTTATCATGCGTGAATCAGACGGATGCCGGACGTTCGGAAATCTGTCTCAGTAAATTCTCAACGAAAGAGAAGCATTGCCACGGGCTTCTCCTAAACACATCAACATGTTGCCGTATTCACGAGCACTGTACACGTATGCATCAGGCATTGTTTAACATAACAATAATGTACTATAACTAAAAAACAATAAAACAACACTAAAACCGTAACAATAATAACTAAACACAAAAGACAAAGCCCATTAAAGTATGAAATCTGGTACAACCCCCCAATAGCGATAAATTATGTATTTTTGGAAAGGTCTTTTCTATTGGAACTACTTTTTACTATGGCGAGTTTCTTACATTAATTGTTTTAGACGATGTATTATTTCTTTTATTATTTAAAAAACACGATGATACAATAAATACACAGTTCTTATGCCAAGCCATATATCGTAAATAAAAACTACTATTCACTTAAGTATAAAACTCAAACGTTACACTTTAATGTCATTAATAATTAAATGTTATAAGGCTCATCTATTATTACATCATTAAAAAATGAAGCTGGAGCAGTAAATCCTACATGTCTTGCATACCCTAGATACCAAATAATTGGCAATAGATGCGCGCAAGTGCCCATGGTACGTCGACCTGTCAAGCATATACAACAATGATGTATTACATTGTTTTTAATATTATTTAAATCCTTTATCTATAAAAATCAATGCCACTTTTTGTTGCAATTTTATAACTCAAGAACGGATGGACCGATTTAGCTAATTCTTTTTTTAGAATATTCCTTGAAGTACGCGGATGGTTCATACGGAGAGAGAAAAAAAAATGTTAGGCGGTACGAAGTTCGCGGGATCAGCTAGTAATGAATAAATCTGCCGTTCACTACTTCCACTACTCCTCGCCATATCGTCGCTACTCGTGCTTTATTGGCTTGCTCGGTTGTAAACTTGTAAGTTGTGTCTCCCCACGGTCTTTGGTTGATGGTACATAATACGAGGGCGGGTCAATAAGTCCGTGACTTTTGGAATAAAACACAGATTTTTTGATAAATAAATCATTTTATTTTTCAACGTAGTCTCCCTTGAGCTCTATACACTTTGACCAACGCTTCTCCAATTTTTTTTTCCCTTCCAAAAAATATGATTTGTCGAGGTCCTCAAAATAGGCCTTTGTTTGCGAGATGACTTCATCTTGGAGTCAAATCTTTTTCCACCAAGCCATTTCTTCAGGTTTGGGAACAAGAAGTAGTCACTCGGAGCCAAATCTGGAGAATAGGGCGGATGAGGGAGCAATTCATAGCCCAATTCATGGATTTTTGCCATGGCAACTGCACATGTGTGCACCCTTGCATTGTCTTGGTGGAAAAGAACTTTTGTCTTGGCCAAATGAGGTCGTTTTTTTTCAAATCGTCATTGAAGCGGTCCAATAAGTTGGCATAATATTCCCCATTGATTGTTCTTCCCTTCTGAAGGTAGTCAATGTGGATTATCCCACGCGCATCCCTAAAAACAGTCGCCATAACTTTATTGGCTGACAAACCCACCTTGGCCTTCTTTGGCGCCGATTCACCCTTAGAAACCCACTGTTTTGACTGTTGTTTGGTCTCTGGTGTGTTGTGATGGATCCATGTTTCGTCCACGGTTACAAAACGGCGCAAAAACTCCTCCATATTGCGATTAAACAACGCCAAACCTTCCTGTGAAGTTGTTACACGATTGCGTTTGTGGTCGACTGTGAGCAAACGCGGCACCCATCTTGCGGAAAGCTTTCTCATGCCCAAGTGATCATTCAAAATTGAAACCACTGAGCCATGCGAGATCCCTACGGCTTCCACAATCTCTTGCACTTTCAATCTTCGGTCGGCCAACACCATATCGTGAATTTTTTCGATTGTTTCGGGTGTAGAGACCTCAACTGGGCGTCCAGGACGTTCGGCATCTTCAGTGCTTGTACGGCCACAACGAAATTCAGTAAACCACTTTTTTACCATTGAAATCGATGGTGCAGAGTCCCCATAATATTTATCAAACTTAGCCTTGGTCTCGGTAATGGTTTTTTTTCGCAAAAAATAATGCTTAATAAGCACACGAAATTCACTTTTTTCCATTTTTTCCTCAAATTACTGGGTAGTCTGATAAAGATAGCTGTCGAACACAAACTAACTGAAGCAGCAAGTTCAAATTTTGATAGGAGTCAACTGACAGATGCCTGTTGACAGGAGTAGTGTTGCTTTTTCAGTAAAGAGGTCAGAAATTCAAAAAGTCACGGACTTATTGACCCGCCCTCGTACTCATAGCCACATGCTTATATGTACTCTAAACTGTCCCTGAATATATGTATGTATCGATCCCGAATAAATGCATCGTTTCATGCACCAATCGGGCGTTGTACTGGCTACTTACTGTGGTAACCCTATCATCGTCTTCTTCAACACCATGATTGGACCGCGGCGGGACTGCATCGATGGTTGAAGCTTGTACCGCGGTCTGTGCCGGAGCCGAGACGATATGGTTGCTCAGCTCTGAGCGCAGCCTATCAAGTGCAGCATCGTCCTACCTATGATTGCGTAGGATGACCCGCACCTGATCCGATATTCGTTGGGCCGAGACGTTGACGGTTGGCTCTAGTTCCTGAAACAGAGACAGCATCCTATCACGGTACGCAGTGAGGTTAGTTCCCCCCTCTGTAGACCTGTACTATGCGCGCATGACGTTCTCGTTCATAGACTGAGTGCATCTCAAGCGCTGCACTCAACCACCAACAACGGGGACCCGGCTTGGGGCTCGGGCCCCTAAGTCCCAAGCTCCTCGGTGGCCGACCTCTCCCCTGCCGACGTACAGGTGTTCGCGACGTCGGCGGGGAAAAATACTCGTCGCTCGAGCTCGACGCAACTACCGCGGCCGGTGTCGTCACAGCGCTTACAGTGGGGCTGGGTACCGGCGGCGGCGAGACGGAGCCGAGCGAAGAGTCCGGAGGTGGTAGGCGTGCTTGTTTTGAAGCTGATCTTGTCAAAGTTTTTCAGTTTTTGTTTGCGTTTTGATATTCTATTGGCATTTCCTCTATTTTATCGGAGGTGGCATGACAGATGTCATCTCCGATTCGGTAGTGTATGAAGAAAATCGTATAAAATTTCTGGTAAATTTTGCTTTTCTTAAAATGTCGTCATAATTTGTTGTGATTTTCAGGCTTGTTGTAGGGTTTCTCATAAAATATAAAAACTAGGTAACGATCGAACTGACGAACTAGCTAGAAGAGCATCCAGCGCGTCAGTGTGTGGACCAGAACCTATCGTACCTACCCATCCCTTTCAACCAGCTACGCAGGTGGCTACAGGAGATCACCCAAACACAAGCGGAGAGCTAGTGGATCTCGACACCGGGCTGCAGGCATTGCAGAGAAGCTATGCCATCCTTAGATGGCAGGCTAGCCAGATGTCTATTACACCTGAACAGGAACGGCCTGCGCGTTGTGACGGGGACGTATCTCGGGACGCTGCTCGCTTAACAAACATTTCCACACAATAGTCATAACTGACAGTCCCCTACGCAGGGTTTGCATGGAGGCTGAGGAAACGCGCATGTGCTCTTTGAATGCACAGGCATCACCCATATTAGGACAGAAACCCTCGGGGCACCCAGATCCTACACAGATGTTCTTAATAGACCAGGAGATTTAATCAACTTCTGGAGGAAGGTGCGTTGGTTGGAATTACCACCGACGCGATGGCCGCCTAGTGCGGAAACCTTAAACAACGGCAAACAGTGGCGATGCAGACTCGCGATAATAGAACGCGCTACGGAACAGCTGCAAAAAGTTGCCGTAGGCGACCGCCCTGACCTGACGGCCGGCAGCATCGTAGTTTTGCGAAAGCCGCAGAGGGCGATGGCCGTCAGAGTCATCAGGGGGTATCGCACGATCTCCTACGAGGCGGGCTGCGTACTGGCCGGATCCCCGCCCTGGGACCTCGAGGCGAAAGTACTCGCGTCATTGTATCGGTGGCGCGAGGAAGCGAGGGCGCGGGGCGAGGGACCGATGCAGCGGCACATGGAGCTGCGTCGGTCTCAGCTTCGCGAGGTGCTGGTGGCGCAATGGCGGGACAGGCTTTCACGCCCTACCGCCAGCCTCGTCACCATCGAGGCGGTCCGGCCGGTGCTCGAGCGCTGGCTCGGGAGGAGGCACGGCTCCCTGTCGTTTCCGGCGACGCAGGAGCTCTCGGGGCATGGTTGCTTCGGGAAGTACCTACCTGTGTTGCATAAACAGGGAGCCGGACGCCCGGTGTCACCACTGCGTCGACTGCCGGGAGGACACGGCGCGGCATACGCTGGCAGAGTGTGCCGCTTGGGAGGAGCCGCGCCGTGCCCTCATCTCAGAAGTAGGCATTGACTTGTCGCTGCCGGCCGTAGTCGAGTCGATGGTCGGCAGCGACGAGTCCTGGGACGCGGTGGTTTCCTTCTGCGACACAGTCGTCTCGCAGAAGGAGGCTGCGGAAAGGGAGAGGGAGATCTCGTCCACTCACCCGGCCCGCAGAAGGCGCACCGACACGAAACACGATAAACACGAAATCCGTTGTTAAGGCGGGGTGTTATCTCAATATTCCCAAAAATTGGTTTCTTAGAACGTCGAGTATGACGTAATGTAATAAAAATAAGTAACGCGAAAAATACAGTGAACAGAGAAGGGTATAAAGAAGAATTTAAACCGAACAGAATAATAAATAATAGTTTGATATTCCCAATAAAAAATTGGGAAGTTGTAGCACAAAAATAAACTTTGACGTCGAAGATCTCTGTATTTCCAGCGATAACAACAGTTTTTTTTTAAAGAATTTAGTAGGTTTTCCATTTTTTTAAAACTTTAACCAAACCATTATTTAATTTTATGTCTATATTTTAATTAATCTAAAGAAAAGCAGTAAAATAAATGCCCATTCGCAGCTTACGTCAGATTTCAACACAAATATAATTTTCAATTTTCAATCTTATTGACGCTCCATAGTGGTGACAATAGTTTACCCGGTCATACTTTAGTCGTCGGGCAGCGCTCGACTTGGATGGTTGGTACCGGACGCTCTGTGCATAATTCGATTGTAGTTTTCAAGTAATTTATGACTGAAAACAGTGTGTGAATTGAACTAAAGTTCTGTGGCGGACTACTAAGGCTACTCACTGCCTAATATTGAAGTGAAAATTCAGTCTCAGTGGAAATATGGGCAATAAAAATAAAATGTTGCGAAAGAGTTTTACAAGAAAAAGACGAAAAACTCGAAAAAATTATGGAATGTTTGGGTAAGTAGGATGATTACGGTATTGTATCATAATAACATTTGAAATTTGTATTTAGTTTAGTATACTTACGAAACTATAAATCTATAGAAACGGTATTGACAATTTCTACAAACATTTTGCTAAATCCAAAAACAAATAGGTGCACTCTATTTTGATGTCTATAGAATGCATATTTGAATGCGCCTAGTGCAAACGTCTCTGGTCGAAGCAACCATCGAGGCGATAGCCATATTGCAATAGTAGGTATAAGTAACAAAAACAAACTTGCAGATAAATCAGAGTGCGTTCGTAATTATTATAATAATATAAATATTGCACTAGTTATATAAAAAGCATTTTGATTCTTTTGTAAGATTATTTTTATAATATTTATTGAGTCATTAGACCAGTGCCGATAATTTTTGAAAACGAAAAAAGTCACAGTAGGATGAAACCCATTGGAAAAGAAAGAGAATATAACAAAAATGAAAGGAAAAATAATTTACGGGCGATCCGAGGTCGGGAAGTGGGGGTTATCTCGATTTCCGGCAAAACTACAAGTCTTATGGAAAAAAAGTGTAATAGCAAAGTTGTAGGTAATAAAAAGATCTACAACTTTTGTATTCACACTTTTTTCAAGTAACCTCAAAATTTATGTGAAAAATTCAAATAACCAAGTTTTTGGTTTTATATTTTTATCTTTTACACAGCATTTTTTTTTTCGCGAAATTTGCCGAATACTTACCTTTTTATGTTTCAAGCACACTGTATTTTTATTGATTTAAAATATTTGTTTTTTTCACCTTATTTTGACCTAATATCGAAAAAGCACCCTAATTTTCAATCGAAAATTCTCACGTGAAAATATCTGCTTTTTTAAAAACTCGGTAAAAAAAATAATTGCTGTGTAAAAGATAAAAATAAAAAACCAAGAACTTGGTTATTTGAATTTTTCACATAAATTTTGAGGTTACTTGAAAAAAGTGTGAATACAAAAGTTGTAGATCTTTTTATTACCTACAACTTTGCTATTACACTTTTTTCCATAACACTTGTAGTTTTGCCGGAAATCGAGATAAACCGCTTTTTACCCTTAAACCCCCACTTCCCGACCTCGGATCGCCCGTAAATTATTTTTCCTTTCATTTTTGTTATATTCTCTTTCTTTTCCAATGGGTTTCAGCCTACTGTGACTTTTTTCGTTTTCAAAAATTATCGGCACTGGTCTAATGACTCAATAAATATTATAAAAATAATCTTACAAAAGAATCAAAATGCTTTATATATAACTAGTGTGCAGTATTTATATTATTATAATAATTACGAACGCACTCTGATTTATCTGCAAGTTTGTTTTTGTTACTTATACCTACTATTGCAATATGGCTATCGCCTCGATGGTTGCTTCGACCAGAGACGTTTGCACTAGGCGCATTCAAATATGCATTCTATAGACATCAAAATAGAGTGCACCTATTTGTTTTTGGATTTAGCAAAATGTTTGTAGAAATTGTCAATGCCGTTTCTATAGATTTATACAGTTTCGTAAGTAAACTAAACTAAATACAAATTTCAAATGTTATGATACAATACCGTAATCATCCTACTTACCCAAACATTCCATAATTTTTTCGAGTTTTTCGTCTTTTTCTTGTAAAACTCTTTCGCAACATTTTATTTTTATTGCCCATATTTCCACTGAGACTGAATTTTCACTTCAATATTAGGCAGTGAGTAGCCTTAGTAGTCCGCCACAGAACTTTAGTTCAATTCACGCACTGTTTTACCAATTTTAGCAAATACCAACTAATATTCAGCCAGCAGCAGCTTCCATTCCCGTGGATGATCCCTCTATCGTCAAAATTTTTCAGAATTCTAGCTTCCGTCCCGGCTCCGCATTTTCATAGAAACATTATGGCATTTGTCACTTTGGAGCTGTGATATTATTGCATTTATTTAGAGTTTATGTGATTTTTAAGTGGTCCGAGGGCCTTTATGTTGGTTTTGTTTTCTATTTTTTTACCGCACCCACTAAGTACCTATCTAAAACACAAACATTAGTTTGAAATGGCATAACTGCCCATTTAATTAACCCTTCCATCCCTGATACTGACTTACACCCGAAAAGCATAATTCCCCTTCTAGAGCAGTCGGGTAAAATTCAGAATGTTTATATTTGACCTGTTTATCATGTACTGTAATAAAAATAAACAGTAGTGATGTTTTTTTTTAAATTGTTATGTGTAATTATTTATTGTATCATATTATGAACCGACACTGTAATTACATCGAATTTTAGAACGCACGTCATAAGTAAGTATATTCAACAGAAAACATCTGATTTCCTTACGGTATACGTAAGGAAATCAGATGTTTTCTGTAGTTGAAAGTTAACAGTTAGTTAATGTTATGAAGTTGCATAGTATATATGCAACTTTCCTTAAGCACACAAACGCCCGTGTTAGCGTTTGCGAGTGTGTGCATAATTACCGTAAAACGCGCAGATGCGGTTGTGTGAGTGCGGTAATAGCGATTAAAATCGTAGTCGGTCCGCGCCTTAAGGCCGAAGCTACGGATGTTTCCTACTTCTTAACACTTACAGACATAAAATTTGTCCAGGGCCCGAACTAAAAATTTATGACAAACGGTTTGAGAGCTGTCCTTACTCCCGATGTGTTTTTGCCTGTCCGAAAAAGTATATTAATCGGGAGTAGGGTGCACTTTTCAGTATCGAACTATTTTCGGACGGGCCAATATCTTCGTTGAGGACTAGAGAGTAACCCCCCAGATTAGTTGGTTATACAATGGACTGTATCATGTCTGCGGGAGCCAATAGTATAATTAAATAAAAAATAATTATGTGTAAATTCGCAGGAGCAGCGAGAGTGGCGGGGCGTCGCTCACGTCTTCGGAACTGTACACCAGCACCACCTCGCCTGACGTCTGAGAAACACACGCCACAGCAGACACCGCTTGGGCAAAGAGAACATGTGTTGTGTCGTGCCCTTATTTACACATGTGGAGCGCGCCGTAAAGGTTGTTAAAACGCAAATAAAGTAGTTACGCGGTCATTAACATCGAGCACATCGGACGTAGTAGACTCCCGCGCAGGACGATGATGTACGCAGCCGAAGTGTTTCATAAACTCGGTGTGCATATTGTTGCGCTTGTTGTGTGTGTTTGTGTATCATATTTTATGGAAGTGGAAAGTTCATAAAGGATAGTTTTTTATTTCGGTTTTTATTTACTTTGTTGTAGGTATTTTTTTTAGGTTCACATTATGACTTGTATTTTTTTATCGGGACACTTTCGGTAATAGTTTGGTATTCATACTGTTTAAGAAGTCTTAATGTTTTTAGTTTGATCTCCACATAAAACAAAAGTGGTCGATTGCTCGTCCCAGTAGGCCAGAACTTCCCAGAAGTCAAAGTAGATATAGAGGTTATTCATTAATATAGACAATTTATTGAAAAAAAGCCATTTTGGTAGAATCGCAATATATTTGTTTTTCAAAGTTACACAAAATTTAAATACATACCTTACTTAGTTATACTGCACCTATACAAGTACAATTTTATTAGTATGCATAATATTATAATTGTTTATTTCCCGTATTACCATTCGCGGCGGCCGTATGGTAGGCATTAAATTTAGGGCTTATGATGTAACAACTATTGATAAGTATGCATTCCTCGCAAGTGCGCCTGATAATCATAAGATGCTGTAAACGATTATTTTTTAATCTTTTTATGTTATTTCATAACATACATTTTTGTTAAATAAACTTTATTTGTATTTTTTATGGTTTTATTTCTGGCAATTGTTTTTTTCCTGTAAAATTTTTCAATGTAAGTAGTTCGTTTAAATTTGTATAGGGTAAACTACATAAATACGAAAAACTTTATTCCGTCAGTCACAAATACGAATTTCAAAATACCGATTTTCATAATTCCGAAAACTCCTCTCAAAACTGAGTAGCAGTGTACCTATTGGTTCTCATTTAAAACTATGATTGTGTACTTTTGAATAAAAAATTATTCTTTCGTTGGTCACAGTTCTAACTGTTGAGAAGCACAGCCCCCTAAATCTGTTAAGATAGGTATTAAATAATTGTTGAAAAGCACAGCCCTCTAAATCTGTTAAGATAGGTACTGAATAATGATGAACGACTTGGATAACGTATTTTTGATATAGATAAATGTCACCAGTAGGCATTACACACCTATTTTTTATGTATTAACACCTTGTAACTTCTTATAACAAGAAATACGAGTAAATTTAATGTGACAAAGTTATATCTGTTAGAGTAAACAAACCCGTTGATTGGTCGAAAGGCGCCCATTGTATTCCACATCCTGGTTCCCACGATCAAACTAGGTCACAGGGGAGCGCGGGGTAGGGTATAATCGACTCTCCCACTAGCCATTGGATAGTGGGCGGTCGTGATAAGGGGACCGACCACTACTTGCGCTTACGTTGGGGGAAATAAAATGGGCGCCCACGGGCGTAACGACACAGTCTTCCAAACACAGTCTTCCAAACACAGTCTTCCTACAACAGTCTTCCTATAGTCTTCAAACAGTCTTCTTCAAGTCGTGATAATTGTCTTAAAAGTAAATATTGTATAAGTGTGTGACTTTAATGTAAAAGTATCTTGTTAAATCAGTGTTAAAATCGTTGAAGTTTAAATATAATATTTAGTGCACTCATCTTGTTCGTGTTTTCATTCAACCCTGCGTCCTGAATCGTGTACAATTTTTGGTCCTTCGAGTGCCGGATCGTACGGAAGATAAACAAGATGAGTGTTAGAAGCACAATTACGACACGGAGTAAGTTGCGCAAAATAGAGGCCGACATGAACAAGCGACGTGAGTTGGAGGCTGACTCTGGCGTGCCGTCTGAAAAGGCACCAGGCTCAGTTTCAGTTGCACCGATTACATCGTCGGTTCCTGTACCTGTAATCCCACTGGCGGGAGGTCGTGTTATCGACCACAGAGATATGTTCACGCCTGTGAGATCGGAGACAATCCAGAGGGCAGGTTCCGGGACAAGCCACGTCTCCTCGAGGAGCGGCCAGAGAAGTGCCGACTACCTTCGACGGAGGGTTGAGTACGAGGCTGAACGAGAATTGGTACGCATGAAGGAGCAACTCGTCAAGAAGAAGCTTGAAGCCGATCTCGCTGAGATTGATGCCGCTGTTGAGGAAGACTCAGAATCAGAAGGAGAAGGGACAACGCGGCGAGTGGAAGCATGGGTCGAAGACTCGGCTCCCGCTGTCAGGGAAACACACACGCTCGCTGTGAGTCGCGATCCGCCGCCGCGTCAAGTGTCCGCGCCCTCTCGTGATGTGTTAGCACCAGTGCCGCCGCACGTACGGGCAATTCTACGAATTAGGCGGCCAAAAATACAATTCCTAAAAGGACCATGGGCACTTTTGTATGAACACTGGGCCCACTTTTCAAAGTTGTGCAACAGTGATGAAACCTATGTCATAAGAAAGCTCTTAGTGTGTACTTTATTTCATTCTATGGTAGCTAAGTTCAAATCCAGCGCGAAATTGGCGTTTTAGTGCGTTCAAAAACAATATTGTAAATGAAAAATGCGCATGACCTATTACTTATTGCTCCTTTTTTATTCATTTTTTTTTTATTTATGCATAACGGAAAAGCTCTCGGCCTCCATCTTACCTGGTAGCAAGGGTGATCGGCCGTAGGTGGAAACGAGCTTCACCCGGAATCATCAACCACAGAGGAACTGGCTATCTTACCTCTTACTGCCGAAACACAACAATGCTTAACATTGTTACTATGGCGACAGACTTAGATAAGATGGCGTTAGCTAGCCAGGCGGTCTTAGAACAAGCCCTACCACCAACTAAACCTAAAAAACTGGAAATCGAACCAGGGACCTCTGGGTCTGAAGTTAAGTGGTCTCACTAGACCACAGAGGCGGTTAAAATTAAAGAATGATAAATATCGACTTGGTCTTGTACAATATTTTTTAGGTGTGATTGTGATGTGAGTGTTCTTTACAAATAACAAACGACTTATTTTGTACGAGTTTATTTATTTATTAAATGTTTTATACACACAAGTGTACAGAGGCGGACTATTTCAACATTAACAGCTACTATGTGATGCCTCTCGGCGCGTCTTAGAACGTATTAGTTATAATAATTATAATAAATAATAGTCCTTCTGGCCGAATTTCGACCACGGCGGCCAGTCTCAGCGGAGACAAGCCATCTGCGCGGGACATATTAAAGTGCACAAGTGTGTGCGCAAACACATAACAGCCATAAAAGGCAGTTTTTAAAAGGCATCTATAATAATTTCATCTAAATGTATTGCTGGTCGATGGAAACCATCCCCATGTCTACCTAGTCCCAAGTACCATATTATGGATATGACATGGGCACAACTTCCGATAGTGCGTCTGCCCGTGAGACATGTACAGTAGTATTGTATAATGGCGTCCTTGCCTACTTGGTCACGGTCAATTAAGACGTAGGTATAATACATCCTCGATCTAACGTGTCGTGACTGTACACGTCCCCTAAGCAACCATACATTATTTTGCTGAATATTGCATTGCTCTAAGTCATTTAAATTGTTTTCACGATATATTTCTATTGTGTATACACCACCATCCCGTAAGTTTTCACTAACGTATGACCTGGCAAGTTTAATTTGGTAAGAGCCCAAGGAAATCATTAATATATCATCTTCAGTTAGCTGGGGAAAATTTTCTAAATGAGGCAGATTAGCTTCCATTCTTATGAATGCTACCCTTTGCCTGTTTAGGTTTTTCAGTGTAACATAATTAAATAAAAGATTCGGAGAGTTGATTTTCTCATTTATAATATTCCAAATGTTATGACTAAGCCGGTGGTCTATGGCTACTTTATAAAAAGCATTTATAAGAGAAGCCGCAATTTTAAAATCAATGAACATATGTGGCAATGCTCTATTAAAATAATCTTGGCGTAATAATTTAAACCTATTTTTAAACTTGCCGTTCACCGCTTCCACCACCCAACGACATATTGTTACTAATCTTGCTTTATTAGCTTGTTCGGTCGTCAATTGACTTTCATTTCTATCCTTTGTTGGAGGAATATGTGGTTCATATCCTAATGACTGAAGATCTACTACACTATCTCTGAAACCCCTATCTAAAATGAATACATCGTTTTGATGAAACATCCAATGAAAAGTATTATCTTCATTAGCACATAAGCTAGTCATAATCGACGCATCACTTGTTGTTGCAGCGTATGGACCAAGAACGTCTATTATATAACCGTCACTGCATACCATTAAAAAAGGTTTCAATAGATTTTGAAACTTATGATGGCTATAGGTCAAACGCTGAAAGAGAAAGTTACTACTTTTCTCTATATAAACATATGTTCCATCACATATTATTATAGCTTTTGTATTTTCTTCATTACCATATATCATTTTTGGTAAAAACAAGTTCCTTTGAAGCATGTTTTGCCTGGAAATATTATCCATACCTAAATGAATGTTTACAAAATCGCTCACTAAATGTTGTCTAGCTAATGTTAATTTTCTTTCCAAAGACCTGCGTGACATATTAAACAGAGTAGCTAATCTTTCGTTAGACTCTCCGGTTCTAAGTTTAGCTAAGTAAACCCCGATCACGGTGCGCGAACGATTAACCGTTTGTGTCAGCGAAGGAGTTTCTTCCAATACTGTATTGAATTGGCCGATGGTGAGTCCAGTCCAAAAAAAAACATCGTTGTCATTTATTGATTCCAAAAACTCGAAATCAAATCTCGATCTTCGGTTAACAGCAGATATTAGTATATTAGACATGTCTGTGAAATGTGCAACATTGAACTCATTTGAAACATTACAATTCTCATGTAATAAATGCCATTCGTTACTTTCCAGGTGATCGGTACATACTCTAGCATTTTCAGGGATGTACAAACGTTGTGAACAAAGTACGTTTACAATAATCGTGTTAGGAATTCTATGACGTTCAATATTGTGACAATAATTAAATATACAACGCCTGGTAGAGTTCGGTGCTCTAACATGTTCGGGAGCATAAAAAAATTGTTGAAAGTTCTGCACCGCGGGATCTTGTACACGAACTGCATCATCTGGGATGTTTTCTGCAGGTCCTTGTTCATTAATAGCAACAACTTCGATGTTTTCCGCAGGTCCTTGTTCATTAATGGCATCATCTTGGACGTTTTCCGCAGGTCCTTCTTCATTAATGGCATCATCTTGGACGTTTTCCGCAGGTCCTTGTTCATTAATGCCATCATTATCGGTGTTCTCTGTAGGTCGTTGTATAACAACAGCATTGGTTCTTTGCCAGCAACGGTGACAAACTTGTTGTGTATTATTAAATACTACCTGCAAAGATTATATTTTATGAACACATAAATCGTTAAAGATATTCCTAATTATTCTTTAGATTACTGTCTTGCAGAACTCTTGTCAAAAAGATTTTTTTTAAGTTAGCTATTATTTTTTCTATATATTGTTATCTTTACAACCCGGTCAAAATATCTGTGCACCTGGCATCGATGACGTCATATTAGCACTCTAATACAGTATGTGTGACGACATGGCGAGCGCGGTGTGGCTAAAGGGAATTTGCGAGAGGCATTGCATTCCAGCAAGGTGCACAGATATTTTGATAGTGTTATATGTATATAATCGGTGCACTTCTAACTTGGACGATTGATATCATATTCACAAAATATTATTTTGTTTAGACGATGGTTCAAATCTGATAGGTTATGATGTACTTAAAGCTCAAACTCAAAACGTTTGTTTCAATTGAACCGTTTACAGGCACTTGAATTGTCAAGGTAGAAAATGTGTAGCAGAACGTCCACCAGGACGGTTATTATTACTATGTCTATTGATAATAAAATTCTTGTATTATTCTTCTTTTACAAACCAATAATCCAAAGTAGGTTATAGGTTTGAACATTAAACGATTATAAATACAAAAACTTTTTATTTAGTAACATAATTAAGTCGATATTGGGTCGGAGATATTGAAATGTTAAAATATGATACAGTAATAGGTAGGTACATACCTGGATCAAAGCATTCTGCTGAACATATTCAGCAAACTGTGGACGAATCGCAGGTAGATCATCTCTTAAAACATGGCGTCTTGTCCGCAAAACACGTGAACGCAAACACATAACACAGCAATTTTCTGCCATTGCAAACAGTCACAAACCAATTAAATCAATGTCCATATGCTAGCCAGGGTAATGATAGATAAAACTAAACAACAATATCCTTTACACAAAGTGATATCAGAGTCCATTAACAAGCCGGGATCAGTAAGTCGTAATACAAGCCGAGATTAACACAAATAAGCACTTACACCGAGCGTAAATAACGTACGAGCAACGACTGAACAGACATGATCATCCCCCGTTTGTGTAAGGGTGTAAGAATGCGGGGGAAGGGAGGGTTGTGTCCTGCGTGCACGCAGGTACAAAACAGGAGCCATACCATGACGTGTCAGGCTCCGGTGCAAGAGAGAGACGGAGTTATACACGACTCATAGCGTTGTCCCTTTTCCGTGACGGAGTTTGGAGACAGGTTTTTTTACAGCAGGTAAAAAACCCCGTCCGCTAAGTAGCATAGTTAGTTGGCTATTATGATCGTACAAACAAAACTAACTAATCATTCAAAACCAAAATAACATGTTCCAGGGCAATACACGGCCTATGTGTTGATCTATTTTAGTGTATTTTTAGTCAAATAAGAGTTATTTATAATCCTAGCTACTGACAAACAGCTAATCATAATATAAAATAAAAACAAAACAAATATCAAAAAACGCAAAAAAAAACTATTTTTGCGCCCGATTTCGACTTAGCTGCCATAAAATGAAATAAAGTACACTTCAAGAGCTTTCGTATGACATATAATTCATCACTGTTGGACAAGGTTGAAAAGTGGGCCCAAAATGACGCATGGTCCTTTGTCTCAGGTAAAAAAAAAATACTCCCCGCGAATGGTAAATAACCGTAGAACAATGGGTAACCCCACCCACTTCCCCACTAGGAGCGCGCGCCAGAATGTGCCAGTCTAAACTTGATCGTCGCTCTGAGTGTTCGTATTGCTTTTCGACATTTCGTGCAAAACTGTTATTTTAAAAGTGAATATTTTTATTTTGGAGTGTGTTGTGAAGAAAATTATGATGGATTCAAGTATATCAGGTAAGCGTACATACATATTAATACGTTTTAGGCAAATGGTAAAGTAAAATTTGGCGTACTGGTAGATTTAAAAACATGCTCGTGATTGTTGTTTATAATTCTCATTTTTTAAATTTAAAATGGTTTTTGTTGTACTTCAGGGTTCGTCCCATTGGTTTTGGCTGTTGTAGTATAAATAAGAGTATTTAAGCTAATTGAAAACGATGAAATTGGCCGTGATCTTCCGTGAAATCGTAGTTTTTAACATCAATGAATTACATAGTACAAATTCATCGGATTTGCAATTTTTATTTTTTTATTTTTAAATGTGTTCTCATTTTGTTCCAGATACTGAGGGTACTTCAGGGATGCGGGTAGTAACGCGTAGATACCTTTTTGATAAAATGCAGGAACAAGACTTGCATAATTTTGACGAAAAGTTGAATTATCTCGAGCGATATGTTTTATCACAAGATGAGTATTGTGAAGAACAAAAGAAGGAAGTGAAGCATAAATTATCCTATTCGAAGTCTCAATTCAAGAAAAAGTGGATAGAAGCTCATAAAAAATCAACACTTTTCCTTCAAAAGAATGATAAGTGGTTACAAGGAACATTGGAAATACCGAGAGCTAAAAGGCGTTCTTCTGGTCGACCAACAAAGTCATTTGTAGAATCAAGTGAAAGGAGTAAACGCAGAAAAACGCAGGAAGTACGCAGTGTTGTTGACAAAGAATTGTTAATACATGCTGCTCAGACATCCCTTCAATATTCTGGAGAGAGAATTGCATCCAATATTCTAAAAGACATTACCAACTCTCCGCAGACAGCTCAAGCATATCAAAAAGCATACAAAATAACCAAGCAGTGTGAAAAACAATCACAACTAGATCCAACGGCCGCTCTTTCAATGTTTGTGGAAGCTGATCTTTCAAGGCGACAATATGAAATAATAAGAAACAGCAACAAGAAGTTTTATCCGAGCTACAAATTGTTACAGCAAGCAAAAAATACTTGCTATCCAGCAAAAGATGCGTATCGGATAACTGAAACATGTGCTGAAATTAACCTGCAGTATTTATTGAACCATACAGCTAATCGCTTGGCAACATATTTAGAAGATGTGCTAAAACAATTAAGTCCAGAAGAGCGTCAATCGGTGACTCTTATTTCAAAATGGGGTTGTGATGGATCGCAACAATCACAATTCAAACAAAAAATGCAAGATAGAGACGCGAGTGACAGCAACATTTTCCAAAGTTGCTTTGTTCCGCTACAGTTGGTATGTGGGTCAAACAAAAAAGTGGTTTGGCAAAATCCAACTCCTTCTTCGCCACGATTTTGTCGCCCAATAAGGATCCAATTTACCAAAGAAACAGTTGATATCACTCAGTCTGAAATCGCAAATGTCGAAGAGGCTATAAATTCTTTGAAACCCAGCGAATTCGTACTAAGCGAAATGCTATTAAGTACAAAGCACGTCATGACTCTGACTATGGTCGATGCAAAAGTGTGTAACGCTGCAACTTCGACGACTTCAACCATGAGATGCTACATCTGTGGTGGTACATCAAAAGAATTTAATAATCTCAAAATAAAGAAAACAGTTGATATCGACGCAATACAGTTTGGCCTATCTGTGTTGCATGCTAGGATTCGGTTTTTCGAAAGCATGCTTCATTTGGCATACAAGATTCCTGTACAAAAATGGCAGCTAAGGTCGGAAAATGACAAAGGCATTGTCAAACAGAAAAAGGCAGAAATACAAACAAAATTTAGAGAGCAAATGGGCCTATTAGTAGATGTGCCGAAAGCTGGTTTTGGCAATACCAATGATGGCAATACTAGTAGAAGATTTTTCGCCAATCCAGAAATTGCTGCTGAAATCACCGGTGTGGATTTAAATCTAATAAAACGCCTGAAAGTGATTTTGGAAGTCATATCCAGCTCTCATAAAGTCGATTTACAAAAGTTTGCTCAATATGGGTATGAGACTGCGAAGATGTACGTTGATTTATATCCCTGGCATCCCATGACTCCCACAATGCATAAAATACTAATTCATGGCGCAACTGTCATGGAAAATGCACTTTTGCCTATAGGTTTATTATCGGAAGAAGCTGCAGAGGCGCGTAACAAGCATATTCGACTTTACCGGCAGGATTTCGCAAGAAAATTTTCTCTAGAGCAATGCATTTTAGATGTAATGAACCGATTATTGCTCAGCTCAGATCCCTTGATATCTAGCATAAGACCAAAACCTAAAAAGAGGTCAACACCACATAGTGAAGAAGCAATACAAATGCTTATATCTGCTGAGGCCCACAGGGCTGAAGATGAGGAAACTGACGCAGAAGAGTGACAGCGAAATGCAAGGATTCAACACTGATGAAGAGACGTGGGACTCCTAATCGTTTTTTTTTTTATTTTTTTATAATAAACCTTTATTTTGTCATTAACAATTGTCTTTTACTTGAATATATGTTCACCAAGAGCTTATATAATTGAAATAAAATCATAATAGACCATTTAGAATACATAAAAAGAAGAAAATAATTTTGACCGCCTAATTCGTAGATTTGCCCGTACGTGCGCCGCCCAGTTATATACCTGCGCTCCAACAGTGTGCGCCCGCGTCGGTACAGTTTCGCGAACCACCGTACCTAGGGAGCGCTACGCCCTTAGCTACGGCCAGTGTTCCACGAGCCAGAGAACAGGCTAGAAGAGAGCCTGAGTGGGAAAACGCGTTCGCAGACGACAGGGACAGGAGCAGGTCGCGGGACAGAAAGATAGATCAGTTGGCAGACGCTATCACAAACCTAGCGCGTCCGCGGCCGGTACCAAGACAGGCCTATGAGTTGCCATTTTTCAAAGGCGACCCAGCTGAATGGCTGTCGTACAAGAACATGTACCACGACACAACAGTTATGTACGAGTTCAAGCCGCATGAGAACCTAGCGCGCTTGAAAACATCGCTGCAGGGAGACGCAAAGTTGGCCGTGGAAGATTTGTTGCGCACCTCGACTAACCCAGGTGAAATTATCAAGACGCTTGATGAAGAGTTCGGGCATCCTAATCTAGTGCTAGAGTGTGCTCTAAAGAAAGTGCGAGCGTTACCTAAAGTGACTGAAAGTGGCCGTGAACTCAGAAAGTTCTCAACAACGGTGAGAAATTGTGTGTCGCTGCTGAAGAGTGTACAAGCTAACGGATATTTAAACAATCCACAACTGGTGAGTGAACTTTTGAACAAACTTACATCTGTACAACGTGCTCAATATGGTGATTTTGCTATGGGTATGGCAACGACCCAGGGCATAGATGTGCGAGTTTCACCGAGTCTAGAAATACTCGCAGAGTTCCTGAGTCATCTAGCCCGAGCCACGTCTTTTTATGTTCAAATGGAGATGAGTGCGCCCACATCATCGTCTAGCACGGCTAAGCCCCGAGCACCTGTACAGATGTTCAAGCAGTCTAGAAATGTTCAACGCCTGCACGTTCACTCGGATAATGACCAGCAAGCTAAGGCCACAGAGGAACCATGCACATTATGTGGAGACAAACATAAGTTACCCAAGTGCGTCAAGTTCACCGAGTTGAGTGTCGACGAGAGGTGGCAACATGTTAAGAAACATAAATTATGTTTTAAGTGCATCATAAAGAAGCACGGGAAGAACTTTTGTCGTGCAAGTAGGTGCGCGTCGTGTGATTACGCGCACCACACATTGTTACATGCCGACAAGAGGAGCGAGAGCGTCACGAACGTTAGTGACTACACAGGGAAGGCGTTATTAAAGATAATGCCAGTGTGTGTTACAGTGAACGGTGTTTACAAACATTGTTATGCCCTACTGGATGACGGGGCAACCGTATCACTGATAGACGACTCGTTAGCTGATAACGCCAGTGGAAAGCAAGTTCCACTAACTCTGCACAGTGCGCGCGGTCAAGAGATCATTGACAATACATCAAAAGTAATCAGTGTATCAGTGCGTGGACCGAACGGGTTAACACATAAAGTGAAGTGTCGTACATTAAAAAGCCTGGACTTACCCGCGCAAACAGTGTCCGCCGCAGTGTTAACAGAACACGCCCACATTCGCGACTTGGGTTGCGAGGAAATGAGAGGAGCCAGACCACTGCTGTTGTTGGGCCAAGACAACTGGGAGCTGTTGGTCAGCCAGGAGACTCGCCGAGGAAAATCCGGTAAGCCAGTTGCCTCTTTGACCAGTTTAGGGTGGGTTGTGCACGGACCTGTAGGTACTCATCAGAGTGTTAATGTTCATTCACTAAATTGTGTAGTAGAATCAACTATCGACTTGCACGAGTTAGTCAAAAAACAGTTTGAGCTAGAAGCGATAGGAATTTCAGAGGTGCCTCGAAAGCACAAGGATGTGGAGAGAGCTAAGGCTATTCTAGACTCCACTAGCCGTCAGACAGAGAGCGGCCAGTGGGAGTTAGGGCTACTGTGGCGTCGCGACGACCCACAGTTACCTAATAATTATAGGTACGCACGCCAGCGTCTAGCCGGAATTGAGCGTCGGCTACATAAGGACGCTGTATACACCGCAGCCTATACAGCGCAGATAGATAGGTTGTTGGCAGAAGGGTACGCGAGTAGGGTAGAGGGCGGTATCAAGTCCGATTCGGTATGGTATTTACCCCACTTCGGGGTAACGAATCCAAACAAACCGGGAAAATTAAGATTGGTTTTTGACGCCGCGGCTAGCTACAATGGGACGTCTTTAAATGACAATTTGTTGACTGGACCCGACTTGCTTAATTCCCTGTTAGGCGTGTTATTTAAATTTAGATTGGGGCCTGTAGCTTTTACTGGGGACATAGCCGATATGTTCTTACGAGTTTTTATAAGAGAACAGGATCGAGGGGCACAGCTGTTCCTTTGGACGACTGACGGCAATAAGGAGCCTGACGTGTACGTCATGAACTCCATGATATTCGGGGCCGTGTCGTCGCCAACGTCGGCAATTTATATTTTAAATAAAAACGCGGAACAGTTTAAAGAAACGTGCCCCGAAGCGGTAGCCGCCATACACGAAAAACATTATATGGACGACTACCTGGATAGTGCTTGGTCTGCCACGCAGGCCAATAGTTTAATTGAGGAAGTGACTCACATCCACGCCAGAGGCGGGTTTAATATACGGGGGTGGGTCACCAACTCTCAAGAGCTGCGCGATAAGCTCAGAGTAGATATGCCTGACCGGGTTTCCTTAGATAAAGGCGAAGGTGCGACGGAACGTACGTTAGGCATGATCTGGTCACCAAGCTCGGACCAATTAGCTTTTGACCTATCATTTAAGAAGTTGCCTAAAGCCATAGTAGAGGGACACGTGGTTCCAACAAAACGGGAATTCCTTCGATTTATCATGTCAATCTTTGACCCACTAGGTTTCTTGTATCCGTGTGTCATACAGTCGCGCATCCTTATGAAACGGATATGGCACACGGGAATTCAATGGGATGAGAAACTGAAAGAGCCAGAGGCCAAGTTGTGGTTTGAGTGGTTGCAAAACCTGTACCACCTTAATAACATATTCATACCTAGGTGGTACGGCCTCCAGCTAGAGCAACTAGAGTTGCATGTATTCGGTGACGCGAGCGAGTCCGCTTACGCAGCAGTAGCCTATGTAGCGGGGTTAAACACAGAAGGGGATAGGGATGTCGCGATAGTGATAGGTAAGGCGAGAGTAGCGCCACAAAAGGTGACATCCATTCCACGTTTAGAATTACAAGCGGCTGTGTTAGCCTGTAGACTAGCCGATACAGTAGTCAAGGAATTAGGAGCAGTTATTAGTAGCATTCATTTATGGACTGATAGCAAAACTGTCCTCAAGTGGATAAATTCAGACGCGTTAGAATTTCAAAGGTTCGTGTCACACCGTTTAGCCGAGATAGACAAAAGGTCAGAGAGGGACAGCTGGCGCTGGGTTCCGTCAGCGATGAACCCCGCAGACAAGGCTACCCGGATGGACTGGCCTAACAACAGCAATGAGTGGTTGTCGGGTCCCTCTTTTCTTCGCTGTCCACAGGAGCAGTGGCCGGCCGACATCAAGCTCGACGCGGTGGCAGAGCAGGACCTTGAAAGAATACAGCGCGTGCACACCGTTGCAGTACAGACTGAATCGCTGCTGCAGTATGAGCGGCTACCTACGTGGACGCGCGCCGCTAACGTCATGGCGCGTGTGCATATTTTCATAGATCGATGCCGCAAGCAGCGTCAGTCATCCCTTGTGTCGACAGATGACCTGCACGAGGCCGAGATGCGCCTCCTGCGTCTGATACAGGGGGACAGCTACACGGAAGACATCGCTGCGCTACGAGAGGCTCGCCCATTGCCTCGCAACAGCAAGTTGCGGGCACTAGACCCCATGTTTTATGAAGATGGGCTGGTGAGAGTACGCGGCAGGCTGGGCGCCTGTAGCGAGCTCAACTTCGGGGAGCGCCATCCTATCATCCTGGATGGGAAGCATGCGCTCACGCGGCGCCTCTTATTCAAATACCACGTGGAGGCGCTGCACGCCAATCAAGAAGCTGTGGTGAACAGAGTCCGTGAGAGATTCTGGATAACAAACTTGCGGTCTGCGGTAAAAACCGTCACTGCAAGCTGCCAACGGTGTCGACTGGAGAGGGCCAAGCCGGTGACACCCAAGATGGGTGACCTCCCGGTGGCCAGACTAGAGGTGACGAGAAGAGCTTTCGTCCACTGTGGGGTCGATTATTTTGGCCCCATGGAAGTGGCTGTCGGACGACGCAGAGAGAAGAGGTGGGGCGTGCTATTCACGTGCCTCACCACACGCGCCGTCCACCTGGAGCTGGCGGCATCGCTGAGTGCCGACTCGGCGATACTGGCCCTGAGGCGCTTGATTGCGCGCCGCGGGCGTCCGTCGGACATGTATTCCGACCGCGGCACAAATTTCGTCGGGGCGCACGCCGAGCTACGCGCAGCACTGCGCGACATGGACCAGAACAAAATGAGAAGCGAAGTGACGGGACGCGGAATTGCCTGGCACTTTAACCCCCCGGCATCTCCACATATGGGCGGGTGCTGGGAGCGACTAGTGCGCTCAATCAAGAACGCACTAAAGGCAACGCTACGAGAGCGTGCCCCTCGCGAGGAGGTACTTTACACACTCCTTGCCGAAGCCGAGCTGATCGTAAACAGCCGGCCTCTCACATACGTGAGCAGCGACGTCGAGCAACCAGTGGTTCTGACCCCCAACCATCTCCTGCTGGGCACAGCCACGGGAGATGCACCGTGCACGCGTCGGCATGCCGCCGACCTGGATTCCCGCCGCATGTGGCGACGGGTGAACGCGCTGGCCGACCTCTTCTGGAGGCGCTGGCTGCGCGAGTACCTGCCGACGCTCCAACGCCGTAATAAGTGGTTCAGTGACGTTCCAAATGTGAAAGTGGGTGACGTGGTAGTGATCACAGACGCGAATAAGCCACGAAACCAGTGGACCAAAGGGGTCATCCAAAGTGTATATCCTGGCGCGGATGATATAATAAGAGTGATAGACGTAAGAACCAATCATGGGGTCCTGCGTCGACCTGTTGTAAAGGTGGTTGTGCTTCCGACAGACGGGAATGTAGTCGGATGAACCCTTCTACAGGGGGTGGAAATGTTGAGAAGCACAGCCCCCTAAATCTGTTAAGATAGGTATTAAATAATTGTTGAAAAGCACAGCCCTCTAAATCTGTTAAGATAGGTACTGAATAATGATGAACGACTTGGATAACGTATTTTTGATATAGATAAATGTCACCAGTAGGCATTACACACCTATTTTTTATGTATTAACACCTTGTAACTTCTTATAACAAGAAATACGAGTAAATTTAATGTGACAAAGTTATATCTGTTAGAGTAAACAAACCCGTTGATTGGTCGAAAGGCGCCCATTGTATTCCACATCCTGGTTCCCACGATCAAACTAGGTCACAGGGGAGCGCGGGGTAGGGTATAATCGACTCTCCCACTAGCCATTGGATAGTGGGCGGTCGTGATAAGGGGACCGACCACTACTTGCGCTTACGTTGGGGGAAATAAAATGGGCGCCCACGGGCGTAACGACACAGTCTTCCAAACACAGTCTTCCAAACACAGTCTTCCTACAACAGTCTTCCTATAGTCTTCAAACAGTCTTCTTCAAGTCGTGATAATTGTCTTAAAAGTAAATATTGTATAAGTGTGTGACTTTAATGTAAAAGTATCTTGTTAAATCAGTGTTAAAATCGTTGAAGTTTAAATATAATATTTAGTGCACTCATCTTGTTCGTGTTTTCATTCAACCCTGCGTCCTGAATCGTGTACACTAACCTAACCCAAACGGTTCACCAACAATAGAGGGAATCTGGCGTTAATGGCCACTGTTATAACCTGACCTAACCCAAAGGATTCAATAACAGAAATTCATAAAGAGAAAAAGAAAACACAAAAAAATAATATTAATACACAAATATTAATAACAAAGTACTTAGACGTTTTTAAATTACACTAAACGTTACTTTGAATTTACATGCGTAACTTAATATTATAGTCATTGAATCAGAATCCTAATTTTAGCAGTTTATTCGAAGTATTGGAAATCGGAATGTCGTTTTTCGGACCGAGAACCATCGAGCTTTTGATTCTTCGTAACCACGAATTTTCATTTGGCTTGAATCAAAATATTGTGTGTACGTGTACCTTTTTTTTTTTTTGAGGGTGGGAAATCATCAATTAACTTCTCCCGCTCTGGGCAGAGTAGGAGGGCGTGTCAGACTCTTACTGTCTAAAACCCACCCGTGTTCCTTCAGTTGCCTGTGCCAGGGGCCACTGTATCCCTCTCGGACTTGCAACCCTGGCGGGCATCGGCCCTAGCGGACCCCGTCATTGGTGCTGACATCTCTTTGAGGCGCGCGTGGAACACAACGCGCCGTCGACCCGGGCCTGGTCCTTATCGAACGGTGAGCTGCCCATTGCTCGCCGTTCGCAAGCCCACGCCTACGGTGGCCTGGAATCGGCCTGCGATTCCCGACGCCCAGGGCATCTCCTGCGGCGGCTAGGGGCGTGAGGGCGCGAATTTTGCCTCTCCCTCACGCGTTCCGCCTCCTCCTTCGCGAACATTACTGCTTCGCAGAAGAAGGTGACGGCTTCCCAAGCCCTCTCGCTCCGTACCATGGCCTGGACCAGGGCCGGACGCGAGAGATCGCCACCGCCAATCGCCTCCACGAGGACATGGCGGTGCTCCGCCCAAGCCGGGCAGACCTCCACCGTATGCTCCACCGTGTCCTCCGGGCGATCCACACAATGGTGACACCCGGGCGTTTCCTCCCGCCTTATCCGGAACAGGAACCTCCCGAAACAACCGTGTCCGGTGAGGACCTGCGTCAGGCGGAAGGTGAGGACGCCGTAGCGCCTCTCTAGCCACTCCTCAAAGAGGGGACTTATCGCCGCAATTGTGGCGTGCCCAGCGCTGGGTTGCGACAATCGCACTCTCCATGCCGCCCTGAGATCCTGCCGGAGCTCTGTCCGCTGTACCGTGATTCCTCGCGGCAGCGTAGTTACGCCCCGACGTTTCGCCTCCTCGCGCCACTCCCAAATGTGCGCGAGGACTTTTGCCTCCAGATCCAATAGCGGTAATCCGGCAAGGAGGCTCGCCGCCTCACCGGAGACCGTACGGTATCCCCGGACCAGCCGGGTGGCCATGACCCTTTGGGGCGCGTTCAACCAGCGGGCTGGCCGCCGCCTCAAGGAACGCGCCCACACCGGTGCCCCGTAAAGGGCCATGGACCGCACGACCCCCGCGTAGAGCCTCCGGCAGGAGGCGTTTGGCCCCCCTAGATTGGGCAGGAGCCGCTTCAAAGCAGCCCCGGCCCTTTGATGTCTTTATCTAAATAGTTGCAGCAACAAAAAACATTATCAATGCATGTAGCTGTAGTTGTTCGGGTTGGTTCTACAAACAAATTTGACAAATTAAATGATTTAAACAAATTTAATAATCTTCTGGTATTTGAATTATTTTCTAAAATATTAATGTTAAAGTCACCACAGATGAGATGATGAGATGCAAAATTGCACTTGGCAATAAATCAGTAATTACTGATTTATTGCCAGTTACAAGTTTTGCCAAAACATCTTCCATTACTGACTCAAATATAGAGTAGTTTTGATAATTTGGGGGTCTGTAAACGGACACTATAATATGCTTATCTAGCTCAACACAAGACAGTTCAATGCTATGTTCAACCGATAGTTCAACTATGTCTTTACGAGTTTTAGATTTAATACATCTTTTAATTAGGATTAGTGAACTACTTAAAGCATACAGATGTTTAGCCTTAGGTACCTACTTGCAGTAACTTTACCGGCGTCCACTTCCTTCAAACCGAAATTCAGGATACTATTTAGGTAGCTTGTATCCTGGTTCAGGAAAATTATGAATACAAGGAATTTAGTATGGAAAAAGCAATCACTTGTTTATAATGAGGATGCAGTCAAATTCGGAGGAAACGAGGAACTTTCTCCAGCGGTGATGGAATTGCAAAGTCCATATAAATTTTTTACCTACTTTTTTACAAATGATGTTTTGGAAAAAATTGTGACAGAAACTACTCGATACGCTGTTCAGACAAAACCAGATAGAGTGGATTCTCGTAACAATATCAGACCTGCGTAAATATTTAGGTATCCTCATATTTATGTCTGTATACCACTATCCCAGCACACGATCCTACTGGTCCGCAAAGTTTGGTTTAAGCCCTATCAAAGACGCAATCCCGGTAAACAAATTTGAGAAAATTAGAATGATTCTGCATTTTATATTTGCACATTAAAGCCATGGATAACACCTGGACTACTGCGTTGCATTTGTCATCGCGACAAATTACACAAACATTTAAAAAAAAAACATAATGATCTAATTCTTGAAGTTACTTATAAACGTTATAGGAATTTTTGTAATGCCTTGTTGAGAAGGTTAAAAAGAAGTTATGAAAAATCCCTCTTAAAAAATGCAAGAAACAATAAAGAGACTTGGTCTGCTATTCAATCTATTACAAATACCTCCAGACAAGTTTTCTGCAGAAAACTTGCTTAATAAGCAAGACAATCCATGGGATGCTGTTGAGGAAATTAATAAATATTTTGCAAGTGTTGGAAAGTTGCTAGCAGATAATATCTTACAGTCCGTTACCACTCAAAATAGTTCTGATAATTATATATCTCGTATCTTACATTCCATGGTTCTGCTTGCACCAGATGAAACTGAAATCGAATCTCTAATCATGAACTTGAAGAACAACAGTGCCACTGGTTGGGACTCTATCTCAAACAAATTTCTTAAAATGTCAAAACATGTTATAGTTCCACACTTCACCAGGATTGTTAAGTTATGCGTTGAGCAGGGTGTTTTCCCCAGTGTCTTTAAAAGCGCTCTCATAACACCTGTCCACAAGAGTGGGTAGACCGACAGTGTGACAAATTATAGACCTATATCTGTCCTTCCAGCACTCTCTAAAGTGTTAGAAAAAGTCCTGAATAAACAACTTATTATTTTTTTAGAGCATAATAATATACTTTCAAATTCACAGTTCGGTTTCAGATCGGGGAAAAGTACAGATGGAGCTGTTAGCTCTTTGGTAGAATATGTTACACAAAATCACGATGATAAAAAAAAGTGTCTAGGAGTATTTATTGACCTTGCGAAGGCATTTGATACTGTCTCGATCCCTATTCTTGTGGACAAGTTAGAAAGATACGGTATGCACGGGAACGTGCTTAGAGTTTTCGAAGATTTTCTATCGGGTCGTCAGCAAAAGGTTAAAATAAATAAATATACGAGCTCAGATGCACCTGTCACCTGCGGCGTCCCACAGGGCAGTATTCTTGGTCCCAGTTTATTTATTATATACATAAACGACCTGTGTCAAATGTCACTCCACAACGGAAAAATGTTTACATAAATGATAAATGATTTTATTTCTGTAAGTAGGTTTGTTACAAACACTTTTACACGTCAATCATATTTTAAAAACTAGATGAGGTCGGCGTTTCCTATCTGACTACTCTGAGAAATAAGGCCGAAACAAACTCAGAGGTCACAGTCTCTTTTAAAGTCCAGACATAATCTTGGTCAGATCATGTGAAGACCATGTAGATTGGTGTCTGAAACGGTATTTTGAGGAAAAACCATACAGATTGAGCGGACCTGTCCAGTCAGTGCACGCATTTGTCAGTAATCTTGCCGCTCAACTGAGAACTTAAGGAGCACAACGCTTCCACGAACAATAACAAAGAAAGGACATTTGGGTAGGCCGCATAAATTACTCAAGCTGCCAGATCGTGAAACTAACTAAGAAATAAAATAAAAAAAGTAATAATCCACATAATCTTCACATTCACAATAATTTAAATAATATAATACTTTACAAAGTAAATACTCATGTCATTGTATGTATAAAATTCATCAATGTCAATGTGTATATAAATATTCGAACATAATCTTTGAGGACCATGTAGATTAGTATCTGAAATGGTCTTCTGAGGAAAGAACCACGCAGATTAAGAGGCAGTCAGTGCACGCATTTGTCAGTAACCGTGCAGCTCAACTCAGAACTTTAGGAGCTCAACGATTCGACGAACAATACCAAAGAAAGGACATTTGGGTAGGCCGCATGAACTACTTAAACTGTCAGATCATGATTAAAACTGAAACAATGACCCACATAGTCCTCACATTCACAATAATTAAAACAATAAATTGTACTTCTCAAGGTAAGTATTCAAGTCGTTCTGTTATAATAATTATCAATTTATCAGTGTATGTAACAAATAAAAAAAAACATTCAGTATGCAGAAAATTGGAACAACTCAATCCCAAGCCTTTTTGTCCTCAATATAATCCTTAACGGTATAAAAGCCTTTCTGGCACAACTTAAATTTAATGAATGATTTGAATTTATTAAGGCTTAGATCTTGAACGTGGCTTGGAAGTTTATTATAAAAGCGTATACATTGACATCTGAACGAGCCACCTATTTTCTTGAGCCTTGTTGTAGGTACAACGAAGTTGTGTTTGTTCCTAGTATTTATATTATGGATATCACTGTATTTTTTAAACAAGTTTATATTTTTATGGGCATATAATAGATTTTCAAAAATATACTGTACTGCATAGGCTGATGACACCGCTCTAGTTTTTAAGGGAGAAACTTGGGACGAGGTACGACAAACTGCGGAAAAAGAACTGAGCAGGATGCAATTGTGGCTGAGGCAAAATCTTTTGACTTTAAATGTGTCGAAAACTCTGTCAGTTCAGTTTACGAATTCACACGTGAAACAGCAAAACATAGTGATTCGTATTCACTCATGCGATACTTTAATTCGGCTATGCTCTTGTCCATCTATTAATAAAACTCCGACAGTTAAGTATCTTGGAGTCCTTCTAGACGAGAACATGACTTGGAAGCCGCATATGGACATGGTCTCATCACGTGTTAGAAGACTAATATGGGTTTTCAAAAATCTTAGGCACGTAGCTAACCTGGAACTTCTTCGTACTGTTTACTATGCCCTTGTTCAATCTGTAGTCGGATACTGCATCGGAGTATGGGGAGGTGCATGTAAAACGCATATCATACAACTAGAGAGGGCTCAGCGATCTTTGCTGAAGACTAGGACATTTAAACCCTACAAATTCTCCACTAGAACGCTATATGAGCTGTGTCAAGTTCTCACGGTGAGGCAGCTTTTCATGTATCAGGTTATTATCAAACTGCATGTGTCTAGCCATTATGATCCAGATAAATTTAGCAACAAACGTACTATTACTAATGTATTTGACAGCGTAAGAACACGTACTGCATTAGCCAGACGTCAAAGGCGTTTCCTTTCTGTGCATATTTACAATAAAATTAATAAAATTTTAAACATTTATCCGCTCTCTTTTCATGAATGCAAGTCCAAGGTTAAGAACTGGCTTCTTACTCTTGACTACGAAGAAACGGAAAAATATTTTATTGGGTAAAGTGAACTCATCCTCACATACACTCACACACACCCACACTCCACCTCCACACACTACTTTCACAGTACATTTTAACCATTTAAACTACTATCTCTGTTATAATTTCTGCATGCTCAAAATTATCGTGTTCACTAAAAATCTTAGTTGGTATAAAATATAATGTAATGAATTGGGAGAAGGCGCTGAGATCTGACATACAGGTTTTTACCTAGTTTGGGTTTCAGAGGCTTCATTGTTTTTGTAACTCTAATTTATTTCAATAAAGATTTTATTATTATTATTATTTCAACAACAATGAAAATCACTTTCCTGTGAATCATCCTCACCATGACAAACTTCACAAACTTAGACCAATAATAACTCAACGCAAAATTTTCAAGCATTACAATAGAACAAAGATTATCCATAGATGAGCTAATGTGCTCAACCAAAATAGGTCATTTCCTCAAACAGTACCTTCCCAACAAACCCCACAAATGGGGGTTTAAATTGTTTGTCCTCTGTAATTTGATGGGCTATGCATACAAATTTCAAATTTATGCTGGAAAAGAGGCTGATGATAGATTGCCAAATGAACCCTATGTTGGAGTGGTTGGGCAAATCTCAGACTAGTTCCAAGGCAACAAAACCACATTGTCTATTTTGACAATTTTTATACGTCCTTGCCTTTGATGTGCGGTTAGCTAATGAGGGAATTCACTCCTTGGGAACTATACAACGAAACCGCTTGGGTAAGTCATGCAAGCTTCCATCAAAACAGGATGTTATTCATTCAGATGTCATTCTCGCCCAAACTCGCATCGAGAACAGACGTGTGACTCTTTGCTCCGCATAAATAAGTTGCTTACTTTACCCGATAATAGTGCATAACTTTGTCTGCCTAATTGCTATTCTCGCGTACACCAACCATCCACGCAGAGGAGGTGCGCCCGCGCACCCGCGACCCGCGAGGGAAAAGGAACCACCTCATAATTGCTGTCCTGCTCCCGCGCCGCTGCTATCTTTTGTGCGCTGGACGTGTGACGTCGTCACTAACACCGCACGCCATCGACACTGCTACAAGCCAGCGGGTATAGTATACGCAAGGAATCCAGATAAAATGCAACGATCACCAACTAAGTCCTCGTCGCATCCAGATCTTACCGTCGGAAATGTATCACAAGATCAAGAAATTATACGAAATATAAACACAAGAAAACGGTGAAATCCTGACGAACAACAACTTGAGGACCTAAAAAGTGACCTTCTAAAGTCCTTCAAGGAAATGATGACTACTGAGATGGCTGTAATTAAACTGCAAAATAGCGAGATACTCCAGTCCAACCTCGAAATAAAAAAACAACTCGAAGAAAATACTGCCAATTACAAGGATATGCGCGACAGGGTGTCAACCCTTGAAACTAAGCATGAAGCAGCAATAGAGCGTATTAACCTATTGGAAACTCAGGTAAATGTTTTCCAAAAGCAACTTCTGAAAAACACAATTGAAATAAGAAATATTCCACAACAAGATAACGAAGATGTGCAGAATATTGTTAATAACGTATATAACACCCTAAAAATACCACCAATTGACGAACATAAGGCTATTTATAGAAAAGGTAAAAAAAATGGACCTATTGTTATTGAGTATCAGAACACCAGAAATAAAGAAGTAATGCTAAAAGCTGTGAAAAAATACAACTCTGACAATAAAGATAAACCATTAAGTACAGATATCTTAGGATTTACCGGTGCTTTTTCACGGGTGTATATATCGGAATCTCTAACTTTTATGTCTAAAAAGATTTTGGCAGCCGCTCGAGAACTGGTGAAAAATGGATCATATAAGTACTGCTGGACCTCAAGAGGAAACATTCTCCTACGTAAGGAAGACGGACAGCCTGCCGTAGTCATCAATTCTCTAAATCAACTTAAGGATTTCACCGCTGAATGACTAGCTGTTGTTGAACATCATGTGAAAATATGGCACTTTTTCTCCTTGTTTCCTAATTTTTATACTTTTTTAAACTCTAACAGTAATATTATATGCATTATAATTATTATAATATATTATCTAATAATATTTTTATACTACTATTATATTTCATTTTTTATATCATATTTAAAAATCTATATAACATTATTTCTACCAGTCCACTATGCAAACTTCATGTCCGACAATAATAAAAATAACTTACAAATCTCAGAAACTACAATCGTCGACCAAAAATTTAATTTTGCTACTGTCAGTGATAATTATGGTTATTATGGGTAGCAACATAGATGAGGTGGTCACCGAGGTTGATAATACTATCAACGTTGGTGATTCATTTTTGGTCGAGGATCCAGAGGCGTTTCCGCAATACAAACTTGGAACGAATTCTTCTCTTAGAATTATTATTCAAAATATACGAAGCATACATAAAAATCTTGAAGATTTTAAAGTTTTTATGGCTAGGAGTAAAATAGACTATGATATTATTATTCTCACCGAATGTTGGCTACAAAATTCAGACTTGATACCTAAACTAGAGCAATTTGATTCATTTCATACTAGAAACCATATTAACCAGAATAGTGGTGTAGTTGTCTATATAAGGAGCTATTTACCACATGTCACAGTATATGAGCCAAATCTTGCTGATGCGGACTGCTTGGTAATAAGAATAGGTAAAACCCATGCTTTTATTTGTATATACAGGTCACCATCGTTTGCCTCTCTCGCCAATTTTGTTGGGTCATTGGAAGAACTTTTAATAGGCATTAAACACATACCTAATGTTTATCTAACCGGGGACATAAATGTTGACGTGAGTTGCAATACTACTGACCTGGAATCCGATGAGTATTTGAATCTTCTTGCCACGTACGGTCTGCTACCAAGCCATCAATTACCCACGCGTCTCAATAAATGCATTGATCACTGTTTTGCAAAGCCTAATTTGAAAATGCTAACAATAGTCTGTGAATCATCAGTTTCTGACCACAGTAGTATATACTGTATTATTCCTTTAACACAAAAGAGTAACTACAAAAAATCAGAAAGGACACTGCTACAACTAAATTATGAAAAGGCTTTTAAATTTATGAAGGAGTTTGATTGGACTCATATTACATCATTGCAAGATCCAAATAAAGCGACTGAAGTGCTCATCGAAACTTTATCTGAAATCAGACAAAAAAGCAGTCACCAGGTTATCGTGCCCCACAGGCGACAGACTTTTCAACCGTGGGTAACCTCGGGTCTACTGCGTTGCATTAGATTTAGAGATACGTTACACAGAAGACATAATAAGGCACCTAATGATAAAGATCTAGAGATTACCTACAGGCGTTACAGAAATCATTGTAATAGGATTCTCCATAATCTAAAAAATGAGCATGATAAAGCAGATTTAAATGCTGCCAAGAGTGATATTAAAAAAACCTGGAATGTCGTTAAGCGTGTATGTAATCTAAATCACTCTGAGAAATCTCAAGGGCCTTGTGAATTATTAAAAATAAAATCAACTCCTCAAGAATCAGTCGATTTTGTAAACGATTTTTTTATTAATATGGCATCCAAACTATCAACTGACATCTTACAAAAGTTAAAGCTTACGGAAAATGATCTTGTGCAAAAGTTTAAATGTAGTCACAGCCCGTTAAACTCTTTTGTCTTATTGGAAACTGATGAAACGGAAGTTAAAAATATTATTAGGTCCTTAAAAAGTACAAATTCTACTGGTTGGGATGGAATATCATCGGTGTTTATAAAGAAAAGTGTAAACCTTCTCATTGCGCCTTTGACACACATATTTAACTTATGTTTTACGTGTGGAAAGTTTCCTAATGTGTTAAAAGACTCAATTGTTATACCAGTTTTCAAGTCGGGGGAGAGAGACAGTATCACAAATTATCGTCCAATATCGCTTTTACCTACTATTGCTAAAATCCTGGAGAAATTAATAAACATTAGGCTTGTAAAATACCTAGAGAAAAATAATATTCTTTCTAATAATCAATTTGGTTTTAGAAGGAACAAATCAACAATAGATGCGGTTGAAAATCTAGTTACCAATATATCTAGTCATCTCGACCACAAGAATAAATGTGTTGGTGTTTTTCTAGATTTAGCCAAAGCCTTTGATACTGTCTCAATCCCTCTGCTAATTTGCAAGTTGGAGGCTATAGGTATTCGAGGTGTACCACTTGAACTTTTTAAAAACTATCTCAGTAATAGGACTCAGACTGTAAAAATTGGTAATAATTTTAGCTCTAAGCATGGTGTAGGTTTCGGTGTTCCGCAGGGATCAGTACTTGGACCAACATTATTCTTAATTTATGTAAATAAGCTTTGTAACATTGAATTGCCTGGTTCAAAAGTGATCACTTTTGCTGACGATACTGTGATCTTATTTCAACAAAAAACATGGAGTGATGTAAAGTCGTCAGCTGAGATTGGTCTTAAAAATATAATTGAATGGCTTGATCGCAATCTGCTTACATTAAATCTTAATAAAACAAAATTTATAACATTTAGTATTAAAAATAATTTACAACCTACCAACTTTAATTTGAAAGCTCATTCCTCTAATTGTTCTGATGCAAGTAATTGCGAGTGCTCTGTCTTATCTCATAGTAAAAGTGTAAAATACCTTGGAGTCGATATCGATGAAAATTTAAATTGGAAACAACATATTCATAATCTTAAATCTCGCATTCGTAAACTTATACCGATTTAAAAAAAAATAAGAAACTTAAAAGACAATGCTACGAACAAAACTGTATATTTTGCACTGTGCCAATCGATAGTAACTTATGGTATCTCTGCCTAGGGTGGTGCTAGAAAAAGTACTCTCATAAAAACAGAAAGGGCTCATAGATGTATTATAAAAGTGATTAATTTTAAAAAAATTAGATATTCTACAACAGCGTTGTACAAAAAATTTGGAGTTCTAAATATTCGCCAACTCTTTATTAAAAAAATTGTCATGAGACAGCATTCCTGCGAAAAACCTGTTAGCAAATCTCTCAGAAGAGTGCATGAGGTATATGAAGTCCCAGCATGCAAAACCACTTTTGCGCAGTGCTTCTCTTATTTCTTGGCTCCACTATTGTACAATCGTATTAGTAAAATTAAACCTCTTATTGATATGACGAGATTTGTGTGTAGAAGGGCTCTGGATGAGTTTCTGAGTAACTTGGACTATGAACAGACTGAAAAACTTATACAAATATGTCAGTAATTATTAAATATATATTGTATTGAATACCGATAGTACTAAAAAAGTTTATAAAACATTATATGAATTTATGTAAGTAATATAATATAAATATAATATATACATATATTTAATATGTACATTATAAAGTAATCGTGTAAATTGAAGATTAATACACAAACATTATTTGTATTACAAAATATGCATATATATATATTTATACGTACAGTAAACACATTACACGCATCATTTAATTTTATACTTTTAGTTTTAGTAACACCTTTTTTTTTTATTTTAACACGATTGTCTTATTATTAATTACGAACAAATATTGTTATTGTGAAAGCACTTTGTTTACTCGTATATTGAAATAACGTTAGTAGTTGCATTGTCTGATTTCTTTGCATATACTACTTGTTTACGCTAAACTTGTAACTCGTTATCGTCATCTATGATTCACACAACAAATATAATTGGTAAAAAGTGTCTTAACGTGTTTACGTTATGACTATTATTCAATGAGCGAGGATCTTACCTTGCCGTAACACAGTCCTTGACTAGCACGGGAGGTAAAGAACTTATCTCTGTATACCGTCATTCTTTGCTTTACTTTGTTATAATATGTGAATATTATGCTTTACCGGTGTACTGTAACCTAAACTTATGATCAATAAACTTTTATTATTATTATTATGAAAAATACAGTAGCCCGAGGTTCATACGATGAACATGTCACAAATTTCGAAGGCGTAGATATAACCACCGTAAGCTGGAAGGATAACAAGCAAGTTATATTAGCGTCTACATATGTAGGAGCCGAGCCTGTAGAGAATATTGATAGGTTCGATAAAAAAGAGAAACGGCGGATTGCCATTTCATGCCCCAAATTGATAAAAGAGTATAATGCTCACACGGGGGGCGTTGATTTGATGGACTCCTTTCTAGGCAGATATAAAATCCGAATGAAGTGCAGAAAATGGTACATGCGCATAATATTTTATCATCTGCTGGATTTATCCGTTATCAATGCCTGGATCCTATACAAAAAAGTTTCCACTAAAAATGGTGTGCCACAGAAAACTATACTGAATCTAGTTGATTTTAGGTCGGAACTGGCCGATACGCTGTGCAAGTATGCTCCAGCTGCTGCCAGAGGGCGCCCGAGCACTAGCAGCCCATCCAGCACATCACAAGGGCCACCACCTAAAATCCGAAGGGGTAAACCGTGCCAAACATTGCCTCCACTTGAAGTCGGATTGGATCAAATGGATCACAGCCAGATAAGGACAGAAACCCGAGGTAGATGTATGATGCCCTCTTGCCATTTACTCAGCATTATAAAATGTGCTAAATGTAACGTTCATTTGTGTTCAAAAAAGTCAAAAGACTGCTACACAGTATTCCACAGCTCTGTCAATATAGTGTACTAATGCATACTGTATCGAAAACAATACTTGTAAGTTTTTTGAAAATAAAAGATATTAACAAAAATTGGATTTTTTATTTTATTTTTCCGGTCATTTATACCACTTTTTATAAGTAACACATATATTTTTTCCGATTGAAAATACGTTGTTATGCATTTAAGGGTTAAAAACATATTTCTAAAGCATTTGAGCAAATGTGGTGTATGGAAAATGGTAACTAAGTACCTACTTCTCGATTACGTAACAGAATATATGGCTGGTCTACAGATGCTCACAAGATACTTAGAGCTCTCTTATTCACACGATCCATATCGCACACTGAAGCTGAAATATTGATTCCAGCGTCAAAACAATGTTGCACAACCTGGAATGATTAATGTAGCGTTAAATCAATATGGTACAAAAATAACTACTACATAATATCTTGACTAAATAGCAATTAAAAGACCTTATTGCTCACCTCCTTTATAAGAACCGACAGCCTAACTTCAGTCACAGATCCGCTAGAGAAATAGTAAGCAATTGGTTGCTTTAGCTTTTTCCGAATTCCACCAATCATAAAGACAAGGGCATGCATGGTCTGGATACCCTCAGTCAAGTCTTCCTTCTTGTTATAAAACTATTTTTTTTATTGACATCTCGTCAAACATCAGGATATACCTACTGGTTTTCTGATGAATTCTGGATTTTCCTTATTTTGGAGTCTATAATCCATCTTCGACCTTTAGGTCTTTTCTTAGAGTTTTGCAAAAGATGGGGATATTTTACATTTTAATATTTCATGTATTGAGTCGTTCTTACTCAATACTTTTCCTAATATTCAAGATTTTTGGAGCCTGTTTATTTTTCTCATGTGATTCTTCATTTTCACCAACATTTTATGTTTGTCTTTTTTAGTAGTTACCGATGGATTTGTAGCAGCAACAGGGTTAACCTCAGTAATTTCGGGAATAGCACTAGCATTGTGCCGATTAATGGTATAATTTCTGATTCTCATACAAAGGTTGGATAATCTTAGATGGCCCTGCAACAGGCTCAAACACATTTGGATCAGCTATTGTGTTTTGATTATCCTCACACAGTGGTTGAATAGTTACTGATGGACCCGCAATAGGCTGAATCACATTCAAAACACAGTCCAAATTAGGGTCACCTAATGTGATCTGAAAATTGGAAATGATCAAATCGTTATTTATCTAATGCACAACATTGGTTCACAAAAATGGCAAAATTTAAAAATAAAAACATGATTATTTTTTATTAATTAATTTTGCTTTTACAAAACAATGAGTCATAAGTTGCATCTTTGAAAATTACCACCACAACACCAACAACAACCATTGCTAATTAGATAATCTTATTACATTACGGTTAAACAATTTATTTTCTCAAAAGAATTACAAGATTCACATAGAGAAAACATAAATAGGTTTATAACCACGTTACCTGCCAGCTGCCAGTAAGCGCAGATAAAAACAAAATTAGCATGAGAAAAGCAACACAAACAAAATCACACTGGTTGCTAATATTAGGGGTTAATTAAAGTATGAAATTGCCGATCTGTACTGAAAAATTGAAATTCGTTTTTTTTTTATTTAACATATATAATTAATCAAAATAATTACCATTATTACACTACGCGTCATGTAAAAAGAACGCTGGAAGAACGTGGAGGGGGTGTGTTTGCGCATGGGTACACTCGCGCACGAAAGTACTAGGCCTGTTGTTTTATTTTTGAACTAGCCTTTCGCTCGCGGCTCCGTTTATTGGTACATTGAAAAATATATTAGATAGAATATTATTAAATAGAATCAAAAACTTGTTTGATTCAGTGTAGAATGTTTAATCTAATTACAAAAAAATAAATTAATGTTGAAACTCCTTGCATTAAGTCGTCGTGGGTGACGTGAAAACCAGATGAGGACGCGGTGTTGGTGCTAGAGGGGGCCATTTCACTGTCGTCGCTGTCGTCACTTGAGCTTTCATCACCATTTGTGTCTGAATCATCATCCCCTACGCGAATAATAAATGTTTCTGTCATCATGTCAACCACATGATCGCTTTTACAATATTCTGCTTCTATTTCCTTTACCTTGATGCACAATTTTCCCCATTCTGTTGCTCCCATTAAATTAACTTTTTCATTAACCAGGTCAGTTATCTGTGTAAGGTCCCAACTTACATTTTTGCTGGCAACATATCCCTTTATTTGGGACCAGGCCATTTCTATTGGATTTAGGTCCGGGTGATATGGGGGCAAACGAAGTACAGAATGGCCTCCTTCGTTTAATATGGCATCCATATTAAATTTCTTATATTGCTCTTTGTATTTTTTTATTAAGTTGTACAACTCCGGCTTTAGCATGCATTCTTCAAATTCGATTCCTTTTTGACGGAGCCAGGTTTGCATGTCTGCTTTCTTTGTATTGGACGTTGGTGCAGCATCGAGTTGCTTATTGTGTTACGATGCATTGTCGACCATCACGACTGAATTAGGCGGTAAATTCGGTATCAGTTTAGTACGGAGCCACCGCTCGTAATTCTCCGGATTCATGTTGTCGTGGTAGTCGCCGCTTTTTTGTACCGGCTTTGAACGTCAGCAAAGCATTCGGCACAAAACCTGCTTCACCGCCTGCGTGCACTATGACCAAGCGGCTACCTTTAGATAGAGGTTTTTTAATGCCTTTGGTGGGACCGTCTGTCCAAGAACGGTGAGACGTATGGGAACTATCGACGTATGATTCATCAGTGTAAATTATATGTCTTCCTTCCTCTCTATATTTTTTTATCTTTCTCAGATATTCAATTCTTTGAAATCGAATTTGTGACTGCTCAATTAAAATTCTTCTATTGGTTTCTGTTTTTTTCCACTTAAAATCCAATTCTTTTAATATTCGCCTGAGACTTGCTGCAGATGCTTGGAAATGTAGGTCATCCTGTAACTTCCTTCGCAACTTGCCAATGGTAGGCAATTCTTTTTCAGTGACGTGGAAATTATGGATGATTCTTTTTATAACACCCTGGTTAAAGCTGTCAATATCTGTTATTGGTTTTTCTCTGAGTCTTGTATTTTTGCCGGGAGTTCGAAATACAGTAAGAAATTCCGAATCTTTTGAACCTTTTACAATTCGTCTCACTGTAGAATCGGAACATTTTGTTGCCTCTGCGGTCCGTTTAATACATTTTTTAATTATCAACTGCATTATTATCAGCCTCTCTCTACATAAAACAATACACGTCATAAATAATTTTTCTCTCTTTTCTATGTAAAACCATTTCGTAATTTCAAACTTTTGTGCGCGATGGTTTTTTGAGAATGAACGTAACGTGGACACAGCGCGGAAAGCAAAGGTCGACTGACGAACCAATAGCGCACCGGCAAGCATGCGCCGCGAGACCCGCCCGCCCCGCGCCGCACCTCATACCACCAAAAGTCAGCGTTCATTTTACATGACGCGACCTGTATCTATACATCGCTGACATATAATAGGAAGGTGATTTATGCCTTTGCGATAGAACTCTCGTGATCTAGATTCGACAAACTGTGTGAAAGCATTTTGTACTGCCTCCTGAGAAGAAAACTTTTTATCACATAGAAAATTGTTCAAATCACGAAAAAAATGGTAGTCCGTTGGAGCAAGGTCTGGCGAATACGGAGGGTGACGAATGGTTTCTAATTGCAGTTCCTGTAGAGTTAAAACGGTTTCTCATGCTGTATGAGGTCTCGCGTTATCATGGAGCAATAATGGTGAAGATGGATTCATGAGTCGGGGCTGTTTCACTGCTAGTTTTGCTATCATTGTTCGGAGTTCGGCACAGTAGACATCTGCCGTTATTGCTTGACCAGATTGGAGAAAGCTATTTAATTTTTTTTTATTTTATTTATTAAGGGATAATAAACAACTACAACATATTTAATACAACAAGTTAAACAAAAACTTTAAATAGTAATGTTGCAGTCAACTGCATTATCCACAGATAAAACATTTAAAGATCAGTGGTTGCCACTAGACGAGCATTACCAAAATTAACAAATATTTTGAAATAAATAAATATGTAACTATAAAGCTAGCTATAGCTACAAAACCAAATCAGATCACAAACAATTTCATTAAATTAAATTATGCAATAAATAAATATTAATAATAAGATTACAATTTAGATAAAAAAATTATAATATTAGATTTAAATTTATTTTTCGAGCATGCAAATATATCAATATCAATGAAATTTGAATTATAGGATTCCAGCATTCTATGAATAGGGCAGCGCAAGCCAGAGTTCGTACGACAAGAATTTAGCGCGAACAGAGTACGTGCACGAACCTGACGCACATGAACTGTACGGGGGACAGAATAACACAGCGCACTCGTTAGATCAATGGCATCAAAGTGATTATGAACTATATCATGAAGCACGTTGGCCTCCAAGTATTTACGCCGGTTCTCCAAACTGATAAGCTTATACTTATCAAGAAGTTGGGAGTATGACAGATAAGTCTTAGTCCCATAACATCTGTAGTACATAGTACGGAGGTACTTGCGTTGGACCCTTTCTACACCAACTACGTACTTTTGATAGAAGGGATTCCAAATAGGGACCGCATATTCTAACTGAGAGCGAATGAGCGTCTTATACAGATAGAGATAGGTTGAGGTACGCTTAAATTCTGTTGAAGATCTCATTACAAATCCATACATTTTAAAAGCACTATTGACTATGGCTTCGATATGCTGGTTCAAGGACAGTTTGCCATCAAAGATAACACCTAGATCCTTCACTATAGAAATATTATTTAAGGGGATACAGTTAAGGGAGTAATTAAAGTTGAAGATGAAATTATTCTTAGTAAAGTGTATATAGTGACACTTGGGGATACTAAGATGCAGCTTATTGGCAAAACAGTAGGCAGTCAGTCTGTCTAGGTCCTCCTGAAATGACTGGCAGTCGTCCATAGTACGTATAGCTTGAAACGCCTTCAAGTCATCGGCGTACATCAAGAATTTGGATTTTTTGAAACATTTCTTAATATCGTTAATATAGATAATGAATAATAGCGGTCCCAGAATAGAGCCCTGTGGAACTCCGGAAGTAATATTGACAGAGACAGACTGATAACCATTAACCACAACCCTTTGTGACCGGTTTTCAAGGTACGACACAAACCATCGCAATAAATTTCCGCGTATTCCATTATAAGCTATTTTACTCAGGAGAATTTCATGATCGACCCTGTCAAAAGCTTTTTTGAAATCAGTGTAGACCGCATCTATTTGCAATCGCCTATCAACATTTTCAAAAAGGTAATTTGCAAATATTAACAAGTTCGATGTCGTAGATCGGCGCTTAACAAACCCATGTTGTTCAGGAATTATAACATTATGCAAAAGAGGGTAAATCTCGTTGTGGACAAGTCTTTCAAAAAGCTTTGACAAGGTCGGCAGAATCGAGATGGGTCCATATTGTTCAACGTCGTGCCTCGAGCCACCCTTATGCACTGGGGCAATGTTAGTTCGCTTCCACATCGCCGGGAAAACACCTTCATGCAGACATCTATTAAAAAGGATATAGATCGGCTCACAAATACTATCAGCCGTAGCCCTAAAAAAGGCCGCAGGAAGACCATCAGGACCTGCCCCCTTAGAGGGGTCCAACCGTTTCAACTGACTGAGTATTTTTGATTTGTCGATAAACAAATTACTAATTAAGCTAGCATTATCTGCGCACTGCTGTGGCGGACCCCACGTGTTGAGCGTCGGTGATACGGGCTCAAATACGGACAAGAAAAAGTCCGAAAACATATTGCAGACAACATCAGGATCACTTGATTTGACATTCTGGTACTGCATCATGGACGGAATGCCTGACTTACTTTTACGGTTAGAAATATAGGACCAAAAATGCTTTATGTTAGAAGACAGACTATCTTCAACCGAGTTAATATAACTAGAATAACAGGATTTACACTTAAGTTTAAAGATAGACCTATATTCGGAGAAGTCATTATAGTCTTTGACGTTACTGTATTTTTTCCACTTTATCCAAAGACGCTGCTTCTTTTTAAATATTTTAATTAATTGTGGCGTAAACCAGATTGGGAAGTCAAGTGATCTAGTCCTTGCAGGGGGGACTAGTGGGCTAATTATGTCACTCAGCATACTATAGAAAGCCTCCACGGCCTCCTCCGATGATAGATTGTCGAACAGCGCTGACCAATTGACCTCGTCCATGTGTTTCTTGATGAGATCGTAATTAGCTTTGCGGAAATTATATTTATTAATCGTTTTTCTCTTCATAACATGTGTAGATAGGCTAACAGGTGCGGTTACAACAAAAGGGGGGTGATGGGGGTCGACTGGTAATAACGGATCACTAGGGTGGCCAGTCGAACAGGAAGTATTCGAGATAAACAAATCCAAGATCTTTCCTCCACTGTTAGGCGTACTGTTATATTGGTGAGCATCTAGCGAAGACATGAGATGCGTCAGATCAGAGCATATAGGGTGTGTACAAACACATGCCATACAGGCCTCACGCCCCACCGCTATCGTGCTCCACGTGACATTCGGAAGATTATAATCACCGACGATGTAAACATTCATGACGTTAGGTGCATTTAAGGTGTCCTGTAGTAAGTCAAAATGAGATGTATACACATCGGAACTGGTCCCCGGCGGGATGTACACTGCGCTGATGACATGTATCTTATGTTTATCGTTTTTGCATGGCAATGCTACCATGAGGTGCTCAATACACGCCGAGGGCCTACAATGTGGGTTATTGGGAATAACGAGTGTCGAGAATGTTCCGCCGCGCCGGGTGACCGCGGGCGGGAGCTGCGGTGACGGAGGGGGCGCTCGACCTGCGGGCGCGCACTGGCCGGCTCGGCACTGCGTCATCGTCCACGCTACTGAGCGACCGCACACCTATATCCTTCTCGCCAATTCAAGTCTTGTTTATCGTTTGTTTTCCGTCTTAATTTATTGTAATACAGTCCACTATTTATGAAGCAAGTTCCCGTGTTTTAGTCCTCATACCACCAGGAGGATATTACCCCCATTCTTCTTTATGGTCCTTCGAAGAGAAAGTGATCAGTTACTAGGAGTGACAAGCGGTTTTTCAAAATTTGAAAACGGCCGTTAGAAGACTTTAAGATCAAGACTACTTTTCGCCCTTCGTGTGAACCTGGTTCCAGTCTTCGGTCATCATCTTCGGCGCCTTTGTGAAGCATTTGTTGGAGCAAGCAGTTCTTCAGTGGTCGACGTAGCTGGGTCATCGCAGCGTAGCAGCCCAAGCAGTGCCCAAGAACATCGCAATCCACTTGAAGCTAGAAGGCGTTCAGTTTGGACTCGCAGTCAACGGATTTTGTGAGATCTTTCCATAATCATACTAACATTTGTACATAATTCATTAACTAACGTTTCATACCACAAGAGTAGTAGATAGTGCATTAGACCAGTGAATCATACATTAGTAGATACCTATTCGTCTTAGTGATTATTACCTATCGCATAACATTACTTACTAGCTTATTTATCCAGTAGAATCCATCATACAATTTCATTCCGTGTTGTGGTTTTCACTTCTGTTCAGTGTCAATTTTCAACCCATTCCAGTAGATTTTGTCCCATTGAAGTACAATTCCATCCATTAATAATTAGTAATAAGTGCTTATTAATCTAGTTATAACTTTAATTGTAATATAGTGCCATAAGTACACGTTATTTTTCTCTTGACAGTTTGACATTTTAAATTTTTTTCCTTTCTAACCGCCTACCCTTTTTGAATAGCAACGCTTTATTGATCAGCTGTTTGCTCTTTGTTGTTATACAGACGCATTACATTAATACTTCAGTGCTTTAGCATCTATTATTTAATCTTTCTTTATTCTTGTCTACCTGCTTTTTCTTTAGCGCGTACAGCTACCTTCCTATTTAGCCATGGCTGAAGAAATGAAGATTAAAGAGCTTACAAAAAAGCGTGCCTCAGTAAAATCACAGCTTACTCAATTCACAACCTTCGTAACTACCACTAAATCTTGCGAACAGCTTAGTGAGGAACAGCTTGTCGAGTTAGAGATACGAATTGAGAAAATGGTTACCTTATATGCCACCTTTGATCAATTTCAGAGTCAATTGGAGTACCTGTCTACCAAGCCCGACGAGCAATTTTCTGAACGTGAGCAATTCGAGAGCAATTATTACAGGCAGCTAGCATCTGCTCGCGCGCTTCTGTCACGGCATCGCGCTCAGCTGGCGTCTAAGGTAAGCTCCAATGAGCAGCTTTCAGTGGTTACTAGACATAATAATGTTAGACTTCCTAAAATTAATTTACCTCACTTTAGCGGCGGCTATAAGGATTGGTTGGAGTTTAAGGATATTTACATATCGTTGATTCATGAGGAGAAAACTATAGATAATATCAATAAATTCCACTACTTGCGCTCGTCACTCAATGGCAGCGCAGCACTTGTTATTAAAAGTTTAGATTTCAGAGGGGACAACTACGACAATGCATGGCAATTGTTGTGTGAGAGGTATGATAACAAGCAATTATTAATAAATAATCACATTCATGCCTTATTTAATGTGGGACCACTTCTAAGAGAGAGTAGTCAGGGTTTACGTCAGATAGTTGATGTAACCAGTAAGAACTTGAGGTCGCTGGCAACACTAGGGCTGTTTGTACAGCATTGGGGTGAAATGGTTATACATTTAATGGCATCAAAGTTGGACCCGGTTACTAGCAGACATTGGGAAGAATATAGGAACACTCTGACTGAGTATCCATCCTTAGACATGTTCACAAAATTTATTTCTAACCGCTGCAATCTTTTAGAAACGCTAGAGGAGGCTAATAACATAAAATCCAAGCCTGAGTCATCGCACAGTAAGCCAAGAAGCTTCTCTGTATCAACAAGTAAGGCAAAATTCAATAATTCATGTCCCTTATGTAAACAAACTCACTACATATTTAGTTGTGATCAGTTTAAGGCGCTTACAATCGCAGCACGCTTATCTAAAGCAAAAGAATTTAAACTTTGTTTGAATTGTTTACGCCCTGGTCATTTAGAGGCTACTTGTCCACTTGGTCACTGCAAGTATTGCAAAAAAAGGCATAATACAATGTTGCATTGTCATGATGATGATCCTAGCTCTTGTAGGGAGCATATAACTTTAGCAGGCACTAATCATGATTGTACATCTCGTCATGTATTGCTTTCCACAGCATCGGTAAAAGTCACGGACCATTCCGGGATGTCGCACAGCGCCAGAGTCTTACTTGACAATGGAAGCACGGCAAATTTTGTGACTAAGGACCTTTGTGGTAAGCTAAATCTACCTATTCGTAGTGTAAGCTCACATGTTGCAGGCATAAACAGTCAAGTGTCTACCATTACGCAATCTTGTGCTTTACATTTACAATCGTGCGATGGGTCTTATAATATTGACATTGATTGTTTTGTCTTGCCCAATATAACCACTCATATACCTCATACATATATAGACGTACCTGACATGCAGCTACCCGCAGGCATAAGTTTGGCTGATCCATCTTTTAATGTCCCTTCCTCCATCGACATACTTATTGGAGCCGACATCTTTTGGAGTGTGATTGGTCGCAATCGTATACAGCTAGGTAGACATATGCCGACGCTCTTCGAGACTAAACTTGGATGGCTCATATCAGGTGGCATACCTCAACCTAACATAGCCAACTCATCAGTGTGTATGTCCGCGCATGAGAATCACACCACACACGTACAATCACCCATGGATCTCTCCAGATTCTGGGAACTTGACTCAATCTCACCTAAGTTCAACTTCACATCCGAAGAGCGAGCATGTGAACAGAACTACATAAACACAACTACGCGTGGTGCTGATGGCCGTTTCATAGTCACCATCCCGTTAAAGGAATCCCCTGAAGCATTGGGCAACTCCTTTGAGATGGCTAAACGTCGCTTCCTGTCGTTAGAACGTAGACTTGATAGAGACCCAATACTTAAGCATCGCTACGTAGAGTTCTTGCAGGAGTATGAAGCATTAGGTCATATGAGCGAAGTATCTCAGCCTTCTTCATCTCAGGCATATTTTCTTCCACATCATGGTGTTTTCAGAGAGTCCAGTACAACGACCAAGCTTCGAGTTGTCTTCGACGCATCAGCCGTCACAACTTCTGGTAAGTCGTTTAACGACATCCAAGGCGTAGGGCCTGTAGTACAGGATGACTTAATATCCATATTGTTGAGGTTTCGGCAGCATAAATATGTGATATCATCAGATATCGAAAAGTTCTTTCGACAAATCACAGTTGATGAATCGCAGCGATCTCTACAACAGATATTGTGGCGCTGTGATCCATCATTGCCACTTAAAATGTATACACTAAACACCGTTACTTACGGAACAGCATCCGCTCCGTTCATTAGTACACGATGTTTGTCTCAGTTGGCAAAGGAGGCAACGAACACACGTACACAACAATCTATACAGCACGATTTTTACGTCGACGATTATCTGTCAGGAAGTGACTCTATAGAGAGCACTATAGCGCTGTGTAGAGATGTCACCAGACTACTTAAGACTGCACAACTCAATCTTCGCAAGTGGCAGTCTAACAATGCCCAAATACTTCAGGCAGTCACTACAAACACACTTGATTCATTCACTCATAACACATCCACAACAACACCAACAGAGACACCTGACACAGTCAGCTTGAGTATTGACGAAACAAGTAAAACCCTCGGTCTTAATTGGCGTTGTCATACTGACTGTCTTACGTTCTCCATTCATATACCTATACATACAGATACTACAATCACAAAACGACACATACTTTCCACAATAGCGCAAGTATTCGATCCTTTGGGTCTTGTCTGTCCATGTATTATCGAGGTCAAGATAATATTGCAGAGATTATGGATAGACAAGTGTGCATGGGACGACGAAGTTAATGTAGACATTAAAAAGTTATGGCTGAAGTTCACACATACTTTACCACAGCTTAATCACCTCAGCATACCACGCTGGGTGGTATGTGATAGCCCTTTATCCGTGGAAGTACATATTTTTACGGATGCGTCAGAAAAGGCATACGGAGCTTGCATATACATTCGTTCTGTAGCTAGTAGCGGCACCGTTCATACACATCTGCTCACCTCCAAAAGTAAGGTTGCACCGATCAAGACAACCACAATCCCAAGGCTAGAGCTTTGTGGAGCCTTATTAGGGACAAGGTTGTGTGCAAAAATACTAGAATCATTAACCCTTAAACCTGACAAATGTACCTTTTGGTGTGATTCAATGATTGTCTTAGGTTGGCTGTCTGCTTCACCTGGCTCGCTTAAGCCGTTTGTTAGGAATAGAGTTTCGGAGATACGGGAAGGCTTTGGTGATTATACCTGGCGCTATGTGCCGTCCAAGGACAACCCTGCAGATCTTGTCTCCCGTGGTCTGAGCGCTGACCTCATAGGTCAATCTTCTATGTGGTGGTCAGGGCCTTCATTTTTACTTACAGACCCAGCCCTTTGGCCTTCAATGCCTAACACAGATGCAAACACAATGCTACCCGAACTATTGAAATCACATTCTATTAATCATCAATCATTACCTATCACTAATCCTAATATACATAATAATTTATTTAAATCTTTAATTAACAATTCATCTAATTATATACATTTACAACGTTTACTAGCATACGTATTTAAATTCATTAATCGTTCAAAAGGGATTCATAGCCATAGTATTAATCTTAATAATTCAGAGTTGTCCTATAGCGCCGATTTCATAATTAAAACAGTTCAGAGGGAAATGTTTCCTGAAGAGTACGAGCTACTTTCATCAGGTAAACCATTACCAAATAAAAATCGCCTGAAGAAACTATCACCCTTCATCGAGTCTGGTATTATAAGAGTGGGAGGCAGATTAGATAATTCTTGCTACGATTATAATGTCAGGCACCCTATCATTATCTGCAGCAAACATAACTTTGCTAAACTTATTTTTAATACCTATCACTTACGCCTCTTTCATGCTGGTCCACAGCTACTTTTAGCCACAATTAGACATGAGTATTGGCCTTTAGGTGGTAGAAACCTTGCCAAATCGACTGTCCATAAGTGCGTAAAGTGTCAGCGATTCAGCGGTAGAACAGTTCAACCCATCATGGGTAACTTGCCTAAGGAACGAGTTCAGTTAGAGTTTCCTTTCTTAGAGACTGGCACAGACTATGCCGGACCCATCCTCATAGCCGACCGCAAAGGTAGAGGATGTAGATTACTTAAATCTTACATATGTGTTTTTGTCTGTCTAGCCACAAGGGCGGTTCATCTGGAGCTTGTCTCCGACCTAACAAAACATGCCTTTATTGCAGCACTGAATAGGTTTATTGCTCGTCGTGGTAAACCAAAGACCATTTACTCCGACAATGGTACAACCTTTATAGGCACCTGTAACGAAATAGCTGGCATATTAAAACAGGACTATTCTTCAGAAATGGCAGACACAGGTATCAATTTTAATTTTATTCCGGCATACACCCCACATTTCGGTGGCTTATGGGAGTCTGCCGTAAAATCTATTAAACATCACCTAAGGCGCATATTAGGCTTCGCACATCTCACTTACGAAGAGATGTCTACGTGTCTGATTCAGGTTGAGGCAATATTAAACTCTCGTCCTCTCACTCCTCTTTCCACGGATCCATCAGACCTATACCCTTTAACTCCTGCCCATTTCCTTATTGGGAGATCTCTCACATCCCTGCCGCATCCGCAAGTCATAAACCAAAATATTTCCAGCCTAAAACGGTTCCAGCGTATTGAGCACTTGAAGCAACAGTTCTGGAATAGATTCTCTAACGAGTATATCTTTTACCTCCAACAGAGAACCAAGTGGACGGACTCCGATGGGGTGCTTGAAGAGGGAGCCATGGTGGTGCTCAAGGAGAAACAGACGCCACCACTGATGTGGCCACTAGGCCGTATCGTACGACTAATACCTGGGAGGGACGGCATAAGCAGAGTCGCAGACGTGAAGACGAAAAAGGGAATAGTCCGACGCGCTTACAACACCATCTGTCCTATTCCAGCATAATCATTGAAGACAAGTCTTCAACGCCGGGAGCATGTCGAGAATGTTCCGCCGCGCCGGGTGACCGCGGGCGGGAGCTGCGGTGACGGAGGGGGCGCTCGACCTGCGGGCGCGCACTGGCCGGCTCGGCACTGCGTCATCGTCCACGCTACTGAGCGACCGCACACCTATATCCTTCTCGCCAATTCAAGTCTTGTTTATCGTTTGTTTTCCGTCTTAATTTATTGTAATACAGTCCACTATTTATGAAGCAAGTTCCCGTGTTTTAGTCCTCATACCACCAGGAGGATATTACCCCCATTCTTCTTTGAGGCCGATTGAAGTTCACGCAGTATTGCAATGAGCACCCCACCCCCATCTCGCTTCCCCGTAGCATCACGATCCCGATCACAGCGAAACACAACGTATCGAGGGTCAATAAACTCGCCATTCGCTATTTCTGGCATCAGCCAAGTCTCTGTCAATATTATGATGTCATAAGAGGATGCCAAGATGTTCGCGAACAACGAGCGCAGCTTAGTCCTAATCCCCCTACAGTTCTGGTAATAAATCAACAAATTATCAGTGCTATCCATTAACAGAGTGTATTACAACAAATTTATATAGAACTCGCGTTCTTTTGTACAACTTGATATATTGTGGAATCCAAAGAATTCTAACAGTACATTTATGGCTGGTAAAATAAATTAATATGATAACATTAACACTTGTGTATAATTTTAAGTTACACACTAAAATATAAGGACGATTAAGATTTAAAATAGCTATAGTGAATAACACCATGCTGAGATCACCAAACAGTTACCATTACCGTTTTTATTGGTAAGCATTGCTTTAGGACACTGTTGCGGCGTTTGACCTGGGGTCAGCCATTGCATTTTTCGCTTACGGTTATTGTAAAGAATTCACTTTTCATCACATGTCACAATTCGATCCAATATTCCTTAATTTCTGTATCGATTCAACAAGGCAACATAAGTTTCAACTCGCGTTTCTTTCTGCAGATCAGTCAAATCATGAGGCACCAATTTCTCATATTTTTTTATTTTATTGATTTGACGCAAATTAGTCAATATTGTTGGTAAGGTAACGTTAAACCATGCCGCTAATTCCTGGGTAGTTTGGCTCGGATCGGCTTCCACCATCTCTTTGAATTCATTGTTATTCACCTGTGTGGGCGGTCTTCCACGTTGTTCGTTCTTCAAATCAAAGTTTCCATCACGAAAGCGTTTAAGCCATAATCGCACGGTGCGTTCATTAGCAGTCCCCTCTCCAAACGCAACATTGATATTGCGAACTGTTTCTGCCGCGTTCGTTCCGCGTCGGAACTCGTATTCAACAATAACTCGAATTTTCGAAGTATCCATCTTTCTTGTCTAAGCTGAATAAAAAAAAACAACTGAAAGTCGATAATCGAATGTTGCACATTTTTAAAAGAAGAACTTCATAGGTAGGTACCATGTGAAAAAAGTTTCACTCAAAAATCTCAAACCATGAAGGTTCTATGTCAATTAGAAGTATGTACTTATACAATAAAACGGCAATTTCATACTTCAACCCGTATTATTAACGTATAATTTATTATTTTTATGACATTGATTTACATTCTGTGATTACTTTAACTCACATATATGTTTAAAAAATTTGGAAAAACGTTTATGTTTACAATGTTTGTAAACATGTGAGCACTATGTATCTATCACATAATATTAACCTATTGTGGTATGGTAGTTTTATTATAGGTGCATCGTCTTCACATATAATTATATAGTTAATGTATACAACATATATTGTAACACTTTTAAAAGAGTAACGGTGGAGTTTCTTGCCCATTCTGCTCCACACGAAACTACCTTTTGGAAGGGGCGACTAGAATCAATTCTATTTGAATGTAAATGTTGATGTTCAAAAGTGCCTTTTATGTGCCTACTTGAAATAAATGCTTTGACTTTGGCAAAAGAAAATACAAAGACAGTATCAAAAGAAAGATTAACTAACCTTATCACATTCCTCATCTGGTGTTGCAGGTTTGACTAGCCTCTTTCCAGAATTATCAATGAATGATGATGTGTTAAAATGTTTAGTGCATAATATTAAATGTCTAGAATGCAGCTTGTTCTGAAAGTCTGGTGATGACCAAGAGTCATGAGGAAAACAGTATTTCGCCCATAATTCACACCTGAAAAAATACAATTAGATAAATTGGCATTCATTTATAAATTTTGTGATGAATGTTTTATGTCCCATAATTACGCTCAACTAGTGATTTCTACATAAATTTCATCCAACCATTTGCTATTTGACATTATCTTATCTAACCAGTTCTTTATTTTATTATTTCTGTATAATACATCATTGTGTCAAGTGGTCAAAAGGAGCCTGTTTGAGCCACAAGTGATTTCTATGTGCACCAATACACCTTTGCCTATCCCTTCGGGGATTAAAACAGGCATGATAATATATTATGATTTCTATGTGATATAGCTTGTGCCGTTCTAAAATGTTTCTCTTCTGGTATTATTTGCTCATGTTTTTGAATAGCTGAATGTATACCTTCGGTTTTTACTTATATCAATGACTATAGACGCTGATATGATATGATGGCTACAGATAGAACAAGTGGAGGACCGACATGGAAATGGTCAGCAATTTAAAATAGTACCTAGATAAGAATAACGAGAAATGATGAAGAATCAATGTCAATAAGATAAGCTGGTAGCCAAGGCGATTTTTGTCTACGTCTCTCATTCAGTGGTTCAAACTTATTTTTTTTAGTAGGTACTGTTTATAATAATTTTAGCAAACGTACCTTAAGCTATTTGTTCTCCCAGGTTTAGGAAAACGATGCAAAGTGATGTTAGGATGATCCTGAGCAGGGGAACATCCGCACTTGTAACATTTCCTTTCCTTTTCTTTAATGGTGAAAGAAAAAAATTTAGTCTTTGTCTCTATAACACAATGCACAGCATTTGTTTTGGAGACTGTCTCACAGTAAACACTATAACTGAGGAACGGAATGCTCCACTCAGCGTTAGTAATGTAGGTATTAAGTTTATATGAAAATACAAACTTAATTTGCAACACAAATAAGCAAGAACGCAACCGCAAGCGCAAGCGATCCACCATTTGTAATTTTATTTATTTGTGGGTAGGTTGCTACTGTCATCCCTTGCCTGTCATACCTTGCCTTCTATTCTATTCTATTTCTATTTTTAATAAATGGCAAGCAAAGCCGATGTCGACTATTCTGCCAATGTCTAAAGTGAGCTAGAAAAACAAGTGTGCATAAAAAAAGGGAAAAGAAAAGTAAAAATTAGTTTAAAACAAATAAAATGATTTGGTTGATCCAGTTGATACAATAGAGAGCTTGCTGGATTAGTACGGGACTGAAACAAACAAAAAATAAAAATAAATAAATATTATAATTTTTTAAACATAAAATACACGCATAGCACACCAACACATACAGAGTAATTCATTTTTTTTTTTTTTTTTTTTTTATTTTTATTCAAGTGGAACAGCAAACAGCTACAGTATATAAGTATAAAAAAGAGATACACGAAACATGAACAATACCGTAGCCCACGACGCTGTTCACAGATTAACTGTGGAATATAAACTTACAAATAATAATTATACGCTAGGATAAAAACAATAACTAATACATTACAAAATTGAAAACAAAACCTACTTGACTATCATGCTTATAATCTATAATTTTACATATTGTACATAAATCAAAAGAGCTCCCTGAGTACAAGATCTTTGAACTTACTAGGAGAACATGCAAAAATATCGATATGTTCAAAGGTCTCATTGTATGTATCTATCATTCTGCGAACAGGTGAGCGCAAACCAGTGTTAGAATGGCAAGTACGCGTAGAAAATAGTCTGCCAGCGCGCACCTTTCGCTTGTACACTGTCCTAGGGACAACATAGCATAACATATTGGTTAATTCAATACAGTTAAATTTATTACTGACAATACCGTAAAGATTCATGGCTTCCAAGTACTTACGTCTATTTTCAAGTGTTGTGAGTTTATATTTATTAAGTAGATCCTGATATGGCAAGTAGTATCCAAAACATCTAAAATGCATAGCACGTAGGAATTTTTGTTGAACACTCTCAATCGCCTCAATGTATTTTTTATAATATGGACTCCAGACGGACACGGCATACTCCAGTTGGGAGCGTACGAGAGATTTATATAGATGAATAAATGAAGAGGGTTTCTTAAAATCTAATGTCGAGCGCATAACAAATCCATAAAGTTGGTACGCTTTATTGACTATTTTGCTGATGTGCAAGTCTAAGCAAAGCTTGGAGTCTAGGATAATGCCGAGATCACGGACAAAGTTCACTTTTGTTAGGGGAACATCGCACAAAGTGTATCTATGTGTTACAATATTTTTGTTCTTAGTAAAGTTTAGAAAATTACATTTAGGTAAACTGAGCTGCAACTTATTTCCACGACAATAGTCTGACAATCTATCCAAATCTTGTTGAAGCAGAAGGCAGTCATTTGCATCGCGTATTGTTCTGTATACCTTAAGGTCGTCGGCGTATAAAAGAAATTTGGTATTAAGAAAGCACCGGCTGATATCGTTAATATACAAGACAAACAAAAGGGGCCCAATAATAGAACCTTGTGGTACACCAGAGGTGACCTGCGCGATGCAAGATGAATGACCATTCACTACAACTTTCTGACTACGGTTAGTAATGTAGGAAGCAAACCACCTCAGTAAGTTTCCACGGATTCCATTAAACGCTAGTTTATTGAGTAATATTTCATGGTCTACCTTGTCGAAAGCCTTGCAGAAGTCTGTATACACAGCGTCCACCTGTACACGGCTGTCAATGTTATCAAATAGATAACTTGTGAACAGCAAGAGATTAGTGATAGTTGACCGTTGTTTGACAAATCCGTGCTGTTGTTGAACAATGATATTATGCAGAATAGGATAAATTTCATTATGCACCAACCTCTCAAAGAGCTTCGACAAGGCAGACAACATAGAAATAGGACGATAGTGTTCAACATTACGCCTCGAACCGCCTTTGTGGACTGGCACAATGAAGGCGTCCTTCCACTGTTTGGGCATCACACCTTCCGACATGCATTTATTGTAGATAATGAAGAGAGGCTTGCAAATAGAGTCTGCGGTGTTTTTTAAGAAATAAGGAGAAAGTCCGTCTGGTCCAGGTCCCTTCGAAGCATCTAGTGATTTTAGCTCTTTCAATATTTTGTCTTCACTAAAAGATATGTCGCAGATCGAAGCATCGTGTAGTGCATTCTCAGGCGGGGGCTTCCATTGTGGCAATGACGGTGAAGCAGGTTCGAAAACGGAGTAGAAAAAATTTGAAAACATATTGCAGACGGACATCGGATCATTAGATTCAGAGTTTTTATATTGAACCTTAGCTGGTATCCCAGGTTTCGCTTTCCGATTCGAAATATATGTCCAGAAATGCTTAGTGTTTTTGGACAAACTATCCTCTACAGACCTAATATAAGAGTTGAAACATTTTAGGCACGTGTCCTTGAATTGTGTTCTATATTTAGCAAATGTATTGTAATCCGAAATGTTATCAAATTTCTTCCACCTAATCCACGCCTTCTGTTTCTTATTCGAGATTGTTATAAGACTTCTTGAAAACCAAATAGGATAACAACCTGATCTGGCACGAGCCAAAGGAGCATCTTGCTTGATAATATTGTCTAACTCCGTATAGAAAGTAGTCAGTGCGTCCTTGGAGTTTTTAGAACTGAGCAGATCTAACCAATTCGTTGCTAGTAGGTTACAGTTAATGTTGTCAAAATTAGCTTTATGAAAATTATATTTGTGTAGGGGAATCTTAGTCAAAGGAGAAATTTTAATATCCAAGCATGTCTCGCAGGTCAAAGCAGGGTGGTAAATGTCAATAGGTAGCAGAGTACTTGTGGATTGGGAAACTATACAGGGGCTGTTAGATATAACTAAGTCAAGTATTTTACCCTTACAATTCACTACATTGTTGAGTTGCGAAGCACCAAGAAGTGAAATGAGGTTATGTAAGTTAGCGGAAGTCACAGACGCCACGGTGTTAAGGGGTGCCACTCCGGAAGAATCCGTGATAGAGGAAGCTGACCAATTGGCTTCTGGGAGATTGTAGTCACCCAAAATATAGAAGCTGTCAACAGTAGGATGACTCAGTACCTCTTGTAGCGTTTCGAAATGCACATTGTACACTAGCGAAGAAGTTTTAGGAGGTATATAAGCAGCACTAACAATGTGTCGTTTTTTGTTACAAGTGCTTTGCAATTCCACAATGATATGTTCGATATGGTTATGTGAAAGGTTGCTGTGCTGAGTTAGCGCAAGCTCAGAAGGCTTCAGAGAGCTCAAAATTGCAACCAGTACACCGCCACCATCCTGTTTATTTGTAGCAATGCGATCACGATCGCATCGAAATACTGTATAGCGCTGGTCTATGAACTCACTGTCGTAGATTTCAGGTGTCAGCCAAGTTTCAGTTAATACTAAGATTTCGTAAGTGTTCATAAGGATGTTCTTATACAGTTGATCTAGCTTTGTGCGGATGCCCCTACAGTTCTGGTAGAAAATTGTTACATGTTTATTAGACATTTTTAATACTATAACTTGATATATGTGCATACATGTATGCGATATGAGAGTGTCCATGCTGAGTATAGGTTACAAGCAAGGAAATTAAGTTGTTAAATAAGGATATTGGATAAAACAGGCAATACGAACCACAACACTTGATTAAAATAAATAAAATATAATGTGTGTAAAACACAGTACTGGGACGAGGAATATCTCTTGACAACAAATCTATTAAGTACAATAAGTGAGAAAATATTATTGAATCAGAGGCTATGTAGATAGGGCTTAATTTACAAAAACTATGTTTTAACTGTAGTACACATAACAAACAAAGATGCAGACGATAAATACCCAATAAAAAACAGTAGTTACGGTAGGAGAACAAAAGGAAGTGGAAATATGTAAAACTAATCATTAATATTGTCCATGGAACTGTTCTCCTTACATTTAAGTTTGGATATATCATCATCTGATCTGATAGCAATGGCCGCATCGCCGTCTTTTTTACGAGCAAGGATGGTACAGTTCTTAACCCAGACATATTTGTACTGGTACAGCTTTGCAGCATCCTTACATTTGCGAAATAAGACTTTGTTCCTTAGCGTTAAGTGCTCATTTACGTATATATTTGTAGAGGACCCGGAAATACCAATTTGATCACTTTTAAGTGACTTAGCCTTTCGATATGCGCTAAGGACATTGTCTCGTAGTATGCGCGTGGAGAACTTGACAATAATATTTTTCGGCCTATTGTTTTGCTGATGTGCATGCGGTACTCTATGGATGGATATGACCTCTTTTTGTGGAAAATTGAAGCCGATGGATTCCCCAATTGAGGCCAGGATCTGCAGCAGGTTTTCACCTCGCTTGTCAGGAACGTTGCAAATTTCAAGGTTACAGGCTCTCGCCTGCTGCTCGAGCGTATCTATCTTAGTTTCCAGATAGCTGATCGAAGTAGCTGACTGTTCAGCCTGCTGACGAACAATATTTTCAACCCTCCTTTTTAGGTCATCCTGTTCACTAGCATGGAACTGCATCGAATCCTTGAGGCCAGATATTTCCTCGGTCATTTGCTTCACCTCCTGCTTAAATTCGGCTTGAACCGTGCGGACAGTGCCCAGCTCCTGCTTCATGTCCAACAGGCTGCATTTAACAGTTTCATGGAAACTTAGCATGCTCGCCTCAATCTCGCCTCGCCAATCCTGCATGGTTGTTTTGATATCTGCCTTGAATGATTCAAGGGTCCGATCCATGTCAGAACGCCAGCCCTGCAGACTGCTATTGAATTCTTGGGTGAGCGCCTGGATTAGGTTGTCTTGGGTGATCAGTGCGCTGGTGTCATCCCTGGCAGCAGATGGTACATACATTGGTGGAGTGCGTGGCGATGGTGCACGCTGATCCATAATGTCGCAGGACATGTTCATGCTGGTGTCTTCATGAGTAGGAAGGTGTGTGTTAGAAACAGGCGTGTCCAAGTTATGGCGCGTGCGACGGGTAATGTTGCTGCACGGAGGACATTTCCAGCAGGACTTATAATCCTGGGTCAGGGACAAAAATTGCTGCCGCGTGATGTTTAGACAGTCGTGATGGTATTTTCCATCACATAAATTACATATTAGGTATCCAGCTTCAGGAGCCAATACCTCGTTGCACCCAATGCAGAGCATGTTGAAAATATATAATGTTAAATTTAGTAATATTAAGTCCAGATTAAATTAAAGAGTAACGTAGTTATCGAAATGGGTTGAAGTGGCGCCACCTATCCTGAACCGTAGAGATTGTGTTAAAAACGGTGTCTGTATCCCACTTGTAGCGCCCCCTATCGCACAGCGAAAGCCTAATGCGTATCGATCCCCGACGCACGCAGTATCGACAGCACGGAGCCCAAGGCCTATGCTGCTACCATGCGAGTTTGATAGATGGCGTTGTTTGAAGTTTTGATGTCAGGGAGGATGACCTGGCAGATTTGAAATAAAGTTTTTGCACTATAAAACACTGGATACAGTTTAAACACGACACAGTCACCGCTTTATGCGAGGCAGCGATATCACAGTCCTGTATCACTCTAAATTATCACTCCAACACCACAGTTATGTGTTCACAATCGATGATAGTCACTTGTATTTTGTTACCACAATAACTCAGTTTTTAGATTAAAGATCTTGGTGAATTCAATTGACAGCACAAACAAAGTCTAGATCTCACTTTTAACGCACAGTATTGCAATATTTGAGTACTTTTGAAATTTATAAAAATAAACAAACACAGAGAGACAAGTTAAGCAAGTTGACACAAACAACGTCATAATTTTATATTATTGTGACGGATGAAGGTCATCAGCGCCACATACAGATCTGGAGAGGAGTATGTTAGTAAAGAAGGAAAATTAGTCTGAAGAGGGATCTTAAATTTTGGGAGGCGTCTATATAAATCTAAAGGTGGGACGTTGTTCGAGCATTCAAAGAAGATGTGGTCCAGAGTGCCCTCCTCCAACCCGCACTCACAGAGAGAGGAGTCTCGAACACGAATCTTTCGCAAAAATACTGGAGTGCAACAGAAACCCAAGCGAATTCTACAAAGGGTAGAAATAATTGTTTTCGAAGCTTTTTTGTAGCCATAGAACCAAGGTTTTGATTTTATTATTGGTTGTACTGAATAGTAAAACCTGCCTTTTTTCCTTCCAGTGATATTCCAGTGTTCCTGCCATGAGGACTGGAGCTTAGCCTTTGGAAGGCTCAGTAGGTCATACCCCTGATGAATGTTGTAGGTGAGATCAGCTGTTGCTGAAGAGCAAGCATCTTTGGCCAAAGCATCAACACACTCATTGCCCTTAATGCCACAATGACTAGGTATCCAAACTAACTGAACTTCCTTTTGACTACTAGCACAAGCTAATAAAGATTTTTTAATTTTTAAAACAAGTGAACTATGCATTTTACTTTTGAAAGGGTTTTGTACTAAGGCTTGCAGGCAGTTAAGAGAGTCAGTGAAAATAACGGCTTTGTTAATATTGTGATGTGACTCTATGAAAAGACAAGCTTCCAATAAAGCCACACACTCGCCCGTGAACACAGAAGACTCCTCAGGGCATTTGTACTGTAAAATAATTCTGGAGCTTTGGTAATAAACCGCAGCGCCAATGTTACTGAGATCATTAAATTTTGAAGCATCTGTAAAAAACCTTTGAAACCCGGACCACCGTTCTTCCACCACCGCATTGAAGGCCGAGTTCGCTGAAGGGGACTTTTTGGAAATACCGATGTCAAAGATAATTTTTGGTGTGAAACATACAACTTCATAGGGAAAGTTAAAAAGAGGTCATCGTGGGTTCTGTTCTATTGGACATGCTAAATTATGAATTTGTCGAAAAGCTTTCAAGATTAAGGGAATTTCTTTGTTTTTCCAGAAATTTGAGCTTCTACATAAGGCATCTAACTCATTCAATCTTACTAAAAGGGGATGGGAAGATCTAGATATTAACTTAGCCAGAGAACGGGAGGCCAGATACTGCCGTCTTAAGGCCAGGGGAGGTTCAGCACACTCAACCTGCAATGCGTTAATGGCAGAAGACTTCATACAACCAGAGATGATCCGAAGACATTTCGACTGAATACTATCCATCCCTGCCAAAGCACCCTTGTTGCATGGAACTAAATGAAACGTACCATAGTCTAAAACACTACGAATTAAGGCGTTATAGACCAATTTCATAGTGTAAGGATGGGCACCCCACCAGACACCCGTGAGAGCCTTTAAAATCGAAATCACTTTTTCACATTTTTTAATTAATAAATTGATATGATGCTTACCATTTAATTTTGAGTCAAGGAAAACGCCTAAAAATTTAACCTTATTTAACTAACGGAATATTAGAACCCGAAATGTCCACTGTTATGCGTGGGATCAATCTTTTACGAGAGAAAATTACTGCCGAACTTTTTGGTGCCGATAAAGACAAACCATGACTTAAAAGCCACTGGTTCAGAGAGTCCAGAGAGAGGCATAGGGATGACGCAGCGTCCATGATGGAGGAATCTGTCACATACAAGACTGAGTCGTCTGCATATTGGAGGATGTGACAGTTACTGTTTAGGCAGGAGCCAATGTCCATTGTATACAGGTTATAAAGAAGGGGGCTCAGCACGAAGCCTTGCGGGAGTCCCTTCCACGTCTGTCTTTCATCGAAATCCTCTCCCTGGACCCTCAGAACCAAAGAGCGAGACAAGAGAAGAGCACAGATGCATTCGATCATCTTAACCGGGAGACTCAGCTGGTGCATTTTCTGCCTGAGTACGGGAAGAAGAACGTTGTCGTATGCAGAGGAGATGCCTAGGAAGGCGGCTACGACGGACTCGTTTTTGGAAAACGCTAAGCGAATATCCGTAACTAAAATGCCATAACTATCCATAGTACCGAGCCCCTTCCTGAAACCAAATTGGTAATTTGGCAGCAAATCTCTCGCTTCGACTATCCATTCAAGTCGATTTTTAATAAGGTGTTCCAATAGTTTGGACAAGACTGAGGATAAAGCAATTGGTCTAAGGCCGTTCGGATCATCTATATGTTTGCCTGGCTTTAATAGGGGAATAATAATTTGTACTTTCCACTGATCCGGAACCCAACCATTACTGTAGCAAAAATTAATGATGTCAAGGAAGTAGAGTTTAGCCTTGTCTCCAGAATGAACAATAAAAGAATATGGCACACTGTCCATACCGGGGGCTGAGTCCCGAACATGTCTCAGTACCACATTCAATTCCTTCAAAGTAAATGGCACATCAAACGGATCCTCTGAAACACTTTGTAGGGACACATTACTGGAACATTCGGAAGAGAGAGGAACATATGGTGGAGCAATTTTGTCAAAGAAAAGGTCAGCTGTTTCCCTAGTGATCGGTGACGAGACTGATGGAGAGCACCCACGTTTAAACCTGTCGATGCTTTTCCATACTAACGAGACTGGAGTAGAGGGAGATAAGGAGGTACAGAACTTAACCCAACCCGCACGTTTTTTCTTGCGAAGGTGACGCTTGGATCTGGCATTTATCCGCAAATATGTCATTAGATTTTCGGTGCTCATATCTGCATTGTAACACCGCTCTGCCTCATTTCTATCCCTGACTGCCGAAGTGCATTCTGGGTCCCACCATGGGGGAGAAGGTATTTTGCCACGGGCACTGTTTTTCAGCGGAAAGCAGGAATCCGCACTGGAGGTAATGGCCGTGACAAATCCCTCGTAACAACTTTTGACATGGCAGTGACCAGAAGGATTTAATGAACTTGAATTTAAATTTGGAAGAGCATCAATTTTGTCCTCCAATAATGAAACAAATTTTGTCCAATCTGGCTTGGACAGGTTATATTTCAAAAGTGGAGGGGAAGTTTTCTCTAAATAAGTCTTATTAACCAAAGATATGACAATAGGGTAATGGTCACTACCATGTGACAAGGTCGTACAATCCCAATGGGTTGAAGATGCCAACTCAACTGAACAAAAAGTTAAATCCACGCAGCTTTTTTGTTGACCAGGAGGGGATCTGCGAGTTGGGCAACCGTTATTAAGGATACATAGATCCAGATCGTCCAAGATCTCAACCAAAGCTACCCCAAAGGCATCACAGCGTTCGGACCCCCATCTGTAATGGTGGCAGTTAAAATCACCCATAACCAAAATTGGTCCATGAACATTGGAAAAAATGTTTTTTAAAATAGCAAAAAAAATGTGATGAGGATGAGCAATGTATACCGAAAACACTGTAATGCCTTCCACCCTTCCTGCTACAATACTCATGTCACCTGTGAGCGCAGGCAAAGGGAAGGGCAAAAGAGGGACCCGATTGTTAACAAGGAGAGCCGATCCTCCATAGCCATCAGATCTGTCACATCTGAGAATGTTAAAGTGTGGCATACGAAAGCTAAGACTTGGGGTGAGCCAAGTCTCAGCTATGGAACAAGCCAGTGGCTTGTATTTATTTAAAAGAAATATGAGGTCGTGATTTTAATCCAAACGCTCCTCACATTCCACTGTAGGAATACTTGGCGAGACGCCATTTTTAATTTGTAGAAGTAGAGTAATAAGTTGATCGGCAACGTTGGACGGTGATTGGGAACTAGTAGTAGAAGAAGAAATAATAGTTGGTAAGAGTTTAATAAGCAGTTCAATAATAGAACCGGTAATAATAGAAGGAGCATTGTTGTAGTTAAGAGCGCAGCCATTAGGCTGTGAAGGAAGGGGTGAACTAACTATCTGTTGATGAGCAACTTTGTCATAAGACGGGGAAAGAGGGGCATGGGTCTTGGGTTTAAGTGTCACAGTTTTCTGGTAGAACTGAGTAATTGGGGTTTTGGCTATGTTGGCATAATTGCGGGAAGAAGTTGGGATAATCTTACTGGCCTCTGCATAGGGAATAGATTTCTCGGCCATGACAGTCTTAATAGCTTTCTGTCTACCATACTCGGGGCATGACCTGCTGTTAGCAAAGTGATTACCCGAACAAAGCACACAGAATGCCTCGCCCTCAGAAATGTTGCAACCATCACCGGGGTGATCGTGGCCACACTTACTGCAGCGGGGTTTAGACCTGCATAGATTCGCCACATGACCAAACCTGCAACACTTGCGGCATTGAATTGTCGGGTATATGTACTGCTCAACAGGGAGAGATGTATAACAACAGTAAATCCTCTTTGGTAAAACTTGTCCATCAAATGTCAGAACACATGTCTCAGTGGATTTCCACTCATTAACACCGTCTCTTTGGGTTTTTCTGTTTATACGACGGACTTTCAGTATTTGGCCGCACCCTGAAGGCACAGTCAAATAAGTTAAAGCTTCTTCTTCCGTAATATCTGTGGGAACACCGGTAACAACACCCATCCTTGTGATATTAAATGTAGGGATTGATGCAGTATAACTATATTTAGACAACAAACCGTTACACAAGAAAGAGTTAGCGTCCTGGGGGGAAGCAAACTCCACTGACACACGGTTTCTACCGACTCTGTTAACACCACCACAAACAATGTTCGCAATGTTGTTATTCACGAGGAATTTACCAAAATTAACAGGATGTAGAGTGGTGCCATCATTTGGTTGATGCTCAATACGAGAAACGTGGACAATATAGGGAGCCTTATCCATTACGGAATACTTGGTACGACCAATTTGGCTTTTTGGTTGCTTGCTTGGAGGGGTAGGTGTTAAGATTTCTTCAGTACCAGGACGTTTGCGTGAATTTTGTTGGGGTTGTGTTACATCCATTTCTGTTACTCTACAAACAACATCCGCGAATTGGGATAGTGGATTCGGAGAGAAAGGAGGGAAAGGAGTTGAAGGATCTGGAATATCTGGGGGATCAGGATCAGGGGGTTTATTCTTATCCATGTTGAATAAAACGACTTAAAACAAGACAAACACAATACAAACCTGTTTACGGGCACAAGAACGACACAACTAAACAATAAAAAGTCACAAAAGTATCAACAATCACACAAAACTAGATAAAAATTCTAGACACACGTGATAACCCAGAACACCGTGGCGAGAATCCAAATCAATGTCGAAAGTTGAAATATCACCGTAACTCGACACGGTCAACATGACATCTCATATACCTTGCCTTCATAATAAAGTATTCAGTTTTTTACATTTTGTTACTTCAAAAAGATTAATCAAAAATATGTACACATATATTAAAAAAAATGATATTTATTTCAGTATTGTAGGGAGTTCCTAAAAAAAATTATTAAATTGAAGCGTCACTTAATAGTAGATTATGCACCGAGGGGCTAAAGTTGTGTCTTATGTCACGGGCGTCATATTGAATCTCGAACGCAATGAAGGATTCGGGATTTAACTCCCGAGCACAGCGAGGGAGTTAAGAGTTTAACTCACGAGCGAAGCGAGGGAGTGGCACTTGTCACGTAAAAAGGTGTACCTATAAAATTATATAATATGAACAATATTTATTTTAACACAAGTAATAACTTCTCTGTATCTTCATAGGACATAGTTTGAAGAGCCTCCATAAGGATTTTCTTGCAGTTACTATGATTTAAGGAGTAGAAGTTTTCTTTATCATTTAGCCTATTATAGAGTAACGGTCCGAGGTACATATAAAATTTGGCTGTGAAAGCATGTTTTGTACTTTTTTGAGGGGAAACTATATCTTTCCGTCTCCTTTTTGTTAATTCTGAAGCGCTGCGTGTTGTTTTAGTACAGTGCTCTTTATAAATAACTGTCGAACTGTAAGTACTTTACAAGCTTTGTACAGTATGTTAGTGGGGAAAAGAAAAGGGCGGCAAGTAGCCCTGCAAATTTGCGTTCGTCATGAGCGTCAACAGGCGATAACAGACACATCTCAATTGTTTAATTATGCTTCGAATAACGGTAAAGTGGTTTAATATCGGAGTTTTACCTGAAATAATACGCTTATTAAACTACTTACCTTATTCGAAGCATAATAGTAATTTCTGTCTGGTGAAAAACTCAATCATCCAATGAACAAGACGAGTTGCGCGCGCTCAAAAGTGCGCTCCTCTCTCTGACCTGGTGACGTCATGAGAGCGAGACAAAGCTATAGCGCTAGAAACCTAAGGAAAAAATGCACAGGAAATAAGATTCAGCCTATCTCAATTGTTTAATTATACTTCGAACATGGGCGCCGGCAGGGGAGTGCCAGGGGGTGCACTTGTACCCCTTGGGAATCTCGGGATCAACAGGAATTATTGAAATAAAAAGCCGTCTGTTGGAAATCATTTTTTTATTCACAATAATTAGTAGGCAGTAATTACACAATAAAATTCTCATTTAAAAAGCAACTGCAGCCGGCGGGGTTTTTGACCGAACTTATTAATGACGTTTTCTATAGAGTTATCTTTATTGTCCTCGGTTATCTTGCCTCGGTGGACACTTAACAAGCATAATCCAGACAGTCGCTCGTCACCTGTTGTGGACCTATTCCAAGTTTTAACTCTTCTCAGTGTGCTAAAAGATCTTTCTATTGTGCACGTTGTGACGGGTAGACTAAGGCCAATCTTGATCGCTTCTGCTACTGAAGGAAATAAATCTTTTGCCCCGTCGATGTAGTCTATAAGATGTTTTTCATATCGGTCAACTTCACTGATATCATTTGCCGCTGGCTGTGGATATTTCCACATTTCAAACCAAGTCGTGATTTCTGAAATAAAATTAGGTAAAAGATCGCCATACAAATTTTCAATGTCTTTTGCAGCTCTAAGAAATTCTTCTTTACTGAGGCCTTTCATTATTTTTGGGTGTAGTTGTAACAGAGAAAATGTTTTTTTATGTGTTTCAGAAAATCTGTCTTTTAAAGAAGAAATGATCGAATCAAGGTATGGGATGTATAAAGCTCTTCTGTAAAATTCTTCAACGTTTTCGGATGGGTGGTTGGATCGATGAGTCTGTCGTTTCGTAACTCGTTGGCATTTAATCTCAATATTAAGGTCTTCGCAACTTTGTTTAGCTTCTCCAAATATAGCAGTAAATTCCTGCGATGCGTTTTGTCTGTGACACTCTATTATTTTAGTGAGTTTGTAAATGTGGTCATTCACTGAATTAATGTCAATATCCACTTGTTGAAGCTGGTTGCAGACAGGCTCAAGCTTTGCCGAGTAAGTAGCAATAATATGCAATGCCACAATTAAATTTGTGGTGGTCAAAGCAGTGCGCAGTTGGTAAGCTCTAACCTTTGTCTTAGAATTAGTGGCTTGATCTTCTGAGAGGTCTTGTAATGCTTCTACAATTTTGGTGAAATTTTGAGCGAAAATTCGAATACTTTTGTACTTTGCAGACCATCTGGTTACGCAAAACAAGGGAATATTTGGATTTTTTTTTGCCGTAAAATGCTGTCTCTAAAAAACGTTATAGTTTCCTTAATCATTCCAGCAGTATTTCTTATTTTACTCAAATTATTTAAATCATTGACAACAAGATTTAATATGTGACTAGCACTAGGATATTTATCATTAATTATTTTCTGAACTCCACCAACATGTCCAGCCATCGTGGAGCAACCATCATACCCTTTTTTTTTTTTTTTTTTTTTTTTTTTTTTTTTTTTTTTTTTTTTTTGTTTCCGGGGTGGAAAATCCTCATGGATGTCCGCCGCCCTGGGGCGGGCGGCGGGGTCTGTCAGACTCTTACGTACGATCCTTCCGCAACCCCCGACTGGTGCCGGCCCGCCGCTGCGGGCCACTTCGGGTCTGGGGGGGAGTGAGGTGTTTGACTCCCCCCGTGACGTCTAAAAGGGGCGCGCGTGGAACACTACGCGCCGCCACCTCGGGTCCTGGTGTGTGGGGGGCGACGGACGTCCCCGAGTCCGTCGCCCCTAACCATCATACCCTTACCCAACCATTTTGTTGAGATCTAACCATCCACATGATGTCAAAAAAGATATTATTACTTCAGAAATCGTTGCAGCATCTAATTTTTGAAGTGGTCTGTACCCTAAACATTCTTCAAGTATTACGTAACTGTGTTTCGTTTGGTCAAACTTGACGTATCTTATGCCCATTGAAAGCTGTTCAGTCCCGCTTATATCCGCTGTCTCGTCAGCCAAGACTGAAAAGTATGCCGCTTCTTTTGCTTCATCAATAATGGTTTCACGAAGAACATCAGCACAGGTTTCAATAATTTCGTTTTGAATTTGATGGGATACATAGAGGGCATTTTTCGAACCAGTTGCTAAGTGGTCTTTTAAAACCGTATCTCCTGCCTCAACTCGGAAATGTAGTAAGTCTTTGAAAACTGACCCATCTTCTGATTTTCCTCGAAGGGGTAAATCATGCGTAGCACAAAATAAGACCGAAGATATAATGGGTTGAAGTTTTTTTCTGTTTTCTGAAATTTCCCTGTGATATTCAGTATCTATCTGTTCATAAACGTCTTTTTTTTTCTTTGTTGCATGATTTCCAGAAAATTTTTTGAACGTATAACCGATTCACGATGCCACTGGCCATTTGCATGAGATTTCGCACACTCATGAAATTTTTGATATTTTTTGCATGGCCGAACGATAAATGGCCCCTGAGTACTGCCTCCATGAATTTGTGCGGGAAATAATACACATGTACGGCAAAGTGGTCCTTTAGCCTGAGCAGAATAGGCTAACCAAGGGTATGCTGTGAGCCACTCGTGGCGAAATGCACGTTGTTGTGTTTTGTTTTTATGATCGATTTCCTGCTAAAACACCGTGGAAACCTCGACGGTTTCCACGGTGTTTCGAGCACTTTAAACCGTATTTCATCACTGGTACGTTAGAATCCAGATATAAACCCACATCATAAATATTAACTGAAGTTTATTGTGTTGTTAATTCAGTTTTACTAGTACTTTGCTGTGCCGAAGTACTTGGACAATCTTTAGCATCAAACTGTTCATTTTCAATCTTTTTTCTCTTGCACAAAAATCGCCTTATGTCAGTCATAATTAAAATTATAAAGAAAAGAAACACACGTTAGCTCACTTGTCACTGCTTGCTTGCACTGATTAATTAATTACGGCGCGCACTGAAACTGACTAATTAGCTCGCTCTTGCACATGTAATCAAGCAATCATTCTTGAACTATTGGATTATTTGGACTGTATGAATTATCTATATATTTTCGATATTAACTGTTGCAGTTTTTAAAAGAAGAGTGAAAGAACACTATCTTTCCACTTCGTCATAGTTGCGTATATATTAATATTCTAGTGTTATTTATTTTAGAAGTATGTATGTATGTATGTATATTCTCATATTATTTGTTTTATTTTATTAAGTGAATTGTTTTTGATTTTATGTATTTCATTTTCTCTTTTACTCTTACACACGCTGTCTACATCTCTAAATATACTATCCTATCGCAGGTATGCTGGAAGAGATTTCATTAGAAATAAGCATCACCTTTGTACCTATTTTTCTGTTATTTTCTTCTTGTCTGTTTATATAAGTGTGTACATAAAATGGTTAAATAAATTAAAATACGGCAACATATAAAAACACTAATCTATGGAAACGAATATGGCGGGAACTATTACTACTCGCGATTTGACCACTCGGAACGAACTGTTCGAACTTCAATCGAAAACTGACTGACTCGGAACGCGACCTAGCCCCCTTATAATATCAAAATGTAAGGAAGGTTCCAGATTCCCAAACGTTCTCGAACGTAGCTCTGTCCCTGTCATCTATAATCTATGTCTCTTTCACATTTATGATCTTTCTAGTTCATTCGCGATTGACTTTGACAAGAGTCGGTCGGTCTCTTTCGCACTGCTTAGAAACTGTATTGCGCTTTCTCTGTTAAGTCCATCTCATTTATGCTGGTGCCATCTGGTGTGGAGTAGCGGTACTTTAAAGGGTGCGTTCAGAGAAGTAATGGAAATCGATTAATATCGATCCCGGTACTCCTAGCCCAGCAACTTACAATTTTTAAATTTCGATCGTCGTGAACAAATAGATGTGAGCCGTGACGACTGGGTACCTATATAATAAATTCATAATGAATAGACAGAAATTTGTAAATGTCTCGAACATTCAGACTAAAATTTCATCTTTTTATTAACAATCATATACGGCAAAGATTGTAAGAAAACTAAAATCTGCAGCACCTGGAAATTATTTCTGCCGGCGCCCATGGCTTTGAATAAGGTAAGTAGTTTAATAAGCGTTTTATTTCAGGTAAAACGCTGATATTAATTAAATGCAGGACACGCCACATTAATTTAAAACTTTTGAAGCCTCTGAATGCGATGCCCGTCTCGCTTCCCCTTTTTTATTTTTTTTCTAGGATGGGTAATCATCAAATGACCCCTGCCGCTCTGGGTGGAGCGGAAGGGAGTGTCAGACTCTTACTGACTAAAACCCACCCGTGTTCCTTCCTTGGTCCTTTATGTTCCGGGTCAGCGGTACCCCTTTCGGACAATCCCGCTTTCCCGGCAGGCTTGGGCCATAGTGGGCCCCCTCTTCTCCCGACGCCCGGAGCGTCCACCGCGGCGGCTTGGACGGGAGACTCTCTTCCTCTCCCGTCCCACCACCTCCTTCGCTAGCATGACTGCTTCGCAGAAGGCGGCGACTGCCTCCCACTCCCCCTCGCCCCAGACCATGCCTTGAACCAGGGCCGGGCGTGAGAGGTCGCCGCTGCTGCCGATCGCCTCTACGAGGACACGGCGGTGCTCCGCCCATGCAGGGCAGGCCACCACCGTATGCTCCACCGTGTCCTCGGGGCGATCATCGCAGTGGTGACACCCGGGCGTTTCCTCCCGCCTGATGATGTGCAGGAACCTCCCGAAACATCCGTGAGGACCTGCGTCAGGCGGTAGGTGAGGATGCCGTGACGCCTCTCTAGCCACTCCTCAAAAAGGGGTCTTACCGCCGCTATGCTCTGCGCTGGGTTGCGACAGTCGCTCTTTCCATGCCGCAATGAGATCGCGCCGGAGGTCCGTCCGCTCCGCCGCGATTTGCCGCGGAAGCGTGGTTTCCCCCCGGCGTAGTGCCTCCGCGCGCCACTCATACAGGCGCGCGAAGACTATCGCCTCCAGATCCCACGGCGGCAGTCCGGCAAGGAGGCTTGCCGCCTCGCCCGAGATCGTGCGGTAGCCCCGGATCAGCCTTACGGCTACCACCTTTTGGGGCGCGTTCAGATAGTGGGCGGCTCTCCATCGCAGTAAACGCGCCCACACCGGGGCCCCATATGTAGCCATGGACCGCACGAACCCCGCGTAAAGCCTCCGGCAGGAGGTATTTGGACCCCTCAGGTTGGGCAGGAGCCGCTTGAGGGCGACCCAAGTCCGTTCCAGTTTGGGGGCCAAACGTCGGAAGTGCTCCACGAAGTTCCACTGGCTATCGAGCACGAGTCCTAAGTACTTCATCGTGGACTCGACGCCGATGTGAACCCCTCCTACTGTTAGTTGGGATCCCGATGGTGGCCTGTTCCGGGGCCCATGGAAAGACATGGCCTCGGACTTGTGCAAAGCCACCTCAAGACCCAGCTGCCGGATCCTCTCCACGACTATCGCAACCCCGCGTGTCATATCGTCGGCCGCCGCCTGATGCGACCTCCCCTGCGCCAGGACCAGCGTGTCGTCAACGTAGCACACCACGCTGACGCCATCAGGGAGGTCGGCCCGCAGCACCCAGTCGTAACCGATGTCCCACAGGAGCGGCCCTAGAACCGATCCCTGTGGGACACCGTGACACCGCACGATATCTCTCGCCGGTTCCACTCCCCGTCGTGACCGGGGTAGATGACGGCTCTGTCCGTCAGATATGCCTCGACTATTCGACGGAGGTAGGTTACCCGGTGATACCGGAGTGCCTCCCCAATGCAACTCCAGGGCAGGGTGTTAAATGCGTTGGCGATGTCGAGTGACACCGCCACGACAACCCCGCCCCGAGACACCGCGTCCCCGTCGCGAGGGCTCTAACGCGCATGATGGCGTCCACCGTCGAGCGCCCCTTGCGGAAGCCGAACTGACTATCCGCAAGATCCGGCCCCGTCCTCACCAGGTGCCCGACGAGGCGGCCTGCAATTACTCTCTCAAAGAGCTTGCCGACCTCGTCAAGCAGCACAATGGGCCGGTATGCGGACGGAGAGTCCGCAGGGCGCCCTGGCTTCCGAATGAGGACCAGCTTCCCCGTCTTCCAACGGAGTGGGAACTGGCCTCTCTCCATACATGCGCTTAAGAGCGCCTCCAGTCGAGGCCCAAGAGCCGTCAGGCTTTCCCTGGCAGGCCGTTGGGTCCTGGGGCGGTATTTTTGGCCTTCAGCCTACCTACCGCCACTCTCAGATCTACCCCGGTCACTTCAGGGGTGTCGTCGTCGTCCGCGTGGTCCGCTACAGGCACAGCGAGCGGCGGAGCCATGGGTGGGGGAGTATGCTCCCCCCGTGAAGGGAACAGAGCGCTCACCACCTCCTCCACCAGCTGGGGGCGGAGACTCTGCGTCAGCGGGGGGGCCCAGGTGCGGAGTTTATTCCGCACCATTTTGTAAGGGCGCCCCCACGGATCTCCGTTCAGAGTCTCCACCAACTCCTCGCGGGCCGTATATTTGGCACGCTGGACAGCGTCTTGGAGGGCGGTCTTCGCCGCTCTGTATCCCTCGTACAGCTCCGCCTCCGTCGCTTCCGCATCCGGAGGGCGGATGCGGAGCCTACGGTGCCTGGAGTACAGGTGTCGCACTTCGACGCACGCCTTGCGTAGAGTCTCCAGCTCCTGCGACCACCAGTACACCTGACGTCGGGCGCTTCCTGGACGGACTCGGGGCATTGCCACGTCGCAAATCTCGGACATGGCCTCCCGGAACCACTCCGCCTCATCGTCAATATCGGCAGGCTCTCGCTTCCCCCTTCATCTCCCAATGTTAGCCTCGTCGCGTGACGCGTCGCGTCGCCTCAGTACGGTGAGCCTCTTCGTTGCATAAACGCGTCTCGTTATTTTGGTAATTTTTGTATTAATTAATATTGTTTTGCATTTGGATATTTATTGTTAAGTTTGCCGATATGAAGCCATCGACCCCAGGTCTAGAGATAATGTGACCGTGATGTAGGTAGGTAAACATTTCAATTTTGTTTCTTTGCTAAATTTTATTGAACGAATGAATAAAATTGCTTGTAAAGTCAATATCTTTGTACATAACCCACGCTTTATACTTGTCATTCCCAATCGCAGTAGGTATATTATTATCTCTATTCGACATGGATCTCAAGGTTAAGCAAAAACATTTAGATTTTTCTGATTTGGGAGCATAATTTGCGAACATTCGGATCAAAATTGTAACCCTGATCAAGGGGAAAATCATTACGATCCTAGCATGAGTGGAATCCGAAAGCATATAAAAGGGATCGTACTGATGAGAACTGGACATTATTTAAGGCTGCAAGGAATAGATGTAATCAGATGATACGCAATGCTAAACGCCGCCACATTCTTGACACTATCAATTCTTCCTCTTCTGCCGATATTTGGAAATTTCTTGGAACTCTTGGTATCGGCAAGTCGCGACATTTAGATCTTCCTAGTTCAGTTAACTTAGACGATCTCAACCAGCATTTCTCCACTGTTTCTATCATGGATCGGTTAACCAAGCAAAACACTCTGTCTCAAATTTCTGGTCTAACGCGTCCTCATAATAATCCTTTCATTTTCATTCCAGTTGAACCGGGAGAGATCAGAAAGATCATTCTCTCCATCAAATCGAAAGCGGTGGGATGTGACAATATCACCCGTGGTATGATCATAACTATTCTGGATCAACTCCTACCCGCGATTACCCACATTATAAATTTTTCCTTATACACCGGAGAATTCCCTTCCCTATGGCGCAAAGCCTATGTTCGTCCACTACCTAAGGTTTCTAATCCCTCTCTTCCTACTGACTTCCGTCCAATTTCTATCCTTCCCTTCCTATCCAAAGTGCTTGAGGCCTGTGTCCACAAACAGTTCTCCAGCTTTGTTCATCGTAACTCAATCATTAGTCCTCTTCAATCTGGGTTTAGGCCTGGGCACAGCACTGTCTCCGCGCTCCTTAAAGTGACTGGCGATATGAGGGCAGCACTGGAAGACACCAAAGTTACTGCTCTAGTGTTGGTTGATTTCTCGAATGCCTTTAATACCGTCAGTCACGACATCCTGTTAGCCATTCTGTCATATGTTATGGTCTCTCCCGAAGCACTGCAATGGTTCTCCTCTTACCTTCAGGGACGTCAGCAGTCCGTTCATGTTGGGGATTCTTCTTCTTGCTGGTGTGACTTGGAAGCTGGCGTTCCTCAAGGCGGTATACTTTCTCCTCTTCTATTTTCTATTTTTATTAATCTTATAACTTCCGAACTTCAGTGTGCGTATCGTCTGTATGCAGATGACTTGCAGTTGTACTGTCAAGGGAGGGTTGATGAATTGCCTGACGTTATCGGCAGATTAAATAGGAACTTGATAGCCATAAAAACCTGGGCTGACAGATTTGGTGTAGCTGTAAATCCTACGAAGTGTCAGGCGATCATCATTGGTAGTTCTCGTAGTATTAGCAAGGTGGATGGTACAACCTTGCCACCTGTCCTCTTTAATGGTACGATCGTTCCTTTTAGCACTGACGTAAAGAACCTAGGCTTGCACATTGATAGTACCCTGAACTGGCGTACTCAAGTCGCTAGGGTAAGCCAGAAGGTTACCGGCACGCTGCGGGCTCTGTACAGACTGAAAAATTTATTACCATCAAGTACGAAGACAATGCTTGTGCAATCCTTAATTTTCCCTATCATCGATTATGGTGATGTGTGCTACTATGACCTGAATGCAGATCTCCTCGACAAACTTGACCGTCTTCTGAATAACTGCATTCGATTCGTTTTTAATCTGCGTAAATATGATCACGTCTCTGCGCATCGGTCGCTTCTAAAGTGGTTGCCCATACGCCAGCGCAGAGAGCAAAGGGCGCTGACTACCTGGTTTTCATTTCTTGATTCTCCCTCTTCCCCTGGTTATCTAGCCCCCCACTTTCAGTACATTTGCGCCAACCACAATAGAAATCTACGTTCTTCACACAATCGTCTTCTTCAATGTCCCACTCACCGCACAGACTTCATTCACTCTTCCTTCTTTGTTCAATCTATCTCTCTGTGGAATGCACTCCCCCAGGAAATCAGGATGGCAACCAACCGATTATCCTTTAAAACTAAAGTTCGCGAGCACATTCGTAAGAAGCTAGCGGTATCATCACAGCGGTAATGTTTTCTCATTGTTTGTCCTATTTGTTTTTAACATACTCGTGTATTTATGTACATTTATTTGTGCTTATATTTATATATAATTAGTTATATGTATTATATGTATTTATAGACTAAATAAGTTTTTTACGTGTCTATATATTATTTAAAATTATTTAACCTAAAATATCATTATAATTTGCACCTGCCACTGTTTGTCTCTGCATCACCCAAAGGTTGACTGGTAGAAAATGCCTATGGCATTAAGTCCGCCTCTGTACATTTGTGTGCTTAAAGTGTTAAATAAATAAATAAATAATATATCCCAGAACTAGGTAGTGGTGAACTGAAAAGACATTTTCTGCAAGCGATCGTGTGCGATGCCATTTGGTCTCATCGCACTGCCGCACGACTCAGCTAGCCGTCGCGTCGCTTGACTGTCGTTGTCGTGACTGTGACTGACTTGTCGTTGGCCACGCGGCTGTCGACAAGCGCCCGCGCACTTTGAACTCGGGGTTATGCGCGATTGTCAACTGATATTTACTTCGATCATAAATACCCTAGATACAACATCTCCTACAAATTCACGCCGAAAAAGTGTCCGACTCGCTTAGTTATAAGTATGCACGTATAGTAGACAAATTCACAATGTATAATGTACTAAGACTATATTAATAAAAATTGAATACAACTTTATTCCCTACACAAAAGGTTTTATTTGTAATGCACGCGTTAGGCGGTTGTGACATTATGAAATGCGATAATCGCGCAAGTCGTAAAATTTTAACGACCGTCGGCCGTAGGTGTACGAATGTACACCTTAAGTCAATCAGAATTAAGTATAATTCAGTTTACGCTGCGTGGGGATCGTAGCCTTGAGTCTTGTAGGAACCGAGTAAGTGGAGTCGTGTTAAACAAAAACTTTGTCATGTACGTATTGTACAGTTTATAAAATTAGTGGTTTATATTATTCAACACGTGGAAGGACCCCTTTTTTTACTTTCCGATAGCCTTTTTTTGTATAGTACGTATCACTTTCTACAAAATGGCAAGAACACACCACGCTAGAATCATTAGGCTTGAAAAATTCTTCGCCCCTTTCGTTAGCTATTTTTTTCCGCCATTTTTCTCTTTCGATTTCATTTTTAGGGAATCTGGAATTATTTTTATAATTAAAATATTAAATGGTAATAACATTATTTTGTTCACCTAATGCGGTCGCCGAACTTGTTAAAACTACTTCAGCCAACGATCGTTGTTTTCACAAAACCTGTTCGCCTACAGCAGCCTACGTCTATATCCAAAGTCCGCCAAAGAGGTAAACTACAAAAGTACCTTAAAAAAAAACTAAACAGGCGGCTCCATATATTCAGTATTTAACTCTGTTCTACTTTATGAATTTTTCGTCTCTTTTAACACGTAAATAGCAACACGCGCGGGAAAGGGACAACCGCGTAAGCGATTTACTTCAACTATTTTAGAAAGACAATGTTTTTACTTAGTTAGAAGGTAAATTTAGCCACAAATCCATTACGTATTATGAAATCTTGAATTAATACTTACCGAAAATAAGAAACCCCATCCTTTTTCAAGCTATTTGAAGTATTATTTTTGCACTTTTTCACGGAGCACTTCGGCATGTTGACCTGACGGTGACCGGCGCGCGACTGCAAGCGCAATTGTGCTACAACGCGTTTTTAGCACAATTGATTCATACCGCGCTTGAGGCGTTGTTAGTGTATCTAGGGTATGTAATGATTTTGTAAAATAATAATAAATAATAAGGATTTTTACACAAGCGATTGATGGCGCTAGTGGTTGCGCGAACTTTATGTATCCGTTTCGGGTATTCATTTGTAAAATATCGTTAGTTAAGTATATTTTGCTTTGTATAGTAAATAAATCATGATTATTTAAATTTATAAAGTTTAATTATAGTTAATCATAAGTCCTAATGTATTTTTATTAGTCAAGTGATTGTATATACTGTTTACTTTCCTCGGGTCCATATTGGCTCAACTAAAGTTCTTTACCCGAAATTGTTCTTCCTAACGATTTGTAATCCGAATGATCACTCTTCCTAAAATTGTTCATCCTAAAGTTTTCATTCATACTACACACATCAAAAGTGTCTAGGGATCAACATATATTTTTGCAATAACTTTTCTCCTGATTGATATTAATTAAAATTTTCTATAAGGATTCATAAAATAAAGTGTTTTCGTTTGTCACAGTAACGATAAACCAAGTCACCTTTGCCAAGAAATTTGCCATTTTCCTAATAAAGGGATTTTTGACATTTGAACCACTAACACAAAAGTTCGAAAAAAAAAACTGAAATAACAGTTTTCTTTAAAATTTTATTGGGTAACTTAAACAATTAATAATCCGTGTTTCTACCGCGAACACTAACAACACAAGAACATCGGTTTGGCATACTCAAAATGAGTTCATCCAAATCACGCTGTGGAATGGCCGCCCATGTTCGTTGCAACAACAAAAAAAGGTCTTCTTGCGACTGGATACCCTCCATATTCGGCAGAGCTCTTCTCTGTAGCATATCCCATGCATGCTCAATCGGGTTCAAGTCTGGCGACTGAGCAGGCCAGGGCAGGACATTGATGTTAGCTGCGGCGAGAGTCTGTCTTACAACTCTTGCGGTGTGCGGTCGTGCATTATCATGCATTAACTGAAATAAGGGACCGATTTGCACTTGTAGAGGAACGATGACGTCTGATACAATCGTCTCAGCATAAATTTGAGCGTTGAGGTTGCCTCTGATCCAAATCAACTCAGTTCTTCCGCCGATCCAAATACCCGCCCATACCATGATGGTTCCACCACTATAAGGATGGACTTCCTGGCAGGATTTTAATCGCTGTTGGCGTCCAGGGGTTCTCCAGTGTCGTATACGTCTTGTATCCGGTCTCATACCAAAACGAGACTCATCAGAAAAGCACACGAAACGCCATTGTTCTTCTGCCCAATTTCTGTGTTCAAGAGCCCATTGATATCGAATCCTACGATTGTGCATTGCTATAGGTGGTACCCGTAGCGGTCTTCGGGAATGAAGGTTCACTTCATGCAAGCGGTTTCTGACTGTTTGGTCGCTAATTAAGTTCCCTGAAGAGTGATGAAGCCTCACGGCTAACATCATGGCGGTTATTGTTGGAGCTCTTCGAGTTAAGATTTGAATGTATCGGTCTTGTCTCCGTGTGGTGCAGCGATACCGTCCTCCATGGCGCTCAGCCACGGTACCAGTGCTTCGGTAACGTGTCCAAAGTCGACTGATAACACTCTGACTTGTATTCAGAGCTAAAGCCACAGTACGTTGCCGGGAACCAGCTTCTATCATTCCCACGGCTCTGAGCATTTCTTCCCTGCTTAAATGACGTCGCCGCTCCATAATAACGTTGGTTTTAATCAGTAGTAGGGAAACAGTAGCACTAATAATGTCTTCAATGCGTTGTATGTTTTTATAGGGAAAATATTGACAGCTGATTTTCATCTTTTACTCGAATTTGATTCACAGTTCCTGATTCAAATTATGAAATGCACCAAAAAGGATCCATATAAATTTATAAAATCATAAATTTATTACAAAGCCACATCTTAATCTCAAGAAATCCGCATAAAAATGCTTGATCCCTAGACACTTTTGATGTGTGTATTTGTAGTGCTACCGGCGATGTTCATAACACTCATGTTTCCGAAAATTGTAATTAATAATATCATTAATGTAAACATCAGTAATTTAAACTCCTACTGTTTTTTATCATAACGCTTTTATCCCTAAACATAATTACCATAATATTTTCACTCATACTCAGAAAGAAACATTTACCAAGTGTTATAAAAAATATATGTGGGTAGAAGATGATATTTATAGTTTTAGGTTTTTTTTTCTGTGCATGGTTGATGGTGGCTCCTACTTCTGTGTGGTTTATAAAAAAATAACCACGAAGGGGATGGCGGGGTCTATTCGCTCGCTTCGCTCGCTCACACGACCCCGCCATCCCCTTCTAACCTAACCTGTCCGAGTCGGGGTGCCCTAAAGTCCCAATTGCATCCAATTTCTCTTGATATAAACAACCGTTACACACCCGATGTCGATGGCAAATTATGTTATGGCATAATCATAATTATGGCATGTGATAATTAGGGCTTACAATGATTAATGTATATACCTAATACTGATTATTATGAATAAAAAGAAATCTAAACAAAAAATATATGACTTTGAATAATAGTATAAAAGATGGTTATGTTGAGAAAATATAGGGAAACAAATAAAAGTATAATAGACGTTTATTGCTACTGACATTATGAAGTTGAATGCTTCGGAATTATGAACATTAGAGACAGAGTAGTTAGGAATTGTGATTGTTAGGATGAAAAATGTTAGGAAGAACATTTTTGGATTTCCAATTATCGGAGTTGAAAATTTAGGTGCACTTTGGCGCACCTACTTTCCTCTGATTGGTCGTTAGCCAGCTGAGCGTTCACTTCCGTTTAAAGTGGGGAACGTTGAGTTGGCAACTGATTTGCTTGGACAGAGTCAGTCTATTTCGAGGCGTTGAACTTGAAGCATATCCTACGGTATTCTGTTGTGGGGAAATGCCGCCGACATTCAGACTATCTTTGTTTTGCAGAAAAGAGCTGTTCGATAAATTTATAAGTTAAGCCCGAGACACACTCTCAGAGAGAAATTTAAGGAGATTAATGTAATGACTGTGCCTTCACAGTATATTTTTGAAAATCTTTTATATGCCCATAAAAATATAAACTTGTTTAAAAAATACAGTGATATCCATAATATAAATACTAGGAACAAACACAGCTTCGTTGTACCTACAACAAGGCTCAAGAAAATAGGTGGCTCGTTCAGATGTCAATGTATACGCTTTTATAATAAACTTCCAAGCCACGTTCAAGATCTAAGCCTTAATAAATTCAAATCATTCATTAAACGTAAGTTGTGCCAGAAAGGCTTTTATACCGTTAAGGATTATATTGTGGACAAAAAGGCTTGGGATTCAGTTGTTCCAATTTTCTGCATACTGAATGTTTTCTTTTATTTCTGTTACATACACTGATAAATTGATAATTATTATAACAGAACGACTTGAATACTTACCTTGAGAAGTACAATTTATTGTTTTAATAATATTGTGAATTTGAGGACTATGTGGGTCATTGTTTCAGTCTTAATCATGATCTGGCAGTTTAAGTGGTTCATGCGGCCTACCCAAATGTCCTTTCTTTGGTATTGTTCGTCGAATCGTTGAGCTCCTAAAGTTCTGAGTTGAGCTGCACGGTTACTGACAAATGCGTGCACTGACTGGACAGGTCCTCTTAATCTGCGTGGTTCTTTCCTCAGAAGACCATTTCAGATACTAATCTACATGGTCCTCAAAGATTATGTTCGAATATTTATATACACATTGACATTGATGAATTTTATACATACAATGACATGAGTAATTACTTTGTAAAGTATTATATTATTTAAATTATTGTGAATGTGAAGATTATGTGGATTATTACTTTTTTATTTTATTTCTTAGTTAGTTTCACGATCTGGCAGCTTGAGTAATTTATGCGGCCTACCCAAATGTCCTTTCTTTGGTATTGTTCGTCGAATCGTTGTGCTCCTTAAGTTCTCAGTTGAGCGGCAAGATTACTGACAAATGCGTGCACTGACTGGACAGGTCCGCTCAATCTGTATGGTTTTTCCTCAAAAGACCGTTTCAGACACCAATCTACATGGTCTTCACATGATCTGACCAAGATTATGTCTGGACTTTAAAAGAGACTGTGACCTCTGAGTTTGTTTCGGCCTTTCTTCTCAGAGTAGTCAGTTATGAAACGCCGACCTCATCTAGTTTTAAAAATATGATTGTTAGGGACCTAACTAAGGACTAAACTAAAATGCAATGGACTGTAATTTAAAAGAGTGTAATCCAAATAGGTACAATAATATCGATGTTGGTAGGCGTATGGAGTGCGCGCGCGTGCCGTCGACCGAGATCGGTAGCGAAGTGCCGATGTCCCGCACGCCGCTCCTCTCGCCGCCGCTCGCCGTCTTCCACTGTCTCACGACAGCTGCCGAAGATTGCCGAGTGGTCGGAGGCGCCCGAACATCCTCCCCGGGTTGAAGCATTCAAGTGAGAGGAAGTGGGCAGACGTTGTTGTAAGCCCGCAGCACCGTTCCTCTCTTCGTCTTCAGCTCCACTACCCGTGTGGTCCCGTCGCAGCCAGGGAAGACCTTGATGACTCGCCCCAGTGGCCACACCAAGGGCGGTTGGCCTTTCTCTTTGATGAGAACCAGTGCTCCTACTGAAAGTTGGCCTGTTGACGCTGTCCATTTAGTTTTTTTCTGGAGCAGAGAAACATATTCTAATTGAAAACGGTTCCAAAAATGTTGCTTTATGTGCTCCACTCTTTGGTAGCGCTCCAGTCGCCCGATGTTGAGATCAGTAACCTGTGGATGCGGAACAGATATTAGTGGTCGCCCAATTATGAAATGTCCAGGAGTAAGAACGGAAAAATCTAGAGGATCAGTGGAAAGAGGGGTAAGAGGACGGGAATTTAAGACGGCCTCTATTTGAGTCAAACACGTGGCCATCTCTTCGTAGGTGAAGTGCGTTAAGCCTAAAAGTCTCTCTAGGTGATGTTTCGTAGATTTGACGGCAGCTTCAGCAATTCCGTTGAAGTGGGGAGAGTATGGAGGCGTAAAAGAAAATGTGATGCCTTGTTGAGCGACTTCAGACACGAGATTCGAGTCTTGTAAAAACTTACGTAGCTCATTGCAGGTACCTATAAAGTTTGTCCCATTATCGGACAAGATGCTTTCGGGCTTACCACGACGAGCCACGAAACGGTTCAAAGCAGCCATGTAGGCTTCTTTTGTAAGGTCTGTAACAAGCTCGATGTGAACTGCCTTAACGGCAAGGCAAACAAAAATACACAGGTACGCCTTTATAAGCCTGCACCCTCGCCCTTTGCGATCAGCTATCAGCACTGGCCCCGCATAATCCACACTACAATTTAAAAATGGGTGTTCTAAATGTGTCCTTGAAGAGGGCAACTGACCCATTGTAGGTTGCATAGTTTGACACTTGTATTTATAACATTTGATGCATTTTTTAACAATACATTTGGAAAGATTTCTACCACCCAGAGGCCAATACATTTGGCGTATATTTGCCAAGAGCAGCTGAGGGCCAGCGTGTAAGCAGTCGAGATGATATTTATGAAATATTATTTTAGTTATATGGTGCTTACCGCATAATAGTACGGGGTGCTTGACATTATAATCATAAGGTGAATTGTCAAGTCTCCCTCCTACGCGTATGAGACCATTCGAATCTGTAAAAGGACTCAAAGAAATAAGCCTGTTTTTTTTTGGTAAAGACTTTCCTGATTGCAGTAAATTAAACTCAACAGGAAACATATCCATTTGAGCGTGACGTAAAATAAAATTTGTAGAATTTGTAAGTTCTTCACAGGAAAGGGAACCAAGGAATTTATTATGTGTATGCTTTAAATTGTAAATAAATCTTAGTATATAAGCGACGATTCTCTGTAAGTGATTATAATTGGAATATTTGTGAATTAGTGATTTAATGAATGAATGATTATCATTATGATGTGACAAATGCTTTGAAGTTAAATTATTGTATGATTGATGATGGGATGAGTGATCAGTAAAGTGTGATAATACAACTTCAGGTAGATCTTGTTTCAAGTTCCCATTGGGCATTTTTGGCCAATATATTTCATCATTTAACAGAAATTGAGGACCTGACCACCATAAGGAACACTCGCTGATAAGGTCAGCCTTCAGCCCGCGAGAAACAAGATCCGCCGGATTTTCCTTCGACGGCACGTAGCTCCACGTTTGCCCTATAGTGCATTCTTGTATCTCGTTAATGCGATTACGAACAAAAGGTTTTAATAAATTAGGTGTCATGGAGAGCCAACTTAACACTATGGTCGAATCGCACCAAAAGTAGCATTTACTAACGGGTTTGGTGAAGGAATTCCGTACATTAACACACAGTCTTGCTCCTAATAAAGCTCCACATAACTCAAGTCTAGGGATGGTTGTTGGTTTGATCGGTGCAACACGATTTTTAGAGACCAACAGCTGTACTTTTACCAACCCATCTTTAGTACTAGACTTTATATAAATACATGCACCGTAGGCCTTTTCGGATGCATCTGTAAACACATGAATTTCATTTATAGTTGAATTGTCACATGAAATCCACCGGCTTATTTTAAGGGTATTTAAACATGGTAGACTATTCACGAACATTAACCAGGAGGTATGTATATTATCTGGTACTCGCTCGTCCCAGTCACACTTAGCCATCCATAGACTTTGGATGATAATTTTAGCCTCGATAATGCAAGGACCTACCAGACCTAATGGGTCAAATATTTGACTAATCACAGATAAAATGTGGCGCTTTGTGATTGGTTTGCTGGTATCGACCGATATTGAAAACTCGAGAGAATCAGATTTACATAGCCAATATAGGCCTAACGTTTTAGATGACACGTTTCTATCCTCAGACAAGTTCAACCTACCAGAATGCCCTGAAACACCAGCTATTTCTGTTAAAATATCTAAACTATTAGATTGCCACTTTCTCAAATGAAAGTTAGCTGACGCTAAAATGGATGCAACTTCTTTAGCCATCTGGACCACCTCGGAAACCGAGTCACAACCACTCAGATAATCGTCGACGTAAAAATCTCGTTCAATGGACGATTTTACAACGTCATTAGAGGCAGTTGTTGCTAAACTGACTAAGCTCTTTGTGGCTAAATAAGGGGCGGAAGCTGTACCATAAGTAACAGTATTAAGACTGTACGTTTGAAGTGGTAGCTTAGGGTCAGCGCGAAAGATTATTTGTTGTAAGTTACGTTGTGATGGTGTTACCTGAATGGCCCTATACATCTTCTCTATGTCACCAGAAATAACAAACTTGTGCTGACGGAAACGCAGCAATATAGAAAAGAGATCATCTTGGACAGTGGGCCCCACCATTTGGATGTCATTAAACGACACTCCAGAAGTAGTCGCTGCTGATGCATCGAAGACTACCCTGAGCTTAGTTGTGGTACTTGATTCTCGGATGACTCCATGATGTGGCAAAAAATACTCATTTTTGTTGCCTGAATGAGGTTTCCTTGATGAGTTATTCACAGTCATATGCCCTAGGCTCACGTACTCCTCGATGAATGCAACATATCTTTCCTTAAAAGCAGGATCACGTTGGAAACGGCGTTCTAATGCTAAAAATCGACGTTTAGCCATTTCATAAGACTCACCTAACTCACTGGGATCATTTTTAAGAGGCATTGTAACTATAAAATGCCCGTTTTGATCACGCACAGTGTTAACGCGAAAACTTTCTTCGCAGGCTCGTTCTTCCTGTGACAAGGAATGCTCAGAAGAAACGAAATCGAGCTCCCAAAACTTATTTAGGCTGTTATTTAAATCGTTCATGGAGATGTTACAAAAATGTGAATATATATTTTTGATTGGACGTTTTTGAAGAGCCACAGAGCCTGATACTATCCATCCGAGCTTTGTCTCGTGTAACTTGGGCTGATTTTTTCCTAAATTGATAGATGCACTGCCTAGAATATTCCAAAATATTTCAGCACCAACTAGTATGTCAATCTCTGATGGAACGTTGAATGACGGATCGGCCAAATTTAAATCTAACGGTATGGGAATGCTACTTATGTCGACTAAAGTAGACGGCAGTAATTTGGTAATTGTAGGTAATATGAAACAATTTATGTCCGTCTTATAGCTGCCGCTGCATGATTCAATAGTTAGTTTGCAAGACCGTGTACTTAACGTAGTATGACTGTTTATACCTGTCACCGTGGAACTCGTGCTACGTCGAGGAAGTCCTAGCTGATCACATAGTTTCTGCGTAATAAAATTAGCTGTGCTACCATTATCGAGCAGGATCCTGGCGTCGGCCTTGATGCCTTGATGGTTCACCACTCTCACCAACGCTGTGGACAGTAAAATATGAGAGGTAGTATGTTGTGACCGAGCGTCACTCGACAAGGAGATATTTTCTGAGGTGCCATTGTGTGGAGCGGCACCTCCAGAAACATCAGTGGGCAATGCTACACTACTGGGCATAGGATCTTGGTAATGGGTGGACTGTTCAACATGTAAAAGGGTATTATGTCTACCTTTACAATATTTACAACCTGCCAATCTACATCGTTTTGTTACATGACCACTACGCAAACAGTTGAAACAAACTTTAAATTCTTTAACTTTTAATATACGTTGTTCTACGTTTAATTTTCGGAACCCTTCACAAGTGTATAATAGATGATTTTGATTACATAAGGGACATTTTGTTACATATTTTTGATTTGAATTATCGGTTTTATTAGTTGCTATTATTAATGATTTATGTTTGCTTCCTACTTGATTGTTATGAGTGTTAGTGTTATTTTCTATATTAAGTGCGAGTTTGTTATGTTCTAATGTCTCCAATAAATCTGCTTTTTTACTAATATAAGAACAAAATTGTGAAACTGTTGGTTTTGTTGGTATGGTATTACGATGAGCTTCCCATTCCCTGCTGGTGATAGGATCTAGTTTAATTGCCATCATATAAATAATCAACGTGTCCCAACTGTCCGTGGGCTCGTTCATTGTATTGAGGGCTCTGATATTCTTATTAATTAGATCAATTAAACGACGCAAAGAAGTGGATGATTCTTGTGTAATACAGTCTACATTGAACAAGGCCTTAACATGGGTATCTACTAAAAGCCTACTGTTATCAAAGCGGTCGCATAGTAACTTCCACGCCATTTGATAGTTATCACCTTTGAAATCAATATTTTTTATTATTTCCAAAGCATCGCCTTTAAGTGACGCACGGAGGTAGTGGAACTTACTAATGGCATCTATGCAACTACTATTATGAATTAGTGACAAATATGTATCTCTATACTCAAGCCAGTACTGATAACCACCATCAAAATTAGGCAAATCAATTTTAGGTAAGCGTATAAAGTTACGTTGTTGGAACGATTCACCTGAGTGTTTGTTTACCGAGCCTGTTACAGACCCGCCGTCACCGCTCTCGTTACTGGCAAGCAGGCCGTGCGCCTGCGCTGCAAGTGCGTGGTAACGGTCCTCGAACTTTGCTCTCTCTGCATACGCTTCGCCACGATCATCCGAAAGCACCTCGATGTCCGTCTGTAATTTGTCAAAGTCATCGTATGTAACCTCAAATTTTTTAAAACGGCTCTCCAACTCTAAGCGTTGAATGTCGGAAATAATTTTGCAACTAAGAAGCACATTCATGTAATTTGTGAAATTTGTAAGTTTTGCCTTAACGGCACTTCGCTTTCTCAGCAATAAGTCTAAAGAGGCCATAGCGTATTCCAGTAAGAAAAGTAATAAGTAATATTAACACTAATTGATTAAGCGTAGCAAAGTTTCGTACAGAAGTTGGCAGTTAAGTTAAACAAAACAAATGAATAGCCGCGTGACCTTGATGAATGTCACAGGAGCCGGCGAGCTACACCGGTCAACGTGATCAGCTGTTACAATTATTACTATAAACACACAGCCAATTATGCACCCAATTAACGGTAAATGGCCTTGGGATTTAGCAGTGCACAAGCGCAAGCAGTGCATAAGAAAGAGATGACTATAATGTTAACACGTATTGACTCAAATATGAACGTGAAAACGGAAAAGAATTTAAATTTAACAGAATGAAACACTGAATATTTGTTTGAAATGGATATGGAAGGAAACAATTGGAACGAACTCACCCAATACCGAATCTTTATCCACAAGAAACCTGACTAAAATGCTTCCAAGCGATGACTCGGCGTAAATCGTACAATCCAGTCGATGTAATAAGCGCCGGCGTCGTTATCAAGACTTGGTGAAATGTAGTATAGTCCAGTTCTTGTTCTTCTCGTGTTCAAACGACTTCGGTAGAAAAAACCGTTGCTCCGGTGACGTAGCGAATTCAAATTTGCTAGGAGTCCAAAGTTCACCAACGTCGAGTCGTAATGCCAGTAGCCGACGAAATTGGTTCCTACCAAAACGCGACTTTATGAAGGCTCGAAGGACCATATGTTAGGGACCTAACTAAGGACTAAACTAAAATGCAATGGACTGTAATTTAAAAGAGTGTAATCCAAATAGGTACAATATTATCGATGTTGGTAAGCGTATGGAGTGCGCGCGCGTGCCGTCGTCCGAGATCGGTAGCGAAGTGCCGATGTCCCGCACGCCGCTCCTCTCGCCGCCGCTCGCCGTCTTCCACTGTCTCACGACAGCTGCCGAAGATTGCCGAGTGGTCGGAGGCGCCCGAACAATGATTGACGTGTAAAAGTGTTTGTAACAACCCTACTTACAGAAATAAAATCATTTATCATTTACGGATCCGTGCTAACGTTGTTATATTCTCAATAATTATATAAGTGATTGTTGATAAACTAAGTGAATAAATATTAATACGGAACTTGAGGTGTATGATTTCTCTTCATCTCAGAAGTGGGATATATCTACAAAAAGCCTACAATAATAGTGATATTGTAGTGAAATATTAGGTTACGTGTACCTAAAGTAAAGCCAAGTGTGATAAAAGATAAAGCCAGGTGTGCTAAGGATAAAGCCAAGTGTGCTAAAAGATAAAGCCAAGTGTGCTAAAAGATATTAAAGCCAAGTGTGCTAAAAGATAAAGCCAAGTGTGCTAAAAGATATTAAAGCAAGTGTGTTTTAAGAAGTTTTTGTTTGGCCAAGTGAGCGAATAAAGACTTGGGCCAAGTGTGCCCGATACGAACAAATCTATCCTCAAGCACGTAAGTAAAGTATGAATTTATCGATTAGCTATTATGTGTGAGTAAGTCTTGTACGTCAGACTTCAAAATAATATTTGGCCATGTGTGCAAAAGGCATATGTATTTATTCAAACCTCAAATAATTCCCATTTTGCTTCCCTAAAAATATTATTAAACAAACACTTTATTGTAATTATTGCTATTTTTGTGAACCTCAAATAATTCCTATTTTGGGGTCCTAAAATATGATAGCCAAGCTAAGAGGATCAGTTAAATACTCTCCTTTCAAAATGTAATAGTAATAATTACCTAATTCATAGTTTATTTTTTTTTTTTTTTTTCCCTCGACCTTTTACTTGTTTATTTTAATGAGTTACCTACTTATTTGGACATTCCGTTAATGTATTAAACTTTAAGAAGATAATAGAAGATGAGTTTAAAGTATAATTATTCGTGTGATGACACTATAACTATGGACTGGAATAATTACAAAAATAACTAATGTGACAAGTAACCAAATTGTGTAAATGTTCTAAACAATGCATATATTTTTGAGGCCATGGAATCCGATGGTGCCAAAACTCCAGAAAAAGAGCCACCAATTCAGCTGGGCGCGATATCAAAAAACCAACGCGTAGCCCACGTGTCGAACAGGACAGAGACTAAGACGAAACATGCAAAGAAGCGATCGAAAATTTGACGACACGTTTGGTGTAGTGGCTACAGTGGCTAAGTGTAGTCAGCGAAACCAAATGGTCCTGGGTTCGAATCCCGGTAGGGGCAAATGTTTGTATGATGAATATGGACATTTGTACCTGAGTCATGGATGCATATTTATAATATGGTATGTATTTACGAAAAAAAAAATGTATTTAAGTAGTGTATCAACCATCTGGTATCCATAACACAAGCCTTAATTAAGTGCTTAACTTGGAACTAGATGATGCTGTGTGCAATGTCAGACGATAAAAAAAAAAAAAAAAAAAAAAAAAGGCAGCGTAGGAGGTCTACCTCTTCGTCTTCAAGCACGACAGCTGATACTGCAAGTACACCACCGCGAAGCAAGAAACCGAAAAGGACCTCAAGTTGGTCAAGAAAAGAGGTACTGAATCTTTTGAATGTTTTTCAAGAAGGAACTCGTAAAACGTCTCGTAGCTTAAACAATAATCATTTGAATAATATTATACCGGAGTTCGATCCTTCTAGTAAAACTCAGAGTATTGGGAGTTGGGTTAGGAAGGTAAATGAGTGTGCTGCAATATACGAATGGGATGAGAAACAGACCATACATTTTGCTTTACAAAAACTTGCTGGGCTGGCCAAAAAATGGTTCGAAACCCTACCGAGTGTAGTATTTAGTTGGACTGAGTGGCAAGCTAAACTTACAAAAGCTTTTCCAAGTGAGCAGAATTATGGTCGGCTTCTGGAAGAAATGTTATCTCGTACGACTCGAAATAATGAAAACTTATCTGAATATTTTTACGACAAATTAATGCTTATACACAGGTGTCATATTAGTGGTAAAAGAGCCGTAGACTGTATAACTCACGGTATTTTAGACAAATCTATTAGGAATGGAGCACAAGCATTAAATTGTGGTGGACCAGAAGACTTGTTACATTTTCTCAGTTCCCAGCGTACGGTATCAGAAACTGTTTTTACAAATAAAAAGCGTTATGACCTTGCTTCAACATCAACTTCAAATGATAGCTCAATAACTTGTTTTAACTGTCGTAGTAAAGGACACCCTTACTTCAAATGTCACAAACCTCTTGTCATGTGTCTAAAATGTCACCGAGTAGGGCATAATAACGAAAATTGTAAACTTACACCTTTAATTTCGCGAACTGGATCTAAGTCAAACGAACTAACATACAACGAGTCTAACATAGAACGTAAAACTCTAACAATTTCTACAAACAGTAATCGCAATGAAAAGTTCTTCAAACAAGTTGATGTAAACGATCAAGCTTTTAGTGGGTACATTGATTTTGGCAGTGAGTGCAGTCTTATGCGTGAATCTGATGCAAATGGTCTTAAGCCCGCCAAAACTGTCTCATAGCTACCAATAATCTAGGGTTTTGGTAACGCCACTGTTACGCCCGTGTATAGTACTTTTGTCATCCTTAGAATTGATGAAACCGAATCAAATGTAGAGATACTGGTCGTTAGTGATGAGTTTATGCAGACTGCTGTACTGGTTGGCCAAAATTTTACTGAATTACCATCAGTAACTGTATATAAAGACGATAGTACATTATTGTTTTACAAAACTCCTGGGCTTCGTGGAAACGCCAGTAATTTCAATTCCCTAAAACTTACCTTGCTGAACAACATTCAGTTAGCCAGAAACAAATCCGAATTAGTTGAAGTTTGTGCTTTAGATACTTGTTGTTCTGGGGATGTTTATATAGAAGGTTATAATAGTAGTAAACCGGGTAAAGAATATAACTTACATCAGGGTACTTATCGTATAAGTGCAAGTAAATGTTACCTTGTCCTGTCAAATCTTTCTGACCATACCCTAAATTTACCCAAAAACACTCTGATTGCTAGGGCAATACCTTTCGAAGAAAAAGAAATTCTTTACATTAACAAAATTGCAAAGGACATTACTAGCTTAGTTCCTCTCGCTAAGTCTGAAATCAAAGTCGGTCCCCAAATTGATGATAGAACAATGGATAAGCTTTACGAACTATTGCAGTCGTATCGTGATTGTTTTGCACTTAATTTCAGTGAGATAGGTTGTAATGATTCTGTTAGAATGAAGATAGACTTGCTTGATGACAGACCTGTCGTCTACAGACCTTATCGCTTATCGCACTTCGAAAGAGGACAGGTACGGGAAATTATTGATGACCTGTTGCAAATTGATATAATACAGGAATCTGATTCTAACAATTATGCTAGCCCTAGAGTAATTGTAAAGAAAAAAACGGGAGAACAGCGTCTTTGTGTAGATTACCGATCACTAAATAACAAAACTAGGAAAGATTGTTTTCCCTTGCCATTAATAGACGACCAGATAACAAATCTCAGCGGCAATCGATTTTTCACCTCATTAGCCCTTGCTTCAGGATATTATCAGGTACCTATGGCTGAAGAAAGTCGTCCCCTTACCGCATTCGTAACGCCCGATGGGCATTATGAATTTAAGAGAATGCCATTTAGATTAGTTAACGCTCCAGCTGTATTTTAGAGAGTTATAAATCAAATGCTCGGTGCAAAACGGTACGAATCTGCCCTAGCGTATTTAGATGATATCCTTGTACCTTCAACCGATTTAGAAGAAGGTTTTCGAAGGCTTGAGGGAATTCTGAAGCTAATGCGAGAAAATGGTCTCACCCTTAAACTAGCAAAATGTCGTTTCTTTGACACAACGATTAATTATCTAGGGTATGAAATATCGGCCGAAGGGATACGACCGAATGAAAATAAGGTTTTAGCTGTAAAAGAATTTCCCATTCCTCGCAATGTTCACGAGGTTCGTCAATTCTTAGGGTTAGCAGGCTATTTTAGAAAATTTTTAGAAAATTTTGGGGAAATTGCAAGACCCCTCACCAAGTTGTTAAAAAAGGGAAATACATTCACTTGGACACAAGACCAATTTCAAGCATTCTGTACATTAAAGGACAATTTGATAAACAGACCGATACTAGCCTTATACAACCCTAAACTTGCAACGGAGTTACACACAGACGCTAGTGCCTTAGGTGTAGGAGGAATATTAGTACAATGGCAATCTAGCCCTCGGGTACTCAAACCTGTTGCTTACTTTAGTAGGCAGACGACACCCGAAGAGCGTCACTTACATTCCTACGAACTTGAAACGTTAGCCATTGTTTGCTCACTGAAGAAGTTTCGTGTTTATCTATTGGGATTAGAATTTAAAATAATAACAGACTGTAATGCGCTCCGAACTACACTAACTAAAAGAGACCTTATACCGAGTATAGCTAGGTGGTGGCTCCAAATTAGCGAGTTTACTTTTACTATTGAGTACAGACCCGGGACGCGAATGGCACATGTCGATGCATTAAGCCGTAATACCATATTGCCTTCCGACATTACAGATGAGTCCTCCGTTACCGTGTATCATATCGAGACTGATAATTGGTTATTAACATTACAAATGTCAGACCCAGATATCTCACGTATTTTTAAAATTCTCAAACCTGAGTCTGACGAAGAATCCAAAGACATTAAGAAAAACTATCTTATCAATAACAATAAACTCTATAGAAGAGTTGGCGATGATATACGCCTAGTTGTCCCACGTAATGCTCGTTGGCAAATATGTCGTTATAATCATGATGACGTAGGACACTTAGGCATTTCTAAAACGACTGACCGAATTCAGTCTGTCTTTTGGTTTCCAAAACTGAGGCGATTTGTGAAAAAATATGTAAAGTCTTGTATTCAGTGCGCTTACAATAAAGATGATGTTGCTAGACAAAAAACTGGACAATTGTATCCGATAGAGAAAGTAGGCATCCCGTTCCACACGATTCACATTGACCATCTTGGCCCATTTGTTAAGAGTAGGAGCGGTAATACTTACATCCTTACTATAGTTGACGGCTTTACAAAATACCTATTTGTTAAAGCGGTAAAAGACACGAAGACCAGGACTACGATAAAAGTTCTTGAAAATATATTTTATGATTTTGGCTTACCATCTCGAATCATATCTGATCGCGGTACTTCTTTCACTTCAACTTCTTTCAAGAGCTTTTGCGGAAGTCATGGTATTAAACATGTTCTGAACGCTGTAGCATGTCCCAGGGCAAACGGTCAAGCTGAAAGGTATAACCAAACCATTTTGAATGCTCTGGCAAAACATAATGACGGCAATGACGAACGCAACTGGGACATATCATATATCTTGGAAAAATTCAATGGGGTGTGAATAATTCCATTAATTCCTCCACAAAACGGACTGCCACTGAGGCTTTATTCGGTACCAGGTTCAGAGACAGTCTAAATAATAAATTGGATGTTGGAGCTGACGCCATACCAGAGACGTTACAAAGCTTAAGAGATGAGGTCAGCACCAACATCCGAATTAGCCAAGAAAAACAAAAAGTTAACTATTATGCCGGTAGGATCCCAGCTAGTACCTATAAAGAAGGTGATTTGATTAAGATCACTAGAACCAATTTCAATAATAAAGGTAATAGCACTAAACTCCTTTCAAAATTCATAGGTCCGTACAAAATTTCTAAAGTTTTGGGTAATGACCGATATCTTATTGCTGAAATTCCGGGTTATAATAAACGGAAAAATAAATTTAAAAGCGTAGTTTCCGCTGACCGTGTAAGACCTTGGATAAATATTCATTGCCCTGACCATAAAAATTCATTAAATGATAGTGGTAGCTCATCTTCTGGTACTGAAAGTAACAATGATGACGATAAACCATGCCCCGGAATCGAATCTGAGATCAATGAATAGCCAAATGTAATGATTTTGTATGTAGGGCTCATTGTAATTTAACCTAGAATTTATAGTAAAATCGTGCGTCAGGAGACGGCACGATGTCGGATGGCCGAATGTAATGATTTTGTAAAATAATAAGGATTTTTACACAAGCGATTGATGGCGCTAGTGGTTGCACGAACTTTATGTATCCGTTTCGGGTATTCATTTGTAAAATATCGTTAGTTAAGTATATTTTGCTTTGTATAGTAAATAAATCATGATTATTTAAATTTATAAAGTTTATTTAATCATAAGTCCTAATATATTTTTATTAGTCAAGTTATTGTATATACTGTTTACTTTCCTCTGATTGGTCGTTAGCCAGCTGAGCGTTCACTTCCGTTTAAAGTGGGGAACGTTGAGTTGGCAACTGATTTGCTTGGACAGAGTCAGTCGATTTCGAGGCGTTGAACTTGAAGCATATCCTACGGATCCGTGCTAACGTTGTTATGTTCTCAATAATTATATAAGTGATTGTTGATAAACTAAGTGAATAAATATTAATACGGAACTTGAGGTGTATGATTTCTCTTCAGGTATTTATGATCGAAGGATTCTTATGTACGAATACACTGCTTGTTAGAGTTGTCAAGAGAAAAAAAATGTGTTTAATCGCAAATAATGGTTTCATTTAACTGTTCTCACAGCATAGTGTAAGTACGAAAAAGCTAAAAAAAGTGGGTAAAATAGTTAAAAAAAAAAAGTTTTTTTATGGTATCGTATCGAGAATCACTAGCCCTATCACCTGTCTTCGTTTTCGGAAGCATTTTCCTGCCACCCTGTATACCTACTGCATACTCAGAATTGGTGTTTTCTATGAACAGTCTTTTATAATTTTGTTTAGTAAAAATGTTATACTTATTAATTGGGCCAGAATTTCGAGTATTGTTGTATATACTTTCTATTCTTCTTTTCCCCCAGCTCTGGCGGCTCATCACTACCACTGGTGACCCTCACGATTGTTCGAGGCCTTATCAGATGTTATTTATGTGGTATTTCCGTACAATTATTTTTATATTAAACTTTTGCAAAATTAAAATTACTGCCTCGTTTGAATTCCCGCCAATAAGTCCCAGATGGTAGTAGGTAGTAGATGGTAGCAGTATAATGTCAGATGGCAACACTAGGTAGTGTTAGGACTAGGTAGGGGTAGAGCTGAGGCCGTTTTGACATAAACTTGTTTTAAATAACCTTGTATAAACTTATGCCAATTAACGCATTTTCTTTCTTATTTTTTTCTTTCAATTGTAACGTCACAGAATAAATAAAAATAGTTACTAGACGTGGATAAGGTAAGGATTTAAAACGATAGTTATTTCCGCACTGCCTCTGCTGAGGGTAGGTAGGTAACTTATAACCTTGATCTACACCCATGCTATAAATCCTGTATAAAAGCTTCTGAAACAGTTAGCTTATTGCCAACATTAAAACAACCACTGTCATAGTAACAATAATATCATGCAAACGAGTGTTATAATTTTGTCCTAAACATTATGCAACTCGAACTCGATCCCTTCCTTAATCATCAAACAGCCACATTCTCACTACTCAATTCGTGGTATACGAAACGAATTTAAAATAATAAGTAATACGAATTTCAAAAAAAGAACATTGTCATGCACGCGCGTTTTTACAACAGCTAATAATTAAAAAAAAAACCTTATAGATTATTCGAATTCACGGAGTAAATGTATACCAATATAGGTGAGTTATTTTACTACCATAATAAAACAACATGCTCACATAAATTCTCAATAAGGAAAAACCGAGTAAGGAACAAGATTTTGAATTAATTTTCCTTTCCACTATAAGTAATTGAATCTACTTGGTACCTACACCGAATTTTATCGACTGAATTTCAGTGACTCGACGCTATCAGAACCTACTGCTAGGTAGGTACTCCATTCATTTTGTTTTTCAACTTCAAACGAGTGAAAAAGGAAAGTGTAATAAAAAGAAATGGCCGCCACTCTGCTTGTCTGATTTTAACTTAAATTCTGGGGAAGTTAAGGTAGAGGTACTTTACCTTCTAACTAAGTACTTCTTAGCAAATCTGTAAATCGAATCTGTATTACAGGCAGCCAGAGAGCTTCCCTCCTTCCTGTTAATACGAAACGTTTCTCTCTGTCCGTTAGTGTGTAGATGACGTGTTTGCATGCGTATTGATAATCTTAATTATTATCAAAGTAGGTAAACAATAAGAACAGTACTGAAGAGTGAGTGGTAGTGAGAGGCTTTTTGAATATCAGGTAACAACATAAACATACCAGCACGCGTGTATAGTACACACACACTTCGTCTGTAACACGCGGCGAGCTCATCGCCACCAACCGGATACAAATCCAGGCTCCGGGTGGTACTGAGGAATTCCAGATGGATATACCCAATAAAACTTTGCACGACCCGGAAATGGAACCCAGGACCTCATGGTAAGCGATAGCGCTTGTGAGCACTAGACCAGCAAGGCGGCGACAACAATAACAATAAGGGGGGGGGGGGGGGGGGGTGTCAGCAATGCTATTCTGTAAAAATCTCACCGTGAAAACTTAGGTGAAGTGAGTTTGAATCGAGCTTTCATTATAACTGATACTACGGATTGACACTGTTGACAGCTCACTCCACGCTCACTTCACCTATGTGTTCACGGTGAGATGGTTACAGAACAGCACTGCAGGTAAATTAAAGAACATTAATGAACAGAAACAAAACAAAGTTCTTTAATTTTATATTCTATTACAAATTAGGTAACAGCACCGTACGCCGCGCGTTCTGAATGTTTAACTAGGTATTATTTTTAGTTAAAAAACAAAACTTAAAAAAAAAACCTAATCGCTAAAGATTTTCGGACTGCAAATATATTGATATAATATAAGGACACACGGCACTTCGGCATTTTATAAAATAGGTACACAATAAATAACCTTACATAACTACGCTGACCTGACTAAGTCACAACACAATATACCCTGAGCTGGGGGATACTCTCTAAATCCGTCAACAAGGATACGGGCCCGGCCAAAAGTAGTTCGATACTTAGAAGTGAATCCTACTCCCGATTAATTAACTTTTCCGGGCGGGCAAAAACACATCGGAAGTAATGACAACAGACTGTCAAAACGTTTTGGCATACATTTTTAGTTCGGGCCCCGGACTAATCTTATGTCCGTAAGTGATACAGAGTAGGAAACGTCCGTAGCTTCGGCCGAAACGACGGACTTCGTGCTTAGGGAGTAGGCCCCCAGAACATTGACGTCTGAGATCACACTTTATAACTAACAAATAAATACTAAACGCTACAGTGATAATAAATACATCATTGCTACCGGCTACGTGAGGACCATCAGTGGTACGTTAGAAAGCACTGTCGGGCACGGAGTCACTCCTTGGCCTTATTGGGGTTCTGCTTCATACAGGAGCAGCCGATGGACACTTTGATGACTTCCTCCTTCATGGTGTTGGTGTTTTTAACCACCACGAAGTCCTGCACCTCGGTGCACGAGAACGTAGTGGCGCCGGCCAGCGACAACGCGCCGCAGCACGGCATGATGTTGCCGTCGCTCATTGGGCACATCTCGTACGGGTCGTCTTTACACTTGAGCATTTTGATAATTTTCGGGATTCTGTCCTCGTTCCTGTCGTACACTACTTCCGTCCCGCAGACGGTATGCTGCCGGGCTATAGCGAGTGGCATGTTGTTCGGTTTGGCCACCGCTGCACACGCCGCACACGAGAAGATCGCTACAACGAGGTACTTTGCACTCGTCATGTTCGATGCGGAAAATGAGAGCGGTCTGGAGAGGTGTGGTGCGCGCTTGCTGAGATAACTCGTGAAATTGTATGGAGGACCGGCTCGTGCGCTGTTTTATATGACACGCGTCGCGCGGCTGTGTCACTGCGCACTGCTAAGCGCCGACGCGCCGCCGACGTAGCGATTGTTACGGCCGTTAGGTACACTCGCATACACACACACAATAGTAAATACCGTGAGACTCCTAAAATTACTACACTTTTTACTTACTAATACTATTTCAAATTCAAATTCTGTATTGCGAACTAAGTGTAACAGAATTTAAAAGATGTTAACAATCGGTAGGTTCTTAGAACTTAATTGCCTCTGATAAGGCATTGCAATTTAAATGTCTATTAATATAAGAACAGGATTAAAAATTTATTATTATATTTAATTATATAAAACTCATTATTATAGATATACAGTTTACATTATATTAAAGTACATACACGTGTTTTTTGTTCATACTCTTTATATCTTTTACAGAGTAATATGCCTTTTTATTCAGGAAGTCTTATAATTTCCTTTTAAAAATACCAATTGAATGTAGGTTTTTAATGCCTATGGGTAACTTATTATATATTTTTATAACATAACTAATTAATTTTTGGAAAACAAATAAGCTTACCTAATTAGCAGAAAAACCTTAGTTTTTAAATCAATAGGTAACTAAGTACCTACACACAAACCAGGCGGTATAACCGGCTTCACTAGTGGCGCACAGTTTGCGCTGCACTTGAGAGTCGTCGTTAACGTTGAACAGCGTCGGAGGTGTGTTCTGTCGAGGGTAACTTCCGTCCGGTGGCCAAGAGGTGACACCCACATTCAGGTTTTGATTTCAAAAGCGAAATAACTACTTTCTGTTTCATTATTATCTCTTTTATTCAATAAGAAATGACGTTATTAGTTATCTCAATTAAAAAATTATAATAAAAACTGGTCCACCAATTTTCTTAACTTTGACTTTCAGATTCATAATATTGATAAGCTTGATACCAAAACTGTTAACCAATACACAGCCGTTTCTCATGAAGGCTTCACAGAATGGGCCCGTGACAGAATTGTCACAATCTGACAATGACAAGCTAATGTCAATGGCAATTGCATAATTATTACCTTCTAAAGAACTTAAACATCCTGCCGAAGAGAGTGGTGCTATGGCTACCACCATAATGTGAGGGGCGTTCAATGTATTCGCGGTATCGGCATGAACAAAAAACGTAAATTCAATTAAAATTGTTTTATTTTTCAATATAATCTCCCATTAGCCATTACTTTAATGCATTTATTACATCTTGGAAATAACTATTCAATTCCCTGTTCCTAATAAATAACTTTCCTCGTTCTCTGAAAACTGCGCATTTATTGCTACCTTGAGCTTTTCATCGTTGGAAAATCGTTTCCCACGAAGGTCTTTTTTCAAATTAGGGAACAAATAATAATCCTTTGGTGCCAGGTCCGGGCTATAGGGCGGGTGGTTTACTTTTTCTAAACCACAATCTCGCACACAAGCCTTGGAAACAAGCACCGTGTCGACCGGGGCGTTGCCGTAAAGAGGAAGTTTTTTTGTGTACTCAATCAGCAATATTCCTTTTGAGTCCCAAAACACTGTGGCCATGATATTTCTGGCAGACGGATCGACTTTTAATTTTTTAGGGGGCACAGTACCCTTCTTGTGCAGTACACTACATGGACTCCTGCTTACTTTCAGCGTCATAATGATGAACCCACGTTTCATCTCCAGTAACAGTTCGATCGAAAATACTTGATGGAACTTCATCAGAGAGCTCTAAAAACTCTCTACAGCACTCGATTCGCACTTGTTTTTTGAGGCGCCGGCGCCGTGAGCATTCGCGGCACCCATTTTGAACTGACTTTTGAAAGATAAAGGTTATGAAGAATATTATAGTGCATGGTCCTACTAACGGAGAGGTGGGCCATCTCTGCTATCATTTTCATCTTCATTCGGGCATCCTCCAGTATAAGCTTCTCAACTTTTTCCACATTTTTTTAGAATAAGAATAATTTATTTGCAAAAAAATATAGGTGTTACCAGTTGTAAAAGGACGGAGGTGGTTTAATAAACAGTCCATATTTGCCTGTTTAGGGCATGCAAATTAGTTCCTTAGAGGCAGTAACCGGGCCGCTCGAGCGAGTGTCGTCTTCAATACTCCCTCTGCTCCTTTTAAATTCACTTGACCACTTTTGAACCGTAGATAACGAAGGTGCAGAATCTTGGTAAACAGCCACCATTTCTTCATAAATTGGTTTTTGACATTTTCCTTGTTTGGTTAGGAATTTAATAACAGCGCGGTGGTCGATTTTCTTCAACATTGTCACGTTAGCCATTCAAATTGTTGTTGAATAAGGGTAACCAGCAAGAGCGTATTATCGCAGCCCGCCTCGTCGGCCACTTGTACAGAGAGGGGCCGGACCTGGACGACAGTTTGATTTTCGGCATGGGCGCTCCACCATCCCCGCTGTGTCGCGGGTGAGAGTCCTGGCGGAGGAAGCGATGTCCCGGGGCGGGGTAATGTTGGCGGTGTCCTTGGACATCTCCAACGCCTTCAACACCCTGCCCTGGAGTTGTATTCGAGAGGCACTGCGCTATCATCGGGTGCCTCCCTACCTCCGCCACATCGTTGGAGCTTATCTGTCGGAGAGGTGTGTCACCTACGTGGGACGTGATGGCGGAAACCAGCGCCGCATGTCGTGCGGTGTTCCGCAGGGCTCGGTCCTAGAGCCGCTCCTGTGGAACATCGGGTACGACTGGGTGCTGAGGGGCGAGCTCTAACCGGGCGTAGACCTGACATGTCATGCAGATGACACGCTGGTCACTGCCCGGGGGACCTCGCACAGGGAGGCAGCGTTGCTGGCGACGGCTGCGGACTCACAGGTGGTGCGCCGCATACGTCGCCTAGGCCTGGAGGTGGCCCTCAGCAAGTCGGAGGCCATGGTGTTTCATGGCCCCCGGCGGGCGCCACCACCCGAATCACACATCGTGGTTGGGGGGGCTCAGATCGCTGTCGAGTCCACCATGAAGTACCTAGGGTTGGTGCTCGACAGCCAGTGGGACTTCGGGCCCCACTTCCGACGGCTGGCGCCCAAGTTGCTGGGTGCGGCTGGCGCACTCGCAACGCTGCTTCCCAATCTGGGGAGCCCGAGCGCCGTCTGTAGGCGGTTCTGCGTGGGGATCGTGCTATCCATGGCCCTTTAAGGGGCCCCGGTGTGGGCCTCTGACCTGACGGCCGGCAGCATCACTGTTTTGCGAAAGCCGCAGAGGGCGATGGCCGTCAGAGTCATCAGGGGGTATCGCACGATCTCCTACGAGGCGGGCTGCGTACTGGCCGGATCCCCGCCCTGGGACCTCGAGGCGAAAGTACTCGCGTCATTGTATCGGTGGCGCGAGGAAGCGAGGGCGCGGGGCGAGGGACTGATGTAGCGACACTTGGAGCTGCGTCGGTCTCAGCTTCGCGAGGTGCTGGTGGCGGTATGGCGGGACAGGCTTTCACGCCCTACCACGCCTCGTCACCATCGAGGCGGTCCGGCCAGTGCTCGAGCGCTGGCTCGGGAGGAGGCACGGCTCCCTGTCGTTTCCGGCGACGCAGGAGCTCTCGGGGCATGGTTGCTTCGGGAAGTACCTACCTGTGTTGCATAAACAGGGAGCCGGACGCCCGGTGTCACCACTGCGTCGACTGCTGGAAGGACACGGCGTGGCATACGCTGGCAGAGTGTGTCGCTTGGGAGGAGCCGCGCCGTGCCCTCATCTCAGAAGTAGGCAGTGTCTTGTCGCTGCCGGCCGTAGTCGAGTCGATGGTCGGCAGCGCCGAGTCCTGGGACGCGGTGGTCTCCTTCTACGAAACAGTCGTCTCGCAGAAGGAGGCTGCGGAAAGGGAGAGGGAGATCTCATCTACTCACTCGGCCCGCAGAAGGCGCACCGGGCGTCGGCGGAGGGCGGATAACGCCCTCTTCCAGCCCCCCTAAATGGGTCCAGGGGCGACGGACTCGGGGACGTCCGTCGCCCCCCACACATCAGGACCCGAGGTGGCGGCGCGTAGTGTTCCACGCGCGCCCCTCTTCGACGTCGCGGGGGGAGTCAAACACCTCACTCCCCCCCCCCAGACCCGAAGAGGCCCGCGGTGGCGGGCCGGCACCAGTCGGGGGTTGCGGAAGGATCGTACGGTCCCGCGACCCCCGGCGTAGGTGTGCGATGGAACACCGGGGTGGTTTTTAGTCAGTAAGAGTCTGACAGACCCCGCCGCCTGCCCCAGGCGGCGGACATCCATGAGGATTTTCCACCCCGGAAACAAAAAAAAAAAAGAAGTGTAACCAGCAAACTAATGATCACAACTTTATGAAACTTTACCTTTATGTCCATGTATAATGTCATTCATTACTTAATTAATGAATCAAATTAACCACATCATTTACTAATGATGAATCACCCTCATACCGATGATGAATGATGAATACCCACCCTTCAGGCCTATTCGGTTTCTATTTAAACTGAGCGATGCTACCTAATATAGTAGGATAGGACAGGATAGCCGACTGTAGGTATTCAGTTACTAGCTCACTAGCTGACCCGACAGACGTGGTCCTGTCCAAATTTCAGTCAATTTATTTGTCATCATTTTTGTTTACGTAATGGCGGAGTAGCACCCTCTAGAATTAGTTTTGCGTAATATTCGCAATTTTTTTCATGATAGCTTTTTCATGACCAAAAAACCAAACCACCATAAAAAAAAAACAGAACAAGAACTACGCATATTCATAGAATCGTTAGAACTTTTCTTGAAAATATAGATACAAAAATCCTATTGGAAAAAGGACGTTAATTTGTTCCCAAATTTGCAAATTTACCGGGAAACTTTTAAAATTTTTGTTTCCATAATTCAGACTATTAAGAACATTTTAAAACAAAAAAATTGCCACATTGGTCCAGCCGTTCTCAAGTGATGCGTTTTCCAACGAACAACATTTCATAGATTACAGTTTATGGATTTACAATTCAAAATCATAAACCAAAGGTCAGTTTGAACGTCAAAATTACATAAAACAGCCCCTCAAAATTCCCGCTCTTCACCACTTCCTAGTGCTTTAGCTGGGAAGAAGTAGCGCAACAAACTCACTAGCAGCACAGCTGTCTGTTCAGTTAGAACATATTACCTATCTATTAAATATGTTCGTTGTGTGTAACCATTTCTTTTATCAAGTTCTTAACAATAGCTGTAGGTCTGTACCTAAAAAAAACACAAAAAACCTATTTACGTAATTAATGCGATAAATTCGGCCACAGTTGAGGAAACATAATGAGCACATACGTCATACGTTACTTAAAAGTATTTTATCATGCCAGGCTATTGCCTATTAGTGGTCCTTTTATATTGATAATTAGGTATTGTTTCCTTCTTTCCTCGCCGCAAAGCATTATTGAATATAACGGAGCTCACCTTCAACAGTTACCAACCTACATAACTGAGTAAGTGGTTATGAACCCATGATATAACATTACATCGCACCTGTATTCCCAAAGGATTAGGCAGAGGTGTTCCTAGTAGTACACCCACAATAGGCAGAGGTGTACCTAGTAGTACACCCACATTAGGCAGAGGTGTACCTAGTAGTACACCCACATTAGGCAGAGGTGTACCTAGTAGTACACCCACATTAGGCAGAGGTGTACCTAGTAGTACACCCACATTAGGCAGAGATGTACCTAGTAGTACACCCACATTAGGCAGGTGTGTACCTAGTAGTACACCCACATTAGGCAGGTGTGTACCTAGTAGTACACCCACATTAGGCAGAGGTGTGTACCTAGTAGTACACCCACATTAGGCAGAGGTGTACCTAGTAGTACACCCACATTAGGCAGAGGTGTACCTAGTAGTACACCCACATTAGGCAGAGGTGTACCTAGTAGTACACCCACATTAGGCAGAGATGTACCTAGTAGTACACCCACATTAGGCAGGTGTGTACCTAGTAGTACACCCACATTAGGCAGAGATGTACCTAGTAGTACACCCACATTAGGCAGAGGTGTACCTAGTAGTACACCCACATTAGGCAGAGATGTACCTAGTAGTACACCCACATTAGGCAGGTGTGTACCTAGTAGTACACCCACATTAGGCAGGTGTGTACCTAGTAGTACACCCACATTAGGCAGAGGTGTGTACCTAGTAGTACACCCACATTAGGCAGAGGTGTACCTAGTAGTACACCCACATTAGGCAGAGGTGTACCTAGTAGTACACCCACATTAGGCAGAGATGTACCTAGTAGTACACCCACATTAGGCAGAGGTGTACCTAGTAGTACACCCACATTAGGCAGAGATGTACCTAGTAGTACACCCACATTAGGCAGGTGTGTACCTAGTAGTACACCCACATTAGGCAGGTGTGTACCTAGTAGTACACCCACATTAGGCAGAGGTGTGTACCTAGTAGTACACCCACATTAGGCAGAGGTGTACCTAGTAGTACACCCACATTAGGCAGAGGTGTACCTAGTAGTACACCCACATTAGGCAGAGGTGTACCTAGTAGTACACCCACATTAGGCAGAGATGTACCTAGTAGTACACCCACATTAGGCAGGTGTGTACCTAGTAGTACACCCACATTAGGCAGGTGTGTACCTAGTAGTACACCCACATTAGGCAGAGGTGTGTACCTAGTAGTACACCCACATTAGGCAGAGGTGTGTACCTAGTAGTACACCCACATTAGGCAGAGGTGTGTACCTAGTAGTACACCCACATTAGGCAGAGATGTACCTAGTAGTACACCCACATTAGGCAGATGTGTACCTAGTAGTACACCCACAATAGGCAGAGATGTACCTAGTAGTACACCCACAATAGGCAGAGATGTACCTAGTAGTACACCCACATTAGGCAGAGGTGTGTTCCTAGTAGTACACCCACATTAGGCAGAGGTGTGTACCTAGTAGTACACCCACATTAGGCAGAGGTGTGTACCTAGTAGTACACCCACATTAGGCAGAGGTGTGTACCTAGTAGTACACCCACATTAGGCAGAGGTGTGTACCTAGTAGTACACCCACATTAGGCAGAGGTGTGTACCTAGTAGTACACCCACATTAGGCAGAGGTGTGTACCTAGTAGTACACCCACATTAGGCAGATGTGTACCTAGTAGTACACCCACAATAGGCAGAGATGTACCTAGTAGTACACCCACATTAGGCAGAGGTGTGTTCCTAGTAGTACACCCACATTAGGCAGGTGTGTACCTAGTAGTACACCCACATAAGGCAGAGGTGTGTACCTAGTAGTACACCCACAATAGGCAGAGATGTACCTAGTAGTACACCCACATTAGGCAGAGATGTACCTAGTAGTACACCCACATAAGGCAGAGGTGTGTACCTAGTAGTACACCCACATTAGGCAGAGATGTACCTAGTAGTACACCCACATTAGGCAGATGTGTACCTAGTAGTACACCCACAATAGGCAGAGATGTACCTAGTAGTACACCCACAATAGGCAGAGATGTACCTAGTAGTACACCCACATTAGGCAGATGTGTACCTAGTAGTACACCCACAATAGGCAGAGATGTACCTAGTAGTACACCCACATTAGGCAGAGGTGTGTACCTAGTAGTACACCCACATTAGGCAGAGGTGTGTACCTAGTAGTACACCCACATTAGGCAGAGGTGTGTACCTAGTAGTACACCCACATTAGGCAGATGTGTACCTAGTAGTACACCCACAATAGGCAGAGATGTACCTAGTAGTACACCCACATTAGGCAGAGGTGTGTTCCTAGTAGTACACCCACATTAGGCAGGTGTGTACCTAGTAGTACACCCACATAAGGCAGAGGTGTGTACCTAGTAGTACACCCACATTAGGCAGAGATGTACCTAGTAGTACACCCACAATAGGCAGAGATGTACCTAGTAGTACACCCACATTAGGCAGAGATGTACCTAGTAGTACACCCACATAAGGCAGAGGTGTGTACCTAGTAGTACACCCACATTAGGCAGAGATGTACCTAGTAGTACACCCACATTAGGCAGATGTGTACCTAGTAGTACACCCACAATAGGCAGAGATGTACCTAGTAGTACACCCACAATAGGCAGAGATGTACCTAGTAGTACACCCACATTAGGCAGATGTGTACCTAGTAGTACACCCACAATAGGCAGAGATGTACCTAGTAGTACACCCACATTAGGCAGAGGTGTGTACCTAGTAGTACACCCACATTAGGCAGAGGTGTGTACCTAGTAGTACACCCACATTAGGCAGAGGTGTGTACCTAGTAGTACACCCACATTAGGCAGAGGTGTGTACCTAGTAGTACACCCACATTAGGCAGAGGTGTGTACCTAGTAGTACACCCACATTAGGCAGAGGTGTGTACCTAGTAGTACACCAACATTAGGCAGAGGTGTGTTCCTAGTAGTACACCCACATTAGGCAGGTGTGTACCTAGTAGTACACCCACATTAGGCAGGTGTGTACCTAGTAGTACACCCACATTAGGCAGAGGTGTGTACCTAGTAGTACACCCACATTAGGCAGAGGTGTGTACCTAGTAGTACACCCACATTAGGCAGAGGTGTGTACCTAGTAGTACACCCACATTAGGCAGAGGTGTGTACCTAGTAGTACACCCACATTAGGCAGAGGTGTGTACCTAGTAGTACACCCACATTAGGCAGAGGTGTGTACCTAGTAGTACACCCACATTAGGCAGAGGTGTGTACCTAGTAGTACACCCACATTAGGCAGAGATGTACCTAGTAGTACACCCACATTAGGCAGAGATGTACCTAGTAGTACACCCACATTAGGCAGAGGTGTGTACCTAGTAGTACACCCACATTAGGCAGAGGTGTGTACCTAGTAGTACACCCACATTAGGCAGAGGTGTGTTCCTAGTAGTACACCCACATTAGGCAGGTGTGTACCTAGTAGTACACCCACATTAGGCAGGTGTGTACCTAGTAGTACACCCACATTAGGCAGAGGTGTGTACCTAGTAGTACACCCACATTAGGCAGAGGTGTGTACCTAGTAGTACACCCACATTAGGCAGAGGTGTGTACCTAGTAGTACACCCACATTAGGCAGAGGTGTGTACCTAGTAGTACACCCACATTAGGCAGAGGTGTGTACCTAGTAGTACACCCACATTAGGCAGAGATGTACCTAGTAGTACACCCACATTAGGCAGAGATGTACCTAGTAGTACACCCACATTAGGCAGAGGTGTGTACCTAGTAGTACACCCACATTAGGCAGGTGTGTACCTAGTAGTACACCCACAATAGGCAGAGATGTACCTAGTAGTACACCCACATTAGGCAGAGGTGTGTACCTAGTAGTACACCCACATTAGGCAGAGATGTACCTAGTAGTACACCCACATTAGGCAGAGATGTACCTAGTAGTACACCCACATTAGGCAGAGATGTACCTAGTAGTACACCCACATTAGGCAGAGGTGTGTACCTAGTAGTACACCCACATTAGGCAGGTGTGTACCTAGTAGTACACCCACATTAGGCAGAGGTGTGTACCTAGTAGTACACCCACATTAGGCAGAGGTGTGTACCTAGTAGTACACCCACATTAGGCAGAGGTGTGTACCTAGTAGTACACCCACATTAGGCAGAGGTGTGTACCTAGTAGTACACCCACATTAGGCAGAGATGTACCTAGTAGTACACCCACATTAGGCAGAGATGTACCTAGTAGTACACCCACATTAGGCAGAGGTGTGTACCTAGTAGTACACCCACATTAGGCAGAGGTGTGTACCTAGTAGTACACCCACATTAGGCAGAGGTGTGTTCCTAGTAGTACACCCACATTAGGCAGGTGTGTACCTAGTAGTACACCCACATTAGGCAGGTGTGTACCTAGTAGTACACCCACATTAGGCAGAGGTGTGTACCTAGTAGTACACCCACATTAGGCAGAGGTGTGTACCTAGTAGTACACCCACATTAGGCAGAGGTGTGTACCTAGTAGTACACCCACATTAGGCAGAGGTGTGTACCTAGTAGTACACCCACATTAGGCAGAGGTGTGTACCTAGTAGTACACCCACATTAGGCAGAGATGTACCTAGTAGTACACCCACATTAGGCAGAGATGTACCTAGTAGTACACCCACATTAGGCAGAGGTGTGTACCTAGTAGTACACCCACATTAGGCAGGTGTGTACCTAGTAGTACACCCACAATAGGCAGAGATGTACCTAGTAGTACACCCACATTAGGCAGAGGTGTGTACCTAGTAGTACACCCACATTAGGCAGAGATGTACCTAGTAGTACACCCACATTAGGCAGAGATGTACCTAGTAGTACACCCACATTAGGCAGAGATGTACCTAGTAGTACACCCACATTAGGCAGAGGTGTGTACCTAGTAGTACACCCACATTAGGCAGGTGTGTACCTAGTAGTACACCCACATTAGGCAGGTGTGTACCTAGTAGTACACCCACATTAGGCAGAGGTGTGTACCTAGTAGTACACCCACATTAGGCAGAGGTGTGTACCTAGTAGTACACCCACATTAGGCAGGTGTGTACCTAGTAGTACACCCACATTAGGCAGAGATGTACCTAGTAGTACACCCACATTAGGCAGAGGTGTACCTAGTAGTACACCCACATTTCGCTATACAACAAAGGTCGCTGTAGTATTTATGTTTTAATAAGAGGTGCAATTGCAATTGCAGTGCAACCGCATTGAGCTGCATGCGGTTGGACTGGAAGCCGACCGCAACATAGTTGTGCGAAGGGCAGCCGGTGACAAGTCAAAAGTATTATGAAGGTAGATAGTTTGATATGAGTTCATGTAAATGATGTCAACTCTCTTAGGTAGGTACCTACTATTAAAATGGTAGGTCAACTGTGAACGCCGCCGGGGGGCGGTAGGCGCCTAGCAACACGTCCCTGATTGAGTAGGTAATCTTTGAAAAAAATATCGGTATATGTTTCCAGAAGTTACTTCACCAGACTGTTTGTATTTCACGAGATAATGGGACCTAACGAATAAGCGATTAGGACGAAACTACCAATAATTTCCTCAGAGACTCCCAAACGTTGTTGCCTTAGCGTCCCAATTTTACCCCACTTTCTCATACTTATTTAATAGGTAATAATATTATAATAATTGGATACTGCCTGCTGCGTCTGCAAGAATGTCGGTAACCAGAAAATGTAGGAATCCCGTTTCATTTAATATTCCTAATTTATTTAATCAAATAATAATCTAATCGTTTTTGTGGTAGAGTCTGTCAAGCGAATCGCGTCCACGACCATTTAGCTAATTTCTTGTAATGGCAATACTATTATCTGTCAAACGGATTGTCAAAAGTTCTGGTCTAATCTCGTAGCATTCCACTTTTTGTTGATTTTTTTTTACTTTATAATGCTAAAACCTATAAAAAGCAGTGTCAAGAGCATGTTGTTTACAGTGATTAATAAAATATATAATCATGTAAAGATTGAATCTGACAACGTGATAACGGAAAAACGACGACTTTTTGATGAAATCGGACAAGTCAAACGTTTGTTTGCATGAACATAAAATAAATAAATAAACATTCTGTTTGACCTGTGTCTGGCTGTGTATATGTATATAAAGTATGTATATCAGTCATCAGGTTACCGTAGTACAGGCTCTACCTAGTTCGGGACCTGAAGACCTTGTGTGGATGTTGTCTCATTTATTTTTTATTAATAACATCAGGTAGGTTGGCTATAACATTTTGATACTTTTAGCTCAATTATCTAATTTTATTTATTTTACTGTGATGTGATCACGATTTTGGGTTTAGATTCAGACGTAGTCATGACGTAATTTTTTTTTTTTTTTACAAAAAACGTTGCCCCACACTAGGAATTTCTCCTGTATCGTGGGTGCGTTTACAAACATTTAAACTCACATACACTAACGGCCAGACCCGGAACAACTACTTGCAGGTCATACAAATATTTGTTCCGTGCGGGGATCGAACCCGCGACACGTAACGCAGCAGTCAATCGCTTAACCACTGCGCCATCCGTGTCGTCAAACGTTGAATCTTACTGAGGCACATAATACTGATAGCTACTTTAAGAGATTGTTGTTTGAATTGAAAGGAGATCACCCAGCCTCCATACATTTTTGGGCTAATTTTGAAAGTGCCGGCAAACTAAAATAAACTTAATATTATATTAGATAATAACAAAATAAACACTTTTTATTACCACACTAAAGTCTGAGTGAAGTCTGTGAGATATTATTCAAACTCAAAACACCTATTCAGTTTGTGGAATAAAACCTCATTATTAACAATTAAACAATATCAACGACTATTGCCCTTAGGTCGTGAAGCGTTAATGCGTGATTTTGTTCCTATACACTTAGGATTTGACCATTTAAATCGACAAGATGTAGCACAAAGGAACTTGTTATTACCAGACACGTTATATGGAAATCCAGAAAGCTCGGACGGTGCATATATATACAACCAAAAAAGCTCTAACTACTTATTTCAAAGACTTACGTACAGTCACCATAAATATAGAAATCTGACGAAGCCTTTTTTATTTGTATGCTGTGACGGCCACATTATAGAGGTGTCTGGACCACACGCTGCGACAACTTCTGACGCCTATATGATGAATTCTATTCTTGAGGACGAAGAAAGTATATTTCACTGGTTTTATAGACCAGGAGACGTATTTATCCTAGATCGTGGCTTTAGAGACGCAGCATTACCTCTACAATCTCATAGATATTCAGTGCATATGCCCCAAACAAATGATGCTAATGAAAAGCAACTCACTACGGTACAAGCCAAACAAGTCACGCCTTGTTACCATATCCCGCTGGGTGGTGGAAGCCATTAATGGACGATTTAAGAGGGATTTTCGACTATAAAGAATCGTTCATTGCAATCGCGCCTTACCGCACATGATTGAATATTTTAGGATAGCAGCAGCAATATTAAACGCCGGTCATCAAGTGATTGTGGACAATGTCCGGGCCCCAAGATTTTTAGACATCATTCAAGAAAGAATTAATATTCCAAATACATTGGGCGATCTGGTAACCAGATACAATTATAACCGAAGACGTGCACAGTTTCTGCCAATAAATACGAATCTGTCTGAAGTCCCGTTCCCTATGTTAACGGAAGAAGACCTTATTTTGTTCGCCCTTGGTATATACCAACTTAAACAGGCACGTAGTTATTATGCAGAGCACATACAGGCAACTGGTATGTTTGTCATTGAAATCGAAGGACAGATACCTGCTGAACATCTGCGAGAAGTTGTAGGGAGGGATATCTACATACTTCGAGGGCGAATCCAGTCCCGGCATGTCCGTTTACGAACATATCATGTTTATATAGGCATAGGCACAGCTCTCACAGGCAGACAATCTATTGCGCATTATTATTGCAGTTGCCATATTGGCAGAAGAACTATCGGCTGCGGCTCCCATGTGATGTGTATTGTGTGGTACATGGGTCATGCAAGGCACCTGTCTGTCATAACATTCCCGCTGAAGGTTTAGAGTATATTTTTGTTAGACCAGAAGAATTATAAGTAGAGAGTAAGCATTTAAATGTTTAATAATTTTATTTTTTTTTGTTTTTTTTTCCCATGACTTTTTATAATACAAGTGAAACTAAACATGCAACTGACTACCATTACACCACTTATAAATAACACTTTTGACTAAACAAAAAACTGCTTCACATCTACACTGAGTGATACTATGAGGCTAAATATTCAAACCTAAATATAATCTCAGAGAATTGACTTAGGACTTTGGTATAGTAATAAAACATGTTTATAATGCTGAATTCTATTTAAATAATGCGTTTATATTTGTTGGCCGGCAAAATAAAAATTAGCCCAATCTGGGTGATCTCCTTTACTGTTTTTCTGCATTTTTAATAACATACAATGTTCTTCAGCCACCTTGAATGATGAAGTAATAAAAAGCACAATTGATAATTTAGTTAAGCAACTCACAGCCATAGAAGACAATGGTGCCGATTCTCTTGTCACAAAATTCTCTAAACTAGACTAAAAATCACCAAAATTTAGTTTATTCCTGTCAAACGACGATTTCCCATTCTGAAATTGACTAAAGTGACACAACTTAACCAAATTTTAGTTTGACAGCACTAAGATGGCACTGAGATTATAGTTTAGTGAAAATGGCAATTTTGCAATTCTGAATTTTACGTTTTTCACCAAAAATTTTGATTGTCGTAACTAAATCTGCCTGTTTTTAATCGCGATTAAAAAGGTGTGGAATAAAATTAGTTGTCATGAACTAAAATTCACACCAACACCTCGACTTCAGATGCAAAAACAGTACTGTATCTTTTTTTCTTTTCTTTTGCTTATATCTCGAAAACGGTGTGTCCTATCGCAAAAATAATGAAAATTTCGACCCCCCTTATAAAGCCCCGGAACATCTTAAAAAAAATTTTTTTTTTTTGATATTTTCCATACAAAAAGTGAAAAATTCCATACAAAACATGTCGAGGCTGCAAAATAATGCGCGACTCTGGCTCTAAAAAAAAATCACGTGGTACGGCAAACAAGTATCACGTGGAGTCGCAATTGCCAAATTTGATTTTAGATGTGTCAAAATTATTTTTAAATTTAGAGATTTTATTTTGCAGAATAGCTTTAAGATTCTCATAGCCAAAAGTAAGGAATTTTAGTGATAGTTTAGTTAGTTTAGTTCGGTGTACAACAGAATCGGCACCATTAACAAAAAATTTAATCTGAAACAGACTATCTGACGAAAATCGCTGCTATGATAGGTTAGTACAGTTTTTTTTTGGTTTATCCTGCATGTTATATATAGGTTATGTTATAATTTGTGCGTTTTATACTGAACTGACAATTATGAACAGAAATAATTTTATGAAATGGTTACGTGAAAAATTAATACCCAATTTAACTCAGCCCAGTGCCATTGTTATGGACAACGCTAGCTATCATGTAACACAAATAAATAAGCCAGTAATTAAGAATGATTTAAGGGCAGAAATGTTATTCAGAAATGGCTAACTGAAAATGAAATTAATTATGAACAATATTTTACAAAGGCTGAGCTTATGTGCCTTGTCAATGAAAATAAAACAACTCCAATGTATGAAGGAAGCTGAAGAATTTTTGAAAGAGCATGGCCATGAGGTTTGGAAACTTCCGCCGTATCATTGTTACCTAAACGCAATTGAACTCATATGGAGTTTGGCTAAAAGAAAAATAGCCAGCAAAAACTTAGGAATTCCAAGTAAAGAAATGGAGAACCTTATAAAAGAGTGTTTTATAGTCTCTCAGCCAATGATTGAAAAAAATGCACAGATCACATTATTAATGTGGAAAACCAATATAAAGTACCTAAGGGACAGGATAACCGAAACGGAGTTGCAACGCTTCATCGTTTCTGTGCGTAATGATGATACTGACAGTGATTTCTCTTATGAAGGCATTGAATTTCTAGATCCTGATTTTAGTTCTGATTATGATTAATACATACCTAGATTGAAATGCACTTTTTTAATTTATATCAAAGAATTTTTTTCTACAAAAATTCAAGTATCAACCAGTTTTCATCGTACTATATCAGTGTTGACCCCTGTAAGATTTTTGAATTTACCGCCTTTTTCATGGGACACGACTCGCTTGGCAGACTTTAAAGGTGGTATATAAGAGTCTGCAGTCTAAGAGATAACATATTTAAAGCCCAAAAATGTTGTGTGTGGTGAGCTATGTGTGGTCTTAAACCTAGAGATAGTTGTGAATCTCTGTTCTAGTCTTTGAAAATTCTTACTTTTCCGTCGTTATATATTTTAGAAATGGCAATTTTTGTACAAAGAAATAAACATTTGTTCGCTAAGGTCTCGGAACCTCTTAATTATCGGTGGGTAAAAAACCGCACTACTTAGAAAAAGTGGTTTCTGCATGGGTCCAATAATATTTAATAAACTACCGGACAGCATAAAAAGTGATACTCTTCAACAATTTAAAAATAAACTCAAGGCTTTTTTGATACAGAAATGTTATTATTCGATAAGTGATTTTTGACTGACCCTATGTGTGACAATATTGACAGTAATTAGTTGATAAGGTTTTGTGCATGATCGGAACTTATTAAGGTGATTCATTAATTTATTAACTTTTTTATAAGTGTGAGCTCATGAGCTTATTGATCGTGGCATTATTTGTAAAACTTTGAATGCCAAAGCTTAGGCAGAATGTACCCGGCTCACTATATTTTTATAACAACTTTTTTGTATAATACCTACATTCTATGCGAATAAATGATTTGATTTGATAAGTAAAAATATATAAAAACCAGCCAAGTGCGAGACGGACTGGCGTAAGAAACACGATTCCGACTCGCACTTGACCGGTTTTTCGTTTCCTCCACGATCTTCATGGAAGTCCCGTACATGTGCTAACGCGTTGTCGGCCGTGTTTTGACTATAATATGAGCGTTTTTGTTGACATGCCAGACGAGCCCACAGGTCTATAAATTGAAGGAACTGATAACTTGAACTTACTCCTCTTTGCTTTTAGTCTTCTCTCTAAATGACAAAGTTACTGAAAGTTACTAATCGCATTTAGCAAGTTAGCCTACTAAAAAGTAAAATTATTTAAAAGTAGAAAGGGCGCGATACGTCCATTTCTGTTGCACTTTAATCTATAGATGGATTCAGTAACTAACTCAGTGTAGAGTATGTACATAAGATAAACATCTCTCTTTCTACCTAAAAAGATGACTCAATCCAGCCAAGTGTCAAAACGTGCCATTTTTTTTTAAATACTTTGCCCTACACTAGGCAATTCTTCTGTATTGTGGGTGCGTTTACGAATATTTAAACTTACACACACAAACAGCCAGACCCGAAACAACTACATACTTGTAGGTCATACAACTATTTGTTCCGTGCGGGAATCGAGCCCGCGACACGCCGCGCAGCAGTCATAGTAATAGTAATAGTATTTTATTTCGCAAATATGGGTTTTACATACAGGTCTTAAGATTAAGTACATAATTATAGCTCAGCCACATTTTACCAATCGGCATGCAAAATTAGATTAGATTATTTATATCATTCTTATCACAATTAAATATATCAATTTTTAATTTTTGAATTATTATTTAAATCATCAAATTAATAAAAAAAAAAAATTAAATATGTGTAACAAAAGAAAATACACTATTATCATTAGAATATTTGACATGTCATTACAATTAACAATATTATTATTACAATTCGAATGTCAAGAACCAAAATTAGAATGTCAAATAACATAAATTTATCTTAATTATAATACCACAATCAAAACTCCCATTAGGAAAAGCTTTTATCATCAAAAAAATCTTTAATTGAATAGTAAGAAAGAAAGAAAGAAAGAAAAATAGATTTATTCGTCACAGAAACACGTGCATACAAAAAGATAATTAGCTCTAATATTAAGGAAAAAGTAACATTAAGTTAGTAGTAACATTTTTCTAATAACAATTTAGTTAACTGTTTTTTGAATACTGAGATGGGTAATACTTTTAGATTTATTGGTAATTTATTATATATGAGAGGACCCATGGAAAAAATATTTTTTTTAAGTAAGGACGTTTTGTAACCGCCTGTATAAAGTTGACTTTTATATTGAGACCTCATTGGTCCTGTGCGTATTCTCTTATCAATCATTGATGTAAACAAATTACTGTTCATCTTAACAAATAAGGCAACTTCAAGAATGTACAAAGAAGGTAGTGTTAGAATCTTCAATGATTTAAAAATTGGTTTACAGCTTTCTATGGGTTTAAGCCCTGTCATCGATCGAAGACAACGTTTTTGGGCCCTAAATATTTTATCTCTCTCACTACAGTTTCCCCAGAATATAACACCGAACCTTAGTAATGAAGCAACCAAACCATGATATGCTGTCACTAGCGTGTTCATATTTAACTTTTTTGAGAGATTGTACAGAATATATGCTGTTTTGCTCAATTTTTGGCACACAATTTCAGCATGGTCTTTCCAGGTCAATTTATCATCAATATTTTTTATCGTCAATTTATCGTCAATCCAACCATGCTGTCATTAATAGTTACATAAACAGCTACGTTTTATAGTTAAACAGTAGATAATAAAATATACATTTCAGGAACATATTGGCAACTGCTTTGGGATGTTTTAGTTGAAATAAATACACCAAGTCATTTAAAGGCTGTGGCGTTGGTATTGAATATTCTTTTTTACATTCTGATAAGTGATAAAACGAGAAAGAGAGAGTGAGAAGTACTGAAATAAAAACTGCCTATAGTTGGTTTTGTTTTATATAATAATAGATTATGCACCAAGATGATAAAGCGGTGTCTTATGTCGCGGACGCCGTATTGAATCCCGAGCGTGACGAAGGATCCTAGTGTTAAATCCTGAGCGGAGCGAGGCATATTCGAGTTTCTTGAATCTTAAGTGTAGCGAGGGATTCAAGCTCGCCCAAGGCGAGGGCACGTTTATCCCCGAGCAGGATACTCTTTACTCTACTTTTCACACCATCTACAAGACAATAATAAGCAATAGTAGGTATTAGAATCGATCGATTTATCCTAATTACAATTACAGTTAGTAGACCTATTTAAAACAATTTATTAGAAGGTTAAATTAGACCAGTTTTGGAATTTTATTCGGTACATTTATTGAAGTGGAGGTGGAATTTATTTGCGTAGGTATTGCTGTTGGGTAAAGTTTCAGAAACTTGGGTCTGCTGAGGATCATTTTGGATCGTGAAAGTCGGTGGAGGTGGTGCTTGAGGCAACAGGCTAGATGAATAGTGTTTTGATGTGGATAGTTGCGGTGACAAAAGTATCCAAGGATCAGTTATCGAAGGTGTTTTTAGTTTGATGTCGTCACCAATGCGGCAGCTTATAACCTTATTTTGTATAGAATTTTCAATGAAGCTCTCCGCTGCCACATCAGATTTCCATTCACCGTGTCTTTTAACCTGGGTCATGTCTGTTTCTGAATCCACCAAAAGAGTAGCCGATGTTTCTAGGCTTTCATTTATATACCATTTATTCGACTTTTCTGGGAGTAGATTGTTGGCAAAGCCAATGGCTTCGGATTTAATGTGCTCCGGAGTATCCGGACTATCGTCACTCCACATTTTTGTGAGAATTTGTAGTTTAATTCGTTGTTTAACAGCAAAGCGATTTGCAGTATTCGCATCTTTTTTAATTTGTGTAAATTTTTTATATATTTGGATTCTACTCTCGGTGGCCAGCTCGATTTCCAAATAATTTATTTTTTTGGTGCAGGTCACAATGGTAAATGCATGGGTTTAGTATGTACAATGGAAAATAATTGTATGCGATTATTTATTGAGGTTCCAACGTTCCAAATTCAAATCACATTGATGACCAGCGGGTCATAATGAAATTCAGTATGATATTTATGCCCGGCTAGACCCCAGGGCTTTAATGACTTACTTTAGGCTAGGTTTGCACGACATATCATTTGACATTGTCGAGCAGGTGCTGTGAAAATATAATATTTGAGACACAGTGTAGGTAGTGAATGCCACCAATCGTGGTCGTTTGGAGAATAGCGTGAGTCACCGCGGACTTACTCATCGGCGCCAGCACCCATGTCCGTATACAATATATTTTATACTATTTTCTTTTACACCAAGTACGAGTATATATTGAACGATAATTGAAATCCAAAGAAACTGATTACCTGTATTGTGAATTTTGAGCATATTTGAATATGTCGCCCCCCGCCCCCCTCCTTGGTTAAGTATTGCAACGGTGGGATAGTGATTTGACTCCAGAGTACATTAAATCCGAAGCCATTGTCTTTGCCAACAATCTACTCCCAGAAAAGACCAAGAAATCGTACATTAATGAAAGCCTAGAAACATCGGCTAGGTACTCTAGTGGCGGATCCAGGAGCAGACATGACCCAGATTAATAGACACGGTGGATGGAAATCGGATGTGGTACCGGAGAGCTACATTGAAAATTCTATACAAAATAGGCATATACTAAGCTGCCGCATTGGTGACAACATCAAACTAAAACTACCTTCGATAACTGACAGTCGGGTCGGCGGACTAAAGCACATAAGTCAAAAAAATGCTATAATTTTTCTTTGTACCAAAATTATTCATTTACACCAATACATCGGCAGACTAAAGCACATAAGTCATATTCGCTTGTTCGGGCTTGAATCTAAGTAGTGTCCTTTTTCAACCTCTTGAATCGCATTAATCTTGCGGCGTTATAAAAAACATAAGTTGAGTTATGTTAAAAGGAACACTTGAAGCTCTCGGACTTCATGGACGCAGAAAGTGACTTATGTTATTAGGAACGTCAAGTGCGTCCTTTTATCTCGATTTTTAATTCGAGGGTAGGTACTCAAATTATTATTTTATTGCTTACAAAAAACTGAAGTGGTAACTGTAGTGATTTGGGTCACACTAGTCGAGTTAGTTTTGCTCTGATTTGTTAACAGAACAGTTGTGGTGTGTGACATTTTACTTGAAAGTATTCCCAATTAATATGGATTGTCAGCGAGGAAAGAAATTAGTTGAGATGGTGATGAGGAGAAACACAAATGTTGAAGGTAAGTTTGCCATGTTTGATTTAAATCAGAAAGTAATATATTTATCTTTCATTGTAGTTTTAGCAGAAATCATCAGTGATTTGTTCATTTTAGCATCAATCATTAATAAATGATTAAAATAATTATTTTTTTAGCCTCTACAGTACGTTTTTTATTTTTAGATGAACGAAATGAACAGCAATCTACAGGCACAATAGCGGAAGAAGAACCAATGCCTTCCACATCATCAGGCAACACTGGCGTCATGTTTATTAATCGAGAAATGGATTTCTCAAGTGATGATTCAGTTCTGGATCCACATTTCGAACTCCCTGAAACAGCAGTAGATTCGTCGACATCCACCGATACTGACCGAAGAGCCGACACGCCACCTGCGGTCGAAACATCTCCAAAAAAAAGTATTCGCATTACGAAAAAAGAAAAGAAAATAAAACGCAACACAGGTCAATCATATAAAACATTAAAAGGTAAAGTTGTTTCCAGCAGAACAATGAAAGAGCTAGGGACGTGTCGAATGAAGTGCAAGGAGCGTATATCATTGAACGATAGACAAGCTATTTTCAACGAATATTGGCAAATGGGAATAGAGAATAGAGATATTATCTCAAGAGAACAACTTATATGGCATCTTTAATTGAAATACACGACAAGGCAACTCAAAGACAACGCACACTAGATCCTGACCAACAAAAGAATCGCATGAAAACATACAAATATTTTTTTATTAATTCACGGGAAGCGTGAACCCATTTGTCGGGGATGCCTTTTAAAAACGTTAGGCGAAAGCGATAATTTTATAAAAACAGTTGCCACGAAAAAACGGTCTTCGATAGGTGGCACTCAAACAGATGATAACCGTGGGAAGAGTATACCCAAACATAAGATTTCTGATGAAAAAAGACAAGAAATTAAGGAACATATTTTATCATTTCCATCCTATGAGAGCCATTACACAAGAAAAACTACATCAAAAAAGTACTTGCCTTCTCATCTAACTATTACGAAAATGTATGATTTATTTTGTGAAAACCGCGACAATCCACCTTCAGTAAAAATTTATAGTCAAGAATTCCACAAATTAGGATTATCGTTCAAAAAGCCCCGTGCCGACACATGTTATACTTGTGACAAATTCAAGATGCAAATTCAACTAGGTATGTCAGGAAGATCAGGTGAAAACTGAACTAATTGCTCAACATGAACATCACAAGACTGCCGCAGATCAAGCATACGAAATGAAAAAATGTGATACTCAAGTAAATAAAAGTGATAGTACTGTGCAAGTTTACACATTTGACTTACAACAGTGTTTACCCACTCCAGCCCTCAGCTCTTCTGTAGCTTTCTACAAACGCCAGTTGTGGACGTTCAACCTGACTGTCCATGACAACAAAACTGGAAAAGCTGTGTGTTACATATGGTATGAAACCATAGCTGCTAGAGGAGCTAATCAAATAGCATCATGTCTTTTTAAACATCTTCAAACATACGTACCTGAGAATACAAAACATGTAATATTTTATTCTGATACTTGTGGCGGTCAGAACATAAATTCTCATGTCAGTTCAATGTTGACTTGGGCTTTGCAGAAATTAGACATAACTAGATGTCATAGACCACAAGTTCATGGTTCCGGGTCATAGCCACATGGAAGTGGACACGGATCATAGCATCATTGAAAAAAAGAAAAAGAAAACGGATTTGCAGATTTATCACCCGCATGATTGGATTCAACTCATCAGATCGAGCAGTAAAAAATTTGAAGTTGTCGAAATGCGTAGTTCCGACTTTTTGGATTTTTCTTCATTGTTAAAGGGCCCTTTAGTATTAAGAAACAAAGATGTAGAAGGGCGACAATTTAAATGGCTCGATAAAAAGTGGTTGCGCTATGATTCTGAATTTGGCGTAGTCTCCTACAAAGACACTTTGGACACGGAATGTAATTTTTACAAATTTAACTTGAAACGTCGAGTTTCTGCCATACCTGACACTATTCCTGTTATATCGGTACAGCCCTTACCGATATCAAAAGAAAAGAAAGATGATCTGATTTCTTTACTCTCCCTATTACCCGACGTTTTTCATAGATTTTATTTAGATTTGCCTTCTGTGAACAATGTACGTAATACTGACCCTGATATTTTAGATAGTGAAGAAGATGAATAAATAGTTGAATATAAATTATAAATATAGGCTAGTATATAAATGATGCATGCTAAACTAATTTTATGTTCATAGAAGTAACTTTTGAATGTCAACTAAAACATAGTTTATAATTAAATTTACTGTTCTCATACACTTAAGTCACAAGTACCTACTAGGTACACAGTGTTCTTTCTAACATAAGTCACTAAAATCGCTTTTTATTATATTTTTTCAAATTATATTTACGTGCATGTTAGTATTAATTAAAAACATCCCAATATTCCAATAAAGTTGAATTTATAGTTAAACGCTATTTTTTTATACAGTTTTGAGTTGTTCCTGAAAAGTTTCACTTTTGGACTTATGTTTTTTAGTCTGCCAGCCCTAGCTGATCCTTGGACACATTTGTCACCGCAACCATCCACATCAAAGCACTATTTTATATTACAACATGGTGGCTCATTAATTGTAGTAAAAAAACAGCTTAAACTTAAAGACCGCAAGGATATTGTCAGCCTCTCTGTTGAGCGGACAATTGAAATAGCCTGTGTAGAATTGGAGCAGCTCATTATATTAAGTGTGTACAGACCTCCTTCAGGATTGTATGATTGTTTTGAAAAGGTTATGGATGAAGTGTTGCACAAAATCTGTAATTCTAATAAATCTGTCATTACTTGTCACCACAAGTAATGACAGATTTACACTGACCTCTATTTTAATAGAGGTCAGTGCAGATTTATTATAATATTATAATAATAGTAGTAATTTTAATGTTAATTTGTTAGAAAATTCTGAGTTAAGTACTAAATTTATAAGTCTATTTCAGTCACACAATCTTGTTAACAAATTTTTGGAGCCCATTAGAATAACTCCCACTAGTGCCACATGTCTAGGTAGATAATATTTATACAGATGACATGTTATACCAACCCGCAAAGAAATTATTAACTTAATATACTCAGATCATTGCGGACAATTGATTACTATTCCAAAAAACAAAAAAGTTACTAAAAAAAGATATCACTTCTAACCCAAAAACTACTAATCACTAAACATTTAAATCTAAACTTTTAAATAAATTGCCACTTTTGTCGACTAATGATGACCCTAATCAACAATATAATGATTTTTTTAATATGTATTGCACACAATTCGATACCACATTCATTCCAAAGACGTTCTCAGTTAATAGTAACGCTTCCTTCAGTGACTGGGCCACCATTGGTATACATACATGTAGAAAACGACTTTATGAACTATATGATGAACGGAATTGTTTAATCACTTCTGAATTTAATTTATATGTTAAGAATTATTCTAAATTATTTAAAAAAGTTTGTAGTATAGCCAAGTCACGTTATTTGAGTTCAAAAATTAAAAACAGTGGTAATGTATTTAAAATGACATGGAGTATCATTAATAGCGGAGCGGGAAGGTCATGCAACCGATGTAGTGACTACAGCCTTGCTATTGATGACAATATAATTACATCAGATTCTCAAGTCACCGCAGCCTTTGAAAATTTCTTTGCAGAGATTCTCGTATCGACTCCTAAATCTCTAAGCTCTTCACCCACTGCCGCAGAGTCTTTACTTAAAGAAATCGTTCCAGTTTGTGATTCTGAATTTTATTTCCAATATGTCACGTGTAAAGATATAATTAAAACCTTTCACACGTTAAATGTTAAAAAGACCGCAGATCCATGGTGTAATTACGTTTACGTGGGCGTTGTTAAGTCGATTATAAACATTGTAGCACCTACTTTAGCTGTTATTTTTAATAATTGTATTGACCGTGGTGAGTTTCCTGATCTTATGAAAAACAGTAAAATTATACCGTTGTGTAAATCGGATAGTACATCAGACCCTACTAATTATAGACCTATTTCAGTGCTACCTACCTTTAGTAACATTTTTGAAAAGCTTATTCTAAATCAAATGCTAATATTTTTTAATGTAGATATATCCCCTCTGTTTTAGATATTTGGGTTGATTGTAATGTTTACTGGTCTGACCACTATCCTGTGTCTGTTAAATGTAATTTGGGGATAATTGAATCTAAAAATGTGAGTCAAGCTGTCTCTGAAAGTAAAGTGACCTGGGGTGAAAGGAAGCCAGAACAAATTGGTATGTATACAAACCTTTGTAATAAATTGTTGAGTCAAATTGACTTTCCTATAGAACTACGAGAATGCGGGGATAAACGGTGTAATGTTGTGGAACACAGGCTAATATTAGATAAGTTATATGATGACATTGTCACTTAGTGAGGCTTCTGAGTAAGAATAGGCTAATTATGGGGTGGAATAAGTATGTTGCTGAGGCTCATAGGGTGGCCAGGCTTGATTTTCAGAATTGGTTACAGTGGGGTAAACCTAAAGCAGGATTAATTCACGAAGCAATGTGTCATAGCAGAAAGGTTTTCAAAACTTAAACTGAATTTGAGGCCTGGCCTTCCTCTAAGCATCGAGGGTGTCACGGACACGAAGATGATCGCAAACATGTTTAAAGATCACTTCACTGTAGAATCCCCATTAGGAGTTTGTGATGCAATGATGAACGTGGACCCCGATAGTAAAAAAGTAGTGTCTAAAATTAGCGCTCAGGACATAAGAAAAATTTTATTGTAAGAAATATGAAAGGAGGAAAGTCACCGGGGCATGAGTGGCTCAGCGTCGAGCATTTGCAAAATGCAGGGCCACACATTGCGAGACTTCTGTCGGTGTTTTTTAATTTGTGCATTGGACACTCCTACCTACCCAGTGAACTAACAAAAACAATTGTTACTCCCATTTTGAAGAACAAGACAGGAGATAGTTCGCTGAAATCTAATTACAGGCCGATTTCGCTTGCTACAGTCGTTGCGAAGATACTAGACAGTGGGGGCCCAGTTGGCGAAATGTATCCACCTACACGATGCACAGTTTGGTTTCCGTGTCGGACTTTCTACAGAGAGCGCTATACTGGGTCTAAAGCATACTGTTGAGTATTACACCATTAGAAAAACGCCTATTTATGCCTGTTTTTTCAGACCCGTCAAAGGCATTTGACCTTGTCAATTATCACAAACTTTTGGATAAGCATAAAGACGCCAATTTACCTCGTGAGACTATTGCTATCCTAAAGTTTTAGTACTACAGTCAAGTTAACTATGTCAAGTGGGCTGGCATGTTATCAGATCCATATGGGTTACAATGTGGAGTGAGACAGGGTGGATTATCATCCCCACTAATGTTTAATTTATATATTAATGAGCTGGTCATTGAGTTCAGCATCATTCATGTCGGCTGCCATGTAGACAACATATGTGTAAACAATCTTTCTTACGCGGACGACATGGTTTTGCTGAGCCCTACGATTGGCGGCCTTAGGAAATTAGTTAGTGTGTGTGAAATGTACGCGGCTAAGTACGGCCTCAAATACAATGTTTTGAAAAGTGAGCTCATGATATTTAAGGCGTTACTTTAAACGGAATACCTATGAAGGTAGTCACCCGCTTTAAGTATCTTGGGCACATGGTCACTGAACACCTACGTGAAGACGAGGATATGGACAGAGAGCGTAGGGCGCTATCGATCAGAGCAAATATGATAGCTCGCAGGTTCAAGCGTTGTGTTGCGAGTGTTAAAATAACACTCTTTAGAGCGCGCACTGTACATCACTTTACTCGTGCATCCTGTGGGCTCATTAGACGCAACAATCGTTTAGCGCTCTGCGCGTGCAGTGCAACAACGCGTTTAGGGCGTTGTTGGGACTGCCGCGCTGGTGCAGTGCTCGCCAGCACCAACTGCATCCTGGCCGTTTATTTTTTTTTTCTTTTAAAAAAACGTTGCCCCACACTAGGAATTTCTCCTGTATCGTGGGTTCGTTTACAAACATTTAAACTCACATACACAAACAGCCAGACCCGAAACAACTACTTGCAGGTCATACAAATATTTGTTCCGTGCGGGAATCGAACCCGCGACACGAAGCGCAGCAGTCAATCGCTTTAACCACTGTGCCAACCGTGCCGTTATAGCGGATAGGTTGGACACGCGGTACGTCCAACACTGGGTCAGGATCCATATGATGAAATAATGATTTATTAAAAATGTCTTTGTATTCTTTAATGTTTTAGTTACTAACACTAATTGTTTAAGTTTTTCTTACTGTACCTACTAACATTCTATGGATGTCGTAAATCTGAAATAAATAGTTTTTATTTTATTTTTTTATTTATATTACTACTTAGCAAACAGTTCGGTTTTACAAGGGGTCGTTCAACTACTAAGTGGAACTTTTAGGGCATGTGTATAACGCATGGGAGGACAAATGCGATGTGTTGGGCATCTTTTGCGATTTGTTCAAGGCATTCGAATGTGTTCTTCATGAAACATTAATAAGGAAACTGCACCACTACGGAATCCGTAGCACCTCTCTGGATCTTCTTACTTCTTACTTAAGTGATAGGATTCAGAGAGTTGATGTTAACGGAAAAAGATCACCCGGATCGGTAGTAAGAATGGGGGTCCCTCAAGGCTCCATTCGAGGTCTATTTTAATTTCTGATTTATATAAATGTTTGCAGACGACACTTCACTTTTATTTAAACTCAAACGTCAGTAGCTGGTTACTGACAATATAAATAGTGCCCTCGCAAAAGTAGTTAACTGGTTTAATGTTAATAACCTTCTTCTTAACGAGAAAAAAACGAAATGTATTAAGTTTACGATACCACATGTTACACAAGTAGAAACAAGTGTTCTCATAAAGGGTGAAGAGTTGAAACCCGAAAATACCACAGTATTCTTAGGCATAACTTTAGACGCCAAGCTGCTATGGGGCCGCATATAGATAAAATGTCAAACAAGCTTAGCTCTGCAGCATACGCTGTTAGGAAAAATCGTGGTTTAACTGATTTGGAGACAGCCCGTTTAGTATACTTTAGTTATTTTCATAGTGTAATGTCGTACGGTATTCTGCTGTGGGGAAATGTCGCCGATATTCAGACGATTTTTGTTTTACAAAAAAGGGCAATTCGTTTAAATGAAGTCCCATACGGAGTGTATGGGACTTCATTTAAACGAATTGCCCTTTTTCAGAGACAAATTTAAAGAGATTAGTATAATGACTGTGCCTTCTCAGTATAATATTTATGATTTTTTTTTGTATGCACGTACAAATATCAATCTGTTAAAAAATACAGTGATATCCATAATATAAATACTAGGAACAAACCTCAGAATACAGAACAAACCAGAAACCGCGCTCAATGATAGTTGCATATCCCGTATTGTGTCCAAAAACAATACGTCAGTCCCCCGCCAGCCCCACTTCCCGCCCGCGTAATGTTGCTAGCCCTGGAGCAATTCCCTTGTTAATGGGGTAATCTTATGACAGTAGAGAAAAGGTATTTGCTAAAAAATATATACGGGTATTTGGGAATAGGGTAGTAATTATTACTACCCTATTCCCAAATACCCGTATATACACTAGCGTTATACACAACTACGCAACTATTATTCACACATTTCATGCAATTAGGTACTATAAAATCTGATGACTAGAGAGGTGTTCAATGTTAGTTACACCTACTATGCACTATAAATAAAACACAGGTTCAATAAGGTAAGTAAAGGTTTTATTACGTTCCCTATTGCTGGTTTAGCTTTTTGTAATACTGTCTTTTAGAATCTGCAGTTTTCCTCAGTCTTTTTAAACCACCCTTTGTGTCATAAAAATATTGCTCTTCAAAGTGCATTGAGCAAATTACGCTCCGGCTAGATGGTTTCCAAAACTCATCTAACCGTGCTCTTTGTATGATTTTCATCCAGTCCGATTTTCTCTGTTCGTCAGCAGGAAAACTAAAATGACAAAGGACTATCTAAAGTCTATAATGGACAAAAATAGTACCCGCAATAAATAAAAAATTTCGGCATAAATGGCAACACTCACAAAATGGACGCGTCATTTTCTAAGTCAATCAGATTATTAAAAACAAATTCAATAATTAAATAAATATACTTTTACAGTCGCTACTTACAGGTGAAATGTGATCCCATCCTGTTTCTTCGTAATTCCAGCCGCATTTTTACACGTAGGAACAACACAAAACGGCATTATAAAATTAAAATCGATACTCGTCAATACTTCACGACACGCCACGCGCAAACGAGTGACTAATCGCAGGAACGTCATACCACTCTAGTTAAGAGTGGTTTTAGTTGCTTCAGTCTGAAGCGCGTTGGCGGTTTCTGGTTTGTTCTGTTGTTCCTACAACCAGGCTCAAGAAAATAGGTGGCTCGTTTATATGCCAATGTATACATTTTTATAATAAACTTCCTAGCCATATTCAAGAACTAAGCCTTAATAAATTCAAATCTTTTATGAAAAGGAAACTATGCCAGAAAGCCTATTATACTGTCAAAGACTTTATTGAGGACAAAAAGGCTTGGGATTGAGCTGTTCCAATAAATTTACACGGGGAATGTTGATTTATTTTATTGGTTTTTGCTAACTATTGTACTTTTAATCTTTGCTATAAGTATCTATACCTTTTTACTTAGACAATGACATGAATATTTACTGTATAAAGTATTATATTATTTTAATTATTTATAAGTGTCTGTCTGGCGGCTCGGCATGACAGGTCACCAGCCGATCACTTTAGTATCGGTCTAGATCACCCCGCAATTATAATATTAGAACACTACCACCAGTTATCAAATGACCTCGCTATCCTGTTTGGCTTGAGTGACTCCGTTATCATAGCGGGCGATCTCAATGCCAAACACACAGCCTGGAATAGTAACAGGATCTCGACCAGGGGCAAACATCTGTTTGACCTCTGTCCCATCCTGTACCTTGACGTCATCGCCCCGATGACTCCCACTCATTTTCCCCACGCCCCCCTTCATGCCCCTGACGTCCTTGACGTGGCACTTCTAAAGAATGTCAACCTTCGGTTGGATTCTATAGAAGTAGTACATCAACTGACATCTGACCACCGACCTGTAGTTCTGACATTAGGCCCCCGACTAGGACTCCCTGACCCTGACAGACCGCCCGTCACTAAAGTAGTCACGGACTGGAGGAAAGTAAGCGAAAGACTGAAATCCTCCACATCCTCTTCCCCCGACTAGACTGCATTCCCGATCAGTTTGACTCAGTCAATGACGTGACAGCCGCGATCGACTCACTCACGGATCACGTACAAACCATCCTGAACGAAAGTTCAAGGGAAGTTCCTGCGACGGACGACCATCGCTGGTAGTTGCCGGACGATGTACGTGAACTGCTGACTGAGAAGAACGCGGCTGTCCGTGATTTCGGCCACTTTTCTTGCCAAGCTAACAAGGCCCATATGCGCTACTTACAGAGATCTGTAAATAAACGCATAACGAAGCTGCGTGACGCTGGCTGGGTCAAGATGCTGACCGAGTTAGAGCCCACCCACCTGGCCTTTTGGGAACTGCAGAGGAAACTCTAGTCCCCAAAAGTAGCCTCCACGCCCCTATTGGTGCGCCCCGACAAGACCATCGCCTTCAACGATATCGACAAGGCCGAATGCCTTGCCGACAGTCTTGAGGCCCAATGCACTCCCAGCTCTCAACCAGTAGACCAAGCTCACCTCTCTGAGGTTGACGCGGAAGTCGAACGTAGAACCTCCCTTCCCCCCGTTGAAAACCCAGATAATCCTCTGCACCCCGTCACCCCAGACGAGGTGCACGATATCATCAAGGGTCTGAAACGCCGTAAAGCCCCCGGCCCAGACGGAATTACGAATAGGGTGATCCAATTGTTCCCCGTTAATCTTATAATGCTCATGACCATCATCTTCAATGGTGCTCTGAGCAATAACATCTTTCCCCAAGCTTGAAAAAGGGCCACTGTCATCGGCATTCCAAAGCAGGGCAAGCCCAAAACCGACCCCTCTAGTTACCGCCCCATTAGTCTGCTCAATGTTCTGTGCAAAATCTATGAGAGGCTTATATACAAGCGACTCAGAGATTATGCCGAGACCAAGGCTCATCCCCGACGAACAGTTCGGTTTTAAAACCCAACATTCGAGCGTCCAACAGGTTCACCGTATCATCGAACACGTAAGCGTTGGTTTCCAACATGGTTTGATGACGGGTGCTGTGTTCTTCGACATAGCGAAAGCGTTCGACAAAGTCTGACACAATGGCTTATTATATAAGCTTTACCAACTCGGTGTGCCAGACCGTCTCGTATCTCATATGAGACTTTTTGGCTAACCGAACCTTTTACTATCGTATCGAAGGGGCGCTGTCCTCCCCCCACCCTATCCACGCAGGTGTCCCTCAGCGCTCTGTGCTAGCTCCCCTCATGTGCACCCTATTCACCAGTGATATCCCCAAATGTAAAAATGCGCAGTTGGCTCTGTTCGCAGACGATACGGCCATTTATTACACTGGGCTCCTCCCCGACACGATATCTCGTACTCTCCAAACCGCAGTCGACAAGCTTGGCGCAGGGTTTAGAAAGTGGGGGGATCCCCCACAGCGCATACTTCCACGTAGTATCCCCCGGGCAACGCCGTGTCTGACCACCGTAACGGAGTGGCAGCCCGGCGGCTAAAGTGCGCTGTGACTCACAGTCATCAATGCGGAAGACTGTGACAATGTCGAAGACACCCATGCGTGACGCCTCCGGGCGCTTTTGTTTTAACCCGAGTCGCCCTTCTCAGGGCGATTCAAACGGCCCTTCTCAGGGCCAACGCAGTGGCACTTCCCAGGGCCCATCCACCGGCCCTTCTAAGGGCCACGCTGAAACAGGCCGCGCACCATCCGCGGCCAGCTTATCCAGTCTGCAGGCGGAGTTTTCGGGCTCCGACGAGTCCACCATGGACACGTCGACGGCCGAAAACGACCGCCTTCAACGGAAGCGGGCCTACCTGAGGGTCGGGTCCGGGGGCTCCTCGGAGTCGGTGGGAAAGTCGGAAAGGAAGCCGAAGTCAAAAAAGGCTTCGACTTCTGCTTCGACCCCCACCCACGACGTGGGCCTGTTGGACGCCGAGCGTCAGTTAGGCCTGGCGAAGAGGGATCAGCTCCAGCTGGACCTCGAGGAGAAGGTCGCTGCCAGGGAGCAGCAGGCGCGGGCCGCCAGGTCGAGGGCTGGATACGGCACTTCCAATGTGCTGTACGCCGACCACTCCCTGGCGGAGCTGGAGCGTATGGCGCTCCAAGACAAGGAGGAGGTATTGGAGGTCGCCTCAAAGTCCTCCAACCTGAAGGGAACCTTTCAGAAGGCCCTCAAATGCCGGGCCGTGAGCATGCACGGCATCGTCACCGAGCTGGTGCAGCGGACGGCCACGGACGAGACGCGGCAGCTGCAGGCGAAGGTGGATCGCCTGCAGGCCGAGGTCAGTCAGCTGCACCAGAAGCTGGCTGAGGTCACGGCTCGGCCTGCGCAACCAGCCCCTGGACAGGTGGTAGGAGGCTCCACCTCCTCCAATTGCAACCTTGAGGAAATATTCCGAAAGGTTGTCATGGAGGAGAGGGCCTTCACAAGAGCCTGCTTCGCAGGGATAGAGGACCGGCTCTTGCCGGAAAAGCGGCTCCGCCCGCCGCTAGCGGCGGATAAGAGTCCGCTACCGACGGAGCCGGTACCTATACCTGCACAGCCTGTGGGAGACCCGCCATCGGGTGTGCAGCCCCAGGCCTCGAAACCCCCAAGGGCAAGGGGAAGGACAAGGGGACGGGCAAGAGGAGCACTGTGGCTCCTCAAACCCCCACCACAAGCGCGGAGGGAGCGTCTGCCACTCCGGCAGCCCACCAGAACACGCAGCGGGAGGACGCCATGCTTCCCTCCACCACCTTGTCCAACCGGGCGTGGACGGAAGTGGGCAAGGGGGGAAAGGCCAAAAAGCCCAAGCCCGCTGCGACTGCTTCGGCAGCCCAGAAGGCTCCGGCGGGCGGGAGGAAGTTGGTTCCTCCCAAAACTGCGGCGGTCGTGGTGACTATCACCCCGGAGGCCGCGGAGCGGGGCGAAACGTACGAGTCCTTCCTAAGACGGGCTCGTGCTAACGCGGATCCCTCCCGGCTGGGGATTGGAAACATCACGTGCCGCCGCACCCAGGCCGGAGTCCGACTTTTTGAGTTCGGGGGCGATCAGCGCGGCGCAAACGCGGACCTCTTTGCAACAAAGTTGCAGGAGGTCATCGCGGATGTGGCGACGGTCGCCAGACCAGTCAAGACCGCATCCTTGGAGGTGATCGATATGGACGATTCGGTCACTAAAGAGGATGTGGTGGCGGCCGTTGCCGCCGCGGGAGGCTGCAGAGCTAGCGCGGTAAGGGGGGGAGCCATCAGGCCCGGCCGCCGTGGCATGGGCACCATCCGCGTCGAGTGCCCAGTCGCCGCGGCGGCGGCCGCCCTTAAGGCGACCAAGGGACGCCTGCTCGTGGGCTTCAGCTCGGCTGTGGTCCAGCTGCTTGAGGACAAGCCTGCGCGCTGCTTCAAGTGCTTCGCGCCGGGCCACACCCGATCTACGTGTCCCTCCAAGTTCGACTGGGGAGAGTCTTGCTTCCGGTGCGGACAGGAGGGACACAGGAGTGCCACTTGCGGTGCCGCCACGCCACACTGCCCGGCGTGTGCTGCCAGTGGTCGCCCCGCGGGGCACAAGATGGGGGGCAGGAATTGCCAGCCGCCCACGAGGAAGGGCATAGTGCCGGCGCAGGTTCGCCCTGTCGCCGCCACCGCCACTGTCGCCGCCGCTATAACTCCAGCTCCAGCGGCGGTAGCTGAGGAGGGGGGTGCGATGTCGGAATAATGGTTTCCAATCATCGCATCCTCCAGGCGAACACCAACCACTGCAGAGCGGCCCAGGACCTGCTGGTGCAGGCCGTGGCTGAGTGGTCGGTGAACGTAGCGATGGTCGCCGAGCCCTACTCGATCCCCAGCAGTTGGCTGGGTGACGACGACGGCTTGGTGGCACTAGCGGCGCGGTCCTCCACAGACTCCCCTCCCCTCTTGCTATTAGAGAGGGGACCGGGATACGTGGCCGCCGCGTGGGGAGAGGTAGCCCTCGTGGGCGTCTATTTCTCCCCAAACCGCCCTCTTCAGGACTTCGAGAACTATCTCGGAGTCCTGGCCGCCGTGGTCGGCAGGGCGGCGCCGCGTCAGGTCTCCGTATTGGGAGACCTGAATGCCAAGTCGGTGACCTGGGGCAACCGGGCCACCGACCCTCGCGGGCGGGCAGTGGAGATGTGGGCGGCCTCCTCTGGGCTCTCCCTCCTTAACAGAGGGAACGTCCAGACATGCGTGCGGCGGCAGGGTGGCTCGATAGTGGACGTCACCTTTGCCACCCCTGCGTTGGCAGCGCGCGTGCTGAACTGGCGGGTGGACCTGGTGGAGACCATGTCGGACCACCGCTACGTGCGGTTCGACATCTCCGCCAGTGGCCCCGGAGCGGTGCAGCCCCTCTCGGGGCGATCACCGTTCCCGCGGTGGGCTTTGACCCGTCTGGACAGGGAGGCAGCGGCGGAGGCGGCGTTCATCCAGGACTGGCTGTCGCCGCCTACCGCCGGCCTGGATGTGGACACCGCAGCGGACCAGCTGAGGGAGTCTCTGACGGAGGTATGCAACTCTAGCATGCCTCGGTCTCGCCGACCACCACCCAAACGCGCCGTGTACTGGTGGTCGGCGGAGCTGGCGGGGCTTCGAGCAGCGTGCGTGGAGGCAAGGAGGGCCTACACGCGGAGTCGGCGGCGGCGGCGACGCAACCGGCCCAACGAGGACCGCCTCTACGAGGTGTACGTGGAGGCAAAAATGGGCATCGATCGGGCCATCGCCGCCGCCAAAGACTCGGCGAGAGCCGAGCTGCTGGCGGGTCTCGACAACGACCCTTACGGGAGACCGTATAAGGCGGCGCGCAACAAATTGCGCCCCTTTGGTCCCCCGGTTGTCGAGACCCTGGAGCCCACATTTCTGGATGGGGTGGTTCAGTCCCTGTTTCCGTGCAGGGACAACTTCACCCCGCCAGTGATGTGTGGAGCCCCGCTGGAGGATGAGGAGGAAGAGGAGGCTCCCTCTCCTGTCACGGAGTCGGAACTCAGCGCGGCGATTGTGCATATCCGCGCCAAGAAGACGGCTCCTGGCCCCGACGGTGTCCCGGCGAGGGTGGTGGCTATTGCCGCCACCCAAATGGAGGAGCGGTTTCGGGACCTCTTCAGCGCATGCCTTGCGTCTGGGAGGTTCCCGAAACCGTGGAAGGAGGGGCAGTTGTGCCTCCTCCGCAAGGAGGGCCGCCCTGCAGACTCTCCCTCGGCATATCGTTCCATCCACTCCATATCCTCCATCGTTCTGCTCGATGAGGTCGGAAAAATGTTCGAGGGGATAATCGCTGCCCGCCTAAAGGGCCATATGCGGCGTATCGGGCCGGACTGGTCGGACGCTCAGTTCGGTTTTCGGGCTGAGCGTTCGACGGTGGACGCGCTGGCCTGCCTTAAGAGGCAGGTGAAGGAGGCGATGGATGTGGGGGACGGATTGTTGGCGGTGTCATTCGACATCGCCAACGCTTTCAACTCTGTTCCCCACAGCACCATCCTAGAGGCACTCCGATTCCACGGGGTGCCTCAATATATGCGGCGTCTACTGGCCAGCTACCTGGAGGATCGGGCGTTCGTCCTCGTGAACAGGGCTGGCCAAGTCCGGCGGTACGCAGTCGAGGCCGGCGTTCCACAGGGGTCAGTCCTGGGACCTCTCCTCTGGAACGTCGGCTACGACTGGCTCTTGCGGGGAACTCTCCTCCGAGGTACGAGTGTCGTCTGCTACGCGGATGACACTCTCCTCACCGCCCGGGGGGAGAGTTTCAGGGAGGCGGCCAACTTGGCCTCGGCGGGCGGATCCTTGGTCGCAGGGAGGATCCGCCGCCTAGGATTGACGGTGGCGCTGCACAAGACCGAGGCTGTGTTCTTCCACGGGCCTCGGCAGCGCCAACCACCAGACGCCCACATATTTGTGGAGGGCGTCCGAATCGAGGTGAAGGCCCAGATGAAATATCTGGGCCTTGTACTCGACAGCAGGTGGCGTTTCGGCCCGCATTTTAGCGGGCTGTCGACGCGCCTGCTGAAGACTGCGTGCGCCCTCTCGTGGCTGCTCCCCAATTTGGGGGGGGCCCAGCGCGCGATGCCGGCAACTCTACGCCGGCATCTTGAGGAGCATGGCCCTTTACGGGGCCCCTATCTGGGAGGACTCCCTCCAAAGGCGGGAGAACGCCGCCGCCTTGCGGGCCCCCCAAAGGGCCATAGCCCAGCGGGGGTCGCGGGCCTACCGCACGGTGGGTTTCGCGGTAGCGTGTGCTCTGGCTGGCACCCCTCCTTGGGAACTCGAGGCGTGGGTGCTCGCCAGAGTATACGAATGGACGGCGGGGCGGAGGGCGAGAGGAGAACGCCCCGCCCCGGAAGAGCGGGAGGCCGTCCGGCGGGAGGCGAGGGACGCCATTGTCGTCCATTGCACGAGGGACCTCGCCACCGCAGCCTTCGGCCGCCGAACCCTCGACGCGATCGGGCCGGTCCTGCGAGACTGGCTCGATCGGTCGCACGGGTTCCTCTCGTTCCGTCTGGTGCGGGTGCTGTCCGGACACGGTTGTTTCGGATCGTACCTGCACCGAATCGGACGGGAGGAGACACCGTCGTGCCACGACTGTGGCGCGGCGGAGGACGCGGCGCAGCACACCCTCGCGGTGTGCCCGTCGTGGTCCGAGCCGCGCCACAGTCTCACTGCGGTGATCGGACCGGACCTCTCACTCCCCGGTTTGGTTAACGCCATGCTGGGCGATGAGAGGTCCTGGGCGGCAGTGGCCTCCTTCTGCGAACACTTCATGTCCCAGAAGGAGGTGGCGGAGCGCGCGCGGGAGGACGACCCTCACGCGGCGGCGCTCCGAAGACGGAGAAGGGGTCGGAGAAGACGTCAGTATGACTGTCATCTCCGACTCCTCCCCGGTGGAGGCCAGCAGGCAACGGGTGCGGGGGCACCCTTGCCTGTATTGCACAGGCCTCCACCAGTGTCGGACGGGAATGGCCAGGTGTTCCCGGCCATTCCCGTAGCCCCCCAGTTAAATGGGGGGCATGCGGGGCCCGCCAACTAGGCGGGCATACGCTGGGAGGGCTGTGGAAGCAGAGGCTGAGCCAATTTCCCATAGCCCTCCCATCACGGTGTCGCGGGAACACCGCTGAGTTTTAGTGGGTATACTGCCACTCTGGCAGGGAGTCCCACATACCCCGTCTCGTCCCCTGACGAGCGGAGACGCGTAATGTCATTTCTCAGCGACAAAAAAAAAAAAAAAGGGTTTAGAAAGTGAAGAATCGAAGTTAACCCCGACAAGAGTCAAGCGGTTCTCTTCTTGAAACCGCAACTCAAACGCAGACCTGACGACCCCGCCCGATCAAGATGTTTGGCAAGCCGATCCCTTGGCGAAGCATGCGCGATATCTGGGTGTGACTTTGGACAGACGTCTCTCCTTCTCAGAGCACACCAAGGTGGTTCGTTCGCGAGCCGCCTTTGCTCTGGGTAGACTACATTCCGTCTTAAATGCTCGCAGTAAATTATCACTCAGGTGCAAACTACGCATTTACACGGGATGCATCCGACCTATCATGACATACGCCTGTGCTGTTTTCGCACAGGCACACCCCCGGCACCTCCATAGGATTCAGACCCTACAGAACCGTTTTCTACGTAAAATAACGGGTTCCCCCTGGTTCGTTCGTAATATTAACTTACACTTAGATTTGAAAATCCCCACCATTCAGCAATTCATGAAACGCGCTTGTAAGCGTTTTTTTGATACCGCTGGCAGCCATCGCAACCGTCTGGTTGTGAAGGCCGCCAGTTATGTCCTCTCTAGAATCAGTAGAATCCGCCATCCAAGGCACGCACTGACCGACACTGACGACCCCATAACCCTCCTCCAGGAAAGCAGTAGGGCCACCAGTACAGTAATATAGCAGACACAGACACAAATTGAAATTCCGACCTCGCCGCCGAGGTCCTTCGCGTCCGCGTTCCTCCCCGATAAATTCCTCTCCCTGTCCCTTGATGGGATCCGCAGAGTCAGCCGGTTGCGTAGCTGAGCCAGTAGTTTTAAACCCTCCTAATAATAATAAGCTGGGGAGTTTGTTCAGACACTTCTTCTTCCCAGCTAAAGTACTTGGAAGTGGTGAAGGGCGGGCGTTTTGGGGGAACTGTCTTATGTGATTTTAACGTTCAAAAAGTGCTGATTCTCAGCCCAGTTTGAATAAATGACTTTTGATTTTGATTTTGAATGAATCCATTTTGACCCAGCCTGTCTCCAACTTGCTGTCCTCCCCCAGCGACGCCCTAAGCCGAGGTTCGTACCCCACAGGGTTGCCCTTAGGTGATGGCCGCTTAGTTTATATTTAATATTATGCCCCTGGCTGGAGGCTTTGACTTAGCTCAAAGCACCACAGGATTGACCGGTTAAGCAGTCACGGCCTCTCAAGGCCATATGCGAGATGCCTTACACAAAAAAAAAAATACAGAAAAAAAAACTTGGGCAGTTGCCCGCCAGACACATCACCCGTCTGGTCGGAGGATCCTCCCTTTACCAGGAGGTATGAGCGAACTTTACACCCTGTTCCCTCATCTTTCTATAGGTATGTTTGATTATACGGAATTCGTGGTGATTTTTTTACGAGAATGCTGTAAAGTTGTGTGAGATTTAGTAGGTTAGTTTTTACGTGTATTTTTTTTTTTTGGGATAGATAGTGGCAGTGTAATACGTAGGTCACACTATAAGTTTTGCGTAACTTAAAAAAACCACATGATATAACCAAAATTTTATGATTATTGCTTTTTAAAATACTCTCCTTTACATTTTAAACATTTTTTCATGCGATCTAACCATTTTTTTAAACAGGAGGACCACAGATCTGAAGGCATGTTTTCTACGTGTTGATTGAACGCTATCACTGCCTCTTCGGAGTTGGTAAAAGTGAAACCTCTCATCAAATGTTTGATTTTGGGGAAAATACAGAAATCACAGGGTCTAGGTCGGGGCTATGCGCAGGATGGGTGACGAGTTATACTTTTTCGGAAGCTAAAAATTACTTTGTTTTGTTGGCCGTGTGTGAAGAAGCGTTGTCATGATGTAGGAGAACGCGGCTTTTGGGTCGTCTTTCGCGAACTTTTTCTAACACCCTGGGTAAACAAATGGTAGAATACCACTCGGCATTAACACATTAACACTCTTTTGATCTTCAAGTGGAATTGTACAGATGGGACCCGTAGCTGAGAAAAAAAACGCGATCATTTTTTTACCAACGTTTCTCGCCTGCCTTACTTTTGTTGGCCTGTTCTCATTTTCAAACACCCATTCACAAGATTGCTGTTTTTTATCGGGTTCAAAACAATAAATCCACGTTTCGTCTCCTGTGACAATGTCATAAACACCATTAGAATGTCCGTGGTCGTACTTCAGTAGCATCTGTGAGCACCATTCCACGCGAGTCCACTTCTGCTCCGCTGTCAGTTCATGAGGGATCCAATGACAACTAAGTTTCCGAACTTTCAATTCTTCGTGTAAAATTTTCTGAATTTGGCTCATACCAATCCTCAATAGTCCTCGAATTATCACATAGGTAATCCGCGGGTTTTCTTTAATTAGCCGCTTAACAGTAGCCACATTATTTTCGTTGACGGCAGTTGAAGGCCGCCCTTCACGAAATTCGTCATGTAAAGAAAATCGACCTCTCTCAAATTCAGCAAACCATCGCCTCACGGTGCTCAAACAAGGTGGTTCTCTCCCAAAAGCATTTTGAAGACGAGCGGCACAGTCTTGCGGAGAGAGAGAACTTTTAAAATCATAAAAAATCATCGCTCTAAAATCTTTTCGACTTAATTCCATTTTCGTTGCATTCGTAGAACTTTGATGTGTGATAAAAAACAATTGACAAATGATTTCCCGCCAATTGTTTTTTTTTATTACTAAGAAGGTTGCAACGTTTAAAAAAATATTACATTCGAAATTCCAATAGTTCCGATTAGCTAGAAGTGCAAAACTTTTAGTGTGCCCCATGTAATACTTCAATAATTTGGTTTTGTATTCTATGTAGTGTTTAGATTAGTTTAGATTTGATAGCAGTTGATCCCCACAGTTCGATTAGGTAATTTAGGTATTCAAGGTTTGATTTTATCTACGAGAGCGTTATGTACAGGGTGTACGGTTATGGATAACTGAAATGCATGAGACAATCAATTAGGTTTTTTAACGTTCCGTCAATCACGACCTTTTTCAAATTATTCTCACTAACTTCACATCACACTTTTTCTCCGCAGCCCAGCGGTACCGTCCACCGAGGCGCCACCGTCAGCGCCGTATTCCAGCCACTTGTAGGCTCACGCCGCCCTTGCTAGATGGCGTTGGAAGACCATACACACCTATCATTGACTTTTTTGAAAATCACAATATAACAGCTGATTGATACGCCATACAAAACTGTGCAATAAATAAATAGTGTTTTATTTCAGGCCAGATACCCACATACAAAAAAAAAACAAAGAAAAATCATTAAAAATTACAACATGGAGGTATATATAGGTACCCATAGTCTTAAAAACAACATAGTCTTTCGTCATTTTTTATTCCCGTTTAGGTGAACAGAAATCCAGTGCACAAATATGGGGCTTGATAGGTTGCACGCGACAACCCTCAAAATGCTGTTACTGGAGCGTCTCAAACTTTGCCAAAAAGACGTGACCCTCGACCTCATGATGGCATAACGGTCCGGGACTCTCGCTTAAGCAAACATGCTCGAGGCACTGCAGTATCTTGGCAGTTTCATAAGGGTTCGGTAAGCATCATTGTACTGGACCCTTAATGAGCTGAGCTGTACATCTTTTTTGTGAAGTTGCACCAAAGTTGGCAGGTGTACATTGACAAGCAATAAGCTCTGAACAGGGTGTTCTTCACGTCTTTGGTGCACTTCACAAATTTGCGCGCGAGCATGTTACTCCTCACTGAGAGGGCCCTACGCTCTCTTTCTATGTCGCAGTCGTCCTGAAGCCTGTCCGTCAAAATGTGCCCTAAGTATTTAAACTGCTTTACGACCTTTATGGTCACACCTTTCAAATATAAACTGGGTATATTCCCCGGACCAACTCCAGACCTGAATACCATAGATTCGGTTTTGAGAACATTATATTTCAGTCCATGAGCATCAGCATAATGCTCACATACAGACAAAAGTTTCCTCAAGCCTTTGATCGAGGGACTCAAAAGAACCATGTCATCAGCATAGCTCAAGCTGTTTACGCAGACATTGCCTAGGTGACAGCCAACTTTGGTTCTTCTGAGTTCCGCAATCAGATCGTTGATATACAGGTTAAATAGGTCCGGAGAAGTCAACCCTCCCTGGCGAACACCACAATCTAACCTGTAACTACTAGATAGAGTGTCACCCCATTTCATTTGATTGGTTTGGCCCCCATACCAAACCCTCAACAGATCTACAATTTGGTGAGGTACTTGTGACTTTTTTAGCTTGCCCCAGAGGATTTCATAATTCACCAGTAAACCAACCCCTCTCCCATCCTTCCTTGCTAAGTATAAATGCAATAAAAATAACAGTACCCGCTTCTATTTTAAATATTATTGTGTTTACGCTTACTGCCGCCGAACCACTATTTAAATATAGATGCGTGCGCTATTATAATACTAAGGTGAGCAGTCAGTTCACCAAACATTAATTCAAAAATTTTTACTTGATAAGCAACGATTGGCAAAAAACATTATTTGTCATTTCATCATTCTACAACAACAAGTTTACCAAATATTTAATTTACCAAAAATAATTATCCGATAAAGTTGTATTTAATTTCGTATTATTTGACAAACAATTCATTATTTTTTCATTTTATTTCATAAACAACGTTTGGAGTAAAGACATTACGAAACAAATTGACATAATATAAAGTAATTAAAAAAAACTTACATTAGCATAATTGCAAGTGTAGTAGTGTAGCTGCCTTTAAACCCTGCAGACAGAAACAGGAACCCCGCACAGCGGGGCTCCGTCGGCCTGCTGACGGAAACGCTAACCCTAGACGGTTGACGTCAGGGGCACCCCGAGGTTTGGTTGGTTAGGTTCCTTTAAACCATGCAGATAGAAATAGGAGCCCCGCACAGCAGCACAATGGAGTTTTGGTGAAACTTTAGTGAACGTAATACTAAAGATAGACTGGCAACTCATGCATTCCTTAGGCAGCGCCATCTGTTTACCAGGACATACACTATTTTTCCGTCAATATACCTACGTTGTACGGTATAGCTCTATTTAATTGTACCAAGTAGAATAATCTAGAATGGTTGAAAATTCTGTTGTAGTAAACTAACCTAAAAAAATATATCAAAACTAGATTATAGAAACTAGATTTGATCTTTTTAGGTTTAGTTTTACTACAAAAATTTTCAGCCATCCTACATTATTCTACTCGGTAAATCTAATTCAATATTGCACTAAACGTGTTCTTTGGAGGATAATAAAAAAAAAACAATTTTGGATGTTCATATTTATTAGGTAAAACATTACATATCTGTTTATACACAAACACTTAAATATAATAAATATAACATAATTGCAGTTTGGTTTGAATTATGTTCAATTAAATCACAGGGCGCTCAACTCGATGTGTGATTTAGAAAGTAGAGACACGATGAGAACGTTTATCTTTCAAGATTTTTTAGTAGATATGTAGTAGCGAACTCAACTCGACGTAAATTACACTCAAAACTGAATGCAAACGAAATAATCACAAAAATATGCGCAACCACAGACATTTTTGCAATGAAATTTCATTAATGATTAACGTCCATATCACCCTGTGGCCTGTAAAGACATTTCATGTTTGTAAATTCTACTAAAAGTTTCTTTTTTTAACAATATAAAAAAATATTAACCAAATACTACTATTGGAGAACGTTCAAACATGCAAAAAAAAAAAAAAACTAACTCAGAATAGATCAAAATCAAAGATTATACTTAAAAATATACTACCAAAATTGCTTCATGGATATACGCTGGCAGCACTGTTCATTTGGAATTTATGTTCTGGTAGATAGATGGCGCTGAATAGCAAGACATTAAAATGTTGCCAGTGGCCACCCTGTGTGTGTGCGTGAGCGGGGCGAGCGCGTCTATCGCTGTGTAAGTAGCGCTTCAATACCTAATTTTCTCTCACGCCCGCGCCGCGCCCCGTTATGGCGCCATAAAGCACTGAACTATGAAATGTGACTTTTTTTAGAAAGTTTTTAAAGTTGATTTTAGACAAATTTTGTTTATTTACATTTATTTGTCCAATTCAATCAAATGTATTTCCTTTATAACTCAAAAACCACCTATATCACAACTAACCTCCACCAGTAGTTGCGCCCGCCGGCGCGCGGCGCGGCGTGGCGGCGCGGTGCCGCAATGGTGTCCCGGGGAAATGTAGCCCTAAAACCATCTAACGGTTTCGGTTCCATGACATTAAAATGTTCTGTGGGAGACTGTCGTTATTAAGTTTAATACCGGATGGTAGGTAACTATATTAACCTACTACAACTTATTAGGGAGGCATTCAAATTTTGTTTTTTTTTTGTTATATACCAGTTCTTGACATAACATAGATTCATTGGTAATAGACAAAACTGATTCCAATATACTTAAAATTATTTATGTTATTATTTAATTATATTTCTTATGGGAAAACAAACAGTACTTAGTATATTAAAGATAAACAGTAATAACATAACATTTAACTTAACCAATATACTTCCCACTACATTTTCCACAGATTTTATTTATGATTAAGAAATAAATGATAAATGATTTTATTTCTGTAAGTAGGTTTGAACAAACACTTTTACACGTCAATCATATTTTTTTTTTAAACTAGATGAGGTCGGCGTTTCCTATCTGACTACTCTGAGAAGAAAGGCCGAAACAAACTCGGAGGTCACAGTCTCTTTTAAAGTCCAGACAGAATCTTGGTCAGATCATGTGAAGGCTATGTAGATTGGTGTCTGAAATGGTCTTTTGAGGAAAGAACCACACAGATTGAGTGGACCTGTCCAGTCAGTGCACGCAATTGTCAGCAATCGTGCAGCTCAACTCAGAACTTAAGGAGCTCAACGATTCGACGAACAATACCAAAGAAAGGACATTTGAGTAGGCCGCACAAGTTACTCAAACTGCCAGATCATGATTACACTAAGAGTAAAAATACAAAAAAAAAGCAATGACCAACATAGTTCTCACATTCACAATAGTTAAAATAATAGCATAATACTTTACTAAGTAAATACTCTTGTCATAGTATATGTATATAAAATTCATTAATGTCAATGTGTATATAAAATCCGGACATAATCATTGAGGACCATGCAGATCGGTGTCTGAAATGGTCTTTTGAGGAAAGAACCACACAGATTGAGTGGACCTGTCCAGTCAGTGCACGCAATTGTCAGCAATCGTGCAGCTCAACTCAGAACTAAGGAGCTCAACGATTCGACGAACAATACCAAAGAAAGGACATTTGAGTAGGCCGCACAAGTTACTCAAACTGCCAGATCATGATTACACTAAGAGTAAAAATACAAAAAAAAGCAATGACCAACATAGTTCTCACATTCACAATAGTTAAAATAATAGCATAATACTTTACAAAGTAAATACTCTTGTCATAGTATATGTATATAAAATTCATTAATGTCAATGTGTATATAAAATCCGGACATAATCATTGAGGACCATGCAGATTGGTGTCTGAAATGGACTTTTGAGAAAAGAACCACACAGATTGAGTGGACCTGTCCAGACAGTGCACGCAGTAGTTTATGTGGCCTACCCAAATGTCCTTTCTTTGATATTGTTCGTCGAATCGTTGAGCTCCTTAGTTCTGAGTTGAGCTGCACGATTGCTGACAATTGCGTGCACTGACTGGACAGGTTCACTCAATCTGTGTGGTTCTTTCCTCAAAAGACCATTTCAGACACCGATCTACATAGCCTTCACATGATCTGACCAAGATTCTGTCTGGACTTTAAAAGAGACTGTGACCTCTGAGTTTGTTTCGGCCTTTCTTCTCAGAGTAGTCAGATAGGAAACGCCGACCTCATCTAGTTAAAAAAAATATGATTGACGTGTAAAAGTGTTTGTAAAAACCTACTTACAGAAATAAAATCATTTATCATTTATATAGTATTCTGAAACCTTTGTGTAGAAAGTCTCAATATCTTTAACATCCGGAGTTATCTTTATAAGATAGTATATAAAACAAAGTCGTTTTTTTTTTGTATATAAGCTTAGATTTATAAACGACGTATCGGATTTTAATGCAGTTTTCATCAATAGACAGAGTGATTTATAGTTTTCATGTATAAAACATGCATATGTGTGGAAATTGATCAAGCATTTGTAATGCAAAAAAAATGTTTAAGGGCTATATTTGGGTTGAAACAAATAGATTCTTGTCGCCCATTCTTTAGAAAATATAAGATTCTTACTTTACCGTGCATTTATATCTTGGAATCGTGTATATTCGTTTTCAAGCATAGGAGTCTCTTTCAGAAAGCGACAAGCTACTATGCCCCTCGATCTCATAATGCCAACAAGTTATATAAACCCAAGAGCAATCTCACAGTCACATCGAACAACAGTTTTATTATGTGCATTAAATTGTACAATAAAATTCCAAATACAATTACGTCACTCCCATTTTTTAAATTTAAGAGTATCTTGTCAAAAATATTGATTGATAAATGCTTTTATAGTGTACTTGAGTTCCTAGATTATAAGGTATAAGTCCTGCATTGTAGTAACAGGTACTATTATAAATAATTAATTGTTACCAAATAAGACTCGATTTAATACAATATTTACTAACAGCATGCCTGATTGAAACTTATAATAATTCTTAATAATTTCTTTTATTTCTTAATTAATATAATAATATATAATGCTTTTATATTAAATAATTATGTAAAATTTGCACGCCGACATTAATGGCAAAATAAGAGATTCATATACCTTATCTTTATGATCTCTCTGTAACTACCTTATTTAAGCAAATAAATGATTTTGATTTTGATTTTGATAATATAGTAGAGAAAAGCCGAGAATTTCAAAGATTTGTAATGTGATGTCGTAAAAAACATATTTTTGAGCGCTTACATTGCAAACGCCTGCTGAACCTTACGAGATAGATCAAAATAATGTACCTACTACGGAATTGTATCTCTATTTACAAAAAGTCCGCAATTAATGTCTATCTCCGAACGATAACCCACAGTAACCATCTTTATCTTTTACATAGGTACTGCAAAAAAATAATGGGTTAAAGAAGCTATTTTAGACAATACAGTATTATTCCTTATCCAGTTAAATACATTAGATATTATGTGCATTTAATGTTGATCCAAATTGCTCTTTACAGCATAATTATCATTAAAATAAATATCTTAGAAGATATCAGAGATTTAAAATGCGGGGCAGAAGGTCCGTTCGGGCCGTACCTACGTCCGTCCCGGGTAGCAGCGGCCGGCAGGGCGCGGCGCCGGCGGCGGCGCCGGGCGGCGCGTGCCGTGTTATATTTTCACGCATAAACCACTGAACAGATTTCGCAAGATTTTGACAAGGAGATAGATGTCCCGGCAGCACGTTCCTGTCGGATAATTTCTGACATCCACGCGGGCGAAGCGGCGGGCAGAAGCTATATACAGGTTGTGGCGTAAATAGTGGATAACCCCGAAACTGTCGATTGGCCAGAGTATCATGTATCATTTACCCCACTTATATCGCCTACTTAAGCGTACCAACATTATTTTTTTCTATATAGGGGCCTAAAATTGCATAATTCCGTAGACAAACTGTTAAAATTTAAGAATAAGTATTTGTTGCAATGTTACCTATCTTATATTGTAATTAAAAATCTTGCTAATGGCGTTTTAATATACAAATACTCAGGAGTGACATAAAAAAAACAAAACGAGAACAAGTCACCAATTGTAGAAATGGCAGCTGATTTTGTAATAGTAAGTACCTACAGTACAATTTTAATTTAAAATATCAATAATTTGGTTATCCATGGGCATATGGCGATATAAGTGGGGTAAATGATAGATAATAATCTGGCCGATCGACAGTTTCAGGGTTATCCATTATTTAGGTACGCCATGCCTTGTATAGGTAATACAAACATCCCACAAATTATCTTCTATTTCCTTAAATCCTTTTTCAAATTCGAATCAGTACTAAGTAAGTACCGCTCATAAGTGTATTATGTTACAATAATTGTAACATAATACACTTATGAGCGGTACTTACTTAGTTTATTTCCTGTGATCGGCATTATTATCTTCTCATAAAAACCCTATACAAAAATATCTATGATAAAAAATGCCTTAATAATTTTGGTATTGTAAGGATGTGTACTACTACAGTATAGATTCGTTTTCGTTTCAGAATAATGTAAGGTAAATTATTGTAAAAAACTGCTCTGGGAATATTTGTATTATAATTAAAAACTAATAGGTATGAGAGACACTTGGAATGACGAACAATTTACCTTATGTGTTTGTGTGGAGCGAGTTTGATTTGTGTTGCTGATGGAGCAGGAAGATGGAAGTAAACCACAATTTAGTAAAAAAACACTTTTTATTCAACAATGGGTGAGACCAGCTCAGATACTTAATTTTAAACAGCTGCGCCTGCGCATAACGACCGGTTTTTTGATCCGTAGTTACCTCAACCATTAGGTAAAAACTATTAAATTTTGGCAAAATGTGTTGATCAAATCAACATACCTACTTTGCCAAAATTTAACAATTAGTTACTATGTTTAACTACGGATCCAAAAACCGACATTTAGTTGTAAATTTCACAATAATAACTACTATTTAACACTAGAGGATAGTCACAGACTTGTCAACATTAAATACTTATAGTCTAAGCTACTAACACTAGCGGCTTCCGGGGCGGGGCCGGGGGGGCGGCAGGTTCACAACCATAAACAAATAATAAATAACTGCGAGTATTACTGGTCCGTGGTACACTCACGAAATAAATTATTGGAATTGAGTGGAATGCATAGGAACTTGTACAACCGCTCGCGGCGCGGGTCGACCTTCAGGTGGCACTCACAACACTTCCGTGGCCGTTGTGGTCTCCTCGATGAGGCAGGAGCAGCCCACCGGCACCTTAATGGCCTGCGGCGCGTCCTTGTAGGTGACCTGCACCCAGTCGTAGATCTCGACGCACTCCGTCACGAAGGTGTGGTGGTGCTGCCGGCAGCAGCCGTGCGAGATGTGGTGCTCGCTGCACAACTTGCTGGGGCGCGCGGCGCACTTCAGGTACTTGATGCGCCGCGGTACCCGGTCCGGGTTGTAGTTGATCTCCACTTCTATGGGGCACATGGTCTTGTTGGCGACGTCGTACAGGATGAACTCCTTCTGTGGCCGGGCGAGCACGAATGCGGCCGCCGCGACCAGGACGTACGCAAGTATCAACAGGTATCTATCGTGAGACATGTTTGAGTTGTGAGGTGGTTTGGTAGTGAGTGGTAACGTGCGCTCTCGAAAAGCCGAGTTGCGAATAGTAGGTGTGTGGTATAAGACGTCGACTTATATTCTAGCGACAGCGAGAGAACCACGTTCACCCTTCTCTGCGTAGGGTCTCCGTGTGCCGCGCCGCCCGCCGCGCACCGCCGCTCAGTCGCGTTCAAACCGCCGCCACAGGCGCGTCGCGCGCTCACAATATCTTGTCAAAACGTGAACAAGTTTCCGCCGGTCGCTCCACTGCGATAAACTTTGAACGACACGCATTTGTTTTGTTTTGATAGTTTCTTGAACTGTGCTGTGAAGTGAAATATTAAACAAACTATTTTCTTGAACTGCATCCCGCGTGGGTGACGTGAAACTTTCAGGACTGGTGCTGGGGAGACAGAGATACTTCGGATTCGGAGTGTTGTTTTTTATTTGGACCTGAGTTGGTGTGACGAACAAGACCGTTATAACCGGCTCGCTTTGAACTCATTTGCATTCTTCCAGGGGAAAGCACAATTTTTATTATTATTGATGGTTGCGTTTCATGAACGAAGACAACTTTTACCGTGGACTAACTTAGTTTATTTTTGGGTTACCTAAGACCCACTTGCGCGTTCATGGGGTATCCTAAATAACTCGCAGTTAACAACTAAGTAACTCAGGATCTTGATTTTTTAAATTAATTAATTTTTTAAATAAGATTTCAAAATGATTGATCTTGCAACCAATACGTGAAGCATAGGTATTCTTCCTTATCTGACGATTTCGTCAATCAATAAACTAAATCTCCACAGAAACGACATACAATACTAATAAAATAAAATGTCATGTTATAAAATTCAAAGTCCAGAAAGTACCTAAAAGTAAGTAAGTAAAAGAAAAAAGTACAATTTCCGTTCATTGTTCATTAATTAAATTTTGGGTGGATTCTCAACTGTCGCTAATGAATGAGACACAATTACTTTTTCTATTGTTACCAAACTTAATCAGCTCGATCGACAGATGAGGGGATATCAGATCTTTTGTCTGAACTTCAAAAGAGACTGTGACTAATAGAGTTTGTTTCGGCCTTTCTTCTCAGAGAGGTCAGATAGGAAACGCCGGTCTCATCTAGTTAAAAAAATATGATTGACGTGTAAAAGTGTTTGTACAAACCTACTTACAGGAATAAAATCATTTAGCATTTAGGTACGACTGCAATTTCATGATCGATATTAAGTTTATTTATAACGTTCAATGCTTTTACTCTGCTGACCAATCAGGTGAAAACGTATGGTGCGCCTGAGTGATGAGGTTCTAGTGTCGTACTGCACTTAGTGCAACCGCCGCGGCTACTGACCGCCCGCGGGTTAACATACGATACGCGTGCGCACCGGCGCCGGCGCCGGAGTGTCGCTGCCTGTGATTGGTCGCTGCTCTCATGTAATTATATTATTCCCTGATTGGTCGGCTGTTAACCAATAGTTTGTTATATATTAATCCATGTGAGAGCTAACCGACGTGATAGCGTCCAGAGGCGGAGTCATACTCGCACATAACGTGCATAATGTGCTGCGATACAGGTCGTTACCTAATTAAATGTCACCAAGGCAGTTTTTTGTCCATGAAAACGTTGCATTTTGTATTTCCGTAAGTTTTTCTAAAGATAAAAAAAAATCTTTTTATTTGTAAATTGTTGAACTTCAAACTCCTATGTAGTGTACCCATCTGTTTATCATCTCAAAGAATTTTTTGAGTTATTAGTATATTAGCATAGTTATATATCAAGGTTAAAAAGTATCTCGTAACATGAAAAGTTTAAAAACCCACATTTGTCATATTTATTAAAGTACTCTAGCTGCAGTTTCTGCACCTACTTATGTACCCGTGAGAAGCTAAACATACTAACTATGCCACGTACGTATTTCCAACAATGAAACGCACATGATTTGTATAATTCCCCACCCCATCATTCGTGGGCACAGGCAGGTATTTCAGTGAGTTAATTTATTATAATCGCTCCTTCCAAAAGGTATTTTCGTATGGAGAAGAATGGGCAAGAAACTCCACCTTTACTCTTTTAAAATGGTTTACAATATTTTGTATACATGAATTATATATTTATATGTGAGACAGTGCACCTAAAATAAAATTACTATACCAGAATAGGTGAAAAGAAAATACCTATCCTCATTAACAAATCAACTTTAACGTTTGTATAATAGCTTCAATAGTTCAGCTTCTGGAAGTGTTCTAATCCTTAGTTAGGGTCTGCGATGTAACACTTAGTTGTGGTTTTTGCAAACCTTTAAGTTAATAGCTCTGTTTTACAAATCATTTTGACTAAAACTATTTTTGCCACAATGATAGATCAAAAAATAATATCTGTGACTATATTACCTACCTATTTATTGAATTAAAGCCAACACGGACCAATTGTAAAACAAATACAATTAAATACAATTTCAATACAAATACAATTACATACAATTTCAATAATTAGTTAAAACAATATTTCCAAATTAGCCCGTACATGTACCATGACACAGTGATACACGTGCTGGCAGTCGAATCGCTGTGCGAAGGCGCTCAGGATACTGTTCGGGCTGCCCCGCACCCTGCGCACCAGGGATGTGCACCGGTTGCGCATGGTTGTATAAAAACAATCCACGCGCGCTTCGGCGAACATCCCCGACGCGCTACAGACGCGAGGCAGCCCCAACAGCACCCTGAATGCATTATTGTATTGAACGCGTAGAGCGCCGTACTGCTTTTGCGTATAATTCACCCACAGACTGCTCGTGTAGAAGGACGTGCAAAATGCCCTGAACAGGGTGATCTTGACGTCTCTTGAACAGCGAGCAAATCTGCGTGCTATCATGTCATTATCGTCTTTCAGATCCGGGGTTAGAAGGTGCCCAAGGTATTTAAACTGTTCTACCCTCCTAAGGGGGTAGCCACTCAGTCTCACTTTAGGTGTTTGACTTAGGGACCTTCCCCGAGCTTGAAAGACCATCCACTCACTTTTATTGATGTTGTACACCAACCCGTGTTGCCCAGCATATTTTTCGCAAATGTCAAGCAGCTGCGACAATCCACCTGCAGAAGCACTCAGCAGCACCATGTCGTCCGCGTAACTAATATTATTAAGGCACACTCCATCAATACGGCATCTATTATGGCATTTATTAAACAATAGGTAGCATTGGCTGTCATGACCATCATAACTGTCAGATGCGACTTTTTTCATATACCTAGGTACTAGCACCTTAACACCATCAATATAGAACGAATGAAAACAAACCCACCACCTAGTCACGTCCGGCGCACGCATCGTGAACATGAGTGTGCGAGGAGACAGCACCACGCACGCTACTCATGCAAATTAAATCATTTCACGATTGCGAGGTCAGTGCATCTTTTATTCATCTGACCTAGTAACCGTCTAGGTCTTAGTAATTATTTGCATTGTACCTAAGTCTGAATTACTCTAGAGACGTCTAACTATTTCTTATTCAGGCGCAGTCGACATTCCACACAGTCCTCTTGACATGCTCGTTTGATTCATTCATAATCTATTGAATGTGACAAGCCACTTATTATGTTTGAGCGATGTTTATTGTAAAGATAACCCGCGCGATGTCCTCATGGCTAGTTAACTGATAACTTGTAGGAACTGTGTGCCATACATTTACATGATTGATAATCATAACCTTGTTTGTCTCTAATAATAATTTGACTAGCTCTATTTCTAACGTATTATGTTCGTGGAGGCGTAGCGTCTCGTAGCACGACTACGCGGCACTGCTACGCCGCCCGCTACGCTGCTACGCGAGACATGGGTGACGATGACGGGAAAGACATTCACATTATAGCACGGGAGGCACATTGGAACCAATCATTTCATAGCCTAGTAAAAATATAAAAATCATAAAACTCATTAATGATCACTAACTCACAGTGCCTATTAGAGTATAGTGGAAAAAAATGTTGTCTGTAGAGATATCTTCTATTAGAATGTTGCCAACTATGGTCCTACATTCTAATAGAAGATATATCTACGTACTTACTAAAGTACGCATTGAAGATAATGCGAATTAAAAATGTACCACGTTGGGTGCCATGAAGTTAAAATGATGGCGCCCGCCGCGGAGTTTCCTGCGAACATTAGAATTTCACTGCCACGAAACTGACCGCTACTACAAAATATTATTTTTTTCTTGTAAACCGTACTTAAACAAAACAATATACTTTTATCTGATACTATCATTACGATGTCTAAATTTTAAATAACCAAAGTTATAAATTGGAAAGACAGTTACGAATAATAAAAAAAATATTGAATGAATAGTTAATGTAATCATTTCTTTTTCATGGACAACTACAAGTTGGTTTAGGGCTGGTAGACATTCATGTTGTGTCATATGTCTCAGTGTTTCAGACCGCTCGCAACAGACTACGTTCACAATTAGCGACCTTTGACTGCTATAAGTTCATGTCAGCAGTAAGTTTTGCCCCCACTATCGAACTCATCTGTACTGCTCGCTACGTCGCCGTCGGATTGACGTACGACTGTGGTTGGGAGGTGAGTGTGGGAGCATGCCCATGACGCCACGCGGCACTCCCACGGCACGTGTTCTACATTTAGCGCTAAAACATTACACACGGTAAGTCACAGCACAATGTAAACAAACTATGACGCGTGACAAGTGCTACAACTACTCGCAGTTTACCGGCTCGAGTAACACTTCGGAAACTTTACTACAATACCTACATACTAATGTAATGTCTTACTTCATACTTTCCTGTTGTAATCGAAGTCAATTAATTATTATAATTGGTTTACCTTATTCATAATTGAGACCGTCAGCGCAAAACCGGCCTAACCCACATTTTTTTGGATTTTAACCTAACCGTCGAACACGATTAAAAATCATTTTTAATTGTTTGCGACGGTTAGGTTAAAATCCAAAAAAAATGTGGGTTGGGCCGGTTTTGCGCTGACGGCCTCAATTATTATCATTATTTAACGCCTCTGAAATACGGGCATGCATTTTATTGACCTGCGTAATAGCGTCGGGCGGAGTAGTAACGAGCATTTATTTTAGTGACACAGTTAGAATTTAAGATTAATTCAATCAGTAACTACCTTACTGATAAATGATAAATGATTTTATTTCTGTAATAGGTTTTTACAAACACTTTTACACGTCAATCATATTTTTTTTAAACTAGATGAGGTCGGCATTTCCTTTCTGACTACTCTGAGAAGAAAGGCCGAAACAAACTCAGAGGTCACAGTCTCTTTTAAAGTCCAGACAGAATCTTGGTCAGATCATGTGAAGGCTATGTAGATCGGTGTCTGAAATGGTCTTTTGAGGAAAGAACCACACAGATTGAGTGGACCTGCCCAGTCAGTGCACGCAATTGTCAGCAATCTACTGATTGAATTAATCTTTTAATTTTAGTTCACAGCTTTAATTACAATTACTATAAATAGAACAACAAGAATTCTAGGACACACTGGCTCCTTAGAGCCTTTTTGTATTCAATAATAGAATATAATAGATACAGTGGAGTCCGTACCGTCCCCCGCGCCCGTGGCGTCACACGCGCCCATGTCGCCAATTATAATACTTTACTACTAACGTAGTAGTAAAGTATTATAATTGTAAGATAATCAACACGTACTCGTAGTATAGTTACTTGTATAAACTAATTGCTGCCAGTAGCAGGTAAATTTATAGTAATAACAATTATTTATAGAAACATATTACAATTTAGTATGTCGTTTTTGAGGGATTTACTTACGGCTATTATTAAAACCTATTCTGTTATTATTTTAATCTCTTGACTTATATACTTCGCCCATGATAATACATTACTATACAATATGAATATACAATACGAGGTATACACTAAAAGAATCGAAAGTTTACAGAAAAAGTTTGTAAAATTCCTAAACTACAAATCCCGGAAACGTCATGATTCCTATGCCCGAGACTGCAAACACTATGATATGCTTCCCCTTGTGGATAGGCGTACGATGTTGGATATGCTTTTTCGTACCACTTGCTCAAAAAAGTGACATTCTATGCCACAAAAAGCGAACATAACAATAGTCATTTTTAATCTGTTAAAAACAGGGAAAGAAAATTGTACTGAATTTCATTCATCCTCTAGGGGGAGAATGTGATTTAAATTTGGAATACTTACCGAAATCTATACTGAACTACATCTGTGTTTACACCATTGAGTTTGTATATAAAGCATTATACATCTTTTTGAAAAAGAAATACGCATTTATTATGCAGTTTAGTAAAATTACGAAAACCGACGAGGCCGTATGAGCTTGATGCCTTTGCTTTTCCGATAAAAAAAATATTAGTCTAGGAATTTGCCGCGTTTTTGTTTTCTTCAAATACATAAACGTCAAGTTTATTTTAATTTATTTTTATAAATAAGTCAATGTTCTAAAAATACGTTTAATTGTCATTATTTTTAATAAATGCTTATCTCATATTATTGTTGTGTTAATTTTTTCGCAAATGGTACGAAAAGTAGAGTATTTTCCTCGGTGATAAAGCAGTCTTAGTCTTGGGTGAACTTAAATCCCTCGCTACACTCAGGACTCGTCTTAAATCCCTCGCTTCGCTCGTGATTTAAGTTTTTAACACCCTCGCTACGCTCGGGAGTAAACCTCGAGTCCTTCATTACGCTCGCGATTTAAATCGTCACCCGCGACAGAAGACACTGCTTTATCACCTTGGTTAATAATCTACTATTTCTCTTTGATATCCTGCGAGGTCGCTTGGACAGCAGTGGTTTGCTATCACGTATAAGTTTCTGTACCCCGAAAACACGTACCAGATACACGAAATTACTCAATATCCCTGGCTACCGTACAAAATACGGGAGAAATGCTGTTCTGACCCGACTGCCTCGCATCTATTCTGAACGTTTTGAAAGTGTCGATATATTTCATTCATCCAAACAATCATACCGGAAACAAGTCAAGCAGATATTGTTTAGTGAACAAATTGTGCCATAACTCATTCTTATGTATAAAAATAAAACAAACATATTTTTAATAAAGATATTATATTCATACCTATATATATCAACATAGCATGGTTCCAATTGCTGAGTGTTAATATATACACAATGTTAAACAATGTTAAGCAAATTATTTAGTTTTTTCTTTTGCCTTTTGTTAATTTAATTTAGTCACAGTATTTCTTTTAACTTTAATTTAATTTAACGTGAGTAACGTGTCAACAATCGCATTTTACCTTTTTATTATTGATAGCGGTACTTGTTTAAGTCTTTTCTTTTGTTTTCTCTCGCTACTTTCTAGTTAACCTAGCTTTATAAATGCCGTGGAACTCTGTTATTGGCTAAGCGATAATTGTCATCATCTCGCTATCACTGAGCAGTATAATATGCAGACTGTAAGATGCTGTAATCTATGACGCAACTGCATTGAGCTGTTCATTGATAGTGTGGTGAACATTCATAACGCATGTAATTTATTTATAAGCTGTTGAGATTCCTAATAAATAAATAAATAAATTACTGTAATAATCCATCATTCAATCACTAATTCTTAATTATTAACGTTTTACAGAAGAGGGAATGCTGCCTCTCCCTGCGCAAACCCTGGGGAGGTTACAAGAACAAAGGGCGGTGACAACGTGAGCTTCAGCGCCGTCACCGTACTCTTCAGTGATACCGTTGGTTTGACCTCATATTACCCACAACTCAGTGTCGTCCAGTAGTACTCTCACGGAGTTGGTTATTTCATAAATCTAAGGCTTATGATTCATTGACAAGATCAATCTGCACCAACGTGTAATCCAGTGAATACATAATATCTAATTGTACATTTTTTTAAATCTTCGTCCATATCTTATCTGTCTATCTAGTACCTACTTATCGTCTAGTCGTTCGTTAGTACGTTTAGAATCGAGAATTGCATAAGTACTAAATAAACGTGTTTTTCTAAAATAATTAAATGATACATGATTTCATTTCTGTAAGTAGGTTTGTACAAATACTTTTACACATCAATCATACTTTAAGAATTAGATGAGGTCGGCGTTTCCTATCTGACTACTCAGAACAAAAGGCCGAAAAAAAAACTCAGAGATTACAGTCTCTTTTTAAAGTCCAGACATAATCTTGGTCAGATCGTGTGAAAACAACGTAGATTGGTGTCTGTAATGGTATTTTGAGGAAAGAACCACACAGATTTGAGTGGACCTGCCCAGTCAGTGCACGCGTGTCTAATCGTGCAGCTCAACTCAGAACTTAAGGAGCTTAACGATTAGACGAACAATACCAAAGAATAGACATTTGGGTAGGTCGCTGAAAAAACTCAAACTGCCAGACCACCATTAAAACGAACTGGAAGAAAAATACAATGACCCACATAGTCCTCACATTCACAATAATTAAAATAATATTATACTTTACAAAGTAAATATTCATGTCGGTGATATGAAATATTTTAAATACTTAGAGAAAAACAAGATTCAGCTCAATCCCAAGCCCTTTTGTCCTCAATATAGTCTTTAACAGTATAAAAGGCTTTCCGGCATAGTTTCCGTTTTATAAAAGATTTGAATTTATTAAGGCTTTTTCGTTAAGAAGTAAGTTATTAACATTAAACCAGTTAACTCACAGAATAAGTAAGCTGAAGTGGCAATGTGCCGGCCATATTAGCCGTAGAACCGATGACCGTTGGGGTAGACGTGTTCTTGAGTGGAAACCGCGAATCAGCAAACGTTAGGTAGTACGCCCTCAGGCTAGGGGGAGCGACGATCTTCGCAGGGTGGCTGGTAGCACTTGGATGAGAGTTGCCGAGAATCGAGTTAAATGGTGTGCAATTGGAGAATAGTCCAGTAGTGGACTGCTGCAGACTGATGATCAGTTAACTACGTTAGTGAGGGCGCTGTTTACATTGTCAGTAACAAGTTGCTGATGTTTGTGTTTAAATCATAGTAAAGTGTCGTCTGCATACAACATTATATCATGATTATCCTTTATGAGGTAAGGCAAGTCATGCATATAAATAAGAAACAAAAAAAGGGGTCAAGAAATGAGCCCTGGGGGACCCCCATTGTTACTACAGCTCCAGGTGATCTTCTTCCGTTAGCATCAACTGCAGGAAACCTATTACATAAACATGAAGCAAGAACATCCAAAGAGACGTTCCGGGTTCCGTATTATAGTAACAAATCGCAAAAGATGCCCAAAGCATCTGATTTATCCTCCCATGCACTATAAACATGTCCTTAAAGTTCGGCACAGTCGGACCGTAGTCGAACGACATCTTGTAAACCCGAACTGTTTGATATGTAGGAATTTATGTTTATTAAAAAATCTTTGCAATTGATCAAAAATAAGTTTTTTTTAAATTTTACTAAAAATAGGTAGCACTGAAATAAGTCTATATTTAGTCGGGTCTGATGTACTACTCGTAGCTCATTCAAACAACAACGGTTTTATTTTACTGTTTTTCATAAGATCAGGAAACACCACGATCAATATAATTATTAAAAAGAACAGTTAAAGTAGGTGATAGTATGTTTATAATCGACTTAGCAACGTCCGCAGTATACTTTCGCCGTTTAGTATACTTTAGGTATTTTTATAGGGCAATGTCGTACGGTACGCGGTTGTGAGGAAATGCCGCCGATATTCAGACAAACGTTGTTTACAAAAAAGGACAATTAGTTAAATTTATAAATTAAGTCCCAGACACTCCTTCGGAGACAAATTTGAAGAGATAAATTTAATGACTGTGCCTTCTCAGTATATTTATGAAAATCTTTTGTATGCATGCATAAATATTAATCTGTTTAAAAAATACAGTGATATCCATAATATAAATACTAGGAACAAACACAACTTTTTTATTCCTATAACCAGGGTCATGAAAATAGGTGGCTAGTTTAGATGCCAATGTATAGAAACCATACCAATGTATAGATGCCAATGTATGTGTTGTGTATGTAAAGTGGAAACTATGCCAGAAAGTCTATGCTAAATGCTATATTGAGGACAAAAAGGCTTGGGATTGAGCTGCTCCAATAAATTTATTTTATTTATTTAATTATGGTTCTCCAACAGCTGTTACAGATAATACACAGTTATGAGCATATAAGTCACAGTGTCTTAAATGTAACTGCACAACCAAACCACATGCAAAATGCTCTTTGTAGTTATAAAAAAGACACATTTACACAGTGAATGCTGTTTTTTTATTTTATTTTGCTAACTATTTTACTTTTATTCTTTTCTATAAGTATCTATACCTTTTTACACAACGACATGAATATTTACGATATAAAGTATTATATTATTTATTTTTTTATGAATGCGAGGACTATGTGGGTCATTGTTACAGTTTTAATCATGGTCTCGCAGCTTGAGTCGTTTATGTGGCCTACCCAAATGTCCTTTCTTTGGTATTGTTCGTCGAATAGTAGAGCTGCACGATTACTGAAAAATGCCTGCTCTGACTGGACACTTGGACAGGTCCACTCAATCCGTGTGGTTCTTTCCTCAAAAGACCATTTCAGACACCGATCTACATATACTTGACATGATCTGACGGTTCTGACCAACATTTTGTCTGGACTTTAAAATAGACTGTGACCTTTGCGTTTGTTTCGGCCTTTCTTCTCACAGATAGGAAACGCCAACCTCATCCAGTTTAAAAAAATATGATTGAATTGTAAAAGTATTTGTACAAACCAACAAACCTACCTATAGAAATAAAATAATTGGTCATTTAATAGCGGGAAATGTCAAATCAACACAAGGCTGTTGTAAGGTGGTTTTGTTTAGCACGTTGTCAATGAATGGCCCGGAGTAACTGCATGGTGTGTAAATGGTTGTTGTTCGACATGCTCACAGTTGTTGGTTTGTGAGTTCACCAGCTCATTCATTGCCAACACATATTCACTCATTGGATCTTCAGAGGTAGGTATTATATTTGTTAGTAGTTGTCTCAGACCAAATACTTTTTTTATTTAGTCTGTGGGAGTTGTACTAAGTTTCTCCTGTAAATAGTCAAGTTCAGATTGCATGCTCAGTCTCAATGTTGTATTTCCTAGTACTTTGTTCCAAATTAAAAGAATGAATGTCTAATTGTTTAAGTAAATTTAGTCTTTTTCTATTAAGTTATAGAACTTATAATATTTTTTTTAACGATCTTTTGTGTTTTACCAATGTATTTATTCATATTATATATCCCAAACAAAGACGACCAATAATGGTCATAAAAACATGCAATTTGACATAAAAATAACCGCTCCTCAAAATTCAAAAAGCATTTTCCTTACACCAGTAGATGAATCGGACCTTTATAAAATAATTCGCAGTCTAAAAAACACTAACTCGACTGGATATGACGACCTGAGCACTAAAGTTTTAAAAATATGTGCAATGAGTTTAGTGACAGAAGGTGTATTCCCAACACGTCTGAAAAAGTCAATTATTAAACCTCTTTATAAGAAAGGTGAAAAAACTGACATGAGCAATTATCGCCCAATAACTTTAATCCCAATCCTATCCAAAATCTTTGAGAAAGTGGTGTGTATTAAAATAGAGAACTTTTTAACAGCATGTAATATTCTTAAAAAAGAACAATTTGGTTTTAGGAAGGGCAGTTCCACTGCTTTAGCATGTTTTTCACTAATAAAATACATAACTGAAAGTTTGAATCAAAAATCTAAGATTAGTTGCTTATTTCTAGATATGACAAAAGCCTTTGATTTTGTTTGCCATAAAACACTGCTTTCAAAGCTTGAGCATTATGGAATCCGGGGTAAGGCCAACGACTGGATCAAAAGTTATCTTTCTGAAAGACTACAATGCGTGGAAATAATAAAAACTTGTCAAAATGAAAAAAAAACCTATAGGTCGGAATATAAACAAAATAATTATGGCACGCCACAGGGAGGTACCGTATCCCCACTGCTTTTTCTGGTTTACATCAACGATATTCCAGAAGCGATAGGCAAAGATTGCATACTATTCGCTGATGACACTACACTAATGATTAAGAGTGACAATAACAAAAATTTAGAGAAGGACATCGTCCAAGCTCTGGATAATGCAATCGATTGGCTAGAAAAAAATAACTTAAAAATAAATATGACTAAAACAAACATAATACAATTTCAGACATACAATTCAAACATAAATAAGCTAGACATTCACTATAAAAATTCTCACTTGACCACGGTTGATAGTTGTGTATTCTTGGGTATAACGGTAGATAAAAATTGCAATTGGAAAACACACATAGATAGAATTGTTGGAAAAATAGATCGTTTTATTTATGTCTTGAAAAGAATTAGACAAACAGTAAACTGTGATACGGCAATGCTGGCTTACCATGGTTATGTAGCATCCGTACTTAGATACGGCATTGTAATATGGGGTAACTCAGTAGATTTTGACAGGGTTTTCAAAGCTCAAAAAAAATGTATCCGAGCAATTTGTGGAGCTCACTTTTTAGACAGCTGTAAGCCACTATTTCAAAAACTTAATATTCTACCTTTGCCATGTTTATATATTTTTGAAATATGTATTTTTGTTAAGAGAAATTATAATGTTTTTGATACTAACACTGACAGGCTAAATAGCCGAACACGCCATAAAGACAGGCTTCGGCTGCCACCAATAAAACTAAAATTATTTAAGAAAAATGTATACTGCATGTCTATTATTATTTTCAATCATTTACCAAATATTCTTCAAGACCTACCGCTGACAATGTTTAAAAAAACACTTTTCAAACTATTATTATTTAAAAGATATTATACCGTTAAGGACTATTTAGAAGACAAGTTAATAGAGTGTGATTTGTAAGTTAGATTAATAATTAAAATCGCTGATTGTTTGACATTTGCACGTCATGTTATGGCAGGATATGCTGAAACAAACTTACTGTAACACCTTATGTACCATATTCTAGCAAATAAATATTTGATTGATTGATTGATTGATATTAATGTATTTTCTTAGTTATTTTTACTGGTGACTACCCTCAATACATTAAATGATAATTATGTAGAATGTAATAAAAAAATGTGTCATGATTATGTCTTATGATAATAGTTATTAAAACGATGGTTTAGTTATAGAAATATTTGAAATAGTATGAACAAAACAATGATATCTACTTAGGTACCTACAATATTAATCTATAGCTTTCAGCAAACAGTGCTATTCCAAAAGTTTGAGATTTATTCCAGCACAAAATGTAACAAGGTGTAATGATAACATTTTGCACATTAAATATAATTTTTGTGGATTTTCCAAAACATATCAGAAATCCCTGATTTTTCGTGAAATATATCTATTGCCTTGATCGTATAGGAGAAAAAAAAACTGATGAAATCAAGTCAAATGAAATAAGTTGGCAAAACTCCGCAAGTGTGAAGTGTTTCATCATGTTTGGATATCGATACCCCATCAAGGGCGCGGAGTTTACCTAGCTAATTTGATTTGACCTTGTAGTTCCGTTTCTAGTATTTAGTAGTTTCGTTTCGTACTTTGTAATCGTCTACTTAACATTTTTCCAATATTTATTCGTTACCAATATTTAAGAATGTAATATTTCATTCATAAAACACGTTTTTCCTGTTATTAAAGTAAGTCTGTTGTTAGTATATTTTATATGAATGGAATGTGACCTAATGTATGTTAACAAATATGCTGTGGATGATTTACCTTCTAGAGTTCAGTTCAGTATTCCCCGCTGTGCTCTCCCCACGGGGCGGTGACCAGTGCCTTGACGCATTCACTGAAATTCCCACGACCTTCTGTAAGGAATTTGCGTAAAAGTGAAAATTCCTCTAAGAACATAAATAATATAATCATGTTGAGGTATTAAATGTTGACCTGTGCTGGTAATTTAGTAAATATTTTGTTTTAGCCTAAGTGAACGTTATTCTTAATAGAGAGGAGCAAGTAAATCAAACACGTACCTACTAAGTGTTTTACCAATCATGTCAATAATGTATATTTGTACCTACTGGTGATTTATTCAATAATTTCTGTACCTAAATATGTTACTTATTATGTTTGCATGTAAAGTTTGTATTTGACAATAAATAGCATTCATTTTGATAATTTTTGTGTTTTATTGCATCCTGGAGTATTTTGTGTTCAATGGACTAAAATGTGGCATTCAAACATTACCAGTCAGTTATCGGACGCCCGCACCGATAGTCCGACACAGGTCATTACAACATGTCGGTCGCCGATAGTACTGACAAGTCTGACACACGTCACCACAACACAACATATCAGACGCCGATGGTCCGACAGAGGTCATCACAACATACCCACATTATCCTGTCGCATCTAACGTGTGAATGTAATGTCATTATGAACATTGACATTATTGTTCACATACTACACATACAACTGATAGAAAGGGCTGATGACTGGGAAGTTTGATGCGCCACTTCTTCCCAGCTAAAGCACTAGGAGGTCGTGAAGGGCGAGCGTTTTGGGGGGCTGTCTTATATCATTTAGACGTTCAAACATTGCTGATTCTCAACCTAATTTGAATAAATGACTTTTGATTTTTTAAAGTAGGATTTAAACAACGAAATTTTATGCAAATCGGTAGTCACATTAAGGCCTGTTGTACACGGCACGGTTTCTTAACGGCATGGCGCGGCGTGTTAGCAGCTCCGTAGAAAAATCGTGTGAGCTTGTATAAGCGGGTACGACGGCAGCGCTTTGCCATGCCGCATGCCGTAGTGATCTATAACAAGTTGCCAATGCCGGTTACAGAACTTAGCGATGGGAAGTTCAAAATACAAATTAAACGTATCCTTATCAATAATAATATTATAAGATTAAAAACTACGTTGAAGACAAGGAAGTCTGGCAATAATTCCTTCTGCACGTGTGGCTTCCCTGGAACTTCATTTACGGCATCACTATGTAAATGTCTATTAACTGCTCCCAAATTACGAAGTTCGTTTTTTTTTTTTAATTACCTAATTCTGTTACATACTTTTTTATTTTTACAAATTGTACGAAGGAGGTTCCACGCCCCTCAATCACTAGGAGCTCACTGCCTGGTGATGACATTGAAATAATGGGGTTAACTCCGGATAATCATTTAAACTAGTTTGTAAGACAACAGAAGATACCAGTAAGAATATATATTCCTAAACGTAACAACAACAAGGTATCTTCTTGCTTTAAATTAAGTAATTCCTCCGGGCGATCCACACAATGGTGACACCCGGGCGTTTCCCCCCGCCTTATCCGGAACAGGAACCTCTCGAAACAACCGTGTCCGGTGAGGACCTTTTTTTTTTCGGGGTGAAATCCTCATGGACAACCTCCGCCTGGGGAAAAGGCGGAGGGGCGTGCCGGACTCTTACCGGCTAAAACCACCCCGGTGTCTCCTCGCACGTGCGCGCGGGGCCGCGGGAATCGAAATTCTTCCGCAGCCCGCAGCCCCACACTAGCCTGCACGGGGTAGCCCGGTGAGGACCTGCGTCAGCCGAAAGGTGAGGACGCCATGGCGCCTCTCTAGCCACTCCTCAAAGAGGGGACTTATCACCGCAATTGTGGTGTGCCCAAACTGACCGACCCCTTGACAATTCAAAAGTGCCTGTAATTGGTTTATTTGAAATAAATGCTTTGAGTTTTAATAATCCAGATTTGTTATAAGTAGTTGTAATGGCAATCATGTCATTTGGTTTAAATAGGCTTTTATTTTAATTAATATTTTTTTTTATATTAATTACCATAATTAAAGATTTTTTGTATTTTGTGAATGTGAGAACGTTGTACACATAACTTGTAATCTTATGAAGTTTAGACCGTTTTCTATCGTGTTAAGTACCAGGTACCTGCTGACAGGCCTCCACTGTCCACCCATACCTATAAACACTGTAGTTTAAAAATATTGTTTAAGCAATTAAATATTTTGATTTGATTTGCCGCCGTGTGGTCAACAAGCTTCCGTAGTGATCTATACAACTCTGACGACCGTGCCTATACACGGCGAATCAACCGTAGTTTTTCACGGCTAGTAAAACGTGTACGTGTACAAAATGCCTTAACTGGGTGTTAGATAGACGAGCAAGCACGCCTACTTATAGCTCGGTGATCGTTTTTCGTACATGTCTTGTGTCACCCTAAATACGCGTATAAATTATCGAGTTTTATGTACGGGTATAGGATATAATCTGGATGTTCTTCAATTTTTTCGCCTAGTCTTCTCATTTCGCTTATGCCTAGTATGTCGTACTTTATATCTTCTAGGGCCTTGTTTAATTCCATCAAGCTTTCAGGTGTCCTGAGAGTTCTTGTGTTTAGTGTTGGAATGTTGAAAACTTCACATATTTTAGTTAGAGAGTGATGGTCTAGTTCTCCCGCGGGGACCAGCCGTGTTGGGAGACATTTTGTTGTAAGCTGTTTCTCATGTTGTTGTAGTTGGCCGGTTCGTGGTGCTTGGTCTCTAATTTTTGTTTGTGAGTTTGTCCGAGAACGAGATTGATCTCCCCCGTAAGTACTGAAAGGCTTCGAGCTTCTGCATTTTTGGGTCGTTTTTTGTACTAGCATTTCTGTTCTTGGGACTCGGAGTTTCAGACCTTTTCCTTTTTTCGTTCTCTATAAGACGAAGATGTCGTATCTCAAAGAAATGTTTACACACTTCATCATCATTTGCCTAATCTTTTCCCAACTTTGTTGGCGTCGGCTTCTAGTCTAACCGGATGCAGCTGAATACAAGTATTATACATTAGTAATTACATGGAGCGACTGCCTATCTGACCTCCACATTATACATTAGTAATTACATGGAGCGACTGCCTATCTGACCTCCACATTATACATTAGTAATTACATGGAGCGACTGCCTATCTGACCTCCACATTATACATTAGTAATTACATGGAGCGACTGCCTATCTGACCTCCACATTATACATTAGTAATTACATGGAGCGACTGCCTATCTGACCTCCACATTATACATTAGTAATTACATGGAGCGACTGCCTATCTGACCTCCACATTATACATTAGTAATTACATGGAGCGACTGCCTATCTGACCTCCACATTATACATTAGTAATTACATGGAGCGACTGCCTATCTGACCTCCACATTATACATTAGTAATTACATGGAGCGACTGCCTATCTGACCTCCACATTATACATTAGTAATTACATGGAGCGACTGCCTATCTGACCTCCACATTATACATTAGTAATTACATGGAGCGACTGCCTATCTGACCTCCACAATCCAGTTACTGGGTAATACGATACCCCTTGTTAAGACTGGTTGTCTGGTCTTCGCGCTTCACGACTCGTAACGACTGTCAAAGATCAACGAACGATAGCCGGGACCAACGGCTTAACGTGCTTCCCGAGGCAAGGAGGGGTCTTGGTATGTAAAGATGGTCGCCCATCCACGGACCAACCACGGCAAGCGTAGCTTAACCTAATCGATCAACTCGTGCGGCTGTTATTACTAAGCCACAAGCCCCACTATTTCTACATAGGTACTTATAACCTTAAAATGAGATCAATCGCGACTGTTCTCCAAGATAATCAATAATCGAATAACCAACTTCCGATGATTTCTTTCATGCCAAAATTAAAATAATCAAAATCAAAAGTCATTTATTCAAATTAGGCTGAGAATCAGCACTTTTTGAACGTCAAAATCACATAAGACAGTCCCCCCAAAACGCCCACCCTTCACCACTTCCTAGTGCTTTAGCTGGGAAGAAGAAGTGGCGGAACAAACTCCCCAGCAGCACTGCTGTCTGTTCAGTTAGAACTGGATTCTATACATATAGTAATAAATAAACTAACATTACGAAACACAAAAATATTAAAATCATTTGCCATATGTCAGCTAGCACACGCCAATATTTAAAACTATACTCAAGCATAAATAAATAATAAAAACAAAAACGCAAACAGAACTTAATACATAATAAAAAGCCTCTTGGCATAAACGGCGTGCCCGCTTACATATGCAATGCTGCATTATGTTTATATGTATATAGCTGTAACTAGTAGCCACAAATGATAAACTAGGACCTTCGAAGTAAAATAAAGAAACATTAATTTCTAATAACAATAACAAAACCATAGTCAGCAAGCTGACCTGTCACCACAAGCAGCACCCGTTCACGAGCATAACGCAAAGATCAGCCATCACCCCCCTCGCCATATTTGAGGGAAGGAGGCAACCCGACCCCCGACGCTAATATCATTTGGCATAATAATCATTTGGCATATCATGATAAATGATTTTATTTCTGTAAGTAGGTTTGTACAAACACTTTTACACGTCAAACATAAATATATATTTTAAACTAGATGAGGTCGGCGTTTCCTATCTGACTACTATGAGAAGAAAGGCCGAAACAAACTCAGAGGCCACAGTCTCTTTTAAAGTCCAGATAAAATCTTGGTCAGATCATGTGAAGGCTATGTAGATCGGTATCTAAAATGGTCTTTTGAGAAAAGAACCACACAGTTTGAGTGGACCTGTTCAGTCAGTGCACGCAACTGTCAGCAATCCTGCAGCTTAACTCAGAAATTCAGGAGCTCAACGATTCGACGAACAATACCAAAGAAAGCACATTTGAGTAGGCCGCATAAACTACACAAACTGCCAGAACATGATTCAAACTGGAACCATTACCAACATAGTCTTCACATTCACAATAATTAAAATAATATTATAATACTTTACAAAGTAAATACTCATGTCATAGTATATATAAAATTCATCTATGTCAATGTGTATATAAAAATCATGATTTTTGAGGACCATGTAGATTAGTGTCTGAAATGGTCTTTTGAGGAAAGAACTACACAGATTGAGTGGACCTGTCCAGTCAATGCATGCATTTGTCAGTAACCATGCAGCTCAACTCAGAACTTGAGGAGCTCAACGATTCGACGAACAATACCAAAGAAAGGACATTTGGGTAGGCCGCATAAACTATTCAAACTGCCAGAACACGATTAAAACTGGAACAATTACCCAATTCACATAATTAAAATAATATAATACTTTATACGGTAAATATTCATGTCATTTTATATGTATAAGATTAAAAGTAAAATACCTAGTTAGCAAAATAAAATAAATCAACATTCCTTATATAAATTTATTGGAGCAGCTCAATCCCAAGCCTTTTTGTCCTCAATATAGTCTTTGACAGTATGATAGGCTTTCTGGCCTAGTTTCCTCTTTATAAAAGATTTGAATTTTCTAAGGCATAGTTCATGAATTTTTGGAAATTTATATTTTAGAGCATGGGTAACGTGAAGTTACTAATTTGTAACGACAGATTAGGTTACTAAATTTGTCATTACAAATTAGTTTACTAAATAAATAACCACCTAATGAGTAAGTAAATGTTGAGTATGACTAATGATTGAGTCATTGGCATCGATAGATCCGCCCTCATTATTGCACTGGCTGCTATAATTCGACGGCGACGCAGAAATGGCGATACCGATGGCTTCCTGACTCACTAGACAGTTGGTTAGGTAGGCAAAGATTTTTATTTAAATCAATTACGTAAAACAATCGTTTAAGAAGCAAATTTTGAAATCGACAGCAATCACGAGTGATTAGGATTTCACATTTTCCACGTTTACTTGAACGAAAAATGAAATAACGAAATAATGAATAGATAGAAGAAAATTATGAGCGGACATGTAAAACAAGACAATATAATAGGTAGTGGTAGACGCGCGCGGCACGCGCGGCAGGCGTGCGCATGAGTCCGGCTCACGCGCAGCCTTGACAACGAAAGTGTACCGTTATCTTATGATTCAGACTCCTCGCGTGCCAATGCTATTAACATCAACGAACTTTTGAATTTTTGACCGCGAGCAGCTTTAAAGTAAAAACCCACTACCTACCTCATGCACATGAGTCCAAAACATTCGTAGTATTTCTTTTTTGCAAGTTTTTTTTCATTAATGTGTCCTAATGTTATGTATACAAAACAACTGGCCGTCCCGCGTCCGTACCCAACATAATGTTGGCCTCTTTGGTAGTCGGATATCAGCTGACTGAATAGGTATTTACTCTATAACTATGCGCAACCTTATGAGCATATCTCTACTTCCCAGGCATGTCTGCTGACGTCGAAAACAACGAAACTTCGGCGTCGGGTAGACAAGTAGACATGTCGTCGGTAGAGACTCGTATCACGGGCCACGGGACATTTGTCACCTAGTGCCGAGGAAAAACAAAAGTTGTAGCTTAAGATTCCCGCGTCGAGCTTGTGACGTACTTGGAACCAGGCATACGTCATAGTTGTAATCATTATGATACGTCAACAAACTAGTTCGGACCTCAGACATGCATTAGATATTTATAAGCTCGGGAGGAACGTGACCGCAGCGGTATCATCGCGTGCCACTGATTACATTTGCAGGTGATTAAACGCGCGCCGATCGTGTTACACAACGTACCGCGCAGGCGCGCGGCGCGGCGGGCGGCGCGGGCTCGCGCTCTGACTCACACACTATACCCGCTGCAAACATCGACAAGGTAGAAATGTGTTGCAATACTTATATTCCGTGTTTTTTTTGTAGATTAACTGATTCATCATCGTGTGGGAATTTCTAAAGAATACTCGTAAGACAATATATTTCCATTTTTTTGGCAAAAAGTTTTCCTTTGATTAAATACAACCGTGTTCTGTTAAAGAAATAAATAAGATACGTAACTCGACTAACAATATTATGTAGGTACGGATCATAGTATGGATGGATTAAAACATTCTAAAGGCTCGTATGGATTCCATACTAATATTAAAACATTCTAAAGTAACTCTGTCTGTCTGTCTGTATATTACCTTTTCACATCTAAACCCCTGAACGGATTTGATAAAATTTGTCAAGGAGATAGATGATAAATGATTCAATGATAAATGATTTTATTTCTGTAAGTAGGTTTTTACAAACACTTTTACACGTCAATCATATTTTTTTTTAACTAGATGAGGTCGGCGTTTCCTGTCTGACTACTCTGAGAAGAAAGGCCGAAACAAACTCAGAGGTCACAGTCTCTTTTAAAGTCCAGACAGAATCTTGGTCAGATCATGTGAAGGCTATGTAGATCGGTGTCTGAAATGGTCTTTTGAGGAAAGAACCACACAGATTGAGTGGACCTGTCCAGTCAGTGCACGCAATTGTCAGCAATCGTGCAGCTCAACTCAGAACTTAAGAAGCTCAACGATTCGACGAACAATACCAAAGAAAGGACATTTGAGTAGGCCGCACAAGTTACTCAAACTGCCAGATCATGATTACACTAAGAGAGAAAAATACAAAAAATAAAGCAATGACCAACATAGTTCTCACATTCACAATAGTTAAAATAATTGCATAATACTTTACACACCCTGGGGAAGGACATAGGCTTGTTTTTGGTCTCAAAAATAATCCTAAAAGGGGGTGACATAGGGGATGAGAGTTTGTATGGGGAAGTTAGCATTTGTCAAGTTAGTGATATGCAAATTTAATTTTATGCTTTTGGTAAGAAATGAAAAATTATTTTAAGTTAGACATTTGGAACCATAAAAACCTGTTTAATAAAATGTACCTACTATCTGTCTGCTTGCTACTTTGTCACGCTTTACCGGCTGAATGGGTTTCGATGACAGGATACTATTTATCCCGGTAGCACGTTGCCGTGGGATAATTTCCGACATCCGCGCGGGTGATGCCGCGCGCAGAAACTAGTTATTAAGGGGCTGACAACAGCTGAAGCGCGGTCACTGTCGGACTGCATAGGAAAGAAAGAGAAGCGCGATGACACAAAGCTGATTTATGGCAAAATATGAAGCTATTCTCTATTTACAAAAAATCTATTGATTGGACTAAAAAATTAAAACACCATCACGTTAACATGTTGCTGGAAGAACAATCTGAAAAAAAAACCAGAACGATTGCATGTATATTAGTATGGTTTTTAATGTCTATCTTCGTGACTTTTTTATATCATACCAAATTAGTTGTATTATGTTTTCAACACACTATCTAACTAGCAAATATCCTGAAGAATATCATATATTTTTCTGATTTTGTGTACTGCAGTGGATCATAAAAACTTGCGTTTAGGTGTAACTTAGCTCTAGGCCGTCGTTCTGCGTAGCTCGAGGGATGCTACGCGTGCTACAAGTGCTACGAAGTAGTTACGAGCAACAACATTGTTTTTTTTTCTTTTTTTCTCGTAACTATGGCATCTCGTAGGTCACCGGACTTAACCGGACTATCCTGTGGTTGCCATAAGTAAAACTCAAAGCCTCCAGCTAGGGGCATATTCTTACAAAACTTAGCGACAATCACCTAAAGGCAACATTGTAACGCAGCCTTGTCTTATATAACTCGGGAGGCAAAAAATGTTGTTTTACATGATTCGAATTGTATACTTTCAATAAACAAAACGTCAAAAATACAATTATGATGATAATCGCTGAGAGTAATACGGCTTTTTGCACTCTCATCAAAATGTAATTTGTATTAATTTGCACTCTTTTACATCATATTCTCAGAGTAAACTCAGCAGAACGACCTTGGCACGCGTTCTCTTCCACGTAACATTCGCCCGCGCCTGCGCTCGCGCATCTGTACGGCGCGGTGCGGTGCCGCGGCGGGGCAGTCCCGCGCATGCGCCATCATCGCGTGCCCGCACTTACTTAGCAGTTATGCATAAATTTTTCTCGAGGACTTATCTTGTGACTGCTCTACGTCAGTATTTATTTAAAATGAACTCACCGCTAAGTATTGGCCGGCTTGTTGCAATAGATCTCCGCGAAACACTTTCATTAGCGACAGTTTATTATCTTAGCATTTTACTACAACAGCGGCTTGTTATAATATTACTATAATATTATGGTGTTATTACTTATACAAACTTCGTTTATATTATTATTGTATCGGTTCGTAGGTCACTGTTCATGAGCAACTCCAGTCGAGTTCGTAGGTCACTGTTCATGAGCAACTCCAGTCGAGTTTGTAGGTCACTGTTCATGAGCAACTCCAGTCGAGTTTGTAGGTCACTGTTCATGAGCAACTCCAGTCGAGTTCGTAGGTCACTGTTCATGAGCAACTCCAGTCGAGTTTGTAGGTCACTGTTCATGAGCAACTCCAGTCGAGTTTGTAGGTCACTGTTCATGAGCAACTCCAGTCGAGTTTGTAGGTCACTGTTCATGAGCAACTCCAGTCGAGTTTGTAGGTCACTGTTCATGAGCAACTCCAGTCGAGTTTGTAGGTGCCTATTCATGAGCAACTCCAGTCGAGTTTGTAGATCACTGTTCATGAGCAACTCCAGTCGAGTTTGTAGGTGCCTATTCATGATCAACTCCAGTCGAGTTTGTAGGTCACTGTTCATGAGCAACTCCAGTCGAGTTTGTAGGTGCCTATTCATGAGCAACTCCAGTCGAGTTTGTAGGTGCCTATTCATGAGCAACTCCAGTCGAGTTCGTAGGTCACTGTTCATGAGCAACTCCAGTCGAGTTTGTAGGTGCCTATTCATGAGCAACTCCAGTCGAGTTTGTAGGTCACTGTTCATGAGCAACTCCAGTCGAGTTTGTAGGTGCCTATTCATGAGCAACTCCAGTCGAGTTTGTAGGTGCCTATTCATGAGCAACTCCAGTCGAGTTTGTAGGTCACTGTTCATGAGCAACTCCAGTCGAGTTTGTAGGTGCCTATTCATGAGCAACTCCAGTCGAGTTTGTAGATCACTGTTCATGAGCAACTCCAGTCGAGTTTGTAGGTCACTGTTCATGAGCAACTCCAGTCGAGTTTGTAGGTGCCTATTCATGAGCAACTCCAGTCGAGTTTGTAGGTGCCTATTCATGAGCAACTCCAGTCGAGTTTGTAGGTCACTGTTCATGAGCAACTCCAGTCGAGTTTGTAGGTGCCTATTCATGAGCAACTCCAGTCGAGTTTGTAGATCACTGTTCATGAGCAACTCCAGTCGAGTTTGTAGGTCACTGTTCATGAGCAACTCCAGTCGAGTTTGTAGGTCACTGTTCATGAGCAACTCCAGTCGAGTTGGTAGGTCACTGTTCATGAGCAACTCCAGTCGAGTTTGTAGGTCACTGTTCATGAGCAACTCCAGTCGAGTTTGTAGGTTACTGTTCATGAGCAACTCCAGTCGAGTTTGTAGGTCACTGTTCATGAGCAACTCCAGTCGAGTTTGTATGTCACTGTTCATGAGCAACTCCAGTCGAGTTTGTAGGTCACTGTTCATGAGCAACTCCAGTCGAGTTTGTAGGTCACTGTTCATGAGCAACTCCAGTTTAGTTTGTAGGTCACTGTTCATGAGCAACTCCAGCCGAGTTTCGAATGTCACTGCTTGAGTTTATTTAACAAATTCAATAATATTTACACACTTACAGATAAAGCGATGTGAATCCCCGAGCTGTGCAATATGTAACCAGAGTCAATGCGATCAAGCAAGTTTGTCTAGTTGACTAAATGCGTTTTGTTAATGAATGACCTTAGATAAATATTTAAGTAGGTACAAACATTATTGAAAATTAGTTGCAATAGTTTAAGATAATATGCTAATGATAACGGTACAAGTAATCGTTTGGTCGTAACGTTGATCTTAGAAAGGCGCAATATGACCTGCGGTGAATGTCCGACCACGGGTCATTAGGGATGAGTGCACGGCGCTCGCGCATGCAGGCGGGCGCTGCGGGCGTATGCGACTGCGTATTATTGGGAAATACGCAGTTTTTACGCCCAGCGGCGCGTGCGCGCGGCACACCTCCCGCGAGTAACCACTTATCTACGGGGTTTAACCTACAACAATCAAGCTGATAAGGTACTTCAAACATAATTTGTATTTGCGCAAAAAACTTGTGCTTCTTAGTAAGGTTACGCGCAGCTTTCGAGGTTAGGTGGAAAGTATGGTTAATGCGGTTTGAATTACTTATGATTAATGGTGTAGTATGACGTCACGGTGAGAAGTGCTTACGCAGACGACGGTCGCGGGTGGTCGGCGATCGCGCAGCCTGGCACGGGCTAGAGGGGCCCGGGGGCGGGCGGCGGCTGGAGGAAGTGTCTCGTGAGTCAGTATAGGTCGTCGGAACCGCCACACTTAAAAACGACAAGTAGGTATCGAAGCCTGGCGATTAAACAACCAGAGCGTGCGTGTGAACTGAACAAGCGGCAACTGTTGTTTTGTAACTGCTTTTGAACAGCTTTTGGTTTTACCTTTACGGTCAAATCTGTTCATCAAAAATATTCTTAGCTAATACCACGAAACGGTACGAAATAACACAGATATCGTTAATCATTAGGCCAGTCGAGCTCCAGTCAAGCAGCAAACGAGATAGGGCAGATCGACCCGGCTACATACTGAGTGCGGATCGACCCGGCTACATACTGAGTGCTGATCGACCCGGCTACATACTGAGTGCTGATCTACCCGGCTACATACTGAGTGCTGATCTACCCGGCAACATACTGAGTGCTGATCTACCCGGCTACATACTGAGTGCTGATCTACCCGGCAACATACTGAGTGCTGATCTACCCGGCTACATACTGAGTGCTGATCTACCCGGCAACATACCTACTGAGTGCTGATCTACCCGGCTACATACTGAGTGCTGATCTACCCGGCTACATACTGAGTGCTGATCTACCCGGCTACATACTGAGTGCTGATCTACCCGGCAACATACTGAGTGCTGATCTACCCGGCTACATACTGAGTGCTGATCTACCCGGCAACATACCTACTGAGTGCTGATCTACCCGGCTACATACTGAGTGCTGATCTACCCGTCTACATACTGAGTGCTGATCTACCCGGCTACATACTGAGTGCTGATCTACCCGGCTACATACTGAGTGCTGATCGACCCGGCTACATACTGAGTGCTGATCGACTCAAAAATCTCTAAAAATCCAAAGTCATTTATTCAAACTGGGCTGAGAATCAGCACTTTTTGAACGTCAAAATCACATAAGACAGTCCCCCCAAAACGCCCGCCCTTCACCACTTCCTATTGCTTTAGCTGGGAAGAAGAAGTGGCGGAACAAACTCCCCAGCAGCACATTGCGGTCTGTTTAGTTAGAACTACCAGGCAGCACAATAAAATATTATGTTTACCGACAGTATGAGCACTTTACCAACCTTATGTTGTACGGACATACACGAGCACACTCAGACTCCGAATGTAATCAATTAATCTGAATTATCTGATCGAATTCAATCTGCCTGAGCGCAGTGATACAAATGAATGACAATATAAACGACTGTTCAATGACTAAGTACCTCATACAAGAGGAGGTACTTGTTGGGACTATTTGGAGCTGTAACACAGCTGGCTGATAAACAAGACCAATTAAAGAGGATACAAGCGCCAACCAAAATTGATAGTTGTTGTGATGGTAGTTGCTTATATTTAAGCTTTGGCAGAGGTCGCACTATAGTAAGTAGCATTCTTACAATAATTACTTTTAACTCTTGACTAAGTGTGAAGTGAGGTTGTGGTTAAGTTGTTAACGAAATAAAGTAGGAAATTTTGCTGCGAGCGAACCGATAAAGCCTTATTCGATAACACATGTCATATTTTGTAATTTTGCCTACAGTTGTAGTACAAAACAGTTGGTTCTAGTCTCCACTCCGTTTGTGGTCAGACCTATGGAGAAAACAAAGTTGCAGGATGTCTAGCATTTACCATAAGGATATTTCTGTGATTCAAAGACGAAGACGTCTTTGAACGTGGAGTACAAGAGTACTCCTAAGGTCTCCTGGCTGTCCGACGAGTTCTCGATCGCTGTCATTCATGAAAGCTGTATACTTAACGTTTTGCGGTTGTGTGTTAATAGCATCAACCGCAGAGGCGCCACCTTTGTAGGTGTGACTATCTATTAACCGGGTGAAACTACTTACAACCAACAATTGATAAAGATAGTCACACACATCCGGGTCGTTACTTACCTTTTACTGATACCTTACCTTAAAAATAATCAGACAAACCAAAACCTAGATCGTACTTACCCATGCATTTCTAGTGCCTACATAATGTCGACGCTACTGCTTCGAGTAATAATCTGCGGGGATTGTAGAGCACAGCTGCGAGTAAGGCCGTTCGAGGAATGTAGAACACCTCCACGATGAACGTGGATAACTGCTGCTCTGATCTACTGCTGCATTGCTGCTTCGAGCAACACCCTACGAGAAACATAGGCCACTGACGCCGCTGCGATGAACGTGGACAACTGCTGCTCTGATCTACTGCTGCATTGCTGCTTCGAGCAACACCCTACGAGAAACATAGGCCACTGCCGCCGCTGCGATGAACGTGGACAACTAGGTACTGCTGTGATGTGCTGCCTCGCTGCTGCTATGGTAAATGCCAATATCATATGGAATTAATAATATCTAGCCGCTCAAGGAACACAAAACTGCGGTTGCTAGCAGTGCGGTTAGCCGCACAGAGAAAATATCTAATTAAACCGCGATCGTAATGTCAACTGTTCAAAGTTTGTTTATTGACTCGATCCTAAATGGCGTTGTTCCATTTCGATATATTTCTATATCGCTGTGTCAAGATTCTCCGCCGATAATATAAATAAGGGCTTATTTAGGCTTATTAGAATGCTTATTAACCTTGATGCATCCGCGGCCGGGGAGCGAAGCCCCCGCTCCGGTCGCAAGGCCCCTCTACCTCCGGTCCGCCGGTGGCTCGTGTTGCTCTATGACCTCTACGAAGCCATCACGACTTCTGAGAGAGCTTATTAACCACTTCTATACTAAAAAAACAGGCTTGAGGTTAAGTGTCAGTTTTTCTGTTGCGAACAAAAAAAAAAATATCTATTGAATAATATTTTCAATGAAACCCCCAGTTATTAACCCCCAAAGTGACGGTTATTCAGCGCCTCAGCGTGACACGATCAATAACAATTGATATACATAATATTAACTAAGCTATCGCAAAAAGTCTGAAATACTTTCGATTTATTACACCTTGCGTCACCTGCACACCGCGATTCGTAGGCACCTTTGGTATTATAATTATAGTAATTAACAAATAACTAGAGTAGCCTACATGTTTTTTTATACCACAAGTTACAAGCACAAAATTAGTTTATTTAATAAAAAACTAAGTGTTTTTTTGCATTTGGAAATAGTAGTTAGATTCACCTCAGCTTACTCACTCTACCAGTCGTCGCTCCTATTAACGTTAAGGAAAGTGTTAGAAGTTAATTATTAAGTCATTTAAAAAATGTGTTATGTCAAAGATAGCCTTCTGTGATTTTCTTTACGTCATTCCGTCTTAACTGACGTTCTTGTGGATTACCTAAAGAAGTTACTAAAATGTGTCATGGAGGAAAAGTAAGCACAAACCATGGTTATGACGTCAATTAACGGTGCCTTCTCAAGATTCACAGGATGACTATACAAACAAAAAAAAACTTTGTACGTAATAGGTACAGCCAGCTTCACGGTGTGGATACCCCCCATGAAAGTACCTATGTTCGAAACCGCGATGGCCGCAAAGGAAGTTTTGTATTGTATTGTAATTTTTTTAAACAGTTTAGTTGGGCTAAAGGTTGAGGATGTGACATGCGATACCGCTGATGCACGTTCGATCCTGGTAGTCTGATAATTAGGTTTTTGTGTTCGTAAAATTGAATTTTTCTCTAAGGTACATTATAGCAACTTTTTCTTTTTATATATTGCTACTAGTAGGTTTATAATGAAAGAAATATAATTTATTTTATTACAATTTGTTATAAATTGAAAAACTTAACTATGTATAATATTATAGATAACTATACTTAACATTTATGAAAAGTTTGTATCGCTTTACTGCAAAATAGTTAACTTACAACAACTACTTGTAATGGTTGACAATTCACTTTCAAATTAATAGAATAATTTGATTCTGAAACATTTCTCCGACATTCGTTTCGCCGTTGATCGGTTCAACGACAGAACGATTCACTTTTCATTTTTTCTCCGACAGAACTTTTCAATGACGAACGATTCGCCGACAGAACGATTCACTTTAAATTTTTTCTCCGACAGAACTTTTCAATGACGAACGATTCGCCGACAGAACGATTCACTTTTGAAAATTACATCGACAGAACCTTTCACCGGCGAGCGATTCGCCGACACAACTGTTCATCTGCCCCTGGGTATAAAACATAGGTATTCGACATGTAGACCTGTTTCCGTTTATTGTTTTAAAGAAACACACAAATACACACAAAATACAATCAATAATACAATATAATACTAATACATAAAATTAAACTTTGCACTCATAGTCATTCCGTAGGATTTTATAATTTCCGGCTAGCTTATCATTTAATTCCATATACATAATTCTAAATTAAATGCACAATGCAGGCTAGTATTATTGAGGTAATGATAGACATACGTATACTTGATATTAATTTCTAAACGAAAACAATTAAATATGAAAATGAGGGTAGTCTTCAGTTTTTTACCTGTCAACGTCCCTCATTACGTTGTTATGTCTGCCCGGAATTAATTTCCAACGTGTTAATGAAAAGGTTTAGATTTGTTGTTAAAAAATGAGTGATTGTGTAATGTTAAAGTCAAAACGCGGTAAAGATATATTGATTCACGAAGGATATTCATATCATCTAAATAGAATACGAAATACGAAGTTCTACTGGCGGTGTACGAGAAAAAATGCTACCCGGTGCAATGTTGCTATCACTTCAACAGTGTCTACGAATAATTCTCATATTGTTATTTCGAAAAATTTTAAACATGTTCATTTGCCGGATCCCGATAAGCAGATTGAATTAACTGTAAAAGCTAACATCAAACAAAAAGCCCACCATTCAATGGATGCACCCTCACAAATTGTTCAACGGTGTATTCAAGATGTACCAAGTATTAGTGCTCCTTACATGCCGACTAAGGATGCCATGAGAATGATGGTTCATCGGGTAAGGAACAAGAATTTACCAAGTATTCCCAAAGATATACCTACATGCTGTTGTGATTCCCGATGAATTAACCAAAATTAACAATGATGTCAACTTCCTTATCGGTCACTACACTCATAATGAAGAATCCGTAATCGTATTTGGCACAAATGAGAATTGCAGACTTTTAAGTGAAGCAAATTATTGGCTAATGGATGGAACATTTAACTGTTGCCCCACCCCGTTTCGACAAATATATTCTATACATGCAATAGTCGGAATCCCGAACGGTACGCATAAAGTACTTCCTTTAATTTATGGTTTACTTTCACATAAAACTGTAAAATGTTATGAAATATTTTTAGAAATATTAAAACGACACACACTAAATACCTTGAATATCGATTTGTGCCCACAAATAATCCTCACCGATTTTGAACGCGCAGCAATGAAAGCTATAAAAATGGTGTTCACGGACTGCTTAAATAAACTTTGTTTTTTTCATTTGAACCAAAGCATATGGCGTCACATTCAATCGGCTGGTCTCGCGAAACAATACAACAGCGATCCAGTATTTGCCCACAAAATGAGACATATTGCTGCACTGGCATTTTTAGAGCCAATAGAAATTCCCGATGCACTTGATATAATAAAAAACGAAATTATACCTGATGAAGCTAAGAGAGTGATGCGATGGTTTGAAAAATATTATGTCAGTGGATCAGCGATAATTAAAAAATCCATTAGCTCCAAAATTACAGTAAAGCGAAGTCCGCCAATATTTCCTCCAAGGATGTGGTCAGTACACGACAGCCAACTTTCACATGTACCATTATCACAAAATGCGCTGGAGTCGTGGCACAGTAGGTGGAATACCTTATTAGGCCGGCGAAAATGGAACATTTTCAAAACAATAGTGGAGTTCCAGAAGGAACAAAAGCACACAGAATGCACTATCGAACTCATTAATTCGTCGGAGCCAACGCTTAAGAGAAACATATCAAAATATCAAGAGAGGATTACTCAGCATTTGTCAGAAAAGGATGATATGGACATAAAAACCTACTTAAGTGGCTGGGCTCATATTTCTCATTTATGTAATACAAAATAAGTATCCTATGAAGTTTATAATTGTTTTTGTTAATCATAGTTGATTTGTTATGTTTTTGTTTTGGTTTTAATCATGTTGATTAGCTATTTGTTAATAATAAATTTTTTTTTCATTTGCAAATATATTTCAGTTCCCCTTACAAAAAACGTATGTATAACCATAACATGTACGATACTTGTATTGACGTTGAAGCAAATACGTTTTTGTCACTTTTTTGGTTAGTTTTGTTCAAGTTTTGCATAAAACTTTAAGTTTCGTCTTCACAACTTGATTCAGGTGTAAACAACAAACGGAAACAGGTCTACATGTCAAATACCTATGTTTTATACCCAGGGGCAGATGAACAGTTGTGTCGGCGAATCGCTCGCCGGTGAAAGGTTCTGTCGATGTAATTTTCAAAAGTGAATCGTTCTGTCGGCGAATCGTTCGTCATTGAAAAGTTCTGTCGGAGAAAAAATTTAAAGTGAATCGTTCTGTCGGCGAATCGTTCGTCATTGAAAAGTTCTGTCGGAGAAAAAATGAAAAGTGAATCGTTCTGTCGGTGAACCGATCAACGGCGAAACGAATGTCGGAGAAATGTTTCAGAATCGAATAATTTTCATAATAAACGAGTGAAAAAACATGTTATCATTAGTTAACATTCTAATGAATAAACAATTTACATCTGTCGTAAATCATAAATGTTATGTACCTCCAATTACTATTAGCTATTAATCACAATAATGAAATAGTGAGGTCAAATTATTTATTCTTTAGTTATTTCAATGTTTTAATGGTGACATTTTATTTTATTATAATATTATAACGATCTAAACGTCGAGTGTACAGCAAATATAAATTTAAACAAAACAATCCATACTAAAATAATTAAAATAAGCCGTGGTGGCTAAGAGATGACCAGTCCCAACTGACAGCGCCCGTTCACGAACATGACGCATGGATCAGCACCATTCAGCTCAACCATTTTGAAGGGAGCTAAATGATCCAACACACGCGCCACCGTCAGCGAGACATTTGAGTGAGCATGACATCTATCAGCCGCCAGGGCACATTCAAGTCAATGAAAGACATTACCCGGTAAATGGTAGCTCGATAGTACATAGTACTCACACTTGTCCTATGCAATTATATAATACAAAGGAGACCGAGTTTATACAAAGCAAAGGTAGTCTTACAATCTTCAGCAGCTTCAGCAGTATCTTCAAATGTTAATCAATTAGTTGCGGTTGTGGAGCAGGACCAGCATTGAGCCAGGCATTTTTATCAGCGATATAATCCCCCAACTTATAATATGCCTGGCTGCATAGTGTGCGTTTTATACAAACTTTGAATTACGTCTCATTCAGTTGAAGTATGTGGGGAGGTATTTTATTATAACATTTTAAACAGTACCCCATGAAAGATGAGTCTCCTTTAGCCAGTCTGAAACCTGGTTGAACTAATAGCTCCCTATTTCTGGTACTATAATTATGTCTATCACCTCTTTTAGCAAAAATATGTACATTTTTTCTTACGTACATGATGTTTTCATAGATATATTGACAAGGTACCGTCAAGATCTTAATAACCTTAAACAGTTCCCTTAGAGAATCACGCCTGCGGAGATTATATAAATGGCTCTGATGGCTCTTTTCTGCAGAATAAAAATGGAATCGACGTCTGCAGCCCGTCCCCAAAGTAAAATACCGTAAGACATGATACTATGAAAGTAACTAAAATAGACTAGCCTCGCGGTATCTACAGCGGTAAATTGACGGATTTTTCTGACAGCATATGCTGCTGAACTTAGCCGACCCGCCAGAGATGTTAAAAAATGAGGACCCCATTGTAGCCTCGAGTCGAGCGTGATCCCGAGGAAAAAAGTTTTATCGACGAATTCTAGTTTCTTTTGATTCAATACTATCTCACAATCACTACTTTTGACATTAGGTAAAGAAAATCGTATACACTTAGTTTTTTTCCCATTTAATACTAAATTATTAGCAGTGAACCAATTATGGACCTGCATTAGGGCGTTATTAACGTCGTCAAAATTTGTAGCACTTCTTTCTACCTTAAAAATTAAAGAAGTATCGTCAGCAAATAACACCATTTTGTGGTTGATTTATAATAAATAACTTGACAACATTAAAAATGCCAACTGGCAACGTAATAATCAATTTTACAAATTTTTCAAAATTTTGTAACTGCTTTAACAAGTGATTAATTTATTCGTGTAAGAAAGTCCGAGTTTTATTTATTTCCTCGCAAATATGTTATAAAACGTTGTATGACATACGTGCGCTTTGATAATTACAGCCTCTGCTTTCTTGTAGCCCTCGCCTACGGCTCGGGCTAGCAATATCGCGTCGGCTGTAATTTGCAACTTACCGCACTTACATCATAATGTACTATTATAAAAAGTGTACCTATTGTTTGAATAAAATGAATGTCCTTCTTTCAAAAAAGCAAAAGCTGAAGAAGAGTATGTATTTTAAGCATATTTTTATTTTGTTTTATTAAGAGGTTCTTATCATGATTGACCATATTTTCAACATTGATTATTGGAAATCAAAAATAATGAATTTGTAACAAAACTGTAGCTTCATTATGTATAAAAATAAATAGATTTCTATAAAATGTCATTTGTTATTTTTATGTGACTGCCACTGCATGGCTTTCTTTAGTTCTCGGCCTTAGAACTGGCGTCATAAAACAAGGGGCACATGGGATAGCACATTGTATAGGCACTAACTCCGATGAGCTTGCCGAACCTGCCGAGCCTCCTACTGATTAAGTTTTCCCTATAACTCCTCTCATCATGTGTGCTTGGAATGAAGAATATGTAATAAGTAAACATTCTCGTAGCAGATTTAAATGAGCTTTGTAGGTCTTGCCCCGTCTACTTCCCGCCGGCGTTTCAAAATTATTTAATTCTGAAAGCCTATAAAAGATTGTCGAAATCCATATTCACACATAACTCGATATTAGGTACAAAATAATCTCAAAACACATTATAATCCTATTGAATCGATCAGCTGATTCAAATAAAATCCACCATCTTGCCTCATAGCATCCTCCTACCAGCGCACCGGTGGTGTTTAGTTTTGACAGCTGCTAATCAATTGCCGACCTCTTAGCGCTAAATAGAGTTTATAAATAAGAATTTTGCTAATCAGTTGCTTAGCAATTGATTAAAATTTAAGAGACGTTTATACTTAAATAAACTAATCATGTGAAACGGAACGTCATCTAAAGGGAGTAAAACATAATCCATACTTTTTTCCTTTAAATTAAATTTCCTGTACAAAAATCAAATCCGCGACGTGTAATGTCTTAAAAAGTTATGAAAATAATAACTATACACTTTTGATCTTGATGCATGAGACTTTTTGGTACCACTTTTGGTCATTCTCCTTTCTTTATGCCCCAATCTTTATCTAAACAATATACAATAGTAAAAGTAACAATCACTTCAGACCTGTCTCAGACGATTTAAACTTAATGAGCATGAGTTCTGTCATTCTAGATAGAACAATGATGACTAGCTACTTAACCCCACGGTTGTAGGTACTCTCTGGAGATTTCCACTTGAACCGTCCATTATTCCGTCATACGAGTATCTTATGTCACGCAGCAATGGTGTCACGCCAAAAAAAAAAAATCTGCCAAAAATTTTACCTCTAATAGTATCTTATAAAAAGACAAGTACAGATTAGATATTTTGCCAAATTGAAAAGACCAACGAACGATCATGCAATATCGATTGCGGATAAAGTGGAACTAGTGTCAGGTTAGCGGTATTCCGGGTGCTGTACGGGTCATGAGCGGTACCTAGTGGCCGCGAGACAGTGCGGTCTGCATCCGCGACGCGCGTACGTCACTCGCGGCACTTTCACTCGCACGCGTTCTCTTTCACCGCGACCTTGACCTGACGCATCCGTGCGCAGCGACCTGAGCAGATTACTTAATTTAAGCTTACGTAAAGTTTGTTAGTGTTCAGATTTAGGTGAATATCTATGTAGGGATTATCATCATAATCTATCAAAATCACCATCATTCACGATTATCATTCAAGTAGCCACCATAGGCGTGACATGTACTTATCATTATTTTTTTGTTGTTTATGTATAGATAGTATATGTACTTATAAAAATCAACTCTGCGGAGTTTCGCTGGCTAATTTAATTTGAACTTCAGAAATATGAAAGGAACACCGCGGCAACTGAAACTTCACCTCACATTCTTAGGGGTTTTTAATTTCACACGTATTTTGGTAATTAAATTCAAAATGAGATAAAATTGCTTAAATACTGCTTTAAGTATTAGATTAAAGCAAACTTCGTAAATATAAATATTTAAGATTCATGTATGTTTAGTTGGATTGGAATTACCTACTACGAATATTATGTAACCAAATTAATTTCAATTTAACATATCGACAGTGTCAATGACCCTTTGTATAAAACAAGTGTGTGTGTGTTTGTTGTGGTGGTGTGAAATAAGAGAATTGCCCCCGTTTACTAGTACAGTCTGTGATCAATATTACCTAACCCTCTTTAATTTTAACCAATTAACATACTGCAGTGTAGATGCAGTTCGCATACAAAGCTGTGTTCGGAAGACGCGGAAGAAGCGTTGTATGTACGACGTATGTACTCACCCAAGTACACACACATCTCGCCAGTTTTGTTTAAGTTCCATGTAATAGGGGGCGAGCCTGTTGTCATCCATCGGGCACTAATCCTGAGTTCCAGACTCCCGGCTGCTGCTGAGAAATTCCAGATGAAATCGAACCCAGGACCTCATGCACAGCAGTAGCCCTTGGGACCACCAGACTTAACGAAGCGAAACAATAATTAAAATAATGACATTTATACTTCAATGAGAGGTACTTTGCTAGCAAAAGGTTGCAACATTTTACGGTGGCAGGGACATCGACGCGCAAACTGAAACCATGGATTCAGCACATGATTTGTTTTTACTTTATTATAAAAAAACAGCAATGTATAACTTAAGTACCATGTTTGCAAATAAATAAATAAATAGATTTTGAACCTCCGGGACGTTGAAATTTTACGTCGGTTGTTAAAAAAAAACTACTTGTCCATATATTTTCACCGTGTGGGTAGGTATTTTATTTTTCTATAGAACAGTAGATTTGTTTTTGATAACCTGCGACAAATTTCTACGCAAGGGTCTAGAATCATGTGCTGAATTTGTGGATGAATGATGTCTCTGCCATCCTGTCTGTATCTTACTTTAAGATTATCATGCATAATGTAGGTTCTGGGTCAACGTTTTGGGTTACATTGTATTGAATTTCAAACAAGGGTCAAGCACCAATCCACATGATGTCTTAGGTACGTACCTAGAATGTAGGTATTTTATTATTGATTTTTGTTTCATTAAGCTTGTACAACACGGTCACATTAACTTGACGCATCTCTGGAATGCGAGGCCCCGCCCGCTTCCCCCCGCATTCCCTTAGCTCGCCCAGCAAGGGTCAGTATGGTCAGCATCTTTGTTACCGATACGCGCGTCGATAATTTGGTTAGATTTCTGTTGTTGTTATATTGTTTTTGGATATTATTGTTACGTTTTCATTATTGTTTTGTTAAGTTTAGACTATTTTTGGACTGTTGTTTGAAACCCGTAAAACATGGGGAAAACATACACAGTGAAGGGAGAAATCTCGTTTTAAAAGTGCTACAGTTTTTCGAGAATGAAAAGAAAAATGGACGTTTTTGTGGAAAAACGAACCTGTGCCGCAACCGGGATTTCAAGAAGTACTCTTTTTAAGTACTTTAAGATTAAATATTTTTGACTATCAACATAAAATAGTTTTTTTAGTACTCTACACTTCCTGCAAATAAAGATTTGAAATTATATAGGTAGTATCTACTACCTACATACAATTTTTTTTCTTAAAAAAAAACGTTGCCCCACACTAGAAATTTCTCCTGTGTCGTAGGTGCGTTTAGTTGTTGATGCTTTTTTGTCACACCGTACCCGAGTGCCAAAATGACGTCATCAACGCCAAGCGTCAAGTTAATGTGACCGCGTTGTATTTACTTAGGGTGCACTATGGATGCCACTCTGTTCCAAAAGTAGGCGAAAACGTCTATCCTTGGCATGTCCGTGCTTTTCCCTTTTTGTCTAAGAATAATAAGTTTCGGAAGTTTAAGATCTACTACCAGCCTCGGAAAAAAACTAGACGGACACAACACTGATATAGCTCCACTTTTCCTCAATCCTAGTCAAACGGATTCGATCGAAATGAAAACAATTCAATTGGGATAATGTTATGAAACATTGCGCGTGCGTCGCCGGGCCGGCCACGCGGTGCGCGTCGGTGTAACCGTATTGTCAAGTGTGACGCGCACACATTGCGCAACCTCCGGTGCCGCCTCCGCGAGCTCGCAGGTAACGGTACCGCTGACCGTCATAATGTGTCCGTGGTCTACGTGCAAGCATCACTGCTCCTTTCAAGACATAGATGTGTAATCTCCGCGCTCGGAAATTCCTTAATTTTTGGAAAATGTAAATCAGAATTTGCAAGACTACGATCCAATATAATATAATATAATCCAACCAGCCATAGAGTTATAATCTTTTAGGACATAAAATGATTCCGCGGGTTTGAACAAAGCGAAAAAAACCAGCAAAAGAAATGACTGCTCTTATCTCTTCAGGTCGCTACAAAACTAGGCACGCCACAATTGCGGCGATAAGTCCCCTCTTTGAGGAGTGGCTACAGAGGCGCCACGGCGTCCTCACCTTCCGCCTGCCGCAGGTCCTCACCGGACACGGTTGCATCAGGAGGTTGCTGTTCCGGATAAGGCGGGAGGAAACGCCCAGGTGTCACCATTGTGCGGATCGCTCGGAGCACACGGTGGAGCATACGGTGGAGGTTTGCCCTGCTTGGGCGGAGCACCGCCGTGACCTCGTGCAGGCGATTGGCGGTGGCGGTCTCTCGCGTCCGGCCCTAGTCCAGACCATGGTACGGAGCGAGAGGGCATTGGAAGCCGTCACCGCGTTCTGCGAAACAGTAATGTTCGCGAAGGAGGAGGCGAAACGCATGAGGGAGAGGCAAAATTCGCGCCCTCACGCCCCTAGCCGCCGCAGGAGACGCCCTCGGCGGCGTCGGGAATCCCAAGCCGGTTCCCGGCCACCGTTGGCGCGGGCTTGCGGACGGCGAGCAATGGGCAGCCCCGCCGTCCAATAAGGACCCTGGTCGACGGCGCGTTGTGTTCCACGCGCGCCTCAAAGAGATGTCAGCAACAATGACGGGGTCTGCTAGGGCCGATGCCTGCCAGGGTTGCGGGAAAGTCCGAAAAGGTTACCGTGGCCCCTGGCACAGGCAACTGAAGGAACACGGGTGGGTTTTAGTCAGTAAGAGTCTGACACGACGTCCCGCTCCGCCCAGAGCGGGACAAGTTATTTAATGATTTCCCACAAAAAAAAAGGTCGCTACAAAACCAAGTTTGTTTTGAGGTTTAAAAAAATGGTGAGGACATAATTATTTAATGAATTTATTGAATATGTATTGAATTTATTAAGAACTTACGCTTACTCGCTGTTGGATGGTTTTAGTGTTTTACTGTTCGACGATTGACACAACTCTGTAGGGAACATTCAATTTTAAATTATTATCAATTTAGAACGTCAACGAAACGTTACGGTCGTGGAACCTAAACATCGTACCTACGCAAATCAGCGTACAAGTACAAACACTGCAGATGTTCTCACATGCTGCCCGGGCGGTGTCCCAGTGGGGCCCGCGTAACAACAACATCCGCAGCCGGCCACGTCCGAACACAAGCATGTGACGTACTAACATACGTTCAACTCGGCAAGACACCATCATAGCGCTTGGACTACTTTTCAGTGGCGCTCAAATTGACGCAAGTGTTTGCTACCCCACAGCACACCCACAGCTAACCTTCCAAGTTTCGTATAAACTTTTAATTTTATATTTTCTTTTTGTTTCGTTTCTGTGTTTGTTTACTAACAATAGTTTTTAAGAACAATGTTACTAACAATTGGGCCTACTTGCCATAAACAAATAAATATTTAATTTAATTTAGCAACACATTTTTGGTTAGAAAGAGCAATAGCCAGAATTTTATTAAACTGATTTATTTCTGAATACAAATTTCAAAAACAGATTTCGGGTGCGCTTCGTATTACACACATTATATTAAAATCATGTTTTTAACATTTTCGTCGAAATTATAGTACCTAGTTTCGCCGATTTTTTTTTAATATAGTATTTAGGCGAGGCCTAAAGTATCCTACTATATTAGAATATAGTAGGATACTATATAATATACCTAGCAAGGTTGGCAACCCTACCTGCGGCGCCCAGCGATGTGATGCGCGCGTGACGCAATGCGCGTTGGCGGGACGTCGATGTGACGTGCGCAGCCACAGGCCCACCACATGCGCCCGCGCGACTTAGTTCTTTAAACTAGTATTTGGTTGGTAAACAAACTGTTCCTGTGGCAAATCCGCATCCTTCTCACACGTGTGATGCATTCAGCAAACTGAAATATAGAAATAACCCAGATTCAGTTGTTATTTATATAGAAACACGTCATTAGGTTCCTTGGAACTCAGTTGTAAAGCTTTTGTCAGTAACTATCTGAGTGCGATTTCTTTTAATTCAGTGCCATATCCGTATATATATATATCCGGGACATCGCGGTATCGTCGGAATTTCACAATTGTACCTTTCAGTTATCTGTAAGATCAGTAACGTCTTATAACGATCAGTTTGTCGGATGCAGCCGATTGTTCCGACATTATAATAATCCTACATTTATGTGATCTACGTATGATATTATTATGAAAGAATATTATGTGTATAGTGATACATAAAATGAAGGAAGATAAACATAGGAATGTTATTTCTGAATTAAGTTCTCTTATAAATAATAGTTAATGGGTAAATAAAAAGAAACCGTTGCTAGCTTCTACGCTTAACGAATTAAGCCAGCTGCATATTGTCTCCTCAGATGTTCTGAAAATGTTTACTCTCGATGTGTGGGTGTCCGCCATACAAACTAAAGGAGTTATTATATGTGATCTAGAATATGTCAAACAATCAAAAAAATATTATGACTCTAAGTTACTGGTAAATGAAGTGGTAGCAGAATTAAATAATAAGTATAACGATTGGGATAAAATCTTCACGGACGGTTCAAAAAATGTTAGCGGTGGTGGGGCAGCTTTCTTTCATAAAAAAATAGACTTCAAAGCTAGCTTTAAAATTGATGCAAATACTTGTATAATGTCACTGGAACTCATTGCAAATACGAAGCAGTAGCTTATGTTCTCAGTCAAAATTTACACAAAGCAGCTATTTTTACCGACAGTAAAAGCGCTTTACAGCATGTAGCTCGATGCGCCTCTGGTTGCAGAGGTGCATCGATAGCTTACGACATTCTTAAAATTATAAACATTATTAATAAAGACGAAATTAGAATTATATTGCAATGGGTTCCAGCCCACATAGGATTACGCGGCAACGAGGAGGCTGACCGGTTGGCAAAATTGGCAATTAACGCAGGGAATGAAGTTTCTTACATACCTGATCACTGGGAATATGTCTCAAAAATCTAGGAGTCTTGTTATGATACATGGAATGATCAATTCAACGAGATTTCGAAAACAAAAGGTATATGGTACAAAGTAATTCAGAGTGAACCTTCTCGCGTGCCCTGGTTTGATGACACTAATTTAAGTAGGAGTTACGTCAAAGTAGCTTTAAGACTGCGTTCGGGGCACTTTCCATCAGCAAAATTTGCTTTCCTAATGCGTAAGACAGCATCTCCAAACTGCGAAGTATGCAACAAAATAGAAGACGTGCAACATTTGCTGATGGAATGCCATAAGAACAAAAATGAAAGAGATTCATTAATTAGGGAGTTTGGTTTAAATATTTTAGATCTTGGGCTTATTTTCACTATTTTAGCGAAACCTAAATCAAATGTTGCAAAAAAATTGTGTGGTCTAGTACAACAGCTTGATCAATAAATAGCTAAATTTGTTAAATAATAAGGATTATAAGAATATTGTTATTATATGTTAATTTTAGTGGTGGAAGAGTAGTGATAAGGTACAATGGGGTTGGCGTATCCATGTGGATAAAAACCCTTTATTAATTTATAAGAAATAAAAAAAAAAGGTGCATAAGGTAGATAGGTATGGTAAAATGAATGCGGGTTAAAGTTCTATTGACTGAAACTAAGGTGAAGAAATAATGTGAGATGAAATAGTAAGTAATCCAAAGATTGAAAAGAGAACTTGAGCTCTGTTCCTGCCCAATACTATTTCCGAACTGAAGTGCGTACTTTTAGACAGAGTGGTAAACGAGGTCTAAACCTTTATGCTAGACGGTCCACAGCAATTGGTAGTAAGACCAGTAGGCTACCATCGACAACAGTATCTCCAAGTACATGGCGAAAAAGTCACGCTCATTCGATTTATCAAGCGACCATTTGGGTCACTTCTACAGCAGGAGGTACTGCCTATGATAGGTATGGTAGGGGGTATGTGCATGCGCTGCAGGTCAAGTACGCGCGGCCGGCGGGCGGCCACGCACCTCCGGCTATGCGTGACGTATCAATGACGAGCCCTCTCCAAGTCTCGACAATCATAGAGTAAAACTTTTTACTACTCAATGACTGACTATATACGTATATGACTCGCATAGACCAGTTAAACATGGCACGAAATGACTTGACCTATTTATACTTATCAGTGCGGGGAACATGGATGCCAATGATGATGGTGATAATGAAGTCAGAAGTAGCGATGTACGTTAAGTCTGGCGTATTTACTCATGTTTACAGAAAATTTAATTATGGTACCCTTCAGTTGAAAGAAATAACGTGGACGGGCAGAAGGGAACACCGGGGTGGTTTTTAGTCAGTAAGAGTCTGACATACCCCGCCGCCCGCCCCAGGGCGAAGGACATCCTTGAGGACAATCCCCAAAGGAAAAAAAGAAGTTGAGCCTAACCAAAAAACATACTTTCTCTTAATCCCGTCGATTTTGCTATTGAACAAGACAATAAGTATTTTTCTGTATTTTTATAAACGTATTACAATATAATATAATCTACATTTATATAAAAACCGATTGTAGTACATGTATCTGTTTTCACAAAGTAGGTAGTATAAGGAGTAACCGTGCCGATCCTAGTCGCCTATGGCCGATCCCCTCTAATTGCGTTACTACAATTTTATTTTTACAAGTTAACATAAAAAAAAAATACAGATACTAATGCCCGAGCGCATTTGCGTGTGTGCGCGTGAGTGTGTGTGTGTGCGTGTATGTGTGCGAGCGTCCGGCAGTGTAAGCGGTAACTAAGGGAATTGAATTAGTGTGGGTTAATGTTTTGGGTGAGTGATACAATATACAAACTTGTCCTAACTTAACTAAATTAAATATTTTTCTGTTTCGTCGTAGGTTTTATTTTGAAGGAATGTGCGGGCAGTATTTTTACAATTATGATAAGACAGAGATATTGCGCATTTTTTGTTTATTGTATTGTAAAGAGACGGACCTAAATAATAAAAGAATCTTTTGGTAAAGGACAAGCGAGTTTTTAGAGGAATACATATTTTATCTTTTCGGCGTTTGGTAATTTCAATATAGGGGGTATGCGGTGTTGCAACAGAATTGAGTGTAAAATGAAGTGTTGCCGCACGTTGAGGACGTTGTAGTTTTTGTTTATCTAATTAATTGGATAAATTACTGGACAGAAGGTAGCCACTTTGAGTATGGCTCGATGTGCAACTTCCAACGGCTTAAGGATAGTTTTTGCAGCACCACCCCAACAAGGAATACAATAGGTAATAATAGATAGGCATAAGGCAAAATAAAAATTGGTGCCGATTCTCTTGTCACAAAATTCTCTAAACTAGACTAAAAATCACCAAAATTTAGTTTATTCCTGTCAAACGACGATTTCCCATTCTGAAATTGACTAAAGTGACACAACTGTCGACACGGTTGTCGACACGGTTGGCGCAGTGTTTAAGCGATTGACTGCTGCGTTACGTGTCGCGGGTTCGATCCCCGCACGGAACAAATATTTGTATGACCTGCAAGTAGTTTTTCCGGGTCTGGCCATTTGTGTATGTGAGTTTAAATGTTTGTAAACGCACCCACGATACAGGAGAAATTTCTAGGTGTGGGGCAACGTTAAAAAAAAAAAAAAAAAAACTTCACTATATTTTAGTTTGACAGCCATAAGATGGCACTGAGATAATGATTTAGTGAAAATGGCAATTTTGCTATTCTGAATTTGAAGTTTTTCATCTACAATTTTGATTGTTTAAATAAATCTGACTATTTTTAATCGCGATTAAAAAGGTGTGGAATAAAATTAGATGTCATGAACTAAAATTCACACCAACACCTCGACCTCCGGTGCGAAAACAGTACTGTATCTTTTTTCTTTTCTTTTACTTTTATCTCGAAAACGGTGTGTCACGTGGTACGGCAAACAAGTACCACGTGGAGTCGCAATTACCAAATTTGATTTTAGATGTGTTTAAATTATTTTCAATAAAATTTAGAGATTTTATTTGGCAGAATAGCTTTAAGATTCTCATATCCAAAAGTAAGGAATTTTAGTGATAGTTTAGTTAGTTTAGTTCGGTGTACAACAGAATCGGCACCATTACGTATATTATTTATATATATTCTTTATTGTACACCACAAAAAGACTTATATAAGTTTGCCAACTGCCAGTAAGGACATAATATGAGATTTAAATTTAAGATTCTTATCTATGACTATACCTAGGTATTAGATTTCATCCGTAAAGGGTGCACCGTGGCATGAAACCTGAGTTTGAAAATTGTATGTGTGAGCTTTAAGTGATATTGGTGGGTTTGGTTGGGTAGCAGAACTGATCGAGTAGGTAATGAACTTGGTTTTGGAGGTATTAAGTGTAAGTGTATGGAAATAAAGCCCGTTTAGCGCTACATCAAAGCCATGCTCTGCTTTGTCCTTGAGTTCAGACCATGTGCTGGCGGCGAAAGTTATAGCAGGCTCATCTGCAAAGGATATCTGAAAGGGATCTTGGCATTTTGGAGTCTCCTAATACAGGCTTTATTAGCTTAAAAGGAGGCTCCAATCACTACCTAGTAATGTAAGAAAACTTGTTAAAACTAATAAACATTTTTTCATTTTCATTTTTTTCATTTGGGATATTAATATTGCATAAGGGTCGATTTTTCAATGCTGAAATAAACAGTTAGATAGTACATTTGACAGTTAACAAAATATTGCATTTCTCAATCGTCAGATAGGGTCTATCTGGTCAATAACGTCCCTAACTGAGGAATAAAACTATCTGCCTCTTTGACGGCCAGATTAACGTCTATTCGATAGAAACAACTAGATCCAGTGACGTTTAGTTTGAGGTTATTTCTCTTATTTCCAAAGTTATATCGAAATTGTGGATATTTTCGATACTATTGACAACCAGGCAATTGAGGAAGAGGCTATTATGTATGAATATTTAAATATTGAATGAAAACAAAGAGTAATCAGACCAAGGCCCGACCAGTTTGCTATGTGGGATTCAAAAGAATTTCATCGTCGATTCAGGCTTTTGAATATTTGAATATTTGCTTGCCCTGTTATGTGATAAAATAAAGCACGAAACACAAAGGTAAGTTCTAAGTAAGTAGCTTTTACAATAATAATAATAGTAATATATACCTATTGTTTAGGTACCTACCTACAAAATATTTTACTAATTTATATTTTAGTTTACTTACTTATATCATTTTCTCCTGAGTGCAGTCTTGAGTTGCATTTTAAGCAATAAACTCATACCAAATGCATCGTACGGTCATCCGCACGTCGCGTAGAAATACTTGCTTTCATAGTCAAACTTTTACTGTGACATGCGGTTGACTGTACTTGCCTAACTACATGAAAAATCACATTCACATTGTATTCCGTTTCGCCTCCTTCCGTGCTGCTAACACATGCACGCAATTTGCAATCTGTCCGTGGTAAAGCAGGCAGAAATTAGATAATTTACAACTGTGTTTTGTAGGTAGCCTACCAAATACTGTTGTAAATTATCCATTCATTCATCCAGTCCATTATTATCGAAATAATAGGTACTGAGTCACTGACAAAAGACCGAAAACCAAACTACAAAATCACCACACACAAGAATTGATTGACGAGAAAAGAAAAGAATGAACAGATAGATGCACCACGAAACGAAAAGTATAATATTGGTTATTATTTAAACGTCAAATAATCGGAAGTCAAAGCATTTGCTGTCCTCTTCTATCACACATTACACCATATGCGTGTTTATCGCTCGTACAAGATTACAGTGAAGTTGGCAACTAAAATCCCCAGATAACTATCAGATCAGCTTGTTATCTGGTCATTGAAAAATGCAACAATTTGATTTGTCCTTTTAACAGTCAGATAAGTTAATTCGCTAGTTAGTTATCTGTTCAGTTATTCGACGATTGAAAAATCGGCCCTAAGTCGTTTATAATATTCGTCATTTGTCGTTGCCTTGTGGAATGCCATAGTAGACTGGAAGCTCATTGCTGCTGTGACGATCAATCTTGACTGTCTGGGAGTGAATTGTGAGGTGAGGTGTGAGCTTTGAAAGAGATCAAGTTGCGATCCCCTGACACCCATCCTTTCAAGTTTGAGTAAGAGAGAACGGACGGGGATGGTGTCGAATGCCTTCGCGAGCTCTAAGAATATTGTTAGGACCTTTTTATTAGTGTTCAGGTTTTGTACAATATTGTTAGTTAATTCCTGAACTGCGTCACAGGTTGACTTATTTTTACGAAATTCAAATTGTTGTGATGATATAAGTTTGTAATGTTCTAGGTAGTATACAAGTCTTTTATTGATAAGACGTTCTAATACCTAGGATAAAGCAGTCAGATCTGCAATGGGATGGTAATTATTCGGCAGGTTTCCGTCGCCTTCCTTGAAGACTGGGTGAATGATTGCCTTTTTAAAAGAAGAGGGAAAGACGGCAGTCTCGAAACAGAAGTTAAAAATATGGCATAGTATGGGTGCCAGGGAGGTTGAGTATCTCTTCAGGATGTAGGGTGATATTCCATCCCAGCCAGTTGCAGCATCAGAGCGCAAAGAATGAATGACTGTTGTAATTTCGTCAAGGTCAGTAGGGTCGAGGACGAACGATGAAGTCGATGTGATATCAGAAGTGGGTTGAGTGACTGTCATTGGCTGTATTGCTAGTGTGAATTATATCATTTGCAAGCCTCTCGCCAATGTTAACGAAGTATGAATTTATTACGTTGCAAGATTCAATAGGTGAAGATGACAAAGTTAGTAATAAACCGGATGTGATCGACGGTTTGAGGATTTTGCGTCTTTTATACTGAAAATAGGGGTGAAATCCAGTTGTGACATTGATTATTGGTCAAGCCCTTCATAGTAAATTTTTGTTATATGAGAGTTTGCGACCGTTCGTAAACATTTATCGTGAATGCAAAGTAAGAAAGAGGAGTGATCAGTTATTGTGGAGCTTAAGACAAATGTGTGGGTGGGGGAAATTGTTATGAAGAACGTGTGGTCCAAACAATTGCCATCCTTGGTCGGTAGGGTGTGGCCAGGAAGATAACCAATTTAGGTATTCGTGGGAGCGCATGTCACACGTGGAAGGTTTGATGTCCACGTTCAGGTCACTAGTCATATCTACCGATTTAAATCTATGCAGCGACGGAAGAATGTTGTTAAGAACTGTGAGAAAGCTGTTTATGTTTTCTATTGACGGCGATCGATAAATACAGATTATCGCCAAGTCAAAGTTAATTTTTATAATAAGACCAGATGCAGATCAGTAGAAATCTGGCTCTTCATCACATATAACAGACAGGTCCGATTTCCAATACACCACTACACCATCACTTTGATTTATAATTAAGTTTGGTGGTCATGAACGCAGAGCAATTGTTCAGAATCGGGATGCTGCTATTGCTAGAGCATGGTTACTAACATTCAGTTAAAACAACCAGATCTTAGTCGAAAAAAATTCGGTGCAAAAGCGTTTACAAGTAAAAAGTTACGGTTTACAGAGCGAATGTTTTGTGTCAGGCTTTTCAATAAGTTATTAGGACACTTCACAATGGGGAGTGTTTTCTCAGGTGCGCATGTATAGGTATTTTATACAGATTGGTCGTCGATGTCGTCAATTAAATGGTTTATGTTAGTAGTTATTTTTCCGGTAAAGTAAAGTCAGTTTGAAGGATACGAGAAAAAGGATGGTATTTGTTTTAGGAACGTGTGGGAAGCTTATGATTGGGGGTAATAAATTTGGAAACATATTTTTTATGATATTGAAGTAGCCAGGTAAGGAATAATAGGAATGAACGCAAGCATAAGCAAGTAGTTGTTGAGCGATTCATGTATGAGAGTATGTGGTGCTAATTTGTTTGTGTTTGTATTTAGTATTTTAAAATAGCAATTCGTAAAAATCCTAAGAGTAATCAAATAATGCGTAAGACATAGCAGGGTATAGTTAAATGCATGCATATTGACATGTATCCTACGACTGTTGGAGGGTGGGGACTGGGGACGGGCTGGTGATATCACAATTTCATTTTTACTACGTGTGTTTATATTAAGGAAATAGCTTCTTATTTTGAAAAGTCCTAAGTTTTTTGCGAACATGCCATATACTTTCTAAGATATAAAGAGAAGGCAGAGTTAGTATATGAATTTCTATGAATTTGTTTCTAAGAGACTCGCGAGTACCCATAATAAAGACCGTGCGGATTGCCGTCTTTTGTAAAATGAAAATTGAATCTAAGCTAAGCAAAGCTTTCTCTGTCCATTGACGTGAACACGCCATACTATTTTTTTTGGTGCCCCTTTTGGTCTTAGAAGCATTCTTAAGCCGTTAGTCAGTAAGCCGGCATGCGGCAGTGGGTCCCGAAGCAGATTCGCACACGTTGCAACGTGCCAGCCCTGCGGTCGATGGCCCATGCATGCTGCTACCTCAATTATTGCACATTATGAACTCATTCGACACTGCACGAAAGCAGATTTTCCAATCAAAACAGTGAGTAATCTTTAAATAACACTGATTGGTTTTAATTATAAGACGTAAGATCGACCGGACTGGTGAGTCAATACTAATGTTTCGCTCAAGGCCGCTTAGAAGCGAATTAGAATTGGCGTTCGTGCTGGTTTTTTCGGAGCTAACATTACGTCAAAGTGTGCCACAAGACATTACACTCGTAGATCAGCTTTTTTTTTCAGCTGTGACGCTCGTGTCACTGAAACGGTTGCTCCACTGTCAATATATTAAGACATTGTGCAAAGTGTGGAGTTTCAAAGAACCAAGTGAAGCTATGACGTGCGTCAAGTGAAGCTATGACGTGCGTCAAGATATGTTATGTTACCGAGCTGCAATAAGTGGCGACACCAGAAACGGTAATCGAGATGTTTGAGTCACACACTACTGAGAAGCGAGATGAATGGAACGAAAACTGAATGGTTTTATATTTTGGGGAGTTTTGTCCGACTGTTTTAAAACCGCTTAAACAGTCACAAATGTTCACGAACAATATATCATTAGTTCATTACTTACTGCTTTGCTCATTGTTCAGTAAGTCCTTAATCTTACTTGTTTCGTCTATGTTTGCCTTCGATCAACAATACCAACTAGATAACGGGTCTCACTCGGCGCTGTTATTTACCGAGACGTATTTCATGCGCCGCGCGCCGTCGCGTCGCCGCCGCGCCGCGCCGAGCCGATATCTAGTCGGTGTTGTTGATCGAAGATTTTTGCAAAATGTTGCGACATAGCATTGATTTCACAACATTGTGTTGCTTTTTCTGTTAGGCCTAGATAGTCTATATCTATATTTTATAGCAGTATTTATAGATATTTAATATTTAGTCTTAGCAATATATTAGGTACCTATCATGTTCAAATATGCAATATTGTAATCTGTGTATTTTACAATTTCTCTTTAATTGGATTTGCACACGTCTCCGTTCGGTGACTAATAAGTAACTTGGTACTTACGCTTAACGGATCATTCCTGTATTATGTAAGAAATACTTAATATTCCAGACCCGTCCATAAAAGTGCTGTTTTTTTTACAAAACTTAAGTGTCTCGTGCGGATGCTGCTCCTCAGTACATATTATCTTCACAACGCGGATCTAACGGAATTTCTCAGTAGTCCCGACGCAGGCGGCGCGGCGCCGGCGCCGGCGGCCGGCGGCGGCGGGCGGCGGCACGTGGCGGCGCGCGGCGGTACATGCGAGGATATGACGCACTAAGCGACGGCGTTAGTAGCACTTTTACGACACTTTTTTTTGCTTTCTACGTTCGTTGATTAAAATAACTGGCAAATCTACGTCAAACGGACCGTAGATAAGATTTATTGCTATCCTTTTAAAGTATTTCAAATATTTGTGCCAGTAATGAATGAATTCTCAGAAGTCTGCTGCTAGTTTTTTCAATCAAAGATACCGACAGTATTTTCACTTGGTGGTGTAAGTATGACTAACACTAACAGGGTGAAATGTTCTGGTTGCAGGCGTTGTCTTATTGATTGGCTAATCCATAGTCGTGACTCTCTATCAAGTCGGAGACCATAATTTATTAGCTGCTCCTTGGCTGGAGCTTCCAGTAATGCAGCAGCTGCCTCCAACGCTCGAGCTCTCTGCCTTGTTCTACCAAATAGACTTAACTTTCCAGTTAGGTAAGTTATGCAACCATTTTCTTGTTCTTATATATTACTTATTACTACTTTACTCCTTGTAAAGTGTCCGTGTCTACGAACATAGAAGTTCAGAGAATAATGATGTCCGACCAAGGTTCATGTATATGTTGTATTCATTTCTCTGGAGTAGGGTATCTCATGAGAGTGTAGGACGACTCTATAGTAACTCTGTAAACATGAGTAACTACGCCAGACTCAAGATACATCGCTACCTACTTCATTATCACTATCATCATTGGCAGCCTTCGTTCCAACTACGGTCGAGTACAGTACGAAAGTTTAGTGGTAGCTTGCAAGATGAACACGCTGCAACGCTATCGAGTGAATAAGCTAATGATGCTTAATTACTTAATTAGCCGATCATAATTATAGTGAGCAGTGACGCGTGGTAGGGCGCTACTGGCCCGAAAAAATAGAACCGAATGGAAGGAAGTCAAAGTAGGTATTTCAAATAGGCACATAACAGGCACTTTTGAATGTCAACATTTACATTAAAATAGAATTGATTCTAGTCGCCCCTTCCAAAAGGTAGTTTCGTATGGAGAAGAATGGGCAAGAAACTCCACCGTTACTCTTTTAAAATGTGTACACACATCAATGTGTAATACATCAATTATATAATTATATGTGACGACGATGCACCTATATGCACATTACCCTACTACAATAGGTAAAAAGAATTAAAAGATGTAGCAATGATAAATAAGTTAATTAAGTGATAGATACACGGTGCTTACACTGTTCACACATTTACAAACATTGTAGGTACAAGTATACGATTTTCCAAATGATTTAAACAAGTAGTATGTCAGTGTGTGAGTTGAAAGTAATCACAGAATGTAAATCAATGTCTTAAAAATAATAAACTATACAATTAAAGTAGCAACAAGTTTAATTTTGTCTAGACTTTAGATTGCCCTATGGAGCTGGACCAACATGTTTCCAAGCATTCTTATCTTGGATATAATCCTCTAATTTGTAATATGCTTGTTTACAAAGTGAACTTTTTATATGAGTTTTTAATTTTCTTTCATTTAATTGCAATATATTTGCAAGGTATTTTGTTGTAGCATTTAACACAGTACCCCATAAAAGATGTATGTACTTTAGCTAATCTGAAAAATGGTTGATCTATTTTATCTTTATTTCTAGTATTAAAATGATGTCTTTCACTTATTTTATTAAAAAGGTGCAGATTATTTCTCTACTATACCACTATACTTGACTCGACTATATCACTATTTGACTACATTGTTGTTCTTCAGACATACTTAGTTACTAAACTACGCCACTTGACTCAATTACTAACGTAGTCCGAACCAGGCTTAAGCTACAGTAAAACAATGGACTAAAGTACTTATAATGTGTCCTTCTAGAAAGTTTGTCTTTGTAACAGCTGGTTCAACCCTTGACCCACTATTTAGATTAGAAGGCTCATGTGGCGAAATGTGTCCAATAGGCAGAGGCCCTTTAGAGAATATCAATCAAATATCGTTACACTGTTTTAGGTACCTTGCAGGGATAAAAAAGGTTTAAAATTTATTATTATTAGGGTTTTATTAGGATGTTATGGATTTATGGTCTGAAAATAAAGAATTAATTTAATTTATTAATCTAATTTATTATCGTATTCACAAATATCATTTTGTTACAGGTTCGTCAATTTACTTCAAGAATGCAAAGGATTTCCTCCCTCTGTTGAGTGCATTGTCATTTATCGTCCACTATCATTAAACGCCTTCTAACATTCTTTTAACACGTTCCGGAGCGTCTCACGTGACAGGAGGTCATTGTAACTGTAGGTATTTAAGTGTCAGTGTTCTCGGTCAAGTGCCAATCTGGTCATTGTTGTGTTACTAGTTCTCGAATGGATGTGTAAATGTGTGCTAGTGCGACAATGGCGCCCAATTGGGTCAACTGTTATGACTTGCATCATAGACTGTATGATCGGAACAGGATAATGTTCAGATGACGCGGATGCCTCTGGTCTGTGATTGCCAAGCTTACGTTGTTTTACGTAGGTGCATCTATTAAATAATTTGTGGTTTTGCTCTAATCATGACATCTTGCCTCATTGACGCACGGGATGTAATTAATGACTGATTCGTAAGCTTTCGCAATCCTCTTTTAGTGAACACTCATTGGTTCTAATGGTAGTTTCCATTCTTGTTGGTATCCCGTTGGCTAAACGTGCGTGCAATGCTGTTCAAGTTCAACAGGTTATGTTTCTGTTAAGATTCCAATTATCTCAAGTAATTTGGTTTAACTATCTTCTCTTTTCATTTCTTATCACATTGTTTTATTGGCATATTATTATGGATTTTGTTTATGTTTCTCTTCGTTTACTTTTATTTCATCTGCATTCATTTTTTCTTTACTTGTTATGGTAAAGCTCGTATTAAACGTATTTTTTTCACTTTGTGCGTCTTGTTCTTAGCCAGTGACGGCTTGTTATATGTCTTTCTTCTGACCGTTTTTTACATTCATAAAATGATTAAGATGCGGTACTGGTCATGAGTCGTAATGGAATTTTCAACAAATATTAAAATACACTCGCGGTCAAATAATTCGGGTCGATTACGATAATCCCTGTACCTTGCAAATTAATAATGGTACATGCATAAAACTAACTTTATATTACAGAGAATTTTAATATCCTATGAAATAAAACTTTAAAATATGATCTACAACATAATATTAAAACAAGTAAAACATTTAAAAACCTTGAATTTCGAAATTAATTCAATTCGCGCTTCTTTTACTTTTGGTTGAATTCTCATTTTTGTTTTCAATCTGTCAAATCAAATTGATTAAAGGCGATCATTGTCGTCATTCACCATTATTACTGAATTACTAGCATGTCGCTTGTGCGTGAGTCGCTGCGCGACGCCGGTACACCAGGCACCGCAGGCTCCGTATTCGCCCTCCGGAAACGGAAGCCATTCAGGCGGAGCTGTATGAGGGGTACAGAGCGGCGAAGACCGCCCTCCAAGCGGAGATCCTGCGGGCCAAAGGACTGGCCCGCGAAGAGTCGCTGGAGACTCTGAACAGGGACCCGTGGGGACGCCCCTACAAATTGGTGCGTGAGAAGCTCCGCCCATGGGCTCCCCCGCTGACGCAGAGTCTCCGGCCCCAGCTCGTGGAGGACGTGGTGAGCACTCTGTTCACTTCTAGAGGGGACCATATCTCCCCGCCCATGGCTCCGCCTACTGCGGTGCTGAATGCGGACCACACCGCCGACGACGACGACGATGCTCCGGAGGTGACCGAGGTAGAGCTGCGAGTGGCGGTACGTAGGCTGAGTGCTAAAAATACCGCCCCAGGACCCGACGGCTTACCTGGGAAAGCCTGGGTCCTGGCCTCGGAGGCTCTCGGGCCTCGACCAAGGGGGCTCCTAAGCGCATGCATGGAGAGAGGCCAGTTCCCACTTCGTTGGAAGACGGGGAAACTGGTCCTCATCAAGAAGCCGGGGCGCCCAGCGGACTCTCCGTCCGCTTATTGGCCCATCGTGCTGCTTGACGAGGTGGGCAAGCTCTTTGAGAGAGTCATTGCAGACCGCCTCGTCGGGCGGCTGGTGCGGGTGGGGCCGAATTTGGCGGAGAGCCAATTTGGCTTCCGCAGGGGGCGCTCTACGGTGGACGCCATCATGCGCGTGCGGGCCCTTACGACGGGGGATGCTGTGGCCCGGGGTGGGGTCGTCTTGGCGGTGTCTTTAGACATCGCCAATGCCTTCAATACCCTGCCCTGAAGTTGCATCAGGGAGGCACTCCAGTATCACCGGATGCCGACCTACCTCTGTCGTGTGGTCGAGGCCTATTTGACGGACAGGGCCGTCATCTACCCCGGTCACCAGGGAGTATGGAACCGGCAAGAGATGTCGTGCGGTGTCCCACAGGGATCGGTCCTGGGGCCGCATCTGTGGGACATCGGATACGACTGGGTGTTGCGCGCTGACCTCCCTAGCGGCGTCAGCGTGGTTTGTTACGCTGACGACACGCTGGTCCTGGCGCAGGGGAGGTCGCACCAGGCGGAGACCGAACTAGCGACACGCGGGGTTGCGACAATCGTCGAGAGGATCCGGCAATTGGGACTCGAGGTGGCCCTGCACAAGTCCGAGGCCATGTGTTTTCATGGTCCTCGGAACACGCCACCGTCGGGTTCCCAAATAACGGTAGGAGGGGTTCACATCGGCGTCGAGTCGACGATGAAGTACCTGGGACTCGTCCTCGACAGCCGGTGGAACTTCGTGGAGCATTTCCGACGTTTGGCTTCCAGACTGGAAAGGGCCGGGGCTGCTTTAAAGCGGCTCCTGCCCAATCTAGGGGGGCCAAACGCCTCCTGCCGGAGGCTCTACGCGGGCGTCGTGCGGTCCATGGCCCTTTACGGGGCACCGGTGTAGGCGCGTTCCTTGAGGCGGCGGCCAGCCCGCTGGTTGAACGCGCCCCAAAGGGTCATGGCCACCCGGCTGGTCCGGGGATACCGCACGGTCTCCGGTGAGGCGGCGAGCCTCCTTGCCGGATTACCGCCATGGGATCTGGAGGCAAAAGTCCTCGCGCACATTTAGGAGTGGCGCGAGGAGGCGAAACGCCGGGGCGTAGCTCCGCTGCCGCGAGAAATCACGGTACAGCGGACAGAGCTCCGGCGGGATCTCAGGGCGGCATGGAGAGTGCGATTGTCGCAACCAAGCGCTGGGCACGCCACAATTGCGGCGATAAGTCCCCTCTTTGAGGAGTGGCTAGAGAGGCGCCACGGCGTCCTCACCTTCCGCCTGATGCAGGTCCTCACTGTACACGGTTGTTTCGGGAGGTTTCTGTTCCGGATAAGGCGGGAGGAAACGCCTGGGTGTCACCTTTGTGTGGATCGCTTGGAGGACACGGTGGAGCATACGGTGGAGGTCTGCCCGGCTTGGGCGGAGCACTGCCGTGTCCTCGTGCAGGCGATTGGCGGTGGCGATCTCTCGCGTCCGGCCCTGGTCCAGGCCATGGTACGGAGCGAGAGGGCTTGGGAAGCCGTCACCTCCTTTTGCGAAGGAGTAATGTTCGCGAAGGAGGAGGCACACGTGAGGGAGAGGCAAAATTTGCGCCCTCACGCCCCTAGCCGCCGCAGGAGACGCCCTGGGCGTCGGGAATCGCAGGCCGATTCCCGGCCACCGTAGGCGCGGGCTTGCGAACGGCGAGCAATGGGCAGCTCGCCGTTCGATAAGGACCAGGCCCGGGTCGACGGCGCGTTGTGTTCCACGCGCGCCTCAAAGAGATGTCAGCACCAATGACGGGGTTTGCTAGGACCGATGCCTGCTAGGGCTGCGGAAAAGTCCAAGAGGGTTACCGTGGCCCCGGCACAGGCAACTGAAGGAACACGGGTGGGTTTTAGTCAGTAAGAGTCTGACACGCCCTCCTGCTCTGCCCAGAGCGGGAGAAGTTATTTGATGATTACCCAACCACAAAAAAAAAAGGCCACATACAGCTCAAATTGTAAATGAGTATTTTCAGGACGTTGACATCAATCGCATGGACTGGCCCGCGAGAAGCTTGGACATGAATTCAATTGATCACGCTTGGGCGAGCTTGGGAGGTGTGTAAGAAATCAAAACCCCGCCCCAGCTAAACTTCGGGACCTGAGACATGCGTTAGTGGAAGAATGGACCAATATCCCGCAACATCGCATAAGAAACTTAATAAACAGCATGCCCAATCGCCTGGCAGCTATAAGAAGAGCCCGTTGAGGCAATAAAAAAATATAAATTTTGTTTTAAAGTTCATTTTTGTTTGTGTGTTTTTGTGTCCAATCCTTCGATCAATAATTTATTGATCAAAGGTTCAATCATTACTTTTTCAACGTAAACATTATTAATATTTTGTTTTTTTTTATGTAATTTTGACAATTACATTAATAATGTTTCGAACATTTGGTGTAGTTTCATTTACTGGTAAAATATCTACAACATATAGTTTCATTCATGCCGCTAGCTCTATTATTTGAAGAGGAATTTTAGTTTTTCGTACTGACCCGTATTCTTTGTCCAGTGTAGTAACAATTATGATTAATTACATAATGAATATTAAATAAAACGCCGTACCATAAATAGAATCAGGTGCTACCTGACAACATGTCATTAACATTCTTGTCTTCATAATTGATCACCCTCGGATCTCGGATAAACCAAACGCAAACGGTAAACCAGTCTCAACCAGAGACCTATTATTTTATTATGGTACATGTTTCCATATTAGCATACAACGTGTGTCAATATAAATAAACCTCTATTTAAGACGCGCTTCTGACGAGATCGAGGTAATATATTCTCGTCTTTACATAAATAAATAAAACCGGTGTTGAGTCCGTCAGTGGTGCCTTCGGTGACGTGTGGTCGTTCTGTTTGACGTCACTGTTGGTACCGCGGACGCGGCTGGCTTACGTTGGTTGGCCATGGGCGTGGTCGAGTGCGCCATTAGGGGGCCTCCCAGGACCAATGTCAAAAGGAAAATCTAAAACCTCTTCCCACGCTCAGCTTTAACTTCATTATAATACGTGATCGAGTGACTAAAACTAAAAAAAATAACTGATTACATGATATATTTTTCTGACGGCGATCTTTCCTGAGGATCCCTCGGTTAAATTGCTGCTTCAGAACATAAGTCAACTATCGCCGTACATCATCAGCAGCAGATTATTGATGAATCTTGAAAATATTGGAATTTTATGACATCAAATATTATATTACTAAGTATATGTATTTGTATTTATTTATTTGTATAAAACATGGTATACAAAGGTGTTACATGAGTTAAGGATGAGATCATACAAGATTTGCTTAAGACTAAAGCATGCAAAATGATTCAACACAACTTATGTTCAAAGTATTCCTTAATGCAAATAAATAAATAAATGTATTAATACTCGCTATTAAAGCTACTTCAACTCGAGCTTTACAACCAGTTTATACTTTTCTATACAGTGACAAACGACTACCCACTAATGTATTCGTCATTAATTCTAAACTGTCCATTTCGTGTAGGTTATTGCTCTGCCGCTGGCGTGGGTAGGTACACGTATATTTAGGCAATGTGCCTGCGCCGACCAGAGCACGTACGCACCGCCAACCACAGAATGATACGCCACAGAAGATTCATTAGAAAATAGAAGCAAGAGTTACAATCGCTACCATACAAGCAACATGGGACCACCCTAATCTAGCAGTCGCGGTTTGTATTTTCTTTAACGTCATTTTTTATTTGAGTGGCAACCCTGTGCGCAAGAGTTTGCTAACACTTGTTGTTCAAAGATAACCTTTTGTCATCCATGTAGTATTGTCCATTGACATCATGCGGTTCCTCCTCAGGAAGCCCCTCCGAACGCGATCTACATAATAATCACCGCGCACAACGCGACTGCTTTTTAGAACAGATGACTACATACATTGATTCTTGATAAGCTGTTTAGATTATAATGTTTTGTGTACCTACATACTCACGTCGGGAGGAAACTACCGAAGTACCTTAATAAGATAAAACTTTATGCATCATCAGTTTTCCGACTGATTCTAATATAATTTTGTTTTTATTAGAACTTCACATGATGCTCAGCACTAGTTCCCCATTAGGTATACGAGGGGGTTTTAAACGGCTGACATGGAATGACATAATTGAACTTTTCTTCAAAACCTAGCTTAAGTTGCTCTGTACAATGAATGCATCATCTGCAAATATAATTAATAAATAATCTGCCTCAGGTGTCTCATTAGTTCTCTAATATAAGATATTCGACAAACAATGATAAAATAAGTAGGTAGGCACCTACTTATTTAAAGAGAAGTACTGAGACCATACCTATAACTATCGATAGTGAAACCTAGTCAAATGATTGCCACTTTATAGACACTTTTTACTTTATGTGAGGTTCTCAGTACATGTACTTTACTTGCATCTTTTGGTGACTAGCAATGGTAGCACCCAACCTGTTTGGTAAACTATTGATCTTTCAATGCCAAGCATTTCCAATGAATATTTATTTATTTATTTATTAATAAAAATAAACGTTTACAAAAAGTGTTCATTTAGCCAAAAGCCTATTATTAAACTAAATCTAAACTACCTTCTTTTCTTTTTTATTACTGGTGCAAGTAATAATGGCTCGGAATTAGTTTAATTAGCGACCCATCCGATCTAGGTTTATTCAAACCTATGTTTCAGTCCATCACTTTAAATTACAATTACAATGGGGCATGAAAATTAGAAGTAAAACTGATATAAAAAAAATCTAATTAAGAACTCCGAGCAAAAGCATATTGGTGTACCTACATTATTAGTACCTACCTAAAAGTATCATCAAGACAAAATTTCTAGAAGTTTTTCTGTGTCTGTGTAATTGAGCGTCGCTAAATATTCTGATAACATTAAGTACCTATACAAAATTTTTTATAGCTTACATTATAGAGGTTTAGTACCTTGTTGAGCCTATTATACAGGAAAGGTCCTAAAAATACATAAAATCGATTAGCAAACGCATGTTTTGTTTGAGACTTTGTGAAAACCAAGTCCGTCCTTCTCTTGTGTGAAGGTACTGGGTCAAAAGGAACTGCAGTGTGCTGGTGTAGTACTAAGTATGCTTAGAATTAATAATTGCCGTAGTGTTAGTACATTACATCCTATGTAAAGCAGGTGCGTAGGAAATCTAAAAGGGCGAAAGAATTGATCCTTGAGCACGCTCTAAAGGAAGTAAAATGGTTTTTGCAGCACAACCCCAAAAAGTTATTCAATAGGTAAGAATGGATTGACACAAAGTTAAATAAACCTGTTTAATTGTTTTATAATCTGCTATGTTCCGTAAATTCTTAAAAACGTATATTAATTTGCGCACTCTAGTACATAGCAAGTCGATATGGTTAAGGAAATTTAGATTGGAGTCAATAGTGACACCTAGATATAGATATTTCAAATGGTCAGCTTTAGCTAAAGTTGGGTCGCTCGGGGGTAATGGCTCGGTAGGCGTCGGTGGAGGACTTCGCCGTAGTAATTGGCTACGACCAAACGGGCTCGATCCTGGGTCAGACATTTTACCAGAAACACTTTATTTATTGTTTATATTATTATTATTATTTATTTCATATGTCAGATTACATTGATCCATAATGGTTAGTAACAACAGGAGCTTAAAATCTATGTTAGTAGGTACATAATTAAATATAAATAACAATAAAATTACATCATAGGATTAGAAACATTAAAACAAAAATATCAATTAAAATCAGAATTAGAATTGGAATTGGAATAAAAATTAATTATAACTAAAAGATTTTATTTTACCGTCCCAATTACGATGCGTACCCAAAGCGAGTGCATTGGACACTGAAATTTACCAGAAATTATCCTCAGAATATTGTTGCTGCTGCCGCGTAATCTAGCCAGCAGAGACGACACCCGCTTGCGTCTTATTGCGTAAAAGTCATCCGTACGCGCTTCGGCAAACATCGCGGACGCACTGCAGAACCGAGGCAACCGCAACAACATTCTGAAGACGTTGTTGTATTGTACCCGCAGAGCGCCGTACGTCCTTTGAGTATAGTTAACCCACAGGCTGCTCGTGTAAAATGATTGACAATATGCTTTGAATAGCGCTACCTTGACTTCAGCTGAGCAACGAGCAAACCTGCGAGCCAACATATTACCGCGGACCGCCAGCGCTCTGCGTTCACGTTCAATGTCCTCGTTGTCCTTTAGATCATCGGTGACAATGTGCCCTAGATACTTCACCTTTTTCACTCTTGTGAGAGGAGACCCGTTTAACAATATGGGTGGAGCATCATGAGGGGTTCTATCACCTAGACCAAAAATCATACACTCGCTCTTGGCAGCATTATATTTGAGACCATGACTTTCAGCGTACCGCTCACAGACTCTCAGTAGCTGACGAAGGGCCCCAATTGACGGGCTCAGCAGCACCATATCATCGGCATAACTTATATTATTGACAGCGACTCCGTCAATATGACAACCTACCTGCGTACTACTGAGCTCGCCAATCAGGCCGTCCACATAAATATTGAAAAGAGTGGGTGAGGAAATTCCCCCCTGCCTCACGCCACACTCTAGCTTGTACTCCTCAGACAAGCAATCAGCCCACTTAACGACATTCAATTGATTGTCATACCAAAATTTGAAAATGTCCACTAGTTCTGCGGATACATTTTGTTTACGCAGTTTATCCCACAGGAGCTCATAACAAACCAGATCGAAAGCTTTGGATAAATCTAAATAACAAGCATAAACAGGTGTCCTACGATCCAAGTAATACCTAACCGTGTGCTTCATACAGAGAATAGCAGTCTCAGTGGAAAGACCAGGTTGGAAGCCAAATTGCGCGTGATTCAGGTTAAGGTTCTTTCTTAAATGCCCGTTAAGCAGACTATCCATTACCTTAGCCAAAATTGTCGCCAGGGAGATAGGACGATAGTTACATTTATCACAAATGTCTGCAGTTTTACATTTAACAATTGGTACGACCATTGTTCTCATAAGGTCTTGAGGCAGACACTTATGACTTATACACAGGGAGAAAAGCATGGCCAATACTCTGGGTAAATGACAGCCTGCATGTTTTAAATGTTCAACACTCAAGCTGTCATGTCCCGGTGACTTACCACGAGTCATGCTGTCAATAACACTCTTAACATCTTTAGGTCTTATTTGTATAATGGCGGAAGTATCTGACTGGTAACTACATTGCGTGGACACTGAAGGCACGAGTGGAGTTACCTTAAAATGTGATTTAAATATATTAGCAATGTTACGAGGATCCCTTTCAGAGTTAATGCATTCAGCCCTGTTCTGCTTTATATTAAGTTTATTAGTACTTTGCCAAAAATTTTTGAAGTCTTTCTGTGAACAATGAGATGCCAAAGTGTCCATTTTAATTTGTTCGGCGCGATCTTGACACCACTTAAGTCGCGATTTAAAAATTTTCCTACTGATATTCATGGCGTCGTAAATACATCCAGACGAGGGTTTCCCATGCCAGACCCAATTGTTGAATTTGTTTTTAGACTCCACATGTGCCGCCTTAACGTGTTTATTCCAGCCAGGTACACATTGTTTCTTCTGACAACAATGACTGACAATGTCATAGCTTCGTATACTCGCCTCATGCAGTGTTTTTATTATACTGTTATACATTAAATCTATACCCCTATGATGTTCTAAATTATTACACTTTTTATCAGCGCATAACTGAAAGTCTTGTGGAAAGTCGATACATTTAAGACTATTGTTACAAATTTTATGATAAAGCTGGATTTGTTCAGGGGTCCTATTACCCCAAACTATTTTATTAGGTACATGATTCGAAGTCACTTTCCTATGTCTTACAATATTATTATAATTGCACTCAATTTCAACAGGAAAGTGATCAGACCAGAATACGTTATAATGAATTTTAATGTTAGATATAAATTTATAGCCCATTTCAGTACTAACACAATGATCCAACCACCGACAAGAGCCATGAACGTCACTTATAAAGGTATAGTCACCTGCCGTAGGGCTCAGGCGTTCCACGTCCGCACAAACCCATCTTTGCTCCCCACAAAAATTCATGAGTTCATTATAAAAGAGACCGCCTGGGTGGGCATTAAAATCACCGAGTACAAAAACTGATTGTACACCACTACTGTCTATTATTGCACATATTTCACTCAAGCATGCCGTAAACTCGATGAGATTGTCTCTGGACTCCACAGGCATATATACACAGACGATTAATATCGCACAATCGTTATTCACCACTACTTTACACGCTGCTATCCGGTCACTACTACAATCCACGGGAGTCACGGACACAAACGATTTTTTTCTCCACAGAATAGCTAATCCGCCATAAGGTCTTCCTTTCAAGCATCCAGTTGACGTATCAACCGAAGATTTGCCTATATACGTAAATTCATCACTTATTGTGCCCAACAGTGGGATATCATGTGGAAGTAACCACGTCTCTTGTAATGCGATTATATCTGCCTTACCACAAAAAGTCCTCACACAATCCATCGACCGCTTGAGACCCTTACAGTTAAATGTGATAATGCTACTATTTGTGACATCCATTAACGGTATTTTCATTATTTATCGTGTCAGGGCGTTTGTCCGCAGTCCGGTACTTATAATGTACAAACCGACGAAAAACAATCCCTTTCGGCCACATAGACTCATTTAAAAATATTTGTAACGTATAACTCGGTACAAAAATTTTGTAGGCATTATATTTATTTTCATTCTTAATAGACAACTTTGTCAATGTAACTTTTTCTCCAGTTTTCTTTAGGATATAATTAGCGATATCCTCAGTCGAGGTTTCCCTATGCACATTTGTTATATATATAGGTAATCTTTTCTCTGCTGCTTTAAAATTTTCTTCCAGATCTTTTATGGCATTACCTACTTTTCCACAGAAATTATTCTTCCTCTTACGCCTCTGAACTACTGTCCAATCATTACTATTCTCAGCCTTCTCAGATTGCAACACCTTATTTTTACGTATAATCTCAGCCACTGTTATTCCACTATTTGGGGACACGGTTATACATTCATAAGCTGCGGCGGCGGCGCAGGCGGCGCCGTCTCTTTTGTATTGGAAACCAGTTCGCTCAGCTGATTAGCTACACACATGTTAGGTGCTGTCATGTCAACACAATCTTTCGGCTGCTTACAATTACTATCGCCGTCGACAGATATTTTGGAACTTAGTGATAAACATTCTGTTGATACCTCATTTGATTTATCAGTAGTTTTGCTAATATCATAATTTAATATTAGCCCTACAGGTCCACTGTCGAGTTCACCTCCGGAGACGTTAATATGCCGATACCCTCCTCTTTTTTTATTGATATTGCAATCGAAGTTATTAACAATTGATGCTTGTTTTATATTATCAAGGTCCGAACGCAACTGCTTCAGTTGTTCCACAGTAGCATAGTCAATTTTAAGTGTTTTTATCTCATTTTGCATCAAAATAATATCTTTAAGTAATCTTGTTGCGTCGATATGGTCGAACGTAACTGGGGGTAAACGGTGCAATTCTTTCGCCACAAAAATTGGAATTTTCTCAGGATCCACTCGTTTCAATGTAGTTATTATATCTTCAAGGTTACGTTGATTTTTGCCATCACCTTTTCTCGTGGTTTTCTTCATTGCAGACATCGAGTCGAATAACAAATTTTTCGCCGCATCAATTTCTTTCTCCAAGAAAGATGTCGCACATAGACGAATAATGCTTTCTTCATCCATCACGTCCATTTTTGATTGAACGAACGCCAACACTTCATTAATCACTATATTACAGTGAGCACATTTTACAGTACATGACGACATTGTCATCGACTATACAAACACCAACAGCAGAGCGCGCGCGCGTACCGTATGCCGTTTCGCGGCGTAATGTATAATCAATATTTAGTTCATCTTGCACATGAAAGTCAGTAAAAACCTACAAGTCACACGTGACACACTTTACTTTAAACTGACGGCACAAATAAATTATATTTATTTGTCGTAATGGGGTATTTGCATGTATTTATTTTATATTTTTAATTCATTGTTTACACCGTTATAGCATAGTAAAAACATAAATACTGTTTAAAAATGCATTAATTAGGTTTAACAAAATATTTAACATAGAGAATAAATTTGGGCTGTTTAAACGCCGCCATTTTCGCGCGCTCTGTTGATGACGTCAAACACTACGTCCAAAGTTTGGTCCAAAGACAGTCCAGTCCATTGTGGACTATCTACAGGTGTTCTCGTTCTTAGCTTATTTCACTATGAAAAAAGCTCAAAACCTAATTTATAAGTATTGCATTGTGCCTGAATGCAGGAAACACTATCAGAAGTGCACCTGATAAAGTGTTTTTCCAGTCCCGATAGGTGCAAAAATACGCAAGGAATGGTGTAAAGTTATCAAAAGAGATGAAGTATCAGCAATAACCATCGACCACTAATAAAGAACTTTATTAGTGGTCGACGGCAATAACTTGTTTATATTGTTGTGAATCAAAAATTATAGGTTATCTTAACTCTTCAATAATTTAGAATTGTATTTATGGCTAAAATAACGCACATAATGTGTTACTATAGAATAATTTCCCCGCAGCTTGCACTCCTTTTACTGACAGCGCACGTAAAATTTGTATTTGAAAGAAAATAAGACGACATCATGAATGAATCTATTCTCGGCAGATTATTCGATTGTGCTTTTACAATACCACTTTCACAGTCATTGTCTTAAATGATTTCTAATCTCACTAGTATACAAAAATTACACTTAAACAATAAATTAATTCACAACACACACGTTATAACTATGTTTTCTAAACAAAAGCTTGCAATGCCATACAAAATGTAAGCAATACGAACTTGTTGACATAGTATTTTGACGTCACGTGTTGCGTTTTACAAATTTGAATTTCCCTCGCTTAATTTGGACTATTATTTATTACTTTTAAGTAATTAAAAAGATATTAATTACTTAAATAATAATTTAGTTCAAATGTCGGGCTAATAAAGATTCGGAATAAAAATATTTGAACCAAAACGTGCATATTCCTTATTATTTATTTCATTATAATCAATACAAAACACACGTCCACTTAGTCTCGCGTCTCATAAAACGATCCTAAATCGAATATTGAATGATAAAATAAACGATGAGATACTATTATTAAATACAAATTATAGCAGTTGAGATATCTTACTTAAAAAGGTACCTACTTATTTTGCCCTTTACTTATCCTGAAATATTTAAATTCGGTTTCTAAAATACCTAAAACGTAGAGTGGTGACTTTTTCGAAGACCAATAAAATTGCTTACTGCTTTTTACTAGTTAGACCAGTTCCAAAGTGATAATTTAGAATAATTTATGCAACTAATTTTACACTCAAGCTTTTCGTTTCCAATAAACTTTAAAGGGGGTTTTAAAATATAACTGCAATTTTTTGTACTGAAAAACTATGTTCTAACTAACTATGTTCTTTTACCATCATATTTTACCATAAACGATTGTAAAGTTTTGGTTTCCAATGAAATAATAATAATGATTTTCTAATAAAATAAATCAGAATACGTAAATCGGTACCTTCTTCAAATGTATTGACAGATTACTACGATTATTTTATAAATAGCATAGGAAAACGGCTGAGGACCAAAGCCCGGATCTTCATAGCGTGAATCATAATACAATTTCATAATACCTAATAATTTACTATAACGCAGTTATGTTAGGGTTATAGTAAAGTTACAAAATATTATTTGTTTCTCTATTTCCATCCTTGCGCAGTGGAAATAAACTAGGACGTAACGGTTATTTTTGGTTATGCTAAATTGAGGCGAAACCTGCCGAGGATGACAAGAAACGTATTAAGAAAAGTGGTATCCGGGACAGACAAAAATGTATTCTATTGTGTTTATAATACATGTTTGTAATTGACATTTTGAATTTTATGGTACGTTAACCGAAATATCATCCGCAAATAGAATAGATACCGTGCCTACATTTAGAAGGATGTGTTGTCACTCGAAGGATATACCTATGTAAATGCGGAAGAGAAGTGTACCTTCCGACACTTCCATAATATGGAACTCCGAACTTGCTTTTTTTCTAAAGTAGACCTTTATATATTACACATCATAAGTTGATCAATTAACTGGTTGCTGTTTTCTATTGCATAAGTAGCTTGGCGGCTAATTCATCATGTGCAGTCCTTGAATTCCGTACAGTTTGACATAATACGCAGCTTTATATACTTGAATGAGAAACTATATGCAGTGGGATCGCCGCTTGAGCCGAGTAATAATATGCTGTAACCTTTGCATTTATTTCAAATAAACCAATTACAGGCACTTTTAAATTGTCAAGTGGTCGGTCAGTCAGAAAGATGAAGCTAGTTGCCCATTCCAAAGCGTAGTAGGTATCTATGGAGAAGAACGGGCAAGAAACTCCATGGACACTCTTTTAAATCAAAATATTGTTACAAAAAAGTGGTTAAAAGAGCTTTTTATTCACTGTTTATGCACTTATTTTGTTCACTGAAAACAGTGAATAAAAAGCATTTTTACTCACTGTTATATCGCTACACAAGTTGACCATCCTAATAATAATAACAAGAAAATTACTCTCAATTTTAGTAATTGTTCCAATTTTAATGTGCATTTTAATTAATTTAAGCTTCCTTTTTCTTTATTACCTAAATGTTTATTTTCGCTTAAATCTTTCTTTTTCTCGTAGTCATGGTATAAAGTATAGTATGCAACTCTTGAATAAAACGGATTTATATCGAGGGCCATGAATCACTCGCGTCGCTCAGGATTCTAATACTTGAATCACTCGCTACGCTCGTGGTTCAATCATCATGAATCACTCCCTACGGTCGTGATTCAGTCGTTAGAACCCTTCACTAGCTCGTGATTCATCTATGGCCCTCGTTTTAAATCCGTCCTTTATTCACTAATTGCATAATATACTATTATTGAATCCTATTTTCAAATTTTCCCTGTATTGAAGAAGAATTTGTTACGGCCAATGGTTGCCTTCGAAAAAACCGAACTATGAGTACGATTTTCGTTAGTGTACCGACATCGTTATGTCAAGGTTATGTACGATTTTGCACAATATCTCGGATGTAGAGGATACTTGCATTAACTTGTTGTAAGCATCGTTACGGCAAGCGATTATTTTCGTTATTATTTGGCGATCGGTAGTTACGTAAGCACATTACAGTACAGTACACGCAAGAAAAACAGAAGCTTCTTTTCTTGAGTCGGTCAAAGAAAGAAAAAGGCCAATAAAGTAGCTTGGGGTCACAATGTCTGTTCTAAAATATGATGGTGCTTTAACTTATCATGTTCTGCATTAAGTATAAGATTGCTCACGATCATTTAATTTCCCCGAACTGTGAATAAGTGGGTATACCACCGTGCGGTCGGACGCGCGCCAGTGCGCCACACGTATGCTGCCTAGTGCCTGCTACATTGTATTAGGTACACCATAGGTATGTGCGTCATGTTTTGTTTGCTATTCCATACAAGGTGCAGGCCGGAATGGTCCTGACTAAATTCACGGACAAAAAAAAAACTACTTGGAACTGGGTTTTTAACAAGTGAAATCTTCATCGTCATAATAGTTCGAGTGACGCCAACTACGTATTTACCGTACAGTAATATATGAATACTACAGCTTGTTGTTTTATTAAAGTACCTTTAGTATTTTCCTCAACGGTTTTATGAATGAATCGCATTAAGGAAGAAGTTCAATGTTCATCAATTGTTCATCAAATCATTATTCAATCAAAATTAAATAAATTGCAGCAATGCGCAGTTATTTTGATTTTTACGTTGCTCATGTAGGGTAATCATTATAAATGATTCGTAACGGCTAGAGAATAATAGATTAATTCCATGAATAACATAATATCGCAACCTATCTTGTCCCGAACGGTCGCCGCCGCCGCCGCCGCCGCCGGTCGCACTCAGCGCTTCACCTCCACACTTATTATATGCACGGCCAAGGTGTGGAACTCTGCACTAGCGTCCCACATAATTATATAACCCGTCAGTCAGCCTTCAAAACAAGGGTACACCATCAATCTCCTAGGCACGCTCGTTCGAAGGTAAACCTCATGCGTCACTTTCTGTCAGGCAAGATCGAGGTCAAGAGCATCAATCAATAAAATAAATAAAAAGAGCCAGCACTAGCCATAATTCAACAATAACACCAATATAAGATGCTCTACAGAACGCGACTTATTTAGCTCAACTGTGCTGCAAACCATCGAAGTAATGCATGACACATGGATAATGGATGATCGTATAACTTAGCAGCCACGGAAGTGTTGCATTACACCCATCTTACGACCACGGAGTCACATTATAGGTATCGCTTCTTTGCTCGCTTTAGTTGTTAATGAAGCTCGATATGTCATTACGCCCGGGTACTGTTGCGAGTGACGTACCGCGGGCGGGGCCTCAGCTGCACTCGCCGCGGAGTCGCCTGTGGCGCGTGTGCGGGCGGCCTAATCGCGCGCGCACGTGGCTAGTGACACGGGCGCAGACTGCTTGGCGCCCCCCGCGCCGCGCATGCGCCCGCACCAACACGCCTACGGTCTCGAAGACGGTGCGGGTGATGCGACACACCGTTATGACAGTGTGTGGGTATCACTTGGCAAGTCACACCCTTGGATGCGTCTTTTTCGCATCGCACAATTACTGTGCGAATATTAATTACTTCATTTGAACACATAATTAAGACATATTACGATCTGATTAATTATTAAACATAGGTAACGTTAGCAAAAACATTGACAAAGTCCAAATAGTTGTAGAGATGAGGTAGGTACTGTACTTTTCTATTCTATAATGAGTACTGGGTTTTTGTATTGTATTAAGTAATACACTGGACTGGACACTGACTCACCCTACTCACAATGGGAAGTGATTGTTAGGTTCAATTTACATTCAACATTTTAAGAAACAATAATAACTAAAAAACAACCTAGTTCGTTAACTGAAGACCTTGTGTGGATGTTGTTCATATTAAAAAAAAAAAAACATGGAAGTGCGTATTTCCATAACGAATTTTAGTATGAAGTTGCTAACGGTATATGATCGGACAAAGGGGAGATTGTATCCTTGTATACTAGCACTGGTAATAGATAGATAACTGTGTTTTGTACACAAAGTTACATTTATTTGTAATAGTGGCACAGTGACAGAGTGAGTGAAAGTGAGAGTGAGTGAGTGAGCTTACCCAGAAGAAGCCTGTTCACTCTCACTTTGAAGAGATTAGGGTTGTATGCCTTCGGAAACACAGACGCAGGTAGAGAGTTCAACTCTTTTGCTGTGTGCATACAACTATACTATAACTATACTGTAGACATCAAAATACATTAAATTTGGAAACGCTTAGTGCGAATTGGTGGAATAGCAAATAGGTAAGGGTGGTAACTTGCAGTGCGTCTAGATGACCAATGGAAGAAGAGGGCCGGTGGAATGAGGCCGTGGAGTTCTTGGGCACACTCATCGAAGTACAATCTGTAGAAGACGGACAAGCAGGCAACCTTGCGGCGATGCGCCAAGCACCACCAGTTTTACGTCGCCAATGAGCCTCTTAGCTCTGCGTTCCACCGAGACAAGCGCGGCAAGTTGGTACTTTGCTGAGCCATGCCAAAGGTGGCTGCAACACTCCATGCAGTTCTCACTCATTTCTATACGTTTTTTGTGATGACACAATCAACGTATCATGTGTTGTATGAGTAATGTAACGATTACGTTTTTTGCGTCAGTCGGGCGCTTGTGGAGCGAACCGTGACATGATGATAACATGTCGGTCGCGTGATCGGCTCCCACACTGGTCAGTCGACGGGTGGGGGAGTGGGCTGATGTGGCGCTACAGCCTTCACTGCCATGAGAAATTTAATTACAACTTGTGCAAATCACTTATCTTCATTAATTACATCAGAAATGGCGTTGTTTTCGAAGCGACGATGCACTGTTGTTTCGCTTCCTTCGATCGGTTGTCAATACTCGAGAGTGTACAAACGCGCATTGAAAACATGACAAGTCAAACCTGTTATATGTGTATATGTAGGTACACTGGTATTAATCATTTGGTTACAGATTAGTAGCGGCCCTCATTGTGCGGCTGACCACAGTCTAAAACAGGCGCGTGATACCGTCAAACGGGGTGAATAGGCATGCAGGGGTGAATAGAAACGAAACTTTAAAGGGGATTTTAACCTTGAAATAATTTAGTTTGACCCCAACAAGAGCACTTAATCGTTAATTATATTACAATAAACACATTAAGAGTCCTTTTTGGCAATAAACTATATTATTTCAAGGTTAAAATCCCTTCTAAAGTTTCGTTTCTATTCACCCCTGCATGCCTATTCACCCCGTTTGACTGTACCTAAAGTGTAGTCGTGAATGTGGTCAGTGGTCAGAGAGCAGATCTTTGCGTTATGCTCGTGAACGGGTGCTGCTTGTGGTGACAGGTCATCTTGCTGTCTATGGTTTTGTTATTGTTATTAGTAATTAATGTTTCTGTATTTTAATTCGAAGGTCCTAGTTTATCATTTGTGGCTACAAGTTACAGCTACGAGTATATACATATAAATATAATGCAGCATTGCATATGTAAGCGGGCACGCCCTTTATGCCAGGAGGCTTTTTATTATGTATTAAGTTCTGTTGGCGTTTTTGTTTTTATTATTTATTTCTGCTTGAGTATAGTTTTAAATATTGGCGTGTGCTAGCTGACATAAGGCATAATTATTTTAATATTTTTGTGTTTCGTAATGTTAATTACTTATTACTATATAGAATCCAGTTCTTCTAACTGAACAGACAGCAGTGCTGCTGGGGAGTTTGTTCCGCCACTTCTTCTTCCCAGTTAAAGCACTAGGAAGTGGTGAAGGGTGGCGTTTTGGGGGGACTGTCTTATGTGATTTTGACGTTCAAAAAGTGTTGATTCTCAGCCTAATTTGAATAAATGACTTTTGATTTTGATTTTTGCAGGGCGCTGTATGCGTCCTTATGAATCATTCGTTTATTATACATACAGCAAATAAAAATTATATAAAGGTTTTAACTTGAATGGCTAAGCCATAATCTTATCTGATTGTAAACATTTTAGGAATTCTAGAATGCTAGTTAAACATTTTCGACGATCGAGACGAAACGTTAAATATATATCGCTAAAATTTTACATCGAAAAGTAGGTTTCACATGAATCGTATAATTAAAACCCAACAGGTGAAGTGGCAGCGCTTAGCCTCTCTGCTCAGGGGTTTGCTGCAACGATTTCCGCTTGAAAACAAATAATGATAGCATATAAACTATAACCCAACACAAGTATAGATGTGGCTACCAACATAAAGGATTTTTTTTTTGAGGATGGTAAATAAAGACAATAGAAAATAAAGGAAAATAAATAAATAAAAAAAAAACATCAACGCACAACCTGATACCATGGAATCAGTACATGATTTGGAATCCCCTGTGTTGAATTTTTTGTGGGTTATTTAAAAACTGTGTAGGTATTGCAGTTTTCTATGAATTAGGAGAATTATTTTTTTTGATAACCGGCTTATTATAAGTTTCTACGCTAGGAGGTGTAGAATCATGTGCTGAACTCATGGTTACAATTTGCACGTCGATGACCCGCCAACCTGTATTTGTTCACAACACGTGAGATGGCGAACTTTTATTAGAAACAGTGTTTTACTACGCTGCGGCCCTGGTAAAAACGGCTCTGTTGATCTCGTCGCCGCAAGCGCTACTGCTGAGCGTGGGGTCCTGTGTTCAATTCCCAGGTCGGGCAAAGTGTTATTGTGTTTTTCCATTAGAGATTTCTCAGTTGCAGCCCGGAGTTTGGAAGCTGGTAGTGTGATACCCCCGTCCCTCGGAAAGCACGTAAAGCCATTGGTCCTGTGGCTGATCTCTCCCCGGTTGTGTCAGATTACCGTCCCATTGGACTAAGAGAGTACAGGAACAGAGAGCCTGTGTTTGTAAACACACTTGTGCACTATATTATCTCCTGCATACCTGGCTAATCTCCGTTGGGACTGGTCACCGCGACCGAAATCGGTTGGGAGGATATTATTGTTATAAGCGGCTACGGCCTGGATATACTTGGCTAGGATACTGGGATACGCGGCTACGGCCCGGCTAAACGCGGCTACGACGCGGATATACGTGGCTAGGACGCTGGGATTCGCGTCGGGTCCATGCGGCTACGGTGCGTTATCAATGCCACTACGAAGCGGGGCATGGTCTACGCGGATACGTCGAGGTGTTCACGCGGCTTGCACAAGACCAACGCCTAATGCTAAGTCAATCGTAAAACTAAAATGTCTTCTAATAACACATCAGTGTGAACATAGCGGCAGCCCACTCTAGGCTGGTCATATTCTAATTTGATCACGTCATACGTAAAGCTATGTATGTTAAATATTCGTTGTAAACTATACATATTTTGGTATTAAAATGTTGCTGGCACATCGAGCTGGGTCGTAAATGTCACATTATGCGCGTGAGTCGATGCTGAAGTATGTCTATTACTCATAGAAGCCCCTGTTCCCACCTCAGCACATTCATATAGGTAAAGCTAAAGAAGGCCCGAACGCTGTATAAACTCTGATGTGCTTGAAACAGTTAGTATTAGTCTGCTGTGCCGCCTTCATTGATGAATAAATGAATTCGTGTAAGAAAACTAGAACTTATATGATTCCTGTCCTGTGCCGAATTGCTTATACATATAAATGAATTTGTGCCGAATAGCTTACGGTGCGTAAGTCCGTAGTACCCACATACATAGTCCGTGGTACCTACAAACATAGTCCGTGGTACCTACAAACATAGTCCGTGGTACCTACATACATAGTCCGTGGTACCTACAAACATAGTCCGTGGTACCTACATACATAGTCCGTGGTACCTACATACATAGTCCGTGGTACCTACATACATAGTCCGTGGTACCTACATACATAGTCCGTGGTACCTACATACATAGTCCGTGGTACCTACAAACATAGTCCGTGGTACCTACATACATAGTCCGTGGTACCTACATACATAGTCCGTGGTACCTACATACATAGTCCGTGGTACCTACATACATAGTCCGTGGTACCTACAAACATAGTCCGTGGTACCTACATACATAGTCCGTGGTACCTACATACATAGTCCGTGGTACCTACATACATAGTCCGTGGTACCTACATACATAGTCCGTGGTACCTACAAACATAGTCCGTGGTACCTACATACATAGTCCGTGGTACCTACATACATAGTCCGTGGTACCTACATACATAGTCCGTGGTACCTACATACATAGTCCGTGGTACCTACATACATAGTCCGTGGTACCTACATACATAGTCCGTGGTACCTACATACATAGTCCGTGGTACCTACATAGTCCGTGGTACCTACATACATAGTCCGTGGTACCTACATAGTCCGTGGTACCTACATAGTCCGTGGTACCTACATACATAGTCCGTGGTACCTACAAACATAGTCCGTGGTACCTACATACATAGTCCGTGGTACCTACATACATAGTCCGTGGTACCTACATACATAGTCCGTGGTACCTACATACATAGTCCGTGGTACCTACATACATAGTCCGTGGTACCTACATACATAGTCCGTGGTACCTACATACATAGTCCGTGGTACCTACATACATAGTCCGTGGTACCTACATACATAGTCCGTGGTACCTACATACATAGTCCGTGGTACCTACATACATAGTCCGTGGTACCTACATAGTCCGTGGTACCTACATACATAGTCCGTGGTACCTACATAGTCCGTGGTACCTACATACATAGTCCGTGGTACCTACATACATAGTCCGTGGTACCTACATACATAGTCCGTGGTACCTACATAGTCCGTGGTACCTACATACATAGTCCGTGGTACCTACATAGTCCGTGGTACCTACATACATAGTCCGTGGTACCTACATACATAGTCCGTGGTACCTACATAGTCCGTGGTACCTACATACATAGTCCGTGGTACCTACATAGTCCGTGGTACCTACATAGTCCGTGGTACCTACATACATAGTCCGTGGTACCTACAAACATAGTCCGTGGTACCTACATACATAGTCCGTGGTACCTACATACATAGTCCGTGGTACCTACATACATAGTCCGTGGTACCTACATACATAGTCCGTGGTACCTACATACATAGTCCGTGGTACCTACATACATAGTCCGTGGTACCTACATACATAGTCCGTGGTACCTACATACATAGTCCGTGGTACCTACAAACATAGTCCGTGGTACCTACATACATAGTCCGTGGTACCTACATACATAGTCCGTGGTACCTACATACATAGTCCGTGGTACCTACATACATAGTCCGTGGTACCTACATACATAGTCCGTGGTACCTACATACATAGTCCGTGGTACCTACATACATAGTCCGTGGTACCTACATAGTCCGTGGTACCTACATACATAGTCCGTGGTACCTACATACATAGTCCGTGGTACCTACATACATAGTCCGTGGTACCTACATACATAGTCCGTGGTACCTACATACATAGTCCGTGGTACCTACATACATAGTCCGTGGTACCTACATACATAGTCCGTGGTACCTACATAGTCCGTGGTACCTACATACATAGTCCGTGGTACCTACATACATAGTCCGTGGTACCTTTTGTCGATCTTCTGTCGTAGACACATCGACTTAGGGCCGGTTTTGTGATCCGTAGTTAACTCAACCATTACTTAAAAACAGTAGGTAACCAATGTTTAAATTTTGGCAAAATGTGTTAATTTAATCAACACATTATGCCATTTTTTTTATTTTTAACTAATGGTTGAGTTAACTAACTACTAATAAAAAAATCGGCTTTCTGATAAGTTAGCAAAATACGTGAATTCTAAGTGATATTTCTGTTTCAGTTTATTTTGCGTGACTTAATGGCTAGAAAATAAAATAAATTGAAATGAAATGCGACTCATAGCGCCAATATTATGTGACACTTTATAATATTTATGAATGTATTTACATACCATTTATGTAGGAACCTACTACATACTGGGCCGATGCCTATCAGGGTTGCGGGAAAGTCCGAGAGGGATTACCGTGGCCCCTGGCACAGGCAACTGAAGGAACGCGGGTGGGTTTTAGTCTGTAAGAGTCTGACACGCCCTCCCGCTCTTCCCAGAGCGGGAGAAGTTATTTGGTGATTTCCCACCCACAAAAAAAAAAAGGGCAATAATATAGTTGTACTAACTAGACCTTTTTTTTTTTTTTTTTTTGTTTCCGGGGTGGAAAATCCTCATGGATGTCCGCCGCCCTGGGGCGGACGGCGGGGTCTGTCAGACTCTTACTGACTAAAAACCACCCCGGTGTTCCATCTCACACCTACGCCGGGGGTCGCGGGAACGTACGATCCTTCCGCAACCCCCGACTGGTGCCGGCCCGCCGCTGCGGGCCACTTCGGGTCTGGGGGGGAGTGAGGTGTTTGACTCCCCCCGTGACGTCTAAAAGGGGCGCGCGTGGAACACTACGCGCCGCCACCTCAGGTCCTGGTGTGTGGGGGGCGACGGACGTCCCCGAGTCCGTCGCCCCTGGACCCATTTAGGGGGGCTGGAAGAGGGCGTTGTCCGCCCTCCGCCGAAGCCCGGTGCGCCTTCTGCGGGCCGGGTGAGTGGACGAGATCTCCCTCTCCCATTCCGCAGCCTCCTTCTGCGAGACGACTGTCTCGCAGAAGGAAACCACCGCGTCCCAGGACTCGTCGCTGCCGACCATCGACTCAACTACGGCCGGCAGCGACAAGTCACTGCCTACTTCTGAGATGAGGGCACGGCGCGGCTCCTCCCAAGCGGCACACTCTGCCAGCGTATGCCGCGCCGTGTCCTCCCGGCAGTCGACGCAGTGGTGACACCGGGCGTCCGGCTCCCTGTTTATGCGACACAGGTACTTCCCGAAGCAGCCATGCCCCGAGAGCACCTGCGTCACCCGAAACGACAGGGAGCCGTGCCTCCTCCCGAGCCAGCGCTCAAGCACCGGCCGGACCGCCTCGATGGTGACGAGGCCGGCGGTAGGGCGTGAAAGCCTGTCCCGCCATTCCGCCACCAGGACCTCGCGAAGCTGAGACCGACGCAGCTCTATGTGTCGCTGCATCGGTCCCTCGCCCCGCGTCCTCGCTTCCTCGCGCCACCGATACAACGACGCGAGTACTTTCGCCTCGAGGTCCCAGGGCGGGGATCCGGCCAGTACGCACGCCGCCTCGTAGGAGATCGTGCGATACCCCCTGATGACTCTGACGGCCATCGCCCTCTGCGGCTTTCGCAAAACAGCGATGCTGCCGGCCGTCAGGTCAGAGGCCCACACCGGGGCCCCATACAGGGCCATGGATCGCACGACCCCCACGTAGAGCCGTCTATAGACGGCGCTCGGGCCCCCCAGATTGGGAAGCAGCGTTGCGAGCGCGCCAGCCGCGCCCAGCAACTTGGGCGCCAGCCGTCGGAAGTGGGGCTCGAAGTTCCACCGGCTGTCGAGCACCAATCCTAAATACTTCATGGTGGACTCGACAGCGATCCGAGCCCCCCCGACCACGATGTGTGAGCCGGGCGGCGGCGCCCGCCGGGGGCCATGAAACACCATGGCCTCCGACTTGCTGAGGGCCACCTCCAGGCCTAGGCGACGTATGCGGCCCACCACCTGTGAGACCGCAGCCGTCGCCAGCAACGCTGCCTCCCTGTGCGAGCTCCCCCGGGCAGTGACCAGCGTGTCATCCGCATAACACGTCAGATCTACGCCCAGTTGGAGCTCACCCCTCAGCACCCAGTCGTACCCGATGTTCCACAGGAGCGGGCCTAGGACCGAGCCCTGCGGAACACCGCACGACATGCGGCGCTGGTTTCCGCCATCACGTCCCACGTAGGTGACACACCTCTCCGACAAATAAGCCCCAACGATGTGGCGGAGGTAGGGAGGCACCCGATGATAGCGCAGTGCCTCCCGAATACAACTCCAGGGCAGGGTGTTGAAGGCGTTGGAGATGTCCAAGGACACCGCCAACATCACCCCGCCCCGGGACACCGCTTCCTCCGCCAGGACTCTCACCCGCGACACAGCGTGGATGGTGGAGCGCCCATGCCGAAAACCAAACTGGCTGTCGTCCAGGTCCGGCCCCTCTCTGCACAAGTGGCCGACGAGGCGGGCTGCGATAATACGCTCAAACAGCTTGCCCACCTCGTCTAGCAGCACTATGGGCCGGTACGCGGACGGCGAGTCGGCAGGGCGCCCCGCCTTCCTGAGCAGGACCAGACGACCAGATTTCCACAAAGTGGGAAACTGACCCCGCTCAAGACACGCTGTGTAGAGTCCTCTCAGTTGGGGCTCAAGCTCCTTCAGAGCGAGGGCTAACACGCAGCCGTGGATCCCGTCGGGCCCCGGAGCCACGTTCTTGGCCCGGAGCCGCATCACGGCTGCCCCCATCTCTGCCCGTGTCACCTCTGGGACACTGATGGCGTTCTCTCCTGTAGGCTCTGCGGCTGTGGGCACAGCCATCGGCGGCGGACTGTGCTCCGCTCTCACCGGGAAGAGGGCTGCGACTGCTTCCTCCAGCAGCTCGGGTTGGAGACTCTCCGTAAGTGGGGGCGCCGCGGCTCGAAGTTTCCCTCGGACCGCGCGATAAGGGCGCCCCCACGGATCCCCGTCTAGACTCTCCAACATCTCCTCCCTGGCTCGCGTTTTCGCCTCGCCGATGGCCAGCCACAGAGCCTCCTTCGCCGCGCGGTACACCTCATACAGCGCGGCTTCTTCGTCAGGGACCCGACGACGTCTCCTCCGGTATCGGGTGTACTGGCGTCTAACCGCCACGCACGCGACGCGCAGCTGCGCGATCTCGGCGGTCCACCAGTACACCTGGCGCCTTGCTGACTGTGCGTGGACCCGGGGCATGGACGCGTCGCAGATTTGCGTCATCGCCCCGCGGAACCACAGCGCCTCCCTTGTCGACGTCGACGGGTCCGTTTGTTGCCGACTCCCGGAACCAGGCCTGGACAATAGCGGCCTCCTCGAGAAGCTCCCTGTCGATGCGCTTACGCGCCCAGCGCGGACCGTCCATTCGCGGGGCCATCGAACTGCGGCCGCCGCTGGTCTGGGCGGAGACGTCGAAACGGATGTAACGGTGATCCGACAACGTCTCCACCTCCACGGCGACACGCCAGTCGCGGACACGGATCGCGACAGCAGGGCTAGCGAACGAGACGTCCACTATAGAGCCGCCCCGCTGCCGCACGCACGTGTGGACCGAGCCCCGATTTAGGACGGTCAAGCCAGTCGTGACCGCCCACTCCTCCAGCACCTCGCCCCTAGCATCGGTCACGGGAGATCCCCACGCCACAGACTTGGCGTTGAGATCCCCCAGCAACAGCACAGGGCGAGGGTGGAGTCGGCCCACGACGGCACCCAACTCGACAAGGAACCTCTCGAAGTCGGCGAGACTCTTGTTGGGCGAAAAATATGCCCCAACCATACCAATGCCGTCCACGAGGGCGGCTACCCAGCCGTGACCTCGGGACGGGTTGACAAGAGCCCCGCCAATGATGGCCACCAAACCGTCCAGGTCTCCCACCCAGTTATCCCTGGGGGGGACAAAGTACGGTTCGGCGACAACAGCCACGTGAATCGACCACTCTGCCATGCTCTGGAGCAAGAGATCCTGAGCTCTGGCACAGTGGTTGATATTGCCTTGGAGGAAATGGTAGAGCGCAATTATGCGCAATCCATTCCCTCCGCACCATTCCTAGGCCGGGAGTCGGCCGAAGGGCAGCCAGGCTGAGGGGGGGGTAAAGAGCCCCCGGCAGCCTTAGCAGCCCCTCTCTTCTTCTTCTTGTTGGCGGGCGCGCCACAAGCCTTTCCACCCACTCTGTGCCCAGCGGGCCTCCCCGCAGCTGTACAGAGGCTGCAGTTTGGCGCCGCGGAGCACTGGGCCGCCTTGTGGCCGGCCTTACCGCAGCGATAGCACTGCTCGCTGCGGTCTATTTCAGCGGTGCACCGTGCTCTGACATGCCCAATGTCGAAGCAACGGTAGCACCGCAAGGCCCTGGGTTGCAGCCGCTTCACCCTCGCTGCCACCCACCCCACCAACAGACGCCCAGCGTCGGCAACTTTGTTTGCCGCCGCCACCGGGCACCGCACCCAGATCGCGCCGAGCCTGGAAGCGTCGACGCGAATCTCGCCAGACCGCACATCATCAGGCGGACATCCGCCGACTCGGGCGACAGCTGCCACGACCTCAGCCGCGGTCGTCGAGTCATCCAGGCCATCGACGCGCAGCTCAGCGGTCTTCATCGGCTTGGACACCCGGACGTCCTCTGGGTTGAGGACCTCTCGCAGCTTGGCGGCCAAGATGTCCGCCTTTTCGCCGCTAGAGGCACCCGACACCTCCAGCAGTCGCGCCCCCGTAATCGCCGGCCTCATTCTGAGGCCGGACGGTATGCCAAGGTCAGGGAACGCGACTTTCGCCCTCGCCTCCGTTAGGACCGCCTTATATGATATGCCCCTTTCGACGGCTCCGGGCTGCAGCGTAATTACTACAGCCGCGGAGCGTGGGGCTCTGACCTTAGGCGATCCTTGGGCCTTCTTCGGTGCCGGTGCTCTAGCGAGTACCGGCGGCGCCGTCTTCCCTTTGCGGCGGCCCTTCTTGACGACCGTCGTCCAGGTCTCCTTGGTGGACCCGGGTGCGGTCGCCGATGGTGCGGTCGGCGGGGGTGCGAGTGCCAATGGCGCGGCTGTCCGGGAAGTAGGCGCGGACGTGCGCTCCACGGGCTTTCTGGGCCCATCAGCGGGCATCTTGGCCCCCTCCTTCCTCCGCTTGTCCGCAGCGAGCGGTGGGCGGAGGGTCTCAGCCGGGAGGAGCCTAGCCTCTATGCTTTTCATTCGGGCACCCACCATCTTTCCACACTGCATCATGCAGATGCGCGCGATCTTTTCGATCTCCGCATCCGCAAGTGCAGGTGTCGACGACGGGACCGAAGAAGCCAACGAAGAAAACGGCAAGGCTGCGGAGGAGGTGGAGCAGGAGGCCGTGGGAGCTGCCCTCTGGGCAGCGAACTGCCGCTTGAGGTCCTCCAACTCGGATCGGAGACGGCCATTCTCCTCCCATAGCTTCGCCGTCTCCTCCGTGCTAGTGCGATTAAGGAGGACCTCAACTGCCTCCTTAATACCCTCCGCTGCCTCCTTTAAAGCACGCGTGAATGTGCCCTTCAGGTTGCCCGATTTGGTGGCAACCTTCAGGACCACATCCACGCCGTCCAAAACTTGGCGACTGAGTGCCACCGCTGTAAGGCTCCCCCCGGCAGTTATCCGGGCAGAGCGCCGCTCTCGGGCCTGTCGGGCCAATTCGCTGACCTCGTCAGCCGCGACCGTCTTTTGCTGCGACCGCTTTGCAGCATTTGCCTCCGCTCTGTTGGCTCCCAACAGGGACATAGTGGAGCCCCCGCTTAGGTCCGACACCAGGGGCTCCAGGTCGCTCTTCCCCTTTGTGGTGACCAAAGAGGAGCTTTGGCTAGAAGCGCACTCCACCTGCTTGTCCCCCGGATCACTTCCTCCGCTGGGTGCCGGCATGTCGGGGCGCTTGAGAAAGCGCCCTAGAGAGTCGCGCGACGTCGAACGAGCTGACGCTCCACCAACTGCGCGACCTCGCCCTCTTCTGCCCACCTTGGCTGGCAGGTTCTCCTCGCTAGAAGAGAGGCCTGTCAACCCCGCGCGCCTCTCGTCCTCTCTGTGAGAGCACTTCCTCCAAAATTTTGAAGGACGCTCCATCATCTCCTCCTCAGTCCGCGAGCGTTTTGAGCTTACGCTCGCCACACTCGCAACACTCATCCTCTCAGATGCGGTGTCAGAGTCTGACACCGCACCTGACAGGACACTCATCTGCTCGACCAGCACGATCGGCAATTTTGTTTTTTTTTGTTTTTTGTTGTCCATATGTAGTCCCACGAGTCGATATAGGTTTTTTATGTCCACCGGGCAGAGCCTAGATGCCCGGTAAGCCTACATACTGCAGAGTGCGGCAGGTGCTCTGCAGGGGAAGCGCTAACGACTGGACTCCCTCCAGCCATGCATCCTCTCACCGCGCTTCAAAGCTTAGGATTGGGTGGTTTTTTATCTTAGAGGTAGCCTTCCTCTGGGCCAGGCAATTAAGCCAAGCCCCCGACGGCGGCATTAGGCATGCCTCCGTTCGCTGTCCGGCCGACCCGACTCAGCGAACCCGCCGAAAGTTCTCTCCTCGAGGAGAATAACACGCGCCGCTTTGGTGCGCCTGCACCGCAGCGGTGGTCCTTCCCAGTCTACGCCCACTCAACTACCTCTGTAAGCAGAGGAGGAGTGGACGTATTGACCGTCTGTAGCCCGGTTCCCTTCACCAACCATCAAAGCATGATCGGTGATTGGAACCATGACCTTTCCCCGTTTGTTGAAGATTAGCCGCCAGCCCCAATTGTCCACCAAGACGTGGTGGGCAATTGGAGCCGACGTTGCCCAGGGTGCGCCACGAGGAGGCTCTTCAACATGCACCCCGTACTAACTAGACCTCGCGGTACCACGCAGAAGTTTTGCCCGATTTAGATCATAAATGATATTATAGACCCGCGCCCTAATTGCGAAACACAGAATCAATCACAATCTGAATAATTTAAAAGGATATTGCTAATTAATTTCTTCATATTATGTTCGAAAAGTTTGTCTGCTCAACAACGCAATTAGCGCAATGGATGTAGTTGAACTGTCAAAATGAAAGCCATTCCTACTGTCAGTATGTTACGCCACCACCCGCCGGCCATGCTCCGCACGCACGCACGCACGCACGCACGCATGCACGCACGCACGCACGCACGCACGCACGCACGCACGCACGCACGCACGGCAATCTACTGATGTGGCGACATGTCAGAACATCGAGATTTCAGTTCTATATTTAGGTAAAATATTAATATTTTATACACATGAACCTTCCGGAACTCTCTAAACGATTGTGAAAACCGCATCAAAATCCGTTGCGGAGTTTAGTAGAACAACGGTCACACAGACACACACGAAAAGCGACTTTGAATTATAATATGTATAGATTCCGCAGTAACACGTTACTTCTCCCACCCATCCCGGAAATAATGAACTGTACATACTAATAAAAGTGTACAATTGGAATACCACCAAGGATAAATTCACGGATAAATTGGAAGTTTAGATGCCTATTTAGAGGCCAATCATTAAAGGCCGCGGTAGAAAACAGCCAGGACCAGTGCTTTTGCAATTTTTGGTGAAGGCTTGGAAAAATCATGAAATAACCACGGTGATTACTTACATGGTGCTTATATATAATAAAGTTTTATATAGTATAAATAATATGTACAGTGCCAACCCACCAACATCAATCAGTGCAAAATGCCGCCCCTCTATCGGACTTTCATCACCTCTACTAGAAGAAGTGTACTGACTGACCATCGGCTCGGCTCGGCTCGACCGCGATGCATAATAATAACACACGTATTGCTCTTCCGACCGAACCGACGCCGACGGAACGATGCCGATGGCAAGTTAATGTCCGTGCTATTGACCGACTTTCCAAATCAAAACATTCTATGGCGTCACATATTTACATAATACATGTTTACTAAATAACAAGCAACTCATCCACTGATTAGAAAGATCAAATAAAGGACAATTTTAGTAATGTTTATCAAGTAAACACCTAATTATCGTACGTTTATCTCGATGCCGAATGGCACCTTGTTGGGACACATTATTGCGAATTAACCTGCAAGTTTAAAGTGAACTTCAGAACCAATTTCTGTCATTCTATCATGTAACTTGTGCTAAACAAACTCTGTCTGATATATTATGATTTATTGTGTTGAAAACATGACTCACCTGCCGACATCAGAGGTACCTAACTTAGTGTCATGGCCGGTCACAAGGCCGAGTTTTGTCTGAAGGTCTATGATTGTCAATGTTTGCTGCTTCATGATGACTAGCAACATAACATGAACCGAGTCGATTAGAGTCCATGGGGCTATTGCGGTTAATTCGAAACGCGTTTGGGAGATCACGGATCACGACACGATTTTTGAAGAAACCGTAATTGACTTACGGAGCTAGGAAGATATATCCAGATCTAAGGTTTTGGTCATTAGGTCTGGACCTAGCCCGTCGTATGGCCCAGTGCGGGAAATATCCATAACGCTTTCAGCAGAGACATACATGGATAAGTTGAATGTTAACTGTCTCATATAGTCGTAAGTAAGTAAATAAATTTTATTTGTTTAAACATGGTGTACATGATACATTGCATGCAGGATAGTAATGGGATACAGAAAAGTTCTAACATGTTCAGCCGCATATCGTGGCGTACAAATTGGCAGGAAGAGATGGTGCATAAATCGTGATAATTTTCATCTAAATTACATTTCTTCATTATTCATTAAATATTAGGTATAATTACAATTCAATAAGCATAATTTTTAGATACAATTCAATGTCAAAGTAGTTAATAAATAAAAACAATAAAAATATGAATTACTGTCACTTAAAATGTCAATTCCAAATTACAATTATTAAAAAAAAATCGTACTTAATTGATTGAAACGAATATCTACTGATGTACGACTTTCGTATAGAATTATTGGGTTTTGATAAAAATAAGAAACAATCGTCAATCAAAACCTGGTACAAAAATCTAATACGCTTTATGGTTTCCCATCGAACAGGACCTGTCCATGCGTGGGGAGAGCAGCGCACGTCATGACCCGCGAGCGTGCCCAGCAACACGCCATAACAACATAATCTACAATAACAAACGATAGTATTTAAATATTATGACGTAGGTATATGTTATTATATAAATATTAGGTATGACGTATCTGGCATCCACTACGGCATCACACATACTTATTATTACGTTTTAAAACGTCACAGATTCATTTAAAATCTATTTATAGAACAACATGCGAAATAAGCATGCTGGGGCAAAAACTGTAATTACAGCTCCGTCATGAGTGACGATGTACTCACAGTCGAGAGCGTTTATCGTACTCCGGTATGCAACAACGTTGATTGACATCATGGCGTCCCCGAAGTTCCCGGCTTCGTATTTTGGCGCTTCATCTCCCGATCCCGAAGTGCTAAGTGCCGTGCGAGTGCTAGACTAGTGAGCCGCGCGTGCGTGCTGCACCACGGAATGAGGCAACTTGTGTTGTGCAAGTGTTGGACTCTAGTGAGCCGCTTGTGCTCACATGCTCCCGGTCTTCCGTTCCCGGATGTTCCTGTGCTGTGGGCATTCCACTGACCGGGTCCTCTGGATCCTCGAACAGGCAATATCACATAACTAACAATGCTATTCGCGCTCTATGGAACGCATGAGGTTTTACTCACAATTAGGCACCCATGATACTTAGAGTTAGAGCTTAGAGTTACAAGGAAAGAGGCATGATACCGGCAACGAAGATGTGAACATGTACCATTGTCGTCCCATGACATTACGTTCTAGTTCTCGTACTGGACAACTGGGGCTTTACCGCTGTCGCAAAAGCACATAGCAGAGCTGCTGCGACATGGTTTGAGAACGCTCATTTACCACTACCAACATTTTCGAATTGATGTATGCATTTAGCCACAATGCCACATATGAAGTAGTTCAAAGAAATAGAAAGGATGATGAAACACCAACGGTTTTGTCCGCAAAACACACAAAACAATAGCTGATTGGTACAATCATTGTAGTGAAACAGTGGTGGTCTACGAAATGGAAAACCAGAGCGAAAGGCCACTAATCGCACACACACGCACTCACACAAACACACGCAATATAAATTAATTACACCTCTAGTTGTCATTCATGAATAAATTGAACCAACTTACTCGCCGCGGGAGGAAGACCTGGAGTCCTGAAATACAGGGCTGCCTTAGTTTAGGCTCCAGTCCACACCATTTATTAATGTATGTACGGTGTTTTGATTAGTGTGGAAGATAAATACATTTTTACTTTTACTTTAATCGGAGGGCTAGGAAAAATAGTTCTAATTTAATAAGAATCCAAATTTCTTACAAGAAAATATAACGGAGGACGTCAAGTGGAAGGCCATTGGGTGATGGGGATGGTCAGCCATCTCCATCACCCAATGGCCTTCCACTTGAGAGACGGCAGTGATAATCTGCGTGTAGAGAATAAAAGTAAAAGTGTAGTAATTGGGTTCTGATAATGAAAGAGCAGCTGATGCATTGGTGCCACTTCAATTCAGTAAGTTTAAAAAAAGAATAACTGATTAACAAAAAAAAAATTGTAAAAAAGCGGGGTGCTTCGATAATCAATAATCGATCAATAATCAAAATATTTTATTTCACAAAACCTACATGGGTGCACGGTTCCAATTGGTCGTTTCCTACTTCGAACATGTAAGGACCGCGACCACACCTAACCACCGACGTGTTCATTAATTCCACACTGATGTAACACAACTATAAACTGCTACGAAGATGAACCGATACAATGCGAGATCATAGACAACGTCAAATTAAATTAGCTTGCAAAACTCCGCGAACGCGATGGGTATCGATATGTAGGCCTTGTAGACTGTAGATCTGTAGACCATTTTCTATTTTGTTAAGCACCTGGTACTTGTTGAGAGGCCTACACCACGGTAATATTATACCGTGCCTACACTGTCCTCCTATACCTACGAACACGGTTATTTGAAAGCATTGTAGTCATAAGCATTGTCGTGAGGGCCCGCACGCGCATGATGGCGTCCACCGTAGAGCGCCCCCTGCGGAAGCCAAACTGGCTCTCCGCCAAATCCGGCCCCACCCGCACCAGCCGCCACGACGAGGCAGTCTGCAATGATTCTTTCATAGAGCTTGCTCACCTCGTCGAGCAGCACGATGGGTCGGTAAGCGGACGGAGAGTCCGCTGGGCGCCCCGGCTTCTTGATAAGGACCAGTTTCCCCGTCTTCCAACGAAGTGAGAACTGGCCCCTCTCCATGCATGCGCTTAAGAGCCCCCTTAGTCGAGGCCCGAGAGCCTCTGAGGCCAGGACCTAGGCTTTCCCATTTAAACCTTCAGGTCCTGGGGCGGTATTTTTGGCACTCAGCCTAAGTACCGCCACTCGCAGCTCTAAATCGGTCACCTCCGGAGCATCGTCGTCATCGTCGGCGGTGTGGTCCGCATTGAGCACCGCAGTAGGCGGAGCCATGGGCGGGGAGATATGTTCCCCTCTAGAAGGGAACAGAGTGCTCGAGGGTTGGGCGGAGACGTCAAACCGGAGTGCACCGTACACTTGTGTTGTGAATATTTGTAAAAAAAGCGTCATCATGAAAATATCTGATAAACCACCCCCGCCTTTTTACAATTTTGTTTTTTGTGTATCACTATTCTTATTTTAATCTTATAGAAAATTATTTTCTACTCTTTAGTTCGGTTATCTACAAAAGCGTGTTTTTTTGGAACGAAGTTCTTTTACGCGGCTTTCAGTAGACTGCACTGGCAGAAATCCCCATTTCATTCAGTATAATGACAAATTATTGTAAATATATTACTGTTAGCTAACTACGAAAGCGTGTCAAGTTTGTTTTTTTTTTTGGAACTGTTAGCTTTTTATTGTTAGCTGGAAGAAATCGGTTACTTTTTGCTGATCATATCAACCGTAGGCAGATCTTTAAAATGTCAGCCTTATCAACTGTCCATGGTCGGTTCTGTGGCTAGCAGGGTGGGTTATAACGGGTAAAAAATTAAACTAGTCAAAGATCAAACCGTGAATGTGTCAATACACGGCTAAGAACAGTAGTTATATGGTGTACAGAGCTCCCTCACTACACCTACAAGTAGTCGTATGCTTAACTCTAACGTTGAACCAATGCATGTCTCTAAACGTGGCTCAAATTGTTTTTTTATTTAATATTACATCAATTCACCGTTAAAGTGAAGATTTTGTAGATTTTAGCTACAATTGAAATATATTCGATATAACTTGTTGGAAAACTACAGTACACAATATTTTATTCAAAGTCGGTAACGGTAACAAAACTGCTGCCTTCCTTGGATGTGGTAGCCGTTCCCGAGGCTCCCTATCCGTAAAGTTTATTGGATAAGTGCACTTGGCACAAAACACTACCGGGTATCAGGGATGAAAACATCGTTAATCCTGAGGATCCTGGCAAGAATAAAGGGACAAACTATGAAAATCAAGTTCAAAAATTCCGTTACATACGAGTATATACATACCAAGCTAATAAAAGCGTATTAAAAACATGTTCGAGAGGGCTTTATTAGACACACTGACTTTTGGAGAGCTTATGACTACCTTTCCGAATATGCATATGCACATAAGAAAGTTAACCATAGTGATAGAGAAGAAGATTTGAAGCACCAGACGGGACACACACAGCCGATAGAGAGTCACTGGCGTATTAGAAAGAGGTCCTTCCACAAGGAGAATTATAACGAAATTTTTGGTGACTGGCTTACAGAATTTTCATGGAGGCAATGCATGATGAATAGCCATTTATCATTTAGACCCTTTTGAGGAGCTGATAAAATGTATTTTGTACGTGTATAGAATTGAATAAATTTATTGCAATTATTTTTGTTTTTTTATGTTACCTATTACACAACACAAACAACATACACATACATACATACAACTACAACTACATACTAAACCAACATAATATACAAATATAACACATCTCACTTAGTAAAAAGACAATAACAAGTTAGAATACAAAAGCGAAGCGAGCTCGGGACTTGGGGCACCCCGTCTCGGACAGGCTAGGTTCAAAGGGGATGGCGGGGTCTAGTGAGTGAGCGAGCGTAGCGAGCGAACATAGACCCAGCCATTCCCTTCGTGGTTCTTTTTGTTTAAACCACTCCACTCAGAAGTAGAAGCCCCGCGAAGCGGGGTTCCGTTGAATAAAACAACTACAACAGTTATAATCATTATAAAAGTACATAGAAAAAAAATAAAAATACTCTGACCTTCGACTTTTGGGGTGTTGACCTTTGCCTTGAGTATGTCATTGACCTCATTATTGCTTGGAATCAAATTTAAACCCGCCACGTAAATCTTCCCCACCCTTAATACTCCCACTATCCCACCAATCCCGAAAAAAAACTAGGATTTTTTTGTCTCGACACAGGCTATGGTTTTGCACACTTTGGGGTTTTCAAATTTACACTAAAAATAGATAATTCTACCCAAAAAAAAAATACCTATCTAGGTAAATTACGGGGGTTCCAAATGTTTGTCAAATGAAAATGTAAACTTTCACTCTTCACGTCGTTCAAATTGTTTTCTTCATCTTCTTCTATGTCGTTTCCTCAGTACAGGAGATAGCGACCACAAATAACGCGTCTCCAAGCTGCATGGCTTTCCGAATTGTGGACTGCTTGCTTCATGCTGGCTCAGAGTCCTCGGACAGCCTTGATATGGGTATGAGACGGCAAATCTCACGAAAGTGAAAATACCTTGGATTTGTTCATTTCTGTACCTATAGAGAATAACAGGAGACGTGTTTACCGAGCTCCTAGGTGAACGTTAGCCATTTCTTCGAGTGCAACAGCCTTGCGGACTTTCTGTAGAGTCCCGAGTGTCATATGACGCAGCTATAATATAGCTGCGTCATATATTATGCCGTAATATTATGTTACCTAAAACTTGGCGACCTTACCTAAATGATTTTACTATAGGTACGACGTACTGATACAATTATAATAGGTTAGTTGATCTGATAGGTGAGAAGAAAACCCCTGAATAAAGTAGTATGTCTGACAAATGGGTTATCTTAATTCTGTTAGAACATTTATTTAAAAGTTTATTTGCACACACATAAACAGAAATGAAGAAAGGACCAGAAAAATACGTACAACGGCTCGCGGTTTGTGCCCACAGCTTAAGGTCACAGAAATTGCCTAAACGATTAATGTAATAATATAAATTAATATTAACAAGATGAATAACTGCAAGCACGACACGATTCTTCACTAAATACAATGATCGGTGAAACATTACTTAAAAAACTTTTGGGTAAAAAATATTGAATGATTAACAACAAAATGTTCTCACGATGCAATAGGCCTGTTTTTGATTCACCATGAACTTAGCATCCGTCTCCCATCATATTCTATCACATTTAAAGACGTCTCCGATAGGTATGGGTGACGTCATTCTAAGTGTCGAATGAGCCGACCCGGACATACTGTGTGACACCCCTGACAAGAAGGTTCGAGTCTTTCGATTCGGCAATACCTATTTGTGAAAAACGAAGTTGACCCGAAGCAATTATTACATTTATTACACATTGTAACAATATTTTAATTTAAAATAGTGTCCGTGGAGCGTTTTGCCCGTTCTTCTCCATAGGTACCTACTACGGTTTGGAATGGGCAACTAGCTTCATCTTTCTGGCTGACCGAACCCTGGACTTTAAAAGTGCCTTTAATTGGTTTATTTGAAATAAATGCTTTGAGTTAAGTTGACATATTCGGCTTTCATTCTACTCGTGCCGATGCCAAACTCCGTTCGGCAACTAGTAATCTATCCTCGCTTCTGTCCGGGTCAGCTCTGGGCAATTCGAGCTAAGCCAACAGACATTTTCCTGTACATACATTAACTGGGTAAAAACTAGTACAAGTAACTTTAAAAAAAAATTAAGCCGCAATTTTTCTATGGGGAGTTTTGTCTGGCTGTACTTAGAAGGGGCGCAAGCGGCCGTCGCGCGTCGTCGTGTAGTGGTGTCTAGATATAACTGATGACGTCTGCTGAAAATTTGTACGTTATTTTTACGCTAACCGTGAATTTTAAATAGTAAATCTATATATGTAAATACAAATTAAATGCTTTTCATTCGCTAGGGTGAGTCGGGTCAGCTAGTTTTAAATAAAAGTTATATTTTTTGGTAATGTCCTTGCATATACTGACGAGCAATATAAAAAAGCCACTTGCAAAGTGCCTAAAGAAATATAAACATCTCCTAAACCACAAAATTTAGTTTCATGAAGTAAAATAAAATCTTGAAAACAGTATTATATTGCACATTAAAACGTTTTTACAGACTGTTTGAAGACATAAATAGAAAAAAGTTAAAACAAAAATTGTCACGTTTCATAATTTTGGATTACATTTGAATACCTACTTTTATTTTCACGTTGATATAATTATTGTATTTAAAACAAATAAACATTTATTTCAGAATCACTTCTATATTTATTAGTAACAATGTAAACTTATAAACTAGTGTTGAAATCAAATCAACTCAGCCTATCGCCGTCCACCGATGGACATAGGCCTCTCCCAGGCTGCGCCACAATACCCTGTCCTCCGCCTTCCGCATCCAGTCTGTCCCAGCCACTTTCTAACTAAAACTACTAGTGTTAGTAACATTCATTCCAAGCTGCGTGAGCCACGCCGACCCTGGGGATTGTCTACTTGACTGCGTCAAGTCGTATTTACCACCCCAAAATCGGAGAGTCCCACCTATCAGCCAAGCCAACGTTCTAAGAATGGTTTTGGGGCTGGTGCGGCGAACACGACGTAGCAGAGATGCATGCATCTATTGCGCATGACGGCCGAAAAACTATAAACGTCCGCGTCTTCAAACATAAAACGCACGCTACTAAAACGCGGCAGCCCCATCAACACCCGGAACTTGTTGGTATATTGTATGCGCAGTCCACTATATGCCCTTTGCGTAACGATTTTATTACTAAAAGTGCTTACGGCAGACGTTGACTTGTAAATAACGGTATCATAAAGGTAAAAACGTTATTGTACCTCCGCTGACATATGTTTGCAACCTCTGCCTTAACTCTGGTGTCTTTCCTGACTGGTTCAAAAAGGCAATTCTTCACCCTATTTTTAAATCGGGTGACCGTGGTCGTGTCGAAAACTATAGGCCCATATCAGTTCTGCCTGCGAAGATCTTGGAAAAGATAACAAATACAAGGCTGGTTGCATATTTAGAGGCACACAATTTTTGTCAATTAACCAGTTTGGCTTTCGAAAAAGTCTATCTACTCAACGATAAGAAATGTGTTGCATTGTTCCCGGATCTCGCGAAGGCATTCGACACGGTCTCGATTCCCATCTTAATATTCAAGCTCGAATGCCTGGGTATACGAGGTACCCAGCTATCCCTGTTTCAGAGCTATCTTACAAATAGAAAACAGGGTGCTAAAATTGGAACCTACTCTAGCTCCGATTTTAATGTAGCTTTTGGTGCGCAGGGCTGTATCCTTGGCCCCAGTTTATTTTTAATTTAAATGAATGACCTGTGTAGCCTAAGTCTAGAAAGCGGTACAATATTTTCCTATCGTCTTTCTCAGAAGGATTTCGGTACAGTTAGTGAATGGCTTGGGGACAACTTGCTTACCCTGAACATATCAATTTAAACGAAAATATATTTTTTTTTCTATTCGTAATACAAATGTGTCAGTTGCGCGCTCACTTAACGTTGCTGCCCAGTTGACACAGTCTAATGGTAGTAGCGACGGCAGTGGCACCCAAGATCACTGTAACATTGAACGAGTCTCGTCGATAAAGTATCTTAGCATAGTGATTGATTGCAACCATACATTCAAAGAGTACATAATACACCTACCAAATAGAGTGCGCAAACGAATGTACATTTTTACTGACTGTAATGAATTTTATGCAAATGAACAATTATTATATTCTTATTCTTATTTTTAAACAACTGACCAAATCAGCAGATACTGTTGTCATGAAAATGACTTATCTGGCACTGTGTCAATAAATTTTGGTTTATTGTGTCTCGACCTGGGGTGGGGCAGCAAAATCTCACTATATTCAGATCGAACGTGCGCAGAGAGCGGTTCTTAAGGTGTGCTGTTTCTTGTCAAGACTTTATCCCACCGTCAAGCTCTATGAATATTGGTCAAGTCCTTACGGTAAGGCAATTCTTTGTACTGGCCCCTGCTATTAAATAACATGCTATTTCCAATTATTCTCAGCAAACCAATCGCCGTAACCATAAAGTTGCCTTAGCTATTCCTCTTAAAACTTATTTTAGTCATAGATTCTTTATTTTTCTTGGACCCTATTTTTACAATAAGGTAAACCGAATTATTTCCCTGCACTCATTGTACAAACATAATTTTAAAATCGCTCTACAAGCCTGGCTACAAAGCCAAACATATAAACTCAAACTCAAAGCATGACACAAAAGCTCTCTTTGACGTATAAGTCTAATCAAACCCATCCAGTAACACTCTCTCCAACACCCACTCACACACACACACCCTCTCACACACACACTCTCTCTCACACACACTCATAAAAACTTCCCAACATACTTTTACTTCGTTTTATTTATTTTTTACTATATTAATAAGCTCGATCTTTATCAATCGAGATTTATCAGAGAACAGAGATAAATGATAAATGATTTTATTTCTGTAAGTAGGTTTTTACAAACACTTTTACACGTCAATCATATTTTTTTTTAAACTAGATGAGGTCGGCGTTTCCTATCTGACTACTCTGAGAAGAAAGGCCGAAACAAACTCAGAGGTCACAGTCTCTTTTAAAGTCCAGACATAATCTTGGTCAGATCATGTGAAGGCTATGTAGATCGGTGCCTGAACTGGTCTTTTGAGGAAAGAACCACACAGATTGAGTGGACCTGTCCAGTCGTCCAATCGTGCAGCTCAGCTCAGAACTTAAGGAGCTCAAGATACAGGGAGACGCCGAGTGTACAGACGACCAGGAGAAAGTTTTACACAAGCATGATTCGAAAAAAAGTCGCATACGGGGGAGGTTCTGTACACGTGTGGGCTGGTATTTCATCTGAAGGTCACACAGCGCTAGTGCCTATAGAAATGGCAATCTAACCGCTCCGTGAGATACATAAACGAGATTCTCAATGACCATCGGCGTCCATATTTGGTCAATATGGGCGACCGTGCATTGATTACGCATGATACACACACACACACAGCTTATGTGGTAAACGAGTACCTTCAAGACGTGGGAAAAAAAAAATGGAAAAAAAATGGATGGATGGATTGGCCAGCGAGAAGCCCTGACATAAACCATATCGAACATGCCTGGGTCGAGCTTGGCAGACGTGTTAGAAGCAGAAATCCACTTCTAGTCACACTTCATGCCTCGAATAATGCACTTAGTGAAGAATAGGAGAATATTATATGTTATTATCATATGTTGAGGAATCTGGTACTCAGAATACTAAATCGTGTAGAAGCCATATTGTGAGCACACGGAAACAATACGAAATATTTTTTTTTATGAAAAATTTCGGAAGTCGGTGGCAAAACACTAAAATACAGACCCAAAGACTTCCGAAATTAAAGTTATTTTTCACTTTGTAGTGCTTTTTTTGGAAGTCGGTTTTTTATGTAAAAATAGTTTTAGTTATGCTACCTACCCCAAACCAATTCGTATACCACTACTTGCCATGTAAACAACAGTGACAGGAAGTATTATAACATCATCAAGATACACAAAGTGGAGATTCCACGCTCGGCACCGGTCACGGACGGTCGCACGTCCCGCTGCCCCCGCTACAGCTTGGTGAGTCACCCGCACCCGCATACCGCTACGATTACGTAGCGCGTCTAGTAGTCACCTGACTACTCCGATCCTTCGATCGATTAAATTTATTTAATCGATCGATTTTTGATCATAAAAAGTGCCTTTTTCAAGGCAACCTATTATTTCTTTAACAAGTCGCGTTTTGCTGTGTAAATTCTCCAGGCCCCTTCCGGGCAAATCCACAGTTTAGTGGTCCTCGGTGGATACCATACGGTGCCAACGAAGCCGAGTGGGGTGTTGACCCAATACACCCGCCGAACCCCTTCAGGGCGAGGCAGAAAATTGGACGGGTCCCAGAGTTAACCGGCCTTGGGGGATCTCCTAGTCGGCTCTGGTGCACAGTTTTCCCTCCACAGCAACTCACCTAGTGTCTCTAGGGTGTGTCTACACCCTTCGCGCTAGACTGGTCAGGACCCTGTTGCACATTAAGACTGGCAACAGGATTACAAGCTCAGGGCTCACATTCAGGCACTCACCTCCCTGTCTGCACCCGACAGGGAGGGTACTCATCCCCGGGCCAATCCACCCGGGGAGTTAGGTTTAGGGCCGATAGGCTATATTGATATTTAGGTTTGTTTAGACCCCTCAGCTATGGCTGACGCCCTCCTATGGGCATTTGTAAAGGAGGTCCTCCTCAAGGACCCGAACTTCGCCGCCAAGTACGGAGCGAAGTTCGCTGCTCTAGAGCAGTCCCTCACCACCCCCACCCCATCTCCTTCCGCATCCATCGCTGACTTCAGCGATGTAATGACCCTAGACCCCGTGGCTATGGACACGGAGGATTTCGCGTCCAAACGCCCCCCTACGTACGCATCGGACAACGAGTCCGTGAACTCGTCATCAGAATGCCCCTCTTCTACCCCTTCCGAGGACGACGGCTTCACGGCAGTCCAGGGGAAGGGGAAGAAAAGGAGGCAAAAAAAGGCCCCGGCTCTCCACGTGGAGAAAAAGGCCAACACGGTGGCCACCAAGTCCCCCTCTCCCACCGCGTCCCCCGCGCCCCATGCATCGGCCCCTCTGGCAAGCCCCCCCTCTGTTAGCCCGTCGCAGGGCCCGCGCCCCCCCACCCCGACTACTTCCGTCCCAAGGAAGCTCCCCTCCCCGCCCCCGGTGGTCATTCAGGACAAGGGGAAGTGGACCGAGGTGTCCAAATGGTGTGTTGACCAAAAAATCAACTACAGCAACGCCAAATCTACCCAACAGGGTATCAAAGTGCAAGTCCCTACGTCATCGGACTACAGGGACTTGACCCGAATGCTCAGTATGAGGAAAGTAAGTTTCCACACTTACTCGCTCCCGGAAGAGCGTCAGACCCGCGTGGTCATTAAAAATCCCTACCTCGGACATCAAGGCCGACCTTGAGGCCCAAAAAATCCCCGTCGATGAGGTCCATAGAATGCACCGCTCTCGCGCCAGAGGCGGAGAGGCATTCGACATGGTCCTCGTGCTCTGTCCCCCGGTCGAAGGACATCACCCCATTTTTCAGGTGCGCACTATTTGCGGCCTGATGGGGATCGACCTCCAGAAACCCTGGAAGAACGGAGTCATTGGCCAATGCCACCGTTGCCAATTATATGGCCACTCTCAACAGCACTGCCATGCGACGCCCAGGTGCGTCAAGTGCCTGGGCGAGCATGGCACTGCAGAGTGCTCCCGGCCTAAGGACCGAACGCAATGCACAGAGCCTCCAAGCTGTGTGCTTTGCGGTCAGACCGGACACCCGGCAAACTACCGCGGCTGCCCGAAAGCCCCCCAGAAGTCGTCTTCCTCAAAGACGGCTAAGAGGTTCACAGACAGACAGACCAGACTGTCCTCCCCCCCCCCCCAGGGATACCCGGTTCCCTCAGCCCAGCTTCCAAGCAGGCTAAGTCCCCAAAAGGCTAGCCCTTGGAACCTGCTCAACCACCAGCAGGCTTTTCCTGCGCTGAGGACTCAGGGCCCCTCCCCGCAAATCCCCCCCCTGATGGATCCGCATATCCGTGCCCCCGCGCCCCTTCCCGCGCATCCCCCCAAACCCGCGCCTGCTCCTAAAGCAGCCCCCGTCGCGAGAACACCCGCCCCCCTTCCCCCAACCACTCCTGTGGTCGGGGAAAACCCCATGGACGCATTCAACGTGATTGCGTCCACCTTCACGGCCTTCCTCACCCCCCGCGCTAGGAGGATGGCCAGCGAAATCGTTGCCGCCCGTCAGGCTGGCAACCTCTTCCAAATCCAACAGATTTATAATGCGTATCCCGAGATTACGCAAGCCCTCGTGTCCTACACCAATGTAACCTCACAATGAATAATACACCCATTACGAGAACCAAACCCCGATCCCTCAAGTTAGGCTATTTTAATGCCAATGGCATCCAGGGACAACGCGACGAGATCGCCGAGTTCCTGCATGTCCATAAATTAGATATCCTACTTGTACAGGAAACCTTCCTCAAGCCCCGCCACCGAGACCCGTCAATTGCGAACTACCGTATAGTTCGCAATGACAGGACTCGGTGCCACCGAGGCGGTACCATCATATACTATAGAAAGGATCTGTACTGCATTCCTGTGGACGCGCCCCCTCTCTCGCGTTTAGAAGTGTCTGTCTGCCGGCTCGGCATGACAGGTCACCAGCCGATCACTCTAATATCGGTCTACATCCCCCCGCAACTATCAGAAAACTATTCAGAGTTATCTGACGACCTCGCTATCCTATTTGGCTTGAGTGACTCCGTTATCATAGCGGGCGATCTCAACGCCAAACACACAGCCTGGAACAGTAACAGGATCTCGACCAGGGGCAAACATCTGTTTGACCTCTGTCCCATCCTTAGCTTCGATGTCATCGCCCCGATGACTCCCACTCACTTTCCCCACGCGCCCCTTCATGCCCCTGACGTCCTTGACGTGGCACTTCTAAAGAATGTCAACCTTCGGTTGGATTCTATAGAGGTGGTGCATCAACTGACATCCGACCACCGACCTGTAGTTGTGACATTAGGCCCCCGACTAGGACTCCCCGACCCCGACAGACCACCCCTCACCAAAGTAGTCACGGACTGGAGGAAAGTAAGCGAAAGACTGAAATCCTCCACATCCTCCTGCCCCCGACTAGACTCCATTCCCGATCAGTTCGACTCGATCAATGACACGACAGCCGCGATCGACTCACTCACGGATCACGTACAATCCGTCCTGAACGAAAGTTCTAGGGTTCTAGTTGCCGGACGATGTGCGTGAACTGCTGACTGAGAAGAACACGGCTGTACGTGACTACAGCAACTTTCCTTGCCAAGCTAACAAGGCCCATATGCGCTATTTACAGAGATCTGTAAAGAAACGCATAACGGAGCTGCGTGACGCTGGCTGGAACAAGATGCTGAGCGAGTTAGAGCCCACCCACCTGGCCTTTTGGGAACTGCAGAGGAAACTCCAGTCCCAAAATGTAGCCTCCATGCCCCCACTGGTGCGTCCCGACAAGACCATCGCGTTCGATGACATCGACAAGGCCGAGTGCCTTGCCGACAGTCTTGAGGCCCAATGCACACCCAGCTCTCAACTAGTAGACCAAGCTCACCTCTCTGAGGTTGACGCGGAAGTCGAACGTAGAGCCTCCCTTCCCCCCGTCGAAGACCCAGATAATCCTCTGCACCCCATCACCCCAGACGAGGTGCACGATATCATCAAGGGTCTGAAACGCCGTAAAGCCCCCGGCCCAGACGGAATCACGAATAGGGTGATCCAATTGTTCCCCGCAAACCTCATAATGCTCATGACCATCATCTTCAATGGTGCTCTGAGCAACAACATCTTTCCCCAAGCTTGGAAAAGGGCCACTGTCATCGGTATTCCAAAGCCGGGCAAGCCCAAAACCGACCCCTCTAGTTACCGCCCCATCAGTCTGCTCAATGTTCTGGGCAAAATCTATGAGAGGCTTATATACAAGCGACTCAGAGATTTTGCCGAGACCAAGGGCCTCATCCCCGACGAACAGTTCGGATTTAGATCCCAACACTCGAGCGTCCAACAGGTACACCGCATCATCGAACACGTAAGCGCTGGTTTCCAGCGAGGGTTCATGACGGGTGCTGTGTTCTTCGACATAGCGAAAGCGTTCGACAAAGTCTGGCACAATGGCTTATTATATAAGCTTTACCAACTCGGTGTGCCAGACCGTCTCGTACTCATCCTGCGAGACTTTTTGGCTAACCGAACCTTTCGCTATCGTATCGAAGGGGCGCTTTCCTCCCCCCACCCTATCCGCGCAGGAGTCCCTCAGGGCTCTGTGCTAGCTCCCCTCATGTTCACCCTATTCACCAGTGACATCCCGAAATGTAAAAATGCGCAGTTGGCTCTGTTCGCAGACGATACGGCCATTTATTACACTGGGCTCGTCCCCGACTCGATATCTCGCACTCTCCAAACCGCAGTCAACAAGCTTGGCGAATGGTTCAGAAAGTGGAGAATCGAAGTTAACCCCGACAAGAGTCAAGCGGTTCTCTTCTTGAAACCGCGTGTCAAACGCAGACATGACGACGCCCGCCCGATCAAGATGTTTGGCAAGCCGATCCCTTGGGAGAAGCATGCCAAATATCTGGGTGTGACTTTGGACAGACGTCTCTCCTTCGCAGAGCACATAAAGGTGGTTCGTTCGCGAGCCGCCTTTGCTCTGAGTAGACTACATTCCGTCCTAAATGCAAGCAGTAAATTGTCACTCAGGTGCAAACTGCGCATTTATACGGCATGCATCCGACCTATTATGACATACGCCTGTGCTGTTTTCGCACAGGCCCACCCCCGGCACATCCACAGGATGCAGACCCTACAGAACCGTGTTCTACGTAAAATCACGGGTTCCCCCTGGTTCGTTCGTAACATAAACTTACATTTAGATTTGAAAATCCCCACCATTCAACAATTCATGAAACGCGCTTGCAAGCGTTTCTTCGATACCGCTGGCAGCCATCGCAACCCTCTGGTTGCGAAGGCCGCCAGTTATGTCCCCTCTAGAATCAGTAGAATCCGCCGTCCAAGGCACGCACTGACCGACCCCGACGACCCCACCACCCTCCTCCAGGAAAGCAGTAGGGCCACCAGTACAGTATACAAACACAGACACAAAACGAAGTTCCGACCTCGCCGCCGAGGTGCTTCGCATCCGCGTCCGCGTCCGCGTTCCTCCCCGATAGATTCCTCTTCCCCTCCCTTGATCGGATCCACAGAGCCAGCTGGTGGCGTAGCTGAGCCAGTAGTTTTACCCCTTAATAATAATGAACCCACTTTGATCCAGCCTGTCCCCAACTTGCTGTCCTTCCCCAGCGACGCCCTAAGCCGAGGTCCGTACCCCACAGGGGGTGCCCTTAGGTGATGGTCGCTTAGTTTATAATTAATATTATGCCCCTGGCTGGAGGCTTTGAGTTAGCTCGAAGGCACCACAGGATTGACCGGTTAAGCAGTCACGGCCTCTCAAGGCCAACTGCGAGATGCCATACACAAAAAAAAAAAAAAAAAAAAAAAAACACAAAGTGGATGAAATACGTATTAACGAAGCTAACTCAAAAACTACCCAAGCAAAGTTAATAAAATTTATACGGGACCACCGCGCAGGCTTCCTCTAACAAAATTCGAAATCGGTCCATAATTGACGAAATCATCGATGACAAAAAATATATACCTACATGCACACGAACCTCCTCCTTTTTTTAAGTCAGTTAAATAAATTATGTTTCAATTTCGTAAACCCACTTTATTTTGATTTTGCCTTCTTTAATATAATTTTTTAATTGTCTCAATTCGATGTTTTTTATAATGCGTTATTATATAGGTATATTTGAATGATACTTCACTTCAAGAAGCTAGCTATCGTGCGTGGTATCGGAAATATTTAATGAAAAGTCGGTGGCTTTTTTATATTCCACGTCAGTGTATATTACCTTTCAATAAAAGTAAAAATTAGACTAACATCCTGGTTACTAAACTTGAGTGTTTAAATTGTTAAATTACAGTGGTAAAATAATTTTTGCGCACATACGTTCGTACCACTCTCACTTTCTGTCTCGCTCACAGTTACTCACGGTTAAATACCCTCAAACCCACCATCATATGATCAGACACTTACACCCACACTCATTCACTACACAATATGATCACACAGTTACACTTACACGCATTCACACAGTAGCGTTTTTTCTACTTTTATTATTATTATTTTCTTTTTTTTTCTCGATTTGTTTGTTACGTTTTCTTTCATTTTGATTCTTAGTTTTTGTTATTTTAAGCAAACCTATTTTACTTTTATTACCGAACATGTTTTCAAAATAAATGTTTAAATGGTAAACCCTCCATAATGGTGCCCAAGATACAGGCTTGCCTAGTTTGGGGCCAATGTAAAATCTCTGTACTTAATCTTTTTTCAATAAAGTTTTTAAACTTTCACTTTTTTAAATCGGACAGGTTTTTTTTGTACATTGTGTATCTATAGATACCTAATCTTATAGACACAAACGAGATGAACGCAAAAATAGGTTTAATTTCTCCGGTTGTAATTATTGTCGTGCATATGTACTGACTTTAGGCATTAGTAAAAGCTATTAAAAGAAATGGAATGTTTTTTTATATATTTATTGCGTTCTTTGAATACTGCGAATTTTTTGCCAACTTTTGAATTTGTATTTAAAAAGTTTTGTTAATTTTTTTGCCTTGACTGCCTCGTTTATCGTGTTAAGTGTGAATTGTTACTGCAAATAAACTGAGAATGCCAGATCTAAACGTCACTCAAGTTGCTAGGGCTGAGGTACTTTTATTGAAACTGGGCCCACCTGCAAACAAGTGGCCCAAACATAATGAGTTGTCAAGAGGTATCGGCAGACCGGGCAGTACACGAGACTCGCAAGACAGGGACGTAAACGGAAAACTGTGGCCAGAGATGACTGGCTCGTCGTAACCAGCGTGCTTAGAAACCGGACCTTAACTTCTTCTGAGGTACGAACGAAGCTCCAAGAAGCTCGAGGGCACGAACACTGCGAGAAGAAGACTAAAATGGGCCGAAATAAATTGACACTTGCGTGCCAGAGGCCCCCTTCTTGGTATATGGTATAGGTTCATTTTGCTCGCAATCACGAAAATTGGAATGATGAAGCTCGGAGTCAAGTTCTATTCACATATGAGTTCAGATTTTGCCTGAAGCCAGATGATGGAAGGGTTAAAGTGTGGAGACGCCCGGGAGAGGGGTATCAACATCATTGGAAAAGAGCCATATATAGTGGAGGGTCAGTTATGGTATGGGGGTTCATACGGAACTTCACGTCATTGATAATGGGTCACTAGCAGCGGCACGATCATTATTTAACTGAGATTTTGGAAGAAATTGTAGTGCCTATTGCCCCTGTTGTAGGAGATATATTTGTTTTTATGCATAATAATGCACGCCCCCATACTGCGGCCCTAGCTGTTGAATACCTTCGAAACGTTGAAATCAATGTTGACTTACACCCCATTGAGCGTTAATAGGATAAGCTTGGAAGATAAACAAGAAAATAAATCCTGCCGCCGCTAATTTGAGAGATCTTGGAAACGACTTACAGGAACAATGGAACGCAATCTCTAAAGATTTTATTGATAACTTGATTAGGAGTATGTGAAGGACACTGGAAGCAGCTCGAGGAGCTAGAGGGGGCAACACGTACTGATTATAGCCCACGTTATAGCCTTTCCTAAGCATTCATATAAACAACAAAAAAAATTGTACAAAAATGTTTAATTCCTGTATATTTTTCTTTTGTTCTTAATTTGGTTAATTGTTGTCATTTGATCGATTGTTTTTTCGACGTTTGAAATTTTATATCAACGAATAATACGTAAAATCCAAATTAATAAACTTAATTGTCACAATATCCATGATATTATGATTATGATTCATGATTGACGGCACGGTTGGCGCAGTGGTTAAGCAATTGACTGCTGCGCTGCGTGTCGCGGGTTCAATTCCCGCACGGATTTGTATGACCTACAAGTATTTGTTCCGGGTCTGGCTGTTTGCGTATGTGAGTTTAAATGTTTGTAAACGCACCCAGAATGCAGGATAAATTCCTAGTGTGGGGCAACGTTTTTTTTAAAAAGAAAGAATGTATATTTCCTTATAAACACACGTTTTTACGTTCCTCTTTTATGATATAATTATTCGATTTTGCTGCCCGGCTGTGCCGGAGCACGCCGACCCGAACATTTGTGTACTGACGTAACAAACAGAGATGAGTCTTCAGCGATATGCTACTAAATAGGTAGTTCCGTAAAGATAGGAATGTCGTAGTAGCTAGTGCTCGGTCATTGTGGTGGAAATCCTCTGGGGGTTCCTGAAGCTGACGATTGTTTACGTTTCATTGTCGTCATACAGAAATTCTAGCAATTTTAAGTGAATAATAATTGTTCCTAGTTGATATTACTATAAAAGGCGATCATGAAAAGTAAAATAACACACAAATCGCACGCGACACAAAGGCACCGCGTGTCGCGCGACGGTTAGTGGCTTTGTGTCGCGCGTGATTCGCGTCGCGCGTCGGACCTGTAAGAAGGAGCCTTAATAGGGAATTATTACGAATTACGAAGGGCTCGGCACAGGTGTGACTACCTACCTATGCCGCGCCCAAGTTTCGCCAGTTATGTTTAAGTAGCAAGTATCAAAAAATATAAGTAAAATACGGGCTGGAAACATTCTACCCTAGGAGGTCTAGAGTCATGTAATGAATTCATGGTTACAGTTTGCGCGTCGATCTCCCCGCGACCCTGTAGGTATAACCAAATATAGGTATATGCATTTTCTGGTACCTGCTAGTTATGAATACAGCCACAGTTCAGAGATCTCATGGTTGAAATGCAAAACTATTTGACAAGGCCCACTACGAAAATAGGAAATAAAAAATGTATAAAGATTTTATAATACATAAGAAGACGCCACACGCTTTTGATATGGCTTCACTATGTGGACCCCAACGCGTCTACCTCACACACACTCAACCCCACATAACTCAATGACTCCATCTCATGGGCTTCAGAAGTGCCGGGTCGCTCCAGTATGTGCTCGCCTATTTCCGGCCGGTCCCTGCTTGCACCCGGAGCCCCCGCCTGTCTGACGGTGAGGAGTGACTCAGCCTCAAGCGGATCTCCCACGAGTGCCACAACGCATCTATTTCTCATTCGCGAAGCGTAACGCAGCTGACAATATTTCATCAATGCGTGACTTTAGGGTTACCGCGTTTTGCAATTTGACCTATGATAGTATGTTCTATTATCTTATATTACAATATCACTGTTTTGTTTTGTGAAACAGTGCTGAATGTTTACTGTAAAATGTGTATCAATACCGCAAAAAAAGGTTTTTACCATTACGGAAAATCCGTTTTTCAATCTGATGTATAGTATGGTGCATAGCAAACACGTAGACGTCTAAATACGGTAATATTTGTCCAGCCTACACTCTGAACTCTAACCTTAAGACGTCATAAACAGTCACAAAAAAAATGGCAAGTCCCTGTATTCCATCGTCAGAAGTGCGTGATGACCCTAGCGGTGAAGGATCGCCGCCCACCGCGCTTGACGCATCAGTATTTGCGCGAAATCTCCGGCGTGATCTAGGCAAAGTGATGCCGCCGAGTGACACAGCTATTGTTCTTTCACATATCATGCCGATACTACAATTTACATACTGCTACATAATCTCTGTTATCAAGTTCAAGTTGATCTAATTTGCTATGTCAATGGAGAGTCAGTAAAATTTTTACGATGGACGCTCTCAATGACAGACAACAAACTGACAAAATCCCACTTTGCCCGAAAAAAGTAAAAGGAACTTTTTCGTTATAAAAGGAACTCTTGCGCAAATTTTCATGTTTCTTGACCCAGCGACCGGTTTAAACTATCCGTTGTCTGTCACTGAATTTAAGAATGTTATCAAGTAGACAAGCCATAATGCTCGATGGTATTTCCCATCAATGAAAATGGTCAATTTGTATACAAATTTCTCTGTAATACCCCTTTAGTGGCTAAATTGAAAAATCCTGAATTAAAGATTTTTATTCAGAAGAAGGGCTTTTTTTTTTTTTTCGAGGATAGGAAATCATCGAATGACCCCTCCCGCTCTGGATGGAGCGGAAGGGAGTGTCAGACTCTTACTGACTAAAACCCACCCGTGTTCCTTCCTTGGCCCTTTATGTTCCGGGTCAGCGGTACCCCTTTCGGATGATCCCGCTTTCTCGGCAGGCTTGGGCCCTAGTGGGCCCCCTCTTCGATGCTGACATCTCTTTGAGGCGCGCGTGGAACACGTACGCGCCGTCCGGCACGGGCCTGATCCTGATCGGACGGTGAGCTACCCATTACTCACCGCCCGCAGGCCCGCGTCTACGGTGGCCGGGAGTCGTCACGCGGCTCCCGACGCCCGGAGCGTCCACCGCGGCGGCTTGGACCAGAAGAAGGGCTTAAATGGTCTTATTGTTTCTCTAATACTGCAACCATATTCTTTTGTTTTAGTGTTTGCCACCACTCATGAAGATCCGTAAATATTGACAGGTACATAGTATGAAGGAACAATGGCCCAACTTTATTGTCAGCTGACGTACCTACTGCTACAGCTATAATACATCGAATCTATTATTTTAGGACATCAAAATTAATTTAGTTTATTTTTTAAACGTTCCCGGTCATGTCAGATCGCCGTCCCGCCGGACTATTTACCAAAACAAAAGTGGCGTAGATGCAAATATCAATATGTTACAAGCTACAAACCAACAAAGATACGTCATATCGACGAATTTGTTTTGGAACACAGGCACTGAGTTACACGGTTACCGTCTAAACAGGCCACGTCCCACACTGCGCAATTTTTCAAGCATATAGTTATAGGATAATATTTTATCGTACACAGTAGTGATAGTGACTTTTTGTATTCAAAACTGAAAGTTGTTCACACAGAACCAATACGATAAAACAGAGAAAAAAAAATTGTGCATACTTCCGCTATTCGAGAAATAAGTATTATTACGATTTTTATCGTGTTCCGTACGGTCATGTTAGTATAGCACTTTTGTTTTGGAACAGCAATTTTTTTCTTATTTTCATTGTTGTTGCCTGAGTGAATGTTGTTTATATTATTAGTATATAAACCTGATCTCCAACTCATGTGTGTAAAAGCATTTTATGTAATTGCAATAAACATTTTTTTTTTGTATGGATGAATCTGATTAAAAAATGTGTTTCATTAAATCTTCTTCATAAAGAACGACAAAAAATTATAAACGACTCGTGCTTGCCTACAATTTTATTAAGAAAAATTCGTAATGTGTCTAACGTCAGCATACTGCATAGAAATAATGATATTTTCCAAAACAATTTTATTTATTTATTTATAATTAGGAGAACCAACAGCATACCACCAACAGCTAAACTACATAGATAACAGTGGTGTACGCAACACAGAGCCAATTACAGGTTCCCACGGATAAATACAGAAAAAGTACTAGAAATCATAAGATGCACCAACAAGCACGATACATTATGAAATACAAATAAAATAAATATATACTAACACAGCACTAAGGCCCCTTAAAAAAACCAGCATTCAGCCGATTGCGCGCAGACTATGTTTTGGTATTAAATTGGTCAAAAGAAAACTCCTTACACAAAACATTACAGTCCCTACTCGCTCGGACTAAATATGAGTTTTGCCTATAGTTGGAATGCGAAAAGGGAATAGATAATAGGCGATGGGTAATAGGGATAATAGAATAGGCGGATTAAATCTAACCGATCTCTGCGGAACATTAAAATGTAGTTTACGCAGGAGATCAGAGGGGCAATTCCCGTATTTTTAAGAACGTTCGCATTCTAATCTCAGTGTCAATCTGTCAAAAATTGTATAGCGTTTACCTACATTTTTGACATTAGACTGTCGCTGAGATGAGATTGCGACTTGAATTTGAACGTTTTTAATTACGGGAATTGGCCTTCAGGACTGAGGACTAGAGACATCATTGTTTACGATTTTAAACAAAAAAGTAAAACCTGCTAATCGACGACGGTTTATTAGTGGTAAGTAAGTGAAATTTTCTGCAGAGATTTATGTAAAATTTATCAAAATGGTTACGGAACGGAATACGTAGCCGATAACATGGAAAGCGAACAAACCTTTTTTATGAATTAAATCTATTGAAATCGAGTCTGTTTCGTTATTTTTTTCATCGAGCGAATTACAATGTATCGTGTTTTGAATAATTAATTTCCCCAAAACAAGGATATGTATCTAGGTATGACATAATATTTATTTCAGGACCAAAATGTACTAATTTGACCATTTAAAGTTGATTCTAACACAGGCAAAAGCGGATAACCCCCGTTATTTTTAGAATCTTAAATTTATATTTACAGTTTATTTATTTAATCAAATAACAATGTTAACATTAAAATAGTAGTAGTCTGTAGGTACACTTGACTTATGCTAGTTAACAAATTAGGCTATAGGTATTGCAACCAGCACCCCTAGTAGTACTAAGTTATAAAATAACTTGTATTAAGGGCAGCGGTACAGCCCATACATAGTTCAGTTTCACAAAAGCATTGCAGGAGGACAAGTGTTTTTTTTTTTTTTTTTAAGTTAACATTCAGAAATTATGATTTACGTGTTTGACATTTGGATTATTCGCATTTTGTGTGTGTTTGTGTGTGTGTGTGTGTGTGTGTAGTGTGTGAGTGTTATGGTGAGTGTGTGTTTGTTTGTTACGGTGATGGCGTGTGCTGTGTCGGTGCTGAGTGTTATGTTCTCGGTAATAGGAGTTAGGGTGGGTTATTATCAGAGAAAAGCAGGCGTTCTGTATCCAGGTAGTTATTCGCAAGTAGAAAGTTTGTCACAGATTTATTGAGCGACGAGGTTGAAAGAGAGTAAAAGCACAATTTCCTATTGAGTTTATTATACAATTGTGGCCCTTGGAAGCAAGAAAATCGTTTGGTGAATGAGTATTGACATCTGTAGTGCTTACAAACTAGATCTTTGCGTCTTCTAGTGATTGTCATGTAGGGGGTATCCTTGTGTTGTAATAATACTTTATTAAGAACAAAAAGTTGTCTGACAGAAAGCACTTTGCAACATTTATATAAATCTTCTGTTAGGAAAAGTATCGGGCGAAATGTGCTCACCTTTAACACGGCTCTTTGGGCCCTCTCCAATTTCAACATTGTCGTTTTTGGGACACCTCCCCAGACGGAAACACAATATGATAGGAGTGATTGACAGAGGGCAAGTTAGACCCTTTTGACAATCCGTGCATCTGCCACATGACGAAGACTCTTAAAGACGAATATTAGTTTTCTAACCCTTGCTATCAGTAGATCAATGTGGGCTGAGAAGTTCAGATTGTCATCAAGAGTCACCCCGAGGTATTTGATTGTGGGAGTACGTGTGAGTTTAGGGCAAGAGCAAGCTGCGGTGCCTGGGCAGACGCTTGAGTGAGCTATTAGTGAATATGAGTTCGGCGGCTGTGTAGATTGGCGCAGGGTAAAGCAGATAATTTTTGTTTTGTCCCTATTGAGGGTAAGTTGATTGCCATTAAGCCAATTTAAAACTTGATCTAGCCCTCCCTGTGCCGTCCCAAAAGCTTCGTGCCAGGTATCGCCAGTAAAGGTGAGTGCAGTGTCATCAGCAAAGGCCGTGATTTTTCCATTTTGGAGAAGCAAATTACACTGCTGATTTACGTACACCAAAAAAAGTGTGGGCCCAACCACACTTCCCCGAGGAACGCCAAAAGTAACAGGAAGCTCCGCACTCAGGTAATTATTAATTTTTACGCACAGAGTCCTATTGCTCAGGTAGTCTGCAATAATTTGGAGTGGGAGGCCACGTATTCCCAGCTCCTCTAGTTTCAACACTAGGTTGGGAATAGAAACTTACTAGAAAATATAAGTACTTACTAAACAAATTAATACAATCAGTTCAAATGTATACAATACCTAACAATATTATATATAAACTAGCTTAAAACCCAAAAATAAATTGTTTGGTAGACAAAGGAGAGAAAGGATGAGGTAATTAAAGGTTATAGTTTTTTTTATTTTTTTACCTATAACTAGTTATTGTAATTTATAATGAGCCCAAGACCATTATCTGTATTGTAGTCATTAATATATCGTTTGGTATCATTAGATGACAAACATGCTTTATTGATGATTCGGGTAAGAATTGTGTGTTTTAATGATTTCAACCGAAGTATACAACAACACTGGACATTTTTACATAACACATTGATTGACATATTAATTTATGACAATTATAATATGACCATTCTTAGGATCTCAGAGAGAAGATCACCATTTCCAATACTGGCACCGTTCTCACCAAGTATTACCTTCAAAATCTTGCCAAGACCGAAGAACATAACATTGACGGTGCTATTGATTATGAAGCACAACCGTCAACCTCCTCTTTTTTCACTGACATTTCTGATGGAAAATATAGAGAAATCTTTAACAAAGGTACGTACACCAGCTGGCACTGCTCGTCAATACTTTGTATGTTTTAACTATAAACTTTCCGCTGTATCCTATTATCTACGACCTTAGGTATTATTCTCGCATAGTATGGATCAGTTTTTCTGAGTTATAAATAATAATAATAATAATAAAACATTTATTTCAGGTTACAATGGCCCATAGACATATAGGTACCTTACAAACTAACATATATAAAGTACTTGAATAAAACAAAACTTGTGTTAATTATAGCTTAAAACTATGTTAGCAGCACTTCACTAGCTTGTCCTTGAGCTGTCCTGTGGTACTTGTCCGCGGGAGCGACGGAACACCACGTCCTGCGGCCAAAAGTCTTCTTCCATGACGACGGGCAGATAATAATTCGGTACGCGCACCACGAACGCCTTGAAGTTGACGTTGTGGTGCGACTCCAGTAACTGCACCCTCGGCATGTACCTCGTCTTCTGGCGCACGTACTCTACGATGTCTTCCGCCTTAGTAGAGTAGTGTAGGCGGGAGATGTACACCGGTGTGTTCGGCTTAGCGGCGCGCAAGCTGACTTCGGGCACCGTTGGAGCTTTGCCGCAGCGGTTCTTGTTCGCTCGCAATCGGCGTTCCGCCTTTGCACCGTCACGAAACCCTCATCTTCAGGCCTATACAGCGCCTTTTCTGGCATAGGCTTCTTACTTGGAGCGCCCGGTGCACTTGCGGTGACGCTAGTGAAATCCTTTTGTATGGGCTTCGCCTGGGCTGCAGACACTGGCAGCGGGACGGGGCGCGGGGCTCGAGCGGCGCTGCGCGGAGGAGCTGCGATGACGGGCGCGGGGCTGCGGAGCACGCGGCAAAAGCAAAGCAAAAGCAATAGCATAAGTACGTAGGTAAGGTAGAAACTTTTAATTTTTTTTGGGATCCCAGAGAGAAGAAGAGCTTTTACTGGGAAGGTTAATTTTCAAGGCCATGCCGAGATATTGATGTGGTTCCGGCTCTAACCGAAGTAATGCATACCGACGGCGATGCTTCTGACGATGATGCACAGCCGTCAACCTCTGCTTTGCTCACTGACTGACTAGCTTTAACCGCATGAGAACAGAAGATGGTATAAGCTCTGAGGAAGATTTTTCACCATCAGACGAAGAGTATATTCGAAACACTGATGAAGACTACAAATTGTGAATTTGGAAAACGAAGACAGGTAACTATACCAAAATCAGACAGGTCGTCCATCGATGATCTGGAAAATATAAGAGAAAACGGAACGACTGAATCGGTGAACAATACTCCCTCTGATATTCAGCCAGAGCTATCACCTCAAGTTTCTGTAATGAAGAGTCGTAAAAGAACTTTAAATACATTTAAAATGGAAATTCAATTAAAAAACAAGGTGCAATCACAGGAAAATCATATATTTCTAAGATAGGAAAAGTTGTTCCAGAACAGAAGAAGAAACCGGTATGTGCTTGCAAATTGTAATGTAGTGACGAAACTGTTAGACAATTTATTTATCAATAGTATGAAGCGGAAGATATGACGCGGGACTTAAAAAGACAATTCATTATGTATATCTAGAGTCTCAGAAGCTCAAACTGCTAGATCCAGACGCCGCGGCCGTGATCCTGGACACCGTGATCTTGACCAACCACAAAAACAAGCATACATATTGTATTACACATTTTTAATTAACGATAAAGTCAAAAAGGTTTGCAAAAAGTTTTTTCTGAATACCTTGGCTATATCAGAAACTGTTCTAAGAAACGTGATAAGAAAACAACAGCAACAACAACAAACAAAGCTGCTCAGCAAAATAGACTTTAACGTTCCACTCAGACGTACCAGACATACCACTTTGCTATCAGTACCATCGGCTTCCACTAATTATCTAAAGAAGTCACCATTCTTGCGTCTACCTGCATTATATAACGATAAATTCCCATCTCTGGTACCACACGAAACAGACTTAAAAAGGAGATTACCCAAATCCTCCATCAAACGCCGGATACTCAGCTAACTAAGTAGTGCCAGTTTAGTCATACGTTCATAGTCATACATACCTACATCATCATCACACACAGTTACTGCACTCACACCGCACAGATACACTCACGCACACACTATAAATATTAATAATTATGTCACTCTCTGTATTTCTTATTTTCTGTGTACTTCGTAATTGGAGTAATGTTTGGAATAATAATTTTGTTACTCTTCTTCTTACTGTCAGCTGTGAAGCTACCTTATATATAATAAATACATTTTCACAAGGATTTGTTCATGCAGATAGACCGGAAATACACCCACCGCTTAATAAGACAGCAGAGATAGTCAAAGAAACAGTACGAAAACACATTGGCAAGATACCGAGATATGAGAGCCATTATTGTCGAACAGAAAGACAGTGGCGCCGATTCTCTTGTACACCGAACTAAACTATCACTAAAATTCCTTACTTTTGGCTATGAGAATCTTAAAATCCCTAAATTTAAAAATAATTTTGACATACCTAAAATCAAATTTGGCAATTGCGACCTCACGTGGTACTTGTTTGCCGTACCACGTGATTTTTTTTTAGAGCCGGTTTCGCACATGATGTGCAGTCTCGACAAGTTTTGTATGGAATTTATTAAAATTTTATCAACTATCAGATTATTATTGTATATAGCTAATTCCTTTATCTAGTTATCGTAATTTATAATGAGCCCAAGCCAATTTATCTATAGGTATTGTAGTCATTAATATATCGTTTGGTTTATGACAAACATGCTGTATTGATGTTTTGGTTAAAAATAGTGTGTTAATTATTTCAGCCTATGATAATGATGATGATCCTTTAATTATTTAAAGAGACATGATTTATAATTTTCCATATTAATTTATTTGTTGACACTTTTGTTGACACCTTTTTGCCTTAGATAAAAATGACACGAACAAAGTGTTAGGGAAAAAACCGTTTGGCGAATTCCGATTGATGACACTACGGGCGCAAAAAAAAAACAGTTTTATAGATAGAGCCTTTTTTATGTTGAAGTCAGAAATATGGGTCAGAAGTAGGCAGAGATGTTTTACACACATTTCGCATAGTAGACAAATCGTCCGGTCGATTTTACTGAAACTTTGAGATCTTGCGGAAAGTCTTTTTCCATGGAGTTATTTTAATTAATGATTATTTATAATACACTCGCGCACAAAAAATACGGGTCAGTACGAGAAACTAAAACTAAAATTACTCTTAAAATGATAGAGCGACATGAATGAAACTGTATGTCGTAGGTAAGTAACCACCACAACACCAAACGTTGGAAGAATTGTTAGTTAAATTCTCAAAATACACCATAAAACAAAATATCAATAACTTTTATGTTGAAAAAAGAATTTTTGGCACGCAATGCTACAGATCAAGCTACAATTTCCAGTTTAAGCTGATCTCGCATTGTATAGGATTTATTTACAATGAGAGGTCATTGTAAACGGGAAATGTATAGCTTGATGTGTAGCCGTGTGTTCATCACATACAATAAACTTTAAAACAAAATTATTACTTTATATTGCCTCCACGTGCTCTTCTCATATCTGCCAGGCGATTGGGCATGCGTTTATTAGGTTTTTTATGCAATGTTGCAGGATGGTGGTCCATTCTTTCACTAACGCATGTTTCAGGGCTCGAACTGTAGCTGGGGTGCGGTGTCGATTTCTTATACACCTCCCAAGCTCGTCCCAAGCGTGTCCGAGCTTCTCGCGGGCCAGTCCATGCGATTGATGCCAAAGACCTGAAAATACTAATACTAAAAAAGTCATGGTCAGTGTTTGGTGGTTTAGTGCTGATATCATTTATCTCAGTTTCTTACCAAGTGGCACCAGCATTAGTGCGGATGTGTACTATAAGGAACTGGACACAATGACGGAGAAGCTCGCAAATCTCCGGCCAGCCTTGGTTAATCGTCCCCGCTGCTCCTACACGACAACGCTCGACCTCATACGGCACAACAGACGGTCTCTAAGCTACAAGAACTAGAGTTGGAAGTTTTGTTTTATCAAACTTTCTAAAGCATATTTTTTTTAATTAAAAAAAAAATATGCCCTAGAATGTTTTGTTATTTATCTCGGGAGTGATCTAAATATCAATTTTTTTCTTGTATTTCAGTGTGACTCTTCAAACACTCAAATACAAGAAAAATTGTGATAACCCTCTTAAGGCGCTGCCCAAACGAAGGACACCGTAAAACGCTCAGTTTTTTGTCGCACAGCAAGGCGCGTATTGGTACATATTACAAGCCAGAAAAAAAATAAGTGTATTGTCAAATTATATGTGAGAATGATGTAAATAAGACGTACATGTTGTGTGTTCAGAGTACCTACAGCAAAATAGAAATTTGAACAAAACAATCCGTAAAATAAGCCGTGGTGGCTAAGAGATGACCAGTCCCAACTGACAGCGCCTGTTCACGAACATGACGCATGGATCAGCACCATTCAGCTCAACCATTTTGAAGGGAGCTAAAAATAAAGTCAGCGAGACATTTGAGTGAGCATGACATCTATCAGCCGCCAGGGCACATTCAAGTCTATGAAAGACCCGGTAAATGGTAGCTCGATAGTACATAGTACCTACTCACACTTGTCCTATGCAATTATATAATACAAAGGAGATTGAGTTTATACAATGCAAAGGTAGTCTTACAATCTTCAGCAGCTCCAACAGTATTTTCAAGTGTTAATCAATTAGTTGTGGTTGTGGAGCAGGACCAGCATTGAGCCAGGCATTTTTGTCAGCGATATAATCCCCCAACTTATAATATGCCTGTCTGCACAGTGTGCGTTTTATAAAAAAATTGAATTTCGTCTCATTCAGTTGAAGTACGGCTATATAATCCTATCTCGTAATTGCTCTAAAGCCTATACAGCGTGGCAGGACATCGACGCGCAAAACTGAAACCATGAATTCAACACAACCCAACAACTAGAACCCTTGGGTAGAAAATTTTCATCGGTTACAAAAAAAATCTGGTGTTTCATAGAAAAGAGCAATCAAAATGTATGGCAGAGCAAACTTAAAAAAAAAATTGACCAAACATTTCAACTCAGGGGCACACGGTTAGGCGATAGTCGACTTTCATAGACTTAGGGATTGAAATTTTTAAGTGTCTTTATTTTTATTGGATATGGCTTTTGATTACCATTACTTTGCTCAAATAACTATTCACAGAAGGTTATTTTAGCATATAAACTGGATACTTATAATTTTTTTACGAAAAATTTGTATGAGGCTCGTGTGAAAAATCCACTTATCTTTGGAAGCACAAGTTAAACCGTAATATAATTTAAAAGGGTTTTAGAATTATTTATTTTTATTTGCTTCCTCTTGAAAGAGCTCAGAGAGCAATTTTAAAGGTAGCAAACTTCCTTCCCTTTTTTTTTCCTACAGATCTGCTATATAAATCCTGCAATGTACTAACCGTTCGCCAGCTTTTCATTATACACTTAGTATTAAAACAGCACACCATGTTTGCCTACAATGCCGACAACACTGACAAGAGACGCAATGATCTAGTATGTATATCTAATGCATCCTCAAAACATGTCTTTGTAGAAATATTAATAACTTTCTAAGGCCCATTCCTGTATAAAAAAAAGAAAAAAAAAAATAAAGATGATATAAAGAAAAAAAAGAATAAAGAAAAGATTATAAAGAAAAGTAAGTGTCTATAAAATAAATTACTATAGCTGTAAAAAATATACTTAAATATTTACTAACCATTGACTATGCACAGACAGAAGACCTACTTATTGTTTGTAAATAGGACTGCTAACATTAGTTTTATTTACTTAAGTTTTATTTTACTTTTAAGTTATACTCATTGTTCATTTATTACATTAAGTATTTATGCACTTTCTAGCCTGAAGCACAGGTTCAACCTAGTTCAGGCAAATTAGCAACTGGGCGCTATTTTAATTGTTATGGTATTCATTGTAAATGTATCCTTTTTTATAAATAAACGTTATATTACTATAATGGAAAGTCTAACCACCAACTTAGACTTGTTTGTTTTTCTAAGAAGCGGAAGTACTTCATTTCAGGGCAGTGAAAGCTCGTCTAGGTCGCCTTTCTGTCGAAGACAGAGTAACGCTCAAGGAATTTAGTCGAAGATTCACTCGAGCTGCTTCACAGAGATAGAAGAAATCTCACCGTATCCTTGATACATTCAGAAAGCAGTACGAAAGTTGGCTTCAAGCTAGTGTCGATTGGCCAAGTTGCGTGCCAACCAGTTTTGTCATCCAAGAATCAAATAACGAGAGACCTAGCGCATATTTTATCTCTCCAGAACCGTCGACATCGTTGTCTATTGCTACAATGACAAAAAGACCTCGAAAAGCATTCGAAGATCTGGGAAGCAAACAAAAGAAGAGAAGGTCTGACGATCATACATGCGAAGATCCAAATGAATTGGTCAACTCAGCTGCATTACTTTTAAAAAAAGATGGTCGTGAGGATACCGCATTCGAAATTAAATATAATGCTGAAAAATCCAGAAGCAGCTGCAAATTTTAAGGATATGCTTAAGAAATCAGTTCAAACTTATATATTTACACCAGAAAAAGTACTAGGGTTGCTCCTTTAATTAAAACTGTCGTCGCCATTCGGGAAGGTGCGAAGTATAAAGGGTACGAAGGGTGCGAAGTACGAAGGGTAGGTAATGGCTGATCTTTGCGTTATGCTCGTGAACGGGTGCTGCTTGTGGTGACAGGTCATCTTGCTGACTATGGTTTTGTTATTGTTATTAGTAATTAATGTTTCTTTATTTTACTTCGAAGGTCCTAGTTTATCATATGTGGCTACAAGGTACAGCTATATATAAACATAATGCGGCATTGCATATGTAAGCGGGCACGCCCTTTGAGCTTGTTCGAACGAAGATCTTGTTCGAAGATTTGTCATGATTCTGCAAGCAATAACATCCGGAGAGCACATTAATGTTATAAAATTTAAAGATTATGTCCGCAAAACAGTAGAAAAGTATGTGGAGTTATATGACTGGTACCACATGTTTCGACCGTGTTGATACACGGTGCAGACATAATCGTCAATAACGATATTGTGCCAACCGAGAGCCTCTCAGATGAAGCCTCAGAGGCCCGCAATAACGATTTTAAGAGGTCATCATTTGCGGTAAAAGAGCTGACAATCTGCCAATGGGGATTTCCTCAATATGCATGTCTTTAGGCTGATCCTTTGATAAGGGCACGAAGATACCAGGAAAAGCCAGGGTTTCTTCGCTGAAACTAAAGAACTGAAAGGTTGACTGGTGGAAAATGCCTATGGCATTAAGTCCGCCTCTGTAAGTACATTTGTGTGCTTAAAGTGTTAAATAAATAAATAAACACATAAAGTTCCCGGATACTCAGTTCGAATTTTTGGATCCTGATTCATAATTGGAACCCGACGAGAGCAAAATTGAATATTAATTAGTGTTTTTATTTCATTTATTTTCTTTTAAAATTATCTAATGATTTGTTTATTATTTAAGATTTTATATATTATTTGTGATTTTTTAAGAACAATGCAAATTAAAATATTTTGTAAAGAAATTGTTGTTATATTAACTTGGTGCTTTAAAACGAGTCCAAAAAGAATTTAAAAAAAATATATATACACGAATTTCTCTACCTTTGTCGTTCTTTACCAGAAGTTTCCATTAATCGTGAATAAGTTGGATATTTCCGACGGGGTCAAAGTATACTGGTTGGTTTTCAGCTAAATTAAAAATATATCGATTATTAAAAAAAAATGCAGGGGTGCTGCCAGTCTACATGTTAGCGTTGTAAACGCTACTAGTAACACCATAAGCAACCTGTTTACCTTTTCTGGGTTTTACGAGTAGTAGTCCCTTTCTTAAGCTTGCTGTGCTCAGTTTCTGAACTCACTTTTTGTGAATCAATGCTTTCGCATGCCTCCTTTATAGGTAGCGGGACTATTTTAGTTATGGGTATCCCATTTTGTGACTTGAGCGTGACTACTCGTACTAAGTTATCGCTGCCTGGGTGCAGTTCCACTACGCGTCCCATAGTCCATCTGTTTGGAGGTAGATTACTTTCCCTGACGAGAACTAGTTGTCCCTTCTGTATGTTTTCTTTAGTTTGATGTCATTTGTTTCGGTTTTGTAATGAATGCTTTCGACCAGCGCAGCGATCTCAATAGTGTCGAATCATGAGCTCAATGAGTTTTCAGTTGTTTCTGATGTCTTCAAGCCAACAAGATCTTTTATCAAGAAGTTTTGAATGTTTCTTCTGGTTCATTGGGTGGTAGTGTTAGTGTTGGACTCCCCGTGAGAAAGGGACTGGGGGCGAGGTATTCCAGATTGTCCACATCCTGCGATAATGGACACAGTAGTCTGCTGTTCATGCACGCTTCGACTTGTGTAAAGAGTGTTCCAAACTGTGCGTGTGTAAGCTTCTGTTGTCGGATTACCCGTTTCAGGTGTGCTTTCATGGAACGTATAGCAGATTCCCATGAGCCTCCTGCTGATGGCCAGCGTGGAGCGTTGAAGTGCCACTCGATTTGAAGAACGTTGATGTCTATAAAAACTCTGAAGGTAACATATTGTCATACATAGTTTTTTTGTTGTTTTAGGTTTGATCGATCATGTTCACCCCGCCCCTTGTGTTCGAGAACCCGGGAATCCCATCTACTATAGAGTTTATTTTATTCGCTGACAAAAGCTTAATTGTCGTCTTAACCGTCTTCGTCATTCAAACGATTGTCTAGAATTCCCTATAATCGAGCATTGCTCCCTACAGTCGAGTATTGCTGGATACCACACGAAATACGGCACTATGAGCTGCTCTTTGACGAGTTTTTCCCTACGAAACCGTCGTACTATGTAAAGCTACTATTTATATTCTCGAATTTTATCTTCTTTTGGTACTATTTCAGTGTATAAAGTGTCAATTATATTTCTTGTCCCCGACCTATTCATTCACATATTATGTAATTACAATGTTGTATGTATTGACTATTGTTATAATTAGTTATAACGTAACAGCTTACGTCATAGGCTTAGAGCCATGTATAATGTATTATCACGGAAATTATTCCGTGATAACGCAGTAGACAGCTACCAGACGAACACGATCTCTCAGCCTTCAGCGAAATATACGTCATCGTGTGAACAGACATACAGGGTGTTTGGCAAAACGTTGAACATACGAAAATGGCAGATAGGTGCGGTCGTCTGCTATTTACTGAGCCCAAATGATTTGACCTAGACCCCATAGATTTTTTATTTTGTTTTTTTTTTATAACCGGTTTTTACGAGTTTGAAAACTTTGAAGTAAGATTACTTTATGTAGGTTAAACGAAACTAGCAACACTTTTTTTTGTTTTTGTCTCGACTGTTGGTAGATTCTTCTAAAACTATTGTTTGGTGCAAATAACAGCTAGATAAAAAGTTATGAGCATTCATACATTAGAAAAAGGGGTAAAACATTATTTTAAGCTTATCTTTACATTGCATTAAAAAAATAACTAAAAGTGATTGAAGACTTAGGATTTCATCGAAACATCCCTGGTGTATGGCCTTTCGAATGGTATGTAATTTGTTTAATTTTTTTTTTTTAAACTTAAGAGTTATTGACCAATTTTAGTTCAAAAAGGGGATTTTGATGCAATTCGATTTTTGTGAAATGTAAAATGTTTTGCAAAATTCATCATGTAATCGTGGTAAAAATTAAAAATCGATAGTGTATTGGGTAAGTGCATGATTGGTAAAAGCCCCACGTGTAGAAAAATCAAACAAACTGAAATTCGGTTAATAAAAAAAAAATACTATAAGGCCTAGGTCAAATCATTTGAGCTGGGTAGATAGCGACGACCCCACCTATCTGCCATTTTTCGTATGTTCAACGTTCTGCCGAACACCCTGTATATCTCCTGCAGCAACTCGAATTAAGGCTAAAGAACTATCAGTGTCGTATAAATTCGTCTGGATAAGGAACGAGAAACTTTTTGTCAAGAAGAGTGAAACCGATCAAATCAGGAGTATAATATTATATAGTCAGGAGTCTCTGGACAAACTGCACTAGAAGACGGACTTGGTTGGTTGGCTCCAATCTCTAAACGTTTAAATTAGATGCAAAAAAACTCGAACGGAAAATTTTTATCAATGTCTACAGATATGTTGCACGTAAGTACTTGCTTCCTCCTATTCAATAAGATACGAGTATGTATTAGACTACTACATAGATAACGCGAATATAGGAAGGAAACAGTATGTCAATTCTGTAAAAATCTCACCGTGAGAACTTAGGTGAAGTGAGCTGTTAATCCCTAGCATCCATTGCGATTCTGTAATCATCTCACCGTGAAAACTTAGGTGAAGTGAGCGTGGAGTGAGCTGCCAGTGTAGTCTCACTGATGCTAGGGATTGACCATCAATCATTACATTACATTTACAATCATTATCGAGATTTTAATTATATTTTTAAATGTTATTTCTGTTGATCGTTTTATATAATTTGAAAGCTAGTATTTAAGTGTCTAAATATTATTATTTAGAGTTTTATTTTTATAAAACAGCAACACAGTAAGTCCATTTTGACAAGATGACGGTAAGCCAACTTTGATTTTCATTTTGACCTCACTTTCGGCTTTAGCAACCTCGAAAACCATGAAAGGACAACAATAGTCATATTAAACAATAGGTAACAAACAATGTCCATGCGCATTTTTCTTTAGTAGCTAGTTTAGGGAAAATAAAAGATATTATATATGAGTATGTAGTATGAGAGTTATGTATATAAGTATGTATATCAGTCATCAGGTTACCGTAGTACAGGCTCTGCCTAGTTCGGGACCTGAAGACCTTGTGTGGATGTTGTCCCATATTATTATTATATTATTTGAGTTTCTTACAGAATTTCTGTTTTGCTGTTTTATTTAAACAACCCGTAAACAGTAATGTTTAGCCACTTAAATAATAGCTTGGAAATAATATAAAACGATCAACAGAACTAACATTAAAAAATATAATTAAAATCTCGATTATGATTGCCAATGTAATGCTTGGTCAATCCCTAGCATCAGTGGTAATGCCACTGATAGCTCACTCCACGCTCACTTGATCACTTCACGTAAGTGTTCACTTCACGGTGAGATTTTTACAGAATCGACCGGCTGTTGGAATGACAGCTCACTCCACGCTCACTTCACCTAAGTTTTCACGGTGAGACTTTTACAGAATCAACATACAGGATACCGATTTTAAAATACCTATTCAGTGCTACACAAGATAAGGTACGCATTTTTTTTTTGTTTCTGCCACCATTTCGTATTCCACAGCCGTCATTTTGATTTTATAGAAACAAAACCTAGACTATAACCATCGCACCTACATTAATCGATAGACGACTCATTTATTAAAATACATCGAGCCGTTAGGATGCTTCGAGGATATAAAGAATCCCACAAACAAAGATATATAGTTACGCGTGAAAAGCATAACCCTGTCTTTGCAGTCGCATGGTCGGGTAATAAATAGAGCTTCCTAACGACCGGCGGCTTTATTGTCAGTCACTCGCACTCGCACTGGGGATCTTAGTGTAGAAGTGTCACTCGGTCTGGCCAGAAGGATATTGCTGCTGATGATAAATGATAAATGATAAATGATTTTATTTCTGTAAGTAGGTTTTTACAAACACTTTTACACGTCAATCATATTTTTTTTAAACTAGATGAGGTCGGCGTTTCCTATCTGACTACTCTGAGAAGAAAGGCCGAAACAAACTCAGAGGTCACAGTCTCTTTTAAAGTCCAGACAGAATCTTGGTCAGATCATGTGAAGGCTATGTAGATCGGTGTCTGAAATGGTCTTTTGAGGAAAGAACCCCACAGATTGAGTGGACCTGTCCAGTCAGTGCACGCAATTGTCAGCAATCGTGCAGCTCAACTCAGAACTTAAGGAGCTCAACGATTCGACGAACAATACCAAAGAAAGGACATTTGAGTAGGCCGCACAAGTTACTCAAACTGCCAGATCATGATTACACTAAGAGTAAAAATACAAAAAAAAAAGCAATGACCAACATAGTTCTCACATTCACAATAGTTAAAATAATAGCATAATACTTTACAAAGTAAATACTCTTGTCATAGTATATGTATATAAAATTCATTAATGTCAATGTGTATATAAAATCCGGACATAATCATTGAGGACCATGCAGATTGGTGTCTGAAATGGACTTTTGAGAAAAGAACCACACAGATTGAGTGGACCTGTCCAGACAGTGCACGCATTTGTCAGTAACCGTGCAGCTCGACTCAGAACTTAAGGAGCTCAACGATTCGACGAACAATACCAAAGAAAGGACATTTGGGTAGGCCACATAAACTACTCAAACTGCCAGAACATGATTAAAACTGGAATAATAACCCACATAGTCCTCACATTCACAACAATTAAAATAATATAATACTTTATACAGTAAATATTCATGTCATTGTATATGTAAAAAATTATAGATACTTATAGCAAAGATTAAAAGTACAATAGTTAGCAAAAAAAACAATAAAATAAATCAACATTCCCTGTGTAAATTTATTGGAACAGCTCACTCCCAAGCCTTTTTGTCCTCAATAAAGTATTTGACAGTATAATAGGCTTTCTGGCATAGTTTCCTTTTTATAAAAGATTTGAATTTATTAAGGCTTAGTTCTTGAATGTGGCTAGGCAGTTTATTATAAAAATGTATACATTGACATCTAAACGAGCCACCTATTTTCTTGAGCCTGGTTGTAGGAACAACAAATTTGTGTTTGTTCCTAGTATTTATACTATGGATATCACTGTATTTTTTAAACAGATTAATATTTTTATGTGCATACAAAAGATTTTCATAAATATACTGAGAAGGCACAGTCATTATATTAATCTCTTTAAATTTTTCTCTGAGGGAGTGTCTGGGACTTAATTTATAAATTGAACGAATTGCCCTTTTTTGTAAAACAAAAATCGTCTGAATATCGGCGGCATTTCCCCACAGCAGAATACCGTACGACATTACACTATGAAAATAACTAAAGTATACTAAACGGGCTGTCTCTAAATCTGTTAAACCACGAATTTTTCTAACAGCGTATGCTGCAGAGCTAAGCTTTTTTGACATTTTATCTATATGGGGGCCCCATTGCAGCTTGGCGTCTAAAGTTATGCCTAAGAATACTGTGGTATTTTCGGGTTTCAACTCTTCCCCCTTTATGAGAACACTTGTTTCTACCTGTCTAACATGTGGTAACGTAAACTTAATACATTTAGTTTTTTTCTCGTTAAGAAGAAGGTTATTAACGTTAAACCAGTTAACTACTTTTGCGAGGGCGCTATTTACATTGTCAGTAACCAGCTGCTGACGTTTGAGTTTAAATAAAAGTGAAGTGTCGTCTGCAAACAGCACTATATCATGTTTATCCTTTATGAGGTAAGGCAAGTCATTTATATAAATAAGAAATAAAAATGGACCTAGAATTGAGCCTTGAGGGACCCCCATTCTTACTACCGATCCGGGAGATCTTTTCCCGTTAACATCAACTCTCTGAATCCTATCACTTAAATAAGAAGTAAGAAGATCCAGAGAGGCGTTCCGGATTCCGTAGTGGTGCAGTTTCCTGATTAATGTTTCATGAAGAACACAATCGAATGCCTTGGACAAATCGCAAAAGATGCCCAACGCATCGCATTTGTCCTCCCATGCATTATATACATGCCCTAGAAGTTCAACTCCGGCATCGGTAGTTGAACGACCCCTTGTAAAACCGAACTGTTTGTTATGCAGTAATTTATGTACGTTGAAAAATCTTTGCATTTGATTTAGAATAAGCTTTTCAAAAATTTTACTAAAGGTAGGTAGCACTGATATAGGTCTATAATTAGTAGGGTCTGATGTACTACCCGATTTAAACAACGGTATTATTTTACTGCTTTTCATAAGATCAGGAAACTCACCACGGTCAATACAATTATTAAAAATAACAGCTAAAGTTGGTGCTACAATGTTTATAATCGACTTAACAACGTCCACAGAATTACCCCATAGATCTGCGGTCTTTTTAACATTTAACGTGTGAAAGGTTTTAATTATATCTTTACACGTGACATATTGGAAATAAAATTCAGAATCACAAACTGGAACGTTTTCTTTAAGTAAAGACTCTGAAGCAGTGGGTGAAGAGTTAAGAGATTTAGTAGTCGATACGGGAATCTCTGCAAAGAAATTTTCAAAGGCCGCGGCGACTTGAGAATCTGATTTAATTATATTGTCATCAATAGCTAGGCTGTAGTCACTACATCGGTTGCATGACCTTCCCGTTTCGCTATTAATGATACTCCATGTCATTTTAATTACATTACCACTATTTTTAATTTTTGAACTTAAATAACGTGACTTGGCTATACTACAAACTTTTTTAAATAATTTTGAATAATTCTTGACATATAAATTAAATTCAGCAGTGTTTATACATGCCCGTTCATCATACAATTCATAAAGTCTTTTCCTACTTGTATGTATACCAATGGTGGCCCAGTCACTGAAGGAAGCATTACTATTAACTGAGAACGTCTTTGGAATGAATGTGGTATTGAATTGTGTGCAATATATTTTAAAAAAATCATTATATTGTTGATTAGGGTCATCATTAGTCAACAGAAGTGGTAATTTATTTAAAAGTTTAGATTTAAATGTTTCCAAGCGATTAGTAGTTTTAGGGTTAGCAGTGATATCTTTTTTAGTAACTCTTTTGTTTAAATTAGAAATAGTAATCAATTGTCCGCAATGATCTGAGTCTATCAAGTTAATAATTTCTTTGTGGGTTGGTATAACATCTGTATAAATGTTATCTAGGCATGTGGCACTAGTGGAAGTTATTCTAGTGGGCTCCAAGAATTGGTTAGCAAGATTGTATGACTGAAATAGACTTATAATTTTAGTACTTAACCCAGAATTCTCTAACAAATTAACATTAAAATCACCACAAGTGATGACAGATTTGTTTGAATTACAGATTTTGTGCAACACTTCATCCATAACCTTTTCAAAACAATCATACAATCCTGAAGGTGGTCTGTACACACTTAATATAATGAGCTGCTCCAATTCTACACAGGCTATTTCAATTGTCCGCTCAACAGAGAGGCTCACAATATCCTTGCGGTCTTTAAATTTAAGCTGTTTATTTACTAGAATTAAAGAGCCACCATGTACAGCATTTACTCTGCTGAACGAACTACCAACCTGGTGATTACTAAAATTGAACATGAACTGGTGGCTTTTAAGCCAATGTTCTGTCATACAAAGAATATCTATATTGCTACAATTCAGGAATAACTCTACTTCTAAATCTTTGTTCAAAAACCCTTGAATGTTTTGATGCACCAGGTTGATACTATTTACTTTTTGTACACTTTCATATGATTTATTATTTGCCTTAGTTATATTTTTGCAAGAGACTGACTCTTTTGTCTTAATTTCTAATTTAAATGATGACCATTGTCATTAATTTTGACCAAATTATTGGCAGAATAATTAAAAAGGTCATTGCATTGCTCAAAAGAAGCAAGTTGTTTAGCCAAATTTTTGGCTGAAATAGCAAAATAATATGATAGCGACACAGCTATCTGTCTTTTGTGATAGTTAGAAAGATAGTACTTAACAATATTGTATCTATCTTTTGTCAAATACAAATTATTACCAACATAATTGTTAGTGTCAACTAAATGGAACAGATTGTCATTATAAGTCAAATTGTGCAATGTCATGTTAATGTCAAATCTTAAGGTATTTTCTTCCTGTGGCAAACTATTACTATAGGGGAAAGTAAACAACACAATTTTCCTTAAACTAAGGTTGCACAATGTTCTATGATATTGGAGCAATTCTCCTTTGTTCACATTTCCCCTATTTCCCATAAAAATCAATAATGTTGTTTCCTGCTTAAAGTTACATTTAATAATTTCATTCATGATATCAAATAGCGAACAACCAGGCATACAGTAATTAATTATTGAGTGTCCGGGATATTCATCTGTCAACAAGTGCCCTAAGTCCTTTCCAATTTCGTCACAAAATAACACAATGTCATTATTTAGCATTTGTTTACATTGTTTAATGGAACTATTTACAGCAGGAGTTGTCAAATCAACACAAGGATGCGGTAAGGTGGTATTGCATGTTGACAATGAATGGGCAGGCAGGCAAATGGTAGGTACATTGGTTGGTGGTTGACAAAGCTCACAGCTGTTTGTTTGTGAGTTTACTAGCTCATTCATTGCCAACACATATTCCCTCATTAGTTCTTCAGAGGTATTATATTTGATAGTCATTGAACCAAGTTTCTCTTGCAGATGGTCAAGTTGAGATTGCAAGTCCTGTGTATCAATGTTGTACTTCCTAGTACTTTGATCCAAATTAAAAGAATACATATCTAATTGTTTTAGCAAATTTAACCTTTCTCTATTAAGTTTAACATTTTTGATAAAGAACCTTTGTCTTTTAATCATTTTTTGTGTTTTAACTATGATGATGATGATGTGGATTCATCCCCATGGACATGTCGTAGGTAGGTACGGCACCAGTATTTTATGAAATCACAGATTTATACTACTGATTACAGTTTCGGCCTTTCTCCTTACCTCTTATTTGTATGCAACATACGACATTATCAGTGTTTCCACAGAATCACCTGAGTTGGTTCGCATTACTGTCGTGAGGTAATCAAGGCGCGCCCGCTGTCTGCGGTTACATTTACATGAAGTTCTCCCCAGATTTGGGTCGCACCTCTACTACACAGACACTTGGTAACAAAGCACAACACTAAAGTACATAAAATCCCGTCTACATTACTCTGTCTTTGTAAGTTTATTTGAGATAGCGCTTCAAGAGGCAGCAATGGACCCTACTTCAATTCAAGAGTTAAAGCTTTCGGATTCTGCAATGGTATCACAATCTAGTTCGAAGATTGCCTTTAGACGCTGCCTGCATGTCCGGCGGACATTCCATGAATGCATGTCTCGATTGTTACGGCACTACTGCGGAGTATGTATGTGAGATGTGTAAGGTATCAGGGAGGAATGTGTCAATGGATGGTGCAGGAGTAGATAGCCTGGAGGGAGTACAGGTCGTGGGAGCCCGCGGGTGTGACGCACCGGAAGGTCTACGCATTCCGCTGAGCGGCGACGCGGTGCAAAAGCTCTACAAAAAAAGAAAATGTGGTGTGCGCGGGAGTGTGTGCGCAACGAACAGGTTTCATAGGTCCCCTACCTCTGCCCGTCGGAGACACCACTGTTTGTAAACACTTGTCGTAGTAGATACGCGTATGATTCAGACACTTTATCTCAAGACTACTCGGTGAACCTAGTTCCGAGATGGATACGAATGTTTTTTTCGCCGCCTACGGCTACGGAATGGGTGAGCTTCTACAGCTGACTACACAGAACCAAGGGATTCCTAAGATTTATTTATTATTTATATATTCTTTATTGTACACCACAAACTACATAACAAAAACATAACACAACAACATACATACATAATTTTTGTTTTTTTAATATTTCTTTGACTGGAATACCTACTAGACTCATTCTTTTACATTAAATTCTAGGAAGAGGTTCCTAGAATTTAATGTAAAAGAATAAGTTGTACGATGACGACAATGTGGATGCTTCGCGAATCGCACCTAATTAAATATCAAAAACCGGCAAAGTGCGAGTCGTACTTGCGCAGCATAGTCGCACAATTGGAGTGCCGTGCCGTACCTACAATAAAATATATATTGTGGTGTTTTTTTTAATTATATGGCTTTACTGCGAATAGAATAGAATACTCTTTATTATGTATACCAAAAAAATTCAGATATAAATCTAGAACTTTTACATAGGGTGACATAATGGGCGGTCTTATCGCTAAAAGCGATCTTTTACAGACAAGCTTTGGATGGATTAAAGGGAAAAGGAGAGACAATACTGCAGGTAGTATGCGAACAATGTTTCTAGAAAGCAAAAATTAAAATTGCATTGATATTACCTGTTAGTCTGCTCAGTCTGTAGACTATTAATTATTATCATGCTATTTGCTATGAGGGGTGAGTAATATTGTACTACGTTCGTATTCTTCTATACTTTAGCGCAATTTGTAAAAAGACGAGCAAAAAGGTTAGAATATTGCAGGTACTCGTAGTTACAGATTTTACCTTCTTCACGCTATACTTTAATGGAGCTAAGCAATCAAGCATAACTTAAACAGGATGGATTTTTGAGGGCACCATAACCGTTGTACCTACAGGATATCGGTCATACGGCCCGTTTTTTGATCCGTAGTTAACTCAACCATTAGTTAAAAATAGTAACTAATGGTTCAATTTTGGCAAAATGTGTTGATTTGATAATTCTTAACTAATGGTTGAGTAAACTACGGATCAAAAAACCGGCCCCTAGGAGACAGTCCATAAGCCTTTGAGAAATTTAAATTTATACATTTTGAAAAAATGGTACAGAAAATTGCCAATTTTCAGAATAACTTTTTTTGGCACCAGTCGATCCGGTTTCATCTAAGGATCAAAAAACTTCATTGGATCAACTGCGGTTGAGTAGGTACTAGAAAAGTCAGAAAACGCAAAAAAACTTTTCCCATACAAAAAGTACGAAATCGTAGGAAATGAAACTCGAACTTTTTATTATGGATAAACTGATAATAATTATGTTATTATATGACAGTTCGTAGATATAATAACTAGCAGGTGCAGGTGCTAATGGCCGATTATGTCAATTATTCGGCCATTTCGCATAATTGCAGGTGATGTAAACACGGTGATACCTTTTTATGTTATGATGCAATACTATATTTTCAACAAAAAAGGCCGAACAGCAGTGTGCCGCGTGTTCAATATAATCTTATACTTAATTATCTTTTACATGAATTTCTCTAAAACGTTATTTTTTCGCTAGATCTGATGATCTAGCGATTTTTATCAGATGCACAAGCGAAGGGTCCCTCGCTCTACCGACAACATTCTGCTGCTATACAATACCTACCAATCGGCAAGGGTTGTGATTACAGCAAAAATCCCCTAAACGGCTGATGAATAACACTTAAGTAGATAATAAAAACGCACATAAGAACTATCAAAAGTCAACAGATCACACAAACACAAAGATCCGAGGTTTAACCAGGTGCACCCAACGCCTTCGCACTGCTCTTGCCCTCTAATACAGAGTTATGTGGCACATTACAATAATCTATTCTGAATCCACCTTCACCGTGGGCCAGTGTGGCCCCTCCACGCGTGCCCTCCGAGCCCTACGTGACGCGGCGCACGCGGCACACGAGCCATTCTAAATTTTTTACTACCAGACCGTCAGATGCGAGTTCAAAGCCCTTAATTATCGGCTATTAGATAAAAAACTAAAGAATTCGATTTTTAAATGTCAGCTCTGTTTCAACCGCCATGACTTTGAAAGTAGGTGGTTTACTAGGGATGTGCCTGATAAGTGCGTTAAGCTGATTTAGGTAGGTATGTGTATATCTTAGAAAGGCAGTATAGACTAGCCAGTAAGGAAATAAATTACTGTCTCAAATTTGTCAATCAATTTAAAAGGAATCGCTTTTAAACCATCAGGTAATTAATGATCAACTGTATGAAAACCCAATAAGTACCACTTGCAAAATTAATCCGACCAAGCAGTACCTAAGTTGGAAAAGCGATTGATGAAAGGTAGCTACCTACTGTAGGTACTGGCAGTATCGCTCTATATTTGGGAAAAGGCATTTAATAAGAATAGATTATTTTTTAAATTAGAATTGTTAATTCGATCATAGAATCTTTAAAATAACTATTCGATACCTTTTATCTACTAAGCTTTTATCAGAAGAGTAACGCCGCATTAACTCCCAAAATATGAACGTGTTACGTAGACAGTGGACGGAAATGATTTATTAAAAGTATTCTACCGCCATATATCACCAGCTTTATAAGACGGTGCTGCGCACGCGCCGGTCGGCACGCAGCCACATTATACGCAGCGATGCATTGTTTTTTAAATACATTGTATTGTGGGTTTATGATAAAGGTAAACATATAACTGATAAGTTAAAAGTAAGTAAATTATTTACACTAGGTACTAAATTAAATGACTAACTAACTATAGGTACAAATAAATACAATAACAAAAGGACACTTAGGCGTCGAAATACTCGTCCGCATCTCTGTCATCCGGAAACGTGCCCAGAAGACTGGCGGCATTGCCACGTTGAATGGCAATGATAATTCTTTGGCCGAAGAACAACACAGCCCTCTGGTCACGTGAAGTGTCGATCAGTCTGCGAGAAATTTGCCCCATGAACCGAGCGTTTCAACTCCAAACGGCTCAAAACTGTAGTTACCCATAAGGTTACAGTATTTGCGCCGCTTGAGGGTCTCAGCAGCCGCAGCAGCGGCAACAGCACAGCCGCCGTGCTATTAACATAAGATGGCGCTAGGGTGTCGACACAGGTTGCGTCCCACACCAGAGGCCTACCCACCTTCCAAGGCAACAACGTCATGCCGTCTGGTCTCTTCCTATCGTCACGTACCAAGCCGCTTGGTTCTAATACCGCTGGTACGCTGGTGGTGACAAGGGCTCGACGATTAATATCGTTGATGCTGGCGTGCCGTGCTATGCGACCTGCGCTCCTGCAGCAGGAAAGGCCATGGTGCCCGAGGCTGTCGACAGTTTCACTACAGTGACACCGATGCGGAACAACACAAGGCGTGCCCAAGCGGAGACACTTAGCGAGCCGAAACGTTGAGTCACCCATCATTGTGCCTATGGTGGATGATGGGAGCGCCTGAAGCCACAAGCCTGACACCCATTCTCCCACAGCCAACAGACGGGCACGCTCAACCGGCTTAACCATATTAGATGACGTGTTCAACAGGGTATTCCGTGTAGTACTGCAGAGCGGCACGTCCCACCGCCTCTGGGAGGACGGGTTGTCAGGCAAATCCATATTGGGACAAGCCATTTTCCAAGCGTTCAACGCATCGGTCAAACACGGTAGGTACCTCACAATCGACCAGTGAGGAAGATAGATGTTCCTGGTTAATTTATCGATTCTGTGCAGCGAGGAGAGGAAGGCCGGTAAACTTACACTTGAAATTTTGCGGAGTAAGTAAGTCGTTTATTTTGCAAATATGCGTACGGTACATGGTGATACATTAATAACAGATGGGTTCAGTCATATTTTACCAATAGGCATGCAAAAGTTATAGTTTGACGCTAAAACAATACGATAAGATACATTGAAGAGTTTTAAATCACAACTTATATAGATCAACACCACACAATTTATATAAAGGGTTAGTTGAATTTCGATGTACATGTATATCCGTCAGGAGCTGATAGGGGGGCCAAAATGCAACAAATTGAACCCCCCATATTTATGGCTGAAATTCAATAGTTTTCATGATATTTGAATGTTAAGGGTTTTTCGATATTTACCCAAAATTTTACATGTGATATCAAAAAAAAAGTACATATTGAATGGGTACCATTAAAAAAATATATTGTAGCCGGAACATAATTAAAAGTACTTAATTCAACAAAATAATTAAAATGCAAATGAACACACTTGTTTATTGTCCCGTCTATTACGTGGGACTACGTCAGCCAGACGTTTAAAACGAATTGGGTTCGATTTCACAAACACAGCTACCTCCATTATGTACCCTATTGACTAGGCAGTGTTAATATTTTGTGCTGTTCAAAGTCAGTGGATTTATGCTTAAACATCTTTTCTGGGCTTTAAAAAAACTGTTTCTCTTTCGGTTGAGTTTCCCGAGAATATTATTCCGTAACGTAACGCAATAATAAGCAGTAAGAAGTGCATCCATGTTATATTATTGGAGAAAATAATTCTCTTACATTTAGTTTGTATAGATCAGTTCGCCCTTTAATGTGACTCTATTGTACAATATTTCGTTAATCCTTGTGTACTTATGTATGTTTTTCAAAGTGTACAAATAAACATTTTATATTATTTATTATTATTATTATATACCTGTTCCTTTTCTGCAGAATAATAATAGACTCGATAACAGATATCGAGTCTATTATATCCTAGTCCATTCCCAAAGTAAAATAATAATAATTGACTCGATAGCAGATATCGAGTCTATTATTATCCTAGTCCATTCCCAAAGTAAAATACCGTAAGACATGATACTATGAAAGCAACTGAAATAGACTAGCCTCGCGGTATCTAAATTAGTAAATTGACAGATTTTTCTTACAGCATATGCTGCTGGTCTTAGCCGTCCTGCAAGAGGTGTTAAATGAGGACCCCGTTGCAGCCTTGAGTCGAGCGTGATCCCAGGAAAACAGTTTTATCGACGAATACTAGTTTCACTTTATTCAATACTATGTCACAATCACTACTTTGATGACATAAATGTAGGTACCTACTATAAAAGACCTTTGAATGTGACGTTTCTAATGCACGAATATTGTAACGCATTTCTATAGAGTAACGGTGGAGTTGTTTTCCCATTCTTCTCCATACGGAACTACCTTTTGGAAGGGGCGACTAGAATCATCTCTATTTTTTTTTTCTTATATGTGCCTATTCGAAATAAATGCTTTGACTTTGACTTTGACACGAGCGAGGGGGTCACAGCGACAGGATCGCAGCTAGGGCGTGACCGACCCCAACTAATGGGCGCGGTGGGACGCTTGAACTTGTCCTTGAAGGCAGTTTCCAAATTGGGTGATGCTTGGTCAAGTTCAATGCTATAATACTAAGGCCGAGATCATTAGCGCGTAATTTGGCTAAGAGTTATTCTTGTCACTTTCGTACACCTTTCAAACTACAAGCGCAAGATAGAGACGGGAACATGTCTGAGCCAAACTACGAGCTAAGTAACTTTCTTAGATCTTGATTTGGGTAAGACTGAAGCGAGTCTCCCGTGCGTATATCTTTAATGTTATTTTGATGTATCTTCGTGTCTGGGCAGCACTGTATGCATATATCCACACGATCCACACGAATACACACGACGTCACCGGACACGATGATAAATGATGATTCAACGTTTTATTAGTAATGAGGCCGTTCTTATAACGAATCAAAGGACTCATCTGTTCTCCCGATCGCAATGAGTGACATACAGCATACTCTGTGACATCAGATAGCTAGCCAGCGACTGCTAAACTAACTACTTGTGTCTTCACAGAAATATTCAGTGACTGTTCAATAAGGGATGGGCACACATAAGATGACCTATACCAACATGTGTATGCAGGCGGGGGTGACTGGTGAGCGGTGACTGGCCCCGTGACTCACGTGAGATCGTATTGCTTTTATAACAACTTAAAGATAGGGTGCGCACATCGCGTTGTATTCTGTTTCGATTAAAGATTATTTTTGTTTTCTTTTAGTTTCAAATATAATTATGATTCCTTGACATCGATCGTCTTATGATTAACTGAAAACTTAAGACGTAAGAGCAACATTGTACATAATTACGCAACAAGTATAATACAGAATATGCTGCCTTCTGCGAAGCAGTAATGCTCGCGAAGGAGGAGGCGGAACGCGTGAGGGAGAGGCAAAATTTGCATCCTCCCGGCCACCGTTGGCACGGGCTTGCGGACGGCGAGCAATGGGCAGCTCGCCGTCCGATAAGGACCAGGCCCGGGTCGACGGCGCGTTGTGTACGCGCGCCTCAAAGAGATGTCAGCACCAAATGACGGGGTCTGCTAGGGCCGATGCCTGCCAGGGATGCGGGAAAGTTCGAACGGGCTATCGTGGCCCTGTATACAATAAGGGTTTTTTTTTTTTGTCTCTGAGAAATGCATTACGCATCCCCGCTCGTGGGGGACGAGACGGGGTATGTGGGACTCCTGTCGGAATCCGCCACCGACAGTATACCCACTAAAACTCAGCGGTGTTCCCACATCGCCGTGATGGGAGGGCTATGGGAAACCGGCTCAGCCTTTACTACCACAACCCTCCCGGCGCATGCCCGCCTAGCTGGCGGGCCCCACATGCCCCCCATTTAACTGGCGGGCTACGGGAATGGCCGGGAATACCCGGCCACTCCCGTCCGCCACTCGCACCCGTTACCTGCTGGCCTCCACCTAGGAGGAGTCGGAGATGACTGTCAAACTGACGTCTTCTTCGACCCCTCCTCCGTCTTCGGAGCGGCGCCGCGTGAGGATCATCCTCCCCCGCGCGCTTCGCCGCCTCCTTTTGGGACACGAGCGCCAAAACCGCAGCGGCGGCCCTTCCCAGTCTACGCCCACTCACCTCCCTCTGTAAGCAGAGGAGGAGTGGACGTATCTACCCTCTGTAGCCCGGTTCCCTTCACCGGCCATCAAGCATGATCGGTGATTGGATCCATGACCTTTCCCCGCTTGATGAAGATTAGCCGCCAGCCCCAATTGACCACCAAGACCGCAATTGGAGCAATTGGAGCCAACGTTACCCAGGCTGCGCTACGAGGAGGCTCTTCAACAAGCACCCCTGTATACAATAAACCTACACCAACCGGGGGTTGTCTTTGGGTGCACTTGCATAGTGCGTACAGGGATAATCGTCGGTTAGTACCTCATTGGCTTCGGCCCCTCGTACGCCTTCCAAAGGTCCGAGACCACAGGATCCCGAGATATGTCCAAAACATAATAATAGGTGCCCCATTCCATTTAAAATTGTCTAACAGGCCTCTGCATGTTGGCTTCAGCCCCTCGTACGCCTTCCAAAGAACCGGGACTCCATGCTCCCCAGATACGTAAAGATAAAGATATCATAATAAAATCTTTATTAATACAAAAACCTTCAACAAAGCTTAAAACTAGGTTGCAGGTAGATATGTTAATGTAGCTCAGGTTATGTTAATTGTTCTTATCGTAACTAAAGATATTTGAATTTAAATTTAAGTAAGACAAAAATTATGCAGTTTAGACAGAGAGTAACTACTCCTGACATAAATATATTAATTGACGATAACAAAATTGAGGAAGTAGAACATATAAAATTTCTAGGTTTGACTATTGACTCTAAACTGACTTGGAAAGAACATGCATCAATCCTCATAAAAAAATTAAGTCGCTTCGCCTTTGCTCTATTCAAGCTTAAGAAAGTCGTAAGTCAGGCAGCTGTTATAGCTGCATATTATGGCTATGTAGATTCCACATTACGATACGGAGTAATTTTTTGGGCAAATTCATGTGAGAAAAATAACGTTTTTAAAGCTCAGAAGAGGTGCATTAGATCGATGTGTAATTTAAAACAAACAGATAGTTGTAAACCTCATTTTAAATCCCTTAGGATATTGACATTACCTTGCCTTTATATATACGAGACTGCATTGTTCGTCAAGAAAAACAGTAAATTATTTAAAAAAGCTTCTGAGGAACGTTATAGATCAACAAGACCGGAATATCGACACGAACTATGTCTAAGAGCCTCAAAGACGGCCCTTATGCATAAAAGCATTATCTGCATGGCACCAAAAATATATAATAAAATACCAAATGCTATCAAAGATTTGAATTTGATACAATTTAAACGAAAACTGAATGATTTTTTAATTGAAAAATGCTACTATACCATTGGCGAATTCCTTCTTGACAAAGTGTAAAATCTGACAATTATATATTTATGCTTGACTAACTGATTGTATTTTAATTTTTGTAATAATAATTAATTGTAGGTATTCTAATATGATGTTATCTCAATTTTGACATTTTTATTTAATATATCAATTCTCTTTTGTTTGCATTTCAATGTAAATCAATTTTGACATTTTTGTTTGTATTTCAATGTAAATCAATTTTAATTTCTGATATTGTTAAAACGTGTATGCCTAATGGGTAGCTTTTTGAGTTTCCATAAAATTACTGTAAGACCTGTTGTATCACCAAAAAGCACACGAATAAATACTTTGACTTTGACTTTGACTTTTGAAAATAAAAAACGAATTACTGCCTTCGTAAACAATTTCAGTGCTGATAATAAATAAATAGCAACGCCTCCGCTATACCTGTTCAAAAGAGTCAATCAGGAATGTCCAGCAGAAACCAACATTGAACTCACTTCTCTCCACGTAACGGGCCCAGACGAAGCCGTAGGTACCTACCGACCTGTCTAAATCCTGGCGCAACTGTGCGTGACGTCACGGGATATGATTCACTCTTGTTTAGGCATTGACTGGCGACATTCTTTTCAATGACTGCCAAAACGGAGGTCCCAAATATTGGTCATAAACTCATAACTCATAAATAGTTGGAAATTCAGACAATCTAATGAATCGGTTGTCCGAATAACTGTTTTATGAATACCTAGGTAATAGTTTAACATTATTGCTATTAGTTTTATTTTTATTTTATTTAAGGGATAATAAACAACTACAACATATTTAATACAACAGGTTAAACAAAACTTTAAATAGTAATGTTGCAGTCAACTGCATTATCCACAGATAAAACATTTAAAGATCAGTGGTTGCCACTAGACGAGCATTACCAAAATTAACAAATATTTTGAAATAAATAAATATGTAACTATAAAGCTAGCTATAGCTACAAAACCAAATCAGATCACAAACAATTTCATTTAATTAAATTATGCAATAAATAAATATTAATAATAAGATTACAATTTAGTTAAAAAATTTATAATATTAGATTTAAATTTATTTTTCGAGCATGCAAATATATCAATATCAATGAAATTTGAATTATAGGATTCCAACATTCTATGAATAGGGCAGCGCAAACCAGAGTTCGTACGACAAGAATTTAGCGCGAACAGAGTACGTGCACGAACCTGACGCACATGAACTGTTCGCGGGACAGAATAACACAGCGCACTCGTTAGATCAATGGCATCAAAGTGATTGTGAACTATTATCATGAAGCACGTTGGCCTCCAAGTATTTACGCCGGTTCTCCAAACTGATAAGCTTATACTTATCAAGAAGTTGGGAGTATGACAGATAAGTCTTAGTCCCATAACATCTGTAGTACATAGTACGGAGGTACTTGCGTTGGACCCTTTCTATACCAACTACGTACTTTTGATAGAAGGGGTTCCAAATACTTAGTTACCTAACTTATTAATACCTAACGGTGGAAAATTCTGAAAGTGGTAAAGCTTAAAAAGCACTTACAATGAACGTTGTTTTGAGGAAGATACGAGTACGTCGTGTAGTTTTTGAGATATTTTCAGTTAAAACCGCTTGAAAAACTATCTTATTTTTGCTGTAAATAAACTCAATATATTCGTAATTATTCATCCCGACTACGGAACCCTTCACTGTGCCGCAACCCCACTCCCGTCGTGTTCATTATTTAGAGGGGAAAGGTCGAATCAGTCTGACGATAGTATGCCTGCCACCAGGTCTTGAATTACCTGTATTTTTGGGAACCGTTATTGGCCTTGTTGTGGTACCAGTACCAGACGTATTACCTGTTCCGGTACTTTCTAATCTTTATCGGTATTGTACCGGTACCAAACAAATATTTCCGTAGAAAACAGATAAAGTAATTGTAAAGTAAGTAAAAATTCGCACTAGTCGTTAGAAAAATATCATCTATCGTATGAGGTTCCTCGTACAATTTATTTCTTGATTTTGGTGCTGTGTAAAAAGAATACCAATCTACTTTCAAGACCATTGACATTAATGGCACCTCTGTTGGCTTCAACCAATGGGCGACTCCAGGTCTTTATAAAAGTAGAGCGAGACTATACGAGTTATATGGTTTGAAAAAATACAGGTATGATACGCCTTTCATAAAGTATGTCAACAAATAACATGTTTGTATGCTTACAAGAGAAACAGTGACAGACATCGTCCCTTCTGATCGCTAGTCCCGACTCGCCCGGTCCGTATATATCTACCTACATGTATAGCTAGAAGCCGCAAAAGTATTGATGGTAGGAAAAGTGTTTGTATGGTTTGCATTTATTTTTATTCAGTCTTCACAAATCACAGTTTTTACAATAATAAAAGCTCTGTTTAAATAAATCACAGTCTGTATATAAAATAATTTAAACTGTCGTCTAAAACATCACAGTTTTTACAATAACTAACGCTTTGACCAAAACTGATTGATTTTTCCAACTTCTTTGCATGTATTTTGCGGTCTTTAAACGGAGATTTAAAATTTTTATTTTATTTATTTGGAAACTCAACAGCTTATAATTAACTTCCATGAGTTATGAATGTTCACCCCACTATCAATGAACAGCTCAATACAGTTGCGTCAAAGTTACAGCATCTTACAGTCTGCATACACTGCTCAGTGATAGATTATCACATAATATGCCACTAATAATGTTCGAAAAGGTAATCCTCAATCATATGCTTAATCATTTTAACACCAACAAAATCTTACATGGTCAGCATTATGGTTTCACCAAAGGACGTTGTACGACTGACGCCGGTGTCACTTTATTAAAACACATATTTACAGCGTGGGAGGAGGCCCAAGATGCCATAGGGATCTTTTGTGACCTCTCCAAGGCATTTGACTGCGTTGATCACGAAACCTTGCAACCTTAAAACTTGAGCATTACGGACTAGGTAAACTCGCGCTTAGTTTAGTATAATCTTATTTAATCTCAAATCCCAAATCGTTTATTGCAATCCATAACGTACAATTACAGGAGACCATCCCAAGAACCAAAACTGAAACTATTGACCTTGACCGGCTGTATGTATTTGTTTGAGGTATCGGTGTTTGTGACGAAACATAATGAATTCTTTAGATTCAAAGGTGACAATTACACCAAACAGAGACCAAGAGATGCAACAAAGATTTTAGTTCCTTTTTGTAATACAACTTTAAGTAAAAAAAATGTTTATCATATGTGCATTACAATATTTAACAAATTACCAAAGACCATAAGGGAACTGCCATTTAAATATTTTAAAATTAAACTGCGTAGATGGTTGATAGAAAATTGTTTTTATAGTTTACAAGAATTTCAGCAACATAAAGAAAAAAAATATTCTAAGTTTCCTATAGTTTTGTGGCATGTGTTTATTCTAATAAATAATTTATGTTATCTAAAGACAACAAGTTATTTTTAATAGGTTGTAAGTTTTGTTGTGTTTTTATATATTATTGTAACTTAAATTTATCTTGATTTAGAAATTATATTAGAACATAGGTGTATATTTTGTATATCTTATTAAAATAAGTACCCTACCTATGTACCTATTCATGTAACACTAATTTGCATGCCCTAAACAGGCAAAATATGGACTGTACATTAACCACCAACTTTTACAACTGGTAACACCTATATTTTCTGCAAATAAATTATTCTTATTCTTTCTGTTAATAAATCACAGTCTTTATATTAAATAATGTAACCTATCGTAAAATGACTTGGTATCAGTGGCACTGGGGCAGCATTGTAATGTCAAAAGGAAGGGATGCTTCTTATCTTAGAGATCTTAAAACCAACTTTTCGTCATAATAAATGGATGAGGGAGAGAGAGACAGAGAGAGCTGTATGTAGGTAAATACATACCAAAACCCGCTATAACAAAAGCATCAACGGATGCCACCCACTGTCCACTGCGGTTATCGAATTTTATGACTCTTTTGTTCGGACACGTGCAGGCTTAGGCTTATAGTAAATTTTCTAGGAATGAATTATTTAATCATTAATAACTACCTACTTATTTGCACGGAATCTAATTATATTATTTTCTTAAAAAAACGTGATAAGTATTTATTTTCTACATCGTAGCACTTTTCGGACAAACTGTACCCTGGCAGCTACTAAGCAAAATCGGGCGAGTTGGGACCCTTTTTTTTTTGTTTCCGGGGTGGAAAATCCTCATGGATGTCCGCCGCCCTGGGGCGGGCGGCGGGGTCTGTCAGACTCTTACTGACTAAAAACCACCCCGGTGTTCCATCTCACACCTACGCCGGGGGTCGCGGGAACGTACGATCCTTCCGCAACCCCCGACCGGCCCGCTACCGCGGGCCTCTTCGGGTCTGGGGGGGGGGGGGGAGTGAGGTGTTTGTTTGTTGTGTGTGTGTGTGTTTATTTGGGACCCTAGTCCAACCATTTTTATATTATGGCAACATAACGCCGTTCACGTGTAATTTTTATTTGACAACCAACAAGCCTAACAAATTATAATAAACCACCGCCGACCATTATTTGAAGCTTAGATTAACATTTTAAAGAAAAATGGATACCTTTACACCAAATTAAGTAGGTACCTAGATAAACATGATAATATTGTTTAAACTTTGCGATTATCCGGTTTCTCATTATGCTAAGACTTAACGTGGTAAGTATTTTTTTACAAAGAACGCTTCGTAAATTTGTCAAAACTTGAGAAATTACTTGATTATAATTTTTAAGTTTCAGTCTCTGATTAAGAGAGAATTTAAAGGAAGAATTTCAATATCAGCCCTTAATTATTACATGGGACTGAAACATAGCTGGCGAGATGTGGTTGTACTAGACCTCTGCCTCGCCTTTCGGGCACTTCAAGCGTGATGTTACATTATGGTCAATACAACTTAAATAAACAGAATGGAGAGCAGTGGGGGCCCAGTGGTAACGGCCGCCACTTACGAATAGTAGGTCATAGGTTCGAACCCAGACAGGCGCTTTACTTTGTGTAAATTATTTCATCACCACTGCTCTCAAAACGGCGAAGGAAAACATCATCGTGAGGAAACCGGCATGTCCTAGAACCAAAAATTCGAAGACATGTGACATCTACCAACCCGCGCCGGGCCCGTGTGGTGGATTACGGCCCACTCCCTCTTACAGAGAGGAGGCCTGTGTCCTAGCCATAGATATAATATATTTCTGTGGTCCTAGCAGTGGGAACCATTGGGAACAGTATAGGCTGATTATATATTGAGTGGTTCTTACCTGGAGAAAGAATTTGTATAAATTCGAAAGTAACTCTGTCCAGGTATGGTACCTTTTCACAGCCAAACCACTGAACGGATTTCAATATTTAGCAAGGAGATAAACGGCATCCTGGGGAAGGACTTATGCTACTTGTTGTCCCGGTAGTACGATCCCGTGAGATTATTTCCGACATCCACGCGGACGAAGCCGCGGGTAGAAGCTAGTATTTTACAATAAATAATAGTTTAAAAATCAATTAAAACACGCTTTCGTAGATAACCGAACTAAAAAATTGGAAATAATTTACAATAAATTTAAAATAAGAATAGAGTGAATAACAAAAAAAATATTTTATTGTAAAAAAGCGTGGGGTGCTTGATGTCAATTGTTGTAAATATTTTTGTGAATATTTGTAAAATTAGCGTTATCATGAAAATAATGATAAAGCCTCTATTCTTATTTCAACCTTATTGAAAATTATTTTATACTTTTTAGTATTCTACAAAAGCGTGTTTTTTTAGAAATCAGAAATATTTTATTTGTGATACATAGGTAGGTATTTAAACTATTATTTATTTTATACAAGTTGTTGTTTTGCATCCTCGTCAAATTCGAGGAGGTAACTATGCTAATGATTCTCGACACGAATCAATAATAAAATAAGTAGGTTTTTATTTTTAAATTTTGTCATTTTCGGAAATCGGCATGTGTAGGGTCCGTGTGATACCGCCCTGTAACTGCGCTGTAACTGTAACGCATGCACACAGTGACATAGTCGTACGACACTGCCTACCGCATACGCAACGGGGCGATTCTGTTCTTTGAAAGTAGAGTATTCTGAAATACTGTCAAACTTAAATATCTAAAAAAACAAGTATGTATTAATTATTGAGCAGGGTCGTAATTTTATTTGATTATTTATGTCTTTCATAACAGCCTCCTGAAATTTGACGAGGATGCAAAACGACACGTTGTATATTTTCGTGCGGCTAATTACAAAAGCGTGTTTTTTTTGGAACGAAGTTCTTTTACGCGGCTTACAGTAGATTGAATTGGCAGAAATCGTCACGTAACGAAAAAGCGTTACGCCCCCTCAAGCTATCTTCCTCTCGTTCTTACTATCTCTTTCTATTTTATACGGTTGTATGTGTGTGTGTGTGAGTTTTGATATTATGTCGTTGACCGTAAGCATTGTGTACGGTCAACGATATGACCTCAATCCTATACACATGTAAATATCATTTAAGCTAATTTCATTTTTTATAATTTATAATTCGCAATTTTATATTAAATTTTATATTAAATTTTGAATAAATTACTATTTTCCTAAAATGTTAAAATAAATTTATTAGTTATAACCGTAGTGCCCACGGCAGATCTTTCAAATGTCTGCCGTATCAACTGTCGATGGTCGGTTAATTAATCAAACCGTGACGGTCTCTAAGAACGGTAGTTATATGATATGCAAAACTCCCTGACTACTCCTACAAGTAGTCGTATGCTTATCTCAAAGATCGAACCAAGCATGTGTCAATACACGGCTAAGAACAGTAGTTATAAATATGGTGTACATAGCTCCCTCACTACTCCTATGAGTAGTCGTATGCTTATCTCAAAGATCGAACCAAGCATGTGTCAATACACGGCTAAGAACAGTAGTTATATGGTGTACATAGCTCCCTCACTACTCCTATGAGTAGTCGTATGCTTATCTCAAAGATCGAAAAAAGCATGTGTCAATACACGGCTAAGAACAGTAGTTATATGGTGTACATAGCTCCCTCACTACTCCTACAAGTAGTCGTATGCTTATCTCAAAGATCGAACCAAGCATGTGTCAATACACGGCTAAGAACAGTAGTTATATGGTGTACATAGCTCCCTGACTACACCTACAAGTAGTCGTATGCTTATCTCAAAGATCGAACCAAGCATGTGTCAATACACGGCTAAGAACAGTAGTTAAATGGACGTACATAACTCCCAGTCTACTCCTATGAGTAGTCGCATGCTTCACTCTAACGTTGAACCAATGCATGTCTCTAAACATGGCTCAAATAGTTTTTTTATTTATTATTACATCAATTCACCGTTAAAGTGAAGATTTTGTAGATTTTAGCTACAATTGAAATATATTCGATATAACTTGTTAGAAAACTACAGTACACAATATTTTATTCAAAGTCGGTAACATATGTAACAAATGAGAAATTTGCGCGCCTGCTGCCTTTTTTTGGATGTGGTAGCCGTTTCTCAGGCTCCCTCTCCGGAAAGCTTATTGTATACGTGCACTTGGCACAAAGACACTACCGGGTATCGGGGATGGAATTATCGTTAATCCTGAGGATCTTGGCAAGGACAATGGGACAAACTATTTAAATTATTGCATTGTCATCGGTCCTTAATAAGTGTGCGATGTTTCTAACCAATCCGACGTTTTGAAGGTGATAAAATGTTTGTAAACGCACCCACAATACAGGAGAAATTCCTAGTGTGGGGCAACGTTTTAAAAAAAGAAAAAATATATATAATAATCAATGAAAATCTACATTTTAAAACAAGTTTTGAGTTGAAAAATAAAACGTCATTTGCAACAGCTACTCTCTCGGTTAAAGTTCAGAAACGTGCTGCCTCGCTAGAATAGAATGTGAGACCATTTGGGGGTTCTAGAGGGTCTTCTGAACCCTCCACAACAGTTTTTTATTACACGCCAAATTTTGTTACTAAAAAATAAAATGTTGTATTTTTAGGTTAGGTTAATATAAGTAGTTAATACAAAACCCACCGTTGGTAGTTGTTTTAGGACCTCCTTAAGTGATAAGATCGAAACCTGCTGCTTATTTACTGTCTAACCATATTATCTGTCGAAATACCTCTTTGAGAGTTACACATATACCTAGGTCGAATGGGTAGATCAAGTTGGTACGGTTGATTTAATATGGCATTAATATCAGAGATGTCAGAACCAGGCTCTGCCTCGTTTGGTGTGAACATTTTCTCTAAGTGTGTTGCAACGCGAGTTTTCGCCCATCTTCCATCATTCAATTTAATTGGTGGTTTTGCACATGGCCGGTGGCCATGCATGTGGCCGGGTCATGCTCCTAGTAGCCGTCAAAAAGGGAATAATTTGTGGCTTTTGTGGCTGTCAGGGACTCTAATTGTGCTTTTAAAGTTGCATTCTCAGCCTCGACGATAGCGTTTTTAAAATCTACAATCGCTTTGTTCAGAGCAGTCTTATCTTCTCTGGCCCTGGAGGTATACCAGACTTGTCGCAATCGTCTCTTTTCCTTGATTTTATTTCTAATTTTCCCGGGGGTAGTAGGCTGAGAATGTGAGTTCAGAATTGGTTATTCTTAATTTTTTAAATTTTGAAGTAAACAAGGCTCTATTTTGAATAATAAATAAAATGTATGCGCTGAAAAATATGAATTGAATCCAGTCGATTTTTATTCGTCTCTTAATTTTATATTGAGTCAAGTAATTTTTATTGTTAATACTTTACCTCCATTCCTAATCATGTCAGTTATCATGTTCTGTTATCTGCAGTCAAACAAGTTATATTGTTGAGTTCTGCACAAATCATTTCAGCCGAAAGACGTCCACTGCTGGACATAGGCCTCTTGCCTCTCTTGGACATTGGCCTTGAGTTCTGCACAAATCGTGTAAGATATTCGTCGCATTTGTTAGGTACTTTCCCTTATTTGCTCTATCAGCGGAAGTTTTAGCCTTTTCTTTGGTGTAGTACCCTATTTTATTTGTCGTAGGTGTAGAACCAGTTATAAGGGCTGCTTCCAGCGCTTTTTTTCCAGGCCAGGACCAGGCTTGCGTGGTTTTAGGTCGTTTTGGTGCGCTACACACGATCGCTGTATCACCTGCGATTCTGTCGAGGCGTGCTACGCTTTGAGGTTGTGGTTCATCAGGATCGACTCTTTTATTTTAAGCCATCACACATAGCTACACTGGGCCGCAAAAAAAGCTGGTCGGTTATAAAAAGTAGGATAACTTTTAAAATATTTGAGCAATCCTTTTTAATAAAAAACTAAATTAAAGATTATTTCATTACAATTATAAGAAGTAGTAAAACCTATTTCTTTTTAGTGATTGTATTAAAAACCATAAATAAAAGTACAGACAAATCTTATATTTTGAGCAACTTTGAAACCATTTCTTTTACTTTTGTTTCTGTTTATAAATACGGCATTTCTTGTGCAGAAATTCAATATTCTGATTAAATTCAATTAAAAACATGCCACTTACCCCTGATAGTGTACCAAAATTATGATAATGATTGAAGACGAGCGCAGTGAGCGTTATACAGCGAGAACTGTTAGTGTGTCGCTATTAACCGTTAAAGAGTGTTCCAGCGATTTGAAGAGACTGGATCCAATATTCGCAGACTAGAAACAGGCCAAAAAAGGTGCATGATAGCGCGGGAGGATCGATATATGGTGTCAACAATGTTCAGAAATCGATTTCAAACGGCTGTTGAAGTAAAAAATCACCTTCTACGTGCTGGAGGGAGCAATTCGAGCACGTGTACAGTGTACAGTGAGGCGGCGTGTTTCTGAAGCAAATTTGAAGCCATTTAGAACTGCAAATGGTCCAAAACTCAAAAAGTAGCATCGATATTCAAGGCTGAGCTACGCTAGAGAACACATGAATTGGATACTGGATGACTGGTCCAGAGTAATGTTTTCAGACGAGTCGATGTTCATGCTATACACGCACGATGGGAGGCAAAGAGTCTACGGAAGACCAGGAGCGCTATAACCAAGCTTGCATTGATGAGAAAGTGCCACACGGCGGCGACTCCATACACATGTGGGCTGGAATTTATTCCGAAAGCCACACCATGCTAGTGGTGATAGAAAATAGCACGTTATCTGCAGAAAGATACGTGAATAAAATCTTAAATGAGTCTGTTGGCCTATTTTTAGTAAACATGGCGAGAACACCATCTTTATGCAAGATAACGCTCGTCCCCATACAGCTCGGATAGTGTTTGACTACCTTGAAGATATCGCTATCACACGCGTGGAGTGGCCAGCACGCAGCCCAGACTTGAACCCCATCGAGTATGCCTGGGATGAACTGAGACGCCAGCGAAATTCTCCTCCAATCACGCTTCGTGAACTGAAAGAAGCATTAATAGAAGAATGAGAGAGTATTCCTCAGCATTAGCTCATAAATCTGGTGGAAAGCATACCAAACCGTATAACAGCTGTATTAACAGCTCGTGGTGACAATACAAAATTCTAAAATGTGTAAAAATTGCATACTTGAAACCGCAGCTCTCATTTTTCGAAATCTAGTGAAAATGGCAATTTTTACTTAACTTTTGTTCAAAATGAACTTCATAATCTTGAAGTTTTATGACTTTTAAGCACTGTAAAATTGTCTTTATTTCATAAAGCTATATAGCTCCAATATTTTGGAAGTTATTGAGATTTTTGCTACCGCCGACCCGCTTTTTTTTTGCGGCCCAGTGTATTATTGTTATTAAATAGTACTTTCAAGGTTATCATGTTAATACTAGTTGATCTTTAACTAGGACTGTTTCTATCTGTTTATCTGTCCCTTTTTTTGTTTTTGAGGATGGGAAATCATCAAATGACTCCTCCCGCTCTGGGTGGAGCGGAAGGGAGTGTCAGCCTCTTGAGGGAGTGTCAGACTGACTAAAACCCACCCGTGTTCCTTCCTTGGCCCTTTATGTTCCGGGTCAGCGGTACCCCTTTCGGATGATCCCGCTTTCCCGGCAGGCTTGGGCCCTAGTGGGCCCCCTCTTCGATGCTGACATCTCTTTGAGGCGCGCGTGGAACACGTACGCGCCGTTTATCTGTCCCTTTGTCTGTCAATCGAACTGATTTGTCGGTAACAATAGAAAAGTAATAAAATTGTGTCTTATTAGCGACGGTTGAGCTTATAAGATAATATTAAATTTAAAAACCTACGTAATTTAGGGGTCAGTGGCGTAGAGAGCATGGGTGGCACCCGCTGCGCATAATTGCGGTGTCACCCAAGAATAAAAACGGTTAAAATGAATAAACATCCGATTAATATAAAATACGATTTCATTTAGGTAATTACTAGTGAGCCTTTCGTAATTAAAATACAAGAATTCTTCTCGTATTCTTTCTCCTGGCTATTATCGTCATGTGTTTGGGGAAAGCCCTCCTAGTTTTTCTGCGCTGCACCATACGGTTATGGGTTGTCTCTTTTGTTCTGTTGCTCGCTATCATGTCATATTTTATTGTTCGTAGCCCAATTATTGGTGGTCGTCAACGGTTTCTTTTTCCATCTTCTTTAGTCATGACTCTTTTGGTCATATGGTCATCATCTCGCCTGATCACATGTCTGTACCAGCGCAAGCATTTTGCACTAAGTTTTTCGTGTATCTTAGCGACTAAAAGTATATGTGGATATGTTCGTTTCTTACTTTATGCATTATCGAAACTCCACCAGACCAGCGTAGCATCTTCATACCTGTGGTGAGAAGTTTCTGTTCATCCGTCTTCCTCATCGGCCAGCACTCAGATCCATATAGTAGGGCTGGTTTTACTGCCCTTTTATATACGTTGCCCTTGACTTTAATTCCGCATACAGGAGTTGCAAAGGATGCCAGACAACGATCTCCATTTCAGCCAGGCTGCCTGGATTCTATTGTGTACTCAACTCAAACTCAAAACTCAAAGCATTTATTTCAAATAAACCAATAACAGGCACTTTTGAATTGTCAAGGGGTCGGTCAGTCAGAAATATGAAGCTAGTTGCCCATTCCAAAGCGTAGTAGGTACCTATGGAGAAGAACGGGCAAGAAACTCCATGGAAACTCTTTTAAATCAAAATATTGTTACAAAAAAGTGGTTACATCATTCATGTTGTAATTATACATGTGAGAACGATGTAAACACACGTGCACGTTAAAAGCGTCCGTAATAAAAAGACTGTATTTCTCTCTACTCAAGCTTTTGGTGCTACAATGGATCCGAAATACTTGAACTCTTGATAGACATGGTATGACACCCATATCCGCTAATTAAAATACAATACTACGATGATAAAAGTTACTAATTAGAATTTTCTTCACATTGATGCATGAAGGTAAAAGTTTTGTAGCTTTAACAGCTGCAAACTCGGAAATCACATCATCAAACTTTATGTTTTGTGTAGCCTAGTGTTCATGGTTATGCCAAGATTGTTAAGTCTCATTTAGGTCATTGTTGCCTCAAGTAATTTTTAATTTGTTTTAGTTTGCAGAAACTCCTGTCACACTAGGCAACCGATACGCAAATTATCATAATTAACTTTAGTGCGACCATAAGATTCGGAAGAGATTCTGTAAACTCCCATTCCTCGATAAGCAAAAAGTCTAGAGACACCCAATTAGAAACTGTGACATTGGCCGCTTTTAAATGTCTTCTCAACCTTGGTATTTCTAACAGGAGTTCTGTTTCTGATACCTCATCATAAAAACCAGAAAATTTTGGATACAGCTAATTTCAACTCTTCAGTGGTGCCGATTTTCTTGTCCTAAATAATCTCCTGTTAAATCATTTTCCATTAAAAATACATATGTATACTTACCTATGTACCAACTTTCACGGGGTTTGGTCTAACGGTGTAGGAGTTCACTTTATACACACAATATAAAAAAAAAAACATTGTTCCTAACACATTACTGAAGTTTTTAATAATATAATTCAATCATGATTCGAAAGACACGTAGCGCCATCTAGTGTCCTAAAGCAATTGTGATTGTGTCCGTCGACAGTTATTGTTCTTTCCCTCGGGAACAACAGGACAACGTATGTACAGACGCCAGCACATCAAGCTACTACAATCTGTCAAATTTCTTTAATAGATTTTCAACTTTATCGCTAAAGCATTAAGGTTCAAGGTTGATTGGGAAAATTTGACAGTTTCGGGTAGCTTGACCTGCTGGCGTCTGTACATGCAAAATTTCATGAACATTTTCATGCGTGAAAAGGTGACAAACAAACTAATTTACTTTCGCACATAATAAATAATATTAGTTAGGAAGTTATGATTAGGGTTAGCATTATTACGCTGAAATAACTAGCCAGATAATCATGCTACCTGAATCAATTTTTAAATGCTGTCTATTTTGTCAATTTAAAAAAAATGAAAGGTTTTTTTATTACAGAAAATCGAAAAAATGTCGCCGTAGTTACATTACGAATACGTTACCAAATACAGGTTATTGCATCTCAATTTATTAAAATATATTATATAAATATTAATATAGTTTTACATCGTCATTAAACTCCCTGTATTTAATTTAAATAATTGATAAACAATTAAAGATAATTATTTTTTTTTACTTAGGTTTTGTTTTTGGCACTTTGGATCATTTCATTTCATTTGATTCATTCATCCCAACCGGAAAACGGAACCATCGATCCCTCGTAATCTCTTTCCAAATCTCTTTCCTCGTTTATGCCAAAACACCCCGTATTTTTTTTTCATGCGAACTTTTATTAATTATTAATATATCATACGTGTTGACGTGGTGAATTTTCATTTTTATTTCAGTACACTACTTAGGTATCGTGAGAGATAAGGCGCAACTTGCGTGTGCCCTACTAGTGTCCGGACAATCTTGGGAGCTGTCCAAAGGATCACGGAAACTCAGCCACATGTGCCCGACACTCATGAAGGAGTTGCTCCGCGTCACGTTCCAACCAATTTTGAACAATCACAGCATTTGTATCGGAACCCAACCTGCAGCCTTTTTTTTTTTTTTCCGGGGTGGAAAATCCTCATGGATATCCGCCGCCCTGGGGCGGGCGACGGGGTCTGTCAGACTCTTACTGACTAAAAACCACCCCGGTGTTCCATCTCACACCTACGCCGGGGGTCGCGGGAACGTACGATCCTTCCGCAACCCCCGCCGCCGCGGGCCTCTTCGGGTCTGGGGGGGGGAGTGAGGTGTTTGACTCCCCCCGCGACGTCTAAGAGGGGCGCGCGTGGAACACTACGCGCCGCCACCTCGGGTCCTGGTGTGTGAGTAGCGACGGACGTCCCCGAGTCCGTCGCCCCTGGACCCATTTAGGGGGGCTGGAAGAGGGCGTTGTCCGCCCTCCGCCGACGCCCGGTGCGCCTTCTGCGGGCCGGGTGAGTAGATGAGATCTCCCTCTCCCTTTCCGCAGCCTCCTTCTGCGAGACGACTGTTTCGCAGAAGGAGACCACCACGTCCCAGGACTCGGCGCTGCCGACCATCGACTCGACTACGGCCGGCAGCGACAAGTCACCGCCTACATCTGAGATGAGGGCACGGCGCGGCTCCTCCTAAGCGGCACACTCTGCCAGCGTATGCCACACCGTGTCCTCCCGGCAGTCGACGCAGTGGTGACACCGGGCGTCCGGCTCCCTGTTTATGCGACACAGGTACTTCCCGAAGCAACCATGCCCCGAGAGCACCTGCGTCGCCCGAAACGACAGGGAGCCGTGCCTCCTCCCAAGCCAGCGCTCGAGCACCGGCCGGACCGCCTCGATTGTGACGAGGCCGGCGGTAGGGCGTGAAAGCCTGTCCCGCCATTCCGCCACCAGGACCTCGCGAAGCTGAGACATGTGTCGCTGCATCGATCCCTCGCCCCGCGCCCTCGCTTCCTCGCGCCACCGATACAATGACGCGAGTACTTTCGCCTCAAGGTCCCAGGGCGGGGATCCGGCCATTACGCAGCCCGCCTCGTAGGACTTCGTGCGATACCCCCTGATGACTCTGACGGCCATCGCCCTCTGCGGCTTTCGCAAAACAGCGATGCTGCCGGCCGTCAGGTCAGAGTCCCACAACCCCAACCTGCAGCCTTAGACAAGCTCGGCGTGTGTTTAGAGTGAGCCATTCGACAATACATCGAGTTCAGTTCAGTTAACGCGAAATAAAACTGTGGCGGTAAAAATGAACTTAATGTATTTTAATTTCTTCGCACATTGTCAAACGAATCAACCAGCCGACACAAAAACGCCGCCATGCCGCCCGCGTGCATCGTTGCCGCTCTTCCAGAGGTCAAGGTACGTTATCTAAACAGAGTGTTTACTTTTACTGAATTCTTTTTTTATATTTATTTTGTTTAATAATTTAACTTTTGAATCTACGGTTTTCAATGTAATATTAATTAAATATTAATCTTGCTATACTTCTGTGAACTAGTATTACTTGTGGTTTAATTGATTGCAAAAAGTATGTGCATTCCATACTGTAGGTACCGGTAAAATGCTGCAACTTTGCCAAGAAAGCCCAAATTTGCCTATTTCGTTTCGATTACGATATTTCGCGTTTGCTTAGTTTTTTCTTATTTTGTACCATTTGGTAGTAACTTTACATTATTAGGGCAACATATTTTTATGTTTTTGCAATGGTTACTCCATTTTTACTCTGTCAGTTGTGCGACAAAAACCGGTGCGAACAGGTGAATTTTTTTTGTGACATAATTTACTTAACTTTGCCTCCTAACTGTGAAAAAAGAATACCTTCATGGCAATAATCTAACTGCCGATGCCGGGACAAGCACGGTGTCTCATGCACACGGAAAAAAATACTGCTATGATAAACTGTTTATTTATTGAGATTGGCAAAGTTGCGTCTTTTACCTACAACTTTGCCTATGACTTTGAGTGCTTGTAATTCGGAAAAACATGATGATTTAAAAAGATTTGGCTTCTACCTGGCAAGACATAAGGTCGGTTTTCCGTGTAAAACTCATTAAAAGCCATAATAATAAATAGGTTCAGATAAACGAACAAAAAACGTCAAAATCCAGGCAAAGTTGCAGCATTTTACGGTACCTATGTATATTAAAAACGTAACTCTGTTACACTCAAATCAACAAGAGTTTTCTTTCTAGTATTTATATAAATAATAAAAACATGAATGATGCAATAAAGAAAGGTTGAATACGTATAATATGGGAAAGTGCTCAGGTAGGCACTCGGCGCGATGACTACATGCCCCTATGGTTCATATTAATGTTTTCCCCAGAATTTAAACAAAACAATGTTGTGAAATTATCAGTCATCATGACGCTATTTATTTTGATTACGTTTACAGTTAGTGCATTCATAAGTACCTAGGTACATACTTACTAGGGTAAAGAGAGGAGTACCTACGGACAGTCACAACACGCTGGTGCTGCTTTCTGCTCACGTTTAGCTAATGCCTGTCGTTTAGCAAATTAGACACGTCAAATTCCTACTATTAACATAATTTTGTGGGTTGTTTGTCCGTCAGGCAGTCAAGCAATCAGTCACTGAAGTGTTTTATAGCTAAACTAACATAGATTCGTACAACGTGTTCGTCAAACGGTCTGTTCAAAAATTGCTCATGCTTGTTCACATTACTTCCTTTATAACACCGCTACAAATATTTGACATGTTACACACGAGTCACCGATGCAAATGGTCAGAAACCTGGGATATCCACTGATTCATGTCACCCGGTGGCCTGGAACGTCCGACGTGTGTGTACCTACCCACTTATTGAAACAAACACTGTTATTCTGCAGTTGACAGCCCTCGTGCACACGGGTATTTTTTTACTGAAACGATCTTTATCGCACACCGGATTTTCACCGCACTGGTTAAGGTTCAGAGTTGAAAATCCAACAGTACGCTCTTTGGACGCGCTGGGATGCACTTGTTGAATTCTTGATGCTCGAATAAATGCAAGAGTTGAAAAACCAGCGCACCAAATAATCGTCTTTAAAAAAATACGTAGGTAACATACGTAATTGCGTACGACGGCGGCTTGCCCTCGAGTCTCGACAGAGAAAGGTCACGCGTTGTCTAATTGAATGAGTGTGTCCAGACAAACTCAAGTCACGTCCGCGTTTAGTCAGCAGTCAGGAGTTTCTTACGAATCTCATGCATAACAGTAATTAGATACCTATATATACCTCTAAACCTGAACAACTATCACCTGTGGGGTATTCAAACTGTTTTGTTGTCCACGTGGAAAGCTAACCCCAACACCAAACGTAGTAGCTAATATTTTTACCTTTCTCGTCATAGCAACAACGACCCTGAGGACCTGTAATATGGCTGAAAATATGATTACGGTGAAAAGGCAAGATCCTCCAAATACATAAAAAAAAGTTCGAGTAATATACATAATGTACTTATAGACAATATACCTACACTAGAAACTTGAGATGCGTGATGTAGCTGACGCTAACATTACAGCCAGTATCATACATAAATCAGGTAAAAGGTTTAATGTTATGAACCTAGAAGCTGAATATGACCAAAATTAACTTTGGCCCTCAACTTACAACCCGTGACTAATACCATAACTTACCTGCGTGTTCAGACTCAACGTCATTCGAATTTCGTTTAATATGGAAGCCATCAATCACAGCCTCACGCACCGAGTTCCAGTGAAACTGATTAATAAATCAACCCTTCAGATGTTCAAAGATCACCAGAAAGGCTTTGATTTGGGGAAAATCATTAAAATCGAGCCATTTCTCCGTATCGGAAATGAATCCCATAAAAAAATTAAACGCAAAATTGCTGCGTGCGTTAGACATGCGTTCTGGGCAAGGCGAGTCAGACTCAGGCGCAGCGTGCGGGGAAGATAGGGATTTCAGACGACGCTGGGTTAGCGAGGATGCGCTCATTTCTTTCGGTATCGGGTAAAATACAAAAGTACTTACATAATTGTAAGATTGTTTGCTGTCTATGCAATTCTGCATAATAAAATATGAAAAATAATTTTGACAAAAAAAAATTTTTTTTTGATTCGCTCAGTAGTCTTGATGGAAGGTTTCACTGAAGGCGTATCATATTAAAAATAATAAAGTAGGCTTTCAATTGTGAATTTGAAGAAAGATTATTCTTAATCATGTCTCTGGTTCTTTTCGAATCATTTTCGTTGTCTGTCGGTCGTTTGCAAGATGTGGAATCAGTGCAATCATAAGACAGTGCGCAAGATATGGTACTATGTAAATGTCCTCTGCTTGATCCTGAAACAAATTTTAGATCCGGTGAAGATACTATTTAGTTACTGCACCTTTCGATGCAGTTTCAGTGTGAAAATAATGTTGACAAAAGCATTGTAAATCATAACTATACTCAAGGGATTATACCTATTATTGTTAACCGATGCGTGACGCTTGAGAAGTTAGTTTTAATATCAAAGAAAAACTTAATAATGGATATGGTAAGGTCCATCCATACAAATCTTTCCAAAATTCAGCAACAATAGGGCGGCGACACCAAAAGTCGTCCGACAGACGGCTATTAAATATATCCCTGAAAAACTTCCCCGAAAAGGTTCGCATACCCCACAACCTCCGCTAACGCAGGGTGCGTCTGATCAGGCTGATAGGATACCAGGAACCAACGCATAGCAATTTGAGGAAAATGTTAGGTAGGTACTTATTATCTCTTTGGCGGTGTATAAATCTCGGGCGGCTTCGCTTTCGTCTTTTAATTTAAGAGCTCACAAGCGCAGACACGTTGATAGCAATGTTCGGCTATTTTATTTGAACAATAATTATTTTTTGTTTTTGTGTGTGAGAAATAAAACTGGCCTCTATAATATTGGGATATTATTGCATTAGGATCAAAAAGAAAAAAAAATACTTTAGCTATGTAATAAAGTACCTACCTAAACCTATATTGCGAATGTGAAGACTACGTGATTGTCTGGCAGTTTGAATACTTTCTGCGGCCTACACAAATGTCCATTCTTTGGTATTGTTCGCCGAGTCGTTCAGTTCTTTAACTTCTGAGTTGAGCTACACGATTATTGAAAAATGCGTGTATAGTATATTACATTTATTACTGAACAGGTCCACTCAAATCTGGTTTGTGGTTATATCCTCAATTTACTGCCTGACTGACTAATCTGCATGCATGGCCCTCATATTGCTTGACCAAGATTATGTCCGCGCTTTAAAAAAGATTGTGTATTCTGCATTTGTTAGATTATTCTTCCCAGATTATTCTGAAACTAGATGAGTCAGACACAACTCGTTTAAAAAAAATAACTTTGGCGAGTAAATAATCTATAAATATAGATTATAGGTATAATATTTTTTTTAAACCAATTGACACAAATAAATATCACTTGATATTTATATAAGTTTTATCTATTCCAATACAATTATATTAGCGCTAATAGCTAAAAACACAATAAAATGGTGACTGTAAAGAGTTCAAATATCTCAAACATCGGAAGATGTAACAAAGCTGAGACATAGCCGAAGTGTTCCGACACAATAAGTTATTACTTCGTGCGTCTCCTTACACTTCCCAAAATGAGAGGTCTATGGGTACTCGAAAATGTTCAAATAGGCCACTAAATGACACCACAACATTTGGAGACATAATATTACTGTGTATTATTGTTTTGGTTGAACGAACAACAGAACAGAATAAGTGTGTACAACTTCTCCGTTCCTATTAAGAGTGCTGACACTTGTCATCTACCTACGTACCAAAACCGAGCATGACATAAAACGAGCATTTCCTAAGCTTCTCTTGAAAAACAAACCTATTTCAGATCAATTTTCATTTGTCTTTAGACATTAAATATGAAGTTAGCATTGAATGTGTTTTTTTAATTAAGTATGTAGATCGTAAATGAGAATTAAAAAGGCTAAAAATATTTTTAACCTACTCAAATATACGGTCTAATTCTGGCCTCTTTGCCAACAGACCTGCTTTAGTAAACTGATTGTTACCGTTCCTTAAAAAAAAAACAATTTCTTAGTAAGCAGACATGCCCAAAGAATACTCATACTTCTACGAATTAATCCAAATATATTAAGTACTGGTGACTGCGGCTAAAAGCAAAAGGTAGTCACGGCTATTAGCCGTACACTATGGTCGTTAGTCAATCTTGGTTTAACCGTGGAAACCGCAGACAAAGCGGACCATGGCACGCTAGTTAGGCGTGGACAATTCGGAGGATTCCCCAGAAAATCAGCTGTTGTCTCCGAATCAATTACCGCGATAGAACAACGGTTTGACAATGACGCTGATCAACCGGCAAATTATCGGAAAGTACGTGTACCTACTCCTTAATATGGTGTGAACTTTAAGTTGTTTAAGAGCTGAAACCATTGACCAGTGGATAGCTATTCGTATCTATAGTCAGATAGCTATGCGTATCTATAGTCAGATAGCTGTGCGTATCTATAGTCAGATAGCTATTCGTATCTATAGTCAGATAGCTATTCGTATCTATAGTCAGATAGCTATGCGTATCTATAGTCAGATAGCTGTGCGTATCTATAGTCAGATAGCTATTCGTATCTATAGTCAGATAGCTATTCGTATCTATAGTCAGATAGCTATTCGTATCTATAGTCAGATTGCTATTCGTATCTATAGTCAGATAGCTATTCGTATCTATAGTCAGATAGCTATTCGTATCTATAGTCAGATAGCTATTCGTATCTATAGTCAGATAGCTATTCGTATCTATAGTCAGATAGCTATTCGTATCTATAGTCAGATAGCTATTCGTATCTATAGTCAGATAGCTATTCGTATCTATAGTCAGATTGCTATTCGTATCTATAGTCAGATAGCTATTCGTATCTATAGTCAGATAGCTATTCGTATCTATAGTCAGATAGCTATTCGTATCTATAGTCAGATAGCTATTCGTATCTATAGTCAGATAGCTATTCGTATCTATAGACAGATAGCTATTCGTATCTATAGTCAGATAGCTATTCGTATCTATAGTCAGATAGCTATTCGTATCTATAGTCAGATTGCTATTCGTATCTATAGTCAGATAGCTATTCGTATCTATAGTCAGATAGCTATTCGTATCTATAGTCAGATAGCTATTCGTATCTATAGTCAGATAGCTATTCGTATCTATAGTCAGATAGCTATGCGTATCTATAGTCAGATAGCTATTCGTATCTATAGTCAGATAGCTATGCGTATCTATAGTCAAATTCTATTTATTTTACGCTAGTTTTTGCCCACGGCTTCGCCCGCGTGGAGGTCAGTAATTATCCCACGGAAACGTACTACCAGGTACTAACTCAGGTCATGGTGTACCCATGTGCCAAATTTCATCCAAATCCGTTCAGCCGTTTTAGCGCGAAACCACAACAAAAAACCAACTCACTGTCGCATGTATAATATTAGTTAAGAATAAGATAACCGTAAGCATTGAAGAAATTTTAAATGTTCAACCCCAAAAAGCATGTGTGCAACCCTACCATCAATCGCTATCAGTTTCTTAAGATCGAAACACGGTCCGCGGGATGTTTATACGTTACGAATAAATTGGTCTAAAATGTTCACCATTAACTGCTATACAAATATTAGTTACAATATTTTAAATAGTCAATAATGATAAAATTAGATGGATTAAAGTTAATTAGAATACATTATTATGATATTGTCGCTCTTGGCCCTATCCCATTACAATATTAAATTTAATTTAATATTCATTTATTTCAGGAAATCATTCCCATATTAAGCACTACAAATTACATAGACAAATGCATAATGATTCATTATACATTAAAAAATAAAACTATAAATAAAAAACAAAACATAAAATAAGTTAAAATACAATTAGTTATTAGGTTAAAATTCAATCCATTACATTTAATTATAAAACAACAGTCACTTAATAAATTTAAATAGTGACGAACTAGCATGCAGGTGCATCTACCTCTCCAACAACAGCAACTCAGGATACTGTTAGTGCTGCGTCGGAAGCGACTTAGTAGGGAGGCGCTCCGCTTCCTAATAATAGCGTAAAAGTCATCAGTTTGCGCCTGCGCGAACATCGTAGAAGCGCTGCAAAACCGCGGCAACCCTAGCAGCACCCTGACGCATTGTTGTACTGCACGCGCATGGCACTGTATGCTCGCTGCACAGAAATGTAGTTAGCCCATAGGCTGCACGTGTAAAAAGACTGACAATAGGCTTTAAATAAGGTCCGCTTTACTTGTTCAGTACAGCGTGCAAACCTACGTGCCAACATATTACTGCGAAATGACAGCGCCCTACGTACCCGCTCGATGTCCTCATTGTCAGACAAGTTATCTGTGACCCAGAGGCCCAGGTATTTAAAATGGTTAACCCTATTCAGTCTAACACCGCAATGAGTGATCGGAGGTATAACAGAGAAACGTTTGGTACCAGCCTTGAAAATCATGTACTCACTCTTCTTAGGGCTGTACCTAAGCCCATGAGCCCCAGCATATGTCTCACAAATGCGCAGGAATTTTCGCAACCCCCCTACCGACGGGCTCAGCAGCACCATATCATCCGCGTAGCTGATGTTATTAATAGGCACTCCGTATATTGAGCAACCCGCATTAGCACTGCTGAGCTCGACGATCAGCTGGTTCATGGGTTGAACAAGCGGGGCGATGTTAACCCCCCCCCCCTGCCTCACACCGCAATCCAACCCGTACACGTCGGAATATACTCCCGCCCATTTCACACTGTTCCGCTGGTGACTGTACCAATACCTAAATATCGACACTATCTCACTCGGCACCTGTGACTCACTGTGCAGCTTGTGCCACAACATGTCATAATTTACTAAGTCAAACGCGTTCGAAAGGTCCAGGTAACAAGCGTACACAGGAGTATTTCTAATATTGGCATTTACAAATTTTTTATAGATTATTAATAACAATGTCACCATTATATTCTAATATTTATTTGTTAAGTCAAGTTTGTTTTGTCAAGTAGTTCATATCATTCAAAAAATTATTTAAGTTATAAAAACATTTATCAAAATCAAAAGTCATTTACTCAAACTGGGCGGAGAATCAGCACTTTTTGAACGTCAAAGTGCCAAGTGCAAGCCAAAGTGCAAGTTTCCAAAACCCATTCACCGTTCACGGAATCTAATCTTAAAAATCTTATTATTTTTATATACAGGGTTATTGGTGATATGTTGGCCATCCATCCATTTTTATTATTATATATTATTATCTGTTTCTACTTCTATACATAGATAATCAACCATACAATGACAATTATCTTTGATATTTTTTAAACACAATTTTCATCATTTTGAGCAGGTTATTTGATTAAAATGCTTGATTTCTGCATAAAAGCATGGATATACTTTATCGGCAGAACCTACCAAAAATATGTACAACTTGTCAGCTATCCAACGAGATACAATACGATATTTTCAAAAATATATAAAATGTCAAATTAGGTACTAGAAAATGGTTGATATTTGCATAGGTATCATAAGGGAACATTTGGTTACAAATGACCTCTCTTAATGGATTGCCGACGTAATACAAATAACCCTATATATTACCTCTTGTACATTTTGTATTCAATAAAGACCCGAATGGCCATCTTCGTGCTACAGTATTTCTGATACAGGGCGCTTTTTCATAAAACTGTTCTAAGCATCATAGGATCTCTGCTAGAATACAATTTTCTTTTTTCAAAGATTCGTATAAGAAACACTTGACTTATATTTTTATTTTATTTTATTTATTAAGGGACAATAAACAGCTACAATATAAAAACATTACAAATAATAACATAGGCTCATATGTAGTATATTAGTCGAGTTTCCTCAGACCAAAAGACCACATCTGAGAACCGATGCGACATATCCGTGATATGCTTGCAATTAACGTTAACTTCTTCAGCGCAAACACGAATCTATTAATCTTGCTACACACAAGGTATACGTGGCTCTTCCAGTTGTAGAGCTGGTCGATTATTAAACCGAAGAATCTATCGTTTTTCGGACTTATAGAACCAAAAAGTAATATATTTTTGAAACAGGTGCACAAGCTTGATATTGTTAAGCCACTCTAAGACTGAATTAGTAGTAAACCACCATGAATCGTAGCTGTGTTTGTTTCGTCGTGGGTCACTATTGCCGAAACGTCATCCGCTAAAGTAATACACTGATGTTCTACTGCGGAAGGCAGGTCGTTCATGTACAGTAAAAATAACGGTGGACCCACCATACTCCCTTGAGGCATACCAGAACAATTCATTTAATATGTTGATTTATAAGTTTTAAGATTTTTTTCATCATCTAATAAGTTTATTTCAACGCACTGAGTACGATTTGTTAAATATCTACATTAACCAATCTAAAACCGGCCCGCGAATACCAAGTTTTTCACAATTACTAATTTACGAGTTTTAGGAGTTCATGATTTACGCAGTCAAAAATGCGAGAAATCATATAAATTATATTATTAACATGTGCTTTCGTGGATATTGTCCACATTAAAGAATGTTGTTGGTTGTTTGCAGACAGTCTACCTAACGACACGCATTACATTTATTTATTCTTGACTACGAGGTAAAGAATCAGATTGTTTAATTTTTAAACCAGTTAGTTTTCGAAATCAGAATATCAGAGTGGGTAATTTTGATATAACCGGTTCAAACAAGTTAGCATAAAAGATCAATATGGAAAATCCTCATAATTTCGACCTACATACGCTGGTTAAAACTTTACAGCCAGCATGTTAGTAGGTACTAGAAGATAATGGTTAGACAATTATTGTAGCAGAACATTTTCCCTATAGGACCGTGATTATAAATAGTGTATAAGATAAATGTAGTAATTATAATAATACGACACTAATACGAAGCGAATTGTCCACCTATAGAACAGTTACATTACGCAAGTTATGCAAGGTGAGCGAGTACACGCCCGCGCAGGCACGCGACACACGCGCTACTCACGCGTCCTCGTCCTTGTGAAGGCCGCGCGGCACAGTGCCGCGTGCCGGCCGTGAACTGCGTCTGACGGTACCATTTTGCAATTCGAAATCCTGAGTCTGTGACTGACAAAAATCTGGTGATATGCAAAAAAGTTTGAACAGTTTCGATTTTAATATATTTTTTTTATGATACTTTTTCCAAAAAAAAAACACTACGTTGAAAAGTCAGAACAAATGAAAATTCCAGACAAGTCCGGACGGGAGGCCTAAAAACGTTTGTCCGGATCCGGAAAAATCCGGGCGGTAGGTACCTAACCCGCCCCGACGCGGACGTGACCCGCTACTATTGACGGGCAGCTACCTACAACACTGACTGATGGAAATACCGGACGGGGAAACAATCAGTGCATTACTTACATCATGTTTCAAAATATTGTAACCTATCATTACCAACCCGTAAGCTCGCGCACGCGCGCGGGAATCCCTCTCTTTTTCTTTTTCTTACCTATTTTAAAATCCGAGTAGCGTTTGTTTACCGCTACTTTTATTAATCATAAAAGTTTATATTTATTTCAATTTATATACAAAGAACTGTGATTTCTCTTTAAATGTTTCAATAATTAAATAATTATTTTTACAATAATTAATTATATGTAGGTACACATTAGTTTCTTCACATCTTTTTCAGTAGGTAGTCTAGTCACCTCATGATAAATGATAAATGACACCTCTTCAATGTTAACATTTGGTTATTATCTAGAAGATTAATTTCTTGATTCCATCTTCCATCAACTTAAATCTCAATCACGCGCGCGCTTTTATTTCGTAACACCTTTCATCTGCTCCTACCTGCCTGTGTGACTGTCATTTGCAAAAGTTAGGTTTATCTTTCTGCGACTTTCGATACCCTTACAGACCACTAAAGAATTCCACTGAGTAGGTTCATGAATCATGCTAAATTAATTTGTTCCGTAAGTACTTACCTACTAGTATTGACAGTATTCTTGAAAATCGATCGCGGCATCGCTAAATGGGGAAGTCCATTTTAGCAATGACGTAGAAGCGATTGCGGAGCTGAACCTAAAATTAGTAGGTACGAGTACGTCATGAATGAATCGTTGGAACTACCTAGAGGTGTGGCGAAAAGCTATATATAGATTTTGTGGTTGTAGCTTTAGAGTAGTAGTAGTCGATAACGTAGAACAATAGATGTGTAATACCATGCGGTGCCGGTAAGTTTGTCACAATCGTGGGACAGGTGATGAACCGGGTGACCAGTCAGTACACCAAACATTAATTCACAAATTTTTACTTGACAAGCAACGATTGCCAAAAACATTATTTGTCATTTCATCATTCTACAACAACAAGTTTACCTAACAATTCACTTAGCAAAGTAACTACCTATGCGATAAACTTTTATTTAATAACGTATTATTTGACAAACCATTAATTTTATTTCATAAACAACGTTTGGAATAAAGACATTACACAAATTGACTTAGTATAACGTAATTTAAAAAAAATAACTCTCATTAGCATAATTGCAAGTGTAGTAGTGTAGGTAGACAGAAATAGGAGCCCCGCGCAGCGGGACTCCGTCAACCTGCTGACGGAAACTCTTACCCTAGACGGTCGACATCAGGGGCACCCCGCGGTTTGGTTAGTTAGGTATATTAAAGTTGTCTGCAGGGTTTAAAGGAACGTTCCTTTAAACCCTGCAGACAGAAATAGAAGCCCCGTGCAGCGGGGCTCCGTCGACCTGCTGACGGAAACGCTAACCCTAGACGGTCGACGTCACGGGGAGTTAGGTTCGGTTAGGTTTCTTTAAACCAATTAGGAAATGATAATTAGTAGAAACGTGATTTATCTAAATGAGAAATGAAAAATGTATAAATGATTAAATATCATCTGATGCATTTGTTAAAAGAATTGTTTGGCAAATAAATGTTTGTAAAACGAGTGTTTATAAAATAAAACATTTGCGGAATAAGTTGTTTTCGAAATAAATAGTATACGAAACGTTGGTTGTAAAGTGAAAAATTGTCAATGGAGTTTTGGTGAAACTTTAGTGAACCGATGAACCGTTTACCCCGTGCCCAAGGTGCAATAATTGAAAGGCCTGTGACGTCAGAACGACCGGTGACGACTGGTTGCATCGGTGTGAGTCAATTATGCAGGTATGTAGATCGCACATTGCGCGGGTCGCGGATACCGGTTGCCTGAAGTTTCACACAGAGATAGTAGCGATGCGATATGATCGGAGCTATAGCATATCTGGGATATGCGGTCAATACGAAAATGATTTAATTAATGTTTTATTTAAAATATTAAGTATATGTTTTAAAAACGTTAATTATTTATGTAAAGACAATGAATAAAGAAAATCGCATTATAATAACTAAAAAAGCACAAGTTAATAAGCTTTACTTACTTAGGTCTGCTTGCACCACAAACCACTAAATATATTTAGCGAAAAACGAATTTAAAACATCGTTCTATTTCTGTCAATCGTTTGAAAGTGACAGAGACAGGTGATGTTTTAAATACATGTTTTTGACTTTGTCGTATTTGGTAACAACCAGACCTTACTCGCGTTACACTGTCATCACAACATTCTCTTACCTATTTATAAGTATTTCATAACAAACACCATGACTTGCAATTTACTTTTTGTTGATATTCCCCGCACACTTTTCCGCTTTCCTTGTTAGATGAACAAGTCTCTCGCGAGCGAGACCCACGACGTAGATCACAGCCTCAATGACGCCCGTCCGTTCCCCATTACCTACGCCCATATGTTGTACCTACTTACCTGCCACTGCAAGTATGCGGAACGGTATATCACTTACTCTAGTTTACCGGAGTATGTTGTAATTACTCACCAATTGGCATGTTATTGTTTGGAATATTTCACTCAATGTGGAATTACCTACCTCCGACGTGTAAGTGTAGGGAAAGTAAGATGTGTCAGTGCAAGACGCAAGAGAAATGTTTGGTGACCTCAAACACATTCACCTTTGGGTAATGTGCACGTGAGTCACCTACTCTTTCTACCTATTGCGCAGTAGGTACCTACTTTAACCTAGCCTAGAAAGCATTTAGTTTTATCATCTCCCTTCATTCGGAAATCCGAAGGCTGAATTGCTAGCAGCGAAATATCAAAGCATTGTTTTTCAAAAGATTTCAAGAAATGCAGCAGCATTGCTCAAAACCGTGACTGAAACGAAGGTACTTACATAAATCAAATCACCGGCCAGCAGCGGCAGCAGCGGCAGGTGAACAGGTGAACAGATATGCAATTCCAGCAAAGAATCGCGGGTAACATCGCGCAAAGAAATGTTTTACTATGTAGTTCAATGAAAATTAAATAATAAGCCGAAGTAGGTAAACTGTATCTTCTTAGAGTGTCGAGAGCAAAAAGATGACAAAAATAAGGATCAAATTAAATTAGCTAGCGAAACTCCGCAGTCGTAATGGGTATCGATATCTAAACATAACTAATATAACATAAGTAATCTAAACAAACAAAAAATATTTGATGATTTTCTTTTGGGGTCAACGACCGTAGGTAGTGAAGCTACTTGAAATATCAGTTTAAAAATGTTATTTTTTGTAACCTTCACTGACGATGGATGTCAATATCTAAACACAGGGAAACAAAAATAAATTGATTTTCTCAACTCACACTCCCAAGTAACTAAAGTACCAGCGGTCGTTCACCCCAAAAAAAGAACATCGAATCTCTTTTTTTTATCGTTTTTAAATTTCGACATGTATCGACACGCATCTGTGGAGTATCGATAGCTAATTTAATATGACCTTGTATATTTTCGATATTAAGTTTGACCCAAAATTCAGCTACGCGAATACTGTCAGCTGATGAAGCCATTAGGTCCCCACGGGTGTCAGGGCACGCGGCGCAAGATGGAAGGTGGGCCGTTGTCTGTGGAGAGACGCCGCATTAGCACCGGATATCTAAGCTGTACGTGAAACCCTCTTTTGGAGATTGTCTTTGCTGAGGCTGACTTGGGTACAAAGTCTATTGAAGTTTTTCCAAGTTGGCCACTGTAAGTTGTGCCCGGATGGGAGGCACGATGGCAAATAATATAAGAAGTAAGTATAAAAGCATATCTACTCGTATAGCATAGCTGGCACATGCAACAAAGCTTATAATCCGTTATCAGTGGCGCGAGCTAGCGGTGCAGTGGAAATGCCGCAGGAAGGTGTAGCGCGCCTGCGCGGGTGGCGACATTGCAGGCTCGCAGGGAAATCCGAGCACGCGTCGGCGACGGAAATCCCTCGCGGTTTCCCCAGCATATTGACCCTTCTATTGACGAGACAATGACGCCAGCATTTGTTTGTAAACATTACGCGCTGATTAGACGATGTGGTGTAATATCGACTAGGTGGCTTGAAACTCGTAACAAGTAGGTAAGTAGGTATGTTGAGCAGGTTAGGTAAGTATTTAAAAGTTATGAAAGATTATGATGGGTTTTTTAGTGTTATAAATATTGCGGCTGAGAGAAAATACCTAATTATTCTGCGGGATTTTAATTTACATTTACGTGATGCGTGTACGATTAGGCGCGATTCGTAGGTTTTGGAAATTAAAGGATCTAGGACTGACCTTGATTCGATCTTCAAATCTCGTGGCTGACGTTGCGTTTATTCTGGATTCCTTGGGCCCAAGAGATTCCTCTTTCTTCACGAAATCACTGCACTGACTCACAATTAATGTTCGCGGTAATATATTTATGATTAATATGGGGTTATAGAAGTTTTTAGAGGATTACTGCGCTCACGCAAGTATTAATGTTTATCGATCGGCTTTCTCACACGACTTATAGAAGTGTTGCGTACCTATGCCAGCGCCACGTTGCGGCTTTTCTTCCGAAGCTTGTCGAAAGACCTTAAGACAATTTTCTTGTCTCTTCATCGGGTTATAGGAATGAAAAGGATGGAGATAGGAAATAGGAATACGAAACGCTCGCTCCTAATACTGCTAATTTTAAGGATTTTTTTTTATAAAATAACGAATTCTCGTTTTAGGCCTTTGGACTATATGAGTCATATTAAGTATGCTATATTTTTGGCGTCAACAGATTTCCTTTCAGTGTACTCGTACAACAGTGGACCATTGAGGAATTTCATACGTACCTACCATTGTTTGTTGCTGTCAGGTAAACAAATAAGTATTAATATCAAAATAGAAAACAATTACATAATCACGACACTCCCACTACGACCACGACTACACTCCTACTCCTACCAATTTATCTGTGAAATGGCGAAAATTGGAACTACGGCCGTCATGTTGAAATGTCATTCGATTGTCAGTGTCTACTACATTCGGGTTCTCTGGTTGTTTTGTCGTGATATTGCTGAATTTATAAAGTTAAATATGCCGAAAACGATTAAAAGTGATGCTAGAAACATTATTCTAAACGTTAAAACCTTTTTTGAAGAAGAAGCTCGGGCGGGGTCTCCGATTATTCCATTTAATCAAATATACAAACGAATTTCGGCAGCGACAGGTTAGTGTTGTCAACTTTTTTGTTATAAATTACCCGATACTTAACTAATTATCCACGAAATATTCGTTTCTATTCTTGCTGCAGGTTAGCGTAACGGTAACGTACATCTATTAGGTAACCTGCTAAGTGAGTGAGCCAACTAACCTGCCAGATTTCAAATTTCTACTAACATTTATTTTATTATCTTATATCTTAGGTGTGAGTCAAGGAGTAATTTAAAAAATAGTTAAGGAAGGGCACGCAGCAGAAGAAACTGGTACTAAAATTCGGAAAAATTATCTGCTGAATTTCCACTTCATTGGATTACTTTTTAGATAAAGCCATTGTTTATTGCTGAGAGACTAAACTGTTAGTGTATCTACCTGCGTAACTGTAAATTATGAATTTCTTTTTATTTATTGTATTATTTTTATAAATCATGTATCATTGTTTTAATTTGTAATCCTTATTATACGATTATGTCTAATGTCAAATTTTCTTCTTTAAAACTTACTCAATTTTGGGCACCTTATATTAATTAGCAACACTGAATCGACGGTGCCGCCCTCTTTCAGTTCACAGATAAGTTGGTAGGACTGTAGAATCAATTCTATTTAAATGTAAATGTTGACGTTCAAAAGTGCCTTTTATGTGCCTATTTGAAATAAATGCTTTGACTTTGACTTTGACCCAAACTATTAAAATTAAAATATAATAACCTAAACTAACTAAAACTATTAACAAATTAAAATATGGCGTCGAAAAATTCCTCTGCATCGCTGTCGACTGGTAAAGTACCCAAGAGACTGGCGGCATTGTCACATTGTATGGCAATGCTAAACCTCTGGCCAAGGTAAAGGCCAGCCCTTGGATCACGGGAAGTGTCAACAAGCCGTTTGGAGATTTCGTTGAACAAACCGCGAGCACTCGGACCCCACGGCCCGAGGGTTTCAACCCCAAACGGCTCGAAAATATAATTGCCGATAAGGTTATTATACTTTCGCCGTTTGAGGTTTTCCGCAGCCGCAGCAGCAGCGCCAGCACAGCACGCTGAGTCAGGAAGATGGGATGGCGCAAGAGTATCGACACACGTTGCGTCTCACACTAAAGGCCTACCCACCTTCCAAGGAAATAAAGACATGCCGTCCGGTCTCTTGCCATCGTCGCGTGCCAAGCCCTAATGGCTTGGTTCTAATACAGCTGGAACGCCGACGGTGACAAGAGCTCGTCGGATGATGTCATTTATGTTCGCGTGCCGAGCTAAGCGGCCCGCACTTCGGCTGCAAGACAGGCCATGGTGTCCAAGGCTGTTGACAACTTCGCCACAGTGACAGCGATGGGGAGAACAAGAATGAGCTCCTAGTCGTAGGCAAGCAGCGAGGCGGAAAGTAGTGTCGTCTAACAAAGTGCCTATGTTCGACGACGGTAGTGCATGAAGCCAAAGACCCGACTCCCACTTACCCACAGCAAGCAGGCGCGCACGCTCCGCAGTAGTAGCAGACGTGTTAAGTAAATTGTTCTGTACTACTCTGCAAAGCGGCTCATCCCACTTTCTCTGGGAAGATGGATTATCGGGTTGATCTGAATTCGGACAAGTGAGTCTCCAGGCATGCATAGCCGCCTTGAAGCATGGCACATCAAAATTAATCAGTGTGGGGGCTAGGATTTTCCTGATTAAATTTTCAGTGCCGTAGACCGAGGATATGAAAGCCGGTAAACTAACACTAGACATTTTGCGGACGCCGAGGCCTCCCATACGAATGAAAAGAGTAGCTTGTGGCCAAGCTCGGTCGTCCATGGCCACATTTAAAATCGAAGTTAATGTATGTCGAATAATTTGGTCCATTTTTTCTAAAAGGTGAGTGTGCTTCCATAATATGGGAAGCGCGAAGGAATTATGTTAATTTAGGGCCGAAATAGCAATAATGGATTAGGATTAAGGCCGAATGCATGTTAATTTGGAACAATCTTTCCGAAACGTCTTTGAAATTTTGTATTTTTTCCTCAATAAAAACGGGAAAGGAATTCTCGAAGACAGGAGACCCAAGAAGACGAAGAGAGTTTTTTTCAATAATTTTGATTTCTGGAGCTATTGCGTTAAACTTGGGGAGTGTCAGAAGTCTGTCAGTACTGTCCGCCATATAAAGTTCACATTTCGAGTGGTTGAGATCTAGGCCAATGGAATGAAGTTCATTTTCTAAGAATTGTAGATCTTTTAAAACGGTTTCTACATCGCCTCCCAAAGTTCCATCGTCAAGATACCAAACGTTAAATTTGGAATTTAGCTGTCGAATAATTGGGTGAATGGCTAAACTAAAGATCACTGGTCCGAGGGGGTCACCTTGTTGACAGCCTACAGCAGATTCCAAAAGGTAGTCCCGATACAGTAATTTAGAAGGATGTCTGTAGCATTGCCAAAGGAAACTATAGATTTGAGGTATTTCTTTTTTAGTTTCTGCCAGCAAGGTGTCCCTATAAACAGAATTGAAGGCATTCTTTATGTCAACCTTCAGGATGACCTCTCCTTTGCCAGAATTTAGGTAGGTCGACAAGGCGTGTACGGCAGCCTCACAGCCCCCTTTAGAGCCGTATCCTAGCTGCAGTAGCTGAAATTTTTTCGAAACAACCTCACCATACAGCAAATCTTGGCTGCCATACGACGGTAAGTAGTTCCCACAGCAATTGGACGAATGCCGCCATCCCTCTTACGCAGGGCGCATAGATATGCCCCGTACAGAACGTCGATGACGGCTTCGTTCATCTTGCCGGAGAGCATAAGGTTAATCAGAGCCGTAAGCTCCTTCAAGAGCAATTCACCAGCAGCCCCGGCGCCTGAACAGATAAGGTCCTTAAGGTGCTGCGGACTCAGGCCGTCGAGGCCGCCAGCGGAGCCAGTCCGGAAGGAGGAAACGGCTGTGACCAACTCTCGACCTGTAATGGTGAGGGAGTGATTATCCGGATTAGGGGGGTTGGGGAAAGAAAGGCCATCCGCTGGGGCAGGGTGTTAGCTCTCCAGAGCTGCGATTGTTTCTGGAGAACACGGTGCTACCACATCATTACAATATAAGATTATGTAAATGAATAATGAGTGCCACTGTTCAGTTGTGCGAACGATTCAATAACACCCATTTATTGTAATTTTTGCTTTCTCCAGTCAGACTTAAGAGTTTAGACATAGACGGATAGGCGAAAGAATTCTAGAGTCCGACCGAATTTAGTTTTCGCTTTTCGGCAATTTATTTTAAAAAAATAATTGAGTTGGTCGATTAATATGTTCAATTCATTTATTCAGAAAAAAACGATAGTTAACAACTAAAAACAACTGAGAAAATGCAGAAAAATCTGATTTTACTCGCATACAATGTTTGCCATTAATGTCTTTGTTCTATCTTTATTTTGCAAAAGGTAGCTGTCAGAGCCATTTATAATCTACGTCTACGCGAATCTCTCAGGGAACTATTTAAAAAGATCAATAATATGACGGTACCTTGCCAATTCATCTATGAAAATATTATGTATGTAAGAAAAATCTACATCTTTTTAATAAAATAAGTGATAGACATAATTTTAACACTAGAAATAAAGATAGATGATAATATTCTAGTGTTATTTATTTTTGAAGTATGTATGTATGTATGTATATTCTCATACTATTGGTTTTATTTTATTAAGTGAATTGTTTTTGATTTTATGTATTTTATTTTATCTTTTACTCTTACACACGCTGTCGACATCTCTAAATCTACTTTCCTATCGCAGGTATGCTGGAAGAGATTTCATTAGAAATAAGCATCACCTTTGTACCTATTTTACTGTTTTTTTCTTCTTGTCTGTTTATAGAAGTGTATACATAAATGGTTAAATAAATAAATAGAAATATAATAATAATAATGTATAATTAGAATTACTCAAAAACAAAGCATTGTAGTACACGTTAAAAAAATACAGTTATACAAAAATAAGTACTATATCTACCTCAGATCAATGATCTGAGATATCTACAAACGTGTGGGTGAGCACTGCTCTCCTAGCTAGGTTATGAAAACCTGTGATAAGGAGAAGCAATCCGGTCCCCTAAGGTATAATGACGTAAAGGTTACATAGATCTTCTGATAGTTCTGATGTTACTGTTACAATTTTGGAGTATTGAGATGGACAATTACAGTGTTATCTATTACAAAAAGCGGTTTAACTGAAAACCCCGGTTTAAAGCTCTATAAACTACGGTTTAAACCAAAATGATATTACAAAACGTGGTTTTTCGAAAAACCGTGGACCATATCATGGTCTAACGCTAAACCTCGGCGGCCCCTAGTTTAAACGATCAAACTATGGTCTAAATCGTATCAGTCAAAGTTTCTCTTGTATTTTATAGCAACTTTTTCATTGTGTTGTGTTGTTTTTACCCGAAAATGGATCTTAACATGGTCGATTTAATTGATATTGAGGATATTGAAGCCGCTGAGTTGTTGGGAACGCCACGCCGACACAACATAAATCGTGTTCGAATCAATCAAATAAATTAAAATTAAATTTGAATCAATTAAACACTGATTTCAAGTTAATCGAAGTAATTTATGTTTATTTACTTTTTCCTCGGTACCTGCTCCAATTCTCAGATCGTTTTTTCTTTTGTTGGTCCATCACAATATGATATTAAAATTACCTACTATAGAAGGTAATACTATACAAAGAGGCAATTGTTCTATTAGAAACTTCGATAACTTAAAAATTCCAATGCTAAATGAACTTTGTTCAACTTGCGATGGTTTTGTTTATTGTTATGGTTTCATATAATGCGCGAAAATTTTACGTTTCGTTACACGTACCTAGATGTATTATTAGTACTTAATACGACATTAAGTCATGTGCTTAAACCTAAACAAAACTGCAATCGACGAAATAACTAATATTCCATGCAAATTAACACTCTCAATATTTTTAACACTCCTAAACATCATAATAATCATTAGCGTATTAACAAAAAGTTTTCATTTCTGAGCATACGGAACGTTGCAATAGAATGATAACATGGTGAACGAATAATATTTGTATTACTCTGTGGTTGTTACAAAGACAATGGTTCAAATGACGGCACTAAGAAGACCACGGTTTTTTGAAGTTTTGTAATATGGACAAATTTAGACCATGGTTCTGCAGATAAGCCTGGACTTCGTAGCACAGGTTTAAATCAAGGTTTATTTAGTTTTTTGTAATAAGACTGTTTTAAGTTTAAGATACGTTTTATTAAACGTGAAAGTAAAATAATTTTAATTTTAAGATAAATATTTTTGTGTGTGTATCTGCTTGTCCATGTTGTTTATGTTAAGATTTTTCTGTTTCGTCATATGACTTATTTTGGAGGTACGATTGCACAATCTTTATGCATTTTTAATACGGTAGACCGTAGATTTGAAACTCTTTATAAATGATAAATGATTTTATTTCTGTAAGTAGGTTTGTTACAAACACTTTTACACGTCAATCATATTTTAAAAACTAGATGAGGTCGGCGTTTCTTATCTGACTACTCTGAGAAGAAAGGCCGAAACAAACTCAGAGGTCACAGTCTCTTTTAAAGTCCAGACATAATCTTGGTCAGATCATGTGAAGACCATTTAGATTGGTGTATGAAACGGTCTTTTGAGGAAAAACCATACAGATTGAGCGGACCTGTCCAGTCAGTGCACGCATTTGTCAGTAATCTTGCCGCTCAACTGAGAACTTAAGGAACCACGGAGTTGCTCCGTGTAAGGAACACAACGATTCGACGAACAATACCAAAGAAAGGACATTTGGGTAGGCCGCATAAATTACTCAAGCTGCCAGATCGTGAAACTAACTAAGAAATAAAATAAAAAAGTAATAAACCACATAATCTTCACATTCACAATAATATAAATAATATAATACTTTACAAAGTAGGTAAATACTCATGTCATTGTATGTATAAAATTCATCAATGTCAATGTGTATATAAAAGCTCGAACATAATCTTTGAGGACCATGTAGATTAGTATCTGAAATGGTCTTCTGAGGAAAGAACCACGCAGATTAAGAGGACCTGTCCAGTCAGTGCACGCATTTGTCAGTAACCGTGCAGCTCAACTCAGAACTTTAGGAGCTCAACGATTCGACGAACAATACCAAAGAAAGGACATTTGGGTAGGCCGCATGAACTACTTAAACTGCCAGATCATGATTAAAACTGAAACAGGACTATGTGGGTCATCCACATAGTCCTCCAATTCACAATAATTAAAATAATAAATTGTACTTCTCAAGGTAAGTATTCAAGTCGTTCTGTTATAATAATTATCTACTATCAGTGTATGTAACAGAAATCAAAAAACATTCAGTATGCAGAAAATTGGAGCAACTCAATCCCAAGCCTTTTTGTCCTCAATATAATCCTTAACGGTATAAAAGCCTTTCTGGCACAACTTATGTTTAATGAATTTTATTAAGGCGTTTTATTTCCGTAAGAAGGTTTTTTTCTATTGAAATCGTGGAAAGATCTCTAAGTCGTTGCTGGCCTTGTGTATTTCTTAAGTAGGTGTGTATACGTTTTAGCGACGAGAATGACCTTTCGGTTGAAGCACTGCTCGAGGGAACTGTAACAATTAATTTTGCCAAACGCAGTACTTCGGGAAAAACTGTATTTACGTTATTTTCGTAAAAATGTTCTATAATTTTGTAAATACTAAGGTTTTTGAATTCGGCAGATTTATAAACACATTTGAGCTCATTGATAAGGCGGTCTAAGTTAAAGTCGTATAATTTATAAACATTTACGAATTGCGATACTAATTCAACCGGAAAATTGTCATTATATTTATTGAAATTTTCGCATGAAAGTAGTCCAAAAAATTTTAACTCTTTCAGATTTTTATATCGGTCGCGACATTCGATGGATATATTGTCTATAATTTCAATAAAAATCCGCTTAAAATTGGTTTTAGCGTCCACAACATTACGTTTTCGTTTTGGCGGCCCTGTGATTATTTTTACGCCTTCAAAAATTAAATCAAACCTAGATCTGAATGATTCCAAAAACGATTCAAAGTCCCTAATTTTTTTAATGACACATCATATGTCTTTTTCACACTGATCACATCTGATGTCTATTTTTTGCATAATTTCGTAAAGCACATCAGTAAAAACTGGAATTGAAAGTCTTTTAAATTGTGTAACAAATACGAAACTTGGCTTAATGTCTCGCCATCCCAAGAGTCTTCGTTTTCAGCCATATCCTCAAATAAATCAATTGATAGAGTCTGGCTAACGAAAGTTGGCCCCAGAATATTGGCGGCAAATTTAAAAAATACATGCATGACAACACTAAAATTATACTATGAAAATTGGAATAACCTACTTTGATACTTGGTAATTCATTATTAAAAATATCATATAATATATAGTTTTTCAATAAGGACGCTCGAACTTTAGCAGCGCATAGCGGCCATTTCGGTAATGCGATTGCTACCAAATTTGGCATGAATATATATTTTGTCGTGACATTTCACCATGGAACGCTACACGCTTCAACAACGCGTAGAAATTGTGTAAAATTTATTATCAAAACCAGTTGTCTATTCGCCTACGTTCTGTGCGTTGTGTTCAACTTATGGCGTTCATCGTGTGAGTTAACACCGCTCGATTACTTTCTGTGGGGTTACATGATATCTTTAGTGTACGCAGATAAACCAGTCAATTGTTGCCCTAAAGGCCAACATAACTCGCGTTCTTCGTGAAATTGACCATTTATGCGAAGACGTCCTCCAAGATTAGTCCACCAGAATACGCCATCTACAGCGGAGTCGCAGTGGCCATTTGGCTGATATTATTTTCCACACATAATGTCATTGAATATTCTTTAAAATGTTATAAAAATTGTAGTAATATCACTTAAACAGGTTGTTTTATTTCATTTCAAAGTTCGAGCGCTCTTAATGAAAAACCCTTTAAATAGACAGTACAAGAACATTATGTTAGGGAAATAAAGAAACAGAATTTATCTACACATGTATTAATTTTTGATATGTATCAGGTTTGTAACGGGATTTTAAGGATTTATTGATCTGGTATAGGTGTTAGTATATGAGGTAAATATGAGCGGAATCCGAAAATAAATAGACAAATAAAATACGATAATATTCCATACATAATAACTTAGTTTTATTCATCGTAATCAAAATCAGATTCTAACACTTCAATGCCAAAAGATTCATCACTGTCACTAGTATCGCTGTCTCCAACATTTATAATAAAACTTTCTAAATTTTCTTCTGTTATTTTATCACGTTCTTTATATTTATTTTCAACATGTATTACATGATCAGTAATTTTCTTCCAATCCTGTGAACTTACGTTTTCAAATGAATCTTTAATTATTTCTTCTAATGCAGCTGTAGTAACTGCAATATTTTTGCTAGCCACTTTACGTTTTGCCAAACTCCACACAAGCTCGATCGCATTTAAATCACAATGGTAGGGTGGAAGTCTCAACACCTCATGACCACATTGATTTAAAATTTCATCAGCTTCATATATTGGATTAGGCGTATTTCGTTTTACAATACACAACAGCTCTGCTTTCGTGTGGTAGTCCTCATATTGAATTCCATTATCACGAAGCCACTCTCTTATATTACTTTTACGTGTTTGTGTGTTCGGAACCTTATTTATAATTACCGAATGGTAACTAGCATTATCCATTATGATTACACTTGGTTCTTCCAAATTTGGTATGTTTTTCTTTAAGCCATTTATTAAAATTTTCAGCATTCATGTCATGGTGATAATCAGCATTTTTTGATTTAGTACTAAACACTAACAAAGAGTTTGGTACGGGGCCTTTCTCTGATCCAGCATGAACTATAATGTACCTTTTCCCGGTCGAAACATTTTCAATTGCACCACTAGTTGAAGGACCTTGCCATGACTTCTTAGGCTTGTAGTTTCTATGGACATAAGTCTCATCTAAATAAATGATTGGCTTGCCTTCTGCACGTTTTCCTGCTATAGTTCTTAAAAATCTATGTCTCCAAGCAGATATGTCATAGCGTTCTATTAATACAAAACGCTCATTTTTATTATTTTTAAATTCATAGCCATTGGCTAATAACAAGCGGCGCAGAGTTTCTCTGCATCCGTTAAAATCAATACTTTCTTTTAACTCCACCAACAGTGTCCTCAGTGTAGGAACTTGTTTTTTAACAATATAAAATTCGTTTATCTTGTTACGCATAGCATCTATGTCAAAGTTATCTAGGTTAGACACAGTAGGTTTCCGTGGGCGTTTCTTCCCCGGGGTACTCCAGACACCTTCATTTACTGCACCTTCCCTTTTTACTCTCTTTAGTGTTCTGACACTCACTTCTGCAAAGAAGATATACAAAATATGTAATTAATTCTTGGTTTACGTAAATGCAAAGGTTTTTTTCGGCATAATTTCAAAACACCAGTGTATAGTAAAAACTTACCAGTCATTGAAGTTATTTCTTCTAAGTACTGATTCTGGGTTATTATCCTATCTTTCTGCTCTAATTCAGTGAGATTTTCAATAGCTCTTACTATTTCATCAACTCCTTCGACATCTTGCAGATTCTCTGTTAAAGAAAGTTAATCGTTTTAAAATTACCATTGTATGTATTTTAATTGTTTTTTTTTCCTCTGTTATATATCGTTTTGTATGTACAATAAAGCATATAATAAATAATAAATTACCAACAAAAATACAGCAAAAATTCATTATGAGTATATACGTAAAACATAGGTGATGTTATTAAAATGAATACGTTGACTGATGCGATGTACGAATGAATATAATTAGTTTTATTCAATACGAAAAAGCGAAAGTAACTTATTTGTAAGGATACGTAAATTATAAATCAAAATTTTATTAAGACGACTGGATAGGTAGGTGTTCAAAGTATCAAAATAATATTGTCTACTAACCTATGAAATTCAACACCACACGTAGACAATCTTGTTTTTGTTTAAACGCGGCATCACGCTGTTGTTGTTTTTCGTTGAACTTGCCAATCATGCAAAACAACATCTTTCGTACACCACTTTTGATAGATTTGTTCATTTTAAACCGTAATTAGAATCACAATTTACACAAACGCATACAATTTGACACCAGAGATACCGAACGACAACCTTGTCAAATTGACGTTGACGTTCATACAGAGTTGCTATATAAAAAGTTCGCAAATAATTCCAAGGCCTACTTTCGTTAGCCAGACTCTATGAATCATATTGTTTTGTATTGAATTTACGATTGACTTTACCAATAGTTTGTATTAATTGCAAATCCGGTGTTGGACGACCTATCTCGATAACTTGTTTTTTTTTTCACTGCAAGATAGTTTTGAAAACGCATCATATTTTATTTTTTCAATACACACACCATCTGAACAACTTTCACAGACAATATTATCCATTTTTCACTCTAATAACAAAAAATCCTAAATATCTGACAGCGTAAGTCACAAACACAACACACATCAAACAATATGGCTACTATTGACTATTGAAATTACGTAATAAAAAGGGAAAAATACGACAAAAAAATGATGACCATCTAAATACAAACAATGACAAATCTAGTAACATTGATTTCATGAACATGATACGGGATTACGAGGTGATGACAAATAAGCATTGACTAGAATTTTAGAAAAATATAGTGTGTTCTTCACAGACGGTATACCAACGCGACGGCTCACGACAGGCGTTCTCCGCATAGATCTTTTTGATCCAAATAGGACCGTGCAAAGGCATCCCTATAGGTTAGCACCCGCGGAAAAAGAAATAGTCAATGAGAAAATAAAGTCCCTAAAGCGGGCGTTATTCGGGAAAGCAGTTTTCCTTTTGCTAGACCCATTTTATTAGTCAAAAATAAAGACAACCCTGATAGGATTGAATCGTTCGCCCATTGAACTTCATACTGACACCAGTTCAGAAGGCTACGGGGCTATATTGATCCAGAGGAAAGATAATGTTCCTCATTCAGCCGTCGAACGTCCGACGCGGAATCACGATATCATTCATACGAGTTAAAAACCCTGGCGGTCGTTCGTGTGGTTGAGAACTTCCGGCATTACTTATACGGTCTGCATTTTACTGTCTTCACCGACTGTAATTCTTTGAAATCATCCAAACCGATAACCGACTTTACTCCACGCGTACACAGATGGTGGGCTTTCTTACAAGCGTACGATTTTGATATTGTTTATAAGCAGGGCATTAGCATGAGCCACGCTGACTATCTATCTAGAAATCCCGTTTTGGAGCCCACGTCTAGTTCGCAGGGATTCAATGATTTAGCTGTTGCTACGAATAGGAATAAGAAAGTTCACTTTATAGAGTTACATTAGGGTTGGCTAGCTGAAAAGCAAAAACGTGATAGCAAAATTTGTGACCTTATCAGCAAACATCAAAACAACGATCTGCCAGAAGCGATTACACACACATACGACGTGCAGAAGTGCATACTGTATAGGAAAATTGAACGCAATAGAACCAGGTCTCGGTTACCAGTTGTACCAAGATCCCTGACTTGGACACTTATTAATCATGCTCACACATAAATTATGCATCTTGGTGCAGATAAGACGCTTGACAAAATATATGAACAGTACTGGTTCTCACAAATGTGCAAGCAGGTGCGTAAATTTGTAGATTCATGCATAGTATGCAAGGCTTCAAAGGATGTTCGGGAGCGCAGCAGGTTCGATTACATCCAATACCTAAAGTGTCTACGCCTTGGCATACGATACATATAGACATCACGCGCAAACTAAGTGGTAAAAGTGATAGGAATGAATATGCGTCCGTTATTATCAATTCGCTCACCAAATACGTTCTTTTCGATTACACGCCTTCTCTCGATGCTGCTGGCGCAATTCAATCTCTTAAAAGGGGCGTTCACCTATTTGGTTCACCGAAGCATATAATATCAGACCAAGATAGGTGTTATATTCCAGTTCTTTTAACTGAACAGGCAGCAGCTGCTGCTGCGGCTGCTGGGGAGTTTGTTGCGCCATTTCTTCTTCCCAGTTAAAGCACTATGAAGTGGTGAAGGGCGGGCGTTTTGGGGGGACTGTCTTGTGTGATTTCGACGTTTAAAAAGATCTGATTCTCAGCCTAGTTTGAATAAATGACTTTTGATTTTGATTAGTGCGGGCTCAAACGGTTTTGTATTGAGCATAGTATAGAGCTACACCTCATCGCTACCGGCTCCAGTAGAGTCAACGGTCAAGTTGAGCACATAATGCGCACACTAAAATGCCTGCTCACAATAGTAGAGAACGACGCAAACAAAACGTGGCACGACAAACTTCCCGAAGTTCAGCTTGCCTTGAATAGTACCAGATCCAGAGTAACAGGCTACTCCCCTACGGAATTGATGTTTGGCATACAAGCAAAGTCATTGGGAATGTCAACCTTATCCTTGCATGCTGAACCAGAGCCCCGTCTAAACTTAGACACCATTGCTTCGTCAGAAGTAGAACGGTTTAACAGGGTAGAGCAATAGTGAGACCATTTAGTGTAGGCGACTTTGTCTTTATCTAGGGTAGTGAGCGTAACCAAACCAAACTACAGCGAAAGTTCAAAGGTCCTTTTATGATTGTCAAGGTACTAGATCACGATAGATACGAGCTGAGAGACATTGATGGGTATCCACCGAACCTATAAGTACGCCCATGAAAACATGCGCGCAGTACCTGGGGGCTACGGTGGATTGATTGAAGTTCGTTAGTCAACGAGGCATGGAGGAGGTCGAGACGGCGGCAGTCCATGGTCATGAGAATGGACTGGCAACATTTGATGATGGTAGTGGCACAGTATCGGTATCTAGTTCATACACTTTGACCGCAAGCTCTGGCACCCTCTCTGCCTCCGAAAATGATTAGTAGTACCTAAATGGTGAGTTTATAACAATTGAGTAAATCCTGTTTTTTTTATCGAGAATCGATCCAGAGCGTAGGGCACTGGCAGTTGGGAGCGGCGTGGTTGATCGACTGGGCTGGCCTAAACCGGGTCGACGCCCACGATCAGACTACGACTTCTTGTGTGTGAGCTGGGTGGCAGGAGATTGAGCTGGGACTGGCCTATGCGGGTCGATGTTCCGGACCAATTGATTGCAGCAGCTGTGTGGCTTTCGTCACTGGTGGAAGGGGCGCTGACGGGTTGCCCGGTCCACCGCACCATGCGAGTTGGTGGGTGGTCGAAGGGGCGCCTGAGGTCAGTTGTCCGCCCAGTGTGTTTAATTCAGATGTGAGGGGTGAAGATCAAGATCTCTTCAAACAGGCAGCATAAATGGGTAGTTAGTCAGGGATGAGCGAGCGTGCCCAAACGTGTACTACAGATTTGTATTTGGTCTCTGCAGATAACTCGAGGCGTGAGCAGCCGCACGAGGACGTGCGAATGTCAGTCCGGCCGTGACGGTGCCTCGACGTTTTGAGACTCTTTTTTTTTTTGTTTCCGGGGTGGAAAATCCTCATGGATGTCCGCCGCCCTGGGACGGACGGCGGGGTCTGTCAGACTCTTACTGACTAAAAACCACCCCGGTGTTCCATCTCACACCTACGCCGGGGGTCGCGGGAACGTACGATCCTTCCGCAACACGTTTCTTCACTCTGACGCAACTCCGGGCTCTTTTGCACGCGGCCGTCAGACATGGCAGAATCCGCCGCGTTTTCATCAGGCTTGCAAAACGTGTTCGGTGGAGCGTCGCTGTATTGCAATTCATTATAAAGTGTGATTGCAATTCTGTTAATATTTAGTTAAAATAATAATCGTGTATTGTTAATCATCTTCAACACGTGGTTTTAATTCTCCTCTCCCGTCTACCCACGATAGCTCGGCAACCGCAATGAACCCGTAATTGACTGATGATGGCCATGTGCGATTATATAAAATAATTTCACATCAATTAATTTCCTAGACCTAAGTGGAAGAAAGATGTATGACTAATTGTGAGTGAATCACTAAGAGACAAGATGAATAGTACAGTGGGAAAGTAACTACACGATGAATCACAGCACTAATAATTAGAGCTCGCGTGTTATAACCGACTCACCCCAATAGTGTACCTATGTCCTTGTTTATTTCGCCAAATCACGAAGCCTATCTGTTATTGAAAACTAAATAAACAAGTTTATTGTGTCATTGTCATTCATATTGGTCAACCCCATTTGGATAGACTTATAGAAACGATGTCCAGTCTAGATAGATCGTAAGATGGAAGCATAGAAATTACAGATATAAATCTAGAAATTTTACATAGGGTGACACAATGGGTGATCTTATCGCTAAAAGCGATCTTTTACAGACAGCCTTTGGGTGGATTAGAGGGAGAAGAAGAGACGATACTGCAGGTAGTCTGACAAAAGCATTTCTTGATAAATAAACGCGCTCTATGTGTTTGTGTGCATAACAGTAACTGCATAGGCTGCTTCACCTAACTTTACCCTAAATGGCTTGAGCATAAGAAGAGTAAAACAACTCAAATATCTGGGACATATGCTTGCCGACGACCTGAAGGACAATGTGGATATCGAGAGGGAGCGCAGGGCTTTGGCGGTCCGCGGTAATATGTTGGCTCGAAGATTCGCCCGCTGCACGGACCAGGTAAAAATAACGCTTTTCAAAGCGTATTGTCAGGGTCTGTACACGGGTGGTCTGTGGATCAACTACACCAAAAGGTCGCTAGATGTCCTGCGTGTCCAGTACAACAATGTTTTTAGAATGCTCTTGAGACTGCCCCGGTTCTGTAGTGCGTCAGAGATGTTTACGCAGAACCGTACGGACGGCTTCCACGCAATTGTGCGGAAGAAAATAGCGTCGGTGGCAGCTAGAACTCGGGCCAGTGGCAACAGCATTCTGGAAACAGTGTCTGAGAATGTGTTTTCCCCTTTTATGAGGCATTTTGTGGAGAAGATGACCGGTTGAGAAACTGGTTTCGTCTTCTTTACAAAGTGGCTCAAAACCCTGAAATTGCTATAATAATTTATGTATATACTATCACTAGGTATAAGGTACTTTACTAACACTACGGATCTCTGTTATCTGATTATTTGAAATAAATTAAATTAAATTATAGGAAAGGCTCAGATATAAATATGAGCTTTTATAGTTTAAACACCTTCGAAGTGTTAAAACTGGAAATTATAATCAACAATGGACATCGTTGTTCCCGATTCAAACGAGGTGGCACGTGCAACTGCAAATTCAGGCTACATCGCTTACAGCTAATAAATTGCATCCACACAAAAACTCACTTCATTCACTGTTTTCAGTGAATAAAATAAGCTTTTAAGAGGGGGAATGGTATAAAATAATAAATTATACAATTTTTAGCAACAACTTTGATTTTATCAGACTCTAGGTTGTCCTGTGGAGCTGGACCAGCATGTTTCCAAGCATTCTTATTTTATAGTTATAGGTATAAAACTGCAGAGCCATTCACTCACTGACTCACTGACATGTCGTTTCTCGAAATGGGTGAGAGATGGGTTAGGGGTTTGTTTTGTTTGTTGTTTTCTTCTAATTTGTAGTATGCTTGTTTGTGATTTTTATATAAGTTTCAAATTTTCTTTTATTAAATTGCAATAAATGACAAGGTATTTTGTTGTAACATTTAACACAGTAGGTACCCCATAAAAGATGTATGTACTTTAGCTAATCTGAAAAATGGTTGATCTATTTTATCTTTATTTCTAGTATTAAAATTATGTCTATCACTTATTTTATTAAAAAGATGCAGATTTTTTCTTATATTTAATAAATAATTCTTATATATTGTTCTATGTTATACTATATTATATATAATTCATAAATGAATTGGCAAGGTACCGTCATAATAATAATCTTTTTAAATAGTTCCCTGAGAGATTCGCGGTGACTTAGGTTCGCTTAGATTCTATATGGCTCTGACAGCTCTCTTTTGAAAAATAAAGATGGATTCAATGTAAGCAGCCCGACCCCACAGTAAAATGCCATACGGCATAATCCTGTGGAAGTAACTAAAATAGACCAAACGCGCGGTCTCTACACTGTTAACTGTCTTATCTTTCTAACAGCATAAGCAGCCGAGCTTAGGCGCCCCGCAAGAGATGTTGTACATAATTGATACGACAGCGGGGCATTAAATTATACTACGTATACTATACGTGTTTAGTATTAATTCGATGCGGTATAAAAATAAAAACACCAAAAAAAATGTTTTTTTCTAACAAATTAAATAGCTTACAAATCACAGTAAACCGCAACCACCATTTGTAATGAAAATGCAAGTGTGTGTGTATTAATTGCTTCCTTGTTTGCATTGCCATCTTTGTAGTGAACATATTTGGTTGTACTTGTGACTTGCGTCAGACATAATCAGCTGTTAGGAAAGATACATCGTGTTCAAACATGGCAAAAACTTAAAAAATCATTTGCGACTAAACTACTGCTCCTATTTAATTGAGTTTTGGTACAGAGTTTGAAAATGGTACCTAGTATAGGCAGTTTAAAGGAAAGCCCCTCTGTCGTATCAACTCAGTATGAGGTCCCCATTGTAATTTCTCGTCTATCGTGATTCCTAGGAAAACCGTGTGTGATTAATAAATTCCAGTTTTTCTCCATTGAATATGATGTCACATTCGCTACTTCTAACATTTGGTAATTTAAATTTAATGCATTTGGTTTTTTTTCCATTTAGTACCAAATTATTTACCGTAAACCAATCTTGGACCTGAAGAGTAGAGCTATTCACGTCGTCAAGATTTTGTGTATGTACTGAAACATCGGTTACTTCGATTAGACGCCAGTTTTACGCGGTTATAGCTTGATACGGCCGATTAGGATTTAACTTTGTTTTATTTTTGCATGACTTTGGCGCCGAGAGCAGTTAATTGTGCGAAGCAAATTGTGGAGCCAAAAAAGTTATTTAAGTTTAACTGTGCGATGTAACCATCATTATTTTATAAACAAAGTTGATGTAGGTATTTTTAAATCTTAGTCGAAGCGCAGTCATGTATATTAACAAGTTTTGTGGCGGGAGGAGAACACTATCTATACGACTAGGCACCTGGATGCGTGCCAACCCCACTTCGTTTATGGCCTTATTCGAAGAATTACAGACGCTATTTAGCTGAGCTAATAGCTAATAGTTGCTTACCGATGAGTTGCGGTACTTGCGCTTGCGCCTGCTTCGGCTGCTCTCCACCGTGTTCTCCATTCACTTACCCACTTATTCCATCACACGATGCAATGAATGGGTTTAGGTAAATTTTATGTTTTAATAGTTCACATTTTCAGGATTATAAATTCTTATTAAATTACGCTCCCCTTATTGGACGTGGTTCTTCGACATTAGAAAAACCCGAATTTTCGACGCAGCAACATCAATTTATTGTCGCTATAGTGAACGGGGTAAACTGGCAGTTGGTCCATAAACCGCAGATCAAAGTTATCTTGTCGTATCTTGTAGACTTTTTCTTTAAATCGTAACTCATGGACGGGGGTAGGCAGCGCCATTACTTGGTTCAGGCACGTACACACGGCTACACATCAAGCTATACAAAACCAGTTTACGCTGGTCTCGCATCGTACGGAAATCCTATACAATGTGAGATCAGCTTATACTGGAAATTATAGCTTGATGTGTAGCCGTGTGTACGACCCGTGGTCATGACTGCAGTAAGGAGCCCATGGAATTAGTCGTCACACTGAAAAATTCTAAAAAAACTAGTTATAAAGGTTTAATAAAATAAGTTTAATTTTGCTAGTTTCTTCTAGTTTAATTGTTATTTTTATTATTTTGGTTCTTATTTCAATATTTGTACGCCTTCACGGCAAAACATAGCGCACATATAATAACCTCAGATCTATATGTAAATACCTATGTTTCACAAATAAACACTTTGATTCTGATTCTGAATAAATTATTGCTAGTTACACAGGTATTTTAATGCAAAAACGTCATGAGCCCATTGTAATTATCATAACTATCTCACATAGTCAGGGCCCACTTGACCTGCACCATTTGCACAATCACAATCTGAACTATTTTGAAGGATATTGCTAATCCATTACTTCATTTGTTCAAAACATTTCTCTGCTCAACAACGTAAACAACGCAATCAAATGTTGTTGAACTGTCAAAATGAAAGCAATTGCTACTGATAGTTGTTACGAAATGACTCGCTGGTTACAGAGTAAGTCACGAAGTTTAACCGAAGCTCACGATCAGTTCCGAGGATCAGTTATTGTATGCTTAGAGTGTGTACAGACGACACAGCGTCCGCTGTGTCGTCTATGCGTTCCTCCCAGCCCGCGGCGGTGTGAGCCTGGAGCTCGGCCTTTACCTTTTCCGCGAGATGGTAAAGTTGCGTCTTGAGCGTGGGGCATCTTAATTGTTGCCACTACTTGCGAAGGCACCTCTTGTCGGCGATCATTGCGTTGATATGCGCCGGCAGGGGCAGCAATAGCACTCTCCCCTGCGGCTGCGTGCTAGTCGCCGCTTGTAAGGCGCTTTGTATGCAAGCAGTGACGTCGTCCGCCGTTTGTTCCACGTCCGCGGAGGTGGTAACAGGCCGAGTCGGCGTGGTGGTCTCTATTTTGTCTGCGAACTTGGTCCACTCCGTTGATCGGCGTGGCGCTAGTGGTTTCAGTAGGGCCGGCATTCCCGAAAGGACGACGAGTACAGGTTGGTGGTCAGACTGTAACTCGTCGTCAATCACTTGTTGCGTCAAGCAGTGTAGCCCTCGGTGGACTACGATGTCCAGCACGTCCGGCATGCACCGTGCGGTGTCGGGATAGTAGGCCGGACACCGTATAGCCAAAGGCTTCCGCATCCGTGAAGAGCCGTCTCCCCTCGGTATTCGTTTTGAACGAATTCCACGGCGGGTGTTTACTATTAAAGTGCCATTATGTACTCCATCTTGAATTATTTTGGGCAATACCGACACGTTAAGTAAGTACCTATAATCGAGCACGGATATACTGAATCGATCTGCGACCGATTCTGGGGGCGATAAACTAGCGGTCGTGGCGAAGAGGTGCACCTTTAATCGATTTGATCTGGGCAGGTGATGACGCCGCATCTGCGAGCTGACGGTACAGGAGTCGGAATCCGGTCTATCTGGATGCGACCAACGGACTAACTACTTACGTATCGATATTTTACACAAAGCGACTTCAATAGAGATTTTCACCAAAAATCTTTAAGAACTGATTTCACCAGCTCCCATATGTTTTTTTCCACAGCCTTTGTATGCTTCCCGATTTAAATGATAAATGATTTTATTTCTGTAAGTAGGATTGTACAAACACTTTTACACGACAATCATATTTTAAAAACTAGATGAGGTCGGCGTTTCCTATCTGACTACTCTGAGAAGAAAGGCCGAAACAAACTCAGAGGTCACAGTCTTTTTTAAAGTCCAGACATAATCTTGGTCAGATCATGTGAAGACCATGTAGATTGGCGTTTGAAACGGTCTTTAGAGGAAAAACCACGCAGATTAAGAGGACCTGTCCAGTCAGTGCACGCATTTGTCAGCAACCGTGCAGCTCAACTCAGAACTTCAGGAGCTCAACGATTCGACGAACAATACCAAAGAATGGACATTTGGGTAGGCCGCATAAACTACTTAAATTGCCAGATCATGATTAAAACTGAAACAATGACCCACATAGTCCTCACATTAGTAATAATTAAAATAACAAATTCTACTTCTCAAGGTAAGTATTCAAGTCGTTGTGTTATGTTGGTTAATAATCATCAATTGTCACTGTATATAACAGAAAAAAAACAACATTCAGTATGCAGAAAATTGGAGCAAGTCAATCCCAAGCCTTTTTGTCTTCAATATAATCTTTAACGGTATAAAAGTCTTTCTCGCACAACTTACGTTTCATGAATGATTTGAATTTATTAAGGCTTAGATCTTGAACGTGGCTTGGAAGTTTATTATAAAAGCGTTTACATTGACATCTGATCGAGTCACCTATTTTCTTGAGCCTTTTTGTAGGTACAACGAAGTTGTGTTTGTTCCTAGTATTTGTATTATGGATATCACTGCATTTTTTAAACATATTTATATTTTTATAGGCATATAAAAGATTTTCAAAAATATACTGTGAAGGCACAGTCATTACATTAATCTCCTTAAATTTCTCTCTGAGAGCGTGTCTCGGGCTTAATTTATAAATTAATCGAACAGCTCTTTTCTGTAAAACAAAGATAGTCTGAATGTCGACAGCATTTCGCCACAACAGAATACCATACGACATTACACTATGAAAATAGCTAAAGTACACTAAACTGGCTGTCTCTATGTCAGTTAAATTACGAATTTTTCTAACAGCGTATGCTGCGGAGCTAAGTTTTTTTGATAATTTATCTATGTGTGGGCCCCACTGAAGCTTAGCATCCAAAGTTAAACCCAAGAATACTGTGCTATCTTCAGGATTCAATTCTCTGCCCTTTATCAATACATTAGTTAACACCTGTCTAGCGTTAGGTAGCGTAAACTTAATGCATTTGGTTTTTTTTTTTCATTAAGTAGTTAATTATAACATTGAACCAGTGAACTACTTTTGAGATCGCGCTATTTACATCGTCAGTAACCAGCTGCTGACGTTTAAGTTTAAACAAAAGTGAGATGTCGTCCGCAAACAACACTATATCATGATTATCTTTTATGAGGTAAGGCAAGTCATTAATATAAATAAGAAATAAAAAGACCAAGAATTGAGCCCTGTGGGATTCCCATTGTTACTATAGATCCGGGATATCTATTACCATTAACGTCAACGCTCTGAACCCTATTATTCAAGTATGAAGTAAGAAGATCCAGAGCGGTGTTCCGGATCCCGTAGTGGCGGAGTTCCCTGATTAGCGTTTCATGAAGAACGCAATCGAACGTCTTGGACAAATCACAAAATATGTCCAAGACATCGCATTTTTCTTCCCATGCATTATAGATATCTCTTAAAAGTTCATCAGTAGTTGAACGACCCCTTGTAAAACCGAACTGTTTACTATGTAATAATTTATGTTTATTGAAAAATCTTTGCAATTGGACTAAAATTAATTTCTCAAAAATTTTGCTAAAGGTAGGTAGTACTGAAATAGGTCTATAATTTGTGGGGTCTGTAGTACTACCTGATTTAAACAAATGTATTATTTTACTATTTTGCATAAGGTCAGGAAACTCTCCACAGTCGATACAATTGTTAAAAAATAAGAGCTAAAGTAAGTGCTACAATGTCAATAATAGACTTAGCAACTTCTACAGAATTACCCCACAGATCTGCAGTCTTTCTTACGTTCAAAGTGTGAAAGGTTTTAAATATCTCTACAAGCAATATGTTCAAAATGAAATTCCGAATCGCAAATATTAACATTTTCTTTAAGCAAATACTCAGCAACAGAAGGTGATGAGTTTAGTGATTTAATAGTTGAAACGGGAATATCTGAAAAGAAAATTTTCCAAGGCTGCGGCTACTTGTGAGTCAGATTTATTATGTTGTCATTAATGGACAGGCTGTAGTCAGTATTTCGGTTATTAGACCTTAATGTAATTACAGCGGCCACACCAATAAGGTTTTTTTCACCTTAATATCAACGTCGACTTCGAACTATAACGATGAAGACAGGATTACCCAGAACCTCTTCTAGAGAGTTTACTATGCATGCCATATCGTCAATGAACCGAAATAGAAATAAGTCGGCAGCATGCATTCATGAGACACCAATAAAAAACAACGTTACAAGTCTTGACACACAGGGGCAGGAAACTTGTCACCCACAAATAGTTACAAAGAACTACAGGTGAGTTCTATCCAAAACTCATCTACTTCCAACGCGGAAGAACAAGAAAATGGAGAAAGACATACATTGACGAGCAGGGAATTACAGGAAATAAACAAGATTATGTCAACACCTAAACAAAACACGAGTGCTAATGATTGCTTAAATAAACTGACTGGAAATAATTCCGGTAAACATTTATCGCATGTACGGGTACCTTTTTTTTTTTTTTTTTTTTTGTGGGTGGGAAATCATCAAATAACTTCTCCCGCTCTGGGCAGAGCAGGAGGGCGTGTCAGACTCTTACTGACTAAAACCCACCCGTGTTCCTTCAGTTGCCTGTGCCAGGGGCCACGGTAACCCTCTTGGACTTTTCCGCAACCCTAGCAGGCATCGGTCCTAGCAAACCCCGTCATTGGTGCTGACATCTCTTTGAGGCGCGCGTGGAACACAACGCGCCGTCGACCCGGGCCTGGTCCTTATCGAACGGCGAGCTGCCCATTGCTCGCCGCTCGCAGGCCCGCGCCTACGGTGGCCGGGAATCGGCCTGCGATTCCCGACGCCCAGGGCGTCTCCTGCGGCGGCTAGGGGCGTGAGGGCGCAAACTTTGCCTCTCCCTCACGCGTTCCGCCTCCTCCTTCGCGAACATTACTGCTTCGCAGAAGGAGGTGACGGCTTCCCAAGCCCTCTCGCTCCGTACCATGGCCTGGACCAAGGCCGGACGCGAGAGATCGCCACCGCCAATCGCCTCCACGAGGACACGGCGTTGCTCCGCCCAAGCCGGGCAGACCTCCACCGTATGCTCCACCGTGTCCTCCGGGCGATCCACACAATGGTGACACCCGGGCGTTTCCTCCCGCCTTATCCGGAACAGGAACCTCCCGAAACAACCGTGTCCGGTGAGGACCTGCGTCAGGCGGAAGGTGAGGACGCCGTGGCGCCTCTCTAGCCACTCCTCAATGAGGGGACTTATCGCCGCAATTGTGGCGTGCCCAGCGTTGGGTTGCGACAATCGCACTCTCCATGCCGCCCTGAGATCCCGCCGGAGCTCTGTCCGCTGTACCGTGATTTCTCGCGGCAGCGGAGCTACGCCCCGGCGTTTCGCCTCCTCGCGCCACTCCCAAACGTGCGCGAGGACTTTTGCCTCCAGATCCCATGGCGGTAATCCGGCAAGGAGGCTCGCCGCCTCACCGGAGACCGTACGGTATCCCCGGACCAGCCGGATGGCCATGACCCTTTGGGGCGCATTCAACCAGCGGGCTGGCCGCCGCCTCAAGGAACGCGCCCACACCGGTGCCCCGTAAAGGGCCATGGACCGCACGACCCCCGCGTAGAGCCTCCGGCAGGAGGCGTTTGGCCCCCCTAGATTGGGCAGGAGCCGCTTTAAGGCAGCCCCGGCCCTTTCCAGTCTGGGAGCCAAACGTCGGAAATGCTCCACGAAGTTCCACCGGCTGTCGAGGACGAGTCCCAGGTACTTCATCGTCGACTCGACGCCGATGTGAACCCCTCCTACCGTTATTTGGGAACCCGACGGTGGCGTGTTCCGAGGACCATGAAAACACATGGCCTCGGACTTGTGCAGGGCCACCTCGAGTCCCAATTGCCGGATCCTCTCGACGATTGTCGCAACCCCGCGTGTCGCTAGTTCGGCCGCCGCCTGGTGCGACCTCCCCTGCGCTAGGACTAGCGTGTCGTCAGCGTAACAAACCACGCTGACGCCGCTGGGGAGGTCGGCGCGCAGCACCCAGTCGTAGCCGATATCCCACAGATGCGGCCCCAGGACCGATCCCTGTGGGACACCGCACGACATCTCTTGCCGGTTCCACACTCCCTGGTGACCGGGGTAGATGACGGCCCTGTCCGTCAAATAGGCCTCGACCACACGACAGAGGTAGGTCGGCATCCGGTGATACCGGAGTGCCTCCCTGATGCAACTCCAGGGCAGGGTATTGAAGGCATTGGCGATGTCTAGAGACACCGCCAAGACGACCCCACCCCGGGCCACAGCATCCCCCGTCGTGAGGGCCCGCACGCGCATGATGGCGTCCACCGTAGAGCGCCCCCTGCGGAAGCCAAACTGGCTCTCCGCCAAATCCGGCCCCACCCGCACCAGCCGCCCGACGAGGCGGTTTGCAATGACTCTCTCAAAGAGCTTGCCCACCTCGTCGAGCAGCACGATGGGCCGGTAAGCGGACGGAGAGTCCGCTGGGCGCCCCGGCTTCTTGATGAGGACCAGTTTCCCCGTCTTCCAACGAAGTGGGAACTGGCCCCTCTCCATGCATGCGCTTAGGAGCCCCCTTAGTCGAGGCCCGAGAGCCTCCGAGGCCAGGACCCAGGCTTTCCCAGGTAAGCCGTCGGGTCCTGGGGCGGTATTTTTAGCACTCAGCCTACGTACCGCCACTCGCAGCTCTACCTCGGTCACCTCCGGAGCATCGTCGTCGTCGTCGGCGGTGTGGTCCGCATTCAGCACCGCAGTAGGCGGAGCCATGGGCGGGGAGATATGGTCCCCTCTAGAAGGGAACAGAGTGCTCACCACGTCCTCCACAAGCTGGGGCCGGAGACTCTGCGTCAGCGGGGGAGCCCATGGGCGGAGCTTCTCACGCACCAATTTGTAGGGGCGTCCCCACGGGTCCCTGTTCAGAGTCTCCAGCGACTCCTCGCGGGCCAGTCCCTTGGCCCGCAGGATCTCCGCTTGGAGGGCGGTCTTCGCCGCTCTGTACCCCTCGTACAGCTCCGCCTGAATGGCTTCCGTATCCGGAGGGCGAATACGGAGCCTGCGGTGCCTGGTGTACCGGCGTCGCGCAGCGACGCACGCACTGCGTAAAGTCGTCAACTCTGGCGACCACCAGCACACCTGGCACTGAGCGCGTCCGGGCTGGGCCCGGGGCATTGCCACGTCACATATTTCGGACATGGCCTCCCGGAACCACTCCGCCTCGACGTTGATGTCAGCAGGCCTGTCCGGTGATGACACCCAGGCCTGCACGATCGAGGCTTCCAGGAGGAGCTCCCGGTCTAGCTGCTTCAGCGCCCACCGCGGACCACTCGGGGCCTGTCGGACCAGCGCGCTCGAGGTCTGGGCGGAGACGTCAAACCGGATGTACCGGTGGTCGGAATAGGTCTCCACCCCCTCTATGACGCGCCAGTCAAGGACACGCGGTGACAGAGCGGGGCTGGCGAACGAGATGTCCACCACCGATTCACCCCGCATCCGCACACACGTGGGGACAGAACCCCGATTTAGGACGACCAGGCCTGTCTCCAGAGCCCAGTCCTCCACCATCCTGCCCCGTGTGTCCGTATACCGGGAACCCCAAGCCACATTCTTGGCATTGAAATCCCCGAGGACGAGCACGGGGAGGGAACGGAACCCGACGACGACGACTTTTAACTCCGCAAGGGAGTTGTGGAACTCGGCAAGAGTTCGGTTCGGGGAGAAGTATACCCCTACCACTACAATCTCCCCGAACCGTGCTGCCACGCAACCCCGTCCCCTCGTGACTGCCTCGAGGGACGGAGTACCGGCGGCGGCCGACGAAATTAGGGTCACTGAGCCGCTCAGGTCCTCCACCCAGTCATCCCTGGGCGGGACAAAGTACGGCTCAGCGACCACGGCGATGTTAATCGACCACTGCGCCATGCTCTGGAGCAACAGATCCTGAGCAGAGGCGCAGTGGTTGATGTTCGCCTGGAGGAGGCGTAATGGGGCCGTTATTGGCACTCCATGTCAGCCTCCTCCCGAGCCCTCTGTGAGGGCCTCGCCGCAGTGGTGACGGCGGCGACGACGACGGTCGAGGCGGCAGCGGCAACGGCAGTGGCGGCGGCTGCGGCAGTGACGGCGGTGGCGGAGGGCTTGCCCCTGCCCCTGGCTCTGGCGGGTGGAGCGCAGGCCTTGCTCCCCATCCGGTGATCGGCTGGCTTGCCAGCTGCCGCACATACGGTGCAGTACGGCGCGGCATTACAAGACCCGGCCTTGTGACCGGGCTGACCACAGCGGAAGCAGTGGTGGCTGCGGTCCACCTCCGAGGTGCATTTAGCTCCCACGTGGTTGCCCACCTGGCAGCGGAAGCACCTCAGAGGTCTGGGTTCCAGCAGTTTCACCTGCGCGGAAACCCAGCCCACCAGTAGCCTACGGCCCTCGGCTATTTTTTTGGCCGCCGACACGGGGCAGCTCACCGTAACGGCTCGCATCCCCTTGAAGTCAGGACCGATGGAGCCTGTCCTCACCTGCTCGGCAGAGCACCCTCCAGTCCTAACGACGGCGGCCACCACCTCTCCCTCCGTCACCGAGTCGTCCAGGCCCAGGATGCGCATGTCAGCGCACTTGGTGGGCCTGGACACTCGGGCCTCGTCCGCATTTAAGGACGCCCTAAGCCTTTCGGCCAGAGCGTCAGCGGCCGGGCCGCTGGCCGCACCGGGGATCTCGAGCATCCGGGCCCCAGTCGCCGTGAGCCTCACCCGGATGCCTTCGGTGGCGCCGATCTCCTCGAGGCTCACCGCCTTCCCCACCTTGGCTAGCACGTCGCGGTAGGACACGCCCTTCTTTTCCGCTTCCGGCTGTAGCGTAATCACTACAGCTGCGGATTTCGGGGCGCGGAGCCTAGCCGCAACGCTTCGCGCTTTTTGCCGCTGCCGCCTCTCCTTCCTTTTGGCCGCCCTTGCCACCTTACCGGCCTTCCTTTTCTCCCCGGCTACGTGCCATTCGGCGCCAGCCGGAGGAGATATAGGAGGTGGGGGTGGCCGTCCTGCACCCAGGGCCGGCACCCTCGCCGTCTGTGTAGCCGCCCCGCCCTCTCTGATCATGGGCGGCCCCGCGGGTTTCGGCACGGAGAGGGCCTTCCTCTGCCCCGATGAGCCAGATTTGGCCACGCCAGCTGCGACGGCGGCAAAAGAGACCGCCTTCTGCCGTCCCGCGGCCGGCTGGCTCGCCGCTAGTGGGGGGCGCAAGACAATGGCCTCCAGGGCGGAAAACCGACTCTGGAAGGCAGCCAGCTCCTGCCGCACCAGGGTCAGAACCCGGTCTTCCGCAGGCACGGGCCGTCCCTGCCCATGCTGCTGCGCCCCCTTCTGCGGCACCTCCCTGGGGCCGGCTGCTCGCAGCCCGGCCAGGTCTGCTCGGAGCTCCTCATTCTCCTTCCGGAGAAGCTCCAAGGCGGCTGTCAAGCGGGCGACCTCCGCCCGCATTTCGGACATTACGTCCGACGGAGGCCCAGGTTGAATGGCCTCCGCTGCCGATATAATGGAGGCCGTGGCTGCGGATATGGCCTTGTCTTTAGAGGACTTAATCCTCTTCACGGCCACATCCTTTATCGCGGCTGCCACGACCTCCGCAAACCTGGCCGCTCGCTCCGAGTTGGAGCCGCCAGCGGCGACCGGCTCACCACCTGAGGACTCTGACATGGCCGCCCTGCGGCCGGTCACGCCTGGGTGGTTAGTAGGGTAATATTGGGCATTCTATGCCACTGTCGGCAAGTAGCTCGGCTAGTGCGCCTCGCTACACGGCAGTGGCATAGTATGCCCAATATTGAACAATCGACTCGACTGTAGACTGTCGGCAAGTAGCTCGGCTAGTGCGCCTCGCTACACGACAGTGGCATAGTATGCCCAATATTGAACAATCGACTCGACTGTAGGTTAAATTACTGTACTCACCTAGAGATCTTGCGCATTATACCACTGGCCGCCAATAGCAGGGCGAGTTCGCCTCGCTGCGGATGACGGTATGGGCATTCTATGCCACTGTCGGCAAGTAGCTCGGCTAGTGCGCCTCGCTACACGACAGTGGCATAGTATACGACTGGTATTACTGTACTTGTACAAAGATCATGCAAGTTATACGACTGGCTGCCAGTAGCTAGGCGAGTTTGATTCGCTTTGGACAGTGGTGACAACTATTGACACGATCAATGATAAAGATTTCACTTAGTCATTTTGACATGCGTTTCGTGGTTAGAAACGACTTGATGATTTTAACGCTTCAACGGTGGAAACGATTTGTTGTTTTTGTAATGCGTTTCGTGGGACGAAACGACTTGTTGTTTTTGTAATGCGCTTCGTGGGACGAAACGACTTGGTGTTTTGACCTGCGGTTCAATATTAGAAACGACTTGTTAACTCACTGCTTTGAAGTGGATTTGCAAAAAAAAACAATGTAAGTAGGTACATATTAGGTAGGTTTATTTTTCGTAAAACATTGGTTTTTCTGGAAATAACGTATCTACCGATTGCACGAACTCTTGTAGTTTTCGCCACTGAGGCGAATTCGCGTCGGTCTGGAACTTGAGTCGCACAAGCGCCTTCTTCCACAGCTCTAGGGAGTCGGTGCGGCGCGCGTCGTCAGCCTTGTACACCTTGCAGTCGATGTAGTACTCTCCGTTGATGCTCGCTGCTCGCCGTTCGCAGCCGTTGGCGACTCGGTTAACGAAGAATGATGTTAGACATGTACTCGATGAATCGTCTTTGAGCACGGTGTCAGACCCGTAGCTCTTACTGATAGCGAATACATCATTATCGGTTTTTGTACTGAAACAACAAAAAGCTTCTATTAGTTCATCATGCACTTACAGGATACATTTACAATTTAGATACACACAGGAAAAAATACACACTCAGTCAAAATAGGTACCTGCAGAGTATGAGAGACGTACGAATAAATAGATATCCAGACACTTATAAAGTGATACCTCATAGTAAGCAGACTTGTAACAATAAACGAATAACTGATTATTTTTAACTGGTGTGGTGAACTTAATTATTGAATAGTTTTTTTTACCTCGTACGAATTAAATTCGTTGATGGTGGGTGCGACTTGCGTTTCCTATTGTTGTCCGCAGACGGTTTGCGGCTGCGTTTCGTTTTCTGATCGATGATCGGAACTTCTTGTTGAAAGTACTCGCACTCAGACTCAGACCTGAAATAAAGATACAACAAAATTAGTCAAACATAATTATTACAATAAGTACATCGGTCAGATCTCTGAACTATGAACCTAGTGGAATGTTTTATACTTACATTTTCCAATTATGTCCAATCGATATGGCAGGCTGATGAAAGCTGGCGTAGTGACTGACGGCAGCAGGCAGCGGTTAGCAATCAACACTGATATTGACAGGATAATGCAGCAGGATCGCAGAGCACTTCTTGAAGATTACTTCCACACTTGTAGACTTCGGTTAGTTTGTACCGAGTACTTCGAAAACATGTAGCTTATAAATCAGAAAACGAAAGAGAATTCACTATATTAAAAATTACTGCAACCGTTCATATAATGTTGTGTAAAACAACTTTTTTTCTTAGACGCATTATACTTGTTCAAAAAGTGTAGACTAAGGATGTTTCAGGTAGCATCGAATGACGACACAGCGAAACGACTCAGGGTTGGCAAAACGTTAACCAGTAGATAACTTATCTACTGGTTAATGTTTTGGAGGGAATATTCTTGCACGTAATTTAATTATTTGACAATCTAGAGAAAATCATAAGATTGGTATTTATCATGTGATACATCCTAGTTTTACTTGTGATACTTTTACGCTCGAGTGAAGTAGGTACCTACAGGAAATAAGTTCACTTGTAACAGTAACAAATTTTAAATGAACTTAATTTTAAATTCTCTTCATAAGGTTAGAAACCTTTAGACTACATTTTATTTATTTAGTGATAGTGTACCTAGTTTCTGATACTTATCCATACCTTAATATGTGTGACAACCTTGACTAAAAAAACTTACTGTTGTGAATTAGCTGACGAGAAAAAAAGAAATAAGGTTACACGTGTAATGTTTTACGCAATAACAATTATTTCAATCAAATATTTTATTGATTTATCGGAAATTGGTCGTATGACTAGGTAGTCAATAACGAATACTCCGTTAGTTAGTACCTAACGTTTAAAAGTCAAAAACTAAAAATTAATTTGACATTATCTCAAAGCCACGACGCTCGGAGTGTAAATCCTATAATCATTTAAAAAATAATTATATGGATTGACAGTGAATGTCGATCTGACATACATTTGGACTACATAAAATTGGAACATTTATGTACAACATTAAGTATCTAATTTGCAAGCAGGTAATTATTGAATATGTTTCATATTTTCGTTTGAAATGTTGATTTTCACTAAAAATAGGTAAGTACTAACCGATCTTTCTTTTTTTCAGAAATACATTGAAACCTAATCAGATTTAAGGAATAAGTAATCATCAAACTAGAAGACGTATGCAGACCTGGTCCAGATTCAACAATATACATTTGGACTACATAAAATTGGAACATTTATGTACAACATTAAGTACCTAATTTGCAAGCAGGTAATTATTGAATATGTTTCATATTTTCGTTTGAAATGTTGATTTTCACTAAAAATAGGTAAGTACTAACCGATCTTTCTTTTTTTCAGAAATACATTGAAACCTAATCAGATTTAGGGAATAAGTAATCATCAAACTAGAAGACGTATGCAGACCCGGTCCAGATTCAACAATATACATTTGGACTACATAAAATTGGAACATTTGTGTACAACATTAAGTACCTAATTTGCAAGCAGGTAATTATTGAATATGTTTCTTATTTTCGTTTGAAATGTTGATTTTCACTGAAAATAGGTAAGTACTAACCGATCTTTCTTTTTTCAGAAATACATTGACACCTAATCAGATTTAGGGAATAAGTAATCATCAAACTAGAAGACGTATGCAGACTTAGTCCAGATTCAACAATTCGATAACTCTAACATTCCGTCAGTGTTCTGCCTATGTGTGTATTAGTCGATATACGAGGGTAAGATCGTTTCATTTCGAGTTTAGCGTCTATATTGGGTGATAATTAATTTCAATTAGTAAAATAATGCCCCACTGTTCGGTTTGCAAAGTATTTGTAGATAATCGACGATGGACGGGTCATTTACGTAGCAATGTTCATAAAAACAAAAGCGCGTCCCCTATTTATGATAACGTTGTAATGATTAATTCTTCGTTTAAAGCTCGAATCGTAAGTTACAAGATCATTGCAACTAGCGAACAAATAAAAAAAATCCCTGAGGTGTTCCTCCATAATATAAGTGAACAAGTTAAAAATCTAATAGATCGATCACTACAAAAACATACTGCTGTTAAAATTAACTTTGAACTTTTTTCTTTTTTTCTTATGTTTAAAAATGATCAACAGGAACTGAAATCATTCGCTACGAAAAACATTATCATTAATTTTAATTACGATTTTGATTTAACTTACAAATTAACAGTTGATTTACTGTTAAACAAAATTGAAGAGTTTCAGGAGAGAGATAGTGGTTGGACATTTTTGTGCAATTCTCATTTAGAAATAAATATTAATAAATATCAACCTCTCGGCGGATCAAATTTTATAACTTTGCCTAAATGTATAAAAAATAAAAGAGCTTGTTTAAACATTCGAAACAAAGATGAGTATTGCTTTTTATGGTGTGTTGTAGCGGCATTGTACCCTGCAACCCGACATCCCGACAGAGTTTCGTCTTATCCTTACTTCCAGGATGTTTTGAATATTGATGATTTGACATTTCCAATCACATTTTCGGACATAGCTGTCTTTGAGAAAAATAATCCCTTTCTGAATATATTCGTGTATGGTTTAAAAAATGATAAGACAATCATTGGACCTTTGTATACATCAACGAATAATAAATCTAAGAGTATCCATCTGTTGCTTTTAGAAAATAACACTAATTCTCATTACTGTCTTATCAAAGATTTGCCTCGTCTAGTCAGAAATCAGATGACCAAACATCATGGTAAACTATACTTCTGTGAAACATGCTTATTGTTTTTTCCAACGCACAGCCAAATTGAATCACACCTGTGTGGGGGAATTGTCACCGTTTTACCAGAACAGGGATCATTTTTAAAATTTAAAAATTACGAAAGGAAACAAAACATTCCTTTCGTCATTTATGCTGATTTCGAAACATTACTCGATCCGATTTCCGGCGATGATTTCAATACCGCCAACACGTCATACTCACAACGCCACGTGCCGTCCGCGTTCGCCTATAATGTAGTATCATCATTTAATGATAGGGTTGACGGATATAGAAGTTATCGCGGAAAAGATTGTGTTTCAAAATTTGTACATTTTCTGACTGAAGATGTTAAAGAAATACATAGAATTCTGTCCAAAACCGAGCCTATGATATTCACAGAGGAAGATGCTCTCGATTTTAAACGCTCTGTTAAGTGCTACATTTGTGAAAATTTACTTTTGACCGATAGAGTAAGAGATCACTGTCATATTACAGGTCGATACCGAGGCGCAGCTCATCGACACTGTAATCTGCAACATAAAGTACCGAAATTCGTTCCAATATTTTTTCATAACTTATCTGGCTACGATTGTCATTTATTTATAAAAAAGTTAGGCGAAATTCCAGGACAAATAAAAATAATACCCAAGAACAAGGAAAAATATACAGCATTTACAAAGTATATTCCTACTGCTGATAACGAGTATATACAAATAAGGTTTTTAGATTCTTTCAACTTTTTAGGAACAAGTTTAGACAAACTTGCTAAAACATTGCAATTAGAAAATTTTGTTAATCTTCGATCTCACTTTTCTAATGAGAGACAATTTAATTTGCTGACTCGTAAAGGTATATATCCGTATGATTATATGACCGATTGGAAATGTTACGAACAAAAATCATTACCATCTAAGTATTGTTTTCATAATTCCTTGACCAACGAAGATATTAGCGATGAAGATTATAATCACGCTCAGACTGTTTGGTCTGAATTCAATATTAATGACCTAGGCGAGTATACGGATCTATACTTAAAAACAGATGTGCTTTTGTTGACAGACATATTTCAAAATTTTCGAAAAACCTGTAAACAATATTACAAACTCGATCCGGCGTTTTACATAACTGCACCTAGTTTATCTTTCGATGCAATGTTGCTAAAAACAGGTGTTCAATTAGAACTCGTGTCGGACTTGGCTATCGTCAGAATGATTCAAAGCGGTATAAGAGGGGGTTTGTGCATGTGTTCCCATCGGTATGCAAAAGCGAATCATAAATACATGCCAGAATATAATGCATCACAGCCTCCGTGTTTTATAGTATATCTAGATTGTAATAATCTCTATGGCTTTAGCATGTGTCAGTATTTACCGTATTCTAGTTTTAGATTTCTCAGTGAAAATGAATTAACTAATTTTCGTGTTGAAAATGTTGAGGATAACGCTGAATGGGGCTTCATATTAGAAGTTGATCTTTTGTATCCTGATCATTTACACACTCATCATAATGACTTACCATTTTGTCCTGAGAAATGTGTACCCCCGGGAGGTAAAACAAAGAAATTAATTGCAAATTTGTATAATAAGTACAAATATGTCATACATTACGTTCATTTAAAAAAGTGTTTAGAACACGGTTTAATATTACGTAAAGTTCACAGAGCTATTACTTTCAGACAGAGTCCATATTTGAAACAGTACATAGAATTAAACACTCAATTAAGACAAAAAGCAGAAAGTTCCTTCGAACAAGACTTTTTTAAGTTGTTGAATAACAGTGTTTTTGGCAAGACTTTAGAAAATACTGAAAATCGTGTAACCGTTCATTTAGTCAATCAATGGTACGACCAATCTAATCGAACCAAGAAATTAATATCTGCCGAGAGACTTGTAGCCAACCCCTATTTCCATAGTGCTTCTATTCTATCTGAAAATTTAGTTGCAATACAAATGAAACCCGATCAAATTATTTTAGATAAACCTATTTATATTGGATTCACTGTATTAGAACTTTCTAAGTCACATATGTATGATTTTCATTATAATATTGTAAAGCCTTTTTATAAAGACCGAGTGCAGTTGTGTTATACAGATACCGATTCATTTGTCTATAAAATATTCACTAATGATTTTTATCATGACTTGAAGTATAATTTTTTGCAATATTTTGACACGAGTAACTATGACGTTGAAAATAATTTTAAGATACCATTACTGAACAAAAAAGTACCAGGTCTGTTCAAAGATGAAATGGAGGGAAAATATATATCTGATTTTGTTGGTTTGAGATCAAAACTTTACTCTATAAAAACTCCCAATAAAATCATTAAAAAAGCAAAGGGAGTAAAATCGTGCGTAGTCAGGGACTTGAACATAACAGATTATCAAAATATTTTATTTAATGGTGGAGTTATGCGTAGAAAAAATGTTATGTTTAAATCAATAAAGCATGAAATATTTACTCGGAGCGTCAACAAAATTGTCTTATCTAGCAATGACGACAAACGATCGATATCTGTAGATCGAATATCAACGCGAGCATGGGGTCACTCTTCGATTTTAAAGAATGAAGATGTGGTTTTTTAGACTCAGAATGTTTCATAATAAATATTATAGTTTTATATAATTTTTTTTATAATTAATCACATTTACTTGTATAATTATGTAATAACCTTACCCTAGTTTTAGAAAATAGTCTTATATCTAATTAATGTATGATAAATATAATTCAGGTTTAGTTTTAATAATTTTACTGTTTTGTAAAAACATAAATAAAATTTAAATGATTACAACTCACTTGTTTAATTTACGAGGTATTTATTTTAAGGAATCCTCCTTTTTAAAGTCGGTTAAATAAAATGAAATCAAACCGAGGCTCAAGTTTCATCATGCACCTATATTACTGTCAACAACGTAAATTGCAATATGTACGCATTACACTAAGGTTGATTTTCAAAGAGTTAACGTTCAAGTAAGTAATACGATCATAACGCTGTTCGTCAGAACACAACACCCGACAGTTCAATACCCTCGGCTTGGAGACACAAATGCTTAGTTAACATTTTTATGGTTATCGCGTTCTAAATTCTTTAATGACGTACTCGTAACAGTATAAATAATTAATTGTTTGCTCATTAACGAAATATTACTCGCCTGAAGTACTAGTACCTACTATTTTAGAGTGCATCGTAATCATGTCGGTAAGTGAAATATTTTTAACTCGTTTTTATTTTTTTATATTGTTTCGTAACTAAAGATTGTGTTCCCAGCATTCTTAATAATCATAAACATAACATTACGTTTGGTAGAGGTGTAATAGTGCTAGTTATATTTCTTTAGGGCCTATTGTCACGAATCTGAACCAAATCCAGACTCCAGGCTGTCTTTGAAAAATTCCTCGATGGAAACTCTTGGAATGAATGAATGGAAGCGCTTTCGAGCGCTATACTAACTGGTTAGTGTTTTATATTGTGTCTATATTTTGTTCCAGATTTCTGAATCCGAGACTATGTTCAGCCAGTATGCTCAGGACCCTTACGAGGGATTCTCTGAGATGCTTCGTAGCGAACCCGAACACAGCAAACAAGCCACGAAAGAAAAAAAATCAAAACAACGATGCAGGGAAAAGTCTAAGAAGCAAAAACCAACCAAATCCTTCGTTATGAGTCGACTACAGCGACGAGGTATTAAATTAATAAAAATTTCAGTCGTAGATCTCTGTAATAACAATCCTCAAACCATAGACAGTGATAGTGACAGTGAGAACGTTATTATAAATGCTCAATATATTGTGAAAGATGCTATCGACAGTGTCATGGACGAAACTGAGTCTTTAGTTAAGAAAATATCAAAATCATTAATAGATACTGATTTTTAATAACCGTTTGTGTAACTAGTTGGGGAGGTATAGTGTACTTAGTTTATATTTTTTTTCTTTATTAAGATGTTTTAATTTAATTTCGTATTTATGTTGTAATTGTAATTGTGTAATAATATGTATGTTCATTGTGTATGCGTAATTGTGTTATTTGGAGAAGTGTGGGGGTATATAACAAAATAAAATCATATTTACATTATGAGAGATTTTTATTTAAAAACCTATAAACCGAATAACCAAAGTAGGTAAGTATACATTTTATGCCCATTCTAAATACTTCCTTAAACAAAGCACATTTTTAAGCGCACAATGCTTTAGATGTTTATTACAATTAAAATTAGATTTTCCTTCACAGTACTTTTTATGCAAAGCAGAGAAATTAGGACATTGTTCTTCATCAAGGTCTGATACTTTACAATTCACACAAAGATCCTTTATCCACTTCACCTTCTCCAAACCTTTTACAATTATTTCCTTATTTTCTAGATATGGAACGATTATTCGTTGAAATTCTCTATAGTCAATATATCCCTCATTCCAATAAATACCTCTATTTCTTTCCAACCATTTAACCTGTCTCTTTTCATCACTTGTTAAGTATTTAAACAAGTATGGTGGTTTTATTAAAAATGTTTGCGTATAATCACGACCAGCAAAAGCTAATTCTTTTATTATAAAATTATTGCACAGGTCTTTAAACCCTTGAACATCTAATATGATAGTATTAGGATTCATGATATTTTTCTCACAGTATTACTCAGCGGCTTATACTCAATTATACAGTCGTTCAATATAAGACAGTATGCAGAAGTTTGATCCGGTATGTCCGAATCACTCTCAATTTCCACTCTTACGTCCACAACAGGACCTGCCTTTACATTATCAGCTTGTCTAGAGCAATCAATGACAAATAGCGGCGCCAAATCCTTAAATTGTTTCTCACTTAATAAGGGCTCCGGGCGACGTCCGTAATAAGACTGTTGAAATCTGATGTATTGCTCGTATAATAAAGCGATTCTATTGTTCGCGAAACTTATATTTAGGTTTTCATACGGGAAGTAAGTTGAATTTAGGTATACTCTTACATCACGAACATGGCAGTGATCGAACTGGGACATGTCAGAACTTGATTTGTTTTTTCTATTTGTTTGCAGGCCCATAATTATGTATCTTGGTTTCTCTATTTGTGAGGAAGTTTTGATAGACCAGGTATGTTTTGTAGTTTTAGGTAAAGCTGGATATTCATACAGATCCCAATTTCTGAATATCATCTGAAGTGGTCGATCTTTTTCTAACAGTTTCAGCAAACTTATTTTCTCTTTGTCGGACACTTTAACATGCGGTACACGCCAGATGATTTTATTTATCTGAACGTCGTCTACAATTTCACCGGTGTTAAGTTTGACAGCATTCAGGTTAGTGTTACTTCGTAGCAATATCAGTTCGTGCCTACTATTTATCACAACTTTCTTGAAATCTTCCGCGAAACCCATGATGTTACAGAGGGGTATAGAAGCGGAAAAACTACCCTCATTAATATTTTTTATACCATCGATATTCCAGCCCCATGCATTGGATATCTTTGATTCACTTTCATTCATTGATATTAACGATTTCATGGTGCTAGTTATGCCGGCATTTTTAATTCTATCAATTTCCACTCCATTCAACTCGTATCTTATATCTTGGAACAAGTAGAGTAGAGCATTATTAGTAAAATGAACACTAGTGGCTTTCTCTTTCATATCCTTTTTGCTAACGATAACAGTTCCTTCCAAATACAGGGTACTAGCTGATGGAAGTATATACAAGTCCTGTTGGTTAATAGGTATGCGGATTTCATCGTTTCTATTAAAACTCGTTACGTAGGGCTTGTAAGAATGAAATTCGATTCCTTCAACAGTATTGTCGTAAGATGGAGCGGATAAAACGTCTAAGATATTCATTTTAGCAAACCGATCGCTTTGAGGAATGTCTTGTTGTCTTTAGTTAATTTTATTTTCTTCTTAGGGCGAGCTCTTATTTGGCTGGAAGCTTGAGTGGAACTGATATTTTTGATTTGTTGATGCACGTATTTATTGTAGTCAATCATTTTTTCTTCTCAGATGCAAATACAGCTGCACTTCTTCACCGCGCAAATTTATTAAGCGGTTATTTATATCTAACAGTCTGATATGTATACAACTAATGTTGTTTTGGTTGATTGGAAAGTATATTGCGTTTTTCGGGATTTCTATAATCCTATATCCGGGTGGTACGTTGAGTGCAAATTCATGGATAATGTGACTCGGTTCTCCGTTTGTGTACGAGCCACTTACAATATCACATTCGATCCTGATCACTGTTGTAGGTAAAATGTTGACTGGAACCTGTGACACATGCCATTTATTTGCTTTCAAGATTTGTTTATTAAACCCTAACAAGTTCCTGAAAGTGTCTTCTTTATTAAAATTTATGTCTTTTGTACAATATACAGTAGTTTTTAAAGTATTGTTATTGCACTGTAGTTTGATTGTTGCATCTTTCATTTCAGATTTTAAATAATCATTAATATCTTGCAATTCATAGGTACCATCTGGTATTTCAATAACATCGTTGAAACCATAATAGAACTTATTATTCGTTTTGTCAATGTTTGGAATAGAATTAAATGTTGAGAAATGCAATAACGCACACTCATATTGTCCATATAGTTGCAATGTATTAGGATAGTAAGTAGATAAAGTTGACGAGTTTCCAGTTATCGATAGTGTGAGTGACATCTTGCAAATGATTCAAATAAAAGAAAAGCATAAAGTTTATACGTTTTTATTCCAAAAAGCCCGCAGATATTCTAAACATAAGTGTCCACAATTTTCTGTGTTGAATTTCTGATATCTTGTATAATTATAAAAAACATTACAATTCTTGAAATAGCGCATTAATTCTATTGGAGGTTTCAAATCTCCAAAGCTATCAAAATATTCACAATAATTGCATACTTTTACATAAGCTACCCAATGCGTTCCTTCGTTCTTATAATCGTCCAAGTTAACGATAGCACATTCAATCCGTTTTGACTTCCTTGGTAACTGATCCTTCATGTAGACGCCACGAAAGTGAGGGATGTCGCGTGCATGCCTTTGGATGTCTACATTAGTTAGAGGACGATTAGGTAGCTTATTTTTCAGTTTTTTGAAGATTTTACGAATAAACCTTTACCATTTTTATGTGACTTAATGTATAATCCCTGGCCTAACTTTAAAGACTCCATAGCCTTATTATGTCGTTGTGTTTCTCGCAAATTTTGCTGACCTGCTTTGTAATCATTTACAGTTTTTGCAATACCAGCCGCACCACCAGCTAAAGTTCCTAAAGCTGATAAGCCCGCAAAAATAGGAATTAAAGGTAGAATACCTCCAGTCTTTGGTAAGGGTATCACTCGCGGTACTCGAATTTTCTGAATACTTGGAAATATTTTTTTTGCTGCTGAGTAAGCAGCGTTAATTAAAGTTTTACCGTCCTTTGGCTTCAGTTTCTTTATTGTTGCTTTTATTTTTGACACAAAATGTTTAAAAGTTTTAACGCCGGAACCAGATTTCAGTTTGGCTTTCATAACTTTGCTCACTAACCATGAACTAAGTTTTTCACCTTTCCCAGCATCGTTCGATTTAAGTCTTTGTTTAGCCATATTTAGTAGTTGTAAATCAGCTTTGTGACGATTGGGTAAGTCTGTATGGTTTGCATATGCAATGTCGTGATGCATACAAGCTTCGTCTAGCTTATTAACACCTCGGTCACCTCGTAGTAAACGTTTCTGGAGTTTTGTTCCCGGACCGCAATAATTGTAACCTGGTAAATGAAGTTCGAACGGTAGATTATTAATTAACGTATTAACAAGTTCACCTCCTTGCATTGTCCAAAATGTAATGAAAGAAAGAATGCAGAAGTAATTGTTATATAATTATTTTAACCCACTATTGCAGTTTTATCGATCCAACTGTTTTCTTCGTTGTTTAGACCCAACCATTTTACAAACATTTTTGTTCCTTTTCTTTTTAAAACCCTTTCTATCAAATAAATACCAGGATAGTAAGATTTTTGAAGTTCTTGCTCGTAAAAGGTTCCCATTATGGCTTGCTTTCGCTGATCTTCTATGTGATATGTTACTGGTATGGTATGATTTATCTTTTTTATATTAAATATTTCAGTTGACCAATTAGGTGTATAACCTTTCTCAAAATTATGTTTGTATTTACTAATACGAACAAAGTCACCTACTTTGAACTTAGGTTTTCTACGAACAGTTACATGATTTAAGGCTTTTTTAATATTTTCTTTTATAACTGACTCACTAGATTTATTTACTTCGATTGGTTTAAATTTAATAGTACGATGTTTTGTGTTATTATAAATCTTCAACGTAACTTCTAACGGTATACCTAACCACTTATAGTTTCCATTCAGACTAAAATATTTATATAATTTATTTTTAAGAGTTTTAATCAGTCGCTCTACGATTGAAGCTTTTTTGGTAGAAAACGATGAGTAATGGTTGATATTGTACGTCTTCATAAGCGTTTGAAATGAGTTGTTATAAAATTCTGTTCCCATATCAGTTTGTAAATTTACAGGTTTGCGATTGCTGACAATCAGTATTCTTTTAAATGCATTAGTAACATCAAGTTTATTTTTTGATTTTAACGGCTCTGTCCAAGCATACTTTGAGAAGCAGTCAATTACCACTAAAATGTAATTGTGACCCTTATTATATTTTCTCAGGTTTTGCATGTCCATCAGATCAGCTTGCCACAAGTCATCGACCCCCTTCAGAATGACCGGACGTCTAAGGAAATTTTTTCTTGCTGCTTTGTGTATTTCGTTAACAATTTGCTGTTTTGCCATTACGGAGTTTTGTGAAGTAATTTATTATCTACCTCTGCTTTAGTATAAAACTTATCTTGCAAATGAGTTGAATCCTTAGGTATCTTTGCTTTTAAAGCAGCCTGAACTGTAGCCTTTGCGTCTTTTATGATTTGAGAACGCAATGAACCAATCATATTATTAACTTCTTTTAACATATTAGCATTCAATCGATCTACATAATCTTTGTTCACAGCATCGTCTGCTTCTACTGGAGATCTAATTCCTCTCAGTCTTGATGTTTTTAAATCAAAATCTCCGTTTTCTGATTTTAACAATGCATTCTCATTAAACTCAAATAACTCTGATAAACGCATTCTTTTGTGAATGTAGTGTCCAAATTTGTCTACGTTCATGTTTAAGGTGTATTGTATCGGGAGGCTGATAGTAAAATAAACACATTTTAAAATATTTATTTATTTATAACTTTACTTTCATGCAATTCTTCAATGATAGATATTATTTCACTATCTAATCCGGTGTTACCAGCATCTCGAGATGCAATTAATAATTTTAACCTATCCACCAGTTCATTTGGATCGTCCCAATATACAAAATCTACGTTTTTCTTCCACATTTTTGTTAACGGTAGTCCTTTTCCCTTCGATTGATATTCCTGAATTGTACTTTGTAGTTTGAATAGAGGTTTAATAATTTGTAAATATTTTTGTCCTTTATTACTTTTTATTGGTTTACCAGGCTCATAGTCTCGTCGATGTGCGTTTGTATCAAGTAGCATCGACTTATAATGTTTCATATCACTCTCTGTAACCAAGCTTAAATCTACGTTCTTTTTCAGCAGCAACTGTTTTAAACCAGGGGTATTTCGGTATTTGCGTCCAGCCACGATGACATACTCATCGCTGATCGTTATACGAGCAGATCCTAACATCAATTTCCCGCCCTCTACTCTGACACCGAACGGAATATCTGTCAGTGCTTCTGAGGATACTGACCAGGATGACATATCACAACCTTGGTTTTTTTCATCTAATGATTTATATGAAGAGTTACTTTCGATATCAGATTCATATTCGTCTGCATTGTCGTTGATAACATTGCTTTCTTTACTAGTAGGAACATCTTTTTGCAAAGTTTTATCGATAAGCGGAACTTCAGTTTCTTCGTCTTCTGTATTACGCAGTAGAGAAGTCTGCTTACTGACATTAGCAATTAGGTTGAGTGGTTCTGTTACGGGCTTGAAAACTGATTCCAGTACTTGTTGATTGTTAATCTCAACATCTCTCATCTTTCGCACTTTCTTCTTAACAGCTTCTGCAGCATCAACTATTTGTCTTTTCAGTGATTTTTCCATAGTAAAAAATAAACAGTTGGTGATTGATTAAGCGTTGTTTGAAGAATAATAATATCGCGAGGGTAACGGTCTTAAATATCAGTAGTGTTTAATCAAAGACAACAAAAGTATCAAATTTATTTCTGTAACATCCTTTATTTTTGGAGCAATCCTTATTAATTACTACATAATTGAAAGGTTCACTCCATATTTTCGAACACATTTCACGAAATTCAACCCATGTCATATCAGTGTTGACATGTTCTTCATAAATATGTCGTAAATTAATTTCATCTTGTTTAAAGAGTATGATTAAGTTCGCATTGTCTCTTACTAACTGCTTAGGGATTTTACTATATGTTTGGTTTAGATAAAAACAATCAATGCATTTGTGTCTTCCCATTGCAAAATAATCACGCATGTTACATTGATTTTCACAAGCAACATCATCAAAAACAATCACGGAGTTGGGTTTTGCGTCCTGAACGCTTAGTACTTCCTCATTTCCATGAAATTTCTGGAGGGAAATACCAGGCACCAGTTGCAAAACTCTTTCTAAAAAGATGTACTTGGGTTGTTGCAGAGTTTTTGAATAAACATAAACATTTTCAAATCTTAATCCATTTTCGTGTATAAGAAGACCAATCAATAAATTGGTTTTTCCACAATTGGACGGACCGCAAATGATACATCGTACTGAGTCAGGTAATAATTCCCCATGACGAAAACTAGTCTTACACAAATCGTCGCAGACTGTATTAACATGCAGCGATTGCGGTTGTTTTACAAATTTCATGATTACTGTCGGTAATGACCCGATTGAATGAGTGAATGTATATAGTACGCTAACATTTATAAATTTACCGTAACCTCTTTACTGATCGCGTTACTGGTCATTGATCGAGTCGATTGTTCATTATTGAGCATTTTGTACACACGGCTACACATCAAGCTATACAAAACCAGTTTACGCTGGTCTCGCATCGTACGGAAATCCTATACAATGTGAGATCAGCTTATACTGGAAATGTACCTTCAGAGCGTTAGCGAACTCGCATGATCATTGGTCGAGTACAATAATACCCTAGAGAGTCAAGTCGTTCGTTCACTATTGGGCATTCTATGCCACTGTCCGTAGCGAAGGCGAACTCGTCGAGCTACTGGAGGACAGTGGTATAATTCGCAAGATCTCTAGGTGAGTACAGTAATTTAACCTACAGTCGAGTCGATTGTTTAATATTGGGCATACTATGCCACTGTCGTGTAGCGAGGCGCACTAGCCGAGCTACTTGCCGACAGTGGCATAGAATGCCCAATATTACCCTACTGTGGTTCTCCTCCATGGCGGCTCGCTGGGCCGGCTCGGCAGGGCTGGCTCGGCTTAACTTCTTGGCCTCCTCCTGGGTGGCGAGCCCTCTGCCCAAACTTTTTTCCCGGGCCCCACCCCGCCGGCTGGAGTGGATTTTTTTGCGGCCCGAGGTCCACTCTTCGGAGGACGACCCCTGGCCCTCCCCCGATTTGGGGCGCTTCAGGAAGAACTTTCGGTTCCTCCCAGCAGCCCCCTCCACTTCGCGCTCCGAGCTCTGGCTTGAGCCCTTTGCGCCAGATGCGGCGTCGGACTCCGACCCCGTATCACTCCCCTCCTCTACGTCCTTTTTATTTTTATTTAATTTATTTTTTTCCATAGTAAATCCCACGAGTAAATATAGGTAAATATGTCCACCGGGTAGAGCCTAGATGCCCGGTAAGCCTACATACTGCAGAGTGCGGCAGGTGCTCTGCAGGGGAAGCGCTAACGACTGGACTCCCTCCAGCCATTCATCCTCTCACCGCGCTTCGAAGCTTAGGATTGGGTGGTTTTTTATCTTAGAGGTAGCCTTCCTCTGGGCCAGGCAATTAAGCCAAGCCCCCGGCGGCGGCATTAGACATGCCTCCGTTCGCTGTCCGGCCAACCCGACTCAGCGAACCCGCCGAAAGTTCACTCCTCGAGGACTACTCCTCAAGGAGAGAAACAAACACGCGCCGCTTTGGTGCGCCTGCACCGCAGCGGCGGCCCTTCTCCGTCTACGCCCACTCAACTTCCTCTGAAAGCAGAGGAGGAGTGGACGTGTTGACCCTCTGTAGCCCGGTTCCCTTCACCGACCATCAAGCATGATCGGTGATTGGAACCATGACCTTTCCTCGTTTGTTAAAGATTAGCCGCCAGCCCCCATGGCCCACCAAAACCTGGTGGGCAATGGGAGCCGACGTTGCCCAGGGTGCGCCACGAGGAGGCTCTTCAACATGCACCCCATGTACGGGTACCTAAGCATAAAATCGCCATCTTCGCTGATCAGACCGGATATGAAATTAGAGAAATACTACAAAATTTGGTGGGAAATAGTATTAGTGTTACGTCGGTTATCAAACCAAATGCTCCTCTTAGTTACATATTAAGTACTTGTGCAACTATGTGTAAAGATTTCACTAAGTCAGACTTCGTTGTAATAATCGGGGGTAGTAACGACAAAAATCCATTACATACTCGTATATCTAGTCATCTGCATCACACTTTGCAAAATATGCATAACACAAATATCCTAGTCAGTAAGATTTATTTTATTAAGTACTTAAATGTATCTAGTGTAAATCGTACCTTAAAGCTTGTATGCAATAATTGTGAAAAGTCAAACTACATTACACTAGATCACGATCATTATTTTTACTATAATAAAAGGCCTCAACTAAATAAGCCTACCACATGCAAATTGATTTATCGAGACATTTTGCGATTACAATACAGAATCAACTATCAAAATTATGTACATAATGTGCTCATTAAGCAAAAGGAAAAACGGGTGTTTAAAGATGTTTCCATACAAACCGCTCATAATTCGGTACTCATAGCAAGTGAATCGCCTACATCTAAAGTGTTTGTAAATTCGACTACACAAACTAATCTTTCACCTGCAGTTATTAATTCATTCATCAGACAACACATTTCTATTTACAATCTGTTCGTGTTTTCTATTTCCCAAAATTTAATTTTTTAAATAATTTTATTTGTGATGATTATCCAATAATGTTTGTATTAGTTATTTATTACTTTTTAATTTTAAATGTGACATTATGATTATTTTTAATTTTGATTTGTTGACATGTACCAATTTAATCTGTAAATTCTAATGTAATTGTGTTTTGTCTTATTTTTCTAGTATTTTTATTGAATGTACCTAATTGCTAATTATGATCACTTGTGATTGAAATAAATGAATTATTATTATTATTATATTAATAATTATGATCTTTTTCGAGAGTAAAAGTGTCATTCTAGGTGAAGTATGTAATAGCACCCCTGTGAATGTATACCTTACAAGTGAATATAAAATTAACAATATTAACAATAGTCAGAGGGAGTCTATAATAACCACACATACGTCAACAAATATAAATGTATTTCATCAAAATGTTTGTGGTATTAGCAACAAAATAAGTGACCTTGAAGTATATATTCAATCTCTCGGAATCAGGGTAGACTATTTATGTATTAATGAACATTTTTTAAACATCATGCCTTTTCTCTGGATAACTACAACCTGATCTCCTATAACACTAGATGCAAAAAAGCCAGAGGCGGTAGTTTGATCCTAAGTCATGCGGATAGAAAATTCGAGAATGTAGATGCGATTGATAAGCTTTATAAGATGGACAGCTTTGAAATATGTGTTAGAGATATTGATACTAGCCTGTACATATGTTGTTATTATCGTAGTCCTTATGACAAGAATGTTGACCCTTTTATAACAAGTATGGAAAAATTGTTGGAGTATTTATTTAATAAGAAAAGCTTAATAATTATGTGGCGATTTTAATATAGATCTAACCGTAGAAAATAAAAAAGGTACAGAATTTGTGAGCTTACGAAGATGTTACAACTTCAAGCATCTTGTTAATTCTGCAACCTTTATACGAAACGACTCATATTCGTGCATAGACAACTTTATGACGAATCTGCCTGAAGACTATATTTATGACTGTGAAGTTGATCACAATGGCCTGGCTGATGGACATACGGGTCTTTTAGGTAAATTCTTGTTAAACTTCAAGTCGAATATAAACAATCGGCATACTGTTGTTAGCAGGAGAATTTTCAGCGCTAAAAACGGTACACATTTTAAGCAAGAAGTACTGAGACAAGACTGGTCACAAATGGGAATCAATGCGTTTTTGAAAATAAATATTCAGATTTATTTAATTCTGTTATAAAAAGAATAAAATTAATGTTAATCTTAAAAAAACTACTAGGATAAACTGGGTTACTAAAGGGGCGAAAATGTCTAGTAGAATGAAACGGCTCTTATGCTCCAAAAACGGTAACAATCTTAAAGCTAGTATTCTACAATACAAAAATAAATAAATTAGGATTTATATAAGGGCTCAAGCCAAAAAAATAACAGTTAGAGAAAAAATTTACAATTCAAGAAACGGCAGCAAAGAAATCTGGAAAATTATTAACAAAAAGGCTAACCGACTGAAAGATTTGCAAACGAAACAATTTCTCCTCATACTTGAAGACAAAATTATAAATAATTCTGCAGAAAGTGCTAATGTTTTTGCAAAACTTTTCAATCATAAGTGCATAGCAAATGAAAATGATAATGAGGAAGCTATTGCTTTACTTCAGCATTGAGCAGCAAAGGGTTGAAAACGAACTTAGTTTTAGGCCGATCACTCCTAATGAAATTTCTGGTATTGTGAAAAAAATGCACAATAAACGTTCATGTGGATATGATGAAGTCCCTTTATCCGTAATTAAAGATAACTTGCATATTCTTGCACAGCCTCTTTCATGTTTCTTTAACAAATGTTTTGATGAAGGTACCTTCCCGGAACAGCTTAAAATAGCCAAAATTATACCGATCTACATAAAAGGCAAAAAAAACTGTCCCATTAAATTACAGACCGATCTCCTTACTTCCCACACTCTCAAAAATATTCGAAAAGATAATCAAATCTCGGCTTGATGATGACGATGATGATGATGGGGACTCCCTTTTCCGCACTTAAGACTCTCATTTGGTCCGTTATGCGTGGGGATACTGGCTAACACAGCCAGCCTAGCTCCGCCCAAAAGCACAGAAGCCTCCTGGGGGCTTCACAGGCTTCGCGGAGCGACCTCACTGTTCCGAGGATTTCTTCCCGTTGAGAAGCCACAGCCTCGCACTCCAGGATAACGTGGGCGGCCTGATTCCTCGGCGTCAAGGCAGCCCCTGCAAAGGGGGTTATCTGTGGCGCCTATGTTAAAAAGATGTTTGTTAAGGGGGTTATGGCCCGTAATTGTTCCTATAATTATTCTGAGGTTATTTCTACTCAGGTTGAGAAGTTTTTTGGTTAACCGCGGGTCTACAATTGGTAAAGCCAATTTGGACTGTCTACAGTCTGTTGCCCGTGACCATCTGTTGTTATGGAGTTCGGTCGATCTTTGGCGAATCCACGCACGAAATTGTGAGAAAGGCAGAGGGAGAAGTGGGCGGGTGGGTGGGCACTTCCATATCAGAGCCTCTCTTCGCAAGTTCATCAGCGGCATCATTGCCTAAGGATTCACTATGCCCTTTGATCCACTGGAGGGTAATGCGATTTAACGTCGATAACCTCTCCAGAGCTAAATGGCACTCAAAAATTAGTTTATTGTTAGTTTGTTTGTTTTCTAAAGCTTTGAGCACAGATAGGCTGTCGGATAGGAATTGAATGCCGTAGTTCCGGATGCCTAAGCGCTTTACTGCTGTTGCGGCTTGTGTTAAGGCAACAGATTCACATTGAAATATCGAACTGTGTGTGCCTAGTGGTATGTGAAGGTTAATGTTGAGGTCAAGGGAGTGTACGCCAGCACCTGAACCGTTTTGTGTTTTTGAGCCGTCTGTGTAGATGCGCACTTCATGGGCTCCTGACTGATCCCTTTCCTCCTGAACTGTTAGTATAATATAGTTTTTGTTGAACATGGGTTGGTTTGGTGTTCTATCACACGGGGCAGCGATGAGCGGTTGGTACTCAATCGCCCGGTCCAGGATGTTAGCGTGTGGACTGGTATGGTTTTTGCCCCATATGCCCAGATGCATTAGCCTGATGGCAGCTAGCGCCGCCTCCTGCTGTATGTACAGGTCAAGGGGAGTTAGTTTAAGGGCTATCTCCATGGCTGCAGTTGGGGTGGTTCTCATGCAGCCAGTGGTATCCGTACAGGCCAGTCGTTGGAAGCGTTGTAGTCTGGTAATGGTGGTCGAGAGTTCAGTCCTCGTCCACCAAACCAGAGCGCCATAAGCCAACATTGGCCTGATTACCGCTTTTTATAACCACAGAGTTATCTTCGGAGAAAGCCCCCATGTTTTCCCTAACATTCTTTTGCATTGGTAGAGTGCAATTGTGCTTTTATTAAGTTTGTAGTCAAGGTGCTTGTTCCAGAGAAGTTTGCTATCAAGGATCATCCCCAAGTACTTGACTTCGTCTTTAAGTGTTAGTTCAGTGTTGAAGAGTTTTGGAAGCCTATGGGGTCCAAAAGTTCTCTTGTTGGTAAACATTATTAGTCTTCGAGGGGTTAAAACCGATAGTACTATCGAGCTACCATTTACCGGGTAATGTCTTTCATTAACTTGAATGTGTCCTGGCGGCTGATAGATGTCATGCTCACTCAAATGTCTCGCTGACGGTGGCGCGTGTGTTGGATCATTTAGCTCCCTTCAAAATGGTTGAGCTGAATAATAATAAATAATAATAATAATAATATGAGACAACATCCACACAAGGTCTTCAGGTCCCGAACTAGGCAGAGCCTGTACTACGGTAACCTGATGAATGGTGCTGATCCATGCGTCATGTTCGTGAACGGGCGCTGTCAGTTGGGACTGGTCATCTCTTAGCCACCACGGCTTATTTTTAATTATTTTATTATGGATTGTTTTGTTTGAATTTATATTTGCTGTACACTGGACACTCAATGTGTACGTCTTATTTACATCGTTCTCACATATAATTATACCTATATACAAGATTAATGATGTAGGTAACTAATATTTATGTAACAATATAATTTAAAAGAGTGTCCATGGAGTTTCTTGCCCGTTCTTCTCCATAGGTACCTACTACGCTTTGGAATGGGCAACTAGCTTCATATTTCTGACTGACCGACCACTTGACAATTCAAAAGTGCCTGTAAATGGTTTAATTGAAATAAATGCTTTGAGTTTGAGTTTGAGAGTTTGAGTTCGTGCCTCGTGCACCAGCTCTCGATTATTTTGAAAGCTCTTCTCATGAGATCACATGAGATGCCTTCAAATTTCAATCTCGGTTTGTAGTCCACATTAACTTAAACAAGGCATTACATCGAAGACAATTTGGTTATCAAAAAAATGTTGGTAGATACTGGAGACGCTATAAATACTCTTGTCAATGATGTGATTAGTAAACTAAACGATAAATTGAAAGTATCTGGTGTATTTCTAGATTTAAGCTCTGCTTCCAATACAGTTGACCATGAACTACTCATATCCAAACTAAATTACTACGGAGTGAGAGGAAAAGCTTCTGAACTTTTGTCCTCATACCTTAAAAACAGAAAAATTTTCGTGGAAATAAGTGACACACAAAATGGACAAAAACAAACTTATAATGCTTTATTATTTAACATCTGTGCAGGCGTTCCACAAGGATCCGTTTTGGGGCCCGTCCTATTCATATTATTCACAAATGATTTAATTAACTATATGAGTAAAATTTTGCCAGACTCACATCTAGTAATTTTCGCAGATGACATAAATGCTATCATTGGAGCAAATGACATAAATGAGCTTACGGACATAGTTAATTCTGCTTTAAATTATCTATATTCATGTTATATGAAATAAATTGGTTGGCACATACGATGTGAAAACGTTATTTTTACGATATAATTATTATTTGTTTTATAAATAAAATAAATAAATAAATATCGTCTGACATTGCACACAGCACCATCTAGTTCCAAGTTAAGCACTTAATTAAGGCTTGTGTTATGGATACCAGATGGTTGATACACTACTTAAATACATTTTTTTTTCGTAAATACATACATATTATAAATATACATCCATGACTCAGGTACAAATGTCCATATTCATCATACAAACATTTGCCCCTACCGGGATTCGAACCCAGGACCATTTGGTTTCGCTGACTACACTTAGCCACTATAGCCACTACACCAAACGTGTCGTATACATTAATCTGTCTGTGTAAATACCACTTTTAATATATATCTGTACATCTTTAAATTACCAGTGGTAGTTTATACTGCGGCGGCATCTACTTCGCCAGATTTTTGAGAAGATTGCTAGCAGTGACAATATTACAACTATATATGAACAATACCAAAGAAAGGATCACGGTTGCCAGAGCTGCGCCGAAATGCACCACGACGCGCGGCGCTCCAGGCCGCCAGTACGATTGCGCCGCTCCGGTCAAAAATTTGTCATGTGTCAAACGGTGTGAAATAGACTTATCAGTGCATTTTTCAAGGATTCTTTTTGTTCATTTAGTTTGTTATTATTATTCTTATTACGTAATTTATAAAATTAAATAAATGCTCAGTGGCAGCAGTGATGTGGTTGATAGTGGTAGTGCTTGTCAACCTTCAACATCGCTGAGCATACTGGAGAGATGTCCGCTGTGTACCCAGACACGGTTCTTTAAAGGTAAGCGGGGTCTGAATGTGCATATTGGCAAAGTGCACAGACCACCCAATGCACCCACCTCAGACCCTGTCTCAATAGCTACACCTGCTACACCAGCTACATCCACTTTTGACTCGTTTTGGAAAACACTTTCAAATTTCAAAAACTCTGTTCCTGTTTTGAAACGAGTTCCCCGCGGCGCTAGACCTTTAGTGGCACAACATCTAGCAGGTTGCGTTCGTCTTGCCGCCCGGGAGAACTCGCTAAGTGCTTGGGTACAACTGCTCACCTTCCCTTACAGAATTCTACATGTACAAAAGAATTTGGCAACCAAAAAGACATTAACTGCACAAATTAAAGAAAACTGTAATATTTCGACTCATAATTTAGATTCAAAATTACCGACACAGAAATATACCTCTTCAAGAGGTATGTCCCATCTGATCGAATCTAAGTTAGGGGAAGGTGACATTAGCGGAGCAGCCAGGATTCTTTTTAGTAATGATGTGGTAGCACCGTGTTCTCCAGAAACAATCGCAGCTCTGGAGAGCAAACACCCTGCCCCAGCGGATGGCCTTTCTTTCCCCGACCCCCCCCTATCCCGGATAATCACTCCCTCACCATTACAGGTCGAGAGTTGGTTACAGCCGTTTCCTCCTTCCGGACCGGCTCCGCTGGCGGCCTCGACGGCCTGAGTCCGCAGCACCTTAAGGACCTTATCTGTTCAGGCGCCGGGGCTGCTGGTGAATTGCTCTTGAAGGAGCTTACGGCTCTGATTAACCTTATGCTCTCCGGCAAGGTGAACGAAGCCGTCATCGACGTTCTGTACGGGGCAAATCTATGCGCCCTGCGTAAGAGGGATGGCGGCATTCGTCCAATTGCTGTGGGAACTACTTACCGTCGTATGGCAGCCATGATTTGCTGTAAATTTTATGGTGAGGTTGTTTCGAAAACATTTCAGCCCCTGCAGCTAGGATACGGCTCTAAAGGGGGCTGTGAGGCTGCCGTACACGCCTTGTCGACCTACCTAAATTCTGGCAAAGGAGAGGTCATCCTGAAGGTTGACATAAAGAATGCCTCCAATTCTGTTTATAGGGACACCTTGCTGGCAGAAACTAAAAAAGAAATACCTCAAATCTATAGTTTCCTTTGGCAATGCTACAGACATCCTTCTAAATTAATGTATAGGGACCACCTTTTGGAATCTGCTTTTTTGTTAGATATAACTTTAAGCAGGACACAACATTGTTGATTTTTATGGGAAATAGGGGAAATGTGAACAAAGGAGAATTGCTCCAATATCATAGAACATTGTGCAACCTTAGCTTAAGGAAAATTGTGTTGTTTACATTCCCTTATAGTAACAGTTTGCCACAGGAAGAAAATAATTTAAGATTTGACATTAACATGACATTGCACAATTTGACATATAATGATAATTTATTCCATTTAGTTGACACTAACAATTATGTTAGTAATAATTTGTATTTGACAAAAGATAGATACAATATTGTTATGTACTATCTTTCTAACTATCACAAAAGACAGATAGCTGTGTCGCTATCATATTATTTTTCTATTTCAGCCAAAAATTTGGCTAAACAACTTGCTTCTTTTGAGCAATGCAATGACTTTTTAAATTATTCTGCCAATAATTTGGTCAAAATTAATGACAATGGTCATCATTTAAATTAGAAATCAGGACAAAGGAGTTAGCCTCTTGCAAAAATGTAACTAAGGCAAAGAATAAAGCATATGAAAGTGTAAAAAAAATAAATAGTATCAACCTGGTGCATCAAAACATTCAAGGGTTTTTGAACAAAGATTTAGAAGTAGAGTTATTCCTGAATTGTAGCAATATAGATATTCTTTGTATAACAGAACATTGGCTTATAAGCCATCAGTTCATGTTCAATTTTAGTCATCACCAGGTTGGTAGTTCGTTCAACAGAGTACATGCTGTACATGGTGGCTCATTAATTCTGGTAAATAACCAGCTTAAATTTAAAGACCGCAAGGATATTGTGAGCCTCTCTGTTGAGCGGACAATTGAAATAGCCTGTGTAGAATTGGAGCAGCTCATTATATTAAGTGTGTACAGACCTCGTTCAGGATTGTATGATTGTTTTGAAAAGGTTATGGATGAAGTGTTGCACAAAATCTGTAATTCAAATAAGTCTATCATCATTTGTGGTGATTTTAATGTTAATTTGTTAGAAAATTCTGGTTTAAGTATTAAAATTATAAGTCTGTTTCAGTCATACAATCTTGCTAACCAATTTCTAGAGCCAACTAGAATAACTCCCACTAGTGCCACATGCCTAGATAACATTTATACAGATGTTATACCAACTCACAAAGAAATTATTAATTTAATAGACTCAGATCATTGCGGACAATTAATAACTATTTCAAATATAAACAATAAAGTTACTAAAAAAGATATCACTGTTAACCCGAAAACGACTTATCGCTTGGATACATTTAAATCTAAACTTTTAAGTAAATTACCATTTTTGGTGACTAATGATGACCCTAATCAACATTATAATGATTTTTTTAATATGTATTGCACACTATTCAATACCACGTTCATTCCAAAGACGTTCTCGGTTAATAATAACGCTTCCTTTAGTGACTGGGCCACCATTGGTATACATACAAGTAGAAAACGACTTTATGAATTGTATGATGAACGAACTTGTAAAAACACTGCTGAATTTAATTTATATGTTAAGAATTATTCTAAATTATTTAAAAAAGGTTGTAGTATGGCCAAATCACGTTATTTGAGTTCAAAAATTAAAAATAGTAGTAATGTAATAAAAATGACATGGAGTATCATTAATAGCGAAACGGGAAGGTCATGCAACCGATGTAGTGACTACAGCCTTGCTATTGATGACAATATAATTAAATCTGATTCTCAAGTCGCCGCGGCCTTTGAAAATTTCTTTGCAGAGATTCCCGTATCGACTACTAAATCTCTAAACTCTTCACCCACTGCTGCAGAGTCTTTACTTAAAGAAAACATTCCAGTTTGTGATTCTGAATTTCATTTCGAATATGTCACTTTTAAAGATATAATTAAAACCTTTCACACGTTAAATGTCAAAAAGACTGCAGATTTATGGGGTAATTCTGTGGACGTTGCTAAGTCAATTATAAATATTGTAGCACCTACTTTAGCTGTTATTTTTAATAATTGTATTGACCGTGGTGAGTTTCCTGATCTTATGAAAAACAGTAAAATAATACCGTTGTTTAAATCGGGTAGTACATCAGACCCTACTAATTATAGACCTATTTCAGTGCTACCTACATTTAGTAAAATTTTTGAAAAACTTATTTTAAATCAAATGCAAAGATTTTTTAATGTACATAAATTACTGCATAACAAACAGTTCGGTTTTACAAGGGGTCGTTCAACTACTGATGCCGGAGTTGAACTTCTAGGGCATGTATATAATGCATGGGAGGACAAATGCGATGCGTTGGGCATATTTTGCGATTTGTCCAAGGCATTCGATTGTGTTCTTCATGAAACATTAATCAGGAAACTGCACCACTACGGAATCCGGAACGCCTCTCTGGATCTTCTTACTTCTTATTTAAGTGATAGGATTCAGAGAGTTGATGTTAACGGGACAAGATCTCCCGGATCGGTAGTAAGAATGGGGGTCCCTCAAGGCTCAATTCTAGGTCCATTTTTATTTCTTATTTATATAAATGACTTGCCTTACCTCATAAAGGATGAACATGATATAGTGCTGTTTGCAGACGACACTTCACTTTTATTTAAACTCAAACGTCAGCAGCTGGTTACTGACAATGTAAATAGTGCCCTCGCAAAAGTAGTTAACTGGTTTAATGTTAATAACCTTCTTTTTAACGAGAAAAAAACGAAATGTATTAAGTTTACGATACCTCATGTTAGACAAGTAGAAACAAGTATTCTCATAAAGGGTGAAGAGTTGAAACCCGAAAATACCACAGTATTCTTAGGCATAACTTTGGATGCCAAGCTTCAATGGGGCCCCCATATAGATAAATTGTCAAAGAAGCTTAGCTCTGCAGCATACGCCGTTAGGAAAATTCGTGGTTTAACTGATTTAGAGACAGCCCGTTTAGTATACTTTAGTTATTTTCATAGTGTAATGTCGTACGGTATTCTGTTGTGGGGAAATGCCGCCGATATTCAGACGATTTTTGTTTTACAAAAAAGGGCAATTCGTTCAATTTATAAATTAAGTCCCAGACACTCCCTCAGAGACAAATTTAAAGGGATTAATATAATGACTGTGCCTTCTCAGTATATTTATGAAAATCTTTTGTATGCACATAAAAATATTAATCTGTTTAAAAAGTACAGTGATATCCATAATTTAAATACTAGGAACAAGCACAAATTTGTTGTTCCTACTACCAGGCTCAAGAAAATAGGTGGCTCGTTTAGATGCCAATGTATACGTTTTTATAATAAACTTCCTAGCCACATTCAAGCACTAAGCCTTAATAAATTCAAATCTTTTATAAAAAGGAAACTATGCCAGAATGCCTATTATACTGTCAATGACTATATTGAGGACAAAAAGGCTTGGGATTGAGTTGCTCCAATAAAGCACAGGCAATGTTAATTTATTTTATTTCGCTAACTATTTTTACTTTTAATCTTTGCTATAAGTATCTATACTTATTTACATATACAATGACACTAATATTTTACTGTATAAAGTATTATATTATTTTAAATTATTGTGAATGGGAGGACTATGTGTGTTTTTGTTGCAGTTTTAATCATGTTCTGACAGTTTGAGTAGCTGATGCGGCCTACCCAAATGTCCTTTCTTTGGTATTGTTCGTCGAATCGTTGAGCTCCTTAAGTTCTGAGTTGAGCTACACGGGTACTGACAAATGCCTGCACTGACTGGACAGGTCCACTCAATCTGTGTGGTTCTTTCCTCAAAAGACCATTTCAGACACAAATCTACATGGTCCTCAAAGATTATGATTATAATATTATTCTAATTATTGTGAATGTGAGAACTATGTCGGTCATTGATTTATTTATATTTATTTTTGTATTTTTCTCAACGTAATCATGATCTGGCAGTTTGAGTAATTTATGCGGCCTACTCAAATGTCCTTTCTTTGGTATTGTTCGTCGAATCGTTGAGCTCCTTGAGTCTAAGTTGAGCTGCACGATTACTGACAATTGCGTGCACTGACTGGACAGGTCCAGTCAATCTGTGTGGTTCTTTCCTCAAAAGACCATTGCAGACACCGATCTACATAGCTTTCACATGACCTGACCAAGATTTTGTCTGGACTTTAAAAGAGACTGTGACCTCTGAGTTTGTTTCGGCCTTTCTTCTCAGAGTAGTCAGATAGGAAACGCCGACCCCATCTAGTTTAAAAAAAAATATGATTGACGTGTAAAAGTGTTTGTTCAAACCTACTTACAGAAATAAAATCATTTATCATTTATCATTGGCTGTTGGCTGTCAACAAGGTGACCCCCTCGGACCAGTGATCTTTAGTTTAGCCATTCACCCAATTATTCGACAGCTAAATTCCAAATTTAACATTTGGTATCTTGACGATGGAACTTTGGGAGGCGATGTAGAAACCGTTTTAAAAGATCTACAATTCTTAGAAAATGAACTTCATTCCATTGGCCTTGATCTCAACCACTCGAAATGTGAACTTTATATGGCGGACAGTACTGACAGACATCTGACACTCCCCAAGTTTAACGCAATAGCTCCAGAAATCAAAATTATTGAAAAAAGCTCTCTTCGTCTTCTTGGGTCTCCTGTCTTCGAGAATTCCTTTCCCGTTTTTATTTAAGAAAAAATACAAAATTTCAAAGACGTTTCGGAAAGATTGTTCCAAATTAACATGCATTCGGCCTTAACCCTAATCCGTTATTGCTGTTTCGGCCCTAAATTAACATATTTCCTTCGCGCTTCCCATTTATGGAAGCACACTCACCTTTTAGAAAAAATGGACCAAATTATTCGACATACATTAACTTCGATTTTAAATGTGGCCATGGACGACCGAGCTTGGACACAAGCTACTCTTCCCATTCGTATGGGAGGCCTCGGCGTCCGTAAAATTTCTAGTGTTAGTTTACCGGCTTTCATATCCTCGGTCTACGGCACTGAAAAATTAATCAGGAAAATCCTAACCCCCACGCTGATTAATTTTGATGTGCCATGCTTCACCGAGGCTATGCATGCCTGGAGACTCGCTTGTCCGAATTCAGATCAACCCGATAATCCATCTTCCCAGAGAAAGTGGGATGAGCCGCTTTGCAGAGTAGTACAGAACAATTTACTTAACACGTCTGCTACTACTGCGGAGCGTGCGCGCCTGCTCCCTGTGGGTAAGTGGGAGTCGGGTCTTTGGCTTCATGCACTACCGTCGTCGAACATAGGCACTTTGCTAGACGACACTACTTTCCGCCTCGCTGCTTGCCTACGACTAGGAGCTCCTTCTTGTTCTCCCCATCGCTGTCACTGTGGCGAAGTTGTCAACAGCCTTGGACACCATGGCCTGTCTTGCAGCCGAAGTGCGGGCCGCTTAGCTCGGCACGCGAACATAAATGACATCATCCGACGAGCTCTTGTCACCGTCGGCGTTCCAGCTGTATTAGAACCTAATGGCTTGGCACGCGACGATGGCAAGAGACCGGACGGCATGTCTTTATTTCCTTGGAAGGTGGGTAGGCCTTTAGTGTGGGACGCAACTTGTGTCGATACTCTTGCGCCATCCCATCTTCCTGACTCGGCGTGCTGTGCAGGCGCTGCTGCTGCGGCTGCGGAAAACCTCAAACGGCGAAAGTATAATAACCTTATCGGCAATTATATTTTCGAGCCGTTTGGGGTTGAAACCCTCGGGCCGTAGGGTCCGAGTGCTCACGGTTTGTTCAACGAAATCTCCAAACGGCTTGTTGACACTTCCCGGGATCCAAGGGCTGGCCTTTACCTTGGCCAGAGGCTTAGCATTGCCATACAACGTGGCAATGCCGCCAGTCTCTTGGGTACTTTACCAGTCGACAGCGATGCAGAGGAATTTTTCGACGCCATATTTTAATTTGTTAATAGTTTTAGTTAGTTTAGGTTATTATATTTTATATTTTTGTTTGGTTAGTTTATATAGTTATTTGATAACAATAATAATTTCGTACCTAATAAATATACTACACTAATTGTTATAAGCTAAAAATCAATAGCACCAAGACAAAAATAAGGTTGTTTCAAACTACAGCCCGTAATAAAGACACCATGGAGATTCAGTTAAAGGAGGACAAAATTGAACTTGTGAATGTAGCTAAATTCTTGGGAGTACACATAGATCAAGCATTAAATTGGAAAAATTAGTTAATGGCCATAGATGCATCGCATCTATGTCATCTACATGCTATGCCTTAAGAACCCTAAGGGACGAGGTTGAACTTTGGCGTTGTACTACGCACTCATAAGAGTCCAAATTGAGGTACAGCATCCAATTATGAGGCAATAGTTACAATTACAATGGCCAAAGAGCTTTTGTACTTCAAAAAATAGCTGTACGCAGCATGGTTCGAATCTCGCAAAGAGACAGTAAAGTTGTCGTCCTCATTTGGCAGTTATAGGGATTCTAACAGTACCCAGCCTCTACATTTTAGTACTTCTGACTAACCCAAAAAAGTATCTGCATGAATATAAGACAGAAGGGAACAGATTTCTCAGAGACAGCACACGTAGGAAGGATCTCAGCAATATAATAAGCCCACACCTGATTACGAAACATAGTACACGATATCAAGCAGGAATTTTTTTTAACAAATTGCCACTCGACCTTGAATGTTTGATATATACGTCCTCGTTTACGCCCAAGCTTAGAGCTTTTCTCTTGAAAAGATGCCTCTACGCCATTGAATAATTATATCTTGTTGACACTCCAATTTCCTTTGACATTCTAATTTGTGTTGACATTAAAATTTCGTCTGACATCTTAATTACCATTAGTTGACATAATATTATTATATTGGTTAATTTGATATCTTATTAAAATATCCAATGAATTGTGATTCTATTAAATTTCTAACATGTAAACTGTTCAGTAATTATACTCGTATGAATGAATGGAATGTGATGAAATTAAATTATAATAATAATAATATAATGACATAATTTTCTATTTTTTAGGGTGTAAGGTTATTTTGTTTTTTCACCTCGTTATCGATTTTTCTTTTTTGTACGGTTATTGGATTATAATGGTATGTCACATTTAATTAATTAATCTATTGTGATGTAATGATTGTTTTTCTGATTATTGTTATTATTTTTATTGTGAAACATTCAGACACAATGTAAATAGTTTGTTGAATAAATAAAATACTAAATTACAGCGGTCAAACTTGCTTTTTCCGAAATATGTTTTAAAAAACCGTTAGATATGTTCAAGCTTTTATCAGCCTTTTTTGCTATCATGCGAAGAGATAAGAAACCGAATACAACTTCTTGACTTCGAGTTAGCACATGTCAAGGGAATAACAGCAAATAAGTACCTACCGACATACACGTACCAGGTACCTACCTATTCGTAAAAAACAGTTCCGGGTCAGCAAAAAGTGAAGTTAATTGATAAATACCGATACCTACATTTTGCGGTTTAAAACCATAACTTTCATAATTATAGGTACGTTTAAGAATTACCGTTCTAATTATCGGTTTATATCTTAAAATGGCGTTAAAGTAGAATATTTAGGTATAGTTTTTCTAGCTGGACCATGACTTGACTAAGTCTTTGGTTTTAACGAGACCATTGATTTGCCAGGATTTTTAATGACAAACACGTGGATATGGGATACCTACTTTCGAGTTTTCGTTTGGCCGTAGAGTATGTAATTTGTTTACTGTTACAACTATTAAAATATAATTACACAGGTAGCTATAACATAGGTACCTACCTGATTACCTACTACTTAGGTACTGAGAAAGCATACCTTGTCGAGCTTTAAGCAAAGCTTTGGGTTTTTCCGAATGTACTTTCCAATAGCCTTGGCTTTCTCTGTTTCACTGGAAACTTCGAAGGAAGTTCGTGAAGGTAAACGGTACCTATCTTAGAATGATCTGTGAGCCGGCCCGGGGATCTTGAAGTAGGCAGCTAGTTAGCGCTTTACTGTTGTTTGTTAAAGAGCTTTGAATTTAAATGATCTCTGGGGTTATAGCTTAGAATTTCCTTCCTTTTATTTTAAAAACCCAAAACGAGTTCAAAGATTGCTGACATTTGATAGGTATTTGTTTTAATAATAGGTATCCTCAAATAGTAGATTATTAACCAAGGGGTTATCCCCTTGTGTGTGCAGTGTCTTCTGTCGCGGGTGACGATTTAAATCGCGAGCGTAATGAAGGACTCGAGGTTTACTCCCGAGCGTAGCGAGGGTGTTTAAAACTTAAATCACGAGCGAAGCGAGGGATTTAAGACGAGTCCTGAGTGTAGCGAGGGATTTAAGTTCACCCAAGATTATGACAGCTTTATCACCGAGGAAAATACTCTACTTTTCGTACCTTTTGCGAAAAAATTAACACAATAATAATATAAGATAAGCATTTATTAAAAATAATGACAATTAAACGTATTTTTAGAACATTAAACTATTTATAAAAATAAATTAAAATAAACTTAACGTTTATGTATTTGAAGAAAACAAAAACGCGGCAAATTCCTAGACTAATATTTTTTTGTCGGAAAAGCAAAGGCATCAAGCTCATACGGCCTCGTCGGTTTTCGTAATTTTATTAATCATTAAATGCGTATTCCTTTTTCAAAAAGATGTATAATGCTTTATATACAAACTCAATGGTGTAAACACAGATGTTGTTCAGTATAAATTTCGGTAAGTATTCCAAAGGAGGATGCAAATTCTGGTCCCACCTTCCAATAGCTATGTGTGTTACATCGTTGGATAGGTATTTTTGAGCTGAATAAAAGTTACTATGGCGCCAAGTTCCAAATCTTAGTCCGTTCAGAGTTATTCTTTAATAAACAGGGTAGTTTTATCAGTAGCCAAGTAATGCTATGTTTACGTAATAATCGTCCTGTTTCAACGACAGTCTTATAGCTTACACAAGTATCAAAATCTTTTAAAGCCGTTTGTTATAGTCACAACGGATGGCTATATAATTGACGTCACAGGGCCCCATGCTGCTACAAAAACAGACGCAAACATAATGAGCGATATTATGAATAATGGTGAACATCCAATTCACTGTCTCCTTGGAACTAATGACGTATTTATTTTGGATCGCGGATTTAGGGACAGCTTGGATGATGTAGAAGCCTGTGGTTATGAATACCATGTCCCGCCTTCAAAGGATAGACACGAATCCCAACTTACTACTGACCAAGCCAACGAATCTCGATTGGTCACTATTTGTCGCTGGGTAGTGGAAGTGGTTAACGGCAGGTTCAAACGGGATTTTAAACTGTTTCGCCAAAAATATTTCAACAATGCGTTGCTGCATATGTTTTCTGAGTTTAGAATATCTACCACTTTCATATACCCATCGAAGATAGTCAATATGCAGAAGCTATCGTCACCGAAATAAGGCTGACGTTACATACCCCTAATATTTTATATGAATATGTGGAACGGAAACGTTTAAACAGCAGAGGAGCTGATTTTACAAGAATAGAAGCAAGTGATATTGATTTTCCGAGATTCAGTGAAGAACAAATCATTTTGTTAGGTTTGGGAACCTACCAACTGAAGTTAGCGAAATCTTACTGCAGCGAACATCTACAAAATGGAATGTATACAATAGAAATATACCGAGAAGCTGCACTGGAGGATTTACCTGATTTTGGCATTGATGAGGATGCTTGGCTGTTACGTGGTCGTATACAGTCGCGACACGTGAGAGCTAGAAAGTACTACTGTTACTTATTAGTTCGCAATAATGATATTATCCAAAGATATTGTACCTGCATGACGGGACGACGTACTGCACGACGACGACGTCTGTGTGACGATATGCGCACACCTGTGCGCATATTCTCATATATCGCATATGGTTTAAAATACGCTATCGTGTATTATTTGTAAAAAAAAGCATTTTGTCAATGTTGACCACTGTTTAACTTTTTGTCATAAGGTTTGCGACTCAGTGACGCAATTGATAACCGTAGGTTAGTATCTACACTACGTGTATATAGCACAAATGTAATTATTACGTAAAAATAGCATTACTTGGCTACTGATAAAACTACCATGTTTAAAAAAGAATAACTCTGAACGGACTAAGGTTTGGAACTTGGCGCCATAGTAACTTTTATTCAGCTCAAAATTACCTACCCAACGATGTAACACACATAGCTATTGGAAGGTGGGACCAGATTTTATAGAAACTCTGGCATCATCCTTTAAATCACATTCTCCCCCTAGAGGATGAATGAAATTCAGTACAATTTTCTTTCCCTGTTTTTAACAGATTAAAAATGACTATTGTTATGTTCGCTTTTTGAATTTCATTCATCCTCTAGGGGGAGAATGTGATTTAAATTTGGAATACTTACCGAAATGTATACTGAGCTACATCTGTGTTTACACCATTGAGTTTGTATATAAAGCATTATACATCTTTTTGAAAAAGGAATACGCATTTATTATGCAGTTATGATTATTAAATAAAATTACGAAAACCGACGAGGCCGTATGAGCTTGATGCCTTTGCTTTTCCAACAAAAAAATATTAGTCTAGGAATTTGCCGCGTTTTTGTTTTCTTCAAATACATAAACGTTAAGTTTATTTTAATTTATTTTTATAAGTAAGATAATGTTCTAAAAATACGTTTAATTGTCATTATTTTTAATAAATGCTTATCTCATATTATTATTGTGTTAATTTTTTCGCAAATGGTAGGAAAAGTAGAGTATTTTCCTCGGTGATAAAGCTGTCTTAGTCTTGGGTGAACTTAAATCCCTCGCTACTCTCAGGACTCGTCTTAAATCCCTCGCTTCGCTCGTGATTTAAGTTTTTAACACCCTCGCTACGCTCGGGAGTAAACCTCGAGTCCTTCATTACGCTCGCGATTTAAATCGTCACCCGCGACATAAGACACTGCTTTATCCCCTTGGTTAATAATCTACTATTACCTGATGCCTTTTATCATCCTCTAAAATCATTACAATATCCTAAAACCAAAAATGTAAGTATTCAAATGATAGCTGACCCCGTAGACGACCCACTTGATTGGACAAGAGACATATCAACAGCAGTGGGTCGGCTGGATACCGTTCATTCGACCACAGCACAACGCGATGGTCATGACGTAACAACCAGGAGTCCGCAAAAAAGAGTTAGGTACCGCACTTCACCTCTGCCACCCTATGTAGGTCAGTCCGACCTTCCGACCGGACACAACGAGGTAAATGAACTACTCCCGCATGTGGATAGTGAACCCGGACACAATCGATAACTGGCAGATACTTATAATTGCTGGCGAATGTTTTTCTTTCCTTGTCCAATTATAATTTTACAAACGCGGCGTTAGTGTTTAGCGCATAGCAACGGTCGACGGAGACTGCTGGTATAGGTACGATCCTCAGACAGATCTGGTAGGTCTGTAGGTATTTATTTATTTTATTGTATACACACAGTCATTTAGATACAGATAGGTACCTCATATAAGAACATATTGAGTACAAAGGTTCTGCTTATTAATGTGCAAAATAGTGGGTGAGAACAAGATGATTATAATTAGTCCAAGTTCAGCGAAAGTTGATTAAGTATTTGAATGTAGGTAAATAGCTTGTACCTACTTAGGTTTGAAGCAAGGGCTGGTCGGCCTACTGCACATTTAAGAGTCGTGAAAACCACCTACATACACTTGTCACACCAAATCAATTGCAAATTTCATGAGGCACAAATGCTAAACCCCAGTTAACATAGATGCTAACTGATTTTAGTTTTTTTTTCAAATCAGAGCCTCGAAATATTCAGAGGGTCTGATAAAAAAAAAATATTTTACCTAAATAAAATAGTTATTACTTATTTTATTCACAACCAAGATCCATCACAACATCTAGGATACAGAATAGGTAGGTAATTCTGGCTTCAGTGGCTTCGTTCCACCCCAGATCGTAAATTTATCTAAAGCTGCGTCTACGCTAGGCGGGCCGAGTATAAACGAAGCATGAATTTGCGTAGCATAGACGGACTTAGGAGTCTCAAAGTCAAAGCATTTATTTCAAATAGGCACATAAAAGGCACTTTTGAACGTCAACATTTACATTTAAATAGAATTGATTCTAGTCGCCCCTTCCAAAAGGTAGTTTCGTATGGAGAAGAATGGGCAAGAAACTCCACCGTTACTCTTTTAAAGTGTGTTACAATATTTTGTATACATTAATTATATAATTATATGTGAAGACGATGCACCTATAATAAAAATTACCCTACCAGAATAGGTAAAAAGAATTTAATAAACGTAGCAATGATATAGTAGATTATTAACCAAGGGGATAAAGCAGTGTCTTCTGTCGCGGGTGACGATTTAAATCGCGAGCGTAATGAAGGACTCGAGGTTTACTCCCGAGCGTAGCGAGGGTGTTAAAAACTTAAATCACGAGCGAAGCGAGGGATTCAAGACGAGTCCTGACTGTAGCGAGGGATTTAAGTTCACCCAAGACTAAGACAGCTTTATCACCGAGGAAAATACTCTACTTTTCGTACCATTTTGCGAAAAAATTAACACAATGATAATATGAGATAAGCATTTATTAAAAATAATGACAATTAAACGTATTTTTAGAACATTAACTTATTTATAAAAATAAATTAAAATAAACTTAACGTTTATGTATTTGAAGAAAACAAAAACGCGGCAAATTCCTAGACTAATATTTTTTGTCGGAAAAGCAAAGGCATCTAGCTCATACGGCCTCGTCGGTTTTCGTAATTTTATTTATAATCATAACTGCATAATAAATGCGTATTCCTTTTTCAAAAAGATGTATAATGCTTTAAATACAAACTCAATGCTGTAAACACAGATGTAGTTCAGTATAAATATCGGTAAGTATTCCAAATTTAAATCACATTCTCCCCCTAGAGGATGAATGAAATTCAGTACAATTTTCTTTCCCTGTTTTTAACAGATTAAAAATGACTATTGTTATGTTCGCTTTTTGTGGCATAGAACATAGACTAATATATATAAACTGACATAGAATGTCACTTTTTTGAGCAAGTGGTACGAAAAATAAGTTAATTAAGTGATAGATACATGGTGTTCACATATTTACAAACATTGTAAAAGTATACGATTTCCCAAATTATGTAACCAATTAAAATGTCAGTGTGTGAGTTAAAGTAGTCACAGAATGTAAATCAAAGTCATAAAAATAACAAACCATACAATTAAAGTAGCAACAAGTTTTAATTTTGTCTAGACCCTAGATTGTCCTGTGGAGTTGGACCAGCATGTTTCCAAGCATTCTTATCTTGGATATAATCCTCTAATTTGTAATATGCTTGTTGACACAGTGAACTTTTTATATGAGTTTTAAATTTTCTTTCATTTAATTGCAATATATTACAAGGTACTTATTTTGTTGTAGCATTTAACACAGTACCCCATAAAAGATGTATGTACTTTAGCTAATCTGAAAAATGGTTGATCTACCTACTTTATCTTTATTTCCTGTATTAAAATTATGTCTATGTCTATCACTTACTTTATTAAAAAGATGTAGATTTTTTGTTACGTACATAATATTTTCATAAATGAATTGGCAAGGTACCGTCATAATATTAATCCTTTTAAATAGTTCCTTGAGAGATTCGCGTTGACATAGATTATAAATGGCTCTGACAGCTCTCTTTTGCAAAATAAAGATGGATTCAATGTCAGCAGCCCGACCCCACAGTAAAATGCCATACGACATAATGCTGTGGAAGTAGCTAAAATAGACCAAACGCGCGGTTTCTACATCTGTTAACTGCCTTATCTTTCTAACAGCATAAGCGGCCCAGCTTAGGCGCCCCGCAAGAGATGTTATATGAGGTCCCCATTGTAATTTCTCGTCTAGCGTGATTCCCAGGAAAACTGTGTGATTAATTAATTCTAGTTTTTCTCCATTCAACATGATGTCACACTCGCTACTTCTTACATTCGGTAATTTAAATTTAATGCATTTGGTTTTTTTTACCATTTAGTACCAAATTATTTACCGTAAACCAATCATGGACCTGAAGAATAGAGCTATTCACGTCGTCAAGATTTTGTGACCGTCGGTCTATCTTAAATATCAATGATGTGTCATCTGCAAATAACACCATCTTCGGTTGATTTTGAAGTAATTGGGGTAAATCATTAATATAAACTAAAAAGAGGAATGGACCCAATATCGAACCTTGAGGAACGCCCATTGCCATTGATCTCGAACGAGTACGTCTCGCTATGTGAATTAATGCTCCGCTTGTGCTCCACTCGTGCTTGGCTCGCCTAGCGTAGAAGCAGCTTGACAGTCTCTGTTTACGCCTGCACGTTAATTGTGTAGGCATTCAGTATTTGTTTGTGTCGTGTTTGCTATTTTAAAGGACCAGGCGCCGTACGGATATTTAATTTGCTTAGAACGTAACAAATTATATACTATACATGGTATACAATGGTGTTAAATATACAAATTGAGGCACAAGCATGTTTAGCTAAGATAAAACAATGCATGCAAAATTTTAAAGATAAGTTAAGGCAACAACAATCGTTTTTTTTTAAACATCAACATATTTTATCTATAAATTCTTTTAAACTATAAAATCTACACTCGAGTAACCACATGAAATTTAATTTAAAATAAATTTGTATTTAAAGCTTTGAAATGCCTTGGTATTTTATTATAAATACGCACACACATTGCCAAGCAGTTACTATTGTATTTAGACAGTCTAGGCAAATCATTTAACACTAGTTTATATCGTCGGTTCCGAGAATTTACATCATTTGCAGTCTTAGGTTGTGTATTGGCTACCATTTTGTAAGTTGACTCAGAATGGATTTTAAACCACTGGCAATCTGGCATCGATATATTATTCCCTTTATTCTCAAGTTGTTTGGCAGACTGCTTTACTTTAGGGAAAGCCCAACATGTAGATTCACAACTCATACTTAATTATTTATTCAAACTTATTTGTTGGATTCCCCGCCAGCAAAGGAGGAAAATGAAATACATTGAAAAATCAAAAAAACCCAGCGGCAAAAATAAATATCTAAGTAACTTGCGCCATCTAAAATAGTATGGACTTGAGAACTAAACTTGGAAATTGGTTTGAAATGCGACTTTTTTTTTGTATGGCGTCTCGCAGTTGGCCTTGAGAGGCCGTGAATGCTTAACCGGTCTATCCTGTGGTGCCTTTGAGCTAACTCAGCCAGGGGCTTGAAATGTGACCATTAGATGGAGCTATTTAGAAGGAACGTTGTCGACAGAAGGGGCCTGAGTAGATTTTGTGTTTTTATTTTTCATGTATTTTAAACAATAAAATGAATTATTTCTTACTTATTAATTTATTGGCACATAAAAAAATCTAAATAAAATATTCAAACACAATGTAGGAGAACAGACGGTAATAATCATACTATTATCTATTGTAGTACATATAAAATGATAAGATAGTTTTGTATATTTTAATCAAATGCATAAAATGAAAAGTAAGTAGGTACATGTTATCAGCTTATTTGAGTTTCAGAAAAACCTTAGGAGTTGTTAGGCACGCCATCTAGCGGCTAGTAGCGAAAGCTGTTCTGTATTTTTAATGAATTATTAGCACACTGTCATGTAATAGATAGAGCATCTCTAATCAGTTGTTGCAGCATTTAGTTGTGTTTGTAAGTAAACACCTCGTAGTCTCTGACCGTAAAGTTGTACTCCGTGGCGAGTGAAGCTGGCGCCATCTGGTCGCCGTACGAGTGAAGGTTGCTGTAACTCTCATTGTTGTTGTTGCAGTTGCTTGATATCAGCAGGTCCGCGCCCGCGCCAAATATTGGACCGCAACTGTTAACAAGATATAGTTAACTTTAGAACTAAACAGCTGCAATCTCTTTGTTCTAGAACCTAGAATATAACATTGAAATCAACTACGCAGCCGCTAAGGGTACGATATGAATTTCGTCTTCCTTTGTGTGGCAGTATGAGAGAACTGATTTTAACCTTAACCCCTGTCATATACCTACTCAGCGAACGGCACTCGTACTTACACGGAGATAGGAGTCGTTTGGCCTCACGGAACAGAAAAAAACAGTTCTGTTCCGTGTTTGGCCTAGTACTGGACTTTGTTCTTGTTTTAAATATTCTCCTGTTTTTTTTTATATTTTTATTCTTTTATGATTAAAATAAACAGTTATGTATTTTCACCAAAAAAAAAGTTATCACATTACAAAATCCAAAGGCTAAAAGCATACAAGGCTTATAATTTGTGTCAAGCTATTTAGTTAGTGTTCTTCTTAAGCGTGTCCCAATTAATGCTTTTCCGTCTTTCTTTTTTTACGTACTCTGGATGATAACACAGCGCGAAAGCCTTCTTAAGCAGCGTATATCTCGCGGGCGGCTCGCTGAGAGTGAACAGGAAGGCGCGCTCGGCGGACACGTAGCCGCCCGCGCCGCCGCCCGACCACGCCGCCTCGCAGTAGCCGCCCACCACCTCGCCGCGCGATAACTGGAACAGCAAAAAGCAATAAAACCGCCATGCTTCCTACTTCACTTGGCAAAACAAAACATTTTGTGAACATACATACATAATTGTCACGGCTTTTTCCCAGGGGGTTAGGTTAGGAAGAAACTACAGAACGCCACCGGCTGCGTTCATACGACATACTCGTTTTGCTTCGTTTAAAATTAAAAGGTATCATGGAAGTTGTGAAGTTCCATACGATTTCTCAATAGCAAATATTTGCAAATAACCTCACCGTTTTAACCTGGGTCAGCGGTAAAAGCCTGGCAAAGTCTAAAATATATTAAAAAAAATATTTTCATCAAAACCTGTTTCAGGAAGAGTTTGTCGAGCGCTCAAACAGTGGACAGTTCATTACCTGTACTAGTAATAATACGGGTGCGACACCGTCGCAGTGTGAGTGGAACGCTTGCGCAGAGTAGCCGTGAGTGGAAGCGCGGAACATCAGACGCCAGGACTGTTTCGGAGTACCGCACCTACGAGAGCAAACATACATGTAAGTACAAGTTAAGTCAAAAAATTATATTTACTGAACGTAGTTCACAGTAACACACTATTGTCTATATTTATTTTTTAATTTCTCCTTTCGCAGATCTGCTGGAAGAAATTTCTCAAGAAATAAGCACCTTTTTTTTTTTTTTTTGAGGATGGGAAATCATCAAATGACTCCTCCCGCTCTGGGTGGAGCGGAAGGGAGTGTCAGACTCTTACTGACTAAAAACCCACGTGTTCCTTCCTTGGCCCTTTATGTTCCGGGTCAGCGGTACCCCTTTCGGATGATCCCGCTTTCCCGGCAGGCTTGGGCCCTAGTGGGCCCCCTCTTCGATGCTGACATCTCTTTGAGGCGCGCGTGGAACACGTACGCGCCGTCCAGCATGGGCCTGGTCCTGATCGGACGGTGAGCTACCCATTACTCACCACCCGCAGGCCCGCGCCTACGGTGGCCCGGAGAGTCCACCGCGGCGGCTTGGACGGGAGACTCTCTCCCTCTCCCGTCCCGCCACCTCCTTCGCTAGCATGACTGCTTCGCAGAAGGAGGTGACTGCCTCCCACTCCCCCTCGCCCCGGACCATGGCTTGAACCAGGGCCGGGCGTGAGAAGATGAGGGAGATCCTCAGCCCTGAGGACGTCCGGGTCTCCAGGCCAATGAAAACCGCAGAGGTGCGGATTGCTGGTCTGGACGATTCCGTGACCTCTGAAGAGGTGGTGACGGCCGTTGCCCGAAGCGGAGAGTGTCCGCTGGACAAGGTGCGGGCCGGCGATATACGCACCGACGCCACCGGACTCGGCGTGGTCTGGGTTCGGTGCCCTGTGGCGTCGGCGAACAGGATCGCTTTAAGCGGCAGACTGCTGGTTGGCTGGGTTGCAGCGAGGGTGAAACTCCTGCAGCCCCGGGCTTTGCGGTGCTTCCGGTGCCTGGAGAATGGGCTCGTCCGGGCAAAGTGCACCGCTGAGGTTGACCGTAGTGACCTCTGTTATCGCTGCGGTCAGCCCGGCCACAAGGCGGCCCAGTGTTCCGCGGCGCTCAACTGCAGCTTATGTTCGGCTGCAGGGAAGCCAGCGGGACACAAAGTGGGCGGAGGGGCCTGTGGCGCGCCTTCCAGCCAGGCCAAGAAGAAGAAGAAGAGGAGCTCTAAACCTGCCGGGGAAACCTCGCCGCCCACGCAGGCTAGTAGCTCCGCGGTCGACTCCCGGCCTAGGACCGTTGCCGAGGTAATGGAATGTCAATAATGGCACAATTCCATTTCCTCCAGGGCAACATCAACCACTGTGCCAGAGCTCAGGATCTTTTACTCCAGAGCATGGCAGAGTGGTCGATCCACGTGGCTGTGGTCGCCGAACCGTACTTCATCCCCGCCCGTGACAACTGGCTGGGGTGCGCTGACGGTTTGGTGGCCATTATTGGCGAGACTCTGATCGACCCGTCTCGGGGCCGCGGCTGGGTTGCTGCGGTCTTGGGCGGCATTGTCATTGTGGGGGCGTATTTCTCCCCCAACAAGAGTCTCGCCGACTTCGAGAGTTTCCTTGTCGAGTTGGGCGCCGTCGTAGGCCGCTATCACCCTCGTCCCGTTCTGGTGCTCGGAGATCTCAACGCCAAGTCATCGGCGTGGGGATCTCCGGTCACTGACCCTCGGGGCGAGGTGCTAGAAGAGTGGGTGGTGACGACTGGTCTGGTCGTCCTGAATCGGGGTTCGGAATACACGTGCGTGCGGCAGCGGGGCGGGTCGATAGTGGACGTCTCGCTCGCTAGCCCCTCTGTCGCCAGCCGAGTCCGCGACTGGCGTGTCGCCGTGGGGGTGGAGACGCTGTCGGACCATCGGTATATCCGGTTCGACGTCTCTGCCCAGACCGCGAGCGGCCACCATCCAACAACCCCGATTAACGACGGCCCGCGTTGGGCGCTTAAGCGCATCGACAAAGAACTACTCGAGGAAGCTGCCATAGTCCAGTCCTGGATTTGGGAGTCGACGACGGACGGCCCCGTCGACGTCGAAGCGGTGGCGTTGTGGTTTCGCGGGGCGATGACGCAGATCTGCGATGCGTCCATGCCCCGTGTCCGCCAACAGTCCGCAAGGCGCCAGGTGTACTGGTGGACCGACGAGATCGCGCGGCTGCGCGTTGAGTGCGTTGCGGCTCGCCGCCAGTACACGCGATACCGGAGACGATGTCGACGGGATTCCGTCGAGGAAGACGCGCTGTATGAGGTGTACCGCGCGTCCAAGGAGACTCTGTGGCTGGCCATCGGCGACTCTAAGTCGCGTGCCAGGGAAGAGCTGCTGGGGTCCCTAGATCGGGATCCGTGGGGGCGCCCCTACCGTTGGGTACGGGGCAAATTGCGTCCCTGGGCGCCTCCACTGGTGCAAAGCATGCAACCCCAGTTGCTAGAGGCGGTAGTATCGGCCCTCTTCCCTGAGCGAGCGGGACACGTTCCCCCGGCGATGGCTTCGCCCTCAGCCACAGACTCTCCAGAAGAGGAGAGCACCGATGTCCCCGAGGTGACGCAAGCAGAGACGAGATCGGCCGTGTCGCGACTCCGGGCTAAGAACACAGCGCCTGGACCCGACGGAGTTCCTGGTCGAGCTCTCGTCCTGGCTCTGAAGGAGCTGGAGCCCCAGCTGAGGGGGCTCTTCACGGCATGTCTCGAGCAGGGTCAGTTTCCCAGTGTGTGGAAGGAGGGGAGGCTGGTCCTGCTCAGGAAGGAGGGGCGCCCCGCGGACTCGCCGTCCGCGTATCGGCCCATAGTGCTGCTCGACGAGGCGGGCAAACTTTTTGAGCGCATTATCGCAGATCGCCTCGTCAGCCACTTGTGCAGGGAGGGGCCGAACCTGGACGACAACCAATTCGGTTTTCGTCGGGGGCGCTCCACCATAGACGCCATCATGCGCGTGAGGGCCCTGGCGGAGGAGACGGTGTCCCAGGGTGGGGTGGTGATGGCGGTGTCTTTAGACATCTCCAACGCATTCAACACCCTACCCTGGAGTTGTATTCGGGAGGCTCTGAAATACCATCGCGTGCCTCCCTACCTCCGCCGTACGGTAGGGGCCTATCTGGAGGATAGATGCGTCACCTATCGGGGACGTGACGGTGCCGGTCGGCACCTCATGTCGTGCGGTGTTCCACAGGGATCGGTCTTGGGACCGCTCCTGTGGAACATCGGCTATGACTGGGTGCTGAGAGGCGAGCTCCCGTCGGGCGCCAACTTGACGTGTTATGCGGACGACACGCTTGTCGCTGCCCGGGGGAGCTCGCACAGGGAAGCGACGTTGATAGCCACGGCTGCGGTGTCACAGGTGGTGAACCGCATCCGGCGCCTGGGCCTGGAGGTGGCCCTAAACAAGTCGGAGGCCATGGTGTTTCATGGCCCCCGACGTGCGCCGGCGCCGGGATCACACATCGTCCGGATAGCTGTCGAGTCCACCATGAAGTATCTGGGATTGGTGCTCGACAGCCGATGGGGATTCGGGCCCCACTTCCAGCGGCTGGCGCCCAAGCTGATGGGTGCAGCGGGCGCGCTTTCAACGTTGCTTCCTAACTTGGGGGGCCCGAGCGCCGCCTGTAGGCGGTTGTACGTGGGAATCGTGCGGTCCATGGCCCTGTATGGGGCCCCTGTGTGGGCGATGGACATGACGGCCGGCACTCTCGCCATTCTGCGCAAACCGCAGAGGGCGATGGCCGTCAGAGTCGTCCGCGGGTACCGCACGATTTCCTACGAGGCGGCTTGTGTCCTGGCCGGATCTCCGCCCTGGGACCTTGAGGCGAAAGTACTCGCGTCATTATATCGATGGCGCGAGGAAGAGCGGGCACGGGGCACGAGGCCGGTGCAGCGGCAGATCGCGCTGCGCCGAGAGGAGCTCCATCAGGTCTTGGTGGCGGAATGGCGGCTAAGGCTTCTGCGCCCTACCGCCGGCCTCGCTACCGTCGAGGCGATCCGGCCAGTACTCGACGACTGGCTCGGGAGAAGGCACGGCTCCCTGTCGTTTAGGGTGACGCAGGTGCTGTCGGGGCACGGCTGCTTCGGCAAGTACCTGTGCCGCATAGGCAGGGAGCCGGACGCTCGGTGCCACCATTGCGTCCATTGCGGGGAGGACACGGCGCAACACACGCTTGCCGAGTTGTAGCCTGGGAGGAGCAGCGCCGTGTCCTCACAAATGAAGTAGGAGGCGATCTGTCGCTGCCGGCCGTAGTGCGGAGGATGGTCGGTAGCGCAGAGTCGTGGGACGCGGTGGTGTCCTTCTGCGAGGACGTGATGTCGCAGAAGGAAACTGCGGAACGGGAGAGGGAGATCTCGACTCCCTTCCCCGGCCGCAGAAGGCGCACCGTGCGCAGGAGAAGGGCGGACAACGCCCTTTTCCGGCCCCCATGAATGGGTCCAGGGGCGTGGGACTTGGGGAAGTCCTCGCCCCCTATTTGATGGACCCGAGGCGAAGGCACGCGCGGGGGTCGGCGCGCGCCTCTGAGGCGATGCACGGGGTAGTTAAACACCTCACTACCCCGTGCAGGAGACGAGGCCCGGAAAGACCGGGCCAGCACTAGTGTGGGGCTGCGGAAGAATTTCGATTCCCGCGGCCCCACGCGCACGTGCGAGGAGACACCCGGGGTGGTTTTAGCCGGTAAGAATCCGGCACGCCCCTCCGCCTTTTCCCCAGGCGGAGGTAGTCCATGAGGATTTCCCCCCGAAAAAAAAAAAAAAAAAAAAAAAAGGGCCGGGCGTGAGAGGTCGCCGCCGCTGCCGATCGCCTCTACTAGGACACGGCGGTGCTCCGCCCATGCAGGGCAGGCCCCCACCGTATGCTCCACCGTATCCTCGGGGCGATCATCGCAGTGGTGACACCCGGGCGTTTCCTCCCGTCTGATGATGTGCAGGAACCTCCCGAAACATCCGTGTCCGGTGAGGACCTGCGTCAGGCGGTAGGTGAGGACGCCGTGACGCCTCTCTAGCCACTCCTCAAAGAGGGGTCTTACCGCCGCTATCGTGGCGTGCCCTGCGCTGGGTTGCGACAGTCGCTCTTTCCATGCCGCCATGAGATCGCGCCGGAGGTCCGTCCGCTCCGCCGCGATTTGCCGCGGAAGCGGGGTTTCCCCCCGGCGTAGTGCCTCCGCGCGCCACTCATACAGGCGCGCGAGGACTATCGCCTCCAGATCCCACGGCGGCAGTCCGGCAAGGAGGCTTGCCGCCTCGCCCGAGATCGTGCGGTAGCCCCGGATCAGCCTTACGGCTACCACCTTTTGGGGCGCGTTCAGATAGTGGGCGGCTCTCCGCCGCAGTGAACGCGCCCACACCGGGGCCCCATATGTGGCCATGGACCGCACGACCCCCGCGTAAAGCCTTCGGCAGGAGGCGTTTGGGCCCCTCAGGTTGGACAGGAGCCGCTTAAGGGCGGCCCCGGATCAGCCTTACGGCTACCACCTTTTGGGGCGCGTTCAGATAGTGGGCGGCTCTCCGCCGCAGTGAACGCGCCCACACCGGGGCCCCATATGTGGCCATGGACCGCACGACCCCCGCGTAAAGCCTTCGGCAGGAGGCGTTTGGACCCCTCAGGTTGGGCAGGAGCCGCTTGAGGGCGGCCCCAGTCCGTTCCAGTTTGGGGGCCAAACTTCGGAAGTGCTCCACGAAGTTCCACCGGCTATCGAGCACGAGTCCTAAGTACTTCATCGTGGACTCGACGCCGATGTGAACCCCTCCTGCCGTTAGTTGGGGTCCCGATGGTGGCCTGTTCCAGGGCCCATGGAAAGACATGGCCTCGGACTTGTGCAAAGCCACCTCGAGACCCAACTGCCGGATCCTCTCCACGACTATCGCAACCCCGCGTGTCATCGCGTCGGCCGCCGCCTGATGCGACCTCCCCTGCGCTAGGACCAGCGTGTCGTCAGCGTAGCACACCACGCTGACGCCATCATGGAGGTCAGCCCGCAGCACCCAGTCGTAGCCGATGTCCCACAGGAGCGGCCCTAGAACCGGTCCCTGTGGGACACCGCACGACATCTCTCGCCAGTTCCACTCCCCATCGCGACCGGGGTAGATGACGGCTCTGTCCGTCAGATATGCCTCGACTATTCGACGGAGGTAGGTTGGCACCCGGTGATACCGGAGTGCCTCCCCAATGCAACTCCAGGGCAGGGTGTTAAATGCGTTGGCGATGTCGAGTGACACCGCCACGACAACCCCGCCCCGAGACACCGCGTCCCCCGTCGTGAGGGCTCTAACGCGCATGATGGCGTCCACCGTCGAGCGCCCCTTGCGGAAGCCGAACTGACTATCCGCAAGATCAGGCCCCGTCCTCACCAGGTGCCCGACGAGGCGGCCTGCAATTACTCTCTCAAAGAGCTTGCCGACCTCGTCGAGCAGTACAATGGGCCGGTAAATAAGCACCTTTGTACCTACTCAGACTCAGAAGTCATCATGTCACATGTCATTTTCCTATGTTTTTTACGGTGTGTAGGTACTTAATAAACAAATAAATATGTAAACAATATTAGGTTCTGCCAGTTCCTTATACTGAACCTGCGTGAACTTGCTGCGGTCCTTGTACGGAGGGGTCCAGCCATCGTCTTGAGACCTAAAGCTTGTCAGACTTCTTGTCGTCAGATCCGAACGAGCGTTTGGCGCGGTCTCTAGGAGAGAAGTTGCTGCGCGGCGGTCTGTCAGAGTTTGGTTGGAATTCTCTCTTTTGATATCGGTTTTCTTTCTTACCAGTTTTACAATTATCTTTCCTAATTACGATTAGCTCATGAATTACCAGTTGTTGATTACAGCTTGGAAGGCACTCTTATCTTGCTGCAATATTAACGATCCCGTGAACATGTTTACTGCCAAACTAAAACAAAAATTAGAAGTTTTAGAAATCATCTTGTTACAGAAACTTCATTCATAACGTTGTGAGAGTTATGAAATTGATATCAAAGCAAATAATAAATGTTTTTATTGAAATTAGGCTGTAAATCAGCTCTTTTTGAAAGGCAAGTTATAAAAGACAGCCCCGAATTCGCCATTCACCTATTGATCGATAGGGCTTCTCATTGACCAGCACTTAGGCCTGCTTGCACCACAAATCATTATATGCTCTCAATACAAATCGAGTGAGGTTTGGTTACCGCGGCTGCGTCCGCTGGTCGCCGGCGGGGCGCGGCGCGTGCAGCGCGGCGCGGCGGTAGCGCTCCAGCGACAGCTGCATGGGCACCGCGCCCGTCGGCTCCACCTCCTCCGCGAACACCGCGCTGTCTGCGGAGTGGTGAGCGCCAGAGGTTCAGACACACAGGATGACACACAACGTGCTAAGCGGTTCCTAATAAAATCTAGAATTTATTATTCGTCTTCTAGCAAATCGAACTTCAAAATACTTACTTGTCAAACAAACAACCCTAATAACTATCTACTCAATATGCTGCTGCGTACCAGAGAAGACACATTCTATTAATTTATTTATTTTAACTAGGCACGGGCACGCCTGTAAGTTTCTATGTATACATGTAGGTACTACCAATTCCAGGAGTACCTACTAGAAATTCACATACAACAAAGCAACATTTTCTTGGGTCAAGTAAGGTAGGGGGCTGCTTACCGAGGCTAGACGAGGCTGAACCGAGCTGGCTTTGTATAGAATGACGTGAATCAAATGTTATAAAGACCACGCCACGCTGTCGCATCATGGGAGAAGTCTATCAGCCAGATATGCCGATTTAGATATACACTCGGCGTCACAAAAATCGCACCTCTTTAAGAATTCCCTTCAAAGTCATTTTAACCCTATTAATCAATGGTAGACATATGACTATAAGGTATCATTGGAAAGGCAATTTATTTAAATTTCAGAATAAATCAATGGATTTGGTTTTTTGTTTACCAGGGAATAAAAAAAAGCAAGCTAATACAAATGATTAAAAAGTTAAATTTTATTTTATCAGCAAAAAATTACAACAAAGTCCTTAAAAACAACTTAAAACCTAGTGTTACCCCCCCTAGCCCTGATGACTGCTTCCATGCGTTCTCTCATGGACCTAATTAATGTGACAACAGTCTCTTGAGGAATGTTGTCCCATTCTGCAACGACGGCATCTTGGAGGTCTTGGAGAGTGGTAGGGGCAGGATCACGTGCCCGTACTCGCCGTTTCAGTTCATCCCAAAGGTGCTCAATAGGGTTCATTTCTGGACTTCGCGCCGTCCAGCGCATAACAGGGATTCCAACTTCTTGCAGGTAGTCTCTTACAATTAAAGCGGTGTGACAGCGGGCGTTATCGTGCATTAACGTGAACCCACTGCCAACAAAACCCGCATAAGGGACAACCTGCTCCTCTAAGATCTCTTATGTACCGAGCAGCAGTCAGCGACCCTTGCCCGCGAGCACTTCCAGTCCGAGAAACACACACAATGTTCGTTTTACCGTCGATTGACATGCCGCCCCAGAACATGCACGAGCCACCCCCGTATTCCACTGTCTCTTGAATACAGGCTTGTGCGAATCGTTCCCCTTGTGACCTATACACTCTTCGACGCCTGTCGTTGCAGAAAAGACACACCCTCGTCTCATCCGAGAAGAGCACAGCCCTCCAGTGGTCTATTGTCCAATCCACATGGTCACGGGCAAATTGCAACCGGTCTCTCCTATGCTGTGCAGTCAATTTTGGCCCTGTAGCAGCCCTATGAGCCCCCCGCCCTCCCGCATTCTTCTTCTAATCGTGGAGACGCTTACAGAAGTTCTGCGAGCTGATCGCAGTTGTTGTTGCAGCTCAACAGTATTGGAGAACCGATTACGTAAAGACGTCGAAACAATGAAGCGATCGTCTCTTTCGGATGTGCACCGTTGTCTTCCAGATCCACGTCTTCGGATATAGCCACCAGTCTCTTGGAAGCGTTGGAACACTCGTCGAACGGCAAAACGACTCAAGTTCAGTTGCCGAGCAACATCACATTGCCGCATCCCTGATTGCAGTAGTGCAATGACTTGAGCGGCTTCATCTGCAGTGGTATCCATCTTCTGGTGTATTTTTCTTGCTGTCGTTGTTCACGTGTGTTCACTTCAAAGGTTGAATAGCGAATGACCCACATTCGTTGGGAAGTCGCTGCGTCCCCGTAAGAGGGCGCGGCTAGCGGTGCCGGGGCATCGCCCCACGGCCGCGGTTGCAACACGTCGGCCCGTAAATATGGGACTCTCGTTTGGTTCGCTGCATTGTGGCTTGTTAGCCGCGGTCGGGCGCGTGTTAGTTACACGCGCCCGTGTGAGTGGTTGCTATGTGTTTTTCTGTAGGCGCGCCACAGCGCTTGACCCACATTTAACCCGGGTCGCCCGTTTTATACCCTTGTAGGGAGGGGCAATTAGTGGCCGTTGCAATGCGTATTTTGACAACATTTTTTTTAACGTTACGTGCTATTGAGATCTGTTGTGTTTAGGAATTCTAACTGTTGTTAATTTAACACGTTGGCGGACAGTAAACGCCCCTAGACGTAATAACAATAAAACTTCTATTGTGTCTCGTTCAGTGTCCTTCAAGGGGTTAAAGGTCGTTAAACATACTTTCAATTGATACCAATATTAATTGGGTTTAATGTATTCGTTACTGGCGGGACATGTTTTAAACTTATTTTCGAAGAGGTGCGATTTTTGTGACGCCGAGTGTAGATAAGTAGTTAACATACCAATGAGCAGTAAGCGCACATGCTGCATGAGAGGTGACAGGTGATGACACACCCGCGCTCGCTCCTCCTCGGTCCAATGCGCCGTGGGCTGCGCCACGCCGGCACGTTGCTTGGCCCACGCCAGTGCACAGCGCCATACTTCCTCCTCGTCCAAGCATAACTGAAAAGACACAGCAAGCAAAAATAACCCTTGCTGAACGGTGAACCTTCGAGACTATGGTGAAAAGCGAAACATACCACAAATAAATGTTAAAATAATTAAGTATACAAGTCGTGATGGCTCAGTGGTTAAGGCCTCGACTCTCATGCACGAGGTTGTGGGTTCAAATCTGGACAAGTACCAATGTGACTTTTTCAATTCATACATAGGTACTGAATTGGATTTATCTTGAACATTACTGACATTCGGTGTAGGAACATCTGGACTTTATAATTGATATTTAAATCTGAAATCGCCAACCTGTCTTGAGCAAGCGTGGCACGGTGATCAATGCTCGTGCCTTCTCTTTAAGAAAAGAGGTAAAATAATGGCCTTCGCAAGTTCGTAGGTATAGGTATTATTGCTACAATTGATACCTAGTGGTGTTGTTAAGAACCAAATCTTGCGAAGGAATTTTATGTTTACGTATACCTACTTATTTGTGTATTTTATTACTTCAGCGTGGGTATTTGATTTCATTGATGTTATTTTTGATTTAAAACCAATAAAAAGTAACTGTACCTACATCTATTATGAGTAGGGAAACTGTTTATTAATAGATGGTAGGTAATAAAGCGCGGTATAAAGTAGCGCGTCACCACTATGACTAGGTAAGGTACCTACTAATATAGCGGAAATTTAAAAAAAAATACTAACGAAGTCAGAAGAGATGAGTTTGATTAGCGCTTCCTTAGGCAGGTTTAGAAAAGCGTTGGTTTTGACACAGTCAGCCGCGTTGTCTCCGATGAACGCGATGCAGCGCTCCATGAACGACGACGCACTTTTCCCGCCTGTTGAACGACGATCAGTTTAATTTCAACAAATAAACAAAAACTGTACAACATAGACAAAACTGAGCTTGCTAGCTAATGTCTACTCGTCTTGAGAGAGCAGTTTTGATTGTAATAACTGTGGTTTCAGTTATGTACTAGTAATTATTCGTTATTCTTTCTAGTGTCCAGTAGGTACCTACCATTTTTTGCTGTCTGATCAATGAAATATTTACTCTTACCCCTTGATCTGGTTTGCAGTACCTACCTAGGTATAATTTTTTACCCAGTTCCAGCAGAAAATTACTCAAGATGTATTTTTCAAACATGGACTAAGAAAAGATATGAAGATTCTGTAGTTTCTACTTACCAGATGGTGTGTCAACATATTACCTATTTGATTTCTTAAAATGTGATGAATCCAAAGTCATTTTAAATAGGTTGATCATTTAATTTTAGTTATAACTATTTAAATGCCTCTGCCTAACCCTTCGGGAGTACAGGCGTGATGTTATTGTGCCTGTTGTGTTTTTTTAATGAAGCTTGCCTGTCACTATTCCTTCTTCCAGTGACCTTGGTATTATTAGACTACTTGAGAGACGGTGAGTTTACTACAAAGCAGTTCAATAAGTAATTTCATTTGACCAACATACCTGTTGTTGCGGGTGGGCACCAGTGGTGAAATATTACACTGGTATCAACAGAATCATAACCAGTATGAGATAGAAAGTGTTGAATAACACATTGACGGTCCCATCAATTTTAGGTAATTTTGTGGTATGTCCAATGGGTTTTTTTTTATAAACCGTCTTATTTTATGTTCAGAAAATCAATGTTTTAGCCACCAGGCCAGGAAACATGATTCAGTTGTCTTTGGCTAATGCACTGACAGTCAACTAGTTAAGAAGAACCCTGACGGTTGGCTTTCAGGATTGAGTAAGTTATAGAAAATATTCTTGTTTTATATATTTAGTGGTTTATAAATAAACCCCATGTTTGTTTAACTGTTTGGAGTTAAATGTGTTGTGCCAACCCCGAGAAACATGGCAAGAGCAGGAAGATAATGATGTTTAATGCCAGTCAACACTCATAAAAACGTGCCTACTAATAATGTGTTCCCAGTAAAAGAACTTAGTATGGTACTGTTCATTTTAGGCACTCATATGCCTCGTGTCCGATTAACTTTCCAGAATATTATGTTCACTTGTGTGTTCAGACATGTTATTTTATAGATAATACAGCAACTCTGGTCTGCTAGTGTCTGCAACTCCATGACAGAGCGCATATGTTAGTATCAAGTTTGAGTACCTCATATTTTAACAGACAAGGTAATCCACACTTCAGTTGATTTGCACTACTACCTACTCATTTATTCATAATCAAGATATTGAATATAATTAGTTTCCGTCTGTGTTACTGTATTCAGGAACCGTTTCAAACTCTTTCAAGTTGTGGTATATTTTTATTGATACAATGAAACTTTGTTAAACAGAAAGCAAATAAAAGTCGTTTGGCAATTAATCTTAACTTTAATTAGGTAGACACTGGTGCATTACACTCACAAGCGCGGCAACGCTTTGCAAAAATAAAAACATGAGTTTCTTCTTATCCTGGAGGAATGAACTTAGAACTAAACTTCATAACCTATCACACCGACGCATTAGGATTCACGTTCTGGATTAACGTTATATTGTCCCCTTTCATCATTATTCTTCCAATTTGCTTCCTATTCTTCGTCTTCATGTGGACTTCTTCGGCTTCATCCAAAACAATGTTCATGTACTCGTCGAATCCCACGATGTGTCCCTCAATTCGTAGATTCACGTTCTCGTACAACCAAATTTGAACTCGACTTCTGTTCTGTAAATATCTGAAGATAAGGTTGATGGGTTGGACCATCACCTTCTGGACTTTCGGTGGGCCTTTGTATGCCATTTTGAATTATATTCTTACGCACAATCTAGGAATATTTATATTGCCTAAAACAAACGCTACCAAGCCCGGCTTCGCGGTTTGCGTTCCGTCAATTTGTCGGGTCAATTGTCAACATTTTTTTTTTTCGTCTGTGGTCCTATGGATAGTTCACCGACGCTGTGTGTTGGGGCTGGCTTGTTAAGATTTTACCATAGACATTTTAGTCGATTTTATTTGACTGGCATGGTTGTTACTTTAGAATAACATACTGTTTTATATGAACGCCAAAATGGGAAACCTTTCTTAATGAATTTATCCCCCTAGAGGGAACTATTGCACTATCTATCAAAGGTTAGTGGAAAAGGATTTCTTGTGTGTCCAAGTGACCAATTTTATAAAAAAATAATTTTTTGTCAGACAATAATCGTTGTTATTACAAACTTTTATGTACTTACTTACAGTCATTTTATTACGTATGATGTATAGGAGCTACGTACATAACCTTAAAATGGTAATTGATCGTAATTTTAATTTCGAAATACCTTAGCCACAAGTTCACAACCGATCACAAGTAATCACAACACAACGCGACATTTTTTTTTTTAATTTAAATTCTTTTTCGTATGATAATATGTTATATAGTAGTGACAATTGACTTGCGTCAAACGATACAAGAGGCAAAAGTTGAGCATCGAAAGGTAAAACGACTAAATAGGATAATTTAGTCGATTTCTAATTTCATGCTATATAATTAGAAACTTTATAGAAACAGTTCACAGTTCTGGTAAAAAAAAAACAAAGTACAACCGAACCAGATTACCGGACTGAAAAAGGTACAAAGTACAATGGAACCGGGTCAAACCAATGACTAAAGACTTCTTTAGTCATTGGGTCAAACCGGCTCGTAATCTTCTAGGAAAAAATTTTTTTTTTTTTTTTTCTCTTTGCCCTACTTGGGCAGGCTAAGGTCTTGGACCATAGGTACCGCCTCAAGGAAAAAATCAAAGACACACGAATGACAGCGGCAAAATGATACATACTCAGAACAATAACTTTATTGTTCTGAGGATACAATGACGTTTGTACCCCCTCTGCAACTCCTTCATGCCCCTGTGTCGCCCGCGGCAGCCGGCCGACCCGTAGACAGAGAATGCTATTCTCTGTCTACGGGCCGACCCGCCATCTTGTAGTTTGTGTTGTGTTGACCAAGTTGACAATGTCAGTAAGTGTCAGCTTGACTTAACAATCTTAACATTGTTGTATGGCGGCATTCGCGGTGAACACAAGTTGTTTTTTGTGATTGTGATTCCGATATTACAAATTCTTTTGGATTTCTCCGCTGATTACGTTGAGTTGAGCACTAGTTCCTCCATATTATCGTCAAGGCTTTCATAATGCACTACAACAAGTGTTGTGTACCTGGGCTGTAATAACACGCGACAGGACGCTTTAATATTACACAAGTTCCCAAATTGTGAAAATAGACGCAATAAGTGGTTAGATTCCATAAACTGTGCTTCTCTGCGTGCTTTGAGTGTGGTTGAATTGGGCAAACAATGTGTGTGTCATGAGCATTTTGTGGCAAGGTTTCTTACCCAAAAATCACGTCTTTTGATGCAAGCCTATCCTACTTTGTTCACTGAACATGAAACCTCTACTGGAGTTCCAACACATTCTAACTCAGGTAATTATTGTCGAATTGCTAAAGTATACAACACTCCTCGGGTGAAAGTTTTAGTACATACCTACTAGCCAGTTAAAAACGATCCTATGTCATAAACCTATCTACAAACAAATCCATTCACCTAGTTTATGTTCGTGATCGAGTAACATCAGAACATTTTCAAAACATCCACTTTCACATTTTTAATATTTCTAGCTGTAGTTGCTGTTAGCTGTTACAATAATACTTAATGTGATTTTTAATTTTGTGATATGAGTGATAAATATCTTACAAAATCATCATTATTCTCCTGCCCTTATCCCAATATATTTGGGGTTGGCGCAGCAAGTCTTCTTACATACATCTCTATCAGCCATCATCTCAGTATTCACCCCTTTCTAGCTATAATTATATATCACTAGGCTTCACGATTGGCTGACATCAACCCACATAACTTCCAAAATGATAACTAACTTGAAGTACTTGTATATTTTTTCAGAAAATCAGAACCCAAGCCTGAAATTGAACACAATTATTGCCGCACTCTACATGTAGATCACAATTATGCTGCTTCTAGGCCTACACGTTAGTATAACTAACTTATTATGATTTGTTTGTTTATATATTTAAGTTATTCAACCTTTTAATTGCCAGTCACAAATAGATGACAAGCCAAATTGTGTCCAGTAAGTCACGTTCTTTGTGTTTTACTCATAACACTGATACTGTTGGCGGCTTTGGCGGGCGCTATACAGAGAAACTTAAAAGTTAAAGCTGCCTTCTAAACTAATTTAAATTTACATTGTTTCTCTTTCAGAATCAGTTCCTTCAAGGGTACCATTTGTAAACGCTAACATCAATGTTATGCGACAAGCTCTCTTATTCATCAGCTTTGGAAATAGGTAAGTTAAACAGATATTTATTTCTAAATGATGACTTTTTTGTGACTTAACATAGCAATTAAACATGATACTTTAATACTCCAATGTGTATGCTTCAATAAATGTTTTGCATGTTGTAACTTTCAGACCCTGTTCCTTCCACATCAAAAGCACCTTATATTGAGTTTTGCAACATTCAAGAAACATTTTCAAATGATGTTTCTTTGGAACCTCAGTTAGCTACCGTATCAATAACTGAGTTGGGGCACCAAATTACAAAGAAAAAGAGAAGATTTGACATCAAGTACCTTACTCCAACCTGCAAGGAGCTTTACATTGAGTACCGAAAATCAAGAAAGTTACTAAGTTTTCACTGTAGAGCCAAAAAAGCTATAAAATTATCGAAGGATCATACATTTCAGAAATTGACTGCCAAAATGAATCCTACAGCAAAAAGCATAATGTGGATGCAATTCATATTATGTACAAAAAAAACAAAAAAGGCAGAAGATTCATGAAGGAAGAATAAATAATTAGTCTCACTGGCAATTCCGAAACTTCCATTACAATTCATTTAATTGTGAGGATGAAACCTGAATGAAATCACTGTTTCAAAAAAATGTTAATGTTTGTGAAATTAGAGACAGTGATACTGATTTCCAATCAAATAGTCCTAACAATGACTGTACTTGTAAACCTTTGCACTATGGCGAGACGTGAACGCTTGAATGTACTATCGAGGAAGTTCATATCTAAGCAGTTTTAGAACAAAATCCCGTGAACACGATGACCGCATCTGTTTTACATTAGTTACTGTTAGCGCCCGAGCGCTACAGGGAAAAATAGTCCTAAAGGTGCATAGATATGAACTTCCTCGATAGTACATGCAAGAGCTTATACTGCCAGCTGGGTAATAAGAAAAATATTAAATAAATCGAAGTTTCGGCAGTGTAAGAGTGTAAGAGTGTGTGTCCCAAAAATATTATAATGGTAAAAGGGGTTTAATATATGCATCTGAACATTTTGTTATGCTTTTTGGCATAATTTTTACAGAAACTAATCTGTTTTTGGACTCAAATGCACACAAACACAACCTTGCGACCAACATTTATAATATAATACAAAACAAATGTGCATTTGAGTTTATTACGTGCCAAAAACAAAAATTACATCTTTCAGGCATTCATTTCTCTAACAATAAGACTAACCATACATAATTGGTGCAATATAATAGATAAAATATTAAAAGATAAGTACAGACATTGTTAGACTGGAAAACATGAGTAGCAAGCCAAACATGCAAGCGAAAGCTTTAGAAAAATTTAAGAAAACACTGAAGAAAAATCCAAATAAATAATATTATTTATTGCATAACATCTAGTATTTTCATTTGCCTTTTCCTTTTTGAAACTGATGAAACAAGTCTGGGTGGTTTCTGTAGCATATGTAGCTGTATAATGCATGCCTTTGCTTACATACAATACCCAACAATAAAAAATGACAACTGTCAAGCATCATTTTCCCATAACCAATCAGAAGCAAGTCGCTGTGTCCAATACTTTTTGTAGGGGAGTTGTGCATCTGAACATGATCTGAACGTAGTTCTCTATTAGTTTTCTATATAGTCTGTGGATATAGACCCGGACTTTAAAAAAGAAAATCTCTTAGAAGTTCGATCAGGCCTGCGACAGCTTTAGTTCCAAAAAATGCGTTATGGCGCTACTTTCGGTAGCCATGTTGTTGGCAGCCATTTTGGCTGTTGAGTGTTGCGTATAACTGTCAAACTGACAGATTGTATTTTCAGTAATTTCAGTCATTCATGTTCGTGTCGAATCTCTGGGTTAGTTTGTGTATTATTCGTTATCATCGCTTTATTGCTTGAGTTGAGACATAATTATATATAATGGTGAGTAGATACTCTCTCTACAAATAGCCTTTGTTCACATTATCTGCATAGCAGTTGCAAATTATCTAGGATAAAAAGTATCCATCATCATTATAATTATCATAATATCCATCTGTATGTTAGTCCAGGTCATGGTCTAACTGTGTACCAAATTTCATCCAAATATGTTGAACTGTTAAACCACAATTGCATAACAAACATCTAAACTTTGACATTATTTTATAAATTAGTAGGATTGTGATCCATCAAATTAAGTTGTACTCAATAGCTTTTTTGTTTGCAGATGGAACTATTGAGATGTCAGGACAACACCTAAGTGTAGTGTATGATCCCCCACACTTACTTAAGGGGCTAAGGAACAACCTTACAAAAGACATGTTTTTCAAAAGCAAAGTTGCCACTTGGAAGGATATTGAAATGGTATTTGATGCTGATTGCCAACTAGGTCATACTAGAATGCATAAAAAACTAACAGAGCACCATATTCACGCAGCAAAAATGAAGAAAATTAAAGTGAGTGTAGCTGCCCAAACTCTGAGTGCAACAACCAGTGGAATGCTTAAATACACTGCATTGTTCAGTAAGTTTTTACTTTGTTATCAATCAATCACTCACTTACTCACTTTACTTTAATTTATTTAGGGTCTCCGACAAAAGAAACACAAGAATTCACACTATACATATTCACTCTTTGTTAAAAAGAATTAGGTTTTTAATAATTGGGTTTTAATTTTTACAATTGAGCCATTATGACTAATAAGACGTTTGATTTAAACTAATATACTAAGAATAATACCAGTTGCACTTTCTTGTAGTCTGATAGAATGGAAATGGAGACATTGTTTGTTTGTTATACTTATATATAATTATGTATTTCAGAAACTACAGCCTCGGGTTAAAATGTCAGTGAGACAATGGCCACAACAGGCGAAGCTGTGGAATTCATGGACAAGCTCTTTGACAGCGTGAATGGATCTCGAGGGAGTACTGTCCGGGGCAAACTTCGTGGACCAATAAAGCCAAACGCCCATCAAATTTTCAATTTTTGGACAGAAGCCAAACAAATATTAAATAATATCCAATATATTGATAATAGTAGCAAGAAAGCCCTCAAAAATAATAAAATCTATAAGGTTCGAGTTCCTTCTCATAATGGATGGGTTACAAATATAGAAAGTTTTGAAAGGTTGTCTAAACTGTTGTTCGAAAAATATGATATACAATATTTTTATCCTAGAAATGTTAATCAGGATCCTCTTGAGAATTTTTTTGGTAGGATCAGAGCCATCAACTACAGGAATGTCAATCCTGATGCAAATACTTTTTTGAATGCTTTTAAATCACTGCTAATGTCCAACGTTATGGGTCCACATTCAATATACGCAAAACTGTGAGGATGATACAGGAAACACAGTTGTAGATTTTTTTAAACTCATATTTTCATCCAATGTTGATGAGAGTTCCTCATCAACATTTGATGAAGATAAAGAAAATGCCGTGTGTAGTAGACCCATAACAATGACGCAAAACGTTAGCAGTAACCAATCACTAAATCCAGTAAACGAAAGATGGCGCGTGCACTCTTCTGCATATACAGCAGGGTATATGTGCAGGAGAGTGACAAACAAATTTAATTGTAGGAGATGCTCTGATACTTATACGCAAACAAAAAGAGATGTATTTCATAAATGGATTGAACAACGAGAATATACCCTTTTAAAACATCATAATTTAACATATCCATCAAAGAAGTTTCTAATGTTATATAGGAATATCTCGGGCCTTATACATGATTACTTGAATAAGTATGCATACAAAAAATGTGTAAAAAAACATTTAAAAACGGAAATAATAAAGAAATTTGATTTAAATTGGTTGGGGTGTACAGGTCATAACACCGAAGTAAAGGAATGGTTGCTTAATTTAATGATACGCACCCATGTTCATAATTGGTGCAACATAATTAATACAATTTTAAAAGGAGGTGTACAAGAAAAACTTGTGAAACAGATGTGTGCACCTCAACAAATTGCCTTTGAGAAATATAAAGCCCATAGGTTAAGACGAAAAAATAAATAAAAAGTAAAATCTGAAGTCTTTTTTTTACATTTCTTTCGTTATATTCGTATCCAATGAACATATAGGAAGAAACATTGAACATTGCAAATAATAAAATTAACCCTATAAGAATATTCCATGGCACATCACTATGCTATCGATATTCTATGCCGGATGGTCAGCGTCATTTTTATAGTACGCTGTGGGTCATCCCTCAGTGACATTACGACACTAGCGCTTGGCGCATATTTTTGGAACTAATCGTCAACCATAGTACTGTCCTATCTGTCTCCGACTAGTATATAGTTATCTGTGAGTTCGATCCATTTAGTCATCGACGGAGCTGAGGGCCTCATAAAAATAAATAGGTACCTATCTAATACGTAAACACTTAAAAATAATAGTAAAGCGACGAGTACATAAAAATCTACATTTTATCGCTCAAAACACAAAATGTAAAATTTTTTACCAAAACAACAAAAAGTGTGCGATGGCCGGGAATCGAACCCGGATCAACTGCTTGGAAGGCAACTATGCTGACCATTACACCACCATCGCATCTGGGAAAAAGACTAAAATTTGTATTTAGAATATGCCACATTATTATTTAATTACGCACCTGGGCGATCTTGAATTTCCATAGCTGCTGCTAACAATGTGCAAGCGCTTTCCACGCTCAATGTAGATGTAACGTGATCTTCACAAGCTGATCTAAGATCTTCTACTCCTAAATCTGCAGCCAAGGTCATCATTTCGAAAACTCCAGAGTCTTGCAGCAATAGCTGTGAATTAAGATTGTTTAATTAAAAAAAAGCGTGATAATAAACAATAAAATTATAAAATGTTTAAGATGGCGCCACCTAGTCATTTTGTTTGTAATTACGCGCATACGAACTTTTTTTAGTTCGTCACTTGAGGAACTGCCATCATTTTCAAAATTAAATTATCAAACATATCAATCATAGCGTTGGTAAATTATTTTATCTCACCTTGCCAGTGTACACATACTGAATAAAAAGTCGGAAAGTTTCAACTTGGACATGCGGCATTCGAATCGGTGTTGGCTGCGCGCCAATAGATGGCGTTACGGAACACCCTGGGATCCGACAAACTTCCCCTCGTTTTGTGTTTTGAAAGCTCTTGCATCTAAAACAAGTAGAGAGATCATTTTAATTAAATATTTTTGAATAAAATAAGTTTGATGGTACTTATTAATAAAAATTCACGATGCAAAATATAGCTATATGAGAAATTGAGCACAGATTTGTACTCTATTGTACACTATTACCAAAAATACAGAATATCGATACCTGGTTGAACTTCTACCTCTAAAAAGTTTGCAGCTTTTAAACTTAGCTAACATGCAGTTTAATATTTCACAAAGGCGAGCATCTTGCAGTCGGTAATTAAAAACCGATAATCCTCTCTAAAGAAATTATAAGCGCAAAACATAGCTCGGAAAAACTTAGTTTTCGAGTTGTGCTCTAACTTGTAAGTTAAGGAAAAGTTGTAGCGCCGAGCAGCGCACCCTGGCGGCGTGTAGTGCACTCGTGGCACGTTTAATAAAATATCGGTACAGGACAAGTTATTTTCACGCGGTAAGTGTAACATTATTGGCCGTAGATAATTTGATTAATAACGGGAAATTTTATTATGGTACCTACAATATTCCTTCAGAATTAATTAATTTCTTCCTAAGTAGGTTGTTAAGCTGCCTAAGTACCTACTTATTCTTTGCTTGCAAAAATTAGATTAAGAATGCTGGAGACACTAGCTTACTGCTTAGAGGCCTATATTTCTAATCTAAATATCCCAATAGTTGACGGATTACGTGTAGATTATTGTCGTGTATCAGTGTCGAGACACGTTCGTTATTTCGCGTTGATTAGACAAGCTCGCTGTGCCTGGAACTCTGCTGATTGGATTTGCTATTGACTAAATTCAATTTTGAACTGACTCGGCTCAGTGGCGGTGATTTATCACCTTGTTTACGTAATGTTACGTTAATTGGATCGCTCGGCATGTGTTTATCTAGTCAGCTTAGTTGTTCAAAGAAAGGTAATTTGGTTTTACTGTGTTGAGTGATAGAGAAAGTTTTATATGTAGGTACCTAATGATTGTATCGACTGAGGAATTATTTTTTAAAGAGTAAGTAGGTATGCTCAGATTGTTTGGTCACGTTGAGAGGATAAATCAAAGGATAATTACAAATAAATTATTATAATAAATATTAAGAATAAAATATTAACGAGTCAGATATGAATGGAAACGCCGCGCGCCGGGAAGGGACGCTCTAAAAGGACATCATTCTATTAGTCACCTTATTGCAGATGCTCCTCAGAAAAATCAGGTGCGTTGTACTCGCAACTGGGCTGCGTGTATGACTGGATATGATCGCCTACTCCCGTGGGAAAAGGTGTGAGTTTTATGTATGTTTTGTGATTGTATTTTTATCCCAATCTAAACTAATATTGTAAAGAGGAAAGATTGTATTTTTGTATGTTTGTTTGTTACGCTCTCACGCTTAAACTGTTGAACGGATTTGGCACATGGGTAGACCATAATTAGGACATAGGATACTTTTTATCTTGATATTCCCACGGTTACAACTAGTTCCTCATCAACAGAAAAATAAAGCAGCTCTTCTATCTATCGGTATATAGATACAGAAGATGCTCACAAATTTGCAGATGATACCGTTATAATGTAACAGTGATGCGGTACAGGAACAGTACCTACCCTACCTACTTTCGGTATTTTCAATAGGTGTGCAATCTGTCCAGTGTTCGGTTTAAAGAATTAGAACACAAAGTTCACCTAACACGCGAGATTTACAAATAAATCACATACCTATATGTACTACCTACATATATATAGGTATATCATAAACTGTATAAGGTAAAAAAAATGAAACTTAACTTATTTTAGAAAAAAAATAAAGAACATCCAAATAGTTTATCTTTATTGTTTATTTAAAAAAAAACGGTTTCAATAATTTATGTACGTACATGAACTGATCTCCTCATTACTAACATAGTTATAAGATTATGTAATAAGTACTAACAAAATATGGACATTTAAATAAGTAGTCCGAACTAAACGAATTTTACTTTTATTTATTTATTTTTAAAGCCTATTAAAATATTTCCGAGTTTAAAGCAGGAAAAGTATTGATATGGTTTTATTTTTTATTTACTTTTTTATCTTTTATGAAAATAAAGATAAAACTGACTGAATTAATCTGACTTGTGTGAAATAATATTATGTAGATTTTTATTCCTAATTACTTTGTTTTTTGACCTGCTAATTTTATTATACATTTCTATGTCGAGTTGATGAACCCTATTCTGTAGGTAGGTACAATAGAATTTATTATAATTGGATTGATTGAGTTTTAATTTGATATGTTATTTGCTTTGAATAATGGACAAATTTATAAGTAATTGATGTTTATATCCTAATAATAAAAATAACCTACATGTTACGTGTAGGTTAAGGCAAAACATGACAGTGCTTTATTGTTATGTAGGTAACTTGTTGCTTGCCATGTGCGAGTATACTTGGGTATGTTTTGGACGAATAAATGATCTATTTCGATTTATTTATATGTCTATGGTAACATAATGACTCCGTGAGTCGATAACAGGAAAACCGAATAGGTATTTAAAAATCGGATTCTAAAGATTTTAAATTCAATCAAAAGGTTATTTATCATAAACAGGCATTTTATTCGATCTAGCTAGGTAGTTAGGACACTAGATGTCTCGAACACAATATTTTATGACTTAACAAATAAAAAAAATAACGTTATGTGTTTTGTGTACGATCGTCGAAAAATGGTAAGTAGGTATCCTATGTCGCATTTCAAAGCCTTCTATTATATATATATAGCCTTCTATTTCTAAACTTCCCTATCAATCACTCATCTAGTAGGTATCTGTTCCTATAAATAATTGATAACCCAGCATTACAGCCTGGTCCCAGGAGTGGCAGCCATTAGTGTAGGAGCGCCACAATGTGAGGTCGCTCCTGTGAATATTTCAACATGTTTTGTCCCACTTAACGACGTTTACTAACATCGCGGGACTTCCAGATATTCTAAGATTAGAGATGATTTTGGGCGGGATTCAATATGTAGGAGTATCGTTGTTATACCGTGTCGAGGGTAGAGCTGAATATACAATAAACAGATCATTATTTAGTTACCTGGTAGACTTTTTCAAACTACATAAATAGGTAAATCCTTGCTATAAATAAACTACAAATAGTTATACAAACAGTGTAACAGTACGGTGAACTCCTGAATCACATCGTAATATAAACGAAAACTTTGTTAGTATAAGTATTTGCACATTTTGCGTCTCAAAAGTTTTCCTTGCAAACTTTCTTTTACCACTCAATTAGATTTTCTTGGCATGTTAAGAGAAAGATACACTGTTTATTTAAGCTAGATATACTTACACCTACCACCCATATTCCGTAGCATCCACTCAAACTGAACTAATAGTAGATACTACTTAACTAGATTCAGTTAAATCTGAACTAAACTGGCTACTGTGTAGGTGTAACAAATCATTCCTGTAATCCTATCAGTACGTCCCGCAGTAGCTACAGAGTGTACCAAGTCCACCACCCTGCTGCCGACTACCGCCACTAAGTTATGCAGCCGATCTCAATTAATTGTAAACCCGCTGTAGCGTTCATTGCCTGATTTATTTGCGGTAACTCACTGGCTCCTGGGTGGAGTTTGTGAGGAGCCACAATATTACATCTGCTGTAATTCTTCTGTCTCGTGTTGATGTCTGTTGGTTTGTTTAGCGATTTGTGTTTCGATTTATTGATCATCGCGCCTAGCCTTTTCTCAACTATACCCCTTGTTAATACTGCTCGACAGACTATTGGGCTTGTGACTACCCGTAAATAGTCGCGATGCGACAGCGCGACGCGACTCTAGTAGAGCGATTGCTTTGAAAACTTCATTGAAATTGTTCTACAAAAGTCACGTCGCGCCTTTCTGCGGGAGCCTTGACGCCCTCGATATGTATTGCACGGTCATCCAGCCATGGACCGACCTCGGCGATTAATTATGATTAATAATTTGTCTGCTTTGATTTGTTTTATTATTTTACAGACATTGAAAATTATGATCCTGCGCTACCTGCATCCTGTGGATTCCCACAACCAATGCATGGTAAATAATAATGAAAAATTGATTGAAATCTAACTTTAAACAAACTTGCATTTTTCAGGTACCTACATATTATTAGGTCCTTAGGTACATTTATGAAATTGGCGTTTTGTCAAACAGACCACTTTGATCTCAAATGTCTGGCGTTTGGTTAGGAATTCCAAATTCAAATTTATTTCAAATTTAGGCTTGTTTATTGTGTTTCCAATTTAGCGATTCATTTGTTTTCGCGCCATTTGATTTTTGTTTGACATCGTTCTGCTCACAATATGGAAAACTTAAAATATCGGGTTATTGACGAATACGAGTTCCACCGTGGCACCAGCGCTGCAGAAACAGCTCGAAGGATTAATTATGTGTATGGGGAAGCTACCGTAAAAGAAAACACGGTACGTTTTTAGTTCTAACGTTTTTGTTCTGGACATTTTGACCTAGGAACAAAGCCCGTGGACGATCGGTGACTCTAGTTGATAATGAAGAATTAAAAGTGACCGTGGCAGCGTATATATCTCAAGCCACGTTAGAGTTAGCGGCAGGTTTCGGTGTGAGTTATAAAACTATTTTAATTCACTTGAAACAAATTGGAAAAGTGAAAAAGTCGAAAAATGGGTACCGCATGAATTGAGTGAAGCAAACCAACACACACGAGTCGAGTGCTGCGTTACATTACTCAACCGTCACAATAACGAGGGGATTTTAAATCGCATCGTTACTTGTGATGAAAAATGGATCATGTACGATAATCGGAAATACACATCACAATTTTTAAACCCAGAACCAAAATCCTTTTTTTTTTTTTTTTGTTTCCGGGGTGGAAAATCCTCATGGATGTCCGCCGCCCTGGGGCGGACGGCGGGGTCTGTCAGACTCTTACTGACTAAAAACCACCCCGGTGTTCCATCTCACACCTACGCCGGGGGTCGCGGGAACGTACGATCCTTCCGCAACCCCCGACTGGTGCCCGCCACTGCGGGCCTCTTCGGGTCTGGGGGGGAGTGAGGTGTTTGACTCCCCCCGCGACGTCTAAGAGGGGCGCGCGTGGAACACTACGCGCCGCCACCTCGGGTTCTGGTGTGTGGGGGGCGACAGACGTCCCCGAGTCCGTCACCCCTGGACCCATTTAGGGGGGCTGGAAGAGGGCGTTGTCCGCCCTCCGCCGACGCCCGGTGCGCCTTCTGCGGGCCGGGTGAGTGGACGAGATCTCCCTCTCCCTTTCCGCAGCCTCCTTCTGCGAAACGACTGTCTCGCAGAAGGAAAACACCGCGTCCCAGGACTCGTCGCTGCCGACCATCGACTCGACTACGGCCGGCAGCGACAAGTCACTGCCTACTTCTGAGATGAGGGCACGGCGCGGCTCCTCCCAAGCGGCACACTCTGCCAGCGTATGCCGCGCCGTGTCCTGCCGGCAGTCGACGCAGTGGTGACACCGGGCGTCCGGCTCCCTGTATATGCGACACAGGTACTTCCCGAAGCAGCCATGCCCCGAGAGCACCTGCGTCACCCGAAACGACAGGGAGCCGTGCCTCCTCCCGAGCCAGCGCTCGAGCACCGGCCGGACCGCCTCGATGGTGACGAGGCATGCAGGGCGTGAAAGCCTGTCCCGCCATTCCGCCACCAGGACCTCGCGAAGCTGAGACCGACGCAGCTCTATGTGTCGCTGCATCGGTCCCTCGCCCCGCGCCCTCGCTTCCACGCGCCACCGATACAATGACGCGAGTACTTTCGCCTCGAGGTCCCAGGGCGGGGATCCGGCCAGTACGCAAGCCGCCTCGTAGAGAACCAAAATCCTGCCCCAAGCGAAAGTTGACTTAGAAAAAGGTACTGGTAAATGTCTGGTGGACCAGTGCTGGTGTCGTCGACTACAACTTCCGAAGATCTGGCCAGACGCTTACGGTAGATCAGTATTGTCAACAGTTGCAAACCATGATGGAAAAGCTAGCCGTTAAACAACCGAGACTGGTCAATTATTGCTCTAGCCCATTGTTGCTTCAGGACGACGCTAGACCACACACTGCACAACAGACGACCGCTAAATTAGAGGAGCTGTGATTGGAACGTCTCCAACACCCACCGTACTCCCCGGGGCGTGCACCAACAGATAACCACTTTTTTCCGGAATTTGGACTTGCGAGGAAAAAATTTCAATTCCGATGAAGCTGTCAAAACCGCCTTCAAAGATGTTATCGATTCTCGCTCCCACAGTTGTTTTCAGCAAAGGAATCAATGAACTACCGATGAAATGGCGCGAGTGCATAGATAACAACGCACATACTTTGATTGTTTTTTATTTTTTTTATTAGTTATTTAATTAAATTAACAATACTTATTAGATAGGCTTTACCACAGCTTACAAAACTTAGCGTTCATATTTTGTAGGATGACCCTTGCTTATAATAGCAGCAGCAGCAGCAGCTCAGCAGCGAAGGGGCGTGGAATTTATTAATTTTTTTACAGGATTCAACAGAAATATTTTATTTATTTAGTTATTTTATATATTCTTTATTGTACACCACAAAAAACATAACAACAAAAATTAAACTGAACACTACTTAATATACAATGGGCGGCCTTATCGCTTTCTGCGATCTCTTCCAGGCAACCTTGGAATGGACATAGATTTTCCTGGACATAAAATGGGGCTGTTGTTGGTGCAAATAATAAGTATGTATAGAATACACTAAAATAGATACACTTATATACATATCCTAAATAATAGATACAAAAATACGTACATACTAAATTTATAGGCAACGAAAATAAATTAAGACTATAGATAATTACAATTATGAGAACACGATCACAACGACAAGTAATGTTCCTTCACGAGTCTTTTAAACACAAGCAATGACAAAGCAAAAAATCATTTAAATACATTTTATTGCCATTTGGTGCAGTAATTATTAGGAAAATATTGTTTTCACTCCTCTTGCTCAAAAAGACCGTCATTGTGGCGTACCAGACCGAAGAAAAAATAGCAATTCTTCCTCTAGGGGAAAAAGTTTTTTTTTTTAATTTGGTGTGTCAAATGACAATGAGCCTACAAAAACGAAAAAGTCTGTAGTCATAAGTAGAATAATCATGAATATAGACTCGACTTAATACTGTTTCATAAAAAAAGAACTTCATTTTATTTTTGAAAATGGAACTAAAATCGGCGATCTCTTTGGTAGAATGCATGCAATGCGTTGCGGCTGCAGAAGAAAAAACAAAAAAAAAGACATTGGCGCGAAATCTTTATAATTTTTCTCTAATTGCAAATTGAATTGATAGTGACAGCAATTAATTGTATTGGATTGTTTTATTTTCTCGCAATCGTAGTGAAAAGTAGAGTGTAACACACGGCGCTAAAAACCCATTAAAACTCGGTTTCTATTTACTCCCTCGCTAAGGCTCGGGAGTAAAACTACCTCGTATATAATGGGTCATTTTAGCTCCTTGTATAACAATCTACTATTTTATCAATTTTCAAATCTTATCACCACCTCCGAACGAACGTGATAAATTTTTCATAATCTACTGTCAAAATGTGAAATTTGTGAGAAAATGTGTGCGTCTGTGTTAGCAAGTAAGACATAATGCGTCCCAACTAAACGTCAAGAAGTTATGCCATATGCCAAGAAGTTAACTCACGCCACCGTGCTAGCAATAAAAAACAAACGGTTATGTCGCCCAAGCTGTGATAAAAATGGGGCTCAAGCCATGTCACAGTAGGCCATGCTCGCCCCGCTGGGGTAGAAATATTAACAAATAATCTTTTTAACAAAAAAATTAAACCGCCGAAAAAACTAAAAACAATAAAAGCACTAAAAAGTTAAAAATAATACTATATCCTACCTATATTAATAAACCTAATCTAACCTACGATTAACCTATACTAAAATTAAAAAAAAAATTTGGAGTCGGTGCCAAGCTAAGTAATGAAACGACTGACTGGTAATTCCAGAGTATTTTATATTGCTATTTTATATTATATTGCTTGGCACCGACTCCAAAAAATTTTTAAATTTTAGTATAGGTTGATCGTAGGTTATTTTTTTTGTTAAAACGTTTTTATTTTATAATTTTTTGTGGCTATAATCTGCTAATTACTACATCCTTATCCTCATTTAGGTATCTTATATTGCTTGGCACCGACTCCAATTTTTTTTTAAATTTTTACCCCCCTACGCCCCCCCCCCGCCCCTATTTTCCCACCCTTAGTATAGGATTTTTTTTTCCAAATTTATATGGGACAAACTTCAAGGTATACCCTATCCAATAAAAAAAAAGAATTAACCAAGTCAGACTAATCTGTTTAAAATTATGCGTGATCAAACATTACAATCAGTGAGTGAACACTCAATCATCCCCTGTTTTCCTTCACTTAGGGTTGGAATATTTTATCCAAATGTATATGGGACCAACTTCGGAGCTTACCCTTTCCAATAAAAAAAGAATTATCAAAATCTAACTACCCTGTAAAAAGTTATGCGTGGTCATACATAAAAAATAAAAAAAATACGCGTCGACTTGAGAACCTCCTCCGTTTTTTTTCGTCGGTTAAAAAAGAAGTTCATTAATCGATTGAGATTGAGATTCTGTCTAGTTACTTAGTTTCCAAGTTGAAGAAACAATCTATACTGTATCCAGGATCTCTTTGGCATATACCTTTGGTTAACTTGCCCGGTGTCCAGCAACCTAAGTGCTGGCGCGATGTGGCGCGACCTTAGGTCATTTGGACGTAAATCACGGTTTTACAACTTACAACATTATATTGAGGACATCCTCAAGATCGCGACCTGTTTCCGCGTTTACGAGTGGCGTCCATTGGCGCCATTACGACGTTGCACAAACTGAGGTTTGGTCCTTACATTGTCACACCAATAACCCGTCAACGGTTTTATGTAGAAAACTTTGATAGTTAAATAAATGTCATCTTGTGAACGAGTGTATAAAATTACATCTTGGTAGGTCAAGAGTCAAGACTCGAGAGTGTCAACGTCGAAAACAACTTTGCAGGATTTGTAATAAAAAATTAATACATTTAAGTTTGTGCTGTAAATAGGTAGGTACCTAGATATAAGAAGAGTTTATAAAACTGAATTTTGAATTTCTGTTTCGTGTTTTGGGGTTTCTGTGGTTTTGGTCATACCCCCATGGTTAAAAGCCGTGAGTTTATTTAGGTGTAGTGACTTATCACTTTTATCACGTTTGTTCGTCTGCTTAAAGCTGCTGACATAAGTGGTTGCCAAAATCGACATGGGTCTGATGGGTCGCACAGATCACAGCCCAGTCAGCCATTCATGAATTAGTATTGAATGAAGCAATTAAAATTAATTGGGTGTTAGCCACATTAGTAAATAATTGTTGTATTTTGTAGCCATTCTGGCCACGACTGCCCAGAAGGGTTTAATTAAGTATGTTTGGCAATATTGTGGTGTGGAGGAAACTGCCTAGGTACGTACCTATGTAGAAAGTGTCCTCCTCACTTGAAATCTGTAACTTTTGTAAAAACCCACAAGTTATTTCTTTTAACCTGTTAATAAAACATTTCTCTCAGGTACAAAGTATTCTTAACGTGTTAAATAATTGATGTCGTATTGTGCGTTTTGTCGCTACGCGGCGTATTGTTCCCTTTAGTATTGTTGAACTGATTTGAATCTCGCGTTTTGTTTGCTACTGAGGTGACTACGACTGGAGGGAAAGTGGGGATAGAGTAGCGGGGCAGACTAGTGGGTGACCTGACGTATTGAGTGTTGTGGCAACTACGTGCTGCATTATGTTCCGACCTATTTGGGTAGTTTGGAATGGGTTTCCCTAAAAATAATAATAATAATATGGGACAACATCCACACAAGGTCTTCAGGTCCCGAACTAGGCAGAGCCTGTACTACGGTAACCTGATGACTGATATACATACTTATATACTTATACACACCCAGACACAAAATAACAATCACTACAATGTGAAATGTCTACATTTATATCTATAATTGTGGTGCATAATAAAAAGTAGGTCTTTTCCATTCTGCCTCACATTATTTTCCACTGTATCTCTAAAATATGTTTTATCTAAGTTTTAATTATGTCATAATTTTTATAATCCAAAGTAGTTTTTCCAATATGAAACCCTTTTTCAAAGTACTTAATTTAAAAACTAAATTTTTTATCAAAAATGTCCCAATAATGGCTGGTCACCACAAACGAGCAGTTCGCGTGAAAGCACGAGTTGTAATTACGATTCGTGTCGGTTTGTTTACCTCGCCGATAGATGGCGTTTGTTTCAACAACACGCATTGTTTTTTCCCGCGCTCCACCGGCCAACTTTTCTCATTTATTCCAACAAATATGTCTAGTGTTTCAGCGGTTTAACTTGAGCGAGTGTTTCATAGAATTTCAACACACGTACACTACATTGTTTGCTGTGGAAATTTTATAATTGGTACACACAGGTGGCAGGTTTTCTGTATTGTTCGCGGATCGCGTGCGAGAGAATTATAGAATTACCTACCTACTTTGACAAGTTGGAAAACTTGCTACATTGGAATGTCTGAAATAAATGTAGATACCTACGTATGTTTGTACATGTGTGCTTTAAGACGTTTGGACACTTGTCTATGTGTAAATAGGTTTTTTCCAGTTTGATCAAGAACAATAGGTAAGTGAAAACCATGTTATATCCGATATACACCTGTGTAAGCACAAGAATGCGAATGTCAGCTGTGTATGAACCATCCTTTTTCATCGAGCGACCAAAAGCTCCTGCTTCTGATAAGGTGCCGTAGGTAGGTACACCTACCAAATATCAGTGTGTCCTTCTCCTTCATCAAAATTCCTGAACGACGGCGTATCGCAACACACACATCACAGCAAACTGTAAGTTGTACATAATCGTGAACAAGCGGGTGCTTACGCGATAAATTCAGCGCGGGCGAAGCGCCGTCTTCATTGAATCATCAATCAACCCTCCGCGCCCCGACCGCCCGTACTCTTCCGCCTCACCCCCCCGCACACCCGGTACCGGTGTAATTAAGTCCCAAATTATCCCTGTAAGGGGTGGCAAGGTAAACGCTGCTGGTGGGACAGTCCAGGCACCTATTCGATAAAACTACCAATACCTTCTTACTGAAATCAAAATGGATGAAACCATTGTGCTTGATATGTTGTAAATAAGAAATATAATTTAAATAAAGATACTGAAAATCTCTATTTGCCTTTCCCAATAGTTGTTCTCTTGGGTAGCATACACAATTCGGGGCAGAAAGTCTAGTTTCCATGATTAGACATTAGAGGCAAAACTCTAGCAAGATAAAACCACAACGGCCAATTAGAACCCGATGTTAATGGGGAAAAATGATTAATGGCTTTGTACATGGGTCAAGAAAGCTTTAAAAAAATATTTCTAATCAAAACCTATATTTATATGTTCGTTTGTTTAGAAGGGTCCTTAAATTCTATCAAAATCTCTGGTGACCCTAACACTATCCCTGTACAGGCGTTCGAACCAGTAACACCAATTACCAAAATTCTACAAGATTTCTATAGCGGCTGTCCTTCTCACGTCAATCTGATACGTGCATGTGTAACAGAGACAAAAGACTATACCGATCCTGCACATGCCGTCGATATGAAGTGTGACTATGTGTTGCTTGATGAACTAAGACAAATTGCTCGATTTAAGAAGCTTTTAAAAGAAATGCTTGGCTTGCTGCACTTTGTTCACTTATAGTCGAATTATGAGAGCACTAATGAAGAATTAATTTGGCTTTCAGTGAGATTTATGGGAAACAGGCTGACTCTGAAATAATGATTTTAGGAATATTCTCTTACTAGGCTTGGGAAGTGTTTATGTGCCAACGCGTAAAACATAGGAAAAAACCCTTTTGGGCCAAAGAAATAAGTACCTAGATGCAATGAACATCGCCTCACCTTTTCAGCCAAATCAAATAAAATGGTTTCTACATAACATTAGTATAGTAACCCACGCCTTCTTCCCACAGGCAGCAACTACAGAAGGCCCCTGCTGGCTACGATCCTTACATACTTCTTTTGCCTCATTTACGTTCATACACGCACGCTGGTTGCGTTGCGAGTACCACGCACCTGACCTTTCTGAAAAATATCACCATTATGGTCACTATATGTCCGCCTAGGATCTAGGTGTCTAGGTCCTCCCGGCGTTTCCACTCACATCTGCCTTGTAAATACCTTTTCCATTACTCATACTCTGAAAGTAGGTCTGAAGTTGCCTGAGGAGCGGGTTGAAAGTAATACTTTTCAGCCCTAGGGAGAATCGTTTTCAACGGACACCTGACAAATTATTAAAAAAAAAACTAGTTCTATTATCACATTTCTATTGAACTATGTTCCAACTTCCTATACAGCCACTCAATTACAGCGCGATATAAATTTCAATTTTTTTTTAATGAATTTATTATAATTTACTTTCAACTCCCACAATATAGGAGAAATTTTATATAATATAAATTCCTAGTGTAGGGCAACCTTTAAAAAAAAACAATTTCTTTAAAATAACATAGACTAGGGCAAAATATTTACCATCTTTTCAATGATGGAAATGAAAAATAATGGCTGAATAGCTAGAAGCCGGTCACAGAAACAAAAATAGGCGGGAAAGCGGCAATCCGATCTTCATTTGTTTTTTCGAGTTGTAGAGTTTTATTTATACCTCCATATAGCAGCGATTTGTATTAACACAAAGAGTTCATCAGATTCATATATGGATTTAACGCCTGACTTCTTAGGAGAAGAGGCTCATTTTTTCTTTAGCTAATTCATGTTTTTATTTTTACTTTCCTTGTATTCGTAATGAAAAGCACAGTGTTTAAAACACTGTGCAACACTTTACCTCGGGTTAAAGACTTATTTAGTCCCTCGAACTATTGGCGGCCTCGATACGCTAATTTATTGCCAGCCATACATAAATTACGTTACAAATGGCCAGTGTTGTAAAACGGCAAATTCATAGGTAAAAGCCTATTATTTTAAATTTTTGTCACTATATCTTATTTGAAAATAGTTTCTGAGCATAGAAATGTTTACTTCAATAATTTCAAATCACTAATCTTGTTCTTCGTCATATCCAATAATTGAAATCAGCTTCTGCCTGAACCGGGCCGGCAGAGTGGCTTCGGAAAGGTCCCTCAAACAAAGTCCACTAAAAGTTTCTGCTTTTGATTGTGTTTCTAATAAAAAGCATTAGAAGGTCTAATTGTAATTATATTTCCAGCTTCATTTAAGAAAACTCAACTTTGCCCAATTTATGAGAGGAAGTTGGTTTCCCAAATAATTATTGTCAAGACCTAATATTACTTACGCTTCAAAATAAACGCTCAGCAAAGTTCGTATTTTTTTTTAAACGTAATGGGACTGCCGCCTAAATTGCCCGAAAACAAAAACTATCAAGCAGCAAGTATCAAATATGTCACCAATAAATACAAAGTTTTAAGAATTTTGACAAGATTTAGCAAAGAAGCACCGGAGCTTGATTAAAAAGGAAAAGGGGGGTAAACAAAAACTGCCTTTACTATAAACAAAATTAAGCGGCTGGCGCGCCATGGACCAAGTTGAGAAACTTGAAGTCTCTAAATAATGTTAGCAAGTGCTGTTATTAGCAGCTCTGCAGCTCGAGAGAAGAACATTTTCATAAAGCGTCGCTTAGAATCTTTCTTGTTAGAGCGATGTCGCTTCTCATACTTTCAGGTTCCTTTATAGCTTTCGTTGACTTTCAAGATGTTGTGCAACAACAAGAACGCATCAATAGCCGTTCTAGACTTCGGACGATCCATTGTTATTTGATTTGTATAATTTTTCTTAAAGTAAAATCCTTTTTAAAAACAATTTTTTAATGAACTCAAAAGTACCAAAAAAAACCTTTCGTAAACTTTAATAGATTAACAAATATTTTTTTAATAAATACATAGAACCTTAATATTTTCTAAAAAGCTTGAGGCTCATCTTAAAGTGTAAGAAGGACGTTCACGCCTCAAGCTTTTAAGAAAATGTAAAAATTCTATGTTTAGGTAAGTTTTATTTAGCACTTTTGAGTTCATTAGGGATTAGGAGATCTCTCGTATGGAGCCAACCCTGGGTCAGCAGACAGGTCATGGTATATGAATGCGTAGACAAAAGCACATCGGTGAGGAAATAATTTACTAAGTTTTATCAAATCAAGCTTATGGCCTATCGAAGTCTGGCAAAATATCGTCATTAATGAAAACTTATTTGACTGGTTTATTGATGATAAAAAATAATCATGGCTTTGTTTTCTTTTTCTGGCTTGACTTCATGACTTTGGCTAAGCTGAACTTTTAATGTTCCATGTTATAAAAATCTGTAATAACAGCCGCAAGGGACGATCGATCAGGTTAAGCTACGCTTGCCGCGGTTAGTCCGTCGATGGGTGACCATCTTTACATCTGTCCTTTCTTTGGTATTGTCCTTTCTTTGGTATTGTTCTTCGAATCGTTGAGCTCCTTAAGTTCTGAGTTGAGCTGCACGGTTACTGACAAATGCGTGCACTGACTGGACAGGTCCACTCAATCTGTGTGGTTCTTTCCTCAAAAGACCATTTCAGACACAAATCTACATGGTCCTCAAAGATTATTATAATATTATTCTAATTATTGTGAATGTGAGAACTATGTCGGTCATTGATTTATTTATATTTATTTTTGTATTTTTCTCAACGTAATCATGATCTGGCAGTTTGAGTAATTTATGCGGCCTACTCAAATGTCCTTTCTTTGGTATTGTTCGTCGAATCGTTGAGCTCCTTGAGTCTAAGTTGAGCTGCACGATTACTGACAATTGCGTGCACTGACTGGACAGGTCCACTCAATCTGTGTGGTTCTTTCCTCAAAAGACCATTGCAGACACCGATCTACATAGCTTTCACATGACCTGACCAAGATTTTGTCTGGACTTTAAAAGAGACTGTGACCTCTGAGTTTGTTTCGGCCTTTCTTCTCAGAGTAGTCAGATAGGAAACGCCGACCCCATCTAGTTTAAAAAAAAATATGATTGACGTGTAAAAGTGTTTGTTCAAACCTACTTACAGAAATAAAATCATTTATCATTTATCATTATCATTTAACATACCAAGACCCCGCCGTGCTTCGAAAAGCACGTTAAGCCGTTGGTGGCGGCAGTCATTCGTGCATCTTTGATAGTCGTTACGGGTCGTCAGAAGCCCGAAAGTCAGACAACTAGTCTTAGGTAGGTACTTACCAAGGGGTCGTCATTGTATCGGTGGCGCGAGGAAGCGAGGGCGCGGGGCGAAGGACCGATGCAGAGACACATGGAGCTGCGTCGGTCTCAGCTTCGCGAGGTCCTGGTGGCGGAATGGCGGGACAGGCTTTCACGCCCTACCGCCGGCCTCGTCACCATCGAGGCGGTCCGGCCGGTGCTCGCGCGCTGGCTCGGGAGGAGGCACGGCTCCCTGTCGTTTCGGGCGACGCAGGTGCTCTCGGGGCATGGTTGCTTCGGGAAGTACCTGTGTCGCATCAACAGGGAGCCAGACACCCGGTGTCACCACTGCGTCGCCTGCCGGGACGACACGGCGCGGCATACGCTAGCAGAGTGTGCCGCTTGGAGGGAGCCGCGCCGTGCCCTCATCTCAGAAGTAGGCAGTGACTTGTCGCTGCCGGCCGTAGTCGAGTCGATGGTCGGCAGCGACGAGTCCTGGGACGCGGTGGTTTCCTTCTGCGAGACAGTCGTTTCGCAGAAGGAGGCTGCGGAAAGGGAGAGGGAGATCTCGTCCACTCACCCGGCCCGCAGAAGGCGCACCGGGCGTCGGTGGAGAGCGGACAACGCCCTCTTCCAGCCCCCCTAAATGGGTCCAGGGGCGACGGACTCGGGGACTTCCGTCGCCCCCCACACACCAGGACCCGAGGTGGCGGCGCGTAGTGTTCCACGCGCGCCCCTCTTAGACGTCGCGGGGGGAGTCAAACACCTCACTCCCCCCCCAGACCCGAAGAGGCCCGCAGCGGCGGGCCGGCACCAGTCGGGGGTTGCGGAAGGATCGTACGTTCCCGCGACCCCCGGCGTAGGTGTGAGATGGAACACCGGGATGGTTTTTAGTCAGTAAGAGTCTGACAGACCCCGCCGCCCGCCCCAGGGCGGCGGACATCCATGAGGATTTTCCACCCAAAATACCTACTAAATAAACGGAGCAGCTAGTAATAAATGAATTTTTGTTTAATTGACTCGTGCAGTAACTGTACCACTGTAACCTCAAAACCCAGTGTTCATGACAACTTTCGGATAATAGGTAGGTATAGGCAAGCATGAATAGGTAGATCATGAATCGAAGAATTTGATCTACCAAATGTACCTATATAGGCTGTATTTTACGCTACCGTTCCTCATACTACTACTGATTTAGCCAAATGTCAAGTATTCAAATCAATATTACTCCAGATGCACATCCCAGCACAGTGAAGCTTTAATAAAATTAATAAGAAACAAGCTTACCGATGATTGATCACGCTGGCTGCGGCGCGGGCGCGGGCGGGGGCGCGGGCGGGGGCGCGGGCGGGGGTGCGGGCGGGGGCGCGGGCGGGGGCGCGGGCGGGGGCGCGGGCGGGGGCGCGGGCGGGAGTTGGCAACTTTTTGAATCAATCATGGGAGCAGCTGGCGCGGGCGCGGTTTATAATCACCGCTGTTTGTATAGCTCGCAACTGAACGCTTAATTGATACACTATACATGAACGAAGTTACTATGAAGTATTCTAGGTGTTGAGGCAAGCTGTTTGAACGGTAATTAGGAAGTGGGAGAAAAGTGGGGTGTTGGATAAAAATGTTTCTGACCACTGTTGCGGTGTTCACAAGTTCGCATTGGTGTAGTTTGTTGAATGGTCCATGCCTTTGTGAAAAGATAAGCCGGCCCGAAATGTCGGTGGAGGATCTGATCAGCTGAAAGACCCGAAAGAGTCGTTGTGCTGTACCTACGTATCTCGCACGTAATGTTGTTTCACCATTCTACCATTCCAAAAAAACATTTCGGTAGGTACTTTACAAAATAGATACCGTAACAAAATACGATGCTCTTTCTCGACCTTATATTCATAACAGCACATAATAGTAAAAAGAGCGAAACTAGAGTCGTATATCAATTCGAATAGAAAAGTTCTCGAAGCACCCACAAATAGTGAGTTATTTTTCCAATTTGCTCTTAACAAACACATTCGGCGAGTCTTGCCAACTTTACGCATAACTTGATGGAGTTGCTCGCAAACTTGCGTTTTTCCGGCCCCCTTCAACTGGACCACATGTCGAGAACAGGACCCTGCCTATTTACATGCAAATTGCTTGCTGTCGACAGATTTCTTTTCGATATCCCCCATCTTTGGTCTGCATAACTTTCGTCACTATAAATAATTCATTCGGAATGGACGGTGGCGATCTTTTTTATTAGTTTCCTATTCAGATTTTACTTTGGATTACTCGTACTCGTTGAAAAGTATTTAAAGTGATGCAAACTCCGGATGCAAATTAATTGAAATTTGAATTTAGCGCCATCTAGTTGCTTTTGCGGCATCGATTTAGCGCCATCTAGTGGTCGAACTATTTTAACAGCGCTCCTGGGAGATGGCGCTGAGTGTCGTGTTTCCTGACTGTATGGAAAATGTAAAACAGTTTGTGATGAATATTTATTTCTGTACTTCCGTAGTCTTTATTTCCTTTTAGCGCATTATGGAGCTCTGAGCGCATTATGGAGCTCTGAGCGCCTCATCAAGCAAATTACGTCTTCACATCGCGGGGCTCAAAATTCATTTGCATTTGAAACAGTGAATGGTGCAGCGGTGAAAGGTCCGCAATTTGCTCCGCGCATAAAGATAGATAAAATTACTAACAATTTTGAACAAACTTCGACAATTTTGTAAATTAAAGGTTTGTTCCATATTAGTTGTAATTCGTTTCATTCAGGGTGGAAAGAGTTCAGAAAAAGTGTGCAAATTTGTATTTTTTTAAGCTTTTGTATCAGATATTTTTTTTATTTTCTAACAAAAATACCGCATTGCAAAGTTTGGTACAAACAAGCCTTATGTTAATTCTAAGCAATACTAGTGATTGTTAGCTCATGTATTTCTATATTAATTTGTACTTACAAGTAGTATTCGTTAGTATTACTTAGTAAATAAAATCAATTACTTTATTATTGACGGTAAATAAAGATAATTATTCAGTTTCGGTTTATCAACTTATATTTTGACCTTAACTTCATCTCCCGTATGGTCTAGTGGCTAGGATACCTGGCTTTCACCCAGGAGGCTCGGGTTCGATTCCCGGTACGGGAAAATGTTTTTGCTATTTCTTACCTTGCTAGCAAAATTATTTTGTGAGCATAGACTTTTTCTTCGCTGGTTCCGAGGATGAAGACGATATCTGCAGAGTCTTGGTCTTCCGACAGTCGCTGCAAGTCGCGCAGTAGGCCCGGCAAGCCGGCCCGCTCAACCGACGCAGTGCAACAAGTGCCCGTCACCCTATTCGCCATTGGCACTGGCTGCTTCTTTTTGATTGGATAAATTTTGACGAGCTTTTGTGAAGTTTTTCTCTAAGCTATTGCCGTCAACAGCAAAAATAGAAAGTTTTCAACGACCACTGAGCTTAGATACTAATTACAAAGTGTTATTAGTAACAAAACACAATAATAACAAGGGAAATACCTATCACTTGTACATAAAAACGATGAGTAAACTGTGAAACTAACTGACACGATTACCACAGGAAAGCAAACACATTACAGTTTGTCACTTCATTCGCTTATTTAGAATACATTAGATTTGCAAATCGTTAACTCAAACCTTAGCTTGTCAACATAACCTCAAACACATAACTTTGCTTCGACTTCAACTAACTTGAACTTGACTTGACTAAGAAATGGTTTGCCAACTACGCTTGGTGTCCACAGAGCTTCGTATTGAGGATAAAACACTGTGTTTATTGTGTTTCGGGTTGAAGTCGGCCTCACAGGTACAAAACAGGTTTTCATTAAACTCAGGTAGACGCTTCTATTAATATTTCTATCTTTGTCATGCATTGTTTGCGTGTTTAGGTATCGCATGACTATTTCAAACAACGTATCGAGAGCCTCCGTGGCGCAATTGGCTAGCGCGTTCGGCTGTTAACCGAAAGGTTGGTGGTTCGAGCCCACCCGGGGGCGATCTATTTTGTTGAATCTTGGGCTAATCTTTGTCGAGTTAGTTTCGTGTGTGCAATATTCGTTTTTGTGTGCATGTTTTGTTTGCTAGATGCTGATCTTTAATAAGTACATATAGATGTACCTACTTCGGTATTTTTTTTGGAAAGTGTACAAGATAGATACAATATTTTTTTTATTTATAAAAAAAACAACCGCCTTCCAAAAAATCACTAAGAAGTGAAAAATAACTAATTCCGGAAGTCGGTGTCTTTGGTTTTGTATTCGTTTTTTGTCGCCGACTTCCGCTGTTGTACCCCCCTTCAAAGTTAATTTTAATACAACTGGGGTAGGTACCCAATTGATGCAGCCCACCGTACCCTGATACTGAATACATCTGCGTGACCCTTTCGAGTGTACATATTATTATTTTGTGTGACTGCGTAAACAATGCATATAATGCGATAGCAGCAATCGCGGTTGATTTACTGTCATTTTTTGAAGTGTTCCGTTGTCTGTCTCCGAAACTCATCATCAGATCTACATGAAATTTTAAATAGGACGATTTCGGAATAAACCTCTTTCGAACAAAATAGTAGATTGTTATACAAGGAGCTAAAATGACCCATTATATACGAGGTAGTTTTACTCCCGAGCTTTAGCGAGGGAGTAAATAGAAACCGAGTTTTAATGGGTTTTTAGCGCCGTGTGTTACACTCTACTTTTCACTACGATTGCGAGAAAATAAAACAATCCAATACAATATGAAATAAGTATGTAGTTTATTTTATTAAAAATTAAATGAACAATTTGTACAATTCTGGATATTTAACGAGATGTTTTTTCCAGGTAACTTAATTTCAGTCCTCTGTGAAGATGAATGTTGAGTGGTCTGTGGGGTAAGATGACATTTTCACTATTGTAAAATTAATTACAGTCACTACCAATTCAATTTGCAATTAGAGAAAAATTATAAAGATTTCGCACCAATGTCTTTTTTTGTTTTTTCTTCTGCAGCCGCAACGTATTGCATGCATTCTACCAAAGAGATCGCCGATTTTAGTTCCATTTTCAAAAATAAAATGAAGTTCTTTTTTTATGAAACAGTAATAAGTCGAGTCTATATTCATCTTAGAGCGTTGGTTTAATGCTCTAAGATATTCATGATTATTCTACTTATGACTAAAGACTTTTTCGTACCACTTGCTCAAAAAAGTGACATTCTATGCCACAAAAAGCGAACATAACAATAGTCATTTTTAATCTGTTAAAAACAGGGAAAGAAAATTGTACTGAATTTCATTCATCCTCTAGGGGGAGAATGTGATTTAAATTTGGAATACTTACCGAAATTTATACTGAACTACATCTGTGTTTACACCATTGAGTTTGTATATAAAGCATTATACATCTTTTTGAAAAAGGAACACGTATTTATTATGCAGTTATGATGATTATTAAATAAAATTACGAAAACCGACGAGGCCGTATGAGCTTGATGCCTTTGCTTTTCCGACAAAAAAATATTAGTCTAGGAATTTGCCGCGTTTTTGTTTTCTTCAAATACTTACATAAACGTTAAGTTTACTTTAATTTATTTTTATAAATAAGTTAATGTTCTAAAAATACGTTTAATTGTCATTATTTTTAATAAATGCTTATCTCATATTATTATTGTGTTAATTTTTTCGCAAATGGTACGAAAAGTAGAGTATTTTCCTCGGTGATAAAGCTGTCTTAGTCTTGGGTGAACTTAAATCCCTCGCTACACTCAGGACTCGTCTTAAATCCCTCGCTTCGCTCGTGATTTAAGTTATTAACACCCTCGCTACGCTCGGGAGTAAACCTCGAGTCCTTCATTACGCTCGCGATTTAAATCGTCACCCGCGACAGAAGACACTGCTTTATCCCCTTGGTTAATAATCTACTATTTCGTTTTTGTAGGCTCATTGTCATTTGACACACAAAAATTAAAAAAAAAACTTTTTCCCCTAGAGGAAGAATTGCTATTTTTTCCTCGCTCTGGTACGCCATAATGACGGTCTTTTTGAGCAAGAAGAGTGAAAAAATTATTTTGCAATTCCGTTTTTCTTTTCTTTGATGGAGTTAGGCCCGAACATACAAATAAAAATATAAACATCCGAATTGGTAACCTCCTCCATTTTGAAGTCGGTTAAAAATAGAATGAACCATAACCGTTGAAATTTTAGTGAACTTTGTAAGGATTAGGTGTTGCCTATTACCTACATAATTGTATGTTGCACAATAATGAATGTAGTTAAAATAACCAAGAATGTAAATTAAGTACCTACTTAGTAAAGGCTTAGCTAGGGACTAAAAGACTTGGATAACAAGCAGAAAAACTGCATGTAATCGACTAAAGTAATCTAGATAGATACCATACAGTTGTATGCAGTTTACAGCTGTCACCAAACACTCAAAACCGCGCGATAATGCCTCACGCGGCAATGGCTCACAAATTCACAATTATTCGGTGCCAAAATGTAACTACGATCAGGAGTTAACTCGCAGATCGTAGACGTGACAGTTCGGAAATTGCAACCCGTCAACCGCGGTGCCATTTGCATGGCACGGACCGCGCGCGCCAGGCGCAGGCGTAGTAGGTAGGTACTTGTCGGCGATGTCCGTCAAACTTCAGCGCAACGGATCATGGCGCGGTTTGAATTCGGAATTGTGTTTAGAATAATGGAGATGCAAACTTTATTTTAATTGTGTTGTTCAATTAAATGGTACCTACCTACCTATTTTATACATATAAAGGACATCATATTATCTACAGTAGAGCGAGCGGACTAGCGGGACTTGGAATATGTGGAATATACGGGAAAATGGTGCCGATTCTCTTGTACACCGGACTAAACTAACTAAACTATCACAAAAATTCCTTACTTTTGGCTATGAGAATATTCAATTCAATGCAAATTCAATTCAAAACTTTATTGTTTATCTCTTGTGTCTCACACACGGCTACACATCAAGCTATACATTTCCAGTCTACACTGACCTCTCTTTGTAATGGCATCCAATGCGAGATCACTTAAGTATACTGGAAATAAATAATTCTGGGCCCTTATAGCTTATTCTGCAAAATAAAATCTCTAAAAATAATTTAGACACACCTAAAATCAAATCTGGCAATTGCGTCTCCACGTGGTACTTCTTTGCCATCCCATGTGATTTTTTTTTAGACCTGGAGACGCATATGATTTGCAGCCTTGACATGTTTTGTATGGAATTTTTCACTTTTTGTATGGAAAACATGAAAAATTATTACCTCTAAGTTGAGTTTTAGAGGCTCAAGTGTTTTTTATAGGGGGTCGAAATTTTCATTATTTTTGCGATAGTACACACCGTTTTCGAGGTATAAGCAAAAGAAAAGATAAAAGATACAGAACTGTTTCTGCATCTGAAGTCGAGGTGTTGGTGTGAATTTTAGTTCATGACAACTAATTTTATTCCACACCTTTTTAATCGCGATTAAAAATAGTCAAAGGAGAATGAGTAATGATGGGCCCACCTCTCAATAGGAATAAGACACTCATAAATGAATAGGTATGTTTATGCAGAATAAAACTTATTATTACGACTAAGGTCAAAAGTCAGTACTTTCGGAGTTATACTACTTATTATACTGCCATAAAAGTGACCGTAGTTTACTTCGTTATAAGATAAACTATGGCCAGACTCAAAACGGACGGCACCTATCTGCTTGCTCCTTACCTGCGCCCCCACCCTACCCGCTGCGCCCGCCGCTTGCCCGGGCGCATTTGCAAATGGCGATCAGTCATATTGCAGTGAACATCTTCGAGACGGTTTATACGTTATAGAAAAATGTACAGACAAAACGATTTACATGATTTAATAGAATATAATATACCAGCAGAGAATGTGTGGTTGCTGCGTGGTAGGATACAGTCACGCCACGTAAGAGCAAGAATATACTATTGCTATATATTAATTGATCGAAACCAAGTTGGAAGAAACGCGATATCACAATATTATTGCTCTTGCTTGACCGGACGGCGAACTGTAGGAAGTTGCGCTCACACTATTTCTTTGATTTGGTACCTAGGAGTTGGGAGACATCAACCATTCGTGGCCCCCGTGGGTTTTTTAAATGATGTAATTGTCTTTGATGTCCAAGACGAATAATAAATCTCTTTTGTTTTAAAGTGTACTTATTATTACTATTTTACCTTATAAGTATGCATAAAGAATATGTTAGACTGACGACTTTAAGACGTCGTATCTCCGAAAGTACTAACATTTGACCATAGTTATATTAGTAACTAATGTTCCACTTAAAAAGCCCTATCCAACGGTATATCAGATGTTACTATTGAAGGGTGGGCCCAGACTCCATACATTCATTTCCCATTGTCCTTTACATACACAATCAAAATTTTTGATGAAAAACGTCAAATTCAGAAAGGCAAAATTGCTATTTTCACTAAATTATTACCTCAGTGCCATCTTAGTGCTGACTAACTAAAATAAAGTTGTTTCACTTTAGTCAATTTCACAATGGTAAATCGTCGTTTGACAGGAATAAACTAAATTTCGGTAATTTTTAGTCTAGTTTAGGGAATTTTGTGGCAAGAGAATCGGCACCAATGAAGCAGCACTAAGAAAGCAAATGAAGAATAGAAGTAGGGAATGTAACTTACGCAATCTACAAATTCCACACTATACCTAACTAATTTAGGTACATGACCTATAGCTGCAGAGAAGTGTTCATTAATATTCGTTGGGTTACCAAAAATACAGTAAAAACAGATAATTTTCAACAATAACGTGTAATAAATTACTCTCGCAGCCACAGAAAGATACTTACAAAGTTTTATTTCCAGCCAGTAGATTGGCATTTCATTTCCATGCTAGTAAAAACAGACACTTTTTTAGCTACGAAATGCGCCCACAATTTTGTGCAAACTTAATATTTAGCTTAGCATTACTATTGAACGCATCACAGATTCCATTGCGCTGCAGTTGTTAGGAATGTGTGTACAGCAGCCATCATCCGGCGTCATCCGGCCCGCTGCATTATTCAACTGCATGCATATGGTGACTCCAATTCCATGGATTGTTAGTTTACATCACATTTAGTTCAGCAATGTACAAACAGCCTAATAAAGCAAAAATTCCTATTTGCACTCTATGTCGGTATGGGTTTTAAATTCTATCGAATTATGCGCGAAATTTGCGTTTGAGGCATACATTTTAATGATGAACGATTGTGGATTTCTATCATATTTGGACGCCATTGGAATTATATATATGTATACATATATTTTTTGTGTGATTGCTTTGTGTTAATGATTTTATGAAGCAAGGATGCATTTATCAATATGAGACTAGACGAGTTGCATTCTAACCATTCATCTACCTACACAAGATAATCTATTGAGTCCGGGGTAGGATTTATAGCTAAAAACGAGAGCACATTAGCCTAGAATTGCGCAGTAAGCAGGCACGGTCCGTACACTCATAATTTTACCAGGGCGTTTATTTGAACAGATGTAGGTACCGATATTTCATGGCCTCTTAACTGCCTCGTCGACAAATATATTGCTCTGAGCAGTCTGGTTTCTGTGAACGTCACCATACATTAGTGAGATTTACTAAATAATTGTAAAATAAGAGCGCCTGTACCTACGAGTACCTATATCGACAATAATTCTATCAGTTTGTTTTCATTGCGCCCCGGAGTGGCGCGGGAACTGCGTTCCAACTGCGTTGCTGACGTGTTTATGCTTCTATTGATTTCAGTATATTTGCCCTTTATTTATGGGTGTCAAGGTTAATGTTTGGTGTAACACTGTGTTCCTTTAAGTGGAGTTGAAGTAAACAGTTGCACAGAATGTCGAGTGATTAGTGTTTCTCAATCGTAGCTCGATATAGGTATATCTGGTTAAGGCTTGGGCTGTGGACTGGATGAATAGTCGTTTATCAAAACACATATATTTGTCCCTTAGCTTTTCACAGACGTCAGACACCAGCGCCCCAATTGCGTTAAAGAATTCAACACTTATCATGCTTTACAAATAACGCAATGAATGTTGTAGAGTTGTCAAAATGAAACGATAAATTTACATTGTGTGTAACGCAATTACCTACTCACCCCGCAGGGCAGGCTCCACTTGGTTTTATAGTCTGGTTTGAAATCCCCATGAACAGTTTTTGGGAAATCTTGGTTTAGGCTCTGACGTGCACATTTTTCTACTTAACAATTCTAAAGGACCATACAAATAACTAGAAGTGTGTTTAAGCCTATCACAAAATTATCACCTAACCCGTGCTTAACGGAAATCCGACCCTAACAGAAAATTGTTGAATTTAATAAAAATAAAAATCAAACATCGCTATCATTTACGACGGGTTCTGTTCAAATATATATGTACGATTATATCAATCACTGTCGAGGGCCACTGCCGAGAAATTCATGTTTGTTCGAGATAATATCGTCAATAAGTGGATTATGGTCATTCTGACCAGCACATCCCGTGTTTGTTAACACGTGTAAACCGAGATAGCACCGGGTTACGTCAACAGACTGTTTGTCGTTTAATATCTGCGGATTAAAGTGATCGTTCATGATTCAATATTGGAAACTCACCGTTGATATTGAAGAGGTATTATTATTTATTATTTTATAAAGCTTGTGGTGATTTGTGCCTATGTATTACATGGGTGTGGTCGTGTATTTAAGGTGAGCGAAATTGGACGCGCGAAATATCAGGTCAATTGATTTGATATTTTAATGCTCATACTAAAGTGTCGCACATTCCTGTGGCTATTTTGTGTCGGAATAAACTTCCGAGATTCACAAATGAGATTCCTCACAGTAATAGCACAACAAAACAAAAATCCTAACCAAAGTCAAACAAACTCCACAATTAGCGCGAGGCCGAGGGCCGAACAATCAAACTCAACGCGCCGAAGACAACGAGCATGACGAGGGGCCTCATTGTACAGAAATAAGAAAACCAATTAAAGCCGAGTTCTAAACGTCACCTAACCGTTGAATATGAATGGCGGTCGGGTCCGGGCGAGTGGAGCCACGCACTCGGCCCGATGCGATCTGCCCGCAATTATACCACAAAAGAATCAATTACACGCCAGCCAGTCGCGCGCCGGCAAAGCGGAAAGAAAACAATATTGCACTCGCAACGCTTAAACTCTTCGCCGTTTCTGTACCTTACCTTGTGACGCGACAGCGCTAGGAGCCGACAGAACTGCTTTTTGTGCCCAAAAGTGGTGAAAGAATGGTTTGGTGACAATTTTGTGAAGAAGTTATTATGTCAGCGCTTTGCTTGGGTTTGACATTATTGTTGTCTCCTTCTGAGTTTCGGAAGATCAGCGGTAAAGGGAGCTCGTCTTTGACCACAAATCTTTAATTAACACAAGGGTTAAGTTACTGAGGTGACGGTTAACAGATATGGGTGAAAAAGTCACACTGCACCGACCACAATTAAATTGGGGTATGGACAAGACGATGATGATGAAGTGGCGGAGCCCAAACAAAGCAGAACATACCAATAGGCTAGCTTTACCGAAGGTGGCGGAAGAGGCTACTATGGGATTATTTCAGGAAGTTGGGCAGCGGAGAATCTTCCCATCTATGAAAAACGTAGAACCTTAACTTTTTCGAAAATAGAAACGATTTTGTGATCTGTGGTGTCGCTCGGTCTACGCAATCAAGGTGGTTGCGACACTTACTCGTACGCGTACGTTCACTATAGCCACAAACGTACAAACGATTGCCAAAATCACTTCCGCGTCATCGCGCCGCCTCTAACTTTTTATCGCCACCGCGGCTCGTCTCGCGAGTTTGGCCCTCGTCTCTTTGAGGTGCAGATCAAAGCATACGCGCTTCTATTAGCCCTGATTACAGCGGCGCACTCGACGGAAGCCGCCCCCCCCCCGACCCGCGACTCTCGCCTCCCGCCCCCTCGCGGTCGCATTGTCTCACCACGGCCGCCGACGGGTTAAGTTAAGATGCGTTGTAGTGTCATTGCAACTTTAATTAGCTTTGATAGTGATGCGCCGACGTTTGACGTCTGTAGTACGTTCGCGATAAGTGTGCCGCGGCACTCGCGCAGCGATGGCTTGGTAAACTATAGGTAATCGTCTATTTTAGTACACAAGTAAGGACGTCACGAAAGGAAATAGCGATTGGTTGGTACTTGTGAGCGCCAGTGCCAGCTCTTTGATAACCCCAATTAATTTGTAAGGCTCTACAGAGTTTGTCTACGTGTCGAGACGTGACTAGATATATTGTCAGTTGTCTACTCTTAATGATAACAATTCTATTAACCATTTTATAGGTTATATATTAACCAGTGATCGGAATAGGTAGCGCTATAATATACCTAAAGTGCAAAGAACACAGACAAAAAAAGTGGAGACTTGCTTACGACTAAAAGTGGTTTTCGGAATATTTGTCCCGAGATTCGGGACATCACTTAGGTACATTTAATATTAATGTTACAGTAAACTAATTGTTTTTTTTCCTTTTTAACCGACTTCAAAAACAAGGAGAACGTTCTCAAAAAAACGCGTAGATACATTTTCTTAATTATTGAGGTTGATTTCTGTTTACGTTTAGTTCCAATAATTGTACAAAATGAATAAATGGTATGAAAAGCTATACAATTGTTTTTTTTTTTACCTGTAACTTGTTAGTTATATAATTATTAAAGTTGGTATGTAAATTACATTAGCTTCCGCGCTTACTTACATCGTTCAAACGAAGATAAGGAGTTTACCTTTATTTTTTTTAAAGAATAAAAATCTTGCATTCTCTATTTTTTTTAAAACAGAAACGGGAAACGAATTCGATAGTTGTTTTACTTTATTACTTTTAGTTCTACTTAAGTAATGTTCCGAAACTCGGGACATTAGTCCCGAAAAAATATTTTGTCGTAAGGCGTCTCCACTTTGTCTCAGTTCTTTTTCGAAGTTTAGGTATTTTAGCTCTACTTATTCCGATCACTGCTAATAACCTATAAAATAGAACATAATTATAATTATGTTAGAATACTAAAAGAAAAGAGTCATTATTGTCTTGAACACAAGAACTCATTGATAACTCGGTAGCATAGTTCAATCTAGGTATCTACATGTGTTTTAGATCAGGAGGCAGAGGTCAGCTTGCTGACTATGGTTTTGTTATTGTTATTAGAAATTAATGTTTCTTTATTTTACTTCGAAGGTCCTAGTTTGTCATTTGTGGCTACTAGTTACAGCTATATACATATAAACATAATGCAGCATTGCATATGTAAGCGGGCACGCCCTTTATGTCAGGAGGCTTTTTATTATGTATTAAGTTCTGTTTGCGTTTCTGTTTTTATTATTTATTTATGCTTGAGTATAGTTTTAAATATTGGCGTGTGCTAGCTGACATATGGCAAATAATTTTAATATTTTTGTGTTTCGTAATGTTAATTTATTTATTACTATAGGTATGTATAGAATCCAGTTCTTCTAACTGAACAGACAGCAGTGCTGCTGGGGAGTTTGTTCCGCCACTTCTTCTTCCCAGCTAAAGCACTAGGAAGTGGTGAAGGGTGGGCGTTTTGGGGGGACTGTCTTATGTGATTTTGACGTTCAAAAAGTGCTGATTCTCAGCCTAATTTGAATAAATGACTTTTGATTTTGATTTTGATTTTGATTTTGATTTTTTAGTTCCGAACTTATCAGTAATGAATGAATGTTATCAACTCCTTATCGCAGCGTGCTACTTGGGCAATATTTATAGATTTGAGACTTATTATTGTTAAAACCGGTGCTAGTCACAGTAGTCACGCACATCTGTCTTAGGTAGAGGTACACATTTGTACATTTCCTAAAAAGATAACGATACACCGAATGAATCAGTAGTGTCTTACTTAGTTACTCTTAAAATGATTACATTATCTTGTAATTAACAAAGCGAACGAGAACGAGAGAAACGAAAGAAGACATCCAAATTGTCAAAAATAAGGTAATAAGGGTACTTGTTAATTTAATAATATGTTGCAAATAGGGGCGCTACGAATATCATTCGTAGGGTATAACGAAGTAATGAAATGTATGTACTAGGCTATGTGTTTTGTAATTTCGACCGTTCAGATGTGGCGTCGGTGGTGTAATGGTCAGCATAGTTGCCTTCCAAGCAGTTGATCCGGGTTCGATTCCCGGCCGACGCACACTTTTTGCTTTTTCTGATCTTGTTCGATGATCATTTCTGATTTATGAAAAAACATTTTTTTCAAATCTTTCACAAAAAACAAATAAAACATCGTTGTACCTAATTCTACTTTATTCTGTAATGTATTAATTTCTCACACAACGTGCCAATAGATGGCGCCACTAGTCCCACATCGATCTACATTTATGTAGTGAAGTAGTGATAGTGGCTCATATACGTACATACATGGCCCTCAATTTCTAAGCAACGATGATAGTTCAGCATTGCGATTCTGTAACCATCTCACGGTGAAACTTAAGTCAAACTTAGGTGAAGTGACCGTGTAGTGAGCTGCCAGTGTAGTCTCACTGATGCTGGGGATTGACCAAGCATTACATTTAGAGATCGAGATCTTAATTATATTTTTTTATGTTATTTCTGTTGATCATTTTATATTATTTCAAAGCTAGTAAAATGTGTAAATATTTTTATTTCGAGTTTTTTTTTATAAAATAACAACACAGAAATCCAGTCAGAAACTCAATTTTTATTCTTTTTAAATGATAATCAAAGATGACGGTAAGTCATTTTTGATTTTCATTTTGACCTCACTTTCGGCGTAACGTAAGCAACCTCGAAAACCATGAACACAACAATTTATAGTCATATTAAACAATAGCTCTATAATAACAAACAATGTCCATGAGCATTCGCTTTACTAATTGGTTTAGAGAAAAAAGGAACTTATTTGAGTTTTTGACTTAATTTCTGTTTTATTTTATAAAACCCGTAAATGTTAATGTTTAGCCACTTAAATACCAGTTTTGAAATAATATAAAATGATCAACAGAATTGGCATAAAAAATATTATTAAAATCTCGGTTAAGATTGTAAATGTAATGCTTGGTCAATCCCTAGCATCAGTGGGATGACACTGACAGCTCACTTCACCTAAGTGTTCACTTCACGTGAGATTTTTACAGAATCGACATTCAGATCGAATAATATTATGATCTACCGATCTACGTTGAATGTTTTGTACATAGGTATTATGTTCAAAATCAGCACCTTTTTAGCTGCCCCATTTAATTAATTTCATTTGTAAATAATGCTTAGCCACCCACCTACCCTACACCTGAAGCATCTTCATTGGAAGCTGAGCAAGTAAGTGAATTAGCTTCATAAGACTTCATCACACTATTTTGCGCCGTAGGTACAGTCGAGCACGTCTGCAATTAGGAACAAATTGTGTGGAACACCGTGTTTGCTCCTAGCGCCGGAAATTGTGTCTTCTGTCAATATCGTGGATGACTGTACCCGATGTCAAAACTCTTAATACAGACTTTGTTACTTAAGGAATAAGGGCGATATTGGAATTTTTGTAAGGTAAATAATAATTTTGCGGTAGTTTTCGTCAGTAATTGTGTATGATTGTCTTGTAGGCGAGTTATCGGGTATTTGTTAGGGTGAGGGAGTCAAACTAAATATTGGTATCTGCGTTTAATATGTGGAAACTAATAATGGGCTCTATATCTATTGTCCGCAGCGACTACCGTATATTTGTGTAAGCGTGGGGTAGGTTGGGTGCTGTGTTTCTTGCTGGTTTCGGAATTCATGTGGGGGCGAAGCTGATTTTGACTTATTTAGAGAATTCAATCATAACATGAATGGTTAGTGGCTTTTGTGTTCTGCTCTCTGTAGAAAGATTGAATCCACAAACATGTGGTACTAGGTGGCTATGTCCCTGACGACTATGCAACCGCACCACAGATTTCCGAGCGAAGTCACTTCAACTCAGCACCGAACCATTAAAAACACGTCCCCAAGGTACGATCACGGATTTTCTATTCCACAAATCGGTTTCCAGTATTTGTACAAGCTTCACTCTCTGCTATTACGGATGTATAAGCGTTCGTACAAAAACATTCACTGCCAAATCTCATGTTCGTTCAGTTTCACGGTTTTACTATCAAAGGAGTTTTTATTTAGTCGTGTCATAATCGAAGGTCAGAGGTTATCGACGCAGTGGTCTGAGGAACTAATTGGCACTCCACAGCATTCGCCTGGCTGATATGCCGATGTTTCGTGACGCATGGAGCGAATGTTTTTGGCAGCGACTGTACCACTGAAGTGTGATTTTACCTTTGGAAAATACAGCGTGTTTTTCAGAGGATAGTGGAGGTTATGGCAGAAAACGGACTTGCCGACAGCTTTATAGGGAGTTCGAATGACGATAATATAAACAAAGCGTGTACTTGCCTTCTAGATACATAGCCATAGTAACAGTGGTGATGATTCAGCAAGTTTGTTGTGTCCAGCAAGATATAATTGCGACATTAGAATGATGTTACCAATAAACAGGACGAAGGATAACTTATTGTATAGCTCAGCTCTAACAGCAACCCTATTACCTAGCTACACCTATCGAATAAAGTATTCTGTAATCCGTTCATTCATTCGTTCTTGCGTCGGATCGGAGCAGATTACCTCGTCTTGTCTTCCGGGCTCTATTGCTTAGCCTAGCTCTATTGCTGAGCCTGTAATTTATTCTTACACTGTGCTGGTAATATATTCGCGCTTTGAGCATCAACTAGGTACAGCCCATCCTGAGCTGAGCTGCTTAGACTGAATGCAGTTGTAAGCACCCAGACGAACAAGGAGCTTGTGAATTCGTTTTAGCGTACAAGGTTAATTTGTAGTTGGTGTTGAACAAAATAAGATTTGATTTATCTCGTCGAAACGACACAAAGCTATACTAAATAACTAATCTGTGACACAGGTCGACCTTGAAGTCCAAACAAACATCTGCAAACCCGTCTTCTGAATATTCCCTCATGTCAAACCCATACATGATCTTCTGAGATAAGATCTGCGAAGTTTTAGCGGCGTTCATTCGCCGGCGTCTCGAGACGATTGCGATGTCAAACAGAGATAGCACAAATGTGGTGAAAGGATGTGGGTCGCGCCCGAGGCTCTGCGGACCTATTCTGAACTCCCAGGCGGTAGAGGATGCAAGGGTTAATATTATGCTTTGGGGAAATGGTTTAGTTTAGAAATGTTAGATATCGGTTGTATAGTTTCGGCAAGGACTGTAAATGTAAGTATACAGGAGGTGCAACTTTGTAAAACAACAAAAAAAACCTCTCTCTGTTCTGTAAAATATTACTAAGTTTTGAGAAATAAAATTATACCGTATACCTTATCCACATACACAACGTGTAACATAATTAACGCAAGACCTCATACACCCCAATTACAGTATTGATATAAAAGCATAATACAATGACCAAAACAACTTTTATTGAAGCTAAGTATTTTTATTAAGAAAATCGTGTTGACCCTAGCATTACTTTATGCATTTGAAATGGAGTCTTAGTACCTTGAAATAAGATTTACATTTCTTTGGCTCAATCGGCGGTCAGTATTACAAAATACATAATTTAAAAAAATACCTACATTAATAGTTACTGAAATCGATTCAGTAGTCAATTATGAGTAAACTACTTTCAGGACTTGCGTTTATTCTGTTACACATTGTTTTCACAATGAATACCTACATTAGAATATTTTCTGAGTTATTTTTCTACCTTAAACTGTATGCACAAGATTTAGCTTAAACCAGTATAAAAATATTAGCCAGGCGCTAATTTGGCATCGGAATGAGTGTCATTCTATGTACCTACAGTAGTCTCTTTTCCCGCTGAAAGGTCCTAGGTACTTGCAGGTTTGAACATTTAGGGCGAATTTCACCAATGAAACTAAACGCGATCAGCACATCTAAACCGCGTTCAAGAGCTGTCAGTGTCATCATTGTTGGGGAATATTGACACTGACAGCTCTCAACCGTAATTTCGATGTGCTCATTGTGCTTAGTTTCATTGGTGAAATTAGCCGTAAGTATAGAGTGGATACAGGTAAGATACATAGCATGTCCGAGATAATAAGTAACAACAACAATAACTGTAGGTATTATTAGGTACTTACCCAGCAGTGTGGGTAAATCGCAGCTTACATTAAGCTATAAACTATATCGCAGCTAACATTAGGCTATAAAGTAAATCGAAATAGGCTAGCATTTCTAGGATGCCACAGTTAGTTTACATACTAATCGTATACATTTATGTCTGAATGTTATGCGATAAGTTATGAATATGATGGTCGTGGGACAATATCGTTAGCTTTATCGGAGAAATACTTAATGTATTTGAGAAGCTTTAATATATGTTTTGATTTGATTATTTCTTATCTTTAGTCTCTCTTGGGACTCCAAAGAATATTCCTGTTTCAAGTCACATTATCAGAATAAGGCTGAAGACGCATGCAGTAAGACGCGCCACGCTAATCTCTAGACGTAAACACGCCGTCTGTGACCACTGCGCTGTTTATTCATGAATGTGCTCACTGCCTTATAGTCAGTAGGCTAGATCTTTGGCGGTTGCCAGACTGTTTCTTAGGTTTTGAGGTGTAATCTGTTTAAGAGATCATGTTTGGTTGGTAATATTTTTATGATTAGGACGTTTTAGAGTTCTGACTTTCAGCTGGGTAGGTATGTAGTTTTCAGTAGATCTTGCTTTCGGTTTAAAATTCCCTTCTTGTTTTGGCTTGCCATCCTTAAGTTTGTATTACTCCTCAATACAGACAGTGTTGTAATAACTAAGTTAACTATTAAAAAGGATTTAAAATCTCGAATAAGGTTATTTTAAATTTTAATCTTATCACAATAATGAAGAATGCAAAGAAAGTCTTGCTTTCAACCTACGATTATATAATGCATTTTGAGTAAACCCGTGGAAAGTTGGATGGATAACGATTTATGTGTAATCATCATCAGCCTACAGCGTTCCCACTTTTGGGACACAGGGCTCCTCTAGGTGAGAGGAAGTGGGCCATAATCCACCACGCGAGCCCAGTGCGGGTTGGTAGTAGGTCACATGATTTCTTATTTTTGGTTCTAGGTCACGCCGGTTTCTTCACGATGTTGTCCTTCACCGTTTTGAGAGCAGTGGTGATGAAATAATTTACACAAAGCAAAACGCCTGTCTGGGTTCGAACCACCGACCTACAACTCGTAAGTCGCGGCCGTTACCACTGGGCCACCACAGCTCTTATTATGTGTAATATTATTTATTAATATTTTAACGATCGATCTATCTGAATGTCCGCTGTGTCAGACAGCGAGCCAGACACCGCTGACACTCATTAAACGACGCGCACGACAACCGACAACGCACGCAGGACGACACACGGTATAAGTTACAATAACCAGCGAAAGATTAGTTACTGATTGGTTATCTTATTAATGTATGCTTTTTTGATCAAAGCCCGGAACTGATATTATTTACAGACACTCATGCATTTAATGTTTTGAAGGCGTTGTTTGTTACATTGCCAGTAAGTAGATTTACACCTTTCCAGCCAGGGAATTCTTTAAACACTATTTTTAAACGACTTATAAAAAAGGAGGAGGTTATGCATTCGGCGGGATATTTTTTATGCATGCTCACCTATTTTTCAGTGATTACTGGGGTGATTTACGCGTATTTTCACTGTTGTTTACATAGCCAGATATATACTATTATAACACACTAAGTATTTACACTAAGTAGGTACCTACTAAAGTACTATGACTAATTAACTATTCTAATATAAACAAAAGGACACTTAGGCGTCCAAGTACTCGCCCACATTGCTGCCATCCGGAAACGTGTCCCATAGCCAGTTGCTAGTAGTGGTCTACGAATTTGCGTGGGGTAGGTATGAACCACAACTAAAAAGTGAATGTAAAAAACTTTTTTACAAAAAAAAAAACAACCAACTTCCAAAAAAAAAAAAGAAACACTACAAAATGAAAAATTACTTTGATTTCTGAAGTCGGTGCCTTCGGTTTTGTATTTTTGTTTTTGGCCACCAAAAATGATTTTTGTGCATCATTAAAACTTAAGTAGGGGCACTTGCTACCGATATTTCTAACGTCTTGTGTGTTTTTTTATTATGTTCGCTATTCTAATTTTATCTCCTTCGGTCTCCTTGGGAAGCTCAAAATTAGCGCCACCCAAGATTATCTCTAAAACATCGTTTTTATTTTTTTACTACATCCCAAGTACCCTTTACTCCGTGTCGTCTCATTCACCAATTCGCCCTAACTACTTGAAGTCGCCCCCCTCTGGTGCACCCCACTAAAAAGCCATTACCGCGCCTTTGATCCGCGCCGCGCCGCCTTTGATCGCGCCGCTTCGACTGGCCACTTATAACTATTGCCTGTAGTCTTCAGGAAAAACTTGAGATGTACGGAATGAGATACTCTGTTTTGTTTTAACGGTATTTTGTTAGTTAGCGGCGAGTCCTGTGTTAAATTGTCCAGCTAATTGGATTGTTAATTCCAGCAAAATCACCAATTTAAGTTAGTTATTTTTGTAAGCAAATCTCTACAACGTCAAAACACGATTAGTGAAAAAAAATCTTCAATCTAATTGAAAATAGTTTCATGTTTCATTCAGCCTATATCTCGTGGTAATAAACACAAGATTACTTAATCACAACCCACAACACACTACAAAAACTCACACATCACCGTTTCCAAGCACACAGCAGAAAATCCATCCTTGTTTATTAGCCTCTTAGACAAACATGATGCCCTGGTACCGAGGATAAAAGACTCCATTCTTCGCCACTTCATATTCACGTAGAGTGCTCCATACGGCAATAATTAGCCCCGAGCTTTGATAGGGAGATATGACATGTGGTGACGTCAGACTCGCTCGAAATTAGCTCTCGTAACAGACCTACTTATGATAGAAAGTGCTCGGCTTTGAAACATGGCCAGATTGACGAATCTTTTTAAAATGGTATAAAGCCTCATGGAATGTAATATACGCGGAAACAAAATTACAGAAATGTTAGTGCAAGCTTTTTACAATTTTTAGTAGTAGTGTTTTATAGTACACCTACACCTATCTACATGCACATAACTACTTGTGTTTAAACGTTATTGTTATTGAATGAAGGATTTTGATAAAATACCTGTCTACCTACATTTATTCTTGGTCAGTTGGTATTATGCTGACGCACGCTCTTGTTCACAACAGTAGTAGTTGTTGAACATACTTTGAAGAAATACCAATTAGGCCCACTTGTACCGCTAGTCACTAAGCACGTTTAGCGCTAAACGAGTTTTAGACATCATTCTGTCTCTGTCATCTTTGCAGGATGGGTAATGACTGTTCAACGAACAACAAAAATAAAATAGTATTTTCACGAGCAAAATATTACAAGGAAAACTGTTTTCATTACTGAAGATTCCTCCAAAAAACATTTTTTACGTGTATTGGACATATATCCGTTCCAAGCAAATCAACCATCCGTAACCATCTATCGTAAAACATTATATCCACTCTCATAAGGGTCCTCCGAATATCAAACGAGGTTTAAAACATCAGCCTCCTTTGTGCCGACTCCGTGTGATCTCAAATCGGCGACTTGCTCATTGATTCGGAAATGTGTATTCGTATGTCGTGTGCACTGACGTCATTTATTCGTATTTGTACAATCAATATTGTCGAATGCTTCCTTCAAAGTTATGGCGGAGAAATTGCTTCCATTGCTCGCCTTGAAGAGGTATAGCATGTTTCTCAGTATTGCCAGTCATCCATGAACATTGAATAAGTGCCAAGTGCCTGTCATGAGTCCATGAGCTGCTTTGGGCCAATTTATTAAGACAACTTGGCATTGTATTTATTGAGACAATGTGTTATGTATGGAATTTATGAAAGCAATTTAAGAAAAGCTAATATATTGGTCCTTGTTGGGATATTATAATAATGTCGCATATTAAACGCAGGATATTGGTTTCTTAATGGAACTTCTCGTCATTACTAATATCTTTCGTAATGGAAGCCTGTCATTATCCTTAGTATTTCTATATCGGTCTGGAAATGAAACGAGAGTATAATAAGAAACATTTCTTTGTGCTGATAATTTGGGAGAATAATCTATTACTCATTGAGATTCAGATAAGCATTCGATGTGGGGATGCTGCCGTTTTGCCAAAGAGATTTTGCCAAAATTTCACTACTTACCCAAAAAAAATTCGTAACCTTTTTTTACACCAATGCAATGTTTGGAATGATTTTAGTACGCACATTTTCATTTGGTCAAATTTTTACTCGGTAGAATATTATCAAGGATAATGTCATTTAGGCATTTGGTCTTAAATCAAATGATTTATTAAAGCAAACAATCTTTAGAAAAAAAAAACATGTTATTTGCGTAAGTTTATGTGCTTGAATTTGTCTGAAACAAGTCAAATTTATGGTTACTTATGGAACTAGTTAGAATAGGTTAATTGTTTTAAAAAAATGGTTAGTTTGAAACTGTGACCTCCAACGCACGAGCCGAGCGAGCGAAGCGAGTGGTGCCACGGCAGCGGCCGGCGAGTGCCAGAAACGACTAGATTATATAGAATAAAATATGGGAAAAAAAACGGACTACCCGAAACTGAACTAGTTAGACGAGATTAATTATTTAAAAAAAAATTCTACCTACCAGAATAATTAATATAAATATTATTATTTGCCAAATATTTTGCGTAAAATGAGTTATTCCAACTGAAATATTTGACTACATAAAAATTGGTAAAAGTACTAACTAGTTGGTAAACAAGTTATTGTTTAAACGTTCACTTGCCAAAAAAAGGTTTGCTTTACAATTATTTGTGAAGAGATTTTTGCTAAGTAATAATTTGACAAATGAAACTATGCGGAAAATTGTTTCGGAAGTGATAATGTGGCAATTTCTTTTGGGTGAAACAAGACAGACCCAGGCGACGTGACATTGGGCACGCCACAATTGCGGCGATAAGTCCCCTCTTTGAGGAGTGGCTAGAGAGGCGCCACGGCGTCCTCACCTTCCGCCTGACGCAGGTCCTCACCGGACACGGTTGTTTCGGGAGGTTCCTGTTCCGGATAAGGCGGGAGGAAACGCCCGGGTGTCACCATTGTGTGGATCGCCCGGAGGACACGGTGGAGCATACGGTGGAGGTCTGCCCGGCTTGGGCGGAGCACCGCCGTGTCCTCGTGGAGGCGATTGGCGGTGGCGATCTCTCGCGTCCGGCCTTGGTCCAGGCCATGGTACGGAGCGAGAGGGCTTGGGAAGCCGTCACCTCCTTCTGCGAAGCAGTAATGTTCGCGAAGGAGGAGGCGGAACGCGTGAGGGAGAGGCAAAGTTTGCGCCCTCACGCCCCTAGCCGCCGCAGGAGACGCCCTGGGCGTCGGGAATCGCAGGCCGATTCCCGGCCACCGTAGGCGCGGGCCTGCGAACGGCGAGCAATGGGCAGCTCGCCGTTCGATAAGGACCAGGCCCGGGTCGACGGCGCGTTGTGTTCCACGCGCGCCTCAAAGAGATGTCAGCACCAATGACGGGGTTTGCTAGGACCGATGCCTGCTAGGGTTGCGGAAAAGTCCAAGAGGGTTACCGTGGCCCCTGGCACAGGCAACTGAAGGAACACGGGTGGGTTTTAGTCAGTAAGAGTCTGACACGCCCTCCTGCTCTGCCCAGAGCGGGAGAAGTTATTTGATGATTTCCCACCCACAAAAAAAAAAAAAAAAAAAAAAGGCGACGTGACATGGCCTGATTAGTATTCATTATTTGCTGTTGCTATGTACGCGATTAACTATATATTGACCTAATATACATAATAATATAATATACTACATATGATTAACGATATATTGACTGTCCACTGTTTTTCATACAATCTCACAGTCGGCAGTCGTCTTTACGTTTGGCGTGAACGCGGCCTAATATTTATTATAATAACTCAAAAAGCGGTGAGCATCGTCAAGAATTAATTTGATGGTGTACAATTTGTGTTCCATAGTATTTGTAGCTTGAATTAAGTGCCCAATGTGTAATATGTTTTGTGGACGGGTCTCCCTTGTTTCACCGAAAAGAAATTGCCAAATGACATAAATTACGATATTGAAATTGGTAAAATAAGAGACCCTTTACGAGCAAATGTGTTATAAAAAAAACAATTGACCTACTCTAACTAGTTCCATAAGTAACCTTATATTTGACTTGTTTCAGACAAATTCAAGCACATAAACTTACGCAAACGACATTTTTTTTTCTATAGATTGTTTGCTGTAATAAGTCATTTGATTAAAGACCAAATGCCTAAATGACATTATCCTTGATAATATTCTGCCAAGTATAAAATTTTACCAAATGAAAATGTGCGTACTAAAATCATTCCAAACATTGCATTGGTGTAAAAAAAGGTTGCTAAAATTTGTTTGGGCAGTGAAATTTTGGCAACATCTTTTCGGCAAAACGGCAGGATCCCTTTGTGGACACATATAGATACAATATTATGGAACAAACATTGTTGAAAATTAGATGAATTCTTGTCGACGTATTACAACATCTCGTAAAGGCAGACTGTACAACGGAGAACATAATACCAGTTACTACGATTTATTATGAATCCACCGTGCAGTGCTTTAGTAATACACTCCTCATAAATACGAATCCTAAGATCCCATCCATAACGTAATTTGCATACACCATCTTTTGCTACCAGGAACTTATAAAAACAAGGAGCATATTAGTAGCAAGTTACACAACTAATCCAAGACGTAATCTACGACGTAACTCCTTGAGAAGTACCAGGAGTTCATAAAAACGAGATAGTTGTAAGTTTGCGAGTGCGAGTGTGCCCGATCCGACGCGCGCTCATCACGGATTCCCTTTGCCGATGCTGGTGGTCCCCCCGCGCGACCGCGCAGTCCCCACTCATACCCTCGACCCTCTCAAAAGAAATCCTTGCGATTGCTAACTAAAAGTACGCGGGACTGTTTGAATGTTCTTAGATTGCAAGTCTAAGTTTCAGTTTAATTACGTGGCCCTGGATTTATTAGTAGGCACTGCGTTTTGTAATGTTTTCATGCAATTCAGCGACTTGCAAAAGTGCAGAATTAAAGTGTTTAAAAGGTAAACCGTCTAGGTAGGGCAGCCAAAACATTACCCCATGAAGGTTATCAAATAATGCTCATTTTCTTAACTTGCAGTGACGTTGTAGGTTCGATTAAGAATCCATCAACCACGTCATTCCCAACATTCAGTTCCCAATAGCTAATGTAACAAAGAATAAAGGCGATAAACATACGAGTATTACTATGATCACAAATTGGCACTGAAACATGCTCCCACAGCCACTTTTCAATAAAATATAAGCAATAGCGAACATCTTCAACATCGATTCTTTATGGTAAGCCTGGCGTTCCTTTTGGGCTCACATGCACCCTAATGTTACCTACCCTGCGCATCTGGTTTCTCCTTTATACTTATTGAAAGATTCATTGCCTTCTCTTTCGCTGCAAACGTCATTGCGTGGCGCATTGTCTGCAAACGAAATGGAAATTCAATTCTGTCTCAAACTCAAGGCACTAAGGTCGAAATTGGATCGCATTTCTGTTGTGAAAAGGAAATTGGCATTTACCTCGACAGTGGAAAAGCCAGTTTTCCGCGGCAAATTTTGAAAATGGATTCCGAAAGTATACTGCGGCCAAGTTAAGTTTACCGTCGTGGCTGTTGTTTTCGTTCGGACGTGGTTCTGTGTTTGGGTTTGACAAGTGCAAAATAATTTTGCCGCTTTGTGCGTTCGAAACGCGCCGGCCGGCCGCATTCGTTGACATGTACCGGCACGCGAACGTTTTTGTTCAATTTTCAGTGTTTTAAAATTAGATTTTTTATTCGAAATGTGACGTTCGACTTCGGAAACTGTGTGTACAGCCAGTGTCGTAGTTTTATAACGTAGAGTTGTAGATAAACAAAGAGCTTGTGTTAAGTCGGTGGCCTGAGATTTGTATACGAAGTAAAGTTAAGATTTTATAGGTTAAATAGTACATAGCATTAGATAAGTGCTTTAAATAAATTGAATAGTCCAATAAGCTCAGTATTCAGTGTTTCGTGATTTCATCGGGATTCAACTAAAATAAATAAGGTTTGTTTTACTTATTTATACACTTTGGTAAGAACGTTAAGCTACTTTCATAACATATTTCTAAGTGCAAACATAAGTAAAGGTAAATATTAGTGTGAGAGCTGAGAAAGACTGCAGGTTGTGCAGTGGTTGCGTGGGTCGTTGACCCCGGTTGCCATGACGACGGCGGTCACCATGTGCGCCGTGCTACGACGCTGCTACGCGGCTACGGCTGATTGCTACGAATGCCTGGATACTTGCTCTTGTCAAACCTATATAAGTATTTGTTTTATAGCAGTTATTATTAGAACGGTAGATGATGATAGATGTTTTGTAAAGAAGATAATAAATGGTAGACAGAGAAGGTTTTCCACTTTCATTGGCGCCAAGCGGAAAACTGATCTGACTTGAATCTATGTTTTTTGCTACATTTTTTTTATTTTTTTATTTGGCTTACGTGCCATTTTAGAAGAAGGTGACTACAGTAGGTAGTATTGAATAGTTTCAAAACAGCTGTCTTAACTTCTATCCAAAATAATACTGACTTTTTAGCAAAAACAAAAGAAGTTCCGGAGAATTTCTAGAAATTTTATGCTTTTTCCTTTCCTCGGTAAAACCTGGCATTATAATAAACAATAGCCTCTTTAGTCATCGTTTGTTATAATGAGTTTAAGGATTGCCTTAAACTCATTATAACAAACGATGACTAAAGTAAACAAACTCGCGCGCACTCGGCTAGCAGGCCATACATAGATGTCCGTGATGCCGTATAAACTTGTAAGTAGCGAAGTTATGGCTGTTCGACATTTTGAGCAGTAAAGCAATAATCTGGGTATTGTTCGATCGCTGATAACTGTGGTGGGGCTGTGTTCCAGGGTGGGCTAAGCGGTAATATAGTGGTGGGATTCTATACGGTATTAACCTCGTGTGGTTCAGTGCAGCTCTGTAACTTCTATCCAATGCTGGTATAAACGTACTTTTTTTTGAGCGTAGGAAATCATCAAATAACCTTTCCCGCTCTGGGCGGAGTGGGAGGTGGTGTCAGACTCTTACTGACTAAAACCCACCCGTGTTCCTTCAGTTGTCTGTGCTAGTGGCCACAGTAACCCTTTCGAACTTCTGTCCTGGCAGGGTATAAACGTACTAACAGATGAATACTGTCTTCGTTTCTCGAATAAGTATTAGAAATCCCACAGTTTGCGAGTATTACAATTAAGACATAGCGTAATTTGGAGGAAGGCACTAATACCAATCCGTTTACTGGGTGCAATTCCAAATCTCGAAGGCATAAAAGACACAGTAAACATTTTTTTTTTTTTTGAGAATCTTGAATTTTTCTAAGTAGTAACGTAGTTTATTCCTTTTACCGTACTGAAAGCTTTAATATATAAAGCCATACATTCAAACGTTCCATGTTTAAAAAAAATCCAAGAGCAAGAGAATATCAATAAATCTGCACCTTGTTATTGAAGATATTTTTGGCAAAACTTGACAGGTTTCATATTTTACTAACGAGGGAACGATAAATCGCGGAAAATATGATTAAATGGGTGAGCGATGCCGCGGTATATACCTACTATAGTCGTGTGTTCGGTAGCTGGTGGTGGCTCGAGCCCGCGCGGTATACACTTTAGTCGTGTGTTCGGTAGCTGGTGGTGGCTCGAGCCCGCGCGGTATATACTATAGTCGTGTGTTCGGTAGCTGGTGGTGGCTCGAGCCCGCGCGGTATATACTATAGTCGTGTGTTCGGTAGCTGGTGGTGGCTCGAGCCCGCGCGGTATATACTATAGTCGTGTGTTCGGTAGCTGGTGGTGGCTCGAGCCCGCGCGGTATATACTATAGTCGTGTGTTCGGTAGCTGGTGGTGGCTCGAGCCCGCGCGGTATATACTATAGTCGTGTGTTCGGTAGCTGGTGGTGGCTCGAGCCCGCGCGGTATATACTATAGTCGTGTGTTCGGTAGCTGGTGGTGGCTCGAGCCCGCGCGGTATATACTATAGTCGTGTGTTCGGTAGCTGGTGGTGGCTCGAGCCCGCGCGGTATATACTATAGTCGTGTGTTCGGTAGCTGGTGGTGGCTCGAGCCCGCGCGGTATATACTATAGTCGTGTGTTCGGTAGCTGGTGGTGGCTCGAGCCCGCGCGGTATATACTATAGTCGTGTGTTCGGTAGCTGGTGGTGGCTCGAGCCCGCGCGGTATATACTATAGTCGTGTGTTCGGTAGCTGGTGGTGGCTCGAGCCCGCGCGGTATATACTATAGTCGTGTGTTCGGTAGCTGGTGGTGGCTCGAGCCCGCGCGGTATATACTATAGTCGTGTGTTCGGTAGCTGGTGGTGGCTCGAGCCCGCGCGGTATATACTATAGTCGTGTGTTCGGTAGCTGGTGGTGGCTCGAGCCCGCGCGGTATATACTATAGTCGTGTGTTCGGTAGCTGGTGGTGGCTCGAGCCCGCGCGGTATATACTATAGTCGTGTGTTCGGTAGCTGGTGGTGGCTCGAGCCCGCGCGGTATATACTATAGTCGTGTGTTCGGTAGCTGGTGGTGGCTCGAGCCCGCGCGGTATATACTATAGTCGTGTGTTCGGTAGCTGGTGGTGGCTCGAGCCCGCGCGGTATATACTATAGTCGTGTGTTCGGTAGCTGGTGGTGGCTCGAGCCCGCGCGGTATATACTATAGTCGTGTGTTCGGTAGCTGGTGGTGGCTCGAGCCCGCGCGGTATATACTATAGTCGTGTGTTCGGTAGCTGGTGGTGGCTCGAGCCCGCGCGGTATATACTATAGTCGTGTGTTCGGTAGCTGGTGGTGGCTCGAGCCCGCGCGGTATATACTATAGTCGTGTGTTCGGTAGCTGGTGGTGGCTCGAGCCCGCGCGGTCTCGCGGGACATCACACGTCGTGTTACAGAATTATGTAAAACTCCCTCACTGTAACTATTGGAAACTCGAAGGCTTGAATTTGGTTTACAAACGAAAATATTCTTGTTTTGAGGTTTGTGAGGTTTTGGCTAAAAAGTAGAACGCGTCTTGTCTTTTTGTGGGTCTGCCAAGAACTCGTGGGTCTGCATAAACGTAATTTATGTTTGTTTTAACGTGTGGTTTAAGCATAGGACAAAGAAGACCTTCCTTTGTAGAAATGTAGTTAGCCTACAGCAATACTTACAATATACTTCGAACACAAGTTGCCACATAAACTCTTTCATCTTGGTACTGCGAGGTCACTCAGCAAGATACTAAATTAATCATCAAGTATAGCCATAGCTTCCACTGTACACTTAGCATCGCAATGTCTAGGGGTGGCACTAACCCTTTTATTGTTCGGCGCCGCGACCGTTTAGCTCTGATTTACAATCATTTTCCGATTTAGAGCCGAGTGACTTTATACAAAGGATAAAGGGCACATAAAAACATCAAGCGCTTTCACGCTTACATAATTATTAATAGCTTTTATTCGTTGATATTATTCATAATATTGCTACTGGAATGTTTTATTTGGATGATAGACCATACAATTCACTTACCTACAGGGTTATTGGTAATATGTTGGCAATCCAATTAGGGTTGAAGGGGAGGTCATTTGCAACCAAATTACCCCTTAAGATCCCTACGCCAATTTCAACAATTTTCGAGTAATTTGACATTTTATATTTTTTTGGTAGTATACAAATTTGCAAAGTAAATAAACACCATTGCATGATTTTTTTAAAATTATTATTGTCTACTTCGACTTCAATTCATAATAAACTATTCTATACATATAATAATTCTGTAGACGAGGCGTTTCTGTACAATGAAAGTAAAAAAAAAAAATTGTCGTTGAGTTATAGCATAACCAATAGATGCCATTTCTATCATTTTTGGAATTTTAGTATGTTTGTTGGTTTGTTTCTTTGGATGTGAGAGATTCATTTGAACAGGTATCCCGTAAAAAGGATACGAGTGGATACGACGAAACAAATACGGTTAACTTTTATACTCAAATATTGTGTATAGCTCGGAGTAATTATAAGTTTATGTTTCATCGCAATCGCCTCGGTCTATCAAAAGATATAATCAATGTTCAAGAAACACTTACCATTAGGTAATGTAGAAACACATAACAACATCTATTGACGCAAAATAGTACTAATGAAAACATGTCATATCCTTAATACTATTAAGTTAATAATAACACGTCGTAACTGTGTCTATGTTATTTCACAAACACTTTGGACCTGGTTCTTGGAATATTTGGTTCTTGATTTCTCTCACTCTAGATGTCTCATCTCACCCGAGTTCTACCTCAGTTCTCTTCAACCGAAACTAAATTAGAAGAAAAATGGAAGATTCTTTAGGAAATCTTTATAACCGACATCAAAAAAGAAGAAGTTCTCAATTCGTCACTTTTTAGGGTTCCGTAGTCAAATGGCACATAGAAACGGAACTCTTTCCATTTCGTCCGTCTGTACGTGCGTATGTCACACGGCCAATTTAATAATAATAACTTATTTATTTTATTTGACAACATTGCTCCAATGGTTAGTACAACAATAACTTATCAACTAAGGGTTAGTAATATTAATGAATTAAACCATTTTTATTCATCCCTGCCGCACGAGCAACCGGACAGAGTGTCTAAGTATTGGTGCATCGTGTTTTTCGGCTAGGGTTTTCAATATGCCGTTGGTGCTAGCCCTCATTCAGCTTGCGGATGCGGTCTTTTTTCTTTTTTTAATTTACTCGAAGGAATACTTTTAGTTTGAAAGAGTTTTCTACCGAGATGGTCCCATTTAGTACAGGGTGGAAGGGACAACATTACCATGTACCATGCTCTCATGGATTCACTAGATGCTTCTGGAGGGTCCATATTGGCTCAACTAAAGTTCTTTACCCGAAATTGTTCTTCCTAACGATTTGTAATCCGAATGATCACTCTTCCTAAAATTTTTCATCCTAAAGTTTTCATTCATACTATTTGTAGTGCTACCGGCGATGTTCATAACACTCATGTTTCCGAAAATTGTAATTAATAATATCATTAATGTAAATATATTTAAACTCCTACTGATTTTTATCATAACGCTTTTATCCCTAAACATAATTACCTTAATATTTTCACTCATACTCAGAAAGAAACATTTACCAAGTGTTATAAAAAATATATGTGGGTAGAAGATGATATTTATAGTTTTAGGTTTTTTTTTCTGTGCATGGTTGATGGTGGGCTAGGTCGACGGAGCCCCGCTTCGCGGGGCTCCTACTTCTGTGTGGTTTATAAAAAAATAACCACGAAGGGGATGGCGGGGTCTATTCGCTCGCTTCGCTCGCTCACACGACCCCGCCATCCCCTTCTAACCTAACCTGTCCGAGTCGGGGTGCCCTAAAGTCCCAATTGCATCCAATTTCTCTTGATATAAACAACCGTTACACACCCGATGTCGATGGCAAATTATGTTATGGCATATCATAATTATGGCATGTGATAATTAGGGCTTATAATGATTAATGTATATAATACTGATTATTATGAATAAAAAGAAATCTAAACAAAAAAGATATGACTTTGAATAATAGTATATAAGAGATGGTTATGTTGAGAAAATATAGGGAAACAAATAAAAGTATAATAGATGTTTATTGCTACTGACATTATGAAGTTGAATGCTTCGGAATTATGAACATTAGAGACAGAGTAGTTAGGAATTGTGATTGTTAGGATGAAAAATGTTAGGAAGAACATTTTCGGATTTCCAATTATCGGAGTTGAAAATTTAGGTGAACTTTGGCGCACCCGCTTCTGGACCCCCAGCGTTGAAATTTTTCGTCGGTTATAAAAATAAAAACACAGCTGTTTCATACAAAAGTGCAATAACTGCGGTCAAAATGTATGAAACAACAAGTTTTTTACTAGGGTCATGTTCTGGAATCATGCTATCCAGTACAGTGAACATTTGACCATGGAGCTCCTCAGTAACGTACAGTACACGTATTGTGATTTGGTTACTGTACAGATATCTACTACTACTACTCACAATACAACACACACACATGTATGTCACAACATTTTATTTGTTTTTGTATGAGCTTTTCTTTATGTACTATCACATTTAATTCATTCTATTAATGTATTAAAACGGACACAAGCTTCCCTATGTTTTGTTATTCTAGCGTATGGCACTCGTGGGTTGCAGCTGAAAATCAGCATCAGGTGGTACACCTTGTGTTGTCATCTGACATTATGCTGAGCTGAGGCCCGTTTGGTATTATAATTTTTGTATTCTGTTTTTATAGTATTAAGGTGTATTTATTTTGCTGTAATGCCAATAAACGCATTTTCTTTCTTTCTTTCTATATCAAACAAAATTACTGGTTAGTTACTATCTGTGGTCAACTGATCATAGACGGCGAAGAAACCTCCTCAATGACGAACGGTATACATGCCTATTGTGACTGGGTTTTCGTACGGTATGTGAAAAAAAAGTTGCTGAGTATATATAAAGCAGTAACTATACGAATTAGTTTGAGCTAGGTACCACAATACAAAAATGCTTTTTTAACAAAAAATACAACCGACTTAAAAAAAAAACACTAGTGCAAAGACCTTTGGTTTCAAAAGTCGATGATTTCTTGCCAACGACTACCCAAACTAAAGTTATTTTGCACTTTGTAGTGTTTTTATGGAAGTCGGTTATATATTTTATGTAACAAGTTTTTTTTTACGATGAACTCATACATAAATACTGTATTCCTTCTACAGCAGGGGTGTCATATTTATGGCATCGGTAGTAAAAAGAGGTCATAATTAAAATTATGTCCAAACTTAACGTCATGGGTATCATGGCGATAACCAGGAAATCAAAATCAAAATCCAAAATGGCGGCCATAACCAGAATAAACGGGTTGCTTGCTTCATGTAAGAGCTCGTTTACAAGGATGCATTTTCTTAATTACACGAGTTTTTATGTTCATGATAATTTCATATTTTTTTTTGCCTTTTTCTCGGAATATTTTCAACAGTGCGCTTAAAGAGTGATCCTTCTTCACAACGATAACGCTTCAGGACACTCCGCCAGGCAGGCAGTCGATTTATTGAGTTCGGCAGGTGCACAGATGGGCCTCGACTAGGCGCCTTGATATTTATTTATTCTCCTAAATCAAAGTGACACTTCGTCGCATTGACATAATGAACCCTGAAAACGCAGTGACTGATTCTTCCTTTTCAATGGAGGAGTGGTACCTACATCTTTTCTAAACGACACATTACTATTTTCCGCCGTTCACGCGAACCGAAGTTGCGGGCACAGCTAGTCAACTATAAAATGACAATTATCTTTGATAGTTTTTAAACCAGCGCTACAAATCGTTACAATTTTCATAATTTTTAGCAGGTTATTTGACTAAAATGATCGATTTCTGCAAAAAAAAAACAAAACACGAATGTAGGTACTTTATCGGTAGAACTTTCCAAAAACATCTACAACGTCTCAGCTATCCAACGAAATACAATAAGATACCAGATATTTTCAAAAACATATAAAATGTCAAATTCGAAAATGGTTGACATTTGCATATGGGTCATAAGGGGTCATTTAGTTACAAATGACCTCCCCATCATCCCCTCAATGGATTGCCGACATTTTACCAGTAACCCTGTATATTTGAATTTCGAATCAGAGATAGTTAACAAGTTTTGGAGCAACAAACTTAATGCCATACACTCAATTTACTTTTAGTATGTATTGTGGATCTATTTTAAGTAAATTACTGAAGTACATATGCGTTGAGTTAGTGGCAATGAAATGTAAATTAGATAATTAGGTGGGTGTAAATTAGATAATGTAACTCAGGTGGGTTTAAGAATTCGAGTTTAAGTAATACGTTTAAGTAAGTTTTACGTCTCAAATAAGGCACCCCACTTACAGTTTCGAATGCGATCCACCTCTGTCTTATTTTATTTCTTGGTAGTTATTTTTATTTATTTTCTTTCGCTGTAACTTTCGTAGTTGCGTCGATGTGCAAAATTAAGTCTTTTGGAGCAGAAAGAGTATTTTAATTTATTTAATACTTATGTTAGGCACTCACGAATTTCTTTATTTGACTTAATAGCAATGTTGTAACTTATATCCCTAGTACTACGTTACCCACGTCCCCGCTGCGGCGAGGAGGTGCGAACGGTTGCTACACTTGGACACCTCGCCACCTGTGTAAGGATTCCCGCGGGGATCGATCCGCCTCTCTCTCCCCCGCTGGTGGCAGACTAGTGCTGTATAATGTGAACGGGATGTGGAATCCCGGAGGTTTATATGTGCAGTTGGAATTTCAACGCACTGTAAATGAAGCAAGGACTTTGTAGAAAAGGAGGTGGGAAATGTTTTCTGCATCTGTGGAAGTGCAACTGTAAAACCGGTTTTTAATACCATAGTATTATGTGCGGATATTGTTGGTGGCGTGTATTATTTAGTAAGCACATAAAAATGAAAAAAAAATGTTCAAGATATCGCTATTCTTATTCTAAACCGAAAGTGGCTTGTTTAGTAGATACACTTACTTATTGCAACCGAGCCACATTTTTTTTGTTTTTTGCCTGATTTCCCGGGAACATAACACAATCCCATGACATTCAAGCTACTACACGTCACTAGCGACGCGTAAACGAATGCTACCGAGCTCACCCTTTTACTTATTATAATTTTATATTAAACGCCGCGGCTTTTCAGATGCTTTTCCTTCTGCTTACAATCCGGCGTGTTATTTTATGTAGATGTTCGTGAAAGGGGATGGGCAGCACCCTAAGTCTTAGTGACTAAGTCTGGGCGTCGTTGTGTGTCATCCTTACATTTGAATTCTATTTGTATTTGAGTCACTGCCTGTTTTTTTGCAAAACCGTAACAACACAGAGTTCCGATCAGCATCAAAAATCGAAAACACTTAAATTTTTTAAATCTTAATAATTTAGCTTTTATGAAATACTAAAAATCAACATCATTTTGTATGAGTTTTGATGACACGGCACAGTAAACTGCTTTACCTCGATTCTCTAAACTCGATTAACACTGCTTAATAAGACTTCCTACCGATCGCTACAACTTGCTCTGTACATAATGATATAGGTCTGCTTTACCATAGTTATATTGTGTCCCCAATTCAATGTCAATACGATCAACAGACTGACTGAGGAAAACGGCTCTAAAATTGTATTATTTTAAGTGCCGCTTTTTTTAAGCGCGTGTCATAACATAACATGATATACCATGACATACATAACATAACATGACATAACATATATAACATGACATAACATGACATAACATGATATAACATGACATAACATGACATAACATGATATAGCATGACATAGCATGACATAACATGATATACCATGACATACATAACATAACATGACATAACATATATAACATGACATAACATGATATACCATGACATACATAACATAACATGACATAACATATATAACATGACATAACATGATATAGCATGACATAACATGACATAGCATGACATAACATGATATACCATGACATACATAACATAACATGACATAACATATATAACATGACATAACATGACATAGCATGACATAACATGATATACCATGACATACATAACATAACATGACATAACATATATAGCATGACATAACATGACATAGCATGACATAACATGATATACCATGACATACATAACATAACATGACATAACATATATAACATGACATAACATGACATAGCATGACATAACATGATATACCATGACATACATAACATAACATGACATAACATATATAACATGACATAGCATGACATAACATGATATACCATGACATACATAACATAACATGACATAACATATATAGCATGACATAACATGACATAGCATGACATAACATGATATACCATGACATACATAACATAACATGACATAACATATATAACATGACATAACATAACATCACGCCTTGTTTCCCCGAAGGGTTGTGCAGAGGTGTACCTATAGTAAACCTACATTTCCCTAGTTTATGTCTCCGCGCCTATTGCCATCTACCGGGCACAAAGCCAGACTTCAGGCTGCTATTGAGATATGATATGTATAAATACCCTCTGCCCGACCTCGAACCCAGGACCTCATCTCATCTCTTTCAACTCGGTATCGCTTGTGACCGCTACACCAACGAGGCAGTCAAATAAATTCATTTTTTTTGCCATAAAATAATGCCATCACGTCACATTCAAATAAATATGATTTATCTGCCGCGGGGATTATTTCCAGTCCTTGTAACACGAATGTATTCGATATACGAGTACGTGACAAATATGAAAGAAAAACGCTCATCATTTTACCGAGAATCGTTTTCCCTATATCAACATCATATTTCCAATTACTTACTGTATGCTGACATCCAAATTCAATATCGTAACAATTTGCATTATATTTCATATAGAATTACGACGGGCTTCGCCTGTTGTATAAAAAAAAAACCTTGTAACAAACATGTAGAGCAATTAATTGCCGTATAACAGACCTATTACAAATCAGCCTGAAACAGTCTCACAGCACGGCAAAGGCCTCTATTAATACCGAGAAGAAATGGGCATAGATCCACGGTTAGGGATGGTAATTTCACACTTTAAAAAATACTGGTATTCTCAAGAACTTCTAGTTTAAATTGGTATCCAAGATTAACTCAGATAGTAAGTACTATGAAATTGATAAAGACACACACGTTCCTATAATAGAATAAGCCTGTAGTTTTGTAAGAAAGCTTTTTATTCCACCAAAAAAGTAAAAAAAATAAAAGCAGGCAGTCCCTCTTTACAATATGCGTATGTTCGTAAAGTGTCTCGTCAGAGTGACACCCGATCCTGTTCGGAACAGGGGGAGGTGTGACAAGTCTAACGTGTCACATTATATGCTTTACACCTCGATCGTGCCCTGAGCCTGATATGGGTCGTTACCAGTTCATACAATTCGATTGTCTTTTTATACATATTAACATCATACATTATCATCTTGCTGACTATGGTTTTGTTATTGTTATTAGTAATTAATGTTTCTTTATTTTACTTCGAAGGTCCTAGTTTATCATTTGTGGCTACAAGTTACAGCTACTTGTATATAAACATAATGCAGCATTGCATATGTAAGCGGGCACGCCCTTTATGCCAGGAGGCTTTTTATTATGTATTAAGTTCTGCTTGCGTTTTTGTTTTTATTATTTATTTCTGCTTGAGAATAGTTTTAAATATTGGCGTGTGCTAGCTGACATATGGAAAATAATTTTAATATTTTTGTGTTTCGTAATGTTAATTACTTATTACTATATAGAATCCAGTTCTTCTAACTGAACAGACAGCAGTGCTGCTGGGGAGTTTATTCCGCCACTTCTTCTTCCCAGATAAAGCACTAGGAAGTGGTGAAGGGTGGGCGTTTTGGGAGGACTGTATTATGTGATTTTGACGTTCAAAAAGTGCTGATTCTCAGCCTAATTTGAATAAATGACTTTTGATTTTGATTTAAACACAAACGTTATTTTAATGTTAATTATTTACTACTGTATAGAATCCAGTTCTTCTAACTGAACAGACAGCTGTGCTGCTGGGGAGTTTGTAGCACCACTTCTTCTTCCCAGCTAAAGCACTAGGAAGTGGTGAAGGGCGGGCATTTTGGGGGACTGACTCATGTAATTTTGACGTTCAAAAAGTGGTGATTCTCAGCCTATTTTGAATAAATGACTTTTGACTTTGTTTTTTTTTAAATCCCAGTTCCGATTTGACCTCAAAATCCGTACCGTGTCGTGTGTGCCTGACTCAAGATCAACCTCGTACTCTTCATCACCTATATTTCTAAATTACAATTTTTTTTTGTTCGTGGTGAAACATCTGTTCACTGAACAATACTCAAATGATGTAATGTCAATACTTTATTCCAACCGAGAGCTCAATTGATTGAGTAATATATTTAAATAAAAAGCATATGTTAATAATAACCGTACTCTCTAAATATAGCGTTTAATACAAGCATGTCATTATAAGTTATGTGTTTCTAAGCAACAAGAAAACGAGAAATAAAAAAAAAATCTGCAAAAAATTACGCAGATGACGTAATATTTTGTTCTTTTGTTTTTGTGTTCCTCTCACAGAGTACCCTTTGTGGAGCTGTTGGGAGCAACCCTCCCATGGCGAACATTATTGGGTCACACCTCGGCGCGGTGTTGAGTGACGGACAGATGGCAAGTAAGTTGACAGTTTTAGTGGTGTTGCTTTACCTTTACTGGGAAATTGGCGCGTTTTTGTGTTCTGCGTAATGAGGTCGGATTAGTGAGGGTTGGCCTGTATCGCAGTAGTGTGTGTAGCTCCGCAATATCACTGCGTAAGGTGTGTTGCTTGTTCGCTTACACATGAATACCAAAGTTAACAGAAGAAGAAGTCATGTAATTTTTTGTATTACCTTGCTTATCAAATATTGGGATAAGAAATATTATTAAATCATTCCTGGAAGGACTTGGGGGAGGACTTTACCCGGCAGAGGTACAATACACACTAAGTGAACCAAAAAATTTATCAAATATTTGATGACTTCTGAATTAAAAACTTCAACTAGAAACAAATTATTCGTAATTCCGGAACAGACAAGTTTCTCTGCTCAGCAGCGGCATATAGTTCATCGTGTAATGTGCACAGTTGTGTTACAATACAACTCTAGAAGAGATGATAATATAAAACAGCACGTGCTCACATTAACACTAGTGCACACTCACGAGATACGTGATACCTCAGCACTTGTAGAACTGTGCAGGTGCTAGGCACAATGTAGAATAAACAAGAGCTTTTTATGAAAGTGGTATTGTAAAATATATCGTGTTAGTGTACGCCGACCTGTGGTTTTAACTGGCTTATATCATTGTGTTTATACGTTGTCGATTGTGGTCTGTAAGGATCTCTCTCTCGTGATCTTAGTCAGGTTTCTGATAAGCTCTCACTGTATTTAAAATAATGAAGTTCTGTAATCTGAGCTGGTCACCTTACTGTTCACCTGCACTTTCGGGCTCAAATAAACCTAAAAAGACGCCTCTATGACTGCTTTCTAAAAGCTTCTTCCTTTCCAGTTGTGCTACAATAACAGCGTCTTACCAGTATCTCTCAGCCGCACAAGTTAGGTCAAACTCTAACATTTAGTTAGGTACTTCCCAGTAGATTGCACAGAAGTAGGATACATTTAGCGTTGCTTCCATAGAGCAACACGGACCTCCGGTCCGTGTTGCTCTATGGTTGCTTCAGTACATTTGGCGGCACGCGAGCTGCTCATAAATAAAAACAAAATGGCGTCGTAAATAAAGACTCGGTTTAATCTCCAGTATAAAGTGCTGATGTTTGCTCGTTACCACCGCAACGAGAGATTTTGCAAAAAATCCGACGCCGTGTAATCTACGAGCTCTTAAACGATGTATGTATATTTTTGATTACGCACACCTCTTTAAAGATAGAGTGAACAAATAAAAAACTTTGACTTTGACATATCGTTTTATTTCATGCTTTTCACAATCTAAGACAATCCCTCGATCTGTCGGTTCTCCAGCGATTCTGTTCCAACCCTTGGAGAAGTCCCTATTGTGTAAGATGTGTTCAGAGTCGGCTCGATATGCTGACCATGTATTGCATTGCTGTCGTACCAAAATCAATGAATCAGGGAATGACCTTAATAAATATAGTTGGATTGGTGGTTGGTCAGGTGGTGAGAGTTTGGTGTATAGTTTTCTAATAAGATAGCAAGCAGTGGCTGGAAATAAGGTTATGTCGATGATCAGCTTGGAAGTTCAATTTCACCAACACATTTGTAGATATATTTTTCCCTACTTTCACGTAAGCAGACACTCTAAACCACGTCCTCTGTAAATAAACCCCACTCTATAGTCCCACTCCTCGGTAGACGTTGGCTCAAGTATTACTGTAAACTACTGTAAACCGATGCTGGTCACACGAGAACAAGTGATAGTGTTAACAATGCAACCACGGAGACTCGATACAGTGTAAACTTTAGCATGTCTACGTTTTATAAAAGTTGTCGCTGACGTAGTTGTTAAGAGTTCAGAATTTAGATCGCTAGGCAGGGCTCATCATTATTATTACCATAAATAAACTTAATGCCACTGGAAAAAAAAGTTACTATTTGTTACGATGACTAATAAAATTGTGCTTATTTAATAATCATTAGCATTGTGTCTACGAAAGATTTACATCAATGATTACAACGCATGAAAATGAGAAAGGCCGTAAATACGTTCTATAAATAATTGTCTTCCTCAGCAAGAATCCCGAACTCTTACTGATTTGTCAACAAAATGCTCGATCAACAATATTTGTCACGGACGGGAAGTTCTTGCATCCGCAGGATATCACTCAACGAGATTACTCGATCATAATCGAATGAATACTCATAAACACAACCCGAGCGGCTCGTTATCAGCGGTTAACCAACCGATAACCGGTTAATATATTTGCGTTACCAAATCATAGGCTTGTAACGGTTTCTCTTTGTAAATTACCGTGTAAATAATCTAGTTAAACGGATGATCCGGCTGAACGGGAGCGGATAAACTGATCTCTATAGTTCGATACCTGACTAATTGAAATCGATTTAATTGTAATCGTATTCTATGTTACGAAATACGAACGATTGATTTAATTTTTTAGTCCAATCAGTAGATTTTTGTAAAATATAGATAAATTGTTTCATATTTTGCAATAAATTAGCGGCTTTGTGTCATCGCGCTTCTCTTTCTTTTCTGTGCAGTCCGACAGTGACCAAGCTTTAGCTGTTATCAGCCCCTTAAACCTATACCGCGACCACGACATTAGGCAAAAGAAAAAAGAGAGAAGAGAGCGAGTCCTTGAAAATAAGTTGTTCCCAAATCATACTCTAATCTTCTAGTGGTATTTTCCTAAATGTAAGTTCTATGTAAACATGGAAGTCTTGTTTCATATTATTATTCAGCCACGCACCTCGACCAGGCAGTACGACAATAAGGCACATTTCGTGAAAATAATACAAGTATCTTACAAAAGCAGATAATTGGATCAAACAATATATCTAATTACGTTATTGTGTGTGCTGTTAAACGACGCGTTATGACTGAATGAATGTGCGCTAGTGGCACGGTCATCGTGATAGACGGAGCGACAAACCGCGATATAAATCACATAGTGAGAAAGGATAGGTTGCTCTTTGTATGTTTTTGCATTGCGTGAGTATGGTTATAATTAATTGACGCTTAGGTAAACAAAAACATTATAAACTACAAACTAAACGAAAATTCTAAATGTCTTACTTAGAATAAAATGTTCAGTAATAAGCCGATTTGATTACTTATTGGAATTTGAACAATTAGAGCTAAAATAAGTTTGTATGTAACGGGAAAACAATAATTTATGAAAAAGCGGCGCAGGTACACCAGTTTCAGTAACGTGTTCAACATAAGCACTGCAGTACCTATACATTGCTGATGATTTCCGTTAATCCATAGTACCTAAGCGTTGTAAATTTTTCCACTTCTTTCTCGGCCCAAGAGGTATGTGAAGAGCGCGTCGTTAATGATTTCTCAGTTGTCTTCGTAGTTTAATGATTCATCAAAATCGTCTGGACAGCTTAGCCATGAAAACATAACAAATGGATGAAGAGGCTTCGTATCAATAATAATTTATGTGTAATCTTAAATACCGCGGAAAGTACTCGACTCAACAGCAGATATTAGTCACGGCATCTCAGCATAGCGGTACAGTGACCGACAGCGGTCGGCCGTCGGTCGGTCGGTCGGTCGGGCGGCTTGTAACCCGACACTGTAATGGCACACGAGTGTCCTCCACACGGCTCTGTGGGCGGTTGATAGCTTCATGACATAACGGTGGTTTCTATGAGCTTTATTTGCAGTACATTGACTTAAGCTGCATTCCTGTTGAGGTCGCATCTTTTGCATTTCACATAGTTGTAATGCCATTTCAGGCAATTGCAATATTTGGACAGAAATAAAACTACGGGCTATTTTTCGACGACTAAAATATTTTTGGTTTCCGTAAGTACCTCAAAAGGAAAAAACTGAACCCTTTATAGTCTCACTTCGGTGTCCGTCTGTATATCTGCCTTTTTCTCAGGAACGCGTAGAGGTATCAAATGGAAATCGATATCAAATTTAAGCATATTACGGCCTGCACGAGACCTACTCCCACTTGTCCGGTTTTAATTTATGAAAAGCAACTACTTATTTTATTCAATTTTTTTATGCGTTATGAGTAGATTAGTGCTGTCAACATTACTTCTTAGTTTTATTGTCTTTCAGTTTTCTATCTGTAAGCTCTGAAGCTTCGGTGTACCTTTTTTTTTTTTTTTTTGTGGGTGGGAAATCATCAAATAACTTCTCCCGCTCTGGGCAGAGCAGGAGGGCATGTCAGACTCTTACTGACTAAAACCCACCCGTGTTCCTTCAGTTGCCTGGGCCAGGGGCCACGGTAACCCTCTTGGACTTTTCCGCAACCCTAGCAGGCATCGGTCCTAGCAAACCCCGTCATTGGTGCTGACATCTCTTTGAGGCGCGCGTGGAACACAACGCGCCGTCGACCCGGGCCTGGTCCTTATCGAACGGCGAGCTGCCCATTGCTCGCCGTTTGCAAGCCCGCGCCTACGGTGGCCGGGAATCGGCCTGCGATTCCAGGAGGCGTGTGGCCCCCCTAGATTGGGCAGGAGCCGCTTTAAGGCAGCCCCGGCCCTTTCCAGTCTGGGAGCCAAACGTCGGAAATGCTCCACAAAGTTCCATCGGCTGTCGAGGACGAGTCCCAGGTACTTCATCGTCGACTCGACGCCGATGTGAACCCCTCCTACCGTTATTTGGGAACCCGACGGTGGCGTGTTCCGAGGACCATGAAAACACATGGCCTCGGACTTGTGCAGGGCCACCTCGAGTCCCAATTGCCGGATCCTCTCGACGATTGTCGCAACCCCGCGTGTCGCTAGTTCGGCCGCCGCCTGGTGCGACCTCCCCTGCGCCAGGACCAGCGTGTCGTCAGCGTAACAAACCACGTTGACGCCGCTGGGGAGGTCGGCGCGCAGCACCCAGTCGTAGCCGATATCCCACAGATGCGGCCCCAGGACCGATCCCTGTGGGACACCGCACGACATCTCTTGCCGGTTCCATACTCCCTGGTGACCGGGGTAGATGACGGCCCTGTCCGTCAAATAGGCCTCGACCACACGACAGAGGTAGGTCGGCATCCGGTGATACCGGAGTGCCTCCCTGATGCAACTCCAGGGCAGAGTATTGAAGGCATTGGCGATGTCTAGAGACACCGCCAAGACGACCCCACCTCGGGCCACAGCATCCCCCGTCGTGAGGGCCCACACGCGCATGATGGCGTCCACCGTAGAGCGCCCCCTGCGGAAGCCAAACTGGCTCTCCGCCAAATCCGGCCCCACCCGCACCAGCTGCCCGACGAGGTGGTCTGCAATGACTCTCTCAAAGAGCTTGCCCACCTCGTCGAGCAGCACGATGGGCCGGTAAGCGGACGGAGAGTCCGCTGGGCGCCCCGGCTTCTTGATGAGGACCAGTTTCCCCGTCTTCCAACGAAGTGGGAACTGGCCCCTCTCCATGCATGCGCTAGCTTCGGTGTACCTGACGTGTATACCAAACCAAGTATTGGGCCGTGGTCAGTATCTTTCTTTATATAAAACTTTTAACAGGTATTCAACATTCATAAGCTCACTTAAGATGATCTAAAGTCTACAAACGTAGTACTAACACAAACAATCCCCCGTTGATACCCATTCAACTGGCACCGCGCCATGACTGATTACTTGCGGTTGTTTCACCAAACAAATCTGTTTTCTTCTAATTATCTGTTGAATTTCAGTCTGTGGCACTTTAATAAATCAGCGTTCCCACCGCGAATTATATAAAATTAATATTCATAGTATACTGAAAATACAATGTCCAATATTGGTGTATCGTACATTGATGGATTACTAAGTGCTTTATTATACATTTTGTTAACAAAATGAGCAATGGATAGTAAAGTGAGTGGGCGATTGTGTGTAGAATGGCTGGCTTTAATAAATCAGGGCTGCGACCAGAGATTATAAATTTAATATTCATGGAGCGCGATGGAACAAGTCGTGTACATTTGTATTCCGGACGCTGTCGGCGGCACTCGGCTCGCCCTCGGACCCGCTTGTCTTTTGTTTTTAGTGCAGTTTTATGAGATGTGGAACGTTTATAGTTATGTCCGGATAGACAGGAATGTCTACGGTCAGCTTTCGTAGACTTAAAAGGCTCATTAATTTGTGCTCTTTTGTAACAACCTTGACTTTGGAAGTACACATTAGTACCAGAATCACAAAATAAAAAATCTAAAATGCCCCTAACCATGTACTCCTACATACTACTTGATGTTATGTAAGTTTCAAAAGCTGAGTTTAAAGTGATAGGTAATTTTTTGCCTCATTGGTGCACCCTAAATGAAACGAAGATTCTTAGATGGGTGGGAATTGCGACCGGATTTAATAAAGTCCGCAATTAATACATATGAGGCAGCTTTAAAGTGTGCGACTTTAAAGCTGCCTCGTATGTATTAATTGCAATCACTTATAAAATTACCGAAAACCGCCTAAGATAGTATGGTCACATTAAAATACGCAATGAAGATAATGTAGTACAAATTGCACTAAATCTGCCGGAACAAAAGACAGGCAGAGGCCGCCAGCCATTGACCTGGTGGTCAAATATAAAAAGAGACCTGAAGAAAGACATTTCTAGAACCGACAACTCAAGACAGAATAACTTGGCGCAGAAAAGTGTTGAGACCCGACCCCAAATAACGGGACCAAAGACGGATAAAGAAGAAGAGGTGCACCCTTAGGCCTTCTTAAATTGCCTAATACCAAATTTCTTATATAAATTGAAATTCTAAACTACCGGCGCAGCCATCGCCTTCACGCTCGCTGCAACTTCCCCTAACATTGCAAATAAAATAATTTACCTTTTAAAAATTAAAAAATCACACACGTTAAAGGCAGCGCTTAAGTTCACCAAGAGAGCGTCGTCATAAGCGTCGCGTTAATTTTCTTGTAAGCCTAATTACACACGGGCTTATTTGCGCCTCGCCTCGCAACGCCTCCCTCCGTGCCTCGACGAGGTGTGAAGTGAAACTTGCCACAAAAAACCCTTTACAACTTTTTCAAGGGTAAAGTTTATACATCACGAACGAGGCTAGGAGCTGGAGGTTATTTTGAGCTAGATTGTAGCTTGGTTTTAATTAGGTGGATTTAGTTTGTTAATGTTTTAATGCAAAACCACGACGTACAAACCGAATCTCTTATTGAATGTTGGCAAAGGGAAGACAAATATCGTTAGGTAGATCAACTAACCAGCCTAGTTCCAGTAATTAATTTGATTGGGTTTGTTTAGTTGCCATATTCTAGAGATTTGATTGTGAAAGTGCCCTAGGAAAAGGAAAAGGTATTACACTACCCAACCACATACAAATGTGTAGGTACACATTCTAGCAATCTAAAATTAAATTGTAGCTGTATCTGAAAAGATAATTTCTTTAAAAATATTTTCGTATAGCGACCAAAGTTAAAGCTTTTCCTACAAGAAACAATAATAATTAATATCAGTGTCCTGAAAGTTATTAATATTATCCTTTAATCTGGCTCCTGGAGTAGGTCGGAGGCGTGAGCCGTGACGCGGTTGCGTATCAAAGCGACGTCGGATCGCAATTAAGGATCTCACAACGACATTAATTAAAGGCTTCTTTCGGAATTCTGCAGCGCCTCGCCGCCGATCTAAACTAACCTTTAGTAAAAAAAAAAGTTTTAATTAAGAAATTTGTGGGTACCTACCGCAGGCGTTTTGTTGTGTACGTCGTTTAACGTTCGCTTACTTCGCAAATGTTTGCAGATGTAGTACCTACCTAAGGTAAAAAAGAGCTATGGGGTGGTGAGGTTCGCGGAGACGTAGTTACCCGAATCACGTTACAACTTGTGATACCTTGGCAAAGGAAAACTTTAAAATAAAAGGTGGGAATCTCCTGGAAATGTAAATCATGTCTCAAGATTGCTTTCGTACCTAATTGTAAAACACACGATACTGTCTGACACTCAGAATCTGCTAAATGACGATGGCCAACCCAGTTTTATCGTTACCTATCGGCTGCTGGACATCGGCAAATTGATAAACCGCTACCACTCGTTTATAATAAACTTTTATAAGTCATCCATATTAGAACTTGATGGACGACGATGAAATAGTAACCGACAGTTGACCAAGTTATTTACTAAACTAAAGGAAGTAAACAAACAAATTAATGTATTTTTATTACAAATGCAGAACATCCCTGGTATCATTAACTGTTACAAATGTCCGGCTATCAGTCCGGTGTCAGTCTGCTGCGGACGCGAACGAGGCCGTCCGTCTCAATAAACATTATTGCGAATATCAACTGGTTATACATTATAGATTTATAGCAAAGTTTGTGTTTGTGCAGGGATATGTGTGTCAAAACTGATAACAAATCGTTAATGTGCGAAAAGCTTGACATAATTCAAAAAGAGCAATTTTTGGGTAGATGATTTAAAAGAGTAAAAGTATCAGTAAGAGTGCGACGAAGCATATTATAGTCACATCTCTCTCGCTCCCTCATTTTTACGCTTTAGTGTAATGTCGTTTTTATAGCAAATAGCAAAAATAATAAATATTGTTGCATTCCCCTGTATACTTCATTCAAAATTACAGATTTTTTAGTTATGACACCCTTTTTGCGAATGAGCTAAACACAACCAATTTTTTTTTTTATTAAATTAAATATCATAATTTATTGCCGCTTTATCGAAAGTTCTTCAATGTTTATAATTAATGTGTTGAAAAGGTTGCTGTAGTAATATTTTGGGTTTGTTTTATGTCAAAGCTGTTAAATAGTTCTGATTTACCGAAAGCCACTCGTTATGACCACCCACTGCACTGGAATTTTACAGCTGAATACAAATTCAGCTGTAAAATTCCAAAACGAAGACAGCCCTTCGGCCTGAAACCCACTTTTAAACAACTTGTAGACACTTTCACTCAATAATATTTCGCAAAAAAAAATAAGAAGTACTCCCCATCATAAAGAAAAACAGCCAAAAAGATAACTGAACTGAAAAAGGCGACGGGTCTCGTCTGAAAAAGTTAAGAAAAACCTTTTGTCCGTCGCCAGTGGACGGTGTGGCGTCCGTTAATTAAACAAATAACCGGCATAATGAGCGTACGTACAATAAACTGTTACCACCGACCGCGGGCGACGAAGTCTCTTTACTTTACTTTACTTGCGGACTCATTTTTTCGCGGTACTTCGAAGACGGCCATTCTTCTTATTGTTCTGTTTATTTAATCGCTTTATACACATTTTGAGTCGCTTATTTTTGTGTTTTTGTAAGGGTGTTTAGGTTTGTGATTTATTGGTTTAAGTGGGTAATTTTGTTTCGTGAATGCTTGAAGGGATGTCTCCGTTTGTGCCTTATTTCTTTTTGAGGTCGGATGTTTTCTCTTATTTGCTCAGTGAGATTTTCTTATGCGAAATTGTATATATTTAATTCTGCCCCGAGCTGTACCTATGCCATGCCCATTTTCTTTTCGTATCTGTCGTAAACGTATGTATTTAATTAAAGAAGATTTTCATGTGTAAATCATAGTATTTCATACTTCTAGAATATCGCCGTCGAAGACCCTAAGTATATTATTTTCCCACGTCGGTGTTGCGTACGTTGTTGCGGTTACGACTCTTGTTAGGTATAACCCAATAAGAATCGTATACCTACAACTTACGTTCCAACAATAATAATTTTAAAAACCTAGAATGTATAGGTACCTACATAACCAAAGCAGTGCTTCAAAATTCGCACGCTATCAAAATAACACGAAGCTCACTCATCAAGTTACATAACACCACTGAACGAGCTCTATGTTTTCGCAGGCAAATCAACTGAAAGTTTGATGAGTTCCCGTCGATGTGGCTCATAAAACGTGGGTAGTTGAACACTTTGAACAGTCGCGGGTAAACAACGTAACGTAATGTAATAGTTTTACAGCCGATAGTTATCACGTCTCGTACACTGGCGTTCGTGTAAACAGTTTCAGTCAGATTGTTATATCAGAGAAAGTTGAAATGTTAACGTGTGAGTTGCTACCACCTTGCTTTGGTTTTGAATGAGTTAAGATCACGGAAGGTTAAGATATTTAGGACTATATGTCACTAGTTATTGGAGTAATCCAACAGCACTGAGCAGCACTGAGCAGAACCAATCTGATGATGATGGTAACATCATCATCAGATTGGTTCTACTCAGTGCTGAGTGCCTCTTTCCTTTCGTGCCATGCTTCCTGGTCTGTGCGAGGCTCATCCACGCCTCAACCGCGATATTTTGTGGGTCGTCCACTAACTGGCAGTTGGTCTGTCCACGCAAGTAAATCGGTACTCTTGTAAAGTATTGGCTTCGCTTTATAAAAATGTGAATACATCGCATTATGCTTTCAGTAGGTTTCAGCAGGTAACTGAACTTTTAAAAACGACGCGCTGTTTGTGTTTGGTCTTACATAGTACTGCAGTCACAGATTCAGGCCGCGACTGGGTTATGGCACCGACGCGGAGGACATTTTATTGTCCACAGTGTAGAGCAGCTAGTAAGTTTGTAGTATGATTACTGTTGTAGTTTTCTGCGGTGACATATGATAAGTACTCCAAATTAGCCTAAATGCGATAGACTGATCACGGACTGTCATAAAACTAAAATAGCACTCAAACCTTGATCTTAGCAGTTTTGGTTGCTATCAAGAAAGAAGGTAAAAGTTATCTGATATTTAACAAAATGAAATTCAGTAGTGACAAGCTCTCATGAAGCACGCCTTATAAAAAAATTGTGTTGATGTTCTCTGTTCGCGAGTTTACCTTCAGTGGTAGTACATAATAATATCCGTGTCGTTTCTATAATCCTGGCCGGTGTCGCACGTATCCCGTCACTTGGCTCGCTGCCAGCTCATTTCCCACTTCAATTTCACATTTTGTCAACACTAGTTACAAAATAAGTTGATTCGCTTTTGTTTCCGACTGTGATACACTTCTTTGCGTCGTTTTGTCGCAGTTGTGCGCCCGACCCTGTGTGTGGAAACGAGAGTTTTGTGAGGTTGATAGAGGAAATTGGTATTGTAATTGTCTTTTGTAATGTTTGCGTAAAATCCATTGTTACCTGATTAAAATTATGCTAAAATCTGTAGGGATTATTACAAACATTCCATTAGTTTACTATTATCACTTACATTTGCTTTTTACAGGTGGGACCCTGTAAAACAATGTAGTCACCAATTTTTACACTCAGAGACATCACCTAAAAACCAATTAAACACCACCAACAAAATGTAAATTGTATTTACATTGTCATATTTTTTAACATCTTATCTTTTGCAGAAAAACGGATTAATATCCAAATTATTTGCAGTTACAGATGCTTATTTGAGAACTCTCATAGCACATCATTCAATATATCCTGTACTTTATCTTAAAATCAAAACTAATTGTTGACTACATTTCCAGCCCCAGCTGTGATCTACTGCTTATTTCGTAGATATCTGTCACGGGAGCAAAACTCCCACGACACACCATAAAACGTACGCCATAGTATGATTGTCCCAAATGTATGGCGCCATCACGCGCGTACAATCACGCACAATACTGTGATAACAAATTGCACTTTTGTTGCAGATTGTACGAGGACCCGGTCCAGTGTTTGATACGCGACTTTCTACGTAAGGGTCAAAAGGTATGTCAATATTTATATATGAAACCAATTTTGGTAGATAAGTGCTGATAATAACAGGTATGCATGCACCTTTAAATTAAATGCATTACTTATCAACTATAATGGAAGTTAAATTAGTTTTTGTAAAAACATTTCTACGAAAACCTTCACCACCCCTCAAAATAACCCTTATTAAAATTACAATTCCTTCACCGTAGCAATTTACATAAATGTTATTTTACTTTATCGCTCTATTATATCTAACGCATCGCACTATGTGTGGTGGTACTACGCACTAGGGGCACTAGGGGTGTCACCCTACTTCATTACAGCCCCTCAAATCGCAGGGCACGTGCGTGGCGTGCACAACACGGCCGGACACCCCTGTCGCTCATCGTAATCCACTGAAGGTTGACCTCCCCTGGTGCGATGCTTTAATTTTGTTACTATTTCGAGTTTGGTTTCCGCGATCTGTGCGAATTTATCGTCGGATAGAATGGAATCTGATATTGAGTACCTACCACACAATAACTGAACTAGGTTAGTAGGAGTTTTCAGAGTAGGATTTTTTTAGCACGCCTTGAGAGTACCAAAGTGTGGCTTGAGAATAACATGTCGTATAATATATTTAACTTATCAAGCGTTTCCTCCAATTAATTATCTAATTGAAGCGAGACTCCCTGGAGTCATACGTCGGTTTCTGAATTAACCGTTTCACAATGTTTCGTGCCGCAAGTTTAACACTTACTTTAATTTTAGTCTTTCATAACGAGTACGACTAAGCTTACTCTGACTACACATGAGATGATGATGTGATACTCACTCTGTGCTCTGAGCATTCCAACAGTTTTGCCCACGTGTAACTAAAACACGTGAAGTGACTTAATCCTTTATAAGCAAAAACTGTGCACGTACAGCGTCAGCAACGAAATTCAGTACAGTCAAGCATGTTCAAAATATCAGAGGTCTCCATACCTTGGTCCCTTGTTGTCACAAACTGACGTCAGGGGCCGTCCGGAAATTATTAAAACTATAACTGACTTGCAATTTTTGAGCGCAGTCAAAGTATTGTAACACGTCACGTTTCTTTGCAAGCGTGTCTAATAGTGGAGGGCGGAAACGTTGTTGATGATATTATGAGAATTTTGATTTGATTGAAATTTAATAATTATTGAGGATTCTTTTTTTTTTGCTGTCGGTATCTATTGAGTAAAAAGTAAAAAAGTAAATAATCTTTCATGATTGTTATTAATAAAAGGAATTCGAATTCTTTGTCAGTTGCTCGCCTTTGCTATATTGGCATCTTTGGGTCAAAACGAAAAAGCTTCAAAAGAATTGCCGTCTTCGTGCTCTTATCCCAATGATACGTCTTTATAATGACCTTGCCAGCTGGATAAAAATAATCTTTTCACTCCGATCACTTCTTTAACACTAAAATGCGTAGATCGCAAAATTTCCCTCAGCTAATGGTACATTACACCGCGCGCCGCCGCCGCCGCCGCCGCCGGGCAGTCCGCGTGAGATCCAGATCGGCAAGGAACTCGCTCTTAATACTCAATTTACATAATTTGTTCGCTCTGAGTATTGTAATGGTACTGCTTTATTATAACGAAGGTACTTGATACAGGTAACTTTTGCTGGTGTTTAGTAATAATTATTGCGTTAGTTGTGTTAAGTTCAGTAACTATCTAAAATTGTTCGATATGGATTTCAGCAGCCTTTTCAGGCAACTCTGCCAAACAAATTCAGTAGGAAAGCAATGAAATCAATTAGTAAACAACTGTACGTAATCATTTATAGAGTTTCTATAGAGAATTAGGTAGGTTTTCACAATAATACGAGTACCACGATAACAACCACTAACCTATCAATACCTACCTGAATCATGATTAGTTTTCCACATCAATCCATCTAAACTTTAATTACGAGCCTCAATTTGTGACGCAGCACACTCATCAGCGATCGCTCATGCGATGTGACAGCGCGTTGATTTCCACCGAGGATTGGCTCCGGGATGCTCATGAGACTCCTGCGGCATCCCCCGACTGAAGGTATACTCGGGCTAAAGGGGAACAATATTGCGTGAAACGTGTTTGGAATTTTTTTAGTGCGTTTTGGTCGACTCGACCGACCGTGAGCAGTTGAAGGGTTATTTAATTGAAATGGGTTGGTTTTTTTATTGTAGACTTCTATCGCTTTTAAATGAAGGTATCGCTTTTATAATTTTTGTGATTTGTCCAAGGCGTTCGATTGCGTTCTTCATGAAACGCTAATCAGGAAACTCCGCCACTACGGGATCCGGAACACCGCTCTGGATCTTCTTACTTCATACTTGAATAATAGGGTTCAGAGCGTTGACGTTAATGGTAAAAGATCTCCCGGATCTATAGTAACAATGGGAGTCCCACAGGGCTCAATTCTCGGTCCTTTTTTGTTTCTTATTTATATTAATGACTTGCCTTACCTCATAAAGGATAATCATGATATAGTGTTGTTTGCGGACGATACTTCACTTTTGTTTAAACTTAAACGTCAGCAACTGGTTACTGACGATGTAAATAGCGCGATCTCAAAAGTAGTTCACTGGTTCAATGTTAATAATTTACTACTTAATGAAAAAAAAACCAAATGCATTAAGTTTACGCTGCCTCACGTTAGACAGGTGTTAACTAATGTATTGATAAAGGGCAGAGAATTGAATCCTGAAGATAGCACAGTATTCTTGGGCTTAACTTTGGATGCTAAGCTTCAGTGGGGCCCACACATAGATAAATTATCAAAAAAGCTTAGCTCCGCAGCATACGCTGTTAGAAAAATTCGTAATTTAACTGACATAGAGACAGCCCGTTTAGTGTACTTTAGCTATTTTCATAGTGTAATGTCGTATGGTATTCTGTTGTGGGGAAATGCCGCCGACATTCAGACTATCTTTGTTTTGCAGAAAAGAGCTGTTCGATCAATTTATAAGTTAAGCCCGAGACACACTCTCAGAGAGAAATTTAAGGAAATTAATGTAATGACTGTGCCTTCACAGTATATTTTTGAAAATCTTTTATATGCCCATAAAAATATAAACTTGTTTAAAAAATACAGTGATATCCATAATATAAATACTAGGAACAAACACAGCTTCGTTGTACCTACAACAAGGCTCAAGAAAATAGGTGGCTCGTTCAGATGTCAATGTATACGCTTTTATAATAAACTTCCAAGCCACGTTCAAGATCTAAGCCTTAATAAATTCAAATCATTCATTAAACGTAAGTTGTGCCAGAAAGGCTTTTATACCGTTAAGGATTATATTGAGGACAAAAAGGCTTGGGATTGAGTTGTTCCAATTTTCTGCATACTGAATGTTTTCTTTTATTTCTGTTACATACGCTGATAAATTGATAATTATTATAACAGAACGACTTGAATACTTACCTTGAGAAGTACAATTTATTGTTTTAATAATATTGTGAATTTGAGGACTATGTGGGTCATTGTTTCAGTTTTAATCATGATCTGGCAGTTTAAGTAGTTCATGCGGCCTACCCAAATGTCCTTTCTTTGGTATTGTTCGTCGAATCGTTGAGCTCCTAAAGTTCTGAGTTGAGCTGCACGGTTACTGACAAATGCGTGCACTGACTGGACAGGTCCTCTTAATCTGCGTGGTTCTTTCCTCAGAAGACCATTTCAGATACTAATCTACATGGTCCTCAAAGATTATGTTCGAATATTTATATACACATTGACATTCATGAATTTTATACATACAATGACATGAGTAATTACTTTGTAAAGTATTATATTATTTAAATTATTGTGAATGTGAAGATTATGTGGATTATTACTTTTTTTTATTTTATTTCTTAGTTAGTTTCACGATCTGGCAGCTTGAGTAATTTATGCGGCCTACCCAAATGTCCTTTCTTTGGTATTGTTCGTCGAATCGTTGTGCTCCTTAAGTTCTCAGTTGAGCGGCAAGATTACTGACAAATGCGTGCACTGACTGGACAGGTCCGCTCAATCTGTATGGTTTTTCCTCAAAAGACCGTTTCAGACACAAATCTACATGGTCTTCACATGATCTGACCAAGATTATGTCTGGACTTTAAAAGAGACTGTGACCTCTGAGTTTGTTTCGGCCTTTCTTCTCAGAGTAGTCAGTTATGAAACGCCGACCTCATCTAGTTTTAAAAATATGATTGACGTGTAAAAGTGTTTGTAACAAACCTACTTACAGAAATAAAATCATTTATCATTTATCATTTATCATTTATAAAATATCAGAATACGCCTCACTCCCTCAAAATAAAGAGCACAAAGTAAAAACTCCGAAGGAATGCAATGTTTCATGTTAATTGGACATTTAGATATTTTGCAAATGAAGTTTTATTGTGGGTACGTGACATCTACCCTAAAAGTGCATTACACGACAATATCGCAGAGGTCGCTCAAGTAATGACGACAAATTGACGCGTCCGCGTGAAATATCGCCGGTCGCCGCCGCCGCCGGTCGCCGGTCGCCGGTCGCCGGTCGCCGGTCGCCTGGTCGCCGGTCGCCGCGACCGTCTCATCTCGGTCGCCGGTATATTCTCATTCCCCCACTAATGTATAAAAATGTTAGGATTACGTACAATGAAGGATTCGGAGGGATTCTGAAGGTTGCAGCGACTGAAAGCCTTATCTAGTGAATTAATTCAACATTTTGTGTGATCCTTCATTTAGGATCGTGGAGTGGAAATGTTATTTTATTTTGGTAGAATCATTGAGTTTCGATATTTCAAAATGCCGAATCACTGCTCCATAATAACGTTAATAGACGAGCAATCACAGGTAGGGAACCATTTTATGCTCGCATAATGCCTTGTTGCCAATGAAGTTTCAATAATCAGTGAGATATTACCAATATTGTAAACAAGATATTTTGATTGGTATCGTAACCCAAGGCCGTATACTCGTATAACATAATAGAACACTTAGACAAGAAGCCATTAAACTTAAAGCTTTAACAATAAAAGCTATTACCACAACGTCTTATCTCCATCTCCGGTATAACTAACTAAAGCAGTAAGTTTTAATGACTGTTAGCAGTTACTAAAACTGGATTAAACGTTGGAAACTTGATCAGCGGCAGCCTATTGTTTAGTCATTTGTTTAATTAATTCTGTACGCCATTGTCTTTGTAATGACGTTGTGATTAGCTGGTATCGATTTGAATAAGCCTCCTAATGGATCCCCAGATGAAAAGATGATGGAGTTATGTACTGTGCAGGTTCGAATGTTTGGAATCTGATAGTTCGATGGTTTCTGACTAGTTCTATGAATTTGTCGCCATCGATATCGTCATCATCAAAGTTATACTAATCGCTTCACCATTTTTTTGGTTGCGATCGCTCTACCAACCATTTTATTGCTCAGACTGGTCTATTGCTGCGTACATGACAAAAAGTCGTGTGTGGATCCTACAGACTAAACGATTGTATCAGAGAAGAGTTGGTTTGGCGCTGCGAACCGATCCTACAAAACAGTTAAGTTGCTTTGACAACAGACCTGCTAGAGCCCAAAATCCCTTACAGTTCTGACAAGTAAACACCGTCGATAAAAGAAGCAGGTCTATCGTCTACCTTCTGTTATGTAATTAGAGTGTCGTTGTTTGCAGAATCTTTTTATTTTCCTTTGATTCTGTCGATCCGTTTAATTAGTCTTCAGCCAGTTCAGCGAGCAAAGTAATTAAAAATAAAATTGTGGTCCGTTGTAGGATGCTTTGATGAATCATGAGTTGTCGGAGTATACTTAGATGCTGCCCATAGTTATGAGTTTCAAATAAATGTAATGAGATTATATACACAAACACACTCTCTTTGACCAACAATATAAAAGGACGTGACTGCAGTTCTAAGCCACATTTTTTCTATCTTCACCTCCAGGTAAGTACGCTGTAGATAAAAGTAAATCGCACGTTATTACACTATTTATTATAAAGTGATATAACAATAAATCTTCAAATAAACCATTTTCACGAATAGACGAACACTGACAATATCGGATCTCTTCAGCACTAAATAAGATAAAAACGACACAATGTCGACGAACTTGAGAGCTCATTCCTTCAGAATAAAGGGCAATAACTCCGAAATGTTGTGTAGGTACTCTAGTGGCAAATATATACAGTTAAAAGTACAAAACAAAAAGTGTTGGCAATACGGTGGAGAGCGTCGCGGCCGCTTCTTATGAATTCTTGTAGATAATACGTGCAGGGCAGGATTGAAGGGAGGAGGGCTGGTTTAACCCTCGGGCAGGTTAGAGGGGTAAGATTGAGCGTCTGTGGATCTGAACCTGTAATAACGTTCCCTGAGGTAAAGCTCTCTGAAGACGTTCAAATATTTTGTTACATTTCTGTTGATTGGCGAAATGCAGCTGAGTTAATGATGTAATGCACTCTCTCTTTGTTATTTTAACATTTCGTTTTCCTTAAATATTGGAGCTTCTTGTATGCACGTGTTTCTGTGACAATTAAATCTATTTTCCTTTTTTCTTTTCTTTCTATGTTACTGCACCAAGTATTCTTACATGTCACATTGTGCTGTTTTGTTATTGTTAAGCTGCAGTTTTATACGAAACTTCAAAAAGATATTAGACAATTAAAATTCCAATTATATCAGCTTACAAATTCCGTCCCTGCATTCACAACTTTCACCAAGCGCGCGCGATTTGCATAATTTGAGCATTTTTATGCTTTATTCCTTGAGGTTCCACAGGCGACTTATGTTTCTTTATAACTGAATGTCTCTTCAGCGCTGAAAAGACTGTTGGGCGCCAAGTCAAGTGCTGAAAGCTCTTCAGGCACTTTAACTAAAATTTTGTTGTTATTTAAACTTAGATAATATCACTTTTTGTACAGTGGAGCTTGAGTGGAAATACTAGGATTGCCGGTTGGTGAGCGGTGGGTTGTAATGGTATCCAATATAATGATTCTACGTATTCTTTATAGACAGGTACAAGAGAGTTTCTGATTCTCATGAGCAATGTTCTTTTGTGTTTAAAATTGATCCCTCACCTGGAGCTTTCGCTTGGAATGTAATATTTCTGATACGATTTCGAGCATTGTTATTTATGTTATTTTTATTATTCATGTTTACCGCAAATAAACGCATTTTCTTACTTTCTTTCTATTTACGGAAACAAAAACAGAAGAAACGATATTGGTGTCATGAATTATTTCAAAACCAATGCAATGCTCGAATCTGTAACATTACAGATTGCGCACTGTAGTGGTCGGTTCTCCTCCCTCACTGATGTAATGCTCGACGAGTGCTCCAAGTGAGGGAGCACCTTTATATTTAACAACGTAATTTAGATATGCATGTTTTGTACTAGATACTGTTTGATTGAAATACAAACTTAGTATACTTAATTTAATTGATACACTTAAAGTTTCACCATTGTCTTCTGAACATATATTGTTATAAACTCTAACATTAGGTGCTAGGTATCGAAAGTACTTCCATCTAAATTCCCCAGCTCCATGAACTTGCTAAATAAACCCGACAACACACTTCTGTGCGAGCTGGAGAATGCGCCATGAAAATGTTAAATAGCTGCGAAACATGCTTCATACAGTGCAGACCAGGCATGCTCATTACATACACATTACACTGCTAGCGCTTGTAGAAATATTTTAAACTTTATGTAAGTCCATTAGGTGTTAGGTACTTGTCTTTGGTATATTGCTTGACGTACCTAATTAAGCAAACTATTAATATACAGAACTAGCTTATACCCGAGGTTTTGCCCGCGTGGATGTCGGAAATTATCCCTCGGGCACTTTCAGGCGTGCATTTATAATAATAGTATTAGTATGTATTCAAGGTACCAAATAAACGGAACTGGTCCACCAAAAACTCTCATAAAAATCCAATTGTTTGACTTGATTTCTGACGGATCATCCAATCTATTGCCAACGTTTTACACGTACAGTGAGTGCTGCTTTTTGAACCAAGTTCCCCATCCAGCTTGATAGTATTATGCTTTGTTGTCGAGGTCCTTTAAGCCACCATTTAGGTATATGCCAATATCTTACAGCACTAAATTAATGTCCTGACGATTTTCAATACACGGTGGCTTCGGTATTAGTATACCTACCTAACTTTCATAAAGCCAATATACCTACAAGCTTAAAAATACCAATAACATAGGCAGACGAATAATAAATGTACCTACATAAGTACTGACAAACTACTACAACACTCCATCTTTCTCCTCATCCAGCACACAGAAAGTTGTGAAGGTAGTTCTGAAATGTACGGGACCTATTACGTCACCACGCATTGTTGTCCTTTATACCTACAGTAAGAGGAAACCCCACAATATACCTACTTATAATATTATCCGTACTATTGTTATGAGATATGCTTATCGAGTATAGCTGGTCGAGTAGACCACCGACAGACAATAAAAGCAAAACTCAGTTCATCATTGCGATCTCACTAATGATTTAGGAGTTTTTTAAATAAAAAATTACGAGTACTATTTTGTACTATTTTGAGTAGTATTTGAAACAGTTATGAATCGTGATCTTTTGTTTTTCAACTACGAGTAGGAACAGTGACGAGTCCACAATAACTCATCCAAAAATGCCTTTATTAGACTAAACTTTTTTTATTTTAAAATTAATAAATTGAGGCACAATTCCATCTCAAAGGTAAATTAAATATAATCGTAACACATACCGTGGCCCAGCAGTGGGAACATTAAAGGCTGATTATGCTAATACAACATACTGTATACCTATTCGCCATTTGTCGGCGTTAGATCAAAATCGCCCGTTTGTATATCACCCAAATAAAGCGCTACATTATAACATTTTATTACTCCACATTACTTGAAGTAATGCAGGGGACATATCCTTCTCCCACGGGGTAAGTAGTGCTCCAAGTGATCGCTAAGTGCGTGCGCACACAATCCATCTCGGCAACAATGGCGGCCGCCGACGTGTGCCGCCGCGCCGCCGCGCCGCGCCGGTACGGCCGTGCCCGCCGTGTGAGAGTATCATATGCCTCGACACCTCGGTTAAAGTAAGAGCTTGCCTACATTTTGTACAGGTGGGGCAATAAGTGTTGGGTTTTTGGTGACGGTGCTAATGTTATTTTTTTTCAAGATTAATCTATTTTTTTATTTTTTTTATCCGGGAAATCAAAAAATTACACATTAAGCATTACAAAAAGATAGGATACAGAAATGAAACACATGAGAAATCAACCACATTCTCACAGGTACACGATGAGACGATTTGGTAAATTTAAAGACTAGCGTTGTAAACAATAAAAAAGAGGTATATTAATAGTAAAGTATCAATAAAACATAAAGCTGTCAACAGTGCCACTTAAGTGGCTTAGCGTGTGCAAATACGACGGATGACTGCGGTACATGCGCAATTTGTACTTTAGAGACAATTTGCTTCGGGCGGTTAATATGAAGTGAAGCCTACCGAGAGCGAAAGAGGCGTGCGAACGAGCCGTCTTTATGTACTCACTGAAGGCAAGGTGGTGGCCAAGGATCACCCTTAGGTATTTAGCTCGTTGCTCCCAAGGCATCGGCTTGCCATACATAGTGATCGGGCTGCTGGGGTGTTATTAAGTCTCACTCTCCTTTTTACTTATATGACAAACTATCGTGGACAAGAAGACACAGAAACGGTCAGGGAAGACAATGTTCTCAACAGTTTTCCATCCTACAGCACAAGTCGGACGCTTTTAGAGTCAGTTTGTGCTACGCAGCTGAAAACAATATCCAATTATATCCAATATCAATATCAAATGTAAATGCTGAAACAATATCCTCCTCTCATAAGGTATAATAAAAGTTGCTCGACTTTCAAATTGAAATTAAAAGAATTTTGATGTAACATTTTCATAATATTTTATCATTTTCCGTTTCAATCAGTTTTAATTACTTAATTATTATTGTCTTTGGTCTGAATAAAATCGAAAACCACATGAAAATCTATTTCATAGTTAAGATGAACAGGCAGTCACACGATTTTGCCTTCTATGTATAGGTATTTTATAATTATAGATTTACTATTTTAATGTAGGTAATATGCAGATATCAGGTATTTATTTTAGTTTTTCATTAATGACAACACAGTACACACACGTGTATGTCACATTTTATTTGATTTTGTATGATCTTTTCTTTGAATACCTTTCGTTTATTCTCTTAATTTATTATAACGGACATACTTCCCTATTTGTTTGTTATTCCAGCGTATGGCACTCGTGGGTTGCAGCTGATAATCAGCGTCTGGTGGTACACCTTGTGTTATCATCTTACATTATGCCGAGCTGAGGCCCTTTTGGCATTATAATCATTGTGTTCTGTTTTTTTTTTTATAGTTTTAAGGTGTGTTTTTTTTTTGCTATAAAGCCAAAAAACGCATTTTTCTTTCTTTGGCACTTCGAAACTTAACTTTCGCGTATTATTTGTAATTTCTTGATACTACATATATAAATCTTTGTTAACTGTTATTCAACTGCTGAAGAGCAGGTAACTTCTTCAATGATCTCCTTCAGGGTACATCGGACACACTTTGTTCTCGACTGTACGTGTAACAAGTATTCCATCAGCGATATTGGCGCGTTCCTCCCTGCGCCACACACCTGAGCAAGTGAGCAACACATCCAAGTAAACACAACACTTGACATATTGTTCAGACGAAACCCTCATTTCTTAATTTTAATTACTAAAAGAGCAGTACGTACTGAAAATCATTGTTAGTGCTCGTAGCTAAATGGTTTCTTCATTCTTCGACCTGTCGGGCTATTCGAATTAGTAAACTCAGATATTATATCTTACCTGCTGGTCTAGAAACACAAAGAACCTAGTTAGTACTAGTAAAAGCGAGGATGATTACGCAGTTCCAAAATAATTAAAAATAACAAAATAAAACATGACATTCTTTTTCAGCTAAACTAGGGAGATTGAAAAGTTTTCTGTTTATTTACTAAACAGGTAATTGATAAAAAGTTTAAATTAGAATAACCCATCATCTTATCAATCAATAAATCTGCCAAGCCTTCCCAACAACCCTTCGTCTTATCCACCGCCAAAACGCGTAGAACAATGCTCGTAGCGCGTCTACGGCGTAGCAGCGTAGTGGTGCAGCTACGTCGCCATGGGACTGCACCCCTCGTCTCATAATTTAAATCTTGTGTGTAATTGATGGTCTAAAACTGACACTTCCGGGCTTATCAGATTGTTGAGGTTCACTTAACCAACGATTTGTTGCATATTTAGTACCAACTGCTCCTACTTTTTAGTACTTTCAAATCAAAAGTAATTTCTCACAAAAAAAATGTTAATGGTATTCCTTTAAAAATTGAAGCAACAGCAGCGCAATATTTCCGTAATGATCTATCGGTGAAGCACAACATTACATTAAAGAGCCTCTCAGTATAATTCCCCCAATTTGCGTAATCTCTCTTCAGGCGCAGATCCTCAAGTATGTTAACTGCGCTAACTTTGCGCGTGATTCTATTACCTACTGAGATGTGAATTTTAATCGCAATACGTATCAGTGACTGTTCGGTTCCGTCTATTAATTGATTAAGTTATTGTTTTGTGTAGGATCGTAAGGGATAATCATAACTTTGGTGAAATGTGCGCGTTTGTAATTTGTGTTAAGTTTGTGGGAGGAAGGCAAGTAAAACACATGTACGTGGTTCACGCACTGACGCTTTGTTTCAAACTCAGAACAATAACTAAAGCATTGTTCTGAGTCGTAGACAGAGAAACTAATAGACGCAGTGACGATTCCTTTCTCGCTTACACAAGAAAGAGAGCGAAAATTACGCTATGAATGTTGTAGACAGAGATACAACTATCAACTTTTTTGTCTCTTACCGTGTAACCTGTTTTTTCAAGGTCAGCAACTCAAATTGCGAAACAAACTTTGACACTTCGTGCCGTCATTGTGTTTGGTGTTAAAATTTTGCTTATTTTTATTATAAAAAACGATTTTAATCCAGTGAGAAGACAGAGAAATTATCCGTATTTCACATCGACGATTATACAATGGTGCGTTGTCGTGTTATTTCATGTAAAAGCGATAGTGAGAAGAAAATTGCCGGTGTGTCCTTTTACGCGTAAGTACGACGGTTTTGTACCTAATTATAGTTTCTTAAATGATGATTATTTATGCCATAGCATGACGGAACGATATGTCTCATCAACACTGAAGATAATAGGATTTTGTCGAGTTTTTAACATTCATAACCAATAAATTATATCATGTAAGTGTTGCCAGCGTCAGCTCAAAAATGCCCCGAGTCACGATAAAAAATATTGGCTCTACAATGTAATAAAAACAAAAACTATTTGATCAAATAATAGCATAGTATATGTGTATATATAAATATATGTATATACATCAATAATGTGTTTTTTTTTCAAATTGTTTGGAGTGTTTAGTTTCTAAGTGTTAGTGTTTTTTTTAGTTACCTCATAAAGGATAAACATGATATAGTGCTGTTTGCAGACGACACTTCACTTTTATTTAAACTCAAACTTCAGCAGCTGGTTACTGACAATGTAAATAGTGCCCTCGCAAAAGTAGTTAACTGGTTTAATGTTAATAACCTTCTTCTTAACGAGAAAAAAACGAAATGTAATAAGTTTACGATACCTCATGGTAGACAAGTAGAAACAAGTATTCTCATAAAGGGTGAAGAGTTGAAACCCGAAAATACCACAGTATTCTTAGGCATAACTTTGGATGCCAAGCTTCAATGGGGCCCCCATATAGATAAATTGTCAAAGAAGCTTAGCTCTACAGCATACGCCGTTAGGAAAATTCGTGGTTTAACTGATTTAGAGACAGCCCGTTTAGTATACTTTAGTTATTTTCATAGTGTAATGTCGTACGGTATTCTGTTGTGGGGAAATGCCGCCGATATTCAGACGATTTTTGTTTTACAACAAAGGGCAATTCGTTCAATTTATAAATTAAGTCCCAGATACTCCCTCAGAGACAAATTTAAAGGGATTAATATAATGACTGTGCCTTCTCAGTATATTTATGAAAAACTTTTGTATGCACATAAAAATATTAATCTGTTTAAAAAGTACAGTGATATCCATAATTTCAATACTAGGAACAAACACAAATTTGTTGTTCCTACTACAAGGCTCAAGAAAATAGGTGGCTCGTTTAGATGCCAATGTATACGTTTTTATAATAAACTTCCTAGCCACATTAAAGCACTAAGCCTTAATAAATTCAAATCTTTTATAAAAAGGAAACTATGCCAGAATGCCTATTATACTGTCAAAGACTATATGTATTGAGGACAAAAAGGCTTGGGATTGAGTTGCTCCAATAAAGCACAGGCAATGTTAATTTATTTTATTTCACCAACTATTTTTACTTTTAATCTTTGCTATAAGTATGTATACTTATTTTCATATACAATGACACTAATATTTACTGTACAAAGCATTATATTATTTTAAATTATTGTGAATGTGAGGACTATGTGTGTTTTTGTTCCAGTTTTAATCATGTTCTGGCAGTTTGAGTAGCTGATGCGGCCTACCAAAATGTCCTTTCTTTGGTATTGTTCGTCGAATCGTTGAGCTCCTTAAGTTCTGAGTTGAGCTGCACGGTTACTGACAAATGCGTGCACTGACTGGACAGGTCCACTCAATATGTGTGGTTCTTTCCTCAAAAGACCATTGCAGACACCGATCTACATAGCCTTCACATGATCTGACCAAGATTTTGTCTGGACTTTAAAAGAGACTGTGACCTCTGAGTTTGTTTCGGCCTTTCTTCTCAGAGTAGTCACATAAGAAAGCCTCATCTAGTTTAAAAAAAATATGATTGACGTGTAAAAGTGTTTGTTCAAACCTACTTACAGAAATAAAATCATTTATCATTTAAGTAGTATAATAAATCTTAATTAAAAAACTCGTTTCGTTTCAAATAAATCCTGAAAATAATTTACCCTACTTGCATCTAATAACACTCCAAAAACAGGGGAATGCAGTTACTATGGCAACATTATACGCACACATTGACATATTATCTCTGTCTCGACTGCGGTTACAGGGTCCCTTCGTCTATTAGTTTCTCTGTCTACGTTCTGAGTCCAACCTACAATCGACAAAAGGGCGAGGCTTATGTCATTGTGACAGTTGTCACATATTGACATAATGCAGCTATGGCTGCGTTCACACATAGTAACTTATTATACAACTATTTCTAATGTGACGATATTACCCTGGGCGTCCACGTCCACGTCACTACACCACGATACCACAGGGGAGTCTAATGTATGGGAACACATATATTCGCTATTAAACCGTCCACTATAAAGTTATAACTTGGACTTAGTTCTATACATTTTATGGACGTTCACGATAATATCATCTTGTTAAACATTATAAAAGCTAACATTAGCCGTCAGAAAGGCATAATTGGTGTGATTGCTTCTCTATGAAAGTTCTGAAGACCAAGAATTTATTATTTATTGACTGCGAGTTAATATTACTACAGCAATCGCATATTTTTAAGTCACGTAATTAATGTGACAGACGATTTCTTGTTGTTTATATTGCCCGTCTACAGTAAAAACGTTTCGAAAGTTCGTAAACACACTCATCCTACGAATGATATGTGACACGTAAGTATGATAATAATGACTTTACAATACAAAATGCATACATTCACTTAAATCTTTGTCCACTTTAAAAATTCTGGTTAAAAATCACTTCCTCTCTCCTTAAACATCATTATTACGTACCTATAGTCTACTTGCTCTTGTTTCATGTATGTATGTATTTACTGTATAATGTAAATTGTACAACACTTCTCATTCTTTCTCTAATCCATCCATAGGTGGTCTGTAAAAGATCGCTTTAAGCGATAAGACCGCCCGTGGTGTCACCCTATGTAAAACTTCTACATTTATATCTGTAATTTTTATTGTGTACATACTAAAGAGTATTCTATTATATTGGAAATAAACCCACGTCCACCCCATTACCCTGCGCTCTTAATACTAAACCGAATCTAGCTCAATATATAACCTTCACTTTAATTATACAATAGTGCCCCAGTCCAACTCCTTAGGCCTGTCGTGACTAATCTACACATCTCTAGCGGCTCGGCTTTGTGTGGCGTCTTATACTCGAAGATACGGATTTATGTAAGGAGTATTAAGTTTTTATACAGAAAATAGAATCTTTGTTTTTAAAAAAATTAAGATTTAATCACTCAGTAATAATAATATAATACAACATCCACACAAGGTCTTCGGGTCCCGAACTAGGTAGAGCATGTACTACGGTAACCTGATGGCTGTTATACATATACACACCCAGACACAGGTCAAACAGACATGTTCATGCAAACAAATGTTTGAATTGCCCGGGGATCGAACCCAGGACCAGCGGCTCAGAAGACAGGGTCGCTACATTATCTACTACTCAACTTCAGTAGGTTTCGCGTTGCTGAAAAAAAAAACTTCTTACAAAAGGAACATGATTTATGAACTTTTATTTAATTCTACCTATCTATCTAACCTAAATGAAGGTGCCTAATTGGGCGCTATTAAATATCGAAGCCAAGAAGCTAAACAAATATCGTTAAGTAAGTTCTTCCATTAATGATTTCCGAGTAACAGAAATAATTGGTACAATAGATCCATTAGTACAGAAAATACAACATTACAGAAAATCTTTTACCACTCGCCTACGCCGTAGCCGCGTAGCCGCGTAGCCTCGTAGCCGAAGACACAGCGTCTACGACTTTATTCCATTCGCTACGCACTAAATACTCTTTTGAATACCGTCGCATAATTTATTCGGCGTGTATTGTATAAAGTAATGGTCGGTAAAAGTTACGGTCACCATTATGTGCCAAAACAGATACAAACGTTCAACGTTATTTATGCAAGTTGGTTATTTATTGGCAAAATTTTTCGCCCATTGTATTCAACGTTCGACCTTTGGAATATAAATGTCTATTTTGGTGAATTAAGCTAATACTGTTATTAATACGGGTGTTTGTACACGATCTGGTTTATTTTAATGCTGAGCTTTATAGGTCATGTGGTAATCTCGGAATTTGTATCTAAATAAATCTCCAATACTTCTTCGGCTATTGGGTTTATTGGTACTTGTGATATTTATCTAGAGCAGGTCATGTTTTTTCTTTGTGTGGATGTTCAACGATAGATTTTTAGAAGAAATGATGTCGGCACGAAATGAGGTCTTATAATTGTTATCGTCAGGTTGTTTTTTAGAGAGATTTAAATAAAAAAGTTGCACGTTTTCTAGTAGATTTGTCAGTACTATAACATAACCTCGTTAAAGAGAGGGTTTTCCATTATCAATATTTACAAAAACATCACTGAAACGACAAACTTCAGGAAGTTTCAGTTATCTGCCGTCAGAACGCTATTAAATCAACAAGAAGTACGAATTACTCCCCCCGAGGCACAACTACTGCATATTTTGACATCTGCCAACTATATTATACACCCACATCAATATTTAAATCAACGGAATAAAGCTCATTTGAATATAATTTGGGGGTACTGATAAACTGGCTTGGTAAACTAGTTGCATATTTCAAAATGCTTACTAAGTTTTATTTGCAGAGAGGGTTTTCCATTATCAATATTTACAAAAACATCACTGAAACGACAAACTTCAGGAAGTTTCAGTTATCTGCCGTCAGAACGCTATTAAATCAACAAGAAGTACGAATTACTCCCCCCGAGGCACAACTACTGCATATTTTGACATCTGCCAACTATATTATACACCCACATCAATATTTAAATCAACGGAATAAAGCTCATTTGAATATAATTTGGGGGTACTGATAAACTGGCTTGGTAAACTAGTTGCATATTTCAAAATGCTTACTAAGTTTTATTTGCAGTCACGTTAATTCTTATTTCTATTAACATTTGGTTGAAAATGCACTGTCAGAGGTGTAGGTAGGTGTGGTGTTTGGTATAAAGCGACAGGCTTTGTCCCGCGGTCAGCAATAAGAGGAAACGGCGCCATCTGCCGGCCGCTTTCGTATCCGGGCGCCGACTTCCGGTCAGACTCGAGTTGAACTGAAATTTTGATCACGATATAATGCGGCTTATTATGCAGACCGCGCCGGAGGTTTTTGTCTTTATTTCAGTGTATTCAGGTGGAAAGGAATATTAATTCGGCGGTCTGCTTGATTCATTTTAAATTGTTTGTCGTTCGTGTTTTTATTGCAATTAAGGTAATATTGGTTTAATTGAGATGTGTGAGAGTTGTACATTTATTCTCAGTTTTGTGCGTTGTTAAATTGTTCAAATTATGTTCAATAATTTTCTTTGTGTTGATGAATTGCTCAAAAGACACGATTTCGAATGCGTACAAAGTAAATAACTCCACAAACCGATGAGAACACAAATTTCCTACAAGGATAAAATGAAATCACTTTAAAAATATATCTGTGCCTCAGCTTCACACTAGAGCTATGAAACACTAGCAGATTACCCGAAGCACTTCACTAGCGACCTAATTTAATAACATGTACGAGTATGTAACGCGAACACTTCCTACAGAACCTTTTCTTTCCACAACAATGGATAAATAGAACCCTCATTAATAAGGTTCCGTTGAGCGCAAAAAAGTGTACACCTTATAGTGTGAGAGCGGAGCGAGCGGACGGAGCGAATAGAGCGATGTGAGAGGAGTGAGCCGCTAATCGAATCAGTGTACCATCCTGCTCGCTGCGATAATCTGATTGTACCGCGTTCCTGAGCTGAGTTTCTTTACAATTACCGCGGCACCGGACTGTGATGGGTTTTTAAAGTTTATCTTTTTCGTGAAAACGCGTGGTTTGGCGGGTAGTCAGTTTAGTTTTGTTTTACTTCTTTCGTCACTTCCAATGTGAAAAATTTATAACATACGTAATTTCAGCGTGGGTCTGAAATGATTAAGCAATATTTACGTATTTTACAATTCTCAGTAACGAGGACGTACCTACTTAGACAGTTTTTCAGTTCCTGGCTACAGCACAGACAGACTACACAATTTTGAAAGCTAAATCCAACAATATTTCATTTAATACACTGTAGCTGAAAGTTTCTTATGTAGTCACCCAGTCACACTAAATTCTGCTACTATGTGCACACACGCCTTGTTTACGTACCGAACGGATAGTGTTTACTGTTTGTCGATGTCCCGACGCACAACGAGACCTACTTGGACAGCTCTTAGGGAAATCCTTACAAACTTGAGTATGTTTGGGAGTGTATGGTGTCTTGTTTTGTAACGTTATATGTGTGTTTTGTTGTTGTTGATTTAAACAGTTGTAACGTAAACCTCCATAAGTATGGTATTGAGGTGCTATTAGCAAGACCGAAGTTAGAGCTTAGAGATCCTGGTTTCATTGATGCAAAAAAGATGTGTACCATCCATGTGTAATTTAAAACCAACAGACAGCTGCGTACCCTACTTTAAGAAATTTAAGATTTTAACGTTACCTGGAAATATACTGGAAACTGCATTGTTTGTAAAAATCAAATCCGCATTTATTTACTAAATTGTCAGCAGTTAAGAAGACCCCAATCCGTACTCAATATAAAAATCCATTATGTACGAAAGAATACAATACATCATTAATGTAAAAAAAAAACTTCTTTGGTGTTGCTCCCGATGTCATAAGAATATAACATTTAAAAAATCAAAAAGTGTTTTCATAAATTATTAGTTGAGAAATGTTACTATGCCCTAGATGATTACTTCAATAAAAAACACTGTAACTACTGTATCTAATAATAATCTGAGTAATAATCCAATGTATTGCATGTAAGTATGTATTTTCTTTTGTTTTGATATTTTTTGGTTTGTTTTCTGTAGTACATTTTGGTTGTCTTTATTTTCTAAAGTCTTCACTGATATTTGTATGTCATCGATGACAAAACATAGCGCAACATATAATTATTATATAAGACCTTGACCTTTAACCTATGTTTTACAAATATCTCATTCTGATTCTGATTCTGAGGTGGACCGTTGAAATATTTCTTGGCGACAACCTTCATTAACTAGATGAATTCATCAATTATGTCATTGGTAAAAATGCGTAATTCTTTGTCGAGAAAACTTTGTTTCATATTGTCAATCAAGTTTCATAAGGTAAGAAACATATTAGTAAAATCTAAAAAGCATCAAAACATTTTTTTAAATACAAAAGAAAAACCACCGATTTCCAAAAAATTAACTACAAATTGTTTTTATTTTTCACTTTTTGGCTGTGGTACCAACCCCGCACAAATTCTTATACCACTACTTACTTGCTATTTAAATAACAGTGACAGGAAGTTATTATACACTAAGAGGAAAAAATACGTAGGTATTATTGAAGCTAACTGAAAAACTACCCAAGCAAAAGTTAATAAATTGTATATGGGATCACCCTTGAGGCATACCCTTATCCATCAAAAATCCATTAAGAATTTTCGAAATCGAGCCACAGCTGCCGGAGATATCGCCAGGAAAAAAATCCGAACTGAAAACCTCCTTTTTGAAGTCGGTTAAAAAGAAGCCCATAATTCACGCTCATATGACAGAAAATATCGTCGACAATATATCCCTGTATGCAGCGGACCGGTTTTATTTGATATGAGATACCTACAACTGATGGGCTCGCCCGCGGCACTCTCATATTGCGCTGTATTTGCACACCGCGGTATAAGAACCGCGACACCGACACTATTGCTTGCTTCTGCTTGGCTGGTACCTGCTTCTGTTGGATTCTATTTGGTTAGAAGTTTAGATGAGATGGAGGAAGTAAATAAAACAGTTTGTTGGAAAGGAAAGTATTGTGAACGGTTTACACGCTCACAGTACCGGGACGGGTAAATGAAAAACAATTTGTCGTACCTATATGTTGAATAATTATTACTAGGAATCATTCTACGTTAATACATTTTTTTATTTTTCCTTGTCGCTTGACTTGTCAACCAAAATCTGACGCCTACTGTTTTTCTCTGCTATTCCTGGTTTTTAAATTAATGTTTGTCTCGTCATTCAACCATCTACTTTTGATCGTATTCATAAAGGTTGCATTTAAGGCATTTAAGAACCAAATAGGCAATAATATCTACAGTAAGTTGCACTGAATGAAATATTTATTTGGATTTTAGAATATAGACCCTGTTCCAAAAGTATCTGAAATGTTAGCAAATGGATCAGAAAACGTATCTGTGAGTGCCAATATGTAGTGCGACTTATATAGAAATATAATCTATGGCGACTTACAAATTGAGGGCTTGGGTTTGGTTATTTGAATACTTAAGCCCGAAATTCTAATTTTTATTCCCATTAAAGATATTTTTGTTTGGCAATTGAGGTTCATTTTATAACCTCAATTTTCGTTGAATATTTGTCAATTTAAATAATGTTATTCTAAAAATTATTGATGAAAAATTGGTGAGTTATAAACTTGAAACCTTTTACAGATGAACATGTTACTAAGTACCTTTAGTACGTGATTGCTTAAGAATTTAACCCGGACAGGGTTCGTGTACACTTTCATCAGATACTGTTGGAATAGACAAGATGTGCATACCTATGACATAACAATATTAATAACAGATATTTTCACTATATTTGACTTTTCAGTTTAGCTTTCATCTGTTTAGCTAGTAAACGTCCACTGAATGTGAATGATTGTTGCGAGACGGTAACAGTAACTACTTACTTAAGGCTTACATAATATTGTTCTTATTATTATCAATCTATTTCTAAAACAACCATGATTTCTAAATAAGTATTATCATTTTACAGCTCGATTTATGGATCATTCTTAAATGCAGTTACAGAGCATACGATACTTGATAGTGGTTCTTTCAAAGACGGCTCCATCAAATAGAAATCACAAGAACATCCCACTAGTATGTAAAGGTTGCTACAACAGCAAGGTATATAAAACCTAGTGAACCGAATCAGGCGTGTGCCAGCAATATTTCCATGTTTTTATTTACCAGAGTGTCGGCCGGCTAATGGGAAAGCGTTAGTGCCGGCTGCCGTGCCGACGCCGTGCCGCGCTGTGCCGGGGTCGTACCGCACAACTTTTTACATACCAATACACTGTGCAGACTTGTTTTCCTTGACTTTGGAGTTGAGGTAGTTGTAGTGTTTGTAGTACACTGCGAGGAAATGTACGGAGGTGTTTGCATTTATGATAAGCTGTTCGTTGTATGCAGACTTACTTTATAGCTCCAAAAATCTACACAGCTTCAAAAATAAAAAGTTATTAGCTCAAGAATCAGAATTCAGGTGATTCTATTTAGAGATGGGGTTTATAAGAAATTTATTTATTATTATAAGTGATGTTGTCGTAAGCATGCTATATACTTAAAGTAAGTAAGTACTTAATTTGTTCGAGTGGGCATGATTTGGCATAGCCGGGCGGCAAAATAGACATTCGATTTTGCCGCCCGGCCTGTCCGAACCATGTCGACTCGGACATGTGTGTTAGTAACGAAGACCTTTATTTGCTACAACAAAAGCTTTTATTCTATTTCAGTGCACCATATTTTCAATTTACCCACTGTGCTCAGCACTCCAGCTTCAAACCCAAGTGTCTCAGATTTCCGACACTGCGGTAGAACGGTGTCGGCTCTATTCAGCCAGTGGCGACACCGGCACCGTCATGAAATGCGTTGATTTCTTTCAATTCCCGCTCTATGTACAGACAAAGTTTTGTAAAGCGCGGCCAGTCATTTGTACTGTACATAAGTGTAGTCGTCTGGACAGGGGAAGTAATTCCTTTACAGCCCTTTAGAGGAATTATTTTAGCATATTACTTAGGGTATGATGTTTTTACTGGAGTCCCTCAGAATAAAAACGTAATTATACCTTACTTTTTGTGGGCGGTGGTTTGTTGCAAAGGCGTATTGAAAGGAACAATAAGCATCTACAATAAACAAACCACCCAGTTCGATGCGGTCAACTATTCATAAATAAATAGTATAGAATACCTACTCTATAATACTTACACATACACATATGTATATATGAATTCCAAATATGCACGTAAAACGCTAAAGCTATGGTCACTTCTTGACATTAAGGTGTCAAAAATCGCACTGCATTAGGACATTACGGCCGCCTGTGGCGGCCATCATTCTTCCAGGAAGCTGTAGCTTCAAAGTCATTATAGAGCCACGTTATCTACTAAAATGATCCCAATCAAACATTAAATTACTATTGAGATTCCACTGCACTCATGGTCGGACGGCGCCTTTTGTTCAAGAATGCTTACCAACACCAAAATATCGCTTACAATCGAAAGACGTTCACCAGAATTCAAATATCTTGCTATCTCAAAACCAATAAGGGAAACCAAAATCATAAATTGAATACCAAACTGCAGAGGGTGCTAAAACACCATATCCGCCAAACGTTTAGTTTAGGTGTTGTTGTCTGTCTGCTCAATTTAATATCGAGAAGCAATCTTTGCAGCACGGTGGCGGCGGCGCGCGGCGGTGCATCAGTTTACATTTACTGCGGGATTAGAGGAGAACTGAACGGAGAACTTGTGCAGGGCTTTCATTAGTTTATAACAGTTTTAAAGGCTTAGGAAATCTTTTAGATTTAAAACTATTCATGAACCTTAAATTATTCTATAGGTATAGAACGTTACGGGGGTAGTAGGTGGTGATAAGAGGTGACTTCCATGTTTTGCTCAGGAGATCAGGAACTTGCTGGACTCCGTAGTAAATTACTTAATAATCTAAACAGATATAAAATGTCTTACACTACATTGGCTCAATGTGTCAGAATGGTGGTTACCCGTGGTACCAATACCAACCCGTTCAATAGTCAATTCCGAATCCAAAGCTCACATAGTAAGTAGTAGTAGTTCTTCAATCCTTGTTTCCGCGGCACATTCCAATCCAGCAACACCTAGCACACAGTCTCCATCTCCATTATCTAGAAATGAATAAATTAAAAGAAATTTACATAACGAATCCTTAACCGCCTCAGTAGACTCCATCTGCGACACCTTTGTCGCACAGTCGCACTGGCCCTTCTACACTTTAGAGCAATTTTCAGTCAATAAAACGGTTCAAATTGAATCACTAGTACGTTCCGGGTGCATAAGCGAGTTAGCCCCGCACCCTCCTGTCTTCACCCCCTCGTCCCCTCTCTCACCCTGAGGGGACATGCACTTAATGCACCGCTTTTAATTGTAACTGAATTCACAAGAAGTGACTTCGGTAAACATTGGATAGTTCGGGCGGTTGCACCTTTGAGTGCGTAGGTTTTGTCTCGAAGGCGAAGTGGGAAATTCGGATGTGGTATACATTCAGTTGTTTGTACTATGTGATGCTTACCGATTATTTGAAGCTTGAAGTTGGATATTGGTGCCGATTCTGTTGTACACCGAACTAAACTATCACAAAAATTCCTTACTTTTGGCTATGAGAATCTTAAAGCTATGCAAAATAAAATCTCTAAAAATAATTTTGACACACCTGAAATAAAATTTGGCAATTGCGACTTCACGCAGTACTTGTTTGCCATACCACGTGATTTTTTTTAGAGCCGTTGGCGCGCTTTTTGTGCAGCCTCGACATGTTTTGTATGGAATGTTTCACTTTTTGTATGGAACATATGAAAAATTATTACCAATACGTTCAGTTTTAGAGGTTAACAGGTATTATAAAGGAGCTCGAAATTTTCATTATTTTTACTTGACTAATTTCAGAACGGGAAATCGTCGTTTGACAGGAACAAAATTTTGGTGATTTTGTCTAGTTTAGAGAATTTTGTGACAAGAGAATCGGCACCATGACCTTTTAAGTTATACAGAGTTGATACGACAGAAGGGCATTAAATTACACTACGTATACTATACGTGTTTAGTATTAATTCAATACGGTATAAAAATAAAAAGCACCAAAAACGAGAATTTTTTTTTCAAACAAACTACATTACATTCTTGTTAAGAATGCAGTGAGTCATCATTGTCCGTCGGCCTAGCCCCGCCCCCTAACCAATCAAATATTTTCAAATTACACAGTCAAGTTCACAATGACAGTTGAAGGCATTGCTTCATTAAACTTAATCTTTTAAAATATAAGTTGTTTGAATTTAACACCACTGTGAATACACCTTTATCTTGCAGTTGCACTGATGACTCACTGCATTCTTAACGCGAACGAACTGTAAATAGCTTACAAATCAGAATAAAACGCAACCACCCTTTGTAATGAAAGTGCAAGTGTGTGTGTGTATTTATTGCCATCTTTTTAGCGAAAATATTCAGTTGTGCTTGTGACTTGCGTCAGTGCGGCAACAACGCATCGTAGGTTATACTCAGATTTATCGTTTTAAGGTTTTTTATTACGTATTAAGGTGCATGACCTATGCGTATAGATAAAATCAGCTGTTAGGAAAGATAGGTACATCGTGTACAAACGGGACAAAAAATTAAAAAAATAATTTGCGACTAAACTAATGTTCCTATTTAATAGATTTTTGGTACAGAGCTTGAAAATGGTACCTAGTATATGCAGTTTAAAGGAAAGCCCCTCTGCCGTATCAACTCTGTATGAACTATTTGTTGAACTTATCAGTGTATAATCCACATCATTGTTAGTCCAGGGCTAAATAGAACACTGTTTTACTATTTCAGATTACAACAAATACGTTACGTGACTTGCATCGAACTTCACTCTTGCCCTATTAGACCCTTAATGAGATCAAAACACGATTCGTCTTCCAAAAACAGAATTTCCAACCAGCAATTATTCTTGGAAACCTTATTTTGGCGTATCCCATTACGCCAATATTTCAAACGTTAAAAAAACTTGGCCAGATTTGTTGTTTCTCTTACACACTTAGCTGTTCCTATATCTATCTCTGTCTAGAAGGTTGGAAGTGACTTAATTATAAACGCGCTGACCCGAGGCCCATGTAATGTTAAATTAACAAAGTACTTGAACCCTTTTTAGCTGAACCTGGGCGTATCAGGTTTAATTCCGACCGGTAATATGTACTTCAAAATTTAAGGCACCCTGATTATTTTCCTGTATAGAAAATATGCGGGAAAGAAAAAACGAGTGTTCAAAAATAATACGCAATTCAATACATTCCTAAATGTATAGAACTGTTGCCCTTTAAAATACTTACGTTCTTGATACTCGGAAACATAATGGAATTCAGGCTAGAACACTACGGGTGACCATCTTCAAGTGATCGATTTCAGCAGTCTGTATTATTCAGCGTATGTCTCAGAGTATGTTCTGAAGTTCACTGTTCTATTGTTGTTCATTATTGCTGCAGTGTCTAGCGAAAGCGATTGTTCATTTACTTACAGTCAAATTACCTATGTCTCATTTGTCTGATGGTGACGCTACAAATTAATAAACAGACTACCAGTTCATAAACGCATCACTTTGTTTTCCCCCTGAATACGAGAAAGACATTATTCGTACCTTAGAATATTTTGAACCGAAACATCCCGAGAAATATTTTCAGTACAGAAGTCCCCAGACTGCACGCCACCGCGCCACCATATCAAATTCAAGTTGTAGGTGTATAAAGAGTGTACAGTTCAAATATTGACGGGACGGACGCCACCCTGGCTCGTGATATTGCGCGGCTACCATCTTTCTACCCAATTTTATATATTTGATAGTGTAGGTACAAAGTGCTGTCGTCTCTGTATCAAAAGGGGTACCGGAACAAATATGTTTCACGCTTTAATGTGAAAGATGTAGCGCAAAACATCCAAGAATTTTAAAAGAAATGGTTTTAATTCTCATTTTTTAAATGTATTATAGAATAATAAGAATAAGAATAATTTATTTGCAGAAAATATAGGTGTTACCAGTTGCAAAAGTTGGTGGTTAATGTACAGTCCATATTTTGCCTGTTTGTTTTCAGAGAATACGCAATGTCAGCAGTCTTACTAATTATTAAATAATAGAATACAATTTGAATAACATAAAACATGTTAAAATTATATTTATCAGATGCAGTTTACCCTTAGACAAAAAATCTCTTTGCAAAATATGAAAATGTAAAAACTAATACTTTTATGGAAAAAAAAATATGTTTCCCTGCTCCTGTTGTATGCCTACGTGTAGGTAGGTTGCTGTGTTGGGTTCGATATGCGGTTATTATTGAGGGTTGCTCGTAATTGGAATTTTTAGTTGGGGAGGGTCACCTAATCTAAGGGAAATTCGCTTTCCCAACTAACTTGATTTTCTTGATAGGTTTTCGAAAATAGAAAACCATACAAGTACCTATAGGTGGTAAGTACGTACCTCCTTGCATGATATTCAGTTTTAGAAAATTTGCAAGGTCATCGACCCTGACCTATACCTACTACAATTTAGAGATTAGATAACACCATTAAATCACAACAAATGAATGATTAAGAATATCTAATTTAGCTCTGTTTTAAGATTATCTAAAGATACCGTTGTTGTTTTGTAGATATCGCCACTTTCCCACGCTATGTCTTTCTTTCTTGAATGAATAAACGAACACAATGAACGAAGCTCTATAACGTCCCTCATTTTGTCCGAAGACCGAATTTCCTCACAATCTTCCACATTTTCACAATCACAAATTTGGTAGAAAGTGGACTGAAGCACGCGACTTAAATCTCGTAGGTACACATTATCGTCTCATAAACCGGGTTCACACGGTTCGATTATATTTTAACAACATTTGTTGTTAAAAATTCATTGCATTCTGCAGAAAAGAGCCATCAGAGCCATATATAATCTCCGCAGGCGCGATTCTCTAAGGGAACTGTTTAAGGTTATTAAGAGCGTTTATACCTTGAGTGGCAACGTCGCAATTTAGTGTCATATTTCGTGGTTTTCAATTTTTATCATTTAATCGGAGCTATATTTTAAAAATCTGTTTAATTAACTTTTTAGAATAATGTGAAATCTGTGTAAAAGGTAAGAAATCGTTGCGTTTACAGTTCTATTTATATGCAAATAATACATTGGAAACTTGCAGGGCGTTATTTTCATTGTAAAATAACTGTAAGCATTACGGTTACTTACTTTTTAAACACTTTCACGTAATTCTAAAAAGTTAATTAAACAGATTTTTAAAATATAGCTCCGATTAAATGATAAAAATTGAAAACCACGAAATATGACACTAAATTGCGACGTTGCCACTCAAGGTATAAACGCTCTTAAGATCTTGACGGTACCTTGTCAATATTTCCATGAAAACATCATGTACCTACGTAAGAAAAAAATTACATCTTTTTACTAAAAGAGGTGATAGACATAATTATAGTACCAGAAATAGGGACCTATTAGTTCAACCAGGTTTCAGACTGGCTAAAGTAGACTCATCTTTCATGGGGTACTGTGTAAAATGTAACAATAAAATACCTCCCCACATACTTCAACTGAATGAGACGAAATTCAAAGTTTGTATAAAACGCACACTATGCAGCCAGGCATATTATAAGTTGGGGGATTATATCGCTGATAAAAATGCCTGGCTCAATGCTGGTCCTGCTCCACAATCACAACTAACTGATTAACATTTGAAAATAGTGTTGGAGCTGCTGAAGATTGAAATACTACCTTTGCTTTGTATAAATTCAATCTCCTTTGTATTATATAATTGCATAGGACAAGTGTGAGTACTATGTACTATCGAGCTACCATTTACCGGGTAATGTCTATCATTGACTTGAATGTGCCCTGGCGGCTGATAGATGTCATGCTCGCTCAAATGTCTCGCTGACGGTGGCGCGTGTGTTGGATCATTTAGCTCCCTTCAAAATGGTTGTGCTGAATGGTGCTGATCCATGCGTCACGTTCGTGAACGGGCGCTGTCAGTTGGGACTGGTCATCTCTTAGCCACCACGGCTTATTTTTTTATTTTTATTATGGATTGTTTTGTTTAAATTTATTATTTGCTGTACACTAGACACTCAACGTGTACGTCTTATTTACATCGTTCTCACATATAATTATACCTATATTCAACATTAGTGATGTAACTAATATTTATGTAACAATATAATTTAAAAGAGTGTCCATGGAGTTTCTTGCCCGTTCTTCTCCATAGGTACCTAACGCTTTGGAATGGGCAACTAGCTTCATATTTCTGACTGACCGACCACTTGACAATTCAAAAGTGCCTGTAAATGGTTTAATTTAAATAAATGCTTTGAGTTTGAGTTGAGTTTTGAGTTTGACTTTGAGAATTGAATTAGAAATTAAAAGTCTGTTCAGACGGTTCAAATCGCTTTCGACTTAGCAGTTGATCAACTAAAATCGAACCGTGTGACCCCGGTATTAGACATAACAAACTCGAACACAAGTAAATGAGTGTCGTGCCTCGTGTCGATCGACAGATGGAGCTAATAATGACTCGTCTCTAATGACTGCGCTGGCTGGACGACCCGAGGACTGCGAGCGACGCGTGTGGGGGTGCCCTTATGTGATGTGTCGTGACTTGACGGCTATTGCTCATTTGTAAGAGCGTTATTATTTTCGGATCATTAGTGATTTTGGACAGTGATTTTGAATGGCGTGAAATAAGAAAAAGGTATCAAAATAAAATTGTTGAATGAAGTGGTGTGAATTTGAACAGCTTGCTAGCGTTTCAGATGAATTTAGTAGATGTACTCTTAGTCATAAGTAGAGCTCTTTCCGATATTATGAAGAGCGAATGAAATATTTACATAATTTTAAAACTAAATTATATTTTAAATGAAATCCTTCCCGCAATAAAAGTAACTGAACGAAAAACTTGCACAAAATTAATTAACAAAATTCTCGGCGCTAATGAAATGTAAAAACTGCAGGTAGCACTGTGGCACTGTTTTACCACAGAATAAATAGGTACCCACAGAAGGCCAGCTTCTTGCAATGAACGAAAACGGGTGTGCGAACACAATCTCAACGAATGCCCGTCACGTGTGCGATTGTCGTAGACGCGTGTCGATGTTTATGCTGGCATGTGTTTTCACTCGTTGTTTGAAGTCTACCTTCTGTACTTAACTAATCTTTGGTGTTACTGTACTACTGTCGCAGTAAGTGAGTCAACTTGCCTTCATTATCTGTGCCCACTGGGCCGAAAAGCGTGAATCGTCTGAACGAATAAAAGTCCTCATAAAAGCGAATATCGCCGCGAATCGCCGGCGATCGCAGCGATACGCGCGCGTCCGCTCTGATGCGGACCGTTTTGGTCCGATAAGGATTTTACACTATTTTGCCACTGAAATATTTTCGCGATTGTGAGCTTTTCCGATATTTCGCTTGGCCGATATCCTATTTGTGCCGATAGACGGATTTCGGACGATATGAATGAGTTCTCGGTAAGGAAAACAGGGTCACTTTGAAATTTCACTCTGTGTTTATCGAAATTACAATAAATGTAAAGTTAACGAAACGAAATTGTTTTAATTTTCTTTATTTTTATTCAATACTCGATTCTTTATTGCATTCCATATGTATTACATAGCTAGTATAACACAGTAGAATATCAATACGGAACCCGTCGGGCACAGCAAAGGTCAATAATAAGGTAAGGTAATAAGGGTTTTAGGTCAATTAGTGGGAAGCAGAAGCACAGTGCAAGTAAGTTTACACAAAATTACTAAAAAGTTGAATTCACAAACGAACCAAGCTTAACGTTAACTCCTGCAAACCAATGTCCAATACTGTGTATCTATCTTATTAATTTTTCTCAAGTGAAAATCACGTTAGACTGAATCCCGGCGGTAATGAAATTTTATCAAGAACTTAGTCCGCGGTGTTACGGGCGGCGCGCGGCGGGCGAACTTTCTGGAAATTCCCGATTGTGTTCCAACAACTCTCAGCTATTTCCCAGATCTCTTTTCAATCCTTCGAGCTAAGGCGCCTTCATAGAGCTGCCGGGGACAGACTGTTAACTAGACCACTTCACGTCGTTATTATTGAACATAGTTAAAGTTGTTAATGCATAGGTACCTAGGTACCTACCATTGTTTACTACGCAAGTACCATAAGATGGATACCAAGTGTTTAGGTACCATTGGCTTCCAAGTACTTACCATCGGACACCAAGTAATTACCATTGATTACGTGTGTCTTGTAAGTACATGACAGGTCTATTGTCAATAATTGTTGAATTCTGAAGTAGGTACAAGTGCTATAGAAACTTTGAAACACATGAGATTCCACTTGGTCGGAAATATCCGAAATGCGTCGACTTTGCCCTATGTGAAGCCATAAGCGTGTCCATATGCGACTCAAACCTTTTCCATTCTGTTTGAAAGAAAAATTAATATACTTGGTCAAGATTTACTACCATTCTATGTAGGTATCCATATTGAGTGTAAATATCGCCTTTGCTTTTACAAGGCACACCGTGGCATCGCCCTAACTCATAGAGCTGCACTATACTCCTGGAGCTCGGAGTCCGCGACTCCTAGCGGTAGTTAACAATTCCGCAGTTCTGTGACTTTATCACTCGAGCGGAACGGCATGGCGGTGCACTTTCGCTGTATGATTTCAATATTACACTCCAAAGACGGAATCCATTTATATCTTAGTGGAAGCGTCAATAGACGAAGTTTGTTACTGGTATGCAGGGTTATTTGGTGCAATCTGGATAAAACTTGGACATGGCAAACAAATAGAATATTTAATGGTTATGAAAAGTTCAGATGACAGATTAATGGATGTGTTTATAGGCACATATAAATCTCACAAGCACAAACACACCCAGCATCGAAATCTTTCAGAGCTTACTGTACCTCATCAATCACGTGGGGCCTACCATAAACTCTTATATGAAGGTCAATTTTAGACGAAAAATAACCTGTCGTGTTAGTTTGTACCATGAGCGCGCCAACTAGCAGGCGAGCCAGTGATCACGTGACCTAAACCGGTGAGTGACTACGTCACAGCTTTTCAGCAGGCTGACCTGCAACTTATCCTTACCATCAAGTCCATCAAGTCACCTGTGGGTGAATCACACCCAAAAAGCATACGAAGCGAAATAATAATAAGTTTACGCCTATAATATTCATAGGCTACAATATAGAACCTAGCGAGATTTAACCTGTGAAATGATTGACTGCTGGAAGGCGTTTGCATGTAAGGGGTCAACGGTTTCCACAATTATATTTATTGTTGGTTCGAGAGTACTTTTCTTATGAACATAGCACTGGTTCATACGGCATTTGTCGGGTTAAAGACCTATATATCACGTGTAGATATAGGCATTGGTGATCAATATAATGGCTGCAAAATTTAAGCGCGCAATTTTCATCCGCCAATCAACGTCACGTTTTCAGTAGCACGTCATCCATCATCACTGTAATTGGCACATTGACAGTCTGCCAGCCTGGTGCAATATCGTCATAAATTAATGCTGCAGGCACACTTTGGGAGAAGCATGTTATATCCAGCAGTGAGCTACGATATAATGATGCAGTCATGCTGTCTGAAATAAATATGAAATTAACCTAATTCTTCTTAAATGAGTCTCTTCACTATCCTGCATTCTGAATAATCAATTGAAAATCATCGTTTCATCGGAAAAACAAAACCGTCAGACTATTCTAGGTACTACTGCTATGTAGTTTCTACAAATATTAAAAAAAAATACAAAATCTACAACCGACTTCCAAAATAGCACTAAAAAAGTTAAAAATAACTTTAATTTGGGACGTCGTCGGTGTCTTTGGTTTCATACGGGGGTGAATTTTAGAATAGGCCAGTAAGAAAAGCAGCCGTTGAAACATTTATTAAAATTTCGAATTATGAACACTTTGGGAATCTGTACATTTGTAATGAATTCATATGTCATTTGTCTTTACAAATAAGCGGCAATTTAAAAAGTGTCTGTCGTGTGTCGAAATGGATTTGATTAGAGAAAATTTTCGTTCAATGATTTATTACGACTTTCGTTGCGGTCTTACTAAACAACAATGTAACGATAGACTTCGATTAGCATTTCATGACGAAGCCCCATCCAGTGCCACTGTTTACAACTGTTTTAATGAGTTTAAACGTGGTCGAAGCAAAACTCACTGATGATTCGCGAGAACGACGTTCTACGGCGACTACTGAATATAACGTGAGTGCTGTGCGGCTAATAATAGAAGCTGATAGAAGGGTGACATATCAACAGATTCGGGCAGCTTTAGGCATTGGTATGAGTCAAGTACAAAACGTCTTACATGAACATTTAGGCGTCAGAAAGCTTTGTACTAGATGGATAACACATAATTTGACGATCAAAAACGCCGTCGTTTGGATTGGTGGCGCTCAATGCTTGTAAAGTATGAATGCTGTATGACATCGTCACAGGTGATGAAAGCAGGATATATTGTTACGAACCCGAAACTAAAAGACAATCTGTGCAATGGATGTTTCCATTCGAAGATTTGCCGAAAAAAGTACAAAAAGGGCAGAAGTCAAGGGTAAAGATAATTGCCTCGTTCTTTGTCATTTCGCAACAGTTGTCCTAGAAGATAAAAAAAACTTTTACTGCAGATTGGTATGTCAGTCATTGCTTACCAGTTGTCTTGGAAAATTAATGCTTCTTGGACGCTGCTGTCTAGCAGCGCCCAAGAAGTGCCCGTTCTTCTCCATAGGTACCTACTACGCTTTGGAATGGGCAACTAGCTTCATCTTTCTGACTGACCGACCCCTTGACAATTCAAAAGTGCCTGTAATTGGTTTATTAGAAATAAATGCTTTGAGTTTGATCCTCCTCCACCACGACAGCGCTCCAGCTCACTCCGCCAGACGGACTATCGAATATTTGTCTATCGAAAGTGTGGAGTTAGTAAGTCCTTAGTAAGTCCGTCCTCCTCTCTTACAGTCCTGACCTGGCACCTTGTGAATTTTATTTATTTCCAAAAATAAAAGATAAACTTAGAGGAATTCGTATTATGAATCCCGAAGATGCTGTGGCTGCGTTTGAAAAAGGCGTGGAAGAAATCCCTAAAGAAGAGTGGGTCCACTGTCCACTGCTTCAGTCAATGGTTCCATCGCATGCGCCGGTGCTTAGAAAGGATTGGAGACTACTTTTAACATCAATAAAAATATTAACAGGCTTCTACAACATTCCGTTTTTTATTTTCTAAAAACTTTTAGTGTGACCCACGTATTTTCGTTTTTTGCCACTGACTTCCGAAATTAAAGTAATTTTTCACTTTGTAGTAGAGTTGAAAGATTTAACTCACGTGATTTAAACAAGTGATTTAAATCACTACAAAAACATTGTATTTTTTTAATCACTTGGTTTTAATACATTGGTTTGTGCTCCGCAACAAAAACAGATACCAGGCAAACATTTTCAATACAACAAGAGGTCTGGAAGAAAAAAAGATGATCTACGAGTGCATTACAATGAAAAAAAATCCGTTTGCGACAAGTTTACCAAAGCAGTGTGTAAACTTATTGTGCGTAATATAGAATGAGGGCATAGTACGAGTACCAAAACTGAAATCCCTTGCAACCACATTCAACAATTTGAACACGACTCATGAGGCAAAAAAAAATAGTTAAAATTCTTTTTCCCTTTGTATTTATTTATTTATATTATTTTATTATTTATGTTCACACAGTAAAACAGTATTATTATTTTAATTTCTTAAGAAATTTCTTCCAGCAGACCTGCGAAAGGAGAAATGAAAAAGAAACGTAGACAATAGTGTGTGAGAACAAGAAGAGAAGAATTTCGTTTTGTTACATCTTATACTAGAATATTAAATATACCTACATAATTATAATTTAAAAAAAAACTTAAATAAATACATAATGCTAAAATAAAAATGCGGCTGGCAGAGACTGGATGAGGAGAGCCGAAGATCAGGCTCAGTGGCGTTCACTAAGAGAGGCCTACGTCCAGCAGTGGACGAATATAGGCTGATGATGATGATAAATAAAATATATATATAAGTAAATTCTCATAGTTCTCACAGGTTAGGTAATGATATTTAATCGATACTTGAATTGAGAAATAGATTTTAAATCTCGAATGCTAGGCGGAAGTGAGTTCCTCAATCTTACAGCATGGATAGAGAAGGAATAAGAATAGTAGCTAGTTTTAAGAGGATGGGATTTATGGAGGGTTCTAAGGTGTGATCTACACGGTGCGTCACTAGGGCGAGCGTAAGAAAATCGTTCACGCAGGTAGGAAGGATAAGACGGGGTGTCCCTTTCTCACAAATAGTGATCAAAAATGTTCGAAATGAGTTGATTTTGCTTACGGCGTGCGGCGGTGCCCTAAGCATTGGTAAAGTTTTTTGTTTAAAAAATGATGTGAAAATCAACATAATATCGTTGATTTTCTGTTGTAAACCATAATGATCGGGTTTTTTCTTAAGCTTTACAGCTAATAACTAAATACCAAATTAAAAGCGTTTAAATTATTATCAAAAAATACTAATTTAAATTAAAAAAGTCCGATATCCATCAATTACATGTCTTTTTTTATTTATTTTTTTATTAACCCTGCTTTGTTTTTTGGAAGACGGTTGTTTTTTTTAAGCTTTTATTTTTCACTTTTTGGCTGTTACCACAACTAAAAAATACCCAAATCGCTAAAGGTGTGTCTATAATATTTGAAGAGTCCCCTCGATTTCTCTAGGATCCCATCATCAGATCCTGACCTGACAATGGGACCACCGGGGAAGGTGGTCTATACCCTTTCAAACAAAAAAAGAGATTTCGAAATCGATCTAGTCGCCGTCGTCTTCGAGTAATCGGAACAGACATTTAGGACAAAAAAGATTCCTACGATATGAGAACCTCCTCCTTTTTTTTGAAGTCGGTAAAAAATGTTATGTTTGCTAAAACCCAAAATTTTACCGATCGCACAGATTGATCTAATACATGGGGCACACTAAAAGTTTTGCACTTCTAGCTAATCGGAACTATTTGAATTTCGAATGTTATATTTTTTTAAACGTTGCAACCTTCTTAGTAATAAAAAAAAAACAATTGGCGGGAAACACTGACCTCTATTAAAGTACGCTGGACTGGCTATCGCTATCAATTTCATGTGCCTATTTGAAAATCGCCATTTTGGCGCTGACGGCAGCAGTGTGGGGGAATGGAACTAATACTAGTGATGTATAACAAAAGGTTTGTTATCGATAAAAACTTTTCTGATATCGACCACAATGATAGAAATATTACCAACGCTATTGTTACAGATTTCCTATAAATTAAATTGGTTTAGGTAATTATTAACATGTAACATTCGTGTTGTCTTTTATACGTAATGTTTTTAAAAACGTGAAATACGTTTTATAACATATGTTAAGATTTACTAAAAATTGTAGATAATTGATTTAAAACAATATAGGCATATATTTTGTTAAATGTTACTAAAACACAGATAAAAAGTAGTTGAGTATGCACGGCTACACATCAAGCTATACATTTCCAGTATAAGCTGATCTCGCATTGTATAGGATTTTTTTATAATGAGAGGTCAGTGTAAACTGGAAATGTATAGCTTGATGTGTAGCCGTATGTACCGAACTAAACTAATGAACTATAGATAGTCGTAATAAGCAGATATTTTACGTAGAAAGCATAACTTGAAATAGCAGTATCTAGTACTGTTTATGGACTGTAATAATAAGTATCACATGTCCGGTTGACCCCTTCCTTCCTTGTTCTCCTTAATCGGATAACAGTTCACTATAGGATCAATAAATAATAAAATTCTGTAAAATAGTAAATTACCAAGATAGAAATAGTAATTAATAAGATAATCCCTTCCTATAAAGAGTGCACAATAAGATATTATTACTCGTCAGATACCGCATGTTGCCATGTGATAAGAGACACAATAACTTTCTATTAGGTCTATAATTACGGTAATTAACTTGTAACAACTTAATTACCGCAGGGGAGGGGGACAGGGAAATAAAAAAAGCATTCTCAAATCACATATTTTATTAAATTAAAAATTACTGTCAAGCCATATTTTCAACGTAGTCCGTGACTGATGTTTTAAGAAACAGGCTTCGTGAAGTTTTTAGAACACAGATAATGATACATTGTCAGAGTCCAGTTGACAACCTTCATATTTTTTAACCAAAGTTTGAGAGTGTAATCGGAGGGGAACCTGTAATTAAAGGAAACATTATAGTAGATATGGGTAAAAAAATAGAAATTATATACGTATATCTATAATTATATAGAACACTTAATGGGAATTATGAATCATAAGTGTTCAATTATTTGTTATTGACTCTAATAATAATAAACCTTGAAGTGTTTTGCTATTATTAAAGATCATTATAATGTGCGTATCATTATTTTAACAATGATGAGCATGACTTTTGTTTTACATCATAATATTACGAAAGTATCGATATGAATTTTGACATCCCTAACAAAAGTTATTTGTTATAAAAATGTTCGTAATATTTCGTAAACTCGAATAGTTTGCGTGTATTATTGTAAGAATACACTGTTTTAAGCGGTTTTCTAATAAGTATTTATGTTTTAGATTCACTTACTTGTGAAAACTGACACCACTGCCCTTTTCGTATCGTGTTTTACAATATAAGCACGATTTCATGTTGGACGAACAATACAAGCTATGATACAATCACTGTCACTATTATAACACTTTAATTTATATCACAATCACAGTAAACACTTTAGAAAACTTTTTATTCCGCAGAGACACTTAGCGTAAAATCAACAAACAACGGCCATTTGCAACTTATTAGTTCTCAGAACTCTCACGTCTGTCACTGGGGGCGCTTTGAATCGGCACAGCAAATAGCTGTCATTTTGTATGGGATAGCCAGTCCAGCGTATTTTAATAGAGGTCAGTGGCGGGAAATCATTTGTCAATTGTTTTTTTATCACACATCAAAGTTGTACGTACGCAACGAAAATGGAATTAAGTCGAAAAGATTTTAGAGCGATGATTTTTTATGATTTTAAAAGTTTTCTCTCTCCGCAAGACTGTGCCGCTCGTCTTCAAAATGCTTTTGGGAGAGAAGCACCTTGTTTGAGCACCGTGAGGCGACGGTTTGCTGAATTTGAGAGGTCGAGTTTCTTTACATGACGAATTTCGTGAAGGGCGGCCTTCAACTGCCGTCAACGAAAATAATGTGGCTACTGTTAAGCGGCTAATTGAAGAAAACCCGCGGATTACCTATGAGACAATTCGAGGACTATTGGGGATTGGTCAGAGCCAAATTCAGAAAATTTTACACGAAGAATTGAAACTTCGGAATCTTTGTTGTCGTTGGATCCCTCATGAACTGACAGCGGAGCAGAAGCGGGCTCACGTGGAATGGTGCTCACAGATGCTACTGGAGTACGACCACGGACATTCTAATAGTTACTGTTTATGACATTGTCACAGGAGACGAAACGTGGATTTATTGTTTAAACCCGAAAAAAACAGCAATCTTGTGAATGGGTGTTTAAAAATGAGAACAGGCCAACAAAAGTAAGGCAGGCGAGAAACGTTGGTAAAAAAATTATCGCGTTTTTTTTCTCAGCTACGGGTCCCATCTGTACAATTCCACTTGAAGATCAAAAGAGTGTTAATGCCGAGTGGTATTCTACCATTTGTTTACCCAGGGTGTTAGAAAAAGTTCGCGAAAGACGACCCAAAAGCCGCGTTCTCCTACATCATGACAACGCTTCTTCACACACGGCCATCAAAACAAAGTCATTTTTAGCTTCCGAAAAAGTACAACTCGTCACCCATCCTGCGCAAAGCCCCGACCTAGCACCCTGTGATTTCTCTATTTTCCCCAAAATCAAAGATTTGATGAGAGGTTTCACTTTTACCAACTCCGAAGAGGCAGTGATAGCGTTCATTCAACACGTAGAAAACATGCCTTCAGATCTGTGGTCCTCCTGTTTTAAAAAATGGTTCGATCGCATGAAAAAATGTTTAAAATGTAAAGGAGAGTATTTTGAAAAGCAATAAACATAAACCGTCTTATTACAAAACACGATCTAACTTTAGCCCGAGCCTAAACCTTCGAGCCAGTTTTTGTATTTCGAACTTTATGCCGACTTTAGTAAAGTTCTTAATACAATATTGATAATCTAAGACCGGACTAAGTTGACAGTTTTGTAAAAGGAACTGTATTTCGATTTTTGTTAGGTTCTTATTTCAAAAACAAGCTCGATGGTTTAAACCATGTCAAAAGAAAAACCTTGTTCTGTAATAAGACCGATTATGTTGGTTATAACATGTGGTTTTTTTAAGTTACGCAAAACTTATAGTGTGACCTACGTAGAATATAAAAGATCAAACACAGCGTCACAATAGCTTTAACATTACGAATGTTCGTACCCAAGAAAGCAAATACGCCACCAATCGAGGCTCGCGTTAAATGCAATCGCCGCCGTCCGCCATCCGTTCCAATAGACTCGGCAAGCAGACCGGATTACACAGCAGGAGGATAGTCCCCGGGGGATGGGGGAGCGGGGATGACGGGCAAACAGCTGGGGGACTATTATGTACGGAGGTGTTGAGGAAATTCATTATGTGGCGCGGTTGAGTTACAGTTCCTGTCACATTTATTATTAGAAGACAATATGTTCTATGGGTTCAGGGTTATTTATTTTTTAATTTAAATACACACCCTAATAAACTCCAAAACAATTATTAAGTATATACTTTACTGCACACTACAAAAATACTTTAGAAAACACATACACATAGATAAACACTTCTAAACATACTATGGGCGGCCTTGTCGTTCTTTATTGCTAGCATCTTTCATAATATTTAGTTTGCCAATCGCGATTTTTTAAATCTGCTACCTTTTGGCGAAACCTGTAGGTTGTAGACCAGTAATTAATCCAGCGTAGGTCCAGCTTGATAAGCTTAAAAACATCTGACAGAGGATCTGATCTTTCAGCAAAAGGATCAAATGTATTTTTGATTTTCACTAGAAACCACGACACTGCATCTAGACTCAACAGCAGCCATGATTGGTCACGTAAATATTTACTATCAATAGAACTCAATCAGATATAACTCTCCACAACATTAGTTTAAGTTGTCAAGTTATCCTCGATATGTAATAGCGTGGTGAACGGAATCCGCCGTCGTCGCGTCGCGGAATTACAGCGGCACGGCGCGGCGGCGCGCGGCGCTGCCGCACGTCGCGCCGCGAACGAGACCCGCAGGGGTGGCACACGACACTTAGAAGTTACTAGATATAGTTTAGTATACTTGTAGCCATGACTAAGACTGGACTACTTAATACCAGGGCATTCTGGCATCATGGATTTAAGAGTAAATGTAGTTCACTGCATTATTTAATCAATAATTACTCTGCTTTGTAGGACACGTTTGTAAACGGTAGAGTGTTTTTCTCGTAGGTACGGTATTCGTTAAATAAAAGCCTTCCGTTTCTATTATAACGCTGGGAATACCTAGCTAGGTTACACCAAACTACGAACACCCACCAGCTCTCTCTTTCTCTCACTTTATCTTTAGTTAAACTGGTGAAACTTCTACTTTAGGCATTATGTATGTTGTTCATGTTAAATTCAGATCTCAAATCGATTGAAAATAAGAGCTTGAAGTGATCAGAAAAACTTAAACAGGTACCAGTATTCTCCATAACTTCGCAAGTGGTGACAGCCCTACAACTCCGTCGTGCGCTGCGATTGGTTTACTATTTACACACTACACGGTGTGATTGCAGTTAGAATTGAAGTGTCCGATGTAAAAGTGGTTTTTCAATGGCTATGTACATTTCCACCCGCGTGTGCCAATGTTGAACCTTCGATACGTATCGATCTGTTGACTGTGTACTAAATAACTACACGTGTAGGCAGGCGGCACATGTTGGTTTCTATTGGATTGACGATTGGTGTCAATCTGGTCAAGTTAACACACAAAGAAAATGTCGCTGAAATTGTTGTGGTCACAGAAATAAGCACTAGCACTACAATTGACTACAAAATTAGTTTGCCGCCGGTGTTTGCGTCAGAATTACTTTTTCATTAAATAAAACTCATTCCAGCATTTTTCTCCTTTATATAAATTTTACCTACATGAGGTGACATGTAGGTAAAATTTTTGTTCAGAAAAATGCACGTTCTCCATCTCATAGTGGTTTCCGAGGTACCTAGTACCTATGCACAGTGCGGGGTATTTCTAGCTCAGGAAAGTTACTGAGATACTCAGCATGAACACCACAAGGGAATAGCCCGACGGTCGCGAATGGGTGAACCCAGACCAAACGCACTATAAGAGGAAACAATGCACGTAGTTGTGACAGTTGCACAAAGTTCAACTAGTGCTACAGACTGGCCAGTGGTCTCGGTGGCACAGTGTAACAGTGCGCGCTACGTCGCGGGGCGTAAGAAAAAAAAAAACGAAGAATAGCAGTGCAGCGGGGCTACCGGAGAAGTTATTTATTAGACGGTGAAGAAATAAAGTTGGCTTCTTTTGTATTGTGTTTCATCATAGGAGCTTCCAGCTCCCTAGTCTCTTGTCTCTCACCTAGCCACAGCGTCCTCTCACAGGAGCAGAACGTGCTGCGTCCACTAACTAGATTATAGACACGTCACCTCCAGTCGCGCGTCGACCCGCCTCGCGCCAGTGCGGCCTGTGCCTAACTTGGCGTTATCGTTTGTGTAGTGCTAAACATGAGCTTGGTTCACATTATCAATGGACGGCTGATCTTGTTTCATTTTGTTATGGCTTTTTGTGCAAAAAGAAAGAGCACATCCGTAGACCTACTAACTGAGGACATGTATTTCAAATAATAGGTATTATTCATTCATTTGATTTCTTTGAGATTTAAAAATGCTTTGGTGGGGCAAATCTTTTAGAATGTTTAGGTAAGTCACTACCATGAAATCCTTTTTTTATTTTTTTGGACTGAATTTTTTATAGACACTGTTTATAACAATCTTATTCTACCAATCAATTACAAAATAACCCATACAAACCAGCAATACCCTCCCCTCCAACAATAAGACGTCCGCAAAGCGTTGCCCCTCGCCCCTCGCTCCTCGCCCCTCGTGTCGCACCCCGTGACATATTTTTAATTAAACGCCACTTAGGTCGACGCGCGGCAAATCCCGCGCGATCCATTGTAGCCATAGCCGTTATGATAATGTGGCTGCACCTTTATGTGATGTGTGGCGCCTTTGTATGTTTTGTTCCGTTTACAATTTGTGTACAACGGCGGAGAGGATTACGTTGCTGTTGTTGAAATGTTAGGCGTTCATTATTTTCTTAGATAACTAGTTAAATTAATTTTAAACCGGTTAGTGCTTGAAATGTTGTTTACAAGAGTAAACTTACATATTACAACATACATTACATATTATTTAACTCTCCTAATGCCGATTACCTAGCACGTCCAAAAACAGCCATTACTGAAATCGTTAATCAAATCGTCATAATTGCAGTTACTTTACTTTACTATCCTACCTTTTTTTTACCTACTTAAGGATGGACTCTATTTTACTTTCACTAACAGAAATTGATACAAAAAAATTAAAAGAAAACACAAAAAGTAATTGCATCGACCGGGAATCGAACCCGGGCCGCCCGCGTGGCAGGCGAGCATTCTACCACTGAACCATCGATGCTTATACAAGTTATTTCAAATTGTGAATCAGTCTCAGTGTAGTAACACATTTTAGTAGGTATTATCGATAACATGAATGGTCGGCGATAACAGTACCTACTGACTGATAGTATTTCATATTGAACTACGGCATTTTGGTTGATAAGATTAATTCATTGTTTGCAATAAAACTACAAAAGCACACATTGTTTTAGCCTATTTAGTTAACTTTCGATACAGTGGTGCCGATTCTCTTGTCACAAAATTCTCTAAACTAGACTAAAAATCAGCAATATTCCTGTCAAACAATGATTTCGCATTCTGAAATTGACTAAAGTGACACAACTTAAATAAATTTTAGTTTCACAGCACTAAGATGGCACTGAGATTATAATTTAGTGAAAATGGCAATTTTGCTATTAATTCAGAATTTTACGTTTTTCACCAAACATTTTGATTGTCTAACTAAATCTGCCTATTTTTAATCGCGATTAAAAAGGTAAAAGTAGTTAAGTAAAATTAGTTGTCATGAACTAAAATTCACACCAACACCTCGACTTCAGATGCAGAAACAGTTCTGTATCTTTTTTCTTTTCTTTTGCTTATACCTCGAAAACGGTGTGTCCTATCGCTAAAATAATGAGAATTTCGACCCCCTGTATAGAACTCCGAAACCCCTAAAATCCAACGTGTTGGTAATAATTTTTCATATTTTCCATACAAAAAGTGAAAAGTTCCATACAAAACATGTCGAAGCTGCAAGTAATGCGCGCCTCCGGCTCTAAAAAAAAATCACGTGGTACGGCAAACAAGAACCACGTGGAGTCGCAATTGGCAAATTTGATTTTAGGTGTGTCAAAATTATTTTTAAATTTAGAGATTTTATTTTTCAGAATAGTGTTAAGATTCTCATAGCCAAAAGTAAAGAATTTTAGTGATAGTTTAGTTCGGTGTACAACAGAATCGGCACCTATCGTTCTTACCGTTCAGTGGCCGCTTTCATACGGCTTAGCCGTCGGATACGGTCCGTGAGGTTCGGATACGGCAGATAAGCGCCGGATGCCGGACGGAAACCGCATCGCGTACGCTTGATAACAACTGTGCTGTAACTGAATGTTAGTTGATGTTAGTATGTAAATGATTGAGTTGTTTAGTTATCTTCACGCGTAGTGAGTCGGAAATGGGTGGGCAAGAGTGAAGGCTTGATGCAGCAAACTTGATGAATTATTACAATCATGATATCGAATGGGTTTAGTCAAGTGATATTTAGTGATCCCAGAGGTTGTTAGATATGACTTGAATGAGAAAATCAGGAATATGCCTGGGCATCGACAGACTGAAAATACGATGGAGTAACGAGACCTTTATTCCTACTTAGATTCTACATAACCTTGAGACTTGAGACATATTGTTAGACCCTGAATTGAACTATGGAATTGTAGCGTAAGCGTACCTACATTGGTGCTGAACACAATCTCAGATAAAGCACTTAGCTCGATATCTCAATACAGTCATAAAAGATGAACGACACAAAAACAACCTCTAACCGGATTATCGCATAACCCTACAATCTTGCATGACCTTTAAAAACCCTCCGTTCACTGCCACTCAGGACTTAATCACTGTTCGTGCTCCCGCCGCCGCCGGGTGTTCAGTCTCCCAGCGCTCAATATGCACTGTAAACAGTCCTGGAATCCCGCGCAGATGCGATCCCGCGGGATTAGCGCCGGGACGCGTGCGCGGTAATCCCGGGGCGCGGGATTAAGGCGATGGGAAATGAATGGCTCATAGAGTTGGGTCATGATTGTGAGTAATATGTAGGATATTTAGCTGGATGACATATTTGTTTCTTGCCTTTTTTGTGCGAATGTGATGATTTCAGGTGATGGATAGCATTGGTGTAGGTAGTAATAATCACCCCACCGCAGTATCTCAACATTGACGTCGTGGTGGGGCTTGCGCGCTCCTGAGCTCTAGGTCTGTACCGGTAGAGCTTACTTTAATGAAACAGGTCTAGGGTGAGGAGCCAGACCAAGAGAACTACATACACCCGCAGGGCAGCACGTGGCAAACTGCTGGGCAGTAGCGACCCCACGGACCCTATCTCCCGGGAGAAGCCTTGTTCTTCACCTCTGGCTTGCCTTTATTGGCTGGCTTAAGTGGAAATTCTCAAGAACAAAGGTACTCAGAGGAAGGAAGAATTCCAGTAAGATGCTGGTAGGAATCTTGACCGTACTTCCGAGATTGTCCTGATAGCCGCGGAATACCTCTCCACTCCTCACAAGCACCTCAGGACATGTTGCCCCCTTGTCGCTACGACACTATATGCTAGCGATCGCTTTCGGGGGCCCATTACTGGATGTGCAAATCACCCCGGCCAATTTATCTGTGTATTTTATATAAAACATTGGTCAGCCAGGGGCTATTAGTTTTTCCATAGTCCTAGATAACCAGTCCACTTAAGCTGCCCAAATCAATTGTCCAATACTTATCTTAGATTCTATGTATATACTCCCCAGAAGACGGTTACTCATGAAGAATAATCCCAAGGAAAGAAAGTCATTACCTATTCAAAAATTTACGTTTATTTCTTCTAAGCAACAAAACACTTTCACCAAAAAATAGAACTATTCCCCGTTTCCACACCACCGACACCTCCGCACTCCTGCACTTCACCACCGACGATTACCTCATAACGCCATAACCTCCCCCTCACATCGGAGACAGTGGAATACCATGGTTTATGGCGTGTCGTATAGCGTGGCCCTGCGTGGCCCATGCTCGTAAATTAGCACTCGTATTTGTTATTGTGCATGTTATACATGGCACATGTATGGGTGTAGCCTTTTATGGCGCCCTAATTGATGGCACAGTAAAAGGTTTTAGTGTGGCGTTAGTAATATTATTGCTAGGTGGTGGTTACTCGGGTGGTACTAGCTAATTTTGGGTGAACTTTTGTCAAATCATTTTTTTTTAATTGTGCCAACTGGAAATGTTGCTGACTCCTCACAATCTCTAATATATAAACACTTTATCGAGAGACACACCAGTCGCTGGTAAAACGTCTACCCTACGTACCTACTTAACACCAATATATTAATTTATGAAAAACTAAAGCTCCGTCGATATTTTCAATAAATGGACATCGAAAATGGAAATTTATCACACGATTTTATTGATACGTCTAATGTCTGCGTATAACAATCAGCTTTTATTCTAAATCCAACTTTTCACAATAAAGAGCCGATATATTTACTAAAAATGCTACCACAAACAAACCCAAAACTTTGAAAGTGCGTATCTCTGTGAAGGGCACATCGCCTCTCAGTCCTCGCCCAGACTGAGGGGTTGGTCACTGGATGTCCTCTTCGCTCGGACGGGTCAAGTCTAGTCTACGATACTTAGCCAGACAGTTTTATTGCGTAGGTACGGACGTAATTTTTTTAGGGTTCCGTAGTCAACAACCCTTACAGTTTCGCCATGTCCGGCCGTCTTTCTGTCTGTCCGCGGCTTAGCTCCAGAGACTCTTATTACTAGAAAGCTGTTATTTGGCCTAGGTATACATATTAATTACGCCTACTACGTAAAGTAGGGATGGTTTTTAAAGTGAAAACTTCTTTAGCCGCGTTGAGCGATTTTTGGTAAGTAGTGGCAAAACTTATGGGTTCGTGTCACCGACATGCTAACGGCACCGACACGCTAACGCGACGTGTTGTGCCAGACTGGCGACGCGCAGTCTGTGTACATTTTGGGGTTTTCACTTCTGTCACCAGTCCCCGTGACTGCCAATTTTTTTACCCGTCTACCCAATGGTGTGGGAAGTGATTAGATAGACCGTTTAAAAATATTGCGGGCGTGTGAAAACTATTTTTTGATTCGGGGATCAATTTGCGAAATATTAAGCTTTAAAGTGCAATTTTTTGTTACAGTCAAGTGTCCCTGCCAGCTAAATGGTCGTTTCTGAAAACTATCACAGCTGAGTAGGTTTTACAACTTAACGGGTAATAGTCGGTAATATAATAATACTTGCAATTGGAATGTACACGGGAGAACATATTTTTCAACTACAATGTTAAGTTTGGTTTTGGGGTTCAATTCATCCCCACTACGGAACCCTTCATTGTGCGTGGTCCGACACGCACTTAGCCGGTTTTTACTCGCCTCGATCAGAATTTGAGTTTTGAACAAAATGTGCAAAAATAAAACACGTTAATATTTTCTTGAATTAGTTTGTACAGTGTGGCTGGCTGTGTGTGACGGCTTCCATAAATGTCGTCTTCAATATCTCTACTAGTAAAGCTTCTACAACTTCAGCAGTAGGTACTTATAATAAGTCCGAGTCTCCTCAAACAGTCGGCATCTATTCAATGGTGAATGAAAGAATTTGAATATAAAACACGTTACGAAATACAAAACGAGAAATTATTTTTTCATAAAAGACAGCCGAAACATTTCGCGGCGGCCATAATGCGGGGAAAAATAACGAATCATCACTCCCCCCTCCACATACATTTTGGTAAAGAGAGAAAAACTTTACGGAATGGAGAGGCTCGCATTGTGCTCGCCGTCAACGCCAACTTTTTATTCTAACTCCACTTAAAAATTTAACAGTGTCGTTTGAAAAGGTCGCCGTCAAGTGGCGCAACAGTGGCGACACTGAAAGAATCCGAGGGCTGTAGTGTAAAGTAAAATATAAATTACATATTGAATTCAATTTGTGTTGCTCAGCTCAGTGTCAGCGGTAGGTACGGCAGAACTACGGTATCGTATGTACCTACACTGAGGAGTGCGCACATTTTGTTTTATTATAACAAAGTAATGCGTTTATGTGGAGTTGTCAACTGCGTCTGCGCCACGTATTCGAAAGTCTGCTATATTTTTTGTCCTCAACATAAAACAATGAAGGATAATAATGCTATGAAAAATTTTAATTGCGCAGTGTCGAATGAGCACCATATAATGTTGTATCAGTTGAACCTGCTGTATAGTGTATCACGGGGCCATTTTCAGTTAGGGGCTTTCTTTACATCGTCGCTGCGGCAAAGTTTCATTATAGAGCGTCATGAACTGTATGTTTATAGTTCCTATAACGTAATCTGACGCCCTCTCCCTGTCACACTTTTGTTTCGTTGTCGGTTACGAATTACCGACCTAATCTAGTTTTAAAATATTATTATTTTTGACGAACAAAATGTTAAAAAAATATGTAATTTACAGAAATAGAATATAATTTATCATTTATCACTGAAGATATCAATTCGAATGACAAGGACGGGAAACTAGGTTCTTAGGTATCTACAAGCACTAAATTATATTATGGTTGCAACTATAATTACCTCTCAAAGCATACCTACAAGTATCCATTCGCCTTCATCAAATACACCACACACTGCGATTCACCTCCTGCGATAACACCCTGCAGCCAATAACCTGATTAGCATCTAGCACGAGCCTGTAATCCTGGCACAAAGGAGGAGATAGGTACATCCCAGCTGATTGATCGCAGCCTGCGGGTAGTAGTGCCTGCAGTGAGCGACCGACGTGAGGGGAAGGAAACGGAGTTAGTGGCGATATGAGGATTGTATAAATAACTATCTGTAAAGGAACTAGCAAGTAACATTTTGAATGTTAGAATTTGAAAACATGAAGTCACTCACACACATTCAATTTTATAACAACGATCGACGTCTGCAATTTATTTCAAAATACTGGAAATATCGAACCTAAAATAGTTTCCGTTTTGCTTTCCTAAAAATATTATTGTTCATTCTAATATAATGAATGCGCCTCTTTTGGTGAACATCAAATAATTCCTATTTTGGAGTACTATAAATACTAAATAGGCAAGTAACTGCTACCAACTTGAATAGCGCTCGCCGTCCGCTGCCGCGGCACCGGTGTTAGAGGTTCATTAATTTTAAAAAGCGTAAATCATTAGAAGGTCATTAAGTTTTTAGAAGATCAGTTAGTAATTTCCCATATTAATTTATCTACTTTTGCAGTCGACTCGATTCCAGTTAGGTATGCATATGCAGTTGACTGGGTCACTCACGTTATGGACAGGTACCTACACATAATTGTGCCACTAAATACAATCGAACAAGTATTTAAAACGCGTGTAGTTATTGACTATAGACAATAATATCGACTGAGTGCTTTAAAGCACTGATACCACGCTATCACGTCTACTCTGCTATAGGTGATACGATTGATGTGATATTAGTACGAGCAACAAGGTCGCTGCAATAGCCTGACACGCGTGTTCGCCGATGCGTGTGCCAAGCTATGATTATTGCACTATCTCATGATCTATGTCGCAGCAGAGGGCAGTAGCGTAGGCCTCACTTCACGAGTTGGTATTCTATATGTTATTTTACTGACACTATTCTTTATTTAATTATTCTGTCTGTGAGACATGCGGCGCCGCCTTTCTTTTCAGCTAAAAATAAACATTTAATTGAAAGAAAGCGACGAATGGTAGGCGTTTTGGGGTGTTGACTCTGTCGAACATAAAGAAATAAGTACATAGATAAGTAATAAGTCCATTTTATTATACTTAATAATTACCATCTACAAAATGTTCTACAAACTAGTACTTGATCCGCATTGATTGTTACATGCTGTGAATGTATCCCGCGGTTGTGCTGATGTCACACGAAGGGGGCGCGGCATCCTCGCAGTTATGTGTGGAAGGTTCAGGTATGCCTGTGCGGGAGGTTATTTGATTTTGTTTTACCGGCGCATGGCGTTGCCGTGTGCTTCCATGTTTTTCGTAGTAGTTGAGTTTTTCGTAAAAATTCTGTTTTGAGGAAATAAAACGATCATAACTATTTCTGCCCCAGTTAAAACGATAATAATGTTCCATTCTCCATGACTCGACAGCAAGCCCCATGACACGGGCCGACCGATTTTAAGATAAGGCGTTGTGTAACAAAAACCAATTCTTAATTAAAGCCGAGGAAATAGCGAGCGGATTACCTATACTCTGCTCAAACCCACGAGTCGATTATCGCCCATTAACAAGTCTTAAATCAATCCCCCATTTAGTTTTATTGTCCGCAATCATGTCGACTAACTACCGCCCCCTGCTTCGCTTAACTTTATGACGAATAAAAATTTTACGAGCTTTTCAATGGTTCTACTATTAAATACTAGTTGTAACTTGTAGGGTGGAAACTAAGGGGTGGATTTTTTATGTTTTATTTGTAGTTTTATGTCGTGTAATTAGTAGGAGGGGCAGAATGTGAGGTTACGTTTTATGGCGTAGTAAAAGTAATGAGTAAACATCCGCGGGGATATGCTAGTAAATAAAAATGATTTAGTGTACTTAGTTACTTATCACATTGTAAACTTTAATGTAGTTATTATGTATAATCGATTTGTTGGAAAGAAGAAAAAATCACATTAGAATTGATTTAATACTGTTAAAAGGTACGATACGTACGTTAATTAGAATAAAAAATAGTGATTTTCACGAACCACACAAGGAATAAAGCTAATACAAAAATGCGATCTTTTTTACTATGCATTTAGTAGCTTCAACATCAAAATTAACATCCGCCACCAGAATCTAATCAACAAACAATGTACTTAAGTAGTTTAGAAACTCTCATCTCACAACGTGACATGAAATTACTAGTAGAACTATAAGTACACAAGTAGTGGCGGATTTAAAGCGCGGCCCGTAAGCGCCGCACTCACTCGCCGCCCAGAGATTACGGCGCCCGCCCGCGTACGCCGCCCGCCCTACGGAACGGCACTACGCCGGGGAAACGATACGCGCGCTAAAATGAAATACGACAAATAAATTTACAAATAGATTTTTTGTAGTGTTATTTAATTAGTGTCATTTTAGAGTTAGGGTATATAATCGCAGTAGTGTAGTCGTTTTAAAATACTAATATAGAATTCAAGTTACTCATAATAATAAAAAAGTCTAAGAACAAACTGAAACCTGTATATAATCATTAAAATTTTTATAAAAACTAACCGTTGAACGATAAAAATAACTATTAAGTTAAACAATAGTCTGTAGTTCTTAACAGGCGTTGTTTGGACAACACAAACAAACTGTGTGTTGATGGACTTACGACTACGAGCATTTTATTCTAAATCGAACCGTATGTCGTAGTAAATAGGGTGTATGTTCACGTGTGTGTTGATGTAAATATTTACGAGACTACTAGAGTAAGGCGCGCGGTGTACTGGACAGCGATCAGGTAAGTTTATTGTTTCGCAATAAAATATATTGTTCTCTGCTCAGTGATCTGGGAATTGTTTTATTGGCATTTGAAGTGTTGGCCACGTACATGTGTTTTTATTGGAGATAGAAATAAATTATTGGTTCCATGAGTCCTTGCTTTAGCCCTACTTATAAAAATCTGATATATTCTCGAATCTGTAAATGACACGTAAATAAATTCACGCCTTCTTCCAATGAGGGTAGGCCGACACTACAGAATGCCAACTGCAACTGCTACGATCCTGACACACGTACTCTTGTATCTTCGTTTACGTTGAAACATATTAAGTATTCTGGTCAGACGCGCACGGCGACTGCGAGTTCTACGCACCTGTCCTTTCTGCAGAACATCACCGATGAGGTCACCATATAAAAGCAGAGTAAATCTAAGTCTGTAACCTGTTGTGGTCGGTTCGTGGATATAACAACAATCAATGAAATAGACTTGATAATAGATTTGGTTGAACAGGCTTTTGGAAACCTGGAAACCAGGGCCTGCAATCTCGACATAGTTAGCAATCGTTTTCGGTTGCTAAGTCCTAACAATCCAGATGTAACGATATTGGGTGGTCTCGACACTCAAATTTATCGGTTGTTACCTACCAGTACCTACCTAAAATACCGGTAACGACCGATAAATTTGAGTGTCGAGGCTACCAAATTATCGTTACATCTGAATTGTTAGGACTTAGCAACTGAAAACGATTGATAACTATGTCGAGACTGCAGGGCCTGGTAAGTAAATGTCTTGGAAAGTACCAAAATAATGTAGGTACAAAGGTTATTATTTTCAAAGAGTTTCTTCGCAGAATTGTATTACAATAAGATTTTTTTTTTCTAGACGTTTTGTAGGTTTCGGCTACAATATTTATTAACAAGTGTTTTCTTACTAGTGAGCTTGCCCAATTCTTAGTAGGCGAATAAAATTTAATTATGCTAAAACGAATATTGAAAAAGTTAAACGAAAAAAGCAGTCTGAACTCCATTCAAATTTCTGTATGTACTACTCATTAGTGGTAATTGGCTAAAAAAGACAACACAAACATATCCTGCATTTTGTGTGCATTTTTTAAGTTGGCAGCACTGAACACCGGATGAACTGACAAAACACACACGACGAAATGTTTCCGTTAATCTGAGTTTTGGGTTAATTAATGTGAAGATATTTTTCCATTTTTAGGGTTCCGTACATCAAAAGGAGAAAACGAAACCCTTATATGATCACTTCGTTGTCCGTTGTCTGTCAAGACCCTTCTTCTTAGGAACGCGTGGAGGGGGGTATCAAGTTGAAATTAAAATCAATTACTCAAATCTGCAATCCCTGGGAGCTGTGAAAAAAACAAAGTTCTAAGTTAACGAAATAAAAAGATACGGCCGTTTATTGCCGCATATTTTTACACTCGCAAGGGAATCAAACATGATTCTTCTTTTCGTTGACGTAGAATGATGAAATTTGGCAAGAAGCAAGGTCTCACACCACAAGTAAAGGAAAAGCTCCGAAAATTGTTTTATGTCGATTGTCGATGTCCGATTATTGCAGTTTTTCTTATTACATAAAAATATTTATTTGCAAATTTTGGAAGTACATACTTACATTTGTAGTTGGAGATGACGTGACGTATATCGATATATGTGAGAACATGAACATGAACAGGTTTTTCAACAACAATGTTAAGTTTGTTTTTGGGATAATCTCATCCCAACTACGGAACCCTTTATTGTGCGTGATCCGACACGCCCTTAGTCGTTTTTTTTTTATTTTAATTACACTGACCACTTACAATCAAATATAATTGTTTGACAATTTATTTATCTATATTTATAAACAACAAAGTCGCTTTTTATTCGTGTCCTCTTAGATCTTCCAAAATATACAATGGATTTTCATGCGGTTTTAATCACCATTTAGAACATTTACTCCGAAAGTACAAAAGTCATGGAGTTTTCAAATGACGCCATTGCACCCGTGCGAAGCAAAGGCGGGTCGCTAGTGGCTGAATATTCGGATAAAGAATGGAAACTATAACTTTATGGGGCTTATTTATAAAAGTTGCTAAAAGTTAAGAGGCGTTTAAAAATATAAAATGTTTGGTTAAACAATCGCTATAATCACAACTCAACTTTTTAAGCAACGTTTATAAATAAAGGGGTTTATCTTCACTTTATCAGAATCTGCAATCATAAAATATACGTTTTAGATTTTACTACCAACCTCTTTTATGATCGTATTCTAGAACGATATTCAGCCATGCATCTCAGAGTTAATATTGTGGAGTCTGTCAGTTTAAATAGAGATTCAGTACTTTGTCTCTTGGTGCACATGAGGCCTTTCCCAGCAGGAGGGTGATACCGGCAACAGTAACGGTAACTTGGTTTTATTCAGCTGTCCGTCTGCCTATGGATATGTCGGGATTGTCTGTGATTAGTCACTAAATATAAGAAAACATTCAGACAGCGACATTTTACTCTAAACACTATAATGTTCGGTATATAACTTAATGTTAGTATACAGTTAACAATTAAATGTTATCATACAGTTAACAATTAACTTAAATTCAATTATTCTCTACGTAAGTAAATAACTTTTATTTTCCGCTGAAATACATTGTCCAAGCAAGAACGCTGCTAGTGTCTCTGGGTCCCGTACCCTTCTCATTGTCACGCGGGGCCGCTCGTGGCGCTCGTGCCGTATCAAGGCGCCTCTCGTGTCACCGCGCGCCGCTCCTATTATTGTGTTTTATTCACAACGGGGAAGTTGCTGATTGTTTTTATTGCTGGTTCCTATTTTATGGGAAAACCAAGGTCGCGGTTGCCGTTGGGAATATAGGGCTGTTTTGGGGCGGTTATAACGGAAATAGAAGTGGAAGTTGTATGGAAAGAGGTTTCCGTCTTGTGTCAATTTCCTTATTTATGGAAATGAGAAAGTTAGTGCTTTCTAAACGTTAAACAAAAACCGAATGGGAAAGAAGGAACGATAACATCATGATATGCTATGTGGTAATGTATGTGTTGTAATGTTGTTATACAGAGTGTTTGGTGCATCGTGTGCCAAATTGAAATGGTCGACTGAAGGAGTCATCCGCTAGCCTTTCAGACCCCTTAACACCCCTCATGCTCTGTGGATTTTTTTTTATCGACTTATTATTGTTTTCCAAAAAAAAAGACCCAAATTTAACATTCAAATACAGATTTAAAAAAAATATAAGGCGTAGACTCTGAATTTTAATTTTATTTCGATGTGTATTGTTTAAGAATACTTTTAAATACAAAATTAGTGATATTAGTCACCTAGTTTTTTTTTAATTCACTCGCAAAGGTAAAACTTAAATTAAAGCTGTACATGTTACAGCTAGCATGTTACAGCAGCTGTATATGTATACATATGCTAGTAACATGTGGAAACGTAGTGGATTGTACATTTACTTATATCATACGGTGTATCTAGATATAATATACAATATTCGGTTGGTGGTTTTCCCAAATAAAATAAAATAATATAAAAAAAATAATACATAGAAAAGGCAAGAGGCACCATAGTACTGCACCTGTTGTCCAGTTCCCGTCATCCTATTCATCGTCAAAGAAACGCAACTTTCAAAATGTAGCCGTGTTTTCATACCTTACCAATTGACTTACCACAAATTGGACACAACTCTTATCAAATCTAATCAAACACACCACAACCAGAACAAACCACACTGATTCACTACTGGTTAGTATTAAACTAAATCAGTGGTTTTTGTAAAGACACACCTACCCTCGAACTAGTGAACCCACTCATATCGGCTACTGTCAGCATTTAGGATTCCGTAGGCAGCGTCCAATCACGCAGCATTGTGCCCGCGGCCGGCGCAATTAAATTACGCGGGTTCCGCACGGCGGCTGAATGCGAAACATGGCGTAGGATGATGCATGATGTGGCACGATTTGTACATGTAGAAGGCTAGAGTAAATCGAAAAGCTCAAAAGTACACTCTATACAAAATATAACTTGCGTTTATTAAGGTTTTGAAATATTTTGAAGCATTTATTCCGTGTAAATGTTTGGTGGAAACTAATATGAAATTAAGTTCCAATTTGAGCAAAAAAGGACCGGTATTTTCCTTTCTTGTTAAGTGAAATGTTTGAATACGAAATATTAAAATAACGGGCTAAAGTGTAAAATAAACAGAGATATTTTATCAGTATTTCCATTGCTACAAACCTTTTGAATCCTCAAACCAAATAGGATTATGTGCATACATACATATTTCACCATCCCGCTCAGACAGGGTTGACCCGATATACTCCGCCGCCAGGGGAAAGATAATTTTGTACAAATCTGTCGATATTAACAAAATGAGCAATGGTGCAGCAACAACGCACCATATGCACTATACAAATCAATGGGACCATTGTCCTGCATTTAATATTTACACTAATATAATAACATTTCGCATACAATCGATATTGTCAACACATCTGCGAGTTACTTATTCAGTACATACCTAGTTGTGTCGACAAAATATTACAAGAAACTAGCTCTTATTTAGATGAGGATAAAGTTTTTGACAGCTGCAAAGGGACCTGTCAATCGAGATATGATGAATTAATAATACTCGTCAACGCAAAACCCACCTTATCACAAGTTACTAAAGTATATTTCTTAACGTTAATAACAATAGTACAGTCGAATGCAAAATGATGAATTAGCCGGTAGTCGTCGCAGATGTTGGCGCGCGCGTTCGGCGTCGGTCGTGCGGGATCGGCGTATGATTGATGGTGGTAATGACGGCTCATTGCGACTGTACGCAACGATACACAAAGTCGATACTCTGACGTGTGGGAAAGGAAATGAAGAGAATCAGCTGCCTACCTTAGGGTAAAAGGGGGGCAAAGGGAAGTTAGATTAGAGGAAAAGGGGTCAGAACGGAGAAAGATGTAAGGCTGGGCATAAATCAACTGAAAGGAACACTTAATGCAAGAAAAGGGGATTTTTCATGCTATTATAGAGGAATGAGGAACAGGGCGTAAAGTTCGCTCATACCTTCATAGAAAAGGGAGGATCTTTCGACCAGGCGGGTGTCGTGTCTGGTGGGCAACGGCCCAACGATTGATGTCGGGACGTTGTATAAATGCTAGTTACTCGGTAAACTCTGCTTGCGCGAAGTAGGAATTTGCGCGACGTCAGGATGATGCGTAGTGCGCATGTGGCGTTGTAGATTGGAATACTTTAATACCACACTTTCTTTGGAATACAACAATAAGACGTGTTCAAGGAGATCGTGACCATCTTAGACATGATTGTATGTTAACACTATCAGATAGCTCAGTAATAATATTTTTTTTGAATTGCCAATTCGTTGGCTTTGTTAAAGTAATTTATGTCTTGACATAAAAAAATGTTATTTGGACACCCTCTTAGGTTTGTATTTTGTTGCTTCACCAACTTATGGTGCCTCCACCAAGATTAATTCACCCAAAACCAATTGCATTCCAAAAATAAGCTCCTGCATTTCCATCGCCCCCTCCGTCAAATACCCCGAGCTTGGGGACACAACCTTTATTAAACCGAATACACCAAGAAAACCGCTTCAAAACAGATCCCAACTTATTATAATATAAATGGAAAATTCACTGTGACGTGACTGACAGGCACATTCACGGCGGCAATTAAAAGGGGTGGGCAGTTCCCCCGTCATCCATCACACTGGATTATCTGACGACACTATTATTATTAGCAGTCGCCGATAACCGGTTTAAACCGCTTTTTGTTCGGCAATTTTCGGCAGACGTCGGGTTTTTGATAGGTTGGGGTGTTGCTTTCTTTTGTGGTGTAAATGCTTTTGTTGTGTTTCGTCGTATTCTGCAGATTTAATATTAGATACATTATAATCTTATGAATGTGTTGCAATAATCGTGCTACCAAACCATTGAAAAAAAAACAGACCTCTCAACTTCTTAAGAAAAATCTTAGAAGTATTTTTATTCCTAAAACTGTACCAAAAATATAGCACAAATATTTTAACGTCATTAGCTTTCAGGCTTATTAGTCGATTCGCACGAATTTACTCGCCCGAAAGGGCGAATCGACACTTTTGAATTATATATTATTTTCTGTAGGCGATTAGCACGAAGTTAATTTATTTGTTGGCGAATCGACAAGTCCAGAAATACGTACTTATTAGACAATTGGCACGTATTGAATTTTATGCAATACACTTAAAAAAAGTACAATAGCGCCCAGAAGTAATAATAAAGAAAGAAAGAAAATAAACGTACTGGACCCAGGTTAAGGCACACAAAAACAAAATACTTAAAATGGTATTGCGTGCCTCACGACTGCGCCAAACAGTCCCAGTTTAGCATAAATGCCAGACAGTAGTGCCTGACGCTGGTTTTCAACTGGACCTTGGGTTACAAAAATATTTTGAAATAATGAAACACAAATTAATCAAACATAGATATATTAAAATATTAAAAATTACTTAAAAATATTCACATTATTGGTATAGTATGTTCACAATATTGGTTTAAATCCAATTAATTTTGCTCGTGTAGCGTCAATGGCTTAGCTCACAATACATAGCTAAACTGGATGTTAAGAAAGACCCACGGGCGCTCAACGCTAGTGAGCGATATAACGTATAGTGTTTTCTCTTTCACTTTTCTTTAGCATCACCGATGATAACAACAATAAGCATAATTACTTACTTATATTATTTACACCTTTCATCTAAAGAATTGTTTAAAAAAAAACCTATTTATCATTTCAATACTTTACTCTTATCACTTCTATGCGCCAGTGTACTTTTTTTTACTTTAATGCATAAATTCGAAATGTGCCAATTGCCTGATACGTATTTCTGGAGTAGTTGATTAGCCCACAAATAAATTAAGTTCAGGCAAATCGCCTACTGAAAATAATATACTATTTAAAAGTGCCATTCGCCCGTTTAAGGCGAGGAAAAACTAATACTAACCGACTAAATACTCGTCGTATATTCGACTGAATAGTCGATTCACACAAATATACTCACCCGAAACGCGCGCTCGTTTGAAAGTTGGCTTATTAGCCAGCTTTCAACGTAAATAGAAGCAATCGATTTAATCAAGAGCTTGACATTTTTCAAAACAAAGAACAAACATACCTATTGGAAGTTTTTAAATAAGAATAGAAGTGGACAAAGAACTGGCAAAAATATTCATAAAAGAAAACGTCCAGAGACAATAATTATCTTGAAGGTTGTTCAAAAAAGTGAGTGAGTGACAAAAATCGTACTTTTTATTTCATTAACTTAAAATTCTTGCGCTTCATAAAATTATTCTCATTGTTCAGAATTGTCAAGTGTTGAGAAAATGGAAAATCAATCTGTGACTTTGTCGTGTATTTTTGTAACGTTATTTCTTCAAAGGCCCCGAGTGTTTCAATACCGTATTCAAATGGATTGCTTTATTAATAAAACGTTTATGTACGACATTATTTTAATATCAGTCGCCTAATGCTCGATATGAGCTTTCAAATACAGATGAGGTAAAATAAAAATCTGAGGGGCATTTTCAAAATCGCATCAATTGAAAATTATTTATTTTTGCAATTATTTCGGAATTCGCACATTCAGTCTCTCTCACTCGCAATTTACGAGTCATCAATAACTCACTTGACAGCTGTCAAAGAACATCGCTTACTGTATTTAATTGAATAGTTAACAATGAGCATTTTCGTGGTGAACAATAAATATATTCTCTGGCGTATCCTATGTATTGCATGCCTATATAAGGTATTGGTTCTGTAGGAGCAAAAGTTTTGTGTGCGATTGTACATCTAAGTACTTATATCTAGCCATTATTACCGTTCCACGTTCACGTTAGTAATAATAATAGGATAGGAATGGTAATATAATTTGAAATGGAACAACTTTTATTTGCATAGAATGTTGGTAAATCGGAGTTGGCATGCAAAAATGTTAACTCATGTTTTAACACTATTAGATACTAATTACAAAAGTTTTGGTACAAAATAAAAATGTATCTAAATCATTGATATAACTAGCGGTAGATACGCCACTTGGACACAACGCGCGGTCCTTCTGAACTAAGTCCATAGACACAGTTACACTCAGTCACACGCAGACCATCGTCTTTAAAGTGCTCGTCGATACAGCTCAATCATTTCTTTTTTTGTTTATACATAAGCATGAAATTGTCTTCGTGTGTATTTAATATATTCTAATCACTCAAGAAATAAAAAATAGACACACTTATTTATGAGGGAGACAAAAATTTTAATTTCTTGAAAATTATAATTTTATTTATTGTTTGCTTTGCCATTTTTGTGAGACCTAGATAGAAAGTACAAAACAGCGTGAGAGACAGGATGTGACGCAACACAACGCGACTCTCGCTATCGCTACCTCAATGTCATTCAAACTCGTAAACATTCGGTGGCTAACGACGCGGCGACGGCGGCGGCTTGGTTTCCGTACGTCCTTTTCGGGTAACCACTGAAAATCAGCGCTGTGCTGTGGGTCCTCCATAGCTCAGCATCATGCTGAGTGGAAGCCTTCTTGTCACAGACATGATACGTCGTGCAGCTGTCGACTATTTCTGTTTTGTGCTCGTGATTAGAAATGTATTTTTTTTCATAATTATTAGAGCTAATTAAGTACCTTTTTTATATGCACGTGTTTCTGTGACAAATAAACTAGTTTTCTTTCTTTCTAACGTGGTGGCGCTCGCAAGAATGTGTCGGGTCCTATCTCTGTCTTTGTCTATAAGTAACTGTATTTATGCAACTGTGATCACAGATGTGTGAGATTCGTTGCATGTAGTGTGCATCGAGCCCAGGTTTAGTGATTGCGATGTTAGAGCGTACCGTATCTACCGCTATTTATATCAATGATCTAAAGTTATAATTTTAATCAAACATAATACAACACATAATAATTAATATAAATTTAAAGTGACTTTAGTTAATTTGCTCAAAAATTATACAAAACACTTTATGTAATCGTCGTTTTCATCTCAGAGGCTGGAATATATGCAAAGTATAAATGTAAGATGATGCAACTGGCCCTTACGTATTCAAATGTTCACTGTGCAAGCCTATTTCTCTTCATGAAACCACTCTAGTGATCTGTCGCATATTAACCGCCGTTTACTGCAGCGAATAGAGAGTAAACCGTGAGTTATCTTTACGGCTGCTAACTGATATTCATGGCGGCAACTTTACCGGTTTGTTGCTGTTATTTATTATGCCTATTTTTCTTTGTTTATCTTTAAAGGGTAAATTGCTTGATGAGGTTTTGTGAAAAAATCGTAAATTGAAAAAAGTTTGACACCACTTTTACTTTACGCGTTCATTCGTTTTTGTACTCAGTTTTGAAACAATAAAAAAACAACTTAGTATATTTTACAGTAGCTTCTGCCCGCGATTTCTTCCGCGTCAAATGTCTTGTTTTGACATATATAATATATCTTAGGACACTGGACAAAACCTTCCCATTATTTAAGGAATTTTCAGAATCGGATAAGTAGTTCCGAAAATTACCTCCCTACATACAAACTCACAATGTTACCTCTTCATAATATGAATATAGATGAAAGATTTTGTAAGGAACAAAATATAACAGCAAACAACATACTTTAGGTTACGTTACTTGCTGGTATATTTTGTTAACGTTAAAAATGTCAGAATTATTCCCATCGAGCCCAAAAACTTGACTTTACGCAACATCAGCTCCAAAATATATAAAACATACTAAACAAATGGCGTCAATTTATTTCCACCGACCTGCGTTACCTTTACCGGCGCTAGCTAAGCGGTATTGATGAGCAGACCTCGGTTCTGTGGCAGAATTATTTATGTTCCCCGAGAAAGCATGCTCTTCATCTTCAGCCAATGGGGGCTCATTTGAATACGTGTTTTTCTCCCCGGGGCTTATTTATTGACCTGATTTGTGGTTGATTTGGCTCGTAGATTTTTATGATACCCGGGGATGAAATAGTAGGAAAGTTATAAGACTTTATTCGATGTCCTTCACAAATAAATGGGTAGCAATTCTTATGTGTCGACGTACCTAATATTTGACCTGAAACTGAAATCAATTATCATAGTTTTTTTTTTTTAACATTGATAATGAACTATTTTGCTATGTCAGATTCTGAATTAGCAACACCTCTTTAAACAATAGCGGTCCACGCCAGATCTCCACACAGCTCACACCCAATAAAAGTATTAATATCAATGGCAGACCCCTCCTAAGACAAAAAGATGACTACATCTACGGCTGCTGACTGTCCTCATATCGTATTTTTACTAAACAATTAAGAGAAGCCTGCGGATTACTCTAATAAGACATAGTCGATGGAGCGTGGACTAGCGAGAATTGCTTCATTTGTGAACCTTTCCCCCACACCGCGCCCCGCGCCCCGCGCCCCGAGACATCTAGTAATTTCCGGACTACCCTCTGTTCGGTTATTCCTTACTTTTTCCTCCTCTCAAATCTGCTAAGAATGTATTAGCAGATTAGACGGACCGCCAGAGGCTTCGTGAACTCCAAATTATATTGATATTGTATGTGTCTCACGTTTTTCGTAAGGAGTGAGGCGTATCAGCATATCTTTTGGTCTTGATTGGAGTTCTACGTGTATGAAGCCAGCGAGATTAAAATTTTGAAGATAGTCTATTTTTAAATGAGATTATTTGCAGCAGAATGTAACTTGCAAAGCTGATACACTTAATGGAAGACTTTAAAAGGATTCGTTACAAGGCAGCAATTCAAACAGCGTAGAAAAGCGACAGACATTTCAGTTCAGTAGTGCCATTGATCTGAGCCAACAGAACGGACCGTTTGATCAAAATGTCTATGCTCTAACAATATCAAAGCAACAAAACGTCATTTCAAATTTCGAACAGAACGTGACATGTTCGGTACCAGAGTGGCGTCGCAGCACAGTTCGTGTCAATTCGGCTTTGTTTGATCGCGTTTTGTTTCTCAACGTTGAGTGAATGTTTTTATTTGCGTTTCGTTGCGTTGCTTTGTTTAATGGTTTTTCTATTGTTTGTTCAATTGCTTTCTAGTGGATTGTTGCACTTTTTATTGGTGTTGAAAGGGCATTGGTCTCGTCAGCAAGGTTTTATTTTTGACGCCGAGAATAATTGAACATTGACTGTATAGTATGTAATTAGTTATGAGTCAAGGTGGTTAGATGATTCATTAACGTGTACCTACTTTTAAGGTTGGATTCTACAATTTAAAGGTACATGTGAATGAATCTGTCTTCTATTATCGCAAAATATTGAACGGCTTAAAATTGCACTTTTATGTCCCAACATGCATGCATGTCCTACATTTCTTAGACGATATATTACGATTACATATTACATGTGACTGTTTACAAGCTTACTTATATACTACTACTATACTTACTTTACTTTCTAAATCTGCAAGCGTTGGAGAACGTCAATCCTTATTAATTTTAACGAATCGACATCTTTGCCTACATAAGACTAGTCGAGATGTCTATAAGAGCTACCTGACTATTGAAAATTGGCACTAATCAGTCCCATTAAAAAGAGGTCACTTTGAGACGAACTTGTATAAGTACCTAATGCTCTGCAAAATTTGGTTCCAAACATGATCCATTATAGAGCCCAAGAAACACCAAAACGATAAAGAAATACTTATTATCCATAGCAAAATAAGCAGGTACCTACAGTTTAGGAAAACTCAAGGAAATCCGTGGGAAATCGAGCATTTGCGTTGTTGTGTAAAACCGGCGCGTCACGCTGATAGTGCTGATCAGCAAACGAGATCCCAAGTCATGAAAGGTAGGCCGCGGCTCATTTGGTGTTACCACACACAAAGGAAATATAGAAGACACACTTTTCTGGAAAACATGAACAGGATCTAGCACGCAGTCGTTCGGGACAAGTTTAGTTTCCTTCCTCAATCGCAAATTACAGCTTTTGTTAAACACAGAAAGAGTGAATGAACAATATTTTGCAATATTACGCCCAACACAACACCATCCAATACTTAATTACTTAAAACCGAATTCTTTTGTAACAGCAGTTTTCGATAAATGAAACCGATTCCACAACTCTCCCTGGGATCACTAACAGCTAGGTACTACACGGTTGTCAAAATGATCAACAACATCACATTCCATGTGAGCTAAATGTCTTAGTGGTCTTGGAAACATTCGTCGTTCGTTTTTCTTTCTTGGAGAGGTGGATTTTCTGCACGTAACTCTTTTCTGCTGGCCATCAGGTTTCACTTAGTGTGCCATCATTAATAACGTAAAGGTTATTCCTGAATGTGCGGTACTCGGCGTTTTTCAACATTCATCGTGTATTAGATGATGCGGCTGTTACTAATGGTTGCGGAGATAAACGTAGGTAGGTACAGATGGGCTGAGGTGTAGGTGGAAGTACGTTGCTTTTCAATGAAGCTGGGATGATAAATTGTACTAATATTGTGAAGAGGATGCTTTTTCGTACGGTTTCTTGTAAAGCTCTTCTTATCAAATGAAACGTACGTTGTCGTTTTCAGTACCTACAGCTTGTGAATGGTTTCTTGTGGGTGGCTGACTCTGCTGATCTGCTTCTGCTCTTATTCTGGTTTAAGACGGTATGGTTGAGTTCATACTATTACTGCTGCGATAAAAAATACTTATGCAGCAGCATCTTCCTGTATCCTGATATCAGCGAATAATGAAGAACCAAGTTCAAATTATATTTATTTCACGTACACATAAATCCCATCAGATCCTTTTACAATAAAAGAAGACCTTGAAACATAGAACACGTTATAAACATTATATTGAAAAAATGTGTATAGTAACAACAATACTGAGTACAGGCTCTTTAGTAAATCCTATCTCGTTGCTACGGTTTACGAGTTTCAGACAAAATGAGCATCCATAAACAAGACGTGAACGGAATAGAGCTGAGATTCGAGATGAACGTAGTTTTAGTTTTACGAAGTTGATGAAATGCGAGGTTGTAACTAGTTGTAAGGTCAAATACCAACTTATCAAGACCTAATTATGTTTACGCTGGGTGAGCAGGAGTCAATTGACCAGTCAGCAAGGTTGGTAGCAAAGCTGACTGCCATGATAGAACTGCGCAAGACCGCCACATGTAACACGTAGCGGTTATTTCAATGGAATGTTTTTAATTTAATTTTTTTGTTGTATGTATGTATATATGTATTTATTCTAATTTTTTTTTTTTTGTTATAAATATTTTCTAAGTTATTTTTGCACCTACTAAGTATTGTCTCTGCATCACCCTAAGGTAGACTGGTAGAAAATGCCCAAGGCATTAAGTCCGCCTTTGAACAGTTTTTTACTTGTGCATAAAGTTTTAATAAATAAAAAAAAAATACAAAAAAATGTCTACATATTCAATTAAGTACAAAATTATTTATAGCCCGCTCTTTTAAAAAGTGAAGGCAATCATTCCAACTCATAGAACACCTAAACATCCGAAGGAAGTTCTTAAATCACCCACGACGCACCAACTTAATATCTGCGCATTTAATAAAAAGGGCTACTCAAGGAAACCCCAAAACATTTCCAACTGCAATAACTTCACCACAAAAATTATGAAAACCGCCGCGGCCGGCCTTATAATCCTTATTAAAAAATAATCCTCGTGGCGTGTCGAGTTAGGTCAAGTCGTTTGTCATCCGGGCCCAGGGGGGGTGAAGCGGGGTTGGGGGGGTTGAAATATGCCACGTTTTCACTTTTTTTTATCCACTTTCCCGTTGAGTAAGGCGTGTGAATAATTTAAGTGGGCTTTTGGCTGCGGTGCGTTTAAAAAATGAACCCGCGTCACTTTCTGTTTCAGTGGCTACGATAAAAGGGGTGCTGGGTCTCTGGATGGCTAGTGATAAGTCTGGCTGTCCATCTTCTAAGATAATTCGTGTGGAAGTGGATAAGAAGTTGGAAGCAATAGGCTAGTGAGCCGCAGTGGACATAAAGTTTTGTAGTTTCGGGTTTCTCTTGTGTTTTTCCTTTCCGTAATGTTTCCTTTCTTATTGCTATTTGGAGGCCTGTGTTCAGCGGCGAATGAATACTACCTGATAATATACAGGGCGGCAGGGACATCGACCCGCAAACTGTAATGAATTCAGCAAATGATTCTAGCCCCGTAGCGTAGACATATTTCACAGGATATAAAAAAAATTAGCTGTCTCATAAAAATGTGTAACACCTTCGCAGTCAAAATGTATGGAACAGGTATATTTCTTTAAATAACCGACGAACATTTTCAATGCAGGTGGATTCAGAATAATTGATTGAATCCATGTTAACCGGTTGCGCGTCAAGTCTCTGCCATCCTGTAGATATATGAATTACGTTCTGAGCTCTTTACCTTATTTGTATCCGTTATTTGTTGGCCAGTTGTCTGGCCAAAAACAACTAAATCCTAATCTGAATTATACGTTTTTATATCGATGGAGGAAGCTAGCTGTAACGCCACATATATTTTCCATGCATCAATAGTAAGTAATAATAGTTGAAAAATTATGTGATTTTTCCACTTCTTGTAAAAATATTTCCAAGAAACTTCTCCTTTCGAATATTCTGAAACTAAAAACGAAGGTTCGTAGAAGCACCTTTGGCAGTGCTTCTACATAAAATATTAAGACCAAACGAGTGCAGGCTACTTTAGGAAAGTGGTTAAACTCAGAGACAGGTGGTTGGTGCTTGGCGAATTTTTTGAGGTACAAGTAGGTTAGTAAGGTGACTGGCTAAACTTTTAGACAAGTTAATTTTTATTGTAGTTTGAGTCTCTTTTGACAGATGGGATATATCTTTTGAAAAGATCACGTTGAGCGCATGCTACGATGATGATGATGGAGGTGGAACTGGATACAAATTAGCTGTTTCAAAAGTACGTGGTATGTCTTCAGTTACTGTTCCCCTCATCTACTGACTTTCCTTTTCCAACCAAACGATGTCTACGACTTTCTTCATGTTATCCTCTCAGATATTTGCTATACATCTTTCAATCCCCTCCAATCCTCCAATCTCAGAAACATACGGCTTAGAAAATCGTGTAACACCGCACATTACAAGGAATAAAGAAGCCGTGTATAAGTGAAACCATGCATTAATTACAACCGGTACACTACCTACCCCCCCCCGCCCCCCCCCCCGCCCCAGCTGCCCCCTTGGAGAGGGTGTCTCCTTGATTTACGGCGTTCCTACCCTGGAAAATTATTCTCCATTCGTGATTTACTACCAGCGCGTTTTTACCTGCATTATTTAACGATACTACAACACATATTATACTCTATGTGTTAAGTAACAGAGGTGTTATTTGATTGCGGGCAATAATTTGTAGTTAAGTATATTTCGTAATTGCATAGGTATCGTTAATTGTTGTGATTGCGACAGCCGTGCCGTTTGAGACACGAACGTGCACACACACACACACAGACACACATATACACTCACACACACGTGTTGTAGACGTGACAACGGTGTAAGGAGGAAATCCCGACCATTCAAATGATTTTTATGAGGTTCTTATAGTGACGACATTGATAGCCGTAAGCCGACGTAGGTCTTTTGTTTATGGCAAATCAGAGGATGATGGGTGCCCTTGTACCTTTGACCTTGTAGGACAATGCCTTAGAGGTGCTGGACTTTTACCTATGGTTGCATAAATATCGCTAGATTGTTGTTCATTATTGTTAAGTTTGTCTCAAACAAATAAAGAAAGAAAAATATATTATTCTGCACAAATAAAACGCAAATTAAAAAGAAAGTGTATATTAGTCTATAGGTACATTGTCTACATCTACTGCTAAAGTTGTACAAGGATATTTTGGCGAAATAATATACGACTCTTATTTGACAAATATTAGTAGAAGCACGCTTAGGTCAGCTTTTTTCAACAAATTGCGAGCATCAGTGGTCACGTGGTGCACTAATGATGATTGTTCTGTCAAAAGTTACTATTGAATTCGCTTTCGAATCCGGAGTGTCATTATTAAGAGCGTTTATACCTTATGAGTGGCAACGTCGCAATTTAGTGTCATATTTCGTGGTTTTCAATTTTTATCATTTAATCGGAGCTATATTTTAAAAATCTGTTTAGTTAATTAACTTTTTAGAATTACGTGAAAGTGTTTAAAAAGTAAGTAACCGTAATGCTTACAGTTATTTTACAATGAAAATAACGCTCTGCAAGTTTCCAAAGTATTATTTGTATATAAATAGAACTGTAAACGCAACGATTTCTTACCTTTTACACAATTTTCACATAATTCTAAAAAGTTAATTAAACAGATTTTTAAAATATAGCTCCGATTAAATGATAAAAATTGAAAACCACGAAATATGACACTAAATTGCGACGTTGCCACTCATAAGGTATAAACGCTCTTAAAGGTTCCCTATCCATTTGCATAAAATTTTAAGACCTAATATAGCTTAGCATAATTTTGTTTGGCATAATTATATTTTCGCATATTATAATTACGCATAACAGCTTACGCATAATTATTTTAAACATAATTTCTCTAACCATAATAATGATTAAGCATAATATTCTAAAGCATAAATTTACTAACCATAAAGTTCTAAAGCATAACTTTATTAAGCATAACAATAATAATAAGGCTTAGTCGACGGAGCCCCGCTTCGCGGGGCCCCTATTTCTGTCTGCAGGGTTTAAAGGAACCTAACACGAAGGGGATGACGGGGCCTCGTTCGCTCGCTCACTTGAGCCCCCGTCATCCCCTTCGAACCTAACCTGTCCGAGTCGGGGTGCCCCAATTCCCGAGCTCGCTTCGCTCGCTCTTGCATCCTCAGTTCTCATTGCCTTTTTACTAAATCGAGATGTGTTAGACCTTGGGGCAAAAATAAAAATACATAGTTAAGTTACATAATGTTATGTATACGTAAAAATAACTCAAATGTGTTTCCGTTATTTCTATTAATTGTATGCCTAAATATTATTATGCTAATAATCATTAGGCCTAGTAACGTTATGCGAATCAAATTTATGCCAAAACAAATTAGTCTTTAAGATGATTACGCCAACATAAAATGTATGCCTAAAAAAATTATGCCGAAGTATTATTATGCCAAAACAAATTGTGCCAAAATCGTTATGCCGAAGTATATTAGGACAAAGAACATTATGCGAAAAAAAGGGATCCCATTATTAAAACACTGTTTTCTTTGTAGTCAGCTAAATGGGTAAAGTTGGTGGAGGGGTCTCCCTTGTTTCACCGAAAAGAAATTGCCAAATTATTACTTAGCAAAAAACCTCTTCACAAATAATTGTAACGCAAACCTAATGTTTGGCAAGTGAAAGTTTAAACAATAACTTGTTTACCAACTAGTACTTTTACCAATTTTTATGTAGTCAATTATTTCAGTTGGAATAACTCATTTTACACAAAATAAAATTTGCCCAATAATAATAATTAAATATTCTGGTAGTATTTTTTTTTTAGTTATTAGCATTTTTTTAACATTTTTAATCACGTCTAACTAGTTCAGTTTCGGGTAGCCTGTATTTTTCTATATAATCTAGTCGTTTCTGGCACTTGCCGGCCGCTATCACGGCACCGCTCGCTTCGCTCACTCGGCTCGTGCGTAGGAGTTCACAGTTTTAATCTAACCTAACCATTTTTTAAAATAATTAACCTACTCTGACTAATTCCATAAGTAACCATAAATTTGACTTGTTTCAGACAAATTCAAGCACATAAACTTACAAAGATTTACGCAAATAACATCAAATTTTTGTCTAAAGATTGTTTGCTGTAATAAATCATTTGATTATAGACCAAATGTCTAAATGACATTATCCTTGATAATATTCTGCTAAGGAAAAATTTTAACAAATGCAAATGTGAGTACTAAAATCATTCCAAACATTGCATTGCTGTAAAAAAAGGTTGCCAAAATTTGTTTGGGTAGTGAAACTTAAGCAAAATTTTTTTTCAGCAAAACGGCAGGATACCTTGGTGTAGACATGGTTACAAGTAAAACACTCGAGAGCAATCGTCCATTACTTCATGAGCGATAATCCATTGGTGTAAAAGTACAATACAACATCAATGGCCGCTACACCTAAGCGCATGCCACACGATTAATCGCGCACCGCCGCGCGCCGTCCATCCAAGTCGCCTTCAGACAACGGCAGTAAGCCACGCGTCGCGTCGGGTCGCGCGATCGATTCCCGTGCGGTGCACCCCTTTGTGCCGGCGCGACAGGTGGAAGAATCGTCTTTACTTTATGTTAGGAAGTCTTTTTGTGGGAGTTTTATATTTTGAAAAGGTAATGGTATTGGATTCTTAGGTGTGAAAGTGATTTGTATAGATTATGGGCTCCGTCTGCCTTTATTGCTAATGGATTAGATTTATTTAATAATGTAGCTCGATTTTCTGAAAAACAACGTGTATCTTTAAAAAAATTGCTCTAAAAATGTCAAAGTGAAAGCATTTATTTCAAATAGGCACAAAAACACTTTTGAACGTCAACATTTACATTAAAATAGAATTGATTCTAGTCGCCCCTTCCAAAAGGTAATTTCGTATGGAGAAGAATGGGCAAGAAACTCCACCGTTACTCTTTTAAAATGTTTTAATACATTTTATATACATTAATTATATAATTATATGTGTAGACGATGCACCTATAATAAAATAACTATACCAAAATAGGTATAGTAATTGTTAAGACAAATAAGATAATTATGTGATAGTTACATGGTGCTCACATATTTACAAACATTGTAAAAGTATACGATTTACGTAAAATAAATTACCAAGTAATAAGTCAGTGTGTGAGTTAAATTAATCACAGAATGTAAATCAATGTCATAAAAATAATAAATTATACAATTAAATTAGCAACAAGTTTGATTTGGTCTAGACTCTAGATTGTCCTGTGGAGCTGGACCAGCATGTTCCCAAGCATTCTTATCTTGGATCTTCATCTGCCTAACCTTTTGGTCTAGACTCTAGATTGCCCTATGGAGCTGGACCAGCATGTTCCCAAGCATTCTTATCTTGGATCTTCATCTGCCTAACCTTTTGGTCTAGACTCTAGATTGCCCTATGGAGCTGGACCAGCATGTTCCCAAGCATTCTTATCTTGGATCTTCATCTGCCTAACCTTTTACCAACTAAGTTGGGGTCGGCTTCGAGTCTAGCCGGATGCAGCTGAATACCAGTATTTTATATGGAGCGACTGCCTATCTGTCCTTCACAACCCAGTTACTGGGTAATACGATACCCCTTGGTATGAATAGTTGTCAGACTTTCGGGCTTCTGACGACCCGTAACGACTGTCAAAGATCCACGAATGACCGCCGGGACCAACGGCTTAACGTGCTTTCCGAGGCACGGAGGGGTATTTGTATGTAAAGATGGTCACTCATCCACGGAGTAACCGCGGCAAGCATAGCTTAACCTGATCGATCAACCCGCGCGGCTTTTATTACTAAGCCACAAGCCGCCCCCATTCTTATCTTGGATATAATCATCTATTAAGTAATAAGGTTGTTTACAAAGTGAACTTTTTATATGACTTTTAAATTTTCTTTCATTTAATTGCAATATATCACAAGGTATCTTGTTGTAACATTTATGAATGAAAAGTGACATTTCAAACAATACGTTCAAGACGCTTTTTTAAGATTTAGAAATATGACAATGATATCTTTGACTTTCGTATTGAAAATATAAAGTGTCACATTCAAATCCTACGAAAAGTCTTTCCATCAAAAAACTTGATACATTTGCTAGAAAATAGACTTACAGGTGCTCCATACAAATAAAAAAAGAAAGTACAAAACAGAAATTCTGAAATCCAAGTCCCAACCGCACCGGACAATACGCGCAAACAGAAATATTTTCGACCGATTTACCGCCGTAGCAATATATCGTAGCGCTCTACGGCGTAGCACAATGGACTCGTAGAGCGTGGCGTAGTGCGGCGTAGCCACGGCACGTGAAAGCTAGGGTAACATACGTTTAGAACATCCTGGGACACGTTATATTTATGACTTCCATTTACCAGATTTTGTATGGAATTATACTTACAATTTTCGTATCTCTTCTCGCTGCAAAAAATGAAATTTGATTTTTATGCATCGTAAATGTTTTAGAACATGTTTATAAAAAATATGTTTATTTTTTTGTGAAAATATAGTCAAATGGTTTTGTAACGTCGCTTAAGTATCATATAATAATAATAATAATAATTGTTTATGGATCAAGAAGGTACAGATGGTGCGAAAAAGAGCTTAAACTAGTAACAGCAAGATAGTTTTACAAGTTTATGAACTATATTATACGATAGAACAAATTTATGAAGTACATGGTACATCTGTTGACAATATACGTTTTCCTGTCTCTTAAACTAGGGTATACCTGTATCTTAAGAGACAGAATTATATTATTATTATATTCTTGATCATAGTAGATGAGTCTCCCCTCAATTTCACTCGTCAGTCCAAATAATATTCAGTTCACTTAAAAATATTGTCAAATGTCATATCTTCAGATCTAATACACTCGCTACACAGTACCTACATAACCGCAGCAACATTAGCGGTGAACACAGCCGCACTACAGCCTGCTGATAATGTACGAGTTCGTGTCTGGTCACAGGTGGTTCTACCTATCGCTGTTCTCATTACATCACAAACATTCATTATGAGACTATGTTCTGTACCATGTTCTCCTTTACAAGACAAGACTTATTATCATTTACTCGTGATTTATTTTAAAGCAGTCGGTTTCTTAATTACACGGAAATTGCGTTACAGACATAATATAATTTAACACTCCTTATTGTCAAAATATTTGAATATATGCATCTAAATGTGCTCTACTCAACGTGAGGTGATAACCTAAGGCATCGAATTATATGCACTGTCAAAACGCCAAAATATGATCTACAAAAGGGCGAAATATGCACAGTCAAAATATTATTTATTAATAGAATTGGGAAGAGACCAGACGGAATGACCATAATGCCTTTGAAGGTAGGTAGGCCTTTGGTGTGGGATGCAACGTGTATCGACACCCTTGCGCCTTCCCATCTTCCTAGCACAGCGGGCTGTGCGGGGGCAGCTGCTGCAGGTGCGGAAAACCTCAGACGGCGCAAATACTTATATATTTTTGGGACTTATGTGTTTGAGCCGTTTGGGGTTGAAACACTAGGGCCATGAGTCCAAGTACCCACTTAGTTTTTCGAGACATCGCAAAGCGGTTGGTCGACTCTTCACGTGACCAGAGGGCTAGCCAATTTTTGGCCAAAGAATTAGGATTGCCATACAACGTGGCAATGCTGCCAGCCTTTTGGGCACTTTTCCTGTTGACAGCGATGCGGACAAATTTTTTGATTCACTTTGTTTTTTTATGTACTTGTACATATTATTATTTTAAGACTTAGCTTTATAAATTATGTAAATATAAGTTCAGAAAGAAAGTTGAAATAAAACTCTTCCTATTAATTTTAACAAACACACAAATGCATATATTTTTTTTTTCGTATATTCCAATTTTTCTGTCTCACTGTAGTACGTCAAACTCCTTCTTCTTTTTCATTAGCTAAATCCATACTTAATATTATAAAATCGAAAGAAAGTGCCTGTCTGTATGTTGCCTTTTCACGCCTAAACCACTCAACGGATTTCGATATAATTTGGCGAGGAGATAGATAGCATCCTGGGGACGGACATAGGTTACTTTTTATCTCAAAAATAATTGATATAGGGGATAAAAGTTTGTATGGGAAACTCAGCATTTCCTAATTAGGGAAATGAACATTCAAAATTATGCTTTCGTTTAGAAATAAAGAATTACCCCCGAGGGGGTCAAATGGGAGTGGTTTTAAAATTCACTATTTTAAAAGGAGATACAAAATAATATCAATATTTAAATTATTTCTATTAATTTATTTTTATTATGTAGGTATTTTTAAGAGATTTAAGGGACTGAAAAAATGTTCAGAGTAACATTTATATCAACTCGGCACTCGGTCAAAAGTTAATACAATTTAAAGTCATAAAATAAGACATTTAGAATCATAAAAACGAGTTAAATTTATAATATTGGCATTTATTTTCACGCCTTAACTGCTGAATGGATATGCCATGGCCCGTGGTAGGTGATAGGATACTTTTATCCCGGTAGTACGTTTTCGTAGGATAATTTCCAACGACCACGCGAGCGGAGCCGCTGACAGAAGCTAGCGTTTAATCATGTTAAGAATATCGGTTAAGTTCCTAAAGATCCCGACGCGTGGTGTCCTCAGTGGAAGCTTGCAGCAGCCTCGCGGAGGGTCCATTGGACCGTCGCCAGTGAAACTCGAGCATGACCGGACTCGCAGATCGATGGTACAAAACAAAAAAATTAGAACACTCATTGAAATGAGCCCAACACGAGGACAATTCTATTTTTTTTTCAAGTTTTTCTCTCACAAAACTTATTACGTAGGAGCTCGTCCAATGTTCTGAGATTGCTGCATTAACATTTTTGTTATATAAAATAACAAATGTTTATTAAAGTTACGATCGGAACAAGCAACATACAGTGTTGCTTGTTCCGATCGTACTTTTAATAGGAAGCGTGACATAAATGAACAGAAAATTTTGTACATTAAGAGGAAATCTAATAAGTGAGTCTCTGAGTGAATTTGTACTTAAGTTGAAGTGATAAATGAACGACTGTAAAATAAAACATAAAAGAAAATTGGAAAGCAAATAAAGTAATAAGATTACACGAACTAATAATACCCGACACACATTTTGTTGAATCTTTACAACCTTGACAAAATTAAGGAATTTTCCCAGTCACTTAACTAAAGCTATATCAATAAAGTAACTGTCAGTCTCCTGTACCCAGACAATTAAGTTTCATCAATACAATACGAACATAATTGTTCAGAACAATTTAATTCCATAACAAATAACAGGGATAGCTTCCCCGTGATTACAGAGTATCAGCGCTATGGCCCGTACGTACACTTTCCGTAGGGTCGATCACGATCTAAAATGTATCTTATTACTTTAGAGGTAGAGTAGGAAATATAATATTGGTTGAGGTTATGTAGTGCGTCTTTCGTTGCTTGGGGAAAGCGTGAAAGCCTTCATTAGACAAGTGTACAGCGATATGAACGTGCACAGACGGAGGAGTCGCGCAGGGCGCTAGCCTAGGCACGTAACTATATGTATTGATACGCTTCTACAATATCCGTATTTTGATAATGCAAGATGGAGTTAGCAAAGAACGCAATACGCAGTAAAATGTTTTTTCTTCAGTATGTTTTTATTGACTTTCGTTTAGTTTGTAGGCTTTGTTACAATAATTTAAAATCGAAGTGGAAAGAAAAACCATTTCGGCAGATTTTGATGAATTTGACGAACTATGTCACAGTCGGGTAACGCTAAAAGGAATTCCAAGTACCTACCTTTATTAAGTTAGAATTGAGAAAATGATGTCGATCGAGTACTGACTCGTATAGTCGCAGTCAGGATTAGCTGTAGACAAATTAGTCTTTTTCCGTCTGTGCGGGTATTAAATAATTGCAGCATTGATATTGGAAATCGGAATCCGTGTTGCTCCTCAATATTTAAATGCATTAGTAGTTCGTTTGCTTTGCTTCGTTCACAAACGAAGCCAGTCGTGAGACTTGCTCTCGATTGCTCTCCTCCGAGCATTTGCTGCTCTCCTTCGCTTTTTGTACTGTTTGTTTTCACTTCTAGTTTTAAGTTGGTAGGAGTTTTGTATAAATTAATGTTATAAGTATCCGACTGTGGCCAACTATTCCGAACTTTACAAACAAACAGAGTTCATGTTGAGAGTTCTTTGTTTTGATATAAAATCGCTCCTTGATAGGATTTCTTCGCGAAACTTTTTAGTGCTCATTTTGTTTGCTGTTTTCTATTGAGACTGCAATCCAATTTGAGATGAAGTATTATTTTTTAATATAAAATACTGTTCGTTCGCGCTGCTGCATTCGTAAGGCTCGCGGAGTGAAACTAATATCCTCCTTAGCTGAGAGTTTCCTTTGTCTTTATAAAGTTGGAGAAATGCTATGAAGTGAAGATTTTATTGAACTTCGTATGAACGCAAAGTTATTACAATACTACAAATAACATTCAGTCTCATAAATATAACCATTAAGTAAGTACCACGGAGCAAATTTGCTCCGTGGTAAGTACTATGTATGTGACTTGTTGACAACTGAACAAAATATTTGAAAGAACAACGATCTTTTGGGACATGAACCTTATTCATGGGTCTCCATGCTCACGTAAACTATATGAAAAATATACGCATATCTTAACCAAAGCAATCAATCAGGGTGCACTCGCACCGGTTTGCGGGGACACCGCACGAATATCTAATTTTGTTTGTTACCCCGCTACCCCCAGGCACCGCCAGCACCCCCTGGCACCCCCGGGGGCACCGCGCAGGCGTCGAACACCCCAAATCCTGGCGGACGTTGATGGATCACCCTTAATGACAAGCACCGAAGGGGCGATAGGGTTGTGCCTCTTATCGATACTCGCTATCGATAAAGTCGCTTGTGGAAATTGGTTCGATAAGATCTAATTGTTTGCCGGGGTGGTATCGTGGTGAAATTGATTGGTATTATTAGAGGGTTAGTTTTATGATAGTGTCTTGGTATTTTTCTTCGTGTCTATGCATAATTTTTGATTCGAATCGTTTTCCAACTGGTTTCAGGATCCTTTAGTTTGTGTTTTTCATAGACATTTTTGTTTGTATTGAAATGACTAACATTAATAAGAGAATCTATATAAATGTTGCCACAGTCCTTATAACAATAATCAATTTTACTCAAGTATCTGAATAATTTCCACTAGATAAAAACTAGAACAATTACTTAAATCACCATTTTCACTGACATCAACCTGTACATTACATTTACTTAATTATCGATGTCGATTTTACACACAACATTCGATCCACTCTTCGGCACAGCTTTCGCGCCCTACACAAGCACTCACTACAATAGTATTAAACATTAGCGGCCCGTTTCCCTCATTCGCTGGTACTTTTTGTTTCAGGCGTTGTATCGACATCGACATTGGCTGCTAGTGTCACGTCACTAGAACATATGCGCCCTTCGCGTGCTCTCGGCACAATCGCATTAGAAATTAGCGATTCATGCTTTTATTTAACTGTACTTCTTGTTACTTCTGTTAACTTTATGCTTGTATTTTCGCTTAGAATGTGATCGGCATATTAAGTGGTAATTAATACACGTTGTTTAAGCAACGTTGAGGACGGTGTGTTTTACCTAAATGAAATGTTACAAGAGTTAAGTTTATTTGAGGATAAAAGGCAGGTGTGTGACCGTTCATAGGTTGAAAAGGAATCTAGCGGAGTTATGTGTTTGTTTTAAGAACCGTTTTGTGGAATCTAATAACTTTGTAGTTTTACAGTTGCATACTTGGACTAAAGGTTCTATAGGTATCAACTAAGTTGTTAGTATGCACACGATACTTTACTAGGGAAGAGCCCAGGTGAATAACAAAACATTGAATGGTTTAAAGTAGCTCCATCATTATCTACCTACAGAGGGAGCAACATGCTGAGTCCAACGACCCCCTAAATATAGTGATAATGGAAAAAAATACCCTCTAATGGTGAACATTCGTCCAACAATAGAACTTCCACCTCCGCCTGAAATATAAATGAAATCACGTAAATAAATAATTATGAAATTCGAATAATATCGTAATGTTACCGAGGGTGAACACGTCTTTATTAATAAATAATATACCTGTGTGATGGACGAATGGACTAATGTCAAGTCCATTGCCCGTTGTTTGCGATAGTTAATGATGCCAGTCACGGAATGGCGTCGATGGAAAGCAATTTTACAACGATTCCCCACCGATTGTTGGGGGACACTACATTTGGGGACCTGAGCAAATTGTTTTACAGTTTTATTATAGTTGTTTTCGATTGCTTGTCGCGTCGCTTCCGATTCAGTTACCAGACAATAATATCCAGTATCTACTTGTGGTTGGATTATTTCCAGTTTGCAGTTCGAGATCTTGTAAAGTTATAGGTACGGAGCTTACATTGTTTGGGAAATTAAATTGTGTATACTTGTTATGAATCAAATTCTGGTGGAAATCAATATTTTTCTTTGCAATTGCATTGTAACAAAGAGCTAAAACTAAAAGCAACTTATTTAAAAAAACTATAAGCAACACTCAAGAAACACAAAATACGATAAAGAAAGGATACGAGTATAGTAAGCAACAGTAACAAAGGAAACGCTTTCTATTTCGCCTGTTACAAGCAGATTTTCATACGTATTTCGATTGCTCTTGTAGAGCATTATTCGCCCCTCACGGACCGAGATTTCCGTGTATTTGCTCGCGAACTTTGCGAGAAGAGTAAACGGACTTCAAAGGGTACGTTTTGTTTTCTCTAAATTCGAATATTAGCCTGTTTGCCTTTATTTCTACATTTGGGAAACTGCTTCACATCTTTATGGGAGAGCTATTACTTTACCACATGTTACCCAATCGAAGTAGACCGAATACAGCCTACGAAATGGTAATGTGTTTAATTAAACGACCCCTGTCTGCATGCAATGGTTCACTGACAGCCGCAATTGTAGATGTTGTTAAGAGCAGTCATCGAATTTTTAATTTTATCGTCGACGCGACGGTCAGTCTGACATTCTTTACTCTGTTGCGTGTTTGCTACCAATTTGCTTGTTTGCTGTTCCCTCATGAATTGCTAAAGAAAAAAAATAAAAACAAGCTAAAATAGATTTCATAAGTTTCAGTTAGGTAGCGTTTTTCGGTGCAATTATTTATCCGTTTACAAACTGACACATCTGGTACAACGCGGTTGATAGAAAAAGTGCCATCAACACTAAATAAAAATGGCAGCACACCAAAATAGTTGCGGCACTTTAGACCTACCCTGTATAACGAGTTTTTTTATTGAAGTGAAATAAACCCGCTTCTATCTAACAATGCTTATTTTATTTTGTAAAGCTCTAAAAATGCCAGTGCGTTTAATACCTCTTTAGTATTTACGGTTGTTTCATACGCACAAAAATGATGCGTGCAATATGCGGACCATTCATCTTATCATCAGCGTCCACTCGACCGTTTGACCCTGTGACCCTGCGGGTTGACCTCTACCCGGACGCCATGAAACTGTAATAGGTATATTCGGTCTAATAGGCCTATTTACATAAACTATGTCAGCGAATGTATTTTTGCAAATTATAACATTCATTCTGCTTAGAAAATATCTTAATTTTTAATATTATGATTTTGTTTCTAAACACATAACACATCAACTTTGTACACAGTTTGTGCTTTGGTTGGATACTAGCTTTTGCTTGCGGCTTCGTCCGCGTAGGGGTCGGTAAGAAAACCTATAAAACGTTTTCCATGAAAAAATACACATTTGTGGCAAGTTTCATGGTGATCGCTCAGACGGTGTTGGAGTTTATCAATCTCATAAATACCAACATCCATTTTTAAACAGTTAGGTTATATAGGTATATGGAAGAGAAAATTATCTACCTATGACAAACAGACAAGCACCCAAGTGATTACATAAGTTCTTTGTTTTAGTTTTAAAACGAGACTCAAAAATATGTAAAACTTTGAATACATAAGTCGGTCTACATGAAACTGGAAACTCGTCGCATCATGAATAAAACACGCTTATCATACGCAGGCTACGACAAACAATATCATATAGCTTATTACCATCAAAAGGAGCACATTTCCTTTTAACTTATTTAGAGTCGGGAAGACACTCAGTATCTTCCCCGTTCGTTACATTACCATAATCGACTTAACCCTTCCATGCAGGGGACGCGTTTAAATTACCCTGTATTACCCTGGCATGGCGGGGGCAGGGTAATTATGCGTCCACAGTTAGATGCTTGGATAGTGGACGGTAGTGCAAGCTAGTAATTAGAACTAGGCTAATTACTGACTTTAAAGATCATGTGGAAGGCTATGTGGAGGTATTAGTGGCACATTTTTAAATAGTCTGGCAATGTCCGGTGGTATTTTTCTTAGTTAATTTAAAATTCATTAACACCACTACTGATGCCCTCCACCGATCTCCTAAAGTCATCATCAACCTAGCCTTTCCATACTATGTTGCGGATACAGCTGATTATGGACGGTGTCATAAAGTGTAATATTAAATTGTTAAAATCCCCATGTCTGACAGACGGATTGGTGGTGCTCCTTACTAATACAATACAGGCTCTTCTCTTTTTTAGGTTCAGCTTAAATGCAAGAAAAACATGCTTAAATACACGCAACACTGCTTTAATATTAGTTTCTTGGAGCTCAAGATAACGATTGCTAAGTCTACTCCACCTCGTTCTTACTTGACCATTCAACTTAATCGAGAACTATAATTTCGCTACCGACGCAATATCACTAGTGTGAAGTCAAATGACATAAGTAGTTAGGTATATGCCATTACCTATATTCCAATGTATATTTACATATGCATATGAGCCCGTTGACCTACTGCGGATGTTTCCGTCAGTTCCACGACGTATTTGCTTCAAGTTTGCCTGAACTAAGTTTGACGTGTAATAGCTAAACTTCCAAGGTAATTATATGGATTAAGACTTTGACTGTAGTATGTTTAGGGCTATGTGGAGATTCGTTCAATGAGTACCTATATTTAGATGACCCTTGTTTAATATTATGTCAAGTCCTGTGATAAAATATTATACGGTTATATACTGCGGGATTCATACATAGAATATATTTAAGAAACCCATTTTTATTTTAACCCTGAGTTTTCAATAGGTACCAGAGATGATAGCTTGTTACACCGTCAACAAATTGTTCCTATTTTTCAAAATGCAGACGTATTCGCAGTCTTTTCTTGTTTGTCTAATATTCTGCCTGTATTTATTATTGTGTACATATTTTGAACAATAATAAGTATTCTAGTATATCTGTATTATCCTGAAATTAGTAGACTGTACTTCGGAGAGTGTGCACGGGAGCTCCACGACCTGATCCCACAATCACCCTTTTACTACTGGACTACCACATGTACTGCAGGGTACCATCCGTACTTGGTCGATATACCGACCAGTCGTACTCAGCGCTTCTCCTCCACATTTATAATGTACACAGCCAAAGTGTGGAACTCTCTGCCAGCGTATATCTTCTCTTCGACATTGAACCCGTCTGCCTTCAAAGCAAGAGAGAACAGGCATCTTCTGGGCACGCTCGTTCCATCATAGGCCTCATCCATCGCTTTCCATCAGGCGTGATCGAGGTCAAAAGCAGCACCATTCAACAATAATAAAAAAAGTACTCTCAGTACAGAAGAATACACATGTTTGTAACTGGAAGGAGGTAGAATTTATACACGATTCAGTTTCAGGAAAAATCCAAAGCATGTATTATACGGTACAACTTAACACATGAGCATAACTATTACGACAATCTAAACTCCAAATTTCCAACCTAATGAACCACAAGTTTTCCTTAATAGATCGTAATCTATAAACCCTTTTCACACACAACGGCTGCCGGATAGTCAGTGCCGGGGAACCGGCGGTGAAGTGAGTACCGCCAGAATGAGCGCTATCGCGTATGAATTTGCCGCTAGAGGCGCTAGTGTAGCGTGAGGTAGTGTCCGAAACGCCAAATGTCACTGTTTGTGGGTGGGTTACGTGGGTTTATTTCTAATGGGAACTATATTTTCTATCACCAAAATTTATATTTGTCATCAAGTTGTATCACCTAATAAATAGATCTATCGCCACGAAATATTTTCGTTCTCAGATAAACAAAAATTGTTCCCAGGTTGATATCTCAGGATTTTAGGTGATTTATTGTGGAACTGATTTTGCATTGTTTGGTGACTACATTTTGGTGACAGATCTACTATTTGGAGGACAAACCCTATTATTTAAGAAACACAAAACTAATTAAATTGGTAATAGCTTAAATGATACCAGAGACAAATTACCAGGAGAAACTGGATGCAATCTGGACTTTAGGGCACCCCGACTCGGACAGGTTAGGTTAGAAGGGGATGGCGGGGTCGAGAGACCCCGCCATCCCCTTCGTGGTTATTTTTTTTTAAACCACCCAGAAGTAGGAGCCCCGCGAAGCGGGGCTCCGTCGACCAAGCCCTACCGTCGACATATTATGTATATCAATCGATCCGTGGTGAATAAGAAAACTACTACTATTGGTGATCTCTTTAAATTAGTTTGCTTAAATACTTATTAGGACACACCTATTATAATACATACAAAAACATTTATTTGGTACTAGACCTTATATCTCAGGATTTTAGGTGATTTATTGTGGAACTGATTTTGCATTGTTTGGTGACTACATTTTGGTGACAGATCTACTATTTGGAGGACAAACCCTATTATTTAAGAAACACAAAACTAATTAAATTGGTAATAGCTTAAATGATACCCATTTCTAATTAGAATAAGTAATGTTGTGAATATTTTGCAACACCTGAGATTAACTATGGCAAATATGAGTTACGGGTCAATGAATGTCACTGCTTTAAAAGCGGACCTAACTAAAAGAGGTGCAAAATTAAGCGGGTTGAAAGAACAGCTAATTCAGAGGTTAGTTTGTTTACTGTTTCCTTTCTCTCTTCACTTGCACGGTTCCAGGAAAATCGACCAAGCACCGGTTTTAGTTTAGGACTTGCTGAAACTTTTTCAACAAATGATTACAAGAGATGAAGGGATGTAAAACTTGCTATCAAGGGTAGGGTAAATCAGGTGTCTGAAGCAAGAATGAGCGTAATGTTATCTAGGAATAAGAAAGATTATTATTTACAATATTCTGTATTTGGCTCTTTGGGTAATGCATCATCGTCAGGATTGAATTGTTTTTTTACAAACACGCGAATGTTTTGAAGGGATATAGTTAGTCCGAGAATCGCTACTAACCACTGCTTTGAGACAGTTTTATTCTTCGGAAACTTATGTCCTTCTTTTTTCCGAACGCAACGGGACTGCGCAACACAGCGGCATGCTCGATATCTTTACGGTGCGGTTTTAAGGTAGGTATTCAATAAGATTTAAATTTAAACTTTGTTTCCACGCCCGTTGTCTCAAACTTTGACAGCTTTACTTCAGGACCTTACTTGACAGTGGCGCCAACTGGTGAGCACAAACACCGTAGCCCCCATTCGTGCGATCTACCCACACATTCACCACCGGGTACCCGTCGCCGACTGTCCGGTTACCGGAGTACAAAGGAGCTTAGTTCCATGAAGTTGCTGTGTTAGACCTTTTACACAAAGTTGTGTTGGCGGACATTATTAACACGCAAAGTTTGTTTCTAAAGCCGTCTGTTTATAATAGCTTGTGTAAGTCCAACGATATCCGTGGCTCCTACTTACTTACTTAATCACCAATTTCTCAAGCACGCTTCTAAACCTTTTCTTTTATTGAATGGAACTGGGAACTGTTTGAATGTGTCTACATTATTATTATTTTGTTTACAGATAAATCCGGACTCTTCCCAGAATACCGGGTAAGTAACCTTTTATTTTAAGAGATGGCAATCTATTGATATTGCAACCTATTGATATTTCAATCTATTGATATTTCAATCTATTGATATTTCAATCTATTGATATTTCAATCTATTGATATTTCAATCTATTGATATTTCCGGCTCATGTGTGCTCTGCTTAGGACGATGATACCTACTTATTTATCTACTATCATTAGACGGCGGATTCAAAAGCACTGTGTACCAATGTGTTCTTTCAGCATGTTGCTTGTTGCTGGAGTCTTCTTGACCGCAGCAAAACCTTGACCCTACAGTCCCTACATACCCGCAGCCCATTAACAACTCATGCCACATTCATTTGTTTCTCGCATTCTGAATCTTCATCCTCACAGAACCATAGCCATAACAATCATAAAAGCATATGTTTTACCAAAACAATTCACGTCTCAATGTACTGGCGTCGCAGTGCATACCACAGACGCACAGACCAGCAGACGCTTCGGACAGGAAACGGAAGCTGCGCACGCGCTTCTCGCTGTAAATCGCTCGGCGCGCGCATTTCGCTGTCATCGCGCGCACAACGTTCTCGCTAGTGTAGGATGCGCCTGATTCATTGTTAGGAGGGAATTTTATGGTTAATATTATATTGGGAATTGTTATGACTAATGATACAAATTAAGAGGTTTAAATAAGAGATTCTGTTTTCATAAGTTTGTTTATAGGACGATGTAAAATAGACGTCTAAAAACGTACCTACCTAAAAACACAAATTGTTCTTACAGGATAACATGGCAATTTTAGGAAGTTAGTTTGAAACATAGCAATACAGCAGTCAAGCATCATTCTTCTAATCACAGGATCTCAAATTCAGAAACTTTCTTTAACTGAATTGCTGATGAAAAACTGGATAAATTGTGTCATAAAAAAACCCCTGTCTTGTAAATTTCGTAATAACTATACGTGGTCACTCTACTGCACATAACAGCCAATCGCGTCGAACTTCAACTTGCGCCCGCGCACTTAACAAATTTACTGCACGCCAAGTTGTATCTTACACACCTTCTGCCACCTAGTAACTCGGCACAGAAGGCCCGTTGCAAAGCAGTCACAATGCACATGAGTGGGTCTAGAAACAATACACAACATGGTGACAGACATCTAATGGGTTTACGTTGACACCAACTTATATACAATGTGGCGCTACAACGGTGACTTTAATTTAATACACGGGTAGGGCTAGTGCCCATTAACCATATAAATATTGATAGGTTAAAATAATACGTAAACTGAAAAAAAAAATTTTTCAAACAAACTAAATAATAAAAAAGTCATTAAAATTGGGATCACCCTTGCAAAAATTCATTCATGAAATTACTTACCTAGCTCGCTTACGTTAACTCGGAGCGGCAACGTGTCGGTTCGCGGGCTGGCAACCGCGCATCGCGTCTTGTACCTACTCGTGATCGGTCCGATTCTTTGACGGCATATTATCAAAGAAACCGAGCGGCGCAAGTGGTACAAACACTTATCACATCACCCTCTCTTGTTACTATTAGTAATAACTGTCATCACTAATCACTGCCATCACGATCATAAGTTTACACAAGCACTAATAGCACAAATAAATGCGTCCGTATCGCAAGAGGTGTAAACGTACCTACTAGATAAGAAAACGAAAACCAATCAAAGTGTCTTTATCGCAGTACCATGATCTAATTACTATCCTAATTACACAAAAAGAAATAAATAAAACAATAGCTAAGAGTCTTTTTCGCGACGTAATTATGCGCACTAGAGTAAATAAGTGCGTCAAGGACACGGGTTCGACTAGCACTAGAAAAGCAAAAAAAGAATTCGTGTTCGGTGCGGCGGGTGGGTGGAAGGGAGAGCGCGCGTCGCCTGCGCTGCTCGCCAACAAAGGAAATTTCCTTAAATTCGCCTACTCTATGCATTTGTTTCATCCTAATAGTATTGCTTATTCGTTTTAATTTCATTGATGCGAAGTTATGATCCGTGACCGAGGGAAATGACCGCTGCGCGACAGTTCTTTAAGTACAGGTTGCTCTAAGATGCTATTTCCTAAATTCTTTAATAAATCTGTAAATAATAACGTTTAATGGAAATAAAAAATTGTCATGAAACGAAAATGTGAAAACGTATATGTGTGTTAAATTAAGGTCACCATAGCAGCGCCACGCTGTATATAAAATGTATGTGTCTACTGAAGAAACAATTTTATTGCCTAAATGTTATTATAATATCAATGAATATTATCTAAATCACAAATTTTAAATTAAGTACACGTTTAATAATTTTCTTTTTTTTTTTTAAATAATGTTTAATAGTACGTATATCAACTTATTTGGTCCAATTAATGCCCTCTTCCTCTCTCCTACTTTGCTGTGCTCGACCGGTTCCATATTTCTATGCCTAGCTTTAAGCCTTTTGTAACATCTTTTTTACAATATGGAATGCAATAAATAAATGAAATAAGTAAATAAAATAAAATAAATTTATCAGTAAGGGATTCTTTAAAGTAATTACAAAAACCATCATAATATTTAGATACTAAATGTAAAAATAGAATTTGAAAAAACATTAGGTCAATTAACAAAAATAAACAGATTAACAAAAGTCACAGTACTAATAAACATACCTACGTCAAATAACAAACATGCACAAACATTTAAATAGAATAAATAAAAGTCATATCTATGACTTAAGTAGGTGAGTAATAAAAATTAAAGATCGCATTAACAAACTTAGCTATTAACATCAAGGATTGCGCTAATGTATCTTATGGGCACTTTTGTAAAGAATGGCATAGACTATAGCATTATGAATGCGTTGGTAATAGAACACGAACTACTATTGCACTCCCAAAACCCACTGTCAAACTAAAAAATTACCAAAGCTTTTTGAAAACGAGTTTCCTCTTAAGTATTAGATAGAGTGAGCTTTCTGAGCTTGTCTATATCGTGGTACTTCTGTTCGAGTTGGGTGGCCACTTCGCACTCTTGCTCGATCATTTTTGCAACATTGTTTTACACCCTGTAATAATTACTTTAAAAGGAATTTGGACCTTGCTCCAACAGTAATAAGTTATATTTTGCTATGGGGTTGTACCAGAATTTAATTGCAGTACTTTATAAACAAATATTGAATGTTTCAATTTATATCCTCATATAATAACGATAAGCGCAGTTTAATTTGAACCTACTGAGTTTGGCTATAAGGTATATTGTACAATAAATGCGTTAAAGTTCTTAATTGTAATACTTTGTAGAGAAATATTTGAACTTAACTTCGTTAACTAAGCACTTCAATATTTAACTTAAACTTTTTGGGTGTATTGTTGAACATAAAACTATTTTAGAACAGTTGTTTTACTTTCACTCCGCCGGACGACGGCGGCGCGGCGTTCTAAAAGCCCTATCGCGCTACTTATCTAGTTTTTTTTAAGATACAATATTATATCTACTCTGAAAACATGATAGATACATACATGGCCTGCATACGTTGCCTACTAAAAACTAGAAGCGTGAGACCCGAAAATGTGGCTCATAAATAGATTCCAGTGCTTCGGCAAACTCATTAAGCCGTTAGTCCCGTCTGTCATTCATAGATCTTTGACACTCGTTACAGGTATTCAGAAGCCCGAAAGTCTAACAAGCAGTATTATCAATGGGTATCGTATTAACCAGTAACTGGGTGGTAGTCCTTGTGGGGTCAGACAGGCAGCCGCCCCGTGGAAAGTACTAGTAGGTTCAGTTGCATCTAGTTAGACTGGAGGTCGACCGCAACATAGTTGGTAAATGGCTAGACAGGTGATTAAACAGATTCCAGGATTTATTATTAATAAGCAGATTTATTATTAATATAAGCAGATTTATTATTAATAAGCAGATTTATTATTAATAAGCAGATTTATTATTAATAAGCAGATTTGTCAAACTGTTTTACAGATTTAAAGACTATTATTTAAAGGACAACATTATCTTACTTACTTCATTTTGAATTCTAAAGTGTACCCTATTGAGAAACCAGTACCTTGTTTACATAAGCTGCACTACAGCTAATCTGCACTAGATGTAGCGAGAGCAGTGTAACAGTGTTAAATCATCGTAATACCTCTTTCCTTGCGTTCGCCGAGCGGTGAGCGAAACCACGTGTAGCGCTTGTATTCATAGTCCATCGTCGATTTGACATTGTAAACTCGGAGTTAAGTAATTATCATTTTAACTCTTATTACGCGTTGCGTCACTAAAAAGTAACCCCGGGTTAGGTAACCTGATATTAGTATTATATTTTTTGAGTTGCGAACATTGTAGTTCAATCGACAAAACTTAAAAAAGAATTGCAGTGTCTGTGCCAGGTTATGTAATCCGACACAAATGAATAAACGAGCAATCAATTAATGGATATTGTATACCCATCTCTTTTACGCTACATTACGATACATAATATTTTCTTGGCTTTGAATTTATAACATGACATTTCATTTTAATCGTATTGTGTGTGGTTTCCATGGGGATTTAGTTTATTTATTGACGAAAACGTCAGGTAAGGAAAAGTATTATATATATATATATATATATATTTATTTATTTTTCAATGAGTTCATGAATATCTTGTCTGCTGATCTCGTAAACATAACGTCAATTTATTTGGACATTACTAATACTAACCCAGAGTTTAGCGACCTAACTCTCCCACGTCGGTGGGTTAAATATATAAAAGTTTAACCCTAAGTTTACCTCTAACTCTTGTTAGCGTAAGATTCATTATTTGAGTAACCCTGAGTTAGCTGTGAACTCCGAGTTATTTAGGATAACCCATGAACGCGCAAGTGATTTTAGACAAATAAAAAAACAATTATTAGTTGCATCTAAACATGTGTTGTTTTTTTGTTGACACTTAATTAATTCCATGTGCATCTATGTTATCTTAATGCTGTTGTTGTTAATGCGTAAGGAGAACGTAAAGCAAAAAGTGTAATTTATTCATATTTTACCACCATCCGTTAATGGATTTATGATCTGCCGCACCACCACCTTTTGAAAGGACTGAATATTACTCGTGTGCCAAGTGATATTCAGTTATTTCATAAAGTTTATTTCACAAAACTGTTTTTGTATGAAAATAAATGAAACTCATTTTTATTTTATTAGTTACAAGAGTACAATATACCGAGGAATTTAATTGGCAGCGACTTTTTATTACTCACTGCCACGGCTATTTTACTTCGTTGCGTAATAAAGAGGGCTCCGTAATAATGGCCATCCTGTCTTTTATTCGCTTGTAATGACATTCTCAAAGGTACATCACGTTTTGTGAGTTTGAATCATTTTATAGGCTCACAATTACGACTCATTCTTTCGCTTCCGAGTCGTACTGGCTCAGGATAATATCCTTATTAAATTAACGGCAACAAGCACAAGATATTTTGTTAAAATGTAACAACGATGCATCCTTAAAATATATGTAGCTCACATGGTTCTGACTAGCCTCTGTTTTACATACTCTTGCCGTGGTCCTGATTTACTTTAACTAAATACTCCTTAATATGTCACCAGTACATCCGACTATTGCTTCTCCTCTGTTAAAACAAACAATACACAACTGGACTGTGAATACGGGCCCAGCATTGCTCGCGCATGTAACACGAGCTCGCCGCACACTGCGCTCTTTGAAACCATAACCTTATAGTGTCAGTACAGTAAAGTATAGCCAGTACAACAGATAATGTGGATTAGTACCGAGACACAGGCAGCACTGAGACACAGGCAGCACTGAGACACAGGCAGCACTGAGACACAGGCAGCACTGAGACACAGGCAGCTCTGTTCAATAGCGAAGAGAAACGACCACCTATCTCATGTTTAGATCCGAAGGCATTTCCGTTTGGCGACTGCGGTACGGAGAACTGAAATATATTCCAATGATTCATTAGTGACGGCGATACAAAACAGTCTGATTCAGGGCATCCAACATTTTCCTACAATTAAAATTTCACTTATAAGTATGCAGCTCTATCCATCATGACCGTTGACTTTCTTAAAGTGCTGAAAGGTCTAGTTTTAAACATAGACAGCCTCGTAAGCATTCTAATTAATTACTATAACTTCAACCCACACTGGGAACACCAATCGGTAACAATAATATAGCCCACATTAGGATTGCTGCTATCCTCACATTGAAAGTCGCTGTCCGTATTATTGATGTGAACCCATTTTGCCTTTTTTTATATCCTTAGCCTTCATTGTGTCCCAATGCCAAAAGCCTCCCCCTTGTCCTTCCTAACCTCTCCATCTGGCCACGACTGTCCTGCAAACCTGTCCAAGAAGTCGTACGTCGTTCTCTTTACCGCGAACCAATTTGAGAATACTATGAACAACTTTGCCAATTTTACAGTATCTTTAAAGTGGCACATGGTATAAACATCCAAGCAACCTGTTAAATATCCCGATGAAGACACAAAGCAAAGCTTCCCATCAGATGTGTCGCTAAAACGTTGGCTCAATCAGTGTTATCGAGTTATTTTTTTGTGGTGGCAGCCTGTGGCAGCGTGGGTCGCTCGAGTAGACCAGTAATGCTTCACTCAGATAAAGATCTCAAGTGTTTGATAAATGACGCGTAAAAACTACGGCCTTAGTGATGTGTGTTGGCAATGTGGATTGATTTAGTGTATGCCGATTATTGGAACTGAGCTTTTTAATATTTCTATGTTAAAAAGCTCAGTTCCAAGAAGTAATCGGTATAGTAATTATATAAACCTACTAGCTTATCCCAGCGGCTTCGCCCGCGTGAATGTCGGAAACTATCCCATGAGAACGTACTACCACCGGGATAAAAAGTATCCTATGTGTTAATCCGGGCTATAAACTATGTGTGTGCCAAATTTCATACGAATCTGTTTAGCAGTTTTTGCGTGAAAGAGTAACAAACATCCATACTTACAAACTTTCGCGTTTATAATATTTAGTAGGATTAAGTATTCTAACTAGCAATTATATTAGAATGGTACCTACCTAATTAAACTTGTCACCAGAAGCTAACATGTTTAATTAGGTAGGCTTAACTTAATAGATAGTTTAATGATAATCAATTAAATTGATCTCGATAGGGAGAGCTCAGGTTTAAAAACGTGACGACTTCCTTATTTCTTTAACGCCATGAAACAGCTAGACTCAGGTCGTTTTCCAGGTATCATTTTCAAAACTCGAAAAATCTGCAACATAAAAAACCCAAAAACGGCATCGACAAAATTCTTTTTTGGCCTCAACCGTGCCCAGCACTAGTGTCTCCACTGAGGGTGTCTGCTACCTGCGCGCACGCACTTGACGTCGCGTCGCCAGCATGGCGCGCAAATGTCGCCCCACAGCTTTTTTATTTTCCGTTTTTCAACAGAATTTGTACCAATTGATTCGTGATCTGTTGAATGATAAAGATGTTAATTTTATGTGTATTTACGTGTTGTGTCCCAAGACTTGTTTTACATAAGTATAGCTAGCAGATTTTGATGCGACATAGTAGGTAAAAAAAAACAAACCAACCAACCAACCAATAAAATACAACCTAAGTAGTTACAAGTATGTACTTGTAACTACTTAGGTTGTATTTTATTGTTTTTCTGATGTGTAAGTAAGTAGAAAAAAGAATATTAATTTTAAAAGTTTAATTAAATAAAAACTTTTAACTAAATTAAAGATATTGTAATTATGAAATGCAAATGAAATGACCACATTGATTCCTCGTCTGTGTTGTAAGCAACGCCAGAACAGATGTTAGAAGCTAATCATAGATAGGAATAACAGAGGCGTTAAACCACCACTACTAATTGCGTTCCCAGTCTCTTTGAAGGAACACATCCCTTAGTCATCGTCGTCCTAAATAGTGTTTTTCCTTGTTCACACTTCGCACCACGTTTATTACTAAGTTTCAATAGTTAAATTAGGTACCTTAAAGGAACCCGACATTGACTTGACTTGTCTCATATCTGAGTATTATCATGTTACAAGCCAATGCTCCTCCAATTCCGTGCATCATGCATCAGGCATTTGAAACTACCTGCGACATCCGTTGTACCAGGAACTGTTATCTACGAAGATGAGACTGTGCGAAACGTTGGCCAGACATAAGGTGACATGGGATGTAGGACGCATCGGTGTTATCGATTATCTTAAACTCTTGCTTACCATCAGGTAGGAAAATTGACAATTGTTTCTAATTCAGGAACGTGATGCCAAGCACGTTTGTGCTGCGAATAGATAGGTAGACAGGAACCCTTGTATAACGAAAGTATAAAGATAAATTATTATATCCTTTGTAATAAAATTAATAATTATTATTTCTTCACACAAACAGACTCAGCGATTCCAAACAACACGAAGAAAAATATCACGTTAGGTACCTCCATTTCCATATCAAAGTATTGGCCGATAACTCTGATTCCATTCCTACTCATAATATAACGCAGCCAAACTACTCTAACATCCGCTGTACGAGGAAACCTTATCTTAAATGCTGGAAGCTCGTGAAATGTGCCCAGACGTCATAAAATGATACACGAGAACACTATATCATTGCTATCGAAGATTTTATATTTTTACTTGAACTTCGGTCGGGGAACGTGGGTTTTTAAATATTATATTCATAATTTTTTGTGAATTACATCTCCATTTCTTATCTGTTGCCAGGAAACTATATTATATTTCCTTCGTCAGCTTCATCTTCTTAGGTCATCAAACATTTTTCACTAGTTATGATGTAGGTAAGTTCTTTTCAAGGCTTCTCAGGACTCATTAGTTTACCTAATTATCTGGCTTAAGTAGCAGATAAGTTTTTTCGAAGATAATCAAAATTCGTCACGTTTCAGTTATCTTGAAGAAATAGCAATGAATTGCACAAAAGTATCTTAAAGTAAAAAGTCTCCAGCATTATAGAAATCATTTTTGATACCAAGTTGTAGTACCAATGCATCCAACTACCTGCAACATGCGCCTTCCTACGAAGACGTTATCAATCGTCGCGGGGCTTCGGTTCGTACCCCGGCGCGGCGTCGCAGGGTGACACTTCACTCTGATCGGAAGCTTGTCAAAAAATGTTTTACTTGCGTCGCGTGGGGTACGGTATTGGCGCCAGTGCGAATTCTGACGTGTGAAGATAAGTTAAGCATTTATGGGTCATGTGGAAACATATTTTGTTCTGGAACTGTAATACATTATTGTCTTAGAGAAAAGAACTTGCATATAATATTAAAATGTTAATATACCTAATTGACTTTACTTTCTGAACAGCGCTAGAGATGACACTATAAACATTTTTGCAGCTTGCATTTTCGGCGTCTCCACCATTGAGTAACTGCAACAACGCACAGTTATTTCTATTTTAAATAGAATTAAGGAAACAATGGTTCAGTGTCTACATACCTATATAAAATCCTAAGCAAATCAAAGAGCTTTCCTCCCCGAGTCCCCGGCCTCCCATTCGGAAAATAAGACAACAACAAAACAGTAGAAATATGTTCAAAGTTTAGCGATAAAAAGCGATACAACTTCACAGACCCTTTTATTGCTGTTACACTTTTTCGCCGAGTACATTTTATATTTACAAGTAGGTACATAATAATACTATTTCTAAGTGATATTGTGACGTAAACTGTTGAACGTTTATTTCTCTTGCACTTTGCGTACTCATTCTGGATTTTCGGCTTTTCTTCAGCTATATCTTTTTACCTTAAAAGTTGATCTGTGAAAATCATAAAATGGTTTGATACTAAAGTCAATGGGTATTTTTGAAGGTGCTGCCAAGACTTACTACACCCACTGCTGAAGAGCTTGGATATTGTGATTCTATTGGTGTTGAAGAGCTAGGAGACACTCGCGTCGTTTGTTTCCGCATGGAGAGCTCAGAATCACGCATATCGACAATTGTTGCCAGAGGCTCTACTGATAGATAGCCTCTAAAGCTGTTTGGTTATTTATTATTTAAGCATTTTCTTGTTTCCGATTTGACTTTCTATTAGCTATTTACTAACTTGAACGGAGTCATTATCATGTTGTATAACTATTTATTAATTTAGGTACATCTTTCTGGCAAAAACCTTATTTAATTACTTTGTCATTTTAATTTTCTGTTACTTGCTTCGTTCAGGATAAATGAAACAATCAGTCAAACGCCTTAAGTGGGTTCGTGATTTGGGTCCGCGTCCATTGTTGCGCGGCACGGCATTGTCATATAATATTGTGTGCTACCTACTGCAAATGGAATAACCGTAATATTGGGAATGCGGCTTGAAATTTTGCTTAATACATTTTCCTCAATTTCAATATTGTTTCGCTATGAATAGACTCCAATGATTATGTCAACGAGCAAATGTTTTGGAGTGAATTTGAGGCAAAGGTTTCATCGAAGAAGAGTGCTTTATTACGAATTCTTGCTTTTAGATCATCAACTGGTACATCAACAATCCTTGGTCCATGGTATAATAGATACCTATTTGAAGGTAAATTCGTAACTGATATGAAAAGGAGTATAATAAATACCACGGTTATAAGCATTTATACACGTTTATAAACGTTTGACCATACGTTCCAATCTCTTCAGTAATTAATCCTGAAACACCACACGAGCCATAGCAACAACATGTTACCATCCAATCAGCATCAAACCAATATCACTAAGAGCACTTACTAATATCCTACCCCTCCCACTCAAGTTACCTTCACCATTAATTACAATCATCCGTCATTCGTCACTTCCCGTCCCCGTGTCGTGTGTCAACGGACCCACGCGGCACTTAGGCGTCAAGTTGCATCGCCTGCCCCATCCAATCCACCGAAACGTCAGTACTCCACATTTATTTAATTTGTACTCCATTGCGCGCCGACGAGTACCTCCATATATTTTAATTGGAATAAAACGAAGCTTGGATGACGACATTTTTGGGGAAAATATTGCCGCTGGCAATTTGTCTGCAGTCAGTAAAAGCTTTAAGTAATGATAACAGGAGATGTCTGTGGTGCTGGAATAAAAATAAATGCTTCGGTGAGACTATGAAAACATGCACTTTTAGTGTATTGGGATGCTTGACCAGTGACGTGACCATACATTAGTGTATCGGGATGCTTGACAAGTGACCATACATTAGTGTATCGGGATGCTTGACAAGTGACCATACATTAGTGTATCGGGATGCTTGACAAGTGACCATACATTAGTGTATCGGGATGCTTGACAAGTGACCATACATTAGTGTATCGGGATGCTTGACAAGTGATCATAAATTAGTGTATCGGGATGCTTGACAAGTGATCATACATTAGTGTATCGGGATGCTTGACAAGTGACCATACATTAGTGTATCGGGATGCTTGACAAGTGACCATACATTAGTGTATCGGGATGCTTGACAAGTGACCACACATTAGTGTATCGGGATGCTTGACAAGTGACCATACATTAGTGTATCGGGATGCTTGACAAGTGACCATACATTAGTGTATCGGGATGCTTGACAAGTGACCATACATTAGTGTATCGGGATGCTTGACAAGTGACCACACATTAGTGTATCGGGATGCTTGACAAGTGACCATACATTAGTGTATCGGGATGCTTGACAAGTGACCATACATTAGTGTATCGGGATGCTTGACAAGTGACCATACATTAGTGTATCGGGATGCTTGACAAGTGACCATACATTAGTGTATCGGGATGCTTGACAAGTGACCATACATTAGTGTATCGGGATGCTTGACAAGTGACCATACATTAGTGTATCGGGATGCTTGACAAGTGACCATACATTAGTGTATCGGGATGCTTGACAAGTGACCATACATTAGTGTATCGGGATGCTTGACAAGTGACCATACATTAGTGTATCGGGATGCTTGACAAGTGACCATACATTAGTGTATCGGGATGCTTGACAAGTGACCATACATTAGTGTATCGGGATGCTTGACAAGTGACCATACATTAGTGCGTCCGGCACAGCCTCAATGTTGACTGGCTGTGTATGAAAGATAAACATACTTACGTACCTAGCACAATAGAGTATTTCGATTTGAAAGCCATAATTATTAAACCCAGCCCGGGAGCCAGCCTTAAAAGGTTTTCCTCTCATTTAAACACACTTTGCCTGAACCATATTCAACCATGTTTGAACGTCTCGCCATTTCACTACCTACACGTTCTCTATAAACCCATATCAATAAACGTTTAGTATTGCCAAGTAATACAAAATGTCTCAAGTCTCACTTTATAAGTAAATCGTTGTGCACTAGGGCTGCCCCATTACGTTTAGTGATGTAGTTAGTATATAAAGTGATAGCTGTGTTTCGCAGTAGGTATGTTGTGTTGGCGCGGAGCGGAGGAGATCGTTTCCACACGCGTGGTTCTTGTTACAGCCTTATAAAATTGAGCGCAACGCACAGTAAAGGTTGCAATTGTTAGAGTGCGAAAAGTTTTGCTGTTTCTTAAGTGAAACATGTAAAGATTGCCGAAGACTCCCTGCTACTGCTTTATATGTCCTTAGCATAGCTCTCATAATGTATTCGAGATTAGGAGACCAGGAGACCCGTAGCACAGGTTTTACTTAGCATGGGCTCCTGTCTCCCATCTTAAAACTTTTTGAAATGTATACTGTGTACGCTATTATTTGTGGGAGAAAATAAATAAATAAATAATACAAATAATGTGTAAAACTAGACAGTTATGGATACCAATTCTTATTTTGTGTCAGTCAGTCGGTCGGTAGCGCGGCTGTCTGCCCAGGATGGGCCGGAGGAACGCTTGATATCGTCATTCGTAGTTTCATTACTTGTACCACACTCTTTTGATACCAATGCTTGCTTTTCTTCTGCTGAATGTTTTTTCGTAATTGTGTAAGGAAAAAAGCGCGTACACATAAACTTTGAACGGGAAGGTAAACAGTCGTCGTTGTATAAAGTCTAGCCACTGTCGTGCTACTTATTATCGCTCAATTGGTCGGAAAGCGCACTACGGCAGAGTAGAGGTAGGTACCAAGTACGTCGCTATCTTTATTCGCATGGACTTGTCAACTTGTAACTGTTATGGTGTGTATAGAAGAAAAGAGATTCCATGAAGTCCTTATAATACCGGGGCCCGAATACGGATATCGGTGGGTAAAAGGAGATTTTGTTACTGTCAATCCATCATCCAATCAGCTCATCACAGCTTCCATGCAATTTTCTCACAGCTTGTGCAGCCACGAATAAAATACTAAAGGATTGTAGGTACATATTTATGAAAGAAATAAATTAGTAAGGTAGACATCATTCATGTTTTTGTGAATAAAAATTGTTATTATTATTTATTGTGTCTTAGACATATCTGGGGACCCTGGGGTCCCGGACCTTTAGAATGCGTACGAGGGGCCGAAGCCAACTCGCAGAGGCCCATTAGACAATTTTAAATGGAATGAAGAAAATTGAGAAAGAGAGAGAGATTGAGATTTTTTGTGAGAATTTACTTCACACAGGCACATTTAAAACGAGTTTATTAAAAAAAAATGTAATTTGTATGGCTCCTGTTTGTAATGCTCCTAAGCTTTATTAAAATTCCCGATCACATGAAAACCTTGCCCTTGATGAAATTTAAAAAATGTTTTACTGAATTACTTGTAGATAAATGTTATTATTCTGTTCAGGATTTCCTAAATGATACATCTTAATAACCTATTTTGATAACTTGTATAATAATTATTGTGTTTGCATGCCAACAAGGCAGAATGTACACGGTTCTTTATTATGTTATTTTCGATCCTATTTGTATGTACCTGCATTCAAAGCAAATAAAGTATTAAAGAAAAAAAAAAAAAAAAATGAGGCACCAACCTTCGATTACCCCTGTAAGCTCTATGCAAGTGCACCCAAGGACAACCCCCGGTTGGTGCAGGACTATTGCAGAACATGGGAAAAAAAACACATTGGGCTATGAGTTTGGGTGGCTATAGTGTATTGGTTACCTAGAACTATGGAAGGACTATGGCCCCTGCCTGATCAATGTTTTACTATACACGGAAAAAATGGCAGGAGGTGACTTGCACACTCAATAATGGGCCCCCGGAAACTGTCGCTAGCACTTAGTGAAGTAGACAAGGGGGCAACATATACTGAGTAGCTTGAGGAGTGGAGAGGCATTCCACTACAGTCAGGACAATCCCAGAGCCCGGAAGATGGTCAAGATCCCTACCAGCGCTTACTGGAATACTTCCTTCCTCCGAGCACGTTTGTTCTTGCGAATCTCCACTCCAGCCGGTCAATAAAGGCAAGCCAGAGAAGAACTCAAACTCAAAGCATTTATTTCAAATAAACCAATTACAGGCACTTTTGAATTGTCAAGGGGTCGGTAAGTCAGAAAGAGGAAGATAGTTGCCCATTCCAAAGCGTAGTAGGTACCTATGGAGAATAACGGGCAAGAAACTCCATGGACACTCTTTTAAATCAAATATTGTTACAAAAAAGTGGTTACATCATTCATGTTGAAATTATACATGTGAGAACGATGTAGAAAGACGTGCACGTTAAAAGCGTCCGTAATAAAAAGATAAAAACAATTTAGGAATCAAAATAAGCCGTGGCAGCTAAGACATGACCAGTGACTACTGACGGAGCCCGTTCATGATCATGACGTATGCATCAGCACCATTCAGCTCAAACATTTTGAAGGGAACTCAATGATCCAATACACACGCCACCACCAGCGACACATTTGAGTGAGCATGACTTACTCTCAGCCACTAGGGCACATTCAAGTCAATGAAAGACGAACCCAGTAACCTTTATAGTAGGTACATAGTGCTCACACATGAGCTATGCATTTTTTTTTTAAACTTTGCCCCACACTAGGAATTTCTCCTGTATTGTGGGTGCGTTTACAAACATTGAAACTCACATACACAAACAGCCGACCCAGAACAACTATCTGCACCGCATACAAATATTTGTTCCGTGCGGGAATCGAACCCGCGACACGCAGCACAGCAGTCAATCGCTTAGTACCTACTATAAGTACAATAATAGGAGATTGAATTTAAACAATGCAAAGATAGATTGTACAACCTTCATCAGCTCCAACATTATCTTCCAAAGGTAATTAATTAGTTTACGCGCCCTTGTGGAGCAGGACCAGCCCTGAGCCAAGCATTTTTGTCAGCGATATAATTCCCCAACTTATAATATGCTTGGCTGTATAGTGTGCGTTTTATACAAGATTTAAATTTCGTTTCATTCAGTTGGAGTATGTGGGGAGGTATTTTATTGTAACATTTTAAACAGTACCCCATGAAGGATGAGTCTACTTTAGCCAGTCTGAAACCTGGTTGAGCTAATTGGTCCCTATTCCTAGTCCTATAATTGTGTCTTTCACCTCTTTTACTGAAAATATTTAAATTTTACCCACCTACATTTTTTTTTTTTTTTTTCATCATTTACATGATGTTTTCATAAATATATTGACAAGGTACCGTCATGATGTTAATGTCTTTAAACAGTTCCCTTAGAGAATCGCGCCTGCGGAGCCTGTATATTGCTCTGATAGCTCTTTTCTGCAGAATAAAAGTAGACTCAATATCGGCAGCCCGTCCCCATAATAAAATACCGTAAAACATGATACTATGAAAATAACTGAAATAGACTATCCTCGCGGTATCTACATTAGTAAATTGACGGATTTTCCGTACAGCATAAATGCTGCTGAACTTAGCCATCCTGCAAGAGATGTTAAATGAGGACCCCATTGCAGCCTTGAGTCTAGCGTTATCCCCAGGAAAACAATTGAGGAACAAGACCTCTCCCGAGAGGTAGGGTCCGTGGGGTCGCTACTGCCCAACATCTCGCCCTAATATCATGTATTTGTTACATCTTTACCATGTTACGTGTAGAAGTGTAGGAGGATGATAAAGATACAAAAGAATTACATATTAATTTTCGAAGTAGTCTTATTAGGACAGGTATTTATGTATATATAATATTTGTTATTTAAAATGCCCTTGGATATGAAACCTTGCACCACGACCCGTCGCATGCTCAATACACAACATAGCCAACAACACGGCTGATAAAGTTCTCTAATATTGTGGCCGATGCGATGTCGCGCGGATTATTTTTAATTTTGTGGCCACGCCGAGCGATTTGCGACAACAATCATAAAGGTGTGGCTCAAGCTGCAGGCGGATAGCGGGTATGTTTTATCGTGATTTTGAAGAGTTTGTTGTTGAAACAGAATTGCAAAATTTGGCAAATAATCGGTGATCGGCTAGGTGGTAAATTATCATAGAAATTAATTTAATAAAATTCTAATATTCATTTCATCTTTCCATACCAATTAGACAAGCTAATTAGTAACTTTTTGTTTTTTGGTTTGTGTTTGGTTTACAAACATTTGATAACAACGCAATTGTTATTTATTTCAATTCTACTCTAATCTCCATCAACCGAATGGGGATGCATAGTGAATCGAAAATAATTACTTACCTACTAAAGGCGAATGCATCTGTCTAAAGTATTGTAGAAGTCATGTCGATTATACTCGTACGCAAAGCTAAAGAGCAAAATGCAACAAGGCTATCAAACAACTGAGTATAGATTTCACACCGATGAGTAGGCCGTAGGTGCCTCCTTTATGACTCAATTAATGGCTCACCTAAAAAGGGTATCCTGTTTAAAAAAAAACATAACGGTAACCAAGATATTTGTTTTTCATCGTAAAAGAATATTTTCAATTCAATATTTTTTTTTCTAAAGTAAATAAAACGTTATTTAACAAAATGACGTCCTATACATTAATCAACAAGCTATTCAGAAATGTTTAACAAAAATCATACCTAAAAATATTATCATTTGCAGCGACAGCATAAAAAAAACTAAATTGTGGTAGAGAAATTGGTGAAATTCGAAAAAAATATCTTGCTTACCGTAAAGGTTTTTTTCTATTCAAATTAGTTGTTGGAAATCAGGTAAGCTACCCGTTACGTTTGATCCTTATTTACGTGACACCCTGAGTACCAGCTGTCCATATCGCCCGTACTGTACACCACAACACAAAATAGCCTTCTTTCCTTCTTTTTCTGTAACACTATATCCAATCGTAAACTTCACGATAAAATATTGCGGGATACTGTAAAAGCACAACACTTTTGCACATAGCCGCCTCTTATGTCAAGGGAATAAAGTTGAGGATGGGTTTTTTGAGGTTGTGGTTTAGTTGGTTATAAACAGTGTGAAATTGACTGCAGGCTATTGAATTTGAGTGTTTATTCAGCGCTGTGTATGCGAGTATATAGTCATTTGTTATTGGTAACGCGATAGTTAACTGTTGTGCCGGGACATGCCGGGGTCGGTCAGCGACGATATAAACGTGTGCCAGTTTATGACAATGTCGGTGTGTGGGTGTGTAGTGGAATCATTATGATAGGAATTTTATTAATCGCGGTTGAATGAATGCAGTAGTAGATTATTGAAATTCGAATGCCGATTGCTGTAATTTGGGTATAAATTCTCTAATATATAATATCACTGGTGACAAAAACAAAACTTTGCGTGTTGAAGCAACCAACATCGTGCTTTTCAGAAGTTAAGTTCGTATTGCTTACCTTTTCTGAAGTAACCTAGTTGGTTTAGTGAACGTAAGCGCTACTACTTGAGGTCCTGGGTTCAATTCCTAGGCCGGGCAAAGTATTATTGGGTTTTCCATCTGGAATTTCTCAGTATCAGCTCGGAGTCTGGATTTGTGCCCGTTTAATGTCAATAGGGACTTAAACATTACTGGGGAAATGTACCTCACCTCGTTACCCTTCGGCGGGGATTAAAGATGTGATGTTATGTTGTGTCCTCAAGTTTCTACCAAACTAAAAAATATATTTTATGCTAATTGGTTCCAGTTTTATTCATGTGCTGAAACTCTACATAAGAGCTTTAGTTAAACCAATAAAAATTTAAATACACAACATTTTAAATAGTTCATGTTTTTATTATTATATTCTTGGGCTTTATCCTTGAGGGAATTGAAATTATTACTTGTACTTAAAGTTCTGTATCAATTCCGACACCAGTAAGTACAAGTTGTAAGACTTACTAAAGGCTAGAGGGGTGCTCCCTCTACTAACTTATAGGTGCAACTTTATTTCGAGATTTGTAAGTTTCTTTCAAGTTTTTAACTGTTGACCATCGATCGCACACAGAACTATTATGTACTGACTGATGTACCTTTATGTACTCACTAACTCAACAACAGAAGCTTGTAAATAATTATAATAAATCTTTATTTCTGACCACAGAAAATCCACACGGTAGAAAATGTATAACTTATGTTAGTACAAAGTCTGCAGCCGAACCTCACACTATGCACGCGGCTACTCGTAGACGTATGAAGTCCGACTCAAGGACGCAACATTTCATTCATTTCATTTCATCCCACCTACCGTAAAGTAAGTTGTTGTAACTGCTTCATCAAAATCATTGACTATTTCACTGAGGTGCCTCAAGGAGTATATTACAAACTATCGATAAATCTCACCACGCTTGCTCATAGAGTGTCGGTTATTTATCAATCAACTAACTTGTCCTATCCACTGCTAGACCTTTCACAAGTTTCCTTACATCCGGTTCTAGACCTTCCGCATCCAGTCTATAGCAGCCGCCTAACTGAGATCGTCGGTTTATCTGAAGGCGTCCCACGCAGCCCACGCTAGTCGCTACGTTAATTTGAAACGGTGTTTAGAAGTATAACGTGTATAAAGAAAACCGTATAATAAACTGTATTTCCAGAAATCCTTTGTCTAAGAAATAAGAAAAAGCTTGCATCTCTATCAGTTGCGCTCACTGAGCTGTTACAGTAACAGGAAATGAGGTGTACTTCCGGCAGAGGCTCACTTCCGGCCAGCCACTTCCGGCCCACTCGCTGAGCGATTCTAATGCTTTATTTGTACAAGTTCCATGCAAACTAATGCACAATTGAGTGCTAGTGTTGTGGAAGAGAATAGGTGTGAATACATTCATTTGCAAACGAAGTGTTGATCTCGTAAGCAGTTCATAGAGGTTATAGTTATAGCAATAATTAGGCAGCTTTGCATATATGAGCATTACTGTGAGTGAGTGCAAAGATTTGAACCTTGCAAAGACGCTAGAGTTGGTAAGAAATGGTCTAAGATAGCTAAATTTACTTGCAATGTTCTACTAACAGGCTAGATTCAATTACTTTTCTTCTTTCCTCAAAATACCATTTTAGACACCAATCTACATGGTCCTCAAATGATCTGACTATGATTATTTCCGGATTTTTATTACATACATACACATAAATATACATAAATATTTACTTTGTAAAGTATTATATTATTTTATTTATTGTGAATGTGAAGACAGTTTGAGTAATTTATGCAGTCTACCTAAATGTCATTTCTTTGGCATGGTTCGACGAATCGTTGAGCTCCTTAAGTTCTGAGTTGAGCCGCACGATTACTGACTAATGCATGCACTGACTAGGCCCACTGAATCTGTGTGGTTTTTTCCTCAAAAGACCATCTCAGACACCGACCTACATAGCCTTCACATGATCTGACCAAGATTTTGTCTGGACTTTAAAAGAGACTGTGACCTCTGAGTTTGTTTCGGCCTTTCTTTTCAGAGTAGTCAGATAGGTAATGCCGACCTCATCTAGTTTTTGAAATACGATTGACGTGTAAAAGTGTTTGTTCAAACCTACTTACAGAAATAAAATCATTTATCATTTATTTATCAATTGACCCAACTGTACGATAAGTTTGGCAATCAAGAGACAATAACGTTACGTAACCTACTTTCGTAGAAATCAATGGTCAGATTAAATTCCCAATGATCACATCGTTTCCATACCAGCGCTCAATGACATAAAAAACCTTTAAAAACAGAATAAACCCATATCCTGTCAGTACACGATTCTAAATTCAAACACATAAGTATCGTTTCGCCTCGTACATCAATGGCGTTACCGTTATTTTTCACGCGAACTTATGTACGTAGCCCCGAGCGTTCGATGTTTGAAACAAATCACCGATTCCCTACAAATTGGGGGTGATCCGGGGGGTGGTTTGGTGATTTTATAAAGGGTTGAGGGGTCATTGCCCTTGTTTAAGGTAAAAACATACGTATTCCAGAACGATGCTCAAAGTGTAGACTGAGTAGAAAAGACATAATCGAGATCAGTTCTTGGTCATAATTCTGGAATATCTACCGTGCTTACCCTCGAATTTTCAAAAAGTCATTTAATTTGAAAAAGGTAAAGAAATACCTTCGTTCGTATAAGTGTATGCGGCCAACGTTAAAATGTCAGAGACAGCAATGCTGTGTGGGGCGAAATGCTGACTTAAAGTTGAGTTCCAATTCAGAATTTGACCGTTACATAAAATATGTGTAAAGTTTAAGTTCTATAGATGGACTCTAGGCAACGAGTTAGGAGTTCCAGTCTTAGATTTATTCAGAAGGTCTGTGTACTGGTCTTAGGAGACCTTTTAGACCAAAGTTTGCTACTGTTGGGAAATCTATGAACTTGTCCTATTGAAAATAAAGGACCCGTTATTTTTCTCAAGTGTCATTGACTTTTATTTATTTCTGCCTATATGTAGGCATAGTAGTTCTTCAGACGGAATTCTGGCCATGGCGGTCAATCTCAGCGGAGACTAGCCATCGACGCGGAAGATACCTACTCGTATTACATATCGTACCCAAGTGTGTCCTCAAACACAGGTGACTCTTCTCTCACTCACTAGGTAGGTTTAGTAAGCACTGCATGACAATGCCAATGTATTAACACAATGAAACGTTTAAGCTTTTAACTAAATATGTATATTGTTTGTACGTAAGTATATTTTATGTATTTTATTTCTCATCTACTCTTACACACGGCATTTCTTTCTTTATATTCTCCGATCGCAGGTATGCCAAAACAGATAATTCTGTTCCTTCTTTCTTGTCTGTTTATGTGTGTACATAAACGGTTAAATAAAAAAATAAGTATACTTTCCTATAGCGACCTGTAGCGAATCGATACAGAGAAACAAATAATTTACTGTATCAATGATTTCCCGTACAAATAAAGCCCAATATTTCGCCTTCCGTCCGCGTCAGTAGCGTTTAGTTAGAAAGGGGATGACACCGGGGCCGGCCGGCCCTGCGGCTGAGAGATACCTCATTAGTAGCAGAGCGTGACGGATAGATTATATTGTAACAAACTAAAGATTTGACTGCAAGCGTTTCGTACAATGAATCGTCTAATAGAGTGCTGAGAGAGACTGTTAGTTCTTGCAGTCAAGTGCATGCAATCTTGCAGTCTAGTAGTACATAAATTACTTGAAATTACTTGATTATTAGTAAGTGCTTGAAATCTTATTGTAAGTACTTGCTTCCTAAAGCAAAACACCAGCTATTTAGTAGCAACTATTTACAATCAACTTAACACTCTACTAAGCACTTACTACAAAAGTAAATTAAAGAAATGTTACGTATTTAAATAATTTATTACACTTTTCTTGAAAAAAAAACGTTGTTCCGTCAATAAAATTAGGTAAAGAAGCAGAAGAATTGCTGTGATCACTACACTGCCACCTCTGACCACCCACTCTGCCACTCTGTGTTACCCTCGAGATATCGTACGCGTGAGGACTACCGGCTAAACCGACTGCGTTCAGACTACAGAGTAGGTACTGTGGTTACTGGTAGGTACTTTTACTACCGGTTCTGAAGACCTGACAAACTTTGACATAATATTAATTTCAGTGGGCCTCCCTGTTTGTTGTTTGTGGGAATTTACATAAGATACATGATAACACGCTTACTACATAGTTTTTTTTATTTAAGATGTATTTGCTCTTGACTTTAGTCTAGGTCAGTGGTGACAGAGACAGAGTCGACGATGGAGTGGGCTTACCCCACGGAGAAAATACCAAGGCTTACCCAGAAGAAGTCTGTTCACTCTCACTTTGAAGAGAAGAGAAAAGATTAGGGTTGTATGCGTTCGGAAACACAGACGCAGGTAGAGAGTTCCATTCTTTTGCTGTGCGCATTACAAAAGACATTTGAAAACGCTTAGTGCGAATTGGTGGCATAGCAGCAATAGTTGTTGCTGCTTCCTCGCCTAATAATATTTTAAGTAACTTATTCTCTTTTTACGACGCCTAACAAAAGTTGATACACTTTATTCTAAGCTCATAACACAGTGCAGTAATAAAATATATTTAAAACTGTGCCGCCAATAACCCGCTAAAACTCTGCTCACCATGCACGGAGAATAGCATGAACATATTGGACAGTTTTATTATAACTGCACGAAGTTAAGTGCGGCACTCGTAAAGTCGCCGCATAACAATATCCCCCAGGATCCGCTTCCGACCTTACGGGAAAAGAGAGCTTGTTGAAGAGTTCTACAAGTTGTGTTGTGTAGTTATGGAACACTCACAAACACACACAAAAATAACATCTACATTTAGACTGGTCACTAACGCACAATGGTCCACCTGAAGGACTAAGTGCGGAAACCAATCCCTCTAACATAGAACATACTGGTTTTTCGTGCAGCTTATTCAATCTGCACGAATTACATCTTATTTGCTTGCGTGATTTAGTAAGCTCTTGTGAAGCCATAGATATCCGTGTGAAGCTCATAGTCGGATCTCTTATTCCTCCACCATTGTAGATAGACTCCGATCCACTTTTCTCCACCTTTGCTTTGATATTGAAGTTTTATTTATAGATGGAGGACCATAGGGTCCTATCTATAAATAAAATAAATATGAAAAAAATACCAATAAAGGTAGGTACCGATACTGGTACATAATTATTTTTAACGTTTCCAAACGCCCAATTACTACTAGCAATCCGTTTTACGATATAGACTTCTCTAGACCCAATGGTAAGAATCCATTAATTAGAACAGAAATAAGGACTTTCCTACCATTACTTACTTAAGTTTGCCAAAAACGATGCTTACCATCGCAATAAACACGTCTCAATCTCTTGCCATACCTTAAAATCTTCTGGCACATTTACTGGCACGCTGGCACGCCAGGATGAACAGAAGTCTCTGGCACGTTATCAGCACGGGCGAACGCGCTAACTGCGGCGTCTGGCAGACCCTCCCCCTCCCCCTCATGCCTCATTGGACACGCATGCAAGACGGAATCGCGTGTTTGTAGCGTGATTAGTAACTTATTTTGCTGTATGTGTTTGTGTATGTTTTAGATTTAGTATAATTACAAAAGGAAATGTTACCTTTTGTCGTAAAGGTTTTTTGTAGATAATATACTTATTTTTGGAAGTTCCAAAATTGTTTTAAAGAAGTTTTTCATAGAAAGTATTATGATAATGCGTTCCTTCCATCATTTCTTGTTAGCGCTACTATCGTATTTTGGAAATTACACTTTCTACAATGGGTGTAAATATCCTTAAAAGTCTTTGATGGTAGTTATAACTTTATAAGCTTCTTCGTAGCTTTTTGATGTAGCTTAAGCTATCCAAGCAGTCAACACCTCCCCCAATCGACAGCCACTTCACAGGCCTACGTGTTATGGTCACGGTGCTCCGTATCGCAGTGACACGGGTCGGCGTGATTAAAGCAGACGTGAAGGATCGCGTGCTCCAAGGGACAAGCAAGCTCAACGCGATTACTTGTGTTACTGTCACATTATTGATCCTTTGAGGATTAGGATGAACTACACTTTGAGATAACTCATACATAACTGAATGATTTATTGCAATTCGGCAGTTATCGACCACAGAGCCGGTCTATTCTGTGAAAATCTCACCGTGACGTGAAAACTTAGATGGAATGAGTTGGCTCCACCTGATGCTTGGGATTAACTCTATAGTGACCGCTCACTGCACCTTCAAAAGAAAGAAAGGGGTAATGGTTTAGAAATGTTGAAATGTAAAACCCACTATTGGTAAAACACATACTCCCCATAACACTGTGCGCATTCCTAATTTATATTTTTTTTTGTATTTTTAAAAACCTTTGGCATGCTTTAAAATTATCTATTGTTTATTCTCTCACACATAAGTATAGTCACACATAATGTAAACTGGAAGAGCGTAACCACCTAATAAAAGCAAATCTTTGTTTAAACGGTGACTACAAACTTTACAATGTTATTACTTATGTTGATGAAATAAACTTTTTTTTTGCCATTTTCATCGCTTGGTGTCGTGGTCAAATACGTCCATTGCACCAGTTCAACCAACACAATTATTTATCTAAATGCACCAACAATGTCAGTTGCATTTGTATACATTTCAATTGAAATGAATTCACGTCGATATTGCAGCGGGTGGGGTGCAAGTGCAAACCCGCGACCTCGCAAGTCCATTACTGCTTTTTTTTCACGATACCCTCATATTACCCAATAGTGAAACTACATAATATTGACAGTCGTTTCAGAAAAACTTGAAATGCACCGGTAAGTAGTCAGTAAGTAGGGTCGGGTGGTCATGGTTGACGTGGGTCGCCGTGATTAGGGCCGACGCGGGTTCGGGGCCGGTTGACAACCCAGCTCAATGAGATTACCTACTTACTAATGCCGATGACTTCCATGCGAATATCAATGTGATAGACTAAGCTTCCGTTTATAATGTGAATAGCAAATCAGTATTTACTGTCCATTTCATCTTTAAGTGTAGGTATTGTTGACAACTTTCAGCCTGGTGAGGTAAACCCATCAAGCATAACCTTCATACGAAACAAAGAGGAATATTCGAAACATGGAATGCGAGTATAATTTTTGATAGTCCCTGTAATGTGTACTGCTCCCTGTCAGGTGATACTGTCGTGGCAGGAAAATCTGTCATAACACTGAACTATGTAGTTCGTAATAAATCAACATAAAAGAAAAACGCTCCAAGAATACCAACAAAAAAAAACTTCATCTACAATCGAACACAAAAGTGTAACAAATATAAAAGAACATTAAAATATCTTTCGAAAACGTTTCGTCCCGGGCATGGTAATGCGGTATTATCCGGTTCGCGCTGGAATTTACCGGCCACCTGTAACCGGCCTCTCGGTCGCCGGTGAAATTTTCAAAGCCCTCGAGCCACGGAGGACTTCCGTCGAGTGTTTGTGCATTTTTAGTGGTTCGCAACGTACTCCCAACGTTTTTGTTCAAATTGTTAGCATTTTGTTCACGACAAAGTTTTGTTGGTTATGAAGATTTCTGATAATCCCTCCAGAAATGTAAATGGTCCGGATGTATTTACATATATTTTTCTCCAATTTTCTTTCGCAACGTCAAGTAATAAGTGTCCTCGAAGAAATGATGGAACTTTTTAAAGATTTTCAGAGGGAAATCTCTTAAGAGATAAACGGGGTGCCTGAGAACTCCTTGGCTCTGGATGCTCGTCTTTGACAGTTAACTTGACGCAACTATTTCGCAAACTTCTTCACTTTCTGAGGGAACACGTTCTATTCCATAACTTTGGGCGCCCGCCGGCGCCGCCGCCCGCCGCCGCGCGCCGCCCGCCGCCCCGGGAGCATAAGTTCGTATGCCAGGCCAGCTGCATTCGTAGGTACCTTACTTACTTCTAAGTTTTTTTAGATAGGTATTCTAGCGTAGCCATGAATGGGGAATTATAAATATCTCATTATATGTATAACCTGACATACGTCTTACAAAAAGCTATTTTCTCTTTATTGAAGCCCTATTTTATTTTCACCACTCGCCCAACGTTTTCACTAATGTCATCCATGAATGACCACATCATCACGATGGCCTAAAAAACGAGTTATACTCCCAAAAATCTAACGAACAATACTTGAGGGCCCACAGGTGGCCTCTAAACACACGGCCGGGTAATGCGAACCGTTCCGGATAATAAAACCATTCGCACGCGCCCGACCAGCTTGATCCGGATCTCAGGTGAAATGGCCGCGCCATACACGGGTGATGGCCCACGGCCAGGTAAGGGAGCCCGGCTATAAAATGGAGTTAGAAGTAATAATAATGACCGAAATTGTGGATAAAGAGAAACATTGTGTAAAAGAAATAAAGAAATGTCGAATTAACTCGGAAACAACCAGCCACGTAGACGGTAAGGGGCAAAAACAAGTGGTTAGAATAGAGCTGCCTGGGATCATATTAATTTATAAAAGAAGTATGTTGTATGTAGGTACCTACGCGTGCGGTGTCTTTCAACGGACGTATTCAAGCATCCATAGGCTATCGTTGACACGATTACATAAACATCAATACAACAAGGCCATCTGATTTCCATCGGATTCATTGCAAACCACTGCCGATCGCTCTTGTCTCATAAATTACTAACCGCTGCCACTGGATGAGTACAAATGAGCCACACAAGTACATTATAAATTCGCGCGCTACCAAGATACATGGCGCCAATACTGCCATTAATTGATTCCGTATTCAATTACGTGCGATTTGTTATCCGCTCGTGTTATTTCGCACGTAGGTAATAAGTAATTAGAACTTATCGTTATCTTGATTGATCAAGATACCGCTTGCAAAAAAATGTAAAAGTAATAAGTATTCCTAGAATAAATCTTATTATAAAGAATAATGTAGGTACCGTACAAATTAGAATTATATAGTTAGTTGACATTATTCTGAATATTTAAAACTAAAACGTAAGTTGGTTGGATTCGCCTTCATTACATGACGTTTAAGTAACTCCGGATTTTAAAATTGTCTGTGTCACGTCTTGTTTATACCCTTTTAGGTGGCGTTTTTGTCGTAGTTGGGTTTACGTTTTTAACTTTAAAGTGTATTTTAATTATTTTGGGGTTTGGGATCATTGAAGGCACACTTCCCCGCCCACTTCTTTGCTTTGGGAAAATTCAATAGCAAAATTTAGGGCGTATGTACTTATATATAATTACATAACCAATATATTATATCCTATAGCCCGCGGAACGACATGACGCTTCCAACGATATCTTATTTGTCAAAATACGACTAGAAGTTTAGGAGTTATACGTGAACAGATGCCGTAGTCGGGTAACAACTCAGATCTGTGTTTAAGTTTATATGTGTGCCCGGTAAACATAACTGGTAAAATGTGGGTAGGTACACCTCTGTCTATCTCTTCGGGCACGACAGGCGCGATGATATGTTATGTGATGAGTAGACTACGTGCGAGATATTCAACAAGACACAATAAACCATCACCCTTAGTTCCCTGGTCAGTCAACCTGGCAAATGACTCCATAGTATGAGGCTCTATAACAGGCCTGGTGTTGACACAAGAGAAGACATTTCGGATGTGGACTGCCAGTCCCAAGCACCGCGTCCTCTCGTCTCTTGCACCACATAATCACCTTTTCACGCGAGTGTACGGTAACGTGTTAGACATTCACAGGTACAGTCGTTCACACGCTTCACTCGTTTTATTGAATGTAATGTAAGCAAGCGATGGGCTGTTCCCTAAATATGTTATGTCGAGTCTTACATAAGATGTGTTTTGTGTGGATTTTCGAGAATATAAATTGGAATACAAAATTACAAATTTTGGTACTGCTTTCGCTCAGTTTCTGCATCTAACCAAGTAAAAGTTTCAAACTTTAATAGTTATGTCCCTTCCTAACCACCCTTCTTCATTAAGTGTTTATTTAGCATGTTGTCATGTATGTTCACGTCTACAAAATTATTCACACTGATCCTGTCCTCAAGTTTTCAGCAAGGAATTCATTTCCCATAATCTCATCCTCTTTCCATCGAACACCAAAAATGGCGTCATTACCTCCCTTCCCCTCCTGGCCGCACGGGAGCCCAATGGCCTTTATGACTTTATCATGAGCCGGGATATTGAGCCGACCTGCCGGGATTTACTCCGGGACTGGAACCCAGGACTCAGCCGTAATCTGCCTTGTAATAATGTTGCGAATATCTCCCTTTTTATTAAATTTCGGCTTAAAAGTTTTTACCACCGTGGTTTGAGGTTAGGTTCGATTTATGGTTGTATTAACTTTGTAAATTAAAAGTTGGTAATAATAATATTTGGCCTTTAGAGGGCTTTTAATAAAAGCGGTACATCTCCATCGTCATTATCAAACCAGTCTTTTCTCATACCTGAACGTAGTCACTTTTGATGCTCTCCAATTTAGTTCTGCGTTTCAATTCCAGTCAAAAACAACGTGATAAGTCCTATCACAAAAAAGCCGTAAGACATTCAGGTACCTACTTACAACATTTAATAAAATGCAATCAAAATCTTTAATTGGTTCCCTAATTAGGTGACAAAATACTTTCCCTAAAAGAATATCAAAGTGCTACTGTATTCCTTTCAACCTGAGAAGGGTCTCCAATCTTCATATCCAAAAAAAAAAAAAACTTTGACACCTCTGCACTGATTAGATGTTAGTTAATCGTGAACAAATGAATGTTTGTGTAGAAATCGTATCCGTGTGGCTGCGATATCTGTCGGTAGTTAATTACGAACGAATGCTGGCGACTCTACACGACGCTACACGACGCGCGACGGTTCTGGGATAGGGTGGCAGTGGGATAGTTTATTTTATATTAGCTTCAACTACGCGTTTGCTATAAAATGTATTGTGCAGAGATAGTCAAGGATATTATATCTGGGTTTATAGGTAGGTCCCATGCGCTAGACAAGCGATCATTTCGGAAATTATCTAGGCGATATCAGCTTGTTCCTTTGAAAATGTTTTTCTACGAGCAATATGAGCAACATCGCCCTTCGGGAGTCGTTTTTAGCTACCCAAGTTAAAGTTTATCGAACGAACATGCTCTACGAATTTAAGCATGATGGAACCCTAATGATGAGTAACCCTTGAGTTATGTAATTAGCAGTAGTAGGTAGGTATGCAAACCAATATTGGTCTGCGGCAAAGATATTTAAATATCTTTAGTATGTGATTTTAAAAACAGTGCCCACGAAACAAAACACATCAATTCTACAGAGTTAATTCCATTGCATGCAAGAGACATAATTGATGTGTTCAATCATGCAAGACGCGTCTCGAGATATGTCGACTGTCGAGGGACGCATTAATGTCGTTATCTTTACGAGGCTAATTAATTAATTCGTCGCATACAAATCTGCCAGTAAGGATGTGCTAACATTAATTATTTATTTTGGGAGCACGGAATATAGCAAAAACAAAACCAAAGTACCGCATCATCGTACCTAAATGATTCCAGCAGTTTGATTTCAAAAAATTTTGTGGGTTCCTATGTGATTTGTGATAAAACATAAATATTAATAAATTGAACCAATTATTTCGGTGTGCTTAAACGCGATATCGTATAATTTTTTAATGTGTTACTTACATTATAAAACTGTGGCGTCTTCCTTCAACATTTTGAGAAAGTGTTTTGTGGACATCACTAAAAAGCAGGCGTAGATGAGCGGGTCAAGTTACATAGAGTTGGGGTGCCAATGACAGAGACCTCTAAAGAAATATTTTGAAGAAAATAATTAATAATAACATAGTTTCAGGTACTTTGAAATTGTGTAGAAGCTGCTTAGCTGCACGAAATATTACTCTCAAATTGTGTACTTATTGTAATATGAATGACTAACTAACAAAAATTATCCACCATTCCATTGTTTTTTGTTACATGATCACTATGATCAGTAACAATCGATTTCAAAAGTACTCTGACGTAAATTATGTCGAAAAAAGTGACGCAACTGCATTAGCGATTTCTCAACCGTAAACTCTGAAGAATCTGACATTAAAATCACACTACAAAAATACTCAAAACGAAATACAATAATCAATGAATAACACGTCACAAATCACAGCGACACTTCTTCACCACTACAGATTAATTAGCAGAAGATTAAACGCGCGCAACAATAAGATGGTGTCGTGTCAGATATCACGGGACTCTCGGAACTAATTAGACATCTGCCCGTCTGTGTGTCTGTCTGTCTGTCGGCTCGTTTTATATCGCTTTTAGTATATTATTAGATGGTGTTTGTTTTAGCTAAACGTACTGGACAGTTTCGAATGGGATGTGTCATGTTTATAATAGCGTAATATATTAATGAAACGTTTGGTCCAACGTCCAATACTCTTTTTATTATGAAAATAAAGATGTTAGTGAAGATTTCGTTAAAACTATTAACATTTTCTGTAAAGCAAAGAAAGGAAAATATAGTTTTTTTTTTGAGGACAACGTTATGGTTCCTAAGTTATAGGGTAACCAGTAAGATCAGGACAATAGTACAAGGCCTTGATAAGAAGAGGAAAAAGAGAAAGAGAGTGGATAGGCCTGTCCTACAGGAGGTTCTTAAACTTCTGCCACCCTTTTGGCTACGAAGTTCTTAAAGTTCTACCCTCTCTCTTTGCTACAGTAGGTTCCTAAAGTTCTACCCTCTCTCTTTGCTACAGTAGGTTCTTAAAGTTCTACCCTCTCTCTTTGCTACAGTAGGTTCTTAAAGTTCTACCCTCTCTCTTTGCTATAGTAGGTTCTTAAAGTTCTACCCTCTCTCTTTGCTACAGTAGGTTCTTAAAGTTCTACCCTCTCTCTTTGCTACAGTAGGTTCTTAAAGTTCTACCCTCTCTCTTTGCTACAGTAGGTTCCTAAAGTTCTACCCTCTCTCTTTGCTACAGTAGGTTCTTAAAGTTCTACCCTCTCTCTTTGCTACAGTAGGTTCCTAAAGTTCTACCCTCTCTCTTTGCTACAGTAGGTTCTTAAAGTTCTACCCTCTCTCTTTGCTACAGTAGGTTCTTAAAGTTCTACCCTCTCTCTTTGCTACAGTAGGTTCTTAAAGTTCTACCCTCTCTCTTTGCTACAGTAGGTTCCTAAAGTTCTACCCTCTCTCTTTGCTACAGTAGGTTCTTAAAGTTCTACCCTCTCTCTTTGCTACAGTAGGTTCTTAAAGTTCTACCCTCTCTCTTTGCTACAGTAGGTTCTTAAAGTTCTACCCTCTCTCTTTGCTACAGTAGGTTCTTAAAGTTCTACCCTCTCTCTTTGCTACAGTAGGTTCTTAAAGTTCTACCCTCTCTCTTTGCTACAGTAGGTTCTTAAAGTTCTACCCTCTCTCTTTGCTACAGTAGGTTCTTAAAGTTCTACCCTCTCTCTTTGCTACAGTAGGTTCTTAAAGTTCTACCCTCTCTCTTTGCTACAGTAGGTTCTTAAAGTTCTACCCTCTCTCTTTGCTATAGTAGGTTCTTAAAGTTCTACCCTCTCTCTTTGCTACAGTAGGTTCTTAAAGTTCTACCCTCTCTCTTTGCTACAGTAGGTTCTTAAAGTTCTACCCTCTCTCTTTGCTACAGTAGGTTCTTAAAGTTCTACCCTCTCTCTTTGCTACAGTAGGTTCTTAAAGTTCTACCCTCTCTCTTTGCTACAGTAGGTTCTTAAAGTTCTACCCTCTCTCTTTGCTACAGTAGGTTCTTAAAGTTCTACCCTCTCTCTTTGCTACAGTAGGTTCCTAAAGTTCTACCCTCTCTCTTTGCTACAGTAGGTTCTTAAAGTTCTACCCTCTCTCTTTGCTACAGTAGGTTCTTAAAGTTCTACCCTCTCTCTTTGCTACAGTAGGTTCTTAAAGTTCTACCCTCTCTCTTTGCTACAGTAGGTTCTTAAAGTTCTACCCTCTCTCTTTGCTACAGTAGGTTCTTAAAGTTCTACCCTCTCTCTTTGCTACAGTAGGTTCTTAAAGTTCTACCCTCTCTCTTTGCTACAGTAGGTTCTTAAAGTTCTACCCTCTCTCTTTGCTACAGTAGGTCCTTAAAGTTCTACCCTCTCTCTTTGCTACAGTAGGTTCTTAAAGTTCTACCCTCTCTCTTTGCTACAGTAGGTTCTTAAAGTTCTACCCTCTCTCTTTGCTACAGTAGGTTCTTAAAGTTCTACCCTCTCTCTTTGCTACAGTAGGTTCTTAAAGTTCTACCCTCTCTCTTTGCTACAGTAGGTTCTTAAAGTTCTACCCTCTCTCTTTGCTACAGTAGGTTCTTAAAGTTCTACCCTCTCTCTTTGCTACAGTAGGTTCTTAAAGTTCTACCCTCTCTCTTTGCTATAGTAGGTTCTTAAAGTTCTACCCTCTCTCTTTGCTACAGTAGGTTCTTAAAGTTCTACCCTCTCTCTTTGCTACAGTAGGTTCTTAAAGTTCTACCCTCTCTCTTTGCTACAGTAGGTTCTTAAAGTTCTACCCTCTCTCTTTGCTACAGTAGGTTCTTAAAGTTCTACCCTCTCTCTTTGCTACAGTAGGTTCTTAAAGTTCTACCCTCTCTCTTTGCTATAGTAGGTTCTTAAAGTTCTACCCTCTCTCTTTGCTACAGTAGGTTCTTAAAGTTCTACCCTCTCTCTTTGCTACAGTAGGTTCTTAAAGTTCTACCCTCTCTCTTTGCTACAGTAGGTTCTTAAAGTTCTACCCACTGTCTTTGCTACGGTAGGCTCTTAAAGTTCAACCGTCACTTTCTTGCTTTTTCATTCTCAGGTGAATTGATAAACTCTTATCGGTACAACGCATGAGAGAACTCAACTTACCATAAACAAGTTTTTCTACGATGATGATGTCACTCGTCTATCATAATAGTCAATTACTTAGTTTGAAGTGTATATCGGTCCACCTAGTACTCCGGTGTTATCACGTTGACTGTTGCGCCACTCTGGTAGGCGTCGACACTAACGCCATTTAGATCATTGTTTATGTGATCAACACTTGACCCTACATTATAGCGTGTTTTTGCTTGTCATAGCTCTCCGTCTGTAAGACAACAACACAAGGTTCATTTAAGCGTGGCATTTGATTGGATATTCAGGTCAAATGTGAAGGACAATAGATTATATGGGACATGTCACTAATTTCCAATTATCGTGACATGATTCCTTTATTTAAATGTTGCGGCTTTACATATTGACACATGAGTTTCATGAAAATAGTCAGCAATAATGGTTTGTTATAAAAATAATAGGTGATTTTGGATATGATATAATTTAATAAAGCGCAGTCAAAATATGAATGTAGGTACCTTAAAGTATCCGTTTCAAAATATAGGCAGGTATTGGTGGAACACGATATTTTTCGTTAAAAACGAATTTTACTAGTAGAAACACAGAACAGATAGAAACAAGGTGCAAGGTGGTAAATAAAGTAATGTAAAGTAATAAATAAAGTTCAAGATTTGTTATTTCGCACAGAATACTGTAAAAATACTTTTATTTGTTTATTGGATCTCCGACAGAGGCGACATAAATACATGCAAGTATACGTAGAGCCGGTCGAAGTGGCGGCTGGGGGAGGCCTTTGTCCAGCAGTGTCAGACGTCTTTCACGATGATACATAGAACAGGGACCAATATACAAGTGTGCGCTTCCGATCATAGGAGAAGGAGACCGTTTGCGTATAATCTAGGTACAGTAAGTTTGGCAAAGTAAGAATATTTAAATAAATCTAAATCATACAAAGGAAACAAAGTGAAGTAGGTACATAATAATAATAATTAAAATGAATTTATATAAAACATCGGTCAGCCAGGGGCCATAGTGTTTCCATAGTCCTAGATAACCAGTCCACTTATGCTACCCAAATCCATAGTCCTATATCTTTGTTTCCATATCCTGCAATAGTCCTCCACCCACCGGGGGTTGTCCTCGGGTGCACTTGCTCAGTCCGAACAGGGATAATCGAAGGTTGGTGCCTCATTTGATTAAAAACGTTTAACGTTTGCCTTCCCAAGGTCAAAAAAGGTTCAAGAATAAAAAAAATCAAACGAATAATAAAAAAAAAAATAACCATATTGACAGCGGCTAAGAGCCGATGTCAAAAGATAACGTTTATTATTGTAGAAGTAACCAAGTAGGTACTTAGAGTACCCTAATAGCAAGTCGATCAAAATGGCGTCACTCTATCATCATATTCAAAATTGAGCCGGTAGTATTACGAACAGCCGGCGTCGCTACCATTCTGCCAATATTGAGGAAAAATCATATTTACTTAACTTTCTGTCCGACGAATCATTGGGACGTTTTCACTAGTTCTTGCAAATGTATATACTATATACGACGCAGATTTTGTGATGTTTTCAACCAATATTTTCCAGTTGCAAATCGCATTATAGACTTTGTACTTACAAATTTCTTGAGCTATTTTATGTCCCGATATATTAGATTCTTAATTGTATTTTGACTACCACTGAACAAGGTATCCTTGTTCAGTGGTAGTCAAAATACAATTAATGAATTATTTTTGTATCTCTCTGTACATAATAAATACTAAACAGAAAACCTTGATAACAATTAAGGCTACAATCAAATCAATAAGATACATACCTACGTCAACATCAACACATAAGCCAGACACACCTCTAGCGAACGCTTCATTTGCAACCTCAAACTGCTTGCCCAGCCGCAGCCGGCTTGATTTTGTTATATCGGGAGGGCTGGATGACCGAAAAGTTGAGCAGCCTAAACAGATCCAAACAACAAATCTTCCCAAAACTTCTGTCTAAATGAAATGCCCAATCAAATAGTTGACGCAATCAATTTCGGTTGCTAATTATCGGCACGACATGTGCGGTAGGACGGCACGCGGCAACGCCACGACACGGCAGCAGTGCGGCACTAACGAGCCGAGCCGCTAAAGCAATCAGCAATCAACGAGCTACGTACAGGGTTGAACGGAGTGGTGTTGGTGGACGGAGCGATGCATGTACGCGATGTATTAGGAAGGTCTAATTCTGTAATTGTGTAATAGAAAGATGGTTTCTTTACTTAACATACTGAAGAGTATATGGGAAGGCCGGATAAGTAGCTAAAGAGGTTGATCTGATTCAATATCTTTGTAGGATCACCATCAAACATAACTGGCGAAATGTGTAACAAAAGACGCCAAGCTCGTACTGACTCAAACATAGCCTTACACTCAACACCACCACTTACTAGCTCTTAATTCCCATAAGGGTGTATAGTGTCCAAGTGGCAGTAGAACACTGACTCCTAAGTCTCAGGTATTCCTAGTTTAGGAGTCAGGGTATCAACTGTTGTGCGCGTGTAATTATTGTGAACTTTAGCTAGATATTAAGGACATTGTAAGGACTTCTATCAATAAAGTATATTATTTTTACCTCTGCCTAGGCCTTCGGCGAATGCGAGCGAGATGACGATAACGGTTCTGCAGTACATTATTAAACTGCTCTGAAATTAGAAAATTAATAATCCTCGCTCCTCGTGGACTCTACAAATATAGATAGCCATACAGCACATAGGGTTTTTATGCTTTTCACTCTTGCTTGTCACAAAGAGGCTTAAGCAACAATACGTCAACTTTCTCTGTACTTAAACCAAGTAACCAATCCTTCCTTTGTACTTGTACATAGGTAATTTATTCAATATTAAATAATTAATAACTATATTATTACAACTAAGTATTGGCACTAGGTACTAGATTAAATAATTAATAACTATATTATTACAACTAACTATTCACACTAGGTACTAGATTAAATAATTAATAACTAAATTATTACAACTAACTATTCACACTAGGTACTAGATTAAATCAATCATTCTGCGCGCGTTTTCTTAGCTATGTTGGGGTCGTCTTCCAGTTTAACCGGGTGCAGCTGAATACCAGGTACTAGATTAAATAACTAACTTAAATACTTCCATTGTATTTTGTCTATCTATTTCCTCCAATACTCCTCGTGTCAACCCTGACACCCCTGTACTTGGGCGCGTGTTGTCTCGACGTTCGTATTCAAATGTTTGCGCTGCAGGCGCTGCAGACGCTCGCTCTGGTGCGGACTTGCTGGCCTCGCATGTACTGTTTTACTTCAGCTTAGATCGGTCTCACTGATTGCCTGATCATGTATGTGGCGCCTGGGTTGACTGCTACATGGGAAGTACAATTGGCTGGTTTAAAGTTTGGTCTCATTATATTTTGTGCGCTATCTTTCGTGCTGCACGTCTTTGCATAGTCTAATTTTTGACTTTTTTATTCTTTAAATAAATCATTCACCTTTGTCGTGTTTCGTCCTTTATTTAAATACTAATTGAGTTTTATTTAAAATGTGTAATAAATCGCTTGCAATTCTGTTTTTACTCACCCAAGCTTTGAGCCCGAGTATGTGAATAAAAAGCATAGTTATTAATAATAATAAATTTCCTAAGAATACGATCAACTACAATGCTCGACTTAAAGTACCTACCTCGTTTCATTAACGTGGGTGGTGACCACATGACCAGCCAGCACACATGATTAACCTAACCCACAATGACAAGCAACAATGACAATCAACCATAGCATGAAATTCATCATAATATTTGAGTTGATCTCGAAACAGTCAACATTAACCGTGGGTAGTGTCCGCCTGTTTCAAGTGGTTACCCTCAAGTATCAAGATCTGTCTACGTCATGGTCGGCCGGCCGTAAATGATTAGTATGCAACTATCAAGATTTGTTTACGACACAGTTGTTGGTGAAGTAGAAAGATGCAAGTATCAAGATTGGCTTATGTCATGCCTGGTCGAGGAGTGGTTGCAAGCATTTATCAAAACTTGTCTGCGTGACGGTACAAGTACACAGGTTAGCGTGCAAGTATCAAAACTGGTCTACACGGGGATAGGGGCTATCAAGTGTAAGCTTCGCATCTGTTATTTAAATATGTACGTTGTGGAGTTAACAGTGTCAGGACACTGAGTATACATGGTTATATGTACCCTACTTACTTTGATGTGATTGGAAAGTTGGTTATGTAACGAAAGTATCCAAAATTATTTCTGGTTTATAGGTATTGTCAAATGTTGCGAGTGGCGAGCTTTTCAGACTTATGGTCTGGACTCACGTTGTATTAATTTAAATATACTTGTATATTGAAATAACCATCATTTCAACACTTATTGAAAACACTGGCGTGTTCTTACCCCCAAGCCTTTAAGAGAATTAGCAGACTTTCTGCAGGTGAGAATGTAGACAGATGCTTTTGGTCAAACATTTCTAATACCGGTAGCCGCTAGTTTCAAATAGGTACAACCTACAATCTGGAAACTGGTATGTACTCAGTACTATTTATTTAGCGACTGCAAACTAAATGCTGTTGACAAACCATGTCATTGACAATTCAACATTTTATATTTCACCCTCAAATTATTTCAATTCGTTACTCCACAATTTAAAAAGCTCACATCATGGCGCGTTGTTACATGATGTTGGTTGATGGCCGGTATTGGTCAATAATTGTCCACAAATGTTTGTCGACGCTCGTCACTTGTTTGTACTAGTGCACCGAGTAGCTGCTACTGTTTGACTTTGTTTTTATTACACTGCGGTGGAATTAGGGTGGTACTGGTAGATTATGTGTAGTCATTTGTAGGATGTTGGGTGGCCCTGGGTGAGACGGCATCCCGTCTATTTCCGAAGAAGTCTCGATACACTATCACATGTTACTCGTAGATTTGATGAACAATATCTGCGATCCATGTGCCAGGCCTGGGAACTATTTACCGAAAAAAATTATAAAACATAGGTGGTCCAAAAACAAGTAATTCCATAACTTACGTCAATATTATTTACTCCACGTAAACTACAATGTCTAAGTGACACGGAATTCAAAACAACATAAGGTTTTAAAGCATACCTAACCACATTATTTCAAATATTTGTCACTATACTTTGCTACGCTAGCTGACATATGGTAAATAATTTTAATATTTTTGTGTTTCGTAATGTTAATTACTTATTACTATATGTATAGAATCCAGTTCTTCTAACTGAACAGACAGCAGTGCTGCTGGGGAGTTTGTTCCGCCACTTCTTCTTCCCAGCTAAAGCACTAGGAAGTGGTGAAGGGTGGGCGTTTGGGGGGGACTGTCTTATGTGATTTTGACGTTCAAAAAGTGCTGATTCTCAACCTAATTTGAATAAATGACTTTTGATTTTGATTTTGACTTTAACGCGGTTCACTGCATGAAGACGATGAAAACATACGCTTGAGTTAAACAACACTAAGGGAACTTTCAACGACATTATAATTATTTCGTGGCAGACTTTGTATTGGTCTTGCTCAGTAACAAGCTTGTCTTGAGTTTTAATTCCAAAACTTCAACTGTGTTTGAATATGTAGATATTGATAATCAGAAAGCCTATAAAGCATAATTTAATAATGATCGAGTTACTGCTTCTTTTTCCGTGGGGAAATCCTGATGGATACCCTCCGTCTGGGAAGAACGGAAGGCTATGTCGGACTCCTACCGACCCACTGTTCCTTCAAGTACCATGAGTCGGGGGCCCGGGAGATACTTCTACATTCGCCGCACTGCTACAAAACTGTTTATCTTTATTTGTGAAAGAGAACTGAGAAAGCAAAATAAGATTATTTGACACAATGTCATACAAGTCCACTCAATACTAAGAAAAAAGAAATTGTGTGCCTCACGGCTGCGCCAAGTAGGCCCAGTTCAGCAAAATGCCAGACAATTAGTGCCTGACGCTAGTTTTCAACTGGACCTTACCGTTTCAACAGTGCCTAACTACTCAATGACATCAGCTACTAAACAAACGGTCCAGTGTACTTTGCACCGCACGCCAGGGTCCCACAATTACCCAATAAGAGCGTGTCACCGGCAGGAGTGATGGATGAGGATCGATGCCGACGCCTGCGCCGCGCCGCGCACCGCGCCGCGGATGTACGCGTCGCCGGCGCCGCGCACCGCGCCGCGGATGTACGCGTCGCCGCCATCGCCAGCCGAACTGAGATGAAATGCCTGCTGCTTATAAGGACATGTGCTAGTAATCAGTCTGATAGAAGCAATGAAGGGTGTATAAAATCCTGAAATTGTATGAACAGGTATCTCACCGTAGTGTTGCGAGTTTCTGGTGACAAAAGATTGAGGGCAAGCAGCTCATTGTTAAAATAATAGACATGAGGCAACACTTAAAAGAAAGAACCAAGCCCAAACCCTAGAAATAACACCTGCGACCATATTTTCTCATTTACCTACCTTTGTGATTCGATTACTTTGAAATAATAAAAAGCCACAATGAATGCGATCAAGATAATGGAGAATGGTCCCAAGATGATTATAGAAAAATACCAATGCCAGTGCTTAAATCCAAACCTAGAAACACACCACGTAATGCCGAAGACGACATAAGTTAACCGATATAAGTTAACCAATCAGGCAAGAGCGCATTAAACCTACAGTTTACGAGCACAACGCATTCATAGCTTGCAATACAACGCATACTCGTAAGTAATAGAATCACAACACATACTATTGCAGTTCATTTTCTTCCACAAGTTCAGGAGTCGATAAACCTGTCAAATATAACTGGCCAGTTGCTTGATTAAACAACGAACACGACGACCAATCAAAACCAACTCTAACTTCTAATGGATATGGTCGTGTTTCATTTTATTGATGTGTGGTTGTTATGTCGTTGTGGTGATGGTGAATAGGAGTCGAAGGTGTGGAAATAACAAGCGAGCCAATGTTGTATATAAACTGTGGACTCAATCAAAACGTTGGCTTCTGGATCGGGGTGGTGGTCACAGAGTAATTCAATCGGTAGACAGGAACTTTTCAAATATCTTATCTGCTATATTTTTCTTATGTGTACCAAATCTTAAGTACTATAATGTCTTCGGTTTTTTCATCCTGTCTCTTGACTGTACAACATCTGGCAACCGTAAACTTCTTTCTCGGCTGCATCTACCAACCTGTGACTCAACTAACTGAAGATCCGTGGATAGTTTTGGAAGCTGGTCCCACCTTAGGAATTATGCATCCCCCAAGTAAAAGACTTTCCCTGCCAATTCCTCAATTCTGTGTGAGATATGAATACGGCTGAAGCAAAGCGGGTAAGGCTATTTTCTTGTAATTTTCATTCGTATTTCCTATAATGTCTCGATCGATACAAGCTTACAGCCTGTTGAACTAAAGTAATTCCAGCAATTTTCATGTGTTTTCTATGCATTATGTGGTCTGCAGTGAAATAGATGTCCGATATGGGAGCGATCTATTTGTGGCGAGCGGACGCGGACGCGGCGCGCCATACATGTGTTAACACGTGGCTTCGATCCCAGCCTGGACGCCAGTTATAGCGATTGTGGAGCTTTACTTCAGGAGTCTCAGAGCCCATGGTATTTATCGATTCGAACTATCGTGTCTAGATTGAATTTAAAAAATACCTACATAATATACTTTTTTTGCCCTACTATATGAATTTCTCCTGTATTGTGGGTGCGTTTACAAACATTAAAACAGATACACAAACAGCCAGACCCGGAACAACTACTTGTAGCCCCTGTCTGTGGGTCATACAAATATTGGTTTCGTGCGGGAATCGAACCCGCGACACGCAGCGCAGCAGTCAATCGCTTAACCACTGCACCAACCGTGCCGTTAAATTTTATTAATTAACTCTTTAGGCTCTACTTTCTCAAAAAAAAAGGAAAAGAATTTGGTGAATATGCTTCAAGAATTAGTTCTCTTTTGACAGGATTCAAAGTATACCTACCAGTAACTTAGAGAAAAAATTGCAAATGAAGCCAAACAACCACAAAATACCGGCTACATAAAGTCTTTTAATCCAACACCTGTTTATTTCTCTCAACCGACTGTAAATACCAAGATAGCAATAACTAATCAACAATCTGTACACCTCCGATAAGATCCAGCCTAACAACCTGTATCCGACATCGAGCACCTAACTAATGTCCCAGTACTTACGTATTTACTAGTACCCTACATGTACCTCCGTACGTACGTAGGTAGGTACATAACGTAGCCGCTGATCCCCAACAGATACCGAATGAACCATTAACCGAGCTTCCAACATTAAAATGTTAATACAATTTGATATTTTCGCAAGAGTTTTACGCGTAATAAGTTACAAACATAAACATATTTAGCAATAACATTAAAACGCGAATAGTTGCGCGCACGCATCCGTTGGATGCCACTACTCTAAATATATTCCTACCCTCGCCGCGGCTTCCGTTCTGTAAGAATAACAAACAAACAGAATAAAAAAGACTCTGTTGCATTTAACATTAGGCATATAATAAATTGGTAGAGCTTTCTAAATTGATTCCAGAGTCAAAACAGTAAGATTAAGAAAAAAATACAGGAATATTTAAATATCATTTGGAAAATAATGTTACTGTTACCTCTTGTTAACGTCAATTGATTTTCAACTTTATATTTATTCATCACAGTTGAAAATTGAGTAAGTTGGAGTGTTGTTTGTTTTGAAGTGAGGTAACGGGTGTCGATGAATCCTATGTGTTTGTATGCAGAGACATGCGCGCGCGGCGGGCTGTCAGAATGATGGCTAACGTAAATATGATGAATACGTTCCACTAGCTCAGGATAACGTGTGGCTTTACTTTATGTAGGAGTTCATAACATAAAGATATGTTGTACGCTTCTAGTTTGTTTGTTGCTTGTTCGTAATTGGAGCTTGAACCATTCAGTGTAGGATTATTATTTCCTAAGGAGTTTATAGGATACCGTATATATTTATTTAATTTTAGTCTTGGAAACGCTTTAGCATTTTCCGGAACAAAAAAATTGCTAGAGATTGCAGTCGCCTTTATTATTCCATACCTGGGTCACTGGAGGACAGACTTACTGAGGTTCTATACCAGGAGTCACCAAGTGGTGGACCGCAGTCCGGAGCCGGACCGCCGACATATTTTGTGCGGACCTTAAGTAAACAGTCATACAAATTAAAATTAAAATAAAACATTTTTTTTTTGTAACATAATTATTCATTTAGCCCGCGCTTTGTTTTCAGACAGAATAGGTACAGTTCAAAGTCAACAACATTTTTCACTTTAATATTAATAACTTACTTTGTTATTTTTGTTCTAATATTTGATTACTTAGAAAAAAAAAACAGGTTTCTTTTCGTTATATTTGTTAATTGATATTTTTAATCTTGCTTGCTAGTAATTGTCTACCAAACAGACCGCGACAGACATATTATTTTAAAAAGCGGACCCCCAATGAAACTAATTCTCTTTCTTTCTCTATACGCTTTTTTTTTTAAACGTTGCCCCACTCTAGGAATTTCTCCTGTATTGTGGGTGCGTTTACAAACATTTAAAGTCACATACACAAACAGCCAGACCCGGAACAACTATCTGCAGGTCATACAAATATTTGTTCCGTGAGGGAATCGAACCCGCGACACGCAGCGTAGCCGCCAATCGATTAACCACTGCGCCAACCGTGCCGTTGGTTGTTGGTTGTTGGTGGTTTGTGTTGGTGATCCCTGTTTTATACAAACCCTACGCCATCTCTACTTCCCTCAACGGAAGGCAACCAACGTTTGGGTAAATCCCATTATCCACTTTCTCCATCCTATGGGTGATCGTTTGTCAGCCAACATATTGAATTTAAAACTAAACTACACATTAAACAGTTCCCAATCACTATATAAATAAGGACGTATCCACACGGAGCCGGTGTCCAAAGGACGACAATTCTTCTGACAGTAAGCAAGTGCTAAATGATGGATCGCGCGCCGCCTGCGTAATGACTACCTAACCAGACGTGATTGATGGCAATTGAGGCAGACTGGAAGGGTTTCTGATTGTTTTTAATATTGTAGCTCGGTGGGAAGCTGTTCTGACAACCTTTGATTGTGATTGTTTCTACTTTGCGTGGCTCAACGACCGCTACAATGGTCAAAGAGGAATCTGTTCGGAGAAAACGTCACTGCACTTGACAGACGGTGGCCGGAGTTTGTTGTTTTAGAAGGCAAGAGTGATGCTCTTGATATCATATCTTGCACTTCTTTTAAGAAAGCTACATTTTATTTTATGGAACCCTCTGTTGCAGTCTACTGCTAACAATTGTGACCGAACGAAAACGTAGACAAAATTCGGCTTGATTTGCATTTTCGGCCGATAAACGCTACGAAAAACAATGTCTTTTTGTTTGTCGATAGGTTTTTTTTTTCGTTAAAAGTGAAAGAAATTATACTTAACCGTTTCAAGTTAAATCACAGGAAGCTTTTTTTTATTCGTTTGGCTAGCAAATAAGTCGGTAGGTATACTTTAGGAAATTAATAAAAAACATAGGCACCACCGACTAAGCCGTAACCCAAGCACCCTGAATTATGAAAAGAAAAACTGAAAAAGCTCTGCCCATTGACCTAGTAGGTACTAGCAGGCATTGTTTCTGTAGTCCTGGGTTCCAAGTCCGCAGAACAAAAGTGAGAATTTCTTTGATATTTCTGTAAACAACTTGTTCTATCGCTGGTCCGTGAAACTAGAATAAATGGGATTTATTCAAAGTTATGAATTTATGATACTCTGAGTCCTAAGTTTTATAAGATTACAGTAATAATAATATCATCCCGAGCGAATTTAGGTCACGTCGCCCAATCTCAACCGAGATTAGCCTAGTACCTACTAGGCAGGAGGTGTTATAGTGTACTTGTGTGCGCAGGCGCAGGAGCTACCTCTTTTCTTTTACACTCATAGTAAGTACGGCAATCCGACACGACGGAGGAGAGATGAGAGATGAGAGGCGCATGGCCAACAGCTTTACGTACTTTCCGAGGCTCGAGGGTATCACACCACCAACTTCCAATCTCCCGGCTGCTACTGAGAGAAACCTGATGGAAAAATCCTGTTACACTGCCCGACCCGGGAATCAAACCCTGGACTCCACGCTCAATAGGTGAACCACGAGTGAAGTGATTACAATACGTTGTACTTTGTACCTAAATGTTATTGTTACCAACACCCGCATGCCTCACTTAGATCAGAACATGCTTACTTACCACAAATGAGAACATATTGTTCACGTATACGTATACATGATCATCATGCGTAAGCGTTCGTTTTGTGGAAATTATGAACAACATAAAATTTGTGGGCCGGTCTCTTGAGTGGTTGTTTAAGTATGGGTTTAAACTGCTGGCTTCCGAGTGTGATTTGGATTTTAAATTAAACTGGAAAAGAGGAAGAAGCTAATGCTTGAGGACATTCGGTTATAGGTATCTACTGATAAGCTGAAGAGAAAATGCTGCTTTAGTATCAGTTTGGGATGTGCCTTAAAATTATGCGAGGCACCCACTGACCAGAAGCAGTCGCAAATAATTGTTTAATAATAATATGTGTAATCAAAACCCAAAGTGACTAATATTTTGTCGACATAATTCAAATATTTACCCCACGTTACATAAATCACAACACTATTTAAAAAATAAGCGGATGGCACACTGTCGACACGCGCGCCGAGCGTATAATCGCGTGAACGCGCGACATATCCCGCGCGGCTGAACGCTCGGTATAAATATAATGCGAAGATTAAGTTATTAAGCTGTCTTGACGCGCGGCTGTTTAATACATGCCCACTGTCAACGCCAGAGTTACATGTGCAGCTTATTCTGGAGATACTTTATTTATTGTTTTTCATAATAACATTTGTACTTAAGCGCTTTAAAAATTATTACAGCTAATGAAAACGCTGATCAAACGAGGCTGTACCCCTCAGATCATCTAATATGATCTGAGCTGTACCCAGACGTAATAAATGTACCTATGCTGTTGTGGAAACGATGATTTTCATTAGCCGTTCCCCGGACGCGACCAAAATATTAAATACTAACTGCGCCCCGCGGTTTTACCCACATAAGTCTCGATCCCGTTAGAATATCGAGATAAAAAGTATCCTGTGCTCTAATACAGTTCATGGTTCACCCATGTGACAAATTTTATCTAAATCCGTTCAGCAGTTTTAGCGTGAAAGCGTAAAATAAACAAACATACAAAAAATCAAATCTTTTCTCTTTTTTGTGTGTTTATTGTATATTTTTACTGTACGGCTTGTTTTTATATTTTATTTCTTACTTAATCACTGAGACTTTGCTAGCTTCGTAACACTCACAAACATTTGTATGCCCTCTGGCATGACATAGCGCATTTTTATTATCATTGTTATACCATTATCATTGTACCTATGTTAAACAAATGAATAAATGACTTGTGATTTATAATATCAGTTTAGACAACTCATATTAAACTTAAAGGACCAATACGATTTATTTATTTAGTTTAAAACGATTTTGTTTGTGACGAGGGTTTTGTAACATGCTTTTCTGGTCTGAGCGAGTCTCATCCAGGTCCTTTGTAGGTAATCCCATCATAATAATAATGACAATCCGTCTGGCAATTGGACTTCCAGCAGTCCACCTACATTCTCTCGGCAACCATAACTTCGTAAGTTAGGGCTCTGCTCCACCACCAATCACCAAATTTGTGTTGGGTGTTCACTGTCTAAACTAAATGGAACTTTCGTGCAATTACGATCAACTTCAGAATACGGCTCCAACATATGAATCACACATACCAAGACAAGGATTAGGTGTTTAATTCCGAGCTTAACCTCTACCTACCCACCCACGAGTCCACGGCACGGCGTGAATATAGCGCGTTATATTAATCACGGCTATTCCAGGACATGCCGCGCCAATTAGTAACGTTCGCGATGATCTCTAAATGAGAACGTGATGTTAAATGTATCAGTATTTTAGTATTTAAAACATCTGTAAGACATTAAAGTATACTATGGTGATTTAACTTAGGGAATTTATATTGAAAGGATATTTTAATATCAAATATGGAGTTGCGAGTAAAGAGGTGCAGCAGACTCATCATCTGAATGTATAAGATGAGCAGGACTGTTGAATACTGAAGCCATAAAATAAATAAGAAAAGTACATGGTACCTACTGCAAAATTACCATAATTAATTATTTATTTCTTTAATAAAACATGGAAGACTTACAGCTTAAAAACTTAATAAAAAGGAACACATAGTCGACAGAAAGCCAATTACAAGTCTTCGCTTGTAGAATTAGACTGGTTAATAAGTGAGCATACAACAGCAATACGCAATACTTACATTGTTTTTTTTTTAAGAGTTTATATAATTTGTCTAATGCTATTTGGTTTATGAAGTACCTTTGTATACGATGGGCTTGAGAAACGGTGTACTACTAAATGGTTTTTGCCCGCCATCTTGTCTATTGCATTGTTTTCAGGCTTATGTAATGTCAAACGAAAATCGCTTACAGATCTCTTCCCTGTGTAGCGATTAGCGTAAAGTATTTAAACAATTATACCCACATCTGCTATACCAAAGCGAAAATAAAATCCAAGTGTCATTTTACCACACAATTTGACGCAGCATCTGCTTAAGAATTCGATCTTCCATCTTTAACAATATAAACCTCCCGCCACTTCATTCCCATTGTGTCATCACAGATTACATGTAACGTTTCCGATCCTTAGCGGATTTGTTCAGACGGACGGAATGACAGGTCACAAGAGCTTTATTGTGGTGTGATGCGACATAATGCGACGCAAAAAAGGTCGCTTGACGTATCGCTGTGCCTTTCCACTGTATATCATTATTGTTTCAAAGAAATAGAACAGTAATCCTGATGATTTAATATAATAAACATTAGTTATACTGATTAACTGATTTTCATCTAAGTTGAGTTGTTAAGATTTAAGTTAGTGCCAAGAACTTACACAAAATTACCGTAAGCCAAAATATGATCAGAAGTGAAGCAGTGTTTTTAGACTATTGGATATAGTTTTGTATTGTATCCAAATTACACCAGAACATGTCCGAAAACAAGAAGCCTGCATTTTATGGTGAATAAGTCTCCATCTCGCCATTTTGAATACCGTACCGCTTTTGACTGACAGAGGAAACGGTGGTAACTAACAAAGAAACGCAACACAGTAGCGTACAAGACGCACGTGTGTGGGCCGCCCTAATGCGCCAACTGGTTACCGATAACCGTCATAATGTTGTGACGCGTCGCTCCGCGATCCGCACTATTGTAAGATAGGGCTGCCACTTCATATTTTACTTTTTTATTTAAAATGGGTTTCCTCTCGACTCTAGGCTAGGTCAGCGGTGACAGAGACAGAGTCGACGATGGAGTGAGCTTACCCAGAAGAAGCCTGTTCACTTTCACTTTGAAGAGATTAGGGTTGTATGCGTTCGGAAACATAGACGCAGGTAGAGAGTTCCACTCTTTTGCTGTGCGCATAACAAAAGACATTTGGAAACGTTTAGTGAGAATTGGTGGAATAGCAACTAGGTAAGGATGGTAACTTGCAGTGCGTCTAGATGAGTGATGGAAGAAGGGGCCGGTGGAACGAGGTCGTGGAGTTCTTAGGCACACGCTCCGAATTACAATCTGTAGAAGACCGACAAGCAGGCGACCTTGCGCCGATGAGCCAAGCTGTGAAGCTTGGCATCCACCAGTTTTACGTCGTCTTTTTCCTTTCGTTAGACGAAGAACAGAAATAACAGAAAGCCACTGAAAAAATGCTAATGGACAATAACTTCGCAAAAACAGAGTTTAATACTAAGTAAACACTGACCAGAACCCTGACCTGATTGAACTGACCTCTTCGGGAATATCAGTGAACTGACATTTAGCTGCCAGAAAAGGTTTCCCTAAATATTTTTCACGAAAACTGTTGTCGTCTTGACAGCAAGGCCACATAACCACTTTAAGGCTCCTTTAAACAGGCGCGATACGCGACGCAAATCTCGCGCGGCTCATTTGCACCGCTCGTCGCACGACACGCGATGCTTTTAAATCGAATGCGATTCGCGTCGCGTGTCATGCCTGTTTGAAGGAGCCTTTAATCTTAAACAAACTCAGACATGGATCTGCCCAGACTTGATCGATTTTACAGGGAAATAGAATAGACGGGAAATTGAGCGCGTAATCGTTTTATCAGAAAACTGTTTGTCGATTAAATAAAGTCGTTTGAAAGTTGTTATAGCGCAATAAGATTAAGGGGAGATATTAATCGAGGTTAGTAGGCTACGGGAAAGAAAACCGTAATTTCTTTGCTTATTTGAAAATGTTACCCTGCATTCTATGTAGATATTGTGGTGAGTATTTAGTGTATATACCAACCAAAAAAAATTTGGTTGGTATCTAAACTAAATCTTATAACCAATCAAAAATCAAAAACTTTGATTTCGTCTGCATTTCATTCTTAGTTCCTGATTTTGGATCACGTGGATAACCTACTTAAATAATTCACAAAAATACCGGATCCAATGCCACTAGAGCGTGCCAACGTTGCCAACCCTGTCTCTAAAACAGCGAACATAATAGAATCAGCGCACATTATAGAATTTGTGCATTTAATTGAGTGTGAACGAATGAAAGGAACAATTTGACTCGAATGACGCCCTTCCGCGTCGAATGACGCAGCCATGACGCTAAAAGCTTAGCGTATTCATTGTGAACAAATTGACGAAATTCGTGATCCCATGTGTGGGGAATGCTCTGTTCATTGACTTGACAAAAGCGTGAAGCAAAGTAGTTCGTATTTCACGAGAAAAAGCAGTTTTACCTGTCTCCTTAAGTGCTTAGCATTGCCATACAATGTAATTCTTTACCTTGCCACAATAAGTGAATGAATTCAATACATAGGCTTCAGGTAAGCTGCAGCCACATTTTGTAACGTATTCAAATGACAATGATGCTTACCGCAGTTTTTATCTTGTAATAGATATATATAATATATTTATACTCTAGACTTACCCAATGGAATGGACAAATTGTATTTGTTTTGTGCTCGAATCACGAGTCCAACAATAACAAACAAGTAATAACAGTTTTATAAATGAACAGTAACAATAAAAACAAATGTAATTCAGTCGTTATTCCGAAATATAAAAGCACATTTTCACCTATTTCCAGTTTCGTAGCGTTACAAAAAATGGAGTTAATTGAAATTTTTTTGGCTTTATTATTTTCTGATATAAAAGATTAACCCTTGGAAGTGAGCCCGCGACGACATTAAGTTAAATTATAACGACGTTACAATGTACTTCAATATGTCGAGGCTTGGGGCCGTGGCGTAAATTAATTATATTCGAAATATCCCAAAATTTATGTTAATTTATGAAACGACGACCGTATGTTTTTTTACGATGAGTCAGCAAGAATAGACTTTTGGTCTCGGGTTTTGCTTTCTAGATTATTATAATAACAATTTCTTTTTTTATGATACCTAAATCAATACTTATCAAGATTCATTAAAATAGCGTGTTTTACTGAATGTATTAACACCAAAATTGTATAACGAAACTATTAATATTTTGTCCACTTTTGAAGCTTTCGCTTGCAAGTTTGTTTCTTTTCATTCGTTGGATAGTGACAAAATCTAACAGAAACTTTTCTACCTTACTCTCATTTTACAATTACTCTCTGAATATATGTTTACCTACAGAACATAGTTGTACACGTAGTTACGTTCACTGTTTCCATTACTGAAGCCTGCCACGTCCGCGGGCTACAGCGGGTTACCGAGGGTTACATGGGGTGCCGGGGTTACAGTTCAGCCTATTTAACATACATTAGCAAAGGACAACTATTTATGCTAATGTTCGTTATGTGTTAATATTGTACGCCCGTTTTTTATGGTGGGAAATCATCAAATAACTTCTCCCGCTCTGAGCGGAGCGGAGCGGATCTGGAGCGGGAGGGCGTGTCAGACTCTAACTGACTAAAACCCACCCGTGTTCCTTCTGTTGTCCTTTCGGACTTTCCCGTAACCCTGGCACGCATCGGCCCTAGCGGACCCCGTCATTGGTGCTGACATCTCTTTGAGGCACGCGTGGAACACAACGCGCCGTCGACCCGGTGCTGGTCCTTGTCGGACGGTAAGCTGCCCATTGTTCGCCGTCCGCAAGCCTGCGCCTACGGTGGCCAGAAATCGGCCTGAGATTTCCGACGCCCAGGGCGTCTCCTGCTGTGACTAGGAGCGTGAAGGCGTGAGGGCGCGAATTTTGCCTCTCCCTCACGCGTTCCGCCTCCTCCTTCGCGAGCATTAATGCTTCGCAGAAGGAGGTGACGGCTTCCAATGCCCTCTCGGTCCGTACCATGGCCTGGACCAGGGCCGGACGCGAGAGATCGCCACCGCCGATTGCCTCCACGAGGACACGGCGGTGCTCCACCCAAGCCGGGCAGACCTCCACCGTATGCTCCACCATGTCCTCCAGGCGATCCACACAATGGTGACACCCAGGCGTTTCCTCCCGCCTTATCTGGAACAGGAAACTCCCGAAGCAACCGTATCTGGTGAGGAACTTTTTTTTTTTTTTTTCCGGGTTGGAAAATCCTCATGGATGTCCGCCGCCCTGGGGCGGGTGGCGGGGTCTGTCCGACTCTTACTGACTAAAAAACACCCCGGTGTTCCATCTCACACCTACGCCGGGGGTCGCGGGAACGTACGATCCTTCCGCAACCCCCGACTGGTGCCGGCCCACCACTGCGGGCCTCTTCGGGTCTGGGGGGGGGGGTGAGGTGTTTGTTCCCCCCGCGACGTCTAAGAGGGGCGCGCGTGGAACACTACGCGCCGCCACCTCGGGTCCTGATGTCTGGTGACCTGCGTCAGGCGGAAGGTGAGGACGCCGTGGCGCCAATATTGTATGCCATAGGTCTACGTTCGCACGGACGTGAAAATATCACGGCGGGATTTTTTTCGCGCTCTGGATGTTTCACTAATATTCAAATAGTCTATTAACGACTACGAGAATAAGCATTTGGTACATAAAAGTATATCTTTTAGTAAGCAGACAACTTTCATCAACCATAGTAACCGTCTGGTTAATCCTTTTCGCCACTATTCCACCATGAGCCGGCGCGAAGTACGACTAATCTAAGAAACAGGAAGCATTAATTCAAGTGCCCCGTGTTTATTGACGGAGCAATACTACTGTGCACAACGTACACGGAAAACTAAGCAACATTTGAAGAAAATTAACCCTGAAAATGGTTAACCGTAACCCTAAAACAGCACGACACGTAATGAACTGTTCCTCGACCTCAAATAGTAGCATTATAAACAAAGACAGAACTGTGCCAGGAATAACTAGCCAATACTACTCACAGTCATTGAGTTCTGCGCACATTACTGCTGCTCATAAATGTATGCGAAGGCGCCAAGACCCGGAACCGCGGTATTTAGTGCGCGGTATGACGGTGGGACGGTTATGTGCGCGGGCGCTTGTCAATGCAGGATGCGGTCAGTGCGGGTTTGTAACGAGCGGGACTGTTTGCGGGACACACGGCCGTTGTCGTGCTACAACTTTTAACTGTTGGTCGGTGAGGTTCTATCTGTGAAAAAACATCATCAGCTCGTAATGTTCACTGCGAAATAACTATGTCAGTATCACATTGAATAGGTTTATCTATAAACCCACATCTAACATTGTGCACAACAAACTATTCAAAATCAGAACATCACACATCCTCTTTAAGATTTTTCTGAAGACGGAGACTTGTAAATCAGCTTTTTGCTCTTAGCGTGTCCAATGGCCATGGCCTAAGATCATGTTGATATGATCTGAGGCCATGGCATAGCGTTTGCTAATCTAACATTCCTATAAGATGTAGGTACAGGTTTCTACAATAGATAACCTTCTTCTGCCAGCTCTACGCTAGCTCGACTTGCTCTCCATTCTCCACGCCCATGTTCCTCGTCAGATATAACACGCAGGCAACACTCTAATGCGTCTAATTATTGTGTTTAGTGTAAACTCGTGTAAACATCGAGTAAACATAGTGTGAACGCTGCAATTGACTCGCACAGGACGTCGTTAACACGCGCGGGCGATGCTCGCAGACCACCGACTGCGCAGTTCGGATCAACACTGAAAGAAGCTGTTAGATTGAGCAGTTAATTAAGGAATGCTAATTACAACAGTAGACGTAAACTAGACACTAATGTCTCCCAGTGATCGCTCGTAGGTACCGTAGACAATTGCTGATTTTCCACGAAATACCAGCAGCAGTGAGTGTTAACCTGCTGCTTTATCAAATTATACTTAGTACAGCGAAATATAACAAGTAACTGCAACAAAACTATACGGAGCCTCGTTTGGTTCTGAAACTATTCGACCAACTCGGAAACATGCAAGTGAATATTCGTAAAAAACAAACATAATTATGAAATGTAACACCTAGCAATATAAAGCTATCCATGCTCCTCTCCAGTATTTGATAAACTGCTGTTGTAGTTCATTCCAAAGTATTAATTTCTTATCCCGATACGCTGGGAATACATCTGGGTGGTCGGATCGTAGGCTGTACAACACGTTTGCAGCGCCTGCAAAAACCAGGTTCCATTAAAGTTTCACGGTGGTCCGTCAGGTTCTGGTTTAAAACAAAAACTTGTCATATAACAACAATGAAGTGACTATTACTCTCATTTGGAAGAAACACCAAATATCTTTTGGCTGGTTACCGATCTTTTTTTTATATTTTAATACAGAAATAATGTTATGGCAGTCACTGATTCACGCTCTAGTCTTTATTCACAAGTTAAATTTAAAAAAAAACCCGACACAAACAAAAACCTCTAAAAACGGCTGAACAACTTTTGTTTTTCTTTTTTTACACTCTTGATCAAGTCACCTTTCAAACAAAATCTGTTCAGCCGTTTGGGAGCTACAATGTCGCAGACAGACACACAGATATACACGTTAAACTTATAACACCCCTCCTTTACCGTCGGGGGTTAAAATTGAGATATATCTAAGATACATATCCATAGAGTCTTCTAATTGGTTTATTATTAGTGAACGACTTGGCTCAAAACTTTGCTGACGCTTGCCAAAAGGACTAGGTATTATAAAAGTTTTATGAACTGCATGCCCAAAAGATCCTAGAATCCATTGGACCTTATTATTCAAATAACTTGTTCTTCATGGAGACAGAACGGTCAGTTTGTCGTGGTCTTAGTTCCTTTGGAGCTTAATATCAGCATAAAATAGGTAATCTTCGATTCAAAACCCCGGCAAACCAACACATTTCATTCCATAATATCTCAGTACAGCACACATTATTATTTATCACTATTATTCATAAGATTAAATCGTTCTCCTTCAATCTCTTCAATAACTCCTGTTATCTGTTACTAAATAAATTACTCTCGTTTCAGATAAGTGACGTCAACGCATCAACTTCGGTGAGTTTATCCTATCTCAGTAATATTCATTGATAATAATTTTATCTTTATCTTAATTAGTTGACCAGGCAATATTGGCCTTTATCGAGTTGAGATAAGGGTGTGTTAATGAGTTGGTGCTGGTGAATGGTGGCCACACGCAAAGTTCGCGTGGTTGACTGGTTGTTAGTAGAGGTGACATGCGGTGGGCGCGCTACATACAATGGTGACATAGAATATGCGCTGGAGTTCGTACAGATCCGATATTGCGCAAAATGCACAATGTATTTCGTCTCCTGGAGAGGTGTCTTGGATTCTCTTCAGCAATGAAAGAGAAATAATGCTTTGTGTTTCCTAAATTCGAGGACGATAGCCCAAAATTAGTTACTCAATTTGCGCACCAAATGGGCTTATTGCCTCATCCTTTATCCTTCACCCTTTTTTTTTTGAGGATGGGAAATCATCAAATAACTTCTCCCGCTCTGGGCGGAGCGGGAGGGCGTGTCAGACTCTTACTGGCTAAAACCCACTCGTGTTCCTTTAGTTGCCCGGGGCGGGGGGCTACGGTAACCCTTTCGGACTTTCCCGCAACCCTGGCAGGCATCGGCCCTAGCGAGCCCCGTCCTTGGTGCTGACATCTCTTTGAAGCGCGCGTGGAACACAACGCGCTGTCGACCTGGGCCTGGTCCTTATCGGGCGGCGAGCTGCCCATTGCTCTCCATCCGCAAGGCCGCGCCTACTGTGGCCGGGAATCGGCGTGTATTCCCGACGCCCAGGGCGTCTCTTGCGGCGGCTAAGGTTAGCTTAGCGGTAGGCTTAGCGTTCCACTTCCTCCTTCGCGAGCATTACTGCTTGGCAGAAGGAGGTGACGGCTTCCCAAGCCCTATCGCTCCGTACCATGGCCTGGACCAGGGCCGGACGCGAGAGTTCGCCACCGCCAATCGCCTCCACGAGGCCACGGCGGCTCTCCGCCCAAGCCGGGCAGAACTCCACCGTATGCTCCACCGTGTCCTCCGGGCGATCCACACAATGGTGACACCCGGGCGTTTCCTCCCACCTTATCCGGAACAGGAACCACCCGAAACAACCGTGTCCAGTGAGGACCTGCGTCAGGCGGAAGGTGAGGACGCCGTGGCACCTCTCTAGCCATTCCTCAAAGAGGGGACTTATAGCCGCAATTGTGACGTGCCCATTTATCCTTCACCCTGACTGCGTTATTCACTCATAGTCACAATAGCTTTCATTTTGACAAATCTTCATCATCCACTGCTCCAAATATGTACTTGGAAACTACGTTTTCAATAACTTATGCACAATGATGGAAAGGTAATCTTGAATTTACGAGAAAGAAGAAGGTGATTGGGATACGGGATTCAGTTAAAAGTAAAACCTTGTCGAACCTAGGTACCTACATATAGAACAGGGTTGTCAGGAGGCCATAGCGACTTACTAAATGATTGATCCTCTAAACCAGCTATTTATAAATAGTTTGTCGCATCTACAGTAATTGCGATCTGTAGCCAGATGTGACAATAGCAAAGTTGGCAATAGCGCGGGCGCCGGCGTGGGAGGCAGCTCACATGTATGTAAATAATAAACGCGCAGATAAATGTTGTAACTAGTTATTATTTGGTATGGCAATAGTAATTGCGGTTTATGACCAAAATGTAGTAAGCGTAATTGAGTGGCAAATATATTGTCCCATAATTTAGTGAAAAACAAGAAGTAAAAACAAAAGTGAAAAGCAGGCTGAAAATCCAATGTAATCACTGCTTTGCTGCTGCTTTTGTTACCGCCATTTAAACTTACCATAGACACCAAAATATTCTTAATTTGGATACTCAGCAAAGCATCGAGTACCTATGTGAGTAGACGCTCTTTTGATAATGTCTTTTTACTTTTCATTTCGCCTTTCATAAACAAATACTAACGTTAATTACGGACTACTAGGTTGGTGACAATAGCCTAGCCAGGGAATAAGTAACGATGGTTGCATGTTGTAGTGCGCAATGCGCGGGCGCCGGCGTGGGAGGCGGGCATGTTCATAATGTAAGCTCTTGTCGCAGATAAATATAGTGTGTGGATTAAAGGTCAGTGTGGTACTTTGGAAATACTTTTGATTTTTGCAGAACGTATAAAAACTATTTTGGAGTTTAGTTAAGAAATTGCATATTAAAATGTCATATTTTTTTACATGTGCTGTCCCACTAAAAGGCATAGTTAAAGCTGCTTATTTTTAATACAATAGCTTTCGCCCACAGTTGAGAGGATATTTAACAAACTTAGAAGGATAAGCGAAAAGACACCTCGGGCATCCGGAACTTGAATATTCAATAATCGGTTTCTTTGCAGCATCGCTTCATGCCTAAACAGTGCCCCTATCTTTAAGCCGATTGACTATTTACATAGCAAATCTAACAAACAAATGACCGAAGTCTTACAATAGCTCATAGAATATTAATTACTCTGACTAATTTAAGTACTAACAAACGAGCCTTAAACAATTTACAAGCATTATTCGATGTGACAATGTCTATTATCGTCAAGCGCTGCGCGGGCGCCGGCCGGCGTGGGCCCGCTTCGATAATGTACGAGATTTTGTCATACATGCCAGTTGTGGGCGGAAAAACAATAGTCAATATGCGGAGCTGTGCAGTATTAAGTTCCTTGTATTTATTTATTTATACATATATACTTTATTGTAAACCAGAAAATACATAACAAAAAAATACGTTTTCTCAAACATGCTTGGAAATTTGAGCATTATTTTGACAACCTTCTTCGAGATAAATCGAAATTGCTGTACTGCCAAATACATGCGAGCAGCGGCCGGCAAAAGTTGTATGAAAATCCATATCTGTCGTGGTTTAGCGGCCAAATAAATTACATAGTAAACTCATATCTATCGTGTAATTTAAAAATGGAACGATCTTTTACTTGGAAACATGGCAACCAAGGAGGTAACTTATCAAAGGTTTTATATAAATTTTGAACTAGCTTGCAAATAGAAAGCTGTATAATGAAAGAAAAAAAAAACCAAATGAACACTTTAACGCGGTAAAAATTATTGTTGTTCTTGTTCGTCATTGATTTTGAAAAGTACCTAATTGTATTTTAATTTCCACGCATTACCTACTTGAGAAAATTACTATACAAGCCTTGGCCACAACTAGGCATTGATGGACATACGTATGTGTGCCACGGCTTTGCCTCGGCCCACATTTACAAGTTCGTCCATCAATGGCTATTTTGCTGGCCGCTGCAGTAATGTACTATTAGCACTACAAAACATACAATCAAATTCAAAGCATTTATTTCAAATAAACTAATTAAAGGCACTTTTGAATTCTCAAGGGATCGGTCAGTCAGAAAGATGAAGCTAGTTGGGCGGCAAGCAATGGGCGGCCTTATCGCTTTTTACGATCTATTCCAGGCACCTTGGAATGAACAGGTATTGTGGTCTCTTAAATACAGGTAACGATTGAGCGCGTTTTACTAACTGAAGTAATTGAAAGTGCACTTACCTAGTTTACTTGAGTTTAATCGATCAAGTATTTTAATTAACTACATCACCATTGTTTTCGTCTAAGGGCCTATGAATATATCCGCGTTGCGCAGCCGCATCGCACAAATTCGACTCAGTTTGTCGGTAAGACGCTTGGAGACTAAAGGTGCTATGGTCTTAGTATCTTCTTTTACTAAAGCCTGCCACCACCTTCTGTTAAATTTGCACACAAGTGTTCCACCACTTTTTTTAAATTAAAAACAATTGCTCAATTAATCAATTAAATAAATCATGCTATACCGACACTTTACATTATTTATAAACTTCGGAAAAAGCTCAGAATGTTCAGGAACTTCTCCCTGTAACTGTACTATGTTTGTATCAGCAGTCTTTACAATATTGTTAACGACTTTTCATTTTACTGTAGACTTTTATCAAAAACTATGATCAAACTTGTCTAGATTATAATGAAGTGTCTACCACACCAGACACGGCGTATCACTACTTCACGAGTTCTGTCTGGATCAACATGAAAAACGTGCATTATGTTCATACGAGTACATCGGCTGTTCGCAGGATTGAGGAGTCACCGGCATGTCCATGTGAGGTGATGCCAAGTATATCGTGATGTTTTCCTTACCAACAGCATGTACTAAAAAAGTGACATAGGTAACCTAATCTGACTCATAGAGTCGACTCTAATACAAAATAACTTCTAAAGATTTACGAAGTGCTCGTAAATGTCAAGTTCTTATAGAGGTTTTGATTCTGAGAAATAAGCTGTGATCTATGTGTTCATCTTTATCTTTTATTAAATGTTTGAGTTTTTATTATTGACACTAAAAATTCGTCGTATTATATTTAATGAGAGTTTGCTTAATCGACCTAGCAAACACACAACCACGACCTTTGATTCAAGAGATGTGGCATTTATGGAACCACTTGTAATACACAAAGTTATGAAGCCGCCAGCCAGCAAGAGACGAAAGTTTACCAAACCTAGTCTTGAACTAATAGTCGATTGAAACAGATACTCTCAAATAAACTGCGTCACTCTGCTATCCAGTCGCGTTTCGCACCATTGGAACTTGCATTACAGCCTCATTTTCAATTCCACTGCCGTCCAGTCATAAACATACATTTTTATCAAACATGGTAAATCGAACACTCAAGTTTATCACTGGGCCGTCGCTCACAATCAAATTGATGCTCGTATCGGATCGGGACGCCATCGGCATGCTCGATCAGCTGCCATTAGCATGCAAACAACGCAGAAGCATTCCAGAAGAAACTGCTTTTAGCGAATTTTGTGCTTTAATCTCATGTGAATACATTACCTTCTTACAATATGCGCTTTTTTTCTCTAAGAATGAGCTTACCTACCTACCTACCTTGCCTACCTTGAGGTGTCTAATTAGGTTCGCGCTGCATTATTAGTAGAAACACACAAAAGGTGACGTTAGAAAGAGAAAGGTATACTTACCTAACCTACCTTACCTTAAGGGGTACACGATCACAGGTCATATTGTATCTGCTTGTAACTATCCCACTGCACAGTAAATGCTTTTCTCACATAGATAAGGAACAAGCATTGATAACAGCGCTTGCTCACCTATTTAAGAACAATTTCTTAGGTACTTATACACATTTCGAAATACAAACGTTATCGAGACGACTTGTAATAAATCTAACGACGATCAAATTAAATCTAAACCATTATTATCTCTGACACTACTGCCTTAGCCAATCCATTAATAGAATTAAACATGAAGATAAGGCGATTATTTAAATCTTAAAACAATGAGAGGAAGCCTGCGTATTGCCAACAGCCCGATCGATTGGCCGTCAGTCTCGGAGATTTGTACCTACTTTAGTTGAATACAAATCCTGAGCAAAAAACTGAAGCAAGGTGACCTCTAGAAAAACAATACAATATATTTATAACACAAGGCAGTCTGTGATCAATATTGTATTGAATATATTCAACTGTGACATGTGATTAATTACTTACCACGGAGCTTGGTGGCGGTAAAGTAGCTGTATAATGTAGTTGCGTTACAAATAAATAACGGTTCCTTGGTTTGTGCCATTATTGTAGTTGCAGTTATATGCCAGCAAAGGAGACGCGATTCGGTAACGTCAAATATTTGTTGTGACAGTCCCTTAAAAAGGTTAAACTATCTAGGCGATAGATCTGCAAAGCTGGAGATAAAAAAAGCTGGAGCTGGAGCTGGAATATCGACTTCATGAAATATGAATACGCCAATCAGCCCAATCCTTCACAAACCAACACAGTAACAGACTTTAGCCAAAAAGCTAGTGTAAGTCAACTGTCAAGTGCAGCTGAGCAAGCACCGTCACCTCTCTAGCATTAGCCCGTGTGTGCCGCACCGTGCGAAACGTGGCTCGAGTTACTCACAGGGCTACCGCGGACATGTCAAGTCATTGTTTTACATTTTGACGTTTTATAACGCTACACTCACTTCGTCACTACCGGATTCAGACATGTAAGTGTCAACAAAACCAATCAACTCAGTCTATCGCAGGCCACTGCTGGACATAGGCCTCTCCCAGGCTGCGCCGCAACACCCTGTCCTCCACCTTCCGTATCCAGTCTATCCCAGCCACATTTTTGAGGTCGTCCATCCATTTAGCTGGGAGGCGTCCCACACTACGCTTGCCGATACGCTGTCTCATCCAGGACTCGTCTGCTCCACCGACCGTCGGTCCCTCGACAAACGTGGCCCAGCCACTTCCAATTCAGCTCGTAAGTGTATGGCCCGCCAATTTGTCAGATCTGCATAGTCCATTGGATCAACCGCGCCTACACCTTGCCGGCTGACTAATATTTTTTCCACGGCATGAACTATTGGTCTAACTATAGACCACCTACTTAGTATGTGCCGATACGAGAGAAACATAATCTGGGACCGTTGTAGCCTGTTAGTGCTTATCGCCTGCATTCATGGTGCGATTTAATTATGTTGATTATTAAATAAAATAAAAATAAACAACTAAATTATGTTGTCCTGATAATTATATTTTATCAGTAAAGATTGAATTACTTTTCAGGAAGCTATAGTAGTATCATAACAATGAAAGGTTAAATGGACATAAATATCAAACAGATAAATCTGTGCACGTTGTGGTTGGCAAGTCGATATTCTGGCTTCTTTTAGAATCTATCCGATACTATAGAAATATAAGAAAAAGCTCTCGTTCACCCCTGTTCCGCGGCGCGTCTGTAACTCGATAGCTGACAATTGCTGGCACTTACCGGCGCGCGGCGGCGACGCTCCGCAGACTAGCGCCCCTATCGACAATATTTACTAGATCGGAGTTCATCATCTCCCAATTTTGGGGGATTCGCGATTTTGTCAACTGTTTACATACGAAGGGGACGATAATTAGTTGCATTAGTGGAATGGAAATAGGATATGTATGAAACGCGATAGAAAAGAAGGAACTATTCTTCATTTATTTCGTGGGAGATTGAGCATGCCGAAATGCGTGGGAGCCATGCATTCTGACGACATTGTATTGACAAAGGCTCCACGTACATCTGCATCAAAAAGATGTACGAGTATAGGTACATCGACAAGAATGAGTTCCAAATGGGTTTACTGTCTATTCCTTTATGTTCTAAGCTCGGTAGCTGTTTATTAAATTTGCCCAAAGAATATTTAACTGTCTTCCTAACTCACCATACCCCTAAATCTTTGCTTTGAACTGTTCGCAGTATAGCTAGAATGCCAGAATATTCCCCGCCGGCAATGCTTCACAGCTGAGCAAAGTTTCTTTTCTCATTCAGAAAACAAAACCTTTCTTGCTACCCCAGTTGGCGACTTCAGACTATTTAGCCATTGTCAGGCATTTAGTTTATCGGTGCATAAATCTAAGTTCCAGGTCCTCTAGGCAGCAGTTCGAGTTTCTTGGCTTCAAAGTATAAATTACCGTTTGAAGTATAAAAACTTTGCGCTTCACTAACTGTTGTTGTTTTCCTTGTATACCGTTCCCCACAACATGGTTGCAACTGTTAACGTTGCGCCTGCGCATGTTTGCTTAGCGTTTGTTTACAAGCCGCATTGTTTGGGCAATACTGCGGTGGTAATTACAATACTTAGTTGTGTCTGCTTTGTGTGGGTATGAGCTGGTATTGTAGGGGTTAGGTACTCGTTTGTACTTAGAAAGTTACTAAGTTCTTACAATTCTTAAGTTGTGTGGAGGCTGACGGATTGAGTAATGAGTAAAGCTTTGCTTAAAGATAAGCTGTAATTATCCAATGTTCCAGCTACAGAACTAACTATAGGTCTAAACTATTAGTATTTAGCTAAATAAAAAGGTTTTGTGTACCTGTAAGAACATATTTTAAAGTGGCTTGCAGTGTGAGTGTGATTATCAAAATAAATCTAGAAAATAGAAAATAAATCTAGAATATCGGTCTTGAAAAAACCGCTTTCTTAATTTGGAATTACGAGCTTTGGCAACAGCCCGAATATCAGCTTAGCTTGCAACAAATTATAAACATTCGGAATGAAAATGGAAATTGAGACAATCACGTACATGATGACGGTTTAAGAACAACACAGCACCATAACATTGACAAAACAACCTAACTTTATAACTCCTCAAGTAACGAGAACAAGCGCTCATCGCCGGCCATATGTCAGCGTCTCCGTTAAATGAGCGCATTATTTTGCCTCGCTCAGTGCAAGTACCTACGGCTACATACATAGATGTTATGTACGTTCAGCAAAGTTCCGAGTTCCCGACGTAACTGACTAATGTGGACAAATTGGAGCCTCGGAGGGGCTTCATACTAAATTGATGCATAAAGTTGACGTTATTTGGACCATACCTATATTTTGGAAGGAATGCATTATGTTGCAATAGACATAGCTCGGTTTATTAAATAGTTTCTTAGCAAGCCTAAAATACACATACACATCCTTACATATAGTCACGTCTTTCTGCCATGGTGCACGCAGAAACTATATGACGCCACCTGCTATGATCCTTACATACTCGAGCTCCAGCTTAAGATAGTGCATATTTAAAGTGAAATTGCTTTTTCATACTCAAGTTCGAGCTTAAGATAGTAGCTATTTAAGTTGTAGTATTTTGCTACACCAAAACCTTTCATTCTATTTGTATATTTAACATTTACGGAGCTGTTGTGGCCAGCAATTCTTGTTATGTAGGTACCTAAATCTATGTCTTCAAGTATGAAATCGTCTGACACTCGGTTAACTCACATTTTATATGTTTTTGAACACTGTTACCGATGAAAAGAAAACCTTTAGTTATCTTTGACTGTTTTTACATCCAAATCTGTATTTCATACTATTAATTTCTCCGTCTAGATGATCTTAGAATATTTTTATACTTTGACATTTTTATCGTAAATTGTCATCTGTCAGTTTTCTTTTTCTATAAAGCTTACAATAAAAGTGTTTTATATATGGCTTACATGTTAAGGCCAGCTAATGTAATGTATTGTTTCTGGCTGACAATGAAATATGAAGTTATTTATGTTTGAATCGTTGAACACATGATTCCAGAACGTAGACAGAGAAAACTATTCCAGAACGTCTCACAGGGACTATGAAAGCGGCCGTCAGATCTGGCAAAAGTCAGCCTTTAATCAGTCTCGAAGCAGTTTGGAAGCAGTGTTGAATCAGTCTATAGCGCAGTTTTTAGCTCAATCTTTAGCTGTCTTTAACCAAATCCAGTTCTGTTCTTAACTCAATCTCTGATGTATTTATATTACCTTAAAAATATTGAATACAGTTATTTACGGTGGAAATATGTTTAATTCCTAGTGACAATTATAGTGTGTAACGTATGTATGTGTGACTAACGCGGCCCTCTTGCTGGCGTGAAGTGTTTTTAAGGCTTTACAACGAGGCCGCGAACGAAATGTTATTTGGGAATACCCTCCTAAGACTTTTTCCTCTTCTGAACAGGGTTGACGACTACACGAACTCCTCCACGACGGTCCTCCTGAACCTGTTCAGCAAGGGACACTACTACCCCATCCTCGTTCAGCTCCACCACTACCTGCCTTTCCTGCTACATCTTGCTGCTGATTCCGTGCCGAAGCCGACCTGAAGCTCCAACACATTTCTCTGTTTTTCTTCTATTGTTCCAAATGTGAGTTACAATCAGCTCCCCAGCCAATCGTAACATTACAATGGGTGTAGTACTTATTTGTTCATTTTGCGACTCTTCTAATCTTTAAAAAAAGTCTAGTACAAAAAGATTTTCAAACCAAACAACCTGTCTCGCTACACAATCACCCCACCCACCTAGTTCACCAGTCCATCTACGTCGGTGGCCAGTCCATCTACGTCGGTGGCCAGTCCATCCACCTCGGTTGCCAGTCCATCTACCTCGGTCGCCAGTCCAACCACCTCGGTCGCCAGTCCTACCACCTCGGTTGCCAGTCCATCCACCTCTGTCGCCAGCCCGTCCACCTCGGTTGCCAGTCCATCCACCTCTGTCGCTAGCCTGTCCACCTCGGTCGCCAGTCCATCCACCTCGGTTGCCAGTCCATCCACCTCGGTCACCAGTCCATCCACCTCGGTCACCAGTCCATCTGTTTTAAGAATATCCTTCGCTTCGTTTCCCTATTTCAAGAAAAACCGAAAACGCATCTTTCCGACCCAAAACAAGCAATCACGTTCACAAGTTTAATCTAGTTAGATATCCAGAGCAATTCACATTGCTACCTCTCGGTAACTTGACGAGGGTAATGTTGTCGCGACAGCCCTGACAAATGACAAACGTTGCTGTTAAGATTATCTATTTCATTTGATTTGAATACGGAAATAATGCTTTAATTCGAATCCTATGTAGGTTTATCTCAGTGCCTGTAGAGCAAGCAATCAAGCCTAACATGAACCTAACCTAGTTAGATAATCTGGCAGCGCGAGCGTCGTGACTGTCCTGTGAGAGATTCTTGGCATGCCAGCTAGTGTTGTGTGTGAGTGTCAAGTGAACGGGGCAGCCCTGACTAATCACTGACGATGTGGACTGAGAAGGTAAGGTATTGTTTGGTTCCTTGGACATGTATTCGACTGAGATAACATTTATACTGATTTATTTCTTGATTTGTAATGACGCCATGGGAATTTAGTTCACGGGAATGGGTAGGATAAGCTTACAAGTTACAAATTGTACATGTAGCTACACTAAACAACTGTGTGAAGAGAAATTGATGTTACATCCACATCCTCTATGGATATGACTCTTCATGGCAACTTCAACTGTTAGATCTACATCCTATGCCAAAAATTGGCCATCAAGTTTTCAAAGCGTGTGTTATGGTACGTGTGCACTGTTGTATGGTTGATGGGAGAATCCAGGCGCACGTCAACTTCCGTTGCCATGGGAACTACGCCTTAGTCAATGGTACCGTCTGTGTCGTTCAGTTTAATAATCTACCGAGAGCCCCGACACTCCCGACACTCTTGTCAGTCCCGAGATTCCTGGCGTGCTCTCTACAGAGCAATACATAAGTGTCAGTGAACGAGCGGTATCACGAGGTCCGTGTTATTGCGACAAGTGTCTGAGCCCTGACAAATGACAGCGACGATGTTAAGGTGTGTTCCTAAGAGGGGTGATTAAAGCTAGGACGATACCTAATGAACGTTGAATCGGAAAAAGGTTGGACAGATTTGTGCTCTGTATAAATGCCACTAACATATCTTAGTGGTTTACGGCAAGCGGGTTGCAGCTGTTGCTGGTAAATAAAGCATGTCAGTTTGATTGTTTTATAAAACAAAACCGATAGTGCAATAAAATAGAAATAGCATGAATAAATAAGTGATTCTAAGCATTTTATTGTGTTTATTTGCAGTCAAAAAACTCCATAACAGTGCATTTTAAATGACCACAGCTTTAAAAACATCAATATTTAGACTGTTTTGAGGTATTTATTAGTCACGAGATATGCAAAGTTTCAACTATTACTATTATAATGTTCATGAATAATTTATAATATGGCCTTTAGTCCAGTTTAGCGCTAAACAGGACAAATAAATACTTAATAATGACTCTATTAGGCATTCCCTACAAGCTTATTATTGCGTTCATAATGTTATTATTATTACGCTACAAGGTATATTGAATTAATTAGACTAATAGTTATTTAATCCAATCGAGCCTTCACTGTTTAGGTTAGAATCGCTAATTATAATTCTAGTTGTGATTGGTGTGTATTCGGAGGTTTCAAGTTTAAATGACTATTCCCTGAAGGATATTATTACACTTTGCGGACACTTAACGCCCTCAGACGAAAAACAATAAAACTTCTATTGTGTCTCGTTCAGTGTCCTTCAACCGATTATAATCAACCGATTGGAAATCGCACAAGTTAAGAACATTTCGTACAATTCCAACCCGATAAAAAAAATCTTTGATAACAACCAAGTCTCCTTGTATAGGAGTGTGCACCGTAAACTGTTTATTGTGAAGCTTTCTGTAAATCATTTACGTCCACATACATTATCAGCATCATAATTTGCATGTGTTAATTAGCTGTACAATAATAATTATTCACAAATCGTACACAATCACCTACCACACATGCTACACAAATTCGCAATAAGTGTGTACGCGCCCTAACACGCGATCCGTAGGGCTGCCACCTGATTTATTATCTCGCAGACAAACACATTAGCACAACCTTATATTTACACTGAACATAACATCTGCCACTCGAAAACCAACCTTATTTCACCGCAATAAGGTGATTGGTAGTGTTTTGTAAAGACGTATAAGGAGATCATGAATCAGCATCGCCATATTGAATTTTAACAGCAATTGCGAATAAACCCGTCAGCCGGGCAGCCTGTCAAAATATTCAAAGTTATTTGTGTGCGCAAGAGTGTGAGGAAGCCGGTAGAGGCGGTCATTGTTTTTTATTTAAATAAGGAAGAAAAATATTTGGTTTTATTTTTTAAACCTTTAGCTTTAAAAGATAAAGGAATCGTAAATACCTAAATTGATAATATCATATTATATTATTATTGTTAACATTAACACTGATTATTTACACAAACAAATGGTTTCATAAATAATTGTTACAACAAAATATTTTTATTTAACAATTTTATAAACGTTGGACGGTATATTTACTTTAAAGTATACCTACATAAAATTACTATTCGCGCTAGATTTCTTGAAGCTGCAAATCCATCACTGAAAAGCTTCGTTTCTCGCGGTTTCAAAAAGGTAGCTTATGTCGCAAGAACTTGCACTATATTTTTTATTAGTAGGTATGTCGTAGGACAACGGGAAAAATCGTTCTATTTTTTTGCGAAATTTAGTTATTTAGCAACTGAAAATTAATCGGTAATTTCAAAACTCTTGCGACTTATACATAATTTTCTCCTCTCTACTTACCCCACTCAAATCAACTAGCATCATACGAAAACATCTAATCAGTATTCGCGTTTCTCCATCGACCCACATTTCGTCACAGAACTGGTTCCAATAATTCAGCTCCGACCACAAATATCGACTAATTAGATATTATTTATTGCCGATAAATTACTATAAATTATACATCGATGCTAACTTGTGTTATTTACGACGTCACAGCCTCATAACTCTGCACTTAATGATTTAGACAAGCGAGCTGGTACATTGGATGGCAGATTGGGCTTAATTAGGTATTTTATTTAGTTGACAGTTGTTATTGAATTCTGTTAGAAGAGATTGTTGGTTTTAATTGAGAGTGTTGCAATATTTAGGCTAGTTTAGAATTAATTTAATGTTCAGTAAGTTGTATTGTAAGGTGCATATTGGTTACCTACTACAGTAAAAATGAAACATTTTGATTTAGATTGCTTTATAAATGTTATGCTTTACCGCACCTACCTATCAACTTACTGTAAAGTAAGTCTGGATGGTAAAAAATAAAATGGTTGCCGTATATTTTTTACATCCAATATCACGTGATTCGTTTAAGTCTTATGTAGGTACCTAGTACTAAAAGAGGTGCTAAACAAACTCAAACAAGTTCACTTTTATCTCCATTTGTATTCAAACAAAACATTAAGAAATACATAAAATCCAATCGATTTGTCAGCTCTAGAACTCCCCAGTCTACGCTATTTAACATACAGTATAAAATGCAGCAGTTCTTAGAAGAACAATCAACTTGTACATTAAGTAAGTGAGCTGCGCCCGAGCACTGATGACACAATAAGAACCAAACACACGAGATACTTCAAGCTGTTGCGATTCACAATCAGAATTATTAACCAGTATCACAATCAAGATCACAATATGGTATAATAATCATCTTATCATTACAACAGTTTAAATACACAGAACAGTCAGATCTGTAATAAACCATATTTAAGACATTATAATTTTAATTACTGAAAAATTTACCGACCAACAATTAAATGAGAGGTTTAAAATAACATATTTTTTTTTTTTTTAATTAAAAACACCATGCATCATTTAAAATTAAATCAACAATCAGTACCTACTAACGAAACGTCGTTTTTTTTTTTATTATTACACAATCATGGATAAACAAGCATTTAAAAATCAACATTCATAAATAAAATTGGATCAACAGTAAACCAAGAGATATATAAAACGTCTAACACAAATAGTTGATTGATGTTTAATATTTAATAATACGTACTTAACCCTTTTTTGCCGATTGTACAAAAAAGTAATTTTGGCATATACAAAAAAATTGGGCCGTAGAAGGATTATATAATAGGACGAAGCGAGAATAAAATAATTAAAATTATATTTTGGGACGAAGGAAGCATATTGTTTGGGACGACCCAGGATTTTTATGTAGGACAAAACTCAGTGGGACAAACGAAGAATAAATCAACCTTCATGGTCTCAATGTCTCGCACATTGTCATCACTTCATAGTCTGGATGCCAATAAATAAAAATAAAAACATCCTCAGAACCTGATATGTGGAGGATGTGACCATACTACTAAACGAGTGCGGTACCTACACACCATACCTAGCAATACATAGGTTGGATACCGCTAAAAACTAATTTAGGTTATAATTACGGTCAATCAATCAAACAATAGTCTTTATTTGTAAACATAGGTTACACCAGTGTGCACGGTGTTACAATTTATCATTTATATTATTGCATATAACGCATTGGGTTACCCTGTAATGGTAGATGAGAAGGAAAATAAATAAATTATTGTTATCATAATATAGTTTCGCTGTTTTGCCATTTGGCGTACAAATATAAAGTAACTTATAATAATTCAGTCGTACTAATGTATTATTTTTTGTTCACAGCATTACCTACTAATATAGTCATCATGCATTAATAGTCACGTTAGACGTCACGATAGTCACGTAGAGCCCACCTAGACGCCTATATTGAGCTCATCGTCTGACAGTTCTTTAATATGCTCATATTTGTATACCCGTGGCGAGCAATGTACGAGTATAGAGCTAGAGCTTATTATTTTATCGTACTTGTTTACTACAACTAGTTCAACTAGCTAAGTACTGAAAACAATTTTTTTTTGCTCACCACAAAATCGCTAATCGCAGATGATATAAGCATGGCGTCTGTATCGGGTTTTAAATTTACGATATCAATAAACATGTTGGCCCGTCGATTCTCGCGTTGTGCGGACCAAGTCAAAATCACCTTGTTCAAGGCGTTTTGTCAAGGTCTGTACGCGGGGAGTCTGTGGGTCAGCTGTACCAAAAGGTCGTTAGATGTCTTACGCGTTCAGTACAACAATGTTTTTAGGATGTTGTTGGGACTGCCCCGTTTCTGTAGCGCATTGGAGATGTTCGCTCAGAATCGAACTGACGGCTTCCATGCAGTAATTCGTAAAAAAAGTCGCATCACTGATGCGAAGAACGCGGGGCAGTGACAATAGCATCCTGAAAACAGTTGTGGAGAGTCCTTACTCCCCGATTCTGAGGCAGTATGTGGGGATAATGGTCGGGTAGCTCATTCCTCACTTTGTCGTTCTCTGCACATTCTGCCTCAGACACTTACTTTGTTGTTTGTTTCTTGGCTGTTTACTACTAACACTAGTTATAAGATATGTTTACTAACAAAATGGACTATATTGTTGTCCGAATCTAATATATAAATAAATAAAATGAATGCGCCAACATTAAACAAAACACACAAGTTATCAACATGATTTATTTGTTTTTTATCCTCGGTTTTTAGCACTTGAGGTCACCATAGAGATCACTGTAATTAGGAATAAATCAAACAAAATGTTTGTTTTTTATTCGCTTAAAGATAGTTTTTACTGTCGAGGTCTAAGTTCAAATGTTTATCTATTCAAAATACACATAAAACATCATCGGTTTGTTGTTGTAGATGATAATAACATGTTTTATTTAAACACTCTACATAAGATAAAATATAAAGTATTTTCTAAATAGTTATTATTAGTTATTCAGTCTATTGACAGATGGAGAATGTTGTAGGTACCGCTGAACAGTTGTCATACTACCACATCGCTGACCACGTCAGTGATGACTTGATGAGTGCTAGAGACAGTCATGAGTACTTATTTGTTCTCACAGGTTCTCACTAAGATATATCATGGAATCCATTCCAAAAAAACCTTCCAAGCGCATTGCGTTGCGCACCCTTTTGTTAGTCAAAAGAGTTGACAGAAATATTGGTTTCCATCTGTATAAAAACCAAAACAAATATAAAGCTGTCATATCTCTTACAAAACGCTTACTATCTTCAGAATACCAAAAACTTCTTACAAATCTTACCCAGCACACAACACATGTGATCACCATGCGTGGAAACAATGTCCCACGATAAATCCGTCGCCGCGCGGCGCAATAACGCATGCGCTACAAATTGTGATGCTCGCGAGCATCTAAACGTGTCAGCAATGCGCCGGCGACGCCTATCGTAATGTACGGGAGAGGGCGCAATGATTACTGCGGATATGGGAGTCAATAAAATACAGATTTGTTTTTACTGAAATGTTAATGTAAACTTAACGTGAATTAAGCCAATATTTTCAGTTCATTCTATTAATTTTCAATATTTCATACCGACAGTAGTCAAAGAAAGAAGAAATATTACGAGTATAGCGATACAAACAAAAATGAAAAACGCTCACTTTCTCTGTCGTGAGTAGGTATGTGGAAATTCTCATGGTTAGCATCCGTCTAGTGATAGGCGGCTGGAGACCAATGTCTGATTGTTGTTAACTAAAGTCACTCAGTGGACATGTTCAGCTCAGAAGATGTGGGACCCTGAGCTTTTCTACTCGTGCACGTCCTTTGAAAATAAATTCAACCGTGTACGAACTACATAAGCTATTCGTGCAAATAATAAAACAAGGTTTTTAGCGTATAACAGAAATAGCCATTCTACCAGTATCATCACAAAAAAATGCTCAAGCCATGCTTTACGAACTGCTCGTGATCCACTAAACTTGTGGCAAAGAGTCTGGGACTGCGTCTGTTTTGGTTCTTGAAGTTGGGTCAAGATGGGCAGGCTTGACGCGGTCTATGCTCACGGTGAGTTGTTTACCACGCACATCTATCGTTAGGGTTTTGTCTTGCCTCCGTGTGATCTTGTACGGGCCCGTGTACGGTTGTTGCAGTGGACGTCTCACCGTGTCATCTCGTAAGAAAACATGACTGGTGGACGCCAGGGCCTTAAACACGAATGTGGCCGGCTTGTTGTGGCGAGCTGCCGGTGTGGGTCGAATGGACTCCATTTTACTTCGCAGCTGAGTCACAAAGTCCGTCATGTCACTGGTGCTTTTTGATTCCTGTGGCGGCACGATGAGCTCTCCTGGAAGGCGCAGGGGTTCACCGTAAACTAATTCAGCAGCGGAACTATGGAGGTCCTCCTTGAGTGCTGTCCTCATACCCAGCAATACAAGGGGAAGTGCCTTTGACCATGTGCTTTCGTGGCACATTAAAGCGGCCTTTATTTGGCGGTGCATGCGCTCCACCATACCATTGGCGCAGGGATGGTAACTCGTTGTTCGAATCCGCTTGATTGCGCACACGTTCATGAGGCGCTGAAACAAACCGGATTCGAATTGCCGACCCTGGTCGCTGGTCAAAATATTAGGCACACCGAACCTGGATATCCATCCTGTCACCAACGTATCCGCCACTTCCTCTGCTGTTATGGACATCATTGGCCAAGCTTCTGGCCACCGCGTGTACCTGTCCACCGCAGTAAGGCAGTAAGAAAATCCGTGTGAGTGCGGAAGCGGACCAATAATGTCTATGTGAATGTGACGGAAACGAGCTGATGGAATGGGGAAGTTGGCCAGAGGCGAGGAGACGTGGCGTGAAACTTTGCTGCGTTGGCAGTCAACGCAAGAGCGCGCCCAGGCGCCACATTCCTTGCGCATCAGGGGCCAAACATATCGATCAGCCACCAGGCGGGCGCTTGCACGCGCGCTGGGGTGGCTTAGGTTGTGTAGTCTCTGGAATGCAGGTCGGCGGAAGGCTTCTGGAAGATAGGGTCTTGGCTTATCCGTGGAAGTGTCACAGTAAATGGAGACATTAGTTCCAGGTATGGCGACTTTTTCCAACTTTAGGGACGAGTCAACCTGCATCCGCCGGAGTTCTTCGTCTGTGGCCTGTGCATCCGCAAGCGCAGCGTAGTTCTCTTCAAGGGAGAGGGACTCAACGCGAGACATTGTGTCAGCTACGATGTTCTCCTTTCCTTTAATGTGCACAATATCGGTGGTAAATTGAGAGATGAACGAGAGCTGGTTGAGTTGCACCGGTGGTAGCTTCTCGCGGCGCTGGAGAAATGCGTAAATCAACGGTTTATGATCCGTATAGATGGTCACGTGGTACGCCTCCAGTACATGCCGAAAATGTTGCACTGCTTCGTATACTGCGAGTAACTCACGGTAATATGCTGGCCAGGTGGTCTGGCGTGCAGTCAATTTCTTGCTGAAGAAAGCGAGAGGCTGCCACTGCTCATTGAGTAACTGCTGTAAACAAGCACCAGCGTGGTTTGAAGAAGCGTCTGTGAATAGTCCCAAAGGAACGTTAGGGACTGGGTGGGCTAGGAGAGTAGCAGTTACGAGGTGATCTTTACACTTCTCAAAAACGCATTCGAGCTCTGGTGTCCATGGCACTGGTTTGGCACCCTTGAGCTGTGTAGATGCCAGGACATTGATCAGTGGAGCTTGAAGCTCGGCGGCTTTAGGGAGAAAACGGCGATAGAAGTTGATCATCCCTAAGAATCGCCGAAGGCCTTCCACTGTTTTGGGTAGAGGAAAATTTCGCAAAGCATCTATCCTTTCCGGTGGTGGGCGGGTACCATCCTTAGAGATCCGGTAACCGAGGAACGTCACCTCTGCAGCGGCCAGCACACACTTAGAAGGGTTAACGACGACGCCATACTCAGATAGCCGCTGGAACAGGACGCGCAGGTGTTGGGCGTGCTCAGCAGCGTTTTTGGAGAAAACCAGAACGTCATCTACGTACGGGTAGCAGAAGTCGAGTCCTCTCACGACCTCGTCCATAAAGCGCTGAAAAGTCTGCCCAGCGTTACGGAGACCGAAGGTCATGAAAGGAAACTCGAATAACCCGAAGGGGGTAGTAATGGCTGTCTTGCAGATATCCGCCTCAAACACTGGTATCTGTTGGTACGCTTTGACCAAGTCTATGGTGCTGAAGATTGTGGCACCAGCAAGGTTGTGGGAGAAATCAGCTATGTGTCGGACAGGGTATCGGTCTGGGACGGTCCGAGCGTTCAGCGCTCGGTAGTCCCCACAGGGTCGCCAGCCATCTTCACCTTTGCGGGCCATATGCAGCGGTGAAGCCCAAGGACTGTCTGAAGGTCGCGCAGTTCCACATCGCACCATTTCCTCAAATTCCTTCTTCGCAGCCAGAAGTTTCTGAGGCGCGAGTCTACGAGGACGACAAGAAACAGGTGGTCCGTCGGTAGTCACGATGTGATGAACCGTTGAATGCTTCATGATCCTTGGTAAGCCGGGTGGTCGAGTTATATCCGGAAATTCCGATAGGATTCTGCTGAATGGTGAACCCTCAGCGGCAACTGTCTTCACGCTTGGTTGGTTCACTTGAGCTATAGTAGCAGGTACAGACATTTTAGTGCTGCCATCTATAAGACGCTGGCCGCGGCAGTCGGGCAGCAGGTGGTAGTATGATAAAAAGTCAGCACCAATGATTGGTGTGCTTACATCTGCTATCACAAAGTTCCACCTAAACTCTCGGCGGAGACCTAAATTTAAACGAAGAGCTGTGGTGCCGTAAGTTTTTATTGAGCTACCGTTGGCTGCGCGCACGTCAAAGTCAGTAGAGTTGTAACGTCCTTTGAGAAACTGACGAGGGAAACAACAGAGATCGGAGCCAGTGTCAATCAAAAACCGACGTTTTGATTCAGAGTCCAAGACAAATAAACGGCGGCCAGTTAGGGAGCAATCAGTTTCCGCCACTATTGATTGCTCACGGCGTTTCCCTTTTGATTAGAATCCCAGGTGCAAGGGTTTATACATTTATTTGCTTTTTCCCGGAATCTTTTGTGGTACCAGCATAATTGGTCCCTAGCTTGAGACGATGGCCGAGATTGCGAATGAGCGCGCCCCATTGACCTTGAGCGTCGAGACTGTCCTGCTGCTTGGTCTCGAGTGAGAGTATCAACTTTCCTCGTCAACTCCTCAATACTGCGCATGATGATTCCAATGTCAAATGCGGCAGCAGAGTGGACTGATGCTGATGGGGCGGGCGGGGTCTCAACTATACTGTCCGCAATTTCCGCAACCTTGTTAAGTGGGAGGTCCACTTGAGCCATGAGAATTCTCTGTACCTCGGGTGGAAGGCGGCGCATCCATAATTCCCTAAGGATGCCTTCATCTCCCACCGAAGTACCAGCCAAGGAACGTAGGTGGCGGAGAAACGCGCTAGGCTTCCGGTCACCAAGTTGTTCTTCGCTTAAAAGCTGACGTGTGCGCTGGACCTTAGAATCCGATAAGCGTCTGATTAGTTCCTTTTTTAGGTACTCATATCTGCCTTCTGTAGGTGGGTTTGCTATTATGTCTTCTACTTCTTCGGCTACACGAGCATCCAACACAGACAGTATGTGTCCATATTTGGTGGCATCCTGTGTAATGCCAGCAATTTGAAATTGTGCCTCAGCCTGTGCAAACCATATGACAGGCTTTTCAACAAAAAAATTCTGCAGCTTGACGGAGACACCTGCAACGCTTGTAGTTGTAGAAGATTGAGGTTGTAATTGAAAACGAGCGAGCTTTTGCTCCAGCTCTATGACCTTTTGTTGGAGGGAATTTTCTTCGTCTGGCATGGTAAAAAAAATAATGAAATTTAATAAATAAAGAAACCAAGAAAACCAAATCGAATTATTAGCCGTTAACTTGAAACCCAGTATTAATTGCAACCCACATTTGGCTTCTGCTGTTGTAACCAAAATATAACTTCCATGCAGTTATTAGTAATAAGTATTATGGCAAACAATGTCAAACAAGAACACAATAACCAAGCAAGATAAGCTTTAAGAACATAAAAGTAAAATCAAGATGTCAATTTAGTTGGTATTGTTTCTCAATACAATCTGGTTTTTATAATATTATCAAATAATACAGTTATAAAAAATATAGTAATTATGGTACTTATTGTAAAAAGAAATTAAAAATTATATTAGGCATATAAAATCTTACATAATAATAAATGTGCAGTAGTTTCTTGCATGTGGATTGTTAATTTAATATTACTTACATAACTAGCTTGACAGTACCTTACTTGTGTTGCAATATTGCTAACACATAAATTATGATTTTTAGTAGGTAGGTAATTAGGTATGTAAGCAACTAAAATGGTTTCAAATATTCTCTATTGATGTTTAATACAACAACAAAGTAATCTATTATTATACTGTTTGTACCATTAACTATTTGGTTCTTTAGATAAATTATTTGTAAACCAACACCAAATTTAAATGAATTAGCGACATAAATAGTAGCAAGTATTGTTAGAATAATGAGAGTAGGTAGCCTTATATAGGTTATTGTAAACAATTTTAAATCTGAGCACAAACAATCAAACCAATGTGTTAACTAAGCTCTAAATATAATTATGTGAAGAGGCGGCACACTCAGGCTAAAACTTGTTATTAGCTCAATATTTATGCATTTTGCTTGGTCTATGAAGGTAGTTTAACACTCATGCACTTTTTGTAACTTATAATCACTGCAATTGTTAATATGGGTAAGGGTAAAAGTTTAAACACCATGCAATACCAGGAATCCCGTTGAAAAAACTTGTGGTAGTTGTCACACAAAACTTGTAGAGAGTTACAATTATGTTTGCTCACCAGATCCGTGGCTATGTTACCATTTAAATATGTCCATGGGCCATTGTTTCTCTCGTGCTGGAACTTAAGACTGGGTACTTGCACCATTGAATACCAGTCCGCAGGCGAGTCGAACTTGCAGTGGAACAGGTTGCACAAACTGAATAGGTAGGTAGTTAGGTACACCTCGGCGTGTCGGGCTCAGCCGTCGCAGGGAGCATGCGAGCACGATCGTACATTCTTGTTGTACTTGGTAAACACTCGTCGGCTTAGGCTTCGACCTCCAGGGCCAGGGTGTTGATGAAAACGGTAGCGACGGTAGCTTTGTACTCTTTCAATACTACCACACAGGGTAGGTACCTGTATATACTCGGCAACTAGTTTTATTCACAATATTTTTCTATGTAGTCGGGGTCACCATTGACGGGTCGGAGGTTCAATCATACGAAAACACCGACTCGTTCTTCATAAAGTTTATTGCTTAACGTATTACATTATTACACGACTCACAAAACTGGGGAAAACTTAAGTCACGAAACAACAAGCTTAATTATCAGTGGTTTTACAACGGCTTGATGACATCTTAAACTTGGCGGGAAAAGCCCCCTAGTGTCACTCTTTTTGACAACCCTCTACCTTGTCATTCTGTTGGTGTTGCCAACAGAAACCAAATGTGGAGCGTTGCGTTCGCCACAACTATATCATTGCAGTATAGTTGTTTATTATAGTATAGTTAGTTGGTAACCAGTCATTGCTTTGTTTCCCCTGTTCAGGTTATCCCAAGTTGCAAGAACCAAGTCAGCATGTAGGTATTTTTACGATGATCGAAAAGCCAAAATTTTATATGGGTGGTTTTTATGGGTAGTTTGTTTATATGTACGTATTTATTTGAGCACGTTGTCTACGTTAGGTAGGTCAGAAGTAAATGAAAGATCTTTAACTGAACAATTCAATGCATTTACGATTACTATACGATCTTACTATCTGATCTTTTGAGTCTCCTAATACAGGCATTTTTTGCTTACAAGGAGGCTCCAATCACTAATGTGTTTTTCTCTTATGGTTACGAAATAAACAATTTTTTTTTTTTTTACTAAACCCTGAGTCTCGTCCAACCCTACGTCCACCACTCACATACAAACGTCCTCGTTTAGTACGGTAACTGAGTTGTAAGCCATAATGGTTGATGTCAGATGTTATCGCGCTCACCCGGCGCCCGCGCACCCACTGATTTCTGCGAACCCTTATCACTCCGCTTCATAGTAAATATTTTAATATGGATAATATTATATCGTGACTTGCCTTCTGTGTACAATTAAATGAAACAACTTTACTAGATTACATTCTTGGGATTTGGAGGTTAAGGTTGTCTTTCACCTTCGATAACCTTAGAGTTAAACATGAAATAATTAACCCGTGAAAACAAGCATACACAGTACACACTAATTCGGTCTTTGGTACAACAAAGAGACGAGAACCTGTAGAGAAAAAAATCAAAGTTCCTAAGTCGATAAGGCGACTTTGGTTCGTTGAGATTCGTATCAAATGTTCTGCACTGGCTGACTGAGACCACATAGGAGGTATGACAAGTTGCCTTGTACCTATTGGTTTGCTGCGTAAATAGGCAAGCTAACTAATTTCATTTACTTATTGTAGGATGACATAAATTATCAGAAATCCTATTAGGTACCTACTGAATAAAATGTACTGCTGCTTGATCTTCTATTTTTATGATATGAAATATGACCTGAGTCCACAACACCGAGCTGATGGCTGACAGCTCCACATTTATACAAGTTTCCACCGAAACATAGCACCAACGTCAATAAAAGGAGGTAGGCAGCAAAAACAGAGCAATTATGCTAATTAACTACCTTAGCTACATCGCTAAGGTACTGGCAGCAAACAAATGATGAAATATTTCTGTATTTTTTGGAATTAATTAGCTAATCGTTACGTGACTGTGACGTGTTTTTCAAAAAAAAAATTATTACCTATATGAAGTTTTCGTTCATAAAACACGTCAACTTAAACAATCATCACTTACTTTCTTGCTGCTAGTACCTACATCGTTATTTTTTACACCCTCATTAGGTACTTGCTAAATAATTCATTTGAACCATATTTAAACTGACGCCATATTGAATTAATGGAGATATGCTAGCTATCCGCTATGCCCCGGCTTGGTTCGCCATCATCTCTTATAACAAACTATTAGCACGGTAGTGTGGGCGTTACAACGCAGACTGCAAGCCTATACGTATAGCAGGACTCTACTAAGGACGGTTAATTCGCATTTTCGTATTTTAGTTGGTTGTTAGCAGATAGCGATCGCTGATGAACGGATTATTAGTTTATTAAAGAACTACATGTAACATTGAACAGTTTCTAACAGTATTTTCCCATGTCTTGAGCGACTTCCCCTTACTTTGTCCTACATAACTCAACTCCACAATGAGGTCCAATTAAATCCATATTAAGTCTGGATGCGGACTTTTCAATGAAGGTCAGTATTTAGCTGGTAACTTTTGAACTGAATGTACGTCATTTTGGTACGCATAGCAAAGCATAGACAAACCATTACCAATACTTTATCTTAGCTTGGTGAGTATGGCAGCATTCACTCACGACCTTCCATTAGAACAATCTACAAAAACATTATAAAATGTACCTAGATGCATTCGTTGAACTTTCGAAGTTTAGATTCCAAACCATTTCAGTGATCTCAGGTTTCCCATTCATGACAAGTATTTAGCAGAAGCAATGAGTCATGGACAGACGGACGTGCTTCAACATGAGTGTAGGTAACAAGGTGCCGTATGTACTCACGCGGGGACGTGAGACACAACATCATACGGGTTTTTCTTGAGAAGTCGCGCAGCCTCCGTCGAGCTGCGGCCAGGGGCTGCACACGCAACTAGCAACACTTTTCATTGAAAAATGATATCTATCATAACTGAACGCCGTCATTGCTGAGCCTAGATGTTTAATAAGTATAACAAACGTCTAACAGAAGTGAAGAAAAATAGGCAAAATGATGAAAGCTCCGGAGATTGTAGAACCTAGGCGTCACACAGGGAGGGCCGGCCCTATGTGGAGACTGTGGCTAGTTGTAGGTTTTTATGGCTGTGGTCGATAGAGGAGTCCGTTTATTTGACATAGGAGGTGGAGTGAGAGGACCCCCTTATCATTATTGGATCATTGAGTTCCCTTCAAAATGGTTGAGCTGAATGGTGCTGATCGATACGTCATGTTCGTGAACGGGCGCCGTCAGTAGGCACTGGTCATTTCTTAGCTGCCACGGCTTATTTTAATTCCATAATTGTTTTTATCTTTTTATTACGGACGCTTTTAACGTGCACGTCTTTCTACATCGTTCTCACATGTATAATTACAACATGAATGATGTAACCACTTTATTGTAACAATATTTTGATTTAAAAGAGTGTCCATGGAGTTTCTTGCCCGTTCTTCTCCATAGGTACCTACTACGCTTTGGAATGGGCAACTAGCTTCATCTTTCTGACTGACCGACCCCTTGACAATTCAAAAGTGCCTGTAATTGGTTTATTTAAAATAAATGCTTTGAGTTTGAGTTTATCTGGAGTCTTCCTAAAGCTGATATTATATCCTTAACAGAAAAATGTTAGCAATGACGAAATCATAAATAAAACAACAATGCTCCGTGGCCATCCAATTTCAATAATTGGAAATAGATAGCTACTCAATACTCATCATTAACATGGGTAGGACACACCTCCTGTTCGGAAATAAGGATGTGTAACTTGCACATAAACTACTAATGACCACTCCCCATCAATTCCAATTAGTCTATAATAAACTGGCTGACTAATCAATCGTTGCTATTAATTAACTTTTCTTGCCAGCCCCGTGGGACGGACGCGTGGTCGTCGCCTGCGCAGATACCTCGTACGAAGTGAGGTGACACCAGGCATGCGTCGTAGAATCTTAATTACCGTCTTTAGAGTTATAAGACCTGAAAGGAGCATCGCGAATGTGCTATGAATGTATGCGAACTCAAGAGGACTCGGGGCAAAAACTTGTTTCAATTCATTCCGTATTCTAGAACTTTAGTCAATTCTCAAAAATCAATCTTCATTTGAAGTCACACAATTCTAGGTGAGAACCCTTTTTTCCGCCACTGACGGGACTCTGCCGGGACCCTGAGCGTGGAAGGCTCTGACCTGCAGCACCTGACGTAATAATATGGAGTGGATAGGTCCCTGAATAAAGATTTAAGTATAGCTATACGTGCGAAATCAGGCACTTACTTTCGCGGAATACAGACGGAAAACTTGGAAACAGTTTTTATGTAGTATCGCACGGAAGTTCCTTCCAGTGGATATTGCTCTACGTTACTATACTTATCTCTCGCACCAGCTCCAGGTAACATGTATAGCGTAATTAGATACTTGGTCGAACACCAATGTATTAGCTGGTGTTGGTGTTGGTGCTGGTGTTGGTGTTGGTCAACCATGCAGCTACTAAGAAAGACTACTTAATTAAAACAGAAGTGTTATTCCTAAGAACCTGCCGGTTTCCTACTACAGCTTTTACGAGTATTTTTGATTAATCGTTTAGATACGTTTATGGGGTGACATGTATTTGCATAAACAAGTATACTGGGAACTGTTCGGTGAAATTGACGATTGATTTGATTGAAAATTGACGCAGTGGTTAAGCGATTGACTGCTGCGCTGCATGTCGCGGGTTCGATTCCCACACAGAACCAATATTTGTATGACCTGTAAGTAGTTGTTCCGGGTCTGGCTGTTTGTGTGTGACTTTAAATGTGTGTAAACGCACCTACGATATAGGAGAAATTCCTAGTGTGGGGCCACGTTTTTAAAACAGAAAAAATTAATAGAGTAGTAAAAGAATTATGGACACGCTCTAAGTGAGTGTAACCAGTCTGATAGTCTTACAGCTTTCTATATATATATTTATTGTAACTTAAGATTTATCTTATTAAAAAATATATATTAGAACATACCTAGGTATTTTTATGTATATTCTGTACCTATATCTTATTAAAATAAGTTGCTACCTATTAGGTATTCATGCTAAATTAATTTGCATGCCCTAAACAGGCAAAATATTGACTGTACATTAAACCACCAACTTTTACAACTGGTAACACCCATATTTTCAGCAAATAAATGAATATCATTCTTATAAGAATTTGCACGTAAATTGACCTAAAGATAGAAACTTAGGATATAAATCCGACAACAAAGAAGGTATTTAATTCAAGTTAAATTTATCCTGTGTCTATCCTTCATATTAAATAATGATTATGTACTTATAACACATACAGTTTACCAACTTTCAACATAAAAGATTTCAATAACTTCTGATTTTACTTTAATGTACAACATTCGGTACCAATATTTCTTGCTATTTCCCTACTTTATTCCAATTCGTTCACTCTATTACACGAGAATTCTATTTCCCTTTCATTCCTCACCAATATAACCGTAAAGCTGCTTCAAACATCCGTATACGAACAGTAAACCATCCACAATTCCTTGTGAACACCTCATCTTGAGTTTCACGAGCGACATCTTAAATCTTAAATCATCGCCGAATTTCCCATGTTATGACGTCACACTTTACGCCATACTTACTGATCTAGCAGAGAAATGACAGAAGTCCCACTGCTAGGTATCTATACGTATATGATATGTATTACAAAAAGGTAAAATAAGTGAGTTTGTATGTAGGGGAAATCTTTGGTACTACTCATGTTATAGTTATTAGTAATTAACTGTTTATTTATTTTACTTCGAAGGTCATAGTTTATCATTTGTGACTTGAAGTTACAGCTCTAAGAACTTAATGCAGCATTGCATATATAAGCGGGCACGCCCTTTGTGTCTGGAGGCTTTTATTTAGGTATTAAATTCTGTTTGCGTTTTTATTATTTATTTCTGCTTGAGTATAATAATTTTCAATGTTTTAGTTGGCCAATATAGCTATATATTGGCGTGTGTTAGCTGACATAATTCAATTTAATGTTTTGTGTTTCGTAATGGTAATTACTTACCACTGTATAGAATCCAGTTCTTCTAACTGAACAGACAGCTGCTGCAGCAGCTGTGCTGCTGGGCAGTTTGTTGCGCCACTTCTTCTTCCCAACTAAACCACTAGGAAGTGGTGAAGAGCAGGCGTGCCGGGCGACTGTCTTAAGTAATTTTCACGTTCAAAATGTGCTGATTCTCAGCCTAGTTTTCTATTCTGATTTTCATCCGATTCCTAAAATTATTTCACTACTGGGAAGGTACAGTATTGCCGAGTGTTGTAGGGTATACTTTATGTTAGAACAAGAAATGCCACGCGTACGAAGTAGCGGGCAGGAGCTAGTTTGTCATAAAAACGTCACACGAAAACAATGGCCGTGGTAACCCATCACAATAAGCATCGTTCTGCCGCAGTCGAATAAAAAAAGCTATGGCTAACGTGTTCCCGTCAGCTGCCATCCTAAAACCATCAAAATCAGTCTTTTGATCACTGCGTGTAATAACGATGGGAACTCAGATAGCCAGGTGAAGTGACCATCTTACCTTAGTTAAACGTGGGAAAGGTACTTTTTCCATCGAACAAATGTCTAACCTCTGCCGTCGATATGAAAATTGTCCAACCGTCATGCCCGAGATTTACTTTATATCGACCTTCTGCACCTCCCTGCCGAGTGTGTACGGTGCGTACCTCACACAATCCACGAGTACCGCATGAGAACAATGCATTGCGATATATTTCCTCACTGTGCGGGACTCAGAGGTTTCCATGAAGCGTGTTGTGGCACATTTTCATAGGAATCACTGCCACATACACACACACGCCGGGATTGGCTTTCTTTTCCCTTTTCTCGGTTATTTATTGTTCACTGACATTCTTCGTATAAATATGATGACAATATTTCTTTGTGGCATTGTGTTTTTATTTTGTATGATTACCAGAGTGAGATGTGTTTGTCTTGATGAAAAGATTTTGATTTACTTGGCTTTCAGTAATGTTTTGGTTGATTCGCCCTTTGTCTCAGTGGTTGACCCTTTTAGTGTTAACCATTTTGGCAACGAGCCGAACAGGATAGACGCCGGGTAAAAGCCAATATGAAATGATTAAAGATATCATGATATACAAATTACTTCATCAACAGCGAACACTAAACAATTACCATACAAATAATTACCACCCTTCTAATCAAACGCAGTTAGTAATAAATAAATTAAACATTAACCAATTACGATCGATGACGTACAGCGGCGCGGGCGCAGCGTCCGGTGCGATTTACAACCGTTACAATACACACTGCCACACTCACCAACCTTGTCAAAATGTTATTTATATCAATTCTTGGTTAGGGTGGATCATTGTGGTAGGCCAAAAGCGATTTTGTGAAGAGACAAAAGAATGAAGCTGCTGATACTAGCTAATGTTTTATAATACGAGACAAAAGAATTGTAGATAAAACCTAGCCTATAATAACCATCGCACCACCTAGACGAGTCGGTAGACACCTCATGAATTAAATTCCAAACAGCTCTGTGGATGCTTCGAGAGTATGTATATTTTATCGGTCAACGAATGATGGGTACTGAAATCCTAGGCTGAAAACTGCAGAATAATAAATACATCATGGTAAACCAGTCTCCAGAGCTGGGCGGTCAATGAATAGAAGACAAAGCTGTCGTTGGCTATGAATGTGGAAGCGGAGAGCTACATGTTGATATTTAGTGTAGACTTTATAAAAGGTGTAAAGATTTAATTAATACGATAAAAATATAGACTTTGGATAAATAAACGGTATAATTAATATTATTATAATGGTAAGCTATTTATCACAAGTTAACATAGCAGTAAGTTCAACTAACGCTTGTCGCTACCGCTCGCACCGTGCCCGGAGCCTATCTCAAGCAACATCCAATAAATATGTAATTAATAACAATAACGCTAGACAGAACGCCATGACTCAATCACTGCGGGTCACCTCGCATTAACACAATATATTCACCCTGCACGATTATTTGGAGCTCAGCTGAATTGGGATTTATGAAAGTTGCAAATAATTAAGTTTGCAATTTGTTGCCAAATGTTTTGATGATATGATTATAACCGACATGAGATAAATTAATTTGAGCATTTCGCTTGACAAACAGATTCTGAATTTTAGACGGTATTGTTGTCAGAAGACTGGTCAGGGTCCTCGGGAATCCCAAGAGATTTTCTAATGAGACCCGCTACGCGTCTTGACTTATCTAAAAATAGAGGTTTAGTAAAGCTCTATAGCAACAGGCTTCCTGTTACCCGACACAACCATTTCTCAAACTTTTCCTATATTATCTCGAAAATGTTAAAATTAAGTCAAACAGCAGCTTCAGGTAAGCGACACGCTTGCTTCCGGCTGAAGCGTCCCGTTTCAGGCGTTAATTACTGAACATTTACAATGCCACTGAAAAGTGTCAGGAACGCCTTGTTTTTCTGCTTAATTTTGTGGTAGTTATCTGCTGCTTTCGGTTGATTTGGGATTTTTGAAACAGTGGAATGAACTTTTAATTTTTTACTGATTGTGTTTGAGATTTTGTGTGTTGAGCCCATCCCTGAGGTTGAGGTCATGTTCCTTAATCATTTCCGACTATACCCAAGAAACTTCCCTTAACATTTCAGAAGCTGTCAACGTAGTTAAATACCATGAATGAAGCGGCATCCTAAAACCTGGTAAATTAGGAAACCGCACCATGACAGAAACATCAGAATGATTACGGTACTCCTAACATCATCCTTGGAACAATGACGTGGCCTCTTCTTCGTTTGCAGAGAAACTACTCATCCGAATGAAAATCATGACTAACGTAGAGTAACCTTAAGAGTAACCCAAAACAGACTAAAATAGAAACACTTCTCAGTGCGTAGAATATTGTAACCGTTTTGAAACACCTTTTACGTTGTAGTGTTGACTTTCTGACCCAAATATTATTTCCAAGCATTCTATTGGTTTATTTCTGTAATAGTTTTAGATTCGCCCTTCATACACTGCAGAAATAAAGGATGATTTATTTCTTCTGAGAAAGTCAAACGAATTTGAAGACAACTCACTAAGATAAAAATTTAACTTACCTAGAACCTGGTTCTAAGGTATTCATCATGTTTTCGGAACTACTAAAAGGATTGCAATATCCTTTTGTTCAAGACAGGCAATTTAGATAAGTATTATTAATATTGACAGAATAGTCACGTTAAATACAAATAATATTCTGTAGGTATGAAAATAATATTCTGTAAAAATAATATTCTGTAGGTATGGTTTTCATTGTATTCCAAGTTCACAGGAGAAACTACTACCATAACATTTCATGTGACACCCAAAATTGGAAACCACCAAACCATTTAAACACTACAATATCTCTTTTTATCTACAAATATTTTGCCTCTAGCTATTCGCCTGTCACGTTAAACGAACCATTACAAATGTGTCAGAATCTTCAAATAACGCTTTTACCCTCCTTCCACCTTAACAACATCTCGAAACTTCAAGTTACAATACTTGTCAAAGTTAGCGGAGCTAACCGATCCTCCAATAATAGTGTGATTCAGTGATCGGAATAGGTAGAGCTACAATACCTAAAGTTCGAAAAAGAACAGAGAGAAAGTGGAGACGCCTTACGACAAAATATTTTTTCTGGGCTGATGTCCTGGTTTTCGGAACATTTCTTATGTACAACTAAAATTTACCAGTGACAAACAAAAGATAGAAAGAGCCGGTAAGTTTTGGCTTTTCTAGGAAACGAAAACATGAGGTGGACCCAGTTCTTTACCTGAATTAATAGAAAACGTATCTACTGGTTTTTTGAGAACGTTCTCCTTGTTTTTGATGTCGGTTAAAAAGGAAAATGAATTCAATTAGTTAACTGTATTAAATAACATTAATATTAAATGTACTTAAGTGATGTCCCAAAAATCGGCACAAATATTTTTAAAAAAAATTGTCGTAAGGAAGTCTCCACTTTTTTTGTCTCTGTTCTTTGAACTTTAGGTATATTAGCTCTACCTATTCCGATCACTGGGTGATAACTGTACACCGTAGGAGTGCCGTGGTGCCGTAGGAGTGCAGTTAAACTGTGTATCGTGCTGTCGAAAACTTTCAGTTTGTAGTGTTGCACCTCCTAGTTGCTATCCAGGGTTACTTGTAATTCGACTTATTATATGTATATCCGTCGGGAGCTGCTGCTGCTGCTGATGCCAAAATGCAACAAATTGAATTGTATGGCCAAAATTCAAGTTTTCGAGATATTTGAATTTTAAGGGTTTTTGGAGTAGTCAGAAAGGAAACGCCGACCCCATCTAGTTTAAAAAAAATATGATTGACGTGTAAAAGTGTTTGTTCAAACCTACTTACAGAAATAAAATCATTTATCATTTATCATTTGGATATTTAGCCAAAACTTGACACTAAACTCCAAAAAAAAAAAACAATAGTAAATTCATAGATAAATTCATTATTTCACATTTCTAAATAATGTATATACCTATATTAGTAAATTTAAGCTAATTAGGGACCATTTAAATGTAGTATCAGTTGTTAAGTAATTATGTGTATTATTACGTGCTTTTACTTAATATTCCATATCAAATTTTACTTTAAAGAACTTACTAAAATAAAAAATGAAGCTTTTTATTCTATTTATTTAATTAATTTTTTTCGATCCATTTATTTGGCAGAGTGGCAACTTTATGCAAATGTCATAAATCTAACATCAAATGCTATTAGACTAGACACGGTATAAGAAAAATAAAGTTTCAAAAGGGGATCACACGCTACTTAGCAGGAATTTAATTTAATTTTATCCGTGCATACAAAAAAAATAACAAAATACATTTTTCTACTCAAAGTATAAAGTGTAGGAAAAAACAATTTATTATTAGGCAATTATTATTGAGGTTAATGCTTCAGCTCTATCCATCCACATAAAAAGAAAGTGGGCTGACAAGGCTGGTGACAGTCTCTAGCAAAGCGTCGCACCGATGGTTGCGTGGCGGCAGTCTTCTGATGACAGAGATGATTTCAGGGGAACCACAGTCGTAACACGTCCCGAACTGCTATTTTCCGGCACAATCCTGATGATATCGAAGAAGGTGATCCACTAATACGATGACCACTTCTGGTCAAGGCTATCCTGTGCCATTAAATATGACGAGTCACTGGTAAGACTATAAATTCAGTCAGCATCACTATTGTGGATGTTAAAAAGTTCCTCCTCAGTGTTTTCTATAAATAAGTAAAGCAGCCACGTGTACTGACAACTGCAGTGTTCGGTTGCCGCGGTAATGTGTGTAACTCGATACACTGATGTGTTACTGGCAGGAATGCTGCCCTAAATATACCGGGGAGACTGAATATATTGGGATTCGTGGCGTTTAGCTGTTCATTTGTTTTGATTTATTTTCTCTGTTCGAAGACCAGAGTAAGTAATCCCACTGATCACTACCCTAGGGGACGAAAAATCGATGCATGCAGAACCTATCCACCGCCATCACAGAAGATTTTAGCCCTACTCGATTCATAAGCCTCTCGTTTAGTCACAGAATGTTTTATGATGATTAGGAATAGCACACCCAGCAAGCTGGTAGTTAGGCTGACTGCGCTGGCTATAAGGTACTATTAATAAAGATAAATGTTAAACATTCGACCCAATTCAATCTGTTTCCTTATATCTCGTGGTTACATAGCAATAAATAAGTTTTATTGTACACTTTCCGTTAACATTTTCAAATCGTAAATTAAAACATTATCACAAAACGGCGGGCGACATTTATTTTAGTGCGCGAAACAACGAAAGATGGCGGAGTCCGGCCAGGGCGCATTTTTGCCGACAATGGTCGGCAAAAATGCGCCCTGGCCGGACTCCAACAGGACTTGAGAGCTGGTCCGAAATAAGGCCACTCGCTGCCTCCTCGAAAACACCCTGGATTTTCTTTATTGCACATTTTTATGAGGAAGTAATATCGCGTATAATTCATAAACTCATACACTAGAAAGCTCCGATACTTATCTGAACTCAAAGAATCTTACCCGCTACGATATTTTCTTTGTTTTTGGACCATCCTACTAACTAAGTCTTAAAAGAAAATTATTTTTACCAATGAATTCCGAATGGAATAAAGCACTTTCTGAACTGTTATTAAATGAATTGATGCTAACTGAAAACTTGAAATGTTAATCAGAAACTAAAAATAAAAATAGCGAAAAAAAAATCTGCTGTTCCCCTACATTTATGTTTGTAGAACTCGTCAAAATGTAGGGAACAGCAAATTTTTTTTTCGCGATTTCACCTTTGGTACAAAGTTGTTCATAATGATGAGTACAATGACCTCTTAAGAGGTTGATGGTGTTTTACCAATAGCCCTGTATAAGTTTACGGTGTATTGAATCCTTATGTTGTAACGTGTACCTATGTGAAGTTGCATCAACTGAACAATCGATACATTTCATTCATTGTGAACGTTACTTAAGGCGCAAGTCACGACAATGGCGACTCGGTACGAATCACATCTCGCTGACAATATCAACTAATCCGATTATGTATCGAGATTAGAATCGAGTCCCTCCTATCGTTATTAAATCGATAACGAGGTGAATACATGTAGCGGGGTTATTCTTAAGTTAGCTGTAGGGTTACCAAATGTTGAAGTTTTTGTTGCAGATTGAAAACAGCTGCGCATGTATAATCCGTAGATAGAAGAAATCGCTATCAGTTTTAAGCAGTGTCGTGTGTCTAGATCTAAGCTTTTTTTGACAAAATGAAATGCAATAAATAATAATAAAAAAATGTCGTGATGGATACATAAATACGTACAGACATAAAATTACTAATGATTCTGGCCTAATTAGTGCATATAATTTTATTTATACACGAAACACCAGTTATTTTTGCAAATGATAACTGATAACCTTTTTTCAAGCCGTAGTATTTAACTGTATCTATTGCGCAGCTTATTTTCATAATTCGACTCCATAACATTCATTTTAAAACCTTTCAACTTCGTCATTCTCGTTCCTACTTTTCGCCGCGACATATTCACAAAAACACATCGATATCAATAAATTGAAGAGTCAAAGGTATAAAGAAATCCTCTCACGTAAAAATATTCATTCGACTGTGACAAGTCAAAGCGACAATTATATGGAAATTCAAAGAAACGTAATCGGATTATTTTGAGGCGACTGCGACAGACTACGACAAATGTGACGAGCGACATTTTGAACAGAAGATATGGTGACACGTCTTTAAATCGCTTCATGTGACTTCGATGTGTATCCATCGGTTGTAGATGCCTCAGTTCCGATTATCTCTTCGTCGAAACAGAACATCTTAACAAAGATCGCGTGTTGTGATAAAATCGCTCATTGTTCTTTTTATTTCGATTATTTTTTTATTCCGCTGTAACATCATCATCTGTCTATCTGTACCCCTACTTCACCAAGTAAAGCAAAGGGTTTTGTTGACTGCGTCATTGCATACTCAATGCCTTCTAATTTTCTAGTCACAGAGTGCTTCATGTTCAACCTTGAAGCAATGGATAGTTAATTGAAATCAACATTACATCTAAACCCATGCTTAGTGATCATTTTATTCCAATCGCATACGATCCTCTATCTAAACTGCACTCGATTCCTTTCCGTACATGTTCGTCCAGCAATAATGAATGCGTCCCTACACTTGGTCGTCTTATAGCCGATAACATCAACGTATATACATCAATTATCATGAGCATTACATTGTCGCAATGAGAGCTTTCTTCTACAGCCAGTGATAAAGTTATTGCCGCCTTCGGTTATAAGGTGTTATCTTTAATATTTTACTTTGTAGCGTAATGTTCTTAGGCTGTCTGTAGTGTCTCTAGGTGTGATAGGTTTAAGATTCTTATCTGTTTCGATAGTTATTTGGTTTAGTTTATGTTGCTTTCTTATTAAGGATTGGTGAGAAAGTTTAAGTAAGGGATGCATAAATTGTATAATCTCAAATGGTGTTGACAGCAAATTTTGTCACAATTCCAGGAAATAGGACCATTAACGTGTTTGAAGGTTAGGGTAAATAACGAACTTATCTTCTTTTTATTGCCATTTTTTTTTTTCTTTAAAAACGTTGCCTCAGTCTAGGAATTTCTCCTGTATCGTGGGTGCGTTTACAAACATTTAAACTCACATACTCAAACAGCCAGACCCGGAACAACTACTTGCAGGTCATACAAATATTTGTTCCGTGCGGGAATCGAACCCGCGACACGCAGTGAAGCAGTCAATCGCTTAACCACTGCGCCAATTGTGCCGTCACAAAATACTACATAAAGGAATCATTAAATACTACTTAAAGGAAAAATGATTTCGTGAGAATGAGAAGACTGAGGATGACTTACAATTAAAAAAACATTTAGATCAAGAATGTAGCGACTGCCTGGTTTGAATCTTGACTAGAGAATTAATTCGACATTGCAACAGCAAAAGGGCTTTAGGGAAGCTCTTTTTGTTGTTGTCGTCGAATGTTTCCAAAAACCATTTCAACAAAACATCTGAATCACCAAAACAAACAATTCTTTCGTCTGAACGAAATGCGGCCATTACGGTAATATCGTCAAATTCTGCCGTGATTGCGCAGGCGCAGTGATCCCGCTGAACGACTGAACACTGGCCTTTAGTCGGTCAGCGGCAAAGACAAAGACATTTATTCGTAGGATACGGTATTTACAAATTATAAATTAAATAAAATAAAAATAAATTAATTATTAGTATTTTTGTTACATAAATGGTATAGTTCTCGACATATCCACCGCTAGACGCGGCATACGAATATTTACATGTAATAATTGATACTAAAATTAATATTTAGTATCATAGTTTAAGTTAATTTTTATACACACACACTTATACCTAACACTAATTACACATTATACTCTAACGAAACTTACATTCTAATAAAAGCAAAACAAAACCAAAAAAATGTGCAGACTGTACCTATAATATAAATTATAATAATATAAAACACAACATTAACATTTAGAATCATAAAAATATAAAAAAGTGTATAACATATTAATAATATCGTAGGTACCTATTTATCATCAAAAAATTCTTTTATTGAGTAAAAACTCTTATGTAGTAGCCACGGTCTCAACTTATTTTTATAAAAATGCAGGGGTGTCTCTCTGATTGGTTTTGGAATATGGTTATATATTTTAATTGACATTAAGTAACTGTTTTTATAATGAAGAGTACTGTTGCAAAATTGGTTTTTTAACTTAGTGGGGTCCCTTTTTGTAAATCGATTGTTTTCTGTTACTGTTGAGAAGAAGTGTAAATTTTTTTTAACGAAAATTCCTGTTTCTAAAATGTACATACATGCTAGAGTTAGAATCTTTAGCTTTTTAAAAACTGGTCTGCAGCTCTCATATGGAGGTATCCCAACAATTGCTCTCAGACATTTTTTTTGTGCTATGAAGGCTCTTGGGACATGTGTCGAGTTACCCCATAGGAGTAAGCCGTATCTCAGTACAGACGCTACATAGCCATGGTAGGCGTTGAGTGCAGCTTCTTCATTTGCTGTTTTGCGTAGCTGTTTTAGCGCGTATACGAAGCTGTTTATCCTTTTACATAGGTTGTCAATATGAACTCCCCAATTACAATTTTGATCTAACGTTAAGCCTAAAAATTTGATGCTATTTTCTCTATTTATTGTTTCATTATGCTAGGGCTTTGTTTGTAGTTTGCAAATTGAATGAATTTTGTTTTAGACAGATTTACTTTAAGGTTGTTTTCATTTAGCCAGTTTATTATATCGGTAATGGTTTGCTCTACTTCCTGTTGGTGTAGTGTTTTGTCAATCTCGGGTATTATTACTGAAACATCATCGGCAAATAGCACGCATTTATGTTTTGTTATATTGGGTAAGTCATTGATGTATAACAGGAAGAGAAGAGGCCCAAGTATACTTCCTTGAGGCACTCCTCACCGCACTCCGGCTGTTATCTCCATCTTAATGCTGCGCCCCAGGACTTGTGACCTGATACTCTCACTCAAATAACACAAAAATAAAAGAAATCAGCACAAGACAGGCCATCTGTGAAACAATCAGTGGATAGATAAAATAATTCATCAGGGTACTGGGGGTTCTTTCATCAGTATCAGATATAGGTAGGTTTTTTTGTAATTTTTTTATTGCCTGAAGGGTCTCCTCTTGACTTCGATCTCACCTGATGGAAAGCGATTGATGAGGCTTACAATGGAACGTGCGTGCCCAGAAGATACCTGTTCGCTCTTGCTTTGAAGACTGACGAGTTATAGCTGTAAAGAAACACAGACGCCGGCAGAAATTCACCTATGGCCGTGCACATAATAATTGTTCATATACAAATTATTTTAGAGCTTATTCGCAACTTACTATTTATGTATTCAAAATAAGCATACGTTAAACCAGCATCAGCTTCGCCTTTGGTTATGTGGCACATAACTACATTCAGCACCAGAAAAATGTCAAGTCTGTTATATAATATAACTGCGGAATCTACTTAAAGTATTGCTTCCACATGCACTCCTCCTCCACATGCGCTCCAATACATTGGTGGATTATAAAGAGACTAGAATGCCGTGTCTGTCACATACTCTGTGGCACAGAAGTGCGCACACTCACAGTGGTCGGTGGGAGCTATCTACTGAAGGTATCGCCACCGCGGTGTCCAACTCAAGCCACAATAGTTTTATTTAAATAGTATACTATGTTGATAATTACCTACACTCTTACATAATGTAGCTTTGTAAAAAGACAAAGAGAGACGTTTTATTCAATTTCGTTGCGACACACTAACCTAACCTTAGACATAACGAAAACTAGAAACTTTATTAGACGATATTTTGCCAAAAGTAAATAAGAAGAATCGAAAGAAATAAATAATTAAGGTCAAAGAAGTATTACGTCAACCAAGAAAGATGTTTCCATGACTAAATTCCATTTGCATACTAATAAATAATACTAATTAACAACAACTAAAAATACAAATTACTTAAATTTATCAACTCAATCAGCATTCGGCACTAAAATAAACTAAAAGTAAACAAGCAACAAAATAATGTGATTAGCTAAAACATCCATACAATAAACGGGATTTGTATGGTAATGTTATTTAGAACTAAACAAATTTGTTAAACTAATTATTTGAACCGCGTGGCGTCAATCTGAGACAATCGTATCAATTAGCTATGTAAATAAACACATTTAAATATAACTTACAGAAAATGTATTCCGTAGATTGCCCACTAAGGTCGCTTACACCAAAAATCACTAAATATGTTTGGCGCTAAACATGTTTCTGTCAATCGCTTGAAGATGACAGAAATATGTTTTGGCGTTACACGGTTTTAGTGGCTTGTGGTGCAAGTAGGCCTAAGTCTAAGAAAGTTTCATTAGCCACATGTGACTATTCAGATTTGCTAATAGTTTTGTGCATATTGCATCGTTATGCATAGTGACATAAGTGTGATCCACGAGGCGGTTAGTTTGACAGTACCTACTTACCAAGGCAAAGAATTTTTTTTCGAGACATTGCCGAGCGGTCTCTTCACGTGACCAGAGGACTGGCGTATTTTTTGGCCGAAGAATCAGCATTGCCAAACAACGTGGCAAATCTGCCAGCCTTTAGGGCACTTTTCTCGTTAACAACGATGAGGACGAATTGTTGATGACCTATGATTTTTCTTGTCCCTTTTTTACATACATGTACATATTATTATTTTAAGATTGTTAGCTTTTAAATTCGGCAAAGATAAGTCCAGTCTATACTTGCCCGATGTTGTCACACAGTGGCGTATTGGTCCTGCCTGCTTTCAAAGTATTACTTTTTTCCTTTGACTCTTGATTAAGGAGTCATTAGGACGACTATATCCTACAAAAGACATATCACGCTTATCTAACGAATGAATTATATAATTTATCACTTACTTCTATGTACGTCAAAGGGTCACCTCTTATTATATGGGACTTAAATGTGACTGGCGAAATGTGGGTCAAAATCAAAGCCACGGTGGGTGTACCGGAGACTCTCCTCTGCTTAGCCCTTCAGAAACAAGGCGTGTGTTGTATGTGAACCCTCTGTACCGTGCCGTCATGTGGCTCGTCGCCGTCGCGGTCGTCCGTCGCCTAAATGTTTGCGGACTGCTCGAGAACTCGAGATCGATAAACCCGTGATAATGGAGGAAGTGTTTAAGTTTAATTGCGTGTGTGCGTGTGGGACTACTGAGATCCAAGCCGAGCCGAGTCGGTAACGAGTGCGTGCCACGCACCAGATTAATGTGGACAGGTAGCGCTTTGTTAAGTACAAGGTGATATACTGACGTCCAGTAGCGTTTCTTTATTAAACTAGTAAGTCGTTAACCTTCCCAATGCCTTTTTTTTAGGTTCGGAAATCATCAAGTAACTTTTCCCGCTCTGGGCGGAGCGGGAGGGCATGTCAGACTCTTACTGACTAAAACCCATCCGTGTTCCTTGAGTTGCCTGTGAAAGGGGCCACAGTAACCCTTTCGGACTTTCCCGCCACAACCTTCACAATCCCTGGGTGTTAATAACACGTAGATGGAAATGCATTTCAACAAGTTGTATAAGCGAGAAGAGCAATATTTTTGTATTTATGCTTTAGTATCGTTGTCTTTTTTTTCTTTAAAACATGAGCCGGTAATCATCTCCTGCAACCTCGCTCCTTGCGGGCATGGCGCATAGTGTTATTGGCAAGTATTCGTTGTAAAAATCCTTCTATTCTTGCCTATTCTTTGAGATAATAATCAAATATATATATCATTATTAATAACCCGTGGACGTCTTTCGGTTGAAATGATGATAACCATTCTGTCCTTACGAGAATCTGACATATCCGATCTTCTCGGCGTATCCGATAACGATATTTTTAAAATCCCCAAGTAGTTTTCCTATCATGTCGTAACACATGAAAATGTACAGAACCATTGTGTAAGTTTAGGAATGCAAATCGTAAATCAAGTGCGACTTTTGACAGTATTATGTTCTTTATTTTGCAAGCTCACGCTTCGGAGTTTGTTCTTAATTAGCAATATACTGAGATTTTTCTGATGGCTCATGATTGTTTTGTTGATTATCTTGTGTTTCCAAAATATTTGCGTTTCATTATCATATCCGTTTTCTGAGGTTCAAGTTACTTACATCTTACTTAAGTAGGTACCACCCTGACAAACAAACTTTCTAATGTAACCGTTAACGAAAGATAGCCCTTAGCTTGACGATGCCCATACATCAACTCATTTTATAAGACGAATCCCTTATTACCGTAAACTTTTAAGCACAAATCACCTCACCCAAAAATAATTTGAATACACACCATTTCACAACTTCAGTTACACATAGACCCAAACAAATTAATTCAAACGATGACAATCAGTTAATATGATTACAATCCATCCATGCTCTAGTTAATTGGTTCCATTCTTCTCTACAATCTATTCACTATTCACTTTTCACAAATTCTTCACAATACGCATCACTATTATAAGCCCGGGGACACACAGTCCTATCTTTATCTGTGCTGTGAACAAAGGAATGTCAAAACTATTCGTTTGACAATACAAATGTCACCGATTGTCAGGGGATAGACACACAAACGGCTGGTAATGTCAAAATATTTGACGCGTTTGGCCTTACCTGAGATAAAGCGATATGAGATAAATGCTGAATGGATTTTGCTTAAATGTTTAGTATTTCATGAGTTAAGTTTAGAGAATGGTTGGTGAATTGTGTCCCCATTTCACACCGCTTACTTGGCAGTTTGTTGAAACGGACCGAACTCGGAATGTGTGGAATATATTGTCGACTGAGCTCGCTACTAAGATCCTAATTTGCTGGTATTCTACTAGATCGGATTTGCTGATTAGGGTCTGCACGGTCTACGTTTGAATTTTGCCAATCCACGGGTCCGACAAGAGCTAAAACATGCTCTGATGATATTACAAGGTTTACTTAAACTACCGAGCATCTAAAGAATTATTATAAGTTTCATGGAAAAACCATAAGCACGAAAAGTAGCTTAAGTGCAACGTGCACAAGTTCTCAGTAAAAAGTTCTTAAAACATTATAATCCTTTACTATTCCTCGAACGCTGCATCTTTTATTTTTATTCAAATATTATAATCTGTACAATACAATCCTCACTGGAACTGATCATGGGCCCCTTATCGCCTGTCACAGTTTTTGGTAATTTTTTTGTGGCCAGGGATTATCAGCCGAGGTCTATTCGAGTTGACTTGTGACTGCTGTGACCACATTGTATTTTGCCCTCTTGTCACATCCGGATTAAAGTTTTTGCGATAAGAGTCATGACTAATAAGTTTTTAGATAAAAGTTTGTATTTACCTTTAGATGTGTTGGTTAAAAGGATGTTTAAATAAGAAAAGGTGCTGCACTGTGCAAACTGCAATAAACTTAAATAAATACAATTTGTGCGTGTTAAAAGCTACGTGCAAGTTAAGCAAACGGCATTCTATACTTAATTTTCTGTTGAAATCCACTTAGGAGAAAATACAGTACTTAAGAATTTTTAATGTATGTCAATTTCGCAATTTATTTGTCAGCTAGTTTCCATTTAAATAAAAAAAAAAACTTAATGAACTCTGTGCCAATAACCTTGTGCCATGTTTATAATTAGCCTCATTTTTTCCGATACTGAAATGAAAGTCATGCCTTGTACAGATACTCTGAAAGAACTAAATGAAAAAACAACACAATACAGGAAATGTTTGTATTTTCTCGTCTTAAACTTTTTGGTTAATGATTTGACGAGAAAATTCTTAAAAGACTATTTGGATGCTATTTGGGCAGTTCACTGTTCGGGGTAGAAAGGAAACAATATGATATATATATATATATATACAGGAAGTCGTAGAAAATAAAACTATGGTCTGTTGCAATAGTATGAGTTCTGATGAAAGTGTAAACAAACCCTGTTCAAGTTAAATTCTTACTAAAGGGAATTAACAACACATGTATCTATTTAAAAATCAGAAACAATCTCATCTCATTCATCTGTGTTTTGAAGGTTTCATCTTTATATCTTACCATTTTTTGCAACAATTGTTATTTGAATAACATTGGCATCGCAGGTACGTTTTCTGATCAATTTGATACATTTTCATCAGATACTTGTAGAACAGACTATAGGTGAGTTCCTTGTACCTGAAGGTAAATAAACCTTCCAAAATAGACTCAATACACACTAGTCTAATCCGATTCTTTCGTCCGGAAATCCTCCTACAATCCCGCAGTCGGAGGCGTCATTCGCGAAGATGTACGGCGCAATACATCGGCGTCTAGACACCGAGCTATGTGCTAATATACACGCTAATACATCACGGGAACTCCCTGAGATAAGATGTAGTAAGGATACAGCTGGAATATGTGTTACAGTACCTAATATCGGTGATGGATGGATGTTCACACGATGCATTGTCGTGTATATTCACTCTCGTGCTCACTTCCTAATTAATTAATTTTCTAATTAATTGGGACACATCTCTATCAGACGTCATCTGAGTGTTTACTTACTTCCTTTCCGTCACGACAACGATAGAATATCTAAGTAACTTGGATAGATCTTGAAAAGTCTTTGTTACAAGCTTTACCTCAACTGATTCTTATCATTTACCAAAGGGTTAACGCTATTTAATTTTCTCCTTTTAAAATAACCAAAAAACTAGCGTCACGAATTAGCACTTTTAACAAAATGCTTGTGAGATTATTCTATCTAGACAGTGGCATACATTTTCGGCACAACAAAAAATAAAAGGACAAAATTTTTGTATCTAACCTCACCTCATTTCTAGGTCACGAGGGCAAAATTGTGAATTTGCCCACGAATTTAGATCATGACCGGTACAAAAAGTCCTCAGTCGACGAAATACGAGAAATTGGACATTTTTGGGAACTTATTACACTGACGAGCAATATAAAAAAGCCATTTACAAATGCCTACAGAAATCTAAATATCTCTTAAGCCACACAAGTTAGTTACCTACATGAAGTAAAAAAATCTAGAAAACAGTATTATATTGTTCATTAAACCCTTATTGCATACTGGCTTGTTCGAAGTTATGGATAGAAAAAAGTAAAAAAAAAAATCATATTTCATATTTTTGGATTACATTTGAATACTTTTAGATTCACGGTGATTTAATTATTGTTTTTACCTTTGCGTAACGATTTTTTTACTAAAAGTGCTTACAGCAGCCGTTGACTTGTAGCACGAGACGGGACAGAGTGATGTTCTCAGAGAGAGTTCGCAGAGTAATGAATCGAGATTCATCAGAGAACAGAGAGACAGAGAGATGTCGAGTGTACAGACGGCCAAGCATGTTTCGAAGATAAAGCGACCCATTTAAGCTTAAGCGACCACAGACAGTTACTGACGATGTAAATAATGCTCTCGCTAAAATATTGCATTGGGACTAAATGTATTAGATTTTTGACACCTAACGTTAAGCAGGTGAAAACCAATGTATTAGTAAACGGGGCGGAATTGGATCTTGTGGACACCACTTCTTAGGTATTACTTTGGACTCGAAGCTACAGTGGGGTCATATATAATAACCAAATTGTCGAAGCGGCTTAGCTCTGCAGCCTACGCAGTCTATAAAATCCGTCATTTGACTGATGTAAAAACAGCTCGATTAGTTTATTAAAGTTATTTCCATAGTGTAACGTCGTACGGCATTTTGCTGTGGGGAAATGCAGTCGACATTCAGGCTATATTTATTTGTGCTGCAGAAACGAGCCATTCGAGCAATTTGTAACCTAAGTTGTAGGCATTCACTGAGGGATAAATTTAAGGAAATAAACATTATGACAGGCTCATCTCAATATGTATATGAGAACCTGATTTATGTAAAATAGAACATTAATCTATATTCTAAACATAGCGACATTCATAACATAAATAATAGAAACAAAGATTTACTAATTGTGCCCACGGCTAGGCTCCAAAAAATTCGTAAATCGTTTAAGTGCCAAAGTATACGTTATTACAACAAACTCCAATGCCGTGTTAAAGAACTGACTCTCAATAAACTTAAATCATTTATGAAACAGAAACTCTGTTGAAAATGTTCTTGAATGACGAAAAGGCTTGGGATTAATTAAGCTACTCCAATGTACCCCCAAGCAACAAACCATTTTGTACTTAGTGTTTTGGAATTAATAATGTCATTATTATTGATTTATTGAGAAAACTGACTGTGCGTCTGAGTACCATGCAGGCTAGATTGAATACTTGACTTTATAGCTGTGTGGCGGATTTGAGTATTTTATATACGGCCTACGCAAATGTCCTGCAGATCTAGTAGCGTCGTGTGACGGGTCGTTGAGCTCCCTAAAATTGGGTTGAGCTACACGATACTGACGAATGCCGTTTGTTAGGACAGGTCAACTAAAAGCTGGACTCTTTCTTCAAAAAGCCCTTCCAGGGATGGTCCTGCATTGTTAGACTCACATAAAATCTTAATAATACAATGTTTTGACTTTAAAAGAGACCATGACCTCTAAGTTTGTTTCGGCATTTCTTCTCAGGGATCAGTCAGCTGGAAAATGCCGGCGCCATCTAGTTTTAAAATATTGACGTGTAAAAGTGTCATGTATGATCTACTTACAGAAATAAACATTTCATATCATACGGGGGAGGTTCTGTATACGTGTGGGCCGGTATTTCATCAGATGGTGAAGCCGCCCGCGCCGCGCCGGTGCCGATAGAAAATGGCAATCTAACCGCTGCCGCGCTGTGAGATACGTAAACGAGATTCTTAATGAAAATCGGTCCGTATTTGGTCAATATGGGCGAAAATGCATTGTTTGTGCATGATAGTGTCCGGCCCCCCACAGCTCATGTGGTAAACGAGTACCTTCAAGACGTGGGAATCAATCAATCATCAAAATCAAGCTGGTGTGGCAGCGAGAAGCCCTGGCCTAAACCCTACCTAACATGCCTGAGACGAATGGGAGAATATTCCTCAGCATATGCTGAGGAATGAACCTGTCTGAAGTAAAAAATTAGTTTCATATTCGTAAACCCACTTTAAAAGAGTTCATTGGTTTTGGTCCAAATGTCTGTCCAAAAATTGTTTTTTCCTTCTATAACACATTCAATTATTATTATTTTGTTTCAGTGTGGTGTTTTTTTAATGCGTAACTAAAAACATTTGAATGTTACTTTTCACTTTAAGAAAATATATATTTTTATCGGAAATATTTCATGATTTAGGTAGTGGCTTTTTTATATTGCTCGTCAGTGTAGATACAGTTTATCTTATTGAAGTTATCGCCAAATCTTCAATGTGCCACATAGACAAACTAGTGAAGGTTGTCGAGTGTCCTACACACGACCCTCCAGCTTGAGAGTATGTAATTATGTATAGAGCGCTTATTTAATTGGCCAAACAAAACAAAATATGTAGGTGGCTATATTACTTTTTTGTATTTTTTTTATAAGAAAAGCGACCCGGCAAACATTCGTCATTTTATGTTTATAGATACCTTTTTTTTTTAGGTTGTGAATTCGTCAAATAACTTCTCCCGCTCTGGGCGGAGCGGGAGGGCGTGTCAGACTCTTAACTGAGTAAAACCCACCCGTGTTCCTTCAGTTGTTCCTGTGCCAGGGGCTACGGTAACCCTTTCGGACTTTCCCGCAACCCTGGCAGGCATCGGCCCTAGCGGACCCCGTCATTAATAATAATAATAAATTTATTTATTTCAGAACTAGTCCTGTGACATACATGTGAAATTATTAGATAAACATTACAAACGTCATCAATAAAAACATTATAAATTACAATTTTACAATAACCAAAATATGAAAATACACTATGTTTATTTTTTTCCGTACGCAAAATACGCGCATTGACGTGGAGTTGCGGACACCAGCCCGTATTATCTATCTACACTATGTTTCATCTTAGTCTAAATTTAGGTTTGGATCCGGAATGTTCAATATGCAGCCTGGTCCAGTACCGCATTATTGGGCAATTCAGATCCATCCTCCATGCGAACAGCTGAAGGTAGCGGTTCGGTTCGTTTCTGTCATTGGTGCTGACACCTCTTTGAGGCGCGCGTGGAACACAACGCGCCGTCGACCCGGGCCTGCTCCTTATCGGACGGCGAGCTACCCATTGCTCGCCGTCCGCAAGCGCCTACGGTGGCCGGGAATCGGTCTGGGATTCCCGACGCCCAGGGCGTCTCCTGCGGCGACTAGGGGCGTGAGGGCGCGAATTTTGCTTCTCCCTCACGCGTTCCGCCTCCTCCTTCGCGAGCACCGCCTATCGCCTGCACGAGGACACGGCGGTGCTCCGCCCAAGCCGGGCAGACCTCCACCGTGTCCTCATGTTTATATCTATAAATCGTCGTCGTCGTCGTCGTGATTACAGACAAAACCTGCATTTAAGTAGTATTCACGACCATGCTGGGAAAGTCTGTTTGAAAAACCTTTTTCATACAATATATGTACATGAAGTAAACATCTTCATATTGTGATGTTCCTTTTAACCAAAACTGCTACCACCCACTTTACTACGCTCCATTGCTGTCTTTATTCATACCCTAAGAGAGTCCTAAGCTTCCAAGCGAATTGCTAAACAAAAAAGGAGACATAGGAATGTTCTATACTCAGTGAATATAAATCAGTTAGCCGCGGGGGATGTTATCGATCTCTAGATGAATCGACGCTACTTATCGGAAGGGAACACTATATTTAAGCTGTTGAGGTTGGTTAGCATTAATAATGGCCAACTATAAATTCGCAAATAGTAGTTTAATTGCGATTTATATGTAATATCCATTTCAAAAACCAATTCGTTTTTAATACATTATCTTATTGGATTTCCGGCTTATTGGTTGATTCGCACGAATTTTCTCGCTCGGACCGGGCGGCGAATCGACACTTTTTTTTTTCTGTTCGCATGAAGTTAATTTATTTATGGCCGAACCGACGACTCCCGAAATACGTATACGGCAATTAGCACATTTTGAATTTTATGCAAAAAAGTACACTAGCGCACAGAAGTGATAAGTATTGGATATACAAACTCTGTGTCTATGAAGTGCTTGTGAAGTCAATTTTGAATTAAAAATTAGAATGTTGTGATGTACTTTTATCAAGTGTGGATTGTCTCTCACTCACTAAATTTTATGAATATATTTCTCCCAGTCGTTTCTTTTACTTACATTGGTTATGGGCCCAGACATCCAGACACCTAAAGTACGAGACCCAGGGTGGATCCCGTAAGAATTCTGGAGTTTTAAGTAAGACTGTGACCTCTGAGTTTGTTTCGGCCTTTCTTCTCAGAGTAGTCAGATAGGAAACGCCGATCTCATCTAGTTTTTAATATATGACTGGCGTTTGTACAAACCTACTTACAGAAATAAAATAATTTATCATCTAAGAAGCAACATTTATTTTCCAAGCTGCGAAATAATTATTTGTGCAAAGGAGCGAGCCCCTGATCAAAGAGAGTTATGATAGCAGGTGAATACAGGTGCAGGTAGCCTAATAAAAAATGATGATGATAAATGAATGATAATGAATATGGGTACTAGTAGTGGTGGGTTAAAAGTGGTGGGTAAAAGTGGTGGTAGTGGGTGGTAGGGTTTTTCGAACACATATGGTTTCGACAGAGAACCTGCTCATTTAACGCTATTGATTTGGCCTCCATACCAACATTTAAACAAGTTAATAAGTTCTATGGGGAAATCTATGTCCTCCAACTTCTTCCAAAGAATGTCATAGACATACCAGATCCAAAGCCCTGGATAGATCGAGGAAGCATGCATACACAGGAGTAAGTCTATCTGTATAGTACCTAGTACGACATGCTTAAGACACAGTATAGCACTCTCTGTGGACAGTCCCGGCCGAAACCCAAACTGATTATGGTGCTGCAGATGTAGATAATTATTTAATTGTATGTCAAGCAAGCCATCAAGCACTTTCGCAATGACAGTCGCTAATGAAATAGGCTCCGTCTCTCTTTCACGCTGGAACAATGATGGAATTAACACGTCATAGTACGGCCCCTGTAGGAAGGACATAAGGTATCCGAATGTCCGAATATAAAGAAAGTACAAAAAGATGTGGTAACACGTCACGTGGACGTAGACGAAGCACTAATCACTTTTATTGTTTCAGATTTAGAAGATGATAATGCTGTAAATGCGACGACTAGATTTTTCTTACCTATAATCTAAAGAATAATTTAGTTATTAAGTTTTACTTATTCATTCAAAATAATTTACTCTTATCACTTCTGAGCGCTTGTCTACTTTTTTATTAACTTAATTGCACAAAATTCATATAGCGCCAATTGTCTCAACTCTGGAGATTCGCCCACAAATAAATTCACTTCGTGCGAATTGCCTACGCAAAAAAAATATATAATTCGCAAGTTTCGGGCGGATAAATTCGTGCGAATCAACCAATAAGCCGGTTTTCCTTATGCCCATAAGATTTATCAATATATAGGTAGCTTACTGTATGTTACAAACTGAGCTCATTAAATTTTGCTTTGATTAATCAGAGACAGAGAATTAGCAACGCTTCCGGAGTTGATAATAATCAATTCACTTTTAAGGGTGGTGGTTTATTTAAAGGAGTATGTAAGGGTCGTAGCAGGTTCTGTACTGACTGCCTACCCCCATGGGAAGGAGGCGTCAGATTATGTATGTATACATGTACTGTGTAACGGTTAGTGGTTGTTAAGGGAATCCCAATACACATTCTAGTGCGAAAATATAATCTGACATCTTCCTCCGGTTACATATTTAAATGTAACTACTTACAGATTATATTAGTAAAATACCGATATATTTATTACCTGGTTCGTTCCTAATCGAGTCCAACTAACAACACATACCCTGTTCCCATTTCCAGATGATTCATGATCGTGTAGGAAGTATCCACTTTCCACACGAGCTCCTAACAATAGCTCCACAAAATACATCTAGTAAGGAATGTTCACACAACTTGCGCCGGGCTACAATGAAGCAACAGTTGCGCAACTGTCGCCCGACTGCATGCTAAGTTAAACGGATATCTATTAAAGTTCATATTGTTCGTTGGTTATTGAATTGTTTCTTGGATTGTGGAGCTGGTTGCTTGAATAATGGATTGGTGTATGAGTCATTGAAACGTAGTTAGAATCGTTGGGTATGCTATTTGGCAGGAGAATCTGCGAGGCAATAGTGATAACTACAGAAGAGGGCTGATTCGGCAAAACCCGATTTCATACAGACAGACAGATACGAACGCATCGGGAGATCTACCCCCCATACTGCTTGGAATTTGTCATATCCAAACATATGCTCTACTACCTACCACCGCAGGGACTAGGTCTATATAATATTGTTTCCATTTATGGTGAAGGCCTACCTCCGATATGGGACTGTGTGAATGGCTGTAAGAATAGTTGATATTAAGTGCGCGCGCAGTCAGTTAGCGCCTATTTCCTGTGCATACATTCCCAGTATGGTTTCCTAGTTCGTCCTCATGTCCACATTGTGTTGGTTTGCATACCAAAACTCAGACACCTACAATGGTCATGTAATAGACCACCGGGATGGATCTACACGCTGGTGACTAATTATTGTACAAATTAGCGCTAATTCGCCACACAAGGGACAATACGAGAGCCTGAGAATTCGTTACACTCAAAACGTTATCCTTAACTATATTATCGCCATCGCCAACTATATTATTTGGGCCATGTACAAGTGTACATGGCCCAAAACTTGAAGAAAAGGAATGCCAGTAGTTATGTGTATGGAGGTCTGCCCAGCTTGGGCGGAGCACCGCCGTGTCCTCGTGGAGGCGATTGGCGGTGGCGATCTCTCGCGTCCGGCCCTGGTCCAGGCCATGGTACGGAGCGAGAGGGCTTGGGGTTTTACACTTCCTTTTGCGAAGCAGTAATGTTCACGAAGGAGGAGGAGGTGGAACGCGTGAGGGAGAGGCAAAATTCGCGCCCTCACGCCCCTAGCCGCCGCAGGAGACGCCCTGGGCGTCGGGAATCGCAAGCCGATTCCCGGCCAAGGTAGGCGAGGGCTTGCGAACGGCAAGTAATGGGCAGCTCACCGTTCGATAAGGATCAGGCCCGGGTCGATGGCGCGTTATATTCCACGCGCGCCTCAAAGAGATGTCAGCATCAATGACGGGGTCCGTTAGGGCCGATACCAGCCAGGATTGCGGGAAAGTCCGAGAGGGATACCGTGGCCCCTGGCACAGGCAACTGAAGGAACACGGGTGGGTTTTAGTCAGTAAGAGTCTGACACGCCCTCCCGCTTTGCCCAGAGCTGAAGAAGTTATTTGATGATTACCCACACTCAAAAAAAAAAAAAGTTGTATGTGTACCTATATAGATAGCAAGTACAAGCCACTATACCAGCCACTAACAATGTAAACAAGAAGTAGTGCACACTGCAGTAGTTCAACACAGTGTCAAGTGTCACACACCATAGTACTACGTGGTGACTGGTACGTTCTATATCTATAGTGGAAACTTATTATCACACACTCGGAAATTCGGAGGTGGTTGATAGTGACTATCTATCACAAGTATTTTTGGCGGCATCTATAACGCCACATACGAACTCATATTGCTCTTAACGTCACCCAATCTAGGATCGCGCAAGCAGAGTTATCCTCGCGATTAGCATATACCTAATAATACAGAAAGCCGACAACGAACTTTGGGCAGTAGCCCACCAGACGCAACACCCGTCTGTTCCACATAATTCCAACGCAAAGTAATAATATTCTTCCTCCCGACGTATTAACACGCAGTAAAACTTCGAAAACCTTGACGCTTAGCAAATACCCTGAAAGCAAGACCCAACATATAAATCAAACGCAGAGAACTACGAATCTGTATGCAAACACTCAATTTACAAACAAACAACACCCGGTAGCAGCGCGATATCTGCGCATGATTCACTACCGTTACGTGAACTCCAGAGTTTCCTCAACACAACAACAATGCCATTTTATAGCATTGTGGTATCCTTATCAGTGACAATGATATCAGTATTGTTTGTGGACCTTGTAAGAAGTTAGTTGTCGCTGTCGAACGTTGTTGTTGTGAGAAATATGGACTGCAGGTACTGACCAAGGAAGTAATTGCATTGGTTGTAAACTGGTTGTTACATGTTTAAAGTTATTTCTACGGAAAAAAGACGCAAAGTGAGTAGCTGGGTCTTCTCTGGTAATTACTTACTTCGGCTCATAGAGACATGTTTAAATCCCAGCTGAGAAAACTTTACCTTTAACTTTTAAGTCCGTATAAATTATCATGCGAGGTCTTACATTTATCCAGTGTGTAATTTCTATGACCTAATCAGTAAACCAAGCACTCCTTCTGAGGATTTCACAAGATGCAACTTATTAGAATTTAGTTTCAATTAGCTACAGGCAGGTACAGAAACCCATTATAAGTAGGTTCAGACCTACTGATAAGAATCGCAATGGAAATCCTGAAAGGTCGCATTACTTTAATAAACCTTTTATCTTTTAATCTCATTCACTGCACAGAACGAGGCGACGTAATCCCTCTTTTAAAAATGATTAATTAAGGATTAAGAAATATATTTCAGCAGAGCTCCGCTAGCTTTGAATAAAAATAAATTCACCACCTCTTGGGATCTAAACACGATTCGTAGGGTTGCCTGATCACTTTCTGGGTTAATATACGAGCTTTAGAAACAAAATGTCGTCGGTTTGTTGTTGCCTATAATGTTCCAAACAGCTGGGACACAAGCCTCTTCTCGGTAAGAGGGATTGGGCTATAATCCACCGCGCGGGCCCAATGAAATAATACACAAAGTATAGCGCCCGACTGGGTTGGAACCTACGACCTACAACTCGTAAGTCGCGGCCGTTACCACTGGGCCACCACTGCTGCTGTTTGTTGTTGATTTGGAAATAATACACATGATAAAGCTAATAGAAATTGTTAAATATACCCAATTGTTGTGCAAGCTATCATCTCTTTTCGATAAACTAAATGATGAAGCCACTGACAGCACTGACATTCGAAAATATTAAGGACGACTAATATGTTAATGAAATTCAGAAAGCACAATTCATTACTATCCAATGGGAAACCACCACAGATACTAACCTAACTCAAATAGATAATTCAATAACTTCGTAGCTTACTAAAGCTAAATGAAAATTCTCACGATAAAGCCGTGAACCATATCTTTGTACATCAAGGAATACTCAATCAATATCTATTTTATTTGCATTCCACAATGTGTACTTAGGTGGCAACATAAAATGATATGTGATCATTATGGACCCTGTCGGGCACAGCAAACAATAGTAAGAGAGGAAGCTTTGCAATCTATTAACTATTTTCTGAACATACATTCATAATTAAACAAAAATAAAATCACGGTAAATAAAGTAAAACAAAACCAAACTACTCAACTTTCAATCAATGCTCAACTACACCACCGAAGGTCTTTGGCAGCCCTACGGTAAGTCCTTCATAAAGGACCGTATGAAAGAAATGATAGTTTAATAACTAGAAGCTCATTAGTTAGAGAGGCTCTAACGATAGGCAGGGCCGAATGTTGCGCCTAATTACGGCCATTCATACGTGCCGGACATAGGACGTGTGCTTCTATGCGATAAGCTGTCTAGACTTAGTTTTTACAAATTAAACCTTTTTGGGCCCTGACTTTTACAGTTTTTTAATTATTTTGACACCAAATACCCCAGGAATTATTTTGTGGTTGCTAAAGCAATAGGGTAAGTATCTAAGCTTTCGAGATAAATATTTGTTATGTTCTCACTCTCACAAAACATATTTTACTACGGTGACGGCGGCTGAAATGCTTCCTAGGGCGAAAATTAAGACAACGGCCAATCACGTAGGGCTCGTACACATAAACACGATACGACGTTGCATCGTGCTACGACGCGGCATCGTTTCACGATGCGACGTCGTATCGTGGGAATCTACGAAGAGCACTTTCCGGGATCCATTTTGAAGGCGTTATTTTTCTTCTTAAAATGACACTCGTTATTCATATTTGTAAGAAATGGATGTATCCAGTATCTTCTGTGTATCTGTTCCTTCTTTTTTCGTCTTCTTAATATCAGCATGAGGAGAACACGTCTAGTGCGGTCCATTTTTCGAGATTAACTGCGACCGATCACACGACGAAATCGTGGCACGTTGCGACGATACGACGTCGCATCGTGAAACTATGCCGCGATAGCACGATGCGACGTCGTATCGTGTTTATGTGTACGAGCCCTTATCTATTGCCAAGCCTGTTGATTAGGACAATATTCCTTCATGCTGTAGGTATTATTATGTGGATATTACTCGAGTTTAGAAACTCTGCTCTTGCATAATTATATCTTGATGTACTTGCAAAAAGGTGAAAGTAAATCTTAAAACTTTTATTGATAAAGTAAATTGTTTAAATATGTGCATTTAAAGTTTTATTTGTTTTTTATTGCATTTAATTTAAATAAATACAATCAAATGTCGTCATAAAATCTGTAGTCAATAAATAATGTTTTATTATTGCCAATGTAACACAGCAACTTATTTTTATTAACATAAATTCTACTGAAAGAAACATAATTTTATATAATTTACCTGCAAAGTAAATAGGCATCTTGTTAACAAAATTAATTGAGACAACACAAATGGAAAAAACGAACAATGTATCAACCCACATAGAGAAACGTCACTTAACTAATATAAAAATATTAATAAAAAATGCACGAACAAACGTACCGATGGTATCGCGTGATATATAGCGACAACCCGCTGACTAATGTCTACTCTACACACTACAAAAACATTACGACCTCACCACGAAACATTTGAACAAATCGCTCTAAAGCTTATTGCGATAACCATCTCTGTTGTTGTACCAGATAATTTAAATAAAGATGGTAGTGATGAGGCAATGGATTGGTCATTAATCGATTGTATGTTCATGTATCTCGTGTATGCTTATCGTAATGTGACACCCAGTGATGTCCAGTAGTATGAGCATCGATCTCACGATATTATCGACATACGATCGCCTGCGCCGGAGTTTTTATAGCTCATCATTTTGTTTTTAAGCCCGCAGCGTTGTTTTGACAGTGTCGTTAAATGTTTATGCGTTTTATTACACGTGTAGGTATCGATGCAGTTAAAGTATCGATAACTGGCTCTCGATTTAAAAAAAAATGTTTTCGAAATCTCGGTAGCTAGTATAAGCTGCTATAAAAGACAGCATTTAACTGTACAGGCCGTTACGTAAACAATAAACATAAGTTAGTTATGAACTAGCGGTTTGACAGGAATATTTCTAAATAAATAGTTATAGAGACAACCGTTCATATATGATTGACAGTCAAGCTCAACAACGTTATGTTGGTGCTGTTGTTCACTTTCTTGTTCTCTAAGATATCTTTCCATAGCTTTATTTCAAGCTAGAGTTTTATAGAAGGTGTCTCAGATAAGCTGCACTGTGCGTCAGTAGTCACAACATTTTCAAGTGGTTCTTCTAACTGACGTTGTTAATCCCAGCTTCTGCCAATACCATCTAATGAGTGCATTACATCGTCTCTTAAACTTTTGTCTTTAAAAACCATTAAATCTCCTGTGTTTGTTCTCAAAATACGTCTTAATTAAGCCACAAATGCATAATTAAAGTTCGACAGCGGTGTGGAGACATTAATTAGAAATAGTAGGAAAGCGGAGCTCAATTACTGGAATATTAATGAGCAATGAGGCCCTTGAGGTACACCTCTAATTATGCGCTGAGCCCGCTCCCGAATTACTTCAGCTAACTTACGAATACGAGCCATTCTAGTCTTGAATTTTTATTTATGGAAATCATGGTAATAGGGAAACGAGAAATTGGAAAGGAATTGACGATAGCTGATAGTACACTAACTTGTTAACCATCTTAGAACCAATTAACGCGATCATTATAAGACCTAGTAATAACATTTCAATTGTAGTTATCTAGTACGGAATTGAAAACTAAACTAACTATTGAGATGTTAGTCTAAATGTCAATATTTCAGACAAATCATTACACAAAGCCAATGCTGATTCAAGAATGTCTAATTCATTTAAAAACATTAATTATTCTTTTGTAGGGTGTTAATCACCACAGTAACACGCCTTGGTGACTGTCAACGATCCGTTTAGCCTTGATTCATAAACGAGCCAATTATATCATTTGATATAATACTTGCAGCTCGTTCTAACTCTATGATACTAATATGAATCACATTAACTACCTATCCATATGTCTCTTGTGTCATAAATATATTCTAGGTTTCAACACTTTAGATTTCCCTACAATTTGTCCTGCCAATACAATTTCAACTCTAAACCCCCCATAACAAATATTAACATCAATTGACACCAAAACTGCAATTGAAAACTAGGTATCCAAACGCTAATCTAAATACAGCTTTAACTGTAAATAAATTAAGTTCAGATCCAAACGGTGTCAAGGCTTGTGATTATTAAGTATAAGACGAGACTAGTAATCCAGAGGTCGGTGACAGAATTAGTTACTAATCATTTGATTTAATCTCAGTCGAGCGACGACGGCTCGTTAGCGCGTCGGTTATGTAATGCGACTGCGGCTAATTGCATAGCAGTCGCTTAGCTGTCAGAACTACAATTTGGACAGTCAAAATGTTTGTAAATATCAGTTAGTAGTTTAGAATCTGTACTTTGATTAACAGGTGATTTATTAAAGCCGTTATTTTCATTGAGAGCTGGGAAAATAAAGACAGGTATTAATTAAATCTGCGTGATGTTTTCTAAATCAGCGTTAATTTATTAATGACGTTATAATCTTTCTACTTCATCTTTATCAATATACATCCATTGCCAACATCCAACCAACATTCATCATTCTAGATTTAGCATCTAGCTACTCAACTCTATGATTTTACTCATTTAGATTCTTTGACAAATGTATGTACCCTTCTTCAAAATGCTACTCTGCTCATTCTTCTCTGTACTTGTTAAAAAATACAACCATCGTGTAAGGTGACGAATTCCTTGTCAATCACTTCGACCCGTTTTCTTCAGTCACCTCCAGGTCCGGAATGTTAAGCAGAGAATACTTACGTTTCCTTCGACTCTAAATCAAGACAGAAATGCCTTTAGTCAGAGTAATAAATCTAGAAACATTTCCTGTTACATTTAAAACGAGGTATTTGAATACGATATCAGCTGGTGGAGGCGCCGCCTGACCTGAGATACGGAGTGTACGCCATATGCCTTATGTAGGATACCTAGTACACAGACCTATTTGAGATAATACAAGTGTATCAGCAGGTCACAATACTGATAAGCAGAATATTTTTGACGCAGTTGAAGAGTTGAAAAAGATACAAAGTAATTAAATGCTTAATGTTATTTTGCTGTGAGGGATGAGCGGTATTGTTATACGAGTATGTTCGTATTATTCTATAGTTTACCGCAAATTGTAAAAAGACGAGCTAAAAGGTTAGAATGTTGCAGATAGTTACAGATTTAACCTTTTAAATTATTATCATCACGCTATACCTTTATTTTAATTATTAAGAGGGTTATCACCATTTTTCTTGTATTTGAGTGTTTGAAGAGTCATACACTCAAACACAAGAAAAAAAAATATATTTATTTAGAGCATTCCCGAGAGAAATAATCAAACTTTCTCAGGCATATTTTTTTTTAAATTTTGTTTTTTTTTGTCTAAACCATAATCAGTAATCACACATCAAAACTCCTATCGCTTAAATCGCTAGACTGCTGCAGCTGCGAATATAGCAGATAGTAACAGATTTTTTCTTTTAAATGATTATTATACCTTTACCATAATAAACTTATAGAAAGGATTTACCTAATGTTTCAAAACATTGAAGTGCATAATTGCAAAAACATAACACTAATTTTATTAGACTATCGATGGTAATAACGGATCTTCTCGAGCAAGACACTTTCAAGAATGCAGACGCGAGACATTAATATTCAAACATATTAATTTTTGTTATCAAAATATTCATCTTATTATAATGTCGTCGCTCTGGGAGCTAAATTCCACGCGGTATTCTTAGAACATATATCGACACAATGATATTAAAATATTCCTCAATAAACGGCATCATAATAATTAAGTAAACTACTTGACCGTCGTAACTGTAAAAGTTAATGAGCGAATGCTCTCTTTATCACACATTATCATTAGAAGTCTCAAAGTGCTTAACCTTGCGACAAACTTAAACAAATAACCCAAATGACACCAATAAGATAACTAAAGTCATTCGAATTAAGTTTATAAAGCCATCCCATCCAAAAGATTTAAAGCTAGTTGTGTTGGCACAGTTAATTGTTCGGAATCGCTCCGATAGCCGGCTTTAGGACCAATTACTTACCACTCCAAGCATGTCAACTTGTCTGGTCGACACTTAAACTTATTACAAAAAATTTACAAGATAACAGTGGCAACATTTTTAGGAATATTGATAGACAGTCAGTTAACATGGAAACCCCAAGCGGAACAGGTGTGTAAAAAACTAAGTACTTCTGCATAATGTGCTAATGAATTTATGTAAAAAAGCGAGTACAACTACAACATTGGTAGCGTCCATGGTTTAGTGGCATCAATTCTGCGATTTGGAAGAGGTAATTGTAGCAAGAGAGAACAACTATTTAAGGCACAAAAACGTTGTATAAGGACAATGTGTGGCCTGAAAATGACAGGCAATAGTGTTAACTAGTTACCTATGTTTAAGTCCCTAAAAGTGTTAACATTTCTGGCATTGTCTTCTTCATTATCGTCTTTACCTATGAAGTTGCCGTTTTACAACACTGGCCATTTGAAACGTAATTTATGTATGGCAATAAATTCTAAATTCAAATGAATTTTATTTATATTATATAAAATTTTAAAATATAGAATTCTGTTTTCAAATCCCGTCATTTGTTTATTGATTAGTGTTTTGTTTTCACTACATTTGTATCTTTTTCATGAATATAGACACGATAAAAATAAGAGTAATAGTGGAATACTGGTTCCGTCGCGGTAACAATGCCGCATAAACGGCTCGCAACATTAATCACGTGTACGGAGTGACCACTACAGACGAACGCACGACTTGTTTTTAGTTTGAACGCTTCCGACATAGAAATTTTGATCTAAAAAATGAACCCCGTGGATGTCCGAAAACTAAAGTTAACAACGACGAATTAAAGACGATAATGGAAGCTGGCGATACTCAATCTACGGCTGAGTTAGCAGCAGCTTTCAAAGTTAGCATCAAAACAATATTGTTCCATTTGCGTTAAAATGGCAAGGTAAAAAAAATTGATAAGTGGGTGCCGCGCCGCATGAACTGAACGACCGCCTGCGCGACGAACGCGCTGAGGTATGCGTATGCCTTGCGTTGCTTAACAGACAGAGAAACGAAGGGATTTTGAACCGCATTGTAACTTGCGATGAAAAGTGGATTCTTTTTGATAATCGTAAGCGGTCATAATGTTGGTTAGACCCTGATTCAGCGCATAGGCAATGCCCCAAACGAAAACGTACCCCTAAAAAAGTCATGGTCACTGTTCGGTGGTCTAGTGCCGGTATAATTCATTGCAGCTTCTTACCAAATGGCACCAGCATTACTGCGGATGTGTACTGTGAGAACTGGACACAATGATGGAGAAGCTCGCAAATCTCCGGCCAGCCTTGTTTAACCGCTTGTCCCCGCTGCTCCTACACGACAACGCTCGACCTCATACGGCACAACAGACGGTCTCTAAGCTACAAGAGCTGGTGTTGGAGTTTTGCGTCATCCACTGACCAGACCTTGCGCCGACAGACTTCTACTTTTTACAAAATTTGGACAACTTCTTGGCAGGGAAAAAAATCAATACCCGAAAGGCAGTACAAAATGCCTTTGAAGAGTTTGTTAGCTCACGTTAACTCACGTATACCTGACTTTAAGGACATTGAAAAATTACCACTGCGCTGGCAGAGGTGCATCGATAGCATGAGTGGATATTTTGATTGAGAGAAATAAAAAATATTTACATAAAAATGACTTTAACTTTCTGTATACTAAACGGCAATTGCATAGGTGAAGACCTAATATATTTTAGAAACAAAAATGACTTTCTAACAGTGTCAGAAACTAGAAAAGGGCTTGTCAGAAGCCAATATAGGAACCTATTACAAAATGGTAGCTGCAAAACAGCTTAACTTAAGAAAAACGTTTTCGGCATGCGTTCTACCTTAAATAACCAAATACCAGATATTATAACTGTTCCAATCCAAATGTATAAATAGAAACTGACTGACCCTTGATAAGTGTTATTACTTATTATTCAATTAATGATTTTTTTAATGACACTACACTTTAGAGTAAATATTTGATATTGTGTGTTTCCATATTATTATAATGCTGGGTTAAATTTTTTTTTTTCAGTTAGTTTTATTTGACTCACGTGTTTTTATTTTTTATTTAAAAAATATTTTCATATTTTGCACGCCTAATTTAAGGTAGATTGTACAGGGATCACGAATTTTTTAAAAACCTTTATTTTTTGTACCTACTTTCTAAGCAAATAAACGATTATGATTATATACACGGTGACATTTGAATCACAGTTTTGCTACAACAAACGTTGTTCAGAACATGGTCTACAACCATTCTATAGCATCCAATTGAAAAAAAACGTCATTGGTTTTCAAAAAAAACACAAAAAAGGTAGTGTTAAAAATGTCGGGATTATCGTTACGTCCTACAACACAGACACTGCGGCTGCGCCGCGCGGCGCTCGCGTCTTGAATGCAATATCGCTACCGTGATGAGTACTTTGAAGTTACGGTTAATGTATCAAACATTATTACGCGTTTGAGCAACATAAGACTAATTTGAGAACTACTAAACTAGATTGTTTTAATAACATATTTGATGCTGTAGTATGGTAGTAGACCATGGTCTAAACAAAGTTTGTTCTAGCAAAACTGTGATTCTAATGTCACCGTGTATATTGATTATGATTATATATTTATATATTTACGATTATGATTATCATACTTCCGAACGGCCGCAGTTCCAAGAGCCCAGTTATTACGCTGAAATAATAAAACCTTATTTTTAAACCTTGGTAAGATTGCACATTTTAGCGCCAACTATTTTATTTTAAACATTCAAAACTTGTTTAGCTTTCTTTATAGTGTTTGGGTGTATTAAACCTCACGGTAAGTACTAAATAAAACGATCCAACATTTTACGACTGCCTTCTTTGCACTTCAGTTGGCAACACTCAAATTATTTGACTTTTAAGCCCAAACAATAAATAAAGTAACATTACGAGTTAAATACATTATAAATCACACCTTTACGACTCATTCACCAGCATAATAGATTATTTGCAAAAGGAAAAGGAAGTGGTCCCAAATGCGTGCCCTGCGAGACACCACGACTTCTGACGCCTAAATAAATACGAATGCGTTTTGTTGGATTGTGAGAATTGATATTTATGGTCGAAAAAATGGTGTCCCGCAGCGAGACAGCTGCTCGAGCCAGGGGAATAATGCAGGGCCTTTAGAAATTCTGTTTTCGACGTGGAACGACGCACTCGGAATCAAAACGATAAATAAAGTATACGTTTAGGAATTTATACGGTAACGATTATTTCGTATTTACGATAATTTGATTGCTTGAGGATAATGTTTCAATGTTTGAGATTGGAGTTACAAGAACGAGATCGTTGTTTTCGCAATTCGCCAGAATTACGATAAACATAGATCTTGCTTTAAAACGTTTAGTTACCATTACATATAAATCAAAATGTTTATGTTACAATCGATAGATCTTTGTGAATGTTGACTGTTTTACTGTTTTGCCATTAACATGTCAGATCACAGGCAAAACTGAAAACATCTGTATTTTCAAGTTATAAAATGATCGTGCTTCATACATCGTTATATTATGTTAATCAGATTCACTCATTCGATACGTGATGCGACGGAATTTTATTTACTGACTACTTAAAACATACGTGCAGTGATATTAATCGTCTACATAAAATACTGTAGCATTTATGATATTTCATGTTTCCCCTATAAGTATCAAAACATTATAATCACATGATAAATCCGAAACAAACACGACCGCATTATTTCATTCAATTTACCGCGGCCTCCCGCGGAGTGCCTGCATAATCTGAAAGCGCCAATTTTTTAATAAAATAATATGAACGTGTATCGCTTGCAAACTTTATTTAAATACTTTTGTTTTTGTTCACAGATCGAAAGCTGCTCTTGTTTCTGACCGTGATTCATAATGTAAGTACGACATAGTTTAACTACTCTGGAAATACTATCACGGTTTCATCTCGAGAACATGCGCATGTATCTACTTTATTATTTACCAGCTTTTGCTCACGGCTTCACCCGTGTGGGTGTCGGAACATACTACCGGGATTAAAAGTACCCTGTGATTATATACTATCTGGGTGCCAAATTTTGTCCAAAATACCGTTCAGCCGTTTTTGCGCCAATCCAATCCGGAACATACACCCAGACAAACGGACAAAAATTCAAAAAACTATATTTTCCCACACCTCGTAGCAATAACTTTTGTTTATATTCTATATACAGGCTGGCATCGACGCGCAAACTGTAACCATGAATTCAGCACTTGATTCTGAATGACACGTGAATCTAGTTCTCACTCCCACATTACTTAACTCTATTCTACCTATTCTTTAAATTGACTGTTTTATAAACATCCTATCGACTATATAACTAATTAATATCTAATAATATATTGCAACTATCAGAAAAGCTGGTATCTCGTTAGTGACACTGCGACCTTTGATTCGGACTCGCAGCAAATTAATAAAATCAACTCGTTAATACATAAATACCTCCGTCGAATACTTTAATCTGCATGCAAATTAATGTCGCCAATACTATTACACCCCATACTATGGAAGTTTCGTTCAATTTTATGCCGGCACAGGGTTCGATATTACCATCAATTTATAAGAGAATTTTGCATGTGTTTCGTACTTATGTATGATCGATAATATCAGCGTGTTTATCTTCTAGAACAAGTCTTGGATATTCAATGAGTGCTTGCGAAACTTGATAATAATTTTTATTTAAATATTGCTTTCCATCTTTTCCAATTTAATTACGGTTCGTCCTCTTCTATGTAATCGTAAAGCTCTAAAATAACGGTATGTATCATACACACACAACACAATCACGGTTACAGTCACATCAACATGTATGTTAGTAGGACAAAGAGAAGAAGAAATATGCGAAGATTATAGTCATTACTGATCGATTATCTCAACAACTAGCCCAAGGATGGTGCATAGGCTTGCATGTATAATCGATACCACGCGACCTTCCTCCAAGGTCGTGGTACGGGATGTACGAGGCTCTGTATGAGTCAGTGGTAGCTTCGCCCTCTGCTGTCGGGTATTAATGATTCTATTAAACTTAGCCTCCGAGGCTCCGAGTCAGCCGAAATTTATAACGTCCGTAAGTTTTACTAATAACTCGTCTACCTGACCATAAACCCGCGGTTTGATTTAGTGATTCGTTTGTTTTAAGCCGTGCTTTTTAATAAAACATCCTTTTTATTTTTTTGAAGAGGAAATTCTAGAGATGTGACTGTTGCCTCGTAGTTGCCTCCTCAAGTTATTTTGTCACGTCACGTCTTATATTTCGAAGTTGTGACAAGGGTCGTCAATTAACTTAACATACAATAACCAAGAACTTTACATAATAGGAACCTGTCCCAAAACAAATATTCTATGAAACCTGAGAGTGTAAGTGATATCTGTCTAGTATAATTGATTTAATAACGAGATATACTTGTAATAGCAATGAATTTAGTACATTCCTAAACCGACATCATAAAATGACAATCCCACGATGGACAAAACATAACAATTTTCATATTTTTAAGGAATTCGAACTAGTCAACTTAACATGATATCGACAAAATACACTCAAAATTAACAATCCTACATGTGATATCCGATTTCGTTCGATAATCTCAAATGTTAACCAGGACCGAGTTAAACGGAGTCGGACAATGAGTAAACACGTCAGGAAAGGGTGGTATCACTCGGAGCCGTGACGAATGCGTTTACGAACAAAACAAACAAACACGACGACATTTTGTTTTCTAACTACGACGAGGATGCGGGCGGTGGACATTATATTTTAAAACGTTTAAATGTTACAAATGTGTGTGGGATACTGTGCGACGTTATCTCATAATCTTTTCATCTCTCATAATCGAATGGAGCTTTTGTCATAGCGGGTTTTGTTCCCGCTGTGATAATTAATTACCTGTGTGTTTGATATAAAGATAGACTTTAGAAATAACGAAGATCGTGGGATAGCTGCAGATGAAATTGTTAATGATGATATTAGGTGGAATAACTTAACTCTCTACCAATTGGTAGGTCAACCCATCTCTTGAGCTAGATGGTATAATTGTAATTAGCATCAGCATCATCAGCAGCATTAGCATTGTGTTAGCTATAAGCTGGTCCTTATTGAAGTTAGTGGAGCCTTACTTATCCATACGATACTTAATAAAGCAGTACAATTTTATTGAAAACCTTTGTTTTATGTCTCACGAGGTGACGGAAGGCTAACCCGCACTAACATGACGCGGCGCTCACAAAGAGCAGCATCTGTAACAGCGGGTTCAGATGTCGCTATAACGTTCAGTATATCGTCGACCGTAGGTTCAATTGAGGTAAGGGACAAAATACGATTTTTCAGGAGAGGCCGACAAAGTTTTTTTTCGGACTAAATCGCGTATAACTTTTTTTCTTATTAACCTTTTTCGGGTCTGATTTCACACATAATCTTGTATTTTAGTGCTCTATCTATACGTGTAACATTTATTTAAATAAGTTAGCTATTTAAGAAAATAGATGTCCCTTACAACAACGTATTTTGTTAGTAATGTCCCTTACTGACCAAGTATCTTGTAGTCTCGTCCCTTACATTAAATTGACCTCTGCGTTTTCTCGTAATTTCTTCGTAATTCGTTGATTGGGAAGACCCTTACCTTATTTCAAGTGGATTGGCAGCAATAATTACATCATTTCAAGTTCCTATATTGCATAGTTTTTCAGATACATTGTTATTATGGGGCTGATTCGAAATTTGGATCCAAAAATCATTAGGGTAAGGGACATTTTTCTTAAGCTAGAATTTTTTCATATACACCATTCGATAAAGCGAAAAATTCTGAACAAAACTGTATACTTAACTCATTTTGGGTATTTTGTCCCTTACCTCAATGGAACCTACGGTCGACGATATTGGCGACGACGGCGCGCGGCGCGGCGACGCCCACATTTGGATAAACTATTTCCTTGGTTCACACTTTAGTGTCGAACCTCTACTTTACTAGTAACAGTTAAAAACTGTAGTTTACAACATTATTTCCTCATTCTACAAAAAATGTGTGGAGAATGCACTTTAAGAATGATCCAAGTATTAAATTACACTGGAATCGTGTAAATTAAAAGCCAATTTCCACATTGATTTAACTCACAGACTGCCACTAAATATTTATAACTTGCTCGTTATTGATAAAATATCACATGTCGACCGTTTAATTTTAAAAAACACACAAGCCGTCCATCATGCGGTACTAATCACCGCCGAGGCGTTGTTACGATCGTTTCGACTATTTATAATTTTTAATCTATAATGAAATCTGCATGCATAATGTACGTCATAAAAACAGTGAGGTGAGACTCGAGGCTGCGAGCGCACCCGTGTGCCCACGCGCACCTATTGTAACCACCCACACCACGTCCAAACACACCAACTTAGTATTTACCGTCGCAGCACACGATCTCCCTTATACTCAGTTATTTTTCCAACGAAAAGCGACCGCAAACCTAATTTTGTTAACTTGGAAAGAACAAACTTACACATGCCGACAATTTCATCCAGTTTCAACCCTACAGCGTTCGAACATGGTGGAGTGGCCTACATTTGTGAAGTAAGCAAGTAATGTAAACTAAAAGGAACAGACACCATTCACGTCCTGTCGCGGCCATACATAAATATCGCGTTAAATAAATCATCGGCGACATGTTTTGTGACGTTTGTATTTTTAGCTTTCGATTGTAAATTGTCAGTGCCGTGTTTATTTTATGGGAGGTAAAAAATGATAGATTCTTCGGTTGAGACGCTTTGTCATGCGGACACTCGTATGAACTCGTATTTATTAACTGGTCGTGTTGTTCGGACTAATTAAGCAGACAATGTTATATGCAAATGAGGCTGGGATACATTCACGAGAAAGTAGGTTTGAAACCAGTACTTACTGAATCCGTCTATGACTTTATCCTAACCGCTTTTAGTTAACAATCTCTACATAAAGATACAAGAATAAAAGTTATTTTGTAGGCAAGCTTTATATTCGTTGAAACAAACAATCCAGCACTCGACGCCACTTAAGCGGCTATTATTATCAGCTAATCGCTCAATAAACTTCTGCTAATTAGCTAATTTAACGGCCACAATCAACTCCCGAAGTCCCGACACGCTACTAAGCTAAATGTACCAGCACCTACATAAAACGTCTGCCTACGACCAATCGTAAAACAGATTTAAACAAACGGACCACAGTGACCGCTCACCATACGGCACCATTTTTGGCCCAGACAACCCTCGTCTTGTATTTTTTTTTTTTGTATAGCAACACTGTCTTTTTCTCTCGTGTATTTATTGTTCCTTTGTCTTATTCACGTCTTATTTCTATTGGACAGGCAGACTAGCTGCAGAGAAATAAAATTTAAAGCGGATTATCTGCCTGCATAAGTCAAAATATTGAAAAGTAGTGGTTACAGAGTATTAGTAGACATCCTTTTTATGAGTAATGCGTTTTTGTTTTCTATCGGAAGGGCTCGTTCATAATAAATGAATGTTTTTAGTCTGCCATATTGTATGGCCGATACAAAAAGCTCCTGCTTCCTCAAGATAGATATCACAAGTCCACAAGATCATTACAGCGCTGGTGCTAACACGATCTTAGCTACAGATTACTATCTTAGCTCATGAATATAGATGACTCTACCAATTAGACTGCAAAAACGCTAGGAAAAAGTAACCAACAAGAAAGCTGTTCTTCTCCCAATAAAGTTTTGCCTGCCTACGTAAAACCTTCACGACATACCGTCCAACAGAGATACAGTCATTTTGGCGCGCGGGCCACAAAATGGCGACGAGATGGAGACGAGAGATAGTGGATGCAAAACCGGATTGATAGTGCTAGGTAGTGCGTCCCGTGACGTTTATTGCCATCCGGGGGCAAGAGTTATGGCCTGCCCGCACTCGCGGAAAGTTCGCTCTAAACTATTTATTGGCAACACTCCAGTGAAGCAAGCGACGACTCACCCGCCGATATTAATTCATTCGTTGCTCAGCTAAAAAACATAATATTTTCCCGATGATGGTATATGTTGGTGCCAGCCGTAATGTTCGTACGCAAATCAGATAATATCACACTCTTGGTATTCCTTAAAGCTGCGTCTTTCACTCGATGCAATAAATTAATGCAATTATATTTTATTTCGATATTATTTCACTTTATTTATAATCTCAGCTCTATCGCTGCCAATGCGTTAATTTATTGATTGAGTATGTTTACAAATGCACCGTTTTTTCTGCTTTGCCTCCGGACGCTGTTTAACTTCGTGATCTCTGAGCCAGTGACAGGATTATCTAAATCTGTCGACTGACTACTAACATAATCGTCTTTCGAAATATAACGTTAACTTTCTAAAACTAAAAGGTATAACTAATTAAGATTGACAAGTCCAAATATTTTGTGAAAAAACTGAAACATTTTGACAACTCAATTACACAATGCAACTATGTATAAACAAAAGAATTCGTAAAGCGCTCGAATCCCTCAAACCATAATAAAGCATTTCTAAAGAGATTCGCAAAAAAACGTTCATAATGGTGAGCTTGGTTGTTGTGTAAACATCCGCCGGTGAATCCGAACGCATTCTTAGGATGCCATCTTTTTCTCCCAATTTGGCGGGAAGATTTATGGGCAGTGACAAAGTCGATTTCATGGCACGACGCGGCGGTGATACGGCACGCCTCGGATGCCTTTATGATGGAATCTGGCATGGGCTTTTAACTGTAATTGTCGTTAAGTAAACATTTTACCTGCCAATTTGATGAATCGCCTCTGTCGTTGAGAAGAGCTGCTTCGTGCCCATAACAATTCAATTTCTAGAGGATTTCGTGGAATTAAGTTTAAATGGGCGATATTGTCGCGTTGTTCAGTAGGAGTCTGTGCAAATGATCTGCAAGTTAATTGGCAGCCGCGTGTCTTGGGCCTGCTAAAAGTTAAATGGCTGCCGCGTATGTTGGTCCTGATCCTATTTGAACTCAAAGACCCACAGTTTTCTTTTAGAAGGATCTACGTTTTTACAGCCTATTAAGTTTGAATAAAAGCTTTTATGGGCGAGTTTACATAAATTAATCAGTATAAACATACTCACTCAATCATACGTATTTAATTAAACATGATTTGTTTTAGAAAATTAAAATTGAAAGCTCTTTAGAATTACCAATCTACTAAAACCTGGTAATCATTACTTATTTCAAGGTATTTTTCATTGGATATTGCTTCTTGATTGGAAGCATTATACATATTCGTAATTTACCACGGGAAATCTGTTACATAGTCCATTCTATTGCAAATTGAGCTATATTTCAATAAAGATATAATTAATTACTTGAAGGAAATAGCACCATATATTATGTAAATAGAATTGCTAAATGCTAAAAGGACATGTCAATTGGAAAGCTATGTCTTTAGTATAAATTGGGAATGGTACTTATCCAATAACCATAAATAAGTCAATGTTCCAAATTGACCCTGTTTTCTGGACTAAAGAAACTACAGGTAGGTAGGTACTTATAGGGACTATAAACTATTAATGTTTCTACAAAGAAAATGTATTGATGCAACAAAACTCTTGCATGAAATTCAGAAACCTCTTTCGATCACACACAAAAACCTTTCAAGAATTAGTAATTCGCCGCCCAAAAATATTTAAAATAATTATTTATATCGCGGAAAAGTTTTTTCCTGTTTTATAGGTATAAAGTTGTAGTAAAATCTCTTTGGCTATACTGTTTGTATCTGGCTTGTTATGATACCATTAAATACATGACATTTTAAAAAAGAAAAATAAATAGTAAAAGCGATCACCCGCTATTTTTCTGTCTGCCAAAATTAAATAAATAACGAAGAAATTCGATACATTTTAAAGTTTTATTGCAAAAAAGCGAAAAATGCGACACAAGCCGCGAAACAAATGTGTCAGGAAGAGTCGCACACAGTTGGTTCAAGCGTTTTCAGTCCGGGGACACAGATTACTAAATAGTTACTACGTAACCGGGGATTTTGATGTCAGCTCGCTCTGGTCGCCCTGTTACGGATCGCAAATGTCATTTTTTTTAAATTGGAGCTAGATCGGACTATTAGTATTTTAATTAACGACATAGCTGAAGAGTTAGGGGTTGACTACAAAACAGTTTTGACCCATTTTAAAAAGTCTGGGTATACAAAAAAACTCGATATAATTTGTGTAAAAAATACGAAATAAATTTTTCCTTTATAATATACCGGTTTTATACACAAGTTACATGACACCTTTACTAAATATGCATCGTATTTTTATAATAAAATTCGACTAAACGGATTCTCAACTGTCGCCATATTGATAGCTTCGACAATTTTATCGTTTGTTACGCAAAGCTGTCAAATGGAATGGGATTTTTTGAATACGAATTATGAACACGCGATCGACGATTGGTATTTATTTTTCGAATGAAGAAGATGCGTGCGAAAAAGTTTAACTTGAAATAGGTAGAAATACCGAAAGTGCGATGTTTGCTTGACAGTATAAAATTATAGTAAGTACTTAAGGATAAATTATGATAATATTCTATCAAATAACTATCAAATACCCACCTACAAATCTTTTTATTATTAACATAAGGGTAAAGGTAAGTTTGAACCATGTCCCTATCTAAATCGGTTCTACTAGTGGAAATTAATTAGCGATGGATCCAATTCGGTGATTGGCCTAAAAAAAATCTGCTTTCGAGAGAAAGTCTAATCAAAGTTCTGAAAGTTTAACCTATTGTACTGAGTTGTCCTAAGTTTCAAATACTAACTATCTTAACTGGTGGAAAATCCAAATAGTTTTTCAGAACTTTGATTAGACTTTCTCTCGAAAGCAGAACTTTTTTAGGCCAATCACCGAATTCATTCATTCATTCCACCGCAACAACAGCGTTATACAGTTTGAATGCAACGTTATGTATTATGCAGCACGTCCGTGATACTAATAGGATATCAGTAGCTGAGCGCAGACATCTCGCTCTATTAGTAATTAATATGTCACCAACGAACCCTCCCAGAAACGCCACGGTTCATGGAATTGCACCGCAGAACTAATATTATCACTACAAATATCTCACGTCTCCGCTACCGATTCCCCGAAAAATACAGTTTTTTTCGTCACCAGCTATCCTGTCACTTTTATCCGTTCGAGCATTTTTCATTCGCCCCGCTTATTACTTACGTGTCTAAATATCAAGTTACCTACACGCCACACCTGTTGGCGACGAGCTTCACTTTATAACCGATAACAGCGCGTATGATAGATGTCATATTATTTTTGGCGCGAACTTAAGCGATTGCATGCATCGCTCGCGGTGTTCCCCATCAATTTGAGTGGTAATGAGAAGATGCGCTGATAGTGACAGGTCTGGACGCACGGCGCTTGACAGCAGGCGTGGCCAACTAACGAGCCATGTCCCTTCACTCAAAAAAAAATAACACCGTCTTATTCAAGATATTTGTCGACGCTCGCAGTGTTTTCGTTCCAATTAATGTATCGAGAGCGCACGAACCGAGCGTAATCGATTTTGAATCTGTCACGAACTCGCGTACACGTTTGCTACGACAAGAAATCGATTATAGATTAACTGAATCGACTGGTTTTTGGAGCTCAATTATTTACATTTAGTCGCATTTCTTTTTTTACTTTTGTTTTAGAGATGATCGCAGTCAGACGATCGAGAGAACGTGTTCGTTTGTCCCCTGCGTCACATTTTATTTGAACGTGACATAAAATCTCTCTCGGATTAATCAACGCTTTATTTATGACCAGCGAAGTTTATAAGTGTGAGAAACCTACGCACAACATTAGGTGGTCACGCACGTGTGTGGATATATTATGAGCAGCTTCTCAACATTCTTAAAGTCCGCTACTTTTCGTAATGTCTGCTTTACATGACGGGTATTAATTTCGAATGATTTGTGTCAACCATAAAACCAACGTTAGACGCCATTAAATATGTTGTAGCATGTCGTATAGAATAACACGTCGTTCGATCATAAACGTGCCTCGCTCACCGGAGTCACCGGTCCACTCGATCTTGTCGATGCAATCAGCCTCGTTACCCGCGGACGATACGACAAACGCCATTATTTCCTTCGTTGTGACAGCGAAGCACTTTATACAAGTCGCCAAGCGTAGGTGGTCCCTATCTCGAACGCTCCCGGACTCGACTTCCTAAGTCAACAGTTCTCGCTGTGCTTTTGTTGTCACTACACTATTGTCCTTATGAAACAGAGACGGGAACAGACCTCCGACGCTCGCCACACAGACGTTCCAATAAATTCTCTATGGCTCCTTTAAAATTAAAAGCGATCGTAAAATGTTTCAATAAAGATCTGTTTTCGCAAACATTAGGAAAACATATTTCGTTGGAAGCTTTTACGACTCCATTATCATATAGATGCGTGAAGAGGGCGTTATTAAAAAAATATTGGTGTGTGGCCGGTGCCGACATGGTGCCGACCACTTGCTACAAAACGCCATTTGCACAATCTCCCGGTTAAAAGTAATATTGTTAGCATTATGAAAGCTTTTCGCGCCATATTTGAATTTATATTGTGCGTTTTGTGTCTGCATTGGAAATGTGCTGCCTACGCGTTGTTTCCATGTAGTGTTTATATCTCCAGATTTATGATGCTATAAACTTGCATACTTATTACTGACGGAGCGGTTTAGGATAGCTTTGAATATTAAGATTTCGTTTACGAAAAGGAACGAGGGACTTGTGAAATCAAATGAGTCACACTTCAAGCAACGAGTGAATGCCAACACAAAAGGATCAACATTTTAATTGATCAATTTTATTATCAAGACGAAGAAAGATTGGTGCGATTACAAATGCTTTTTAATACAACAGTTATATTGAACAGTTTAGACGTTAACCTGTAATCAAATGACAGGTCGATGATACTAAATACTCAGAACAAAGTAAAATGTAAATCAAAGCTTTGCTTCTGTCATACTTCAACCCATTTAAAATCACAAAGGGAGTGTAACATACGATATCAATATCCGGCTGTACCCTCTTAATAGTCCTCACGAAGTTCACATATACCCACGCAGCAGCTTACAAGTTACAATGATTTACCATAAAAAACACATTATTTACTTACGATACGCTATAGATTGTCGCAAACATCATGCTTGCACACCACGCCTCGTTCTCCACCACCAATCGAATACTAATTACCATTACAAAAGTGAATAATTCATTTGTCGTGTGCATAATCAACCGCCATTCAGCCCTGAGCCCTACGAACCAATTTACTTTAAAAAAGGGAGGGTCTACATACGCTGGTCGGTTAGATTGGAAGCCAAGATCGTACGCATCTGTATTTTACTACGAAACTCGTTATAAACGCGAAAGTGAATGAAGTATACCTAGGTACGTGTCGAATGCTGAATAATCATTGACGTTAATGTTTCCCGCTTCAGTGAGGTGGAAGTGTTACTGGCATTTTAATTCAACTGGCATTTACTGAGTCTGATAGTAAGGACAGACAAAAGAATTAGATTTAATAAGTCTGTCTGTCTATCTATGATCTATATATATATATATATATATATAATTTAAATAGTCTTTGGTCTATGCTTTGTAACTTGCATTACTTACTAATTCCGTCCTTTCATCATTGTCTACAATGACTGCAGTAATATCAATATATCTATACAAATTACCCTCTGATATCATCTGATGAAACGTCTTCTACCTAGGGTTTGCCTTTCGCCTCAATGTTTCCAACTTTACCAAAAGATCTTTCATTTATCAGTCAATATTTATTAACCCTTCTACACTTAGTTAATTTTATTTTAAGTTAATAAACTACAGTAATATTTCATTCATTTAAAAAGAGTACTTATCAATATTTAGTCATCTATTTGTATCGTTCAACAGTTGACACATTCGCATCCGTGTATGTTATGTAAATAAAAACATAACACAGGTTTTCCCACATGTATTTATTCGTCAGTTTCGTTCATCGTTCGTTCAATTTTGTTAATTGAGGCAGCAACGCAGCCATTGTATGACTGAATATAAAATTAAATCTCCATGTTGTCCCGACAGTATATTTGCACACCTTGATTAAAAAGATTTTATCGTTCAACGATGGAGTTAAGACTTCAAGTAGTTACCTTACATCTTATTAAACTGAATCTCTTAAACATAATTAGATAGGTAGGTACTCGAATTCCACTGTACTACTCAAACTTATTCAAACTCAACTATCTACCAAGCTGGCCCAAAAACTCCGAACTTTTAACAAACAACAAATAGTCATGAGTTGTTCCATATTATCCAAACTGTGTCCAACTGCGGTGTTCACTTTGGTACTCCGAATAAAGCTTCTTCTTGCTTTTTAACGCAATGCAGTTTCCTTACTCAACTCATAAAATACTAAAATACTGAATCTATGGGAATTAAATGTGGCGTGAAAAGAGATTTTTACAACTAGTTATATAAATTGTTGCCAATCCGACGCTGTCTATAATAAATAATGCATAAGGCAATTTAAACTTGTATCTATTTGTTATAAATAAACGGTTTATTGAGCCAATGATGAACGTTTAGAAACGCTTATAGTTTTATTATGTTATAACTACACTGACGAGCAATATAAAAAAGCCGCTAACTTATCATGAAATATTTCCGAAACCACGCAAGATTGCTTCTTAAGCAACTTTCAACGTATTTAATAACGCATTAAAAAAACACCAATGGTGTGGGTTACGTGCTTGTTAAATCTTAGTTTAAGTATTTTTCTGTATTTTGTAGCATGTAACTGTGTTTTGTCGCTAATAAATAAATAAAATAAAAATTGAAACAACTTTTTTTTAAATTTAACGTGTTAAAGAAGGAAAAAACAAAATAGCCATTTAGACAAAAAAACAATTTAAGTACTCTTAAAATGGGTTTACGAAATTGAAACAATTTTTTTAAGCCATTCAATATTTCGTCCTCACCCGCGTTATTTCATCTGTACATAAATAAGCTTAGCAGAACCGGAATCAGCTGTCATTTTGATGGTGTATGCATTAATAATATAAGTTATGCAGTCTGCTGAGCCCATCGATCAGGGCATTGAGGAAACTGATTAACGTGTGTGAATCGTACGCTGGGACCCATGGGCTCAAATTTAATGCACCAAGGACCGAATTCATGATGTTTAAAGCAGACAGTAAATGCTATCGCACAATTCCACCAGTCATGCTGTGCGGCAGACCTCTAAAAAGAGTTTCAAATTGAAATATCTGGGTCTATGGGTCTCAGACGACTTGAAAGATAACGTTGATGTAGAGCGTGAGCGCAGGTCGATGGTTGTTCGATGTGGGATGTTGGCCCGCAGGATTGCGCGTTGTACGACTCAGGTTAAGGTGACGCTTTTCAAAGCCTACTGCCAATCCTTTTACACGTGCAGCCTGTGGGTGAACTTTATGCAAAGGGCATTTAGTGGCCTGCACGTACAATATAACGACACGTCCCGGGTGTTGATGGGGCTGCCGCGTTTTTGTGCCAGTTTTTCGGCCATCATGCGCAAGAGATGCGCATCTCTGCTACGCCATGTTCGCGCCAGCCCCAACACCATTCTTAGAACGTTGGCTGATAGGTGGGACTCTCCGATCTTGGGGCGGTGGATACGACTGCTCGCAGTCAAGTAGACATTCACTAGGATCGGCGTGCCTTACAATAAATGTTACTAACACAAGTTTATAAGTTTACATTGTTACTAACAAATATGGAAGTGATTCTGAAATAAATGTTTATTTATTTATTTTATTTATTGCCTCCGCGTGCTCTCAATATGGCTTCTACGCAATTTGGCATAATGAGTACCAGATCCTCCTGACACCAGTGCATTTTTCAGGGCTAGAAGTGTAACTGGGAGTGGATTTCGGTTTCTAACACGTGTGTCAAGCTCGTCCCAGGTATGTTCGATAGGGTTTTGGTCAGGGCTTCGCGCTGGCCACTCCATTTGATGGATTACCACGTCTTGAAGGTACTCGTTTACCACATGAACTGTGTGCACAATGCTTGCAGTGTGTGTTGAACAATGCATTGTCGCCCATTTTGACCGAATACGGACCGGTGTTCATTGAGAATCTCGTTTACGTACGACCATCTGATGAAATACCGGCACACAAGTGCACAGACTTTTTCTTCGAATCATGTTGTGTAAAACGTTCTCCTGGCCGTCTGTACACTCGACGTCTTCCGTCATGATCATACAACACGAATCTCGATTCATCAGAGAACATTACTCTGCCCCATTCGTCCTCACCCCATTCGATGTGCTCAGGGGCATATCTTTATCTTGCAACTTTATGATGCCGTTCTAGTTTTGGGCCATTTGCTGGCCGGTAAGGCTTTAAATTGGCTTATGCAAGACGTCTCCTGAAGTCCTGACTATCCACTCACTGATTGGGACCTTTCGGGTCTGCTGTTGAAAAGTTGTTGCTGGATCGCAACTCCCATCTGATGTCGATTTCTTAACATCGTTGACACAATGAATCGATCTTCTCGGGCCGATGTGCACCTTAGCTTGCCATTGCTTGGTCTTCTCAGGTTAGGTCCAGTCTCCCTCGCCTGTAGGCGGTTGTACGTGGGAATCGTGCGGTCCATGGCCCTGTGTGGGCGATGGACATGACGGCCGGCACTCTCGCCATTCTGCGCAAACCGCAGAGGGCGATGGCCGTCAGAGTCGTCCGCGGGTACCGCACGATTTCCTACGAGGCGGCTTGTGTCCTGGCCGGATCTCCGCCCTGGGACCTAGAGGCGAAAGTACTCGCGTCATTATATCGATGGCGCGAGGAAGAGCGGGCATGGGGCTCGAGGCCGGTGCAGCGGCAGATCGCGCTGCGCCGAGAGGAGCTCCGTCAGGTCTTGGTGGCGGATTGGCGGCAAAGGCTTCTGCGCCCTACCGCCGGCCTCGCTACCGTCGAGGCGATCCGGCCAGTACTCGACGACTGGCTCGGGAGAAGGCACGGCTCCCTGTCGTTTAGGGTGACGCAGGTGCTGTCGGGGCACGGCTGCTTCGGCAAGTACCTGTGCCGCATAAACAGGGAGCCGGACGCTCGGTGCCACCATTGCGTCCATTGCGGGGAGGACACGGCGCAACACACGCTCGCCGAGTGTGTAGCTTGGGAGGAGCAGCGCTGTGTCCTCACAAATGAAGTAGGAGGCGATCTGTCGCTGCCGACCGTAGTGCGGAGGATGGTCGGTAGCGCAGAGTCGTGGGACGCGGTGGTTTCCTTCTGCGAGGACGTGATGTCGCAGAAGGAAACTGCGGAACGGGAGAGGGAGATCTCGACTCCCTTCCCCGGCCGCAGAAGGCGCACCGGGCGCAGGAGAAGGGCGGACAACGCCCTTTTCCGGCCCCCATGAATGGGTCCAGGGGCGTGGGACTTGGGGAAGTCCTCGCCCCCTATTTGATGGACCCGAGGCGAAGGCGCGCGCGGGTGTCGGCGCGCGCCTATGAGGCGATGCACGGGGTAGTTAAACACCTCACTACCCCGTGCAGGAGACGAGGCCCGGACAGACCGGGCCAGCACTAGTGTGGAGCTGCGGAAGAATTTGGATTCCCGCAGCCCCGCGCGCACGTGCGAGGAGACACCGGGGTGGTTTTAGCCGGTAAGAGTCCGGCACGCCCCTCCGCCTTTTCCCCAGGCGGAGGTAGTCCATGAGGATTTCCCACGTAAAAAAAAAAAAAAAAAAAAAAAGGTCGAGTATCCCTAAACCTCCGAAGCACTTGTTGGACAGTAGAATGTCTCACACCCATTGTTCTTGTCGTTTGTCTCTGGGATGTCCTTAATTGCACCATAGTATTGATCCTGGTACATTCCTCGGGTGTGAGAGGCATGATGGCACCTTTACTTACACACTTTTTTAAGCACTTTTAGTAAAAAAAGTCGATACGCAAAGGTAAAAACAATAATTAAATCATCGTGAAAATAAAAGTATTAAAATGTAATCCAAAATTATGAAACGTGACAAGTATTTTTTACTTTTTCTATCCATGACTTCGAACAGGCCAATATGTAATAAGGCAACATAATAATTTTAATTGTGCACAAAAAAATTGTTTACAAGATTTTTTTACTTCATAAAACTAACTTGTGTGGTTTATAGGAGATAATTATTTAGATTTCTTTAGGCACTTTGCTAGTAGCTTTTTCATATTGCTCGTCGGTGTATTAACCGTTGCGAAGTTTCGATCTTCGGAAAAAAATTATAGCTCGCTCGTTTATACTTATGTTCTAAAAACAATGTGTTGAGGATGTTGTAAAAGTTAAAAGAGGTGCCTATTTGAACACCTATAGTGACGATCGTGTTTATATGATCTGAGGTGACGATGCACATTTCTACGAAATGTACAAAAAGAAAACACGAACATGCTTCGTGATAAAAAGTTTTGGCTTAGGTTGCCGGCTACGATTAGTGGACGATTAACCACAAAGGTTTCTTACTAATAACAATTGATAGCCCAAAAAAGCATCTCTTTGACTAGAACTAATTCCTTTCTGTAACTAGTAAGGTATGACTATGTTAAAACAATTGTGTCCACTATAAACCTATGTGCCCCATTCTACGTGCGACCAGTAGAATAAGAAGTAATGCACACAAGACGCGCGGCATCTCGAACAGCACCCAATCAGAGCTATGCACTGTACAAACGTCAGTATGTTTGTCTGTTTGCGCAGGCGTGTGCTATCAACTGATTAAACAAATATGTACTTACGAGCGAGTCAAATAACCAGCACAGTATTGTTAGGAAAACATGGGATGTATCTAATAAACTATTGGTAAAAAATTAGGCTTTTTGTAGCTTAATCCCGCATTTTGGCAGTTTATTAGAGAGCTTTCAATAGAATATCTCTCTGCCTTTCATATAACCTTTTTGCGTGGTATTGAGAAGGCAATATTTTCTGTAATTAGTCCCAAGTTAAAAATATATACACTAAATTATCTTCTTATTCTAAATTAAGTAACAAACTATTAAAGTTTAAATATATTATAACATTATTTTAATTAAATTTTGTATAATATATAACTTATCCTGACTAAAACTATTAACAAACTAAAATATGGCGTCGAAAAATTCCTCCACGTGGCTGTCGAGGTACGTTTGTATTTCATGTAGGAGAAATATTTAGTTTCCAATTAAATATGTAATTACTGTTTCACGTCACAGTATAATCTATACTAGTAGTATTATAAAGAGGTAAAGTTTGTTTGTTTGTAAGTTTGTTTGTAGGGGGTAATCTCTGGAACTGCCATTTGGATTTCAAAAATTATTTTTCCATTTGATAGGCCAATTCTTGAGGAAGGCTAAAGGCTATTTCATATCAAGCTAGGACGCTTAGCAGCCGAGTAAAAAGAAAAAAAGCCAGAAAGAACGCTAAGCGAAAACGAAGTAATGGCGCGGGCAGGCGGGCAGGCGATGCGATGCGACGCGGTGGGGCGCGGTGGGGGGGGGGGGGGGGCAAGACATTTCACGCGGACGACGTCGCGGGCAGAAGGTAGTTCTCAATAACTATCGTATAGCCGTGTAATGTACACTGTGTCCTCATTTGCAGTATGAGCCGACGCTTGACAAGCTCGATGATAATTCACAATGATTTAATTTAGCCCCGAATCATCTGCGCTTGCGGTTGGCAAGCCAATCAAACTGACAGTCGGTCCAGTTTCGAAATGCACGGAATTAGTTAGTCTGTCAATCAAGTTAATTCTGAAATTATGTTTCATTTGTGAAACTCGTGATAATTAGTAACAATGTAAGCTTGCAATTAACTAGTTAAATGAGTTAAGTAACTTACTGCACTTATCGAAAACTTTTATGTACACGAGTGCTTGGAATCGCATGCATGAATTATTTATTTTTAACCAGACATAGGTGCTGATATTCCTCTCTGTTTACTCTAGAAACCATTCGCAATATTTAACAGAACTAGCTTGTGCCCACGGCTTCGCCCGTGTGGATGTCGCAAATTAACCCAAGGGAATGTGCTACCGGGACAAAATCTAGCCTATGTCCTTCCCCAGGATGCCATCTATTTCCTTGCAAAATTTTATCGAAATCCGTTCAGTAGTTTAGGTGTGAACAGGTAACATACAGACACACAGTTACTTTCGAATTTATAATATTAGTATGGATAGTCAAGATATGCTAAGACTACGACTTTAGGTCCTTGAATACTACTTAACTGAAACACTTACTGAAACTGCAATACCGTTCCGAACTCCAAACGAAAATATATAAGCATTATTTTCCGTGCGGTGCCGTGCATGCAGCGCAATGCTCTCGGTGCGGCAATAACCGGTTTAATTACGGCATAAATTATCGCCGGCCGGCATTGCCGGCTACCGGGCGCACCGTTCCGGCGCACGCTATACTTTGTTACAGAATAAGCCAGCCTCCACTTAATGGACCATGATTCATTCTTATTATGGACTACAGTGATGAGTTGAGGTTTTAGTTTCGCGAGCTGGACATCTGGTTGTAAAATGTAAGTGTAATTGAAGAGATTTTACGGAGAGTTTCACGTAGTCTTCTCTACATGAAAACATCCGTAAAAGCTCATCATTCAGAGCAAGTCATCGCAATCTTGGTTGGAGACGTAAACTTGGGCCGTCGTTTTAAGGAAAGCTTATGTTCAGCCGTTGATATTGAATCATCAACCTATAAAATGTTAAGGATCAGTCACATTCATAAAACAAAACAAATGTAACGAGACTGAAATTCCATTTTTCCATCCGATTTGGAATAGGAACTCGAGCCATAGCCACTAGAAACAAGTGAACATTTTTCACTAAACAACATTTGGCAATTTTGAAACTAATCTGTGCACAAAGGTCGTTTGCGAGCGATCACGCGGAAATTAAGCGGTTGGTATGCGCCGCGACTAACGACACGTCACGGCACAAATCGCGCGACTTAAACGACGCACGCGCGACTGGTTGCGTTAACAGCCATTACACAGCAGATCCTCTTATTGATTTTAAACAGTAGGCCAATTCTCGTACTTAAAAAACGTTCAAATTCAAGTCGCAATCTCATCTCAGCGACAATCAATGTCAAAAACCTGTCAAAAATGTATGTAAATTGATTGTAATTTTGACAGATTGAGACTGAGATTAGAATGTGAACGGTCTTATAAATACGGGAATTGCCCCTCAGATGTTTTCACTACATTCCAAGGTTTTCTTTTTTTTGAGCCGATGAAACAAGGTTTTTCAGAACGCTGTAAGAGCAAGGAGCAGCAAAATAAGCTCAAAATGACAGGAAGGCAAATGACGTTAAAAAAGTACCTTTGCATTGGCATGTGCATTTCACATGCACTATTGATCAGTGCCTACTTACCTGAATGTTTTATTCATACTGAATCATACAAACATGAACCAGAGAGTCGTACTCAACCACTTCCAAGCACCATAGCTCAAAGTTCTATGCCGGTTAGCAGAGGAATTTTAAAAAAGAACTCCACTGCTATTTATTTCCCACAAATTCCACTGCCATTCGAACATGGAAATACGTAATTTATTGAAATTTGAAAGACGAAAAACTTTATATACCAACTCCTAACTAAAACTATAAATCAACATGACACATGTCAGTTTCCTGTTCCCATGCCGGGCGCGGATAATCGGCTAAAATATCGAATAGATATTCGGAATACGTATCGATACATCGACTAATAAATACGAGTAGTCGTACAAACGGCCAGTGCTTACGCTGCCTACATAATTCATGAGGTGGTCAGCTGTGACTGCGTACAAGCCGATATTGCAAGAGTTTTGGGTCTCGACGAATTAAAAATGTACCTAGTACATCGCTACTTTGGAATGGAAGGACCGACATTAAAATAGGGAGGGATTGGAAAGTTGTTCTGAGCCTATTTTTGTTTGTCTATGTTAATCACTGATTTCGTTGATCACGCCTACGCTTTTGACTAAACGATATTCAACAACTAAGCTTTATGCAGATTAGGGTGAATAGTAAGGAAGTTTCATAATTTTGGTTTGAACCCTTTTGATTTAAGGCTTCATAAAGCTCGTAGTCCTAATAATCATAATTATTTTCGGTCAAATAACTTGTGATCGTGATTCTGAAACGGGGATTTCTGAATAGGGAATTGTATACTCTGAAAAAGTAGTAAAGGAATTTACGTGTCACATGAAGGCTGCAGATAGAATAACTTTCCTTTTTGGGGTAAACAAATCCAAACTACTAAAAACGATATTTATGACCTCACATACAACATCCCAGCTCCCTATAAACTAGCCACTTGGAGCTTCCTCTAATAAAAGCATCTCCATATCACGAAGGCAGTAAGTACGAGTACTGCTTCAAATGGCACACATCTACATATAACTGCTCTATTACAAGGAATGCCAGCTAAGGCAGCTAATTGGTAGTTAGCAGTAAGGCAGTAAAACGCCTCATTGCGAATTCTGCCGCCGCCCGCGCCGCCGCCGCCGAGCTTCGAAGACGTGTCAATTCGACTAATTTGCAAATATATCGGCAGCGGATGCTTTAAAGGACATTTAGCTATCATAGAATATCAATATAGAATATTTTGAACCAACTTCAAAAAGGGAGGAGGTTATCAATCCGGATGTTTTTTTTAATGTATGTTCGGGCATAACTCCTTCATACATAGACGGAATTGCAATGATGATGAGTTTCGGAGACAGACAACGGAACTCTTCAAAAAAAGACTGCAAATCAACCGCGATTGCTGCTATCGCATAAATATGCATTGTTTACGCAGTCACACAACAAAACATCACGCCTGGAAAGGGTTACGCAGATGGATTCAGTATATCAGGGTACACCCACATTTTCTATCAAAGTTAGTAGCATATTTTTGCGCGACTGGAAGCTATAGTTGTGGCACATAGTATTCAAGCTTGATTTATACAAAATTGCATAGCAAGTGTATACGAATTCTTGTGGGGTAGGTACCGCAACAAAACACAGAAAAATAAAAAATTAATATATAAAAAATACAACCGACTTCCAAAAAACACTACAAAGTGAAAAGTAACTAATTTCGGAACTCGGTGACAAAAAACGAAAATACAAAACTAAAGACACCGACTTCCGAAATTAAAGTATTTTTTCACTTTGTAGTGTTTTTTTTTGGAATTCGGGTGTTTTTTTTTTTTATAAAAAAGTTCTAAAATAGATTTGATAAACATAAATAACAGAATCTCTAGGAAAAATAAAAAGAAGATGGCGGCTGATAATAAAATACATAAAGATTTGATATCAGTACAAAGAACCTCGTAACCGCCGAACGGTGACATTATTAACACAAAGTCAAGGTAACCAATTTTGAATTTATAGACTTCTCAAGCATGTTGATTATATTAATTCTTATTAGATAATTTCTTGTTATTAAATCAAAATCAAATCAAAAGTCATTTATTCAAATTAGGCTGAAAATCAGCACTTTTTGAACGTCAAAATCACATAAGACAGTCCCCCCAAAACGCCCACCCTTCACCACTTCCTAGTGCTTTAGCTGGGAAGAAGAAGTGGCGGAACAAACTCCCCAGCAGAACAGCTGTCTATTCAGTTAGAAGAACTGGATTCTATACATATAGTAATAAGTAATTAACATTACGAGACACAAAAATATTAAAATTATTTGCCATTATGTCAGCTAGCACACGCCAATATTTAAAACTATACTCAAGCAGAAATAAATAATAAAAACAAAAACGCAAACAGAACTTAATACATAATAAAAAGCCTCCTGGCATAAAGGGCGTGCCCGCTTACATATGCAATGCTGCATTATGTTTATATGTATATAGCTGTAACTAGTAGCCACAAATGATAAACTAGGACCTTCGAAGTAAAATAAAAAAACATTAATTTCTAATAACAATTACAAAACCATAGTCAGCAAGCTGACCTGTCACCACAAGCAGCACCCGTTCACGAGGATAACGCAAAGATCAGCCATTACCCCCCTCGCCATATTTGAGGGAAGGAGGCAACCCGACCCCCGACGCTACCGCAAGCATTGACATCTAAGGGAGCATGACGAACTTGCTGCCGGTTGCTCAAAAGAATAATATGATGAACTGTCGAGGTCGCTAGCTAACCATATATAGCAATACAACTCATTAAAAAACATTGAAATGAGTAGATTATGTCAATAATAAATAAAAATTAAATTAAACTAAGGTGACTAATAAATATAGTCAAATAAAATAAACAATTATATGAACTCGTATAACTTGTCAGTAGGTAAGCTAATTTTGGAGAAAGAACATAAACATTGTCTTGAGTTAATCACAGCGACCAACTATTTTTATCGTTTAAGTAATCGTTGATTGAATAGTATGCCTTTGAACAAAGGTTGGATTTTACTTTAGCTTTAAACGCATTAAAAGGCAATTCTAACAAAGAAGAGGGAAGCTCGTTATAAAAGTTTATACCAAGCCCAACAAATGAGTTATGGACCTTATGAAGCCGGTGAAAGGGAGCACGTAGTTTCTCCTTGTTTCTAGTGTTAATATTATGAATATCACTGTTTTTTGTGTATAAGTGTATATTTTGCCTAATATATAAGATGTTGGCGAAGATGAATTGTGAGGCCACCGTGAGAATACCAATCTCTTTAAAAAAAATCTCTCAGAGTAACTCTAGCACCTAGCTGGTAAATTGCTCGTACAGCTCGTTTTTGAAGAACAAATATATTTTGAATATCAGCGGCTTTGCCCCACAGCAGAATGCCGTAGGACATGGCGCTATGAAAATAACTGAAATAGACTAGCCGAGCTGTATCAACGTCAGTGTATTGTCTTACTTTCCTGACGGCATAGGCGGCCGAACTGAGCCTTCCCGCTAGGCATGATATATGTGATCCCCACTGAAGCTTGGCATCAACTGTTATGCCCAGAAATACTGACGATATTAATTGTTATGAGGGTGCTAACATTACAACGAGGTCTTCATTAAGAAGACTCAAAATCAGTCTCGTTAACCTTAACTCCTCGACGCTCAGTGACATTCAGTTGTAGCTGATTAACTCAAAGACGATAATTAGGATTATTACAATTGCCTCGAAGCATCCCTTAGCCTTACTTTAGGAACAGTTTAAAATTAACTCGTTTTAGGAATTAGAACCGATTTGTAACCGGAGCCGCCATTAAGGTCGTCGTGAAGTTACTAGCAAATTGTTTAGCTGCTTAATTAACTGAAAGTAATCCGAACAGGCTCCGGTGACGTCACGGGTTGTATCTCGGAAGCCTGCACTTATATATTATTATGTACAGGATTTATGAAAATGAGAAGCAGAAAACGCCATGAAAGTAATATTCAAGATGAGAATTGTGTGGTCGCTTGAATCAAAGAAATTAATGAGGCTTTATGACTCAGTGGATATTTAGTTGATTATCTTGAAATTATGTAAATCTCACTTGCCTTATCGATGCCGCTTACTCATTTGCTTAAATAAAGCCACGATGAGAAATGTCTCACAGACTCTGTCCGAGACATAGGTAGAGATAAAGAGAGCATTGATAATGATGAGAAGATGATGAGTCTCAGTGTCAGCAAGGTGGTTGACATGTAGTATTGTCATGCTAGTAGTCCTTTTTTTTTTTTTTTTTTGTGGGTTGGAAATTATCAAATAACTTCTCCCGCTCTGGGCAGAGCAGGAGGGCGTGTCAGACTCTTACTGACTAAAACCCACCCTTGTTCCTTCAGTGGCCTGTGCCAGGGGCCACGGTAACCCTCTTGGACTTTTCCGCAACCCTAGCAGGCATCGGTCCTAGCAAACCCCGTCATTGGTGCTGACATCTCTTTGAGGCGCGCGTGGAACACAACGCGCCGTCGACCCGGGCCTGGTCCTTATCGAACGGCGAGCTGTCCATTGCTCGCCGTTCGCAAGCCCGCGCCTACGGTGGCCGGGAATCGGCCTGCGATTCCCGACGCCCAGGGCGTCTCCTGCGGCGGCTAGGAGCGTGAGGGCGCAAACTTTGCCTCTCCCTCACGCGTTCCGCCTCCTCCTTGGCGAACATTACTGCTTCGCAGAAGGAGGTGACGGCTTCCCAAGCCCTCTCGCTCCGTACCATGGCCTGGACCAAGGCCGGACGCGAGAGATCGCCATCGCCAATCGCCTCCACGAGGACACGGCGGTGCTCCGCCCAAGCCGGGCAGACCTCCACCGTATGCTCCACCGTGTCCTCGGGGCGATCATCGCAGTGGTGACACCCGGGCGAGTCCCAGGTACTTCATCGTCGACTCGACGCCGATGTGAACCCCTCCTACCGTTATTTGGGAACCCGATGGTGGCGCGTTCCGAGGACCATGAAAACACATGGCCTCGGACTTGTGCAGGGCCACCTCGAGTCCCAATTGCCGGATCCTCTCGACGATTGTCGCAACTCCGCGTGTCGCTAGTTCGGCCGCCGCCTGGTGCGACCTCCCCTGCGCCAGGATCAGCGTGTCGTCAGCGTAACAAACCACGCTGACGCCGCTAGGGAGGTCGGCGCGCAGCACCCAGTCGTATCCGATGTCCCACAGATGATATGATGATGATGAGACCGATCCCTGTGGGACACCGCACGACATCTCTTGCCGGTTCCATACTCCCTGGTGACCGGGGTAGATGACGGCCCTGTCCGTCAAATAGGCCTCGACCACACGACAGAGGTAGGTCGGCATCCGGTGATACCGGAGTGCCTCTCTGATGCAACTCCAGGGCAGGGTATTGAAGGCATTGGCGATGTCTAAAGACACCGCCAAGACGACCCCACCCCGGGCCACAGCATCCCCCGTCGTGAGGGCCCGCACGCGCATGATGGCGTCCACCGTAGAGCGCCCCCTGCGGAAGCCAAACTGGCTCTCCGCCAAATCCGGCCCCACCCGCACCAGCCGCCCGACGAGGCGGTCTGCAATGACTCTTTCAAAGAGCTTCCCCACCTCGTCGAGCAGCACGATGGGCCGGTAAGCGGACGGAGAGTCCGCTGGGCGCCCCGGCTTCTTGATGAGGACCAGTTTCCCCGTCTTCCAACGAAGTGGGAACTGGCCCCTCTCCATGCATGCGCTTAGGAGCCCCCTTAGTCGAGGCCCGAGAGCCTCCGAGGCCAGGACCCAGGCTTTCCCAGGTAAGCCGTCGGGTCCTGGGGCGGTATTTTTGGCACTCAGCCTACGTACCGCCACTCGCAGCTCTGCCTCGGTCACCTCCGGAGCATCGTCGTCGTCGTCGGCGGTGTGGTCCGCATTGAGCACCGCAGTAGGCGGAGCCATGGGCGGGGATATATGTTCCCCTCTAGAAGGGAACAGAGCGCTCACCACGTCCTCCATGAGCTGGGGCCGGAGACTCTGCGTCAGCGGGGGAGCCCATGGGCGGAGCTTCTCTCGCACCAATTTATAGGGGCGTCCCCACGGGTCCCTGTTCAGAGTCTCCAGCGACTCCTCGCGGGCCAGTCCCCTGGCCCGCAGGATCTCCGCTTGGTGGGCGGTCTTCGCCGCTCTGTACCCCTCGTACAGCTCCGCCTGAATGGCTTCCGTATCCGGAGGGCGAATACGGAGCCTGCGGTGCCTGGTGTACTGGCGTCGCGCAGCGACGCACGCACTGCGCAGAGTCGTCAACTCCGGCGACCACCAGCACACCTGGCGCTGGGCGCGTCCGGGCTGGGCCCGGGGCATTGCCACGTCACATATTTCGGACATGGCCTCCCGGAACCACTCCACCTCGACGTTGATGTCAGCAGGCCTGTCCGGTGATGACACCCAGGCCTGCACGATCAAGGCTTCCAGAAGGAGCTCCCGGTCCAGCTGCTTCAGCGCCCACCGCGGACCACACGGGGCCTGTCGGACCAGCGCGTTCGAGGTCTGGGCGGAGACGTCAAACCGGATGTACCGGTGGCGGTGGTCGGAATAGGTCTCCACCCCCTCTATGACGCGCCAGTCAAGTACACGCGGCGACAGAGTGGGGCTGGCAAACGAGATGTCCACCACCGATTCACCCCGCATCCGCACACACGTGGGGACAGAACCCCGATTTAGGACGACCAGTCCTGTCTCCAGAGCCCGGTCCTCCACCATCCTGCCCCGTGTGTCCGTATACCGGGAACCCCAAGCCACATTCTTGGCATTGAAGTCCCCGAGGACGAGCACGGGGAGGGAACGATACCCAACGACGACGACTTTCAACCCTGCAAGGGAGTTGTGGAACTCGGCAAGAGTTCGGTTCGGGGAGAAGTATACCTCAACCACTACGATCTCCCCGAACCGTGCTGCCACGCAACCCCGTCCCCTCGTGATAGCCTCGAGGGACGGAGTACCGGTGGCGGCCGACGAAATTAGGGTCACTGAGCCGCTCAGGTCCTCCACCCAGTCATCCCTGGGCGGGACAAAGTACGGCTCAGCGACCACGGCGATGTTAATCGACCACTGCGCCATGCTCTGGAGCAACAGATCCTGAGCGGAGGCGCAGTGGTTGATGTTCGCCTGGAGGAGGCGTAATGGGGCCGTTATTGGCACTCCATGTCAGTCTCCTCCCGAGCCCTCTGTGAGGGCCCCGCCGCGGTGGTGACGGCGGCGACGACGATGCTAGTAGTCCTACCATGCATAATCTTAGCCATCAACGTGAATGTTCCAAGTACCAATCGTTGCATTAACGGCGTTCACATACATTTTTATTGATTACAATTTTAATCACGCCCTTCTTTGTATTGTCAGCTATAAAGTACCAATTATAAAAATACACATTAGTTAATTAATCTGTTATAAAAGGTTGATAATGTTTTTAAAAGTTCCTAATTTGAATGGGCGAGGCGCAAAAGAAACCGTTTAATCAACCCGTGAAGATTTGATTAAATTTTAAATAAATTCCGAACGTTGATATAAGATATGTGTGGTGCGATACTATCTGGATATTGTCGTAAACAGAGAGGTGTTAATGTTGCCAGTATTTGCATATTAATATGAAGCATCTCGTTCATTGGTTCGTTCACCCGATCGGCTCCGTAACTATTATTTTATTGGTTGTTTGTATATTTTAGCATATTATTAGTTTGACGTAGCGAATTTAGTTTACACACTGAATCCACGTTCTGCGGTTGCGTTATTTCAAGATTCGGCCAGCGCAGCAGTTCTAATGCTTTTGAATTCTCTGGTTTAGCTTTCACTGTAAAGTGAAAGAAAAGCATCGCATCATACCTTTTCGTAGAAGCTTTGTTGTTGATTTAGTTTGGGGTACTAGAGGCTGTGGGATTCTAAGCACAAGAGCCTCTTCTACTTCGTCGACAGTTGGCAACGTGTCGACAAACCTCTCTTTTAGTGATGGTAACAACTTCATGCCAGTCGGGCCCTCTCTCTATGTACTAATCCAGAAAATGTGAGAAACCTTTAACTCAGGACGTTCTAGATATCTCTAAACCATCTCACATCATCCCACGCTTCCCTTTGCATAAGGCTCATCTTGCTATTTATATACTCTCCGATCAATTCACCTAGCAAACATTGTGTTAATCCTCCTTACAGGCCCCGTCAGTAAATCAAAGCACGACCATACTTTTAACTTTCGTATCGTGTGCGTAGGAGCGCAAATAAAAGACGATCGGTGGTCGTGTGTCGTAAATAATGTAAGGTATCGATTACTATCCGTTAGTACAACGCGACTTCTCACTCTGCCTCCTGCTGTGTGCTGCGCGCCTGTTATCGAAGACGTTTAGATCGAACGATACGACGGAACGACTGGGCTTGCGGTTAGAATTGTAACAATGGTGGTATAATGGTATTTGGATAAAGCATGTGTTTAATCGGACACAACTAGTCATTCCCATTTTGCCACGCATGCTATTTTTGACACGCTAATAAAATCAATGCGTCTCTTTTTGTGATGTGCCCTAGCTTGTAACTTGGTTTTAGCGCTTGCCACCAGCAAAAGGCTCTTGAATTTACTTAAGTTGGCTTTGTATATATTTATTTATTGTATATTATGTAATTGCTACACCACTGACTACCTGCAGTATTGTCTCTCCTTTTCCCTAAAGCTTGTCTGTCAAAGATCGCTTTTAGCGATAAGACCGCCCATTATGTCACCCTATGTAAAATTTCTAAATTTATATCTGTAGGTAATTTTTTGGTGTACATAATAAAGAGTATTCTATTCTATTCTATGCATGCGCTACGCTCCATATCCAAAAGGTCTCTTCAGATAATTTTACCGAAAATAAAACCATTTATTTAGGTACCTATTTACTTTTAACCAATGCAACAGCACAACATTTTCAAAAAAATCCTCATAAGTCATAACCACATCCACAGTCGCTCTATGTAAAGCTCTCCCATAACTTACAATAAATTGTTAAAATAAATAAATTAAATTATCTCCGTCCACCGCTGGCCGGTCGTTCGATCGTTAAATAATTCAATTCTACATCGTTTCTACATAATGTCACTATATTGGTTGATATCAAAATGTTATAAACTTCACCTGTGCGCGTGTGAACGATTGCGAAGTGAGATAACTTAGGAATTACCACACAGGCGCGGGCGCAGCTCTTGACTGGCGGATAACATTACATTCATGTTTTCGGATCTACATTAAAATGTTTCTGGGTATTGTGAAATGAACGAGGATGTGTCAACGTCGTGTTGTGGGGGTCATGTGATACAACATGAAGGTGGACGTGTCAACGTCGTGTTGTGGGGGTCATGTGATACAACATGAAGGAGGATGTGTCAACGTCGTGTTGTGGGGGTCATGTGATACAACATGAAGGTGGACGTGTCAACGTCGTGTTGTGGGGGTCATGTGATACAACATGAAGGAGGATGTGTCAACGTCGTGTTGTGGGGGTCATGTGATACAACATGAAGGTGGACGTGTCAACGTCGTGTTGTGGGGGTCATGTGATACAACATGAAGGTGGACGTGTCAACGTCGTGTTGTGGGGGTCATGTGATACAACATGAAGGAGGATGTGTCAACGTCGTGTTGTGGGGGTCATGTGATACAACATGAAGGTGGACGTGTCAACGTCGTGTTGTGGGGGTCATGTGATACAACATGAAGGAGGATGTGTCAACGTCGTGTTGTGGGGGTCATGTGATACAACATGAAGGTGGACGTGTCAACGTCGTGTTGTGGGGGTCATGTGATACAACATGAAGGTGGACGTGTCAACGTCGTGTTGTGGGGGTCATGTGATACAACATGAAGGAGGATGTGTCAACGTCGTGTTGTGGGGGTCATGTGATACAACATGAAGGAGGATGTGTCAACGTCGTGTTGTGGGGGTCATGTGATACAACATGAAGGTGGACGTGTCAACGTCGTGTTGTGGGGGTCATGTGATACAACATGAAGGTGGACGTGTCAACGTCGTGTTGTGGGGGTCATGTGATACAACATGAAGGAGGATGTGTCAACGTCGTGTTGTGGGGGTCATGTGATACAACATGAAGGAGGATGTGTCAACGTCGTGTTGTGGGGGTCATGTGATACAACATGAAGGAGGATGTGTCAACGTCGTGTTGTGGGGGTCATGTGATACAACATGAAGGTGGACGTGTCAACGTCGTGTTGTGGGGGTCATGTGATACAACATGAAGGTGGACGTGTCAACGTCGTGTTGTGGGGGTCATGTGATACAACATGAAGGAGGATGTGTCAACGTCGTGTTGTGGGGGTCATGTGATACAACATGAAGGAGGATGTGTCAACGTCGTGTTGTGGGGGTCATGTGATACAACATGAAGGTGGACGTGTCAACGTCGTGTTGTGGGGGTCATGTGATACAACATGAAGGTGGACGTGTCAACGTCGTGTTGTGGGGGTCATGTGATACAACATGAAGGAGGATGTGTCAACGTCGTGTTGTGGGGGTCATGTGATACAACATGAAGGAGGATGTGTCAACGTCGTGTTGTGGGGGTCATGTGATACAACATGAAGGAGGATGTGTCAACGTCGTGTTGTGGGGGTCATGTGATACAACATGAAGGAGGATGTGTCAACGTCGTGTTGTGGGGGTCATGTGATACAACATGAAGGAGGATGTGTCAACGTCGTGTTGTGGGGGTCATGTGATACAACATAAAGGAGGATGTGTCAACGTCGTGTTGTGGGGGTCATGTGATACAACATGAAGGAGGATGTGTCAACGTCGTGTTGTGGGGGTCATGTGATACAACATGAACGAGGATGTGTCAACGTCGTGTTGTGGGGTCATGTGATACAACATGAAGGAGGATGTGTCAACGTCGTGTTGTGGGGGTCATGTGATACAACATGAACGAGGATGTGTCAACGTCGTGTTGTGGGGTCATGTGATACAACATGAAGGAGGATGTGTCAACGTCGTGTTGTGGGGGTCATGTGATACAACATGAAGGAGGATGTGTCAACGTCGTGTTGTGGGGGTCATGTGATACAACATGAACGAGGATGTGTCAACGTCGTGTTGTGGGGTCATGTGATACAACATGAACGAGGATGTGTCAACGTCGTGTTGTGGGGTCATGTGATACAACATGAAGGAGGATGTGTCAACGTCGTGTTGTGGGGGTCATGTGATACAACATGAACGAGGATGTGTCAACGTCGTGTTGTGGGGTCATGTGATACAACATGAACGAGGATGTGTCAACGTCGTGTTGTGGGGTCATGTGATACAACATGAACGAGGATGTGTCAACGTCGTGTTGTGGGGTCATGTGATACAACATGAACGAGGATGTGTCAACGTCGTGTTGTGGGGGTCATGTGATACAACATAAAGGAGGATGTGTCAACGTCGTGTTGTGGGGGTCATGTGATACAACATGAAGGAGGATGTGTCAACGTCGTGTTGTGGGGGTCATGTGATACAACATGAACGAGGATGTGTCAACGTCGTGTTGTGGGGTCATGTGATACAACATGAAGGAGGATGTGTCAACGTCGTGTTGTGGGGGTCATGTGATACAACATGAACGAGGATGTGTCAACGTCGTGTTGTGGGGGTCATGTGATACAACATGAACGAGGATGTGTCAACGTCGTGTTGTGGGGTCATGTGATACAACATGAAGGAGGATGTGTCAACGTCGTGTTGTGGGGGTCATGTGATACAACCTGAAGGTGGAGTGTCAACGTCGTGTTGTGGGGGTCATGTGATACAACATGAAGGAGGATGTGTCGCCGTCGTGTTGTGGGGGTCATGTGATACAACATGAAGGAGGATGTGTCAACGTCGTGTTGTGGGGGTCATGTGATACAACATGACATTCATGATTTAGTGTTACCTTGATTGCAGCTGATTTTGGGTCCGACATTGTTTCGCTACTGAGTTCATTTCCAGTAAGACTTAGTAACGTGTAGCACTCATATTAAGCTATAAATCTAAGCTTCAGGTTGTCCATTCAAATAAAAAATGAATTTAAGCAGTCCGAACACGTAACAGAACAACTTAAAACTCTCATAAAACATTATATATTTTTTACTGCAGTTAAACTTGCAAATCGCATTCATAGGCTGAAGATTTATCTAACATATCAAGTAATAATTTACATGTAAAAGGCGCGGGGGGCGAATCGTGCGCCCGCGCAGTTAATCATACGCCCACCTAGTGCACATTATTGTTTATAATTGTCAAGACACGCGATTCGCGAAATCGCGACTCGCAACGTAACCTTGGATTTGTCACGGATTAGAGGAATCAGCAAATAGAGAGATCATGTTTTCGTGTCTTTATTTATGTTATATGAGGTAACTTCATAGGTGACAGTTAGTATAACATTATTATTATTATTAACATTACGCCAATAACGAAGTCCACAGAAAATTACGAATGGCAGAGTGACATAATTACCAAACTTAACGAATTTAACGGATGATACACACCTGTAAAGAAAACTTGGTCATTGGACGACCTCTGGAACTCTGGATTAACTTCTAAGGGTGCTACGGTGTGAACCGACCATTCTTGCTCATGTTTCTTGGACTAAATCTACAGACATGATCAAAATATCTTGTATTATTTTTGCAGACGTCTTTTAGTGTCTTCGTTTTCTGTTGCATCAACAAACATGATGAGAAGAACAGATTTTTTATGAGTTTTAGCTTGAACTGTCGTTGGTCACTGTTACAAAAACGCTATCATACCCACAGACACAGTCCACTAGAAGCATGGATGGATGTCTGTAAAAGATCGCTTTTACCGATAAGACCGCCCATTGTGTCACCCTATAATGTAAAATTTCCACATTATATCTGTAATTTTTATTTATTTTAGATTTAGATAATAGAGAGTATTCTATTCTATTCTATGGATAGCGGTGCCAATACTTATTCAATATTATAACCTAATAAGTAGCCACATAATAATACAAAAACGGACAAAAACAAACAAAAAAACAATAAGTATCTACATTTTTATCTGTAATATTTATGGTATCCATAATAAAGAGTATTCTATTCTACATAAGAATCTAAGAAAAAAGATCTTGGAAAAACAAACTGAATTTAAATAACACAAGGAGAGTCCTTGACAGTTGTAAGTGATCGTCTGTCGGCCCACTGCCCACTCAATATCTTTGATCCATAATTTAATGTTAGCGAATCCTAATGTTATTCAATATTCTGCTATTAGCCTTATATTCACAAATTTTATAGCTATATTGACTCTTTGGGAAAGAAAAGATAAAGATCGTGTATTTAATAGATAGATTATTATCTAATCTGATCCTGATACAGAATTACTGTGGGATCTTAGTCATAACCATAAGCGAGATTGCAAACTATAATGAGATGTTCTTATTATAATCATTATTGATTTATGCAGGAGGGTCATTAACATACCAACTTTGCGGCAAAATTCGTTGTCTCTTAGTTGCCATTTTTACCTACTATTATTACTTTTAAGTCCAATTTATAGTAGGATATTAATACCCCATTTTCTACCAAATTTACTATTTTCTACCAAAACTCTCTTTGAGTGAACACATGGAAGGAAGTTTATCGTGAATTCTTCCAGAATATAGTGCTGCAGTATCTAAAAATCTAGGGGTTTATTTATATAAGTAGTAGGTACAGATCGAGGTCAAGAGCAAGTCCATTTGGCAATAAGAAAATAAAAAGTTACTGAATAAAGTTATGTAAATAATAACCTGATGTGATAATTAAATTTTTTTACGCCGCAACGTTCATAATTAAACCCTCTAGTACTTAGGTAAACGTAATCAGCGCTCAGCGCTGTCAGTAATACCCAGCACATAAACTATGAGGTATCATTTTGATACCACAATTGGCTTAATTGACGTAGTGCCGGGTCAGAGGGGCGGAGTTGCGAAATGCTCGTGTAGGGCACTCTTGCACACGTCGAATGCGATTAGTGCCCGTATTCCTTCACCACCAGGGCTGGCACGCAGCTTTGTGAAAGTTTTATGATAGGTTTTATCATTATAAAGCCCTGAATAGTAGCAAGGATCTTTTGATACGTGACTACAATCGAAACTGACGCCGCTATCTAGTTATTTCAATACATTGTCAGTGAAAATTTCAATAGTGTTTACCAACAACGCCCTAATAATCATTTCCACTTAAAATGTCAAACAAATACCATTCCAATAAATTATACCAGCATCATTGTTCCACGGTTGATTTCAATAGGTACAGTAACCAAATAATTTATTGACGCCATTAAAATGTACAACAAAACTAATATATGAGAGTTTTCGTTCGTGACAAATTAGTGCAGTGTTGCCCTAACAACAGGAACAGAAACATACGTACAATGGTGATGGAGTGGGGTGGAGGTGGTGGTGGTGGATGTGTTGACTTATTTTTTTCAGTATCAAAACTACGACAGCTTAGGTCTAATTTTGTTTCTTATTTTGAGCAAGTTACTATTGAACTTCAGCCTTTTCTGCTTTAATGAAAATTGCATAGGTGTATGTACAGGAATGTATAATCCTCGGTAAGTATCATTTGTCGCAATTCTTTTTTTTTTTTTTTGTTTTGGCTTCGCACTTGTAGCAATTCACGTGTACCACACAAAAGTATTGTCAATGTCTCTGACAAAAAGCCCAATCTCTTAATCACGTAATCAACCCACAGCCACAACATTAATCACCGTACCACTTTCTCATACCCTGGAGCCCTTAGGGCAGCCCTACTGTCGGCGTGCGCCCGCGCAACTGGTTCAAGGTTGTCCGTAAGAATGCGGCCCGTATGCTCCATTCGCTAATTTGGTCAGGCATTCTATTGCCGTATATGGCGCTACGACGATTGTGCGCCTACAGATTATATTAGAGCGCGCTATGATTTATAACAGAGTTTGATAGGGTACGTTGGTATAATTGCCTGACTGTACAAGATTTAATGTTTGATTGGATAATATTGTGGTTACTAGCTGTTGCCCATGTCTGTGTGCTAACAAACTTCAGCTCAACTTTTCGGCAGCACAGGGGGAGTAATTCTAAAAATTCTGAAACTTAACGCCATAATTCAACCTCCAACCAACATTATTATTTCATATTAATTATCATTGTTTCTCTAAAGTCGGACTACTCATTGAATATTTTCATTTTAAAGTATAGATAGAAGATGTAACTGGTTACTTATCTGTGTCAGAAGCCTAAAGTAGGATATGGCAGAGTCTTCTCTGTTTACTTTGCAGCGGTCAAACGGCTATCGCTCCCTGTCAGTGCTCGTACACATCACTAATGTCGTGTACTAACTGGAAGCAAAACCAACTACAACCACTATGACGAAAGAACTATGTTAGCTCCAGGCAATTCGCATACAATTACAGCAAGATTTATGATCCAAATACAAACGAGTATGTTAGTTAATAGCACGACAATACATAACAAATGTTCAATTAAATTGTTATGTAAATGGTTTGGTAGTAACAGTTGAGCAAGAACATAGCCTGTATACAAATGTAGCCTTTCCCAGTGCGGGCAAAAAGTGTTCCAGTTCTGTATAAGGGCATGTAATTGAAATATACAGCGTGTTAACTGCTTGTTAGCCTGCTCCTGGATAGGCCTGAGTCTCGAATTAGGGAAATGCGTCATTACCGTGTTAGAAAACGAGGGTAATTTGTGCCTGACTGGTAATAGGTTTCCTGTACCAGATAGACACAATTGCAATCTTTGTAATCTACTGTTGTGAGGGGTAATGGTGAGAGCGTTGGCAACTGTATCTTCCTGTTTGCTAATAAGTACGGAGATCGTCATCTGTTTGTCAACTTCCATGACAGACATTTTCTGAACTTCTCGAAAAAGGAGTAGTGACAGATGACAGGCTGTGGTTTTGTGGCTTATATCACTGTTAGCATTGTGGGGCTCATCATAAACGTTAGTTCCACCGTGGATAAATATAAATCCTTAGACTTTCAGCTGGATAGAAAAGACACTGAAAGTCGACCGATGAATCAAAGAGAAAATACACATAGATGTTGATCATTTAAATAAAACATACAGCAATCAAACATATGGAGTATTATATATCACCCATAACAGTCATAAGTTGACAATGAAACATAAAGTGTATGTTGCGGTCATGTCGGGATAACGGGTTCGAGTCCCCGGCCGCTCACAGTCGCTCACGGGTATACGTTACAGTAACGTGATCTGTGAGTTTTTGTTAACGTTGTGTTACTGTCGCGTCTTGGTGGTAAGTTGGGGTGGTCTCCAATTGTAAGAATAAAGAAATATCGAGGCATTTATAGGTACAGGTAACATCAAGACTTTTTTTGTTGAAGTTATGAGCAGAGATGTTGGTACGCTTTTCTGTCAACAACTTGAGAGAGAGATGGAGAAATTAGTCTTTATTTCCATAGTCTTACATAATCTTTCGAGTTTGTTTTTGAATAATTTATATGCGAGTTCTTAGACAGCTTTTGTTTGTCACTATTGTATATCATGCCCGACAAGAGTACAGTGTTTTGAATGAGTGTCGGGTACTGTTGACCGATGGCAACACTAAATAGAACATTTAGAAATGATAGCCATAATAACCCCTGGACTCCGAAGGTATGGTGATTACCACCGCTGTCCACAACACCAAAATAGCAATAACTAAGTACTTCAACAAAAGTCAAAGTCAAAGCATTTATTTCAAATAGGCACATAAAAGGCACTTTTGAACGTCAAAATTTACATTTAAATAGAATTGATTCTAGTCGCCCCTTCCAAAAGATAGTTTCGTATGGAGAAGAATGGGCAAGAATGCAGTCATAATGACAAGTTAATGCTGCAGCACACGCAGCACATCACATGAATTTATGCTGAACTGGGCCTACTTGGTGCAGCCGTGAGGCACACAATACTATTTTGAGTACTGTTTGTCTGTTTTTGTGTAATATTGTGTGCTTTAACCTGGGTCAAATAAATTTATTTTCTTTCTTTCTTTCACATTAGTGACCTTAGTAAACGATTTGGCGTTAACTACTAACTACAGAACATTAGAACCTCGTTTGTTTGGAGACCTTGTAGACTCCTCGCCTATTCGAACTGGGTACCTACTTGTTTGTTGTAGCAGGTCATGTAACCGATTTCTCACTATGTAGGTAGTCTATATGCATTTGAGAAATATTTATAAAAATATTATGAGATGTTTTAGATATTACATGGGATTTAAACATAGCTGGCGAAGTGTGTGTGTACTATTAGTTACACTCCTGCCCACCCTTCGGGGTGACAGGCGTGATGTTATATTATGTGTTAGGTATTTGTAGAGTTGCATCATTTACATAAACATTTATTTTATTTTTAATTATCATAAATGATTAATTGAATAATTAATTGCTTTAGACTAGGACAACAGATCCTTGTCATCCAATTGTTTGCTGTTTAATTCAGGAAAAGGCAAACGGAGTTAGAAGTTATGCACTAAAACTAAGAACGAGCAGTTCATAAAACCGTATTCTAAAAGCTAGATGCCCAGTTAGAAGCTTTCAAACAAAGAGAAGTGAAACTGTCCTCCAAAAATACCCGAACCTGTCGATCCCCAAGGAGGCGGATTAAACCGTCCGCCTCGCGTGAAGTCCGACGAACCACCCTAACTAGGAATACAGAAGATCTACTTCACTCACACAAAATTACAAGTACCTGCTTAGCCTTTTAGTACATCACTTTGCATCAAGCAGGCCGTAGTATAGTATGTGAGGCAACATCAAGAAAATAAGTTTTGCTACGTGCTACACTAACTACTACGCGCTACGCCGCCGCTATAAAATTGGTCGTTTGGGTAATTCGCAAAGAGCAGTCACAGTTGACTTATAAGTGGACAGGTACTACATGTCTAAGCTCTTAGTAACACTCATTTCCACCACGTTTGCAATATCAACTGTTCTGTATAAGAAAACCAATGATGGGTACACTATTTGAAAAAAGAACTACCTTTATCAAGAAAACTTCAAGTAGGTACACACGGCTACACATCAAGCTATACATTTCCAGTTTACACTGACCTCTCATTGTAAGGGAATCTTATACAAAGCGAGATCAGCTGATACTGGAAATGTATAGCTTGATCTGTAGCCGTGCGTACGTTCATTCCATGCTGGACACTGTTGAGTAGATTTAAAAGATTAAAATATAGTACGTGGGCCTTTTGTTTCCATGTATCCTGTGGCCTTATCGCGGCTGCCTATCTGTCGCTAGGCGGATTACGCAGGTACGCTTCAAATGAACGGATATTAAAATATGTTAAATATAATTTTCATAGAATTTTTGATAGTTTAACCGCTTGAGATCGGATTGTGATAACAAAAGAGCACATGTATTTGATTACGCTTTGAGTTGTAAGATTGTATCTTTAACATGAAAATTATAATGTTAATTTTATGTTCTTAAAGTGTGCCGACACAACACTAAAAAAATATTATTATGAATATCCTTGCGTAGCTCAAAAACACAAAAATACCTTTCGTAGTTTGAATTATATATCTTGAATCTCCTAATATAACATTTATATAAAGGACGGATTAAGGCAGCGCATACATCAATATTTAAATCGACCACAGTATGAAAATAGTCAGTAGATTAATCGAGGCCGCCAGCAGTTACAAGGCCTTCATTATTTACCTTGATAGCACATTGCACATTCCGTAGTAGATTTACTGCATTAATTGTTCAGCTACCTACTGTCGTCCCTATTATAGTACCTACCGAAGTAAAGCCACCTTGGACTCATGAGGTTATGGCATGGGAATTCCCAATGCTTCAACTGAATATATTACGTAGTAAAAACTTAATCTGTAATCTGCCTGCCTTTCCCCAACTATGATGGGATCGGCTTTAAGTCTAACCGGATGCAGCTGAATATCAGTAACTGGAGCGACAGCCTATCTGACCTCCACAACCCAGTTTCCTATTGGGTAAACTGATACCCCTTGGTAAGACAAGTTGTCAGACTTTTGGGCTTCTGACTACCGTAACGACTGACAAAGATCTACGAATGACAGCTGGGACCAACGGCTTGACGTGCTTTCCAAGGCACGGAGGGATCTCGATATGTCACCTGGATGACCTGGATGGTCACCGATCACCGATGGTACCGATTGCGGCAAGCGTAGCTCAACCTTCCATCGAATCGGGCGACTGTTATTATTTAGCCACGTAAAAACTATAAAATACAATTCAAGATAGATACAAGGCTGAAACAACATAAACGTGAAATATGTGTAACGATACCTATGTATAATATACAGGGTAAAATTGAATTCATGGGCATTCTTTTAAAGGGTCATTGTACTCATCATTATTAACAACTTTTACTATGGGACCAATACTGAAATCTCGAAAAAAAATCAGCTGTTCCCTACATTTATATTTGCATAACCCTTCAAAATGTAGGGAACAGCTGATATTTTTTTTGTGATTTAGATTTTATGATAGTCCTGCAAAACGAAAACACTGTAAGATGATCATCAAGAAAGGGTTAAGTAGACTCCAGAACTAAATGCTTGCTAAGCTCAAACTTAGCTAAAGCTTTCATATAGTACTTACCATGCGGGCCCGACTCATCCTATTCCACTAAAACAATGGAACGTCGCCGAGCTAAAACTACACACAAATAAATAATCCCATTCACAATAGGTACCTAGCAATAGAACGTATTTGAATAACGGTGCAAAGATTAACTCCTGTCGCGCCCGCCGCCCGCGACTGTCCGCCAAATTTATAGTCTGTGGTCCCGCATGCTACTGTCTCTTTTTATGTCGTATTGTTTTAGGCTGAATGATGAATGCCTTTATTGGTTATTGCGGATTTTAAAAATATTGTTTTAGCATGTTCTACATTTATGGTTCAGAGATGATTGTTCAAAAGGTACTGCAGAATTTTATTTTACTTTTGAGTTTGGGAAAGCCCTATCATGTACAACAGTGACTATGGTAGACAGTTTTTTGTGATTAAGTAATTCGATCATTGATCGATCGATTTATCCGATGTTATTATTCGAAAAATCATTTTATCTGTTTATGGATATTTAAGCAAACAAATTATTTTTATTTCAGTTATATTCACCAAAGAACACGTAGACGTAGCATATTAAACTGGCTTCTTCATTTAAATATCGGAAATATTTAAATGAAGTAGCCAGCATAGACTAGTTGCTCCAAAATTAAAACTTGATCTAAAATAACAAAGTTACAATAAAAATAGAAGTAACCCTAACAATTACTAGCTATTAAGATTGTTACAAATCATAGCTAACTAGTTTATGCCACGGCGTTGGCTGCAATAACTCTCGCTAGGAACACAGGGCTAATGGCTTATTGAAACCATATTGTTTGTGAGTAACGAGCTGGCTCATCGGGCCCCCGATTTACCAGGATTTAACATCTGTTCCCATAATCCTCTGGCTTCTGATAAATATCGAACTGAGCACGGATTGTGACTTACACGATACTGATTATGAAAACAATAGGTATCGTTAATGGAATCGATATTCGAGGAATCGGTGTTTTTATATAATTTGGATTGTAAGTGAGCTGTGATAGGTAGCCCTATAAAATAGCGATAGACAATGTGAAAACATGTACTTTTATTTACACCTGCCTACATAGTAAAGTGTTTTCAGATATTTATATCTCTTATAATTTAGTGAAATCTTGCGGAAAACACGGAAAATGCATTCTTTCAAAAAAATATTTTACTTTTACTAAGGTAGGTACATATTTTAATCAATTTGTCACCTATTCCTACATGGAGGGTCTTATTCGGTTTATTTTAGGAAAACTTTAGCACCTTCGGCTACTTAATACACACAACAACATAAATAACACAATAACATCTGCTTTCATTATAAAAATATTAATATCTGCTAACGCTATCAGTGCGAAGCGGTCATCATTCGCACTAATTAGCAATTGCGCAGTACCATTCCATTCTCGGAGGATTATCACTGAAGTGACACATTAGTATGAAAACCTTCGTTCGGTCGGTTCGGTCACTAATCCGGGCTATGTATTGTTTGCTCTTGAATAGCTGGAGACCAGGCATGCATTAAGTAGACAAGGAGGATTAAGAACACTTAAAACTTAGGTTTAGTCTTAAGATACAACAAGTATGGTTAAATCACTGTAAAGCTATTCTAAGCTCAGATTTTATATGATGAACTTTGAACAGTTGCCAACACCTAGTATAAAAACATTGTACCTACCATTAAAATATTTCTCCCTTAATACTTTTTCGCACGCTCTATCAAAGCACTGACTCCGAACTACAAGTTGAACTTACTTCCCCGGAACCATTAAGGCGATTACAAAAATTTACTTCTTATAAACCACTCTAATCAAATAGCGGGTATCGTATTTCGCCGGGCAGTACAGTGCGGTGCAGCGAGCCCACCTTCCTATTGCTGCATTGTGTCGCGGCATGCCACATGCACGTATGTGTACATAATGGCCGTTTGTTTGCCATCGAGTGTACGCTCTGTTCCGCGGTAAGCAACGCGACCCACTACTAGCTATCATGTCCTCCTGGTACTCGCGTGGAAAGTTTTTCCTGTTCTGGCTTTTTGGATAGTCTCTTTTGCCAAAACAAGGGACGTTGTTTTGACAGATAAATATGGCTCTATTCTTTTTTTGGTCGCTGTCACATAATTTTTTCTTAAATCGCACAACTTTTGGATGTTCAAGATAATGTAATTTAATAATCGATATTACCTACCTTTAGTATCAAAGTAGGTACCTTAATGAATGAAAATTCAGCTAGAACAATTAAATTTTGAGAGCCTATACAATCTATTCAGTTTAACTACATGTTTCAAATTCACAATTTATGTTCTCTGATAATGATAAGATTTAGCAATAGTGGCTGGGCTATTATACTATGGTAATAACAAAATAATTTCTAACTAAATCTCAAATACAGTGCCTGCCAAGCTCGGCAAATATTATCTAGTACAAAGTCAGTAAAATAATGTATGAAACATTAAACTGTTGCACCACGAAATCATATTTAGAATTAGAAACATGGCACACAATCGATCGAGCCGCTCCTAATCGCCGCCGCCGTACAGACCTACAAGCGGTAATTCGTAATATTATAAATTGTTGCCATAAATAAATACTGCAATTTATTATTATAAAAATAAAGCACAGATAACACATATAATGAGTTCGTTGGTGCAGGGCTGACTATACGCGTTATCGGAGAAATATTTGATTTAATTGACGTATAAGTATAATTTTTTTGTTGAACTTTTTATTGCTTTATTGTTACAAGCTAATTGGTCTGTGATTTGTGATTCCTAGCAATCGGCATATGAGCATTAATAATTATCATGACTGCCGATGGACTATTATGTGACCTAGGGTTTGTAAAATTAAATGGAAGTTTAAATATTATTTACTCGTGGGAAGGCAGTTATCACCCATAATAATAACAGTCCGTCAGTAGGTATTAAAATAGTAGATTGTATCCTAAGGGAGCAAAATAATATTTTTACGGCGAGGGCGCTTTTTTGAATCCAGAGCGAAGTGAGGGATTCTAGAGTAGAATCCCGAGCGTAGCGAGGTATTCTTTAGTAGAATACTGAACGTAGCGAGGGAGTCAAAGTAAGTAGGTACCTACGTCGCCCGAGTAAGTTTTTTTTTTTTTTTTTTTGTTTATTCAATTGGAACAACAAACAGCTACAATATAAAACATAGAAACAAGAAATACACAAAACATATAGACAATATTGCAGCCCACAACGCTATTCACCGATTAACCATATACAGTGAAAATAATCGCTAGTGTTACAAATACAATATAAACTTAGTAAATTATTAAATTAACTTGCGTGACACATTATATGATATGTATTATATACATTAAATGTATATAATACATATTATATAATGTATAACATATATTATATATGTATTTAATACTCAACAAATGGCATGAAAATGAAAAATATAGAATAACATTACGATTTACGATTACAATTTACGATTACAATATTAACTACGAATTTAGACATCTGCGAGTCTCTGTCTAAATATAAGAAAATCCTAATAGATTCAGTTTGAGTACCAATATCTAAAGGTTTTATCTTATTGTATTTTTTTTATTACGTTTTGTGTCTATTAATTAACTTTTTCCAAATTTTAACTTTGTTAGCTTAGTTGTTTAACTTTGTGCATGTTGTGGTCTCCTATAAGTGAAGGAGTACACTTACTTATTACCTGATGTAACTCTTTATTTATGTGTCATGTATTGTGTACATCTTTTGTTGGAGATCCTAAATAAATAAATAATAAACATTCAAGAAAGCTCCTTAATAAGTATAAGACCTTTGAACGTATAGGGAGCACATGAAAAAATATATATGTATATATTAATTAGTCCTATTGTACGAATCGACCATTCTGCGAACAGGTGAACGCAAGCTAGAGTTGAACTTGCAAGTACCCACTGAAAACAATCTGCCAGCGCGCACCTTTCGCTTGTGGAGTGTCCTAGGAACTGCATAGCATATCATATTGGAGAGTTCAATGCTGTCAAATTTATTTCTGACAATACTATATAAATTCATAGCTTCTAAGTACTTACGTCTATTTTCAAGTGTTGCGAGCTTATACTTTGCAAGCAAATCGTTGTATGGCAAATAATATCCATAACATCTATAATGCATGGTACGCAGAAATGTATATTGAACACACTCAATGATTTCAACGTACTTTTTGTAGAATGGACTCCAGAAAGACACGGCATACTCCAGTTGAGAGCGTACTAGAGACTTATACAAGCTAATATAAGAAAACGCTTTTTAAAATCGAATAGGTGGGATGAAAAAGCTATTATTTATGAACATTGTCCCATTATTGTCGTGATATTTAAAGTCCTGTTCACGTTATTAACATAAACCGCATAAAACCTTTATATATTTCTTATTTAAATAAATTGTCAGATTTAGTCTAGACTAGCTGAGTTGACTGAGTTGAGCTGCACGATTACTGACAATTGCGTGCACTGACTGGACAGGTCCACTCAATCTGTGTGGTTCTATCAAAAGACCATCTCAGACACCGACCTACTTAAGCCTTCATATGATCTGACCAAGATTTGGTCTGGACTTTAAAAGAGACTGTGACCTCTGAGTTTGTTTCGTCCTTTCTTCTCAGAGCAGTCACATAGGAAACGCCGACCTCATCTAGTTTTTAAAATACGATTGACGTGTAAAAGTGTTTGTACAAACCTAAGTACTTATCTACAGAAATAAAATCATTTATCATTAAGAACGGGCTTAGAATTGTAATGAAACTCCGACGAAAGTCATTTTCATTTATGAAAAAAGTAGAACGAACTTATACTTTTTTGCGCTTTTTACTATTTTAACATAAAACGCTTTATTAAGCGTGGCGTTCACCAACCTCCTCTGTCCGGCGTGGTGGGTCGACAGCGTAATATATTTCCATATTCTTCCGATTTTGATAAATGTGTAAAGTGCATAACGCAGGAAAAAAGGATTTAAGTAGTGATCTATCAATTTCCTCCTCTGGCTCCTACTGTCTCCTTGGCTGAGAACTAGTCGTTTGATCAGATCATAAACATTAAATTGAACACAACAATGGTTCCGTCCTAAGGCCAGTCTAGCATCAACAGTTAGCATTCCATGCGTTATTAGCATTAGAGCACTGACAAAGAATACTACCTACACTCTACAGACATATTATGGATGCAGCACTAGCACCTTTTAGTACCTACTCTGGTGTCAGTATACCTATCTAACATCTAGTAACTGTTATCTGGAATTTATATTTTTCCAATAAAGTTTCAAGTTAACGAGAAACATAATTATTTAATAAGCGACCTTAAGAAACTGGGATAAACATGAACAGAATAAGGACGAGAAACTACACAGCCATTAAAAAATAACTCAGGATTTTTTCTAGGTACCTAGGCTGCACTTTATCACCCAATATTTCTATACTAGCCGTCACTATAATTGATTTAAGGCACTCGCCACACTATAAATCAGCTTTTATCTGCCCTTATCGCGCCCACTCCATTGTTTATGGTCGCGCCTATCATCTGTCATAGATATACCATGGACTAAACTTGTTTATGCCACTAACGCCATAGTCATTTATTAATTAAGACGCTATGATAAATTTATTTGATTGCCTAACATGGCTTTTATGTAGTTTTGATTTTGTGTTAATTGAGATTATAAGTAAAACTATCACATAATAAAAGCAGGCTACTAGTAAAAGTAATAATGGTGAGCTTAAACAGGATGACTGACACTCGATTAATTTTGTCTGCTTGGTGCGGTAATTAATGATTGTGGGCATTATTTAAATGAGTCGTGTTCGCGTCATATTACTTTTAATATGTATACCACGGTTAGTTCATCTACACGCGATATACTTAAAAAAATATTAAGAATGCATAAAAAACAATGCATTTTGGTGAACGATGAATCACATCCCTTTAAAAGAATGACATATTGTAAGTAGTAATGTGACCGAAATACTGCTTTCTTACTTCGTTATTTGGGCCACACGTCAATACGCTTTGCTACAAGGAGACTTGTCACTGGGCCGGATTATAATGACGAATTGTTGCCGCTCCTTCACAGATTTCAGATACGTGTGCGACGTTCCTAATACGGTCAACACAATAGGAAAAATGGCGGTAGGTAAGTACCATTCGCAAAAAAATCTATTCTAAGTAATGTTAACTTTTCCCATTAAAGTAAATTGACAGATACAATCTCCGTTCTATAATTCCCTTTTAAACGCGTTTATGTCTATAGGCACCCGAACATTTGCCTTTATTCTCGTCCGGAGGAATGAGGAATCGAGAATGAGTTCATCTACTCTGATCGGCCCTCTGATAGAATCCATCCCGAGTGCCTCCGCAAACTTTAATCGATTTCCATTCGCGATTACCAGCCCAATCCGTGATTTAATAGAATTTTTACATTTACACAGCTCTCCACGCTTCGTTTCAGAAAATGAGCAAATTTTTTCCACGACGTTAAAGAACGCAATGCACACATTAATTTCCGTCACGTTGGAAACGGCAAACAGGAGGTGGGAAAATTTAAAATGCCTGAAGTGGATTCGCTTAAATTGATTCCGGACATCGAAGGAATAACGACGAATTGGAGAGTAAATGTTTGGCGGGAAATAATTTGAAAACGTTTTCCTAATTTATAAGGAGGCGGGCGGACGTTTAGCGTAGCCCGCCCGGTCCTCAATCCTCACCTCACCCACGTAATTATTTTATTTTTGCAAAAAAAAACTCGTTTGAGAAATCCTTGCAGCGCCATCTAGTGCTGAAACTCGTCGCTTTCCGGTCCTTCACTCCTTCCCCCGCTCGCGCACCGCCCGCTACGAAGAGAAGCGAACTCTGCTCCGTTCATTCACTCATTAGTCCCGCTCCGCGCGCCGTGGTGTTGATACGTATTTACTTCGCGTTCGATTTACGTAAACCCGATATTGTTTCAAACATACGCTCAGCTGATCTGTGACAATAAAGTTCGTATACCGGCTACAACAGTTAAACTAATAAGCAACGTTGTGAACTCGTGTGTGTGACTAAAAACCGGACTGCTATCGAAAATATCTCATCAACGTTGAATGTAAAAATATACGGCGTCGCCTGAGACCCTTCGCACCGCGTGTGACTGATCGATATTTTAAATGATAACATGGATTCAATTAGGTGTTGTTTAAGACGACGGTGAAGTAAATAGTGTGTACAGTGAGTGTAGTGGCGTGTCAACGACTGCCGCCTGCCGCCTGGCGCCCGAGCTGTGCACAGCGGTAGGTAACCTATCTAATATTGATTCAATGTCGATGTATTTACGTATGCAGGTATTGAGATAACGCGTTTAGGATTTGTTTTGAGGCGATAAGTGTCCGTTTACGAGATATGAACCATGTTCCCTATGTACTGCAGTTCCGATGCATGATTTATCTAAATAGAGACGGTGGACGAGAGACCGTTATGTGTACTAAACACTGCTTGATACAATCTGGTCTAGATAACTGGCATTATAACTCGTTAAAACTTTAATTCTTCTCGTTATGTTATCAAGTAGGTACTCAGAAATACCCACCATAAAAATTACTACCCATTCGAATTCCTAATTCAAAACAACTGACGAATAAAAATCTATAATTAATAATTTTATTGTAGTATACCTATGCATTTTCCGTGATCTATTGTTACGGCCAATCCTCTCTGTTTTATTATAATGGTGTACTATTATTTATGTCCTTACAGCCGACCATTTTAGATGGTAGTTGTCTATTCTAATAAAACCCAACTATAATACACAACTTTCTATAAAATCAAATAACAAAATCTTGTCAAGGTATCGGGTGTAAAACGGTTAAAGTAATGTCCCATCGCCGCGCCGCGCCGGTTACATTTGTCTAATTATTCGTTAAAAAAGAAATTGCTTGCACGCAGAAATTACCTAATACTTGTATTTGTAGAAGCGACAGTGCAACGCACTCGCTACCTGGAGCGCACAGGAATTACATCATACTGCCTACTTATTTATGCAGAAGTCAATAAGTAGCCGTCTATGCATCTATATTGGATCACTTAAACCGACCTATAGGGTTCCACTGTCGATGCACTTTCTCATTTGCAAGTCGAAAATAGCTCGAAGCAACGAACGCCACCGGCCGCCTGACTCACGCCTTTATTTACGAGCAGCTACCTACCACTTTCCTCGCCCATCTTCCTGCCGAAGGGAGTACTAACTGCTCGCTAAGTGTCCGCGAATCTATTCGGACACTGTACCTACAACAACACAACATGTCCATGCTTTATATTTATCGTTATTGCTTGTAGATTGATGAAAGTGTGTTTTATAGCCTGTTAAAATGTTTAGACTGTATGAACTTTATTGTGTTCCATTTTTAAAACTTCCATGCTTGTTTAAATTCATAAAATAAAAATGAAACGTGCACAGAATGTGTTCCGTACTAATAATAGTGATTAATGTTACAAGTCAACTGCTAATGTGTAGGCAACACTGGACCGCACGAAAGTGGATAAAACAGTGAGTAATGTTTACAATAATCATTAGATTGGGCATCGTTGTTTGTATTCGCGATGTAGTAGCGTGGCGCGTGGGCGCAATGGTGAGAGCACCTCATAAAGAAGTCTAATCGTATACGTAAGCCTGTAAACAATCCAAAAACTGTTTCGAAACCATTTAAACACTGTTTCTCATTTTCTAACACCTCCTAATTACTGGTAAAACGCATTAAATATAATTAGTGCTTATTTGAATGGATATAAAGGTTCTGTGGAGTTCGATGGCCGGCCAGCAGGCCAGCACATAGCCAACACGCCGGGATCACACGCACGAATCACGCGTCCAACAATGCCGTGTTTGTTTCCCGGCTATGAGGCTTTACAAATTTGAGCTCACATAAATTACCGTCGGATTACACGGCGGCATATTTGATTAGCTCGTTTTGTACATCCTCTACTAAACTCGACGAGTAATTAAAATTGCGTGTCAACAAGACTTTATAATGATAAAACTTTTTTTTAACAAACTATCGATGTTTGAATGTTATGCTTTTTGAATCCGGTGGCAGTAAAACAGAATTGCCGATAACAGTCAAATCTATTTTTGGAGCTATCTTATCTCTTAATTAAACTTGCATCTAAGATAAACAAGGTCGGCGGAAATAGTTTATTCATTCAACGTAATTTTTCTTCTTTTTTTTTCATTTCATTTCAATATTGTCGCATTGCGTTTCTCACCCATTTTCCTGTCAATGGCCTGGTATCCTGGTGTCCTGGTATTAGGGCAAATTAATGAAAACTTTCATCACCTCACACGATAGGATTTACCTCGATAATCTAAATGACTGACCAGTTGGCGCAGTTGGTAGCGACCCTGCCTTCTGAGCCGCTGGTCCCGGGTTCGATCCCCGGACAAGTCAAACATTTGTGTGCATGAACATGTCTGTTTGACCTGTGTCTAGGTGTGTATATGTATATAAGTATGTATATCAGTCATCAGGTTACCGTAGTACAGGCTCTGTCTAGTTCGGGACCTGAAGACCTTGTGTGGATGTTGTCAATGATAGGATGATAGGAAATCCAGACTCGTACAGGAATCGCGCGAGCATTTCTCAGAATGCTTAAAAGTCTGTCTCACCCTTTCGTCCTTAGGCGCTGCCCAAATTTAGGACACCGTATAGCGCTTAGTTTTTGTCGCACAGTTTGGGGTAGGTATTGGTATACATATTAATTTTACAAGCCAGCAAAAAAATTGAGCGTATTGTCAAATGTTCAAAGAAAAGACTTATTCAAAAATATTTCATAAAAATAAAAAAGTAATAAATAAATCGTAAAACAGAGCTAAAAATTCATTTTATACCATTCCCCCTCTAAAAAGCTTATTTTATTCACTGAAAACAGTGAATAAAAAAGCACTTTTACTCACTGTTATCACTACACAAGTTGACCATCCTAATAATAATAACAAGAAAATTACTCTTAATTTTAGTAATTGTTCCAATTTTAATGTGCATTTTAATTAATTTAAGCTTCCTTTTTCTTTATTAAATGTTTATTTTCGCTTAAATCTTTCTTTTTCTCGTAGTCATGGTATAAAGTATAGTATGCAACTCTTGAATAAAACGGATTTTTATCGGGGGCCATGAATCACTCGCGTCGCTCAGGATTCTATTACTTGAATCACTCCCTATGGTCGTGATTCAGTCGTTAGAATCCTTCACTAGCTCGTGATTCATCTATGGCCCTCGCTTTAAATCCGTCCTTTATTCACTTAATTGCATAATATACTATTTTTCGCTAATACTTATTTCTTAAAATTTTAGCGTAAACTATCAAATGATATGTACCTAAGTTAATAAAGGGAATTCAATCAACTACAGAAATACGAGTACCTAAAAGCTATTAATCGATAATATTACCGTGACAGAACCGTGCTTTTATTTTTTAATTTAATTAGAACTGAATTATTTATTACTTTTATTTTTCTGGTCAGTCGAATCGACTAACATCAAACGCATCGCTGTTTTGAACCTTATTTGTTGCTGCGATGCGATGTTTCATAGAAGAACCATCTCATACGCGCTTGTTTCTTCTCCCAGACGCGTCTAGCCCACATGTAGGTACCTACCGTATGTCTAGCCGGAGTCAGGGGACGAACAACTATTAACTATATTAACGAGCGATGCACGCCCGCTGGGCTACCGTCCTCCTGCCCGCCATTTATCAAATTATTTATATATATCGTAACTACGTAACCCCAGCCCACCCATAGCTTTACAAGGTCCACCAAAAAACGGATTCTTTCGTTTTTTTTATACCGTTCAGTGTTTCGCTGATAACGCCTGCTCAGGTTTTTGGATTTGCTCGTTTTGCTGGTGGACGGATTACGCTAGGGTATGGAATTCTTTTCACGCGAAAGTTTTGGTCTGAAGTGTTTGTTATTAGGACTGAGGTTTACCAGCGATTCTTCAGGTAGGTAATTAAGTGAATTCTTCCGCTGAAAACGCAAAATATCTAATTACAACATAAATGTACTTCGAAGACCTTTTAATTCATTGGACTATTCTAGATTCATAAATTAGTCTAGACAGATGCGGTCAGGAAACGTCGTACAGAATATGGTGATAGTGATAATGTTCGTAGACGCGACGCTCCAGCAAACACACTTGTAAAGCCAACACTTTGTGTGCTGTGCAGTCGCGATACCGGCCGTCTCAGCTTATGTTCATACCACTTGGAATTCTGCCCACACTCCAAGGCGCAGAGACAACCATATTTACATTAAAGTCTAGACGCAAACCAAATAGACCGTAAACGACCAAACCTCTGCCTCAAGAAACAAAAACATCATCATAAAATGTTTTGTCCAATCTCTGGTTTATTTAAAAAAGGAAATGGAACACCGTTTCAAATATAATCCGTCAGGATTGGAACGTAGTTGTGGCCACTGGCCAGTATCAGGCACACGGTAGCCCAGTGTATCAACAGGGCCATTCATTACGATAACACTAGCTGTTGAAGACAAGTGCCCGTTAAACATCACACCACGTGCTCATACAATGAGTGTTTAGAAAATATTTGATCTGTGCGTTTGTTATTCACTTGCGGACGTTACAGGAATCACTTTAAACTTGAGTAAAGTGTTTTGATGAACTTGGATAGACTTTCTTAACAAATCAGTAGTCAGTGCTCGCTGAAAATTTCGAAATTAAATCTGTCAGAGAGACATTATTCATTTCGGGATAAGTGAATCTCAACTACTACGAATATTCTGTCTGAAGCTTAAAACTAGAATACACTGACATATTTTAAATCACAAAGAAGACTATTTAGTTTACTAAACACAAGCCTTGTGAGTCAGAAAAGTTAAATTAAACTGTGCTTCGTGTAACTCAACATAGCCAATATTTAAAATTCCACGTGAAAAATAAACCACCGACACATTACATAATTTTAATATGTATTTGACTCGCTGTTGATTCAGATTTTGACGTTACAAATTCACAATTCTAATTCGTATCACAAGGTTTGGTAAGTGTTTAATGAACACAAAAAATATATATCTGGACAATTAATGTTGCATGTTTGTGCGAAACTAAGTGGATTATTAGCAATTAATCTCCGACAAATAACCCAAGGCTATCTTGATAAAGATATTATTAAATTGATGCGTTTGGGTCTCTTTGCTTTGACCGCGGCCTCTTGCTTTCTTTTCCTTTATGTCGTCTTAAGTCATTTTGCAATGAATGTTGGTGCTAATTAGGTATGTTATGATAAGTTATCTTTACAATTTGTTTAGCATTTTGTCAAGGGAAGATACGAGTCGTGTTTGAAAATGTTCTTTTTAAATCTGATTATAGGTATTCTTAGATCCAAAAAGCACCACTCCGAACGGTTCGCCTTCCGTGTTATTTATTATTTTCATAAAAATAAACGATAGTCCATCAGTTCATTATTGATTTGATTCATAAGCTCTGCTCTATAGGAGTAACAAATGCTCGTAGTTTTTATTGACTCTGCTTATTATGGGAGGTTCTCATTTTTTATAGTCTTTGAATGTATAATTTTATTAATCATTATTTGTATTGTAACAAAAATAAATAATGTTACGTGTGTTATTATGACAGTAAAAAGTGGGAGGAAAAAACCGTTCCAATTAAAATATTTAGCCAACATCTACACACTCTGTTCAATCGGATAGTTAATCATTTCTACAGTAGGCACAACACCATATAAAGCTATCTGTTTTACAACACTAGGCTCATAAAACAATCCATAACAAGAAGCCCAAGTTACAATCAAACTTATTTCTGTGTCACACACTATCGTGATACGGAGCCAATATCAATAAATCATGCGCGTCGATAACTGGCCGTAATTAAACAGCACTAGTGATCGATCATAGATAGCGACGTGTCGACCAGTATCGGCAGGCTCGTGCATGTGTTCCAGACTGTGATAAACTACCAGCAGACACCGGACTCTCATTGGAATTAACGGGATTTAGGAACATTGTGGAATTGCCGTTGCTTGTAAAGGCAAGAAAATTCGAACAAAAGTCTATGGCCGTAATAATGACAGTTATTTATGTTACATTCCTTCTCATTTTATTTGTCTCCGTTCCATTATCAAAAATATGAACATAAAAAATAGTTGCCGTGTTCCATATTCAAAATCAAAGTTCAGTTACGTAACTATGTTTTACTGACTTGTACTACATGGCAGACATGTCCCACTCCACGCTACCGATAAAGAAACGTATTTTTTTCATACGATTTGATATTGTACGTTATCAGAGCCTTATCTCGCAATCTGGGTACACACTATACCTTGTAACGACGCTCTATTACAACCACACTACATGTTTGTTTGACATAATATCAATAACCCAGACCACTATTATCGCGAACCCCTTCCCTATCTTCAAGTGATAATTTGAGATTTTGGAACAAAACTATACTTAACAATTATCATCAATTTTGTAAAAGTCGTAGTAGGTACTTACTTAATTAAGAAGGCAGGATTAGGAATCAGCGAACTGAATTTAAATGGACACTGGAAAGTGCTGTGCCACTATAAATTCAATAAGAATGTAGAAATCGATACCGTCGGCGCCGTCGTTACTATCGAGAATGTAGGCAAGGCTTCTCGCTGACAGCCTAGTAATAAGCTTCATCGATGAAACTTTTATCGGACGTCAAGCGAGATATACGAGCGTAATGTACGACTATTTACGTGAGCGCAAGGAAAATTATATCTGTTTTATTATAAACAATGAGCAGCATATAAACATGAGCAGTGGTGGCCCAATGAGCAGTGGTGGCCCAGTGGTAACGGCCGCGACTTACGAGTTGTAGGCCGTAGGTTCGAACCCCGACAGGCGCTTTACTTTGTGTAAATTATTTCATCACCACTGCTCCGTGCCTCGGAAAGCACGTTAAGCCGTTGGTCCCGGCTGTCATTCGTGGATCTTTGACAGTCGTTACGGGTCGTCAGAAGCCCGAAAGTCTGACAACCAGTCTTACCAATGGGTATTGTATTACCCGGTAACTGGGTTGTGGAGGTCAGATAGGCAGTCGCTCCATGTAAAATACTGGTATTCAGCTGCATCCGGTTAGACTGGAAGCCGACCCCAACATACCTAGTTGGGAAAAGGCTAGGCAGATGATATTATAAACAATATTGCTAACGGCGCGATGACACCCCGATTTAGTGCTGCTATAAATTCGCATGGAAATTTAGCAAGCCCTCTCGGTATTGTCCAAATATTACGGCGAGCCAACACTGCACGCACGGTATTTTCGTTTAGAGCCATTAAATCGAGATGCGTTCGATCCACCTCATTCAAAAACTAAACGTGGGGCTATTATTTTATGGGCGTATTTCGTGTGTCGCAGTGGATTTTGCCAGGGCATCGATTATTTGAACAAACAAGGCGGGTAATAAATCATCCGCTCCCGGTTACCTGCAAGGGATCGATACGAAAAAAGCCCCTTTTTGAAACAAAAGGGAGTGACATTTCTAACGATGCTCCACTACCGTACTCGGGTTTACACTCGACTTGATCAAAGATGAAATGGAATTGAGTTGTGCGTTAATTCAGACGATGATGAAAATAACTCCTAAGTGCCTACGAAGCACGAATGCACTTATTACGTTTCTAGTTCTACACATCATTGATAGAAATGCTGTACACTTGATCATTTAATAGTATCATACAAATTAAACTTTAAAAGGAAGTATTAGAAATAAGGAAACCGTCTATTGAAGTTCTAATTTCCATCAATCCTAATCGCCAGTTAATCACATTAAGATTTCACCAGCAAGGCAGAAACATTGACATAAATAATGGACACGAGAAGAATTCTCTCCGAGCTCGTAAAATTGGCAAACAACAAATTCATTTGGTGACGCCGATGCTCCATTGTTTCCCGCTGCTTCGTGCACCGTTACACCGCCATTGTCGTATTTGACGTCCCTGTCTTAAAACAAAATGTTATAAAAATTATAGCAGAAATATTTGCAAGCATCTCGTCCAGGTACGTAATTATTTCTCCCGTCCCTGAAGATTTGAATGACCCTAATCAAATATACGTCAATTATGAAATGAGAGCTTATAAGCCGTTCCTGAATGCTTCGACCCATTGTTCTTTCTTTTAAGGTTCCTAGTTTCCTCTGAATGATGGCAGCATTAGTTTGCACAAAGACGTTCTTACTTTACGAATGTTCTAGTCATTTTACTCTCGCTTTCAACGAACTTTAGAAACAAATCGACAGTTAAGATGTTGACCTTTCAGGTTTTACGATTTAGAACGCGTTTGCCAAATTGTTGTTGCGAAAAACTAAAAAGATATAAATTCCTGAGGAGCCGAAATCAATGTACGCGAGGGCGTCCTCAATATCTGGCTGTCAACGAAGCCTAAACCTAAAATCGTTACCTTTCTGAAGGGTGCGGTAAAGATACGGGCATTCTGGGCACAGGCATCTGAATAGCAGTTGTATCCAACAATCCACGGTCGCTTGTATCTCGAGTCGGATATCCGTAAATCTTAGTGGCCATTCTCGGGAATATCGGACGCAAACGACAAACATCTGCTGACTGCGATCAGATGAAATCGTACCTGCGAAAGTGCGAACGTACACGATTTGCTTGCCAATTTTTTTTTTCTTTTTGTAAATAAGAAAACTACTCATCGGATAGTTTGCCAACAGATTATAAAAAACTTTATGAATATAATGGTTTCAACAAATATTAGTTGTCGTGTCGTGATAAATTGTCTCATAAATTCAAATGTTCAGCATTTAGAATTATAATTTAATATTAAAATCGTATTCATAACACTGGCCGCTCGGGGACGGGGTACTCTCGGCACAAAAAGTTTGTCATTCATTTCACAATAAAAGTGGTAATGGAACTAGTCGTGTTTGATACCTACGATCGCATCGCAAAAATGTGGAGTCGCCACAGCGGACCAGCATTTACATTAAAATGTCATAAAGCCGGTTGTGGGATACATTTTTTCAATATCAAACACGCGCACGCCATCTTTCGGCGGAATTTGGTGTAATGACTAATATTGTTTACGAATTGTCTACTGCCTAGTTGAAAGTCAAATCAATTTGAGCTAATGTAACATGTGTTATTCTTACCTAGTAGTACGGTACGTAACTAAGTAGGTACCTAGGTGGATAACAAAATATTTAAATCAAACAAGCTAAGAACATTGGGTTTTTATTAAAGCACAATTTAATTTCCTCCACTAAAACGAAAATAGTTGTCCCTAAATAGGCATCTCCGATTTTGGGTAGATTAAGTATTAATAAGTCATTAAAAAAGTTTAAATTGGCAATATCAAGTGTCTCCTGTGGTGCAGGTTAAAAGCGACCGGCAGCTGGGTAGCTAGGTTTAACCCCGTTAACGATGTCCGCCCAAATTGTACGGAACTTTGACTCCTGGGGCGCAAACGACGCGGTGGCGATGGCGCGGCTAACAGAATTCATGGATTTGGATTTCGAATGCAGTTTGAGAACTTTCGGCAGAGCAATGGCACTTAATGACTGATCAAAGGCGAAACTGATGCATTTTTATTACATGGGGTCATGATCCATCTCCATTTATAATATCTATTCTTTGGAGTTAGCGCACAGAGTAGCTTGCAGTTGATACTTAGTTCGCGAGCACATTCGCAGGAAGCTGACAGTAATATCAACACAACGGAAATGTTTTTCATTGTTTGTCTTTTATTATTATTGTTTATTAAAACGGTAGAACACCAATTACAATAATTAACATACCTATAGATTTAAACAGGTATGGTAGTTATACAAAAATATTTCAACTACTAACATTATAATAGAGGACACCTCTTATATGTTTTTGGTATATTCGTGTATTTATGTACCTACATTTATTTGTGCTTATATTTATATATTATTAGGTATTGCATATGTTCATTATACTAGCTGACCCCGCGAACTTCGTACCGCCTAACATATTTTTTTTTTTAGTTTTTCTCTCCGTATGAACCATCCTCGTACTTCAAGGAATATTCTAAAAAAATAATTACCAAAATCGGTCCATCCGTTCTTTCTTTAGTTATAAAATTACAAAGAAAAGTGGCATTGATTTTTATAGATATAAGATTTATAATCATATTAGGTATTCGTACCTATATTTTCATTATAAATTGCACCTACCACTGTTTGTCTCTGCATCACCCAAAGGTTGACGGGTAGAAAATGCATTATGGCATTAAGTCCGCCTCTGTACATTTGTGTGCATAAAGTATTCAATAAATAAAAAACAAGAAATTATCTTTGGTATTTTTACTTTACTGGACTAGATAATATTCGCGTCGTCCACCACCACCACGCACCGGGACTTCCCCTTTCATGTCTGCCTGACTCTAAACATCTAAACAATTGTTGTAATAACATCCTACCGCTGTCGCTTCTCAGTCAGTCCATACCCGTAGCATAAGTTTTATTTGTCAAGCGGAAAATTGCGAGGAACGAGAAAACGTTGACCCTTGTTGATTGCGTTTGCGCTTTGCGTTACGTCAACCGGCCTACGACGGCCGCGGCCGGCGCGGCAGTGCCAATCGCAGCACGCGAATATCTCATTCCATTGCGTTATCGCTACAAAATCATTACCGAAACTGTTGAAAACTTTCAGTGGAATGTAAAAGCCAATCGGAGTACTCAATCCTTATATTTTTATTCTTAATTCTAATAAGTACCTATACATAAATTGCTGTGTTGCTAAAATAAAACGAATGACCAAAATTTTTGGAATAACAAACTTGCAATGAAAATAATGTATTTCAAGTTATTTAAACAAGCATTTTACGGCGGATAACTGTCGGTTCACTAATTATCATTGCATTGTTGTGTCGTTATAATCTCATTGACCAAACCTCCATAGACAACTGCAAAGGAAAGTAAACATTTTGTTTCTAATTGTCATGTTTTACAAACGAGTGCTTTTTGTCGCCCGTGTGTACGAATTCGGCGGAAAAGGTGATTATTAGTGTTACGCATTATCCTCATTAATTTGGCATTTAGCTTTTGCGCCGCCACTGTGCGTGTCCTGTTAACTAATACGAATTTATCGAAGATTAACTGGTTAGCGGATTAGTTATTCAGTAAGACTTCAATATGGGCTTGTTTACAGGCAGCGTTATAAACTTCACTTAATCACCAATTATTTGCAAATTATTCATGTTTGAAACCTCTTCTATTCAATATTTATGAATTTATTCAATAAATTGTTAAGGATGAAGAAAATAATCTTTTTATTATTAACTGACGAAAAAAAGGAGGAGGTTCTCAAGTTGACGCATATATTTTTAATGCTCAATACTGAAAATTCGTAATGTCAATCTCGATTGTCGAAAGATTTAGCTAAAACGGCTCTCGATCCTTAACATCTAAAACCCAGTCTGCTACATTAGACATTACACACAGACCAGTCACGACAATGGGCTTCCGTGAAACGAGTACGGGATCCTAAAATCAAGTGTAAATAGTAAATAAAGACATCAAACACGCACGCTGCCGTTGTTTTGTTAGAAACACAAACAACTCGATGATGAAACTAGAGAAGAGCATTGTTTATAAAATAACACTCCAGAATGGCACTTCGTTGATATCGGCGAGTACCTACCTATCTACGATGAAACTCGTACGTCTAATTAGTGACATCTCTAATGTACATTTTTATTATTTCTATCGCGACGATAATATGGTGGACGTCCACGTCCGTAAAATGTATGGAAATACGTGTACGTTAAAACGTTATCGTGGACGGAAATTTAAAAGCGTCTTTTTATTTCCATACATTTTACTTCCCTGTGTTAAATAGTGACGTCAACGTCCACGATCATATCGTCACGATAGAAATGATTAAAGCGCACAATCTTCTCCAATATGTAGTAAACGCATTGTTCCACTGAGTAACGCGAGCGTGGTCCGAGTACCCAGAGATATGTATAAAAACAGGACATTTGTTGCATGAAAACTCCCATCTCACCCTTGTTATGTGATTTATTTTATTACCTTCGTTTACGATTGGTTATATTTGCGTCGCCGCGTCGGCCCCAAAACTGTCCGTCCTTTAGCCGAAAAATGTATGTCAATTCCCAACACCGATGTATACTGACTGAACAAAGAAGCTGAAAAACTGAAGAGCATAAATCACTTGCTAACATACTTTCCTGATACAGGACAATATTTCTTTAGTCCTGAAAAAAGAGAACGTCGGGGTCGGCGACAGTACCGAGTTCCTTCATGCTGACTCATCGGCTGTTGAAACAGTCGCTTAGAATTTTCTCCGCTAAGAAAATAAGCGTAAAGATAAGGCGTCCCATTTCGCATATCTTTAACTTTTCGCACATACCTACCCACAGGTCACTGCCCCGGCGGCCATGTTCGCGCGCCTTCCTTTACGGGGTGGGCAGACCTCCTAGTGATTGGCGTACGGCCCATTAATCACGTAGCTGTGTACGCATTTAGCATGCAAGAAGCCAGGGTGACTCATTAGTCATTAGTGATAATGTTACAATGGGCCTTTCTTGCGTCTGCGCATCGAGCAACGCCTTGTCACACCATAGTACTTCGGTACTTGCTGTTTAAGATAAAATGTTTTTATTCATTATTAATTACAATGGGGTATTGAATCGGTATCTATGCTCGATGTGAACTGAAAGTTATATAGCTGAGACATGAGTGAGAAACCGCTGGATAATATAGTATAATCCCTTCATTGTACTTAGTCATATAAGTAAAATTATAACTTTTCAAAAAGACATTAGGTATAATGCATCCATTCTTTTCATTCGCTATGGAATGGAACAATATAGCGTCTCAACGGTCATAAATATCCGGTACAGCACAGGGCGATGTCTTATCTAAATTGCTGAAGAGTTGTCCTAATTACTAACTTTGTTGTAAAGTGGATCACTCCCCAATAACCAAGCAGAAAAATCTTAAAATCAAGATTTCATACAACCTTAAAATTATGGTAGTACCTAGTCATTTTAAAAGCCATCACAAAGTAGGTATTGTTGCTGGTTGATGTCCAATTTAAAAAACTTTCCTCATTTATCTCTTCCACAATCAGCGTTCATTCGGAATGAACCTCGTTAAACGCAACAATACTCACGATCTGACCCACAATGCAAATATAAGGCAGCACAATGGTGACAACTTTTCACTTTCAAACTTTGACAATTACAAAGTAACCAGTATTTCCTGACACTACGCGGTGGCGCTGCATGCCGAGGGAAATGTCAACAGTTACGTCAAATCCCGTACATTTTACGATTTAGTTCCTTTTTAGCCGCATGTCAAGATATGGTGGGATCATCTAAACAGTCCACTATCACTGAATTATCGTCCACCTCTACTTGTTACTTTTTATTGTTATTCGACCTGGTTTTAAATGGTGAGACTTGGAAATTGCTTAGTGATAGTTAGAAAAAAGTGTAGAATTCGTGTCATGGACTCGTCTTGGCATTGTATATTTCCTTCCTAAGATGTGAATGAGTAATTAAATAATTTAATTTAATGAGGTAAGTACTAACTGAAAAGTTAACAAAACAACCTGAATGTGATGTGGTGGCAATATTGTAGAACAACAGGGGTAGCGTTGTCCAGCGGTGGACTGTGAGATCGATGCATTTAGTCAACACAACAACTAAATAAAAAATAAACCGCTATTAAAGTTTTAAATTAAATCCAAAAACTATTTGCCTCTTCTCACTTCACATGTTGATGTTATTCTGATAGGTACGTCAATCAAAGTCTATCTATTTATCACATATCAAATCATTAGTGGCGGCAAATCTACACATCACACAAACGTAAAACATGTCTGACGCGCGTCCGTTAATCTTCTAACCTTACTAGATGTCCATCAAACAAAATTCTCGTTAACCCACAAAAAAACAGCCTGAACATTGCCAAAAAATTACTTCATATACTTTAACATGTAAGTTGACCATCAATCATGCAAATAAGTTAAAAGAACAAAGATAAAAACAAAAACGACTAGTATTAACGAGGCGTAGCTTGTTTATACGCGGGGTTAATCTCCTGCATCGGTAGGTTTTTGTACAGATTCATGCAATAATTACTTCACTGTTACGTGTTCCCATGTATTGTGTGGTCGGTGGGAGGTACCTACCTGACGAACTACAGTGTATGTTATACATCAAGTATATGGATTTTTGATAGATCTTGAAAGGAAATATAATTCTAAACACACTTGAACAGCGGAGTACATCACGATCCCGCGTCTGTAGATAAATTGTATCACCAAATATTTCGCTTCTTCCAACCATCAAATCACCATGCTTCCAAGATCATTCGTGTTCATTGCGTCAGAGTTTCAACCATTATGTCGTTGGAAAACTATCTCTTCTAAAGGCTCCCGCAGATCATGAAGTTTTCATAGTTGTTCTACTAGAGTCGCGTCGCGCTGTTGCGTCGCGTCGCGCTGTCTATTTTATGACCTCATCAGGAAGACGTAGAACATAGCCTGGAATATTTCAAGCTTTTACCACTATACAGCTACACAATATAGTCGGAACGCCTTCGCATGGGGTTCAAGTGTCGCCCTTTGGCATGCCGAGCCTGGTTTATAGGTGGTAAACACGGAACTGCTCGACTCCTGCGGCCTCCGCGATTCCAAGTTTACGGCCCAACACAGTCGTAAATTATTTTGATGTCACTCTGCATATTATTGCGTACTATGTGGTTGTAATGTGGTCTTGGATGTACAGGCTATAAATTTAGGTAAACTTCATGGGATTACGGAAGTAAGGAGTCATTGATCCACTCTGTGCAGATCTTATTTAGTAAAAAAAAGGCTGTTGAACTTAACAAATGTGTTCTAAAAACCCTCTATTCAAATAAACCGATGCATCACCACGCTTTAAAGTTGAAACAAACATTGACCTTTCGCTAATCTCTGGGGCCGTGTCACCATTAGGGTAAAAGCGCCATTGCTTCCTAATTTCAGGCCATAACTCGCCCTCAGGTGGGCCGGATGCCCATTACTCATACCTTGGCGCAAAATGGCCGAAGTTTTAAAGTTAGCGTTACTTAGAGTAGCATATCCCTCGCATGTACTTACACCATGTACATACACGCAATATTCTGTAGCGTTCACAGGAAGCGATCGGTCGTAAAATAGCGTTCGACGACGCAACGCGACGAACTAGTTGCGCGCTTTTTACGACGACGAGACCACGACGACCGGCCGCGTGGTCGCGAGATGTGGGCCCGTCCATTGTGCAGCCTCGAGAATAAAAATAACTATATAATTAAAGCAATAATAGCTTTATGGTACGGACGGAGGCTGCTATGGTAAGCGCGTTGTGTGAAACGGAAACATCTACACCATTTGTTTATGCAATAATAGCAGTAATAATTGTGGCTATAATATGCTAAGAATATGTTCTGACATCCTCACATGGTGTTATAACAATTGATGGGACTGGCGCACCATAACGTTGGAATGTAATGCGATAAACGCGCCGTCATAATTACGCAGCGATCAGAGCCGCCAATCGCGGGTGTTTAAAAACTACCAGTTTATTCACATAAGGCGCTACAAACTGTCTGAGATATGTTAATTGGAGTCATAGACGAGATGCTGTAATTGAATCAATGAGCTTGAGACTTCATATGGTTAGCATTTTATAAGTCTGTCAGCATCCTGACGTTAGAATTTGCCGCCTCCACTATCCAATAAGTATAAACCTATTTCTGAGCCGGACAATTCCAACGCACTGCCTACAGATATCTGGCGACATTGCCGTAATCTCTTGGGCTTGTCAAAAGGATTAAATTGCTGACAACATATACAGATAAGGATATTACTGGACACTTTCAATATATCGCCTTTTTAACTAACGCTAAACTTAATCAATTCAATAAAAAAAAATCCTCTAGTATCTCGTTAGACTGTTGATCCCCCGAGGTTGGAAGTTGGCGGTGGGTTACCCCCGCGCCAGTTGGAAGTTGGCGGTGGGTTACCCCCGCGCCAGTTGGAAGTTGGCGGTGGGTTACCCCCGCGCCAGTTGGAAGTTGGCGGTGGGTTACCCCCGCGCCAGTTGGAAGTTGGCGGTGGGTTACCCCCGCGCCAGTTGGAAGTTGGCGGTGGGTTACCCCCGCGCCAGTTGGAAGTTGGCGGTGGGTTACCCCCGCGCCAAGGGAAGCTCGACAAACCGTTGTCGTTGGTCGTGCGGCTGATTTGTCGTTCCATCGGACTACGAGAGTGAGGGAAGAGATAGTGCACCTGTGTCTGCGCACACACGCCTGCACTATAATATCTCCCGCGCTGAAGGCTACTCTCTGTTGAGATTAGCGGCCATGGTCGAAATACGGTCTGGAGGACTATTAGATTGTGGAAGCCGACCATTTGACAAATGGATCGCTAAGACTATCACTGCTACAAAAAAATATCATCAACAAAACGCTAATTTTATTATACTATATTATTCTGTTTGTTCATGAGCTGGTCGTGGGTCGCACCATATATTCATCTCTGGCGATGAGCTGGGCGCTCGTAAAGTGCGCGAATCGATTGCGAACATTTGACCACGTGCACACGTCGTCGTTTGTACGCAGTTTCATTAGCAACAAACGTAGAAATGTATGGCCTAAGTTGTGAGTGAAAGCGGGGATAAGATTCAGCCGATTAATTAATAAAAAAAAAGAAATTAATTAATTAAATTATTAATTAATTGTAAAAAGGGTAGAGTTAGAGTTGGTGAAATAAGGTGGAGGGCTTGCTAGACAATTCGGGCAATTGTACCCTGAAAATTATGTATCGACTAGCGAATTCTTGGCAGTTTTTTCCTGATTGCGTTCCTTTCACTGAACGGTTTCGAAAAGCCGTTTTGCCAGCCCAACAGACGAAGCGAAAAAAAACACATTCGAATGGTACAGTCGAAAAGCGTTCGCAGTTACAAAAACATGGTTGTCTATTTGATACCTCTAACGGCTCTCACAACAATTGATATTATGACAAGATGATTGTCAAGTCAGCACTTGGAACATTGATTTTGCATCACTTGACCTTTAACACCATCAATCATGACGGTCACAAAAATAAACGCATATTTAAATGAAATTAGTCGCTCATGTGTAAATGTTTGGCATTGCCGCTGTAAGTTTATAAACAGCGGCGTGATCAAGACCCGCCCACGTCAGTAACTTGTCCCAAAACAGAAGTCTATAAGCTTTTAAACAGTTTGGCAGCCCGCCAGGCGATCGGGCATCAACCTCGGAACACTACGAATATATGCCAATTTCGAACCTAATCGACCAGCCAGATGACAAACACTGAGTAAAACGACACCTAAGAAATATTTCTTTATGACTAGTTTTTGTAATTTTTTGTGGCAACGCGCCAGCCACAGACAGGATGCAGCTCATTTATTTGAAGTCAAAGACTTTTCTAATGCCAAAATAATCTATGAAAACTGTCAAATATTTATGATAAATGTAGCTTTCTACGTGAGATTTACATGCAACGATAACGAGTTATGGAACGGCTCAATTTCCTGGCGACTAACTAGCGGTACGGTCCCACGAACACATTCACAGATTCAATTCCGAACAGTCGTCGAGTTAACGCAAACCCAGGACGCGGAACTAATACAAATAGCCCAGTTCTGAATAACTCAATAAAATTAGGTTTAAAGCAAACACGGCAGGTCGGGCGGTGCGGCGCGGCGTGCTGCGTGCTCGCCGCAGTCGCCGCGGCTCACCACGTTCGGGTCATAAGCTGTCGTTGCTAACTCGCGACAACAACTATTAGTATTTCCAGTGAAGCGGAATAATCGTGCGACTGTAATAAAGGGTAGGTCGCGCACGCGTGGACAGCGGAGCGTATTGTAAAGCAGAAAAAGCTTGTCAAAATACGACGCTCTATTTCACCGAGTGCAATTTTCAAATGGATTTGTATTCGTTTAGCTAGTCATAGCCTGCCATTGTTCGTTCTTAAAGATAATTTCCAATGTAGTCGTAGTTATTGGTTTACACACAATAACTATTAAATAACAATTAACAACCGAATGTATGTTAACTATGTAAAGTAACACTAACTCGTCGCTATGTTGTAAAACCATGCAATAGGTTGTTTAATAACTTATTATTTATTAAGTATTTAAATAAAAAACTCTAATTATACGAGCGTTTTGCCTTAATAACATTAGACTGTGCATTACATTAGACTGCATCGTCTGCATACCTTAGTTATATTCAATTAAACTCGCTATGATATAATTGATTGCCCAATCGATACGGGAAGCAACGCAGTCAACTGGGCAGAAAGGGCGATGAAACTTGGCACGATGTCGACCAACGTGACAGTTTACACAACGAAGTACAGGCACACCCACAGATTACCTTCTAATTACCTATGAAACACAAAGACTGCTTTCCTTTTTCTTCGTAGTCAAACGATTAGCCAGTCCACAGAGTTAGCAGTGTGGCTGTGGCTGACTGACTACCAGGGAGCGTCATACTCATAGATACATAGAATTGATGCTTTATTGTAAACCAAAATTTAACAAAACTCATTTACGTAGCCATTCAAATTGAGGGTACCTACAACGGCGCGGCGCCGGCGGTCATATCAAAAGTTCACTTTGTACACAAGCAGAATTATTACAAATTAGAGGATTATATTCAAAATAAGAATGCTTGGAAACATGCTGGTCCAGCTCCATAGGACAATCTAGAGTCTAGACAAAATCAAACTTGTTGCTACTTTAATTGTATAATTTATTATTTTTATGACATTGATTTACATTACTTTAAGCATCATACTGATTTATTACTTGTTTAAAAAAGTAGGAAAATCGTATACTTTTACAATGTTTGTAAATATGTGAGCATCGTGTATCTCTCACTTAATTAACTTATTTGTCATTTCTACATTTTTCATTATTTCTACCTATTGTGGTATAGTCATTTAACTAGTGCATCTGCTAGTCTACCTTTTGGACGGGGCAACTAGAATAAATTATATTTTAATGTAAATATTGACGTTCAAAAGTGCCTATTTGAAATAAATGCTTTGTCTTTCACTTTATCGCTAATAGCCATACACCACATCTATTTGTTTTACGAACATTCCTACTGATTAGCTAAAGTCTCTTGCTAATGAACCCCTCCCCGCTTGCACTGGGACCTCACCCTACGTCTGCATGACGCGTATCGTACCGGGAACCAGCTTAGTTTTACGAGCGGTTTGTTTATCCAACTACGATACGTTTCGATTCCATTCAATTCAAATCGCTTCCTTATTAAACGCATAATGCGCGTTTTTACGCTTCATTAGCGCGCCGCTGACCGTTATGCGCTGCGGACGTCCAGTCTAGACTATATTATGTTTGAAAAAACAAAAATGTTCGCTTATTATCCTGGGCCTAGGCTTTTATGGGTACTGGGAATATCAGGCAGCCTGTCGTTTTAAACGGCTATGCATGAATTACTTTCGACGAGCATTGATAAATACCTGGCTAAACTTTGTCTGATAACCTTCTTTTTGAAATGGTATCAAGCACACCTGAAGCACAAAAAAGTAATCTGCTGTGCTTGGTAAAATAAACTAAGTATCTTTACTATATCATCTCGCCTCGTTCCTGATCAATGATCAAACACATCTTACATCCGCGCCTGCACAAGCACATAACTATTACAACTTTATGAGATTTCATTACACGCTGTGTAAAATAGAACCAATACCAGTTATAATAAATAAACCGCTCGACAGTAACCATTCACTGCGCAGTTTATATTGTTGTGTTAATCGCGGCTGAATTATTGCGTGTCGCACAATAAACTCATTAATATATTGAAGCAGATAACTGGCGATACTAAGGGTCCATAGCAACAAACTGACACCAAGTACTATTATTATCAGCACATAAACGTCGTGGTAAACGTTGACCGACCCATCCTGTGATAATAACCCCGTACCCGCCGAGAAAGGGACGGGCCACACGATGAAAAAACGACTCGACGAATCTGGGTGCTAACTTGAATACAAACGGATCTCTATAACGTTTGATTAGTATAAAAAGCCCCTGTTACACGGTGCACGCTACAATTAAGTCGGTGTGTAACCACAGAATTTTAAATAGCTCACGGCTAATTTAATTTAACGGTGGAATCAGTGTTGTCTGTTTGTAGCCATGTGTCGATATGGCGTGTCGTTAAAAGCGCATTAACCGACGATTCGGACGACGAGCGCGACGAGAAAAACACAGATCAACTAACTCGTAGACTGGTTGTAAATGACGTTTCAGCTTCTGAGCACCCCCTGAAGTTTCATTAAGTCTGTTGAAAACTTGACATGCTGTTTCTGATTAGTAAACAACCAACAAATCAAAAAATTGTATGGGAACACCAGGTCAGTCCATCAAAGTCAGACAACTCTTTAATTACGTTCTGTTCTCTTAGCTACTTTTAGCTATTATTTTGTTACCAAGAAAAGACTGACGTGATTCTCGAAATGACTTGACGTACAAATGCAGATTTATCGATAGGTACCATGATTGCAATCACTATTTGGCACAGTGACTTGCAAGTTGCATCAGTGAGATGCACCGTGGTAGGCAGAATACTAACGACGACCGCAGGCTCCCTTCTCCGCCGGTGCATAGCTCATCTCAACTCATCTCGGCGCCATGTACCGTGGCACATGTTAGTCTTAGTCCAGAAATAAATAAAACTATTGAACTCTACTAATTCACATGCCACCGACCTGCATCGCCATTCTGCCGAATATTTGAGACGATTTTTAGAACTCTTTCCGTTAGATTTTTTTAATGCTTTAGCTAAAATCAATTTTTATGAACATTAAGTAGCTTAGTAGAGTTGAGTGTCGAATTAATAAAAGTATTTTGAAACGTTTCCCAGAAATTAAGTAGGTAATTCGCTAAATAAATTATACCTAAGATGTACGTACATTTTTTTCCTAAGGATTTTCTCCGTATTGTTTTTCAAACAAAATCAGGTTAATCAATAGGTATTTCCTAAGAACGTTTTAAAATCCTAACTAATACTTATTATAAATGCGAAAGTAAGTTTGTTTGTTACGCTTTCAAGCCAAAACGGCTGAACGGATTTGGATGAAATTTGGCTCACAGATTATGACCTGGGTAAGGACATAGGCTACTTTTCATCCTGGATAGCAGACGAAGTTGCGGGCAACAGCTAGTAAGAACTATATAACGAAACAACTTTATAATTACGTATTCATTTGTATTCGGCAATCGTTTGATGATGCTAATGTTTATATTGACCTAATTAACAAAAACATTGACCTCGTAAACGATAATTACATACAAATTAGAAGGAATTATCAACTCGTGTAAGCTATTGCGATATATGAACAAGAACATACAGTAGCAATACTCGTCCAATGTTATCACAGTGAAACATCATTCTAAAATTCTGCTTCACCACTAGGGCCAAAATCAGAGCTAAACAGTCAAATAGACTTTAACCTATGACGTATGAGCACTATGTCTGCAATACAAAGGATTCCCCAAACAATCCAGCACAATTATCAGCAAGTTATCGACATCGTATGACAATAAAGGAACAGTAGTCGCTGGCACAATGCGATGCCAGGTATTGTGTAATCGGCGTGTACCGATAGTGGGCGATAAGCTGCGATATCGGCCAGATTGCGCCGATAGCCCCGCCTGGAGAGGTGTTCACTTGCACCCACAATAACAATCATGTTTTACTCCGAAAGTTTCAATTTACATGTTTCATCGTTATTCGAGTGTCTGAAAATTGGTGTAGTTTTGTGCATAGCTTTTCTGTCAGTGTGGACCGCTCCCGTGAACCGTGAGAAATAATAATAGCTTTTTGTTTTCTATTATAAACGAGATAAGGAAATGTAGACTGTGGCTTGCAGTAAGTTTGGTGTTATTTACTTCTGACAAATCATGATTAGTATCTTCATTAAAATACTAAAGGGCCTCCTTTTGGCGCATCAGTTTTGTTACGAAAGCGTCGCAATTGCAGTAATCCAAGAAAGCATGGTGGTATCTTGTTTTGAAATTGTACACGCGTAGAGACACGTCAATCTTGAACTTGCACTCTCAATCGCCTCGAATCTGCATTCAGTTCTGCAAGACTAAACCTAAGCTTACTTTGTGGCGAAAGTCTTCTACATTGTTAAACCCATGTTCTACAACTGTTGATAACATCTTTTCCAGATGCGGCTCTGGTAGCACCATGACGATGTTGGTGTGGTGGGTGGTGGCGGGCGCGCTGGTGGCGCGGGGCGGCGCGCTGCAGCCGCGCTGTCAGGAGATCACCATCCCCATGTGCCGCGGCATCGGGTACAACCTCACCTCCTTCCCCAACGCGCTGGACCATGACACGCAGGAGGAGGCCGGCCTTGAGGTGAGTAGCTACTCAGTCGACTTAGCCTAAGGGTTGTCAACTTGTTTTAGTAGAAATAGAGTACATATATCTGATTTCAGTGAGGGTACAAACGTATAAAAATGAGTTACTGTTAAATTACTATTATTTTTAAGAACAGTAGCTTTTTGTACTTACTTACTTTTTGCGGGACATAAAAATGTTCCTTTGCTTTTAAAATAATTGTATAGCTCTAGCTAGACACTTATTATAATAGCAATAGTTGAGCTGGTAATTTTTTATGACGGCGGGAAGAGAGTAAAAAACTCTCTTCCCGCCACTTCGCATGATTCATGGCCGAAAAGACTCGCTCAGTGAATGCTGAAGTGGTAGGAAATCATTCAATTCAAAGTCATAGGAATTATAAATTTATAGTATTTAGCATACTCTATTTGCTTTTGTAGATTATGAAGTACGCTAACAGGAAAAGGATTCCTACTCTATATTACAGTAGGGTTCGTGCCCCTACATATCGCAGTCCTCTGCTGGATAGACGTCTCCTAAATATTACAGTTGGGTTGCTAACCCTACATATCGCAGTCCTCTGTTGGATAGACGTCTCCTAAATATTACAGTGGGGTTGCTAACCCTACATATCGCAGTCCTCTGCTGGATAGACGTCTCCTAAATATTACAGTGGGGTTGCTAACCCTACATATCGCAGTCCTCTGCTGGATAGACGTCTCCTAAATATTACAGTGGGGTTGCTAACCCTACATATCGCAGTCCTCTGCTGGATAGACGTCTCCTAAATATTACAGTGGGGTTGCTAACCCTACATATCGCAGTCCTCTGCTGGATAGACGTCTCCTAAATATTACAGTTGGGTTGCTAACCCTACATATCGCAGTCCTCTGCTGGATAGACGTCTCCTAAATATTACAGTGGGGTTGCTAACCCTACATATCGCAGTCCTCTGCTGGATAGACGTCTCCTAAATATTACAGTGGGGTTGCTAACCCTACATATCGCAGTCCTCTGCTGGATAGACGTCTCCTAAATATTACAGTGGGGTTGCTAACCCTACATATCGCAGTCCTCTGCTGGATAGACGTCTCCTAAATATTACAGTGGGGTTGCTAACCCTACATATCGCAGTCCTCTGCTGGATAGACGTCTCCTAAATAGGTACTTGACTTTGAGATCTTCCGCATCCAGTCTGTCCCAGCCAGCACTTCACGGTCATCTAGAGTATTAACTCAAACTAAAGATTGTAGAACCAACACAGAACAAGTAGTTATGGCCGATATAGCGCCGGGCTTGTGAACCTAGTGAGTGGTTTGGCGATAATGTGTAAAAAAGAAAGAAAATGCGTGCAAAAAATAACATAAACACAAAAAAAAAGAAAAGGTTGGGGGAAACATGCGTCACATCCACGCAAATCGGGTATCGCTCAGCATTATGCTGCGACCCTATGCAAGACAGAGCCCCAGCGCTTGTTTTCAACGACAGCCGGCGCTGACGTAATGATATCGTCTGGTGGAGCAAACAATTGTTAGGACGCTGTAACAGCGTACTTACGAACGTCGCTCATAAGTAATAATAATAATATAATATAATTTTCACTCTTCTTGCTCAAAAAGACCGTCATTGTGGCGTACCAGAGCGAAGAAAAAATAGCAATTCTTCCTCTAGGGGAAAAAGTTTTTATTTTTTTTATGTTTGTGTGTCAAATGACAATGAGCCTACAAAAACGAAAAAGTCTTTAGTCATAAGTAGAGTAATCATGAATATAGACTCGACTTATTTATTACTGTTTCTTAAAAAAAGAACTTCATTTTATTTTTGAAAATGGAACTAAAATCGGCGATCTCTTTGGTAGAATAGAATGCATGCAATGCGTTGCGGCTGCAGAAGAAAAAACAAAAAAAAGACATTGGCGCGAAATCTTTATGAAATTAAGTTACCGGGAAAAAACATCTCGTTATATATCCAGAATTGTACAAATTGTACATTTAATTTTTAATAAAATAAACTACATATTTCATATTGTATTGGATTGTTTTATTTTCTCGCAATCGTAGTGAAAAGTAGAGTGTAACACACGGCGCTAAAAACCCATTAAAACTCGGGTTTCTGTTTACTCCCTCGCTAAAGCTCGGGAGTAAAACTACCTCGTATATAATGGGTCATTTTAGCTCCTTGTATAACAATCTACTATTAAATGATGAATATGATTTAGAATATCTTGAAACAGATGTGTAAAAGGAAATAGACATACATGTTACGAGAATATCAAACATCATTACATCTGAAACATCATTATGGTGATGTGGAGATCCAAATCCACTGCTGATTAGTTAGATCGTTTTTCCTTCGTGGTCTGTTATTCGTCAAAGCATCGGATCATTAGAAAATCCGGAATGAATTGAAGCAGTTCGGTTTAAAGGAACTTGTGCTCATAATATTTTCTTAACGTTTCCAGGTGCACCAATACTGGCCGCTCGTCGAGATCAAATGTTCCGCGGACCTGAAGTTCTTCCTCTGCTCCGTATACACGCCCATCTGTATCGAAGACTACGCCAAGCCGCTGCCGGCGTGTCGCAGCGTGTGCGAGCGCGCGCGGGACGGCTGCGCGCCTCTCATGCAGAAGTACGGCTTCCAGTGGCCCGAGCGCATGGCCTGCGAGCGTCTGCCGCGCGCCGGGGACCCCGACCAGCTGTGCATGGAGGAGACGGAGCGCTCGCGCGACCCACCGCCGGGCCCGCCCGCGCGCCGCCCGGCGCGGCCCGCCTGTACGGACCCAAAAAACTGCCAGCCCGGCGCCACGACTGCGGGCGCAGCGGGCGCGGGCGCGGGGGCGGGGGCGGGGGCGGGGGCGGGCGCGGGCGCGTGCGCGTGCGCGTGCCGGGCGCCGCTGGTGGGCGTGCGCGCGCTGCACAACGCCAGCGCGGCCGCCGGCGTGGCCGCGTGCGCGCTGCCGTGCCGCGGCGCCTTCTTCACGCGCGAGGAGAAGGAGTTCGCGGCCGTGTGGGTCGCCATGTGGGGCGGCCTGTGCGCGGCCAGCACGCTCATGACGCTCACCACCTTCCTCATCGACTCGCAGCGCTTTAAGTACCCCGAGCGCCCCATCGTGTACCTGTCCGCGTGCTACTTCATGGTGTCGCTCGGCTACCTGGCGCGCCTGGCGCTCGGCCACGACGAGGTCGTGTGCGAGGGCGCGCTACTGCGCACGTCTGCCAACGGGCCGGGCGCCTGCACGCTAGTCTTCGTGCTAGTGTACTTCTTCGGCATGGCATCCTCGATTTGGTGGGTGGTGCTGTCGTTCGCGTGGTTCCTCGCCGCCGGACTCAAGTGGGGCAACGAAGCTATCGCGGGACACGCGCAGTACTACCACCTGGCTGCGTGGCTCATTCCTGCCGCGAAGACCGTCGCCGTGCTACTAGCTGGCGCAGTGGACGGCGACCCCCGTCGCCGGCATCTGCTACGTCGGCAACTCGTCACCCGAGAATCTGAAACGTTACGTGCTGGCGCCGTTGATTGTCTACTTCGCGCTCGGCGCCACCTTCCTGCTGGCCGGCTTCGTGTCGCTGTTCCGCATCCGCTCGGTGATCAAGCGGCAGGGCGGCGTGGGCGCCGGCTCCAAGGCCGACAAGCTGGAGAAGCTGATGATCCGCATCGGCGTATTCAGCGTGCTGTACGCGGTGCCGGCGGGCGTGGTGATCGGCTGCCTGGCGTACGAGGCGGGCGGCCACGAGCAGTGGCTGCGGCGCGTGGCGTGCGGCGCCAACTGCGGCCCGCGCCCGCTGTACTCCGCGCTCATGCTGAAGTACTTCATGGCGCTGGCCGTGGGCATCACGTCGGGCGTGTGGATATGGTCGGGCAAGACGCTGGACTCGTGGCGCCGCGTGTGGCGCGGCGGGCGCGAGCCGGCGCCGGCGCAGCGCGCGCTCGTGAAGGGCGTGTGACGCGCGCCCGCGGCGCCCGTCGCCGCGCCCCCGCCCGCGCCCGCGCCCCCGCCCGCCGCGCCCCCCGCGCCCCACGCGCCCCACGCGCCCTCCGCGCGCTCGGGACAGCCGCTCTCCGACTACGGACCCGTCTAGTCGATTCGGCTCGTATACTGAGATATACGCTCGTCCCGACTGGCCGTTTCTAAGTTGGGACAGATGTACGTGTTCGTCTCGGCGGTCGGCGCGGCCGCTCCGCTCGACCTCGTTCGACATCGCGCTCCGCCGAGCCCGCAGTTCTCTCGGCAGCTTCGCGGAGCCGGCGGGCTGACGCGACGACGGTCTCGTGACAGTGACGCGCCAAGACGATAGTGCTAACATTGTGGAGTGAGACGTCGCGCGTTGTCTAGTCCTAGTGTATCTCCGCGACGCACAACATATACGTAACTAGTGTTAAGACGAAGTGCGGCCGTGGCGTCCCCCCGATCCTCGCTCGAACGTCGCAGACTGACTAAAGACACTTGTTTAAGAGATTTCCCAAAGCCCCTGTAACAATGGCAATTCTAATAAAACTTAAACAAATGCGCCGCAAGTCACTTAAATTAAAAGTATCCTAACCCACGTCCAGTTTCAGTCATAACGACTGGACGTTTAACATAAGAGACAGTAAAATACTCCACTGTTTAGTTTCATTACCTCATTGAGTACACTGCCAAATTCGTATATTTTTATTGTTAACAGTGAAATTGTTTACTGCTCTGTACTGTGACTGTTATATTGATCCCTTCACCGTTCGTTAAGACAAACAGCCGTGGCTCATCATCATTCCACTAACTATAATAAACTATGTATCTCATACACACGTTGATGTTGATGAGTCCTTGTTGTTGGTGTTGATATTGTTCTGTGACGGTAGACCCGTAGAGTGTATCGAACGCATTTTGTATCTATTGTAATGATCTCCGATGTCATATTGTAAATAGTGATCCTATATCATTTCATCCCTAAAGTAAGTAGTAAGAAGCTATTCATAATCTACTTGTGTATTTGTTTACCTTCCGTTATGTTATTAAAACTTGTAGAAAAGACAATCCTAGTGAAAATACCAATCTAATATTGTATTTTTCTTTATTAGTTTCGTATAACTCGACACTAGATGGCGTTGGACGACCGCACTAACTGGTTAAATTCTCACGCTAGCGACATTGCACAACGTCATCTGTTGTCGAGTAGATAACACTTTTGTAAATATTATTTTGACTGATGCCGAAATAAACTTGAACTGAATAATTATGTTGTGACGAATGATACAATTGTATTTTGTGCAATGGTATATTAGATTCTTACTTAATTGTAAAGTGAATAAGATGTATGAAAAAATTGTATATTGTAGCCACGGACGCCGCAGCCGGAACCATGAAAATCATTATGTAATTTATTTTATATCTAACTGTAGATAACAAATAAAGCGACTTTTTTATGTACAGACCATCGTTTTAATTTTGTACAATCATGAATTGGTCAATAAACCTCCAGTCAAGCCCACGACATTCTGGGTTGCCACTACACGTGTAGCTAAAGGTAAAACGAAATTGGTCTAAGGTTATTGGAACAAAAGAGATTTCACAGTAATTATTATCACAGGTTGGTCAGAAGCATATGAATATCCGACCACCAACTGGGTTGTGGAGGTCAGATAGGCAGTCGCTCCACCTGTATATTTATATATCCTATAATACTGTATTTAGCTGTATTCAGATAGTCTGGTAGCCGACCCCAACATAGTTATATGTATAGGAAAGCCTAAGCCAGGCTAGGAAGATGGTAATAATAATATAGGCATCTCAATTTCCTACATGGAGCAACAGCAACCTTGTTAGGCAATACCGGTATTTGCTGTCCGGTCTGTGATGCAGAAATCAGGAACTTCAACAACACCCACACCCTAAAAATGTATGGGGTTAATGAAACAAGTAGGTATTCAGTCTATCAAGTTTATATGGGTCTAAGTACTATACGGTGGGAGTTATCGCACATTTTATAACTATGATTATTGCTAGTTTGAACATTGAATAAAAACTAGACCAAACAATATCACAATTAAAAACGACAGGATCTGATGAATATATAAACAGAGAAACACCACCTAGCAGCTAATGGACGACTAAACATTTTGAAAAAGCACTGAAATAACAAAAGCTTTCAATAATTTCATTAATAAAAACAAAGCAATGAACAATGTTCTAAACTTATGTAACTAAAAACTATCACATTTAATTACGTATTTCGCCTGGACAGAATGTTATTACAATCTTATTAATAATTATTTCGTATATTTCCTTGAATAAAACAAGAAATTGCCACTTTACTGTTACATTACTACACATCTATTCGATACCTTGTTTCTAAATAAAGGCATACATTTAGACCTTATCGACCCTACATACTACATCTTGTCTTGTACTAATATTGCTGATCTTCATCACTTAAACATTATACATTGAAATTACCCCGAAAAAGTACAAAAGGTACCGTTTTCACTTTACAATTACAAATGGTTTTCTGGATCCTAAATAGCAGTTTTCCTAAATCTCTATCATTCTATTAAAGAAAAAAACATCTACTGCTTTTGCTTTCTTTCCCAAAACACTCAAGCTGGTTTTGTGGTGATTTTAGAGCTAAAACCTATATGAATTTAACGTTCATGTATAGGTCAGAGCATAAACATAATTTATAAACAATATTTTTAGGGCTTACTTTTTTAAATATGTTGTAAAGTATTCAAAATCATTAAACAAATATGTTTGAAATACACAGACCTACACCAATAATTTAAAAGTAAAAGCGTCAGGGTAGCCCGCAAAATTCAAATTTTCTTACGTTTTTTGCAATTTTCTCAAACTGAAAGCATTTATTTCAAATAAACCAATTAGGCATTTTTGAATTGTCAAGTGGTCGGTCAGTCAGTAAAACTAAGCTAGTTTCCCATTCCAAAGCGTAGTGGGTACCTATGGAGAAGAACGGGCAAGAAACTCCATGGACACTCTTTTAAATCAAAATTATCGTTACCTACCAAAAGTGGTTAAGAACATCATTCATGTTGAAATTATACATGGCAGAACTATGTAGAAAGACGTGCACGTTAAAAGCGTCCGGAATAAAAAAAGATAAAAATTAAAAACAATTCAGGAATAAATAAGCCGTGGCAGCTAAGAGATGACCAGTAGGTACCTACTGACCAAAGGACATAATATATACCCTGACGGGCTACTGACGGCCTGTACTCTTTGCTGCCGGCGGCGCCCGTTGCAGGTCAGTGGCACAGTATAAATATGGAACAGTACGGAAACTAAGCATATTTGATGAAATAATTACCTACGCTGCATTGAAGCAATAGGGTTGTAACTTTTAATGTTTTTGATTTAGTTTCTTTTTTTATTACAACATTTTTGTTACGTAGTGATCAATTAATCGTATTGAAATAACTAGCTTACAAATACAATTTAAATATGTATTTACGAGTAAATTGTATTTGTAAGCTAGTTATTTCAATTTCGTCGCTTAATCTCGCCAAAAGACGTTAGTTTAAAACACGGAAAACAGTAATGCTAACTCACAACCATCTCACAACAACTTACTTACAGAACTAATTTTTTTTTTTTTGTTTTTTGTTTTTTTAATACGATTGACGTGTAACGTGTAAAGTGTTTGTACAAACCTACTTACAGAAATAAAATAATTTATCATCTAAAGATCTTTAACTTTGTCATTAGCGGTGTAACCTTTTACAAGTTTCGGCAGGAGCGAAAAAAGAAATTTAAAAAAAACTAAAAAAATTAATAACTATTGCAGCCGCCCTCTTGGATTCACGTTTTGACAGCAGTATCGGCTTCAACACCCTCGAAAATGAAAACGACACCCATGACGAAAATGTTGATAATTTATTGCAGCCGCCATCTTGGATTTACATTTTCACAGCACTATCGGCTTTAAATACCCTCAAAACCGCCGCCCATTCTGTATTTACAAATAAGTTCACGAATTCATTATGATCTGTCACACGGACTTTTAGTTCGATAACGATTATAATTATGTATAACAATAACAATAAATCATTCTTACCTTCCAAAATCAGCAGGAAGTTTAAAATACGATAGCTCCGGCTTGGATTAAGCCGAGTTCAAACAGCCGTAGGTATACCACGCAATACGCTCGTGGCATTTTTAAAAAGATTGCGGAGAAAACATTTTCGTGACGACTCGTCTTAACGCGGCACTCACTACTGACCATAGATAAGTATAAGTACTGACGTCTACTGACCGCACCGCACGGCGCACCCACCGCTACAACCGCTTCGGGGTATAGTCGATGCACATGTTTGTGTGAGTGTGCCGTTTCAAGCAATTGTAGGTAGTTTCCGTATTGTTCCATACTCTTATTCTGTCAGTGGTGCCGATTCTGTTGTACACCAAACTAAACTATCACAAAAATTCTTTACTTTTGGCTAGAAGAATCTTATAGCTATTCTGCAAAATAAAATCTCTAAATTCAAGAATAATTTTAGAGGTTTCAGAGTTTTATAAAGGGGGTTGAAATTTTCATTATTATTATATTACACCGTTTTCGAGATAAAAGCAAAAGAAAAGAAAAAAAGATACAGTACTGTTTTTGCATCTGAAGTCGAGGTGTTGGTGTGGATTTTAGTTCATGACAACTAATTTTATTCTAGATCTTTTTAATCGCGATTAAAAATAGGCAGATTTAGTTAGACAATCAAAATTGATTTGAATGAATGGAAATATAAATACACAGGTAATATAGGATATAAAATAATTCTAACTTAAGAACAAAGAAAATTAATAAAGCGCTCTTCCTCTCTCTACTTATTTATAAATTTGCTGTGCCCGACAGGGTCCATAATTGTTTCTATTATTTATCTTTTATCTACCAATAAACGATTTGAGATTTGAGTGTCATTGATTTTTATAGATAAGGATTTATAGCATGGGTGTAGATAAACCCTTAATTGTTACGGTCGTACAACTTGAAACTGGCCAGTAAATTGCAAAAAACGTAAGAAAATTTGAATTTCGCGGGCTACCATAAGGCATCCAAAATATTATTACCGCGCGCCTTTGACAGTTTACTTTGTTTACCAGGTGCGCCATCTGCTGTCTCAGCTTTGCGTAAGATTCCCAATTTCCCATTGAAGAACTAAGAAAAATGTTACTAACAGTTCTCTTTTACAATTAATTTTAGAACAATTGCATAGTGATAGCACTTTAATATTATAGTTAATTAATGATTTTGTAAAAACTGTAAATTCAAATATTATGGACTTAATCGCTAATTACGTATTTTTTATTGGCAGTTTTCTCTAGTGTTATCTAGCAGTTTCCTACCTTACACTAATAGATGTCGCTACTCGTTCTCAAATACTGACAAACTGCAGAAAGTGTGTTACACACTATCACTTGACATTATTAGATTATTTGCTGATTTTATCAGCAACACAATCGCAGAATTAATTAATAATATTCACAAACCATTTTAATGAAAGTGTATAAGATTGCTAAGATAAGTACCTACCTATTTCATTCAATTTCAAAATTAATGTAAGTAAGTACTTTGTGAATTTACATGGGATAAAATAAATACAATACGACTAACTGAAATTCCCCTAGCAGCTAATTACCTGTAATATAAATAATAATATTAATAATTATATGTAACTAGACTGCCAATTAATTTACTTTATCAAGCAGGGCTCAAATAGAAGTAAATGTAGACGATGACAAGATAGAAGACTACTGAGAAAACTTCTTTGTTCACTTAATTACACCAGATCATGTAATTGTACCTATGTATTCTAGTACCTACTATTTTTTCTGGAAATAATCATTGAGCAACGAGCGAACTAAAAAACGTTCTGAATTTAACATAGGGTAGATTTTGTTGTTTACAAAAATACAAATTACATACTACCAAGACCATGCAGCCATTGCCTTTTTAATACAACTGAAAACAGTTTAATTATTTCAAACTCTAATGCAACTCGTACGTATGTAAATTCTGAATTGAAATCAAGCTTAATTCTATTACTTTTACGTTCACTTTACAATAAGAAGGAGACATAATTTCTCTTTACAAATAGAGTCTTAAAGTTAAATAGCGACATCAAAAAATTAACTATGAACTGGACATCATTACTTTAAAAATGTTTCATTCACGCTCTCAATAAAGGCGGACTGTTTGACAAAAAATATTCACAAAATAAAGGCCATGATCCACATGAATTACATGCGATGGCACTTTTATTCAACGTCAACGAACACCACTTGGCATCGGGTTTCATTATTATGTCTTCGCCTTAGGACAATGTCAAAGTCCCTCATTATTAGAGGTGTGCCCATACCCTCAGCTGGTCGCAATACTGTTAAAACCTTGGTAGTACTGTGCGTACTGGTCTTGATGAGTATATTCGTGCATGTGGGCGTATGTGTGCGGGTCCGGCTCCTGGTGAGATGGTACCTGGTGGTAGTACTGTTGCACCTCGTGGAGTTGATGCTCTTGCTCCATTTTGTGGGGATCTTGCTGTGATTGCTGCTGATTACGTGGGACACCCTGGAACAGCATAAGTGAGCATGATTTTAGATAATCATAAATTACTGGAATCATTTTGTGTACTTGCATAAACATCACAACCATCATCGGTTTCTTGTATGACAGTTGCCGTAAAGTATGAATTATACTTTAAGTTTTTGCGATCTTGTCCGTCTAATTAAAGATGACTATTACAATATAGTAGACGTGATGCCCGCACTGGTGCCACTGGTGCCACTGGTGACCACTATAGCATAAAATAAAATATTGATGAAAGTTACCTGCATCTGATACTTGCACCTCTTGAATCTCCCGTAGAGCGAGGAGTACGGCAGGTTGTAGTGGATCGCTGCCTGGTTAATGGACATCTGGCCCACCCTGGAAATTACGAAAATAACGATGATCTTAAAATAAGTACTGTCAATTGATTACCCAGTGTGTACTTTTAAAATCAAAAATTCTAATGTAAATCGATAGGTACCTGACAGCTTCGAGTGCTTCGCCCATGGCGTCTTCAGACCATGGCGTGGGATTGGAGCGAGATAGCTCGATGCCCTCTCGCTTGCACCGTCCGTATAGTGTTCCTGCCAAATATTGAAACTAAGAGTAGAACTATTTTTTTCTTGTTTTGTTATTGGTGCGTAACGGAACAACTCTCTTTAACATTTGGAAGGATTCTCAATTCATGGCCGGAGCATTTAATGATTTAATCAACAGAGAGAAGGAGTTCTGGCGTGTTGTGAATGAGACGAAATTCAAAGTTTGTAAAAAACGCACACTATGCAGCCGGGCATATTATAAGTTGGGGGATTATATCGCTGATAAAAATGCCTGGCTCAATGCTGGTCCTGCTCCACAACCACAACTAATTGATTAACATTTGAAAATACTGTTGGAGCTGCTGAAGATTGTAAGACTACCTTTGCTTTGTATAAACTCAATCTCCTTTGTATTATATAATTGCATAGGACAAGTGTGAGTACTATGTACTATCGAGCTACCATTTACCGGGTAATGTCTTTCATTGACTTGAATGTGCCCTGACGGCTGATAGATGTCATGCTCACTCAATGTCTCGCTGACGGTGGCGCGTGTGTTCGATCATTTAGCTCCCTTCAAAATGGTTGAGCTGAATGGTGCTGATCCATGCGTCATGTTCGTGAACGGGCGCTGTCAGTTGGGACTGGGTCATCTCTTAGCCACCACGACTTATTTTAATTATTTTATTATGGATTGTTTTGTTTAAAGTTATATTTGCTGTACACTGGACACTCAACGTGTACGTCTTATTTACATCGTTCTCACATATAATTATACCTATATTCAACATTAATGATGTAACTAATATTTATGTAACAATTTATTTTAAAAGAGTGTCCATGGAGTTTCTTGCCCGTTCTTCTCCATAGGTACCTACTACCTACTACGCTTTGGAATGGGCAACTAGCTTCTTATTTCTGACTGACCGACCACTTGACAATTCATAAGTGCCTGTAAATGGTTTAATTGAAATAAATGCTTTCCGTCTTATTACAAAACACGATCTAACTTTAGCCCCAACCTACACATTCGATTTAGATTTTAAAAGAAAAACCTTGTTTTGTAATAAGACCGAAAGCATTTATTTCAATTAAACCATTTACAGGCACTTATGAATTGTCAAGTGGTCGGAGTTTGAGTTGACGTAACCGATGTGGATGTTAAAACCCACATTGTGCAGGGTCCTAGCTAAACTGAATCGATCGTAAGACAAACGATGCGCGAAATGCCAACCTCAACAGAAGACCACAAGGATACAGATTCGGATAAAACAATGTCTAAAAAGGTGGAACTCTAGCTTAGCTACCTGTAGGTATCCCATACTGCGTGGCCGCACGCTGCACAGAGCTGGCGCCGCAGCGGATGGCCGCCAGCGCCAGCTGCAGGTCGGCGCGGCGCCACGCGGTGGGCGCCGCGTTGAAGGGCGCCGACAGGCGGATACCTTCCCGACGAGCTATCTTGTATAGTGTACTGCTGGGAATGCCTGGCAGAAATTATATTAGAAATGTTAGTAATGGGTTCTTAGTCTGCTTGGCAAAGACATCCCAGCTAGCAAAATAGTCTTGTACAAAATCACATAAAAGAACAAAAGCATTATAAAACGATTTATGGGCCTCTTATAAAATAAAATTAGTTTGTTTTTAAAAAACGTTGCCCCATACTAGGAATTTCTTTTGTATCGTCGCCGTCGGTGCATTTACAAACATCACTCACATACACAAACAGCCAGACCCGGAACAACTACTTGTAGGTCATACAAATATTTGTTCCGTCCGGGAATCGAACCCGCGACACGCAGCGCAGCAGTCAATCGCTTAACCACTGCACCAACCGTGCCGCCAAAAATAATTTTTTCATGTTTTTTCCAATTTGCAGGTCAGTATTAAGTTGTATGTTGATCAAAATATGATTCGCGGTCGTAACAAGTATGTATTAACAGAATAATTCTGTTAAGACTACTTGTTATGACCGCGAAACATTTCTAACTTAGAGGGTTGTATTGATGATTATTATGAATAAAGTTCTTGGACCTGCAAATTGAAAAAAACGTAAGAAAATTTGTATTTCGCGGGCTGGCATGACGTTTCCCTCTTATTACTATGGGGCAAACGCTCTTACAAAGTGCGCCCAATCCCACACTTACCAACCTTTGTAAGTGTACGGTCTACGAGAAAGAAAAATATGGTCTTAACAAACTTGTAAGATCAAGTGTTCTAGCTGGGTTATAACTAATGAGACACAGTAGAACATCAGCCATCAATTAATTATTAAGCTCTTTTTAATTTGTTCTGCTAACAGCTAGCTATTATGTATAGTAATCTGTGGATAACGTCTCGAGTAGTGTATTTGTTACTTTTATTACTAGTCTATAAATTGTGTGCCTACTATTTAATATAGGACAGCTGTTTGTTATTCCTATTAAAATAAAGTAAAACTTCTTGAAGTCTTTCCATGGCCGGCGAAAGTGGAAGCCAATTTTCCTTCAGATAAGTATTTACCAACTTCTCAGATCAAACCAATTTTACCTAATTATGTAGAACATCTTACCATAAGCTTTGCTGGCCTTATTCGCAGAGATAGCGCCTGCCCTCAATGCATGCAGAGCTCCTCGCAGATCAGCCTCGCTCCACGACTTGGCTGCTCCTTCCTTCTTTGGCGTGTCGATGCCCAGTCGGTGGGCTCGCTGCCAGAGCGTGGTGGACGGAATGCCGTAGGTTGCTGATGCCTTAATTTGCGAAAAGGTAAATATTTGAACAGACATAATATGATGATGTGAGGTCAGCTTATATGATCTTAAGTAGAATGTTATGGGCAATAAAAATACAGAATACAAATCAATAGTACGGTAGTACCACTTATAGAGACAAAGATGTTTATAAACGAACAACTACACAACGATAAAATTGTTGAACAGCAAAGGCAGAAGAAAATACAAACTATCCCATCCGTCAACTTAATTGGCTTACTTCACTTTATTACAAGTCTCATAGTAACTAAGTAGGTAGGTAATACAGTCATCATCAAATAGATTATATGTGTACAATACGTCTCCGAAGGTTACATTGAATAGGTACACCCGTCACGCATGTAATCTGTAGGATTCCAACCGTGACGGCTGTTGCTGTTACCAGCTATAATAAAATTAGTAAATCTTTAAACATGCACCACATCCAAAGGAAATTGTATGCGTTACGTCACGCCTGGTAGGGTACAGGTTACAGATGAAGGAGTAGGAATAGACAGAGATGAGAAAGTCATCAGTAAGTGCCCACAACAAGTTTTCAGAAGACTGACCTATTGGCAATTTCTCTGCTAAGTCCGGATTTCACGTATGACTAAAGTTGCTTATATCGCTAGCATTTAGCAAAAAAATCGGAAAGTTAGTCTAGATCGCGCAGAAAAAGGTTGTGCTAACATTCGTATACAAAATTTTATACGCATGAACAAGCTACGTACCTTCGTAAGGCTCATCTGGTGATTTCTGAGAGCATCCAAAGCTCGTTCCATGTCGTGCTGGGTCCAACTCTTGGGGCTGTGTCGTGCCACGGGCGAAGCCTGCCGGCCGCAGGAGTCACTCGTGTCTTCACCGCTAAGATGTGGTTGTTCTGTGAGTAATGTTATGACTATTTTAATGCTACGTCGAGTGATTTACTACTAGGTTATTATATCCCCTTAATTCTCACAAAAGCTACGAACGAATCTTTAAATTGTTTCGTTTGTTTGGCTGGATATCTATAGAATCTGGATTGGAAATCAAAGTACCTACGGACTGCGACGTCACACTGGGGTCTAGGATTAGGCCTCTTTCTTTATGTGTAACAAATGAGATTTGCAGGTGAAATGTCTATAATTTATGATTTGTCAAGACTCCATCTGCCAGCAGGCTGGTTTCTGCAGGCTACACGGCTATCCATAGCGCGAAATAAAATTCTTTAAATTCTCAATTTAGGCAGAAACGTTATACCTAAGTGATCCTCTGAAAATTCAAACTAAGTACCTACCTATGGTTTGAAAAGTTTATGCCACTTCTCAAGATGACGACGATATCAACCATCAATCACTTCATGTTCAAATAAAAATAGAAATATTCGCGCACGCGAAAGGGAATGAAAAAACAGGTTTAATCCGTTCTAAAATAGCGTGCGTAACTACACAGCTCACCCTGTCATTTCTTCAAATGCTCAATAAATTACCATGAGTATCAAAATAGAATTACTTTCTATACATTTTTCACTTTTTCCACGTAATAAATAAATGTCTACTTTGCCTTTTGTTTAGCTAAAAGTGCTAGAACAGACAGTAGCTGACATCAATACCTCTATGGAACACATGAGACGCAATAAACTTCTCAAACCAAGTTAACTCTACTTTAAAATACTAAATTGTGTGAAATCAGATATGTTGAGTGATTGCATAATAAAATGAGGGTCACAATCAGCTATATGTATATTATTAATGTATGTACCAAATTATTATTATGGTACCAAGTCCTTAATAATAATGTCTAGGACGTGTGAAATTCTCTTCATAGCTTACCTTTTTTTAAATATATGTAATTAAAAGTTTTCACTACACTTGAAAGGTTTTTTAGCCGTAAATTATTCCAAAAACCAAACATATGCATTTCCAGGTAGCGTCATAACCTTATAACATATCAGTCGACCCATAATTTAAAGTATCAGCTAATGGCTACTTTATACATACCACCTTCTGACGAAGGTTCATCCTTGACAACCAGCAGCGGCATGAAGTCAGTGGAGTCAGGCACTTCGGTGACATTCATAAAGTCCATATGGCGATCCAACAGGGACGTGCTCTAAATCAAACGAGACATCCGAAATGTAACAGATGCTACATTTACTATTTTATGATAGGTGATATTCAAGGTAAAATCATATCTTGATGACATCAAAATTATAACTACCCATCCAGAATTTGTATATTGACCATTCAAATTCAAACGTCCCTAAAATATCATTCTGGACGTTGAATTTTCCGATATAAATTAATAATGTTCTTAGGTACCGTAAAGAAAGAACTTTACGTATGCTAAGTAATTTTTTATTCTTGTCTGAAAATCATCATCAGACCGAAAAATTAGTTTCGTAACAAATTTACATGTAAATGCCAATTTCGCTTACTGCTACCATAGGTAGCATCTATTACCGGTAACTAGAACATCATCTACATAAATTAAGTCATACAATTTACGTTACAGGTATGTTTAATGAAGTCAACAAATGAGTCCACTGCGACTAATTATAAGTCTAATAATTATTACAAAATACGTACATAAATTAAGATTGACTACTGTAGTTTTTTAATAAAGTTTTGTATCAGCATCTGGTGAAAGCTTTCATGTAAATCTGATTAAAAGTAATCTACATAAATTCTCAAATACCTTGGCATTTTGTGGTGCTGACTCAAGGGTCTCTAGCGTTGTAGCTGGTGGTGACTCGGCTCGCTCCTGTTTGACACACACTGGCGTGGCAGCCGGACCAGCTGGCGCCAGCGGGGCCAGCTCCTCCAAGCCACTGCCCTGCAGGACCGACAGGTATAAGAATTGAAAAGGCATGGTTTTCAGAATGAAGGTGGAACTGTACTTTATTTTGTGGTTTTTGGTATCACAGTGACAGTAGAACACTGACTCCTAAGTCACAGGATCACCTAGTTCAGGGTTTACCTTATCCGTATGACCTTTAGTTAACAAAGTTATGTATCCTAGCCTTAAGCAATGTCAAAGGTTTTTGTATAAATTAAGATTTTTCTTATTTAACTGAGGCCTTTGATATCTATGTTATACACACATCAAAAGTGTCTAGGGATCAACATATATTTTTGCAATAACTTTTCTCCTGATTGATATTAATTAAAATTTTCTTTAAGGATTCATAAAATAAAGTGTTTTCGTTTGTCACAGTAACGATAAACCAAGTCACCTTTGCATTAATAAAGAAATTTGCCATTTTCCTAATAAAGGGATTTTTGACATTTGAACCACTAACACAAAAGTTCGAAAAAAAGACTGAAATAACAGTTTTCTTTAAAATTTTATTGGGTAACTTAAACAATTAATAATCCGTGTTTCTACCGCGAACACTAACAACACAAGAACATCGGTTTGGCATACTCAAAATGAGTTCATCCAAATCACGCTGTGGAATGGCCGCCCATGTTCGTTGCAACAACAAAAAAAGGTCTTCTTGCGACTGGATACCCTCCATATTCGGCAGAGCTCTTCTCTGTAGCATATCCCATGCATGCTCAATCGGGTTCAAGTCTGGCGACTGAGCAGGCCAGGGCAGGACATTGATGTTAGCTGCGGCGAGAGTCTGTCTTACAACTCTTGCGGTGTGCGGTCGTGCATTATCATGCATTAACTGAAATAAGGGACCGATTTGCACTTGTAGAGGAACGATGACGTCTGATACAATCGTCTCAGCATAAATTTGAGCGTTGAGGTTGCCTCTGATCCAAATCAACTCAGTTCTTCCGCCGATCCAAATACCCGCCCATACCATGATGGTTCCACCACTATAAGGATGGACTTCCTGGCAGGATTTTAATCGCTGTTGGCGTCCAGGGGTTCTCCAGTGTCGTATACGTCTTGTATCCGGTCTCATACCAAAACGAGACTCATCAGAAAAGCACACGAAACGCCATTGTTCTTCTGCCCAATTTCTGTGTTCAAGAGCCCATTGATATCGAATCCTACGATTGTGCATTGCTATAGGTGGTACCCGTAGCGGTCTTCGGGAATGAAGGTTCACTTCATGCAAGCGGTTTCTGACTGTTTGGTCGCTAATTAAGTTCCCTGAAGAGTGATGAAGCCTCACGGCTAACATCATGGCGGTTATTGTTGGAGCTCTTCGAGTTAAGATTTGAATGTATCGGTCTTGTCTCCGTGTGGTGCAGCGATACCGTCCTCCATGGCGCTCAGCCACGGTACCAGTGCTTCGGTAACGTGTCCAAAGTCGACTGATAACACTCTGACTTGTATTCAGAGCTAAAGCCACAGTACGTTGCCGGGAACCAGCTTCTATCATTCCCACGGCTCTGAGCATTTCTTCCCTGCTTAAATGACGTCGCCGCTCCATAATAACGTTGGTTTTAATCAGTAGTAGGAAAACAGTAGCACTAATAATGTCTTCAATGCGTTGTATGTTTTTATAGGGAAAATATTGACAGCTGATTTTCATCTTTTACTCGAATTTGATTCACAGTTCCTGATTCAAATTATGAAATGCACCAAAAAGGATCCATATAAATTTATAAAATCATAAATTTATTACAAAGCCACATCTTAATCTCAAGAAATCCGCATAAAAATGCTTGATCCCTAGACACTTTTGATGTGTGTATAACAAATCAGCAATATTTTCGTTATGATTACGACTTTATCTGCGGGAAATTGATTTTAAGATATCTTGCGTTTTCTAACACGAAACAGAGCCTTGTTTCGTGTGTCGACAACCAAAAATAATAGAGAAGTTTCTACATTAATTTTCCGTGTGTTCCCCAAGGCTTTATTCTAAGATTTTATTAATATCTTACGGAAGACCTTCTTAGTTCTTACTATTTAGTATTTACCAACACGTCGTTTGTTTCTTAATTGGCCACCTAAGTTGGCCACAGAGCAAATTTTTCCGAGATATTGATAATTTAAAGTGTTTTTTAACTTTCAAATGTTACTACACTGGGCTTCAAAACTTAATAACACACTTTTAAAATTGCAATAATCTTGTAGTAAGTAGGACAAGATATATTTTTGAAATAAAAAGGATGAGAATAATAATTAAATTTCTTATACAATAATAATTTTTATTTATATATATATATATAATTACAAATTATAAACAAAATCACCCCTTTTCAAATTGTTGTCTTACTTTTCACTTTTTTGTTTCTGTTTTTGTTTTGACATTTATTTCTTGACCAATGAATTTTGATTCAAAAGCCGAGGTATCTACAGCACGTAAATTTACTTATCTTGCCTCTTTCACCTGAAGAATGTGCAAGAAACATGGCTTTTCTGGAACTAGGCCTCAGTATGCGTCGTACTGCAAGAATGGTGGGTGTAACATTAAGAACGGTCCGGCAGGTGAAGCGAAGGTACGAATAAACTGAAAACCATCTCAGGAGATCTTGTAATGGCGGACTCAGGTGCACTAGTATCCGAGAAAACCACTATATTGTTTCCACTCTGTTCAAAAATCGCCACCTCAATGCAGTTGCAGTCCAGCAACAGCTTCTTCAGACCCGTAGAGATTACATTAGTGACAGTACAGTGAGAAGAAGACTTGCTAAAGCAAACCTGATGTTCCAAAGGCCAGCAAGTGGTCCCTAACTCGAGAGAGGGCATCGAGTAGAACACATCCAGTGCAGAGAAGAAGAACTAGCAAGAGTTTTGTTCACTGATGAGTCTCGATTCTCACTATTCACTTCCGATGGAAGGCGAAGAGTGTACAGGTGACCTGGTGAGCGATACATTCAAGCCTGCTTCACAAAAAGAGTCCAATACGGTGGAGGCTCTGTAAACGTATGGGCTGGCATCTCTTCAGAAGGTCGCACAGAGTTAGTGGCCATAGAAAATGGCACCCTGACTGGGGAAAGATATGCTCAAGAGATCCTTAATGAGTATGCAGAGCCATATTTAGTCAATATGGGTGATCGATCGATACTGATGCATAATAACGGCCGGGCGTTATTACGCCCGGTTATACACACCGCTCGGGTCGTACAAGAGTACATTCAGGAGGTTGGTATCAACTTGATGGCTTGGCCATCAAGAAGTTCTGATCTCAACTCGATCGTGAATGCCTGGGCTGAGCTCGGGTGGCTGGTCAGAAGCCACAGCCCACCTCCTATCACCCTCAGGGCCCTAAAACAGGTCCTGATGGAAGAATGGTGGAATATTTCCCAACATCGCCTCCGAAACCTCGTCTTCAGTATGCCAAACCCGCTCGAAGCTATTATCAGAGCCCGAGGACACAATACCAGTTAATAAAATGTATTTATGTCGTAAAGCATATTTTTATAATATGTTTGCCAATAAGTAAAAAATGGCCATTTTTTGGTTTTTATCTTTTAAAAGTAAAAAAGTTACGAATGTATAACAAACTATGTGCAAAAATTATGTGTAAAATTGCAATTTTAAAAGTGTGGTACTAAGTGTTGAAGACCAATGTATTTTAAAAAGAATCTACATTGAGCAAGGAGTTCAATGAATGATATACACCGACACTGGGCATGAGCTATCAGAGGGGATATACATCATTATACGTGTGACGTGCTCGTACTGGAAGCTGGAAGCCCTGCATTAGTTACAATCAATCTACTCCACGCCTAACACACATGCGTTGATAAAACTAAGTGGGCAAAGAGGGCAGGATTACTAGAACCAATTATTGAAAGCACCGAAATTTTAACATTTTGACAAGAAAAAGTAGGGACAGTATTGTTCTTATTTTTAATTTTTGCCAGAAACTGTCTTAAAGAAAGTTAATTTCTTTCTATAGGACTTTCGCATCTTAAGAAGCCTAAGAAATCTCAACTATTTCTACTCATAAACACGTCAGCATCAAAAAATAACTTTCTATTGAGAATGTCTAAATCTTTTTCCACGTATAAAATATATAAGTAACACATGTAGTACGACGTACGTATTAATACATATGAAACAAGTTTTTATAATTTGATTAGCGGTTGAAAAACTGTTTTACGAGATGTGGTTATGCGAGCTGCGTTTCAGTGTCGAGTGACCCTAATGCTAGATAGCAGAGTGAGAAAGTTTGTTTATTTCTCTCGGGAGTGCTCTAAATAAATATATATATTTTTTGTATTTGAGTGTGTGACTCTTCAAACACTCAAATACAAGATAAATTGTGATAGCCCTCTTAATAGTTCGATGGGTTATTAGAAGTTTTAGTACTTAAAATAAGTTTTTGTGTATATAAAAGTAGGTAAATCTAAAGTAGCTAAGGCATGAAACAACTGAAAACAAACAATTGAAAAGTAGGTACCAATAAGTAAAGTGCCTGCGAAAATAGTGCAACTAAATAATAAAATGCTAATTAAAGTTACCTGACTGGATAGATAACAGTGCGCGATTTGCGCGAATTGTGTGTCGCTGTCTTCTTCGTCCGAGAGCGGTTCGCATTTCACTTGCGACAGTCCGTGGCCGGGCATTTCCTAGAGAAACAAAAATAACAAACTAATAATTTCGCCTCTTCTACAGAATGAAGTACTGTTGCTTCAAAATAAATCTCTCCCAGCGATAAACTTGAAGTATTACAGTAACAACTTATGAATTCAAGTTTATGTTGACGATATAATCGTATTTATCACAATAACTAAAGCGCGCTAAATTTGTCCTGTGAGTGCAAGTGTATACAACAACGTGGAACCCCATGTTCCCCCGGAATGTCGCAGAAATCGAACAATCGCCATGTTATAAGTAGGTAGGTTTACATAGGCAATTAGACAAAAGGAAGCGAGCTTTATTGAATTTTTTCTCGATTGGTGCACAAATGAAGAGTGCAAAGTTGGATTCTCTCTCTCTCAGTCGCTTGCGAGCCCGACCGTCTCACGAGCTTTTTTAATTTTGTTTGTTTAAAGCCCTTATGCATGCCGCTATCGTATATGAAGTTCGATGTAGAAACTTCCAACTGAAACAAACGCGCGTGACTGATTCAAAACTTTGTACATAGAGAAAACTTATAAGCTTTTAGGATAAGCGACTTTAAGAGATTGTTGTTAGCGTGTATATTCGTGCGCAATCACCTGTCAGAGGTGGAGGAAAGTAGTGAATGTAAAGTTGCGCGGCTAACCCTCTCTCGTCGCTTCACATCGTTCCATTTGAGGAGCCGGCGGCCGCAGCGCACGTCTGCGCGACCCCGACACACCGCGAGATACGAAAACACATTCACTTTCACCGTCTTCCCGGCACGGCGAAGGACGGTGCGAAACGGGTACCGATAAACGCGAGGGAAACGGAATTGCCGAAGACGAGGGCGCGAAATTCACTCGACTCACCTAGTCGGTCAGCGGTGGCCGCCGCAAGCACTCGCCCGCGCGCCACACATGCACCGCGGACTTGTCCCTACACCCGCGACTGCACGGTGACCTTCGGGAAACGATGAGATGTCGCAAATGAAAGTGAATTCGGCACACACCCGGCCGAGTCTGCGTCGCTGCGTGGCGCATGTTTAGGAGGTGCAGGGCGGGCGCGTGCTCATTTTTTTCCGCGCCAAAGAAATAAAAACAAACGCCTTTTTGCCGGGAACCGGCCGCGCAACGCGCTGTAGCGGGGCTCCCTCTCACGCCGCGCCGCTTCAATGTGTTCGGTGTGTTCCACAGTCCACAGCCAGACTCGGCTATCACTCATACAGGAGGCTGTCTAAAGTTTCGAGACTACTTTAGATACATTGTTTTTCAATTGCGAAAGTTATGTAAAGCAGCTGTTACTATTAAAATTGGCGATAGACAAAGTCGGCAGGGAGGGTAGGTGCATTATAGCACGTGTAGGTATGCAGGGAGGAGGCAGGGGGTAGTCGGACGCCCGACCAGTCGGCGCCCCGCGCGGCGCCTTCTCTCTCCGCTCCGATTGATTTTTATTACAAGAATTTCGCTCGTGGTTTTTTTTTGTTTCCCGCACACCGAAAGCTTGGCGACGCACACAAAGAGATTCGTATAATTCGTTTGTACGAACTTACTAATGCTATTGATTTTTATAACGAAGCGACAAAGCTTGTGAGGGAACCAGCGCTGGCTGTATCTTCAAGTTACGAGGAAAAGTCTCGGTAGTATTCACTTCCTTGTTTGTAATAGGTATTTTGTTGAAGAATGTTTTTTTTTATGAGTACAATAATTTCGATAGAAAATGGATGGTAGCTTAAAAAAACTCTATGGTATTTCTAAAATTTGTTCATTGACTTATTTATTATATTTATTTATTTGGGTTCACCAACAAAGGATACACATATTCAATATAAATCACAATAATAAAATAGGTTCTTTTACGTGTGCTCTTTCAATTACAGGAGACCACAGCATGGACACATTACTAGGTGTAAACACGATAAAAATAAAAATTTACAATATAAAATGAAATAGATTAAGGGATTGAGAAAAAGAAAAACAAACACAAAATTAATTTCTTCTTTCCTTGAGAACGAAGATTTAGGTACGTAACTGGATTTTCACGAGACATTACAGGCCGTGAGACAGTTATGGTCGTGGCTATGATTTTGATTAGCGTTTTAAACCAAACTGGGTTGATTCCAATAACACAAGACTAAGTTTCTCATTCTGCTTTAACTCCTCACTACTTATCTCCATCACGTAGTCTATTATAGTAAGTAGTTTCTGCCAGTCCGTGTTTTTCGATGGCCTAAAGCTGGAAGTGTTCATGCTCGAATGAATAGTTTGCACCTAGGCTAGCGTGCACCATCGTCGACCACGTCATCACTTACTGCTAAGATGGAGGACAAAGGTGACTTTGGTGGCTGGTTACTGTCTCCCTGCATTATCATCATCCTACTTCTGGGCAAAGGCCTGCTCTCAGGGCTTCCAGCACTAAGCTTGTGTGGAATTTTGTCTATTGACTTAGTCCAGCTCATCCCGTCATCTACTTGCCGTGGTCCAGATCTTCCCACCATCTTCTACGTGGTGTTGTCCAGCTCTTCCCGCCATCTTCTACGTGGTGTATTGCAGCTCTTCCCGCCATCTTCTACGTGGTGTATTGCAGCTCTTCCCGCCATCTTCTACGTGGTGTATTGCAGCTCTTCCCGCCATCTTCTACGTGGTGTATTGCAGGTCTTCCCGCCATCTTCTACGTGGTGTATTGCAGCTCTTCCCACCATCTTCTACGTGGTGTTGTCCAGGTCTTCCCGCCATCTTCTACGTGGTGTATTGCAGCTCTTCCCGCCATCTTCTACGTAGTGTGGTCCAGGTCTTCCCACCATCTTCTTCGTAGTGTGGTCTAGCTCTTCCCATGATCTTCTACGTGGTGTGTTCCAGCTCTTCCCATGATCTTCTACGTGGTGTGGTCCAGCTCTTCCCATCATCTTCTAAAGTCTGTTCGCTGAGAGTTGATAAATATTATGATACGTCTCCGAATAACGACTGTCGCTTAATTATCGCAAACTGTATGGCGGCTGTCGCTTATCTCCCGCTTTCGCCGATTTCGTGGTACGAGACACGCCTATGTTGTGAACTGCGGCCCGAACGGCGAGCGCACGCGGTGGCCATATTGCCGTTAAATAATTAGCGAGCCGCAATTTGTAATGAGTTAAGAAACCCTGACTTTATCAACTCTCGGCGAATAGACTGTTCGTGATGTTGTCCAGCTCATCCTGCCATCTTCTACGTGGTGTGGTCCAGCTCTTCGCACCATCTTCTACGTGGTGTGGTCCAGCTCTTCGCACCATCTTCTACGTGGTGTGGTCCAGCTCTTCGCACCATCTTCTACGTGGTGTGGTCCAACTCTTCGCACCATCTTCTACGTGGTGTGGTCCAGCTCTTCGCACCATCTTCTACGTGGTGTGGTCCAGCTCTTCGCACCATCTTCTACGTGCTGTGGTCCAGCTCTTCGCACCATCTTCTACGTGGTGTGGTCCAGCTCTTCGCACCATCTTCTACGTGGTGTGGTCCAGCTCTTCGCACCATCTTCTACGTGGTGTGGTCCAGCTCTTCGCACCATCTTCTACGTGGTGTGGTCCAGCTGTTCGCACCATCTTCTACGTGGTGTGGTCCAGCTCTTCCCACCATCTTCTACGTGGTGTGGTCCAGCTCTTCCCACCATCCTCTACGTGGTGTGGTCCAGCTCTTCCCACCATCCTCTGCGTGGTGTTGTAAGGCTAGTCCCACTGTCCGCCACCACGCACCGCGCACCGGGCCGGGCCGCCTTATCTGTGTGAGGGTGTTTTGGGGCACACACTGTGGTGCTGCGAATGTCTGTCTAGCCTTGTCCCAACTATGTTGGGGTCAGCTCCCAGTCTAACCGGATGCAACTAAATACCAGTATTTTATATGGAGCGACTGCCTATCGGACCACAAAATCTAGTATACGAATATGGTCTGTTTAAAAACTTAAAGAGTCCGATACCTGTAATACTAGTTACATAATCTGCGATCATCTTAATCTCATTATCATCTCATGATCATATTAATCTGCAAAACGACAGTGCCCCAGGCCCAGATAATTTTACACCAACACTTATCAAACAAATAAAAAGTGAAATCATAATTCCATTAACACATATTGTAAACCTTAGCTTAGTCTCAGGCATATTTCCTAACAAATGGAAAGAGGCACAGATCACTCCAGTACATAAGAGTGGGTCAAAACAAAACCCAACTAATTATAGACCCATTTCACTGTTAGCAATATTCTCGAAAATTCTCGAAAAAATTGTAAACGACTTACCTAGATACCAACAATATATTATCCAATAAGCAGTTTGGCTTCAGACACGGAAAATCTACAGAAGATGCAGTAAGCCTCTTAGCCAATCTTGTAACGTCTTATTTAGATGAGAATGAAAAATGCATAGGAATATTCCTAGATCTTGCAAAAGCTTTCGACACCGTTGCCATTCCTATACTACTAAAAAAGCTCGAGACGATTGGTATAAGAGGACTGCCACTTAAATGGTTTGAGTCCTACCTTTATAACAGAAGGCAATGTGTGAAAATTGGGGATACCATCAGCTGTCACAGCAGCGTAGAATTTGGAGTGCCTCAAGGTAGTGTCCTGGGCCCGACACTATTTATCATCTATATTAATGATATTCATCACGCCATCACCCAAAATGCAGAAGTCATCTGCTACGCAGATGACACGGCTATTATTTTTCACAACAATTCTTGGGAAACAGTCCACGAAGAAGCTCAAAACGGCCTAACTAGTATTAAAAAATGGCTCGACCATAACCTTCTGTCACTTAATATTCAAAAAACGAACTTCATCTGTTTCCATAAAACCCTCTCATCAGCACCAAAACTTCCTTTACAGCTTCATATCCACCCTTTAACTTGCAGCACAACCCCCTGCACCAGTGAGAAAATTAAAAAGGTCGAATCTCTAAAATACTTAGGGGTTCTGTTAGATCAACGTCTTTCATTCAGACCCCATTTTGACTTAGTAGCTAAGCGAATTAGAAAGCTGATTCACGTAATTAAACTGTTACGTAACTCGGCCAACAAAGAGATGTTACACCTAGTTTATGTGGCATTATGTGAGTCAGTTCTACTGCTACTGCATACCAGTGTGGGGCGGAGTCGGCATAACCTCAATGATATAATTGGAAAGAGCCCAAAGATCAGTGCTAAAGGTTATGTATAAAAAACACTTTCGTTATCCCACAGATCACCTGTAGAAAGAAGCAACAGTACTTAATGTCCGACAGTTATACATCCTTAAATTAGTACTACTAAAACAACACAAAATAACAATCCAATCCACAGAATATCAAGAACTACTTAAACTACGAATCTTCAAATGCCCACTTACTGTAGTAAAAACCGCCTTTGCACAACATATGCAAGAATTTATGCTCAGTTTCATCATTTATAATAAAATTGCTAAAATCTGTGACATCAAAAATTGTAGAAGCAACCAAGCAAAAAAAAAAAAAATTAAACAGTGGCTGTTAGATCTGTCCTACTCGGAAACCGAAGCCTTCGATATAGTAATGTCATAATCACATTTTTAACAAACACTTTATCTCACTCACTTCGTCAATCATATTACTCTCACACTACCTCCCAAACCCCACATACTTGCACATTCTTACTTTATCATTCTCTTGGTCACATACTTGCTAAAGCTCAATTAATGATGATACCATGGTTACATGCTCTGTGTAAATACCTACATTTACAACACAGCACCGTATTTCAAACTATTTTTTTACTTTTTTTTTAAGTACTTATTTTTGACTTTGGTTTACGTAAAATTTTTAAGAAGAATATGTAATACTTAAATACATTAACAATACAGTGTCGATCCAGAATTTTCAAATTGTTCCAATCTCTCAAGGACTCCACGAGACAGGCTCGACCTAGTGTGGAGTCCTGCATTGCTATTCTGTAACCATCTCACCGTGAAAACTTAGGTGAAGTGAGCGTGGAGTGAGCTGTCAGTGTCGTCCCACTGATGCTAGGGATTAACCAAGCATTACATTTACAATCATAATCGAGATTTTAATCATATTTTTTTAATGGTATTTCTATTGATTATTTTATATAATTTGAAAGCTAGTATTTAAGTGTCTAAATATTATTATTTAGAGTTTTATTTTTATAAAACAGCAACACAGAAAGTCAATTTTGTTTCTTTTTAAATGAAAATCAAAGATGACGGTAAGCCAACTTTGATTTTCTTTTTGACCTCACTTTCGGCTTAAGCAACCTCGAAAATCATGAAAACTACAACAATAGTCATATTAAACAATAGGTCCCTTAAAAAAACAAATGGACATTGTTTTTTTTTGCGCATTTTCTTTAGTAGGTAGTTTAGGAAAAAAAAACTTATTTGAGTTTCTTACTGAATTTCTGTTTTGCTGTTTTATTTAAAAAACCAGTAAACAATAATGTTTAGCCACGTAAATACTAGCTTTGAAATAACATAAAATGATTAAAAGAACTAACATTATTTTTTTTTTAATAAAATCTCGATTAAGATTGTAAATGTAATGCTTGGTCAATCCCTAGCATCAGTGGGACTACACCTGGCAGCTCACTCCACGCTCACTTCACCTAAGTGTTCACTTCACGGTGAGATTTTTACAGAATCGACCGGCTGCACTAGTCAAAATATTAAAAGAGTAGTTCATTTGTACTTTAGCTATAAGGAAATGTAAGAACTTAAGCTGGTTAATAAACGATTTATTATTATTATTTATATCTATTATTTATAACACCTCCCACTGACATTGTTAAAGTACCACTTTTTATAGATGTACATAGGTACACAGATACCACTGTAGCTATTTATGTTCAACACTTTGACACAATACTGATTGCATTGCACATGCTTGATCGTCAATTGGTCGGTTACTAGCGACATTGATGGATCTATTGTGTGCCAATGAAGGTCATTGCAGTATTCTCAAACCTCGGTTATTTCATTCAGGAATCAAAGATTCTTCCACTTTTTAAGTATATTGTGGCAAATTTAGATTCATATTTTTGAATCACTCGCAAAAAAAGAAATGACAGATAAGTAGGCGTAGGTAGGTAGTAGGTAAGTGCAGTAAGCTATCATTTGTGACGAGTATGCACATTATACGATCACAACAGAACGCGCCCAAGGGACATGGGACTTAAACATCACTAATATAATTTGGGTGTAATATAAGTAGATACACCTCTGCCTAACCCTTCGAAGAAAGCAGGCAGCGAGCGCCGGCCCTGTGGTACAGCGAGAGCAGCGAGCGCCGGCCCTGGGGTACAGCGAGAGCAGCGAGCGCCGGCCCTGGGGTACAGCGAGAGCAGCGAGCGCCGGCCCTGGGGTACAGCGAGAGCAGCGAGCGCCGGCCCTGGGGTACAGCGAGAGCAGCGAGCGCCGGCCCTGGGGTACAGCGAGAGCAGCGAGCGCCGGCCCTGGGGTACAGCGAGAGCAGCGAGCGCCGGCCCTGGGGTACAGCGAGAGCAGCGAGCGCCGGCCCTGGGGTACAGCGAGAGCAGCGAGCGCCGGCCCTGGGGTACAGCGAGAGCAGCGAGCGCCGGCCCTGGGGTACAGCGAGAGCAGCGAGCGCCGGCCCTGTGGTACAGCGAGAGCAGCGAGCGCCGGCCCTGGGGTACAGCGAGAGCAGCGAGCACCGGCCCTGGGGAAGGTACAGCGAGAGCAGCGAGCGCCGGCCCTGGGGTACAGCGAGAGCAGCGAGCGCCGGCCCTGGGGTACAGCGAGAGCAGCGAGCGCCGGCCCTGGGGTACAGCGAGAGCAGCGAGCGCCGGCCCTGGGGTACAGCGAGAGCAGCGAGCGCCGGCCCTGGGGTACAGCGAGAGCAGCGAGCGCCGGCCCTGGGGTACAGCGAGAGCAGCGAGCGCCGGCCCTGGGGTACAGCGAGAGCAGCGAGCGCCGGCCCTGGGGTACAGCGAGAGCAGCGAGCGCCGGCCCTGGGGAAGGTACAGCGAGAGCAGCGAGCGCCGGCCCTGGGGTAGGTACAGCGAGAGCAGCGAGCGCCGGCCCTGGGGTAGGTACAGCGAGAGCAGCGAGCGCCGGCCCTGGGGTAGGTACAGCGAGAGCAGCGAGCGCCGGCCCTGGGGTAGGTACAGCGAGAGCAGCGAGCGCCGGCCCTGGGGTAGGTACAGCGAGAGCAGCGAGCGCCGGCCCTGGGGTAGAGCGAGAGCAGCGAGCGCCGGCCCTGGGGTACAGCGAGAGCAGCGAGCGCCGGCCCTGGGGTACAGCGAGAGCAGCGAGCGCCGGCCCTGGGGTAGGTACAGCGAGAGCAGCGAGCGCCGGCCCTGGGGTACAGCGAGAGAGAGGAGCGGGCGCTCCAGGCGCCAGGTGGCAAGGGTAGAGTGAGAGGAGCGGGCGCTCCAGGTAGCCAAATGCGAAAAACAATGAACACCAAATACTAATTTTATTATAAAGCAGTAAATGCTTTAGAAGACGGGGTGTACCTACGAAATATAGCTACTTTTAATTTAATTTAAATTCAATAAGTATTTTATTTTTATTTTATTCAATATTTGCGATAAAAGTTGATTATTGAATACTTATTTACGTAAAGTGAAAACGTCCACCAAAGGGCACCGAAAGACAATCTCGCTCTACCCTGATGAAGGGCTAGGGCCGGCGCTGAAAACCGGCGTAATGTTAGGTGTGGTCACAACAGAACACATGCACTGGGCATAAAACTACAAATAAATAAGTTCTCGAAGAGACTGGGATTTCATTATTTGATTGAATAAGTGACACGCATTCTCGCCGTTGGTAGATATTACTCTTTCAGCTATAGCATGTGTGATCGTGGGGTAGACCGCTGGCTGACCTTTGTCTAAAAATAAAAATAATGTCCAAACGTCTGATACAATACCCGTATTCTGGGACGAACAACGATTTGTCAAAATTTTAATTCATGTCAAGTGATCTGGCTGTAGATAAATATTGGCGTTTGATAGCTTGGTGTTGATTGAATTTATTTCATCATTTTTAGTACTAGGTTTTTATTACAATGACGATTATGAGCTCCAACATAGCTAACATCGTGCAAGAGTATCCATATCAGTCAACATGACGATGACGATAAGTTCAATGCGAGCCTATTGATATGAGCAAGATGAAATAAATGGTCCCATGAGTCTACTCATGTGAAATGGTACCATCAATTAATAACTGAACCATTTCTGATAAATCGGTCATTTGTTTACCATTCAGCCATAATTATTATTAGTAACAAACTTGGTTGGCTGACATTACCCTATGTACGCAGTAGAGTATTTCGGAATATTCGTAGCAGTAATAAAATTGATACGAGTGTTTGTACAGAAAATAATTATTCATTAAGAAAAAGAACTTAGCGCTGTCTTGCAACAGCTATGACAGCGTTAGTAAAAAGTAAACAAAACAAGTCTTCCAGACGCGACGCGACGCGACGAGCCGATCGCGTTCGCGATACGATACGGCGATAGTCGCATTGAAGTTACAGGTTTCTCGATAACCAGTAGATGGCGCTATGCGACGTTACTTGTAATGATATTTTTACTACAATACAGACTTTTATCATAGCGAATCTAAAATTATGACTGTGTTAATATTTTGATGAAAACCAATAATAAATTTAACTTTTTTTTAATAAAATAAATCAAACATTTTTTAATCACGAGATGTTCCGTCGTCAGAAAGTGGGTCAAGGACAAGGTGTTCTAAATACATAATGGCAGTTGTGGCATACCATAACAAAAGATTAAAGAATTCGAATATTTAACTTTAAAAGTATTTATTTATTTAGATAATTAAATATTGGGAATTCGAAATACAGCGTATAATTACTATTTTGCAAGCTTTCTAATTATTTGCTAATGGCAACATTTATGGAGCTTATTTTGGGTCATTCGCGTCGCTTCCAACTTGTACTTCGTTTGGATTTTTGTAGAGGTGCCTTTCTCTAAACTTGCAACATAGCATAGTTTTAGTTAGTTTAGTGTTTTCAATTTCATTCAAGAAAGCTGGCGGGTGTGCAAATGTGTTAAAATTAAAGTGGCAATTAATTATTGAAGAAATAAAAGTGTTAAAATACGTTAGAACAGTTAATGCAATAGTCAAGGTAAGCATTTTAATCTTTTGGTGTTGCGTTACGGCTCCGATAAGGGCTTACTTATTGCTAGGACTTTTCATCTTGAAAATTTCCACTCGTGAACTTTCGAAGTAAAGTTCTCAGAAGTTTCTTTGTTGACTTTCAACTTTTCTGATGTTCGCCGTGTCTTAGCAACGCGATGAACTTGAACAGTTAATGTCTGTCGTGAAAAGTTTGCCCAGAAAATAGTAAAACTTAGAATTTTCGTCGCCATTTTATTTTTTGTCGCGCTGGAAAAGCGGCCATTTTCTTTGTGCCGCGTCGCTTACGACGAGTCGTATGTGGTCCATAAAGTTAATTTAGTTAAGTTGGGGCGTGATCTCATCGTATGAAGTGATTCGGTGAGATAATTAACGCTTTATATAGATAATCGTTCAGAATCCAATGTTTGTGTAGTCATAGTGAAGTTTTCCTAATGGCCTAGTTATTGCGTGGTGTTTATTAGACCTTGTTTAGACGTTGCTTTGATTTGTTCGTTGTAGGGCTGAGGGCGCGGCGAGTGGCTAGACGGCATCATGGACGACGACCAACAGTTCTGCCTGAGGTGGAACAACCATCAGTCTACACTGGTGTCTGTTTTCGACACTCTTCTCGAGAAGGGCATGCACGTGGATTGCACCCTGGCTGCAGAAGGACAAACGCTCAAGGCGCACAAAGTGGTCCTATCGGCATGCAGCCCCTATTTCGAGGTACGTAAAACTCATTACAATTTAGGTCAATTACAATCGTGTGTTACTTGCAAGGCATCACAGTTTTGCTCTAATAAACATACCACTGGTACCATTCTAGCTTTCATGTATTAACAATTAGGCAGTACATAGATGAGTTGGCAACCGAAAGTTGCCTCTACTACTTTTTCTAAACGCCTGCTTACAATTATTCATTACCTAACATCATGACATTAACTGTTAACTTAATGACATGCTAGTGTTTTCGTGCAATAACTAATTACATTTAATTGATTTTGGTCTCATGTTATTGAGACTCTGAAATTGAAAGATCATTTTTACTTTTAACAATGAATTGTTATTTGAGACATACTACACACAACTTTCATTAGAATATTTACAAACACAGCCAGTAGTAAAAGTAAACAAAGTGAAGAATGATTCTATGATTTGTTTCAGAGTGTACTATCACAGCAGTTTGATAAGCATCCAATAATTATCCTCAAAGATGTGAAATATGCCGAGTTGAGAGCAATGATGGATTACATGTACCGCGGTGAGGTCAACATATCTCAAGATCAGTTGGCCGCACTGCTGAAAGCCGCCGAGTCCCTACAGATCAAGGGTCTCTCTGACAATAAGCCTTCGAGGCCACCGTCGCGCCCTGCGCAGGCTGTAGCTGCACACCCGCCTCGTGCCCCCTCACCACCTCCACAGGTTTGTGATAACAACACTATTTACAGTATTTTTAATTTTCTACTCTAGACAAGCTATGAGAATATATTTCATACTGGAACAATGAAAAATACAAATACATCCTAGAATAAATTGTACAAGTGGGTACATAGAAGAAATAGATGATTGGATGAGAATCGCAAGTTATAGTAACATTCAAATGTTATTCCTTGGCACCATGTTCATCTGTGTTGGCAGATGTTGTAATGTGCAATTTGTCAGCAAAAGATAAAGTTTGACTGCAGAACACAATATGTAAAAACATAGCAGTGTCTGTTCTAAATTAGTCATGAAATGTGTCGTAAAGGATTTAATGAAAATTATATTATTTTAAAACTTTGAAGACCATGACTATGCGTTAAAAATAATTCTATAGTATTTATATAAGTAGAAAGGTGCCTGAATTGTCTTTACAATTAAATTTCTCTTATACTTGCCTTATTTCAATATTCCAATCACTTGACAAAATATGATGTATTGAACTATAAATAATTTATTTAAATATAACAGGAATAATAACTAGTATTAGCTAAGAGTTACTTAATTAGATAGGTAATAATAGCCATTGAAGAAGACATAGCATTCTAGTACTTGAGGAGAAAGATAATCATGCAGCATGGTATCTGTCGATGTCTACTCATGTTCAGAGGGGGAGACCAACAGCTTCTAATAAGTGTTCTGGTTTAGATATTGTTATAACAATATCAACTTTAAACTTCAGCTACAAACCTGGGCAAAATTTTTGATTATGTAGCATAGTCTTCTGTGTTGGCATGAACAAGTCATGCCACATTAAAAGTATTAGCCAGTCAAAAAGGATAGGTTGCTGAACACATTTAAGCCCCTTGGGGAACTAATTTATCTTTAACTAGTGTCCCGCCCCTACTTTCCATGTGTGCAACCAGTTACTGATGGTCTCATGTAAAAATATCGAGATTTATCTAAGTAAAATATTAACAGATTACACATAAACCTCCAAGAATAAATTCTCTAAATTATGGTGAGAACTGCATAAAATTCCATCATGAAGATAAGAAGAACTAAGTGGTCACACAGGCAGACACAAACAGCGAGTTTGTTTTAAACCTTAATGACTACTCAAGTTAGGAGAAAGTTCCACTTCTTTAAAAATCTGCAGAATGATTGTCAACCGAAACTACTACGAACTATTTATTTTTTACTTTTACTTTGCCAGTCAATAATAACTTATTGTATCACTGCTTGGGGAGGCACTTCTAAAACAACAATTATCCCTAGAAAGAGCGCAGAGAGTTGTACTTAAAGTAATGAATTTCAGAAGGTTTATGTACCCTACACATACACTACACAAAGAATTGTCATTACTTACGATTAGACAATTGTTTATAAAAACTTCGATCCTACAGCAACACTCTAAGTTACCCCTTACAACAACTTGGCGTAAAAAGGAGTTAGTGTATTGTGTTCCTAGAACCAAAATGGTATTTGCTAGCAAATTTTTTGACCACATCGGGCCTCATTTGTATAATCAGTTGTCTAGGAGTTTGAGGTTACGTGATAGTAATAATAATATAATTATAATCTATAATTGCAAAAAGATTTTAAATGAGTTTCTACTTCAGATTAATTATGTTAACACAGAAAAGCTATTGGTAAGCTTATCATAAATACAAGCACATAACTGTATTCACACGCATTCAGTCACATACACCAATTACATCAACACACAACATCATACAAACATCAACACAACTTCCTTTAAACAAATTTTTGTCTAAATATTTTGCATATACTTTAAAAAAAAGTACTTTTACCCGCCATACGATTGGTTAACAATAGCAATGTATCAATACCGAAAACTGCTTTAGGTCTCCAAATATTATGTTCACTATAAAGTGCTTAATTAAGTGTGTGATTTGATTATTGGAGAACGAGTAAGTCTGACCTACTGTGATACAGTTTTTACTAGTACGGAGGTCAGTGTGAATTACTCTCTTACAACCCTATATCCATGCACAACATGAGATCGTATTTTTATTTTATTTTGTTTAGTATTTTTCTACATACCTATGTATAAATTGTTATTCTCAAGGTTGTTATTGCGCTGTTAGATATAAATACTCAATACTTTATTGCAATTTTAATGTACAGGGTCAAATAAAATTTGCTAGCAAAACTCTGCAGACATGATGGGTATAGATATAGATTTAAACTAAAAGCTCCATCTGCTTATGACATTATTTAATAAACAGTAAACAAAAGTTATTTATGATCAGCAGGCCCGAGACGGTAGTATAGACAGCAGCCGCGAAGGGTCAGTGAGTCCAACACGGCGTCGGAAGAAAGCGCGTCGCATGTCCAACGAGTTGCCGCCAGCACCGATCCCGCCGCCCAACGACAACGCGCAAGGCAACGGAGACGACGGCGCATGCAAGGAGGAGCTACAGAGAGATGGCGTCGAGGATCTCACGCTCGACGAGGAAACCGACGAACAGCCCGTTGTGGCGCACAATGATGTTGTACGCAGTAAGTGTCGCGTTTTCTTACCTCTGGCCTATTTTCTGCTAGTTATACTCCATTTAATGTGACATCACGACAATAGTGGCCCCCTAGACACGAATATATTTGAAGTTTTCCATCAAGTTGGTTTGACCTCGAGTATTTCGGTAAGTACCGAAACTTTCTCAGAGTAGTCGGATAGCAAACACCAACCTCATCTTGTTTTAAAAATATGGGTGTTTAAGTGTTTGTACAAACCATTTATTAGCTTATCTTGACTGACCAATAAGATTCATAAATGCATTATTTTGTGCTGCTGGAAGGAAACTATTTCCACATAATGTACTTCCTTGCTATGAAGGATTTTTAATGATAATAAATGGATTAGAGAGGAGGTGGAGGTTAGAAAGTAAATTTGGTGACAAAAAACACTCAACAAAATGAGAATAGCTTCCTGTCTTGGTACAGGCAACAGAGTGGTAGTATGGCTATTACTGCTCAATGAAAATATTAAATTAATGGCAAAATATGCTAATGGATATCACTCCAAACAGTGCTAAAATTCGTCACTTGTTGCATACAGCTATGACTTTGTAGACGAATGCGAAGAATATTCTTTCTGACAGCCTGTCGAATTTAACCTGTTGTCAAATCAGCAGTTAACATAAGATTTGACAGAGTTAGTTAACTTTTATTCTAATCAGTCGCATGATGTTCGTTTTTATTGTTACGCTGTATTTGCTCACATGCCACATAGTATACCCATGCGTCCCGCGTTTCCTACCCATACGCACTTGGACGTGGAGTTGGACACCAGCCCGATATACAACACTACGATGCGTCCTGCGCGCACAAAATACTTATTTAAAAATATAAAATAAGAAAATTGCAACTGACACGCATGCAGGCGAAACCCGCCTGGGCAAACAAATCCACGTGACCCTAAATGAGCAATTATTTAGTTTGAAATATTAGTCCTTTCCAGCTTTTTTTTGCCAATCTAGCCAGATGTGGCTTTTACTTTGTTTAGTAACAGAATGTTTGTTGACCTCCATAACTTATCAGTGTCTAAAGGTTAAATCACTTTGTTAGTAAATGCCAACAGGATGATTTCAAATGATTGTCCACCCATTTTACAGTCATGCTTAGTTATAAAAACAACTAAAAACATTATTAAGTACACATGTGAAACTAGTCCTATTCATATTAGTTAGTCACATACATGTCCCCATAAAATAAAACAAACAGAAGTGTAGACATAACATTTTATTGTAACATGCTCAACTATGTAATGTAAATGGAGGTAAAAAAATATATCTTGGAATAGTTCATTTTAGATTTGCGTACTGGTATTTTGTTTTACTTTATCCAGGCTTGCTGACATGTTGATTGATTGCAATATTACTTCTTTTAAGTAACTTGATACTGTATAAGAGCTTCACCACACCGAAATACGATCCAATCTCGATGGTACAGTGCACGTTTGGATTGCATAGCTCATAACATACTGATCTGCAGGTAGGATCAAATTATCACTTTCTGTGTGCTGAAGCTCTAAAGTACGTTCTGTGACATGTTTCACTCAGCGCCACATTGTAACATTACAGATTTCCAATGGCACATGGAACGATCTCAAGACGATATTATGAACTCGAGTGATGGCGCGCGAGAGTCGCAAGGTAAGCTCGCACACGTACCTCGCCCCGGCCCACGCGGCTTGCCTGCGCCGGGGCCTCGCTCAGGCAACATGTTGCGTTGATACTGCTTTCGATGTTTATAATGTACCTTTGAACAAACAACGCGACATGTCACATGGGATTCAATTGATAGTCTGGGACAATTAACTTTTTTCTGTCAAATGTTGTCTCTAATTACAGGTCTGTTTGTCATATCAAAAATGTATGAAAAGTTAATTGTGCCAGACAAACAAGGAACGGATGAAATGCGCAATGTCTTCCCATAATTTGAAATAGACAAACAGTCATTGCTTAAAATAATCTATTTATGTTATATATAAATATTATATTTTCACGACAGTGGATATGAGAGTGCTAGTGTTTTCACATGTGAAACTCCAATCTTATATTAATTAGTATCTAATATTATTTTATACTACTAATCTTATTACAGTTCTATATTTTATTACGTTATGAAACTTTAAAGATATGGCAGTGCATCAGGTAAAGGTTTTTTGATTTTGGTAATAAGGTTTTATAAAATGTAGCCTTTTCAAGGCGAGGTAATTGAAAGGTAAGTATAGGTTTACGATAATAATACACAAATGGTTACGCTTATGTTTGTGATATGGGATCTTAGTGAATGTAGATTGTTGCATGCTTCAGTAATGTAATATTGTCGTAGTACGCATGCATTGCAATTAACTTTGGCAATTAGTGCAACTATTTACTATTTAAACACGTTAATAGTCTAACACTGGAGTGGAATGGTTTATTTTATTGGTAAGTATTTTTTTACGTATTTATTGACAATAATATCTTAGTTATTAAATTTATTTCAATAAGCACGACACTTCACTTCGCCCATCTTTTATTGGGTGTTTAAAATTAGTTGTTCATCTTCGCTAAGCAAAAATATCGTGGAAAACATTTTATAGCACAAGTGTGAAATTGAATGTTTGTAGAAGATTGGACTGTCTGCACTCGGCGCCCCAAATGAAGGTAAATGTGAATTATTTACATTGTCCACGTAGTTGATGGTTATGTGGCTTATTTATTTATTTTATTATTTTCGTTTTTTTTTTGCATTCACATGTGATTTCACTGCAGACGTCTTTTCTTAGCAATTCATGTTCAAAATTATAAGAAAAAAATTGTTTCGTTTAATTTATGCATGTTCACTAGGTGTACAAATAATAGAATAAACAAAATTATCGGAAGCATGGTGAGACACTACAAGTTCCTAGTGGATGCGCATTTCATTTTTCAATATACTTATGCAATTATTTCATAGGACATTAAAATAATTAAATGTTTGAAGCCAAGACACCAGACTACAACAGGACATAAACAATGAAGTATACATTTTTACCTTTTTACATCATCAAACACGACATTGCTAACAATACCTTACGCTTATTTACCTTCGTTTCTGCTATCTCCTACTCGCACATTACTCTAACAACACCCTCTTGTAAGCACAACATCAACTACAAGACATCATCTTGTCATATTGGCACTTATAAGCACAACCAGCACAGGTCACGATCGTGACATCTAGGCTTTCTTTCATCGCGAGCTACTTCCCAACCTGTGTATCTGTCACTTGCACACCAATGCTTTGTAATAATGTTTCTTGCTTTTCATTTACACTTCCAGAACTGGTAGAAATGTTTAACACTCATTACGCCAAAACCGCCTTTCCATTAACCCGTGGGTACTTTAAGAACAACGACATTAAGATCGAAGATGGATGTGACAAAAGTGTTAAAAAGAAAGTCAGCAAGATTGTTAGAAACAAATTGGTGACAGTACAAAAAAGGTCGAAAAAGAAACGAGATTTTGCCACAACTAAGGCAGGCATTCGTAGAATTGAAAATAAAGATCGTTTATACGTGTGTTCAATATGCAAGAAGAAACATTATAAGTATAGAAGGAACAAGTTGAGACATGAGAAGTACGAATGTGTCACTGGACCGCAATTTTGTTGTGAGAATTGCGGGAAAAGATATTCTCAGAAAAAGACATTGATCTCGCACATTGCTCAGAAACATCCCAACTGGATGAAGGAGCATCACACAGAAAAATAATTAACACTCGTTTTTGAAGCAATTGATTTTTGATTATGTTATCATTTAGTACTTGTTTTTCTTTATAAAAGAGTTTATAAGACATGAATTGTTAAGAATAAGAATATTAAGTTTTGACTAATGTTTGTTAAGCTTTAGTCCTTTTGATCTCCCCTTGATTATTTTTTGTTTATTTTTGCAATATTTTTTTGGTTTACCCCTAAGGATACAACTGAAAGTCACAAAAACTTTGTTAAATTGTTGTAGCCAGTTACTATATCGTTATAGTTTTTTTCCATATTTTTTTTCCTTTTTTTTGAATATATTTCTTTTCGTTATTATAAATTTTGTTTTTATTTATTTTTGAACTTGAAATCTATTACTTAACGCGTAACGTTCGAAAGCTGATAAACGGACTGTATTTAACTTTTTATTGCAGGAAACACGTCTTCGCGGAATAATATCGTGACTCGTAGTAACAAAGTAGACGAAGACTCAACAGAGACAACCACCACCACACTAGCGATACTGAAAACTGTAAAGTCTCCGCCGCCTGCGCCGCCCGTCAGCGCGACTGAAGAAGCCAAGGAAAACAAAAAGGTGGTGGAAAACAAGTCTCCGAAACCTTCGTCTCCTAAGTCTTCACCTAAGTCCTCAACTAAATCTTCACCCAAATCTTCACCGAAATCTTCACCTGATCGGCCGCATGGCAAGCCTCGTTCGTCTTCGTCGCCGTACAACATACTACCGACGCATTCCGCCCTGGCGTGTGCGCAGTACAAGACTGAGAAGGGGTACAAGTGTCCCAACTGCCAGCGATGCTACAACGCGCGCAAGAACCTGGTGCGGCACGTGACGCTGGAGTGCGGGCGCGAGCCGCAGTACAAGTGTCCGTACTGCGCCTACAGCAAGCATCGCCGCAACGAGCTCAAGAAGCACATCGAGAAGAAGCACCCGAGCGCGCACCAGCCCAAGTGATGTAATCGCGCCGATATCACTCCAGTGCTTTACTAGTGCCTTATTATTACTACAAAACTATTTGATCTTCCTTTAGATAATATTAAAGTTACATTTTATATGCGTCATGTTTACCTATGTATTGATAAATGATTGATATTCAATATTTTTTGAGCTATTAAACGATAAAAGAGTTCAGAGACTTTTAATTTTGTGTCTGTTCAATGTCACCCAGTCCATTCCGATAATGTTCTTATGGGAAGATAAGTTTTTAAAATCAGTTACTGTTATTTGGATTGTGCATGTTTTGCATGAATTTAGAAGCTTCGCCTTTTATAATTTCTAACAGAAATTATTTTTTTTTAATATTTTTTATTATTATAACGCATTTCTTTGGTTCCTTAATTTTATTTTAGCCTTTGGTAGAATTAACAAAACTCAGTATGTAGTTATGCTTAACTTATTATTTGCAATACCGTTAATGTATTGTATTTCAGAGTTGCACAAGGATAGCCACCTGCCGTCGGCTCTGCTGTCGCTGCTGTCGGCGCAGCAGGCGCAGTCGCAGTCGCTCGTGTCGCTCGTGCCCTCCTGCATCCAGGTCACTAATATCATGAAGCCCTCCGCAACTAAAGACCTCGTGCCCTATGCTTCGCCTCTGCACTTACCCAAGCTGCCACTAGATACGCTCAACTCCATTCCGGAAAACATTAAGGCGCATCTTTTGCAGCAAGCGTTCATGCAGAATAACAACATGCCCATCAAACAAGACGACACAGAGTCGGACGCGGAGTATGACGATACCGACGACATAGTGCTGCCAGAGGAGTCCGACACGTTCTACGATAGCAACGGTGGCTTCTCAGGCAACTCGGGTGACGACGTGTACGATACCAAACCCGACATGAAAGGGCACTGGAAGCGAGACGGAAACAGCTCGGACGACGCGAGCCGGCACTTCGAATGTAAGCACTGCGGCAAGAAGTATCGCTGGAAGTCCACTCTGCGGCGTCACGAGAACGTGGAGTGCGGCGGCAAGGCACCATCCCACCAATGTCCCTACTGCTCCTACAAGGCCAAGCAGAGAGGCAACCTAGGCGTACACATTAGGAAGCACCACAACAACGAGTGGTACATATACGCTAGCAACAAAGTTAGGCGGAATAAAAAAACGTCTGTTTAATTACATTTAAGAAGAGAAATATATTTAAAAAACCTTTAGACCAAAGTAGATACCTAACCAAATCGGTACTGCAATAATTTTATTTATATTTACATTATTTTTTGTTGAAGACATTTTAATATACACTAAAGAAATAGTTGTAATGTGCACATTCCCTAACGGCATTAGTGTTAATTTTGTTGTTTTTGTTTTAGAGTTTATTATGGTAGTTAAGACTGACCCTAAGTATTTTATTCAGAAGAATATGACCCAAGGTCGCCGTAATTTTAAATATTAGACAAATGGAAACTAGTGTTTAGGAGCTATCCTTTCCAAAGTGATTTCGACGCAACTGTCTAATCACCAAAGTAGACCCATAGGAGGGTCATTGCAACCAAATTTTTGGAATTTCCATTATTTAACTCGAATTTCTTTAGTTTTTAATGACCTATCATTCCTTGAAAGGAATAATTCCAAATTGATAATTTAGTGCAATGGTATCAAATAATTAGTTGATATTACATTAACCCTTTGACCGCGCGTGTCGCATATATGCGACAAATATTTTCGTGTCCCTATCGCGCGTGTCGTATTTCTGCGACAGAAAACATGCATGATTTTTTCGTTCTATTTTCGTCCTAATAACTGTGTGGTACAACTAAAACGAAAAAAAAATTTTTTTTCGATTTGTAGCCTCGCGCTAGGGGCACGGTCATTGATATTTAGCCACGCGCTTAAAGGGTTAACACTGACCTGCTCCGTCAGGTTCTGTAACATAAACCACGGTAGTTTCCACCACGGGTAGATTTATTTATAATGCACGACAACCATGTCGTGACGAATCGTTAGTCTCGCTATATCGACTATTATCGACCCTATTGTTCATGTTTATAATTTATTTAAATTGTTTTCTTCCATTAATTTGTTAGTACATGGGACCATTTTACCTTGTCTTCCTTTCTTTGTAGCAAACCCAAAGTTATTTTAATGTTGTTTATTTATTAGGATAATGTTTCGAAGGACTCTTGTCCTGTGTAATGCACTGTTCCGAATTTTAGTGCGATGTAACGATAGTTTAATTTTCGCCATTCGCACCAAAATTCGGAATAATTAGCAATTTAGTTAGTTAAAAGCTCATCAATAATGTGCCTACAATGTTACCTGTAGTTATAAAAACATATTTATTGATATTTTACAATATTTTCGGTTAGAATTTTTGGTGAACTGGGGGTATAAAATGTGTTCAAAATTTATATTTTTGTTTAAATGTTGTCTTGATATTAACTGATATTTACATGCAATAACATATTTCATGTTTCGTTTAGCATATTGACTGTTGATATTTTTTTGTTAAACTAGGATAACAAAGCTATTTGACCAAAGTCAGTATTAGATTATTAACGTGATGATAAGAAATAAAGAATGTTATTTGTTGTTGAAACAAGTCATGGCTAAGCATAGAAAAATAATGTTTTTGATATATGCAATATTCCCTTCATATCATGTTTCGATTGCGGTGTGAGGTACAGATGTATGGACTTATATAGGAAACGGATGTTATTATGTTGTTTGTTAATGTTATTGGAGTAGTTATCGATTAGTGTGATTTTTATATGAATATATTGGGGTTTACTTGGTAGAAAAGTTTAATCAAATATAGCTATAGTATATCAGAACCAAACGTGTTTTCCTTGCTTACTTACACTTTTTTTTTTGCCAATTCCAGTATGTTACATGTATCACGTTTGTAACTTGTTATGTACAAACTTATTAGGTAAGTCGTTTTGTCACGCATATTATATCTGTTCGTCGATTAACAAACGCATGTACGCATGGTCGTCAATAAAAACATCAAAACCCACTTGCTTGAGTTTCAACTTGCGCATGATGCATTATTTTCTTTTTCCTTTTTCGTTCATACTAATATAATTAATAATTTCAGGTAGACAAGAAAGCCCATGGGTCGGGAGACTACATTTCATTAACAAAATGTTTATTACAATGACAAAAGCTGTGTGACTAAAATGCTCCAGTAACACCATGAGATTTCTTTACATGCCTAGTACTTTTAAAGAATTTGTGAGTCGCTTCAGAAACCACTGTAAACAAGAAAGTATATTGTGAAACAGTGAATCCTCGATTTAGAAGGATATAATTATAAAAAAATAAACGTTATTTCTTTTTTTTGTTCTTTTTTTTACTTTTCCTTTTTGCAAAGCTTTCATCACAGCACTCGGTGGACACTCACAGTAGAATATTATCTTTATTTATTATATGTATACCTATACATCTATTTATTTGTATGTATGTATTATGTTTATTATGTATATAACATGTATTTATGTTTTGCTTGTAACTGTTGTTAACCTCACGGGAATGTTGAATGTTGCGTTTGTGTGCGCGGCCGCGACTCGTGCCCATTTTATGATACATCTCCGCGATTTCAGGCGGCGGCGGCGGCGTGCCCGAAGACGTGTCGTTCACTAGGATCGGGGGACTGTCGTGGGACCAGTGGTCGGCGCGCCTGGCGCTGCCCTTCGCCGGCATGAGGGTCACCGCGCCTTCCTTGCCGCCCACGCCCGGCGAGCCGAGCTTCACTTGCCCCGACTGCGGAAGAGTCTACAAACTCAAGTCTTCACTCCGGAATCACCAGAAGTGGGAGTGCGGTAAAGAGCCACAATTTCAATGCCCGTACTGCGTGTACCGCGCCAAACAGAAAATGCACATTGCGCGCCACATGGAGAGAATGCACCGAGAAGTGCACATGAAGCCCGAGCAATACATAAAGCAGGACAACGTCGACGCTTGCACATAGCGCGACACACTCGGTGAACCTTAGTCACTTAATAAATACTCCATATTTGATAAGAATGTTGAACAATTATGAAATTAGGTTTTACATATCAATTGCCTATTAAAGTTTACTATTGATACAGTTATGAGTAGATAACATTTTTGATATATCTATTTTGGCGTTATCGGGTCGTTAGTTAAATTTAAAAGCAAACAACTCGTATAGATTGAGAAGTTCTTACAAATTCCCAAGTTATCCCTATTGTGATAAATGTGATGAAATCTCTTTTGTGATAGTGGCGTCAGACAGTCACGTTAGATATAATCGCCATTCGTGAGGTCACAAACAGTGCCTTAAATCGTTACCTAATCGAGTAATTAACGTAACAATCGAAGTTATGATGACGAAATAAGATACCATAATGAACTTGAACAATTTGACGAATTACTTAATAGTATTTACGCTGTTACAGTATTGTAGCAGTGTTTGCAACTATTGCATTTATCCAGTATGTTAAGTCGAAAAGTGATTTTGTATAGTTACGGTTTTACTCTCTTTTATTTTTTATGTACAGCATTTAATATTGTAAACTATCATTCCTGGTTTCGTGTACGTAGTTTGATGCGGTAGTTTGAGTAAATACAAGTTGATTTTGGATTTATGTTGTTACCAATTGCAGTTACTATCTTCTAAATCTGAATTTATAGATAATTATGGGTATTCAGTTGTGATACAACACAGAATTGAGATATTATTATGACTGGAACTTGGATATGCCAAATTGTATTCCATTTTTAGAGCCCAGCTGGTCTAGTTTTGATTGGGATTGATAATGTTGTATTCGGGTGTACTTGACGAACACACGATCGTGTATAAGTTCTATACCTACCTACTGTATATCATAGTTTTAATGAAAATGAAGCTATTTTCGCTTAGTTAGCAAGCACTAGTTCTTTGCCATAAATGCATGTTCCATTATTATTGTAATACTCATAAGTTAATTTTTTTATTTCAATTTATTTTTAGATCTCTTTACATCTAATGCATTTATTTTATTTTTAATTTAAGCTTTATATGTTTCTGTCGTAAAATGTGTGAAGATTGGTAACTGTTTAGTTCCTCGATATGAGTATCTGTTAGTACTATATTGGATGTTATATTTGGGGCCAATTTATTAGTGATTACTGGCCAGGAGAGTGCCTTAGATTGATTGTTGAATCTTTTGAAATTAGATACAATGCCATTACAGGTTTGTTACAATGAATAAATTAAGCACAATCATGTTGGTACGTCAAGGAAGTTTCGTTTATCTTCCACATAGTTTTAAGTATTTTTACATTACCATTTAGACATTATTTTAAGCTTAGGAAGTGGTAGCATGTATGTAAACTCATACCGTCGTAGCTCTAGTTTACCGACTACCGTTTACAGATAGATATACAGTCACCAGAAATGCCGAGTTACAATTGAGTGATTTTACCGACAAACTACCACATTAGATTATTATCCGCTGGAGTTACCATCATACAATCAAAATGTAGAGTTCACAAAGTACAACCATATAAATCTTGTCAGTATAAAACTAAGTGCCTTCAAAAAGTTAGTCATTAGGGTTTAAAAATATTCAGATTTAAAAATGTTCGGTTAAATCAAGGATGACTCGTAACTTCATTGCAAAATTTCTAGGTTGTGATATAAAAACCGTACAACGTCGTCATTTAAAAAAAGTTTAATGATAGACATAGTGCTTTTTGACTGTAGTTTTTATAGAAAATATATACTCTTGACAAAACATATACAACTTATTTTTATACACAATAATACACAAATAGCTGTGATAAAGTAAAAAAAAGTCTGTTGGTAGATGAGGCAGAACAGAGGAGTACATTACTTCCTGCGTATCAGTATCATGACCCAAGTGATGTTACGAACAAAACCTAGTTCACTCTATTGTATAAGAAATTACTACCTAGAATATTTTTGTAGTTATTGTAGATACAATTTACTGTCAATAAGAAGTTACAGTGATTAAAATGCATTTGATTGTATTTTTATAACCTTTTTTGTATTTTAAATAAAGTTGCTATTCTTGGTATGTATTTGTTTTAATATTTGTGATGAAAGGGTTGGGTTTTTACTCAATGCCTTGGAGACTATAGAATGTCGCGAGTCTCTATTTCATTGAGTATGGTATAATAACTATAATATGCATGTAAGAATCTTCGTTTTACAAATGAGATGGGGATTTGTTGGAATATTAATTTCAATGAATTTACATTTAAAATATGTACTGTAACTAATTAATGGTACTATGCGTAACTGGTTGCATGCTACTTTAAAATAGACTATAAGGGAGCTAGTATTAGATTAATACCAGTAGTATATGAGCAAATTAATGGGAGACATGGTGCATTTTCCTTAGCTTTCACACGGTAGCACATTTCTATCGGTGGCTTCGCTTTACACACGGTGGTAGCTGTTATGTGCACGTATTTATTTTGATTTGCGTTTAATTTCAGTTGCACAGTTGTACACTCCTTATATATTGAGTTATGGTACGCCTGGGTTGAGCAGCGGTAAGGCTGGGTGGACACTGTACGAATGCGTCGACTGCGGGAACAAATACAAGCACAAGGGCTCACTCCAACGGCATATAAAATACGAGTGTAGAAAACAGCCAAGTTTCAAATGTCCGTACTGTGTGTACAGGGCGTATCAGAAACACAATCTGTTGCTACACGAGCGTCATCTACATAAAGATATGCCGGAGAAGGTGGATTTCGTATCAGAATGACCCGCCGCTAAAGGCCTCCAATGTCAGTAATTTTGTTATTCCTTAAATTCCTCAACTAACTTTCCGACTAGTTTGAGTTTGTTACTAACGCGGTGTCCGATCACTTGTCATACTTGCGATTAAAAAGTATGTTACCTTCATGATCATCCTCTTGATGAGAATTTGTCTAGATCCAAACTAATCCTAACTAACGTTGCGACTGTTTCAAATAACCACATTTCCTAATAGTTCTACTCCCAAGAGAACTATAAATCATACTACTTTTGACTTAACAATCAGATTGTGATTGGTAGTGAAACTACCCTTAACATTCCAACTGTAGGTACCTATAGGTACCAAATTTTAGTGATCTACATTTTCAATTTGCGATTGTATACGGTTTCTAATGGAAATCGAAGCTTCTCAAAAGTTGAGAAGCTTATCATAGCTGTGCTCATGTACCTAGGCGATATTTTCCCATGGACTTAAATATATCAAAAATATTTTTGTAAAGCGACCAATTTCTGCAATATTTTTTTAAACTTATTTGCATGCATTTTTTTGTCTTATAAAACAGTTCTGCTTAGCACTCTACCAACACAAAATAAATCTCTGTAAATACAATATCGTTTCTTATCAATAACAAATTATGACAATAGTATGATGGGATTATTAATGCCTTTATAAATTCATCTGTTGCAGCTGTAACAGTTACCATGAAGCAAAACGTCTGGACCATATACTTAACTCAAGACTTCAAACGAATCAAGAGATTGGTGAGAATGTAAAGAAAATACAGACAACATTAATTTTATTTTGTATCCAGTGCAATCTTCAGTGCCAAAGAATTTTGAGTAGGCATCTACCTATACCTTGCCTTAATTTTTGTATCCTTACTTATATGGTTAAAAAAAAAAGTTACTTTTAGGACTGACAAACGCTACACCGTGTCGTGATGTATTTTATGGAAAATTGCGTGGCCCTTTTTTCTGGCTATCTATGTTTTATTTACGATCATAATACCCACTAATGGTAGTTAATGATATACATAATTATATACCGGCAAAGTGCAGCTGTTTCTCTTCCTATAACCCCACACGGACAGCGCACCGAATGGCAATTGAATCTGTCCTACAGTTTTTTTTGTAAGTTAATACTTTCTAGGGTGTTAATTTCGCCTCGCCACGCTTTTCGTTAGCCTGTCTCCATGGAAAGCTTAGTTTTTTAATACATAAAAGAGATGGATTACACCGCCCAAAAGTATGTCTGTTGCATGGAATATTTTACATCATTCTAAGCTAATTTTTGACGGTGATTTAATATATTATCAGTTTTTTTTTTATATCAGCTTTAGTTTATGAATTATAAGGAAGGGTGATTTTTTTAAAAGATACGTTAGCCATAAAAAATATTGCTTTAAAAAAAACTACAAACTTGAATTTTCTGAATGATTTTATACTGTTTTTGAATGACGAAATGCTACACTGATTGCTCCATCTATAATCGACCATCATAATTATGCGAATCGTTCCTCCATAATCAGACTATCTTGGTGAAATCGTTCAGTGCCCGGTTTTTCACTCTTGTCTCCGAGATTTTCCGGAAAATTATCCAAATGGCTGTGAAGGAAGTGCACTTTGATGCTCATGTTGCATCCAAGAGTGAGACATCTCTTCAACGCGCTCAACATAATCATCACCCTTTTTTATTACCTGAGACATTTTGATTAGGTAACCCAAAAAAAGGAATCGCATGCGTTCTTCTCAATTTCTGACATTGAACTCACCAAACCTCTTCGTTCACCAATTTGCGAACGTGTTAGCCATCAAATATGCCTGCTTTGAACTTTTCTGAACTCAGATTCGGAAACTTGCTTGAATTACCTAAAACCAGGGCCAGGAAACCGGTTGAGATACTTAACCGGTTACGGTCATTGAACCCAAACCGAAATAGATTTAGGTTAAAAGTAGCACTTTACCGGTATTAACCTGTTTACGCGGAACACCGGTTTTCAATAATTTTGGTTTTGAGAGTGAAAATTAACCGGTTAATAACAAAGTTTGATAGGGTCCCCGGACCCCGCTACCCTCGCTCGCGTGGTCTGGACGTTGCGATGTCATTTAAGTTACAAAATAAGCGCAACTAAGCAAGTCGAAACATTAATCGACCCGCACAATTTAAGTTCTCCGGTCTGACGTCCTCGAATCAATTTTTTTTTCTTTATAATATTTGCTAGGGTAATGTCACTATAACTTGTTGGAAGTGTAAAAAAAATATACGAATTACGGAGTTAACCGGTTAATTTGAGTGTAATAACCGTTTGTGCTTATGTAACCGGTAACCTTTATCATTTGGGTTACATGTCACATAAAACAGTTCACTTCTTTAACCGGTCAATGAAGGAACGATATATTTACCGGTATTTAATCGAAATTAACCGCTCTTTTTAAACCGGTTCCGATCCCTGTCTAAAACATTCACTGGCTTTATTAGAATATAATATCTTTATTAGGTACACCTTAAAAATGACAGATATAAGAAATGTGACACAATGAGCGTTCTTATCGCTAAAAGCGATATTTTACAGACAACCTTTGGATGGATTAGAGGGAGGCGAGACAATACTGCAGGTAGTCAGTGGTGTACCATTTACATAATTATTCAGTAAAACATATACTTATCTACATATTTATATAATTATTTGCTATACCATATTGTTTCATCAGACCGAGTATAGGTAGTAGAAATGCACAGGCGGCCATACAAGTCGATTTCGTTCCACAAGAGGTACGTTTATAACACAACGGCTTCCTGGAACTTCCCTAGAAGGCCATTCTTTTCTTGTCCAATGTTCAGATTTAGCTCTGCTATCCCATAAACATAAAACAACGAATTTGGTATAGCTTCCTTGTCCCTAAAGGAAATAAACTGCAAAATACCCATTTATGTTCGTTCTACTTTATCATATTCAAGATTAATGCTATTGTAGGGTATTCTATAAATTGAATGTGATATACACCACTTCGGTAACAAAAAAAATGTATTGATAATACAAACACTTCTCGACGAAGAGATGATAGACATTTCAAAGATTTACGTAACACGCGAACGTATCTAATAGATAATGTAACAAACTATCAGAAGAATGAAGGATAATAATGAAGGAAGAAGCTATATCTAAAAAACTCGAGCTGATAGAATAAAACTGAGGGTCGATTTGAATTAAATAATTAAAATATTCTAGGCAAAGAATGACTTGAATTTTGTTGTGCTGTGTTATAACTGGGTGCTTCTATTGGTCAACATTCGCAGGACAATCCAAAGTGACTGCTGAATACCGTGAATATTCTTATTTTTTTACAACTTATTATTCATATTATGTTTTTTGTTAGTTTCGTTGCAACTCAGATCCATATTGCTGGGATAAATTACTAATTAGCTCTTCAATTGACCGTTAGAGGCGCTGGAGAAAATCTGTTGATATTTTCGAAAGACGTCAGTTACCAATATTTACGTTAGAAATCATAATTAAGTATTTCAAAGCGAAATAATATATTATGAGTAATTTTATTTAGTAAATTTCAGTACCTAACAATAATATGAAAGACAAAACTTGAAGCAACATAATACCTAATGTATCATAAAGTTAGCAATAATACAAGTATTACGTCACAACTAGGAGCAATATTACTAACTTTATATTTAAGGTTCCTGTCTACGAAACTCGGTAGCTTAGAAGGCAGCTTTTTTAATTTAAATACTTGTTTAGAAGAATATGTTGATTCAGTTCAGAAGAATATAAATCTAAGATATAGGCAACAGTATATACGTAAGACATCAGTGTTTTTCGTTTATATTATAAAGATAGAGCATAATATTAATAGATTGTTATATTTTCTTGTTCTTGTTATTAATGTTTGTTTAATGTGTGTTCCTTGTTACCAAAGAAAATTTATTACTACAAGAAAATTTGTGACAGAAGCAATGTAGGTATTATAGATAACTACTTAGACAGAAATTCTGTTAAAAATGTCTTATTTTATTATTTGCATTTGTTACTGTTAAATAAGTTACCTTAAAGAGTTCAAATTTTGAATCATGCAATATTATACACCAAAGAATCTTCCAGTCGATTCTTAGCCATAATAAGAAATTAGTGCCTTAGATAATAATTATTTTATGTACTATCGTTAAGTAAATTATTATGGTTATTTAATGTTAAGCTTTTGTAGAGAAACTTAAGCACTCAATATGTGGTGTTGAGAAATATGAATGTAACATCTGAAGTAATAATTATGTTATGAGTGTTCATGGTGTGAGTACCTATAGATTAGAATTTTATATTTTATTACGAAGTTTAACCTAGAGACCCACCAACAAATTAGTTTAGATATAATTAACATAATCGGTGGTAGATTATCAGACTCACAATTATTTAAGTCGATAAATTTTAAAATGTGTTACGACCATGAGGTCAATGTTAATAACTAAATCACCAAAGAATTATATTTCCAAAAAATATGTCCAAAGAAGCGAACCAATGTAATTAGTTACACGCATTTTGCAACATGTCATGAAAGTGACTAGTTTCCAATATAATAATATTTAAATGAAGAAGTTCCTCAATATTCTGTACAAGCCTGCCTACAGTATTTGAAAATATCAGAAAAAATATTATAAATCGTTTGTTAAAACTTGGCCTGGAAAAATAAATATCATCCCCAAAGGCTAAGCATAGTTGCGGGAATAAAGTGGATATCACATCTTAGTGAGAGCAGCACAAAATAATGTTAGTTATTATTAATGTTTGAAGTATTTTTTATTTTGTTTTCAGTGAAGTCGAGTGTGTTTGGTTTGTTCTTTTAAATTGGATTATGCATGTGAATAAATGTTCTTGATTCAATAAAAAACTTGTTTGTCTGACAAACACCTGGGACAACCGATTGAGTCACTTTCTACCAACTTTATCGGTAAAGGCGATATCAAGTTATTAAACGTAAAAAATAATACTTGCACAATCTTATATTGACCTTCAAATGAGCCAGCGTTTACTTTATTACCTTCTCAAAAATATTAACGCTTGCAACGAGTGCCACTTCGGCTCGAGTAAATTATTGGACCTGTTGGATTGTTTTTCTAAATTGTAGGTAAATCGTCGTCCTCGATCCTGTAAATACCTACCAAACTGGCCCAAGTCTGGACGCGTTAACTTGATTTGGAATATTTTAACAATCCTTATTATTCTACAAAACCAAACATTTGCTATCAGATCAAGAAGATCACATTACACACACAAGTACACCAAGTACTTAACTGAAAAAATAAAGTTAACGCGTCAAGCCCAAATCAAGGTTTCAGAATAACTCCAGAATCAGGTTGTCATCTCATTGTTGCAGGTGATGTGGATTTCTTTAAAACAATGATGCAAAACATGTTGCCGATTATGCCAATGAAGACAAAAAACTATTGGTCACATTATGACATGTCTTATCAATGTGAGAAGTGTAAACGGAGGTACAGGCATAAAAGCACGTATAGAAGGCACGTCACATACGAATGCGGTAAAGAACCAATGTTTAGATGTCCGTTTCTCGATTGTACATATAAAGCGTACCAAAAAACCCATACAGACGCTCACATCAAGACGAAACACAAACTGGCGCTAGAATACAAACGATGATCCATGGACGTAAAGAAGTATTAAGAATATTGTGATATTAAAAGTTAATTATTTTTAAATGAACGTGGGAGTTTTATTTGAAATGAAATGTAGGTAACTATACTAATTATTTGTGGAGGTACATTGCACGGTACGGTGTAGTTACCCCCCCTGTTGGCATTCCTGTGGAAACCGTGTACGTTACCCTAGCAGGAAAGTAGTTCCTAGAGTGATATGAGTGAAACGTATAATTAGTGCATAATCTGCTGTATATGTGCACCACATAAAAAAATTGTGTGCTTTGTCATTTTGGAAAAAAACGATTCCTGCTAGAGTAACGTTTTTCCAGCAGGAAAATTCTAAACGAATGGTTGGAGAGAGAAATATTGTGCATGGCCAGAGAGCTTTTATTTGTGTAAAAAAGTGCACCGAAAATATAATTTGTGCGAATTGCGATTTGTCTCTTCAGGTTTCCGAGATATTGTATTTCCTGCTGGGGTAACGTTAACGTTTCGCAGAATCGTGTGCCTACCTGTAAAACCATTGCATGTGCGCCTGTAGAATAAACATACACGAGTACCTAGCTCTATAGTTGTGCGTATTTGTGACGAGAATGAGATTTAAGAAAATATTTATAATGACCAAGTAATCGCGTTTTTTTGAAAACCCAAAAAAAAAAATCGCAGCGCCTAAATGAGAAAACGTATAAGCTCACTTAAAACTGTATTCGGTCCTTGATGCTTATAATAACCATAAAAAGTTTCAAAAGTGCATGCGAGCGTTATTGAATAATATTGCTAAAAGTCAAAACGACGCGGCGACGCACAGTGTACCGCGTAGAACATGCTAGGTGGACAATAATTATTATTTTATGATATTTAACGATGCTTTTATATAAAAGTAGTCATATTGAGGCATTAGTAGTTCTTGGTATGAATTTGTAATAAAAAACAAAAAAATACATAGGTATAAAAACAGAAAATTTTATTTAAAATATTATACAAACAACAAAATTGCAATAAATAAATAAATACCTACTATACAAATTAACTTATCGTAAACCTAATCATCAGAATCATCATCCAAATCTTCTGGTGAATCGTCATCAGTTTGTGGCAATGTGCGACAATATGATGACGTTTCCGGTCTTGATGCTACTATGGTCGGGCTTACAATTAAGTTTAATACCTACCTCTGCACATATTTTTTCCGGCTTTTTTTGGGGAATCTCACGAAGGCTATTAATCAAAGGGTCAGATGTTATTATTAACATGGACAGCAAGTCTCTATTCGTGGCAACACGTGAGCACTTGCGGGTGTTGTACTCCCTAAATCTGCGGCAATCTTTGTTACGTGCTTCTTGAGCCTCTTCGGAAAGTGCCCAATTGGAAGCAATGCCGCTTTGATGACTTAAGTACTGTGTACTAATATTTTATGTACAGTAGCAGGCATATAGTACCACGAATAGAGACTAAGGTAATGTCTTCTAGTTTCAAGACAAAATTTATTAAATTCAACTAAGTTTATTTCGAACCCTGAAGACAATGTCCTCAAAATAACATCAAATTGTTGGATAATAGTAACATCCAACCCTGTGATATGAGCGCTCATCTCAGCATTCTTAAAAAAGCGACGGGCTGTGTTTCCATCATTGGAGGAACCAAATCCTGGCTTTGGTTTATCTACAATGAGTCCCATCTCGTTCTTGAATTTCAACTTGATTTCTTCGGAACGAACCTTGATATCAGAAGGCCAATTCCCGTAATTTAAAACGTTCAAAATCAAGTCGCAATCTCATCTCAGTGACAGTCAAATGTCAAAAATGTAGGTAAACGCTATACAATTTTTGACAGATTGAGACAGATTAGAATGCGAATGTTCTTTAAAATACGAGAATTGCCCCTCTGCTTTATCTTCGTCGCTTCTAGCCTGCCATTTCTTAATATTCAACTTATAGCTGATATGTAAAAGACATTCAAAGCAACGAATCCAAGCATGAAGTGTAGATAAACCAAAGCCAAAATGTTCCTGATTGCTGTTAAACTTCGCGGGGTCATCGTTCATCGTCTTGGGGGTGGCACCACAGATGAAACACTTGAGATGAACGAGTTTCCGTTAAGGCGTTACATACCTTTCCGTCTGTCATTGTCAGAAGAAGTTCGTGTTTCACAGAGATTTGAGAATCAACAAAGTTGATAAGTGTCGGAAGAAGAGCATTCATTTCTTCCAACAATCTATTTGTCTCCGCTAACGTGAAGTCGTTCGTTTCCTTAGCAAATATACATTTGATTGGGCGACAATACATAGGTTGATGAAGGCCGAGGATTTTGCCAAATAATTTTGGACCCATCAATAACTTAAAGGGAACGAAAGAAAATACGAAAAGAAATTCGTCCGTATCTTCAGTGTTCTCAAATTTCTCTTTGTATGTTCTGTGCCCAGAACTTCCATCACATCCCCATTTACTAACAAGTGTAAACGTTGAACTTGTTGGGAGGACACTGCTGATAACTCATTCTGTGCTAATACTAGACGTTCCGCTGTTTTATTTAATAAGGCTTGCAAATTTATTGCAGCACGAGTTTCTGTTATAGCAATGTGCTCCTCTGCAGGGTAACAGGCCTGTTTGGATTTTACTACACTAAAATATGACGGAAACACATTATGTCCTGCCATTATGGACCACTTCCTAGTTTGTTTGTAAGCATGTGTTGTTGACTTAGAATCTATATAGTATGCTAAGGCTTCGTCACTACTTAACTGCCTAGGATCACAACTGGTATTTTTTGACTTAATAATATTATCTGGGCTCTCACTAATGTCTCTAATCACATGGGCAACTTTTCTTTGGCCTGCTGAACGCATAGCAATTTCGGCAGCAGTCACTAATTCACTGGCACTTCGAGATTCTACGATATCCACGACTCGACGTTTCTTCGTCTTAAACGACGATTCCTCGAAATCTTTGCGAGATCTTCCTGCAGATGTCACAGCCTCACTCGATGTCGAAGGTTGTGGGGCTAAAGAACTCACAGTAAACTGTATGTCTCCTTCATCCAGCCATGTCTTATTTGTAATTAAAAAACGCTCCTTCGATTTTCCCGAAGCCAACCATTTGGCTCCAATCTTAGTAGAAAAGTTAGATATTTTCAACTTTATTTCTCTTTGGCTGCTTTGAGTAATGTCACCAAAGTGAAATTTTGAAGAAAGATAGTCATAAATACGCGACCGTTTATCATTCTTTGCGTGTTTCAACCACTCTTCAAAAAAGGCTACCCTTGCAATATGTCTTTGCTTGCAATAGAGTACCTACACGTGTTCTGAAAAAAAAAGAAAAAAATATGTTGTACTGAAGTGTGCTGAACAATATGTGTATTTTTACAAACTACACAGTTATACCTACAATATATCTAAAAACTAGCCCGAATAGAGGCGAATCAATGTATTTCCTGAACGTTCTAAGTTTTCTTTATGAAAAAAATTACGCTAAAATTTATGCATCAAGTAAAAGAATACTAAAAATTCATCTAAATAGATTCTGATAAAAATAATATATTAAATAATAGTACATACCCTCAGTATTAATATCCATCACAAAAAACTTTCACAATATCACTATAAACCACTATGAGGTGTGCACAATAGTGTCGCTAAATTGCAACTGATTGACCGGAACGCTTGCATTAAATAAACTCATTACCTACCTGACTTCTGTACTCTATGACTCATCAGTTAAGTATTTGAAAAACCACTTTTTCTCGGAATTTGGAGTTTGGGGGTGTTGTTTGTGTTATGCAATTAAGATTTCCTGGAAATGAAAACTTGAATTTGGTCCACCTAGCATGTTCTATGCGAAATACCGTGCGACGGTGTCATAACTTTGACGGTAAAATACATGAAACCGGCTCAACCCAAGATGTGTAGGTGCAATCCAAAAACTAGTGTAATTAGTCAAAAATATATAGTGAAAATATTCAGCTTGGAATGTTTCGCATTAAGTAAATATAAACAAAAAACAAAACATGTAAATAACTGGTGGTTATCCGACTAAATTCGAATGACTACAAAAAAGCGACTGATTCCTACATATCGGTGACCTTCTTTATTGAACGTATTAAACCTAAGCTGTTGTCCGTACAGTCGCGTTCAAACGTTTGTTGGCAATTATATTGCCTAATTTTGGGGGCTAATTTAAAAAATACATATTATATTAAATGTACCTTGTGACCATATCAAATAAAACAGCTTTGATGTGGAAATTATTATTTTTATTCCCTTATTTTTGATTCTTAAAGTAATTGTAGCATCAAATCACAGATCTAATTAGGTACCGAGATTAAGTCGTCGAGAGGATCCGGCAATTGAGACTCAAGTCCCAATTGCCGGATCCTCTCGACGATTGTCGCAACCCCGCGTGTCACTAGTCCAGCCGACCTCCCCTGCGTCAGGACCAGCGTGTCGTCAGCGTAGCAAACCACGCTGACGCCGCTAGGGAGGTCGGCGCGCAGCTCCAGTCGTAGCCGATATCCCACAGATGCAACCCCAGGACCTATCCCTGTGGGACACCGCACGACATCTCTCGCCGGTTCCATTCTACCTGGTGTCTAGGGTAGATGACGGCTCTCTACGTCAAATAGGCCTCGACCACACGACAGAGGTAGGTCGGCATCCAGTGATACCGGAGTTCCTCCCTGATACAACTCCAGGGTAGGGTATTGAAGGCATTGGCGATGTCTAGAGACTCCGCCAAGACGACCCCACCCCGGGCCGCAGCATTCTCCGTCGTAAGGGTCCGCACGCGCATGATGGCGTCCACAGTAGAGCGCCCCCTGCGGAAATCAAACTAGCTCTCAGCCAAATCAGGCCCCACCTGCGCCAGCCGCCTGACGAGGCGGTTTGCAATGACTCTTTCAAAGAGGTTGCCCCCCTCGCCGTCGAGCAGCACGATGGGCCGGTAAGCGGACGGAGAGTCCGCAGGGTGACCCGGCTTCTTAATGAGGACTAGTTTCCCCGTCTTCCAACGGAGTGGGAACTGGCCCCTCCAAGCATGCGCTTACCGTTTCAGACACCAATCTACGTGGTCTTCACATTGCATGATCTGACCAAGATTATGTCTGGACTTTAAAAGAGACTGTGACCTCTGAGTTTGTTTCGGCCATTCTTCTCAGAGTAGTCAGATAGGAAACGTCGACCTCATCTAGTTTTGACTTGTAAAAGTGTTTTTACAAACCTACTTACAGAAATAAAATCATTCAGCTCTCGGGCCAGGACCCAGGCTTTCCCAGGTAAGCCGTCGGGGTCCTGTGGCGGTATTTTTGGCATTCAGCCTACGTACCGCCACTCGCAGGTCTACCTCGGTCACCTCCAGAGTATCGTCATCGTCATCAGCGGTGTGGTCCGCATCGAGCACCGCAGTAGGCGGAGCCATGGGCGGGGAGATATGTTCCCCTCTAGAAGGGAATAGAGCACTCACCACGTCCTCCACGAGCTGGGGCCGACTCTGCTTCAGCGGGGGAGCCCATGGGCGAAGCTTCTCTCGCACGCTAGACTATCCCTGCATTCCGAATTAGACCATGATCGCTCACAGCGATCACATCAATATTTTGCGTTCCGATTTAGATAATCATGATTATGACGGCTAAGAACTGTCAACAATTCGGAACGTCCGTCCGTGAACGCTCTCAGTGGTCGCTCAACGTCAACCTCAAACCTTGCACAAAAATGACCTATTGAATATTCTTCTGCAAATGGAATTTGGAATTTGAATTGAATTGCATTGGAATGGATGGAATATTGATGTGATCGCTGTGAGCGATCATGGTCTAATTCGGAATAGTCGCGTATGATGCGACTCGAAACAAAACCGCCCAACAGTCATTTTTGACAGCGCTCACGGTGATATTAATTTAGGGCATGATAAATGATAAATGATTTTGTTTCTGTAAGTAGGTTTGTAGTAGGTAGGTGTACAAACACTTATACACGTCAATCATATTTTAAAAACTAGATGAGGTCGGCGTTTCTTAACTGACTACTACCATGGTTGGCGTTATCGCAAGATGGCGCATGTCATGACGTCATATATGACGATTCACGGGATACCTATTGTTATCGCGCGAACGCTAATTCAGAACGGGTGTTCGCAATCGCACGCTCAAATAGATTACAGCGCAACTCGGAACGTTCCCACAAACTGTCCTGTCCTGTCAGTGTCTGTCTCTTGTCAGTTGTCAGTGACCTTATGATTTGCCTGTCAGGAGTGCGAGGAGAATGTTATTTTGCACGAGTTTAGTCATTTCATGTGCAAGTGCAAAATGAAATAATCTATGACAATAATACGGTTATATTATAGAGTTAAATAAACAATATCAAAATGAACCGCCTTGTGTGGATGAATCGATGTCACGTCAATACACTTAGGAGTAATTTGGTTATAAGTTCACCGATACTAGCTCCCAAAACACCGATACAACCAAATGTATTTATTTGTCGCGGAGCCCATGATCAGAAGCATAAGATAAAATCAACACTCAATTATATGATAGCGGTCGGTGTTATGACCGTAGGCTTAAGTTATGCTGCTGTACCACTTTACAGAATATTTTGTCAGGTAAGCTAAAGATAACCTGTGTTAGATAACCGCTTTATCATTTAGTTCATACGTGGGAAACATTTAAATCGTGTCTTGGGCATGAGTCCCTTCTTCCCTAGGTTACACCCTAGCTACATACTATCTAGGGATTCTATTAGAATCATGCCAATGATGTTGGAACTATGCATGTTATGATGCTGTCAGCCAGGCAGTCTACCTGATTACTTTAATATTATTATTATAATATATTATTGATTATTTTTATTTTTATTTTTAGCCGATTGCATGAATAAAAGAATGATATTACTAAACAACATTCTATAATAAATCAGTATATCTAAATAAATCTCGTAAACATAACATTCTTCCAGGCATACAGTTACGGAGGGACAACGGGTCTAGCAGAGGCTGATCACAATGTAAGCAACATGACGGCTATCAAGAGTAGACCACTGAAGATCAGGTTCAATGCAGACACTGCCTCCTCAATGCAATGGAACTTTAAACCTCAGCAGCTTGACATTACAGTAAGTAGTCTACGGCAGACCCTTATTTTATGTAAGGTAGATTTAAACATTCCCATACAGGGTGTTTGGCGCATGGACCGACACAATTTTTCCAGGGATTTGGGAGGTCATTAGCTAGGATCTACCCATACACCCTCGGTCCCAAACGTCACGGTTGGTTACATATGATGTCTTTAATTCGAAATAAGTTTTTCATTTGTGGGTGTAGTGGCAGTGATACAACTGGTTTCAAGAAAATTCCTTACAAGCTTCCAAAGTTAAATTTTTTATTTAATGTATGAAATTTTACAACTTCTAAATTCGTTAAAAAATACTTCGGACAAAGGGTGCTTGGGTAGAACCTAGCTAATGACCTCCCAAATCCCTGGAAAAATTGTGTCGGTCCATGCGCCAAACAGCCTGTATATATACAGGGTGGAAACTTTCAGTGGGGCAGTAAGGGGAAGTACCTTATCCGTTGCAGCTACGTGAAAATGTTCTTAGGAGACTATCCATATTTTTTTATGGAATTTTGATCCCCATTCACAGATTTTCAGAAAAAAATAGTTAGCAAGAAAATTGTCATTTTACACAAAAACATTTTTTGATGCCAATCGATCCTGTTTCTAATACTGATCAAAAACTTCTATGGGACCAACCATCGTTGGAGTACTCAAAAAGTCACGAATTGCAAAAAACTTTTCCCATACATTTTGTATGAAAATTTTACGCAAAAGCTTTTTAGTGACGGTTGAGATCTTTTTGTTGACTGAATAAAAAGATAAGTTTAAAAACCATTCAAATTTCGAACTCGTTATTATTAAATAAAAAACAATCTTGACAGTTTGTTACGTCAGAAAAGCTCTGAGTGTGTTGTAATTTTACATTAAGAGCGTTTATACCTTATGAGTGGCAACGCGGTCGTAATTTAGTGTCATATTTCGTGGTTTTCAATTTTTATCATTTAATCGCTATTTAAAAATCTGTTTAATTAACTTTTTAGAATTATGTGAAAGTGTTTAAAAAGTAAGTAACCGTAATGCTTACAGTTATTTTACAATGAAAATAACGCCCTGCAAGTTTCCAATGTATTATTTGCATATAAATAGAACTGTAAACGCAACGTTTTCTTACCTTTTACACAGTTTTCACATAATTCTAAAAAGTTAATTAAACAGATTTTTTAAATATAGCTCCGATTAAATGATAAAAATTGAAAACCATGAAATATGACACTTAATTGCGACGTTGCCACTCTTATGGTATAAACGCTCTTAAGTGCATAATTGGACAGCTATTGATAAGAGAAAAATGACCTCCATTTAATGAACATTTAGACTTGCTAGAAGCATATTACATAAATAATAAAAATACATTGGCTGCGTTAGAATGGTATAGGATCAAATATCCAAATCGTCATGTGTCAACCAGAAAGGTTATTACAATACTTTTAAGAAAATCTCTCTCTTTATGTTAGTTATTAAAAAAAGAAAATTAATACACCTTCTTTTTGATATGTGTAAAATTCTACGTGATCATTTGTCTTTTATTTTATTTTTTGTATTTCAGTAACACAAATTATTTACAAAATGTAAGGGAAAAGTTTTTTGCAATTTGTGACTCTTTGAGTACTCCAACGATGGTTGGTCCCTTAGAAGTTTTTGATCAGAATTAGAAACAGGATCGATTGGCATCAAAAAATGTTTTTGTGTAAAATGGCTAATTTCTTGCTAACTGTAATATTTTTTGAAAATCTGTGAATGGGGATCAAAATTCCATAAAAAATTATGGATAGTCTCCGAAGACCATTTTCATGTAGCTGCAACGGATAAGGTACTTCCCCTTACTGACCCGCTGAAAGTTTCCACCCTGTATATACAAGTGGTGGAAAATAATACCACATATACTAAATGGTATACTTAGTATACAAAATTTGAATGAAATCCATTCACAAAACAAATCAGCTGTGCCTTACATTTTGTTAGATGTAGCTTGACAAAATGTGTGGACAAATCCCTTCAAAACACCGGAATTATAGGTCTTACGGCGTAATAGTTTAAATACATAAGTGGTTATAGCTAAGACCCTCCTTGTCCCGAGTTTGTTGTACCCAACCATACCAATAATGAATAAGGTTGGGTACATCAACGGATAAAAGGGATACACACTGTAAAGTTTCTTGTACAAAAATCTGGTGAATTTGTTTTGTATACACTAATGCGGGGCCCATAATGACAGCATTATGCTCAAGCTGAGTTCTTATAAGCGCATTATACAATGCTACAAATGCTTTTGTATTTGTATAACAAAGAACAAAAACAACAAGAAGAACAAAACCCAGACTTCTGTACGATTTTTTACATATACATATTTACAATATGGTCACGAAAAGTTACCTCAGCGTTCAGGCGTACACCCAGGTCGCGCACGCCTTACACCCGCTCAATTGATGTGCCCTCAAGCTTGTAATCATGATGATGCGGTTCTCTCATCCTGCTAAAAGTTATGACTGAGAATTTTTTTACGTCAAACTGCAGTTTATTTTTCCTACTCCACTCAGCTACATTGTCTATATCTTGCTGCAATCGTGCACAATCCCTTTTATCTTTAATGGCCATGAGCAACTTAAGATTATCCGCGAATAACAGACAAGTGGCAACCCTGACAGCCTCAGGCAGGTCGTTTATCATAATAATAAAACTCAGCGGACCCTGACTTAATCCTGATCGTATATAATATGGCTCAGATTTACAACCAGCATATTCTACAAACTGCCGTCGATCCCTCATGTAGTTAGCAAAGAACTGAAGCAATTTAGGAGTACATCCGACAGCTGCCAGCTTTTCTAATAATATGTCATTCATTATCAACCAAATCGAAAGCTTTTTTTAAGTCAAAGTAGGCAGCGTCGACTTGTACTCCAGCATCAACATTTGGAACCACGTACGTCATGCATGAAGTTCAGTAAATTACTGGCTGTGCTACACGCCGGTCGAAATCCGTGCTGGGCGTCCGATAGCAAACTGGACACTTGGTCTAATATGCACCTTTGTATGGTTGACTCGAAAACTTTTGCTGGAGTTGACAGAATGGCCACCAGCCTATAGCCACTCACGTCTGAATCCATCCCACCCTTAGGTATTGGGATCACGCGCGTGATTTTCCAACACTCAGGAAAACATGAGAACTCAATGCATGCATAAATTATAAAGGTGTAAGAGAGGCTTCGCTAATACAGCGCGGCAATTCCTAATAACAAAAGCGGGAATTCCGTCCGACCTCGCTGACCGTTTTGGTTTAAGTCGAGTAAGTGCATCCGTTACTTGACCCAATGCAGACGACCTATGTGAACACGCGAGCTGTTACGGCCGCTTGAAGCTACCGCTGCATTTACGTCGAGTCGTGGCTGCTGACTGTTGTAGACAGAATAAAAATATTGCGCGAACTCCTTGGCACACTCCAAATCAGATAAAATGTTGCCGTCCTTGATGATATTTTTAAGGTTACCTGTCGCTTTTTTCGACCTCGCATAATCCCAAAAAGTTCGAGGATCTTTTGTAAAATGTTGTTGAACCCACTCCTGGTGCTGGCTATGGGCACGCACTATCATCGTCTTTACCGCCGCCCTACATCGAGCAAACATTTCATAGTCACTGTTTACCCCACTTTCTTTGAACCTCTTATGCAATGTTGCCTTTTTTCTAATACAAAGAATAATTTCACCAGTTTACTACTCCGGGTACCTATACCTAGAATTTACAAAAGTAGTATAATATTATTTTAATTAGGTAATTAGGTAGGATTTTAATTGTGAATGTGAGGACTATGTGCCGCGGCAGCGGCCGGCGAGTGCCAAAAACGACTAGAATACACAGTATTAATAAACTGTAGGCGAGTTGTCCATTAGGTATTTGATACATAGTTGAAATATCCAGTATCTTAAAAAATCAATAGATTAATCGTTCGATAGTGTGATTAATTTTAGTTTAATTAAAATTAAGTACCTATGTAAAACAATACTTGAGTGATTGAGTCGACCAATATGCGTTCGATAGGAAAGGTAGATGGGGGATTTATCTATTACAGGCATAACACTGATGTTGTGATACAAAAATAGTAAAACTAGCGGTGTGACGACGCGACGAGGAGAATAAACATACTCGTCGACACACTGGTGTTACAACACGGTGTGACGTGGAGTCGAGAATGGACTGGACAGGTCCACTCAATCTGTGTGGTTCTTTCCTCAAAAGACCATTTCAGACACACCAATCTACATAGTCTTCACATAATCTGACCAAGATTATGTCTGGACTTTAAAAGACCTCTGAATTTGTTTCGGCCTTTCTTCTCAGAGTAGTCAGATAGGAAAAGATACGCCGGCCTCATCTAGTTTAAAAACTATGATTGACGTGTAAAAGTGTTTGTACAAACCTACTTACAGAAATAAAATTATTTATCATTTAATCAACAACAGTATCTTCACTTACCATCATTTGAGATAGTGGCCAAACAGAAAGCTAACAATTTCTTTTTCGTAATCTAATTTAAACTTTATGTCGAGTTTAACTTCAAGACAATTCAATAAGTAAATAAATCTAAAAGCTCTAAAAAAATAAAGACAGTTTAAAACAATTTCAGCATCATAAAACAATTAAATTTTCAGGTAGTACCAGGTGAAACCGCTCTAGCATTTTACACTGCCCTCAACCCCACAGACAAGCCGGTCACCGGCATCAGTACGTACAATGTAATCCCGTTCGAGGCTGGCCAGTACTTCAACAAGATACAGTGTTTCTGCTTTGAGGAGCAACAGCTCAATCCACATGAGAAGGTACAAAAACATGTTTTCTCCTTATGATCATCTAAATAAATTAATTATTGTAGAGGTAGCAAAATAAGAATAAAATCATCACCATTGATAGCCGTATTGTAAACAGATGTATAAATCAACAAGAATTAATTTAATAGTTTACAATCTTAGTACCTTAATATTGCATCACTGTGTACCACAAAACATATAACACTCTGGGTACTTTATTGTAGCTACACATTGTTACAGTATTATTAAACACAATTATTGACAATCAAATGTACCTATTCTTGTCAATGTATACATCTTTTGTGGCTATCTGTATCTACTGACGGCTGAGTATACAGGCCTCCTCCCTTTTGTGCCATGCTTCCCTGGTCCGTCGCTGGTATTATAGTAGAAGAAAATTATGGAGATTGTAAAAGGTTATGAACTTATACAGGGTGGAAAATTTCAGCGGGGCAGTAAGGGGAAGTACCTTATCCGTTGCAGCTACACGAAAATGGTCTTCGGAGACTATCCATAAATTTTTTATGGAATTTTGATCCCTATTCACAGATTTTCAAAAAAAATTACAGTTGTCAAGAAAATTGCCATTTTACACAAAAACATTTTTTGTCGCCAATCGATCCTGTTTCTAATACTGATCAAAAACTTCTATGGGACGAAGCATCGTTGAAGTACTCAAAAAGTCACAAATTGCAAAAAACTTTTCCCGTAAATTTTGTAAATAAGTTGTGTAACTGAAATACAAAAAATAAAATAAAAGACAAATGATCACGTAGAATTTTACACATATCAAAAATAAGGTGTATTAATTTTCTTTTTTTATTAACTAACATAACTTGATGATGTTATTCTTATTTAAAATCTTGCTGTTTCTTGCCCTACGATATTATTATCAAGTGCTCGAAGTGACCGCCATTTTAGCGAGTGCATAAATTGATTCGTTTCTGTACGAGTTCAAAATTTGAATTGTTTTTAAACATATCTTTTTATTCAGTCAACAAAAAGATCTCAACCGTCACTAAAAAAGCTTTTGCGTAAAATTTTCATACAAAATGTATGGGAAAAGTTTTTTGCAATTTGTGACTTTTTGAGTACTCCAACGATGGTTGGTCCCATAGAAATTTTTGATCAGTATTAGAAACAAGATCGATTGGCATCAAAAAATGTTTTTGTGTAAAATGACAACTTTCTTGCTACCTGTATTTTTTTTTTGAATATCTGTGAATGGGGATCAAAATTCCATAAAAAATTTATGGATAGTCTCCGAAGACCATTTTCGTGTAGCTGCAACGGATAAGGTACTTCCCCTTACTGACCCGCTGAAAGTTTCCATCCTGTATATCATCAAAACCGACAGTACAAAAGATTAATTTTCGTGTTACTTGTAAGTTCTTCAAACATTCCATCATAATTTTTTAAATAATTTTAATGAAATCATATTGGGTCCTTACTTATGAAATCGGCGTTTGGTCAAACTGTCCACTTCCAAATTCAAATTTAGGCTTGTGTATTTGTGTTTCGAATTTAGCGATTCATTTGTTTTCGCGCCATTTCATTTTTCTTTGACATCGTTCTGTTCACAATATGGAAACTTAAAATATGGGGTTATTTACGAATACGAGTTCCACCGTGGCACCAGCGCTTCAGAAACAGCTCGAAGGATTAATGATGTGTATGGGGAAGCTACCGTAAAAGAAAACATGGTACGTTTTTGGAAATTTTTACCTACAGAACAAATCCCCTGGGCGTTAAACCCCCTAGTTGATAATGAAGAATTATACGTGATCGTGGAAGCGGACCCATCCCAACTCACGTCAGAGTTAGCGGCAGGCTTCGGTGTGAGTGGTAAAACAATTTTAATTCACTTGAACAAATTGGACAAGTGAAAAACCTCGAAAATGGATACTTACCGCATAAATTTAGTGAAGCAAACCAGCAAACACGAGTCGAGTGCTGCGTTACATGACTCAACCGTCACAATAACGAGAGAATTTTGAATCGTATCGTTACTTGTGATGAAAAATGGACCCTGTACGATAATCGGGAACGCTCATCACAATGTCAAAAGTAGTGATTGTGAGATAGTATTGAATCAAGAGAAACTAGAATTCGTCGATAAAACTGTTTTCCTGGGGATCACGCTCGACTCGAGGCTTCAATGGGGTTCTCATTTAACATCTCTGGCGGGACGGCTAAGTTCAGCAGCATATGCTGTCAGAAAAATCCGTCAATTTACCGATGTAGATACCGCGAGGTTAGTCTATTTTAGTTACTTTCATAGTATCATGTCTTACGGTATTTTACTTTGGGGACGGGCTGCAGACGTCGATTCTATTTTTATTCTGCAGAAAAGAGCCATCAGAGCCATATATAATCTCCGCAGGCGCGATTCTCTAAGGGAACTGTTTAAGGTTATTAATATCTTGACGGTACCTTGTCAATATATCTATGAAAACATCATGTACGTAAGAAAAAATGTACATCTTTTTACTAAAAGAGGTGATAGACATAATTATAGTACCAGAAATAGGGACCTATTAGTTCAACCAGGTTTCAGACTGGCTAAAGTGGACTCATCTTTCATGGGGTACTGTTTAAAATGTTACAATAAAATACCTCCCCACATACTTCAACTGAATGAGACGAAATTCAAAGTTTGTATAAAACGCACACTATGCAGCCAGGCATATTATAAGTTGGGGGATTATATCGCTGATAAAAATGCCTGGCTCAATGCTGGTCCTGCTCCACAACCACAACTAATTGATTAACATTTGAAAATACTGTTGGAGCTGCTGAAGATTGTAAGACTACCTTTGCTTTGTATAAACTCTATAATTGCATAGGACAAGTGTGAGTACTATGTACTATCGAGCTACCATTTACCGGGTAATGTCTTTCATTGACTTGAATGTGTCCTGGCGGCTGATAGATGTCATGCTCACTCAAATGTCTCGCTGACGGTGGCGCGTGTGTTGGATCATTTAGCTCCCTTCAAAATGGTTGAGCTGAATGGTGCTGATCCATGCGTCATGTTCGTGAACGGGCGCTGTCAGTTGGGACTGGTCATCTCTTAGCCACCACGGCTTATTTTTAATTATTTTATTATGGATTGTTTTGTTTGAATTTATATTTGCTGTACACTGGACACTCAATGTGTACGTCTTATTTACATCGTTCTCACATATAATTATACCTATATACAAGATTAATGATGTAACTAATATTTATGTAACAATATAATTTAAAAGAGTGTCCATGGAGTTTCTTGCCCGTTCTTCTCCATAGGTACCTACTACGCTTTGGAATGGGCAACTAGCTTCATATTTCTGACTGACCGACCACTTGACAATTCAAAAGTGCCTGTAAATGGTTTAATTTAAATAAATGCTTTGAGTTTGAGTTTGAGTTTGAATGGTTGAACCCAGCGAAGGAAGCGAAGGTTGACTCAGAAAAAAGGTACTGGTAAGTGGCTGGTAGACCAGAGCAGGTGTCATCCACTACAGCTTCCTAAGATCTGGCCAGACGATTACGGCAGATCTGTATTGTCAACAATTGCAAACCATGATGGAAAAGCTAGCCGTTAAACAACCGAGACTGGTCAATTGCTCTAGCCCATTGTTGCTTCAGGACGACGCTAGACCACACACTGCACAACAGACGGCTGCTAAATTAGAGGAGCTGTGATTGGAACGTCTCCTACACCCACCGTACTCCCTCCCAACAGATTACCACTATTTCCGGAATTTGGACAACTTCTAGCAAGAAAAAAAAATCTATTCCGATGAGGATCAAAATCTGAATCTGAGGTAGTCAAAACCGCCATTCAAAGATTTTATTGATTCTCGCTCCCACAATTTATTCAGCAAAGGAATCAATGAATTACCGATAAAATGGCGAAAGTGCATAGATAACAATGGTACCTACATACTTTGATTGATTAATTAACTTAATTTTATTTTTAAACAATCGTTTTGCTTTTTCCATACAAAACGCCAATTTCATAGGTAAGGACCTAATATAATTCAAATAACGAATTGTGGTTTTGCTATTTAAAATAATTATTCTATTGCTAATTTCCAGGTGGACATGCCAGTATTCTTCTACATCGATCCTGAATTCAATGATGACCCAAGGATGGAGTTTGTGGACGAGATAGTGTTATCATACACATTCTTTGAGGCTAAGGAAGGCATGAAACTGCCTGTGCCTTCTTATGTCAAGTAAAGAGGTTTAGATTAGGATAGTGAAATGAAGTGAATTACGTTTACACTCACTTGTAAACGTTAATAAAACAAAGCCACTCATGAGATTCTTTTATGACATGACGCTATTTTCTGGAGTGACCTAGCGCCAGACATAGATGACAAGAATTTGGATTTAGGATGTCTGTACTTAGTACAAAAGATGTGAAACTAATAATGTGAACCTAGATTGGCAGCATTAAAGAAGAAATGTGTGCAAGTGAGTGTTGTGTACAGAAATGCTATGTTTTGTTAAGTTTTATTATTGAAATAGACAAAAGCCAGCATCTAAGTTGGTCTTTATTTTCACTTCAGTTTTTAATTTCTATCTGCCCTACAAAAAAAAGTGGGTACCTAACCTATAAGCCTCAAACCGTTAGCGGGAGTAAAGGTAAGATGTCATCTTCTCTACATAATAAAATATATAATAAATAAAAGATATAAAATCTTAAATTAATGTACTGACAAACAACCCTCAGCCTAAACCGCTGGGTGAAAAGGCTAGAAGCTTGAAATTTTGCACAAGAGTTTCTCATTTAACGAAAGTGAACAAATAAGATATATTTTTTGCAACGGGTTAAATAAAAAATTGTAAGTATCGGAAGTTTGTCATTTTAGCCGATGGGAAGTCACACGGCTTATCTATACATATAATACAATAGAAGCGAAGTCAAAACTGTAAAGGTCTGGAAATAATTATTTTGATGAATGATGATTTTTGTCTGTTTGTTTGAATGTATGTTCCAGCATCACTCAAATACTATCGGATAGATAGTGTTAAAATTTTCACGCTATTTGCTATGGGGATGAGAAATATTGCAATTTGCAATTTGTTCTTATTCTTCTATAGTTTACCGCAAATTGTAAAAGACGTGCCAAAAGGTTAGAATAGGTGTAACAGAATAAACGAAAGTCCTGACAGTAGTTTGATCATAATTTACTACTGAATCGATTTCAGTAACTATTGATATAGGTATTTTTTCAAAAATTATGTATTTTCCAATACTTACTGATTACTGACTGACTGTATTGAGCAAAAGAAAATTGAATCTTATTTCAAGGCAATAAGACTCCATTTTAAATGCACAAAGTAATGCTAGGGTCAACATGATTTTCTTAATAATAATAGATAGCTTTAAAAAAAATTGTTTTGGTCATTGTATTATGCTTTTACCTCGATACTTTAATTGGGGTGTATGAGGTCATGCATTAATTATGTTACACGTTGTACATATACCTGCTTATACTAAAACATTACACCCTGTTTCTTATAAGGATTAAATAACTCTATCGAATCAACTGAGGTTTGACTACTAGAAAAGACGGAAATCGCATAAAACTCCCATACATTTCATAGGAAATGAGACTGACACATGAGAACACAATATACCAGTGTATGACAACAGTCGAATAATTCCATTACTTCACTGGGCTGAATAGGGAACGAATATAGCAGATAGTTACAGATTTATCATCCCTCTATACCTATAATATGGAGCTAAGTAGTCTATCATGCCATAATATAAGAACGGCTATTTTAGTCTCAAACTGTAAGTAGGTACACTGTACTGTGTTTTAACTCTAAATACTATTTTAGTTAAATATAGCTGTTCGTCAGGAATAATCTGTAAGAATGCATCGGCCAGTGTATCAGTGTTGTGCCTGTTCGGACATACAGCGAAATCATGGCGAGATCAACTAAAGTCGATAAATGTTCAAAGTTTGTCCCTATGCTCGATAGATGGCGTTGGCGTCGAGTTAGATCTCGCTATGGTTTCGTTACCGGCATTTACTTTAGTAGGATTGTTTTTTTTTGGTTTGGTGTGAGCCTGTGGAATTTGTAGTATTATAATATACGCTATATACACCGATTATAGTGGTATATTATTTACTCCTCGCCAATATATACGGACCCTCGGGAATTTATACATGGTCCTTCGGAGTCGGGTCGGTCGGGAGTGTTTTCGGTAGTCTCCGGTGGTGGTAGTGGATTACCACCCTTCGCGTCGATACTGGGCAGTGGATCGCTGTCCAGAGCAGCCCCTTCAGCGGGCACCAGGTGAGGTGCTCAGGAGTTGGAGGTGGAACCGGTTGGAGCGTGGAGCAGCCAAAGACCTTATACCTAAAACTAGACTGTGCACTATGGCGCAAAAACCGGTCCGCGCGAGAGAGCTCCCGTTGGTAGTATGTCCCTTTCTAATGAGGTCACCATGACCCAACAGAACACGGGACAAATTGCTTGTAAAAACGATTGTGTAATTGTATCCTGAAGGCCATTTCTACTAATTTAAAACGTTCAAAATCTAGTCGCAGTCTCGACTCGGCGACAAACAAATGCCAAAAATTTGTCAAAATGTATGGGAAATTAGAGGTATTTTTGTTTTTTGAGACAGATCAGACTGTGAACGTTCTTAAAATTAGTAGAATAATTGCCCCTCTGATATATTGATACTACTTAACTAGCATAATTTCACCTACCTAATTTATTGTAAGTATTAAATTAAACCAAAACGTGTGTATATCTACATAACCCTACACGTGGGTAAGGGTTGAAAGTACTTTTTTCCTCCTTTTAGGTATCATCTGACCTAACGTTAATTTGACAACAACCTAACCTTTCGCTCCATTTAAAAAAGGCAGGTATGTTTCTCAAATGTGAGATATCCCCACATATTATTATTATTAAATAAGAATGATGATTTTGGTGAGGGAAAATACCGTGAGGAAACTTGCACATCCAGATTTCTTAATGTGTAACCATGATCCGAAAAATGAGTCTGATTCCCCTTGTGGTTATGAAAGTCAGATGGCAATCGCATTACTGTAATTATCAGACTCGCCACTCCAGGATCATGTTCGGCGAACCCTGGCAAGCTCCAAAGTGAAAGCTTTGCGCATGTAACCGGGATACCTAATATTATTCGCTAAAATGAGATGAGGAGGATTATTATTATTAAATGAGTGTTAGGTTAAATGAACGTGATGCAAAACATTGTGGACGGAAAAAAAGACTGATTTTTTTTTATATTGATTTATTTTTATACATTGCTGAACAATACAGTTTTACGTAATTTTTGTCGTAATGTAGCCTTATTTCCTACGTGCTTGAGGGTTAAAGACTTCCCGTAGCTTTTAAGTCTTAAATTTAAGTATTTTTGACCAATACATTTAATCAGTTCCAATTCGTGAGATTCGTCAGAGCTTGGATGGTCAGGTTTATTTTATTTTAATTTATTTTTAGTTTATTTTATTTAGGTTGATTGATGATCAGGTTTCAGCATTTTCCTAGTGTATCTAGGAATAAAGTCGTCACATTTAAAATTCTCACTGCAAACAACAGACGACTTTGAGATTTTTCCAGGTACCTACTGCATTTTCCCATTTCAATTTCTGGTTTTCATTTTTCGGAAATCTACAATACAAGAAATATAATTAATAATAACACGTCAAAAAAATCTTTGATTAACAAAATTCATGGTTACCCTAAATGTTATGATTGTTGTTTTTACTTACCCGTGGAAAGAAAAGCGGCTACCGGGATAAGACTCATTTTTGCACCCTGTCACACAACAAGAATTCACCATATTTCATGAAAAACAAACAGATTTAATATGACAATTTACACAATCGCAAATCGAAGCACAAGAATCAACCAAACAACCAATGAGCAAATCACCACCATCTTGCATTTATTGTTACCAGGCCCAAACATTTGTACTGCTGTTAACAAAGTATTTTTTTTTCTTTTTATAATACTACGAACTGATCATTAATTTTATGGACTATAAAAATATTGATATATGTTTTATAGTTTATGAATTGTTCGTTTTGGTAAAACATAAAAAAGAATAATATTTTTTTTCTACCATTTCTACCAAACCCTATGGTTAGTTGAGCTGGCAAGATGTCAGACAAGGACACACTACCAGCGGTAGCCCTCTCGCTCGGACCGCTTTTAGCTAGCTACCGCTTTTAAGAAAATAGCTACCCTAAGTGTAAGACGATAGATCTAATTTTAGCTAAACAAAAATTTTTGGTACACAGTCTAGTTTTAGGTATAAGGTCTTTGGGAGCAGCCACATCCGGAGGAGCGGCGCAAGGGAGGTGAAGTGCGGCAGATCGTGGACAAGCAGAGGGCGCCACTTGTGCGGTGCAGTACAGCACGTCAGTTTTGTGTGGTGCAGTACAGCGCGACGTCACATCAAGTGTCAGTGAGGTTTGATGAAAAAGAAAATCGTGAGTACATTTTTCGTCTTAATCAGGAAGAATTATTATTTAAAAAAGTGCATTTGAAGTTGAACTCTTGAATTATCAGTGAATTAACTTTTTGTTTTGAAGAAACTTAGGACTTGTAAATTTTTTATGTGAAAAGTGGTTCTAACGGGGAATCCATGCCCGATTTTTAGACCCAAGTGACTTATAGTGAAAAGACTTGTAAAATTTTGAACTTTTAGTTGAACAATAATTGGACATATCATAATTTTAGTTTACTTTTAAAATCATAAGTGTTTACAACTGTTTATTATTCTATTTGTTTTTTTTGGTATAATTGTTTCAAAATGGAGTTTTTTTGTACTATGCAGGAGGATGTTAGTGCAAAAATGCTCAAAGCAAAGTCCAATTTCAAGAAATCTCCTAAAGAACGAATAACTTATGCATATTTAGAGACCCGTCTTGAAAATTTGGAACAATTATGGAATACATTCACAGCCACTCATAAAGAAATATTAAGTACTATAAAAAAGGCTGAATTGTCTATCTCTAGTTATGTTAAAAATAGTGTTTATGATGAAGTTGAGGAATTTTATGTAGAATTTAAAAGCGAACTAAAGGAATTGTTATCGGAAAGAAAGTCAACTGATATAAGTGCGGATTCTAAGTCTAGTTCTCAAAATGAAAAGAGTGTCAGCAGAGTTAAGTTGCCAGAAATAAAAATTCCCTCATTTTCGGGAAAATATTCTGAGTGGCAAACATTCAGAGATTTATTTGTAGGGTTAGTGCATGAGAACACGTCTCTAGACGATGCACAGAGATTTTTTTATTTAAAGGGACATTTAACTGGGGAGGCTGAGCAATTGTTAAGAAACATCAAGGTTACATCTGACAATTATAAAATTGCGTGGTGTAAATTAGATAAAATGTACAATAATAAAAAGTTTCTAGCAAATGGTATAATAAAAAGATTACTCAGTCAAAAGACTTTGTCCTGTGAATCGGCTAGCGAAATAAAAAGACTTGTAACAACTACTTCAGAGTGCCTAGAGTCAATTGGTAATTTGGGGGTGGATGTCTCTTCCTGGGATCTTATTGTTATACATATAATTAGTGGAAAACTAGATAAAGAGACCAGGAAAGGGTGGGAACTCAAAGTGGCTTCGGATTCAAGTGATGAGTTACCTACGTTTGAACAGTTTTCGGATTTTTTAAATAGTCGCTTTAGAGGTTTGGAAAATTTAGACAAGACAGATAACAAGGATAGACATCCACACCCAAAAGGAACTCAATCTTTTCATGTATTAAAGGATAAAAAGTTAGTATCATGTGTATTTTGCTCAGCCGATCATAGGATTACATCCTGTCCGAAATTTGGTAAAGAGTCAAATGAAGCTAGGCGTAACTTCGTTCAGGAACATAATTTGTGTTTTGTTTGCTTATACAATAACCACTCTACCAAACATTGCAAAAACACTCTCAAGTGCCAGGTGTGTAAACGCCGCCACCATTCTTTGTTACACCCAACGGGTGTTTCTGGGTCTGTTATTGGTGAAGATAGTCGTGGGGCTCACGAGGAAACCTCATCAGTTGCCGTAAAGGTGATGAATGAGGCTAATAAAAATAGTAACGCTGAAGTAGCCGCGCAAGCGGAGGGGTCAAGTAAGCCACTAGTCTCATGTCTCTCGACTGGAAGTGGTCGGAAAACGGTTTTATTAACTACCGCCTTAATTAAGGCGGAGTCGAAAGACGGGACCTATCGAGTAATAAGGGCTTTGCTTGACCAAGGATCACAGGGTTCGTTCGTTACAGAATCCACGGTCCAATTTTTGGGATTAAACAAAACGCCATCCAGACAAACTGTGATAGGCGTAGGCGGGGACAAAAGTGCGACGGCCAAGTCGATCGTTGTGCTTAAAGTGAGGTCTAGAATAGATCCAACTGTCCAAATAAATGTGAACGCTTTCGTCCTGAAGTCGGTTACTGCCCTTCTCCCAGCTACGAAAGTAACCAGGGTAGAATGGGTAGACTTGACCGATGATGATTTGGCCGATCCAGAATACTACAGGCCTAACAAAATCGATGTTTTATTAGGTGCTGAGGTTTACAGCCAAGTCATCCAGGTGGGAATTAAAAGGAATGTTGGTGGAACTCTTTTAGCGCAAGACACCACCTTAGGTTGGATATTGTCAGGTACTTTTGAAGTGGATCGTACTAGTAATCCCTCACATATCACCGTGATGCATTCAAGTTTGGAAGCTGATGAGTTGCTCAAAAGATTTTGGGAGCTAGAAGCGGAACCATCTAAAAAAAAATGCTAACGGAGGAAGAAAATAAATGTGAAATGTTATATACAGCTACTACGGAACGTGACAAGAGTGGTCGATATATAGTAAGGCTACCATTGCGTGATGTAGACCCGGTCAGCAAAGTTGGTGAATCGAAGGACATCGCTGAAAAAAGATTAAGATCGTTAGAAGGTAAGTTCAGCAAAAACAGAAAATTTAAAGAAGATTATTCGAGGGTTCTTGAAGAATATTTAGAGCTGAAGCACATGAGAAAGGTTGCAGGGGCTGAAAGGAATAATCAAAAAGCGATCTACTTACCTCACCACGCTGTGATCCGGGAGGATAAGGAAACGTCGAAGGTCCGCGTCGTCTTTGATGCTTCCTGCAAGGGAACGAATGGGATGTCACTAAATGACAATTTGTTAGTTGGTCCTACCTTGCAGTCGGAACTTCGGCACACTATTATGCGATGGAGAACACATCGGATATGTCTCGTAGCGGACATAATTAAGATGTACCGGCAAGTGTTATTAAATAGGAAGGATGTAATATTACAACGTATCCTCTGGAGAGACAGCCCTGAAAATAAAATAGAAGAATATGAATTGGAAACAGTTACTTTCGGCACAGCGTCAGCACCATATTTAGCTGTACGATCGCTACAACAGTTAGCATACGATGAGTGCTTAGAGCAACCTGAAATAGCGAGGATAATTTTAAATGACTTCTATATGGACGATGTCATGACGGGAGCTGAAAATGTAGAAACCTGTTTTCGTATATACACAGAGTTAACCAAAGTGTTATCCAGAGGGGGTTTTCCATTACAAAAATGGAAAAGTAATAGTCAAAAATTACTAAATAAAATAAGGGATGAGAAAGAAACTACGGAGGAAGAGTTAAGGATAAAAATGGATAGTGTTACGAAGATACTGGGACTTACCTGGAACTCGAACGAAGATTTCTTCCAGTACTCAGTGGAACTCCAGCCGCTGACGACACATGTAACAAAAAGAAAAATTATTTCCGAGATTTCAAGGTTGTTTGATCCTTTGGGTTGGTTAGCACCTAGTATTATCTTAGCCAAAATATTTATTCAGAAATTGTGGCTAGCAGGGTTAGAATGGGATCAAGAAATTCCAAATAACTTAATACAAGAATGGGATACTTACCACCGTAACTTAGTTTTTTTGGTTAATATTAAAATCCCACGATGGTTGCACCAACAATCAAACAACGTCAAAACTGAATTGCACGGGTTCTCAGATGCTTCTAAAATGGCGTATTCAGCAGTCATTTACATTAGGGTTGTGGATCACAAAGGAAATATTCACATTGATTTGGTCACTTCAAAAACTAAAGTGGCACCCGTTAGACAAGTTTCTATTCCACGATTAGAACTTTGTGGTGCAGTTCTCCTTGCCAAATTGATGGTGGAGGTTGGCGAAGTGCTGAACATACCAAAAACTGATTGGCATGCATGGACAGACAGTGAGGTGGTGCTAGCTTGGCTCAACAGTCACCCGAGCCGCTGGAAAACTTTTGTGGCTAATCGTGTTTCAGATATATTAAACATATTAGACACACAGTACTGGTCTCACGTGTCGTCCAAACAGAATCCGGCAGATTGTGCGTCGCGCGGAGTTTCCCCTGCCGACCTTGAATCCACTGCTATATGGTGGAAGGGTCCGGATTATTTAAGACAGCAGGTGGTGGAGCACAAAAGGCCGAAACATCTGGTTACCCACTTAGAAGAAGTGAAGGTACATACGATCACATTTGACATTGCCTTTAGGAATAAATTTTCATCGTTTTCGAGATTGATTCGAGTGGTGGCTTATTGCCGTAGATTCTTGAATTTAAGAAAAAACCTGAAGAGTAGGATTGGTACAGGACCTTTATGTAAACAAGAGCTAGAAGAATCAATCGAGATATGTATAAGGAAATGCCAAGAAGAAGGATTCACAAATGAGTTGGAAGAACTGAAAAGCAACAAGGTAGAAAATAATAATGGAAAGTTAAAATCACTGAACATATTTCTGGATTCTAAAGGAATAATAAGAGTTGGAGGACGGCTTGAGATGTCGCAGCTAAGTTACGAAAGAGTACATCCTATACTTATACCAAGTAACTCTTTTTTAACCAATCTGTTGATAGCAGACGCACATGATAAAACCATGCATGGCGGTCCGCAACTTATGATAACATACTTGCGGTCAAAGTATTGGATCATGGGAGTTAAGTTGCTGACAAAAAAGTATGTAAGGAGCTGCGTGAGGTGTATCCGATACGCAGCCAAAGTTAGAACACAACTTATGGGGCAGTTACCCTATTCTCGTGTAACGGCAAACAAACCCTTTTTATGTAGTGGAGTAGATTACGCTGGCCCCATAAATATTAGAATATCTAAAGGTCGTGGTAACAAGTCATACAAAGGCTACATCGCCTTGTTTATATGCATGGCCACCAGAGCAGTGCATTTGGAGGCAGTGAGTGAGTTAAGCACTAAGGGGTTTCTGACTGCTTTCAAACGGTTTGTGGCTAGGCGTGGTCGATGTGCGGAAATTCACAGCGACAATGGGACTAACTTTGTGGGTGCTGCCCGAGAACTGCGTTATTTGTTTATCGAGGAGAAGTCAGGCTGTAATGCTGAATTAGCAGAAGAACTCGCAAACAATGGCACGCAGTGGCACTTTATACCTCCTCACTCACCAAACTTTGGGGGTCTTTGGGAGGCAGGTATAAAGTCTACCAAGTATATATATATATCACCTCAAGCGGGTGATTGGGAACTCAACGCTGACATTTGAGGAGATCATCACGGTGTTAGCTCAAATTGAAGCTTGCCTCAATTCGAGGCCATTGTCCTATGTGGAAGATCAGGACAAATTACTGATCTTAACTCCGGGTCATTTCCTAGTGGGGGAGCCATTAGTGCTAACTCCTGACCACAATTACGAAAAGGCTAACGTTAATAATCTAAAGCGATGGCAGCTTCATCAGAGGATGATGCAAGATTTCTGGCGTCGATGGTCTCACGATTACCTTCACCAATTCTTACAGCGACATAAATGGAACCATAGAATTCCGGAGCCATCTGTTGGTGAAGTGGTATTAGTAAAAGAGGATGATATGCCCCCTGGCAAGTGGTTGTTGGGTAGGATCGAAGAAAAACATCCTGGGCTCGACGGTATTACTCGGGTTGTTACATTACGCACCCAATTGTCGACTATAAAGAGGCCAACTTCCAAATTATGTGTATTACCTATAGCCAATTAGTGTAAGGATTTATAGTTTTTTTTGTATTCGAACATGGCAGTATGTTTTAGAGTAAGTTTGCCAAGTGATTTGTTCCAAATTATGGATTTGGAACTTAAGAGGTTAGTTGTTATTAATTGTTTTAATTTTTTGTATTTTGTTTTCCCACCAATGACATACCAAACTTGTATCAAACACAGTGGGTGGTATAGAAGGACATTTTGCCAATATGTCCTTGGTGGGCGGTATGTTCGGACATACAGCGAAATCATGGCGAGATCAACTAAAGTCGATAAATGTTCAAAGTTTGTCCCTATGCTCGATAGATGGCGTTGGCGTCGAGTTAGATCTCGCTATGGTTTCGTTACCGGCATTTACTTTAGTAGGATTGTTTTTTTTTGGTTTGGTGTGAGCCTGTGGAATTTGTAGTATTATAATATACGCTATATACACCGATTATAGTGGTATATTATTTACTCCTCGCCAATATATACGGACCCTCGGGAATTTATACAGTGCCATTAGGTAATGTATGCAGGAACGCAGGCGTTCAAAACCAAAACACTTTGCAAGCAATGGGACATTGCTGCTGAAGGCTGCGGGTGTCGACCTCAGCACGAGCTGCTTCTCACACGGACAACTGTACCTACCTACGTTGTTTGTATTCGCGGCACCAGTTCTGACTTTCTTCGTATTATTTTGGCTGCCGAGACCAAAACTACAAACGTAGTACCTATCAATACAATACAGGGAAGTTTTATGAAAATGTGGCTGTAATTTTATAGTAGGTATATTGTGATGTCTTACGACTTCCACGCGACCGAAGTCACGGGCAGTAGCTATTACATACTAAAATTGTAGTTTAGGTATTTAAAAAAATGCCCGAACCAATTTAATAAATTTTATTGAACTAAAATTTCTCCTAATCAAAACCAGACATAACAGACAATATTTGGACAATTTTATACAAACACGTTCTAAAGCCCTATTTATACGAAGCAGGTTTCTTGCCTGTGGTAGACAATACAATTGAAGCATTAATTAATGACTTGCATCATCTAAACACCGCTCAGACGATGCAAGTTTAGCTGTGGGCCGCCCGGGCCGGCTCCCGCCCGCACCGCGAGCTCACGCCCGGACGGCCGCGGTGACGGGGTACCCGCGACGCAGGCCCATGCACTGGTCGCGGTCGATGAACAGCGTCGTGCTCTTGTGGCGCAGCTCGGCCTCCAGCCCCGCGCGCACGCCCAGCAGGCTCTGGTGCGTGCCCTCGGCTGTGGCGATCTTTGAACGGAGATTCTCCATTGTCTCTTGGAGGTCGCATACTTCTTTTATTAGTCTGTGAGGGGAGAAATGTATATAATAAATAAGAGATAAGAGCACTCTAGGTTGTATATTTGCTAAAAACCACTAGCCCGTTCATGTGACTGTATGACTGACATAATGTTTAAATTACAAAGATTTTCGCTAGGGGAGCAAGAACTAACTTACACTGAAAGGTTTTAGAAAATAAAAAACGGAATGATGTAGAAGCCTGTTAATATTTTTATTGCTTTTCGAAGCAGTCTCCAATCCTTTTGAAGCACCGTCTCATGCGATGGAACCATTGACTGAAGCAGTGGACACACTCTTCTTTAGGGATTTCTTCCACGTCTTTTTCAAACGCAGCCCCATCTTTAGGGTTCATAAAACAAATTCCTCTAAGTAATCTTTTATTTTTGGAATTAAATAAAAGTCACAAGGTCAGGGCTATAAGAAGGATGACTTAATTACTCCACACTTTCGATAGACCGTCTGGCGTAGTGAGCTGGAGCGCTGTCGTGGTGGAGGAGGATCCTTCTACTTGGGCGCTGCTGTCTAACATTTTCCAAGACGACTGATAAACAATGACTGACATACCAATCTGCTATAACAGTTTTTTTATCTTCTAGGACAACTGTTGCGAAATGACCCGTCCGTCAATAATTTTTTCCCTGGACTTCTGCCCTTCTTTACTTTTGTCGGCAAATCTTCGAATGGAAACATCCATTGTGCAATATAATAATATATCCAGCTTTCATCACCTGTAACCATGTATACAGCATCCGAGTCACCCCCATCATACTTTTCAAGCATTGAGCACCAATCCCAAACAACGGCGTTTTTGATCTTCCGTCAAATTATGAGGTATCCATTTACTACAAAGCATTCTGACGCCTAAATGTTCATGTAAGGCTTTTTGTACTTGACTCATACCAATGCCTAAAGCTGCCCGAATCTGTTGATATGTCATCCTTCTATCAGCTTCTATCATTAGCCGCACAGCACTCACGTTATCTTCAGTAGTCGCCGTAGAAGGACGTCCTTCTCGCGAATCATCAGTGAGTTTGCATCGACCACGTTTTAACTCATTAAACCAGTTTTAAACAGTGGCACGGGATGGAAATTCTAATGGAAGTCTATCGTAATATTGTTGTTGAGTAAGACCGCAACGAAAGTCGTAATAATCATTGAACGAAAATTTTCTCTTACCTAGTCCCTCAGACCAATAAAAAATACTTTTTTATTGGTCTGAGCCTAGTCCAATCCATTTCGACATAGGTACGACAGACACTTTTTAAATTGCCGATGCCGCCAATTTGTGAAAACAAATGACATATAAATTCATTACGTATATACAGATTCCCAAAGAATTCCTAATTCGAAATTTAAATAAATTTTTCATCGGCTGCTTTTCTTACTGGCCTGTTCTAAAAACAAAATCAAAATCAAAATCAAAAGTCATTTATTCAAATTAGGCTGAGAATCAGCACTTTTTGAACGTCAAAATCACATAAGACAGTCCCCCCAAAACGCCCACCCTTCACCACTTCCTAGTGCTTTAGCTGGGAAGAAGAAGTGGCGGAACAAACTCCCCAGCAGACGTTCAGTGTGACCCTCGTACTATATCAATATAACCGCTAAGATCAAAACGATGCTGAAAAAGAAATCTGCTTTACAAGAGTTAGCAGATCATTATCCTCCTGCCGTTCTCCCAATCTGTTTTGGACCTCTTTTCTAGCTATATCATCTTTCACATAGTCCACATATCGTTTCTTTGGTCTTCTCCTATTAGCTATCCACATTCATGTTTAAAACTCTCTCCACGTCATCTTAGTTACATTTCACAAAACAATCACACAAATGTTTACCAACAGGCAGCGCCCCCGTGACAACGTCACTCGAATGCCATAGTCATTTAGTTATTTATTCATAAACAAATAACTTTGTATCTGAATTTAAACACAAAAACACAATTACACCATTACAGTAGACACACTAAAATAAAAATAAATTACATAAGGTCCTTGTAACACTGTACGAGTACCTATGTATAGCAAGATCTAAAAAACTTATACTTAATCATAGAAATGTATTGCCACTATCGTAAGCTCACCTGTGCTGTGCCTCATCGCGGCACTTCTCGAGATGCGGCCTGTTGGTCCTGGCCTGCAGACGCGTGTGGGCCACCTTCATGGGCTGCAGCTTGTCCTCGATGGCCTTGTTCAGCAACTCTAGGGTCTTCTCCACGTCGAAGATCTCTTGTTGGATCTGAAAGTAGGTATTAATAATGGTAGAATATGCTTCTACTGAAGTCAAGATATTCTGAGTGATTTCCTCCAATTTCTGAGAACAGTTTGAAAATGTGAAATAGCTTACATTGGCCACATCGTCTGTGAGTTCTTCTGTGATAGTATCTATCTATTTATTGTACAATAGATGGTATAAATTAAAGTCGCTTTTCGTGTCTCTCCGTGACCGCGTTGTTCTTCTAAACTACCTAGGCATCGGATTTGGTTTGATCCGGTTTTCACCATCATTTAGAGAATTTTATTCCGGAAGGTTTATGTGTATAGTACGTTTATTAAACTTACATATTATAATAAAGAAATCTCGATGTTTTCTCAAGTCGGAAAAACCGTGCGAAGCAGGGGCGGATCGCTAGTAAAGTATAAACTGGACATGTTACCTTGTGCAGGTGTAGTTGCAGTTTGTTCTTGATCTCGATGGTCTCTGCGATGCGGCGAGTGAACGCGCTGTTGGAGTTGCTCCATTGGTCCCAGATCTCGGTCGCTGACACGTTGATTAAATTCTCCGTATCTGGAGTAAACGATGCGGGACAGCTAAATTATTTAGTCAAAGGACCGCATGGATTGAGCGATATTTGCGGGATCAAGATTGACTGAAAATAGAAAAACTTAAAAAAAAAACAACATTCTTCCACAATAAAACAATACTTACAAAGTAAAAAATAACTATAATTTTGGAAGTCTTTGGTTTTGTATTTTAGTTTTTTGTCACCGACTTCCGAAATTGAAGTTAATTTCGAAATTAATCCACAATGGCCGGGATTCTGCCGTTTTGCCGAAAAGATTTTGCCAAAATTTCACTACCCAAACAAATTTTAGCAACCTTTTTTATACCAATGCAAATCAAATGAAATCCTTTATTTGCTTGAATATGGGTAGGTGCATACATGAGGTGATACATAATTACCTACAACAGTTCTTTAAACCATAGGTATCCCACCTTAATAGGTGTGCAAATGCAATGTTTGGAATGATTTCAGTTGTCACATTTTCATTTGGTCAAATTTTTACTTGGCAGAATATTAACAAGGATAATATCATTTAGGCATTTGGTCTTTAATCACACAACAATTATGGACACAACAATGGAACACCGGGGTGGTTTTTAGTCAGTAAGAGTCTGACAGGCCCCGCCACCCGCCCCAGGGCGGCGGACATCCATGAGGAATAAATTAAGGAACAATAAACGTTCGGTCAAATGATTAACGGAGAAACGACTAGATTATATAGAAAAAAAATATGGAAAAGAAGAGAGAATTTTTTAGCAGGCATCGAGAACCGAACTAGTTAGACGAGGATAATTATTTAGAAAAAAATGCTTATGTTAGGTTAGGTTAAAACTGTGAAACTGTGTGTCCCGCTTGGGAGGAGCCGCGCCGTGCCCTCATCTCAGAAGTAGGCAGTGACTTGTCGCTGCCGGCCGTAGTCGAGTCGATGGTCGGCAGCGACGAGTCCTGGGACGCGGTGGTCTCCTTCTGCGAAACAGTCGTCTCGCAGAAGGAGGCTGCGGAAAGGGAGAGGGAGCTCTTGTCCACTCACCCGGCCCGCAGAAGGCGCACCGGGCGTCGGCGGAGGGCGGATAACGCCCTCTTCCAGCCCCCCTAAATGGGTCCAGGGGCGACGGACTCGGGGACGTCCGTCGCCCCCCACACACCAGGACTCGAGGTGGCGGCGCGTAGTGTTCCACGCGCGCCCATCTTAGACGTTGCAGGGGAAGGCAAACACCTCACTCCCCCCCAGACCCGAAGAGACCCGCAGTGGCGGGCCGGCACCAGTCGGGGGTTGCGGAAGGATCGTACGTTCCCGCGACCCCCGGCGCGGCGTAGGTGTGAGATGGAACACCGGGGTGGTTTTTAGTCAGTAAGAGTCTGACAGGCCCCGCCACCCGCCCCAGGGTGGCGGACATCCATGAGGATTTTCCACCCCGGAAACAAAAAAAAAAAAAGGTGCCGCGACGATCTTTGCAGGGTGGCTGGCAGCACTTGGATGAGAGTTGCCGAGAATCGAGCGAAATGGCGTGCAATTGGAGAGGCCTATGTCCAGCAGTGGACTGCTGTAGGCTAATGATGTAGCATGTCTACTGGCCGTCTTTCACATCTTGCAGGGTCATAGTACATAGGTCTTGTATTTGTGTGTGTGGTCGTAGGTATGTAGGGGTGTTACCGGACAGCATCTGTATGGCCTTGGCGCGCTCGGACTGCGAGCGCTGCAGCGTGGCGGCGGAGGCGGCGGCCCAGCGCGCCGTGTCGCACACGGTGGGGTCGTAGCGCTCGATGCCCGCGTAGAACTGCAGGCCCTGGGAGATTGCGACTCTTAGTTAAGGCGAAAGCGCCAGGGTGGCCCGCGAAATACAACTTTTCATAGGTTATTTTTTTTAATTTACAGGCACGGAGCAGAAACAAAGAGGAGGTGTTGTAAAGTCATTCTTCATACAAAAGTAGTGTCGCAGCCTCGCGGGGTGCGGGGGGAGCCCAAACAGCAGAAAGCCATCTAGTGGCTAGTAGCAAAATCAACTCATAGGCAAATTAGACAGATGTCCTAAGATGTCGTAAGAGTTCTGCTGTGTTTCATTAAGTGTCGCTTTTATTGTAAGGAGCCGGATTCAGGTTTAATAGTTTTATAATATACCGATAATATATAGTTTTATTTCTATTATGTCCGACCGAAATACATTTTTTGACTGAAACCGAAACCGTATTTCGGCAGCGGTTTCAGATTCGGCCGAAACCGAAACTTCCAGAAATTAACAAGTGTGAGGGAAAAATAAAGAAAACGTTTTTATAATCATAATTTTATTTTTTTATCTTTAGATCCTCTCCTCTTCTAAATTTTTCTTCTGAACTTAGTTACCGAAACTAAACCGAATTCCGTTTTTTGCCGAAACTCGACATCTATTAGACTTTTTTTTTTTTTTTTTTTTTTGAGGATGGGAAATCATCAAATGACTCCTCCCGCTCTGGGTGGAGCGGAAGGGAGTGTCAGACTCTTACTGACTAAAACCCACCCGTGTTCCTTCCTTGGCCCTTTATGTTCCGGGTCAGCGGTACCCCTTTTGGATGATCCCGCTTTCCCGGCAGGCTTGGGCCCTAGTGGGCCCCCTCTATGATGCTGACATCTCTTTGAGGCGCGCGTGGAACACGTACGCGCCGTCCAGCACGGGCCTGGTCCTGATCGGACGGTGAGCTACCCATTACTCACCGCCCGCAGGCCCGCGCCTACGGTGGCCGGGAGTCGTCACGCGGCTCCCGACGCCCGGAGCGTCCACCGCGGCGGCTTGGACGGGAAACTCTCTCCCTCTCCCGTCCCGCCTCCTCCTTCGCTAGCATGACTGCTTCGCAGAAGGAGGCGACTGCCTCCCACTCCCCCTCGCCCCGGACCATGGCTTGAACCAAGGCCGGGCGTGAGAGATCGCCGCCGCTGCCGATCGCCTCTACGAGGACACGGCGGTGCTCCGCCCATGCAGGGCAGGCCCCCACCGTATGCTCCACCGTGTCCTCGGGGCGATCATCGCAGTGGTGACACCCGGGCGTTTCCTCCCGCCTGATGATGTGCAGGAACCTCCCGAAACTTCCGTGTCCGGTGAGGACCTGCGTCAGGCGGTAGGTGAGGACGCCGTGACGCCTCTCTAGCCACTCCTCAAAGAGGGGTCTTACCGCCGCTATCGTGGCGTGCCCTGCGCTGGGTTGCGACAGTCGCTCTTTCCATGCCGCCATGAGATCGCGCCGGAGGTCCGTCCGCTCCGCCGCGATTTGCCGCGGAAGCGGGGTTTCCCCCCGGCGTAGTGCCTCCGCGCGCCACTCATAGAGGCGCGCGAGGACTATCGCCTCCAGATCCCACGGCGGCAGTCCGGCAAGGAGGCTTGCCGCCTCGCCCGAGATCGTGCGGTAGCCCCGGATCAGCCTTACGGCTACCACCTTTTGGGGCGCGTTCAGATAGTGGGCGGCTCTCCGCCGCAGTGAACGCGCCCACACCGGGGCCCCATATGTAGCCATGGACCGCACGACCCCCGCGTAAAGCCTCCGGCAGGAGGCGTTTGGACCCCTCAGGTTGGGCAGGAGCCGCTTGAGGGCGGCCCCAGTCCGTTCCAGTTTGGGGGCCAAACGTCGGAAGTGCCACATCTATTAGACTTCACTTTTCATATAGCATAAGAATAAGAATAAGAATAATTTATTTGCAGAAAATATAGGTGTTACCAGTTGTAAAAGTTGGTGGTTAATGTACAGTCCATATTTTGCCTGTTTAGGGCATGCAAATTAGTGTTACATGAATAGGTACATAGGTAGGGTACTTATTTGAATAAGATATACAAAATATACACCTATGTTCTAATATAATTTCTAAATCAAGATAAATTTAAGTTACAATAATATATAAAAACACAACAAAACTTAAAACCTATTAAAAATAACATGTTGTCTTTAGATAACATAAATTATTTATTAGAATAAACACATGCCACAAAACTATAGGAAACTTAGAATATTTTTTTTTTCTTTATGTTGCAGAAATTCTTGTAAACTATAAAAACAATTTTCTATCAACCATCTACGCAGTTTAATTTTAAAATATTTAAATGGCAGTTCCCTTATGGTCTTTGGTAATTTGTTAAATATTGTAATGCACATATGATAAACATTTTTTTTTTTACTTAAAGTTGTATTACAAAAAGGAACTAAAATCTTTGTTGCATCTCTTGGTCTCTGTTTGGTGTAATTGTCACCTTTGAATCTAAAGAATTCATTATGTTTCCTCACAAACACCGATACCTCAAACCAATACATGCCGGTCAAGGTCAATAGTTTCAGTTTTTTGAATAAAGGCCTACAAGATTCAAGTGGACCGACACCGCATATAACTCTTACACATTTCTTTTGTACAATAAAAGTCTTATCATTGTCTGTTGAATTGCCCCATATTATTAGTCCGTATCTTAATAGTGATTCAGCATACCCACTATATGCTATGCGGGCGGTTTTTTCGTCTGATACAATACGAAGTTTCCTTAATGCATACACAAATCTATTTAGTTTACTGCATGCAGTAAACTAAATAGATTTGTGTATTGGAAACTCCACATTAACAACGTATGCATACGTTGTTAATGTGGAGTTTCCAATTACAAAATTTATCTAGACTTATACCTAAGAATTTAATACTTTCTGTTTCTTCTATGTTTTTGTCATTTATTTTAATGTTAATACTGTCGGAGAGTTTGCTTTTGTACGTATGAAATTTAATGAATTTTGTTTTAGGTATATTTACACATAGGTTATTAGATTCAAGCCATTTTATTACGGATTGTATAGCTTCGTGTATTTTATTTTCATTATATAGGTTTGTGCTTATCAAAAAAGTCTCGAGTCCGGACCTGCAATTTGTCAGTACTCCCGCTACTTGCCGATAGGGGGCGGCAATTACCGAACATTCGAGAAGAAATAAATTACAAATTTAATTTTAATTTTACTTACGAGTGGAAAGATATATTTATTCCGTTTGAATTTGATTGATCCATAGAACTTCTGCAAGATAAAACACAGCACTTCATGTTAATGCAATGAGTATGGGTCGGGAATACTTTTTAATCATTTAAAAGACTAAACAAATACATGACAACCTATCCGCTTCACAACGACAGTTGTACTGACGAAAGCGCCGCCTGGTCGCAAGTAGTGCAACTACCGTGTGACGTAACGACTACATTGGTGGCTGATGGACTACTTTGATTGCAACACCTCCTCTTTGTTTCTGCTCCGTGTTTACAGGTAATTCGCGACCGTAACAAACAATGCGGTTAATTTATTAAATAAAACCAGCAAGCTTTAAGAATTTGTTTAAAGTAACATGAATTATTAAAAGTACAGTTATTAAAATTCAGGACTGCCTTTCCAGGGTTTATATTAAGTACAGTTTGTGATAGGTAACCCTAGTGCGGTGTGTAATCATTTCATCACGGAATACCATCACTCCAGCGGTTGATGATTCAAAATCTTGATCAGATGTGGAAGCTTCTTGGTGAGACGTTGTTGGTTTCAAATTCATACTTTTGCTGATTTGATTTGTGATCTTACTTTTATTTTCGACTGATTGCTCGACATATGTAAGCTTCGGCCACTCTCTGTCAGATTTAAAGCCGCCATGCCGTTTGAGTGTTTTTAGGTTGTTGGCTCCAGTATCAGCAAGCAGTGGCTGATGATCGCCAAAAAAAAAAAAATGACCTGTAAATTGCTCTGGATTGGGCAAGGTTAAGTAAGTCGAAATCATTTTGGACAATTGTGCAATTTTGTTATTTCCCATTACTTGATTTGCGCATTTGCAGTTTCTCACAAAAAATCTGTCTGTTTTTACATCAACGGGAGGAAGTGCTTGATATTGTTGTAAAACTGCAAACGAGGTGTCACGGACGACGAAGGTTCGATCTATCTTGGTTTTAGTGTCACGAAGAGTAATCGTCATGACATTGTTGTCAGTCTATATCATCTTCCGTGATATTTACCATTTCGATACATCATCGTAAATGCCCAAAATAAGAACCATCTGCAACATAAACCAATATTTGTTGGTATTTATTAGGACCTACCTACTCTATACACTCAGGTTATAGACACTTTCACCGCCGAATAGGTACTCACGAGTCGGGGGCTTCATTTATAAACTTTTCCACATTTTGGCCTGTCAAGACTTTTGATTTTTTACACTTATCTGTCTGAATGTCTTTTCAGCATACCCGTCAGGTTGTGATAGTCTTTTATGTTTAATTTGTGCTTCACCAAAACGTGCACTTCACCATGGAGTAAGTAGGTATTCCAGAGAGATGAGGGCCTCATTTTCTTTGCACGGCCGTTAAAATAGCTAGAAACTAAAAAAGCATTGTTTTCGTAGGCAAGTTTGTATTATTCCTTTTAGTTCGGTGGTAATACATTTTCAATCACAAATGTCGCTTCCTGTTGAATATCGGGCGGTTTTAAACACATCTAAATGGAGGATTCGTCGATTGAAGAGTTAATTTTACAGTTGTATTTTAAATGCAGTTTTATATATATAACTATAATATCACGGAAACTCATGGAAACTCATCATCATCATGATGAGTCATGATGATGATGAGAAACAAACTCATGGAAACTAATAGAGAGAATTGCAAAACAAAAACACCGGCCGCGCTTTTGTTTCTTGACCGTGCTTTTTTTTTTGTTATGCTTTGATTGTACTGCCAAATTCTGAATAAAATCTGTTTGTACCTGACTATTTTTGAAACAAAACTCGACAATAATGGATATTCAAAGGAAATTGCTGGTGGCTTAAACTCACCAGTATAGTAATGAAATTCCATACAACTTTGCTAGCACCTATTAATAGCACGGAAAGGTCGACTTTGCTCAAATAAGGTTGTCAAAATAATTACCACATTACAGGCATTTTTGAGTAAAGACTAATAATCAAGACTTTTGAGGCCAATTGTAACTTAAATAATTGTGTTGATGATTCTGATGACTATAATTCTGTAAATACGTGTAATATTGTTACGGTCGCGAATTATTTCGGTACGTTAGCGCATATACCCCTTAAAACTAATCAACCACACACAAGGAGGAAGGAGGATCGACCTATACCTAATACCAACATCCTTGGAGGCCACTACCAGTCAGATAGGGTATTCTCTTCCTGATGGATCTCATACGGGCATTCTAGACACTTCAGTTATAGTGTTGGAGGTCACTCCGGGTAACTTTTTAAACTACATTCGGCGTCACCAAAATCGCACCTCTTCAAAAAAAAGTTTAAAACATGTCCCGCCAGTAACGAATACATTAAACCCAATTAATATTGGTATCAATTGAAAGTATGTTTAACGACCTTTAAATTAACAACAGTTAGAATTCCTAAACACAACAGATCTCAATAGCACGTAACGTTAAAAAAAATGTTGTCAAAATACGCATTGCAACGGCCACTAATTGCACCTCCCTACAAGGGTATGAAACGGGCGACCCGGGTTAAATGTGGGTCATTCGCTATTCAACCTTTGAAGTGAACACACGTGAACAGCTACAGCAAGAAAAATTCCCCAGAAGATGGATACCACTGCAGATGAAGCCGCTCAAGTCATTGCACTACTGCAATCAGGGATGCGGCAATGTGATGTTGCTCGGCAACTGAACTTGAGTCGTTTTGCCGTTCGACGAGTGTTCCAACGCTTCCAAGAGACTGGTGGCTATATCCGAAGACGTGGATCTGGAAGACAACGGTGCACATCCGAAAGAGACGATCGCTTCATTGTTTCGACGTCTTTACGTAATCGGTTCTCCAATGCTCTTGAGCTGCAACAACAACTGCGATCAGCTCGCAGAACTTCTGTAAGCGTCTCCACGATTAGAAGAAGAATGCGGGAGAAGAAAATTGCAGCTCATAGGGCTGCTACAGGGCCAAAATTGACTGCACAGCATAGGAGAGACCGGTTGCAATTTGCCCGTGACCATGTGGATTGGACAATAGACCAATGGAGGGCTGTGCTCTTCTCGGATGAGACGAGGGTGTGTCTTTTTGCAACGACAGGCGTCGAAGAGTGTATAGGAGGCAAGGGGAACGATTCGCACAAGCCTGTATTCAAGAGACAGTGGAATACGGGGGTGGCTCGTGCATGTTCTGGGGCGGCATGTCAATCGACGGTAAAACGAACCTTGTGTGTGTTTCTCGGACTGGAAGTGCTCGCGGGCAAGGGTCGCTGACTGCTGCTCGGTACATAACAGAGATCTTAGAGGAGCAGGTTGTCCCTTATGCGGGTTTTGTTGGCAGTGTGTTCACGTTAATGCACGATAACGCCCGCTGTCACACCGCTTTAATTGTAAGAGACTACCTGCAAGAAGTTGGAATCCCTGTTATGCGCTGGCCGGCGCGAAGTCCAGACCTGAACCCTATTGAGCACCTTTGGGATGAACTGAAACGGCGAGTACGGGCACGTGATCCTGCCCCTACCACTCTCCAAGACCTCCAAGATGCCGTCGTTGCAGAATGGGACAACATTCCTCAAGAGACTGTTGTCACATTAATTAGGTCCATGAGAGAACGCATGGAAGCAGTCATCAGGGCTAGGGGGGGTAACACTAGGTTTTAAGTTGTTTTTAAGGACTTTGTTGTAATTTTTTGCTGATAAAATAAAATTTAACTTTTTAATCATTTGCATTAGCTTGCTTTTTTTTATTCCCTGGTAAACAAAAAACCAAATCCATTGATTTATTCTGAAATTTAAATAAATTGCCTTTCCAATGATACCTTATAGTCATATGTCTACCATTGATTAATATGGTTAAAATGACTTTGAAGGGAATTCTTAAAGATTTTTGTGACGCCGAGTGTAGTTAGTAAGACAACAGAAGTTACCCCTTCAAATAACCACTTATTGTTAGAGAATAATAAAACGGTATCTTCTAGCATTATTAATCATAATAACAAAGAAACCAAAGGGAGAGCAACATACTTACTTTGAAACTATTTAATCAAAATATCCCAGGTTGCTTTTCCAAATTAATGGAAATATAATTGTTTTTAGAAAATACCAAGCTTGATGACATTTGTTTAACAGAACATTGGATAAAAGATCACCAAGTAATTTCAATTAACTATGAACATTATTGTGTAGTTATCCAATTCAGCCGAAAACGTATGATACAAAACACGTATGGCAGCTCATTAATTAAATCGAAAGAACGTAAAGACATCATCGGACTGTTTGTTGAACACACCATTGAATTGTCCTGTGTTGAGCTTGATAAGCATGTTATAGTTTGCGTATACAGACCTCCAAGTTACCAGAACCTATCTGTGTTTGATTCTGTAATGGAAGATGTGCTAAAGAAACTTTGTGCTAGTAGTAAGTCAATAATCGGCTTACTACTAGCACTAGTATGTGGTATGTGCTGATTTTAATATTAAAAAATAAATAAATTAAAAATAAAAATAAATAAACATACTATAATAAATTCAAATATAAATATATATTTGTCAAATATTTTTATTGAACCAACCCGAGTGACAGCTTCTTCTGCCACTTGTATGATCATAATTGAATGTAATTGTGACTACTTACACCAACAAATTGTAAATAAGTTGCCATCTGATCACAGTAGACAAACAATAACATTGTGCTCCTACATGCCTTTACAAAAAATTCAAATAAGGTTTAGGCCAATTACATGTAAAAATTTAGAGAAATTAAATATGTCTTTGGCCAATAAATTATGTGTTCAGGGTTTTTTTTAATAATATATGTGAGATAAATGAGTTCTACGCTGAGTTCTTTTCGCTATAATACACGCAATTTAATGACACTTTTCCACTAAAGACTAGAAGTATTTATACGAAGTTCTTATTTAGTGATTGGGTGACTCCAGGTATTCGTAAAAGCAGGGGAAAACTTCATGGCCAAAAGCAACACACGAATAATACAAGCTTTGAACAGTATGTTGCAAAATATTCTGAAACTTTTGAAAGTATGTGCTGAATAGCTAAAGCTCTTTATATTAGCAATAAAATAATATCAGCTGATGATAAAATAAAAACTACCTGGCAAATAATAAATAATGAAACCGGTAGGAAAAAATTGCATAATTTGGAATTTAATTTAAGGGGCGTCTAAACGGGCTATATTTTACGACAATTTGTGGCTGCAATTATTGGCAAACATTGCCCAGCCATCAAAAAAACATTTTAGTGCATTTTATGGCTGAGCAATCAATTGCAGGCAACATGTTGCAATATGGCTGCAATAGTATGGCCTTTGATTCAGAACCCTTTAATGAGCCGGCTACACATAAAAACATTTTGACATACCAAAAAATATGTGGCTATAATGCCGGGCCATCCTTAAAATATTGCATAGTGTGGCTGGTATTGCTAGCAATGTTGCCGGCCACAGTATTGCAGCCACAAATTGTCGTAAAATATAGCCCGTTTAGACGCCCCTTTAGAAACTGCACATGGCCTCATCAGCTGAGATGTAGAAATAGCTCAGGAATTTGAAAACTTTTTTGCTAATATTCCCCATATAACAACTAAAGCTTTAAATCCTCACCGGCGCTTTCTGCTGCTTTACTTAGAACGAATGTAAAGGCATGACCTTTGGTGTCTAGGTTTCAGCATACAAACCCCCTGGCTATTATAAAAGCTTTTAAAGATCTTAAAATTTTATCAACAGAAGATCTCTGGTGAATGCCTGTAAAAGTCTGTAGATCTATCATCGAAACCATTGCGCCCTATTTAGCATTCATATTTAACACCAGTGTAGACCAAGGAGTCTTTTCGGAACTCATGAAACATAGTAAAGTAGTTCCTTTGTTCGAATCCGGCGATAGTAAAGAACCCAACAATTATAGGTCTGTGTCAATTCTGCCAGTTCTCAGTAAGGTGTTTGAAAAGTTGATGGTCAATCAAATGTTACGTCAGTTTAGTAAAAATTCCATCTTTTATGAACAACAGTATGGTTTCACCAGAGGGCGTTGTACCACTGAGGCTGGTTTCACCCTAATAAAGAACATTTTTAACGTATGGGAAGAAGCACCAGATTACAATGGAATCTTTTGCGACCTCTTTAAGGCGTTTGATTGCGTAAACCATGAGACACTTATGCTGAAACTAGAGCACTATGGGATTAGAAATACAGCTCTTGATTTATTAAGATCATACCTGAAAGATAGAAAGGTTACAGTTCAAGTAAACGGTATAAACTCATTAGGGTCTGAAATGGCAATGGGCGTTCCTCACAGTTCGATATTGGGTTCATTCCTCTTTTTACCCCAATTACTTCAAAATCAACCGAAGATGGTGTTATTTTCATTGATCTTTAAGATAAACCGACGGTTACAAAATCTTGACGACGTGAATAGCTCTATTCTTCAGGACCATGTTTTGTTTACGGTAAATATTTTGGTACTAAATTAAAAAAAGAAACCAAATGCATTGGATATAAATTACCTAATGTTAGAAGTAGCGAATGTGACATCATATTGAATTGAGAAAAACTGGAATTTATTAATCACACGGTAATGGCTAAGCTCCGCCGCTTATGCTGTTAGAAAGATAAGACAGTTAACAGATGCAGAAACCGCTCGTTTGGTCTATTTTAGCTACTTCCACAGCATTATGTCGTATGGCATTTTACTGTGGGGTCGGGCTGCTGACATTGAATCCATCTTTATTTTGCAAAAGAGCGCTGTCAGTGCCATTTATAATCTATGTCACCGCGAATCTCTCAGGGAACTATCTAAAAAGATTAATATTCTGACGGTACCTTTTTTTTTTGAGGATGGGAAATCATCAAATAACTTCTCCCGCTCTGGGCAGAGTAGGAGGGCGTGTCAGACTCTTACTGACTAAAACCCACCCGTGTTCCTTCAGTTGCCTGTGCCAGGGGCCACGGTATCCCTCTCGGACTTTCCCGCAACCCTAGCAGGCATCGGCCCTAGCGGACCCCGTCATTGGTGCTGACATCTCTTTGAGGCGCGCGTGGAACACAACGCGCCGTCGCCGTCGACCCGAGCCTGGTCCTTATCGAACGGCGAGCTGCCCGTTGCTCGCCGTTCGCAAGACCGCGCCTACGGTGGCCGGGAACCGGCCTGCGATTCCCGACGCCCAGGGCGTCTCCTGCGGCGGCTAGGGACGCGAGGGCGCGAATTTTGCCTCTCCCTCACGCGTTCCGCCTCCTCCTTCGCGAACATTACTGCTTCGCAGAAGAGGTGACGGCTTCCCAAGCCCTCTCGCTCCGTACCATGGCCTGGACCAGAGCCGGACGCGAGAGATCGCCACCGCCAATCGCCTCCATGAGGACACGGCGGTGCTCCGCCCAAGCCGGGCAGACCTCCACCGTATGCTCCACCGTGTCCTCCGGGCGATCCACACAATGGTGACACCCGGGCGTTTCCTCCCGCCTTATCCGGTACAGGAACCTCCCGAAACAACCGTGTCCGGTGAGGACCTGCGTCAAGCGGAAGGTGAGGACGCCGTGGCGCCTCTTTAGCCACTCCTCAAAGAGGGGACTTATCGCCGCAATTGTGGCGTGCCCAGCGCTGGGTTGTGACAATCGCACTCCCAGGCCGCCCTGAGATCCCGCCGGAGCTCCGTCCGCTGTAACGTGATTTCTCGCGGCAGCGGAGCTACGCCCCGTCGTTTCGCCTCCAGTTCGTAGGATTTTTGCCTCCAGATCTTATGGCGGTAATCCGGCAAGGAGGCTCGCCGCCTCACCGGAGACCGTACGGTACCCCCGGACCAGCCGGGTGGCCATGACCCTTTGGGGCGTGTTCAACAGGCGAGCTGGCCGCCGCCTCAAGGAATTCTGACGGTACCTTGCCAATTAATTTATGAAAATATTATGTATGGAAAATCTACATCTTTTTAATAAAATATGTGATATACATAATTTTAATACTAGAAATAAAGATAAAATAGATCAACCATTTTTCCGATTAGCATATATACATCTTTTATGTGTGTTAAATGTTGGCATATATTGCAATTAAATTAAAGAAAATTTTAAACTCATATAAAAAGTTCACTTTGTAAAGAAGCATAATAAATTACAAAGAGGATTATATCCGAGATAAGAATGCTTGAAAATATGCTGGTCCAGCTCCATAGGAGAATCTAGAGTCCAGACAAAATCAAACTTGTTGTTACCTACTTTAATTGTATAATTTATTATTTTTATGACATTCGATTTTTATTCTGTTATTACTTTAACTCGCATACTGTAATGTTTGTATTTTTTTACTTACGTTTTGGCTATTTTAATTAGATCTTATATTATACGTTCTCTCCAATTATCTGCATGGCCATTGTCTGTAGTTTAACCATTCCTAGGCCTCTATATTTTAAGCTATTTAGATTTTCTAGTGCTCTCCCAATGTTTATTTACCTTTTGTAATGTCAGATAATGACAAGCCTAGGTTTTATTTTTAATGTATTGCTAGAGCTGCCAGTAGGTTAGGTTGTATAGGTATTAGACCTTATTATAAACTATTATTCTTCTTTTATGTTCTAGAATCATTGTTAAAAATTTTAAATGTCAACCGATCCGAAAAGGAAGGGAGCCGGGACCGTCAGACCAGATTACTCTTGGTGCTCGCCTTGGCAGGAGGTCCTGAAATTATGTAGCGCTCGGTGGGAGGGCTGTGTCCTCTGATAGTGTGGGCTGTGCCTGAAAACAAATCTACGCGTCCTTCTACACCGGACATCGAAAGTCGCTAGACCGGCGATGGCTACCCTTGGCGTCAGTTCTGGATACTGACGCAAGAAGATTACGTCGTGGTCTGCAATAAACTAGTGACGCCGACGGCTCGTAGATCTCAGCCCTCTGCCTGCCTTCTCTACCACGGCCTGCCCCTCCGAGGTCGGTGACGTGGTCTGACTCAAGGACCCTCCTTTACAACCTGTGAGCCTCTCTAGAAGAAACGCTTGGACCTTCAACTTTTACCCCGGTTTCCCTGGCCTTATATTCTACATCAATTATATTATTTTACCATTTCTTCTTTTACTTTTTCTTTTAAGCCGGGACTCCTCCAGTTCTGGTGATAGTTTCCTCCTTGACTTTTTGACCTCCTTGACTTGACTTACATTTTCCCCCTCCCGGGAAAATGTAACGTTACAATACTGATTACTCACAGATTGACTTATTACTGTTTAAAAATTTGGAAAATGGTATATTTTTACAATGTTTGTAAATATGTGAGCACCATATATCTATCACATAATTAACTTAGGTATTTGTCATTGCTATATTTTTATTTAGTTTTACCTATTATGGTATGGTAGTTTTATTATAGGCCTTTAATAATTATATAATTAATGTATAACAAATATTGTAACACATTTTGAAAAGAATAACGGTGGAGTTTCTTGCCCATTCTTCTCCATACGAAACTACCTTTTGGAAGGGGCGACTAGAATATATTCTATTTTAATGTAAATGACGAATGTGATGACGTTCAAAAGTGCCTGTTAGGTGCCTACTTGAAATAAATGCTGGACTTTGACACAGCCACAAAAAATCAACAACCAGCTGCGCCATGCAGCCAATCTTCTCGATCGGCCAACTAAATCATTCAGTCTCTCTCTGGACCGGGATAGGTTAAGTTTTCATTGTATTTTACTAAGAGAATGCAAGAGCTAGCAAAATGAGTTGGAAAATTGGAACATTCTGACTCAGGTACCTACTAGGAAAAGAAATTTTTTTTTTACAAAAAAAATATAAGAGCGAGTGAAGCGAGCTCGAAAATCAGAGCATCCTGACTGTGATACTTGGTTTAGCTGTCATTGTGATTTTACTGAGAGAATTATGCAAGAGCGAGCTCGAAAATTTGAGCACTTTAATTTAGATAGGTTAGGTTTTCTGTGTGAATAAACAAATTAAAGAACTTGAGAATTGGACTGCGCCTGTAGATTGAACGTTATTTGTTTCTGTTAATTTAGATTAGGTAGCTTTTCAAAAAGAATTTGAGGGTTTGAAAAATATTTCACGAGTTTTTGCTTCCACGGGGCTACTTAGCGTTGACACGGCGATAGCTATGCCCCTGCACTTGACTATCGTGAAGATGATTTTAGCTCCCCCTGGCGCCGCCTGACGCTGCTCTGGTTGTATATGGATGTGTCCACATACGGATACTTACTATCTGTTCTAATATTTTTTTTATTCATTAATTATTAACTGGTAAATAAAAAATACGGATTGTATTCTTCACCTACCTTAGAGAAGTTGTTGAGCTGATGGCACATGGAGTCGATGCCGAGCGCGTACTCCTTGTTGCGCATGTCGGTCTCCAGCTCATGTTGTGTCGCGCGACAGTTCTTAGACTGTGCCCGCACCTGCAGGACAAACACAGTATACACTACATTATACCTAACGCCATTTTTTTTTCTGACGCTATGTCGCTAACAGAAGTCCAAGAATCAGTAAGAAACATTCCATCTGATTTGATAGATATCATCTGATAGCGTAGATAAAACTAGGTTTCATTTAATTCCCTTCGCCTATTAATTCAGTCAACGAATGGCCAAAAGGGGGTGTAGAGTGAGTACACAAAAAGTCCTGACGTCTAGGTGGTGAGACCGAGAGAGGCACAAAGTTCCCATTATTGGGTGTTTCGCTTATATCTCAAAACAGTGCGTCGTTGGGAAAAAAATATGTTACTAAATGAAAGCTTATAAAATTGTCTACAACTTTTATTCAATTCACTTTTTCCGAATCTTATTAATAATATTCTAATTAAATTAAAATTAAGATCACAATTAAAATATAAATTAAAATAATAGTTAAATTACTGATTTAATAATCCCTTATTAAATCAGTAATTTAACTATTATTATTTAATTCCGATAAATATTAGATATTTAATGCCGATAGGGTGTCATCTCCGCTGTGGAAGTCCCCTTCCACAGCGGAGATGACACCCTATCGGCTACAGTCTTTAAGCTTACGTTGCGGCTGCCACGCATTCTGCAGATCAGGGATACCGTTCTTCTGCGAATGATGGCATGAAAGCCATCCGTGCCAAACAGCGCGAACACCCCCGATGCACTACAGAAACGTGGCAGCCCCAACATCATCCTGAATATATTATTATACTATTTATATTATTATTTATATATTATTATTATTATTATTGTATTTAACTGTTGTGAATGCAGTCCGTGACCCAATCTTGTGATGGTACGTCGAACGCGACCCATACATGTACACAGTGCAACAAGTCATTCAAATCTTTGAAAGGCCTCAACATACACACTACAAAAACACACAGGAAATGTACTAGCCAAAACAGTTCACCTTTAGACATCCATCCCATTATTCCGAGTGCGCCTACTTATGTAGCCAACGATCCAACTCCTTTCCACACATATCTTAGCCATTTGAAAAATAGTATACCCATAGTTAAAAGAATCCCTCGAGGAGCTCGAATAACCGTTGCTACACATTTGTCACAATTAATCCAGAAATGTTACATAAGCAATTGTACTCAAGACTGGCAGAACCTATTTTTATTTTCATACAGTACACTACATATAATAAAAGCTGATGAACCGAATTTATCCTTGACACAAAAGATTAAGAATAACTGTGTTGTAAGCCCCTCGCCTTCTCCCGCACCTCTAATCAAACATGAAGCCCCTCGTAATCGCAACAAACTCATCGAAAACAAAATCTGTGACGGAGATCTCAAAGGTGCCGCTCGCCTTTTGTTCTCCAACGACGTGCTATCACCAGATACCCCTGACACCCTTCAGGCCTTACGGACAAAACATCCTCCAGCTCCTGTAAACCCATATTTTCTCGACCCACCAACAGCAGGGCAAGCATGCCTTCAAATTCAAAACAAAGATGTTACGGATGCCATTTTATCTTTTAAACCAGGTTCGGCTGCAGGTTTGGATGGAATCTCACCCCAACATTTGAAAGACTTAACATCGCATTCTGTGGGTGATGCAGGCGAGCAACTTGTAAATTCGATCACTAAATTAATCAACTTTATGTATTACGGTAATGTCAATCCAGAAATTGTTCCCATTCTTTTCGGCGCGAACGTCATTGCCCTCACCAAAAAGGACGGAGGGGTGAGACCAATTGCTGTTGGATCAACACTACGACGTCTGGCCTCCAAAATTGCTGTTCGACATATTTTACCAAAATTAAATTCGGAATTTGAACCCGTACAGTTAGGCTTCGGTGTAAAAGGAGGGTGTGAGGCAGCCGTCCATGCTCTACGCTCTTTCCTAACATACGGACAGCCTGACGTGTTGCTCAAAATTGATGTCAAAAATGCATTCAATTCGGTAAATAGGGATACCCTGCTGACGGAAATAAAACAACATATACCGGAAATATACAATTATCTTCTTCTCAGTTACGCTGACCCAACAAAATTGTTATATCGTTCTAATGAACTGTCCTCGGAAGTAGGTTGTCAACAGGGTGATCCCCTTGGGCCTGCAATTTTTAGTTTGTGCTATAAATCCGATAATCAAAAATTTAAATTCTAAATACAACGTTTGGTATTTGGACGACGGAACCCTAGGAGGTGATGTGGATACTGTGTTTTCGGACCTTTTTTTAATCAAAAATAAATTTGAAACCATTGGTTTGGAGCTTAATTTTAGCAAATGCGAACTTTTTATAAATAACAACATCTTAAATTTAAATGACGTAAAACAAAAATTTAATATTTTGGCTCCAAATATTAAAATAGTTAACAGTAATTCTCTTTACCTTTTAGGTTCTCCAATTCTTGATGAATCTATTTCTGAATATATTATTAATTCAATTACTAAATTTCAAAATTCTGCTGACCGTCTCCTTGAAATTAGTCCACATTATGCACTTTGCATCTTAAAATTCTGTCTTTTCGTCCCAAAATTTACGTATGTGCTCCGTTGCTGCTCCTTTTGGAATCACCCATATCTTTTGACACAAGTAGACGACTTAATCAAAATTAGCTTAGAATCGATTCTTAATATGCAGCTGAACGAGCAATCTTGGACCCAAGCATCCCTACCCATCCGTTATGGTGGTTTAGGGATTCGCAAAATTTCCAGTGTCGCTTTACCAGCCTTTCTATCTTCTGTCCATAGTTCAGCAAATCTCAGAAGTAAAATTTTAAGGGCATCCCCTTCTAACTTTGAGATTGCTGGCTTGGAAGAAGCTAGAAACGCTTTCTTAATTGCATGCCCAGGTCAAAATTTTCCAGTTTCTCCAAATTCACAGAGGAGCTGGGACGACATAAACTGCAAATTGACTCACAACAATCTTTTGAACTGTAGTACAGGTTCGGCGCGTGCTAGGCTTTTGGCCGTGGGTGCGCATGAGGCCGGCTACTGGCTTCACGCGTACCCTTCGTCAAATACAGGAACATTTCTTGAGCCTGACACGCTCCGAATCGCAACCTGTCTACGGCTTGGGGTTCCGGTCTGCGCACCTCATAAATGTCCCTGTGGCAGTGATGTCGACAAGCTAGGACATCACGGACTATCATGCCAAAAAAGTGCAGGCCGCTTCTCGAGACATGCCGCACTTAACGATATCATACGCCAGTCCCTTGCCACCGTCAACGTGCCAAGTCTACTTGAGCCGACTGGTATTGCAAGAGACGATGGCAAGAGACCGGACGGTATGAGTTTGATTCCATGGAAGATGGGCCGGGTGCTGGTATGGGATGCAACCTGTTCAGACACGCTAGCCCCTTCCCATCTACATGGAACCAACAACAGAGCTGGTGCGGCTTGTGAAGCGGCTGAAAAAGCTAAAACATGCAAATACAGGGGTCTAGGCTCCGAATATGATTTTGTCCCATTCGGTGTCGAGACCCTTGGTCCGTGGGGTCCTAGCGCTATAAAGCTTTTTAAGGAAATAGCAAAAAGGTTAGTCGACATCACAGGAGACCGAAGAGCTGGCAGCTACCTCGGACAAAGAATTAGTCTAGCTATTCAAAGGGGGAACGCTGCCAGTATCTTCGGAACCTTGCCTAAAGGGACTCCTTTTAATAATATATTTTAGTTTTTATCCTTGACATTGTATTTGATAGTAGTTAACGTTTTCCTTATCCTTGACATTGTATGGTTTTAATAATTAATTTAATAAATAAAGATTTCTTATTATACTGGATGTGAAGGGCATCCAGCGATCTTTTGGTGTGACAGACCCACAGACTTCCATGTAAAAGCTCTGACAATATGCCTTAAAAAGCGTAAACTTCACTTGTTCAGAGCAATGGGAGAATCTGCGGGCCAGCATATTACCTCCGACCGCTAGAGCCCCTCGCTCCCTCTCAAATTATCAATGTCTACATCGTCCTGAAGGTCGTCGGTAAGGAAATATCCCAGATACTTAAACTTTAAAGACACGATTTACGCTCAAGCCATTTAGGGTAACATTGTGACAAAGATCAGGACATTCACCGGCGGCCTTAAATACCATGTATTCACTCTTCAGTACATTATATGAAAGGCCATGTTCATCAGCATAGGCCGCACACACTTTTAACACCTCTCCGAGACCCCCCGCCATCGGGCTCAGCAGCACCATATCGTCCGCGTAGCTTATATTGTTATTGCACACGCCATCTATCGAGCAACCGACGCGCTTGCTACTGAGCTCGATGATGAGGTCATTAACATAACATACACGTTGAAAAGCTTGGTAGAGGTTAGTCCTCCCTTTTTTTTTTTTTTTTTGTTACGGGGTGAAATCCTCATGGACTACCTCCGCCTGGGAAAAAAGCGGAGGGGCGGGCCGGACTCTTACCGGCTAAAACCACGCCGGTGTCTCCTCGCACGTGCGCGCGGGGCCGCGGGAATCCAAATTCTTCCGCAGCCCCACACTAGTGCTCGCCCGGTCTGTCCGAGCCTCGTCTCCTGCACGGGGTAGTGAGGTGTTTAACTACCCCGTGCATTGCCTCTGAGGCGCGCGCCTCCGCCTCGGGTCCATCAAATAGGTGGCGAGGACTTCCCCAAGTCCCACGCCCCTGGACCCATTCATGGGGGCCGGAAAAGGGCGTTGTCCGCCCTTCTCCTGCGCCCGGTGCGCCTTCTGCGGCCGGGGAAGGGAGTCGAGATCTCCCTCTCCCGTTCCGCAGTTTCCTTTTGCGACATCACGTCCTCGCAGAAGGACACCACCGCGTCCCACGACTCTGCGCTACCGACCATCCTCCGCACTACGGCCGGCAGCGACAGATCGCCTCCTACTTCATTTGTGAGGACACGGCGCTGCTCCTCTCAAGCTACACACTTGGCGAGCGTGTGTTGCGCCGTGTCCTCCCCGCAATGGACGCAATGGTGGCACCGAGCGTCCGGCTCCCTGTCTATGCGGCACAGGTACTTGCCGAAGCAGCCGTGCCCCGACAGCACCTGCGTCACCCTAAACGACAGGGAGCCGTGCCTTCTCCCGAGCCAGTCGTCGAGTACTGGCCGGATCGCCTCGACGGTAGCGAGGCCGGCGGTAGGGCGCAGAAGCATCTCCTTCGGAGCTCCTCTCGGCGCAGCGCGATCTGCCGCTGCACCGGCCTCAATTCTCAATTCTTTATTGCGTACCATAATGTTTACATAGATGTTAGGGTTATTTTATTTTAGTCACAATTATGGACCCTGTCGGGCACAGCATACATTAAAACAAGGAGAGAGGAGGAAGGATACAGAGTGTTTGTTACAGCCGCCGGAAGTGGGGCCCGAATTCCCATCGGCTGTCGAGCACCAATCCCAGATACTTCATGGTGGACTCGACAGCTATCCGGGCCCCGTTGACCACGATGTGTGATCCCGGCGCCGGCGCAAGTCGGGGGCCATGAAACACCATGGCCTCCGACTTGTTTAGGGCCACCTCCAGGCCCAGGTGCCGGATGCGGTTCACCACCTGTGACACCGCAGCCGTGGCTATCAACGTCGCTTCCCTGTGCGAGCTCCCCCGGGCAGCGACAAGCGTGTCGTCCTCATAACACGTCATGTTGGCGCCCGACGGGAGCTCGCCTCTCAGCACCCAGTCGTAGCCGATGTTCCACAGAAGCGGTCCCAAGACCGATCCCTGTGGAACACCGCACGACATGAGGTGCTTGAAAACATGCTGGTCCAGCTCCATAGGACAATCTAGGGTCTAGACAAAATTAAAACTTGTTGCTACTTTGATTGTATAGTTTATTATTTTTATGACATTGATTTACATTCTGTGACTACTATATGTCACACACTGACATATTAATTGGTTACATAATTTGGGAAATCGTATACTTTTACAATGTTTGTAAATATGTGAACACCATGTATCTATCACTTAATTAACTTATTTATCATTGCTACGTTTATTAAATACTTTTTACCTATTTTGGTAGGGTAATTTTTACTATAGGTGCATCGTCTTCACATATAATTATATAATTAATGTATACAAAGTATTGTAACACATTTTAAAAGAGTAACGATGGAGTTTCTTGCCCATTCTTCTCCATACGAAACTACATTTTGGAAGGGGCGACTAGAATCAATTATATTTAAATGTAAATGTTGACGTTCAAAAGTGCCTTTTATGTGCCTATTTGAAATAAATGCTTTGACTTTGACTTTGACCTCCAGATAAGCCCCTACCGTACGGCGGAGGTAGGGAGGCACGCGATGGTATTTCAGAGCCTCCCGAATACAACTCCAGGGTAGAGTGTTGAATGCGTTGGAGATGTCTAAAGACACCGCCAGCACCACCCCACCCTGGGACACCGTCTCCTCCGCCAGGGCCCTCACGCGCATGATGGCGTCTATGGTGGAACGCCCCCGACGAAAACCGAATTGGTTGTCGTTCAGGGCCGGCCCCTCCCTGCACAAGTGGCTGACGAGGCGATCTGCGATAATGCGCTCAAAAAGTTTGCCCGCCTTGTCGAGCAGCACTATGGGCCGATACGCGGACGGCGAGTCCGCGGGGCGCCCCTCCTTCCTGAGCAGGACCAGCCTCCCCTCCTTCTACACACTGGGCAACTGACCCTGCTCCAGACATGCCGTGAAGAGCCCCCTCAGCTGGGGCTCCAGCTCCTTCAGAGCCAGGACGAGAGCTCGACTAGGAACTCCGTCGGGTCCGGGCGCTGTGTTCTTAGCCCGGAGTCGCGACACGGCCGCTCTCGTCTCTGCTTGCGTCACCTCGGGGACATCGGTGCTCTCCTCTTCTGGAGAGTATGTGGCTGAGGGCGAAGCCATCCCCGGGGGAACGTGTCCCGTTCGCTCAGGGAAGAGGGCCGATACTACCGCCTCTAGCAACTGGGGTTGCATGCTTTGCACCAGTGGAGGCGCCCAGGGACGCAACTTGCCTCGTACCCAACGGTAGGGGCGCCCCCACGGATCCCGATCTAGGAACCCCAGCAGCTCTTCCCTGGCACGCGACTTAGAGTCGCCGATGGCCAGCCACAGAGTCTCCTTGGACGCGCGGTACACCTCATACAGCGCGTCTTCCTCGACGGAATCCCGTCGACGTCGTCTCCGGTATCGCGTGTACTGGCGGCGAGCCGCAATGCACTCAACGCGCAGCCTCGCGATCTCGTCGGTCCACCAGTACACCTGGCGCCTTGCGGACTGTTGGCGGACACGGGGCATGGATGCGTCGCAGATCTGCGTCATCGCCCCGCGAAACCACAGCGCCACCGCTTCGACGTCGACGGGGCCGTCCGTCGTCGACTCCCAAATCCAGGACTGGACTAAGGCAGCTTCCTGGAGTAGTTCCTTGTCGATTTTTGTATTTTTGTATGTATATATTGCTTATCTTTTAAACGTCGCAACGGATTTTAATGTGGTTTTCATCAATAGGCAGAGTGATTTATGACGAAGGTGCATGCATATTATACCTAGTAGAGAAAGGCCGACAATTTCAAAGACATGTAATGTGATGTCGTAAAAAACATATTTTTGTGCGCTTACATTGCAAACGCCTGCTAAATCTTACGAGATAGATCAAAATAATGTATTACGGAATTTTATATTTTAAAAAGATATATGTCTATCTCCTAAGGATAACCCACAGTAACCATTTTTATCGTTTACATATTACAATAAAATAATCCTCTCTCTCTAGCCCGTTGAAGAACCAGAGTATCCTCTGCCTCCAGTCACTCCAGACGAAGTGCACGATATCATTAATGGTCAGAAACCCCGCAAAGTCCCCGGCTCAGATGGAATCACCAATCGGGTGTTCCAACTCTTCCCTGCCCACCTAATAGTGCTTCTGGATACCATCTTCAATGGTGCCTTGAGCAATAACATCTTCCCACAAGTGTGGAAAAATGCCACCGTCATCGGTATTTCTAAGCTCGGCAAGCCCAAGTTCGAGCCCACGAGTTAACGGCCCATCAGCCTATTCACTGTTCTCGGTAAAATCTATGAGAGCTTATTTAAAAGCGTCTCAGAAATTATGCCGAAACAAAGGGCCTCATCCCCAACGAGCAGTTTGGTTTTCGAACCCAACACTCCTGCGTACAACTGGTCCACCGCATCATCGAACACATAAACGTTGGTTCCCAACGTGGTTCGAAGACGGGTGCTGTATTCTTCGACATAGCGAAAGCGTTCGAAAAAGTCTGGCACGGCGGCTTATTATATTATTATAAGCTTACAAACTCAAGTGTGCCAGACCGTCTCGTGGTCATCTTACGAGACTTTTTGTAGAACCGCAGCTTCCGCTATCGCATCGAAGGAGCACTATCCTCATCCCATCCCATACGTCCAGGAGTCCCTCAGGGCTCTGTGCTTGCTCCCGTCATGTTCACGCTGTTCACCAGCGATATCCCTTAGAGTAAAAAGGCTCAGTTGGCTCTGTTCGCAGACGACACGGCCATTTACTACACCGGCTGCAGGCAAGTCCCGATATCTCGCACTCTCTAAACCGCAGTCGACAAGCTCGGCGCGTGGTTTGGAAAGTGGAGAATCGAAGTCAATCCCGACAACAGTCAAGCGGTTCTCTTTACGACCCACCTTCCCTCGACCGATCAGCATGTTCGGCAAGCCGATCCAATCGGGAGACGCGAGCCAAATACCTAGGTGTGATCATAGATGAGCATCTGTCTTTGTCTTGTCTCCGTTTTGAATGCACGTAGTAAACTGTCCCTCAAGTGTAAATTGCGCATTTACACAGCGTGCTTTCGTCCAATAATGGCTTACCTGTGCAGTCTTCGCACACTCAAAGCCCCACCACATCCATAGAATGCAGCCACCCTTTGGTTCGTTTGTAACGAAATCCTCCACCTTGACCTCAAAATCACTATCCATCAATTCATGAAACGCAATTCCAAGCATTTCTTCGATACTGCCGCCAAGCATCGCAACCCTCTGGTTGTCGAGGCCGCCCGTTATGTCCCTTCCAAAATTAGCAAAGTCCGCCGTCCAAAGCATGTCCTCACCGACCCCGGTGACCTCATAACCCTCCTCCAGGAAAGCAGTAGGGCCACCAGTACATTGCACAAGAAACACCAACCCTTATTCCAAACTCGCCGCCGAGGTGCCTCGCGACGACCCCGACGTAATTGTCCCCGCAGACCCTTGCCGACGAAGTGCCAGCCTGCGGAGCCTGTAGCTTTAAATTCCCCCGTTAATATTAATCATCCGAACTTTATCCAGCCTATCACACCTTGCTGTCCTCCCCCAGAGACGCCCTAAGCCGAGATCCGTACCCCACAGGCGTGCCCTCAGCGTGCACTTGCTTAGTACAGTAAGAAATTCGTCCCTGGCTTTGAGTCCGCATAAGGCAGCCATTGGATAGTCCGGTTAAGCCGGAAAAGTGACGACCTCTCAAGGACAACTGCGCGAAGCCACTCAAAAAAAAACGCGCCTCCCTCTATAGCATTGAATGATTTGCATCGATCGGACGCATTTATCGGAGCACTCCGGGACGGGTCGCTTTAATAAATAATAATAATAATAAATTTGTTTATTTATCCCAAAAATAAATACACACAGACACAGTTCAGAACAAATCAATACAATAGAATAAGCACAAAAACTTAGCTTCTATGCATACAAAAATAATGAAACCTGTCTCTTAAACTAGGGAGAAAACCTGTATCTTAAGAGACAGTGATCGGCCAGAATTTAAATTTAGTAAAACTAAAACTTTCAAGAGTGAAACTTACGAGAGTGAAAGTGTGTCGATTACCATTACTTATGCATATTAATATTAGTGTTAGTGTTATTCAAGTATGTGTGAGTGTTGAGGTGTATGTACATACACTTCAAGGGAGGAGAGTGTACCGATGCATGTGTGAGGGTGTGTATGTGTGTGTGAGAATGAGATATTGTGGGTGTTTTTGAAGTGGTTAATTATGACAAGCGATGTGTGATAGTAGTATAGACTCTGTTTTAATATAGTCCTGCTGTATGAGCCAGTCAGAAGTTTTTGATTTGACATTGAATTTATTTAGGTCTATTATGTCTAGTTCTTTCTGTATTCTCTTAAAAACATGATGACTTAGGATATAGTATTGACGTCTTGCAAATGTGGTTTTGTACTGTGCACCTGGGGGAACATATGTACGCTTACTTGGATCAGATGGGGGTAAGCGGGCATGTGTCCTCAGGACAGATTGGAGAATGAAGAGCTGCCGAACCGTCAGCACTTTGCAATCAGCGTAAAGTTGCGCTGTAGGGTATCTGTAGGGTTTCCTTAGCATAACTTTAAGTACAGCCCTTTGAGCCCTCTCTGCTCTTAGAAGATAAGTCTTTGCTGCCCCACCCCATACAGTCACACAGTACCGAATAATCGATTGGCATAATGTGAAGTAAGTACACCATTTGTAGAGTGTCAATACTGGCGGATTCTCGGAGAGTTTTGAATATGTGAATAAGACGTAGTGTTCGAGAAGTTAGTGTATCGAGTTGTTTATCCCATTTTAGTCCATCGTCTATATGCACACCCAAATATTTGACACTTTTTACTCTGGCAATGGAAGGGCATGAACACGATATTCGCTGATTCTGGCATGAGTAAGCCGTTATCGTGAAACTACTTGTAGGTTTCGTGTTGGACCGGATCGCAAAAGGCAGGTAAAACGTTTTCTTTAAACTCAATGTCAGCAAGTTTAGGTCAAGCCAGTTCATAATTGAAGATATTGCAAATTCCGCCTTTTGTTTCACATCTTCCCAGGAGGGCCCATCAACCAGAATCGCTGTGTCATCTCATCATCTGCATATGCATAAACCTTACAAGCTGGTACTGACACTCTACAAAGGTCATCTATCAAGAAAAAGGGTGGGGCCTATAATGCTTCCCTGGGGAACACCATACAGCACAACCTCTTCATCACTGTAGCTAGAGCCAATCTTTACCCGCTGTGTGCGGTTCCTCAGGTAATCTTTGAAGATCTCCAAAGCCATGCCACGTACACCCGAACGCGCTAGCTTGGAAATCAGTTTTGGGACAGAGATTGTGTCGAAAGCTTTTGACAAATCCAAGAAAATACCAAGGCACTTTGTTCTATTGTCCAGAGTCTTAGAAATAGATTGCGTTAGATCCAAAACTGCGTCTTCAGTGGAGACTCCAGACCGGAAGCCGTACTGATTGTCCGCTATAATTTTGTATTTACCGAGAAAGCTTCTTAGATTTTGATTGAGAATCTTCTCGAGGATTTTCGAGAGCGACGACAGCACTGATATAGGCCTATAATTATCGACACAGCCTCTGTTACCTCCCTTAAAAATTGGATGTACTATGGCTTCCTTCAGAGAATCTGGAAAAACTCCTGTCTCAATGCAGAGATTGCAGATATATATGTTATCGGCGATACTAGAATATGACGACATGACTTTAGGAGCGAGGAAGAGATTCCATCCCAGCCTACGGCACAGTCGTGGCGCATCTGGAGTATAATAGTTTCTATGTCACATTCATTAACTTACTATAAAACTTAACTTAACGTTAACTTACTTTACTTAGTATAAAACAAAATCGCTGCCGGCCTTTGTCCTCCCTCCTGTCCCTTTGTAGGCTTTTTTCCCCTTTGGCGCAACGGATTGATGCGGTTTTCACCATCAGTTAGATATCTTTTCACGTAAACCACGTTATCATTTCTTGCGTAAACCATTGAACAGATTACGCAAGATTTTTGCAAGGATATCCCGGTTGCACGTTCCTGAGAGATACTTTGTGCCCCACTCCGGCTCACCTCCTAGACGTCAGGACTTTTAGTAAGTTCACTCCCTAAGCACCCTGAACAAGTTTCAGAAGGAAACACTTAGGACCCTGCTCTCGTACTCTACAACTCCTTTATTAACTGGACTATATGTATATTTTGATTTTACATGGAAAATAATTATTTTGTCGTTCACGACTCTATCTGGAATGAATGTGAATGATGGCACTCGTACCTTTTCGAGCATATTCCGGAACTTGTTCTGGCATTCGCGCAGAATGGCGACTTCTCTGAGCAGCGACTGTTCCACAGCGTCGTGCACCTGCTCCAGACCTACCGGCAGAACAATAAGCGATCTAAATTTGTTTATTCAAATTAGGCTGAGAATCATCACTCTTTGAACGTCAAAATTACACAAGACAACCCCCAAAACGTCCACTTTGTAGTGTTTTAGCTGCTAAACTATTCGTGACTGACTGGTTACGGGCTACGCGACGGTAGTACGGCAGAGGTCTTGAAGAGAGCCAGTGAGCAATGAGTGTTTTCGGCTTACGTACTTACATCGACGAGTTTTATTAATAGACATAGACATATTGTAAAGCAAACTTATATTTTTAGATTTATCGAGGACCTTCACAGAACAACACGCCTGGAATCCCTGAAGAGTTAGGCCGAAGTGTACTTATAGGTACTACACCCACATGTGCAGGGCACTAACTTCGGGCCCCTTCTTTTTCTACTATTAGTTAAAGATCTCCTCACATGTGAAAAACACTCCACAGTTTTAATGTATGCTGATGCTGTTAAAGTTGCTTTTGCAGTAAATAACTCTAGTGATACGGCCATACTTTAACTCTATATCGGTTTTTATCTAATTTTGTTTTTTTTTATTAAATTTTGGTCAACGTCTGGAGTTGGACGGCCGGTCACCTATGTAGTTTAGTTTATACAAACTACGGGGAATTAAAGAAAGTCTCTTTGATCAATAATTGCTACTAACTTATCTACAAGGTGGGCCAAAAGAAATCGGGTCCTTCCCCGTAGTCAAACTATTTTGTCCAACTGATTTGACCACAAGGAAATTTGACGATGGATCTTTCCCTGTGGTCAAACTACTCCAATGATCCTACCTGTATATAAAGTTTGACTGCTGTAGTGTACAGTTATGACAAAAATTAAAACCGTAATATAATTTTTTCGAAGTTATAATTATAATGTTTCAAATTATTAAATCGCAGTTACCAGAATGGTCCATTAAGAAAGTTCATTTGGATTTTGTAAAGAACTGCAGCTGCAAATTATATTAATTCCAATTTGGTTTCTATCATCGGTTTCTATCATTTCACAAATCCTCAATGGAAAAAGGCCAAACTCAAAGGTAAAATCTTAGTGGAAAAACAACGGAGGCACCGTTGCGCTTCTATCGCCACTCCTAACGCAAAAAAAAAACAAAGAAAAAAAGAGAAACGCGTATTGGGAATTATACCAGATTATACCATAGAATACCAATAACCTAAAAATATAGAGAAAACCTTGCTCATAACTAAAACTTTAATCGTGGAATGGTGCGTGTATGAGGTACGGCACCGAACTAAATAATCCTTATATCATAAAAAAAAAACTATCTCAATTTATTTAAAAAATAGCCGACATCTATTTCATCGTGTATTAACTCCATTTGGCATTTTTGAATGAATTCGTCTCTATATATTAATTCACTCCGGCGAGGAGACGGTTCTTCGGAGGAATTGCTTTCTTTGTCTAATAATGTTTTGAGCAAACGAGAAACTGTTATTGGATTATGTCTCTTCATAAATTTATTAAGTTGAGCATTCCAGCTCTCTACAACATTATTAGTTCGATGCCTTTGTCCATATACGGACCATTGTATTCTAAATGATTTCTTTTTTAGCCATGTGTTCTCGAAATATTGAAGGTATTTTTCAATTTTTGGTGTTTTAGGACAATCAGATTGTATATAATCCCAACCTTCATCAATTTTTTTTTCAGGTAGCAAAGCAAGTGCAGCACATAATGCGACCACTCTTTTTCCATCTTTGCTTTGTATTTTCATTTTTTTGGCCTTTTTCCATTGTGAATTTGTAAAATGATAGAAACATTTTATTAACTGGACATCTGTGAAAATCGATGAAATAGCATTGCTGGCAGCAATTTCAAAATCAGAGTGAAATTTTTTTGGTAACCATTCGGGTATTTGAGAATGTAACATAGAGAATAAATTTTCATATGATTCTTCCGTTTTATCCGTCATTAGTGCATAAGCAACTGGAATCACGTGCGTTGTGGTTGATGATGTATACAAAGCCGCATGGATGCTGTACAATTGTGTAAATCCATTTGGGCAACTGTAGAAAGTGCCATCCCCAAAAAATTCTTTCAATTGAACCATTCTTGTCTTATTTTTTTCTGAACAAAAAAATCATAATTCGTCTTGTTTCGGTAACATAATCAGCCAAGAGAAATGAACACACATTATCGGGAACTGTTGCCTCTTTAGGATCAATGAAGCATGTTTTTTTACGATTATTGTATAAAACCGACTTCACACTGCCAAAGGATGGTAAATTTTTGGTAAACTTCTTCTTTTCTTTATACGCTGTTGGAATAGGGACATCATTGTTAACCACTTCTTGTCTTAACTCATCAATCACAATATCGATCTCATTTTTCCTATAATCAGCAATACAGACGTGTTCAGTCCTTTTTACTATGTTGTCATTCTAAATAAAAGAAAAAATAATATGATCAAACCCTCTATAAATTAATAAAGATTAAAATAATAACAGAAAATAAAAAATAATAATTATTAAAAAAAAACGCCTCTAGAAAAAATAAACTGCGCAAATGAGCCACCGTACACAGCCACCGATGGCCAGCAACAAGCAGCTCACACAATTTTGTTTGTAGACTCGCCGTACACGTGTGGCCGATGGTGGCCACACGCTACAGCAGCGTCCGCGACTCGCCACCACCGTCGCGCCCCTAGGGAGGGAGGGGGAGGGCCCTCTCCTGAGTCGTTACCATCTGTTCTATTGTTTGTTCTACTTCTACCAATAGAACACTTAGGAAAAATCCTCCCTCAAACTAGGCTTCCGAACACCAGTAGCTGTCGCACGCCACTGCCACATTTGCAACAGCGGCAGTAATAGATGACTCGTTTGCGCCGAGCCTTATAGTAAGTTCATGAGAAAACGGAGCCAATAATTTTGTACACTACCTTCACAGTGATAGACCCTCGACACTTATCTTTTCTCAGATGACTGCATGCCCAGAAAACGTTCTCATTTTTGTAGGTACGCCATCTGTAATACTGCCGCCCATCGTGGAGTAAAACTATACCACGTTTACGTTTCACATATTTCATATCCATTTTTGATTATGAATAATTTGAAATTCAACAAAGGATAACAATTTTATTGTGAATGACGCGACGCTTGACATTTGACATTAATTTTATCTTTGACTGTACATACTTAAACTGCATGCATACAGCGTGCTAAAAAGTTGCAATATCAATAAAGTTTGACCACTGGGAAAATTATTCCTTGTAGTCAAATCAGTTGGACAAAATAGTTTGACTACGGGGAAGGACCCAAGAAATCACCCTATTAGAAGATGCTCTCATTTTTGTAAATGGCCGCCAATGCCAAATCTGTTTTGACATTTGTGGACTAGACAGATGCATAATACAAGTGTACAAGCCATGGAGCGATACACTCCCCTAGAACGCGGAATAATCGTGTCTATTTTTTTGCGTAACAATTCGTCTGTGGTGTTGGCGCAGTGCGAATTCTGTCGCCGATTCCTCGGCCGTCCGACACCGACTGCGCAAACACTGCGCCGTTTGGCCACCAACCTTGAAGAGTATGGGACCACACGAGACGTTGCCAAGAGTGGCCGGCCCCGGAGTGCCCGTTCTGCCGAGAATATCGCTGCTGTTGCCGGAAACATCGACCAGACGCCGTGCCACGCAATTAGCCATCAGCCGGACTTCCCTAAGGCGAATTTTGGTCAAAGACCTATGCATGTTCCCGTACAAAGTCCAGTCCAAGCATCAGCTACTGCCTGCCGACCGCCAAACGCGCGTAACCTACGCCCAAGCCATCCTCAATCTCGAGGAAGAAGTGAACGATTTTTCGACCAAAATCATAATGAGCGATGAGGCTCGTTTCCACCTTAGCGGGTACGTGAACAAGCAAAACTATCGCTTCTGAGGCACCGAAAATCCACGAGTGATGCACGAGGAGCCATTACACCCGCTCAATGTGACTGCATGGTGCGCTGTTCACGCTGGAGGTGTCATCGGGCCATTTTTTTTCGAGAATGCCGCTGGCATAACGACAACAGTGGACGGTGCGCGCTATAAGGCCATGTTGACTGAGTTGTTTCTGCCGCAATTGGACGAATTAGGACTGAGGGACATGTGGTTTTAACAGGACGGAGCAATGACACACACTGCGCGAGCCACAACCGATATTCTGAAGACAGCGTTCCCGGGTCGCCTCAGCTCTCGTTTTGGCGAATTGCACTGGCCCGCAAGATCGCCCGATTTAAGCGTTCCAGACTATTTTTTTGTGGGGTTTTTTAAAGTCCCGTGTTTACGGGAACAAGCCCGAGACTCTGGAAGCCCTCAAGGACAACATTCGACACGAGTGCGAGAATCTGTCGCCCGAAGTTCTCGCCGAAGTGATGAAAAATGCCATAAAACGAGCCCGTATGGCAATCAATTGTGACGGCGCCCATTTGGCCGATATAATCTTCTCGACTTGACCAATAAAATTCTATAGGTTCAAATAAACATAATCAAAAAACAGAATCGAAGTTTTTTATTTAGGAAAAAAAAGAGAGCCAAACAACATCGGATGACTTCTTTTGGCCCACCTTGTATCTATTTATTTATTTAGGATCTCCAACAAAAGATGTACACAATACATGACACTTAAATAAAGAGTTACATCAGGTAATAAGTAAGTGTACTCCTTCACTTATAGGAGACCACAACATGCACAAAGTTAAACAACTAAGCTAACAAAGTTATAATTTGGAAAAGTTAATTAGTGGACACAAAACGTAAACAAAAAAAAAATACAAGAAGATAAAACCTTTAGATATTGGTACTCAAACTGAATCTATTAAGAGTTTCTTATATTTAGACAGAGACTCGCAGGTGTCTAAATTCGTAGATATTCGTATCAATCTGGATCCTGTAACTATAGAGGCAAAACAAATATTAACAAAATAATCCCACCAAAAACATTTCATGTAATATGTTGCCAAGACGACCACATAAGGTTTGCCCTGTGAAAAAGATATCAGATCTCATGTTGAGCCAAGCTTCTGAATCTACACGGCCTAACTCTACCGACCGTCTTCACAAATTCTACATATCAGTAAAAATTTATGGCTTCGCCGTTTCGCTACCATCGTGGAGGTGATGCGAATATTTAGTTTCTGAAGTAAGTAACGAAATAGCCAAGCCATACATTTTTATTTATTTACACAAAAAAAATAAAAAAATATCCGTTCCACTTCGTTTTTGCTTGGCTTGCTTGCGCTTCCTCGCTGATTTATTTCTTTGTTTACCTTTTCTATTATAATACTAAATTAAGTTATTTAAATAAATAAGTTTGGTTAGTGCTTCTGCTTTAATTTAAACAATCAACACCTGTGAGGTAACACACATAAGAAGTGGCTCAAGTCAACATCCCATTGGGCCCTTCAATATTTTAAAGTAACATGCATTGTGATAAAACATATAGGTACCTACTTATATTTAGTTGACTGTCCTCACCATTATAAAATGAACACCCCATTGTCATTGACTATTAATAAAGTAATATTATTGTATTACAAACCAACACATGCAAAGCTAACTAAAAGTTATAATGTTGTTGCTACTTTATTATAGTAGGTATATGTATAAGACCGATTTCCAGCAGTGAAATTATATAGCAGGTACGGATAAATTGGCTCGTATTCATTTTATTTCACAGGATCACCTGATTTTTAACGGATGCTGCATTAATATGTTCATGGTGCAAAGAAAGGTGATGGAGAGATTACCACTTCAAAATGGATGCCTTTGACTTTGAAAAGTGGTTCAAGTAAATTTTAACCAAAATTGAGTGTGGCGCTGTAATTGTTAGCGAAAATGCGCCATACCACTCAAGGAAACTGGAGAACCTGCCAACTACAGCCAGACTAATGGTATACAGGAGTAGTTAAAAAGCAAAAATATTCCTTTTGAGCCAAAACATCATCACATGGTCATAAATATAATATAAGAAAAACCAAGTTCATGGTCTTCAAGGCCGCCGGCAAGTGCCCGGACACCATTCCTTCAATTACTTTGAACGGCGCTAACATAAAGCAGGTGACGAAGTTTAAATATCTGGGCCATATACTTGTCGACGACCTTAAAGACGATGAAGACGCGAATGGGAGCGCAGGGCATTGGCGGTTCGCGGGAGCATGTTGGCGCACAGATTTTTCCGTTGTACCGATCAGGTCAAAATAACCTTGTTTAAAGCATACTGCCAGGGCCTGTACACGGGAAGTTTGTGGTTCAGCTGCTCACGGGGGACGCTAAATGCCTTGCGCGTCCAATACAACAACGTTTTTAGGATGATGATGAAACTCCCTCGCTTCTGTAGTGCCTCAGGGATGTTTGCCCAATCGCGTACAGATGGTTTCCATGCGATCATCAGGAAAAAGGTAGCATCGCTTGTGAGGAGGATTCGAGGGAGTAGCAATAGCATCCTGAGAGTCGTGGCTGAAGACCCAAGAGCTCCTGTGCTGAGGCATATCATGCGAAATCATTGTCCGCATGAAATGCCTCATAAGTACATGACTCATTAAGAGTTTCATCCCTAAATTTTGTTACTAACCCTAGTGTATAAGTTGTAGTATTTAAGGTGTGTACTAACAAAAGTGGTTCCTATGTTGTTCCAAAAATAAAACTATTATTATTATTTCCTTTATTAAATTTTTCTACATATTAATCATATTTTTAAATATTGGAATAAAAAAATTATAAAAACATTTAAAAATATAAAAAATAGTATCCCACCGGTATCGGGAACAGGGTCCAAGCTACCAGTGGTCAGGGCTCCTGAGATAGGAACCTCCTCACGATACGCGCCGTGTCTAGAAGAACCGCTTTCTGGATCAAGCCCTTGATCCAGCCATCTAACGAGAGCCTCCTAAGGTGTTTATCGTTTATCGAGGCTCTTGGCTATTATGCCATTGGCCGTCACGACTATCGGCACAATGATTGCTGTATCCACATCCCACATGTCGACAACCTCGTGAGCCAGGTCAAGATACTTAATCTGCTTATCTTTTTCAGCTTTCACGAGGTACTCGTCATACTCGTTATATCAACAATCATTGTGCGACGCTTTAATCTATCTATCACCACTATGTCTGGTTTATTGGCCAGAATAGTCCTGTCAGTGATGCTGATGATAGATCGATCCCAATACAACGTGATATGGCCATTTTCGAGATCTGGGTCGGGCACATACCTATAGTACGGTACTTCCGGTTCCACAAGACTGTATTTCAGAGCAAGTTGCAGGTGGATAATCCTGGCTACAAGGTTGTGCCTATGCAAGTAGTCTCCGTTAGCCAGACGAGAACAGCCAGAAATAATGTGACGGATTGATTCCCCCGGTCGGTGGCATGCCCGACAGATGTCAACCGTACCGTCTTTCACAATATATTTCCGGTAGTTATTCGTCATCATAACTTCGTCCATTATCGCAAAGACAAAACCTTCGGTTTCTCCAAAGAGATCACCGAATCGCAACCAGGATACGGACGCTAAGAAGTCTACATCAGGCCCATGTAGGGCCCGGTAAAAGCGTCCGTGAAGCTCTTTGCTCTGCCATACCTCCTTGCGGTCATTAGTATCTAATACTTTAGGTTTGCGCCAGTTCTCGTTAGCTAAGGAGAGCGGGGTGAAGCCCTTGTCCACTGAGACCACATCTCGGTGCATCCCCACGTAGGCTTCTAGGAAGTATTCCATGAGACTGCATACTTCACGGTTGTGCAGGGTCTTAGCATTTGAGAAGCCTCGACCTCCGCACTTCCGCGGGATATACAGTCTCATCACCGATGATCGTGGGTGATGCATCCGATTAGCGGTCAGCAGTGTGCGTAGTTACCTTCCTATCCAGGGCGTCAAGTTCCGTCTGAGTCCATTTGAGTATGCCGAAAGAGTACATCAAAACCGGCATGACCCAACCGTTGAAGGCACGCACCTTGTTTCAGCCTGATAATAGACTATTAAGTACTGTATTCAGACGGCCAAAGAAGCGCTCCTTAAACGATTGTTTCATGTCAGTAGTGTTGATGCCTAACGCTTCCGACATACCCAAATACTTGTATGTTTCGAGTGAGGAGAGTGATCTTAGGTGTATGGAATCCGAGAGTTGGGTTCCCAGGGATTCCACAATGGGGTGCATGTTGAAGAGCCTCCTCGTGGCGCACCCTGGGCAACGTCGGCTCCAATTGCCCACCAAGTTTTGGTGGACAATTGGGGCTGGCGGCTAATCTTTAACAAACGGGGAAAGGTCATGGTTCCAATCACCGATCATGCTTGATGGTCGGTGAAGGGAACCGGGCTATAGAGGGTCAATACGTCCACTCCTCCTCTGCTTACAGAGGAAGTTGAGTGGGCGTAGACTGAGAAGGGCCGCCGCTGCGGTGCAGGCGCACCAAAGCGGCACGTGTTTCTCTCCTTGAGGAGCAGTCCTTGAGGAGAGAATTTTCGGCGGGTTATCTGAGTCGGGTCGGCCGGACAGCGAACGGAGGCATGCCTAATGCCGCCGCCGGGGGCTTGGCTTAATTGCCTGGCCCAGAGGAAGGCTACCTCTAAGATAAAAAAACCACCCAATCCTAAGCTTCGAAGCGCGGTGAGAGGATGAATGGCTGGAGGGAGTCCAGTCGTTAGCGCTTCCCCTGCAGAGCACCTGCCGCACTCTGCAGTATGTAGGCTTACCGGGCATCTAGGCTCTGCCCGGTGGACATCAAAACCTATATCTACTCGTGGGATTAAAAATGGAACAAATAAATTATCATAATATAAATAAAAATGACGAAGAGGAGAGGAGTGATGCGGGGTCGGAGTCCGACGCTGCATCTGGCGCGAAGGGCTCATGCCAGGGCTCGGGGCGCGAAGTGGCGGGGGCTGCTGATAGGAACCGAAGGTTCTACCAGAAGCGCCCCAGATCGGGGGAGGGCCAGGGGTCATCCTCCGAAGAGTGGACCTCGGGGCCCAAAAAAATCCACTCCAGCCGGCGGGGTGGAGCCCGGGAGAAGGGTTTGGGCAGAGGGCTCGCCACCCAGGAGACTAATGAGCTGCGCTCTGTCAGCCCAGCCGAGCCGGCTCAGCAAACTGGGAGACTCGCTTTGGAAGGGAACCAGCCTGGAAGGACCAGCTGCAAGGCGGGTCTCTCAGAGTCCTCGAGTGGCGAGCCGGACGCCGCTGGCGGCTTCAACTCGGATCGAGCGGCCAGGTTTGCGGAGATCGTGGTCGCCGCAATAAAGGATGTGGCCTTGAAGAGGAATAAATCCTCTAAAGACAAGGCCATAGCCGCGGCCACGGCCTCCATTATGGCGGCAGCGGAGGCCATTCAACCTGGGTCTCCGTCAGACGCAATGTCTGAAATGCGGGCGGAGGTAGCCCGCTTGACAGCCGCCATGGAGCTTCACCGGAAGGAGAATGAGGAGCTCCGAGCAGACCTGGCCGGGCTTCGAGCAGCCGGCCCCAGGGAGGTGCCGCAGGCGGGGGCGCAGCAGCATGGGCAGGGACGGCCCGTGCCTGCGCAAGACCAGGTTCTGACCCTGGTGCGGCAGGAGCTGGCTGCCTTCCAGAGCCGGTTTTCCGCCCTGGAGGCCATTGTCCTGCGCCCCCCACTAGCGGCGAGCCAGCCGGCCGCGGGCCGGCAGAAGGCGGTGTCATTTGCCACCGTCGCAGCTGCCGCGGCCAAACCTGGCTCGTCGGGTCAGAGGAAGGCCCCCCCCGTACCGAAACCCGCGGGGCCGCCCATGCCCAGGGCGGGCGGGATGGCTACACAGACGGCGAGGGCACCGGCCCTGGCTGCAAGACGGACGCCCCCACCTCCTCCTCCTATATCTCCTCCGGCTGGTGCTGGATGGCAAGTAGCCGGGGAGAAGAGGAAGGCCAGGCAGGCGGCAAGGGCGGCCAAAAGGACGGAGAGGCAGCAGCAGCGCAAAGAGCGAAGCGTCGCGGCTAGGCTCCGTGCCCCGAAGTCCGCAGCTGTAGTGATTACACTGCAGCCGGAAGCGGTGAAGAAGGGCGTGTCCTACCGTGACGTGCTAGCCAAGGTGGGAAAGGCGGTGAGCCTAGAGGAGATCGGCGCCACCGAAGGCATCCGGGTAAGGCTCACGGCGACTGGGGCCCGGATGCTGGAGATCCCCGGTGCGGCCAGCGGCCCGGCCGCCGACGCTCTGGCCGAAAGGCTTAGGGCGTCCTTAAATGCGGACGAGGCCCGAGTGTCCAGGCCCAACAAATGCGCTGACTTGCGCATCCTGGGCCTGGACGACTCTGTGACGGAGGGAGATGTGATGGCCGCCGTCGTTAGGACTGGGGGGTGCTCTGCCGAGCAGGTGAGGGCAGGCACCATCCGTCCTGACTTCAAGGGGATGCGAGCCGTTACGGTAAGCTGCCCCGTGTCGGCGGCCAAAAAAATAGCCGAGGGCCGAAGACTACTGGTGGGCTGGGTTTCCGCGCAGGTGAAACTGCTGGAACCCAGACCTCTGAGGTGCTTCCGCTGCCAGGTGGGCAACCACGTGGGAGCTCAATGCACCTCGGAGGTGGACCGCAGCCACCATTGCTTCCGCTGTGGTCAGCCCGGTCACAAGGCCGGCTCTTGCAATGCCGCGCCGCACTGCACCGTATGTGCGGCAGCTGGCAAGCCGGCCGATCACCGGATGGGGAGCAAGGCCTGCGCTCCACCCGCCACAGCCAGGGGAAGGGGCAAGCCCTCCGCCACCGCCGTCACTGCCGCAGCCGCCGACACTGCCGCCGCCGCTGCCGCCTTGACCGCCGTCGTCGCCGCCGTCACCACCGCGGCGGGGCCCTCACAGAGGGCTCGGGAGGAGGCTGACATGGAGTGCCAATAACGGCCCCATTACGCCTCCTCCAGGCGAACATCAACCACTGCGCCTCCGCTCAGGATCTGTTGCTCCAGAGCATGGCGCAGTGGTCGATTAACATCGCCGTGGTCGCTGAGCCGTACTTTGTCCCGCCCAGGGATGACTGGGTGGAGGACTTGAGCGGCTCAGTGACCCTAATTTCGTCGGCCGCCGCCGGTACTCCGTCCCTGTCACGAGGGGACGGGGTTGCGTGGCAGCACGGTTCGGGGAGATCGTAGTGGTTGGGGTATACTTCTCCCCGAACCGAACTCTTGCCGAGTTCCACAACTCCCTTGCGGAGTTGAAAGTCGTCGTCGTCGGGTTCCGTTCCCTCCCCGTGCTCGTCCTCGGGGATTTCAAGTCCAAGAATGTGGCTTGGGGTTCCCGGTATACGGACACACGGGGCAGGATGGTGGAGGACTGGGCTCTGGAGACAGGCCTGGTCGTCCTAAATCGGGGTTCTGTCCCCACGTGTGTGCGGATGCGGGGTGAATCGGTGGTGGACATCTCGTTCGCCAGCCCCGCTCTGTCACCGCGTGTCCTTGACTGGCGCGTCATAGAGGGGGTGGAGACCTATTCCGACCACCGGTACATCCGGTTTGACGTCTCCGCCCAGACCTCGAGCGCGCTGGTCCGACAGGCCCCGAGTGGTCCGCGGTGGGCGCTGAAACAGCTGGACCGGGAGCTCCTCCTGGAAGCCTCGATCGTGCAGGCCTGGGTGTCATCACCGGACAGGCCTACTGACATCAACGTCGAGGCGGAGTGGTTCCGGGAGGCCATGTCCGAAATATGTGACGTGGCAATGCCCCGGGCCCAGCCCGGACGCGCTCAGCGCCAGGTGTGCTGGTGGTCGCCAGAGTTGACGACTTTACGCAGTGCGTGTGTCGCTGCGCGACGCCGGTACACCAGGCACCGCAGGCTCCGTATTCGCCCTCCGGATACGGAAGCCATTCAGGCGGAGCTGTACGAGGGGTACAGAGCGGCGAAGACCGCCCTCCAAGCGGAGATCCTGCGGGCCAAGGGACTGGCCCGCGAGGAGTCGCTGGAGACTCTGAACAGGGACCCGTGGGGACGCCCCTACAAATTGGTGCGTGAGAAGCTCCGCCCATGGGCTCCCCCGCTGACGCAGAGTCTCCGGCCCCAGCTCGTGGAGGACGTGGTGAGCACTCTGTTCCCTTCTAGAGGGGACCATATCTCCCCGCCCATGGCTCCGCCTACTGCGGTGCTGAATGCGGACCACACCGCCGACGACGACGACGATGCTCCGGAGGTGACCGAGGTAGAGCTGCGAGTGGCGGTACGTAGGCTGAGTGCTAAAAATACCGCCCCAGGACCCGACGGCTTACCTGGGAAAGCCTGGGTCCTGGCCTCGGAGGCTCTCGGGCCTCGACTAAGGGGGCTCCTAAGCGCATGCATGGAGAGGGGCCAGTTCCCACTTCGTTGGAAGACGGGGAAACTGGTCCTCATCAAGAAGCCAGGGCGCCCAGCGGACTCTCCGTCCGCTTACCGGCCCATCGTGCTGCTCGACGAGGTGGGCAAGCTCTTTGAGAGAGTCATTGCAGACCGCCTCGTCGGGCGGCTGGTGCGGGTGGGGCCGGATTTGGCGGAGAGCCAGTTTGGCTTCCGCAGGGGGCGCTCTACGGTGGACGCCATCATGCGCGTGCGGGCCCTCACGACGGGGGATGCTGTGGCCCGGGGTGGGGTCGTCTTGGCGGTGTCTCTGGACATCGCCAATGCCTTCAATACCCTGCCCTGGAGTTGCATCAGGGAGGCACTCCGGTATCACCGGATGCCGACCTACCTCTGTCGTGTGGTCGAGGCCTATTTGACGGACAGGGCCGTCATCTACCCCGGTCACCAGGGAGTATGGAACCGGCAAGAGATGTCGTGCGGTGTCCCACAGGGATCGGTCCTGGGGCCGCATCTGTGGGATATCGGCTACGACTGGGTGCTGCGCGCCGACCTCCCCAGTGGCGTCAGCGTGGTTTGTTACGCTGACGACACGCTGGTCCTGGCGCAGGGGAGGTCGCACCAAGCGGCGGCCGAACTAGCGACACGCGGGGTTGCGACAATCGTCGAGAGGATCCGGCAATTGGGACTCGAGGTGGCCCTGCACAAGTCCGAGGCCATGTGTTTTCATGGTCCTCGGAACACGCCACCGTCGGGTTCCCAAATAACGGTAGGAGGGGTTCACATCGGCGTCGAGTCGACGATGAAGTACCTGGGACTCGTCCTCGACAGCCGGTGGAACTTCGTGGAGCATTTCCGACGTTTGGCTCCCAGACTGGAAAGGGCCGGGGCTGCCTTAAAGCGGCTCCTGCCCAATCTAGGGGGGCCAAACGCCTCCTGCCGGAGGCTCTACGCGGGGGTCGTGCGGTCCATGGCCCTTTACGGGGCACCGGTGTGGGCGCGTTCCTTGAGGCGGCGGCCAGCCCGCTGGTTGAACGCGCCCCAAAGGGTCATGGCCACCCGGCTGGTCCGGGGATACCGTACGGTCTCCGGTGAGGCGGCGCGCCTCCTTGCCGGATTACCGCCATGGGATCTGGAGGCAAAAGTCCTCGCGCACGTTTGGGAGTGGCGCGAGGAGGCGAAACGCCGGGGCGTAGCTCCGCTGCCGCGAGAAATCACGGTACAGTGGACAGAGCTCCGGCGGGATCTCAGGGCGGCATGGAGAGTGCGATTGTCGCAACCCAGCGCTGGGCATGCCACAATTGCGGCGATAAGTCCCCTCTTTGAGGAGTGGCTTGAGAGGCGCCACGGCGTCCTCACCTTCCGCCTGACGCAGGTCCTCACCGGACACGGTTGTTTCGGGAGGTTCCTGTTCCGGATAAGGCGGGAGGAAACGCCCGGGTGTCACCATTGTGTGGATCGCCCGGAGGACATGGTGGAGCATACGGTGGAGGTCTGCCCGGCTTGGGCGGAGCACCGCCGTGTCCTCGTGGAGGCGATTGGCGGTGGCGATCTCTCGCGTCCGGCCTTGGTCCAGGCCATGGTACGGAGCGAGAGGGCTTGGGAAGCCGTCACCTCCTTCTGCGAAGCAGTAATGTTCGCGAAGGAGGAGGCGGAACGCGTGAGGGAGAGGCAAAATTTGCGCCCTCACGCCCCTAGCCGCCGCAGGAGACGCCCTGGGCGTCGGGAATCGCAGGCCGATTCCCGGCCACCGTAGGCGCGGGCTTGCGAACGGCGAGCAATGGGCAGCTCGCCGTTCGATAAGGACCAGGCCCGGGTCGACGGCGCGTTGTGTTCCACGCGCGCCTCAAAGAGATGTCAGCACCAATGACGGGGTTTGCTAGGACCGATGCCTGCTAGGGTTGCGGAAAAGTCCAAGAGGGTTACCGTGGCCCCTGGCACAGGCAACTGAAGGAACACGGGTGGGTTTTAGTCAGTAAGAGTCTGACACGCCCTCCTGCTCTGCCCAGAGCGGGAGAAGTTATTTGATGATTTCCCACCCACAAAAAAAAAAAAAAAAAAGGGATTCCACAATCTCCTCCCGCTTTACATGCATGACCGCACATTTGTCCACACCAAATTCCATCCTGATGGCGCTACTGAAAGTTTCAGTTACCTTCAGTAGCTTCATCAGTTGCAAATTGTTGGGAGCAAAAAGTTTCAAGTCATCCATGTAAAGAAGGTGAGATATAACCTGACCATCTCTCCTTAATCGATAGCCCACATCTGAATCCTCCAGCAGTGTGCTTAGAGGGTTCAAGGCTAGGCAAACCAAAGTGGACTCAGACTGTCGCCCTGAAATATACCTCGCTCGATCCTTATGGGTTCGCTATTCCTCTGGATATATCGACATCCTGGATAGCGAAGGACCGTCCTCCATTGCCCCATACACGACATCAGGAATGTGCGCAGAGTTGCATTGACTTTATACAACTCCAGCACCCTCCTGAGCCATGTGTGTGGCACCGAGTCATAGGCCTTCTTATAATCTATCCAACATGTCGACAGATCCTTTCGGGAACGACGAACCTGTTGGCTAATGGCCATATCGATGAGGAGCAGCTCTTTAGTACCACGGGACCCGTTCTTACATCCATTTTGAGAGACAGACATAATGGAATTTGTGTCAATATGTTTGTTAATTTTAGTTCTCAAAATGGATGTAAGAACTTTATATAGACCGTCGGTAGACAAGTGATAGGTCTAAAATTTTTGGGCTCCGTAGTACTACCTGATTTGTGGAGCAGGTGGGTTATTTGATTTCCCACCCACAAAAAAAAAAAAAAAAAAAAAAAAAAAGGTGGGTTATTCCTGTCGTTAGGAACTGGGGCAGCGATCCTGATTCTAAGGCTGATTGGAACTGGGATGCCAAGCAGGCGTGCGACCTTTGGAACCATTTTATCCAAAAGTTGTGCAGTCCATCCGGCCCTGGAGATTTCTAGTTAGGCAACGGATGGACTGCACGAGCTACATCTTGGGGGCTGATGGTAATATTATTATTATTATCCTTTATTCAATTTTTCTACATATTCATCATATTTTTAAATATTGGAATAAAAAAAAATTATAAAAACATTTAAAAATATAAAAAATAGTATCCCATTGGTATCGGGAACAGGGTCCAAGCTACCAGTGGTCAGGGCTCCTGAGAGAGGAACCTCCTCACGATACGCGCCGTGTCTAGAAGAACCGCTTTCTGGATCAAGCCCTTGATCCAGCCATCTAACGAGAGCCTCCTAAGGTGTTTATCGAGGCTCTTGGCTATTATGCCGTTGGCCGTCACGACTATCGGCACAATGATTGCTGTATCCACATCCCACATGTCGACAACCTCGTGAGCCAGGTCAAGATACTTAATCTGCTTATCTTTTTCAGCTTTCACGAGGTTCTCGTCATGCGGGATCGTTATATCAACAATCATTGTGCGACGCTTTAATCGATCTATCACCACTATGTCTGGTTTATTGGCCAGAATAGTCCTGTCAGTGATGATAGATCGATCCCAATACAACGTGATATGGTCATTTTCGAGAACTGGGTCGGGCACATATCTATAGTACGGTACTTCCGATTCCACAAGACTGTATTTCAGAGCAAGTTGCTGGTGGATAATCCTGGCTACAAGGTTGTGCCTATGCAAGTAGTCTCCGTTAGCCAGACGAGAACAGCCAGAAATAATGTGACGGATTGATTCCCCCGGTCGGTGGCATGCCCGACAGATGTCAACCGTACCGTCCTTCACAATATATTTCCGGTAGTTATTCGTCATCATAACTTCGTCCATTATCGCAAAGACAAAACCTTCGGTTTCTCCAAAGAGATCACCGAATCGCAACCAGGATACGGACGCTAAGAAGTCTACATCAGGCCCATGTAGGGCCCGGTAAAAGCGTCCGTGAAGCTCTTTGCTCTGCCATACCTCCTTGCGGTCATTAGTATCTAATACTTTAGGTTTGCGCCAGTTCTCGTTAGCTAAGGAGAGCGGGGTGAAGCCCTTGTCCACTAAGACCACATCTCGGCGCATCCCCACGTCGGCTTCTAGGAAGTATTCCCTGAGACTGCATACCTCACAGTTGTGCAGGGTCTTAGCATTTAAGAAGCCTCGACCTCCGCACTTCCGCGGGATATACAGTCTCATCACCGATGATCGTGGGTGATGCATCCGATTAGCGGTCAGCAGTGTGCGTACCTTCCTATCTAGGGCGTCAAGTTCCGTCTGAGTCCATTTGAGTATGCCGAAAGAGTACATCAAAACCGGCATGACCCAACCGTTGAAGGCACGCACTTTGTTTCCGCCTGATAATAGACTATTAAGTACTTTATTCAGACGGCCAAAGAAGCGCTCCTTCAACGATTGTTTCATGTCAGTAGTGTTGATGCCTAACGCTTCCGACATACCCAAATACTTGTATGTTTCGAGTGAGGAGAGTGATCTTAAGTGTATGGAATCCGAGAGTTGGGTTCCCACGGATTCCACAATCTCCCCCCGCTTTACATGCATGACCGCACATTTGTCCACACCAAATTCCATCCTGATGGCGCTACTGAAAGTTTCAGTTACCTTCAGTAGCTTCATCAGTTGCAGATTGTTGGGGGCAAAAAGTTTCAAGTCATCCATGTAAAGAAGGTGAGATATAACCTGACCATCTCTCCTCAATCGATAGCCCAGACCTGAATCCTCCAGCAGTGTGCTTAGAGGGTTCAAGGCTAGGCAAAACCAAAGTGGACTCAGACTGTCGCCCTGAAATATACCTCGCTCGATCCTTATGGGTTCGCTATTCCTCTGGATATATCGACATCCTGGATAGCGAAGGACCGTCCTCCATTGCCTCATACACGACGTCAGGAATGTGCGCAGAGTTGCATTGACTTTATACAACTCCAGCACCCTCCTGAGCCATGTGTGTGGCACCGAGTCATAGGCCTTCTTATAATCTATCCAACTTGTCGACAGATCCTTTCGGGAACGACGAACCTGTTGGCTAATGGCCATATCGATGAGGAGCAGCTCTTTAGTACCGCGGGACCCATTCTTACATCCATTTTGAGAGACAGACATGATGGAATTTGTTTCAATATGTTTGTTAATTTTAGTTCTCAAAATGGATGTAAGAACTTTATAGACCGTCGGTAGACAAGTGATAGGTCTATAATTTTTGGGCTCCGTAGTACTACCTGATTTGTGGAGCAGGTGGGTTATTCCTGTCGTTAGGAACTGGGGCAGTGACCCTGATTCTAAGGCTGATTGGAACTGGGATGTCAAGCAGGCGTGCGACCTTTGGAACCATTTTATCCAAAAGTTGTGCAGTCCATCCGGCCCTGGAGATTTCCAGTTAGGCAACGGATGGACTGCACGAGCTACATCTTGGGGGCTGATGGTAAGTGCCCCCATTTCTGGTATTTGATCGCATGCTAGCTCAACCTCCCTAGTCCAATCACCTTCGGTGTGACTGACAGGCACCGACCAGATGCTTCGCCAGAATGAGCTCATGGCGTCATCATCCGGCAGGCGCACGTCAGTCACACCTTGGTCGGATTGCTCCCAAGCCCTATAGACCCACCTTTCATTGCTCTGGAATGTGTGATTCAGAGTGTACCGCTCCACTCTCCGTCTGTACCGACGAATACGGTTTGCCCATGCACAGATCTTCTGCTTCAGGAGTCGATACGCTCTGTGACGTGGGTCAAATAATCTCGAGAATCAATATCCGTCCCCGAGAACGCCAACCTCACAAAGCGCATAACTCTAGGGCGAGTATTGCCCTGCCTGAAGCAGATTAGCTTGCCGATGAGTGCTCTAGCCTCACCGATACGACTCTCAATCCTGTACTGCCAAGCTGGTATAGCTGGTTTTGGTCGTGGAGCTCTGTCACTATTGGTAAATTTAACATGAGCTACACGACATGCTGCAACAGCTGCACAGTACAAGATCGAGTGGGTGTCGGCGAGGTCTTTGCTGCTGTCAAAATAATTTGACAGCTGCGAGTCTAGAGCACACATCAGCGCCTTGTTTTTGTTGTGCATGGGCAAACGAGGTAAACGTGGTCTAAGTTCAGGCGGAGTGGAACGGTACTCCCGGAAAGCATCCTCCAGAGCACTCCTCAATCGTTCATTGCATTGAGAACTCACGGATATAGCCCCATCATCACCTTCCTCACCAACGTGGTCGGGTCGCGGTGAAGTACTGTGTAAATTTTGTAATTGTACCGAGACCAGTGGCGAAGCAGGTGCAACATGGTTATTCCGTGATTCGAGACGTAGTCGATCAAGTACTACGTCATCCATCATATGATTACGCTGGATGACCCGTACCTGATCCGACAGTCGTTGGGCCGAGACGTTGACGGCAGGTTCAAGCACCTGAAACAGAGAGAGCATCTTTCCACGGTACGCTGTGAGGTTAATTCCTCCCTCTGTAGCCCCATAATATGCGCGCATCACATTTTCATTAATGGACTGGGTCCATCGCATGCGCAACACATTTCCACCAGTAGCGGGGACCCTGTTCGGGGCCGGTTGGCCTCGAGGTCCCAAGCCTGCTGGTGGCCGTCCTCTTCCTCGTCGCCGTGGTGGTGTTGGTGACGACAGTGGGGAGAAAAACTCGTCGCTCGAGCTCGACGCAACTGCAGCGATCGGTGACACGGCGCTCACGGTTGAGGCGCGTACCGGCTGCGAGGCGGAGCTGAGCGACAAGTCCGGAGATGGTGGGTGTGTTTGTACTTGTCGTGCTCTGGCTCTGGTCTGCATATTTCACTTACACGTATCAGTCATCAGCATCACTTATTATTATTTCCAGTTGTTGTATTCTGAATTTGACAAATGTCATTCTTGTTTTTTTGATAACTATTTTCTTTTTTCATTTTGTCGTTGTATAAAGTCTTGTACTTAGAGCATTTAGGTGTCTTGTATTATTTTCTGAAGGTTTTATTTTATTTTTCGTGCTTTCTGTGGTTAAATTTGGTTGCGGAAATCAATAAATAAGGAAAATATGTATAAGTGAAAAATTTTGACGTCGGTTGCTTGTAAGTGTTGCCAGGTTTATTCATATTATTATTATTATTAAAAGACCTCAGGGCAACTTTATTAGAAAACGTAAAAAAAAACAAACATTTATACCAAAAGTGTAGATGAGATGGCTAGAGAGAAGGGTATTCCAGTATTGTGCCTCCCACCCTACAACTGCGAGCTCAACCCTATAGAAGTAATATGGGCTCAAATGAAGAGGTATGTGGCCACAAGCTCTGGATAATATTACGCCAGAACGATGGCAATCTAGCGTTGCTCATGCAATTAAAGAAGAGGAAAGGATTTGCCTATTTGATTTCATAATGGATGATGTGGTAGCGAAAATTATTATGAAGGTCGATGAAACTTCTTTGTCTTCTTCATCTGATGATAGTGACTAAATAAGTTGATTAAGACGAAGAAGTTTTACCAACGTATTGTGTGTTGTAAGTTGTTATTTTACTTTTATTTCAAAATTAAACTTAAGAGACAGTTTCTAGATGTGTGATTATGGTTTAGATATGGCCACAAAATTTAAAAAAAATATGCTCGAGAAAGTTTGATTATTTCTCTCGGGAGTGTTCTAAATAAATATCAAATTTTTTCTTGTATTTGAGTGTGAGACTCTTCAAAGTGACAACTTTATCATTCACTCCTATATCTTTCATATCGTCCCGCACACAAGCCATCATCTTTTGTTTGGTCTTTCTCTTCCTCACCATCCATCAACATCTACCACTGCACTTGGTTTTTTTTTAAGACACCTCCAACGAATAGAGTTTTTCTTATACATATAATAACTATGCTCCGCATGAAACAACGCTTCTCCACCCCAATACATATTTTTTTTATACGGGTGGGGGCCTCTACTACCTCCTGCTTCCGCCATGGTAGCCAAGCGAGTATAACTCTAAACTCAAAGCATTTATTTCAAATAAACCAATTACGGGGTCGGTCAGTCAGAAAGAGGAAGCTAGCGCAAGCAAAGCGTAGTAGGTACCTCTGGAGAAGAACGGGCAAGAAACTCTATGGACACTCTTTTAAATCAAAATATTGTTACAAAAAAGTGGTTACACCATTTATGTTGTAATTAATTATACATGTGAGAACGATGTAGAAAGACGTGCACGTTAAAAGCGTCCGTAATAAAAATATAAAAACAATTATGGAATTAAAATAAGCCGTGGCAGCTAAGAAATGACCAGTGCCTACTGACGGCGCCCGTTCACGAACATGGGGTATGGATCAGCACCATTCAGCTCAACCATTTTGATGGGAATTCAATGATCCAATACACACGCCACCACCAGCGACACATTTGAGTGAGCATGACATACTCTCAGCCGCCAGGGCACATTCAAGTCAATGAAAGACGAACCCAGTCAGCTTTATAGTGGGTACATAGTGCTCACACATGTGCTATGCAATTATACAATACTAAGAGATTGAATTTATACAATTCAAAGATAGGTTGTACAATCTTCATCAGCTCCAACATTATTTTCGAATGCTAATTAATTAGTTTACGCGCCCTTGTGGAGCAGGACCAGCCCTGAGCCAAGCATTTTTGTCAGCGATATAATCCCCCAACTTATAATATGCTTGGCTGTATAGTGTGCGTTCTATACAAGATTTAAATTTCGTTTCATTCAGTTGGAGTATGTGATGGGGAGGTATTTTATTGTAACATTTTAAACAGTACCCCATGACGGATGAGTCTACTTTAGCCAGTCTGAAACCTGGTTGAACTAATTGGTCCCTATTTCTAGTCCTATAATTGTGTCTTTCACCTCTTTTACTGAAAAGATTTAAATTTTTCCTTACGTACATGATGTTTTCATAAATATATTGACAAGGTACCGTCATGATGTTAATGTCTTTAAACAGTTCCCTTAGAGAATCGCGCCTGCGGAGGCTGTATATGGCTCTGATAGCACTTTTCTGCAAAATAAAAATAGACTCAATATCGGCAGCCCGTCCCCATAATAAAATACTGTAAGACATGATACTATGAAAATAGCTGAAATAGACTAGCCTCGCTGTATCTACATTAGTAAATTGACAGATTTTCCTTACAGCATAAGCTGGTGAACTTAGAGGAAAGTAATATATGGTTTTCACGGTGAGATGGTTACAGAATCGCCAAAAACATTGTCATTTAGGGATTTTTTGGTTTTTGTTATTTAGGTTAGTTGTATTCTATGCAGTAGGTACTTAGTCATTAATATGGTAGTTTCAAAAATATAGAAAATGAAACGAATATTTTAAATAAAATAGGCCCAGTAGAACTTTTTGAATTCCGACTGTACTTTAACGTGTACTCAGGTACGTAATATCTACAAATATAATAAATGTATATGTTGAGTTGCCAAACAGGAGCGTTGCCAGGCGGGCGCGATCCACTGTAACTCACATACTGACCTATTACTTGTTTAATTTTTTTGGAAAATCTTATAGGTACTTTTACAGTGTTTGTAAATGATAAATGAATGAATAATGATAAAAGATTTTATTTCTGTAAGTAGGTTTTTACAAACACTTTTACACGTCAATCGTATTTTTTTTTTAAACTAGATGAGGTCGGCGTTTCCTATCTGACTACTGTGAGAAGAAAGGCCGAAACAAACTCAGAGGTCACAGTCTCTTTTAAAGTCCAGACAGAATCTTGGTCAGATCATGTGAAGGCTATGTAGATCGGTGTCTGAAATGGTCTTTTGAGGAAAGAACCACACAGATTGAGTGGACCTGTCCAGTCAGTGCACGCAAATGTCAGGAATCGTGCATCTCAACTCAGAACTTAAGGAGCTCAACGATTCGACGAACAATACCAAAGAATGGACATTAGAGTAGGCCGCACAAGTTACTCAAACTGCCAGATCATGATTACACTAAGAGTAAAAATACAAAAAAAAAAGCAATGACCAACGTTCTCACATTCACAATAGTTAAAATAATAGCATAATACTTTACAAAGTAAATACTCTTGTCATATTATATATAAAATTCATTAATGTCAATGTGTATATAAAAATCCGGACATATAATCATTGAGGACCATGCAGATTGGCGTCTGAAATGGACTTTTGAGAAAAGAACCACACAGATTGAGTGGACCTGTCCAGACAGTGCACGCATTTGTCAGTAACCGTGCAGCTCGACTCAGAACTTAAGGAGCTCAACGATTCGACGAACAATACCAAAGAAAGGACATTTGGGTAGGCCACATAAACTACTCAAACTGCCAGAACATGATTAAAACTGGAACAATGACCCACACAGTCCTCACATTCACAACAATTAAAATAATATAATACTTTATACTTAGAGTAAATATTCATGTCATTAGTACAATAGTTAGCAAAAAACAATAAAATAAATCAACATTCCCTGTGTAAATTTATTGGAACAGCTCACTCCCAAGCCTTTTTGTCCTCAATAAAGTATTTGACAGTATAATAGGCTTTCTGACATAGTTTCCTTTTTATAAAAGATTGGAATTTATTAAGGCTTAGTTCTTGAATGTGGCTAGGAAGTTTATTATAAAAATGTATACATTGGCATATAAACGAGCCACCTATTTTCTTGAGCCTGGTTGTAGGAACAACAAATTTGTGTTTGTTCCTAGTATTTAAACTATGGATATCACTGTATTTTTACACAGATTAATATTTTTATGTGCATACAAAAGATTTTCATAAATATACTGAGAAGGCACAGTCATTATATTAATCTCTTTAAATTTGTCTCTGAGGGAGTGTCTGGGACTTAATTTATAAATTGAACGAATTGCCCTTTTTCGTAAAACAAAAATCGTCTGAATATCGGCGGCATTTCCCCACAGCAGAAACCGTACGACATTACACTATGAAAATAACGAAAGTATACTAAACGGGCTGTCTCTAAATCAACTGATTTAGAGACAGCCCGTTTAACTAAACCACGAATTTTTATAACAGCGTATGCTGCAGAGCTAAGCTTTTTTGACATTTTATCTATATGGGGGCCCCATTGCAGCTTGGCGTCTAAAGTTATGCCTGATGATAAATGATAAATGATTTTATTTCTGTAAGTAGGTTTTTACAAACACTTTTACACGTCAATCATATTTTTTTTTAAACTAGATGAGGTCGGCGTTTCCTATCTGACTACTCTGAGAAGAAAGGCCGAAACAAACTCAGAGGTCACAGTCTCTTTTAAAGTCCAGACAGAATCTTGGTCAGATCATGTGAAGGCTATGTAGATCGGTGTCTGAAATGGTCTTTTGAGGAAAGAACCCCACAGATTGAGTGGACCTGTCCAGTCAGTGCACGCAATTGTCAGCAATCGTGCAGCTCAACTCAGAACTTAAGGAGCTCAACGATTCGACGAACAATACCAAAGAAAGGACATTTGAGTAGGCCGCACAAGTTACTCAAACTGCCAGATCATGATTACACTAAGAGTAAAAATACAAAAAAAAAAAAAAAGCAATGACCAACATAGTTCTCACATTCACAATAGTTAAAATAATAGCATAATACTTTACAAAGTAAATACTCTTGTCATAGTATATGTATATAAAATTCATTAATGTCAATGTGTATATAAAATCCGGACATAATCATTGAGGACCATGCAGATTGGTGTCTGAAATGGACTTTTGAGAAAAGAACCACACAGATTGAGTGGACCTGTCCAGACAGTGCACGCATTTGTCAGTAACCGTGCAGCTCGACTCAGAACTTAAGGAGCTCAACGATTCGACGAACAATACCAAAGAAAGGACATTTGGGTAGGCCACATAAACTACTCAAACTGCCAGAACATGATTAAAACTGGAATAATAACCCACATAGTCCTCACATTCACAACAATTAAAATAATATAATACTTTATACAGTAAATATTCATGTCATTGTATATGTAAAAAAATATAGATACTTATAGCAAAGATTAAAAGTACAATAGTTAGCAAAAAAAAAAACAATAAAATAAATCAACATTCCCTGTGTAAATTTATTGGAACAGCTCACTCCCAAGCCTTTTTGTCCTCAATAAAGTATTTGACAGTATAATAGGCTTTCTGGCATAGTTTCCTTTTTATAAAAGATTTGAATTTATTAAGGCTTAGTTCTTGAATGTGGCTAGGAAGTTTATTATAAAAATGTATACATTGACATCTAAACGAGCCACCTATTTTCTTGAGCCTGGTTGTAGGAACAACAAATTTGTGTTTGTTCCTAGTATTTATACTATGGATATCACTGTATTTTTTAAACAGATTAATATTTTTATGTGCATACAAAAGATTTTCATAAATATACTGAGAAGGCACAGTCATTATATTAATCTCTTTAAATTTTTCTCTGAGGGAGTGTCTGGGACTTAATTTATAAATTGAACGAATTGCCCTTTTTTGTAAAACAAAAATCGTCTGAATATCGGCGGCATTTCCCCACAGCAGAATACCGTACGACATTACACTATGAAAATAACTGAAGTATACTAAACGGGCTGTCTCTAAATCTGTTAAACCACGAATTTTTCTAACAGCGTATGCTGCAGAGCTAAGCTTTTTTGACATTTTATCTATATGGGGGCCCCATTGCAGCTTGGCGTCTAAAGTTATGCCTAAGAATACTGTGGTATTTTCGGGTTTCAACTCTTCCCCCTTTATGAGAACACTTGTTTCTACCTGTCTAACATGTGGTAACGTAAACTTAATACATTTAGTTTTTTTCTCGTTAAGAAGAAGGTTATTAACGTTAAACCAGTTAACTACTTTTGCGAGGGCGCTATTTACATTGTCAGTAACCAGCTGCTGACGTTTGAGTTTAAATAAAAGTGAAGTGTCGTCTGCAAACAGCACTATATCATGTTTATCCTTTATGAGGTAAGGCAAGTCATTTATATAAATAAGAAATAAAAATGGACCTAGAATTGAGCCTTGAGGGACCCCCATTCTTACTACCGATCCGGGAGATCTTTTCCCGTTAACATCAACTCTCTGAATCCTATCACTTAAATAAGAAGTAAGAAGATCCAGAGAGGCGTTCCGGATTCCGTAGTGGTGCAGTTTCCTGATTAATGTTTCATGAAGAACACAATCGAATGCCTTGGACAAATCGCAAAAGATGCCCAACGCATCGCATTTGTCCTCCCATGCATTATATACATGCCCTAGAAGTTCAACTCCGGCATCGGTAGTTGAACGACTCCTTGTAAAACCGAACTGTTTGTTATGCAGTAATTTATGTACGTTGAAAAATCTTTGCATTTGATTTAGAATAAGCTTTTCAAAAATTTTACTAAAGGTAGGTAGCACTGATATAGGTCTATAATTAGTAGGGTCTGATGTACTACCCGATTTAAACAACGGTATTATTTTACTGCTTTTCATAAGATCAGGAAACTCACCACGGTCAATACAATTATTAAAAATAACAGCTAAAGTTGGTGCTACAATGTTTATAATCGACTTAACAACGTCCACAGAATTACCCCATAGATCTGCCTAAGAATACTGTGGTATTTTCGGGTTTCAACTCCTCCCCCTTTATGAGAACACTTGTTTCTACCTGTCTAACATGTGGTAACGTAAACTTAATACATTTAGTTTTTTTCTCGTTAAGAAGAAGGTTATTAACGTTAAACCAGTTAACTACTTTTGCGAGGGCGCTATTTACATTGTCAATAACGAACTGCTGACGTTTGAGTTTAAATAAAAGTGAAGTGTCGTCTGCAAACAACACTATATCATGTTTATCCTTTATGAGGTAAGGCTATCATTTATATAAATAAGAACTAAAAATGGACCAAGAATTGAGCCTTGAGGGACCCCCATTCTTACTACCGATCCGGGTGATCTTTTTCCGTTAACATCAACTCTCTGAATCCTATCACTTAAGTAAGAAGTAAGAAGATCCAGAGAGGTGCTACGGATTCCGTAGTGGTGCAGTTTCCTGATTAATGTTTCATGAAGAACACAATCGAATGCCTTGGAAAAATCGCAAAAGATGCTCAACGCATCGCATTTTTCCTCCCATTCATTATACACATGCCCTAAAAGTTCAACTCCGGCTTCGGTAGTTGAACGACCCCTTGTAAAACCGAACTGTTTGTTATGTAGTAATTTATGTACGTTAAAAAATCTTTGCATTTGATTTAGAATTTAAAGCTTGCACTGATATAGGTCTTTATTAGTAGAGTCTGATGTACTACCCGTGATGATGTAACTATGAGATACTGATGTAAATATGTGAGCAGCATGTATTTATCACATTCAACTTATTTGTCATTGTTACATTTTTAATTATTTTTACCTATTGTGGTAGTTTTATTATATAGGTGCATCTTAATGTATACAAAATATTGTAACACATTTTAAAAGAGTAACGGTGGAGTTTCGTGCCCATTCTTCCCCATACGAAACTACCTTTTGGAAGGGCGAATAGAATCAATATTGACGTTCACAAGTGCCAACTTCAAATAAATGCCTTGACTTTGAATGGTCCAGTAAAGGCATTTTACAGTCAGTCAAAAAACTCTTCAACCTTCGCTTCGGTGATGATATCATCCTATTTGCACCAACTGCTACCGAGTTACAACATGCTCCAATTTAAGATCTGAGCACAGCAAACCTTGAAGGATGTTCCACATAACATATCTACTCTAGAGAGGGGATGTTCGGTCAAAGACTAATAATTTATGACCAATTAATAGCACAAAAATTAAAATTATGTCAATTTTTTTTTTAAGTTTCCGACACGCTCTGTCACGCACTTACCCTGCCTCTTCTCCCTGTGGTACAAGCATTCCTGCACGATGTGCAGTGGGCCCTCAATGCCGGCGATGGCTCGCTCCAGCTGCCTTCGAGTTTCGTTGAGCTTCTCACACGTCGATACTAAACGTTCCATCTCTATTGAGACCTATTTAATACAGCTTCAGTTAATAAGGATGGACTAAAACGATTGTGGAAAGTGTACCTACCTATTTTTCTAGTGAGAGAGTCACGATCTTTTCGAGTAATTTATTGTGTCTGAAAGTGTTGTAGTCCACCAGAAATTCATGTCTTTGTGCTGTGCCATAAAACAATGGACGAAGATCCAACGTGAATATGCAAGATTGATCAGCAAGTAAGTTAACACACAGGGTACCTAGCAGGTTAGAGGACTATTTATTTATTTATTCACAAATTTGAGACCAACCAACAGACAACCAATACAACCAACCATACAGAGTAATTCAATAATAAACACAAAATAGACAGATCGCTGTAGGTGAAATGGTACAATGAAAAGATGGTTTGGTTGTCTATAGTCTGATTCGCCCTATCCGCTCGTACTAGTATAAAACTGTATCACGATCCTATAATATCGGATACGGAGGCTATCATCTCCTGGCTACTGCCAGCGTGAAACACTTATGTAAGTCTTCGCGCTGGCCTGCTGGCCAGCACGATGACTTATTAGTTCGCTGTTTCCTCTCTGAAGAGGATGCATGGCATGATATTGTGTGATATCTATCAATTCTATATAATATCAATATCTACCTCATTCCTCCAAAAGGTAGTGTCGGTGATTCGTTCACCGATTCTCCTGCCGGAGTCTCTCTGTCCCTGAGTGCCGATCTCATCCGTTTCCCTGTAATACTCCCACATCAGTCAGACTGTAGGTCCATACACAAAGAATTTTCATAAAAGATTTCGTCTTTTATGAAGTCATAGTGCATAAGCTCTAAGCAGTGGCAGTGTTTTTCCGAAAGTTAGACGTTTTTTGGCAAACAGTTGTCCTTACCTCAGCATCCTCGTGATATCATTCCTAACACGTTCGGAGAAGTTCCTCTTGGCATCAGACTCGTTATAGTTTTTGATGCTGTTCTGGTTCCACTCGTACTGCGTGTACCGAGTGTATAGGGCTGCTCGGGCAGCGTGTTCAGGGCTCCGGTCGAATCCGGTGACCAGGTTGGGGAAGCGCAGGGGCTCCGCGGCCATGCCAGCCGGAGTATAGCACGGGTCCACCATGGTGTTGGTTATGGGCTGCGATGGCCTGGTGAAACATGCGATTCTTGTTACTGTACTGAAGAGTCACATAGATAGAATACTCTTTATTATTATGAAAAGCATATACATTTTTTACAGATATTAATTTAGAAGTTTTACATAGGGTGATGCAATGGGTGGTCTTATTGCTAAAGTTATCTTTCAAAGAGGGAATACTGCAGGTAGTCTGTGGTCACGTGTGTGTGTCACGTCGGGGTCACCATGTGGGATATTCCAGCTACTGCTGTGGGATACTGTCTTTTGGGTTGTTGCTACTGATTAATACACTGACTCCATATATTAACTGTGAGTACTGGCCACCTACCTAGAACCAAAATGACACTGCACGTCGTATGGTTTTCTTTGTACTTTTGTTTTACTATGTATTCTGTAGATGTGTCAAATAATAAAAGGCGATATAATGATCACACGTATATTTCTATAAATAAAACCCTCACAAAATTGGTAGCAGAGCGTGGTTATATTTTTGCAAGTATCAAAAATGGCAAGTACGAGTTATAGAAATATAGAACCTTTGACAAAATCAATAAAAGGTGACTTTTGGGATATAGTAAGCGGCGAGAAAACATTACCACCAGCTACAGATGCGGCGGCGAGGTCGGCATATAAGAAAGAGGACTTAAAGGCAAGAGCTGAAATCCTACTTTTACTGTCACCGTCTGAATTGAAACAAATTAAAGTCTGCGCGACATCTAAAGCTGTATGGGACAAGTTAAAGGCTACTTACCAAAGCACGGGACCTGCGAGGAAAGCTACCCTTTTAAAACAGTTGGTTTTATTGCGAATGACCACAGGAGAAGATATACGTGACCATATAAATAACTTCATGGACATCGTGGACAAACTCGCAGATATGGACATAAAGGTACCTCCAGAACTGCTTAGCATAATGCTTCTCTACAGTTTGCCAACCACTTTTGAGAACTTTAGAATAGCCATAGAATCTCGAGACTCCCTGCCCAATCCCGAAGATCTAAAAGTAAAGATTCTGGAGGAATACCAAGCAAGGAGCGGAAGTGATCAGCCTGAAAGATCAGAAGCATATCACATCAAGAAAAATAGGCAAAAGTTGTACTGCAAGAGCTGTAAAAAGAATGGCCACACTATTGAGACATGTTGGGGCAAGAAGAAGACGTTGAAGAAAGAAAGTTCGGGCACTGATGAAAAAGACAACGGAAGCAAATACAATTATAACGTTTGTCTGAGCACTGTGAACTCAAATGCTGATGAAAATGTCTGGTGTTTAGATAGCGGCTGCTCATCACATATGTGCGGTGACGAATCAATGTTTTCTACCATGACCCCTGAAATTGGCACCTTAAAGTTGGCATCTGACAAATATACCAGTAGAATTCAAGGCAGAGGAAGAGTTACAATAAGCACCGATAAATACGGTTACAATTTCAATGAAACCTTGTATGTTCCAGACATATCAGTAAACCTTTTATCCGTCGCCAAGATAACGGACAGAGGAAATAAGGTTGTTTTTGAAAAAGAGAAAGCCTACGTCGTAGAAAAAACCGGCGAAATGACACTGACTGCTCGAAAGAGAGATGGGCTTTACTACTTTGAATCTGGACGAAAAGAGACTGCAAAATACACACCAAAAAAAATGACAGTGACATCATGGAATGGCATCGCAAACTCGGCCACATAAACGAAAGAGATTTGAAAAAGATGGCTAAGGATAACCTTATGTATGGCTTAAACTTAAATGATGAAGAAATGGAAACATGTGAAACATGCATCAAAGGAAAATTGTCCAGGTTACCGTTCACAAGACATAACGATCTATACACAACTGATAACCTGGAAATAATCCATAGCGACGTTTGTGGGCCTTTTGAATGCGATACACTAGCAGGATCAAAGTACTATGTTACTTTCACAGACGACTATAGTCGCTATTGTCACGTCTATTTTATTAAAAGAAAGAGTGAAGTATTTAACGTTTTCAAAGAATACAAAAATGAAGTTGAGACGCTCCATAATAAGAAGATAAAGAACCTGCAGACCGACAATGGCACAGAATACCGCAACAAGGAATTCGACGACTTTCTCAAATCGCATGGCATCCAAAGAAGGTTGACCACAGTTTACACACCTCAACAAAATGGGATTAGCGAGAGGAAGAACAGATCCTTGCTAGACAAAGCCAGATGTCTGTTAATCGAGGCCATGGCACCTAAAAAGCTCTGGGCGGAAGCGGTAGCAACTGCAAACTACCTTATAAATCGTAGCCCTTCCAAAGCACTTAATGGCGAAACACCGTTCAAGAAATGGCTAGGCCGAACACCGTGTGGACATCATCTTCACGTATATGGCAGGAAGACATTTGTTTAAAAAAAAAAACAAACGAGGCAAACTCAAACTCAAAATCAAACTCAAAGCATTTATTTCAATTAAACCATTTACAGGCACTTTTGAATTGTCAAGTGGGTCAGTCAGAAATATGAAGCTAGTTGCCCATTCCAAAGCGTAGTAGGTACCTATGGAGAAGAACGGGCAAGAAACTCCATGGACACTCTTTTAAATTATATTGTTACATAAATATTAGTTACATCATTAATGTTGAATATAGGTATAATTATATGTGAGAACGATGTAAATAAGACGTACACGTTGAGTGTCCAGTGTACAGTAAATATAAATTTAAACAAAACAATCCATAATAAAATAATTAAAATAAGCCTTGGTGGCTAAGAGATGACCAGTCCCAACTGACAGCGCCCGTTCACGAACATGACGCATGGATCAGCACCATTCAGCTCAACCATTTTGAAGGGAGCTAAATGATCCAACACACGCGCCACCGTCAGCGAGACATTTGAGTGAGCATGACATCTATCAGCCGCCAGGGCACATTCAAGTCAATGAAAGACATTACCCGGTAAATGGTAGCTCGATCACGGAGCAAATACAAAGAGGAGACGGCCTAAGCAACTGTGCACTGTGATTCTCAACTAGGTCCTGACGTCATCATGTAGGCGTGGCCTTAGTCAGTGTATTGTTCGTCCTGTGCACAGCTCTGTAAACGTTCCGTTTTTACAGCATATTTGCGCTAGAAGAAAAAAAGAATGAAGTGTGGTGTTTTATCTTGTAAGAACTACTCGGATAGACGTTCTGATGCTATGGATGGCATCACATTTCATTTGTCAGTAATTTTATGCGTAATTTATTAAAATAGTTCTTCATTCTGCATGTAGTGACATCTAGTGTGAGATAGTTACATAACTACAAAGTAAAATCAACAGGACGAGCGAATAGTTTTGCTATTGACCAGTAGATGTAAAATAAAGAAGTGGGCGGGATCTGATCACCCCTCACCCCGTAAAGTGTCACCCGTTGTTTCATACAGAAACCTTATTACAACATCTCCTCTTTGTATTTGCTCCGTGAGCTCGATAGTACATAGTACTCACACTTGTTCTATGCAATTATATAATACAAAGGAGATTGAGTTTATACAAAGCAAAGGTAGTCTTACAATCTTCAGCAGCTCCAACAGTATTTTCAAATGTTAATCAATTAGTTGTGGTTGTGGAGCAGGACCAGCATTGAGCCAGGCATTTTTATCAGCGATATAATCCCCCAACTTATAATATGCCTGGCTGCTTAGTGTGCGTTTTATACAAACTTTGAATTTCGTCTCATTGAGTTGAAGTATGTGGGGAGGTATTTTATTGTAACATTTTAAACAGTACCCCATGAAAGATGAGTCTACTTTAGCCAGTCTGAAACCTGGTTGAACTAATAGGTCCCTATTTCTGGTACTATAATTATGTCTATCACCTCTTTTAGTAAAAAGATGTACATTTTTTCTTACGTACATGATGTTTTTATAGATATATTGACAAGGTACCGTCAAGATCTTAATAACCTTAAACAGTTCCCTTAGAGAATCGCGCCTGCGGAGATTATAAATGGCTGTGATGGCTCTTTTCTGCAGAATAAAAATAGAATCGACGTCTGCAGCCCGTCCCCAAAGTAAAATACCGTAAGACATGATACTATGAAAGTAACCAAAATAGACCAGCCTCGCGGTATTTACATCGGTATATTGACGGATTTTTCTGACAGCATATGCTACTGAACTTAGCCGTCCCGCCAGAGATGTTAAATGAGAACCCCATTGTAGCCTCGAGTCAAGCGTGATCCCCAGGAAAACAGTTTTATCGACGAATTCTAGTTTCTCTTGATTCAATACTATCTCACAATCACTACTTTTGACATTAGGTAAAGAAAATCGTATACACTTAGTTTTTTTCCCATACTAAATTATTAGCAGTGAACCAATTATGGACCTGCATTAGGGCGTTATTAACGTCGTCAAAATTTTTAGCACTTCTTTCTACCTTAAAAATTAAAGAAGTATCGTCAGCAAATAACACCATTTGTGGTTGATTTTTTAATAAATGGAGTAGATCATTAATATACACTAAAAAGAGGAAAGGACCCAATATCGAGCCTTGTGGAACTCCCATTTCTACTTTCAAACTAAGTGAATTGACACCATTTATTTGAACTTGCTGCTGCCTATCATTTAAATAAGATTTTACTAGACTGAGCGCAAGTATTCCAAGTCCATAATGCTCAAGTTTCAAGAGCAAGGTTTCGTGGTCGACGCAATCAAATGCCTTGGAGAGGTCACAAAAGATTCCTATGGCGTCTTGGGCCTCTTCCCACGCCGTAAATATGTGTTTTAATAAGGTGACCCCGGCGTCAGTCGTACAACGTCCCTTGGTGAAACCATACTGTTGATTGTGTAAGATTTTATTGGTGTTAAAATGAAAGAGCATTTGATTAAGCATTACCTTTTCAAATACCTTGCTGAAAACTGGCAACACGGATACGGGTCTATAATTATTGGTGTCTTTACTGTCCCCGGATTTGAAAAGTGGTATTACCTTACTGTATTTCATTAAATCCGGGAAGACTCCTTGATCCACACACAAATTAAATATGAAGGCTAAGTAAGGCGCTATAGTGTCAATTATGGATGTACAGACTTTAATGGACATTCGCCAAAGATCTTCAGTCAATTTGATCTTGATTTGCTTAAAAGCTTTTATTACTGTTATGGGGTTAATATGCTTAAAGTTAAATTCAATCGGGCAGACCGAAACGTTCGCCCTTACTAAATCAAAAGCGAGCGTGGGCGAGGAATTTAAAGTGTCAGTAGTTTTAATTGGGATACTGGTAAAGAAATTTACAAATTCTTGAGCAACTTCTTTGCTGTCGCAAATGAGACCACGTGTCGTCTCCGGTGTATAATCAGAATTATGCTTTTTGTTCCTGTTCGTTTCATTATTGATAATTTTCCAAACAGTCTTTATTTTATTGTCTGCTGATTTGACCTTGTTGCTAATGTACTTATAAGGCTTTGGCTGCCTTACAAGTGTTCTTAAAAATTCTAGAGTAAGTAGCAACATACTTATTAAAAGTTTCCGTGTTAATATAAGGCTTAAGGCCATATAGCTCAAAAAGTATTTCCCTACTTTTCCTAAGTCCTTTAGTTGCCCAGTCACTAAATAAAAACTTAGGGCTGATACTTTTAGTGTTCTTCTTAAAAGAATAATTGAACTCTGTTTGGACTACCGAAAAGAATTCTTTATACAAAATATTAACATTGTTCATTGTAAGGTTCTGATTACTTAACTTACAAATTAAACTGTTATTAAAATTATTTAAGTTAACAGATGTTATTGGTCTGGATTGTATCTGCAGTTTTTGTATTAGGATATTGGACTCAAAAGTTACGGTTTGACCACTGTGATCGGAAGGGAGATAATTAACGATGGCTTTATCTAAATAGTCGCAGCAACAAAAAACATTATCAATGCATGTAGCTGTAGCTGTAGTTATTCGGGTTGGTTCTACAAACACATTTGACAAATTAAATGATTTAAACAAATTTAATAATCTACTGGTATTTGAATTATTTTCTAAAATATTAATGTTAAAGTCACCACAGATAATTACTGATTTTTTGCCAGTTGCAAGTTTTGCCAAAACATCTTCCATTACTGACTCAAATATAGCGTAGTTTTGATAATTTGGGGGTCTGTAAACGCACACTATAATATGCTTATCTAGCTCAACACAAGACAGTTCAATGCTATGTTCAACCGATAGTTCAACTATGTCTTTACGAGTTTTAGATTTAATACATCTTTTAATTAGGATTAGTGAACCACCACGCACGCAGCATTGATTTTCGGGTAAAACAACTGGCCACACTATAATTCTCATAATTAATTAACATTTCAGAATCTTTTAACCAATGCTCAGATATACAAACAATGTCAAACATTGTTTTTTCCAAAAACAATTCAATTTGTACAATTCAGATGTCACAACAAGCAGTGAAATCGAGAACAACCCAATTTGAATTAAAAGCGCGGTGTCCGTGGTACCTTACAATAAGCCCTCATATAAGGGAACAGTGTTGGTTAGAATATAATATAATATAAATACATTGTAATTAAGCATAAAACCCAAAAAAAAAAAAAATAGCCTGGTAAAGTATAACCATCACCAAGCGGAGGAGCGTCCATGGAATGGGCGCCCGAGCCACAATGGCCTGATTCTTACTTAGGTTTACTTTCCTTAGGTTAAACACAAGTAAGTTACATAGGTTAATGACGTTGGTTCATGACGTTAGTAGATGAAAAACAAAAAAAGGAAAATTAGTCATATATACCAGACACAACTCATACAATACCAAAACCAGATGTCAATTAATCAAAAGTACAATAAGACAATGCAACACATGTACATACAATAAAACAATGGGTGCATAAAACAAAAGAAACATACAACACCTGGTCATTAACGACAACAATAGATGCATATGACAAAGTATGCATTTAACAATAAAACACATGTTCATTAACTAAACAATAGATACAATAAATCAATAATAACAATACCTGCATTAAACAATGAAACACCTGCACATTAATTAGAACAATATGCACCTTACAAACAAAGGACTGCACAGGGTATATAAACTGAATCGTGGAATAACAGACACAGTCATGTCAAAGGAGCTCTACGAGTAGCACATAATAACATCAGCTAACATCGAACAAGTATTAAAGTGTGTAGACCCATATCCAGTAGTGCACCAATACAATGAAACGAAAAGAAGAAGATATTCTAACGGAGGAGGAGACAGAAGACGACAATAGACAAATGGTAACAGTCGTATCTCCAGTGGGTACGTATCACTTTGTTATATTTACTTATACTTTCCTTAGGTTAAACACAGGTAAGTTACATTGGTTAGTTACATAGGTTAATTACGTTGGTTGATGACGTCACGCGGTGACCGATTCACCACTAAATTGGGTTGAAGAAGAGCACATACGACGCGTTCGCAAGGTAATTATTATTGCAAATAAAAGGTTTATATTAACGGTTAATGTTCTATTCCAGATCAATTATGGAGGAAATGACATGACGGTAGTGTTATACGACAAGAGGAAATCGCAAAGCAGGATATTACACATATAAAAATACAACACAGATAAGAGAGAATTACATACAACAGAGAGAAATAACCTATACAACCTCATCAATGTAATGCAAAATGACGCAAAGCATGGAAAATTATAGGTCTAATAAATAAAATAATAAAGAAAAAACACAAAAACAGGAAAATAATTTAATTACATCACAATATCAAAAAGACACAAATCGCAAAATGAACAGTAATACCCTTCACGAAAACAATCATGATGCCAACTCACATAATCATAATAAGAAAACCTTCGATAAAGATTCAAATAACTATCACGGCACGCAGCACATAAATGTAATCCAGCAGAGCGATTAGTATAAAATATAATCTTGATTTTCACCCAAAATGAACCAGGAACACGAATACGCTCATAGAAATCAATTAACACGGCCACATGGCCATCATCTTCCCATGGATCACGATCACCGCCACTCAATTCCGGCAACTCTAAGTGCGGAGGCAACGATGACAGTGGCTCCACGGGAAAATACGCCGGAGGAGGCGTCTCCACAGGCAGAACTTCGTCAGTATGTAAATCATTAACAGACACGTTAATTTCCTGCAACACCACGTCTTCCTCAAATTGTAGGCGTTCACGTAGGGAAGACATGATTTAAAGTACAGTTAATACTAAATAACAGAAAAAACGAGTCATTATATACCCGACACAACTCATACAATACCAAAACCAGAACCAATACCCAAACTGACCCAGAATGCCAAAGAAGGCGTATTCCATGGGGTACTCGATGACGTCAAAGGCTTACAGGGTGTACATACCCGAGACGAAGATGTAGTGATAAGCAGGGATATAAAAGTCATAGACAAGATGTACTTCGAAGAAGAAAGTCAGAACTACGATGAACTTGTTAACGAAAAAGATCACTCTCAGACGTCTGAAAAAGAAAACAAAATTAAAGACAATAATAAGAAAATAAAACGGTACAACCAATAGAAATTGAAATATGAGAAAATAAAAAGGGAAATGCGTTACAAAATTTCAATGAGCAAGAAGATGAAGTTTCTTCGGTAGAAGAAATAGAGTTTTATGATGACGCATCAGAAGTTTTAGAAATATCTGAAAATGGGAGGCCACAAAGAGAGCGGCATCCGCCTGCCTGGACCAAAGATTTTATATTGGACCAGACTGAAGAAAGTCAGCTACTCTCGGAGATATCCTACATATCTGATGAGAATGAAGATGATGAATACTGGCATGATGCGATAAAAGAGGAGATTAGAGCACATGTTAAGAATGGAACCTGGAAAATAGAAAAGAAGAACAAAGACGTGAAAGAAGTGGATTACAAAATAGTTCTAAGAAACAAAATACGACCTGACGACAGTATCACAAAGACAGCCAGACTTGTAGCACGGGGTTTCACTCAGCGACCAGGCGTTGATTACAATGAAACATACGCTCCTGTAGCTAAACTGAGTTCGATAAGATCTGTTGTTGGAATAGCCATGGAAGAAGGCTTGAAATTGAACCAGATGGATGTTACAACAGCATACCTGAATGGTGAACTAGAAGAAAAGATAGTAATAAAGTATCCTGAATACTTAGAAGAATATCTGATTGAAATCATGGTTGAGGAAAGTAAACAAGAAAATTTAACTTTGTACAACAAAACAATGAGTATGCTAAAAGACATAAAAAACAATCCCAAAGGGAAAGTTTGTCATCTCATAAAAGCTTTATATGGACTCAAACAGGCAGGGAGGCAGTGGTACAAGAAACTCGACACAGAGTTAAAGAACATAGGTTTCAAAGCATCGGAAGCTGACCCATGCCTATACTTACTAGAGAAAAGAGGAGTTCAAGTCATAATAATTATCTATGTCGACGATTTGTTAATTGCCTATTCGTGTCCTAGAAAGTTAAAAGAAATTTGTAGTGGCACAGAGCCAGTCATTTACCTCCAGTACCAGAACCAACTCATACCTTTACCTCCAGTACCGTACCACCTGCATAACATAACCGATACCTACCTACCCTGCGTTGTTTGACAAATTAGTTAAAGAAACAGAGAAAAAGACCGCCCTGAAAAGGACGTACGTGACTCCGTTAAGAAATAAGAAGATCGCTCTGAAAAGAACGGTTTGGGCTCAAGGCTGACGACATGCGTAAAGACATCGAAGCAGCAGAGGTGGACGCACGACGCGGTAGCAGCCACGCGGCGCGACACGGAGGCACACGACGCGAAGACACGCAGAGATGTTCACGCAACGCCGTCAGCCCGAGGAAAGGACGCGCGCGGCGCGCCCGCATCTACTTATAATCTAGCGAGGCGCGAGGCGCGCGCCGGACGACGTTGATTGGCTGTGCTATTATGCGCGGCGCATCGAGCGACATCTGACGAATGTGGGAGTTATGAATATGTAAATGTCTTAGGTTAAGCAATACTTGTACCAAAATGAATGTAAATATAAATAGGGCAATTTACCGAATAAACACAGATCATCCGGACACGTCTTTGAATCAAGAAAACGATCACCCTTAAATTGGTGACCCCGAAAACTCAAGCCGCAATCCTGAGAGGAGTCAAGACGCAATATAAGAAGAACAGTCAAGATCAAGCATAATGTCAAAGGACGACCAGATCGAGGATTTCTGCGATGCCCACGGTGCCGCAACGGTGAAGAGCGACGTCGCTGCCATATCGCTGCCTGCGCGTTTGCCACCATTTTACCGCCAAAATCCACGTCTATGGTTCGCGCAATTCGAAACCGCCATCGCCGGAAGCAAGATCGGAGAAGATCAGAAGTTTAACCTCGTCGTTCCACTGCTGGGCTACAGTGATTTGGAGCAGATTGGTGACATAATCCTGAATCCACCAGCCACGGGAAAATACAGTACACTGAAGAACAGGCTGATATCGACATACCAAGAGTCGGACCATCGCCAGCTGCAAAAATTGCTCGCCGGGCTCGAACTCGGCGACCAGAAGCCTAGCCAACTACTCCGCAAGATGCGCGATTTGAGCGGCAAACTTTTGTCAGACGAAGCGCTCAAGGTGATGTGGCTCAATCAGCTACCCACGCAAGTTCGCGCCGTGATCTCTGTGAACACAGAATCCACGCTCGAAGTCCTGGCTGCGATGGCCGACAAAATGATGGAACACTTCGAACCAGCATCAGTGGCCGCAGTCTCCACAACAACCTCGCCAAGCTGCGGAAGTCATCAGTCATCATCAGCCATCACGAATTTGCAAGTACAAATGCTAGCAAAGCAAATCGAGAAGTTATCAATTGAAATCGCCGAGCTACGCACAGGCCAGCAACAACGCGCGGCGCACGCCCGCCCCTCTCGCTCCCGTTCCCGCTACACATCGTGGTCGCGCCACCGCAGCACTGCGCGCCGAAACTCCCGCGGATCGAGTAAACCGGGCGACGCTGATTGGTTGTGCTACTATCACTACCGATTTGGTGACGAAGCACGCAAATGTGAATCACCTTGTTCTAAAATCAAGAAGGAAAACTAGAACATACATCGACTGTGGCGGAAGTCGATGTAAGCCAACTTAGTTACCGCCTCTGCATCATCGATATCAACAACCGTGAGAAGTTTCTCGTTGACACCGGAGCCGACATATCAGTTTTAGCAGCAAGAAACAAGAAATATTCGAAGCCGGCAGACAGTACCTACAAATTATTCGCAGCAAACGGCACACAAATACGTACCTACGGAGAGCGTACACTCGAGCTCAACCTAGGTTTACGTAGAAGCTTTAAATGGACATTCGTCGTCGCCGACGTCAAGACATCAATACTGGGCGCAGATTTCCTAGTAAATCACAAATTACTAGTCGATTTACATCAACGGAAACTCATCGACCGCGTTACTGATCTCGCCGTGAACACCATAAGAATTCAAGCCACAGAAGAAGCCGTCTACTTAATCGACCGTAATCATGCATACCACGACATACTGAGGAAGTATCCAGATGTTCTGCGACCCATATCACTGAAGACTTCTGCAAAGCACGACGTGAAACACCACATAGAAACAACAGGCCAACCTATTTACTCAAGGCCACGCCCACTTCCTCCGGACAAATACAATGCAGCAAAAATTGAATTTGAGAAGATGATGGAGAGGGGTATCTGTAAACCTTCTAAAAGCCCATGGGCCAGCCCATTACACGTCGTCAAGAAAAAAGATAGCTCATTACGTGTATGCGGCGATTACCGAAGACTTAACGCCGTGACTGTACCCGACCGCTACCCAATTCCGAGAATGCAAGACTTTACGTACCAACTACATGGGAAGAAAGTTTTTTCGAAACTCGACATGAAGATGGCCTATTATTCCATACCAATCAATGAAGAAGACGCTGCCAAGACCGCCATTATAACGCCATTCGGTCTCTTCGAGTTTACATGCATGCTGTTTGGCCTACGCAACTCGGGTCAAACATTTCAACGTTTCATGCACGAAGTGCTGCGAGGACTCGACGATATCGTATTTTGTTTCGTCGACGATTTACTCGTATACTCAAATAATGAAGAAGAGCACCAGCGACACCTACATCAAGTGCTCAAGCGATTGAATAACTACGGCATCACACTAAATATCGAAAAATGCGAGTTCGGCACGAACAAGATACAATTTCTCGGATATGAAGTCACACAAGAAGGAATCAAACCCACACAAGACCGCATCCAAGCAATAACCAACTACCCGAAACCGACAACAATACAAGAATTACGAAGATTTTTGGGAATGCTAAACTTTTACCGCAGCTGCCTACCTCATCAAGCCGAACACCAAAACCTTCTCAACAAATACCTACATAACAGCAAAAAGAACGTTATATCACCAATCGCCTGGACGCCAGAAGCCGAAGAAGCGTTCGAGAAATGCCGCCAAAGCATACTCGAGGCAACTACGCTAACGCACCCGGTACCTAGCGCACCGCTATGTTTGTTTACCGACGCATCGAACACTAGCATCGGCGCCGTACTTCAACAAAAGGTCGACGACGCATGGAAACCTCTTGCATTTTACTCAAAGACAATGAGCGAGACGCAGCGACGCTACAGCGTGTACGATCGCGAATTATTGGCTATGTACACCGCTGTCCAGCATCTACGACGGCTAATAGAGGGCAACGACCTAATAATATACACCGATCACAAACCTCTAACTGACGCACTCACAAGAACGCCGAGCAGTACCGACACGCCGAGAAGAGAACGACAACTTCACTATATAAGCCAATTCTGCGCAAATATCAAATATATACACGGCAATAAGAACGAGGCAGCTGACGCATTATCACGGATAGAAGAGGTCGAACTACTAAACTCGACTATCGACTACAATCAACTTGTAGGAGAATATGAAGACGACTCCGAACTACGATCGTGCCAGAACAACCCCAAGCTGAAGTTCACCCGACTGACTATGCCTGGAGTTCAACGACCCATACTATGCGAAACATCAACAAACAACGTTCGACCGTATTTACCACAAACTTATCGTTTTGCTGCCTTCAAAGCGCAACACGACTTAAGTCACCCCGGGGTACGAACATCAAGAAAAATAATGGCAACAAAATTCTTCTGGCCATCCATGAACAAAGACGTCACTACATGGGCAAGGGCCTGCATCGGCTGTCAGCGTGCGAAAGTTCAACGACACGTGAAGAGCCCACTCGGTAAATTCGAAGAGTCAACGCGCTTCGAACATATTCATGTTGACATCGTCGGACCACTACCTCCATCTAATGACTACCGATATCTCGTCACGATGATCGACCGCTGCACCAAGTGGCCCGAAGCGATTCCGACGCGTGACGTCACCACTGAGACTGTCGCCAAAGCCGTATACGACGGGTGGATATCACGATTCGGATGCCCGTTACGACTCACAACAGACCAAGGGCGACAATTTGAGTCAGCGCTATTCACATCGCTGATGAAGAAGTTCGGCATCAATCAAATTCGCACCACTGCATACCACCCACAAGCGAATGGTCAAGTTGAGCGATGGCACCGCACACTAAAGTCAGCATTGATGGCGAGAGCAGCCGCGACACGGTGGAGCGAGGAACTACCCACAGTTCTCCTAGGATTACGTACCGCACTGCGTGAAGATACCTCCGTCAGCGCAGCCCTAATGACGTACGGTACAACACTACGCATTCCGTCCGATTTCTTCGTGCCTACAACGCCGAACATTGAAGACGCTGAATTCGTACGTCAGCTGAGTGAAACAATGTCGTCGCTATCGCCGGCGAAAAGAAACCAATCAACAAACGCGAAAACATTCGTGTACAAAGATCTCGCAACATGTACGCACGTGTTTCTGCGAAACGACACTGTGCGCAGCCCGCTCACACCACCTTACGACGGCCCGTTCGAGATACTACAACGCAGCGAAGAAGGAAAGTTGTTTACATTGCGCCTACCTCGTCGCACCGCCATCGTGTCAGTCGACAGATTGAAGCCGGCGTATATGTACAACGTAGACGACACAGAAACAACAACGTCGAACTCACCGTCGCCTGCGACACAATCGCCGACTCAAGGACATCGAAACGCATCAGCAGACACGCACACATCGAACGTACCGAGTAAACATACCTACGTCACAAGAACCGGCCGCACTGTGAAACCGAACGTACGCTTCACTTAGGGGGGAGTGATGTAGTGACACAGAGCCAGTCATTTACCTCCAGTACCAGAACCAACTCATACCTTTACCTCCAGTACCGTACCACCTGCATAACATAACCGATACCTACCTACCCTGCGTTGTTTGACAAATTAGTTAAAGAAACAGAGAAAAAGACCGCCCTGAAAAGGACGTACGTGACTCCGTTAAGAAATAAGAAGATCGCTCTGAAAAGAACGGTTTGGGCTCAAGGCTGACGACATGCGTAAAGACATCGAAGCAGCAGAGGTGGACGCACGACGCGGTAGCAGCCACGCGGCGCGACACGGAGGCACACGACGCGAAGACACGCAGAGATGTTCACGCAACGCCGTCAGCCCGAGGAAAGGACGCGCGCGGCGCGCCCGCATCTACTTATAATCTAGCGAGGCGCGAGGCGCGCGCCGGACGACGTTGATTGGCTGTGCTATTATGCGCGGCGCATCGAGCGACATCTGACGAATGTGGGAGTTATGAATATGTAAATGTCTTAGGTTAAGCAATACTTGTACCAAAATGAATGTAAATATAAATAGGGCAATTTACCGAATAAACACAGATCATCCGGACACGTCTTTGAATCAAGAAAACGATCACCCTTAAAAATTCAAGACCTGTTAAATACGAAATTTGAGTTAAAGGACTTAGGAACGCCTAAACGGCTAATAGGGATAGATGTTACCTATAATGAAGAAGTTCATAGAAGACACTCTTAAAAAATTCAAAATGGAAGACTGCAAGGCCACGTCTACACCTATAGAACCAGGTCTAAGACTAGAAAAAGGAGAAAGATATGAAAGGAACGATCTAGCTTACAAAAATTTGATTGGCACACTCATGTATCTGGCAGTGGCAACTCAACCCGATATTATGTTTGCCAGATCTCTCCCAATTTAATGACTGCTACGGAGAAGAGCATTTCAAATGTGCAAAAAGAGTGCTGCGATACCTAAAGGGAACAAAAACCGTTGGTCTCATATTTAGAAAAACTCGCCGAGAATTACACGGCATGGCTGACGCAGATTGGGGCGCATGCAAACTCGACCGGAAATCTTTTTCGGGCTGTTGTTTTAAATATGCTGGAACGGCCATAAGCTGGATGTCGAAGAAGCAACAGACTGTAGCGCTATCGACTGCCGAAGCGGAATTTGTCGCCTTGACTGAAGCTGCAAAAGAGGCCATTCACCTGAAAAGTCTTTTCAAAGATCTTGGGGCCAACTATGAAAGCATAGTCATATTAAACGACAACCAAGCTGCCCTCAAGTTAAGTCAGAACACAATGGTCACTTCAAAGTCCAAACACATTGACTTAAAAATGCACTTCATACGAAATTGCATAATGGACGAAGCCATACAGGTCAAATATCTGCGAACCGAAGATATGGAGGCAGACATCCTAACCAAAGCCCTAGCCGGCCCGCGGCTGTTGAAATTGCGGAGCAGATTAGGAGTTTCTTGAACTCATGATCACCACGACGATGCCGTGAAGAGGAGTGTGAGTACTGGCCACCTACCTAGTGCCAAAATGACACTGCACGTCGTATGGTTTTCTTTGTACTTTTGTTTTACTATGTATTCTGTAGATGTGTCAAATAATAAAAGGCGATATAATGATCACACGTATATTTCTATAAATAAAACCCTCACATTAACTTGTATATATTTGACTGACCGGTTGGCGCAGTTGGTAGCGACCCTGCCTTCTGAGCCACTGGTCCCGGGTTCGATCCCCGGACAAGTCAAACATTTGTGTGCATGAACATGTCTGTTTGACCTGTGTCTGGGTGTGTATATGTATATAAGTATGTATATCAGTCATCAGGTTACCGTAGTACAGGTTCAGTACCTAGTTCGGGACCTGAAGACCTTGTGTGGATGTTGTCTCATATTATATATTATATTATTATTATTATTCCGTTTATTTATTTTCATACATATAAATACATTTTTAAATATTTTTATAAAAAGCATTAAAAAAAATATTAAAAATATAAAAATAGTGGTCCGCCGGTATCAGGAGCAGGGTCCAAGCTACCGGTGGTTAGGGCTCCAGAGACAGGACCCTTCTCACGATACGAGCCGTATCAAGGAGTACTGCCTTCTGAATCAGGCCCTTGATCCAACCGCCTAACGAGAGCCTCGAAAGATGTTGATCGAGGCTTTCGGCCATCAGGCCATTGGCCGATACGACAATCGGCACAATGACAGCCGAGCTTACATTCCACATGTCAACAACCTCGTGTGCTAAATCGAGATATTTAATTTGTTTCTCTTTCTCAGCTTTCACGAGGTTCTCGTCATGTGGAATGGTAACATCGATAATCATTGTGCGGCGCGCTAATCGATCTATCACCACTATATCAGGCTTATTGGCGACAATAGTCAGTACGTCAGTAATGATAGACCGATCCCAGTACAACGTGACTTGGTCATTTTCGAGAACTGGGTCGGGCGCATACTTGTAATACGGTACCTCGGTATCCACAAGTTTATATTTTAAAGCAAGTTGCTGGTGAATAATCCTGGCTACTTGGTTATGCCTGTGCAAGTACTCGCCGTTAGCCAGACGAGAACAACCAGAGATAATATGTCTGATGGATTCACCTGGACGGTGGCATGCCCGACACACGTCAACCGTCCCGTCTTTCATAATATGTCTCCGGTAGTTATTCGTCAAGATAACTTCGTCCATAATTGCACAGACGAAACCTTCAGTTTCCCCGAAAGGGTTACCAAAACGTAGCCAGGATACGGACGCTAAGAAGTCTACACCGGGTTGATGAAGAGCCCGGTAGAAGCGCCCGTGAAGCTCCTTGCTTTGCCATACCTTCCTGCGGTCATCGGTAGTGAGTACTACAGGTTTGCGCCAGTTCTCTTTAGCCATGGAGAGCGGGGTGAGTCCCTTGTCTACTGCTACCACATCACGGTGCATACCCATTTCAGCTTTTAAAAAATATTCCCTGAGACTGCAGACCTCGCGGCTGTGGAGGGTCTTCGCATTTAAAAAGCCTCGACCCCCGCACTTCCGCGGGATGTACAGTCTCATCACCGAAGAACGTGGGTGATGCATCCGATTTGCGGTCAGTAGTGTACGGACCCTCCTATCCAGGGCGTCGAGTTCAGTCTGAGTCCATTTGAGTATGCCGAAAGAGTACATCAAAACCGGCATGACCCAACCGTTGAAGGCACGCACCTTGTTTCCGCCTGAAAGAAGACTATTAAGTACTTTTTTCAGGCGGCCAAAGAAGCGTTCCTTCAACGATTGCTTCATGTCAGTAACATTGATGCCTAAAGCTTCCGACATACCCAAATACTTATAGGTTTCGGATGCGGAGAGGGCTCTAAGGTTTGTGGAATCCGAGAGTTGGGTTCCCACGGATTCAACAATCTCCCCTCGCTTTACATGCATGAGCGCACATTTGTCCACACCAAATTCCATCCTGATTTAATATTATTATTATTATTATATTTAGATAAGGGTACATATATACAACATAGTTACATAAAAGAATATGGTGTTTCAATTATAGAGGACCGAGAGCGACTGGCCTACATGGTAACGTGGCGGTCGCCCTGAGGTCCCCGCGCCCCTCGGCGGGCGGGAGGTATTTCATCATCTGCCTAGCCTTTTCCCATTTGCTGACATTAATTCGTTGTACTGACTGGCTGTGTTCCCACAGTGGTGTAGGTACCATTCCCATATTCAGTTAGGATTTTAATTTGTTTTTTTGTTTTACTGTATCGACCCCCCGTTATCTCGTAGCAGTTGTAGAGCCATAATTATATTGAAGTTATCGGAGACTGATAAAAAGTTAAAAACAGGGAGTCTTACATGGGAGTCACCTCGATCTCCTCGTAGCCCATGATAGGCCTCCATGGGTGTTTCTTGGGCGAGTGGAAGCAATAGCCGACTTGTGGGGGCACACTGGGAGCCCCCACGATCTCTTTTATCGGGGACCATTGTTGCAGTTGCTACAAAATACACAAAAGAAAAAGTCTAAATCAAGTAATTTTTAAATTCACATTTTAAGAACTAGAGTTACATTACCTACCGTGCACATAGACACTTCCTTGGCCATTTTGATTATTGTTAAGGGAAAACGTGTAAAAATTTTGAAGATTTGATAATCATTTGAATCAAACAAAAAGAGAAATTCAAAATTGTAAATTTTCGTGTCGGCAAATTAGACAACCTGACCAAACCTGACCGAAAGAAAAAAAGTATTTACCAATCCTACTAAATACGATGCATTCGTGTTTCAGCAAATGCAACTTTTAAATAGGTCAGCCTTTGTATTGGGAACCAAAACATTATTGTTATAAGCACAAACTTCCCAATATTTTTTTTATTTCTAATGTTAATTTATGTTTTGAATTTAATTTTTATTTTAAAAATTACCTATACTTTTTGCTGTGCCCTACAGGGTCCATAACTGTACCTTAGCTTTAAGCCATTGTAACATCTCTTAAACATTATGGAATGCAAATAAATATGAATATGAATAAGTAACAAAGGACTCAATATTGTTAGTAACAATATTTCTTAGCAACTATGTTAGTACAGTTAACCTACACACTTAAGCTAACACTGCCTTATAGTTATGAGAACCCCTGCTACAAGCTCAACACATATGTGGAAAGCTTGCAGCAGCGATTCACATGCAAACAGTCCAGTCTGCTCGCGATACACTGCAGTATAATGTTGGGGCTGGCCCACACCCGGCGCATCAGGGAAGCGCATCTTTTTCGCATCGTAGCGTAGAAGCAATTGACACGAGCATCAGCAAACATCCTTGATGCGCTACAGAAGCGGAACGGCCCCATCAATCAATGCAATAATGATTTGGCAGAATATGACCAATAACAATAACAACAAAATCATATTAAAAATGCAATTATGAACGCAGCCCAGGTTGTCCAACCATTCAAAATTAGCGACTGACAGTTTTCTGTTTTCATTTCAATGTCAGTGTCAATCAATGATAGCAAAACCACTAAATTTTGACTTGACATTATCTGCTCTTTCGATTCTTGGATTCACGACGTTCAAATCATTTAGATTTATTATTACAGCGTCTCTTATTATTGAAGAATAGGCGTATGTGTCTTTAGCTTTAAGCAAATATGAGTGGCGTACCAGACAACGCACCACAGCGTAAGTAAATAACCTATGAAAGTGTTTCATGAAACCCTAGAGTTCTTCTTAAAACCCTACACTTTGCTGTTGTAGATTGTCCTGGGACCCAAAGTGACGATGCCGGGAAGGCCTCAGCGTGCGCTGGTTGCCCTAACCAGAACATTTGTGCTTCGGGTAAGTGTTTAAACAAACATTGACATTGCATCAGTTGTTGGTTCAGTCCTTGTTGTTAGAGCTATAATCTACCTCTTTTTATTGGCTAATTGCAATGTAACTAGATTCTACTATCAGTATTCCTATAACTTTTCAATTGGTTCTATGTGTGTCTTACCAAGTAACAATAAAATTGTGAGGCAATGTCTACAATCTAATTATAATAAAATTATTGTATTGTTTCACTGGTGGGCAATACTACAAATTTTAATTAATCAGTTGGCTGCCTCTTATTACGAGAAGCTTCTATTTTAATGCAAGCTAATTCAATCAAGGAATGACACAGCAATAATATTATAATTTCATTCATAAATTTACAGTATATCTGACTAAGTTGTTTCAAATGTTACAAGCACCTGAACTAAAATGTAACATAAATGTTATCAGATGTTTTAAAATATTTTTTCATAGATAATTCAGAATATAACATCAATAACTTTGAGATCCTGTTTGAAATCACTGTTTATTTATCTTATCAGAGTTATCGGTGCTGGAAGATGAAAAATCTTTTGCATTGCAAATGTTATATATTTTTATGATAACTTGACTTATCTTTTCTCAACACAGTCAGTCACTCATATAGTATTAAAAAAGAATGAAAACAGATAAAATATGTTCCAATGGTGACTTGGAAAATGTGAAGGTAATTAAGATTTGTTTGATGTCAGTACTTAACTGCACTATATGCACTGACTGGACAGGTCCACTCAATCTGTGTGGTTCTTTCCTCAAAAGACCATTTCAGACACTAATGTACATGGTCCTCAAAAATTATTATAATATTATTCTAATTATTGTGAATGTGAGAACTATGTCGGTCATTGCTTTTTATATATTTATTTTTGTCAGCGTAATCATGATCTGGCAGTTTGAGTAATTTATGCGGCCTACTCAAATGTCCTTTCTTTGGTATTGTTCGTCAAATCGTTGAGCTCCTTGAGTCTAAGTTGAGCTGCACAATTACTGACAATTGCGTGCACTGACTGGACAGGTCCACTCAATCTGTGTGATTCTTTCCTCAAAAGACCATTGCAGACACCGATCTACATAGCCTTCACATGATCTGACCAAGATTTTGTCTGGACTTTAAAAGAGACTGTGACCTCTGAGTTTGTTTCGGCCTTTCTTCTCAGAGTTGTCAGATAGGAAACACCAACCTCATCTAGTTTAAAAAAAAAATATGATTGACGTGTAAAAGTGTTTGTTCAAACCTACTTATAGAAATAAAATCATTTAACATATAGTATCCTTTTCAAAATCCATGTCACTGAACACAATGTTTTTTTATTGTTTTTGTGTATTAAATCCTACACGGACACATTTGACAAACAGCATAAAATAATATGAATATAAAAATTTACTTTCATTTTAACAGGTGCAGTATCAGGACCAGACCCTGCAATTCAAATAATCAAGGAGCGGCTCTCGAATGTGAAGCACAAAATATTAATCCTCTCAGGAAAGGGAGGAGTGGGCAAGAGTACCGTCACATCTCTACTTGGACATGCACTGGCTGCTAGGAACCCTGATGCTAATGTAAGTTAACTATAACATTTTGTTTTAAGGATATCTTAACAAAGTACCAAGTTTGACAACCAGTCTTACCACAACCCAGTTACTGGACTATACAATATGAAATGCCCTATAACTGGGTTCTCGAGGTCAGATAGGCAGTCGCCCCATGTAAAATACTGGTATTCAGCTGCTTCCAGTTAGTCTCGAAACCGACCCTAACATATTTGAGAAAAGGCTAGTGCAATACAATGCCTTTTAAAATAAATCTATTTATCAACATCCCCGCAATCTAGTGTTAGTAGACTAGGAGAAGCATGCAGCTGACCCTGGGAGCATAAAATTATTACAATTCTACAGGCCAGTTCATTACATTAAATGATACTGCTGTTAAACATCCCATTGTTAAAAACCTTTTAACCCATAATCTATAGATAGAAATGAAGTTTTAAACAAATGACCATTGAAATAGTTGTTATCTATTTTTATTTACTTTTAACTTAAACTTGTATGAGATAGGTGTTATCTTATTGTGATATGGACCTTCGTTGACCTAGCGGTAGTCTACCGATTAAACTTAAGAGGGCTATCACAATTTTTCTTGTATTTGAGTGTTTGAAGAGTCACACACTCAAATCCTGTTTACATGTGTGATTATGGTTTAGATATGGCAACAAAATTAAAAAATATATATTCCTGAGATTTTGAGAAGAGAGTTTGATTATTTCTCTCGGGAGTGTTCTAAATAAATATCAAATTTTTTCTTGTATTTGAGTGAGTGACTCTTCAAACACTCAAATACAAGAAAAATTGTGATAGCCCTCTTAACTCAACCATGGTAACATTCATACTGTAAACCATAGTTAATAATAGCATAAGTCTATTACATTGAAATGGCGTCAATCAATCTACATTGAAATAGGGAAGCCAGTGAACTTCTAAAGGCAATGGACTTCGATGCACTTGCATGACTTCTTGGGTTAAATTTATTTAATGGATGGACGTTATAATTTATAACGCGTGTGATAGGGGGCGTGTTTGACCCGTTGGATAACCCCTCTGTTATCCACCATGTTATGTTTATACCGTATTTCTATAACCAAATAGCCAGTTAAAATATTTTTCCACTCAAATTAATTATCAGCACAAATTAGGAAAGAAAAGAATTTGAAATAACCTGTACACCAATAAATTGCAACATTAATAATTCGCCAATTTGTTCCATGTCCAAGTTGATGTTGATTATCTATTCATTTAAAAAGCTTGTGCCAGCTATTTAATTACAGACCCACTAAAACGTCACGATGCGATAAAAACTACTCGAAAAACAGTAGAAGTTGAATAATTATTGAAATAATTAACATTACCCTATTATATCTCGAGCGTCGTTCATACGCGTTTCCAAAATCCATTTACGCGGCTAAATATTTTGTTTATCAAATAGAAAACCGGGCACAGACAACACGTGTATTGATTCCAAAGGTGCGGTGGCAAAGAATTCGCACAGTACAGCCAGACGGTGGCACTGCCTGGTACAACCTTCGTCGTGCGTCGTATATAGGTCAGGTTTTATGGGGTAATTTATTATAGTCGATGCATAAGTAGTTGTATGCATTCTTTTACAGTATACATCTACGAAAAGATAGACCTAACTTTTAAATATTTTTGTATTGGCGAGAAGCACAGAACCGGTCGGTGTGGCGATGCTTGTGGGATGCCAATGTCCAGCAGTGGACGTCTTGCGGTTGAAATGATGATGAAGATCAGCCCAGAGGCACTGTTGTGTGTCCAAGCACAAACCACATATACTTAAAGTTTTATAATAATCCGTCATTATTGCGAATTAACCACTAACCGTTGCTTTGACCGTTATCATTGCATTGTTTCCCTTGTAGCAAAATTATGACTAAAATGGAGGGTAACAGATATTTCCTAAACTGTCCAAACTTTAAAAAATTTTGATTGTTTTCAGGTGGGTATATTAGATGCAGATATCTGTGGGCCCAGTCAGCCTCGTGTGCTCGGGGTAAGAGGCGAGCAAGTTCACAACTCTGGATCAGGATGGTCGCCTGTTGTAAGTATAAAGATGATAAATCGCATTTAAAGACCGCCTTTTCTAGCAAAGGTTTGCCATCTGCAATGTATCGAAACGTTGCAGCGTTAGCGTTGATTGACGTGTTGAAGATTACTTTAACTCACACATTGACATATTACTTGTTTACGTAATTTGGGAAATCGTATACATAAACAATGTTTGTAAATATGTGAGCAGTTGAGCATCGTGTGTCTGTCACATAATTAACGTAAGTATTTGTCATTGCCAAATTTTTAAATTATTTTTACCTATTGTGGTAGGGTAATTTTATTATAGGTGCATCGTCTTCACATAGTATAATTAGATAATTAATGTAGGTATACAAAATATGGTAAAACATTTTAGAAGAGTAACGGTGGAGTTTCTTTACCATTCTTCTCCATACGAAACTACCTTTTGGAAGGGGCGACTAGAATCGATTCTATTTTAATGTAAATGTTGACGTTCAAAAGTGCCTTTTATGTGCCTATTTGAAATAAATGCTTTGACTTTGACGTTGACTTTTGTGGTATGCCTACGCTTGAAAAACCCCGAGCGCAAAGATAAACTAAGGATACGATAACAGGCTGATAATGTGAGGAAGAGACGTCGCCGAGACCCATAAAAACCATTTCGTAGATGACGTCAAAACTAATAAAAAGTGCTAGTCATCCACTAATAAAAAGTGCTAGTCATCCACTAATTAACTTCGTTAGGCGGCTCTAGTTTATTACATCCATGTTACGATTGCAACCATGTTATCATGGTTAACTTTACGGATAAGTTCGTAACAGCGCGACTTCGCGTCTCAGTTCACCGACACACAAATCAAGACTGTTTAAAACTAGCTGACCTGTCCTGACAGACTTTGTCCTGTCCAAGTTTCAATAGTTCATACAAAAATCCCATTGAAAAAAGGACTTTCAGTATCTCCCTAATTTGATTTTTTTCCGGAAATATCTTCCAAATGAGGACTACCTATAAGGAACATTTTAAAAGAAAAAATAGCCAAATCGCTCCAGCCGATATCAAGTGATGCGCTTCTCGTGATGTATGGATTTGTAGAAATGATGGCTTCGATCCATTTTATTTTCTTTGTCAAGGTAATCTTTGAATATAGTAAACTAGTATTAGAAATTTAGGAGTGTACCAATAAAACAATTAATACTCAATATCAAATCAAATATGTATTCGTCCTTAAAAGACACTGTTTACAACCGATTCCACGAATTGATTTTATGAATACTTGCTTAAATATATTCTTAGTTTTTTGATCTCTTTTCTTTACACCGGTCGGTATCCTACTATTTTTTTTTCGAGAATGCTTCAATATGGCCGACCGCAGTAAAAGTCCACTTGAATGCAAGTCAAAACACAAACTATTATTCCACCAATAAGTGTTAATACATTATTTTTATAAACGATTAATTTAAATCTTGCTAATTAAATTATTTTAAATATTTTCATATGAAATAAATAGCAAAAGCTTACAGTCGGCCATTCTGAAATAACAGAGTCCTCTCGTTTTGTTTATGACTAACTTATTTATGTTAGATTCATGTTCTAAAACTATGAAACAATAATATAACTTAAAATGTGTATTTAAAGCTAAATTTACAACAAGCGAATCTAATGCACAAAACTTTTCTTGACTGACCATCAGATAATGCAGATTATAAGCATGTAATCAGTTAAATTTCCAGTAAGTGCATAGGAATTAATCAAAACTATATAATATAAAGAAAAGGCAAATAATAACATTAATAACAAAATACACATTTTACTACTTATCATGAATAGAGAAACTTTCTATATAAATTCAATAATTTTACTAACTAATTTATTTTTTTATAAATATCATTTGTTCGGCCATCTTATACAGTAATTGTTCCATCAATTAAAACAAAAAAAAAATGTAATTTTAATAATCGATCTTAATTTTAATTATATCTTTAATCTATGTCCACATCAAATTCATTATAACTAAGAATGCGCTCACATCCTTGGCCAGCGGCCTCCTTGCGTATTTTATAAAATCTAACACACTCATAATTGTCAAACGACTCCATTGTGTGTAGATTTTTCCATGTCAATTTTCAAACCTAACACACTCATAATTGTCAAACGACTCCATTGTGTGTTAGATTTTTCCATATCAATTTTTAAGTCTAATCAAAATCAAAGTCATTATTCATTCCATAATAAAGTTTAAAACATAATCATAATTCCAATTCGAATCCATTTTCAAAATAACCTTTAAAAAATAAGGGGACACATTCATGATATCGATTCATAATTCAATTGTCGATCATTGTCTCAGTACTCTCCACATTCATACCTACTGACATTTCAAACGGCTCTATTTCCATATTATCAGTACTTTCAATAGTTTCGTTTACATCAACATCCTCCGTTGAGCTTCCCTCATTAGAATCAGCTAAGCTTTCTTGAGTAAAGGTCAACCAAGGATGTATCTTATCTAACGCAATTACTGCCTCATATTTTCTATTCTGTTTTCGGGTTAGGGGTGTATCTTGGACAACATACCTATCTCTATCTAGTACTTTGATAATCCTGTATGGACCTTGTAATTTAGCAAGTAACTTTCTCGACTGTCCGCTATTACTACCTACTTCTCTTTCAATTCTTATTAAGTCACCTACTTGATATTTCCTACCAACCTTCCTATTCTTGTCAAATCTTTCCTTTTGTCTTACTTGATACTCACTTATGTTGGCATTTACCTCTTTTCTTATATTCTCTAATGTTTCTTGTGAACACCCCGATTCACCCTGGTCGAGCAACGAAGTGACTATTCCGTCACTTTTGGACCTCAACCTTATACCAAACAGTATTTCAGCTGGCGTTTTACCTGTACCTTTATTAAGAGTTGTATTAAGACCCAGCTGAATTTCTTCTAAATGAGTATCCCACTCATTTTCCTTACAATTATGATTTTTGACTGCAAGCGAAGCCAATATGGTACGATTATATCGCTCCACTTGGCCATTCGCTCGCGGTGTTGCTACTGCATTTAAAACGTGCTTTATGCCTAGTTTGTTCACAAAGTCTTTAAAACTTTTACTTGTGAAAGAAGTTCCCCGATCACTGATTATTCTACTTGGTATACCGAATAAACTAAAATAGTGATTTAAAATCTTGATGGTCGATTTAGTTTTCGTATTTTTGACGGCAAATAAAGTAATGTATTTTGTGTATGCTTCAACAGGCACCAACAAGTAAGTGTTTTTAGATTTACTACGAACAAATGGACCTAAGTGGTCCATGTGTATCCTGTGAAACGGTTTATCAATTTTTGGAATTGGATGGAGCATACCTTGTCTTTTTCCTGGCGGTACTTTGTGATAACTACATTCCAGACATGATTGAACATACTTTTTGGTGAACTTGTTCATTTTGGGAAACCAGTAAAGAGATTTCAACTTGTCCCAAAGTTTTATCTAGACCAAAATGTCCAAGTTCATCGTGACACTTCCTGAGTAGCTGCCACCTAAATCCTTTAGGGACCAACCATTTCAATTGGCTGTCCACAACCCTATAAACCTTTCCCCCCTTTAAACGATAATTCTGAAAAGTTTCATGTATTTTAGGCATTTCAGGGTCTTCTAAAATACTTTTAATCCGTTGAACCTCTTCATCAGTACTCTGAATAGTTGTTAACCAGTCTTCTGTGTCAACAACTAAAATATCGAATACAGGCTCAGGTTCATCTGCCATAGGGATAGCATTCCTGCTCAGTGCATCCACATGAGTCATACGGTTACCCGGCCTATACTCGATACTACAATCGTACTCCTGAAGTTGAAGCCACCACCTACTTATACGAGGTATCATATCTCTCTTTGATAAAGTAGTACGTAATGCGCTACAGTCGGTTATTATTGTGAATTTGAGGCCTAAAACGTATACTCTAAACCGTTGCAAGGAAGCTATTACCGCCAGGGTTTCCAATTCAAATGAATGGTACTTCTGCTCTTCGAGGGTAGTTTGCCTACTGTAATACGCTACCGCTCGCCATCTACCTAATTCATCTTCCTGAAGTAATATTCCCGCTATACCCGTTTTGCACGCGTCCGTATGAATCTGAGTTTTTGCACTTACGTTGTACAACGCTAAGATTGGTCTTTTTACTAGCTCTGCTTTTAGGGTGCAAAATGATTTTTCTTGTTCAGAACCCCACTCCCATTTACAATTCTTTTTCAATAATTTTGTCAGTGGATTGGCAATTATAGCAAATTTTTTTACAAAACGCCTAAAAAAACTAGCCAAACCAACGAACTGGCGTATTTCGTGTTGGTTAGAGGGGCACTTGAAATTCTCTACTGCTGCAGTCTTTTTTGAACCCGGTCTGACCCCTTGTTTACTTACTTCGAAACCTAGATAATCTATTTGTTTTGAGAAAAATACACATTTTGATAATTTTAACGTCAACCCCGCTTCTTTAATAAGTTTAAGTACTGTTTCTAATCGCTCCATTCCTTGTAAAATACTGTGAGCTGGAATAATTATATCATCCATGAATGCAAAAGCTTGGCCTTTGACGTCTTTCAAAATGGTATTAATAGTTTTCTGAAAAACAGACGGTGCGTTGGCCAAACCGAAAGGCATGCGGGTGAATTGATACTGACCGTCCGGCGTTACAAAGGCAGTTTTGTCTTGCGACGAAGGGGCTATTTTAATTTGGTAATAGCCTGAGGCCAAATCAAGCGTTATAAAATATTCATAACCACCTAACTGATCTATTTGATCCTCTATTCTGGGCAAAGGGTAGTGTTCCTTGACAGTTTTAGCATTTAAAGCCCGATAGTCAACGCAAAGCCGTTGATCACCAGTCTTCTTCTGCACTAAAATGATGGGGCTTGCATAAGAAGATGTTGACTCAGTAATTATACCTGAATCCAACATGTCCTGTATCATTTCTTTAACTTTATTCCTTTCCGAATAAGCTAGCCTGTATGGCCTATACACAACGGAGGTCGCATCTTTAAGCGTTATAGACATTTCGGTCAAATTAGTCGGCCCTAAATCAGTTAAACTAAATGAAAAACAGTTCCTATACTCTTTTAGCAAGGTTTCTAACCGTTCTCTATCTCCAGTACTAAATCCATCACCTATTTTAAGATTGTTTGATATGCAGTCACTATCCCTGTTTTCTAACATTCTAACATTTAGGCAATCATCATCATTTAAAGTGTAAGCTCTAGTCAATAATTGTCCTTTTTGAAATTTAATTTCGTTACCATTTAAATTTACTACTAAAATGTGACCTTTTCCTTCCATGATTGTATATATTCCAGGCATAAGAAAATAACAATTATCTCCTATTTTCCTTAACGATTCCTTTACGTAAAATTGTATGGTGATATCGGTATTCACTTTTACCGGTATCATATTGATAGAGTTAACGTTGACATCAGAGTCTACAACTAAATTAATTTTCTGAGAGTTTACTAATTTAGAGTTATTTAAAGGAACAAGCTTTTTTTGAAAAACTAAATGTTCGTCTGTCTTTATAATAATTATACCGGCTTGCTCGGTGAAAGTATGTCCCAACAGTACGGCATGTTTAAGTAATTCGTCTGGTACCACTAATACTTCTACGGATGTTGTAACGGCTTGTACTTGTATTTGGACCACTGCTTTACCTATAGGTTCTATGATTGAATTACCAAAGCCTTTTAATGTTGGCAGATAATTTTTATCATATGCAGTGTTTAAATTTTTAAAGTCACTAATGCGAATCAAAGTACTTTGGCTACCGAGATCCACATAACATGACATTGTTTGGCCATTAACTTGAACAGGGAGGACATACTTACCATCTAACTCACCAGTTAACTTAACTTCAGATACTGCTTTACTGATTTCATTATGTTTACCGCCATCATTACCGTTTCTGAGAAGCCGTTTACAATAAGGGCTCTGATGTCCAAGTTTCTTACAAATGCTACACGTCAATAAGGGTTTGTTACACTTGAAGGAGGGGTGACCCACCTCATTACAATTAAAACATTTTATATTGCTACTCAGTTTAGAATTATCATTATTGCTATCAGGGCGCCTTTTTGTAAACGGCTGACGAGATACTCTATCTCTTACATCCTCCAACTTAATAGATTTAAAATATGATAGTAATTCTTCAGGTTGAGAGTAGTTCGCGGCCTGAGCTCCTAGTCGCATACCCCTGTCTTCTAATCCATATATAAGACAATCCACAGCCCGCTTACCAGTTATATCGCATCGGTTCAGCAAGTTAATTTTGTGATAAAAATAAGTTTCTAACGATTCATTATGTCTAACCTTCCTATCCAACATTTCATGCAAAAGTTGAGCATAATTCTGAACTGTGGGAAATGTCTTTGTCAGTTTATCCTTCCACTCCAACCAACTATAACTTAAGGAAGTTAAGCCTTGGTACCACACCTTTGCTACTCCAGTCAATTTAGGCAACGCATAATGAAGTTGTTGTGTTTCAGACCATTTATACAAAGCTGCACATTCTTCCACTTTTGTAATCCATAAATCGACAGTTTGTTCTTTATTAGCAGGATCAAATTCTGGTACTGCGTTTGTTGACATACTAAAGTGGTTTTGAGCATGAGACGCTGACGAGGGCAGTGATTTGATTAATTCCATGACATCATGAATACTAAAACTATGATCATCTACAGTTTTGTTTTTAGGGATCTTATTCTTATTAGTTACATTAGTGTTGACATTCAAATTACTATCCGTGCTGCTAGTACGTGATGACCGACTTACGGTTTCCCGACGTTTTCGACTCGTTCTGTGGTGACGGGATCCCCGTCTCACCTCGCTACTGCTGTGCTGCCGTCGTCGCCGTCTCGCCCTCCGCGAGTGTGCAGATCGGGAACGCGAGCGCGACTGCGAAGACCGCGTTCTTTTTCTCACACGCCGCGACTCAGACCGACGTCGCTTCCGACGCTCAAGGCTCTTATAAGAACCCGCACGTCTCCGTGGCGTACGGCCTCTTGAACCTGCACGGTTCGAGGAGCTTGAGCTGGTCCGCACAGGACGCGGGCGCCGCGTACTAGAACGACTTCTCCTGTGACGCCTGCGCAAACGCCCCGCGCGGCTGCGGCTGAGGCTGCACGACGGCGTAGCTCCATCACGCGTCTGAGAAGCCTCTCGGTCAAAAGCTTTACGCATTCTCACTTCTTCACGAAGTCGCGACATATTATTTAAGTCTGTAATCATATTTTATAGACATTTTAATCACTTTTTAATGAGAACCTACATCTGTTTAAAATCCTAAACGCAGGTAAACAAACAATAAAAATAAAATTCAACCATTGCAATCATCAAAATTTACGTATTACTTATTGAATTCGATTGTGCGAAGACAGCAAGATAAAACAACTTATTTTACTCCTTACAATCAAACTATAGGTACATAATTATGCTAAATATATGTATATCTTACAAAACAGGCTCACTTATGTAACTGGGAAAAACATAACAGGTAAAGCACGTTTTTACACACATAAAATCACGCCTTCTTTACATGGGTACCCCCATGTTCTTTACATGGGGGTATGCAGAGATTACAACGAGTTCCTAATATTTTTTTTTTTTTGGTTCGTTTACGTAATCTCGGCGACTCACAATGGTTTACAACTAAATCAACTCACTTTTTATGTATTTAATAATGCGGTTAAGCGTAAGCATACACCATAATTACTGTATTTTTAAATTAAAAAAAAATACAGAAGAAATACAACTTACCGAGTTTATGCCTCTTACTTTACCTGTCCTTAAAAGCGGCCTAAGTGGGCGTGATTAGAATATTGAGTAATATTCGTGTCACATCCCACTTCTGAACTATTAGAAATTTAGGAGTGTACCAATAAAACAATTAATACTCAATATCAAATCAAATATGTATTCGTCCTTAAAAGACACTGTTTACAGCCGATTCCACGAATTGATTTTATGAATACTTGCTTAAATATATTCTTAGTTTTTTGATCTCTTTTCTTTACACCGGTCGGTATCATACTATTTTTTTTTCGAGAACGCTTCAATATGGCCGACCGCAGTAAAAGTCCACTTGAATGCAAGTCAAAACACAAACTATTATTCCACCAATAAGTGTTAATACATTATTTTTATAAACGATTAATTTAAATCTTGCTAATTAAATTATTTTAAATATTTTCATATGAAATAAATAGCAAAAGCTTACACTAGTTATTGCCGGCGACTTCGTCTGCGTGAAATTTGTAATTAATAATTTTTTAATAAGTACAAATATCCAGGATGAAAAGTAGCCGATGTCCTCTTCATGTCCCAGGCTACCTATCTGTTAAATATTATTACTACCGTTTCAGGGGTTTAGGCCTGTAAAGGTAACAGAAAGAGTTACTTTCACATTAATAATATTAGACATTAATAAATTATCGGAACACAAAAAACCCGTCGATAATTCGACAAGTTGTACCGTTTTTAAATTATGAACCGCTTAGGACAACATTATGGGGCTTTTTGACATTCTTTAACAGTCTAACAGAATTTATACCTTCATGTGTTTGTTCACAATCAGCGCTTGTAAGTGTTTTGGTTATGAATGTTCGATTGTGCAGTCAATGGTGGCCCTAGCTCATTTAGTTGTTTTTGTTTGGAGAGTTAACATTGTATTGTATACAAAATGAGTGATTTGCGCAACTGAAGTCGCCAGAGCTGTGACAATGATTGAGGAAAGTCACACCTACCGATCAGTGAGTCGAACGTTGGGTGTATTAGTATCTGTGATCCACCGTAATGTGCAATGATACAGACAGACAGCATCTTTTGTGCGGAGGCGGGGACAAAGCAGACATTTTTGGTTTTATAACGGTGCAAACTCTGAGAAATCGTCGTTGAACGTCGTGCCAGCAAAAGCGCCAAACTTGAGGTGAGTCATCGAGTTGCAAGATTAGCGTTCGCTCGTCAGCACCAAGATTGGTCCCATGAATGGAGTTCAAGTTTTATTCTCGGACTAAAGCTGTTTTTGCGTCAATTTCATCGACGGAATGGAAAAGATGTAGAGGGATCCAGGAGAACGTTACCATCAAGCTGACCGAAACGGTGTCATGTGGTGGATGGTCCGTTATAGTGTGGGGTGGCCCGTGGCATAACTTTGACAGGACGCACAGCTTAGTCATCGTTGATGGCGGTACTCTGACTGCATACCGGTACGTAACTCAGATCTTGGAACCCCATGTATTACCTTTTGCTCCATTCATAGGCCCAGATTTTATGTTACAGCACGATAACACAAGTCTTCATACTGTGCACGTGGTGCGTGATTACCTAAATGACGTCAGAATAGCCCAAATAGACTGGCCAGCACAATCACCAGACATGACTCTATAGAACATGTCTGGGACATGATTGGACGTCGCAGAGTACGAGAAAGGAATCCAGCTCCTAAGAATGTTGAGGAGTTAAAATTGGCACTGGTCGAAGAGTGGGACAATTTGCCCCAGGAAATGATCGAAAGTGTCATTAGGAGCATGGGCAGACGTATCGAAGCCCTTATAAGAGCCCGCGGAGGTTATACGTTATTAATTTATTCATTGAAAAACTTTTCATCGGATTTCTAAATTAGACTTTTTTTTCATTGTTTTTCCATAAATAAACAAATTTTAACAACCCAAGTTCACACTCGAAACTCAAAAGAACTAAAAACCATAAACAAAAACCTATTAATCTAAAAAATTCTGACATTTTTTGGTGTTCCCCTAATTTTGCCGGTGTGTGTAGTATGGATATTTGCACGCTCATTACTGATTGGCACAACTCTTAGGGAAGTACTATGGGGTGCTGCCACCCGACAGGGAAGTGCTTCAGTCTACTTTAAATCATTAGCCCTTTGCTTTTCTGCAGATATGTAAATATTATATTTTTAATTTTGTCCGCAGTATATAACGGACAATCTGTCGTTGATGTCTATCGGCTTTCTACTGAGCAGTCCAGACGACGCGGTCATATGGAGGGGGCCTAAGAAAAATGGTAAGCACCGTATTTACCACAAAAACGTGACGATAATAAGAAGAAGCAAATATTCTATATGATTGTATTGTTTTCAGGCATGATCAAGCAGTTTCTAAGCGAAGTAGACTGGGGAGAGCTGGATTATCTGCTAATAGATACGCCACCAGGTAAATTTATATTATAGACTCTCACTAAAATTGTTTAAAGTTATGGTTTTAAAAAACTGCCCCACAAATCGTTTTGTTTTTAATGACTCTTTTTATACGCTTATAGCTCACCTATCTATTTGTTTATTTATTTACTTTAATTGAAAAACCAAGGAGTCAAAGAAAAATACATCAGAATAATAAAAAAAACATATAGAAAGAAGGAGAGAGCATTAACATAGAAAAGGGCGTACGAGAAGGAGACCACCCTCTCTTACAAAACTGTTCACAACAGTGCTGGAAGATGTTTTCAGACAGTGTGAGTGGACCGACCATGGCTTAAAAATTGTTGGTGAATACCTAACCAACTTAAGATTTGCCGATGACATCATATTATTTACAAAGTAGTCTCAAGAACTGCAAGAAATCTTCACTGACTTGATTGACACACAGCAAATATGTAGGCTTAAATATGAACACATCTAAAACTAAAGCAATGACCAACAGAGCAAAGGAAGCAGTTACAGTAAATAACATCACAATAGATTACGTAGAAGATTGTACATATTTAACAATTAGCATATCCAGCAAAGATATAGAAACACGAATAGGGCATGCGTAGAAGAAGTACTGGTCCTACAAAGAAATAATGAAAGACAAGAAAATTAACATCTCTGATAAGGGAAATCTTTTCAACGCCAGTACCCTTCCTATACTAACTTACGGATGCCAAGCATGGGCCTTGACCAAAACCCAACAGACAGAACTTCAAATGTGTCAGCATAGCATGGAACAGGGTATAATCTCTTGCTCGCTAAACTCCAAGAAATTGGCATTAGAGGCTTGTCTCGTAATATTTTCAAGAGTCACTTGACGGACCGTTCTCAGGCTGTTAAGATAGGTAACTTTACCACTAATGAAGAGGTCCTTAGTTATGGTGTCCCTCAGGGTAGTGTCCTTGGACCTACCTTTTTTATATTTATATAAATGACCTCTGTAAATTGTGTTTAAGAAACTCTCAAATGATAGTGCACGCAGATGACACTGTAATACTTGTTCATGGCAATGAAAATCTGGTGCCACATACTTATCTATGATTTATATGTCCTGGCATTCTTGTTCCTTTCATTGTCTGTGGTAATAATCTTCCGTAGTATACTATATACGTAGTATAATCAAGCATAGACATACAGATACACCCCGCATACATACATACACATATCACACTAGAGAACTGGATCATCTTAACCTACGTTATTTTGAATGTTAAATTAATTACATTTATTTTCATTTTATCGCTTTAATATTATGAGTTAATGTTGGAACGCCGACGTCTCCCCTCTAGGAGGTGGGCGCTAATGGATGCAACACAGTTTTATTTTTTTAACTAATGTAGCTGTTAACGAACACAAAAAATTTGGAAACCTGTTTTTTGTTCCAATAAAATATTTGATTTGATTTCATAATGAGGAGAAGAATGATAGAAAGAAACAATCAGGAAGGCAACAAAAACGCAAGATGTAGTACCAAAACTGAGAAGATTAAAATGGAGATAGGCTGGCCACACTGTCAGGGGGTAAGAGAAATGGAACAAAAAAGTGACACTATGGTTAGGGAGGAGATGAGGAAGAGAAAGAAAAGAAAACTCTTGAAAAGACGGCAGGATGACTTGGTGAGGACGGCTGGAAAGACATGGACTAGACAGACAAGGAGCAGGGAGAATTGGAAGGGGTGGGAGAAGGAGGCTAGGAACAGGGAACATTGGAAGGGGTTGGAGAAGGAGGCAACGAACAGGGAGCATTGAAAAGGGTTGGAGGAGGAGGCAAGGAACAGGGAGCATTGGAAGGGGTTGGAGGAGGATGCAAGGAACAGGGAACATTGAAAGGGGTTGGAGAAGGAGCCAAGGAACAAGGAGCGTTGGAAGAGGTTGGAGAAGAAGGCAAGGAACAGGGAGCATTAGAAGGGGTTGGAGGAGGAGGCAAGGAACAGGGAGCATTGGAAGGGGTTGGGGAAGGAGGCAAGGAACAGGGAGCATTGGAAAGGGTTGGAGAAGGAGGCATGGGGCAGGGAGCATTGGAAGGGGTTGCGGAAGGAGGCAAGGAACAGGGAGCATTGGAAAGGGTTGGAAAAGGAGGCATGGAACAGGGAGCATTGGAAAGGGTTGGAGAAGGAGGCAAGGAACAGGGAGCATTGGAAAAGGTTGGAGAAGGAGGCATGGAGCAGGGAGCATTGGAAGGGGTTGGAGAAGGAGGCATGGAGCAGGGAGCATTGGAAGGGGTTGGGGAAGGAGGCAAGGAACAGGGAGCATTGGAAAGGGTTGGAGGAGGAGGCATGGAACAGGGAGCATTGGAAGGGGTTGGAGAAGGTCTTTGCCAAAGAGTACACAGAGACTCAGAACTGATAATATAAACGTTTTGTACTACAACTCACACTGAAAAAATGGCTAAAAATAAATAAACAAATATTTACTTTAATTAAAATGGTTTAAAACCAATTACAAAAATTAAAGACACATTTATATACCCATGCACATAAAAGGGAAAATATAAAACTATAAAGTACACATTCACACTTATGCATGGGTACCACACTGCCAACTCGTGATTATAATTAGCTGGTTTTGATTACAATTATTTCGGACTAAGTGAGCCGGGCTGGTTTATGGGTCCCCTTTATTTGTCAACACAAACTATTGTCATAATTACAAGCTTTTTCTCCTCCCCAGGTACATCAGACGAGCACCTATCAGCCGTCCAATACCTAACATCCGCCGGTCTGAGCGGCGCACTAGTAGTCACAACACCGCAAGAAGTGGCTCTGTTAGACGTTAGGAAGGAACTGCAGTTCTGTTCCAAACTAGGAGTGTCTGTCATAGGAGTCTTGGAGAATATGTCGCTGTTTATCTGCCCTAATTGCAAGGTAACAGTGTTGACCTTAGTTAGCCTTTTAATGTAATGCACCTTTGGTGACTATTTATTTATTGGGGAAAAACATGCGCAACACTAAAGACATAAATTCAAGTTATTGCAGTAAGGAAGAAATAACAATAAGAAACAATACACAAAATTATCAAACAAAACAAATCAAACTGACAAATAACCATCTAAAAAACTGGCACAAAAAAAAAACATCTTGCAGAATCCCTAACATGTCACAAACAACATCATCACACTCCTGTGTCGATGTCAGTAGAGCATTCAGCATTGCGAGCGCACGAACCACTGGCGAGTGAGAATCGTATACGTATCGTATACGTATTGTAGACGTCTATTAGCGGATATGACCCCTTAACATCAGATCAGCCGTGTGCTAATTTGCCAACCAAAATAAAATTAGAGCCTTGATTCACACACAGCTGAGCGAAGACCGCGTGTGCCCATGATAATGATCATACAAGTCTTTTATCACAAATTTAATGTTTTCAGACCCGCAGCGAAATATTCCCGGCCACAACGGGAGGAGCAGCCCAAATGTGCTCAGAACTAGGCGTGCCTCTCCTGGGCAGTTTGCCCCTAGACCCGATACTAGCGCGCTGCTGCGACGACGGAAGAGACTTCTTACAGGAACTGCCAACGTCACCCGCTGTCACGGCACTGCGCAGCATTGTAGATAGTAAGTTGTTTCGCTCGCTGTCATGGCACTGCGTAGCATTGTAGATAGTACGTTGTTTCGCCCGCTGTCACGGCACTGCGCAGCATTGTAGATAGTACGTTGTTTCGCCCGCTGTCACGGCACTGCGCAGCATTGTAGATAGTACGTTGTTTCGCCCGCTGTCACGGCACTGCGCAGCATTGTAGATAGTAAGTTGTTTCGCTCGCTGTCATGGCACTGCGTAGCATTGTAGATAGTACGTTGTTTCGCCCGCTGTCACGGCACTGCGCAGCATTGTAGATAGTACGTTGTTTCGCCCGCTGTCACGGCACTGCGCAGCATTGTAGATAGTAAGTTGTTTCGCTCGCTGTCATGGCACTGCGTAGCATTGTAGATAGTACGTTGTTTCGCCCGCTGTCACGGCACTGCGCAGCATTGTAGGTAGTACGTTGTTTCGCCCGCTGTCACGGCACTGCGCAGCATTGTAGATAGTAAGTTGTTTCGCCCGCTGTCACGGCACTGCGCAGCATTGTAGACAGTAAGTTGTTTCGCCCGCTGTCACGGCACTACACACTCTGTAAACACTTCTATAAAAAACACATTTCAAACAAAATAAATATCAAAATGTGTCCCAAATAAATTTTTCTTTCTTTCTTTCTAAAATAAATTCAGAATATGACGGCGTTTTTGTGTCGGCGCCGACTTCTATCCGTTTGACAATAGTGCCGATTCTCTTGTACACCGAACTAAACTATCACTAAAATAACTTATTTTTGGCTATGAGAATCTTAAAGCTATTTTGCAAAATAAAATATCTAAATTTAAAACAAATTTTGACACAACTAAAATCGAATTTGGCAATCGCGACTCCACGTGATGTTTTATCTCACGGAGGCGGGTTACGTGACTTTTATGACGTCGAAATAAGAGTAATGTTACGGTTCATCTGCCTTCGTGAGATGAAACTATGGCCAAACACTGTGTGCTATACCACGTGATTTTTTTTAAAGCCGGAGGCGCGCATTGTTCGCAACCTCGACGTGTTTTGTGTGGAATTTTTCACTCTTTGTATGGAAAATATGAAAAATTATTACCTACTGGTTGAGTTTTAGGGGTTTACAGGGTTTTATAAACAGGGGTCGAAATTGTAATTTTTTTTTTTGCGATAGGACACCATTTTCTAAATATAAGCAAAAGAAAAGAAAAAAAAGATACAGTACTATTTTTGCACCCGAAGTCGAGTTGTTGGTGTGAATTAATTTTATTCCACATATTTTTTTATCGCGATTAAAAATAGTCAGATTTAGATAAACAACCAAAATTTCAAGTGAAAAACGTCAAATTCAGAATAGCAAAATTGCCATTTTCAGTAGATTAATAACGCAGTGCCATCTTAGTGCTGTCAAACTAAAATATAGTTAAGTTGTGTCACTTTAGTCAATTTCTGATTAGGAAATCGTCGTTTAACAGGAATAAACTAAATTTTGGTGATTTTTAGTCTAGTGCATTTGTGACAAGAGAATCGGGCCCATTGTGCGACGACGTTAAAATTCTCTGAGTTAATTTTACAGCCACGTGTTTATTTCGCGTTAGCTGAACTGAACTTGATGTATTGTTCTATGGCTCACTCTAAACACACGCCCAGTTGGTCTAAGACTCATTGTTCAAAAGAGCTTGGAACGTGACGCGGAGCAACTCCTTCATCAGTGTTGGGCACTATATGTGCTGATTTTCCTTTCCTTTTCCTTTAGAGAGCTACGTAGACGTGAGTTGCACTGTATCTCTCACGATATGTACGTAGAGTTAACGTTGAGTTTTGGCGGCATTCGCCATACAATAGAACCTTTTCTATATACTCTGCCGCACTGTAAAAATGCTGTTGTCTTGGCAATTTGTTTAAAAAACAGACGCGTACTCACAAAGCTCAAAATTACAACCCTACTTTTTGACCTAATTACTGGATACATTTCGTTATCTTTTTGTATATCGTCAGCAAAGGCGATAACAATTAAATGAAACCATTTAATTGTTATCGCCTTTGCTGACGATTTAGCATATAATTATGTGGTTTCCACACTGTATAGCTGTACAAGGATCTTTTGGGTGTGGCCAAAATCGGAACTAACGCCACCATCTTGTTTTTTTAATACATTTCACAAAACAATCTAATATGTATCAAATGTTTACCAACAGCGCTTCCCTGTCAACTAATTTCTAGTGATAAAAGATCCTTGTAGCACTGTACTTCTGCAACTACGGAACAGTTTAAGCTGACGACCGTCCACTATTTAGGTAGCAGTTGACGATGTATGTGCAGAGTGCACGGAGAGGTTTCCCGCGTTAGCTGCGCGGTGGTTCATTTGTTTGCCAGCCACGCATTGTGCGTAGCGTGTCTGTGGGTCGCAGTGGACGATCCCGCCAGGTGCCTACACTTTCATACAAAGCGAACCTAAGTTCACGTGCGTAGCCTAGCGGTGGGGTGCTCTGGAGCGATGTCTTTATTTTCTGCACCATACTGCTGAAACCATACTCAATTAGATGAGTTTATTTTTATTATGTTATAATAATATACGAGATATGGTATTGATTAGGTGTTAGTCCTCCTCAAGTAACCATCTTGCTTTTGTTTCAAGTAAAACAAATAAAAACTTTTTGTTACAGAAATCGTTGCCACTTGTGAAAACACCTCCAGTTGAGCCCGTGAAACGAACAATGCTGCCTTATAATATTTAGTATAATTGCTATTATAAAATATACAATATTACTATATCTAGATGACCTAGTCAATTCATTGTTTTACTAAGAGCTCAGTCTTATGATTGATAACTGAAGAAAATCCGACAGTACTTACTTATTTTAAAATCGCTGAAACTGAGTCGAAAGTCATATTTCATTTTGCGATAAATAAATAAATAGTTTTATTAAATTGGCTTTTATTTATGCACTCGGTAAAAAATATCGATTATCGTAAGCTCCGATTACAATAGAAATAAAATGTTCACTATTTGCAGAGTAAAAATGATGAACAGCACTTTTTGTTACAAGTTTCAGTGATAGTTACCTAGCAGGAAAGTGGTTCCTAGAGTGATATGAGTGAAACGTATAAGTAGTGCATAATCTGCTGTGTCTGTGCACCACATAAAAAATTGTGCGCTTTGTCGTTTTGAAAAAAAACTGAAAAAACGATTCCTGCTAGAGTAACGTTTTACCAGCAGGAAAATTCTAAACGAATGATCGGAGAGAGAAATATTGTACATGGCCAGAGAGCTTATATCCGGTACAAAGAAAAGAAGCGCGGGAAAAATAATCCAGTGGGCTGAATGCGGAATGCGTCACCGGTGCGGCGCGGTAGCGCCGCCGCTCGGCCGCCCAATAATGTAAACAAAGCATTTTTACGACTTGGGTTTCTTTGAATGGTGCTAACACTTGTGTTTTTTGTTATGGTAAGGAACGGGGCTTTAAGATAGCGGAGTTCCGTTTGAAATAGGATAGTATTGACGTAAACAAATCGTTCGTTAGTATGACGCAACCGTAAATCATAACTTTGTTTTCAAATAAATGGTTATAGTTCGAAAAAACGAGCGTTGACCTATATTGTTTAAGATTTTAAATACATTATGTGTATATACTTAACGCAAAACACTAATAAAACCACATAGCATTAGTACAATATGTACTATTTACGAGCGTCCAAAGTTGAAAAAATTTGTAAATAATTGTCCGTCTTCAGGTTTTCGAGATATTGCATTTCCTGCTGGAGTAACGTTTCGCAGAATCGTGTACTTCTAAAACCATTGCATGTGCGCCTGTAGAATAAACATACACGAGTAGCTCTTTATTTGTGCGTATTTGTGACGGAATCAGATTAAAAAAATATGTAAATTTCCAAGTAATCGCGGTAAAACCCGAATTCTGATTCTGCGAAGCGTTACTCCAGCAGGAATTGCAATATCTCGAAAACCTGAAGACGGACAAATTATATTTTCGGTGCACTTTTTGACACAAATGCTCTCTGGCCATGCACAATATTTCTCTCTCCGATCATTCGTTTATGGTAACGTACACGAATTTCAATCTGGGCTCTGGCAACCCTTCTATGGTTCTGTCAACTTAAAGTGCCAAAAAAATTGACTTTAACAGCAGTAACACAAATTAAAAATACTCCAAAAACCGGCGATTTCACAAATATATTCAAGAATTACAAATTTCAGACGACAGTGTACATTACTTGTCTTCATTGAACGTACAGAAGCGGTTGTAATGTAGTTTTAGTCCGAAACACAACCTTTCAATACTAAGATCAGTTACATGGCACGAGCGTAGTCTCAAATCACCGAAGATGCCGGATGCTCATGCCGATGAGGACAAGCCATGTAGAGCGTGTTCAGACTTCAAGAGTTGGGCCAAGAAACAGAATAAAGTGACTCTGGCAACGCCGAGCAAAAACAAACAGGTGAGGTTATGTTTCATAACTATTAAAGAAATTTCTAGTGAAGTTCCTGTCCATATTCCGGCCTTAAGACAGAGAATGGACAGATTTCTTAAATACATCATAAATGCTACTCCGGTTCGAGATAATTTTGGGGATAACTTGGGTTATCAGTTTTTCATAGTACTCAGATGGTTATCTGAGAATGATGCAACAGCTGATTGTGACAACAGATGTTATAAAGAGGGTTAGGGTCGTTGTGGCACCTAGATAAAAAATGGGATCTAGTTCCTTAATAATCAGACTTACAAAAACTGGCCATAGTAAATTAAATTCTTTTTTTTTGCATTTTTTTTTCAGTAATCTTAGCTATACTAGTTATTAATAAATTTAAGTTTCCTAATAATAATAACGTTTAATTATTCAGCCTCCTGCACGGCGGAAGGACTGTCCCCTAGACAAGGATGAGATAGGCACATCATCATGGTCTTTCCTCCACTCTATGGCATCCTACTTCCCGAAGAAACCAACTAAGCAGCAGTCTGAAGACATGGTGCGGTTCTTCAACATCTTTGCACAGTTCTATCCGTGTGAACCCTGCGCACTTGACTTCCAAGAAGAGTATGTATAAATAAAATGATAATATTGACCTACTTTGTGTTTGTAGTAGTTTGAAGTTGAGTATGTATAATGATAAATATGAATAAGTTTTAGTAAACTTTATAAATATCCTAAAAGCATACTGGGTGTTGGCCCTGTATGTAGTGTCAACAATTTTAACTAGCCCTGATGAATTACTTAATTAAATTACAAGGTCTTAATAATAGTTATAAAGTTCACATGGACCAATTTAATTAAATTCATTACTCTGCAGAAATTGATCTAGAAGATCCTTATCTTGCAGATTAATTTCTGTAGAGTAAAGAATTTGAATTGGTCCATGTGAACTTTATAACTATTATTAAAACCTTGTAGACACAAATGTGATGTATGCAATAAAAAGTTGAATTTTTTAAATTTATATAAAATTCATAATCAAACAATATATTTTCAGCATTAAACGAAACCCACCATGTACTGATACCCAAGAAGCGCTCGCGAAATGGCTGTGTGAGCGTCACAACACTGTGAACATCAAACTTGGTAAACCAGTGTTTGATTGCTCCAAGGTTCAGGAGCGGTGGAAAGATGGCTGGGCCGACGGCTCCTGTGATTAACAAATGTCTTCATAGACTAAATGTTGAATATAGACCAATAAGCATTCAGGGCCAGAGTAAGCCTTTTTGAGTTGGGTCCCACAAATGTGATAGTAAAGTATAGCATATTTATTTTATACACTGTTAAAGGACATGATTAAGAAAAAAAATATATTTCGTCATTATTGGAATGTTGACTTGTTACTCATATTTTATACTAATAACTTACCTACCATATACATTTTTTGTTCTTTATGTAATCTTATTGATTATGGTGTAATTCACCATAATCTAATCACCATCAATAATTTTATTAATATACTCCTTATTGCAGATATATGAAGACATTTGTCTGTAAACATGAGTAGAGGCTCCATGCCTAATATTAGAAAGTTGTAAGTAATGTTAGTTCAGTGTTTTAGTCACTATGTGATCAACCCAAGCATTTTATTGTAGACAAAACTTGTGATTTTCAATAGTTAATGCAGTTTGTACAATTTGTATGTGTTAAAGCGTACCTAATGTTGTTACTATTTATTCATTTTAATATAATATGGCGCACTTTTGAGCATTTTTTGAGTTTAATTTTCGATATAACATAAAATCTGAAAATATCATGACCTTGAAATCATCGAGTTAAACCTCAAAATTGTCACAGGATTGTTGACTGGCCTTACAGCAATAGTTACACAAATATATAAAAAAGTAAATCAATATCTTATCACTTGATAAACTGATAATTATCACACATTTATGTCATGCAAATTTTAATCTAATCTGAGGAAAGTTTGTCCTATGTTAACATGCGAGTGGGAGCGGTATGGACGGAATTCACTAGCAGTAATCGGTCAGTTTGCCGTGACAGTTTGCCAACTTATTTTTTTTTTAATTTTGTGGCATATCTAAACCATAATAAAACTCCCAGTTTAGATGTGTGATTATGGGTTAGAATATGGCCTAAAATTTAAAAAAAAAAATGTCCAAGAAAGTTTGATTATTTCTCTTGGGAGTTCTAAATTTTTTTTAGTATTTGAGTGTTTGAAGAGTCACACACTCAAAAACAAGAAAAATTGTGATAGCGGTCTTAATGGTCCTCCCAATGTTCTCTTTAGGGCGAATTTCACAATTTTTTTATACCTGGAAAGTATCTGAGAATAAATTTTGAATTTTTTGCTGTTTGTCCATACTAGAACCATCAGACGTTAAAATCAGCCCTTAGTAATAAAACAATACTGGATAATAATGATAATTAAGGAAAATTGTTTCTTACCGATCCAGTTTCAAAAGGAGTAAAAACAAGCACATCAAATTATCAAAAATATTTATTGTAAAAAGTTATAGGTAAGTATTACATATATAGTGTATATATATATATACACACACACAAATCACATCAAATCAAGCACATCAAATTATCAAAAATATTTATTGTAAAAAGTTATAGGTAAGTAATATATATATAGTGTATATATACAATGTGGATCTGGAATTACGACATTAAATTAAAACGAGCACAGTACTAGTCCATCGAAACATTTTAAAACACGAAGATTAGTAATTAATGGAAAATTTAAAAATTGCAATTTTCAAACAAAATAAATAGCAGGATCAACTGCATAAAAAGTAAACACGCTTTATCTACGAAAAGTCACTGACCTATTGCGCGGCGTGGTGCGGGGTGCAGCGGGCGGCGGAGGTGCTGGGCGTAGGTACTTTAGACGGAGAACAACAAATCAGCGGCATAAACTCACTAAGTTGCGAGTTGTTAATTAATAAAAGATCACTGATTGAATAATTAATCACATAATATCACATCACAATCAGAATTTAAATCAGCAATAGTATTTTTTTTTGATTTTCGAAGGTTTCCCTGTTGTTCAATATGCACAAGCGACATCGCATCGTCTTATTAAATTTTCACGGACTCGTCTTAACAAGTCCCCATCTGACATTCTTTTAAGTTTGTCGAAGGCATTAATTATTTTAATTTTTAAATCCTCCACAGTGTTCACTCCTCGTGCATACACCTCATTTTTTACGGCCCCCCACAAAAAGAAATCCAGTGGTGTCAGGTCCGGTGACCGTGCTGGCCATCGAATAGGTCCAAAACGGCCAATCCACTGACTTTCAAACATATCCGCTAGTCGCTGTCTAACAGGCACTACGGAATGGGCGGGTGCACCGTCTAATTGATACCATAGTCGTCCATACACGTCCAAAGGTAAATCGTCCGTAGAGTCTGACATTGGGCCACTAAGAAGTTCTAAGAATTTCTCTGCATTTAACGTCCCATCAATAAACACTGGACCTATTATTTTGTTCCTATGAATTTCAACCCAGACATTTAGTGAAAACCGGTACTGGAATGAAGACTTTCGACTCAGGCGCGGGTTTTCGTTACTCCAATATCTTAGGTTTTGTCTATTCCAAACACCATTTCTTGTAAAAGTGCTCTCATCTGTCCACATCATATTAGATATAAAGTCAGGGTCGTCTGATATTTTGTCAGTAAGTCACACTAACCTATGCACACTATGCACTAATCCAACTATCATAAATCGTCTTTAATCACAATAACAACTTAAACTTTTCATAAAATCACGACAATGCGCGCGCGGCTCGTCTTGTGATAAAAAAGTAGGCGTGTGCTCTCCTCAAAGGGCGCCGCTATGCACTGACTGGCATAGTTACCGAGTAAAGGACTTTTTGCCGAAAATATTCCACTCACACACACACTCTCAATTTTCTATGCACCACTAATGCATTATTTGCGTAAATAATATTTCTTTTTCTTTCTAATTGTAGTATTTTGTGGGAGTGGGCGGGGTGCGTCAGAGTAGGGTCGTATGACACCTTTCTCTGTCTTTCAAACATATTGAGACGTAGACCAATAGAATCGTACTTTTTTGCACAGGTTCCTGACCTTACAATGTTTACCTATTATTACGGACTCAGATCTACATCATGTTGAAAAATAAGAAAATATAAAATAAATTCCTGTGGCTAAAGTATTCATTGGATTTGATTGATTTTTTGTATACGGGTAAAGAGCATGCCACTCTTTACGTGGTTTAAAGGAATGTCAATCGTCCTGCTCCACTTTGTATATACACTTGATTGTGCTTGATTTGATGTGATTTGTGTGTGTGTGTATATATATATACACTATATATATATTACTTATATATTATAATTTGATGTGCTATATACAGGGTGTTTGGAAGGGAGCTGTACATACGCCTAGGGTAGAAACTAGGGATAGTCTGCTACCTACCCCCGCCCATTATATTGACCTTGGCCTCAAGGTTTTTTTTACCTTACTACCTTACCTTAAAATTATTTCTTTACCTTACTACGGTACTTCAGGCCCCATAACTTTTCTTCTCCACAATTTTCTGGTGTAAAATAATTTTTTGCAGGACCCTAAGACTCTAACGATTAAAACAAGACCATTAGCCGACCGGTCCCATGGATAGATTTTGAGCTACAGGTAGTTTTAGTCAAAAAATCACAAAAAAGTCAAATAAAAAATAAAAATAAATTAAAAAAAAACCTTGAGGCCAAGGTCAATATAATGGGCGGGGGTAGGTAGCAGACTATCCCTAGTTTCTACCCTAGGCGTATGTACAGCTCCCTTCCAAACACCCTGTATATTATATAATATATCTAATCAATTCACGTTTCTACAATAATCGTAACATTAAAAGGTTCACAATCTTCAGTCCGCGGGCGCAAATGTGACAGAGACTCCGCTAAAAAATTGGTACATTTCAGTGTTCCTTACCCAAAAGGTGCTAACGGGATCCTGTAATACTAGCCTACGCCGTCTGTGACTGTCACAGGCCTGTATCTTTAGAACTGCAATCGGGATTATAGCTATGTAGCCAGGTTGCGTTACCAGTCAGTATATCATACACTTTTTTTTCTCGCACACAGGAGTATTCGACCTCAAAATCCGGTCAACTTTATTTAAACGATATAGCATTAAAGTCAGCATTTTAATCGATTTCATCAAAAAAATTGTAAGAAATAGTTTTGACCGGATTTTCAAGTGGAATACTCCTGTGTGCGGCGTCGAGTTAATCTATCATGAACAGGCACCAATCCACCCGACGTTTCTGCTCATCGGTAAGTTTGTGCGGCACCCATCTCGTACAACGCTTACGGAGAGAAAGGTGGTCATGAATTAGGGTTTGCATTGCTGCTGATCCAATTTTCAGTTCTCGCTCCAGGTCTACATTTACATATGTCGGTTTTCGCGAATGAGTTTTTCGACGGCACGAACGTGTTCTTGTGTGACCGCGGCTTGTGACTTGTGTGCCGAGGCTTGTGTGGCCGACTTGTCTTCGCTTCATCTTCGAGACATTCCCGTCCTCTTTTAAATTCAGCAAACCAATTAAATACTGTTGCTCGTGAACAAGCAGACTCACCAAAGGTAGTAGCCAAAAGTTCAAAACAATCTTGAGGCGTTAAACCTTTTTATAGTCATAATAAATCATAGCGCGAAAATCACGTCAACTGAGCTCCATTGCTGCAAGCGAACTACCGCCAGGTTCTCGGAAAAATAATGCCCATCCAAATAAAAAATTATGTGTTATATATTAAAATTATATCAAGAAACAACCAGTCTTTAGGATGGTGTATAACTTGCTAGTGTGAAACAAATGAGTAAAGATTATCTAACTTTTTTTTTTTTTCATAATAACCTAAAAGAACTTAAGTCTCTGGTCACCTGCATATTTTCTATGGTACAGTGCTGCTCACATCTGCAGACCGTTAACAATAATTTATAACAAGTGCGTTACTGAGGGTGTTTTTAAAAGAGTGGAAACGTGCATACATCACACCTGTACACAAGGGTGGCGCGAAGGGTGACGGAGAACTATCGTCCAATCTCTATTCTCTCCACCTTGTCAAAGGTTTTTGAGACTCTTCCATAATGAAATATATCCATTGTTGCACAACTCCATTATACAGCAACAACACGGCTTCGTTAAACAGCGTTCTACTTACCCTTACCTTCTGTCCTTTTCCAATTTTTTGTTTAATAGCCTCAATAATGGCCTGCAAGTAGACGCAGTTTACACAGATTTTTGCAAGGCCTTTGACAAGGTGGACCATGTACTTTTGCTAGATAAAATTTCCTTTCACGAAATTCGAGGTAACATGCTGCGATGGTTTGCATCAAACCGCTGCCAAAGGGTGGTAATCAACGGATACAGATCAGAAACTATTGAGGTTACATCCGGTGTCCCACAAGGCTCTACCCTTGGGCCGTTATTATTTATCACATTATTTGTTAACGATATAGGTTCTTGTTTTCAAAGCACATTGTTCCTTTTGTAAATGATAAATGATAAATGATTTTATTTCTGTAAGTAGGTTTGTTACAAACACTTACACGTCAATCATATTTTTAAAACTAGATGAGGTCGGCGTTTCATAACTGACTACTCTGAGAAGAAAGGCCGAAACAAACTCAGAGGTCACAGTCTCTTTTAAAGTCCAGACATAATCTTGGTCAGATCATGTGAAGACCATGTAGATTGGTGTCTGAAACGGTCTTTTGAGGAAAAACCATACAGATTGAGCGGACCTGTCCAGTCAGTGCACGCATTTGTCAGTAATCTTGCCGCTCAACTGAGAACTTAAGGAGCACAACGATTCGACGAACAATACCAAAGAAAGGACATTTGGGTAGGCCGCATAAATTACTCAAGCTGCCAGATCGTGAAACTAACTAAGAAATAAAATAAAAAAGTAATAATCCACATAATCTTCACATTCACAATAATTTAAATAATATAATACTTTACAAAGTAATTACTCATGTCATTGTATGTATAAAATTCATCAATGTCAATGTGTATATAAATATTCGAACATAATCTTTGAGGACCATGTAGATTAGTATCTGAAATGGTCTTCTGAGGAAAGAACCACGCAGATTAAGAGGACCTGTCCAGTCAGTGCACGCATTTGTCAGGAACCGTGCAGCTCAACTCAGAACTTTAGGAGCTCAACGATTCGACGAACAATACCAAAGAAAGGACATTTGGGTAGGCCGCATGAACTACTTAAACTGCCAGATCATGATTAAAACTGAAACAATGACCCACATAGTCCTCAAATTCACAATATTATTAAAACAATAAATTGTACTTCTCAAGGTAAGTATTCAAGTCGTTCTGTTATAATAATTATCAATTTATCAGTGTATGTAACAGAAATAAAAGAAAACATTCAGTATGCAGAAAATTGGAACAACTCAATCCCAAGCCTTTTTGTCCTCAATATAATCCTTAACTGTATAAAAGCCTTTCTGGCACAACTTACGTTTAATGAATGATTTGAATTTATTAAGGCTTAGATCTTGAACGTGGCTTGGAAGTTTATTATAAAAGCGTATACATTGACATCTGAACGAGCCACCTATTTTCTTGAGCCTTGTTGTAGGTACAACGAAGCTGTGTTTGTTCCTAGTATTTATATTATGGATATCACTGTATCTTTTAAACAAGTTTATATTTTTATGGGCATATAAAAGATTTTCAAAAATATACTGTGAAGGCACAGTCATTACATTAATCTCCTTAAATTTCTCTCTGAGAGTGTGTCTCGGGCTTAACTTATAAATTGATCGAACAGCTCTTTTCTGCAAAACAAAAATAGTCTGAATGTCGGCGGCATTTCCCCACAACAGAATACCATACGACATTACACTATGAAAATAGCTAAAGTACACTAAACGGGCTGTCTCTATGTCAGTTAAATTGTATGCAGATGATCTGAAGGTCTACCAATCCATCTAATCCGTTAACGATTGCATTCTATTACAGCATACTACACGGACAGACTAACAGACGTCATAGGAACAAACTATGGCTAAGTATACCTAAAACCTTACCTTCACCAAAAACAAACACATTGTTGATTTCGCGTACACCCTTTGTCATGTGCACTTGCAAGTTTAGTGAGAGCTAAACTAAAATCAATTCGCGATCTCGGCGTTATACTAGATTCCAAACTATGCCTGGACTTACATATTAACAAAATTGAAAGTAAAGCTTACCAAATATATGGCTTTATCATGCGATCTACCCTTGCCTTCTAGAGAACCGCGTCATTTATGGTTGTATAAAGCCCTAGTTCGCTAGCAGTTATGCAGTGAGTATGCAGTGTCAGTATGGAACCTCTTCTACAAAAAATATGCTGAAATGGTTGAAAATGTTTAGTACAATTTTTTTAGGTGGCATGTACTATAGATGCCATAAATCCTACCTACCATACTCTCAGTTACTCGGTAAGCGTCTCCACCTTAGCTTGCGAAGAAAATACTTGAAGCCATTATTTTGTATAAAATTGTCAGTAATAAATTCAATTGCATAAATCTGAATAATGTGATTTCTTACGCTGTGCATAGAACCTTTCACAGGCAGCAGGTACTCTTTTTGCAGTCAACTCCTGCCGAGCTAATTCTGGCCAGCGCTCACCTGTTCGCCGTATGGTTGACACATACAACAATACTTTTAAAAATATTGACATTTTCAATTGTCCAATGAAAAGCCTCACCCGCTCATAATTATTAAACAAAACCCATGTTTGCAGCCTCGCTGAAAATCGTCAGATTCAGATCATCGTCAGATGATTTGTAATCTTTGTCAATATTTGTATTCTTTATAAATTCTATAAAAAAAAAATGTTATCTTTGTAATCTTTATCTGAATGTATATTATTGCTTTAAGCTAGTATAAAGATACTAGTCTATAGCAATAGTATACATTCCTGTGGACAGCATTGTGGGTTATACTATTACTAAAATTGTGTTTGTTAAATTAGTTGCAAGTTTTTTTATGTAACTGTTTGCTGTTCCTTTCAATAAAAATATAAGTACATGTTTTAAGTATGTATGTATTTATTGTATATGTAAATGGTACACCAATGCAGTATTGTCTCTTCTTCTCCCTCTAACCCATCCAAAGGTTGTCTGTAAAATATCGCTTTTAGCGATAAGCCTGCCCATTGTGTCACCTCATGTAAGATTTCTACATTTATATCTGTAGTATTTATAGTGTATATAATAAAGAGTATTCTATTATATTCTACAGCCCACTCTCTCTCGAAGAGAGGAAGCCTGTGTCCCAGCAGTGGGAACGTTATAGGCTGATTATGTATTTGAGGCTGCTATCAATAACTATTAAAATATAAAGTCCAAACACAAGAGTGAAGAGAAGCCAAGAAAACTCGAAAAAAAATTATACATTTTATCTTGGTTTTGTTTACAGCATGTTTATGGGTACGGAACACTCAGTGCGCGGGTCCGACTCGCAATCATCTAACAATGTTCAGACGATGTAAGTCATTTGTTGCTGCCTGATCTGTGTCCTAGGACTCTTTGGGTTGCTCTCATAAGAATTCCATTTCCCTCTCGATGCCGACGAACTTGAGTTGCTCGGTAGGGCCGTATCTGGAAATAAACATTGGCCATAGTCAATAACAGAGCGGATGTAAATGTTACTTATTTTAACATAATTGCAAGTAGTTGGCTTCAATAGAAGAATACGACGATATCCGTCAGGTCGACGTTATCCGCCAGGAGCTGGTAGTGGGGCCAACGTGCAACAAATTGAACCCCCATATGTATGGCCAAAATTCAATAGTTTTCGAGTTATTTGAATTTTAAGGGTTTTTCGATATTTACTCAAAATTAAACATGTAAAAAATTAATAATTTTATTTTACCAAGTAAAAAAAAAACCGCGTATTGAATGGGTACCATTAAAAATGATATTGTAGCTGGCACTTCAAATATGCTATGAACATAATTAAAAGTACTTAATTCAACAAATTAAATAAAATTATCAAAAATACAAGTTGTTTTAGTTATTTGTATGATTAATGTCATAGTAATTTTTCTAACGAGACAGTGTTTTTTGAAGCGTAATATGAAAATATTGGCAAGATATTATTCCTAAATCACTAAATCATTTCAATTATTTTGTTGACGTACTTTTCATTATGTTCATAGCTTTGAAGTGCCAGCTACAATATAATTTTATAATGATACCCATTCAAATAGGTACCTTTATTTTAAAATTTGGAATTAAATGTAAAATTTTGGCTAAATATACAAAATAGTAATATATAAAAAACACACAAAAGTAATGATGTAATTGGTTATTTCGTGTTAAGTGCACCGCATTTTTTGTCACATATTTGTGTCGTTGGCGTACTGGGCACGTGCTTGCTTGTCACGTATATGTAACAATGGCGATCAAGAGGTTAATTAGCTTATTTTTTGCAAAACAACATCAATTTAACATTAGTGTCCTCAATTGCCTCGACATTTGAAAGGAATTTAAGACCTTCCCAGCTAGTTCCCGGCTTAAAAACCGACTGCCATTGCACGAGAAACGTGCATTGTCGGTTCTTGCATAGACACACACGGTGATATCTACTAAATAAAAAATAAATTTATTCTTTCGTACTCTCGAACCACAACGCGCAATCTAAACTGCTGGGTCTCGCTAGAAGTAGGAAATTTTGCAAGAGTCCTTGTATAACAAGGTGTAACACGATAAACGCAAGTCCTGAAAGTAGTTTGCTCATAATTGACTACTGAATCCATTTCAGTAACTATTAATATAGGTATTTTTTGCAAAAATTATGTATTTTGCAATACTGATTGAGCCAAAGAAAATTAAATGTTATTCCAAGGCAATAAGACTCAATTTTAAATGCATAAAGTAATGCTAGGGTCAACACGGTTTTCTTAAAATAATAGTTAGCTTTAAAAAAAATTGTTTTGGTCATTGTATAATGCTTTTAAGTCAATACTCTAATTGGGTGTATGAGGTCTTGCGTTAATTATGTTACACGTTGTATAACGAAAGGGAGCACTAAGGATTTTGGAATATTCATCACTTCAGGGAGAAGCGTCAGGTAGCCCGATAGTCATTAACATCATGAATACAACCCTTGTATTGATGATTTTAATGATTATAATTCTGTAAATACATACTTGTTACGGTCGCGAATCATTTTCGCGATTAATCAATTTCGCGGGCAACCTGGCGATTCCACTGAAGGGATGAAAGTTTGTATGAAATTCATCGTTTTTTTTAAGTTAGAAACTTGTAAGTTGTCGATGGGAACCCCATCGGCATCGGGCACACGGTTTTTAGCAATATAAAAACTAAAGAGTGTTGCTAGAATACCTGTAATCGAAGAACAGCTCCTCTCCAGGTTGAATGGCTCGCTTGGCGAAGATGCCGATGCGATGGTCTCCGTTCACCATCATGACCTTCGCGTAGCAGTTCGGGTTGATAGAGTGGTTCGCGAAACGGATCTTGTTGCCTTTGCGAGTAGCGTCTACCACGAAATCTGAAAATAATGGTTCAATATTTGAAACTTGCGGTTTTTCACCGATATGTACACACACTTACAGACTAAGACTAGGTTACACTAATGAGTAAATGACCCTGTCAGGGCGCAGCAGACAGTTAACTTAAAACTATGTAAATATACATATTTCTAGCACCAGCGCGAATACATAAAAAAAACAAATATAATAATTTGAGAGTCACTTGTCAACCCTATATCGCTCATGGCCTAAGCCTACCCGGAAATAACTGGAAAAGGACAGAGGAAAAAATGAAGAGACCTTTGTCTAAAAATCTAATTTCGTATTTGTTCAGAAAAACAGTGGATTTTTCGCAAAGGCCTGATTCGCAACACACACAACACAGTTATAGAAGGTATGTGGAAAAGGGTGTAGAGTTCGCTCACACCTCCATAGAAAAGGGAGGGTCCTCCGCCCAGACGGGTGTCGTGTCAGGGGGCCTACTCTCTTGAGTCCGTCAACAAGAATACGAGCCTGTCCAAAAGTAGTTCGATAATTAGAAGTGAACCCTACTACCGATTAATTAACTTTTCCGGACGGACGAAAACACATCGGGAGTACGGACAACTGTCAAAACGTTTTGTCATAATTTTTTTGATCGGGCCCCGGAATTATCTTATGTCCGTAGGTGATACGGAGCAAGAAACGTCCGTAACCGACGGACTTCGTGCTTAGGGAGTAGGCCCTCTCGTGGGCAACTGCCCAACGATTGATGTCGGGACGTTGTATTTATGCTAGTTGCTCGGCAAACTCTGCTTGCGCGATGCAGGATTTTGCGTAACGTCAATGTGATGCGTAGTTCGCATGTGGCGATGTAGATACCGCTACACAGTAAACCACATCCTATATGTAAATCACGACCTACCAAGTCTGGATGTCGTAAATGGACATGTTGTGTATAATAACGAACTCACCGTTGTTGAGATTGAAGAGGAAGGAGCACATGTACTTGTCGTACACCTTGCCGCGCCGGTCGGCCTCGTCCTGCGAGATGATCTCTCCGCAGTACTCCGATATGAATTCGTTCTTATGTGCTGCCTCCTTTAGGAAGATTCCCCAGCCAGCGACGTCGCTTGGTGCTAGCAGTAGGTGCTTGTGGAGACCTCTGTGAATGACAATGTTTGTGTGAAAATTGTGTCCTTTAGAAAATTGCGCAAGGTCTGCATGGCGGCTTACGGCCCACTGCTTCTCAATGAGAGGAGGGTAGTATTCCCAGCTGTGGGAATACTATTGACTGATTTTATTTTATTATACCTCTGCACCGACACGTTCCTGCAGCACACCTGCGCGGCGTGCGCGTGCGACATGAGACCCACACATGATACAGTAGCCCTCACCTCTGCACCGACACGTTCCTGCAGCACACCTGCGCGGCGTGCGCGTGCGACATGAGACCCACACATGATACAGTAGCCCTCACCTCTGCACCGACACATTCCTGCAGCACACCTGCGCGGCGTGCGCGTGCGTCATGAGACCCACACATGATACAGTAGCCCTCACCTCTGCACCGACACGTTCCTGCAGCACACCTGCGCGGCGTGCGCGTGCGACATGAGACCCACACATGATACAGTAGCCCTCACCTCTGCACCGACACATTCCTGCAGCACACCTGCGCGGCGTGCGGCCGGCCCGGCGCCGGGCGCGCGTGCGACATGAGACCCACACATGATACAGTAGCCCTCACCTCTGCACCGACACGTTCCTGCAGCACACCTGCGCGGCGTGCGGCCGGCCCGGCGCCGGAAGCGCGTGCGACATGAGACCCACACATGATACAGTAGCCCTCACCTCTGCACCGACACGTTCCTGCAGCACACCTGCGCGGCGTGCGGCCGGCCCGGCGCCGGGCGCGCGTGCGACATGAGACCCACACATGATACAGTAGCCCTCACCTCTGCACCGACACGTTCCTGCAGCACACCTGCGCGGCGTGCGGCCGGCCCGGCGCCGGGCGCGCGTGCGACATGAGACCCACACATGATACAGTAGCCCTCACCTCTGCACCGACACGTTCCTGCAGCACACCTGCGCGGCGTGCGGCCGGCCCGGCGCCGGGCGCGCGTGCGACATGAGACCCACACATGATACAGTAGCCCTCACCTCTGCACCGACACGTTCCTGCAGCACACCTGCGCGGCGTGCGGCCGGCCCGGCGCCGGGCGCGCGTGCGACATGAGACCCACACATGATACAGTAGCCCTCACCTCTGCACCGACACGTTCCTGCAGCACACCTGCGCGGCGTGCGGCCGGCCCGGCGCCGGGCGCGCGTGCGACATGAGACCCACACATGATACAGTAGCCCTCACCTCTGCACCGACACGTTCCTGCAGCACACCTGCGCGGCGTGCGGCCGGCCCGGCGCCGGGCGCGCGTGCGACATGAGACCCACACATGATACAGTAGCCCTCACCTCTGCACCGACACGTTCCTGCAGCACACCTGCGCGGCGTGCGGCCGGCCCGGCGCCGGGCGCGCGTGCGACATGAGACCCACACATGATACAGTAGCCCTCACCTCTGCACCGACACGTTCCTGCAGCACACCTGCGCGGCGTGCGGCCGGCCCGGCGCCGGGCGCGCGTGCGACATGAGACCCACACATGATACAGTAGCCCTCACCTCTGCACCGACACGTTCCTGCAGCACACCTGCGCGGCGTGCGGCCGGCCGGGCGCCGGGCGCGCGTGCGACATGAGACCCACACATGATACAGTAGCCCTCACCTCTGCACCGACACGTTCCTGCAGCACACCTGCGCGGCGTGCGGCCGGCCGGGCGCCGGGCGCGCGTGCGACATGAGACCCACACATGATACAGTAGCCCTCACCTCTGCACCGACACGTTCCTGCAGCACACCTGCGCGGCGTGCGGCCGGCCGGGCGCCGGGCGCGCGTGCGACATGAGACCCACACATGATACAGTAGCCCTCACCTCTGCACCGACACGTTCCTGCAGCACACCTGCGCGGCGTGCGGCCGGCCCGGCGCCGGGCGCGCGTGCGACATGAGACCCACACATGATACAGTAGCCCTCACCTCTGCACCGACACGTTCCTGCAGCACACCTGCGCGGCGTGCGGCCGGCCGGGCGCCGGGCGCGCGTGCGACATGAGACCCACACATGATACAGTAGCCCTCACCTCTGCACCGACACGTTCCTGCAGCACACCTGCGCGGCGTGCGGCCGGCCGGGCGCCGGGCGCGCGTGCGACATGAGACCCACACATGATACAGTAGCCCTCACCTCTGCACCGACACGTTCCTGCAGCACACCTGCGCGGCGTGCGGCCGGCCGGGCGCCGGGCGCGCGTGCGACATGAGACCCACACATGATACAGTAGCCCTCACCTCTGCACCGACACGTTCCTGCAGCACACCTGCGCGGCGTGCGGCCGGCCGGGCGCCGGGCGCGCGTGCGACATGAGACCCACACATGATACAGTAGCCCTCACCTCTGCACCGACACGTTCCTGCAGCACACCTGCGCGGCGTGCGGCCGGCCCGGCGCCGGGCGCGCGTGCGACATGAGACCCACACATGATACAGTAGCCCTCACCTCTGCACCGACACGTTCCTGCAGCACACCTGCGCGGCGTGCGGCCGGCCGGGCGCCGGGCGCGCGTGCGACATGAGACCCACACATGATACAGTAGCCCTCACCTCTGCACCGACACGTTCCTGCAGCACACCTGCGCGGCGTGCGGCCGGCCGGGCGCCGGGCGCGCGGGCGCGGCGTGTGCGTGCGGTGCGTCGGCTCCGCACGCACTACACAGGTCGGGGTCACACTCGCGCACCCCCAGATAACACGGACACTGCTTGGTGTTGCACTGCGCCTTGCAGCGGCAGCCGGGGAAGCGGTTCTGGCCTGGGGGGGGCAGGAGTATACTATTGTTATATTGTTGTTTAACACGACATCACGTCTATAATCCCCAGAGGGTTCGACAGAGGTGTCCCTATAGTACACTTACATTTCGCCAGTTATGTTGAAGACCCGTGTAATAGAGAGCGAGCCTACATTATAGCATTGTTTGTAAGATTATAAAAGAAGGGGGGGGGAGGGTTATAAGTAATAAATTACCTATTCAAACAGTAGATTAGGCTTAAGCCCCAACACAACATCATTGTAGAGATACGGCGGTGGGGTTATTATTATTATAGCTTTCAGTATTTTCATCTTCCAAATCAACCATAACGTAATCGTCATCTGAATTTTTTATGTTCTAGACTGTCTTTTTATTTCCGTCAAGGAGCCCTAAATTTGCTCTCACCATGATCAGTTTTGACAACTTTTCAGGTGTCAATCTGTTTCTGGCTAGTATATGAGTTCTGCCAAACAACGACCAATCTAACGAGTCCAATCTCGGCAGGTTTACGTATATCAGAGCGTAGATCCTATGACGACCTTCCAACTCCATCTTCAGGCTGGCACAGTATTATCATAATATTGCGTTCTCACCAGACTTACATATGTATTTATAATTTCAGCACTATCTGACTTCAAGAAATAGATGAAAATCGATGTTAATACAAACAGATGAAGGTGTGTGATTAATTTTAATTTAAGTAGCCTCCTTCATGATGAACAATCAATATGGCTTTAAAAAAGGACGTTCGATTACAGATGCGGGTGTTGCTCTGCTGAAACACATATTTAACGCACGGGAGAACTCGGATAATGTTATTGGAGTTTTCAGTGATCTCTCCAAAGCCTGTGATTGCGTGCACCATGACACGCTTTTGCGTAATCTACGTCATTAGGGTGTTCAAAACGAAACTCTCAAGTAATAAATTCATATTTACATAATAGGCACCAATGTGTAGATGTTAATGCTGTGAAATCTTCCGGGCTACCAATTCAGTTAGGTGTACCTCAAAGCTCCATACTGAGTCCATTCTTATTCTTGTTGTATATCAATGACTTACCATTCTATTTAAAGGGTCTGTGTGGCGTTGTACTGTTTGCTGATGATACCTCTCTTATCTTTAAAGTAGAAAGGAATAGACAAGATTTTGACGACGTAATCAGTGCACTATCAATGGTTAAGTATTGGTTTACCACAAATAACCTATAGTTCTCAATGCCAATAAAACGAAATGTATAGAGTTCACCTCACCGAATCTAGGACCCAACATAAAGAGGTGCTTGAAACTGTAGACTCGGCAGTATTTCTGGACATAACAGTTAATGCCATACTTCAGTAGAACACATATTTCAAGCCTAGCGGGAAGGCTCAGTCGGCCGGTTACGCCGTTAGGAAAGTAAGACAATACACTGACGTTGATACAGCTCGGCTAGTCTATTTTAGTTATTTTCATAGCATTATGTTCTAGAGTTATTGTGATAGATTTTTTTAAAGATATTGGTACTCTCACGGTGGCATCACAATTCATCTTCACCAACATCTTATACATTTTTATTTGTAATATGTCGGCAATCGGTCGGTCGGTTTGACGACACGGTTGGCGCAGTGGTTAAGCGATTGACTGCTGCGTTACGTGTCGCGGGTTCGATCCCCGCACGGAACAAATATTTGTATGACCTGCAAGTAGTTGTTCCGGGTCTGGCTGTTTGTGTATGTGAGTGTAAATGTTTGTAAACGCACCCACGATACAGGAGAAATTCCTAGTGGGGCAACGTTTAAAAAAAAAAAACCATTAAGGGGATGTATGAGAGGTCATTTGCAACCAAATGACCCCTTATGACCCCTATGCAAATGTCAACCATTTTCCAGTAATTTGACATTTTATATTTTTGTGAAGATATCTGATATCTTATTGTATCTCGTTGGATAACTGAGAAGTTGTACATATTTTTGGAATGTTCTGTCGATAAAATATATCCATGTTTTTTCGCAGAAAACAACCATTTTAGTCAAATAACCTGTAACATTTTAAATCAACATTACATCAACATTTTACATCAACATTTTTTCAATTTGTGTGCTCTGATTTTAAAAAAAAATTAAAAAGATAGTTTTCATTTTATGGTTGATTATTATGTATAGAAGTATATAGCAGCAGATAACAATAATAAAAAAATGCATTGATTTTTTTTAATACATTTTTAAAGTTGTATGGGGTCATTTGGTTACAAATGACCTCCCCTACATTCCCTTAATGAATTGCTGACATATTACCAATAACCCTGTACATTAGGCCAAATAAACATATACTATACATATAAAGTAACACTAGAAATAAGGACAAACTACGTACTCCCTTTCACCGGCTTTATAGAGTTCATAACTCATTTGTTGGGCTTAGTATAAACTTTTATAACAAGCTTTTCTCTTCTTTGTTAGATTTGCCTTTTAATGCGTTTGATCAAAAGCATACCATTCAATCAACGATTACTTACAACGATAATAATGGTTGGTTGCTGTGATCAAGTCTCATGCTAGCCGCGGCGTGCGTCTCTCGCTCGCACAATTTATTTATTTATTCACAAATTTGAGACAACCATACAGAGTAATTCAATAATAAACACAATATAGACAGATCGCTGTAGGTGAAATGGTACAATGAAAAGATGGTTTGGTTGTCTATAGTCTGATTCGCCCTATAATTATATATTATATATTCGTACTAGTATAAAACTGTATCACGAGCGGATAGTCTTCCTCAACCTTAGAACAACAGATTTCCACAAGGTTCCTGTTACAACTCACATAGCAGCAGTTTGATTACATACCTACTGTATAGGTATTAAATCATGGTACAGATAGTTAAGTTACAAATGATTGGAATTGTCTGTGTTGGGATGTGTTAATGTATTTATGTGTATGTTATGTTTGTATCATGTATGTTTCTATATGTGAACAGTTAAGTGTGCTTTATTGTTTATTTGTTTATGTGCCTTGTGTATAACATCGTTTTATATTAGATTTTCAGTGCTGTTGTAGTCTAGTGCTTTCAAATATTTTTCAATCGTTATTTTGCATGTTTGGCTACCAAGATTCTTAAATTTTAGATCTTTACTTATTTTGTTGTAAAGGCTAGGACCGAGATAATTGTGAAATTTGTGTGCAAAAGATGTTTTAAATTTGGGTATGTTATAAACTATATCTAATCAAAAGTGCGGTTTTACTATATGCTGTGACATGATCTCTTGTTTAATGAATAATTTTCGCACCGTAAGGACTCCTAGTTCTGAGTAAAGTAGGTGTGTCGGATATGTGTACTTTTTGCGAGAAATTACTTTGAGTATCATGCGTTGGGTCTCTCAACAGTCAACATGGTTGTTTTTGAGGTTCCTCCCCATACATTCAGGCCGTATATCAGTATAGATTGACATAGTGCTAAATAGATTTTTATCAGTAGCTTAATGTCACATGCATTCCTAATAGTTTTAAAATATAAATTAGCTTTCTTGCGCGATTATTTAGTTTAATGACGTGTTCTTTCCAGTTTAAGTTTTGGTCTACTATAACACCAAGATATCTTATGGAATTGGTTCTGGTGATTGGGTTACAATGACAGTTACTTCGATTGTTGCAATGGTGAGTTTGTATATTTATTGAGTAGGTTGACGGTTGAGTTCTACTGTTAATTATGAATTTAATATATTTCGTTTTGTCAAGTTTAAGTGTCAACAGATGATTGTCCAGCCATGAGGTTACCAAAGCAAAACCTTCATTTGCTGCTTCGGTTACATCTTTCCATGTGTTAGAGCTGAACAATAATACTGTGCCATCTGCAAATGTTATTATTTAACCATTTTGTAAAAGCAAATCGCAGAAGTCATTAATATATAAAAACAGCGTAGGACCCAATACACTGCCTTGAGGCACTCCAAAGGTGACATTTTCCTCCTGGCTTATACTGTTATCAATTTTTATAACCTGTTTACGGTTAGTCAAGTAATCTTGGAAAAGTTGGAGAGGTATTCCTCGAATTCCTAAGGTATCGAGTTTGTTCAGGAGGATGGGTATAGAGACGGTGTCGAAGGCCTTAGCTAGGTCGAGGAATATGCCTAGAGACTTCTGCCCCCTATCCATGCCGACAATGTCGACGATACGTTCGCCAAATAGTGACTTACCGGGCGGTTCAAATATTGACAAGTCAAGTGATTGTGAACATCGTTGTAAAGAGTGTAAAGTGGTGGTCAACGAACTTTTGGCGTTTGTGACCCATAAGATCGACACTATACCTACCTGAGACTGGAATACTGCAAATTTGCCTCAGTACTTTTTCTAATGAGGAAGTGGAAACTGCCAGATCTATCGTGTATAAGTTGTTAGCGCCGACAAAAAAGCTTATGCGACGTAAAGATGGTTCTGAACAAAGGAGCTTGCATGATATTATTAAGATCATTAATTCTCTATTCAATTCTCAATTCTTTATTGCGTACCATAATGTATATACATAGTTAGTAGGAAATAATTTAATTAGTCACAATTATGGACCCTGTCGGGCACAGCATAGATCAAGTAGGAAAGAGGAGGAAGAACGCTGGGGTTTTTTTTAATGTGGTGAATTTTATTATTAGTTAAGTAGCTGTTGCAAGTTATACTGTTTTATTAATACAGAATTGAATATAATTAGATAAATTACTTATTTAGTAATATTGTAAAAAAAATATTATTATTTTTATTTATTACGTAATTAATATTTATGATTCATAATCATAAGGTAAGTTATTTATTGGACGCTTCATATTTATTTAAACATTAAATTTCCGTGTTATGAGTTGGTAGGCGGCGTATCTTTAATATAGTATCTGTGATAATTATGAAGTTGTTCATAATTTATCATTTAATAATTCGCTTATACTGTAGTAGCATTTGCTTTCAAGGAAAAGCTTCAATTTATTGCTGAAGATGTTATACTCATTTGAATTTTTTATTATTTCGGTTAACTTATTATAGATTTTTATGGACATGACAAATGTACTATTGGAGTGCATTTTTTGTCGCGATTTTGGTAAGTTCAGTCTATTTTTATGTCTTAAAATAATGTTAAAGAATTTGAACCTGACAACCTTCCAGTATTCGTAGCGAAAAATATAAATAAGTTGCCTCCTGTAACATTTGACTATGTGGATGTGACTGCGTTTCTAAAAGAAATTGCTATATTGAAAACTGACGTGGCTTCTATTAAAGCTAAGAGGCATGTTGTTGTGACTAATGAGGCCTCAATGACTAACCTCATCCTCGGATATGGAGATCCTTAAATCGAAAATAGATCAATTAAAACGCATAGTGAGTGAACTTAAAGAACATAAATGTAAACAAGTGCAGGTAGAAGCAGCTAGCTGTGTTGAAGAAAGGATGCGGGCAAGTAAAGGACACATCCTCGCGCTCGATTGCACCTACCATAGGATCAATCGGTCACCTTAATATTATAACGACTGTACCGGTAATGAGCTCGAGTTCAAGGTCACCTGATCGACGAACAACAGCTGACTTATCGCATACCCCGCTATACAGAGACATTTTAACTAACACAGAGCAAACAAACACTGCTGACAAATCTAAGACTGACGATGATGATAAATTTACGTTGGTGGAGAAAAAGAGGCGAAAGATGTTTGCCAACATGAGTGGCACTGGTCTAGGCTCGAGTAAACTACAGGTTACTCAATTGTCCTCGGCTGTTTACGTGTCTCGATTGAACAAAGCAACTACCATGGATGATATTCGGACATAATATGTCAGTGAAATGGGTGAAAATTGTGCTAAAGTGGAACTACTAATACAGAAACACGAGACGGAATTTGTTTCTTTTAAAGTAACGTTAAAAGAAACAAATTCCGTCTCGTGTTAACAACACAATAGATAGAAGTAGGTTTGAAAGATTCTTAAGTGGTTGATTTTTGACCTGTGGGCGTCGGGTTTAGGCGACTCCGTGAGTATACGGCGAGAGAAATTAAAAATCAAAATAATTAAATATGAATTGTAAGTTATCTACTATATTGTCCTACAATTGTAAATCGATTAAGCCATTAAAGCACTGTGTACGTGAACTCACTAAAAGTACTGACATTGTGTTACTGCAGGAGACGTGGTTGCTACCCCACGACTTAAATTTTGTAAATTCAATCAATGAGAATTTTTGGTGTGTCGCCAAGTCCTCTGTCGATATTTCAGCAGGGATATTAAGGGGTAGGCCGGTATGGGGGTTTAGCCATTATGTGGAACAAAACTAAGTTTCCGTATGTCACACCTATTAGTTGTAGTAGCGACCGCCTAGCGGCTGTGCGAACATCGACTGGTACGGGATGTGTAGTTATTATTTATGTGTATATAATGCCGGTTGATAACACCGATAATCTGACTGAGATCATTGATTATTTGGGTGCAATAAACGCAATTATAGAAGAAGGCGATGCGCAATGTGTTTATATGTGCTGGGTGATTTTAATGCTAAACTTGGCGGAGGGGTGCCCCTCCGCCAAGTTTAGCCTTGAGTTAATAATGTTTTGTACAGATATGCAGTGGGAATGTGTCGATTTTAATTTGCTTGTGTTACAGTCAGAAACTTATACGTTTATGAGTGAGTCACACGGGTGTCGGCGGTGGCTGGATCACTGCATATCAACAAAGGCTATATGAGATACTGTAATAGTGGCTGACGTCATACATGACGTCGTGTGGTCTGATCACTATCCGTTGCTTATTGTTTGCGATATAACCTGCATGACTGCTGAGACAGCCGTCGCCGATTTCAGTAACCACCAAAATATGATCAAATGGGGCACCAAAGAACAAATTAATTCATACCAAAAACATTGTTGTGATAAATTAAGTGACGATTTTAATATTTTTAAGTGTGATTGTGAAAACAATATAAATTGCGAACAATATGACAAATACTGTGAAACAGTTAACTTGTATTATACTTATATTGTTGATACTTTGCAAACTGCTGCTGTACTGAGTTCTCGTTTAGGTAAACAGAAGCGATGCAAAAGGGTGATTGGATGCAACTACCACGTAAGGGACTATCATCAAACTGCTAGGTACAATTTCAAGGTTTGGGTGGAGGCTAGTAGGCCTTTACAAGGTTTGATTTTAGAAAACATGCGTATTAGTCGTTCGGTGTTTAAAAATAAAATTAAGTGGTGTCAGAAAAATGAGGATTGTATAAAAATGAATATTTTGCCCTTACATAGAAAAGAAAATAATTTTGTTAATTTCTGGAACGCGACTAAAGAGTTTAATTTTAAACAGAGCCTTCCGTTCTCTGTTGATGAATCGCAGGAAACATGTAAAATAGCTGATTTATTTGCCAGTAAGTTTAAAGTAGACCCCCTGCATGCGGATTGCGAGCTCAGCAGTGATACCGTCGTGACTGAGTCACTGCCACCATTTACACTAGAAGATGTAATATCGGTAGTGAGGAATATGAGGCTTGGTAAGGCACCAGGACGCGGTGGTCTCAGTTTGGAGCACCTTGTCTGCGGAAGTGCCAACTTGTTTCCACTTGTAATGGCGTTATTTAACTTTTTTGTTTATTTATTTAAGATGGGTTTGCTCTTGACGACTCTAGTCTAGGTCAGTGGTGACAGAGACAGAGTCGACGATGGAGTGAGCTTACCCAGAAGAAGCCTGTTCACTCTCACTTTGAAGAGATTAGGGTTGTATGCGTTCGGAAACATTATGTGTCAAACACGCCTACTTGCCGGAACTTTTAATGAAAATGTGGTCAAAAATAGAAAGGGTGATTTGAGTGCAGCTAGTAACTACGGACCAATTACGCTCGGTACGGTTATAGGCAAGGTGCTGGAGCGTCTCATACAGCCTGAACTGCAGAAGAATCTAAAAATTGACGATGCGCATTTGGTTTCCGACCTGGACTCTCAACAGATTCTGTGATTTATTAAGAGTACGATAGCCTACTACACCCACCCAGAGAACCTCAGTTTATGTTTGCTTCTTAGACTTGAGCAAATCTTTTGACCTGGTGAATTATGAAATCCTCTTTGACAAGCTACAAAAGTCACAAGTACCTCACCAAATTGTAGAGCTGTTGAGAGTCTGGTACGGGGGCCAAACCAATCAAGTGAAATGGGTGACACTCTATCTAGTAGTTACAGGTTAGATTATGGTGTTCGCCAGGAAGGGTTGATTTCTCCGGGCCTAATTAACCTGTATATCACCGATCTGATTGCAAAACTCAGAAGAACCAAAGTTGGCTGTCACCTAGGCAATGTCTGTGTGAACAGCTTGAGCTATGCTGATGACATGGTTCTTTTGAATCCCTTGATCAAAGACTGTGAAAAACTTTTGTTTGTCTGTGAGCATTATGCTGATGCTCACAGACTTAAATATAATGTTCTCAAAAACGAATCCATGGTATTCAGATCTGGAGCTGGTCCGGGGAACATACCCTGTATATATTTGAATGGTGCGACCATAAAAGTCGTAAAGCAGTTCAAATACTTAGGGCACATTTTGACGGACAGATTTCAGGACGACTGCGACATAGAAAGAGAGCAGTAACATGCTCGCGCGCAAAGGAGATTGGCGAGTTGGGTACCTCATCAAATCTAAACGTTTCAAAATCTACTTATATGAAAATTATAGGTCTTATATCCGTAGCTATTTTCCAAGCTAAAATGTTTTAATAGTTGTTGGGAGTAATTAAAAAAAACATGATTTTCGGGTGCAGCCCCGTTACGGAAACAAAACGCACTAATGCAAAACAAAACGCATGAATGAACGGCTCTATGCCAATTAAACGTATTACGTCAGTGTTGCTATACAATAATCCCAAATGGATGATGATGAGTTTACTGAGTTAATCACATACAAGTAGGACTCAGAACCGTGGGTAGTTGTTCACGTGTCTTGAGTTGAGTAGTGTGGTATTTAGCTTACGCTTGACACGAAGGAACAAACAATTGCCGTTTTCTTATCTCAACTTAGAACACCCTACTTTAAAATCTTACTAGACAAAAATCCTTCTATAGTTATTAAAGTACAATCGGATAAAGTGGATACTTTATCTGAGTGAAATGTATGATTATATAAGGGTCTGCCTTGAGTTACATAAGTAGGTAGGTACAGTCAGCATCAAAAGTTGATGACCACATTTAGATTTTCAAAATCGCTGTACACCGTATTATACCTAAATCGCTCAACATGACAAGCGCCAGAAATGAATGATTATCATAAAAGGGCATAAGTTGGTGACCATCACTTTTCAAAAGTCGCTAAACAAAGTTATAGTAAAAAAAGCATAACATTCTTCGTCTCTAAAGTCTCTGAACAAATTTTTGACAAAAATAGCATACCATCGTTTATCTCTAAAGTCCCTGAACAAAATTAAGTGTTTTTTGGGTTTAATATGAGTGTGTATTTTTTTACAGTAGGTGTATGTGTTATTTTACAATGAAAATAACGCCCTGCAAGTTTCCAATGTATTATTTGCATATAAATAGAACTGTAAACGCAACGATTTCTTACCTTTTACACAGTTTTCACATAATTCTAAAAAGTGAATTAAACAGATTTTTTAAATATAGCTCCGATTAAATGATAAAAATTGAAAACCACGAAATATGACACTAAATTGCGACGTTGCCACTCATAAGGTATAAACGCTCTTAAGTAGAAATATTCTTTATACTACACCTGCTTGGAAAGTACCTTGATACTTTATCAAATTTACGGTAGAAAGTACGTCATTGCATATCGAACAAATATGCGGGGAGAAAACGCATCTGAGCGGGAGAGAAAAGTGTATGAAAATCCATTTCTTACGTGGTTTTTCTTTTTTAATTTTGGGTAAGACTATGCGCCGGTAACCTAAATATCAAAAGTTTTTACAGTGAGTTTTTATCTCCAAGTTCGCAAAATGACACTGGCTACTAGCTGTGTGTTGGATGGTGTCGGGCTGGCAGTGCGACCCTGCGGCGGCAGGATAAACAATTTGAAAAAAGAACATGTGAAAATTGCAGACCCAGTTATTCCTCCTACATTGTCGCAAACATCTCAAACAAACATTAATGGAAAAAGTGTTACATTAAGCTTCACTAACTGCAACAATTTCAATATAAATGTCAATTAGTAAAGATTTAGTTTTTTATTTTCCTCGTAGGTGTGGTTTATAGCACTATGTATCACTCGAGAGAAAGTGCGATTGCCGATCGCAATGACTGTAATCGGTCACTTTCTCCTCTCGGTGAACAATGTACTATTTTACATTCAAGGGTAAACAGTTTTTCAAATACCCACAACTATGTTTCCCAAATAATTGAATTAAAACGGATTTGTGTGATTTTTGAAAATGAGTGTTATATGTATATAGATTAGGTTCTAATTCAATCGAACTATAAAAATCATAAACTAAGTCGACGGTATGAATTTGAACAGAATCTGCGTGATTTTTGATAGTGAGTCTTATAGCTATACAAATAAGGTTACTATTCAATCGTAATATAGAGAGCTTAGATGACGTCGACGGAATAATTTTTAAGTGGAATATGCTTATCTTTATAATCGTGCTTGCGAGCTTATTTTGAAAAATAGGCTTAAAAACGTGCTTGCCGCTTGAACACCCACTTCTAATATTTCTCATTGATACTATGAAAAAAAAACAAAATTATTTTGGAAAGTTAAATTCGTTTGCATCCATTAAATTTTTTTTTTACATGATTTGGTTTGGATAGGACAAGATTGGATTTATAACTCTGAAGATAGTAACGAGCACTTTTTTAGTTTGCAGTTCATCTACTTTTGATAGTATAAGTTTACACGCTACGTATCCGAAACAAAGTAATGTTCAGTAACTTTTGTTATTTATGATGTTAAGTTATTTTTGGACGTTGCCTTGATTACACTAGATAACTAAAACAAGCATTTTATATTGTTCAGTGACTTTTGTTATTTATGATGTTAAGTTATTTTTGGACGTTGCCGTGATTACACTAGATGGTCAGTGGGTCGTCTTTAAATAACCAAAACAAGCATTTTATATTGTTGAGTGACTTTTGTAAAACTGAATGTTATGATGTTTTCGGATATTATGACGATCAGCAATTTTTGACAAAATGGTGTTCAGTGACCTTTGACGAGTAGTGTTCAGTTAATTTTGAACTTTAATGGTGTTCATTGAATACTGGCGCCCTATCTTGTTGAGCGATTTATGGGTGATATAGTGTACAGTGATTTTGAAAATCTGAATGTGATCATCGACTTTTGATGCTGACTGTACCAAGTATTATTTTTGGTGGTCCATTTTGAGGTTATGTATAAATCAATTTAATAACCCCAAGTCTAACGTATATCTTACCATTACATATTTTGTTATACTCTATTATAGCATTCAAATCCATATATGCATTCTATGAAACGGTAAGCATGTACTTATGCGATACTGAAAATACATGGGTTTATGCCAATCTCCTTTGTGAAGTGCACCAAAGTCGTAAAGAACATTCTGTTCAGAGCTTATTGCTTGTCAATGTACACCTGCCAACTTTGGTGCAACTTCACAAAAAAGATGTTCAATTCATTAAGAGCGTTTATACCTTATGAGTGGCAACGTCGCAATTTAGTGTCATATTTCGTAGTTTTCAATATTTATCATTTAATCGGAGCTATATTTTAAAAATCTGTTTAATTAACTTTTTAGAATTATGTGAAAACTGTGTAAAAGGTATCGGTATCGGTCGAGCTATAGCTGACATATGGCAAACAATTTAATTTAATGTTTTGTGTTTCGTAATGATAATGACTTACTACCGTATAGAATCCAGTTCATCTAACTGAACAGAACTGTACTGCTGGACAGTTAGTTGTGCCACTTGATCCCAACTATAGCATTCAGAAGTGGTGAAGGGCGGAAGTTACGGGGGACTGTTTTAAGTTATATTGTCGTTCAAAAAGTGCTGATTCTCTATTGATAACTCTTTTAGTTTACACGGCGCACGCCAGTAAAGCTCGCAATCGACATAATTTTTCCGGCATCTTCAACAATCATAGTCGTATTTCTGCCAATTTACACAAAACTTTAATGAATTATACACCTAAACCTTCCTCGTGAATCACTCCGTCCATTGGTGATAACCGTATGGTAATCCGTTCGGTACTTTGTGAGTTTATCGCGATCAGACAGATAGACGCGATGAAGGACTTTGTTTTATAATATGTAGTGATGTGGCGCAAATACTGGTCACCGTATATACAGCTTAGATACCTTTTTTTTTTGTTTATTGTTTATTATAACTTTTGAATACATGACCCACAAAGATGGATGGCTAAGCATAATACTGTAGCCACCTCTCCAAGCTCCCATTTATGAATAGACCATACCACAAACAGAAGTTGATAAGTTTAGATTCATTTTGATATGAGGTAGTGCATCTTAAATAAACACAATTTGTTCAAGTGCATCAACAATCCCGTAATCGTAATGCCACAAAAGAATATGATTTACTCACAATCACTACTGCACTGACAGAACTTCTCGCAGAAGTTCTGCGACTGTAGGCACGGACACATGTTGTCGCACGGCTGGTTCGGGTGGTCGCACGGGGTGTAGTTGTAACTGGGAATATAAAATATATATAATTATAGGACCTAATACAGGTTCATCGCAATACACGCCAGCACTGACATAAAATTAAATTATATTTAGACTAAGTTATCTGCCAGCTTTCCCATATACTGAGATTTCATAATTTAATTTGACATATATTTTTATAATTTAATTCCTACTAGCGGTTGCCCGCGACTTCGTCCAAATTTCATCCAAAACTGTTCAGCCGTTTTAGCATGAAAGCGTAACAAATAAACTCACTTTCGCATTTATCATATTAGTTAGGATTTGAATTTAATAATAATTATTTTGGCAACTAGCTTCATCTTTCTGAAAGACTAACTCTTTTGACAAATCAGAAGTGCCTTTTAAAATAGATTATTTGAAATAAATGCTGTGAGTTTGCATAAAAAAGAATTGCTAAACACATTAATAATGACCATATTTTTTATATTTTTTTTATATTTAATATGTCATTTATATGTATTTAATTAAATAAATGAAATAATAATTACCATAACGCGTGACTCATGATGAAAAACAATTAATTGACCAACAATGCCTGGCTACTGGTGGATTCAAATAAGCTATCATTATCTTACACATGATGGGACGCGGAGTCCTTCTTGAGTTGTATCTTGCGGCAGTGCACGGACCAGAGGCGATGCTTCTTCTTCTTCTTGCGTGGCGGAGTTAGTTCTGCTTCTACGCGGCATTCTTCTTGGCCTGTGTTGATCCAGTATGTGTATACCTGGAGGGGGATACAGTAATGATTATAATACTTACACTACAAATAGGAATGTCTTTGAACCAAGATATGTTGAAGGATGGCATGCTCTAGGCTTTTATTTCAGCAGTTTCTTAGGTACTTTCTAATTTTATCTTGGACATTACTGACATTGGTGTAGCAAAATTAAGCTTTGATATGTCATAACAACCTATTGTGTATTACCCATATTTGCAAAATTAAATTCTATTCTATTCTATTCTAAAAACCATTGTGATGAAACCTAGACTTCATATATGAATAAATGGATGAATGATATATTTATTAATTAAAAATTAATTTATTATTATTTATATTTTTTTTATATTAGGTATTTTATGTCTGAAATCGAGCACCCTTTTTGAGTAATCGTGGTCATCAATGCTTGTGCCTTCTCCGTGTGAGGAAAGGCCGAGCTGTGGCTATAGTACAGCCAGAGCTCGGCAGTTATGTTTATGTCACATGTAATAGGGGATTTCCCAAGAATAAATTAAAATCATGTGTTTTTTACCTGTTGGCAAGTTTTGGAGAGCATGACCTGAGCGATGGCGCAGTAATTGGAGGGGAACACCTTGTGCAGAGCTCTAAACAGGGACTGGTCAGATCCCGACCACTCAGAGTCTTTGTCGCCCAATGTTAATCCTGGAACAGATAATTAATAGTATTATAAAAACAGACTACACATTTTTGAGATTAAGGCGAAAACAGAAGTTATGACAAATATTAGGAAAGTGGTGAAAATTTTCCAAAATTGCTCATTGTCGGCGACGAGACCATATCTATGCCAAGGGGCGCAAGTAGTGTGAAGCTCTAAGATGATTGTAAGTTAAGAAATATTTCTAACTAGAAATTTGTAAGGGATTATGTTTTGTTGTTTTTAATATCTTTAATTAATTTATATTGCTTAGTTTGTTATTAGTTTTTGTGTTTTGATCTAATATGACTGTTTTTTTTAAACAGGTAAAAATTAGAGTATAATTTACGTAACTTACAAACTTACTTTTTGGTTTATGTGCATATTTTACTAAATTTAGTTTTAAAAGAAAGGAATAGATGTAAAGACGATATTACAGTTTGTTTTGTGTAAATCGGAGGACTGGTTCGGAAATTATAAAGGATTTTGTAAAGTGAAAATGTTCCGACCCACATTTCGAAAGGTTTTTGTTCTACGAAATTTTTATTGTTTGTAGTTAAGCTAAATATTATTACTTTATACTAATAAAGAATACATAAGACATATTATATATCAAAATTGTAACGATAAAAGGTAGAAATATATAAAAAAAAAAAATAAACGAGTGTGCTTTAGACCACACAACTGAAGTAAAACTTCTTTAGCTCCATCCATATGCGTTCGCCTCGCCCGATCACACTTTTCGTGACGCTCTCGTCATGCATTCGCCAGCTTACTCCCCAAGCCAAGCGTGCCTAAAGAAGTTTTACTTCAATAAAAGCTCCAAAGATTTCGGCTTAAGGAAAATTAACATGTAAAATAGATTCAAAATACGTGAATCTCTGTGAGGTAAAGGCCGGGCAATATAAATAGGGTGCCGTCCGCCGGCAAATCGTCCCTGGCTGGAGGCTTTGAGTTAGCTCGAAGGCACCACAGGATTGACCTCTCAAGGCCAACTGCGAGATGCCATACACAAAAAAAACGGCAAATCGTCAGTCCGACCACAGCCGTTGAAGAGGCAACAACAACAAGGAAGAACACAAGCCGAAATCTGCAGACAAGAAATCAAGCAAGTGTGTTTTATTCGCCTCTTCGCTATAGTCTCTCCTCGAGGTCCTTGGGGTTTCTGCAAAGTACGCATTCATGGGTGCGTGGGACGTGTCACCAGCGGAATCACTCGACTCAGGCATACGTCAAAAGCGTTGGGAGATTGTCCCAGGACGACTGCGGGTACTGGACGTGTCCGCTACACTCATAACTTATCTGACCATTTTTCTCTACTTGTCTTAGTATAGATTTCGCCGTGAAGTGTCATTAACTCATTATACAACACCTTATAATGGGGGCTGCACATTACTAAGTCTGTAAGTGATCTAGGCCTAACTGGCAAGCAGCGAATTGATGTTTAAGAAATCGTGCAGTATATGTTACAAAAGTTGAGGATATATACAAAGCCAGTCATCTATGCATATTATAAATTAAAGTCGCTTTTCGTGTCTCTGTGACCGCGTTGTTCTTCTAAACTATGAATCGGATTTTGATGAGGTTTTCACCTCTCTTTAAACAGACCTTGTACACACGGCTACACATCAAGCTATACAAAACCAGTTTACGCTGGTCTCGCATCGTACGGAAATCCTATACAATGTGAGATCAGCTTATACTGGAAATGTATAGCTTGATGTGTAGCCGTGTGTACACTCCGAATAATAATATAAAACAGAAGACCAGTACCACGTCCATTATTTCGAAGCTTATCTAACACAGCGGCAGCACTGCAGCAGCCGATACAGTGGTCCTTCGAGCCGGATACAGTACAATCACCGATTTATTCCGGAAGGTTTATTTGTATAATACTTACATAAATATTTAACTACTTATTAATAAATAAATATTGATGTTTTGTCAAATCATAAGAACCGTACGACGCAGGGGCATCGCTAATCATTAAATAAACAGGCTGGACAAACCTTACCTAACCATATAGTAAGTAACCTTGTTATTGTAGTCTTACCTAAAGCGGTGTAAGCCGGTTCAGCAGGCCCCTCGCCGTTCAGCTTGAGTTGACCGTTGGTACTCCAGTTGCTATTACTGGAGTTACTGTTGCTGCCTACAACACAAACTATTAACCATTATATTCTTAAGCGTCTTAAAACAGTAATTATTATTGTAGAATGTTGTTGGTCTTGTCCACTGTAGATTTGTAGGCCATTTTCAATTTTATTAAGTACCTGGTACTTGTTGATGGGCCTACACTTCCTCCCATACCTATTAACACTGTAATATGAAAACATTGTAAAAGCAAATTATTTTTAAAAGAGTAACCATGAAGTTTCTTCCCGACTCTTCTCCATAGAAAACAACCAATTGGAACCGTGCACCTAGCTTCTGACGTTTCGTAAGTGCCCATGTAGGTTTATGTGAAATAAAATATCTTTAATTTGGGTTACATTTAAAGAGTCTACCACTCATATAATATTCAGTTTAAGACCTTCAAGAAGACACGATTTTCGGTAATATAATTTCAGGGACGGAAAAATCATTTAGTAGTGATGAAACGATTATACAGTAACTAACAGAAGACCAATTCTCGCACTTAGAAAACGTTCAAATTCAAGTCGCAATTTCATCTCAGCAACAGCCAATATCAAGAACTTGTCAAAAATATAGGCAAAGTAGAGGTTTCATGGACAGATTGAGACTGAGATTAGAACGCGAAAGTTCTAAAAAATTCGGGAATTGCCCCTCTGGTATACGCACTTTTTTACTATCCGTCGGATACTGGATACTCAAATTGCAAAAATTTCATTAACTCTACTTTTCTCTAAACGCAAATAAAACCGAAGTTGCTAATATTTTCTTTGTTGACACTTTTCGCTTGTTCGCAGACTATCGCTAAACTATCGGCTTCATTACTAATACTAAAAGTTGATAATTATAATTCGATTATTTTAATTAGTAACAATGTGTCACCTTTCTGGAAGCGGTTGCTATCGTTGCTGTCCTCAGAAGACGCGTCGTTGGGCGAGTCGATGGCGTGCGTCTTGCCCTTGTCTTCCTCGCCCGCCGCTTTCTCGCGGGCTAGCTTCTCGCGCATGCCTTCCTGTATGAATAATATATAATAGTGACTACTAAGGCCGATCGCACAACTACTTTTTTCGTTAATAAAACATTATTGTCTCAACCGACTGTCAGAAACGGAACGATGTTTTACACAGGTTTAGTGTTAAACGCAATTAGTGATTTGTGGTGCAAGTCAGAAGGCCTAAGAATACAGCCATTAATTTACATTATGGTCAATTACTTGTTTCATGGTATTAGAGTTGGTGACTGCTGTAGATTTCTGTTGAATTGGGAATTTATTACATTCACTTGATAGGGTGGTCATATATGACAGTTATATGAATCAAGGTGATTCATATAACTGTCAACTTCGATTGTGTGGGACTTTATTGGATATGGAATGAAGCCCCTTCTTTATCTACATAACAAAAACTAACAGATTTAGAAAGTATTCAGACAAGAGTGTAGCTATAGAGGCACTAGGAACAGGGTGTAAAGTTCACTCATACCTCCAAAGAAAAGGGAAGATCCTCCGACCAGACGGGTGTCGTGCCTGGTGGGCAACTGCCCGAGGATTGATGTGGGGAAGTTGTATATATGCTAGTTGCGCGGTAAACTATGCTTGCGCGATGCAGGATTTGCGTGACGTCAGAATGACGCGCAGCTCGCATGTGGCGATGTAGATACCGCTACATTAGTCCACTCCGGAGACCGGAGGTCGATAGTGGGCTGAGTCGTGTATCTTGCGATGCTTGCCAGTGCCAGTTGAGGTTCCAGTGGGTCGGAACCGGGTGCCGATGCCGCATAGTTCACGGTGAGTGCGAACTGTCTGCGGTGATTCCCCAGTGAGTCGGGATGGCGCTGCATTATGCTCCGATGCAGATACCGCTACATAGCACACTGTTGTCTGAATACTTTCTAAATCTCTATATCGATTGCCAGCTCCTTGATCCTTATACTTGCCGACCTGAATTTTCTCCTTTATTGGAGCGATGTCTGTCTATCTGTCTGTCTTGGTTCGTCTATGTCTCATTCTCTTTCATTCCAAAGTGTACCTCACTAGGAATAAACTTATTAACTGGCGAAATGTAGGTGTACTATAGGCACACCTTTGCTTAACTCTTCGGGATTAAACCTATTAAATTGTACTCACCAAAAGCATGTAGCAACTGGAGCCGCATGGGTCAGGGAAAGATTTGAGGTCGGGCCCTTTTCTCTTTGTCAAGTTGGGCCCCGGATGGCACGCCTGTAAACCTGGTACATACCGTAATATTTCTATTAACACCACGTAGGTTAATCTAGGAAAATGATAATGTGAAAAATATGATTTTTGAATATTTATTTTTTATAAAGTAAATGTATGGTGGATTCGTATAATGAGAACTTTATGTTACACCAGTAATAAAGATTTTAGCTTCAAATTAAAAATATTATTCTGGTTATTATTATATTGGAATCAAATGGAGGATTAGACTAATCATTATTCTGAACTGATGCGGTTTTGAGCTGAACTGATGAAAAAGCACTCTTAACTGATGGATGATGTCGCTTTTATACAAGGTGGAAACAACAATAAATTGAACTGCGTATTTCTAATGCCATTCCCAGTCTGCGTACGAAAATTCAATCAAATATATCCAATAGTTTAGTCACTATAGCTAGTCAAAGATTGGCACAACCCATAGTGGGCCCATCACTACTAAACTAAAAAATCGAATTCGAGATCAAAAATGTAAACAAAGGTGTTGCCAATTTTAGATAATAACCTCAATTGTGCAGTTTGCCGAAAAGTACTATAACATAGTGCTAAAATTGTAGGCATCTCTTAAGAGCGTTTATACCTTATGAGTGGCAACGTCGCAATTTAGTGTCATATTTCGTGGTTTTCAATTTTTATCATTTAATCGGAGTTATATTTTATAAATCTGTTTAATTAACTTTTTAGAATTACGTGAAAGTGTTTAAAAAGTAAGTAACCGTAATGCTTACAGTTATTTTACAATGAAAATAACGCCCTGCAAGTTTCCAATGTATTATTTGCATACAAATAGAACTGTAAACGCAACGATTTCTTACCTTTTACACAGTTTTCACATAATTCTAAAAAGTTAATTAAACAGATTTTTAAAATATAGCTCCGATTAAATGTTAAAAATTGAAAACCACGAAATATGACACTAAATTGCGACGTTGCCACTCATAAGGTATAAACGCTCTTAAACAGTTAAAATATAATATTGCACAGTTTTCTACTTTAAAGTGACGTAAACTACGATCCATGAATAAAATATAACTGTTTGAAATAAAATCGTGCAAATAATTTTAATGCTACTAGCAATAAGGTAAGTGGTCTTAAACATTTGGACTTCATTTAGTGTTTTCAACTAGCGAAACGCCTCGGCTTCGCATCGGTGCTTTTTAATAATTAAATAAATGAGAATTATCTTACACACAGTGATTGCGTTAAACACGTATTAAAACAAAAAGACCAAATGTGTGATCTCGATCACATTATATGTAGACAGGGTGACGGATCAGTTCATAATTAGTATAACTGATTCGGACTCTTCATCAAGCTTATCAGAGTCCGAATCGCGAGGAATCAATAAGAATATAAATCTTTTACTTTCATTTCGTTTATAATAATAATATTAACAGACTTAACTTAGGCTATCATATTTTTAATTTTGACACGCTGCTTTAGCGACTTCCAAAAACACTAAATTAAAAAAAAACTTAATTTGAATTACTAGGGAAATGTTGACTACCCCTGAACGGTCACTTTGACAATGACATTTCTTTGTTTACATTTTTGATCTCGAATTAGATTTCTGGGTTTAGTCAGTTTGTTTGAAAAAGACACTTTTTTAATTTTCGATGCTAGTATATAATTGATAGTTCCAAAATACTCTAATGCATTAATTTGTTCCGCCACTTCTGCTTCCCAGCTAAAGCACTAGGAAGTGGTGAAGGGTGGGCGTTTTGGGGGGACTGTCTTATGTGATTTTGACGTTCAAAAAGTGCTGATTCTCAGCCTAATTTGAATAAATGACTTTTTGATTTTTTGAAATTAGTGTTGCCATTGTTGTCATTTATTGTCGTATTGTTATCGCCACATTGTATAAGCAAATGAGTCCTTTTTTGGTCGATAATCGAGTTATGATTAGTATAATCTTTGCTGGTAATGTAATGATTTATTTTTAGCATTTGATAAGTAAAAGTTATAGTGAGTGTAAATAGTGTATATCTTATACGTAAATGGATAAAATAATATGCGTGATACATGAGCAAATATAAGCATAATATTAGGGGATATTTTGAAAACTTACTTCTGTATTATAATAAAATATTTATAAAATAATATTATATTAGAATTGAGATAATAATTAAAATGATATTATGTGATATAATTCGTACATAAGACTATAGAGTGATAGGAAAGTAATCGTGATAAATAATAATAGATAGTTATAATGGTGTAAAATAGTATTTTGGTATACTAGAGATGTACTGTTCAAAATCTAGAGCTCCTTATAAGCTACAGGGTGGCGAAAGAGCAAGATCTCATTTTAGCATTATGGTGAACTTTGATATTTGTGAAGTAGAGTAAGAAGATAGGTGAAAATACATGCAGACTACCATGGATATAAAAAGTACACAGAATAATGTCTCCTGGCCGCTTGTTGTATTGCACCCACATAATAATATGTCTAGATTTATCAAAACATAATGTTTTGGCAAATTCTTTTGCATTAAACAATTTCAGAAATCTTGCGTTATTTAAAAGTGTTGATGACCCTTTTTGTTTTACACAACACAAATTACAATAAGTAAATATTTATGATCCATACTAACATTATTTCGATGAAATTTGGCACACAAGTAGGTAGACCATGCCCTGGGTTGGGACATCGGATACTTTGTATCCCGGTAGTATGTTCCCGTTGGATAGTTTTCGACCTCCACGCGGGGAAGTCGCGGAAAAAAGCTAGTAAGGAATATTTTAGAAAGATACATCTCTAGGCCCACATATTTTTTTCATATTGTTGGGTTCGAGTACACTAGCATAAATAATAATAATAATATCGATGGTAATGGTTGTCTGTACGGCCTTACCTGCCGTTTGACCTCCTGCGCGCAAACAGAACAACAAACACTAGTCAGCCCTAGGAATACACAGCTTACAGTACTTATACTAAATATTGAGTGCTAAAAATAAACTGTATAGAAGGTATAGTCTGGGAATTAAATATATCAATGGAAAACACTATTCAATACTCATAAATACAACAGAAATATACAAGAGAGAGTTGGGTATTTCATATTGATTTCAGAATTAAACTTTTATATAGTCAGAATTAAGCTTAGTAATTTTTTTCAGCTTTAACCTGCTATTTCTAAGCAGATTATATTACCAGTTATTAATTATTATTAGTACTTATAAATGAAAATTAATGAGAACTTTCATTCCCAAAGGCCTACCAGTCAGCAGCGTAATTGCGTAACACACATAAAGTGATGCCTTTCATTTTAACAGTTCAGCTGCGTTCATTGCATTGTTGAGCAGACTAAATTTTTCAAACCTATGAAGCAAGGAATTAGAAGTTTCCTTCAAAATCCTCGAATTGTGATTGAAAAAAGTGTGTTAAGCAATTAAGGTGCTGGCAAAAACTTAAAACTCAAAATAAAATCTACCTGCCTAACTAACGTCCCAAAGAATAACATTACAAAGTGACTCACGATGTAAAAAGCAGTCGTATTTGAAGCATCGGCGACAGAAGAGCGTGTGGAAGGAGTGCATGGTCTGTTCCCGCGACACGGACTCTGCTAGCGGCCCGTCGATGTTCGGGGTGCACTCCGGAGGTAAGGCGTTTGGGTCGCTTCGGGAAGTCAGCTCTATGTATCTGGGGATACATTACTAAAATGTACGATAGTAAATAGTGTGTAGCTGCTTTGTTTATCTGAACATTGTCCATCGTGTTTTATGGTCATATTGCCATGGGCCATGTGCCCAAGTCCTAGTGATTCCTGTATGTTCTTCTCTCATTGAAACTGTTTGTAGGTGTCTCTTACTCACTTTAATTATTACAAAAAAAATATTTGATCTAAGAAGTTAAAATAATATATGCAATCTATAATCTACTCAAGTAAAGAAAATCCATCGATCGATCGTCGTTCACATTGACCAGTTGAAGTAAGCCCTTCAGACAGTACGGACGCGTCTTTTGTCAATTTCAAAAATGAATACCTCACCTATTCGTAAAAATAAAATTGAATCAATAAGTCATAGCGAAAAAAGACGAGTGATTTATAATGATTTTAACTACTTTAATCAAACATTACTTAGACATTGTTATGGAACTCGCGGAACAGAATTCTTTTATTATAAATGTTGATGAAAATTCTGACGACTTTTAAAATAAATACTTAATATTACTATGTAATTATTTTAAAAGTCGAAATATTTGAAAATACTGTGTAATAAAAAGTTTGCTTCAATATTAACGGTTTAATTTTGACCCCAGTATGAATACGCCTTTACTTTGCAGTTGCAGTGATGAGTCACTATTTTCTTAACGCGAATAGTCTACTCTTCACTTTCTCATTGTCACATTTTTAAAGTTTACCACAAGTACAAAAATGTACCCACTTGACACAGTCCACTGGCGCGTCTGCCACATTAGAATTATACAAGCATACCCTATAGCCGGGCACTGCCCCCTAAGATACAAGCCTAGCCTAGTTTAGGGGACAGGACAGGGTTGAACGTATTGTACTTATTTATATAATACTAAATGAAGAACTCTAATCTGTATACAGTGCAATGTACTTGACCTTTGTGGTAATAAACAAACAATTTATTTATTTATAATGTTACAGATTAGATCAGAAGTCTGAAAATCATTGAGTAGACCAGCTTTACAAAGCCAAAACCTTAGCACACCGTCCAGTAGAGTGACGGTAACCTGGCCCAAATATGACATATCGAGCTTTTGAAAGAGATTATCAGATGTCACACAGATATGAGTGACAGGCAGGACACTACCAAGTTGAACCTTTTCTAAAACTCGGATGTGCCATATTTACGGTCGAGTCCTGTATTTGTCGCCAAATAGTAGGTATAATCAGCCTATAATGTTCCCACTGATGGGACACAGGCTTTCTCTCGGTGAGAGGGAATGATCCAGAATCTGTTACGGCACGCGGGCCCAGTGCGAATTGATAGATATAAAATGTCTTGGAATTTTTGGTTCTAGAACATCCCGGTTTCCTTACGATGTCTAGGAAGACATCGTAAGGAAACCGGGATGTTCTAGAACCAAAGTTCAGGTGAAGGATCACCTTGTTGAGAGCAGTGGTGATGCAATAAATTATCCAAAGTGAAGCTCCTGCCTATGTTCTCGAACCCACGACCTACAACTCGGATGTGGGGACCGTTACTAGTGGGCCACCACTGCTCTGGCAAATGGTAAAAGCCAAACGCAATTGAGAAAAGATTAGATTAATAACGAGTATGAGTTACTTCTCTCTCAACTCCGGAGCCGTCCCCTTGTCAGGGAACTGCATGCTGACAGCTTGGAAAATGATGAATATAGGAAATTGCTTATCGTTGATCACTTTCTTGTCGCCATCCTTGCTTACTTCTTTATCCTTCTCTTTTTCCTTACTTGGATCTTTCTGAAAAACAAATCATTCTGTTCACATCAAAAACAAAATTATAGTTTCTGAGCCAAAAGGCAAGAAACCCGCCTGACAAATCCATTCTGCCTTTGTTGTATGGTCAAACACATGTTAATAGTAAAACTTGAACTACGAAAACCACCCTTTATGGTACGATATACAGGCGTTGTAATTTCAAATTGTTACGGTAGACGCGCGGTTGATTGTACTAGCAATAGAAAAGGCAAAAGCTCACCTCAACTTGCTTTTCCTCCATCCGAGTCTCCGGATCCTTGAACTCCTCAGCCATTTCGTCTTTAGATTGGAAGGTCATCACTGGTACCTGTTTAGTATACATGTATCAATAATACAACCCATCTTACTTCAATCTCCTTTTTTCTCCTTAAATCTCTTTCTCCGTTCCTCCTTTTCTCTCCTTAAATCTCTTCATCCGTCCCTCCTTGCTTCTTGACATAAACCTCCTCAGTGTACCTATTTAAATATTACATGCATCAAAAAAGTTTAAAGCAAGTATTACTTACTGTTTTCTCCTTATCCTCTTTAGAGTTTCTTGACTCTCTGCGATCTTGGGTTGTTTTGTCCTTAGTCATCAGTACCTGGCCATTATTGCATGTATCAGTAAAGTTTTCATCCTCTATACTTACTTATCCTTATGTATGCTGCTTGTATTCTTGGGTCCGTCAATCCCTTGACTTCTTGGTCACTTTGTTGCAGCATCAGGACATTATTATATTTTTATGACTTAATGTTTCAGTCTTACTTACCGCTTTGTCCTTATCTTCCTTAGAGTTACGAGCTTCTCTGTCCTTGCGCTCCAATATTCCTTTTTCTTTCGCCAAGGCCTGGAATGTGATCAATTTCTTCAATAGGTATCAATAGGTACCAGTATTGTAGTTACTTGTATCTTTAAGACACACAAATATCCCATTTAACAATTATTTGAAAGTTAAGTTGTATTAATAACATCTGGGTGATTACAACAAAGAAATATTTCCTAATATGACTACCTAGTAGACCATTGATGTGTAGAGTATTTTCTATTTTATGAACTATTATGGTATTTGTTGACAGGCCTACACTGGCCCTATACCTATGAACACTGTAATTTGAAAATGTTGCAAAAGCAAATTATTTTTAAAAGAGTAACCGTGGAGTTTCTCTCCGGCTCTTCTCCATAGGAAACCACCAATTGGAACCGTGCACCTAGTTCCTGATGTTCATAAGTGCCCATGTGATTATATGTGAATTAAAAGATTTTGCTGGCTTGAATAGATGGCAAGAGAAGCATTTTTAGCACACCAAGTTAGAATGCATGCATGATTAGGTTTTATTCCCGCATTTTCTCGGATCGAAGTATTGACCTTCCTTTACGGCGCGAGATGATGGGACGATAGTATTTTGTCACGCTGCGCATGATAGCCTGGCATGAAAAATCTCTGGGGTTTACTTACTTCTTTCTCCTTTTCCTCCTTCGAATTCCGTGCTTCCCTGTCCCGGCGTTCCTCAGCGACTTCCTCCTTGGTCTGGAAGGCCATCAGAGCGTGCACTAGGTCCACAAATAGCTGGTCATCTATGAAGCCCCCTTCTTTGTCTCCTGAGTAATAATGTTTGGTTTCTTGTTATAATTTACTAAAATTATGAGATTATATACAATTTTACTAGTAGCAATTTTCGCCCGGGGAATGCACTATACACGTAAATGTGTTTCGTAGCATTCTAATACTTAAATTAAAACAAGTAATATACATATAATTATCAACTCAGACAAACCACAATTAGGTTTATAGTTGACGATTGATTTCTGCTATTGCAACTTTCTTGACAACAAATTGCAAAAGATTTATATCAGTTTGGTTATAGATCTTTCTAAAGTAGTTCTTGCATAGATTTTTTTAAAGTATGTGGGAATTAATAATTTAAACTTTTTTTTCAAGTATCCTGTTATGATTGTGAAAACAACTGTTTTTATTTTGTTACAAGGTAATTTAAAGTGTCTTATAAAGTCTAATGTGCGTGAACAAAGTCGTGGGTATTATCATTGAAGCACGACAAGCTTGACTGTGTGAGTGCAGAGGCCTATGAGGTGTAAGGAATATTGATATTTGTGATGCTTCTCGTGAATCTAAGCATTTGTTTTTAATAATACAATATTTTTTCTATGTTAAATGAATATTACTTTCTTTAACTTATGGATATAGCATGAAGCAGAGAAATGTAGGTACCACTTTTGCTAGAATTTATTAAATTATTCTGGTGATGGTAATTTCTATGGTTCATGAGCTCTTAAAATATATTGTTTTCTTATCTAGAAGCATAGATGTGTGCACCACACACCAATGTGTATTAAATTCATGTGGTAGTCTGTGGACAGAGCCATTGTTCACACAAATAGTGTATTTTACTGGAAGGCAAGAATGAAAAATTTTGAATTCCCAGAGAATGTTCTCTGGGCATTCATAAGGTTTTATTTGTAAATCATGGAAGTTGTAAGACTATTAACAATGAATTGGTTGATATACCTTTCATTGACAAACAAATTAATTAAAATGTTCAAACACACCTGATTCATATATTATATTATATTTTATGACAAACCTATGATTGGCAAAAGGATTTCTGAGAACAACACCTGTTTTGTCAAATGGTAAGGATGTGACATCTCATCCTACAAACTGATGTGTGAAGACATTGACAAGCACAACATAGCAAGATAATCTAGCTACAGACTAAAAGATCAATTGTGACCTAAAAACTAAGGTCCAGTGCACTTTAGCAACAATGTGGCAACAGGTTTAAAATTATTAATGTAAATCAATAGTTCTTTAGTCAAAAATAAAGTTTTCAGTGTGCTGACCTTAAATTAGAAAATGTATAACAATCATGCAAAAATAAAGGCACAGTCCACAAACATAAGAGTAATGATCTTAAGCAGATGTACCATGCACTTTCCCATCGTAGTTCTTTATGAGCTCCTCGATGAATGTACCGTCCTGATCCAGGACCTCGTCCCCCATGTATGGAATGTTGTGGAGAACTGTCTCGTCTTCTACCATGAAGTTCTTCTGCGTTGGGGCCCATGTATACATTGTAGGAATTGGGTTCACGGAGTTGATTATGCGGATAGGGACTTGCTGTGTTGTTACTATTCCTGAGGCTGTAGATAATGTGAAAAATTTATTATAATAATAAATAAATTACATTAGTAAGTATAGTTCATTTATTGTTTTAGATAATTGTGAATCCAAAAGGGCATTGCAGACCACTTGTTTAGCTACAGGAACAACCCATTTCCTGCTGCACTGATTGGATATGTTTAGATTACAATATATCTATAATATGTCTAGCCTGTAGTGTCCCACTGCAAAACAAAGGTCTCCTGCTTCCTTTTCCACACACTTCTGTTCTCTGCTTATGTGCCAGTTCTTTTGGTATGAGTCAATCTATAATTACAATAAGGTTAACTATTTACCATCAGTATAAGACACCTCAGCTCTCTTCATAAGGCTCTCATGATTAGGGATAGGAGCGGCAGGTGGCCAGAAGGGTTTCCTCGGACGCTCGTTGCTCTCAGAGTCATGTGCCTCCACCGACTCAGACATAATCCTCAGGTTGCGGGCCCATGCAACCTTTACCTCGTCTACGCGTTTGAAACGCTGAAATAACAACAAACGCAAAGGTTTTTTTATTGACTCTTGATAATGATGTCACATTACTCTTCAAGTTGAAAAGCTTCTGCAAGTGTTTGTGTATGATAACCTAGTCACAGGCAAAAATGATGCTAAATAAAGGCCAAAATATCGCCCAGTACATCTTAAGGCAGGCTGACAAGACGGGCAAAAACCTCTCTTTGTTTAAACATACCTTTACTTGGCGTAGCCTCATGTATTCCGACTTCACACGTTTCTTCCATTCTACTGACACTTTAGATTTACTCATGAGCAACAATTATTTCAAAAATTCGTTGAATTTTCGCAGAACACAAAACAAAATGGCATAGCAAGCCTGTCTGCAGCAGGGGGGGCACACTTAGCACTGTCATTAATTTCCATAGACGCCAGTGACATCTGGAGTTTGGTGGGTTAACTAAACTTGGCAGCCATCTTGTCTTGTCTGTCAAATTGTCAAACAAATGTCACTGTCGCAATTCGGATAAATTCGGCCATTGTCAACATCAACTTTCCCGACGTTGATGCGCTCCCCGAGTCTATCTCAGCAAATTCTATTAAAATTGTTACTTGTTACTGTTATTTGTTTTGGTTTGTTTTTATTTCTTGTTATTGTTACTTATCACTTTGTTTTTCGTTGGTCATTTTTGTTGTTTGTTATTTTGTTAAACATGAGTGAACTCCGAAGAAGATATTGTATTTTTGGCTGTGATGCTTTAGGTAAGTGTTTATTACCGTACCGTACCGTATTACCACTAATATAAGCAAGAAAAGTTTAATGTTATTCCATAATTTCATTTTATTTAACCATATTGTAATATTCATACATTTCGTTCCATTTTCAGTTGCGTACGGTGTACCCCTGCACCGGTTCCCAAACCCTGACACCCGCCCTGATTTGTTCGCTGCTTGGATAGCGGCTGTTGGCAGCAAGGTTAGAGAAACTGATCATACGAAGATTTATAAGAACAAAAGATTATGTGATCACCATTTTGATCCCACATTCAAGACGACTGGAGGTCATCTTATTTGTTCAGCAATACCAACAGTTAATTTGAATCGTAAGTAGAATAAAATTAGCTATATATTTGTGAGAAAACAACATTTATATCAATAGGTACCAAATCACTTCAGATTAGCAATTGTCAGGTCAGTTAAATAACATAAAGCTATGTACCTACTTAAAACAGAAACAGATTTAATTGTTCTTTTATTTATTCAATGCTGGGTTTTCATTTAGAACAAACTTCTCACTCACACACACTAAAATTTTTGTCACTTTCCATAAATACGAAAATAAAAAATAATTATATGACGTCTTATTCCTCAAAATATCGAAGGTACAAAAAAGTCAACTAGATAGTTAGTTAGTAGGTTTTAATAAAAGTTATGTACTGAAGTATAAATAAACTATTTTTTTATCTACAGTCACCATCAGATATATTGTGGCAGACCAAAGTGACCAATTACTTCTGAACATTTTAAAATGTCCTTAAGTTCCTTAAACTACAAGTTACAATTCATATTTGAACATTCATTACTTCATTAATATCTGAGCAGATGCTTGTCAATAACTTCTATACACACAACTAACCAAAAATATCAAAACACTTACCTACCTAAATCGTTACTGCGTGAAATAAAGGACAATCCAAAAAACAAAAACTATCTGTGGTTTATAAACAATAAAAAGGGAATAAATATTGTATAGAAAATCATTTGTATCAGATACAACTGTTAAAATGTCAAACTACCTATTGAAAACAAATAGATCTTGGTTTTGTAATGAAGTTAAAAATGATTGAAAATATATTTTTATTTGTGACGACATAGATGTTAGAAGCACTTCCTACTGCAATTTTTCCTCAACTGCTCAAATATTTAAGACCACCCTGTCTGTGTAGACACACTTGACGTTATAAGTGTTCAGATATTTTTGGGTAGTTGTGTGTATACAAATTATTGACAAGCATCTGCTCAGATATTAATGAAGTAATGAATGTTCAAATATGAATGGTAACTTGTAGCATAAGAAACTTATGGACATTTTAAATTGTTCAGAAGTATTTGGTCACCTTGTCTGCTACAATATATCTGCTGGCAACTGTACCTAGTAAAAATGGAACATCTTGTTACTTCACACAGACTGAGGTTGCATCAAAACACCACATTTTGAGCACACATTGTTGTCGTTCGGCTGGCTCCGACAACTGTTAATAATATTTCAATGTTATTTTACAGGTGTGCAGCAAACAATCAGTACCTTTGTGGAGACAGACCATAGCTACTGTCGGCCTAGAAGAGAATCTGGTCATGGCGGACCTCTGGTTGATATCACCAACTTGTCTGGGTCATCTGTTCAAAATCAACACCTACCTGGTCCATCCAGATCTGAACCTTCATCTGCTGTGGATTCTACAGAATTCTCAGGGCTATCTGGATCTACCTGTTTGACATCAAGTGAAAAGGGCCATGCTTGCACACAATTGACGAAATTTGATGCAGGTACTTTGTTTTTTTATCACTATTATTATAAATGTGAACTGGTCTGTCTGTTTGTTATATTACACAGCACTACCTAACTGGTTTAATTTATCTTTTGCATACATAATCTGTTGGCTGTTGATCCATTTAACATGATTTGTGTAATGTTAAGTTTATCCAATCCCAATCAATCTGCCTTTTCCCAATTATGTTGGAGTCGGCTTCCAGCCTAATCAGATGCAGCTGAATAGCAGTATTTTACATAGAGCAAATGCCTATGTGACCTCCAAAACCCAGTTACTGGGTAACATGATACCCCTTAACCCCGTTGTCAGACTATAATATTGGGCTTCTGATTATCCATAACGATTGTCAAAGATCTCCTAATGATAGCCGGGACCGACGGCTTAACGTGCTTTCCGAGACACGGAGCTATGAAGTGGATGGTCACCCATCTACAGACCGACCGCGGCAAGCATAGCTTTTTTACCTTTGATCAATCGAGCCATGCGGCTGTTTGTTAACCAAGAGCCCCTTGAGCTCGAGTTTATCCAATGTTTTGGTAGATAAATCTAGTGCAACACCTTGAGGTGCATATACTTTGCGCGTTATATATGTATTATAATATTAAAATGAGGGGCGGGCGGGCCTAACATGTTCCGAAATAGCGTAAGATAGAGAAGTTTGAACGGTAAAAAGGAAAGTCTTTGCTCAGCACAGGGACATTACCCTAAGCTACAAAAAACGACCAACTTTTTATTTATAGTTTAACTTACCATCCATAACACAAATTTCATAGAATTTAGCAAACCTTTAGTCTCTTGCGTGAACAATTTTATCTCTATACCTGAACATCCCTCCGTCGTTACTGCGACTCATTGATTCGACGAACAATAGAAAATTAATTGTGTCTCATTCATTAGTAACGTTTGAAGGTCTATGTATGTATGTTTTAAATTTTAAATTTCAGGTAAAACTTTCGAGTATCTGCAGAAAAAGGCTGAAACGCAGTGTGCCAGAAAAGCAAGACAAATGCAAAATGAAGTAAGGAGACTGCGCCAAAAAGTTAAAACTTACAAGTTGCGCATTAAGCAAATTAAAAACAATAGTGCCAACCGGGATTTTGAAAAATTATCTCGCAACATGTCTGAGTCAGCAAAATTGTTTACTCGAATGCAATGCATAGAAGGACGGAAAAAAAAGAAGGGGCATAGATTTACTCAGGAAGAGAAGATTTTATCACTTTCAATTTTTAAGAAAAGCCCTAAAGCCTACAAGCTAATGTGTAAACATTTTACGTTGCCATCTAAAAAAGTCCTAAAGTCATTGCTTGCTCAAGTAAAATTGACTCCAGGCATAAATGAAATCGTTTTTAAAGAATTAAAGTCCACAGTGTCGAAAATGTTGCAACAAGATCGTCTGTGTACGTTAATATTTGATGAAATGTCCATATCTCCCCAAATCCATTACAATGTATACACAGACGATCTTGTAGGTTTTGAAAACTATGGGAACTGTAAGACACAAAATTTTGCCAATCATGTTTTGGTGTTTATGGTCAAAGGGGTAAGAAAAAATTATAAACAACCAGTAGCTTACTACTTTACGCAAACTTTAAAAACATCAAAACTTAAAGAAATTTTAGTAGAAGTTATAGCTAACATACAAGCTACTGGTTTAAAAATAATTGCAACTGTATGCGACCAAAGCTCGGCCAATGTAAGCACTATAAATAGCTTAATCTCCGAAGCCAAAACTGCATATTTCCAAGCAGGAAAAGAATGGCGAAAGGATATAATTAAAGTTAACAATCACGAAATAATTCCGCTGTTTGATGTTCCCCACTTGTTGAAAGGAATTAGGAATAATTTATTAAATAAAGAAATGCATTATATGCACGAAAATGTATTAAAAATAGTAAAGTGGGAATACTTTCAGTGGGTTTTTCAAGCCGACAGGTCGCATGGAGAGTTGCGTATGCTGCCCAACTTGACCAATGAACACGTAGATCCCGGCAAAATAAAAAAAATGAGGGTGAAAGTTGCGGCTCAAGTATTAAGCTTCAGTATGGCAGTTGCTACAGATAATGTCATTGCAAGAGGAGATTGTCCCTCAGAATGTCGGGATCTAATACCATTCGTATTAATAATTGACAAATTATTTGACTCGTTTAACGCGTCATCTTTTACGCCGCCAAATGGAAAAACATACAGAGCTGCTGTAAAGCGAAATTCTCCTCATCACATTTTATGGCAAGATGCTTTAAAAATGTTAAAAACCGCCAAATTTATGGTGAAAAAAAGTGATGAGGAGAAAATCGAAAAGTCTGTACCAACTTTAAATAATTTAATGCGAACAATCGAAGGTTTTAAATCGATTTGGCAATTGTTATCAAAAAAATATTCCTTTGACGCAATGCTGACACGAAATTTTAACCAAGACCCACTCGAAAATTTCTTTGGAAGTGTTCGAAGTTTGGGTGCCCGAAATGTTATGCCCAACTGTGTGGGATTTGAGGGAGCATTTAAAACTTTATTGTTAAATAATTTCAGCACCAATCATTCCATAGGCTCCAATTGCGAAGAGGATTCCAATGAATGTTTACAATCCCTCTCCTTTTTCCTTAAAAATAAAAATAAAAGTAATGCTCCCTCACAATCCCAAAGTATTGTAATTGATCAGCCTCTGAATGTTATGCAAAATACAAGAAATATTTCAGATTCAGGGGCTGACCAAAGAACGTACGTCTGTGGGTGGGCCTTGACGAAGTGTCTCCAAAAAGTCGTCAAAGGTTGCAAAAATTGTAAAAGCAAGCTACTAGGCAATTCGGACAATGAAATGTACAAATACATACATGCGAGGGAATATTGCCAAAATAAGAAGTGGCTTTGCTATCCCTCCGACTGCCTAGTAGCTTGTTTTCAGGAAATACAAGATACAACTGTTGCATTTTTAAATAATGATTGCCACAAAAAGAATATAAGAGTATGGCCGCCAAAAATTGTACAGTAACCGTCGTGAATTAGTAACACACGGTAACATAAGTGAATGAAAGTAACACTCGTGAACGTTGTTAGGCTGAGTGTACAATTGTACATGACATATTAAGAAAAAATCGTAATGTTAATATGATAGTTAAAATTAAAAGAGGTTACAATATAATTAAAACCAAAACATGTCCTAAGAAATCTTTATTTAAATCAAACATGAGATCGCAAAAAAAAACTATTAATAATACACTTATGCTAAAATTTAAAAAAGTCTTGTTAGTCTTTAAATTAAAAACAAACAATTATCAACAAGCGTATGACAATGTAACATTATAAACATTTTAACAATTTCACAAATCAAATATTTTTATATCTTTGTCTTTTTACCTGTGTAATTTAAACCTTGTGTTATTAAAAATCATATAACAATAATTAAAAATTATATGGGAATTCTTTGAAACGCATATTAACTTGGTACCTACATTAAAAATTACAGCTAGTCTTTGAACACTTAATTAGATAGGTATTATCTTTGTACCTATGAAAAATATAGACAAACGCAAGGAACTGAAATGAAAACTAACAGTTAAAATAAACTTTATCACAAACGAAATCTTTTAATAAATATGCTTTATCATTTAATTCTAATTCAACTTTTTTCACCACACTTATTTCGGGAACAATATCACGATCTCTTTTTGTAGGTACAAATTTTAATGTTGGTTTATAAATCGTTTTTAAAAACCGTATAGTATATCTTACAGTTTCATCTACTTGTACACTTTCTACGAACCCTATATAATATTTCCAAGACTGTCTTTGGAAATACCTTACTAATACGCTATCACCTAGACTAAAATGTTTTTCTTCTTCGGTATCTGGGAGTTTACGGTCTTCCTTAGTGTTTGTTACTATTTCAGTCTTTTCAAATTGTATATTATTCCTTTTTACCGTCTTTAATTTTATATCTTCACTGTTCTTTTCTTCTGTACATATTAAGAAAGAGTCATCACCGGGATCTATTACACTGTCACATAATTTAAAATGTTCTTCTTCTTTGGTATCTGGGAGTTCACAGTCTTTGTCAGTCTCTGTCATTATTTCAGTCTTTTCGTATAGTACTTTACTGTTATTTTCTGATTTTACTTCAACTTTCTCATGTTTTCTGACGCCACTGCTTTCTACTGTCTTTACTTCCATATCTTTTTTCTTTTGTCTGCTCTCTTCATCATCTGTACATGTTGAAATAGAGTCATAATCGGGTAAAAATATCTGGTCGTCGTCTGAGGTATCATGTACTGAAAATTCATCATTATCTGTGCTGCTAGCATCAGAATCAATAATTAGTTGCGTCTTACGAATTTTTTTCGGTGTAACATTTCGTCTTTCACGTAATCCTGATGTGGATGGGATCGGATTGTCATAAATACTGGTGTTTGTTTTGTCTGCCATATTTAATATATCAGATGCTTCAATTTTTTTGAGCTTCAGTAAACCGTTGCCAATGATTTTGTTACAGAATGCACGATTTTCTGATCTAAACCTCACGTCTGATAATATTGTTACTTTTGTCTTATTCTTGATTTTACCAGTTTCACATGTTTTTTTTATCTTATTCCTGTTTCCTATCTCTTCTGTCTCAGAATCAGTCGTTTCACTTAATCTTGTCATTTTCCTTGTTCGCTTTTTAATTCGTTTTGCATTATTTTTTAAATTTGGTATATTTTTTAGCTCATTTTCTTTGTCAGATTCTTTATGTTGAACAAGCAGGTGATCTTTGAGATCCAAACATCCACAATAACCTTTCGGTGACAACATATCACCACAGAAACAGCTCAGACATCTGAATTTAATGACATCAGCCGTCTCTGTGTTAACAATCTGATGTAGAGCCATGGTCTGTGGTACAGGTGTCAAAGTATCTAATATTGAGTATCTGGCAATATCTGTATCTGAGATACAAAATGTCATTACCGAAGTATCTGACTCACTGAGAATTTTAAATGCTGTTTCGGCATTTGGGACATCAATACCCTGTGAAACATATGCATCAAGTCTGCGTTTTATTGCGCCACCAACTCCATCGGCGGCCCCTTTGCCATGGGAAGCTTCGCTGAAGTTCCACGTAGAGTATGGAATTTCAAATTTTTTTGTATATTTTGAAAACAAAAAGAAATTCTTTTTCTGTTTATACTGGCTTGTGGGGCCATCCGAAAAAAAATGAACAGCTATAACAGCCGGAAATTCAGATTTAACATGATTGAGAATAGGTTCCAGATGGGCCCATATCGCCTCTGGACCATGTTCATTGCTGGACGATATGGAAGCAAATGCTTGTGGCTTATTTCCACTTGTGTATAAGACACCAGTGTGAATGGTGATTTGTGGTTTCGACGCACCAAAGTGCATAGACTGCACTTCTGTTCCAAATTTGCAGGTATAGTTTTCACTAAAATCTATATGTATGGCTACTTCATTGATTTTTAAATTTTTGATACATGATGAGTACTGGTAATACTGGTGTTTGATATTATAAACATGTTTTTTTATGATTGTGAGGTCTTTTTTAAACTTTTCTACTAATGTTTCCAATGATTCACTTATCTGTTTCTTTTCCATCTTCTTTGTAATTGTTATTTTGTTATCCTTTTTGTTTGTGTACTCGTGGTTATCTAATTTAAACTCTTCATAAGTAACAATTTCACTTCGGCTGTGACTACTCCAGTTAAAAGAAATAAATATCTTGTTTCTGCAATTAGAGCACTCTCCATACGCACATTCTTTTGAATTTAAATCACATTGTACTTTGGTCAAAATTTCATCTAGATCTTTGGTGCCGATCATGTCCAAAAGTTTTAATTTTTCAATTTTCATCATGACGTTTTCGTGTTTTACACACCCGCATGTTTCTCTGTTTGTGAGTTTAGGACGCAAAACGTAAAATGGCCGATACTTTTTAAATGAAGTATATTTTGCTTTGCCTCCTTCCAACCTATACTTTTTGTAAAGATCCTTCAGACTTTTCAATAAATAGCGTCGTTGTTGCTTATTTCTCTTAAAAGTCTTAACTTCATTCTTGCCGGCTGTTGCCCGACTAACGTCGTCTCTTTCATAGAACTTTGTAATTTCATCAATAATCATCTTGTTTTTTTTCAGAATGGTTTTTCTGCGGCGAGCTCTTCCTTTTAATCCTAATATAGTTGTCGTTAAGCTTTTCACCTTGTATTTGCTCACTATTTCGTTCTCAACCACACTTTTAAGAACATTGCGGTCTTTATTGTTTTTGGAATTTCCATAGGTATTCTGTAGAGCCGTAGTTAAAACGTTGTAATTAAGAAGCTGTTTTTTCACTTTTTGTTTTTCGGCCGTGGATATGTTGGGTATGTTATCATTTATAAAGCTTTCAGTTTTAGAAAGTGGTGTCATTTCATTATCATCTTGGGCTGTACTTGTAGGATCATTATTTATTAGTAGTTCTGCGTTTTTTGCTTTCAGTTCCTCGATACACGTAATTAATGATTGTTGTTTTTTTATTAATCGGTAACATTTCTTTTTAAGTGCGGTAATTGTTTTTGACATATTACAAATTTTTGTTTGATAGTTAGTTTTTGCAATAGCCATTTGTCTTTGAATTTTTTTCTTTTCTGCTAGCTGTGCTTTATTATTAGTGCAATTTTTAATATTGCCTTCTACATCATTTTCTTTTAATTTGTTTTTTTGTTTATTTTTTCTATTTCTCCATTGTTTCCTTATAATACTTTTTTCATTTTCTGAACATTCGCTAATTTTTTTTCTCTCCTTGTTCCGCGCAGTATTTTTACGTTTTGTTTCTTCAAACTTTTCGGGGTTGTTAGTCCGCATTCGCTCTCTGTACCGCTTCTGTTTTTCTGCCGCTGTTAATGCCATCTAAATAAAAAAAAAGTTAATTGTTTTATCGTAAATAATTTGCGTAGCTAATAACACGTGTACAGAATGTAGTATTATAAATGTTCATAAGTAGGTATGTCTTTATTTATAAAAAATACAAAATTAAACAAGCACTTTTTCATTATAAGAAGATAAGATTAACTTAAAAGATTTCTCTTTGGCTCAACTTAAAATCATTATTCATGCGTACGTTCTTACTGACAGATATTCAAAAACGCTTATTCCTCACAAAAAGTCAATTTGTGCAACCTTTCAAATTCGAGTTCTATAGTGTATACTACTCCTAACATTCGATCACGAATGTTACGTAACGCACATAGTAACACATGGTATCATTCGTGAACTAAAACCACTGTGGTCATAACCAAAAAAAAATATACTCGTCTAAGTTTTGAAGTAGGAAGACGCTGCATAGTTTTAATTGTTAAACCAATAACCTCTGCATACACATTTTAAAATAAATTTAAGGAATTTACATTCTTACCGTAAATATTTTCACTTGAAATCACACAAAAATTCCGAGACAAAAGCGCCGGCCGCCTTGACGTTCACTTTCACAGAGAACAAAATGGCGATTTTTCTCCGTAGGTTGGCTAACCTGTACGTGGTGTTGCCATGACTTAAGAAATAGTTTTGCGGGCCGGGGATCTAGCATGTTCAGTCTTATATATCGGTAACTTACGTGAAGTATCATTCGGGAAACAAAAACGAGACACATATTTAAATACGTTTAGTTTTAATTTTTTACGTCATTTTATTAAAAAGAAAATAGTACTGCTTAGCAAATTGACAAATAAGTTTAGAAATGTCAAAATTTAACATGTTGCGAAACACATAAGCATTTTTTTTTAACTTTAAAGTATAAGATGTCTGTATTGGACACATGATTTTTGTATGGATACTTAAATCAACCTTCAACGAAAAAAATTGTAGACGCCTATCTAATGTAACTTATGTCAACTTAAATGATTTATATGAATGAACATGATATTGCGAACTAGAAACCACACAACCGATCATTAAATAAGATGGCATTAAGAAATTATCAATACTAATATGAGAAGGACACAATTTTTTTCCCGAATGTACAATTTTTGGCGGCCATACTCATAAAAGAGAGAATAAAAGCCTTCATTGAACTATTTACCGATTTTCGTTTTATAGATTGTGAAATACATAAAGAAAAAGTAAAACAATGTTTTGTTGACACAACCATTCACATAATTATTTATAGTTGGTGCAGGTGTACTAATAGAATTCTAGAAGGTAAAATCACCTACGAAGGTGAGGATGTGACAAAAAATGCAGCACAAATATATTATAATAAGCATAAAACGAATAAATATTAAATGTATGTTTGATACTAATAAAAGGACATTATTTACATGCGTGTTTTTTTTTTTAAATTGAGACGAGAGTGAGATCATGTCTGTAAATTGATAACCTAAATAATATAGGATTATATCCTCATAGTAAGTATGCATAGGTACTCATCTAGGTATAGGTGTATAGGGCCTTAGTTCACCCACCAAACTCAAGGTGGCAGCACTTTCCATACATGCAAATTTTACCACAGAGTTGTTACTCTTTCTCTCTATAATTACTTTACTCTTTGATAATTACTTTACTCTTTGGTCTGCAGTGTCTGCTGTGCTTGTGCTTGGATTGCTTTTTTTTTTTTTTTTTTTTTTGTATGGCATCTCGCAGTTGGCCTTGAGAGGCCGTGACTGCTTAACCGGTCAATCCTGTGGTGCCTTCGAGCTAACTCAAAGCCTCCAGCCAGGGGCATAATATTAATTATAAACTAAGCGACCATCACCTAAGGGCACCCCCTGTGGGGTACGGACCTCGGCTTAGGGCGTCGCTGGGGAAGGACAGCAAGTTGGGGACAGGCTGGATCAAAGTGGGTTCATTATTATTAGGGGGTAAAACTACTGGCTCAGCTACGCCACCAGCTGGCTCTGTGGATCCGATCAAGGGAGGGGAAGAGGAATCTATCGGGGAGGAACGCGGACGCGGACGCGGATGCGAAGCACCTCGGCGGCGAGGTCGGAACTTCGTTTTGTGTCTGTGTTTGTATACTGTACTGGTGGCCCTACTGCTTTCCTGGAGGAGGGTGGTGGGGTCGTCGGGGTCGGTCAGTGCGTGCCTTGGACGGCGGATTCTACTGATTCTAGAGGGGACATAACTGGCGGCCTTCGCAACCAGAGGGTTGCGATGGCTGCCAGCGGTATCGAAGAAACGCTTGCAAGCGCGTTTCATGAATTGTTGAATGGTGGGGATTTTCAAATCTAAGTGTAAGTTTATGTTACGAACGAACCAGGGGGAACCCGTGATTTTACGTAGAAAACGGTTCTGTAGGGTCTGCATCCTGTGGATGTGCCGGGGGTGGGCCTGTGCGAAAACAGCACAGGCGTATGTCATAATAGGTCGGATGCATGCCGTATAAATGCGCAGTTTGCACCTGAGTGACAATTTACTGCTTGCATTTAGGACGGAATGTAGTCTACTCAGAGCAAAGGCGGCTCGCGAACGAACCACCTTTATGTGCTCTGCGAAGGAGAGACGTCTGTCCAAAGTCACACCCAGATATTTGGCATGCTTCTCCCAAGGGATCGGCTTGCCAAACATCTTGATCGGGCGGGCGTCGTCATGTCTGCGTTTGACACGCGGTTTCAAGAAGAGAACCGCTTGACTCTTGTCGGGGTTAACTTCGATTCTCCACTTTCTGAACCATTCGCCAAGCTTGTTGACTGCGGTTTGGAGAGTGCGAGATATCGTGTCGGGGACGAGCCCAGTGTAATAAATGGCCGTATCGTCTGCGAACAGAGCCAACTGCGCATTTTTACATTTCGGGATGTCACTGGTGAATAGGGTGAACATGAGGGGAGCTAGCACAGAGCCCTGAGGGACTCCTGCGCGGATAGGGTGGGGGGAGGAAAGCGCCCCTTCGATACGATAGCGAAAGGTTCGGTTAGCCAAAAAGTCTCGCAGGATGAGTACGAGACGGTCTGGCACACCGAGTTGGTAAAGCTTATATAATAAGCCATTGTGCCAGACTTTGTCGAACGCTTTCGCTATGTCGAAGAACACAGCACCCGTCATGAACCCACGCTGGAAACCAGCGCTTACGTGTTCGATGATGCGGTGTACCTGTTGGACGCTCGAGTGTTGGGATCTAAATCCGAACTGTTCGTCGGGGATGAGGCCCTTGGTCTCGGCAAAATCTCTGAGTCGCTTGTATATAAGCCTCTCATAGATTTTGCCCAGTACATTGAGCAGACTGATGGGGCGGTAACTAGAGGGGTCGGTTTTGGGCTTGCCCGGCTTTGGAATACCGATGACAGTGGCCCTTTTCCAAGCTTGGGGAAAGATGTTGTTGCTCAGAGCACCATTGAAGATGATGGTCATGAGCATTATGAGGTTAGCGGGGAACAATTGGATCACCCTATTCGTGATTCCGTCTGGGCCGGGGGCTTTACGGCGTTTCAGACCCTTGATGATATCGTGCACCTCGTCTGGGGTGATGGGGTGCAGAGGATTATCTGGGTCTTCGACGGGGGGGAGGGAGGCTCTACGTTCGACTTCCGCGTCAACCTCAGAGAGGTGAGCTTGGTCTACTGGTTGAGAGCTGGGTGTGCATTGGGCCTCAAGACTGTCGGCAAGGCACTCGGCCTTGTCGATGTCATCGAACGCGATGGTCTTGTCGGGACGCACCAGTGGGGGCATGGAGGCTACATTTTGGGACTGGAGTTTCCTCTGCAGTTCCCAAAAGGCCAGGTGGGTGGGCTCTAACTCGCTCAGCATCTTGTTCCAGCCAGCGTCACGCAGCTCCGTTATGCGTTTCTTTACAGATCTCTGTAAATAGCGCATATGGGCCTTGTTAGCTTGGCAAGGAAAGTTGCTGTAGTCACGTACAGCCGCGTTCTTCTCAGTCAGCAGTTCACGTACATCGTCCGGCAACTTCCAGCGATGGTCGTCCATCGCTGGAACTTCCCTAGAACTTTCGTTCAGGACGGATTGTACGTGATCCGTGAGTGAGTCGATCGCGGCTGTCGTGTCATTGATCGAGACGAACTGATCGGGAATGGAGTCTAGTCGGGGGCAGGAGGATGTGGAGGATTTCAGTCTTTCGCTTACTTTCCTCCAGTCCGTGACTACTTTGGTGAGGGGCGGTCTGTCGGGGTCGGGGAGTCCTAGTCGGGGGCCTAATGTCACAACTACAGGTCGGTGGTCGGATGTCAGTTGATGCACCACCTCTATAGAATCCAACCGAAGGTTGACGTTCTTTAGAAGTGCCACGTCAAGGACGTCAGGGGCATGAAGGGGCGCGTGGGGAAAGTGAGTGGGAGTCATCGGGGCGATGACATCGAAGCTAAGGATGGGACAGAGGTCAAACAGATGTTTGCCCCTGGTCGAGATCCTGTTACTGTTCCAGGCTGTGTGTTTGGCGTTGAGATCGCCCGCTATGATAACGGAGTCACTCAAGCCAAATAGGATAGCGAGGTCGTCAGATAACTCTGAATAGTTTTCTGATAGTTGCGGGGGGATGTAGACCGATATTAGAGTGATCGGCTGGTGACCTGTCATGCCGAGCCGGCAGACAGACACTTCTAAACGCGAGAGAGGGGGCGCGTCCACAGGAATGCAGTACAGATCCTTTCTATAGTATATGATGGTACCGCCTCGGTGGCACCGAGTCCTGTCATTGCGAACTATACGGTAGTTCGCAATTGACGGGTCTCGGTGGCGGGGCTTGAGGAAGGTTTCCTGTACAAGTAGGATATCTAATTTATGGACATGCAGGAACTCGGCGATCTCGTCGCGTTGTCCCTGGATGCCATTGGCATTAAAATAGCCTAACTTGAGGGATCGGGGTTTGGTTCTCGTAATGGGTGTATTATTCATTGTGAGGTTACGTTGGTGTAGGACACGAGGGCTTGCGTAATCTCGGGATACGCATTATAAATTTGTTGTATTTGGAAGAGGTTGCCAGCCTGACGGGCGGCAACGATTTCGCTGGCCATCCTCCTAGCGCGGGGGGTGAGGAAGGCCGTGAAGGTGGACGCAATCACGTTGAATGCGTCCATGGGGTTTTCCCCGACCACAGGAGTGGTTGGGGGAAGGGGGGCGGGTGTTCTCGCGACGGGGGCTGCTTTAGGAGCAGGCGCGGGTTTGGGGGGATGCGCGGGAAGGGGCGCGGGGGCACGGATACGCGGATCCATCAGGGGGGGGATTTGCGGGGAGGGGCCCTGAGTCCTCAGCGCAGGAAAAGCCTGCTGGTGGTTGAGCAGGTTCCAAGGGCTAGCCCTTTGGGGACTTAGCCTGCTTGGAAGCTGGGCTGAGGGAACCGGGTATCCCTGGGGGGGGGAGGACAGTCTGGTCTGTCTGTCTGTGAACCTCTTAGCCGTCTTTGAGGAAGACGACTTCTGGGGGGCTTTCGGGCAGCCGCGGTAGTTTGCCGGGTGTCCGGTCTGACCGCAAAGCACACAGCTTGGAGGCTCTGTGCATTGCGTTCGGTCCTTAGGCCGGGAGCACTCTGCAGTGCCATGCTCGCCCAGGCACTTGACGCACCTGGGCGTCGCATGGCAGTGCTGTTGAGAGTGGCCATATAATTGGCAACGGTGGCATTGGCCAATGACCCCGTTCTTCCAGGGTTTCTGGAGGTCGATCCCCATCAGGCCGCAAATAGTGCGCACCTGAAAGATGGGGTGATGTCCTTCGACCGGGGGACAGAGCACGAGGACCATGTCGAATGCCTCTCCGCCTCTGGCGCGAGAGCGGTGCATTCTATGGACCTCATCGACGGGGATTTTTTGGGCCTCAAGGTCGGCCTTGATGTCCGAGGTAGGGATTTCGCGTGGGATTCTTTTGATGACCACGCGGGTCTGACGCTCTTCCGGGAGCGAGTATGTGTGGAAACTTATTTTCCTCACACTGAGCATTCGGGTCAAGTCCCTGTAGTCCGATGACGTAGGGACTTGCACTTTTATACCCTGTTGGGTAGATTTGGCGTTGTTGTAGTTGATTTTTTGGTCAACACACCATTTGGACACCTCGGTCCACTTCCCCTTGTCCTGAATGAACACCGGGGGCGGGGAGGGGAGCTTCCTTGGGACGGAAGTAGTCGGGGTGGGGGGGCGCGGGCCCTGCGACGGGCTAACAGAGGGGGGGGTTGCCAGAGGGGCCGATGCATGGGGCGCGGGGGACGCGGTGGGAGAGGGGGACTTGGTGGCCACCGTGTTGGCCTTTTTCTCCACGTGGAGAGCCGGGGCCTTTTTTTGCCTCCTTTTCTTCCCCTTCCCCTGGACTGCCGTGAAGCCGTCGTCCTCGGAAGGGGTAGAAGAGGGGCATTCTGATGACGAGTTCACGGACTCGTTGTCCGATGCGTACGTAGGGGGGCGTTTGGACGCGAAATCCTCCGTGTCCATAGCCACGGGATCTAGGGTCATTACATCGCTGAAGTCAGCGATGGATGCGGAAGGAGATGGGGTGGGGGTGGTGAGGGACTGCTCTAGAGCAGCGAACTTCGCTCCGTACTTGGCGGCGAAGTCCGGGTCCTTGAGGAGGACCTCCTTTACAAATGCCCATAGGAGGGCGTCAGCCATAGCTGAGGGGTCTAAACAAACCTAAATATCAATATAGCCTATCGGCCCTAAACCTAACTCCCCGGGTGGATTGGCCCGGGGATGAGTACCCTCCCTGTCGGGTGCAGACAGGGAGGTGAGTGCCTGAATGTGAGCCCTGAGCTTGTAATCCTGTTGCCAGTCTTAATGTGCAACAGGGTCCTGACCAGTCTAGCGCGAAGGGTGTAGACACACCCTAGAGACACTAGGTGAGTTGCTGTGGAGGGAAAACTGTGCACCAGAGCCGACTAGGAGATCCCCCAAGGCCGGTTAACTCTGGGACCCGTCCAATTTTCTGCCTCGCCCTGAAGGGGTTCAGCGGGTGTATTGGGTCAACACCCCACTCGGCTTCGTTGGCACCGTATGGTATCCACCGAGGACCACTAAACTGTGGATTTGCCCGGAAGGGGCCTGGAGAATTTACACAGCAAAACGCGACTTGTTAAAGAAATAATAGGTTGCCTTGAAAAAGGCACTTTTTATGATCAAAAATCGATCGATTAAATAAATTTAATCGATCGAAGGATCGGAGTAGTCAGGTGACTACTAGACGCGCTACGTAATCGTAGCGGTATGCGGGTGCGGGTGACTCACCAAGCTGTAGCGGGGGCAGCGGGACGTGCGACCGTCCGTGACCGGTGCCGAGCGTGGAATCCTGTGCTTGGATTGCCTGCACAGAACACTATTTATTACTCCTAGCGGAGGTTGCCTGGCGCGCCGGCTGACAGTGACAGTTACCTGACAGTTGAACAAGCGAGTACGAACACAGATTATTAAAAAACGCAGATGTAGCTTTCTACATCTGCGTTTTTCTTTCTAAACTCCGTGGTTTTTACTGTCATCTTTGGCAAGAGAATGATGCTGTGAAACGTTGATAGAAGATGAGGAAACGAAACGGGGCATTTAGACAAAAGGACTTAAAAAAAAATCAGTTTGCTTCCAAGCAATAATAACAAGGCGTAGTCGACGGAGCCCCACGTAGCGGGGCTCCTAGGTATAAATGGTTTAAAAAAAAACCATGAAGGGGATGGCGCGGCGCGGGGTCTTTGACGATATACAGGGTTACTGGTAATTCGACGTATATCCGGCAGGGGCTGATAAGGGGGCCAAAATGCAACAAATTGAACCCCCCATATGTATGGCCGAAATTTAATAGTTTTCGAGATATTAGAATTTTAATGGTTTTTCGATATTTACCCAAAATTTATTTATATATTTATTTATTTAACACTTTAAGCACACAAATGTACAGAGGCGGACTTAATGCCATAGGCTTATGCAATGCTTAATTTGACATTTAATTCCAAATAAAATAAAAACTACATATTTGAATGGGTACCATTAAAAATTATGTTGTAGCTGGCACTTCAATTAAGCTATGGACATAATTAAAACTACTTAATTTAACAAAATAATGAAAATAATGAGCGATATAAGAATAATATCTTACCAATATTTTCATTTTACGCTTCAAAAATGTTGTCTCGTCACAAAAAAATCTATGACATTAATCGTACAAATAACTAAAACAACTTGCTTATCCTGTAAGCTTTCCAGAAAGGTATAAAAGTCAATTTTAAAATACATAATTCGTAGCATGGCATGTGTTTGAACCGGCGCGGGGAGAGAAATTATCTGTGTTTTTAGTTTATGATCCTCGCTAAAACAACCGATTTTCATGGCGAAATTCTTCGCGATGGGGCGGGGTGTGCGGGCGGGGGAGTACACGGCGTCTGCTGCGCTCGCGTCGCCTTCCTTAGTAAGTTTTGACTCTCCGCCGCGCAAGCACGTGTGTTGTTATCTTGCTACCAATCTCTCATCCCGTTAATTTGTTATCGATCATTATTGTTAATTCTTGTTTCTCTTGTTATTCTTTTTGTTATCGTTGTTATTTCGGATAACATGGCTTCGTATCCTAATAACGAATACGCAGACATAATGTTTTGTTATGGTTTTGCCGATGGAAACGCGGCTGCGGCTCGGCGAGAATACCAACGCCGCTTTCCCGATCGTCGACTTCCCCACGTTACTGTTTTCGGGAGCACCTATCGACGATTGTCTAAAACTGGCAGTGTTCAAAGAGCACAATTCAACGCTGGCAGACCTCGACGGTACACGGCTGACGAAGAGGACACCATTCTTCAGTGTTTTATTGATGACCCAAACATCTCAACGAACATTGTTGCAGGACAGCTCGGTATGTCCCAGTGGAAAGTGTGGTCGGTAGTACATCTATCAGGTAGACACCCGTACCATTATCAACCTGTTCAAACATTGCACGAGGGAGATCCTGCCAGGCGACTCGAATTTTCTCGGTTTATGTTAAACGCTGACGCTGACCAGGAACATTTCCTAAGAAATATTTTGTGGACTGACGAGTCAAAGTTTGACCGAGATGGAATAACGAATAACCATAACTTACATTTTTGGGCACCTAAAGCAGGCAGGAATCCAAAAAAACTAAAAGAAACTGCGTCGCAAATGAGATTTTCCCTGAACGTATGGATGGGTGTCGTTGATAATTATTTGGTGGGCCCTCATTTCTTGCCCCAAAATTTGAACGGCGAAAATTACGAGGAGTTTTTGAGAAACAACCTAGACGATTTGTTGGCGGATGTTCCCGAAGAAATAAAAAACAACCTCATGTTTCAACATGATGGTTGCCCAGCACATTACCGGATTACTGTCCGACAGTGGCTAGACGAGAGATATCCAAACCGATGGACTGGGAGGGGAGGGCCAATTCCGTGGCCAGCACGAAGCCCTGATATCACACCACTTGATTTTTACGTTTGGGGTCATATGAAGGCATTAGTTTATGTGACCCCAATATATTCAGTCGAAGAACTTCGACAGCGAATAATAAACGCGGCAAAACAGATGAGAACAACGTTCACATCAAGAGTGACGAAAACCGAAGTTAGGAAGAGAATTCGAACCTGCATTCGTAATCGAGGGGCTCATTTTGAACAATATGTGTAAAATTTGTAATAAAATTTGATGTACATTTTTTTATGCATTTTATTTCATACAAATACAAATGACCCTTTCTCTCCCCGCGCCGATTCAAACACATGCCTTGGCACGAATTATGTATTTTAAAATTGACTTTTATAGCTTTCTGGAAAGCTTACAGAATAAGCAAGTTGTTTTAGTTAAAATAAATAAATAAATATCGTCTGACATTGCACACAGCACCATCTAGTTCCAAGTTAAGCACTTAATTAAGGCTTGTGTTATGGATACCAGATGGTTGATACACTACTTAAATACATTTTTTTTTTCGTAAATACATACATATTATAAATATACATCCATGACTCGGGTACAAATGTCCATATTCATCATACAAACATTTGCCCCTACCGGGATTCGAACCCAGGACCATTTGGTTTCGCTGACTACACTTAGCCATTGTAGCCACTACACCAAACGTGTCGTCAAAGTTATTTGTACGATTAATGTCATAGAATTTTTTGTGACGAGACAACATTTTTGAAGCGTAAAATGAAAATATTGGTAAGATATATATATATATATTTATATTTCTTATATCGCTCATTATTTTCATTATTTTGTTAAATTAAGTAGTTTTAAATATGTCCATAGCTTAATTGAAGTGCCAGCTACAACATCATTTTTAATGGTACCCATTCAAATATGTAGTTTATTTTTTTATTTGGAATGAAATGTCAAATTTTGAGTAAATATCGAAAAACCCTTAAAATTCTAATATCTCGAAAACTATTGAATTTCGGCCATACATATGGGGGGTTCAATTTGTTGCATTTTGGCCCCCTTATCAGCCCCTGACGGATATACGTCGAATTACCAGTAACCCTGTATAGAATTGAGAAACTAATGATGTGTGAACAAATCATGTTTTTGTTTAAAATTTTCGTATTCTTTTTCCTCAGTAACCGGTTAAAAGCCAACACGTGTAGCTAAAGAAGACTATCGTGATTCCTTTTTCCAGCAAATCCTCTGTGGACTAACTACACCCAGAATCGAATCGAAACGTCGACTGCACTAAAATAGAGTAGACTAAAAGAGCAGGTCGACATAATCTATAGTTCTATAATGTTTATGAATAATTATGATATTGTCTATGGGTTTTGAGTAGCGAATGTGTGCGCTGCCATTTTCTATTGAAATAATTTTTTGAAAGAAAAGGCTATTTTGTGAAAAGGTGAGCATGTAACAGAGGTATTTCGTTGATATTCTTCTATTACTCGCTTTAATTGTTACGCATGCTTTAGTGGTGCATTTTCTGCTCCGTCTTCGGGTTACGTAATTTGTTGTTTCTCGTCATAAAATTATTTATCTACGAAACATGAAAAATGTAATCGATGCGCGAGGGTGTCTCTCGAGCGAAGTATTTGTAGAGCAGCTGTCTACACCAAAAAGTTATTCTGTTTGTAGGTGTGTGCGCACCTACAAACTGCCGCAGGTTATGCGAGGGGACTCTGATAAGTATGTCCTCGTATCGCGGTGGCGCGTGGGACGGCGGGCCGCCGGGCGCCGAGGCAGACTACCCGGGTGCGCCCAGCTACGCGCCCGCCGCCCCGCCGCGAGCCATGCCCACCACGGACCCCTGGACCGGCGTCAGCTACAGCCAGTACGGCGCGCCACCCTACGATTACCAGGCGTACGCTTCTGGCTACAACTACGCCTCTAGCTACTACCAGCGCCCCGACGGAACCTACTATGGAAAGTACCCCGAATCTGGGACTTGTCCCCAACAGCTACCAGCTGGTTATGAGTACCCAACCCAAAAACGCGAAAGAACTCGTTCGCCTGTCGACTCCCACAGACATGAGCGCCGAAGGTCTTACCGAACCAATTCTAGAAGTGTGTCTCCCTATGATAGAAGTGCCTATTCGAAAAAGAGAGACAGCAGCTATGAGGAACGTCATCGTCGCAGATCAAGAAGCAAATCATCAAAATGCAAGAAGTATTCTTCCAGTGATCGTTCAAGCTCCCGATCACATTCATACTCACCACAGAAGAGAGAGAAAAGAAAGAAATCAGTTTCATCGAATTCTTCTGCTTCCAATAGATCTTATAAGAAAAAGTCTAGTAAGAGTCGTGGGCGTGACCAGTCTGTGCCACCAAGAGACAGAAGTATTTCAAGCTCTCGTGATGAATTTAATGTACACAGAATGTCAAGTGTTGATCGGCTAAGCAAATCTTCACATGAAGGGGAAAAGAAAAGCAAGGATGCTAAATCTCATTCCAAAAAAGATAAGAAAGCAAGAAAGACTACACCAACAAGAAAACAAAAAAAATCGAAGGCTTCACATAAAAAGACTAAAAAGTCACCTCTGACACTACCGCCTAAAGTGCATAAAAAACATAAGGATAGATCTGACACACTTGTCAAAAAAGGGAGAGATAGTTCATTGACACCACCTAAAATGTATAGGATGAGGATGTTATCAAGTTCGAAATCTCGTTCTAGATCAGCGTCACCCTCGCCATCACCGCGTCACTCGAAGCGCAAACGATCACTCTCGAGGAGTCCGCACCCATCCTACTCGCGCTCGTCCAGTAGGTCAGGGCTGTCCACACCTCCGCGGCGACCACCTTCAAAGTCTAAACGGAAGACGAAGCGAAAGTCTCGATCAAAAAGTCGTACGAAACGGCGCTCAGCGAGCAAAGCTAGATCTACATCGCAACGCCGATCTAAGTCGAGAGGAAAAGGCAACCGTTCAGTTAGTCAAAGTGGCTCTAAGACCCGCTCTAGATCTAACAGTTCCCGTTCACGAAGCCGCACTGGATCGCCGACCGATGAAAAGCGCCGCGGACAGTTCACAGTGGCAGATAGAAAACGATTCTGGAAAATGCACAGAAACAGGCAAGAAGAAAAGGATAAAGAGAAAGGATCTAAAACACCACCTAAAGAACTGAAACCTCCACCAGGCGCTGTTGAATCAACAACAGTTGATGACATTGAATATGGCGACCCTCCCGAAGTGGAAGGCCCTAATTTTGCAGAATTGTTGATTCCAGATCAAGCCATGCGAGCTCCAACCTCCAAATCCAAGCCTGGTGCACTTCCTATCAAGAACGATGGGAGTTTCTTAGAAATGTTTAAGAAGATGCAGGAGGTGACTAAAAAGGCTGAACCAGAAAAGAAACCAGAAATAAAAAAGCCAGCATTGCCTTTTATTGGGAAGAGACGTGGTGGCAGGGTTCTTAAGACTGGATTAGTGAAAAAGGCTAAAGCTATAGATGAACAAACCACAAACAATGCACCTAAGGATGCATGGTCACTTTATATGCAGGAAGTGAAGAAATATAGAGAAACTTCCTGTGAGGAGGAGCGGAAAACTAGACCTCTTGTCAAATAATATTTACTAACTAAATAAGAATAGGGATAAGATTTTTATTGTGACCTCTGCAATGTATTTACATATAATATTACAATTTTTATTTTCTACTTTAAACTCTGTTTATTGTATTAGTATGTCTAGACGCCGGATTTTAATCTTATTTCAGTATGAAAAAGATTCCAAATAAAGAATTATGTCAATGACTAGGTTGTGTTTCGTTGCAGCATCATGCCTGAGATGGTCAAATCTGCCGCCGACATCAAAACTGCACCTTTCGACCCGCGGTTCCCTAACCAGAACCAGACAAGGTAACGTAAGCGTTATTTCTTTTGACGCGTATTATCTCGGACACACCCGGTGATGACCAACAGACTGCAAAGCCCGGGAGCGTAAGTAATTAAGTTCATAATATTTTATCAGTCTCTAAACGAAAAAGATGTCATTAGAATATGTCGTCGCGCATCGCAGTATCGCACGACAACGACCGACGCGACGTTATTGTAAGTACACCAAAACAGTACTAAATAAAATCATGAACATAATCATTCTATTCACGAAACCACTTTGTACCATCATTGCACAAGTAACGCTTATTACCGTGATTGTTCCATTGTAATGCATGATCTATTTATATTAAATTCCTCGTTACGACATGATAATCTCATACCAAGATAGATTAACGCTATCAGCACTGTCTTGATCTATCTATAAAGAAAACTAGATTAATTCATTTTAAAATAGGTAGGTACATGATTACTGGAAGAAATGCGGTTCTAAATGATTCAAAACGCATTACGATAACCGGCCGTAACTAACACCCATTAAAAATTATTATCGTCAATGCCTCTAATGAATAATATGACAACATCACGCCCTTTACCAACGGAAGTGGGCAGAAACTGCTGCTGCAGAAATGCTTAGTATAAATCTGAAATACTTCAACATAATCGTTTCCACAGGTACTGTTACTCCAGCTACCTGGACTTCCACCGCTGCCAGAAGGTACGTGGCGAGAAGTACGAGCCATGCTACTACTTCCAGCGGTGCTTCAAGTCTCTCTGCCCCAATGAATGGGTGGAGAAGTGGGACTCGCAACGTGGTGAGGGCACCTTCGCGGGTAGGATCTAAAGTATTCCAATGTCGCCACTGAGTTGTTAATTTATGAGTTTTAATTTTACTTAGGCCGAATTTGTGATTTAGGGAATAAATGTGTTAATTCCATGTTTTTGTTTTATTTAGTAAGTCATGCAAGGAAGGTTCCTTACATGTTCCTTCCATGCATAGGTACCTACAGGTGTAGGTATCACCATATTTCCTAATCACAGCAAAAAAAACACTTGCTATATTATAGGTACCTACTACAAACACGAAATGCTTTTGAAAAACATTTTATTTCAAGAGGGCAACCACAATTTTGTCTCATATTGGTCCTGGGAATGCTCCTTTCTGTCTAAGTTCGTCCCAGTGACTTATCCAAACGTTCGGGCAGATGGTCTCGAAGTATCGTTTGAATATTTTGCAGTCATCTACGTCGCCTAACAGTCTTTTGCACTTGTAGTAGTCACAGTAATTGTCGTAGCATGCTCTGAAAAATGTTCAATAAATAACTTAGGTAGGTACTGTACATAGAATAGAGGATGCATTATGTTCGGGCCTGTTTTTTGTATTCAGGTGTGTTTATTAAATTTCACATAGGCACCACCTTTTGATGAGCTGAAATGTATGAATATATAATCGGACCTGTCCAGTTCATCCTGATTCATGTACCTAGAGAAATAAATCGGATTCCTGTAGGACCATTCTGTAAAAGAAGTAGTTTCCGTGGACTTACTTGGTCTGATTCTGATTTGGATAGCGCGGGTCTATACGCTGAGTTCTAAACTCTTGATCACACATTTCAGTGGTTCAATAATACGTAAAAAAATTGGCAAATAAATAAAACAGTCAAAAATGTAGGTATCAGCTGATTGACAAATCCGAAACAAAAGATTTGTCATTTTCTTTGTACTCTATTTGGTTACCATCGAGCTATTTGAATGAAACCTTTGTCGAATCAAGTATCTTCATGCAGCATTTCGGTTTTACATCGAATAGAACTCATTGTACCTAAGCGCGCACATAAAATATTATTATGGCGATGTGTTGGCACTTGGCACTGCGTCAGAAATAAATGCAATCAATAGGTATCGGTTGTTTTTAGAGGTGACATTCATGTGGTAGCGACTTAGCGAGCCTACCGCTTGTCGCAGTACGATAAATGATATAACGAATAGTACTTTAACCCACAGAACTAATAATAAAAAGGATAGAAATACATTGGTTCGTATTTTCTACCGGAACCAGTGTCGCCGTTTGCCGCCTTCCACTTGATGTCCATTTCAACCGCGCCGCCAACTTGCTACGCAAAATACTGTGATTGATTACTTTAGAATGAGTGATTCTAAAGTTGAATCCTGTGTGGCGAGGGATTCAAAGGCACGAGATGCAAAAAACTTTGCTCTGGTGTAACACACTTAACTTTTCACTTCAGCAGCGACGTTCTGTCTAACGGTTATTGTGAATCAAAATAATTAACATTGTAGGTAGAGGTACCAATTCAATAAAATGGAACATTTTAAAAGTTAAAAGTAAAATTACTGCAATTCTGCCAATTAAAAGTAACAGATTTATCTGGCAACGTTATAGGTACTAGCAATGCGTTGTGTTTGATTATCTGGGGTTAAGGTTTGTTTCGGTGGCGGATTGAGACGGAACAACGGTGAACGTTGGTGACTCTGATCGGCTTTCTGTATAAGTACACTGTGCGTCGTTGGAAGTGGATGGGCGTGGGTGAGACCAAGGATCCGAGGTCGAATTCAGACTTATTGTTTCCACTATACGCTTACAGATTTTCGACTTATTTTCTATTGAGTCTTCAATATAGCCTTCTGCAACCGTATTGGACTTCCACCCGCCCGTGACGTTTTAAAGTGGTGAGATCGGCTCCGGAATCAGCCAAGAGCGTTGCCGAAGTTCTCCGAAAGCAGTGACCCATGCACCTATAGCTCAGGCTCTTCCAGTTTTAAGAAAGTGGCAATTTCTCGCGGTATTGCATCTATTTTATTTACTCCCATAGGCTGTCTTGAGCATTTATTATTATGGTATTGTATGAAAAATCGGTCTGTTTTTATATTGGCTGGACGTAATTTTTTTAATTAATTACGACGTTAATTTAAATTTACGGACGTTCATTTAAAAAAATAAAAGTCGACTCTCCAACGTTTGGTGACCAAATTCGAGACGACTGGTTCGGTAAACAACCAACCAACACCTTTACGTCAAAGGAACGCCAGATCGGCCGAGAACATCGCTGCTGTCCGTGAGATTGTGCAGGAGACTCCGCGGCAGTCGATTTCTCGCCGTGCACAAAAACTCGGCCTTTCGCAGCATGGTGAATTTTGCGTCGGGACTTGGGCCTACACCCGCACAAGATCCAACTGACCCAGGAGCTCAAAGTGAATGACCATAGACAACGCCGTTTGTTCGCTGACTATGCTACAGAACGTTTGGAAGAGGACCCCGATTTTGGCCGAAAAATCATCTTTAGCGACGAGGCGCATTTTTGGATGAATGGTTTTGTTAATAAGCAAAATTGCCGTATATGGGACGACCACAACCCACATGAGGTTCACCAGGTGGTAATGCATCCACAAAAAGTTACGGTTTGGTGCGGATTTTGGTCCGGCGGCGTCACTGGTCCGTACTTCTTCGAAAACGATGATGGCGAGGCCATTACTGTCAACGGCGAGCGCTACAGATCAATGCTTAACAATTTCTTTAGGCCTGAATTGAACAATATGGACGTGGACAACATGTGGTTCCAACAAGACGGCGCTACGTGCCACACAGCAAGCGACACAATGGACATTCTGCGTGAACGGTTCGAGGGTAGGGTTACCTATCTCTCGCAGAGGTGAAGTGAATTGGCCACCAAGATCGTGCGATTTGACCCCGCTAGACTTTTTCTTGTAGTTTTCTCAAGTCGCAGGTCTATACCAATAATCCGCAATCAACCGATGCCCTGAAAGTCAACATAACGTAGGCCATCGCTCAGATTCTGCCGGATCTATGTAGTAAAGTAATTGAAAATTGGACCTCTCGGATCCGTGCCACCGTTCGAAGCCGCGGTGGATATTTAAAAGATGTCATATTTCATAAATAATGGCATATAAGGGCCTTTCAAATAAAAAAATAATTTCTAAAATATTAATATCTCACATAGGTACCTACAGCTTGTTTTATTTAATTTCAACATCGACCCGTCCTTGTTGAAAGACCCTTTATAAAAGTAAAAAAATAGTTATTTAAACCATTTGTACACACCTGTACCCATCAAAATTCAATTACTACCTATTTAAGAAGGTTGGCACAATGTACCTACTGTACTGCCGCTTTTATGTAGTCATTCGAATTTGTTTGGTTAATCCGTTAATCGTGTGATTTCTTTTCCTATTGTTTTTTTCTTATATATCCGAGTAGTTAGGTTTTTCAGCTGAAACTTTAAGGATAAACAATTTAATATGGGTACTAATTATTAGTAGAATCATAATTACCGTCACTTAATAGTAACTCATGTATTGGAGCGTTACATTATATCTCTTTATGGAATTGGAATAGAAACATCTAATTTCACATGATGCATAGAGTTCATAAAAGGTACAAACCACCATAATTGGTAAGTTTCTAGGGTTTCTCAATGAAGCGCAAGGATCGACTTGGTTTTTGTAAAACAATGCCTAATTTTCCAACGGCGTCAAATAGAGAATAAATAAAATTGCACAAATTAAGACCCATCGTAGTAAAAAAAAATCGTAGGTGTATGTCATGCCGTTGAAGAGATACAGCATTTTGCTAAACGTTACCCCAGCGGCATCTTGAATAACTCTGAAACCTCAAGACGCACTTTAATTTTTTGTGCACATTTTTCTCAAATTATATCTATCTAAGTACCTAGCTAGTTTGTATTTAGCTACGACGACCAGGAAAAAAACATGCCGCTGGGGTAACGTTCCTCCATGGAGGAACGTTACCCCAGCGGCATGTTTTTTTTTCATATTCACGGAAAATAGATGCCGCTGGATCTCCAGCGTTATTTTCCGTGAATATCTTTGGATCGGCTGGACGCACAAATTATAAATTTCGGGCACATTTACACGACATGAGGTACTAATTATCTGTCAAGTCGAAATCCTGAAGAGCGACAACATGCCGCTGGCGTAACGCACACGCTTACTGACTGTATCTTGTAAGGATATGGGCATATTTAATTAAACTAAGCTTGTGTATAATGAGAAGACTTTTATTAGCTGCTATTCTTTTCTAAAAGTAGGTACAGATTAACCAACAGGTACCTTCAGGTTAGTACCTTCCTATAAAATCATACAATGTAGCTCGGATTAAAACCGAATTTACATGAAGGTGTAAATTTAAACATTACAATCGTGTAGAAAGATCAACAGCTATATGTCTATAATTAAAATTAATTACATAAAATATTTACAATTTATTCGACACCAACAGTGTATCTAGCTTTAAGGAAAACATGAGGATATGTTAACAATGCTTGTCTTTTGAAGCTATAAATTAAACATAACATTGTGGAACAATTCATCTTGAATTTAAACTTTAACAAACCCCCTCATTCTATAGAAACTCATTAATTACATGCTTGCAAGGCTAATGCCCGTTTTCACTAACACTAGGCGATACCTAAATAAAAGCGCACAGTTGGATTTTCAACGCCTGGCTCAGTGCCGGAATTAGCCTTTTATTTAGGTGTCGCTTAGTGTTGGTAAAAACGAGCATTGCATGTCGCGCATCCGAAGACAGCTTATTGTCCTAATAAGCAGGATCATCCTGCGATCTTTCTCCTCTTAAATACTCAAACCTAATTCCATATAAATTGAACAGAAAAAATCCCAAAAGATTTTTTACTATCAAACTTATTTATGTTCCACATTCTATTGACAATACTATCAGTACATAATAAGTGAACAATAGTTGGTGGCTAATGGTGGTCCATGTCTGAGTGTTTACTGGACATGCTGACTGTTGTGGAGTACTGCTGCTGTCTGTGCAGGATGCCCAGGCATTGGAGCAGGCATTGCATGCTGGCAGCTGATGTGGCCTGGAGAATAAAACTTATTTAGTATGTTTCGTAGATCATCAACGATGCCAGCAGTGCAGCTCAGAAATGAGCCTGTTGGTATAATATTCAATAGTAGATATTGGTAGAAGCACCATTACTTCAAGGTGCAGTAACTGAATTCCAAATTCATACATTTTTAAGTTTACAGCTTTTCTCGATCAAGAAACATACAAAAGATTGTGGGTCCTTGCAGGTCATACAAATATTTGTTCCGTGCGGGGATCGAACCCGCGACACGTAACGCAGCTGTCAATCGCTTAACAACTGCGCCAACCGTGTCGTCAAAGTTGCTAGCTGTACTCGCTTCTCGATAATCACCGGCGCGGCGCCGGCGGTGAGACAGGTGCTTAATGTTTTGGCTGGGAAGAAATGGTGCAACACAGTCATTAACAACACATTTTTGTTTGATAAGTAAACTTGTGACTATACAAAAGTTTATAATCTGACCATTATTGGTGGGAAAGTAATGCTTTAAGATGTAAAAGAACGAAAGACTCACTTTTAATAGTAATAAGTCTGGATCTGTGTGTGGGAATGGTGAGTCAGCTGATTCTATACATCTTGCTAGAGCTGCATCACTGGAAAATAATATTAAGATTTTATTATTTATCTATCAAACAAAATTGAAAGAGACTAGTGAAACTGAGCTTTCACCATTATTATAGGTAGAGGTACCTATGCTGGTAGAGAATGCCTATTGAGCTAAGGTATATGGGTGTGGCTCACCAGAAATGTACTTTTGATACAATTTCCGTGGTACAATTTTTAGATAAAGAAAAATAATTCTATGAGTTCTTTATTACAGCAAAAGATTGAATCTTTTGTTTGTCTAATATTAAATTTTAGAAATAACTTGGTTAAAGATGTAAAATTTCAACTATAAAAAAAGCGGATTTATAAAGTTTCCCGCACTTTAGTTTCATACAAAAAGTGAAATCTCCCCTCCCCATTTTTTGAGACATTTTTATTATGTATTCTAGTATTTATTTCAATATTTTTATTAATATATTAAAGATAACGAAATAAACTTATTATTTCAACCGAAAACAGAACGAATTAAATTATAATTAATTAATTACAGTAGTTTAAAAAATCGGTTTCGTGTGTTACGGAAAAGTAAAATTAATGTAGTTTTTTCGTTTAAAATAGTAGCAACACCGGATATGTGTGTTTGTTCACGTAAAGTTGCGTGTGTTACGAAGTTGTGTGACGTAACACACGTGAAATATGTAAAGACACTTTCATCATGTTCTGGTATAATGATTTATTACCTATTGAATTAATTTATACACAGGTCGTAAGAAAAATAATGATTTTTTGTACTTTTTAGGTAGTTTAATAAGATGATTCACCACAAAAAAAGTACTAACAAGTTACTTTTTGTAAAAAAAAAAAAAACCACTGACTTCGAGAATAGTCACATAATTAACTAGTGCAAAGTTTCATCCTTACTAATATACCTACTTAAATAACCCTCAGTTACATTTGTAATAAGATTTAATAGTTATATTGTTTTGTTGATTATAAATAATAACTAGTAAGTACACACATAATGAATATCTTAAATACACTTGATTTATTTTGATTGATGTTGATATGATGATGATGATGAAGTGATATTGCCTTCAAAATTCCAGATAAAAAAGGCATAACAACAGTTGGCTAGCCTGGAACTAAAGTGCTCTATGTAACATAATGTTTCTCATCAATATAACATACATTCATAAGTACACAGTGACTTCAAACTTATCTCTCTCACTCAAGTTTATTTTGTATCATAGGGCACTTTAGTGCCAGGCTAGCCAGTTATGCATTTTTCTCATGAAACTACACAATTTTTCTGAGGTAGAAAGACTAAAATAATTTTACACCCTCTATTCATTTTGGTTAGATCAGTCAAACAATAGTTTTTGTGTTTTTACTTACCTGTTATAATAATAAGAATTTACCCCTACTTTTAAACCGTAATGAACTCACAAGACTATTATTTTTTGTGAACTAGTCTTTATATTATTTCCAGTGTGTTATAGTGTGTTACGGATTCACGTGTGTTATAGTGTGTTACGGATTCACGTATGTTATAGTGTGTTACGGATTCACGTATGTTATAGTGTGTTACGGATTCACGTGTTATAGTGTGTTACGGATTCACGTGTGTTATAGTGTGTTACGGATTCACGTATGTTATAGTGTGTTACGGATTCAGGTATGTTATAGTGTGTTACGGATTCAGGTATGTTATAGTGTGTTACGGATTCACGTGTGTTATAGTGTGTTACGGATTCACGTATGTTATAGTGTGTTACGGATTCAGGTATGTTATAGTGTGTTACGGATTCAGGTATGTTATAGTGTGTTACGGATTCAGGTATGTTATAGTGTGTTACGGATTCACGTATGTTATAGTGTGTTACGGATTCAGGTATGTTATAGTGTGTTACGGATTCACGTATGTTATAGTGTGTTACGGATTCACGTGTTATAGTGTGTTACGGATTCAGGTATGTTATAGTGTGTTACGGATTCAGGTATGTTATAGTGTGTTACGGATTCACGTATGTTATAGTGTGTTACGGATTCACGTGTTATAGTGTGTTACGGATTCAGGTATGTTATAGTGTGTTACGGATTCAGGTATGTTATAGTGTGTTACGGATTCAGGTATGTTATAGTGTGTTACGGATTCAGGTATGTTATAGTGTGTTACGGATTCACGTATGTTATAGTGTGTTACGGATTCACGTATGTTATAGTGTGTTACGGATTCACGTGTTATAGTGTGTTACGGATTCACGTGTGTTATAGTGTGTTACGGATTCACGTATGTTATAGTGTGTTACGGATTCAGGTATGTTATAGTGTGTTACGGATTCACGTATGTTATAGTGTGTTACGGATTCACGTATGTTATAGTGTGTTACGGATTCACGTATGTTATAGTGTGTTACGGATTCACGTGTTATAGTGTGTTACGGATTCACGTGTTATAGTGTGTTACGGATTCAGGTATGTTATAGTGTGTTACGGATTCAGGTATGTTATAGTGTGTTACGGATTCACGTGTTATAGTGTGTTACGGATTCACGTATGTTATAGTGTGTTACGGATTCAGGTATGTTATAGTGTGTTACGGATTCAGGTATGTTATAGTGTGTTACGGATTCAGGTATGTTATAGTGTGTTACGGATTCACGTATGTTATAGTGTGTTACGGATTCACGTGTTATAGTGTGTTACGGATTCAGGTATGTTATAGTGTGTTACGGATTCAGGTATGTTATAGTGTGTTGCGGATTCACGTGTTATAGTGTGTTACGGATTCACGTATGTTATAGTGTGTTACGGATTCACGTGTTATAGTGTGTTACGGATTCACGTATTATAGTGTGTTACGGATTCACGTGTTATAGTGTGTTACGGATTCAGGTATGTTATAGTGTGTTGCGGATTCATGTGTTATAGTGTGTTACGGATTCACGTGTTATAGTGTGTTACGGATTCACGTATTATAGTGTGTTACGGATTCACGTGTTATAGTGTGTTACGGATTCACGTATGTTATAGTGTGTTACGGATTCACGTGTTATAGTGTGTTACGGATTCACGTATGTTATAGTGTGTTACGGATTCACGTGTTATAGTGTGTTACGGATTCAGGTATGTTATAGTGTGTTACGGATTCACGTGTTATAGTGTGTTACGGATTCACGTATGTTATAGTGTGTTACGGATTCACGTATGTTATAGTGTGTTACGGATTCAGGTATGTTATAGTGTGTTGCGGATTCACGTGTTATAGTGTGTTACGGATTCAGGTATGTTATAGTGTGTTGCGGATTCACGTGTTATAGTGTGTTACGGATTCAGGTATGTTATAGTGTGTTGCGGATTCACGTGTTATAGTGTGTTACGGATTCACGTATGTTATAGTGTGTTACGGATTCACGTGTTATAGTGTGTTACGGATTCAGGTATGTTATAGTGTGTTACGGATTCACGTATGTTATAGTGTGTTACGGATTCAGGTATGTTATAGTGTGTTGCGGATTCACGTGTTATAGTGTGTTACGGATTCAGGTATGTTATAGTGTGTTGCGGATTCACGTGTTATAGTGTGTTACGGATTCAGGTATGTTATAGTGTGTTGCGGATTCACGTGTTATAGTGTGTTACGGATTCAGGTATGTTATAGTGTGTTGCGGATTCACGTGTTATAGTGTGTTACGGATTCAGGTATGTTATAGTGTGTTGCGGATTCACGTGTTATAGTGTGTTACGGATTCAGGTATGTTATAGTGTGTTGCGGATTCACGTGTTATAGTGTGTTACGGATTCACGTATGTTATAGTGTGTTACGGATTCAGGTATGTTATAGTGTGTTGCGGATTCACGTGTTATAGTGTGTTACGGATTCAGGTATGTTATAGTGTGTTGCGGATTCACGTGTTATAGTGTGTTACGGATTCAGGTATGTTATAGTGTGTTGCGGATTCACGTGTTATAGTGTGTTACGGATTCAGGTATGTTATAGTGTGTTGCGGATTCACGTGTTATAGTGTGTTACGGATTCAGGTATGTTATAGTGTGTTGCGGATTCACGTGTTATAGTGTGTTACGGATTCACGTATGTTATAGTGTGTTACGGATTCACGTGTTATAGTGTGTTACGGATTCACGTATGTTATAGTGTGTTACGGATTCACGTATGTTATAGTGTGTTACGGATTCAGGTATGTTATAGTGTATTGCGGATTCACGTGTTATAGTGTGTTACGGATTCAGGTATGTTATAGTGTGTTGCGGATTCACGTGTTATAGTGTGTTACGGATTCACGTATGTTATAGTGTGTTACGGATTCACGTGTTATAGTGTGTTACGGATTCAGGTATGTTATAGTGTGTTACGGATTCACGTATGTTATAGTGTGTTACGGATTCAGGTATGTTATAGTGTGTTGCGGATTCACGTGTTATAGTGTGTTACGGATTCAGGTATGTTATAGTGTGTTGCGGATTCACGTGTTATAGTGTGTTACGGATTCAGGTATGTTATAGTGTGTTGCGGATTCACGTGTTATAGAGTGTTACGGATTCAGGTATGTTATAGTGTGTTGCGGATTCACGTGTTATAGTGTGTTACGGATTCACGTGTTATAGTGTGTTACGGATTCACGTGTTATAGTGTGTTGCGGATTCACGTGTTATAGTGTGTTACGGATTCACGTGTTATAGTGTGTTACGGATTCACGTATTATAGTGTGTTACGGATTCACGTGTTATAGTGTGATAAATGATAAATGATAAATGATTTTATTTCTGTAAGTAGGTTTGAACAAACACTTTTACACGTCAATCATATTTTTTTTAAACTAGATGGGGTCGGCGTTTCCTATCTGACTACTCTGAGAAGAAAGGCCGAAACAAACTCAGAGGTCACAGTCTCTTTTAAAGTCCAGACAAAATCTTGGTCAGGTCATGTGAAAGCTATGTAGATCGGTGTCTGCAATGGTCTTTTGAGGAAAGAACCACACAGATTGAGTGGACCTGTCCAGTCAGTGCACGCAATTGTCAGTAATCGTGCAGCTCAACTTAGACTCAAGGAGCTCAACGATTCGACGAACAATACCAAAGAAAGGACATTTGAGTAGGCCGCATAAATTACTCAAACTGCCAGATCATGATTACGTTGAGAAAAATACAAAAATAAATATAAATAAATCAATGACCGACATAGTTCTCACATTCACAATAATTAGAATAATATTATAATAATCTTTGAGGACCATGTAGATTTGTGTCTGAAATGGTCTTTTGAGGAAAGAACCACACAGATTGAGTGGACCTGTCCAGTCAGTGCACGCATTTGTCAGTAACCGTGCAGCTCAACTCAGAACTTAAGGAGCTCAACGATTCGACGAACAATACCAAAGAAAGGACATTTGGGTAGGCCGCATCAGGTACTCAAACTGCCAGAACATGATTAAAACTGCAACAAAAACACACATAGTCCTCACATTCACAATAATTTAAAATAATATAATACTTTAAATAGTAAATATTAGTGTCATTGTATATGTAAATAAGTATAGATACTTATAGCAAAGATTATAAGTAAAAATAGTTAGCGAAATAAAATAAATTAACATTGCCTGTGCTTTATTGGAGCAACTCAATCCCAAGCCTTTTTGTCCTCAATATAGTCTTTGACAGTATAATAGGCATTCTGGCATAATTTCCTTTTTATAAACGATTTGAATTTATTAAGGCTTAGTGCTTGAATGTGGCTAGGAAGTTTATTATAAAAACGTATACATTGGCATCTAAACGAGCCACCTATTTTCTTGAGCCTGGTAGTAGGAACAACAAATTTGTGCTTGTTCCTAGTATTTAAATTATGGATATCACTGTACTTTTTAAACAGATTAATATTTTTATGTGCATACAAAAGATTTTCATAAATATACTGAGAAGGCACAGTCATTATATTAATCCCTTTAAATTTGTCTCTGAGGGAGTGTCTGGGACTTAATTTATAAATTGAACGAATTGCCCTTTTTTGTAAAACAAAAATCGTCTGAATATCGGCGGCATTTCCCCACAACAGAATACCGTACGACATTACACTATGAAAATAACTAAAGTATACTAAACGGGCTGTCTCCAAATCAGTTAAACCACGAATTTTCCTAACGGCGTATGCTGCAGAGCTAAGCTTCTTTGACAATTTATCTATATGGGGGCCCCATTGAAGCTTGGCATCCAAAGTTATGCCTAAGAATACTGTGGTATTTTCGGGTTTCAACTCTTCACCCTTTATGAGAATACTTGTTTCTACTTGTCTAACATGAGGTATCGTAAACTTAATACATTTCGTTTTTTTCTCGTTAAGAAGAAGGTTATTAACATTAAACCAGTTAACTACTTTTGCGAGGGCACTATTTACATTGTCAGTAACCAGCTGCTGACGTTTGAGTTTGAATAAAAGTGAAGTGTCGTCTGCAAACAGCACTATATCATGTTCATCCTTTATGAGGTAAGGCAAGTCATTTATATAAATAAGAAATAAAAATGGACCTAGAATTGAGCCTTGAGGGACCCCCATTCTTACTACCGATCCGGGAGATCTTTTCCCGTTAACATCAACTCTCTGAATCCTATCACTTAAATAAGAAGTAAGAAGATCCAGAGAGGCGTTCCGGATTCCGTAGTGGTGCAGTTTCCTGATTAATGTTGCATGAAGAACACAATCGAATGCCTTGGACAAATCGCAAAAGATGCCCAACGCATCGCATTTGTCCTCCCATGCATTATATACATGCCCTAGAAGTTCAACTCCGGCATCAGTAGTTGAACGACCCCTTGTAAAACCGAACTGTTTGTTATGCAGTAATTTATGTACATTAAAAAATCTTTGCATTTGATTTAAAATAAGTTTTTCAAAAATTTTACTAAATGTAGGTAGCACTGAAATAGGTCTATAATTAGTAGGGTCTGATGTACTACCCGATTTAAACAACGGTATTATTTTACTGTTTTTCATAAGATCAGGAAACTCACCACGGTCAATACAATTATTAAAAATAACAGCTAAAGTAGGTGCTATAATATTTATAATTGACTTAGCAACGTCCACAGAATTACCCCATAAATCTGCAGTCTTTTTGACATTTAACGTGTGAAAGGTAAAATTATATCTTTAAAAGTGACATATTCGAAATGAAATTCAGAATCACAAACTGGAATGTTTTCTTTAAGTAAAGACTCTGCAGCAGTGAGTGAAGAGTTTAGAGATTTAGTAGTCGATACGGGAATCTCTGCAAAGAAATTTTCAAAGGCCGCGGCGACTTGAGAATCAGATTTAATTATATTGTCATCAATAGCAAGGCTGTAGTCACTACATCGGTTGCATGACCTTCCCGTTTCGCTATTAATGATACTCCATGTCATTTTTATTACATTACTACTATTTTTAATTTTTGAACTCAAATAACGTGATTTGGCCATACTACAAACTTTTTTAAATAATTTAGAATAATTCTTAACATATAAATTAAATTCAGCAGTGTTTTTACAAGTTCGTTCATCATACAATTCATAAAGTCGTTTTCTACTTGTATGTATACCAATGGTGGCCCAGTCACTAAAGGAAGCGTTACTATTAACCGAGAACGTCTTTGGAATGAACGTGGTATTGAATAGTGTGCAATACATATTAAAAAAATCATTATAATGTTGATTAGGGTCATCATTAATCACCAAAAATGGTAATTTACTTAAAAGTTTAGATTTAAATGTATCCAAGCGATAAGTCGTTTTCGGGTTAACAGTGATATCTTTTTTAGTAACTTTTTTGTTTATATTTGAAATAGTTATTAATTGTCCGCAATGATCTGAGTCTATTAAATTAATAATTTCTTTGTGAGTTGGTATAACATCTGTATAAATGTTATCTAGGCATGTGGCACTAGTGGGAGTTATTCTAGTTGGCTCCAGAAATTGGTTAGCAAGATTGTATGACTGAAACAGACTTATAATTTTAATACTTAAACCAGAATTTTCTAACAAATTAACGTGTGTTACGGATTCACGTGTGTTATAGTGTGTTACGGATTCACGTGTTATAGTGTGTTACGGATTCACGTGTGTTATAGTGTGCTATGGATTCACATGTGTTATGATACATTTTGGGTGAGCCCCTACCATATAAGCTATCGGTCCTCCTTTGCCTAATCCTGTTTTCCCCTTAAATAAAGCACTTAGTTAAATTAAATTAGTACTTTGATTGCTAATTAAAATATAGCAGTGTTTTGTTGTTTATTTATAGTTGAGTAATACAATAATAAATAACCTCAGCTCCGTAGACTGCAGCTGGTTCCTTGCCGATGCCATGGCATCATGCACTGCTAGCTGTTCTCTCGGCTGCAGTGGGGGATTGGCACCCATAGCCTGGAAATTAAAATAAACTTATCAATAAGGTGAATCATCACATTGAGATGAGAAAAAAAAACATGAAATTGTTTTTTTTCCAAGAAAAATATGTTGATGCTACATTTTTTTTTTTCGTTCCATTTTCTTGTGTTCAGGTCAGGTGTGGCCAGTATAGCACAGCCAAGCAAGGCTTGTCCATACTCTTTGCTTATTGTCCTTACATTAATATTCCCTGGCATACAAAAAAAACTACTATGATCAAAACCTTACATCATATACCTTAGTGTGTATCTCAGCAATAGCCCTCAAGCCATTGACCCATTCCTGCCTGGCCCTGGCATCAGTAGCCCTAAGCTTCAGCATGTCCCCGGAAGCACAGTTGATAGTAAACGTACGAGAGTCTTCATCACTGGGACATACTACAGCAGCTGCTAAATGCGCCTGAAATTCAAATAGTGGACATTTTATTACTTACCCATATTTTTTTGAAGAAGGCCATTAGATTCCGATTTTATTTATTGTTATCATTAAATTTTATTATCTAAGCTGCTGATTACTGACGACACATAATATGTGTATATATAAATACACACAACTTCTATAAGTATGCTATCATATTATGATAGCATACTTATAGAAGTTGTGTGTATTTTGAAAATCAGTAAACAAGTTCTGGATTGTAATCATTGAATTGGATGCTGAAGTTAGGGTACGTACTGAGACTGTAAACTGATAATTGATAACTCAACAACGCATTACCTCGCCTCTAGCTGGTTGTCCGGGCTGAATAGTATCTCCAGGTCCATCGAAAAGGTAATATGATAGAACTCCCGTTTCGGGGTCGACTGCAAACCAGCGCTGCTGCCAACCTTTTACAACATTTGTGTATTTATATAACTGACCGGACAGTGGCCTGTGAGCCCCTGATCCTGTTGTTTTAATCATTTTATTATTTACAAGATATTCAGAGAAATTAACACTTCAGTAAAAGTTCGATTATTTTCTTCTCAGAATTTTGACATCTGCCATTCTGCCTGAAAGGTACGTTTAGTTGAGTCCTGAATTATTATTCCTAAAAATATTTTACTCTAATATATTTCTGTGAAGGGTTTTACTCACCAAAAAACCTAGCATCCTTTTCATTATATAAGTAAAAATTTCTTTATAAGCAGTACCTAAGCAAATTACTTATGACTTTTGGTTTTCGACCTAAGCAAATTATTGTAAACAAAACGTTTCTTTTGCCGAAATGGGCTCAGTGTTTTTCCTAGCTCAATGGGGCTGATCTGTACGGAAGACGAGGCGGTATGGTCAAAAGACTATAGCCTGCCCTTTTGGGCGAATAAAAAAAAAATCAATGGGGCTGAGAGTGGGGCTGAGCCATTGACTTATAAAATAAACACTGGAGGCTTTGAGTTTCACTTAAGGCAACCACAGGATAGTCCGGTTAAGTAGTAACGACCTCTCTAGGTCTACTACGAGATGCCATAGTTAGGAAAAAAAAAAAAAAAAAAAAAAGGGCTGACTTTAGTCATTGCTGAGCGCTGAGCGACGGGCGCGCGAGTTCAGATATGATTTATACGTCAGTGGTTCAGAAAGAAGTACTCTGTGGTTCAGGCAAAGTGAAGAAAAGAAAGTCTATGGAAACAATCAAGTATATAATTTAAACTATTTATTCTATTTTCATGGAACCATCTTTCCTAGTTTGCAGGATTGGTGTCTTGTATATATCGGAAATAAACTGAATTCTCTAGTGATTTCTAATCTTTGGATCTTCGAGCTTTGAATTATGGAGGGTAGAGACAAGGAGAACTATCTCTGTGTATGAAAAGTGTCCGACAAAATGTGTTACATAATGGTGGCGCTACAGTAGCCACCGGGTAAATTTTAGAAGCAATAATTTTAGGTTATGTTCACAAAATAATGTTGGACTACGTTAATTGTTGAGGTATGGTATATTGGATTGCGAAGAGCCCCGCAGTGGCGGGCCAGCACCAGTCGGAGGTTGCGGAAGGATCGTACGTTCCCGCGACCCCCGGCGCGGCGTAGGTGTGAGATGGAACACCGGGGTGGTTTTTAGTCAGTAAGAGTCTGACAGACTCCGCGCCCGCCCCAGGGCGGCGGACATTCATGAGGATTTTCCAAACCGGAAAACAAAATTGTATATTGGATTATCACATTTATCGCTAACTATTCTAGTCACTAAAAATATTATTTTTTCTGATCCGTAAATTCAGTCACTAAATCAATCCGTAAATCTAACTCGGCATACTTCAGTCCGATAACAACTGCTACATTCATACCACACAATTTGCCTACGCTAGCGCCATTTTGAAGGGTTTTTACTATTATTTACACGCAATTTAATAACACTTTTCCACTAAAGACTAAAAGTATTTGTACAAAGTTCTTATTTAGTGATTGGGCGACTCCAGGTATTCGTAAAAGCAGGGGGAAACTTTTTGAACTTTATAGCCTAAAGCAACACATGAATAATACAAGCTTTGAACAGTATGTTGCAAAACATTCTAAAACTTTTAAAAGTGTGTGCCGAATAGCTAAAGCTATTTGTATTAGCAATAACATAAAATCAGCTGATGATATAATAAAAACTACCTGGCAAATAATAAATAATGAAACAGGTAGGAAAAAACACCGTAATACGGAAATTTATTTAGAGACTGCACATGGCCTCATCAGCTCAGATGTAGAAATAGCTCAGGAATTTGAAAACTTTTTTGGTAGTATTCCCCTCAAAACAACTGAAGCTTTAAAACCCTCGCCCGCGCTTTCTGCTGCCTTACTTAGAACGAATGTAAAGGCATGCCCTTTAGAGTTTAGGTTTCAGCATACAAACCCCCAGGCTGTTATAAAAGCCTTTAAAGATCTAAAAATTTAATCCACTGAAGATCTCTGGGGAATGTCTGTAAAAGTCTGTAGACCTATCATTGAAACCATAGCGCCCTATTTAGTATTCATATTTAACACCAGTGTAGACCAAGGAGTCTTTCCGGATCTCATGAAACATAGTAAAATAGTTCCTTTGTTCAAATCCGGTGATAGTAAAGAACCCAACAATTATAGGCCTGTGTCAATTCTGCCCGTTCTCAGTAAGGTGTTTGAAAAGTTGATGCTCAATCAAATGTTACGTCACTTTAATAAAAATTCCATCTTTCATGAACAACAGTACGGTTTCACCAAAGGGCGTTGTACCACTGACGCTGGTGTCACCCTAATAAAGAACATTTTTAACGCCTGGGAAGAAGCACAAGATGCCATTGGAATCTTTTGCGACCTCTCTAAGGCGTTCGATTGCGTAAACCATCAGACACTTCTGCTGAAACTAGAGCACTATGGGATTAGAAATACAGCTCTTGATTTACTCAGATCATACCTGAAAGATAGAAAAGTTACAGTTCAAGTAAACGGCATAAACTCATTAGGGTCTGAAGTGGCAATGGGCGTTCCTCAAGGTTCGATAGTAGGTCCATTCCTCTTTTTAGTTAATATTAATGATTTAAGTACCCCAATTACTTCAAAATCAACCGAAGATGGTGTTATTTGCAGATGACACATCATTGATATTTAAGATAGACCGACGGTCACAAAATCTTGACGACGTGAATAGCTCTATTCTTCAGGTCCATGATTGGTTTACGGTAAATAATTTGGTACTTAATGGTAAAAAAACCAAATGCATTAAATTTAAATTACCGAATGTAAGAAGTAGCGAGTGTGACATCATGTTGAATGGAGAAAAACTGGAATTAATTAATCACACAGTTTTCCTGGGAATCACGCTAGACGAGAAATTACAATGGGGACCTCATATAACATCTCTTGCGGGGCGGCTAAGCTCGGCCGCTTATGCTGTTAGAAAGATAAGACAGTTAACAGATGTATAAACCGAGCGTTTGGTCTATTTTAGCTACTTCCACAGCATTATGTCGTATGGCATTTTACTGTGGGATCGGGCTGCTGACATTGAATCCATCTTTATTATACAAAAGAGAGCTGTCAGAGCCATTTATAATTGATGATTAAACGAACTTACCTGTACGTGAAGTTCAATCACAATTACTCGAAGAGCTTCGTTCGAAGATATTAGCATCCCTCCCTCCCAGTCATACTGAATCCCTAGTTGTGAAATAATAATAAAAAGCTAAAGTTTAAAATGTTGGGTTGGTATAAATTTATTTAATTGTTTTAGATTTAATATGAAACGTTGTTTACCGTTCGGCTTAGAAACAAGAAATATACTAGATATGAATTGACCTGCGCATGGTTGACATAAGGACACTGCCCCAGTACTAATAAGATCTTGTACTGATGCTTTAAAGGCCTTGTATTCGGATTGCGAATAAACAGGCTCTGATGGGACAGTTGTTTGAATAACTGGGTCAGAAAACATAATTTTATAGCCAGAAATCCAAGAGAGTATAACAGGGTTAGTAGTCAATAAACACCACTGTTCATAGAAAAACGAAAGACGACCCGCGGGGCTTACCGGCTCTAACGTCGGTGACCTGCTTGCGGCGGACGTGACAATGTCCTGGAAGCGTTGTTGTGCGTTGTCCTCGTCTGCTGCCTCTGAGTCTGAGTTGATGGTACCGCCCGCGCATATCTCGCGCCCCCCGGCGGCGGTGGTGGGAACTGTCGGCGACGCGCCGGGGGGGCTCGGTAGTTTAAAGGCCTGTTGACTACCTTAGCCGGTTTATTAGCCATAGACTGCATTGTAGATGACCTTAGATCAGCTCCAGATTTTATAATCGTTTTTGCTGATTTTAATGTTTCTGCTAAGCTATTGCCAAAGAGCATTTCATCTATTTTGGTTTTGTCCAACTGATCTTTGAGCTCCTTCTTGACAGTTGAAAGAATGAACGAACGTCGTGACTTCGTGAGATCGAGTCCGTATACTGAATATCGCCGAGGATTCGAGCTGTATCCATCAACAGCTTGAGGAGCTCAGGGTTTTTGTGACCTGATGAAAGCAGCGCAGTAATGGCCTCGCTGATGGAGGACAAGGCACAGGATGTTAATACCTGTTTACTTTCTATACCCTTGTCTCGCTTTGCTTGCGTTTCTATAAGAGATACTCGTATCTCCGGATTGAGGGTAGGCGCTTTTATAAACTTGCAGTTCGCCGGTACCAAATACCTGTCTTTCAATTCCTTACGGTTCTCTTTAGAGAGGCCAGAGGTCACAATGTGGTTTAGCCTAATGGCCATATTCTTTAGTTGAGTTGGGGTCTTCACCTAATATTTCCATTAAATCTGGATCTAATTCAGGAACGTCTTGTTGAGGAGCAGGGGCCTCCGGTTCATTCGTCCTTTCTAGAGGTACGGCGGTAGATTCCACGGCAGGCGCAGTAAGTACTTGCGCGGGTGGCAGTGTGGCGGTAGCGGAGCTCGGTGGCAGTATGTGTACTTGTGCCGTGGCGTTGTCGGCGGTAGGCGACTGTGTGACGACCGGGGCCGGGACCTCTTCCTCATCACTAAATTCCGCTGGGGTTGGTTGCCAGTACGAGCATCCAGGTTGTGGATCTGTATCGCCGTGATATGTGGCACTGGCACAATCGTCATCGATTGGGATTGGTTCGCACTCTGCAAGCAAAATCAGTATTTTGCTTAAATAAACCTTTATTTGGTGGGAAGTGAGACTCCTTGTGAGAAACACGCAATCCCAATAGGTGGCTCAATACCCATTTGTTTCTAAAGAAACAGCTTAAATTCCCAGAGGAATAATGTAGGTACATGCTATGGAAAGACCCCACAGGTAGATCCGAGCAGCAAGTACTTAATTTAGGAAGTGGAAGGCCCCCAAAGGACAATCCGATTTTCCGTATTATAATTATACTTATAACCCGTTATGAATTCGAAACCACAACGTTCTACGTTTCACGTAACGATTCTTTTCATTAATTGGAGATGCCTGGCGGTTGCAATGCTAAAAGTAACCAATTGAAATATAAACACGAAACAAGTAGGTCAATGACTCACCCTGCAGGTTATAAGGCGTAGAAAAATCACCATCCGACGACGATGCACTGTCATAGCGAGTACGTCGCCCACTTTTTATTTCGCGTTCTAATTTTTTAAGTTTTTTACTCAAATAACTATAATTATCGTACTTATCACGCTTTCTTTTCGGCATAGTATAGCTAAATTATAAAAATGCACTTGAAAACAGAGAAATGATGCGAAACAGCGAAGCACTGATACGTGAATGAGCTGGGTAGGTGAGAATGTCTTAGTCAGGAACAAAGTTTTGAATCTACCTTACATTGGATTTATATTTGTTTTTTCTCCTAAATTCAATGCGAAATGGTGAGTCTGTAAGTGAAACTACATGTGTTAATGCTAATATCGAGAACGAAGCTTGAGAGTAATCTACGTCAACGCGAATCTCTCAGGGAACTATTTAAAAGGATTAATATTATGACGGTACCTTGCCAATTCATTTATGAAAATATTATGTACGTAAGAAAAAATCTACATCTTTTTAATAAAATAAGTGATAGACATAATTACAATACAAGAAATAAAGATAAAATAGATCAACCATTTTTCAGATTAGCTAAAGTACTATCGGCCAAACTTCCGCATGCTCACCTTAAAGGCGATAATCGCATAGCACGACTCACGACTCGATCGCACAATGCACGAGTTTTGACCAATAGGATGCACAAAACGTATTTTAGTGGTGTTCGTATTAGTATAATCATGTATAGAATGTGTGACACTCACACACTAGGAGCGTACTATGCTCACTTGTTTCTGATAAGAGACGAGTTTTTAATGGGCACGGCCAGCGCGGCGTGAGCTCTTTGTTATTGAATTGAATTGTTATTTTATTATTGACAAGAATTAATTTTAGTACTCATATCTTCTGTTTGTTTGGTTTAGAAAATGTATTATTGGTATGGCAGTATTTACAAAAATAATTTGTAATAACACTAATAACTAATAACAAATAATATGTCAAACTACAATTTATATGTATTAATCCACTTTAATATTTTCCTCTCTCTATCGGGTCTATAGATATAGGTTATTTATGAACACTTTCACTGCCTCTCCAATGTTCACCATATCCTATGTGATGCCGCATGCCGCAGCGACCGCACCATATTCAATTCACAATAAGATGAGACATTGAAACGAACCGTTTTATTACAGTCCGTTCCACCGATTTTGACTTCTATTCCGTAGGCTTATGGATGGCAATGCAAAAAAGTGGTTACAATACCAACTGTTTACTGCAGCTGCCATTTGTCATGCCACCAACGCAATAGCATTCAAAATCGATTGAACAGACATTTATGGTAGGTTTACCTTATAACTCACGGCTCGGCTCCCTGAATACGGTAGGTATAGGTGCGTTGACCGGCACTGCATGCTGCATGAAGGTATCAAATGTTTATATTGAAATTTCTTGTGTATAATCGACTTTATTAAAAGTAAATAACTATCTAAATTTCTATGTGTTTGTTTATACTTGGGCAATTTGGGAATACTTGGAAGTTACAGTAATATTTGAACCAAAACTCTGCGCAGTTCATACAATGTTATCAGAGCTTTTTGTCTATAGCTGCCGCAAGGCCGCAAGCCGCACAACTCTTGCAACTGCAATAAAAATAAGTTCATTATCTAAGTCCCATTGTTATTTAGTGGGAATGTCTGGAAATTCGGTTAAACAATAGAGGACGGCTTAATACAACGGCCATACGTTTTTTTATTACCTTAGGATAATCTCAAATGTTTTGCAGTTGTTCCTTGTATTTGGTTTGAATTTGTATATTGTATATATATTACAATTACAATAACAATACAAACACAATATTACAAATACAATATATATAAACAATATAAAACAATTTGTATATAATATAACATTTAAGTTTCCTTTTAACAGTAGGTAATTGTTCTAGCTAATGTTTGTTATTTTATGTTACTCGCTCATTACTCACACAAATGCATATGGTCTCTAATTGGGGGAAACTAGGAAGGGGTGTGGTTTGTCACTAGCTGCGCTCTCGTAGGAATATTTTCTTAAGTGCGCATGCTTATCTTTGTTTAATAGTACATACATCTTTTATGGGGTACTGTGTTAAATGTGTGGCGTCAATAGCAGACCCACATTAACATAACATTATTGTTCACAGTATGCCTACCTACTAGCCTGCCTACCCTTGTATTTCTTGTTGGCGTGACGGTGTGCGATCGCGGCGCGCCGCGCGAGCGTTGTTTGCCGCGGAAACCGGTTTGGCTACCTCACCCTGGACGCCGCGCACCGCGCCGTCTCCGCAGCCCGCTCAAGACTCAGTCGGCAGCGACCGCCAGACAGTGAGCCAGAAGCCCTCGACGCGAACCCACGTTGCTTTGGCTTTCTACCGCATCTTTCTTATTAGCCCGCGTAATTATCTATTTGCTTGCCGACTCCTAACTCTTTTCTTATTGTATACTCTTTTACTTAAAGTCATCTCGTTTCTTCCTATAACTTCCGCCTATCGCTGTAACGGTATTAATCTTTACCGGAATAAACTTTAGTTTAATCTTTGTCGTGCGTCTCATTTGCACTCGCCTATACGCCTCCAAAAGTGGTGACCCCGATCGTTGGATACAGCGCGAAGATATCGAGACGCGATCGCGTGACGTCAGAGAAGTTTCCGGAACGTTCGCGAGGAATACATTGACGTCGAGCAATTTATTTTTCTGCGAGTCATTGCAGAGATGGCGGACGAAAAGTTTACGGAGGCGTTAGTTGCAGCGTTGGGATCAGCAGAGATCGCTAAGGTTAGAGTACGAGTTCCTCCTTTTTGGCCAGAAAAACCCGCGGTATGGTTTGCGCAAGTTGAAGCCCAGTTTGCTTTGTCGAATATAACTTCCGACGCGACAAAATATTTTACTGTGGTCGGGAATCTAGAACCTTCCATTATGGCTCAACTAGAAGATATTGTGGAAAATCCACCCACAGCTAATAAATACGAGAAGCTTAAAACCGAGCTAATTAAGCGTTTGTCAGTTTCCCAGGAAAAGAAGGTGCGTCAACTCCTTATTCATGAGGAACTCGGAGACCGTAAGCCATCGGCATTTCTTCGCCACCTTCAGAGCCTGGCTGGCCGAGGTATACCGGACGAATTCCTGCGCACCGTCTGGACCAGTCGTCTGCCTACCGGCTTGCAGGCGATTGTGGCGTCCCAAGCTGGTATGACCTTGGAGGCAGTGGCGGAGCTAGCGGACCGGGTGTTGGAGATCGCACCGGTGAACCCGGTGGCCCAGGTCGCGAGTACTTCGTCCTCTGCAGGGAGCATACTTGAGGTAATGCGTACTGAAATAGCCAGTCTCACGCGGAAGCTAGATGAGTTATCCACTACAGTGGATCGGCAATCTCGTACCGGCGGTAGGTCAGATAGGAGTCGTAACCGGCGATTCTCCCGCTCGAGAAGTCGCTCGAGAGGCCGTCCATTCAAAATGGAGGGCAATCGTCGCACGTGTTGGTACCACCATGAATTTGGAGACAAAGCTCATCACTGCATACAACCGTGTGATTATGCTTCGGAAAACGCCAAAGCCAGTCGCTAACGACGGCGAGCGACTGCTACAGTATTTCCAGCCGTTTATTCGTCATAGATCTTCAATCTAGAAAACCTTTTCTGGTCGATACCGGTTCCGATTTGTGCGTCTACCCTCGCTGTTATCTAAATGAAAAGCGGGTCCGTGTTAATTACGACCTCAGCGCAGCTAATAATTCAGTTATATCCACGTACGGGTATATTAATTTGCAGCTGAATTTAGGATTACGCAGGGAGTTTAGCTGGAAGTTTGTCGTCGCAGACGTGACCAAGCCAATTATTGGGTATGATTTTCTTTCCCACTATAAGCTTTTAGTAGATTGCCATAACAATAGGTTGATTGATGGATTAACTAACCTTTTTGTTAGCGGACATATGGCGAAGATGGAGATTCCCAGTGTCAAGGCAGTAACTGGCACTTCTCGGTACCACGAGTTGTTGCGTGAATTTCCGGCTATCTCACGTCCGTCTGGTGCACCACGGGAGGTACGTCATTCTACCGTACATTTTATTAATACGACGCCCGGACCACCCGTTTTCTGCAGGCCACGCCGTTTAGCACCAGATCGTTTGAAGATAGCGAAGTCAGAGTTCCAAGCAATGGTTAAGGAGGGGACAGCTCGTTGCTCCAGCGGACCTTGGGCGTCTGCACTACACCTAGTGCCCAAGCACGACGACACTTGGAGACCCTGTGGAGATTACCGTGCACTGAATGCAAGGACGGTGCCGGACAGGTACCCGGTACGTCACATCGAAGATTTTTCACAGCATTTACATGGAAGCACTATTTTCTCAGTCGTAGATCTAGTCAAAGCATACCAGCAGATTCCAGTTAATCCAGCAGACATTGAGAAGACAGCCATCACGACACCGTTTGGGTTGTTTGAATTCCCTTATATGTCGTTTGGTTTGAGAAACGCTGCACAAACGTTCCAACGTTTTATGGATGGACTGGTGCGTGATTTTGACTTCTGTTTTCCATACATCGATGACCTCTTAATTGCTTCTAGAAGTACGCAGGAGCATGAAGAACACTTGCGGAAGCTGTTCGCTCGCCTCGAAGAGTATGGAGTGGTCATCAACGTAGCCAAGTGCAATTTTGGACAACCACAGGTGACTTTTCTTGGTTACTCAGTTTCAGCAAAGGGAGTGCGCCCGTTAGAGGAGAAGGTGAAGGCTATTCAGAATTACCCACCGCCCCAGACTATAAAATGCTTAAGAAGATTTTTAGGGATGCTTAATTTTTATAGGCGTTTCTTGAAAAATGCTGCAGAGTTACAAGCACCACTAAACGATTTATTGGCAGGTCCAGGCATGAAAGGATCGAAACCAGTGAAGTGGACATCCCAGTTATTAGAAATTTTTGATCGTTGTAAGCATAGCCTTTCAAATGCGGCACTGTTGGTTCACCCAGTCACCGATGCGCAGCTGGCACTGGTAGTAGATGCATCTAATGTTTCCCTAGGAGCCGTATTACAGCAGAAAGTGGATAACGTCTGGCAGCCCTTAGCTTTCTACTCGAAGAAGATGAGCCCCACGCAGCAGAAATACAGCGCTAATGATCGCGAACTACTTGCAATATACGAGACCATCAAACATTTTCGCCACATGGTAGAAGCACGAAATTTCACCGTTTACACCGATCATAAGCCGCTAATAGGTGCATTTAAAAAAAAAGACCAACAAGGTTCGCCAAGACAAATTAATCACCTGTATTTAATTTCACAGTTCACAACTGACATCCAGCACGTCTCTGGGCAGGATAACCAGGTGGCCGATGCATTGTCTCGGATTGAGGCAGTCACTGTGCCAGTGGACTTCATGGAGCTTTCCCTGGCGCAGCGTGAGGATCCAGAGCTACAACAGCTACTGAAGGGTAACCATTCGTTGACACTGGAGTTAGCGCAAGTACCAAATTCAAACGTACATATATATTGTGATACTTCATTGGCTAAACACAGACCTTTCGTGACAACTACCCACAGACGCCGGGTGTTCGAGACGTTGCATAGCCTAAGCCACCCTGGTGCAAAGGCATCCATCAAAATGGTCCGTGAACGTTTTGTTTGGCCTTCCCTTAGGAAAGATGTGCGCGCTTGGGTTAGAGAGTGCATTCCTTGCCAAAGGTCAAAAATAACAAGGCATACCACATCACCTGAAAATTTGACGTACCAGATGTACGTTTCGCAGAGGTTCATATGGACCTAATTGGACCACTACCAGTATCTTCCAATTTTAAATACTGTCTTACTGTCATTGACAGGTATACCAGATGGCCAGAGGTGATTCCACTTCCTGACATGACAGCAGAGACTGTGTCGAAGGCATTTGTGTTGGAGTGGATTGCTCGGTATGGTTGCCCAAAGAAGGTAATAACAGACCAAGGTAGACAATTCCAATCACACTTATTCCAAAATTTAGCAAGGACGTACGGGATCAAGTTGGCAAGGACAACAGCATATCATCCAGCCTGCAACGGAATGATTGAGCGTCTACATCGTACGCTCAAATCAGCTTTGATGTCACACGGTACGAAGGATTGGGTTAGTTCTCTTCCCATAGTACTTTTAGGATTACGGACAGCGTGCAAAGAGGATTTGAAATGCTCACCAGCGGAATTGGTGTTTGGAGAGCGGCTACGGGTCCCCGGTGAGTTTTTCACCGCAACTAATAACAAGGTAGATTACCCAGATTTTGTCAGTACTTTACGACAAAGAATGTCCAACCTACGCCCATGTCCAGCATCAAACCATTCACAGAACAAGGTATTTGAGCACAAGGATTTACATACCACTACGCATGTGTTCTTACGCCAAGATCTGCTTCGTGGTTCTCTAGAACCACCATACAGTGGCCCACATAAGGTCGTTACAAGAGGCCCAAAGACATTCGATATTGAGCTAAATAACAAAACCGTCAAGGTAACAATTGACCGTTTAAAACCAGCGTATACATGGCGAGACGATGTTGTAACACATGGCCATGAGACACAAGATGCGCGACCAATGCGTACTACTCGTTCAGGACGCAAAGTGAGGTTCCCTGAACGATATAAATAAGGCGGCCCTTTTATTCGTAAGGGGGTCCTGTGGCGTCAATAGCAGACCCACATTAACATAACATTATTGTTCACAGTATGCCTACCTACTAGCCTGCCTACCCTTGTATTTCTTGTTGGCGTGACGGTGTGCGATCGCGGCGCGCCGCGCGAGCGTTGTTTGCCGCGGAAACCGGTTTGGCTACCTCACCCTGGACGCCGCGCACCGCGCCGTCTCCGCAGCCCGCTCAAGACTCAGTCGGCAGCGACCGCCAGACAGTGAGCCAGAAGCCCTCGACGCGAACCCACGTTGCTTTGGCTTTCTACCGCATCTTTCTTATTAGCCCGCGTAATTATCTATTTGCTTGTCGACTCCTAACTCTTTTCTTATTGTATACTCTTTTACTTAAAGTCATCTCGTTTCTTCCTATAACTTCCGCCTATCGCTGTAACGGTATTAATCTTTACCGGAATAAACTTTAGTTTAATCTTTGTCGTGCGTCTCATTTGCACTCGCCTATACGCCTCCAAAAATGCTACAACAAAATACCTTGTAATATATTGCAAAACTGAACTGTACATCTTACTGTGTAACTGAAAATTTAAAACTCATATAAAAAGTTCACTGTGTAAACAAGCATATTACAAATTAGAGGATTATATCCAAGATAAGAATGCTTGGAAACATGCTGGTCCAGCTCCACAGGACAATCTAGGGTCTAGACAAAATTAAAACTTATTGCTACTTTAATTGTATGGTTTGTTATTTTTATGACATTGATTTACATTCTGTGACTACTTTAACTCACACACTGACATATTAATTGGTTACATAATTTGGGAAATCGTATACTTTTACAATGTTTGTAAATATGTGAACACCATGTATCTATCATTTAATTAACTTATTTATCATTGCTACGTTTATTAAATTCTTTTTACCTATTTTGGTAGGGTAATTTTTATTATAGGTGCATCGTCTTCACATATAATTATATAATTAATGTATACAAAGTATTGTAACACATTTTAAAAGAGTAACGATGGAGTTTCTTGCCCATTCTTCTCCATACGAAACTACCTTTTGGAAGGGGCGACTAGGATGTATTCTATTTATATGTAAATGTTGACGTTCAAAAGTGCCTTCTAAGTGCCTATTTGAAATAAATGCTTTGACTTTGATTTTGTAAACATAACCTAAAATGATTGCTTTTAAAATTTACCCCGTGGCTACTGTGGCGCCACCCTTATGTAGCACATTTTGACGGACACTTTTCATACAGTTCTCCTTGTCTCTACCATTGACTTTTAATAGTAGTCTCTTTTTTCCTATCTCAATGTTCTACCCTTCCATACTGCAGCCCGCCAAATCAGTTTGAAGCACAGAGTACTTTGAAACATTGAATCACAGACTACAATATATTACCTCTCTATACGATTTGTATCACTCCGTAGCATTGAGCTAGGAAAAACAAGTCTATGCAGCCCATGCACCGTAGACAGGTTTTCTCTGTCTACGCCATGCACCTTAGAATAATAGTTATTATTCTAAGCCATGCACCGTAGACAGAGAAAACTACTCTGTCTACGCCATGCACCCACTCCGTTATTATCAAAGAGTATAGTAATATAGGTTATTATTCTAAGTCCTAGGACCTCAGAACAATAACTAAAGCATAGAAGGAAGCTAAATTTAACTAATATAGTCGTCTCTGTTTTCTTATACACTCATAACAACATTAGAAAGAGACAGATGTAGGTTGCTCAAAATGCAAAGCGTCACAAAGCAAACGTCAATTTGGCTACCTTGGCTACCTTTATGATACTAAGTTTAAAAGCTACTTATCGTCTCAGGTTTTTGTGTATGACTTTGTTCATCGCATTTTTTCGTATAATGCTTATGGGCGCATGGGAGTTGAAGTGCTTCGTTGATTTTACGTGTTTTTATAAAAATAGTACAAAATTAATAGTGATTTAGTGTAAATCGCAAAGCTTAAAGATTAAATAATGTTCTGCATTATAGTGGGATGTAAATCACATTCATCCCGCAAAGAAAATGATGCGGAAATCATAAGCTTCCATCGGTAAGTAATCAAATATGGTCATTTTATCGGTTTTGTATTCTCACTGTAGGTTATTTTGGCATTTTTTCAAATTATTTGAGTTTAGTATACTCGCTAGTGTTTGGAAATCAATATATTATGTAATTAAATAATTCGATTCTAGGGAAAATAGAAATTTTAAATCGGTATAGAAATTTTTGTAATAGTGCTTGCAAAAATAAACTATCGATAGAATATCGATAGAACTAACGTCATCTAAATTATTTCATTATTTTTCTTTACACGTAGTTTTGGGAAGGATTAAATGTTTAAGAGTGAAATAAATACCTAAATACCTACGGTCTTGCCAGCAAATCATACGTATGAGTAATGAAATGACAGTGGTCAAAAAGCCGTGTGGCTCATGGTATAATAATTTAAACTCATGTGTAGCTATGATTTTTTTTTAATTTTCAGATTTCCCTCCGATATTGATATGAGACAAACATGGATCAACGCTATTGCACGTAACTACTGGGAATGGAAAAAACAACATCGTAATTGTTCCAAACATTTCAGCGATGACTGCTTTGTTAATATATGGCTCCAACGTCAATTTTTGATGATTTACTCGAACATTCATTCGATAATGATGTATTGGATGAACATAGAAATTTGCTGATTAAATTGATAAGCAAAGAATATTTAACAATTAGAATTCATTATATCGCGAAAGAATTATCTTCTCCTGTAGAAAAAGTAAGGACATTTCTAACAAAAACTATAATTTTTAAAGGACAGTGATTTAAATTTTTGTTACTTGTTCCGGTGCCAATCGCTCTTTAAAAATGATTTAAGCGTTTTCTTGGTAATTTCAATTTGTTAATAATTTATCCTGTGTTTATAAATAAATAAGTTCATCAGACAGAAGTGAGTTTATTTCACCTTAGCATATTTTAGATTTAAAATGCCAAGGAGCGATACCATATACTAAGAAGTCGATATCGGTATTTATTTTATGCATAGTCACATCACTAGCTAATACTCTTTTGTCTATGACAGCGTACACTTGAAATGTCCTAAAGCGCCTTCTATGCTTTAGTTATTGTTCTGAGCCTAGGACCCACTCCACAGACCATAGATAAAATACTAAATGTACAACCACAGACTGCTACAGATTCACTTCTAGGGTAGGCAACACTGGTTTTGAGTTTTTGACTTGTTCGTTTTATTGTTTTTAAACTCCGTAGTTTTATTGGTCCATGCATGGTCCATGATTGGTCCACAGATAACTATATACTAGTCGGAGAATTGGTCCGCTATCTCTGCTATCAAATAAATAATCAACTTAAAATTTATAATAAGCCTGACAAGGTCCCGCAATGCATTCAGGAGCTACTTAAGAATGCCTCAGCTTATTTATACTTGTACAAATTTATAGTAGAGACTGTAAATGATATTTAGTTAGTTACGTATTGGGTTTTCGTGTTATTAGTAATACTAAGTTTAGGTATAATTAATGTAAAAATGTAAATAAAATAAAGAAATAATAATATGTACCTACATGAGGAGATAGCTCGGAAAATAGGTAACAATACTAGAAATTGAAGAAGAAATAAAATGAAAACAATCTAGCTTGATTGACATTGACACTGACAGTAAGTAAAATGGCATAGATAAAGAATCTGGACTTGACAAAAATAAAATGAAAATAAAATAAAATGACTAAGTTTAAAATGGATTGACTACGAAAGACTTATTAAATAAAATAAATAATAATAAAACGTTTATTTCGGAAACTTGCTCCATATTTTGTTAGTGATACAACTTACGTAACTATGTTAGTACTTACTTATAATTAAAAACAAACAAAATAAAACCTACAATACAAAACAATTTAATTCATGTATTTTCCTGCAGTATCAGACCCGTAGCTGTGCATACGGGTCCAATACTCCAGGAAAACGCCGTCCAGCCTGTCCCCGATCACCTTCAGACAATACAATGATTTTAAAAACGAAAGACGTTATCTTCGCAAAACTTACCACGCAAGAAATTCTGTACGGAAGACGAGGCGGTATGGTCAAAAGACTATAGCCTGCCCTTTTGGGCGAAAGGAAAAAAAAAAAAAAGTACATAAAGTGCGTTTCATCAAAGAAGTCCCTTCGCTGTAATGTTGGTAGCGCTTAAATGAGTGCTGCCAGGCTGTGAAAATTATATTACGCAATAAATCAGTATAAATTGAAAACGAAAATTTATTTTGGTTGTTCTTTTTGTTTGGTCACCTTTCAACAAAGGTCTATAGAAAATTATACCTTACGTGTAAAGATAAGTATTCATAAAATTAAACTCTTAATATAACCATAATAATTATTTATTTGCGAAACTTCTTAATAAGCTGTAATGATTAACAACAAAATTACTTTTTAAAATAACTGTGCTCCTCCAAAGGACCTACACCCGATATAGCACTATCTCCAGGATCACTATCGTCTGAAGTATCTCCTATAGTATATCTAGTATATCTAGTCATCTCCTACTTCTATTATAAATCGATCTATTTTGTTATCAACGGTTACTCCATTGTTGAAGTACTTATCTTCTATGGTTTCTACGTGGCTGCATTCTTTTATCCACTCTTCTGGCGTGCTACTGCAAATTGCCTCTTCAGTTATTTTTACAATATTTTTTGCTTCCTGACCCACGTTTTTTTCAGCAATCCGCCTTTACAAAAGACTCCATATGAGTTCGATTGGATTCAGGTCACAATGATAAGGAGGAAGTCTTACAACTTTATGACCGTGTTCTTTTAACAATGAATCGACTTCGTAGATAGGTGGTTCTTTATGGTCTTTAATTATTTTAAAAGGTGTAGGTAGGCACCTACGGGGTAGCAGCGGGGACTAGGGAGCATCTAGTTCTGGCAATGGCAACCCTATTTTATGGCGGCGACGCGAAGTCTCACACATTCTAATGGAATTATTGGCGCTTTGTTACGTTTTTCATTCTCACAAAACGTTTTGACTTTCAACACCAACTCTCTTTCGCCACTTTTAAGTGTCTTCGGCGTGATTAAAACCGTAAAACAACTATAAATCTTGGAAAAACTCAACAAAGCCTACGATGCGTCTAGCGTTTGACGTTCTTGACAGTCAGGTGTGCCAATATAACGGCGAAGGGAATTCTTTCGTGAAACGCACAATACTACCTCCTAATGTCAATCCCTTTTTCTCAAGTTGTAGGTAATAAAAAAAGATGTTTTAATATTTCTCTCAAAACAATAAAATGGTATTCAAATTAGTGCGAATCGATACACAGGACCCTTGTAAAATACAGCTGACAATCGGAAAACATGTTATCGGAAGAGGGAAGTTTCTTCACGTAAGTTGTGTAGCAAAAACTTTGTTTTTATTATTTTAATGAATACTAATCGGGAATTAGCCTTGAAAAGTGGTTTTAATAACTGATACATTTACCTTAATTATTTAAATAGGCGTGCTATTAGATCTTTATTCTTTGTACGAGTCCTCGAACATTTTATAATAGTAAATAGGTACTACTTAAATAACATTTTGTTCAACATCATGTTTGTCTGTTACAGAGTGATGAAACAGATAAAAGGGTATCGCGAAACCATGCAGAGCTTGAGGTAACACCTGATACTGTCAGTCTAAAATCGGTAAGTAAAAATAATCAAGAATTTTTTTTTCAAGCTCCAATGTTTATTTGGTTGCCAAAGCCGTCAAAATTATTTTCACTATTTTCAGTTACATCAAAACCCATGTTTCTTCGTGAAGAAGAGCCTAGAAACACATTTTTTACATCAGGATACCACAGTTTGCCTCTGTAATGGTGATAAATTCGGTCTCCTACCTGACCATTTCTGGTATGAAGTCCTACATTGTCCCAATCAGGATAATGCTGAAGAAAGAGCAACCATCTCTGACACTTCTGAGAATGGAGTACATAATGATGAAGAAGATAGCATGGATATGGATCAGACATATGGAGTGAGGGAACAGAATAATGTCACACTAGGTATCAGTGCAGTTGCCGGAAAAGAGTATAAAACAACAAATTTTGATGATGGTGAGGAAGAAGTAGATCCAATCAGATCTGCATCACCATCATTGTTGAGTAAGTATGCTTATCTATGAGCCTCATCTGCAGTTGTTCTTTATTTTTAGTTATTTATTTATTTTATTTTAAGTAAAGCTTACGGACTTGACATCAACCTTAAATATTATGCATAGGTAGGGAATTACTTCCACATGTATACATATGTATATTCACAAGTAATTTACTTTGAGTAGTGATAACCCTACAGTGATTAGCAAGCTAAAGAATTGCTTGTTCAGTTTAAAAGAGCTATTTCTTCTTATACCTATTTGCTTAAAATAAATGCACCCAAGACAATAGCTGTTTTTATTATAGAGCAAAGTGTATTTAGCATAATTTAATTCTAGCTGCTGAAGTGGATGCTGCAAAACATGTGACTGCTGAGCCAGAAACAGCAGAACAAGTCAACACTGAACAGGAACCTGTTGCCCAGGATACCAACCACTATGAACCGGCAGTTGAAGAACCAGTCACCACTAAACAAGAACCTGCTGACCAGGATACTGAATCCTATGACCCACCAGACCAAGTGCCTAGCACTGATGATTCAAGGTCTCCAGCAAAAAGAGACCACAGCTCCACTGAATCCAGTCCTGTTGATGTGAAGAAAGTGAAATTAGAGCGTGTTGATACAGGGGATGCAGCAGCGGGACCAAGTAATGGTCAACAGGTAAGATTGTGCATGAAATTATGTAAGTTTGGTTTGCAACATTTGAAAATAGAAAAATGTTGAGAAAACTAGATCTTCTACAGCAAAATAATATATTGTTGTAGAGTTGTAGAATGTGGATCTAGTTTCATTTCTCAACTCAGCTAGTAGCGGCAGGTGCTTTGTCCTAAACTTAATTCACCATTTTCCCCATATATTGGCTTCTTTTATAAACCAATTCTAACAGAATCTTGATGACCAGCAGGTTGGAGATTGTATGTGCGAAATTGAAACATCTCATCTAGGCACAAAGCAAAATAAATAATACCTAGGTCTTTTACCTATGAAGTAGCCGGCTTACAATACTGGCCATTTGAAACTTAATTTATGTATGGCTGGCTGGCAATAAGTTCAAAATTCAAATTAATTTTATTTTAAAAACATGGTAAGTATTCTATTTTCAAATTCAGTCATTTCTTTATTGATTGATGTTTTGTTTTCACTACATTTGTATCTTTTTCATCATTATGGACATGATAAAAAAAGAAACGAGCCTTACAGTAGTTGCATATGATGTGTAACATCGGACATCTCACCATGGATGGTAATAAGCAAAACATTAATATTATATAAAATAAAAAAAAACAGGTATTACTTGAAATGATTATTTGAGGTTAAGCGAACAGCTGATGCGTTCACCTTCTCTATTTCCCATTATCGTCACACACACGCAACTGTTGGCTGACAGCACCATTGACTTATAATAGTATGGACTGGAAATATCAACAAAAAAAAGGTGCCTACCTACCACTCATAATGTCTCATAAAATGGCTGCCATTGCTAGGGTTGTGGCAATCAAGGAATATTGGTGTTACTATAACGAATATCGATACGAGTCTTACTTGATATCACGTTTGGTTCATAATTATATACTTACTTAAAATCTGTTGTAACAGAAAAAGATGAGTAGTTTACTTACCGTCTGTTATCTGAGTATAAAACTCATATCAAGTGTTTTTTTCTGTACAGAATTAAAAACTTGTGTATACAACATGTCTGTGTAACATACCTAACTAAAAGAGTGAGTTGTGGAGTAAAAATAAAAATAATTATTTTTTTACTTAAAATATGTTTATTGGTGTGATAATAATTATAAATGATAAATGATTTTATTTCTGTAAGTAGGTTTGTACGAACACTTTTACACGTCAATCGTATTTTAAAAACTAAATTAGGTCGGCGGCGGCGCTTCCTATCTGACTACTCTGAGAAGAAAGGCCGAAAGAAACTCCGTGGTCACAGTATCTTTTAAAGTCCAGACAAAATCTTGGTCAGATCACGTAAAGGCTATATAGATCGCTGTCTGAAATGGTATTTTGAGGAAAGAACCACACAAATTGTGTGTACCTGTCCAGTCAGTTTCTTCAGAGTATTTTTTTGGTGCGGGTAAACCTTTGGACTTATTAATTTGTCTTTTTAAGAAGTTTATTGGTCCCGCCAATTCTTCTATTACAACAGTCTGTTCCATGTTGATACAATTTTTTCTTCGAAGGTCTTCTATAATATCTTTCAAACTGGCAATTTTTTTTGTTTTTCTTTCGAATCTTTTCGATAAGGCGTTTAACTTTTTGTTGTTGATTGACACATTTTTCTTTTAAAGCCTTAGTTTTTTCAATTTGTACAACCTGAAAAAATAAATGAAAATTACTTCAATCATCAACTTGCTTCGAAAATGCTGCTTTGTAATATTTGTTTCATGCTAAGTCTATAGATCCTAAAAAATCCAATTGTATATTTATACTTTAGCACGAAGATCAGAAAACGTGCTGATAAATCACTGACAGGTGGACCTGTAGTACAGCTACGGAACAGAGAGGAAACGTCATTGGTACCGTAACCACACCTTAAATAAGAGAGAACTCAGCTCATTTCATCGCCACATTTCATTTTTGATAATTTATTCCCTGTGGGTAGATTTTGTTCCAAAAATACTTTATTTTTCTACTTTGTAAAAATGTCTCATTTGGATTTCAATGTTTTCTCATTATTATCGTAATGTTATAAAATTTTAATTTTCGTAAGAACCTCCTGTAATTTTCTAGCATCAAAAACGTTTGAGTAGATACACTCCACCTTGTGCACTGTTTCGTCTGTTTCCACAATTCGGTGGGGAACTGTAATGGAGGCATTACAGTAGATGTGATGATACGTGGTGAAACGTCCGTGTTTTGAATGTTTTCGTTTAAGACGCGGACCAACTACGATTTTAATCGCTATTACCGCACTCACACAACCGCATCTGCGCGTTTTACGGTAATTATGCACACACTCGCAAACGCTAACACGGGCGTTTGTGTGCTCAAGGAAAGTTGCATAGTATACGTAAGGAAATCAGATGTTTTCTGTTGAATATACTTACTTATGACGTGCGTTCTAAAATTCGATGTAATTACAGTGTCGGTTCATAATATGATACAATAAATAATTACACATAACAATTTAAAAAAAAAACATCACTACTGTTTATTTTTATTACAGTACATGATAAACAGGTCAAATATAAACATTCCGAATTTTACCCGACTGCTCTAGAAGGGGAATTATGCTTTTCGGGTGTAAGTCAGTATCAGGGATGGAAGGGTTAATTAAATGGGTAGTTATGCCATTTCAAACTAATGTTTGTGTTTTAGATAGGTACTTAGTGGGTGCGGTAAAAAAATAGAAAACAAAACCAACATAAAGGCCCTCGGACCACTTAAAAATCACATAAACTCTAAATAAATGCAATAATATCACAGCTCCAAAGTGACAAATGCCATAATGTTTCTAAGAAAATGCGGAGCCGGGACGGAAGCTAGAATTCTGAAAAATTTAGACGATAGAGGGATCATCCACGGGAATGGAAGCTGCTGCTGGCTGAATATTAGTTGGTATTTGCTAAAATTGGTAAAACAGTGCGTGAATTGAACTAAAGTTCTGTGGCGGACTACTAAGGCTACTCACTGCCTAATATTGAAGTGAAAATTCAGTCTCAGTGGAAATATGGGCAATAAAAATAAAATGTTGCGAAAGAGTTTTACAAGAAAAAGACGAAAAACTCGAAAAAATGATGGAATGTTTGGGTAAGTAGGATGATTACGGTATTGTATCATAACATTTGAAATTTGTATTTAGTTTAGTTTACTTACGAAACTGTATAAATCTATAGAAACGGCATTGACAATTTCTACAAACATTTTGCTAAATCCAAAAACAAATAGGTGCACTCTATTTTGATGTCTATAGAATGCATATTTGAATGCGCCTAGTGCAAACGTCTCTGGTCGAAGCAACCATCGAGGCGATAGCCATATTGCAATAGTAGGTATAAGTAACAAAAACAAACTTGCAGATAAATCAGAGTGCGTTCGTAATTATTATAATAATATAAATACTGCACACTAGTTATATATAAAGCATTTTGATTCTTTTGTAAGATTATTTTTATAATATTTATTGAGTCATTAGACCAGTGCCGATAATTTTTGAAAACGAAAAAAGTCACAGTAGGCTGAAACCCATTGGAAAAGAAAGAGAATATAACAAAAATGAAAGGAAAAATAATTTACGGGCGATCCGAGGTCGGGAAGTGGGGGTTATCTCGATTTCCGGCAAAACTACAAGTCTTATGGAAAAAAGTGTAATAGCAAAGTTGTAGGTAATAAAAAGATCTACAACTTTTGTATTCACACTTTTTTCAAGTAACCTCAAAATTTATGTGAAAAATTCAAATAACCAAGTTCTTGGTTTTTTATTTTTATCTTTTACACAGCAATTATTTTTTACCGAGTTTTAAAAAAGCAGATATTTTCACGTGAGAATTTTCGATTGAAAATTAGGGTGCTTTTTCGATATTAGGTCAAAATAAGGTGAAAAAAACAAATATTTTAAATCAATAAAAATACAGTGTGCTTGAAACATAAAAAGGTAAGTATTCGGCAAATTTCGCGAAAAAAAAAATGCTGTGTAAAAGATAAAAATATAAAACCAAAAACTTGGTTATTTGAATTTTTCACATAAATTTTGAGGTTACTTGAAAAAAGTGTGAATACAAAAGTTGTAGATCTTTTTATTACCTACAGCTTTGCTATTACACTTTTTTCCATAAGACTTGTAGTTTTGCCGGAAATCGAGATAACCCCCACTTCCCGACCTCGGATCGCCCGTAAATTATTTTTCCTTTCATTTTTGTTATATTCTCTTTCTTTTCCAATGGGTTTCATCCTACTGTGACTTTTTTCGTTTTCAAAAATTATCGGCACTGGTCTAATGACTCAATAAATATTATAAAAATAATCTTACAAAAGAATCAAAATGCTTTTTATATAACTAGTGCAATATTTATATTATTATAATAATTACGAACGCACTCTGATTTATCTGCAAGTTTGTTTTTGTTACTTATACCTACTATTGCAATATGGCTATCGCCTCGATGGTTGCTTCGACCAGAGACGTTTGCACTAGGCGCATTCAAATATGCATTCTATAGACATCAAAATAGAGTGTACCTATTTGTTTTTGGATTTAGCAAAATGTTTGTAGAAATTGTCAATACCGTTTCTATAGATTTATACAGTTTCGTAAGTATACTAAACTAAATACAAATTTCAAATGTTATTATGATACAATACCGTAATCATCCTACTTACCCAAACATTCCATAATTTTTTCGAGTTTTTCGTCTTTTTCTTGTAAAACTCTTTCGCAACATTTTATTTTTATTGCCCATATTTCCACTGAGACTGAATTTTCACTTCAATATTAGGCAGTGAGTAGCCTTAGTAGTCCGCCACAGAACTTTAGTTCAATTCACACACTGTTTTCAGTCATAAATTACTTGAAAACTACAATCGAATTATGCACAGAGCGTCCGGTGCCAACCATCCAAGTCGAGCGCTGCCCGACGACTAAAGTATGACCGCGTAAACGATTGTCACCACTATGGAGCGTCAATAAGATTGAAAATTGAAAATGATATTTGTGTTGAAATGTGACGTAAGCTGCGAATGGGCATTTATTTTACTGCTTTTCTTTAGATTATTTAAAATATAGACATAAAATTAAATAATGGTTTGGTTAAAGTTTTAATAAAATGGAAAACCTACTAAATTCTTAAAAAAAAACTGTTGTTATCGCTGGAAATACAGAGATCTTCGACGTCAAAGTTTATTTTTGTGCTACAACTTCCCAATTTTTTATTGGGAATATCAAACTATTATTTATTATTCTGTTCGGTTTAAATTCTTCTTTATACCCTTCTCTGTTCACTGTATTTTTCGCGTTACTTATTTTTATTACATTACGTCATACTCGACGTTCTAAGAAACCAATTTTTGGGAATATTGAGATAACACCCCGCCTTAACATAATACAGATGACTCGTGACGTTGTTTTTTGCCAGGTGCCTGAAAAGAATAGATATTAAGCACTAAGCAATAAGCAATTTACAATATGATTTATTTATGTAATTAATACATCTATTTATTTATTTCAGGCCAAAGGGCCGGGCTATTATTAATCAATAATTATTTAGACTTACCGAAAATACTGTGGGAACAGAGTAATCATGTAATCTCATTACATCAAGTGTTCTATTGAAACTGCTTTCTTCAAAGTGAAGTGAACAGAGGTACCATTCTTTATGTCGCGGATTAATATTTTCTTCACCAATAGCCTCTAACCACTTTTTCTTTAATCCTTCATTTTTAGGAAACCTATAAAAAAGGTAAGTATTTTGATCAATAAATCATTTTGGTTAGAGTTGCTGAGTTGTTATCTAACTAAAATAAATAACTATTGAAAAAAAAAATATTAATATTAATAAATGTCGATGTCTTATTTTATCATCATATAAAACTGTCTCCCGGTGCTGTAACCAAGCAAAGTCAGTCGGACCGATTAGGACACGCAGAACGATTTATGTTAACATCGCTGATTGTACCGATATCGTTTCAGCGGAGGAACTAGTTTCGGAAACTATTACAGCAACGGTACAACACTATTCCACTATGACATATTATTGTAAACAAACGAATGAAATAATAAATAGGTCTGTTATACGAAAATGACCCCAAATATACCTAACCAAATATACTTTAGCCTTAAAATCACGATTGAGTAACAATTTGTTCATCGAACTTGTATGAATTTATGTAATAATGCATGAAAACCGGCTACTAACCTATGCAAAGACAATTGAGGTTGATTTCCATTCTTTCTTGCACCACACTTCACAATATAACACATAGGCATGTTGGTTTGCTGTTTTCCAACATTTACATTCATTTTTAAAGGTAAACTTGTCGTAATATTCTCGCAAATCTCAATAACACAAAAAATAAACAACCATTTGACAGCACAACTACCACGAAACTCGTCGCCACAGACTAAATAGATGTCGCATAAGATGGCTGATAGGGCACTTACCTACAACTGTCCCTACGTCACGAAAAAATGTTACCATAATGAGCAATAATTTAAATATTGTTGTCTCTTTTATCACATATGATTATTTCATTAGAAAGAATGAGACAAAACAATATTTCACAGTCTGTATCGTATTTCACTCATATTTGTATGCAAAGTGTATGTCAAATATAACGCGGCGCATCCATGTTTTTCCTATCTCAATGGACAGCACCAACCTGTCGGAAAATGGGTTGGTACCATGTGACGGCCAACTCACCACCGCGCGCGCTCACTGGTCAAATCAAATAGCGCACGCTTCCCCGGCTTCCTGTTACTCACGCCGTTACCGTCGCATTTCACGAAATCACTGCCACAGATTGCAGGAAAGCGAGAGAAAAGATATTACACATCAATACGAGTAATTATGGAATACGAGTTCCCGTTCCGTCGCGGTAGCAAAACCGCACAAACGGCTCGTAACATTAATTACGTGTACGGAGTGAACACTACAAACGAACGCACGACTCGTTATTGGTTTGAACGCTTCCGACATGGAAATTTTGATTTAAAAAATGAACCCCGTGGTCGCCCGAAAACTAAAGTACACAAACAAACAACGACGAATTAAACGCGATAGTGGAAGCTGACGATACTCAATCTACTATTGAGTGAGCAGCAGCTTTCAACCTAATGTTGAAAGCTGTTCAAACATCAAAACAATATTGGTCCATTTGCGTCAAATTGGCAAGGTAAAAAAAACTTGATAAGTGGGTGCCGCGCGAACTGAACGATCGCCAGCGCGACGAACGCGTTGAGGTATGCCTTGCGTTGCTTAACAGACTCGGAAACGTAGAGATTTTGAACCGCATTGTCACTTGTGATGAAACATTTATTCTTTTTGATAATCGTAAGCGGTCATCACGTTGATTAGACATTGGTTCAGCACCTAGGCAATGCCCCGAACGAATACTTACCCCTAAAAAAGTAATGGTCACTGTTTGGTGGTCTAGTGCCGGTTTAATTCATCTCAGTTTCTTACCAAATTGCACCAGCATTACTGCGGATGTGTACTGTGAGAAACTGGACACAATAATGGAGAAGCTCGCAAACCTCCGGCCAGCCTTGGTCAATCGCTCGTCCCCGTGCTCCTACACGACAACGCTCGACCTCATATTTATTAAAGATGGGTTTGCTCTTGACTCTAGTCTAGGTCAGTGGTGACAGAGACAGAGTCGACGATGGAGTGAGCTTACCCAGAAGAAGCCTGTTCACTGTCACTTTGAAAAGATTATGATTGTAAGCGTTCGGAAACACAGACGCAGGTAGAGAGTTCCACTCTTTTGCTGTGCGCATAACAAAAGACATTTCGAAACACTTAGTGCGAATTGGTGGAATAGCAACTAGGTAAGGATGATAAGTTGCAGTGCGTCTAGATGACCGACGGAAGAAGGGGGCCGGTGGTATGAGGTCGTGGAGTTCTTGGGCACACTCACCGAAGTACAATCTGTAGAAGACCGACAAGCAGGCGACCTTGCGGTGATGAGCCAAGCTGTGAAGCTTGGCATCCACCAGTTTTACGTCGCCAATGAGCCTCTTTGCTCTGCGTTCCACCGAGTCAAACGCGGCAAGTTGGTACTTTACTGAGCCATCCCAAAGACATCTACTTTTCCAAAATTTGGACAACAGCTTTTGGCAGGGAAAACATTCAATACCCAAGAGGCTGTACAAAATGCCTTTAAAGAGTTGGTTGGCTCCCGTACACCTGACTTCTTCAAGATGGGCATTGAAAAATTATCACTGCGCTGACAGAGATGCATCAATAGCAAGGGTGCATATTTTGATCCATAGAAATAAAAAATATTTATATAAAAATTACTTTAAATTTCTGTATAACTACTAAACGTTAAAATTTCATAGGTAAAGACCAAATATTTTATGATATCTTTAATATTTATTTGTTTGCATGTCAATTTCTTACAACGAATACTCGTTTTATTTAATTTTTATATTACAGAATACATTTTATCTCTTTCGAAATTAATTCAATTTCTCAAAGAGAACAATAATGTCTTTTGAATAATACTATTTTACAGGCTTCGTCGGACAACATTGCTGCGCCTGCGTCGCCGGCGAAACCTGCACCACCTCCAAGAGAAAGGTGTATTTATGGAGGAAATTGTTATAGGTAAGTTAATATAGGAATTATAATATTGATAATTGTGCAATTAAATTGTGGTTTGGGTCTAGCATTTTAGTACTTTGGTATTACTTGTCATTATTTGTTCTCCTATATAGTAGTAATGAAGCTAAACGAGAAATATTCTGCACCTGAGTTTCATCAACTCGAAATCGAAATCAGCAAGTCTATTTGCCAGAAATTTTTGGTGGAAATCAGCCTCAAAACCATGACGTAGGTACAAAAAAAGTCGGAAGGAACATCCCCTATGTCCCGTCACAAAACTGTGTCCCGTAATGGCGGCGGAGATTATTTATGTGTCAGAATGAATTTAGGGTTGCCATGTTAGCCAAATTTGCCCATTTATTATTGTGTTATTACAAATACAATACGGCAGACAAGTTTCTTGGGAATGTAGGCAGGATTATAGTACCATTTGAAAAAGTTAATGGTCAGGACAATCTCCCTATTAAATAATAAATAATGCATTATAATTATAACACAGTTAATAATTGAAAATATTTTAATGTTCAAAATGTTACTGTATAGGTAGTGTTTTTTACTTTGAGAGGTTCAGAGGTGGTGAAACTGTAATATATTAATTGGGATTTGTAACAAATGGATTAAATTTTGGACAAGATTGTAAAGAGAGCTTGTCCAGTGTGTGTTCTCCTATAAAAAAAAATACAAGTAAAACAAATAAAAGAATTTCGGGCGCCGTGGAGATTGCACACTATGTTTTAATTCCAAAATTCACTAATCGATGAGAAGCATGTAACGATGTTTAAATCTCGTTACAAAACCGAATCGTTAAATATATTTCCCGATAAAAATTTAATAAGAATTATTTTGTGTTCTGTTTCGACGAATGTGTGTTCAGATTATAAGTTTATAAAAACGTTTTCATTGCCAACAAAAACAAAAAACGTATTGGAGATGGAATACTAATTTGGGCCCACATTTTTGAATGGAATGACACTAATAGGGGTAAGTATGTAGATTAGGCAAAAAAAGTAGGAGGAAAAGTTTCAATAAGCATAAGGAGAAGTTTCAAAATAAATGCCATGTTAGCTTAGATAGAATTTAATATTGACCTTTTGAGATACTGCATATGTAACAACACGCCGGAGTCCTTTAGTTTTATAAGTCATTAGCTTCAAAATGTAAACTGTTTTAAATTATATTGTTACATAAATATTAGTTACATCATTAATGTTGAATATATGTAATATAATTATATGTGAGAACGATGTAAATAAGACGTACACGTTGAGTGTCCAGTGTACAGCAAATATAAATTTAAACAAAACAATCCATAATAAAATAATTAAAATAAGCCGTGGTGGCTAAGAGATGACCAGTCCCAACTGACAGCGCCCGTTTACGAACAAGACGCATGGATCAGCACCATTCAGCTCAACCATTTTGAAGGGAGCTAAATGATCCAACACACGCGCCACCGTCAGCGAGACATTTGAGTGAGCATGACATCTATCAGCCGCCAGGGCACATTCAAGTCTATGAAAGACATTACCCGGTAAATGGTAGCTCGATAGTACATAGTACTCACACTTGTCCTATGCAATTATATAATAAAAGGAGATTGAGTTTATACAAAGCAAAGGTAGTCTTACAATCTTCAGCAGCTCCAACAGTATTTTCAAATGTTAATCAATTAGTTGTGGTTGTGGAGCAGGATCAGCATTGAGCCAGGCATTTTTATCAGCGATATAATCCCCCAACTTATAATATGCCTGGCTGCATAGTGTGCGTTTTGAATTTCGTAAACGCGAACACGCAGTGCGCAAACTTTGAATTTCGTCTCATTCAGTTGAAGTGAATATTGGCAACACTGGCCCTGTTGTGAATTATTTTGTTCTGGCGAATGAAAATTGATCTTATTGTATAAAATCAAGAACTAAGTCATTGAATTATTCATTTACCTATGAATCGTGATTCCTGTTTTTTTTTCTTCGGATCACTACGTTTTTTACACCATTTCACCACACGAGACATCATGCTGTATTTTTATAGTTTTTTCGCCGCGTACATGTGTTGATTGTGTTGACGATTGCGCGCGTAATGGCTGGCTAATGTTTGAACGTGTGCTTCGCCTGTACGTACAGCGAGCTGGCTGACTCTAAGTGACACTTTTTTGTTTTAGTCAGAATCTGTCAGACTTTTTTTGTACGTCCATTTTCAAAACCTACTGATTTTTTCCTGAACACCACATGCCATTAAACTTAAACCCATGTACATAGTTTCTTCTTTTCGTTTTGACGGTAGGTACATCTGTTTCCTACGTTTATTTTGCAGAACTCGTCATAATGTAGGGACCAGTTGATTTTCTTTTTCGCGATTTCATATTGGTCCCATAGTAAAAGTTGTTCATAATGATGAGTAAAATGACACCTTAAAAGGTTGATGGTATTTTACCAATAACCCTGTATAGGAATACATGACTTTTTATGTGGCCTGCTCAAATGTCCTGCAGATCCGGTAGCCGTTTAGGTTCATAATGTCCAAATCTCAAAATGTACAGAAGGTGCAAGAAGTCCACATCCCAGAATGTCCATGTCCCAAAAAGTCCATATCCCAAAATGTACATATCCTAAAGTGTCCATATCCCAGAATGTCCAAATCCCAGAATGTCCATGTCCCGAAATGTCCATAATACATACCAGAGTGTCTATTCTACTATAAGCTAACAAAATTATATGGTGGGTTAAAAAAAACAACTGTTTTCAATAAAATTGTCAATCATGTATTATAATTAAAAAAAAAACAAAGCATTTATAGAAATATAATTATGTGAAATAAAGAACCAACCAACAACAACCAACAACTCCAACAATCCAACCTCCAACTCCAACTTTCGCAAGATACTCAAGTGGCTCCCCATTCGACTTCGCAGGAACTCTCGGATATTGTGTCTGCTATTCAACCTCCTTCACAACCCTAAAACGCCATCCTATCTGCGGGAGCGTTTTTCCTACGCCCGACCTTCAGATCTTAAGTCCCCTCCCCACTCCACCGACTTTTACTCCTACTCCTTCACTGTGCACGCGGTGCGGTTGTGGAATTCACTTCCGCCTGACATTAGGGACTGCCAAACTGTTGCAGTTTTTAAAAGAAGAGTGAAAGAACACTATCTTTCCACTTCGTCATAGTTGCGTATATATTAATATTCTAGTGTTATTTATTTTAGAAGTATGTATGTATGTTTGTATGTATGTATGTATATTCTCATATTATTTGTTTTATTTTATTAAGTGAATTATTTTTGATTTTATGTATTTTATTTTCTCTTTTACTCTTACACACGCTGTCTACATCTCTAAATCTACTATCCTATCGCAGGTATGCTGGAAGAGATTTCATTAGAAATAAGCATCACCTTTGTACCTATTTTTCTGTTATTTTCTTCTTGTCTGTTTATATAAGTGTGTACATAAATGGTTAAATAAATAAATAAACTAAATGTTTCATTTTGAACAACTATTAATCAACACATTGTTTTATATAATTTTCTGACGTTATACTACCACGCATACGCCACTACTTAAACAAGGAAAGACGCAAGTAAATCGTTTTCGAATACAACTGTTTTATAGTTATATTATTGTTCTGTAATTCCGTTATATATTTGGAATATCGTCTGTCGAATTCAATATCCCGTATTCTTCGTGTATTTCTGGATTTCTTGAACAATGAATTTACCATCTGGCTATCCCAATGTTTGCTTTCCTTTCTCAACTTATATAAAAATTTTCCTTTCTCAACTTATATAAAAATAAATAAAGGTTAGAGTTTCTTGGAATCCGGCTTGGTTTTGACTCGATGATGCCATCCTTCTAGCGCATTCGTCGTTCTGTGACGCTGTCCTGCAGTGCTTAATAACTCAGGAGATTTTTTAGGGTACCATTGATTTTCAAAGTCAAATCAAATCAAATCAAAATCAAAAGTCATTTATTCAAATTAGGCTGAGAATCAGCACTTTTTGAACGTCAACATCACATAAGACAGTCCCCGCAAAACGCCCACCCTTCACCACTTCCTAGTGCTTTAGCTGGGAAGAAGAAGTGGCGGAACAAACTCCCCAGCAGCACTGCTGTCTGTTCAGTTAGGAGAACTGGGTTCTAAATAGTAATAAGTAATTAAGATTACGAAACACAAAAATATTAAAATTATTTGCCATATGTCAGCTAGCACACGCCAATATTTAAAACTATACTCAAGCAGAAATAAATAAATTAAAAAACAAAAACGCAAACAGAACTTAATACATAATAAAAAGCCTCCTGGCATAAAGGGCGTGCCCGCTTACATATGCAATGCTGCATTATGTTTATATGTATATAGCTGTAACTTGTAGCCACAAATGATAAACTAGGACCTTCGAAGTAAAATAAAGAAACATTAATTACTAATAACAATAACAAAACCATAGTCAGCAAGATGACCTGTCACCACAAGCAGCACCCGTTCACGAGCATAACGCAAAGATCAGCCATTACCCCCCTCGCCATATTTGAGTATCGACGAAAACGCCTCATTTCTTCAGATTCCGGAGCCTCGTCTAAAATAAACCTCCACGCAGCAGGTATGTAATTAGCTGGTAATAATGGAGTCATCGCACACTTCCTAGTCGTATTTCGCCCTTCCCTAGTTTGGTCTAAACCAATTTGTTTGGACTGTTTCCAAACAGCGTCATTAAAGTGATGATAACAACCAGTCACTTTGGTGTCCGGAAACACCGACGAAACGGCATTAATAATGGCAGTTTCATAATCGCATTTGAAATTTTCAATTTTAACTTGCAGCTTTTCTTTGATGAGCGAAAACAGGCGTACATAATATGTACGCCTCTTTTCGCTCATCAAAGACAAATCTGAGCAAACATATTATGTTTGCACAGACTTGTCAGGTAAGAGCGCGTAAATAACTGGAATCACATTTGTACTCATATCATCCGAATCAAAATCCCTGTGTATAACAAACATCTGGTAGAACGGCCTAGGCGCTGACTTGAAGGTCCCATCCGCAAAGTAATTTCCAGGCTTTTTCAGACATTTTTGAGCAACCTTAGTAGCAAAAACAAATATTTTTTTGGTGTCATCACCACCATCTTTACAAATCAAAAAGTTTCTCGCTAATACTTCAGGTATTTCAATGCTCTCCGTACTATTATGTTTTAATATATCTATATGTCGCATCAGGGCTGGCCGAGATACGAAACATCGGGTCTTCTTCGCGATCCGACATAGTTTTTGTAGGTGTGGGTACTCGAACGAAAAGATAATTTGAATTCAAAATAACTAAATAATAATAAGACTAGCGAATGAAATAAACACGCGCGTCGGAAACAAACACGTGCGTTGGTACTGAGCGTTTGCCAAGACTGTCCGAGCTCGACTGTCAACTGTAGACTGTCGCAACACTCGGTCTCCCCGCCCGTCCTCGCTGCATCCCCTCCACCGACGATCGTGTCCAAGCGGTAGGGCTCGCTTGCGTTTCCGATCACATGATTATTCGTTTACGATTCAAATAGTTAGATGGCGCTGTCCGTTGTACTGTGGCGCCATCAATCCACGACATATATTTAAGTTTTTTTTTCGATCGCGGGACAAACTACTCTTAATGGACTTATATGAAGGTATCAAGTCTTGGTCCCTTGGAAAATCCCTTTTTAGTTTTCTATAAAACTGTTCATATATCTCCTTTACCGGTCCCAAATTTTTACACACTTTTTTTTCAATGATGCTATTTGTTTTTTGATTTCTGCAATGGCAATATTTTTCTCGCAAGAATGTGACGATGTTCTTAAAATACGTTCTTTTTTCTCATCTATAGTAATCGAAGCAGTACAATTTCTTCTGTTTACGCACCTCCATAAAGTTGACCCGCTTGAATTACTCACATTTTTATTGAATCGGCGGCCGTTATAAATTAAAGTTGCAGTCCCTTTTTGATTAGTGACAAATTCAAATTCTTGATTCATTTTTCAATACGGTATAATTGTCACAGCAGGAAAAAACTTGTTGGATTAAAAAAACTAATAATAAAACAACACAATGATGATCATAGAAGTTATCTATTACTTCCCGTATGTGTCGGTAGGACGGATATTATTTTTATTAAAAGTACCCACATGATAATGTTTTATGATTGCGTTTAGTTTAAGTTGCAGAAAAATAGTATTCTTTCATAACATGATCCGAGTATGAATATTTATCTTAATTTAGATATGTAATTACTTTATTATAGAGGCCGTAAAACTGTACTACTGTCACTTTTTTTTTATTCACGCAGAATATACATGTGGGATTGTATATCCGAATAACAATAATCATCGTCATCTATGTTCTATGTTATAGGTTTGGTTTCCGCACTTAGTCCTTCAGTGGACCATTGTGCGTGAGCCATGTCGGCCGTCGGTGGTTATTCCAACCAGCCCACCTCCCTCCAGAAGCTGATTAGGTCTCCTGGTCTATTAAGAACATCTGTGTAAGATCTGGGTGTCCCGAGGGTTTTTGACCTAATTTGGGCGACGCCTGAGCACTCGAAGAGCACATGCGCGACAGTTTCGTCAGCCTCCATGCAAGCCCTGCATAGAGGACTGTCCGTTATGCCTATTGTGTGAAAGTGTTTGTTTAGCGAGCAGTGTCCCGTGATGGTCCCCGTCACCAGGCGCATGCCCTTCCTGTCCAGGCGTAGCAACCGCCTGGTTAGCTTGCCGTCTAGTGATGGCATGGCTTCCTTGGATTGCCTGCAGCCCGGTGACGACGCCCACCAGCTCTCTGCTTGTGTGTGGGTGTACTCCTGTAGCCACCTGCGTAGTTGGTTGAAGGGGATGGGCACGATAGGTTCCGGTCCACAGACCGACGTGCTGGATGCCCTCCTGGCCAGCTCATCGGCTGCGTCGTTACCTAGCGATCCACTGTGTCCTTTTATCCATTGTAGCGTCACTGTATTGCGGTTTGATACGGTTACCCGTTCAAGCGCATTGTGACATTCTAGTATTAGATTCGAAGTAATGCATTTTTTCCCTAGGGATTGGAGGACTGAGGCGCTGTCAGAGAGTATGCGGATTCGGGTGTCCGCAACTCTTCTGGCTGCTATATTATGCCCACACACTCTGCCTGATAGACCGTGTTGAGCATTCCCAGGGGTCTGGATATGTTTATGTTGAGGTCGTGTGAGAACACTCCGACTCCAGTTCCGCAGTCAGTTTTTGATCCATCGGTGTAAATTCTCAGTTCCTTTAGGCCTGAATGGTCGTACTGCTCCTCTTCAAGCACTATGCTGTAGTGCTTTTGAAAGCAGTATTGTTTCAGGGCCTTGTCGCAGGGTGATGCCATCATCGGCTGACGCCTGATCGCCTCTTCCCTTAAACGTTTGTGCTTGACCCTGGAGTCGTTGCTCAGGGTTCCTGCTATATGTAGCCTAAAGGTAGCCAGGGTCGCCTCCTCCCTCACAGTGAGGTGTAGGGGCGGTAGCCCAAGCATAGCCTGTAGGGCAGCGGTGGGTGCAGTTCTCATGCAGCTGGTGATCGCCGCACACGCGAGCCGCTGCAGCTTTTCGAGGTCTCTTTGGGCTGTGCTCAGTTCTGTTCTGGGCCACCAGACTACTGAGCCATATGTAATGATTGGTCGGATGACTGTGGTGTATAGCCAGTGGGTAACCCGTGGGTAACCCGTGGGCTAATCCCCCAATTCTTGCCAAGCAATCGCTTGCACTGCCACAAGGATATACTGGCCTTCGTGGTGATGTAGTTGGTGTGTTTTGCCCAATTCAGCTGTTTATCCAAAAAGATGCCCAGGTATTTGGTTTCAGTTGATAGGCTTAGGGTGGTACCAAAGAAACGTGGTAGTTGTAGTGTCGTTAATTTCCTCTTTTTTGTGAAGAGAATCCACTAGGTTTTTGTGGGGTTCACTGAGAGTTGGTGTTTGCCGCACCAATTCTCCACTATCTTCAGGGCCTGGCGCATTAGATTGCACAAGGTGTTTTCATGGGCGCCATTTATTATTATGGTTAGGTCGTCGGCGTAGCCTACGGTGAAGTAACTTGAGTTCTTTTATTAAGTTGTCTACGACCAGGTTCCATAGGAGCGGTGATAGGACGCCCCCTTGAGTGGCTGGATCACTAATATGCTCAGACAGAGAGCCGTACAAGTGCCCCCAAATGACACCACAAGGGCCATTGTAGCGAAGGGCTGCCCCCTTCGCTACAATGGCCCTTGTGGTGTCATTTACGGTTACTTGTACGGCTCTCTGTCTGAGCATATTAGTGATCCAGCCACTCAAGGACGGGTCTATATTGTGCCTATCCAGGGCCGTGCTGATGCTTTTGAAAGTGGTTTTGTCAAAGGCGCCTTCGATGTCAATGAAGGCGGCCAGTGCTGAGCATTTGTAGTCCACCGCGCATTCAATTTTGGATACCACACTGTGCAGCGCGGATTCCGTTGATTTGCCTGTGGAGTACGCATGTTGTTGTTTGTGGAGTGGTCTTGCCCGAAGAGGTCCGTCTCGGATATGCCGATCGCAGAGTCTCTCTAGGGTCTTTAGTAGAAAGGATGTAAGGCTTATGGGTCTGTACGCCTTGGGTTGTGTGTAGTCAGCTTTGCCAGGTTTAGGTATAAAGATGACTTTCACTTCGCGCCAGGCTAGGGGTATATATCTGAGTGCTATGGATGCCCGATAGATAGCCGTCAGGCATAGTGTAATATAGTCAACCCCCCATTGCAGCAGGGCCGGAAAATGCCATCAAGACCTGCGGACTTGTATGGTTGGAAGGTGTTGATAGCCCACTTTATGCGGTCTTCTGTTACTAGACTGTGGGCTCTGGACCAGTCGCGTTCCGTTGGGATCCAGTCTGGCTCTGCTTTCCAGGTCCTGTCGTCTAAGAGTTTACAGTCTGGGAAGTGGGTCTCAAGAAGGACCTTGCTGGTTTCCTGGTCCGTCAGTGTGTACGAGTTGTCGGGTCTTTTCAGCGCGCCGAGGGTTCGATCCTGGTCAGTTGCCAGTATCTTCCTTACTCTTGCGGCTTCATTGTTGTTTTCGATGGATTCACAGAACTTTCGCCAAGCTGTTCTCCTGGCGGTTCTGATTTGCTTTTTGTAAGTGTATTGGGTCTCTTTGTATAGCTCTCAATCTTCCGGTAGTCTGGTGTTCTTAGCTCTGTTAAATTGCTTTCTTAGTGTATTCCTGAGTTTACCTAGTTCGGCGTTCCACCAGGGACATCTCTCACTGTTAGTTCGAGGCGCCCTTAGCTTGCAGCATGCATGGTATGCCTGAGTTAGGTATTCTGTTAGCTTTGTTACAGTGTATTCTAGTTGTGTGGCGTCTTTTATGGTTGTCTGTGATAGGTGCCTGGTTAGTAAGGCTGCCTGGAGGCGCTTGTACCCGGGTACATCGGTGTGCCGCGGGTTTCGTCTCGGCATGGGTTTTTTAGTGTTGCTAGTTAGTGTGAAACGGATCCTTCTGTGGTCTGAGCAAGAAGGTTCTCCCGATACGTGCCAGTTTGTGATAAGGTTGGTCGCGTTTTCTGTAGCAAGAGTTAAATCTATGATAGTTTGTCCTCGGGCTGTAACCCAAGTGGGTTCAGAGCCTCGGTTAATAATGTTAAGGTTAGTAGAGAATAAATAAGTGGATAATACCTCTCCTCTGGAGTTCGATGCATCGCTACCCCAGAGCGGGTGATGGGCGTTCGAGTCGGTGCAGATAATCAGGTCTAGTTTGGTGTGCTCACAGTGCTGTACCAGGTCGGCCATTTCTTTCGGTAATCGAAGCCATTTCATGAGGTAAGCTACCTACCCATTACGTTTGATCCATTATGTACGGGACACCCTGTATACTTATTAAAAAACGGTAACAGTGAGTGAAATATTTTTCATAATGAATATTTTGTACCAATTTTGTAAAGTTTAAAAAATGTATTGATTAGCTAAAAATGAAACATTCAGTTCTATATTTAACATAAATAGGTAATTATACATATTTCATTTCATTAATTATACGTAATTACGTATAAATTATACATGATTGACAATAATTGAAAACAGTTGTTTTTTTTTAACCCACCATATAATTTTGTTTGCTTATAGTAGAATAGACACTCTGGTATGTATTATGGACATTCCGGGTCATGGACATTCTGGGATATGGACATTTTAGGATATGTACATTTTGGGATATGGACTTTTTGGGACATGGACATTCTGGGATGTGGACCTTTTGCACCTTCTGTACATTTTGAGATTTGGACATTATGAACCTAAACGCCGGTAGCGTCGTGTGACGGGTCGTTGAGCTCCCTAAAAATAATACTAGGGTTCAGCTCCAGGATAACTGATGCATGCGTGCCATTCAATTCTCCCTTCCAGGCATGGCCCTGTTTTGTTTGACTCACACATCTGTTTCGACTTGTAAAGAGACCGTGGCCTCTGTGTTTGTTTCGGCATTTCTTCTCAGGGATAAGTCAGCTAATAAATGCCGGCGCCATCTAGTTTTAAAACTTTGACAAAATTGAATTATAAGTGTCTTAGATCTACTTACAGACATAAACATTGTATTTAATTGCAGACGTAACCCTCAACACAAGGCCCAGTTTAGTCACCCTAGCGACTCGGACTGGGGCGGCGGCGCGCGCGGCGTGTGCCCGTACGGCGCCGCGTGCCGGCGCGCCGACCCGCGCCACTGGGCCGCGCACGCGCACCCGCCCGGCACGCAGCCGCCCGGCGAGCTCGGGCCGAGACCAGGTGAATATACTGGAGGTGCAGCTAATCTATTCTGTAAATATCTCACCGTGAATGCTTAGGTGAAGTGAGCTTGAATTGAGTTGTCAATAGTGTCGAACCGAATCAATGAAGTAATGGAATAATTCGACTGTTGTCATACATTGGTAGTCTATTGTCATACACGGAGTAATAGTGGCCCAGTGGTAACGGCAGCGACTTACGAGTTGTAGGTCGTAGGTTCGAACAGGCGCTTTACGAGTCTAAAACACGTAGCCGACCTTCGTCCCATCAATATGGTCTACTACGCCTTGTGCCAGTCGCTTATAGACTGCATCACATCCTGGGGAGGTGCTGCTAAAACACACTTGATAGAGGTGGAAAGAGCTCAGCGTGCTATATTGCTGTAGGCCTTCCCTTCCGCTTTCCTACAGTCGACTTGTACAAGAAGTGGGAGGTACTGTCTATAAGACAGACTTTCGTTCTGCACACAGTTCTGCAAAAGCACTCACAGCTTTGTTTATGATTCGGATCTATTGAAAGATAAACGAAGAAAGGGTACTGTGTGCAGAACAATATTTCAATATAACCAACTAGAGTACTGCTACTTGTATTGATAATGTCTTTTGCGATTGTGTTTATTTAGTGAAAGCCATCGTAAATTATCTGCCATCTGATCATATTCGACAAACGGTAACTTTTAAGTTTAAAACACCTTTGCAAAAAGTGCAAATACAATTTAGACCAATAACGACCGGCATATTAAATAGATTCAATAGTACCCTAAACAATAAGTCACATCTTCTGGACCATAATATGGACGATGCAAATAAATTGTATGAGGATTTCTTTTCAGTAGTGCCCAAATAATTCAATAAAACTTGAAAAGAAAACAAAAACTATTTGCCCTAATTTTGTTTTTAGTGACTTACTACTTTTCTACTTTAGTGTACTCGGGCACAACACGTTTCAATCGGTTCGTGAGTAAAGTAAAGAAGGTCATCGATATGTACGAAGCCGTCGCATTTTTGTAGTCATTCGAATTTGGTCGGATAACCACCCGTTGTTTACATGTTTTGTTTTTTGCTTATATTTACTTAATGCGAAACATTCCAAGCTGAATATTTTCACTATATATTTTTGACTAAATACACTAGTTTTTGGTTTGCACCTACACATCTTGGTTTGAGCTGGTTTCTTGTATTTTGCCGTCAAAGTTATGACACCATCGTTTTCACTTTTAGCAATATTATTCAATAACGCATGCATGTTCACTTTTGAAACTTTCTATGGTAATTATAAGCGTCAAGAAGGACCGAGTACAGTTTTCAGCGAGCTTATACGTTTTCTCATTTAGGCGCTGCGATATTTTTTCGGGTTTTCAAAAAACCGCGATTACTTGGAAATTATAAATATTTTCTTTAATCTCATTCTGTCACAAATACGCACAAATAAAGAGCTACTCGTGTATGTTCATTCTACAGGCGCACATGCAATGGTTTTAGAGGTACACGATTCTGCGAAACGTTACCCCAGCAGGAAATGCAATCGGGAGGAAACGCCCGGGTGTCACCATTGTGTGGATCGCCCGGAGGACACGGTGGAGCATACGGTGGAGGTCTGCCCGGCTTGGGCGGAGCACCGCCGTGTCCTCGTGGAGGCGGCGATTGGCGGTGGCGGTCTCTCGCGTCCGGCCCTGGTCCAGGCCATGGTACGGAGCGAGAGGGCTTGGGAAGCCGTCACCTCCTTCTGCGAAGCAGTAATGTTCGCAAAGGAGGAGGCGGAACGTGTGAGGGAGAGGCAAAATTCGCGCCCTCACGCCCCTAGCCGCCGCAGGAGACGCCCTGGGCGTCGGGAATCGCAGGCCGATTCCCGGCCACCGTAGGCGTGGGCTTGCGAACGGCGAGCAATGGGCAGCTCGCCGTTCGATAAGGACCAGGCCCGGGTCGACGGCGCGTTGTGTTCCACGCGCGCCTCAAAGTGATGTCAGCACTAATGACGGGGTCCGCTAGGGCCGATGCCTGCTAGGGTTGCGGTTAAGTCCGAGAGGGATACCGTGGCCCCTGGCACAGGCAACTGAAGGAACACGGGTGGGTTTTAGTCAGTAAGAGTCTGACACGCCCTCCTGCTCTGCCCAGAGCGGGAGAAGATTTCCGATGAAGATAGAAGATTTTTGATGATTTCCCACCCTCAAAAAAAAAAAAATACCAGGAAATGCAATATCTCGAAAAGCTGAAGACGCGCAAATTATATTTTCAGTGCACTTTTTTACTCAAATAATATAAGCTGGCTGGCCATGCACAATATTTCTCTCTCCGATCATTCGTTTAGAATTTTCCTGCTGGAAAAACGTTACTCTAGAAGGAATCGTTTTTTCCGTTTTTGTCCAAAACGACAAAGCGCACAATTTCTTTATGTGGTGCACATACACAGCAGATTATGCACTAATTATACGTTTCACTCATATCACTCTAGGAACCACTTTCCTGCTAGGGTAACGTACACCAAGGAGTCTTCCCGGATTTAATTAAATGCAGTAAGGGTATACCACTTTTTAAATCTGGGGACAGCAAAGACACCAACAATTATAGACCAGTATCCGTGTTGCCGGTATTCAGCAAGGTGTTCGAAAAGGTAATGCTCATTCAAATTCTTAATCATTTTACCAACAACAAAATCTTACACGATCAGCAAAATGGTTTCACCAAAGGACGATGTACGACTGACGCCGGTGTCACTTTATTAAAACACATATTTACAGCGTGGCCGGAGGCCCAAGATGCCGTTGGCATCTTTTGTGACATCTCCAAGGCATTTGACTGCGTTGATCACGAATCTTGCTCTTAAAATTTGAGCATTACGGACTAGGTAAACTCGCGCTTAGTTTAGTAAAATCTTATTTAAATGATAGACAACAAATAGTCCAAATAAATGGTGTCAATTCACTTGATTTAAAAGTAAAAATAGGTGTTCCACAAGGCTCGATATTAGGTCCCTTCCCCTTTTTAGTATATATTAATGTTCTACCCCATTTATAAAAAAAAACAACTACAAATGGTGTTATTTGCTGACGATACTTTCTTAATTTTTAAGATAAATAGACGTGCATCAAATCATGACGATGTAAATAATGCCCTGCTGCAGGTACACAATTGGTTCACTGCTAATAATTTAGTATTAAATGGGAAAAAATAAGATTTGCTTTACCGAATGTTAAAAGTAGTTATTGTGACATAGTATTGAATAAAGAGAAATTAGAATTTGTCGATAAAACTGTTTTCCTGGGGATAACGCTCGACTCAAGGCTGCAATGGGGTCCTTATTTAACATCTTTTGCAGGACGGCTAAGTTCAGCAGCATATGCTGTAAGAAAAATCCGTCAATTTATTAATGTAGATACCGCGATGCTAGTTTATTTCAGTTATTTTCAAAGTATCATGTCTTACGGTACTTTATTATGGGGACGGGATGCCGATATTGAGTCTATTTTTATTCTGCAGAAAAGAGCCATCAGAGCAATTTACAGCCTCCGCAGGCGCGATTCTCTAAGGGAACATAACAACATCATGACGGTACCTTATCAATATATCTATGAAAACATCATGTACGTAAGGAAAAATTTAAATCTTTTCAGTAAAAGAGGTGAAAGACACAACTATAGGACTAGAAATAGGGACCAATTAGTTCAACCAGTAATTTTCCGTTCCGTTATGTATTCCGTTACTATTGTTAGATTTTAGGATTTGTTATCCTCCAGCAATCATAGATATATCAATCCGCGCGCCACACCTCGGCTACTATAATAAGCAGTGTGAGATGACATTGTTTACCTGGATTAACACATAGGGTACTATTATTCCCGGTAGTTCGTTCCTGTGGGATATTTACCGACATCCACGCGGGCGAAGCCGTGGGCAATAGCTAGTTTAAATATAAACTTGTTACTTTTCAGTTTAGTTACCTGCTTTCCAAAGAATGACTGTTATGGAAGAAAAGGAGCTCATTAAAAAACGAGCAAGTTACAAAGATCGATTAACGGTATTTTCTAATTACTTAGAGGATTTTAAGGATTCCTTAGTACGAACCCAGATGAACGAACTGCAGTTACGCTGCGGTAAGATTGAACTTGTTTATTCGCACTATGAAGACGTTCAGTTAAGGTTGGAATGTATAGCTGACGATAATTATGTATACACAGTTATCAGAACGTAATGAATTTGAAGCTTCATATTTCAAAGTTGTTGCGAAGGCACAGGAATGAATCTCCAGACGCAAGTGTCTCGCGGTAGTATTAATTGGCTGGTTAGGCCACCAACCACTCAACTACCTAACTTTGACGGGACGTACGACAAGTGGTTAGACTTCCATGGCACGTTTTCAAGCTTAATACATTTGGATGACAAATTGATGAAATAAATAAGTTTAATTACCTCCGAGCTTCCTTAGAAGGGACAGTCGCCTTAGTTATACGGGCTATTGAATTCTCGGCAAATATTTATTCCATTGCGTGGAATTTATTATGTGGAAGGTTTGATAACAAGCGGCTTCTCATTCAAAATCATGTGGCAGCCTTGTTTAACATTGAAGTGGTTAATAAAGAATCCTCAGATAATATTAAAAAAAAAACATTGATATTTTAAACAAAAACCTATGTGCGTTAGAATCTCTCTAGGTAAACCAGTCAAGTTTTGGGATAAGTTGATAATTTATATAGTTACCCACAAATTAGATTCAAGGACTTATCGACGGTGGGAAGGAAAAAAGGTAATTTAGACAAAGATAACACATTAGAAATCAACCTAGAATTCTTAAGAAATCGTGCAATTTTGCTTGAAACACTAGATTTGTCTCGCATGCAGTTTAATAATAATAGTACTCCTAAATCGAACAACCATAATACATTGATATCGGTTAGCAGTGAAACAGAACCACAGAAAAATAAAAATAATACCAGTTCCTCACCGGTGTCATGCCCGCGTTGTAGTGATAAACATCATTTACTCAACTGTGCACAATTACTTGGTCTCAGCAACGAAAAACGGATTGAGCTTCTTTCTCAATACAAGGTATGTTTTAATTGTTTTCGGTCTGTTCATTATACAAAATTTTTGGTTGCAAAATTTGTAAGCATTAGCACAATACACTAGTCCATGTAGCAGGTGCTTCACAGATATATGTGCCTAATGCTTCTACTTCGCAAACGGACAGCACTGTTAGTGTAGATGTTAACTCAGCTGAAAAGAAGCCCAAAACAAATGCGCCACTATCTGTATGTGCTACAACGTATCTTAACAATAAAAGTAAAAGTCAAGCTGCATTAATGAAGGTTTATGATAAGAAAATAACCGCGAACATCTCGCTCGCTATACTGGACACTAGCAGTACTTCTTGTATAATGACAGATAAGTTATGTGATTTATTGAATTTACCAACCGTACAGGATAATGGATCTGTACAAGGCATTAACAATTCTAAAACAAATATTAGTCAAATGTGCAGTGTTTTTGTTAAATCATTAAGTGAAAACTTCACTTCTAATCTTTATTGTTTTATTTTACCAAACATAATGGGTGAAATACTATGCCATCAATAATTAAAATAATTAATATATCCATTAATAATTTAAATACTCTAAGCGATATTTGTTTAGCTGATCCTCATTTCCACACGCCATTGGCAGTGGATCTAATAATAGGGGCAGATGTTTTCTGGGACCTACTGGGGCGACAAAAAACTAACTTAGATGAAGGCACACCAATATTATTTGAATCTAGGCTACGTTGGCTAGTTTCAGGTCCGTTAATTAATAGTGGCCACGTAACACGGTCACCATCAGTTATTAAAGTTAACATTGCAAAACTCTAATGTTAGTTCTTCTCACAACCCCACACCAGGAGATGACATTCAAACCCTTTTATCTTCATATTCTGATGAAGAAGCTAAATGTGAAGAACGTTTTTTGTACAAAACACCACTCGATTGGCAGATGGCCGGTTTTGTGTTAGGATCACTCAGACAATCACACCATATTCTAGGTGACTCACTAGCTAGATCAAAACATTGTCTTTTTTCGAATGATGAACGTAGATTTAAAAGCTTTAAAAACTGTTTATTGCGATTTCATGAAAGAGTACATTTCGTTAGGACACCACACACACCACAAAATTAAGAGTAGTGTTTAATGGCAGCAGGCTTACTACTCAGGTGTTTCATTTAACAACTTAAAAATAGTAGATCCAGTTGGTCAAGACGACTTAATGTCTTTACTTCTTACATTCAGAAAACATAAACACATTATTTCTGCTGATGTAGGAAAAATGTATCGACAAGTGATTGTACACAATGTACACCCTGATGACAGACACTTACAAAGAATAATGTGGCGTGAACACCCTTTGGAGTATTACAACCTATGAATTAAACACAGACTTATGGAACAGCAAGTGCACCATTTTTAGCAACTCGGTGTTTAAAACAAGTTGGCTTAGATTGTAAGGATGAGAGGATTACTGGTATTAATAATCCGTGATTTTTATGATGATGACGTGGGGATACAATATGTGACCTCACAAATATCCGCCAGAAAGTCACTGCCAATTTGGCTGCCGCTGGTATGCCACTAAGGAAGTGGAAGTCCAATAATATCCTGGTTATATCAGCCACAAGTTCATCATTAAATTTAAACATTGGTTCAAACGAGCCAAGTAAAACTTTGGGTCTTAACTGGCTAACACATTCCGATGAGCTCTTTTTTTACCCGACTGCGCCAGAAGGAGGGTTATGTTTTTCGAGTGTATGTATGTATGTAAGTATATATGTATGTATGTATATTTCTTTGGCACGCTCTATAGCCTAAACGGCTTGATCGATTTCAGCTTGAGAGGTGCCGTTAGATTCGTCTTAATGGTGAGAGTGGCACTGGGTATACCAAAATAGAAAATGGCCGAGTTTTGCGGCATATAGTGTCTTCAAAAAAATTTTTTTTCACAAAACCTATCGAGTGGGTGATCAAAATAAAGGGTTTCATAAATAGCTTGCAAAAATGTATGCAACTTGTATGTTTCATGTAATTTGGAATGAAAAATGCTAAAATAATAGGTCAAGCCTATGTTGCTTTGAGCTGAGTTAGGACGCTTGAAGGCCAATTTCCCATAGCCCTCCCGTCACGGCGTTGTGGGAACACCGCTGAGTTTTAGTGGGTATACTGTCGAGTGCGGATTTCGACAGGAGTCCCACATACCCCGTCTCGTCCCCCACGAGCGGGGATGCATAAAGCATTTCTCAGCGACAAAAAAAAAAAAAAAAAAGGACGCTTGAAGGCTTGGCTATTTGGCACTTAATCCAAAATAGCTTTTAAATAACCCTCACGACCAAAGCTCCTTGCAATAACTAAATCGTCTGCGAAATCTTTCACGTTTGTAAACTAAACAGCTGGAAATAAAAAAAATATTAATTAAATAAACAAAAAAACCCGACTGGCTTTTTTTAATTAGTAATACGTGAATATCGAATAATGTCACAAAGCTTGAAGCTGTCAGTTACCTCCGAAATATTCGACCCTCTTGGTCTACTAGAGCTCCTTGTATCATAAGTAATACTAATAATGCAAATACTTTTACACAAATTATACCTAATACCGAACACCTAATTACCACCAGATGTCGCTAAGACATGGAAAGGTATTGTTGATAGTTTATTTATTTTTGAATAGTTTTCGCATTTCACAGTTAGTTTTTAGTGATTCTTGGAAGGTGATAGTATTACACATATTTTGTGATGCATCACAAACCGCTTATGGTGCATGCATCTATGTAAGAAGTATTAATAACAAAAAAGCGGCCAAGTGCCAGTCGAACTCGCCCATGAAGGGATCCGTAGCAGCAAGTAAATGTTTTTTTTGAATATTTTTATATTTGAATTGATTGAATGTAAGGTAAAATGTGGTTTACGATTTATGACGTATTAAAAAAAACTAGTCACTAGATCTCGCTCAAACCAATTTTCGGTGGAAGTTTACATGGTAATGTACATCATTTTTTTTTTGTTTTATCATTCTCTTATTTTAGAGGTTACGGGGGGGGGGGGGGGGGGGGGCACACATTTTACCACTTTGGAAGTGTCTCTCGCCAAACTATTCAGTTTAGAAAAAAATATATTAAAAACCTCAATATCATTTTTGAAGACCTATCCATAGATACCCCACACGTATGGGTTTGAGGAAAAAAAATTGAGTTTCAGTTCTAAGTATGGGGAACCCCCGAAATTTATTGTTTTTTTTTTCTATTTTTGTGTGAAAATCTTAATGCGGTTCACAGAATACATCTACTTACCAAGTTTCAACAGCATAGTTCTTATACATAGTTTCGGAAAAAAGTGGCTGTGACATACGGACGGACATACAGACAGACATGACGAATCCATAAGGGTTCCGTTTTTTGCCATTTGGCTACGGAACCCTAAAAATGAAGTTATGGTGCATTTGCTTACAGCAAAGGGCGCCTATCAAGCTAACTACAATTCCTCGGCTCGAGCTCTGCGCCTCCTTGGTTGGTGTGAGGCTATATATGAAAAAGTGATTGAGTCACTTGGCGCGCCAATTCAAAGTACTTTTAATTACCCCTAATCAAACCTTTCTCGACGTAAACGCACCGAATGAATGCCCGAGTAGCATAATTATTTACGTTACGATTTATTAATACTAATTGTAAAAAGCAACCACCAACTACTACATCTTAGTGAAGATGAATTACAAAATGCGTTAAACTTAATTGTGAAACTCACTCAAATATAATAATTTCCCGAATATGAATTATTAATAAAAAATCAGTGCCTACCAAAAGGAAGTCCGCTGACTAAACTTAACGTTTTAAATTAATTACCGTTACTAATACAGTCGACTCGATTTTCTAAACTACTAGCTGACCCCGCGAACTTCGTACCGCCTAACATTTTTTTTTCTCTCCGTATGAACCAGCCTTGTACTTCAAGGAATATTCTAAAAAAAGAATTAGCAAAATCGGTCGATCCGTTCTTCTTGAGTTATAAAATTACAACGAAAAGTGGCATTGATTTTTATAGATAAGGATAATTTGAATTTAAACATAAAACTCTAATGCATGTAGGACCACAACTAGATAATATTGGCTTGTATAAGAGATACTTACTGGCCAATAGGAGGTCGCAACCTGGCTAAATTGTGTTATCATCGTTGTGTCGTTGGCAGTCGCATTACAGCTAAACCAACTAATCCCATTATGGGAAACTTACCTGATCGACGGGTGGCGTCCGGTGGTCATCCATTCGTATGTGTTGGGGTTGATTACGCTGGACCTATACTGTCAGCGTCTGTGAGTTGGTGGGTGTCTTCACCAGTCAAACTTATTTTTTAGCACTTCTTTGTTTAATGTCTTGCAGAGGTAAACCTACGCATATAATATTCCGACAACGGAACCTCGTTTGTTGGCGCTTATAATGGAATCGGCAAATTTTTGAAGGCTATCAGCAGTTCGTTGTCTGGTAACATGGCCGCTGAAGGGATTAACTTCAATTGTATTCCTCCCTACGCTCCACATCTTGCTGCTCTTTGGGAGGCGGGTATCAAATCAATGAAGTTTCATTTAAAAAGAGTAATGGGAAATTGTCATTTAATTTATGAGCAACTATATACAGCATTGGTTCAAATCGAAGCACTCCTGAACTCGCGCCCGCTCACGCCGTTGTCATCGGACCCTAATGAGTAATGATCTGCCGCTGACACCCGAGGGGTATTCTCGTACTTAAAAAACGTTCAAATTCAAGTCGCAATCTCATCTCAGCGACAATCAATGTCAAAAACTTGTCAAAAATGTATGGAAATTGATTGTATTTTTGACAGATTGAGACTGAGATCAGACTGTGAACGTGCTTAAAATTACGGGAATTACCCCTGACACTTCCTGATAAGACGCACATCCTTGCCCGTGCCGTCGTGTCGTATGAAACTGCTTCCGTTACTCACTTGAAGCGATATGAGAGGACAGAGGCGTGCATTACGTCAGCACTTCTGGTCGAGGTGGAATAAAGGATATATCTCTGAACTACAGTAGCGGACAAAATGGAGGTCTTCAACGGCGGTCTTAGAGACTGATTGTCTTGTTATAGTAAAGTAAGACAATCTACCACCATTGAAATGGCGATTAGGCTGTGGATCTCAGCAGTCTACCCAGGACGTGACGGAATCAATCGTGTGCCCGAAATTAGAACTGCGAGTGGCACCATCCGGCGTGCATACAGCAAGATATACCCACTGCTCTAGTTGAAAGATTGCCTTTCAACGCCCGGGATGTTTAGATTTAGATGACCGTGAATTATGTATTATTTCTTCGGAATACATACGCATTTTACAGCTCCAGTCTACAATTTTTTATTTTTCCTGCCTAATCAACAAGCTTGTTGCCGGGGTCTGCTTTAGGCCCTACCTTTTAATAGTTTACTGGCGACCCGCTCATGTTTCGCACGGGCGCAATGTATGCATGTATGACAAGACATCGAGATTCCTTTCACATCGGAAAAATTACGAACTTCCATACAAACATTAATTCCCTATTTAACTTCTTTAGAGGATTAATGTGGAAAAATCCTTCCCAAAAGCTCACTTTCGTTGTTTGAAAAACTCTGGCAAAAAATTTCATGCTTCCTGACCAAGTCAGTGAATTAATGAATTGAAGATTATTATTAGTTAGCCTGAATAATATTAATGTATTATTCACCCGCCTTCCCGAGTAAGTAGCCCCACACTAGGAATTTCTCCTGTATCGTGGGTGCGTTTACAAACATTTAAACTCACATACACAAACAGCCGGACCCGGAACAACTACTTGTAGGTCATACAAATATTCGTTCCGTGCGGGAATCGAACCTGCGACACGCAGCGCAGCAGTCAATCGCTTAACCACTGCGCCAACCGTGCCGCATTCCCTAAATGATGGTGAAAACCGCATCTAAATCCCTTGAGTAGTTTAGACGAACAAAGTGGTGACACAGACACATGAAATGTGACTTTGTTTTATACTATGTATACACTTACTTGGACTTAGTATATTGCTGGCTGGTCCTCCACAACATAACAAGCCAAAGCCTAATACTGAATAGAGAGAAAATTGTATTATTTGTGCTGACAAGTTATTGTTGTTACCACCATCAGCTTGTCATCGAGAAATCATCGCCTATCCTTGTATCGCAGTGCCTTGTAACGGATGGGCCAATTAAAATTTAAAATTTGAATCGGGTATAAATAAAACTACTGATTATTTTTCATATTTATGGTTTTATTGAAAAGGTTGAACTTTGTCATTTAAGAAAGGAACACAATATCATTCATATGACTACCACGACTGGCTCGGTTTTACCCCATCTGATCAACCCAATTTTTCAGTACATTTTGGATTGTTTCGGCTTGAATCTCTTCAATGGCAACTTCGATTTCATGTTTCAACGCTTCAATAATTGTCTCTGGATAGTTTGCGTAACATTTATCCCTAATGGTTCCCCACAGAAAATAATCCAAAGGGCTCAAATCACAGCTCCGAGGCGGCCAATTGACATCAGCATTTCGGCTGATTATTCGATTTTCAAAAACAGTGCGCAAAAGATCGATGGTTACGTTGGCTGTGTGACATATGGCCCCGTCTTGTTGAAACCAAATGTCGTCCAATGACGTATTATAAATAGACGCGTCATGCATGAACATCACGGCTGTCGAAAACAGCGTAAATACCGTAGACAGAGAAACTAATAGACGAAGGGACCCTGTAACCGCAGTCGAGACAGAGATAATATGTCAATGTGTGCGTATAATGTTGCCATAGTAACTGCATTCCCCTGTTTTTGGAGTGTTATTAGATGAAGTAGGGTAAATTATTTTCAGGATTTAATTGAAACGAAACGAGTTTTTTAATTAAGATTTATTATACTACTTAAATGATAAATTATTTTATTTCTGTAAGTAGGTTTGAACAAACACTTTTACACGTCAATCATATTTTTTTTAAACTAGATGAGGTCGGCGTTTCCTATGTGACTACTCTGAGAAGAAAGGCCGAAACAAACTCAGAGGTCACAGTCTCTTTTAAAGTCCAGACAAAATCTTGGTCAGATCATGTGAAGGCTATGTAGATCGGTGTCTGCAATGGTCTTTTGAGGAAAGAACCACACATATTGAGTGGACCTGTCCAGTCAGTGCACGCATTTGTCAGTAACCGTGCAGCTCAACTCAGAACTTAAGGAGCTCAACGATTCGACGAACAATACCAAAGAAAGGACATTTTGGTAGGCCGCATCAGCTACTCAAACTGCCAGAACATGATTAAAACTGGAACAAAAACACACATAGTCCTCACATTCACAATAATTTAAAATAATATAATACTTTGTACAGTAAATATTAGTGTCATTGTATATGAAAATAAGTATACATACTTATAGCAAAGATTAAAAGTAAAAATAGTTAGCGAAATAAAATAAATTAACATTGCCTGTGCTTTATTGGAGCAACTCAATCCCAAGCCTTTTTGTCCTCAATACATAATATAGTCTTTGACAGTATAATAGGCATTCTGGCATAGTTTCCTTTTTATAAAAGATTTGAATTTATTAAGGCTTAGTGCTTTAATGTGGCTAGGAAGTTTATTATAAAAACGTATACATTGGCATCTAAACGAGCCACCTATTTTCTTGAGCCTTGTAGTAGGAACAACAAATTTGTGTTTGTTCCTAGTATTTAAATTATGGATATCACTGTACTTTTTAAACAGATTAATATTTTTATGTGCATACAAAAGATTTTCATAAATATACTGAGAAGGCACAGTCATTATATTAATCCCTTTAAATTTGTCTCTGAGGGAGTGTCTGGGACTTAATTTATAAATTGAACGAATTGCCCTTTTTTGTAATAACAAAAATCGTCTGAATACCGAATACCGTACGACATTACACTATGAAAATAACTAAAGTATACTAAACGGGCTGTCGCTAAATCAGTTAAACCACGAATTTTCCTAACGGCGTATGCTGCAGAGCTAAGCTTCTTTGACAATTTATCTATATGGGGGCCCCATTGAAGCTTGGCATCCAAAGTTTTGCCTAAGAATACTGTGGTATTTTCGGGTTTCAACTCTTCACCCTTTATGAGAATACTTGTTTCTACTTGTCTAACATGAGGTATCGTAAACTTATTACATTTCGTTTTTTTCTCGTTAAGAAGAAGGTTATTAACATTAAACCAGTTAACTACTTTTGCGAGGGCACTATTTACATTGTCAGTAACCAGCTGCTGAAGTTTGAGTTTAAATAAAAGTGAAGTGTCGTCTGCAAACAGCACTATATCATGTTTATCCTTTATGAGGTAACTAAAAAAAACACTAACACTTAGAAACTAAACACTCCAAACAATTTGAAAAAAAAACACATTATTGATGTATATACATATATATATATATACACATATACTATGCTATTATTTGATCCAATATTATTTGTTTTTATTATAGTGCGTTTCATCAAAGAAGTCCCTTCGCTGTAATGTTGGTAGCGCTTAAATGAGTGCTGCCAGGCGGTGAAAATTATATTACCCAATAAATCAGTATAAATTGAAAACGAAAATTTATTTTGGTTGTTCTTTTTGTGTGGTCACCTGGTGGTTTCAACAAAGGTCTATAGAAAATTATACCTTACGTGTAAAGATAAGTATTCATAAAATTAAACTCTTAATATAACCATAATAATTATTTATTTGCGAAATTTCTTAATAAGCTGTAATGATTAACAACAAAATTACTTTTTAAAATAACTGTGCTCCTCCAAAGGACCTACACCCGATATAGCACTATCTCCAGGGTCACTATCGTCTGAAGTATCTCCTATAGTATATCTAGTATATCTAGTCATCTCCTACTTCTATTATAAATCGATCTATTTTGTTATCAACAGTTACTCCATTGTTGAAGTACTTATCTTCTATGGTTTCTACGTGGCTGCATTCTTTTATCCACTCTTCTGGCGTGCTACTGCAAATTGCCTCTTCAGTTATTTTTACAATATTTTTTGCTTCCTGACCCACGTTTTTTTCAGCAATCCGCCTTTACAAAAGACTCCATATGAGTTCGATTGGATTCAGGTCACAATGATAAGGAGGAAGTCTTACAACTTTATGAACGTGTTCTTTTAACAATGAATCGACTTCGTAGATAGGTGGTTCTTTATGGTCTTTAATTATTTTAAAAGGTGTAGGTAGGCACCTACGGGGTAGCAGCGGGGACTAGGGAGCATCTAGTTCTGGCAATGGCAACCCTATTTTATGGCGGCGACGCGAAGTCTCACACATTCTAATGGAATTATTGGCGCTTTGTTACGTTTATCACTCTCACAAAACGTTTTGACTTTCAACACCAACTCTCTTTCGCCACTTTTAAGTGTCTTCGGCGTGATTAAAACCGTAAAACAACTATAAATCTTGGAAAAACTCAACAATGCCTACGATGCGTCTAGCGTTTGACGTTCTTGACAGTCAGGTGTGCCAATATAACGGCGAAGGGAATTCTTTCGTGAAACGCACTATACATTGTAGAGCCAATATTTTTTATCGTGACTCGGGGCATTTTTGAGCTGACGCTGGCAACACTTACATGATATAATTTATTGGTTATGAATGTTAAAAACTCGACAAAATCCTATTATCTTCAGTTTTAATGAGACATATCGTTCCGTCATGCTATGGCATAAATAATCATCATTTAAGAAACTATAATTAGGTACAAAACCGTCGTACTTACGCGTGAAAAGACACACCGGCAATTTTCTTCTCACTATCGCTTTTACATGAAATAACACGACAACGCACCATTGTATAATCGTCGATGTGAAATACGGATAATTTCTCTGTCTTCTCACTGGATTAAAATCGTTTTTTATCATAAAAATAAGCAAAATTTTAACACCAAACACAATGACGGCACGAAGTGTCAAAGTTTGTTTCGCAATTTGAGTTGCGGACCTTGAAAAAACAGGTTACACGGTAAGAGACAAAAAAATTGATAGTTGTATCTCTGTCTAAAACATTCATAGCGTAATTTTCGCTCTCTTTCTTGTGTAAGCGAGAAAGGAATCGTCACTGCGTCTATTAGTTTCTCTGTCTACGGTAAATACTGTCGGTAGCTAGATAGGTACGTAGACGCACGAAGAAAGGGACAGAAAATTAAATGTCATCTACGAAATTTTTGTTGTTGGAGAGAGATAAATATATTTCTTTAATTCCGTTGTCATTCTGTGGTGCATGCTCATTGGCCGAGCGTGAACAAAAGGAGGCATGTGGGGAAAAATGGACACACGATTTTCTTGTGTTGATATAGGTAGTAGATTTACGGGTAAAATAATATTAATTTCGATCCTTAAAAATATGAATGCAGTATTTTGCAAGAGTAATTATTGTTACCTTATTAATAAAACAAAATGTAATATTATAAACATAAAAATGTGAATAATTAAAAATTTAAAATAAAAAGTAGGTACAACAATCGTTTGATTAAATTACTAAAATTTAATTAATAATATTGATCATTAGGTTTCATAACACGTAATATTATATTCAAACAATATAATTCATCAAAATAAAAACAAAGTTATAAAACATAAACATTGATGCAAAGTACCCCATCTTCCCTTAACGGCACGTGACTTACCTCAGGCGCCAGCCGCCATTAGAAGGCATCGAAAAATATAAAATAAAATATTTTTTTCTTGATACTTACGCATGAAATTATACTTTTCTATCTTTCACAGTTAAAGTATAGTTTTTACATGTCCTAAAAACACAGGATGGCATTTTTTTTCTTTGTTTGAGGAAGTTATACTTACACAAAAGTTATTTTAATGTACGTACTGCCGCGGCACTGGTTGGTACGCGACTAAATAGAAGTACGGCAATTGCCTTGCATTCATGTTGCCACTACAGAGCGCGGGCAACGTATCTATAGTTTATATATCGTTGATGTCGTCCATGTCATTCTCTTCAATATTTGGAAACAAAATTCGTTGTGCATGGCACGGTAACGCTCACCGTTGTCGGTAACGTCGCTCCTTGCTCATTTTAATATTCAGTTTTTAATATTTTCCAATTTTGTTCGAGCGTCCCATTTTGCAAATGTCAAATTTAAAACTAACTTCCTGACAAAAAATTAATGTCATTTATCTATGGTCATTCTACCTTTCAAAGTCAAACTCAAACTCAAACTCAAAGCATTTATTTCAATTAAACCATTTACAGGCACTTTTGAATTGTCAAGTGGTCGGTCAGTCAGAAATATGAAGCTAGTTGCCCATTCCAAAGCGTAGTAGGTACCTATGGAGAAGAACGGGCAAGAAACTGGACACTCTTTTAAATTATATTGTTACATAAATATTAGTTACATCATTAATCTTGTATATAGGTATAATTATATGTGAGAACGATGTAAATAAGACGTACACATTGAGTGTCCAGTGTACAGCAAATATAAATTCAAACAAAACAATCCATAGTAAAATAATTAAAAATAAGCCGTGGTGGCTAAGAGATGACCAGTCCCAACTGACAGCGCCCGTTCACGAACATGACGCATGGATCAGCACCATTCAGCTCAACCATTTTGAAGGGAGCTAAATGATCCAACACACGCGCCACCGTCAGCGAGACATTTGAGTGAGCATGACATCTATCAGCCGCCAGGACACATTCAAGTCAATGAAAGACATTACCCGGTAAATGATAGCTCGATAGTACATAGTACTCACACTTGTCCTATGCAATTATATAATACAAAGGAGATTGAGTTTATACAAAGCAAAGGTGGTCTTACAATCTTCAGCAGCTCCAACAGTATTTTCAAATGTTAATCAATTAGTTGTGGTTGTGGAGCAGGACCAGCATTGAGCCAGGCATTTTTATCAGCGATATAATCCCCCAACTTATAATATGCCTGGCTGCATAGTGTGCGTTTTATACAAACTTTGAATTTCGTCTCATTCAATTGAAGTATGTGGGGAGGTATTTTATTGTAACATTTTAAACAGTACCCCAAAGTAATCGGCACTTCAAATTTAAAACACTAGATGGCCCGCCCTGTAGTAGCACATCTCGAGCAGTACCTACATTAAACCACCAACTTTTACAACTAATAACACCTATATTTCTGCGAATAAATTATTATTATTCTCAAGATCTATTCTATGATCCTTTGCTGATGCTTATGTGTCTAGGTGCCATCTAAATACATAATTATGATTATTAATGTTTTTTTCTTATGTCCAACAGGTATGCAAGTAGTTCGACGCCACGGCAACGTCTACTATATAAACGCACATTCCGTTAACTTTTACGACGACCATTTCCAAGTAGAAGACTCAGATGGCGATAGTGTTGACTACGATTACGAGTTTTAAATCGATACTGAATTTATCGATATTGAATCATGTTTGTGAAAAGTGGAGTTATTTTAAAGGCCTGCACAAACGAGGGACAATCCCCGTCGTACTTTTTCGTCGTTCAAAATAGATCCCTTACAAACAACTGTATTGAATAACACAGTGGACTAAAAGTACGGCGTGCGAAAAGTCCCCCGAACAACCGAGGACATCGATAGACCGGACCAGACAAAAGTACGAGGGAGTCCCCGAAAGAAATAGAACTAACGTGACTAGGCGCAGCAACGCACACAGCGAACTTTAATCCGCGTCAAGGACTACTATAGTTAGCCCGCGTTGAGCGCTCGAGAGTGACGTACGTATGCGCGACGATAACGATGACGCATGAAATCGATTGTAAAATTTTAATAAAAGAAACCGAAAAAAGAACTCCGTTATAATGATACGTCAAGAAAAGAGTATCACGACGTTTCAAAGTCTCAACCGACATTTTATAATACTTGAAAAATCTTTTTGGGTATTATTTTAACTGAGACTTAAAGTCCCTCGTCTGCGCAGGTCTTAAGTGTTCTGTTTTTTTTTTTTTTTTTTTTTTTTTTAATTACGTTGCCCCCACACTAGGAATTTCTCCTGTATCGTGGGTGCGTTTACAAACATTTAAACTCACATACACAAACAGCCAGACCCGGAACAACTACTTGCAGGTCATACAAATATTTGTTCCGTGCGGGGATCGAACCCGCGACACGTAACGCAGCAGTCAATCGCTTAACCACTGCGCCAACCGCGCCGTTTTTAAAGTGACATTAATTTAACCAGGTCAAAGACGGAATAGGAGGCAAAGGAATGAATCTGTAATCGAAGATGATGATGTCGAAGATTCTCCTGTCATTAATCTCATATTAACGGGAAAGAGAGTCCGGAAAACTGTCAATAGACAAGATTGGAGCGGCGCGGAGTCTGACGAAGAGATAGATCCATATGGGACAGATGAGTCGGACGAATGGCAACCACCCAGTGACGTCACGAGCCAGGATTTCTCGCAAGATTTATGAGTGTTAGGGAATACCTCAATATACGTTATTTTCAATTAACTTATTGGCGTTTTTTTTTTAATCTAGCTGTCTAACGGTAAAGACCCTCTGGTGTCTGCCTTAATAATAGGGGTTAAAGTATGAAATTGCCGCTTTATTCTATTAGGTACTTCTAATTGACATAGAACCTTCATGGTTTGAGATTTTTGAGTGAAACTTTTTTCACACGGTACCTATGAAGTTCTTCTTTTAAAAAAATGTGCAACATTCGATTATCGACTTTCAGTTGTTTTTTTTATTCAGCTTAGACAAGAAAGATGGATACTTCGAAAATTCGAATTATTTTTGAATAAGAGTATCGACGCGGAACTAACGCGGCAGAAACAGCTCGCAATATCAATGTTGCGTTTGGAGAGGGGACTGCTAATGAACGCACCGTGCGATTTTGGTTTAAACGCTTTCGTGATGGAAAGTTTAATTTGAAGAACGAACCACGTGAAAGACCGCCCACACAGGTGAATAACAATGAATTGAAAGAGATGGTGGAAGCCGATCCGAGCCAAACTACCCAGGAATTTGCGGCATGGTTTAACGTTACCTTACCAACAATATTGACTCATTTGCATCAAATCAATAAAATAAAAAAAATATGAGAAATGGGTGCCTCATGATTTGACTGATCTGCAGAAAGAAACGCGTGTTGAAACTTGTGTTGCCTTGTTGAATCGATACAGAAATGAAGGAATATTGGATCGAATTGTGACATGTGTTTTTCGCTTACGATTATCACCATATGAAAAATGCAATGGCTGACCCCAGGTCAAACGCCGCAACAGTGTCCTAAAGCAAAGCTTACAAATAAAAAAGGTAATGGTAACTGTTTGGTGGTCTCAGCATGGTGTTATTCACTATAGCTTTCTCCATGATCTGGTCAAGCAATAACGGCAAATGTCTACTGTGCCGAACTCCGTACAATGATAGCAAAACTAGCAGTGAAACAGTCCTGACTCATGAATCGATCTTCACCATTATTGCTCCATGATGACGCGAGACGTCATACAGCACGAGAAACCGTTTTAACTCTACAGGAACTGCAATTAGAAACCATTCGTCACCCTCCGTATTCGCCAGACCTTGCTCCAACGGACTACCATTTTTTTTCGTGATTTGGACAATTTTCTACGTGATAAAAAGATTTTTTCTCAGGAGGCAGTACAAAATGATTTCACAGTTTGTCGAATCTAGATTACGAGAGTTCTATCGCAAAGGCATAAATGACCTTCCTATTAGATGGCAGCAATGTATAGATAATAATGGTAATTATTTTGATTAAATAAATATGTAAAATAAAAATAAAAAACGAATTTAAATTTTTCAGTACAAATCGGCAATTTCATACTTTAACCCCTAATATTAAGCTGCTAAAGAGATCCCCTACTACAAGGAGATAATACACTGCAAAGTGGAAACTCTGGCTGATAAGCCACAGAGAGCAAGTACGCTGTAACGCGGAAGCTCTGGCCAAATCATCCGCGCCAACTGTCCAACTGTGCTGACTCTATCCAGGGTCTATCTCCGCCATTTTAAGCTGCTTGAAGTTTCCCGCCACTGCTGTGGAGCGTATTTCCCTTTCCGTGTTCAACTGGCGACACCGGTCTCGCGAAATCCACACGCTTTTGTTTTACTACGGAATCCTACGATCCCGTGTTCAATTCGCGTCAACTCAGCACGCCTTTGTGATCAAGTGGCGCAGGGTAAGGTTTAACAAAATCGTGTGCAGTTGAACTGAACTTTAGGGCACCCCGACTCGGATAGGTTAGGTTAGAAGGGGATGGCGGGGTCGTGTGAGCGAGCGAAGCGAGCGAATAGACCCCGCCATCCCCTTCGTGGTTATTTTTTTATAAACCACCCAGAAGTAGGAGCCCCGCGAAGCGGGGCTCCGTCGACCAAGCCCACCCTCGACCATGCATAGAATATTTTAAGGTTTGGTTAAGTGTCATTTGAGTAAGGCTAGAACTGTGCCCATTAAACATGAATTTTAGGTCAAAAGAATATTAGGACAAATGAACGTTATATTAAAAGAATATTATACATTACTGAAAACCCTTTTAAACTCTTCCATTATGCACTATGTAAACAAAACATAACCTTGAACGCACAGTAACAAACTGCAATGAGAAGCGCGCGAATCCAACTTCGGGCGCTCTCGCCTGCTTCGGCCCGCACGTTTATCCCGAACATTTACGAACGCGCTAAATCAGTACGGATTTGTTTCGAATAGACAGGTTAAAAAACCGTGTTCAATTCAATTACACACTGTTTTGTAAAACTTCTTTTAACGTTGCTTGATCACAAAAGCGTGCTCAGTTGACGCGAATTGAACACGGGATCGTAGGATTCCGTAGTAAAACAAAAGCGTGTGGATTTCGCGAGACCGGTGTCGCCAGTTGAACACGGAAAGGGAAATACGCTGCTGTGGAACCTTACGTATACACATCAGCATATCTCGCCCAGGAAATTGAGTAGGTACTGGGTGTCTTGTGAAGTTGTGAGGCAGAAGGTCTGCACAAATTATATAAAGATGAGTTTAACTTTTTCTAAAACCATATTTCTTAACCATTAATGTAACTTCTGTGTAAAAAGTGGTAACATGGGTATCGTACCCTTGCCACTAAGGTAGTGATGTAATAATTATATCTAAAATCTAGATTATGTTTAAAATGTGTAGGTACCTATTTGTGAAAATAGGATACCAAATAAATAAGGTTCTGTCCTATTTTAAATGTGTTCAAAAATGTAATTTGTGTTATTTTGTTACTAAACATTGAAAGATAAAATTATATCAGGTTTTTATTGAATATACCTTAGTAGGTGCTAGGTTCCATTGAGTTACTTAAAAGTAGGTTCAATTCCTATTTTAACTGAGAATTTTACTGAGAATATATTTCCTGAGAATTTAAAAGATTCCAGTCGTTATAGTTTCCATTCTCTTTTACGCGCATGACTTTCTCGTTCATAGACTGTGTCCATCTCAAGCGCTGCACACAACCACCAACAACGGGGACCCGGCTTGGGGCTCGGGCCCCTAAGTCCCAAGCTCCTCGGTGGCCGGCCTCTCCCCTGCCGACGTACAGGTGTTCGCGACGTCGGCGGGGAAAAATACTCGTCGCTCGAGCTCGACGCAACTACCGCGGCCGGTGTCGTCACAGCGCTTACAGTGGGGCTGGGTACCGGCGGCGGCGAGGCGGAGCCGAGCGAAGAGTCCGGAGGTGACGGGCGTGCTTGACGTGCGGCTTGTCTCGTCAACATGCTATATCTTCATTTTCCTCGTTTAATTTGTTGTATTCATTGTTGTTCGGAGGTGACAACTGTCATGTCGCCTCTATTAGTAGAATCATTATTACCGTCACTTAATAGTAACTCATGTATTGGAGCGTTACATTATATCGTAGCCAGATTTTAATTAAAATGGATTATCTCTATATGGAATTATAATAGAAACATCTGAATTCACATGATGCATAGAGTTCTTAAAAGGTACAAATCACCATAATTTGTAAACTTTTCTAGTGTTTATCATTGAAGCGCAAGGATCAATTTTAGGGTTTTGAAAAACAATGCCTAATTTTAGAACAGCGTCAATTATTTATAGAAAAAATAAAATTGCACAAATTAAGACCTACCGCAGTAAAAAAAAAACGTAGTTAAAAGCGACAACATTCCGCTGGCGTAACGCATTCGAATTATATCGGTTTAGTTAACATTTAAAGAGCAAATACTTGGATGGAACAGACGTTGCTTATAAACTAGAAGTAAAAATGTAAGATGACTAATGTCGGGCGACAAATGTCACGGAACGTATGTGAATATGAGACTTTTTTGTTAGAAACTCAATGAAACAAAAATATAAAAAATAACGTAGTTGTTTATTGAAGCTTAACCTAATAAAACTGAGAAGTCAGATCAGACGATAGGATGGCCTGGCATAGGGTTTGTATAATAATCTATACAACCTCCAGGTCAGTATTATGTATATAAGGTAACTATAACAAAAATATGTTTTTTTAAATTTTGTTTGTCCGAACCGGCTGGCCCGATTTTGACGGGACTTTCACTGGCAGATAGCTGATGCTATAAGAAGTTTTTAGTGAAAGAATTAGGGATCTGCACAAGAAAATGAAATCCCAAGCATCCGAGGTCCCTACATTTTGACGAGTTCTGCAAACAAATGTAGGGAACAGCTGATTTTTTTTTCGCGGTTTCATATTTGGTTGGTCCCATAGTAAGTTGTTCATAATGATGAGTACAATGACCCCTTAAGAGGTTGATGGTGTTTTACCAGTCACCCTGTATAGTAACCTTTTTCACGCCTAAACCACTTCGAAACACATTTTGATCAAATTTAGTAAGGAGATAGATGGCATCCTGGGGAAGGACATAGGCTACTTTTTGTCCTGGTAGCACGTTCCCGTGGGATAATTTCCGACATCCATGCGGGCGAACTGGCGATGGCGCCGGGCAGAAGCTAGTACTTACTCGTATTAAAATGTCAACTTCTTAAAGCTACTTTTTGATATACTTAATTGTCAAATAGTGGTGGCTATCAAGAATGTTCTAGTATACCGATACCATTGCAAGTCTTCTCCAAATTACCTATTGTATCATCAATATAATACGAATAGGTGGAGACGACAATAAATTACACTACATTATATGTAATGACGTATCCAGTCTGCGTACGAAAGTTCAATCAAATATATCTAATAGTTTAGTCACTATAGCTTGTCAAATATTGGCACAACCCATTGTCGGCCCATCACTACTATTTAGTTGGGTTTTAAAAAAAAACTTTTTTTTATTTTGATGTTAAGATTCATTTGATAGTTCCAAAATACTCTTATGCTTATTATTGCCAGTGTTTTCATTTAGTGTCGCATTGTTGTCTCCACATTGTGTAGTATTTCTTTTACTATGAAGAAGTCGCCTAACATGCTCATTGCTCAGCTAAATATAATATCAACATATTTATTATTTTGTTACGCGATTATTTTTACCAGACTACGGCAAAGCCAAAGGAGGGTTATGGCTTTAAGAGCGTTTATACCTTATGAGTGGCAACGTCGCAATTTAGTGTCATATTTCGTGGTTTTCAATTTTTATCATTTAATCGGAGCTATATTTTAAAAATCTGTTTAATTAACTTTTTAGAATTACGTGAAAGTGTTTAAAAAGTAAGTAAGTAAGAAAATTGATAAAAGAGGTATCGTTGGAAGCGTCATGTTGTTTCTCGGGTTATAGGCTATATGACGTTACCGAATAAAGTTTAACAAATCGTGTTTGATATCCCATGAAAGGCCATAATTAGTACTTTTTGAAAATATATGGGTTATCTATAGTTATACATACATAAATTAAATTACTTCCTACGCCACAATACGCCAATTCAGCCTATCTCTTGTCACCACGTGGGCCACAAGTACAGTCCTCAATAATATCCCTCATCATCTGTCAGATTGTGCGTCGCCTCCGCGTCTGCGGGCGGCGCAGCCAACAATAGTTTGGCAGGCTTCTCCCCGCCGCGCACGCGCAGAGCGTACACCGCCATCTCAACCTTATTCACGTTGGCGCGAGTTGTTGGGAGCTTGCGGCTTAGGAGACGGTTTCCTGTTATGCCTGGAATAAAAGTTGGAGCTGTTTTAGTACTTTGGTTAGGTTGCTGGCTTTCAGATTCGGCCATTATTGATTTCAAATGGTTTTTCAACGTCAGCCGTTTGTGTACGAGATAAATTGGATGTAGACAAAAGGAGACTGACTAGTGTGATCTAGTTTGGAAAAGTTTGTCCTACAACTCCTACTGCAGTGGACAGGGAATAAATTATTGAAATGTTAAAGACAGGTACAGACTGATAAGGGGCAATCCTTCAGTGAAACGACTATACAATTTGCAGTTGGAAACCCAGTCATCATCAACCCAGTTCTGTAAAGTTGCACATATTTAAGTATTTCATGTCAGTCTGTCTGTGTTTGGCTATAGTGTTGAATAATTAATATAATTCATGTCAAGTCTTACCCAAATACCCAGTATACAAATGTCTGACAACATTACAGGCTTGGAAGCACTCCTCGCTGTCCCCACTAGATATACTGTTGATGGCCTTCCTCATCAGTTCCCCTGTTAGATCAGCTAAACCCAGCATGTAGTCAGATTCTGGCAACATAGTAATCAGGGGCCGTTGGTTATCATCATCTGCAATGTCATACTCTAATTCTTTCTGTACTTCTGGGTAAGTAATGATCCTTTTGTCTGTCATAAGAGATAGAAGAGTCCTGGCTTCAATGTACTCCTGGAATCCAGCTGTGACTGCCCTGGAGTGCAAGTGTGCTGGGCTGTGTTCCAGCTCTAAGCCAATGCTTCTGATTGGTCCATCGATTAGCTTCTGAATTCGTTCCTTGGCCTCAGTGAGAGTATTCTCTGAAGAATCCTTTCTGAAAATGTGTTATTATAATAATTCAGAAGTCATAACAAAGCTACCATGCTATTTCAATGTATTTAGTAAGTAGGTACTTCATCTAATGATATGCTGCAATAAGTGGCTTATGCTATTTATCATGATAGGGAAAGTATAAAAGTAACTCTTTTTTTTAAATTTTTCAAAAATCACAAAAAAAAAACTGTGGCTATGGAGGCAAAAGTAACCCCATATAACTCCATAACATTGTATAACTTACAGGCTTAGTAAGGCTCAACATGCTAAACTTATGAGTAGGTATATTATAGCCCTATTAAGGTGTAAGTAGAGTGAAAGAAAGTTTATTCAAACTTCTACACATATGGTCCTTTATTTACTAACGTTGTTTAATGTTAAGTAGTGATTTGCGACTGTCTAACCATACATTTTTGACATTTAAACGTCTCCTATCTATGTGCGTGTGAACGGAGGGACCACGACGGGAATACACAATATAAAAATCCCAGGATTTAGTAGTAGACTTAAAACAATTGTACAACGAATCTGGGAATTTGTAAACAAATAATTATGTTAAAACTACAGCTTAAAAAGTATGGTCCCTCAGCTCTCACAGACCATCAGCCAGATCTCGAGAAATATTAAAAAAATGAAGGTTTCTTGAATACAGACATTTACTTAGTAAAGAATTTGTTAAGATATTTACTAAATAATAGACCACAAAGCATTAAAGATTAAAAAAAATATAACGACTAAACTGAGGTCCCTCAGTCCACACAACAAATATAAATATTTTTGTGAATATTAGTGAATTAAAATAAATAAAACATTTTTTTCCTACATGAAGTTTTAGTAAAAGTCTTAGCACGTTTTTTTTAAAAAGAAATGGAGCAGAAATATCGACGCCATTTGAAGATAGCGATTGTTAAAGCTGGTCCCTCAATCCTCACCTCCACTGACGTATGTGCGTGTGCTAGCTTGACGAAAGGAATATCAGAAAGTCTTAAGTCTTTACTTAACTTTTAGTAAAAGGTTTCTACTAAATAATGGAAACCTAAAATTGCATATTTATCTTTTAGCTGAGATAATATTATTTTAGTAATCCTATGAAAACAGAGAGTAGTGTCACCACACACTGAAAAAAAATGTAGACAGTACTACTTTGTACTTTATTTAATATGGCATTCGACAGAATGAAAACAAGGTTGTGTGGTTAAATTAATTTATACAGGGTTCTTGTACGACGTCTATCCATCAGGAGCTGATACCGGCCAAAATGCAACAAATTGCACCCCACATTATGTATCGCTGAAATTCAATAGACTTCAAGATATTTGCGTTATAAGGGTTTTTTTTTTATATTTACCCAAAATTTTACATTTAATTCCAAATAAAAAAACTACATTTTGAATGGGTGCCATTAAATAGTGATATTGTAACAAACATTCTTACATTCACTAAGCTACAATCAAAGAACATGGAACAAAACGTACCCACCCATGTAGCAAATTGAAATTGGTACCATTAGAAAGGTCTTTGAAAATATATATATTTGTTGTATGGGGGCAACTTTGTAGCTTGCGGGGGAAAAAAGATATTCGACGTTGAAAATGCCGAAAATCCTTAATAAAAGCGACCCATGCACATTCGACGTTTTTGCGATTTTATCCGTACTTCGAACTAATATGCGCTAGCGTCGGTGTGTCGTAAAAATTGGAGAGAAGCCAGAAAGAACAGAGAAGCCATCGAAGCCTATTATTGCTCCTGCATGACGGGTATGAGAACTCTAGGTGCCTGTGCTCACACTGTTAGCATAATTATGGTACTTAGGTGTTGGCAGGCACCTAGCTAGATAACTTCATAGGTCCGGCAAGTGCCTGGGATGATATAATCATTGAGAGTAACAACAGAATTTAAAAATAATGTTTGTGCTGGTCTTGTAATAAAACTGTGCTTTTTAAGATTTATGGTTTTTATTTAATATTTTTTCCATACCAAAAACGAATGGTAGGAAGCTAAGTCGGTCTCTCTTTAGGCAGAAAAAACAACTGGCCCTGCAGTCTCGACATAGTTAGCAATCGTTTTCGGTCGCTAAGTCCTAACAATCCAGATGTAAATGTTGATGTAAATGTTTGGCAGTCTCGACACTCAAATTTATCGGTTGTTACCTACCGGTACCTACCTAAAATACCAGTAACAACCGATAAATTTGAGTGTGGAGACCACCAAATATCATTACATCTGGATTGTTAGGACTTAGCAACCGAAAACTATTGCTAACTATGTCGAGACTGCAGGGCCTGGTTAATTATTTGGACTACAGAACAGAAAAAGGTGCGATTGCTACAACACTTTGCAATTAAATGTAATAAAGAAGTTATCATAACTTCGGTCTCCCATTCATTCATTCATTCGTTCATTTATTTTTGAGTTAGTCAATTAAGCCTCTTCTAAATGACACCTAGTCTAAAATGCTACAAAGGTGGGTACGGGTTCCATACAAAATTACCCATTGTTCTTTCACTTACTGAAATAAAAGTATTCCATCAGTGATTTGTTTTTTTTTGTCTACTTTTTCATTCAATACACTTACGAAATGTACATTAATTTAACCATACATCATACAATACAACCTTGTTTTCATTCCATTTAATGGCATATTAAATAAAGTACAGTTTACATTTGTTTCATTTTGTGGTGACACTACTCTATCTGTTTTCATAGGATTACTAAAATAATAATACTTGGAATCAGGCTGGTACTGGTGATACTTTGTGAATAAAGTTGTTGGTCCAAAAATAATACTGACAATTGCGTGCACTGAATGGTCAGGTCCACTCAATCTGTGTGGTTCTTTCCTCAAAAGACCATTGCAGACACCAATCTACATAGCCTTCACATGATCTGACCAAGATTTTGTCTGGACTTTAAAAGAGACTGTGACCTCTGAGTTTGTTTCGGCCTTTCTTCTCAGAGTAGTCAGATAGGAAACGCCGACCTCATCTAGTTTAAAAAAAAAATATGATTGATGTGTAAAAGTTTTTGTTCAAACCTACTTACAGAAATAAAATCATTTATCATTAATGTTATCTTGGCTGAGAGGTAATCATACACAATTTTAGGTGTAACTTAATAATTTAGTAGAAATTTTTTACTAAAAGTATAGTACAGTAGACTTTCTGATATTCCTTTCGTCAAGCTAGCACACGCACATACGTCAGTGGAGGTGAGGATTGAGGGACCAGCTTTAACAACCGCTATCTTCTGATTGTGTCGATATTTCTGCTCCATTACTTTTTTACAAAATGTGTTAAGACTTTTACTAAAACTTCATGTTGAAAAAATGTTTTTATTTATTTTAATTCACTAATATTCACAAAACATTTTATCAGTGTTGTGTGGACTGTGGGCCTTCAGTTCAGTCATTATATTTTATTAAATCTTTAATGCTTTGTGGTTGATTATTTAGTAAATGTTTTTACAAATTCTTTACTAAATGTCTGTATTCACAAAACCTTCATTTTTTAAATATTTCTCGAGATCTGGCTGATGGTCTGTGAGAGCTGAGAGACCATACTTTTTAAGCTGTAGTTTTTAACATATTTGTTTACAAATTCCCAGATTCGTTGTACAATTGTTTTAAGTCTACTACTAAATCCTGGGATTATTTTTTTTGCAAATTCCCATTGTGGTACTTACCTCAGTTTACACGCACATTCATAACTTTAAGCAGCATTTATAAATATACTATCTATACTCACGTTATAGGCGAATGTAACAAGAATATGATTCTCTTGCTCTCAATGGTGATATCGCGCGACAATTTGACTAGTCGCTCATGCCTGTCCTGGCGCTCATTCAGTTTGTTGGCAGCCTCTTTAAATATAGCAAGCACGGGGCTGTCTGCTGGAAAGGACATCGCAGTCTCTCGGGCAACCGAAGCCAGCGTGTGGTCAGAGTTATTCGGACCTTTGCGATTGCCGCGGTAGTGTTTTCCTGAAAAATTATTAGGGTTTAGGTATTATTATAATTAAAAATCTCGAGAGATTGAAAGTATTGAGTAAAATAATTGGATATTGTGTTACTTTACACAATAAAAACATTGTATAATAAACCCATGTTTTCAAGGAAATAAATGATTTGATTTGAATAACCAACTATTTTACTCAATTTTATATTGCTGAAACCGTAAAGGTTCTTGTTTAAAATCAATATGGTACCAGCTTTCATGTGAAAAAATTGAATAAATAAACTTACCTGGGCCAGGCATGGTTACAGAATGTCAACTGTTTGTATAAAAAAGAAGCTGCTTTGTATTATTATCGTTGATTAAAGCTGTTATTGAGTTTTCTGTTAAATTCGAAATTACGCCCGCTAGCCTGCGTTTATTTATATTTTGCTAAGAAGTAGTACCTACCACAGTAACATACCGATGGCGATAATGATCACAGATAACTATATACTAGTCGATAATGATGACACATGACAGTTTGACAGTACCTACTGTCTGTCAATTAGACAGAGAAACTAGTTAGGCTGCATTCCGAATTAGAACGTGAGCGCTCACAGCGATCACATCGATATTTTGCGTTCCGTATTAGATCATGATTATGACAGTTTAGAACTGTCATCAATTCGGAACGCTCGTGAATGCGCTCACAGTGGTCGCTCCATTATATATATTAGTCTATGGGTCGCTCAACGTCAAACTCAAACCTTGCTCAAAAAAGACCGATTATTCTTCTGCAAATGGAAATTTAACGAATTGGCACTTCTATTTTGTTGGATTACTCTATCGACTCGGATAACTCAGATAACTCAGATTTTGAGTTTGAGAACGACAATTCATCCAGGGATGAAACGGAGATCGAAGTACTTATATTAGCGTATTTACATGCTCCCGGCAAAGACTTACCCCGAAGTAAAATACCATGTTCATATTCATTTATGTATTGTTTGTCACAGGTGAAAAGACAGTTCTTACAGTTCGCATTATTGTATCACTTTTAACGACGATTTCTCCTGCTGAAACTGGGTAAAAGAAATAACATTCGGGTCGAATAAATTGAGCACTTACTCCAAGAGTTTGAGGTATTTAGGTGATGGCTTCCAAAGACTTCACTTTGTTTTAAATATAATTTAAGTTTACAAAATCCAGACTTGACTTGTGGCTAACAAAATATGGTTTCTGGCAGAATAGGAACGGACAAAATTTTATTATTTCTAGTAACAATCATGATGAACATGAAAGCAAATTTAAATACATTTATATTGTTTGCGGACGTCCCCAGTTCCAGTAGCCACCATAATACTGATTTGTTATCACCCTTGGTACAATTATTACAAATTAGCACGGTTGATATTGATGCACTCGTAAAGAAGACTTGAAGTATCTATAGAGGACGATGTAATCGATCTGTAATATACGGCATGTGAGAGTTTGGGTTCGGTTCGAGTTTGAGAAATGAACTTACAATGGCTGCTTTGAATGCGTTCATCTTTTTCGATCTTCTTATTTATTTATTTAACAATTTATGTATACACATATATAAACAGACAAGAAGAAAAGAACAGAAACATATTTACAAAGGTGATGGTTATTTCTAATGAAATCTCTTCCAGCATAACTGCGATAGGATAGTAGATCTGCAGATGTAGACAGCGTGTGTAAGAGTAAAAGAGAAAATAAAATAAATAAAATCAAAAACAATTCATTTAATAAAATAAAACAAATAATATGAGAATATACACCTTACCTTTTTTTTTGTGTTTATTAATTATAGAACAAAAAAAAAATATAAACATAAACATCACAAAAACCTCAATAGGTTTGTCCGGATGTTGACACACTGAGCAATCTTACAACTAGCGTACAGTCATGAGCACTAATATGTATACACTTAGCAACTTCAAAATGTGATTTTATCCTACTGTACTGATGGTAATTGTATGTGGTTACGAACATAGTATTTTGGAACTTATACTGTTATGAAATAGGTCTTATTTCAAAGTTGCAATCATTATTCCACGAGAAAATCGCTTTAAAATTTTGCATAGTGTTTACTTATTAGTGCTCGTGACTGTACATAGAGCAACACGGACCACCGGCGGACCGGTGTTGCTCTATGCTAGCGTAGTACTTAGTTATTATACACACAACACATAAAAAACCTATCTTACTTAGCTTAGCGTTTTACTAAATTGTATGTTGGCGCACTAGATCCCTATTTTAAATTAACTACCATTATTTAAATCAATGCAGAAGTGAGTGGAAATGCATAACGCATAATAAACATAATAGGGAACTTATTAGCGATTTTGTATTATTTTGCTTCTCTTTTTTTTTCTTATTTTCGTGCGTGCGTGCATGAATGACCAGTAGGCCAATTCTCGTACTTAAAAATCGTTCAAATTCAAGTCGCAATCTCATTTCAGCGACAATCAATGTCAAAAACCTGTCAAAAATGTATGTAAATTGATTGTAATTTTGACAAATTGAGACTGAGATTAGAATGCGAACGGTCTTAAAAATACGGGAATTGCCCCTCAGATGTATGAACGTAAGCGAAACAAAAGAAGTCTGTTAGCATCGTAGCAGCGTTCTGTACTTGACCGCTATGAAAAAAAGGCATGAGTTTATTTATGATTGTATGCAATGATGTATTAGTTGTATGTATTTAAATCTATTCGTGAATCCACTGGGTGACGAGAAACATAGGGCCGGTCAATGTGACGATGCTTGGTGGGAGGCTGGCAGCGGTTGACCTCTGAATGATGATGACTTAAAACAAAAATATTGGTTAGATAGAAAGAAAGAAAGAAAAATAGATTTATTTGTCACAGAAACACGTGCATACGAAAAGATAATTAAGATGAAAGCTTAACTAATCAAACGGGAATACGAGTTTTGTTAAATGGAAACATGATTTCTACTTGTAAGTAAGTAATACAAAGAAAGAAAACTTTGCAATTGAGTTAAATATATGTGATTGAAGTGAAACTTCTTAAAAAAATAAAGAATAAGAGAGATTTGGTGTAAGAGACAGAGAGGGTTATATCATTCTTCTCTCTCATGTAACAAAATGTGCCAAAACGTGACGCGTTATTGAAATTTCACTCTCAATTCTCGTCTATTATCGAAACGCCGCCTAAGAAGTTGTAACTTTATTAAATAAAAAAAATCAAAGGGCATCAAAAAATTCGTCCGCATCGCTGTCAACAGGAAAAGTGCCCAAAAGGCTGGCAGCATTGCCACGTTGTATGGCAATGCTGATTCTTTGGCCAAAAAATTGGCCAGCCCTCTGGTTACGTGAAGAATCGACCAACCGCTTGGCGCTGTCTCGAAAAACTAAGTGGGTACTTGCACCCCATGGCCCTAGTGTTTCAACCCCAAACGGCTCAAACACATAATTCTCTAAAAGATGTGAGTATTGAGTATTTGCGCCGTTTGAGGTTTTCCGCACCTGCAGCAGCCACCCCCGCACAGCCCGCCGTGCTAGGAAGATGGGAAGGCGCAAGGGTGTCGACACACGTTGCATCCCACACCAAAAGGCCTACCTACCTTCCAAGGCATTATGATCATTCCGTCTAGCCTCTTCCCATCGTCGCGTGCCAAGCCTTTGGGTTCTAAAACAGCTGGCATTCCGGCGCGGTGACAAGAGCACGACGGATAATGTCATTGATGCTGGCGTGCCGTGCTATCCGGCCTGCGTTCTTACTGCAGGATAGGCCATGGTGTCCAAGGCAGTCGACTCATTCACCGCATTGGCAGCGATGTGGAGCCCCGCAAGAAGTACCCGGACGCAGACAAGTAGCGAGCCGGAAGGTGGTGTCACCTAGCATAGTGCCTATGTTGGGTGACCTCACTTTATTAAATGAGGTTTTCTTTTAAAATGAACACTTTTGCCAGAAATGGAATCCGGAAACTGATGTTTTAGAAGTGGCTCTTTAAACTGGGCTATCTCAAAAACGATACAACAAAACCTCTCTACGGGTCCATTTACACTGCAACAATACTTATCAGGCCACTTTGTCGGCAACACTACTCGTTACATTTGTGAAGGCGTCAATTTGTACATGATAAATGCCGGGTAACAAGAATAATAAATAACAATAACTTTTAACGCTCCAATAAGTGGTCGCACCTTACTGTACAATTTGTATGTAGGTACCTTTAAATTATTTATGTGTTATAAATATTTCGTGTAGGACCATAAGATGGGAAATTCTCGTATTTCTAAGAACAAAAATTTTTTTTGCGTTTATCTACATTTTTGACATTTGATTGTCGCTAAGATAAGATTGCGAATTGATTTTTAACGTTTTAATTACGGGAATTGGTCTTCAGGTCATTGGTACACTCTGGCCTAGAGGCGTTTCAGTAGAAATATTCCTGGATTCTAAAAGTTTTACCAGCAGAGACTACAGTCTTACTAGATTAGCCACTCAAGTTAAGAAATGATCTACCATTTTGATTCAGGGACTTATGTTTTTGTACGGCACGGTTTGTCTTGAAATGCACGTCTGCATTCGTTAATCGGAAATTTCGAACGACCTATTGATCGATTGACCACGTCAGATTCAATGAGTATGGTGAGAATTATCCTTTGCTGGTAGCTGACTTAACTGGTATTCAGGGTCAATAGAGCGATGGTAATTTCTACGTGCTCAGATATACATTGCAACATAACGCTTTGTTGTCTACAGGGTTATTTGTTATACAACGGCAATCTATCAAGGGGATGTAGGGGTGGTCATTTGCAACCAAATGACCCCGTATGAACCCTATGCAAATGTTAAGCATTTCCGAGTAAATTGGCTTTTTGTTGGCAATATACAAGTTTGATTTTTTTTTTAACTAAAACAAAGCTTGTTTTTTTTAAATTGTTGTTATAATATGCTTCTACTTCAATACATAATAATCAATCATAAAATGGCAATCACCTATTTTTTATGTTTTTTAAATGCACACAATTTTCGTCATTTTGAGCAGGTTATTTGACCTAATTAAGTGGTTGATTTCTGCAAAAAAACATGGATAATACCTCATCGATTCGTTCTTCTTTTGATCCAAAAATATGTACCTACAAATTCTCAGCTATCCAACGATATACAATAAGATAATACAATAAGATACCAGATAACTTCAAAAAAATATAAAATGCCAAATTACTGGAAAATGGTTGATATTTGCATAGGGGTCATAAGGGGTCATTTGGTTGCAAATGACCTCCCCTACATCCCCTTAATGGATTGCCATCGTACTACAAATAACCCTTTATATTGCAACTGGATACACGGACAAAATAGTAGCAAACAGCAATCTCAATTAACACAAATATAAACACAACATCACGCCTACATTACCCGAAGGTATAGGCAGAACTTCAACTATAGTACACCCACAATTAACATTTAACTAATTAACACCTGTAAATTACAAGCTACACAATATAATAATTATATTGTCAGAAATACACATGAAACGTCACTTTTTGATTATTGTCTCGATTTCTGATCACGGATATAAAGAATCTCAAGAAATTAAACTGCGACCATCAGGTTCATATCACGCATATTTTGAGACTTCATTTAAAAGTACAAAAGAAGAATTAAAATATTATTTATTGGCTACGTAATGTCACTAGACTGCATAAATCATTACAAAGGTCGGCGATCGAGAGGAATAAAAACCATTTTTGTTTTAATTCTTAAGGTGTGTGTAGACGATCGATAAACGCGTCTTCTTTCGTTTCATTTAGGATATTATTTCTTATAATAATTAGAATAGGAATAATGTATTGCTTACGAAATTACATTCGAATGCGTTGATTCCTGGAACTCACACTACGATTCCCTATGTCTTGAGATCCAGGCTCCTTCGAGCCGTTTACCGTTATTGCTATACATGTAGGTAATAGGTATACAGGGTGTAAGGGGAACGCTTCCGAAGCCAGAACGTAGATTATATACTACCTAAATGCAAACGGATACCAATAACCTTTCACTTTAAATTGGTTATTTTCAAGACTTCATATTTCGTAAACACGCAATGGAAACCGTCCAAAACGTGAGGTCACTGACACGCAACGCAACATACGCGCCACCTTGCGTCCGCGTGTTTCGGGCGCCGAGCGCTCCGTACGGCCGAGTCACGGAATTTATACGGAATTTACAAACATCACTTTCAAAATGCCTACCTTTACAACACTTCACAAAAATTATGAATTTTAATCGCATTATTCGTAGCCCACTGTTAAACATTAAAGCTGACAGAGGCATTTTACGTACCTGTCTAAATCCTTTGCGACCTTATGAGGTTTGGCTCGAACTGCGCTCCATCCCTTTCAATACAAAGTCGGGCCCGTCGTTGTGTCGACCCGTGAACACGAGGCAATAGTGTAGGATCCTCAACACATTCTGCACGAAGTCTATCGAAAACACTCACTATTCTGCCCCGCATTTCATCAGCACTGTCACATTCCCGATTAAAAACTCTTTCTTTCACATAACCCCACAAAAAGAAGTCCAAAGGTGTTAGGTCAGGTGAACGAGCCGGCCAGGCGTGCGGCCCCAGTCTTCCGATCCAGCGGTCATCAAATAGCTCAGTGAGACGCTCGCGGACAGGGCGCGTAACATGCGGTGGAGCACCATCGTGCTGGAACCATGCTCGACGAAATTCAGCCAACGATACATCATCTAGCATATCATCGAAATGTTCGTTTAAAAAAATAAGATATTCTGATCCATTGAGGCGCTGCGGTAGAAACACTGGTCCTAGAATTCGTCCATTAAAAACACCAGCCCATACGTTGACGGACCATCGGGTCTGATGGCCGGTTTCTTGAGTGGCGGACGGGTTCACGTCTGACCATACATGAGCATTCCTCCTGTTCCACATCCCGTTCCTCGTGAAAGTGGACTCGTCCGTCCAGATAATGTGCTCAATAAAGCCAGGCACACGTTGTTGTTGATCTAGCAGCCAACGACAATACGCACGACGACGAACGTGATCGTTAGGTAGCAAAGCTTGTACTTTGTGTATTTTATAGGGCCGCATTCTGTTCCGGCGCAAGACTTTGTGAACTGTCCAGTGAGAGACTGTCGGTTCGCCCCGGCGCCGCAATAATTTCGCTGCACTTCGTGTGCCCAGGCGAGGATTTTGGCGAATCAAATTTAAAATACGCTCCTCTGTCTGAACATTCACTTGTTGTCCACCACCTGCGGCTATCGAAGCAATCGGTCGATTTTCTAAAACTCGCTGAAAAGCTGCCGTTATCATGCGAGAATCAGACGGATGCCGGACGTTCGGAAATCTGTCTCGGTAAATTCTCAACGCAAGAGAAGCATTGCCACGGGCTTCTCCTAAACACATTAACATGTTGCCGTATTCACGAGCACTGTACACGTATGCATCAGGCATTGTTAAACACAACAAAACTGTACTTTAACTAAAAAACAATAAAACAACACTAAAAACGTAACAATAATAACTAAATACAAATTTAAAACTAACAAAACAGTATTAAATACGGTTCAATACCTATCGACCGATTAAACGTAACGCGCGTTCGCTCACGAACTGAGTCTGAAAGGAACTAACTAGATTACTAAGAAGTACTAAGAACATCAAACATGCCGCCTGGCCACGTGCGGCGGCGCCGGCCGACAAACGTACCGCCGCGCGCCACGCGTGTGTGCGTGGACGGGGAATCACATAGGTAGCGGTGTCTTTTCATGTGCAAAGATCAACAAATTACAGAAAATGTTAGAAGAATAATGATAACCAGAAACCAATTAATTTTAATTGATATGAAATTGTACTTTAAATGCTTTATAATTACAAGCTGTTTTCATTTTCTAACTTTTAAATTAGTTTTAACGAGTTTTTTAGATTAAATTAATTAAATTATCCACTTTCAATTGATTGGTATTACATACCTACTTAATGAAGGATACAGTTATAGCAATAAACGAGTGCGCGTCGTGTGACCCGTAATTACATTGACATAAAGTTCAAATTTAATTGATTCACGCGCGCTATTTGCTTGAAACGGTGCACGTGATGAAATTTTTTTAGTCATTCACAGGTAAAGTCGGCGATTTTTTACTTTATTTCATTCACTATCGATTAACGACTTACATACAAAACTGTTATTAAATGCACGACACGGCCCATTAATTTAAAACATTTGGAGCCTCTGTAATGTTTATTTTTCTTTATTTTGGCGGCGCTTTACAAAGGATGTCTAGGTCGCCGCCCACGCCGCGCAATAGTCGTCGAAGCTTCTCTCTATCAAGTGAAGTGACCCGGGTTCAAATCTCGGCCAAATACCAATGACTTTTGTAATCATTTACCTTGATTATCAGAATTCGACCGATTGTCACAATTATCTCTGTACCTCGCTGGAATGGTCCATCTCGCTTCCCCCTTCACCTCCCCGTGTTAGCCTCGTCGCGTGACTCGTCGGCCGTCGCCTCAGTACGGTGAGCCTCTTCGTTACTTATACGCGTCTCGTTATTTTGCTAATTTTTGTATTATTATTGTTTTGATTTTGGATAGTTATTGTTAAGTTTGCCGATATGAAGTCGTCGACCCCAGATCTAGAGATAATCTGACCATGATGTAGGTAGGTAAACATTTCAATTTTCTTACTGTGCAAAATTTTATTGAACGAATTAACGAAAGTGCTCTTTCCCAATCACAGTAGGTATCTTATTATCTCTATTCGACATGGATCTCAAGGTTAAGCATAAACATCTGGATTTTTCTGATTTGTGAACATAATTTGCGAACATTCGGATCAAAATTGTAACCCGGTTCAAGGGGAAAATCATTACGAACCTTGCATGAATGGAATCCGAAAGTAGATATCCCAGAAGGTAATAGTGAACTGAAAAGATATTTGCTTCAACTTTGACGCACATCAATCGCGTGAACAAAGGGGTCGTTGGCCGCGCTGCTGTCGGCAAGCGCTCGCGCACTTTGAACTCGGGGCTATGCGCGATTGTCAGCTGATATTTATTTACGAATACATTGCTTGATAGAGTTGTAAAGAAAAAAAAATTGTTTAATGGCAAATAATGGTTTCATCTGTTCTCACCGCATAGTGTACGAAAAAGCTAAAAAAAATTAGTAAAATTGTAAAAAAAAAAAACTGTTTTTTTTTATGGTATCGTATCGAGAATCACTAGCCCTATCACCTGTCTTCGTTTTCGGAAGCGTTTCCCTACCACCCTGTATACAGGGTGGAAATTTTCAGCGGGGCACTAAGGGGAAGTACCTTATCCGTTGCAGCTACGCAAAAATGGTCTTAGGAGACTATTCATAATTGTTTATGGAATTTTGATCCCCATTCACAGATTTTCAAAAAAAAAAATACAGTTAGCAAGAAAATAGCCATTTTACACAAAAACATTTTTTGATGCCAATCGATCCTGTTTCTAATACTGATCAAAAACTTCTATGGGACCAACAATCGTTGGAGTACTCAAAAAGTCACAAATTGCAAAAAACTTTTCCCGTACATTTAGGTACTTATCGTATTCTTAATACTGGTGTCAGTCTAGTATAGGTTTATTGCAGATTTTCCTTGAATGTTACCTAAAAACGTCCGCACGGATAGCAGAAACTTTAAGCAGTGTCAAAGTATTATATAGAATTTTCTTAAGTTTCTACTACTCTTACTTTATCTTTGTGGCGTCTCGCATCATAATGTGAGGTGTAAGGTGTCTTGTCTTTGGTCTCTGGCACTGACACATCAAGCAATGGACAAAATTGTCGGCAATATGTATGCTTGAATATGTCAAAAGCCTCATATTCAAGCAAGCAAGCAAAAAAAATAATTTAAAAAAAGACAAGTATATGTGTATCACTGACCTCTATTAAAGCGTACTTTAATAGAGGTCAGTGATGTGTATACTTGTCTTTTTTTTATTATTTTTTTTATTTGTAATGTGCGTTTTGTTTGTGCAGAATAACCATTTTTTCTTTCTTTCTTCTTTCTAATATAATATCTTTTCAAAGCATTTCTGTTGCCTTTATCTAATTAAGTAAAAAAAAAAAATACACAAAATATACCCCGCAATTCCCAATGACCTCACGTGTGCTACCAACTTAACATTAAAAAGTACAATTGTACCTCCAATATATTGTTGTTTCCACAATTTAAACAAGACACGTTATTATCTCGTATGAGGTTCGACTTAACTGAATTTATTTGTCCATTCAGTTATAAAGTTGAACGCTCTCTTCGTTTTTCTTTATCCTAAAATATTGGGTCGAGTTTCGTAAGTGTAGCGTCAAAGATTCGTTGAGCTGGATAAATAATTGAAAGTAAAAGAAAGTACCATTTGTTCAGTAGTTTTTGTTATAACCACGAAAGTGCGTCCAGTAAGAATAGATGAAAACAGAAGCAAAGAATTTCCTTTCAACTAATCGTCTATCAATTAAATTATTAAACTGAACCTTAATAATAAAAGTGTAATATAATATTAGACTATCCAAGTAATATCTACCTTCGGTTTTCAGTCAATTACAATGTAATTTATATTTGTTATTAGAGAGTTTACACATTGGCGGTTCTTTTTTTTTTCTTCGTGAAGTTGAAGCTTCTTTTTTTTTTCTGCCACAAATAAAAGCTGTCTCTCTTCTGTATCTCTCTCTTCTGTTGCCAATATTAAAATGTTTTTTTTTCCAGTACAAACAAAGCTCCACAAAATACTTATACCTACTTCAACAATATACTTGAAATTGGTTCTCCATGACTCTCTTTACTTCAAATGAAAATTAAACGAAAGTTGAACTTAATATTCTTCAACCATCATCATCATCATGAGCCTATATTCGTCCACTGCTGGACGTAGGCCTCTCCTAGTGAACGCCACAGAGCCCGATCTTCGGCTCTCCTCATCGAGTCTCTGCCAGCCGCCTTTCGCAAGTCGTCACTCCATCTGGCCGGCGTGCGTCCCCACACTACGTTTGCCTAAACGCGGTCTCCACTCTAAAGCTCGTTTTCCCCAACGATTGTCGGTTCTACGAGAGATGTGACCAACCCATTGCCACTTTAGCTTGCTTAGTCTTTGGGCTATGTTGGTTACCTTGGTTTTCTGGCGGATTACCTCATCTTGTCTTCAATACTAGGACCTTAACATTTAAAAAACCCAAGATTCCCTTCCTCAAACCTATAAAACCAACAACTTTGCATCACGTGTACAAAGAAGTAGTGAACAGATTGCTACACAATTTCCGCACATATCCACCCACGCTTTAATCCTTTAAGGGTAAGGTTGATCTCGTTCCGTCCCGCGTCCTTAACATAATGCAGCTGATCACGATCATATTTACGATGTTCGATGCTTACGCGCACTTAAAACCGCCGCAACTTATCTGTTTCGACGCTACAAATAATTGGGAGGCAAAAAATGTTGCGGGAAAATTATGATACATGTTTCTTTTGTTTTTGGGTGTATATTTTTTGGGATTTTCGGTGTTTTGCTAATGAATTGACATAGTTAATTCTTATATATAAAAACTTATTTACGAAAAAACCAGGTGGGGTTATTAAAAAACGATTTACGTAAAGGCTGGTTATCTTAGGAGTTATCAATGCCCAAGAAAATCTGCCCATGCGCAACAAAGTAACTCTTAACTTCATTCATTGAGCACGCTTCTTGTATTTACCTACCATTCTATTCAATATCCTAATAACCTATCGCATATTTCAAATAGGCCTGACTGTTGGTCCAGAGATTATTACAATGTAGTACTAAGGCATCTATTCACCTCTTAAAACTTCACGGCATACAACGACACCGCTTTCCACTGAAGTTTAAATTAGTTTCTACCTCTTGTCAAACGACTCGCAACCCTTATTTCTTCTGGACTGCCCACCGCCAACAAGGAAGTGACATCGAGAGCGAAGCCAATCGATTATTTTCACGCTCAAGAAACGTACGAAAGATTGTAATTCCTGTGTCAATTACAGAGATACATAATCATACGAATAGTTGACAAAACAACAAATACAAAAATACAAATACCACCACCGCCAACGCCGCACTGCGCCTGCGCCGCGCCGGCGAGAACGCTGTCAAACAAACAATTCGTTTTTGGTTGCAACCTCTAATCGCTTCTCGCTAACCGCCGGCGGTGGGACAGGCGCCTTACATGGGCGGTAGGTAAGCATGGTAGGTATATTTGGTGAATTTTCTATTTTCAAACTTCTTGCTTGATCTCAGGATTCTCTTGCGAGTTTTTAATCTGTAATGTTATTATTATAATGTATAACACAATTCACGTAACGTAACTACAGACCATTAACATAACATTTTATATTTAATAAATTATATTGGTAAATACACGGTAAGGCTTCATTGGCAAAACATACAACTAGCAACATTTGTTTTCGTTATTCCGCCTCATTTTATTTGTGACAAAACTGACAGACGATGCCCCCGCGCCTTTGTTGGTCATAGGCAAATAATAGACTAATGACTTTGTAGGTCATAGACTAATGACGCGGAAGGACAACACTTTTTAGTGAGTGCGCATTTTACAATGCATAATAAAAAAAAATACTATGTACACAAATATATTTTTTTGTGAATGAATTAACTTTTTTTTATAATACCCAATTTAACTATATTTAATTCTTAAACATTTGTACTTACTTTGTTTTTGATATTACTGCCATTTTGCTGATGCAGCTGCAGCAAGACCTAGTTAGTTTAAAAAAAACATCCTGCTAAGCTACAACTCGATAATTAAGCGTCATAAAAATCCACGTACTACCTCCATTTTATGGCCCAAAAATATTAGCCTCAAACCTCAAAAGGATGCCTTAATTTAGTTCTCCAGCCCATAAATTTGGCACACCTTGCACAATGCTATGGACCAAAATATTGGCACTTTCATATATACATCATGTTACGGCTTTAATAAATCATTTGGAACGAGGTCCAAAAATTGAGACATCGATATTTTACGACCGACAGAATGGGACTTACTGGTTGCTTTATATCTACTAATAATAAGGGCATCTGTGTTCTTTTATTTTATTTTTTGACAACAATAATATGTTTGCGAGATTCATTTATTTTTTCTTATCTGGGTTGGGTGTTGGCCAGTTGCGACGTAATATTTGGGTGACGTTATGAAGAATTTTAATCAGTACCTACCAGGTTGTCTTTCTGAATAGACAGAAGTTCGTTACTTATAATAGCAAGTTTTCTATTTCACTTAATTACATTTCGGCAATACTGATATTTTTTTATCAATAAAGGTATCTACGGACAATTTAAACAATTATATATGACAATTTATTGTATGAAAATGCCGATCCGAAGAAATGGACAAAAATTGTAGTATCATACAGAAATTTAGTAAACTAACTATAGCCAGACACATCCACAGTCAAATATTAGTATAAATAATAAGACTATAATTTATGATTCAAACTTATATTTTAAGGAATGATAACGAACCCACAAGTCAAATGGTCCAATAATAAAATTGTACCAAACCAAAACATTAGGACGGACGATTGTAAATCAATCCATTATAATCGGATTTGGTTCGACAGGTTGGTAAAAACTAAGGACTAAATAAACTACACAGTTTAGAAAAATGATTTAATGTTGTTTTCTTCAAGACCAGGCTGGCTAAATAAAACAATGGGACTACTTACGATGTAGGCTCAATAATCATCTCTAAAACGAAAATATTACCATTTTCTGTCTGGAGGAAAACACTTATAATACTTTTTAAAGTTTCAATGCAAGTGGAGGAGATGTTCTACAATTCAAGGTTTCATCAGGGGCAACACTTTGACCGTAAAACAATAACTTAGCCTGCGACAAAGTAGATATTTGATTTAAAGAAGATTAAAAGAAGGAAGAAATACGGCAACATTGCAGACTACGAAACATTATCGCAGCTTAGCGCCGTCTTTAAAGGAAATTGTGATAAATGTTTCTTTAAATACATTCGGTCGATTGAGGATAGCATATATAAATACATGAAGGATTTCTGGATCTATATTTCTAACCGCAAAGATAAACCCGGTATACCGGCAAAAGTTCAACATAAAAAAATGATGTATCCAGCGACCCTCAATCGATTTGCAACATGTTCTCTGATTTCTTTTCTTCCGTGTATGAACCTGCTTCACCTGCACTTTTTCAATGGGAGTTACCTTCTGAAACACTGTCTAACGACAATATTGTTTCTAACTTACACTTTAAGGAAGAATCGGTTTTGGCTCAACTGAAATCCCTTGATCCATATAAGGGACGAGGTCTTGATGGGCTGTCTGCTTTTTTATACTGCTACCTTTCTGTAGACCCCTAGCTATAATCTATAATAAATGTATCGCAGGAGGTGTTAAAACATACCCATGGGGTTCACAATTTTTATGTGTGTCGATATTATTGGCTATGTTAAAAATAATTAATAAAACTACAATTACACTCTTATTTGTTACCAATAATTACAAATAACATAGGTGCAACAATAATTATGCATGAGTTTATAACTCATTTCAGGTATTCTGTTACGTCTTGGATTTTACAGCTTAATTTCGAAAATGCCGCTTTAGTTTACCATCATTTTTGACAGCGCTCACGGTGATATTAATTTAGGGCATGGTCGGCGTTATCGCAAGATGGCGCGTGTCATGACGTCATCTATGACGATTCACGGGACATCGTTATCGCGCTCACGCTAATTCGGTATGGGTGTTAGCGCGCTCAAATCGATGAGAGCCCAACTCGGAACGCTGCCTTTAGTTTCTCTGTCTACGGTCAGTGGTCAATTTCAATAAAAATATCCAAATTTTTTTTTCTTTTTGGCCTTGCACTATTCGTGTTTATTGCCACTGACAATATTTTATTTGATTTAACAAAACGTAAGAATCAAGTATTCGCGAAACTACGGAACGCAAAATAATGATGTGATCGCTGTGAGCGATCATGGTCTAATTCGGAATTCAGCCACAAATTACTCTGTGGTGTCCAAGGTGTCACTGTCAATCAGACAATCCAATCATAAAAGAAAGTAATCCCTGGTGTCAATCGACGTTAGTGACATTTGTGGTTTCGTTTTCTAAAATAAATAGGTAAATAAATGCTGAAAATCATTGTAAATGAAGCCTCGTTAGGTTTGTAATGTTCTTTATATGTAATATAATATGTTTACGCTTTCAGGAATTCGTGTCGACTGCCCAGAGTCCGCGAATTTCTGCTTATCATCTGATATCGTTGGGTGTGACCGACTTCCCGTTTGCATAGAAACTCGAGGTAAATATTCACTAAAAGTACGTTTATTAGACGTTTCCAATATTTGTGGTATTCTAAGTATTATCATCTTTAGTTTTCCAGATACTTTAAAATGGCGCAAACTCTTACGTTTGGTGACTCAGTGGCACCGGTGACTTGTCATGCATGGAATAAGGACAGAACCCGTAAGTATTGTACTGTTAACTCCATAATAATTCATTTCCTCCAATAAGCTTCCTTACACTTTTAGTTGGTATTAACACTTTCACTGCCAAAATCCTGGCTCCCGGGTGCAACGATAATTCGTTCGCGTGCCCACAACTCGCCTCCCGCATGTACATATTGGGTTTCTTTTTATACCACTATTATCATGAGACCCCATGCAAAGTTTCAAGAATAGAAGTAGAGCAGCATTATCATCATTCAGCATACCAGCTATTAATTCTAGTTCTACCTATAATTTGAGGTAAATCACCAAGGCTTTCAAATTTTATCTAAATCAAACTATTAAAATAACATCATTGTCCTAAAATAAAGGACTACATTTATCAAGTAATTTAACAATCTCACTCTTGTATTACAGAAATTGCATTTTCACCAAACAACAATGAAGTCCACATTTATCAGAAAGAGGGGAATGATTGGAAGCAAACCAACAACCTGGTGGAACATGACCTGAAGGTGATGGGCATTGACTGGGCCCCAAACACCAACCGCATTGTGACCTGCTCCGTAGACCGCAATGCTTACGTCTGGACTCAGGGAGATGATGGCAAGTGGTCAACAACTCTTGTACTGCTCCGCATCAACAGAGCTGCAACTTGTGTTAAATGGTCACCCATGGAGAACAAGTTTGCTGTTGGCTCTGGAGCTAGGTTGATCTCCATCTGCTATTTCGAGAAGGAAAATAACTGGTGGGTGTCTAAGCATATCAAGAAACCCATTCGGTCAACTGTGACCAGCATTGACTGGCACCCTAACAATATCCTGTTGGTTGCTGGCTCAGCTGATTTTAAAGTGAGAGTGTACTCGGCTTATATCAAGGACATTGAAGATCAACCAGGCCCAAATGTTTGGGGTACAAAGCTACCTTTGGGACAAATGTTGGCTGAATTCCCCAACTCACCAAATGGTGGTGGATGGGTGCACAGTGTGTCTTTCTCAGCAGACGGTAATAAAGTTGCATGGGTGGGACATGATAGCTCCATAAATGTAGCTGATGCTACTCAAGGGAGAGGTATCATAAAAATGAAGACTGAGTACCTGCCCTTCTTGGGGTGCAGTTGGGTGACAAACAACTCCCTGGTTGTGGCAGGACATAGCTGCATTCCTTTAATGTACTGCCATGAAGGTAATCAGGTTAAGTTTGTTGCCAAATTGGATAATACTCAAAGGAAGGAGTCTGGAGGATTATCAGCCATGAAGAAGTTTCAGTCTCTGGATCGCCAGGCGCGCATCGAAACTAACGACACTTTCCTTGATTCCATTCACCAGAATGCTATCACTTCCATCCGCCTGTACGAAGGCACCAAGGCCAACACCCGCAAGTTTAGCACCACAGGACTGGATGGACAAGTGGTCATCTGGGACTTGGACTCCTTGGAAAGGTCTATTGAGGGACTGAAGATTGTTTAAATCAGACTTCTTTTAAATTTATGATTTTATTTTTTAAGGAATAATATAATAATCAGTTTGCGTGCGAGTTCTGAAGTCACTCCAAATAAAAACGATAAACATGGAAAGCCGTGCGAACGTAAAACTTCACAATCACAGTCTGATCAGTCTAGCTATAAGAATTACGAAGCAACTGTAGCAGTGAGTGAATTCAGCTCCCCAGACAGTAAAAACTTTCAAATATACAGAATAAACTATTATAATTTATACATACAACTTCTATGCTTTTATAATATAATACAATTTAAAAATGTAACTTTTATTCAAATCAATAATTTATAACATAAATTAGAAATAAGACTACTACACCCTATAAAATATGATAGATCACTTTTAATACTACTGAAGTACTGAATGCTGTCAATATTACATTAAATTTTAAGGAATCAACCGAAGTATTATTTTTAACATTAACATCAAAGTCATACTTTATCCTAGAGAACTATAAGGCCATATTGTTTGTAAGTGTTGTGTTGTTATTGGGCGTTGGTGACGATGTTGAAAACTGGCCCGATGCGGATGAAGACTCGTCGCAACACGGAGCGGAGCTCTGGTTTGAGGTCGAAGCAGGTGATCTCACACAGCAGCGGGTAGTAGCTTGATACGTGAGCCGCAAACTGAAACACGTTGCGTCACTCATTCATTACTGTTTGCATATTGATAACATGGACATGGTAAGATGATCTCATTTAGCTTAAGTTGAGTAAATAATATGTAATTGGGTTATTGTAATCCGAACTATACAACATTACATGGCTCTTTCATACAAATAACCTCATTCTAAGTCTCGCGGAATTTTAATGAGAATCTCGTGACTCATAAATTCCGATTTTATTGTTATCGATTAGGACGCAGGTACAAGCGTATTGGTTAGTGTATAAACTGTCTATATTTATATTTTACAAAAGCTACAGAATGAAATCCTCAAGGTAATCTTTCGGTTAGACCACAGTAGGTCTATTATCTGTTACAATCAGTTTATTACATAAACGTGGCAAAGCGACCTCGTCAGGTTACCATCAAGAGATTCGCATCAAATATCCACTCAACATATTTAAGACTGCTTTAGGTGTTCTGTTCTTCAAGTCTGAATGTTGTTATGTATGCAAATAGGTACTGTATTTGCGCATCTAGTGTCTACCTACCGTAAGTTATGCTCATCAAATAAAGTAACAAAAGCGTGACAGTAGCGATACATTATGCTAAATAAAAAAATATTTACTTTCAATCAACAACAGTTCTTACATATTATCGCGAAACGTGTGTTCTATCTGCAACAATGCATAAAATATACCTACATACTTTCTACAAAACATATTGTTGATTGTTGAACTAGTCTGTCCAACGACACGTGAATGTGTTCACGTTCATGTTCGTAATTCAAACCGAATCGTCTCTTAAATCGCTACACTATCATATCATAACCGATAGCGTCTACAACCTAATTCCATTATATTGTTACGATAACGATAAGTACATAAGTACGAGGTTATTGAACAAAATGTACTTACTCTTTCGTCTGGCATCTTCAGTATTCTTGTGAGGATCAAAAGCAGAATAGACGTCCACGCGTCCCGGTGCGCTTCGCTCGTTACTCCAGCAAAGTACTCCAAAGCTTCACAACAAATGCTGATGAGACTCTTCTGGACTGCAGGCCAGTGGTCCCGTCGCGTCTCGTCGCTGTACATTTTGAGCAGTATCCGTAGCACGCACGCCAACGACTGTGTCTCTTGTTTCAACATATTCGGCTTCACAGAGCCCTTGAAATTGGCTTTCCATAACACATTCCTCTGTGCATTGTTAGTGTTAAATGTTTTAGCGAAGCGGTGACTGCACATCAGGCATTCGACGAGTCGCAGCAGATGTGGCGAGCTAAGTAGTCGATACATTCCTTGTTCTTCTCGCTGACATTCCTGCTCCGTTCCGGGCGTGCCGCCGGTCAGCTCCGCGGCTGCAAGGGCGAGCGTCTCTGCGTCTTCTTTCCGCGACGTGGCGGGGTAGAAGACGATGTTGTCGATCGTTTGTATCAGCTCCAACTGAACCACGCACTTGATTAGGAGACTGTTGAAGACCCGGTTTGAGGACTTGATCTCGTCTCCTCCCTGGGGTTTCTTCAGGATCCCGTGTCGGACTTGAGGCGTGTCGTTGTCCTCGCTATCATCTGGTTTCCAAGTGAGTAGGGTGGTAGGCAACGTGCTGTTGAAGATGTCCAACATGATCTGGCACGTGTTGCTCCACGTGTCGTCGCTGAACTTGGTGCCGTTGGAGATGACGAGGTTCTCGAGGCAGTTCGTGCCGGAGCGCGCCAGCTGTTCGTTGTCTTGCTGAACACACCAGTGGAGCTGCGCGTACAGCTGCTCCAACAGGAGAGATCCGAGAATGTCAAAGTATTGCGTGAAGACGTCGACAATGGCGTACAACGCGTGATTGCATGTCGTAGTCATCCACTCGTTCTTCTCTAGCTGATGCTCGGGTAACTTCATGTTGTCGAAGATTCTGAACAGAATATTAAATAGGTCTCTCCACCAATGTGGACGGAATGATTCACCGTGAGTTTTTATAATCTCGAAGAGGACTGTGAGTCCTCGGGTGCGTACGTCTAGCTTGCAGCGGCTGACGACGCAGGATAGAGAGAAGAGTAGAGGGAACCAGCCTCTCAGCCACACTCGGTCTACTTCGGGCGCGCCCGGCTCGCCCTCCAGCCCGGCGTGCTCCACGAACAGCTGCGGCGACGCGCCCACAGCCGTCGCACAAGACCTCACCAGTCTTATAGCTTCCATCGAAGTGTCCGGGAACTTCGCGTTGCATGCAAACTCTGATAAGCATTTAACTGCATCTTGGAACGAGTCTATCATCGCAGGGAACTGTCTCTCATACAATTCATTTATAATTTTGCCGGTAGTCTGGAATGCCAAGTCGACAATCGCTTCATCTTGATCGCTTGCAGCTAAGTGGAATACAGAAAATATATTTTTCCAACCTGACTTGATGTTGGGCGCTTGAGAGTTTACCATCTGGGCGATACAACGAACCACCATGTCTCTGATTGTTGGAGAGCTGTTTTTCTTCATAATGTGCTCAAATGGTCTCAAGAAATCTTTTTGGAATTTGAAATTAGAGAACTCGCCTTTTTCGATGAATTTCATAGACAGCTGTCTCAATGAATCCACTGCGAAGAAAGCTATATCTTCGTTACAGCTGCAACCTACTTTGTTGAAGTGATCACCAAGCACTTGCCATATTCGAGACCACTGCAGCCTGATTCGACCCATGTTGTAGTAAGATATTTCTACGATCTTCTGCAGAGAGAACATTCGAGGGTTTGTGGGGTGGCTCAATTCATCTAGGGATACTTGACATAACGCTTTGACGAAGTCTACGATAGCGTCACCGTCAAGTTTCGTAGATCCTGTGAATATTCTATCTACTGCTACAACGACGCTTTGCGAGCTGGTCTCCCCGATATGTTCTTTGACGCTCGGATCCAGCGACATTAGACTAAACTTCAAGGAGTCCGGCTGAGGCTTGATGCCCGACCCTGACAGGAACTGTGGCCGCACTCCCGTTCCTATGAGCTGCGCTAGTTCTAACTGCGAAATGCATTTAACGACATCCAACCAACTCGTTCCTAAGTAGTTGCCGTCCGTGTGCGCTACGGTGATCAACGTTTTTATAGTGTCGATGTTCTTTGCCTTCATTTCCGTGATAGGAGAGTTAGCTGTAAGCAGAGTGAAGCGCGCGAGAGCTTGCACGTATGCGTCTCTTTCGAGCGACATGTGGAAAATGCAGGCAATGCGAATAGCGCACCTAATGCCGTCTAAGCACAGCGAAGCGATTTCAGGGTCGTCACAATCCTGCAGTCCCACTGAAAAGGCTGCCAAGAAAGGTGTCCACGCCATCTTGAACATAGGACGGACATGTTCCACGTGCTTTGCCGTCGTGAATGGAGTTTGTACATGAGACACAGACTCCATCAAGTTCTTCGCAGCTGTAGATATCACATCCATCTCCATGTTCCAGATCAGTTTTCTCTTCTTCTCGTTAGCGATCATATGTTTCCCGGGTTTCGAAGAACTCTTCATCTTAATCTCGTGACCGGCAATTTCGTCGTAGATCTGTGACAAATATTCACGTGGCAGGTCATTGTTGTCACTAATGCCACTGTTCAACTTAATGTATTGTTCTTTTGTCATTTTATTCTTGACTTGCGGCGAATGTAAATCTGTTGTCAGCATTATTATGGAGAACGCTAAAACGTAGACGGTGTCCGCGCTCATGAATAGCGTGTTGTTCGGATTGCACTCACAGTAGCGAGATGCGAACTTTTCCATTAGCCTGTCGATTTTCTGGGCCTCGCCAGGGAGTCGGAATCCTTCTAAGAAATAACGTAATGCAGCCACAATATCCATGCTTGCGAACTTCATCGAGTCTACATAAGAGTACATAACTTCCTTGGAATGATCCTCGTTCTCGCCTAAATATTCACCCACAAACGTCTTGTCGAGTCTCTCGTCGGTTAGCAACCATTCAGCGATTTCTTTTGTCGATGTTCCCAAGAGACCTTGTTCTTGTAAGAAAGATACTCCTCGTTTTGGTTTCCTGTTGAATAGGTCAATGCCTGTTTCCCAAACCTCCTTCTGCTGTTTCAATACTTCGAATTGTTCTGGAGAATCTAATGTCTCTCTATTGCCAATGTTGCTGGATCCCGTGGAAACTAAACTTAGACTAGATCCTCCATGAGATTTGATGCTGTGATGGTCATGCTCTTCCTTCGCGATTCTCTCACCTAAAGTTGTTTGCAGGTTTGGATTGATATAAAGCTCTTTACTCCATTCTACCATACATTTTAATATCGAGACTAGACATTCGAGTCCACGAATGCGCATGGACTTTTCTTGGTTGGGCGTAGCGCCCAGTTCCAAAGCTTGCCTTCCCTGGGCAATCTTCGAAACATCATTAACCAATCGCTGGAACAGATTGGCTGCTGACAAATCACAGTCGTAGTTCACGTATATGTCTACGACGCTCTGCGCATCTCCACAGATCCTGGTCAATGCTTGGATGACCATCCATTTGTGCTCGAAAGACGAGCTCGAAGTCTCCAGAATGTTCATAAAGATTTCTTTGAAGAAAACTTCAATTTGCTTCTTTAGGTGCACCTTGAAGTTTTGCAGAAGAGCTAAGAAAATAGCCAGGGATAGTTCGAATACTTCTGGTACAGAACTGACGCCATTCTTCGATAGCGCCACACAAAGATACTGCTTGATAGCTGTGATGAACATCTCATTGTTCCTGAATACTGGACCAGCATTTTGTAAGATGGATAAGAGGAGATGAAGAGAAAGAATTTTCGACCTTAGTTCATGTGACTTAGGGTCTGGAGTGCCTTCGGGTAAAGGCTTCATTGAAAGCTTGCAGAGAGCTCTGAATACTAGGAAAGCATCTTTCTGTAACACATGAGTGAACTTAGCTGTGACTGAGTTGTCATTTTCTGAAATAACATCAACACTTTCTTGAGATGGTATTCTCTGTATCGTAGCTTCGGTCGGCACTTGACCATTGCTTTCGTGGGAAACACTCCCACTGTCATGATAATCTGATGGATTTTCATTGTTATCAGGACTATTTGTCACATCTTCTTCAGATGTTTTCTTAGTTGCAATACTTATGGCATTATCTATAACTGAATCTACTATTTGTTTAGCAATCATTTTTGCTTCTAATACTTCGTCCACCTCTGCACCTTGCGTTTGTTCGACTTCTTTAACTTCTTCTGTTGTATTGTTAGGCGTTTCTTCCGACACAACATTACCATTCGGCATTTTGTGTGGAATTTCTGTTACTGTATTACTGTTGCCATTAGCTTCTGATTCAATGGCTTGATTCTCCATTTTCGTGAAAATAACATTCAGCATCTGTGTCAGGGTTGCTCTCGCTGTGGTCTGGTTGATAAGGTTTTTGCTAGCAAGGTAGATGTTGTAACATGTTCTGACAGCAAGGAGTACAGTGCCCTCGTGAACCTCGACATGTTGACTTGTGATGACTGTTAGTAGAGCTTTAATTATTTGTAGCTGCACGCCTTCATCAGTCTGTGGTCCTGTGAAACAGCTGCAGATTGTTTCAACAATTCGGTCTATCAAAAGTTTCCGTGGTGTAGTTGAGTCAGGAATGTTTCCGGTGAGATGGCCATATGCAATAAGTTTCTGTAGGCAGTCTAGAGCTGTAACCACTATCCTTGATGCCTTGCTCTGGCATGCAAGTTCGAATGGTAAGAAGTATTTTTCTGCTGTAATAATGTTTGAAGCATCATTCTTGGGTAGAGGCAGAGTCCCCGATGTAGGACTCTCTGATGACTCAGGTTGACCTCCATTTATCAATTCTGTTTTGATTTCCTCTGCAATTAAAAATAACATTTTTTAAATAGTGCTAATGGAATGCCCACAGATAGTTTAACCCCTTGAAGGACACTGAACGAGACACAATAGAAGTTTTATTGTTATTACGTCTAGGGGCGTTTACTGTCCGCCAACGTGTTAAATAGGAAATGTAACATACATTTGAATTAACTATATCTATGAGAGTAGTGATTATAAATAATGTGCTAAGATAAAAATAAATATGTTTTTCAATAAGCTGTTATCAACAGTCAATTGTTTCCAATTTTCGTTTTGATAAATTTAGACGTTACCAGGATAACTCAAGGGCGGAAGGAAAGAGCTTGGCTAAAATTCCATTTAAATTATTTTCCTGGAGTTTATATTAACAATTGAAAATGTCTTAATTGTGTAGTGTCAAGGGAAACTTAAAACAACAGGAATAGAAAAATTTACTAAGTAAGCAAGTAGACTTGAGCTAACTGAAAAAAGTATATTTCAAATGAACTTGACCTTGCTTTTCAATTATGATGTAATTTTGACTTTATGATGACAAAACTTAAATATTGTAGTTATTACTAATGTGTCTTAACATTTCAAAGGCATTCATAAAATGTGTAGAAGTTGCATCATTTTAATATTGAGTGACACATAAACATATTGAACCACAAAAAAAGTCAAAGTCAAAGCATTTATTTCAAATAGGCACATAAAAGGCACTTTTGAATGTCAACAATTACATTTAAGGTCTCTGCACACAGCGGGCGCGGCGCGGCGGGACGGGACGGCGACGCGACACTGAGCAGTTGTAATGTACTAGATATTACGGACGACGCGCGACGCCACACAGAGAGACGGTTACCGTCGCGTCGAGCGGGACGGCTCTGTGTGGCGTCGTCCGTAATATCTAGTACATTACAACTGCTCAGTGTCGCGTCGCCGTCCCGTCCCGCCGCGCCGCGCCCGCTGTGTGCAGAGACCTTGAAATAGAATTGAAATAATAGAAAAAGATGCATCTTACATCAAGCATCTTGAAAACATTATAAATGATGCAACAGGAAAAGTACTTGACAATCTTGAAGTACACAACTATCAGTAATCCTTTCTGAATCACTATCAATAACAATTTTCAATGCATTTTCCTTAAAATGGCGATCAAATTTCTGTATTTTCATGCAACTGGAAACCAATATATTATTATAGCTAAAAGTCTGTCTGCCTACTTAGATAAGAGCAGGGTACTTAACATATTATTTATAAACTTTTCAAATGCACTTACTGAGAAAATTCTATACAAATGAATTAGATGAAACTTTAAAGATTATTTTCTGGTTATTCTTAGCTGTATTGAATTTGAACTTGTCATGGTCAGACAGCAAAATAATGAATATGAATTCATTTTTAAGGTATTTTAGCCATAAACATGTATAAGGAAATAGAATAAATGGCCATTAGATCCTTATAACAAGATGCTTGATAAGGAATTCTGGATTACCACTTAAGATTGTTTTAAAAGATTGCTTTGGGTTACATTGCCATCTGGTTTTGCTGTTGGCTTAATCAATGAAGGAAACATAATTACTCATTAAACTATTCCTACTCAATCATAGATTACAGTTACATTGTGCTTTATTGAGCATAAATATTAATGTGTAGTCTCCTGTTGCATAAACTGCCAAAATTACATATGAACTATTGAAGCACTGCATATGGACACTATTTACATAACAAAGTACTTCTAGTCAATCCTGCCATAAGTATACAGGAAGTATGATTGCATACTAAGTCTATTATTTTTGTAATCTTGTTTTGTGAAGTATAAATGGAATTTGTTATCAATGATTCAATTTATTATGACTCATTTGGTATTTTGTTTATTGTTTGTAGGAATTCCTACAGTTTAATTGAAACTGTTAGGGCCAATACAGGGAGTTCATTCAAGCCAGTAGAGAGACTTATAACCAGCAGTGGACTGCTATAGTTTGATGACAATGTGGACTTTTAAAGTTATGTAGAAAAAAAATTGAATTACCAGGCATTGGACACAGAGTGGCAGCTGTAGTGTCAATAGTAGAAATACAGAAGTTCTCATACCACATTATGCTTAGTATAGTTTTTATTAGTACTTTAGTACTAATTGAAACTCAGGTTGTTTTATTAATACTATAGTACTAATTAAAACTCAGGTTGTTTTCGGCATAATAGAAACCTAGGTGTGATGTAATGTATGTATGCAAAGCTTTGCATGTTACTGTGACATATCAACATGTATGCTCACCCAACAACAGTAAGAGGTATTTACTGGTGAACATTGTTACTACATAAAATCACACTAGGCCACATATAAATTATACACATTATTGGTTCTACACACACCACTGACATTTGATCCACTGCCTGCCTCGTTTGCCACTATGTCGAAAACTCTTCGCAAGACTATGATAAGGTGAAGTAGGTTTCGACTTTTAAAACCAAGGTCAATACATTCACTATCTAATAAATTATCAATAACAATATAACTATCGCATTGTAGATTTTAACTTAATTAGTGACAGGTGATAAATACATGTAGGAACTGCACCAACTATTTAACAGATTACGTTATTGAATACTGTAAAATGTCAGTAAGTCTTACCTAAAGCGACTTCGCAGGACTTCTTCAGTTGGCTGTGGTAGGACCTTTTTATGTCCTTATCAGACAAAATCTTTTCTAGCGCTCTGACTATAAACATTTCTTTAGTTTTCAAGTTGGTTTGCATCGTTATTTCATAAGTTGCTCACTCCATTCGTTCCTATCGGAACCGACTTAGTTGCGCGGTGGTTTTATATTCATTTAGATTACTTATTGAGGCACTGTTATATTGTTATCGTATTACTGTATACTCGTATCGAGATAGCACAAATGGAACATCACAAAACTTTAGGGAACTATAGATTTTTGTGAAATCATTTCTGCGAGACGGAGATTTCTTTCTACGATTCACACCTCATCACAAACATGTCAATTATAAAGGTGCGTTCGTAAACGTCACCAGATTTCAGAATCCTGTCGCAAGTTAGTTTTGAAATTATTAGTTACTTTCTAGTGATCTCTTTGTAATACATATATTCTAATACATAGAAATAAATAACAAAACTCTTATAAATTATTTTTGAATTGGTTTTGCCCATAAAACAAGGGCATTTTGATGATTTTATTTTGATGCGTTCAGATTTACTTGTTTTTGTGGACATGTTGTTTTTCGTTACGTCACCTAAATTAAAACATTGAGAAACAGTATTTTAGCCCATTTGAGGTATTTTCATTCAATTTTAGTAAAAACAGCACAATCATTGAAATAAAATAACGATTAATAATTTTTTTTTAACAGTAATAATTTTTTTGACTGCAAATTCTGCGTTTGGTTTTCCCTGTTTTACGTCAAGTCAAGACAATTCAGTAAATTGACAATTTGACATTTTTAATCTGTTGTGGTGTCGCTGACGGACGAACTCGCTTGCGGTTAACCCGCTATTTACGTTAAAAATCGTGAAATTCTTCGTAAAAGAAGAGCTCTTTTTTATTTTTTGTGATATTTTAAATTAGCCAACAAAATTGCTTCCACAATGACAGTGACGCGGGTCGCGGAGTCCCGCACCGAGTTCAAATTGAAGAGCTTACCTGACGATGCTATATCAAGCGTTAAATTCGCACCGAAATCCAATCAGTTCTTGCTGGTGTCGTCGTGGGACTGCTCTGTAAGGCTGTACGATGTCACGTCGAACACGGAGCGCCATAAGTACAAACACGAGCTGCCCGTTTTGGACGTTTGCTTCAGAGTAAGAATTCAGTTGTTTTTGCATGCTTGTTCGCTTGAATACAGGGTGTGAACTGCACCCGGCTACTTCTCTTTACCTGAACAGTTGCAGTTATATGGGCATGCCTCAATGGTCATAGTTTATTAGTGAAAATATAATATTATTTTACCATGTGAATAATGTTTGGAAAAAAAGGTAATTTGGAGTGTATAAGCAAGCCAGCAAAACCATATAGTTTGAAAGCTTATTATATCAATGAAACAGGCATCAGTAATTTAGTTGTAGATTGACAGATGACCAGTTATGTACTATCGAGGAAGTTCATATCTATGCACCTTTAGGACTATTTTTCCCTGTAGCGCTCGGGCGCTAACAGTAACTAACGTAAAACAGATGCAGTCATCGTGTTCACGGGATTTTGTTCTAAAACTGCTTAGATATGAACTTCCTCGATAGTACAGTAAAGCATGACGTCTTGGCAACAGTCCAGCTTTTTTCGGCTTCTGGTAACTCGGTCAAAATAGTTTTAAAACCTCCAAGCTGTGTTACAATGAACTGCAAAAATTCTTTTGAATAAATACTGTTTAATTTAATAAAACTCTTTGGCAGGCTTAGTTTACTTATGCTGTGTGGTAATAATTGTGGGTTCAAAAGCCTCTAGAGAAACTTGTTTTTCCACAGTTCATTGGAAAAACTTTCATTGCCACTAAATTTTCATTCCAGGATGCTGTTCACACCTATAGTGGTGGGTTGGACCAGATACTGAAAATGTATGACCTGAATGCAAGTATGGAGACAACACTGGGTGAACATAAAGGAGCTATCCGGTGTGTGGAGTTTGCTTCTGAAGTGAATGCAGTGCTCACTGGCAGCTGGGATGGTACCGTCAAGATGTGGGACAGCCGTGTGCCCAATTGTGTTGGAACGTACAACCAAGGAAATGAGAGGGTAAGATATAATAGAATCAGCCGAGTGTTGATGCAATATTCTTTTGGGCCATGTTTGATAACTTGACAGTAGTCACCAAAATTAGGATACAAACTTTGTGGTTTTACTCAAGCAGAAGTAGTAGAAGATAAGCCAGCTAAAAATGTCCAGCAATACTGGACATAATGATGCTCTAGAATTAAAAGCAGAAAACTATGAAAATTATGAATAATACTTTAGTTTTTTGGAATAAAATAAAGTATTAAATCATCTTTTTAATCTTCCAGGTATATACGATGAGTATAGTTGGCGAGAAATTCGTAGTAGGTACATCAGGTCGCAAGATCTTCGTATGGGATGTCAGAAACATGGGACACGTGAACCAGAGACGTGAATCCTCCCTGAAATACCAGACAAGGTGCATCCGAGTGTTCCCTAACAAGCAGGGGTACGTCCTCAGTTCCATTGAAGGCCGGGTAGCTGTGGAGTACCTTGATAGTAATCCAGAGGTTCAGAAAAAGAAGTATGCTTTTAAGTGTCATCGGATTAAGGATGGCGGTAAGTAACAATGTCTTGATTTTACTTTTTTTTGTAAGAGAGAAGAAAGAGGCTCAAGTTATTAAATATATTTCCAAGTTTATGGGGGTCACTTAAAATATTTTAATGTTCTTAGTAATTACAATAATCACCTCTCTTGCTAAAATCCTAATCATTTCCTATGATATTTCAGGCAAGACTGAAAAACCCGACTTTCAACACAATTTATTATTAACAAAACTCTCCTTTCAGGTCTCGAAAAAATCTACCCAGTGAATGCAATAAGCTTCCACTCTGTTTACAACACCTTCGCAACAGGCGGCTCTGACGGCTATGTGAACATCTGGGACGGTTTCAACAAGAAGAGGCTGTGTCAGTTCCATAGATACAACACAGCGGTCTCATCTCTAAGCTTCTCCCATGATGGGTCAGCCTTAGCCATTGCATGCTCCCAACTTGATGAGACACAAATAGAGGACCCCAAACCAGAAGATACTATCTACATAAGATATGTGACAGACCAAGAAACGAAACCTAAATGAGAAGTGGATTATGCCTGGCAAGTCTGTTATTAAGTGGCTGTTTTCAAAGTGTGTGTAGTGTAAGGTACGGGTGAAATTGGACTCCTGAACTTTGACTGACGATTTCAATGAATGATTCATTTCCATGTTGAGGAGCTAGATTTTTCAAGATTGCTATGTGTGTCCGAATTTTTCCTCTGTCCATTGGATTCCAATTGCCCCAATAGTTATTCCTCATTAACATAAGAATTTTTGCTATTTTAATACAATTGAGAATGTTACGCATACTATGCTTAGTCTTTGTTATTTTGCGCTTGTTCAAGAAAGTGTTCTACGCGCGAATCGGTACACTCATAGTCTTGCTGTATCTAATACGATTATATTGCTATAATATTAAATAAAATAAAATTATTAAAATTAAAATATATTAATAAAATTATTAACCTTTTTACCGCTTGTGGCGCATTTATGCGACACTTATTTTCGTGCCCCTACCGCTCGTGTCGTATTTCTGCGACAGAAAACGTGCATGATTTTTTCGTTCTATTTTCGTCCAAATAACTGCGTGGTACAACTATAACGAAAAAAAAAAAACGATTTGTAGCCGCGCGCTAAGGGCACGGCAATTGATATTTAGCGAAGCGCTTAAAAGGTTAAACAATTATTACGCAAATGTACGCAAAAACACTCGAATATAGCTACGTCGAACGGCAACAATAAAGAACACGCGCGTAGAACGCTTTATCTAAGCCTATACCTATCCTAACCCTATAAGTCCTACGTGTGAGTACCCAAGAAACCTGTCGAACGTCTAGGAAAGTTGACGGTTTTGTAAATAGCAATTTTGTTCAATAAAGTACTGAATTGAAAGCCTTTTACAGACGGCCGGGTGACAAGATCTTTGTGAATGAACCTTGCAGTTCAATTAGGATAAACTTTAGTTGTAAGTGATTAATAAAAGTAATTAAGTTTCATATAAGTTTGTTTCATGAGCTTACAGGGCCTTTTCCCGCTTTCGTTTTTTATTTTTATTATGAACACATCGCAAGCATCGAAAACAATATTATTCAACCTTCGTCACACGATGTCAACTCTGACATCGTGTGACCGTGTTTCTACTCCTGAAATGTTCTCTACGTTGCACAGGACATATGAAGAAGTTGGTAAAACCTTGGGGTAAAATAAGAATGTCCAGAGAAAGAAAATCTCAAAAAGAGATTGAAAACCGAAAACTTGGGTGGGGAACCTTCATGTTTTCGATTTTCATCCTTGCTTATCCAATACAACCGACGTTTAAACGTCCGTTTATCAGGTTAGTTTTCAAACTGAAAAGTTTTCAAGCGGTAAAAAAGCCCTTACCTTGCCGGTTATAGGCATATTAATAAAAAAAAGCGCCTCATCACAAAATAATGGCAACATTTTCCAGATCCACTGCTTGCAATGACTCACGGATGTTTTGTATCTCGAACAAAAGTGCGCTCTTTTATCAGCAAACTAAGTGCTGCGGAATGTGCACGCCATATAAGTGCATATTAAAAGCATACTGCATTGCTTTGAATTAACACATTCGCGAATACACAAGACGTGTGCGTCCGCAGTGTTTCGCAATTAAAATTTAAGAGCATTTATGCTGCTTTCCTTTGCGAAGACTTGTGACTTTTTTGAGGAGAAATAAAGTTCATTTTACCGTGTTTTGTTGATGAAGGTAAGTTGGTAAGTATGAAAGCTCGGCCAGTCCAAATTGGCGCTCAAACAAAGATAATGTTTGCGACCACCTAAAGGTTTCTTAGAAGATGTTATTATAAACGTTTGGTGCGTCAAACCAAACGAGTGTTAGCTGTTTACAGAACACGTTTACTGCTGTTGTAATTATATTCTAGTATACCTTCGAATACTTGTTAATTGAGGAAGTTGTAGCTAATACGGTACTTCGATCATGTTTGTTTAAACATGGATTTCTTAAAGTTTCTCCTCATTGTTAAGTTTTAATAAGCGATGGTGTGATGTGGAATTAACTCGTGCTTTATTAACTTACTAATTTTATAGTTGTGAAGATATTGCGTTAGATGAGGCGAGTATGGGTGTCTAAATAGAAATTATAGGCTTGGCATTTATAGCTACCTATTTGACTAGCAGTTAATGTGTTTAGAAAATACCAGGTTTGGATAAAGATTAAGACATTATCGTGAGATTTTAGGCTTCTCTACTACTAGTTCTCACAAAAAAACGCCCGACACAAACAAAAACCTCTAAAAACGGCTGAACAGATTTTAATCTTTGCTTTTTTTACCTAATAACTGTCTCGATCACCTTTCAAACAAAACAAAAAAAACATCGGTTCAGCCATTTGGGACATAGGTATCTACGATGCCGCAGACGGACACCTGTTTTATCTGTTCTGTGACGGACACACAGATACACACGTTAAAGTTATAACAGCCCTCTTTTTCCTTCGGGGGTTAAAAAACATAGGCAGTGTTACCGGTGCGAGGAATAAGCTGGCTGTCTTGATTCTTACAGGCAGCCACAGGTCATCACCAACCTAATTGAGGTAGGCAGCGCCTATTAAACCATTCATTTATGGAGAGGTTAAGCGAAGAATAAAGACCATTTTATAAAATAGCTTTGCCTGCTTATGTAACAATTTGTCCTCCCTTTTTCGATCACAAAAACTCTAAGTTCGCGATACCACACACTAAGTAGTTAGGTGTAGGTGTACCTGCGTACCTAATAAACAATTTTTAGCATCCTGTGGTCTCTAAAGTGTCGATCGAAGTCACCGCGTCCAACGATAAGTCGCTAAAACATTACGGTATTGTGATTTATTCTATTTTGTTTATCAGACGGGCCACGTAATTAAACACGTCTTGAATGAAATCTACGAAATTGTTAAATGAGTACCTAATGGTGCCGATTCTCTTGTCACAAAATTCTCTAAACTAGACTAAAAATCACCAAAATTTTGTTTATTCCTGTCAAACGACGATTTCCCATTCTGAAATTGATTACCTATAGTGACACAACTTAACTGTATTTTAGTTTGACAGCACTGATATCACTGGCGATCTCTCGCGTCCGGCCTTGGTCCAGGCCATGGTGTACGGAGCGACAGGGCTTGGGAAGCCGTCACCTCCTTCTGCGAAGCAGTAATGTTCGCGAAGGAGTAGGCGGAACGCGTGAGGGAGAGGCAAAATTCGCGCCCTCACGCCCCTAGCTGCCGCAGGAGACGCCCTGACGCATCGCAGGCCGATTCCCGGCCACCGTAGGCGTGGGCTTGTGAACGGCGAGCAATGGGCAGCTCGCCGTTCGATAAGGACCAGGCCCGGGTCGACGGCGCGTTGTGTTCCACGCGCGCCTCAAAGAGATGTCAGCACCAATGACGGGGTTTGCTAGGACCGATGCCTGCTAGGGTTGCGGAAAAGTCCGAGAGGGATACCGTGGCCCCTGGCACAGGTAACTGAAGGAACACGGGTGGGTTTTAGTCAGTAAGAGTCTGACACGCCCTCCTGCTCTGCCCAGAGCGGGAGAAGTTATTTGATGATTCTCCACCCTCAAAAAAAAAAAAAAAGCACTGAGATCACAATTTAGTGAAAATGGCAATTTTGCTATTCTGAATTTGACGCTTTTCACCTAAAAATTGGATTGTCTAACTAAATCTGACTATTTTTAATCGCGATTAAAAAGGTGTGGAATCAAATTAGTTGTCATGAACTAAAATTCACACACTTCAGATGCAAAAACAGTACTGTATCTATCTTTTTTTCTTTTCTTTTGCTTATATCTCGAAAACGGTGTGTCCTATCGCAAAAATAATGAAAATTTAGACCCCCTTAATGAAACCTCTAAACTTCTAAAACTCAACATGTAGGTACAATATAATGTACCTACAACATGTAGGTACAATATTGTAATCATTTTTCATATTTTCCATACAAAACATGTCGACACTACACATCATACGCGCCTTCGGTTCCAAAAAAAACCACTATACTATATATCTATTTTTAAAAGAACTATAAGACTATTTACAATTAGTTGAATCTACAGACAGAAATGAATAGAATACATAATATATTTGAAAATATAATATATGTTTACTAAATAAATATACAGGGTTATTTGTAAAACACCAGAAACCTCTTAAGAGGTCATTGTACTCATCATTATGAACAACTTTTACTATGGGACCAAACCTGAAACCGCGAAAAAAAAATCAGCTGTTCCCTACATTTTGACGAGTTATACGAACATAAATTGTAGGGAACAGCTGATATTTTTTTCGCGATTTCAGGTTTGGTCCCATAGTAAAAGTTGTTCATAGTGATGAGTACAATGACCTCTTAAGAGGTTTCTGGTGTTTTACTAATAACCCTGTATTTTCTGATCCGGTTAAAAGTCGGCTACAACTCATAGAAGTATTAGATAATTTAGTGGGCAACTTATTACGCTGCAAATGTTACATTTTCTATGGCATTTAATATATAGTCCGACTTTTAATTAGCTGCAGTAAAATGTCACTTCATATTGTCATTTAGGTAAAAATACTTACTGTCATTTAGCTGCATTTTAAGTACGGTACTTTAATTGTAAAAAAAACTAATTAATGAGTTTTAAAATGATAAAAAATCGATTAATCTGGTGTACTTAAGTGTGTGGGAGATTTAATTTGGGTTGCCATCATAGAAAAAATGATATGTACCAACATTCAATATTTTATCATTTTTCTGAGAAATGGAGGGGTCCAAAAATATAATTAAAGTGATTCCAAGTTCCATATTTTTATAGCTTTTATTTAGGCTTAGTTTCGTTCTGGTTAGATTTTTCTCGGAATAAAAAACCAACGTCCATACAAAAAGCGGACATCTCCTTTAAATCACATTCTCCCCCAAGAGGATGAATGAAATTCAGTACAATTTTCTTTCCCTGTTTTTAACAGATTAAAAATGACTATTGTTATGTTCGCTTTTTCTGGCATATAATGTCACTTTTTTGAGCAAGTGGTACGAAAAACTATAATATTAATGTATATTCTGGTTTTTAATAAATTAAGATGCAATATCCTGTATTCGGCAACGTAGGTATTCCTAATGTAGCCTTACTTCGGCGATATCTTTTCGGTTTTCAGCAAGAAAAAAACTTTAATTTTATTTAAATCGACAAATTACAGCATTTAAAAATGTATTCAGGTAGCATGGTTATCTGGCTATTAATTTCAGCGTAATAGAGCTAATCCTAACTAATATTATAAAAGCGAAAGTAAGTTTGCTTGTTTGTTTGTTACCTTTTCACGAGCATCATGAAATTTTGTATATACCTACCTACGATGTCAGAGGTACAGAAAAGGACATAGGGTACCTTTTATCCAGAAAAAAATACTTTTCACGAGGGAAAGAACAATAACTGTCGACGGTCACAATCACATTTGCTTTAGGGCGCTAGATGGCGCTACGTGTCTTTCGAATCATGATTGAATTATATTATTAGGAACTATATTAGTGTGTTACAAGTAAAAAAAAAATATAAGTCATACATTTTGTGAGTCTAGAGTGAACTCCAACACTGTTTGACCGAACAACATGAAAGTTGGCACTTAGGTAAGTATTTATATAATTATGAATTATTAATGGAGAAGGATTAACAGGATTTTCCGACCTCCACGCGGGCGGAGCCGCGGGCAAAAGCTAGTTTACTAATAAAAATGTGATCTCAAGAAAAGATAATCCGGTTTTTCGCCGTGGGAAAGCCCTATCAAGGACACCTTGAATTTGGGATCCTTTCTTTTCGCATAATATTCTTTTTGGTTCCCTATCCATTTGCATAAAATTTTAAGACCTAATATAACTTAGCATAATTTTGTTTGGCATAATGATATTTTCGCATATTATAATTACGCATAACAGCTTACGCATAATTTCTCTAACCATAATAATGATTAAGCATAATATTCTAAAGCATAAATTTACTAACCATAAAGTTTTAAAGCATAACTTTATTAAGCATAACAATAATAATAAGGCTTAGTCGACGGAGCCCCGCTTCGCGGGGCCCCTATTTCTGTCTGCAGGGTTTAAAGGAACCTAACAAGAAGGGGATGACGGGGCCTCGTTCGCTCGCTCCGCTCGCTCACTTGAGCCCCCGTCATCCCCTTCGAACCTAACCTGTCCGAGTCGGGGTGCCCCAATTCCCGAGCTCGCTTCGCTCGCTCTTGCATCCTATGTTCTCATTGCCTTTTTACTAAATCGAGATGTGTTAGACCTTGGGGCAAAAATAAAAATACATACTTAAGTTACATAATGTTATGTATACGTAAAAATAACTCAAATGTGTTTCCGTTATTTCTATTAATTGTATGCCTAAATATTATTATGCTAATAATCATTAGGCCTAGTAACATTATGCGAATCAAATTTATGCCAAAACAAATTAGTCTGTAAGATGATTATGCCAACATAAAATGTATGCCTAAAAAAAATATGCCGAAGTATTATTATGCCAAAACAAATTGTGCCAAAATCGTTATGCCGAAGTATATTAGGACAAAGAGGGATCCCTTCTTTTCGCATAATGTTCTTTGTCCTAATATACTTCGGCATAACGATTTTGGCATAATTTGTTTTGCCATAATAATACTTTTCCATATTATTTTTTTGGCATACAATTAATAGAAATAACGGAAACAAATTTGAGTTATTTTTACGTATTTATTTTGGATTTCCACGTTAATGATTTGGGATCCCTTATTTTCGCATAATGTGCTTTGTCCTAATATACTTCGGCATAACGATTTTGGCACAATCATCTATGTCATATCTATATCAGTTATGCTTTAGAGTGTTATGCCTAAAAAATGTATGCTTTAGAATGTTATGCTTAATCATTATTATGATTAGAGAAATTATGCGTAAGCTGTTATGCGTAAATAATTTATGCGAAAATATTATTAGGACAAAAAGTATGCCAAGTTATATTAGGTCTTAAAATTTTATGCAAATGGATAGGGAACCGGGGATCCCTTCTTTTCGCATATGTTCTTTGTCCTAATATACTTCGGCATTACGATTTTGGCATAATTTGTTTTGCCATAATAATACTTTTCCATATTATTTTTTTGGCATACAATTTATGTTGGCATAACGTTACTAGGCCTAATGGTTGATAGCATAATAATATTTAGGCATACAATTAATAGAAATAACGGAAACAAATTTGAGTTATTTTTACGTATACATAACATTATGTAACTTAACTAGGTATGTATTTTTATTTTTGCCCCAAGGTCTAACACATCTCGAGTTATTTTTACGTATACATAACATTATGTAACTTAAGTATGTATTTTTATTTTTGCCCCAAGGTCTAACACATCTCGATTTAGTAAAAAGGCAATGAGAACATAGGATGCAAGAGCGAGCGAAGCGAGCTCGGGAATTGGGGCACCCCGACTCGGACAGGTTAGGTTCGAAGGGGATGACGGGGGCTCAAGTGAGCGAGCGGAGCGAGCGAACGAGGCCCCGTCATCCCCTTCTTGTTAGGTTCCTTTAAACCCTGCAGACAGAAATAGGGGCCCCGCGAAGCGGGGCTCCGTCGACTAAGCCTTATTATTATTGTTATGCTTAATAAAGTTATGCTTTAAAACTTTATGGTTAGTAAATTTATGCTTTAGAATATTATGCTTAATCATTATTATGGTTAGAGAAATTATGCTTAAAATAATTATGCGTAAGCTGTTATGCGTAATTATAATATGCGAAAATATCATTATGCCAAACAAAATTATGCTAAGTTATATTAGGTCTTAAAATTTTATGCAAATGGATAGGGAACCGATTCAGATACATAATTGACGCCTTTTATAGATTTCCATTTGTAAAAATCGTCGTACGCTTTCATATACGATTCCTTGGACTTTTCTGGGAGTGGATTGTGGGCAATTTCAGGTATATCACAATTTCTTTCGGTATGCCAATGGCTTCGGATTTAATGAGCCAAATCACTATCATACCTCGACATTTTTGTGAGAATATATGCTGTGTGCCTTTTTTAATTTTTATTCTGCCTTCAATATTAACAGTACGATATACCTACTTTAGGTTAGGTTTGTATGACACATAATTTAACATTGTCGAGCAGGTGGTGTGAAAAGATTTTTTTTTTTTGTTTATATGTGTAATTTCAACAGCACAGTCAATCAAAGATTTGTAAGGTGAACAAGTTCTCCTTATAACTAAGAGGACGGAATCTTTGGAACCAACCAAGTTCCCAAGCTCTTACCGATATTTTTCTATCGCTACTCGTATAATATGAATGGACAATAAAAATACTTTATCTTTCTTGTAGAGGAGTAGATCCGAAGAGGTCACATCTTCGAGTCATAGGTTAGTCACCCAAGCTTGTGTCGTGACTATAAAGCGTAACGTGCTGAATGAAAGGGATCCCTTCTTTTCGCATAATATTCTTTTTCCTAATATACTTTGGCATAACGATTTTGGCATAATTTGTTTTGCCATATTTTTTTTGGCATACAGTTTAAGTTGGCATAATTATCCTGAAGGCTAATTTGTTTTGGCATAAATTTAATTCGCATAACGTTACTAGGCCTAATGATTATTAGCATAATAATATTTAGGCATACAATAATAGAAATAACGGAAACAAATTTGAGTTATTTTTACGTATTTATTTTGGATTTCCACGTTTATGATTTTTTATACATAGCATTATGTAACTTAAATATGTATTTTTATTTTTGCCCCAAGGTCTAACACATCTCGATTTAGTAAAAAGGCGATGAGAACTTAGGATGCAAGAGCGAGCGAAGCGAGCTCGGGAATTGGGGCACCACGACTCGGACAGGTTAGGTTCGATGGGGATGTTAGGTTCCTTTAAACCCTGCAGACAGAAATAGGGGCCCCGCGAAGCGGGGCTCCGTCGACTACGCCTTATTATTATTGTTATGCTTAGTAAAGAAATGCTTTAGAATGTTATGCTTATTATGCTTAAAAAAAATATGCTTTAGAATGTTATGCTTAATCATTATTATGATTAGAGAAATTATGCGTAAAAAATTATGCGTAAGCTGTTATGTGTAAATAATTTATGCGAAAATATAATTAGGACAAACAAAAGTATGCCAAGTTATATTAGGTCTTAAACTTTTATGCAAATGGATAGGGAACCTAATGATTTATTATACATAACATTATATAACTTAACTATGTATTTTTATTTTAGGTGTATATTTTTAGCAATCGCTTGTAAATGTGCATGTTTCGAAGTATATTCATCTTTTTTACTAAGAATTTTTTCAATCCTATTGTGTTTGTCCGTGTATTTTTTCTTTTTTTTTTGGTATTGGTGATGTTCCGACATCAAGTTTATCTATTTCAATGGTTTGGTGTTTTTAGATATTCGTGCAGGAATGTTTCAATTATTTTTTCAGATTATTTGATCAACAGCGCTGTGGTCACCAACTAGTCAGTCCAGCACATCCATTTTGATTTGTATATTAAATTCGAACTCAGTGGCACTGCTTTAAACTATTTATTTACTTTTTGCACAATTTTTATTAAAGCCATTCGTTAGCACGCACAATTTGACGTCCATGACCAATACTTATGTAAGTAGGTAATCATTAGTGGACTTTATATTGCTATCTTTAACCGCAGACCGCGTCCTTTGACCTGCGACTATTGAAGGCTCCCTCAGAGAGGCGCAACGCGACGGTGCGACGCGATTCCGGTAGAACAACTTCCATAGAAATTGTTCTACTAAGGTCGCGTCACGTTGCCGCGTCGCGTGTCAGTGGGAGCCTTAAATGTCAAACTTAACTTGCTAATACTAGTAGACGCAGAAATCCAGCACCTTGTCCAAGTGTCCCACACAGCACTATATTTGGAAGGCGACAATATTATGTCTTAAGTTCTATAATATACAACAGATTAATCGAAAAAACGAATACCTATAATAAAACTTAGCAGTCATGAAGCCAAAAATAAGGGAAAAAAGTACTTACTGCAATTGGATTACGATGACACTGAAAATCTAATGACCCTTCGTGTATAATCATACGAGTATATGCAACACAAACACATACACTTTCCTTACTTACTTCACCACTTCATCATTCACACACTCTATTTCACCACTCATATTAACACACAATCCCACATCCATACCTCATATCTTCAAACTCACCACCAAACCTAGCATTACTTAATGGTACTTACTAAGACGAATTATATTAGTAGTGACACACAAATGCCCTAAGATAAATATTGCAATGTCAATAGCTGAACACTATCCCCTGAGAGAGATACAGGTTCCCGCCTATATAGTTCAGGGGCTAGGGTGAATACTCTGTGCACCTTAATAAGATCACTACCAAAATTTTGAAATACTTGTCATGTAGGTTCTATGGCAATTGTCTACTGTCTATTTAAAAAAAATATATTTAAATAAATAATATAATAATATTTAAATTTAAATATATTTTTTTAACTGGCTGGCATTTGGTACACAAGCACCTACCTACACTCGACCTAAAATAATTATTAAAATAAGGTGAGATACCCAACACCTACACATCTAATATCAGGTGCATTATGTGCAAACATAGGTAAGTGTTCAGATATCTTTCTACGTTTGGGGTTGATTCCAATTCCAATATACTTTGCCTTCCTCTTCATTGTTCATCCATTACACCGATGCAATGATTGAATTCTTAATCAGACTGTGCGCTTACGCAGTATGCAAATGTTCGAAAGAACAACACCATTACCTACGATAGGTACATACCTAATAACCAACATATTATCCAGCACATTACGTCCCATTTTTAATTACAATAAACAAACTAAATACGCACTTATCTGTTCAGCTACTGCAACTCCCATTCCAGTAGCTATCTCAACGTTATCATTAGTATATGCGCGATAGATAGTGCGCCATTGAACGCGTTTACATACGATCATTGCATTCCTGCCACGTCGCAGAAACAACGGTAAGTTACGCGTTAATTGAAAAACATTAAGCTTATAAATGCGTCACTGTCTTGTCTTTATCTTCATTAGAGGTAACACCTATATCACGATAGCTCGAATGTGGGCGAAATAATTAAGTGGGGATGGGAATGTGAGAAGGTCCTGCGAATGTGTGATATTATAGAAAAGTAGTTTCAGTGGCTTGACACTTTTTTCTCCAAATAGACCCAAGTCTTTACTATTCTCCGAAGCTTTTCGCATTCCCAAAAAAGACGTTCGTCTGTCTGTACCTCTGTAGGTATCAAACATTTCTCATCTGATACCTGTACGTACCTCGTTATCATAACCAAAGTAAGGGGAAATTGATAGGTGCAACAGATATATTCCATATCTATATCTCTACTTGCTAAGGTTGTAGAAAGGGTGCAAAAAGAAAATTGAAAACTCTCATTTTTCTTCTGATATTTACTCTTTTTAAATTACTGTTTAGCCAGTCAAGCTACTCAATCTGTGTCCCTCCCCCCCAAATGTACAATCTTCGCCGCCAGTAGAACAGACTGATGTGTTTAAAGCAAATGTGTAGTCATACGTTTAGTCCTTATATCGTCATTAGAGCTACTCGTAACACCCTATCATGATAAAGGGAAGTGTGGGCGACATAATTAAGTAAGGAGATGATTGCGACCCGTGGTTGCATCAGGTAGCAATGTGAGGTGTCCAATAGTCTCGATTTACTACTTTAAACAGCGGGTTAAATATTATGTAAAACACGAACAGTAGCAATGCTTTCATTTTGACAGTCCAACAACATTCATTACTTTTTTATTTAAGCAATTTAAACGGGCGTTTAGGAAAACGCACTGTCCTTCAAAATGATTCAGATTATGAATCAATTGATCAATTGATCGCAATTAGGGTGCTGGATAGTCCTGGAGGCGCTATGCGTAACTAGACGTAGGTTTGGTCGCGATTTGACATGATTTAAAGATATTTGTCATGGTTTTTTTGTTTATGAACATGTCTATCAATCAGACTTTCCAGGCGTCAGAGACAAAGTTAACGAGTATCCTTGTATCCTTGTTTCAAGCGGCGCGGTGGTTTCCATGCTCCTCAAATCGAAGCACGGCCATCCTTTAGTAGAAGCTACAATAATAATAGACACTACTTCACACGCACACCGTGCATCGTTCCACGAGGCGCTCTACTTCTATAATTCCAGGATCTAAATATAATACCTTTTCCAGATTTTTGAAGTGAAAACATCTTTAGGCGCGTTGAGCACTTTTTGGGTGAACAAAAATCATGGAACTCGCGTCATCGTTACCGAACGCTTTCCATGAGCTATATGTATACTGTGTATATATGTGTACTTTTTGGGTGAACAAAAAGCGTGAAACTCGCGTCATCGTCACCGCACCCTACCCATGAGTTTTCACTTCCATCGGCAGTCCCCATAGACTGTCCTGCATGTTTTTTATGTGTCAGCCTGTTTAGTCTTAAGATTCTTGTTACTCGCAAATTTAACCATCTGACCTTTGCAAGCTTCAGTGGTTGGTTAAAATCATTTGTGACTGGCTAGTGGCCGTATAATGTTCACACTTACGGAGATGTGTTTGCGCACGTAGTGTCGAAGTGCGTCGTTTTTAGTTTTTATTTTACATAATAATATACCTAATGGTTAGTTATCTGGTGTAGTAATGTTCACCTGATTTTTCCTCTCTCGTCAGCATGAGCTCAATGACATTTAGGTACCCTGTCAGTAAGATTGGTAGGGCGGCTAACTGTCCCGGTTACGCCGGACAAATGTTTAGTACCATCACTTATGAAAGCTACATGTGTCCTACGAGGAAAGTCATTGCTACAGTTATCCAGACCAACATTGGCGTTTCATACAGTGCCAGTAATTTCATAGCCAACAAAAATAATAAAAAAGGCTCCTTGGCAGATTTCTCTAGCTTGATGTATGTAGGTACTGATTAGTAATTAGTTGCGCTTGTTTTATTTGATCTTTAGTATGTATATATTTTGTAAAAGCTTATAGATATATACGTAGGTAGTTTCACTTTGATTCCGAAATCATGAAGTAATCAATTCTGGTTATAAACTTAAGTTATAATATATTCGTATACGTTCCTACCGTATGTACTCATGGGCACTCGAGGCCTCTGTCTGAATATTATTGTAACATCACAAATTATCTCACAATGCAGAGACAAGCTAGAGTAGAGACAAAAACAACAATGGCTCATAACTTGAGTGATAGGGTGACAAGCATTTACTATTTTTCTATATTAAATTTTCTATCTTTCTATATTTCTATCTTAAAATTACCTTACATCATGGACGAACTAAAACATTCGGACAGATTTTCGGTAACAAAAAACTGTGTCACTCAAGTCGGCCAGCTCGCTGTACGCACACGTTCACACATTAGTCGGCCGACCGACGACGCACGGTCGGCCATTACGCGCGCAAACGGCAACACTCACACATAAACGGGACACAGTTTTGTCTTCGCGGAGTTCCGTCCGACTTTTTTTATTCGTCCATGCCTTACATGGACTTTACATGATGATTACTATTTTTAGTGAGTGTGAGGTGGAAAATAAATGTTTTTAAAAACAAGTATTAAGTCATATTTTCACTGTTACTAAGTTCTCTTTAGATCACGCCTGTCTTGCTGATAAAATATCATGGATGGAGAAGGGCGGATGTTAACTGGTTTTCATCCATCTTACGGCCATCGGGCCATAAGATGGAGTTCGTTAAGATATTTAGGTCCAAGATTTAGCTGCAGGTAATAATATAAGAAGTCGACCCCAACACAGGGTAAGGCTAGGCTGTTAATGATGATTTAAATCAAAGATGTATCAATGTACGCGTGTAGGCTAATTAAACCTAAACCAATTATTACACAATGTCTAAGCAAATATAAGCTCTCAAAAATGAAGGGTAGAGATCTATTATATAGCCTACGCAATACACATCGCGCAAATCAATAAATTGATCTCAATAGCCTCCTATAAGAGCCCTAAAGCACAGTCACACTACAAAGCTCAGTCGAGTCCAGTCATCGCGCCTGGGAATCGCACTTATTACTCGCACCCGATCTTCAACCGACACTTGTGGATCTCGAAACACAGGCCGATGTCGAATCAGCCACTCGTCCAACTTTCCATCTCGAGTGCCCTCTACAACGAATATCTAATGAATACTTACAAAATAAATATGATAACAATTGTTTTATAAAAATGTACACTTTCACGCGTGGGTGTACGAAAATAAAGACTCGGTGTTCGTGTTCTGTCATTTGTTGGCGAATCGAAAGTGGAGGCCTTTTTAATTTTAAGTAGCGGTTTGCTTGAGGCGTGGGCGGGTTAGGATCCGATATCTAATCTGAAGAAGCTGGCTGAAGCTTTAAATTATTCGGTCAAGGAGATGATGAGTTTTATTGTCATCTTTTAGATCTCTAACGCACCGAATACGAAACTGGACACGATATTTGGTTGATCAAGTTGATACGGAAAAAAGACAGTAATATTAGGTTGGGGAAAAAGTTCTTTCATATATTTTATATATAAATTCAAGACTATGAGCTCGTGTGGCACCCAAATATGGAGCTTTTTTGTACACCCGGTCTTTTTCAAATGGGTGAACCTGTATTGTGGTCAACCCCTAACTCTTCAGCTACGTCGTAACTTCTAATATATTTTGCTCCACTTTTAGAAAAATGGCGTCGACTTTATCCGTAATAGGGTGGCCAGAGCAAGCTGCGTCTTCGGCATTATAATTGGACTCAAACGCTTGAACCAACTTTGTGCTACTTTTTACTGACACTGCGTTAAGTCTATAAACGTCACATATTGTTTCGCGGTATATGTAGTTTTTTCCCTTTTTTGTAATAAGACTTCAAAATGTATCGAATTCCTTCGTTAGATTCAATCATTTTGGCAGACAGAAAAACAAATTGAACGGTATCAAAACCAGTAGATACAAACGGTGCAGCCAAAGAGATTTTACGACAACTTTACACCTATAAAATACGAAAAACGTTTTCCCCTACCTATTATTATTAATTACCTTTTTTACCCCCTTCTCTGCACGTCTCGTCTTAAAGATGTCTTTACCAAAATATTTGATTAAGTTGACTTCTAACAGTTACCTATTGCTATATAATATTGTACATATGCTCCAGCTCTTACTGAAGACGTTGGTAATCAACTACAAGTTTAGTGTTGTGTTTTAACAGGAGCTATACATCCAGGAGCCCTGAAATATAACATCCTCCAAACAGGCATCGACGTACCGAAGCTTCCACACTAAATATCGGCTAACCATAACAATAAACAACCGAGCAGCCACGTCACAACCGCTGAGTAATATGTCCCGTTGTGTGCCCACAATAAAGCACTTTCTCACGTCCAATGACAAATAGCGAGTGAATTAATACCAACTCGCTTTTGTACGAATAAATCAAATGTTGAGCAGCGCGCGGCAGGTTGTTTTGACCAGCACGTTTTACCATATTACCTGTGCACTCGTATCAACCTTTATCACAATGCGATAAGGTCTGATTATGAAAAATCCGTCGATATTTTACAATGAAATCTGGAGTGTTATCAGCTACATTGCTTTTGCGTAGCTTACAACTCTTACTGCTTCCAAATTAGAGGTGGTTTTGGCTTGTTTTAAGTCAGTTGATTGTTTTATAGTGTTAAATATACGCGTTCGTAGGAGGATGTTATTGCTCAGTGTCTTCGACAACGTAGGGATGAGAGCTTACTGGTAAGGTGATTTACTTAAGCAGTTATTGCGAAGATGATATATTTAAACTTTAATGGTATGTGCTGTATTTTTCTGGGCTCTTGATTCTATATAATGTCATAGTTGCAGTGACATATTATGTCGAGATGAGATTTGTGTTTGTTGGACAGATTTATGGTTCTACTCTAGCTAAAAGGACCTTTGTTTCGTAGGATTAGGGTTCATAAGCATTAGCATCAAGAATACTTATTTAAATACATGTCCCAATGAATCCTACACGACTCAAATCGTTTTAGGTTTTCAGTTTCAGCCTTCGTTCTAAGCAGTTTGTGTTGATGATGATTTGAGATTATCAACCTCGGCACTACAATGAGCGCAAATCTAGAGATTTAAACAGAATCGCTCATGTAGTTATAAAAAGTACCGATGCCAGTCAGCGAGCTGCGTAGTGGTAGAAGATTATCTCCACTGCCATCACCTTATTCGTAAGGTTCATCTGTTCTCCCAAGAAAACCTGAAATTAATGAAAAAATAAAAAACTATTCTTTAGTAGTCAGTACATCCCTAGTATCCGCACAGGGTGTCCCCCAGACAAATGTGTTGGAAGTTTAACAAGTGGTGTGCACAATTACGAGCACTGTAGTCGGGGGTTAATAGTCTCAATAATTTGACATATTGGGTGGTCGCCATGCCGGCCAGCGCCTCGCAGTCGTTGCGAATTAATAAGGGATTTGATACTTTGAGATTAGATAACTTTTGCAGGTAATAGGTTCGTTAATCATATGATATTGAGTCTTTTATAGACCTTTATCTATATTTTTTAAAATGTTTGTGCTGTGTCTATTTGAGTATGGGTAATTGTAACCTAATAAGTGGTGTGATATTAATGTTGCTGTATCTGCAATACAAAAATATGCTCCAAGTCAAAGTAATTGCACACACGTAAGGGATATTTAAATCCTTTTTATTACAATTTTATTGTACTTACCTAACTCCAATAAATGACTTCTACCTTATGTTGTCACTTGACGAAAATACTGATCTCCATTAACTTTATCCAAGCTAGATATATTTCTTTTTAATTAGTCTTAGATGTTCATACAAAAGGATTGTAAGGGATCAGTTTTCTTATTCATCCCATTCGTCATTAGCCAAATACAGGTCTACTACAAAAATCGATTGCAGTAGTTCAAATCACTCGAGTCTCACTTGGCATTACTGCTAAGTTCTTAAACTTAAGCTTACCTTAACTTAAGCGTTAACTTAACTTAAACTTAATGTAGCTCTTAAGCTACTTTGACCGATACCAGGAAATACCGCCAGACCACGGAAATACATATTAAGGTCAATCTCAGATCATGAACTTTACAATATTTGTGAAGCGCAATGTGCAAACAGATAAAACTTTATTAGATGCGACGTGTAGGTGACATAAAGGCGCAGCTAGACTGCGGTCGATCGACGTCGACCAGTAGATATTGATCGCCTCAAAATATAATCGATCGACCGAATATCGATCCATATAAAATTTACGATCATGCTGATGCTTTAATCACCCGCCAGGCTGATCGATCTCTCACTCTCTTTCTCTGGCTAGTTGTATCTCCTTTTATTTGAAGTAGGCTTTCTCGACATTCATCGTCAGACGTGTCTTTTTTTCTTTCTCCTCTGCGGTTATTTTCTGACTAATTTCTTAGCGGATTCCAAAACAGTTGAATCAAAATTCTCCGGGACTCGACGAGCCCCGTATCGAATACTTCGGTATCTCTGTTGATTCTGGCTCCCAGGCGTTGCAACAGCCGAGAATAGTGTGTCGGGAGTGAACGTAGATCAAATTGGATCGATCTGAACGGTCACCGTCGATTGACCGCTATCTAGGTGCACCTTTATCCGCGACGTATAGGTGACGTTTTACAGTAATAGCTGTCATAAACCATCCAGCTCTGAAATGCGAGCTCTAATTAGTTGTACAGCACCGGTGACATCACTCGATATTGATGCCATAAAATATTAATTCAATTTGTGTGTTTGAACGGTTCGGACAACGGAAAACTTGGTATTCTTTTTTTTTGTTTGTTTTTGGTTTAAAATGTTTTTAATTGTATAATTTTTCTGGGAAGAGATACTGCTAGGTGTTATATTTGAGTAATTTTATCTTAGAGTTCGATTCGAGTCGACACACAACACAACAACAAAAGAGAAAAACATAAAATAAATATATGTTTTGCAACAGAACGGATGCACGGATGAAGTAAACACGTCAATAAATTGGTTAGCACTTACACGACAGATTCTGATTTAGATGTTGAAGGTATAATACCTATGGAATTAACATAGGATCTCCTCTATGCTTAACAAAAAAAAACACGCAGAAGAATGCGCTGATTTTGACAAAATACCTGCTCAGGTAAATTAGACCAAAAAATATATGCGTTTCAGTGATTTATTATGAAGTTTAGTAATAAGTCGTTTCTGACGTAAACACATACTTTTTCGTTCAATCGTGGCCGCGTGGGTGAAAAATAAACGAAATTTAAATAAGGAAGGTCATGTGAGTTTTGCCCTAAAAACGCCTAAAGCACGTTCAGCTGATAGTACCGGCTGTCATGCGCAGATGTTTGGCAGTCGGTACGCGTAGTCAAAGTCTTTCAAACCAGTCTTCCCAAGGGGTATCGTGTTACCCAGTATCTGGGTTGTGGCGGCCAGATAGGCGGTCGTTCTATGTACATACTGGTATTCAGCTGCAGCCGGTAAGACTGGAAGCCAAACCCAAGAAAGAAAGAAAGAAAGAAATTTTATTTGCTCAAACATGTGTATATACATACAGAATTAAAATCAATACATGCATGCAAGATCTTCGAAAAAATAAGTGGCTCACGACATGTCTGCCATTTCTCATGGCGTGCAAATATATTTGTACAATTATTAATAGGTACTGAATTAATGATTTTTTAACTAATATACTTATACATATTATATCTATTATACATCCATCAACCAACCAACCTATCAACCAACATAATTATTTAGGAAAAGGCTTGGCAGATTGATGTGAGTCGCGTCCTCTCATAGCTAGAAGGCGTTTCCCTAGCTGAGGGAACTTTATAGACTGATTATTATGCTATGTGGGTTTGACGTAAAATTTTATTTTCATTTTAACTGTGTCAACAATTTACTAAAATAGCGACTTTGACGCAAAACTGACAAAACTTGTAATCTAAAAGCAAATAAAACTGTCAAGTCACGTATTAAATCTAGCTTTTTAAGAGCTAGTTCTAGATCTAAAATAATTTGTAACAAATGAGTCCAATAAATCAATTTCACGATTCGATATCTTTAGAATAAATTTATCGTTTAGACTTAACGGTAATTGATTATACTGTAATTAATGTAATTTTAATTTATAACATCGTGATTCCATATTATAATGAGGTATATGAACTATTGAAGGATTAATTCCGCGTCTTCTACTCGACAGACTAATTCTGCAATCGTAATAACTGTCTATTTGTAAGTTTTATTACGAATCTGGATCGTAAATATGTAATAAATGTGGTTGGATTAAACGTTAAAAATCGTCTAAATTATTTCTAGATCAATGTAAATGCAACAAATATTATCTACTTGGTTCAAGTTTTCGACGATCTGTCAAAACTTAAAACCAAACTCATTGGGATGGCAGCTATTTCAAGGTTTCCAAGTCTATTGAAAATTCCTGATGCATTTTCAGCTGACCTGAAATCATCCTAAAACAATTTTATGAGGTTCAGTAGGTATATGTTCGCGATTTCTCAAAAAACACTGAGCCAATTCTAGTAATTTGTTCACTAACATACTTTTCGTATATAATGTGTTAGTTATAATCAACATAAAATTCCTCCCTATTATTCACGTTTTGTTTTAAATTCGAAATCCATTTTTAGACATTTTATATCCATACGTTAATGAATTAATGACACAAATCCAACATTTGAAATGATAATTAATCAATGGTGCAAACAAAACAACTGAGTTTTATTAATTTAAAGGTCGAATTGTTAATAAAGTGACAAACATTGGTTGTTAACTTAAAAATAAGTTAAATTGTCGTGGTTATTACGTCTCATGTTATTTATATAACAGAAGTATGTTGTAGGTACAACAAAGATTTTCCTGATAATTATGTGAGAAACGGTATAACCTCCGTAAATTTTACGCAATTAACTTGTTTCTTCTTTGTTTTCTCGTGTATGGCCAATACGAGAATAGTTCTTGACGTGGTGATAATATGAGCAGTTGGTAGCGATTCTGACTGCCTTGGGCTAGGGTAAAGTGAGTTCGCCGCCCGCCCCAGGGCAGCGGACATCCATGAGGATTTTCCAATCCGGAAAAAAGGGTGATGGGATTTAAATCTTGTCACTGTAAAGGTTAATGAGAATATTTTACACACAATCAATAGGCATGAGATGACTGTTTTTTTTTTACTTTGAGTGCCGTCTTCGAGACAGTAGAACACTCAAGTGTTGAACTCATCCAGTTGTTGATCACCTGCACCACACGCTGGTCGCTTCGCTTGTCTCCCCGCTGTCGCTCTTGCCTTACACCCGCTATTTCGCAGGTCGCAACCTGTCTTTTATTATCTCCAGCGATACGAAGCCGCTCTATAAACCGAGTCCTATCTATCATTTTCCTGCAGCGCCGGCATTTTGATAACACCACAGATTTACGAGTGGCTTACGAACCTATCTTAAATTCTTAATAGACACAAAACAAAATAATAAATATCCCAGTACATTGTTGTGGATACTTTGTTGTTAAATACTGAATTTTGTCTTGATTGTGAACCTTTATTGCCCCTTATTTCAGAATGTATATGAATGATCCTTTGGTGATGTAGGAAGACGGTCCTTCATCTATGATTTTTTTGTATATGCGAAAGCAAGCGAGGAGAAAGTTAGTCTGACATCATACCAATTGAAGATTTTAAGGAGGAGAAGGAATTTTAGTTTGACAAAAAATCTCGAGAATATTTATATACAGAACACCTCTATTCACGACACCATGAGCCAGGTGAGACGCAACATTTAGGGGTGTCTCTTATTATTGTAATGATGGATGATGCATGAGTATACATTACAAAGGCAGTATTATAGGTAGGTAGTAGGTACCCCGTTGTTCGTTCTTCCTCCTGTAACTTTGTAGTACACTAAAATATCAACCTCGATTTTGCTCCGATTTACGCGAAAGATTAGCCCGCGTTAATTAACTGTACAGATTACTTAAACAACGCAAACATAGGGTGCTATTATAAATGACGTCACCTTATAACTCAGGCTTGCAACCGATAAATACCCCACACACATGGTCGCGAATATCATCCTCCACCAAGATAAAACCTTCTTAGTTCAGTTTATATATCCTCCTAATATTTTTTCCTATATATCCCATTATCTTCACAGGTTCACGTAACAAGACCAACTTTTCAACTTCAAGTTAAGAACGTTGTAAATTGTACGCATTTATAGAGGCTGTGCGCGCCCTGGGTGGCGAGCTTAAACCAAGGAAATCTTTACCGCCCCTACAAAGACCGGCATCACTTAAAACCTTGTAAATAAGGGTGGGTTTTCTTTGATATGTCGTTGATATAACTGTATATTTATCATGGTGTATGGAAGTAAGTTTCAGAAAGGATTATGGCTATTGTAAATCTATCTGTGTGCTAATGACTGGTCGCGGATTAGGTCGATACTCGCGCGTTTTTTTTACCATTTTATTGCTTAACGCCTTGTTATTGTTGAGAAATTTTGAGTGTAAAGGAAAAGTGTGTTGTCGCCTTTATTGCGTGTACGCATGGGTGTAAAATTGTAATTTGACTGCGGATCTTAATATGTTAGTGTGTCATTGTTTACTTTGATCAACCGCAGTGATTGATTGTGTGCTGTTCGGCACGTAAATCTTTTTAGAATTTATTGTTTCAAATTATAATATTATAAGGCAATCTGAATAAGGAGTTTTAATGTATTCTATATAGGCTTTGTGAAGCTAGTATCAAATTTATAGATACAATGGTAGGTATCTCTAGGTGAAGCTAGCCACTAATATTTTTAAATAACTAATTCCTCAGTAACCATTTGGTTCCCAATTTCACATTGTGAAAGCAGTAAGTGTAATTATAAAGATTTATGCAATTATTTCGATAAAGGATGTTCACGTTCACAAACAAGACATTTAAAATGAAAGGGCTAATTAATAATGTTCTTTTAAGCACAAAATCTTTTTCATTTTTACAAATTAAGTACAGTTTCATTTTATTTTTTGAACTAATAATACAGATATACAAAGATCGCAAGACGAGATCCTGGTTTATTATTTCTTTAACAAGATATCTTATTAACGCATTAATAAGATAAATGCAGTATAATGTGAACTGACAGCGGTAATTACTACCAATCGCACTTGTGCATTAATCAGAGAGGAAAAAAAATAAGAAATTTTAGAATCGAAAGGGATCCTACTTAGTGCTCGTTGGCTATGAATTGATTAATTATATTGTCGATAGGTACATTTTGATTACGGATTTTGTCGATTAGTATTTTTTTGTAAGACTTTAAGATATTGGTCGGGGCTTAACTGGCGAAATGTAAATGTACTATATTTATACAGGGTTGTTGGTAGGTAATACGTGGACAATCTATTAAGGGGACGTAGGGGAGGTCATTTATTTATTTATTTAACCATTTATGTACACACTTATATAAACAGACAAGAAGAAAATAACAGAAAAATTGGTACAAAGGTGATGCTTATTTCTAATGAAATCTCTTCCAGCATATCTGCGATAGGAAAGTAGATTTAGAGATGTAGACAGCGTGTGTAAGAGTAAAAGAGAAAATAAAATTAATAAAATTGCAATAATTTGCAACCAATGACCCCGTATGAACCCTATGCAAATTTCAAAAAAAATTCAGTAATTTGATATTTTATCTTTTTTTGATAAGATATTTGGTATCTTATTGTATCTCGTTGGATAGCTGAGAAGTTGTACATAATTTTGAAATGTCCTGTCGATAAAGTATATCCATGTTTTTTAGCAGAAATCAACCATTTTAGTCAAATTACCCGCTTAAAGTGATGAAAATTGTGTGATCGGATAAAAAATAAAATTAAAGACAATTGTCATTGTATGCTTGATTATTATTATGTATTGAAGTAGAAGCAGATAATAATACAAAAAAAACATACATGTTTTTTTTTATACCTACATTTTCAAAGTTGCATAACGCAAAAAAAAAAAACAAACTTAGGAATGGTTGAAATTTGCATAGGGGTCGTAAGGGGTCATTTGGTTGCAAATGACCTCCCCTACACCCTCTTAATGGATTGCCGACATATTACCAATAACCCTGTATAGGTACACCTCTGCCGAACTGTTCGGGGAAGTACAGGCGTGAAGTTATGTGTACTGAAGGTTATGCACTACAGTGCTTAAGCACTGCACTTTATGCACAATTTCAACACAGTCTTAGTTGTGTAGCTTACGTTATGACTAACCGTAATGCTACGAGTAGTAAGGGTTGTGTTTAAGTATCAGAACTGATCGATGTATATTTTGTTTAACCGTGTGTGTTGACACTTTAAATAGTGAACTGGGAAATATGAAAATGCAAGTGTCTGATTTTCTTAAGTTTCCCACGGGCTTTAGAACCCACTGCACTTATAAACAGCTTAAAACTTTAATTCCATTACTAACCTTTTCACTCAAGTTTTAAGAGACCAACTTGACAGGTTCACAACTTAAGAGCCTCACAAGTACCACTCCCAGACTCCCGTAGATCGCGACAATATCTGTTAACAGTTCCATCATAAAACTACGAAAGCTCTTTAACACTACATTCCTATACGACAATTTATTGCCATATTTGACCCTAAACACAATGACTCCTACGCAGAGAGAGCTATAAACTTTACATTGAAAATCAATTTTTACATCACCCAGACAATATGTGGCGGACAAAAAATATGTATGTTGCGGTAAATGGTTAGGTTGTTGTAAGTTCTGGACTTTCCAGTTAGAATTATTTTTGTGCAGTCATTTATTTTAGTATTGAAGTAACATTTAGTAGACCGCACGGTAGATCCCGATTCTAATTTTATGGGTGTTTTGAAGTGCGCTACTCGCTGCGCAGTACCTCACCCCTCACCCCCGCTGACACGTGGATTTGTAACTGCGCAATGAATCGCCTCATTAGAGCCACCATAAAGTTTGAATCGGGCTGTACCGTACGCAAAATATGCGCTTTCACGTTTAACTTTTAAACCATACCCTTTACGGGGCACCGGTGTGGGCGCGTACCTTGAGGCGGCGGCCAGCCCACCAGTTGAACGCGTCCCCAAGTTGTCATGGCCACCCGGCTGGTCCGGGGATACCGTACGGTCTCCGGTGAGGCGGTGAGCCTCCTTCCGGATTGCCGCTGTGGGATCTGGATGCAAAAGTCTTCGCGCACTTATGGGAGTGGCGCGAGGAGGCGAAACGCCGGGGCGTAACTCCGCTGCCGCGAGAAATCACGGCACAGCGGACAGAGCTCCGGTGAGATATCATGGAACGCGTGAGGGAGAGGCTAACATCGCACCCTCACGCCCCTAGGAGTCGCTGAAGGAGACGCCCTGGGCGTTGGGAATCCCAAGCCGATTCCCGGCCAGCGTAGGTGCGGGCCAGGCCCGGGTCGACGGCGCGTTGTGTTCCACGCGCGCCTCAAAGATATGTTAGTAACAATGACGGGGTCCGCTAGGGCCGATGCCTGCCAGGGTTGAGGGAAAGTCCGAACGGGTTACCGTGGACCCTGGCACAGGCAACTGAAGGAACACGGGTGAGTTTTAGTCAGTAAGAGTCTGACACGCCCTCCCGCTCCGCCTAGAGCGGGAGAAGTTATTTGAAGATTTCCCAAACTCAAAAAAAAAGGTGGATGATGAAATGATTTTATGTTTGAAATACCTTGTTTTGTTCTCGTCATCATTTTTTTACCAATAGAAACTCTTGTAGTGAAAGCCCGAAAATTCTGTTTATTTGATTAGATAAATTATTTTCTGAATATATTCTTTATATTTGTTTGCATTTATTTGTTGCATGTACCTATTCAATTTATAAAAAACAACTCCTTTTTACAAGCAAGTTCGGTCTTGCTTGTAAAAAGCCTTATATTCATTTTTAATCAGTACCAACTGTCGGTATAAGCAAGAAAAGTGGGTTTTCAGGCTTGTACAGTAACATGTACATATGACAGTTTAGTGGAACTATAGGACATAATTGAATTAACATAAGAGCATAAAATTAACAGTAAATGATTTTTATATCGCTACCGGGTAAGTAATGAAGGTAGACTTTGTGCTGTGATCGTCTTCAATGGATACGTAAGTATGGTCTATGAGAAATTGCATATTGGGTGAAACATATTATAGGGGAATTTTATTGTATTGTATTGCTTCTTGAGTTGTATGATAATTTGCATAGACCGAATATAAAGATTGTGGTTGTTACCTTCTCCAATCAGAATAATAGTTTGCTATGTCATGCCAGAGGGCATACAATGTACTTGTGTGTGTTACCAAGCCAGCCTAAATTTCAACTAGACTAGTAGTACCTAAAGAGTAGTTTGCTTAGTGCTTAGCTTATGGAAAGTGTCTGCAATAACGTGCCCTGAAAGCCCAAAATGATGTTAATCTATTCGAAGCAATCGTTATGTACTATTTAAGCATAGACGGTCCAAGCGAATTTTATCTTGACAACCCTACCTTGCTCTGGGAAAACTCGAACTGACTATAAGATATAAAAATATATATTTATAACTCGTCTGATCCTATTCGTAACGGTTGGAAGTGAACTGAACATAAATTACGTTCAAATTGTTGCGTATGCGCATCGAATAACTCGGATAGGATGTCGCTACTGATTTCAAACCATCTTTATTATGCATCGCATTTACGGCAAATAAAACTTTATGGTAAAGGAAATAGGAGTGTTGTGAGGTGACAGATAAGGTTGTCGGATACGATAACAATATTGGGATGTAATGTGTAAGATAGTATACTGATTATACATATAAACTCAATACAATCAATTTTAAACGTTATTTATGATAAACGCTAGATTATTTCACTTTAAAAAATCTTCTTGTAATCCTACCTTAGAAAGTGTATGTGGCATAAAATTACATATTAATATCGTACGGTGTACTCTTTGCTTAAAATGATTATTTTACGTACTTGTAGGCACTAAGCTTATAGTTTTAAATTAGCGGGATCTCTATTGAACTGAGATTATTGGGCTTCTCAAGGTTTCTTATCTAATTATTCAGATTTTGTGGTACTGCAAGTATGTACTTGCAAAAATGGTAGGTACAATAAGTACATACCTATTGTACCTACTAATAATGTCTTCAGACGTAAGACTCTCGTATCTACTATTCGAAAATCATCACCACGCACTGAGCAACAGTGGTGACCAATTTAATAGATACTTAGCTTTCAGGCGCCAAGTTGAGACCGTTTGGGCGTGTTACTGAATGATTGGCTGGTCGAAAGAACAACAGCCAGTCAAAGTCAAAGCATTTGTTTCAAATAGGCACATAGAAGGCACTTTTGAACGTCAAAATTTACATTAAAATAGATTCTAGTCGCCCCTTCCAAAAGGTAGTTTCGTATGAAGAAGAATGGGCAAGAAACTCCACCGTTACTCTTTTAAAATGTGTTTCAATATTTTGTCATACATCAATTATATAATTATATGTGAAGACGATGCACCTGTAATAAAACTACCATACCTTAGGTAAAAATAATTAAAATGTAGCAATGACAAATAAGTTAATTATGTGATAGACATATGGTGCTCACATATTATTTACAAATATTGTAAAAGTATACGATTTTCCAAATTTTTAAACAAGTAATAAGTCAGTATGCGAGTAAAGTAAACACAGAATCTAAATCAATGTCATAAAAATAATACAAGTATGATTTTGTCTTGACTCTAGATTGTCCTATGGAACTGGACCAGCATGTTTCCAAGCATTCTTATCTTGGATATAATCCTCTAATTTGTAATATGCTTGTTTACAAAGTAAAGTAATAAAACTACTTGACACAAACGACATATCCAATTGGAAAAGAAAGGGAAATAGCAAAAAAAAAAGAGGACGCTTTGGATTCATGAGGACTGCACAAAAATGGTCCATGCTAATACATGAACTGACTACCGCCTTTACTTTGTATATATCATGCAATTTCATGTACCTATGGTGATTATTTAATAGGCAAACAGCCTTAATAGCTTGTGTAACATCGTTAGAGCCCGATAGTGATCTAGAACGCCATTGAATGTTAATATGTTAAGAGCAGGGCGAATATCATACCAATTACCTAACGCACTGGTAGTACAGGAACATGTAGACACGTACGGAGATAAAATATGAGAGTATCAGAGTACTCTGTAGTAAAATAGAAAATTGGTTCGGATCGTAGCAGTGCCCGGGGGCCGTCTTTAGTTTCTGCCCCACGGGAAAAAGGCGTGAGTTTACGTATTTCTGTCTATTAATTACATAATATGTTTTAATTTCATTTAAAAATAAAATAAGTTTATTGGCACAAAATCATTCACGTCATAGGTACATTGGATTTTGGGAAAAGGCTGCACAAATAATGAAAAAGCAATAAATAAAATAATAATTAAAAAAATATACATTAAAATGCTTATAATAATATACACTTTGTAAACAATACCAATACATTTCACATAGGTACATTGGATTTTGGGAAAAGGCTGCACAAATAATGAAAAAGCAATAAATAAAATAATAATAAAAAAAAAATACATTAAAATGCTTATAATAATATACAATAATTAACACTTTGTATACAATACCAATACATTTCACATAGGTACATTGGATTTTGGGAAAAGGCTGCACAAATAATGAGAAACCAAAAAATAAAACAATAACAAATAAAATAAACATTAAAATGCTTATATACAATACTTAACACAACTAACTATTTACACTAGGTACTAAATTAAACGACTAACCAACTAACTATACTTACAAATAAATTCAAAAACGAAAAGAAAAATGTTAAAAGTATATTTTAAGTTCACTGAAGGCGTTGATGTCTACACGCTTCGGCTTTCTTAAGGAATTGTATTAACTTTTAAAACTTGATTGCACAAATTATATTTTTGAAATAGCTGTGTGTGTGTGTTTATTAACACTGGAGAAGGATAAGCGCAATATTCTGAACCAAAAAAGTCTGTCACTTTTGGCGGGGGACGCGGTAGCTACTGCAAAAAAAACAAGTCCGTACCATCGATTTTTTTTATCGTTACCGATACATTTTCATTCGGAATTTGGAGTGAATCCATGACATAAAAAAGCTTGTGCTTAAAATAGTTTTTTTGATCGCTGGACATTACGCGTGTAACTGCTACTTGCTGTTGCTCCACTAAAGTATTTAAAATCAGTGCTTAGACTTGTTAAAAGTGCTATTGAAAGTGTAAACCTGTTAGAAGGTTATAACTGACATAAACTTGTGACAATAATCCAGTGTTTTAGTGCATAGTTTTAGAAATATAGACAAATTAACTTTGAAAATTATCCTGCCTACCGTCAGTTGCCTAATATCTGTGCGTTGTGATTAAACACGTAAGCGCCCCGTATTACACGGCGCTTACGACGTTCTTCTCGCGAACTTGCCGACACGCCGACTCTGTATGCCGGGGGCCTTTATTAGTGTGCACTTATTATTGTATACTTTTTGTCCCAAACTGGTGGAGGGACTTTGTTGCTGAGCTGTTTTTTTTGTGAACTGATTTAATTAAAAGCGAAGCAGTGTCATAAAACATAACTTTCTAATAGTTAAAATCTGCAACTTTGCTAGTAAAAGGACGTAATCATTGTAAACGACTAGACAACATTTGAAGTTTTATAATGTTGCGTTAGTATCTCAGACCATATCGTGTCTCTATACCATCACTTGCACCAATGACCAAGTTTGTGGAATTAGTTCTTGTCCAATTACCGAATACTGAACTAACGGGCTGTTATTTAATTGGAGCAGTTTACATACCAGATAGGTCACCCATAGCGGTGTACAATTTATACTTTGAAGTTTTAAATGACATCATAAGAGAAAATAGCATATCCAACCTGTTACTAGTTGGGGATTACAATATACCTGATGCTGCTTGGCAACATCAAACTGACGCATCTGCCCTTGTTTGTACTGGAACATCATCAGTTTGTGACGGTCTGCGAAGCTTTATGATTCTTCACGATTCCTCTCAATTTAATGTAATTAGAAATTCGAACGGCAGAATTTTGGACTTGTGCATCACTAACATAACTGATTGCTCCGTGATGCAACCACAGGACTCGATTTCTGTCCCAATAGATGGTCATCATCCTCCATTTTATATCATAATTCCTTTCACATCTAACATTAGCACCATGAATCGTAACCCTGCAAAAAAACCTAACTTTTTTAAGGCCAATTACGATCATTTAAATAAAGAGCTGATGGAAGTCTCTTGGAACACGATACTTGACCAACCTTCCGCAGAGAATGCGGTTAACTTATTGTATGAAACTATTTATGATATTGTCAAAAAAAATGTGCCATTTGCAAAATCTAAACCAGCACGATACCCAATATGGTTTAGTTCATCTCTCATACATATTTATAAAAACAAATATAAAGCTTGGACTAAGTGGAAAATATATGTATAAAAATGACTCGGATTATGAGATCTTTTCATTATACAGAACTCGCTTTAAAAGTGAAGCTACAAAATGTTATAATAAGTACATTAGTTCTGTAGAGGATTCTATCCCCTTAAACACTAAACATTTCTGGTCTTATATATCTAACAAAAAAACAAAGACAGGTATACCGTCGAGTATGTCATACAAATCCCAAACTTCGCAAGATCCCGAAACTATTTGTAACTTGTTTTCCTCGTTTTTCCAGTCAGTTTACCAGCCGTCTACTTTAACTCCCCAATGGTTACCACCAAATAGTTATTCGGATCAGTGTGATTTATTACACCATATCTATTTTGACGTAACTGCTATAAAAAAATAATTATAAGATCTAGACCCCTCCAAGGGTCCCGGTCCAGATGGGCTTCAAGCGGTGTTTCTTAAACACACTGCTGAATCAATATGTGAACCGTTACACATTGTATTTAACAAGTGTATCGCGGAAGGTTTCTTTCCGGACATTTGGAAATGCGCCTACATTGTCCCAGTCCATAAAAGTGGTTCAAAACATGACGTCACAAATTACCGTCCAATATCTATTATCAGTGCAACGTCTAAACTTTTCGAGAAGCTTGTTCATAATGCCGTCTACCCCTTCATCCATAATTATATCATACCCGAACAACACGGTTTTGTAAAACAAAAATCCACCGTGACGTACTTAGCAATTTACTCTAATTTCCTTTTCCATAGTATTGACAAGGGAGTTCAAGTGGACGCCGTATATACGGACTTTCAGAAGGCATTTGATAGAGTGGACTATGAAATCCTCCTCAATAAAATAGCCTACAACGGAATTAGGGGCAATCTTTTGCGCTGGTTTTGCTCATATATTACTAATCGCAGCCTGATAGTCATGATTAATGGGTATAAGTCGGGAAGTGCTGTTATGTCATCCGGTATTCCTCAGGGCTCTATACTAGGACCTCTACTTTTTGTTTTATTCATAAACGACATAAATGCATGCTTTAAATACACAAATTTTCTTTTATACGCTGATGATTTGAAATTATACAAAACCATAAAAAATTATACCGACTGCTCAGAACTTCAGAGTGATCTTAACCGACTCTCGGAATACTGTACAGTTAACAAGTTAAATTTAAGTATACCCAAATGTCATATCATCAGCTTTACTAAAAAGAAAACTTTAATAAAATATGATTATACTTTATGTGGTAGGTACTACACTGAAGCGAGTATCGGAAATTAGAGACCTGGGAATACTATTTGACTGTAAACTACATTTGGACCTACATATAGAAAACATCATTACTAAAGCATTTAAAATGTACGGCTTCGTTATCAGAACAGCAACCGACTTTAGGCGCCCTTGCACATTTTTACATCTGTATCGTTCACTCATTCGTTCTCAGCTTGAATATGCTTGTCTGATATGGGATCCATTATATAATAAATATAAAATAGCCATTGATAAAGTACAACGAAAATTCTTAAGAACTATGCAATTCAGATGCCAACTACCACGTTTACCTTACGATGAACTCTTAGCAATGTATAATTTACTCTCACTCGAGAAGAGACGAATGCTTCTGCAAGTAATGACACTGCATGACCTCTATCATAATAAAATAAATTGTATAGACCTTACTAATGGTATTAAACTTGTAGTTCCTAGATCAATTCTTCGTCGTGGAGCGCGCGATTACCGATTGTTTGATCAGGCATCAAACCGGACAAATGCAGGTAAACGTGCGCCCCTTCAGCGTCTCACGCAAATGTACAATAAACATTTCATAGATATTGATATATTTATGCTTAATAAAAATTGTTTTCGAAGTGAAGTTATCAATGTACTGAACAACTTAGATATATCCAGTGGTTAATACTTGTTTATTGGTTTGTAACGATTAACATGTTTCGTAGAATGTGAATAGCAACTAAGTGGCTTACCGATAAGTCCTGATCTTAATATACTTCTTTGTTAATAAGTGGAAAATGTTGTGGTTATTACATTGATTTGGTTTTATATAAGTACCTTACTGATATATTTAATGTAATATCGTTTTTTTCCCAAATAAAATATAATAAAAAAATAGTTACATTTTTATTTTTATACATGGTGGCCGGGGAGTTGACGTTCAAACGTAAAATAAAGATACTTTATGATGAGGAGTATCCGAATTACCCCCATATTATGTTCTACGATTTTTCGTAGTTTTCGAGATATCATTTTTTTAATGACTTTTTCGTAATTTTCACCTAACATCAGTTTTAGATTTTTTTCTCGTTCTGTTGAACATTTCTGGTTCAGTTTTTTTTGTGATAACTAATTAGCATAGTCTAACCTAACACCCTAAAAAATTATGGTTTATCTAGGAATTGCAGAACTTACTTAGAATTTATTCGAAAGTTCAAAATTAAGATTTGATTGAACCCAAAATCTCCCCATTTTTTTTGTCGATGCATTGAAAATTTGTCAGTACTGAGCTCAAATCTTAATTTCCGTTAATTTTGTTTTTTTTTAGTCCGAGAGGGATACCGTGGCCCCTGGCACAGGCAACTGAAGGAACACGGGTGGGTTTTAGTCAGTAAGAGTCTGACACGCCCTCCTGATCTGCCCAGAGCGGGAGAAGTTATTTGATGAATTCCCAACCTCAAAAAAAAAAACAAAAAAAAAAGCAGTAGCACAAAAAGTTTATATTCCAAAGTTGAAAAAAAAAAGACATATACATGACATCATTTTCAAAATCCAACACTAATTTCATTATTTTGTTTATCATTTCAAAGTTCCTTGAACGAGCGCGTTGATGTCTTTTCCACGCGAGTTCCCTTCAGCGTCGATATCAGCCGTGTCAAGGCGAAACAATCATTATAACGACGGTTGTAGATCACTTATGTTACTGTTGAACTGTAAATTATATTAATAAACAACTATATCTAACAAACTTCAAATAAATAAAACATAAGTAGTGTGACGCACTGCCTATGTTTTATTTATTTATTATTAGGCTTTCCAACAATGAGTACACTGTTACTTAGTAAATTTGTAGATTGCAAACTTAAGTCTAAGCGCCTCATCACTTACAGAAATACACAGCATGCACTAGATTAATGCACAGCTATTTACACAATTCATTAATTATAACAGTTAGAAAAAAATATTGTTCAAAACTGAATTGATTACAGTGAAAATAAAATAAAAATGTAACAATACAGATTAAATTAAATTAGATAAGATTTTATTTTTTGTATAAGATTAAGTAAATATTTGATATTCTTAGACTAGAGATTACACACTAAATGGCAAGCGCGACTTCTTTTTGTCCATACTTGAAGTTTGCAATAATTTACAAATGATTTAGCTAGAAATTGTAGAGTTTGTTGTAAATGTGAGCAACAGACAGTTTTAGTGTTAAAATACTGATTATATTAGAGTACCTACTGACCATATTTTCAAGTTTATTAATGCTTAACTTAGAAAATGTTGATTCTGAACAAACTTTGTTAACTAACCTTCATAGTTAAAATTATCGAAAATTATTATATAACTATAATTTGAATTCAATTCAACTCAAATTATTTATTGGTAAATCATAGGTACAATATAATACGATCTAATTCTAATGTCAGGATTGGCACAGGCAACTGAAGGAACACGGGTGGCTTTTAGTCAGTAAGAGTCTGACACGCCCTCCCGCTCTGCCCAAGAGCGGAAGAAGTTATTTGATGATTTCCCACCCACAAAAAAAAAGCATTGCTACGTTTAACCTAATACCAACCAACACCAACAGAAAAATTAAACACGGCAACACTCTGCCATACCTCACTCAAAATTCACCATTGAAACTATAATCCTCATAACGATATATCATTTAATATATAATACACAATCAGTATACGCATCATTTAATATATAATCAGCTATATCATTATGACAACGCGTTAGACACGCGTCTAAATCGTCCATATGCATACGGATTACCGTAAAACCGTACTTTTCAACCGTAAACCGATGGGAGGTCCCCTAATTGTTGATCATATGCAAATATGACTATTAACACAACTATATTTTATCAAAAACTATGTTTAATATATCACATATTAATGTGAACTGAATTTTTTCGTTGTTTTTGTATTTTTTTATTAGTTCTTGATTAAGAGGCTGTATAATCTATTGTTTATATTTCACGGGTTCGTAAATGACGTGTGGCTTATATTAATATGTTTTCTATGAAACTTGTTATGGTTTCGACATGTGAATTATTGGCTGGCACCGCGGGAGACCATGTTTCATAAATTATAATAGATAGAAGTTTCGTTGAAAGCCTGAAGTTCCGTATGCCTTGATTTTTGCGTAAACGATGTATTGTTTCCGTGTGTATTGATTACAGCTGAAAAAGGTTTGTTATATGTGGCAGTAAGGATAAAACTTCATATTGAAATTGCACGTTTCAAGTGTATTCATGATATTGTATTTTTCGCGAATTGGGATACTTGGCTAAAGTTCATTACATTTAATGTTTATCGTGGGATCGATATCTATTTACAAATAATATAAAACATACGTTTCCAGCTTTAAAAATCTACCGTAGTATTTTATATGAATAATATTATCACATTAAAGCATGTTCAACACCTCTGAACATGTTTCACCCCTACGCAAAACCACAACTAACCCACTTTTTATTGTTTGATGAGCCCGCTTTTGTCCATCATAAAAATCAACAGAAACAGTTTATTTTATGATTTTATAACATTTTGGACAATCAAACGTGTCTGGTTCACGAATTTCTAAGCTCAATGAATTGTTAGTTTTATGAGTTAAGAGGTAGGCGGCTATATAAATTATAATTTAAAACTATCGCGCGCCGCGGCACCGCCTGCTTTAGTGCTCAATTAAAGACTACGCCCACATTACATTTGCATAACATTATGTTTCTGTTTTTAATGAAATAAAAAAGCCTTACAGAATGTGCCAAGTAATCTAAATATCGCATCCTGTAAGCAGTTATTTGATTTAGAAAAATGTAGGTAGTCTATACAGGAACAATGGTATCGATTCTCTTGTACACTGAACTAAACTAACTAAACTATCACTAAAATTCCTTACTTAATTCCTTCTTGGCTATGAGAATCTTAAAGCTATTCTGCAAAATAAAATCTCTAAATATAAAAATAATTTTGACACAAATAAAATCGATTTTGGCAATTGCGACTCCACGTGGTACTTGTTTTCCATACCACGTGATGTTTTTTAGAGCTGGAGCCGCGCATGGGTGGCAACCTCGAAGTTTTTATATGGAATTTTTCACTTTTTGTATGGAAAATATGAAAAGTTATTAGTTTATTACCTACATGTTGAGTTTTGGGGATTCAAGAGGTTTTATAAAGGGAGGTCGAAATTTTCATTATTTTTGCGATAGGACAGACCATTTTAAAGAAACAGATAGGTAAACGATACAGTACTGTTTTTGCACCTGAAGTCGAGTTGTTCATGACAACTAATTTTATTCTACACCCTTTTAATCGCGATTAAAAAAAGACAAATTTAGTTATACAACCAAAATTTTAGGTGAAAAACGTCAAATTCAGAATAGCAAAATGGCCATTTTCAATTGATTAATAACTAAGTGCCGTCTTAGTGCCGTCAAACTAAATTTTTGTTAAGATGTGTCACTTTAGTCAATCTCAGAATAGGAAATCGTCGTTTGACTGGAATAAACTAAATTTTGCCGACTTTTAGTCTAGTTTAGAAGCATTTGTGACAAGAGAATGTCGGCACCAGAATCGAGGTTTACAAGCAAATCAGAATTGAATAACATGTCTCAAATATATTTAATAACAAAAGCTTAAACGTTCTTATTCTATGTAATTTGGATCATGATTGGCAGCCTTTAACCCCTGAATGAAAAATATAAAATCAAATGTAATCTCCAATCAAACCTTAAGATTATCGATAGTTAAAGCTCAAACTTTTGATGATCCTCTGATCTACAAGCCATTTGCCCATCCATGGAGCAGTAACACACAGTCGTTTCATTCAATATCACCCAAATGGCGTATAATTTATGTTTCTGTCGATATAAAAGTCCAAAATATACGACGATGTCAAAGTTCGAGTGGACGCCCGTCACCAATCTATATATTGCCTTCTAATAGCATCGGAATGTCACCCGACGCCACGCCATAGACAAAATGTATAAAATTGTTGTATTTTAATACGGCACATAAAGCGCGGCCCGATTTTATACCAAGTATCTGTAATGGCCGAGAGGGAAATCCGAAAATGTCACTTTAAATAATCGTGTTCATTAGTAAACATTTAAAACACGCATTAGGAACGCTGGGTGCCGGCGCCCGACACGATCACAATCTCAGGACACACAAATGTAACGCCGTCTCGCTCAGTCCGGTACTGTGAGCACGCGTGCGTAAGGGACGATGCTTCCTAAGCCGCGGTTTCGAATAAGGAATAGAGAGGTGAGACGGCGATTGCATCGACGCATGCGCAGGGGATACGTACTAATTAAGCGGCCGACTCTTACCGATAAACGGCCCCAAAAGGTTCTCTCCTAAGATGTTGCAATTAAGACATACACTCGAAATATGCTGGCGTCGAGAATCGGTACGATTTAATCGATTCCCGTTTAAATTAAACGTCGATTAGTATTTAAATTCGGACACACAATGTTTGACGACCCGCCGCGAGGTAATTGGTGATAATTTTTTTAATTGATATTGTCATTTGTGTGTCCATTGTGGCGATTTATATTATTGGTAGTCGTCGTCGGCTCGTAGGCGTCCCGGAACGCGGACACTTATCGTACGGCATTATGTAATTTTTTAAATTGGTCACAGTTGACATTTAGCACCGTTCAATTACTTATTTAAGATACGAGAGTTTCTTTTTCAAAAATTAATTGTCGTGTCTCACTGCATGCCTTTTATGACTAAATATAATAATCGTGACGGTTCGTGCAGTCTCGTATCGGGCGGACTGAGTTAATTGATGCATTGAAACATTGAAGGTTTTGTGGATTTTGTATAATATTGTGAATGTTCAAGTGAGCTTCATGAGCGTGTAAAAATGTCGTAATAATCACTGGATAACGGAGACTGAGACGGTTCCATTCGATGCGGCCCATGTTTATCGGGTCGTAGTGAAAAACCACAATTTGCCTGCTAAGTATTGAAAGTTGCTTGTTTCCTGATGGTCAATGTTGGTGGTCGATTGACTTGCATGTGAGATGTTTATGGGAGTTGTAATCCATCAAAAGGCACTAAATAATAATATTTCTTAATACCGGTTGCTATAATTCTGCTTATTTTATTATTTTCTCATGTTAAAAAAAAAAGAAAAAAAACAAAATAGTTATGGATTTTTGACCATTGCTTATGTTATTTCAACAAGAAGATTGGCACTGAAAAAACATGTAGGCTGTTAGTTTTATAAGATGTCGCCGCTTAACGTTTAAACCACTTAACAAGAATGAATCCAGATTACAAATAGTTTTGTACAAAAAATCTCCCGTTACGTGGCATCGAGACGGTAACAAAACAAAGTAACATTAGTGGATTTAGAAATCCAAAAACTATAACCTCATATTTGGCAGCTACAACTACTAATGGTTATAACCTCATATTTAGCAGCTACAACTACTAATGGTTATAACCTCATATTTAGCAGCTACAACTACTAATGGTTATAACCTCATATTTAGCAGCTACAACTACTAATGGTTATAACCTCATATTTGGCAGCTAGAACTACTAATGGTTATAACCTCATATTTAGCAGCTACAACTACTAATGGTTATAACCTCATATTTAGCAGCTACAACTACTAATGGTTATAACCTCATATTTGGCAGCTAGAACTACGAATGGTTATAACCTCATATTTAGCAGCTACAACTACTAATGGTTATAACCTCATATTTAGCAGCTACAACTACGAATGGTTATAACCTCATATTTAGCAGCTACAACTACTAATGGTTATGACCTCATATTTAGCAGCTACAACTACTAATGGTTATTTATAAAGTAAGCAGAAAAACAATAGCTAATATACCGAGTGCAGCGCAGTGCAGTGACAGTGACGTCGACGCACACCCTGTCACCATTTGATTCAGTACATACTTCTGAAGCCCCCTGCGTTGGAATTTACAGTCGGTTATAAAGAAAAAATGCTGTTCAGTACATTTGACGGTGTAGGTATTGCACTTTTTAAGATACGACCAAATATTCTGCTCTAGGGTGACCAAGTATTTATTTCAAATGAACCAATTACAGGCACTTTTTAATTGTCAAGGGGTCGGTCAATCAGAATGATGAAGCTAGTTGCCCATTCCAAAGCGTAGTAGGTACCTATGGAGAAGTACGGACAAGAAACTCCATGGACACTCTTGTAAAACAAAATATTGTTATAAAAAGTGGTTACATCATTCTTGTTGAAATTATACATGTGAGAACGACGTGCACGTTAAAAGCGTCCGTAATAAAAAAAGATAAAAACAGTTCAGGAATTAAATCTCTAGAAATATAATGTCTAGAATCTTGTGCTGAATTCATGGTCAGAGTTTGCGCGTAGATCTCTCTGCCACCCTGTATAAAATAAAACACCATCAAAAATATTATTTACTTACAAACCAACATTAATAATCCTAATCTTAATAAAAACCGTATCTTAGTTGATTTGTGTGAGGACGGATGTGTCTATCCGTCGGATATGACGCGTTAGGAGGCGATCGTTAACTGCACTAATTGAAGATGTGGTGGGTAGGAATTATATGAAGACATCAGTACTTACGTAGGTACTAGTGGGGCCAGGTTTGGATGCCTTTATCATACATCTTATTGGGATAATTAAAAAAAAAAGATTTGTGAACAAGCTCGTCCGGGATAGTACTACATATCACCATATCTATCGTGTGTAAAACGACACTTAATGAAGCCGAGAGTCACTTGTACTCCCCCTCGTTGTTGTAACCATTTGTTTGTACCAGACCATACCTGGGAAACTTCTGGGTACGGAGATATTGAAGGTCGAAATTCCAACGTTTACTGTCTTTTTTTTACGAAAACAAGTTTTTAATGTTGAAAACACAACACTACTTTAAATACCCTATGACCCCTGCACCGTTGCATAAGCGCAATGTTTTGCGCGTTTTATTTAATGTTTATTCAATTTTCACACCATAAATAAAAGTCGTTTCCCAGCAATAATTTTTGTGCAATATTATTTAGTTTGATGTACAGAATGCGTAGTTGACGGCTATGTGGTGAGTCTATTTACACCCTGTATTTCTGCCACCACGCATAACTGCTGGGTTTGGATTTGAAGGGTATGAGTGACAGTGGAATGATAGAAGATATTTGAAAGGTATGGGTGACAGTGGAATGATAGAAGATATTTGAAGGGTATGGGTGACAGTGGAATGATAGAACATATTTGAAGGGTATGGGTGACAGTGGAATGATAAAAGATATTTCACCTTGGCTTTGGAATGACAATGCACCTCCGATGCCTGGTATTGCAGAGTGTCCATAGGAGTCAGTGACAACTTATCATCAGGTAATACTTAAAGTGGCTGTTATTGATTCTTAATGTATTAGGTTGGAGACTCACTTAAAACACAGTTGAAATGTCAAATCCTCTATTTAGTCCGTTACTTCATCTATCTTCTTTATAAATAAATATGAAATGCTGTTCTTTGGAAAGCACATCACTTGAGAACGACTAAAATGTTCGTAATTGTCCGAATAATGTTTTTAACTAATCACGCAACTACAGCCCTGCAAAGTAAATAAGTTAAGAGTGCCACCGACCTGCAGCTAATCGGAAGGAAAAAATTGAAAAGTTACCCGTAAAATAAAAATAAAAAGGGAAAAACTTAAAGTCCTTATTTATAAGCTTTTTGTATTTTTTTTTGGTTCCGACAGGACAATGTTCGTCTGGTCAGCTAGTTTAAATAAACACTGCAGTGTTATTTTGATAAAGCAACAATAATGAAATCACCAACCACCAGAGAGCCAGATATCATGAATCAGCTATACTCGTAATGGAAAACAAGCGAAAACAAAATGATATTTATAGCCTCCAGTTAAACAATATTGACCAAGCTGATCTTAAACACGGCATTGCTAAACACAGTTCATACAACAGCCAGCAAGTAATTTTGGTGTGAAACGAACACTTCTGAACCAAATGTATCGGAATTAGCGTCGTTCTGTTAAACTGCTAATGTGATCAGGAATTCCAATTTATTTAGATTTGAGCTGTCCTGTTTTATCTTAGTTTTCATCTTGGCTAGGAATTGGCTAGGAAGTAATAATAATATGAGACAACATCTACACAAGGTCTTCTGGTCCCGAACTAGGTAGAGCCTGTACTAAGGTAACCTGATGACTGATATACATACTTATATACATATACACACCCAGACACAGGTCAAACAGAATGCAGAATGCAGAAGGGTGCAGATGTTCATGCACATAAATGTTTGACTTGTCTGGGGATCGAACCCGGGACGTAGTAGTAAGTAGTTGTGACAGTCGTTCACATTCGTGTCAACAGATAGGGAAAAACCTATACAGTCATAGAAATAGTCACATGGGATTGTATGATGAAACCTCTATATTATTTGAACTTAAAGCTGCTATTTAATCATTTTACGACTGTAAACAACATTCAAAAGCTTAGATTATATCGGTTTTCTATCAAAAGTAAACCATGGCAATAAAACAAATGCGTGTATGTTCGAAACAAACAACAAATCACTCTCTACTCCAATTTACAGAATGTTAAGGCCCGTGTGTTTGGTAATTGATACGCTGTTCAAAGTATTTGTATAGAAAGCGTGTGGCCAAAAGGTTGCATTTAAGTAATCTCAGGCGATCACGATCGCGTGACGAATAAATTCCATCGATATATCGATTATATATCGATTTTTATCACGGTTTACGGGAACACGGACCGATACCGATGTGTGAGTATAGATAAATGCTTTCAATTATATCGATAAATCGTCTATTATAATTAACTAGCGTTTACACGCGGCATCGCCGCCCAAATGTGAATATTTTAATTTCGAATGAATATGCTGGATTTATTAAAAACTATTTCGATTCTAATGAGGATTTTAAATTATGTACTCAGCAGCTGTTAAGCTCAGAGAATCGTTTAAATGTAATTGAAACACCTACTGGCTTCACATATATTATAAGAAGGTGTTATTGACTGAAGTAACAGCCGTTTCTAATGCGTTTCGATTTAGAATTAAAAACTTGTTGCGAAATCTCAACGGTAATTCTAAACGCAATGTAATGCTAATTCGCAATACATGTAGGTATGTACAAACAAAAAGACGTATCTCATGAAGAAATGTAGATAATAATGGACAGAGCAAATATAGATTTTGTTCTCGCTCGTCTGTCAAATGTATTTCACGGCGTTTTATATATTTTTATAGCCGGCAATTTAAGCATTTCCACAGTGACGAATCGATTCAGTGTAACAGTTCTATCGATCCTAATAGAACCGAATAAATATTTAATTATCGGCCTTTATATTGAATGGTAACGCAACGGATTGGATTGCTTTGTTAATGATTTTAATTTGTTCGATCGGCGGTTTGCTATCAGACAAATCAACTGATATCGGACTGCGATCAAAGGCCATTGACAAATTGTTCACACTCGTTCCTAACAAGAAAAGTCTGCGATGCTGTTTAAATAAGCACCGATAGTGTTACATCGCTGTACACTATAACATTTTTATAGATAAAAAGTGTAATGAAAATCGATTGTGAAAGTTATCGATTGAAACCATCGATAAAACTGACCGACCGTGTGAATTTCGTCGTTTGAGACGTCCGACTTTAAGATTTAAAAATGTGTTTTAAAGGCGTTACTTCTTAACGTCCATCGCACGAGCTAATGTAAAGCTAAACTTGCGTTAATCATAGTTATTATACAGTTTATTATTAGCGCTGGGTTTGTTAGCAGCACGGCGCGCGGCGGCACACATAGGCACTAGGCACGTCACTTTACATATCGATATACCTGACGGACAAGCGCTGTAACGCAACGTTTTATCGCGAATCATAAACATGTTTGCATATTACGTTTTTGGTATGGCACACTATAAACTACACAACAGTTCATATTACTCATCAAGGTTTTATTATTTGAATATATTAATATCGTAGTCGAACTTATCGATATTATATCGATATGGCAGCCATCAATCACGTGTCGGTTTGCATGAAAGGCAATGAAGACATTACCCCCAATAATAACACCTCAAAACCTTAGACGGGCCGCGTTTATTAGATCAATAACTTTATAATGCAAAGCGATTTATTAATATATAATTATACAGCCATAATCGAGCAACGATTAATTGGAGTAGATGTATAATCGATCACACGGCGTGACGAATCGGGTTGTTTGGTATCGATTTTTTCGACTCGACTAATGCGTATAGGGCAGTATGCTTTAATGGGTACGATTTAGGTTATCGTGTGATCACGATGTTAATGAGTATTCGTTTGGAGTTTATTTAATCAGTGCTCTTTGAATAAATGAGACGTTCCATTGGACTTATGTGCGCGCGCGCAGTTGTTTATTACATGTTAATATTTTCACTCTGTATAACATTTCCAATGTCGCCCTGGTGTTTGTAATTAACTTTGGTCCACACAACATACCTCACGTCTGCCTTTCCTGATGTTTTATCGATAGATAGACAGTGCTCATCGATATAAATTGTTTTTTGCATTTAATTTACGGTTGAGTTATATTAGTGTTGTGAGTGAGCGCGTGTCAGACACAAATCTTTATAGATTAGGAGATAAAACTGAATTCCATCAAGTTATATGATAAATTGTGGGAAACGGACATTGACCAAAGTGACACTTGTAAATGTTATTTAATAGTTTTGATTCTAGGTTATCGACTATCGATATTGATCTGATTGATGACGATTTTTTTTTTTGAAAATCCTAGCTTCAACTCATCTCAATTTATCTTGCATTGTTAACCTGAAAGTTGGGATAACGGTAAGGTAACTAGCGAAGGCGCTTCATGAAAATGAAAAAATGGCCATGATCACGTAAGATGAGCGATATTATCTAAAATATCAGGGATGAACTTATTAGCATTAAGTGAACAACAATTCGCACAATTTGTTACTATAGGTAGATAGATCACGAACATAACATTACTCACACGAGCTCACATCTGGAGCACGACGGGATTGCAGACATGTAAAGTAACACTGGAAGTGTTTATGTATTTTGCATAGGTAGAAAATGTAGTTGGGGGGGGGCAACTACATTTTGTTTTTGAAAAATTTATCAGGATCCATAGATGATGTCAAGAACATGTGTAGCTAAATACCCTTCTTTGCTAATTTCGATATCGTCTAACATCCTCAAGAAACCAGTCCTTAACATAAACACATCTTGTATAGTTTCTTGTACTCACTCATGATCTTAGTATACCTAGAGCTTATCCAGTAACCACACGTCTTCGCTCGAGGTGAAGGGTCATCAATTAGGGTGAGCCCTATTTTTAACCCGCCGCTGCAACCTCTCATCGGCGCGACCGGCGTGCAATCACGAATTAGCCCTAAACGAGAGTAAATAGAAGCAATCTTGTGGTGAAATGTACCGCACTTATGTTTACCGCGCTCGCAGCTAGATGGAGCCAGTGATTTCGTTGTGAGCGGTTCACGGAAAAATGACTTTCTTATGTCCAGTTGTAATCGTGAATGAAAGTATGAGGAAAAGATTTGAATTCGTGTTTGAAGTTTTAACGAAAAATAACACAATAACAGATATCCTTATACGCGTGTAAGGATATCTGTTATTGCGTTATTTTTCGTTTACGTTTTTCGTTACGCGTAAAAGAAGTTATTGCAATGCAAGAAGCTTGCAAACGTTAATATATAATGATAAATTATAATTTCTCACAAGATTTTTTTCTGTTCGAATTCGAGTTCGAATTTCGATGATCGACGAAGATTTTATTGCCTTAGATTCGTAATCCAACGCATGCACATAATTAGTTGATAACATTCCACGAATGATATGAGATTATTATCAGTTACAAAAGACAAACCACAGCCTCTTCATCTTATTTAGAAAGTAAGCACCTTATTCCGAAGGCAAGACAATATTTTTCTCATATCAATAAAATATCTCACCGCATCTATCCCCATTTCTCAAATCTATTAAGCTGTATCTGATAAATAAACTAAACACACAAAAATGTCGTCCCAAAAGCGGGACATAAAGAAAATTTTATTCAATCGACAAGAGACATTTTGAATCAATTAATAAATAATAAAAGTTGTTCGTAAAGCGGACATTACCGGAGTAGAAACAATAAAATGCGGAGCGTCCTATCCCCATAAATCGGCGTAACAAGTGTCCCACTGCGCCCCAGTGGGCCGCGGGGCCGGTCGGGTCGCGGGACACTGCGGGCGCACGGTGGCATAAATTATACGCGGCAGTATACGGGTTGGGTGCAAGGTGTAACTAGTGCGGGGACGTGGAGTCGATTTTTCGGGAGCTTTCATTATGGAATTGGGTTTAGTGATGCAGGTAGCAGTTGATGGTGTTGTGAAAAGTCACATTTTGTTGTAACAGCTATCATGCTGACTTGTTCGTTAGTGGAATGAAAATTGCTAGTAGTTTTCTTGTATACGAATGGAAAAATGTCTGTGGAGTTATTAATTTTCCTATCACTATCATTTTGCAAACTCTGAGTGATATAATCAGAATGTCAGACATATAAGATGAAATATAAGTTGCCAATTAATTGACGAATCTGATTTGCCTGTCGTATAGGTAAAGCCTTTTTTTAGACACAGAAGATCCGAATTATTTCCAGTTAATTTTAATAAAAAATTTAAGCAAAAAATTCAACCTATTCAAAACAAAATCACCTCTACGGCACCCATATTCCATAGGTTAAAATAATTACATTTGTTTCGTGGTAATAACAATAATTTTGTCCCGTTAAGGACGTCACCGCGGGGCACTCTGCGTTCACAGATCACCAGATATGAACTTTGAGTTACGCGACAGCTTGTCCCTATGTTGTTGCGACAAATAACCGACTAGGCTGTATGGACCTAGCAGCCTTTGCTGCTTTCGAAAAAAAAAATGGGAGACTGTATGAAGTTATTGCGCTACAAGGTTCTTTTGGCGCGTGGGCAAAATGGGAACAAACGCCACCATCTTGTTTTTTTAATACAATTCACGAAACCATACACGTGATTATCAACAGTGCCGCCCTGTCAGCTTCATTCGAGCACCAAAAGATTCTTGTAGCAGCTTTTATTATTCGTAGTGTAGCAGTGAAGCATGTACACTGCTTTTGGCGGGTAAAAAATGTATCTTTGAAAAAATTATAGGCAGTATAGCCTAAGGCCTATAGGCCTGGCCTAGGTAGTATACCTTCGCTTGTTCTCTTCATAAATGAAAATTGTATCCTTTTATAGAAATTGAAAATCTGACAAGGCATATTTGGGGCTAGGCAATCTTTGCTTGAAATGAAAATTACTATTTTCGAAACTCACAACAAAATAAACTAGGGTTTGTCAAGAGGCGAAATCTTTCGATTATATAATTTTGTAAGATAAATTATACTTCATAAGCACCTACCTATTGCTGCTTTAAATGCATATTAATAGGAATAAAGATGGTCTTAACTTAGATTCTAGACATTAATTACATAATGTAGGCCCAAGGGCCGTTCATAGATCACAAGATGTCAAATTTGAATTATATTAAAACTTGTGATCTATCTTCAGTTGGCGCATATCAATGATGTTCAGGGCTGCCTATCCCAAATCCTGAAAATCTGAAAATATTACTGGTTCCCAGCAGTTTGAAAGTTCTCATATTCTTTATAAACCGAGTTCATTCCACTCATTACTTAAACAAACATAAAATTATAAACGGAACTATTTACAAATAAAATTGTGTCATATCTGTGTAACACCCGACATAAAACACGAGAGAACATCGTTTTCGTTTAACGACCCCTACATTACCTTAGAATATGTTGCTTAATTAACGGTGTCATACTCCAATAAAACTAAAATAAAATCATGAGGAATTTACAACACAACGTGAAGCATTTGTTACCAACAATTTTATCTCAACTCGAGCGCCCCGTGAAGATAATATATGGACATAATGACAGGAATCCTTTGCCTAAAAATAAGAAACTGACGCCATATTGAATTTGTGGCATTCGAAATGTTCGAACCGCGCGCATTACTCGTTATTTAAATTATTAAACGCGTTCGCGTGATGTCAAAATCATTAATTTGATCTATTTATTTTGGTACTCTGAATTGTTAATGTATTTGGTTTTCCCACGAATCGATTAATGGAGTAACTGTTTATTTAGGAAATCTTCGCTAGTTATATATGTTTATGGTGCATCGACATAATTAATTGCTGTTACAAACTGTCACTAGTATTGGTTAAGGAATTTCTTTAAACCACATCGAATATGGATCGTTCCCATGTTGATTAGGTAAACTAATTAAAGACAACATTAAAATAAGTCAGTTGCGTATGTCTTGTGGAAGTTGAAAGATCTAGGGAAAATTAGGCCATGAGCAAAGAAGTATCGCAATTTCAGTAAGAATTAGTAGATAAGAATTTTATATTAAGGCAAAAATAACAGTCTATTCCATAAAATAATAGCTTTGATAGTACTTTCGATTGATGTAATTGCACTTGAATCGACTTGCCTATGCTCCAGAGAAACATAATAGAAACGTTGATATGATTTTATAGTTAACTTCGGTACTAAATTTGTCGAACTAAATGGTCCCATTAAGTCAGAACCGATTCCAATACTAGCAAGAATTTGCAATCGTTTAGAAGCTTTTTACGCGGGAAACTGCAACTGATGGACCGCCATATTATTTTCTTATTACCAATTTATTTTACCGCACCAAAAACCACTTGACACACAGTTTTGGCCCTTAAAACGTCTATTATACGAAAATATAGTTTAAATTATGATAGAATTTAGCAAATGTTCAAAAATTGTTCAGCAAACTTATTTATGCGGGCATCAAAGTCGAAGGTTAGAAAAATACGTTCTAAATTCAAGCTGTGAGGATTCAAAGACGGCGGTTGAATTAAGACATTAGTTGCAGGATTAAGTTCGCGGAGTGCTTCGTCGATGGACGCGTAATAGCGGATAATTGTCATCGGCATGCTTCGCCCTCGTTTCGATAACAATTTATGAGTATATTTTGGTCACGACCTTTAAGTAATTGTTAGAGGATCGTCCCCAAGACTTGGGGCACGACCGACTTGATTTGTTGGCTTGTCTTTCGTTACCTCAGTAATTTTAAGAGACATATTTTCGTTGGTAAACACTGTCAAATTAAAACATGACATTTGTTAGACTTTTGTTTTATAGGAGTTTGTGATCGTAAAACTCCATTTATATGTGTATAATATAATAAAGAATATTCTATCTATCTATCTATAATATTTCAATAAACGTTAATATCGTAAAATCCTAGTTGTTCTACTATCACGAGATTTCCTCTGACCTATCCATCCAGTAAGTATCATTTTTAACAATAAAACTCCAATGATTGTTTTTATATCATTCATTAACTTCGCAGGTCCCTACTATTGATGATCTCTTTAGCTTAATTGTAGCCTACTAACATCCAGACAAGAAAAATATATTACCCTACCCCGGTTATCATCTACCCACTTTAAATCCCGAAGTATGTAAAAGCACCACCATTTGTCAACTATACAAGCTCTGCCCTCGACACGAGATGACCTGTCGCTAAGACATCGCATATTTCAGCGAGCGGGTCGCAAGCGTCATTTTAATAAATAACGCTCGACAATTTGGCCAAACTATAAAAGATAACAGGCCGCAAGACGTTTTTCCGATAAGCGATGTGACCGAGAAATGTGTAGAGTAGGGTAGGAATACAGATGCGAATGGGTAGTGATAAGTGTCACAAATATGATATCGCTACCCAGGATTGTTTTATTCAGAAGCTTCGGCAGTAGGTACTTAAAGTAGGACCGTATTAACTTTCGACAAAGTTGCAGTTCTTCAATTACCTAAAACCTTAATCCAAAAGAAAAGCTCTTATCTCGATTCCCAGCATCATTCCTCAAAACTTGTATCAATCCGTGATATAAAAACTGTGGCGTTAATTTCCCGGTGTAAGATGGCACGGAGTTTCAAAATTCGCAGCGGAAAAGAATCGTAAAAATCTTTAAAACATTAGAATCGTCTAATTACTCTAGAAATAAATAAAACCTTTTTTATTTGAACAGGATATCACTTCTTCCTGATATAATTATTAAAAAGCAACGATCAATACTAATTTCCTTGCTTTGGAGCGTGGAGAATAAAAAAATCACTACAATTTAGGTATAACGTTCAACATGTTTGTATCTTTTGGTTTCTTCACGGTTATTTGATTTAACGGAAAAAACAGAACTATCATAGTGGGTTATAACAGCTATTAATAAATATGTTTCGGTACTAGTTTACCTGGTTTGCCGTGAAAGCTCAACAATCTAAATAATACGAGCTTTTATGTTTTAAATTATTTGGTTTCGTTTTTAAAAAGCGTTCATGCAGTTCGCTTCGAGGTAGGTAGGATCATTTGCCGATGTAGCGACGCTTGAAAGACGTTTTTCGGCTGAAACAAAGATAATGATGGTGAATTTTCGAAATCAGCATAGGTGGAGGTGAAAAGTTTAACGAATTAACAAGTTTGATTTAAGTGTCGTCAAAAGGGGAGGTTCTACTACAGCTCTTCATCATTATAATTTCAACCAAAAGACATCCACTGTTGGACATAGGGTTCCCTTAAGACATCAGGGTTCCGTTAAGAGTCACAACATTGACCACTCCTGAGAGCCTAGACAAGCTGCAATCGCTCTCAAAGCGTTTGTTATTCGATAATTTATGACGTTTATCGTCATCCGTTACCGTCATCGTTATCGCTGATAAAATGCCCTTTTGTTTAGGTCCTCTGTACTTTTCGCATTCAGCGAAGGTCAACAACAAAATATTTGAAGAACCTAATTAGCAAAAAACTATATCATATGCCACACTCTCTGTCCCTCAGACTACTCTGTACGCTCATTACCCGCTGATGGCACCGACGTAATAATGTGAGCTATCCGTCAATGCGCGCGCAAAGGACACGGCTTTCTCAGCGCGGGGTGGGGCGGCCTGCGGCGCGGGCGCAGCGTTTTGTTCACCTGTCAACTGCAGGTGAGGGGTCAAGTGCTGGACTTGGTTTTGAAGGGTTATGATGTGGTTGTGGAGTGATACAGTTTGGAGAGAGGAAAGCAGAGTAAAATGAGTTGTTTGTTTTGAGTAGGCATGTAGCGATGGTCAATTTGGACAAATTCAGTTTCCAATGAATTATCCAGGTTGTCCTCTAATGAGTTACCAAGTCACAATAGTCAGAGATAAAAACTATTGAAAAACTTAACATAAACATATCTGCCAAATTCTGCTACAAACATTTCACTTGTACAACTCCGACTCAAACAAAACAATTGGGAAATAGCAAACTATGTGTTTACACAAACTTATCCTCTGTGCCCAGATATAATCTCCTTAGAGGTGGTCACATTAAATAAAGAGTATTATTTTAACGTGGCCATCCATTATTTCGTAACTTGCATAATTTGTCAAGTCCAATCTTTTAAACGGTGATTAATTAATCTCCCCAACAATTTACTTTACTAACGTACGTACGTAATACGTACTTGACTCGTTTTCCAGATCGTCGGTTACATTTTGTCCGTTTTTGGCGTGAAGTTGACCTAGCCTTCTATTGTTCGAGAGAAATTGACCTCCTAATATGGCGGAGACGCCACTAAAAATAATGATTCATTCCAACGCGACATTAGTGGCTTAATAGACGCAGCTTTGTTACCATATCTTTTGGAATGGTTTAGAAAATATTAAGGTAATGGTCTGCTTAGGTCGCAACCTTAGAATGAAGAGGTCAGCCATTATTGGGATCGCAGACTGACAGTTTTGTGTGAAGTGCCGAAATTGAGAAATTATCAACAAAGGTGAACCGGTATGTGGGTGTCACACTGTTAGACGTGGACCTTTTAGGTGCTTCTGTAATTGGTGTGATTTATCTTGCTCTGCAAGTGGACGGAAGAAGACAATACAAAGTTATTAGTAGGTACTGTGGGAGAAACTGCTGCTTGTCTACTATGTAAAGAAACAAATAAATTAAGTTTATTTGCGCGTAACATGACGCCTAGACTAGACTGTACTTACTTTAATAGAAAAAAATATTTTATCTGCTCTCGTAAATGGTAAAGTTCTACATATTTATGAAATCGAAGATACCTACGTAGTATTTAAAATGACAGATTTTATCCACGTGCAATGCTAAACATAATTATAATGTTATTTTATTTATCACACTTCCTGTAACAAAATAATGTTTTCAGATAAGTTTTTTTTTCAGTTACAGTTTTCAATTATTACAGTGTTATCTGTGGTGGAGGCTGCTGTGGTGCGTACCCCCGCGGTGGAATGTTGGATTTGGGTGCCATATTCATTATGATATTATTTGCATGAATTTGGATAAAGTAGTCTATGAAACTGCACATGAAATGTTGTAAAACTACTATGTATGCATTATTTTGTTAGGGAAAGTGTGTTTTAAAACCTTTTTAATTTTATCAGATTTGCACGTGGATAAGGTTTGTCAAATTCAATGATTACTTTTGATTTCAAATAATAACTTTACGATAGAAGTGTAGATAATAGTACATTACTGCCGCGGCAGCGGTCTGTATTGACTGCGTTGCTGGCAGCGCTGATGATGGCCGAAAGCGCAGCGTAGCGCAAGGCCAGGCCAACACAGCGCGGTCAGCATTGCAACCCTTGATGGACATGCCTGACAGCAAGGACTGCAGTGATGACCGAGAGCGAGAGCGTCTTGGTGAGACGTTGTTGGTTTCAAGTTTATACTATGGCTGATTTGATTTGTGATCTTACTTTTATTTTTGATTGATTCTTCTATGTAACTTTCGGCCACTCGGTCAGATTTCTATCCGCCATGCCGTTTGAGTGTTATTAGGTTGACCCCAGTTTAAGCAAGCAGAGTGGCCGATAATCGCCGTAATCAATGACCTGTAAATTGCTCTGGATTGGGCAAGTTTAAGTATGTCGCAATCATTTTGGGCATTTGTGCAATTTTGTGCCTTTCCATTACTTGCTTTGTGCATTTGCAGTTTCCAAAATTGAGTAAAATCTGTTTCTTTTTACATGAACGGAACGAAGTGCTTTATATTGTTGTACCACTGTAAATGAGGTGTCACGGACGACGAAGGTTCAATCTATTGCACGCCTCATAACGCGAAGCGTTTGAGTTAGTGGTTTATTCTCGACTCGTCAAGGTCATGCAATTTTGTGATCTTCAACTGCCTCTATCACAACTATATTGGACTTACCTATATAATAATATGAGTAGATGTACATCGAGAATACACTTAAATTAAACCATATTATACTTTCCGAAAATCATTTTATGTTGATACTTTGAAAAATCGTTTCAAAAAAAAAATTACTTGGACGTCCTGATTTCTGTACGCTGATTTTGTATTAGGTATCTACCAACGATAAGTCCCAAAAAAAAATCATATATCGAGATCGGGCTTTTTTTATTAGTTCCATAATTCGGTGAACTGGTGCCGTATTTCATATCAGTAGCCTAGTTTACGTAGTTTTTTTTTTAATAATTTTTATTAAAATTCACTATGTATTAATATAATTCACACGTACAAAAATATAAAAACTTTTCTTGCATTTATACACAATATTTTTTTCATACTATAATCTAATATACGATTTATTAAAATAAATGAGCGTTATGAGGGTTCACTTTTTTGGATTTTCCAAACTTGCTTGATTTTAGTTTCACGAAGAGTAATCATCATGACAATGTTGTGAGTTACTATATCAGTTTGTGATATTTGCAATTTCGATACATCTACATGCACCTGAAAGGACCTCTTGCAACAAGAAACATTATTTATTGTAAGAATTTACTAGGACCTACCTACTGATATTTTTAAAAGGTAAATATTGCACTCAAGTTATAGCTTACTTTCACCGCCAAGTACTCAGAGTCGGGGGCTTCATTTATAAACTTTTCCACATTTTGTCCTGTCAAGACTTTTGATTTTTTACACTCATATCCATCTGAATGCAATGAATCTTTTCAGCATACCCGTCAGGTTGTGATAGTCTTTTATGTTCAAATTGTGTTTCACCTAAACCGTGTACTTCAACATAGAGTAAGTATTCCGGAGAGACGAGGGCTAAATTTTCTTTGGAAATTCGTTAAAAGAAACTAGAAGAACGTTTTCCTATAAAAACTTTGACTGTCTGTCGATTTTCCATTGCGCAAACTTGTCGTAGGGAAGTTTGTATTATTTCTTTGACTTCTGTGGCAATAAATTTTCGATTACACATTTCGCTTCCTTTTGAATGTCCGGCGGTATTAAACACATTGAGTTTTCACACTATATACACAAACCTAATAACGTACGTATATACAATATATATACGTACATAATTATAATCCAATTAAACACAGCTAACAATTTACAAAACATTGAATTGCTACTTAGCCCTCTTCCTCTCTCGTAATGTTGCTGTGTCCGACAGGGTCCATATTGATCATTAGCAGTGTTATACCATCCATGTAATGTCATATGTAATGCAATAAAAAATTGAGTATTCGAGGATTTGTAAAGAGTTAATTTTTACAATTTTATTTTAAATATCACGAAAATTTATGGAAAACAATATAACTACTTTTCTTTCTTCCCCGCGCTTATGTTTTGTTTTTTTTTTAAATTAGTTATCGATGATTGTACTGCTTGTACATCCATCCAAATTCTGGATAAAATCTGCTTGCACCGGACTATTTTTGAAACAAAACTCGACAATAATGGATTTTCAAATGACATTGCATACAACTTTGCTGGCGCGCATTCAAGTAGCGCGGAAAGGTCGACTTTGCTCGAAGGAGGTTGTCAAAATAAAGAACATATTACAAGCATAATCAGCCTATAATGTTCCCACTGCTGGGACACAGGCCTCCTCTCGGTGAGAGGGAGTGGGCCGTAATCCACCACGCGGGCCCAAAACGGGTTGGTAGATGTCGCATGTCTTCGAATTCTTGGTTCTAGGACATGCCGGTTGCCGCACAATGTTTTCCTTCACCGTTTTGAGAGCAATGGCGATTAAATTATTTACACAAAGTAAAGCACCTGTCGGCTCGGCTCGCGGCTCGAACCTACGACCTTACAACTCGTAAGTCGCGGCCGTTACCACTGGGCCACCACTGCTCTCTTACATTGCAAGCATTATTGATTAAAACATGTTTTCTGTGCGCATAACAGTCACAGAGTAGATACTTTTGACATTTAATAAATAGTATTATATTGTCAGTGTTAGGCAAATAATTTATGCAAATTACGCAATGGATTTTCAAAAATATCGTTTGTTAGTGTTCGCGACGATACGGTTTCAAACAGTTAAAATGATCTAGTTTTATATAATAACTTAGGGCTGATTTTTCAATAGCCAGATAACTTTTATCTGAAGAATAAATCTGATGGTTTGACATATTTTCTATACAAAAGCTGTCAAACCACAATATTTATTCCTTAGATAAAAGTTATCAGACTATTCAAAAATGAGCCCTTAGTCATATATAAGATAGAGATTAATAACACTATTTAGCATCAAAGTTGTGCTCAAATAGTGATTGTACAAAGAAATCGTAAGTACAACCTTTATAATTTGAATTAAGTGAGCTATAGCTATATGGCCGTAATTTATTCTTTTTTAGAGTGCGTCCAGGTAGCCTAGACTGAGACTTAGTCCTGGACCTAACTTTTAGATATCTAGTCCATGAGAAAAGCCTATCTAATTGAGTTTATAAGTTGTAACACTAATAGTTTGCTAATTTCGTAAATATGGTTTTGCCAACCTGCTTTCAAAGGTGCGTCAGGCCCTAAAAAACCTAGATGTATCGTTTTATATACATATATGATTTTTTTGAGACAATAGAGCAGCCTGAAGTTTCTATAATGTAACTTAGGAATCAGTTCAGTACTTTTCGAGGAATTTAACATGTAAAACCGTTTTCAAGTTTAAAAGTTAATATTTTCCCAATTACACTGCAATATGCGTACTGGGTATGGTGGGGTACAATCAACTCGGGGTGCGACGGGAATTTGCTCTGAGGGGCAATTCCCGTATTTTTAAGACCGTTCGCATTCTAATCTCAGTCTCAATCTGTCAAAATTACAATCAATTTACATACATTTTTGACATGTTTTTGACATTGATTGTCGCTGAGATGAGATTGTGACTTGAATTTGAACGTTTTTTAAGTACGAGAATTGGCCTACTGGTCTCGTACATGGTGAAACTGCTCCGAGGCATAGAGCACAACCCAAGAGTGCTGCAGCAGTTGCACTTGTACGTACCCGATCGTTATGTGTGGAGGCGACGGCCCCCGCCACTGCTGGTCGTGCCAGCAGCCAGGACCAACTTGCTGGCCAAAACCCCTCTAACTCGAGCAATTCGCACCATCAATTATATTCAGGTCGAAATGGATATATTTACATGTCACTGGCGTGCATTCGCAAAAGTACTATTGTTTACATTATGTTACAAACAATGATTTTTATGACCCTGAGATGTAGTTGTGACTTATTTTTAATTTTGTGTGTGTGACTTAGCTATCGCATTAGGTTTGTAACACCTGTAATGATAGTTTTAAGGCATTTAAATAAATAAATCTTTTCAGTCGGGATAGATATAGTAAATATAGTATATATATATATATATAGCCTCATTAGATAGGTAATATTATAAAGAATCTGGTGATATGCAACATGTCTTGTGTACGTGTTTATTTAACGATGTTTTATGTAAGAAACATTGTAAACATAGGCAAAATAGAAACAAATAAAATTTTAAGCCAGGAAGCAATTTGCGTCCTCGTTACGGTAAAGGTGGTCGGTAAGTAAACACGCACGCAAATTTGAGTAATTCGTTGTAATCGATAGGGTACTTTATACCATCTAATACTTCAAATAGAACCCTTGAAAAGACCCGCAAGTCTTTCTTGAACACTTAGGAAGACGTGGTGTTATTAGTTCCACGTCAAAAAACCTCTTCTCGAGGGGACTTCACGACATTGCCATCTGAGTGTTGTCAAAGATACCCAGAACCTATCGCTGCAGGACATCAGCGACACCTGGGCTGGGGGAGACCTACCCTCGCACCTGGATAGGCATTCACCCTCCTTGCATACTTTGCGTCCAGCGATCACGCCCGTCCGGTACATTTTGGCTAATTTATTGCAAAAGAGATTTTTTTAGAAACACTATTTTATTCAAATATCGATGGTAATATTAATATTTGAAGCCTAATTGCGGGTTTCTCTTTAATAGTAATAAATGATAGTTTGAATGGAAAAATGGGTTTTAAGTTCAGAATGGTATTTCGGATCGAAATGAAGTAATTGTGTTTCAATATGTTTAGAGTTCTTGTTGTGATCGGTTTTTGTGAGTTTTGTGTTAGGATGTGTGAAAACCCCTAAGACAACCCTCAGACCAAAGCATGTGTAGATAACAAACTCGGTGGTGTGATCTTCAACAGTTCGAGATAATATTACCAAATGGGAATATAGGTAATGGCTTCTTATAATAAAATTTTATATAATATAAATATATAGGCTAGTTGACAGTTTTTGAGAAACCAATTAGTAATGTTCCTAGTGGTTTACGTGGGTCAAACTGAAAGGTTTGAGAAAATAAAAACGGAATAATGTAGAAGCCTGTTAATATTTTTATTCAAAATCAAAAAATCTAAACCAAATGTCATTTATTCAAACTAGGCTGAGAATCAGCACTTTTTGAACGTCAAAATCACATAAGACAGTCCCCCCAAAACGCCCGCCCTTCACCACTTCCTAGTGCTTTAACTGGGAAGAAGAAGTGGCGGAACAAACTCCCCATCAGCACTGCTGTCTGTTCATATACAGTAATAAGTAATTAACATTATGAAACACAAAAACATTAAAATTATTTGCCCTAAGTCAGCTAGCACACGCCGATATTGAAAACCATACTTAAGCAGAAATAAATAATAAAAACGTAAACAGAACTTATTACATAATAAAAAGCCTCCAGGCATAAAGGGCGTGCCCGCTTACATATGCAATGCTGCATTATCTTTTTATATGTAGCTGTAACTTGTAGCCACAAATGATAAACTAGGACCTTCGAAGTAAAATAAAGAAACAGTTTTTTTTTTTTTTTGTGGCTTCATGTGTAACTGTTAATTACTAATAACAATACCATAGTCAGCAAGATGACCTGTCACCACAAGCAGCACCCGTTCACGAGCATAACGCAACGATCAGCCATTACCCCCCTCGCCATATTTGAGGGAAGGAGGCAACCCGACCCCCGACGCTACTGCAAGCATTGACATCTAAGGGAGCATGACGAACTTGCTGCCGGTTGCTCAAAATAATAATATGATCAATTGTCGAAGTTGCTAGCTAACCATATATTGCAATACAACTCATTAAAAAACATTGCAATGAGTAGATTATGTCAATAATAAATTAAATTAAATTAAACTAAATTTACTAATATAGTCAAATAAAATAAACAATTATATGAATGCATATAACTTGTCAGTAGCTAAGCTAATTCTGGAGTAAAAACAAAAACATTGTCTTGAGTTAATCACAGCGACCAACTATTTTTATCGTTTAAGTAATCGTTGATAGAATACTCGTAGTATGCCTTTGAACAAAGGTTGGATTTTACTTTAGCTTTAAACGCATTAAAAGGCAAATCTAACATAGAAGAGGGAAGCTTGTTATAAAAAAGGTATTGCTAAACTAAAACCTAATAGCTCAATCAGCCCTGACTGCATCCCTGCTTTTATCCTCAAGGGATGCCATGATATCCTGGAAACTCCTTTCTGCCATATCATAGGTACCAAGCCCAACAAATGAGTTATGGACCTTACGAAGCCGGTGAAAGGGAGCACGTAGTTTGTCCTTGTTTCTAGTGTTAATATTATGAATATCATTGTTTTTTGTGTATAAGTGTATATTTTGCCTAATATATAAGATGCTGGCGAAGATGAATGGTGAGTCCACCGTGAAAATACCAATACCATTTAAAAAATCTCTCAGAGTAACTCTACCACCTTTTTTTTTTTTTTTTTTTTTGTGGGTGGGAAATCATCAAATAACTTCTCCCGCTCTGGGCAGAGCAGGAGGGCGTGTCAGACTCTTACTGACTAAAACCCACCCGTGTTCCTTCAGTTGCCTGTGCCAGGGGCCACGGTAACCCTCTTGGACTTTTCCGCAACCCTAGCAGGCATCGGTCCTAGCAAACCCCGTCATTGGTGCTGACATTGGTGGTGGTTTCTAGTGTTAATATTATGAATATCACTGTTTTTTGTGTATAAGTGTATATTTTGCCTAATATATAAGATGCTGGCGAAGATGAATGGTGAGTCCACCGTGAAAATACCAATATCCTACCAATATCCACCTAGCTGGTAAATTGCTCGAACAGATCGTTTTTGAATAACAAATATATTTTGAATATCAGCGGCTTTGCCCCACAGCAGAATGCCGTAGGACATGACTCTATGAAAATAACTGAAATAGACTAGCCGAGCTGTATCAACGTCAGTGTATTGTCTTACTTTCCTGACGGCATAGGCGGCTGAACTGAGCCTTCCCGCTATGCATAATATATTGTGATCCCCACTGAAGCTTGGCATCAACTGTTATGCCCAGAAATACTGCCGAGTCTACAGTTTCAAGCACCTCTTTATATAAGACGATGTTGTGCCCTAGATTTCTAACATTCGGTAAGTCGAACTTTAAACATTTCATTTTCTTGGCATTGAGAACTAGGTTATTTGTGGTAAACCAATCTGTGACCAATGATAGTGCACTGTTTACGTCGTCATTCTCTTGTCTATTCCTGTCTACTCTAAAGATAAGAGAGGTATCATCAGAAAATAGTACAACGTCACAGATACCCTTTTACACCTTTTTTACTTTTACCCCTAAAACCATTTGTGGTTGGTTTTTAAATAAATGGGGTAGATCATTAATATATACTAAAAAGAGGAAGGGACCTAATATCGATCCTTGTGGAACACCCATTTGTACTTTTAAATGAAGTGAATTGACACCATTTATTTGCACTTTTTGTTGTCTATCATTTAAATAAGATTGTACTAAACTAAGCGCGAGTTTACCTAGTCCGTAATGCTCAAGTTTTAAGAGCAAGGTTTCGTGATCAACGCAGTCAAATGCCTTGGAGAGGTCACAAAAGATCCCTATGGCATCTTGGGCCTCCTCCCACGCTGTAAATATGTGTTTTAATAAAGTGACACCGGCGTCAGTCGTACAACGTCCTTTGGTGAAACCATATTGCTGACCGTGTAAGATTTTGTTGGTGTTAAAATGATTAAGCATTTGATCAATCAAATGCTTAATCATTTTAACACCAAGGTGCAAGGTGTTCGAAAAGGTAATGCTCAAGCATTACCTTTTCGAACACCTTGCTGAATACTGGCAACACAGATACTGGTCTATAATTGTCATCGCTATCACTAAAAATATTATCAATACAAGTCGACGAAGATGCCGTTCTTTGTTATTGGTTTTCGAAGTAGTCTCCGTTTCTTTCTAAGCACAGTCGCGTGAGTTGGAACCATTGATTGAAGAGGTGGGCCCACTCTTCTTTTGGGATTTGTTCCACGTCTCTTTCAAACGCAGCCACGACATCTTCAGGTTTCATAAAACGAATTTCTCTAAGTTTATCGTGTGGAAATAAATAATTGTCACAAGGTGCCAGGTCAGAACTGTAAGGACTTACTAACTCCACACTTTCGGTTGACAAATAGTCGATAGTCCGTCTGGTGAAGTGAGCTGGAACGTTGTCGTGGTGGAGGAGGATCCTGCTTCTTGGGCGCTGCTATCTAACATTTTCCAAGACAACTGGTAAACAATTACTGACATACCAATCTGCATCTCCGAACGAAAACATCCATTGTGCAGATTGTCTTTTGGTTTCGGGTTCGTAACAATATATCCTGCTTTCATCACTCGTGACGATGTCATATACAGCATTCGAATCACCTCCGTCATACTTTACAAGCATTGAGCAGTACCAATCCAAACGATGGCGTTTTTGATCTTCCGTCAAATTATGAGGTATCCATCTAGTACAAAGCTCTCTGACGCCTAAATGTTCATGTAAGACTTTTTGTACTTGACTCATACCAATGCCTAAAGCTGCCCGAATCTGTTGATATGGCACCCTTCTATCGGCTTCTGACGACGACGAGAAGTACATCCTTCTCGCGAATCATCAGTGAGTTTGCTTCGACCACGTTTTAAAAACTCATTAAGCCAGTTGTAAACAGTGGCACGGGATGAGGCTTTGTCATGAAATGCTAATCGAACTTTATCGTAACATTGTTGTTGAGTAAGACCGCAACGAAAGTCGTATTAAATCATTGAACGAAAATGTTCTCTAGTCAAATCCATTTCGACGACAGACACTTTTTATAATGCCGCCAATTTGTAAAAACAAATGACGTATGAATTCATTACACATCTACAGATTCCCAAAAACTTTCAGTGTGACCCGTATTATCTTCAAAATATGAAAATTTTAGCGAAATATTAACATTACCTGAAATCATTTTTAATTTCTATATCGCAATTTTATTTTGATGGTCATACTCATAACTGGGCATAGGTACTGTCATGACGGTTCGAGTGTCGTCATACTTTTTCCCCGTTAAATCCTCTTGTTTTATAGGGTTGTCGGCACACAAACTTCGCGTTTAATGTCACGTGACCAATGGCTTTATTTTGACGTAATTATTTCTCAAAAATATTACATACACTAAAATTATTAACAAAATTAAGTTGAGTTTTGTTGTTTTTAGCTCAGAACCATTCTACAAAAGAAGATTCTTAAGGTATTTTTTTACTTTCTACTAGCCTAATATAATGTACTATATACTATATAATTACTTAGGTACTTATGACTAATATACGATGTTTAATCGTATATTAGTCATAAGTACCTAAGTAATTGTGTTTACACCATTTCTTGCCTCATTCACACACACACACACAACTCAATAGGGTGGTCCATCCAGCGATCACAAAGCACATCTGGAACGAATCCATCAACCGAATGGTGTTGCTATGTATCCCATAATCGACCGCGTATCGATTACAAACATACGAAGATCATCGATATGTTCCATCGATGTGCAAAAAAATCAATAATTATAGAAGTTTACTTATGCTAGTATTTAAGTGTTTAGATACGCGTTCGCAACTGCTCAAGCAATTAACTAGGAGCTAACAGTAGCTTTTTAGCAATGTTTCTACATGCAAAACCTTCTAAAAGTGGATGTTAACCTGTGTTAAGATTAATATTACAATTACCCGCTTGTTCATACAAGTTGCCATCAGACTATCTGCCAATTTCGTCATTATTCGGTAATGATTCTGAAATCGCTATATTCATGTAAAGAAGACGAAATTGAGCACTAAATTTCAAAATTAACGACAGCAGATATTTCATTTTCTTTATTACGTGACTCTGATTGATTGAGTCATATGGTACCTAATTAGTCTTTGGTTAATTCAAGCCTCACGTGTTTAAAACTACATTCTAGATCAACGACTACTTTGACAGTTTTTGTTTTACGCGATAGCGGTGCCAGTGCCATCCACAAAACAAATGTTTTACACCATTTACATCGCCAGTTTTTCATCATGCGATATGGTTGGCGATAAATCGTAAGATGTTTCGATCTCTGATGTCAGATGTGGTCATGGTGATAGATTAGCATTCGACATAACCAATTTGTCGGCAGTTTATGCGTAATCATTTGATCGATGGCATCTTTCGACGTTCTGGTCATGCTGACAGGTACTTACCTACATATCTAGATTTAGTTAGTATAGGTAAGTACATTGCGATATTTTCTATCAAGCTTCTCTTCATTCTTGTTTTCGTGTTTACGAATAGTTTGAAATTAAACGAATAAACTCTAACATATAGGTAATTATTTGTTGTTTTTTGCGATGTTTCGACCTTTTTCAGGAGACATGTTGTTCCAAGATTCTCCTACACGGTGATACTTATAAAAGTTGGTTTAGTAGGTATTATTAGTGTCACTGTAGACGAGTTTTTCCAATTGATAATGTCAGCTTCATCCATTAACTTTAACCATATTGGACAAAATCACTTTCATAAGAATACAGCTGCAATATTCATGAATAATAATCCTATCAGAAATAATAACGCTTACCGGTCATCTGTCTTGAGCAGTTTCTCTTAAACTTTCGATGGTGCCATAAATTAAACCAACTTAAACATATCGTCATCGACCAATTAGTAAGTCGGTCGGTTGCGCGCGCGCCGAGAAAAATGGCCGCCATATCTCATACAAAACGAGATCAGAAATTCCGACACACTAAGATAAAAAGGTGATTTCTTCATAGTCTGTACTGTGAACTGTGACCTGATGTAAGTTAATTATTATTTATTAAAATATGGTATGCTTATGCTACATAAATTGTACATTACTAGAGATTTTGCCTCTCGGCAATGTCTCGTGTCCACTGATTTTAATTTAGTGTTCAACTCCTCAATGCGTTCGGATGATGTATCTCGTTTTGTTAACACAAATAGTGTGTAATTAACTTTGGAATAATTATTTATATTGGCAAAAGGAAATAAGTTATTTATGTATTTTGAATAAGGGTCATGGCTCGTATAGAGACGTAAAGATTACAATCAGTTTAGTTGACACAAGGACTGACTGTCCAGGATGCACCGAACGTATCTTTCAAAGTCTCGGGGACAGGAATGAAAGCTTACGTAGCTAAACATAATTTATGGGCAGATGTTTGGTTGGTTGGTTGGACAACAGACGCTAAAATTATATCCATCATAAAACGGGGTGGTTTTCAGTCTGAAAGGTTCAGAAAATTTGTTTAAAAAGTAGAAAAAACGGAATTTAGTAATCTGCTATGGGTATCTGGATGTGGATCTGATTCTGTAAAGATTTACATCCACTACACATTAGGTAAACAAAATAGGTTCATAACTTTCTCCATGTCTTACCCAAAACTAAACATAAAACATTTAGACTAACGCCATTTCGGTGATTAGATTAATGATCCAGTACCGAGTGTGCCTGATAACTCAATCGATGGCGCTCATGAATAAAATACACATTAAATCGATGGTGTGATAAACAGTTCGGGTGCCAGTGAGTTATGTCTGTGTAGCTTCAAGTTAAGCTGATCTATGTGGCGGTCACTTGGAAATAATCTGGTTAAGTATGCTGTGCTCTTGTTGGGAATGTTTTTGGGTTGCTGAGAAAGAAAAATGGAGTCAGGTTAATCTTATGTAATAAAGGGGCTTTAGTCACGGACTCACGGTGCAGAGATGTCAAGTGACTTTTGTTGGCAAATCATACAGTAACTAAGTTGGGCGTATATTGATTAGCTAAAATACTTGTGATTCAAGTTCCCAGACAAGAAAAAGTTGCCAACGAAAATCTCAATATTATTGTGGTTGTTTTTCAAAATACCGTCACGGGTTGTCAATGAGAATCAAAATAGACTCTAACTCAAAAACAGACATGCAAAGCTTGTGAGATGCAGTCTATCTCTAATAGCTAGGTAGCACCGACCTGTCACGCTCGATTACCACCTCCTTACAAACAGTTTTCCTCAGCCACTCGCAAATCGAATGGATTATCACATTCGAACAAACATACTGAGGCGTAATGCGAAATTCCCATTGGCATTTAATCGATTTCAATGTCGATAAAACTTTCTATGGCGCGAAATTTGGATGCGTGTCGAGCTTGCACGCGATATGCCGTCAGTTCATTCCGTTCTTTCGGTATATTAATTATTTTACGAGTAATTAAAGATTAGTGTGTAGGTTACTGACATCTACGTAAAAAGGCGGTAGCTTTGAATGTAAAATTATCGTGTTTAGCGTCATACTTTCTTTGCCGGTGCGGATAATTTTATTTGGTAGCACGAGAGCCTGTTTGCGCAGCGACTAACGGTCGTGATTAGTTTTCTTTCTTTGTAGGGACCGACCAACTAACTCAGCGTGTAGCAGGCTGCAACCGTACAATATACCTTCCATATCATGCCATCTAGTGTTTAGTCACCACACTTACAGCTGCACGTCATCATCATCATTCTCTGCGCGCGCAAGCAGCCTATAATATTGGGAACGCAGCTGGAACACAGGCCTCCCCGTGAGAGGAAGGTGTTTCTCTCTTATCTCCATGCAGACTGGCTTCGTCTTCCATAAATCTCTATTGGTCGGTATCTCTGTAGTCACCCCCATTTCTAGCATGTCATACATCTATCCATGACATGTGAAAAAGTGTGAAAAGCCATAAAGTTCCTGAGAGAACGTAGAACCTACATGGTGTAGTTACTCGTATTACCACAATACGATTACCGTTGATCGACCATAAACATATAATTGAGAAAACCAATACTAACGACCTTTAAAATTGCGAGATATTCATTATTAGCAAGCATAGAAAATGATGTCCAACCATGCGCATGCGCATAATCATACATATTGTGAACTAGCTTATGCTCTCGGCTTCGCTCGCGTGTAGGTAGGACATTATCCCACGGGACGTAAAAGCGGAATAAAAAAAAAATCTGTGTGCCGAATTTCATCCATAACCGATAAGCCGTTTTTGCGTGATTGAATAACAGACATACAAAGTTTTAACTTATAATATTAGTAGTATAGTAAGATTAAAGTCGCTTGTCTGTGTGACCGCGTTGTTCTTATAAGCTATGCAACGTTTTCGGTTTTCACCATGTTTTAGAGAACTTATTCTGGAAGGTTTATGTGTATAATACATTAATATTAAGCTTACATTATAACAAAGTAATCTCGATGTTTTGTCAAGCTATAAGAACCGTACGGAGCAGGGGCGGGGCGGGTCGCTAGTACTACAACACATAATACCGAGATGACTATTATAGGTGTTCTAACTGAGATACTATCCCGTCTGTCACAACACTTAACTACGGCGTGTCACTTACATCAAAAAGGACCATTCATTTTAACATTTAACGTAATACTCATCTAGGTTTTGATAACTTCATTACCTTTGCCTATTCTAACGGTTTTAAAACCGGGATCAGATATTAACGTAAAGCTAAGCTGTTATAGTAAACAAGTTAATTAATTAAATGACATTTCGCGTCGATATTATGTAACTTAGGTGTGACTGTTATCTTAGAGCCTGCTTCGCACGGTCTTTACGACTTGATAAAACATCAAGATTTCTTTATTATATGTAGGTTTAATATTCATGTATTTTACATAAAAACCTTCCGGAATTAATTCTCTGAATGTTGGTGAAAATCGTATCAAGATCCGTTTCGTATTTTAGAAGAACAACACGGTCACACAGTCAGACACGAAAAGCGACTTTAATTTATAATGTGAGGGAGATGTTGCTGCTCGCGTCCGTAGGATTTACCTACCACTTTCTCGTAGGCCCACCCTACACGTGTCCCCCGGGTAGTGCAAAACGAGCAACTCAACGCCGAGCAGCAGGCGGCGGTTAGTTAGCCAGAAATGCCTTTTTTTTTTGACCCCGCCGCCCTGGGGCGGGCGGCGTGGTCTGTCAGACTCTTACTGACTGAAAACCACCCCGGTGGCGGTGTTCCATCTCACACCTACGCCGGGGGTCGCGGGAACGTACGATCCTTCCGCAACCCCCGACTGGTGACCTGTGGTGACCCGCCACTGCGGGCCTCTTCGGGTCTGGGGGGGGAGTGAGGTGTTTGACTCCCCCCGCGACGTCTAAGAGGGGCGCGCGTGGAACACTAAGCGCCGCCACCTCGGGTCCTGATGTGTGGGTAGCGAACGACGTCCCCGAGTCCGTCGCCCCTGGACCCATTTAGGGGGGCTGGAAGAGGGCGTTGTCCGCCCTCCGCCGACGCCCGCTGCGCCTTCTGCGGGCCGGGTGAGGTTGAGATCTCCCTCTCCCTTTCCGCAGCCTCCTTCTGCGAGACGACTGTTTCGCAGAAGGAGACCACCGCGTCCCAGGACTCGGCGCTGCCGACCATCGACTCGACTACGGCCGGCAGCGACAAGTCACTGCCTACTTCTGAGATGAGGGCACCGCGCGGCTCCTCCCAAGCGGCACACTCTGCCAGCGTATGCCACACCGTGTCCTCCCGGCAGTCGACGCAGTGGTGACACCGGGCGTCCGGCTCCCTGTTTATGCGACACAGGTACTTCCCGAAGCAACCTGATATGCCTACCCCAAGCCTAGAGAAATTAAATCTTCTCTGAAAACGTGGCCATTGCATTTTAGGAAAGCGCCATTTGGGTGGGGCACATGTCGCTTTCCCAAAATGCCATGTTCATGGCTTTACATTTAAATCTGATACCTTTTTAACAGTGAAAGCGTTATGAGAGTCTTGGCAACCTACTTAACATGAAATGTTATTGGTGGGTAACATAAATTCATCGTAAGGAACCCTCTCCACGTGAGTTCAACTCGCACTTGACCGGTTTTTAATAGTATGCCCATTGCTGTGGAAAGTATCACAAATCATCACACATAAGCCAGGCAAACCGCCTCATGAAGTGACGTCCTATAGGCCCATTAGTTTGCTGCCCGTACTCTCCAAACTTTTTGAGAAAATATTGTTCTTCCTTCTGGACTCACGGCCCTTAACTGTGGTGCTAGCGCGTGAATCAAATATCAACATGATTCAGAGAACTCAGAACAACATCTTTAAACAGGCATGAAATTCAGCGTGGTTTATTAGGAATGCTTCAGTGAACTTCAGCTCACGAACACCTGAACATGAAAACAGTCAAGGAACAAATAAGATAATGTTCACGTCATGTTCGTGAACGGGCGCCGTCAGTAGGCACTGGTAATTTCTTAGCTGCCACGGCTTATTTTAATTCCTTAGTTGTTTTTATCTTTTTATTACGGACGCTTTTAACGTGCACGTCTTTCTACATCGTTCTCACATGTATAATTACAACATGAATGATGTTGCCACTTTTTTGTAACAATATTTTGATTTTAAAGAGTGTCCATGGAGTTTCTTGCCCGTTCTTCTCCATAGGTACCTACTACGCTTTGGAATGGGCAACTAGCTTCATCTTTCTGACTGACCGACCCCTTGACAATTCAAAAGTGCCTGTAATTGGTTTATTTGAAATAAATGCTTTGAGTTTGAGTTTGAAAAATACAAGTCTAGACTGGAGAAACACCCAACCAATTGGCCGCTCCACTCACAATATCAGGAGACTCAAAAGACGCAACATCCTACAGTAAGATAACTTGTAAAGATCTGCATTACTAATAAGAGAGTTGCTCCTGATGAGGAATAACTCTTCCCTGCCAGATCTTACTACAACTCATCTGCTCATAGTTTAAAAAAAGTGATTGCAAGATAAACAATAAAAAAATAAACAATAATGTGTATAGATATGATTTGTTCTTGTCAATATACTAACGTCAGCAACTTTGTAGAAGAGCTGTCGTTCGACGGTTGCATATTTAAACACCAATCGTTACATTTTTTGGATATTTGTATGCCAGTTTACCTTCAGTATGGCAGTGTCTTTGTCTGAACTAAGCCTTATCCTCAAGTGTTGCCATGTCCCGCCCAGTCAGTGTACAGCACTTGTAAATACAATTACTGCGACACAAATATATTAATATTGTGGTCAATATGCACCATGTTTAACATTCTATGACGTAGGAGAGAAATGCACTAGATCTTTAGTAGTTCTTCTCATAGGTACCTACTATGCTTTGAAATGGTCAACTAGCTTTATCTTTCTGACCAACTGACTCGTTGACAATTCAAAAGTGCCTGTACTGAGGGTTTTCTGAAATGACGTTCACTAGGTGGCAGCACTGAGTCGTCAGGTCAAAAGAGTCAAAGCGCCTATATTTTCTTAATTCGTGACTGAATGAAACGAATTGATGAGCGTCATCATATATTTTTATATTTATTGTTGAAATGGAAGATCTCTTACCATAATTTTCTAAATTAAATACATAAACCTTAACATATTGTTCCAATCTATGTAAACTTTAGCTAATTAGTGAATACCTACAAAAAGTCTTTCATAAAATAAATTATTTTTAAAAACACTGGGCACTCCAACGCATTACGATAAAATAGTCGGTGAAGTGTCGATGGTGCGCGTCCGGCCTAACCGTCGTTATATGCACCATGATCGGCGCACGCGCCGCGGGACGCTGCAGTGATAAAAACAAACGGACCGCCTTGTTTATAACTTTTAAATACTTGGGTTACATTAATATTAGCTACTATTTGTTTAGAAGAGTTTTTTTGAGGTGATTATCGAGTGAGAACAAAAAGTTTTGTAGTTCAATATTGATACTCTTCGGTGCTTCTATGGTTTTTCAGAACGCCCAGTTATTGGAATTTTTGGCCCAGATATGCCAGAAGCATTGATATAGAATTCCGTAGATTGGGCATGAGAGTGAATGAGAGCTCCCGCTCTTAACGGGACTATGCTGTGTTAGAAAGAGAAAGAAAGTGACGCTGTCAACAGGGCCAAACACGTATTTGCTAGCGGCCCATAGCGGCCCCGGTAACTGTTTACGTGAGCGTTTCGGCAATTATTTAAGTGAACTAGAGTGATAACCTGTGATTAAATAACCATAATACGATGGTTTCTTGTGCAGTACCAGGATGTGAATCTTCCAAAAAGAAAAATCCCCAGGATTACTCGTTTCACCGGTAAGTTTACAAATTATTTACATTGTTATTTCTGCATAAGCAATGCACTAATAAGCCGGTTTTAAGCAAAATATGATGAGAACATTATTTTACTTACGATTTAGATGAATTAGCATGCCTGAAACCACCGTATCTAAGAAATAACAAATAGAGAAATACGAAGGAGTTATAACCTCACTTTTTAGTGATGCGATAGCCTAATTTTTGACTTGTTGATATCGACATCTAAGATAAAGGTAGCTTCGTACAAATGCATTTTCTTAGAAAATTAGATTATATGTCGCTAATTGTTGTAACAAACAAAATAAAATGTAGATATATTACAATCTTATATAAACTAATACATATTATAAAGCTGATGAGTTTGTTTGACTTTTAATACGCTAAACTATGGAACTAGCAACCTACCTGATGGTTCGAATTGAAAAATTACTTTAGTGTTGGATAGACCATTTATTGAGTAAGATTATAGGCTGTATAATATCGCGCTTCGATCCACGGGAGTGGAGCAGTAACCAAAAAAGATATGGGTGAAACCGTGGGGGACAGCTAGTTAAATAATATTGATAGACTTGATAACTGATTTGAATGATTATAAAATATTTTTCCATTGAGTTCTGTTATCAAGGCACATAATGTGAAGAATGTATCACAGTTTTGCGTTCGCAGCACACTGATGTAAATTCTTTAATTTTTTTCAAAGACAAAGGAGGATTAGTCTATCCTTCAAAAGACGTGATAGAAATATGTTTGTTTTGTGAAAAAGTGTTTAGAGAAAATATAAGGTCCAAAAACCTTAATATAACTAAATTAAATTTGATTGTTACCAGGACCATATATAATTTCATGCACAAATTTTCCGCTCTAAATGACCACTGTTTTCCGTCTCTAAATGATCATATTTATGATCAGGATCCAATAAATAATCATAAATATCTACTAGTAAAGTTAATTATTGAAAAGTTTTTTAATATTAGAATTAGATACGAACACAAGTTACGAAATGTAAATAAAGATAGTATTCGACAATTCTATAACAAACTAGTTATTTTTAAGGGCACTTAAAAATGTAAACTGTGCATTTCATTAATAAATGATTTTTTATAAGTAAATCTTTTTTGTTTCACTATTTTCTCTAAAATGTTACCTTTATGGCCCCTCAGTTAGTGACACAGCGTGGGATGACCTGGCAAAGCATTAATAGAAATATCTAGGAACGCTCGAGAATCCTTCTGGTTAACTTAGGATCCCCTATAAGCCATACTGAGACTCATGAAGAAGGTGCACGGAGGGCTAGGGGTTGAGTAGAAGGGAGGGGAATCGCACAAAAGATCCAGAAGGGTCGAAGCGCTCTGGGCTCTGGCCTAGGGCCAGCAAAACAAGATAAGATAGGATCCCCTGGTATACCGAGAGTTATCGGGACATACTGCGTTAATTGTGAAGATGTTTTTTTGCCATTGAGTAAGTATATATTTTTTTTTATATTTCCAATAGAAATTGCGTGATACTCGGACAAAGAAACATTGTTATCCTAACTAATATTATAAATGTCAGTTTTACCGCTAAATGAGGTTACTGGCTAGTCGCATGCCGATAGTATTTATTGCGTTAGACCCTTAAGACATTTAACAGAATGACTCATTACGTCGCATAAATTATCGATAAAGACCAACAAAGGAATAGACAAGTCACAACACTGTCTATGCACACACTTACATTTTACGCATACTTAGATCAATGGTTTTTGGTCTTGTTTGATTGTTGACATTACCGATCTACGGAATTCTACATCTATGGCCAGAAGTGACCGTCACCCACACATCAGATCTAGTTGAAAACCAGAGTCAGACATTAGTTGTCTGGCATTTTTGCTGAATTGAGTTTTTTGGCGCAGCCGTGAGGCACACTTGCCTGCTAACTTCTTACATCGCACTTTACACGTTTTATTGGATTTTTATTATATTTTTAGGTATTTGTTTTTTTACTATATTGTGCGCCTTTTAGGGTGTGATAAATAAATGTATATTTTTCTTCTTTTCCTTCTTTCTTATAAATCATCAATGTTGATAACACAGTTTTAATTAAATCGCAGAATGATTGTCGAAGAAACCTTACTGGCCTTAGGTTTCAGGTGAGACCTTTAGACTATCAGGCATCTTCCTGCTTGCTCGATGTAGTTGTTATGAGAGGAGTTTCTGGTTGTCTCGCCGAGAAAAGGGGTATCTTTTCATGTTGAATCACTCACCTAACCACGTACTAGTAAGCTTAGCATACTCTCAATCCAAAAACAATGGATTGGTCCATGACTTACGTGCTTTCTCGTCCTCCGCTTGTCAATACCAAATAGTTGATCGACAAACTCGAATTTAAAATGGAACCGAGGGTCTTACCTCGATTCCACTTTATTTTCAAATGGTAGTGGACATTATTAAACGTTCTCACGTAGAATGTTGTAGTTATGGATCTAATTATATAATATGTGGTGCTTGACCTCTGTCTTGTTTGTCTTTCTGTGCGTCACAACTGTTGTCTATGACAGATTAGAGTGCCTCGAACGTTTTTGTTATTTAACATTTGGATCACAGCAACCTTAGTCATGGCATGATGTGTGTAAGAATAGATAACCTGAATATCCAAGACTGAAACAACAGGTACGGTGGGCTGCATCAATTGGTTACCCCAGTTGTATTAAAATTAACTTTGAAAGGGAGTACCCGCATCGTGACGCTGACTGTACTTAAAATTAGGGATGTGTAATTCAGTTTCTTATAGCCACTTGTTCGTATCAGAATTTAGAGTAGTTTGATAAAAAAGATCATAACGGTACTAACCAATGCAAAGAAAAAGAGATGTTTCGCTTGTATCGAGGCGGATAGTTCTTTCATTCTGTGGCAGTGGACAGGAAGGCGGCTGCTTGTTTTGAAGACACAGTTTTTGTCATAGGGTTAAGCCGCAGTTGTAATCATCATTATCATTCTCCTGCCCGTATACCAATATATATGTGTATGTGTGTGTGTGTGTGTGTGTGTGTGTGTGTGTGGTCGGCGCAGCATGTCTTGTTCTTCCATACTTCTCTATTAGTCGTCATTTCGGTAGTCAGTCCCTTTCTAGCCATATCATCTTCCCCTACTTTTAAGGCTATCCACATTAATACTCAAAACATTCCTCACGGCATTTTCCTCATTCCTCCAGCAGTTATAACTATATTATCAGCATTAAAACCAATAGTTTCTATTCGTTTCAAAGAAGCGGTGACTCTTGCGCATTCGTCAGTGCATCAAAGATTTGCAAAATGAAACTTCGGTGCCTGCTGTCCCAAATTGTTTAATTAAACATAGATGGAGCTAACCACACATGGTTGTGATCTGAAACTGGCAGATGTTGTAATAATATAACGAGTGTCAATTACAAATTCATTCATTAACAACGCGTGATTGACTTGATTGGCACGTTTCTTATAAATACTTTGTAAAAGATTTATTTTTTACGTATGGTTTACTTAATCATCTTGAAATACAATATAGGTAGGTACGCAGTCTATGAAAATGAAGTAGTTCATGTACATACATGGTTTTTATTTGTATATCACAGACCATCCATGTGTAGTTAGTAGAACATTGTTAGGGTAACTACATGCCGTAGATAACTGCGATACCTCGCGATAGCAGTTTACCTCGCTACCTTGATGTCTCCTCCATGTGTAACAAATGGATACTAATAGGCACGCACGCATATGCCGATGGATACCTCACTGTGATACATCGCGGGCTGCTTGGGGGTTTACCTCGAAGCCTACGTGAACACAAAATGATTTGTTTTTACATCGCATCTATGTGATCTGGCTCGTGATTGGTCAAATCGGTTCAACCTATTCTTCTGGAGGTAGAGGGCAGCACAAACAACGGACTCCGCAACTGAGCTTTTAGGTGCGACTGAACCGACGCGGACGTGTTCGCAGCGCCATCCAGCCATGTAAAAATAGCGAGTATCGACATTAGGGTAATGAGATAGTGACCGCGATCGCGATCTTCGGCATGTAATTACCCTTAGGTTAACACATGTGAGGTTGTTTAATGCTCATCCCTTGAATGTCCTTGAAATGTCTCCTTTTGTATTTTTATTCACATGAGCAGTGGTCGCCCATTGGAAACCACAGCGACTTACTAATTGTAGGTCGTACCCAAACAGGCACTTTGTGTAACTTATTTCATCACCACAGCTCTTGAAACGGTCACGAATGAAAACATCGAGAGGAAACTGACATGTCCGACACGACAAAGACCAACAATTCGAAGAAATGTGACATCCACAAACCCACACTCTGGGCCACGTGGTGGATTACGGCCCACTCCCTCTCACAGAGAGGAGGCCTGTTTCCCAGCAGTGGGAACATTATAGGCTGATTATGCTATAAGACTGTTACAATTACGATGAATTCTGTGTCTCTTATGTACCACCTTAAACGACGATGTATCGAGGCGCACACTTCAGTCTTAATTTAATTGTGAGTCTGTGGCAACTACGCGTATAATTTGATTAATTAAGCGTATTCATAATTTCAAACACTTAAAATATTTGCTCAACTCAGAGCGGAAGAGAGCGTGAGCATCCAAATATCTTCACAAGAGACACTCCTTTTCCTTGGACCACATTAATTGCCGAAAGCGCTTCATCAAAGGACCGATTACAATAACGACCGCCGATTATTCGATAAAAAATCAATATTATTTCGATATATCGATACCATATAAGGTATGACTTCATCTTCTAAATAGAGCCAGGTGCTCACGATTGAGGATCATGAATAAGTCATTAAGGCTCCCCCCTGAACTTGTGACCTATGTCTCTGTAGAACACAATCGTAGAAATAACGTATCGGTTCGCGATGAGTCGCTATTATGCGAAATACTCGTTATTTCTTATAATTTTTGAAAGTATGACATTGGTCGTAATTTTTTCAAGTTTTGTAACACTCATTTATCATCGTTACGTAATGTTTGACAGAATGTTAGTTATAAGGCTTAATAAGTAGGTGCGTTTGCATGTGTTATTAAAGATATTTTTTGAGGTTTTTTTGCACAATATATACGAAAAAAATACGACTTATGCTTCTCTAATTAACGAAGGTTAACCATTAGGTCAGCAAAAAGTTAAATAAGTTTTATAGTAGCTACGAAAGTTCTCTGTTAAATACTTTTCGACCTAAAGATAACTTACATGAAGTTAGCATTATCAGAAGACCGACGCATAGTTTTGCTACCAGTATCTTTCCTATCAATATAGTTCACCCACACTACCCTTAGTGAGATAAACGCAATGCTAGTCAATACATCAGAGGCCGTCTAATAACATCTCATTGAGATCGTTAAGCGGAACAAACAGGCGATGCTCAGTCGATCAGCTGGCTAAACGCTCGATAAATGCTCTATAAATACGGCTGATGGCATAATAGCACGAGCGATTGAGCTGTAGAAGGGTTCACGCTTTAAATGAGGCATCGAAATGATATAGAGAGTTTATTAAAAATATTTTTAACTTTGAAACTGTTCTTCTTTTATTATCTAGCTTTCTGGGTTGTGAAATACTTAAGTAAATTTGACCGCAAAACGTAGGTAAAGTTGGTCGCAATATTCAGGTGAAGTTGGTTGCAAAACCGAATCTTTTAATGTTCTCCAGTCAGTTTCTTCGTACTATGAATTAAGCAGCTTTCAAACTTTATTCAGAATAAAGGGCATAGCAGTCAGGAAAACGATCGTCATAGTTTAAATGAATTGACTCAGCATATCGCAATCATCGGGTAAATATACCTGAAATTACTCGAACAAACATGGGTTTTTCTTTAATCCACTTTTTAAATTGAGTCTGTTACGTCTTTCTGACTTTCAAATTCGGAAACAGTAGATAACTTCTCAATAGTCTTTTTAATAGTCATGTTTGTCAATAAATCTCGTAGTGAACCTAATAACCCCTTGTGAGCTACATGTTCGGAGCACGTCGGGCTAATTCGTGATGCTTCGGGTGACACAATACTGGATTCAGTTACAAGATGTTACTCTATACTATAGGTACTATTGATGGATTCGAACTATCAATTTGATTTATTTCGATTGGAATACTGGTTTATTTTGTTATATTTGTGGTTACAAATCTCGTCACACGGGATTATACCAATGCTTAGTAGAATGGTCCTGTGTAAAGTTTGTTGATAACGTTAACGTTACGGTTTGCGTTTGATTAATTAAACAAAAGAATATCGCATACGCAGTAATAGCGTTTGCTGGTATAAACAGCTCTAAAGTCTACTGCTGGTCTAAACTTTACTGTTATATTGGGAATCTTTGGCTTGGACATCTGCTGGTAATCTGTGTGACAGGTTTTCCTGGTGCAGTCTCTTGTAAAGGATTTATCAGGTGTTTTAATCGTCATATTTGTGAAGGCGCCTTTGTGGAAGAGAAACAAATGTAGATATTATTTACAAATACAGGCCATAACATTTGGCCATTTTTCGTTTTAACATTTTGTCCTTTGCAACTGTCGGTGTGGTTTCCCGAGGCCTATTAATCAGTTATTCCGTTTCAAGTACATTAATGAAATATTAAAGTATGCTTTTGCCCTAAAGGTTTAATCTATAATATAAGGCGATCTTATCCAAGCAGAAACTACACGATAATGTTTATAAAACATGGTTGTGTGTAATTAATACCATATAATTTTGTAGTAGCACCACCATAACAATATATCACTAATATACCAGTGGCTTTCAAAAACGTAACATATAAAAATAACATTCGAATTAAAACTGGTCGTAACATGATCCGGGTATGCCAAGAATTTACTCTTATTCGACTAAGTTATAGAAAAAGCGTTATATTTACATAAGATATTAGTGTTGTTGTAAATCTCTGGTATTTTTATGTATTTTTGTGTTATTTTCTTGTTTTAATTAACATTAAAAATAAGTTGGTGAGCTTGTGACTCGTATTTTAGGACTAGGATTGCCCTATGTCTTTTCTTTTCCACAAATTCATTTATTCTGTTAGGCCATCCGACATAGATAGGTAAGAAATATTTATTTTTAAGTAGATGAGCAGAATTCAGAAAAATAATGATTTTTCGATTATGGCGATTATAATGGGACAAAGAGTTAAGTGAAAACTCTACGCACCCGTAGAGTTTTCAAATACGGTCATGCCAATAAAAAAGATCTGTGATATAATAAAACGTTTAGTAAGGTCCTTACTTTCGCCATAGGAACTTAGCTACTAGTCTTTGGAATGGGCAACCAGCTTCATCTTTCTGAGTGACCGATCCTTTGACCATTCAAAAGTGCCTGTAATAAGTTTGTTTGAAATAAATCCTTTGAGTTTTCTGTTTTGAGTTTTTATGTAACATAAAATGGTAACAAAGCTTAATAATTATGGTTATCTTAAAGTACCTACTTCGTGCTTTTAGGATATTCGATAGTGATTGTGTGCGTGCCACTAACGTTTTCTAGTAAGTTTTTAAATGGCTGTAGGTACTATCATTTCTTATAGTTTTACGACTTTTATCGTTGTTTTCGAAAGGCGGACATATTAAATTAGTCATGTTGTATTATCATTTAATTAATAATGATAGTATGATAGCCATTTAGAGTTAAATTACCGATAAATAGCATGTTTAATGTGCTGTAGGAATAACTTAATGTTTCAGTGTCCACTAGTGGGGATATAACTAATTTATCTTGAAACGCGGTGATATTTGGAACTACATTTGAAATGTACTGAATTTGACAGACGTTTGACGTTTTCTTGAATGTGGCCGGCACAGGAGCGTAGAGCTTGGTATAAGAAAAGAGAAGCTTTTGCCCAGCAGCGGATAAAGTTGGTGGTTGGTGATGGTGATGATGATGACTGACGTTTTCCTTGGCAAGCAGCGCCATCATGAAGTGTCAAGTTAAGTTGGGCAGTTAAAAGCTTTTAATTGCTGCATTATGATCCTAATCAGTTTAATTTCGTAATCGGTAGGTGTGCGATTGCAGCCATTTTATGATATGGTGACGTATTTATTGTCTGAAATAATTGATTTTAATTTGTGCGAATTTTAATTGCCTGATTGATTTTTATTATCTTTGTACAATTATGCGGAGAGGTACCGTTTGAAGCTTTATTTTGGTACTAGAAATATTTGGTAACAAAAGGAATTTAATGGAAGAGAAACGTTAACACGAACAGCGTTTTTGATTACCGAGTCAAAAACAAAGTATGAATATTCAAACAATTTACTAAAATACTTTTAACTGCCCTTTCAAAATCCTAGCAACAATCTACATACCTATACGAACATTGCATACACCGCCACAATTTTAATAGCAATTACCCACGTTTCACTCTATAAATATTTCACAATACTGTATTGAATATCGGCCAAAAATGCAATCGGTAGACCCCTGTAACCCCGAGTGACCCCGGGTCGTGACCCCCGCAGTATTAATTACGTCGCGTGCCATTTCCAATGTTTCTGATCTTGCGCAATGACGTCACATCCGTATACAGAGAAGATGGGCTGTTTTAGTTTGAATTAGGAATATAAATGATATGTGTTGGAGGTTTATTGAAAGCAGTCTCTTTGAGAGGCTTATTAGTCGATTCACATGGATTTACTCGCCCGAAACGGGCGAATCGATACTTTAAAATAATATATTATTTTCTGTAGGCGATTCGCACAAAGTTAATTTATTTGTGGGCGATTCGACCAGTCCAGAAATACGGATTAGACTATTGGCACGTGAGTTTTGTGTAAGTTAAGAAAAAGTACACTAGCGGACAGAATTAATAAGCGTAAACATTTTTAAATACGAAACATTAATAAAACTGTGAAAATAATATATGTCATGTAAGTAATTATCACTAAAGTTTGCCGTATACTTATTGAAACAAACAATAAGAGCGAGAGAGCAAATCATCGGTAATGCTAAGAAAAGTGAAAGAGAATGCACTGTACGCTATATCGCTCAGTCGCGTTGGTCGCTCGTGGGTCTTTCTTATCATTCAGGATCATTTCATATCATTAGCATCATCAGCAGTGTTGTGATGTTAAACCATTGGCGCTACACGAGCAAAATTAATTGGATTTAAACCGATATAGTGAATATAGATCTATATTGTAAATATTTGTAAGTGTTACGTGCTGGTAGTAAATCAAAGAAGAGTGCTGGTGCTGTAATTATGTAAATAAAAATATATTTTTATTTATTATTATATGAGGCCTTGCGCTTTCTCTAGAGCGACTCCTCATATGACGTCCTAGATTTAAAATGTTTACCCCCTTCAGCGGTGTTCTACATGATTTAATGGCTGCTATCGTTGTCGGTCATTTTCCTCTGGCTTGAACACACACACAAACACACCACCCACACACACACACACACACATATTCACTTTTTTTTACATTATAAATCCAGCCATGGCTGTGAGCGTACTTTTCACAGATGCCCAACAGTTTTGAAAGGCTACATACAGAAGCATTCAGCAGCACCATGTCACCCGGGTAACTGATATTTTGGAGACATACATCATCAATATGGATATACCGAATTACCGATACGGGTGCTGCTGAGCTCCTCTATCAGTGCGTTGACGTACGTGCCAGGTTGAAGAGTTTGGGCGAAGTTAGTCCCCCTGCCTCAGTCCACATTCCAACCTGTATGGCCCGGAATATGCACTCGACCATCGCACGACATTGACCTGCTTATGATGCCAAAATTTAAAGATCCTGCTGAGTTTTGTGTATATCTTTCAGTTTCAGTTATTACTTTGTATGATATTTTTATTTATTTATCAATTGTATAAGTACATTCATCTATCTTGATTTATGCGTATTCAAATTGTAATCTATAACTCTGTGAGTGAAATGTATAATGTAGAAATTGTTATCTTAAAATAATATTTAAAGATATGTTTGATTAATTTACGCGTTTCATGTTATTTCAAAATATTTTACTCATATTATTTCAGTGCGCTAGTGTACTCTTTCGTAACTTTATTGCATAAAATACAAAACGTGACAATTGCCTAATACGTATTTCTGGTCAATTTGCCCATAAATAAATTCACTTCGTGCGAATCGCCTACACAAAAGAATAATTATATAAATATTTTTTTTTTCATTTATTTACCATTTAGAAATTTATTACATTTGTTTTATCAGAATAGCATTTTTAAACCACAAAGGTTTGTACTTAATGCTACATGTAATTCTACATCGTAGTAAAAACAAAATCAAAGTAAATAATATAAACAACAATACCTTATTTCGGAATTTGGTAACTTCATCTCAGGTGTTAAGCTAGTTACTACGTAGACGGCATTTCACATTTAGCATTCAATGTGTTGTAGGTAGTGGGACTTAAGTTTTGCTTTAATATTTCTTGGCGTAATGTCACTGCGCACCTCGGAAGGTAGGTTGTTAATTAACCGAGGAACTAGGTAAGAAGATGTCCGCTCGCCGTAGGTGTTGTTTGCACCAACCGTGCATAGCTGGTTACGTGCGACGGCCCGCGTGAATACAGTATGTTGGACTTTTGCTCTAAATAGCCGCTGAAATATTGTTCTTTTAGCAATGTATATTTGAATTGCGTATGTACAGGTAATATTTTACAGTGATAAAATAGCCCATGCTCATTGTTTTGAAATTTGTATGAATTTTTTAAAGATACGATATTCTTTAGAATTCTTAGTTGAAGTTTATAAATTTTACTGAGATAAGATTTGAATGTTCGACCGTAACTACTGAGTCCATATTGAATGTATGATTCTGCTAATGAGTTGTATAACATAAGTTTTACTTTGAAAGGAATGCGGTTCTTCAGGATTATAATATTAGCTAAAAATTGTCTTAACTTATTACAAACATGCTCTATATGTTTACTCCAGCTAAATTTGTTATCAATGTCTAGTCCCAGATACCTTTGAGTATCTACTTCTTCTATACGAGGATTTAAAGTGTCGATTAGCACGTTTCGGGCGAGTAAATTCGTGCGAATTGACTAATAAGCTCTCTGAGACGGTGAACGTTAGTGTGGTGTGAAGGTCTTCGTTTGATTCTCTCATAGAGTAGACTGATTGAAGATATACGTATGAAAAGAATATTTTATTGCCCTAAATATATCTGATTCGATAAATTGTTTTCGTATGTGTAGATCGACGAAGTACTATCTACTTTTGCATTAATAAAGACTTTTCGCGATATTTGCTGATGCTGGATTTTTACCGTAGTTAATCCTGACATTAAAATGTAATAAAAAGATTAAAAAAAAAAAGGTTTTTATTGCGTTAAATAAACAATTAGGAATTTGTACTTCCGCCGCTAACACAATCGCGGCGATTCGGCATACTCAATATGAGTGCATCCAAATTCCGTTGCGGAACGTCCGTTGTTACAGGCGGATAATATTTTCTGGTGTGAGTACGGCATCCATATTTGGCAGAGCTCTTCTTTGAAGCATGTCCCATGCGTGCTCAATGGGATTCAAGACTGGCGATTGAGCAGGCCATGGTAGGACGTTGATATTAGCTGCGGCAAGTTTGTTTGAAACGACTCTGGCAGTGTGTGAACGTGCATTATCATGCAAAAGCAGAAATGAAGCGCCAAATTGCAAAGGATTGGCAACATCGGATACAATCGTTTCAGCGTAAATCTGTGCATTGAGATTGTTTCTGATCCAAATTAGTTGGGTTTTTCCGCCGATCCTTATACCCGCCAATATCACGAACGTTCCACCACTGTATGCATGGACTTCCTGGCATAATTTGAAAGGTTCATGACGTCTCCAATACCGTGTCCGTCTAGTATCTGGCCTCATATCAAAGCGAGATTCGACAGAAATCACACAAAACGTCACTCTTCTTCTGCCCAATTTCTGTGTTCACGAGCCCATTGTTAGTTCATGCGAGCGATTTCTTATGGTTTGATCGCTTGTAAACATCCCTGAAGAGCTATAAATCCTCGTAACTAACATCATCGCGGTTATTGTACGATTTTGCGAACAGTACTTTATATGTAACGATCTTGTGCGTGTGGTGATGCGAGCTCGTCCTCCATGTTGCTCTGCCGTAACGTGTCCAAAGTCGACTTATTACGCTCTGCGTTGTGTCCAGAGGGATTGCCTCAGCACGTTGCCGAAAACCAGCTTCCAACATTCCCACGGCTCTGATCATTTCTTCTCGTCTCAAATGACGTCTTCTCTCCATAATAACGTTCTCTTGTATTGATTCCACTCAGAAGTATGGCAGAAATTTACTGATTTAGCTTCAAACCCGTTGCAGGATTATATAGGAATACGACTTGATAGAAGATTTTCATCTTTTGACCGAAATTCAAATAAACTATTGCCTTATCAAATGACGAAATTCACTAAAAAGTATCCATAGGAGTTACAACAAATACAACGTGTCGTTTTGCATCCTCGTCAAATTTTAGGAGGCTGTTATGAAAGACATAAATAATCAAATAAAATTACGATCCTGCTCAATAATTAATACATACTTGTTTTTTTAGATATTTAAGTTTGACAATGGTGCCGATTCTCTTGTCACAAAATTCTCTAAACTAGACTAAAAATCACCAAAATTTCGTTTATTCCTGTCAAACGACGATTTCCCATTCTGAAATTAACTAAAGTGACACAACTTAACTATATTTTAGTTTGACAGCACTAAGATGGCACTGAGATTATAATTTAGTGAAAATGGCAATTTTGCTATTCTGAATTTTACGTTTTTCACCTAAAATTTTGATTGTCTTAACTAAATCTGACTATTTTTAATCGCGATTAAAAAGGTGTGGAATAAAATTAGTTGTCATGAACTAAAATTCACACCAACACCTCGACTTCAGATGCAAAAACGGTACTGTATCTTTTTTTATTTTCTTTTGCTTATATCTCGAAAACGGTGTGTCCTATCGCAAAAATAATGAAAATTTCGACCCCCTTTGTGAACCCTTAAACCTATAAAACTCAACGTGTTGGTAATATTTTTTTATATTTTCCATACAAAAAGTAAAAAATTCCATACAAAACAAGTCGAGGCCGCACATAATGCGCGCCTACGGCTCTAAAAAAAGATCACGTGGTACGGCAAACAAGTACCACGTGGAGTCGCAATAATTGTCAAATTTGATTTTAGATGTGTCAAAATTATTTTTAAATTTAGAGATTTTATTTTGCAGAATAGCGTTAAGATTCTCATAGCCAAAAGTAAGGAATTTTAGTGATAGTTTAGTTAGTTTAGTTCGGTGTACAACAGAATCGGCACCAGTATTTCAGAATACTTTACTTTCAAAGAACAGAATCGCCCCGTTGCGTATGTGGTAGGCAGTGTCGTACGACTATGTCGCTGTGTACATGCGTTACAGTTACAGCGCAGTTACAGGGCAGTATCACACGGACCCTACACATGCCGATTTCCGAAAATGACAAAATTTAAAAATAAATACCTACTTATTTTATTATTGATTCGTGTCGAGAATCATTAGCATAGTTACCTCCTCGAATTTGACGAGGATGCAAAACAACACCTTGTATAATGAAAAAACAGATTTTTTGTAAAAGTTTTTTTTTTTTTTTTCAAGATCTGTATTTCTTTACCTGTGTTAACAAATAAAAGTGATTTGATTTGATTTGTAACTAGCAAAAACGTGCTGGACCCCTGGACACTTTTGATGTGTGTACATTGTTTGTAATTTAGTAAAAAAATAACTCTAGAAGTGAGAGTTCTAAACAATGTGAAAAACAAGCTGTATTTTAATGTAATTTTTTTATTTTGATATTATTTTATTCAATGACTAAAATGTCAAAAAAATGACGAATGTCAATGAAATGAAGAAAAAGAAAAAAAAATGTAAAAAAATAACTTGACACTTTTCAAAGTAAAACGAATTAACGGCCATTAAAGTTTTTCACTGACGTCGCTTTTCTTTTCAATCAAAAAATCAGCTTTATTAGCAATATTACATAATCAGAAAGAATACAAGCACAAGGTTTAAAATATAATCACAAGATCCGACTGTGAGTTTGATAATCAGTTAGGATTTGAAACTGAATAATACGAACCTCCTTGATCAAGACTGCACCAATTAAAAGACAAACATATCGCACAGATGTACCATAATTCCTACTCATATAATTTTATATAATTATCAATTTGCCTGGCTGCCACAGTCACGCGACTATATCATAAACACTACGACGGTTATTAGCCATAACGGTTATATTGAAAACTGTTTAATAAACGTTTGGTTGATAAAAGGCGGTATCTCGTAGACTGTGTTTGATAAGAGACGGTGTTGAGATGCGTGTGGTTTTGGTAATACTCGTAGTGTGTCCGATGGACATGCAAGAGTAGTGTTTGTTATGTTGGGGTCGCACCAGCCTGCGGCTGCGTCTATCTTCTCGAACCTTCGCGTTATGACACGATACACGCAGATGTGACCAACCACTATAGCTTCTCGTAGCGGAAGATTGGACTGATGTTTAAGAATTAATTATTGCACGCATGGCGATTTAGGATGGCTGCTTTAAATGTGATCACAGCATTAGTACGATAACTTTTTAGCGGGCACAACAAACGAAGCTTTACTTATTTGTTTTTTTTTTTGGGTATGGCTTCTCGCAGTTGTTCTTGAGAGGAACTACGGACGGAACGGAACGGACTATCCTGTGGCTGCTTTAAGCGGACTCAAAGCCTCCAGCCAGGGGCGAATTTCTTAAATTACTAAACGACTGCACGTTAAGGGCACCCCCTGTAGGGTACGGACCTCGGCTTAGGGCATCGCTGGGGGGAGGACAGCAAGGTGGGACAGGCTGGATCAAGATTGGATAATTCATATTATCGGGGGAATTTAAAGCTAGCTAAAGACTCAGCTACGGCGCTTACTTCGTCGAGCAAAGGTCGGGGGGGACAATTACGTCAGGGGATTGGCGAGGGACCTCGGCGGCGAGGTCGGAATGACGGTTGGTGTTTTTTGTGCACTGTACTGCTGGCCCTACTGCTCTCCTGGTCATCAGGGTAGGTGAATTATTTGTTGGTTTATCTCCAATCCTTACATGGTTCAACTTATTAACACAAGCCAAGCGCACAATATTAAGCGATAGACACAGCATGCAAAAACAACAAAAAAAACAATAACACATAAATAATTTGTAATTAATTTTGACAAGACAACGCATATTGCTTCGTCGCGGTAGACACAGGAGCCGCCCCAGCATTTTTTTTTTTTTTTTTTTTTTTTTGAGGATGGGAAATCATCAAATGACTCCTCCCGCTCTGGGTGGAGCGGAAGGGAGTGTCAGACTCTTACTGACTAAAACCCACCCGTGTTCCTTCCTTGGCCCTTTATGTTCCGGGTCAGCGGTACCCCTTTTGGATGATCCCGCTTTCCCGGCAGGCTTGGGCCCTAGTGGACCCCCTCTATGATGCTGACATCTCTTTGAGGCGCGCGTGGAACACGTACGCGCCGTCCAGCACGGGCCTGGTCCTGATCGGACGGTGAGCTACCCATTACTTACCGCCCGCAGGCCCGCGCCTACGGTGGCCGGGAGTCGTCACGCGGCTCCCGACGCCCGGAGCGTCCACCGCGGCGGCTTGGACGGGAGGCTCTCTCCCTCTCCCGTCCCGCCACCTCCTTCGCTAGCATGACTGCTTCGCAGAAGGAGGCGACTGCCTCCCACTCCCCCTCGCCCCGGACCATGGCTTGAACCAAGGCCGGGCGTGAGAGATCGCCGCCGCTGCCGATCGCCTCTACGAGGACACGGCGGTGCTCCGCCCATGCAGGGCAGGCCCCCAGCCGCCCCAGCATTACTCCTGTATTTTGTTATGGACGTTATGGTGAAGGCAAAGAGTTAGTGGTGATACCGTGATGGTGATGCTGGTAGTGATGTTAGTGGTGAATGCAATAATTTAAGTGCTGTCAAACGCATGGTGGGTGTTACTATATTTGACTTTGACAGAGTCATTAGTAGCAGGGGTTTGTTTTCGTTGTTCTAGTGTGGTCATACCTTACCTAACATTTTTTAATGATATTGTATTTACCCTTTGCGAGACAGAGCCCCAGCGCTGGTTTAAAATGTATTCAAATAGTGCTGTTAAACTTAGAATTCCTAATTAACGTATAATGCGGTAATAAATAATACGTATTAAAACTACGGGAAAACAGAAATCAAATAAGAATGCCAAAGGAAATGGCAGACAGTGGTTGGACACTGATTGAAATAAAGCGTTGGTTAATTACGCTAACCGACTTTTCCGAAATGAAAATTATGCTTTGCTGTATTTATTGTGGTCTGAGCTAGGGCTCAGACCACAACAAATACAGAGGGCCGCACGTCAGTGGCAACACGTTCACCTTGAGCTGGCCTGACGCACAGTGGGCTGAAAATTGAGTTTCATAACAAAGATTTTTTTTCGAAATCTTAGTTTTTTAAATTGAAATCGCTTAAAATAACCATGATCTTGATACACACTTGATATGACATCATTGAACATAGTGGAAGATACATTTTAGTTTTTATTTCGAAAAACTTGTATGAAGATGATCATAAAATAATGAATATCTCGGCTATCGATTGCGTGCGCAAAGATTAGCTTTCACACAGTTATTCTCCTATTTGACTGACCAGTTGGCGCAGTTGGTAGCAACCCTGCCTTCTGAGCCGCTGGTTCCGGGTTCGATCCCCGGACAAGTCAAACATTTGTGTGCATGAACATGTCTGTTTGACCTGTGTCTGGGTGTGTATATGTATATAAGTATGTTTATCAGTCATCAGGTTACCGTAGTACAGGCTCTGCCTAGTTCGGGACCTGAAGACCTTGTGTGGATGTTGTCCCATATTATTTATTATTATTATTATTATTTTTTGTAAATTTATGATTTATTTCACTTCAATGGAGCAATGAGCGATGTCAGAGAAAAAATGTTTTTCATTATTAATTTTATTTCTTCTTATTAAGACGGTTATAAATAGGTTTAATTACTCGTTTGAATAATATAATACAAGAAATCACAGTACAATAGCTTAGGCAATCACAAGCGGGTTTTATATCAAAACCAGCAGGCAATTAGCAGCTTAAAGTAAGTAAATAAGTAAGTACCTATTGTGGTCACTCGGGTTTCAATTTCCAAGGTTCCAATTGGGAGTCTTTCAGAAGAAGCATTCCAGGCTCGCAATAAGGACTTTCAAAGATTTAGATGTCAACATTTGAGAAAAATGAGCAGACAACTTTTTAATGAGGACATTCTAAACATGCTTCTTCTCACTTCAGATCCTCTCATTTTTTGTGAGACCAATGATGGGTGCAAAGAAAAGAAAAACTCTCTTCGCTGAAACTCTGGATCTTCGCTGGATCTTTTGGATAACCTGAGCGAACCCGATATTGAATTTTGCGATATATCTCAATTAGATTCCGAATCTGAATCGGAATCAAAATAAAGTGATTGCGACTAGCTATTTAAGAATTCAATAAATTTTCGTTACTAACTTGTTTTTAAAATTAAGATTATGATTGCTACTAATCAGTACTATTATATTCTAAGAATGTATGAGCCCCTAGGTTTGACGACCCTATAACTTCTGATTCTAGAGAATGATTAGCGACCAGCCTAACGAAGAGTCGTTATTATTGTAATAATAAGTTACTGAATGCCTACATTAGGTACCTACTTATTAATTATTAAAATTATCTACAATTGTTATAGGCTAAAAGGGTCAGCTACTGATAAAATGACGTATCTGTTGTCAACAACATTACGGAAATGTTATATCTTATAATTTGAAGCTGCTCATTGCCTGCTAGTTTTGATATTAGTTAGAAAAAGAAGCTGCTTGTGATGGCCTAGGCTATTTTGCTGTGATTTCTCGTGTTATATTACTCAAATGAGTAATGAAACCAGAAGAAATAAAATTAATAATTAAAAACATTTTTTTTCTCTGACATCGCTCATGTTCCATTGAAGTGAAATACATTATAAATTTACAAAAAAATAGGAGAATAACTGTGTGAAAGCAAATCTTTGCGCACGCAATAGATATTAATTATTTTATGATCATCTCCAAACATCATTTTCGTAAAAAAAAGGAAAAGTGTATCTTCCACTATGTTCTATGGTGTCATATGAAGTGTGTATTAAGGATCATTGCTATCTTAAGCGATTCCAATAAAAAAAACAAAGAATTAGAAAAAAAAACCTATATCTATGAAACTCAATGGCGGTTAACGGAGTTCCAATAGAATAAGAGGCCAGCTTATAAGTATTTGCTGATTTTGTTTCCATTATCATGCGGCCTACCGTACTTAACTGCAACCTATGTTAAAAAAATCACAGACAATCGTAAGAGAAGTTTATGCATTGTAAGCGTTAATACATTTAGTATGTCTCCAACACATAAACTCCTAAAACGAAAAAAACAAAATGTTCATTAGCAAAACGTCTCCAAATAGGAGTTATGGCGTATTGCGTCTGTAGTTAGTACTGTTAGCGTCGCGGGTCGCGTGTGATGTGATGTGAGCGGCGCGCCTTGACCCGCGCTACGGGCAGGCACATCTCCGTGCGGGGATGTAGGCCGCTGGATGTACCACTAGATATTTCTTTCGTTCTTCTCCACAGGAACCTACTACGCTTTGGAATGGGCAACTAGCTTCATTCTTCTGACTGACCGACTCCGACTCCTTGACAGTTCGTGTATTTGGTCTATTTTAAATAAATGCTTTGAGTTTGATGGCAAATGGCGATGAAATACCGGCTTTGAGCACCACTCTTTTAAAGCCGGTATTTCCTTTTTTATGGCGGCAGTTAATGACGATTTTTTTCTGCTTACACGTTTCAGCGTGTGCTGAACGAGAACTGCTAGAGGCTGATAGAAGCCAGTTAGCAATCTCTGGCTCAGTATCGTGGAGGCTGTGGTGATGTTTACTCCAATTCTAGATAAGGCCCCCTGATTCAGAGGTACAAACAAAAAACACAAACGACTTCCAAAAACAAACGACAAAGTGCAAAATAACTTTAATTTTCGAAGTCAGTGTCTTTGGCTTTATATTTTACCTACCCCACACAAATTCGTATACTCCAACTTGCTGTGTAAATAACAATGACAGGAATATATAACATCATCAACATACACAATGTAGGAGTTCCGGGATCTTCCATGCCACATCCAGTTCCCTACATCAGTGTCACAAGCGATACCTAACGCAAGTTGAAACCACTTGTGTAACAGAAGTAAAGTGTGCGCACAATAACCATGCTATAGGTCATTTTGTGTAGATGAATACGTAATTAGGAGCCGACCTAGCCTAGCCCACGACTGCTAAACGTCCTACTGTTTTTAATGAGCATATTTTACTTATATTTGAAAAGGTTTAGCCGTCATTTACGTTGTTTTAAGCTACTAAATTGGCTCATATTATTTTGCTGTGACCACTTCTGTTATTCACCAACTATTTTGTGTTGAAATTAAAGCTCACGACCAATCAATATTATTAGTATTATAGGAAGAGCTTGGCTTCCGTATAAACAGGATGGTTTCATATTTTTTTGTACGAAAAGATCATCCAATCATCGCCTGTGGTAAAAGCTTCATGTAGATGGCATAATTTCATCATAATGAATGATCTTTACTGGGATAGAACTTGCGACCCGTACCGCAAATGTCAATCGCTCAGCTCTACCTTTGACTGAACTGAAAAGCAATTGACGAAAATTTGTAAATTTTTCGAAACATGTAAAGCTATGGACTATGCGTTCTAATATACTGACCTTACTTTAGTAATGGTAAGATAACCATTTATGACATACTTAAGAGGAGCTCTCAAATGAGTGGTATAATGTGAGCCTTGAGTGTGCATATACCTAAACTATATCTAACCCAAGAGCATGCTCTTAAAAACACTTTATGATTCAGCCAAGTTTATGATTTAGATCGTTAGCTCATATCGAATGGCTGACAATAAAATCTCTTTGTCCGTGTGGATCAATTTTATGATTGATGTTTGTGTATAAACTTTAAGTTTATTTGCGGTGTCTATAGATTTGTGATACAGGAATGCAGTTAAAAGAGACCTTCTTTCGTTATGAGGCCTTCTTTCATGATGCTGTGCCAATTATGTTGGTGTGACTTTACCTTATTGTGTAGAATAGAAGCTTAACGATTTTCATAGCAGTAACCTCCAAGGCTACGAAATAGACATAATACACACATCAAAAGTGTCTAGGGATCAAGCATTTTTATGCGGATTTCTTGAGATTAAGATGTGGCTTTGTAATAAATTTATGATTTTATAAATTTATATGGATCCTTTTTGGTGCATTTCATAATTTGAATCAGGAACTGTGAATCAAATTCGAGTAAAAGATGAAAATCAGCTGTCAATATTTTCCCTATAAAAACATACAACGCATTGAAGACATTATTAGTGCTACTGTTTCCCTACTACTGATTAAAACCAACGTTATTATGGAGCGGCGACGTCATTTAAGCAGGGAAGAAATGCTCAGAGCCGTGGGAATGATAGAAGCTGGTTCCCGGCAACGTACTGTGGCTTTAGCTCTGAATACAAGTCAGAGTGTTATCAGTCGACTTTGGACACGTTACCGAAGCACTGGTACCGTGGCTGAGCGCCATGGAGGACGGTATCGCTGCACCACACGGAGACAAGACCGATACATTCAAATCTTAACTCGAAGAGCTCCAACAATAACCGCCATGATGTTAGCCGTGAGGCTTCATCACTCTTCAGGGAACTTAATTAGCGACCAAACAGTCAGAAACCGCTTGCATGAAGTGAACCTTCATTCCCGAAGACCGCTACGGGTACCACCTATAGCAATGCACAATCGTAGGATTCGATATCAATGGGCTCTTGAACACAGAAATTGGGCAGAAGAACAATGGCGTTTCGTGTGCTTTTCTGATGAGTCTCGTTTTGGTATGAGACCGGATACAAGACGTATACGACACTGGAGAACCCCTGGACGCCAACAGCGATTAAAATCCTGCCAGGAAGTCCATCCTTATAGTGGTGGAACCATCATGGTATGGGCGGGTATTTGGATCGGCGGAAGAACTGAGTTGATTTGGATCAGAGGCAACCTCAACGCTCAAATTTATGCTGAGACGATTGTATCAGACGTCATCGTTCCTCTACAAGTGCAAATCGGTCCCTTATTTCAGTTAATGCATGATAATGCACGACCGCACACCGCAAGAGTTGTAAGACAGACTCTCGCCGCAGCTAACATCAATGTCCTGCCCTGGCCTGCTCAGTCGCCAGACTTGAACCCGATTGAGCATGCATGGGATATGCTACAGAGAAGAGCTCTGCCGAATATGGAGGGTATCCAGTCGCAAGAAGACCTTTTTTTGTTGTTGCAACGAACATGGGCGGCCATTCCACAGCGTGATTTGGATGAACTCATTTTGAGTATGCCAAACCGATGTTCTTGTGTTGTTAGTGTTCGCGGTAGAAACACGGATTATTAATTGTTTAAGTTACCCAATAAAATTTTAAAGAAAACTGTTATTTCAGTCTTTTTTTCGAACTTTTGTGTTAGTGGTTCAAATGTCAAAAATCCCTTTATTAGGAAAATGGCAAATTTCTTTATTAATGCAAAGGTGACTTGGTTTATCGTTACTGTGACAAACGAAAACACTTTATTTTATGAATCCTTAAAGAAAATTTTAATTAATATCAATCAGGAGAAAAGTTATTGCAAAAATATATGTTGATCCCTAGACACTTTTGATGTGTGTATATTCAAAATGAGTTGACACAAGACAGTATCCTGTGCGCCGTGAGTTAACCGTATGTTGTTTGTTATAAGCGCCCGATCAAACAAATAGTTAATATGATGAGATTTGACAGCAGCTTCATTGATAAGCTTTTAAATACTCATGCAAACTACATACATGATATATTTTTCAGTCTATCAATCAGTCAGAACAGACATAAGATCGGATGGTAAAAAAAGACTAGAAGTAGACAACAAAAACAGATCGTAAACATATCTCCGTAAATCTGACAACACCAAAAAAAAAAAACAGTCTACATAATAAGGCGTTAATCACACTTTATGAATGAAATATGCGCCTTACATAAAAAATAACACATTCAGTTAATCGAAAATCGTATTAATGGCAATGAATGCGCGGGCGCAAGGAATCTCGTATAACAGGCAGCCATTAAGTTTCCGGCGACTGAAGACTTTTTACAGCAATATATACCAACTTTTTGCAGCAATATCACCGTATAAGTGAGCTATGTTTTAAAAATAATGAGTGTGCGCGGTGCGCGTGCGCCGCGGGGCGTTGAATTATGGAGACAACCGTCATAGATCACCCTGTAGGTACTTTCGTCTTTGTTACGCGAGGATAAACGCGTTTTTCTTTAATAATCAACAATTTATAGAGTATTAACGTTATTGGACAGTTTTTAAAGCGGCTTCTTAAGAACATAAACATTTTCTAAAAGCTTTGTTTAATGTACCATTTTAGGAAGTGCTGCGGGCCTTCCTTGTTGGGTCGTGGCTATTTTTACTTTTTTGTGTGTTCAGTCTAATTATTCTTTGCAGATCAATTCTACTATTTATAATAGTACTATTTATGTACGTAGATTTGATATGTTGCTTGTGATTGTCACCACTACCAGGGTCACGAGGTACACGCGTTTCCGAATGTTTAAGAATAATTTCAGATTTAAATTCGGGTTCGAATTTGTGATTGATTCGTAATAGGATGGGGTTGTTGGTTGAAGGCTTAGATATGTTTCTGCCTCCTTTCTCGTAACGACAATCAGATATTGATAAAAAACGCATGAATGCAGATAAGGTGAATGAAAGCTGGTCCATTGATAATATTACATGACAAGAATCTAGTTTCTTTAACAACTTGCAAGGAAGACTACATAAACAAGCTCACATACATAATGAAGGCATTCGCCAATGAACGAACCAGTCCCTTTAATTAGCCGTACCGATGGGCAGACAAAAACTTGGACGTACAAATACACTGGACACTCATTCTATTGAATCTCAGAACACAATCTATGGAATCAGTTGTAGACGTGCAAAAAATCGCCGGGTTTGTCATGAATATGTATTAGTTGTAACTACTAATGACCTTAGCACGCGACCTACCACAATGCAGCTAAGCTTAGCATGGAATTTATCAAAATTAATTTCAGGAGGTTTATACGTATATAACATGAATATAAACTTAAAAATAATTCAGAAATCTTAATGTATTGTCAAGTTCTAAAAACCGAGCGAAGCAGGTGCGGGTCGCTAGTGTAACGTAAGATGCTTTTAATTATCACTAAAATGATACAGTTTGGCTTTAACCTTACGAACTGAAGAAACGGAAAGTCCTGTTCAGGACAAGATAGGTTAGACTAAGAACCATTATTGCAGCCAGAGATAATGTCCTTTAATTAACTTAATTGGTCTGTCTTTTCGTCAATGAAATTCCGCAACTAAGCCACTAACTATAAATATTGAGATATGAATTACACACATAACATAATATTACACCTTCTTTCCTGAGGGGATGGGCAGAGAGAGATGTACCTATAGTTCACCCACATTTCGCCAGTAATGTATAATTCTATGTGTGTGTGTGTTGAATTACGTCAGTTAAAAATTTGAGATATGTATAGGTACTTATTCGAATAATATTTTTCTGTAACCCAATGCGCTAAGTAGCTATTAGGTGTGAATTTTGAATTATAATTTTATTATAATGATTTATTTCGCGACTGTTGGCGCGGGTTTTTGTTACGCCACTATCTAGACGTAGTTAAGACATTTATATATTTTATATATCTCATTTTGTAGAATACAATGTTACGTAATTTTGCCAAGACTGCTGTGTTATTCCTTTTTGATTTTCCGGTTTTATGGGAAAACTCAACTTTACGTCAATTCTATGACCTTTACTTTTTTGGATGTCTGAGTATTTTTAACTTATATCAAATTCGCACTTGGCAATTTGCAAATTGCAATGTTCTTTTTTTATTCTTATATTTTAACCATTTTATATGTTCCTACTATGATATATCTACATTTATAATATTGTGTACTAGTAGATTAGGGAGTTACGAAGCGGTAGCTAACTCATTATGTTGGAAAAGGTAATCGACCCACGACAGTTTCAACCATACATATCCAAGTTGCAACTAAACTTTTGATTTAGAAATCACATACGCATTTTTTATTTTTATTAAAGATGGATTTGCTCTTGACTCTAGTCTAGGTCAGTGGTGAATGAGACAGAGTCGACAATGGAGTGAGCTTACCCAGAAAAAGCCTGTTCACTCTCACTCTAAAGAGATTAGGGTTGTAAGCGTTCGGAAACACAGACGCAGCGTCGTGTCGTAGCGTACGTGCCTAATAAACATCATTGCCGTTATAGCTAATCTATATCTAATTAGAGACAATTTTGTACAATAATAATGCCAATATTACTTGATTTTATTATTTGCCATTTGATAGATGTCTCATCACGCGTGTCTATGACTTACCTATATAAATAAACAACAATATGGCGGCACAAAGTGACGTGGGAGTGGTCTTTGTTGGGCCATGGTCTGCCATGACGTGGTGGTTAATGGGTGTCGCGATCCCTTGTGCTTGGATGTAGGTGAAGTGGTTAGTTATGTGAGAACGTACATGTAACACGAGATGGGTGAGGCAAAAAGGTATTTGATGTTAATTTATTCCAATTAATGTTATTAATTCTTCTGAGTTTGTTTCAGTCTTTTTTCTGAGAGTAGTCGAAAAGGAAATACCGAACTCATGGAGTTTTAAAACCTCAGACTAAGGAAACCTTAGTCTGAGGTTAAAACATAATTTATTTTTGACGTGTGAAAGTGTTTTTTGAAGCCATTTAAGAATGATTGAGAATTTTTTTTTTTTGTCACTCTCTTTTAACTGGTTGCGCTCCGCGGTTTCACCCGCATAATTCTCGATCCCGTAGGAATATCGAGATAAAAATGGTTAATGGGCAATGGGAAAAAAGTGGGAATATTGGGATAAAACGTCCTCTGTCCTAATCCAGTTAATGGTCAACCCATGTGCCAAATTTCATCCAAATCCGTTCAGCCGTTATATGTAGTGTGTTAGCTAAACAAACATACATAGGTAGAATCCAATCTTTTCCCTTTCAAATATTATTACTAGCTTGTGCCCGCGGCTTCGCCCGCGTGGGTATCCGAGTTTATTCCTACCTGCTACCGGGATAAATAGTATCCTAACATCCAAATCCATTCAGCCGTTAAAGTGTGAAAAGGTAACAGACAGATAATAAATACAATAATTTTAGTTTTATTTTATTATACAGGTTTTTATGATTCTAAATGTGTACTTAAAAAAAAATATCATCATCTAGCGCCGCCATTGATCACGTATTACCTACCATATTATCTGAGTTATTTATCTTCAAATTGTAATAACTTTAAAGCAGGTGGACCGATTTAAATGAAATGAATACTAAATTAAATAATACCTCAAGATACGGGTTCTGACTGTTTTTACAATTCCTCAAATCTCTTAAAAAGAGATACACAATTTTTTTAATAATCATGTGAATTTTAAAATCACCCCTATTTTGAAGGATGAATTTACAAAAACGCTGAAACAAATAATATTTTATTTCCTATCAAAAGCATACTTATAGTTTTCATATCCCTATCTTAGGAAATGCTAAGTTTTCCACATGAACTTTCATCCCCTATATCACCCCCTTTTGGCATAATTTTTTAGACAAAAAGTAGCCTATGACCTTTCCTAGGATGCCATCTATCCCCTTGCCAATTTTATCGACATCCGTACAGTGGTTTAGACGTGAAAAGGTACCATACAGACAGAGTTACTTTCGAATTTATAGTATTAGTATGGAAGTATGGATATTATTATTATAGTTTAGATGATTAGCAAAGACCGCCGTTGTGGCAGATACGCTTACGTTTCGTTTTTGTTCTCGCACGTGAACATCCTTGTGCAGCGGACGTAGCTGTACAAGGATATTTTGGCACGTCGCCAAAAAAACGCCATTTAACAAAACAGTTGCACAAATGTTCACCAACAGCGACAGCCTGTCAACATGATTTGAGCGCCAAAAGAATCCTGCAGCCGTGTATGTATTTCCTTAGAACATAATTAGGAAGACAGGAGCTCTGACACCTTCGGTGTGCAAACTCGAACTCAAAAGCATTTATTTCAAATTAAACTATTTAGACTTTTGAATTGTCCAAGGAATCTGTCACACGGAAAGATGAAGCTCTGAATTTGCATCACCGTCAAAATCAAATTGATCTTTATGCTCGTAAAAATAAGGTTTCTGCTGGGCTGTTGCCACTGACTAGTCTGTCAAAATCACAGTGATCTTTATTCACTTTACAATAAGGTTGTATTTGGGTTGCTGCCGTCGGAGGTAAAATAACTGTGAATAAAGTTATAGTTAGTAGGATCGCGCCAGTGCGTAAAATAATGTAAGTAATGCCAAATGTCTCTAGAGCTGCAATCTTCACTTAGTAGTACATATCAGCTCCCCTTTAGAGCTATTTAAGCCCGTAATTTTTTGGCAAAATATTTTCCATGTATAGAATATGTATAGTATTGTATAGGCGTAGGACTTTACTTTAATTTTATCTAAAATGTAAGAATCTCACAGTTTCCATCTCAAATATTTCTAGAACATTACACAAACGATATACGTCGTCGTCTTGTTACGTCGTTCAACAAATATGGCTTTGAACGCAAATTACTGGTTCCATGTAATTTGAGTCATTATTTCTGTCGTATTTATGTAAAATACCTGACATTTTGTCTATTTTTTGTTGTAACAAATCCCTAGATTTATTAGTGAATTGATTGTTAGTGGCCGCACCTCTGTGGTGTATTTGCATGTCGATCTATCAATTATTATTATGGATTGGTTACAATACAACTAGACAAGGTCCACATGACTAGGAGGAAACTATTATTTTAATAATTAAGTTGATGTTTACAGTTTAGTGCAGCAATTTTAATTATTCTCTATTTGTTGGCAATTAATAATTTGGATTGTTATTTAAACAATGTTTAGAGTGTGGATCGTGTCTCAACACATTAGGCAGAGGTGTACAAATAGTAGGTAAACCCCAATTTCGCAAGTTATGTTTCTTAAGTCTTATAGAGGCACGAGAAATAGGTTCACTCATATCTCTATAGAAAAGGGAGCATCCTCCAACCAGACGGGTATCGTGTCTGGTCGGCAACTACCCGACGATTGATGTCGGGAAGTTGTATACACGGTGATTTTTAATTCACTGTTAACCTTGCAGGAGGTGAAATAACTCATGATTATAAACAAATTTCATTGTGAGACCAACTCCGAAATAGCAAAAAAAAAAATTACATCTGTTGCATACATTTTCATCGGGTAAATATTGCATTTTGTATGAAACAGCTGATATTTTTTTCGACAGTTCAGAGTTGGTCCCATAGTAAAAGTTGCGCATAATCATGAGTACTTGCCCTGAAAGGTTAACAGTGAATTAAAAATCACCGTGTATATGCTAGTCGCACGGTAAACTCTACTTGCGCGTTGCAGGATTTGCGTTGACATCAGTATGAGGCGCAGCTCGCATGTGGCGATGTAGATACCGCTACAGTCCCATGTAACAGGGGCGAGCCTGCGACCAGCCACACATCAGTATGAGGCGCAGCTCGCATGTGGCGATGTAGATACCGCTACAGTCCCATGTAACAGGGGCGAGCCTGCGACCAGCCACACATCAGTATGAGGCGCAGCTCGCATGTGGCGATGTAGATACCGCTACAGTCCCATGTAACAGGGGCGAGCCTGCGACCAGCCACACATCAGTATGAGGCGCAGCTCGCATGTGGCGATGTAGATACCGCTACAGTCCCATGTAACAGGGGCGAGCCTGCGACCTGCCACACATCAGTATGAGGCGCAGCTCGCATGTGGCGATGTAGATACCGCTACAGTCCCATGTAACAGGGGCGAGCCTGCAACCAGCCACACATCCTGACTCCGGGCTGCTACCGAGAAATTCCTTATCGAAAAACCCAAAAACACTTTGCCCGAACTGGGAATCGAACCCAGGACCTCACGCTCAATGTTAGCGATTGCTACCACTGGACCAATGAGACAGTCAGTATTAAAGCTAGTCCTACAGATTTCAGACCTGTATTTATATTTCCTACCTGAGGACTCAAACAGTATCCAATTTAACAAAGGGCTGCGACAAACCAGTACTGTTATAATACTGACTGACCGGTTTGCGCAGTTGGTAGCGACCCTTCCTTCTGAGCCGCTGGTCCCGGGTTCGATCCCCGGACAAGTACAACATTTGTGTACATGAACATGTCTGTTTGACCTGTGTCTGGGTGTGTATATGTATATCAGTCATCAGGTTACCGTAGTACAGGCTCTACCTAGTTCGGGACCTGGAGACCTTGTGTGGATGTTGTCTCATATTATTATATTATTATTATATATTATAAATAGTGTCTTGTTTGAGCCGTGGTGGCCTAGGTATAGGCCCCGACACGAGTTATAGGTCGTGGGCGTAAGAACCCAACCGGGCGTTTTACGTTGTGTAATTTATTTTATTACCACTACTCTCAAAACGGTGAAGGAACACATCGTGAGGAAACCGGCATGTCCTAGAGTCAAAAATTCAAAGACATCCACACACCCGCACCGGGCCCTCCCTCTCACTGAGAGGAGGCCTGCGTCCCAGCAGTGGGAACATTATAGGCTGATTATGCTTAATCTCTTGTTTGAAAAAAAAGAGAGGATTCTAGATACTTAAGCAAAATATAATATAACTTTACTCTTCGTCGATGATTTTTCATTTATAATTAGAGGTATTTTTGACAGATAGAGATCGAGATTAGAACGTGAACGTTCTTTAGATATGAGACTCCCCCCCTTGGAAATGTTTTCGGTAATGTTTGTTTTATAGCTGTTTCTCTCAATAATTGCATTTTGCTTCTTCTATAATAAAGAGGGATAATTTTAAAGAAAAACCAAAGTCGAGTGCACGAATAGTTTATTTTGTACGTCTCCGTGGAATGTATTCATTACAAACATTTGTTTACGAAATAAAAAAAAAACACTCTACCTATATTTATATTTACAAAAAAAGAAAACACGTTTGTCAAACAAAGTATTACATTTGAGTATGAATATGTAGATAATTTCACTACCTTGAGTAAATGGAAACGTTTAAGAGAGTTTACATCAACAATATTGAGCAAAAATAGGAATGTTTGTGTCACAATCGAGTATATGCTTTAGCTCTTATCATCTCTTCCTAATAAAGCAATGAAAAAAGAAACAAAGAATTTCATAAAAAAATATTACACTCCAAATTCTAAAAGAGATAATAAGACTTTTGTTTACAAAATCAATTTAAAAGTACAGCCGACAGTCGTGATTACATAATAGAACTTAGTTACAGATAGAAATACGAAGACTTAGAAATATAAAAGGCTTCACAATGCACCCGAAGCTAACGCTTTACAACCACAAACAACACTTCGAAATCCTACTAGAAATAAATTATATTCAAACTTTTATACAAAAATATATAAAATTATTTTCATAATTATGGAATGTTGCAGCACCCGGCGGTTTCCATTTTCCAAAAAACAGTAATCATTATCTATAGTAACCTAACATACACTATACAAAGAATAATTTATTTATTTACATTCGTTTTGTACATAACCTTATACCGGGCTCGTTAAGTACCAATAACATTGTATTATCTAAACATAACTTATTATACGTATTTGGATAGACTCTTTCAAGCGATAACAAATCAAACAACATTCGAGTGTTTGAGCTTAAACAAAAATCACATTCCTCTATACTGGCCTTTGATTCATTCACTGACGTGTAATACAGTCTATACTAACGGCACTAGGTGACGCGGCGTGTGACGTCAAACTTTGGTGGTGAGGTCCAGAGGGTGCAGCTTGATCCTCTTTATTTGTGAATATGACACGTCCTCCTCTTCACTGGCGGACCCCGCGCCGCTGCCGGATTCTCCGTCATCATTGTCTGGCACTATAACTTCACTGTCGTCTGATCTCCGTCGCGCAGAACTCGACCTACCATCAGATTTAACTGATAAGTCCATGGGGTTTTCCTGTAGCGGAGATTCAGAGGTTCTCCTCTCAGCCGGAGGCGTCGGAACAAATTCCGCTTCAGAAATCACATCCTCCTGCGGAGTGGGCTGGGTAGACCGCTGTTGTTTTAAAATCTCATCCAGGAAGAAACGTTTCGACGACTCTGTCCGCTCATTGTGGTCGTCGATTCTTACGTCATTGTTGTTCTCAGCAGCTTGCCTTAACGCAGCATGGTCTAATAGATGTCTTGAGTATATTGGGTGGAAGCCTGGCGGGAACAGCAGCGGGTGGTTGTGGGCGAACGGACTGAACGGCGGCGGGGGTAAGAAGGGCGAGTGGGGGAAGTGGGGCAAGGAGGCGATGTTGGCGAGGTGGAGAGGGACGTAGCTGTCTCTGGGTGGCGTCAGCGGTCTGTCCGGCGGTCGCGACTGTGTGAGTCTGGATTTTTCGTCTAATTTTGGAGACGACCCGCTCTTATGTGAGTCTGGTGATGCAGAGCAAGGAGGCTTGTAGTCGTCTAAGCCGAGGAGAGCGAGTTCTTCTTTTGTTCTTGGTCTCGCGAGGCCTGGAAACAGGTGAGGTGGGAAGGGAGGTGCTAGCGGGTGGTGGGGGGAGGACGGCACTCTTGGAGGCGACTGGGACTGTGCAGCTTGCTGTTGTTCTTGCAGGAGGCAGTGGATCTTGAACCAGTTAGAGCGGCGTCCGTACCGCGAGCCGGACTTAGACATGCCCACCATAAGGCACTTGCGCAGCCGGCACGCCTTGCAAGCCGTGCGGTTTTTCTTGTTGATGACGCATTCTCCGTTGTTCTTGCACTCCGTGATGGAGTTCAGGTTGTTGTAGGAGCGGCCGAAGAAGGACTGGAAAGAGAGAGAAAAGTATTGGTTAATTTATGTGGACCTTAGGATAAGATCAATATCCTTATGTAGTTGGTTTTGTAAGAAATCACAAGTAAGGGAATAATATTATCCAAGAGCAAATTTCTTGGTAATATCATACTGCGATTACAAATCTGCCTGGAACCAAGACAAGGCAATAGTCATCCTCTTATCCTCTAGAATAATGTATTGCAATTTCTGCGGCATATTATTATGACCCATCGGGCAACCACTCTTAGAGCTGATATTTAGCACTTTATGGTGAAGCAACACATTTCACACTCCCAACATCATAATTAACAATTGTTTGTCATATCGTTAATTAACCGCCCGTAAATAAGTGTCAGCTCTAAAAGCAATTGCTTTATTTAATTAATTTTAATCAGCAAAACGGGTAGCTACCGGTTGCATGCATATGCATAATACTCAATTGAATATGTATAATTGATATGATAACCAAGACTTATGGTTCATGCCGCGAATAAAATTGAAAATGGGAGGTCGTAGGTTGCTCCTAGCTTACGTTGCTAATTAAAATGACAACGTTATTAATAAATATCGCGTTATATGAAGCTCCTTATTGGTGGAATGTGTGGCTGTAGTGTAGGTTTTCCTGGGTGAATGGATTGTAGAACTATGGTGTTGTTTATGGTATTTCTGACTATGGTTTGTTGTTTTCAAAGTTGGGTAGAAGCTTTTGGATGTATAATAATTATATTATAATAATTTCCCAAAGGGTGCGGTCAGATGAGAGTCAATACGAAACCGTTCGTGTCATGATTATAACAACCGGTTAAGTTTTACCCGTTCTTTGACTTAAAATGACATACAACTTTATTTCCTTCCAGTAAATGAGTTGACAAGACTCACTATCAGGATAACTTGGTAAAGTTTGACCTAAACCCGCAGTTACACGGCCGGTTAGCGCCCGCCGGACCGCGTAACTCCGATAGTGAAAACATAGTCTTACAAATGCCGTGTTCATGGTTTAAGACGTCACTTCCGGTCTCCGGTGGATATGGGCCGGTTCGGTTCCGGTCTGCCACACACGTTTAACTATGGTTTTGTTTTCATTTGACCTTGATTTTTCGGCGAATTTCTTACGTAAGTGTGGTCTATTGTTTTAGATTTTTTTCGAGATGAGTTGAGATTTTATTGAGATTGCTGGGATTTTAAGTGCTCGATTTGTTTGATTGAAATCTTTATTGTAATTGATACTGTTTTGTATTACGAGTTTTTTTTTTATTGTCTATTCATTTATTGTAGGTTTCCTTAGGTAGGTGTCTAGGTATCCTCGTTGGTCTTTTAAGGGGAAACCTCGTTCCAATGCCAAAAAGCTGGGAAAAGGGCGTTTAAAGCCTTCTTCAAAACAATCTTATAACCTAATTTTACTCCTTTAATATTAAAGAATCAACCGCAAATATGTACAAAGTAACATGAAAAACGAGCGAAAAAAACTAAACATACGCGCGTGATACATTACCAAAATGGTTGCAAAACGCCACACCGTCGCTTGAATGACAATTGAACTGCCACCTGCTACTGACGCCATGTTGTTTCGACAAGTGGGACAGTCCCGAAACGGGCGGTAGGTAATAGAGAAAAAGTTGCAAGTGAAATTAGAGGTGGTGCATTAATATTATTAATAACTAACACAATTTGACACAAGGCAAACTATACCTCTTGGTAATAATCAGTAATTATAATTTAGTTCCATAAATGAGGATTGAAGTTACTAAACACTAACAAACAGTCTTGAAAATATTGTAAATAAATTGGTTAATTACGGTAAATCTGTAAAATAAATTATTTTCAGTCAAGTTTCATATTTAAATCCTCACGTAATTTCTGAGTTGGCCTTGTAATTGCGAAACTAGTCATTATCATTCTGAAAAATTGACAGTTGAATATGCTAAGAAGTGTTAAGAGTATTATTATTTATTATGAAATGTTACGTTCTTCAACATTTGACCAAGAAATTATACAGCTTATGACCATCTTCAATTTAAAATAAAAGAATAAATTGACCTAAAAGTTGGAAACAAAATATTATGAAATTGAGGTTTAAAATTATGGGAAATCCCAGTATGGTGACCCTACAATTGACCAATTGCAGGATCACGTCATAGATGAAGAATTTAAACTGAAACAATGCCATCTTCGAACGTGCTGCGTGCGTGATGGGAATTATACTGCGCGCGCGCGGCGTTATTCTACATAACATTCTCACAAATAAAATTATCCCTTATCTTTGTGTGAATAAGCGTGATTTCACGTTGGCAGTCGAAGCCTTATTTTGGTGATGACATCGCTAATTTAAAAGAAAAGATAATAATAAATACTTATAAGTACGTTGTATTATATTGTTATACAATGCTGGCGTTTATTCGTATTTTCTGAATTTGGTATGTCTTTGACACATTAAGTGCCTACTACCAACGAAATGTATTTTTCCTTATATGCTTAAATGAAATGCACCTGTTTTTCTATACTAAAATAATATTCCTACATTTGTAGCTAATTCCAGCAAAGGACAGTCGCATACAGCTACAATCGATAATCCCCCACGCCAACATATTTAAATCGTTTAAAGTAATTAAAGTAAAGTGTCGTGCAATGATTCAATATGATATTTAAATTAATTGAGTAGATAAAAGCGTGGGGAATCGCAGCCGTCGCATGCGTTATATTAATTGCATCATATGTTTTATTCTAAGGTACAGGTCTATATAGAATTGTTTCAAAGTTTTTTTAATTGGCAACAATGATGGACATTATTGTTGGTTTATTTATTGGTATCGTTTGAAGTATCTTTGTTACTACCCAGACAAAGAATCACATTACAGTGATTATTTAGTAAGTAAATAACAATCATTGTTGTTAATAGCCCAATTCACTTCATAGTAGGAACCTAACCATGGTATTCAAAAAAGCCGATAGTTAATTTAATGTTCTTGGACTCATTCAATTAAAAGTTACATTAGTTGCGCGCCAAACGTCGGTTTTACTAAACTATTAAAAATACCAGGCTATAAACATCAAAAGATTTACTAGACTCAAAACTCATCTTTTTACAATAATATTAATTTCTGCAAGTACATCTGTATAAGACAAGAAGACATAATATTTAGAAGTTAAGTAAGACCTTTTACTCCAATAGTTGAACGTAATTCAATAAAAAAAACCTCGATGTTAAATTATAAAAACATATGAAAAACGAAGGACTTTAATCCAAAAACCTCAGCAGCACTCTATAGCACCGTAAGCCACCGTGCACCGCTGTGCATGTGACAGTACCTGTAGTTAATAATCAGTATGCGCATAAATTGGCTGCGTTGCGCAAGAGTCGCGGGCGGCGCCGGGCGACGGGCGAAGTTACGAGCGACCTGGCCGCAGCCACCTATGACCTGCGCGCGCGCCGCTTACCTACAGGTGGGGGGCTAGATGATAAGGGTGGGTGTGTGTGAGTGGTTGATTTTTTGTTGATTGCTGACTTGCTAATGCAATTAGTTTGATGTTCAGATCGGTCCGTGTTTGCTGTGTCAGTTTGATGTTCTGATCTGATTTGAGAATATATTTTTGGAACATTGTTTGTTTGGTGGGAAAACTGTGAAAGTTTCAGTAAATCTGAAGATGAAACTAAGATACCATATAAAATGCTTGAAAGTATAGACGATTTAAATGACCATTTTAGGATTATTGACAAGTTATATTTTAGAATTATCAAGTCTGTCCATAAACCATTTCAAACAAACAAGTAGTTACAAAAATATGACTTACAAGTATAAAACAAAACAGTGCAGTAACTTCTCTCAACAAAAAAAATAGTATATTTCAGTTCCTAGTCCGCAATTGTACACTAAGCGCTAGCTCGCGGTCATAAAAGCAAAAGATGCGCGGGCGCATCGCTGGCGAGAGGTGAACGCAAGAGAACAATAAATTATCCGTTGCTAGGCAACGCAGCCGACTGACGAAACGTGAACACAATTGTTTTTGTTAGATCTTTGATTTTGTTAGGGATTTTACTAGGAACCGTTTAAATTGTGGTCACCTTAGTCCGATTTGACAGTTTGTGAATTTAACTAAAAAAATAATAATTCTGGATAGATTTATTAAGTAAAGGAGGAACTACTATTGTGGCTATAATCTTTGTTCTCACATTACTTATGTAAGCACTATTAAATTACACAAGTTATTATTGATGTCGTCTGATCACTAGATGGCGTTAGTTGTTCTAATATGGAAACTAGTTGGTAATCAGCACTCTTTCAGTGAAGGGGTTTTTTATTTATATGTATTAGACTGTAATCATCAATTCGGTTTAGGGAATCATGCAACGAAGGCTTAGATAATTCTATAGGTATTTAATCAATGTACCGTTTATGTTGCAAATAGCAACGTGTATTAGAGCGACCCGCACTAACATTTTTATGGTTTGCTTATTATTTATGGGCCACTCGGTGATAACGTTTAATGGACCAATAATAACGCTGCTGAAGGACGTTTATTTCACGCTCTTTAACCCTTTGTATAACGATCAGCCTAGCTATTATCAGACCACCGTCATAACAGGACATGTATAGGTATTACAAATATTTATCGAAGTTAATATAAAAGTGTTTACAAGATCTGTCATAAATATGGTACACGTGTATTGTCGTGTGTATCATATCATTATATTATACGAAATGATACACAATACGTGGAAGACCTACAAAATACTCCCGAGTTAGAAATCGATGTTGAAACTGGCACTGAAACCCCTACCCACCGTGGGTGTTTTAATAACCCATTAATAAGTCTAACAAACTAAAATTTTCTCAAACGACACGTTGCCGCGAAAATTTATAGTATCATACCCATAACCCATGAAATATGGTCCTATGTACACTAAAACTGGTCTTTTAGTCCTCATCGCAACAAAATGTGGCGCCATAACTTTGTAGTGGCGCTTTATGGTGTATTAATAGGTGATGGACCCCACAGGTTTATGGGGATTACTTTGTACCGTCGCGGCGTCGCTGTAAGTACATAACGTATGTTTTGATTTGGATTCTATGGTGTAGACGGTCTAAAGAAAAATGGCGGTGTATGGGGAGATTTCATTGTGGGCTTTGATTTGTCTATGGGTTTTTGTGACAAAAAGTTTTAGTAGTTTCTGCTAGGTAAGGTAATTATAACGGAAGGTGGACGCTGAAAGGTGTTTAGATATCTTGTACATCAAAAAACGTTGAAAAAGTGCTCGAACTAATGGTCCATCATGGTTTAATTACTAAGAATGTATATAGAATGATTCTTGTTTCAAAGACTAGACTAGACAAGTTAGACAAATTGGTCATTCTAAATAATCTACCCATTATTGGGCTATCAAGGAAAACTTAAAAATAAACTACCGTCTCATCACAATTCAAATTAAATTTAACACATGATTCTGCGATTTAATTTAACACATGATTTTTTGATGCGATTTTTTATCGATAAGTGTGACAAATCGAGTGAAGACCCCGTGTGGACTTTCCAAATGAACCGTTGGCAGCATCACGCACGCGAAACAAGCGTGAGAACGAGCAGATAACATTAACAACGTCAAATTTTGACCTTTCTCCTACTGTGGTGACCCGTAACAATACCATTTTGCACTCCTTCAACTTCAAGATCATCAATAACCAACCTTAACCCAACTTAACAAGCCTTAAAATTGATTGCCGCAGGGTTTATTCGACGGTAAAGTGATGTTGGTTCAAAACGCGAGCGCGTGTCATCCCGCGTTTGCGTTCGGAAGCACTGACCTGCACCGCACCGCGATGTTTTGATTGGCTCTGACATTCAAATACAATCGATTATTCGTTTAATTTGAATCGATACCGCTCGTGATTTGTTCGTCAGGGAAATCGAAGTTCACATAAAAAATTGGAACATTTTATTTTTTTAATATAATTCCTAGACAATGATGATACACATATCAGAATTCGAATTGGGAATACAGTCATTTGAGAGTAACAAATGTTGCCAGGTTGAAATAAATAGGAAGTGTGAGTTACGTTGACCGATATAAATTCCCCTGTTAACATTTAATTAATGACCTATCAATTTACGTTAGGAGTTACACAATAGCTGAAGTTATTAACAACAATAGATCCTTGAACCCAGCACAATCGTATAAATTATGCAACAATACTAATCGTACAACATGTCCGACGGACGCCGCTGCAGATTTCGTGACGGGAATAAAATTTTTTGCCATGCTCCAATAAGTTGATCGGTGTGCCAACTGCGTTGCGTCCGTTGACAATTTCGACACGAAACCACTCTAAAACAATGACAATCATTAACCGGCCTGCCAATCAATTGTCGACTAGAAATTAATGATTTAAAATTCAAATTCGCGTGACTAATCGTCGCCAATCGATACAAATAAAACAAGACCGTACACGCAAAAGTGAGTAAGTGCAGATTTGAATCGATTGCGGGAGCTGCAGAATCGAGACGAATCGATTCACTCCGTGAATTGTATTGCAAAGTGAATAGGCGGTGTGTCACTACTATGACGGCCGTTGCGGCAAATGAACCGATTTATATTGATCTCGTTTTTAATTGATACCTTGTCGCTGCAAGGTTGTATGCTAAACAAATTTTGATAATGTTATTTAAGTAGATGTTAGAATTACAGCTCTGAATTATTGAGTCGAATAGTTATGCACCGTTAAATTGAAGACTCTTTAATAACCAGTATTTGTATTTCACAATGTGAATCTTATGTCAAGAACGTCCTAATCCCACCAGGAAGACCAGCAAATGAGCATATACCCAAGTAGGTACTTATTACTTACATTAACGACTTGCGATTACCGTACATATAAAGTCACATACCTAATCAAGTAATACTTTTTCACAGATCCCGCGCCAAGCGAATCCAATTAAAGCCTAACCAGCACTTACTTGAACATTTAATTGAAAACTAATTAACTCAATATAGGTCATTATCGATTTAAATATAATTAAACATATAGAAGCATTAAAGCCAATTAAAATACTCCTATTAATTAGCCGACGAGGCTATTAAGGTTTATTCTTTTCGCTTAAGGTTTCTCGTTGACAAATTACGCGCGCGGCGCCTTTCATGGCGAGTTCGTGGCGAGAGGGCAATTGTCTCCGTACAATACGATTACACACACAGATAATTCTAGAAAAACCTTTAAAAGCAAATTAGAGAATGATTTATTACTGAACGGGTTACGAAATGTAACTGAGCGGTGCCGTTTAGGGTGTATGTAGATGGTTTGGTTTTTGGCATTGCTGTGGTCTGTATTTTGGTAAAAATTCAACGCTTCTGTGTGAAATTATTGAAAAGCTGTATTTAACTGTTGGATGCTTATGCATTTTAGGAAAACAATAAAAAAAAACAGTCTTTAAACCGACAGTTACTTAGCAGCTGAAAGTCACAGCAGGCAGTTTAAAAGCTGCTCTAGAGAATACCATTGGAATTTTAAACATAGACCCTACTTTTCAAGAGTCGCATAAGTATAATGTATATTGTTTTTTTAATCTGACCAAGCAGGCTGATGATACCTCATCCAATTGTTACATCACACTATTTAACTGACCACAACCTCGCTATACACGCGTCCTAACCGTCAAATATCTTTTCCGCCAGTGTTTCCCGATCGCGTGCCGTACCGCAATTTAAATGTGCTCCAAATTTGAAAATAATTCGTTTTACCCCGATGATGCCCGGCCGTGCGAATTAGAACGTTTATTGGATGAGCAGTTATCAGTTATATTTATGACAGTGACAGCCTTGTGTTGATGTTTGACAATTATATTTTATTATCTGTGGGGTTTCCCGCTCTCTCTACTTATCTAAATTGGCTTTTAAACCTACAGAAACTTCTAGGGTTTTGCTGTAAAATAAACTAAAATTGCAGGATTCCTTTCCAAACCTCCGTATCTCGTAACAGAATAACTTTAAAATAAATTTGTAGAAAACCTATAAAGCGAATATTCCTATCCAGCAATCGACGCTACACCATCAAAGGACAGAAGGTGAACTAAAAAAGATATCAACAGCATAGTTACGGGTAGCGGTGGGTTCAGCCGGGCAGGTAATGGCAGCCGTGATTGATGTTGATCGCCTGTCCTCGGCAAAAACGTGTGAACCCGGGTTAGTGGCTGTGCTCCAATTATTGCGTAACTCTTGGATGCTCTGTACGTTATCATTACGGTTGCTGCTTTATGAGGTGAGCTGAGGTGAAGGATTGTTTAACACGAGTGGCCTTAGAGAGATTAGTTTCATTGACAGTGCCCTAGAAATAGGCATGGATGCGGTCACCGACAAAGTTGCCCAGAGACCTTACTTGCAAAATGTTTAAGAAGTGTATTAGATGCCAAATTACATTTTTGATAATATGCTTAATAAAAGGCATATACTCTACGGATTTCACACGTCTATAACACCACTCTATAGATTGCCGAAAACTACCACAAAAAGAAAATAACCTGTACCTACTGTTCAATGTTTGTTTGAATCACGATTGCGTACTTCATACATCTCAATCACCAAAAACCAACATCTACCACAAACAATTAATCGTTACTAACCCAAATAGCCACGGCCCATTACCCAGTAACCAGCAGATAACCATCCATAGTAACCCAAAGGTTTATGGTGTACCAAGCAATGTTGCCAAACCGCCACTTAAGTTCACGAGCCGGAAAATAGTCGACGAAACATCGAAACTGATTTAGAATCCATTTTGAAAATACTACGCAACTCTATGTAAGATCTGGGTTAAAAATTTGCCCGTGAAATTATTTAAACTAGTGCTGAAAATTGGTTTGATTAGTATTCATTTTGGATTTAGACGGCTAGGTTGGAAAAGTATAGCTGGTGTGATTATTGAGTCTGTGGTGTTCAAGTTTGAAAGGTTTAAGGTGTTATGGCAGGTGCCTAATGAAGCATTTCATTTTGTTTGTGTAGATGTCTATTATTATGCGTTATAAAATATATTAATTAGATATGCGGGCCAGTTGGTTGTCAAACAATAAAATAAAAATTGCCGTTGACATTGAAATTATATAACGGTCCAGGCTATAAGAATTGGCAGATTTGTAAGATGCTACAGGATAAAGTGGATCTTTTCCTGGGGGCACTGTGGACAAGCCTAGGGATAAGTAGCCTAATGCACCTAAGCTAAAATAGTATTTAAGTGTTAACCATGAGTCTTTAATTAAATTCTGAGCAGATGCGGTTGAATAGCATTTTAATAATTCAAATATACTACTTCGAGTAGCAGTGAATAAGTACAAAATGTACAAAAAATAAATCTATCAAGTAACAAGCACAACAATCAACCGCTCAGTCCGTGGGTTCGAGTCGCGTGCGACATATTTACATACAAACGGGTGCGCGGGCGCACGCCTCTGTTAATTACACGACACGAGACAAATTGACGACCGCCCGCTAACGACCACCGCTAACCACTGAGCTCAAAGGATAAAATAGCTCTTTTTATGTTTTAATTAAATAGTTGTACTGGTTCTTCTGTAAACCAACAATATTTCATTGAGGTATGTAAAAATAGAAATTACTTAGTAGCACCTGGTGGGCTTTTAAGAGCGTGTTATACTGGTTTTTATATATTAATTTGACGTTGTCTAGACAGATTTGTCTTGTCGATCTGAACCCATTCAAGCCCAGAATCTATCTTCACCTAAATCGATTTGTCAATTTCACAAAAAACCGATCTCTTTTAATCGTCATTTCCTTTTATATAACCTACTTTATTAACCCAAAACCGAGTCGATTACATAACCTTGGTAGCCATTGTGACTCGAGACATCCTGAGCTGGTGTCCACCCTTGCACAAGCCATTGTCGGTCAGTTCCACTTGCATTCATACAAATTGTTGTTGCGCAAGAAGGAAATTGTCGTTTGTATGGACTAGTGCGCTTAGCACGGTTCGCCCTTGTTACAATAAATGTAGCGGGAGATTGATTGCTAATCGAGATTTTAACGAGATTATCTTTAGGTACGCAGTTTTCAGAACATTGTGTATGAAATAAGGAGACCTTAATAACTTGCTTTTTATATGAAACTAGCTGTGCCCGCGATTTCGTTTGCAGTTTTGCGCGGCACTCTAATTTTTTTTCAAAAATAAAAGTAGCCCAGTACTCCTTATAACATCAGCTATCTGCCAATGAATGTCCGGTCAAAATCGGTCTTGGCATTTCGGAAATTAGCCGGAGCAAACAGATAGACAAACGAAAAAAACTAAAATAGTTTTTTTTGTTATATGTAACGTATATACTTGCGTATGCATTTAGATAAAAGCTGTTATTTTGACCAATCTACGACGACCAAATGCCTCTTCTCATATCCTAGAGAAGTCACCACACTTGCTCAAGGAGAATTGGAGATTTCAGACATTTTTGGTACAAGTGTAGGTTTTTTTCCGTAACGTATTTATAAGTGTTACGTTATTTGTATTAAATGAATATTAAATTTTAAGCTTTATTAGTGTACGTTTGCGGAAGGTGTTAAGTAGTGTGAGACACGCGAGTTCAGCCGAAAACTAACCTTATTTATTACGCATGAACAAAAAAAGTGTATCGGATGATTATGCGTGCTGATCGAGTTATCGGTGTGCATCTCCCGGATATTGTCGATATCTACACATTTGCATGTTTATCTGCAGCTTACGAAGTCCTTATGTTCAAAACTATAAAGTTCACAGTTGCTCAGTTATGGTGCAGTAACAGTGGTAAGGCTGAGGATGGATCGAGTTAGAGTCGGAATTAAAGCAATTATCGATATTATTAATAGATCACGGAATCTATTTTTTTACCTAAACATTGGGGTTTTAGGACGATTTAGCGGTTTCAACGCGTGTTTAAGAATTTTTCTAATGTCGAAAACAATGACATATTTTTTTTAATAATTAATTTATACGTTAATTACATTTGCTACATCCAAAAGTCTTCCAAACCAATCAACATGTCACCACGCAATGTTTCATCTGGCAACGAATTTAGAATTAGAACATTAATCAGATGTTCGATATCGATTAAGTTGGTCTTACTAATTATATTCGAATAAGGTGTCAATCGATTTATCGTCATTTTAATGAAGTCACGCAAAGTTTATAAATGGCCATTTATAGCTGACGAGAAGTTTTAATTACCTATGGGTTCATGTTTATTGAAGAAAGGTTGAAGACCTCTGGTATTGTAATAATTGGTTTCTGGTCAGGTCTCGTGTCTTGAATGAGGTCGGGCTTTGGTTTCAAGGTCCTAGGTTCGGATTCAGGATGTAGCTTCTTTAAAATTAGGTTTCGATTCTTATTTCGAAGTGTCAAAAAAAATTGATTTTGTGACACGAGAGTTGTGCAGCAAGTTTGATATCGCCAACCCGTCTTGGGCGCGCGTGGTGATCAATGCTTGTGCCTTCTCTATATGAGAAGAGGCCTGTGCTCTGCATTGACACAATATTAGGCTGGTATTTGTATGTCTCATTGGTATTTAAATTTAATCACGTGGTTATATAAATTTAAGTATTTCACCGAACAAATTACCATATTAAGGTTTTGTTGTTACAAGCCACTAACGTTTTATAAACGCCCGTTTGCAATAACCAATGATCCTTGATACGATTGTTGAAATTTACATTTCCGATTTTCTGTTTTCATTTCCTAATAATTAGAACGAATCGCATAACTTTAGTTTAGAAAATAAGTGCTTGTTAAATTGATAATTACACAGATTTTTAATTACTAGCCTGCTTGTACTGCTTTTATGCCGTTATTTTACCTTTAAGAGTAGAAATACCTTTCCTAATCTAGAATGTGAAGTATGAGTACTAACTAATTTTATACGAAATTAAATCTTTTTCTGAAGATAGTATAGTGACACGTTGTATTAAACCCATCTTATAGGCTAAGTTGATCTGCGATCAGCAATTTGTTGCTTTGTTTGATGAAAATAGGATTATTCAGCCAATATCTGTCGTTGAAGAAGTCTGAGAAAAGCATGTTAGGTAGGTACTTAGTAGAAGTTTTCTGCCTACATTTTCAGGTTAACGATACATTAGAACACATTCAATGTTACACGTGGGGTTACCTACATACCGTACACTTTAATTATTACCGTTTCGGAAACTATTACTCTCTGTGATCAACGATCATTCGTTTTCTTGGCTACTGGTACATTCAGTAACTGAAGACTGTAAGAAGTTAACACGAGGCGAGGAGTGATAAATGATAAATGATTTTATTTCTGTAAGTAGGTTTGTACAAACACTGTTACGTCAATCATATTTTTTTTAAACTAGATGAGGCCGGCGTTTCCTATCTGACTACTCTGAGAAGAAAGGCCGAAACAAACTCAGAGGTCACAGTCTCTTGTTAAAGTCCAGACATAATCTTGGTCAGATCATATGAAGGCTATGTAGATCGGTGTCTGAAATGGTATTTTGAGGAAAGAACCACACAGATTGAATGGACCTGTCCAGTTAGTGCACGCAATTGTCAGTAATCGTGCAGCTCTGTCAGCAATGTCAGCAGTAGTGCCTACATCGTGTCTTTTGAACATCCTTAACTTGATCAAGTGGTGAAGGGCGTTTTAGGGGACTACCTTTTATAATCGTGCCTATCGTAAAACATTTTTTGAGTCCATTTTGAAATTAACATAGGAAAATATTTGATATTTACCTTGCATCCTTCACAAGTGAACGCGCCGAAATGGAACCCGGCCGCCGGTTCGCCGCAGACTTTGCACTTTTGGTTCATCTGGAATAGACAAGAGAATATGGTTAGATTTGGTACAAATGGCTTACACGACAATCGCTAATGATAGATATGGGTACAAGGTTGCAGTATCACAAATGAGTTGGATCTGATAGTGATTTTAATGGTAAGATTTTTGAAAAGGGGATGAAAAGGCAAGAAATATTTGAAAAAAGGAGGATACACATAAAAGTTTAATGTTGTCACGGAATAAATGGATGTAGAATACTAGAGGGCCTCATACGTATCTACGGATTAGGATAAATAGCAAGAAACATAGAAAATAAACATTTAAAACACAGAATATTTTTTTTACAAAGTAAGAAAACGCATTTAGAAAATACATTCGCGGCGCGCACCGAACTAACCAATATTGTTGCTCTTATCGCTCGACATAAACGAATATGCAACTGAAAATCCGCCACAGAAACCCAATTCACTGTTAATATGCCGTGACCGAGATCGGCCATTTTCCAATCAGTCATTTAGTTGTTAATTTCGAAGAGCATGGGGCATGTTATTGGTTGCATATGCGATAAAATCGTTTTGTATGTATCGATTAAACGATATTAATTGTTGCGATTTATTTCATATGCGTTACGTGTCGCGCTCTACGCGTTCTATATTTGAAAACTTACTGCGTCCCATTAAGACAAATAAAAAATATATACGCACTGAAACATTAAATTCTGTTTTATCTGTGCGATTGGCGATTGCCTTTTTTACGATTGTGTTATGTGTCACCATTAGTGTTTTTCTTGCCATATGAGGTAAGCAGACCACAAAGTGAATGCCTACAGTCAATCCGTCGGCATCGCTCAAAGCCGTCAGCAAAAAAACGTAAAAAACTTTTGCATTTGCATAAAATTCAGAACGAATAACCTTTAATATGCTTAAATGAACAATTTTAATTAAATTGAACTTATTTTTTACAAAATGACGGCTGTTTCGTATAAAAATAACAATAAAGTCGTACCTAGTGCCTTTCTTGTCATCGTGTGAATTATTGTAATGGCGGTATCACATTTTAATGGTTCTTTCAACGGTTTTTACACTTTTTAAGCTCGTAATATAATGTAATGTGCATTGTAAATACAGAAAAACGTCTTTTATTAACGAAATTATGTGATTAACACTGAAAAGATGTAAGAGTTAAAGTAAAAGGAGGAGTTACGAGCTGACGGCTACCATGTAACGATGGTCACAATGTCAGGTCGTTAAAGGATCCCGAGTGTGTTGGGGATCCTTGGGCAAGCCAAACTAATGTGTCATTTAGGATCCATTTATTTATTCACGCACGATAAAGTTATTTGCAAAAGTATCGCTGGTGTCATCATGCATGGGTAGGGACTGTGTGTGGCGATTTTCTGGTTTGTGAATTCTGCAACTCTAAGGATAACTCAGTAGGTATGAGTTCTCAGGGTTAAATTGGAATCATATATTTTGATTCCTCATTGCCTTTTACGTCAGTTATTGAAATTCATCTGTTGTCATCGTCGTTGATGACGTCTTATCATTAATATGATGTCATGGTTTGGGTTAAGGGTTATTACCTCTGTCAGATGCTAATTGTGGTGAAGGAGCTGCCAAAGAGGCTGAGATGAGATTACTTTGTCCAAATGATCCACAATTTAAAAAGTCTTCAATCTTATCCCGCTGCTGGACTTGTTTCCTAATTGTACTTTTATACATATGGAATCCCGTATAAAATTAACTCAAACTCTGACCAAATGTTGAAACAAGTCCCGCCCGTCAGCACGATAGTATCGGAGATAATATACTGCGATGCGAAATATGAAGAAAGCATTTTGGGTTAACTTGTTTTAAAGTAATTAAAATTTATGTTATGAGGCGCCTAACTGTATGTGGGAAATTACTTTAAAATAAACCGATACTATAGATAGATACAATTGATTAAGAACATTTTTAAGGATAAAAGGCTTAAAATATGATGGCAATGCTTGAATAGTCGCAAAAAAACAAGATTTTGTTTTTAGTAAAGAATTATTAAAATGTAGGCTGTATTCAAAGGTCCGCCTCGCTGACTAGTTACCACAGAATCAGTAATTCTATTAGGTACGAGAGAAGAAAATCCAATAACATTCATTAACATAGAAATCAGACATTGCCAACGACACCTGATAACATTTCCCCCCCCAAAAAAAAAAAACATTTCCAATACTGCACAATTGCAAACGTAGAAAATATCGCAAGATTTATCCGAAGACACGGGAATAAACTTAGAGAAAATTCCCGAGATTCCAATCTGGACAAAACGAACAAAGGCGAGTTGGCAACGAAGTAATCCGTTTATCTAGCAAGCGGGGATCGGCAGAGATGCAGGTGGATGCGTACGCAACAAGGGACTGGAGACTTGAAACGTTAGAAACGCTAAAATAGTGAAGGATTTATTTGAGGCTGGGTTACTTAAATGCTACATTGAACATACCTTTACATGTATGTGACTGTGTAAGTACATATATGTGTAATCAGATCAGGAAGTTTTAAAGGTTGGTGTCACTATAAGAATTAATAGGTAGTAATTGGATAGTCCTTCGAGCTGTACCATTTTTTGAGCAGGAGTTCTTATAAAGACACTCTAAATTGTTGATATTATTTTTTTCTACGATGTTATTTTGGTGCCCTTTACCAGTTTTGGGAAAGCAGCCTAACAGTTACCTGTTACCAAGTTTTTGCTTGTCACTCTAACGGTTGACGATATCACTTTTCATAACAAGCCTTCACGATTTCTATACTATCAAAATATAAAGTTGTATAAAATTATAATAATTAAAGTCTCGACACTACTTCCCCTGTTCCAAGTCGACGTCAACGTAAAGTAAATCACGCAGCATGCGACCGTCCGTCGGCGTCGCCTATCTCTCCTCGAATCGTGCGCAGCTCTAAATTAGAACAAGGGATTTCAGGGGTCAGCAGAGTTTCAGGTATGGTTGCTTTTTTGAAATTTAGGTAACGTTTAATGCCCATTATTAGGTCTATTAGCAGCGGAATCTCGCTGGTTGTATGAGAGAATCATAATATACTCTCTCCTACAGCCCGCAACATTATCTCATTCATGCTCATGTAGGTAAGTGTAAAGTCAGTAATGATATTAAAAACTGAGACAAAACTGAGAAATATAACTATTGTGTATAAGGAAACCAATTTAAAAGCATGTATGAACGCTAAACTCTAGCAATAATTTCTAAATGATTCGGACTTATCTAAGACTTAAATATAAATTACGATTGTATCAAGATCACTACAGATTAAATGGTGATGTCACAGTGTTGCGCACATATAGGGATCGGTTTCAATAATCACCGCACCACATAAAGTAATCACCGATAATTGGCCCAATCAACCGCATCCATAAAGGTTGGATCACTCTTGAGTAATTATCATGTTTTTTAATATAAAAGGAACAAAAACGAATGGCCTGTGCTATATGAAAAAAAGCAGATTTAAATAATCGTCCCAAATTGTTCAATGAAGGGTTAATGGGATCGAAAAGTTTGTCATTGACTGACCGTGACGTGTGTTTAAAAGTAAATAACTATTTTAATTTTAACACGTCAAGGTCAATGACCTAATAAATGCAAAATTCAGCGCCGGTGCACACGGACCGAGTAATCTCGATATCCGTCCGTGTAACTCGACGCAACAGATTGATTCTCTTACTACAAGACTTAATTAATTCTCGCTTGCGTTCATCTTTTTAGGGCACTCCTTAGATGATAAAACACAGAAGGAAAACCAACCATAAAAAGTTAAAATAAAGTTGATATTACAGAGAACCAATTTGGAGTTTATTCAAGCAAATAAATTGAATGCTCATGACAAGTCTCGAGTCGCAAAAGTTTCGCAGTCGAAATGGCTGTCACCCGTTGTCAGTCCGTCTCCAATCATATATCTCGTTTATAATCTGGAAATGCAATTAGCATATTAATCACTTCATATTTCGATGATTAAAACCGTCGTTTTATTTAAAACGATTTCATTTTGATTTATATTCGAATAGAATGCCGGATTTAAATCCAAACATGTTATTATTATTATGACTAGTAAATTTTAGTATAATACCCCTTTTGTGTTTTAATAAAAATCAATTTGGACGAGTCAATTTGTTGACAAGTATTATAATCTGATCATTTTAATGGCCACCGATTCACTGGCATTGCCGACATCATGCTAGCTGGAAGTCTATTGAGTCAAGATCGGTAGTTAAATCCCTGAATGCGCAGGAGATGTACCCGCGCTCTCTTCTTAAAGTATATTATTTTATAACATTTATTAACCCGGCTTCTGTATAAATTATATCGTAAATTGCTTCACTGAAAGGTGTCGATATTACAAACTTTAGAATCGTTTCTAGAAATCATCTATAGCATGAAACATCGTGGCGAAATCCATTAAGTACTGAATATGTGCACTCTTAAAGACATTAAATCTTGTACAGCAGGAGGACCAATTTCCGCACTAACGGTCGCACTTTAAATCAAAATTATCGGTTTTATAGGTTCCATTAATCGTAATACAGATGTTTTTGTATAGATCGAGATTACGTACCAGCACACGAGAGAACATTATTTATGTAATATACAGAATGTTGGACAGAGATGAGTTAATCAGCGAATTAACGCACACAAAAACACTGAACTTTAAATGCCACGCAGCACCAACTGGTGAGAATTGTAATAAATTGTAACAAATCCGTGTACACTATGCTGTAAACATCTCAAGATACTGCTTATGGGGTTGAGCTTCTAAATCTACATATTTAAACATTCCCGGGGCAGAACAGCGAACTGTACGCGTTTCCTGTATCGGTACGAGTATTAATATCCGCAGTGTCGACTACATTTCACACCAGATTGTCTTCAAGACATGTTTTCAGAGCTTCATCAATAACTTCATTGCTGTGTGCTTGCTCTAAGACAAGTTTATATTATTATCAGAGGGTCACTTCCTCTAATGGTGCGCGTACTATATATATAGCTACATTTATCTTACTCTAGAACTGTCGATGTTACGGTAGACGTGTTATTTGTATCGTGTGAAAGACGATGCGGCCTGTCATTTGGCGTGACCACCATTATCGATGCGGCTCGGCGGTGACCTCGTGGGAATGTATGGGGTTTATGGGATTCTGAGGCAGGGTTAACAGGTGCATTTGTGGAGGCAAGCGCTGACTGATGGCATGTCGTAATGGTGGATTGAAGTGGTGTTTGTGATGTTATTCCTGTGGAAGATTGTGGCTTCTTAGATAGTGTCTGGATTGGAAATGTTATTTGATCTTAAGTGTATTACTTATGTTTTAGAGATAATGGTGGATATAATAGAGCTAAACTAAATGAATCCCCAAAATATCTTGAACTGTTAAATCAAAAGATTTTTTTTGTTAGAATTTCATAATCATGATGTTACAAAAAGACCACCGTATCAAAAATCTAATCTAGATATCACAATATAAATGAAGTCAGTAGAGATGTTCTCTCCGAAGCATAAACTTGTATTTTGACGGGCACACGTCACAGCTGTCACACGGCCGTAGTTCACCACGAACGTGAAACTAATTTGATACTACATTAATGTAATGGGCAGACATTTGAGGACCTTTGATCCGAAACATGTTATAGTATGAGAAATATTTAGAGCATTTTTATAGCTTGAAGATTGTTGAAGAAGATTACGCATATAGATATGCAAGCAGATTGAGTTTTGTGATAATAAATTACTCTACAGTCATGTAGTACATAGATAATAAACACGTAAAATTAAACACGAGAATAGTTGCGAATAACAAAAGCAAAGATAAAAATAATACAGATAATGAAGAAGACAGTCTAAATACTATTTTCAATCAACTTGGTAAAGAGCATGATATGGAAATAAGCAACCTGAAAGATCTCAATAACCTTTACCCAATCGTAACAGATAGAAAAGCAGCCAATACTTATAGAACCCCACATTTTCCTCCAATTCCCATAGCTTACCAGAACAGGCAAGGTTCTCACAAAGACAAGTACAAGCAGAGTTATAAGTGAGCGAGGCGAATGTGTAATGGCGCGGGAACCGAACCGGTGAGGCTACGGAGGACAAAACATGGAGAGAAAATGTATTTAAGCCGAGTTGGATATTAGATCAAAGTGAGGGTTATTGTCAAATAGACGTGGAGTTTATGTTGATGATTTTGTGGTGTTTCAAAGTGATTTTAGTGCATGTTCAAATTGTTTTAGTTTTTGTTGGATATCATTTATAATTAGAATATTGATGATTTTAAGAAAAAAAAAACATTTATTTAATTATATTTATTAGTTTCTTCAAGGGTTCTCAATTATAATGAACGTCTCCCTAAGTTAGAAAAATTAGATACGTTGTGTCTCTACATTACGTTGCTGGCTCTACATAGAGTCGGCTCTACTCTTGATTTCGTTTTGATAGGTGTTAATTTGTCATGCTCTTGTGGTTCACGCGCATTACACCTGTAACCGTAACAATATTATTATGAGCCGTCTGTTTGTCTGTCCGTATGTCATCTTGAAAACTATACTAAATTGCTAAGTTACTTTTGTAGATAACGAGGTTTTTATTCGAAGTGTGATTGTGGGCAAAGAAGTATTGTAACTAAATAAATTATGGATGCATAATTTTCTGCAGAATAAACAGTCACAGATGAATGAATAGTGAGTCGTAAAAGTCAAGTACAGGATAAGATAATGATGAGGTTTATTGGTTTTATCTATTAAGTTATTAACTAAATCACGATCATTGGTCATGATAATAAAAACAGCTATGCTATTAAACGCAAAAGCAATTGGCAATTTTTTGAATGAATGCAATTTCAAAAACATTCTACAAAATGTCAATTCGCATCATTACCTAGCGTTACAAAACCGAACTAATGAAGTTGAAGTAAACGCAACAAAATAAAATAAGCATCAAATCTAAAGCGCACTGCGCAAGGACATCAAAAGGACCGAAGTTCAAAGGTACTCCTGCGCATCGAAACGTGTACAAATGTCCAATTAAATTGATCAATAGGTACACGCAGCTTCAATTAGTGTAATATTATGTGGCGAACAGTTCAATTAATATTGCCACTTTAATTGGTCTAGGTTTACGAAGACCTATGCTAAAATGTGTATGTAAATTATCAAGATTATTTCTGGAGAGATAAGTAGGTTCATTTTATTATTATAAAGTGCTTCATTTTGTAAATGCTACTAGTAGTCAATTAAAATGGCGTGGGTAATGCACAGTTAAATATATTTTTAGCTAATTGTCTTTACTGAGAGCTGGATTGTGTGAGCTGTTCGATGATTGCTTCTAGCTGTAATGAATCAGTAACTCGGGTTTTAATTATTTCAATGATATTTTTGTCAAATTAGGTAAAAATCAGTAGGTACCAGGAAAATCATTCGGCTTGTTAAAAATATAGTTTAATTAAAAAATAACTATAAACAATAAACTAAATACACACTCCTATAGACTGATTACAAACAGTTTAACTACGAAGGCTGCTTACGTTCACTCACTCTCGTTCTTGCGTTCACGAACATGGCGCACTCATTGTTAAAGTAATTGTAATTTGTAACTAATACTTGGCGCTAAACTGCTAAAGTGTTACTTTTCCACGCTGCTTGAACGTTTGTTACACTAATATAATAATTGACGGTAGATGGGAAAATTGCTTTGTTTTTTTATTATTTTATAATTACTTGAAAAGTAATCGGAGTATAAAAGAAACATGTGAAACGAGAAAAGGGTTAGGATATGATAATATGAATTATGATGCGTGAGGTGTCACATTTTTCAGATTAAAAGTATCGAAATTTTTCTCTCACGTTTGCACAAAATGTCACTGCTCAGTTTAATATTGTAAACTCATCTCGTAAAATGTTACCATAACCTATAATATTGTTAGTGATGAATGAAATAAAGATTTGTAAAGAGATATGCAACGAAAAGGTCATCAATAAAAAGTGGGCACACACACACTTAAGCATTTTTCATTCGATTATTTGTCATATCAAAAGGGGCTCACCTCTGATCTTAAACGATTCCGTTAACCAATCGATTATCGATAAAACGAATGATTAATCGTTCCTAATTGATATAATTCATCCCTTTTGGCAGCGGGACGTCTGTCATGTGACTTGTCAGCGTGACACGCGATTTTTTGACAGCCCGTGACAAATTGTTGTGACAAAATATTTCAACAGTTGCGTCAATGGGTATTAGAACAACCCTCATTATATGGAATCCCACATAGCCCAACAATGATATATTTTCCCCTCTAATACATTTCACTCTTATACCATTGTGATAAAATTCAAAATACGACAGAAAACCGTTTTCACTATTGAAGTTCAAAAGTAGAATGCAAAAAAACCAATGACGTTGCGCAATCAATTCAATTTTTTGGAATTCGAATGAATGAATTTGAGTCTGGAACTGTAGACGGTTATTGATCATCTGTGAGCGAGATATGCTTAGTATTCGATGACTTGGAACTTGTGATATGCAGATGCACATTGCGTGCATTTTGAAAGAATTCAATTTGTTATCAAAAGAAAAATGTTTCATCGACATCTGCTCATCAGTGCGGAATGACAAACATGATTTAGAAAATATTTTAAAAGTAACAGTTAGTTTAATTTAGGATTGATTATTTCTGTCTTTTGAAATTAACATTTAACTCTGATCTGGCTGAATTTCTATAAATAATAAAGGCGCTATTGCAGCTATGTATGTCTGTGAAGGTTAAAATTGAATATTAATATACACTTTTGATACAGCTCTATGACGAAAACATCAAACGGACATTCCCGACATAACTTATCTTCCCATCAACGATTACCAGCGAAAAATCAAAGAGAATTAATTCATTAACCTCTATAGAACCATCAGATGTCTCTTAAAAATGTCAATAGACGGACAAATCCCATTATATTAGATACGGATTTAAATAATAGACTAGATTAGACCTTTCTACATCTTTTATATTATTGTTAAGTTCGGCGCCGACCTTTGACTCTGGAATCAAATCGATGAGTGGTACATTCGGAGTATTATGATGTGCCGCGGCTTCACTTGACTAGTTTTTTGTTATTACTGCTATTGTTTGATGTAAGTTATACTTTGTTAGTTTTTAAGGAGGAGTTTCGACAGCGCGCTTTTTTTGAGATTGTGGTAATGAAGTGGTATTGTAGTCTAATTTTACGAATGGATCAGTAGGCAATGTAATAAAGAAGATGTGGGTAGTATAGTTTTGTGCAAGCCATGATTCTAATAAATAACAACTCCAGAACTCATCACCAGTAGTTTTAAAGATCAAGTAAAAATGCTAACTAGCTCGTATTTGAAAGCTTTTAGTCTGTAGGACAAAGAGCGACGAATATTGACTATTGGTATTGACGCACCAATAGAACAGTACCTTAAGCCGAACTGGACGTAATGCTTAGTCACCGGCTCTGCTTCCCATGACAAGTGACCTGTGTCTCTGTAGCTATCTTAGTGGAGCATCGCGATATTAGCGATAGCAATATGTAGCGATACTATTTGTGAAACAGATCCTTTAATAGATGGCGCTAGCCGATAGAATGAAAATAGAGGATCAGTAATAATTAAAGATGCTGATTTTATGTGTATTTTGTTGTTTAGTGATTTTTCTTTGGCATCACCACCATATCCAAGCCTGCTTTCCTATATCTGTTCATTATGAGTGCTTAATGTATTTGATAAAACATCTTCTTTTGGTCTTGCGGCATAATTACAGTAAGCTACGGTTTACGAAAGAGTATTATTATTAATTTATTTACATCAAAAGATTTCAACCTGAGACAAGCGTATCTAATATCTAATAAGCATTTTCATAGCTAATGAGAGATAGAAACGGTTATAAAATCTCTATAATATTAAAATTACTCCTTTTAATTTGGGTGACAGCTGCTTCATTACACTAATATCCAATCTAATACACCCGGAAAACGATCAAATGACATCACTGACAAATCTAATTTAAAAACATGAATACATTACTACTATGAAGTCGTCAAAGTAAGCGACTGTCAAGCGTGTCATTGTCACTCACAATGGCTGCACCGAATCGATTCAATTCATAATCGGATCGGAATACAATGATACTGATACCCACGCAATCAAGTACATTCGGTTACGTTGAAAAGTATTATGTAGTGTTTTGGACTGATTAATTAATCAATTTACATCTGCAAGAAAGTCGTGCTAAAGTCAAGTGGTATTGTTTTGTATGTGTAGGTGCATTTGTTACCGGGAGGCATATATGACTGTTCGGATGGTCTAGTTATGAAATGGCCTCAGTATCTATCTACATGAATATGTATATTAACAGGTATTGGAAACGTCATCGCGATTGTCAAACAGCTGGTATTCAAAACAATTATTCCTTAATATTATGGTTTCAAGTAAATTGAACAAGCAGGTTTTGTGAATACCAGCCGCAAAGTAAGAACGTTTTCCTTTAGCTTTTACTATCATAATAATAATAAACATTTTCCATTCAGATCAAAGAATGAAAGTAACGTATGAATGCTCGACCTCTTGCACAAGTCGTAAGACTTAACTCAGGAAATGGTTTGTATTGGTGCAGGCTAACTCTTCACTATTTACGACGAACATTACTACACATCAAACAATGAAAATATCGCAACAAGCTAGTCGGCCGACTTCAAATATCCAAACGCAAAACACTAACTATTTATTATATTAACAATACAAGCTCATTACTTCAAATAGAAAAAGAAATTAACATGCAAAAATTCGTAATAACAACACTTGAGGAAATAGTTAAAATAAAAAGTCTTATCACCGCTGCACCGCTTCGAGCACAAACCTAAAAGTTAGCGAATAGTAAAACAATTTGCACTAAAAAGGTTTAACAATGAGTAATTGTGTCGGGCGTGCGAGTAAAAAAAACGCAAGTGTCGGCACATGAAAGGACAAAGGCGGCCTGCGCGCGCGCCGAAACAAATGCCGTCGTAAAACAGATCTATTCGCAGAAAAGAAATTTTGCACAAGTTACGCTTTAGCGAAGCATTGTGCTGGCCTTTAGAGTTACCGCTTAACGGAAAGCCGCTGAGAAAATGTTGCTTTTATAGCTACCAGTGCTTATTGTAAGACAGATCTAAGTACGTCTGTACTATCACGCTTATGACTAACAGGTGCAGCAGTAACTAATACTCTTGAAGCAGCAGAAACCATGTTTGAAGAAAATGTGCAGTTTGAAAGCATTTGTAATATTTCTGGCATTGTGGAACGAACACAGAAGCAATACAGGGTGGCGGGACATCAACACGCAAAATGTTGCCATGGATTCAGCATATGATTCTGAACCCCCTTTGCTGAAATTTTTCGTCAGTTTTTAAAAAAACATTGCTGTTCCATACATTTTGACCGCGTAGGTATTGCACTTTTCTATGAAAGAGCCAATTTTTTTTTGATAACCGATGTGAAATTTCTACGCTAGGGGTCTAAAATAATGTGCTGAATTCGTGGTTTCAGTTTGCTCGTCGATACCTTCTCACCCTGTTTATCTACAAAGTATTTCAATTAGAATACATCAAAGAAGAGTTCTAGTTAAATTCAAGAAGTTCATTACAATAATGAATAGAAGAAAACTTAAATATCAGAATAGTAAAGTTTTAAATATTCATTATTTACAATATTTCCTTGATGAAGCTTTTTGAGTTGGTGACTATAAAGGATATAATATCTGAAGACTATTGGTCGTTGCAGTCTAGTAAGTAGTAGCCTTTGCTCATCAGTGTGCAGGCTGCTATTGATAAATATAACGTATTCCAAATTCTTACCTGCGTCGAAAATGATCAATATCCAAGTATTTATAGATCTTGATATTAGCCCATTGACAGATGACGTCACCCCAAAAAGCCGGATCCTCGACAGATAGGTATAGCGGGCACGCGCCGCGCATGCGTGCAACGCTGACGAACGATTGGTCGATGTCGCCCCGCCTCGCGTTGCGCAAGCGACGTACGTTATCGTTCACTCGGGCTCGACAATTAGTTGTTAATGTCGAACTGGTTTTAAACGATGTTACAAGTCTCTAAAGGGTTTAGTTTTAGACGAGTCTTCAGACAAATTACGAACCAAGAGTTGAATTAAAAGTTTAAACTGACAAATTCTGAAGGGTTTTATCTCATTAATTGAATTAACCTACTACATCAACTGTACCATTAGAATGAACATCAATCAAAGTAGTAGGTACAGTGCCACAACTGTGCCGCGATGTGAGCGTAATTAGAAACTAAATATGTATCGTTGAATAATACGTAAAGTAGATCCACAGGTTGGTAGAAACCTAACTCACTGATTTCTTTTGCGCTGAAATAAGACAGACTAATGTAAAGCGAAGGCTCCATTTTAACAGTAGACGTAATTAGCTCGTTAGTGCTAATAGGAACTAGTTTAATTTCATTCACTTCTTCTTAGCGTGTCGATGGCAATATATATGGACTCGGCCCAGAATTCTCGGCTACGTGTTGGACGCCATCACTAGCGTCCTGTAACGTGCAGCTGACAGCACACGCAGGACATAATATTAAGTGTCCCATCGTTTGTGGAACAGCACCACATTTAAACTCCAAGAGGGAGTGTAAATGTGACGGGGACATATTCATGTTAATATTCATTTCATTGTATTACAAGAAAATAATACCTAATTAGATGCACGCATGTACTCGAATGACCAACAATTACATATGTTAGCCTCTATAACCAGTCGGGTGCATATGTATCCAAGGTGCATTAGTGCATGAGCATATATTTCGCTTTATAAATAACAGATACTTAATATTATGTACAATTGTTAGGAAATTATAGCTTGACTAAACGGAATGTGGGTACTTGTGCACGTAATGTAACATACATACTTGCGTTATGTATAATAATGTGGAGGTTTCTTATGTGTATTCATGGTTTTTCATTTTCGTATGGTAATTATAACATTACAAAGACGGTTTAGGATATATTTTAGTAAGAATCATTATTATGTCGACTTTAAGGTCAAGAAAAACTGCTAAGAGAGCGAGTGTCAATAAAAAAACTTTTGCTCTTAGCAATCTCTAAAAAAATTGATAAACTGAAACATATCGCTGTATAATAGTGACATACAAACATATCCTTCTCTCGAATCTCGCTTCAAAGGCAAAGCCGCAGAAAACCCAAGAAAAACGTCATGACAAGCCGCCATATTCCATAACCTGACATTTCCATGATCCATTTCCCACGCGTGGGCAATATTAAAATGCATTAGACAACACGCTCGTATAGAATATATCGCGATCTAGATCACACAGTGCCGCCGCAATAACTCATAGATCGATCGATGGATCAATATGGATGAGGGGCGCCCGGGATGCGCGCGCATTCAACTGTCACCGCTCGTGCGCTTGCGTCGCGAATTCGAATTCATAAATAGAACGTCGGATTTAATGTATTTATATAAAATTGTGTTTGTTCGTTGGTTTGTAGAAGCTTAAATAGTATCTGTCATAATCTTCTACATTTTTTGTCAAGGAAGCTTGAATTTGACCTTAGTTAATAAAAACTTGCAGATTACATTATTAGAATAATCCAATTTACACTGCCGTTCAAATAAATCACGCCATTCATAATTGTATAAGTTTTCACAAGTTTCTTGAATTCTTGGCGTCATTGGTAGACGTCAACGGACGTAATCATGGCGACACATCATTAATAATGTGACGGCTATACCTAAAAGTATTTTTTTAAGTAGCTTAGGTTACGGTGTCATACTGCAGAAATATTTGTGTTTATGTAACCCATAAGTCAATCAAACTGAATCAAAATCAACATAAAAGTGTAATAATTTATGTAATTTTGAATTCAAATATACAGTAAATGTTACTTAATTAACTAATTTGATTGAGATAATCATGACAGAAATAGCTTGTCGAATAATTTTTGTGACATACACATCCTATTTGACTTTGTGTGGTCTTGAGAGAATGGGTCTCTTAATTTAATCGCATACGTATTAGAAAAGGATGCATATATCAGCGTATACAGCTATTTCATTTACATACCAACAACATACTCCGAGTACTGTAAAAATTTACCTGACGCTGACTTCTAATGACCTAAACATCCTTGCAGCAATCTAACAGAAAAATATACCACAGTTAGCTCCAAATTACAGTGTCGATTTCTATAAGACAAAGGCCACAAAATGTGCGGATTGTGAAATATCTCATGAGGTCAGAAGACGTTTAGTTGCATGTACCTACCTACCCGACCTTGTGTCACATCGGAACATTTGCCGTCGACAACCTTCGCCGGCTAATAACGAGTCATCAAATTCTTATTACGACATTAAATAATATCAATGTTGTGTGTCAGTCGGGTTGAACGCCAGTCTGCGGGTTTGTAGGAAATTGTGTGTTACATTGTGCTGGATATGAAACTTGAAATGTTTGTGGTGACCGCTTATTTTTGAACTGGAGTTAATTCGTGTGAGGACACCTAATCCAGAATACCTACACCCTTATAAAAATATGGAATTCATTTGGCAATGCAAATACAGAAGTAGATTGTTGAGTACTTGTAAGAATTGTACTTGAAATGAAGAATAAAAAAAGTGATTTTGTGAAGGTCCCGTTTTAAATCCAAAAAATGAGACATTGGTCAACGCAAGAGACCAAAATACTATACAGTTTGAAGACAGGGTCAGATACGTATGTACCTACTTCGGAATTTCTTGGTCGTTGCAACATACACCGATTGTTTTATTGCAGTAAACACGCTGATGGTCATACAATTGCAAAAACATCTCTTCAGTATGTTTCGTTTCCATCATGCTCTACATGCAAAAAACCTCCTATTAATACAGCATTAGTATTCTAGGCCGGCTATTATTGCTATTAAATCATAGCAAAGGATGTTACTACTTAGCCCCAACATGATTGAGAAACCGTCCTTTATTTCCGATTTATGTGTTCGGCAGCCGAGTCCGACCGTGTGGAAGCGACCCGTCCGGGAAACGGTGATGCAAATGTTCGGTGCAGTGTCAAGATACCACGTACAGGCTGTTTGATTGTTGGTTGAGGGCTCTTCATACTTATGTGGTGAAGTATGGGGTATTGAGTAGTATATGTATGTTGAGTGTTAAGTGAAACCCATGTAAAGGTTTTATTGAAAAGTATTAAGTATTGTTACTTTTAAAGATATTAATCAGCAATTTCATTTTCAATTTCAAACTCAAAGCATTTATTTCAATTGAACCATTTACAGGCACTTTTGAGTTGTCAAAGAGTCGGTCAGTTAGTCAGAAAGTTGAAGCTATTTGCCCATTCCAAAACGTAATCTCTATGGAGAAGAACAGGCAAGAAACTCCGAGTTCACCCTTTTAAATCAATTTAATACAAAATCCTGGGTACACTGTTCTTGTTGCTTCTATAAATATGAGAAAAAAAAAAAGAATTATAATAAGCCCTGGCAGTTAAGAGATGACCAGTCTCAACCGACGGCGTCCGTTCACGAACATGACGCGTGGATCATCCATCCAGCTCAACCATTACGTAGGGAACCGAATGACCCAACACGTGCGCCACCACCAGTGAGACATTTAAGTGAGCATGATATACTCTCAACTGTATATACTCGCTCTTCCAAGTCGACCCGCACTGGGCCCCCGTGGAAGATTACAGCCCATTCCCTCTCAAAAAGACGAGGCCTGTGTCCCAGCAGTGGGAACCTTATAAGCTGAACAGTAAAGATTCCGAATTTCTAGCCAAAATTAATTAAAAAGTCGCTTAAACTAAGAACTTTACCAAAGTTACGAGTTTACGCGTCGAATCCAATCACTAAAGATGTGCAAGTACACTTTCCCCCTAATTTATAGATTAACGCATATTTGACGTTACATGCCTCTTAACTTTAGGCAACGATTGTAAGGGTTTATCTCGAAGTAAGGAATTACGTAATAAGAAAGGCCCAATGAACCCCAAGTCCCATATATATGACATCAATAGCTTTAAATTCATACATTATCACATCATCCCGTACACGATCGAGTGCGCGGCGACGGTCACGGTGGCTGCGCTCGGATGTGAGGCAAGTGTCGTCCGAGGACGCGACAACTGTGCCAATAACACGTGCACCCACCCTAGCGCGACAACGTCGCCGGGTCATAAGTAGACTGAGGACTTCTCGGTTATGGTTGGATAAGTTATGAATGACATTTCTTCGTCTTACCATCCTCATCATCATCACCCACAGCCCGACGTCACCCATTATTTTGCTAACGACTGTGAACTGGCCACCGGTACTATCTAAATTTTGACAAGCAAACAGGGCGAAGAAAAATCTTGTTTACGTCGAATAAATTGCATAAAAAATCACGTAAGTAGTTTTTAAATATTTTAGTTACGTACGCAACATAATCAGCCTATAATGTTCCCACTGCTGGGACTCAGGCCTCCTCTCTGTTATAACAAATATAACATTGCACGTTTCTTTCTTAAAAAAAATCGTATTAAATTGCATCAAAATGTGAAAATCTCCAAAATATGAGATAGTTCCGGTTGCCAGTTTACAGCCAATAAGCCTCTCTTTGCTTATGCCAATCCCCAAGCTCCTGTGCCAGTCTCATCCAGGTTTTACCGCGATAGCAACAATGACGGCTACCCATCTCCCCGTCTTACCGTGCAAATGGCAAATATTGGCAGTCCAACTAAATTGTGTCAGCCCAAAACTTAGCTCTTACTCCCTAATGGCAATAGGCTCGCCCCCATTAGGTACTTGGGACCTAAAATAACATTACTGACTTCCTGTACTTCGTGTAAAGAAGTTGGTATGTCACGTTGTTAGTTTTGCAGTGGTACAAGGTTTTATTGCATAAAATACTTTGTAGGAGTTCGGACAGGAAGGTCAATTGGTCACAGTCCATTTTGGTCTCAGAACCTCCGATCGTCACTACACAATAAGAAACGATTTAGATTACATACGTAACGCCATGCAGCATTGTGTATCCACAGGGTTATGATGTCAAACTGTATCTTCCTCATTCATTCCTCACTGCGCTGCGCATCAGATGGTCAGGTATTAGCATACAATATAGCGGTGTAGTTTCAATATACGTTAGTAACTATAAGTAACACTACCAGCTGGAGTGAAATAGTGAAATGTATTGAATGCCGCGCGTTTGTGTTCTACAGTGGGTGAAGGGAATATTACTTTGAAAATCTTCAAACTTTTAAAGTGTTCCTTTAAGAAGTTTTTAACGAGGTGGTGCAGACATTGTTTTATTGTCGGTCTTTGAAAATAGTTGACGCCTTAACCTGTAATGAAATGGTATCTTTGAAAGTTCTAAAACCGTGCTAGTGCTTTATGACTGGAACTAAGAGATGACAGGGTCTTTGAAGATAACCTACAACAGGCTAATAAGATTTATTTTCAAAGAGCTTCTGTTCCAATGAGAAAGTGCTCTGACGAAATATAACTTTCGCAGAGAAAAGCCAGGAAGAGAATAGTTCCTCATCTGAGTTACCCAAATGAATGCCAGTCCCAACCGGTCACTATTGTTGTATTAAGATGCAACCCAACACCTACCATAACAGGCCGCAACAGGTCAATTACGTGATACCACATAACCTTTCCCACCATTCGAAAGCTACTCCTCTTCAACAATGGCCACAAACCAGCACCCTTGTTCAAATATCAACGAATAACATTCTCTAGGAACGATTCGTACCCACTGGCGAACGAACCACGCGTGAAAGGTTGGTATCATCCCGCGACCCTCACGGAAACTACCATGCCAGTACCTTCGGCCCATGAAAAAGTTGCCCTGACAACCTGAAACCAACCCAAGCAGCTAAATTATAAAGTTGAATTTTAAATAGCAGGTCAGTGAAGATGATAGCGAATGTGTTAGAGGAATTTGCATCTTGATTGTTAAGAAATAAGGTGGGATGTCGCCTGGTGGTAGTTTTGCACTAGAAAGTCTGACTCGAGTAACCCCAGTCTGGGTCTAGTTGAATAAGTAATAGTAAAACTGATTTGGGATTAAACGGAATTCATTAGAATTATGTTCAGCTGGTTAATGTGGGTCTGGGTATTCACGTTTTAAAGGGGAAAACAGGACACTAGGCTGGCTTAGTCTTGTATGTTTGGCTATAAATTATGTCGCCCAAAATAAGCGATAAATTGCAGTAGCTGAGGTAAAGCTCAGAAGTCAGAAATTCAACGGAGAAGTACCTCCACCATACCCATTTCTGTCACAGTCAGTCTTTATTTAAAAAGTACCGGAGCCATTAAAGGCGTATGAGGCTTTTTAAATCTAAGGTCGGCAACGCATCGACAGTTTCCTTGATAGTTGAGGTGTCCTGTAGGTGGCAGTAACCACAGAGGTGAGCTGGCTGTCAAGTGTAATTCAGTAAATGACATGATTTTTTTTATTTCTGTAAGTAGATCTTTTAAGACACTTTTACACGTCAATATTTTAACACTAGATGGCGCCGGCATTACCTAGTTGACTGATCCCTGAGAAGAAATGCCGATCTGAGAAAACTCAGAGGTCATGATCTCTTTTAAAGTCCAAATATTGTATTATTAGGATTTTATGTCAGTCTAACAATGCAGGGCTTTGTCTGGAAGGGCCTTTTGAAGAAAGAGCCATTGCAGTTTTGAGTTGACCTGTTCTTTCAGACGGCAAGCATGCGTCAGTCATCGTTCAGTAAGTACTTATTTCAATAGAATCTTCTCCGTTTTCAAACAAAGTCATACTAAACATCAAGATATACTTGTGTACCAATCTAGAACAGTGTTCATAAATAAAAATATAAATCAGTTCAGCCATATTTCGCATTATAATTGGCAAAAAGATTTACTATAATTATCTTCTTGGAGTCTCATATATCGCGCACAATGTGGAATTATTTTAGTCTCATTGTGGTACTTTGTATTATAATGCGGGTACTTATTACCGAGTAAGTACAGTTTATTGTTACATTTATACATATTCGCTCAAGGAATATATATGAAGTCCTGTAGGTATAGTTTATTATCTGTATGAGATGAGAATTTTGGTCCTCAGTGAATACAGGCTGATTTTATTGTTAATAGGGGTGACCTTACTAAAATATGAAAATGGAGGGTGAATTACTATTTTATACAATTATATACTGCAGTGAAAGATTATAGAATCATCATCAAATATTTGTAAGTTGGAACTAACCAGTAAAGGTAACCTTTTCGATGAAATATTTCTCTTTTACTCATGATTTTAAGTACCTACAGAAGAAAGTTTATTTCTAACCTATGGGTTAGAAATAAACCTCTTTCTCATTATTATTCACTCGCGAAGCTCTATACCATTTGATTAATGAAAAGGAAACCAAATGACTACCGAGCCCTTTAATCGAATAATTTATAAAGCTTTGACACACTTTAATATGTAATGAAAATTTTGAATTGCACTTCGTGACAGAATAAGCGACCTAATTCATAAAGAAATAAACTTTGATGACATAGAAGTCGTGAAACAGTATTCAGATCATCTTGAGCTGGTCTTCATTTTTATTTGATTAATATTGCACTGTACTAATATTTATTATAGATAATGAAAATGGTCCTCAGCAAAACGATTTTGTTACAAAATTTATCGAATAATCGATGTTGTTCCAAGGTACTAAGATTTCAATATTCACAAGATACCAACACACCCAACAAACTATACTTTAAGCACTAATACTAAACAGCCTCTCCGAATTTCCTCGCCACTAACACAGGCAACATTGCATTGCAAATAAGTCAATAACCACGCATTTGCCGCATCTTCGCATTTGCTTAGCATTTGTTACTAGTATGTCACCTTCGCGACCTGGTCGTAAAAATAATCTTTGCACGACTAGGACCTTGCGAGGATGGTTTCCGGTATATGATTAGAGCCGTGATCTGTGATGTTGTTTATGGAAACTGCCTTCCCTTGACGATATTATATTAAGAGCGTATAATTAGAAGCTGCTTAGCAAGTGCAAGGTTCGTATGGTTTCCGTTAGGCTGGGAATTGCTTTCTTTGAACCTTCCCGTTGCTACTTCTACAGTAATTAGATGTTACTTATGGGTGTTTTGGTGGTGATTAGGTAAGAGTTTTCCAGAGTCTTCTATGTGAAATTAGGTGTACTTTACACCTTACTAACCTTTAGGTCCTTCCATTAAGAAGTACACTGACAATGTTATAGAGAAATTATAATCCCTTAGTGAGCAGTAGTTCACAGAAGTGCTGAAGCTAATATTTTTTCTTCATTTTACTACCTAATAAATAAAGTGTGTCATTAGTGGATCCTTAGTAAACGGTAATGAATAAACCAAAAATATATATTTTCAGTTAAATTTTACGGAACTTCTCAACAACGAACATCAGTTATTGACAAACTGGAAAGTTTTACTACTAATTTGGATTTAGTTACAATTCTAAAAACACAGACAGTTCATTCAATCATAAAGTATTGTTTGGTGAAGTGGTAACTAGACTAGGTTTAAGGCTTTCTCAAGAAGACATTGTTACTCTCAAAAGAGATTCACACGAGCTGCTAAAGAGAAGTGGAAGAAAACGGGTCGAAATAGTAACAGATTTAGAAAAGTCTACGAAAATTGGCTAGAGGCTAATCTGGGTTGGCCAAGCTGCGTGCAAACTATCTTTCAAGGCCAAGGAGAGTCATCCAGTGAAAACGTTATAACTGCAAATCATTCAACTTCATCCTTATCTGCAACGATGACAAAAATATCTCGAAAACTTTTCAAAGATCGAAGCAGAAAAGCGAAGGTCTAGCGAACATGAAGGCGAAGTCCCAACTGAATTGAAAACGAATGAAAGAAGAATTGTTGAATATTCTCTATGTCAAACAAATCTATGTTGACGCAACACGAAAAAACTATTGAGATTTTTATAGACCCACGAACGCGGAACTGTTCAATTATAATGCTCTACAAGACCACAATCACTAACAGATTATTAAATAAGATTTAGTATCTACACATGCCGTAACCATTATTGACCCACCACATAAATAACTTAACAATACTTAAAGGTTTCCCATCAATAGGTCCCTAAATTTAAATTGAATCTGTTCTGAGCGCGTAACCTTAGTCGTTTAAGGGACTTCCTTACACCGTCGGCGGCTTTGTCACAAGTAATGGAAAGCGGATGTCAATCCGGTGACACGTGAATGTTTATAGCGCACCTTCGGTGTGATTGAGGAGCAGAGGGCGGGAGTGTCCAGGGTTTAAAAATATAATCTAGGACATATACCTAATGCTCCCGACGCGGTAAGAGTTGCGTGGTTATCATGATGGTTCTAATGATATGAACGTTTTGCATTGGCAGTGTTATTCAGGATCTTCCGGTCTTGCGATCTCTAAGCAATCCAAATAGACGGGGCGATACAAAACATCTTGGAACTTTTTAATCTGTATTTTTTTAACAACTCCTTATTAATATCCTACTTTGTTCGTCGTCAATAAATTGGTTTTTCAATTATCCTTTTAGAATATCAAATTCACCCCTATGCCATATATTAATATTTTAAAATCCAATCTTTCGGGTTGGATTAAGAAAATGTTGAAAGTACCGAGATGTTTAAAACCATGATCGCTCCCGCTTCTGCCTTTCATTCCACTATAAAGCGGTCGGTCTAGTGATCAAACTTTACATTTCACCGGCCAATCGCGTCCCGCCGATAGATTGTAAATGTAATTGGAACTACAAGGTGGCGTATTGGCTACCTCTGCGTGTGCGCAGGTTTAGCAAAAACGGGAAGAATTCAGTTTAAATCCTTTGGTTGCTTTAGCACCTGTGTTTGAAGCATAAGCATACTCAGCCTATAATGTTCCTACTGCTGGCCTCCTCTCATTGAGAGGGAGTGGGCTGTTATAAACCACGCGGGCCCAGTGCGGGTTGGTAGATGTCACATGTCTTCGATTTTTTTTTGTTCTAGGACATGCCGGTTTCCTCACGATGTTTTCCTTCAGCGTTTCGAGAGCAGTGGTGATAAAAATATAATGTACGCAAAGTAAAGCGCCTGTCTGAGTTCGAAACTACGACCTACACTCGTAAGTCGCGGCTCTTACCACTGGACCACCATTGCTCCGTGTTTGAAGCGATTTTTTTAAATAATTTTCAGGTTTTTTAGCTTTATTAGCAAAATATTATAATGATAAAATGCCTTACTCTATTATCATGGTCTAACAGACCATTGTGTAAGCTATGCTGTTCTAAATTAATTAGTGGAGTTATTTTAATTTATGTAAAGTAGGATAACGTTTTTCAATAAACATATAGGTCTACAAAAAATGTCGTTTACCCAAAAAAGTGACTCCCTAATAAAACTGAACCGCATTGTACACTAATTCCTAACGACGCCACACATCAATTGTTTGTTTTTTATTTATTTCAAATTTCATCGCGATATTATTAACTTTATTGCGATTACGATCTTGAGAATTCATTTTTGACGTTTTTATTCGAATTTATGCGATTCCTTGCAGTGTTACCAAGTTATGTTATTATGTTCTGAACATGTATCACAACCTTATGACATGGAAATAAAGTGGAATACAGCATGATTTTGTAAATTCCGATGTATAAATAAATTTTGGTCGCTATGACTTCGTGTGACTGCTCTAAGATTTTATTATTTAAAAAATTGATATTTTATTTTTCGAATTGGACTGCTAACGCGCTCAGCGGGTGGTTAGGACCGTTTCGAATAACTTCGAACCTTATCGTAGAAACTCTAAAGTTTATTTTAGGTAGTATTAACATTCTGCCCTTTGAGGGACTTCAAGGAATCGAGGCTGGGATCTGCGCCTGCGCTTATATTTCCAGCTCAGTTGGATGTTTCGATGTAATCTTTGGAATTGTATAATAGCTATACCTATGCACCGGCGTGGTATAACGTCTAGATTTTTTATTATAAAGTATTTTATTGAGCGACTTGTAAAATGATCCAGATTGAAGGAACTAGCTGTGGAGTTTATAGTTTTTATGCCGATCAGTTTGATCAGGCCAGAGATAACTTTAAGGGAAGATATTTTTAAACTAATGTTTTTTTTTGTTATTTAAATGGTAAGGTAATTTTAGATCGGCACTTACTTTATTGTCAATCCTAAACTTATTCATAATTACGTAGAAACAAGTTAAAAAGTCGAGATGCGCCGTGGTGGGACACTCGGTTGGAACGAAGTTCTTGTCGCTGTATATTATGTTTAAATAACAGGAACAATAAAATAAAATAACAATGTTTGGGAGTAAGTAATTCAAAAATAAGAAAGACATACTATACAGGGTGGCGAGGACCGGACGCAGACACTGAAACCATGAATTCAGCACATGGTTCCAGACCCCTAACGTAGAAGTATTTGACGGTTATAAAAAAATAATCTACTGGTTCATAGAAAAGTGCAATACCGACGCGGACAAAATGTATGGCAAAGCAATTTTTTTTTGATAACCCTGTCCTTGCCACCTGCCGAAATTGTCCTGACGGTACAAATTATACCATTTTTTCGGTGGCGCCAAGTGTGCAGAGTATACCGTCCGCCAGGGAACTTCGTTACAAAAAAACCTGTTTCCTATTGTAAGTTTCTAGAACATCCTGTATACGAAAGCTGTCGCGAACATCTCTGACCTCCTACCTTATTACTATTCAATCCGATCAAATAACTTATGATTAATACCTGAGTTATTATCAATCGATTTTATATACTAAACTGTCAATTATATATTGCCAAGAAAAGGCGGTTGACTATATATTAATAATAATATAATATTTCTATAAGATAATAAAGTAAAAAAATATTAACTATAAATATCGAAACACGTGTTGTTTGTTAATTTGTTAAAATATTTATGTACTACCTGGTTTATTGAGTTGAATAAAATTATTTATCTTGCGTGTGATCAATTTTATATTGATGTTTTTAGAACGGTGACCCGTCTGCGTCGCACGCGCTGTATTCATAGGATTTTAATCTCATCTAAAAATGGCGTAATTATACCAAAGCTATTCATTGGGTGCCGTGGCTTAGGATTTTTTGAGATGTATGTACTAAGTAGATATACATAAGAAAGGAGAAATTAAGATTTCATATTACGACTTTGAAAACTATTTGGTTTCATTCATTACGAAAAAGTTGGAGGTGCGTGCTTACTAGTTTTTAAAGCTACAAACAACAAAGTGTTCATAATTTGTTATAATGTCATATAATTCAACTTTATGTTAATAATATAACCGTACTTTTAAGGCGTGTTCAGGCGGCAGAAATCCAAGTCAGGTTGTATAATGTATTCAAAATCCGATATTTTATGACAATATTGTGATTTTTCGTGTTAAACTCGACTGTGATTGGTTTTATTAAGTTTTGAATAGATTGTGATCGAGTTTTGGTAAGAAGTTCAGAGTTTGAATGAGGAGCAGTGAAACTGCCTATACTCAACGACAAGAAGAAAGGTTTTCAACGTAATTATGATGCAAATAGCTAATTTAACAGTTTCACAGACTCATCACGCTTTTCTTATTCATTGGTGACGAAAAACATTTAATTTTCTTTGTTAATACTCTAAACATCTAATTGCCTATAGAGGTGACGATACCAAATATCCTCTCTTCAAAGCATTCACTTTAACGATCATCGTGATCAGCGCTTAGGTAAAGAGACAAGAATACCCAGTAAACAGAGATATCCACAGTTTTCACAATTCGCTGCATCGTAAATCGTTTCGATTTGTATCGATTGCATTAATCGATATGTTTATACGGAAAAACAATTGATGTAGGACAGAATATTGGCATTATGCCAAGCCTAATGTGTATGTTAATTGCTTCGACCTAAGCATAATGTCATGTAAACTAGTATTACTAATGTATTGATCCAGTCTTGACGCAATTGCTAAGTACTTGTACCTGGCCTACCGGTTCTAGCTTTGTTTTCTTACTATCAGGGCTTGTACAGTTGTGTCTGAAAGGGTAGCCACGAATCAGAATGTCATGTGACGTCACAGAGTGGTACAACAACGTCTCTAGCTTAATCTGAAGCAGACTGTAAAATCTAAGAAAATGCAGCCTATGGCATCTTAGGACTTTTTATCCAGTAATAGAGTAATAAGATACTTTGAGACTTGAAAACTACTTAATCACCTCTAGAAGGACTGCTGGTTATAACAAGTCTACTTTAAGATACTGCGTCAGATCAACCCTGCCAACGCCTCATCTTCCACACCTGTAACCCTACCTACCCCGATACAATCGCAGGACAGTCGACATCATTATATTCACAGCGAACTACTCATAAAATTAAAAACATCATGATACTGATCGGCAAACATCGGCAATCTTCGTACAAGATCGGGCCGCGATCAAATAATATCACATGTTTATGTTGAGATTCGATCTCTATAACATATTCTATGCGCTTGCGACGAATATTTTTCTTTACTGATATTACCGTTAGTGACAGTCGTTAACCTACGGTTTACTAATCGTGTTTTAGAGATTGCAATCTGTATGCAGTTTAGATACTTGTTTTCTCCCTTGGCGATGTCTGGTTTGAATGAGAGTACGTAATAAGATCTGGGAAATTAAGACTTCTGGTTCGCTGTCATTAGTATTTTTAAAGTCTGGTTCTGATAATGATCCTATTAGGTACGGGTTAATTTCTAAGTCTCATGGACATGATGTAAGAAATAGATACTACACCATAGGTCAGGGAGAGGCTAATAGAAAAACTTGACATTTCTTTAGCTCTTATCTTTGACCAATACAGGAAATATGATTGTGTAGAATTACAATTTAACAAATCCTGTATTATCTTTTTCAACCCAATCTTACAAGCCAGAATACTAAACGTCACTATCAAACCTAACTGTACCTCGTACTCGCAGTTACAGATAAAACCAATACCTCTCGTATACCTTCACCACGCATCATCAGAGAAATTTCATCCAAGAAAGGAACCATGCTATAAACCTAGCCACACTGAACAGCTCAATAAAGCAACCTCCTCATCCATCAGCCTCGAACAAACACCAAAACACAAATCGCTTACAATAACAGTTATAAAGTCAACATCTCACAGAAGTCTCAATTACCCTTCCCTCTTTCCCTCCCGTTCCCTCCCTGGTTTCCCATAGTGGTCGTGTGTGGGGAATCGTGCGCCATTACGGAGGGACCCACGAAACGCTCCGAGCTACCGGCGCTAAGAATTTCCCAGGTTTACCCCCGGGTTTAGGACGGGAAACAGTTTCAAGTTCATAGGTGTTGTATGGTCTGGGGACTTGAACTAGAAGAAGGTTTAAGTACTTCGGTTTGGATTGGAAAAAGTAGACATGTTACTCTATGTGACGTCTTCATCAAGTTGGTACCTACAGGGCTTTTGTGTCGCATGGCTTTCAGCCTATTTGGCATGTTATAAAAACCAAAACTTGTAACACATACGCACCCTTTATTTATAAACGTTGCTTAGTTAAGAGACGTATAAACGTTAAGACATATGTGCATATTAAGCACACGTTAATCATTACTTAACTTTAAGCAACGTTTATAAATAAAGTCCAGTCCGTATCTTGAAGTAACATTTAGGCCCGTACAACAGAATCTCACCTTAACAACCCGCAATCGGCCCGCGTGGTGGATTACGGCCCACTCCCTCTCACAGAGAGGAGGCCTGTGTCCCAGCAGTGGGAACATTATAGACTGATTATGTTAAGAACAGAACCTCACTCAAGCATTTGCCTGAATAAGTTATTCCCGAGCACGTTGAGGTCTTGAAAAGTTAGCTTGCGTTAATTACATAATGTTTTGCATTATTGATGATCATTTTCCGTGTTTCGATTCAGCTATAGATGAACCGTAAAAGACGATACTCTATATATGAGATTATCAATTGAAACTATCTTATTATAATAACAGCTTTATTCGCCTTCAACTTCTTCACAAATTGAAATATTATCTTTCCCTACAAACGAATCAAAGAAACTATCTGAAACAACCCTTTAAATTACAAAGCGGTTTCTTCTTCCCGTACAGTCTAGGGGAAGGAGACATTTGAACTTTATGGTCTCGAGCCTAGACCATAAAGTTCAAATGTAAAGCTTCCGGATGTCAAAAGTACTCAACACAGAATTAATTCTATCCAAGCAGTTAACTTGGAACGCTAGTTATATGAGGGGACAGACAGACAGATGATATTTCAAGATAAACCCTATAAAGATATAAAGAGCTTAGATAGTGTACCTGTTTGGGGACGGTGGGATATATGGGCGTGTGTTTGAGGCGGGTGCGTGACGGTTGTGGTCGGTTTTTTGATTGAGTTGTAGTTTGTTAATGAGCGATGAATTTACTTGCCTAGCATACTCGTAGCTGGTAAAAGTTTAATCGAAGGAATAATTTAGTCCGCCGATACAGGGTCCTAAAATGAGTTCCAGGTTGGAAAAATATTGTAGGTACCATCAGCTTTTTTATGTAACATGGATTGTAGAATAACAATATAAAGCGATGAAATAACGGATATTGACAGACTTTATAGCAAGTCATGTGTGTAGTGTAAACTGTGTTTATTTTTATCGTAATTTTATTTTGTTGTATATTTGCTTATACAAATAAAAAAGTACTCAACCTCAAAACTCAACAACGTTTCAACCGGCTGGCCACTTCTTCCTAGGCACGTGTCCATTCCTTATAGCGTCCCGTATATTTCTGTCTCGACTAATTAGAATTGCAGTAACTTCAGTATTACCGACCAGTAAAACTTTAAGCTCACCATTCAAATATGCTAACAATTATTTGGTTTACAGTCATAAGTCAGTCAAGTGTCTGAAATTAATATGGTACAGCCACACACATCGGTGGTAACAATTTGTCACTGCCAGCACCTTTATGACTTAGCAGTAAGGGTTATTTTAGTAATGCAACTGTGCAAGTTTTAGCACTGATGTGCGGTTGCCTGTACAATTATATTATTAATTATTTGTATTATTTATACGCAATGATTTTGTTTGGTTATTATGCGTAATGTTTAAATGCATGACTTGCAGATTCCTGTAACGATAAGCGCACATTGTTTCCTTTCGATAAAAATGTGTGTTTTATTGTACATAGTTAGAGTCTGGACGCCGCTTGCTGTTAATTTCAGTTGTCATTTGATGGCTGCTGATGGTTTGCTAACTTATAGAGTCGTAATTGTAATAAGTTTGTTACGCATATCCAAATATTTTACTTTAAGACGTCATTGACTGCCTAGCTTTTTTCGAACCATGTTGAGGTCAGCTTCCAGTCTAAACGGATGCAGTTGAATTTCACTGTAAGAAATATTTTAATTCACACATAAAATCCCGATTTAAAACTTAATCTAGAATACAAGCCATTACTAAAAAGCGAAGTGTAAAGTATGATCATAAGGTTATAAATAAGGCTATATGCTGGGCGGGCGGCGTGGGCGGGCGGACCGTGAGAAACCATTCGTTAAGGCTCCGCGCGTAAACCTATGTATTAATATAACATGGAAATAATGATTGATTCTGTATGAATAGTTATTTTGTGGCTATTTGTTTTATGTAATTGGATAGCTAAGGTTTTTAATTAGTAAAGTAGATTCATAGTAAATAACTTTGTATTCATACTGCACAGTATAAAACAACGGTTGTTTTTGATTTACCATTTTTATTTTAATGCCGGAGCTTGGTTTTGTTTATTTATTTAAAGTGCTTCCTTTTTGCATACTTAATGTGACATCCTAATAATCTTGACAATAATAAAATAAATAAATCAGTATTCAAAATAACTCAAAGCTTACTCCGGTCGTAGCACATGAAGTGTAGCGCAAAAATAATTGCTTAACCCTCTAAAATGATGAACTATCACCACCCATCGTAAACTCTAACCTCGACCCAATAAAGATTATGAAAACAGCCGCCTCTGCAACGGCGCAGACTTATGGCTTTCAATTTGAAGATAATCTTTATAGATAGTGATCGATACAAGTGTAACCAATAGACCGTCTGGTACATACACACACAAATAAATGAGTAGTGTGGCCAATGTGTTAAGTTGGTCCTTCGAGACGAGATACGTGGACAGAAAGACCAAATGAAATTCGTATGTGCGTCTTATACAATAACTGTTATGATGTTATGAATTATGTAAAGTGTTATTGCAAATGACAATGTACAAAGTACGGGTTGTTACAAGTTGTTTTATTAATTGTTGTATAATAGTGACAGCTAGACATGAAAAGTAAAGTTCAATGTTATCTTGATTTGATAAAACAAGAATGGAGTCACTCGCCATCTCAATACAAGTAAACATTCTCATATAAAATAGAACGTAGAAATGAAATAATAAATACAATTTAATACCAAACACCATAATTTATGTAAAATAAAGGGACCATTACCATTAGGACCAAAACAAGCCCTGCTAGACGCTCGCCATCCATTCAAGAACCGTAAGTTACTTATAATTCATTTGTGAAATAATATCTATATTTCAGGATCAGAGGTCAATTTACAAAAATGACAATGCGAGAACCCCGCATGACTGAGATGGAGATAGGAACCTCCATGAGAAAGACAAGGGTAGCTGTAGAGTCGTGCCAAACGCTCCAGGCGCCGCACTATGCAGCAATGATGATATTACTGCATAGATGCACTAGATTTTACCTTGAAAATTTTATAACCTGTCATATTGAACTTTATATTAAGAGAGACAAGGTTGAGGGTCTTTTGAAATTTTCGGAAGAACAGCAAAGTAAAGTTGGTAAATTGCAAGAAGTGTTCAAACGCATGGCTTTATTATGTGTTGAACAAAATGAGGTTATTAAGGCTCATTGTAATGGGTTGAAAGTTGAGGCTCTAAGGGATTGATGGAAACGGCCGAGAAATGGACCAAATACTAGGAACGATTTTTGCGAGATATTTTATGTTCTTGGTACTGTTGAGACGTAACAGTTACATCTGAGGGTTTTATGAAGAACATGTGAGAAATGCTCCAAGTTTATGGCATTACAAATATTCGACTGAACTTGAAAAGGTTTAAGGAAAACTTATTTACATGTAGATATTGAATGTCTTAGTATAGATACCTAGGCTATACACATTTTCGATTTAGAGCAAGCACAACTACAGAACATTCTCATGAAATAGAAAATTCATGCTTTGAAAATGAAGAAACAAAACAACATATATCGATTTAAATTAATGACTGAGTTAAACTCAAAGCAAATATTAAAACATTATTATGAGTGGTCGGTGCCATCGTACGGTTAACCTGCTATTAAAACTCGGGTTATAATCGTCGGTGATCGAGATCAAACAGAGACATTAAGAGCTCACAGTTAATGTTAATGTTGATAGAGATGTGCTCGAAGATTATTTGATTAGAGATACTTTTTATTTTATATAATTTTTATACAGGTTAGATTTTGGGAAAGTTATGCTTTTAGTGTTATCTCGGCGCCTGTGCTTAGGGTCATCTATAGTACCTACATAGTTCACAGTTTCCTTAGTACAGCTTGATTTAGTGTAAATAATTTAAAGATTCAAAATAGGAAATGCTTATATACTGGTTACTAAGATTTTCCATCACCAAAATATTACTTGAAATGCATTTACGCCACAGCATAAAACATTATCTATCTTTCACGTCAGATGTAACAAGAAGGAACCTTATTCAAAGTCGAAGTTTATTAACAATGTGTCAAAGGCACTATCACTTATCTGATTAATACTTAGTTGATTCTGTATAGTTTAACATAGATTAGTGATACACAAGGGCGGGGACAGTTGACATAGCGATGAATATTAAATTATTATGTTTTTTCATAACGGTAGGTACGATTCAAATAACAATGTTAATGTCTACACTTTGACAGAACAAATGATCGGTTCATTGTCACATTGAAGTGTGACCCGAATGACAAATATTATTTAACGAACATTTACATGACATCTGTCACTTCTAAAATCAAAGTACGAACGTCTGTATTTAATACATAGTATTCTATAGTACAACCCTAATGTAGTTTGTTTATAATGTTTCAAAGATATTAAATTACAAACAGCCTCGGGTCAAAAGTGATTGTATACAATTACATCTTGATTACAGTTTAACCTTTTGTTAATTACGGGAGCGGTGTAACGGGACGATTTTGTTTTAACTATTTTTAATAAGCGTGCGAATGAGTTTCTGTGTAATTATTCTTTCGAGGGCGCAGAGATTGAATCATAAATCGAATAAGAAATCTGATGACGCAACAGGAATCGATTATTGATGTTCAAAACGTGTCGACATCGCTTCACACCTCGTTGTACAGCAATAAAACAATATCGATTCCCGACCGTTAAGCACCAGACAATCGATAAAAAACAACTTGCTACAAATTCCCCGATGCGTCGTTCGATATTTCATTTTGAAAAAAGAACACTGGCCAAGCACGGCGCGAACGTAAAACAATTGAAGCATAATTCTATCGGCGTCTATGGCGACCCGAGTGACCCCGAGCCGAGCTCGCCCGAGAATAGCCGAGTGAATCCCGCCCACCCCTATTAGGAATTGCTCGGCTAATAACTGTTTTTAAAGGGATTTTAAAATGAAATTAGTTCTATTGCTATTAATAAAATATTCGTTTGCGAGTGCAGTTATCTGCGTATTTCATAGCAAAATGTGGCGAATGAGTAATATGACGAGCATAAAGTTTTAATGTGGCTTTTATGAAGCAACTGTACTCAATAATCCATAAATATCTGTTTAATGTTGTTGAAGTTACTGAATATACCCACAGCAAAATAAATAACCTTATTTACTTAACCTTCGTAATTAATTCTTGCTGCAGATGATAAATAGATCAAAACTTTTTGTTCATATCTTACCGTATTGTTCATCATGAACGAAGATGGAGAACATACCTGAAAAACAAACAAATAAAATTATTAAAAGTGTCACAAATTCTTGAAACAAAACAATACATTTTCAAAACAGCTAATCTTCCAATATTTAAACTCCAATAGCTCCTATTTACTCTAAGAGAAAGGTCCAGAACTCACAAAAGCTTGCTTATCCTATTTAACCCTCCCGTGCGGGGTGCGGTCAAGTTAAACAATGCAACGAGTCCCATCGACTGTAGCTCATGACAGGGGTGGATTGATTTACAACTCGCCACCCATTTTTGTGAATTATTTAAGAGGTAGCAATGACGGGATTAAAACGGGATGTTTTGCAAAGTTTTTTTTTATTTTCTTGGTATCCGGGATATTCCATTCATAGTTTTTGTAGGATTATTATGATACTTGATCTGTTTTACAGGAAAAAGTGTTTGTTTAAATCGGTTTAGCATACTTTCCGTGAGGATTTGTATCAGAAGTGTGGGTGGGTTATTTCATTTGTTTAAAAATGGTACTTGTTTTCCTATTAATTCAGTTGGTTCTGCATTCATCCTTATACATGCAACTATACAACAAACAAAACTTAACTAGTAAGAATAATTATTTCTTTATTTATTAAAACTTTTTGCATAAGTAAAAAAAAAATTATATTAACGTGGAATTATATGACTCAAATAATTAAATATAAACAATACCAAAACGAATTAAGCCCAACAATTATTTATAAAAAAACTAAAGCCTGCCGAGTACCTAGCACAATAATAGTAACATCTCTGGACACCCACACTACGCTATTACCAAGGCTCTAACAGCTTAAGTGCTGTGTTAATATACACTCACAATGCGCTCGCGCATTCAAATACGGTTAGCACAAAAATCATGGTACAAAAGATGTTTCCAAGTTATGACTGCGTTAATAGACCAGACGTGTGGTGGCATGTCCTGTCTGTAATGGGTGGTATCGACGAAAGTAGAGAAGTATGCGGACCGTGGTTGATTGGAAACCGTTGGTTTTAGTCATCGGTGAGTCAGGAAAAGTTTTGTATATTCAATGTAGGTGTAAAATTACGAGATAAAATTTACTCGTAAATGACAAAAATACCCGCAATACCTGAATAGGTATTGCGGGTATTTTTGTGTTCAAATGTGCGTAAATTCGTGTTTAACGATTTTTATTCAGAGCAAACATCTATAAAGGAAAACCCATTTTACGCAAAAACAGCTCATACAATTTTACACAAACAACTCAATTTTTTTCGTTAACTTCAAAAATAAACACAATTTACGATGAATCAATACACTTACTGTTTATGTGTCGTACTATCGCCGATAATGATCGCACAAACACAGTGTAGCGAAAGTCGCCGAGTTTCCAAATTAGCACGTCCAGATGACCAACGGATTGATAGAGGACGAATTAGCGGCTTTTGTTAGGCTGCCTGCACGCACGCACGCACCGGGCTAACAGAGACACCATGTTGTGGGAAATTGATGGAATTTTAAAGAAAAAAATAAGTTTATTGGTATTCTGAATAATTTAGCAAATTGGAATGTGAGGAAGTTTTAATACTGGTGTAGAGGCTTATTTGCTAGATTTTATGCCCGAAGTTTAGCATAACTAACGTACAAGTACCTACAAAATAATTATGTTGAGTGCAATACATAATAATATCTATTTTAAGTAAAACACTTAGCACACATCATAAAATTGTGAACAATTACAACGAATGATTTTATGCTGTGGGTTTTAAAGATAATCAAACAAGTTACATTAATATTCAAACGTTCAAGTGCATATTAAGAAGTTTTAGCAAAGACGATGTTCATTGATAGATATTATTAATATTTATGTTCTTCTCATTACAATTTATTGCATCGATTTGACCTGTCTGTCTTTATGGATAATAACAATATAAATTTATTTTAATGGCATTTAAGAGTTTTAGTTTCACTAAAAACCGTTCTCGAGGTAAATAAATATGAAGGTTTGAATGTAACAGTGCATAATCACAGTTTGTAATTAAAAGCACACTGAGCACTAATAATTATGTAAATACAATAAATTGGTGTAATTACTTGTTTTGTATAAGTTTTTTTTAGAAACAGCGATTACGGTTGTTTTTTTTACAAAATTGTTACAGAATTGAAAACATTTATTAGTTTTTATGATGAGTGATTGTGGATTTGTTTTTATTAAAACAGTTGCTAAATAAATATCAAACGATTATAATTGTTAATTTCTATAGAAAACGGCTTTAGATTAAGATTTTCGGTATACAATGTCACAATATGTTTGATTTATAGTATGGCACAGTTTCTAAAAAAACACTAGGTCGCAAAGAAAGCGGGTTGGTAACAAAAACCTCAATAACTTCCAAAGTATTGGAGCTAGCTTTATGAAATAAAGACGGTATTATAGATAATTGTATAGTGCTTAAATTAATGTCGTAAAAATCAAGATTATGAAGTTTATTTTGAATAATAGTAAGTTAAGTTAAAATTACCATACTCACTAGATTTCGAAAATGTGCTACGGTATCAAATAAGCAATTTTTACACATTTTTGTATTTTGTATTGCCACCACGAGCTGTTAATACAGCTGTTATACGGTGTGGCATCCTTTCCACCAGATTCCTGAGCCGATGCTGAGGAATATTCTCCCATTCCTCTATCAGTGCTTCTTTCAGTTCACGAAGCGTGATTGGAGCGGAATTTCGCTGGCGTACAAGTCGTCCCAGTTCGTCTCAGTCATGCTTGTTTATAATATAAGCACCAAAAAGAAACCAAAAGGATTTACTTCTTCCTATATTTGTAATAAATAAAACTTTAATTTAGTTTTGATTTTAAAAAGATTGCTCAAATATTTAAAAAGTTATAGCATTTTTTATAACCGACCCGCTTTCTTTGCGGCCCAGTGTATGTTATTATCTGTCAGGGTCCATAATGATTTCAATATTTTAATTTCTGAACCAGAAGAATTATATAAATAATATTTACAATAATATTTATAAGTTTTAAATATGAATATAAAAACGATGGGTCGAGACAAACACAAAAACAAACCTCCTAACTTTTCAAAACAAAACAAGGCGTAATACTTTTTTCATATCGTTTCAGTTTCAACCTTCTTTAGCTTTCAAATATGGAATCACGTGCTTTACGCCAACTTTTCTTGAGATCTTTATTATTGTGAAGTCGTGTTCTACATGTATCACAGTTGCGTGCATCAGGGGCACCCTACAGATCATTTAGCGGGTGATATTACAAGTTGTTCCGACGCTTTGTTAGCACTTTTACGAACTCACATGAAAGTCAATTGTATGTTATTGTGTTCTTCCGTGTTGCCTGAGAATTTGGGCTAACATTCGCGTTTATTAGCTCAATGGTGTTTTAGAATGCTTAAGGATGGTCTTTTTTAAAATTGTATTTTAGGCGCGTTGAGTTACATTATTCTCCGCATAAATAAATAATAAAATGGCGCATTCTGTAAAGGTTGTAAGTATAAGCTTTTATAACCGATTATTCTCATTCTTTGCTTCACATTTTATCGTATCTAGATCAACGAAACTTACTCAACTAAAAACACTTATAAATCTATCCAAAGGTTAAATCTATTTGAAAATCTGCCCCAGACACGCCCCCAATTTAAAAAAAACAAACGCCACGTTATTGTTTTAATCCAATCAGCAGAATCTCTCTCCAGTGTGATGATAACATACAACATTTCACACACGAAAGGTTGTTCAGATTAATGTGTTTGATAAATGGGTAAGCAGTAATCGAGGCTATGTAAACATCGCTCTGTTATAATATATAATTATTGAGTATAAAGGTTAGTGTATGACCTAATGAGATTAGGTTAATATCATATTGTTGTTGTTTGTAACTTTCAGTATAGGAATCTAGTTCAATTTAATTTTAATAAACACTTTGCATGGGCCCATTATCTCTACTGACTTGAGATACTACGAATAGATTTGGAATAGACAATTCATTTTGTGTCAAAAACAGTAATTTAGCTAAGAGCAGAAGTTCAGAAGAAAACCTGGACACTTGTAAGAAGAAGGAGAATATTTTACACTTAAAAACTGAGGAAAATAATGTTATGGTTTAAAATTGAACTTCCATAGGAAATTATTCTGTCAAAGGACCAGACTTTTCGGTCCTCTAGACATAGACTTTACATTGTAGACTCATAAGTAAAGCATATTTAATACAAAAATAAGGCACATTACACATTTGAATCCGCGGCGTAAGTCGTGGGAATCTCATAAAGCGATTGACGCGCTTCGTTATGTAGAACGATCTGTAATTGCGATGTACGGACAGCAGTATAGCGGTAGCTTTACATCGCTTTTATTGCTACAATATGTTATGACTACTGATGTTTTTATTATCATGTCTCTTTGTTGAGAAATAGCTCAGAAGTGGAATCGTTATTTTGTAAACATTAATATATGGCTGTTTGATGTGTTAGTTGCATTTTATGTGATGGCAGTGATGCAAATAAAAGTTGATTGGTACTGTAGTTGTGAGGAAAGTAATTTTAATATTAAAAGCAAATATGCATGGTATGGTAAAATTAGTTTTGTACAACGACAATAAAAACCAGTTTGTTAGTAGTTAGTAGTAATACTAATAAATCATCGCACGTTCCCAGTAATTTAAGTCAAACAAATATAAAAGTTCTAATTTAAACTTATTGCGTCGATGAAGAAAATAATAGCATAATAACTAACGGAGTTTGTTCTTGGGACAGCCGGCTAAGACTTCTCGCCACGCCTTTATTATTGAACTTTAAACCCTTGCGAAGTTTATGTCCATCGTAAGGTACTGTTACTTATACCCGACTTAATATTACTGCTATAAAACAACATGAGAATAAAAAAAAAACTTTCAATCCTGTTCCTTCTACGCTCCGTTTTCCACAAGCATAACGGTTTTTAATCAGCTAAGGCTATAAGTCTATAAACCCAGAAAAGTTAAATATTACGAGGCTAAATAAAATAGACCTATCATCGGACCGTTTTATAGTACAATTATTCATACAATAAAGCGTAAAATCCATGACATTTATAAATATACGATCGATTTTGTAACCGATTACGAATTCAAACATCGATAAATCGATTCAGCTCAAAATCACGCGGCAATCAAGAAAACATACAGTGATCACGAAATGGACAATTATTGGTCACAAATTAAATTTCATGGCGTGATATCTTAGTCGCTGTTATGTTGTCCGTACACGCGATCGGTTTGATACGATATCATCACGCTAGTTGTTATGAAGGGTTCAATTGCTATTGAGATAAATGTCTTTGCTATCGCTCTTCAGTTTTTGTATTAGATTTTTTAAAGTTTGTATGACGAACACCTGTGAATTATAACAAAAAATAATGTTTCAAAATTATTATTATTATTAGTTATTTACTTATTGGATTTAGTTCTTGTGTGAATTGTTAAGCAAATAAAACCTTATGCGTCATACTTAGAGGTTAATTTCATTGTACTCATTCATGTGTTTGCGTCACACTAATATTGAATCACAATTTTTACGAACCTATGACGTTAATATTTCTTAATGAGATCCTTCCAAAATCAACTGATCTGGAGTTAACTGAAATTAAAAACGAAAAATTATAAAGCTTATAATATCACCAAGATTGGCAGTTGGCTGATGTTGTTGTTTGTAACTAGTAAAGACCCCAAAATCCAATCTTCATAACTAAAGCCAGTTCCCCTGGTTGTAAATAAACAGAGTTAGTATAGTTGTTAATACAAACACGTTGGAGACTTGGAGTGTACCAATTATGTGCGCATGCGTAGTTAGTGGCCACTTAACATGTTGCGCTGTAGTGGCTGTTGCCTGGAGATTAGCTCTGGTTGGGAGGAAAGTATCTTAATATAGCCACCTTGTTTTTATGTTTGGTTGTTTAAAGATGGTTGTTTTGTTGGTCTACCTTTCCAGAAGAAAGTTTCTACCATTAACTTTATTGCGTTTAGAGAGTGATCGCACAAGACAGAGAGGTTTGGATGGAGAAAGGGAGGGATTTATGCCCAGCAGTGGGACGCGATGTAGGAAAACAAAAATATAGCAACAAATATTTGTTATCTTGTGAAAAGGCTAACTGAAATATACAGAACCTTCGCAGATCGTCATACTTAATTATGTACCTATCATTTTTTTTTTGGCGAATAATGTGTCTTAGATTATCACGACTAATGACGTCATTGAATGTTATTGTTCTATTGATACCAATATTAAATTAATGCTGCTTTACAATAAGATACACAAAACGGCAATTTAAATGCACACTTGAATCTTATCCTTCATAAAACTGGCCTTGCATGTCCTATTTAACAGCATTTTTTCCAAATGTTTGCTTCTCAAAGTCTCCTAAATCCTAACCTCTAATCATAACGACCAATCACGCGTCCCGCATAGCTCATTAGACCTCATTACCACTTGTGAACACCAATGAATCAATACAAACATTTACCAACTTTATAACACACTGATAAACTGAAATCCAAACGATTATCGCCGTTAACAGTATGGGATTAAAGGACCGTGTGATTGGGCAAATCTTGAAAGGTAAGCTGGTCTTTTCTAACCCGTTGAAATGTCGAAATATTTTCTTACTTAATTCCTTCAGCCTGATGCATTACTAATGTAACCGAACGTTCTGTTGGCACTTTATTGAAATACCAATAAAGGTGATAATCCAATGTATTTCATTTGTCTAACTAGGATAATATTGTTAGTCTAAAACAGTGATGTTTACATTACCAATAGTTAAATCCGTGATTAAGTTTGTCCGTTCGTTAACGAAGGTGTGATATGGGTTGTTTCGAGGTTAAACGGTCGTTTCGAAACAAACCATGTTTGGTTTATGTATTAGTGTTTGATTCTTTGGTTTGTAATGAACATGTTTTAGATGAAGGTATTCATCACGATTTCTCTGTAACCAAAAGTTAATTTATTCTAATGAAAAAATGGTCTTTTTGGCATCGGTCCTAAGATGACCTCTGAATCCCTCATAATCAGCCTATAATGTTCCAACTGCTGGGGCACAGGCCTCCTCACTTCGAGAGGGATTGGGCTGTAATTCACCTTAAGGGCCCAGTGCGGGTTGGTAGATGTCACATGTCTTCGAATTTTTGGTTCTAGGACATGCCGGTTTCCTCAAGATGTCTTCCTTCAACGTTTTAAGAGAATGAAATCGGTAATCGGTAATGAAATTATTTACACAAAGTAAAGCGCCTGGCTGGGTTCAAACCCACGACCTACAACTTGTAAGTCGGGGCCGTTACCACTGCTCCTCTGAGTCCCTATGTACAAATAATAAAATTTCAATTTTATTACATATGACTCTATGAGCGAGAGAAAAAAAGCACGAACCATCCTCATACTTCATAGGATTGTAAAGTGACAAAAGTTGTGATGAATGCTTGGAAGTAAGCAGAGACATTATCGCTCAACAATATCAAAAGATGACGTTACAATTCTGAAAAGCATAAGGTTAGAAGTAGATACTTATGTGACAGGTGAACCCATTACCAGTCTCAATTGAGATACAACGTGGGATCCACTTGGTTTCGCAAGTCAAGAGCCAGGGTTCAAAGTGAATCGGTTCGAACGTGGCAATAGCATCGTTGCTCTAAACATAATAATTGTGATTCCTTGCACCACATGTCTTAGTTATTTATGTACTGTAAAGTTCAACTTTAATACTAGCGTTGTTTTGTGAGTGTGTTTCCATTTGAATACGGTATTTGTGGATGAAATGACTCAGCTGGTTGAAGAAATGATGTGTATTATTTTTGATTTAGAAAATTCTAAGGCTGCCAATCAGTTTACACCTTACCAATGAACCATGCCAATAGATACTACGCTATACAATGCAAAATATGCAGGCGAAAACTCTCTCGGCACATCATTCTTCACATAACACAAACAGATTTCTCTCAATCCACTGTCAGGTTGTAACACAATTAACATTTTTTTTATTGAAGATGGGTTTGCTCTTGGCTCTAGTCTAGGTCCGTGGAGACAGAGACAGAGTCGACAATGGAGTGAGCTTACCCAGAAGAAGCCTGTTCACTCTCACTTTGAAGAGATTAGGGTTGTATGCGTTCATAATACATTGATTGTACATATTTAATATACGAATTTATAAATTCCCAGCCTGTCATAAATCGTCTAAGACAATAGTTATTAGTAGTTTGAATGTTCATAAAGCCGTGTCGTATTGTGTAATGGAATCGTACATGCGACATGACGCGAGTGATATTATTTAATTTCGCAACAGCACAGGGCGAGGTGAAGACGTCGGTTATTACGCGAAATTACCTTTTAAAATAATTAGATCACGCGAATCTGTTACGTGATCTACTGAGTTCAATTTGCGGTTTGTTTTTGTTTGTAGCTTTGTTTAAAGTCAGAATTCTGGTCTCCTGAGGCATTTGGCAGTAATTTTTATGTTTTAGTCTTTTGCGTCTTGTTAGTAGAACACTTGACTTTGCAGGTTGATAATTCCGTATGAAATTATAATGCTTCGTTGAAATTTAAGTTTCATAATTGAAACTGATTTTGTTTATTGTAAATTCAATAACACTTTATTTGCTCAAGTCCTTTTTATGGTAACATTATTAAAAGAAAATAGAATCTAAATTCAAAGGCAAACTGAATCGTATCTTATGACCACAGAAATGACCCAAATTACTAACTCTTTATGAAACATGACTTATTACGTCTGCATCAGACCGTGACATTGTATCACAGTAAGTCACAGCTGACTCTTGACAGTCGCTGCACAAGTTCGCGGGTAAAAGTGAAAAAATAACATCGCTCCAGTTCTCACGGGGCGGTCGAGTGTTGCTGTTGTATGCAAGCGTTTGAGACATAAGCGGTTGCGGTTTTACTAAACAGAAGTTTATTTTTTTCTAGTACAGCTTCTTAGGCGGTGATTCGATAATCGGATGAAAATAATAATTGAGAGTGAAATTTGAAGGAGGCATTACGCTTAGGCACATTTCATTACATGAGAGAGATACAGAGATATAACTCTCTCTGTCTCTCACACTTAATCTGTTTTATTCATTATTATTATTATTTAGGAAGTTTCACTTCTATCAGGTGTGCGGTGCTGCACGTGCAATTTATTTTGGTTTTAACCAGATTCAAAATGCAATTCAGTGAATTATTAAACTTACGAAACTTTGTGTAAATGGCAATGATGATTTGATTTTATCGATAGATATATGATAGATATTATTATTCTCCGAACATTATTTTCGGAGATCTTTACAATTCGATAAATGCCTTCAGCTGTCACCGTTATATCGCTCAATTAGAAACAGCTGTATCAATAATGGTACTGTTATAATCAATTAACTCGTTCACTTCTTTTATTACATAAGCAGCCATAACTCAAATATCTTCATCGGGTTTTCCTCAAATGAAATGTCATTACATATCGTCCATGATGTAGGAAACATCATTAGATTGCCATTTACTCGTTATGTTTAGCAACACAAACGACACATATAATTAAAAACTGCCGACGAATAAACAAGAACACGATAATATGTGGTTATTAATTATGTGGTTGATGACGTCATAGTTAAAGTAAAGTTACGTCCTAACGTCCAAGGTAATAATTGGAGACGTGTTGTTATAAGACAAATTGTCGGACGGGTTTTTGAAAGACACTTCCTACCTTGTCGTAGTCTTATGTTATAATAATGGACTGTTGATTTAAAATTCTATTATCTAGGTTACGCAGTCTACTAAGTTGTAAGTAAACGTCCCAAAGGACCCCAAAAATGTGTGTTAAATCCCTCCTACTTACATGAGACAGTTTATGACACTTATATAGTAAGGTACTTCCAATACTCTTTCACAAATTCTCAGCATGCCTTTTTTTCTTGTCTTTTAAGGAATAATACCCACATTCCCGCTACAGCTCATCCCTCAAGCTCCAATAACCGCTCAGCCTTGATCTTGCTACCGTCGCGTAATTAACTGCGCCAGTTTACGCGGCAGCGGCGCGTGCGCAGTGACGTCATCCATTGTTTCGATTTAATTAGTTCAATGTTGTGAATGAGAGGCTGGAAAAAAGTGGTGTAATACGCGTAGATAGCACTACAGTAAGTTACAAGTTCATGTACAAGGAAAACAACATTGCTTCAGGTGAGTTTGTGTTGAGTGTGGTTTCATAGGGTGCTTTTGTTTTTATTGTTACTAGAGAAGAGAAAGAGGTAGAGAAGAGGTTATGGGACGAAGACTAGGGTACATACTACTCTATTAGACGTGGTGAATATTTGGGAGTTAAGGATTCATAACGTGCATTTCATCTATATATGTAGTTTTCGTTATGTCAGTAGCTGACGAAACTATATATTTGTGAGGCGCTCGCTATACGGGATTGAAAACAAATATAATATTGCAAAGTGTGACCTAAGTGTGAACGGTGGCATAGACAGTTACACAATCTATTTCAACCTTTCAACGCTACCTTTAACCTTTCAAAGCTAATTACTTCAACAGTTTCCCAATCCCGAAAACACAAAAATCCAATAAAAATCGTCAATTGCGTGCATCCACGACCTGAGATTGACAGCACAATGTGGCGACCATTATTTGTGAATATCAATCATGTTCAGGATGACACTCCGTGCCAGTAAAATTGAAATTCTATCGAGTACGCATAGTAGTACCAAGTTATGGCTACTTATTACGGTGGAGCTTGTTTAGTGCGCACGATGCGATGCCGACACGACCGCTCTGCGGTGCTTGTTATTAGTATAAATCTTTTGTGAAGGTTTGGTAATTGTCGAGTGGCGGAATTGCCATGCAAACTAGGTGTATGACCGTGTTTCAGATTGTTTATTGAATATGTTGAGGTGGTTTATGGTGGTTTACGGGTTAAAATAGAGATTGTATATATGACAATGGTCAGTAATTATTTAGAGAGGAGATTTCGTAAAACAAAGGAAGAAGATTTGGGGTCTAAATACAAATGAGAAATAAATAAATTGAATAAATACTTACAATGTAAAGACTGACTGACGAACTGTTAACTGTTAATGGCATTAACACACGTTAAGGGCTAGAAGTACGGTTTTAAAAATCGACTCCAAATAACGATGCCATGAAATCGCACATATTAAACAGCCCGTTTTAGATAGCAGACGTTACGGCGCGCGGCGCCCATAGCATTCACACTCAAGTTGAGTGCGGAGGAAAGGTTGAGCTTTATGCTCAATAGAAACAAAACAGTTACGTTATTTCGACTGTTACGAGCTTGCCATTCTTGACGTCTGCTGTGACAGGTAGGAGAGGAGTTTGTACAGAACTGAAGAAACCTTTTGAGAGAGAGAAATGAGAAATTGAACGGTTGACGATCTTTGAGCTTGCGGTGTTAGAGAGAATGGTAGTGAATTGAAAAGTTCAGTTCTTTCTGTTATTTTTTAAAAACAGAAATTATGGTTTTGCTTATTTTCAGACAGTGTGCTGTTTAATTACATTATTGCTATGTGCAACTAATATTCGACGTTTAATAAAATTATAACTTGTAAAATATAATTTGAGCTTTTACTGCAATGTTTTTCTTTACTTCCAGTAAGCAGTTTTAGGCTTTGTGGTACGTATTCTTGTTCCTCCAATTACAAAGATAAATGTTTACGAGAGCATAATTACTTCATCTTGTCAAATTACAGTCTAGCCGATTACACACGCATAACTGTCTAGTCTAGGCAATAATTTTACAAAATCTACATTTCCTCATTCCTAGAGGTCTAAGAGGTCCAACATTAATTACACAGAATTCAAATTAGCCAATTATAAAATTTCAGTTCGTGATAGATCGAAACGAAAACAATTATTATAAGCCAGTAATTAATAACCATAAAAATCGAGACCATCTTTCACCACTCCAATTCTCAAAACACTTTCGACAAATAGAAGGAATAGAAATAATGAGGCTGTCATCGATAACATTGACAAATTAAATATCAACATCTATTACAATTTTAACGATAGAGTCGCAACAAACAAAACTGAACTTTACCGTGATCACAATAGGAGTTATGTGGATGGTAAAGTTTAGTTGGTGAAACACATGAGGAGCGAAGATAGGTAATGTCAGAATTTTTGCCACAGTGTAATTAGAGAGAGCTCTGAGCAAGAGGTCATGCGAACGGATGGTAGAAATCGTTATTTGGGACCGTCTGGTAGGCTGTGGTGCAATATGGTTGCGATGGCGGATAGAAGTAGGTATTTTGGAGGTTACAGGATAAACGTGAGATTATATTAGATAAAGTAAGATGCAGAAAACTAACAATATGTTTTAAAAGACAACGTGACTTTCATTTTACCTATTGCAGTGCAGTAGACAACATAAAGTAACCTCAAGTTAAACTTTAAAATTGAAAAGAGCTGGAAACATTTCGTAATCCTATATTGTTAGACAAAGATCCTTAAATCGCCCTCACTTATCGCCCCGCCATACTCTTTCAACTCACACCACAAACCGCCAAGTTTCGTTCATAGTTAATTAAAATTAATAATCGTTAACTGACCATCGTATTGTAAATTAATGATTAATAAATTTCAACTGCGGGCTACTTGAGGGCGAGTGCTGCTAATGATGTGCCTGTAAAGATCAGCGGTCACAGGGTAAGACGCGGGGAGACGCGATGAGAAGCGGTGTCGGGTGGTTTGTAGAACGATGTTCTTTAACGCGGCCCACGGTAGGAGAAAACTGGCTGAAATCGTCGCGAAACGAAAAGCGTTATGCCCGAAAAAGCCCACAAGGCTCGAAGGCGTAAAAACAAAAACTTTTGTCACTTTAAACTTGAGACCATATTAGATAGCTCTGATTGAATACATAATATACACCAAAATGAACTTTGTTCCAATCTGGTGTCCCATGACACCTCCCGTATTTTTTATATTCTTTCGCGGATGTATTTTTGATACCAAGTTAGTTATGCATTCTTTCCCAAAAAAATCTACTATTTTCAATGAATAGATGCTGTAGGTAGTAGGGCTTTTATTATTTGTAAAGAAGCAATCAGACGTTTAACTTAAGTAGCAATACATGATATGGATTAGAATTACTTGAACAAATTGTCTCAGAAAGTTATACAAGTAAAATCTTAAATTTTTGTGGCATGACCATTAAAATCCACATATCATTAATTTGCGAAAACCTTGAAATAATTCAAAAAGAAACATTTTTGGGTATGTTGATCTAAAAGTTCAAAAGTAAGAGGGCGACGAAGCATAAAGTCACATCTTTCTAGCTCCCTCATTTTTAGGCATGTCGTTTTTATAGCAAACATAATAAAATTTGCTGCGTTCCCCTGTATACCTAACACAAAATTGCAGATTTTTTAGTTATGACACCCTTCTTGCCAATGATCGATATCGTACACTCCATGCTAATACAGTGAACATTAGTGATAAAAAAAAAACAATAAAAACCCATTTAAAAATCTTGTAATTCTTTTGTTACAACCAAACAATTCGCGCTTAACATCAGCCACAGCATCTTTACGTCCCATGTCCGCTCCCCCTAAAGACACAACAATTAATTTTTATTTGTGACGAGTGAAATTAATATTTTAATACAGTGGCGATAGATACTTAATTGTTAATATGTCTGTAATTACTTCAGTTCTGTTGACGGCAACAGTTAGTTTGAAATTGTTTTTTTTGTTATGGGTATTGTCTTTGAAGTTAGCTTTTCTCTTATTCATTTTTTTTTATTTGGCTATAACATTAACGTGTTTAGTATCAGATAACTGTACCTGGATTTAATGTCAAGAGATTTTTTTATATTTTATTATAAATATAGGAAATTATTTCTGCCTACTGTACAGTAATTCAAATATTAATATTCACCATGTTAAACTGTTTCCATTTATAATATTTACTTAGTTAGGAAATTATAAAATTTAGGTATGTTTATGGTATTCTGTCAAGGAAACTTACAGTTTACTTATTACTGTGTTCTTAAAATATAAAATTGAAGGCTATTTACAAGTTTCCGCCGATACACACTAAAACGAAAAGGGTCAGTACTAAATACCTATAATATAAATGAAAAAAATGTAGGTATACGATCGATTAATACGAAATACGTTTAGACGCAAACAATTACTTTCCCGTGAAGAAGCTCTTCACCAACAACTGCTTGCTGCTTTATACAAGAAGTAAATTAAGTAATATCTAACTATATATGTTGTAGGTAGTACGAGAGTACATGCGGTGATAGTAACATCGGATCAAGAGCAAGTAAAGCATTAAAGAAAATCGATCGTGATTCCTTGACATTCCCTTGAAGGCGGCTACAATCGACACAAATCCGAATATTGCGGATACATCACGAAATTCCAATAAAATATACCTTCCTGTACATAAACAAGGGCGCCATCTGTAGCCAATACGACAATCAATGCGACAGAGTGTAGGGATGTCCTGGGTTTATCCGAAAATCATTTTATTTTCGAGGAAGTTTTGTATTAAGGAAAAATAATAATGTGTCAAATATTTAGTTATGTTTACCCTTTTGGCAATTATTATGCTACATGACACAGATCAAAGTCCTGTGCAATCAATTTGCTCTTTCTAGTTACAATAAAAGAGATACCTTCAGATTACGAGAAAATTAATGGGTACTAAAATAATTATTTTAAAGCGTATGTGAAACAATTACCTAACATTGTATTTATAATACAAAGTGATGTTTGTAGACAAAAATAAATAATTTGATGAAATATGTATAATAAATAAATAATTTGATGAAAAATTTGATACCTAAATCTATCTGTATTGAATATTGATTTTTAGAATTTATAGTATTTTTTAAATTTATTTAGTACTTTACCAGTAGGCCAATTCTCGTACTTAAAAAACGTTCAAATTCAAGTCGCAATCTCATCTCAGCGACAATCGATGTCAAAAACCTGTCAAAAATGTATGTAAATTGATTGTAATTTTGACAGATTGAGACTGAGATTAGAATGCGAACGGTCTTAAAAATACGGGAATTGCCCCTCTGATGTTTGAATTGCTAGAAAAACCCAAAACATCCGCACCAAAAAACCGTCAACATCCCTAGAGGTGTACCGAAAACGGCGCGCGATGTAACATCGAGGCCGAGTGGTTCCGAGCGCTCACGATTTTACCCGAATGAAGTTGTACCTATGTCTGTCTATCTGTTCGGTTGTGTGTCGCGGCTGCTAACGGTACGCGATTTATTGGGTATGTCCACACGTCGATACAAAGGGTTGCTCCGTTTTTCAGGAGAATTGTCTCGTCATAAACGAACTAGGGTAACTATTATAAAAACGTAAATTGGTCACGTTGTGTAATACTTTTTAGGTTTTTGTTTTCATGATTTCAGAATTAGTCTGTTTTAGTTGAAGAGATAGGTATATTTGTCTGGTCATAAACAAATCTGTTAAAAAAAAAATGTAAGTCGTTATTTTGAGAGAAGAAGAAATGAATGCTGTTGGCAGTACCTATTATTTTCTAGAGCCAGGAATACTATTTAATGCCTACCCTTTACTGCTATGATAGTTTCCTTTTATAACAATAATGTCATATAAAGACCCAAGAATTGCATAAAAACTAAAAATAATGTAAAATTGCTGTTCGTATGAAACGGAAAGTAGATCACACACGCGATGTGCACGTACGAGTAGGTACTCTTTGTTTTGTTAGAGAGCTTATACACTTTACATATAGTGGGAATTACCGGAGACCCGAGTGTTTGAGCGATCCTGCTCTGTTAATAATTATGATTGTTTTTGACGTATGAAATGACAGCACAAAACAGAAATTACCTAGACAAAATGTCGCCAATTAAAATGTTATAATTATGTGGCAATTGGAGTGCATTTAAAGAGATTTTACAAGTGACGAGTGAAAATAAATCTAATAACATTGCTGATTGGTTGATTTCTTCACCACGACATGAATTAGAGTCAGAAAAAACATTTTTGTACAGATAGAAAGAATATGCTTTATTGTACACCAACATTTAACAAAGCTCATTTACATAACCATTAATATTCAGGATACAACGGCGGTCTAATCGCAAATAGCAATATCTACCAGTTATCCTTTGAATGGACCTTTTATCTGTATTTATTCCCTGCCAAGTTGTAAAAAAAAGGTAAAGACACTTCTATTAAACTAAACCATATTCATACGTAAGCCGCTTCTCCGTTTGCCCTACGACCGACGTTCCGTCGGCCCGTGTACACGGGCTTTTAGTTCCGCGATTATGATGCCTGTATCCATTAGGTGGCATTACGCCTGCGTGGGAACTGGACTGGCCTGGGAAGGACAACGCAGCAGATTCGACTGGGTTATAGGTGGAGAGCTTGTGTTCGACTGGGTTAGAGGCGGAGAGCTTGTGTTCGATAACGTTAGAATGTAATGTGAATTGGAATGCTTTGCATTAGGCCCCTAAGAAATAATAAAGATTTAAGAGGGGTTCTATACTGATTACAGTCTTATGTTTAGTTGCTCCGTGATTTTTCATAGCAAGCGGATGTACCTACCTACTTCTTTTGATCACAATTAGTTCGGTTTTCGGATCTGTTTTTAATCAGTCGTTAATGTCTTCGAGTAATTACCAAAATGTGAGTTGCAAACTGTTTGGGGACTGCAGTTTGTGATTTTGTGCACAAACTTATACCTGCACCTACGTATCTAAACAGTTTGGATACTCAAAGAGATATAGGAACTAATAGGGCCTGAAGATGTTGATCCAAAAACAATTACGTAACAACTATTGCTGTAGCTAATTGCAATCAGTTGAAGTGACTTACGCGGTCTGATAAGCAACGCTTTTTAATTATTACACCAGACTTGTAGTTTTAAACGATTTGAAATTAAGACAGAGCTATTAATACGAATCATTTTGTCCGTTAAACTAATTAAAAATTCATACATCTTGGTCAATTCGGAAAAACTAATAAAATTGGCAATTACTCACATAAATATAAAAGTCAACTTAATTATTTTACAATATAAATTGTCGGTGAACTTCACAAAATAAAGATATAAGTTCTAATTAAGTAGCCCTACTGGTATTAACATAAAAGCCTACAGAATTTCACCTCAAAACCAAAAACCAACCCTATACTTTAAACTTTAGAGTTCAATATTCTTAGTCTCCATTTTCAGATCAAACGTTCTACCGAAGTAGGGGTAAAAACACCTATTTTTTTCATAATACTAGTACAGTTTAATTAATGTGCCTTATAAGAGCAAAGCGGTCCACTTGAATGAAAGCAGATCAAGTAATTATACAGTTTTTTTGTCACCAATGGCGTCGCTTGGTGGCGGAATGACGGAATCAACAAGTACCGGCTGTTGTTTACGCCATCTACTTATAAAGTGGATAAGCAGAAGTGCCGGGGAACAAAAACATCCCTTTGAACGTCGTGGAAGCGGCTACTGTTTGATCGGTGATTGGCAGGCGATGTCTTTAGCTAGGTATTTAAGGACTCAAGTGTTTTAACAATGTGAGAAAAACTTCCGTTTAATTATTATATCCACGTCTAGTTCAGAACACAAGCCTCTTAATGAAGGCCACAATTAATGATATTGACATAATTACCACGCATGATCCAAATAGTTGATCACAGCGACGGCCTTTTAGGTGGTGTTAGGTGCAATCCAATTTGACTTCTCGATCGCCTTAGTGTTTTAAATCAAATCAAAATATTTTATTTCACATAAACCTACATGGGCACTTATGAAATGCCACAAGCTAGGTGCTGGCTTGAGCGACTTCTTCGCTATAAGAAGAAAGTTTGGTCCCAGTTAGTTATGAGTGAATTTTCACAAGACGCACAAGAAACCTTACCTAACAGATCTAATAATTTGCTTGGCTTCCAAATAATACCAAAGCAATATAAAAACTCAACGCTCCAACCTCTCCCAAAATACTAATACGTTTTTAAATGCTCTCCAATTTCCTCACCGAAAGTCAACAACGATGGTTGCGACAGCCAAAACGCGACTTCTGCCAACCAATGGTTGTTGGGCAACCGATAATTCGACACTTGAACAATTAGGATTTGAAAAGAGTTTAAATCGTTAGCGCGCGACGTTTGGAAACACTTTGAACTGATTTCTGGGTATTTAACCGAGTTTTTCTGATGGATTATCTTTCTGTCAGTTTGACAGACAAGGACAAAAGGTTATAGTAGGTACATACTCGTAACAATGGCTCACGTTGATTTTCCGTAGAACTGTCTAGAAGAAGAAAAATTGGTTGGACGATTTTCTTTTTCTACGTAAATTGTTTACCTCGTTCGTGTATTGCTAATATTGACCTAACCAATTGTCCCTAATCTTAAAACAATAGGACTGCTTTTATTGCACGTGTTCTGAATTTAACGAGGAAAGTTTTTACTTGGCTTTTCTTTGTAGCAATTGTTGCGGTAATTTTAATCGACATTTTGTAATGGCTCAATTATTTCAGTGGCTTTTTTCCCAGAAAAGAATTTTGAATTAAATTGATGTTTTCTTCTACAAACAATAAACTAATTACACTATCGTTTCTTTGAACCTAAGAAGGGAAACTATTAAATCATATGCAAAGTTGGGCTGTGCAGATAATAGGTCGATTTGTAATAATTATGTTGCATAAAATTATCGATGGCAAGCGTTGCATTGTGGATTGTCGGCACGCAAGCAACCGACGGCATACAATATGGTTAACAACGGCAACCCACTTGGGTGTGGTTGGGTTCACCACGCAACTGATTAACCGACGGCAGGTGATATGGTTAGCAGCAGCATACTTAAGTGTGGTTGGTTAACCTTTTCGTTTATGATTAATTGTGTTATGTTATGCTGTCGATTTCTTGTGAAAAAGGCCTTTTTTAACTATGTATTATTTTATAACCAAAGATGATAGCTAAATGAGTTTAAATATAAATTCATGGTCATCAAATCAAAATTAATTTCTATTCAACACTAAATTTCACATATCCGTACAGTACCCTACATATTATTTACAAAAGCAGTAAGTATTTTAAGATGAAAACGATATTGAAAAATGTAAGTAAATCAAAGTAAGTACCTCCATTTTGAGAGAGGCCTTCGTCCAGCACTGCGATTGGCTATCGACGATGGTGGTGGGTTACATAGAAATAAAAAAATAATTTATCGTTAATAGAGCATTGATCTAGTGTTTCAAAAGTATCAAGTAAGTTGAGGTTCCCAAATCGACTTTAAAATGAAAAATTTAAAGGGGTTTGATGAAAGGAAATTGCTATAATTAGAGTAACGTCCACGGCGGTACATAAGCTTTTTCCAGGTTAGGCCATCAAGTAGCAGCTCGTATTAAGATAGTGACATTTCATATAAGACGACGTTTCACTATATATGTGTTGGGGTCCAATGAAGCTAAAAAACTAAAGAAGAAGAGTCTAGTATAATATAATATTTAAATTACTACGTGTGAAACCTTAATAGATCTCACAGCTTCACACGAGGTAGGCTGTTACAAAAGTCACATTATGGGAAAGAACCTGCCTCTTCTAGAATCGGTGCATGCCTAACACGAGCTACATATGATTTAATAAAATAACCAATGACCCAATTAAATAAAACGTTAAATCGATTCAACACATAGAGGACCACTCAGACAATTGTCATTGTCCATTGTACATAACCCATTACGTGTCACAGGACAGAACTTATGTTCTTATACCAACCGTGGGACAGTTTCCCACGACGACTGCATTGTCTCTCTCATTAGTCGCTATTTTTTTTAATAACACTTTATTATAAGCATAATGGTCAATTGTTCAATAGAATTTCGATTTTTCAACGAGGTCAGTATGATAGATCGCGGTTGATGCTGATACGCACGGGTAATGTTTCGTTTGATTTTCACATGATTGTTTCATGTTTGAATCAATCGTTGAATCAATCAATCGGTTGGGTTATTTGACTGATTGGAGATTGATAGGGGTTTTTGTGCGTGTTTGAGCGAATCTGGGTATTTGATAGATGTGTTATTGATGAGTGTATGGCGTATCATGTCCGCGGTAATTGGCTTATGTTTAGAGCCAACAAACCTTTGAGTTGGCTAATTATTGCGCCAATTATTTCGAGTGATAATGATGCATTTTATTATTAATCAGATACAGATAATCATAGAAGATAAATGAGTGATGAGTGTCACAGTTCGTTCGTTAATATAATATAAGCATAAAGACAATTTATTGAACTAATCTACGATTAAAAATATACACCTATTAACGGGTACCTACCTACAAAATATACCTGTTTTTATAAACTGCCAAAACTATTCATAGTTCCTAGAGCTTTTGTAAAGCTTACGTAGCTACATCTAGCATTTGCATCGGTTGAGCATCGATAACGTTTACTATAGTTACCGACAGATGGCATCACTAGTCTGTTCCGTTGCTGAGTATTTTGCTTTTGGCAATAAATAGTGTTGTAAATTATAATTAGGTACTACCTTTATAATTTGAATTTACTTATAGTAAGGTACATTTTATATTTTAAATTGTATTTGCTGTGTCCAATGATGCTTAAGGATACTCCGACACATTACATTTGTCGCGCAGGGTACCGGTGCAAGTTACGAATAACTAAGATGTGTTGAGAAGCATTGGAATTTTAGGATCATAAATGATCTTATTTCTGTAAGAAGGTTTGCACAAACACTTTTACACGTCAATCATATTTTTTTTAAACTAAATGAGACCGGCTTTTCCTATTTGGCTACTCTGAGAAGAAAAGCCGAAACAAACTCAGAGGTCTCAGTCTCTTTTAAAGATTTTTATTTTTTAAATCTTGGTCAGATCATGTGAAGGCTATGTAGATCGGTGTCTGAAATGGCCTTTTGAGGAAAGAACCACACAGATTGAGTGGACCTATCCAGTCAGGGCACGCAATTGTCAGCAATCGTGCAGCTCTAACTCAGAACTTAAGGAGCTCAACGATTCGACGAAAAATACCGAAGAAAGGACATTATTTTGAGTGGCGCACTCAAAATAATGTCCTTTCATAAATTACTCAAACCTGCTAGATCATGATTAAACTAACTGAGAAAAATACATAAAAAGCAATGACCGACATAGATGTCACATTAACAATAGTTAATTATTGAAGGAAATAATAGAAAAGATGTTTTAGATCTATACTGGAGCAATAAATAAGTCATGAACCGCATTATGTATCGGAAACCACGGTATAATAATGTATGCATTAACAATTAGGTAATATTTTGATTACTAGACAGATTTCATAGACAATCTCTGAAAACAATTGTGTTCCTTCGATAAATGTTAACAGATTTTTTTTATTTGTATCAGGCATGCACAATTGATGAATTAAAAATATGAAGGTCTTTCCGGAACCTATACAGGGTGTTTGGCGCATGGACCGACACAATTTTTCCAGTGATTTTGGAGGTCACTAGCTAGGTTCTAACCATACACCCTTTGTCCTAAATTTCACGGTTGGTTACATATAATTTTTGTTTTGTAATAAAAAAAAATACCCAAAATTTTTCCTTCAATCCGAAACAAGTTTTTTGTTCGTGAGTGTAGTGGCAGTGATACAACTGGTTGCAAGAAAATTCCTTACAAACTTCCAAAGTTTATTTTTTTATTTAATGTGTGAAATTTTACAACTTCTAAATTCTTTAATAAAAAAAATTGGGACAAAGGGTGTATGGGTAGAACCTAGCTAATGACCTCCCAAAATCCTGGAAAAATTGTGTCGGTCCATGCGCCAAACACCCTGTATATTTAACATCATCATCGTTTCAGCCTGCTATCGTGCAATGTTGAAGAAAAGAGCCCAATTACCGCTGCAAAAGGAAAGATGGAAATTGCTATAGGTAGGTACCCGCCATGATTTGGAAACGAATTATTGATCGCATTTTATTCTCTCCCCTTTCCATGCCTCTGATATGATACCTCTATGGGCACCAAATTGTTTCTTACCCGTTGCAAGCGCCACGCCGCGATTATAGATTATGGCTGTACGCAGGCACCCCCTACACAGATACCTACAGCAAAAAGTTTTATTCTAATATGTCAGATCTTATTACTGAGACATTTTTAAATAGTTTTTTATATGCAGGCTACATTTACGTAAGTGTAGCAATGCAAACTATCAGCTTTATTGTTGGTTTTTAAATTAATGTGATACAAGAAATAGGTGTTGTTTTTAAAAATGATAAGTGACTTCAAGTGTCATCGGTCATGCGTCGGTCACGATTCACGGATGTTGTCTAATTTTATATCTTAAAGCCCATAAATTAGCAGACGAGGTGCAAATAAAATGGTATGTAGATTTATAGTGCACATATCGTTTTATATGGATGAGTTTTTGGAATGTGATAATTTTAGCACTATTTTCGTTTTCGTATGCCTTGAGACCGGCTTTATGTACCTAAGTTAAACAAAACTAGAATAACTGTGAATTTGGCATCCCCATTAAGTAGTCCCTAGCTTAAAATATTAGTTGAAGCCGACGGTTTTAACGAATTCTTGCTAATCTTCTAAGCGGTATAAACCTTTTTTATCTGATTAGCTCGAGGTCTGTCTTCAAGACATCACGACGAACTTTAATTTTTAACAGCGGATTTAAAGATCTTGTCCAAGAGTCGTATAGATAACACAACTAAAGAGAAGCCGTTAAAGTTATTCACTGCGCGTATGACACTTAGATTCGGTCACATATCATTAAACTCAATATCGACCAACAGCCATGAAAATGAGACGATAATATACCAAATAAATAAAAAATACATATAGGTCTGAATTTGTGGCCGGTCGATGACACTAGGCTCGCTCCCTGTTACATGGCACTACAACATAACTAGCGAAATGTTGGTGTACTATAGGTGTACCTCTGCCTCACCCTTCGGGAAGTACAGGCGTGATGTTATGAAGTTACAAGTATATATTGATACCTTGTAATTACAGGTATATATTTATACTTTGTAGTACTGGTCTGAAACAACATCCACATAAGGTCTTCAGGTCCCAATCTAGGCAGAGCCTGTACTACGGTAATCTGATGACTGATATACATACTTATATACATATACACACCCAGACACAGGTCAAACAGACATGTTCATGCACACAAATGTTTGACTTGTCCGGGGATTGAACCCGGTATATATTAATACCCCCAAATTATACGATGTTTGATGACAGAAGAAAATTACGACTAAGCATTAAGTTTTCGGCGTGCGCCGACGCACCCAGTTATCGTGTATCCCTATCAGTCAGGTTTCCCTATTTATCAAAGAAGTGTGTGATTTGAAAATAATTGTAATACTAGACACGCTTTGTTTACAGTTAAGTAGACCTACCTGGATGTAATAAGCCCTGATTGGTTGAAACTATTTAAATGAAGTATTAACTTGCATTTTTACAGTTCAAGTGTTTTCAGTACAAAAGACATAAACGCATTCAAAACAGTGTAATCCGCAAATATTGTGAGCAATTATTCATTTATGTAGTAAAATACTAATAGTGCCTTAAAATAATAGTGTCAGTTTCACACTTCACTTAATAATAAATGATAAGAAATTGATAATTTATAGAATCGCCATGTGACATTTAAACATTTGAGATAACAGAACTCATCGTGTCTGCATTCCTGTTTTTCTAATCGAAGTATTGGCTTATTATTAATGGTAAATAATAAATAAATCATGTTATTTTTAGGAACAATCATTGCGTTATTTGTATGGTAACATGTTCAATCCGCGGGAGGCGTGGTCACAATGTATCTCATTTTAGACTCTAACGCCTCTTTTCATTAAATTGAACTTCATTCGATATTTATGTTCGTTGTCTGTTTGTTTAGTTCGATGTTATATTTGGATTTAATAATGCATTTCAAGTAATAGACTACTAGGTCTCGCAATTTCGGGATTAAATACTTTTTATTATTTATATTTTTCGTGTTAATTTAATACCTATCGATAAGTTAGATAATTTTCTTAAATCATGAACACTTGAAAAATTATTCACAAAATTCCTCAAAGTTTGAAATAGTCACAGTGTTCCACTAAAAGGCTATTTTGCACTTACATGCAATGTTTATTTACGACTTTATCGACAAACGTGTGTTACATAATTTTCGGGGAATGCGTTGAAAGACTGTTGTTATCGATAGCTTAATGAAATAATTAACAATTATTGTTATTTATAATATAATTTTGAAATTATCAATGTATCGGGAAATGTGCCTAGAGCGCACGTTTATGTCTTTTGTAGAGAGAGTTTCCCGAACCGAGTTCCGCCCGCGTATGAAGCTGGCATATTCGTACATGCTCAAAATTAATAATTACAGCTTTCTTTATTTTTATTGATAGTAAAATTATTCATTTTACACGGAGTATGTATTCGTTTTGATATGCACTCTATTGTAAAAATATTTAAAATTTAATTTAGTGTCTAAACGGATGAGAATAAATTATTAAGAGTTCTTACATTTAACTAGCCTATTTGGAGTAACGCTACAATATTTTAAGTAAACAACGCTTACCTTGGTATCTTTGGTGTGTGCACAATATCAGTAGGCCGCAACTTTCCGAAAAATCCCACTGTCACTTCACAATAAAAAAAATTGCTTTAAATTTTTTAAGTCTATAAAAATTTCACTACGACCCTCATACGTGGTACTTCAATTACGATATATATACTATCGATTTCAAATGTCACAGTCCAGTCACTTTCGATGAAAACAAACAAACGAAATGTCGCCGCGTTCAATTTACATCTGACGTATAACTGAAAACGCAAACTGAAAACGCGACGATGCAACTACCGCACTGCTACGTTTATTGTCTATGCTATTGACACATCATTTAACAGTTTTTTTTATAACAATCTTTATTAAATACTGCTCTAAAAATATTTTTTGAGCGGCACACTGGCATCTTCTATTGACGGGATTGAAATCGCGCGGCCGATTTCATTTTCGAAATTCAAAATTTTTCGAACACAGGTGGCGTGTAGCAGCAGCGGCGCGCGCGCACGAATGCTCACGGAGGTGGACTCAGAGCTTCGAACGCTGTGGGGGCGTGGCTAACTTCTAACGCAACATCTATCTCTCGTGCTGTCCTTGTCTGGCGTGTGTTATTGGGAATGCTTGCGTCTCCTTCTCTATTACCGGTGCGTTACCGGTCCATAGGTACGGTTTGGTGGGATCGCGTGAACTTTGCCACTGCGCCCGAGCCTCGTACTGCGATAAATAAAACGATACGCGACGTTATAGATCGCGGCGCGATAATCGTAACTCCACAGTTTAATGCGTCGCGTCGCCTTTTAAATACAACATATGCATTTTTGTTTTTAATGCGAGTGTGTAATTATTTAACGTCGTGCGATCACAGTATCGATTGACATCTATTAAAAACAATGAGGTTCGACTATTTCATATTTTTGTTCATCTTAACAAATTGTGCTCTTCTAACAGCCAATGTGACTTGAATGGCCTCACGATATGTTATAAAATAAAACAAAACCTAGGTCTTTGTTGTTAAAAAATTAATGGTTTATTTATTTTTATCTATTTTATTGATCGTTCAAATTATATTGCAATTAATTCAAGTTTATTGGAGTTATTGAACAATTAAGGGTAACATGTTTTCCTACAATAATCGCTGATAAATAGATCGGTCTACCTATATATAGGTATCACGGTATGTATGTAGGTACTAATTCTGGGAAATATTTTATGTCACAAAGTGCAAATCATTTAACAGGAACCCTTAAAACAAAACGGTATAAATATTACTTAAAAATGAACTAAATCTTAACAAAGTCGCCCCATTAACGAACAAGCTTACCGTAATAAAACTTTCTTTTGTGAATAAAAAGCTTTTAAAATCCTTCAACAATTGTTGCAAAACTTTTTTATGAAACAAACGTAGGCTGCCATTTTGTAATTATAAAAGTTAACAAAAAAAAACTTTTCGTTTCTTATCCCCGTTTTGCTTGCCGACGCAATTTCGACATTCGAAATTTCTAACGTTTATTTTAGATTCAACTTGTAGGCTATGTTATTTATTGGCATGAAAAATAATTATGTTGACTTTAAATAAGATTTTAAGTTGGTGTAATTTTCACTTTTCTGAAGTTAGCTCTTTTGAAGTGTATTTAAAAGCATTGCCATAATAGTGATAAAATAATTAATACTTTGTGTAAATTATTTCATCACCACTGCTCTCAAAACGGTGAAGGAAAACATCGAGAGGAAACCGGCATGTCCTAGAACCAAAAATTCGAAGACGTGGGAACATTATAGGCTGATGATGATGATGACGAATTAATATATTTGTGCTACCAGAAGGCCAAATCCCGTAATTAAAAACGTTCAAAATCTAGTCGCAATCTCATTTCAACGACAATCAATGTCAAAATTTTTACAAAATTGTATGAATATTTAAGGTATTTTTGACAGATTGAGACTGAGGTTGGAACGCGAACGTTTTTGCAAATACGGGAATGGCCCCTCTAATAAGGGTTTTAGGATGTTTCATAGTACCGTTTACCGTTAGTAGTAAAACCGTTTTTAATCATCGATTCTCGTAGAAACTAGCGATTCTTAATCAGATTAGTTATTAGTTTGTTTTGTTGTTAGTTTTCCTTGTTAATGACGAATAATAGAATACTCTTTATTATGTACACCATAAAAACTACAGATATTAATGTAAAAATTTTACACATGGTGACACAATGGGCGGTCTTATCGCTACAAGCGATGTTTTGCAGACCACCTTTGAAAGGATGGACGTAATTGAGTTTGCAGTAAAACAGAGTTCATGATGTCGTTAAAATTTTGAATCCTGAACAATCAAGAAAGACCACTGTCTATGGAATTAGTTTTTACTCAATTAGGTATGCACGTGGACTTGACTTTAAATAAAAATACCTACTGTTATCTTATAAAAATAGTTATTATATAGATAAATATACGTAGTTAAAATTAGTAATTATTATTGTCCTTTTTATTAATTTAGTACCAGGTGTAAATAGTTAGTTGTGTTAAATATTGTAAAAGTTATAGAATATTTATAACAATATAATATGTAGTAATTATTTAACTTTATATAAAGTAAAGTGTCATAATGTAGGTTTCTATTATCATTACTTGCTTATCACCTCGCGCAAATAAATTAATCAATGAGAGATTAATTTATCATCATTGAAATTTAAATAATGAGCTTGCAATAAGTCATCTTTTATGACTGACTCCTCCAACACGGTCCGTGCCACCTACCTCAGGAGTCAGGGCTTCAATTGAAAATGTAACACCTTCTATATGTCAATTAAATATTTGTATTATTACCTATTTATTTGCATCTTAGCACTCTTCAATTATAGTTGAACTGGACTTTGCTCTGAAGGAGGTAGACATAGTGATGCGCGGTAAAATATAAGTAGCTAAACAATATAGCTGAAAGTGACTCAGTGTGTTTCTGTGCAGACACTTGATAGATAGATTGATAGACTAATCTTTTTTTCTTACCTTTTTACACCTTGTGCGATTATCAATTTTTGTGGCAATCACGGTGACTGACGTAAGTGTCATCAGTAGGCCAATTCTCGTACTTAAAAAACGTTCAAATTCAAGTCGCAATCTCATCTCAGCGACAATCAATGTCAAAAACCTGTCAAAAATGTATGTAAATTGATTGTAATTTTGACAGATTGAGACTGAGATTAGAATGCGAACGGTCTTAAAAATACGGGAATTGCCCCTCAGATCTACTGAGCAATTGCTAGGAGTATTGTCATTACACTAGCTTTAGACTACGGCTTTGCCCGCATAGCGGTCGGAAATCATCCCACGGGAACTACTACCGGGATAAAATGAATTGTATGTCCTAAATCAGGCCTATCTGTGTGCCAAATCTCGTTTTTGAAATCTGTTCAGCCGCTAGGGTGCGAAAAGGTAACAGACAGACAGACGTTGTTACTTTCACGTTTATAATGTTAGTATGGATATTGTATATTGACCCATATTATTTGTTTATTAAAACTTTATGCACAATCAAAAAAAAAAATACTGCACAAAGGCGGAATTAATGCCTGAGGCATTTTCTACCAGTCAACCTTAGGGTGATGCAGAGATATACCATGGCAGGTGCAACATATGCTGCATATTCAGTCTAGCTCGTTTCTTTATTATTTATCTTAGTTTGTGTAAAGAGCAGAGACGGGTTCTTTCTAAAGAGTGCTATCGTAAACTGCGCTAGCGCTAAGCCAGGCTCTAGACAATATTGTGTTTCTTTTCTTCCGACATTTCAGTGCGACGCAGGTGCTGTGTTGGCGTAGAGTTGGACGTCTGAACACTATGATGACCACAAACCAGTTTAATCATTAAATTATTACCTCAACACTTTTACTTTCTATTGTTAGGTACCTATTTGTATACCTTACAACCTCACCTCACATCAATGGTAACATTAACACTACGGAAATCGACCTTAATTCTACGACTTAAGGCGCTGTCAATGTCAAATAGTAACAACTAATATATCGGTTGATTAAAAAGATTCCAAATGTATTAAAGCGACTGTTTGACACGTAAAGTAATCTACACTTCTATAGTAAGTATCCATCACAATCGTTACCCTTTGAAACGAAGTAACCTCCCACCGTCATTATGTTGATTTTAAACCTGCACTATAGAAAATAATCGTAATATTTAGCATACATGAATATCTAGCGTATTTACCTGGTATCTGTCATAATTCAGTATATGACTGTTTTACATAATGCACGCGCAAGCAGATATTATTTATATTACTTTAAATATTATACCAAAGGTATCTTGATTTAGAAGAGTATTTCGCGAATGTTTGGATTAACCCGGAATTATAATATGTCCCGTCAATTAGATTAACATTGTTAAGTAATCAATGAAGCTATTTGATTAAGATTTTGCACTTGTTCGCAATGACACGGCACCTTTAGACTATACTTTACGAAGATTGATCTCAATGAGCAAAAGGTTAACGAAAGAAGTAGTGAACGATGCATTCGCAAAAAATACGACATTTTTATTAAGAGTATATTTTAACTGTACACTAACTGTTTACTGTGTGCTTTTAAACGAATTAAACTGTTACCCAATATTTTTGTTTACAAAAACAAAAGAAAGGAGGTCCATTTTCAAATTGCAACCCTAAAATTCGTACAAACGCTGAGTAATAAAAAGGTGTAAGTAAAAAATTGCGAAACACCGATAAACAATTCGCAGAAAAGAAATTTTGCGCAAAACATTAAAACAGACAATTTTATATTAATTGTTTTATTAGATACTGTTATGGACAGTTAGTTTTACAAACGGTGAACGTTTTTTATAGTCTAGGGTAGTCCGGTGCCAGAAGGTCCGTTACTTCGTACCCGTGACGTCAGGCAGGTCCTTTTTTTGACGTTTGTAAAACGGGTTGGAGGCCTGGAAGAAACATTTTGTTTTTTTTCTAATGCGTTTCTGATAGAATCATCTTAAAGAGGCAATCTGGTGATATATACATTTTTTTTTATTTCTAACACATTATTTTTTATATATTTATATGCATATTGACAATCCTTAAAATGTATGTGTTTAGTAATATTAAATGGTGAGTAATGCAGAAGCCATCTACAACTATCTAACTCAATGACAAAGATTACTAAGTTTAGCAGCACAACGTTTATACATAAACGGAATTATGATCAAGTAATGAATCAATTAATATATCGCATCGACATATTATCTATTTTATTTCCTTGTGCCGTTCATGTTTAATGTATTAAGGATGCAAACCGGGCATATCGCCAATATTGTGAGTATTGTGACCACTCACATCCGTGAACTCGATGGGGTTTCTGATGTGATACATTGTTCTTACTCATTCCTGCTTTTTACCATAAAAAGTATGTAGAAGTTTAAGATATATTGTTTATCTCGTACTTTTGTGGAGATTAGATGTAAGTTTTACTAAGGTCGTTGTTATATTACTACAATAATAAAATGGATGTATGTAAAAGCTTTTTACGAGTCTTTCAAGCAATTTAATAGCTACGATGTTCTCCAATTCCAATATTAGTGTGCTTATTTAAACGTGCTTAAACTCGCACAATCATACACTGAGAAGTTACGAGTATAATGAAAGAAACACTTGCATTTTAAAGTTACATCTATTTCAAAAACAACTTATCTTTCCCAATACCAACAAACATTAATAAAAACGTACCTACTATCACAAAAAAAAAACTAAAAAAACTGGAGATACCCCAGTTTCAATGTTGACCTGTACTAGTAAATCATGCTGCGACTTAAACTAAATCCTTACACGACAATTTTTTAAATAAATCTATTTGGTACATAAATCTTTTGGTCGAGATTAGATCTTTATACATCTCAATTTTATAATAAATTTATTGGTGTCGGTGTACTTCGTATATTTATCGTGGTAGTGTACCTAATATGTCGTTATAATAGATAATGTTCGTATAGGTATTGGGTAACGGTATCCATTTTGGTATTTTATTTTGGACGGTGAAGTTGTAAGAGTTTTTGAGGTTTCGTGGGTTTTCACGAACAATTACATAAGTACATATATTGGAGCCAATTATTTAAGCTAACAGACTTAATATAATATTAATAATATGTACAAGTACCTATATAAAAAAGAACGAAAATAATCATAGGGCATCAAAAAAATTCGTCCGCAACGCTGTCAACAGGAAAAGTGCCCCAAAGGCTGGCAGCATTGCCACGTTGTATGCCAATTAAGTGTTAGGTTAGGTTAGGTTAGGTTAAAATATTTATAAGCCTTGAAAAGTCGTAAGTTGTTACCAACTTACCGAGTATAAAGCGGCTCTATTCTCAATAATGATTGTATTTTTGATGTATGCAGGTTGTATACACAGGTACCTGTGTATACAACCTGCATACATCAAAAATATACCTAGTCCTAGGATGTTCGAACGTAAACGAAGCACAAGGAACTTGTGAGGATCGTAGCACGTGGCGGTCTCTAGATTCGGCCTACACTCATGAGAAAAAGGAGTGAATTTATGTATTTATGTCGTGTATGTGCCTAGTCCCCGATAAAACTTTTGAAAGCAGCTCATCTTCTGCAGAAAAATAACTTATTTTCTGAAAATTGTTTACTTATTTCATCTAAAGTGATGAAACAGATTGTGTTTTAGCATCAAAATGGAAGCTTGACAATTTAATTTTCAGACTTTTAAGCGAGAATGTTTTTAAAATCAATATCTACATATAATAAAACCAAGTCCCCCCGCCTCGTCTGTCTATCTGTCGGTCTGAACGCGCTGATCTCTGGAACTACCTATGCAAACTAACTTGAGCAAACTATGTGCTTAAAAGGAATCTCCCTATTGTAACTAGAATAAGTTATTTAAGATTATACAATAAACATTTTTTTATTTTATTTGCGGTATTTGAGACATGATCAGACTACGACCCTTAAGAGTCGAGTAAAAAGAAGAAGCATAATTATAATAGTGCGGCGGGCAATGCGCAGCGACGCGGTGCGTGCGCGTGGGTTGGTTGCCGAAACACGCGGACGAAGTCGCAGGAAGTAGCTAGTAAAAGATAATTATGATAGCGCGCAGCGATAGGTATTTATCTATTTTGAATGCCAAAATAACACGTAATTCTCTTCTCGTATGCATTAAGTGTCAATAAATTCACATTGGTCGTCTTAATAGCTATTTTAGATACAAATAAGTAGCTGCAAATTACATTAGGTATACGATATTTAGTCACCAAATTGAGACAATAAATTGACAAATTATTTAAAGAGATGTATCTTTTATGCAAAATTATTAATGTTTCATATTTGATTATGTGTTAGTAATCTAGTTTTATGTTTACATACTGCGACATTGAATGCAAAATTAATATATGAAGCAAAGGTCACTGTACCAAATATATAATACTATTGATCTTAAAACGACCGTATACTAGAAACGCCACAATATTGTACCGAATAGTTATAATATTGCACTCAGTTTTACAGGTACTTTCTGAACCAATGTTATACGTTTATAACCAATAATATAATAATTTTTATAATAATAATATAATAAAGAGCATTACCTTTCCTCTATACTGTGAGTATTTATATATATATATATATATATGCTTATATATTTTAGCATTATGTATTTATTTAAGTATACATGTTAATTATTTTTATTTAGGTATATTTAATATTTTAGCTTTAGAGTTCACACATTCATATTTTTCTCTTCTTGTTCTCACGCACTATTGTCTATGTTTCTTTTTTACTTCTCCTTTCGCAGGTCTGCTGGAAGAAATTTCTTAAGAAATAAGCAGTACCTTTGTACTCAATTTATAATTATGTCTTATCTCATGTATTTTATTGTGTGTACATAAATAATAAATAAATAAATAAATTTTTCAAACATGCAATGTGCAAAAATATACAAATATCCATAAACAGTATGTAAATAATAATTAACCAACATACAATTGTATGTTTGTTATATATATATATATATAACATATCAATAATTAACCAACATACAATTATTTCTGAACCACACCTATAAGTACAGCTGCGGCCACATTAAATGACCCATTTCTATATGAAACTAGACTGTGCATTATATTATTACAAACTTTGCATCCTCAATCAAATCCTACGCACTAGTCCTAGATGTTATTCCACAAGGCTATTCAAAATAAAACCTCTCTCCACGGATCCCCAAAGCATACATTCCCAGTTAGTATTAACACATTTCCGTAGAGATACGAACGACAGTTACTGGCTGTTAATCCGATACGCGATGCTTTAGGGAGCTCGCCACGATTTATGAACGACACCGTGATTAATGGGTACAGCAGAGTATGTATGTCCGTATAGCATACTGCCCTTGGAGAGATTTTGGGAGGTTATGTATAAAATATTACGATTGAGTTTATTTATAGCTCCGTGGTGAAGTATTTTATGTACAAGACTGGATGATGCAAGGAAAAGGGGGATGATGAAGAGCGAACAAAAAAAACAGTTGAGGAAACCCTGCAAGGAAAATAGGAACAAAAAACAGCCTAATCAAGCTTTAGTAGATGAACATAAAATATCTTGAAATGAAGCAACATTACAAGAATAATAATCAACATAATTTAATATTAGATGAATCATTAGTCTGTTAGTCAAAAGCACAAATAAGAACAGAAAGAACTGTGCAGTAGTGAGCAAAAAAAATATCCTCAAACCTGGTCACCCAGTCCAAATCCTTACCGTTAAAATCACTCCAAATTCCCAGTTGACTTACAAGTTACAAGTAAACCAAAAAAGTTGGCAACGTACAGCAATATTTCAAAAACTGCCACATCCTATTCAGGAACCCAGCACGTGTTCTTTACCTGACCCGAATATATAATTTAAACATCAAAACAGAAAAAAAGATATTACCATTAATAATGAAACCACACCAGTTCCTGCTAACGATGTTTTTAATCAGGATCAAAATAAACAATTGGAGACGTGACGACTTCTGTCATCCTTTCTTTGAACTAATCCTTTGGGGATGGAACTGGTTTTTGTTAAGTTCGTTTTGTAGCTATGATTTTAATCCGTGAGAAGAAACGTGTTTGCGGAATAGCATTTAGATGAGGATTTAAATTGTCTTTATTTAAGGTTTCCGATTCTGCTAATAATGCTAATATCTAAATACAGTTAGGTTAACTACTGAGTCACATTACGGCTGACGGTGGAGATAAACGTGATTATAAAACGTAATCTGCAGTAACTCGTGCTGCGTTTTTGGTATTAATCTTCTGGAACTTGTTGAATCTTATATTCGTTCGTTCTTAATTAGTTTTTAGAATTTTGCAGAGTTAATTATCTGTACTTATGACATTCTTTTCCGTTAGAGATTTGGGTAAGGTGTTTAGATAGTTATTTGTGATAGGCAGATTGAATTGACCGTTATTCTCTTGTTGTCAAGTGTGATTTTATATGCTTTCAAGTCCAACCATTGAAATATTTCCATACCATTCCCAACACATACCATGAACAACATTGTCAATTTCAATTCCAAACGCAATCTCGATTCACTCAGCGGACCCATCCTCGCCAATACACAACACATATATTTCAGCATTAAGCCTCACGATAGCATTGACGCGAAATTTACTATTACTACGACAAATTTCCTTATTTAACGGAATCTACGCTTTATCGGCACTTGAACCTGTGACCCGGTGTAACACACGACTACTTATATCCACGGAGTTATAGCTGGGTTATGAGTAAGCGCGCAAATCTTCTGCGAGTCTAAATTATTCATTTAGATAATGGGTACAGTTAGTTTTATTGAATTCCCATGGAGTGGTCGGTTTATGTGGTCTCTAGTGTAGTAGGTTCAAAGTGGATTCAGTTTTCTGTACCGTTGCTTCTTTTAGATCGTCGCAATTTGAAATAGGTGCAAATATCTTATTGATAAGTCATACATACATCCACAGATATTGCTTTGTCCTCTTTCACATACGACCTTTCAACTCTATCGATGAACTTTGGATCTACAAATCATACCTCATTAACATTTCGGAAGTTATGGGCATGATCTAATACATTATAATTTTGTTACACTTCATCATTATTATGTCCATATTCATCGCCCACAGTCCACTTCTGGGCATAAGCTTTCTTTTATTGACTTAATCGAGATTTATTCGTTTAGTTCCTTTACGTAGCTACTTCCTCTAAATATCAAAGCGTACATACTTTATTTTTTAATTTTCATTAATACTTGAGGTCTTTGGAGGGGTTCGTGGCTAAATTATTACAGTCGCACGGGTTGATCGATGGCTAAGCTACATTTGCCGCAGTCGGTTCGTGGATGGGTGACCATCCATAACATATCGAGACACCTCTGTGCCTCGGAAAGCACGTCAAGCCGTTAGTCTCGGCTGTCATTCGTAGATCTTTGACAGTCGTTACGGGTGATCCGAAGCTCAAAAGTCTGACAGGGGTATCGTGTTACTCAGTAGCTGGATTGTAGCGGTCAATTAGGCAGCCGCTCCATGTAAACTACTGGTATTCCTGCTAATAGCTGCATTCGGTTAGATTGGAAGCCGACCAAAACATAGACGGGAAAGGCTAGACAGATTGTTTTCTTTTAGTTGACGTTTTTTTAGCCTTTCATTGAGCCTAGCCACATACCGAGTGGTTATTAGGTACCTGCATATAATATACGATAATAATATTATTTTTGATATGTTTATCAATATTACATTTAATGGAATTGGTTTAATGACTTAATTTAACATAGTTTTAATTCTACCAGCGATTAAAATGAAGTAAAATGTTTTATGACTTTTTTACATATTAACAAGCTTAATTAACATCGGCTTATGCGTTTAATTAACGTTATAATATTTCTAACTCAAAGATAGAAGGCATACTTTTCACTGATATTTTTTTTGTGTCTTGTTAGCTAGTTAATTTAGTCATGGAGTCCAATTGTTGCTTTGAGATTATATTTCAGGATATTGTCAACTTATTGTCGCTGCACCCATTCAGTGAAGATTCTAAGTGATCCTAATAAGGTCGTATCTGATCGTAATAATGTCGCAGTCCCCTTTTCATTCTTCTACTTCTCTTCCAAAGTCATCTTTAAATTCATTCACCTTTTTAAACCTATTAGAACAGTCACAATAAAGCTGCAAAAGCGCGTTATTTCCCTCAAAGCGGCCGATCTAATCCTCCATTACACTCTGACACTTATCCCTAAGATCGTCTAAAATATTTTGATACAATCGCGCACAGATAAATGTTGTCAATTTATCAATCGTCCGCTTCAATGCGATGCCCTCCGATCGCTCTGATAATTCCCGTACGCTACTTTATCTTAAGATTATCACGACGACTTTATTTCGATATATTTTTTAGCTATTTAATTCGTCCGATTCTAATGCGTTGCAATTAATCAGTGACTACATGATAGAATCTTCATACAACCGGTTCCGATTGATATTCGGTACTATCCGCTGTTCTCACATCCTTTATGAAACGGTTTGAGTGTGATTGTACCACGAGATAGCGTTTGAATCATAATAAACGAGTATGTGGGTAATTGAAAAAATATTTTCTTAATGAATTACGATATCAATATTTAATTGAACGATTGAAAGATAAGATCCAGTTTAGCGTGGTAAACTTGAGTTTATTAAGGCAATTTGGTTTAGAAGAATTTGTGGAAAAAAATGAATGGTTTTAGGAAGTCGTAGCTCAGTACTAAGATGTATTAAATAGAGAAATATGCGGGAGGTTTAGTTTGGTCCACCAATCGTAATAGCGAATGACATTTCTAAATTACCTTTTTAATAGAGTCACCACGCTTAGCGCACCGGTTGGCGCCAGTAGGATGTTTTTTTGTCATGTGAACCGCGCGATTTCCTGGCAAATCTATACAGTTCCAGTTTGGTTCCACTTGTGACTGCTGATACTATAGGTAGAATATAAAATAGTTCAATAAACAAAGTTGGACCACTTCTCTTCTTGTATGGACAACGTAGACGCAGTTTTCTCTAAAGCATGTCTGTGCCAAAGACTAGTAAAGTTATGCACTGAATGAGCCAATAAGTACGAGCCCATGAATCAGTGTAACACCCTTTCTCTTGGACGAATTACGAGTTTCATGTAGAATAGTTTATTTATTAGGATTTTCTTCTTTGTTATCATTATTATGTAGCAATATTAATAGACTGTGTTACGTTGTACCTAGAACTGTTATTCGGCGGGAGATGCGTGGTCCTCGACTATTCTACACTGCGCGATGTAGAACGAAGGCCAGGGTGCGAGCACCTCTCCGCCGGCTTTTAGAAACCTATAACTCACAATTCACTGAATTTGATATTTTCCCGCTGTCGCAATCTAAATTTAAAAGAATTGTTTCACAATCTCTTGCAGGTCACCCATAAGTCGGATGCTCTTGTCATCCGCTTCCTTCAATTCGTCGGTATATGTATAGTGTTTTTCTTTTAAATATGTCCTTTTTAGTTTTTCTCTCATTTAACACGCGTTCGTTATCATACTCCGATGTCACTTCGTGGACAATAGTGTGGGTTATACGTTTTTTCGACTGTAATATAACTACTTTTTGTAAATGCTGTAATGTATAACTGTTTTATGTCCCAAATAAATAAATAAATATTTTGATTTAAAAGAGTGTCCGTGGAGTTTCTTGCCCGTTCTTCTCCATAGGAACCTGCTACGCTCTTGGTATGGGCAACTAGCTTCATCTTTCTGACTGGCCGACTCCTTGACAATTCAAACGTGCCTGTAATTGGTTTAATTGAAATAGATGCTTTGAGTTTCGGTTTATGGCGGTTTTTGGCTTTGAGTGTAAGATTGTTTTATGCAGTTTCGCTTCTGCGCTTTTATTTATTGTAAGATTTACATAATTATTTGCTTTAAGTGGTCTTCATTACTATTTTCTAACAAAGCTGATAAAATTATGAAAATGATCTTATCACAAGTTCTTTCCGTGTTTACTGTAACGTAATGGAATAAAAAATACTAAAGCAATAAATGTCCAGCGTTTTAATTTACTATGTTATTACTGTGGATGTACATTATAATAATCTTGCATGTCTTGTTCAATTAATATACGTACTTTAACTTTTTAATGCTGTAAACGCCTTATTTATATCGCCCACAAAAAAAAAAATAGCATGATAATCTAAATAGGCCATGAGTCGCTCAAAATCATTGATTTTTGTAAGCTTCCTGAAGCTCGCAGTTGTTTTTGTCAAATAATGAACTTTAAACGCCCTTTTTACTCTCACGCAAATCAAACCATTTTTAATTGGTATTTAACCGTAATTTCTATTTAGAATTCTTCATGTAGAGTCATGTACCATTTAAATATAGTCTAGTTTATCATCACGATAATAAAAACTATTTATTTTATTACATCTTTGATATCGCCGCTAATTACTATTTTAATAATTGAATTAATAATTAATAATATCTCGTATCGATTATTGAAGATGGTTGAATGTTATTTTATGAGTTTCAGTTTAATTTTACTATGTATAATTAAGGCCGGGATTTTATTAGTGTAACAGTTTTAATTGCAGATAATTTATGAAGCTGATAGACTAGTGCACTTATAATTTTGTTATATTACTTTAAATGGCTAACTAATGCAGTGTATGATAACGTTTTAACAGAGTACGTTTTATTTTATTTGATAAGTGCATGTAAACATGAACTATGCCACAGTCTAACTAGTATTTTCAGTCTAATAAGGGGATTTTCGAGCGCATTATCTAACTGGGATTACTTACGCTGTGACGTGTTTGTAATGACTGAAATACATTTCAAGGTCACGATGGTAAGGTAAGGGAATGTATTAACTTAGTGACCATTTCTGCTTAAATATCTAAAATATATATATACAGGGTTATCAGTAATATATCGGCAATCCATTAAGAGGATGTAGGGGAGGTCCTTTGCAACCAAATGACCCCTTATGACCCCTATGCAATTAAGAATGAAGGACACTACGATTTGCCAGTTTTCCTTACTCCCGATGTGTTATTGCTCGTCCGAAAATGTTAATCAATCGGGTATAGGGCTTACTCGGAAGAATTGAATTACTTTCGGACGGGCCTGTATGACGCTGAAGCAGTTAGAAAGTAGGCCCCAGCAATTATCGACGGAAGAATAGACAAAATGACAGATTGTAGAAAAAAATCTTTAGAAATCTGTCATCAATCTGTCATTTTGTCTGACAAAACCCGTTTCTATGGTGGTCACGCTACGCATGCATTCACGCACACCGGTTGCGAGTACTATGCACCTGACCTTTCTGAAGAACATCACCAATCAGGCAATAGTAATGTAGCAATATTAATAGCATCACAATACAGCCCTTTGTTTTTTAAACAAAATATGATAAAGGGCAAAAATGTTTCCTAAAACCCTAAAATGCGAACTTCACTCTACAAACTGTCAGAGCCATTTCGGCCAACATACGGATATCCTAGTGCAGTCTCAAGGCTGGCCCATTGTGTAGATGGTCAAGGTGCGCCCCCGTTCACATGGGCCAACAATCGCCGTGCGCACTGTGCGCAGGCGACGACGACGGTTTGGTGTTTAGTGCGTTTTTGTTCAGTTATTGTAGTAAGAAGCATAATGCTAACATAATACAGGCTTTTTACTGCCTCATTTGTCTATTGTGTGACACGAAGACCTTAAGCTTAAAGATCTAGGATAGGGTTAAAACTTACATGTGTGATTATCAGGACTGTGTGTGACCTATGCCACATGCTGTAATACGAGAAATTAATATAAAGGAACAATATTGTCAACTGAATCAGACAATGTGGAACGTTGCACGTTGGTTTAAGTTGTGTAACATACTGTTTACTAGGGTTGCAATTGTTGCGAAATATCGATAGGTTTGTATGGACCCTATTACACGGTGACTATTTTAATATCGGTGCTAGGCTAATGAAAAGAAGAGCTTCTTACTTTTACTAAGGAATAAGACAGTAATGGAATGTTTCCGCCAACATTCACTAAAGCAGTCAGGATTAAGATTTTAGGTGGAAATCTATGCATAATATAACAAATACGTACGTTATCTATTATATTTTTGGTTAGGTAAACCTTAAAAAAAGGTAAAACTGAAAACTAAAATCAGAGCCTTATTTTGCTAACCGCCCTGGCGCCTACTAAACCAGGCAGTATCTAGGTCATTATGCTCTTTACCACCATCCTCTACAGGATCTAAATTCAAAGAAATCTCACAAAATTATTCCTAATCTGTTGCAACTAGTCGTCAGGATCCTAGCCTGGTTATATTTAGACGTTGCGTTATCCACGATCGGACAAACAAACCAATTCGTTTGTATATTTATATGTGATGGACACAGTAATGTACTGCGTTTATGGGAACTGTGAGGTAGTAGTGTGGGGATGTGCATGTGGAGTAGCAGCGTCATTTTCTTAATCCTAGCAAAATTTTCTTGCAAAGAGAACTGTGTAGAAATTTGGGGCCATCTCTAGAGATAGGTACAAAGCTATTGCAAAAATCATTTAGCACTTAAGCCGTGAACACACCAGATTTTTAGAAAATCAGCTTTAGTTCGTGAGAGAGCAGTCTTGGCCCAGTGGTAACGGCCGCGACTTACGAGTCGCAGGTCGTACGTTTGAACCCAGACAGGCGCTTTACTTTGTGTAAATTATTTCATCGCCATTGCTCTCAAAACAGTGAAGCAAAACATCGTGAAGAAACCGGCCATATCCTAGAACCAAAAAATTCGAAGACATGTGACATCTATAACCCGCACTGGGGCCCGAGTGGTGTATTACGGCCCACTCCCTCTCACCGAGAGGAGGCCTGTGTCCCAGCAGTGGGAACATTATAGGCTGATTATGCAGCTTTAGTTCGTAGTCCCTTTATGATATCAATCATTTGTGGATGTAATGTGACACAAGACTTCAATATTATGTACTTCGGTAAATATCTATTGATTACCGACATCTAAAATCACTCAATTTATTTCGAAGTAAAATCTAGCAGTCATAAAATTTTAAAAAATCACAGCATGATTTTCCCATCTCTAGTATAATTAGCCCGCGATCCGCAATGATGCGCCGACGATCGCGATGACACTCGACGTCGCGACTGTCCACATCTGATAATTATTATCACCGGTCTCGCACTCGTTTCCTCGAATGTAGGTACTTTGCCATAAAGGTTTAGCATGTACAGACTAAAACAAAAGTTCTAATCAAACATAATCAAAGTCCTTTTGGAAAATAGTTTTCGTTCGTCGTCGTTCTTAAAATATTGGAGGCCGCTAAAAATAGGAAATATATCACCAGATGGTACCCCTCCATCATGAGAAGAAGGCGTTTATGTGTGTATTTGTGATATACTCCTTTATTAAGCAAGCTTTACTAAAACTATTATCATCATGGTTATTAACCTCACAGAGGATATTAAGTATACAAACTCTGAATTCACATCTAAAAATAGTCACATTTTTGTATTTCTCACCTTACTTACTTCAACAAACTTAAGTTGATGATAGCTTGTTTCCGTAAATCGCGTGTTAGTTTTCAACGTCATTGCATAATTATACCCGGTCAAAACTTTATGAAAATAAAAACAAAATTCAAGGTTGCCCTTTAAAAAAGATCATGTATCATCATCATGTTCGTTAGTTTAGTTAATTCTGAGGTTAAAGGGTTATATCATGCCCTTGTAGTTAAAAGTAATGATTAATCAATCGTTGAATGTAGTAAATAATTTAAAATTTATATTCAATTAAAGGCAAAATTACATTTGAACTTCAAAAAATAATAATAATGTTTTGTTTTAAACCTTAATAACTTTGTCATTGACATTACCTGCCTATCATTTTCGCGTGTGCTCATAATGCCAACAAGTTCAGTCAACATTCTAACCCCGTGTCGGGTTACAACGATGCCTATATGACGACTTTTAAATCGATTATTTATACCGAACAGACTGCAATCGATGCCGGTAACCACATTACGCCCACTTCATCTCCGACGATCGAATCACATCCCTCTATGATTTCTACATTCTCAATTCTATTTATATTTCGAATTTTATCGAGTTCCAGTGTCGATTCAATAATCGAATGATTAATTAACGGTTATAAGATGCATCGGTTATATTTCATACCGATTACGTGAAACGAGTTGCTGTAGAATTTGATAGTTTTGGAAAGTCTATTAAATATGCTTCTATTAATTCAACGGTGATCTGAGAATAAATTAAAAATATGTTAAAGTAGTAGCTTATCCTCCCACGTAGGGTCGTAAGAGTCAATTTACAGGTATTGATTACGATGCGTTGGTACTAGCAGGCAATGAGCTTAATAACCTGAAACTAATTATGCAAAATAGTGATCTTTAAAGAAGTTATTGCTGTTCGTAGAATCGTAACCTCAAGTGGTTTGAATATGAATTTTATGAATATACTTAAAATGGTTAAGATGGAACAAGTACCTGAGCACCATACTGCCCCAGTAAGACTAAGAATGGGTGATATCAATCTTAAATATCCCTTTTCTTTGATGTTATTTAAGGAAAATACTTTGAAAATAAAAGATCATCAAGTAGTGAAGCGAAAATTGATTTTACATAAACGCGCAAAAGACTTCACAAAACAATGAACTTAGTTGACAAAGGATCAGCAAACTTACTTATAAACACACCAAACTTTTCTCATTGGAATATAAACCTTAAATCCTTGATATAGGGTTTCAATCATTTTCTTGAGCTGCAAAATCATGTTGTTCAAGATTTATCAAAAGCCTTTGACAGCGTCGACCTTGCAGTGCCATAGTTCACACCGTCCCTTCACTGTTGGAAATGTGGAAAAAACACGACAATAGCACGGCCACTCATGCCTCAGGACAAGACAATCGATTACATACGTTCGTATGAACTTTATTGATTATTGTTGGCTATAATATTGAATTGGGAAACGGGCGTGCTTCAAGGTTGCATGTTAGGACCACTGCTGTTTTTGTCACTCATTGTTCGATTGATGCTTACGATGCTCAGTTTGTGTATTCGCTAATTTTTCTCTCAGGACTAGTATCGTAAGAATTTTGCAACACCAAGTATGTGGTTATCCTATAAAAGGCCATGCATACAGTTGTGACACTGTGTGGTCAACAGTTAAAAGCTCAAGTAAAAATAAAATATATTTTTAAGCATTCGCTTTCTGAAACTCAGTCTCCGCTTATAACAGAAACGACAAACACTTTCATTTTATTATTTCACATAAAACTAACATCATAAAAGATAATTCCAAAGCGAAAGACTTTCTAAGACAAAAGAAACAAAACTTAAAACAAGGAAGTCCATAATTGGTGTTAAATCAAACATGGGCTAAAATTCTGCGTGAATGGAATCTGCGGATCAGAGATGACCGCGGGTTCCGCCGGCGATGCTATCGCTGAGCACCTAGCCCTTGTCTACCAACGAGACTAAAATAGTGGAGGTGGCAAATAAGTATTCTAGGAAATAAAAAATCTGTAGCGGGACACTAAAAGTTAACATTTGAGATTACATGTACTTGGAAATTTTGTTTGTATTATAAAATGCCTACATATTTTTGATTTATTTTATAGTTACTTATTATTATAAACCCAATTTTACAATAGTTGATGTGCTGTATATTTCATAATTTCTGTTACTTTTAGACCAGCTCAAAAGCTAAGCGATAGTGACATAACACACAAAGTAGTTAAGGCTAAAGAAAAGTTGAGAAATTAGCTCATACAAGAAAAAACATGTTGTCGAAGTGCTAAAGTATCAAATAGTGAAAATACACAGCAACATTTGCAAGAAGAAAGCACGTAACTCACACAATCTAAAGATTGATTTTATTGTATTATTATTTAGGTATTTCTTGCAAACTGTGCAATCTTATAACTTATGTATGTATTTTTTTATATTTCTGTTTGTATAGTTGTTACCACTTAATTTTTATGCATTTCGTTTTTACCTTTGGCTATCACTGTATTTGAGAATGTTGGTTCACCTATTATTGGCAACTGTATATGCCTATGCCCTCAACTATTATTTTATATTTTGTATACAGAAGCTGTGGGTGTACCTTTATTAATAAAAAATAAAAATAAGAAGAACTAAAAATATACAATCAACAGACATACTCAGAACATTTCCCGAAATTGCCTCGTCTAGAATTTCTCCATCAGCGGCGCGTGCGCAAGGAATTTAACGCCAAATCGCCGTTGCCCGGGCGCAGCGTAATTGCGCCTTATCTGCGCATTGTTCGGCTAAGGAGCACAAGGCTGCGCGTTGACGTGTGAGTGTTTAGATTGTCTGTCTGTATGTGCGATTGTTTTACTTTGTACACTGGTTTTTCACTGTTTTTTTACATGTGTGGTGGACAGTACAAAAATGAAGCCTACTTTGAGATAAACTAGCATTTATATCCTATCTTATACTTTTCACTTTAGCTTTTATGACTAGAAGATTATTTTGCAGAAAACATTAAAAAAAAAAAATATATCCACTAGTTAGCTTATAGTATGATCCTCTAATGCTGGGTAGTTTCAGTTTCAGCAATGCACGAAAAAAATATAAAAATGCACAAATGTGCCAAGTTTAAGAGCCGGTTAGTATACTGTGCAAGGATGAAAGCTTAAAGATTAGGACTATTGGTGATTCATAATAGAAGTAGTAGGCAAGAAGAAATCTCTCTTTCATCTATGTACACTAGTCGACAGTTCGACTTTTCATAAAATTAGACATCTTATGTTACACCAGTAGGTATTCATTTCAGTAACCATTAATTTTTCTCGCATCCAGCGGATTCCGGCGCACAAAAAGTGGCGGTGCTTGCGGGAGGCCTGTGTCTAGCAGTGGACGTCTTTCGACTGAAATTATGACGATGATTCATTTTTCGAGGTTTAAGTTTTCGCGTAACTTTACTCCAAGTTCATAAATAAGACGTCTAGTGCTTACTGTCACTCGCTACGCAAGCAGGTGGGTGACCTCCTCACGAGCTCTTCAATAAACAATTATTCCTCGATGTAGTGATTTGCGTGCCATGATAACAAGACGATTTGCTAAGTAATACTTATAAGCTACCATTATTAAAGTCCATGTATGTTATGGTGTATGAGTCATTGCATAATGTTGTATAGACCATCAATTAATATCTGCTGATGAATGCGTAAGCCTGACCTAGGTTCGAATGAAGAAAAAGTTCTGTGGTGTTATACTTAGTCAGTTAGGCATCCTTACTCTGGATAGGAAATGATCACAACAAAAGATTGCCATATCGGATTTATGACCAATTTCCGTGATAATGTTAGTATCGTCTGAGAACATTTATCCGTCATGTTTTTCTTATGAAAGTCAAACATACATCATACTTTCTTTGGGAATCAAACTTTTTTAGAGTAACCATACTGAAAACCAATAAATAGAATATGTGTTTTTTATTTTTATTTTTTTATAATCATAATCATTTATTAATTTGCAAATATGGGTACAAAAGAAAAAGTGCTTATACAAGCAATAGTGTCCATTAGCCATATCCTGCCATAAAGCATGCACATTTACAAATACACAGTTAACTATGAGACTAGAATTTATTAATAAAATACATTATTTAAAATATCGTATGGATTAACATTATATAAGTTTATCCCGTAGGTAAATATTCAGTGACAGAGTAATATGCTTTTTTCAGTAACAGGGTTTTTATATAATTTTTAAATATACATCATTTCATATTTACATCACTTATCTCCAGAAGTGAATTTGGTAAATGGTTATATATGCGTGGAGACATGCATCCAACACCATCTTGAGGATGATGGCTGAGAGGTTCGACTGTCACTACCTTAACCATTGTTGCATGATTAATGTAGTGACAATAAAATGAACGAATGACAACACATTTCTATTTACAATCTGTTCGTGTTTTCTATTTCCCAAAATTTAATTTTTTAAATAATTTTATTTGTGATGATTATCCAATAATGTTTGTATTAGTTATTTATTACTTTTTAATTTTAAATGTGACATTATGATTATTTTTAATTTTGATTTGTTGACATGTACCAATTTAATCTGTAAATTCTAATGTAATTGTGTTTTGTCTTATTTTTCTAGTATTTTTATTGAATGTACCTAATTGCTAATTATGATCACTTGTGATTGAAATAAATGAATTATTATTATTATTATTATAATATTACTTTTATTTAATAACGCTGTTTTATTGCTTGGTAAACATATATACATATATGTGTGTTATGTATTTATTCTTTAACGGGCTGACAACAGCTAAAGCGCGGTCACTGTCGGACTGCATAGAAAAGAAAGAGAAGCGCGATGACACAAAGCTGTCTAGCTAATTTATTGCAAAATATAAAACAATTTTCTATTTACAAAAAATCTATTAATTGGACTAAAAAACGACAACACAACAAAACGCAATGTTGGTAGAAGAACAATCTGAAAAAAAAAACAGAATTATTGCATGTATATTAGTATGGTTATTAATCGTTAAAAGATTTTTAGAGGTATCATTGTGACTTTTTTCGGTCGTACCAAATTAGTTGTATTATCTTTTCAAAATATTAGCTAACTAGCATATATCCTGAACAATATCATATATTTTTCTGATTTTGTTTACTGCAGTGGATCATGTATTAGGCATTATAAACTTTGTGTTTATGTCATGTAGCTTAAATTAAATCTATATTTTGACTATACCTTCTAGAAACATAACAAGAAGTCACCTCGTTGTTTTGTCCCACAAAATGATAAATCATTTTCGGTAAATCCTCCAACCTAATTTACATCTGACTTAGTTTTTACATCACGATGCTTGATCCTGATCCAAGGGCAAACAGTCACAGAATTGTTAAAGAAAACAACATGAGGTCTTTCAATTAAGTATCTGGACGAAGCAAAAAAAGTGTGTGACCTTTGAAATAAATCGTGTAGTCTAAGGAAATAAGGCAAGTGTGAACGGTACGCGAATGTAAACGGTTCCCATCTTAAAAACAATTAATTGTAGAGATTGGCCTAGTACTAAGTATGCAGGTATGTAAAACTCGAAGGCCTTGGTTAGTTTTGAAAGATGTAAACGTGACATTATTCTTATTGGAAAACTGGGAATTAGAACAGTATTACTTTTTCCCATACAATTGAGCATCTTTTGTTTTCGGGAGATACCAGTAGGCCAATTCTCGTACTTAAAAAACGTTCAAATTCAAGTCGCAATCTCATCTCAGCGACAATGTATGTCAAAACCTGTCAAAAATGTATGTAAAATGATTGTAATTTTGACAGATTGAGACTGAGATTAGAATGCGAACGGTCTTAAAAATACGGGAATTGCCCCTCAGTGTTATGGAAAAGTTTTTTGAGAATTTTCGCCGGAAAATCTGTCGCATTATTTTCCTGTTTTAACCATTTACTCACCTGATGTTCAGTGATGATGTCGTAGTTATAATTAAAGTTTAAGCCAGTTAGGAATTCTGAGGTAGAATAAATGGCGGTGGTCCAAAGATATAAAATGCTGCTAGTAATGCGTCGTTTGAACCTAATTTATACTTATGCATCGTCACGTTCAATTTCATAGGAAGTGAACAACAATAATAAATTGTACGGTTTCTATAATAGGGTGGGCTAATTACTCTTTTCTTTAATGTTTACAGCTTTTCATTATTGTATGCTAGTAAGCTCTTTTAATTTCTAAACGTCTTAAATCTAGATTATCTACATACATTATCCATTTCTGTATCACCAGCTTTAAAATATTTTCAGACTACCAATTCTGCATCCACGTATTTTGTTAAAAAATAAATGATACTCGACCTAGTAAGGTACCTATTATCCATTGTAAAGATTTGCTGTATAAGCAAATTAGTATTAGTGTATATTTATAAGACAGTACTCTAAAAAACTTGTTTTGTTCATGCGCCGATTCACTAAGAATTCATCAACTCGAAATATTTGCATCAATTAATTTGCACATCATAATTGTATTTTTTATCTGTCCCGCCGCGGCCGACCGAGGCTAATACAACATTTTCCAACTACGAGTATGTAGGTCTGTGTTCATAATGTATTCTTAAACCAAGCTCTAAGTTGGCATCAAAGTAAATAAATCTGTGTATATTGTCCTCCTGTTGGGCCTTGCTATCCTCTCATTCATTTTATTGTGTCTTTATTCTGACCGATCCCTCCTGCAGTTATTCATTTATCCCGTCAGTCTCCCAAACTTGCTTGTTGTCGTACGATTTGAAAAAAATAAACCACTTTACTATGTATTGTGATCTAGGTAATACTAATAACAGTATTGTTGAAGGTACTGCCTTTTCTAATTGTGTTTTGGTCTTCACTTCATATTTATAGCTTCTACTAGCTTTAACAATCTACTAGTTTAAGCTAAAACCGAGCATAAAGCAAGTGTCCACTTATTCACTTTTAGTTATATCTACCCGCAGCCTTGGTTCCTTCATTATGCAAGTTAATTAATAAAGCTGCAATTCAGATGATTCCGTTTGTATCTGTGTCTAATTTGATCGCTTTTAATTTGTCATTTCTGACATGGATGTTCTTTGTGAATTGTTTTGCTCAAGATTTATTTAATGAATTCTAATTGTTGTAATTTGGGTTCACAAGGAAAATTAAGTGAATCTTCTTTTTACATTTGATATTCTACATAATTCCTTTTTTGTTATTCTTGTCTTGTAGGTATATACCTATTTACTCTTAATAATGATCCAGCCTTCTTTGCTTTAATGAAGACCCGAAATATCTTTAGTGTCTTTTGTTAATTTTTCTAATAATACTGAATCATTATCATCTACATAATACCTACTTGTTCTAGTGAGAACTTCACGAACTTGGTAGTTGAAGTAAGGTGTCTCAAAATAGACGAATACCATCTACTACATACTAACCTTAGTAAAATCGATGGTCTTCGTCTATTTTCACCATCTCTCCTCTTTTTGACTCACCTTTCAATCAATAGTACTGTTATATTATCTCTTTACTAACTCCTAACGAATGTTCCTGTACTGCAAAAGATCATCAACCTGTATTTACTTTTTTTTTTTTTAAACGTTGCCCCTTAGGCATAAGCATAGGAATTTCTCCTGTATCGTGGGTGCGTTTACAAACATTTAAACTCACATACACAAACAGCCAGACCCGGAACAACTACTTGCAGGTCATACAAATACTTGTTCCGTGCGGGAATCGAACTCGCGACACGCTGCGCAGCAGTCAATCGCTTAACCACTGCGCCAACCGTGTCGTATTTTCGAAGTCACTTAAGGTTTTCTATAATAACCTTTAAATGTACAGGCGGGGAAATTAATAGTGAAGTAAATTGACACTCTACGGCAATTTCCCGTGAATACAATTGTCAAAGAATGACAGTTGTGATTTGAATTTACGGACAGTTTATTTGGTAGTCAATTTGCTTAGCATTTAATTTTCCCGGTTTTATAATCACACTACTGCACTTAATATAAGGATATCATTGTATTGTAAGGATTTCATTGCACTTTCCGACTATGTTTCAGTTCGTTTCATGCGTCCAAGATTACCATCTGACTCGACTAAAGACCCTTTGTTTCGTTGCAAATAATAATTATTATTATGGCAACAATTATCGTGTTGGATTAATAATTATCTATAACGATCTTGTTGATACTTATAGTTTGGACTTGGGTACTATTCATGAAGGCTTTTTTTAGTTGAATGGGAATTTTAACCTTTTGACCGTCATAGTCACAGATGCTAATTATGCCCGACACATCTGTCCGTCTTTCAGTCATGAATTAGTGTTGAGCATAATATAACTTGTATTTGGTTGCCGAGAAACGGTAGAAGGAGCGTTGGCAGACCAATAGCGAGGTGGGTGGACGATCTACAGATGATCGCGGGGAAGACCTGGTGTTATGTGATGTGACTCGCACAGACCTGGGAAGCATGGCAGAAAAGAGAAGAGGCCTACCTCAGCAGTGCGGGGAACGAGGCTGCCGATGATGATGATGATGATAATGATAACTTGTATTTCGGAGTGACGGCAAAAAGGGTAAAACCTAGTGACCTGAAAAGTGAGGTAGCTCAATAACTTAGAGTTACTTAACAATTGGTCTACAATTATTGTTAAGTAACTCTAAGTTATTGAGCTGAGTAATTAGGTTTAGAAGATTCTTCAGCTGTTTGGCGGTAATTAGCCATGCATTTGCCAGTGTCCGCCATCCTGAATTATCTTGTCCACTTTGCAGATGCAATGTAAAATATCGGATAAAGTAGTTCTCTACTTTATCCGATATTTTACATTGATAATGGCTAATGCATGGGCTCTAATTAATCCACCAACCCACACTGACCCCGCGTGGTGGATTACGGCCCACTCCCTCTCGCAGAGAGGAGGCCTGTTTCCCAGCTGTGGGAACATTATAGGCTGATTATGAATCATCCCTTAGGACAAATGTTATTGAGGGCTGTATCTATCTAAGACTCGGGGGCTCGTGGCTAAGTAATAACAGCCGCATGGGTCGATCGATCAGGTCAAGCTACGCTGGTCACGGTCGGTCCGTGGATGGGTGACCACCTTAACATACCGAGACCCCTCCGCGCCTCAGAAAGCACGTTAAGCCGTTGGTCCCGGCTGTTATTCGTGGATTTTTACAGTCGTTACGGGTCGTCAGAAGCCCGAAAGTCTTACCAAGGGGTATCGTATTACTCACTAACTGGGTTGTGGAGATCAGATAGGCAGGCGCTCCATGTAAAATACTGGTATTCGCTGCATCCGGTAAGACTGGAAGCCGACCCCAAAAATTATTGGGAAAAACCTAGGTAGATGATGATCTATCTAAGACTTGATCGTGTAGCGAAGTGGTGATGAAAATATAATTTTTTTTTGTCTGTTATCCAATTTTTTTCTGTTTTCATATATTTACATAGATAGGTACGTCATGAAAAACACTATAGTATACACGTGCCGATTTTAATATGAAATACAATACGTGTATTATATTTTTTGTATATTATGAAAAAAACCTTCGAAATAAGCAGTAGTTTAGATATTTAATGAAATTATATGCTAATGTTACTATATAAAATATTATTTCAGATTACATTAGTTATAATATGCATTATTAAACTGTAATTTTTTTAGTTCCACGTGTAAAATCGTATGTACAGTCGGTAACAAAAGTAGGTTAACGTTTTCCAAAATTTCAAATTGTAATAATGTATGGAAGGGTAGAATGACGGATGTTAAAGCTATAATTATTTAGCGCGATAGGTACTAAAATAATCAAATTCGAATATGTTTGTTAGAGCTGTACAAACAAGTACCTTTACTTTCTGTAAAACATCCACTCCGTAGAAAGCCTATACACAGACAAGAATGCTACTCCTTTTAAAGATATACATTCAAAAACATTGTTTGAGCATGTAGTGATTATTTTCCGTTGCAAGTTCTCAATAGAGAGGTCCACAGTGTTCTCAGTGCGTCTACGCACATATTCCTTTACAAGTCACTTCCCTTCGCCAATCGCCATTGTTCTTAGCGCGAATAAACATCTTTTTATATTTCTTAAATAGGCAATTTGACTTATAAATCCTTTTGAACTTGACACTGTAAACTCAACCTTGTAGCTTTCGAATATAGTTCAATTTTCTTTGTACAGGAAGTAACCCTTTAACATCTCTATTCAGAACATATAACATTCTTACTCCGTCGTAATAGTGATGTATTTCGCATGACGAAGGTGTCAATTCTCAAAGCACAGAATGAAAGGATTATAATAGTTTGAAAAGGACGTTTTTTGTACAGTGATAATATCTTAATATGGTTATAATAGGAGGGTTGCGCGTAATCTGTAACTGTCTGTCTGTTTTTGATGTTTCGCACCTTGATAGGGGTCTATTTAGAGGATTATTTTTAGAGGATTTTTTGTAGCGAGTGTCGGTTTCGGTGTCGTTAAAAGGATTATGTGCGAGACGAATTAGTGATAATTTAGATTAAAAGCAATAAGAGCTGGTAGCTGAGGGCAAAAATAAATAGTCTATTAGAAAGATCTTTCCAAGAAGCCTATAAGGCGTTAGATTTCGAGTAATTTAGCAATAAGTAATTAGTAAAGTAAAAAAAATTGTTTGATAATTATTACATAGGTAGGTACATATAATTCTGTAGTCTGACTTCAGATTGTGTTTTTAATAAAGTTTAGTGTGGCTTTGTATTTTAAAAGTTTAGATTAATAAGGATTAGCCGTAAGTTGATATTTCAATTAATTTGATGTGTGTTTGCAAACCATTATTGTATTGGGGTCATCATGTAAAGACAGTGTGTGTAAGTTTAATAAATAAATAAGTAAGATTTAGTAGAAATAATCATCTGTAACAACATTTTAACTCAGTGTATGGTACAGTCAATGATAAATGTAACAGTCTACATTTATCATTGATGAATTCGTGACACAACAAGTCAATACCGTGGTCGTAGGAGTTGAGAGAAAAACGGCATACAGTTGGCAAACAAGTAGTTATCGCATTCCATAGCGCATCTCGCGTGACCCCAAGATAGGACCCTAAAGAGCACATGTCATGATATTTTTTGTGACACATCTCGGTGTAATATTTATGCGTCACCACGAACGGAGATATGATCAGATGCGGGTTCGATTCCGTTCTATACACCGGGGCACGAGTGTAACGGTCTCCTATTATTTTAAACAGTGATTTAAGATAAACTGAAGATGACAGTTTTGAATGGGGGTGAAACAGTAGTACCTTTGTTTTTTCTTTGTATCTGTAGGTACCGTTCTTTTGAAGAGTAATATGCTGATGTATCTCCAATGCTTGTGGAAAGGTAGTCGAAAAATTAATGTATTAATGGAAAGGACTACAACAGAATAAGGTACCAAAAAGTCATAAAAAAGTCAACGATGCAGACACTTGAAATGAAGAAAGAGGAACTCTAATACTTACCATCGAGTTAGACTTTAGAAATGATGAAAGAATGATGATATTTAAGTTGCTGATTTGGCTAATTGGCTCATCTTTTCCGCAGTCAATTCTCGAATAGAAAACGGTATCAACGAGTCATACTCAACCCAATTTAACCATACTTTTACACAAGTATAACTAATGTTTAACTACAAGCTGCGCCCCGCGTTTTTACTCGCATAAGTTTCGATCCAGCGGGAATATTAGGATAAAATTCCTATATCCTTCTCCGGGTCAACACACGGCCTACACATGTGCCAAATTTCATCTAAATCCTTTCAGCCATTTTAGCGTGAGAGTGTTACAAACAATCAAACTTACTTCCGTATTTATAGCATTACTTAGGCTATCACATGACCTATATTGTATAGGGAAGAAGGTTTCCCTATACAATATATGTATGTACTTATATTGTGTGTGCACTGAGCGTCTCACGGCTGATCGCTCACAACTCATTACGGCGCTACGTACACTAACAAATTAACCGCCACGCCACGCTCGGCTACTGAATTGAAATACGACACGTACACACATAGACGAATGCTCAACTTGAAGTAAGGTTACTTCAAGACAATCGAGCTCCATTGGCGTACATTGGATGAGATGGTGGTCAATGAAAGTAGAAAAAAACAAGTAAAAAAGTGGTCAGAACCTTTTTTCTTGGAGAAATCCTTCCTTCACAAAAGCCTTCCCGAGTTGAAGTCCTGTAAACTTTTACTGGAGTTGAACTCGGTTATTTGAGCTTTGACGTAGGCGACCGGCGACCTGTTGCACCGCGTTAGTTAATCGGTTTCTCAGGTTAACAATGTTCTTTTTCAATTAAATGTGTCTTCACATTTAATTGAATCAGTGCTGATCTTCGTTTCTGTAAATTGAGGAACCACCCCGGATCCCGGATGACTCGTTCTGTCTCGTATTGTGTTTAAAGGTTTTAGCAGTTATGTAATCTTAATTCGGATAGTTTTTGACAATTTGTTTTTCTCACCAAACATGTAACCAAAGTGAGCCACATGCGTACGCGCATCAGAACATAACGAGCGAGATTATAAGCTTTCAGCGCGCCGCCATTCAACGCGTGTTTATTCAAACCGCTCAATATTCCTCTATGACGGTTCAATTTTGACGGAACCCGGCTACAACACAATAGACCAAATAAAAGAAATAAAAATCCAATTTGTATAACGAACTATTGAACCAGTGTAACTTGACCTCTGATTTTTTGTTCCATCGTTGATATTGTTAGAATTTTCAGTTGCCCAGGAGTCAAGTTACGTTGGTGATTAATAAGATGTGTAGTGAGTTAATTCGTATTTGATTTGGACCAATTAGTGATGCTTACGCGCGAACCTTGTGTTAGATGACCTTTTTGTGACGATCGTGGAAACGTAACGCGATTAGTTGGAACATACGCCAGCCGACAAAGGGCGTGCCCGTTGGGTTCCGGTTGAGTTAGGGATGTGTGAAAAAATAGGGTGGATTCTGTGGGGATGCCGTTTAGGGGTAATTGATTTTGTAACATAAGCCTATTTGTGCCTTCCGACTTTTTAACAGGTTTATGTTTCACATAGAAATCACTTCATGCATAACCCTAATTAATAATAATTATTAATAAGACCTTGTGTGGATGTTGTCTTATATTATATTATTATAATTACCCTAATTGCGTAACACAGTTTCAATCACAATCCGAGAGTTTTGAAGGATATTTCCAATGTATTGCTTCATAGGTTCAATAAATCCATCTGCTCAACAAAGCAATGAATGTGGCTGAACTGTCAACATTAAAGAAAATGCGATTAATTTCATTTTATGTGTATAACGCAATTACCCCGCAGGACGAACTTTGAAATTGTAGTAAACGATCAAGAAAACTACCAGAAAGAATTGCATACAATCGACTAATCTCCAAACGGCTTGTTGACACTTCCCGTGACTCAAGGGCTGGCCTTTACCTTGGCCAGAGGCTTAGCATTGCCATACAACGTGGCAATACCGCCAGTCTCTTGGGTACATTACCAGTCGACAGCGACGCGGAGGAATTTTTCGACGCAATATTTTAATTTGTTAATAGTTTTAGTTAGTTTAAGTTATTATATTTTAATAGTTTATTTAATATAGGAAGTTTTTGTGAATATATTATACTAAGGCTAGATCCTAGATATAATCAGTGGTGTTAACAAGAGCTGAGAAACAAGAAGAAATTTAAAAAGCACATAAATTGCAGCTTAGGTACTTGTTTAGTAGCATGAGCGCAACAACATGAGCGCAAGCGCCGACGGTAACGCACAAAGCTGTGCTGCACACACTCTTCATATCCCTATGTTTCCACCACCAGTCAAATTTTAGTTTGCTCGTTACTTCGTAATATGCGGTTATCGATCAATCTCCTTTTGTGATTGTTTGTTACCAATCATTATATTATTGCACACGCACACAGAACTAGAGTCAATCAATTAAAATTTATTGAATCAATCACTGAGGCTGCTTTGTTGGTAGCTACCTTATTTATTTTATTAGTTTTTAATGTGTGATATGTTTAGTTGACGTAACCTTCAATTGAATTTAAGTACGAATTGGTTTTAATAGATATGAGGCGCGAGTAATGATTTATTTGTAATTCACGTCACAAATATTATTTAGCTATTATTTAAGAAATTGAACGAAGCAGAAAAAAGCATTTTGCAAAGCTGCATCGTTACCAAAACCTATTGAATCCTACAAATAGGATCAGAGGGTCGATTCCCGTATTCTTAAGAACGTTAGCAATCTGAGGGGTAATTCCCGTAATTTTAAGCACGTTCACAGTCTGATCTCAGTCTCAATCTGTCAAAAATACAATCAATTTCCATACATTTTTGACAAGTTTTTGACATTGATTGTCGCTGAGATGAGATTGCGACTTGAATTTGAACGTTTTTTAAGTACGAGAATTGCCCGTATCTCGGTCTCAATCTGTCAAAAATATCTTTAATTTCCTACATTTTTGACAAGATTGTGAGCTAGATTTTGAACGTTTATAGTTACGGGAATTGATCTTCTGTTGTCGAAAAGAATAATTTGTTGCCTTTTTAAAAATATTAAAGTAGTCAGTTTAAAACAATTTATTTTTCTTGTCCGCCTAGCGTAACATTACATCTGATCTGTACCTACTGCTGAAAGCTTTTTTCACTCCGACGCTGTGAGCTAAAAAATCTAAATCGGGTTACCAAATCGAATCATAATACAATTTACTAATAACCATAACTGATTATGACATATCAATTTCACAAGTAAACATCACCGGGGTTTATCGCAAAAAATCGCACAAATCCGTTTAGTTTCACGTCGGGCTGCGTCCGCGCATCGATCATGTTGATCTTATAATATGTGGAGGGATTAAATACGGTTACTGTGGAGCGGAAGCACAGTAATGTACGTTTTTGTCGTCATTCAAATAGATGAAATGCATATGAACCGCATTTGCCCGGCTGTATACAGGGTAGCATTGGCACGGACATCGAAGCGCAAACTGTAACCATCAATACAGCACATGATCCTAGACCTGACGATTCTAGAGCGTAGAAATTCTTCGAGTTTATCAAAAAAAAAAAAAAATCTGCTGTTCCATAGAAAAGTGCAATACCTACGCGGTCAAAATGTATGAAACAGGTACATTTTTTAATAATAACTGAACGAACATTTTTAACTTCGTGGTATCCAGAATTATGTACTGAATCTATGGTAACCGGTAGCAGGTAGTGCTATGAAACATCAGACGTTTTTTTTTGATAACGATAGATTGCTACGCTAATGGTAGAGGGATCACCAACGACGGGGTCCGCTAGGGCCGATGCCTGCCAGGGTAGCGGGAAAGTCCGAAAGGGTTACCGTGGCCCCTGGCTCAGGCAACTGAAGGAACACTGGTGGTTTTTAGTCGGTAAAAGTCTGACACGCCCTCCCGCTCCGCCCAGAGCGGGAGAAGCTATTTGATGATTTACCAACCTCAAAAAGAAAAAAAAAATGGTAACAGTTGGCGCGCATGTCCCTAGCTGCCATCCTGTATAGGTAGATAAGTGCAAATCTATTTAGCTAGGTAATCGATAAGAACAGATTTTGCTGAGTTGGTTCATTGTTTTAGTTTTTTTTTGTAAGTAATTATATTTGATTACTAGTTCATTTATTTATTTATAAGTATAAAAAATATGTTTTATTTATTAGGTACTTACCTATGTCGAAACTGTTTGTACTCCCCGTCACTTGTCCCTAAAGGTTAATTAGAAAAGTAGTTCAGCGTCAGACAGCATCTGTCTGGCATTAATACTGAAATTAACCTTTTTGGCGCAGCCGTGAGACACACACTATTGTTGATAAAACATTATTTTCACTTTTTATTTTGTTATTCGTATTTTGTGTTTCACGAACTGTGTCGAAATAAACGTTATTTTTCCTTATCTATTTTTTTTTTTTTTTAATTTCACAAAACTCGCAAGACTGCAAACGATGACTTTAATCAGTCAATCTTATTAGCCTATCGTTATCCAGGATAATTATGCGACTCTACCTATATCTTCCATAGCACTTTTAAAGCAAGAGCCGCGATCAACTCCCTTTAATTCTCATTAAAGACGGTTTTAATCAAAACTTGTACACTTAAAACCGTAACCGAATCATATTCGCCTATAAACCGATCATAAACATGCGTGCGTTACACAAAGTTAAACTTCTGTATAAAACCGTTCATTGGTCACGCCGAGATGTTTGTTTACCAATTTGGTATACATTTGGTATTGCGAATTATAAATTTGATTAACGTGAGAACGATATAATATGGGAAACGTAAGGAATTCATACCAGTTTTTGTAGTGTTTCGTATGGTTAAAATCGGGTGTTGAACTGTGGTCAAAAACATCGGCAGTCAACAGAAGAAGTTGGCGTAATAGTGCAACGTTTTCAGTAATTTTTCTTGCTAATAAGGGATTTGTGAAAAGGTCTCTTCAATAGAAACATTGAAAGAGATTACTTTATGAAAGACGCTCCATAAAAGTTGTTCAAGATTAACTCAGCTACTTTTGAACTTTACTTTTGAGCTTAGCACAGCTTTGTGAGCCTGAAAATTCCATACAATTTAATTGCAAAGTCTAAACATCTCATACAATTGCACCGAACTAAATGCTATACTCTCCAGAGTAATACTCTTAAGGCGCATACACACTAGCAGACCAATTATATTTTTATTAATATTTAAGACTTGTCTGCAATTTATATTCGCCATTCTTGCAGAAACTGACTTTAGAGTAAAGATGTTCCATTATTTTCTCGGCCTGAGGGTCAGTTAATGATTTAAGGGAGGAGATAAATCACATTAAGGAGATGAGAAACGGCATCTTGTTAGAAAACCAGCGTCAGACAGCATCTGTCTGGCATTCATGCTTTTTGGCGCAGCCGCGAGGCACACACTATTGTTGTTAAAACATTATTTTCACTTTTTTATTTTGTTATTTGTATTTTGTGTTTCACGAACTGTGTCCAAATAAACGTTATTCTTTCTTTCTTTCTTTAAAAAGCATGATGATTGGAAAAAGCTATTTCTTCGAAGACCATTTATTGTAACGATTATTGGGAGGTTCATGTTAAGCATTAATCATTTGCGGAAGTTTCCGATGCGTGTTCGTCTTAGATTGCAATACTGACATTTTTCACACAAAAGAGCGCCGTAAGGAAGTTATTAAATAACTTATTGTCAACCATATTGGTCGTGTAGTGGACACGTGGCCTTACTTGTGGGTACTGGCAGGTACTTGCAGGTACTTGCAGCTATCAGAGCCAGGTTCGGTTGTAAGGGAGACTTAACGTGTGCTCACTAAATGGTTTATTGCAAACGTTACGAGTTTGCGAGGTTACGTGAACCTTTGTGCGATGTGTGTGGACTTGGGTTAAAAATATATCCCGTTTGAAATGGAAGAAAAGAAAATAATTAGAAAAGAATAAAAAAAAAAAACTTGCGCTTAAAATTATACAAACATATTAAAATAACTATGGGCTTCTTGGCTATCCATAGTTCATTTAATTTGCAGTTGGTGTTGGTTTGTTGTTGGTTGCTTTTCAGTTTAGTAAAACTTAGTGATTACCACCCATATATGAACTTTTAATTACAGGAATTAATTTTCTTATTGAACTTGCACGCTAAGTGCCCATAGCACCTAGAATTTTGCGCAAGCACTGAAAACTTTTGATTCGCAGAAATATTTTATTTCGGACCCAAAACCGATGGCCCCTGAGGTTTACAAAAATCAGTTCTAAAGCCAGGTCCACATCATCCGTAAGCGAACTTGCAGGAAAAACTATAAACCGTTCCAGAGGTGAATAGAAAGACACATTGTCGGCCGCAGTCGCCGCTTCCTGGATGACACACGTTACGTGTGTGCCGAGCTTTATTGCAGGCCATATGGAAGGCGCGCTTGAGTGCACTCTGCCTGTGATATATTGTCTTGTTTGGGCTAGATTTTTTAACGGTAAATTGTGAAAAATATGTATATGTCGGGACAGGAGGCCGATTGGAGCTGGATTCTTCACCGTTAAACATACCGTTCATTTGCGAAAAGCTTGACATAATTCAAAGAGCAATTTTTGGGTATGATGATTTAAAAGAGTCAAAATAGCAGTAAGAATGCGACGAAGCATATTATTATAGTCACAGCTTTCTTGCTCCCTCATTTTTAGGCTTTAGTGTAATGTCGTTTTTATATCAACTAGCAAAAATAATAATATTTGCTGCGTTCACCTGTATACTTAACTCAAAATTGCAGATTTTTTTATTATGTCACCCTTTTTGCAAATGTGTGTTGCGAGCGAGAAGAAAAACTCTGAAGATGATTATTGATTTTTCGATTATATTTGAATTAGACAAAATTTATAAAACTAAACGGTTGACAGGCAACGTTCTAGGCTCTTGTTGTCTGCACGATGAACGATGGTCGCGAGGGCTGCGCCACGCAGCCCGCCCGCGCCTGCGCCGCTCTCCTGTAGCGCTCTCGTCGACTCGCGCGAACGTCAGGCTAGACTCTTTCGAAGCGCGCCAATTTCACACTTGCGTTTCTTTGTCAATTGTCATCCTTTACTCATGACTCTTCCGATATATAGAATACTTGATAATTGATAGGTGGTGACCTATCTCTCGCTGTGAATCATAAAAAAAGTTTTGCATCTGTGTCCTATTGTCTTATAAACGCAACAGATCTACAAATGCAGATTGGTGGTATTTACTGGCAAGTTAACATTAAAATCTGATAACAGTCATTGAGAAAATGTTATTAGGAATAACTTCGAGAGGGTGGGCAGTAGTACCCTACAGTAATAAAACCCTTCATTCGCTAATCCTTAGGTCGTCTTGTGATTAATTAAATTATAATCGGAAGCTTATACTGTACTAGCTGCTGCCCGTGACTTCGTCTGCGTGTATTTTCTATTTCATCTTAAATATTTAGGGTAAAAAGAGTAGCCTATGGCCTTCTCCAGGTCCCAGGCTACCTATCTGTCAAATTTACCTATACCCTATACCCTTCAATTCCCACTGAACTGATTGGCGGTGGCGATCTCTCACGTCCGGCCCTGGTCCAGGCCATGGTATGGAGCGTGCGGGCATGGGAAGACGTCACCTCCTTTTGCGAAGGAGTAATGTTCGCGAAGGAGGAGGCGGAGCGCGTGAGGGAGAGGCAAAATTCGCGCCTTCACGCCCCTAGCCGCCGCAGGAGACGCCCTGGGCGTCAGGAATCGCAAGCCAATTCCCGGCCACCAAAGGCGCGGGCTTGCGAATGGCGAGCAATGGGCAGCTCGCCATTCGATAAGGACCAGGCCCGGGTCGAAACCGCGTTGTGTTCCACGCGCGCCTCAAGGAAATGTCATTCTGCCAGGGTTGCGGGAAAGTCCGAAAGGGATACCGTGGCCCCTGGCACTGGCAACTGAAGGAACACGGGTGGGTTTTATTCAGTATGAGTCTGACACGCCCTCCCGATCTGCCCAGAGCGGAAGAAGTTATTTGATGATTTCCCATCGTATAAAAAAAAAAACTAACACATAATGTAGATAAATGATAAATGATTTAATTTCTGTAAGTAGGTTTTTACAAACACTTTTACACGTCAATCATATTTTTTTTTTAGACTAGATGAGGTCGGCGTTTCCTATCTGACTACTCCGAGAAGAAAGGCCGAAACAAACTCAGAGGTCACAGTCTCTTTTAAAGTCCAGACAGAATCTTGGTCAGATCATGTGAAGGCTATGTAGATCGGTGTCTGAAATGGTCTTTTGAGGAAAGAACCACACAGATTGAGTGGACCTGTCCAGTCAGTGCACGCAATTGTCAGCAATCGTGCAGCTCAACTCAGAACTTAAGGAGCTCAACGATTCGACGAACAATACCAAAGAAAGGACATTTGAGTAGGCCGCACAAGTTACTCAAACTGCCAGATCATGATTACACTAAGAGTAAAAATACAAAAAAAAAAGCAATGACCAACATAGTTCTCACATTCACAATAGATAAAATAATAGCATAATACTTTACAAAGTAAATACTCTTGTCATAGTAACTACCTATATGTATATAAAATTCATTAATGTCAATGTGTATATAAAAATCCGGACATAATCATTGAGGACCATGCAGATTGGTGTCTGAAATGGACTTTTGAGAAAAGAACCACACAGATTGAGTGGACCTGTCCAGACAGTGCACGCAGGTAGGTGTAGGTGTGTGCTAATTTACTCCACATTGTGTACTATTTAAACTCATAGCCGTGCTATTGTTCTGTTTTTGTTAATTTTCGTGTGGAATGAGTCATAGGTTACCTTCAGTGTCAATTAGTTTAACGAATACGAGGTACTAGGTCTGGTCTGTGACTTTGTTTGCATGTAAAATTGCCGGTTTTTTGATCTTAAAATAAAAAAAATGCCAAAATGTTTTGTTCAAATCAACTCATGTTTCCAAAATTTTACTTTTAATTCAACCATTAGTTAAAAATAGCAACTATGGTAAAATGTTGGCAAAATCTGTTTATCAAATCAACACTTTTTGCCAAAATTGAACCATTAGTTAGGTACTATTTTTAACTACTGGTAGAGTTAAATGAATAAAACCCACCCGTGTTCCTTCAGTTGCCTGTGCTATGGGCCACTGTATCCCTCTCGGACTTTCCCGCAACCCTAGCAGGCATCGGCCTTAGCGGACCCCGTCATTGGTGCTGACATCTCTTTGAGGCGCGCGTGGAACACAACGCGCCGTCGACCCGGGCCTGGTCCTTATCGAACGGTGAGCTGCCCATTGCTCGCCGTTCGCAAGCCCACGCCTACGGTGGCCGGGAATCGGCCTGCGATTCCCGACGCCCAATTTTCACTACGTAGGTATATTTATCTATATAATAACTATTTTTATAAGATAACAGTAGGTATTTTTATTTGAAGTCAAGTCCACGTGCATACCTAAGTGAGTAAAATTAATTCCATAGACAGTGGTCTTTCTTGATTGTTCAGGATTTAAAGACACACGTTCACAAGTTTTGCTTTCACCCACGTTCCGCAAAAAAGCCAGCAACGTGTAAGGTCACCCTTTTTCCCTCGTATAATGTTCAAGCAGATGGGCAGCACCTATGCGCTCAATGTGATTACCAGTACTTCATTTCGTCAGCCAATATTGTTTCAGTGTTGCTAATCTATAATACCCAGTTTCCTAGCATACTATAAGAAGAATCTTCCGCCATTGCATGTTTTTTTCACAGATATAGATATATCTGTAAAAAACATTCACAGCCGAATCCGGATACACAGTGTATTGTTATCATTAATTGTTAATTATACACAAACTCATGCACAAAATGTACGTAATCATTAATTATCACAAGTTTTGATCGCCTGCGTAAATAACGTCTTGCAAGGTCGAATGATTTTTCCCAAACGTTACTCTGAAGGGGATTTTTAATCGGGAAACTGAAAAAATTGGGCAAGTGTAAGTTAGCTTTACGGTTTTAATGGTCCGTACTCCATTTTATTTCACTAATAGAATAAATACCTGCAAAATTGTAGTAGTCAGGTAGGTCATCATCACCGCTGCAACCTTATTCCACCCTGAATATTGGCCTCCTTCTTTTAAGCCATGCTTTCCTGGTTTGGCCGAGTCTCAACCTCGTGATCTTCAAGTAGGTCGTCAACCCAGTAGGTACCTGTTGCAATTTTGCAGAATAATGTAGCTTTTTAAACTATTTTATAAATGTTATTATGCTCAAATTTTTTTTATTGATAGTTTAAATAATTCCACAAGCGAAATAAATATTATAATATTTTTAGCTGTAATCAAAGTTTTATATGTTACAGCGATCTGCACTTTTTATCCTTGACGACTAGTTCAAGAGATGGTACTTAGGTCCAAATGCAAGAGTGCCAATTGGAACCGTGCACCTAGCTTCTGACGTTTAATAAGCGCCCAGGTAGGTTTATGTGAGATAAAATATTTTGATTTGATTTGATTAGAGACCAACAAGATGATCCACAAAATATTCTGTTTTTCTCTTACGGAGCCCTAAAATAAAACCCAGTTAATCATTGGGTTAGTTTGGCTGATCAATTGTTTTTAAAACACTATTAATTATAAGTTTGGCTTTAATAAGTGCCGTTCCAAGGTCCTAGCAAACTAATGTAGGTCATAAAGATATCTGTTTGATCGCTAAGCATGGTTTTTGTTCGCGTTATTATTATAAAGTACGTGGGAGCCGATGCGGGTTGTTAACTGCGCGTACTTGTGTTTTCATACGTAATGTAACCGTCACGGTTTTGAGTCTCGAACAGTCTAGGAGACGTTGTCTATTAATAGTGTGTTGATGAGTTTATTTAGGTTGGCCGCTTTTTTAGTCTGGTGTGCGGTGCAGTGGAAAAATCTAGGAATGTCTGTTTCTTTTATAGGGGAAAATGCATTGTGCTCAAAAACATAGTTTATTTTTAGCCGAATTCTCATTGGCTATTAACCTATAACGTAGTGTTGTCCTTAAAAATAATGGCAATGAAACCTAAAAACTATAATTTTTCAGGACCAACCAAAATTATGTATATTATAATCTAACCCAATTTTGTATAGACACATCTAAATCACAATGTGTAACACGAACCTAATTATTTATAATACAAAAATAAATTATGAACATCTAAAGTATTTCTAATTACTCGCCTAATCAACAATAAATGTCTAGACCACATAAATCTTATTTATGTGTGAACTAAACACTATCTAGTTACAATGTGGATTGTATTGTAACCTAAATACTTAAGATGCTAGAGTATTTTCAGGTATTTTTCAAGGTAGGTATAAAATAATAGGACATGCCTTATATCAACTGATAATACATAATTATGACAAAAGAGTTAACGTGCCGTAGGTGGACAACACACCTAAGGCAGAATGCAACTATAGCATTTAAGTTGCTATTATTATTTATTCCAGAAGGTTTAGTATTGAGAAAATAAGTAGACACCTTTAAAACAATTATATTGTATATTTATAACCTGAAATACAATGACACTGTCTATGAGAAAGAAAAGAAAGAAAGAAAATGCGTTTATTTGCGGTAAACATGACGCAAAAAATAACACAAACACAGAAAATATGAAAAGGTTGGGGGAAACATGCGTCACATCTACGCAAAACGGCTATCGCTCAGCATTATGCCGCGACCCTATACAAGACAGAGCCCCAGCGCTGGTTTTCAGCGACACAAGTCTATATGCAGATTTATACACTGGTCTACCAATGGTTACAAGCGGGTCTATACTGTGGCTTATGGGTAGCGACTGGTCATAATAGGAGCGGTTAGCCGTGCGAGCTCTGAAGGGGCTAGCTCAGCAACATTACAATGTGTCGCCACACAACTTATCGGGGCTTTAACGTAGAATACACGGGGATGTCAGGTTGCTGAAAAGGAAGAGAAAATCAGAGTATGAAATAGTGGATGGACAGCATGAAGAGTAAGGATCTGAAGAGGAAACGATGGAAGAGGTTTTTAAGACCAACAGATAGAAGTACCTACAGTGAAAATAAAGCAGTAGCTGCCAATGTGCCTGTTTAGGTCTTTCGTCCCCAGCCAAAATAATGATAGTCGAATTGTTTACAGCTTAATTAAGCTCCTTCTTATGAAGACTTAGGCGTCTCCTTCGTCCCGTTGAACTGTACAACACTGAGTGATATTAAAGTGAAGGGAATCATCCGACAATGTTCTTTATATTTACAGTTATGACCATGGACTGAAGAACTGCTACAGGGCTGTAAAGTCTTCGGTGTCAGTATACCAAATATGCAAATAAACAATCAAAACATTTAACAAAATCAAATGTCAACTATCCCAAACGCTTATCATAACCATTGTTCTATTGACTTTATCAGCTATCCGAAGGTCTGCCAACAAAGCTTGGTCGTGAGAAGATTATTGTGTGTGACATAACGCTCATAATGTAATATTGTAATAATTAAGGCATGATTACAATTTAGTGCAAGGTTTGAACGAGGTCATGTGTGAATGTCATCTTTCGCAATCGTATTGTTCAGAGTAATGTCACTGGAACGGAGACTGATTTAAATTTTTGATGAGATCTTGGTTAAGATTTTTGGTTTTGGTTGGCTCGGTTTGTTTTGGAAACCGACACAGGATTAGATTTTTCAGGTGGATCGGAAAGGTCTAAGCCTGTTTATCTGAAACTGTTTTATGGAACTAAGAAACGTAAAACAACTAAAACGTGAAATAATTATTAAAGAGTTCGACAAACTTATGATTATTAATTCGACTCAGTAATGTCTGCTGCAGTAACTGCGCTTGACAGACCTTTAGTTAGTGCTTTCTGGAACAAATACAATTAATTATTTAAAAAAATAGTGGTGTTTATTAATGACTTGTAATTGTAAGAGTTTATATAAAACTTGTTAGAGATTTTAAATAATTTATACCCGTAACAATTATATTTCTTTACATTTTAACTAACCTATCATGGTTTTCCATAGTTTCGATGATAAACAAGTCAATAATCGAGATAATGTATAAAATATATCATATTAACAATGTATAACATTCCCACATAAGCAGCAATTAATGTAAGCGGTAACGCGGCGGACCACAATTATAAGATATTAATATAAAAACCAACTCGTGGGCGTGATTGTTGGAGTGGGTTTCCATTGTATGCACGAAAGAGCGATCTTTTGAAACCTTAAGAAGACTTCTTCAAATGAAATGACCCCGAAAAAGTAGTGCGGATCGAAGGACCAGCAAAGAAGAATCGTGTAAAAAATTAAATTATAGTAATCTAGAAATGTCGGCGGAGTAACAACCACGACAGAAAACTTTCTGAGAATAGAGAAAAAAAAAGTCAAAAATATAAGAATAAGGAAAAAGCAATACGAAGAGCAAAATGAAAGAAAGCACGCAGAGAAGAGGACGAAGCAATAGGAGGATACTACCCGTAATGATGATCCAGTAATCGTCCATGTCAAGTCAGTACATAATTAGTTTTTTCACGGTACAATGAAGCATATGAATAATACAGGTGGCATCACATAGACGTGCAATCTTTTAATATGGATTCAGTTCATAAGCTTTCACATAGCATTTATTCTTCACATTTATTATTAATAATCTGAACTATTCATATGTGCACGCCATAATATATGTGGCAAACATGTCTGAACTTATTTTTTCTTTGTAATCCTGCGTGCATATATGTATTATTGTATGTGTACGCACGGCTACAGATCAAGCTATACATTTCCAGTATAAGCTGATCTCGTATTGTATAGGATTTCCTTACAATAAGAGGTCAGTGTAAACTGGAAATGTATAGCTTGATGTGTAGCCGTGTGTACACATGTCTATGCAAATAAAAATCTTATCTATCTTATCTTAACTTATCTTATCTTAAGCCAAAAGCAAAAAAAAACGTTTCCATAATTTTGACCGCGTAGTTATTAATTACATTTTTGTATGCAATATCAGACTTTTTTTTCATAACCCACGACACGATAAATTTCGACGCTATTCTAGAATCATGTGCTGAATTCATGGTTACAGTTTGCAAAGTCGCAAGTGGAAGTCGCTGCCACCCTGTGTATAAATGAACAACAATTTTTCCAGTTTCCTACTCCCGTATTGTCCAACATTGGACCCGGTCCTTCCATCCGCGTTAATCTCGCCTTGCGCCTAATGCGCTCAATTGAGCGGTTCAATTAGCGCCGGTGTCGATACACTCTCGTGTGCGCCCAGCCTTAAGACGGACCCCCGCTGCGAGAGTTTTTTATTATAATTATTGTTTGTTTGTCTCGTTTCGTTGGTTGGCTTTTTATAATAGTTGTTCTATGAAGGTTGGATGTGTAGTCTTATCTGATTCGCCTGTTATCGTCAAGTGGTTGATGTGTAGCTGTTGCAGGATACAACTGTACCGAGGTGTACTTTAGACTTTTCCGCCTTTCGCGTACAATTTAGAATCTAAAGAAAAACAGGAATCCGTAGCTTTCTTATTTCTGGATATGATTGAGAATCACAAAATAATAATTCAAATGTTTGATAAATTATATTATATCTGTTAATTGGATTTAACAAACTGTTTTTAAACGTCAAAATAATATATGTATATTTTACAGTGGTCTGCTCAAGAATCGGACGAACAAGTTTGAATTATTTGATAATTGATGTTTTGAATTTCCTGTCTTTATCCATGTCCCGATGAAACTCCAATGTGAACTTCAAAGCTTTATAGCGTATTGTTTCTTTTTTATGATTTAATAAACTTGCTGAGCTGAACTAAGCTGCGGTAATCCATCTCAGGTTTAATTTATCTATGTAGACATAACTCGATTATTTAGTCAAACTCACGATTCCCACGTCTAGTCAATAAATCGAATAATTTCACACATATCTCATACTCCCATTATCCATATCCCAAGTCGAATGTTATCAAAACAATTCGAAGCCCAATGTCAAGTGTGAGACCATCGAATTGATTACAACCATTAGCAATCGTGTCGAAACATGGATGTTATAAAACCGAAATATATACGTACATTTGAAAAATATTCTGTTGACAACACCCATACAAATTAACCAAGTTATCTTTGTATTCAGTAACTGCAAATTCACTCTTAACGTTTACACAATATGAGTCATTGTCAATGCTTCTGGGTGTAAAGTTATCGTGGTGTGTGTTTACGAAATCAGCCCGGATTAATCGACGAACACCAGGATGGGAAGGCAGACAAATTAGATTCAGAAAATTGGTCTCGCATCGACTTTGAATTGTTTTTGGTATCTCGTTTAGGTGTATTTGATTTGTGGGCCGATTTTCGTGAGCAATTCGGTTCAAAAGAGGCGTGTGGGTTGAATTCGATCATCATCATCTGCCTAGCCTTTTCCCAACTAGGTATGTTGGGGTCGGCTTCCAGTCTAACCGGATGCAGCTGAATACCAGTATTTTACATGGAGCGACTGCCTATCTGACCTCCACAACCCAGTTACTGGGTAATACAATACCCCTTGGTAAGACTGGTTGTCAGACTTTCGGGCTTCTGACGACCCGTAACGACTGTCAAAGATCCACGAATGACAGCCGGGACCAACGGCTTAACGTGCTTTCCGAGGCACGGAGCAGTGGTGATGAAATAATTTACACAAAGTAAAGCGCCTGTCGGGGTTCGAACCTACGGCCTACAACTCGTAAGTCGCGGCCGTTACCACTGGGCCACCACTGCTCAATTCGAATTGAATTCGATCGTAGTATGAAAAAACAACGAAACCTAAGTAAGTACCTAAATCTATTGAAAAAAAACTTTGATAGTCTGTAACTTACAAAAAGTTACTTAAAAAAGATCCCTTGAGTGCCTTAATGAGACTAGTAATCATAATTTAATTTTGACTAGTTTAGTCTAGAATTATAATACTCCGATAAAAGCATTTGCAACTCTATGAATACGTTTATCTGAAATAAATGAATGAATATAATAATATTATCCCCTTTATTAATTATCTTTTTAAACACAACAATATAGTTAATTACCTATTATTATTATAACGTGGTCTGAAATTCTTAACACGATAAATGCTTTTTATTTCTCTGCATATAAATTACTAATACTACTTATGAGCCTATATTATTATTTGTAATGTTTTTACATTGTAGCTGTTTATTGTCCCATAATAAATAAAATAAAATATAAATAAGCATCTGCACAGTAGTGGGACAATATTCATGATATTGTCACAACTACATGTTTAGTCTGACATAAAGTCACCGTTTAAGGACATAAAAATCACTCATTGTCATTACCCTTTAGGGGGTGAAACACGTTTAATAAAAATAACTTACACGATTTATTATAACTTTCAACATAACAACAACCAAAATGTAGCTTATAAATATCTTAAACAACAATCAAGTGTCATTTTTATCTATATGTCGGATGAATAACAAGAAGATATTGTTATAATGGTTGAAAACAAAGAAGGAACGACCACACAGGTGCCAATAGTGGTGGAAACCACATAAACTATTGATATTAAAACCATCTTATTAACATACGAGAACATTAGTGGCTCTTACAATATCGATGGGAATATCGATTTTGATATCGAGTTTGGTATCGATAGTTTTTCTGATTGAGGAATATTCTGCAATAACTTGAATCGGCTGTAGAATGCGTTAAAAAAATTCGAATTCGATGTGTAAAATCGATTGGTGGAACCGTGTAAATGGAATTCAGATTATGATTGTAACCTCAATCCTAACCAGAAATTTATAAAAAATACCACCGTGACTTAAATTACTTGTTCAATGAATTCCAAAATTAATTCAGTAGCAATCACTAACGAAGTTGATTCTAAAATATGACCAAAAAATTCATATCGAGCACTTTTAAGTGAACTTCAAAATTGAATCGATAGAAATCAAGAGTATCGATATAATTCCGATTCTATCGAATATAAATCGATGTTTAAGGGTACACTAGCTGAAATAGCTCTCAAATTACAATGGGTATCACAATTTGTTTTATGAAATATGTCCGACTTGGCCTCGGGTACATGGAAGAGGCGTTTAACATAAAAATGCATTGGATAGAGGTGTACCGAAGCACCACTCGTTACGATAAATGAAAACAGGGTCAATATAGATGCACGTACTTATAAACGTCAAATGAACTAAAAACATTTTTGCGGCAGGCCTAGAAAACGTAAGCATACATATAATTATAAAGGTACAAGGAACAGGGTGTAAAGTTCCCTCATACCTACATAGAAAAGGAAGGATCCTCCAACCAGATGGGTGTCGTGTCTAGTGGGCAACTACCCAACGATTAATGTCGGGAAGTTGTATTTAAGCTAGTAGCGCGGAAAACTCTGCTTGCGCGATGCAGGATGTTTGTGACGTCAGTATGACGCGCAGCTCGCATGTGGCGATCTATATACCGTTCCATAATATATGCTATATATGGGTTAATTCTAAAACCTGTTGGTATTAATCTGTTCTTTTATCAGCTTCTAATTGCAGTTCTCTTACTGGTTCTTCTGTAATTATGCATATAGTGTTAAGAAGCAAGTAAAAATAGTTGGTATCATATCGATTCGATCATTCGATACTGTAAGCGTGATCTTATTAAAGTTAATAAAATAAATACGTACTTGTTGATTTCTGTGCGATGAACTTTTACTGTGCTGACGAAAAACATATATTTTGTCGTGGAGGAGATATCTCATAGGAGCTGGGTTTTAACAAGCTGTGGTACTATTAGAATTATTTAACAGTACACTATAAGGTAGAACTAATGAATCTGTTTGCTATGCTATTGGCGTAAGACCGTGATTCTAACGGGGTATACACCGGATCTAAGCCATTAAACCTGCACAGCTAAGGCCTCGATCACACCATGTTTTCGGGCCCTTAGCTATCCCTTGCTTGAGGTACGTGTGATTCATATGTCCCACAACCATACAACAACGACCACACGTGGTCGGGCACTAGTTTATTCACACGGACCACGTTTTACCATCAAAATCAACCATGTTGGCGATACCGACCACGTCGCAGCTACAACGCAACCACAACGCAACTGCAAGAAGTTGCAGCGATACTATTCATACGTCGCCGTCGTAACCATTGCTTGCCCACATTTTGCCACTGCGATGAGGTGTGGTTGTTGTACGTGTGAACGGGCCCCTAATACTGTAGAGGTTAGAAAAAATCTGAGGGATGGTTCCCGTATTTTAAGAACGATCACATTCAGATCTGTCCAAATATGGCTCTCATTTACATACATTTTAGAAAAGTTTTGACGTTGATTGTCGTTGAGATGAGATTTCGACTAGATTTTAAAAGTTTTCAGTTACCTACGGGAAGTGACCGTCAGCTATGTTCGGCACAACTTTCGCACGTATATAACGAAAGCATACGAGTCAAGTTGCAAACCTGCGAACCTTCACATGACCCGCGCAGTATGAGGCCATAAATCTCAACGTACCTTCCTTTTAAAAATAAAAAAAGTATCGACCATAAATCGCAAATAATGCCAAAAACGTATAGAGAAAGTTGGATTTTAGTACCTTGCCCTCCATCTCTGAATTGTAAGTGCCAAACACAGTTTTGTCACCATATTAGAGCCTAATGTGCGATGTGGCTTATTGCTTTCTTTATTCACACCTATATTTTATTTATTGTTTCATAAACCTGACATGGATACACCCACATTTCTTAAACATTTATTGTTTAGAAAATAAAGTTGAAAGTCCCTTGAAATTCTTCTTTGCACAGCATGAATGAACATTATATATTGATTTGTTAATCAATTTATGACATTTCTTTATGTCTATACCAGATGTTTTATTGAGCAGTGAAATCAAATATGAATCTATAGTTTTCAGAAATATTGTTCTTGTGATTAGATAAAAATTTATTGTGATATGGTGTGAATCAAATTTATTGTAGAAAGTCGGTCCTATGTGCCTATATTATTGATATTTTGTTTTAAAAAACGACTGTCCCTTTGACAAATGTTGAGACATTAAGTTGATATATCAGAGAGGACATCGCGGACCGATAGTACGAAACAAGTGTTTTTAGAAATTAGATATTTGGGAACGCCGTTGTTTTTATTATAATAGTATCGATTTATTAATAATTGTGTGTTTGTGGTCACGCTGTGTCGGATTAGAAATCGAAGGTCGGTAAATACAATTAATTTTGTACTTTGTTTAATAACATGTTGTTAAAGAAAAAGCCTATCGTCAGACAACTATCAATTTATTACCAGCGGAATCGTGACAATAATCTAAACAAGAAATTGAACTGGAATTAATTGTTTAACCTAAATACTTAGTCATAGGTGTGATTTCCGAGAATTTTGGTATTATCTTTCGTCAATAAGGTAGGTAGGTAGGCGCCTGGGTGTCACCATTGTGTGGATCACCCGGAGGACACGGTGGAGCTTACGGTGGAGGTCTGCCCGGCTTGGGCGGAGCACTGCCGTGTCCTCCTGGAGGCGATTGACGGTGGCAATCTCTCGCGTCCGGCTCTGGTACAAGCCATGGTATGGAGCGAGAGGACTTGGGAAGCCGTCACCTCCTTCTGCGAAGCAGTAATGTTCGCGAAGGCGGAGGCGGAACGCGTGATGGAGAGGCAAAATTCGCGCCCTCATGCTCCTAGCCGCCGCAGGAGACGCCCTGGGCGTCGGGAATCGCAGGCCGATTCCCGGCCACCGTAGGGGCGGGATTGTGAACGGCGAGAAATGGGCAGCTCGCCGTTCGATAAGGACCAGGCCCGGGTCGACGGCGCATTGTGTTCCACGCGCGCCTCAAAGAGATGTCAGCATCAATGACGTGGTCCGCTAGGGCCGATGCCTGCCAGGGTTGCGGGAAAGTCCGAGAGGGATATATAACATAACTGGCGAAATGTGGGCATAGGTACTATTGGTCTACACGCCTCTGCCTGACCCTTTTGGACAAGCGTGACGTTATGTTCTGTGAAAGTACCAACATTTCATTAAAAAATAATTGAATTACACTTTTGTCCTTAGAACATCGGGGTATTGAATTAAAAATCCCAGCAATTTTTTTTAAACATAATGAAAATAAAACCTAATATTATCCCAAGTTAAATCCTAAAGCTCTATAAATTCGTCTACAATTAGGTCTGGTCCTCATGTAGGGACACAGCGATAGGTATCGTGATTTACGCGCGCGCGCGCCGGCGCGATCTTATCTGCGAGCGCGCAACTAGTAGCGCCTTTTGGTAATGAGCACTGCTGTGATCTATTTGCTGGCTGCTGCTACTGTACTTTTGTGCTTAATCGGCTTTGTGCAGGTCTGGTTGGAAATGTGGAGTGCATGTTGTGGGGCGGGTTGTTTTAAAAAAAAGATGAAGGTGAGATGAGAGGTACAGGATGCTGATTTTATAAAACAGTTATTGAGCATACTGCATAATTCCGATCAAATATAATTTCATCAAAATGTTACCTAGGTTAGTTTATGATGGATGAATACTACAGGATGAAGTTATATATATATGAAGAGATAATTAACCTCAGATGCTCTCTAGATAGACAAATCGATTTGTTTTTGTAACAGTGTATTTTTTTAAGTTTGTATTCAAAAAGATTACTATGAATATAAAGCTTAAAAAAAATCATGGGCAAGTAACAATCCTAGTTATTAAAACACTCCCATATCGTGATCCAAAATTAACACAGGTCACAACAAAGAAAAATTCAGATTCACTCAACAAATACTTAAAAATTCCTGACTAATCCACCAGTAGCTAAGCACTTGTAGTACACACCAAATGGTAGTAGGTAGGTGTTAACATTCAGCTCGTATACTTTCGATTTCATCGTAAAGTCCTTTGTTACGCCCGGGTGATTGCACGCCGCGTACAATGTTATGTCGTGTCATACAAACGACACCCGTAATCTAATATATCACTGTGGTTTGACTAAGTATAGTGTGGACCTGGCCTTAGCCTTGGACTTGAATTGTGGAACTTGGAAGTAGGTCTAGCTTTTTATAATCATCTTCATCATCATTGGCAGCCTTGTTCCACTCACTGCTGATTATAGGCCCCCTATATTTTGTGCTATAATTCCATGGTCTGTGCAATTCATCCAGGTCTTCCCCGCGGTCTTTTGTAGGTCGTTCCCCCACCCGCTAGCTAGCTTTTATGGTGTCTTTATTTATGGGCTCTGGTTTTGGTCTAGATTTTCGCCTCTGATCTAAGTTTGAGATTAGAGGTGTTTATTCGGAAGAAATACCGCAAGAATTTGTTCAAGAAATCTTGTTGGTGGCGTTCATGAAATATTTAGTATTGTTGGTCGATGTACCAAAGAGATTGGGTGAAAGGAGAATGCCCAAAAATGTATTGGCTGAAAACCCAGAGTCGATAAAAAAATAGTTATGTGGAGTAAAAGAAGAAGAAGATGTCTTCTGTAATGCGCACAGCAAAAGAATGGAACTCTCTACCTGCGTCTGTATTTCCGAACGCATACAACCCTAAACTCTTCAAAGTGAGAGTGAACAGGCTTCTTCTGGGTAAGCTCACCCCTTCGTCGACTCTGTCTCTATCTCCACTGACCTAGACTAGAGTCAAGAGCAAACCTATCATAAATAAAATAAATAAAAAAGGCCATTCATTGTAGATAACAAATATGAAATAACTTTCTTTAAAAAATATCCCCATGATTGCCTATGTATAGTTTTATTTTTAATAATCGGTACTGATTTTCTTCATGTAAATAAAGAAAAAGCGTAAGTATTTATTACAAAAAATACATCGCTGTTACATAATAACTAAGAATCTAGAAATCTAACTAGTTGTTGCATAGTGTCTTCATGCCTAGCATAGGCGAAACATACCACATTACTTCTCAACGTGCGACGGTCGGCGATATTTTATTTTATTTTTTTATTTAATGCATTACACACCCTGTATGTTAGGGTTTTCGATATGCATTAATGACTGCTGCTGCGATTCTAAAGTCGCCTATTGCATTTGTCGCTGTTTTGTTGAAATAAATGTTTTTACCACTCTCAGAGCTCTGACTTTCGGTACATTGTTTGGATGGTGGAATATATGCAACATAAGCGCATGGTGCACTATCTATATCTTTTTGACCGCAAGAAACTCTTAATATGACGCTTGCAATGTTGCCGATTTCTACACGCTGCGCGCTGTGGCGCTTATAGTGATTTGTTGTTGAGAAACTAATTTCACACTTGATATCTAAGACGACATGTATGCCCACTATCGTAATATAAGTTTATTTAATCGACGATGGGTTTCTTTTGGGCATTCCCCTTTGAGTTGCATTTTCGACATGTTAATCATCGTGAAATAATCTTTACTGCTAACGTTAAATAATATATTTACTCTAGTTCACTCGTTTGATCTTTACGTAACATAAAATACAAATGTTCAACTATGTGCGCTGAACTGAATCGGGTTGCAACTTTACTGAATTTGGTCAAATGCTTGGAATATTTCGATGCAGTGAGTCATAGGAATCTTTGGGAAATGGGCTACCTATTGTGGTTTACCGACGAAAACTGGTTTTTCATGATTGACGGGAAAATCTGAAGGATACTATCAGCTAAACAATCTTATTTTAGCGCAGTTCCTCTCATTATTGAAATAATAGCGTTCATAAATAAAACAAAGCGTGATGATAATGACCGGTACGAAAATGTTCACCCAAAAAATTTGACCCTACTTAGAACACACGGTAGCCTCACCAACCGACTAAACACGTACGCATCAGACACCAATCAAACATAATTTACTACAAGCAACCAAACTTGGCCGTAAACAACCAAGAGTAACCTTGACAGACCAGACCATGGGATTTGTCATCGAGTCTTTCTTTGTCGAGGTCGGGAAAACAATGGCGTCGATCTGCCCATCCTGGCCTTTTAATGCTTAAAAGTAATTGGCATATTTGATGCACTTAATCCACCTTCCTTCCAATGGATAATGAACCCTAAAATTGACACAGTGGAGTTTGAAGTTGAGTGGGTCAAAGATTGGTCCTTAGGTCCTAAGTCATGTTTCAGAAATTCAAATGTGGAATTTGGAGGTCGCGATTGTCTTAACAGTAGACAGTCAACAATATTGGATTTGTTCCAAAGAACGATGCACTCACAATGCATCTTTGTTACCACAAGGCCTATACCTTGAAACGACGGTGTTTCCGATACAAAAAATAGAATAGGCTTCTGTGTATTGTTTTATTGCGGTTTAATTGGCCGGGTGGGTAATTGAAAAAGGATTTGATCGTGTTGGATGATACGTTTAATGATAGTTCAGGGATTTGCGAAGATTTAAGAGGATACGTGCATTGTTTTTTTTTTTCATAACAGTTTCAGTACTTTAGAATTGATAATTACAAAGGGATATCATTTAACTATGAGCTCTGTTTAAAACACCAGGCACTGAATGTGATATGTTATTATAATTCATTTGTTTTTTTTTTTATAGAAGGAAACACGCAGGTATTCACAAGCCCTATGCCCCGACAGTATGTTAGAAGAAGGGTAGATAATACGCCACAATTGGTATAAACGGACCAGGGTATCTCACGTATGGTCCATACCCAACGCCACACTGCGATAACCTAAGAAGAACGCAGACCAAAAAACAGGTGCTCAAAAATGGCAGTAATCGCAATAAAAGTCGGTGACAGCGCATAAATACACGATGTTGGTATCTGCATACGTCGTTAGCCGATCAATGCGGTGTAACAATAAGTAAAACGCTATCGCGCATCGCCGGCGCTCGCCTCTAAATCACGGGCTGCGCATACGATTATAGTGCGCACGGGCATGCGGTGCGCTGTTTTGTTTATCAAAGTATCGGGTTTTTCATTGAATAAAATAATAAGTAGTACCCACTAGGAGGAGATTTCTTTGTGAAGGGCTCATCCGGGGAAATACCTGCCTACTATACCTGGGTACAAATGCAATTTCTGGGTGCAGAGGCAGCGGTATATGTCGAACTTGCTACCGCTGGAAGTAGTCATTGTTAGGTGGGCCATAAGCATGTTGGTTTGCATATAACATGAAACAAAAAAAAATCTAAAAATAATAAGAAATTAAAAATGATATAAAAATTACTTTTCAGTTTATTTTGGTAGAGAAAAGCAGGTATTTTTAAAGTTATTATCTACCGGGTGTATACCTACAGGGTGGATTTTTGAGACGGGGCAGTAAGGTACCTTAACCGTTGACCTACAGGAAAACGTCATTAGGAGACTGTTTTTAAGTTTTTTAGTAATTGGAAAATGTTATAGTCAGATAGAAAAACGTCGATTCTCACGTTTTCTTTTCATGATGCCAATATATGCAGTTTTATATAAGAAAAAATTAAATTAAGTTAATTTTAAATTTAATTAAACAATTAAAGAAGAAGAATGAAAAGACTCTTCTGGACAAAGTGAGGTTGGAGTACTAGAAAAGCCACAAAACGCAAAAACCTTTTTACTTACATTTCGCAGTAAGCAATCCTCTTATCCACGACCTTTTACAACGTATACGGTATACTACTACTTATGAAAAGAAACTAATCTACTTTTAAGTGGTTTTCCAATAGCTTTATAAGATAAATAAAAATCAAACATGCATCCCATGGGAAACCACATTGAAATAAATGAGTTTATTTATTCCTATGCATATAATAACAACTTAAACTAATTCCTGCCATTTATACCAAGCTTATAAGGTTATAAAGCAGGAAGTATATAATAAAAATATCTAAATATATATCATTACAATAGTCATAAACAATTAAATTTGATACCAGACGTGTTCGAACGACCAATCGTTTCTAATACTAATATTTTTGAATCGATATCCAAACGATTTTATAGGAAAGCGATATCGATTAGTATTGATATATCTGTTTCTAATCGAGAAATGTAGAACGGTCCAATTGTTCTTTCTCGAAAACATAAAGTTTGAATAGTGGACGAACTCCAGTTAAAAACGATTTGAATTTTGTATAGATCTTCAAAATGATGTTAGTAGACATTTTTATCGGTTCACGACTGTCTGTGAATTCGTAACATTGGGAGCGGTTACGCACTGAGTTATATAAACGTTGCTTTTAAACGGTGTACCATATATTAAAAAGCTTACCTTCGTCTATATTATGTTGTTTTCTTATAGAAGAAACCGAGTAACTACCGCGTAGTACTCTGTTTGTATTGGAAAAGTGCAAGAAAGGAAAATGAATAAAGGTTGAAAATGCGCTAAAAGGTTTATTAATCAGGGTCGTTCTTGGATATAATAGATAGGTGTTTAAAAGTTTAATGGTGTGGTCAGACGTTGCTGTAATCTAGCCCAGTGCGAAAGTTCGGAAGATAACTCTTATATTTTATCGTGTGTATCTAAATAATTGTTTCTCATTGAGACGTTCTATCGATGTCCATATTCGTTTTATCAAATTGTTATTGATAGGAAGTCTGCAAAACGGTTTCCTTGGTCTTTTATTGTAAACAATCGCTTTTATTGCTTTATTGAATCGATCTGGTTTCATATGAAGTTCGTGTGGGATACTTTTAATAAAAGTAATGGAGGAGACAATTTTATGTACCTATATTAAAAATATATTATATCAACTTATTGTATTATTATGATTTCTTTACATTATTTAATTTCTTTTGTCATAGAAGACCTTTAAAACAATAACACATTCTCATAAAAACTTTTGAGATCTTCATGTTATTTCAAACCAACCGTACCATATCAAGAAAATTGCACAATATAATATTTCCATTAAAACAAAAAGTCCACCATAACTTAGTGATGTGCTTGCACGCGATCCCGGGATGATAACGGGACGACATCGCACGGGACGTGTCCACTCGTACAGATCTCGCCACTAAGCAAATCACCACTACGATTCCTAATTGATTTTATCTACGCATACTAAGTTGGAGAAAAAAACCAACACGCTAAGGTCTCGGTGTCTTCTTGATGCCTAGTTTAAGTTTATAGAGAAGTTCCTGCTCTGGGATTGGAAGAATTAAAATGAAACTGTACTGGACTGCAGTATTTGAGCTGAGAGAGACTTAAACCAAATTGTGGGATATCATTATGTTTGTAATTTTTCAGTGTTTGGGGTTCATGAATTCATGTTTGACTGCCGTTGTACCCTGAATATTAATGGTTTTGTATACGAATTCTAATAAAGGATGTTCCATCTATTTATCCATCTATTGTGATCGTGAATGATGTGAAAGATACAAGAGAAACTGAAAATGACAAGAACTTGTAAGTACTGATGGAATCTGTTGCCGTTTAGTTTCCTTAGAAAAAGGGTTACCTGACCATGCGAATTACCCCTAAATTCCATAAAGATTTAGTCACTTTGTTTTTATGAAAAACCGTGGAAATAAATGCTCTACACCAAACCATACTGCACCACAATACGAGTAACACGCGACGCACAACTCCCCTTATCGGACTTGAACGCGCAGACGTATCTTAGAAACGTCTCAAATATCGATTAATATCGAGAAAATCAAAAATATAAATTACATCGACACAGTGAACGTATCGAGAGATCAGCTCGAAAAATCCGAGTTACGACCACGGTATCGAACGTTCGTGAGGTATATATAAATATATAGGAGGACAAATACCGCGCGCGCCGATATCGTAAATCTTTGACATTTTTGTGGTGTAAAAGAAGAATTAGCAATAAAAGTGGCGTTCGTGATGATTTAGAACGTGAGTATATAACTCAAGGTTTTTAGCGGACACTGTTTAAATTATAGATTCAGTTTATAGGTTGGTTTGGAGTGCAGAACAGTGGAGTCTGTGATTGGAAAGTTTGTTAAACAGATCCTGTTCTGTTTTCTAGGATGAAAGGACCAAAAAGCCAATGGGGGGCCAAAAGACTAACTAAAGATAGACGTGAGCATATTTATTTTAGTCAGCGGGTGTTATAACTCAATCATAAAACTTAAATGTCAAACCAAACTTCTGCGGATGAGTTTTTGTACATATGGTAAAAGACATACTGTTTTCAGCTGGTATATTTTGCTTTAGAAATTTATATTGATGAATGTTTGTTTGAATTCAACATGTTATCAGCTATAATTACGAATACAGATTCAATAATTGTCCAACAAGTACAAATCCCTTTATTCCCAAACCAATAACAGGCTGTTACATAAACGGTATCGGTGAATCGGCGAGAAATAGTGCGGTACAACTAACGTTGTTAACCCTAGGTCGGGCGCAGCACTAAATTTATATTTAGTGATGTCAGCCGGCCGATACGCAATCCCGCGCTACCGTGCCCCGGCGAGATCCCGCGATAACCATCACGGGACTTCGATAATTTGTTGATGATCGGGAATTAATTTTATGTGTTTATTTTTTAATGAGTAGTGACGCGACACCCGCTGTTGGTGATTTGTAGGCAGTTTTAATGTTATGAATGTGCTCGTTTTTATTTATGGTAAGAGCGTTGTTGAGTTGGTAATTGCGATTGAATATATTGATGATATTATAGGAGTTCCTTTATTGGTTCTTTTGCTCATTGCTTTGGTCTTTAGAGGGTGAGAATGTGGATAGAGTTTTACGAAAGAGGTCAAATTCAGTTCTAGTTTTATTTAGAGTCTACCTGTTATTACGATCCGCTTAGTACTCAGCAACTAATAAATTATTCCACTTTTACATTCTATCTAGGTTCTATACCGTGTGGTACGAACAGGTTGACTGCCACCTGACCTCCACAATCCATAAGGAAGCCGGGATTTATACAGCAGTGATATACACATAACACTGTACTCGGTATAACTAGTTGCTTACTTTACTAGCTAAATGCGCTGAATTGGCCTAACCTATGTTTCTAATGTCAGAATAATATTGGAATTATTATATTGGTTGGTGATTATAAATTATATTATATGCAAGGTTTAATGTTAGTCAAAGTTCAAAGATTATTCTAATATTATTAAATCATATTTGCCAATTATATTTACGTATAATTTTAATTTATAATATTATTTACCAATGGTAATAGTTAACAAAAATACCAAATAAACTATATTGACATTAAAATTAATACCACACTAGTTTGGCCGCAGTCACAATTGTTATTCAGTCATTACCATAAAGTACTAGCACAATAAATATATGCAAAAACTGTATGTTTGTCCGTGCACCTGTGTTGATTAACGGGATGGCACTCGGACGACGCCGGGCATTAAACAATGCGATATCGTAGAATTATAGCACCGCTGTGGTTAGCGACGACACGTCAAGGAGGATGGCCGTATGCAGCATAGGGCAAAGTACTCCATAGTTTGATTCGCAATTTGCAGTTATTGTAAATTACCAGCTCATACTCGTATTTTCCTACCCTACAGGGGTGGGAAGAATGCAGGTCTTTTTTTACGCTGTTCGCTGGTGTGGTCTAATCTTTAATGATGTTTTCTTGAATCACCGATCATGAAATTGCCAATTAGGAGTGGTTAGGAAAATTCTGTCCACCTACTCTGTTTAGTTCATTAGTGCTTGTCATCTTAAATTCTTCAGCATTTTCCAGAAAAATAGATCGAAAGAAATTGAATAACCTTCTGCAATCTTCTGCTACGTTCAAACCTGCAACATTGTATACGGATCTTAGTTATTTTTCTCTTTTGAAAAATTATTTTGAAAATATACCATAAACCCCGCACAAACGGTTCCCACACCTACATAAACGTCGACACAAAAAGCAATACGTATATTTTACTTGGCTCATTGCAGCAGCATATCATCACGCTAAATAAAACGGAGCGGGCCGGACCACCCGGGTCGCGACACGCGCGTTAACCGCCCGATTTACGAGCGCATCGCCCCGGCGCACGCGCTCCTCTTAGATAACCTGCGACGCATAAATGTTCAGCCTGGGTCTGTGGGAATTGTGGGGTTGGAAAAGTGTAGTGTTCTTTCTGAGGTTGACGCTAATTTGCGGTAAAATCTACTGCCGTTTAAGATAATAATATGATGCAAAAAAATATAACAATTTCATTATCATTTATTTAGTTCAACTAAATTATAGTTCTATTATATGAGTTTAAGTAAGTGCATCTACCAACCCGCACTGGGCCATCGTGGTGGATTATGGCCCACTCTTTCTCACCGAGAGAAGGCCTGTGTCCCAGCAGTGGGAACAGTATAGTAACTAATTACAAGAACTTTAGCCTGGCTTTCCAAAAACCTCCTGCACCGTGCAGAGCCTGTCCTGCAGGACATAACTATAATAGTGAAAAGCTTATTTCCGCTTCACTTTATGTTTAGTATTTGTTCAAAGAAAGAATAAATAGCAGTAAAAAAGGGACATGAGTCAAAAAACGAATGAATGAAAGTAAACGCTGTAATAATAGATGTTGACAATACTTTTATAAATGATTAGTGAAATAGACTGTGAAACCATTAAACTATTTTAACTATTACGAGGTCATTGAGAGCAAAATTAAGTGAAATATAAGCTATAAACGTCGTCTAAGATTTATAGCTTCCTCAAACGAATCCTTGCTACAATTGATTTAAAAATTACACTCATTGTTCAGTGGCGCCGTCCCCAAAAATTTTACGACTAAACAAATAAAACGTGTAACGAACTAAAAAATGGGTTCAAGAGGCTATCGTAAATAAAATACCCGCTCATCAATGTCTGGAAGTCACTCTAAATCGCTGGTGGAACAATAAAACTTGATTCATTCGTATCCAAATCATAAATAAACTGGACACTTTTAATACGGACCTATTTTGAACTATTACTGCGACGTAAAGTTAAAAAAAACGAATTAAGTTCCGAACGGAATTCGGCTCGTAAAATCGTTGAAGTGTTGTATAAAGTGACAACTGTATGGTGACCACAATGCCGTCTAATAAAAATAAACAGATTTTCCTATTGTTCAGAATATACTCTGCTAGGTAACTTTTCGATTTAAGAAGCTCAAATGACATCTGCATAAGGAGAAGTCTCAAGAAGCTGAAGCATTTTATTACAATCAATTTATTTATCTTCACTGTGAAGATAACGTTTCAGCAAATAATAATGAAGATTAGAATAAAATCAACAAGGGATAAATGTAGTTTGTGAATGCTAGAACTAATCACCTTTCACAGCTTTCCGTTAAACCAACTCTGGTGCTCTTGTCAGAGCTTCTATTAACTAGACTACTTTTGTACGTGAAGAAATTACCTAACGGGACCAAAGACAATCCTCAAAGGCTCCTCAACATGGTGCCACGACAATGTAAAGCTCGCAGTTCAATCAATAAATTGTCTAGTATTGTCCCCTTGATTCATGGCAACGAATCCGAACTTTATGTCGCGACATAAACTGTGTGTGGCCTCATTTGGATTTACTGGTTATAATTACTGGCTACCATAGTGGTGATACAGTAGATCCTGATTAAAGGCTGTCAAAGGTAAGCAATTATTAGTGTTGGAGTACTCTTAAAACCAATATTGGTTTGTGGTAAGGATTTGATCCATATTAGGTCCTAAGGGGTGAAACCTTATGTCTGATTGTAATAAATCCTAGGTTTTAAGAGCAGGAATTTCTTTCCAGCGGAAACTCTCTAAAGGGAAACCTTTATAAAATAGTGTTAAGACATTCAATAAATTATTTTTGGGTGTGTCATTGTTGTGCAGAGTGAAATTCCAACATTTGCCATCAGGATTTCTTACGGAGCGAGAGGGCTTGGGAAGCCGTCACCTCCTTTTGCGAAGCAGTAATGTTCGCGAAGGAGGAGGCGGAGCGCGTGAGGGAGAGGCAAAATTCGCGCCTTCACGCCCCTAGCCGCCGCAGGAGACGCCCTGGGCGTCAGGAATCGCAAGCCAATTCCCGGCCACCAAAGGCGCGGGCTTGCGAATGGCGAGCAATGGGCAGCTCGCCATTGTTTAACCTAAATACTTAGTCATAGGTATGATTTCCGAGAATTTTGGTATTATCTTTCGTCAATAAGGTAGGTAGGTAGGCGCCTGGGTGTCACCATTGTGTGGATCGCCCGGAGGACACGGTGGAGCTTACGGTGGAGGTCTGCCCGGCTTGGGCGGAGCACCGCCGTGTCCTCCTGGAGGCGATTGGCGGTGGCAATCTCTCGCGTCCGGCCCTGGTACAAGCCATGGTACGGAGCGAGAGGACTTGGGAAGCCGTCACCTCCTTCTGCGAAGCAGTAATGTTCGCGAAGGCGGAAGCGAAACGCGTGAGGGAGAGGCAAAATTCGCGCCCTCACGCCCCTAGCCGCCGCAGGAGACGTCCTGGGCGTCGGGAATCGCAGGCCGATTCCCGGCCACCATAGGCAGCTCGCCGTTCGATAAGGACCAGGCCCGGGTTGACGGCGCGTTGTGTTCCACGCGCGCCTCAAAGAGATGTCAGCACCAATGACGAGGTCCGCTAGGGCCGATGCCTGCTAGGGTTGCGGGAAACTCCGAGAGGGATACCGTGGCCCTTGGCACAGGCAACTGAAGGAACACGGGTGGGTTTTAGTCAGTAAGAGTCTTACACGCCCTCCTGCTCTGCCCAGAGCGGAAGAACATATTTGATGACTTCCGACCACAGAACAGATACTTTATCTGTTGTGTGCTTCCGACCCTCAAAAAAAAAAAGGATTTCATACAATCTGAGAAACAACAAACAATATTAGAAACTTGTAAATTACTGTTTATCGTTTTCCTTACGAATTTATTTAATAAGAGTTTTCCCAATTAGTTTCGAAAGTTTACAACTTAGCAAAGGGGTTAAAATATTGTTTTTAAAGAGCTATTTGCTGAGAACATTTTTGAGCTTCAAGCATTGGAATAAAGCTGGGGCCCTATTGTAATTTTACAGTTTAACAATAAGTTAAATTCATACATACTAGATCAAAATTCACGCTTTTTGCAACAAGCATTTTACCGACAATAAAATCCCAATACTAATCGATCAGCATTACACAGATTTTAACAAATTCTCGTTTTACACAACAGTGTGATGGATCGGTGCCACCGTTTACATTATCTATTCATATACCTTATTACAAAGATATAAGGTTCAATATTGGATCTAATATTGTTGAAACGAATACTGCTGACATAACTATGATGGATATGGGCCGTGTTATAAAATTGTATAAAGGTTTATGAGAAGATAATTTGATGGGCGACACTAGTGATATAAAAATATATTACAGTATGTTAAGTATACAGGGTGTACCAGAATTCAATGTCAAGCCGTAAACAGGTGTTATATATAGTCGTGACAGTTATTAGATAATAATAAAAAAAGTCTTTGTCATCTACTTTTCAAATTATAAGTATCTAAAAATAAATCGGAAAATCTGACACCCTGTGATGATCTTTCAAGTCCTGTGACCACAATTAATAACTTTTCTTCGATTTTTATTAATTTTTACATTACAGAACTTTCATATTTTAGAGTGGAACAAAATATATACTACTACAATTAATCGATGAGTAATTTTGCCCACCACATAAGCATTTTTCCGCTGAAAACCAACTTTGAACTTCGCCATATCCTAGCATGTTCTTTCTCTCTCTCTCTTATTTTGTTTTACAGTCACTTGCTTTCAGTATTGACAGTTTACCAGCCAGTCTCATAATCATCATCATTCAGGCGAATGACGTCCACTGCTGGACATAGGCCTCTCCCAAGCATCACGACTTCGACCAGTTCTTTGCTTCTCGCATCCAGTGGATTCCTGCGACCTTCACCATATCATCGGTCCACCTAGTGGAAGGACTTTCAACGCTACTTCTTCCGGAACACCAGTCTCATAATGCTAATAAACATGCTTCTAGTATGGCTTCCTGTCTACCAAAATCTCATCGGCCTTTTCTAAACCTATATTTTCCCTTTGTCCATCTTCCTTTATCTCTTAGGTCCATGGAGGCATGGACATAATATCCAAGCTTATGACCAAGTGCAATAACTGAGTCATTCTGTTTAATATTCATCGCAAGTATTAGAAAGAATCGGAGTGCAACTGTTGTTACAACCGATGGGGTAACAATTTTCACAACTTTAAAGTCGACATTGTTATAATCAGCATTTACTTGTGTATGCTTAACGACTATTGAATTATTTGAATCATCCAGTTCATTGCTTTGAATTAAAGGATTGAAGCCGAAGCTGCTTTTTACCTCAATATTATAAAATTCGTATTTTTTTGTAGATGTAATATAAATTAAAGTGCTTATTCAAACTAGGCTGTGAATAAGCACTTTTCGAACGTAAAAAATATATATAAGACAGTCCCCAATAACGCCCGCCCCAGCTAAAGCACAAGGAAGTGGTGAATTTCCGAGCGCTGTAGCTGGGAAGAAGAAGTGGCGCAACAAACTCCCCAACAGCACAGTTGTCTGTTCAGATAGAAAAACTTGATTCTATACAATAGTAGCTACTTATGCAATGCAACTAGATTCTATAAAATGTAAAGTAATTAGCATTACGAAACACAAAACATTGAATTAAATTATTTGCCATACTTATGCCAGTTAGCACATGCCCATAAACTAACAAACACGATGAAAACTATACTCAAGCAAAAAGTAAAAACGAAAAAGGTGTCGTCATTTCTATTTACCTTATCTATGGTGTCTCTTTATCATATATATGTTGATATTATAGATAGAGTTTATGGTACAATGATAAAAGTCGGGTAATGTAACAGATTAGATTTGGGACGGCTTTTGGGCACCTACTGGTCCCAAATAATTTGACGAGACGTACAATCGATACGAAAGAAGAAGAAAAAATCTCTTCCCAGCTGCGGGTGATTGCACCCGCATAATATAGTCTAGGAAAAGGATGAAATTAAACATTGTAAAAATACTATAGGGTTTCAATGTACATTACTAAAGTCTGATACCCGCCTTTCCAAGGTTTTTCACAGTAAAAACTTAACGTCGTAAGAAAAAAATTACCAAGCCTATGAAATCAATATATATCTATAATCCAAAAATAAAAACTCCTCCATCCATCTCATAAGTTAATATTATTCAAATGTAACCAAATCAATTCTCGGCGGCGCCAACAACCACTATGTATATAAAAACCGTCTTTTCCTTTACGTTTGTGTGAAATTTTATGTCAATTTGTCGAATGCCATTGCGTGCGACGTGTATGAATATTCAATATGGTCCGTTTGCCCAAAGCAAACGGGCTTTTGTGTAGTACGGGGTGAAGAGATTGTGTGGGCCGACGTGTGTACGTTTTTAACCGATTATGGTCGAGGAGCATTATGAGTTTGAGTGGTCTGGGTTTGGTTTCTGAGATTAGATCTCAACATGATTCGTAGATTAAAAGTGCATCTTATAACAAATTTTGAAAGGAACTTTTGCTTTCATCTTAGGTTATATAGATTTGGTCTAGGCTTGTCTTTTCGTTATTTAAAATTAAGAGTAAATTTATTTTAAGTTAGTAGTTGTAATATTGTTGTATACCTACCATACCTACCTGTTTAAATCTTTATGTTAATAATTAATGTAGGTAATTGGTGTTACCGTTTTAATTAACAATAAACAATAATAATAATATTATTATGTTGGGGCGATGTAGGTATAGCGTGCATTTGCAAATGACATTGCAGCAGGCTTAGCATGACGCTTTCTATTTCTACTCGACTGTAGATTAGAAATCGCTTGTCTACCCTTTGCGAAATATCTTCTTCCCGAGCAAGAGGACTCGAGTTTCTTCGTAGACAGAGACTTTTCCATAGCAACGGGGTTAGTCGTAAGCAACGACCATATAGCCTATGTGGTCGTTGGTCGTAAGCTACGGTCGTAAGTGATAATTATGTATTATTACCCAATTTTGCCGTATTTTTGCATTTTGTTTGTATATGAAGGGAAGTGTTTTGAAAGAATCTTTCTTCAATAACAAAACGCAAATGGTCTACCTATTTGTTATGTCATAAATATTGATTTATGGCTGGTGCGCGCAAAATATAAAGCCACCAACTAAGTTTTAGAAAACAATATTTTGTGTATTGTAAATCCAAAGCCATAATGATACTATTTTGATGGCGTCACGCAAAAAGTTTGTGTTTTACTAGGAACATTGTTATTTATTGTTGTAGGTATCTATGTAAAATGATATAATTTGATATTAAATGTTTTATATAATAGTATATTCTCCATTTAAAACTCAATGCAGTCAGTGTTCAATGAAAAGATTTTGGCTCTTATTAAGTTGTTAAATATTTTAATGATAAATTATTTTATTTCTGTAAGTAGGTTTGTACCTACAAACACTTTTACACGTCAATTATATTTTAAAAACTAGATGAGGTCGCCGTTTCCTATCTGACTACTCTGAGAAGGAAGGCCGAAATAAACTCAGAGGTCACAGTCTCTTTTAAAGTTCAGACATAATCTTGGTCAGATCATGTGAAGACCATGTAGATTGGTGTCTGAAACGGTATTTTAAGGAAAAACCATACAGATTGAGCGGACCTGTCCAGTCAGTGCACGCATTTGTCAGTCAGTATTGATTTGTATTGTATTTAATAGACCAAAGTTAAGGGACAATATAGTGTAAAAAATTTTGGATCTTTGGTTGTGCTTAGTTTATGGTTGATACGAAAAAAAAAATTATATCCTTAAAAGCTCAGCAAAATTAATAGAGGTGTTGGTGGACTCTATAGGTGGCATACATCGACGCGCAAAGTAAAAGCATGGATTCATCACATGATTCTAGGCCGCCGGAGTTCAGAATCATGTGCCTTCTGAATCCGTGGGCTGCGCATCAAGGTCCTGCCACCCTGTATGTCTACCCATCAACACTTTGCTAACGGGGAGTTTTCGGGCCCTTATAAATAATAAAACTTAAATAATATCGGCGATTTTAACCCAACATATTTATTTCTGCGTATTATATGCTAAAAGCAACAAAGCACCACTTGAAATTACTCGCTTTAACGAAAAAACAACTAACGAATCTTTGTCCAGGTCTATTTCTATGTAGACTATTTCGGAAGAAAGTTTCCTATCCCAAACTGTCAAAATCGCGGAAAAATTGTTTGTCATGCTTGACGTTGTAGACAATTGTCCAGGGTAGTGAAGATACTTCTCTTCTTATTTGATTTTGTAATCGCCATGCTAAATACGGTAGAAAACTGTCCACTGTCTACTCTTCCGTCGAAAAAACGCTTTTCCACGGTTCTTGCACTAAGCCTGCAGCTGACGTTTCGAAAGAAGCTGGCCAGAGACGCGCGCTGGTTGGTCTTGCCAGTACAAGTAGATTGATATTGAGTCCATCCTAATCACAATAAGCTTTGTAAAAGATATATCAAAGTGTCAGTTCAAGTTGTGTATCCGATCAGAATAAAATTTATGTTATTTTTGTGGATGTTTGAAACTTAAACGAACAAACACGTATTAAGAGAATGTTTCTAAATACACCTAAACTACAAACTCATCTGTTCAACATTGTTTTCGTTTCCCATTTCTTACAAATAGTTTTTGTGCCGTTCATAATGCAAGCGCGCTAGGTCGTGACCTATTGGCGTTTGAAGCTCCGTTAACATGCAAACGGGATGTAAATCAGTTTATGTTCATTTAACTGTCTAAGAGAAAATCTTTTCTTGACATTATTTGTGTAGCAAGACTCGTGGTCAAGGGTCACCGCTTTTAGGTGACTTTGATGTTACACATTTAAATCTGCGTCAAAGGAACCAAACGTGAAAGAAGATTGAGCTCTATTTTCTCGAGGCTAAAGTTTGGTGGTTCGCTTCTAAGGTCTTAAAGATATATTGGTGTTAATGATGGGAAAAGTCACAATATCGATGGGTATTGTTCAATCGGTTACATTTTATCTATTTAACATACATTTTTACACATAAATAATGTCGGCATTTGTGTTGAGAAGTTCACAGAATATCGTTGTTTCGATATCTGTGCATATGTTTTGTTTTTTATTTGTTAAAAGGAAAATTTGGAGAGTTTTAGCCGATGGTTTCATGTATATGGAGGAGTATCGATGTAAAGAGCTTACTAATTCACGTCGATAATAGGCATTTGGTTGGTGAACTGTCACATTAGCGTCAATTCAGTGTTTTTACCCCTGACTTCGATACAGTTATAAATGCCCAGTCCCAGGATTATAACAGGTAAGATGTCTTAATACATATAAGTCTTAACCAATAAATAATACACTCTCTATACTAGAAAAGTTAATGTTGCACCTCATTCAGTTCTACCTAGTTGTAAGTTGGCAAATGTAGAAAGATTTTATAGCAAACGCAGCGTGGAGCTCAGATGAATACAAGTAAGTACTGAAAACCAAACAGGCAATCCGGAAGGTATTAAAAACTAAGTGTAGTATGGGTAACAACGGCAATGAAATGTGATAGGCATAGAGATGTATTTCAATGTTTTTTTTTTGGCAGCTTAGCTATGAGTAAACGAATACATTCAACTTCAGAATTTCAGTTTATTCATCATCACGCTACCTTAAAAGCTAAGCAGAGCCCACCAAATACTTAAATATATCTCTTAAAGGCAAAAACATTATCAACCGCATATTGCACCAAGGCGCATTGTATGCAAAATACAGGACGTGTTCATTTGGAGAAAAAAAAAATCCGTACGGAATCGCGTCTCTCGCATTCTGTTTTATATTATCTCAAAAACATAACACGAGCCTGAGACAAAATGTCGCAGCGTTTTTTTTGTCGCGCGACATAAATACGGGTGCCAAAGTCACGGTTTACGTGTATCAGCTTTTGTTTTGTTTTTCAATGTTATATATTGGCGTGTTGGGAAATGATCGGGAGATTTTGTGGCCAGATGCGCGATGAAATATTTAAATAGTAGGTATTTATTGAAACTATTATTACTTTTATTTTTCTGGTGTGGTTGGTATGGAACTTTTCCTAGGTATTTTTGCGGTACAAAATTTAATTAGTTTTATTAGATGTTAATACGATAGATGGGTATAAAAAGGTAAAGTCGAAAAGTACCTACGAGAAACCTAACTTGTTTATGAAGATTCTTACGAGAATCTTTAGGGCGAAAAATTTGTATTAGGTATGAACGATATTTTCAAATCCTTTTATCTTGTTTCGCCTTGTTGTTAAACTACTTATCACACACAAATCCTCGCGAAATGTAGGTTAATCGATCGCAAACCTATATTTAATATTAAAAACCGTTGTGTTCTCCAAACCTAAGAAGGAGATAGGGCGTGGCCATCTTGTTATAACCGACAATTTAATCGTTGTTTTGAGAATCAGACGATATTTATTGTCCTTTTAACTACGCAGTTTAAATGAATTCACCATAAATAAAGTCTGCTATAGTGTTGTTTACAGTTTAACTCATAATAAGGACAAAAAGGCGTGACAATAGAAGGACTCACTTTAATGTCATTGTTAGGTGACTCATCGATGCAAAACAAAGTTTAGTGGGACAATGCCCAAAGATATCCTTTAAATCAATGGATACCAAGTTCTTATAAAAAGGTCCGGTAACAATAGCTTGTGTGAATCCTAGTTCAGACTAAAGCATAAGTTACGATGAGAGAAGAGCAAGGATGCGTAAAGAGTAGGTACACACCTACTCTTTACAATAAAATAGATATATGCTCAATGCCCAGTCGGCCAAAACCATAGCGACTCGCGAGACATGTTACATGACTTATGCGTGGTTGCAGAGGTCCTCAATAAGCTCTCAATATTATAGTTATTTGTTCGACAAGGTTATCAATTTTAGCAAAAGAGTCTTTAAAAACATAATATCGATCTAATAGCTCTATCAAATTGATAAGCTCCAATTAAGAAATCATGAAAGCTAGAGGATACTTATCTAGTTTTAAAAACTTGTCAGCTCATTGAATTTGATATTACCTCTTACTGGTACAAAATATAGCACAATTGAGAAATTCATGTATGGCTAATACATTGAATCTCTAAAGAGAGTATCAAGCCCAAGAAAGTATAAATATCGCGACAATGCCCGCCCACTTGCCATCACTCAGTTTATGGGGTCATCCCACATAGAGCGATGACACTTTTACGATAATAGCTGGGGTTTCCGGCTGTTCGATTGGGCAGACGAGCGGGCAAGATCTGTGGTTATTTGTAAAATTTTGGGTTACTCTATATTTGGTAAGCATACAGGAGCAGATTTTGAAGACATACAGGTATCGAAAATCTGCCCCTTTCCCTTTACCCCTGCATTTTGTAGCTGCTTTTGTCTGCAGCAGTGTGAAGGAAAAACAAACTAACTAGTGTTGAATAAGTTTTGGTCGAGTGTCCAGACGTCTTATGTGAAACGCAATACACGTTTGTTTTGTCAGTACTCGTTAGGTCTATGAAAAGAGTTCAAAATATTATGAGTCGAAGAGAAGTAATAAACATTTAGTTATTAGCTGGTGTAAATAATCATATAAAAGTAATATAACAGACACCATACACGGGCCAGCCAGTTTCTACGGAAACATCAGCATAGCATATGTACCCCGAGACCACACGCCAGCACAATCAACAATTACAACAGAATATCTTTCGAACGAGGCATTAAACCGTCCGTGTATGTCGCCATCACTATTAAACTACTTTCACAACTGGCGCCATCTACATCTACAGGAATTGAAACTACACTATTTAGGTACCAAATAAAACCCAGCCTAGTGTTGTTTTAGTGCCTGTACCGTTGTTGTAATGTTAAATAGTCATTTATATACATTTTATTATGTGTTACGAAGCGATAAAGTTGAAATAACTCTTGTTTACTCAGAGTCGGTACAGATTGTTGTACTGTATTTAGTTTTGCTGAATACCTAGCTGATCGTTTTAGCTTTTCTCTAACATTTTGTTTTCGTGAAAATTGATACTACCTATGTATGAACTACGTACACAATCCATTATCTAACGACTTTTATTGAACATTTTTATAACAATTATTATATCTCTTGCTAGCTTTGTCCACTTCATATTCCACTAACACTACTACTACTTACTACTGCTTTCCACTATGATTTAGTTTTATTAGACCAATTTCCTGAAACATTTCATTATTTACTGCATTCCATATTGTAAAAAGATGTTACAAAAGGCTTAAAGCTAGGTACAAAAATATGGACCCTCTCGGGCACAGCAAAGTAGGAGAGGAAGAGGGCTTTAATTTGACCAAATAAGTTGGTATACTACACATTACAAAAAAATAAAGAATTAAACATGTAATTTATATGTATTTTCTTTACATTTATTTAATTTAAATAAAACCTTTTTTTTATTATTTTATTTAAATTTTGTCATTTAGTTATTCATTGATATTAGAATAGCATTTAGACAATAGAAATTGTTTCAATTTATTTATGAATATACAAAATTTTTGTTCATTTTTAATTATGTTCGGTAATTTATAATACTTATATATAATAAATAAAACGGATTCAATTTTGCGTTTTATTTAAGAAACCAGACTTCTAGTATCGTGTGACCCATATAGTTAGTAATCTCTAAGGAAAACAATACAGGTACCTTAGCAAGAGCACTACTGCTGTTCATTTCCGACTGCTTTTACAGATCTCAAATCGGGTGTGGGCGTTTCGCGAGCGAAAGGATTGTATCAAACGCATGGGTAGCAGTACCTAAGTGCTAATCTTTATCCAGATCTTGTCCAACTGTGATCATTGATCTTTGTGGAGGTGGTTCATATTTTGTAGTGGACGTCTTCGATTTATTTGTTTGTAACTATGTATGTATTATGCTGTTTTAATTTAATATTGACAGATGTGAAACTTGCTAAAATCGAAAGTGGGTTATTTGATCATGAATTATTTTGTTTGACAAGCTAATTAGGTAACGTCGATCTCGATGCCTTAAAGGTTGTGTTAACATGCGACATTGTGATCTATCATCCTGATTTTTTTTTAACAAAGTGAAGCATTTACTTCGATCAAGAATACGTTGACTATTTGCACAAATCTTGTGGAGCCACCAATAAAAGCAGGCTTAATGTGACTATACTTGCATTTCTTGTCACTAAGCAACCGACATTGATCTAAAAGATCGTCTTTGTCGAACCTATGCGAACCTTCATAATATAAAAAATAATGGCAGAGCGTATGTCGGTGTGTCTTCGCTTCGTCTAGTTTACGGCCGCTAGGAATATTACGACTATGTAAAATAACGTTTTACTGCGCACCGTACGGAGGGTATGCGTTTGCGCAAGCCATAGATTAGGTGAGGTTTGTAGAGGTGATGTGACGTGTGAATTATTGAGAAGAAGATTTACCTAAAATTTATGCGGCTGCAGACCAATTGTTCAGAATATTTTAAAGCAGATTGGAATTCGCATTAGTTTTTACAAGAATACCTGTCATCTTCGTTATGCCATTCATTGTTGATGAATTACATCAGACGACTACTTAGTACGATTGCTGTTAAAAATTATTCTATAGGATCAATATATATTTGAAAAATGTTTAGTATAGTCTACCTGAGCCCTTCAGTGCCTAACAAGGTACTAGGCTTTTTCTGGAAAGGCTAAACACAATTGAGACTTAGATTAAAATGCGAATGTTCATAAAAATACGAAAATTGCCCCTTAGTTATTGTACTCAATCCTAACTAATATATTAAATGTGAAAGTAAGTTTGTCTGTTACGCTTTCGCGCTAAAACGGTTAATCAGATTTGGATGAAATTTGGCACACAAATAGACCATGATCTGGGTAAGGATGTATACTACTTTTCATTATTTAATTTTTTTCCTGGATCGCAGACAAAGTCACGGGTAACAGTTAGTACTCAATACTTTCTATGCTCAATACATTATTTGCATTTCATAATGTGTATATAGGTAACTTACAATGATAATTATGTGATCATTGTGGACCCTGTCGGGCACAGCAAAATAGTAGGAGAGAGGAAGCTTTGAAAAACTGAGCTTGTCGACTTATAATTTAAAGATAATCAACATGTCACATCTCAATAATTTAAAACACTATTCTAAATATCTTGAGTCAGATGAGTCTAGTGCAGGTCCAGCCAAAGTAGTTTGGAGTGCAGAATGGCGGCAAAAACTGTGCTTTGCTGCACTTTGAGTCCTTTGTGTGGAGTCAGACAAACAATAGCGGCTATAAAGACCAGGAAATATTAGATCTTGTATATTGTCGTGTGTATTGAATAATTGCTTTCCGGTTTTGATGGGTAGAAGCTAGAGAATCAGCGGTAGGGGTATGGGAGGTCTTTTGCCAGTATCACTATTTTAAGGAGTATGAGGCCGAGTGAGGATGGGCATAATGTCAATTGAGTTGCGTTAGTGTATTAATATAATTTAAAAAACAATATTTAAAAAAGTGACAACATTGTTACTGACATTACTTTTTTAACATACAGAAGTAGGTAACTCCTAAAGGAGGCTTATCGCTGTTACTACGGAGTCAGTGTTCCACAATAAAAAACATATTACGTATCTTTCTAGTCTTTGGTTATTCAAAATTTAGAGAAAAATATAAATAAAAGGCTCATTATCTTGCTAACGTTCGCTTTAATTAATATTATTATACTTATACTCTGATCTAAAAGTTAACAGCTGCAAATGCAACACCACGGTACATGTGAAAAATGCAGTCTTATTCAGTACCTCCTTTTTTCTTCAACACGGTTGAAACTTGAAAGGAATAAAACCCTTCTTATTTTAGCTGAAAAAAATATGACATTTCTAAATTAACTGTATTTAAAACGGAGGTTTCTCTAAAGAGATGAACTATATCGCCTTTCTCAAAGCCCAACTCTCTTTCAAAACGAATTGTTTTACCCTGAATGCCTCATAAGACCGGCTTATGTTCTTTTAGTAATGAATTTAATTATAGTTCAGGAAATAGATGCAAATCTCTTGTTGCCTGTAGCACAATATTTCACTTCAGTTGTTAATGTTTTAAATACTTTTGCGAGACTTAAACGTAGTCCGGAGTTATTGTTAGTACTAGTAAAAGTAACAAAGTTGTGTTTAAGTTTCTTAGCCAAAGAAGGTGCAGCTAGGTAAAGGATAGCTTTGGTAATACCATACCTATGTGGAGACCAGGATAATAAGCAATGTGCTTTCACATTTGAGAGAAAGATTTATTTTTCCCCTTCTTAAGATTTACTGGATTCAGTACCTATATTAGTTTTTCCAGCAACAATTACGTTTAGATAGGATAAGATAACATTTCTTTATTTGATTAAACATACAAGAGCATGCAAGATATTACATCATTTGTCCAGTCCAATCATGTTTAGCCTTACGTATCGGCGTACAAATACTTCCATCTATCCATAACATTGATAAAAATAAAGTTAACCATAAGAAAAATCTACAAATTACCTAAAATAGTCACTTACAAAGTAAGATAAGATAATATAAATATATATAGTATCTATACTTACTAAACATTACTGTGAAGATAGCATCCTTTATATTGGAAGATTAATGGGGATTTCAAATTGCTAACCAAAATATGTTGCCAAAACAAGACCGTAAAAAAAGTCTTAAGGACACGTCTTTTGAGATCAATGGCTTGGATAGTTTGACTGGAAATCGTTGCTTCAACTCTTCGGAGACAATAGGCACTATCGGCCGACATCTATCATGTAATATCACTAAACAAAACCAAAGCCAGGTCATCGAACCACAAGTGTCATTAATGATGAGTTCTCGCGGCCAACTAAAGCGGGGCGTTGGGCGAACCGTCACGCCTTTTAGTTGAGCCAAACACGCTCCACAAACATGTTGGACAAATGTTTGACCAACGGCCGGTACAAATTTCTATGTCGGAACTGTCGCCCTGTTGGCGTTGTGGGAAAATCTTTGATGGATCGTACGTGCGGATATATCAGGTCAGTCTGTTGGTGATGGGATTAAGGTGGTGGTACAGACATAACACTAGAGGGTTATGGTGACAAAACGGAGGTATGTACTACGGAAAACAAGGTTAGAGTATTGGTGGCTGTACATTACACGGATTGTAGAAACCATTAAATATGCTATGCTATGGTATGCTATGATGGGAGTACGATAATTCAAATCTGAAAGAATATGAAGACTTTCGCTGAAGAGGCATGAGAATAGCAAAGCATTGAAGTGAGAGCAGAAAGCAACGATGAACGAAGAGATGCGCATGCACATCGGATTGGCAGTCATACCGTAAGCTATGCAGCGCGAAACTTAAGTTTGTAGCAAGCAAAATACAACTTGCTGAGAAGAAAATTAACTGTTTAACTATCCTAATAAAAGCCTTCATATTAGAAAAGTAAATACCCATCAAAGGTCATTCACACGACAAGCTCGTCAACGGGCACGCTCGTTCTAACATCTCATCAATACACGGTCATTGAGACAGGCGCCACACAACAAACCATTTCATTACAATCTTAATGGCATAATGGGAACTCAATACATTGCAATTAATTTTCACTAACACGAAACCCTTTTATGACCCACCATTGGAAAAACCAACTCTACTTCGACCAAGTCAGAGTTGAAATTAGATTAAGAGATGACGATTTAAAGATGGGTTTTTGAGCAGCCAAGGTAAATATACTACCGTGATACTTAATGGTGTGTCAATAGTGGATGTTTGTACTGAGCTACTGCTCTTAATGTGCGCTGCCTTAACAAAACGGATTTGTTTTTTGATGCTATTGGCTTTGTGGACGAGAGTTTAGTTGGCACATCATTATTTACTTTTTAATTCTGAGAATAATATTGAGATGACTAAGAAATTATGTAATTAGTAATTTAATTTGGGATAATATATACAAGGTGTAACAGAATAAACGCAAGTCCTGGAAGTAGTATGCTCATAATTGACTACTGAATCGATTTCTGTAACTATTAATATAGGTATTTGTTTTTCAAATTTTATTTATTTTGCCACACTGGCCGCCGATTGAGCCAAATAAAATTAAATCTTATTTCAAGGCAATAAGACTCAATTTTAAATGCATAAAGTAATGCTAGAGCCAACACGATTTTCTTAATATTATAATATAAATAATTGTTAATAATAATAATAATAGTTAGCTTTAAAAAAAGGTTTTGGTCATTGTATTATGCTTTTAACTCAATACTCTAATTGGGGTGTAGAAGTCTTGTGTTAATTATGTTACATGTTGTATATAAATCGCCACATGTCCTTGATCGGATGATGATAGCTACTTGAGTGTGTTTTATGTTTATTTTGGTTTTATGTTTTATGTATATTTATATAACCTAAGACTTTAAATTTCTAATTAGATGGAACTGATTCCACAGTTTGATGTAGATTACTCTGAGATATTCCAAACCGATATGAGGAAATAAAATGGTAGTCAAAGAAAGTGTAACACGGTGTCGTGACAGTCATAAGAATAGTTCCAAATACTAACACCACCATTTCCCATGATGCTAGTTTTAAACCTAGACCACGTCCAGAAATCATAAGCGTGGCTCTGTCCAACAAATCATTACACTCAAATCGATACAAATGAAATCAATACATCGCTTAACTGATACCGAATGAAAATCGATAACTTTCGCCGAGGGCGCGCTTTGATAGAAGCGAACAAATATCGGCCGTGCCCAAATATAATGCAATAAATATAATTTATAATGTTTATACGGAGTTATCTCGAGCTACGATCGCGGAGACGCCCGACTTCGGCCGATCGTCCGGCTCGGTGCAGAGTGTTGTGTGGATACAGAGGCTGCGTTTATTGGATGTACTTACTTGGCTTTTGTATTAAATAAGTCACTCGTGAGTATTTGAGTCATATAGATGCATAAGTAGCTAACCGAAATGGCGGTAAACAATATTTTAGGTTTCAAAGCAGTGCACTTACTATTGGGTATTGCAGTTGTTGCTGCAAACCTATAATTTCAACGGTTATTATAAATGAGATGTTGCTGTTTTTGCTACAAACTTCATAATGAAGCCAATTTGACATTGACAGACTGCATATTAAAGTTGGTATCATGGAAAAATAGGATGTTGCTGCCATTGCATCTATATGACTCAATTTATCATGTTGGCAACATGTCCTCCACACCTCATACATACTTTCGCGGATCAACTGGAATAAATTTCTTAAGAAATAAGCAGTACCTTTGTACTTAATATTAATATGTTGTACATAAATAATAAAATAAATACATTTAATCTTCTCATTATTTAGTTCAATAGTAGAATTAATTTGATTTCTTGTAGTACTTAACTGGTTGAACATTTTAATTTTATTGTTCTCTTTACGGTTAATATAATATCTACGTAGGATATTTGTTTAATAAAATCGCACAAAAAATATATTATAGGTACCTAGTAGGAATACCGTATTTTTTATAAATTGTCAGTCGTTGTTCTTTCATATATTGATATATTCTTCTTCTTCTTGAGGTTGATATTATCGGAAGCATATTAGTTTAATTTATGGCAAAAGTTGCCAAAGATTCCTTAGCTGGAAGAATAAAAAACATCGATCTCAATTCCATATGAACTTCACTTCTTTAGTATAAACCCCATTTATCATCTACGCGACACTACTCTGTGCAAACTATAAAAGAAATAAAATCGTTGTGTGTTACATATGACCTGGGCAGACCGAGTCAGGTTGTACAAATATATCTTTAATCGTACTTAAAGAAATTCATAATTAAATAAACTAATTTATGGACAGCCCAGCCTCTTGGGCGACTGCCCAACTAATGCATATTTTTTGATAATTATTGCATCGTATTAAATTACAAGACATCGATATATTTATATGGTATGTGGGATTAATTTTGTCGGTTTGTGTGTTTTAGTTTTTATTGGGTTTTCATTCAAGTTAGAGGTCAGTGTTTTAGGTGTCCGATATTTTATGGCAGGATTTTATACTAGTTTTGTTGATATTTTTTGTTAAATAATTAGTCGGAAAGACATTCTTTAGTTTCCATAATAACTTTTTTGTACTTAATGGAAAATTCATCCAGGTTTTCATAATTTTCGTCCTGATCTAATCTGAACGTTAAAACCATTCAAAAAGTGTTGATAATTGTAAAGTTTCCGAAGAAAATAATGTGAAATATTTGCAGCCAAAACCAGAATTACTAGCTAGTATCGGACTTATTCGCAATAATCTGCAAAAACAAGTCGCGGAAGCCCTAGCTTCGGTTATGAAATGATATTATTTATTAATTTTTCATACTTGTGGCCAGTTTCATGCCACGATGTAGCACGGAGCTCGAATGTCGCTCGTTTATATGAGATAACGTATGAGAAAACGGTGTTAACTCGGCTTTTTATCATTTATTTGTTTCTTGTACGCTTTATTTAATTAATTTGCGTAGGTATTGATTTTATTGCTAGTGACAAAGTTGAAACGGATTTTTGTAGCTAGGAAGTTTTCCTTTTATTTTTGTTAGAAGGTTTTTCATTGATTTGTAGGGGGTTTAAGTAACTACCTTGAGTCCATCTCTTTTAAACCGATAGTTTTTACTATAAATTAAAGGCTTTCCAAACTCTGTCTTCGTAATCTAATTATTTCATCTAATAAAATTTTAGCTCAGACTAACATTAAGAATAACTCCTCGTTTGTTCAACAACAGATATCTGTATATCCGTTCTGAGTGATCAACATGTCATTGTTTACGGACAAGTGTGATTTTCAAACCACAACACTACAATATATTTTCTCGACCTTGAATCCCATCCCTAGAACATCCTTTAGAACAATAAAAAAGACAAATGAAGGTACCTACATTTTATTATGAAAAATGTCTCAACCAATAAAATGGAATGCAAGATTACATTTTTCCCAAGATATAAAGGTCAAGATAGTGATATGAAAATAAATTTAATTAACCCTAAAACGTCAAAAACGAAAGTTTCCGAGAAACGCGGGGACACCTGAATCGGCCAGCACCATCGATTATAAAATCGGATAAATTGAAACAATCGTTTATCGCGACGAATATAATGTTACATCCGTTCGAATGGATTCTCTCGATTGTAATCGATTCCCGAGCGTGGTCGTGTTATTATTATTGATATTCGTGTTAACACGATCTAAAATAATCGATATCTTGGTGTACCGATCTTTAGTGACGTGTGGCTCGGAACGGGAACTTTTTTTATCAATTGGTTTTGGCTTTGTCTTTCGTTATTAGATGATTTGTGTTATTATCCGTTGTACGTTTTTGTTTTTTGAGCCCATGCTGGTCTATTATACAAAAATGTAGAAAAAGTTTGCATTATACTCAACCCTTATTGTTGTAGATATGTAGGTAAGCTGGGTGTAAACCATCATTCGCAGCCAAATTCTGGGCATCATTGTTACGCCAGACCGCTCACGATCGCTTTAATTTGGTCGAGTTAATTACAAAGTTTATTTACGGCTAATCAAGCTGAATTATGAAGAAGTAAATCTATAATACTTACCTTGCTATCAAAACTTATATGGGTACACACGGCTACACATCAAGCTATACATTTCCAGTTTACACTGACCTCTCATTGTAAGGAAATCCTATATAATGCGAGATCAGCTTATAAAAACTTTGACAAGTTATCTCCTTGGTTGCCATGTTTTGGAGTAAAAGATCGTTCCATTTTTAAATTACACGATATTTATGAGTTTACTATGTACCTAATTTATTTGGCCGCTAAACCACGACAGATATAGATTTTCATACAATCTTTGCCGGCCGCTGCTCGCATGTATTTGGCCAGTACAGCAATTTCGATTTATCTTGAAGAAAATTGTCAAAATAATGCTCAAATTTCCAAGGATGTTTGAGAAAAAGATGTTCTTCAAGATTTTTTAGAGAACTCCTAAAGGCTTTACCCATGATGATAAAAAAATCACTAGGCCGCAAAGAAAGCGGGTCGGTAACAAAAACCTCAATAACTTCCAAAATATTGGAGCTAGCTTTATGAAATAAAGACTTTATTATAGATTTATTATTTTGTAGTGCATAGATTAATGTCACAAAAGTTCAAGATTGTTTAAAATAATAGTAAGTTAAGTAAAAATTACCATTTTCACTAGATTTCTATTTATGCAATTCTTACACATTTTGTATTGCCATCACGAGTTATTAATACAGTTGTTATAAAGTTTGGCATGCTTTCCACCAGATTTATGTGCCGATGCCGAGGAATATTCTCCTATTCCTCTATCAGTGCTTCTTTCAGTTCACGAAGTGTCATCGGAGGGGAATTTCGCTGGCGTCTCTTGACTTTTTTCGTTGACTTGACCAGCCGTTTGTAATCGATTTCTCAGCATTGTTGGCACCATATATCGACCCTCCCGCGCTGTCGTGCATCTTGTTCGGCCTGTTCTGCAAATATTGGATCCAGTCTCTTTAAATCGCTGCAGCAATCTTCGAACGGTTGATAGCGACACACCAACAGTTCCCGCAATATAACGCTGACGGTGCCCGTCTTAAAAAAAATACAGAATTCTGGTATACTCTTCAGGGGTTAGTGGCATTGGGTACGCCACAATTGCGGCGATAAGTCCCCTCTTTGAGGAGTGGCTAGAGAGGCGCCACGGCGTCCTCACCTTCCGCCTGACGCAGGTCCTCACCGGACGCGGTTGTTTCGGGAGGTTCCTGTTCCGGATAAGGCAGGAGGAAACGCCCGGGTGTCACCATTGTGTGGATCGCCCGGAGGACACGGTGGAGCATACGGTGGAGGTCTGCCCGGCTTGGGCGGAGCACCGCCGTGTCCTCGTGGAGGCGATTGGCGGTGGCGATCTCTCGCGTCGTGGTCCGCTAGGGACAATGCCTGCTAGGGTTGCGGGAAAGTCCGAGAGGGATACCGTGGCCCCTGGCACAGGCAACTGAAGGAACACGGGTGGGTTTTAGTCAGTAAGAGTCTGACACGCCCTCCTGCTCTGCCCAGAGCGGGAGAAGTTATTTGATGATTTCCCACCTCAAAAAAAAGGGGGTTAGTGGCATGTTTTTAATTGAATTTGATCACAATAATGAATTTCTGCACAAGAAATTCCATATTTATAAACAGAAACAAAAGTAAGGTTTCAAAATTGTTAACATTTTGAAAAGCGTCCTTATTTTTTATTTATAGTTTTTAATACAATCATCAAAAAGAAACAAAAACGTTTTACTTCTTCCTATATTTTAAATGAAATTTAATTAAGTTTTTATTTGAAAATGATTGCTCAAGTATTTTTAAAGTTATCGAATTTTTTATGATCGACCGCTTTTTTTGGGGCCCAATGTATAAAATCTTACACATTGCCAAGTATGAAGTAACTATTAGGTGACATTGTATCTATAAAATGTGTCCACACCATGTAGGTATATCCAACAACAATGTTAAGCTTTTAAGTCTTCGGAGTATCTTGATTCACACGTATGTCGTATGGCTTCCATACAACACCATAGAACCAATCCCGTTCGTTACGATCACATCGCCATTTTGGATTTATTTATTTATTTTACGGTACATTTAATGTTTCTAATTTCAAAAGTCCTCAAGTCAAGGGAAATCGACCCCACACTTTCAGATTCCACAAAATAGACGTTATTATTGTCTAATAGGGGAACCCGTTAGCTTTAAGACGTAGCCATTACTAAAGCTGTCTTCCTTAGGAAACAATAATTTTCGAAATATAGTAACGTATCAAATACCTTTTCGAGTAACATCATTTAAAATGGCTTTGACTTTACGATCCATCCTAGAGCCTTTATGCCTCTGCCCACCCGGCGCGGTTTGTTCCCAGTTGATCCAAAATAGGATTTATGTCTGATTTTCTTAGACTTTTTGAACTACACACTGGGAACTCAGGTGTCGACTACACAAGATTCAATTAATTTATGCGTGGCGCCAATGGGTACACGAACTGTCAAAGCATAAAAAGATCCTTGGTGATGATTCTTAGCTACGTACATCCGGTAACCCATAAACAGTCAGCCCTCAGTTTTTGACTTTTCAAATGAAAACTTTACTACGTTTCATTTCCAAATAAGTTGGAAATGAATTAGAGATCAGTTGGAAGTAACCCTCTCTAAGACGTTTAAGTGGAATATAACATGGACGATAAAAACGATAATTATCGAATGTACGCCATATTTAGTTATTGCAAACATGATAGCCCAATAAAATTATTAATCATTATTTAGCTGTAAACTATCTGTAAGTGTTAATTGTTCGCCATTCGCGTTTGCTGGTTACCTTTTTGGAGGCTACTAAAGGTTAGCGCAGACGTAGCACCAAAACAATCGAACAGTTTTTCATTTAAATTGATAATGAACCAAATCACAATTAAAATGGAGTTCAAAATAGCATGTAAGGGTTGCATCACAGTGACGTGTGTTCAGGCATGCACGATATGCTCGAGCATTTTGCTGCTCTGTCTGCACGGAACATAATGCGTATAGCTTTTAAAGATTTGCACGGAATTCCACATAGAATTTCATATTTTCTTAAATAGGTTGTAATTTGATGTGTTTCCTTATGGTCAAAATGCAAAGGTTAAAACCATATAAATCGCAATGTTAACGTTATCTCTGGAATTTTCGATGGGATCTTGTTTGCTCTAAGAGGGTTAATTAGGCATTTTAGTGTGTTTAAAACAATTCAGAGATATGAGGGTCATTTAAAGAAAATATTAATCTAGCCAGCGAGTGTTTATTTTACTCGGAACTGCGATTTCGATAAAACGATACATTACGGGAAAGGTGTTGAGTATAGGTACCTATCTAAACGAAAACTATATTTAATTGCTTTACTAACTGCCCCGACCGATGTTGTTCTTACAAAAATTCATACAAAATGCCATGGAAAAAGCAAGTTCAGATTTTTCTGAATTTTCCAATTTCCTGGCGAACTTTTCCAATTTTTCTTTGCATAAAAACCTAATTCGGACTATTAAAAATATAATTAAATAACAATTTACCAAATTGGTCCAGCCGTTCTGGAGTGACACGCTTACCAACGAATAGCATTTTATTTATATTTACGAGTATATAGAAGATAGGTACAATACGAAATGGTAAATTCTAATATGTAGTCATTCCTAATAACAATCTTTAATTCATTCATTTATAGACTGACAACGTGCAGCGTAAACCGCAGGGTCTAGAAGTGTTTCTTAAATAAAGAAGGTGAGCAATAATTTGAATTTGAATAAGGAAGGATTTATTTAATTCATTCGATTGTGAAGTTATATAGAGAATGCATCTTTGTTTGGAAGTTCGTCATTTTTGCCGATGAGAAACCACGTTGGGCATGGGATTTCTAAAAATAGAAAGAATTAGGATGAATATTATACTATATTTCATATATACCTACTGTATAGATTCTACATTATGCAATAAATGGAGCCACATACTGGTCATCGCATTTGCTGAGTATGTCCAAAAAGAACGAAATTGGTCCAGTAATTAGGTCAAAAAGTAGACTTTTTATCTTTATAAAAATGTAGAATTAGAACACTAAGGGCTGATTTTTCAATAGTCAGTTAACTTTTATCCGAGGAATAAATATTACGGTTTGACAGCTTTTGTATAGAAAATATGTCAAACAGTCAGATTTATTCTTCAGATAAGAGTTATCTGAATCTATTGAAAAATCGGCCCTAAGTCAATGATTCAATGAACTTGAATTCTTAAACATTTAAAAGAGGCGTTGCCACGCAGGCGCAGTGCAAACTATCACGACGCTGCGGCGCTGTTACGTAGGTACTCAACATTATTTGCCTAAAATTGAAATCGGTACACCTAAACGAAGGAACTAAAACGTACACACGGCTACACATCAAGCTATACATTTCAAGTTTACACTGACCTCTCATTGTAAGGGAATCCTATACAATGCGAGATCAGCCTACACTGGAAATGTATAGCTAGATCTACACACGGCTACACATCAAGCTATACATTTCCAATTTACACTGACCTCTCATTGTAAGGGAATCCTATACAATGCGAGATCAGCCTACACTGGAAATGTGTAGCTAGATCTGTAGCCGTGTGTACCTACGTTGTCAAAACACAGTGTTTACTTTTACTGACTTTTATGACGTTAATGTTTGTAAATATGTGAACACCATGTATCTATCATTTAATTAACTTATTTATCATTACTACGTTTATTAAATTCTTTTTACCTATTTTGGTAGGGTAATTTTTATTATAGGTGCATCGTCTTCACATATAATTATATAATTAATGTATACAAAGTATTGTAACACATTTTAAAAGAGTAACGATGGAGTTTCTTGCCCATTCTTCTCCATACGAAACTACCTTTTGCAAGGGGCGACTAGAATCAATTCTATTTAAATGTAAATGTTGACGTTCAAAAGTGCCTTTTATGTGCCTATTTGAAATAAATGCTTTGACTTTGACTTTAATTTGATATAATTTATTTTGTTTGAAAATTTAACTTTTTTTAATTTACGGTTTTATGAAATATTTAATTTTGCTATACTTCTGAGGACTGGTATTGCTTGTGATTACATTTATTGCATATAATTATGTGGTTTCCATACTGTATATGATCATCAACATCATCAGCCTACAGCAATCCACTGCTGGACATAGGCTTCTCCAATTGCACGCCATTTAGCTCGACATAATATACAGGAAATGCTAAATTGCCATATTAACTTTTCCCTTTTCTTTGTTGCATTCCATCGCAAAAGTCACAGCACTTCTGTCTTTCACTTAGGGAAATAAATAATGCAACATCGAATACACACATGTGCAAATTACCCACCTCAGGGTAACAGAGTGTTAGGAACTGCAGATAGATAACTTTCCCGTTTCATCTGTAAAGTATGTGGGTTCGATTCCCAGGCGCGGACAGCGGTGTCAAAGGTGGGTGTGCGTAAAAATGGTCAGTCGATAGCGGTGACACCTGCGCGGGCGCAGCGTGCGTGCGGTCGAGGAGGATGGGGTTATGTGAGGAAGAGGCAACGATTTGTATAGAGATAATATATTGTGTAAGTATAGATTGATGCTAATTATGTGCCGTATACGGTATGCAGTGGGACAATAACAGGTTTAAAATAATAATCACGTACAATTTTCATGATTTTCATTTCCCTGCAGTTTTGTTAATCATATAGGTACATAAGTGTGTCAAACTGGACCTAACTTTTTTAACATTCGCTTTGTTCCATCAGTTGGATCACGTGATCTAGTAATTCTGCATTTGGGAATAGTAGAGCTTCCTGTTAATATGTTAAAAGATGATCATGAGAATAATAATGAAAAATGATCTTAAGATCAATATGTTTATCCTAGTCCACTAATATTTGAACTGGTTACAGACTTACATACAGATGGAACAGAAAACCCGAACGGCCCGATGTTACACTTTGCTCCACTTTTCTAAGTACCACTCAAAATCCTGCCTGTCCCCCTCCCATATTCCACAATCCCAAAGTGTAAAGGTGAGTCGCGTTCGGTCCACGATAAATGCCGTCGGTCAGAAGCGGCGCACGCGCAATTCATCACCGCGCATAACAAATGTCGCCCTTACGCTGAACATTCGCGACACGACACGTTAGCGGGTGACTGATGGTCGCGATTTATTGTCGTGTGGGGTAACCCTAATGTTGGGCTAAGGATCCGTATGTGGATTGAAGACGGTAGTTTTTTATGACCGTTTTGTGTTTGTGGTTTAATTTGTAATTAAGGGTTTCAAGGTTTAAAAAGTTTTTTTATGTTATCTGAATCTCGTCTAATAACAAAAGGAGCTGACTTCCTTCGTGATTGTCTTGTAAAAGTTTTGAAATGGACACTTAGCCTTTTGTCAGTTTTGTTTATTTAGAAGTGATTTCGATACAGATTTATTTCGAAGATACATCTACTGGGTGCTAAAGTCTACAGTGCACAACCTCTATACAGGAAAAGAAATAAACCAGTGCGCCAACTGTAGCCATGAATTCAGCATATTCTAAGACTAGAATTACTACTTAGTACTCATTAATACACTAATTAAACACTAACACTAATTAATTATACTAATTATTACATTAGGTTACAGTTTGCGCACTGGTTAAAAACTGGTTAAACATGCAAATAGATGAAGTTAATACATTTAACCTACTGGGCATCAATATATGACACACACATTAATTGGAAGTCACACATAGAACACATAAAAACAAAACTCTCCAGATTTTCTTACGCTCTTTTTCAAATTAAACAAAGCACTAACACACAATCAGCTATGGCCGCTTACTACGCATAAGCATACTCATGACTGCGATATGGCGTCATGCTGTGGGGATATAGTGTTAACGTACATGAACTATTCATAATGAAAAAGAAGTGTATAAGAATTTTAGCCCAAATAGATAATACGGAGAGCTGTAAACCATACTTTATAAAATATCAGATTCTAACTCTGCCGTCAATATATATACGTTTGACATTTGCGTATTTATTTTGAAACATATATCGACAAGTTCACTAAAGTAGAAGATACACACAACGTCAACACTCGCCATAAAAAGAGAGTATGCGCTCCATCCTCAAGAATTAAAATGTTAAGTGATAGTCCATATTATATGGCAATAAAATATATAATGAGTTGCCCAACATGATTAAAACTGAAAAATCTGTAACAATATTTATTACAAAAAATGATTAAAACTATACATAGTCCAAAAATGTTTCTACTCCGTAAAAGAATATTTAGAGTCTTGCTTATAATAACGATTGTCTGTCATGTACGTAAGTGGCGATCTGTCCTATATAGACAATAAGATGTCTATCCTATTTGACTTTATTTAAAATTATTATAAAATGTTGTACTACCTTAAAAATATGACATTAATATTGCTAATATTTGTATTTAATTCATTCTTATTGACATTAAATTTTGTTATAACTATACTTTCTAAATTTAATTGTACTATAAGAAAATAACTAAGTAATAATAATGTTTAGTGCATGCTAATTTAGGATGCTGGGCAGGCGAATGATAATTGCAATGCTTGTAAAAGGCTGCTAAGTCATAAGTACTAACATAACATATCACCAATATTGTACACTTAGTTCGTAATACACGTTTTGACTTTGAAAAAAAAACCGTTTACTGACGGTCTCTAATGGTCCCCTGTGGTTCAATAGCTGTATGAATATTTGGATAGACGGGTGGAAGATTATTTTCAAACAACAGTTAAATTCATAATTTTTCAAACAGTTTGTTGTCAGTATGTTCTACCTCTTCATTCAATCTGCCTTGCCCTTTCCATGTTGGGGTCTAAATTGGGCTGAATACTAGTATTTTATATGGAGTATCAGATGAGCTCACCTTTGGGCTTCTGGCTACCCGTAACGACTGTCAAAGTGGTCTTTGACAGGCACCAATGGCTCAACGTGTTTTTCGAGGCCCAGAGCTTTCTCGATATGAAATGGATGGTCACCCATCCACGAACCAACCGCGGTAAGCGTAGCTTTACCGGACGAGCATCTCTTTAAAACTCCCCTCTTTTGTTATTTACATATAACAGACATAATTATTTATTGCGATTCATTAGAAGTAACTAGGTACTTATTTCCGGGTAACGCGCGCAATGCACAAATATAGAATATGCCGAGATGATTTTACTATTGAAATAGACGGAGAATAAATACGGTTCTCTTTTATTTACCTTTTAATTGATTGATAGACGCCGAAGTGAGCCCTAAATGCGAGCGAGGCACGAGCTCTTATCAGGAGAGACAATTTAATAATGTTGTGTCATAACCTCGTAATAGTATTAAAGTAGAGGCTTCATACACTGTAGCAGTAGAATTAAAAGCACAGCTCTAGCACAGAAACAGAAAGAAAGAAAATACATTTATTTGCACTTATTGTAACACATTAAATAAAAAAAGCGGTTAGGTGCGAGTCGGACTCACACACGACGACGGGTTCCGTACAATATTTAACAATATTTTCTAAAAACGCCGAAGAACATGTTTCTTATATGACCCTCTTGCATTGTTTACTTTATTTTATTATTTGCTGTTATGGCGGCCACAGCAGTACACACTCTGTGAACATTTTAAGTATCTATACCTATTACGGTTCAAATGATACAGGCCCGTGACAGGCGGTCCGACGGACGGACGGACAGTGCGCTGTCCGTCCGTCCGTCATCATAACCCGTAGTACAGAGTTGGTTTTAGTGTGCGCACTAAAACCAACTCTGTACTACGGGTTATGATTTTATTTTCTCAAGGTATATTTGCAGGCTGTCAGATCTGCAAATATTACAATTATCAACTACATATTTACCACAAGCGTGATGCAAACTAGGTACTTTTTCTCACGGCATGAAACTAAAACAATACACGATCGCTCCACTTTTTCACATCCCAATTGCAGGATACCATAATGCAAATACTTGTAAAGCGTCGGGATTGTAAATGTAATAGTGAATAAGTAGAATCTAGTTTTTGTCCACTATTTTCTTACATATCGCTCTGTGCATAGAACTGGTGCAGTGACTCAAGTGGCTCATACAACTGTTTTTGTTTTCGTCGGTGATAGAATACTGATTAGTTGATGCTGTAATAAAATATCTACACTAATCTGGTTAGCTCTAAGGAAGTAGGGGCAGGTTGGGCTAGTTTATTCTATACTCAGAGTACAGAACACACCAAAAGGTCTATACAAGTGGCAAACGCTTCCAAAGCTTCGTATATCGTTTCGCAAACGTTTCGTATATCTACAGCGACTGTCAACCGAATTGCCGCAAACTTTCCGGTAGTATATGTCCATCCAATACATTTTATTTTATGCTGATTAGCATTGGAAAATATTGTTGGAGCAGGCTCTTGAAGATTGGGGTTGTGGAAGGATCGTATGTTCCCGCGGCCCCCGGCGTAGGTGTGAGATGGAACACCGGGGTGGTTTTTAGTCAGTAAGAGTCTGACAGACCCCGTCGCCCGCCCCAGGGCGGCGGACATCCATGAGGATTTTCCACCCCGGAAACAAAAAAAAAAAAAAGGCTCTTGAAGATTGTAAAAACTATATTTGCAGACTTGCTTTTCTTGCATTGCAAATTTGTGAGTACTATGTACTTACTGACTCAGCAGTCACCTGCGTCTGTCAAAAGGGCGACTTACCCGTCACACTACATACAACTTTAGCTATGAAACTTATATCTGATTCGTAAAAAAAACTTTTCGTACACGCATCGAAATATGTAGTCTGTCTGGTGTTGTTTGGGAATATGTTTCTTTTTGTAATTATCATCAATACCACAGAATGACATTCAACCATGGAATTAGTATGTTCTATGTTTCGTACATCCGTGGCTATTCTTACGTTTACGTTTCTTGTTCTGCTAGAATGCTATAGAAAGTAAAACAGGAAGTAGAAAGAAATAATATTTATTCGGACTAAACGTGACGCATGAGGAAAACATGAAGCAGACAAACACAAAAGGAGCAAATTGGGGGAAATATGACCCAGTAGCTGGTGGGGAAATATGACCCACTAGCTGGTGGGGAAATATGACCCACTAGCTGGTGGGGAAATATGACCCACTAGCTGGTGGGAAAATATGACCCACTAGCTGGTGGGGAAATATGACCCACTAGCTGGTGGGGAAATATGACCCACTAGCTGGTGGGGAAATATGACCCACTAGTTGGTGGGGACATATGACCCACTAGCTGGTGGGGAAATATGACCCACTAGCTGGTGGGGAAATATGACCCACTAGCTGGTGGGGAAATATGACCCACTAGCTGGTGGGGAAATATGACCCACTAGCTGGTGCGGGAAATATGACCTACTAGCTGGTGGGGAAATATGACCCACTAGCTGCTGCCCGCGAATTCGTCTGCAATCCAGGATGAAAACTAGCCTATGTATGTACTTATCCAGGTCTTGGTCTATTTGTGTACCACTACTGGGGATGCGGGGTATGCGATAATGTAGGCGCTGCTTACCGCTGTCTCTAATATTAATTCTGAAGCAACTGAGTTTTCATATGTCTGTTCCCCAGCTAAGATGATAGTTGATTCAATGATCAATAATTGATTTGACGTTCAAAAAGTGCTGATTCTCAGCCTAGTTTGAATAAATGACTTTTGATTTCGATTTATAAAAATAATTCTGACGAAAATATCACGAAAATAATAGGATATCGTTCAGCATTATCCGATAATTATTTATTTCGCGTTCCGAACGTTTCTTTAGATTATCTGGTTGAAATATATTTTTTATATTTCAGACTGCGTCGTGACCACTTACGTTACACTAGAAAAAAAAAATTATAACGATTTAGCCCAGACGCACTCGGAAGACTTCGGTTTGCTATTAAATAATTAAACATACGATGCAGTACAAAACAAGCTACTGTTTTTAGACAGAGAATAAACTCGGGACATTGTTCTACATAATTTGAACTTAGCAACCATACAGCGGCAATCTTTTTATGAAAATAATATACAATCGTTACGACTACATCCGACTAGTCTTGCCTACGATCCCATTACAGAGTTTTCTGACTCAGAAGCAATCTTTTGGTTTTCATTAAAGCCTGGATTTAAAAACAATATTGACGGGAACCATTAAACCGAATCGACCTCAACGGGTTCTTTGCTATTGCCGTAGATAGCTGTAGGTTACGTTAGTAATATACAGGGTGGCCGGAACATTGACGTCCAAAAATAAAATTTCGGTCCCTCGTATCGTGGGGTATTCGAATCACCCCCATGTATGTTCCGCGACTTTTCATAGTTTTCGAGTTATGAATTTTTTTCTGAATGTTTGAAAATTTTCGACCTGACCAACCTAAAAAAATTCTAAAAAAAAAAGTAGAGGGTTTTATCGAGTTTCTTTTTTTGCAACTGAATTTTCATAAGTAGTACTTTTATGCATAAAATAATCAGCTTCGTAACTGTGATGAAAGTTATGAAAATGTTGATCTAAAGTGAAAAATTTACGTTCGGTAAATTATGACTCAAATTTTCAACTTTAAATTAAAAATCTTAACAGGTGACTTCATAATTCCTAAGTAGGCTTCAAGAATGCGCCAGACTCTCAGTTTTCATAATCATAAAAAAAATGAAGTACTTAATAGGGCTACTTTGTTTAAAATCGGCCTTCAAAGACAGCGAGGTGGAAAAATTCTTAAAATTACCCATCTGAGTAATTATTTTTTTTTGGCTATTTTCTCGTTCCTAAGGTTAATTAATGATAAGAATACTGAAAACTAACCAACAAATAGTTTCAGAGTTGGGTAAGAAAAGTTTTACGTAAAAAGTGGTTTTGAATAAAACACAGATGATAATGTGAAAAAAGTACTTAATTTATTTTTAACATTTAGAAAAGGTTTTCAAAGTGGCCACCACCAGCAGCAATACACATTCTACACCTACGTAAGAAATTGTCTGGCAATCGTCTAAAAGCGTCTCTGTTCTCTCTCACAACACGTTCAGCTTCTGCAATCAACTGCCTCAGCTCTTGTTCACTTGAACAGTCCCGGGCGTATGCTATTTCCTTGTAATAGCCCCAAATAAAGAAATCGATGGGGTTGAGATCAGGTGAGCGTGGAGGCCACCTAATTGGTCCGCTGCGTCCGATCCATCTGTTGGGGTATGTTTCATCTAAGTAATTTCGGACCTGGGTTGCATAGTGACACGGGGCGCCGTCATTTTGCAACACCATGGTTCGTCTGAGTTCGAGATTCACATCTGCCAGCAACAATGGAAGTTCATTTTCCAAAAAGTTTTTGTATGTTTCTCCATCAAGTCTGGACGGCAGTTCAAACGGACCAGTTAGTTCGCCATTGAGAATACCAGACCACAAGTTAACGCTGAAGCGATGTTGAAATGTCGAAGCTCTCACTTCGAGTGGATTTTCATTCGCCCACGTGTGGTAATTATGAATATTGAATATTCCGGATCGCTCAAATCGTGACTCATCTGACCATAAAACTTTATTGAAAAATCCAGGATCCTCTTGCTCTTTTCGTAACATGGTTTGGCAAAAATCAACGCGCAATTGGTGATCTGTAGGCAGTAAAGCTTGGACTCGTCGGATGTGGAACGCGTGGTATTCTTCATCGTGAAGAATGTCTTGGATAGAAGTCCTTGGGATGTTCAGAGCACGAGCCATACTTCTCGTACTCGTAGACGGATTTCGCTGAACTTCTTCCAGCACCATTTCTCTGCGATCCGGGTTAGCTCTAGGGATTCCTTCATGACTGCCGCGTCGACCAGGAATGCGGCCTGCCATCAAAGTGTTGTGCGTGTTAATAAAAACACGATGGTCGGGATATCGCTCAGGTTGCGGCCCACCACGACGTTGAAGTTGTTCGCGATACAGTCGCGCTGCTTCATGGCCGTTTCCTTGTGCAACTCCATAAAAATAATGCATTTCTGCATATTCACTTAACGTGTAACTCATTTTTTACACTTCCACGTAAAAAAAGTCCAAATCAGAATGCAAAACACAGTCCAATAAACGAGCAAAGTAGTCAAACAAGTAGGCAGCGGAGTCCGTGGGCAAAGCGAGTGTGGTAAAGACAAAATGGCGACACGCGTATAGCAGTAAACACAATGTGAGTACGACTGAGGTACTTGTTTTGCGTTGGCTTCGGTTGCGCGCCTTGCGTGAGAGAGATAGCAATAATTCGGTCTCTTTTCCTCTCGGTCCATTGTTATTGCAGGTAAAAGAGTTGCACCCTCGTTTACAACCCATAGTCCACGAGAACGGATCGCGCAAAATTCATTAAACTAACATTTAAAAAAATCTCCGTGTTTAAATCTTAGCTTTCCTGCAGTCATTTTTGGTTAGCAAACTAAATAACCTTAGGAGCGAGAAAATGGAAAAAAAAAATTTATTAATCAGATAGCTAATTTTAAGAATTTTCCACTTCGCAGTCTTTGAAGGCCGATTAAGGCCAAAGTTAGCCCCATTAAGTCCTACGTTTTTTAATGATTATGAAAGCTGAGAGTCTGGCGCATTCTTGAAGCCTACTTGAGAACCATGAAGTCACCTGTTTAGATTTTTAATTTGAAGTTGAAAATTTAAGTCATAATTTACCGAACGTAAATTTTTCACTTTAGATCAACATTTTCATAACTTTCACCACAGTTACGAAGCTGATTATTTTATGCATAAAAGTACTACTTATGAAAATTCAGTTGCAAAAAAAGAAACTCGATAAAACCCTCTACTTTTTTTTTTGAATTTTTTTAGGTTGGTCAGGTCGAAAATTTTCAAACATTCAGAAAAAAATTCATAACTCGAAAACTATGAAAAGTCGCGGAACATACATGGGGGTGATTCGAATACCCCACGATACGAGGGACCGAAATTTTATTTTTGGACGTCAATGTTCCGGCCACCCTGTATAATTATAATTCAACAAACTACATTTTGACCTTTATGTAAATATTTATAGTAATTAACAAATTATAGGTATATTTATTGGACATATAGGGATGGCACGGTCACAATTATAGAGAGGGCTAGATAAATGGCTCTGATAAGGAATCTTTACAAGTAAATGACCCGGTTAGTTTTAATTTCATAGTCATAGACCAGTAGACACAGAAATTGTACTTTATTAATGAATAAAGTAATGAATGGAGTACACTGGATTTTCAATTGAAAGTAGATATTTGAATAGAGAGCACTTGGATACTCTATATTCTGAACGAGACCTGAAATATTCAAGTACAAAAGCATTGACCGTATCTTATGATTACATTTACTGGATGAACCAGAACAACACACTGTCGAAATTAAAAAAAAATGGCGAAGCGCAATCCGTAAAAAAATATATGAATTCCTTTTTAATACCTCATAATACTATAGTCGGGAACCATAAAATAGAAGATCAAACTCGAGGTGTGCAGGACTGTGAAGCGTTGATATCAAAAGAGTTAATGCTCAGACCAACAGTATCTCGGTCCAACAATAATACCTCCCTCAATGTTTCTACAAATGAAACCTGGCCTGTCAGAACTATTGTATTCAAGGGAATTGTAGTATCATTGAAGGACAATCTATAGGTATGCAAGTATAAAATCTGTTTCGTTTGTTGGTTTATCAGTTTCCTTGTTTATTTATTAAGCTCTACCTTGTTGATATTTTCTTTATTTCAGTTGTAATGCCGGCTACTCTGGGGGCAGGTGTGAAGTCAACATATGCAAGTGGTATTGTTTGAACGAGGAGAGTGAGCGAGGCTGTCAATGTAAAGGAGATTATAGGGGTGGAAGATGTGCTGTTTCAGTCTTACTGATGAGATGTTTCCAAATGGTTACAATGTTGAAGGACATCCTAAATACATGAACAAAATGCATGAAAAGCATGTAATTAATCAAACCCCTAATCATTTCCATTTTGATTTCCAAAAAATATGAATGGACTCGCCAATGCAATGAAATATAAACCTCTTTTTGTAATCTTTTGACCAACATGTAGATAAATATGACTGCGGTGCCCGAACAAGTCGGACTTCGGATCTTTTATAAAATCAGCTGTGAAGTGGAACTTGGTTACATGATAACCTTTTTAGATACACTGGATAAACAAAATATGCATTAAACTATGTCACCTTTTTATAAAGAGTTATATTGTTAAAAACAAATCCTTTTCGTTTGGACATATAGCTATAGTTAGCAGATCAACATTAGAAGGCAGATTACATAGAAGGTGGTAAAAACAGTTTCATGGAAGCGTTCGCAGTTCATAAGAATATCAATTGGAAATTGGAAGGATCAATATATATATACTGCTTATTTATTCAGCTTAGCTTCTGCTCGCGACATCGTCGGCGTGAAATTTCTTGTTCCCCTGACCCACCCCGTCGCATCGCTTCGCTCAGCGTTCTTTCTAACTTATTTTTTTTTTGCTCGGGTCCTTAGGTTCCCAGCAGGATGTTAAGTAGCTTATAGTCTTTCTCGAGAATGAGGCTATCAAATGCAAAAAGAATTTTCAAAATCCGGCTGGTAGTTCCAGAGATTAGCACGTTCAAATAAAGAAACTCTTCAGCTTTAGTATTTATATTTACTCGTAGATAGATAAAAAAAAAAAAAACCAATTAGATTAGTAGTACCCCGTAATTAAAATATCACGATGGTTTTCCACTGACCAACTTTGTCGGTACAGATAGTTTTTAGAAATACGAAAAATTTAAAAGACGCCAGGGGACCATCATTTGAGGTTCAAACAAAATATTTTTCTTTTAAAACGCCTAAAGGCCGCTTCTTCAAATTCCTGAAAATTAAAGATATTTTTGACAGATTGAGACTCGAGTTTAGAATGCGAATGTTCTTATAAATACGGGAATTTCCCCTCTGGCTTTAAAATCGATTTCCGTGCGACGCGACGGTTAGAACTTATATCTTGTGCAAATCTAGTTTGGTTGTTTCTCAATTTCTGTGCACGCACTCGTTCAGAACTGACGAATTTGTACGTCTGGCAATTCTCTAATTCGTCGGATCTTTACAAAATATGACCTTTACATTAGTTATTTTAATAGTGACATATCCACATTGTTATATTAATTGCGCCCTTTTTACGTTTTCTTAACACCGTTTGCTCAGAACTACGGAGTGAAGTCAACGTGTACCAAATGAGAAGCCGTTAGATGTCACCTCAACCAATATGTACTACTCAGATGAACAAAATTTAACCCTATCCTACACTAACGACCAGTATAGTGATACTTGATTTTGTCAAGTTGGTGAAAACCTACCGCAACAAAATCTCAATAATTTTGTGGACTTCGCAGAACTTCAGTCATCTCGGGTTCCACTTGTTTCTAAGCCATATTATAATATCAATCTATCTTTCCAAATACAAACTGTAGATTTTGAAATCGACTAGTGCTCCTTAACTTTTTTAAAGGTTTTATTAGAAATGTAAATTTTTTCTTAATTTTTTTATTTGATTTAAATCTTCATATTGTTGTTTTGAATTGTTCTGCTTTTCTTTGAAATATTTATTTTTATAGGCGCTTTTTCAACAGCCCGCACTAGTATTATAACTACTTGTGCCCAGTAAGACGGAATCTTTGTATGAATCTGACGCTAAGATCTGTAAACAAAATGGCGCCATGATGCAACTATTCGACCTAGGCAGGCCTATAACCGTACTCTGCTACAGGCTGACTTCCATGCTCCCTTTTATCACTAAAAGCGATATCTCCAATATTCATCAACAGTTCATGAGTAATGGTGCATTAACATAATAAGGCGAAGGGCGTGTGTTGGTACTGTGACATGATGCGATTGTTTGTCAATATGAATCATACTCGATCGGTTCTCTTGTGAAAGGTAAAATCTTTGTGTACGTGAAACAAGCCCTGGATCCGACAAACGTAATGTTGAATAGGTGGGGAGACTAATTAATTCTCTTGTTATTCTGTATACAGCTTCATAGGAGCGATTGTTGAGCGTGGCATCCTGGTTTCGGAATAGACACTAAGTGGCAGTCAATGTGGCCCAAACCCTAAACGCGAATTTGTGAAGAAACTTAATTTTATAGGATTTTTAATGACATTAATATATGTATGTCTGGTAGTTTCTCTAGTTGGTTTAAGTGAATAATTTCAAACGCGGGATTATTTCGGGTCTGCAACCCAGGTCAGCCTTGGCGACCGGACCGTAAGCGATGTAAGAAAATCAGATTAGAAAATTCGTTATCAATACTGCCCTAAAAATGACTAGAAATTACTACGTACTAAGCCTATGGGCTGAGGCATTAAGTCCGCCTTTATACCTTTTTATGTTACATAAAGTTTAACAAATAAATAAAATTAATATTTGATACACTAACGGTACACTTTTGATTTTGTAGTCACTGAAAATATCGCTGGTCCGTTCCACAGACTCTTCCTCACGTCACTATTTAGCGCAAGGATGAACAATATTTCTTTATTTTCGGCCATCCTCCATCATCATCAGCCTAGCTTTTTCTCAAGGTTGGCTGCCAGTCTAATCGGATTCAGTTTGATACCAGTATTTTACATGGAGCGATTGCCACAGCACTGTTGTGACAGCTGTCCTTCTACCATCATACACGTTAAATCTGCAATATAAACTTTTAACCTTAAATTTAACTAACTTAAGTACAAATGCCTACACGCTTACAAAAGCTTTGTTAGGCGCTCGCGCTGGTGGGCTGTCGATATGGAAGCATTACTCACTGCGGTTGGAACAAAGGCGTCTGCGGAGTCGACAAGACAATCACTTTCATTTGTTTATGGTACCTAGTCTGTTAAATATAGGGATTCCCAGTTGTTATTGTTGTTGAATTAATCGGCGATGATGGATGGAAGCGCGTGTTTCATGTGATTGTCTTGATTTAGCTGGCAGATTGTCAATTTTTAGGGTTCTGTACCCAAAGGGTGTCAACAGGGCCCGACTCCGACACTCCGACTCCGGGGAGTCCGACTCGCACACGAAAGGTTCCGTATCACCGTATATTATTTAACACTATATATTTTACCCCACTAATTTTTAATTATAATTATATTATAAGTTGTTATATCGGCCATATTAGTATACACTCTGTGAAAGCTGCAAGTGTCTACCTACTACGGTTTAAAAGATACAGCCCTGTGACAGACGGATGGACAGCGGAGCGTTAGTATTAGGGTCCCTTTTAATTTGCGTTTTCTTTAGAGGTTTTAGAGAAGAATGCGTAAGTGTGTAACAAAAACAATTAAATTATTATTGTTTAAATAAGAGCCATTTAGAACCTACAAGTCCTTGATGTGAAAAAAAGAATTCAGTTTATAATAAAAAATATCAATTTTGTCATTTGACCTTAGAATCTTTAAATAAAAGTCACAAGAGCGACTCCATCGATTTGATTTCCCCAGATCAACATATAACTTAAGAATTTCACGCATACGTATCACCCGTTCCGAGTAATTTAGTTTACGAAAAAAATATAATTGATCTGATATAATTGATGAATATCGTGCGTATTTCGTTATTTTTGGGTGAAAAATTTGATAACCGCCATATTTAGTGCTGGGAACGCTCGTAACGTCGACTGTTGGTTACGGAAAAGAGTGCAGTTGAAGTACTTGTACCTATTATTGGCACGATTAATAATAATTTACTTTTGTATGCTAGAATAATTTTAGATTTGATAGATTACATTTTAATAATGATCAGAGGGGTAATTCCCGTAATTTTAAGAACGTTCACAGTCTGATTTCAGTCTCAATCTGTAAAAAATACAATCAATTTACATACATTTTTGACAGGTTTTACATTGATGGTCGCTGAGATGAGATTGCGACTTGAATTTGAACGTTTTTTTAAGTACGAGAATTGGCGTACTGGTCATCTTATTTTGTAATGAAAAGTGAACTGGAAAACGAGACCTTCCATCTCAATTTAATCTACATTGATTAATTATTATACCCCTTATTGCCAATCGGTTCCAATTCTGATTTAAAATTGAAATAGTTGTGCCCCGCGGTTTTACCCGCATAAGTCTCGATCCCGTGGGAATATATCGGGGCAAAAAGTATTCGATGTCCTACCTAATCCAGGTCATGTTCTACCCATGTGCCAAATTCCATCCAAATCCGCTCAGCCGTTTTAGCTCTTCTCCATAGATACCTACTACTCATTGGATTGGGCAACTAACTTCATCTTAAATTTAAATTAAATTAAAGTTAAATCTTACTTTGGGTGCCAGAGTTCATCGAAAACACTCTGTTTCCTTAGTTGTAATGCCGCATAGTGTTAAGATAAGTGTTTTTCTTGTACAACTGAAGTTAAATAAAAAAAATATTATAAAAAAAAAAAAAAAAATATTATTATTTATCGTTTTGACTGACCGACGACCCCTTGAGAATTCAAAAGTGCCTGTAATTGGTTTATTTGAAATAAATGCTTTGAGTTTGAGCGTGAAAGCGTATCAAACTTACTTTCGCATTTATAACATTATGGTATTCAATTATAAATCTTGGAACAAAACTGTAGCAGGAACATGAAATTATTGTATTTTAATTTTTCTGTATCTCACAACAAATCGATTTAATATACACGGTGACATTTGAATCACAGTTTTGCTAGAATAAACGTTGTTCAGACCATGGTCTACAACCATTCTATAGCATCCAATAGAAAAAAATAACGTTATTGGTTTTCAAAAAAACACAAAAAAGGCAATGTTAAAAATGTCGGGATTATCGTTACGCCCTACAACACAGACACTGCGGCTGCGACGCGCGGCGCTCGCGTCTTGAATGCAATATCGCTACCGTCATGAGTACTTTGATGTTACGGTTAATGTTTCAAACATTATTACACGTTTGAGCAACTAGGACTAATTTGAGAATTCCTAGATTAGTTTGTTTTAATAACATATTTGATACTGTAGGATAGTAGTAGACCATGGTCTGAACAACGTTTGTTCTAGCAAAACTGTAATTCAAATGTCACCGTGTATTGTAGCACCAACGTTTAGCGATGGTTTAATAATAATTTAAAGCGTAGGCTTTTAGACTGATGAGTTTCAATGAGTTTGGTGTCTCACTTGCGAAACAGATCTCAGCCAGAAAGAGATTGATTGTTGCACTTCTTAGGTAAGTAAGCAATAACTGAAGTTCTCGATATCAAAATAACTTGTGCAATGGCGTTAGTCACACTTCGTGTAATTTTTCGGCCCAGTCCAATTTTCCAAGAAAAAGATGACGGGCCTGTTGGCTTTAGTTTCTAAATGTGATTCTAATTTAGCAAAATACAAATTGCAAACCGATATCGAAAACCGGTATAGGATCATTAAATAATTAAAAATACCAACATGGTCTTGAAATTATGATATTTTTTTAATCGATGACTCTTTCTAATAGGCTTAACTTCCCATGATCTATGGGAAAAAAATAGCGAAACGATATCAATTATAAAAGCAAACACGGACAGAATCATTCCACATTCCACAGACCACGTCACGGATTTAACAGCCTCAACACAATCTACAACAATTTATAAGTTTACCATAACTTTAAAATAAAATATTATCATTTAGTTTAGTGCCAGCACATTAGGGTTTTCCAATTCCTCGCTTCGCCCATCTGTATGTAGATTTATCGGTGATCTGAAGGCGCGTGCTCATTCGTGATTGACAGCACAATGTGTCACATGCAAATTCACCAGAGGGCGCGACCGGGCTGTACACTTTTGCTTGCTCGTATGTGTACGCTAGGATGGGTTTTGCGAAACTAAAGTTAAAGTAAATGTGAGTTATTTAGATTTATAGTTTTTGTGGCTTTATGTGTTAAGTTGAATGCGTTTGTAAGTGATTGTTTTTGTACGTGTAATGGAAGGTACTTCTTTTGTTATTTGAAATTCAGACGTAATGTTTTTTGTAACTGCGTGCCTAAGCGCGCGCGCGTATTTTGTGCCTGCGATATTTTTCAGAGTAAACGATTTTATTTCTGTAAGTAGGTTTGTACAAACGTTAATGGCATTTAGGGTTTTTTTCTTATATTTGTATACCTTTGATGATCATTGTTTTTAACTTGCTGTCGAGTGACTTTTTCGTCATAAAGTCTCAACAATATAAGTAAAGTGTGTTAACAACACATGCATTCTTAACACACCGAAAAATGAGCCCAACAAAGAAGCCATAAAAACACTTCATACCTTTTATTTTCATTGAAAACACCATTTAAAGTGATGTTTGTTCTCGTAAACGCAAAGTGCATTGGCTCCCGGTTAACGCAAATATTGGACCAATCGCAAATTAGAATAATATTTCTGCATACCCACCATTGTTTGAAGTTAACTTATGTTACCTTTTTTTTTAAGACGTGTTGATGACGTTATTGTTCTTTTATAATTTTTATGTGGAAAAACTTCCTGAAAAAGGAAAAGTTTCATAGAATATTTAGATGAAAAACTGACACATTGAAAGGAAAATAAAGCAGAAATCGTGGGTAGTATTGAGAATATTCATGTTATTACTATTAGTCAATATTAAGTTCCTATTAAGTATTACAATACCAAAAACTTTTCAGATGTGATTCTCAATTAAAATACAAAATTGTAATATAAACTATTTTCATGTTTAGTTAGACCGAAGACCACTAGAGCAGAATCTGCTAGCAGGTGAGCCTTTTTTTTTGATATTTGGAAATCATCAAATAACTTCTCCCGCTCTGAGCAGAGCGGGAGTGCGTGTCAGACTCTTACTGACTAAAACCCACCCGTGTTCCTTCAGTTGCCTGTGCCAGGGGCCACGGTATCCCTCTCGGAATTTCCCGCAACCCTGGCAGTAGCAGGTGAGCCTACAGGTGTAATTACGTACTTTTGCACATAATGATAAATATACCCATAACCGTCTCAGCTGATCGACATCCCTTCCAATTGAATTCCCAGCCTGTCGATATCTAGGTACAATTGCCTCATCCATCAACTTCTTGACACACAGACCAAGGTGTCATGGCCGGAATAACGATGCCCCTATTACCGTCCACCTGTCACTTTATCCGTGCACTTTACGCACACGGCCGATCTTTTAACCCGGCACGGTAATAGGCGAGGAGGCATTTATATTATTTACCGTTTGGAGTTTGGACTATTGATTATGTAAAGGAGAAGACGGTAATGCGAAAGTGGGGTTTTCGGAACTACTTTCACGACATAGACTGTTTGTTTACTCGGGTTTGCTCTTGGTCTATAATGTGTCTAAATGTTTTTAGCTTAGTGTCAATTTGAACAAGAATTTCTAGCCTCAATTGAAGTTTGTGTAGATGTAAATCTCCACCTGCCTGAAAAATTAAACAGTTTTTTTTTAATCCTTGAAGAAAATAGATGAGCACGCAATATCTCTACTTTTCATCACACAAAATACAAATGAACACGGTAGAATCTGTTGGCAGCAGCAAAGCTTTTGTAACAGATATGATAGATAAATATATAGGATCATGCATTCAAAATACAATTCACACACATCAGTCATAAAAAATAAAGAATAAAGTAAAATAAATCTGGATGCTTGGGTAAAATAAAATAAATTTCAAACTAAACAAATCGATCTCAAAATAAGCCTAACGCAAGCAAATCCCGGCTCACTCGCTATGCCTAAAGGACAAAATAACACATCTAATAACGCATGTTTGTATTCGCACGTACAGATAGACCGACATACAGTAGTCGAGTGTCCTTATCTGCGCGCGCGCACTTTACTCGCTGCGATTTAGCTCTCGTGAACTTTACACGCTGCGCCGGGTTGGGTTGCGTGCGATATGAGAGGGTGTGAGGAGTCTTGATACTTGCGCATTAAAAAAACATAGATATAACATAACTGATACTGCCAACGATCTTCAGTTTTCAATGTAGATTTGATAATTATTATTATCCGACTTATGGCGATCAGCAGCTTGAAATTTTAACGTACTCTTAATTGTCACTGTACCAGTAGTACTTAGCTCAAATCTATCTAAACTAATATTGTAAAGAGAAAAGATTTGATTTATTGTATGTTTGTTTGTTACTCTTTCACGCTTAAACGGCTGAACGGATTTGAAAGAAATTTGGCATATTAGTAGAGCATGACCTGTATTAGGACACAGGATACTTTTTATCCGACATTCTCAAGGGATCGAGACTTATGTGGGTGAAGCCGCGGGGCGTAGTTAGTTATAAATCAAATACAATATTTACTTTATTTTTATTGTCTTTAGTACCTGTCCACTGCTTCTTCACGTAATGGTTATCTGACAGGCAATTTTTGTCAGAGCAATTCCGACTAATAAAACCTTTTCCATACACTTCTTTCTGTAAAAAAAGGAATAGGTAATCCTTCTTTTATTGGCAACAGTGGCAACATTTGCCAGACATTCTGCTGAGGAGCGTAAGACGTCTCTGTAATTTGGAAATAATTATTATCTATCAAAACTACAAGTTCGTCGTACACCTATCAGTGAGTAGACTTGCTGGATGTTTGCGGTGTGAATGGAGCGCGACTCCTGCGCAGGCTGGGTTCAACAGCACATGCGCAAACAGCACTATGTCAGCACCAGTGAAAGTGCACGGATTTATGACATTTGTTGTATAGCTTCCTATTAAATATTTAATAGACAGTAATAAAAGATGTACTTAAATGTTGATGGTATTAAAATGTGAATCAGATGTCACAAGATAGACGGAATACTTTAAAGATAGACTGATGAAGAAAAAACTGACAAATCGTTGGAAAATTCGTGAAAGCTCTCGTGAAAATACACCAGTAGGCCAATTCTCGTCCTTAAAAAACGTTCAAATTCAAAACGCAATCTCATCTCAGCGACAATCAATGTCAAAAACCTGTCAAAAATGTATGTAAATTGATTGTAATTTTGACAGATTCAGACTGAGATTAGAATGCGAACGGTCTTAAAAATACGGGAATTGCCCCTCTGTACGCCCCCAGCAAAAAAAAAATGCATAAACTAACGTTATAAGTTGAGTGTTTCTCGTTTTATCAGCTCAAATACATTTTGTTAAAATAATACATAGTTGCAATATGACGATTTCTGTGCAAAAGTAAATGACGACACAAATAATAAAAGAAGGCTAAACGGAAATTCTACACTGACACGGTATCAAAGTGATGCACTTACGTATTTAAGTGCCAAGAAATGACCACAAATATTCCTTAAACTATAAAATTGTGACATAAAGAGCTCCCGCGGTCATCTCTGCTTGACAGCTCCTCAAAACAAATCAATATCGTTACATCTTAACCTTTTCAAACAAAGTACAAACGTGTGTACGTTCACTAATTCATTGAGGAGCCTTGAACGTATGTGAGACAATGGCAGTTCACTCCTCCGGAATCGAACCCACGACCTGTGCGACTGCGGTGTGTGAGGACTTGGATCTTTTTAGGAGAAACATAGATTATCTAAAACAAAAACAAACATTAACTCTCCAGGGATAGGTAGGATAGGGAGGTATCCCTCTTGAAGGTATAGGTAGTATTTGTACACACAATTTAATCATCACAATTGCACACAACACAACACAAATAGCAACACAGGAACTTGAACGGTCACAAAAAAAATTGTTACGTGGCGTAATCGAACACGTAGAAGGTCATAGTCATAGCGCAGAAGGTAGTACCTACTTGACTACTGAGCCAAACTGGCGCAGTAGTCAAGGACTGGCCGAAGACTACCTTATGTAAAAACCAAACCAAACAGCAAAATAGGAAAATCTCAGTGAACTTTCATCGGCACCCTTTATACCGAAATATGGATACCATGTCTATTGCATTTGGAATCGTTTTCATGTGATTATATGAAGCCTGATTTAGCTAATGGAATATTAAATAACTACCAATTATAAACTTTACTAAATAACTACAGTCAAACGGGGTCAATAGGGATGCAGGGGTGAATAGAAACGACACTTTAAAGGGGATTTTAACCTTGAAATAATTTAGTTTGACCCCAACAAGAGCACTTAATCGTTAATTATATTACAATAAACACATTAAGAGTCCTTTTTGGAATAAACTATATTATTTCAAGGTTAAAATCCCTTCTAAAGTTTCGTCTCTATTCACCCCTGCGTCCCTATTCACCCCGTTTGACGGTACCAGATAAATACTTTTACCAAGTCCTAGGATGAACTAAGATAAAACAAAAGACGGTAGAAAATACATTGATACAAAACACAGAACAGATATTTATCTGTTCTGTTATACAAAATACCAAGATGAGTGCAAAGTAGTAGTAGTATATCGTCAAGCATGCAGCCAAGCATATTATAAGTTGGGGGACTATTATCGCTGATAAAAAATGCTTGGCTCAGGGCTGGTCCTGCTCCACAAGGGCGCGTAAACTAATTAATTAGCATTCGAAAATAATGTTGAAGCTGATGAAGATTGTACAATCTATCTTTGCATTGTATAAATTGAATCTCTTAATATTGTATAATTGCAATGTACCCTGGCGGCTGAGAATATGTCATGCTCACTCAAATGTGTCGCTGGTGGTGGCGTGTGTATTGGATCGTTGAGTTCCCTTCAAAATAGTTGAGCTGAATGGTGCTGATCCATACGTCATGTTCGTGAACGGGCACCGTCAGTAGGCACTGGTAATTTCTTAGCTGCCACGGCTTATTTTTTAATTCCATAATTGTTTTTATGTTTTTATTACAGACGCTTTTATCGTGCACGTCTTTCTACATCGTTCTCACATGTATAATTACAACTTGAATGATGTAACCACTTTTTTGTAACAATATTTTGATTTAAAAGAGTGTCCATGGAGTTTCTTGCCCGTTCTTCTCCATCGGTACCTAGGTACTACGCTTTGGAATGGGCAACTAGCTTCATCTTTCTGACTGACCGACCCCTTTTTTTTTTTTTTTTTTTTTGAGGATGGGAAATCATCAAATGACTCCTCCCGCTCTGGGTGGAGCGGAAGGGAGTGTCAGACTCTTACTGACTAAAACCCACCCGTGTTCCTTCCTTGGCCCTTTATGTTCCGGGTCAGCGGTACCCCTTTTGAATGATCCCGCTTTCCCGGCAGGCTTGGGCCCTAGTGGACCCCCTCTATGATGCTGACATCTCTTTGAGGCGCGCGTGGAACACGTACGCGCCGTCCAGCACGGGCCTGGTCCTGATCGGACGGTGAGCTAACTGACCGACCCCTTGACAATTCAAAAGTGCCTGTAATTGGTTTATTCAAAATAAATGCTTTGAGTTTGAGTTTGAAAAAAAAAATGGTCTTCCCTCCACACTTCTCAAACTCACCACTATCATCTTATTAATGAATCCAGGCCTACCTTTCTCGCGATCACATCAATCGTAACTGAGTCACCGTGTCATCTTACACAAGACACCCACAGAGGCGCGCGAGTTTAGTAACCTCGGTAGATCAGCGTGACTCATTGGTGGAGGCTGTGGGGCGTCAGAGAAAAGTGTTTCAGGGGCTTTTAAAAGCTGAAAATCGTAACATACGTATGAGAGTACTGCTTATAGCTTTAGGGAAACCAGGCGTAATATTATTTATATAGAAGGCGGCGGCTGATAAATGATAAATGATTTTATTTCTGTTAGTAGGTTTGTATACAAACACTTTTACACGTCATTACAAACACTTGACACGTTGATAGTCTTTGCAAACAGGCTTGTTGAGGATCGGATATGGGTTCCAGTGCGCTGACGGAATCATGATCTGACGTTTCAACCTTTTCTCCAGGGATAGTAATATTGGCAAATCCTTTTAGATATAGCCGGCGGCTACTATGTTCTTTAAATCTAATGTCCTTACATTTTGTGTTCTCTGTATCGGTTTTGGTGCGATATCGATAGCGTAAATAAATCCCGTACAGGCTTTGCACGATATCATACTACAAACTCAGCCTTCCTTACTAGTATGAAGAAACCTTCTTGAATTTTTAATAAGTACCTACTGACTATCACAGCATGATCAGAACCAGTGCATTCAACTACCGAATTGAATGAATGTTGTCCCGCTATAGCAGTATTTGCGTTTCCCATACCAAACACGAATCGATCTATTTTATTAAAGCAAATATTATACTATGAACATGATGTACACACGGCTACACATCAAGCTATATATTTCCAGTTTACACTGACCTCTCATTGTAAGGAAATCCTATACAATGCGAGATCAGCTTATACTGGAAATATATATCTTGATCTGTAGCCGTGCGTACTCATCTACTCTATGGCGAAAACTTGTTATGTGATTTGGGTTAATCGGGTTGATCTAACTAAAGACCGTTATGGTTTTTGTGCTTACAAACGTTGGGCATGTGAAAATAACATCATTGCCTGTTCAAACTCAAAGCATTTATTTTAAAGAAACCAATTACAGGCTCTTTTGAATTATCAAGGAGTCAGACAGTCAGAAATATGAAGCTAGTGGCCCATTCCAAAGCGTAGTACCAATGGAGAAGAACGGGCAAAAAACTCCATGGACACTCTTTTAAATCAAAATATTGTTACAAAAAAGTGGTTAAATATTTCATTCATATTGAAATTATACATGGGAGAACGATGTAGTAAGACGTGCACGTTAATAGCGTCCGTAATAAATAAAAAAACAATTCAGGAATTAAAATAATCCGTGGCAGCTAAGAGATGACCAGTGCCTACTGACGGCGCCCGTTCACGAACAAGACGTATGGATCACCACCATTCAGCTTAACCATTTTGAAAGGGACTTAAAAGTCCGAAAGGGTTACCGTGGCCTCTGGAACAGGCAACTGAAGGAACACGGGTAGGTTTTAGTCAGTAAGAGTCTGACATATACACGCCACCACCAGCGACACATTTGAGTGAGCATGACATACTCTCAGCCGCCAGGGCACATTCAAGTCAGTGAAAGACGAACCCAGTAGTCTTTACAGTAGGTACCTACATAGTGCTCACACATGTGCTATGCAATTATACATACTAAGATTTTGAATTTATACAATGCAAATATAGTTATTACAATCCTCATCAGCTCCAATAATATTATCGAATGCTAATTAATTAGTTTGTGTGCTTTACTGTATTTTGCGAAGCCATAGGCAGAGGACAAAACAGGAGAGGTACCTACGCCCGATTTGGGAACAAACATCATCGACACACGTGACTTGATGTGACATTCAACTTATGCTAAGTGATCTGATTGGCTGTTAATAATTCAGTCAATCAATCATAGCAATTGGTGCCGATTCTGTTGTACACCGAACTAAACTAACTAAACTATCACTAAAATTCCTTACTTTTGGCTATGAGAATCTTAACGCTATTCTGAATTTTGAATCTTTTTAATTAAATCTCTAAATTTAAAAATAATTTTGACACATGTCTAAAATCAAATTTGGCAATTGCGACTCCACGTGATACTTGTTTGCCGTACCACGTGATTTTTTTTTTAGAGCCAGTCGTGCATTTTTTGCAGCCTCGACATGTTTTGTGTGGAATTTTTCACTTTTTGTATGGAAAAAATTAAAAAAAAAATTTTTTTTTACCAACACGTTGGATTTTAGATGTTCCGGGGTTTTATAAAGGGGGTCGAAATTTTCATTATTGTTGCGATAGGACACACCGTTTTCGAGATATAAGCAAAAGAAAAGAAAAAAAGATACAGTACTGTTTTTGCATCTGAAGTCGAGGTGTTGGTGTGAATTTTAGTTCATGACAACTAATTTTATTCCACACCTTTTTATTCGCGATTAAAAACAGGCAGATTTAGTTACGACAATCAAAATTTTTGGTGAAAAACGTAAAATTCAGAATAGCAAAATTGCCATTTTCACTAAATTATAATCTCAGTGCCATCTTAGTGCTGTCAAACTAAAATTTGGTTAAGTTGTGTCACTTTAGTCAATTTCAGAATGGGAAATCGTCGTTTGACAGGAATAAACTAAATTTTGGTGATTTTTAGTCTAGTTTAGAGAATTTTGTGACAAGAGAATCGGCACCATTGACCGTTGTGTGACAATTAGTTAGCGAAAGTTTCGTTTCAGAAGCCGGGTGTTAGTATAATATGTCATGTTACAATTTCAAAATATGAATGAAAAGTAAGAAATAAAACACCGAGACACATTGGACATACTCTGCCAAAAGACCAATAATGAGGACCGATGCTCTCATTCCTTTGTTCATTCGCGCTGAGATTTCTAAATCCAATATATCACACGTCCAAAATTGGAGCATTGGGTGTCAAAACTGCCATTACTTTTAATGGTAGCGGTTGTTAGCACATCTCCCACGAATGTGTATTGTGCCAGTTTGACTTGTTGGCTCTTTACATTAGTGGTGTGGACAGCAGCTGATGGACGCTTTGTTTCACTTTCTCTGACTGGACTTGGTTATAAGATGTGTGAATTGATTGTTAGGTAGGTACTTTCTATTTAAGGTAAATCTTTTTGCTGGGTTGTCCAGTTACATGACGAACTGCGGTTATTCCCGCTTGCATTTCAATTGTTTCATTATTTATAACTTCTGTTTGCTCGATTCTTTATTAATATTTTTTCATTAAGATTACTTCATTATGAAATTTTTCCAAAGGTACCTAGAATTACAATCTTTTTAAAAGTCCTTCCTTACTTTCGGTGAGTCTCATTTTTTGTCAATGTCATCGAGTTTTAGTCCAATTTTGGATTGTGTTTATCAATGAAAATGCAAGATGTTTGGCGTTAGAGCAATTTTCAGTTAAAAAACGTAGGTATAACAGTAGATTACTTCATTAGGTATGTTACTGCTGTACCGATACCGGTAGATAGGTTATACTGGTTAAAAAAAGATATCCATATGAATTATAATCAATATATTCGTAGTACCTCATTTTGCATACGCTAGCTTAATTTAAATCACGTCATACCTAATATTAAAATATCAAGCCGTTATTACTGCTTCAGTTAGTATCCTGTTAACAATACGACTTATGCGTTAGGTAGGCACGGGAGGGGGGGGGGGGCGTCACTACGTGATCTCAAATAAAGTAAGCTGACACATTTGGAATGTGCTATAATTTTGTAGTGACACCAAGCATTACGTGGGACATGTGGAGGTTTAATGGATGGAATTAAAATGAAAAGAATTGTAGCGGTATCTACATCGCCACAAGCGAGCTGCGCGTCATACTGACGTCACGCAAATCCTGCATCGCGCAAGCAGAGCTTACCGCGCGACTAGCATATTAACTTCCCAAAATCAATCGTTGGACAGTTGCCCACCAGACACGACACCCGTCTGGTATGAGTGAACTATGCACCCTGTACCTCGTACCTCTATAGAATCATGACAAACCTTTTCAGTATCTTCTTTGCTAGCCCGAGTTTCATTCCTAGTTTTTTTCAGAATTATGGGGTAGGTACAATGATTCTGATTGTGCTAGCTGGGACTAGGGAATACGGGAATAGGTAAAACAACATTGAGCTCCAAGTGGCAAGGGAATGTTTGGAATTTGTTACTAATGTCTGATAGTCAGGTGAGCCCTTTTTTTAGGGTGGGGAATTATCAAATAAGTTTTCCCGCTCTGGTCGGAGCGGGAAGGCGTGTCAGACTCTTGCTGGCTAAAGCCCACCAGTGTTCCTTCAGTTGCCTGTGCCAGGGGCCACGGTGACCCTTTCGGACTTTCCCGCAACCCTGGCAGGCATCGGCCCTAGCGGACCCCGTCATTGATGCTGACATCTCTTTGAGGCACGCGTGGAACACAACGCGCCGTCGAACACGTGCGTCGTCAGAATAGCCCTGAGCACGATGAATGGAGCACTACGTGGTGGTAAAAACTTATATTTGGAAAGCATAAGACTCCTCCAACTTTATATTAATACTAGCATTTATCTTTTCGTAGGACTTGCTCATCGGTTACTCTACAGGAACATACAGGCGCGATCCTAGGTAGGGGGGTGGGGTAAATAGTGGTCATGACCCCCAGAAACATTCAAATTGACAGACATCCGTCTATATTGTATAATTATGATTACTTCTTTTACTGGTACATTTGGGCCTTGAATTTTACTTGAACAAAGTAGACCCAAAAGTTTGACTCCGGTTCTCAGAGTTGGTCAACCAGGGAGAATAAGAATAAGAATAAGAATAAGAATAATTTATTTGCAGAAAATATAGGTGTTACCAGTTGTAAAAGTTGGTGGTTAATGTACAGTCCATATTTTGCCTGTTTAGGGCATGCAAATTAGTGTTACATGAATAGGTACATAGGTAGGGTACTTATTTTAATAAGATATACAAGCTATACACCTATGTTCTAATACAATTTCTAAATCAAGATAAATTTAAGTTACAATAATATATAAAAACACAACAAAACTTAAAACCTATTAAAAATAACATGTTGTCTATATATAACATAAATTATTTATTAGAATAAACACATGCCACAAAACTATAGGAAACTTAGAATATTTTTTTTTTCTTTATGTTGCAGAAATTCTTGTAAACTATAAAAACAATTTTCTATCAACCATCTACGCAGTTTAATTTTAAAATATTTAAATGGCAGTTCCCTTATGGTCTTTGGTAATTTGTTAAATATTGTAATGCACATATGATAAACATTTTTTTTACTTAAAGTTGTATTACAAAAAGGAACTAAAATCTTTGTTGCATCTCTTGGTCTCTGTTTGGTGTAATTGTCACCTTTGAATCTAAAGAATTCATTATGTTTCCTCACAAACACCGATACCTCAAACAAATACATGCCGGTCAAGGTCAATAGTTTCAGTTTTTTGAATAAAGGCCTACAAGATTCAAGTGGACCGACACCGCATATAGCTCTTACACATTTCTTTTGTACAATAAAAGTCTTATCATTGTCTGTTGAATTGCCCCATATTATTAGTCCGTATCTTAATAGTGATTCAACATACCCACTATATGCTATGCGGGCGGTTTTTTCGTCTGATACAATACGAAGTTTCCTTAATGCATACACAAATCTATTTAGTTTACTGCATACGTTGTTAATGTGGAGTTTCCAATTACAAAATTTATCTAGACTTATACCTAAGAATTTAATACTTTCTGTTTCTTCTATGTTTTTGTCATTTATTTTAATGTTAATACTGTCGGAGAGTTTGCTTTTGTACGTATGAAATTTAATGAATTTTGTTTTAGATATATTTACACATAGGTTATTAGATTCAAGCCATTTTATTACGGATTGTATAGCTTCGTGTATTTTATTTTATTTTCATGGGTTGAATTGTTAGTGTTATTAGGCACTATAACGGAAATATCATCAGCGAATATGCAGTAGCGAGTATGCAGTTGTATGCATCAGCGAAGAGTTGGAATGTTGGGCCACAAAAGGGATAAATGAAAGGCAATTGACAGCACGGTTGGCGCAATGGTTAAGCGATTGACTGCTGCGCTGCGTGTCGCGGGTTCGATTCCCGCACGGAATAAGAATGTATATAATAAGATATGAGTACATAATATGAAGTCTTAAAGTGGCACCAGTAACTGAAAAGTTGTGTGGAAATCGGTTGTCTTTTGTTTTTCATACTTATAGACTTATCAATCCATCAATGACCAACTGTTTAATTTAAACAGAAAATGTAATTTTCTATATATAATCTAGTGTCTTATTAGAGCTTTTTTTGCATAAGTATGTCAAATGTTTCGCAAAGTCCTACCATTGCATGCAATAACAATTACCTGTCCGTATACCGTACCGTAACTTATATTGGACCTTAGATTGTACTGTCCTATTAATTAAACACAGACTATATTTTGACAGACATTTCAAAATGTACTAACGCTTATCATAAAATGTACTAACGTTTTTTCATAAACTTGCTTTTGCCCGTGGCTTCGCCTGCGTGGGGTCGGAAATTATCCCACGGGAATGTACTACCGTGATAAAAATCCTGTGTTAATTCTGGTTATAAAACTATCTGTGGGCCAAATTTCAGCCTAATCCATTCAGCCGTTTTTGCGTGATTGACTAACAAACATCCAAACTTTAGTAACTTACAAATTATTATTATTAGTAAGTAGGATAGTAGGATTAGTCCGTTCATTTAACTGCTGCATGTGCATTGAATACCAGTGACTTAATTTCTTATCTTATACTCATAGAAGAGTCTGTGCAACGGCCGCGAAACGGCCATTTTGATCAAGATGTAAGGCTTGTAGAGTTAGGGGCTTGGCCATAGATCTGATATCTTTTTAACAGTGAAAACGTTATGTCAGTGTTGGCAACCTACTTTACATGAAATGTTTTTGGTGGTTATATATTACATAAGTACGAAGTAGGTGGTAGGTAGATTCGGTTCTATTTTGTTGCGAGCTGAGATTATAACTTCTAGTTATACACAATGTACTTTTTTTAGATAGGTAATGCAATACCTGGTTATGCGTTCACATAATATTATTGCGCTTAATTAAATTAATAGATGATAAATCATAGATTTAACACTAATAAGTTTCTAATGTGTTAACCGCCCGCCGCCGCAAGCGCAGTAGATGTACGACTCGAATGTTTCGCTCCGAGGTAGATATTAATGTTATTTATTGAGCTTTAATAATTACAATTTAGCAATAGTTAGGTTATCTCGTAAAGAGCTGTAGTTCTTAAACTTGAAGTTTTAAGTGCTTGTAGCTTGCTAACCAAGATGGTATTACGTACTAATAATTGTTTATTTTTTACTTGCCAAAACACCATTTTATGTTTATATTATCTTAAGCGCTTATCTATAAGCGCTCCCTGCTACTGTTATTTATGTCCCAAAAATGTATTCGAGATAAGGAGACCAGGAGACCCGTAGCACAGGTTTTACTTTGAAATATAAACTGTGTACATTTTAATACTTGTAGGAGGAAATAAATAAAACTTATTATTTATAAATCAATTAGAAACTTATTAATAATTATTTGAAGCTTTACTACTTTAAGTATCTTTTTTCTTGTGTAATTGGACGGCAAACCAACTCACCTGATAGCAAATGGTCGCCACCGCCTATGTACATCTGCGATACCTCTGGTATTGCGTGGCTATTCAAGAGACAAAATTGAAATATCTCATGTACCTGTAATAATCCCTACATCTACCCTCTCCAAACAGGAACACAGGAACATTGTTTGGCGGTAAATTTGAGAATGGCGGTAGTGCCGGATGAGCTTTTCCACAAAGAGCCCTTCAACTACTTGGTCTCAGACTAAGTCGCCACAGGTCAGGTGAAAGTTTCAAAGGGTGTGGTTTCAAAACTTGGCAGTGCACCACACACACGTACCACAAAACAGGTACATTCAATTAAACAATATGAACAAGTTAAATCGCGGACCTACAAAGTCCTGCCAATTTCCCTGCCATTTTTCACTCCAACTTTGTAGGTAAACAAACACTATTTTACGAGGAGAATAAATCTTGAACAAATCGGTGTTTAGCGGGGTATCTGTTCGACCGCAACATGTGGTCACCGCTGGGGATGCGCGTGCGCCGACTGTCAAACCGCAGCGCCAAGCGCGCACGCGCTCTAGCGATATCGATATGAATTTAAATCAGATTAAGTATAGCGTTGTTTTTGTTAAAGCATTTGTGGTTGTGGTTGAGTTTTTTAGGCGTTTTGAAATTATTCTATAGTTTTGAGATTAAATTTAGTAATTATTTTGGAAGCCTTCACTGTGAGAATGTGTTTAAAGTTGAAATAGAGCTTTAGCAAAATTCACGCCGTATATGTTTTCTAAAATAATATGATAATGATAAAAAAAAAGAATTTTAATAGCTTCAGCGAGTGCATATTATTATTAAATTAACGTCCGGTACATCCTGGGCAGTCAGCCCTTGCTGACAATCATCAGTTTTTCCCAATTGCATTTTTATGAAATTAGCAATAAGCTACAATCACGTTGATCCCATTCTACGGGAACCATGAAGTCAATAAGACGTCTGTGGTCTCATCGCCAATCACGTCTGGGACTGACGTGTTCAGATTTAACATAGGTGTCATATGTAGCAGCAGGTGGCCTGCTAGAGCACTGTGACATATATGGCAAATAATTTAATTTAATGTTTTGTATTTCGTAATGTTAATTACTTATTACTGTATAGAATCCAGTTCTTCTAACTGAACAGATAGCTGTGCTGCTGGGGAGTTTGTTCTGCCACTTCTTCGTCCCAGCACTAGAAAGTGGTGAAGGGTGGGCGTGCCGGGGGACTGTCTTATGTAATTTTGACTATCAAAAAGTGCTGATTTTCAGTCTAGTTTGAATAAATGACTTTTGATTTTGACTGAGTAACTGGTAATAGTTTGGTGTGTACCCTTATCTTATACTAGTATCTTTAGAATTGTACGGGTTGCTTAGCTTGGTTATAAAGTGAACTAGGTATTTAAAGCACTGCTGCTGGTAGTGGTTACTATATGTCATAGGTCCTCCTAAGAGTTTTTGCAGGTGAATTAGGCTTTATAACAAATGGTCCTCCACAAATGAGGATGCTTAAGTACAGTCAAGGAGATTAATTGTTTTCTAGATTGACACACTATATCAATTTTCCGTGTTACAGCCAAATATTTCCGATGTGATTTGAATATACGGACAAATTAAGTTCATACCGATTGTACATAAACCGTATAATTAACTAATAAATTAATAAAATTAAAATATAATAACCTAAGCTAACTAAAACTATTTACAAATTAAAATATGGTGTCAAAAAATTCCAAATTAAGTTGATAATCAATCGACCAAAAAAATAATTTCCCTGACAGTACGTCCGATAAACACTCTGAACAGACAATATTTCTATCAACTGACGCTAGTCTTCTTCATTAACATAATTATCATAAGCTCATGTCGTTGAAAGAAAAGAAGAAATCGTAACCGTTTTATCACTAACTCAGCTGAGGCCTTATTTGTTGATCAAATCAGAAAGCCCTTGTGATAACATAATAGATCTTACGCCACCAATCTGCAGATTAATTCTTCGCCATAAGTCACCAACTAAAACAATACAGCTTGCCCTGTTTGAACCTATGACCTCTACTCCACTTTCACAGACGAAACTAGTGCAAGGCGTTAATGAAACTGAGATGATTTATGGTAACTGTAGCGTGGGCGCATGCGCACAGATTATCAAGTTACGGATAATTTGGTGAAATAATAAGTACGCCCCCGTGCCGTAGAGTAAGGGCGCGTGGGATTGAGTACAGTTGCGGCCGAAAGTAGTGGCTGAATATCGGTATTAGAAAGAAAAACTGTGACGTGTTTGCGCTGCAGGTAAAACTTAATAAATTAACATTATAAAAAATTTAGATGACAAACTCTTAATTTTATCTCTTTTTATTTGTTATAAATGCACCAATAAGTAAGGCTGTACAATTGATAAAAGTATAGGTATCTAAACTCCGATCTAGATCCGCATTAATAAATTAGTCAATATTATAAATTAATAATAGCGCCTGAGGTCCTGTTAGATCATAAACTCAATTTAATGGCTGTCAAAAAGACATAAAAACATTTTTAAATCAATTAATTACGAGACCGAAAATTAAAAATTAATATTCATCTCCACTTTGGACCGCAAATGTACCATCCTACAAACACTAATCGTAAGAATTAATGATAATGCATTACGAAACTGTACTTTATTAGTTTTGATGAGCAACGTGAAATATTTTGATAGCGCCATATTTATTGCTGTGATACTTGGGCTCGCTGATACCCATCTGTTTAATAATTAAGTGATATTTGATATTAATGGCGAGAGGATTATGTTACACCTGCGGGGCGGGTCAAGCACGGCCTCTGTGATAGGCTTGAGTCACGCATTTTATCACGGTTTTTGCTCCCAAACTGTGATAAAAATGTGTGACTCAAGCCTATCACAGTAGGCCGTGCTCGTCCCGCTGCTGGGACTAAATAGTGTTTTAATCGAGATTATTATTTTAATTGAGAATACATTTCGTAATAATTCCGAAAATAATATAAAAGTGTTAGTGTAGGTACGTTCTTTTATTTATTTATTAAAGTACACCAACAGCATCTATGTATAATATATCTTAAGTACTATAGGTAGCAATAGCCTCGGACTTACACAGTCGCCAATTACAAGTTAGCCAGCGATCTCAGAAATCGATAATAACACATAATGTTAATAAAATTCAAGGCTCTAGAATTTAGAAATGATGGCAAAATACTTCTTAAACTAATTAGCTAACTTTTTAAACTAGCTTAAGATTAATGACTAAAAGGAAAATAAAATTACAAGACTAACAATATTGCAATTTTTCCCACTTAAGACTAAGACATAAACAATATAAATTGAAATAAAAATGAGATCGTATTGGAAAGTATAGCTTCTAAAATAAAGTATAAAACGGTGAAGACTTTCGAAAATATACAATCATTACAAATTCAGACTTATAAGGACTGTTTAAATATTTTTATGGAATCATGGTATAAATCAACATCTGGTACAAATTTTATAAAAGAATTCATCTCTCTACTGAGTCTGTTTAGTGCTGAATTTACCCCAATATTTGACTTAGATGCTTGAGTGTGTAATACATTAGTTAGAGGATATCTGGGTATTTTGTAAGGAACTTTTAGTCCAATACGCTCAACTAATTTTAGTTCTGTTCCGGATTTAATTTTATATGCCATAATGGTTAGTTAATATGAACAAAATAATGCAAATTAGATTACATTATGTATATTATAATACTTAGTTTTATGAAAAATATAATATAATAACTAAAATATATTATTAAAAGGAGTCCCTTTAGGCAAGGTTCCGAAGATACTGGCAGCGTTCCCCCTTTGAATAGCTAGACTAATTCTTTGTCCGAGGTATGTGAATTAATATATATTATAGCGATAGTGCGCTAATCTTCACAGATTTTTGAAAAGCTTGTGCCTAATTGGTCTCTCCGTAGCTTTTTCAAAAAAATACAACCTCAAAAGCTACCGTAGCAACACCAACAATACACATTCACGATCTATAAATATACCTCAACAGTCAAAGGTTTCTGACTTGTCACTTCTAACAACACAGCCTCAAAAATTATACTTTCATACGAGCTACTACCAAAAAAAACTAGTGCTACTTAAAAAACATCCAACATTATGTGACAGTCAGACTTACAAATCCGTGCACCATAATAGGGCAACCAAAAAAAATAACAATCCTATTGAGACCAAGCATCACTCGTCAGGCTTGCATACAATGCATAAAGAAACATTAGTTTGTCATCTTACCAACTTAAAATTACCCTTCCTCCACTTTAAATTCAACTCTATCACCTTTTCATAAAGTTTATATAAAACTACACTTAATATTGTATTCAAAACATTACTTCAAACAGGACAACGTTTGTTTTGCAGTTGTATAATTTTGGTGCAGGAACAAAATTGTAGGGTGGACAGTTTTTGTGGCAGTAACTGTAAGTTGGCAAATGAGTGCATTTGTGACTTTGCCAAGTGTAGACAATGAGTCGGCACACACAAATAGTTTAGACATGAATGTAGGAAACTTGATTAGGACGACCAGGCGGAGAGGTGAACTTTCTACTGTAGCAGTAAGTCAAGGAACGTCTTACCAAGCTTTTTCTTTAGAAAAAAATAAGAAAAACGATGGGACAGATGGAAGACATCAATTATAGTCATAAATACTACCCAACTGTTACTGTTTGATCTACTGACAATAGACGAAAATACAAATCCGTACACTGCATGGTGATAGGGACCTCTAATGACAGCATCATTATTTAAATACATAGCTACTGAAAGTAAGGATAAAACCCTTAGGAATTCAAATTGCCCCACAGTTTCCTTGGAATTCGATCACAAAGGTTAAGATCACCGGGCATCACTGTTAGTACCTATGTAATAAAAGCTCTTCAACCAGGGAATCTATCTATTAGATTAGGAGCAAATACCATATCCAATAGATAGGATGAAACCCTGGTAAAAAAGAAAACACAGGAACATTTAAACAAAAATTCTCCCAGGTTTATTAAAAAAATCTAATAAAAAGTAAATTACCGCGTCACCAGTATCGTACATCCCCTGGCCCACATACGGTCGCATCATAATTAGCTGCGTACACGCAAGCTGGTAGCCGGACTAGCTGCGTTACAGGCTAACTATAGGTATACATTAAAGTGAAGGAGTAGTGTTTACTACCTCGCAGGTCGAATGGACGTAAGTGTGGAGTCCTGGGTTCGATCCCTGTCTCTTGCTAAGTGTTTTTGGGTTTTGCCATTAAGAAAATTCTCAAAAGCAGCACGGAGTTGTGCAAAATGTGGGTGAACTCCACTGTCACATAGTGTATTAAATACCCTTCGGAAAGTGCGGGCATGTTAATATTGTTAAGCACGAAATCCTTAGTTTCGACCGAAATGACGAGCGTTCCCTAATCCGTATCGCCTACGGACATAAGATTATTTATCGGCCCGAACTAAGAATGAATGACAACACGATTTGACAGTTGTCCTAACTCCCGGTGTGTTTTTAGCCGTCCGAAAATGTTAAATAATCGGGAGTAGAGTTCATTTCGAAGTATCGAACTGCTTTCGGACGGCCCCGTATCTTCGTTGACGGGCTTAGAATAGGCCCTCTGTTTCAGCAACATTTGGCAATTTATATGTTAAGAAAAGGTTTTGAAAAACTACCGACCTTAATCCCGAAGGAATTCTTCCCTTTCAACCTGGTGTTATCTTGGCTGGATTATATAATAGGTTATAACCTAGGCATTTAGCCCAGATCAATACAGACTAAGTGCCTACAAGATTTATTTCCGTCCATCCTACTTTTGGTCTGATATTTTCTATGGTTGGGTGAGCCGGTAGCTAACTTCATTACAGGCTCATTATATCCTGACGGACTTCTTATGTGCTTCACTCCTGGTATTTATCCTTTGCCTGAGTAAGGAGTTCGGTTTGTAATTAGCAGCACCGAAGTAGCTGTAATTAGATGTAGGTACTATGTAATTGGCGGGTTCTTTTTACGGACGGAGTTAGTTAGATTTTATATTATATTTTATACCAATCTGCATGGTCCTCAATGATTATGTCCGGATTTTATATACACATTGACATTAATGAATTTTATATACATATACTATGACAAGAGTATTTACTTTGTAAAGTATTATGCTATTATTTTAACTATTGTGAATGTGAGAACTATGTTGGTCATTGCTTTTTTTTTTTTCGTATTTTTACTCTTAGTGTAATCATGATCTGGCAGTTTGAGTAACTTGTGCGGCCTACTCAAATGTCCTTTCTTTGGTATTGTTCGTCGAATCGTTGAGCTCCTTAAGTTCTGAGTTGAGCTGCACGATTGCTGACAATTGCGTGCACTGACTGGACAGGTCCACTCAATCTGTGTGGTTCTTTCCTCAAAAGACCATTTCAGACACCGATCTACATAGCCTTCACATGATCTGACCAAGATTCTGTCTGGACTTTAAAAGAGACTGTGACCTCTGAGTTTGTTTCGGCCTTTCTTCTCAGAGTAGTCAGATAGGAAACGCCGACCTCATCTAGTTTAAAAAAAGAAATATGATTGACGTGTAAAAGTGTTTGTAAAAACCTACTTACAGAAATAAAGTCATTTATCATTTATCATTTATAGTTACTTGTAAAAAGATTTACTAATTTTGCAAAACTCAAATATTCTACAGTATTTTTAATAGAAAACTCAAAAGTTCTCCAGTATTATTAACTACTATTATGAATTTGAATAAACAATGACTTACAATTTTAAATCAAATAGGTTTTCCATTTCTTTAATGGTAGGCCAGTTATTGTTTTTATATAAATGCTTCTGTGGACTTGGTAAAATACTTTCAAGTCATCTTTATAGACAAACTCAGGTATATAAATTAAATGATCAATATAATCTAGCAGAAAATACCTATTTGATAACAAAATCCACCTATCCCTGTTCACATTAATGCCGTAACCTTCACGGTCCATTTGTCTCAAATAGGAATAGGTGACACTAAAGTTCTTCCATAAATACCAATTAATATGTGGTCCCACTAAGTGAGACCGATATGTAATCTTAATCAGTAACATTTAGATTCAGGTAATGGTAATGAGAACCGAATAACATTTTCGGAACGGTACCTTAATCGTGATGTGTTCACACATTGATGTAGGTGGAGAAAAGTATGGAAATTAGAAGATTTAATTTCCAAATTGCGTAATATAGATCGAGAGTATGAGTTCTCTGGGAAGCTCGTAACTAAGTTAAAATGTGCAGATTGCAAAATTGCATTTGTACGGTTAAGCTGCACTTGCTTCGGTCCGGCCTTGGGTGGGTGACCGTTTTTAACAAGCATTTTAATTCTGGAATATTTTTGAGACATTGTTGAAAACAGGCTAGCATTTTTTCGGAACGAAATTCTTTAAGGGGCAACAGCTAAAAAATCGCGGTCACTGTCGGACTGCATAGAACAGAAAGAGAAGCGCGATGACACAAACCTGGTAATTTATTGCAAATTATGAAGCAATTCTCTATTTACAAAAAATCTATTGACTGGACTTAAAAACGAAAACACTATCACGATAATATTATGGTGCTTGAAGAACAATCTGCAAAATAAAACAGAATGATTGCAAGTTTTCTAGTATGGTTTTTGATCGTTAAAGAAATGTTTAGAGGTATCTTCGTGACTTTTTTCTATCGTACCAAATTAGTTGTATTATGTTTTAACACAATATCTAACTAGCCTATTATATTATATCCTGAAGAATATCATATATTTTACTGATTTTGTTTACTGCGGTGGATCATATACTTTTAGGCATTATAATACTTGCGTTTAGGTCATGTGGCAGTAATAAAGTTGAAATCGTCACGTGACGAAAAAGCGTTATTCATCCCGGATTATGCGCGACAATATAAAAGAAAGAGACAGAGAGAGAGATAGATTTCATGGTTTTCGAGGGCGCTAAAGCCAATGGTGAGGTCAAAATGAAAATCCAAGATGGCCGCGGCGAACAGTTTGAAAGTTTTCATCTTGGGTGTCGTTTTCATGGTTTTCTAGGGTGCTGAAGCCCATAGTGAGGTCAAAATGAAATTCAAGCTGGCGACAACTTTGTCAGAGCTTCTACTCGTAATAACTTATACTAGATAGCTTTATACTAAAAACACGCGTTAAATTCACTTTCTCGCTCTCTCTTTCTATTATATAATATACGAGTGAGAGTGCGTGCGAGTATCGCGTAAGAAACTTCGTTCCTGACGGGGGTCTCCCGACCGCACACGTTTTTTTTAAGTTTAAACTTCTTTAGCCGCGTGGAGAGCTTTTAGGTAGGGGCAAAACTTATGGGTTCGCGTCACCGACATGCTAGCGTCACTGACATACTAACGTCACCGACACGCTAAAGTGACGTGTTACGCCAGACTAGCAGCGCAGTGACGCGCAGCGGCCTGTGTACATTTTGGGGGTTTCACTTCTATCGGCAGTTCCCACGACTGCCAATTTTTTTACTAGTCCATTTTCTTCACGTGTTCTGCAACCCTCTACCAAAGTTCGTGGGAAAAAGCTTATTTTGATTAACATCCTGATGGGTTCTTGCACACTCTTAAGACAAATAGCTTGAACCTTTAACTTTTCATCTTGCTATTCATATCGATAATTAACATCTCGTTAATTAATGATGGAAGTGTAATTGCAATCAGGAGCAGTCGTTAGAATAGCTTGTAAAGTTCATTCCTCTGCAATATCAGCTGAGATTAATTGCTACCAAATTCTTGCGTGTTTAAGGAAATATTTTCAGTGATTTTGACTTTTTGAAGTTATACTCGTAACATCACGTATGTAATCCCCGAAGGAATAGGCAGAGGTATATCTATAGTACACTCATATTTCGCCAGTTACAAACCTATAAGTCCTAAGTAATAGGGCGCGCCTATTGCCATCGACCGGGTACTAGTCCAGACTCCAGGCTGCTGGGGGGAAATTCCAGATGAAAAAACCAAATAACACTTTGCCCGACCTTTTTTTTTGAGTGTGGTAAGTCTTCAAATAAATTCTCCCGCTCTGTGCGGAGCGAGAGGGCATGTCAGACTCTTACTGATTTAAAACTCACCCATGTTCCTTCAGTTGCCTGTGCCAGGGGCCACGGTCACCCTTTCGGACTTTCCCGCAACCCTGGCAGGCATCGGCCCTAGCGGACCCCAACATTTTGTGCTGACATCTCTTTGAGGCGCGCGTGGAACACAACGTGCCTTCGACCCGGGCCTGGTACTTTGCCTGACCTGGGATTCGAACTCAGGACCTCATGTTCAGCTATGTGCTTGCGACCACTAGACCAACGAGACAGATAAATACGTTTTTGAAGACAGAGAACTTGTAACCAATATGTCAAGCGATTTCTACATAATCTAAACACGTTATCAGTTACAATGATTAACTAACTATATAAATAAATACAAAAACAAAAGGACACTTAGGCGTCGAAGTACTCGTCCTCACCGCTATTATCCGGAAACGTGCCCAGAAGACTGGCAGCATTGCCACGTCGAATGGCAATGCTAATTCTTTGGCCAAAGAACAACCCAGCCCTCTGGTCACGTAATGTGTCGACCATGAGTCGGCGAAAATTTTCCTTTAAAAGACGACGCGCACTCAGGCCCCATGACCCGAGCGTTTCAATCCCAAACGGCTCAAAACTGTAGTTTCCTATAAGGGTACAACATTTGCGCCGCTTGAGAGTCTCAGCAGCCGCTGCAGCGGCGCCAGCACAGCCCGCCGTGCTAGGAACATGAGATGGCGCAAGGGTATCGACACAGGATGCGTCCCACAACAGAGGCCTAGCCACCTTCCAAGAGAACAACGGCATGCCGTCTGGTCTTTACCCATCGTCACGTACCAAACCGTTTGGTTCTAATACCGCTGGTACGCAGGCGATGACAACAGCTCGACGAATGATATCGTTGATGCTGGCGTGCCGTGGTATACGGACAGCGGCAGGACAGGCCATGGTGCCCTAGGCTGTCGACAGTTTCACCACAGTGACAACGACGCGCAGCAACACAAGGTGCGCCCAACCGGATACACGTAACAAGACACGTTACAAACAACGTTTGTATACTATGTTGACTAATATAATATATTTAAACTAAGACGAACTTATTAAAACTAATATTTGTTTAAATAACTCAAAAAACTAAGACGTAGTTTTCTCACAGCATAGCAAACCGCTCAAAAACGATTAAATGTATTTTAAAGTATTTAATTTGTATGAAACACAACATGCTTTGAAAACATTATAGGCTGATTAACAGCCTATAATGTTTCCACTGCTGGGACACAGGCCTCCTCTCGGTGAGAGGGTGAGGCCGTAATCTACCACGCGGGCCCAGTGCGGGTTGGTAGATGTCATATGTCTTAGAATTTTCGGTTCTAGGATATGCCGGTTTCCTCACGATGTTTTCCTTCGCCGTTTTGAGAGCAGTGATGATGAATAATTTACACAAAGTAAAGTCCCTGTCTGGGTTGGAACCTACGACCTATAACTCGTAAGTCGCCGCCGTTAGCACTGGGCCATAACATGTATTACTGTCAACATAATTATGTAACTAATTTAAATAAAATAATTTCTAGTGATTCAATAATATCAACATTCATTGACCACAAATAAGTGAATGACACGATGCTCATAGGAGTCAGCAAACCGAAAGAAATACCACACTCCTAAACAATGCAACCGTTAACCTCACACCACAGTATATAGAATTATATATGTAAAATGCACAAGTGCTATAATGGTCATCACACGTGTCCGAAGAGCGATAATAATATTATTTTCAACAACAAAGATCATCGCCACTTTGCGAATCGTGACAAGCAGACGAAATGACAATCTGAGGCACTAGAAAGATGTATTCAGAAGTTTTACACTATTCATGGCGGGGTTGTAAAGAATGGCATAAAGTAAATATTATCATCGACTTACCACGTCTTTTTTTTTTCAAATATTCTCTTAGTAGCCGTCATCTCAGTATTCAATAAGATAACGCTAATAAAAGTATCTGATAAAAACTTAAACAAACCTTGTTCAGGTGAAATTCTTATACAAACTCTCATTGAAGGAATTTATTAACACATTTATTTCTATTCATAAAGTTTCAACTGTACCTATATAATTAAATTGTCATTGAAAAAGTCACAGACTAAAATTATTGAGGTTATAAAATTAACCGCAATTGTCCAATAATTAAATATGTTTATGGTGATTTAAAATAAGAATTTCGGGTTTAAATAATCGGGTATTTAAATCAAGGCAATCAAATTGGAAGTCGCACTTCAAATTGGCATCCACAGATACGTTTTCTGATCAATTTGTTTACATTTTCACCAGATACTTTTGGAACAGACTATAGCTAATAGATGTCGCGTGGATTTTACCTTCTGTACAATCCTCTCTATTATGTTGTATATTAATAACTAAGCTTTAGGCCCGACGTCGCCCGGATTTTTCCATTCTTTTTACTTTATTATAATGTCTTCATTTGAGCCGTGATCTGAAATGTTTATGAGAATTTAGTAATGTATAGTTTTCTAGGTAATCGTAGCATTGCTAAGGTATTCAAATGATTGTGCATTGATTTAGTGTGTCTGCAATTAGCAACCATTATGATCATATAGGTTGTTCCTTGAAAAAGTCGATCAACTGTTTTGTTGACTGAGAGACGATTTACTTGTGTTTTTTTTTTGAAGAATAGGACAAATGTAATGTGTTAAAATATAACTAGTTGTTTTCGCTACTTCAGAATCACGTGTTTTAATCGTGATCAAAAGTTATAACTAACTAGTTTAATTGACGGCATGGTTCGCGCTGCGGTTAAGCGATTGACTGCTGCGCTGCGTGTCGCGGGTTCGATTCCCGCACGGAACAAATATTTGTATGACCTGCAAATAGTTGTTCTCGGTCTGGCTGTTTGTTTATGTGAGTTAAAATGTTTGTAAACGCACCCACGATACAGGAAAAAATCCTAGTGTGGGCAAATTTACAAAAAAAATAAAAAAAACTTTATTTTCATTTATTTTTTCTGCGTAAAGAATCAATATGCAGTAAGTAGTTCGAAAGTGAAAAGGTAGGGAAAAAAATGTGATCAAAACCTCAATATCAGTCAATATCCGCAATTTTATGGTCAGCACTATAAAATCGTAGGCTAGTAACCTGTAAAACTCATAAATCTAATAATTTTATGTACGTACGCTACATTTGTATTGTTTAAGCGGTACTTGCCATGCCTCCTATTGTTTCTCCGACCTATCATGTCAACGATATAAAGAGGACAATTTTCATTGTTGGATAACGATCCATATTATAGGTTATGGTAAAGTGGAGCGAACGTTCCAAACATGTTCCTATACCCAGTTAATATTGTCGCAAACAATAATTATGATGGCAGGCACTGAGAAAGATTCGCGCCCTCACTTACGCCCCTAGTCGCCTCAGGAGACGCCCTGGGCGTCGGGAATCCCAGGCTGATTCCCGGCCACCGTAGGCGTGGGCTTGCGGACGACGAGCAATGGGCAGGCCGTCCGATAAGGACCAGGCCCGCATCGACGGCGCGTTGTGTTCCGCGCGCGCCTCAAAGAGATGTCAGCAATAACGACGGGGTCCTCTAGGGCCGATGCCTGCCAGGGTTGCGGGAAGTCTGAAAGGGTCACCGTGGCCCCTGGCACAGGCAACTGAAGGAACACGGGTGAGTTTTAGTCAGCAAGAGTCTGAAACGCGCTCCTGCTCCGTCCAGAGCGAGAGAACTTATTTGATGATTTCCCAAACTAAAAAATATAAATAAAAATAGCACAGAGAATGATTGAAAGTGAAAAAGTTACATTAAGAATAATTAGGGTTTTCATTTTTTTCAATGAAAATTGCATCAATCACCTCGGCCTATTGCAGTCCACTGCCGAACATAGGCCTTTTTTTTTTTTAGTTTCCGGTGTGGAAAATCCTCATGGATGTCCGCCGCCCTCGGGCGGGCCGCGGGCTCTGATATACTCTTACTGCCTAAAAACCACCCCAGTATTCCATCTCACATTTCCGCCCGGGGTCGCGGGAACGTACGATCCTTCCGCAACGCCGGACATAGGCCTCCCCCCCAGGCTGCGCCACAACACTATGTTCTCCGCCTCCCGCATTTATTCTGTCCCTGCCATAGTTCGGTTTATCTAGGGGGGTTTCCACACTACGCTTGCCGATACGCGAAATTGTTTACAAAACCATTTTGGTTTATATTTAGTATTGTATGTTTATACATACCTACCTATTTACGTGTTACAATAATCGAATTACCGCAATGCACTTATGGTTCCGAACGGTGCGCATTGATCATCGAATGAACATATCTAATGAATGTGCAAAAACAACTTGGTATATTTTATTTTGTTGTATTGTTAAATTTTATGTAGGTATTGTTCATGTAGAAGTGCTTGAAAGTATGTGCTTTTTAACGATCATGATCAGCGTATAATATTCCCACTGCTGGCACACAGGCCTCCTCCTGTGAGAGGGTGTGGGCTTCAATCCACCAAGCGGGCCCAGTGCGCGTTGGTGGATGTCATAATGTCTTCGAATTTTTGGTTCTAGGACATCCTCACGATGTTTTCCTTCACCGTTTTGATAGCAGCGGTGATTAAATTATTTACACAAAGTAAAGCGCCTGCCTGGGTTCGAACCCTCGACCTACATCTCGTAAGTCGGGGCCGTTACCTCTGTGCCACCACTGCTCTTACTTTATTGCATGGCGCGTGAAAGAAATTAATTACTTATTTTAATGTTTTTTTTTGTTAAATTGCGTAGTCTGAACTGAATAACGTAGGTACTATTAATTTTTTAAATATTGCGATCTATGTTTTAAAAACTGTGAAGGTGAATCGATATTAGATACTCCTTTACCGTTTTGAGAGCAGTGGTGATGAAATAATTTACACTAATGGTTCGAACCTACAATCTACCACTCGTTAGTCTCGGCCGTTTCCAATGGGTCACCACTGGTCGTAAAAAGATAGAAGTTTAATGAGGGTTAAGTTTATGAAATTTTGCAATTTAATTGCTGATCCAAATGATCGTTCAGGCACTGGCGCTTTAGAAAGAATCTCACTCCTAGATAAGTAGCCCAAGCATTTAAAGAGGTTTACACTTCATTCGCCAAGCCATATCCCAACTATAGGTGTACCTACACGAACACTAGAAAATGTTAAACCCAACTGTTACTGTTTGTTATTTTGATCAAAACTAAAAAACATCTAAACGAAGTAATTTGTATTTCTACAAATGTAACACGAATTACAAGTCCACCTGCCTTATAGGTAATAGTTTCCTGTGACTTGCATCAGTATTCCGACACCGTATCGATTTCAAAATTTCGGGAAACACACAAACGACTGTATTTTTGTTCTAAAAAGCGATTTAGAATGTCTAAAGCGGTTAGCATATGAGTCACCTGGATTTACATTTTAGTTTGTGACACAGGATAGATAGAAGTTTAGCTTTTAAAACGATGGTTATATAATATAAACTGAATTAGGCAAAAATGCTGTCGAGCGCTTTTAATGATAAGCTAACCAAATTACAGCTGTTACCTATTCAGTTTTCATGATTTAGTTTAGGAAGCGGACTAGCGGTTGACCTGATAGTGAAAGGTGGCGCTGTTTTCAAATATTTCCAACACTCACCAGATTTTTATGCGTTGGAGTCCTTAAATGCAAAAAAGAACAACATTTTCCAATTGATTATCCTTGTGTGAATGATGATAAGGTTAGAAAGGGGTGAATACCGATATGACGACTAATAGAGAAAGAAGTACGGAACAAAAAGACATATTGCGCCGACCACTAATAAAGTAGGATAAGGGTAGGAGAGTGTTAATATTCTGAATACTAAGTACGTAAGTAATTCTGCTTGGTAGGACACTCGATTTGGCAAATCTTGAAGTTTAAACCTAAAAGCCTTACTAGCTTTTGGAGGCTTCTTTGTACTATAGTGTACCCTCTTGCTTGAACCGAGCGGCCGAATTCCACAATTTTGGACTTGTGAAGTGGCTCTACTGCCCCTAGCTATTTAGTGTAACCTGGTTTGTGCAGGCATCTAGCGTTTGCCTAGCACTAAATCTTTCTACGACATACAATGATGTCACACTGGGCTTCTACTCTTTGAATTCAGATGTCGTATTGAATGTTGGGTGGTGTAAGTAAGGGCGGTGAGCGTTTTAACCTTTCAAGTTGGTTTTCGAGTAATCCAGGTGATATGAGGAAGAAAACAGAGCACGAAACAAAATCCTGCCTATAGTAAACATCAGGCATTACATTCTGTTCCTGTGTATAATAAATAACAGTAACATTTTAGTATAGTATTCTGTTCTTATAATATAATTATTCTACTACCCTTGATATTAACTGTGCAGCTGCACAGTCCCTTATTTTAAGAAACCATTCGGGCAAATTTTTGCTAAAAACGTGTTTTTACAGTTCTTTTCACAGCAGCCTATCATTATGCCATGTCAAAACTTTGAACGAGCTGATTGGAAACATCTCCAAGTAATACCTAAAGGCTGCAATTCAAGTCCCACATAAAAACGCTCCTCTCATGCCTTTAGCCCGCCCCAAACAAAGGCACACATTGACAACAAATCAATCGCGCACGCGCCACGTTTGACATGTATATGCGCGGACGCACGGAATGTCGATCGATAAGCGCAGCGCTACTAAAAATACTCGATTCAGTGTCGTTTGAGCAAATTGTATATTTTATGATGTTTCTCTAATGTTGGCACGAGCTGTGCGAGAATAAGTAAAACTACAGGAAAAAAATAAGGTTGATAATGATAACGGGGACGACTGCTAAGCTAACAAATCGGTGGAGGCAAGTTTTATACATTTATTTTGCATAGATAAAGTGACATGAACATAACACTCGCAGTGTTCACTGGAGAGAGTGAACTGAAACATGTTGATGTGAATTCATCCGTAAAATCCTTGGATTCTTGATCGATCGACCTGCAAGCTGCACTTATTTCATAAGCGAATTGGTTATATTTTTTTTTGGATTTGAGGTGATACAATTATGACTGCATCAAAGTATATCAAATGTGCACTCAATTAAAGAAAAATCTCAATAATGAGAGCGATGTATTAGAATAAGCTTTTAGAATTTTTACCGTAACAGGAAACACCCACAAAATTCTTACAGCGACATTAAAAACTTGCAAATCATTTACCTATCACAAAATTTGTTATCTAATCATCGGTTGGTGAGCAATTTCGATCGCAAGCGACCGCGACCGCGGCCGTGGGAATGTGAGGTGCGCGCGCGCATTATCTCGCGCGATCTCATCTGATAGCGGAGTTATCTGGCACGATCAGCGCACGAGTCGATGCTGCGGCAAGTGGGTATGTTAGCCGGTGAAATGGGGATAGGTCCTGAATGTTTAGGCTTTGGTTTTTTAGTGGTCACACTGCTATCAAACTGAAACAGAAATAATCTATAGCGCTACAAGGATATTTTACTATGGAAACTCACGCCATCATCTTGTTTTTTTTTTATATATTTCAAGTGACGTTTCACAAAACAATTGCACAATGTTTACAAACAGCGCCCAATTGTCATTCAAGCGCCAAAAGATTCTTGTAGCCAAGATTATTTATTTCTGGTCAGTTTGATAGCAGTGTGACAACCAACAACAATCGGTTACATTAGATAGCGGTTCAACAACGTACTGTGATATGACTTTCCATATTGTGTTGTTTAGTCAGCAAGGTTGTTTGGAATAAATTAACAAATCCAGTCACTTCTGAAATCATATATTGCGTAGGACCTCCATAAATTTAAGGCCATCATCCGACGGTTTCATGTAAAATATAAAAGGTGCTGTTTCTATTTGTTTGCTAACAGTTTGTAAGTCAACCAAAAACATGCGTCTGTTCCTGAAAAAAAAACTTAATTATATTTGTTCTGCTGTGCGTTTCCATTCCATTTCAGTGTCCAAATCTTCTTTCAGCAAAATCGTTTAATGACTGTGTCAGGAGCTTTTGACATCAGAAAGTTATAATAATATTTGCTGTCCTATTCCTCAATTATTTCTCGCCCATGGTCACAACAGTCGGGGGCGAGTGTTGGCGACGCTAGCGCCCTCACCGCTGTTAATCGTGATTTTAGATTTTAAATGGACACGTAGAGATTCATTGGTTCGCGAATGGGAGATTTTGGTTCTAACTGATTTGTTACGTTGCTATATGGTTATTTGTTAAATGTTAGATTTACTGGTACCTAGATAGGTAAGAATAGGGAATGCGTTGTGCTCAGCAAAAAACATTTTTTCATATTAGTGGATTCGAAGACTAACAATAATATTGTTTTACTTAATCATGTACTTTATTCATACGTTTGGATTCAGAGAGGCCAGTATATGTTCGACTCCCACATAACAAATTGGAAATCGGTCACTGGGAACATAACACTATCACAGCGCTTTGGACATTGCAGTGTTGATAACCGTTTGTTATGAGCACATTCGAAGCCACTACATAAGATTAAATATGTCTAAATATTGTCGGTAATCATGAAAGAAAACGTTCAAAACATAAGACTAATTCAAGACCAATTCGTTGCGATTTCAATGAATTTATACGTTCATCTTACAAGGACATACGAATTATAGTTTTATATTTGATATTATTCTGATATTTTTACTGTAATTGAAACGATTTTACATTCATTTGTATCGTGTTTTATTTTATTCTACTAATTATTTTGTTATTTTTTATTATATTAATTATCTTGTGTAAATTAAAAATAATATGTTTTGCATGCCCATGTGACGGTAGAGCATAGAGGACTCTTACTAAAAAAACTAATACCCATACAATGTTTGCCAACCAATAAATGATTTGATTTGATTTAAGGGTTTTTTCACAAAACGACATCGAATCATCGTTTATTAATGATGTACCAGAAATTATTGCTTAGAAGAAATGAAAATACAAATCTATCATCTTTTCTATGAGCCAAATTATCATAAAGGTTTTAATATTAGGACATTAATTTAACTCGATTTTATTTGAAAGCACTACCTTTTTATATAAATCAACGTTTAAACTAAAACGATTGTACTCGTATAGTAGGCCATTCAATCAAAACTATAGGTAAACCGTCATTCGACCTCAACCTTTAGAAAAAAAATAAGAAAAAACTTAACACAAAAACAAATCGATATCAAAACAAAACGATCGCCTAATTATTCGACTAAGCGTTGAAGGGAGAGCAGATCGAATCGATATACATCGATAAGGCAAAATCAATAAAATCATTGCCTGATTAAAAAAAGGTTGTTCATCATTGCCACATTAAAAAAAGGTGGGTCGGCTTGTTTGATGTCGGAGTGTCGGCACTCGTTTGATGTTCTAATAATGCGACCAAATTGAGTCAAAAGCACTAAACGTGTGACGAATTGACTTATCTAAGTGTTTCATCGATTCGTTGACGGGACGATTGCGATGATGTTATACAGAATGTTCAATAATTGATTTTATGAAGTAATAACGATATTATTGAGGTTCGATTAAGTGTAATTTTTTTTGATTATGAGTTAATTCTTGTTTGGGTTTTGATTTGAAGATTTAAATACTTTATTGATTTTTAATTGGGTTCGATTTTTTGGTTAGTATATAATCGTGTGAATTCGTTCTACAGCCTAGCAAGCTAGTCGTGGTCATTTTCAAAATCGCATAAATTTATACTACGAATGTTCTATTGACATTTATGTGTTTCTTAGTTTATGAATTAACAGTACAAGTAGGTTCCTACATAAATAATATAGGCAAATTGAGAATTCTTACGTTTTAATTTCAGTTGGAAAACAGAACAAAACACTATGAGTTTCCAAATGTCTTTTGTAATGCGCACAGCAAAAGAGTGGAACTCTCTACCTGCGTCTGTGTTTCCGAACGCATACAACCCTAATCTCTTCAAAGTGAGAGTGAACAGGCTTCTTCTGACGACACGTTTGGTGTAGTGGCTACAGTGGCTAAGTGTAGTCAGCGAAACCAAATGGTCCTGGGTTCGAATCCCGGTAGGGGCAAATGTTTGTATGATGAATATGGACATTTGTACCCGAGTCATGGATGTATATGTATATTTACGAAAAAAAAAAAATATTTAAGTAGTGTATCAACCATCTGGTATCCATAACACAAGCCTTAAGTGTTAAGTGCTTAACTTGGAACTAGATGGTGCTGTGTGCAATGTCAGACGATATTTATTTATTTATTTATTCTTCTGGGTAAGCTCACTCCACCGTCGACTCTGTCTCTGTCACCACTGACCTAGACTAGATTCAAGAGCAAAGCCATCTTAAATAAAAAAAGCATAGAGTGTGTTCAGTGACACTAGCATGTCTTGCGTATTCGTTTTACTTTTCACACCGAGAATACGTCATCAAGTCTTGTTTCCACGCCCGGTCCCCCTGTACACAAAATCTATCGACACTTTGATAATGTCGAGGTCAATCTGCGTTATTTGCTGTTCTTTTATTTTCGATGAGTTCACTCTGAAAGACATACCTAATATACCTGTGACCAATCATATTGACAGGATTCTCGCAAATTGATGTCTTTATTCGAGTTATATTTTGATATTAATTATAACCTTTTCATCAGGTTGCAAGGACAGTACTTAATTGAAATGGTGTGATAAGTTAAAGATACTTGGTGATGATATCAAACTTTGATCGTGGATTGATTTATGTACACAATCGCCCTATAATGTTCCCACTGCTGAACACTCACACAGGCCTCCTCTCTGAGAGGGGGATTGATTTATGTTTAAGAAAGGAAATGATAATTTTACTTACAGGCCCATAGAAACTTAGCTTCAGAGCTTAGTTTAACAGTATGAAGAGCTCATGTCCGTGTAAAGTGTATGTAAATATAAATAAAATGATATGCTAGTAAACCAAGTAGGTAGCACCACAGGCAGATTCAAAAATATTTTTTCGTTTCATTTAATTAAATTGGTTTGTTGGGATAAGAAGGTAAAACTGCACCAATGCTTTTGATATAATATCTCTAACGCTCACATAAAAAAGGAACAAATAACATAACATCACGCCTCTATTCTGGGAAGGCTAAAGCAGAGGTGTTCCTATAGTGTGCCAACATTTTGCCAGCTAAGTTCTAATCCCATGTAAAAGGGGATGAGCCTATTGCCATCGACCGGTAACAAATTCAGACTCCGGGTTGTTTCTGAGGAATTCTAGATGAGAAAACCCAATAACACCTTGCCCCACCCGGGAATCGAAGCCAGGACCTCATGTTCAGTAGTAGCGCATGCGCACTACGCCAAAGAAGCAGCGACCAATAAGAAACGTAATTTAGAATCCGCTTTCATTATTTTCCTTTTAAACTAAACCACTGACTCTAACTATCAATCGTCCCTATAAATCACGACTATCAATATTACAGTTAAGGCGGTTTCACACGGGACGTGGCCGCGGCGACAAGTGCGCGCACGCAACACTCAGACGGCTTCCGTAAGCAAATAGTCGCGGCTCATTAGATAGTGCAGTTCGATGGGTACTTCATTAGTTTTGTATGGATAATTGTTGCTTCAGTATTTGAGTGGGGTTTATTTGAATTTGGAGACTTTCATCTTTTGTTTTTTGTTTGTGTTGTGTTTTGTTTTTGTCACATTAGTATGGGCATGATAAAACAGCTGAAGAACGACGAGGCCGGTATATCTGAAAAGAAAATACAAAGATTAAATGCATTATAATATAATCGAACCTACCTGGTCAAAATCAAATCAGATTCAAGCTTTAGATTTTACGGTTGGTTAGTGAAATTACATGAACATAAATAGTCGTATTTTGTGATGTTGACTATCGGACAAATTAGTTTAGATTTCTCTTTCTAAACCAAGTTAGTCCACAGTAATTTCGTACAGTCAAACCCATGAAATTCACAGTACAAGAAAACCTAAAAGCCTTGTCTGCTCTTTATTCAGAAACCATTTCTTACTTACTGAAATACTTTAACCCGTTAATAATTAAATATTTAAGACAACTTTTAATATATTTTTTTATTGTAGAAATCTATTATTTTGCACGTTGCACAACATGCAACATGCAACATGTTTGCACTTAATTAAATTTATCAACTTGTACGCACTTTCTATGTATGTACTCACACATGTTTAAGCAAATAAAAATCTTATCTTATCTTTTTCATAAAAAATCCCCTACAAATTGATTTCGCCAAATAACATCTCTGAATCTCTGCCCAACCCTCTGTACGTAAACGCGTGAAGATAATTATCTCCCACTTACTGTCTGCTCATTGCGGTATCGTTGAACTTTGCCACAGATGGTTGTCGCACCCGTACTTAGGCAATTATTTATAGCCCCAGCCTACCTGCTGACATGCTGCATCACAGGCTTGTGATGGCTGAATGTATCTGGTTAGATTAAGGTAGCTATGTAGTATGTGTATTCATGATTCATCGTAGAGAACAAAAGATGTAAATAAAAAATAAAAAAAACGAGTGAGCCTTACAATAGATATGATGTGTAACATTTGACATCTTACCTTGATAATAAGCAAAACATTAACTTTATATCCTAAAAAAAATATTCTGGTATTATTTCAAATGATTGTTTGAGGTTAAGCGCACAGCTGATGCGTCAACCTTCTCTATTTCCCTTTCTCGTCGCACACACGCAACTGTTGGCTGACAGCACTAACCTCTCGGAAAATGCTTTGGTACCATCTAACGGCCAACTCTAACACCGCGCGCGCTCATTGGTCAAATCAAATAGCGCACGCTTCCCCGGCTTCTTGTTACACACTTCCGTCGCATTTCACGAAATTACTCCCACATATTGCAGGAAAGCGAGAGGAAAGATATTACACATCGAATACAAATAGGTTCGTATTTAAATGCATCGATATAAGTTGAGGTCAATTCTCCATCTGCAAATGTCAGATAGTAATCACAAAAACTAAAAAAACATAATTATAAATACTCGTATATAAACCTACAAATTTAAGATTTTCGTACTTTTTTCTTTATTTGTGCTGTGAAGTCTTGCTTCTTGCCAAATGTCATGATTCTATGTTAGTAGGTTTTGATTTATTTGCATGTATCAAAATATTATTTATTTATTTATTTAACACTTTAAGCACACAAATTTACAGAGGCGGACTTAATGCCATAGGCATTTTCTACCAGTCAACCTTTGGGTGATGCAGAGACAAACAGTGGTAGGTGTGATTTATAATGATAATTTAGGAACAAATATTTTTAAATATAAAAACACACATAAACTTATTAAGACTTTAAATATAATACATATAAGTACCTACTTATATATACATATAAGCAAAAACAAATGTACATGAATACACGAATAGACTAAAAACAAGTAGGACAAACAATGAGAAAACATTACCGCTGTGACGATACTGCCTACTTCTTGCGAATGTGCTCGCGAACTTTAGTTTTAAAGGATAATCGGTTGGTAGCCATCCTGATTTCCTGGGGGAGCGTATTCCACAGAGAGATAGACTGAACGAAGAAGGAAGAGTGAATGAAGGCTGTGAGGTGAGTGGGACATTGAAGAAGACGATTGTGTGATGACTGTAGATTTCTATTGTGGTTGGCGCAAATGTACTGAAAGTGGGGGGCTAGATAACCAGGGGAAGAGGGAGAATCAAGAAATGAAAACAAGTTAGCCAGCGCCCTTTGCTCTCTGCGGTGGTGTATAGGCAAAGTTTGATTTTTTAGAGCTTTATGGGACCGTAGACTTACGTATTTAATATTAATTTCAATTTGATACCTCCACGGGTTCATGAGAAAAAGACAGACAATAGACGAGAGACAGACGAACGTACGGACGGATTCTTTATGAGTTCCTTTTTCTTTTTGAGGCGCGAAACAGTATATTTTTTTTTGTGTGGAAATCCTCTTGGATACCCTCCACCTGGGAAGAATGGAGGGTTATGTCAGACTATCACCGACTAAAACCCCACTGTTCCAAGTACCATGAGTCGGGGGCCCGGGAGATACTTCTACATTCACCGCACCCCCGACTGCTATCAGCCCGCCATGCTTAGCGAGCTCCATCACCAACTGCTGCCGCTGCTGCTGCACGTCCTCCCGTTAAGGCGCGCATCCTGCGTGCTACCTCTTTGAGCCTGACTGCTCGAGCGACGGCACAGGCCCAATTTCACCGCCCGTTTTCAGCTATTGAACCTTTAAAATATACACCAGCACAAGCACACAAGTACAAGTAACTTCAATGGATAAAATTAAAACTAGATTCAACATTAATATCACAAAATGGTTGACGTGTACAGCGAGTGAGAATCACGGATTCGTGAATTCCTGAGTTTGCCTTGCTACTTGAATATGTTGACGTCATTTATTCGCTGTTTTTAGGTAAAAACACAGCCAAATTTTTTATGTTACGATCGTTATGCCCCCTCCATGCGATGTTCCATCTCTTTCTGCCTCTTTCTATTATATATAAGAGTATGTGTGCGTGCCGAACTTAATTTCTGACGGGAATTCCCCGTCCGCTCACGTTTTTTTTTTCAGGTACCATTACGAAGATCAAAGTGGTCATGACGTCACAAACCGACAACAAGCAAACCTTCATAATTGAGCTGTTATTTAGCTCGGCTGGCTTACTCTTATTTATGATAGAGAATTACACCCTTTTTGCGTTGATTTTCACGCATGATCTCCGGTCTTTGTAACCAGATGGAAGCTTTTCTTAACACCTTTATAAGCAAGAGCGGAAGGAATGTTCCGTGTGTTTCATTGTGTAACTATGCTATCCCTTCGATATGATTCGGAGAATCTGAGCTGATAGTAAGATAGATAGAATACTCTTTAATAAGTACTCCATATTAATGAAAAAGGTACTTCATGATTCCTTTGAACATTGTTCTAGGTAGGTTTGGCATTTTTGTGACAAAAACATTCGATTTGACAAGAGTACAATCTGAATAAACCCTTACTAAATTATGAACAACTGCTTTTGTACACTATTGACTTTTTTTATACCTACGCCTGTAATTTCAGTATCAAATCCTATAACACACCAATGCGAGCACCAGTAATCGCGTCATCTGAATAGCCGGCGCGCGCGCAGCTCACTCTAATAATGATCAATGATGTGCGCCGGATCGGAAAAATGCCAAATATTCCATACATCACTCGTACTTTGAATATTGACAGGCGGATGGTTTGTTGACCATAGTCTTATGGTGTGGTAGAATAGAACTTGAAACAAATGCATGAGACATAATAGTAAATGCATTGATAGACAATAATCAAGACAGTAACTTGTACTTCTTCTTGGGTGTTATTTTAATTTTATCAAAATTTTGAATAATAATCGCAAGGCTTTTTAAATATTTTAGTATTATAAATCATATTTTAATTATGGTAGAAGCTAACAGACATAGAATACATACCATTGCATTAAGATAGGTAGGTATTATTTGTGGTATTGTGGTGGTGTACATTGAAATTCTTCAAGTAGATTTAGTGTAACATTTATAATAATGTTACAGACTTCGTTCAAAACCAACCATTTTTAACCCCCGACGGGAAAAGAGGGATGTTATAAGTTTAACGTGTGTGTTAGCTCCCAAACGGCTGAACTGGTTCTGTTTTTTTTTGTTTTGTTTGGAAGGTGACTTGATCGAGAGTGTTCTTCGAGAAAGTCAGTTCCGCCGCTTGAAGATTATCAGCTCTTTTCTAGTTGATGAATGTATGTTAGCACCTTCCACAGGTCTGAATGAGTCGAAACTTGTAATTCTGTTACTTCTGTTCTATTACTTTAATGGAAACGGCAAACAGACGAGGCCCACGGCCTAGCAATAATGAACGTATGCTATTGTAGAAAGGATAGCTGCTGGTAACATCCTGGTTTTAGTAACCGTCCCCCGACGAGACGACGCTTGAATCAAAATATTATCTTACAACTTACTTATAGGGCCAAAACAGATTATTTTATTACTTCTTAGAAGATTTTGTTTCAGTCGGGGGTTTTTAAAATTTTTGTATTTAACTTTTATTGATCAGTGCCTATTCAAAGGTACTTAAAGTATTATAAATAGTAGGTATACCTTGCTTGTTTTGGTAAGCAACCATATTTTTAATCCATGTTAAATATTTCTAACTCTATAGAACACACATAAGGTCAAAATGGAAACTTAAAAAAATCGTTTGGCGATGTAACTCAGAGCATTTGATTACTATTTGTAACGTTTATATTAATCCAATTGAATGGTAAGGTGCCTTGATCTTATGATTGACGTGGCTTGTAACGAGTCTATTTTGTTCGGGACCAGTGCGCGCCGCGATGGGAGATCGGCTTTTCATATAGATTTGGTAATTAATGGAGATAGTGAGGAGGCGGTATGTTCTTTAATTTTGTTGGTTTTTTATTTGTTTTGCAGTACCTACCTATAGGAAAATGCCCATTTTTTTAAACCTAATAATAACCTGCAGGGTTGGGCAGAGATATACTTACCTTTAGTACTCCAACATTTCGCTAGTTATGTTTAAGTCGCATGTCGACGGCGAGCCTATTTAATTGGTAGTTACCAACCGGGTACAAATCCAGACTCCGGGGCTACTGAAAGATCTGAAAAACCCTAATAATCTATCGTTAAATGAAGGCACATTCCTGGTGGCAGAGACATCGACTCGGAACTTGTAACCATGGATTCAGTACATGATTCTGAGCCCCTAATATGCTGTTCCATACATTTTGACCACGTAGGTATTGCAATTTTGACCCTAGCCGCCGCAGGAGACGCCCTGGGCGTCGGGATTCCCAAACCGATTCTCGGTCAGCGCAGGCGCGGGCTTGCTGACAACGAGCAATGGGCAGCTCGCCGTCCGATTAGGACCAAGTCCGGGTGGACGGCACGTTGTGTTCCACGCGCGCCTCAATGAGATGTCAGCACCAAATGACGGGGTCTGCTAGGGCCGATGCCTGCCAGGGTTGCGGGATAGTCCGAAAGGGTTACCATGGCCCCTGGCACAGGCAACTGAAAGAACACGGGTGGGTTTTAGTCAGTGAGAGTCTGACACGCCCTCCTGCTCCGCCCAGAGTGGGAGAAGTTCTTTGACGATTAACACATTGTCAAAAAAAAGGTATCTATTGCAATTTTCCATGAAACAGCGGATTTGTTTTGTTGATAACCGACGAAAACTTTGAATGCGCAGGGGTTTAGGATCATGTACTGAATAGTGAATACATGGTAACAGGTTGGGCATCGGTATTGCCACCCTGTATACTTAGTGTAGGTGGCTGAAAAGATATTCCTAGGTCTTAAAATGATAGAAACTGTATAATAAGTGCACTTATTACACAATTAATTTTATTTTATTTTGATATTCCATTGATAACCTGCCATTTTAACACCTATTTTTATTGATTTTGTGGATTAATTCATATTTAACATAGATAGATAGGTACCTAAAATAAGATCAAGAATTACGATCAGTATTTTTATTATGGCATCATCGAGCATTGCAATCAAATTCGTTTAAAATTCCACTACCTTGAGAACTGGTAAATTGGGCTATTTGTGTTTGATTGATTAATGTAATCAATCAAGAACACGTAGCCCATATTAAATAGATATTTTGACAGAGACCTATTCAATTTCCATGTCTGAATCGAGTTTATTTGGCATTATACTTACTTAATTAACTGCGTCTTGAAATGTAGTTTAATTGACTCACTATAATACCCACAAAGTAGATTACCTACGTTACAGTTAAGTGGGAGGTTCTAATATTTTTTTGGGATAGATAGTCTGAATCCTGAAAAATCTTGTTGTTGCCACTATACACCTTCAATGATAGGTAGTTCTATTCCAAACCTGGTTTCCAATTGATGTAACTTTCACTTAAACAAATATTAACTATAACAAGGTGTAAATTCGGTTGAAAAAAACGCGCTAGTAAAAAAGTCATCAAAAATTTTCCTTGTAGCGCAAACTGAAGCATTATTTCCAAAAACTCATAGTTTTTGTACGTTTTTGAAACAAAACTGAGAACGTAGATTTAATGGGAACTGACGGCGACTTAACAATCATTGAGAGCATTTGAGAATTTGGCCTTATAATACGAAAATAGGCATAAAACAAGCAAGCAAAAACAAACCAAAGAATCGCCCCATCTCTTTAATTACCAACTACCTAATCTATGAAGAATTGACAATTGCCGCTTGACTTCCGACCTCTGTGCCTTGTAATGACGAGTACTTCATTATGTCTGATAAAAGGTGCCGTTCGGCCAAAAGGTGCTATGCTCATAGCGTTCAGAGGTGAGTTCCCACGTTTGGTTATCGATATCTTTATGGTATGAGATGTGCGAACTTTATTTGATGTGGAAAATATTGAGATTAATCATAAATGGTGAAATGTTTTTGCAGGTCAGTTTAGAAACAAAAGCTTTTTATGTATAGTAATATCATAGCATTGAAGTGTTATGGGGTAGAGTACAATAATAAAAGACTCGGAAGTTATATGACTTGTATTACTGCCTACCTCGGCACTTCCTTATTATCAGAGGTCGGAATTAGGTATTGCATCGAAATGTTGATTTTAATATGGATCTTGCCGGGATTTCTAATGGACAATCCCGTGTGGCCAACAATATTAGAACTAAATAATAATTAAAAACCTCAGAGATAAACAGACAAATACAACAAAGATAATTAACATAAAATTTTTACGCATTGGAATTTTGCAACATCTGATGTCGTTGATGTACCTACTCGTAAATTTGGCAACGTCGCGCGTGCAGTTGTATAAATTGTGTAAAAGTAAATAGCTTTTTTATCTATTAAATCACGGGATTTTTCTGCTCTTTAAAATTAATCTCGGTATTTGAGGCATATCCACTTTATTCTTTCGCTGTATGAAATCAGTCTTAGTACATAAATAACTCTAATGTAAATTCCATAAAAATCCTCTGTAAATTCCATAAAAACACGTTGACTGACTGAGAACAAACTTGTACGAACAAAACAGATAAATACTACAAAGGTAACAAAGTTGAGAGCTATAATTAAGGAGATATTCTGGCTAGGAGTTGCAGCGGAATAAGGGACGTGTGTTCGATTCGCTGGTCCTTATAAACCCTTAGTTTTGGTCAACTGCCAAGGTCGACTGAGGTCGTTTGCTTCGAGGTAGGTGCGGTCGACCGCACGTTCCGTTTCACATCATAGTCGCGACAAACAAATATGCGACAAATGTTAGGGCGACAGTACGATATGTCGACCATCAGTAATGCGACAGCACATCAGCTTGACGTGCGCTACTGCGACTTATTGATTTCTCGACAATCGCCAGGACGACGGAAATTTTTATCAACAAACGCTAGTGCGACCCAACTCTCGCACGGCAAACTAAACCGCGACAAACGTTTCTATATTGTGCAGCTAACAAGGACGGTGCCCTTTATCCTAAGAATGTGCGACTACTCAGAACAAACTGTGCCCTATACCCGCGACCTAACCGTGTTACTTCTGCATATTTAATTATATTATAAGTATGTATTAACTTAACCTGCTAGTTTCACTTAGCTCTCTACTCTACCTATTAGTTCACAGCATTCGCAGTCGGCCTGCAAAGTCCGAGCCGTCACAGTGGCAAGTAGACTGCGTAGGCCGTCACCTGCTAGGTAGTGTAGAGAGACAATTGAAACCAGCAGACAGGAGTACACGGCTAGGTTGTAGGTAAGTCACTGACTATCTGAGCACTCGCACACACTTGGGTAGGATTAGAAAAGTACCGTCAGTTAGTCGTTAGTGGTGGCCTGTCAGCCCAGGCTCCGCCGAGTAGCAGGTCTTGTAGATCTAGCCGTAGGACTGTTGGTAGCGTGCGGTTACTTAGTACACAATTACAACATTCTCTAAAAAACAAACTGCAATTAGCAACAAAATGTAGAAAGTTTGTCGCGCTTTAGTTTGCCGAGCGAAAGTTGTGTCGCGCTATCGTTCGTCGACCAAAAGTTATGTCGTCCTGTCGACTGTCCAGAAAACAATCGGTCGCCCGAACATACGTCGACCTGATGTGCTGTCGCACGTCTTGCACCACCGACGGTCGACATATCGTATTGCCGCCCTAGCATTTGTCGCGTATTTGTTTGTCGCGACATAATCATGACGCGGACTCATCTTTATCACACAGTTTGTTAACTAAAGTCTAGAACTAGAGATGCTTCTACGGCGTTGATTCTTCAGTATGAATTTACATTGTTTTAGTACCTATAGGTACTACATATTTAAAATATGTAGTACCAATATTCTCTATCCTACAGATCCAATTCACCTAAGTATTTTGTATATGACCACATTCCTCTAGAATTCTACATAGCAAAAAAAGATTATCGCTTCAAGATCTCCCCACCATGATCTATGTATTTCATTATAATTAACATAACTTTTTCAATTCATCCATAATGCGCATACCAAACAAGCTCAAATGTTCCCTTTTTCTCCAAAATCAGCATGAAATCAAACCCCAAAACATGGTACACTACAATCTAGGATGACATCTGAAAATTGCCAAATCACGTCTCAACAGTTTACTAAACCGACTTCACAAAAAAGGTGTCACTCAAAATTAAAGAAAAACAAACAAAAAACGCCTTACAGATACACTGATTCAGTAAACAGTAATTATCACTGTGACAAAAGATGAAGGTTTATTGTAAAAAGTGTTGGAAAAAACTTGCGTTTACCAAAACAATGGTTCTTGGAACTTCTGGGGCACATTGTCTTGAAGGATTGTTAATTTTTCGAGTTTTGTATACGGGATGGTTTGACTTTTTATTTAGTGTAAGAACCTGTTTATGAATGGCAGAAATCTACATGAGATGGTTTAAGATTATGTCTTGTGTTTGACAATGGCAGCCATGATGGATACGGTATATTACTTCTTGATCTTTTCTCTTTTAAGTAATGTTTATTATTAATCGCCGGTAAATATTTCGCTCACCAATATTTCAATAAGCATTAGATTTGCAGATTTTTGCTTAAAAGACTCATGAGATCCGTTTCCTGTAAACGCTACTCTGATTTTTTTCAAAGTTTAATCAATACTTTTAAATGAAAAAAATGAGACAACAACCACACAAGGTCTTCAAGTCCCGCACTAGGTAGAGCCTGTACTACGGTAACCTGATGACTGATATTGATACATATACACACCCAGACACAGGTAAAACAGACATGTTCATGAACACAAATGTTTGACTTGTCCGGGGATCGAACCCAGGACCAGCAGCTCAGAAGGCAGGGTCGCTACCAACTGCACCAACCGGTCAGTCAAATTATCGTATAGTAAAGCCATTTAGAAGATTCCAAATTGATATTCCAAACTTTTACGTCTTAATTTTTAATATAATTTTAAGATTATCCATTTAATATCTGTATTCCAATACCTCCAACATTCAAACATGCTGTATCTTATTTCCTGCCAGATTCAAATGCTAAACGTCTCGCGCCTGCGCCCCTGCTGGTCCAAAAAAAAGCCCATAATGTGTCATAAATATTCCGTAATCTGTCAAGAATGAGGTTTTAGACTATCGTGAAGGCGTCTCATGAGAATACAACAATTTTTTCCAAAAAAAAAAACAAATACATTCAATTTTAAACCTTATCTCAGTGTGATAAAGATCATCGCAGAAGGGTTAGGTTGCAGAATTTAAACAACCAATTTTGAACTTTACCCTTACGAAATAAAACCGTAACTTATTTGTCTTATATTTTTTTGTCGGACAGCTCCCATGAATGAAATCATTGTGGCCACTTGATTTTTGTGTGAATTCTGTGTATTTTGATATTTCAATCTGTTTGTAGTTTTCGGAGGTCCGTTATTCGACTATCTCCGTAGTGGTTCCATTTGAATGACAGAAGTCAACCATAAAGGGACTATCTACCCGCGCAAGTAAATCAGCTGCAGATGCCTTCGACCTACGGCAGCGGCTAAGGCGATGCTAAGCGCAACGATAGAAAATGAAAGAACGACAGGGCCAACTTAGTTGTTTATTTGGCCTGGCCAGTGATGTCTGACCTAAGGTCATCCTCTCTGCACCTATGGACGACAATGTAACAGAACTTCTCTTAAAGAGATTTATAAATGGAACAGGATATTGTGGATTGTGGAGTAGTGTTTTCAAGTCCAAAATTGCCAACTTAACAAATTAGCACAATATTCACAGTCACTAATGATGTACAATATTATAGACAATAGAAGGCACATTATCGAACCTACGACTAACGAGTTGTAGGTCGTAGGTTCGAACCCAGACAGGCGCTTTACTTTGTGTAAATTGCTTCATCACCGCTGCTCTCAAAACGGTGAAGGAAACCGGCATGTCCCTGAACCAAAAATTCGACGACATGTGACATATACCAACTCGCACTGGGCCCGCGTGGTGGATTACCCTCTCACAGAGAGGAGGCCTGTGTCCCAGCAGTGGGAGCATTATAGGCTGATGATGATGAGGCAGAATATCAGGAATTATTGTTACAGGTCCGTGAAACAAAAAAAATAAGTCTAACCCAGGTATAGTAGAAAGTAAGGCAGCGTGTTATCGCTTTAGCTTCTCACCTAGGACACGAGCCTGCGAACTGATTTAATAATATAGACTGGTCCAACAATGTATGTGGGCGGGCTGGAGACTTGTCGCTACTTACAGCAATAACAAGCCTTAATCCGTTCGAATTATTGCCCCACGATGCCCTAAATTATCGCTTTATCAGCCCTATTCCAAGTATCGGTGTTGGACATATCTGCAGCCGTCGATAAATCTTGATTATGATGCCTTATGGGCTACTGCCACAGTTCTACTTATTGCCTCGTTAGGATAAGATGTTGTAGGTCATAATATTGCTTTAATTGACTGGGTAAGTAGAGCTATATGACTTTTTCTCCTTTTTTAGGGAAAGCCACTTTTTAGAGGGGCAAGCACGGCCTACTGTGATAGGCTTGAGTCACATATTTTTATCACAGTTTGGTAGCAAAATCCGTGATAAAATGCTTGACCCAAGCCTATCACAGAGGCCGTGCTCTCAGCCCAGGTCAATATAAGATAAAGAAGTTATATGCACAGTGTCAAGCTATTTACAGCAAACGCCATGTGCGGTGTAACCTTAAACCATCACCTTGGCTTGTCTTGCACAATGCACATCGAATGCCTTGCAAAAATTTGTGTTAGTATGTCTGAGTTGGAGTTGTCAGCCGTAAAATGGCAATTGGTTGCCTTTTGTACGCAATGCGGGCTGCAATGATTACAGAAGTAACGAACGAGTACAAATGGTAAAAATATGGCTAGTAAGTAAATGTCGTTTCATCTCTCATCTAAACCTAAGTTAAAACACTTTTCACACAAGTACCTAAACTTACCGCTAAGTGAAATGAGAGTCAGTTACGGAAAGCCAAGGTGGTGCGAATAATAATTTATATTTTAATAAGATGAAACTCAACATAGTATCGCCGAGTTTATTTGTGTAACTAGTCTGCGGTGTGACAACTGTACGGTAGCAACAAATTGTTTAACTGTTGTACGCTGATCAATAGTTTTGATACTTTACTGAAACATAGTGTGTTTGGCTGACCGGTTGGTGCAGTTGGTAGCGACCCTGCCTTCTGAGCCGCTGGTCCCGGGTTCGATCCCCGGAGAAGTCAAACATTTGTGTGTATGAACATGTCTCTTTGGTGTGTTTCATGTGTATGGGTGTGTATATGTATAAAAATATGTATATCAGTCATCAGGTTACCGTAGTACAGGCTCTGCCTAGTTCGGGACCTGAAGACCTTGTGTGGATGTTGTCTAATATAAACAAAAAAAAAATGTAGCTATTTCTTTAATTTTGATTAGGTAATTAAATTTGAAGAACTTTTGAACATTGAAGAATATGATATGATTAGTGTAAGTAAATAACATAGGCGGTCAAGTCACCTATATATACTGAATACCACCGTATTTCGCATCAGGGTGGCGAAAGTCATAAAATACTGTTAAGATTCTGAGCCAGCATAATTCGAATTGCAAAGCTTTTATAACCTGGTGGTTGGAGGTTTAAACGAGTTGAGTAAAAATAAAATTTTCTCGTGGGAATCTAATTACTTGATTCCATGCTTTAAACAATCTAGGGTCTGTGGATGTTTGTCTTAACATTGTGCTTAACACTTCTTCTTTAAAGGTGTAGCCTCTTTTGGGTAAAAAACACCAGTAGCTGTTTCTCCTAAATCATTCCAAAGTATCAAAACCATAAATCCACCTACAAAACGAATATCACTGCGGTTACATGAATATTAGCAGTTACCGCGGAAGTGTAAAAATGTAATCTATTTTAAACATTTGTCGTGCTTACCTCCCTGCACCGGCGGCGTAATGATACGCTGAACTAGGCTGTGGTTTATTACGGTTTCGCGGTTTGTCTAGTATCGTCGCAGGAGTTCAGTCGTTGGGGGTTAATGTTTTCTAGTTATGGAGTTAGAGTGAGTAGTGTTTGTTTGTTGTTACGGTAAAACATTGTATTGAAAACTGTCATATGAAGATAATGATAAGTACGTACAACGAGTGCAAGTACTCACAGACAGACGGATGTACTGAATATATGAATATATGTGTAGGATATGTAACTTTTAAAATAACTGCAGTCAAAATACGAAATTCCAACTCTTGCTCTCTCTGTATACCTATATCATTACAAACATGACTCCCTCGTTTGGTGTAATGGCCGCAAACGTTACTGCTAAGCATAAGGTTCTGGGTTCGATTCCCAGGTCGGGCAGTGTGGTTCGGTTTTTGCATCAGGACCTTGTTAGAATAAGCCCGGAGTCTGGATTTGTGCAAGGTTGATGGCAAAAGGCTCCACCCTTTTAACATAGGACTCAAAAACATAACACTGACGAAATGTGGGTGTACCTGTTATATGTGCACCTCTGCCTATCGTTTCAGGAAAAACTGGCGTACTGTTTCTATTAAAAACTGGCGTACTGTTTCTATTAAACACTGGCGTACTGTTTCTATTAAAAACTGGCGTACTGTTTCTATAAAAAACTGGCGTACTGTTTCTATTAAAAACAAAATATCTGAAGCAAACCTGATTGTAATGAAAACGTGGAAACAATAAACAATAAAGTAAGTTTCAACGTCCAGTTTACGTAACCCCAGCATACCTTTTGATATCTTAATCAAGACCAGACATAGTACAATTTCATTATTACAATTAAGTTATCATAAACCAAGCCATCTTCACACGCAGTAGTATATGTTAAATATTTTATAACTTCCTCTTTTCAACCAACAACACCACGATTTATACGTGACCCCTCACTTTTGAACCAGCTCTCCTGTTTTATCTCAATTTGGTCCCTTACAGGGAGAAAGGGAAGGCCAAGTTAAGTTTGTTTTAGATTTGGGTGCTAACAAAAGTTATATCGAGTTCTATCTGTCGTTAATATTGTTAACACAATGATTTTCCCGTGTGAAGACGACACATGAAAGGGTCAATGTATTTTAAGGAATGTCTTTGGATAGGATTTTGATATTTTGAATTGACCCCATTAATATATTATATTTTATTTTGTAGTAAATCTTAGAACGAAAAATTGGTCGTCTTTTAAGTACGCCATGGTTCCTCAGTAACAAGCTTTAAGTATGTTAAGAGGGATTCTTAATTTTTAAGCAAGTATTTATTAGTAACATAATGAAATCACTAAGGCGTTGGTCAAGCTCTTGAGACACGAGTTTGACTTAGGTATAAGCTGAATTTGTGCATATATGGCTAAATTACTTAAAATGAATCCTCAGCTGCCCGCAAAATAAAAATTTTCTTTGGATTTTTTCAAATTGCAGCTCTGTTTCTCAATTTCATATCAATCGTCAAACTTTGAAAATTTGTTGCACCTAAAAAAAATATATGATTAATTAATGATTATTATTCAGTAAATATTATCATTCCTACAGTCGCGAATCGCAATTTGATCAACATACGACGTAAAACAAAGCTAGCAAGCAATTTGACCAAACCAAAACAAAGAAAATATTGCATTTGGCGGGCTACATCTGACGATTCACCATAAGAAAGAAAGAAAGAAAGAAAATGCGTTTATTTGCGGTAAACATGACGCAAAAAATAACACAAACACAAAAAAATAAGAAAAGGTTGGGGGAAACATGCGTCACATCCACGCAAAACGGCTATCACTCAGCATTATGCTGTGACCCTATGCAAGACAGAGCCCCAGCGCTGGTTTTCAGCGACAGCAGCCGGCGCTGAAGTATTGACGTCGTCCGGTGGGGCAAACAATAGTTAAACCTAAACCATAACCTAAATGCTATTCAATGACAGTAATTATAGGTATTAACCGTATCCACAAACGTCTTTGATTCGTGATAGGTAACTACGCTAACTGCAACACTATCCTTATTCAGAAACGACTGTCATTCTAAGCAAAAGGCAAGATTTAATTTACTTAAGGGGCTGACCACAGCTAAAGCGCGGTCACTGTCGGATGGCATAGAAAAGAAAGAAAAACGCGATGACACAAAGCTGGTAATTTATCGGAAATTATGAAGTAATTCTTTAATTACAAACCATCTATTGATTGGACAAAAAAAATTAAAACAATATCACATTAATCATATGTTGTTTGAAGAACCATCTGAAAAAAATAAAGAATAATTGCGTGTATATTAGTGTGGTTTTTAATACTTAAAATATATTTTTTTGAAGTATCAGCACGGTTGGCTGCTGCGCTGCGTGTCGCGGGTTCGATTCCCGCACGGAACATATATTTGTATGACCTGCAAGTAGTTGTTCTGGGTCTGGCTGTTTATGTAATAATAATAATATAGCCTTTATTTCCATAACCAAAATACAATAAAAATACATTTAAATGGATTTACACTTTCCTACATGGTTATGGCCCCTTTTCGGGTACAGGCCTCCTCTAATTTTCTCCACTTTCCCTATTTTTGGCTTTGACCATCCAGTCTTCGCCTATGTTCTTGTGGAGTTCACCTAGTTGTACCTAGCGTTCCGGTGGGCGTCCTCTGGGTCTTCTTCCTGTTGGTCCCGTCCATGTCGTGGTTCTATGGGCCCATCTTGTGACAGGTAGGCGTGCTACATGACCTGCCCATTTCCATTTCAGACGTTGAGTATGTTGGAGGGCGTCTAGAGCATTTGTTTTCTTACGTATGGCTTCATTTCTTTGTTTGTCTTTTAGTCTGATGTTAAGGATGCTCCTTTCCATTGCTCGTTGGCTCGTTTGTATTTTGTTCTTCGTCACTTTGTTAAATACCCAAGTATGTTTATGTATGTGGGTTTAAATGTTTGTAAACGCACCAACAATACAGGAGAAATCTCAAGTGTGGTGCAACATTATTAAAAAAAAAAACCTTTGGTCTATCGTACCAAATTAGTTGTATTATGTTTTCAACACACTATCTAACTAGCATATATCCTGAAGAATATCATATATTTTTCTGAAATTGTTTACAGCAGTGGATCATATACTTTTAGGCCGACCGAATTATTATCTGCCCGTCGTGATGGAAGAAGATTTTTGGCCGCAGGACGTGGTGTTCCGTCGCTTCCGCGGACAAGTACCACAGGATAGCTCAAGGACAAGCTAGTGAAGTGCTACTAACATAGTTTTAAGCTATTATTAACACAAGTTTTGTTTTATTTAAGTACTTTATATATGTTAGTTTGTAAGGTATATGTCTATGGGGGGCCATTGTAGCCTGAAATAAAAGTTTTATCATTTATTATTATTATAAAACTTGCGTTTAGGTAATGTAGTCCCCTTAACTGCCTTGTTGGTTTAGCGGTCGCAAGGGCTACTGCAGACCATGTGGATCGGGTTCGATTCCCGGGTCGGGCAAAGTGTAAGTGGGTTTTCCATCTGGAACATCTCAGTAGCAGCCTGGAGTCTGGAGTTGTGATTTTAATTTTAATTTATTTTTAATTTTAATTGATTTTAATTTGAATTTTTTAGTTTTTGGATCTGAGGGCTGTAGGCTCGCCCCCTGTTTCATGGGATTTAAACATAACTGGGGAATGTGAGTGCACACCTGCCTAATCCTTTGACGAATATAGGTGGGGTGTTATGTATATGTAATTTACTTAAGTTTTTCGTTTAATTCTAGAGAACTATAGCGTGACCCTAAATATATTTTGATGAACAAAAACTATGCATTATCGACCGACCTGTCTGTCAGAAGGCACACTGATGTTTTTATAAAACTGTGCAACTGCATACATTTTTTTTGCTTCTCAAAGGTCATTTTTTTCCAATACTATTTACTCTGACATCATCCAATTAGGAATAAATTTACCAAGAAAAAATCATCGTACCGTCATTTTGGATCACGAATAAAGTTTTGGCCTAATTACAAAAAGGTTTCGCATAAAATATTGTAATTAGTTTTTTGTGATTGAGGGATTGAGCGAAAAAATCAATTTGTTTCGCACTCGTGCCGAATCGGAAAGGTCGTATTTTCGAGTCAAAAGATTTTTAAGGAAAATTATTTGTTTTTTGCTTCGCTTTATTTGGTGACTTTACTGTCTTGTGTTTCATCCGGAATCTTGATTTAATTTCAGAGTTTCTAAACAAGTTTTTTTTTGCAATTATTTCCATAGGGTTAATTTATTTATTTATTAAACCTTTCTGCACAAGTCAAACATTCCTGTACATAGGCGGACTTAATGCCTAAGACTTTTTCTACATCTGTATTTAGAAGGTTTGTTTGCTTATCTCGCCACTTGTTCCTACATTCTTTAAACAATGGAAAAATCATCGCCAACATAGAATAAAATTAGAATGTCTACATAAAGTATTGAACTAACCAAATATAATTACTCAATTTCTAAATTGCACTATAAATTGGCATCCAGAGGTACTTTATGGTCTATTTGTTTACTCCAAACATTTGTTTTATTGGTTTTTGTTTTATTATTTTTCTATTTTGTTTTTATTCTATTTCATCTGATAATTTTGGAACAGATGACCATAGTTACCTTCTGCACATATTGATGTATTTCAACAACCTTTCAATCCCATTCTTTAGGATACTGATTAAATTCGATCGATTACCTTTTATTGCGATATTTTTTGTTCAAAACCTCTAGGCGAGATAATAGGTGTGATAACCCAAAGCTGTCTGATATAAAATACTAAAATACAGTCGTTCTTATTAGCTGTTACGTTTAGGTTAAAGGATTGCATTATAATTACGAGTGATATAAAATAATAATATACTGTCTATTCGTCTGTTTCAGGTGTTACTGAAATTACTAATTTAGTCTGATTGGTCATAGACTAAAGAAAGACTGAGCTTTATCATAACTATTATTAAACGTTGGAAGATAATAATGAGATTCATTTGAATGGTTATTAGCTTCACGAGGGTCTATTGGAATTGTAGATGAGCAATGAAAAATAATGTTGATTAGGTCAACACTGAACGCGAACGAAATCTTTAACGAGAATTCCGCAGTAGTGCCTATAAGTTATATATCCATGAAAACAACTATAAAAGAATCTCCAAGCATACGCCATTTCTTATGAAGCCAGGATGAATATTCTTTCCGAAAGGGTTACCGTGGCCCCTGGCACAGACAACTGAAGGAACACGGATGGGTTTTAGTCAGTAGAGTCAGACACGCCCTCCCGCTCCGCCCAGAGCGGGAGAAGTTATTTGATGATTTCCCATCCCGAAAAAAAAAGTATGCAGATTCTTATCACTCCATTAATTATTTTATTCTGAAGAAAAAAAAGTGTGAATAGGTAATTAACTATTTAAGTGAAGCTAAGCGTTATTATTCAACCCTCAATAGATACATTGGTTTTCTTAACAAATAATGTTTCTTGTTAACCAAATAAAAATACGTTGCAAATCGAACCAACCAACGTGCCAAAGTAGTCCAAAAGCAGTCATGTCCCAAAAAAAATATAACTCGATCAAGTAATTACGATGGAACCAAAAAGTTGTTTATAATTTGTGGATCATTAGGGTTTTCACAAATCAGCTACCGGACGGTATTTTATTTTTTTCATTTAAAATCATGATCAACTGCCGTTTTACCAACTTTGAGTGAATTAACTTTTTTGCTGACTGTGCTTCCTCGGTTTTTAGTTATTTATTAAGTATATAATTTTATGTGCGATTCACCTATGTTAAGATTATATTTTGTGCATGAACTTGAATTTTTTTTGTGTACTTAATTACCTATTTTATTTTGCTGTATTTGCTTTGGGATACGTACTAAGTTTTCTGTTATTGTATTTCTCATCGTTAGTGTTAAACGAAGTTAAATAGTTTGTCATTAGTTTTCATTTGGGGATGTTTACACGAACCCCAAATTGGGGGTATCAGATACAGATATGTAGTTTATTACCTGATAGAAGAAAAAAAGGTTTTAAATGTATCACTCTGCAAAAATCCAGTATCCTAATATTATCCAAATGTTTAAAGTATACTTAATTTTTTGCTTTATTTTTCCCAAGCGGGTTGCTAATCACACTTAGGTGAGACAATAAGCAATCTACATTCAAGACATGCGTAGGACGATACTCATTAGTTTGTCAGTCTACTGCTGAGCAGGAACTGTGCAGATAAATTAGTACAATCAAATTACCGAGCTTGGCATATTGGGGTCGGATTACGAGTAATATTGATTAGATGATTTTGTGAAGGAATCTGTTGCTATATCAACTTATATTTTAGTACGGTACCTATAATTTTAACATTGTCTGTGACTTACAATAGGCAAATATCAGCAAGCTTAGGAATTTGGCTTGTTCAAATTACATTAAAACGTTCTTATCGAAATCGACTAACTGTACCCGCGATTTCGCTCTTGTGACTTTGTATACTTTTGACTTTACAAATCAATGGAAACTTGATTATTTTCTATGCGATATTCAGAATGAAATTAACGTAAGAAAATACCTAATTGTTATGACTGACCGATTGGCGCAGTTTGTAGTGACCCTGCCTTCTGAGCCGCTGGTCCCGGGTTCGATCCCCGGACAAGTCAAACATTTGTGTGCATGAACATGTCTGTTTGACTTCTGTCTGGGTGTGTATATGTATATAAGTATGTATATCAGTCATCAGGTTACCGTAGTACAGGCTCTGCCTAGTTCGGGACCTGAAGACCTTGTGTGGATGTTGTTTCATATTATTATTATTATACTTATATTTAGAAATTGATACACATATATGCGAATAAAGCCGAATTAAAAAAAAACTCAATTAATCTATTAGACTTAATTAGGCTGATACAAATACTTTACTCCGATTTACTTAGAATGATAATTCCAACAATAATTAACAACGAACTGATAATTCCTATCAGCACCTTCACCTCGGCTAATGACTCGAACTAATTGTGTACAATAAATCTAAGCTGTAAGCGCGTTCGTTTCAACTTCAATATGTTAACATTTCGCGAGGCACAACGTGCGAACGACCATAGCTCATCCGATGCTATCATTTATCATAACTTCACTGCTTGTAGAGTGCCCATGCGCATGAGAGTGAAATACTTAGTAATCATTTGTTTCTCGTTGAATTAAATAAAGTAAATAACTATTCATATAAGTGCAAATTAAGATTTTCTGGTTTTTCCTACCTTTAGAAACAAGTATTTATTTAATCCAAAATTCTTGCGGTCATCGTGCTTTCGTCGCATTATACTGTGTTATCCGTAATACTCACTCCTGCAGGGCGAGTACAGCCTACTGTGATAGCCTTGAGTCACACATTTTATCACAGTTTGGGAGCAAAAAGTATGATAAAATGCGTACCTCAAGCCTATCACAGAGGCCGTGCTCGCCCCGCTGCGCTCGTATGCTTTTCTAGTAAAACACTCCAAATTTCCAAAGATACAAGCTGTCTTCATATTCTGCTGTAACCAATAAAAACACATTGCAAAAAGATAACAATTTTACAACATTCTCAAATACACATCGCGCAAATACATAAATATAAACTCACGCCTTCCTATCCTACTATGGGGGTAGGCAGGTACTACAAAACGCCACCTATTACGATCTTTACATACCCTTTGTCTTCGTTTACGTTATAAAATATACGACGATTTTTCGTTATAAAAACGAAAATACTGGTCTTATCCTAAAACCTCTCACCAACATGGCCATACTATCTAAATTATGATACGCGAACCGATTTACATACGTTATTGAGTGTGAGTCGCTGACACACTGCCTGCCCTCCGTCGGCACAGCTTGAACATATTATTGATGTACCGGACCGTAAATACAGGGAGTGTTTGTTACCATGCTAGGTTTAAGTTGTCGAAGTACCCAGATAATACCAATAGAACCTACCTATACTAATTGCATAGGTTATGTGCCTTTCGTATATTCGAGGAAGGTCTTTGTTAAGCTTTGGATCAAAGTAAAACTTAAACCGTCTTATTACAAAACACTATTTAACTTTAGCCCGAGCCTAAACCTTCGAGCCAGTTTTTGTATTTTGAACTCTATGCCGACTTTAGCATAGTTCTTAATACAAAATTGACAACCTAAGACCGGACTAAGTTGTCAGTTTTGTAAAAGGAACTGTATTTCGATTTCTGTTAGATTCTCATTTCAAAAACAGGCTCGATGGTTTAAACCATGTCTAAAGAAAAACCTTGTTTTGTAATAAGACCGAAAGCGTTTATTTCACTTAATCCATTCACTGATCATTTGAATTTTCAAGGTCAACTGGTCAGAAAGTAGAAACACTATTTGCTTGTACCAGTTTACGTAGATTTCTGGGATGGGCTGTAACCGTGTATTATGACAGCAGTTTGACTTCGTTTTTTCTAAGAAAACGCATAGATTTAGATAATAAGAGTTAATATAAGTAAGTAGACTGTGGTTAAACATGACAGTGGCAGTTTATTATCTCATATTATAGTCGCTTTTTAATGAATTTAAAAGCGTTTATTTAGGTGAGAGAGTTGAGCTTATGTGGAAGAATCGGTTCTTTTGTAGATATTCTTGATGAAATATTTAATTTCTTCAAACCGAGACTAATTGAGAAGCCTCTCCAAACATCAACAGAACGTCGCTCAATGTTTTAAGAGGCTCTCAAATTGGTACTCGAACAGAACTATTAATCAAGGCTCAGATTCACAATTTATCTAGATTTCTGGCCTTGACCCTCTTGATTTGATTACATAAGTTTTTTTCACAACAGATAACTTTTTATTTAAAAGCATACCTCCCAAGTGTGTACTTTGTTGTGTCTTTCCAAGATTCCTCGATTTGTTGCGGACTTGAGACTTTATTTATCGATAATTTGATCACTCGGTGAAATTACGAAAATCACTGGATTCTGAAATATACAAGGTAGTTAAATGAGAAACAATGTCACTATGAGTATTTATAGCACAGAGTTTGTTTAAATATCAAATTAGTTATTCGATTTTTCCAACGCTTATCATCGATATTTCTCAAAATAATGAATTCCTAAAACAAACACCCTGTAAGCTTTAAGTAACGTACTCTGCATAAGTACCGTTTGTAATTACGTTGTAGGGAAGTTTGTTATACTTACCTTAGCTTAGCAGTTTGCTTCATTTATTACGAGAAACGCTGAGTAACGTAGTTTGTTACTGACGTCTGTATTCCAGGATGCTTACAAATACTTGCTGTATTTTAAATTCTCCACGAGTATCATGTAAATAGTGCAATGAAGCAAATTCCAGTATTTTTTATTTATTAATTTATGTTAACATATTAATATTATTTTGTTCAAAATGGTCGTAAATAATGCTGAATGCCCAAAAGGCAGTATCTACCAGCCAAACACGGGGCTGAAAAAAATAGAAATATGTACCTAGGTATAAAATATGTAACAAGGTATAAAATATGTACCTAGGTATAAAATATATACCTAGGTATAAAATAAAAAATCTCATTATGTACCTTAGGTACATAATGAGATTTTTCATCATCATCATCATCTGACTAGCCTTTTCCCAACTATGTTGGGGTAAGCTTCCAGTCTTACCGGATGCAACTGAATACCTGGATTTTAAATGGAGCAACTGCCTTTCTGACCTCCACAACCTAGTTACTGGGTAATACGGTACCCCTTGGTAAGACTGGTGGTCAGATTTTCGGGCATCTGACGACCCTAAGTAAATAATGTTTTATGAGTTTTCAGTAAACCTTGTTATAGACTCGTCCGGGAGTACCAACTTAATTTTTTTATGCGAAGTCAAACGACCATGTGGACCATGCTTATCACGGATCACCTGATACGATGATGGTAATATTTCCGGATTTCCTATATTTCGTTTCTTCAAGATATTATTTAGAATGAATTGTCATTTCGTAGAAACGATTCTAGTTACGAAACGTATCCATATGCTCAGTTAATTATATTGAAACTGTTAATCACATATATAATACATGTGCTCCATTAACTTGACACGTAATGCGTTCACGATTGTGTATAATTTGTATAATTAGCGTCAATTAGAACGCGTCGTGTGGTTCAAATGTTGTGGCCACAAGTGGTTCAAATGTTGTGGCCAGTTGTGGCCACAGTGAGAGCATACTGGCTGATTTTGGAACAGACATTGAAGGAATCTGAAACATACACTATTTTTTGTAACTTTTAGAAGTGTGAATAAACACCCGCAAGCAATATTGGTATTTAATTGAATAATGATTAAAACATTACGAAACATTTTCATAGTGTTAGTGGGTATAACTCTCACGTACTGCCGATCGACTCTTTTTTAATTCAGTTTTGTATTAAGTGAGGCATAAGCTATCATGTTTCATGTATACATTAAATATTTCGGTGAGCTGATAAATAAACTTACTCGCCTTGTATAAAATATTCCGTAGAGTTGAATTAAAATTCAAAACATTTTAATCAAACAATTCTAAAACCCCAACCACTTACCCTAATAAAAATATGAAATTTAAATACCATAAACCCATAACAGAGGCCCAATAAAACCTCACTAGAGACATCTATTAACGAAAAAAAACGGTCTAGACGCCATGTCACCCATTCAAACTTGTTCGAATCCAAATTCGAAATTCGAAATCGTATCGCGTCCTGACGTTTCCGCTACGTGCAGTTTCCGGCGCGCACGCGCACAACGAATCAGTAAACGCGCTTTTACATTCAGAAATATTTTTTTCTTTTTTTTTTCACTCCAACTATATGTATCCTGTGTTTTGATTGATGGCACGGAGATAGGCAAAGACCATTACCAGTCGAGCCTCATAGGATCCCGTTGATAAATTGGTTGCTTGTATTCTCTGCGTGTGCGCACAGGGCATGTTCGCAATTGGTTCCCCGATGTGGAGTTTTGTTATTGAAATTTTAATGGGTGATTTTTCGGCTGTGTCGGAAGGTGTTAAAGAATATTGACTATAAATGTGTATTAAGTTTTAATAATGTCGTTTATGTCGAAAAACAACAATAATAATCTTTCATTCGTTATTATACCCTTCTTTGCGTAATTACATCAAAGTACGTGCTTTAGAATCTCACCTCCTGTAATTCTTTTTGCATTTTCATCTAGAAAACTCTGCAATATTTTACCAAGGTGTAACTAACAAATCGTGATCTTAATACGCCGTCCAATATACATTGCAAAACTATACGTAAATCAGTTATTAATATTAAATTATTCAAATAGAACGCGATAGCCCAACGCTGACTTATGTCTCCGCTAGTTAATATGTATCACGTCCGTGATTGGTCGTTGACAGGTGACGTCACCAGCGTACGCGCCAGTGCGGTTGCAAACTTGAATTTTAGTTGCCTATTTAGTTTTCATCGGGTATTTTCTTTATGGTTTGACTGGATTTTCCGGTGATGCAATTCTGGATTCATATAGAGTTATGATTTTGCATACTTTGGGGTTCCTATTGTCAAGTACATTCGAATTCAGAAATTTATGAAAAAGGCTCTTTACGTCAGAATAGTCAACATCGGCTAAAGAGGAAAAAAATAAAATAAAGAAATACATGTTTGCTGCTTTCCTTGAAGCCAGAATGGCCAACTAAAAAAAATGAATTATGCTGTTGAAACTAACTTTTGCGGAAAAAAATATCTCAAAGAGATATAACTAGACAATGCTGGAGTTAGTGGGATAGCCTTTTATTCCAGCATTGTCATACAATTATTAATTTATAATTATCGATCATCTATTCCAACCGAACAACCTGAAAATATTACACAATAAATTTTATATACCTACTTCTTTCATCTGAAGTTGAAACCAAAAGGCAAGTACTTACAACTAAACCTTTAAAAATAGACCAGACATTATAATACCACCCATAATCCAATAACAATTGGACACAATAATCCCCACACACACACACAACCCACAAATATGGCGCTACCTTTACAAACGTAATACGAAGTCTAATTCTAATTCAAGTAATACTCCCGTTTATTATGCCAGTCGCGATGCGACCGCTGACGATACAGGTCGTATGATAAATACAGAACAATATGATGATCTATATACGAGGTGTACACGAGTGCAGGGATGTATATTGAATAGTTAAGTAATGTCGTGCGGCGGGCATAGAGTAGGTGGAGTTGGGGTGTGGGTTTTGTGCCTACGGGCATTTGAAGTTAGGATTGAGTGTGTATTATTAGTGATTTGAATTTATGTTGTTTTAACTTCTTCTGTATATGCTTCTCAAGAAGTTCATAAGTTTTTAACAGTTTGTCAAGGATAATTGATTACAAATAAAATTCCAAACTTGAAATTAATTTCACTTTCATGAACATTTTTTTTTGATGGATTTTACCATTCTATCCTCAATTTAGGGAAGAAAAGACATCAACGCGGACGAAGTTGGTGTTTCATAAAATAATTATTGTACTATTGTTAAACTTTTGGTAAAAGTCTATTGTAATGTCACATAATATTTTTTAATATAATGACTATCGGCTTGCCTCTCAGAGGACGGATCACTGATTGATGTTTGCTAGTTTACTTTATATCCAGTCTCTCTTAACTTAGTCTCTGTCAATAAATTCTAAAACTTATTTAAATGTTGTATCACAAGTTAGAGATACTTATCTTTATATACGGGATTTCCGGTGTCTGTCGACTGTCGGGTTTGTCGCTAATTTCCACGGAACCCTGATTCACGTGCTGTACCGGTCTTTGGCCTGAGGAACCCTAAATTATATTGTTTTGTATGCTTTGGCTGACTGGATTTGTCCAACGGAAACTTTTTTATGATTTATTTTTAGTAAATTAGAATCATGTAGGTTTTCTTTATTTCATGCCAACATTTTTTACAATGCCTACGAACTACTTTGAAATAACGAAAATAAGAATTAAGTAGGTTGACATGAAAAACCGAAGTTCGACAATCGCAGTATTTTTGGCAATGAATTTTCATAAAGCCGATGGCTTTTCCCTTCGAATAAATTGGTGAAATTCCACACAAACATTGCCCCCTGCTCAATGATGATGAAATGAAAGAATGGTAATAATAATAGTTTATATCTGTAAATAGATCTCATAAGACACTTTTACAACATGTAAATTTTTGGTACTTAAATAATTTAAAACTGAATGGAGCCGGTATTTCCTAGCTGACCTATCCTTGAGAAGAAATGCCAAAACAAACTCAGAGGTCATATTCTCTTTTAACGTTAATGTTCGAGGTTGTTTGGGGTCAGATAAACTAAGATTAAATATTAAAAAGATAGCTATATTTCAGTAATACAAATGGGATAACGATTAAAACTAATGAGGTGAATAGGATGAGATTGAATCGCGCCTGATATGCTGTCTGAGACGTACTGACTCTTTTAATTTGGTAATACATAATATATTCAAGACACAGAGCGCGGTGTCGCAATTACACTGACATGTATATTATTGTTCGGTGATTGACCCGAACAGTCCAATTTTCAAAGAAATCCTGCATTAGTGCTAGCCTTCAATATAAAAAAATGCAAATGCATGCAAAATTTCATGTTTCTATCTAGACCCAGCCCGCTCAAGCTGTGCTTTGTTCTCATCAGTGAATGAATTTAGTATTTTTCTGAAGTAGAAGATAGACTCATTAGTCTATAGATGTATGAGGAACAGGTTGTAAAGTTCACTCATACCCATAGCAAAGGAAGGATCCTCCGACCAGATGGGTGTTGTGTCTGGTGGGCAACTGCCCGACGATTGATGTCGGGGCGTTGTATATATGCGTTGTATATAGTTGCGCGGTAAACTCTGCTTGCGCGATGCAGGATTTTGCGTGACGTCAGTGTGACGCGTAGTTCGCATGTGTCGATGTAGATACCGCTACAAGTCCTTAGAACAATTGCGTTATCCGTGTCACCCATTGCAATCAAGTTAATAGTGATCTCATTACCTTCGTTGACAAGCAGCCGTGGATCGGTGATCCACATGAATATGCATCCACCGGCACACAGCTCACGACCACCTGACGCTTTCACCGTTTACACCGATTTTTCTCCTTTCTCTAAATAGGGTAATACGATTGGCCGTTGGAAAGCTGATTGACAATGTGCAATTTTGTAGTGGCAGGAAAAGAAATCTTAGGAACTAAGTCGGTGTTATGTTACATACAAGCTGCGTTTAGTTTCTTTTTTTGCGTTTATTTGTTAATTGATAAAATTGATACATAATTAAATAGTAACGAAGAGTTTTTGTCACCAAAAACTTTTCAAGGAATAAGAAAAAAAAAAATGGCTAATCAAGTAATTAGAAGGTTGATTACTTGATGATCTTAATACAAGGTACATAATATTGGAAGTAAATCCAATTAAGTTTAATTTCTAATTTAAAATAATGTGTATTCATTCATAGTATGTGGTTCAGAGATGATATTCAAAAATTAAAAACGTGATTCTAGGTAATTCTTTCATTACTGTGAAATTCTGTCAAAAGGATTAAAAGACAGAAAGATTGAATATAATTTAAATACTTTTTTGCACTACAATAACTCCTACAAAGAAGTATGTTATGTCCTGTAAAGAAGTAAGTAATTCTTTAAAGTACTGTGATAAACTCCTGCCACACATAAGTTGTATTAAAATAATGTGTTGAAGTTTTGCCAATGTTATTGTGAACGTAAACAACCGTGTGTGGTCTTGGCTATTTAATATGGTCGTCATCACTCCAGCTGTCCAAAATCGCGACTAAAGGATATAGCTTGTAAGTTCGCTAAAAATAACTATCGACATAATTTAATTCACTTAGGGCGGCTTGCGCAACATTTGGTCTAAGCAGAATTTAGTTAAATGCGTTTATCTTGCTAAATATGTTTAGCCTAAATACAATTAAAAAGGTCTTGCTCACGTCCGTTTGGATGGTAATTTAACTAATCGTAGTTAGAGAGTCGGTTAAGCAGTTTATTGCGTTCCTGTTTACGTTTTCGTGCGTTGTACACTTGACTTAGAGCAAAATGGTTGCATTTCTTAAAAAAAAATGCGTGATATGGACCGACGAGCTTTCAACTGTCACATCAAGTCAACCGAGCTGTCAAGTCATACAAATTGTGTTGTGATTAATTTGTGAAGTGTTCTCGTGCTATTTCTCGTGGTAATTTTTGGTGGTTAGATTACAAAAACTGTCACTGGAAATGGAAATAGAACATAAACAAAAAATATATGAAATAGAGTTGGATAATTTAATGAAAAAAAAAGGAATTTAATGAACAAATGTACAAAAAAGAACTTTTACTAAAAACATAAGGTTTGCAGCAGCTACACATTGGGTGTTTATTGAAAAATATCCTTTCCTATTTCTATATATTTCAGCGTTATCACCACCTGGAGATAATATTCTCACATGAGTGCAATCTAACGCACCAATTACTCTAGGGAACTTTGCAATTCTATAAAAATCATTCGCTGTTTTATTTTGCTCTTCTGTTGTGCTTGGAAATTAATTTATATACATCTTATACTATAATGCAATGGCATGAGTAACACGATGCACTATTCTACAAGCTGTGCTTTCATGTACACCAATCTTGTCACCACAAGTTATTAGCTGACATCCTGTCGCATAAAATCTCAGCGTACATAAAAGTTGGTTCATAGGAGTGACTGATTTGATCCTGCAAAACAAACAAAAATAGCTAATTAGCTACCTATCTATTTATTGAATATTCATTAATAATGAGTACATTTCCTTACTTGTTGCTTGTTTTTAAATGTGGGGCTATTTGCTGTAACAAAATTATAGTGGTTTCTTTCGTTAGACGAAACCTTCTGAAGAATTTGCCGTCCGAATACATTCCAAATAAGTCTGCTCTCTCAAACAATTCCCTCGGTCTGTTGATATATTCTATAATCTCCTCGTCGTCGTCAGAATACAATTCCCACAAATCCATCTTACAAACTTCCTACAGAAGTCTTTACAATCTTTTATAAAATAATAGTAAAATTTCTATAAGGAACCTCAAAATGATGACGCGGGATTGCTATTAAACGTATTTAGCGACGCTAAATAGCCATCTTTGGGTATTTAACTTTGACAGTTCGTTAAACGTGATTAGTGCCAAAATTTTTGTTGTGCAAGACGCTAATTATAATTAGCAGACTAAATGCGTTTACGTCGCTCTTAAACTGTATTTAACGACGATGCGCAAGCCGCCCTTACTATGTGTGTAGTAACTACGTTTAAAGATGTCTGTGGTGATATAGTAGTGAGTAGTGGGTTGTAGCTTATGTTGAACATGGTACATAAAATAAAATAAAAAACAAGTTTAATATCAGAAGGCTATTCTCGTAATTAAAAACGTTCAAAATTTAGCCGCAATCTCATCTCAGTGATAATCAATGTCAAATTGTTTAGCCTTTTTGACAGGTTGAGACTGAGATTAGAATGCAAAAGTGCTCCTGTGGTAGATTGAGAGCAGTGAAGGGCGAGCGTTTGGATAAATGAGTTTTGATTTTTGAGTGGTGGCTCAGTGGTAACGGCCGCTACTTACGAGTTGTAGGTTGTGGGTTTGAACCCAAGCAGGCACTTTACTTGTTGTAAATTATTTCATCACTACTGTTCTCGAAACAGAGAAGGAAAACATCGTGAGGAAACCGGCATGTCCTAGAACCAAAAATTCGAAGACATGTGTCATCCACCAACGTCATTGAAAGCACCTAGATATATAACAGTCAGACTTCAGTTTCAAAGAACACAATTATGCAAATGTGTCTAATCCCAGAAATTGCTAAGACGTCAAGCGTTCAGGCGAAGAAGAAAACTCAACATCCACTTAAAATTCACCGCACAAAGATCGTGAAGGTAGGTAAATAAGGCTGACTCACACCGAGCTGCATTACCACCTTAAATATGTTAACACGATCTTAATCCAGACGATTTACTAGTCAATTATACAGCATCAAACAACTTTGTGATCCAAATCGGCTGCTTAGTATTACGGTTAGGTTCTGTCGTGTGTTCAATCTACAAGTTTAGTTTGTTGGTTGAACGTTTGATTTGGATCGGGCGGTCTATTCTGAGAAACGTGTCATGGAGTCATAGTTTAAACAATGAGTGGGGCATAGAGCAGGTGGGGTTATTTGTGGTACAGGGGTGAAGTAGGCAGAAAGAGTGATTTTGAACGCAGAGTTATGACTCTGCGTTCAGAATTATTCTTTCCTTTTCCTTACATACCACGAAGATAATATTCAAGTACTGATCCTAGGTAGCATCTGGGTAAGATTAGTATTTAGAACTACAAGAAGCATGGGGTTTTGAAAGTCTATATTTTATGTCAGTGCTTACGCATATTCTTGCGTCTAGAGATTTAAACATTTTATAAAACTGGAAATTTGTCTCAGATTAGATAGGATGTTCAAGGACCAGTAAAGAATTATCAAATTGGATGGGGCTCATAGTATGCCTAAGTTTTGGAATACTCTAGGTACCCGTCAGAAGAGACGAGTGACAGTTTAGCCTTACCATCCTATACTTTGCTGAAAATCTTAAACTGTTGAAAAAGCTATACAGATATAAACCCTTAAGCTCCTTCGGCTTCTTTAAATAAAAACGACTGCAAATCTAAAAATTGGATATGAAAACCACAATAACTTAACTACCTCATTTGCCTCACAGAGGCAACTACTTCAAACCTATAAAACCAACACCTCACTCTCAACACACAACTAAATGATCTATAATTGTATTATGGATCATCTGTACGATGCGCGTGGGCGCCATTGGGACGTGAGCGCGCATTCGTATCAATTGTAATCGATTCGTATCGTGAAATTAGTATAGTGTCGCTCGATGACGCAATGTAATGGTCGTCATCTTTTAGATGAGGTTTAAAAACGCTTGTAATTAACTGTTTTGAAATAATTAGTAATAGTAGGCCATTATTGTCTTACTGCAGGGCAAAGGCACACACAGAGAAGGCGTGAGCATTGATCATTTCAGTTGCTCAAGACGGGTTGGCAATTTCAGAATTTTATATTAACTAAAACTCCAGGTTTCCTTACGATGTTTCTCCTTCACCGATGTCAAATAAATTGAAAAAGTCACATTGGTACTAGCCCGGATTTGTATCCACAACCTCATGCATGAGAAGCGAGACCTTAATCACTGGGCTATCACAACAGGTCTGAAATAATTATGTATTCATTTTGCAGTTATGAAGGTTTGACTACGAGAAGACTATATTTTCCTCGTATAAAAGTACCAACCACTGTTGCTATAGCACCACATGGTTGTGTACTGGATTTGTAAAGAGTACTTACTACCGTAGTTCGCTTTCGTTTGTTTTATTAAGGATGAAGCGCCTACCAGCTATGGTGGCCCAGTAGTAACGGCCACGACTTACGAGTTGCAGGTCGCAGGTTCGAACCCAGACAGACGCTTTACTTTGTGTAAATTATGTCATCACCATTGCTCTCAGTATGGTGAAGGAAAACATTCGAAGACATGTGACATCTACCAACCCAAACTGGGTACGCGTAGTGGATTACAGCAGACATCCTCTCACAGAGAGGAAGCCTGTGTCCCAGCAGTGGGAAAATTATAGGCTGATTATGCTTACCAGCCAGTTGAAGTATTTTATTTTGTTTAAAAAAACATAGAGATTTAATATCCAGATTTTAAAAGTAGACCTCTGTTGACGTTTAAATTGAATCACTGCCAGAAGGAAAAGTGGATATTTCTGAAATTAGATGCCCATGATGTTTACATAATTCTATCATCAATTTCAAAGAATGAAAACGTGGGACGTCTCGTTTAAATCATTCGCCGATAACAAGACAAGCAATGAGCATACTTATTTGTCTCAAGTGTCAGAGAGATCGTGAGCGAATCTCTTGTCTTCACCAACCCAATACCATATCCGGAATCCAATAAGCACTAATCTTAAACATAAACAAAACACGTCTAAGATTCTATTTACACATCACAATCAAAATTGACCACTCGAAAGAGGTCACAACATTCAATCGTGATCATAAACGCGAAATTCGTGACGGTCTATGTGCTAGAGGTCGCACTGAATGTTATCACTCGGATAAATTAAGAATCGATTCCATGACGGTATCGATTTATTTATTGAATGAACATCGTTACGATGATCTAATTTTACGGCGGGCGTGACGAATGCTGAGTCTAGAGTTCGGGGGTTTTAGATATGGCTTTTGCTTGCCTTGTTCTTCAAACTCAAAGCATTTATTTCAATTAAACCATTTACAGGCACTTTTGAATAGTCAAGTGGTCGGTCAGTCAGAAATATGAAGCTAGTAGCTTCTTCAAGAATTGCTAAATGTAAGTCATTCACGCACATGCTCCTAGCCAATACGACGATGACAATTTTCACATTAATTAATTTTCCAATCTCCAGCATTTTAACACAGATGCTAGTTGTTATGACATGCAAAATTATAAGTAATTATCACATACTTAAACTCTTTACATAATTGATAGAAACAAATTAATAAATTATTCTTATGTCTGATGTAAACATTATGATTGCATTAGATATAATAATGTATTAATATTAACATAATTTACATTTTATCTGTGTTTCTTTTTCGTTTTTAGGGTTCCGTACCCAAAGGGTGCCAACGGGACCCTATTACTAAGCCTCCGCTGTCTGTCCATCCGTCCGTCCGTCTGTCTGTCTATCAGCGGGCTGTGTCTCATGAACCGTACTAGGTAGACAGTTGAAATATTCTATTTGCCACTATAACAACAAACATAAAAAATTAAAGGGGTCTTCATACTAGAAACGTGTTTTTTTATATGTAGTCTTAAAATATTGTACGGTGTGGTACGGAACCCTGCGTATGCGAGTTCGACTCGCATTAGGCCGGTTATTCTTTTCAGCAAGGAATACCCATGACATCAGACCGTATCAAGACAAAATGGGCAACTTAATCATCGACGTCCAGTAAATTAACCTACCCTATTCAACAAATAAAAAAGCTAAATTCAAATTTAATATGATTAAATATTTCAAATGTCTCAATAATAGCCAGGAGTGTAAATTAGTTCCCAGTTGATGGCAATAGGCTCGTCCCCTATTTCATGGGACTTTAACATAACAAACAAAATTTGGGTGTACTATATGTATACCTCTGCCTGACCGTTGAGGAAAGCAGGCGTGAAGTTGTGTTATGTTATTTTCCTACCGCACGCAAAATACTTGCTTTGACATGGAGTTGCGGACACCAGCCCGTATTACCTATGTTATTTTCCTAGTCCAAAATCCGGAAACCACATCTACCAGTTTCCTAACTCTATAATCCCATAAAAGGAAGCTCAAGATATAGGTCATAGGAACAACACGACCGCCACTTAAATCATTAGATATTATAATTATTACAAACGTCAGATTATTTCCTTGACTGTACGAACTCATCGTTTCGAAGGCATCAACGTGCGATTAATGCCAGAGCAAGGTGATTCCGAATTAATGTTTTGTGTTCATAAAATAATGTTTGATTTAGTAGTGTTATTAGTATGTAAAATAATGAATAAAACAATGTTGTGTTTCTATTAGAATTGGATTCATAGTGTGACTATGTGCTACTCATATTTATTTATTTTATTATTTATGTACACACAGTAAAACATATTAGAATTGAGTACAAAGGTACTGCTTATTTCTTAAGAAAGTTCTTCGAGCAGACCCGCGAAAGACGGAATATATATTCTGGAATGATCATCATCATGATCATCATTTCAGCCGAAAGATGTCCACTGCTGGACATATGCCTCCCTCAAGCATCGCCACTTCGACCGCATCTGTGCTTCTCGCATTCAGCGGATTCCTGCGACCTTCACAAGTTCGTGGATTTAGATGATATTGTAGAAATATTGTACTATGCACTTGTAACGATACTAAGAAACTTTTTGGTATTGTTCTGTTATAATTTGTCAGCTGGCACCTGTGATCAATATTGAATAAAAAAAAACCTTTCCAAATTCATTGTCTCACAAATAAATCATGGGATATTACGCCAAGCCAAAGCGTTGCAAGATTAGAAATGAACCTGCCATAGTTTTCCGTCGTTGTGAAGATGGTATCTGGACGATAAAATTATTAATTTAACTGATGTTATGGGTTCTGTTAAAATATAAATAATAACTTCGTGTCTGTTCTCAAGAATTTATTGACTTATAACTTTGCGCGATCTTATTTTGTTTGTAGGAGGATGGAGAGGTTTTGACACTTGGTTGTATGGATAAAACAACTAACTGTTTTGATCGGCTCCGATCTGGCAATTAAACAAAAATTCCAAACAATAATATCTAATAATTATAAGTGGTATTACCATCCAGTTATAAGATAGGTATAAGCTTAGTACAGGCCGTCTTCAATTATTTATCCTTAATTTAAAATACCTAGTCAATTAAAAAATAGAGACTGCTGTCGGTAAACAATTGTGGAATCACTGCAATGATTTTAGTTATGTATTGCGGAAAGCTATTAATCAGAGCATGTACCTTCTACTAATAAAAATATATTCATAATAATATGGCGTACAAAATAAAAAATAATAAAAAAGTACATTTATTTCTCTTCCACAAATAAATACAAATGAAAAACTTAATACTTAAAGATACTTCAAAATATTAAATATATATTTATTTGTGGAAGACTGGTGCCTAAACTAAGCTGAAGCCTGTATTTTAGGACACCAGATAATAAAGAGTATTCTTTCTATCTATCTATAGAAAATATTTTGTAAAGGGTTTATTCTAAACCACCATCACAATTTTTAAAGGATCAAAACTAGCTTAGCGTTGTATAGGGCAGTATAGCGGAAGAGTCGGCCAATCTAAGCTTTAGTAGTAAAAAATTGAAATATAATAAATCAATTTGGAGGTTATATCCGACGAGCGGCGCGCGCCGGTTCACGACTGACGAGTTAGGTGTCTATCATTTTAATAAAATGTGGAAAAAAATAAGGAAAAAAGGAAATATATATTAATAATATAGTTATAGTTTTCGCACTGAAGATGTTGTAAGATTTCAGTAATTTTGAAAGGAGAAGTAAATACTATTAGCATCCACTCCGGATATCGTCATGGCTTTACATTGTTCCCATCCATTCCATTTTATGAAAGTGAACAAAAACCAAGTCAGTTTAGGAGGAGTCAATTAAATGTAAAGTTCAGTAAGATCGATATCGTATGAATCTGATTCATGTAGAAACTAGCCAGTTTTCTCTGCTGTCTTCGACGGTATTTTAGTATTTTTCCGATATAGTGATATAGAAATATCACCCTAAGGGCCACTCTACTAGTAACATTGTAGTGATGCTTTAACTGATGTTTTGTTCAAAGCTTACCTCCCAGCTTTGTCGTGGCTATCCGTCGCGTATCGATCCATTTACCGGTGCTTATTATTTATTTACAAGATCATTTACATATTATTAAATTTATCGTTGGGCTGAAGGTCGTGGAGGGCACGACGCCCTCCATCGATGTGTTAAGTGAAAGTTTTTGGTTTAAAAACTTGTGGTTTACGGCAGTAGTATTATTTGTCAATAGTATATTTATCGTGCTGGTATATAATTAGTAGTATTGGAAATCACATTATGTTTAAATAGTATGTCATCAATATCGGTTAGTAATGTGCTGTCCAAAGGGATGACACACGATTAGTCAATAGCAGAAAAAATGGATTTAGACGGACACGTCAAATACCAACAGAAGGTCTTTATCCCCAACGAAGGGAAGGGAATGACATGCACTAAAATTCACTAAATACTTAAAACTCTGAACTCAAAAAATCAATATAAAAAATTATTTGTTCAAACTAGGCTAAGACTCAGCACTTATCGAACGTCAAAATTACATAAGACAGTTCCTCCAAAACGCCCGCCCTTCACCACTTCCTAGTGCTTTATCTGGGAAGAAGAAGTGGTGCAACAAACTACTCAGCAGCACAGCTGTCTGTTCAATTAGAAAAATGTAGAAAGCCACAATCGAAAGACTATTGAACCCACTTGCGCATTGTTTAAAAAAATATATTTCTGAGCTAGGACTTCCCATGACAAATTGATGTCCTGCCTACAAATACTTAATTGTTCTGTATTGAGATGTAGGTACACAGTTATCTCACAGTACAACAGAGCGGCGTTTAAAATAAACTATCTATAATTTTCTTAAAGCCCTAAAACAACCTAAATACCGTCCATTCTCCGAAAGCCTAGTGACATCACTCCCTAATCTCCGGAAATAACAAACCGTCATTAATTGCTCCCACACTTGACGAGCACAAACAAGCGATAACTCTTTGAGCCCACAATCGTATCGAGTGGTCTTAAGACATCTTAAGATATCTTAAGCCGTCTCGAAACCGTTTTAAGAAGATCTTAAGATTATTTTTCGGAAATGAAGCGTGCAGTCCAGTTGGTTGAGGGCTCTTGATGATGCGTTGGTCAAATATAATGTGGTATGGTTGTGGGTCAATATGGTTTTGAATTCGGGCGAGGAGCGTAGAATTGATGAATGCGGTTTTTCTTGTTCTTTTAAATGCTTGCTGATAGTTGATTGGAAAAATACGTGAGCAACTTGGCGTAGAACACCACTGTGGTAAATAGACCTGGTTGGTTAATTGATTTTAGAGTGGAATAAACCAATGCTTCATTTTATAGGGCTTTCAAATTCCAAAGTAAATTACTTATAACGGAGATGTTGCATTTGATTCAGAGGATATGTATTACCTATGCAACCTATTTAAGTATGTCTACTCAAATGATCTACATAACTATTTGTATTATTATGGCTGTTTAACTGCATGAACATTTGTAACGTTTAAAGTGAACATGTAAAGCTTCAGTGTCAAAAATTTTAGGTATTAATGCCGCATCCATTCATTACAACATCATAACACCCAAATAAATTCGTCACATGCGCGTGGGCACGTTGTTATCATAGAAAGCAGATTCAAGTGTACCGTGTAATACCGGAATTCTAACAATAAACATGGAATTACGTTCGCTAAGTCTGTCTGTTTGTCGACCAAGTATATTTAGTCCAAGATCATTATTTGACAGATGTATATTTGGCTTGATTTCTAATAGGCTGGGAATTCGTCTGAAACTAGTTAATGGTTGAATTGGATCGTTTGTTTTTTTTTCTTTCATTGAAATAAGATAGGACTTGAAGCTAGGGATGCCCGAATGATTTTGGGAGTGGTATCTACACTCCACACTGTTTTAGCCGATGGTTCTTGTTAAGAATTTTGTAGTTCGCTCTTCATTACTCAGTGTAAGTTGTACGACACTGCTGGTTACGGAAACAGGTTGACGTCCTAAGGAAACTTGCAAATCTTTGTATATAATTATTAACTATGAGCTGTCTATTTACTCACCATACCAAGAAAATATTTTCATTATTTCAATGGCTAGTAGTTATAACTTATATTCATGTTGAATTAATTATTCTATATTAATGTTATTATTAATTAAATCTTCACGATGCTTACCAATTAGTTAGAAATCGTATTCCCCACGGGACGTATAGTGGTATATTATGTTATGCCTCAAATTTTCTCTACGACCCTGTCATGTCTTTGCGTTGATTACAACGAATACGTCAGAAGCACTGAACGATTGATACCCCGTATTTTTTTAACTTACGTAGGTACTTAACTGTGGTGTGGAAATCGGTTATCAAGGTAAGGGCTTGTGATGTGGAGGAATGAGAAAAATTATGTGAAGAAAGTTTTTATTAGGGATGTGGATGGCTATTAGAGTAGGGGAAGACCAAAGACCAGTTAGAAAGGGAGTGACTTCCGAGATAACGACAAATATAGAAGTACCTATGGAACAAAAAGACATGTAGCGCCGACCTCTAATACATTGGGATAAGGATGAATGATGATGAGGTACTTACCTAAACACACACATACGTATTCATTTATTTTTTATTACTTTGGAATCATATTTGTTTTGGGAGGCCGATTTCCAGATCAAAAATATCTGATAAGAATTATGATACCTACTGACTGGTCTATAATGATGATACCTGCTGACTGGTCTATAAATAATGGTACAACAACACAAACTAACCTATTGCAGACCTTGCGATCTTGCAAGAGAAGCTCACCCAGAATGTTCCCACCCCACTTCTCGACAAACGACAGCTATGAAAACATAATTTTCTCCACACTCCTACTTCCTAACCACTTAACAATCTCACACAAATACGCTTATAATATTCACATACATCAATATCCCACAATAATAAGTTTGCACCATAAATCGCACCGTAGGTCGAGGTCACAAGGCACAATTAATAAATTAAGGTGCGCGGTTTAGTCCGCTAACAGAGGAATATTCATAGCTGGCATAATGTATGATAAATGTAGCGAGAAATATGCATAGTCACAGACTTGAATAGTGGCCACAATGGCAGAGTGGTGCCTTAAGCGCGGGTAGACCACCATCCGGCAGTCTGGGATACTTGCTTCGTTGTTTAGTGGTGTGCTGAATACAGGACTGTTCAGTGTTTCAAGGACAGAATTTTATAAATATTATGGTTAAGCTTTGTGCAACATACACTTGCCAGAAAAATTGTACATTCTTCAAGAATGAGGATTCTCTATGAGAATCTATGGACGCATTGTCCTTCCACCCCTTAAAGCCTGCTAACATAGTGGTAGTTTACAAGGTTTCCTAAAACCAGTAATACCTTCTCTCTTTTGTATAGTTGCGGCCGTATAAGGTAAAACCGAACCTTTATTCACATGCACACTTTTACTTGTCTGTCTGTCACAGAAGTTTTTCAACATTTATGTAAATAACTCACCCATCCCTTCCTACCTACGGATTCAAAATACATCAGTAAATCATCTCCCAGCTGCGGCCCTACGCCCAAGCTCGCGATGCGCCCAACGGCGGTCGCTACACACTCATCGGGCCCATTGTCTAACATTTTTATAAGCGGTCGAACAATGAGAGATCATTCGTCGAAGGCTTAGATACGCAGATACCTGGCCACAGCATCCCGTGGCCAGTTCGATGTCCGAGTAGAGTATTTAGCTTTCTAGCTTCCGGAATGGGATCAGTGGGGTTCGAATGCTTATTGGTGAATTAATGCAGGAGGGTGTGTGATTGGTGGAATTTGTCTTTCGTTTTTAGGTATCTGTGCTAGCGTGTAACGGTGATGGCATAGCTGAGGTGTGTTGCTTGGACGTTGGTTGTGTCGATTCTTTTGTGCATCTAATATAAAATAATAAAAAATTACATACCTACATACGTACTATTTACCATTGGTATATTATCATCTGATTTGGTAATTGTAATACATATTTTCTTAAAGTTGTATCGTTAATATTGTAATGAATTAAAAATTAAATTTAAAAGTTGTTCACCTATTAAGTGATGTATGTACACAGTATTAAAGACTCGTGATTACCTATTGTTATATCCTTGTAAATATATCGTTCAGTGTGCCTTGCTCAATAAATAAATAAATAGGAACCTACAGGGAGCCATTTTTTTTTCCGACAATGCATCTGACTATTAGGTACCAAGACCGTGTTTAACATGTTCCAACTAGTTTCTCAAGCTTCAATAATTGTATTTAAGAGACAGTGCAAGATGTGCCATTGTGGGCATCGTTCTTAAATTCTATTTTGTTCTTTGATAGAGGAGTTTTTTTCAGAAGCCAGAATTATACTTTCAACCATAGTCTTTCAAAACGTCAATGTAAAGTTCGAAATGACTCGACACGACATCATCAAAATTAAAAATGAGGCCGAGTAAGATTAATCAAGAGAATTGAAAAAAATCTGACGAGGCCAAAACTCTGTTAAAAAAATACACAGGCGAAAAGAATTTTGGATAGATATGAGAAAGAAAGAAAGAAAGAAAGAAAATGCGTTTATTTGCGGTAAACATGACGCAAAAAATAACACAAACACAAAAAATATGAAAAGGTTGGGGGAAACATGCGTCACATCCACGCAAAACGGATATCGCTCAGCATTATGCCGCGACCCTATGCAAGACAGAGCCCCAGCGCTGGATATGTAGAATATACCTTTTAAACACCAATATTGTAACTCAACTCTAAGTTCCGAACTCACCACTACGGTTGAAAAAACAGTGTCTTGATATAGATATTTTAAATTATTACGTACATTTTTGATCTTAAACAGAACACCAGAAACCTTCATGCCTGAAAAGAAATAATACTTTCATACGCTTTATCCCTTTTCAACAGTAAAACGCATACGGAAATAGATCCTTACCCATCCCATACTAAGGCACGTAAAACGTAAACTGTGGTATTCCGAGCTCAGCGGAATATATTCAATGCTAACCATATGGTCGGTCGTTGCGTACTACATAAAACTGTTATGAGCATTTGCTTAACTTTTACAGGCTCTGTTTTAGTGTTCGCGGGGCGAGGTTTGTTAGGGTCGACGGGACGAGTGTACGATGATTTGTGCTGACGACACTGTGCTGAGATAGGACTAGTATACCACCCACTTCTCCTTCTTAAATGAATTCCCAAATCTTCGTTCCACCAACAATCGTCTTCTACTATGTCCTTCTCACAGTACTGGTTTCATTCATTCTTGTTTCTTTGTGCAGGCGGTTTTTCTTTGGAATGCGCTCCGTCTGAACATCAGGGCGGTATCCAGTTGGTTATCGTTTAAAGTGAAGGCACGTGAACATAATGCGTCAGAAGTTGACCGGAACATCCCAGCGCTAAACTGCTGGATTCGTTTTCTCCCCTACCAGTCGTTATTTCTCCTGACAAGGTATATTTTGTTTATATGTATCTATGTATTAGTGTCAGTAGCTATCCATCCCGTATGTTGCACCTGCCATGTTTTATCCCTGCATCACTCTAAGGTTGACTGGTAGAAAATGCCTCAGGCATTAAGTCCGTCTTTGTAATTTTTTTTTTACTTGTGCATAAAGTTTTGTATATGAATGTGGATTGGCTATAAGAGTGGGAGAAGACCAAAGAAATGATGGATGGTATGAAAGATGATATGGCTAGCAAGGGGGTGACTAGCGAGATGGCGACAAATAGGGAAGTATGGAAGGAAGACCTGTTGCGCCCGCGCCGCCACGAAATAAATAGGGGTATGGGCGAGAGAATGATGGGGAGTGATATATTTTTTAGGTCGGGTGGTATATTCATGGCTTTAAATGATTAGGGTATTTTAACTGGCTTTCGCTAACACAGCTAACTCGCCGAGGAGCGGAGACGTGTGGGGGATTTTTGAGGACTTTAGAGTAGGTACTGACTGGAATAATTAACAAAAAAGAACACGTCGCAATTCGGGCGATGCTGCTGGCAGTTTTAAAAGCCGATGAAGATTTTAGTCTATGGCCTGTAAGAACACTGAACACTTTGTATTAATGTTGCGTTGCGTCAATACGTTTTTTAGGAAAGTGTTTTATCTTCTATTCTGACCCAATCTTTTGACGCCTATATTAAAAATGTATGACATGTACTTGTAGAAAAACACTTTAGTATTGAATAGGCTTAAATTGACGATTAGCCTTGTTGCTTGTTCTCTCTGTACAGACGTCACTGTGCCTTTGAAAGGCAACTTTAATTTTTGTTACTTTCACCATTTATACAAGCTTTTTTTTGTAACTAGAATTAAACTGTTTATTATCGAATTGACAGTTACTGAACAGTTCAATTTAACCTAATGTAAGTGGTTATTGAAGTGCGAACAATAATAATAAAATTATTATTTCGAGTGTCAAGCATTCACTGTTTGACTGACATTCGGTTAAGTATGCTCTGTGTTAAAGTGGCTACATAATAATATGTTACTAATTCAGAAAGCTTTAAAAAAATATTGGAGAATGGATTAGGACTCCATTTTATACGTCTCAGAGTCAATGTGAACTGTACCTACATTAAATCTGCATTATAATTTGAACTCAATAAACATGATCATTGTTTTGTAAAGCAGTATTTCAATCCTTGGACAGGAAACAAAAAGAAAGAAAAGAAAGGAAATAAAGAAAGAAAGGAAATAAACAAGAAACTAAAAGAAAAGAAAGGAAATAAAGAAAGAAAAATAAAAGAAAGAAAGAAAAGCAATAAATTAATGAAAATACGTTTGTTTGTAAACATGACGCAGAGAAAACACAAAAATAACAAGTTGGCGGAAAACATGCGTCACTTGCACACAATACGGCCATCGCTCAGCATAACGCTGCGACCCATTAACGAACTATTCATCATTCTACTCTAATCCCGATTTTTTTTGGTCGGCGCAGCATGTCTTCTAAGCCGTCATCTCAGTAGTCACCCCTTTTCTAGTCATATCATTGTTCACACAATCCATCCATCGTTTCTCAACAACTACTATTTCCTTTTCTAATTTTGTTATACATATAACATTCGGTTTAGGCTGAGGTGCACCTACAGTGCATCCCCATGTAATAGGGGGACGAGCCTATTGCCATCAACCGGGCACAAATCCAGACCCCAGATTGCTCCACACCACACCACTCCACTCCACTCCTGCTCCACTGCTCTGACTTTCCAGGTGGAAAATCCAATAACATTTTTCTAGGAGTAATAACCAACGACCAATGAGGCAGTCTGTTATAGGGATCATTAAAAGAGATTTCAGGGATGACGACATGCAAATGACAGCAGATAGTGTAATGTACCCATTTCACTTACTATCTAATCTTTTTACTAGAACATCGATTCGAGAAAATATATTTTGAAGTGAAAGCATCTTTAGGCACGTTGAACGATTTTTGGTAGGAGAAAATCGTATAATAATAATAATAAAATGTATTATTTCAGATAACTTTGATCCATACATGAGACAAAAACTAGTACCTACAAAATAGTAAGCAGGGATTTGGTCCGCTGCACTAACATCCATGTCAGGAGACAATCGTGCCTAGCAGCAATGGCACTCAAGATGCTGTGGCGACTTCCACGCAACCGGCTAATGAATGACGCTGTCTTTTTGCGCCATAAAGCTGCAAAGCCATCTATGTGTGCATCAGCAAACATGGCTGATTAAGCCCTGAACGCATTATTAAATTGGACCCGCAGAGCATTGTACGCCCGTTGCGTGTAGTTAGCCCACAGACTCCCCGTGTACAGTGAGGTGCAATACGCATTAAATAAGGTAATTTTGACTGCGTCTGTACACCGGGAGAATCAGCGCGCCAACATATTTGCCCGAACTGACAACGCCCTGCGTTCCCTCTCCATATCAAAATCATCTTTTAAATCATCGATCACCCAGTTTCCGAGATACTTAAACTTATATACTTTAAAACTCACCATTCAGAATGAGTGGTTGTACAGGTGGAGTCTTGGGACCTGATTTAAAAACCATGTAAACAGATTTCTTTACATTATACATGAGACCGTGTGAAGCTACAAAAGACTCACAAACTGCGAGTAGCTTCCGGAGACCCCCGATTGAGGGGGCCAGCAGCACCATGTCTTCCGCGTAACTGAAATTGTTGCAACAAACACCGTCCACATAACATCCGACATGCATGCCGCTGAGCTCCTCAATCAGGGCGTTTACGTACAGGTTGAAGAGCAAGGGTGAGCTCAACCCTCCCTGTCGCACCCCACAATCCAACCTGCTCGCATTCGAAAGTTCACCCACCCACTACACACGGTTCTCCTGATTGAGATACCAAAACCTCAGGACTGATGCCTATTGGGTCGCGTCACCGACATACTGCAATAGCAGTATTATTTATATTTGCATATATGCAAATGAAACAGAAGCAACAAATCAGAATAAAATGTAACAATAACTTACAGGTGAATTCTGCATGCACACAAAACATTGTCGTAGCTTACAAAAAAATAGAGATATAAAGACTATATTCTTTTTTTTTAAACCTTGCCCCACACTATGAATTTCTCCTGTATTGTGAGTTAAACATAATAAATAAATTAAATTAAATTAAACTATTATAATATTATTTTATCTAAAGCTGTATGGGTGACGTGTTGTACAACATTATTTCATGGTTTTATTTTTTCTCTGCTGTAGGCAGTCCCCATGACTGCTTATGTTTTTGATCAAATTATGTTTTGACGTCATAACACTTATAACATAATGTTTATGTCACTACCGTCTTCAACTATCGTGAAGTGTAAAAGTCCTTCAAACGTTGGTCCGGTTTACATAATATAGGATTATAAAATAGACAGACGAGCCATTTCACTAAGTTAATGCCATGAACGACTGCTTTTTAAGCTTTAAATATTTAAGTTGTAATTAGCAGGGTTACGACCAGACTCGGTATCTGGGAGATAGCTTCTTCTTATAGCCAAGGTATGGGAGTATATTTTCATACAAGGTACTTAAGCTAATACTTATACTTATGACTGCTTATGAGCAATTTAGTCATAGGCTATTTAGTTAGGAGTTACCGGAAGTTATAGCGAAAGAGTTTGCGTTCAGGGAAGTTATGTGTAAACTAAGTTGCTATTGAATTAAGTAGTGCTACAATGTAGTTTATATTGTAGTATGTTTTGAACGAGGGTTTCTATTGGTGTCTATTTATGAAGATTTTCTTTTGTCGGCACGGTTGCCGCAGCGGTTAAGCGATTGACTGCTGCGCTGCGTGTCTCGGGTTCAATTCCCGCACGGGACAAAATTTGTATGACCTACAAGTAGTTGTTCCGGGTCTGGCTGTTTGTGTATGTGAGTTTAAATGTATGTAAACGCACCCACAATACAGGAGAAATTCCTAGTGTGGGGCAACGTTTTTAAAAAAGAAAGTAAAAGAAAAGTTTCATAAATATGTAATCAATATTTTATTTACGTAACGTCGTTTCGGCGTCTCAATTTTCTTTTAAGCTATAGAGCTTAAAAGAAAATGGAGACGCGAAACACGTACCTACATTACTTCTACTAATTTCTTGCGTGGTAAAATGATGTATACTTCACCAGAACTGCATGCTTCTTCTACTGAAAAATATTCAGTGATGACAATATTTGGATCAAGGAAACTAATTATAAAACCAATTACAATCACAATGAAATATGAACTTTAAAATTATACAATATCGAAACCTCACAATTCCTCTAGCTGCAGTACAGTTATAGTGAGTGTCCACTCATTGGCTCGCTGTTCGCGCAATATATCGCGCGTCGCGGGTCACATGCGCGACCTGCGCGCGCGCATCCCAACTCATTAGTATTGCCGGTGTCAGTTCGGAGCGGTAGAATGGTGCGCAGTGACGATGGGTTGATGTAGCTTTTGTTATAAGCTTTTATTTATATTTGTGATTTAGTTTTTCTCGCTATTGAAGTCATTTTGCAGCGACAAGAGTTTAAAACAATAGACCTGAAAAGAAAAAAACTAATACGCTACTTTATTAAGTTTTTACGGTTTCCACGCCATTGAAATGTTTAGTTACTGTAAAAAATTATGTGTTAAATTGTAACGAATGCGAAATATTGTAATAAAATACAGTATAAAAAATCTTATGATCATAGTTGATTTCTATTTTTTTTAATGACTGTCTGTGAATGCCGCAGACATCCTAGGACGTTTTAAGAAGTTCGGAGGGATATTTAAGGAATGACCACGACTCACCCATCGTTTTGTGTGATTGCCAAATGTCAAAAAGATGACTATTTTTAGAACTTGAAGCTATTTCGTTTTAAGCGCTAAATAATTAGTACCTACTGTATTTAGTAGTAATATTATCATGACCACAAGAACAAGATTACAACAACAAAAAAACAGAAGAAATTAATCACAACTGAAGAGCTTATTAATATTTCACCCATTCTGGTTTCAGCGCCATTTTATCTCCAGTAATTGCTGCGTTAGCTTTTACTTTAAAACCAGCAGTAAATAAGCTCGCCATTGTATTTATGTGTTATGTAATTTGAACCCGACGAGAGGATGTGTAATACATGAAGCGGGCAAAGTGCGTTATGTAGTGTACACACTGCCCGGGCAATGTTCGAAATGATCGCTTGCCTTATGGTGGTCCGGGCTTTGCAGTTTTGTTTTATGAATGTTAATTAGATATAAATTATGTTGTCTAAGTTATTTTTATAGGTGGTTGTTTTAAATGGTTTGATGGAAAAGGAAGCTGTGGTTTTATTGACAGCGTCGGTTGCTCTCTTTGTATGTTAAGAAGAATATTGTGTTGATTGGAATAAGTCAATGGACTTTAACGTAGTAATGTGCACTATGTCATCATCATCTATCCAGCTTTTCCCAACTTTGTTGGGGTCAGCTTCTAGTCTAACCAGATGCAGCTGAATACAAGTATTTTACACGCAGTGACTGCCGATCTGACCTCCACAACCAGGTATTACGATACCACTTGGTAAGACTGGTTGTCAGACTTTTGGGCTCCTGAGGACCCGTAACGACTGTCCCTAACTAAGATCCACGAAGGACAGCCGGGACTAACGGCTTAACATGCTTTCCGAGGCATGGAGGGATCTTGGTAGGTAAAAGCGGTCACCCATCCACGGACCAACCGCGAGAAGCGTAGCCTAACCTGATTGATCGACTCGTGCGGCTGTTATTACTTAGCCACAAGCCCTACAGTAATGTGATGTGCACTATGTGCAGAACGTATATCGTCATGGAATGACAAAACATATTTGCTCCTCCAATAAAATGTCTCGTACTAACTTACTAAGTGTTTAATTAAGTAGGTAGTGCCATATATGGCAGAACTACCCAAGATTTTTAAGGTAAGGACTCAATTTCAGCATTGAACTTCCAGCAACAAGCATTTTCTAGTTATTGTAATCTTTAGGTTTTCTAGAAATACCATCACTAATACAATGGACTTAGTAAAAGAAGATGTAGTGACAATAATTGAAAAGAGTATTTAGATGGTTTGGTAATGTTGAGAGTATGAATGAAAGGCGACTAACAAAAGCTATCTTTAGGGCAGATGTGAGTGGTAACGCCCTAGGAGGATATAAATAGTGACCTTATTGGTGATTTTCTGCAGAAAAGTCAGGGGCGTAGTACTCGCAACCGGTATGCGTGTATAAACGATACAAAAGGAGTATGTAAGGATCGTAGTAGGTGGCGTTCTGCAGTTTCTGCCTACCCCGTGAAAAAAGGCGTGAGTTTATGTCTGTGTAGTAAACACGTACAAGTTGAGTGAATACTGAACTCTCAACAATGTGGTGAAAGCAAGAAGATACTTTACAATATATGTCCGTCGATGTCGAAGAGGTTATAAATATTATACAGAAACTATGTAGTTTCTGCCGTATTTGTCAACTATATCTTTATGTATTAGGATGTGTCGATGGTGAAGCAACTGTTTGTTGATTTTGATATCAATATTACGATGTTCACACTTTTTCACGACTATGTTCGATAACGAAATAACAACTTTGGCTAGATGAGTCTTATAAATGCATAAAGACTATAGTATTACGAATAGGTTCAAAACACAATTCAATTTCTTATTTTTATTTTGTTTAGCCTATGCTGCCTCACTCCTGGGTTAAAGCTTCCATTCCTTCCACCATTTTCTGGCATAAAGTTGGGTTCCAAGGCATCCCAAGATACAGCCTTGTTATATGTGGGGCCTCAGTTTAGGCAGCATCCAGCCCATTAGCCGAGCAGTTTCCTTTTAAATCTTGCAAGAGTTTGAAGAGGATTTTTGAGAGAAGTATAGAAGGAGAAATCATGCAGCGCTGAACCAAAATAAAAAGAAAATTATTCTCCCGCCCTTATGTCCGGAGAATTATTTTGCTTTCTAGAGTGAAGTGTGGTGCTTCTAATCAAATTACGCGTCTTGTAGACGATGCCCTATAATACATAAATATACGTTCCATATGTTCAGGTATATCACCTTATTAATAGTTCGTATTCGCACCGTAGCATCAAGCCCATAACTCGTGCCGAACATGACAGCGGGCCAGCCCTACACAGTGCACAGTTACCCGCCATTTTACGTCATAACTCAATTACTGACAAATTGTAACCATTGTTAGTGATATTTTATTAATCTGCACTTTAACTCATGATATTACAACGTTAATGATGCGTCATGAAGATATTTACAAGAAAAATGTGTTTAATACTCGTATGTGTATATTGAATAATAAAAACATACCAAATTAATTAAAATTATTGCAGGGTAATGTTTTTAAATTCCAATTGACAGAGTGGCTACAAGATAGTATCGCCTTAGGGAATTTATAGAACGTAGAACTAGTTGTTAAATGATGAATTAGTTATTGTCTAGGAGTAATTGGACAGATAATTGTATATAATGACAGTTTTCATTAAATAATTTAATGTTTTTTTTTTATGTTAATGTAATTTGCACGCTTACTTGCAGGCAGAATAGAACTGTTAATTGGTTTAATTAAAACGCTATTATTTTGATCTACCGTGGATGCTATTAACTTTACACAGAAGACAACAGAAGGTACCAGTAAGAATATTCCTATACGTAACAACTACAAGGTATCTTCTTGCTTTAAATTAATTAATTATCAAAAACATCAGCAAAATGTCTTGAAATTATTTCATCAAAATATTCAAGGTATTTCTTCCAAATTATTAGAAATTGAAATGTTTTTAGAAAAAACAAAGTTTGACATTGTTTGTTTTACTGAACATTGGTTAAAGGATTATCAAATGCTAATTAATTATGAGAACTACAGTGTAGGCAGTTGTTTTAACCGTAAATCTATGCTGCGTGGAGGTTCTCTAATCTTAATTAAAAATTGTTTAAAATCTAAGCAACGGAATGACATAGTTGGTTTATCAGTTGAACATTGCATCGAAATGTCCTGTGTTGAGCTAGATAAGCATGTTGTAGTGTGCGTTTACAGACCCCCTAATTATCAGAACTTTTCTTTATTTGAGTCAATAATGGAAGGTGTCCTAGCGAAACTTGCATCCAGTAATAAAGCTGCAATTATTTGTGGTGATTTTAATATTAACATTTTGGAAATTAATTCAAATAGCAGTAGATTATTAAGCCTTTTTAAATCGTTCAATTTATCGAATGTTTTTACTGAACCAACTAGAGTAACTCCAAGTTCTGCTACTTGTATTGATAATGTCTTCTGCGATTGTGATTATTTAGTGAAAGCCATCGTAAATTATTTGCCATCTGATCATAGTGGACAAACGGTAACTTTTAAGTTTAAAACACCTTTGCAAAAAGTGCAAATACAATTTAGACCAATAACGACTGGCAAATTAAGTAGATTCAATAGTACCCTAAACAATAAGTTAAATGTTCTGAGTCATATTATGGACGATGCAAATAAATTGTATGAGAATTTCTTTTCAGTAGTGCACAATGAATTCAATAAAACTTTTGAAAAGAAAACAAAAAATATTTGTCCTAATTTTATTTTTAGTGACTGGGCAACTAGAGGTATTAGGATAAGTAGGGAAAGACTGTTCGATCTGTACGGCCTTAAGCCCTACATTAACACTGAAACTTTCAACAAGTATGTTGCTACATATTCAAAAATTTTTAGGAATACTTGCAAGATAGCTAAAGCCCAGTACATTAGAAACAAGATTAAATCAAAAGAAAATAAAATAAAAACGGTTTGGAAAGTTATAAATAACGAAACTAGTAGGAAAAAAATACGTAGCACAGATTATACATTGGAGACTTCACGTGGTGCCATAAGCTCTAACTTAGAAGTCGCTCAAGAATTTGTAAATTTCTTTACTAATATACCAGTTAAAACGACGGAAGCTTTAAATTCCTCACCTGATGTCTCAATTGATTTATTAAGAGCGAACGTTTTAGGCTGCCCGGTTGAATTTCAATTTAAACATATAAACCCTATGATAGTTATAAAAGCTTTTCGGCAAATAAAAATCAAATTGACCGAAGATCTATGGGGAATGTCTATCAAAGTTTGTACAGCAATAATCGAGACTATAGCACCATATTTAGCTTTAATATTTAATTTGTGTGTAGATCAAGGAGTCTTCCCGGATTTAATGAAATACAGTAAGGTTATACCACTTTTTAAATCTGGGGACAGCAAAGACACCAACAATTATAGACCAGTATCTGTGTTGCCAGTATTCAGCAAGGTGTTCGAAAAGGTAATGCTCAATCAAATGCTTAATCATTTTAACACCAACAAAATCTTACACGATCAGCAATATGGTTTCACCAAAGGACGTTGTACGACTGACGCCGGTGTCACTTTATTAAAACACATATTTACAGCGTGGGAGGAGGCCCAAGATGCCATAGGGATCTTTTGTGACCTCTCCAAGGCATTTGACTGCGTTGATCACGAAACCTTGCTCTTAAAACTTGAGCATTACGGACTAGGTAAACTCGCGCTTAGTTTAGTACATTCTTATTTAAATGATAGACAACAAAAAGTGCAAATAAATGGTATCAATTCACTTCATTTAAAAGTACAAATGGGTGTTCCACAAGGATCGATATTAGGTCCCTTCCTCTTTTTAGTATATATTAATGATCTACCCCATTTATTTAAAAACCAACCACAAATGGTATTATTTGCTGACGATACTTCTTTAATCTTTAAGATAAATAGACGTGCATCAAATCTTGACGACGTAAATAATGCCCTACTGCAGGTACATAATTGGTTCACTGCTAATAATTTAGTATTAAATGGGAAAAAAACTAAATGCATAAGATTTGCTTTACCGAATGTTAAAAGTAGTGATTGTGACATAGTATTGAATAACGAGAAACTAGAATTTGTCGATGAAACTGTTTTCCTGGGAATAACGCTAGACTCAAGGCTGCAATGGGGTCCTCATTTAACATCTCTTGCAGGACGGCTAAGTTCAGCAGCATATGCTGTAAGAAAAATCCGTCAATTTACTAATGTAGATACCGCGAGGCTAGTCTATTTCAGCTATTTTCATAGTATCATGTCTTACGGTATTTTATTATGGGGACGGGCTGCCGATATTGAGTCTATTTTTATTCTACAGAAAAGAGCTATCAGAGCAATATACAGCCTCCGCAGGCGCGATTCTCTAAGGGAACTGTTTAAAGACATTAACATCATGACGGTACCTTGTCAATATATTTATGAAAACATCATGTACGTAAGGAAAAATGTAAATCTTTTCAGTAAAAGAGGTGAAAGACACAATTATAGGACTAGAAATAGGGACCAATTAGTTCAACCAGGTTTCAGACTGGCTAAAGTAGACTCATCCTTCATGGGGTACTGTTTAAAATGTTACAATAAAATACCTCCCCACATACTCCAACTGAATGAAACGAAATTTAAATCCTGTATAAAACGCACACTATACAGCCAAGCATATTATAAGTTGGGGGATTATATCGCTGACAAAAATGCTTGGCTCAGGGCTGGTCCTGCTCCACAAGGGCGCGTAAACTAATTAATTAGCATTCGAAAATAGTGTTGGAGCTGATGAAGATTGTACAACCTATCTTTGCATTGTATAAATTCAATCTCATAGTATTGTATAATTGCATAGCACATGTGTGAGCACTATGTACCCACTATAAAGCTTACTGGGTTCGTCTTTCATTGACTTGAATGTGCCCTGGCGGCTGAGAGTATGTCATGCTCACTCAAATGTGTCGCTGGTGGTGGCGTGTGTATTGGATCATTGAGTTCCCTTCAAAATGGTTGAGCTGAATGGTGCTGATCCATACGTCATGTTCGTGAACGGGCGCCGTCAGTAGGCACTGGTCATTTCTTAGCTGCCACGGCTTATTTTAATTCCATAATTGTTTTTATCTTTTTATTACGGACGCTTTTAACGTGCACGTCTTTCTACATCGTTCTCACATGTATAATTACAACATGAATGATGTAACCACTCTATTGTAACAATATTTTGATTTAAAAGAGTGTCCATGGAGTTTCTTGCCCGTTCTTCTCCATAGGTACCTACTACGCTTTGGAATGGGCAACTAGCTTCATCTTTCTGACTGACCGACCCCTTGACAATTCAAAAGTGCCTGTAATTGGTTTATTTGAAATAAATGCTTTGAGTTTGAGTTTGACACTTTACAGTAAAAATTATCAACATTATTGAAATGTCTAATCATAATAAAATTGACCATTGGCCATTTTGTCTCCTTTGAGTGATATCAAGTAGATATAAATTGATATTTTTGTAAAACTTTAAATTTTGTCTTCTTTAATAGCTAAAACTCTCAGATCTCAGATCTAGATTAGTTTTAGCTCAGACCAATAATTTAATTGGTCTGAGCTAACATTAATCTAGATTTTAACTTAAGGCTGGTTTTCATCGGTGTGCTTGCTGGTTCATAGGAAGTTTTAAACTGGTTGTGAATAAAGTTTAAATAACTATAAAACAACATTGGATTTCACTTGTACTTTTCCTGAATAACCACCAATTCTGCACACCCTGTACAAACTAGGACAACACAGGTGATGTCGCAACTCAATCGAAAACTATCGATAGGCAGGTTTCACTAATTTACATTACAATACGATCGATAGCCGTGTGTCGAGAGCTGAACAAACGTTGTGTCCCAGCATTGTCTCGTATTTGCTTTATTAGCGTAATATGAGGTTTGTTATTTGAAGTTAAGGTTAAGTTGATAAGTAAGTTTGTTTAGTTATGGATTATGTTCTTAAGAATGCTTGAGTATGAATCTGTAAAATTCCGACAATATACGAGTAGGTAATACCCAATATGAGATATTTTTGGGGACAAAGTCCGCGTTGTTTGGCCATTAAAAAAAGTATTAATATTACCATCTTTTTGGACTTCGCCGTAGTTGGGTTTGGTAGTCAGCATATATATTAAACCTATAGTAACGTAAAAACGCGGAGAAATGCAAAGAAACAAAAGTAATTAAAATAATCGCGATGACAAGTAGCCGAAACAATCAATAAATTCTTTCACTCAAGCGTAACATTATTTTTGACAAAAATATACAAAAGAACAATTAAATATGACAATAAGTGATAAAGAAATTAACTTAAACGCGCAGAGCACGCACTTTAATTATTTTAATTACGCGTAAAACAATTGATGGTCACTAGACAGATATGTATTTTCCCAGTCTCATGAGGACTAGTGCGGCGGCAGCAGCCGGCGACCGCTACATTCAAATCGGTCGCAGTTACTTGGCTATAATGCTATAATATGGCTTGTCTTTTTAGTATTTTAGGACCCCTAAATAGGAATTATTTGAGGTTCACAAAAGGAGGCGCAATCATTATGCAAGTATTCAATAATATTTTTCGGAGCGCAAAATAATTATTTTAATATTCGAGGTTTGATTTTAGACATGCCAAAAGCTAAATTCCGTTGTTCTATAAGTAGACCAGGGCCGATAATTTTTAAAATGGTAAAAAGTGAAAAAAAATTATAGTAGGATGAAACCCATTGGAAGAGGTAGAGAATATAACAAAAACGAAAGAAAAAATAAATTACGGGCGATCTGAGGTCGGGAAGGGGGAGGGGGTGAGTTTTTAAGGGTAAAAACGGTTAATCTCGATTTCCGGTAAAACTGCAAGTCTTATGAAAAAAAGTTAAATGGCAAAGTTGTAGGTAATAAAAAGATCTACAACTTTTTATCGACACTTTTTTCACATAACCTCAAAATTTATGTGCAAAATTCGAATAACCGAGTTTTTGGTTTTTTATTTTTATCTTTTGCAAAAAAAAATTTTTTTTCACGAATTTTGGTGAAAACTTACCTTTGTACTATGTCCCAAACATACAGTAATTTTTTTGATTTATAACCATTTCTTACCCTTAAAAACTCACACCCTCCCCCTTCCCGACCTCAGATCGCCCGTAATTTATTTTTCCTTTCGTTTTTGTTATATTCTCTACCTCTTCCAATGGGTTTCATCCTACTATAATTTTTTTTGGTCTCAAAAATTATCGACCCTGGTCTAAAGAGACATTGGTTGCCCAAAAGTGATGGTATCTGTTTGTTAGGTTTTCCCTTCTTGGCATGCTCCAAGTAAGCTTATACCATTTATGGCATTTAGTTCCGGAGGAACGCTTTTAAATTTTCGATTGTTCACGCTCTTAGCTTTTAAGATTTTTCGCCGCTTCTCCACAATCATTTGTGCACTGCTCTAGGTAACGATGAAGTAAAAGACGAGCTTGCTAGATAATTACTGATTTATTTATAATAAATAAAGAAATAAAATAAAAATCATTTAATTCAGACAGAAAAGTCCTACAAGGGTTAGTAACAAGAATTTTGCTTATAACTAATGTTAGTAATTTCAATGAAAGAAGAAACTAGACACACCGTCTGCCCCTGTACAAGTGTACAGTAGGCTTTACGTGTGACGTGTACGAACAAAATATTATTATGATAAAATTAAAAACTTTTAAAACTTTAATATTATTTTCGGAAGTACAAACACTTTTAAAATTATCTAATTATATTATATTATATAATTTTAAAAGTTTTTAATTTTCTCATAATCATATTTTGTCTTTTGATATGTATTTTATTTTTTTGACACCGACTTCATAAATAAAAGTTATTTTTCACCTTGTAGTGTTTTTTTTTTAGATTTATGGTACCCACCCCACAACATTACTAGTTAGCATTATTATACCACTACTTGCTATGTAAACGACAGTAACAGGAAGTATTATAACATCATCAAGATACACAAAGTGGATCAAATACGTATTATCGTAGCTAACTCAAAAACTACCCAAGCAAAGTTAATCAAATTTACATTATAATAATAGGACTACCGCGCAAGCTTCTTCTACCGAATAAAAAATAATTTTCAAAATCGACAATAATAATTAACGAAAATATCGATGAACATACAATAAAAAAAAATACATATTTTTTTATTTCCGTTTTATACAAAGAAAAATTGGAAAAGATTCCCGGAAAAGGTTCAAATTCGGGGAAAACCGAACGTTTTTTTTTTTCTATGGGATTAACATATATGAATTATTTAAAAAAATGGACATTGTCTGTCAGGTCAGCAAGTATTATTAAACAAGAAACGAGACCGTTATTCTCATCAATATATTTTCCTTTTGTTACTTTCATAATGTTCTCCATATTGTGCAGAGTGGACCTTCTGCGTCAATTTATTAAGTGTGTTATGTGTTACATAACACACTAAATAAATGGACGCAGAAGCTGTCCAAGTTAACATCTATACTAAGTTGTGTCTAAAAGATTTTTATTACCAATTTTTTTGTCGGCGACTTTTGTCAGAGAAAGTATCATGGATCGAAACGATATATCTTGTTAATTTCTTTTGTCAGAGAAAGTATCATCGATCGAAACGATACAACTTGTTAATTTCTTTTGTCAGAGAAAGTATCATCGATCGAAACGATACAACTTGTTGATTTCTTTTGTCAGAGAAATTATCATGGATCGAAACGATATATCTTGTTAATTTATTTTGTCAGAGAAAGTATCATCGATCGAAACGATATAACTTGTTCATTTCTTTTGTCAGAGAAATTATCATGGATCGAAACGATATATCTTGTTAATTTCTTTTGTCAGAGAAAGTATCATCGATCGAAACGATACAACTTGTTAATTTCTTTTGTCAGAGAAAGTATCATCGATCGAAACGATACAACTTGTTGATTTCTTTTGTCAGAGAAATTATCATGGATCGAAACGATATATCTTGTTAATTTATTTTGTCAGAGAAAGTATCATCGATCGAAACGATACAACTTGTTCATTTCTTTTGTCAGAGAAATTATCATGGATCGAAACGATACAACTTGTTGATTTCTTTTGTCAGAGAAATTATCATGGATCGAAACGATACAACTTGTTAATTTATTTTCTCAGAGAAAGTATCATGGATCGAAACGATACAACTTGTTCATTTATTTTGTCAGAGAAAGTATCATGGATCGAAACGATACAACTTGTTCATTTATTTTGTCAGAGAAAGTATCATCGATCGAAACGATACAACTTGTTCATTTCTTTTGTCAGAGAAATTATCATGGATCGAAACGATACAACTTGTTGATTTCTTTTGTCAGAGAAATTATCATGGATCGAAACGATATATCTTGTTAATTTATTTTGTCAGAGAAAGTATCATCGATCGAAACGATACAACTTGTTGATTTCTTTTGTCAGAGAAATTATCATGGATCGAAACGATACAACTTATTAATTTTATTTTGTCAGATAAAGTATCATCGATCGAAACAATATAGCTTGTTAATTTCTTTTATTATATAGTGGTCAGGGTTGTCTATTTTGCAAGTTTTAAATGGTTATATTTCGACGAAATAAAGCTCTTGACAGCAATTTAGGTTCAACGAATAACTGTGCACTGCACTATTCTAATATAATATTTCGTCTTAACGTCACACAAATTGTTTATGCTCGATACGATTTTGATACTGGGGCACAAGAGTATTGCTGCTAAGACCGATTTCAAAAAAAAGATTTCACGGCTATCTGTTCTTATCATAAATAAGTTTATTTTTCCTGATATTGATCTCTAAATGAAAGGAATCGTCAACACTTCAACAGTGTTAATACAAATCCTTGAATTTATTACAAACTAACATAAACATGTTATTACGGACATTTCAATACTATTTATATCTACAAGAAAATCCTCATTTAAATATTTCGAAATACAATAAAGGCGTGACATCCCTAGCAACAGGTGTAGCATATCGACATCGACACGAGACATCGTCGGTGATTTATCGACATTCGCTGACGTCATCAGAGATTAACTGCATTTGTGACTTCGCATGTTTCAATAATACCGCTTACGGTATTTTATATGATAAAGGTTCTAATAAAACGGAGCCATTGTTAGAAATTAACAAAAAATACATCGACATTTTTACATGTTAATGAAACTTTTGGCCTACTTTATATTTGAAAACTAACGACCGCAGGGGCGGGTCGTTCACACCCATTTTACGACTTGACAAAAGATGATTTCTTTATTAGGTAAGTGTAAGTTAAAAATGTATGTAGGTAAGAGAGAGATGTAGGTGAGAGGTGTAGGTGTGAGGCACATAAGCCTTTCGGAATACTTTCTTTAAATAATGTAGAAAACCGCAACAAATCCGTTGCGTAGTCAAGAAGAACAATGCGGTCGCACCGACAGACACGAAAAGCGACTTCCATTTATAATTATATAATGTATAGATAAATAATACTTTTTTTTGCAATATAACGGATGTAAAAAGGCGCTTTTTTTTCCAGACCCGGAAAACAACTTGTATGTCATACAAATATTTGTTACGTGCGGGAATCGAACCCGCGACACGTAGCGCAGCAGTCAATCGCTTAACCACTGCGCCAACCGCGCCGCCTTAACGAAGCCGAGAGTCACTTATACTCCCCGTCGTTGTAATAATTATTTGTACTAGACCATACCTGGGAACCTTTTGGTTACGGGGTTAACGAAGGTCTTTTACTGACGTATTTTTACGAAAACATTTTTTTACCCCTGTACCGTTGCATGCACCCATAAACACAATGATTTGCGTGCGTTACTTTGCGCACTACTGTAAACAGTGATTTTTCACACGAAAAATAAAATTCGTTTCCCAGCAATTATTTTTGTTCTATGTTACTTAGTTTGATGTTCAGAATGCGTAGTTGACGGCTATGTGATGGGTCTTTTTACACCCAGTACGTTTCTAAAGATCCTTAAATATAATGTATTTATTTCATTGACAGAATTATAGTAAATGAGACTTTTATTTGAAAATGCTTTCATGAAGATTTTCGTTTGATTTGAAAAATTCATGTCGTCAATGTAATGGCCTCTTACGGTTTTTAATACGGAAAGAATGTTACCTAAATTATATATTGAAGGTCTAGTGGCGTTTTTTATTGGTTTTATATACTTAGGTCTTTGTTTACATAATTCTTACTTTACATAAAATACATTATCATGAGAAAAATGTAATTTAGTAGAATACCAAATTATGCTATGTATCATGATTTTTTGTGTTTAAATCAGTCAATCAAAGTATGATATTATCATATTTTTTATAAGCGTTTAGAAATCAGGATAGCGTTGTCTTTTTTCCATTGATGACGTAATGGCGACTACTGTATTTTAAAATCAAGTGGAAAATCAGTAACCACTAATATTGTACAAAAAAACGTGTAGACTCTTTTCCTCTTATCGATATAATCACCTGCCAGGTGAACCATGTATGTCAGCGTGTGAAATATTCTTAAGGATCTCATGTTCAGTTGAATGCATGTTTTGGGACACAGAATGCTTGATAGGAGGTGGAGCATAGCAAACATGCAGTCAAAGCGTCCTCTGCGCTGCCACCGACGAAGCCGTAGTAGAGTTATTGGGCTAAATTACAAACAAAAACAACCGACTTCCAAAAAAAAACTACAAAGTGAAAAATAACTTTAATTGGGGAAGTTGGTGTCTTTGCATCTGTATTTTCGTTTTTTCCACCTACTTCCGAAATTAAAGTTATCTTTCACTTTGTAGTGTCTTTTTTTACGGAAGTCGGATGTTTTTTTTTTTTGTTTGTACAAAAGCTTCTTGTTTTGGATAGGATTACAGGCCTAATTCAGAAGGCAGTACTCCTCGGCTCGTGTTTTTTTTAATAAAAATATTTAAAAATGTATAAAGTAAGTATGAAAATAAATAAACGACATAATAATATAATAAAATGATATAATGACATTAAAAAGGTATAACATTTTCAATTGAAGCCCTGACTCCTGAGCTAGGTGGCACCCGTGTTACAGGAGTCAGTGTCTTCACCCGATTTTGGAACATAAAAAAAGCAATATATATAAAATAACTTAAAACGAAGAGAATTTAGTGCACGCATGCTCTTGAGTGGGGTGTGTGTGTGTGTGTGTGTATGTGATTTGTGTGTATGAATTAGTGTTTGTGTGTGTGAGTGGTTGTGCTTGGCGACTGGACTTTGGGTTATATCTGAGAGTTAGTTTGCCTACATTACTATGTAATTATCTCGTGTATTGTTCTTTAAGTAAGTTTTCCGTCTGTGCGTAGTCTAGTGTGTAAACCCATGTGTTTAGTCTCATCTTAGTTAATTTTTTTGTTAGTGGGTTGATGTTGAGAGTTTTGTTTACTTTATTATAAATATAAGTAGCTAGGTAAACGCGTTGCCGTCGAGCGGATGCGGTCTTGCATTTGACTGCGCGACTTATGTACATTAGTGATAGTTCTCTTATGTTTGGTTGCCCGATTTATCGGTGTGATTTCATGCTGTTTCATTATGAGATTGAGAAGGTATAGCTGTCTCACTGTAAGCACTTCACAGTTTTCATACAGAGATTTTGTAGAGAACCGGTAAGGTTTGAAGGTCATGACTTTTAACAGTGATCTTTGGGCTCTCTCGAGGTGTATCATGTTGATTTACAGGAACGTCCCCATGCCGTGATACAGTAACCTACGATTGATTGTGTTACACCGTACGGAGAAGCTTAAAGTCGGCCATTTGTTGTTGTATATTAAACGCCTCTATTAAGTTTCCTAGTACGAGAGGCAGTTTTTCAATGTGGGGACGCCAGCTGCTAAGTCCCTCATCCAGAATCACACACCGAGGCATATGAATACCGACTTAGTTTTGTACATACTTGCTCAATATGTGTCCTTCATGTCATCTCTGAGTATATGTGTAGCCCAAGAAGTTTTGTAGGTAGTATTTATATTTTTATGTTTATAATTTATATTGAATGTAAAGATGTATGTTATGTTGTATGTGAAGATTTTTTTTATTTTTGAAAGTCATTATAAATGTTTTAGTTATCTTCAGATACAACTATCGCAGTACTATCGTCAGCATACAGAACCATGAAGGATTTGTTGGATTTAGGGAGGTCGCTAATTTAAATAATAAAGAGCAGAGGACTTAAAACACTCCCTTGTGGTACACCTTTGAAACAAGATCTGAAATACTGCCGTGCTAGCGACACGAAGAAGAAAAAGTTGAATGCATGTTTGTTAGTAAGAAAAATAATATGGTTATTTGAAACTAGCACGTTTTATAATTGCTCTTATAGATATTTGTCATCATCTGTCCCTTATTTAAAAAAAATGTTTCAGGTACTTACAAATAATTAAATTAGAGAAGGAATATAATTATCTCAGACATCAGCTGCTAACTTGTTGTTAGGCATTTGTGGAATAATATACATAAATGTCTCATGAAATGAGCCTTGCCACCTGTATTTTTTTTTAAACTAATAGTGACAGTTGAAGATAACATACGATCAATGTTTTATATTTTATGATGTAGAAGTTAGCAATTGATGTCATAATGCAACTGAAACTTTTATGTTTATGATGATAATACACTTTTGTCATAGTTATTTATCCGAGCCTGGAGAATATTTACACTAGCAAACACCGCTTTTTAGTTTGACATACTGCAAAATATAAGTCAGGTTGTCAAGCATTTTGTTTGCTATTAACTTACGTTTACGTATGAGTAGGTATTTTGATTCAATCAACAGCAGATTAACAACCAACTCGATTATTAGAAACTACAAAGTTAAAAATAGAACATCATAATCAATATCCAATTCCCATTTAATTCCGATTAGATGCATCGATAACAAAAAACATTATCTCCTAAAATTAAAGAACTATAATCCGTTATTATATCACCCAAAACTCTTAATATTTGGACCAAAACATATTCAAAATCGCCAAACGGTATCATAATTAATATGATTATAGTATGCAGCCCAATTTATCAACACAGTTATTTGAATATTTTATAACTTAGTATTATGACATTAATAAATACCAAGAGCTATCAAAAATAGAGATGAGTCAGTGTAACTGACATCATAAAAATATCGATAAGTATCGGAACCTGACCTTTATAGTATGATAAATGCGGTCGAGTACAGAGGTCGGGGCGGGCCATTAGGTTTTAGATTCGATATTTAAATGTCCTTTTGTGGAATAGTTGAGTAGTTCCGTGTTAAAATGTTGAGAGGCTTGATTATATGCATTTTATGTAAAGCAAAAGTGTGAATTTATACTACTGACGCAAATGTCGTAATTATTCGATTTTATCATTTACATTGGATGAACTTGGAACTTTTCGTAGACCACACACCGCAATGCAATATCATTATATACGTTGTTATAGTTATCAAACTAAACTAGCAGGTATTTATTATTAATTATCCCTTACTATCTTTAAGTAAAAGGCGGATAAAAATACATCACTTAGGTACTCTATAAATAACTTCGCTATCGGATTTCTAAGTTACTTTACCCTAATTTTACCTACAACTAGACCAACGTCCCATAATCCCCGACACTTTCGAAGCCATACATTTAATCTTAAATCTATAAAACAATATCGATATCGGAGGGCGGTGCGCCCCGCCCTACACGAATAAATATTTAATTAAACTTATGAGAGCGCACGGATTTGTTTGCCTGGTCGCTTGTAACATTTTTTTATTGTTATAGATTTTTTTGAATCGTGTATGAAGCGGATGTTATGAATGAAAGGTTCACTTGTTGAGTCATACAAATTGTATGAGTCGTCCTCGTCACGAGGTGTTAATATAGTAGTCGTATTACAATACAAGCATAATATCATAGTTTGCTTATTGACCTGATCAACTAACGAGCTACTTTATAAATAATACAATACCTAGGCATAATCGTAATGGACTTAACATAACGCAGAGAAATACGTGTGCGTAAGTCAAAGCTGGACTTTTTTGTGTTTAGTGGATATTTTTTTTATGGTTGTGTGTTACATTTTTATACTGTAAGCACTCTGAGAAATGCTTTTGTACTAAGAAGATTTTCAACATTATATGAGTCGGAAATACATTGTAACTCCTTTGACAAATTGGACGCCAGCGCCACCAAGCGACGCTCGACAGAGTCTACAATATAATGCTCGACCAAAGTTCAGTTTGTCGGTGGCGGTCAAGCAGTGAACACATTTAGAAACTGTCGCAAGCTCCCTATAGTTGCGTCGTGTACCTACAGTGTGTGATTCGTTAGTGTGACTAATTTGATCATAAAATATAATTTCATTTGAACTGCAAACAGTTTTTCTATTGCGCAATAACCATCACTCCCCAAAGTACGCCCACAGTAGTTAAAATATGGCTGATGAACGAGAGACACGTGCCGTCTCCGTCATATTATGTATTATTGCAAAAACTGAATCACGTGTATCTGTTATACGACTAGTACCTAATCATTGTCCTTCTGAGCTTTTGGGTAAATAATCACTGTTATTAAAGCAGTATTGAGTGTCATTTTATTTGTATAAACACTCGTAGTGATAATTTATAAAAATTGTTTATTTTATAAAGTTATTTGAGATGATAAATGATAAACGATTTTATTTCTGTAAGTAGGTTTTCACAAACACTTTTACATGTCAATCGTATTTTAAAAACTAGATGAGGTCGGCATTTCGTATCTGACTACTCTGAGAAGAAAGGCCGAAACAAACTCAGAGGTCACAGTCTCTTTTAAAGTCCAGACCAAATCTTGGGCAGATCATGTGAAGGCTATGTAGATCGGTGTCTGAAATGGTCTTTTGAGGAAAGAACCACACAGATTGAGTAGACCTGTCCAATCATTGCCCGCAATTATCAGCAATCGTGCTCAACTTAGACTTAAGAAGCTCAACGATTCGACGAACAATACCAAAGAAAGGACATTTGAGTAGGCCGCATAAATTACTCAAACTGCCAGATCATGATTAAACCATCTGAGAAAAATACAAAAAAAAACAATGACCGACATAGTTCTGTGATGAGATGTGTAATGAGTTTATGTTGGCATCAACTTAAATGTATAAAATGTATGTGAACTACTGGATGAATAAATAAATAATATATTATATAAAATAAAGGTGTGGTTGTCTGACAACTTTTTTGGGATTGTGTTAAGAGATGCCTTGTTAAAAATTATTTACCATTACGAATCTTGACTTTATACGCTCGTCTATCTCTTAGCTCTAGTACTGTTTGCCCTAAACAGAATAAACCGTAACTTTAAACCTTACACCTTAATTATCACCTTAATATAACTTAATTACAGCTACAGACTTTTGCGGATAATTCTCCATACGATCCGGTCCAGGCTTCGATTCCCATGGACCTATGGGGAGGTACCTCCATAATTAATATCCGCCCACCATGGCCCGTAGATATGTACTAAGTTGTTAGCTCTTTTTGTGTGGAAAGGTGATTTATTTTATATTATATTATGGTTTTTGGTGAGAGTGTGGGTGATTCGATGAAGGAGTGTTTAGAAAAGTGAGGCGATGAAAAAAAAAAACCAGCATAAAAAGATACAATGATACGAGTGAAAAACATAACCTTGTCTTTGCTGCCGCGCAGTCGGGTTAAAAGGCAAAGGGCAAAAATGGTCCAAATGTTAAAAGCCCCATACAGTTTCGCCCAATGTCCGTTATTATAGATTATATTTTCAACAATTCCTATGACCAGAGCCTTGGCTAATCCCTTGGTCATCCTTAGACTGGACTGTTAATCGTCGGCAACCTAAAAGTCTATGCCCGTATTTAAAAACGTTCATAATCGAGTCGCAATCTCATCTCAACGACGATCTGTATCAAAAACTTTACAAAAACGTATGTTTTGAGGTACTTTTGACAGATTGAGATTAGAATGGTAATGTTCTTAAAAATTCGGGAATTGGTGTCAGCAAAGTAAGTAAAGTAAGGAAGTTTCAAAATCCTAGTGTCTTTCTGTGATCTCTGCTTTTGCTGAACATTGGTTATCTCAATATTTATCCTTTATAATGGTTGAAATCTCGCTCTTGGCAAATTTTCTTTGCTTAGCCTTTGACCAATAATTTAAAACGTTAGTACCAACTATCTGTATAGTGCCTACGTACCTTTATGATTGTTTTGTATAGTTCAATACCTACGTAAGCGTATAATTGCCGTTACATTCAATTAATTGTTAAATCCTCTATGAATAATAAATCAAAACATCATTATTTTCACGTATTGCACCTTTACTGCTAATATCATTTTGACGAAACCTAAATTATTAATTGCTGGAGATGTAATTGCAGTATTACTCGAGAATCCATTAGCGAAGATCGAGGTTTTCGATTATCAGCCGAGTGTTCGACTCCTCCCGTGCCGCCTGCGTGTGTATGTATTTACGTATTTCCATAAAATAATCTGACATAGTCATTGCTGTAGGAGTATGAAACAGTTCAGTCCAAGGTTGTTTTAAAGTCATGATACTATTAATCAAACAGTTTTGCAGGAAAGGCGTTGAAAACTCCATAAGTATCCGTTTTTTATATATCATTCAATGACCCACTGTTAGGCAAAGTTGATCCTCATACATGATCACATCTGCCTTTATGGCACCCACAAAGCTGATGGCACACAATGAATGGGCCTCAAGGCCTTTTTTTTTTAAGATGGGATTTTGTCAAATAACTGCTCCCGCTCTGGGCGGAGCGGGAGGGCGTGTCAGACTCTTGCTAGCTAAAACCCGACCCGTGTTCCTTCAGTTGCCTGTGTCAGGGACCATGGTTACCCTTTCGGACTTTCCTGCAACCCTGGTATGCATCGGGCCTAGCGGACCCCGTAATTTTTGCGGACATCTCTTTATGGCGCGCGTGGAATACAACGCGCCGTCGACCCAGGCCTGTTCCTTATCAGACGGCGAGCTGGGCCCCAAAGCCTGATTCATAATCTTAGTGAAAACAGCACTTTTGCAACCCACAGCGCAAGCATGCGTTGCCCCAAGACTTATACAGCAGTTATCTTAAAAAGGTTCTATTTTTCATCGCGGAACATTAAAAACATCATCATCATCAAACTGTATAGTTTGCATCTAGACGTTATATTTCCACCGTGTGTAGATTTGTTAGGGAGATCGTGGCTAAATGATAACAGCCGTACGGGTCGGTGCGTGGATGGGTGTCCATCCATTACATATCGAGACCTCTCCGGGCCTCGCAAGGGTTCCCCGCTGTCATTCGTAGATCTTTGACAGTCGTTACGGGTACACACCCACACACAAGCAGAGAGCTGGTGGGCGTCGTCACCGGGCTGCAGGCAATCCAAGGAAGCCATGCCATCACTAGACGGCAAGCTAACCAGGCGGTTGCTACGCCTGGACAGGAAGGGCATGCGCCTGGTGACGGGGACCATCACGGGACACTGCTCGCTAAACAAACACTTTCACACAATAGGCATAACGGACAGCCCTCTATGCAGGGCTTGCATGGAGGCTGACGAAACTGTCGCGCATGTGCTCTTCGAGTGCACAGGCGTCGCCCAAATTAGGTCAAAAACCCTCGGGACACCCAGATCTTACACAGATGTTCTTAATAGACCAGGAGACCTAATCAGCTTCTGGAGGGAGGTGGGCTGGTTGGAATAACCACCGACGGCCGACATGGCTCACGCACAATGGTCCACTGAAGGACTAAGTGCGGAAACCAGACCAATAACATAGAACATAGAACAGTCGTTACGGGTAGTCAGAATCCCAAAAGTCTGACAACCATGTCTTACCAAGGGGTATCGTGTTACCCAGCAACTGGGTCAGATAGGCAGTCGCTCCATGTACCGGTATTATGTTACAGCTGCATCCGGTTAGACTGGAAGCCAACCGCAACATAGTTGGTAAAATGCTAGGCAGATTGATTGGGTCGATTTGTTGGTCGTTATTGGTATACAATCCTTCCTGCTTTGAGAAAAGTCTTCACTCTCGCTTCACCTGTTTGTGTCAACTAACTACGATATTTTAGTTGTAGCATACCGGTAGTTTTTATTGCATGCTATTTTAATGGCTAACATTTTATTGGACATATTAAATTATATAAGTAATCGTTTAATTTTAATAGTGGTTTGAGAATGACAGAAATGAAGAAAGGTATTAAAGGGCCATAGATTAGATTTAGCAGGCAGCGGCGCCACCATCGTAACTTGCAAATAATTTTACCAGTTTGAGCTAGGTGTTAATGCTCGTGCCATGTCTGTATGAGAAGGCGCAATATGAATAAAAGACTTCATCAAAAACTATCGCCTAATGGGATGTGGGAGTAATACGGTGGGGAACACCATGGGGCACCTTGAGGGCAATGACCTTGGAGTCAAGGTCAATATTCCGAAGTCAAGATCAGCTATTCTCAGGAGCAGTAACTTGTCAATATTATTGGGTTGTGACCGTAAGGTCAAGGTCAAGTGACCTTAGGGCCAATGACAAGTGACTTTGAGGTCAGCAAGTGATCCTGGAAGTCATGGTACCTTGGAGGTAAAGGTCGAGTGACCTTGGAGGTCATGGTCAAGTGACCTTGGGAGTGTCTTTGGAATTCTGGTGCCCTGACACTACCAATCCTTGGATTACCATTGCAAAAACAGTTTATTTTTCTTCTAAATTTGCTTATATCTCGAACAGGTTGTGTCCTTGTGGGATTTTTTCTTGGCTAAATATGTCTTTTTCCTCAGTGCTCCTTTACGTACACTTCTACCATTTGTCCTGCAGTGGGACAATAAGGCTGGTATTATTATTGTAGCAGACGGCAGGGGCACGTCCAGTACTCGCAGTCGTCCTGGGACAATCTCCCAATGTTTTTGACGTATGCCTGAGTCAAGTGACTCCGCTGGTGACACACGTCTTAGAGGGCTTCACACTACTTGCGCCCCTGTGCATAGATATGGTCTCGTCGCTGACAATTATTATTGTATAAATATTATATCGATGCCTTACGGGCGAAAAAGGATAACCGCCTCTTTTCAAATTTTACAGGGGAGTGATTTAAAGTTCAAAATAAACGAAAAAAAATCATAAAAAATTAAGTATAGCTCCCGAAAGCCTGGAAATTAGTTTTTATAATATTTAGCATGCTATCTATAAGATGGCGTTTTTATTTTTACGTAATTCAGCCTGCAAGAAGCAGTTACTGTCGGTTATTCCCAAATGGTCTTTATTTTAAAATCACCCAAAATGTCGTAAATAGAATTATCAAATTATCTGATGCGAGTAAAAATGACCTAAATTCAACCCATGTTTTATTTAAATTAAGGAAAAAAAGGTCAAGTCTTGGTTTTAGAGAAAAAAAAATGTGATAATATAATCTAACCAACAATGTAACAATAGTTGACTGAAAGGAAAATTGTATCAAGCACATTTTTTTGAAAAGATGTCAATTATTTAGTGGATGTATTTTGATTATTTTACTTTAAAAAACGGTTATCTCTGCATTTAACATTTCAAGTTCACCCAAGAGGTATAGGTATACAATAAAAAACCATTTAATTAGGTAATCAGCTCAGTCTATAATTAACATAATAAAAACATTTTACAAAAAAAAAACAACCGACTTCAAAAAAAACACTACAAAGTGCAAAATAACTTTAATTTCGGAAGTCGTTGTCTATGGTTTTGTATTTTCGTTTTTTGCCACCGACTTCCGAAATTAAAGTTATTTTGCACTTTGTAGTGTTTTTTTTGAAGTCGGTTGTTTTTTTTGTAAAATGTTTTTATTTTTCACTTTTTAGTTGTGGTACCTACCACACACACATTCGTATACCTCTACTAGCTATGTAAATAACAGTGAGAGGATGTTATTTTAACTTCATCATTATACACTAAGTGGAAAAAATACGTGAAGTGAAAAAAGATAAGTTAACTGAAAAACTACCAAAGCAAAGTTAGTAAAATTTATATGGGACCACCCTTGAAGTATACCCTATCAATTAAAAAAAGAATTTTCGAAATCGATCCACAATTGCCGGAAATATCGCGTAACAAACATACAAAAAAAAACAACATACAGTCGAATTGAGAACCTCCTCCTTGTTTGAAGTCGGTTAATAAGTATCTATTTCAATTCAAACTCAGTCGCATACATTAACCTGTGTTGGTCCCAAAAGTCAAGATTAGGTAGTTACAAATCCTTATACCCCAGTTACCTTCCACAGCTGTAACAAATCGCGCATGATAAGAGTCTTTATGGTAATTAAACATATATTTTTTTCGAAATAGTTTTTATAACCTTTGTAGTGAGTACAGGCGTGATATTATGTTGTGTGATGGCGTAAACAATGCTTAGATATGCTATAGCAACAATCGCGGTTAATCTGCTGTTATTCATTGAAGAGTTCCCCCGATTTCTACAAGATCCCATCATCAGATATTGAAATGGTGACAATGGGACCACACGGGAAGCACCAGCTTTCAAATAAAAAAAGAATCATGAAAGTCGGTTCACCCAGTCGCAAGTTGTGAGGTAACAAACATAAAAAAAAAAAATACAGTCGAATTGATAACCTCCTCCTTTTTTTGAAGTCGGTTAAAAATGGCACCTCGCACTTATCAAATTAGGAGGACAAAAAGACTACAGACCAAACAGAGTCTGCAAAATGCGGCCAAAACGGAATAAACGACTAATTATGTTTTAAACACGAACAGGCATAACAAACTAAATACATATTTCTGAATTTTTACTTCCAGCCAAAATAGTTTAACGTACAATCATTAAAATATTACAAAAAGTCCAAAAGGTGTAACTTCTTTATTCTTAAATAATTCGTAGATCAAACACCAAAAAAATAATTTTACAAAAATTGAAGTCGTTTACAACGAAATAAATTGACAGAAGTCTATATTTTTCCTACCGCGTAACCGACAAAAAGTTTCACGTAGGCAAACGTTACCTAGACCAATCGACGCAGAAAAAAAATGCGATTCTAAGTATGTATATAACTGAATTTCTCAAAAAATGTCGCTTATCCCTTTTCGGCCGTAAGGCATCGATATTAAGCTAGTCTTATAGGCTTAGTTCGTACTGTTCAGAGAGAAGAAATTCGTCTAAAGAATTGTTAATTCATGGATAGACTTAGCATTAGCAAAGCAAAACAAAGCGACTATTCCATCTGACCTTTACAATTGAATAATGAGTAAAAACCCCTAAGATTGGTCCTACACCGAAAAAGATAATAACAGTAATTTAAAACTACCGAAGTAATCACAAGTTTTTCGGCCCTTTTTTATAATCCATATGTGATCCATATACTTCCTAATTGCGGTCTAAAAGCGAATCTAAGTTCGGAGCTATACTTAAGGGGGAACCTTCAATGTAGCCCGCGAAATTCAAAACATCTTACGTTTTTTGCAAATTGCTGAGCTGTTTTTCGTTGTATGTTGATCAAAATTCATGACAAGGTAAAATGATAAAAACATACTATTAAATTATCATTTGTCATCATCGTCATCATCAGCCTATAATGTTCCCATTGCTGGGACACAGGCCTCCTCTCGGTGAGAGGGAATGGGCCATAATCCACCACGCGGGCCCAGTGCGGGTTGGTAGATGTCACATGTCTTCGATTTTTTGGTTCTAGGACATGCCGGTTTCCTCACGATGTTTTCCTTCACCGTTTTGAGAGCAGTGGTGATGAAATAATTTACACAAAATAAAGCGCCTATCAGGGTTCAAACCTACGACCTACAACTCGTAAGTCGCGGCCGATACCACTGTGCCACCACTGCGCCACATTACATTAATAACAAAACACAAATTATTTATCATTTAAAACATCAATATAATTTCAAGATCGTGTCGTTGGTGCAGTGGTCACAAGCGCTACTAAAGAGCATGAGGTTCTGGGTTCAACTCCCAGGTCAGGCAAATTTGTTATAGTTTTCCATCTGGAATTTTTCAGTAGCAGCCAGGAGCTTGGATCAGGGTTGATAGCCATAGGCTCCCCAAATATTTACATGGGACCACCTTTAACTGGCGAAATGTGGGTTACTATAGTTACACCTCTGCCTGATCCTTCAGGGATTACAGGCGTTAAGTTATGTTATAAATCGGAGAACTAATTTAAAAAAAGAACGAATACATTGAAGGCTACATTAATGGAATCACCTTAAATAAAAATCTGTACATACAAAGGTCGGGGCATGTTCGCTACTGTGCGCCGGCGCACACAATCTAACCTCGACCGCAACACTGATTTGCGAAAATAAAACGAGCGAGGATCACAGACGGCGCCGGGTAATGGAGTAGTGTTGGGCTTTAGAGAAAAAAAAATCGATAAATGAAATCGATAAAATAATTGTTGTAATTTTTTGAATCCGCAATAATTATTACTAATTCGTTCCTGACGCTCACTACTGAGGAGAGAGAGTCAGTCGCAACCGCACCCTAAAAACTGTAGTGGAGAGCTTCAGCTCTCCAATTGTAAACCAATTTGTGTGGAGGGTGATTTGTACTAACACTAGATAATAATGTTGATTTAATATTATGTTACTAACACCCCTATGGTTTCTCTTTCCAAAATGAAATTCATTATTAATTTGTTTTTATTACTATTACTCTTAGTAATATAATTCGTATATACATCTGTTTAAAAAGTTAATCTACAAAACTAATCTCAAACTTTGATGGAAAAGTAACTCAGATCGATACCAGGAACAGGATATTGTTTACTTTTCAATCCAAAATGAAAAGCTCAGATACCTACTCACTATAGCAAACTACCAACCTACCTACTTAATATTAAAGATTTTTATGGAAAAGAAATACGAAGTTTACCATCCCACACAAGTTACTCTATTCGATTGTGTATTGACAACCTCTTAATTTCTAGCCACTAACCATTAAAAAATTTTGCGTAATATTTCAACTCCTTATATTTACTGTCCATACCTTTAGGCACTATAGTTATTAATCTGTTTAATCCGCCAAAGTTCATAAGTGTGTTATTTATTATTTATACAAAAAGTATAACTAAACAAAACAAAACAAGATTGTACAATTTGCTTTAGTGACATAAACGAATTACATACATAATATTCTTAATTAATAGGCGAACAAGTTATATTTTACATGACTATAAAAATATCATATCTATAAATAATATGCGCTAGCGCTTAACGTAGCACTAAAACTTTGAACTATACTGAGCGGGCAGTGGCTGGTCCATATTAGAGGATCGTGTTTAATATGGTTGAAATTTGCATACCATTTTGTAGAAAATTGCTTTCAACAATATTTTGGTCTGGTCAATGGCTGCCGAGAGACGTTAGGTAGGAGCGTTGGTAGACCGACGGTCAGGTGGGTGGGTGATCTAAAGAAGATAGCAGGGTAGACCTGGCCAGGGAACCAGGGCACAAAAGGAAAAGGAGGACGTAGCAGTAGGTGGAACAAGGCTGCCGATGATAATGATCACAAAATGTGTGATATTTAAATTACGTTAGGCTGACAGCCGTTTTCCATAGCTTTAAGATTTTTTTTCTTGATAGTGTGTGTGTCCTATTAACTTTCTAAGTTGTCCGATGGTGGTGAAATTATATCACCTTTGGTTAACGAAGTGGTCTGAAAAACTCACCACTCGTCCTCACAGTGTTTGCAAGTTTTTAAGATTTTAAAAATTTTTCGTTTCCGTTTTTTACAAGGAATTGACTTGTAAATGCAATCCTAAACATGGCAATAGACCTTCTGTTACAAAGATTTATTTGGTGACTGTCATTCTAAATAATATTACTTTGACTGCATTTTTATCCTGTTAAAAAAAAGTTAACGACAGTATATTACGACGATAATTTAAAACTTTTTGTCACCTAATGTAGGCTTACCATTATAAAGATCATGTTCACAGGTTCAAATCGGAAGCCGTAACATTTTTATGACCGTCAAACTGTTCCGTCATATATTGGAAAGTAGTAAAAATCTGTTTATTTAGATTTTATGTTAGTAAAACCGTTTAGGGGAGCAAACTGCTGATTACTATGACTTCTGGTTTTAATGAAATTTGTATTAGTATCTAGTTTGAGATTACAGATTAGCCTGTTATGGTCGCCTTCGAGAAATAGGGATATAAAGTAGTATTTTATGGAAACTGATTCTAGTTAAGTTTATAAGGTATTAAGTTTTTAAGTTAAAAGTTATGGCAAAAGCCAAAGCCTAGTAAAACAGAAATTTGTCGTAAATTCGTACCTAATTAATAAAGATAATTTTACGAAAACTAAGGCTGTTATCTATAAACGTTACTTAGCTCGTGCTTTGACTAAGACATGTTCCCGTCTCTATCCAACACTTGTAGTTTGACAGTTGTGCAACGGTGACAGGAATAACGCTCAGCTAAAGTACCTACGTTCTAACGTGAATAGATCTCGGCCTTAGTTTTCGTAAAATTACCTTTATTAATTATGCGAGCATCTGCTAGCGTGCAAGCTATTAATCGGTTAATATCCAAAATATTTGAATAGGTCGATCGATAATTCCTATTACCGATATCCGAATTATTATCGATAACCGAATCACACATGTCCCGTCACTACACTTCGGTATATTCCGCACAAAGTAATCATTTGTCTACTTGACTAAACTGAATTATATTATTATTCTTTTATTATTTAATAATAATGGCGGCTCTAATTGAAGGTTGCCGGTAGGAGCGGCTTCTGTTCTAGCTCCACTCATTGCACTGGGCTTATTCGAATCATCTTTGTTAAAGGGAAGTGTGTATGTTTTATTAATTTATTGTTCAGAACAGTTCATGTATGTGAACCGCATTGTTTTATTATCTAGAGTATTATTTGCAAGCAATCCTACGACAAACTTGAAAAATTAAGATATAATTATAGTACAAAAATACATAAATAATAGTGACACCTTCAGTATCCGACTGAGCACTTTACTAATAACTAACTTTACCTACTTTCATGTAACTTTATGTAAATAATCAAAAGTCATTTTTCAAACTAGGCTGAGAATCAGCACTATTTGAACGTCAAAATTACATAAGACAGTCCCCCAAAACGCCCGCTCTTCACCAGTTCCTAGTGCTTTAGTTGGGAAGAAGAAGTGGCGGAACAAACTGCCCAGCAGCACAGCTGTCTGTTCAGTTAGAAGAACTGGTTTCTATACAGTAGTAAGTAATTAACATTGCGAAACACAAAACATTAAATTAAACTATTTGCCATATGTCAGCTAGCACACGCCAAAATACCTACCAACAAAAATATTGTAAACTATACTCAAGCAGTAATAAAAAATAAAAACGTTAACAGAACTTAATACATAATAAAAGCCATAAAGGGCGTGCCCGCTTACATTTGCAATATTTAGGCAAACATAGACCCAGTCGTTTTTAAACGTTCAGGTAACTCTAAAGCGAGCCAGAAGTGCTTTTAAAAGAAAGGTGATAATGCTAGATGTTTCCAGGTAGAGACTAAAACTCAAAACATTTAGTTCAATTAAACTAACTATAGTAGTGGTGGCCCAGTGGTAACAGCCGCGACTTACGAGTTGTAGGTCGTAGGTTCAAACCCAGACAGGCGCTATACTTTGTGTAAATTATTTCATCACCACTGCTCTCAAAACGGTGAAGGAAAACATCGAGAGGAAACTGGCATGTCCTAGAACCATAAATTCGAAGACATGTGACATCTACCAACCCGCACTGGGCCCGCGTGGTGGATTGAGGCCCACTCCCTCTCACCGAGAGGAGGCCTGTATCCCAGCAGTGGGAACATTGTATGCCGATGATGATGAACTATAGGCACTGTTGAATAGTCAAAAGGTCGATCAGTCGGATATATAAAGCTAGTTGCCCATTCCAAAGCCTAGTAGGTTCGTATGGAGAAGAATGGGAGCCAAAGATTTTCAAAGCTCTCATACTACTTGGCTGTTCCCGACAGGGTCCATAATAATCGCATTTAAATTTAATTTATCACATCTAAGTATACATTGTGGAATGCAAATAAAGTATTGAGTATTGATAAACTCCACGGACACTCTTCTAGATCAAAATATTCTTACAAATGTTACTGTCATCACAAATGCCAGGATTTCAACTGTATCACCAAACCAATCATACCTATTTCGATGCCTAGCTAGTGTTCTATGACTGCTCAACACTCAGCAGCAAATACCTGCTTCATTTAATCTACAGCATACTTCGCCTTAACTAATCGTTATTAGATTACAGACAGGATCGCACAATGTTCGAGATGATACGGTCGGTTCGCACGATACTTATTAACACTGCCCATCATTGCTATGATTCAATTCAGCTCTGATTCAATTAGTAGGTAATTGAAAACAGAGGCTTTGTTATAACAAATATTGTATTGGTGAGTTTGATTTATTTAGGCTGGTAGGAATTCGAATTATTATGTACGGAAGGGAGTAAACATTGCAAACTGTTTAAGAAAATCATTTAAGTCATATAAAATGAGCGATCGGTTTTTAGAAAAAAGTGCCAAGTCGGTGTTGTTACCAAGATGGATATTCGAAATCAAACTATAAACGACTTTGCTATTTAGTGCGAAGTTTAACACCTTAAAAGGTGAAGTTGAAGGTTAAGGCAAGAGACCAATAATTGAGGAAGTAAACAATACTCGAAGGGCACCTACATGATCAGAATTTCTAGACTATTCGTTGGTGTTATGACCCATTATAAAATCGTGGCTCATGTTCTTTAAGTTTCCGTAACATCACAGTATTTTTAACTAGTAAATATAGTACATTATGTATTAACCTAGTGTGCCATAATATAAATTGATAGAAACGAATAATCTATTGTTATTTCTAGATAAATAAGTCAAAATTTTCAGAAGATAAGACGACACAATTTTCAAAAACTAAGGTAAACGCCAGCCACAGACTAACAAAAACAGTACCTACATCTGTCTAAGCATACTGTCAATACCGACATTATCAAAGCCAGCACGCTAATCTTATAGTCGACACATCACAAAGTACCCTTTATCACAACATACGTCTGCATACAAAATCCTATGCTATCACATACTATTACGGGCACTTAGCCGACCCGGGCCCAAAAGGCCCATTAAAAACAATAAGGGCCCTAGCCTAGCCTTTCATAATAACTGTTTTTAAATTGATTTAAGATTTCACAGGCTATTACTTTAGGCTGTGTGTAGGTTGGAGCGGGACGTGCGTTTTGTACTGCAGTGTACAGTGTGTAAGTACCTAGTGAATCGTATGTAGCGTTGTCGGGATTTATGTCGTGGTAGCCTAAAGGTTTACTGGTTCACTTATACCGCAAAACTTTATTTAATGTGTACTTCTTAATAGGTACTTAAAAAAGTTGGATCTAGGACTTGCAGTAGTTGAAATCAGCAAGCGATTTGGATGATCAATTTTCATCATTACAAGTGGTAATTTATTCGATAAGATGATTCTGCCTATCATTCTCTTAGTACTTATATTATATTAGCATAAGCATAATCAGCCTATAATGTTCCCACTGCTGGGACACAGGCCCCGTCTCAGTGAGAGGGAGTGGGCCGTAATCCCTCACGTGAGCCCAGTGCCGGTTGGTGGATGTCACAAATGTCTTTGAATTTTTGGTTCTAGGACTTGCGATGTTTTTTAGAGCAGTGACAATGAAATAATTTACACAAACTTGCGACCTACAGCTCGTAAGTCGCGACCGTTACCATAGGTTACCATTGCTCTCTGCTCTCATTTAAGGTATTAATGCCATACTTTTTGTAACATAAAGCTGCAGAACTAAGCCTTTGTAGCTGTTCGGTTTCATAGTTCTAAGCTGCTAAGTTCACGTGAGGTTATTACTAAATGTTCATGCCACGCTTATATTTTTCAAGAGGAATAATCTTGAAAAATATACAAATAGGTCCATTATCAGTATTTTCGTAATCCTTCGCGCTTCGGCTCACTGTGAACTACCCCCAACCGATAGGTCCGTCCGACCACCAATCGGCTGACCTCCGTCGCTCCCGATGTGCGTATAAATATTACTATTATACAAAATTAGCACTATTTGTTACCACTGCCATAACCAACCATTATGGCCGTCGAACATAATGCGTGTCATTTTTCTGCGCATGAGTTCACAGATGTTTAAACATGAGCTATAATGAGAGGCGACTTTGATAGATATTTGAGGAAAATGGACTTTTGTTTTGAGGTGAATAATGAAGAATTTAGGTATTGTTGCTACGATTTTACCTCAAAGAAATAGGTAAGTAGTTGATTTTTAAACAAAGTTCATAATCGGACAGCAGTTGTTTTTTCAAGTAATCGAACTCGAAGTAAACAGGTGATCCCTAGCCATCAAGTAGTGCCTATACAAATTCTCGCCGTAAAATATTTGATTGAAAAATGATTCACTTTTGCATACTTTTTTGTAGGTATTTTATATAGGGCAAAGTGCGTCCTGTAAGTATACGTATTTTCAACCATAGCTGTTGTCATCATAGCATAAACATAAAGAATTTTATAAAAAAAAATGTAAAATCAAAGACCACCAAGTCTTTCGTGTAAGAATTCACCAAAGTTGTTTTAATATTTCGCCTCTTTCAGGCAATTATTATTATAATTATTTTTAAGAGGGCACTATTAAACGTAACAATTTATCACAATCCGCGTGATCTATCGGCAAATAAATAAACTAATGTCGAACTCGACCAATATCGTACGAGGCGTTCCCGACGGGTGGTCTTATTAATATTGAGAAAAATATATCGTCTACTTGCAGGGCAAGAGCACCTGTTGGTGGCCGTTTGAAATGTACAGCGAAAAATACAATTATTCGATTAGAGCAGTGAACAAGGTTTTGGTTTCTGCGTTGAGGTCCGAGGGTAGAATTTCTGGAATAAATAACTGACTGTGACCTAACAAGAAAGGATTAATGATGTTTCTTTACAGTTGATACAGATCATTACAATAAAATATTATGGCATTAGAACATTTAAAATAAAAATATATCTAGATAAGACCCTGTAGGTAGGGTCTTTGTAAAAAACTAAAATTTTCCTTCGTTTTCCAGTCAGGGGGTCCAATACAACTTTAAACATAATTATGCCGTAGATTTCTATGCTGCTTAATATTGCAAGTTTTCATGACATACCAAAGTAAATTATATCAGAGAAGAAATGGTAACATAGAAGCTATGTTTATATGAAGTCGATTATAAGGATTTATGATTAAGCGTCATAAATCCTTTAAAACATCAACACTCAATTAACAAAAGTACTTCATTTACTAAAGGCAGCAATTGGCGCCTCGACCCGATCTGTATTGCATCAATCCCAACAATTAAAACGCGAATAAGCTCGGACAATAAATAATTGCTCGTTATAAATCAAGCAGAGTAATTGGTTGTTTATATTGCCCGGTCACCGGCTGTGCTCTGGTTCGGGCAATCCGAGCAATTTTTCAAATGTTCCGACATTAGAAATTGTTGCTCGAGATCATGTGTGCTCTAGATAAATATATGTTGAATGTCTATTGATGTTCTTTTGTTTTTTATTGTAGTCTTACTTAGTTAAATCACAGGCGTAAGCAGAACCGGTTCTTAGGTGATAAAAGATGTTTGTGATGATGATGACAGCAAAATCTCTATCAGACGATGAAATTAATTAAAACAGAATTGTTGTTAAATACAATAATATGCTTTCGTAATGGGTGGATCACCTTTATCGGAGCATTATTTTCCACACGCCTCCATACACTGGTACTTCCTGAATCTAATGACTTATGGTGGTTTCATATGTACTAGAATATTCCATTATGTAAAAATTTTGCATACACTTCACATAACCTTGGTTTGGTGTAATTCTGCCTCGAGAGAGTTCTACCTCTATCATATCTTCAATGTTTTAAAGGTATATATAAAAAATACTTACTCACATAGGTACTAGAAAAACTGCAAAACAGAAACCTACAAAACTTAAAGCCAAACAAAAAGCAACAACTCCAGAAACACAAATACCTGACTTTTTCAAACAAACACACAAGTTTTTGCTCAATAAACTGACAATAAGTGAACATGGAATCGAACGTTCTACCGAGCAAAAACTAACTGAGCGTTTTGACCATTTCGCTTAGCCGCAGCTTATGCGCGAGGATTCCAATACTGTTCGGGCTAACAAAAACAGCATACAATGAGCCATGAAACAAGAACTTTCCTGGAGGGGTTTTATTGAGGTAAGTAGTCAGTGCTAGAATGTAAGCCTTTGTGTAGAGTGAGAAAACACTTTTTTTTCTAGTATGCTTTTAGAATGCAGTGAGATTGCCCTGCTAGTACACCGCAGGACATAATAATGTGAACCATTGAAACAAAAGAAGACGACAATGGTGCCGATTCTCTTGTCACAAATTTCTCTAAACTAGACTAAAAATCACTAAAATTTAGTTTATTCCTGTCAAACGACGATTTCCCATTCTGAAATTGACTAAAATGACACAACTTAACTATATTTTAGTTTGACAGCACTAAGATGGCACTGAGATAATAATTTAGTGAAAATGGCAATTTTGCTATTCTGAATTTGACGTCTTTCACCTAAAATTTTGATTGTCTAACTAAATCTGACTATTTTTAATCGCGATTAAAACGCTGTGGAATAAAATTAGTTGTCATGAACTAAAATTCACACCAACACCTCGACTTCAGATGCAAAAACAGTACCTACTGTATCTTTTTTTCTTTTCTTTTGCTTTTATCTCGAAAACGGTGTGTCCTTTCGCAAAAATAATGGAAATTTCGACCTCCTTTACAAAGCCCTCTAAAACTGAACATGTAGGTAATCATTTTTTCATATTTTCCAAACAAAATGTGAAAAATTCCATACAAAACCTGTCGAGGCTGCACATCACGCGCGCCTCCGGCTCTAAAAAAATCACAAGGTATGGCAAACAAGTACCACATGGATTCACAAGATTTTAGTTGTGTCAAAATGATTTTTAAATATAGAGATTTATTTTGCAGAATAGCTTTTTTTTTTTTTTTTTGAGGATGGGAAATCATCAAATGGCTCCTCCCGCTCTGGGTGGAGCGGAAGGGAGTGTCAGATTCTTACTGACTAAAACCCACCCGTGTTCCTTCCTTGGCCCTTTATGTTCCGGGTCAGCGGTACCCAAAGACTATAAAACCACATTCTCTTTGGCGGTACCCCTTTCGGATGATCCCGCTTTTCCGGCAGGCTTGGGCCCTAGTGGGCCCCCTCTTCGATGCTGACATCTCTTTGAGGCGCGCGTGGAACACGTACGCGCCGTCCAGCACGGGCCTGGTCCTGATCGGACGGTGAGCTACCCATTACTCACCGCCCGCAGGCCCGCGCCTACGGTGGCCGGGAGTCGTCACGCGCCTCCCGACGCCCGGAGCGTCCACCGCGGCGGCTTGGACGGGAGACTCTCTCCCTCTTCCGTCCCGCCACCTCCTTCGCTAGCATGACTGCTTCGCAGAAGGAGGTGACTGCCTCCCACTCCCCCTCGCCCCGGACCATGGCTTGAACCAGGGCCGGGCGTGAGAGGTCGCTGCCGCTGCCGATCGCCTCTACGAGGACACGGCGGTGCTCCGCCCACGCAGGGCAGGCCCCCACCGTATGCTCCACCGTGGCCTCGGGGCTTGCAGAATAGCTTTAGGATTCTCATAGCCAAAAGTAAGGAATTTATTGATAGTTTAGTTGGGTGTACAAGAGAATCGGCACCAATGTCTAGTTTGTGAATAGAACCGCGTGGCTTTTATTATTGACTTACTTCGAAGAAATCACCCAAGACAAAATCATGGTCCATGGTCTAACATCGCCTGAATGCTATGACCTAGCGCAGTGGTTAAATACTCTCACCGTGCCTTATCTTAGAAAGATTGCTCATCATCGAGTCAATCAAAAGACATCGACAGCTGGACATAGGTCACAGGATGAGCTATCGATAGCGATATATGAATTTGTAATAACAGCGATGACACGATAGTTTTACCTCGCATGTGACTATTAACATTTAAATAGGTAAAAATAAGGTTGAACATAAACTAAGTACATCTCCTCAAGAACCTCTCCTAACTGACCTTCGCAGCTCCTCAAGCCCCGACCAGCTCAACCGCAGAGCTCAAATAGCTCACATTAGTAATGACAGTGAAGCGCCGATCTGACGACCGCACTGTAATGTGCGGTAATCGCCACTTATTGCGTACCACTAGCATTCTTTGTACTACGTGGTGGGCAGGACTTGTAGTGTATGAACAAAGTTTTGATACTGAATGTGGAGATTTTCTGGTAACTTCTAGTTCTGGTATAGTCAACGAAGTGTATGTCTTCGATGATGATAGATTGAGCAATAAAGGTAAAAAGAACATATTAATATGGCCAACAGTTTTCGGGTTTATTGCTCCTGTCAGAAGATGTCTAAAATAAAAGCAACAACAATACACACAATACAAGCTATTTAATAGGACTGATTTTGCTTACAACGGGGGCTTATCCTAAGTTAGTTTACGTTATATAGCTAACTTATACATATCTAAACTATAACCGAGGGTGTCTGTCTTAAACTCACTACAATATCGATATTCTATTATAATCACCAGTTTGACAGCCTCGCATTTAGAATCGATAAGTAGGTTGGAAGTATATAGTCATCTGTTATGATGATAACCAGCAAGACACCAAAAGACGACTGCTAAAATTAGGTCACTAGTTCACTATTTAAGGCAAGAGCCAGCCTAGCCCGCGAAATTCAAATTTTCTTACGTTTTTTGCAATTTTCGGGTCAGTATTAGGTTGTATGTTGATCTAAATATGATTTGCGGCTGTATCAGATATTTACTTATAGAATTATAATCATAAAAATCATCAATACATACTCTCAAGTTCATAATTTTTACCCCATAGAATGATTATTTCACGAAATCATGACATTTGAGACCAATTCTAACTTAAGGAGTTGTATTGCAGATTCTAATGATTTTAATTCTGTAAAGCCATATTTGTTACGGTCGCGAATCATATTTTAATCAACATACAACCTGACACTGACTCGCAAATTGCAAAAAACGTAAGTAAATTTGAATTTCGCGGTCTAACTTAGCGCATCCCCCTTAATAAGACAGTAGTGTGACCATGCATGGGAGGTCTACTTCATACGTTATCAATTATATCTAAACAATCAATCTAATCTCACATAGTGCCACGAAAAGTGGGGTCCACACCAACCTTGTATTGGTTTCCATGCACGACTTAACGCCCATTCCTTGTACCAGCCAAAAAAATTAATAAGATCATAAGATCATCATTCAAATATTTTATTATTAAATTCGTGGATCGGAAACTATAATTATCTGCTACGATTGATACTCTGACCAATGAGGTCGTATTAATAGGTGGAACCATAGAGCAAAGGTCACGACTGTAGGCTTTCACTTAGTTAATTTAGGATGGTAACATTTGTATTGAAATTAGTGATCTACTTTAGGGAATCGTAGAAAAAAAAAACAAAATATTGTTGCTGTGTAGGTATGTATTTTCCCTCGTCAAAAAATATAAATTCCCTAACAAAAATATTTTATGGCAGTTCTATACAGTGTGGGGTGGAAATGGGTCTTGATGCATTGTGCATACTTACTACGGCCTTTGTTATTGGTAAAGACACCAGAGCCACAAAATTCATCAGATCGGTAAGATAAAAGGCATTAGCACTGTCATTTTTATTAAACTCAAAATACATAACGTTTTGGTTTCATATTCATGTTTATTAAGTGCAACAGTGTTGAAGTGTAAACCAGACTTGATAATTGAAAAATCGTTTATCTCAAGTCACGGAAGACTTTGACTTAACAAGAATTCATCATAAGTACTCCGAACTCAAAAAGAGCATACTTGAAAACCGTTCACATGTCAAAAATGTAAGAAATAACAGTCGTTCTTAAACAATTAAGCAATCAACGAAATTTCGTCAAAAATCCAATTGATGTTACAGTTATACGCTTGCAAAAAGTGGCGCCTGTAATTACACGCATATGTTACCAATCAAATTATATAAATTGAATCGTATTGCTAAAAAGATAAGCTCTAACATAACTGCTTTGCATCCTTGGTAATGAATAAAAGTTAAAATGAACTTTACTATCCTGAAATTATGGTTGAACTTCGTTTACTAATTGGAATGTTGTTCTGCATTCGTGAAAAGATAATGATTCGTATTTCGAACACGCTCAAATATTTAAATAATATAAAATTTCCTTACGGGTGCGTTCAGATGACTCTGTTATTTGTATTTTCTTTTTTTACAAACATGTCTTTTTAGTTCACTCTGTCCGTCTGTACGGGTTAAGCTAAGAAAAACGTCAATATTTATATCTCATTTGTCTAATATTATTTCAAACCTTCCTTTCTCTTGAACAGATTTCCGTGAAGGATAATTATTTGACTTTTTAAACCTAATAAGCACAATGCATAATTTTTCAACGCAAATTATGACCCAATTAAAGAAGTTTAAAATGAACTGGTTTTCTTTTGTAAATAAACAATCCTTCTAAGGACTATAATGTCTTCTTTAACGATGATCATGAGCGAGCGTGGCACCAACGTTGGCTCCAACATCTGGGGCCAACATAACAATTTAAATTATTTTATCTTAATCAACCGACAAGTCACGAACATGAAAACCACACCATGAATGTTTAGGTTTTTAGGAAACAATCGAATTTTAAAATTCAAACCAATATGTTCGTTGGCAATTCTTTCTGGAAATATTTATACAGTGTTGCTATATTAATTATAGTGTTAACAGTTGGAAATATTCATAAATAAAGATTTAGGTATTTTTTGTTCTTTTAATTAATTTTAAATAGTGGTTATCGAGTTAGCACGTGGGCGTAGCGGTGATTACAAGAGAAGGATGATGTAAAAAAATCAACAGGTGTTGGGTCACTTAATAATAAAAAAAAAATTAAATAAACATATGAACTGACTCAATGATGTAAAGATGGTAAGTACCTACGTATTTTTAGTGTACTTTACATAAAAAAAAAAAAACAGAAATAGCAGGCCAGCAGCCTACTGATAATAAAAGTGCGAAAAACTATAGCCATTATAGGTAATAGAGTATCACATTAATATAAACCAAAAGATAAAGTAAAATAGATTTCCCTACATTGTAACCTAGCACAACCTTCAACCTAAAACCAACCCTACCCTCACCACATAGGTTTCATAATCTATTCCACAACCCTATCTTCTCACCTCTTTACGAAGCAAAACGTACTTTATTGCTCAGGATACAGAGTTAAAATTCGTTTAGAGGGTAACCACATAACCGGAGCTGCGAGTACCATACCAGTGCTTATATTTTTTTAATTGCCAACATTGCTGCAGTTGTGTTTGCATTCCCAGTGGTGCATATTGCTCGGTGCGTATTGTCTACCTAACCACGGTGTTTATACTACCCACACAGGACGGCAGAAGGCTGCTATAGAGTTGCCTTTGTTAGGGAATTTATTCGAGAAGGTGGACTAGGTAGAAGTAATTATTGAGCTGTGATAATTATCATGATAGCGGTGACAGTTATATGGAAAAATCATAGACATACAGTGCCCACATTACCTACTTACAGAATGTCGTTACAAAAATACATATAAATATGTTTAGATACCTACTCGTTATGCTTCAGTTTTCACAAGAGTCCGTAATTGGTTTAAAAAATACAAAATAAAAAATCGTTCATATCAAGTTTTTCAGGAATTGATGATGTCTGAAAACTGCTATGAAGGAAAGCTTACGGCGATCTTTGTAAAAAGATGGTGCCAAAGAAGCATACGGTGTATTTAATAACTTTAACAGATAGTTATGTGTACCTACCTATACGCTAAAATATGTTTGGTTTTGAACGTTTTAATAGCTTCTACAGAAGCCTACAATTTATTTATTTATTTTGATTTTTTTTTAATTTATTTATTTATGATTTATTTATAGGCAAACCAATACACACAAAGACATAATACATGTCATTTACAAATACAATAGCATTGCATGCATCTAAATTAAAGGTAAGCACAGCATTTTATTTAGATCTCACTATACTGTAATACATAATTAATATAAAGACGGACAACCATGTAAGTAGGACTAATATCAATATTCTGTTATACCTTAAACTAACTGGAATTAAATTAAATTGAATTATATAACATACTAAAAAAATAAAAAAACAAAATAAAACAAAACAAAAAAAATTAAAAAAAAAACATAAACATTATAGACCAAAAATTAAGTACATATAATTGAGCACAGTTCTTTTAAACTTAGTGATACTGCCTGAAAATATGTCTAAGTCACAATCGTGAAAAATGTCGTTACACCTGCGAATATAGGAAAGGGCCCTTTCCTATATACTCAGAGCTCCCGTACTTGGTGTTGTGGCCACCAGGAGCAAAAAAAAAATAAGAAGAATAAACGACATAATACAACATTTATTGAAATAATTAACAATAAAAATGGCACATCTAAATCGACTTCGGCAGCGAAATCACGTGATTAAATAATAATACTAACGATACTGCAAAATTAATATTAAACAGCCATAAGATGATATAATATAAATTCCAATAAATCAAACAAGTTGATTGGTAAAAAATATCACCTATGACCAGTTTACGATGCTATAAGATTGGTCACAATATTTTTGATTGATTTTATAATAAGCATTAGCCATTCTGATGTCATTTCTAAATATCAATGATTCTACATCATTAGGGCAATCCATGAACCGTGTTTTATTCCAAATTTGTCAATCAGTAGCTACGAACGCAAAAAATGGCAAAAAAACGTTATTTCATTTATACCTGCGTTACGCGTTCCTATCGTGATTAATTGATTTTATAAAAATTAGCATATCAATTACATTAACTTTAGATTTGACAGCAATCATATCGATCAAAGTTTAACATAAAAATTTGGCATTTTTTGACACATATGAATGATATTTGTCACAGTTTAAACCCATGCTATGTCATTCTTGGTCTTCTTTGAGTATCTTCATACTTTCAAACAAAAACTTAAAATTGACTTTAAGAAGTTATTTATAAGGGTTAGATTTGACTGTTTAAAGCATCGTGGGCTTAAAAAACTTGAACATCAAAGGTAGCCTGAGAAGTTTCGCGTGCGGCCATTGGACAAATCGCTAATTTACATATAACAAATACTGTAGTCACGTTTTCAGTAAAAATGTTCATGTTTCGGGTACGGCAGAGGTGTAGGCCCAAGTACCCTCTTCCAGAGAATGGGCGATTTTGATCTTTAAGGTTTTATGGTCAGATAGATTTGTGTTGCGGATGTCTAGATTCGCGACACAATACTATACTTAGTTCCCCATAAGGAATAAAAGAGACACTCGATGTATATTTCATGGTGTTCCCATCTACGACATGGAACGGACAGGTCATAGATAATGGGTAATGTAGAATCGGAATCACGAAACTACTCGCTGTATGAACTTTGTAGGTATATTTTAATAATTTAAAATTGTTTATTAATAACTTCCAATAAAATTGTATTTTAAATGCAAGCTTGAGCAAAATCTACTTAATAACGCATTTAAAATAAAACCCTCAATGCTCCCGCAGACAGGCCCGACGTGACAACACGACGAGACTTTAGTAGAACAATTTCTATGAAAACTGCATGGAAATTGTTCTAACAGAATCGTGTCACACCGTCGTGTTGAGCCTGCTGCTCAAAAAAAAAACAAAACTGTGATCAATCAGTTTGCAACTGTTTTTTATTTCACCTAATACCGTTCACTGTAGCGGTCAACACATGCTCAGCACTGGGTATGCACAGGTCACACCCAGGCCTTACCCCAGAACAAATACCTAAGAAACACACTCCAAAGTACCAAACAAATTACTACACATCTAAAACAATACACACTTAAAATATATTACAAAATACAGTTACTTATAGTATCTCAGAACAAAAGTATTTGAGAGAACGCACGGCCAGCTGGATGTTATGATGGTATAAATCTAGCTATGTTATTACTGAAGATGGTCAGCACATATATATTACAAAATATCGCGAACTATACTGCACAATGGTCGGGCTTGGCTATTAGAGCGGTCAGGGAAAAGGTGTGGGCAGACGAGGCGCGGTTAGAAGCCGCGCGATGACGCGGTCGAATTCTGATTTCAATAGCTGAAACAAATAAATAAAGAAATTGTGAATTTCAGTTTGACGGTCAGGGTAAACTTACTTCCGAACCCAAGATGCAGGGCAGGATTAAAACAGTAATATCGTTTACCAAAGGTTAGTTATAAAAAAAAGTTGTAATTGAATTAGTAAAGAATATTAGTTACAGACCAAATACCATTTTTCATTGTAAAAAAATGTATTGTTTTTAGAAAACCAGCTATCTCTATAGTATGACTATTTAATTAATATACAGCTTTTACAATATTTTTAGTGATTACGGTTTAGATAAGTACAATAGGCCACACGTCAGTAAAAACAAAACCAGTACATGCTGGCCTCGTATTCTATTGGAACTCCGTACTACGCTAGGCCTGCTGAAGATGAAAATGTTACCACTGGCGTGCGGTTGGATGAACTACTCGTTATTTTTCTAGACCTTGTGCTTCTAGAAGTTAATGAAACTGGTTATTGTTATGAAAAATAACGCTTTATGAGTTAATAGGAGCTCTGGTGGCCCAGTAAAAGCAGTGGTGGTCCAGTGGTAATGGCCGCGACTTACAAGTTGTAGGTCGTAGGTTCGAACCCAGACAGGCGCTTTACTTTGTGTAAGTTATTTCATCACCATTGTTCTCAAAATGGTGAAGTACAACACGGTGAGGAAACCGGCATGTTCTAGAACCGAAAGTTCGAAGACATGTGACATCCACACACCCGCACTGGGCCCGCGTGGTGGATTACAGTCCACTCCCTCTCACCGAGAGGAGGCCTGTGTCTCAGCACTGGGGTTGATTATAATGATTATGAGTGAGTATTGAAAACACAAAAAAATATTCTAGACGCACGGCTAAATATTTCAGTCCCGTGCAACATAGTCTCGTGTATAGCCCACCTTTATAGCGACCCTAGTAATAACAGGTCCCGTCTGCGCAGCCGCAGCAATTAACGCGCGAACCTATCGCGATGAGCTATGGCATTATTTAGATGCCACGATATTTACATGTATATTAAAAGGTAACATTATTTTAAATGCAAGACTTAAATTTCCTCTTGATTATTTTTGGTATTTATAACGTGGTGTAATGTCAACGTGAGGTTTTAGTTCCTTGTTTTTGGAATTGCGGGAATTTGTGTTGTGAGTTACTTCTTCACACTATTATTATCTCATTGCTCTTAAATGGATAATGTATACTGTAAAAGTGTTTATTTTGTGGAAGATATTTGCAATGTAAGATGTAAGATTGCAATGTAGGTTATCCTTTAAAAAAATTTGATAATATAGGTACAATGAGAATTAGGGCTGATTTTTCAATAGTCTGATAACTTTTACCTGAAGAATAAATCTGACAGTTTGACACATTTTCCACACAAAAGCTGTCAAACCACAATATTTATTCCTCAGATAAAAGATATCAGTAGGCTAATTCTCGTACTTAAAAAACGTTCAAATTCAAGTCGCAATCTCATCTCAGCGACAATCAATGTCAAAAACCTGTCAAAAATGTATGTAAATTGATTGTAATTCTGACAGATTGAGACTGAGATTAGAATGCGAACGTTCTTAAAAATACGGGAATTGCCCCTCAGAAGGCCAATTCCCGTAATTAAAAACGTTCAAATTCAAGTCGCAATCTCATCTCAGCGACAGTCTAATGTCAAAAATGTAGGTAAGCTCTATACAATTTTTGACAGATTGACACTGAGATTAGAATGCGAACGTTCTTAAAAATACGGGAATTGCCCCTCTGACTATTGAAAAATCAGCCCTAACGAAGACAATAAAATAAAGGTCACTTTATCTTACTATCATTCCGTAACATAACATCACGCCAGTCTAAGCAGAGGGTACCTACAGTACACACACATTTCGCCAGATATTGAAGTCCCACGTGATAGGCAGCGAGCCTATTGCCATCAACCGGGCATGAATCTAGACTCTGGGCTGCTACTGAAAAATTTCAGTTGGTAAACCCATAGATAACACTTTGCCCGACCCAGGACTCGCACCCCGGACCTCATGTTCAGTAGCCCATGCGACCATTAGACCTAGGAGGCAGTATCTTAACTTACGTTACCACATATTTCTCTTAAACCTGTCAATCCACCAGCTTAAACATAAACACCGGAACACACGACTCCAGCTTCATCGGTCAAACGTCTAGCCTAGCCACAGCCTAACCTGTAGCTCAGTATAATAAACATCACATTACGCCCATCACGAGATTCGAATCTGTGACCTCACGACCCGCATCCGACCCACTAAACCCTTATGTGATGTTGCGTTGTTTTAATAACTGTGCTTGCGATAATATATGGGCCTTTGTGCAGGTAGGACTTTGTGGAAGGATATTCTTATTTCATTTGGTCATGTTGGTGCCGATTCTGTTGTACACCGAACTAAACTAACTGAACTATCACTAAAATTCCTTACTTTTAGCTATGAGAATCTTAAAGCCATTCTGCAAAATAAAATCTCTAAATTTAAAAATATTTTTGACACACCTACAATCAAATTTGGCAATTGCAAACCCACGTGGTACTTGTTTGCCATACCACGTGATTTTTTTTATATAATTTGCAGCCTCGACATGTTTTGTATGGAATTTTTCACTTTTTGTATAGAAAATATGAAAAATGTTTTATATTTATAAAGGGGGTCGAAATTTTCATTATTTTTGCGATAGGACACACCGTTTTCGAGATATAAGCAAAAGAAAAGAAAAAATATACAATTTAACTGTTTTTGCATCTGAAGTCGAGGTGTTTGTGTGAACTTTAGTTCATGACAACTAATTTTATTCCACACCTTTTTAATCGCGATTAAAAATAGTCAGATTTAGTTAGACATTCAAAATTTTAGGTGAAAAACGTCAAATTCAGAATAGCAAAATTGCCATTTTCGCTAAATTATTATCTCAGTGCCATCTTAGTGCTGTCAAACTAAAATATAGATTATGTTGTGTCATTTTAGTCAATTTCAGAATAGGAAATCGTCGTTTGACAGGAATAAACTAAATTTTGTTGATTTTTAGTCAAGTTTAGTGAATTTTGTGACAAGAGAATCGGCAGCATTGTCTTACGTAGAAGTTTTGCCCTAGATTTATTGTTTTTTTAATATAAGTAATAGGCTGGCTAGGACACGGATCAACTAAAAGAATAATGTGGTTACCACCTTCTTCGGACACTATAAACCACAGAATTTCAGGCAGTTTTATGCAATCCGTGCGAATACAATTGTGATGGATACCTATCTTTTTTTCCAGATTTAGATAAGATAAGATAATAGGTATTTTATTTGCTTATATATGCGTCATACATACAAGAAAATACATGTATGCAAGATGGTAACAACATAATTAGGTACAGATAATATGTTTTCCACATGATGTGACGTGCAAATGCCGTGAAATATTACAAATTAAAACATTCTCTTTCAAATAATAATAAATTAAGTAATTAACGAGTAATGGTAATATTGTAATAAATTTTAAAAAAATCCAAAAAATAATAATCTACTCAAATAAGCTAGTATATCAATACAAATCTGTCTAAATTCTTTTTAAAATCTGTTCTAAACTTCGTTTTCCCTGAAAATGGCTTTACAGCTCAATGAATGCTCCTCAACTTTTTTTAAATAGTTTTTTGGACACTTATCCAACATGTTATTTTACGAAGATTAGTTAGGACCTTTTTGCAGGCACTCGGTTGGACGCTGACTTTTTTTAAGTGTAGTTCATAGTGATTCTAACATTTACATTACTGTGTCTGTTTTTACCCGTGAGAACTTGTTATTGGCTCTGTGTTATCTATACAATCGCCATCCGTCTGTCTGTATAGCTGTTGGTTCTGATGTACATAAATAAATAAACAAATAAAAGCTTACCTGATTCTAGCTCGTTATGGGTCAGCTTTCAGTCTTAATCTCCCCGCAAAAACACTTGTTGATTTGTTCTAGCTGTGCCTTTTAATAATGCAACTGAACATCCAATCCAGTCCTTTTTTTGTCTTGAAACTTCAACTCGCCTAACACCGCCCACTCTTCCGCTATCAAAACTCCAATTCAGCATCTGTACCAATTAAACGATTACTAAAGAGACGACCTTCGTTCGCTTAACTCGAGATTAATTATTTCTATTGTACCTAGTATACTTTGAAACACCCTTTAAAATATACTTTCGAAAATGCTATGTAGTCCTTATGTAGTGGCGATAAGGATGATGATTATGGGTAAAGGTGTAAATATAAAGTGGTAAAAGTTTAATCCAATAACAAAATGCTCGTCGGACGCGCTTGTCAGTGCGCAAGAGCATGATTTTTGTGTTGTTAGCGGGTTCGTTGTCGATGTTCGTTAGCGAAAAGTGGTTTCGAATGTATTATAGACCCAAGTTTTTTTTTTCAGGGAAGTTTTTTGCTAATTGCAGTTTGATAAGTTAAATTACAATTAAATATCACTTACATTTATTTCTTCTATAAGGTTTTGTTTATAGTTTATAATTAGAGCTGCAATATTCAATCAAACCTATAACTGGTTTTTCTAACACATTTCTCGACCTATCTCATTCTTTAAGAAACCTAAATTACTTAAGAGGTTTAAAATATAAAGTACGTAGTTAAACTAAAGTACCATCAGAACGCAAAGAATTAAAATTTGGTCCTATCGCCTCCCATTTTGATAATCGTCTATCGACAATAGCACCTCACTACCTTCCAACCCCACATTATAAAGAGCACTCAAAAGGTACTTACACATCTTCAAGTAAAGCTTTTGATTTCACGTGGGTGTGAAACTCGTCAAGTGTGGGTCTTGCAAGCAGTAATTACTTTCCAATCTGCCGTACAAAAGGTACGGATATGGGAAGCACAAGGCTGTACTACTTAGTGCTAATGAGAGATGGTGGGTAGAGAACTTGTGATTTGTGCATTGTTTTTGCGAGGACGGCCTTGCGTTGATTTCTTTTTTATTGTTTTGTAGGTGTGTGTTAATTAAGTGCGTTGTGTAATTTCTTTTAGTCAAGTGTTTAGAATATAGCTTCTCGACCTTATTGGGCCCACTTTGAGTTTTTCTTTTTCTACAGCCCCCAATTGTTTTTACTTAACATCTGTCGCGAATCTGAAACAGCTATTGCCACGATTATATTTAAACGTCCCTTCATTTTCTCGGGGTCTTCTACTGCCCTCCTGAAAGTCTCAAACACCCACGCATATCGCCTACGCTGAGAACCTATGGTTTAGATGAATGCAATAAAAGATCCTCTTACGTCAGTCTGTGGGTGACTATATCTTACTACTCTGTGCTTCTTGTAATTATCACCATTGTCTTGGTTGTTATAGGTATGAATACTTCAAGACAGTGTTAGTTGCTAGTCGTAAGCGTGACTACCAATACCAACCTAATAATTTTACGATAGAAATATACCTTGCTCAGATGGCACATGGACTCATGTGAAGTTTATTGATACAACCGCATGCGCATCCGGATAACTTGGTAGCCGACTCCAATTAAAACTAACTAGGTAAGTTGAAGAAGACTTTTAAACTAAACAATTCGAAAAACTTTGATACGATGCATAGGTCTCTGTATATCTTCTTTATGTTCTTTATCTAACATTTAATTAATTGATATCAAATATTATTTCAAGTTCAAATCATCTCAGTCCAAATGATCGTGACGTTACAATTAAATAATCACGCCAAACTTAAAGAAGGACTAACCAACACAAAATCAATCATATTTGATAAGCAACATTACTATTATTATGTCATGTCGACGTGAATACCGTGAGATCGAGTGCGCGCGCGCATGACTCATAGTAACGTATAGATCACGAATTCATTCTATGACTGTTTCATGTGCTGCTTACTGGGTGTAAAAATCTGGGTATACGTAGATTGGAGATAAATAATTATGGTTTGCATTTATGACTAACGATACAAGTAGGTACCTACGTCGGTTGCATCCTGGGCGTTCTGCTATCAACATAACAGACTGCTAATTATATATATATGACCCTCGTTTTTGTTTGTCACACTTTTTAAGAATTACTTATCACATATCTACCAGGAAAGTTTCTGCTGGAAAACCCTTTAAATCCCTTGACCGTCACAAGTAAGTGACAAGCCAAATTGTGACCAGCATGCTTTTATCTTTAAGTTTTAGTTAGTAATCTTGGCATGCTGAATACAATTCAACTTGTTATAGTTCATTTACTTCATTGATTCGCCAACAATATGTAGTTTACACTGGTTCTATGCTAAAGGTAACATGCGAAAGTGCAACTGTCCTGTCATCTGTACGTTACAGGGTTTGATTTGATGGCCGCTAGTGATGGCGCAAAACTCGTAGCCAAATTCTGGGCCGAGTGCATTTAGATTGCCATCGACACGCTAAGAAGAACATGAAATGCAACAATCAGTTGCAGGCAAACTCCGCATGCATAAAGAAGTTCATCTTATTTGTGACTGTAGAGGTCAAAGGGTGTATAAAATCTTGTCAAACATACAATTAAATAACATACACAAACTAACAACAAACTAAACAAAAAATGATACCTATATTCAACATTAATGATGTAACTAATATTTATGTAACAATATAATTTAAAAGAGCGTCCATGGAGTTTCTTGTCCGTTCTTCTCCATAGGTACCTACTACGCTTTGGAATGGGCAACTAGCTTCATATTTCTGACTGACCGACCACTTGACAATTCAAAAGTGCCTGTAAATGGTTTAATTGAAATAAATGCTTTGAGTTTGAGTTTGTCAAAACGACGCTTTTAATATTACTGAACATAAGTTTGAACTTACTAAACGCTATGTTTCTGAAGCCAGCTATCGAAAATTCACAACGGCAGACCAATGAGTCACAAATAGTAACAATACTAACCCTGAACCACATAACATTCGGTTGACACCCACGTACAGACATGAACCGATATTATATTATTAGCTTCTATTTGTTTCTACTAATCGAGGTGTGGGAATATATCTGTTACTACGATTTCGTTGTTTATAATTAGGAACATTATTAGCTTCTGATTCGTAAGAGATAAGGTTTTATTGGTTGGCGAAGATAGAAGATAATATTTTGAAGGTTGACTGAAAGCAGAAAAAAAAATGTTAGTACTATTTTCTTCCTAATATATATGTTTCTTTATTGTTTAGAATATGTCTTTAAAAAAAATTATGTCTGTGAATACTTAAACACTTATTATTTTTTATTTTCTCATGCCCTGATTGATTTGTTCTACATTATGTGTGTGTTTTAACGTTCACAGACGTAGATTTTTAATTTTTTTTAGGTAAATCTTCAAAGGCATATTGCAATATTATTATTACGTATTTTCCTTCTGCAGGGCAAAAGCCCTCCTACTCTGTAGTCTATGGCTGCTAATGACCACACTGTTGTCTTTACAAATTATAATTTTCATTACTTAGTTAAACTTCTAATTTATAATCCCGCATTTATAACTTTTTTATTTACTCTCTTAGAATCTAACCTAAGCTTATCGCCCTTTGAAACACAAATGCGATGACACACTTAACAATTCCCAAAGTGTAACCAAATATTAAGGTAACAATGAATCTTGTGGCGTAGGCGTGGGCCTGACGCGCACTATGCGCCATGCCTTATCTAGACTAGGTGTATTCTGACACCTTCTAATTATTTAAATCACGTGAATTAATCTGCTTTAAAGCTCTTCTGCTTTAAAGGTCTGTGATGAATCATTTTCAATATCGGAGACAAAATAAACTGCGGTTCTAAAGAACAGGAAACTAAATCAAAGATATTAGGCCTTTTATGTATCGTTATTTATTTTCTATTACTATATTTTATTCGGTAAACATACAGCTAACTTATACAGTGTTTTAAAACAATGTGCAATTGAAGGCCATTTACAAGTTTCCACTGACACTGTTAGTAAAGGATCGTTGTCATGCAAAAAAGGATTAAGCATTAGTCAAAAGTTCGGTCTACCGATTAAAATCCATTGAATGGTATAGGAATATTGGATGGTCTCCCTACAATGTTATTCACGATCGTTATTAAATTGTATTTTCTAAATCTTAGCAAACCCTCGTTTAGTTAAAACTACACACTGATTCTTGCTATATCCTGATTCAATAGTTTTAAGAAGCTAATTAAACAGTACCCTATTTAGTTAGCTTCTTAAAACTATGAAATATTTACCGATACTATTTCCATAAAAAAGGTAACGTGTATCGGGACAATTTACATTAAAAAAAAAAAACATCTTATTTGTATACCTACATCTTTGGCAAATAAATGATTCTGATTCTGATAACAACACAGGGACCCTCACTTCAGCAAATCAAAACAAGCCGAATTCCTCAAATCAATCAGAATACGTCTTCAAGCAACAGTTTGATTAAGTTAAACTTGGCCGCAATCAGATCGTGCGCAGTATTACGAGGTATTCCACCAATGCACATCCACTGTGGGAGACATTTGTGTGATAAATATCATGAGGTTACATCATTCTTAAGGATGTTGGCTTATGAATTGTTTTGATAAGCAAGTATATCAAAACTCTAAAATAGCTACGTGTCTTTATATTTTTTACTGATGCGACTAGAAAAGGTGGTCGGTAAATCTGCTGACGAATCTGATGTTAGTTATATTATATTGTTATGTTTCTTTATTTGAAACAGTTAACAGTATTTCACGGATCATTTTCACGGTTTGTCTGTGGGGAACAGATCGTACAAAATAATGATAAGTTTATAACGTATTGGTGTATATAGTTCTTCATCAGGGGTTTTTGTTTGATAAGGTAATTCAAGAATTAATTCAAGATATTTGTATTGGATGCTACCTATGTCTTCAAGTCTATTAACGATACAACACAGCGATCACACCAGACAGGCCTGTAAGAGTAGTGACTATGACGATATCCTTTTTCACTCGTTATCCACTGTTGTTCAGCTTTGGACATCCACTGGCTTCTTGGTGAAGCTTGTTCCTTTCAAAAACTTACTCCAAAAGCTTAAGCCTTCACGTAAGAGACAGTACTAATATTTCTCGAACTTATCTGTCACAAAAATAAACAAAAACCATAAAGTTCACACGAACCGATAGACCACGATCCATTAAACTCTATATCTCTTATCACACTTAATAGCAAGCAATTTGAAACTAAGATTTGGGATATCAAAAATATACAAAGACCAAATTACCTTGACCTCCCATAAAGTGGGTCCTTCGGTACGTTTTGGTGGGAAGACAGAGATCCTATTAAACTAGTTGTAGGCCTATCTCTGATATAGAAAAATAAGTTGAATGTCAAGAATAATAGATGTGTCAATGTGTTGAGAGATTGTCATAAAGTAAGCCTTTGTTTTTTTAGTATTTGATTGTGGTTACAGATGGTATATTTTACTGAGATATAGAATTATAGGGAGATTTGTAAGTTATGTGGTGTTTTGTTTTGATTCTCGTAATATTCGATGATTTTTTTACAATCACATTATCAAGGTATGAGTTTCTCTTCTCGTACTTCTCAAGTTCTTGAACCAGTCCAGTCAGTGCAAGCATTTGTCAGTAATCGTGTAGCTCAACTAACTCAAACTCAAAATAACTCAGGATGAAAATATGTTCGCGTCATAAGAAGTCTACCATTATTATTATGTATTTTGTAAGATAACCTTTGCTAAGCGGCGTTGTTTCTACAATTACAGTTCTAATCTTAAATATTCCTGGCAACACTAGGCCGTTAAAACAAGCTACGCAATAAAATTGCAATGTATACGTTATTCATATAAAACTACGATTATATTAACCTTGTGTAGCAAATGGTCCATTCATGATTGTGCACCGACATATATATAAACACACTAGCGTACATAAATAGTTAAGTAGTCTCTCATATAATAGCTAATGTGAATTGTAATAAAATGTTCGCGGGACGAGCTTGAAGCAAACGGGCTCAGATAGATCTCTATCCGAACTCACGGAATACGCGAGGCGTTGGTTTAGTGTGGATACACCTTTAAAATGATTAAAAAAAATCTTATACAACAATTAGTCGACGAAAAAATTGTGTTTCATTTACCTCATTGGTCGCTGTTCCGATTCAATATAATTATATCTACGAGGAAATATTTGACATTCTAAAAGGGTGGTCGGAGACTCTTACTCAGACTGCACCATACAAACTCAATCATTGTCAATGTTACAGATATACTTAAATAGCAATTTACATACTTACATGACCTAATAAAATCATGGCTTTTCACAATTGAGTAGGTAAAAACAACATAGGACACCGTGCTACAGTAAAACTCCTGTTGCTTCGTGTACGTTGACATGAGTCTGTTCATGCAAGCAGATTACGAGTACAACGAACCTGACATTTCAAACACTGATCTGAAACATTGCATCGGTCAGCCTATTGACACGTAGTAAGGTTAACCTTGGCACCAAAATATAAGAAACAACAGTATATTTATGGCAAGGTCCTCACAAATCCAGCATCCCACATTGCGTGGGCTGTGATACGCCACGTCAGCACATCTGGCACGACTCGCGGCTCCCAATGCTCCTCTGATACTATTGTCATGGGAACTCAGCGCCATATCCGGTGATTCGCTAGAAGATTTATTCTTCATTCATGGGGCCTTGTCTGGTTGGGTTTTAGTACCAAATTATTCAGGAGAATATGCACGTGGCGGTATTCTTCTTCTTCTGTCATTTGACAGTAACTATTGCCTATACCGTGGTAAGGTAGCGAGGACCATAGACATACGGATAGTCAGCCTCACTAGCTAGTGAAGCTGACGGTCTAGGGTGAGCTCGGCGGGCATTTAAGTAACGCCGATTGAATGCTCAAAACATCTACGTATAACCTTTTATTAATTCCATTTTTTTGGTTCCAGGTTGTCGTTGAGTTCAAGGGTGGCACAGTAAGTGGCAAGATGTAAGGGTCCGTTGCGTTATATTTCCGTCAGCACTCATTTTTTTATATTTTTTTTATTAAAATCTCTCTTATAACTATCATTACAGGTATGCCCTAATGCGATAGCTTGCTCTCAAAACTAACTTAAATATAAAACTATGAACAACGTAAAAAATAAACTAGTACTAGGTACTTATCATAGCTTTTGTACTAAGTTTCAACTATAAATCACAATATTTAAATATAAAACAACAACGTTTAGCCTACCAAACCAAAACACAGCAAAACAGTTTAAAGATAGCGGTTCCACTTTCCTGAGTGCAACAGGAACTTTTCAATGTTTATTTTTGACAACTTTTTGCAATGGTATTGCTCATTTTAAGATTTTGTATTTTGCTGTCGTCAATTCTGATTCTGACCTTATCATGCTCAACATCTGCCGGCTAATATTTCGTATCGTATTTTCCAAACTAATATATAACGTTTCAATTGTTTACTGTAACCGAATCATGGTTGTTTTCGTGTGATCTTTCCCGTGACGATACTAATGACTACGACAACTTTTTTATATAATTTAGTCAAGGGTGATCGTGTTAGCGGTACTAAAACTTATTCTTGCTGGCCATGAAACAAGCAGGTTTTTTTTTTTAAATTATTTTATTATTTTCTCTTGTGTAGCAGTTGGAATGACTGATATATGAACACCAACTGCAGAAAGTAGATAACCAAATACCCTCAATACTTCTTAATTTGTTGCATTCCACAGTGTGTACTCAGGTGGTAACTTAAAATATAATGATATCACACACGTGAGGCACAGCTAAATAGTAGAAGAGAGAATGCTTTAATTAAACTGGTTTCACTTAAATCTGAGCTACTTTAGTTATCCTATCTTTAACTTAAATGGTAGGTAACATTATCATACTCTTATTAATATAATAACAATAACAACATAACCAGCTTATAATGATCCCACTTCTGGGACACAGGCCTCCTCTCTGTGAGAGGGAGTGGGCCGTAATCCACCACGCGGGCCCAGTACGGGATAGTAGATGTCACTTATGTTAGATTTTTTTGTTCTAGGACATGCCGGTTTCCTCACAGCACATACAAACATTGGTGATAATTATAGCGCAGCATCTCTAAATAAAAACTAATAAGAGATACCAAGTAATTAAACGCATATCGAAGCATTATTTTTCTCGAAATGTCTGCCAGAGCATCATATAAAAGCCAAAGAAAGGATTTTGAAGTAATGGTGATTTTAAGTACGAGTATCTATCCACGGACCCCTAATCGACCAGGTGTCATTGTAGGAAGTGTCACCCGTTAGTGACCTCTTTCCGGTACTTTTTTACTTTTCACACCATCAACTAATACATGATGGATTTTTAATAAATGTCATCGAAACTGTTCAGTGGACTACTGCAATTATTTGCTTATTACAGATATAGAGTGGCGATGAGCTGGGAACTTTATTATTTTTGGTCTTTTTTTCTGAATCGTGGAACTAAGGTGTCATTATTTCATCAAACAGAACAAGGGGCTATCCAAGGCGTTATATCAATGCTTGTTTGTTTGATTTTGTAAGATAGTTTATAGGTGAAAAGGGTTAGGTTTTGTGATTATTATGAATGTCTTAAAAGTTGGGACGTTATCCTGAATTAAACTGTGAAACTTTGGCAGCATGACAAAGTCCCTCTTATCCTTAAGGCTTTATTTACCAGATATACCCTTACGCCCAAACCCCCAACCCCCACCCTAGTATTCCTTGAAGGGTAAAGCAAAGGCTTTATTACATTGTAATTTAAGTTCTTTTTTTAAAACCTCAGCTAAGTTTGCCAAAGCACTGAGATTGAACGAAGTTCCCTTTGGTAGCCGCGGCAAGATTTATTTTCAAGATTGTAACTTTACTAGTTTTATCTATTTTATATTTCACATAACGATCACCAACTATTTATAAAAAGACATTAACTTTTTAGTTTAAATAAATATATTTATATTCAAACTGTAATGGCAACTGGCGTGGTATCTAGAAAAATATGTCTAAAAATAAAATAAAATAACGAAGAAATTAATACTATCGTGTACGAAAATTGTCTCGCTAATTAACTATAATGATAGCTATTTAAATACCAATATGCGATAGCAAACGCCATTGCGTAATTACTATGTATGAAAAATACGAGTGCCATAATAAATACAAGATTTTTATTCCAACTCCAAAACTGAAAATTATTCAAAAATGGTCCTTAGAGCTTTGGGTTAAGGTTCGAGGAGATTATGATTAGGTTTTTGACGCATATAGAAAATGGTACCAGTGTTGACTCACGAGTAGATAATCAACCATCTCGGTATGTGTTACACACCGTATCAAAAGCTAGCCAACTCGGCCAAAGTTCTAATGCAACAGTCATGTTGGAAGTGGGACCTAGAGGCAGATTTTCATACATTTTTGCCCGTAATTTTCAGTATAACCAACTTTTAATTCGTAATCGATATCATTCTTACTGAAATTGTATCTAAGGACCAAACAGGAATTTAAGAAAAAAGTGTTGTTCAATGTCAAAGTCAAATCGTTTATTTCAATTAGACCATTAAAATCCACTTTAAATAAAATACTTTTACAGCCAACATTCGGTACTAGTGCTCAATTCGCTGGCTATCCTACTGAACCATACATCCCTAGACCCACAGTAAAAAATTATAAGTTAAAGTGCAAAACTAATGCGTTAGCAGATATTGCTATCTTCTCGATTTGTGCGCCACTACCCGCATAAAACCGTTTTTATTAACACACGCTTATCGATTTAACGAGAGCATCTCGGCCGCGTTGACATTTCGTTTCGTTATGGAGCTACTAGTTTTAAATTTTCCTACTTAATGTATGGTAATGGGCGGTTTATCTGTTTGAAGTGAATCAAGGGTGTGTTGGATGTATGTGGATGATGGGATGTTGGATGTGCTAAGTGATTTCGATTAGTTAGCGCTGGTATTTGAGTTAATAAAATGGTGATTGGAATTTATAGCGGTTAGGCGATGTGTCAGTAAATAGATTTGAGCTAAATACATCATATGAACTATAGTTTTTTTTTGTCCTGTGAATCTTTTGATCCATAATCGGAGTTATTTGATACCCTTAATGTTCTGTTACAATTTCCATGTAGAAAAACATTTTAATCCATAATTTCCATACATATAGAAACAGTTCACAATCACTAAACTGTCACGATAAACAACTTTACCCCAACAAACGATGATGATGATGTCTTTTTTTTTTTTTTTTTTTGAGGATGGGAAATCATCAAATGACTCCTCCCGCTCTGGGTGGAGCGGAAGGGAGTGTCAGACTCTTACTGACTAAAACCCACCCGTGTTCCTTCCTTGGCCCTTTATGTTCCGGGTCAGCGGTACCCCTTTTGGATGATCCCGCTTTCCCGGCAGGCTTGGGCCCTAGTGGGCCCCCTCTATGATGCTGACATCTCTTTGAGGCGCGCGTGGAACACGTACGCGCCGTCCAGCACGGGCCTGGTCCTGATCGGACGGTGAGCTACCCATTACTCACCGCCCGCAGGCCCGCGCCTACGGTGGCCGGGAGTCGTCACGCGGCTCCCGACGCCCGGAGCGTCCACCGCGGCGGCTTGGACGGGAGACTCTCTCCCTCTCCCGTCCCGCCACCTCCTTCGCTAGCATGACTGCTTCGCAGAAGGAGGCGACTGCCTCCCACTCCCCCTCGCCCCGGACCATGGCTTGAACCAAGGCCGGGCGTGAGGGGGTGCATGTTGAAGAGCCTCCTCGTGGCGCACCCTGGGCAACGTCGGCTCCAATTGCCCACCACGTCTTGGTGGACAATTGGGGCTGGCGGCTAATCTTCAACAAACGGAGAAAAGTCATGGTTCCAATCACCGATCATGCTTGATGGTCGGTGAAGGGAACCGGGCTACAGACGGTCAATACGTCCACTCCTCCTCTGCTTACAGAGGTAGTTGAGTGGGCGTAGACTGGGAAGGGCCGCCGCTGCGGTGCAGTCGCACCAAAGCGGCGCGTGTTTCTCTCCTTGAGGAGTAGTCCTCGAGGAGAGAATTTTCGGCGGGTTCGCTGAGTCGGGTTAGCCGGACAGCGAACGGAGGCATGTGTAATGCCGCCGCCGAGGGCTTGGCTTAATTGCCTGGCCCAGAGGAAGGCTACCTCTTAGATAAAAAACCACCCAATCCTAAGCTTTGAAGCGCGGTGAGAGGATGAATGGCTGGAGGGAGTCCAGTCGTTAGCGCTTCCCCTGCAGAGCACCTGCCGCACTCTGCAGTATGTAGGCTTACCGGGTATCTAGGCTCTGCCCGGTGGACATTTAGAACCTATATCGACTCGTGGGAATTATATGGAAACAGTTATCAAAAATCAAAAAGCGGAATTGCCGATCGTGTTGGTCGAGCAGATGGGTGTCCTGTCAGGTGCGGTATCAGACTCTGACACCGCATCTGAGAGGATGAGTGTGGCGAGTGTGGCGAGCGTAAGCTCAAAGCGCTCGCGGGCTGAGGAGGAGATGTTTGAGCGTCCTTCAAAATTTTGGAGGAAGTGCTCAAACAAAGAGGACGAGAGGCGCGCGGGGTTGACAGGCCTCTCTTCTAGCGAGGAGAACCTGCCAGCCAAGGCGGGCAGAAGAGGGCGAGGTCGCGCAATCGGTGGAGCGTCAGCTCCTTCGGTTTCGCGCGACTCTCTAGGGCGCTTTCTTAAGCGCCCCAACATGCCGGCACCCAGCGGAGGAAGCGACCCGGGGACCAAGCAGGTGGAGTGCGCTTCTAGCCAAAGCTCCACTTCTTTGGTCACCACAAGGGGGAAGAGTGACCTGGAGCCCCTTGAGTCGGACCTAAGCGGGGGCTCCACTATGTCCCTGCTGGGAGCCAACAAGGCGGAGGCGAACGCCGCCAAGCGGGCGCAAAGGAAGGCTGTCGCGGCTGATGAAGTCAGCGAGTTGGCCCGACAGGCCCGAGAGCGGCGATCCACTCGGATGGCTGCCGGGGGGAGCGTATCGGCGGTGGCGCTCAGCCGCCAAGTTATGGACGGCGTGGATGTCGTCCTGAAGGTTGCCACCAAATCGGGCAGCCTGAAGGGCACGTTCACGCGCGCCCTAAAAGAGGCGGCTGAAGATATCAGGGAGGCGGTTGGGGTCCTCGTTACTCGTACGAGCACGGAGGAGACGGCGAAGCTATGGGAGGAGAATGGCCGTCTCCGATCCGAGTTGGAGGACCTCAAGCGGCAGTTCGCTGCCCAGAGGGCAGCTTCCACGGCCTCCTGCTCCTCTTCCTCCGCAGCCTTGCCGTTGGCTTCATCGGTCCCGCTGTCGACACCTGCACTTGCGGATGCGGAGATCGAAAAGATCGCGCGCATCTGCATGATGCAGTGTGGAAAGATGGTGGGTGCCCGAATGGAGGGCATAGAGGCAAGGCTCCTCCCGGCTGAGACCCTCCGCCCACCGCTCGCTGCGGACAAGCGGAGGAAGGAGGGGACCAAGAGGCCTGCCGAGGGGCCCAGAAAGCCCGTGGAGCGCACGTCCGCGCCCACTGCCCGGACGGCCGCGCCACCGGCAGCCGGACCCCCGCCGACCGCACCCACGGCGACCGCGCCCGGGTCTACCAAGGAGACCTGGACTACGGTCGTCAAGAGGGGCCGCCGCAAGGAGAAGACAGCGCCGCTGGTACCCACTAAAGCACCGGCACCGAAGAAGGCCCAGGGACCGCCTAAGGTCAGAGCCCCACGCTCCGCGGCTGTAGTAATTACGCTGCAGCCCGGAGCCGTCGAAAGGGGCATATCATATAAGGCGGTCCTAACGGAGGCGAGGGCCAAGGTCGCGTTCCCCGACCTTGGCATACCGTCCGGCCTCAGAATGAGGCCGGCGATTACGGGGGCGCGACTGCTGGAGGTGTCGGGTGCCTCTAGCGGCGAAAAGGCGGACATCTTGGCCGCCAAACTGCGAGAGGTCCTCAACCCGGAGGACGTCCGGGTGTCCAGGCCTATGAAGACCGCTGAGCTGCGCATCGATGGCCTGGATGACTCGACGACCCCGGCTGAGGTCGTGGCGGCTGTCGCTCGAGTCGGCGGATGTTCGCCCGATGACGTGCGATCGGGCGAGATTCGCTTTGACGCTTCCGGGCTCGGCGCGATCTGGGTGCGGTGTCCGGTGGCGGCGGCGAACAAAGTCGCCGACGCTGGGCGTCTGTTGGTGGGGTGGGTGGCAGCGAGGGTGAAGCGGCTGCAACCCAGGGCCTTGCGGTGCTACCGTTGCTTTGATATTGGGCATGTCAGAGCACGGTGCACCGCCGAAATAGACCGCAGCGAGCAGTGCTATCGCTGCGGTGAGGCCGGCCACAAGGCGGCCCAGTGCTCCGCGGCGCCAAACTGCAGCCTCTGTACAGCTGCGGGGAGGCCCGCTGGGCACAGAGTGGGTGGAAAGGCTTGTGGCGCGCCCGCCAACAAGAAGAAGAAGAGAGGGGCTGCTAAGGCTGCCGGGGGCTCTTTACCCCCCCCCTCAGCCTGGCTGCCCTTCGGCCGACTCCCGGCCTCAGAATGGTGCGGAGGGAATGGATTGCGCATAATTGCGCTCTACCATTTCCTCCAAGGCAATATCAACCACTGTGCCAGAGCTCAGGATCTCTTGCTCCAGAGCATGGCAGAGTGGTCGATTCACGTGGCTGTGGTCGCCGAACCGTACTTTGTCCCCCCCAGGGATAACTGGGTGGGAGACCTGGACGGTTTGGTGGCCATCATTGGCGGGGCTCTTGTCAACCCGTCCCGAGGTCACGGCTGGGTAGCCGCCCTCGTGGACGGCATTGTTATGGTTGGGGCGTATTTTTCGCCCAACAAGAGTCTCGCCGACTTCGAGAGGTTCCTTGTCGAGCTGGGTGCCGTCGTGGGCCGACTCCACCCTCGCCCTGTGCTGTTGCTGGGGGATCTCAATGCCAAGTCTGTGGCGTGGGGATCTCCTGTGACCGATGCTAGGGGCGAGGTGCTGGAGGAGTGGGCGGTCACGACTGGCTTGACCGTCCTAAATCGGGGCTCGGTCCACACATGCGTGCGGCAGCGGGGCGGCTCTATAGTGGACGTCTCGTTCGCTAGCCCTGCTGTCGCGATCCGTGTCCGCAACTGGCGTGTCGCCGTGGAGGTGGAGACGTTGTCGGATCACCGATACATCCGTTTCGACGTCTCCGCCCAGACCAGCGGCGGCCGCAGTTCGATGGCCCCGCGAATGGACGGTCCGCGCTGGGCGCGTAAGCGCATCGACAGGGAGCTTCTCGAGGAGGCCGCTATTGTCCAGGCCTGGTTCCGGGAGTCGGCAACAAACGGACCCGTCGACGTCGAACAGGAGGCGCTGTGGTTCCGCGGGGCGATGACGCAAATCTGCGACGCGTCCATGCCCCGGGTCCACGCACAGTCAGCAAGGCGCCAGGTGTACTGGTGGACCGCCGAGATCGCGCAGCTGCGCGTCGCGTGCGTGGCGGTTAGACGTCAGTACACCCGATACCGGAGGAGACGTCGTCGGGTCCCTGACGAAGAAGCCGCGCTGTATGAGGTGTACCGCGCGGCGAAGGAGGCTCTGTGGCTGGCCATCGGCGAGGCGAAAACGCGAGCCAGGGAGGAGATGTTGGAGACTCTAGACGGGGATCCGTGGGGGCGCCCTTATCGCGCGGTCCGAGGGAAACTTCGAGCCGCGGCGCCCCCACTTACGGAGAGTCTCCAACCCGAGCTGCTGGAGGAAGCAGTCGCAGCCCTCTTCCCAGCGAGAGCGGAGCACAGTCCGCCGCCGATGGCTGTGCCCACAGCCGCAGAGCCTACAAGAGAGAACGCCATCAGCGTCCCAGAGGTGACACAGGCAGAGATGGGGGCAGCCGTGATGCGGCTCCGGGCCAAGAACGTGGCCCCGGGGCCCGACGGGATCCACGGCTGCGTGTTAGCCCTCGCTCTGAAGGAGCTTGAGCCCCAACTGAGAGGACTCTACACAGCGTGTCTTGAGCGGGGCCAGTTTCCCGCTTTGTGGAAATCTGGTCGTCTGGTCCTGCTCAGGAAGGCGGGGCGACCTGCCGACTCGCCGTCCGCGTACCGGCCCATAGTGCTGCTAGACGAGGTGGGTAAGCTGTTTGAGCGTATTATCGCAGCCCGCCTCGTCAGCCACTTGTGCAGAGAGGGGCCGGACCTGGACGACAACCAGTTTGGTTTTCGGCATGGGCGCTCCACCATCCACGCTGTGTCGCGGGTGAGAGTCCTGGCGGAGGAAGCGGTGTCCCGGGGCGGGGTGATGTTGGCGGTGTCCTTGGACATCTCCAACGCCTTCAACACCCTGCCCTGGAGTTGTATTCGGGAGGCACTGCGCTATCATCGGGTGCCTCCCTACCTCCGCCACATCGTTGGGGCTTATCTGTCGGAGAGGTGTGTCACCTACGTGGGTCGTGATGGCGGAAACCAGCGCCGCATGTCGTGCGGTGTTCCGCAGGGTTCGGTCCTAGGGCCGCTCCTGTGGAACATCGGGTACGACTGGGTGCTGAGGGGCGAGCTCCAACCGGGCGTAGACCTGACGTGTTATGCAGATGACACGCTAGTCACTGCCCGGGGGAGCTCGCATAGGGAGGCAGCGTTGCTGGCGACGGCTGCGGTGTCACAGGTGGTGGGCCGCATACGTTGCCTAGGCCTGGAGGTGGCCCTCAGCAAGTCAGAGGCCATGGTTTTTCATGGCCCCCGGCGGGCGCCGCCACCCGGCTCACACATCGTGGTCGCGGGGGCTCGGATCGCTGTCGAGTCCACCATGAAGTATTTAGGATTGGTGCTCGACAGCCGGTGGAACTTCGAGCCCCACTTCCGACGGCTGGCGCCCAAGTTGCTGGGCGCGGCTGGCGCGCTCGCGACGCTGCTTCCCAATCTGGGGGGCCCGAGCGCCGTCTGTAGGCGGCTCTACGTGGGGGTCGTGCGATCCATGGCCCTGTATGGGGCCCCGGTGTGGGCCTCTGACCTGACGGCCGGCAGCATCGTAGTTTTGCGAAAGCCGCAGAGGGCGATGGCCGTCAGAGTCATCAGGGGGTATCGCACGATCTCTTACGAGGCGGCTTGCGTACTGGCCGGATCCCCGCCCTGGGACCTCGAGGCGAAAGTACTCGCGTCATTGTATCGGTGGCGCGAGGAAGCGAGGGCGCGGGGCGAGGGACCGATGCAGCGGCACATGGAGCTGCGTCGGTCTCAGCTTCGCGAGGTCCTGGTGGCGGAATGGCGGGACAGGCTTTCTCGGCCTACCGCCGGCCTCGTCACCATCGAGGCGGTCCGGCCGGTACTCGAGCGCTGGCTCGGGAGAAGGCACGGCTCCCTGTCGTTTCGGGCGACGCAGGTGCTCTCGGGGCATGGTTGCTTCGGGAAGTACCTGTGTCGCATAAACAGGGAGCCGGACGCCCGGTGTCACCACTGCGTCGACTGCCGAGAGGACACGGCGCGGCATACGCTGGCAGAGTGTGCCGCTTGGGAGGAGCCGCGCCGTGCCCTCATCTCAGAAGTAGGCAGTGACTTGTCGCTGCCGGCCGTAGTCGAGTCGATGGTCGGCAGCGACGAGTCCTGGGACGCGGTGGTTTCCTTCTGCGAGACCGTCGTCTCGCAGAAGGAGGCTGCGGAAAGGGAGAGGGAGATCTCGTCCACTCACCCGGCCCGCAGAAGGCGCACCGGGCGTCGGCGGAGGGCGGACAACGCCCTCTTCCAGCCCCCCTAAATGGGTCCAGGGGCGACGGACTCGGGGACGTCCGTCGCCCCCCATACATCAGGACCCGAGGTGGCGGCGCGTAGTGTTCCACGCGCGCCCCTTTTAGACGTCGCGGGGGGAGTCAAACACCTCACTCCCCCCCCCAGACCCGAAGAGGCCCGCAGCGGCGGGCCGGCACCAGTCGGGGGTTGCGGAAGGATCGTACGTTCCCGCGACCCCCGGCGTAGGTGTGAGATGGAACACCGGGGTGGTTTTTAGTCAGTAAGAGTCTGACAGACCCCGCCGCCCGCCCCAGGGCGGCGGACATCCATGAGGATTTTCCACCCCGGAAACAAAAAAAAAAAAAAAAAAAAAAAAAAAAAAAAAAAAAAAAGGCCGGGCGTGAGAGATCGCCGCCGCTGCCGATCGCCTCTACGAGGACACGGCGGTGCTCCGCCCATGCAGGGCAGGCCCCCACCGTATGCTCCACCGTGTCCTCGGGGCGATCATCGCAGTGGTGACACCCGGGCGTTTCCTCCCGCCTGATGATGTGCAGGAACCTCCCGAAACTTCCGTGTCCGGTGAGGACCTGCGTCAGGCGGTAGGTGAGGACGCCGTGACGCCTCTCTAGCCACTCCTCAAAGAGGGGTCTTACCGCCGCTATCGTGGCGTGCCCTGCGCTGGGTTGCGACAGTCGCTCTTTCCATGCCGCCATGAGATCGCGCCGGAGGTCCGTCCGCTCCGCCGCGATTTGCCGCGGAAGCGGGGTTTCCCCCCGGCGTAGTGCCTCCGCGCGCCACTCATACAGGCGCGCGAGGACTATCGCCTCCAGATCCCACGGCGGCAGTCCGGCAAGGAGGCTTGCCGCCTCGCCCGAGATCGTGCGGTAGCCCCGGATCAGCCTTACGGCTACCACCTTCTGGGGCGCGTTCAGATAGTGGGCGGCTCTCCGCCGCAGTGAACGCGCCCACACCGGGGCCCCATATGTAGCCATGGACCGCACGACCCCCGCGTAAAGCCTCCGGCAGGAGGCGTTTGGACCCCTCAGGTTGGGCAGGAGCCGCTTGAGGGCGGCCCCAGTCCGTTCCAGTTTGGGGGCCAAACGTCGGAAGTGCCCAAACGTCGGAAGTGCATGATGATGATGTCTTAATTAGTGACAACACAGCGTCTCGGAACGTCATTGTCATTGTTTTCATTAAGAAGGAACCACAAAACAAAACACCATAAAACCATTCACACAAAACACCATTGGCCATCATAAATAATTCAAACAACATTGGAATCGTGAAATGGAGCCAATCAAGCGGAACAGTCGTACTGAAGCCGTTGACGACACTACTAATATTATGACATTTTTCAATAGGTATAATAACAATATAGCCTTAATAAGACGTCGTGAAGCATAAGAACGTCCCATCACGACAATGTTAGGGTGAGTGCAGAGAGGTACGGAATTTTAATATTGTGGTAAATTTTATGGGGCGAGGCGTGTGTTGTAAGTTATATAGAAGCTGGAAGAAAAAACTTTGCCGTGTAGTTCTTGTGAATTATGATTTTCTAGGTGTCAAAAAAAGTTTGGTTTCTTTGAAGGATAAGGTCAGAAATGAAATTGTCTGAAAAAGAATCGGAGTTACCGACATAGCTTGCAGAGTAAGCAAGCTGAAGCGGCAGTGGGCCGGCCATGTTTGTCGAAGGACCGATGGCCGGTGGAGCAGACGAGGCCTGGAGTGGAGACCGTTTATCGGCGTGGGACGCCCCACAGCTAGATGGACCGACGACCTCAAGAAAGTGGCTGGGACAGACTGCATGCGGAAGGCGGAGGACCGGGTGTTGTGGCGCAGCCTGGGAGATGGCTATAACCACCCATTGGTGGTCCATTGACTATGATAGGCTGAGTTGATTGATTGAGGTGTCAAAAAATATGATTAGGAAGTGAAACTTTGATGAGTTGGCTGATAGAAGCATTGTAACATTTGGAGTATAAAATTATCCTGACACTTTTCCATTGAGCTTGATGTGTATAAAATGTTACCATAAAACGTATCAATGATCAAAGAGCTACCTATCTATATGTTTGATAACGCTATATCTAGAATAGAATAGAAAAGCTATATAGAGAATGCTCGCGGTGGCTCGTACAGATGGTTTCCATACCATCGAGCGAAAGAAAGCGGCCTCTATACTACAGTGCCTGCATAATAGTGACAACAGCATTCTGAAAATGATTGCTACCAGGGCGGACTGTCCCTTTCACGGACACTGGGTGGCGACAGTCATAGGACTGAATAAATAATAAATTTGCGAAAACTAACAATACTAACCTATTTACCTAAGCACTATTGTTACTAACAGCAAAATACTAAGAAAATTGTGAAACTTAGTCTGAAATAAAGATTTATTATCTAGCCAAAAACTTTTGTCTCTTCTGAAAACTGGTTTTAAAACACAAATAGTGCTAAAAGTATCAAGGTCAAAGACACAAATCACCAATACTTTTACCAAGAAGCCAATTATCATTACCAATTAGATTAATCAATCATTGTGAACCTTGCCTTGTTGAGCGGTTTTCAAACGCCCCCTGCGATCCCATAGTAATTCCAATTCAATATTTGAACGACGCTCTGTCAACGTTACCTTTAAGATGGTTGCAAGCAAAGCGTTTTGAACGCGTTGTTACTGCGATTATAGAAATTGTGTGCGTGAGCGATATTATTATGACGATGACCTGACATTGTGTAGGACGAGCATACTCTTTAACATGCTCGTTCTGTGCGCAAAACTAAACGAAATATTTGGAGTTTTGAAAAATTGAGCCTTCGCGGGACGCCTGGCAGATGTGAAACATCGAATAACATTACCATCATTATCAAATACCATAACTATGAAAGAATGGTTTAATAAAAGACACATCAAAACTAAATATGGCATAATCAAAAAATAAATATCCGTTTTTTTTTTGACAAATAAATTGTTCTTTATTTAAAATATAGCGTGGCGACGCGTCGCCACGACATGCGTCACCACGCCAGCAATCGATTTTACGTGCGGCTATTATAGATGTTTTACATCAAAAACTCCAAATACTTAGTTTTATTTACCTAGACCTAGAGCTAGTTTTAGTAGACCTTAGAGCAAATGGTACGCTTTCAACCAATAAAAAAGCGTTGGGAAGAACCCAATGAAATTATGTCAGTACTATTTCGCAGCTGTCACAACTGTGAAACAGCACTGCACTGAACTGCAGTGTGTACAGTATGATAGATCCTAGGAATCAACTATGTAGAACAGAATACATTATTAATGTTTACATCCGCAGAAATAGGATCAATAGTTTCACTAACACAATCGCAATAAAATTATTTCAAATTGTGATCTTAGATAGTTGATGTCCACGATGCTAGATGCAAAGATGCAAGGAGCTTGACCAGCCTGTTGTCAGAGAACCAGCGTTTCAACCGCGCGTCCAACCCGCCATCTTCCAACCCCCTTACGGCGGTTGTCGTGCGCCGGTGCAACGATAACACGCTCCTCGCCAACAATCGTGCGACATTCCACTACTAAAGCGTTATAACTCATGAATGTTTTAATACTCCAAGTCCGCATCCGATCCCGATAATTTATTATGCTCCTCAGCTATTTTAAATAAACGGGAAGCTTTGTTTCGCTTTTAAATTTCAAGTTTTGCTGTCTCTCATGCTCCGTTTTGGTGAGGAGGTTAAGTCATTCAGTGTTTTGTTGCTGGGGAGCTTAAAGTGCCACTTCATCGCAGCTGTGAATACTAACACCTGGTTTTTTGATTGAAAATTTGTAGTTGAGAATTCGTAAAACTCTACTTTAGCATTACTTAAGGTGAGTATTTCGATGAAGTCCGCGATACAAATTACTTACGGTTTTTGCAAATTGCAGCGCTGTCTGATGCTGCATAATAATATGTTAAACAACATTCAATACGCAGTGATCACGTTAAAATAATGACTAAATTACTTTGTAAGTAATTTAAAACATCATAGCTCTCGAAAATGTATTCGATAAATAACTTTTTTCCATGCAATTATAATTTTGAGAGCTATTGAGTAATGCTAAAGTAGAGTTTGACAAGTTCTCAACATTCAATTATCAATTCGGAACCCGGGTTTTGTGACGGTCAAGGGCAGCTTGAAGTGTCGTTTTAACAGATGTTGTGAAAGAAAATTCAGAGTTACAAAGAATGAGGTCAAAACCAGCAAATCTCTACTTCGTAGAAATCTTAAATTCATGGTCAGACAATGCACACCCTCAAGGGCTCGGCTGCTCTGACTTTAAACCAAGTAGGTACCTAACTCTACGTTTGAAAAAACGTTTTCTACAGTATCTGTTAAAGGCGCATAATGCCGTAAGAAAATTACATAGTCACAGAACCATTAATGAAAAAAAAAACAAGTACACACAGCAGCAGGTCAAGTTACCACAAACTGTCAAATTTTCTCATTCGATTTAGAACAGGTTTAAAATCATTTGGAGAAAATTTACAGTTTCGTTAGGTTATAACTTGATGTGCTGGCGACTGTACATACCTGTTTTCGACGTTTTGAAAACTCCGTTGAGTTCAAGTAATTCATGTAAAAACTAAAATGTACGCAAAAATTGGTGAAAAAGCAACTGCCATAATTTCTTTGTATTCAACTTTTTTTTTACATTACTTACATTTTACGTTACAATCTAAAATATATATTACTCTTATTTGATAAGAGACCGAGACTCATACAATATATTTGGGTGATAAACAAGAGAAGATGGCTCAATAAATTTTCATATCATGAATTTTACGACGCTTGATTTTCAAAGGATTGGGCACTTTTAAATAAATTAGTTTTCAGTAGCATCATTATTTGTTCATGAGCCATAAAAAAACTATCAGTTTAACATCCAAAATGGGGCAGATCTTTCACGAAAAGCAATTTTTGGGCGAGAGATATAAATTTCCGAAAAAACTTGAAATTTGAAAACAAACAAATTTTAAAGTTGTCGCGGACAAATTTGTTGCAAATCAGCTCTAGTGCAACCCATTTTAATTCGTATATTCCAGATTAAAAAGATAAAAATAAATGTAGTTGTTGTAGTTTTTGATCAAAATAAATGTTTATACGCTAACAATATTTTAATCCAAATGTGCTTTATGTGCTAGAAAATTATATATATAACCACAAGATAGATGTACAATATTTTTACAGATTCTTGATTTGTTTTCTTTAATTGGATGAAAGAAAATAGCAAGGTTCAAATATTACACGTTTTACTTTAAAACGACCCACGTATCCAACATAATTACCTCAAAATGGTGAAGGCAAGTGATGGAAAGTGTGTGCTCCATATACGGTATTAAATTTATTCACGGAATCGACACGTGGTTATGTGAGTTAGAACCGTTTAAGGGAAAAGTGGTCCTTTTATTCGGAGTGCGCAATGCAAGCAAGCGCCTGGGCGTTAAAGGCGCCACAACCAACTACCGTTTTATAGAGTGGAAACTAGTTTATGTTATTCAATCGTCGTATTGAACCAGTAGCTGTCACTATTAGGCAACGTTTGCTATTTGTTGCTTGTAAAATATAAACGAGTTAAATCCCGAAGCGAAATTATTTCTATACTTATCTATCAAAATAATAACACAAATTCTGGCAACAAAAAATAATAAACTGAAATTGTCGCATCAAGTATTTTTCTTTAAACAGTTTTAAGAAGAAATCAGTTGAGGTAATTGTTCCCAAAATAATATAATTTGTGTTCCACTCTGCTTTCTATGAGGTAGGTAAATAAATAACACAAACGACATTTATAGCAGGCCTGCTATCTTCGAAGGGTTGGGGAGAGGTGTACTTAAAGTACACCCACATTTCAGAGGTGTAACTATAGTACACCCACATTTCAGAGGTGTAACTATAGTACACCCACATTTCAGAGGTGTAACTATAGTACACCCACGTTTCAGAGGTGTAACTATAGTACACCCACATTTCAGAGGTGTAAATATAGTACACCCACATTTTAGAGATGTAACTATAGTACACCCACGTTTCAGAGGTGTAACTATAGTACACCCACATTTCAGAGGTGTAACTATAGTACACCCGCATTTCAGAGGTGTAACTATAGTACAGCCACATTTCAGAGGTGTAACTATAGTACACCCACGTTTCAGAGGTGTAACTATAGTACACCCACATTTCAGAGGTGTAACTATAGTACACCCACATTTCAGAGGTGTAACTATAGTACACCCACATTTCAGAGGTGTATCTGTGTACACCCACATTTCAGAGGTGTACTTATAGTACACCCACATTTCAGAGATGTAACTATAGTACACCCACGTTTGGTCAGCTATGTCTAAGTCTCAGGAAATAGGAGCGAGTCTATTGTCATCAACCGGTCACTAATCCAGACTGCGGGCTGATACCAAGAAGTTCCTGATGGGGAAACCCAATTACACTTTGCTTGACCTGGGAATCGAATCCAGGAACTCATTTCAGCAGTAGCTCGCGACCACTAGTCCAACGAGGCTAACGACTAATTAATTGGCCATAATTATTGAAAAGGATCTGATATTGTTTGTATCACAATTTTCTCCTGACTATTTATTTATTTCTTATCTGACATAAAACATAGTATATACTATTCTTATCAAATCCCATTTATACAAAAAACATCTACAGTGTACCCTCTTTTTTTCCGTTTCAGACTTATTGGCAGTATTTAATCTCAGCGCTCGGCTATCTGGCTGAGTGTTATCGGTTGATCCGCAATATATCGACGCCATTACGGCTAGTCTTGTCATGCTATTAAATAAGTAAAGTAAGTCTGTTTTTTAGTCTAGAGGCTAAGGTCTGGTCACTATTTACTTCGCCGGTCTGGTTTTTACATGGCGTCTAAGGGGCGCCAGGAAAGGAACTTCATGACGCTTCTGTTATAATCATTTGTCTTTTTTTTAACCTAAATCTCATCTCTCTCTCTATCAATTTTAAGTAATGCCTTGGTAAGTGAGAGCCTTGAAATAAAGTGACATTCGCTCAAAACATTACCTGACACTTTTTCAAATCCAAAATACCCATTGAAATCCAACGCAAGCGAATAATCAGTAAACTTTCATAAATGAAAACTCCGGTGTGTTGATTGCACCAACAGGCAATTCAAGAAGAGTTTGTAGCGATTATAAAAGGTATGCAGGTGTATATAAGGTCCTGCGAGTCGAACGCACGTCTCTTAATCCGCTCCAACTTCTAGCCATAATGTCTCCATAATTAGCTTTCAATTTAGTTACCTTTGTGTCAGTTAATATCTGTTCTGTTTGTGCAAGTTTGTCCTTCGTCTCTTAACGTATTTTGTTTGTGTAATTTATAATAAGGAAGCGCCGAGGTAGGCAGTAATACAAGTGGTATAACTTTACTAGACTTTTATTGTACACAACCCCGTAACACTTCAAGTTCATGGAAAATACACTTTAGCCGCACAAGGATGTCATATTCAGTGGTGGGCTTTTTACCAAAATATCCGCTGAGCATAAATTAATTTACCTATTTTCAGTAAGCAAAATACTCAATCAACCATCACTCACAGAAAATACTCCTCAAAAAATAAATCCTAGCTTAAAATAATTCTTTAAATAAAACTAAGAAATTGTGAACAATTCTCGCACATAGCGCGGAGCGTGTCTTCGCTCCCTGTATGGATGGTATCGGGGTTCGATTCCCGGTGAATGGGCAATGTTCCATTCAGTGCACACCCGTCTCTCAATACACGCTATGTCGTTTTGTTTGTCCGTTGGACTGTTGGTTTAAGTTATAAGAGGATGGATGAAAAAAATTTGTGAAAAGCTTGCATTTAGAGCTACTGCTACTGAGCATTCCAAACTCAAAACTATTAACCTGAATCGGGAATTGAACCCAGGACGCCATGCTCCAGCAGTCGAGCACTAGACCAACAAGATTGTCAACAAAACGATACAATAATATTTTTCTGTTCAAGTCTGGTACATCATTTTATTAAACACCACGTTTTAAGATCTAAGAGGAGGGCGATAAAAGAAATCCAAGCAATTTAGATAAAATATTTAGTCTCCTAGAAATCAAAACCTGCCACCCTGAATTCAAAAGCCACCAACCTTAATATACAGACTCATTTCCCAAAGCATCCTATTACGTTCTGAACTCATTACTGTAGCTCATAAATAACAAGTTAGTTCTAGCTCTAACCTTACCCATTTATGTGGCATAAAATCAGGGCTAAGTCTGAGCATGGAGAATTTAACGAGCCTCCATTTTGTTATGATATTTAGCTTTTGTGGAGTTGTGGGATTGGGCGATGTGTGGGGTATCTCGGGTAAAACGGTGTTTTGTACTTTGGAGATTTGAAAAAAGGTTATGAAGAAGCTCAGGTTTTCACTTTAAATGATGAGGCGCTCTGTAGGTACCGCAGCGCACACACAACGACAGTAATTAGTTATTTAAAGTAATCAATAATCGAATAAAGAATTGTCAATTAATATTACGTCACAGCTCTCAAATAAACTATGGACCTGATGGTCAAAATTGTCATAAATCTATGAACAAAATTGTGCGAAACATCTTACATACCTACATTGCTTCTTCCAGAAATTCCATAATTTAGTTTACCCAAGGCAAAAAAAAATGGAAGGTACTGAGGATATGACTCTGTGCTAAACAGTTCACCTCTATTCTTTTTACTTGTGTTACAAAAGTCAACTAAGACGGCAACAGCGTCCTTCTAGTAAATACATATCTACCACCTGCCATCACCAACTGATTGTCTGCCAAAAGTGGTGATCATAACAACCCAATCGACAATTATAATTAAAATAGTTATCTTCGGATTCCATTTTATAGGCGGATGACTCAACAATCCGATCGCAACACATGAAGTAAAATATAACGCTCAACAAGTCGACGGAGGTTATTATACAATTTAGCCCGTATAGTTGGTATCTGGGCTGCTTTGAATTTGTTACAAGTTCACGTATATCTGGAGGTGAAGAGCGATGAAAGTAAAGGGATGTGCTTGTGTGGGAATACAGCTTTCCAAAACTGTATTTTATTGTCAAACCTAGAAAGCACTATTGAGGGTTTAAGGATCTAGAACTTATTCACTACTGTCAATGATAGACACCTAATTATCTATTATCGAGGGCAACAGGGCACCACTGAAGTACAGTACAGTTTGAAGTTCTACCAGTGACAAAGCGGTTGTTTGCAGCTTCATTATCCTTCTTTCCAAGGTTATCTTGGAAATCAATACTACGTAGAAAAAAACGTCCCCGAACATATCCTGAACTTAAAGGTTTTAAGTTACCAAGACACAGTGAGTAACATTAGTTAGTAATGCCCTAAATGTAATCTTTGTGATAAGAAGGCTTCGCCTGAATTACAGTAGGACCATAATATTATGATTCTTATAAATAAAAGAACATCCTCACATTCACAACTCCTGCGCACGTATTAGCGATGCGCCTCGTCCGGCCCACGCTCGGAAAAGGGCACAGATGATCGTCGAACTCACGCCCCTCCGAACTGTGTCGATAATAACTCGTAGCTGCCTCTAATGTTATGCCCTAGTTTCGTTGGATGTACCGGGATTCCGTGTGTGAGGGAAATGGGCGTAACAGATTATTGGAAGGGTTATTACTATGTGAAACTATCCGGTCATTGTAAAGGACGGAGCTGTTCATATAGCACATCGAGTTTTCAAAAAAGTCTGGCTTTGTAGTGCGTCTTCCGTAACTTATTCCCACCTCATACAAAGTACAAATAATTCAGGAAGGCGTTGTCAAAATGCATGGAGGACTGAGTCAAGGTCGTCATCGTTTTTAAGGATGGACCTCACAGAAAGATAGATCTCCCATCGAGACCAAGCGTTATCTTTAAATGCTACGATAGGTATGCTACAGTATGACTTGGTTATGTGTGCTTTGCCTAAGCACGAAGTCATTCGTTTCGACCGAAGTTACGAATTTTTGTTTCTCCGTATCACTTACGAACACTGACAAAACGATTTGATAGTCTGTTGTCCTTATTCCCGATGTGTATTTGCCCGTCTGAAAAAGTTAATTAATGGGGTGTAGGGCTCACTTCCAAGTGTCAAACTATTTTCGGACTGGCCCGTAACTTCGTTGACGGACTTAGAGAGTAGGCCCCCTGCAGCTTAGTGGAAACATGCGAACTTAGTCTGGTTCCGGTCAATCGGACGACGCTCTAGAGAGGTCTACGTCCAGCATTGACCATCTTTCCGCTGAAATAATGATAATGAGCATAATAGAGGTACGAGGAACAGGGTGTAAAGTTCACTCATACCTCCATAGAAAAGGGAGGATCCTTCGACCAGACGGGTGTTGCGTCTGGTGGGCAAATGCCCAATGACTGATGTCGAGAAGTTGTGTATATGACAGTCGCGCGGTAAACTCTGCTTGCGCGATGCAGGATTTGCGTGACGTCAGTATGACGCGCAGCTTGCATGTGGCGATGTAGATACTGCTACAAGTCAGTTCAAGTTTGTATAAAAAAAACAGCTTATTCATTTTCTTTTTTTGAACACAGCAGAAGTTACTTACCCAATTGGTACTAAGTCCCAAGACTATTACTTCAGTCCACTTTACCCATGAAAACTCAACCACACATACAAAGTAATTAACATTTAATTACGTCAAAACAATTCTCGGAGCTCAACGTACACTGGCGATGGTCCGAAGGCCGTACATTGTTGGTTCTACACCAGTCGCCTCTCACGGTCCCCTGACCTCTGGGTTCACGTGGGCAAATGAAATCAGATGCATCAATCATTTTACAATCACGTGCATATATTGTGTGCAGCATTATGTTGGTGCTCGGTGGTTTCATTTAGGTACTTATTATGTTACGATGGAGGTAAGATGAGTTGGTGGAGTAATGAAGGAGGATTTTGTAGCGCAGTCAAAGGATCGGTCTGAAAAATCTATATCTATGTTACATACATATAAATTAAAGTCACTTTTCGTGTCTGTCTGTGTAACTGCATTGTGCTTCGAAACTACGCAACAGATTTAATTCGGTTTTCACCATCATTTCGAGAAATTATTCCGGTCAGTTTTCGTGTCTAATACATTGATAATAAACTTACGTATAGTAAAGAACTATAACAATTTGTGAAGTCGTAAACACCGTGCGAAGCAGAGACGGGTCGCTAGCAAGATAATAATGTTATCTAGAAGCTCTGTTTAAAAAGTTTGTACTTTAAATGCGAGAGCTTTTCTGCGCTTTGACTGATCCTTGGTCTGAAAATAAAGCAAACATCTAATTGAATTAGTCTAGCCTTAGTTTGGTTAGTGTTCAGCTTAGGCCGACGATGGCCTGGGTTTGGTATTATGAATAATGGTTCAATTTAATGTTGAAAGGGCACATATACAAAGGTCAGAATAAAATGGTCCGGGTAGCAACAAACCGAAACAATTTTGAACCCTATTTTAAACATCTGATCAATCTCAACATTTTTTGCATCATCTGAATAAAAACATCACGTAATACACAAAACAACCGAAAATTAACCCAACAAAATCATAAAACACTTTGGCAACTGAAAATTGTCCAAATTACATATCAATTTCAGAGACAAACGACATTCGCACATTAGTATCTCGTGCGACAAAATTAACGCATTTGCGACACAAAAATGCGATCGCAAGGTCGCACGAACCTTGTGGCGTCGCAAACGGATGTTGCGACTAGACAAAAAGTTGTGACTTGCATTATATACGAAATTGGGGTCAGTAGGGTCATGTAATTAGTTGTGGTTCGCTTGCCACTGGGAAGTTGGATGCTGGTTGATCATTTTCATTATGAGTGCTAAGTAAATAAACATGAACTGGTAAAGGGTGGCGTCTATTAAAGATTCCATGGACAACAGCCTACCGCACAAATGTCTCGATCCTTAAACAACTAAAATTAGAGAAAGCACAACAACTATCTTCAACCTGCCTGCAACGTGTCGTGAGATACCTCAGCAACATTGCCGGCAGAGGTACCCGACAATATGGAAGGTCTAATGTTGCCTGGAAAAATAGAAGGCAGAAGAGCTAGAGGCCGAAACCCAAAAGGTGGTCGTATCAAATATCCGAGAAATATTGGAAATACCCCTCAGAGCCGCACTCCACCAGGTCAGTGATCGTAACAGATGGAGAGAGACCGTTAATAATTTAAAACAGAATCACGATGCTCAACAGTGAGAGAGCGATTGAGAGGAAGAAGTAGATTTTTTTCACTGTAATTCATTCTATCAATTATCATTTAAATATCTCAACCAAAAGGCGCCATTGCTAGACATAGGCCTCCCTTAAAGGGGACTACATGACGTAAACGCAAGTTTTATAATGCAAAAAGTATATGATCCACTGCAATAAACAAAATCAGAAAAATATATGATATTCTTCAGGATATATGCAAGTTAGATAGTGTGTTAAAAACATAATACAACTAATTTGGTACGATAGAAAAAAGTCACGAAGATACCGCAAAAAACTTCTTTTAACGATTAAAAACGACACTAATATACATGCAATCATTCTGTTTTTTTTTTTCAGATTGTTCATCAAGCAACATATTATGTATTAACGTGATAGTGTTTTAATTTTTTAGTCCATTCATTAGATGTTTTGTAAATAGAGAATTGCTTCATATTTGTCAATATATTACCAGCTTTTCGTCATCGCGCTTTTCTTTATTTTCTGTACAGTCCGACAGTGACCACACTTTAGCTGTTTTCAGCCCCATAAGAGTCTCCAATACCCAACTATAAGGCTTATTGCAGCGCCCATGTTCTGCAGATATCATAATATACGATTTTTCTAAGGACATGAAGAAATGAAAATACTTAATCTAATCTCACACACCGTTGTTTCTTATTACCAACACATACGGCGCACCCGGTTAGACTAGAAGCTGACCGCTACAAAGTTGAGAAGAGGCAGGCAGATGATTATATTACTATAGCGTGAGTTTATTGGCCTTTTCGTGGGTCGTGTGTTTCCCAGAAAGATAATATTTGCACGAAACTGAAAAGACAAAACAAAAAATATGAAAACGAGAATGATGGAATGACTTTAATAATATATTTTTTCGACGCAGTCTGTCCTGAAAGGTCATTTGGAACACATTCAACCTCAGTACCGCACAATTATCCAAATCTCAACATTAGCAGAAACACGCTAAATTCATTACAGAAATAACACAATCTTCATTATCCTGGGTTTTAAATCGCTACATTATTGTTAATAAACATACAAGGTTGGCTGTAAGTATACCATTATGTCACTGAATAGAAACATACAGAAGCTAAACAACTTATGCCCAGCATGCACAGAATGGAACAGCTTTTTTGAAAAACCTAAAAATAATCACATTGTACCTTTTTAATTTCCTAATCATATCACAAGGCGACTAAAGGCGACGCTCCGGGCGTCGGGAGCCGCGTGACGACTCCCGGCCACCGTAGGCGCGGGCCTGCGGGCGGTGAGTAATGGGTAGCTCACCGTCCGATCAGGATCAGGCCCGTGCTGGACGGCGCGTACGTGTTCCACGCGCGCCTCAAAGAGATGTCAGCATCGAAGAAGGGGCCCACTAGGGCCCAAGCCTGCCGGGAAAGCGGGATCATCCGAAAGGGGTACCGCGGACCCGGAACATAAAGGGCCAAAGAAGGAACACGGGTGGGTTTTAGTCAGTAAGAGTCTGACACTCCCTTCCGCTCCACCCAGAGCGGGAGGGGCCATTTAATGATTTCCCATCCTCAAAAAAAAAAAAAAAGGCGACTAAAAATATTGCAATACTAGTAAAAGGCTATCCTTTTAGTAATTTCCGTTGCCAAACAATGAGGAATTGTTAAAAGTTATATGCCTGCGATGTCTCGGGCACCCGAGTCTTATAAACTGTACAACAATTATTACTGTTTGTCGATAGCATAGTTGATGATAGCAGGGATAAAATATGAATAATTGATACTTTTACTAAGGAACTCCACTACTCAAATACCACTCTTTTATTGCTCATATACACGAGCGGCATGTTGCAAACGGCAGAGGCAACTGCAGCCGTCGATGCGACTACGGCTGAGGCAACTGCAGCCGTCGATGCGACTACGGCTGAGGCAACTGCAGCCGTCGATGCGACTACGGCTGAGGCAACTGCAGCCGTCGATGCGACTACGGCTGAGGCAACTGCAGCCGTCGATGCGATTACGGCTGAGGCAACTGCAGCCGTCGATGCGACTACGGCTGAGGCAACTGCAGCCGTCAATGCGACTACGGCTGAGGCAACTGCAGCCGTCGATGCGACAACGGCTGGCGCCGACGAGTGCCTCTGATGTTGGCAACGTGTCGTTCGTGTATATCCAGCGATCTGTTATAAACAATTTCTCAATCAATACTTTATAATTGCTGATTTGAGAATTCATGTACTGTATAAAACTGCTCGTTATGCAAGCAGCGCAGTCAACCTACAAAATTCTACATGAATAACATTTTTTTCCGACTATTGTAATTTTGATGTGAAAAGTATAAATAAATTAAGTGTAGCAGAAGTAAAGTGTTTTATTTTTTTAAAGGACACACGGAGAGCCATCCTTACAGATCGCAGCCATGTGGATTAAATTTCGTAAAGTAGGTAACTACCTATCCGTTTATATGCTTTATAGTATGGTACTTCTTTACAAATCTCTTTCATGATTACCAGTCATCATTACAACAGATCATGGCCAAATAACGTCGCAAGATCGTAAAATAATAACGCAATGGTGTTAAAATTGTTGATCTACCCGCAAAAGTGATTGACGCTTGAGATCATGATAGGTAGCCAGTGTCAATCAAATGGGTGCAGCGACCACACGTCTGGTGCAAAGTGGAACGTTCCTTAAACAAATGAAATAAAAACAAATGTCGGTCTAGTAATTTTAGTAATTCATTAATTAGTTTAGTTTTTGTTCAGGTCTTCTTTGAGATGGGTAATTGATGGTAAATGTCAGAGTGGTTCAGACTTTTTGTTTGCACGTTAATATTAAATAATTTGGAACACTATGAAGGAGATTAGGAGAGTCATCGTGCGTACTTCAACGATAATTACCTAATTAACAAGCCTTTGGTTCTGACCAATTGAAATCCATCGAGAAATCATGGCAGTCCACTTTTCTATCCTTATTATTCTTAACACTTTTGGATTTTCAAGTACACAAATATAATACCGAGAAAAAAAAAAGAATCTAGTCTAGTATTGCTGTAATGTCAAACGATGGTTAGCACAGCGTACGACATCGCTAATGTCGGAGCATTAAGATTAAGGACGTACCTAGTTGCTTTACCGGAGATCGTGTTTTTTTTAATATCACTATTATAATTTCAATGGCCGCCATTACAGATGGTGTACTCGACGAGTTACTCGTAGATACGGCATCACAACAGGAATTTTAGAACAATTAAAAAAAAATTGGCATCTTCGCAAAGTTTTCACGCAATGTAAGTCAATAATGCCTGTTACTTCAGCGGATATCACAGCTCCAAAAGACAATAGGTAATGTTGCTTAAAAAGATCAATTTTACTATCACTCATAGCACCACCCATAGCAAAGGGACGATCCTCCGACCACACGGGTCTCGTGTCTGGCGAACAACTGCCCGACGATTGATGTCGGGACGTTGTATACATGCTAGTTGCGCGGTAAACTCTGCTTGCGCGATGCAGGATTTTGCGTGACGTCAGTATGACGCGCAGCTCGCATGTGGCGATGTAGATACCGCTACAAATTATTAGATTTTTTATAATATTCGTAAGGTTTTGACGATCAGGATGATTTAACAACATGCTGATTGAGCCAATGTTAAGAATGGCCACTGATCGGTTAATAGTGGTAACCTCAGAAAGCTCAGTGACTGATCAATGAAGGGCTTACATATACATCGCCACAGGCAAGCTGCGCGTCATACTGACGTCACGTTTTTTTTATATTTTTTATTATTAAAAAAATAGTTTACATGCTTTTTTAACATTAAACATACCACACAAACCATCGCGGGTTTAACAGCGTTATGGCCAGACACGACAACTTGGTGCCACTACATCTTAATTATAAGTACACAAAACTTTTTTTTTTCTTTTCTATATCGCACGACAATCTAGAAAGTATCTATTTAACACCTTTGAGCAGTTCTTCGCATTTATTACATTGCAGATTTCCATAGGTAAATCATCCATATACGATGGTAACATGCATTTCCAACGTAAATCCTGCATCGCGCAAGCAGAGTTTACCGCGCGACTAGCATATACACAACTCCTCGACATCAATCATTGGGCAGTTGCCCACCAGACACGACACCCGTCTGGTCGAAGGATCCCCCCTTTTCTATGGAGGTATGAGTGAACTTTACACCCTGTCCCTCGTACCTCTATAAACTATAAAGTACCGTATCAAATCCTCACCCACAGACACTTATCTCATCCTAGTGTGCAGTATCATTACGTCGCGAACTCTGCGATCGGTCACCTTGACTTTTCCCGATCGGTATAATATAATTTGACATAATACTACGTCAGTCATTAGGTACGCCGCCATTACTGATGCGCTGTGCTACTAATGTAGACTTTAATTTACGTAAATTTTTGTTTTAGAATTCATTTTTGTTAGAGGTGAAATGATATTTCCGTGTCTTGTGGCTTATTGAGCAGTCTACTTCCTCTTTATGGCTAAGGTTGAGTACCCTCGTCGTCTTTTGAAATAAGATAATTGTTTTCATTATCTCGCGGCTAAATAATAAAAGCCGCACTAGACGATTGAAGGTTAAGCTACGGTTGTCGCGATCGGTTTGTGGATGGGTGACCATGAGCATGGAGGGGTCTCGATACGTAATGGACGTATCGAGACCCTTCCGTGCCTCGGACGGCACGTTAAGGCATCGGTCCCGGCTGTCTTTCGTAGATCTTTGAAAGTCGGCACTGGTAGCCAGAAGCCCTAGGTCTGACATCTAATCGCAAGGGGTATCGTGTTGCCCAGTAACTGGGTTGCAGAGGTCAGATAGGCAGTTACCCCGTGTAAAATACTGGTATTCAGCTGCCACTAGACCAACAACGGGATTAAGTGATGATTATGAAAATATTCATGAAACGTTGTAAACAAGCAGTATAATTGCAATGAAATATATTGACCAAGTACAGACATCTGCAAAAGTGTTTAAGCAGTCAAAAAATTCCAAAGAGTTTCTTGTCCCGAGCGACAGGTAGCACCAATCGTACCATGAACTACCGTTTAGCGAAGTGGCACGCATTTAGCGTGATAACTTGTTATTATCAATTATTATTACCCACACGGCGAGATTACCGTGACGAGATTTACTTGCTTCTACACACATTATCCTTTACAACAAGAAGCGTGACTGATGGCTGTGTACCTATTCATATCTTTGGCAACTGAAAATGTTATCTTTTGATTGCATATTCCTTGCGTGCATTTAAATAACTGTTTTGTAATATTTGTCATGAAAGGCTATTCAATTGAACTAGTCACAAATCTGTAATCTGTTTCATTTAACTGCATATTTGGTCTACGGTCGCAAGCGCTAGTAATGAGCATGTGAGTTCGATTTTCGTGTCGGGCTGAGTGTTATTCGGTTTTCTATCTAGAATTTTTCAGTAGCAGTCCGGACTTTGAATCTGTGCCCGGTTGATGGCAATAACTTGCTCCACTTTACATGGGACTTGAATATAACTGGCAAAATGTGGGTGTACTATAGTTACACCTTTGAAATGTGGGTGTACTATAGTTACACCTTTGAAATGTGGGTGTACTATTGTTACACCTTTGAAATGTGGGTGTACTATTGTTACACCTTTGAAATGTGGGTGTACTATAGTTACACCTTTGAAATGTGGGTGTACTATAGTTACACCTTTGAAATGTGGGTGTACTATAGTTACACCTTTGAAATGTGGGTGTACTATAGTTACAGCTTTGAAATGTGGGTGTACTATTGTTACACCTTTGAAATGTGGGTGTACTATAGTTACACCTTTGAAATGTGGGTGTACTATAGTTACAGCTTTGAAATGTGGGTGTACTATAGTTACACCTTTGAAATGTGGGTGTACTATAGTTACACCTTTGAAATGTGGGTGTACTATTGTTACACCTTTGAAATGTGGGTGTACTATTGTTACACCTTTGAAATGTGGGTGTACTATAGTTACACCTTTGAAATGTGGGTGTACTATAGTTACACCTTTGAAATGTGGGTGTACTATAGTTACACCTTTGAAATGTGGGTGTACTATAGTTACAGCTTTGAAATGTGGGTGTACTATTGTTACACCTTTGAAATGTGGGTGTACTATAGTTACACCTTTGAAATGTGGGTGTACTATAGTTACAGCTTTGAAATGTGGGTGTACTATAGTTACACCTTTGAAATGTGGGTGTACTATTGTTACACCTTTGAAATGTGGGTGTACTATAGTTACACCTTTAAGATGTGGGTGTACTATAGGTACACCTCTGCCTAACACTTCGGGATTACAGGCGTGATATTATATTATGTCAATGGTGTAAAAAAAAAAGTTTCAGCCTTTTGTATACTAGATACAAAAGTCTGAAACTTTTTTTTTTTGCATTTTATGAGGACAGCGGATTGTAAAGATAATAAGTATTCATTGTAACCTATAAGTTTTTAACGACGCCCTAATCCACGTCCCTTGCTCGAGCCAGCCCGCGCCGCTAAGCCTATAGTTTTAAATTCGTCCCTTAATAATAATTCCGATCCAGACTGTCCCATTATGTCCTCCCCCAGCGACGCCCTAAGCCGAGGTCCGCACCCCACAGGGGCTGCCCTTATCGTGTAGTCGCCTAGTTTATAAGTTTTTTAAGCCCTGGCTGGAGGCCTTAATTTATTAAGGCAACCACAGGCAAGCCCGGTTCCTCCTTCTGCGAAGCAGTAATGCTCGCGAAGGAGGAGGCGGAACGCGTGAGGGAGAGGCAAAATTCGCGCCCTCACGCCCCTAGCCGCCCCAGGAGACGCCCTGTGCGTCGGGAATCGCAAGCTAATTCCCGGCCACCGTAGGCGCGGGCTTGCGGATGGCGAGCAATGGGCAGCTTGCCGTTCGATAAGGACCAGGCCCGGGTCGATGGCGCGTTGTGTTCCACGCGCGCCTCAAATAGATGTCAGCATCAATGACGGGGTCCGCTAGGGCCGATGCCTGCCAGGGTTGCGGGAAAGTCCGAGAGGGATACCGTGGCCCCTGGCACAGGCAACTGAAGGAACACGGGTGGGTTTTAGTCAGTAAGAGTATGACACGCCCTCCCACTCTGCCCAGTACCATACACGAAAGAAGTGACTTTTCATAATAGAAATTTATGATTGGCGTTAATTTGTAAGTCCATCCATTAATGTATTCTTATAAGTATCGCCTACAGTTTTAATATTTAATAAGTACAATGAAGGATAAGACTATACTAGCTTTTTTCTCAATAAAATTGCTAAAGAAGATAGCAAGTATCGATTTGTAAAGACACTTTAGAGAGAGCTCCAGCCATACCTAGACACACCCTTTTTCATAAGCAAGATAATATTCTATTACCGTTGCTCCTAAGAATGTTTTTATTAAGAGTTTAACACCTACGAGTACGTAAGTGTGAAATTGCGAATATTTTTCTAAAATGACGATAAAACTTTACTATTGTATTGAAAAGTTAATGACATCTGGCCATTATGGACCTACTTGTGTCACATCGTGGTGTGGCGTGCTGTTGGCAATAAAGGGTTAAAGAATAATTGCTCACACTTTTACAATGATTGTCCATGTCGGATTTGAATCAATTTGTCACCGTAGGGCGATTGTTTTAACATTGTGAAAGTTTTTTATTGTGAATTATTTATTGTTCAATACTTTTTTGACTAACTGTACTTTACTGTCAATTGTATTTTTTGTTTTCTTTAATTGGTGATAATTTTCGGGCGCGATCAATTTTCGAATCAGTCTTTATGAATCATCGTTCGAATTCAATAGTTCACACGGTGTGAATGACCTCTGAACGCTGGAGAGAGCAAAAATCTAAATGTTGTCAGTTATAACTAGTGACTACATTTCTCATATCATATCGATTCTAAAAATGGATAGCTAATTAAATGGATGATTCTTGAATATACTTTCATTACGTGCAAGATGATAGCGTTTTACAAATAATACGTCGGTATCAGGTCGAACTAGGGCTGGCAAGTTTGTGTCTACATGAAAAATATAATGTGGTATACTTCTATATTATCATCATCATCATCACATCACGCCTGTTTTCCCCGAAGGGTTGGGCACAAGTGTACCTATAGTAACACCCATATTTCGCCAGTAATGTTTCAAGTCCCATGTGTGTGTATGTAGGGGATGAGCCCATTAACATCAACCGGGCTCAGACTCCAGGCTCCTACAGAGAAATCCCAGATGGAAAAAACAAAATTACACTTTGCCCGACCTGGGAATCAAACTCAGGACCTCATGCTTCGCAGTAGAACTAAGAAGTAACACAAACGCGACTTGAAGTTATAGATTGGTGAACCAAGACTTTAGCCCCGAGTCACGTGGTGATTGGAATATTGAGCTTTGACTACCTAATTATGACAAGAAAAAAGAGGTATGAGGAACAGGGTGTAAAGTTCACTCATACCCATAGGAAAGGGAGGATCCTCCGACCAGACGGGTGTTGTCTCTGGTGGGCAAATGCCCGACAATTTATGTCGGGGTGTTGTATATATGCTAGTCGCGCGGTAAACTCTGCTTGCGCGATGCAGGATTTTGCGTGGCGTCAGTGTGATATGTAGTTCGCATGTGGCGATGTAGATACCTCTACAAATCTGCCGCTGTATATTCTAAGTGAATATTTAGAAGCTGTAGAAAATTATAAATTACGGATACGTACGTTATATGAGTTAGGTATATAATGATTTTCTAAATGGTAATTAATACAATAATAGATTTCAGAAGCACTGTACGACCAGTCTGTCCAGTAAAAATTTTAACTAAATAAACTAAAATAAACTCAACAGTGCCAACCCTACATCAAACGAAAAGTAAAAAATAAGCCATAAAGCACACGTTAACGCCGATCATTCGAATGATTAATATATTTAGAGTTGGTAGTGAAAAGTGCTCATTAATGCTCGCGCTTGATGCTCGGTGCTAAAGTTCAAATATTTACGCCTTTTACTCTCGGCAGGTGAGCAGGTTACTTAGCATCTACTTTGTGTGATGATATCTTTATTTGATGGAATGACTTTTGCTGATTTCTTTAAATTACCTATCTATGGTCCAGCTGTGATTTTTAGGACACATGGTGCATCTGCAAATAAATGTACAGAATGACCTACGATATTGATAATAAGTACCTACATATCATCATCTGCCTGCCTTTTCGCAATGATATCGGGGTCGGCTTCCAGTCTAACCGGATACAGTTGAATACCAGTATTTTACATGGACCTACTGCCTATCTGACCTCCACAACCCAGTAACTGGGTAATACGACGCCCCTTGGTAAGACTGGTTGTCAGACATCCGGGCTTCCGACGACCCGTAACGACTGTCAAAGATCCATGAATGACAGCCGGGAGCCCGAGACCAACGGCTTCACGAGCTTTTCGAGGTACGGAGTGGTCTTGGTATTTAAAGATAGTCACCCATCCTCGGACCAACCGCGGCATGCGTAGCTTAACCTGATCGATCGACTCGTGTGGCTGTTATTAGTCAGCCACGAGCCCCACTGATAATATATGAGTAATCTAAGTAGTATTCAAGCTTATGCAGTTTTTTTAAATTAAAATTTAGAATATTTATATTTATCTACCAACATTAAAATTATGTTATTTTAATTTAAAATGAGTGCCACCCGCGCGCGTTATAATATTTCATGGCAATAGTCATAAACATCTTTACCTGTTCTCTATAAGCCGAGAATCATATTTAATAATTAAAATCGCAATTAAAATTAAAAATAATTATGACAGAACCTATAATATTTAACACTAAAACTAAATATAGTAACTTTACCTCACACATTTACCAACTATAATAAATTCTCTAATTACGTAACAAGTTGATAATACGAGCAATTTCTATGCAAATTATCTCTAAAACTAGATCGGTAATGGTCACTATAACTTGTATATTTTGAATGGTGACATTTACTTGGAGGGTCATGCGCACATAAAATGTTCTAAATAGTACAGTTTAGATATAGTCTGCATTTGTGTGGCGGTTGATGATCGCCCACGTGGTGGTGGTATGGTTATACTAGGAGCGGGGTGCGATTTACATAATGAACCACATTGTCTCTTCAGGAGATAGGTAATACTCTTAGTAGCCAACAGCTTTTGGCCGGCTAAATGATTGACTGGAGAACCCACATTTGTGAATTGTTGGACATTGTGAATTGTTGATGTGTCATCACTGATGCCTTTATATCTTGATGGTGTTCTCATTGACTATACCGAAACTGCCAAAGATCTGGGTGTAATTATCGACTCCAATCTTTCGTGGCGTGCTCCGGTCAATGAGGTCAATCGAAAGGTACATTTCTCATTTCATTCGCTGGAATGTCAAAGTCAAAGTCTCTTGCCTTTGAAGACTAACATTTCTTTGGCACATACATTTATTCAGCCGATTATAGATTGAGCCGACGCCTGCTACTTGGATGCTTCAGAGGAGCTATTAAACAAGCTTGAGCGCTTGCAAAACTTGTGCATTCGCTTCGTTTTTGGTCTGCGAAAGTATGACCAGGTTTCTCACCTTCGCAAGGAGCTCAAGTGGCTCCCGGTTCGCCTTCGCAGAAACACGCGGATTTTATGTCTCCTCTTCAACATCTTACACAACCCGTCATAACCTTCCTACCTGCGTGAGCGATTTTCTTACGCTCACACTAGCGAAGCACCGTGTAGATCACACCTTAGCTCCCTCCTTAAATCCCATCCACATAAAGTTAATAGGTAATACGGGCTGGTGTCCGCAACTCCACGTCAATGCGCGTATTTTGCGTACTAGCTACTATTCTTATTCCTTCTCTGTTCATGCTGTAAGATTGTGGAACTCAGTTCCACCTAGCATTCGACATTTAAAATCTATTTCTCAGTTCAAATATTGAATAAAAGAGCATTATCTTTCCTCTTAACTGTAAGAATTTATTTATTTTATTTTTGCATTATGTATATATATAAGTATAAGTAATTTTTATTAAGTAGGTATATTTAATATTATTTTAAGACGTCACTAAACCAAATTCTTCTCTTCTTGTTCTCACACACTATTGTCTACATTTCTTTTTCATTTCACCTTTCGCAGGTCTGCTGGATGAAATTTCTTAAGAAATAAGCAGTACCTTTGTACTCAATACTAATAATGTCGTATCTGTATCTGTGTTACTGTGTGTACATAAATAATAAAATAAATAAATCAACATTCTAAAATCGAAAAGTCAGAATCATGATTTGTATCCACATACTTTTCTCACTTGGAAAGGTAAGTGCCTAGAAGTTTCCTTTATACGTACTTACCTTAGTATATTATGGTATTGTTACACTTGACCTACATAGGTAAGCTAAAGGTTCAAATACAAATTATAAAATAGACAACAAAGCTCCAACAACAACTTCTTTTTATGTAACAATGACAGCAAATAAAGGGGTATTCCACTGAGCGCATCAATTTAAACGTCACTAAATACCTTTGGGGTTTAAAAAAAGTCGCCTTTAGTGGCACTGCGCCGGAAAATTAATAAATCGTCATTAACTTCAAGGAAATTAATTCAAACTAAATCGATCGAGGAAACAGGCTCGTTGAAATACGAAAGTCAATTTAAGAGCTGTTAGATGAAGATTAAAAATGTGTCTTCTCAAGTTTAATTATTCATATAAATTCACTATTAATGTTAGAAATAACTGCTTTTTAAAAACGGGTAAATTAAGAAAACAATAAATGTCAGGTTTAGACGAAATAATAGTTTTCTTACTATCATCTCCTTGCCTTTATTTATCCCAGTTTACTTTGTGATCATCATAGCACGTCTTTTTCGCATACATCTCTTTAAATCGACATCTCAGAGTTCGATTCGTTCTTCTAGCCTTTCGTCGTCATTGTTGTATCTTTCACACAATTCATTCATCTTTTGTCAATCTGGCACTAAAACCTGAAAAATACCATTTAATTTTTGTATCTTTTATACATCTGTTGTCTGAAATAAAAACTTCAAAAACAGACCTTAAAGATACCTATAAATAATCATATTATTTTGAGACGAACTCGACCAATTTTTTCTCCTCCATAATTCACCAGTTTTTTGCCCAGCCTCAGTACCTACTTAGTACTATAAAAACCTAATCAACTTCACAATTGATGTATTAGATGTGTACATAATGATTTTGTAAACTTTATTATTAGTTAAATGATTTTAATCATGAGGAAAATCACGGGTTGATCCGCAAGATTAGTGTTTTTTGGGATGTACTGCGGTGATCTTTTTATTTGAGACTCAATTGTGTTAAACCTGTATCGACAGTTTCAATTCAATGGGTTCAAAACAGAGTTAAATAATAAAAAACGGTACGTAATGAGACTTTTAATTGTGCATATAAATAATAACATAAAACTGATGAGGCTTACCAAAATTTAGTCAATGACTGAACTTTATCTAACATTTACATGGGACTAAATCAGTGAATAATAATAAATGAGCAGTGGTGGCCCAGTGGTAACGGCCGCGACTTACGAGTTGTAGGCCGTAGGTTCGAACCCCGACAGGCGCTTTACTTTGTGTAAATTATTTCATCACCACTGCTCCGTGCCTCGGAAAGCACGTTAAGCCGTTGGTCCCGGCTGTCATTCGTGGATCTTTGACAGTCGTTACGGGTCGTCAGAAGCCCGAAAGTCTGACAACCAGTCTTACCAATGGGTATTGTATTACCCAGTAACTGGGTTGTGGAGGTCAGATAGGCAGTCGCTCCATGTAAAATACTGGTATTCAGCTGCATCCGGTTAGACTGGAAGCCGACCCCAACATACCTAGTTGGGAAAAGGCTAGGCAGATGATGATGACATGGGACTAAATCCCATATTATAAAGTTCAAATACAGATAAGAGATGAAACTCTGAGATATTAGGAATATTATGTATTGTATTGTTTTACTTCTGATTTTCAAAACCAAACCATCAGAAATTTAGTATTTGCGACTAAAGTGCATATTGTGAATACTCAGATTGGTCAATTGATCAATCACACTCCACATTTAACGTTGGAAAAGTTTACGAGTTAATGCTCACAACTTAAGTAAATCAGCACGTTTACACTGAGTACCCGATCGTGATAGAAACTGTCAATGTCTACTACTGAATATACATGACCTTCAATGTAATTTAAATTACTATTCCGGAATTTCACTTCTTGAGAAAAATTACTTCTAAAATTATTCGTCTGTTGCCTTGAACTACTGCTTACTGTGTCATTGGGTGGGCACCTGTTAATGCCGTCAAAGTTGGCATTGGCGACTGAGTATACTTAATTAATTAAGCAATGGAGTGACTTCTTTTAAAATACTTTAGCTAGACCAATGCTCTGATGCTCTAGCAACAGTTCATAGCGTGAGGCCTCAATTCTTAATTATAATCTAGTGCAATTTTTGTGTTCTATTTGACGTCAGAGTAATGGTTTCCCAGCTAAGTTCTAACCAAAATCTAAGTTATTAGTAGGATTTAGAAGATTAGCGATATAGTCTTTGATGTCCAAAGCCTTCAGTGGACTGCCAAAGACATAGAAAGACGTTGATTCTATTACCGAAAGGTTTTTAAGTAGCAAAACAAGTCGGCTAGATTTTTTTAAAAGAAAAGTTATACGTCAAGATCAGTACCATAATGGTCTCAAATACCTTAAAAAGAAACTAACCACAACAACCAGCTCTTCCTAATCTACTCTATTTAAAGTTTGTCATTCACAATGACCGATGGTACACGTGGCCATTGTTTTATCCATTCATCGTCAACCGATCTACTTAGCCGGCACACGTTGGTCTTATGATAAAACGGTAATGTGGACCACCCAAACCCACTGCGTATGTCGGTTGTTCGGACTTTAGCGGTAGCATAGTGTGGATTTTTAAAGCCTTGTATTTGCCTAAGTATTTGTTACTCTATTGATTTTTTCTTAATATCAATAAAGCTAATTTTAAGTAAGTTTTTATTTATTTGTGTGTTGCTGTATTTAGGAGAATGGTTTTCTTTTTTAATATATTATAGAAAACGATTCAGAAATTTGTTGTCATTAACAATTACCAATTGACCATTGGTGGCCCAGTGGTAACGGCCGCGACTTACGAGTTGTAGGTCGTTGGTTCGAACCCAGACAGGCGCTTTACTTTGTTTAAATTATTTCATCACCACTACTCTCAAAATGGTGAAGGAAAACATCGTGAGGAAACCGGCATGTCATAGAACCAAAAATTCAAAAGACATGTGACATGTACCAACCTGCACTAGGCCCGCGTGGTGGACTTTGGCCACTCCCTCTCACCGAGAGGAAGGTTGTGACCAGCAGTGGGAACAGTAGATATAGGCAGATTACGCTAAGCATTACCCTGCTATTGGGCTCTGCCACAGTTTGGTAAAAATATTACTCTCCTTCTGGGCTTCGCCGCAGACGGTTGAACGACCGAAGATTTTCCATGGAGTTTCTTGCCGGTTCTTCTCCATAGATACCTACTACGCTTTGAGATGAGCAACTAGCTTCATGTTTCTGGATGAACGACTCTTTGACAGTTGAAAAGTGCCTGTAAATGATTTAATTGAGTTTAAAGAAGTGAAGCAAATCTTTCTGCTTTTTTTGTAGAAAAGCAGAAAGAGTTGATTCACTTTTTACTACAATACGTACAGTACTAGTAGAATACTATTTACTACATAGGTGGTATGTAATGATAGTATCTCCTGTTATTATCACATAATTTTAGCGGTCAATTGCAGTATCCAATAGTTACTAAAGATTATCAACCAATGTTCATAACTATTTCCAACTTTTTCTCTTAAAAAAAAACCCAAGAAAAAGATATCCAATTTTGAATCCCTTCGTATCCACACTAATGTCTCCAGCTCCCATGTATTTCATTGTAATTGGATTAAACTATTCTTTTTCTGTCATTGTTTCCTGTCGGCCATTGTTCTTGTCTGTACATCTGTCTACCCATTGCTACGGAACTCGTGTGCTAATAAGCTAATGTGGATCAATTATTCATGGAGATTGTGATGCTGTAAATACATGTAAGGCGTAATGGACAGATTATGTTTGAACTGTATTTTGGTGAGAGGAAAGAATTTAGCCGTGTCGTGATGTATGGGAATGGTAATGCTGTCATGAGTTTGTCAGATGTGGATTAATTCTTGGATGTAATGGTGTCGGCGATAATACTTCTCTTTCGTGTTTGACTCTCTCTTTCGGTTGTTTTAGGCTTGGCTTTTGTGTGACTCTTACGTATATCTGATATCCTACATTGCATTTGAGAATTCCAGCTCGTTTGTAGTAAAATTCTTAAGTGTTTAGACCGGGTCTCACGGATTTGCCCTTTGAAGAAGGAGTGTCTAGGTGGTTAATTAATCTGGAGAGCATTGTTCCGCAGTAGCTACTAGCGTCGTCATTAACCTCGCTCTTATGTCTTATGTAGACCAGTGGTGGCCCGGTGGCAACGGCCGCGACTTACGAGTTGTATGTCGTAGGTTCGAACCCAGACAGGCGCTTTACTTTGTGTAATTATTTCATCACCACTGCTCTCAAAACGGTGATGGAAAACATCGTGAGGAAACCGGCATGTCATAGAACCAAAATATCGTAGACATGTGACATCTACCAACTACCAACTCGGCTCGCGTGGTGGATTACGGCCTACTCCCTCTCACCGAGAGGAGGCCTTTTTTTTTTTTTTTTTTTTTTGTTTTCGGGGGGAAACCTTCAAAAGGCACCCGACCTCCGGGGAGGGAGGTCGGGGAGTGTGGGATTTTTACCTCACTAAAACCACCCCGGTGATCACCATCAGCACATAGGGGCGGTCCCGGTTCCTCTTAAAAGACCAATTCCGGAACCACCCCTGTGCAAAGCCTGTAAGGCACATCCCTGGGGAGACTGTAAAGGGGCCTCCCCTGAGCCTCGCTATGTTCGGCAGCATGTGACCACTGTGCCACCGTCCTCCCTGGGGTCACTTGGTGGGCGGACAGAGTCCCCTCTCTGTGCACCCGCGACCCCAAAGGTCCACTTACCTTGATTGGTAAGCAGACCTCGGCGTATCAGGCGCCAAGGCGGTTGCCTCCCCGACGCCTCCTTATCCGAGCAGGATCAGCCCTCTCCCGATCCCGCTCGGCGGCCTCCTTCTGGACCATCACGGTCTCACAGAAGAAAGCCACTGCTGCCCAATTCTCTGTCTCTGCCAGCATAGCCCTCACTACTGCCGGCAAAGACAGGTTCCGCCCGATCTTGGCAACCAGGACCCGCCGCTCGGAGGCCCACGCAGGGCACTCCTCGAGCGTGTGTTGTGCGGAATCCAGGCTGCCTCCGCAATGGTGGCAATTTGCCGTGGCCTCTCGCCCAATTCTGTTCAGGTACTCACCGAAGCAACCATGTCCGGTGAGCACCTGGGTGAGCCTGAAGGAGATGCGCTCCTCTCTTTTCAGCCAGGCTTCGAAGTGCGGCAGGACGGCTTCGACAACGCGCTTGCACGAGTATTGCGGCTGCTGTAGCCGCTCGCGCCACCGCTCGAGCGCGTGTCGCCGTTCCCACCGGCTCAGCCTTACGAATGCGCTTCCTGGCACACTATTCCCGCTTTGGCGGATATCGCGAATCTGGACGTAAACCTTCGCGTCCATATCCGCCAGGATGTCCAGCGGCGGAAAGCGCGCCAGGAGAGTTGCCGCCTCAAAGGATATCGTTCGGTATCCTCGCGCGATACGAATGGCCATTTTCCGCTGCAGTCTATTGACTTTAGTCCTGCAGCGTCGGACGCCTGATAGTCTACCTGACCAAACAGGTGCCCCGTAAAGGACCATCGATCGCACGACACCCGCGTAGAGGCGGCGAACTTCCTCCCGAGGTCCCCCGAGATTGGGCAGCAGTCTATGCAAAGCACCCACTGCCTTTTCGATCCGGGGAACCAGGCGCTCGAAGTGCTCTTCGAAGCCCCACCGACCGTCCAGGGTGAGGCCAAGGTACTTTAAGTATCGCCCCACCTGGACTTCCGCATCTCCGACATGGACCATCGAGCTGGGTGGCTCTCTGCCCCTCGACAGTTTATGGAACCATAACGCCTCAGTTTTCTGAGGCGCTATCTCAAGACCCAGCCCGCGGATTGACGCCACGACTTTTGCCACTCCGAGCTCGGATAGCTGGATGGTTTCCTCGAAGGTGTCCCCGCCGGCTAACACCAGAGTATCGTCTGCGTAGCAAACGATATTAACGCCGACGGGGGCCGAGAGGAGGCCTGTGTCCCAGCAGTGGGAACATTATAGGCTGAATATGATTATATATGTCGAACAGTTCTTCTATAGCGTCTTGAATCCAAGCTTTTGGTCATATTACTTTTAAACTACTTATTGCCAATATATTACATTTTAACGTTTTAAAATCACCTTTCTCACGACCAACCATTACCTTGATCACCAATCCTCATAAATTCATCTACTTACAACCTAATCATGCAACATTGCCGATTCAGAACTAACTTGCACCTACCGTCCAATTTTTACCCACTATACAATTTGTGCACATTATAAAAACAGGGTTGGCCCACTGGGTATAAATTTTGCGAAATTGGAGCCGGGATCACGTCATAAATTCTGAAATTAAAGTTTTCGGACGTCGTCGGTGATTGTATGAATTAAGAGCTTTCTTTATGGTTAAGTTGGCACTTTATACTCTCATTATTATGGTGATCTGTAATTTTTGTGCCGCTGGGTTTGGTTCCCTTGCTTGACCTAGTTGAATTAAGGTCTCTCTCTTTTCTTTTAATTTTGTTTGTAGGTACCTTGTGTGGATTTTATAAGCGTTGCTGTCAACGAAATTTTTTTGTGGTTTGGGATTTTTGATTGCCCTCAAACATTGAGAAACTTATGAGCACTGTGCGGTTTGGTCCTCTTGCTAAACTTTGAAAATTCCAAGTTCAATCTGACAATTGTGTTGGGAAGAAGATTTTATCTGTGCCCTAAATAGTCAGACATGATTTATGTGTTGTTACAAGATCATTGTGTGTTACGAGTATGTGAGTGTATGGTCATTAATAATATCTCTGCTTATCTTTTTATTGTTCACATCTATGACAGCTTATTTTACAACACAAAGCTTACCATCAACTTTTAAAATATCATCTTATGCAAACACCACACATTATAAAATCACTTATCTTCGAGCAATACTCATTATCCAAAAGTGTACATAATAATTTATTGAAAATATCGTCCGTAAAGAATTTTTATGGTAATTATTCGAGTCAAAAAATCGTACTCTCACTCGATATTATGATAATCGAATACCATCTTCATCATCGGTTACGCAACCATTCGGTATCATTAATATTTCATTGCGCGTGCAGATATCTCGATTCATAATCATTTCGAATATTTGTAATCGATACTTTTTGTTTTATAAATATTGAATTGTATGACTTTCTCACAGTAACTGAGAGACTTATTGACTACTTTAAATTTATATTTATTGTTGTAATTTTCGCTCTTTTCATAAGGCAGAAATTAAATTGAACATGGTCCGTTTTAAGACTCGAATTTTAACAATGATGTGTTTAATAATTATCATTCAAGCAGATGCTGGTTTCAATATTTTGTCTGCATTTTTGTCCTGGGAGACAAACCTCAGGTCTGGAAAGCTAAGTTTATGACATTATACGGAAAATATAATATTGTAAATGATCTATTCTCTTGATTGAAGATTATGACTATGCGAAGACAATAAATATCAGTAAGTAAATGTTTTTAGAAGTTATTGAGTATAAAATGAACAGTGTAAAACTGTATGATTCGTAGGTGACTATGTATTTGTCGAATCAAATACCAAGCTTATTGAAAACCCAACCAAAAATCAATTCGAATAATCAACAATAATTGATGCCGTTTTAATTTTATGAATCGATTTCTAAATCGATTTTAAATAACTATTTGCGTTTCGATCCGACATACAAAACTGAATTTAAAACCATGTTTTCGCTTCAAACTATCATTTATTACGATTAAAGAGAAACCCCGCAATTAGGCTCCAAATATTAATATTACCATCGATATTTGAATAAAACAGCGAAATATTTCTAAAAAAAATAGGCAAAAAAGATGCGCTCTCTCTTGGAATAAATTAGCCAGACGAACGATATCATATCCATCACTCGGTCAACTTTAAAATAAATAAATCATCAATGTTGAGCGCAATAAATCAATCGACTCATATCATCGTGCATCGATCCAATTCGATTCATCTCTCGATTGGAGCGAATCGGCGCGAAACAATCGGAACTCGTAAGTATAGAGCGCTTATGAATAATTCTCGTATGAATATAATTGAATGATTTATGTCGGTACGTTTGTGCCTAGTTGTTTAGGTAACTGCTTAGTAAATTGACTATATGTGTACATGAATAAGTATGCAATATAGATTCGGTTAAATTCCGTTTGTAAAAGTAAGCTAGGAGGACATGGAGATTGGTAGACGTCATCTTGTTAAACCTTACACCTTAACCTTAAACTGGTATTTACTCTTATTTATTATTGCGATCCTCTCATTGACCTATTTTCTTTTATTTTATTTAATTTAATCTATTATCACGCTGACATTTTTAATAATATTTATATTGTAATTCCAATGATCTGACTTATTGCTAATTTTTAATTTGGAATTGAAACCTTTGCATGCCCATGTGACGGTAAAATATGGAGAACTTTATTATAAAAAACACCTATGTATACTATACCCATGTTTGCAAGGAAATAAATGATTTGATTTGATTTACTGCAAAGCCATAAATCACCATTGTACTAGACGTGGACTTGGTATTTATATTTGTTTCACGAATGGTTCAAATACCACCATGAACGAGACTGTATTTCAATACAGCATAGGACCTAATCCGCAGTAAGTTTGTCCCTTACTTCCATAGGAGCTGCATTTGCAAAACACCAAATAATAATGTTGTTCGTGTAAATAGAACCCACGCACGACCCTTAGTGAAGTAACGAAAAACTAAGCCATATTGAACTCTATTCGAAAATCTTCCAAAGGATCTGCCAAGTTTTCTCTTAATGTCGTCACAGCAGACAGAGTAAGTTCCATTTCAACGAATATTGATATATTATGTTGTTCCAAAAGCATCAAAAACTAGATGATCCATATCACCAGCCTCACTCGACTCCACGACACAACACTCCCTATTACTACACAGATTTAACAATAATAAAAAGAATCAGTATTGTTAGTGCGTGCGTCCATTGTCTAGTAGCACCCACGCAGCTCCAGATAAATTATTAATAGTGAATTTGTAATGAATTGTAGATCAAGAGGAAAGAGACGGGACTGTAATGTTGCTGTTTTGATTTTCCGTTGAACAGTGAGTAATTGTAGTTGCTTATGTAGATTTGCTGTGGTTACTTACTTATGCTTGTAGCCAGGGATGATCCAAAGAAATATTACTATAAAGTGTTTGTAGATAGATTGTATTGTTGTGATGGCCGTTTTGCGTGGGTGTGACGTATATTTTCTCCCAACTTGTTCCTCTTTGAGTTTTTTCTTTGCGTCATGTTTTATCGCAAATAAACGCATTTTCTTTCTTTTTTTTTAGTTTTTTTGGTGCTTCGAGATCTTCTAGTCCATCGTCATTTTAAATCGGGGAGAAGAAATATTATTTCGAAAAATATTTTCGGTTTTGTCGTAAGTTCAGAGCCCGTGGTTCATACTTTGTAACATTACTGAAAGATCGCCTTCAGTCACCTTTAATTAGATTCTTTAGTGCATCTTATTGACTGTTGTTGTACTATTGCCAGATAGCGTTTTTGGTGTACATTTTTACTCAAGATCTAAAGAATTTCAGTATTGAAGGACCAGTATTGTCATCGTTCTTTTGAAACCAGACAAATTGTTCGTAATCATGTCATCATGCTCCTAAACAACGTCTATGTGTTTCTGTATTCGATTATCATTTCCTAACATTATCTTACACTTACATCTGTTACTAACTAATCTACGAGTATATCTACACATATTATAAACCAAAGTCACTTTTCGTGTCTTTCTGTGTGACCACGTTGTTCTGTTTCACTACACAACGGATTTTAATGCGGTTCACGTATAGCATACATTAAATATTTAACTTAAGTATATATAGCTAGCTGACCCCGCGAACTTCGTTTTTTAATTTTTCTCTCTGTATGAACCATCAAGGAATATTCAAAAAAAAAGAATTAGCAAAATCGGTTTTTGAGTTATAAAATTACAACGAAAACTGGCATTGATTTTTATAGATAAGGATAAAGAAATCTCGATGTTTCGTCAAGTCGTAAAATCCGTGCCGGTCGCTGGGTCACAATATAAATCACAATTACTACGCCGCGCCGTCTGCACTAATTAGTCTTTGCGTATGTCTAGCAAGCCCAGTTAGTCACCGCGCGACAATGACGGTGTTAGGAACAATATACCGACTGAGATATCGGCTCTATAAGGTATTTAGTTCGACACTGGTTAAATATATCCCTTTAGTATACAAACAAGTATGCTTATTTGTTTAGTGGTAGGTAAACAATGGATAGTTCTTGGGTTTGCTCGAGGATTTCAGAAAAATTGGGATTTTTTGCCCATTTTAGATGCATGTAAACTTTTTAGCAATAAGTAGCACTTTTGGTTTGTAATCTTTTTAAATAGGTGTATAATGCCAAACTCTTTGTCTTTATTTTAATATGGTTAGAACATTAATCATAATAATAGTTTTACTAGAAGTCTAACCATTAGTTTCATAGTTTCTGAAAGTATCCTGAAAATGAACCGAAAAAAATGATGATCTTAGAAAACGCTTTCTTGTAAAATGTACTAAAACATAATCCTTCCCTTGACAACTGTTTAAACTCATGTGAAATGATGATGCAGCTGATTGCAGTTTTTGCCAATTTATCTAAGTTTAGACAGGTTTTGTCCTGTAACAGAAACTTTCCTCATAATACAATGTTTTTTTTTCTTGTATTTTTTTTAAACCTTGCCCCACACTTGATATATAATTTATCCTGTATTGTGTGTGCGTTTACAAACATTTAATCTCACATACACAAACAGCCAGACCCGGAACAACTACCTACTTGTAGGTCATACAAATATTTGTTCCGTGCGGGAATCGAACCCGCGACACGCAGCGCAGCAGTCAATTGCTTAACCACTCTTGCTTAAAAATCTCCAATCTTGAAACCACAACTTAATATTCTCAGTTCATTCTCAAAAATATACACCACATCTAAAATTCAGCAACCAGCTTATAGGTACCACACCCAACATTGTTGACATCGTCATATATAACAAACGGCTAAGATTACTATCAATATCCCATAACTGAGCGATAAATAAAGATTTTTTCTATAAACTCTGCTTAGAAATACCATGTATTTATGGGACTGCTGCTAACAAATCATGTTATTGTTGGAAGTCTATGGGTATTGAAAGTCGACGATGTGATTAGATTTATTTCTCTGTTTATGCCATAGGTGTGTCTATGGTTTAGACATTAGGGTTCTCGTTTGATGGTGAATGGAAGCGATTAAACTGGGAGCGTGGTTTCTGGTGTTTGTGAAGCGTAGTTATTCTGATAGATCATCGATGTGATAGCTTTCTAAACGTCTCAGTGTCTCACACTCTAAACTTTGATTTTTCATTTGCTTGACGAAAATGACAGCTTCAATCGACATTGTGCATCTATCAGCTTCTCATACAGTTTGTGCAAGTATAATGTGCTAAACATATTGTATACATTGGCAGTTTTACCATCTTTGAACTCAAAACGTATCGCACACTGTTTCGATTCGACCGCAGCTGTCATTTTGGTCTAGAAAATAAAAAATCTGAGTCTAGTTATTCAAGAAAATTTATATACACAATAAAATTGGGATACGCAATTCTAATGTCCACACAACTTGAGTAAATGTGTAACCCTTTTGAAAACACAATTCAGATGGGACCATGGCGTGTGCTTTCCGATTAAAATTTGCGAAACAAGGTCTTTGTTTTCAAAATGCCTTGTCTAAAACGATAGTCAAAATACACTCAGAACCAACAATAAGGTAACGACGTTTCCAGTACAGTCTAAATCTCTTTGTCGACGAACTTATATGTCAAAATATTTCGACCCTCGCCATTACGGGTTAACTAGGGTGGCAACCGTTTGTAGGGCATCGCGCCTAATTTTATTTATGTACCGTGATCTCTCGATTTTAAACCAAAAGAATACTCTTTATAGACTCTTTTCACAAACTTGTGTTTACCATCCCAAAAATGTATAACATTGAATTATCCTCCTCAAATCTTTGTGATAAGGTTGAAACTGTGCTCTCAAGGATGTAAGATGTAAATTTGTTTTCGTTTTAGAGTGTCCATAAATTTCGCTTTGAGAACAGAATTGTAACAATCGCTCGATTTAAAACTACTTATTGTGAGTTAGAAGGTGCGTCTAATGTATTGACAATTTGTTCAAGCCCTTTAGTAAAATCTAATATCCATTTACTATGACAGAGATTACTTAGAAAAAAATTGGGCGAACTTTCTTTAAAAGCTATTAATTTTTTTGACAAATATTTTATTAAATTTTAAGATAGTTACGCTGATTTAGATACATAGCAGCTGTTCTAGTAAGGGAGTAAAAATGAAGTTAAAGATACCGATCTGAGTTATTTAAAAGAAGAAGATTAGATTTGATGGAATAGTTAAGTAATATCTAAAAAAATATAATATTGATTTGTTAATGCTAGGTACTGCTAAGGAAAAATCGGAAGAAATTAAACGAAGGTGTAATTAATCTGGTCGTTATACCTACGTTTTTTTGAAGGATAAGTGATTTATTATTGACCTTGGACTCTTTGCGAGACAAATCTGAAAATTACAAAAATTTGAATGTAGTACCATCAATGATATTCGTCACTGTTCCCGCATCTTCTGAAAGAAACAAAATAATCATCATCCCTTCTATCTATCCCGTCTAACCAATTGCAGCGTAATACCAGTATTTTACATACCTATATCTGACCGCCACAACCCAGTAACTGGTGGTGGTTATACGATACCCCTTGGTGAGACTGGTTGTCGGAAAGAAACAAAACGAATATAACAAAAAAATACTGCTATTCCAATAACACAGGATACATAACACTGAATTTGCTAACCAGCACTCAATAAATTAAACCAAACTTCAACCAAAGTGCAATTTACTCCACAATTCAGCTCAAATCTTAATAGCTGACGTGATTGGCACATATAAAACTAACAGTCAAGCTGACAAGCGAGTGTTTAGCGCATTAGTCACCGGAACAGCTCAGATAATATTATGCTAATGAGGGTAGGCTGGAGTAAATCATGCTGCGGCCAAGGTTGGGCCAGTGCTGTTCGAGGACGTAGTTTCAATTTTACAAATACTAGCAGTGAAGTAATTAAAAACGAAAATAGAAAAACGCGATAAGTCATCTACACTTCTTATTTCGATGACATTCATAGACATAGGTATGATAAAAAACTTATTAAGCGTTTCTTGAAGTCTGAAAATAAAAACAAAAACAATTAAAACTTCTAACTTGGGGTAAGAGAAACAAATCCAGCTGAAAATCCAAAATAAACGTCTTTATCTCAATGATAATCCCAATATGATTAGAAGAGCTCTCTGTAGACAGTCGCAGTTTACTAGCAAATTCTGGTTTAGCGGTAGTCGTTGACGGTTAAATTAACATAAAATAATAAAATTAAAACATCGTTGTTACCAGCGCCATCAGTCTAGAAACTATCATACTTTTCGAAAAGTCAACAAGTTCATACATCTTTCTTTTCAGTTTTAATACTACAGTACTTTTATAAGAGTAGTATCCCCCGAGCTTCCTACATCACTATCAACTCCGGCGCACCGCCCACGCATCATTTCGCGCCCGATATGCGCGCGCAGTTACGCAACTGTTGACACCTAGATCAGTGCGCAAGCGCCGCACGCCGGGAACCATACTATTGTTTTATAGCTGTTTGAATGACAACGTGTGAAACTGCGTAATAAAGAAGGATTTTGGGTAGATAAAAAAGATTTAATTCCTCAAAGGTAGACTAGGTAGCTGGTAGGGAAGTGGTTAATGCTTGAGTGAGTCACACTCGTAGGGTTTTACTTGAGTAGCATAAGAGTTCGACAAAACCCTTTGACGGTTATTACAAAACAAGGTTTTTCTTTTGACATGGTTTAAACCATCGAACCTGTTTTTGAAATAAGAACCTGACAGAAATCGAAATACAGTTCTTATTACAAAACTGACAACTTGGTCTGGTCTTAGATTGTCTATTTTGTATTAAGAACTTTACTAAACTCGGCACAAAGTTCCAAATACAAAAACTAAATCGAAGATTTAGGCTCGGGCTAAAGTTAGATCGTGTTTTGTAATAAGACGGTTTGTCTCCATATTACCGCTTGACCTGGGAGATTTATTTCGACCCTCAGGGTATACAGCATGGCACTTTAATGGCGACATTAATTTAACACACGTATACGGTTTCGCGATTTTTGTTTCATGAACATATTTTAATTTCATTATACGTAATAATTTATTGATTTATTTTCAATTTTCTAAATAGCATCGTGGAGCAACCTCTACATATAGGACTCTAGCGCAGAGGTTATTTGGCGGGATTTGGCGGATTGAATTAAAACGATTAATGTACAAAGAGTAGTCGAATTGAAGGAAAGAGAGAGCCCTATGTCCAGCGAGTGGCGCAGGCGGTAGTTTTCAATTTACGAATTATATTATTTTAATATATTTTTCTTGGATTACTGGCCCTAACCTGTGTGTTAAATAAATGTCGCCATTTTAGCGCCACGTTGTATAAGAATACTTGGAAGCAGATTTTATGATGATGACAATGAATAATCACACAGATCACATTCTTTTCACTCAATCGACTCAAAAAACAATGCTACAGCTAACGCTATCTATCGCCAAAAGAACAAAAATTTCCAAAGCACAACACACTTCGCCTGAATGTTTTAGAACGTAACTTCTTTCTTGAACAATATTTGTCATCTGCCTGAAAAACAACATATTATTATATACATATCAATCATAAGAAGTAGATATTTTATTTGTTGTTCTATTAACTAGACGAGCGCACCAGACAAGTACATTTCATACTTGGTCCCGGGTTCGATCCCCGGACAAGTCAAACATTTGTGTGCATGATAAATGATTTTATTTCTGTAAGTAGGTTTGAACAAACACACGTCAATCATATTATTTTTTAAACTAGATGAGGTCGGCGTTTTCTATCTGACTACTCTGAGAAGAAAGGCCGAAACAAACTCAGAGGTCACAGTCTCCTTTAAAGTCCAGACAAAATCTTGGTCAGATCATGTGAAGGCTATGTAGATCGGTGTCTGCAATGGTCTTTTGAGGAAAGAACCACACAGATTGAGTGGACCTGTCCAGTCAGTGCACGCAATTATCAGCAATCGTGCAGCTCAACTTAGACTCAAGGAGCTCAGCGATTCGACGAACAATACCAAAGAAAGGACATTTGAGTAGGCCGCATAAATTACTCAAACTGCCAGATCATGATTACGCTGAGAAAAATACAAAAATAAATATAAAAAAACCAATGACCGACATAGTTCTCACATTCACAATAATTAGAATAATATTATAATAATCTTTGAGGACCATGTAGATTTGTGTCTGAAATGGTCTTTTAAGGAAAGAACCACACAGATGGAGTGGACCTGTCCAGTCAGTGCACGCATTTGTCAGTAACCGTGCAGCTCAACTCAGAACTTAAGGAGCTCAACGATTCGACGAACAATACCAAAGAAAGGACATTTCGGTAGGCCGCATCAGCTACTCAAACTGCCAGAACATGATTAAAACTGGAACAAAAACACACATAGTCCTCACATTCACAATAATTTAAAATAATATAATACTTTATACAGTAAATATTAGTGTCATTGTATATGTAAATAAGTATAGATACTTATAGCAAAGATTAAAAGTAAAAATAGTTAGCGAAATAAAATAAATTAACATTGCCATGAACATGTCCGTTTGTGATTGTTTATATGTATATAAGTATGTATATCAGTCATCAGGTTACCGTAGTACAGGTTCTACCTATGTTGTCTCATATTATATATATTATTATTATAATAATAATACTCACTTCACTTAAGTTAATAAACTTAGGTGAAGTGAGTTTGAAGTGAGTTGTCAATAGTGTCAATCCCTAGCATCAGGTGCAATGATAGCTCACTTCACCTAAGTTATCACGGTGAGATTGTTACAGAATCGACCGGCTGATAACGAAGTCGCCGTTCTATGTATTCCTTTTGCAAAAACAGCAATAACCAATAACCATATGATCCCATTGATGAATGTAAACCGTCTGCTAAAGATAATCTAGCGTTAGTAAAAACTAAGATCTTTCAGCTAACGAACTGTATTGTACGATCCGATCCGCGGTAAAATCGATGGTGGAGAGGGTATGGTACAAACGATGAGCGGGTAGCATAGGTACATTTACATTTCCATAAGTGAATGGTCATCGCTAAAAACTGGTCCTTTGATACGTATATACAAAACCATGTAAAAACATATTATATGTGTGATTACTTTTGGTCTTTCCTTTAAGTCAGTAATAGTAATAATGACAAACAGACTTTTTCTGTTCAATTCTTAATAACGAATGTGCTTACATAATTAGCAGATGCAGTTGAATATTATCTATAAATTGCGTCAGAGAATTCGTAAACGAAAGTTCCTTACGAGATGTTATTTAAGAACGATTTTACTGAATATACTTGGGATTATTACTGTGCTAGCTGTGGCGGAAATACTATTGCATATTATTTTATCAAAAACTTCAAATCGCTCTGCTTATGAACCCGCCCACTCCTCTGCCACGCACCACCTCCATACAAATCCGAGCAAAATCGAAGTACCACGCAACAATAGGGCGTCCTCAATACAAAATTGACAATAGCTGGAGTGAGCAGCAACAAATTTATCACCTTCTGTTTCTTGCAAAACGCTGTCAAATACACTGTGACTAAATTGTTGAAAAACGATGTTGTGCGCAGTATTGTTCAGTTTCATTGAAGAAGATAGGAGGATTGTGGATGTTGTATCTGTTTCTGTTTAGTTTATGTCCTGTCCAAAGCAAAAATCTATTGTAGTATAGAATGCTTCAGGAATCTGCCTACTTCACGGTTTACTTTAACCTAGACTGGTTCATTGTTTTACCAAGACACGGACAGGTGCTTGTTTTGCAACTTATTATTTTACCCTAATAATTAGCCACAGTAAACAAGATTGTAAACATAGGAGATATTTTGCTGATGGTGACAGACTAAAACTGTCGAAAATAACACTCCACACTTCACAACTACCATGACATCAAGATCAAACTTATTCTAAGAATCACACATCCAATCCCCAATTATTTGCAACCAAATAACAACCTCAACCACATGCCCTCCAAAAAAATATATAAAAATTCTGTTAACACATTTATGACCACAAAAACTATTGCAAACATAACGCACCCTATATTTGAAATAAAAAAAAGAAAATAATATTATCACACATCAGTGAAATCATTGGAAATCACGCGTAAATCAATGAAATGATAAAGATCAACCGTGCGGCTGCGCGGCCGGTCGTTAGTACCCACACGTTTGTAAACAGATGCTTTGGTCACAATAGACGAATATTCGGTAGGCGGTGACGGGTGAACTGTGGTACAAATGTGGTAGCAGAGATGGGTTGGAAATGAGTGGATGGGATGGTTTGGGACTTTAATCTTCCTAACGAATTTTACGAAACGAAATGAGTATATAAGGATCGTAGCAGGTTCTGTAGTTCCTGCCTACCCCATGAGAAAGAGGCGAGAGATTATAAATGTACGAATATGTATGCATTTTAATTAGCTATACCAATTTTTGTTACAAGTTCAAAAATATCAATCAGACTTTCATAGAAAACAGTTAGATCAAATCAGGAATAGTTACTCCAAATCCTATAGAAAAATGGATTTAAAGAGTATGGTTTCACATTTAGCTTAACAAATTATTCACCCTCTGTGATAAGTTAAGAGTTATAGCTTGACTGTGCAGTTTTCTCCATCTATTGGGTTTAATAACTAAATTACCAAACCAGTTTTGTTGATCGACATTGGAAATCCAACAAATAATCTGATCACGTGGTAAGTAAACATCTACCTATAATATGTTGTTAATTTTACTTAAATCGACATCTTAGTGCTTTTATTAAGCAAGTATAAAAATCATGTGTAAATCCTTAGATTTGCACTCCATTTTTAACATTCTGCTTAAAAGTAACAAATGAACAATTGAATACTTTCACCGCACACCACATCCACACTCACTCAACACACTTAACTAATCGTAACAAATTATACTACATTATATTATATGAACGGCGACAGTAATTTATCTTCACCGACCACAATGGTAACGACAATATTGTTCAAAATATTGACACATTTTTGTTCCGAAATATCGTCAGGGGTCGAATCGACCCCCACTTAACATTGTATTGTCTGTTCTGATGTTTGCGGTGTAGTGTTAATGGGTATGAAGATACTTTCTTGTTGCTAAGTGAACTCTTGGAGTATGAATAGTGTTGATTTTAAATACAGGGTTGTTAACTTTGATAGCACTGGAAAGTATAAATTAATGAAGGATATGTTCAGATCTACATACGATTACGATAAGGATAGGAAATTCATCATTTGTTGTTCTTGTTTGTGACAACTAGGGTAAATGACAGCAGGATGCAATAAAATAATGTAATCAAAATTCAAAACTAGAGAACACGATCTTTATAAAAATTCCAATAAGTCTTAATGACATTACTTTCAAGATATTACCAATAACCAGTTTTTTTCAATAACTAATAATTTAACTTCATTTTTAGCTGCAAAAATGTGCATTACTCACAAGTACATATTGGCACCCGCTACCGCTTATAACTCAAATCGCTTCACATTGCACATTTAGGTCCACAATATTATGAAAGATCATGTCAAATGATTGTATCTGTCCCTGTTGGTTTAATACTATATCCTATAAACATTTCCAAAACATATTCACTGAAATACCACCCCTACTACTTTACCAACAAGGGCTACTACAGCTTGTCTATGAGAAAGTATTGTCGGGCAATTGCATAGAAATCGAACGTAAATTTTATTCGAATTTGGAATCATTCGTTATGGTACTTGATTTCTTTTTTTTTTCTCAGCCAGCTTTGTATAGATTTGGTAGAAGTGTGTTAATATCCTGCTGTTTTGAAAAATGCTACTATTTTGTGTTCGTTTCTTCACGGTAACGTTTTCTAGGGATAGTTATTAATGGAATGTCATGGTGGTGAATGGTGTACCACGTGGTTTGGTGGCAGCTGTTTTACGGGACAGGTGGCGCTACAATTTTTTTTTAAGCGATAGCACCTCCTAGTATGGCCTAGAGTAAGCTGTATTGGTAATGTGTGTGGTGTAGTCAAGAGATTTCATCAGAATAAGGACATGATTAAAACCCTGACGATGCCTGAAACCTTCATTTGAAATACTTTTCTACAGCCGAGTTGTTTTATCAAGTCTATAATTATTCAAAACAAAACAGCCTGTTGGAATAACAAGAAACAAAACATTACCTTTTTCCATTATAAAAATCTGGCATCGAATCCGAGACACTGCGATATCACAGCAAGATGTTCCGCAAAGCAATCGCCGCTTCAATAAAATATCACCAACACAAAAATGAATGGCAGAATATCTCAGAAGTGACACAAAAAAATCGCACCACATTGAAAAAGGATGGTCCAAAAACGATAAAAATCCAACCGATGCGCAATCGCGCATTAATCAAAACGCGGATCGCAAAAAAACGTTGTGTCGTGTGGGCGAACTTCGGTGTAGCCGAAAAAGGTTAATTGTGAATTTGAAATATGTAAGGAGTTCCGTATAGAAACTGCTGTTGAAAATAGTCAGATTAGCAAGTCAATTTTGAAGATTGACTAAACAGAAATGGTGTACATTTCTATCGTCAATCTTGGCGTCTGGTGGCACTACCAGCTAGCTAGGTCATTTCCTTTTGCATCTATAGCTATGGTGCGATTATGGAGCCCACAAATAGAGCTCAATAGCCTGGTAAAACTTGATGCTTCATAATTACTACAGATAAGTACTTACCTATATTCCGCTATCAAAGACATTTACAAAGGCTTTTAAAATTCGATATAATAAGGGGCTGGGTTAATCAGAAGACCTTCAAAGCAAATTCCAGTAATTAAAAACTTTCAAAATCTAGTCGCAATCTCATCTCAGCGATAATCGATATCAAAAACCTGCCAAAAGTCTGCGAGCTTGAAACCGAATGGAATTGCCCCTCTGGTCTCCGCTGTTTGTATAGCATCCAAAATAAAATTGTTTTTATGAAAGTTTTGATACAGAAGTATTGAAATGAATTTTCACAGGGAGTATTAACAAAAAAAAATAACAATAAATTAAGTAATACATATTATTATACTAACTAGAACTAACAATTACTCCTAAGTCAATCAAAAACTAGTAACAATAACTATTAAGTTAAACAAATTATAACTCATGCATGTTGGAGGATCCCTACACAATTTTTTGATTTAGTTTTTTTACTTTGCAACGTCTGTTGCCCGCATTTTTTATCGTATTACTTTGAATTGGGACAACAATAAAATATAGAGCAAAATATTAGTTTCATGAATAATGACATGTCTTGCGGAGCCATATTGTCTATGGTTGTTTTTGAGAATTCTTTGCAATAAAATAAAAATTTACCAAGAATTTGCAGGTAAGTTCCAAGGTTAGGTTGTTGGTGCAACGATATAATTAATCATACTATATTATTGGATTTTTGTATCAATAACTTTATCTATACATAGTATTAAACAAAGTCACTTTTCGTGTCTGTCTGTGCAACCGCTTAGACTTATAAACTACGCTATGGATTTTGATGCGGTTATCACCATCATTTAGTTAGAGCATTCATACTGGAAAGTTTTTATTTAATTTTTTTATCTTGAGTCTAATCTAGGCCAGTGGTGACAGAGACAAAGTCGACGATTGAGTGAGCTTACCCAGAAGAAGCCCGATCACTGCAGCCACTTTGAAAAGATTAGGGTTGTAGTTGGGTTGTTATATGTGTACTGTGTACAATGCTTTATAATGTGTAACTTAAAATTATAGCACTGAAATCTCGATGTTTTAAGATGTTTTGAGATGTCGCCATTACCTATTAGGTACAAAACAGGGTGGGTCTACTCTAGCACGAAATTCGTAATTCCCACCGGAGTTCACACGGTAGTATCACCTATGGATTTACGATTAGTTCAGGTCCCGAACTATGAATGAATGACAACACCATTTGTCAGTTGTCCCAGTCACGAACTGTTTTGCCCGTCCGAAAAAGTTAATTAATCGGGAGTAGAGTTCATTTTGAAGTATGGAACTACTTTTGGACGGGCCCGTATCTTCGTTGACGGACTTAAAGAGTAGGTCCCCAGGGGCGGGTCGTTAACTAACTATATTTCTATCTATATAAGTAAAAACGAAACGCTTTTCGTTGTTAAAAGCGCATCACTTGAGAACGGCTGGAACGACTTGGCTATTTTTTTGTTTTAAAATCTTCGTATTAGTCCGAATTAGGTTTTTGTGGAAATAAACATTTTCTTCTATGGGATTTTTGCATGAACTTTTGGAAATACAACATCTGTTGGGTCAGCTTGTTGCCTAATAAAAGTAGGATGATACGTCCTAATAGTTAGCTACAGTAAAAAAAATTAAGTGCGCTCAATTACACAAGCCACACATTTTAGTGTGACCTAAGGCTTGCAAACAGACTTGTAAAACCAGTCATATTTTTAATCACACCAGTCCAAACACAGATTAAAAATGACTACTTTGTACAATCCTTACTTCGCGACACGATAGCAATGACTTTACTTCTTTATAGCTCTTATCCAGATCGCAAGCTCACATATGTAAACAAAGAAAGTTTATGACGCTGTAAAAGCACAATAAACATGTAATTATACAAATATAAACATAATGAGCATTAACTGTGTTTACACGAAGCATTAAAACTATGACAAACTTTGTCGCTGTAGAGTTCTGGTTCGAGGTTCAAGGGATGAGCGATTAGATCATATCTATGTCTTACTAAGGTATTGGTTGAAACTCTCACCCGTTTCTAAGCTTAATATTAAACTAGTTTAGCCATAAAACTCCTTTGATTCGGATACCACCAGAATACATTTCTTGTGCAACGGTATTTCCCGTCAGTCATTTTGAAGGTCTCTAAGTACGTCAACGAGAATACGGGCCCGTGCGAAAGTAGTTCGATACTTAAAAGTGAACCCTACTCCCGATTATTTAACTTTTCCGGACGGGCAAAAACACATCGGGAGTAAGAACAACTGTCTAAACGTTTTGTCATTAACTTTTACGTCGGGCCCCGGACTAATCTTATGTCCGTAAGTGATGCGGAGTAGGAAACATCCGTAACTTCGGCCGAAATTATTAGGGTGCAGGCCCCCGGATACTAGCTATTGTACAGAGTGTTTTCGGCAAAGGTTTTGATATAGAGTAACTAAAGTATAGAACAACAAAGAACAGTTTACGGGTACAGCTGGAATAACTGAAATGTAGGATTGAACTTTTTGCTTTCCTTCCATTTAACTAGACAATCAATGTAATAGGTATGATATTAGCTAAAACTATCGATACTCCGTCAGAAATAACTTAGAGAAACAGGAAAATGGCTTTTCCCAGAAAATAGAACAAGAAAATACTGGCTGATTTTCCAAACCGTTCATCATCAGCACATAACTTGAACTACCTCATGCATATTCGTCCTTACAAATGTTATGTTTGTTTATAGCAGTAAGTTGCAGTTTTATATGCGCGTGGGCAGAAATAGTGCAGTAAAAATTATCTCTATATAAACTGCAAGGATGTTTTTGTCGCAATTACCTTTATGATTCGCTTCCTTGAACTTCTTTTATGGGATGAGCTACTAAGCGAAAGTTGCTTTGATCCCATAGGCTTTAATACTTAATAAGTATTTTTTATAAGTTTAGTTTTAACTGTTAAGGTGGTTAGGGACTTATGAGAATACAATACCTTAGTATGAAGATGAAATTTAAAGAGCCTACCTACATATTCTTTTATCAGGGTCTTGTAAGTTTTATGGTTTTTGGTCTTACCACCTCCAGATAAGACTAATTTAGCTAATCGGGCAAATAATTACATATAAATTCTTTTTCATTTATCTGGTACAAGTGAAAACACAATTGAAGCAGTTGATAAAACCTTTTTCTTATTTAGGTTCACTTTTTATCATTTTAACTCTTTAGTTCTAAGCCAAACTGAAAATACTGCACTTTCACAAAAAAAAATGATTAGTGCCCCAAACGCTACAACTAACGCCATCTGTCGTCACACGGTTGAACTGCGTCGGCAGCACGCTCACTTGAGTCGCTTGAGTGACAAGTTGACGTGCGCGCGCGCATCCCAACGGCAAACCTATGAGTTATGCGTAGGAACGATAATTATTTGATGTTAAGTTTGAGAAAAGTTATTGTAATTTTGTTTGTTCCGATTATAATTATAAATTAATAATAATTTTATATAAGTACCTGCGTTTGTTTGTTTTGTTAAATAAGAATAATATTTTTTATTGACTCAGGATTTGTGAAAATCTATTGCGAAAATTATGGAAGTGCATTCCATTTCATTTCCATCCTTTATAAATTATAGAATAGAATACTCTTTAAGTACACCAAAAAATTACAGATATAAATGTAGAAATTTTACATAGGGTGACATAATGGGCGGTTTAAATTATTTACTTTTTTGATTATAGTGTGTAGACAGTGGTAATAATTGCTTTATATTTCTCTTTATAGAAGTTTCGGTACTATTTTATAAAATAAAACGTTTGTTTCCTCTTCCAATATTGGTATCTGTATGTAGGTACTTTAATTTGAACCAATTTGGAGTCGGCGTTGAACAAAAAGAGATGCAGCTGGCTACACCGATACCACTTAAATTATGGAGGATGGGATTAAGATTTTAGTTCGAAGAGGAATAAATATATCTAATATCAATATTGGAGCGAAAGACGCAGATACACCAGTGAATTCGAGGTGATTTATTGTGATATTTATACTTTTTAATAAGTTAGATACTCTTAAACCTATAAATTATAACCGCGTGATTATACAAAATTGTACTTTATAAATTGACCTAAGCGTATAGAGATTTGAATTGGAAATTTTAATTATTCTAATTGGAATATTAAGTTACAGTAACCGTTAGTTACGTAATATTGATTAGAAATACCTATTTACAAACATTTGAATTAAAAAAGCATGTGAACCAAATAACTATAAATGTTGCTGATGCATTATTTTTATTTGATTGGAATAACATGAATAGATTGAATGAAAAGTTAATATTGGAAGGTAAATACATTTGTGTTATGATATTTACTTCCGTAATCAAATAGAGTGCACACATAAAGGCTTAGTTATGATTTAGAAATCATAACTATACAAGAGCTATAGAATTATAATTTTACTGGTAATTAAAATGCTGTTTTCGCATGTATTCTATAAACAAACCATGTAATGGAAAGTCTTAATTTTTTCTTAGTAAAATGTAGCATTGTTTAGGTAGCAGTGGCTTCATAGAAGAAATTTTTGTAAATTTTGATGTGATCTAGAAATAGTTCAGGCTAGAAAAACTTGGGGAAAAAATACACTATTTCATTAGATACACTACCTATAGGTATCGGAAATTATAATACTACAGCTTATTATTACCTATTGGAGAAGTGTATATCGACGAAATAAGGATTAAAATCTCAACAATTAAAAAAACCTTCTTTTAAAATCCCGTTATTTGAAAACCTCACTTTTAAAACTTCCTGCAGTGCTCACCGCGGCCCAAAGTCGGCGTGCGACAAAAAAAACGTCGACTGGTCCGCAATTTGTTGCAGCGGCCGGCCCAACGATAAAGCCTTAAATGTTTCTCGCGACAGATTGCGTACCATGTTTGAAATCCGATTATAAAGTAGCCTCCTTTGTGTATGGCCTTTTCTCTTTGGAAAGTGCCGAGATTGGATAGATGTTGGGTTTAATTTTAAATGATTGGTCATTGGTTTGGTTGATCAAAGGGATAGAAAAGTTAGCTATACTATCTGTTTTCTTTGGTCCTTATATCTTGTAAGAATGTTTCTTATAAACTGGCGAAATGTGGGTATAGGTACTGTAGTACACCTTTGCCTAGCCCTTGTCTTGTAGGTTATTGTTAGTTATTTTTCCTTCATCACTTTGTCCTTTTGTTTCAATTATTAAGGGAAGTAAGGAAGGAAAGTCGTTCTTCAAACATTCTCTGTCTGAAAGTTATTTCATTCATCATGAAGATGCTATCTTGATTCATTGCCATGATAGTGTTAAAGATTTCCTTAAAACTTTTCACAACTTTGGCAAGATGTCGTCATGCAGCTGCCATTTCCGCTCCAATAAAAATAACTTCAATTTGCAGTGATTTCAAATAAGCACCATTTTCAAATTCAAATTCTATTAAAGCAGTTTCTTCATAGAATTATATTTGAAACCGACGACGTACATTGGAATCTTCCTCTGTATATGTGATATGCCCGTTAAGTAGTTTACTGTTTTATGCACCTGCTTATGAAAGGTATACTTTTGCGTAAACTAGACTTTTTTGAGATGTCTACTTATCGATGAGCTGTATCGATATTCCTTTTTTAGTCTTGTCTGTTTCTTTGTCAGGATCAATTTTTTAAATTACTATGTTGATGATGGTCTATAGTGTTATTAGTTTGGTTTCTTAAGTAGTGTGTTATGACATTCTTTAAAAGAAGTATCTTCACACGTTCTCGTCACAATAGCTATTGGTAGGTTTGGCGGTTGCATCTTACAAATTAGAGACGTGTCATATTATCACTGATATCTTAGTATCCAATCTCACAATATCTTGATGTCCTATAAAATCTAATGCAATTGTTCTTCCTCGATCTGTCGAAGCACGTACGATAACACCTCTAAATATCAAGTTACATCAACGCATTACCTTACGTAATATTATGCGAAATGGTCATTGGACATAAAACCTAGACTCGGCGACCTCTGACACACATTGATGCAACGGGGCACTAAAACCCAACGCGAATGGCATTAGGCCCGTTTTAAAACACGTTCTAGAATGTTACTTAGTTTGTGACCTTTTGGCATGTAATGATGCGTATGATGTTGAAATTGAGTGAAATTTTGAAGGGACATCAGGGTATGGATGTAGACAGTTTGATAGAAAACTATTCTATCGATGCGTGAATAATGAGTCTAGCTGCATTTATTCGAAGGTCTATGTTTAATAGTGGACGTTTAGGGCTTGTAATGATTACAGCAACTTTTACAATTACAATACATTGTAAAACTAACAACCAGGATAAGGCATCATTAAGCAGGATATATAGTTTGTTAACACTGAACGTTCTTGAAATAACTGTGATGAACAATGTTAAAATTTACCAAAATTTTCTTCTTTTCAGATAAATTTTTCTTCTGGGTGGATGGCACTACGTTGTAACAACCTGCTGCTGCTGTGTGATGGTCTCCCGATGCGTGATCATAGACAGCCCTGAGGGAAGTTTTATTGTTTAATAATACTATTCTTTCTTTTCTTCTTTCAAATATTATAGCAAATTGCCCTGAAAACCTTAATTTTGAGCACATTTTTAAGGACCCGGATTATTGTCTGTTTCTCTCTGCTTCGTTTTGCAAGACCTTTGACTGTAAACTTAGAATGAAGATTAATACCTACATGAGTACCTACCTGTTTCTTCTTGTCACTGAGTAATATCTAGTATCAAGGGCCTATAGGAATAATGTATTAAATTTCAAAATACTCGTAGAAGAAATATTAATCACATGCATAGTAAGTATGCTGTGATTTGTCTCGTGCGTTTCATTCTCTATCTATTACGTCTAAGTCGACTGGCTTATGTATGTTTCTGTAAGTTTCCAAATCAGCCTCGAAGCTTTACGATTTTGCTTCTTTTCTGGTACGATTGTCCGGATTGCCTGTTATCCTGTTGATAATAATGTGTTTTGCAATAAGTGTAAGTTACAAACGTGGAATATGTGCTGTACCTACCTGTAAATCAAACTTTTTATGAAGTGATCCAGATTCTGAAATAAGGTAAAATTGTATTTTACTTTTAATTCTAAAATAATATTTAAGGATAAATAACTATCGGAGAATGAAGAGATAACAGATAATGATAGTTTAATAAAGTCGTTATACCTACTCTTTATTTTACAATAATTTTCAGAATAGTAGGTAGATATTTAATAAGGAGATTCGAATGAAAACAAAACAATACGTAATTGATTATTAAGTTCTCTTTACTATTCACGTTTTTGTACGTCTAAACTATTTACCCAGCATGTGTTTAGAGATTATTCAACTTTATTCTGAACCAGAAAGTACGGTCATTTCAATCAATATTTGCCCGAACTAATTAGTATGTACCGCAGACCATGTCGTCCGTAGACAAAGTAAATAACCAAATTGTATTTGCCATCAACGGTTCTTTAACACGTTTTCCTTGTGTTACATTTGCTAAAATTACCTTAAGTTTTCTTCAATTATAACAAAAGTAGGTCACGACAGATCAACGTTATAGGTATGTAAATATATTAACGACACATTATGAAAGGGCCGTGAGCAGTTTTAATTAACCGGCACATGCCATATGTCACAAGTCTCCACCAATTACGCGATGATCCACAAATCCCCACTTTTAGGGGGGCAGTCATTGCCCCCCTATAACGGTACAGGCGGGGCCTGCGCGGGACACGCCAATCGGCGCAAATGCGGCGCGCGCGCACGCCGATGATATAAGCGAATGATCTAGCGTGCTTGTCATTTCGCGAGCACCGGATTGGTCCGTGATAAAATATTTCGTTACGCGATCACGATTCGGCGCGATCTAGTTTTGGTCGCGCGTTATCTTATTTTTTATTGATCGTAAATATCTTGTGGCAATTGAAATTTTAACGACATAAATAAACTTTGACCTAGTTAATTCCATTCAACAAAATGTAATCAAAAAAAATAAAACAAGAGAGACCGTGTCATAATGTGTGATATAAATCATGAATACAAAAGAACGGCGCATCAATAAATTGTGGGTGCAGCACCTGTGCAGGCGCACCAAACAAATAAATTACCCGAGCAGCGACGAGACGACAAAATAGCTGCTCACACTGCCATACGGTACGTGTTTTATGGTCCTACAACATAGAGAAAGTAACGGTACAGGGAGCACGGCCTTCCCACCCGATGTCCGACCGCTAACTGACTGATGGGCGAAGCTTAACCTCTGATAATAAGAAAGCGGGACGGCAATACTCGCGGCTTGCGCGCGGGAACGGGACGCAAGATGTATCTTCTTCGGTGATCGTGAAGTGCAAGATGAGTACACAGACACACAGTCACATACGGACCACATCCGAGTGAGGCCCGGCTTCGGTTTTTAAAAAACGAAACGCGCGCTCCGCGGTGCGCGTACGCACGGACGCGCGGACGAATTTTGGATTCGCGAATTTATGACAAACTTTTTTTTTAATATGAAGTTTTGAACTGTAAAAAGTGAATTCTATGTGATTATTTTTGTGCCGTTTTTGAAGTGTAAATATGAGGAACGAGAAGTAGCTGTTTAGTGGAGAACTATTTAATTTTTCGCAAAAATTAAGGAAGTCCAGTTATCAGCTGTCGTAAGAAACAGGTGCCAAGGTAAGTTTTAAAAGTTTACAGTAGTTTATGATTTCAATCCTAATTATATTATATGAGTTTACAAGAACATTATAGTGTTTATTTACGTGTTCCGACTAAATAAATCGATTTGACAGATCTTTTAAAGAACAGGCATCTTTTTCTATTCATAATTTTTTTTATGATCGTGTTTTAATGTTTTTTAATGGTTCGTTTTACGGTTATTAGCTACAAGAGAACATTTATTTTTATAGTGCTTTTTCATGGATTCATAAAAATATGAATAATACCTAAGTATTCGTGTATTTTCAGTAGGTATAATATATTAATGATGTTTGCGTAGATAGAATTAATACTGGGTGTTATAAAAATGTGTTATTAATTAATAATGCTAAATTACTATTAAGTACATAGGTACCACTTTATGACTTAAAATATAATGGAATTATGAAGTCGAACTTCACCGCTATGATTTAATTAGGTATCGGAATAGTTATAGTTTTTGAGGCTTTCTCTTTGATTTTAAGTATTTATGTTTTGAGGTATAGGTTATCCTATAAAACCATTCCAATTAAAAATAACTACAGTTTATACTTTAAGATTGTTTTTTTCTACCTACAACTCAAAATCACGTAGTATCTATTCAAGCAAAAAATTATCAGCACCTCGCACAAATAAAATCTTCTTGCATCAAACAACCACAAAACACCTACCTACGCAATATGCGTATTGTTTTTAATTTGCTACTTTACCGCAACAAGAAAAAACATAACTAGATGTTTATCCGTAAATACCGAACGTGTAAAAATATTATAATCCTCTAGCTTTTTCTGACCCCGCACCTTCGACAAGAAGAATTAGCTACTGTTTTAAAGTCTCGTTTAATTGATGATTACTTAATTTGTAATTTAATAAATTTATCTCTACTCTTAGCACAGGAAAACTGCATTTGAGGCAATTTAACAAATGTTACTCTTAAAGTTACTTCAGCGAAAGAAATATTATGAAATTGTGTTTAGGTTGAAATAACGTTACTTTTCACAATCAATATTACGTTTATAGTTACAAGGTAAGCGGCTCACTATATTATTATAACGAATGCAAATTTAAATTACGTTTTTGTAAGTCGATCAACAATTATTTTTGTAACTAGCCCTATAGGTAATAATATATATAACACATCAGCAAATCCACTTTGATTAAGGGCCTAACAATACCTAAAACAAAAGATACCCAACAAGAAAATAAAAATCCTACAGAATCTCAAATAAAACCTCCACGGGAACTATCGGTTGGCGCCAAATATTTCCGTACAGCAATCATTAATCTTACTCAACTGGTCCAGCCACGCATTTCGATCGAGATAAGATTCGAGATCAAAGTTCACACCTAGCCGATACTTATTATTTTTACTATACCTAAGTACTTATGAAGTTATGAAGAAGTGGGAAAAAATATAATGAACCTTTTTTCTCTGTGGCGGGCGTTGCGAATTTTTAAGTATTGTTGGAATGGTGCAATAAAATTGTGATTTTGTACAGCTTTTTGAAAGCATCTTTAGATCTTAGAAAAAGCTTCATTTTAGGTTATGCCATACAAAAGAAGTCGTTCGAAAGGTCGCTCTGAAGCATATTACTTCTATTCACGTGTATTTTTTCAGTTTTGCAAAAATTATAAGCCTGCTACTGGGTGTCCGCTTAACAAGACAGATTTGTTTTTGTAGGAGAATTTATATGATATAATTAGGTTAGTAGGTAAAAACCCATATTTCTAAATTAAAAAATGGATTCTCTCAGAAAAAGAAAGAGAAGAAATTTAGCAGAGGTAGCTTCGTATTAATCGTAGGTACTGAGGTACCTACGATTAATACGAAGCTACCTCTGCTAAATTTTCTTTACTCATAAAGAAATGGACATTGACAAGCTTTACGCACGTACAGATTCAGTAAAATAACTTCTAAAATCGAAAGTAGGTACTGTTTAAAAGCCTTGCATGTAGAAACACAAATTTCCTCATTATTAATTGCCAGTAATTTACACTTTAAGATTTATAGTTCACATTCGTAATTTTACGTCTTATCTTGATTAAATCCGTAATGCACTTTTAGTGCAGTTTTGTTGCTAGTTATTCTGTGGAGTAAATTATTTACCTTTAGCCATGATTGAGGTACCTACTCAAGTACAAAATGACTTTCATGTCTATTAAGTGTGTCGTTGGTATTAATTAGTTACTTAGTGTACTTAATGGCAGGAGATGAGGCCTATAGTGGTGCAATCAGATGCCAGTATTATTATGAGCGCAAAAAAATATTTCACTAGACACAATAAGCGATCTCTAAAGGTACGATGCCGATTCGCCGATGCGTGATGCTTGGACAACTCTTGCAGGTTGCCGACCAACACAAAACTAACAAAATATACGGGTGCCGAACTGAACTTGACTTAAATAAAAACCACAGACAAGCCGGTGCCAAAAATAATGATTTCGAAGTTACCTATCGAGTTGTATACTGAGACACGAATGTCTTGCCTGTTTTCTTCTTAAGAACCTATTACTCTTTGGGATGGGCATCATCTTTCTAATTGGTCGACTACTTGAGAATTCAAAAGTGCCTGTAATTGGTTTAAATTTGAAATAAATGCTTTGAATTTGAAACTGGAGTGGTTGCTTAGCGATCTGCTTAAATTAGACAATACCTAACTAGTCGTTGGTAAACCTGACGTTAATGAAAACGGCCAATGTTGTAAAAGATAAATTAAAGGTAGGTATTATTAGGGATATTAAAGGTATGTTTTATCAGGGAAATCGGTAATAGTAATTGAAAACCATTTATTGATAATGAATTTAGTGTCTCTTTCGTTACAGACGTCGATAAACTTGATAATGGCTGGTTAACCATTATTACAGTCGTTTTCCAACAATTGCTTCAGGTTTAAAGTGTAAGAGCGAAATAAGGAAAATTATAATTACTCGTTGATTGTCATTTTAGTTTTTGTGTCATCTCTATTATAAAAAGTAGCTTCCGCCTTGACTCCGTCCGCGTGGAAGTCAACTATACCATAAAATATTTATGGCTCTAGTCAAAAGTGTAGCTTACTATGAGTGAAAGATTTTTTTTAATCGGAGAAGTTGTTTGCGGCAGTAGATCGTCACTTACATACTACACGCCTGAGGGAGGACATCGCCATCGATGTAGACCACGGCGAAGGTGGTGTGACGATCTGATAATGTTTGCAGGGTCAACATGGTCAGAGGTCATGCAAGATAGGGAGGTTCGGAAGCAAAAATGGGAGGTCTTAGGTCAACATAAGTAAAAAAAAAAAAATGTAGTTTCGGAGATAACCTCAAAAATCCAAAAAACTAACAAACTTTACCTTTTTATAATATTATTACTTGTTATTGTATTATTGTAGACTTGAGTGTTGCCTTTAATGTCTATGATTGCAGCATCACAGTATTTTACTTATACAAAAATTTCTACGCAAGAGGGTCTACAGGGTTACAGTTTGGGTGTCGAGGCCACCCTGTATATTTTCCTTGGCTGTGCCTATAGGCCGATTCAGGAGTGGCATAGACAGTGCAATATTATAGCTCAGTAATTTAAAACTATAAATTTAAAGCAAGAATTACGTCAACCACTACATAAATGTGACTACATTTAACACATCAATGATCATCATGATTTTACTCAAGTATGTACAATAATAAAGAACCTCAAGGTCCAAAACATCTTGATTATTAAAATGTTCGTATACAGTCACGAGCATTAATATATATACACTTAAGGTTGTATTGACAGATAGCCTGCTGACACTTCGTAAATTAATATCATCATTTGATTGTAATAGTGATATTTTAGTTCGTATAATTGATTTATGTTAAGTGTAAAATTAGTAAAATAAATGTTTAGTAAATAGATATAAAGTCTAAAATACAATAAATATTACGAACATATTACTCTATGAAGTGACGGCTACAATCTGTTTTTTTTTTTAAAGATTGTTAATACAACTTTAGTCAAATGAATATCTTGTGAAATGACAACGATTGCACCTTTTAGGTAAAACCTATTTCATAATAGTCTTGGACCAAAAAATGGTATTTGTTACACCATAAAAAAAACAATTACTCATTACTTTTATTCCACCTGTTTTGTGTATTTTAGGAAAAAATTACTAAGTGTAGGTAGTGTGAACATTATTAATGCTGGTGACTGTACTACTAGTGCAACGTATGTTATTGGGCAATGTGTGTGTGTCAATAAATGTGTGTTTGTGTGTGTGTTAGGTAATCAATCATACACTGTGATATATCTGACATGTGTTAGAGATCACATTCATGTGTTCATGTCACGTTTGTAGCTTTGTTTCTATGTTTTTTTTAGTCTAGGGTTCTGTTCTAAGGTTGTGTTTTGTTTACAAATAGAACTTGTGAGTTGTGTCGTTTGATTTTGTGATCGCGAAAAAACAAAAGTTTACAGGAAAGTTGAGTACGTAAAAGTTATTATTTATTTAGGTATCTAAAAGCAGAGGTGGCCTAGAGGTAATGGCAGCGACTTACGTGTTGTACGTCGTAGGTTCGAAACGAGATAGGTGCTTTACTTTGTGTAATTTATTTCATTACAACTGCTCTGAAAACAGCGAAGAAAAACATGGCGAGGAAACCGGCATGTCCTAGAACTAAAAATTCCAAGACATGTGACATCTGACATGTGACATGTCCAAGACATGTGACAGACAGCCCCTTTAATCGGAGCGCGATGATACGACGCAGCCCTCCACCAACACCGACCCCGGTACCGACGACCCCGGTACCGACGTCCCAGGTACCGACACCGGCACCGACTTCGCCCCGACAACCAAGACAGGACCAAGTTGATGTAATTGAAGCTGTGACCACTCCGGAGATCCAGAACTGGATGACATCAATTGAGCAGTGCCTGAATGAAGTCTGTGCTATTGCTTCTGATGGTAAGCTTAATACTGAGCAGAAACTAAAGATAAGTAATCTTTGCCGAAAAGTTGGACATGGAGTTTCGCAAATGGCTGTCCAATACCAGTCGCTAAAACAAAAAGCCATTCAAACCCATACCTCTCTTAAAACCATGACCGAAGCTCGAGACCTATCCGACTGTCTAACGGAGATGAACCGTACCATTCAGGAGTCCTGTACGAAGCAAGGAGCTGGGAGGAGTGATACATCTTTTGCCGGTATGGTGAAGAAGGGATCCAGCAATTTTGTTCGTCCAAACCAACTTAGCTCCGTGGCAATCTTCCCATGTGACAACACAAAGACCAGTGACGAAACCAGGAACATGGTCCAAAACATCATATGCCCAGGTGAAATGAAGCTGAAAGTCCGAGGCGTACGCAAAATCGGAAAAGGAGGTCTCATTATCAGCACGGAGACTAAAGATGACCTGGACAAACTCAAGCAAACAGTCCAAACTGCTTCGTCAGAGCTTACCGTCGACGAACCCCGAAAGCGCAAACCTCGCATTGTAGTAATTGGAGTGCCCGCATCTATGACTGAAAATGAGGTCTTTAAATGTCTCTATGAACAAAATTTAGCTGACAAACTGCCGACTATGTCCCGAGATACATGTATGACCTCAATAAAACTAAGCCACAAATCTGGGAGAAAAGATACTGAATACTGCAATTATATACTAGAAGTTTCAGCCGTCATTCGCAAGGCCCTGATCATCCAGGAACGACTATTTATTAATTGGACGTCCTGTCCAGTACGTGACTTCACTCTGGTAACCAGATGTTACAAGTGCCAGCAATACGGTCACGCAGCCAAGTTCTGCAAAGTCACTGCCCCTACATGTGGTCATTGCGGTGAAGAAGGGCACGCCATTCAAGACTGCACAAAGAAAGCCGAAGCGCCAAAATGTGCAACATGTCTGCGTTTCAAAAAACAAGCGAGCCACAAAACGGGAGATGTAGATTGTCCAGCTAAAAAGTCTGCCGAAAACAGGTACATCAACTCAATCGATTATGAAGGCGCCTAAGAGCGCCACATACCTGTTTTTATTTTAGACTTTACTTTTTATTTTAAATTTTATTGTACTATGGATAGTAACTTAATTACGGACATAGATAATAGTTTTCAAACTGTTTCAAAGTCATGTAAGGTTGAGGACTGCAGACAATATCTTTCCGTGTATCAAAAGTCACTAACCATACTGACCCAAAACATTCGTAGTATTTATAAGAACATGGATAGCTTTAACATTTTTCTTCATAGACTTAACTTTAATTGTGATATAATTATACTAACCGAGTGCTGGTTATCTAATCGCCAGGATAACCTCCCAGTAATACCGGGGTACAACATATCGTTTACCAGAATAAATAACAATCAAAATGATGGTGTGGTTGTCTATTCAAAAGATTATTTAATGGTCACAGCCGAGGAACCTAATTTACACGACTGTAAGAGCAATTGCTTAATTATAAAAATTGGTACAACCGCAGCAATAATTGCTATATACAGATCCCCTTCTGCTAGAAACTTGGATGCTTTTCATGCTTCCTTAAATCAAATTTTTCAAGCATTGGGCACTTTTAAGAATGTCATACTAACAGGAGATATAAACATAAACATTAACTCTGATAACTGCAATGCAGGGATCCAAGAATATCTTAATATCTGCTCATTCCATGGTTTTCTGCCCGCACATACACTGCCTACTCATCAAAGCGGTTCCTGCCTCGATCATATGATAATCAAATCGAGTTTTTCGTTTATTACGCTTGTTACTAACTCTACAATTACCGACCATCACGCAGTTTTACTGACCCTTAATTTAGCGCTGCCTAAGCAAAATCGCCCACTGACCAAAACGCAAGTAAACACAATAAAACTTGAATATGATTTATGCAACATTGATTTTAGCCCAGTTTTCAATACACCTGACCCTAATTTTGCTTTATCGTACTTAATAAAACATGTTCAATCAGCTATATTACACAACACGACCGTTATTACAGTAAACAAGAAAAATTATAATATTAAACCTTGGATTACGCCTGGCCTAATTCGGTGCATAAGACACAGAGATAAACTCCATCAAAGATGTAGGAGGGACCCAGATAATCTCGTCACTAAAGTCACCTATACCAGATACAGGAATTTTTGTAACAAACTCCTAAAGAATTTAAAGAGAAATTACGATAAAAATGAATTAAATAGAGCTGGAAACAGTAGCAAGAAACTTTGGAAACATATCAAAAACGTCACCTACATGTCAAAACAGCGCGAATCAAATTCGAGTTTACTGCTTTCTTACCCTTCACCTATCCTGTCAGCCAACGAAGTGAATAGTTTTTTCGTAAATGTTGGGAAAACTCTTGCTGAGCAGATTCCAAAACCTGACTGTTTTCAACCTTCTTCCCAAAAGTGTGAAAATAGACGTACCTTAAAATCTTTTGCCTTGCTAGACACAGACGAAGACGAAATTACCCGAATAATCTGTGGACTAAAAGATGACTGTGCTGTTGGATGGGATAACATTAGCAATAAGACCCTTAAACTTTTTAAGCATATCCTTGTACCTCCCTTAACACATATTTTTCGTATGTGTTTTTCTGAAGGCATTTTCCCTAAATGTCTAAAAAAAGCAATTGTAATCCCTATCTTCAAATCCGGAAACAAAGACCTAGTTAACAATTATCGGCCAATATCATTACTCCCCTCAATATCTAAAATACTAGAAAAAATCATAAACAGTAGACTAGTTAACTATCTAGAGAAAAATGAATTCTTATCATCTGCGCAATTTGGTTTTAGAGCCAAATTATCCACAGCCGATGCAGTGCACAGTCTAACAGATTATGTCTCAGAAGAACTTGGTAAAGGAAACCAGACCCTGGGAATCTTCCTTGATCTGGCGAAGGCTTTTGATACGGTCTCCGTTTCTACGCTTTTGTACAAATTAGAGTTCTTAGGAATAAGGGGAACGCCGCTGAAACTTTTTGCCGACTACTTATACGATCGTTATCAATGTGTTAAAATTGACAATATTATTAGCGACGAGCAAAAAAACACAGGTTTTGGTGTTCCTCAGGGAAGTATTTTGGGCCCCACCCTTTTCCTGATTTATATTAACGATTTGTGTAGTTTAAATATTAATCAAGGCAAAATTATATCGTATGCAGATGACACTGCGTTAATATTCACCGCTAAAACAAATAGTGAATTGTATGAATATGCTCAAATAGGTTTCAATACTGTGTCTAACTGGCTTCAAAGCAACTTACTAACATTAAATGCCGACAAGACAAAATATATTCACTTCTTCATCCGCAAACCGCATTTTAATATTACTAACTCTCATCTGTATGCCCATCATTGCGGACTCCGCTCAGTCAGCATAATATGTAAGTGTCCTTTTATCCACAAAACATGTAACATAAAATATCTCGGGGTTCTAATAGACGAGTCGCTCTCTTTTAGACCACATATTGACAGTTTGGTTACAAGAGTGCGCAGGCTAATTTTTGTTTTTAAAAAATTGCGAGCAATTGCAAATAAAAAAAATTAGTGGCACAAGTTTACTTGGCCCTAGGTCAATCTGTAATACAGTACTGTATTACTTCATGGGGGGGAGTACCAAAAACCTACTTACTGCCTCTTGAAAGAGCACAGAGAGCCATTTTAAAAGTAGCAAACTTCCATCCCTTTCTCTATCCTACAGATCTGCTATACAAATCCTGTAACGTGCTGACCGTTCGCCAGCTTTTCATAACGCACTTAATATTAAAACAGCACACCATGCTCTCATATAACATTGAAAGTACTAATAAGAGACGGAATGATATTGTATGCGAGTCAAATGCACCCTCTAAATATGTGTTTGTAAACAGATTTTATAAATTTTTAGGCCCATTTCTATACAATAAATTAAATAGGAAATTAAGTATCTATAAATTAAATAACTACGACTGTAAAAAGACTATTCTGCAATTTTTAGTTAGCCTATCATACAGTGAGACAGAGAATTTACTTGTTGTCTGTAAATAAAACATGTTTAGTCTTTAAGTTAATATTACTTTTTAATTAGTCTTCTCCGTTTTTGTAATTTTATATTTTAACATTATAAGCACCTTTCTAGTCTGAAACACAGGTTCTACCTAGTTCAGGCAAATAAGCAACTGAGTCCTCTAATTTTTAATTTATGTTATTGTAAATCTGCACCATTTTTATAAATAAACGATATTATTATTATATTATTATTATCTACCAACCCGCATTGGGCCCGCGTGGTGGTCACAGCCCACTCTCACAGAGAGGAGGCCTGTGTAACAGCTGTGGGAATGTTATAGGCTGATTATGTATGTACGTATACTTTGTTGTTCACCAGCAAAAGATATATTCTTATCTAGTGTCCTAGGTAGGCACTGTTGTTCCATATTGGATACCAAAAAGTTAATAAAAGAAATAAATACTTACGACAAAAAAAAACAGAAAGTTGTTTAGCCCTTCGACTTAAACAAAGCAACATCCTTATGTCCATGTAGTAGGCATACTTTCAGTAGCATAAGCTTACAATGTATTTAATGTTTTGCGCATAAGCACCATGTTTAGTAACTCAAGCGACAAAACTGATATAGTTTTCCACAAAGTTCACTCACTCATTCATTCATTCACTCTTTATCTAAAGCTGCAGTTTAATATTATTCCTGGATTCTACGAAACTTTCTGTTTATCATCACGCGCTGCTCGTAAAATCGTGGCTGGGATGCTTTCGCTTTAGTTCTAGTACTAAACAGTTTCCTTTCCCTAAGTAGTAGACCTTAGTAATGGTTTTTTTAGTTCATTTTAGAATTATGATTCTGTTGGTCTATTAAATTTAATTTTTTTCTCATGACTTTTAACGCTAATTGCAAGTATCTAAAACTATGTGTGTTACACTATGTTTTTTTTAAGTTCTAGCTTCTATACACGACAGATCTTTAGAAGGAAAAGTGTTTCCGAAAATTGTGAATAGAAATGCGGGACAGAGAAGTGATAATAAAAATAGTGAAATGTACTTTTCATTTCCCCGCACATCTCTGCCTACACCACAGGCATACAGTAACACGGACGTACCTAAACCTGTGAACAACAAAACTATAATTAGATGTCAACAGTGCACGTCGGTCTTTCAGACCGCACTGAGTTTTATGTCGTTGTGGTGGAGCACAAGTTACAAGAATACAGCGCTTTGAGTTAACAGATTTTCGTGAAATATTTTCAGCTCATGTCGCATCCGAGGGTTTAAACTAATTTGAAAACACCCGCCAAGTGCGTGTCAGACCACGCGCAGTGAAGGGTTCCGTAGTTGTAATGAATATTTTACGCATGCCCATTATTGTTTTTATCGACCACAAAAATTCGTTGGTATTTCATAGTTATTAAAAACAAAGCACAATTTACACATACAAAAAAAAATAATAAATAATGAATTTGGCTTTTATTAGTTCTTCTTTTGTATCCAATGATTAAATCAAAAAACTTGGAGCGCTTTGTTTAAATTAATTAAAAGTACACACAACTAAAAAGCACTACAAGCTGAAGAGATCCACTAACCAACTCCTGGCTCCATCATTAGATCAGCTTCAATAAACCAAATTATAGTCTTGTCATCCAGACTACATATACACACAGAGTTTCATTTTGATACGACAATTTAGAAGTAGGTTAAAATTGACTTCTATTATTTTATTACATTGTTTGTAAGTTAGTTACAAGTGAAGCTAATAAAAACGTGTTAGTAAACACGGTTGACTTCAATAGCGAAGTCACGTAAAGATCATATTCTTTTGAAAAATGTGGTCTAACAATACCCCACACGCCTACTACATATATACATATATGCGCCTACAAAAGGTAGGGAAGACTTAGTGGGAATGATTCGAGTCTGATGCATAACTAGTAAGAGCGAAAGAACCGAGAACGCTTACAGAAAAATAAAAACAAAATATTCGATAAAAAGACGATAGGAAAACAGTCATTAAAGACAAACTAAGGAAGAATCAGCCCTAGAGATTAAAAACATAACATAATATCATAACGCCGTTTTTCGATGCACGACCCGGGAATCAAATCCAGGACCTCATGGTCATGGCAGTAGCGCTTACGCCCACTAGACCAAGGATGCAGTCGATAGTAAAAGTAAACCATTAATGCCCCATTAACAGACAGCTTAGTTTATAACAAAACAAAAACATTGCTTGTCACCATGACAACTTAAGTTTGGCAACCGTGACAGTTTGCCAATGAGACGAAAAATTCGCTTTGTCATGGCGATTAAAGTCAGTGAGTTTGTGTTTGTTAGTCCATTGGACGTCATAACGTATTTTCTAAAGCACACTAAAGTCATCCAATTTGCATTAAATGTGCTCTTGGTATACTAGTTGTTAGGTTGGTGTAGTTTTCTTTCTTTCTTTTATAAGTTAATGTTTTGTTTTTTAATTTGTTTGACAGACAGGTTTTTCAGATTAATTGATACTCGAACCGGCCATTGACGGATTTTTTTTTGAATTTCGTAAACCACTAGGTATTTATACTATAATAATTATGAGTATAAACTCAAAAGATCCAAATAACTACAAATTAACCTTGATGAAGGAATGAAAAGTATCTAGAATGATGCTGTAGTTCTTAAAGCCGAGATTTATAAACGTTACTTAGTATGTACTATTACTGAGGTATGTTCCTGTCTCTATCTTGCACATGTAGTTTGATAGTTGTACGATAGTGACAGCAATAACGCCTGCCAAAGTCTTTACGCGCTGCTTTACTGTATCACAACCCATTACAAGCTTTAATACTCAAAATCTAAGCATTTATTTCAATTCAACGATTTACAAACTCATTTGAATTGTCAAGGAGTCGGTCAGTCAGAAATACTAAGCTTGCCCATTCCAAACTCCACGGACCATATTTTACTACACAAATAAAATAATAAACTCAACCACCGGAAAAATTACACAACCCGCTTTCCGCTTGTAACTTAAAACTCATCTTCGAATAAAGTAGAAAGTTAGGAAACGAGTATGGTTTTTACAACAGGGTGTGTCTGTGGTCAACTAGACTTTAGTATACAACCGATGGTATTTTCACCTCTTCTGATTTAATGGCAACCTGTCTTGTCTATGTCTTGCAATTGTCTAGTAACCGTCTACTTGTACAGACAAGTACAACTTACAAACCCACAGGGGTTTGTAAGTTTACACTTGTGATCTACTGTACATATAGGTAGGTTGAGATTGGCTTGTGTTTTCACGTTGCGACTGTAATGGTGTTACCTATGTTGGAGCATTTCTACAGATTTTATAAAACGTTTATTTCCTGTTAATTATTTGAGGTGATATAGGTGAAAAGCCTCAAGCATTGTGTTTGAGCTATTGCCAATTAACCATATGTTCGATAATATCGTTGCATTATCGAACTTATTGTTATTTGCCAATTCATTTAATTTCTTCTCTACTCTAAGGTCAGTTAATTCGTTACAGTTAGGTCTAAGCATTTTCATAAGCCCTACATTATCATCTTTATGCATTATTTTATCTTGAGCAATAAGCATCCTGGTCTTACTTTTTATTTTCATACAATTCGTGGTCCTTTCACCCATAAAGTAATTTACGCATTACAGGTTCAAGTGGATATCCGAATTCTGTCATCTCCATAACGGTACCGCAGCGTACGGATAAATTTATTTCGTAACACCGCACTATTGGGATTCACCGTGCACTTAAGATTTCGACGTGTAGTGCGCTGTCAACACGCTCTGTGATTAATAGATTTGGAGGTTAGAATTAAAATGAGATGGGACCGTATCGAACTGTAAGGCACCTTGCATACTCAAGGTAACGTGTGTTCGGATATTTTGTGTTGGTATTTTCAGTATGAATGTTGCGTAAAACACATACAATAAAATATATTATCCATTTATAACATATTTAAACTGTATATTGTATCTGTTTTATTTTATAAATCTTATTGATTTCCTACATTGCGGGTTTTCTGTGCCTTTGCCCACATTTTATAATTAATATCAAGTCGTTTTCTGATTCCCGAAATTTACGTTAAACGAATCCTTATATATTTTTGCTATTAAAAGTAATAAATGATCGTCACACTTAATTTCAAATAGGAACAGGTGTCGGGGCTAATTGGCTACCAAATCATAAGTAAAACAAAGCTTGAAACATTTATTCTGATCCTCCAATTGACATTTGAAGGTGAGAAAAATAAAACAAAACGCAACAAGTAGAACAAGATAATAAAATACAAATTGACAAAAACTATTTAATATCTGCACGTAATTAACTATAAAGACTATGTCATTCAATCAATGTCATTTATGTGTCAGGTATTCAAGATACGACTTTCAATAATAAAATCGTATAGCTTGACATTACATTTTTTTTTACGACGTATTTAAATATCTTTGCTTCATTCATATGGGACTGCTCTCATTCTTAAGACTGTATATTTTGTTACATGTAGGTATCTTATTTTCTGTTTTATTTAATGTTTTTTTTTTCAACAACCCCTACGAATTAAAATACCTATTCGTTTTACTTCAAAGTTCTCTCCAGAGTACCTACGCAATTATTATTTTTGTCAATATACAGCAAATACATTTTTAAATGGCAACAAGTAAAAAAAAAAAGTCACAAGCCATCTAATGTGTACATTCCCCCTTACCGACCGGTACAGTACAAAGAATGCGCCATCTGCTTCAACCAGTTAATGAGTGCCCAGTTCAGATTTATTTAACTTTATTCTTTTATTTTTCACTGCTTATCTTAAGTGAAAGCCTTATTTTAGTGTATGTGTACGTACTATGTAGCATCATTGCTATATATCTATGCTATCAAAAATAAATAAATAAATTGTAAGGAAAGTATTTTTTTTATTTTTCTAACTACTACGAGTACCTCCTTTTTTTTTGATGGTGGGAAATCATCAAATTCCGTCTCTCGCTCTGGGCAGAGTGGGAGGGCGTGTCAGACTCTTACTGACTAAAACCCACCCGTGTTCCTTCAGTTGCCTGTGCCAGGGGCCACGGTATCCCTCTCGGACTTTCCCGCAACCCTAGCAGGCATCGGCCCTAGCGGATCCCGTCATTGGTGCTGACATCATATCCCTTTGATAGTTCAAGAGTGTATTGTAGACGTTAAAACTATGATGCAATTTGTAATTGGAAGAGATGTAGGTACAGATCATTATAATGATATTTTTTTAACTTTACAGTTTTTCATGCTCTCATAACGATCACAAAATAGTTTGGACTTCAATGGCTTAAACAAAATGCAATGTTTAATTATTTTAAACTCTCGGAAAATAAGAGTGCATCAGATTTTTAATTAGTTTACTATACAAACATAACCGAATCAACTAAACAGTCTAAATGACACTAAAACTCGTGGGAACGCAATCGGCACAGGACAGTTTGGTCAATACTTTATGTGACATTTTACTGCGAAACGTTCATTTTTATCGATAATCTCTACGATTAAATACTGAATCTAGATTATTTCTAGCATTAAACACCCATCATTAGAGATTTTACGATAACATATATGAAATAATAAAACTTTTATTTCCGTATAAATATAACGTAATGGTATAGTTTAATTAAAGTTATTTGCAATAAAATGGCCGGAGTCATTATTCAGTAAGTGAGGTCTTGAAGTTTACTGCTCAGTTATAATGTGATAATATTTTTATTGTAGTGATGTCTGTTCCTTATCTGGAACACTCAACCAAGATCATTTGTAATGGCAGTTGTCATTTTGTTTAAAATAAGCTGCTAAAGACGGATTAATTAATGTGTTAGAAAAAAAAATTACAAGTTCAATACTCAATACTCAATAGCTTTATTGGTGGTAACTATATAATTTAGATCATTATGGACCCTGTAGGGCACAGCAAAAGGGTAGGAGAGAGTGAATTAATACTTTGTAAAAGGCGCTAAAAAGAAAACCATCAAAGAAATTCACCGCAGTAACGTATACCCAAAACAGGGGATCTACTATCTAAGCACGAGATCCATACTTTCGGCCGAAGTTATGGGCGTTTGCTACTTCGTATCACGTACGGCCACAAATTACTTCGAAGCCCGAACCAAAAATGAATGACAACACCACTTGACAGTTATCCTTACTACCGATGTGTTATTGCCCGTCCGAAAAAGTTAATTAATCGGGTGTAGGGTTAATTCCAAAGTATCGATTTACTTTCGGACGGGCCCATTTCTTCGTTGACGGACTTAGAGAGGCCCCCTGATGTGCCCCATCCCCATGAAAGCTGCGAAGGTATCCTTTAGTGAGAAATTCTGTAAAGGTGCGCTATGAAATTCATAAAATTGTGGTTTTAGTTCTAGGTTAAGTACCCAACAATATCCTACTATGAATGTTCTATAAAAAGTTTTAAATATCATTTTAATTAGAAAAGTTGCCGAGGTGTGCTGTAAACAGCAAATAAGATATTTTATAACTTTTCTTGACGTTGAGAATTATATATTGAATGCAGCAGTAACTAAATATTTATATGATATTTTAAATATTAGATAATAAAAAATAAATAAATGATTTTCATTATTTATTGTACAGTCGCCAGCACATAAAATTATACGAAACTGTAAAATTTTCCAAATGATTTATACCTTAAAATGTTCAAGGTTAAGTTCAAAATCGAATGAGAAAATTTTACAGTTTGTGGTAACTTGACCTGCTGCTCTATGTACATATAAATTATTACAATATGTAGGGACAGCTTATGTAACCGAGCTTAATTGAGAACTAGGTTTTCTAACAGTAAACCTCAGTGCGATAGAGAACGCATAAGAGAACAGTAAAGTTTACTATAACTAAAATAAAATCATGCATACATTTTTTTTCAGGTCTTTTTTTAGTTTTTCCTACCTAATGTTCAAAATATACAGGTTGGAATGATAAAATTAAAACATTCGAATGAAGCCTATTTGACATTTTCTCAGCTAAAACAATTTAGAACTATAAGTAACTATCTCCTTGCCACGTATTAAACGCAGCACAAGATGCTCCATCACCCACAAATATTTCATAATATAAACTGATAACAGAGTTACATCAGAGCCACGTTATAAGCGCAGTCTACATTTCGCACGTTGTTCGAGCGTGCACTATAAAGGCACTGGTTCGCATTGCTTGGATTCTAGACGCATTCTGTGTCGGTGACAAGTTTAGTACGGAGACAGTACTTGCTCCAGTACTAGCTTGAGTATGATGAAAGGAGATGTGTCAGTTTACGTGTTTATTCGGGGATGTCCATTTAGATTTATTTTCTTCATGGCCGTATTTTTAAGACATTTAATTAGTGACTGTTATCTTTGTTGATTACTTAAGGAAAATGTAATTTTTGCACTCTGATGAACATTGATACCAAGCTGTCAAAGTCAAATGTATGTCTCTATGGCAACTCTCATGTCAATAAGAGTTACCAAAGATATAATTGATAAAAAATCAGAACAAACACAATTATTTTATAATTAAAATTCATTTAATCTTCGACGTTAAGAACATCTTATGCAATAGTAAATATTAGCACACCTACATGCAGAAGCTCAGCTACCATATTTAAAAATAATTAACATAAGCTATTAAAACTAATGAGTTTGCTCTACAAATTCTTCCTATATAATTACCAAAAGTAATATTATTTTTGCACATTTTATGACATAAAATGATATTGAATCACCGAATACCCCCACACACTCGGCAATAATCATAAAAAAGTATAATTAAAACGACAGTTTTTTATACTAAACAGTTTTTAATTATCATATTTTCCGAGAAGGTTTTAATGTGTTGATAATAAAATATTTGGTTTGTCACGTTATAAAATCATAAACTATAGCTAGGCCAACATATGCACCATGCATGCTAGATTGAATACATGACTTTATTGATGTCTCGCGGTTTTGAGTATTTTACATACGGCCTACGCAAATGTCCTGCAGATCTGGTAGCGTCATGTGACGGGTCGTTAAGCTCCTTAAAATAGGGTTGAGCTACATGATGACTGATGCGTTCATGCCGTCTGTTAGGACAGGTCAACTCAAAGCTGCGATGGCTCTTTCTTCAAAACGCCCTTCCAGACATGGCCCTGCATTGTTAGACTCACATAAAATCGTAATAATATAATGTTTGGACTTTAAAATACACCATGACCTCTGAGTTTGTTTCGGCATTTCTTCTTAGGGATCAGTCAGCTAGGAAACCGGCCGGCGGCGCCATCTAGTTTAAAAATATTGACGTGTAAAAGTGTCTTAAAAGATCTACTTACAGAAATAAGCATTTCATATTGTGTAGGAAAAAAATCATACACACTTAAAAAATGTGCGCCAAAAATGTACGACAAAAATCATCAAACTCATCAACGGCCACGTGTCCGTATGAGATCATTCAACAACCACAAACCAGCCTGTTAAGATATTAGATTGGGTTTATTACCCCAAAGGTCATTCATAAAGTCGGATAACGGGGAAGCCCGTGAGCACCACTGACCGTCGCGTCCTTGACTACGTACGTACGACATATCAACCTATACATGCCCAGTGTAAGCTGACATCTCATTGCACGAAAAACCTATACAATGCGAGGTCAGCTAAAACAGCCGAGCTATTCTGTAACAATCTCACCGTTGTCGATAGTGTCAATCTCTAGCATCAGGTGGAGTGATATCTCACTTCACCTAGTTATCACGGTGGGATGGTTACAGAATCGTGTTGCTAATTTATTAAATTATATAATCTATAGTTCGCGGTTACACTTGATTACGTTAGCACTAGTCTAGTACGTGGTCGCGGGGGACTCCCCCTTCGAGTAGTCTCTGGTGGGCGAGTAAAACTTTTACTGCTTGTTGGCCCTGTATTCCTTCCAGGGCTCGTGGTGGAACTTCTTGTTCCAGGACACATCGAGGTCGCGGGTGTCCAGCCTGCCCAGGTAGTACACTGCGCCCGCGCAGCCGATGCCCACGCACACATACAGCGGTATCAAAGCTTTGTGCTTTTTCAACCTTTCAAATGACAATCCTTGCATTTTGATGACTTTTGGAATATTCTAAAATTCACAAGTATTCAAGTATTTGCTTATGAGGCAGAAACACAAGCGATCCATATGGTGCTGTCTTCGACAATTGATATAGCTATAATATATTTGTATAGCTTGATATGTCGTCGTGTGTACCTACGTATTTTTTACCTAACTGTTATATTTGTTTTAACTCACATAAATCTATAACTACTGGTCTTAGAAAATGATAACTACGTACCTCGTTAGTTTAGTAGTCGAACGCTTGAATGCTCAGTGTTGGGATCTGGGCACAGTCTATGGTTCAGGCTAGGTTTGAGAAATGCTCAATTCCTGAATGCGTCAGAGGGGTGCACAAGACACCACCACTATTAACTATTTGATTTTTAATGTAACTTACCGTCTAATCATAAGTCAATCTGCACATTTCTGTTTAGCCTATCGTTAAATACAAGCGCGGTAATATACCAACTGTAAATATTTGTCCAAGCTCACTTCCATAACTACTATCTTTAGCAAATAATGGTCGAGTAATTACATCAAGCCAGTTCAAACGCAGCACGGTGGACCCAGTTTTGTAATTACGTCCACTGAATAGTGTTAACTAACCTAATGCGTAACTGTCTACTTCTAGGAACACATACTGTTTGCAGAGCAAAAGTTACTCGTCTTGATTATCTCAGTTTTCCTTTAAAGAAAGATCGACTCATTTGCCTAGTAATTACTGATTCAGACGTTCCGATTGCATAGGTTCCATATGGACTGACTACTGGAAAACAAGTACCGGTGATGATTCTATGTTACCGCAATCTTCTTTAAGCCCAAGTACGCACGGACGATGTTTTTCTCGCGTACTGGATTTTCGACTCTCAGTGTTAAGTCGAGCATTGAGAATCCAACAGAGTGGTTTCCAGTTTGTGAAAAAATACACTGTTGAATTTTCAACTATCACCGATAAGCAGTGCGTTGAAAGTCTAGTGCTCGATAAAACATCGCCGCGTTAGGCCTGTCGTACACGGCACGGTTTCTTTACGAAACGGCGCGCTAGCCACACCGCAGAATAATCGTGTGAGTTTGTATATGACACGGCAATCCACGAGTTGTATGGTAAACGGCGACGGCGCCGTGCTGTAGTTCCGCCGGCGCCGTGCCTGTCAACAAGCTTTCATAGTGATCCAAATAACACGGACGACCGTGCCTACACACCGTAGTTTTCGGCATTTACGGGAAATAAAAACATGTGCGTACAACGGGTCTTAAAAATCGCCCGTGAGTACGAGCGCTAAGAGTAGTTAGTACCTAGATCTTTACAAAAAACATCTGCATTTAAGATCTAAAAAGATTGCCATTGAATAAAATCAACATCCTTCTCATCTTGTTACTGTTGTAATGCGGTCTAGCTTTTATAGTTTGTGCTTATTGCTTTGAAGTCCTTTGCAAATATATGTAATAATAAATCTGACTGCAATATTCTGGCTCGCTTGCACCACCAATCACTGATGTCAATCATTTAACGCTAAGCTTATTTAAAGCATCGTTCTGTTACTGTCAGTTGTTTATAGATCATAGAGACAGAATGATGTTTTGAATATGTAGCGGTAAACGCATTAGCACGGCACGGTTGGCGCAGTGGTTAAGCGATTGACTGCTGCGCTGCGTGTCGCGGGTTCGATTCCCGCACGGAACAAATATTTGTATGACCAGCAAGTAGTTGTTCCGGGTCTGGCTGTTTGTGTATGTGAGTTTAAATGTTCGCAAATGCACACACGATACAGGAGAAATTGCAAGTGTGGGGCAACGTTTAAAAAAAAATAGTGATTCGTGTTAGTGTTAAAAGAATGATGAGTGACGACGATCAAAAAACGTACTTACGTAGAAGAATATTGTACCTAAATGACCATTTTGACATTAGGAAAATAGCTAAAATGTACAAACCAGGGAAGCATGCCACTAAAGGAAGCGGGCCTAAACTTAGTAGTGGGTAGACCAAGGCTGTCAATGATGATAAAAAGGTGTCGATTAACATAATTATTATAAATATATTAATTACGGTATACACATAACAGCAGGTCAAGTTACCACAAACTGTCAAATAAACCTTCAACATTTTAAGGTTTAAAACCATTTGGAGAAATTTGACAGTTTCGTATAACCTGATGTATCAGCGACTGTACAAAAAGAAAATTTTATGAAATTCAAATCTTTAGTTTTACTTAGCTTACCAAAACGAATATTAATATTTTAATATCTTGTTCTGAGCTATAATCAAATGGCTAATTTAACCAAAAATATCGCGGTCGAATAAAAATCGAAGTATTTATATTGATTATAGATAATGATAAGAATAAAAAAGGACCGTAAATATGAGAATACTGACATTTGTGTTGATAATGTATAAATTTCTTTCGGGTTGAGCAAATAACTGGCTAATAAAAATTGTATTTAAGTCTAGTCTTCAAAATAAATATCTTCATTTTAATACATAGCATTCTTCATTTGTTTATGTGTTCTCCGGGGGACTGTACTCTGCACTTACGTACTTGGCTCTTATTCTTTAATTTTTAATGAATATAATCTTAACAATAAATGTGGTGCCATTCCACAAACAATGTGACAAGTAATATCGTGTGGGCGTGTCCTGTTGTCTGCACGTTGCTGGAGCCGATGGACACTACTGAATGTTGTGGATTGTCTATGTTTAATTATGATTAAAACAGTTGTCATCCAGACTTATCTTTCATTACACTACATGGTGACAGCGGTGAAAATTTTATTAGATTTAAATGGTTTAAGTCGGTAATAAAGGCACGTTTTGGACTTTAAAATCGTCAGGGACGGTTCAAAAGCGCTATGGAACACGCGCGACCACCTACAGAATTGTGTTTGGAGGGCAGCTCCGTCAGCCGGGCTGACGCATGGCGGCGTTGGAGGTCGCAATTTATGTTATTTTTAAAAGCATCGGGGGTGCAAAAAGAAGGAGCTGATATTCAAGCCAGCTTAATGATAAATTTAATCGGACCTGAGGGGTTTGAAGTCTTTGAGACATTTTCATTTGACAAGGAAAGCGATAAGGATGATGTCAATCTGTTGCTTAAAAAATTTGATGAATATGACAAACTCGTAGCCAAATTCATTCTGAGGCGAGTCTATTCAGGTTGCCATTGACACGCTAAGAAGATAATAATCATGATTATAAGGTCTTGATGAGAGCAGTGGCGGCCTAGTGGTAACGGCCCTGACTTACGAGTGGTAGGTCGTGGGTTCGAACCCAGACAGGTGCTTTACTTTGTGTAAATAATTCCACTATCACTGCCCTCAAAAACGGTGAAGGAAAACATCGTGAGGAACGGCGTGTCCTAGATCCAAAAATTCGAAGACGTGTGACATCTACCAACCCGCACTGGACCCGCGTGGTGGATTGCGGCCCATTCCCTCTCACAAAGAGGAGCCCTGTGTCCCAGCAGTAGGAACATTATGGGCTGATTATGATGAATATCTTGATGTATTGAATATTTAAAACAATTTATGTAGGTCCTGTATACATATTACTATGTAGGTACATAGCCGTTCTTGATTACCTACTTGGTGCATGTTCATTAATAAAATATGTTCTGATTTAAATCTCAGATTGGGAGTACATGTATATATAAACTTTATAGACACGACATTTTCGAAATTATCTGCATACACTATCAAAACCCATTCTAATCGTACCGTGAATATTAGCCAAAAAAAAAATCAAACACGCTACCGGTTTAAGAAAGTCGTGTTTGAATCGTAAAAAATAAAGTAAAACCGTATTAGAATCGGTTTTATTAGATTAATTCTGGGTCAGTTGTGGTGTAAATAATTAAAAATGTTAATGATATTATAATTTTTATGATCATCAGAAAATGATGGTATCACTTTTAAATAATCATGTAATTAATATTAGATCGATATTAGATCCACGCTTTAAATGTTCTGGTATCATATTGCATCATTTTGAATACTCGGACTTACGATTATATAGCTATATCTTTAAATAGATCTGTCTCATCAGAAACGGGTTTCAGTTAAAAAGAAAACGAGTCGTTTTCCTATTTGTGATTCATCAGAATCAGTCCAGAAGATTCGGAGTCACTGAGTAACCAAGTTTATGATGAAACCCGATTGAGATTATCACAATGATGTGTTTACTTCTTTTTGGCCAACCAAACATTTAGGTTCCTGTGGTTCTGGTATTAATTTATCAATATTTTGTTATGTCACAATCACGCGGAGTAAGCTAAGTCACATGTGACATAGTAGTTCAATACCTAGTACTATGTCAACCCATTCACTAAACGAAGCACCAAATACCTATTCCGAAGCTACCGAAGACAATGTTAGAAAAAGCCAAATCTGATGTGATCTGATAAATTTTATCTATATTTTTATCCCGGTAGTACAAACCAGTAGAATAATTTCCGATCTTTACGCAGACAAAGCCTCGGGCACAACCCAGTAAAATATATAAGTATCAATCAATCATACAAGACACCATACGATTTCGTAAAGGAAGAAATCGTTAAAACTTACAGGAAACGTAAGAAAATACTTCACTAATGATTAAAAAATGAAACACCAGCTAAAATCATCTAATTCATTACTCAACCCTTGAACTGATTACCGGTAAGTCAAACAATCGGTCACGCTCACACGCTTGACGTGCCGATGACGTGCCGATGACGTGACGATGACGTGCTCGTCAAAGACCGGGATGTTTCGTGACGCATCGGACTAGAGGTGCACGAGTTAGGTTGAAGCTATAGTGTTGATCGGAGCGAGTTTGTGTTGGGTGGTACAAGTGATGAGCGGGCAACGGGTAGGGGAGCAGTTGTTGGAAAACAGAATAAATTGTTGCGTTGGTAATTGTAGTAATATCTAACAGTCTGACTGATTTTTTTTTTAAAATACAGTAAAATGAGGATGTTGTCGGAAATGAAAGTATAATGAATTGGTCACTGAAAGATAAAGTGGCAGTTATTGTGCTGTTCTATGAAAAATGCAAAAAATAAAGACAAACAAATTCAAATTAATTACTCGTCAGATTAAAATATGAATGTGAGTTTGCGGCCAAAAGTTGCATCAACGTATTTCGACTAACTCTCTAAATCAAGATGAAAATAAAACAAAATATCACACTAATTCTGAACCTAATTACTGCATGCTATGATAATTGCACTGCCATCACTCAACGTCACTCCTATTTCTATAATTTCAAAATAATATCATTTTTATTTTTCAACGAAGTATATTTCTTGCGTCCACTTTAACATGACCGCAACCTTTGAACGTAATATTTTTTAAAGTAATTAAAGCATTATGATTTAAATGGATGTTTATAGCAATTATTCGATGACAACATCGCAATATTATTTATTTATTGGCGTGAGTGACTCATTAGTGTATGTTGTTAAGATTTATCGAGTATTTGTAAATGTAAACCGGAACTGTTGAATCGATCGACTATCGTTATGAATAATATCGATCTTCGTTTGTCGATGCAATCAAATTAAATTGATTGTGATACTGTAAATGTATTGTTGGGTGTTTAATTTGATTAGCTTTGGATTGTGCAATTTTAGCTTTGATATCTTCCGATTTGGTAGACTGAGCTGTTTTTTGATAAATTGGAATATGTAGGTAGAGCGTGGGAATAAAGTAATATCTAGATATTTACACTAGAGTCAAGAGCAAACCCATCATAAATAAAAAAATTAAAAAAATAATACTGACGCCTTCTTCCCGTGGGGTAGGTAGAAACTTCAGAACGCCATCTACTACGATCCTTACATAGGTACTCCTTTTGTTATGAGGCATTTGTCTAAACCAATTTAATACTAAAAAGTTTAATGCTGTCTGTCATGACATCTCTTACTCATAACCAATATTTGACGGCACGGTTGGCGCTGTGGTTAAGCGATTGACTGCTACGCTGCGTGGCGCCGGTTCGATTCCCGCACGGAATAAATATTTGTATGAATTTATTTATTTATTTCAAATAATCAGATAACAGAGATCCGTAGTGTTAGTAAAGTATGTACCTTACACCTAGTGTTAGTATATACGTAATTTAGAAAATCGTATACTTTTACAATGTTTGTAAATATTATGTGAGCACCAATGTATCACATATTTAACTTATTTGTCATTGCTACATTTTAATTGTTTTTACCTATTGTGGTAGGGTAATTTTATTATAGGTGCATCGTCTTCACATATAATTATAATTATGTTATTAATGTATACAAAATATTGTAACACATTTTAAAAGAGTAACGGTGGAGTTTCTTGCCCATTCTTCTCCATACGAAACTACCTTTTGGAACGGGCGACTAGAATCAATTCTATTTTAATGTAAATATTGACGTTCAAAAGTGCCTTTTATGTGCCTATTTGAAATAAATGCTTTGACTTTGGGATTATGAACTACAAGTAGTTGTTCCGGGTCTGGCTGTTTGTGTATGTGAGTTTAAATGTTTGTAAACGCACTCACAATACAGGAGAAATTCCTAGTGTGGGGCAAAGTTTTTTTCAAACAAAAAAAAAAATTGAGTTTATTAAGACTAGCAAAATTTAGCAACATAATATTTTGAGTTGGATGTAGAATAGTTTCTTTATTAAGCCTAAATTAATATAGTTTCCTAAATATTATTGACCTTTAGTAACAATCAATGAAAATGAAATGGTCATGTAATATTCAGAGAGCTATGGATGAAAGATGGTCACAAATTATTTCAAATTGGTACCTACCCAATATATAAAAAAATAAGGAAGGGGAGACCTCCTAAAAGATGGAGTGACGTTAACATACAAATAGCCGGAGCCTTATGGCTCATTAAATAAATAAGTACACAACACAAAAACTAAATGTAAGGGTTAAAATAAAGCTAACAAATAAATAACAATCAATATTGGCATTGACTTGTTTACTACTAATCGTTATCTTATCATTCTTCCTTCAAAAGAAGAGCCATTATCAAATCCCTTTTAAATTAAAATTCCCAAAACAAAAAGACAGCTCTTCAAATGACCATAAGAATCGTGATCCATTTTAAATTGCATTTCATTGTGACGTATGAATCTTAACGAGCGATCGTTTCGGACGTCAACGTGCGTACGCGCAAGTTGACACCGCACGTCAAAATCAACGAAGTAGTGACAGACGAGTTAATTTGAACCCAACACTTTAACAAGTTATGGGTTAGGGTTCAGTTTGTAAATGCGGTTAAATGTTATTAAATGGTTTAGTTATCTACTAGGCTAGCAACAAAAATGCGAATAAAAAATAATCAAGTAGAAATTAGGATATACCAATGAAACTGCAGCGTTTATAGTGCTAACTACTAGAGATAATATTATCATTTTAGAATCATAGAACGTGAAAAAATTAAAAATCATTCATAGATTTTGTAGAACAGTGGTGGCCCAGTGGTAACAGCCTCGACTTACGAGTTGCCGCGACTTACGAGTTGTAGGTCGTAGGTTCGAACCCAGACAGGCGCTTTACTTTATGTACATTCATTTCATCACCACTGCTCTCAAAACGGTGAACGAAATCATCGTGAGAAAACCGGCTTGTCCTAGAACCAAAAACTCGAAGAGATGTGACATCTACTAACCCGTACTGGGCCCGCGTGGTAGATTACAGTCCTCTCCCTCTCGCAGAGAGGAGGCCTGTGTCCCAGCATCAGTGAGAATAGTATAGGCTAATTATGCCATGATTTTTGAAGGCGTGAATTGTATGAATAATTAATTACGTATTGTAGAATGAATGGTGAAGCAAATACAGCAACTTGTAACACAAGTAAGTGGCTGTCACAACTAGATGAAACGAAAAAGAAAATTGGACTATGTGATGTCTGAAACTATTTTAAAGGCTCACAAAGTCACAACCTAAGTTAAAATAATTTCAATCTACGGAACCTATCCCACAAAAGGTGGCTAACCAAATTAAACGAAACCATTGCTGTCCCGATTATAAAAGGCTCTTACACTTTTTTTGTACCTTTTTGGGCATTGTCAGCCTTAATAATGAGTTCGGAGTCATGTTTACAAAATAAATTTGGAAGTTCACTAAGAACGCCTGGCTCAGTTGACAGCTTCTTGACAAACCTTTGTATATTTGTTGGCTCTCACCTACATTGAAGATGTAGGAATGCACCTACTAAGAAACCGTATGAAATAACATGGTAATACATAATATAAATATGTGGTTCCGTTCATTCATGGCGGCCTAGTACATCGTGACCAGAAACGTGTTTGAAGAATGATGATAATTGGTGATGTCACTATGATATCATCAGATGGGGCAGATCCTGATTCACCTACATTTGAAAATAGAACGAATGTCATTTAATTACTGGAAGGGGACGCGAATAACCTTAATCAATAAGAAAAGAGAGACATTAGACATTTATGGGACAGTACAAAACCAATACAAATAAATATATTTAAAGAATTTGAAAAAAAAAATATCACCGTTGTTTAAAAGAAGACCAAGTAAACATCAGTCAAAACGTAAGCGTTGCGTTGGATGTACTCTGATATTATATGCTATCCATAAGCAAATATTTGTGCTGTGTATCATTACGGAAAAAGCTTGTAAATGTTTCGAGCTAACTTTGAATTAATTTCAAAACTGTCTCCAACAAAGTCTCATTCGTAATTACACTCTACACTTAACGAGTACTCGACCAATCTATCAATGGCCGTTCCACTGTGTACCACCTCTTTTATGAAATGTCATAAAACTGTAGAGAAATTGATTTCTATGGTCTTTATGGGCGTCGGACCATTTGTGTATAATTGTGAAGTCACACTTGGTTGTGAGATTTTGCCTCAAGGCATTGCATCTAAGATGGATGGCCCTTACCTAGCCATGTGCCAATGTCCCTTATAAGCTGTTTTATCTATTTTCACACGAGGTAAGTTGTCACAAAATATTTGATTATTCGTTTCGAGTAAGTTACCAATTCTACTATTGTCTTGCCCGCCAAATTTCCATCCCAACTGTCTTTAAACCTTACGAGAAAACCAAGGCAAATAGTGGTTCAACACTTACCTTTAACGACTACGTAGTTGCATGAATTTTCTGGATTATCGCCATTTCTTTTAGATTTTATTTCGCTAACGCAATCGGCACATCCGGATCTGCAACTTACAGTCACACTACTTAATCTTATCGACTGAAGTGTTTGAAACAAATACGGTATCATGGAATTAAGACCTTCGAGTTTTAAAATGAGACGTATAAATTGCATTACAAGGCCCCATAACATAATCCCTTTATCTTCGCACTGTGCTGATAACTTTGAATAAGTGACAGAGTACACAGTTTTCACCACCGTTGTCAACTTTATTGACCCACATGTGGGTCCAAGTGGTTTCCGTGGAAGGGCCACACACGAAGTGACCCCTAAACTTCAAGCCAGTGCTGATGGGAGCCAGCGAAAAAAGTAGTTACTGCGTGTGGCATTTTAATGTCCGTGGTTCGGTTCTCTGCTGTTGCTTTTTTCGAGTTAATCTGGTTTTTATTAAATTGATTTTTCGCGGATTCTGGTGTTGGGTCGAAATTGTTCGGGGCGTCTACATTTTAGGTGAATTCAGGGAATTTATGTTAATTTTGGCAGAATTGTTAATGGGTGTAATTTAATAAATTTTAAACAGGTGCTTAAGGTGTCTATAGAGATGTCTATATAGTTTTGAAACACGACGTAATCAATGTAAGGTTCGTAGCCGATAATTTTAAAATCTTTTCAATTTCTCTAAAGGAACCCTAAAAATATGTCACCATTAAAGGTGAATGACCTGATGTACACTTCATGGAGAAACTCTTAGCCATTGGCGAGGTCATTGACACCGGACCAAATAAATCCACATTTTTGTGCGAAGCGTCTTTATCGATTGAATCATGACTAAAGGTCACGGGTTCGAGTCTGTTGTGGCGAATTCTAGATTTTTTAAAAGTTCTAAAATTATATCACACATATACGGCAATAATTCAAAGTAAACATATTATGTAGATATCATTTCCAAAATTTTTGCTCAGATTAAGTTAGATACTTCCAGCATGTTTTAGAAACGCACCCTCTGTGGCTGATGTTTTGCTCAAAAATAGACCTCTTGGTTTATTTTACTCCTTTGCTCTATTTATAGTTCACTAGCTTTTACCCGCGACTTCGTGCGCGTGAAACTTAATGTACCCCCGACCCACCCCGTCACGTCACATCGCCCACCCGCGCGATTATTTCGTTTCCTTCTCCTGATTCTTTTTCTTTCTGCTCGTCTCCTAAGGTTACGGCACTGCTAATATACTTCTGTATTAACAATAATATTGCCAGCCTATTAATGACCAACTCCAGGGCAAAGGCCTGTTCTCATACAGAGAAGGCATCAGCATTGATCACCACGCTTGCTCAACAACATACTACTGTACTAAAATCTATGACAAAAAAAAACGAGTGTGCTTTAGACCACACAACTGAAGTAAAACTTCTTTAGCTCCATCCATATGCGTTCGCCTCGCCCGATCACACTTTTCGTAACGCTCTCGTCATGCATTCGCCAGCTTACTCCCCAAGCCAAACGTGCCTAAAGAAGTTTTACTTCAAAAATAATAAAATAGCCCTCTTTCATATCGCCATAAACTCAGGCTAGCCATTACCTGTCACTATCATTTCTTATCATTAAAACTTTTTCTTTTCCAGACAACACTAATTATCCGCTCCCTAAACCCCCATGTTGAATTGTTTGTGACATCACATAGCCTATAAAAAGCGGACGATTAAGACCCTTCCAACGATACTTCATTTGTCAAATTATGATAAATAGTTTAGAAGTTATGAGGGAACAGATGAACATACCCACATATGTACATACATACCGGTCAAAATCATAACCTTCCCTTTTCTTCGCCGTAGTCGGGTGATAATAAAATAGCCCCTTTCACATCGCCATAAACACAAGCTAGCCATTACCTGTCAATAACATTTCTTATCAATAAAACAAGATACAAACCCGCCATCTTAGTAATGCGACTCTAAAACATTACAGACGACAGTTTTTAATATTCCTCTCTAGTTGCACCTTTCTTACGTTAAAGAAATAACATAAAAATAGTGTTATATCAGCTGCTTATGATACTCATCTAAGTGTCAATTTAAATTTAACTAAACTGGTACTAAGCAAGTGGTGCAGTGTTTGAAGTAATATTGCGATCTTTGAGCCGTGGTCGTACTGACGGCGGATATCGACTGAGTGTAGCACCAACTTCAAGTGGAAATTGCTGCACACATAACATAGGTAATAAGCTCGCCTGCATTTCGCAAATAATGGGTAGGCAGAGGAGTACACCCCATAGTAAATCAACATTTTAACGACAACTGTAATCGATTGCCGTTGGTACATACAAGAGATTACAGGCTTCTTTAGAATAAATAATACCTTTAGCCATAATTCAGTGTAATTTTCGAGGTACCAAACTTGTTACAATAGTGGTGGTTAACACTAGCCAGAATATTTGGTTTAGCTTGTAAATTACTAAGGAATACTAACCACTCCTAGAAGACAAATCTACGAAAAGATAAACAGCGGTAGGCGAAATTAGCAGTATGATCGTTTGAAATAAACATTCCGCTCCCGCTTCCACTTTCAGTTAGACTTAGTTCCGAGTGATGCGTTAAAGTGACAATATTTATGCAGTTTTACGATATTTAAGTTCGACATTTTATTACTATCATTCGTGTTAGAATTGCTTGGATTTCACATCGTAAAAGTGGCCATAATTAGAATGTAGAATGCATATAGGTAGTATTTATTTATTTTTATGAAAGGTTGTAAAGCTTCTCCTGAATGAATTCGCCCGGAAAATTACTACTGCTGTAAGCACAAAAAGCTGTAATACTTGGAATTGTCATTCAGGAATGAGATCGAAATTCTTACTAATTTCTGCCTCATTTTAATGTCTTGTAAATTATTTATGGCAAGGTTTTGTTAGTCTCTTAATAAAATTCAAATTCTTTATTGCAAACTAAGTGTACAGAATTTTGAAGATGTTAACAATCGGTAGGTTCTTAGTACTTAGTTGCTTGTTAAGGCATTGCAATTTAAATGTCTATACATATAAGAAAAGAAAAAAATATGTATACATACTTACTCAATATTACAGTTAAGCAGTTTACATTAAATTATATTAATTATTTATTATTCATATAGTTTATATTATCTCATACTATTCTTATAAATTATATCACATTATATTATGTATCACAATAATTTTAATATAATATTTTAACCGGTTTATTAACCGATTAAAGTAATCTTACAATTCGTAAAAACGAATACAAAAAAACAGCTCCTAAATTTATTGTTACAAAGGGAACAGTATTTTAATAATATTTCAACTTATGGACTCCACACTAGGTCCAGCCAGTGAATATTCACTTTGTTTATTTTCTTAGGAAACCTGGTTGAATAGAGTCACCAATGTCAGAGATGACAATGTCAAAAAACCAGAAATGTCATTCATGGCACTCATGAAGGTCGATTAATAACATGAAAATAAGTAATGACTACAGTCTTAGATACAAGATATAATATTATAACCGACTACATCACAGTCAATCGTATCTCCTGCTCACGTAGATATAACACGAGTATGTACCAGTTTCATTATTTCTCCTGCTTACACCATAAAGAAACAAAAGCACAGTGACATCTCCATAGAAACCAAACGTTACCAGCCAACAGTACTTTTCCTGCATTTTATGTCAAAAGAAAGTTGGCGGTTTGTAGCTAGTACTAAGCGATACACCATTGTTACCGAGTTTCCCTAAGACTGGGGCTTACGTTACATTGTAAGTTTGTGTGTTACGACTGGGCAGGTAAATCAGAGAAGTAAGGAAAGTTTTGTTTGTCAAGTCAAAGTAAATAGGTAAATAATAAAGTCGTGGGTGATGAGTGTTGTTTTGGACTGTATATTTGCTCGACATAACGTTACATGACGTCTGTTATCTCCGAAGGGCTGGACTGTACTTATATTACCTACAATAAATCCCACATTTCGCCAGTTAGGTTAAAATTTATATCTTTTGTTTGCATCAGCCTGTATTAACTTCTAGTGTGTTCGTCTTGACTTAATACTCATGATTTTGTATGTAAGCATAATCAGCATATGATGTTCCCACTGCTAGGATACAAGCCTCATATCTGAGAGAGAAAGACGGAATTTACCACGCGGGCCCAGTGCGGGTTGATAGATGTTACAATGTCTTCGAATTTTTGGGTCTAGGACATTTTATAGTTTCCTCACAATGTTTTTCTTCACCGTTTAGTTAATGTAATTGTATTGACGTGTAAAAGTGTTTGTACAAACCTGCTTACAGGAATTAAATCATTTATCATTAATGTAGATAGATGTGTATTTCGGGACCGCGAGGTATTTAATTGACCGTAGCTCAGTCGCTTATGCTACATAAAAATAGAAATGGAAAAGTTTATATGCTTAGAAGTATGAGTTATTTTAACGGCACGGTTGGCGCAGTGGCGATTGATTGCAGCGCTGCGTGTCGCGGGTTCGATTCCCGCACGAAATAAATATTTGTATGAGCTACAAGTAGTTGTTCCGGGTCGGGCTGTTTGTGCGTGTGAGTTTAAATGTTTGTAAACGCACCCACAATACAGGAGAAATTGCTAGTGTGAGGAAACGTTTTTATTTTTTTTTATTAAAAAAAGAAGAATTTTCTAGAAGTCCTCACAACTCTAATCATAACTTCATTATACTTTTCAATTAGTTTTTAATAACACACTTAAATATTCTCTAAGCTCACCGAACCTATAAATCATGTAAGTAACCATACATTCGCTAGAAAATATGGAATTAATAATCCACGATTTGTTTGACCATAGACACCCAATCTACGACTTGCTTTAACAGAAACGGAAATTGAACCTCTAAATTGTCACATGATAAATAATACAGAAAATAAGGTAGCGCAACCAATTATCCGCCATGCTGCAATTATTGACACTTCAGACGTTTCATTAGAATAAGGATTGTGGAGACACGTAATAGTAATAATTTGAGTTATTTAATAGTAGTCGTTATGTTTTCTTATTTTATTTACTTGTACTTTATGGGTTGTTATAACGATTAAGAGTATTTTTATTGCTGTATTGCTAATTGACTTCCTTTTCTTTTTCAGGTAAGAAATAAATCTTTTACTCTGCTGATTAAGAACCGATGAGATTTTACTAGGTAAGTTTAACAAAGTCTATTATATTGCCTAATATTATGGTTATTGCAATTCAGACCCGTAATTAAATTATTCTAACTAGAATTGCATGTCACTGTGTTTCAATGATGTCGGACATACCTACCTTAATTCTTAAAACAACAACGAATTTTTCAAAAGAGGTTTTTTCCTTGTTTTTATTTATTTACCCGACATTCTTTCTAAGATAAAGTTTGTCTTAGGGAAAATACATTTAAAGGTATAAAGTAGTTTGAACCTGTTTACCTATCGGATGTTTTAAAAGCACGTCAAAGTATAGGTACTGGGCATACTGTGAAGGTTTTAAAAGTTGTGGCTTTCCTAATCGGCGTAACGTGGCCACACATTAATTTGTGGCTATATAATTAAGAACTTCCATCAAGAATTAATAATAATCATTAAATTATAATAATTCCATACTGTCCAGCAATAAAAGTAAAACATTCAGGCTTTGATTTGATGCAACTTTGTGTAATTAATAGCTTTAATTATAGGTTAGCAACCAAAATAAAGCACGGTTGGTTGACGACAAAAGTGTCAAATTTAGAAAAATAATAGGCCATTTTCTTGGCATTAATCAGGTTAAATTTCAATATTGTTAAAAAAAGGATCTAAAAAAATAAACAGTTAGTATTTATAACTTATAATGAAGGGTGGGCGTTTTGGGGGGGCTGTCTTATGTGGTTTTGACGTTCAAAAAGTGCTGATTCTCAGCCTAATTTGAATAAATGACTTTTGATTTTGACACATATCGACCTAATTTAAGCAAATGTAAACATCGACATCATCATCTGCCTGCCTTTTTCCTACTATGTCAGCTTCCAGTCAAACCGTGTCAAACCGTGTATTTTACGTGGAGTGACTGCCTATCTGACCTCCACAACCGAGTTACTGGGTAATACGATACCCCTTGGTAAGAATGGTTGTCAGATTTTCGGGCTTCTGACGACCCGTAACGACTGTCAAAGATCCACGAATGATAGCCGGAACCAACGGCTTAATGTGCTTTCCGAGGCACAATGGGTTCTTGGTATGTAATGATGGTCACCCATCCACGGACCAACCGCGGCAAGCGTGGCTTAACCTGCAAACAAATGCAAACATCTTTAATATTTGCGTAACCAGCTAAAAGTCTAACAAGGCATAATTTCAATTTCACGGAGCATCCGCCCCGCCTTCGCATGTCAATTCAAACAAAATGTCATAAAATACCAACTTTACATATTCAGACTAACACAATAATAGAAACATCAAACGGTGCACACAGCGATTTAATAATGCACAAACACACTTTCACGTCCTTGTTATAAATAGTAATAACGTTTTGAAATTATCGACAGTTTAGCCTCATAACTGTTTGTTTTACCCTATGTTTACATTCCTTTAAGGCGTGGACACATCATGTTCCTGCAGTTTGATTGCGAATGATCGAAAAACCGCACTTTGTTTTACGCATTTTGTGTGATGGCCGCGTCATCATGCGATACCTACTATGCGGAGAAGTCCATGTATGCGTGTGTACCTACAATAATTGTGCGAATGTACGTAGGTACTGTCTTACAATCAACTCAGCCTTGCGCAGTCCACATAGTCTGCATAAAATATAATTAATAAGTTCGTGTCAACTTTGAGATTTATCAGCATAAATGGAAATTATTCGCGAAGGCTTTATTTACTCACGTTCTAGCTACCATAATATTTATTTTCATAGATAAAGACATACTTATAAAATAGGAAAAGACATACTTAGTAACACTACTAATTACTTTACAACACATTACCTTCGATTTGTTTCCTTCAGCCAATATGGACGCATCTCTTTTAAATGGTAGCCGGTGTTGTGTGAAATGAAACTGGTCTGGCTAAGATAATTGTGTTTCTAGAGATTACATGAATTCAACAAGTAAACATAATTATGAATGTATGAAGTGATTTGCTTCGATAGCGTTAATTGAAATCGAACGAGGTTGAACGAAAGAGCATCGAGTCTGAGCCAGTGTCAGAGAATAAGGTTAATTTCCAGTAAGTACCAAAATGATAAACAGACCAATGGAGTGCGAACATTGAAACACAAGAAAACAAAACACATCAAATAGAGTTCCTTATGTAACTACGGAAGGATTTTGTTTAATTCGTCCTCTAATGGAGTTAAATGGAGATGTCTATTGGACTTCTGTCTACAAGTAAAAGTTAGTCGAATCATTGTTTTTTAGAAACTCGGGATACGTTTTCAAAAAACAATGATGTACTTAGACTCCTGAAAGTTTGCTTATGGAAAACTCCATCAGGCAAACGGCTTGGAGGTGTTATAACGTATGTACGTTGTGAAGGATTTGGTTACTCAGTTTTAATTTTATTATCAAAATCATAAGATGTTTGGTTAGATATACTATATCACAGATTAACAGGGAGGATACTTTATATCTGGATGCGAGGGAAACCGCGGCCAATATATAGGTAGTTGATTACTTTAAGTAACCCAACTGGATTACCTACCAAAGCAATTCTATGTAAAAGAGCGCTCATCACCTCGAACTTTAACCTCTCATCCATTGGGCGTGCCTCTTATCTCCGATGATCTACGTATATATTACACCTGGTATTGAAAGTTGAAGGCTCCACAAGAATAATGGCTAATTACTGCACGCGTAGGACTGCAGCTTAATGAAGATCCACCTGACCTCATGTGATCACTTTCTAAGTTAAGACTAAGTTAGTGCTAAGTTAATTTGAATAATTAAGCAGTTGCAGTTTCTTTATATAATCCAGTTGGAGCTCGTGATGCGCCATTCGGTTGGACGATAAATAAGAGTTCCACGTAAATATGTTTCAAACATGAAATATCAGCTCAGGTATGCACGGGCGGTTTTTAAGCACGACGATTTATTATCGCACAGTGTATTTTCAAGTCTGGGTGCTAAGCGGAAGATTGAGAATGCAACAAAGTGCAACCAAGCGCGCCAAAAAAAATGCTCTTGGATTTCATTTTAGTACTTAGTAATAAAGTGTTAAGTTGTTCTTACTTTACAAGTAAAAAATGTTATGAAATGTTTTTCATTCGTTTCGAAAAATGTTTAGGTATGGTCCACGTAAAATGTTATTTGACATAACCTTAAAATTTAATTAAATCCAAAGTGTTTATTCGAGATCACTGTCGTGGCTTCAAAAATCATAAAACGCTACAAGTTCACTAAAATATTTTAGTACCCATTCATTGAAGTAGCATTTCGTAATACTTAGGAAGTCAAATAAAAATTGATTAACATAGAAATCGTGCATTTCGATCGTAATATTTGTAATCTTTTGAGATATGCGACCGCCATGACATCGTAAACTGCATATATTCGAATTAAGAATGTCTTTCACTTTACGTGTGACATTTTTGGAGTTCCATAGCCACTGTGCGCTTTATAATTTGTAACTTGACGATATATCCTCCTTTGACCTCCGAGTTTGTTTTGGCCTTTCTTCTCAGAGTAGTCAGATAGAAAACGCCGGCCTCATCTAGTTTAAAAAATATGATTGACACGTAAAAGTGTTTGTTCAAACCTACTTACAGAACTAAGCCCATTTATCATTTATCGTGGACGTCCACGTCCACGTCACGGCATCACGATGATTTAATATGAAGATCCTTTTAAATTTCCGTCCAGGACGTAACGTAACGTTGTAACGTTCACGTATTTCCTTACATTTTATGGATGGGGACGTCCACGGTAATATCGATATCGTGACGTTAGAAATTATAAAGGCACAGATTATAAACATGTAGCTCTGAGGTTTCGTCCAGTCTGTCTACCTTCCAAATGTTGACAAACATTTTTATAGTAGGATAGACTACGCAATCATTTTCATTCCAATTCAGCAAAAAAATTAAACGCTAAAGTTTTCTTTCTTTTTGAAAATAAATAAATAAAACAAAGAATTTGTTTAAATTAAGAATGATGCACGACACATTTCTTTTTAAATTTCTAAAGAAAGTAAAATAACACCAACCACCCCTTTACTTGGTTCAACTCGCACTTGGCAGGTTTTTTTATGTTTATTGTAATAAATAGGTTAATTGGAAAAGATCGGTATTTATTTAGTAGCCATAACTAAATGGATAAACAATTGAATGTTGAATTACGGAATTTATATTTTTCAGTCATAAAGTTCGGGAGCGGTTCGTTTTTATAATTTAGTGGCATTTTTTATAGTTTTTTTATTGTTTCATAGGCTTTTATGACTTATTTTATTAGAATTTAGCATTTTTTTTGTGCGTGGGTTTACTTACCAGTGGTAGGTTCGAACCCAGACTAACATTTTAATTTGCTTGATTTAGTTCATGACCACTGGTCTCAAAACGGTGAAGAAACGTCGTGAGAAAACCGGTATGTCCTAGAACAAAAAGTTCTAAAGACATGTGACATATACCAACCCGCACTGGGCCTGCGTGATGGATAACGGCCCATTCCCTCACCGATCGGAGGCCTGTGTCCCAGCAGTGGGAACATTAGAACAAAAAATTCGCAGACACAGGGCCCGCGTGGTGGATTACGGCAGAGTCCATCTCACAGGGAGGAAGCATGTGTCCCAGTAGTGGGATCATTACAGGCTGATTATGATGTGGGCTTCTAAAAGACGGAGGAGAGGAGCAACATACACACAGTAGACAACAGATGAAAGTATCATAAAAGTTAGTAAGACGAAGTAGAAAGCAGTGTAATTAAACCAGCACAATATTATTAATTTGTAGTAGGTGGTACTAAGAATAAACGAAGAATAAACTAAGAAAAAACGAATAAAGAATATTATGTACCGCTGTAGAGAAAAGTTCTAATGAAAATGAAAAATGCTGCTTCTGTAGGCCCAATATATGCACACGACGGTCAAATTTGTGTAATGAATTAATGATTCACTGAAGACTGATTTATAACATGTATATCTCTTTGAACTTTCAATTATTTTAATACTCTTAACAGGTCGCGATTTGATTAGGCGTGCGCGTGCGCTGCTAACACATCTATGAGACGTATTTAGAGCAGTTTGATGGTCAGACACCATGGCTGTACCATCACGATTTTAGATCATTGGAACGTAATCTTTGAAACACTGTATGAATAAATAAATATATCAATTACACCGACTACCTATTCTACCTACGACTACTACTTAGTTTCATTTGGAACCTAAAACCGAAATAATTAAAATCAAAATGTTATGCTTATAAATTCCCGGAAACCTATTTAACGCCCCCTAACAGCAGAAATCACTTACTTAATACATTTAGCGATAAACATATTCAAAACATCATTTTTGACTCTGTCATCTTCAAACACAATATTCTTTCTTTTTTTAATTCAAATTTATAGAAATATAATGATGTTTTTTAATTCGATTAGCGCTAAATATATAGAAATATAATGAAGTTTTTTTAATTCGTTTAGCGCTAAATATATTAAGGAGCAAGTGGGTTTACATTTTTAAAAGACACAGTTAAGAATAACTGTGTCTTTTAAACTGATGTCTGAACTTCAGTTCAGACATCGGTTTTTCAGAAGAAAGAAATACTTTCAAAAATCTAATTTGTTTCGCTACAACATCAAGTGTTTACTTTTCAATACTCTGGTGATGTGACAATACCAAACAACTTTCTATAGTCCCGTCATAAAATGAAGAAAAACGGACACTTCTGTACAATTTAGTGCTGCCATATAAAAAATACTGGTACCTACTATTCAGAACCATAACGTCTTATTTTAGTGTTTATCTCATATAGAGATCTAGAGGAGGCAACTATAATGCCAATGAAGTAATAATAGTCTATAATACGTATTCATTAATAGCGTTGGCCTATTTCAATAAAAACTGAACCTATCTTATAGTAATAAAGATTTTAAGATAATGTCGATGAATTTTATAGATAATTTTTTGTTGGTTTTAAATGACGTTTCGTTCAAAACTTGAACGCATTAAGGGCAATACACAACAAAGTGTAACCTTGAAGTTGTTTAGTATTAAAATTGTTTATTAAGATAAATCAAGAATTAAAATAAGATAAAAGCAAAATAATTAAATATAGGCAGAAATTTTGTTTGTTTTCACCTAAAGTTTCGGTAGCCAGAAACCCATCTTACCTATCTGATGTTCCTCGCTATTATTGAAGGCATACTCGGTACTCGTTTTTTTATTTAGTGATCGGAAATGTTATTTAACAAAGATAAAATAGTTAATGGACACTTACTAAAACTACTATTCATAAACTAAAAATCATAACAAACTCAACAAATTCTTTAACCTGTCTTGTAAAATAGAACCAACTTATTTAAGTTAGCTTCTGCCTACGGCTTCGCCCGCATGGATGTCGGAAATTATCCCACGGGAACGTGCTACCGGGACAAAAAGTAGCCTATGTCCTTCCCCAGGATGCCATCTATCTCCTTACTAAATTTTATCGAACTACGTTCAGTAGTTTAGACGTGAAAAGGTTACAGAGAAAGGCAAGACGGAGTTACTTTCGAATTTATAACATTATTTAGTATGGATAGTTCATACTCATACATTACAAATATAATGAGCTCTCGAACGTAGGTGTTAACTCTAAAAACTGAGCATTGATCGTTAACTTAGAATATCAAATAGGTATACACTACCGCTGCTGTTTATTTTATATGAGAATGTTTATGTCATATTTAATGCAGTTTTCATACGAGAAGTTTTCTTAAGAGCTGGAATTTAACGCTGTCAATAAAGAAAGAAATGAACGAAAAGCATGTACGATCGTGTTTTCAGTATTTTTCAGTATAACACTACTGATATAAAAATGTTGCTCATTAAAATAAAAATACTCTTAGTAAACATTCCCGTCGTCGATTAATTTACCTTCCGCAAATCATCCAAAATTAAATTAGACATACATGTCCAAACAAAAACTAACAACCTTCATAATTGAATTAGAACCCAAAGAAAAATTTACAGAACGTCAAGTAGGACTCATCAAAACATAGTTAGTATATAAATTATCGAACGTCATACACATTTACGATCCTGACCATCATAAAAGTACCAACATTCCATTTTACTACAGAAAACTAAAGCTAATATACATACTGACAGAAAAGACGTTTCATAAAAGGCTAAGTCGTAAATAGATATAAAATTAACATGGAATTACAATTTGTAAGTGAGCGCGGGCGACTAACGAACGATCGCAGCAGACTGCGACAAAAATGTCGGGAATGTGTGCTATGGTACTCATTTAGTTCACTGAAATAATGTAATGTTCTGTTCTTGAATAGAAATGGTTGGTTTTATGTTGTACCGTTTAAATCTGTTAATTAGTTTAGTTCCTTATGATTGTGATAAAAGTCTTTTGAATTTTGAGCCCGATAGGTGAAAGGTTCTTTAAGATAATTTGAGAGATCCGACTCGAAGGACCAAAATAATTTGGTTGTCGAATGAACCACAAGTAATGTTGATGGTAACTTAAAAAAAAATGTAGGTAAATGACATAAAAACTAAGCATGCTGAAACTGTGATTGAAACGAGACCGCTACACGTTTTCGATTTTGCGACCATCCGCCATTCCGTCGAACGCATGTATGACTCACCGCCGCAAATCTGTATTCTATTATTCAAAATCGAATTTTCATTCCGATCTACTATAATCGGATTTGTAAAAGTCGTGACAATTTAAATCCAATCTTAATAATTTCGTCAATCGATTCTCTACCTTATTACTATGGTTATAAAGAATGTTAATTATCCGAATGGCTTGTGATTTAGTTACGTCCAATAATCACGTTTTAAGTTGGCTATTTAGCGTTCATTATGGATTCGTGTTGTTAGAATCATGTTTGGACGACTTATTTAGTACAGGTTAGTACTTCTCTCTTTAGATTAATAAGCGATGAGCTGTATAATGGGAAGTGGAATATCGGTTGCTTTTTGCTGAGTTTAATGGATACTATTTACCGCTACATTTACTTTTGATTTATGTTATACATAATTCACACCAGGTTCTCATATTAATATAATCTATGTTTGCAACTATAAATAATGATTATGGCATCAACGTAAGCCAAAAGAACTGATTAAGTATTTTCATTTTTTTACAGTTTTAGCTTTAGTGTTAGTTTCGGATTTCATTCTATCTATTAACTTAATATCAGCTATGGAAAAAATACCATCTTTTACTCTCTTTCGCTTCTCAGTAGAAACTGATAATAAGCTGACACGATGGTATCACAGATTTACAAATATTTTTCTCAGACCATTCCTACTTGTATTATCATATTTTTACATCAAAGCATCACAAAGATCTAACGAAATTGATATGAGACACAAAATCCACTTTAAATTCATATCTAAACAATATATTTTATCCTATTTGATATAAAATTAAGCATAACGACAACATATTAATTAGACCATTGCCTTTCCCACCTCGCTGGTCTTTAACATAAGTTATTAGGCTGATAATCTGGTGTTTTTCTAGTTCTGCGAGGTTAGCTTTTGCTTTGTATCTGAGGGGCAATTCCCGTATTTTAAAGTCCGTTCGCATTCTAATCTCAGTCTCAATCTGTCAAAATTACAATCAATTTACATACATTTTTGACAGGTTTTTGACATTGATTGTCGCTGAAATGAGATTGCGACTTGAATTTTGACGTTTTTTTAAGTACGAGAATTGGCCTACTGTTGTTTTTATTTATTTTAATCCTACGAATTGAATGCTTGAAATATTATTAATTTGTATTTTTAGTTTCATAATGTGAGACGTCTTTCTATTTGTCCAGTCCATCTGTTATTTTGTAAGTCCATCTTCATTTTAGTTTTTTTCCGGCAAATGATTCATAATCATCACGTCATCATCGTGATCAACATCATCTGCTCACGTCATCTTTTTATGCCTTTGTAAGGTTGAAAGTTGCTTTACACTGCTATGCTTTCACTATTGTCTACGGTGCACGATGTCAAAGCTTTAAATATGTACCTTGAATCTACCTACCCTACCCTTGACATTATTACGACGTTCCTCTAAATAGATCTATAGCTTTGGCGCCATCTAATCCTAGAAAATGATGTCATTCATGGAATTGATTTGTCAATATTAATATTAGCTCATAATTAATTTAAAATACCCAATAATTCGCATACTTTTAGTAATTTATTAATGATTCTATTCTAAATGTCAATTGATCTAGTTATCAAGAAGAAGCATTTCTATATTCGGATGTCGAGTCAGTAGCCATTAAGATATTAGGTTACTCACCTATGGAGCTAATATGGTGTTTAATTCCGACATTAATGTGATCGGTGTCTTCTGATAGCGTAATATTTGGAGATTTTAATTTCCTAACCGCTATGGGAATATCTTTGATCTAATAATCGAAATTGATCACGCTTTATCAGTGTAGCCAAAACTAGATTTGAATGTAGGTTGAAAAAACACTGACAAGAATAAAATACTGGTCAACAATTCAGTGCGTCGTTCGTTTTTCCAAATGTAAACTATAGATTAGATATAAGCAATTTTTTTTACAAATCCGCGTGTATAGTTGTTTCAAAATGATTATATAAGTATTCCATTCTTAGTTAAACCAAAACACAGCTGTTCAACATCGCAACATCACAGTAACATCTACCGCTTGCGTTTCAGCGGTAACAAAATCATAATTTTTAAAACCACTGATTTTTATCCCCCTCATGTAACCAACACAATTTTAATACAGTCATCACCCCAAAATGTATCTGCATAATCTTTTAATCTAAATTCATACAATTATCCGTACTTATTCAACAATACGGAATGATATGACCCATTGCGACACCTAACCGGTTTTCATACAAACATTACCATTCAAGGGTTAAGTACTGTTTTTTTAAAGAACTAAGTCTATTATTATAATATTACGCCACTTATACAACAATGAGGTACATACCAGAAGTCAATATTCTGTAACTGGTTCAAAAAAGTTGTAATAAATTATTTTTGAGACAATACTTATGATTTATTACCGTTAGTCTTAATGTCAAGGATATGGGAAATGTTTTTTGATCTTGAACGTTGATGTTTTGGTCTGCATTGTATTAAAAAGCTGTTCTAATAAACAAGGGGTATGACCTCTTGAGTGGATGAACTAGTTTTTTGGTACCGCTACTTTAGATTCATCAGTTTTTTTACGCTACCCTACAAATTATTGTCAAAGGTTATGCTGAAATATACCTAGGATCGGTATCGGCTGTAATTCATTGGGATAACTCATAACGTTATGATATTTTGAATACCCTAATCTAGTAGCGAAAACGTTTATATTAATAAACATAGATTCTGATACATCAAGCCAGACGGTATGTTCGACATTATAAATCTATGAATAATATTTATATAAAAAATAATTGATATAAAAACACAATATGTATATTACTATATTATGAATTTATAAATAATTAAAATACTTAAAATAGTGGTTAAGTGCCAATTTGCATTCTTATTTAATGGTGGGACACCCAGATTTCGGTGTCAGATCGAATAGCTTAGACAATGTATCGAAATCTCCGCAATAACGATCATAAATATTGTGTATAATTGATTTCTAAACACGATTAGAAGAAAGCTTACAAATGACAGAGTCGATAATATTTTGACTCTCCTGATTGCCTCTTCCGTATCGATTTAGTTGTATCGTGTTTCGTTGCAAACGATTTAGAAAAAGATTTTTGTCCGTAATCGGTTTAGTAGCTTTATTATGGTGTCACAATTTATCAAAAATAATGTGTTTAAATATTTTCCTTTTTTATTGGTTTTTTTATTGTATGGCACCGACACATTTATTCCGATCAAAGATGTTCTAGTTTTTGGTTCTACTATCAATTTCTCTGTTTGAATGGTCTACAAAAATGACTTTCTATCAATAAAGTTCTAATACACGTCCCAAAAATTGCAGAGTTACATGACGACAAATAAAACTTTTTACCGAATGACATTTGAAATCACAAAGCTACGATTCTTTGAGTTTCAAAAGTGCGTGTCCAAACATAAGTGATCCTTGACATGTTGTGACTTATCCATTGTTGATATTTTTCATCCAATGTGTTGTTGTGTGATCTCGAACTTATAAGTTTTGATCGGCGTGTGACGGCCATTTGTAACGGTTTGTTTGGCCGATTAGTGTAATTGACGGGTCGGTATCATCTGCTTTTTCGTGGTCTGAAAGTTGTGGGAGTTATGTCATACTTTGAGTTTTGCGGTTAAGAACGTCACAAATGTGAGAAGGATCAGTAATACGAATACCTAAGTTCTTGCAAACAATAATCCATATTTTTTTCGTACTTAAGTCAAAATATTTGTTTATCGTTATGAAGACAACCTAAATACTATTTACTTGAAAAAAAGAAATATGTATTTATACTAAGAAGTAAAAGAGGTTTCCTAATATTATTTTGTTTTCTTTTGTATGATTTTCGTCCTTCTCAAACTTATTACACCTACAAAGGTTTTATGTGAATGATGTGGTTTCCTATAATTAAAAACGCACACTTGTATTTGTCCCTGTTCTTGTAAAAATGCATGTAATTGTGTAGCCTCTGTTGGAGAGCCAATAAATAAATAACAATAAAAACGCGAGAAACAAAAGTTCCTCTGCAATACCGTTTTATGAACCGGAATATGGTCAAATTATATGTACCTATAGTAATATGGTCGCAATAATGACATGAATATTCATAATTTAAATAATCAGCTATTTTATGTATACGCAAAGTTATGCAAAGTTATTAATGAAAATCTATAAAGTTTCGTAAATACCTTAATTCTTTTGTTATATTTTTATGTTTCTAATCTAGATAAGGTCAGTCGTTAGGGTTATTTTAATATTTTAAATTAATTAATTTTCTTAACAATCGAAGAATTCAATAATTTAGCCACCCAAATTGGAAATAATTCTTGAATAACATAAAACATAACATATTGGGAATCTGGCTTGGTGACCCAAATGTATCTATCAGCAAAAGTAAACTTATCAATACTAAATAATAATAATAATAAATAAATAAACGTTTATTTCAGACTTTCTGTCCGTAGGTACACTTACAAAAATGAACGAAACATACAGTAAAATACACATACTAACAAAAACTAACAAAATCTCAAAAATACACAACACACAAAAAGATACAAACAATCAATACAAACAATAAATAGCAGTGACAACATAAAAGAAGCAACACATTAAATTTGACGAGGAGGAAATGCCCACTGCTCACAAGGCAGTGTGCAAGCGCATCCAGTGGCGCAGCAGTGGAGAGACCCACCTGTCCGCGAACACGCTTAATAAGCTGTTGCTGCTGGACCTAACACGACTCAGCAGCGACGCACATTGCTTCCTTATTAGGGCATGAAAGCCATCAGTGTGCGTCTCCGCAAACATCGTCGATGCACTGCAGAATCGTGGTAGCCCCAGCAACACCCTAAACGCGTTGTTGTATTGAACACGAAGGGCGCTGTATGCTCCCAGTGTGTAGTTAACCCACAGGCTGCACGTGTAAAGTGTTTGGCAGTCTTCATTACTGCTTAATAATGGAAGAAAATCAGATAAATAATTTGATGGCAGATGTTTTTAAAAACCATCCTAAACTATATTTTGCACCATGATAAAATCCTTTACTCACTCTTTCCTTTTTTATAATAAATAAGCGAATTCAGCTCTTGCAATTATACAAATTCTCAGAAAGGTTTTCAAGTCTCTATTATTCGACCCGTCTATTACGAAAACATCTCAATTTATTCTAAAAATAAAAACTGCACTTTCCTAATACGTGTCAGATTCAAAAATTCAAGCACGTATTTCGAGAATTCGGCTCCCTTCACAAGTTTGTAAGTGAAATCTTGACCCGTTGTCGTAATGACATTATAATAGAGCAGAGTGATGATGAGGTCTAATGAGGCTCAGTTTTGAGCCGATTGCTGTAATGATATGCTTTGGGCGTGATCTGTTATACTGGTCAATTTTATTACGGTTTTTTTTATTCTGGTGAGAATATAAGGTAGGTGTTGTGTTTAGTGCGAAGCTGATTGGGTTACCATACCCAATCAGCAAACTAAGCTTTATTAAGGCTAAGCAACAAACTTAAATGTTCTACAATTTCAGGACGATGAAAAACATTACTCTCAATACTTACAAAAAGTTGGAACGTGATTATCATACTTAAATCATTTTACGCAGGATCTTAAACATAGGATCTTAAACAGAACCGACTGTGTAGGTCAACATAAAAAGATTCAAGGCATTTTGAAAGAATGGAGAGAGGCTTTTACCCAGAATGAAAACAGGAGAAATATTTGAGACAGAAAACCAAAAAATCACACAGTCTAAATTACCACAAACCACTAATCCACAACTGAACTAAAACGTGGGCCACATCCTCCAGTATCGTTCAGATATTACCTAACGACACAAAAGATGTAACCATCAATCCTTTGGCCGAATTTATTTGAGAAACCCAACATAATGGGGTCGCTTGTTCGTAACAATTTATTATTTTGCCCAACAATGGTTCACAAAAGCATTGTTAAAAGTTTACCAACATGTCGCGTGATTAATTCTAGTGGTACGGGTAAGTGCTCCCTTTAAATGTTTGTCTCGAAATCATGGGGTTTGCCAATGAAACGTTTTGTTGACGTTTGAAGTGTTTAAATAGTGTAAGGGCTTGGTTGATGAATTTTCAAATAAATAAGGAGCAATTGATACAAAACAAACGTAGTTAAGTACACATTTGAAAGTAAAACAGAAAGCTCAGAGTTAATATTGTTAACAAGATGAAAAGACTTTACGATTTGATGGACTAGGTGGTTAATCTACCTTTATAACAAAACCACAATGACCGATGAAATGCAAAAGTTAATAGACGAGAAACCGACTTAATAATGTGATAATAAGTACGTTAACCAATTTAACAGAATTAAACGCAGAATTGAGTCATTACATCTCCTTATCTTGTAACCAAAACACCTCAAACAACACATAGACGCACGCACATACATTACACCGTCCATTGCAACATATCAACCGTTTTTTATATGCTCCACAAAGAAATAATCATAAATAAACATTACCAACGGTACACTTTAGATTGAGTTATATCTCATTGTAACTATTGAATTGATCGTGACTGATTCAAATCTGATACAATTCATTGATTTTATAAAGAGAGTCGACGAGGAAGATGTGATTGATGCTATACTGTTCAATATGGAAGGTCCGTTCAAGTCTAATGAAACAGTTTTTCTAATGGACTTCTTGAATTAGTTTAGTGGTTGGGTTTGATTGATTTTATTTCAATGACCGTTAACGAAATTACTGAAAACTATAATCGATTATTATATTTTATATAGATATATTTATATTTAAGGTTGACTGGTAGAAAATGCCTCAGGCATTAAGTCCGCCTTTGTACAGTATTTTTTTTTACTTGTGCATAAAGTTTTAATAAATAAATAATACTGGTTTAGAAGAGATATCTATAAATACAAATTGGGACTCTATACTGACGTTGTTTTACCGTCTAATTTTATTAATGTTTTTGAATCTTCAACTCCCACAAAAATACTTTGATCAAATTAAATTCAATTCCATCAGACTCATGTTACAAATTGTTCAAAGAGCATTAAACCTTAAGTTTGCTTAAGCCCTGTCAAAAATCTGCATCATTAGTCACTCAAAGAATTTAAACGTCAATTGAACAAAAACAGACGAAGCAAACAAATTGAAAATTCCCACATACGAAGGTGAAAATCCAAGGGCAAATATGGGATCGAATAATATAATAAATGATCTTTTTAAACTTCAGGCGAATTTATTTCTTAAAGCTTATAGCAAAGAAGCTGAAGTTGATTGAAAGGAGGTAACTATTGTTGGCGAAGACGGTGTTAAAGTTTATAATCAGAACAAAGTTTTGTGTGATACAGTAAAAAGGCTATATCCACATGTGTTCTAAGTGATTAATGATGTAACTACTGAACTATTATCACCGACGGAGGAAGCGGGACAATTGTCAATGTAAGATCAGGACAAAAAAGATTGCCAAGAGCATAATACTGCTGCTACTTGAAAATTCGAAATTGGATCAGCCTTATTGCAGGGTAGCAAAGGTGGTTTTTCTGCAGCACTTCTTCAGTTTACTGTAGATTTTGGTATTGAATCGGGTTCTAATAAAAAACTTGACTAATGATTCTGGTTTGGGATCAAATATTCATGCATTTTTTTCAGCAATCTGACTTGTTTTGTTCCACTTAACGCTTTTTATAGTGAGCATCTGTTGATGACATTATTTTTTTTATTATGTTTGTTTGTGTTTACCGTTGATATCCTTTGTGAAGTAGGTGTCTATAGACATTATGTATAAGAAAGAAATGCTAGGTTACAATCATTTTGCTTTACTAGTTTGCTTTACAGTATGTTTCCACACTACATACAGCTGATATTAACCATTCCAAATTAATTTGATTTTTAAATCTTCTATAGAAAATATTGATTTGGTATCACTGACTCCTGAAACACATGTACCACAAAGGTCAGGAGTCAGTGATTCAATTGAAAACATAACACCTTTTTTATGTCATTTTTTTATTTATTATTATCATTAGTTCTTATAGTATTACTTTATTATTGATAGTTTTCCGGTCTCTATCAACCCTACCAAAGAATAATAATCCAATGTCAAATAAGTATCTATCATAGCATTACTATGTATTAGCAGCCCAGTTACCACGATCCCAGATTTAGTACCTCCAGTTATAGGTTCACATTTGTATGATATTTATTGGTGCACTTTTGCACCTACGGCTACGGGTGCACTAACGAACCAGTTGATATCTTACGTAAATAACGCTAGTTTGTATGTCTTTTCTTGTGGATAATCAGATAGGATGGATGGAACTTGCTTGCCATGATAACTTACGTAATACGCAAAGGTCTTTGGAGATCTTGATTCGTTAATTTAATTTAGAATTATTTTCTTGCTGGGTTGTGATTTAGAAAAGGTTGATTGCATTTTTTTGGAGTCTCGAGCAGATAAAAGGTATCATTAAATTCAGTGATCTTCAGAATCTCGATCCTGATAAAATGATTCTATTTGGTAGTCCAAGTAGGCAAAAGTCCTGTGTTATGTCACTACTTTACTGCTTGAAATAATATTAAATAAAATACCTACCAAATAAGCATCTGTACAAATAGGGCTGATTATAAATACATGCTTACCTTCTATTAAGCAAGAATCAATAACATCAAATCAAATAACATTATTAGTTTCTCACAGAATTTTGAATCAAAGTACCAGGCGAACATAAACATCACGGAGGCGTAACCGAAAGTGTGAATAAGTGAATTTATTATTAAATCGTAAGATATTCCGTCGTGCTCTGAATTCGAATTAGGAATTTTATTACGATTGCCACATCCATACTAATCTAATTTTGCTTCCCACATAGCTGTTTGTAGGTAGGGAGCCAGGTATCAAGATAATTTTACTAATTTAGATAAAAACGGTTTTGGTAGGAATAAAAACTGGTTGATTAAAACAGCCTTTTTTTAAGAACACGTTTTCCTTTTAACTATGTCTCTAATTTTTTAAATTTTTGCTCTGTTTTAATAGTTTTCAACTTTATGATCACACAAATAGAGCAGATATTGTTAACATTAGTACTAAAACATTCTCAGGTTTACAAAATTATATCATATAATTTTGTTCAAGTTTCTGCCGGATCGGATTTTCAAATGTCACTTATTTATGCAATTTCGAAACCTTCCATCATCATAATTCAAAAATCATGTAAATCCACAAACATTACGCAGATTTGTCCCGACTCCTATTACCAGAAAGACCGAAATCAAAGCAAACATTACCGTTTTTAATCACGACTACTAAGATTTACGAGCAGTCGCTGCATGTAATTGCCCCCCTCTCATTATAGTTAGGTACATCTGAATTGATTCATGGCGTTCAACAGCAATAACGTAAGACGCAGCAGAAGGCCTATTCGGATATCGTGCGATAAACAACTCCCACATAAGTTGTCACATGTGTTTAAAAGATTAGGTTACCGTAACTGAGGAATTTTGACAGAAACTATGAACCAAAGTAGATACAGAAGGCAAAATATTGAATGGAGTGGGACACATTCTTACAAGCGTTATTATTTCCAACCAGCAATCAATTGTTTTTAGCTAATTTTGCTTGTTGCAAAGATTGCTTTAAACTTCGAACTCACTCTAAATTTGCAACAAGTTTCATTTTATAAGTACCACGTTACCATCTTTAGTACATAAAGATGTCACCAGACCAATAACTACTAAGAAGACATTCAATGCTACTAGAGGTTTGGTACTATCTGTCTGAAGTTTACCTTCTGAATTGCTGTCTTTTAAGCTAAATATTGTCGAAACTAAACGTTACTTAAGCGCCATTTGAATATCTTAACTAGTTAACGAATAGGCTAAAGGTAAATTTTAATAAATTCAAAGAAAGTTTTTGGAGATAACGTTTTGTTTGTTAATGAGTGTTATGTTTAACTTGTTTATATAATATTGGTAGAACTTTGACCTAGAATTGGGAGAAACATATTTTAAAACTGTATGGTAATGAAGCATACCAGTTGAATCATCTGCTGTACCAACCATTTAAGCTCTGAAACGCCATCATATATCCCCAATCAATGGAGCTTTATGGACTTTATGGATAGATTAGTAGAGTATGAGTCCTGGTCGAGTGGAGACCGCGTATCGGCAAGCGTAGCGTGGGACGCCCCCCAGCTAGATGGACCGACGACCTTAAGAAAGTGGCGCACAGGGACAGACTGGATGCGGAAGGCGGAGGACAGGGTGTTGTGGCGCAGCCTGGGAGAGGCCTATGTTCAGCAGTGGACTGAGATGGGCTTAGTTGATAGTAGAATACTCGAAGAAATTAAAAATACATCAAACGCCAATCGTCAGATGAGACAGAAATACAGACTCTACGGATCATTTATAAATATATAATATAACATTCAAAACATCAAATATCATCATCATCATCATCATAATCAGCCTATAATGTTCCCACTGCTGGGACACAGGCCTCCTCTCTGTGTATGTGGATTACAGCCCACTCCCTTAGTGGGCTGTAATCCACCACGCGGGCCCAGTGCGGGTTGGTAGATGTCACATATGTCTTCGAATTTTTGGTTCTGGGACATAGGTTTACTCGCGATGTTTTCCTTCAACGTTTTTTAAAGCAGTGGTAATAACATTATTTACACAAAGTAAAGCGCCTGCCTGGGTTTGAACCCACGACCTGCAACTAGTAAGTCTTCAGTTCATCACATAATATACCTAATTTAATTTAATTATGCATTGTATTTACATCATTTTACATATTCAAACATAAACATTAAAAAATAAAATAAAGAAAAGCGGCATACACAAAGACTACAACATTACACTTATACATAGAAAACATACGTAAAACAAATAAAAACTGACGAAATAATTCCTAACAAAAGATAAAACGACACCCACTTAAACAAAAGACGTTATTACATTATATAATAAATAGAAATACTTTAAATAACTATGAATATGGATTTTATAGCAGTTTTTACGACTTGGTGCACAATAATGTTGGTTAACGGAGTGTTTCCTTTGAATAGCGTAGCTTGACTTTATTGCTTTCGAAACAGTTTTCGCTCATATACTAGAATACTGGTCTGGCCATTTTCATGGTGGTCGTACACTTGCATAATGTTCAAGCTGTTAACGGAATTCCTAGCTGTGAATTTACTGTGTATTGTTTAAATGATAGGACTTGAAGAAATGTTATGGGGAAAATTATTTGCACTTGGTAACTTTTGCTTCTGTCTCTCTTTAATTAAATAATCTGTAAAGTCGATTGATATATTTTTATAAAATGTTTTTATTTTTTACTTTTTATTTGTGGTACCTACCTACCCCACATAAATTCATATACCACTACCTGCTATTTACATATCAGAGACCGGAAGTTATTATAACATCGTCAACGTACACTTAGTGGGAAAAATACGTATTAATAAAACTATCTCAAAAAGCAAAGTAAATAAAATTTATATGGAATCTCCGCGCAAGCTTCCTCTAACAAATAAACAATTTGCAATATCGGTCTACAAATTGAGGAAAATATCGATGAACACATATCAAAATATATACATATATATGTACAGACGAATTGTGAACTTCCTCCTTTTTTAAGCAGTCGTTTAAAATTAGGCCAGTTTACACTTCACCCGAAGAAATAACTCACACAATAAAACGAAAACGCAAGTTGCTGTTACATTTTTATCAGTCTATTTTCGCAATACATTGGAAAAGCCTTAAACGACAAGGTAGTTTAGCCATCAACATTTCCTATACCATACTTGCTTGTATATACCAGTTACTAGTAAACTTAAATGAAATAAAAACCAACAATTTTATCCGTTTGCCTTCAATGTCAATAAAAGGTATATTCCTAGAGTAAAATAATCTGAAGCGTATCCGATATTATTATGATTCAGATTACGATCTAAAGTCAAATTGTGTTTATACTGTCGTAAACTTTGCGATATACGTTGTGACTACATTTTTTAATGCTGGTCCTGTGATGGCAAGGACTGGCAAGTAAACGCCTTATTTAGCAAGTAGGTACCGAAGAACGTTTAATAGGTTTGAGGTTATAAAACCTACAGCGATATATGATTTGTTTCTTTTGTTATGTGATACAATTACACGTTGCATTGCGTACAAAGATGGCGAGTTTATAAAGTTTGTCTATACTTAAAATGGTTTATGTACGGTGCGTGTGTGCGTCCTTCGATATAGAAATGAATTTTTGAAAATTCTGTAAATGAGCTCCATACTGAAGGACCGTTGTTAATTTTCTTCACCAAACTTTTAGTCGTTGAATTAAGGCATTTAATTTCTGTTTTGGAACTTATGACATGCTTGAAAGGTTTTAGAAGAATGATGTTTAATGCATTAATCAATCAGAATAATTGGAAATGTTTGGTGTTTGCTGCTTCTTTCTAACAACCATCTTCGTACTAACACTTTATTAATAAAAAATAACTAAAGCCGAAACGGATACATATATTTTTAATCAGCAGAATTCCCAAGCGATCTGACTATACCGTGTCAAATCACATCATTTATCAAACGTTAGCTCCCGGCCTCACATTTAACTGCCACACACGCTGAACAAAATCCTGGACACCCCGATTTTGAACCTTTCTTTCTGAACGTAGAGTTGAAAATCCTGTGGTGCTAAAACCTTTTTTTTTCAAAACTATCAGGGTTTGCACAAGTATTGTTTATTGTAAAATTGTCACAGAAGGACAGATGCATCGTAAATACTTATTAATGATTTCGTTGAAGCTTAAGTGGATGTGAAAAATCGTTTTGCAGAGCGAGAAGTGCTGTGTCATTGTGGGTTTTTGTATCTTTTGGGGCTAATTGTTACTAAGGAGTCTTTGGAGAAAGAATTTGTGAGGGAAGACGACACGTGTTTTCATTAATATTAATAAATTGCTACACAGAATTAATAATATTTAATTAAATTATTTTTCGATCACAGAATGCGTTCAAGCCGTTTTTCAAGATCATAGAATATAAAGTATGATTTTAATAAACACTAAAAATAACCCAGATAAATTAATAACAGATTTAGAATCAATATCACACTTTTATACCTAAAAGCATGTTTTACGGTTTTGCACTAGATTCTAGTGTTGATAGCCGGTCGGCTAGAAAACTTATTTAATTTGAGGGTTCCGCAGTTTAATTTAATATTAATATAAAGATAGATATAATACTCTGTATACTATGTCCACCATATAAATTACAAAAATATATGTAAAAAATAACACATCACACACAGAACATAATTCACATCACAATCACATCGTTGGACGATCTTATTGCTAAATTATATATTTTCAAGGACTTCCAATCACACGAAGATTACGCCAACAGCCTGAAACTTTGATCTGCGTTTTTGTTTTTAGTGCTACAAAAAATGATATACAGACAGTATTTTTCAAACAGCACATTCTGAATTAATCCGTTGTTCGAACAAACATAATTTCCGTCTGAAACTGCAATATTACAAATATGCCGCCGCTCGTCTAGTTTTGTTATGAAGTTAATGGAATCACTGAAAAAGTCGAATAAGAGTGACATTGGCTGGTGATAGTCACTCTAGCAGAGCGTCGCACCGATGGTGGCGTGGTGGCAGTTTTCTGATGATAGGAGGTCAGGGGAGCCGCTGTCGTACCACGTCCACGACGAACTGCTACATTCCGGCACAATCTTGATGATATTGAAGCTGCTGAACCACTAATACGATGATCACTTCCGGTAAAGGCTATACTGCGCCATAATGTATTTCAAATGGTTTGAAATCGTCTGTAAATTAATAATAATGTTGAAATAAATTTCATTTATAACATTACCACTGATGGAGTCTCTAAAACTACTTGTAAGTCGTAGAAAAAATATAATTTGAATCGAATCTAATAACACAGAAACAGCTAAACGGAACCCTGAATCCTAGCGACCACCTAAGCTGCGAGCCAATCGGCGCACTCAACAGTTCACGACGGATTAGACGCTCGTAAAACGCTCAGAATACGCAGTAGGCTTTTAATGCGGCCTTTAGTCACACCGTTCTGTATCACACTGTTATTTAAATTCATATAAACTTGTATAAAATGGGTTTTGAATGCAATATAATTCGAGTTCCATGATCCATAAAGTTGGTGGATTACTTATCTGAAGCCTTGTAATTCATCGTTGAGATGCTGCTAGATTTATAATATCGGGGCAGATTTAAATTGTTCAGGTAATATGTACAGCATTCTGATTATATATGAGATGAAATAAACCTACTGAAAGTAACGTGTTGCGTCGACCCCAAGTAATATGGGACAATATGACGAGTCAAGTGTTGGCTTGAAACTGGAAAGTAATAATTAATTTGGGGAATTTAAATTTGTAGCTGCAACCTATGAATTATCTACTCTTTCTTATATATGCTACCATACTTAAAAATATGTATATAAAAAAGAAGGAAATGAATCATAGGGCATTAGAAAATTCGTCCGCATCGCTGTCAACAGGAAAAGTGCCCAACATTGCCATGTAGTATGGCGATGCTGATTTTTTGACCAAAAAATATGCCAATCCTCTGGTCACGTAAAGAGTCGACCAACCGCTTGGCGATGTCTCGAAAAACCAAGTGGGCACTCGGACCCCATGGCCCTAGTGTTTCTACCCCAAATGACTCGAACATATAACTTCCAATAAGATTGGAATATTATCGCCGTTTGAGGTTTTCCGCACCTGCAGCAGCCGCCCGCCGTACTAGGAAGATGGGATGGCGCAAGGGTGTCGACACATGTCGCATCGCACATCAATGGTCTACCTAACTTCCAGGGCATAATGGTCATTCCGTCTGGTCTCTTCCCAACGTCGCGTGCCAAGCCGTTGGGTTCTAAAACAGCTGGCACCCCGGCGGGCGGTGACCAGAGCACGGCAGATAATGTCATTAATGCTGGCGTGCCGTGCTATCCGGCCTGCGCTCTTACTGCAAGATAGGCCATAGTGTCCGAGGCAGTCGACAGCTACTCCGCACTGGCAGCGATACGGAGCCCCGCAAAGAGCGCCCAGACGCAGACAAGTAGCGGAAACAAATAGAGTAGAGTCATCTCAACATCTCTCTTCCTGGAATTTGTATATATATATATATATATTTATGTAAGAATATAGTATAGTAAATAGTATGTATGTGTATAGGACTTATTTATGTATTTGTGTACGTTATCTTGATAGTTTTTTTTTTTTTTATCATTGTTAAACATCGCTCAAATCAATGCTTTCCTTTCCTTTCAATTAAAGCACCTGCCATCTAATCTCTTCACCACCCTTGGTTGACTGGTAGAGAATGCCTAAGGCATTAAGTCCGCCTTTGTACCTTTTGTGCGAAAAGTTATAAATAAATAAATAAATAAGTAGCGAGCCGAAAAATTATGTTAGGTAATAAATTTGAAAATAAAAATCTGCAAACGTTCTAAAAGAACAAATTACGCTACAGTGTAAAACCAAGCCACAGTAGATCAACAACAGATATTAAATTAATTTTATACCGTAATCCGGAATCTGAGTTACCACAGACAGCTTCACTTTTATTGTGGTACAAATTGAGACTATTACAACTGTGGTTAAAATGTAAAATAAATAATTGAAGCCACTAAAATTAGGGTAGGGGCCATTAATTGAATTTGTTTTAATTGAATTAGACGGTTTCTTAGTTTGTAATTTATTAGTATCTGTGGGAAGCGGATGTAGAAGTTTGCTTTTCATTTCTACTGCTTTATAGTATTGATGTAACCTTAAGCTTCGCATTTTAGTGAGCATGAAATTTAAATCTAAGTATAATTATGTAGACGTCTATGGATTATAAAACTTATAAGTACATTTAACGACCTGTTGTAGTACCTACCAGGATAACTTTTAAACTTGTAATTGTCTATAATTTAATTTTAAGTCTGAATGCCGAATGCATGCTGTGTATGTTTTACTTAGAAACTTAATCTGTTCTCAGTTAAGTGAAATGTAAATTTCTTTATGAGAATAAAGTATCTTTAGCCACATATACTTTTAATAGATTTTTCTGGATACTTACTAAAATGTTACAAGGTCCCTACGCTACGATTTTCTAGAAGAGCGGTATATACTGCGTCTGCAATTTACCGGCGAATGACGTCACTGATACGTCATAACTGAAAGATGAGATTTGTTTTCCTACTCGTAGATAGTGTTTTTTGAAACCGTAAAGTCAAAACCCGCTGCAATAATTTTCATGACAGCGGCCACTGCGGCCATTGAGCTTAAGAGTTGGGTTGGTAGTTCAAAATGAAGCAAAGGGTAGGTACAGTAACATTACATTTTTTTTTTACAATTTTCTTTCGTTATGTGATAAAGTAAAAGAAAAAAGTCTGGGAGACTTGGAACTTGGAATAGTTGGAAACACAAAAGAGGTTTTTGCTCAGCGGTGAAACTAACAGTTACATGCTTTATTTAAGCCTACATGTTTCTTTAATATCGTCAGGACCGACCAGTACGAAGTTTTCCAGTACCTACTCAATTCTGATTTATGAGGATATAAAAAGACCGTAAATATACATAATTATGTAGGTAAGTAAAATCAACAAATCACTACAAAACGGCGTATTACTTTGTAACATCTAACACGTAGTACAAATCGTGTGCTAACTAGATCAGTATCAGTCACTCTAAGTTTGTTCTAAGTTACAAGTGTCGGCAATTTTTAGAGTATGTGAGAAATACTGGTACATAATTTAGAGGGGTTGATAAGTTTTCAACTGGATTTTTTTATGGAAACTTTGGTGTTACCTACTTGATTATATTTATCTTACTAGGACTTTCTCCGGTTTCTATGATAAGTCAAAGACAGTTTCAGGTCTGAAACAATTACTTAATGCCATAAGAATTTGTTCCTTGTAGAGATTGAATCTGCGTCTCATTGCACTGAATTACTTAGCCACTGTATGCAAACCGAGCCTGTAGCCATGCCTAGCGGTGCAGTCAAGGAGACTCAACAGCTTCTTGCTACCGAAGACGCTGCTGACTTGCAAATTTATTCACAACGGCATTCAGATCATTTCAGATCTGTTCTCGTACGGATTTCAAAGACAAAATGCTACGATAAATAAAAAAGAGAGCATCACAATAAAATTAAAATACCTTACCAATAAGTTTATAGCTTAGACCCACAATACCGTGGGTGGTAACGAGCCGATGGATGGAATAGTAATCGCTAGATGCATTTGTATGGGAATTAAGACGCACCGAGTGTTGACGTCGGGAAGGACTTAATAGGTTCCTATCTAATCCTTAGGCGCCTTTACTATGGAACTTTTGAGTAGCAACAACATACATACGTAAACGAGGTGGGACTGGGGGTAGGCAGAAACAGCAAAACGCTACCTGCTACGATCCTTACGTACGACCTATTGCTTCGATTACGTTCATAAATCGAATAAAATAAATAATTTAAGTAAATGAAATTGTTCCTGATTTGATTTGTTTTTATACCTATATCTAGCTTTATAGTAACATATTTATTTATACAAAATATTTGTTAGTTTTGGTAATGCTCGTCTAGTGGCAACCACTGGGTCTTTAAATTTATGTCTCATCTGCGGATAATCCAGTGGACGGCAACATTACTACTTAGTTTTGTTAAGCGTACCTACCTATTATATAATAAATGTTGTAGTTGTTTATTATCGTTTAAAAATAAAATAAAAAGAAATCTGGTCATACACGCACGTCGGTTACGAGTACTATGCACATGAACTGAGTAGCCACAAGTTTCGTTGAAATAATGAATTTCTATGAGGTTGATGTTAAAAATGGTTCTCTAAATGGAGTGTCTCTTGTAAAACGAATACAGTAACTTTTGATAAGACTTTTTACAGATGTTGTTGCGAAAAAGTGTTTTTATTTGACCAGCAAGTTTTAACCTTTCGTACACTATTAAATGGCTTACAACTTCTTTTTATTAGAATGTTGCCGAAAGGTGTTTATGACCAGGATTTTTTACTTTTCACATACTCTTGAAAGGTTTACGAGTAAAACTTCTTACAAATTAATGTTGCCGAAAACTGTTTTTTATTTGTATATTTATTATACTCTTGAATGGATTACGAAACCTTCATTTTCATTCATTTTGGAATGTAAAAATGCCGTTTTAATGTTAAATTCATGAATACATAGAAAAACACACAACACTTACGAAATAGAGCTACACCACAACCCAAAAAAAAATCGAACAACACCGTCACCAAAAATCGATACCAAACACAACCGAAAATCGATTCAACACTTTAAACGCTGCATGCATTATTCATAATCACTGATTCTCTTCTCGATTCTCTTCCCAGTGATAAATGACTCGTAATTGTATCCGAGTATCGATGTTTTAAGAAAAATCGCCGAGTCATTTGACCGCGTGTTTTCCTATCGAAACTGCGATCGGTATTACAGGTATTATTGTGTCCCTTACACACATTGGTTTGTAATTAGATACGTTGTAATTGTATGCGGATTTATTCGCTGTTCCTTTTTTGAAATGCTGGGGTTTGTTTCTTGTTTTTTGTATAAATGGTCAAAGTGTTTGAGTATCTGAGTCTTAGTTCATGTAGTTTTGTAGCATTAATGCGTGTGATTAATAACTATTGTATTAGTATAAGTGAATATCCTTAAGTTTTCTTGAGGTTAGAAAGAAAACACCGAAATATGACTTGGATAATAAGATATTAGTCTTTTATTAATTAAAGATTTGACTTTAAATACGATCAGTTCAACTGACGATTTCTTTAAAAAAAGAGTAAAGATGTCGCCAGTTTTTTTTTTTGCTTTTTTAATTTTAAGTAGGTACAAACTTGTTACTAGATGCAGTTCGAATCCCAGCTAGAATACCTTGCTATCATGTTTGAAAACTCTCCGGAACTTCAAGATTTTGGTGCAAACAACGAACAAAATAAAAACTGACTCAACATTGCAAATACATGAAGCACGGAAGCTACTTTTCACACCAATATCTTAACATTGAACTGAGACTTAACCTTTTCACCACCGATGTTAAAAGTGCAACAACATTTAGTTCCTGATAGCCGTGATTCCTTTAAAACAGATCAGCGTGTATTAATTACTGATATGGACAAAAGGCGCCACAAGAATAACGGGCGCGCCAAACCTATTTACCAATGTCTACCGATATTAAAATCGATTTTCCTGAATCGATCCGACGAGTAATTGTCGGTAATAATCGGAAATACCGAGCGGAGGTGTCGATGTAACGAGATATAGGGCCCGTTACTTGCAATATGCAGGTGGTCGGTTCAGCATCGATATTTTTAAATCGATACGCAATGAATCGATGATTCTGCACAATTTGATCGATCGCGATCGCTTTTTCGGTTGTGTCACGCTGTTTTTTTTTATTCGTTTTTTGAGTTGAGCGATGATGTTTAATGTGTGGATTGGTTTTCGAATATTATCGGCCAGTACGATTGCTACAGATAAATAAATGTATAAACCGAAAATTGCGAAGCTTTGTCAGCACCTTTATAAGAATTGCGCCGTCTTACAAGAAAATATTGTTCTCTCTAATCAAATATTTAGTTACAAATTTTCTTGTTTACCTGGTGAAAGAAAACTCACCTCATTTCAGAAACTCTATTAACATACATCGTAAAACTAAGGTTCAAGTAACACTAGCCTTTAAACGCGTACATAACCAGACCAGCATAACCTGACACCTATAAAGACCCACAGGCCACTCAGCCACATTAACACAAGTAGATTTCTCTGGTAACTAATACTAAAGCTTATGTTTGTGGAGCAAATTGCGTATCGGCAAATTTACCGAGTCTAGCTTGGTTGTGAGGCTATATTCCTATGGCCAAAAGGCCGTTATGTTATGTTGGCTTTTCACACAAGCGGTTCGCGGGTCGAGCTTTGAACTAGGTTGACGGGCGGTTAATAAACGCTAGTAACGACAAATAATAAAGAAAATAAGAGTTTTTGTAACAAAAACTAAGAAATCAATTTATTGCCATGCTTGATTTTCACTTACTTGCAAGACAGTCGTTTCTGCTTTTCCACAGTTCATTTAAAATCATTTTCTGCATTGATTATTGTCTTTCATTCAATTTGGAATTGTGAAAATGTTCGAATAACTAAGAATAATTAAAAATCTAACTGGAGAATTCCGCATAATACAGCACAAAATGGCTGATTTATTTTATCTGAATCAGATCTACAGATATATTTTATCTGAAGAATAAATCTGACAGTTTGACATAATATTCTATACATATGCTGTAAAACCAATATATTTATTCCTCAGATAAAATTATCTGACTATTGAAAAATCAGCCCTTAACCCAATAAGAGAACCGTTTATTTCATCATCTTATTAACAAAACACAAATGTTTATAATAACATTCAAATAACTGCCAGTCTATTAACGAACAATTTGAATAAAGAACGCACCTCAACAAACATTGCTTATTGCTGCATTCGTGTTGACGAACTACAAGCTTCACGACCAGTATACCGAGACCAACGATGACCACTTCACACACCCATTTTACTATAAAAACATTCCAGTGAAAGGGACAAGAGAGGTCTTACTAAAATGGCCGCTAACTTTACATGTGTTAGCTTTTTAGAAATGGGATCGTAAGGTTGCGTTCATTGTTTGACAAGCTATTACGAACGTTTGAAATTAGAATAATAAATGTTTCTTTGGACTTTCAATATTTTTATGGCAGATAGGTACCTATTCAATTGATGTGTTTTCGCGCTTAATTTCACTTGTCGTTTGAATGAGATTCTGAGTGTTGATGTTCAACTCAATATTCACGCATTCGGTATGTGAATGTTGAACTACTAAGTTTGATTCCGGTAAGATTAAGGTAAATAATTTTACAACATCTTGGGCCTGCTACATCTAGTTAGAATCTATTCTAATAGTAGCGTTTGGGATCTGATTAGATTGTTAGCGAAGTCTGTTTTAAAAGTATACCTACAGGGTGATGCTTATACATTAAAATGAATTGATTATCCATAGGCTACTAAAAATTAGAAAAAAAAATACGTTTCGTATGTGAATAATTTGAATTTGGAACAGTATTTTTTTAAACAACCAGACTTTCATAACTACGTGAGACATCCGTTACGTTTCGACTACATGACGCAATACGCCCTTAATTAACATCTCCACACAACAAAACATCAAGCATAATAATCAGCTTATTGTTAGCAAAAACCTCTAAAAGCATCGCATGAAACCACATTTACATAATTCCACTAAAGGTTACTTAAAAATATGAACAAACATCTTCACACAAAAGTTCAAGAGATCAAATGTCATTATTTAACATTATAATTTAATTAAGCCTGTAATTGACAGGTCTAATAATTAATCTATGACCCGCTAAATTGGTGAAGCGAAGTTAGCAAGCTATTTGTAATGTTGGTGTTATGTAATTAAAGTCAAGTGTTGATTCTTTGGTAGATATTATTGTATTAACACTTTGCATGTGCTTGATCATCGTCAGCACATTTTTCTGGTCTTTCGATATTATGAAAACATTTAAAGGTTGTCTTTTAGAGGGACAAATATAGCATTTATGCTTCATCCATTGCTGAAGCCATAGTACTTACTTTTTTAAGCATGGCTGAGTTTTAATTAAATTTTGGTACGCAAGGATCTGCAAGATGAGTCCATACAGTTTTTGAATTAAATCGAATGAAAATATCGAGGTGGAAGAATGCTTGCAAGGTTTTGGGGGAGGCCTTGCTCAGCATTGGTAAAGTGCAGGCTAACTTAAAAAGTAATATAAAAGAATATCGAATTGCGTACTAAATCGAATCTTATTCGAATCAGACTTGCACTAAACTGCAGACGGACTTCCAACATTAAGGATGTCAGGAGCAAACTGCTATTCAAAGTCAAAGCATTTATTTTAAGTAGGTACATTGAAAGCACCTTTGAAAGTCAACATTTACATTAAAAACGACTAAAATCAATTCTATTGATTCTAGTCACCCCTTCCAAAAGGTAGTTTCGTATGGAGAAGAATGGGCAAGAAACTCCACCGTTACTCTTTTAAAATGTATAGGTACATCAATTATTATATAATTATATATAAAGACGATGCGCCTATAGTAAAATCCCTAAAAACCCTGGTAGGGTTTTTAGGGATTAAAAAAAAAAGTTACAATGCCAAATACCTACGTTAAATATGTGATAGATAGTATTGTGTGATACTACTGTGATAGATATTAAACCCTATTTAGTTTTTAGGGCCCTGTCCAATTCAATCAAAGGCCAGAAAATTCCGTTCTAATTCCAAATTACACCTGCCTTAACGAATTGTCAGCCTATCATCTTCAAGTATTATAATTGACAGGTCCAATAATTATTTCATGACTTGGCAAAATTGCTTGAACGAATTACTGCGAATATAATTGCTCTTTCATAATCACTTTAACATTATTTATTATTGTGTTATGTACTGGTTCAACGTCGTTACAGGTAGGTAGGTACAGGCTCTTTTTTTCGTTGTAATTATTTTTTCTCACTTTTGCTGGGCACGACTTTGAACTGAATCTTATGTATTGACTGTGGTCATTTGTTTTTCAGTTGTATAAGGATAATTAGCCTATAATTTTGTCACTGCTGGGACACAGGCCTCCTCCCGGTGAGAGGGAGTGGGTCGTAATCCACCACGCGGGCCTAGTGCGGGTTGGTAGATGTCACGTGTCTTTGAATTTTTGGTTCTAGAATTGTTGGTTGCCTCACGGTTTTTTTCTTCACCGTTTTGAGAGCAGTGTTCAGTTGTATGCGATCTCTATTTGGCCGTTCATAAACATCATTGATAGTACGCCCAGTGGCTTCTATTATTAACTGATTCTATTTTTTGTCTTTCTCAGTCTGTTATTTTTATTATTTTTCTTTTCGATTCAATTGACGATTGTTTTTTTTTTCCGATTATCATATACCTATTTATTATTGATAGCTCTGTTGTTTGTATCGTTTAAATCCAGAATGGTGCATGTTACCTACATGTGGCTGTGCCTGACAGGCAGAAGACCCAATTCTGGATGCATCTGTGCTTTTGATAAAAACTGACTCCAACAAAGTAAAGAAAGCTTATTCTGAGCTTAACTACATAAAGCAATATTTAATGAAGTTACGATCACTTCAGAACGTAATACTATATTACACACTCCTTTTGTTTTAACAATATCGTAAACACTTATATTCAGTTTTATTACAAAATAAATACTAAATATTCAAAGTAATAATGACTACTTAAGTTTCAATATTCATTAAGTCTCCAGTTATTCACAGTAAGTTATGGCTTTACGTTCTCGATATATCTCATGTTCGTATAACCTTGTGAACAGTGAACACATTATATGAAAGATAATATTGTTCATTATAATTACTGCCACGTTGTAGGTGGTTGTTATGTTTTCATTTTAGAATTAGCGACTCGTATTTTATTCAGTCACACTGTCTTTATCAGTCAGATATTATAATCAAGTTTTATGACCTTCAGATACCGTTCTGGTAGCTTTTCAATAATTATTATGGTTTTTAAAGCTGATCTGATGATGGACGCGGCAGGAACTACTTCAATATTTAGACTTTCTGGGGCCGTACCATGACGTGTTAACACCATCATGATTCCGTTGCGAAAAAGAGATAGTGCTATTGGTCATGTATAGCTCCGTCTCTCTTTCCCGCTGGAACAATGATAGAATTAATACGTCCTATTACGGCCCCTGAATTTAAAATGTGTTTTCTTCTTAGTTTGGCTTTATTATCTTTGTTATTCTTCATTTCTTTTCCTCCTATTTAAGTGCTAATTTGGCTGATAAGGTGTCAAAAATAGTTTAGCGAGCTTTGTTTGCCATTTGCTTCCCTTCCTTTTAAAATCAAACATGTGCGATCATTTTCTTCGTCTCATATAGTAACAGGTTTCTGATTTTACGCTTAATGACTCAACATCGCAACCGCACTTTAAACTACACCGCCCATCGTATACCCCTCAGGGTAAACCTACGAATCGTATGATTTAATATCGATTAATCAAGAATCGAGTATTCGGTTAATTAATAATTATGTCGTTGATTTGATGTAATGCCTTTTGAATATCCATTAAGACTTCTGTAACAAGCTATATCTTACGTCGATGTCTCCTTTAGCCTGAAGCATTCACCGTCGACAGCAACGATCGACTAGCTACATTGGGCAAACGTTACTTAGCAATAAAGGATTCTGAACCCAATCACAAAGTGATACAGTTATAAATTGATTGGAGGTTCTTGACAGCTGGATAACCATGACGAATCTCACTATATACTGACGTTTCCATTATTAATTATAATTAAAATTAATTTTCAATAACGTCTATAAATTAAAAAGGGCGACTTTCGCTTATTAATCGTTTTCGTTCGTGACCAATCGGGCTGGCTCGTGAAAGGTCGAGCGTTTCCGCCGCCCGGCGTCTTCCCTCGGGCGCTGCCATGGGTTTTGATTAATGGAGTTCCATATCCAAAAATTTGGGCTGTTTTTTTAATCTTTACCCTGGAGGTGCTTGAACTCTTTTTAGGGTAGCCGGTGGTAATTAGTGGTTATTGAATATAAAGTTTTGACAGGTTTTTGAGGGGTTAATTGCATTGTTTCTTTTGATCTGAAGTTAATCTATTTTCTTGTTTAAGTTCCGCGTTTGGGTGTTAAAATATGGGTTCTTGATTCGTTGAGATGCAGGCTGAATTGATACTTTTTGTTGCGTTTTTGATGTTGTTGTAATTGCTTGAGTTCTCTTGTCCAACAAATCCCAAACGATATTTTGTAAAACAATTAATTACTGATCTAGATTTTGGGCTGGACTGAATTTATTGAACAAATAATGTTATGCTGATGCTCAAGATGTATTTAATTAATTAATAAACTGTCATTAATTAAATAAATTATCTTGAGCCATAGAATGACATTCAACAAACATGGTTCACCTTCTGTCAGTCTTATAAATTGGCACGAGGATGGCAAGTGATTCTGTTGAAAGTTCTAAGCCCGATAATGTACAATTTGCGAAAAACATTTGTAGGTAGGTACTTATCTGTAGGTACAAGATTGCATTGCAAAAGATTGATTTATTGCCCAGTGCCAGTTAAAATACCAGCTAATAATATTAAATCATTGTCTTAATATTTATGGCAATATCTCCGGTAATTAATTAACAAAACCAATCAAGACACATATAAAAATCTTAATATCCATAATATAAATAAATTAAAATAGGAATAAAAAAAAACAAGTACTAGATTTAATAATAAAAATCCGTTTTAAACTCAGTTTTCAATGTGTTAGGTATGTTTGTATTTAGTTTTTCAAGTTTAGTGTCAAACATTAGTTTAAGCATTTCTGTGTTGCTAACCACTATATTGAAAATCCGAAATAAATGAATATAATAATTATAATATTATGTTAACCAATTAATAAAAACAAAACAAAAACGTTAGTTTACATCAGTCGAAAATGCCATTAACATTTGAACCGTCAAAATTGGAATCATCAACGGCAGCAAAATTCTAAAATGAACCATTACCTGCAAATATTTCTGACAGCAGAAACCAATACCATAAACACCTTACATAACCTTTATTGAGTAAACATCAAAGTTCAAGACAGCCTTCTCCAACAGCAAAACAATTTGTAAGGATAAGACAATATTTCACAAAACTGGTGCATAAAATTCGGCTTCGCTTATTGGGCGTTGACCTCATATTTTAACGGTCCAAATATTGTTTAAGAAAAGAATTCCTAATCAGCCAGTGTTTTTGTCAATTTTAGCGTAAATTTTTGTCTTTCAAAACAATACGTTACGCTATGTGTAAAGTGGCTTCACGTTAGAATTCAGAGCATGTAAATTGTACTTTAATTCTTTTTGCTGCTGTTTGACCGTGGAAAAGTGTAACATGTGATTGTTTTTCTAATATTTTGACGTTTTATCTTTTTTGACAAGCGAGGTCAGTGACTTCGCTGTTGTGAAAATATGCTACTATTTTGTTACTTACATAAAGAAAAACAACGATATATAGGTAAATGGGAATATGCCTTTTCAGATAAGTATATGGACTGAATTTGGATGAAAATGGGTCACTGTTCCGTTTTACTAGTTCTAGAACCGTGTTTGAAAATAAATATTAAGTAAGTATTTTCATAAAATACTTTATTGCATTGATAAATCCTTGCTATCAATGCTGGCAATTTTGTTCGAAAGTGTGAAAAAACAGATTCAAAGGATGGCACTCTGCAATTAAAAAAAATACTACACCGAACCAATTTCGGAACATTACAATCGCAGCCGAAAATATCAGCACACGTTTTGCACATCAACGTATCCAATTAAAACTGTCTCGCGCCCTTCAGCCGTACACTGCAAGCTCAACAAACTGACGCACAAAATTAATTTAAATATTAAACAAACACAGTTAGTTCTTTTACTGGTAACAAGGTTGTAATACACCTCATTGATTCCTTTAAGAAAAATCTTTTTATTCACTTGTAATAAGGTATGTAATTACGTTTTGATAGGTCTCAGGTCTCGAGGCGTGGTAATATTTAGCTGTCAGCACTTTCCCCTGTGACTTCGGATATATTCGGGTTGCCTCGTGAGGAATTCGTTAATTTGGATAAACCTTTTTATTTGCGATTGTTTTTACTGTTGCCAAGCGGAACGGCATTTTCAGAACAATTATTTGTAATTACATTTTAAGGTGTTGTGTTGTAATTTGTTTTCTGTTTACAATATGGAGCTGCTGTTGATTTATTTCAATGTTTATTTTAATTGGAATGTTGGAAAAGAAAGTATTTCTTTCTGAGTTACTGGAGTTTCGCCCTGTTTAAGTTGCATCGTACATTTATGTTATCAGAGGTCTAATCATAATACTGTATCTAATTCTTATTTATGAGGATTTTTCTAAATAGATACATAAATTTATTTAAATAAAAAAACGTACGTCATTCAAACGTGGTAATTTTGCTAATTATTTATGTTTATTCGCAACAACGTTCATTTTGGTGCAATACCCGTTACTGTGATTTACTCTATTATTAAATATTTTAACATCTAGAACATGTAAAAGTAATCTCCATATTTATGAAGAATTCCATGTAACCCAAAGAAATGTATTAATTATTATAAAACAGCTGACATTTGGTAAAATCAAGCTTACCCACTTAATTTGTGAGCTTCTAAAATTAAAATATTGATGTGACCTGAATAGGTAATTATTAATATTTATTGAAGATATAAATTTATTGTTTCTGTCACATATTTTAGTGGTCGAAATAATTGTAAGACATTTCAGATTTTTATTTATGAGTAGATCGGTTATATTATTTTTGTCTAAATGTCAAAACTCATTAATTATGCTTAATGGATTAGTCGGAAGCACGTATTTGAATGATTTACCGAACTTGTGAATATTTAAAGGTGGCGTAATTTAGTTAAATATCTTGAATTAATTGTCTTTGATCTAGTTTTGATGTTAAGATTAAAAAAAAGCAACAATCTGTTAATTGAAATTCACATCTTTTACGATGAAAAACATTCAATAACAGCTGTTTTGAAACAAGCAGATGTGTGCGTTTTTACTGATGAGCAGAACATCCAAAAACAATTATGTTTTTGCACTCACCCATTTAATCTGTCCCCCACTGTTAACAACCACTCAATTACTGATAACAATCGTTATTACACGATTTAATTTATTTCACTCGAAAATTGAGGTAACAAGTTTATAAAAACATCCTTTTATGACCAAAAGCAACCAGAAATTCATTAAAAACTTAATGAAATTTGGTTAAATTGGTACCAGGTTATTTATTTTACGTTAAAGTGCTTGATTGAGTTGTCGCCGCCCGGTTTTTTTATTAAAAAAAATTTTCATGTCATCACATAAATTGCACTATTAATTGATGCGTAGATCAGGGCGTGGTGAAAAGATAATTTTGAATTATTAACTGGTTATATTACCAATAAAGGAAACGGAAGAAAAATGGCCGTGCTTGAAAAGGTGAAAGAATTGGGTTATATTTTTTGTAAGTACTTGTAAGTGGCAGACGATCATTCAATGGAATTTAATCAACCATCTGACATCAAATACCTATGTATATTTCGATGACAGAAAAAATACCAAAACCTGCTTTCACTGACTGTGTAAACACGAACCCCATACAAGGAAATTACTCTTCACCTAGACCTTAGAATGCCTACCATCCAGCAGTTCATGAAACGGCTTTCAAAGCGTTACTTTGAGTGTGGCATAAAGCACACCAATCCCCTGATTAAAGTGGCCGCCCGCTAAGCCCTGGCGGGCCTTAATTTATTAAGGCAACCACCGAGCAATGGGTAGCCCACCGTCTGATAAGGACCAGGGCCGGGTCGACGGTGCGTTGTGTTCCACGCGCGCCTCAAAGAGATGTCAGCACCAATGACGGGGTCCGCTAGGGCCGATGCCTGCCGGGGTTTGCGGGAAAACCCGAAAGGGTTACCACTAGCACAGGCAACTGAAGGAACACGAGTGGGTTTTAGTCAGTAAGAGTATGACACGCCCTCCCGCTCCGCCCAGAGCGGGAGAAGTTATTTGATGAGTTCCCACCCTCAAAACACTACAAAAAAAAACCCAACCCGATTAAGCAGCCGACAACCTCATAGGTTGACTTGCGAGAAGACATACATAAAAAAAACAAGGAAACTACGATACTTATTCTGATTCCAGCTGTGCTACAAGGCAATGTAACGAAACCAGAAAATCTGTATCACCAACTACTCAGTCACTAAGTAAAGCAATTTGTTACAAAAACATCCTTTCATGTTCCCCGCACTATGTCATAAAATTAACGTCCAATCCAAACAAAAAAACTTCACTTAACTTTTCCTAGTACAACTCTAATTAGTATTTCCTAAAGCATTTTACCATTTTAGGGTTCCGTAGGAGCGTAATTTATGCTTCATGTCAACATGTAGACATATTGTCGCAGGACGGCTGGATTGATTGATGGGTATTAATGGTTCAGTAGGTTTTTTCTATGCCTATCTCGGAAAAACTTGATCAATATTGATATTATTGTATGTGGTGAAGTTGTGCGCGCATTATAAGATAGGCGATACGGTTTTTGTGTGTCGTGCTTATTTTTTTTGAAAGATTGCTGGTTAGAAGCTAGTATTAGGCATGTTAAAGACATTTTAGGAAACTGAAAAGCTCAAAAACTCGTCCCTTTTCTTCTTAGCGCTGTCTGTCAATTGAAAACTATTTGTAACGGTAATCTGCTAAGTAATTTCCAGCTGTAAATGATTATTCCATTCGCATTTTTCAACTAAGTATTTTTTGAACGATTAACCCTTCGTATCCGGAACGTGGATCCACGCGAGACACAATGGCTTCTTAATTGTTTCTGTAATCACGGCATTCAACCACTTAATAAAGAAAAACTGTGGTTCTAAGATAATCACGCCATTACCACATTTTATAACGTAGCAACACTTAAACTTAGCAATACAGCAGCCACATTACACAAACAGTCAACTTATTTATCGACAGAAAACATTGCATTTAACATAACACTGATTATTAATTCCCTCCATAATCTTTACACTACCATAAAAAATCTCATCAATTATGAAATCAGAAGTAATCAAGTCGTTGATCTATCGCAAGTGCGCGTCTAACCTTACTAGTGCAATTTAATCGCTTTTTAATCGTTGCATTAAGTGGGCTGTAAGGAACTCTAGGATGCCTTTTTTGGAAGGAAAAAGCATCAAAAAAATAAAGCTCAGTAGGCCAACTTCTGAGTGGCTCGTGGCTAATGTGCCCGCAGCAAATCAATCTGTGCGATTGAAAAACGCTATTGCGGTCAAGTCAGAATAGATGGCCGTTCTTTACTTGCTTGTGACTCAAAGCCGACTTTATCAGACTTTGGATTGACGGGATAGTCTATGGTTTTCACTACTTCTATGTTAGACTTTCTTATGGTTTTTCATCGCTCTGATAAATCCTTTTTGGTCCCAGTTTCAGGAACCAGGTTAAAAATGGGTTATTAATACGAGGTTGTCACGAGGATGGGCGATTAGGAAAAACTTTACTTCAAACTGTTTGCCATAAGTTTTTAGGTCTTTTAGGAAATTCGATAGACGTTTGCAGCCCTATAACATGATATAGGTACGGTAGGCCACACGTCGTAACAAACCCAGTATAAGCTGACCTCGTATTCTTTTGAAACTCCGTACCACGCCAGACCAGCTCACGGTGTAAGGGTTACCACCGATGTGTGGTCGACTGTACCTAACCTTTTTCTATAAACCTTCTGTTAATATCTTCTTGACGTCAACGTGCACCTCCTATTTGGAACGGATACAGATATAGATCGATTTTATTTCATCACATTTGTTTCAGTATTTTAAGCGAATGCACATATTTATTTAATACTTTAAGCACACAAATGTACTGAGGCGGACTTAATGCCATAGGTATTTTCTACCAGTCAACCTTTGGGTGATGCAGAGACAAACAGTGGTAGGTGCAATTTATAATGAAAATTTAGGAATAAATAATTTACATATTTCTTTTATTTTTATTATATCAATACAGACTTTAATATAGCGACTATGATGTATCATGCTCCAGAAATGGGATGAGCAGAACGTCATGTGACCGACAATAGGTGCTTTGACATTTTTAAGCTGTAGGTATAAATATTAGATATACAGGGGATAAAAGTAATTAAAGTTCAGTTGTTTATTAATTAGACTGGTTGCAAGTATTTTTCTGTGCAAATAAGTTTGTTATCATTATTTATATTGTTACAACCGGTTACTGATAAAAGTCGTATTAGTATCAATAAAAATAAAAAAAAACATTATTTGTAGACGGCAAAACTATTAAAATATACTGAGACACACCCTGAAGGAAGTAAGATACTACGTAATTACGTGAATAGAATACTAAGAAGTTTCCAAATGTCATCACCGAAAGCCAAGCCAGAAAACTTAAACAAACACTTTAGACATTCACATGTGGGTCAAAATGAATTGAATTTAATATCGTGCTGAATCACATTCCTTATCTCCTTGGAACGCCCAAAAACTCAAAAATACCCAAACAATTTCCATGAATTCACACTTCTCACCATGACCAAAAACCTCTCGTAATAAATCAACGAAAATTCGTTTAACACTATCTAGAAATCGTGTTGGATTCTTAATTATTGTGCTCGAAGTTCACCAAATACGCGAATACGCGAAGTAGCTGCGTATCGGATCGACACGCCTTTGCGCTGGCGCATGATATATTGTGGCAATCGGAATCGAATTTAGGTCTGATATCGACAGGTGGTAAAATATTTGCCAGTATTTACTGTGTACTTTGATTTGTATAAATAAGTGGTTCTGGGTTGGACAAGAAACTATTTGGAGCAGATAGATTGCCTCTATGGGAGGTTATGACTTTATAGGCTGTCCATCTATTTTATCACTTACTTTCGCTTTTTATTCGTATCTAATCAATTTCATAGTAGGTACGTCATAATTATTTCACCATAATTGATCATAGTCACATCCTATTCATCTAAATTGATAATTTTATAGTTTTAATCTAAAGTCATTTCACTAAGTAATATCAAGCTACAGGGCTATTAATTTAGTGTCTAGAATTTAAAATAGACCAACCGCAGCCTTTCCAAATCAAGTCCTAAAAGCAGTCCCATCACTTCAAGTAAACAAACAAAAAACTAGTCACACACCTAAGTAAAGTCTAGCGCACACGACACCAATAAATCTCAATTCAGCACCTTACTAAGTAAAGAAAAATCGCCATCCATCGCTGGAGAAAACACCCCATTGCATAGAAAGTTCGTCCGTATCACACGTTGTACGTGAGACAATTTCCTTTCCCGTTTTTGATGGTCACCAATTGTAAATCCAGATGGTGTATGCAAAATAGATAGGCTGAGCACCAAGTATAGGCAGAGAGCCTTAAATGGGGGTGAACACCTTTCCTGCAATGATGTGCTTTGGTTTAAGAGGCCAATACGTAGCTGTTTTTGTCGTTCGTGTGAATGTTTGGTAGGAGTTGTAAGTGGAGAGAGTTGGACAGTTTGCTATTAAAATTGTATTTGTCCAGAATATAACTGAAGCATATGCTATGGTTTATTCAAAGTTAAAATAAGGAATCTGTTCGTGCTTGAGTGGTGTGATAGCTACATTTGAAAAAGTACCTATAAGTTGACTTCCAATTTCAGCCAGCTGTGTTAAATCATGATCAGCTATTGATATGAACTGCGCAACTCAAAGCTGTATTCAGCATAATGTTTTCTGATCTGTTTTTCATTCCTAATTGACATTTTATCAAAACAAAATGTACAGAAGAAACTATTTCTTATTTAATTTTCTTCATCCTCAATACAATAAATTATTTAAAGCGATTACAATGAAATCAAAATCGCTACTATTCCATCCGTTGCACCACACATTGACATGCTTTACAGCCGACCGTCGGCGCTACATCTTCGCCCGTTGTAAATTGTATACAGTTTTCGTCAATCAGTGTTCCGATTAGCCCCAAGCGACTGTTTAACGACTTCTGGTGTTCGGACCATACTTAATACGTGGTAGTATTGTTTTGTAGAACATGGGCCTTGATTTGATGAAGGGAATGTGCTTAGATTGTTTGTATGGTAAAGGATGGGTGGGTTTGTTTTTGGTATTGAGAATGTTTAAGGGGACACTTTTGAAGATGAGATGATTGATCTTGATGACAATGTAGGTCGGTTGATGAATTATACGTAAACAAGAGGATGATATTTTAAAATGTCAAGTATTTATGGGCTTGTAAGTAATAACACTGATCTATCAGTTCCATGAATCAATGAATAACTATATAAATCAAGAGGCAAAGAAGAACTAGGTGAGTAAATGAACTTCAGGCGCAAGACGATATTTTACAAAATAAAGATCGAAATCAAAAAGAATCTCAATCATCATAATTGCATATTCACACATTTCATACTCAAGCATACAGTTTAAAATCGACAAGTCAAGTTTTACATTCACCGGCAATCGGTACATCCATATTAAAAAAAACATTTTGACATCGAAGATATTTCTCAAGACAAAGATTACGGTATTACACGCGCATGATAAATCGCAACAATTTGTATTTATACCCGAAATGGACGATAAGCAAGGAAACGTAACGATAAAAATCAACAATGTTCAAACTTTGCAAGAATTACTTAATTAAACCGTAATTTTAAAGGATCTGATAAAATTGTTGGGATTGCAACCCAAATATCGGACTTTGATATATCATTCATTTGCCGATTCCGGTGATTTCAAATGATAAAATCTGGGTGATTTATAAAATATGCTCCGACGTGGTAAATCGATCCGAGTACAAATTAAGCCATGAAATATGGTATGAAATTAATATTATTTCCCTAATATAGGCAAAAGAGAAACTGATTGCGAACAATACCTGTAAAAATACCTGTAAAACTTTCGTTCTCGGATTTTGTGACAAGACAAATTAATGGGTTTCATATTTTGGACTAAACAACCTTTACCAAACCCCTGTCAGGTATATACAATTATAATATAAGTAAGTGTACTGAATTACTTTATAATAACGCAAAATTAACCTCTTGTCCAGTGCTGTTCAAAACTCGTACGTTGATTACTTTGATTAAGCATGTACTTACTCTGAAAGTATTACGCTCACCTTTCATTTATCAGCCCTTATTACCAGCTATACTTACTTATAAAAATATCGAAATCAGACCAAGCAATTCATTCGCGTCAGCCCCTGATGGAGTATCTTCACCCGAAAACATCAAAGATTATTCATAAGAGTTGAATCCATTACTTCGGACCCCTTGTCTTACAGACGCGCTCAATCCTTCATCGCTTGTTCGCGATGCCCAAAAAAGGCACAAAAAATAACATTTCGGATACGTTAACAGTGCCCAGTCACGCCAACTTGTTAGCACAGGCCCAAAACATGTTATTATTCAACATTTATTTAATTTTTTTAAACCTGTGCGTCCGTTTGTTACGAGAACGGGGGAATCGGTTTAACAAAATACACAACTGCGCACGCGATGCCACGAAAGTGATTTTTTCGGAAATTTTCGCTGTCGTGTTCTGTCGATGTCGGGCGAAAAGTGGCGTGTCACTTTTGTGTGTTTATGTGGCATTTCTGGGTGTGATTTTCAGAAATCGATACGGACATGAAGTTGCAAGACTTTGATGAAGAATTTCGCAATTTTACAGAAGTCCTATACATTCAAATACAATTAATATTGACAGTCTTATCTATAGAGTTAAGTTTAGTTGTTGTTCGGTTATTGTTCTATAATTTCAGATACCTCTTCAATCTTCAAGAAGAATGTGACTACTAGAATTTTATAGCTTTTATTTCCAGTAAATAAATTAGCTATTTATAAGTTCATCCTCTACCTCTTTGTCAAGTTCCTTGTTATACATGGCTAAATCTTAGCAAACATTTCTGTCCGAATTCTTAGAATTCAATCAAACATTATTTCACTTGTCACCAACTAAAATAAATCCCCATCTACATAATTCACAATTTACAACCATAGGCTCTGACTCAATACCAGTCACACTACGCCCATACTGAGCCACTCATACAAGATGGTCTGACCTCCTCAATGGCTCTTCACGCCGCGACCACAATGTTTGTTCAGTAGGAGTCGGACACCCAATTTTTTGGCTCATCAAGCCCCTTGACCGTCATAACACTTGAATGGCTTTCAGTAAATTTTGAAGTTTTACTTTTGTCGTTTTTACGGTTGCCACTTTAAGTTCTGGATTTAGTTCCTTTTATTAGGTAATGTTGGTTTTGAGGAGTTGTTTTTTTATGAATGTAGGTTATTAAAGCGAATTTGAATGAATCAGTTTGAAGAAAGTTGATGGCACAAGACACTCTTTTTTTTCTGGCTTCTGGCTTGTCTGGCTAACTTTGGCTTTGATCTTTCCTTAAGTCTCAATAGCATTGGTCTTTAGAATGGTTCTTCAACTAAATACACTACAACTACTGCTTACTATTTCACTAGAAAACTTATCGAACTACAACAAATAGGTAATAATAAAATTACCTAATGACTTGACCGTTACTAGTTCTGTCGATTTTTCGGCCAGTCTCAATTCTCAGTTATCAGTGTCGTATAGTTCAATTATCAGTGTCCATTTGACAGCATTTTTATAGAAAACTCATCGAAGCTTATTTATTATTTCGTCGAAAGTTGGATAGCGCATTTAATGCGAAAAATTTACACTACAACACAAATACGGTCTATGTAGATTTTTCTCTGAATTTATTTGGACTGACAACAAATCCATATTTTCTTAAGACCTTTTTTTATAATAATTTTAAAGTTGACTTACTAAATAAATCATTACATTATAATCAGTTGACAACCATTGTGGCACAAGTAGTGGCTATAGCCGCGCGTTAAAATAACAATGAGTAACGGATATGGTCGAGCATTTATTAGTATTACGATATTTGGATAAGCGTTTTTGTTGTGTATCTAATAAGGTCACTCCCAAAGTTATCAAAACATTCAGGTTTTTTGAGTGGAACGTGGTGAGCAAATTTTTGTCATTTTTGTAATAGGAGTTACTAGACTTTTATATCCAAGCGATTGCCAGTTGTCGGATTACCTGTGAAATACTATTAGAAATTGTCTCATGTATATTATCATGGCGATAATGTGTTTTTTTTACAGAAGTGTGTGAATTGACACCTACCTAAAAGGTTACGCCGGTTAACATTATAGTTGACACGAGTATGTATGTTTCTTCTATCAGAAATATCCGGAAAATTGGATTCGTGAATTCATTCAAAATAAATTTTACCTTCGCCAACGACCGACATGTGCTTAAGCCCTTAGGTTGTTCGTGTAGTCATAATAACCAACATATTTTGTGATTTCACGAATTTTTCCTTAATTCTTTTAATAATGCGGTTATTACCAATAACAAGACTTTAAAGGGTTTACTAGGCGGTATAAATAATCACATTTCTTCCTTGTTTAAAAAAACAACAATCAACTTTGCGAAAGAATGTAGTTAATTGATGTAAGCAGGAAATGTCTTCTTGTTTTTGAACCATTGCTGCTTTTGTATGACAAAAATTTAAACTCTAGAAGAAAACAAGCAACGGATACTGTTGAAAAATTAATTGAATTGTAGAATTTTCATTTCAATGCGCGATTGAAGTTTTAAATAGTTATTAAGTGATACATAAATATGTGTTAATATCTCATAAACTATCCAAAGGTGATGTATAACTTCTGGTCAGTTGTGTAATGTAGGGGAAACTAGGCATTAATTAATTTAATTTGTGAGACTTTGGAGGAAATTTATTATGCCTGTGGTGAAGTGTTAATAGACCAGCAATTACAAAATGCTCTTTTAAAATGTTTCTAGTTATAGGAAATAAGCATGAATAGATAATAGCAAAATGCTAGATGCATTCCGTTGCAGACGCAAGCGAATTGCAATAGGATATTCTTAAAAAAAATGTGCCTTCCTAGTTATTTTGCCCAAGTCCTTGTAATTATTTTCTGTGTTATAGTGTTTTCCTGTCTTTCTTTTTTTTACTTATGGGCTTAACTTAATTTTACAATATTTAAATATATAAGCTAACAGACTTAAACTAAAATTATTAATATGTACATATTTATAGTATATAAAAATTAAAAAAAATAATCTTATGGCATCAAAAAATTCGTCCGCATCGCTGTCAACAGGAAAATTTACATTTAATTATTTTTATTTTTTTACTTACTTATTGTTTTTTTTTTATAAAAACCTTACATATTGATAAAATGATTTATTTATTAGTATTATTACATTGTTTCAGATGAATCAACAATGTAAAGTGTGCGGAGAGCCCGCCGCTGGCTTCCATTTTGGCGCGTTCACCTGTGAAGGCTGCAAGGTAAATAGTCGTCAATAAAATTAACATAATTATATTAACATATTTAAGTCTTATTCGTTTAGAGCCCGGGCCGTACCATGACGTGTTAACACCATCATGATTCCGTTGCGAAAAAGAGATAGTGCTATCGGTCATGTATAGCTCCGTCTCTCTTTCACGCTGGAACAATGATGGAATTAATACGTCATAGTACGTGAATTTGATGAATACTCCTACTAAGTGGGTGTCACTAATGACTCATCATCATCTGCCTGCCTTTTCCCGACTCCGTTGGGGTTGGCTTCCAGTCTTACCGGATGCAGCTGAATACAAGTATTTTACATGGATCGACTGCCTATCCGACCTCCACAACCCAGTTACTGGGTAATACGATTCTCCTTAGTAAGACTGGTTGTTAAACGTTCGGGCTTCTGACGACCCGTAACGACTTCCAAAGATCCACAAATGACAGCCGGGACCAACGACTTAACATGCTTTCCGAGGTACGGAGTGGTTTTGGTAGGTAAAGATGGTCACCCATCCACGGTCCAACCGCGGCACGCGTAGCTTAACCTGATCGATCGATCCGTGCGATCCGCACTACACTGCAGCACAGTGTCACCAATGACTGATTAACTAATGAATGATACACGAAAGCATTATTTTTTTCATATAGGAAGCTGTGTATTTTTCTTAAAACGAATCATCCGCTCTATTTGGACAGTCTTAATTTGAATATTGCAATTAATTTGTTTTAGAAACATTTATTGACTTGAAGGACGTTGTCAGTGGACATCTTTATGAACTGAAACATGGATAATCGATGTTTTTTTCTAAACGTTAGGTTAATTTAAAAAGCTAAAGAAACGACGGTAATTTTTGGATTTTTGCGATATTATTCAATCTATTTGTAGACTTACAATATGTTAACTCCAATTTGATTGTAAAACAAAATAAACGTATAGACCAGGTACTTACCAGCTGCTAAGCCACCCCTTTCCTAAGGATGCGTACACATTTGCCCTTAAGACTAATTGTGCAGCTCTCTCGCACGGTCTCTTTCTCCATACATTTCAAGTTATTTGTGCGAAAAAAAATTGTGAGTGGAGCTGGTGGTCCCTTTTCTAAGAAACCATAATATCTTGAGAACCTGACACATTGAAGCAAGGTCCAGCCGCATCACAGAACTAAACACCCTTTCACCAAAACACGAATATATTAAATTAAACAATAATCTAAAACAAGAAAATACTCGCTAGCTTACACTGAAAGTAACTACTATATCTAGTTTTTATCAGAGTGTGTTTATAATAACGAGTTTAACGCTCATTAATACTTCAGCAAGATTTCGTTCCTCATATTCGACTGAGGTTTTCAAAGGTTGTACAAAACACTCTTAATATATTATTATAGATGTGAACACACCCCAACCCAAGGCGACGGGAATCTAAAACTCGATGGTATACGACGTGCGCCATATAGAATGAAACAGATTGACGCGTGAATGGTCGTCAGCAGAGCCGGTGGTCCGTCCTACGGAATAAATCACGCTACAAGCAAAATTGTCTGATTGTTCCAATGTATTGGTTTTATGGAGAGGCTCAGTATTTAGATGGATGGCGGAAGAGATATGCTTCATGTAGGTACTGCATAGGGCGGGATTAGAATATTTGATTAAATTTTTTTTAAAGAATCAAATTAGATTTTTTTAAATTTTAAGTGACTTGACGAATTAACATTACACAACTGTAACAGTGCCTTTTATAAAGTGGATAAAGTCACTAAAGTCCATTTTTTTTTGACAGTTGGCTGCAACTAAATATCGCAAATTTCTTAATTGTAAACCTCTTTCTTATAAAAAGAGAAAAAACGAGGTTCAATACTAGCGTTTTTTAGTCCAGAAAGTCCTACTAAAATACCAACACTAAAATCGAAAGCAAAAAATCTTTCTAAATCAATCCAAAGTCACGGTTCATTTGAAACCAAAAGGATTGTGAAGATCTAACAATACGGTTACTTACCTTCTTACTTAGAACTCTGCCCACCCTACAAGCGCTTAACAGCGTAAAGATAGCCGACTTTAATACCATTGCTATCATTCACATGTTATGTCAAATGATTAATGACAGGCGGCACCGGTATTACGTGTCGGCCTCGGTTGGCAATGGTGACGCAGTTGCTATTGTACTTAAATCGTTTTTGAAAGGTCAGGGAAATGATACAATTGATCTTTTCTTGGAATATTTTAAGCTGTTTATGACGTTGAAAAATAACTTCCATCTGAAGGTATATAAAAAAAGCGTAATCCAGAATTTCGGAATTGCTGTCACAGAAATTTTGTATTACATTATTTCTATAAAGCAATTAATATTCACTTCGCATATCATCTTTAAAAAGTTACGTAGGGCATTATAGTGCCCGTATTGCATAAATATTGAGTATGGAAGACGGAAAAACCATCAACCAAATAACGATCGTTGCTTGAGTTCTATTTACAAAACGCTCAAACTCAAGGTTATTAGGTATTCCACTTATAGCATTAACCATAAGAGTTAATGGTCGAGGAGTTGATCAGCCAGAAAGCAAGTATCATTAAAAGTATATTGGAAGACATCCAGTACCTACCTATATAAAATAAGGGCAACGGCTTTTAATCAACATGACCTCTTAATCTATATCACTTACTATCCCACAACAAGTGTTTCCACACCGATACGTAATGCATACGAATACGACAGCCAATCACAAATTGTCGCGCCCGTCGTCGGTCGCAATTTGCTACTCCGAATCAATTTGTGACGTTTTTGTCGCTCGTAATGTCGCCCGATTCAATTTTCTGTTAACTGCATCGTTGTTTTGTTGCCATGGCAACTGAATTATGGACCTAAAGAAACTTCTTCTGATTTCGAAATTGCATTACGTATTATGAAGGTAAGGCATTTGAGTTAACGGGTTTTGGATTGAAGTAGAGTGCGCTAGGTTTGCTCATTGTCTTTGAAAGGAAATGCGGCTTTTATATTTATTTGGATAAACTATTTTTCTTCTTGATATATGAAATATGACGTTACATTCCACTGCTAATGCATGGTTCCCAAATATCTATATAAATGTGTTTTTAATTTTCAATATAAACGATTTCTTTAATTCTCATGTTTAATAAGATAGACTATTATCAAATGGACCATGGACAGATAAACACGCAAATTAAGTATATTTTACTTTTATCATAAACTCTCACTACAAATAATCGTTACAATAACTAACTCAACACATAATTAATTGTGTTAACGATATTTACCAAAATAACTAAAAAAATAAATCTAACTGCTTATTATAAGTAATACTCACAAGATCACACCTACTCACGTATGATTATGAATAAGTTTTTAAATTACATAATAATTTGGCCTCAAAATGAACCCCGCCCATGCTTCGTCGTAGATTTGTTGCGATCAACTAAAGACCACCCGCTATCAAGGCGACCGAATATGATAATAATATGTCACCGAGTTATGAGGTGAAGCCGTACTGGTAAGAAAGCGATGATATATTAATGCATTTTCTAACTGATTGTGCAGATACAACCATTTCTAAAGTTGATGATAGAGACTTTTGATTTGTAAACGGAGCAATCATTGTTACAACTATCTAATTTTCACAATCAGTAGAAAAAGAGTTTAGTAGTTACTTCAATCATCATCAAAAAGGGTGAATATTTCTAGGGTGTAACACAACCAAACTGGGAAAATTTTGTCCCATAGTTTTTTTTTGTTTTGTTTTTTTCGGTGGTATACCATCTAAGGCGCTCGGGCTTTGGGTATAAGACCGGTGAGTGTGTGATTTTTACCTCACTAAAACACGCACAATCTACTCATTGAAGGGGCACCATTACTTCTCAAAAGATCGACACACATACACACACAGAGGCACAGAGGCAGTTGCACAGAAGTGCAACACCTGTAAGGGCACATCCCTGGGGAGACTGTAAAGGGGTCTCCCCGAAACCTAAATGTGGAAGAGTGCAAGACAGCGCGTGACCACTGTGCGCCGTCTTCCCTGACTTCACTCGGTGAGTGAACAGAGTCCCCACTCTAAACGCCAGTGACCCCAAATTCCCGCCTGCCTGAAGTGATGCAGGTGAAATTTCAGCGTATTAGACGTCGAGGCGGCTACCTCCCCGACGCCTTCTTCTCCAAGCAGGAACTGATAGGTATGGGACAAGCTGAGCGGGATTGTGAGAGGCTTGTCTCACGATCCCGCATACTATCAGTTTATTTTACAGTATTATAAGTGCGTTATCTTTTCACACGGTACTAACCTAGCTACTGTTTTACGGTAATAAAATTAAAATAGGCAAAACTAATCACAAATTGGGACTTAATTATCGTATTCATTAGCCTTCATACGTCATAATGAGCCCAAACTGATGAACTAATTGCTTATTAAAATCATATTTCAAAGTTTAAAGACTCTTTTCACACTATCATGTCGAGCGGCCTAGCCTAAAGACTACTTCAATGGTGGAAAAAAAGTTCCGCAAATGAATTTTAAAAAATCACACTATACACGATGACTGACGATATAACGTTTCTTTCAGAGGAGGTTGAACCTATACTTAATTATACATCTCCAGCTGACTTTACGCGACGTATAAGGTAACAAATTGACCAATTTATCAGTGTTTAACAATTGCTTATTGATAAGGGGAAGCCGACGATAGTTCGGCGGTATAGTCAAGTAGATATCGGTGATCGTTTTTACGCAATGTATGCTGCGAATTCTGCGATTTAATTTATTGGTGCAATTATTGAGGATAAGGTAATTTATTACTTTGTAATTTTTACAGATATATGTATTTCAGAAAAATATGTTATTACACAAGTAAGAAGATGCTTACTATTCTATGTAGGTACCCACTCTTATGTCAGTCAAATAGGTGCCTATCTATTTCACTAACACTTTTCAGCAAAATAAATATAAAACTGCAACCGTGAGGAAACGAATTAATTATGACTAGGGCAAGTGTCTCTAATTTAGAGTAAGAACGTATTAGATCTTCCAATTTTTGGAAGAGTAGTGTCGAGATAAAACGTCTCAAGCATTTTACAACTGAAAGTCTCGCTATCAAACGTATTAGATCTTCCAATTTTTGGAAGAGTGGTGTCGAGATAAAACGTCTCAAGCATTTTACAAATAAAAGTCTCGCTATCATAAGTGCATTCATTATTTATTTAGCTTATTCATGCGATATTACAAGATTTTAGAATAATAATCATCCAGTAAGCAAATACAAATAGTGTTGACTTTCTCTAGAAATGATTACGATTGCGCAAAATAAAAGCTGGCAAGCTCCCAGACCTCAGCAATACGACACAGCCCATTTCGATGAGAACGAAGACAATTTGTGAAAGATAATTACAAATTCGATGTTATAAATCAATTTATAAATTCATTAATTGTTAGGAAAATAACACAGTCGTAACTTTAGATAAACGGTTACCGAATGTTGTTTTATAATTGGTCCCGAGCTCTATGATTATCTTTTGTGATAGTGTGAATTATATTCATTAGATATCTTCTAGAGTCGTGTTTTCCATTTCTTCTTGAGGTTGTCGTAAGATATACTAACGGATTAAAAAATAAATAAAAAAAAAACATAGAAGGAGATTGACAAAAGTGGTAGTATTTGATGGTTGTAGCACATTTTCCTAACGAATTGCCTGGAGTCTCCAGACTCCAGGCAATTCGTGCGCAGTTAATGGCAATAGTCACGCCCCTCTATTACAAAGAAACTTAAACATAATGTAACAGGCCAAATGTGGGTGAACTATAGGTACACCTCTGTCATTCTCTCCGGGGCAAACACGCGTTATGTTATGTTTGTTAGCGTTTTGTAAAAGGCGTCGGCTAGAATACAGTAAAACAATCATGTTTTTCAGCCCCTACATAATAATATTGCAGAGCTTCGGTTGGGCAAAAAAAGAGTGCATTCCGTTGACAATGCAAGTAGAAATCGTCAACATGTGTCTGTTGCACAGTGGCATCAGCATTTTCCTGTGCTCATTTCGTAAGAATTTTTATTTGTTACTTAAAATATTTTGTTTTGTACCAAAGTATTCCCTTACAATATACCGTTCAAACCGCTAGCACGATGAATTCAAAATTTACGAAGACAATCCCCATTTAAGGGACATTACATAACATAAATAATGTTCTGAACTTTTCGACCAAAAAGAGTTATGAAACGGTGATTTGTTTATAATAATTGGTGACTGCTCGTATCAGTTAACAATATATTATAATCAGAAACGTATAAATATGATAAATGTCAGCCATCTTTGGCTTACAACAAATATACTTTTCACTATATCTCCGATTATACTTAACATAATTGACTGTTTATTCAAATAACAAAATAAAAACAAGGAGTGGGCGAAGATCGAAGATTCTTTATGCTAATTACACCCTTTGCTCTCCAGTTTTAAGGGTCATTATTCATTGTTATAGTATGTTGATTTAGTTAATCTCGTATTTATAATTGATCGTAGGTGTTTGATAGTTTTTCCGATCGTTAGTATGCAATTTATTATTGTTATTAAAACTTCGGTTCGGGAAACCACTGTTTGATTTTTAAATGAAGTTTCGGTATTAGAAGAAAACAAATTAGTGATAGTGACTTTGTTGCGTCCGTACCTTTGGGGCATTAGTCCCTTCTATTAAATGATACAGGGTGGCAGGACATCGACACGCAAACTTCAACCATACATTCAGCACATCATTTTAGATGATTGAAAGCGTAGAAATTGTTCGTCGGTTATCAAAAAAAAAAAACAATAACAGAAACAGCATTTCTTTTTAAATAACTGACGAAAGATTTCAACGCAAGGAGCTTCAGAAGATAATGAATCTATGCGACAGGCTGTTACAGGCTGCCAGCCTGTATGATAAGACTTTGTGGAACAACAACCTATTTGGTTTACGAAAACAAAATTCCTCTGTGACCTAGTGCTAAAGCAGCATCTGTCCTTTAATTTGCATTAAAACCCTACTTAAATACTTCATGTTAAAATATATGACTTAATATGAAATAGTAATAGCTAATTAAGTAGATAATTAGCTTAAGTAGGTACCTTTAAGTCATATGAACTCATTTTACAGGGAAGCGTGTAGGCAAATCTAAAGAATCACTTATTAATTTTACCTAACATTATGAGAAATGCACATTTCTTAGGACGTACGTTTCATAAACTCCATCATACAGGTTATTTCTATGGTCTGACGACATATACCATAAGGTACATCACCCATTTTATTTCGCCATAACTACCGTTCAATCTAGCGTCAGAGCTAAAAACTTATTTCATAATATACTAAAGGTTTAATACCAAAGGCATTTGCTTTGACATTTACTTTATTAATACGCTTTTTGTAGGAAATATTTACACAAGTCAAATTTAATTTTGCTAATGTCTACTGCTGGCATTAAAACCTCTCCTCTAAGTAGCTTAGTTAGGCTTTTTATTAAAACCTTGAATGCAGGTAAATGAAAGGGAATTAGGGTTCGGATATTATTGCAGAACATTTATGTGCTACGATGACAACAAAAGTTATTACGAAAATGTTACCCTTTTGAACTGTAGTACTGCAGTATGTGATCGTAAAATGCATAATTAGCTTTCTAGGATGTACCGCTTTAAGGCAAAACGAGGCTGTTCGTTGTTGTAAGTAGCGGTTAAAGTTTTATTGATCTCGCCTAATATTAGAACAATAACAAGAGTTAAGCACAATTGTTTTGTGACACAAAATATTTCTAACATTTTAAACGACTTTCGCGACGAAACTCTTAGAGGTTTCGTGAAAAAAAAAACAAATTCCTGTACAACAGTAGACAGACTATTTCGATGCATGTATGTTTTTTTTTTTACGATTCGGGTATGAGTTTGATAGCGAAAGTTGCGTAGAATGACGTGTAGAATCACTTCCTTGACAGATGCAGGTTACTAAATCGCCATCTTGTATAGTATAGGGGAAAAAAACTTCATCAATGGTGAATAAAAGGATTTAAAAAAACTAAATCCTACCAAATCAGTACACACGGCAAAACAGAATAATAACAACCATTTAACTCCTAAAAGAAATCAAATTAATATTATTAAATCATAAATATATCGAAGTACAGTTGACGCACGAAATATGTGGGACATTATAAATTATAAAGAGTTTTAAACATGGCGTCGGGGTCAGTAATTCGGGCGGCCATTACCGCCGAATATTATCGATGACCCTATAATTTACACACTTTTCAATAATCGACATCGTACTTCATACCGATGGTACAGAGGGAAATTTAATTTCAAAACTGGTTGTTGCAAAATGTTGGACGCTGCGCTTGATTATTGTTTATGAGTTCGGCTAAGTTTTGAGAAGGTTGACTGGACAGACAAAATATCCAGGCCAGTATTATTTTTGTGATTTTTTTTTCTGAGAGCAAGCATTGTTTTAATATTATTTTTAACTGAGTTCCGTTTACAATTATTTTAAGGAAATGTTTTTTCCGCCTTTAGCATTTTTATAAATTAGGTATTTATGTAGTATGTGGGGCAAATCTGTATAGTTTTGATCAAGGGAAAATAAAACCTCAATACCTATATACCTTACATAAAAACGATGAAGTCATCATACTGATAACCTTGAGAAAACCGCAACAAAAAAAACATAAAAAATTTAAACTACAAATTTTTACCATTTTGCTGCTGACCATACTTATAATGTACCGTAACATGAATACTCCGTATCGTTGGTTACGTATATTTACGATCATTTATGTATAAATTGAATTATTACTAACAGACCATCTTCAATTATTACCGACACACAATCTCAAATTCGTACCGACACTTTGTAAAAAATTGCTGACCAATTTAAATTGTACCATTTTTTGACTGTACTATTTTATTGGTAGTGTTTTTTGTTCAAAGTTTATGGAACAGTTTTTAGTAAGCTGTTTCTGTACTAAATACTAGTCGAATGAACTACGAGTATGTAGGTGCATGTTGACAAAAAGAAAATTAAAATAAATCTGTCTTACTCGGAATAAATGCCACGCGCTAACGTCATTTTCTATCGTAATTTAATTACTGTATTTCCTACATGTTTCTTCGCAAAGGCTGAACATTTCGAAATTTTGTCGCAGCACATAATTTTTATGGAAAAATATAATTTCTACTTTTAAATAATTTTAGATCCATAATAAGGTACATTAACTCGATTTTGCATTAATATTCAGAAAAGGCACTTTTTAAAATCAAAAATAACAAGAAATTGAAATTTAAAGACAGCGGCATCGCTTGCGCAGATATCGTAATGACTTATAATGCGCGTACGCACCATGAATAATTCATGGAGATTTTGGTACATGTATGTTTAGTAAGTATATGCAAATATATCAGATAAATATACCAGACTAGTCGGAGAAATTTTAGAGCAAATTGTTTGAATAGTAAATGTAGATGTACAAATAAAGATCATTTAAAAATAAATAATTAAATATGAACTGGTATTTGGACTGAATTCTTTATGAGGTTCACTTCTGTTGTCTCAGACATTATCCAAAGTTATGCACCTAGGTATGTTGAAAGCTTTTGTTGAGTTTGTTAATTAACCGTGCAGGCAAACATCCTCTTTGGTTTTAAAGAATTGAAGATTTGCCTTATTTAATAAATACCCTATGAATTTGCAGTGGAAAAGTTAAAAGCAATCATGAATAATGTAATAGTTTATTAATATTTTTTTCATTGTTTATTTTCCTTGTATAAAAAAAATACATTTATTATATGGTCCAAACCAGCGATCAAGTGACATTAAGGTCAACTATGCCTTAAGTAAAAGAGATTTTGCACGAAATCTGGGCAATTTCAGATAACCAATCGTAAAAGGTTCCGTATGTTTTGAAATTATTCGAAATAAAAATTAAAGAGATGAGTTAGAGTTACTTTCTTAGCACGAGAAGTCAAAAGCATTCATCTGCAAAGACGTTCAGATATAGGTAGAACTCTATAGTCGATTATACATAAATCTTGTTCAAATGCATAGCAAGACAAAAATAGTGTGAGCATTAATGTTTGCTTAGTTATTGATATCAACGTTGCCCCAAATTCTAGAGCATTAAGGGCCGGTTTTTTTTATCCGTAGTTAACTCAACCATAAGTTAAAAATAATAACTAATTGTAATTTTTTTGCAATTTGTGCAAATGGCCGTTAGTAATTGAATTACCTCAAGCAGCTCAAAATACTTAACCAACATGCATGACTTTCGTTCCCATTTTAATACATTACACTTCTAAGACACAATATGATAACTCTACTTTAATGGTTACAAAATAATCAAAATCAAAAGTCATTCATTGAAACTAAACTGAGAATCAGCACTTTTTGAACGTATAAATTACACAAGACGCCAGCCCTTCACCACTTCAATAAACCATATCATATAAAATCTACGGATCCCTAAAACCTTGTGTTCAATCTTCAAATTACACTGGTAATGAGCCGGCTGATTGCTCTGATTATGGTAGTGTACTTGTTAAACCGTTGCTCGTCGGTTTGCGCCTATAAATTATAGAATAATCCATTTTCCGCTTACCAACCGTTGTCGGCTTTATTGACAGTGAAGTTTATATTATACTATTAAAGAATAATTGAAATTGAAATCGTAAAGTAAGAGGGTTTTTAAACTTATTGACATTAGGTTTATTATTAAATACCGAGCTGGTAGTTACTCGTACACTAATTATAATTTATGATTTTCGCATGCTTTATTTTTTACGTAGGTGCAGTACCCCCTTAATGCTTAGTACGTACCTTACAAATGGACCAGGTACTTCATAAATTGACGAACAACTTTATCATGCTTCCTAATGAGATCTTGAGGCCATCTTTTATTACTAATTCTAGACATGAACTAACTAGATTAAAAAAGCATGCTGTATAAAAAGTAGTGATAAGCATTTTGTATCATTCGTCACTATAGTAAGATCAAAACACATTGTTCCAATCTGACACTGACAGTTCGACCTGTCAAAACATTTGCGCGAAGAGAAAGCAGGAAGGTTGACATAAAAAAGAATTCGCTACAGACTAACAGTTATTATTGGTAACATCTAACGCGTATACCAAATTTATACATCGTTAGCAGACTTAACACTTTCTTTTCTATTGTAAAACCATCTTTGCACTGGACAAGGCATCACTATGTCGATCATTGTATCGATACTGAATCGAACGTGATTATAATCGATTCTATCGGTTACGAATATTGAATCGGTAACGGTAGTGCGTTTTGTGATTTTTTGACTTGATTGGGTCTATTGTTGAAGTTTTCTGGTATCAAATATACTGCTCATTAAAAGTTCACGGGACATGTTTTGTGTGGCGGATGAACGAAATATCGGAGTGAGATTTGACTTAGATGTAACAAGACGTGTTAATAATAAAGTCTAGATTGAAAGCAGTAGCCGGTTCAAAAACACTTGACATTTGACCACACCACTCAATTAATGTCTGAGAGTTTGAAAGCTGTATTTTTAGCTTGACTTCAGCCACTTATTACTGTTAAAGGTTTCTTAATGAATTTTGTGCTAATTTTTGATTGAAGATTAAACTTATTTCAAAATGTCTCGACAGAGATATGTTAAGTTACTGTTTATCTATGAATCTATTTTTTTTTCTATAATCACAGTGGTTGGAATTTTGCTAAAACGAAAATGAAATCACTTCACTAAATACATTCATTCAAATGCAACAAGTTCATTCAAAGGTGTGACAACTAATCGATTAAAAAAAAACGCACAAAAATAAAGTACTTATTTTTTTCAATCGATAAGGTTCTTGCCTCCCCAATATTTGTTAATCTGATTGGCGCTAATTTATCGACGTGTACCTCGTAAAAGTCAACAATAAAATGTCAAATATATTTAAATTGATTCTACTGAAGATTTTGGTCAATTAACTCCCATTTAAAATGCAAAATGCACATTTTTAAATGATTTGATTGACATTTAATATTGTTCGAATTGCCCCAGTTGTGTATGCTATTTTGTGCAAAATTAATCAGATACATTTTGTACGTGGTGATACAGAGGTTAAGGAAAATAAAGAATAAATATTTTTTTTCTTGTGTCAAATAGAAACACGGAACTGAAATAAAACATGCATTTTATAGTGTGAATTCTCATAGATTTTATTTTTACGACATTGTTTAGATAGGGGTTTGTCCCTGTTGTTTGGAGTCCCTGTAAACTTTGCAGTCTCTTTAAATTTTCTCTTGATTTAAATACCAAGAAATAAACTGTACATCTTTGCCCTTTAGCTTTTTCCGTTCAATTATCCCAACACGGCCTTATTATAGGAAACGGCCCTCCAAGTACGAATTACGCACTTCGGTTTCAATCAGACAACACTTATGGCAATAATGATCGCCAATGAAATTATTGGCAACCCAGAGAAACGCTCCCGATGCCAATGCACCATAATAAAATCGATTTTCGTAGAAGACATTCGAATCCAAATGTAATTGCAATCAGGATCAAATTGTGTGCAATCACGGATGGTTTATGTGCCAAAATGTTTGGTTACTCGCATGGTGGTCCGAGTTATCACTCAATATTCGATTCTTGCAGTTCATCGGAGTCGATTCTGACACGCCCCCAACAAGTAATGAAATCGATTGCTCTCATTCGCTGCACGTTTTTAAACGTACTATTATAGTGTTGTACGTAGAAATATTTATGGTATATTAATACCCGTGTGGGTATAATTAAGATCTATTAAAGGTCAGGTCAAAGCAACAGTTTAGAAGCACATCACTCATAGCTGTCGGAAGAGGTTTAATAAACTTTTTCTTGGTCCAACCGTAGCATTTAACTAATATTATAAAGAGTGCAGAAATCGAAGACCTAGCATTGGATTTCTAGTTCACACTATACTTTTAATTACCCTAAATGAAGGAACGGTTAGATTTTCTACCGTTTTCTTCCGTCGTCCAATATACTTTACAAATGGAACAAAGTGTCTGGTAAATTACACTATGTAGCAAAATTATGCTCACACTAAATGATTTTGCTAAACAGATGCGATGAAGAATACGACTATAATTAATGATCGTACTATTGCTCATGAATCTTGGCATATACAAGGACCTGTCGAGTCCGAGTCCAGTGACAGCTGGCTCCAAAAGGTCACTTGGCCAAATTATCATCACCCGTTCAATAACAGCGGGTCGGCCATTTTGTTACACTTTTTCTTTTTACAACCCTAATCAGTAAATGACAAAATAGCATTAACACATAATAAATCTTATTTTAATGTAAATTTGGACATAAATCACCAACTTAACATTATAATATAAATTAAACCAATACCTGCTTTTGTAGAAACACAAAATTCTTATAGCAGTATTAACATGTTTACTAGCTCAAGAATGTGTTCATACAACTTATATTTGATGTATAATGACAACTGTATAATTCCCCATGGTGTTTCTAATTAAGAACTGGTTTTATTAATGAGATCAGAAATTAATGGGTCACAAAAACCGTCGCGTGATCGAATTATCAGAGGTACACTAAAACTGAGCCAGTTTTCGGTGTTCTGAGATAGAGAGATACAACAAAAAACACTTTAATTTATTGGGCTAGCTAATGGTTTTGCATTAGCACGTGTGGAATAATTAATATGATACAAGTAACCGTGATGTTTACTCATAAATACTGATAGAAATATACAAAACCAGATCAAAAGCGAAGGAAACACCACAGTTTTTTCACAGTTCTTTCCAACCCACTGCCAGCCTTCTTGCTTTTATTGAACTCGTCTTTGTTATGCGCCATAAAAGCCCATGTCTTTCCAACCACCAGCTTGCTTATTTCACTGACACATTTTGCCGACGACCTTTATATTCCTAAAATACTAAAAAAGAAGATAAACTCTATCATTATTTATTATTATATTCAAGCACTACTGCGGAGCATACGGTCCTAGGTTTGATTCCTAGGTCGGGCAAAATGTTAGTAGGTTTTTTCGTCAGGGATTTCTCAGTTGCGACTGAGTAATCGCCCGGTTGGTGCTACCAGGCTCGCCTCCATGGGACTTTGACATAACTGGCGACATGTGGGTGTACTATAAATACACCTCTGTCACTCCCTTCTGGTATTACAGGCGTGATGTTATGTTGTTATTTCCACAAAAAACAACAACTAAAATCGCAAGGACACAGAAGAAACATCCAACAAACTAATTGGCGAACGTAAAATATTAACCTAGATCATGCAAATAGATGACACAGCTGTACATGACCTTTTGAACGGCGCAGACGCATGCAAAAAACACTATTAAAATTCTTAACGCACACTCGAGTTCGTTACAAAACTGTGCTTTATGTTAGTAGGATTTGGTGCACGTGCTGCGATGCTACTTCGCAGTTATTTTGTTGCACGCGATGCAACGCTACTTCGCAGCTATTTTTATGCACGCGATGCAAAGCTACTTCGCAGCTATTTTGTTGCACGCGATGCAACGCTACTTCGCAGCTATTTTGTTGCACGCGATGCAGCGCTACTTCGCAGCTATTTTGTTGCACGCGATGCAACGCTACTTCGCAGCTATTTTGTTGCACGCGATGCAACGCTACTTCGCAGCTATTTTGTTGCACGCGATGCAACGCTACTTCGCAGCTATTTTGTTGCACGCGATGCAACGCTACTTCGCAGCTATTTTGTTGCACGCGATGCGATACTACTTCGCAGCTATTTTGCCCTCAAGATATAAAATATTTGATTTTGTTGTAGAATCTTCTTACTAGTTAAATGTATCTTACCTATTTCTTGAGCGTCCCAGATTCAGTCACAGCGTTTATAGAAATCATTATTTTTCAGTTACCGATCTTGATAGTAATTGTGCCATGAATATTTTCATTTGATTTCATCTAATATCTGCATCTGTAATCCAATTAGCAACTTTTTGAACCTAAATATATGCAACTAATTATAGTTTTGATGTTTGCATTCATCATTATTGATGACCAGTTTTTATAACGATATCCGTTTCTTATATTTGTTTACTAGTAATAAGCTAACCTTTTTGTAGTGTATTCATATTCAAAATGTAGATAATTGGATTTCTCTGAATGTCATTATTTATCATGCAGTCGCCTTTATGAAAAGATAAATTAGACTTTAGATTTGGCATCATAAAAGAGCAAATATAAATATTTCATAACATTCTATCGTACTGAAAAATATGCTTTTTGCAAGGTGTAAAACGGGTGCAATTACTGTCTCATATTCATTTAACGAAAATCAACTAACCATATTTTATGATTTCCCTTGTGAAACCAAGACAATGAAGCAAGTTTGCAAATAATTACAAATGATTTCATTTTATCGAGAAATAATGCTTACTTACATACAGCAGCGTCATAAGCAACTATAATTACAAAAATATAGTTTCCATAACCAAGCAAGCTTTGTAATCAACTAGAGATATAGTTCGCTTATCGCATAGCTCCGACTGGATGCCTAGCTCAGACATTTACGGTCTTAATATTCAAATAAACAATTTAACCTCTGAACCGACGGAACGAAGCAACATGGCGACGTTTTCCGGTTTAATTTGCAATATCTACGTGTTTCGATATTTTCATAATTATTCCACTATATCTAAGGTTTTATGATCTCGTTTTATATAGACCGGGAATTCAAGAAAATGTTGAAGTTTCTTGAAATGACTCATCCTAAGATGAAGACTTGATGATGTTATGATAATAATGATATGTTATACATGTCCTATAGAATGAGAGTCCAAGAAGTATAATTCGGCTTAATGTTTGTTGTTGGGTGTGTTATGTTAGTTTATTGTTTCCCCCAAATAAATACACAATATACAGTAATATCTAATTTTAGCTTATTTTGTTTAGCTGCGTGTTGAGAATGGAGGTGGGTTTCTCTCTTGTTTCAAGCTGGATATAACTGGACCCTTTGTTCATTAGCGAATAAGTTTGGTAACTAGCCGCTAAATGATTACAGTAAGCTTAAAAATATTTTAAAACCTATGTAGGTTTTTACTTACTTTTGAATAGTTAGCTTAGAAAAACTAAGATGTGTTTTCCACGATACAAGTATATTTAAAATAATACCTTTTCATATCACCGCACGGCATTTTCTTCCCCAGTTTAAAAATGCCAGTAGGAAACACATCGTTGAAGCGACTTATTTTCCTATAGATCTACGTCACAGTGGGTGTGACTACGCAGGTGCCTGTGACGTATGCGTCGTAGACGTCCATCCGCTTTGATGACACACACTTTTCTGCACGAATTCTGTTCTTTATTTAAAAGCTGGTGCGTTTTCTTGAAGTGAAAATTGTGGTCTGAAAGTTGTAATGTAAAGCGTTATAAGTAAGTAACTTCACTCAAGTGGCTTACGCAGTTCGAAAATTCCAAAGTGTTCTTATTGTATTTAACACAACGTAGGTTTAAGTACAGAGCCGGAACAGCCTTTAAACATCCGATTTTGAACTTGGACCTAGCTCAAAACTTCGATCCTAGAAACTGAATATATGTAACAAAGGCGAAAATATTATGTAAATATAGTAACTGTAACAGGTTCCTTAAAGGCATAACGCGTTTTTAATAATAATTACACCACAAACACACACTTAGGTTCATTCACTTTCAAATAAATTAATCGCATAACTACATAATAAATCCCTATCATAACCTCAGTTACTCTGACGCGTAAGCGCGCGCGTCACGGATCAGCGCACACAGCAGTGTTGTGGCGCTAATGACGTGTCAAATTAATTTGTTCGAAGTGATTAGATTGCTATAGAGAAAGATGGATGGGCTGTTTTGAAGAATTTAACTTGATTTCTAAAACTGAATCGTGAACAGACCAGCCAGCTTACTTAATTACACTTACCGTAATAAACGACAACAAACAACAAGCATTCACTTTCAATCAAATTAATCTCATAATTACATAGATCCCTATCATAATCGGGCTTACTCTGGCGTGTAAGCGCGCGCGTCACGGATCAGCGCACACGACAGAATGTTGTTGCGTTTGTGACGTGTCAAGTTTATTTGTTGGAAGTTATTAAGTTGGGTTAAAGAAAGACGGAAGGGCCGTTTTGAACAATTTGACTACTTAGATTTCAAAAAATGAAACATGAACTGAAAAAGGCCCTCAGTGTTAGAAATGATACAATCATAAATAATTGTCAGTAAGATCAAATCGGTGAACAAATTCATTGTAACTAGGTATTTGTGTATGAATTGTAAATATTATTATTTTGCAAGAGCTCCGTAGGTTACTGAAAAAATAAAGGGATATTCTTCATTGCATCATTTGGTAAACTCGACATAGCCTTCCGCACTACCCACAGTGCTGGATCTCGCAGTATTTTAAAACAAAAAATCATATTTGAATTACTGTTAGTTATTTATTTTACACAGACAGACAGTAAAAAAAACTTATTACCTTAAACGGTCAAAACTGATTGACAATCGTAACTAATAATGATTGATAATACTTACAAATAATAATTAAAAAGGATCTACCTAATATAGATACTATTTGAAATAATAAAAAATGGCGGTCATGAAACAACAAAATGATGAATAAGTTCGTGTCGAAACAATTATTTGTTAGTTACAATTTCACGCTTCAAACCAAGGTGATAATGATTGATTCGAATCAATCAATTTGTCAATCGGAAAAATAAATGAATGTAATCAAAATAATTTGTACTTTCAATTTTTTATGATTTGATATCTCAAGGGTTTGCGGCAACCTTTATTTTTATGTGGGTTAACATTTACATAACCATGTTTTCCATAATAGACTAGGTATTTAGTTACTTTTGATGTTCCATATGATTCCTATCAAAGAAAAAAACACTTTTTCTAGTAAAAATCTAGTTAGCAGTGTGTTCTGTATCTGCTTGACATCCATTTTCTCGTTGACTTTTCACATCATTGATGGGAAGTTTGAACTGTAGCACTCAGCATCTCCGGTCTACGGGCAGAAATCATAATGAAACACTGAAGACAACAAAACAAAATAATATAATTAGTCAATGTTTAATTCGATGAGGGTATTCTCTCTACTACCAAGACTTTAGCTAGAGCTTTTGTTCATTATATTGTTTTTGTTTTTTTTTTGTAACGTGGATACTGTGTTTTTTCTTCTATTTTTTTGTGAATGCTGTGCACGTCTGTAATTGACGTAAACACTAGTCCATGTCTCTGTTCTCTGTTATTTGTAAATGTTTGTGTTGTTGATGTGCCTTATTAATAAATAAATACATAATAGAAATACGCGTTATTGAACATGTTATTAAAGGTAGGCAGTATGTGTACTACGTATGATACATTATCCACCACACACCACATTAAGCTTTAACCGATCAAATATCTCTAACGAGCTGAACTTAACACCGATTCGAATAAATTTTCAAAAATGTCTTCGATGAACGACCACACTCGATCACAGTTTTGAAATTCTATAAGCAACATTATAATAACCGTATCGAAATAATGGTAGATTTACGTAACCCTATCAGCTACATTCATAACCAAACAATAAACATCGAGAAACGAATTCAAACAAATCACAACACATAAGTCCAGGTTCACACGGGTGGTCCCATTAAAATGAGGCGACTGACACACTTGTCCATGCCTCGTTTACATATTCCACTAGACTCGCGCATAAATTGTCATTACGGTAATCATTCGATACATTCTATCGATAACTACGCTCGCCTAAATCGTTTAGTCGATTTCGATCCTCGGTCGGACGCCTTCAAATGACTGACCAAGAAATATATTTGTAATGTACCCTTTTTTCACAGTTCAAAGTGTATGTGACACTGTATACCTATTTTATCTTTAACTTTATTGAGCTTCATCGGTTTATAGTCGTAAATAAGGTTGGAATGATATGGAGTACGTTCCGGCGCAATGCTCACTCAAAATGAACACGTATCGTCGATTATTTTGGTATCATTGATGACAATTTATTTTTAACGCCAGTGCTTGACGCTTCAGATTAATCTTATATTGAAATGAGGATAGTAAAAATATGTGGTTCGTGTTTTTTTAATTTTGTCTTAATGCTCCGAATAGTTTAGGAAATTAGGACAGTGTACCTTTTTATGACGAGACGAAACAAGAGCCAAAATAAGTATTTAGAAATATGTAATTTCATACAAGTCACGAACTTATAGCACTCACCGTCAAAACTGTGATAACGTCACGTCAATAGCCATAGTTTTTTATTCATAATTGAAACAATTGGGAACGAAAAAATATCGAGTACCGTTTTAGTCAATATTTCGTTTATTCTTGATTCCTTTGTCTGTTGTGTGTACATAAATAGGTATTAAATAAAATTAAAATTGTAAATTAAAACAAACAAAATGACTCGTTAAATTCCAGTCGAATCGCAGTAAGATCTTTAGCCATAAAGAACACATAGCCATCTTATAATAACGGTTGCAAAACAAACATCAAAATCTAAAACTAGACAATATCAAATTATCAAAACAGGAAGTTTCTGAAAACGATAACTATTTCCTTATCCAAACATCGAACCGATCAAATATTTGACTCAGTGTACGCTTCGTACTTACTTGATTTCTGAATCAATTCTACCGTACTAGTTTCAAGAAACACTCCCCGTTTATGGAAACATTACTGTGGACATCATCGTTAGTATCCACAACAAATAACCTTACTCAGGCGAAACAATATTGGTTCGAATACGGGTATCGATATGCAAAACGATTCTACAATAATCGCTAATGCCTCGTTCAGACTGGGCGAGTAAAGACTGGTATGTAAACAAATTAGCGAGTATGCTTATGCGAAATAGGTGTATAGAAAACTTATTTTATTCGAATGTTTCTACTGATATTCTAAAGTCGATTAAAAAGAGGACGTGTTTATTAAAATACTAGCTTTTGCCAGCAGCTTCGCCCGCGTGAATGTTGGAAATAATCCCACGTATTTTACTCCCTTGGAGGGTGATTGTACAAAAACGCTGAAACACGTAATTCTTATTTTTTTACTGAAAGGATACGAGAAAACGAAATGCTGGGTTTCCCATACAAACCTTCATCCCCAATATCACCCCTTTTATGATTATTTTTGAGACATAAAGTAGCCTATCTCCTTCCCAGAATGCCATGTATCTCTCCTGCCAAGTTTTATGAAAATCCGTTCATGGTTTAGGCGTGAAAAGGTAACATACAGACAGACATATAGATAGTGTCGAAATGTTCAATAATTATTTCTCTCGTGAGAGGGAGAGTGTGACTAGAAAACATTAATTGGCGGTTAAGTAGTGCCTTTATTTTAAAATATGGTTTTGGTAGTTTGGGAGTTTTTTTTTTGGTTCAATTTATTTTAGTCCAACATTGGACAGCGAGTATGTTTAATTAACTTTTCCATTAAAACTGCTTATTAAGCATTAGATTATTTCCTTCCTTCCTTTCTTCAATTTATCTTATTTTAATGCTGGGCATACAAGCAGTACCTAGTCCCTTGCCATATACCACCTAACAGCTATCTATAATTATTTAAATACTTATCTTTAAATCTAAGTACTTACCTCTCTGCATCACTGCAGTTACCAGTGAACCGTATATTTATGGTCGTTTTAGATCTTAGATCTGCTCGCCCTTAAAAAAGAGCGTGAAGACTTTAACAACCTCGCAGTAAAGCGCCAATACATTCCATATACTTCTTTCTCAAAGATCAGCATAGAAACTTGTCCAGAATTCTTACAGATAGATTATCAAACGTATTGCCTTCGAGTAAAGGACATTACAATGTATCCAGTAATCGAGAACTTGAAAACAAACCCGTTTACAAGCAGCTCAAAATGCGGCCGTCAATTGAAAAACACTGTCTATGTCATGTATATAAATGATCAAATGACAAAAAATAAAACCTCATTCTACGTTTGTGTTGCTAAACATTTACATTTAGATCTGTTCGGATCGACTTAATACTCGGCGTACGTTCGAGTGAACGCATTGATGATTCAACTGGCAAATCCGTATAAACGCCACCATTTAAATGTATATTTCGAACGCAATACTGAAACAACTTAACATGTGTGTTTTATGCAAAAATAAACTTACTGTCAACATCATAAAGTTGGAGTTGCATTGGTCGATGATGAAGGTGTGATAATTAGAGAAGATGATGACGGCAGAGTGCGCGCTTTAAATAAATAAATCGATACTTATTATGCCCCATGTGACTATGTTATGTAAGCAGTTTAACTAGATTAATGGGTCAATACAGTTGGTGTACGGTTTGTAATGCCGGGTACAGACTCATCGAGTACTGTTGCCCAAACACATTACTTCTGACCGAACCATTATCGTCTTCATTTTACGTCAATCATTCTTGTTTCAAATATTTTTTATTGTGGATGCATATGTTTGTTGTTACCTAATACAAGTACTTGAGCAATCGTTAACATTTGTAGTTTAAAGTGGAATATAAAGAAGGCACTTGACTCTAAACGGTTAGTGCGTATAAAAGTGCTTATATAGTTCTTATGTAATATTGTTTGTAATAACATGGAACACTGTGACATCCGCTACTGAATGTGGAGAATTGAAGTCGCCAATTTCTTGTTCGACAGTTCCAATAATTTATGATGCAAGGAAATTTAGAAGTTTTGAACGTACAAAATTTAATACACTGTCATGCCATTAACACGACAAAGAAGAATAATTAATTACCCCTTATGTGTCAAGTTTAAATCACAGTCCCTTAAAACATCAAGTGAGCAAAATACATTTAAAGTATGCAAACTTCATTGGCATTGATCTCAATAACTTAATATTCACAAAGGAAAATTCCGCTCGAATCGTCGCCAGCGCATATCGATACATCCCGAATCGATTTCGCATGTATCGATTAGGAATCTGATCACACTCGCTATTGTTTCGATGGCTTTTATTGACGATAAATGTTGGATAGGTAGTGTTATTAAACGGTGTGCCAATTGTGAAAGGACTAAAAGTGCGTTTGCTTTCATAAAAACAGGCTAATTTGTGTCCTGTTATGCAGTAAACTGTATGAAAATATAAGAAAAATAATAATGTGCAAAATAACAATCTTTTTCTCTTGTCATTACTCATTATCAATCAAAGGTTGTCTGTAAAATATCACTTAGCGTTAAGACCGCCCATTGTGTCACCCTATGTACAATTTCTACATTAATATCAGAAATTTAATGTTTATGGTGTACAGAATAAAGAGTATTTCTATTCAATAATCAAAGTAAAAAAATATCGAAATCCGTTCAGTGGTTTAGGCGTGAAAAGGCCACATACGGACAGAGTTACTTTCGAATTTATAATATTAGTATGAACTAGTTGTTGCCCGCGACTTCGTCTGCGATCCAGGATAAAAAAAGTATCCTATGTCCTTCTCCAGGTCATAGTCTACTTAAGTGCTAAATTTCATCCAAATCCGTTCAGCCGTTCTACCATGAAAGCGTAACAAATAAACTCACTTTCGCATCTAAAATATTAGTTAAGAAATTAGAATAATGTTCTTTGGCCAAAGAATTAGCATTGCCATTCAAAATGGCAATGCTGCCAGTCTTCTGGGCACGTTGCCGGATGGCGATGCGGACGAGTACTTCGACGCCTAAGTGCCCTTTTATTTTGTATTTATATATAAATGACTAACTAACTATATAAGATAGTTAGTTAGTCATTTAATTAAGTACCTAGTGTAAATAGTTAACTACCAAATAAATCGACAATGTATTGAAATAAAATAAAGTATGAATAACATTTACAATCGAAAATTTCGTGCGTATTTTTTTGGCTCTTAATGGTTGAATATCGTTTCGCGATACACTTTTCAGAAAGTATTTTGATCTTTATTCTTATTAACACGTCTCGCACGCGTTTAGCGTTTTAGTGATAATATTTTGTAATAATAATAATAATTATGCAGGTTTACAGACTGGTTTGCTTAAAACAATTTCTAGTTCATATTTTATATAAAAGTGGCGTTTTTTCCCGCGGCGTCGCTTCCCTCCGCGTGGAGGTTGTTAGTTCGGGAACGTACTACCGGTATAAAAAGTATCCTATGGACTAACCTAGGCCATGGTAAATCGCCTCAAAGAGATGTCAGCACCAATGACGGGGTTTGCTAGGACCGATGCCTGCTAGGGTTGCGGAAAAGTCGGAGAGGGTTACCGTGGCCCCTGGCACAGGTAACTGAAGGAACACGGGTGGGTTTTAGTCAGTAAGAGTCTGACACGCCCTCCTGCTCTGCCCAGAGCGGGAGAAGTTATTTGATGATTTCCCACCCAAAAAAAAAAAAAAGGCCATTTTAAATCCGTGTGCCAACTTCATCCAAATCCGTTCAGCTGTTAAGGCCTGAAAAGGTAACAGACAGAGTTATTTTCACATTTATATTAGTATGGATAGTTCAAAAAATTCTGTCAATAAAATACATCATATCAAGTTCATTATGATTCACCATAACAACTCAAGCAAAAACGCTCTTACTTACACACCACACATCATAAATACTAGGCCCACATAGACGCGTAGGGCCACAATAGCCCATAGGCGATACACATCGATATGGAGTAGATTGATCCTCTTTGGCTCGCATCGGGAAAGCTGCGCGGACGCCGCTTACAAATTGCCGCGTGTGCGCACGCGCGGGTCTAGGGTTGCCGCTTGGATAGTAAAATATTAAAACCATAACTTACTGTATTTTCTTAGGAAATTGAGATATAATTATGATAAATTAGTAATAGAACACTTGATTCGGAACACGTGAATAGTTGCACAAACATTACAAAATAAGAATTTCAAATTTTGCGGCTGTCTCCTAAATGAATTTGGGTGTAAAATGTTTATTTAAATATCTTTCTTGAAAAGGGTAACCATGCAAAAGTATGGTGCTCTATAAATAACAGAAATTCAGGACGTTTTCTCATCAAGGTAGGCAGACTCTGCAGCATACTGACATAATCACTTCAATCTCTACTTGACGAATACGAAAAAAGTACGAATATAAAAAGGCACGATGTCAGAAATTAAAAAAAAGAATCGTCACTTTGTATAAGTGACGATTCTTTTTTTTAATTTCTGACATCGTGCCTTTTTTTTTTTTTTTTTTGAGGATGGGAAATCATCAAATGACCCCTCCCGCTCTGGGTGGAGCGGAAGGGAGTGTCAGACTCTTACTGGCCCTTGGCCCTTTATGTTCCGGGTCAGCGGTACCCCTTTCGGATGATCCCGCTTTCCCGGCAGGCTTGGGCCCTAGTGGGCCCCCTCTTCGATGCTGACATCTCTTTGAGGCGCGCGTGGAACACGTACGCGCCGTCCAGCACGGGCCTGGTCCTGATCGGACGGTGAGCTACCCTTTTTTTTTTTTTTTTTTTTTTTTTTTTTTTGTGGGTGGGAAATCATCAAATAACTTCTCCCGCTCTGGGCAGAGCAGGAGGGCGTGTCAGACTCTTACTGACTAAAACCCACCCGTGTTCCTTCAGTTGCCTGTGCCAGGGGCCACGGTAACCCTCTTGGACTTTTCCGCAACCCTAGCAGGCATCGGTCCTAGCAAACCCCGTCATTGGTGCTGACATCTCTTTGAGGCGCGCGTGGAACACAACGCGCCGTCGACGCGGGCCTGGTCCTTATCGAACGGCGAGCTGCCCATTGCTCGCCGTTCGCAGGCCCGCGCCTACGGTGGCCGGGAATCGGCCTGCGATTCCCGACGCCCAGGGCGTCTCCTGCGGCGGCTAGGGGCGTGAGGGCGCAAACTTTGCCTCTCCCTCACGCGTTCCGCCTCCTCCTTCGCGAACATTACTGCTTCGCAGAAGGAGGTGACGGCTTCCCAAGCCCTCTCGCTCCGTACCATGGCCTGGACCAAGGCCGGACGCGAGAGATCGCCACCGCCAATCGCCTCCACGAGGACACGGCGTTGCTCCGCCCAAGCCGGGCAGACCTCCACCTCGGTGAGCTACCCTGACATCGTGCCTTACGATATCTTTCTACAATCTGACATTCTGTCATTTATTTTTTTATTTAATTTTTCAGGAACTGTGCAAACTGCATTACATAAATGTTATTCCTTTATATCACCAAATACCCCGCATATGTTATATCAAAACAAGCTTATAATATCTACTAGCTGCAACACATAATTACGGGTATGTGCCTTACGGAAACCTACCTTTACCGTTTAGTAGCACATAATACATAAATCTCACTGATAACCTTACATTCTTATGCTGAATCTAACAAATAATATGCGCAAATCTAATAAATAATTATGCGCGAACATTAGCTTTATTCAAGGAGAATAAACCACTTGTGGTTATCTGATGGTATAACTTTGAGCGATGGGCTTGTTTTATGTCGTCGAGAACATTAGTAGGTAGTTAGGTAGGTACTTGGTACTTAGTGTGCTGTGGTATATGGTTATAGGTTATACTTAAGTTCGAACTGGTAGCTAGTGTGTGTAAGACTGTGTTGATCTGGAATGGAACTTTTTAAATAATTTTTTTTCACACAAAAAATATATCCTTTGGAACAAAACAAAAGAAAATCGTCTATAATTGAGAACAATTCTTCATAATGCTGCCTTCACTTTGGTTTAATTGTTAATTTTGTTAATTAAAATGTAAATAAAGCCAAGCCCTATGTTATTTTAGCACAGTACAGTTGCCGAAATTTTAATTTTTTTTATTTTTATTAACATTACTCTGTGCTAATTTGAAGGGCTGAAACAAAGCAATGAATGGCTTTTGAACTCTGTCTCTGAGTTTTTCTCAGCGACAGAGTTCAAAAGCAAGTATAACTAAACCATTTCCCGAGTCTATGGCACTAATAAAGCTTGGGAACCTGAATAAAAACACAGGTGGCCTATTCATAAAACAGACCATTCATCTCCTATCTTGTACAACCACTAAGTTCTTCGCATACGCCATGAAAGAAAAAAGACTTTCATACTCATTACCTACATTTGCCACATAATTAAGCCAATTTACATAATTACGGCCCAATTGCTACATTTTATTTGAATTCGGCTCCCAATAAGAGCCATAAACTTTCACTGTTTTATGATGCCTTCAACACATACATACCAATAAGTTACTCCATACACGCTATTTGCGACTATTTGAAGATAGACAGAATTAATTTTATTCGTTTGTCGTATACTGCGGGCTTAACGTGGATACTATAGTGTATACTAATGGTCTAAACAAAGAAACAACGTCTTTTTGAAATTAATAATCGTCAACTGTTCTATGATCACGAATGGTTTTGGCAGACACTAATAATTTTGAGAAACTTTTGCGTTTACCGAAGAAGTTTTGGTTATAATTCCTCAAAGACTGTAGCAAAACCAAGAAGGAAAATGATACTCGGTGGCAAAGACGATATGCTTTCAAAGTTCCTATTGATTTATTAATTAAACACAACAATTTTGATTACGCAGACGCATGAGTTTGTGGTTTACAATGTTGATTGTCACCACTAGAGCAGAAAACTAAACAAAACTGAGGACTGCACAATACTGAATACTGCGGAGTGCGAAACCTTTGAAGAAGAAGCTGAATGCAGAAAGTGGACAGCTAAGTGTTGTAACAACTGGAGAAGTCCTTCATCCAATTGTGAAGTTTAATAGACTAATATAATTATGAACCGCGAAGGTTTTAAGCACAAAAACAACATTAGATTGTGGTTAGCTAAAATTGAAGAAGAGAAAATTAAAACTAAAATAATGCATCCCAACACAATTGGAATTAATTCAATACAGTCGACCTTTAGCACAGAAATGAGGTTTAATAAGTGTAAATTAAGTTAAAGCTATTGATTCTGTGGTGTGGGCAGAATTTGAAGTGGTTTGCGAGGCCAACGACGAAGGTAGAAACATTATTAGGTGTAACAATTTAGATTGATCATGGTTACGTACAACAAAAGATTTTCAGGTACGAAGGTTAAACTATAGAACCTAAGTGCAAAGTACGGACTAGCAAATTGTGGAAGTTAGTAACTTACCTATAAAATACTTCCTTAGTAACTAAATCTACTCAAAGTATTATAAACTGCGCTAAAACAAGTTACCTTTTCTTTTTCGGAAAATTATTTGACAATCAAGATGTGTAGCAAATATTTCGCCAACCCTAATCCCTACATTGAAGGATATATCGCCGTCCACCGGCTTTCAACTTCGCCGACGTCACACATTCAACTATACGAAGGCAGCATTGTATTTTAATTTCTGCCGTGTTAGGAATTTTCAAATAAGCACTTCTTTTACAACAGTTACACAAATCTGAACTCTAACCCCTTTATATAAAGGTGGCAAGGTTTCAAGGTAACATGTACAAAGAGTTATAGCTAGGGATGGTCGTGAATTACCATTGCGACATTTAGTATAAATTTAGACGAATCGTATGTTTAAATCGAGTGATTTAAAGTTTTATGGTGTATTGATATCGGATGAATTAAAGATAATAAAGATTACGTTGAGAAACAAAGAAATTCACGTAATCAATTCAGTGCCATTGATGAATCAACGTGGGTTGATTGAAGAATATCGCCAATCCATCGATTTCAAGTTTGTCCAGAGCTCCTGGAATGGGTGGGACTTAGGAAACGTGTAGTAATATTAAATTCACATGGTGCCTTCATTGGGTAAAGGACCTGTATCATAGAGTAGGTACAGGATCAACTTACTTACACAGATATCCTGCCACAAATCCTGTAAACGTTCTTACAAAAAACCCTGTTTCTTGTGACAATTGCAACCCAAAGGTCCCCGGTAGACTCTCGACTCTTTTCTTTCAACCGTCCGCGTTACAATACAAACAACGAATCACACAGACTGCGATCAATGAAATAGCTGTGCTTCCGAACATTTTCTTACGTCCAGCTTTGCGACAAAAAACTTGTCGGTCTGCGGGGGTCGTTTTATGTATCTATTCGCATTGTGCTGCCCGGGGCGATGGGAAACACAGGTTTTTTTTTGTGCAATGTCCGTCTACTTCTGAGTACACGATTTTTCTTGTAGTTTTCTGTTTTCTAGATATTATTTTGTTTCTTTGTTTTCTTTTCCAAGTAGTTCTGTCGCTGTGTCTGTTCGCAAGTAGTTGTGTCTCTGTCACCTGTAACCATGGACTTTTAGATCGCATGCACGACTAAGAGTTAAAGTAAACACATGTACGGATATCCTGCATAAGTAATGGAAGCTGAGTTACATACAAACATAAACTCACACCTTCTCCTCACGGGGGTAGGCAGAAACTACAGAAGGCCGCTTGCTACGAGCCTTACTCTTTTTGCTTTGTTTACATTCATATTGCGACCAATACTCAAGCTGAATGATTAATTTCTAAAAAGCTTTAAGGCTTCGATGCTTTTAACTACGACGTGTGCTCGTACCTACATTAGTGATCTTATAGAGGTATGAGGAACAGGGTGTAAAGTTCACTCATACCCATAGTAAAGGGAGGATCCTGAGACCAGACGAGTTTTGTGTCTGGTGGGCAATTGCCCGACGATTGATGTCGGGACGTTGTATATATGCTAGTTGCGCGGTAAACTCTGCTTGCGCGATGCAGGATTTTGCGTGACGTCAGTGTGGTGATGCGCATTTTGCATGTGGCGATATAAATACCGCTATATTCTTGTGAACTAGTCATCCATAACACCGTTTTCAAAATGAATTTGGAAATAATTTCAGTGGCATCGCTAGCGTTTGTATTCACACGTTCTTTCTGAACTGCGCAACACTTGTACAGTCACAGTAAAAAGTGCACACGAGCGAGTATAGTCGAGCAAAAAGCTGTAACTATCTGATTTCGCATTTCACGAGCGTCACCCGAGTATCGCAACTTTGCTGCGAATTGTCTGGAGTTGTTAAATGGGTTGCTTGTTTAAATAAATATTGTGTTAAGTTTGTTGTTCTTCATTTCAATGTTTTTTCTTCTATGTAAATGGTCCTTTTTCTGACTTTTGCTATTGGACACAGCATTGGCAATAGAGAAGCTTATAGATTTATCCAAATAATAGTTGATAGTGACCAATACTCCGAAATGAAAAAAAAATTGCAGTTTGCAGGTTGGCTTTGCTTATTTTTTGTGAGTTATGGTATAATAAATGGTGTGTTATTTAAGTGCTGCTGTATATTCACCTGTTATTATCATATAAGCAAAAGAGTATGTTTCTATTGGTATATTTTTGACATTTTGGTAAGTTTCATAACTTAACTACTGAAAAGATTTTCATAAAGTAGTATGAGAAACGTAGTCTTAAAAAAAACATTTTTGCAGTGGTATTACCAACTCTATACAAATCAATGTAATACATTGATCAGTAATCAAATCACTCGGTGCTCGAATCACCGCCAACTTAACATTAAATTTGTCAAGACCAACGACTACATAATCAAGCCAATCTAATTTAAACTTTAGGTTATAATACCAAAGTTCATTATACTTAAACAGGGCAATATTATAAAGTTTTTTTCACAAATGGTTTGAATTTGCAAGGTGATAAATGAGAGGTTATTAATTTAGTTCTTAGTGAAGGCCGAGCGTCTTAAAAATTCGTCATTAGGCCTAAAGATTTTGAAATATTTATAAACGAAGCTGACATTCAAAGGTAATTTGCCTCAAAAGCGTTCTTTCCCGTGTGAGCCCAATTAGTATCAATATTGACAGTAATCATTTTGATATTGCTTAATACGGTAATCGAAGTAATAAATTACTGACAGTTAACTAATTTTCAATTCGGATTAGAATTGGTTAGGTATAGCATAATGTATGCCTAAGTTTCAAATGACTGTATCAGAAGGATAGCTTGAAGATTAGGTATGCAGATGAAAAAAGACATTTATTATATAGCTTTCCAAATTCTGTGGCACTGTTGGAGATATATTATTTCTCTATGCTAAAATACCTTATTTACTTGGCATTTTTTAATTTTAATTTATTGTTGTTGATTCGACAATTTACACAAAAAATATTATTATTATTGGAATGAGTCTACAATATGAATTAGAATCATTTAATAATGGGTGATAACTCTTTGATAATTTATTATAATCAGCATGATTGTACCAAGATAATATTTGTACGCCGATGACGATAGACATAGCGTTCTTTAATAATTCCAACATCTGTATAACACACCCTGATTGTACGAAAGAAGATGCTCTTTCTTCATAACAATGATACGGATGCCTGAACTCTAGTTTAACCCACAAATTTTTATGAAAAACTGTATTTTTTGTTTATAAATTATTGTTCCTTCTCAACGTGAAAATGATGAGCTGATAATAATATTAAAACCTATAGAAAGTATTTAACAGATTGCGGGACACTAAACGCCCCTAGACGTATTAACAATAAAATGTCTATCGTGTCTCGTTCAGTGTCCTTCAAACGATTAATAGCAGATAATTATCGTCAATCGTCAGCCTATAACAATCACCTACCTACAGATTATCAGTGCCTCGTAAGCACGTACACAGTGACAACCTCATAGCATCCCACTCATATTGACATCAATAGATCTCTAACAACCGGCCAAGTCATTAGTCGAGCAAACAAACGAACAGAAATGTTAACTATTTGATAAATATACTGCATGTTTGCACCTACAGCACTTAAGCACCGTTAGTGTTACTTACGGACGGCGGTAAATGATTTTAAATCGGGGTGGGTTTGCCTGATTAGATGGGTAAACTTTTTCCGGTTCTTATATTGGTTACGAGTCGTTTTATTGACGAATAGTAAGTTTATGAAAAAAAAGTTGCGGATTCGGGAGTGACTTACGCGTTTATGTCTTTTGCATTCGTTGCTAAATGATTCGAACGGAGGCGGGTTTGTCTGATTTGATGAGTGACAATTTTCCGGTTTCTACTAACTAGTTAATATTATAAGTAAGTTTGTTTAATACGCTTTCACGCTAAAACGGCTGATCTGATTTGGATGAAGTTTGGCACATGGGTAAACATTAGTATATAGGCTTCAAATTATCCTGAATCGAAGACGAAGTCGCGGACAGTGGCTAGTATTAGATAACGAATCGTTTTCATTACGAATATTAAGATAGCTAAATAGACTGTAAAAAATCGTAGCGTATTTGGTTGCGTTACGCGTTTATGTCTTTTGCACTCAAAGGTAAATAATTTTAAATCGGGGCGGGTTGTCTCAATAGTTGGGTAAACTTTTTGCGGTTCCTATAATTGAACAACGAGTCTTTTCGAAACAGATAGAGTGAGGTAGCTAATTCAATATAATTAAAAATAGAATGCTGTGCGTTGGTGAGCGCATCACCGGAGAACGGCTGGACCGAGTTGGCAATTTTTTTATTTAAAATGTTCGTTATAGCCCGAATTAGGTTTTTATGGAAAGCTAATTGAAAAAGTATCATAATCGGGAAAAACTGAACATCCTTGTTCTTATGTGAATTTTATAGGAATTATTGAAAGAACTGGACAACGTCTGACGGGTCAGCTAGTTGATTATAAAATATTCGTAGCGGATTTGGGTGCTACTTACGCGTTATGTCTGTTTGTGAGGTATGTGAGTACCATGCAGGCTAGATAGAATACATGGCTTTATAGCTGTTTGGCGGTTTTGAGTATTTTATATACGGCCAACGCAAATGTCCTGCAGATCTGGTAGCGTCGTGTGACGGGTCGGTGAGCTGCCTAAAATAGGGTTGAGCTACACGATGACTGATGCATGCATGCCGTCTGTTAGGACAGGTCAACTCGAAGCTGCATTGGCTTTTTCTTCAAAGGGCCCTTCCAGATATGGCTCTACATTATTAGACTCACATAACATCCTAATACCTATTACAATGTTTGGACTTTAAAAGACACCATTACCTCTGAGTTTGTTTCGGCATTTCTTCTTAGGGATCAGTCAGCTAGGAAATGCTGGCGCCATCAAGTTTTAAATTGAAGTGTAAAAGATCTACTTACAGAAACAAACATTTCATTTCATTACTAAACATTAGGCGTAGTGCGAAGGACATAAATGCCGAGCCACACCAATTATTTTTGTAGAAGAGCATCACAAGTTTAAAAAATAATTCTTCAGTTTAAAAAATAAATACGGTGTGTATATTTTTCTGCCTATAATGAAACATGCATGTCTAATCACTAATTTTATTGATTTAAAGTATGTTAATTTTGCAATTAAAGTTAGAGTGTTCGTTCAAGGTTTTCGTGTAATTATTAATTGCTGATAATTTATGTGGGTGCGAATATTTGTAATTGCAATGTGTAAATTACGTATCAAAAGTAGGCAAAATATTTGTATCACTATTTATTTTAATTACAACGTTTCGAAGGTCAAACACATAAATTACAAAGGCGAAAAAACATAAGCTTCATAAAATCAATATTAGTAAATATTCAAGAAAATTGGAGGTTAAAAACACAATTTTGTTGAAAAACTCATAAAATTATCAAGGTAACCAGGAATTGAACCTACAACCTTTAAAATATTTGACGATCCGTGCAAATATTTGACGATACGCAAGTAACAGCTGATCGATGATCGCAATAGTTTTGTCAATGATGTCAAATGTCAGATCTATCATACGTTCGTCACGGGTTGTTTCGACATTTACATTAAATGTGGACGTTCAAAAGTGCCTTTTATGTGTCTATGTGAAATAAATGCTTTGACTTTGAACCCAGGACTTCATGCTCTGATATAGCGCTTACGGCCACTACACCAAGAAGGCAGTAATTTGTCATTGCCAATATTATGGTACTCTATTATCCCCTACAATAAAAAATCTGAGTGTAATAATCACCAATAACGATCTACAGATACATAGCATTGATTAAAAAAATATATGCTCAATTTAGTTTGACTCTCTCCAAATTGCTAAATTCTTTCCCAGGCTCAAATTGTACCAATCAAATAATCATTCCACGAAACCCACTGTCAACCATCATACACCACGAATCTAAACTGGTTCTAAATAACTAGTATAACCCTATTAACTCTTCAATAACTGTATAAGATACAAGTAATAACCACTAACTATCTCTAATGAATAGATGGGCAAACACACCCAACCTCGTTTAAAATTAAAATCATTAAAAACTTAAACTCAAAAGATAAACTGAATAAATGAAACTGCATCTAATAACGAATAAAATCGGGTGTGCCGTATGCTAGTTTACAATCAAATAAAATAAAAAAAGCTAATACAGCATCCGTTTAAACTAAATTATGCTCTAAACTAAAAGAATTAAATCTTTCATGTTATCGCGACTTCCCATACAACACTAACAACTTAATCAAAATATAATTATGATACAATTAAAGTCATTATTTCGCGTAGTCAATTATGATTTACAACGATAATTAATATTTTTATATTATTAATCAATATAATATATAAAAAGTATATCTTTATGCAGTTAATTTTTAAGTATTATTAGACGAAAGTTCGCGGTGAGATCAAAAGTTGAAACTGGATTGATTTAATTCGGTGTAGAATGATATCATATAGATTGATAATTTATTGATTACTACTGGACTTGGAGTCACACAAATCGCAGACGTAGGCAACGTACCCTCGAAATTAAAATAGAACTGGGCAGGCCACATCTGCCGCATATCGCATCAAAATTGGGCATTAGCAGCCACAGATTGGGTTCCTAACAAAGGACTGAACAACGCGATAGGGCCAAAAGGAGATGGCGTGACGAAGTAGACTCCTACCTAAAGAAATGGGCTCTAATTGCAAAAGGGATAAAAATAATGTTTTATATATTTTATTTATTTATTTTTAAATGGATAGACGGATGGAGGCTTATGTCGTGCAGTGGGACAGTCATCTGTTACCATTTTTTTCGTGTATAATAAATATTAATCAGACAGGGGCCATAGTCCAGTCCACTTCAACCATTCAAACACATATTCAAATATCTTTGCTTTCATATCGGAGAATGGTTTCTACACCAACCGGGGTTATCCTTAGGTGCACTTGAATAGTGAGTACAGGAATAATCGTAGGATGGTACATCATTTCTTGAAAAGCGTATAACGGGCCTCTGCGAGTTGGCTTCGGTCCCTCGTACGACTTCCAAAAGTCCGGGACCCCGGGGTACCTAGAGTCAAAAAAATTATAATTGGTGAGTTAACGATCTGAAGAAGATATTGCTTAATTATCTTTGGCTCTTAAGATTTTAGAGTTTATCTGTGGAGACTTGAAAATGGCCTTCAGTTGCATATTGTTTAAGTACACTGTATATTAGAGCTGTAAGTTTCCCGAATAAAATAAAATGACTTTATTTTTGTAATCACATTTTGTGTAGTAAATTGTAAATTGGGGGCAAATACCCAATACCTATTACTAAATGTCTCTAAATATGAAACCAACCGCCACCAAGTGTTAGTTGCAACCCAAGACCGAGCAATGATAATAAAAAAAAAAAACTGTAGTTAATTTTGAATGCATCACCTGAATTTTGATCTTTAGCAATATCAAGCATTCACTTTCTTAGCTATTTTTGTCTTGATGTAAAAATATTATAAAACCACAAGAAATTATAATTTACGATTTTTTTATTTAGATCTCCTCATTTTATTAAAATTAATTTAGACAAATTTTTATTTTGATCTAAAATGTGCAGCAATTTATTTGAAATCAACATCGCTAATTTCTAGGTTAAGTAAGTACCTATCTACTTTACAGCATATAATAAAGTCTACCAAGTTTGATCTAATTCTGTGAAATAAAATGAAATAATTTAACGGGAGTAAAAGCTTTACAACGAGGATATCCGCTGATCGTTCCTGATCGGTCTTAAGTAAAATTAAAATACAACACATTATCTTAAATTTCACTTTTTAGTTTTGCAGTACAAATTAAAAATAATGCTGTTAAGAACCATTTACATGCTAATTAATTATTTTTAATATCAAAATAAAATATCTGTATAAATAATAATGAAGCATCAAGAACGCTTTTTTAGATTTTTGGGCCATTACTACGCGAAATTAATAACAATGGCTGTCATAAACAATAATATACGTCAAATATATTGTACCCGAATATGTTATCAAAAATTTCATACCGTTACATCTTCGAAAATAATATAACTAACCGAATCGCCGGTCGGGCGAGCTCCCACGACCTCAGAGCTACATTTAGCTGTGCTCTATCCAATCTTACTTCCTAGTACGAACTAATACGAACCCTAATTTCAGTTAAATAGAGCTCAAAACTATTCCAGCAATAACTGTATCCATTCAAAAGCGATGTCTCGTTCACACATGCGCAGCCAACACCTTTGGTTTGAACGTGTGCGTGGAGAATCGTATTGAATGAAAATTCGTTGCGTTTGAATTTGAATTCTGTGTTTGAATTGTTAGGGCTGATTTTATGAAGAGTTTGATTTGTAAGTGTGAGTGTATTGACCAATATTAATAACGTACTGGCTGGTTGGGAGGTCGCGGCCGACTCGACAGGTGATGTGTTGCGATACTCGCTTGATCGTGTGCGTGTGTGAGTGGAATGTCAGAGTTTAGCTTAGAGTGTTGCTACACTGGGTTTATTGTTTTTATTGCCTTGCATTTAATTAGTGTTCGGTAAAATCCGATGTTTCATTAGCTTAGATATCGTGTCGGAAAATTGGCGTTTTTATTGCATGCAAATTGACAGGTGAGATTTATTTGGAGTAGTTTAAAATGATGATCATGCCACTCATTATTATTGTGCTGACTTTATTGTATGTAGTTATAAAACAAAATGCTAAAAACAGTTTATAGTAATTCAAGTTTTTTTGCCGGTGAATCGTATTTAACACTGCCATAAAAATACCATCATCACATTTTATAAAAAAAAAAACTTCAAAAGAAAAATGCCCAGTGTGCCCACGTCCTAACATGTGACAGTGAGCACGAGTGGATTGGGGCAGGTGAACGCGTCTATGTGTGCGTGAGGTCAACTCGTCACTACACTATAACTCCATGTCTGTGTGCACTCTAAGGGAAGACGATCTCTTCTAAAGCTAGATTCTGACTGATACCCATTATTAGAAATCATTTGAAATGCAATACGTAGATAAACATTAAAATTATAATAAACACCAAATCTGGTGATGTAATTAGAACCAAGTTATGAGGATCTCTATGCGTGCATTGACTTCTTGCGTAAGCATAAAATTAAAATAATTAGGGTATCTGATATTCTGGTATTGATAATGTTTCTCGTTTGTGGAAATCCAAATTTGATGTAATTTTATTATGTCAAAGAGCTGGAGCTAGCGTGTATTGCTTTGCGGTTCTTTTTGCATGTTTAACCCTATACTTGCGAATGGTTTACTTTAGGAATATTTAAATAATTTTTTTTATTAAATAAAATATTATTATTTTATTTTAAAGCATATGTATTTTTTACACAATAATGCTAGCAAATTAATTAGATAATAATGTACAACACCTAACAAGCTCCATTATCTAATACTACATAAAGTACATAATTATGATAATTTAAATGTGAATTACACCGAAACAAGCCGCGGTTAATTAATATTATTTATCACGATTAAATTAATGAGACCATTACTTATGTATCAGTTATCATCACGATTCTTCCTTAAACGGTTAATGAAAATGTGATAATATTTATTTAAAGTTTACATACCTACTTTTTAGGGATCCCGATACATACAACTATAGTTAGTAACAGTAGATTAATGGACCATAATTTGTGTAATGACTGCAATACCTCACAAGGCAACGGTTATAAAGAAACCCAATTAAATATTGTATTCAAAATGTGACTATGACGCCGCTGTGGCAGATTTGGAGCAGCTAGATTGGATAGACATGCTTTTTCGGCTGGATCTAAATGAAATGACTAACCAATTCCTTAATATCATAAGAGACACCCTAAAAACCTGCATAACTATAAATTATTCCCACGTAAAACAAATATCAAACCCAGGATTTGTATTTTATATAAAGTAAAACAAAACTATACAAATATTTGTAACAACTTACCATCTAAACATTTAACTTCTACTGTGTGAACTAACTAACTACAAAGTAAAAAAACAGCTTTGCGGTTTCGTAACCACATGAATTTATTATTGGGTATCTAACCTTTTAGATTAATAGCAAATAAGTAGTGGTGTAAAATGTATTGTACTTATGGTTTATTATTCTTTTGGCAATATAAAGATTATGAATAATTATGATTATGCTCATCACATAACCCCTAAGGACTCTATAACCTAAGCCTACCCCGTCTGTCGGTTTCTCCGTCTGTCACAAGACTGTATCTTATAAACATTAATACGTAACCGCGTGAAATATTCAAAAACACGTGTTATTCCACTTAACCCTTATCATGAAATATAAAGTAAAACTAGTCTGACTCGCACATGGCCGATTGTAATTGTATCTTAAGTCGTTATCAGTCTGCATGATTCAACTATTAGAAATTCCAAAATCTTGATAATAAAAATAAAACAAAAATAATGAAAAACTTTTTTTTTTAAATAAACCGTCCATTGAAGAAGCTCTCATAAAAAAACTTCAAACCTGGTGCCCTTTACCCACGTGATACACGATTACTTTACACAACGCGTTACATTGTTCTGTCCTCACCTTTACAAAGCGACAGGTTGTCTGATTACTGCTCATGATCTGCGTTTGCTTACGGATATTATATTATTATTACGTGCCGAGTAGTTTTTGGAGATCTTTTTATTTTTGCGGCTTTTTGTGAATCTTTCGCATTTTATTTCAAATCTTTAATGATTTTTTAAAATTTAATTTATGAATAGCTGCAGACTATAAATATGTAAGCCGCGGAGAATGGAGGGTTAGTTTTTAAATTTTATAAATCTACTGCAGTGACACAAAAAATAGGATAATGTCAGGCAAAATAAATCGTATAATATTTGCTTCCGCATACAATTATGTAAACATTGTTTTTACTAAACTAATGAGGAAAGCTGGTGTAGGTTTAGTAATGAGCCAACTCAGTTAGCTTCTCTGCAAAGCGGCAGACTACTGGTTTTACGGGCAGATCGACGCTCGCCTGACCTCTCCTAGAGAAATTACATTACTAGTAATTATCTTCCTCCTACTAGCGTTCCTTATTACCAACATATTTACTTAACCATAACCATACTAGTACTTAAATAATATGGAGGCGACGATGCAACAGTAATTAAAACTTTGTACATGAGAGTTTGAGACTTTGTTTGTGAGAGTGAACGGGCTTATTCTGGGTAAGCTTACTCCATCGTCGACTCTGTCTTTGTCACCACTGACCTAGACTAGAGTCAAGTGCAAACCCATTTTAAATTAAAATAATAATACCTATATATAATTACGCTCCCAGTCTCAACAATGTTATCAAATATATCCAATAGCTTAGTCACTGTAGCCAGAGATAGATCGTTGGTTGACAGAGAAAACCCATAGTACGTCAGCACAACATTATTATTTAGTTTGTTTGAAAAAAAAAAAACAAATACAATGTTAAGAATTATTTATAGTTTCAAAATACTTACACTAGTATTCTTGACTCCACATTGTATATTTACGACCATTTTCGAATTCATAGTCACGTCATCTCAAAAGTGGAACGTCAAAATAAAATAAAAAATTAACTACGGAACCCGATACTACCGATATGGCACCAGTTTTTATTGTTACACACATCGGTAACCGTAATCGTAATACTAAAATAGTTAGCACTTTCACTTCAGCGTTCTCACGATCCAAATCATTATCTCGTTTTTTGTATGCACATTATTAATTTGCATTATATTTTATATTTATTTTGTTTACTATTTATATGATTGAGTGTGTGTGTGTGTGTGTGATCGTGATATGAATGTATTATGTGAAGTGATAGCTCAGCAGTTTAGTGTTGGTATCTTATTATATTTGTCGGTGAGGCAGTTAAACTTATTGTGGATCGCTTAAGGCATTTCTTGGTGTTAATTGAGTGCTTTAATAAGCGGTAGAGCGATCATATTAAATAGAAGCTTCATTTACTTTAGCTCTCATTGAGTACATTCACCGCTAAAATTATGTGGTTTGCCGTAATCTAGTTTACTTTTAAACACTTTTTTCCACGATAACCGTAACAAAAGAGAGATTAGCCTCTTTCCAAAATCAAACTACGAAAGAAATCCATAACGATGAGAAACGTTTACATTAAGACTAAAGGCATTAACGCACTATTACCAAATAACTAGTGCAACACAGAAAAAAAAACAACTATTTAATTAAACCAAACCGGGTATCACAAAAGCGATCGGTTCTCATGTCGATCACAGCTTCAAGTAACGATAGCTCAATTAGTCTCATATTAAACTAAATTATGGTAACACATTAATGAACGTGTCGTAATTGTACACTATTATATGTCTTACAACCGACAATTATATGCCCGATATATTATACTCGGTTAAATTTATATTATACTGTTATTTTTGTGGCATAAAATGCCCATGTGCATTTTAGGGTTAGTGTTTTCTTGATCGGCTCATAAATTATTTTAATGTTTTAATATTAGATTATTTATGGATAATTATGGCTTAATATCTTATGTAGTAGTAAATAAATCGTGAGTTAAATGTTGAGCCAGTCATTCATGATTGAATGACTGGTCATTTTCATGGTGAAAAGTTGTGGGGACAAGAGATAGATAAACTCAAACTTAAAGCATTTATTTCACTTTTGAATTGTCAAAGAAGTCGGTCATTCAGAAAGATGGAGCTAGTTGCCCATTCCAAAGTGTAATAGAAATGACAAGAAACAAAAAATTATAACGATGATGAGAAGAATGGACAAGAAACTCCATGAACACTCTTTTAAAATATATTATTAAAAAATATTGGTTACATCATGAATCATTAGCCTACCATTTCATTATTGGAATTATTGAATATATTACCACCAGTTTACCAGTTTTGTTCCCATATACTAGGGGCTCCAAGCTGCTATAATTAGAGACTTTTATAGGAAAAGATCATCCATCTAATTCGCTACATCTTCTATTTCAATTGCCGAAGAACTACCTAAATATAGAACTGGTTGAACACAACCCACGTAACTAGGTACCTATTAATCTCACCATATTTCAATTCAATCAAATAATACGAATCAAAAAATCTTTCTATTCAGTACAGAGAAAAAAAAAATAACACATCATCATAGAAATGATTAACACAACGAACGATAATTATCATTAAGTTGAAATGAGATGGCTATCAATATAATGAATAAGTGATATGATTTTGCGATGTTAGGCTACTGGTAGACGAAACACAGAAAGAAAGAAATACTTTTGTAATGATCGTCATTGTGATTTGTTGGGCAGATTATGTGATGAATATGGACAGTAATAGAAAGGACTGCTTACTTTGACATTAATTGGTCGTGTTTTTATAGATGACTCTAGTCACTATAGTTCATATTCTCCAAGGTTAACCACCCTTGGAGAATAATCCTAAAATCCTATAAATAATCCTTAAAATAAATCCTAAAGTTGTAATTGGTAAAGAAAACACCAAAAATAGTAGTGATCTTAGTCTGATAACAGGACGCTCACTGATGGAAAATAATGTCCAATACAATGGACGACAAAACAGATAATAACAAAATCCTTCTAAAGCGTAAAAAAGAATAATCATGTAGAAAGTGTCGTGGCAAACGCTTTAACACTCGAGATAAAGAAAATAATAGAAATACAGACCTGGAATTTATAACCCCACAGAAAATGAGCGTAAATACAAAACAAATTCCATCTGCACATCGTACGTATCGATGCAAAAACTATCTCGTGATCCCGACGCTAACTGTCGATACTTAACAATTTATCATTCTTGTATCTCTGTGTGATTACGATCTAAGTATTTTAATAACGAATAGAAGCCGCTACTGGTTAGCGCCTGAAGCTATAGCTCCTCGTTTTTTTTCTCTCAATAGACCATCGGCTTTTATTGTTATTGATTGGTAGTTGATAATGTGACGTCATCTCTCTGTATCAATCGCTGGGTTGTGGGAATGGGGTATTTAATATAGATCTGAGTTAGGTATTTTTGGTGCGAGGTTGATTTTACAATTGGTTAGTTGCATTTAAATGGGTTGGGGGCATTTTTATGCTTGCTGGCCTAGAATCTAATTATCTTTGTAATGTTATTTTCAAGTGAAGTAGTATTACACGAAAGATGAATTAATTATTTTATCACGTGATCACAATTTAGTTAATAAATGATAAATGATTTTATTTCTGTAAGTAGGTTTGTACAAACACTTTTACACGTCAATCATATTTTAATAGCTAGATGAAGTCGGCGTTTCCTATCGGACTACTCTGAGAAGAAAGTCCGGAACAAACTCAGAGGTCACAGTCTCTTTTAAAGTCCAGACATAATCTTGGTCAGATCATGTGAAGACCATGCAGATTGGTGTCCGTAATGGCCGTTTGAAGAAAAACCACACAGATCGTGTGGACCTTTCCAGTCATTGCACGCGTGTGTCAGTAATCGTGCAGCTCAACTCAGAGCTTAATTAAGGAGCTCAACGATTCGACGAACAATACCAAAGAAAGGACATTCGGGTAGGCCGCATAAATTACTCAGGCTGCCAGATCATAATTAAAACTAACTGAGCAAAAAAAAAAACAAAAAAGCAATGACCCACATGGTCGTAGTTCTCACAATAAGAAATATTGTGATGGAAAATTCAAGGTGACAGGGACATCAACGCGCAAACTGAAATCATGAATTCAGCATGCATAATAACAATGCATATAAATTTTTGGTCGGGAACTCTACTATTCAGTTCTAGAATGATCTTCCACTATAATAACTACAAACCTACCTAGTGCAACTCTAAAGCCTGAACCATATAATTAGAAAACTCTTAGATTCGCTCTACGCGATACAGTTCTTCTGAGTATAGCTTTCATATTAAGACATAAACCATGGCCTTTGGCGGTTCGTAATCATTGCTATTACTTATCTCCTTCATTCGAGATTTACGACTAAAACAGCTGATTCAATTTACGGTTTTTCTTAAGTGGATTACCGAGAAAAACCTTTAGCTTTGATAACGTTCGCCTTTTTTACTGATTAGGGGAACCCTTAATAGCTATTTTCCTTTTTGTTTGATGCTGGGAAATCGTCAAATAACTTCTCCCGCTCTGGGAGGAGCGGGAGGGCGTGTCAGACTGCTATTAACTAAAACCAACCCGTGTTCCACGTGGCCACGGTGACCCATTCGGACTTTCTCGCAACCCTGGCAGGCATCGCCCCTAGCGGACCCCGTCATTGTTGCTGACATCTCTTTGAGGCGCGCGTGGAACACAACGTGCCGTCGACCCGGGCCTGGTCCTTATCGGACGTCGAACTACCCATTGCTCGCCGTCCGCAAGGCCGTGCCTACGGTGGCCGGGAATCGGCTTGGGATTCCCGACGCCCAGGGCGTCAAAGCTCAATTCTTTGACCAGGATAATAGCAATTTTCCTGCTGATTTAATTTAGCTTTGACACGTTATACGTTATTTGGAGTAGGTACATTATCATTTTGGTTCGCTCTTTATTTTGTGAAGCCGATGTCATTGTTTTAGAGTTCATCTCAAGAAGAATCTTGTTTATTCTTGATTTTTCGATGGTCTTATGTTAATATTATTTTATCATAGCACTGTTTCAAATGACGTTTAATTTAATTTTGTGTTTCACAACATCATGCCTGTATTCCCCGAAGGGTAGGCAAAGATGTACCATTAGTTAACTCACATTTCGCCTGTTTAATATGTTATGTTTATTATTAGAAAAATATTAAAGTATAATATACTTCAGTTTTAAGAACGCCATTATTTTAAATATCTGCGGGACTATTTCCGTATTTTCAGAACGGTCGCATTCTTGTCTCAGTCTCAATCTGTCTTAAATACCTCTAGTTGTTGTTAAAACATTATTTTCACTTTTTATTTTGTTATTTGTATTCTGTGTTTCACGAACTGTGTTTGGACACAGTTCGTGAAACACAGAATAACCGTTATTCTTTCTTTCTCTCTTTCTTTTAGTTTACCTAAATTTTCAACAAGATTTTAACAATGATTGTCGCTGACATGAGATTAAAGGCTAGATTTTTAACATGTTCTAAACCGAGAATAAGCGTTCAGGTTTTTCCTCTTCAAGCTGTCGTCTTTTGTTTTCATTATCATGATTCGCTTCACTCATCGGTAGCTTATTAATGAACAAACTATAATTTTCTTTATAATATAATACAGCAACCATATCTCTCACCTACATCATTAAAAAATAATAACACTCTAATCAAAAATAGATGAAACCATATATCACTTGTTACAAATTCAATATCCGTACTTACTTAATATAAAAAAGTTAATTTATATACATACGTTCATCATTATGTTCTAGGACGGGTGTGATATTATCCAATTAAAGATGAGACACGCTCGCATTTCAATGGACAGACTGACAAGCCGAAAATTATAATAAATGTTAAATTTTTTCATACGCGGTGGAAACAATTACTTGGGTGAGAATGTGTGGTGCATGTGAGAAGCGAAGAGCGGTAGGAATAACGGTACCAATACTGATTAAAATATGACATGGAAAGCATTTATTTTCCAAATAGCTTCAGGTAGATATGTGTACTTATTTTATTTGTCACATTTCTTGAAATTAAATCACTTTTAAAGAAATATGACATCAATAGCAATCCGGTGTTTAGATATTTTGTGCTCGGTTGATGGCAATAGACTGTCCCCATAGCTATTACATGGCACTTTCTAGACAAAATCAAACTAATTGCTAATTTAATTGAATATTTTTTTTTTATGACATTGGTTTTCATTCCGTGATTACCTTAACACACATACTGACTTATGACTTGTTAATCTTGAGATGACATCGTTTAACCTGTTTCCTAAAATTGTCACCGCTCGTTCATGCAATATTTCACACAAACGTAGCTTGAAAGTTCTTTATTATTACTAAGCTGGCAAATGGATTGTAGTATTACAGTGTTTTTATTATTATTTCCATTTTATTTCGGACAGAATCCATATAAGTGTTAGTAACAATTTCTCCTAAGATCTATGTTAGTAGGTACCTTTTATAAAAAACAGTTTTATTTAATCCACAATTGCCCCGTAACTATTCGCACCCAGTGTGTCTTTAACAGTCATGTCGAGATGCAATCATTTTCAAAATGCCGTTCGTGCTTCCGCGCAGTCTTTGAAATAGTGACGCCACTTTCTTGCGCAATATTTAGCGTGGAAACCGTCAACGCGCGCATTTGCGAACATTTACGACGCACCACAATGCGCGGCAACCCTAACAGCATTCTGAAAGCATTGTTATACTGAATAATACGCAGGACGTTGTAGACTCGTTGCATATACCGAAACGACAAGCCGCTCGAGTAAAAAATAGTATTGCCTTTGCGTTATTGCAATAGTTATGTGTAGTCCCATGTAATAGACAAAAGACAAAGGTGATTCGAAGAATAGCCCTACTATATTACCCGCTGTCGCTTATGCCAAACACCATAACATTATACCCAGTGGCTCTTTTTGTCTACCAGTACGTATGATTAATATTGAAATCGTAACGAATCGAAAAGTGATTTTGACGTCTAATGTTTATAGGTACTAGGATAAAATGTAGCATTCGGTGAGTTTTGAAACATCCTTTATAAGGAAATAAAATTTTATCGTTCCTTTAATCGATCTAGATGCTATTTTTCGAGTGTGAATAATTTTTATTCGTTATGTTGTTCTTGTCATATTATTTTTATTTCTGGTACAGTTTGAATTCATTGTGAGATATTTTGAAATTGGACGATGCAAGTTTTATTAATTTGTTCTGATTTCGCAAGATTTTGATTTTTATTTTAAAATAGCAATTGATTAGTGGTCGATATCGATTGTATCTTAAGATACTGTTTTATTTTGTCTTGAAAATGAATTGTTTTACAGTTGTCTACATAAAGAAGTAGATAACGGCTAGATGTCTCTATAATTATAACAATTATGTAAGTACCTACCTGGCCTTTAGATCGGGTTTTTTATAATTTCTAGGGACTTATTATGAAGATACTCGAACAAATAAGAAAGTGTACAGACATTCTAACAAGTATTTTATTTACATTTAAAGGGATACCTTCTTTATCTGTTCTGTGAGGGATACTATTTGTGTTGTAACATGTCCACATACGATATCATTAGGTACTTTTCTCCTACAAAACTCCATGTTCCATTATCACCTAATCTTCTCAGGCAAACTAAAGCAAAATCAGCTAAAAATAAACAAGAGAAAACGCGAAGAAGAGCTTAACTTATCTAATTAAACATCTGGTCGGAAACAGGCGATGGCCGTTATCTGGGCTCGAATATCGGACATTAACTTGTGAGACAGCGCACTGCAACGGTCAAAGGTAACGAGTGTGTGCTGTGACGGGCGGAGCGGTAAGCGGGAGCGGGCAGAGGAAATTGTTATACTGTAATGGGTTGGTATGATTTGTAGTTTAATGTTGTTGGATCTAGGTAATATTATGTAATCCAGGCCGTTAAGAAGAATTAGGAACTAATCGTCAATCACCCAAAAACTCAAATTCTACAAATGTTTATAGCATCGAAGGTAGTCCACTGCTTGTTGAACCATATCATTTAAATACCTAGATTTTTTATTTTTATTTACGTACCTATCTAGTTTTTTTTTGGTTTTGTAAGTAATTACATTTGATTACTAGTTCATTAATTTTGTTTTAAGTATAAAAAAATATGTATTTTTATTATTACCTATGTCGAAACTGTTCCCCCTCACTTGTAGGTACTCTCCGTCACTTGTCCCTAAAGGTTCATTAGAAAACCAGCGTCAGACAGCATCTGTCTGGCATTAATGCTGAAATGAAGCTTTTTGGCGCAGCCGTGAGGCACACACTATTGTTGATAAAACATTATTTTCACTTTTTTTATTTTGTTATTTGTGTTTGCGTTTTGTTAACAAAATTAAAACAATAGTTTTAATTTTGTTTGTTTTTTGTAATTTTAATTGTATCCTTTTACTGTGCCCTTGCAGGGTCCATATTTTTGTAACATCTTTTTTATAATATGGAATGCAATAAATTAATATGATTGTGAACAAAAGACGCACAGTCAATCTATGTTTAAAGAGAATCTTAGAAACAGAATAGGACAGAACCAAAGTTCCAGGACCCAGGAACCAAAGGGCAATGTTTATATTTTTAAAAGCTTACATATCTAATCTCAGTCTCAATATGTCACAAAAATACCTGGAATTTTTCTTAATTTAAAAATCTTTTTCTTTTTTTTTATTGAAAAGCGTATGCTTAGATGGAACAAAAGGTATCTACAAGGCAGATCTGAGTGGAAACGCCGGGAAAGGACGCTCTAGGAGGACATAATATAGTGACCTTATTGGTGATGTTCTTCAGAAAGGTCAGGTGCGTAATACTCGCAACCTGCGTGAGTGTATGAGCTGATGTATGAACGCAAATGAGGCAAAAGGCGCATGTAAGGACCGTAGCAGGTGGGGTTCTGGAGTTTCTGCCTACCCCCATGGGAAGAAAGCGTGAGTTTTTCACATTGTTGACATTGATTGTCACTGAGATGAGATTGCAACTAAATTTTGAAGCTTTTACATAACTTCCAAATTCAATGGTGGCACCAATGCAGATCGAGTAAGATGTCGGATTTAAACCGTAGGGTTTAAGTCTGACATTTCGCTGAATCTAGCTTTCGTCGGAGAACTCATCAAAATCGCTCCCGCTCCTGTCCCTACAAAATCCCAAACCCACTCACGCCCGCCAAGCTTAACATTAAGATAACACCTTACTTATGGCATGCTTATGGCTGTGATTACCCATCGCTGGGCGCACGCGCATGTTTATGGGCATAATGCCTAGTTGGCTTTTTGTGTTCACCTTGTAACGATTGTACGGAAAAGAATGGTATTTTGATGGGGCTGGGGTTGGCAGAAATGTTAGTATGTGAAGTGTTGTAACTGTCTTTACCTCGGTACAATGTAAACGAAATTAAGTCGATATTTACCTATGTAATAAGCATGTTGGGTTTCAGTTATAGGATAATAATAATAAATATAGTAAGTAGCCCCACCGTCGTATCTCTACGTTGATATCGTGGTAGAGTTTACATTGCCGACACAGGTCTAGAGACACATAAACCCGTAGGGCAGGATGTGGCGAGCTATTGGGCAGTAGCGACCCCACGGACCCTATCTCCCAGGATAAGTATTGTTCCTCACCTCTGGCTTGCCTTTATTGACGCTTGAAGTGATCACTGACGAGGAACAAAGCTCGAACCTCTTTGTTGCATTTATTGGCCGGCTTGAGTGGACATTCGCAAGAGCAAACGTGCTCGGAGGAAGGAAGTATTCCAGTAAGTGCTGGTAGGAATCTTGACCATGTTCCGGGCTCTGGGATTGTTCAGATAGCCGTGGAATACCTCTGCACTCCTCAAGCACCTCAAGACATGTTGCTCCATTGTCGCCACGTCACTATGTGCTAACGACTGTTCCTGGGGGCCTATTATTGTGCGTGCAAGTCACCCCCTGCCATTTTATTCATGTATATATAAAACATTGATCATTTATTGGTACTAGTCCACAAAAAACACATACATACATATAAACAAAAAAAAAGGTATTGTACTATGGAGTCCAATATCTTTTTTTTCCATATACTGCAATTTTCCCACACCAACCGTAAGTTGTCCTTAGGTGCAGTAGCACAGTGCATACAGGGATAATCAACGGTTCAAACTCAAACTCAAAGCATTTATATCAAAAGCATTTACAGGCACTTTTGAATTGTCAAGTGGTCAGCCAGTCAGAAATATGAAGCTAGCATAGCTAGCAGCTAGCTATTGGTGCTGCATTTCATTAAATTGTCTAACGGGCCTCTGCGAGTTGGCTTCAGCCCCTCGTACGCCTTCCAAAGCACCGGGACTTAATGGTCCCAGGATATGTATTGTAAAAAAAAAAAACGTGAGAAGTAATAAAATTGGTAAACATAAAATATTGAAATAATTTACAAAGGTTTTGAAGGCTTTTGATTTTGTATTTGATAGAAAAACAAAAGCAACATTACAATAACTTTGTAAATTATTTCTCAAATTTGTGGATGAACCGACTGTGTAACATCGATGGCATAGTCTTGCCATGATTCTGGACACCACAAAGTTATGTTGTTCCATGCACTTTGACGGTCGGACGGATGTGTACGTTAGGTACTGCACTTCTGTATGGAACAACTTTTGTTGGAACCCTGTATAACGAATAGGTAACTTTAAAGTAAGTTATCAAGCCTACACAATAACATCTAAAAAGCTTTCTTGAGATTACCTACATGAACTGTCACCAATGTCTTATAGATCTAAATGACTTTCATCACCCATTTTTTTTTCTAGTATATTTCACTTTTCTTTAGCAAGCCTAAAGTTCGTTCACCGTTTCATCGATGACTTGATTCATTAGTTATTTTGGAGTGACTGCTATCTGACCTCTAACGAACTCAGGGAAACTATATTTTCGCAGCATGGTGTTAAATTCTTACCACGTGGGTGTCCATTCAAAAGTCTTGGCTTCATTCATTAGAGCAAAAACAGGTTTTATTAATAGTATGTTTGACGAAATCTATCGTTTTATGAGTGACATGTCGGATAGAATAAACAGCTATAAATATAATGAATGTCAGTTAGTAGGTACCTATGTGTCCGTGTGTGGGCGGGGACCGCTTTATGTTACAGGTGTCAAGTGTCATTAAATATGGTAAGTGCTACTTGTAAAGAGAGGAGTATTTTTAAATTAGTTGTTACATGAAAAAAATTAGCTTCAAGCCTGTTAGGCTGTTTCCATTTTTATACTACCAGTATTTAATGTTTTTGTACAGATTTTGAATGATCCACTCAATATAAATTGTTGTTTCGTAACTATTCTTGTATAGCTCGTGACAAATGAAGAAGAAGTACCTTTGCTTTTCCTTCTTTACGTGTTGCTTTGACTCAAATTTCCCGCCAGAACGTGTGTGTACAGCTTTATCATTGCCTCCGTTTAAATCATGGAAGGCTGTTTTATTTTTGTTAAATATATATACATAAATCTCTCTGAGATTGCTCTACAAAATGAGATCTGATACTTATTTATGAATCTGTCTCTTTGTTCATAGCCAAACACTTTCAAATATGCAATTATATATGAAATCAACACTTCTTTATTAAAACTAGGCTGAGAATCAGCACTTTTTGAATGTCAAAAAAATATAAGACAGTACCCCAAGGCCCGCCCTTCACCACTTCCTAGTGCTTTAGCTGGGAAGAAGAAATGGTGCAATTAGCTCCCCAGCAGCACAGCTGTCTGTTCAGTTAGAAGAACTTGATTCTATACAAAGGTACGCAAAGTAATTAATATTACGAAACACACAAGATTAGCTATACAATCCGTACTATAGTTATCGTAATCTTAATAAACTATAATTATACAATCCTTATTTCACAGAAAAAGCTTCCTGTTCTTCAATTAAATTTGTTAACATTTCACTAATACATGCTTCATCAAAACTCAAACATAATATTACCTTCATCTAACAAGTTACCTCCATTCAACAACGCCATTCACTCATAAAGAATTTGTCGCACGCTAGTGAAATGCGACGTCACTAACATCAAAATTTTCTTAATTAATTCAGCTCCTTTATACCTCTAGCGTTTAAATTTATATGCTTTTTTATCACCTTCGCGCACGAGTCGATAAAATACCTGTTAGTTTGTGGTGTGAGTTATAAGCGGAGCGTTTTTGAAAACGAAGTTTATTCTCTCTTGCTAACTTAGATTGTTTAGGATGAAAAAGTTCTAAGTTTTCTCTTGTTTTGGGTAACAAGGTAATAGTTAAAAAAAAAGTTTACTTCCTTAGCATACTCGTAAAAAAGAGACTTATATAAAATATAGTTTTCCACTTTCCATTCCACTCGGAATTCTAACGCCGCGGTATGCGTAATTTATGCATAGGCTTGTTACTATTTTCACTGCGCACTCATAATAAATGCCATAAATATATATGGTATGGTGTCTGGCATTAATGCTGAAATGATTCTTTTTGGCACAGCCGTGAGACACACTATTGTTGTTAAACCATTATTTTTTTATTTTGTTATTTGTATTCTGTGTTTCACGAACTGTGTCCAAATAAACGTTATTCTTTCTTTTCTTTCTTTCTTTCCATAAAATAAATTATGTTGATATGATGAGAGATGTCTTTAAATGCTGTTTTATTGTAAAAGCAAATCCAAAAGCAAATGTCCACAAGAGTAGCGTTGACAGAAAAACTCTTTCAACATCGCTATCCTCTTCTAACTTAATCTCACTTTCAGATTTCGTAACCATCACTTATGGTGGTCAATTTTTATTGTTAGATTCGTTTCGTGCCGTATTGTAGAGATTTAGTGGCGGGGTGAAGCTTGGTGATATATTTATTGGACCTTATCACCGCGTATGGAATGCCACGTGCACTAAAACTTAATAGGTGTGGCTGGGTCGGTGACACTTTGACGTTTCGGAGATTTCTTAATGAATTTGATGACGGTGGATTTTATATTAGGATAAAATTTAAGGTTTGTTTTCGGTGTTCCATTTTGGGCAAAAATTTTGGACTATGCGTCACCTAGATTTTTCGTCGCACATTGTGATCTCTTTTAGCCTCAGAATGCATTGGTCGCCGTTTTCAATTAAACAGAGATAGGTATATTATAGGACCGTCAAAAGGTCATTCCAAAGAGTAAACCGCCCATTGATAGAGTTCTAGGGCTCTATGCTAATTACTTGTTAGATTTCTTATCTTCATAGTTACATCTCAAAATTGTTGGAAAATAGGTATCTAGGCCGGTCAAAGTGTTTTAAGAAAATCTCAAGTCAGAAAGAAATTGCTAACAGAGACTATTTATAGATGAAGAATAATAATCTTTGACATTTCTTTGAACTCCTATTAAGTGATGCTGAGACATATTCAAATCATAATCTGAAATCAAATTTATAATATTCTGAAATGCATACTTTAAATGAGAAGAAAGCATGATTAACAACCGAAATCCGCAGACCAAAAAGACTAAATGAAAGTCTAGACTAAATGAACTTAAAATCTTAGAAATTAATTAGAAACAGTTATGATCGAATCGCTCGCTGTGGGTTTTATACATAATTTATATTTTATTGGCTCTGCATTAGATTCAGAATCCAGTTCTATCATTTATAATATTATAAATATGTCAACATTTCTGTCGGTTCGCTGAATTTTAATTAAATTGAATTTCTGAATTTATTTGAATGAGAACTGCGGTAAATTAGAATTGTAAGCTCAGGGTCAGGAGTTCGATTTCCTTGTAAGAGCAAATTACACTAATTCTTGTATGGCCTACCGATGTAATAAATTAATCATGTTTATAAATCGTAACATAAACTAATTATTAGTGTTTAGGTTTGATTCAAGATGAACAATATGGATTTATGTTCTGTATTGTATGCAAAAGGTTCTCTTTATATTTTTGAAATCCGGGCTTACTGTTTTTCCGTATTTTTTTTTATCCAAGGATCATTTAGGTACCTATCTAAGGTACCTAGATGTACTTGTTGTTCTCGGTAAAATACCTTTAATGTAACGATACTTAAAAATTATCTATTACTATCTAATACATTTTAAATCCAATTTTCAATGCAAGTACTGAAACTACAAGAACCATTTTTTTTATTCAGCCAACCAATACCACGGGCCAATTCCTACTCTTAATGAAACATTTTGATTAAAGCCAGCTTCAGAACAGTTGTTTTTTATTGTACAAATAAAACCATAAGACTCTTAGTAACCTATACCTACTGTCTTTTATGGGTCGTTCCACAATTTCGTGCAAAAAACATTTCCAGGCTATTATGGCAGGCAATTTATGATTTATTGTTAATAATTTATAGCACAAAATATAGTAAAATAATTAATCTTAAAGGTGTATCTTTTATATTTCAGGATTATTCAATAGATTTTTCAGGAAAATTAAAAAACTGTGTAAAAATTCACTACCCTCCCTTTCCAAGCAGGGACCTTGGCAAGCAATTAACTTGTAACTTAAATGCTTTTGAATTAACTGTTTTATTTTGTACATAATATTAAAGCTGCACTTCTGAGCTATTGATAAAAAAAAAACTCACTAAGAAAATCATGCTGTAATAATCGAAGAACGCTCATTTTCAAATTGTCACGCGAAAAAGTTCATCACCTTCCATGTTCAGATTTTATAAAATTATGTAGGTATAATACGCGATCACGTATTCTGCTTGGTTGCTACCTGTTTAAATGACCGTCAGTGGCTGGCGACATCGGAGCGAGAGGGATGTGCGCACATCGCCGTCGTAAATACATTCGTTCTCCACCACGATTACGGTGCTTCGTCCGCGAAGTGACTCATTACATTCCAGTGAATTAAAAAATAACTGCTGTAAGTAGATTATTTTAATTTATTGATATATTTGCCTCATAAGCTTATTTTGACATTATGTTAATATTTAACTTATGCTGTAGTAATTAACAATTATATCCATGAAAATGTTTGATTTCTTCATTCATCTCCACTTCATTACCATCTTTTCCCTCCTATATTTTGAAAGATGGTAATGAACAGGTTTTGGAAAGAAATGAATAAGTTTAACCTTAGTTGATTACGACTTTTATTACAGTTCTGAGCCTAGTATTGACATATTTGTTCATGTTTTTGCATTTATATACACTCGAGAGCAATGAATCCGGGTCACTTAAAGAATGTTAAAAATCTCGGAAACTAAAAATGATAGGTTAATGCAATAAATTGTATTTAATAGACAATGTAATACTCCTTAAATGAAAGTAAAAAAAAATACATTTTATTAACACAAAATTACATAAAGAAAAAAACTGCTGATCTCTCCTTAAAACAAAAATAGGAAACATGAAATTTTTGAACTTTATTACGATTTTCTTGAATTTTAATACTTCGTATTGCCTCCTCGTGCTTCCATTACTGCGTTTACGCGGTTTGGCATGCTGTACACCAAGTTCCTTATACGATTTTGGGGAATATTCTCCCATTCCTCTGTGAGAGCAATTTTGAGCTCACGAAGCGTGATTGGGGGAGGGTTTCGTTGTTTTACGCATCTGCCTAGCTCGTCCCAAGCATGCTCGAGCGGGTTGATATCCGGGCTGCGCGCTGGCCACTCCATACGAGTAATGTTCATCTCTTGAAGGTAGTCATTCACAATCCTACCTGTATGAGGTCGGGCATTGTCATGCATAAATATAGCATCCTCACCTAAATTGACCATAAATGGACCAACGTGATCATTGAGGATTTCTTCCACATATCTTACGCTAGTTAAAGAGCCGTTTTCTATGATCACCAGCTCTGTGCGACTTTCAGAAGAAATTCCGGCCCACACAAGTACAGACCCACCACCGTAGGCTACTTTTTCTTCGATGCATGCTTGCTTGAATCTTTCCCCTGGTCTTCGATACACTCTGTGTCTTCCATCGTGCTTGTAGAGCATACATTTTGATTCGTCGGAGAACATAACTTTTGACCAATCTTCAATACTCCAATTTACGTGGCTCTGGGCATATCTTAGTCTTGAAATACGATGCCCACGCTCCAGTTTAGGGCCGTTTGCAGGTCTAAGGGGTTTTAAGTTAGATTCAGCAAGCCGACGTCTTACTGTCCATGCACTTGGGTTACTTCCTCCGAGGCGTCGAAACTGATTGGTGAGTTCAGTTCCTGTGAGAAAGCGATTTCGAAGCATGGTGTTCACCAAGTATCGGTCTTCTCGTGCTGTGGTACACCTGGTTCTGCCCGTTCCTGGTCTGCGTAGGTTAGAACCAGTTTCTTCGTAACGTCGGAGAACTCTTTGTACTGTTGACAGCGACACACCGACAGTCCTGGCTGTATCGCGCTGACTCCGGCCGGTTTCCAGCATTGTAAGTATTCTGGTGCATTCTTCAGGCGTAAGCGACATAATTTCAGCTTGAATAATGAATATAGAGCACTATCAACATGGGTTATGTACCCACATAAATGACAGATTACAAACAAAAGCAAAACCAAATGCTGTAATTTCGTAGTTCCATCTTCGAAAGTGGCCCTTTTTCAAATTTGATTTTTTTATAATATAACTTTACAATAACTAAGAAGTTTTAATACCTTCATTTAAGGAGTATTACATTGTCTATTAAATACAATTTATTGCATTAACCTAGCATTTTCAGTTTCCGAGATTTTTAGGATTCTTTAAGTGACCCGGATTCATTGCTCTCGAGTGTAGATGAGTTAAATTATATAATCATAATATATTTTTATTTTTTTCAGAATCAACATGGGGAAACCACGTAAAAAGTTAACGAGAGAAGAACAACTAGAAAAAGATAGATAACGTTAACGGCTCATCTATCTTTTTCTAGTTGTTCTATATTTTAGATACTGGCCTATATTTTAAAGATGATAAGATATTTAGAGCCTTATGAAACCGTACACTTTCTATCCGACTCTCCCTCAAGCCAGTATCGCAATAAGTTTATTTTTTATTTGATCACAAAATTTAAAGATATTGACCAAAATATAAGTAAAGTGACTTGGAATTATCAAGAATCCGGGCATGGCAAGGGAGCTCTGGACGGTATTGGGGCAGTCGTGAAACGGGCTGCCGATAATGTCGTCAAATATGGTGGAGATGTTGGTTCTTATGAAGATTTTTGGGCTTTGGTTACTAAGAACATACCAAATGTGCATTTCGAGATGATAACAGAGCGCGATATTAAAGAAATAATAATTCCACCTGACATTCCCGGATTCAAAGGCACAATGAAAGTTCGTCAGTTAATGTGGACAGCTGATAGTTCAAAAATGATAACTTTGCGTATCCTAAGTTGTTTCGAGTGCCATGATTGCCGCATTACTTGTATACACAATAAACATTTAGGCTTTCTTTGCTCTGATAAATGTAACGAGGATGAGATCAATCTATCTGTTGTTCACTGTGATCAGAATGAAGTTTCATGTGCCAATGACAATGAGTCTCTATATAGCATAGATTCGTCCGTAGTTTTAAAGAACATAGATGATTCAGATATTTTCAAAAACTTAGAACCTCTAGCAGGTCCAATTGATTTACAACTATGACCGTTGGTTAATGTAGGTGCATCTACGTCTGAGACCAAATCGCCTATAATTAAGATTTTGTCTGACGTAAAATGAACTTGGGAAAATCGCAAATTTTATCGGAAACTAAAGGAAAATGTGGCCCCAAAAAGTTTGACGCCAGCATTTAACTCTGAACACCAACGGCAATTCGAATCATTTGTTAATTTTAATAAGACTGGTAAACCAATTAGAGATGATAAAAAATATTATGAAGATTCGGATGACAGTGATGATTATAATATTTTTTGAAAAACGCTTCGGATTGATTTCATTTAGATTGTTACTTAGAGTAAACTTTTCATGTTTGATTGTTATAGTTATAATATTTTGATAATTTTACTAACATTTATTCAAAGAAGTTTATTGAAATTAGAAGTCTGAACCTTATTAATAATCGTAAATTTCGACTTTAGGGAGAGTATCGATAACGTGTTTTGTTAACTTATTTTAAAATGTTGCTTTTATTATGGTTTTATTATTCTTAAGTAAAAAGACTATTGTGATTTTGCATGTAAGACCAAAAAACCTGTTAGCACTTAAGTAAGTATTTACTATTATTGATTTAACGGCTATAAATAAATGATTACATTACTGTTAAACATTTGTAGTTTTGAAGCTTGTTTATAAACAAAAAAAACTGTGATTAATCTATCTTTTCTTCATATTGATTTAAGGGAAATCAAAGTCTGATTATTAAATGTGGATTAGGTATTAAAATTATATATTTGTTTTATTTGCATTCATCTTTTTTCACAATTATTGTGCAGTAGGTATTTCATTACCAGCCGCTTTAAAAATTACCATCGCAGCCCAATTCATTACGTTCTTTCCTGTTTTCATTACCATCCAACCATGAAATTTCAGTTATCATTTTCTCCGGAACTAAACAAGATCAAAGAGTGCCTTCGAGTTTTTATAAATCTGTTAGTCAACTGTATTCGATATTTCGCATAAAAATGCGGAATATCTAAAAAAAAAATTGATTCTACAAAAAGGTGCTTTTTGCACGAAACTGTGGAACGACCCTTATAATAATAAAATCTTAATCACGAAACCTGAGCTGTTATAAATCTTTAAATGTTATTTGGATGAGGCATCGGTCTTTTATTTTCTAGTTTTAATATTTTACAGTTTTGTTTAGCAGAATGTAAAAGGTAACCATTTGATCACTCATATGGATCAACATTTGAGTATTTTAAACTGATTCTGAAAATTATTCTGGAAAAAAATACTGCAGCCACACGTATTCCTCTCGCCCAGTATTGCAATTTTCAATCGCACAGTAATAAATAACAATAATAAACATTTATTTATACACTTACAAACACATACGTACGTACACAAGGATTCAAGAAATATTCAAACTCAAACTCAAAGCATTTAGTTCAATTAAACCATTTACAGGCACTTTTGAATTGTCAAGTGGTCGGTCAGTCAGAAATATGAAGCTAGTTGCCCATTCCAAAGCGTAGTAGGTACCTATAGAGAAGAACGGGCAAGAAACTCCATGGACACTCTTTTAAATTATATTGTTACATAAATATTAGTTACATCATTAATGTTGAATATAGGTATAATTATATGTGAGAACAATGTTAATAAGACGTACACGTTGAGTGTCCAGTGTACAGCAAATATAAATTTAAACAAAACAATCCATAACAAAATAATTAAAATAAGCCGTGGTGGCTAAGAGAATTCTCTCTCTATTGTACAATAGAGCCACATTAAAGGGCGAACTGATGCCTCCTAAACTAAGCCAAAGCCCTGTGTTTTAAGAAACAAGGCTCCTCCAGGTATAATCGCATACAACAGTAGGACAATTCTCGTACTTAAAAAACGTTCAAATTCAAGTCGCAATCTCATCTCAGCGACAATCAATGTCAAAAATGTATGTAAATTGATTGTAATTTTGACAGATTGAGACTGAGATTAGAATGCGAACGGTCTTAAAAATACGGGAATTGCCCCTCTGGTATTAAGTGTCATGTAAGTACTAATAGAAACAACAACTTAAATTACACCAACGATGTCTTAATTTAAATAGGTACAGTATTAGTTCTATTAAGAGACGACTGTAACAGTATTCTATAAACAATGAGATATATTGACGAGGCTCTCTGGATGTTGTTAATAATACTACAATCACAAAATAAAGCACCAAATATAACATTGAAGCATAATATAGGTTCACTTGTCTAGTTCATATATTCCCCTGCCCTTATCCCAATTTATTAGACGTCGGCACAACATGTCTTTTTACTATAGTTCTCTATTAGTCGTCAACTCGGTAGTTTTTTTTTATTTTTTTTATTTAAAATGGGTTTGTTCTTGACTCTAGTCTAGGTCAGTGGTGAGAGAGACACAGTCGACGATGGAGTGATCTTACCCAGAAGAAGCCTGTTCACTCTCACTTTGAAGAGATTAGGGTTGTATGCATTCGGAAACACAGACGCACGTAGAGAGTTCCACTCTTTTGCTGTGCGCATTACAAAAGATATTTGGAAACGTTTAGTGCGAATTGGTGGAATAGCAACTAGGTAGGGATGGTAACTTGCAGTGCGTGTAGATGATCGATGGAAGAAGGGGGCCAGTTACTGCCTTTCTAGCCATATCAATCTTCACACAATCCATCCATCGTTTCGTTGGTCTTCCCCTACTCGTATAACCATCCGCAATTAAACTCAAAACTATCAACTTCCCTTAATTAGTTACTTATCTATCTATCGAACGGGCGCTGTCAGTTGGGACTGGTCATCTCTTAGCCACCACGGCTTATTTTTAATTATTTTATTATGGATTGTTTTGTTTGAATTTATATTTGCTGTACACTGGACACTCAATGTGTACGTCTTATTTACATCGTTCTCACATATAATTATACCTATATACAAGATTAATGATGTAACTAATATTTATGTAACAATATAATTTAAAAGAGTGTCCATGGAGTTTCTTGCCCGTTCTTCTCCATAGGTACCTACTACGCTTTGGAATGGGCAACTAGCTTCATATTTCTGACTGACCGACCACTTGACAATTCAAAAGTGCCTGTAAATGGTTTAATTGAAATAAATGCTTTGAGTTTGAGTTAAAACCTCGCTCCATCGGAAATTGAGTCTTATCGACCAAGTGTTAGGTAACTATGACGTACCTAACACTTGGTATATTTCCTTATAAATAGTTCAACGCAAAATAATTCCATGTAAAGGCTTCTATCAACATGCCTATGTAAGTGATGTTACGAGTGTTAATTTTAACCACATCCAATATAACCCAAAGCTAGAATAAAATCTTTCTCACAAAAAAACACCGACTTTAAAAAAAACACTATAAAGTGAAAAATAACTAATTTCGGAAGTCGGTGTCTTTCGTTTTTGTATTTTAGTTCTATGGCACCGACTTCCGAAATTAATAATTTTTTACTTTGTAGTGTTTTGTTTGGAAGTCGGTGGTTTCTTTTTGTGAATTCATTTTTATTTTTCACTTTTTAGTTGTGATACCTACACCAAACAAAGTCGTATAACACTGCTTGCAATGTAATTAACAGTGACAGGAAGTTATTACAACATCATCAACATATACCCACTAAATGGATAAAACACGTATTATTGAAGCTGAATCAAAAACCACTCATCAGAACTTGACCAAATTTATATGGACCAATCTGGAAGTATCTCCTTTCAAACAAAATAATAAATTCAAATCAAATCAAATCGGTTCAAATCGATTCAAATCGGTTTATAAATGACGGAGTTCTGAGATAACAAATATAAAAAAACAACCGAATTGAGAACCTTTTTTTGAAGTCGGTTAAAAATACATCATAATTTTTCCTTCATTTTAATTATTCCAATCACTAAACCACAAATTTGCACTTTATATTAAACCACTTACGATTACTCACCAACAATTATAGGAACCTAACATTTCAAGGAAATACTATACAGGGTGTTTGGTAGGGAGCTGTACATACGCCTAGGGTAGAAACTAGGGATAGTCTGCTACCTACCCCCGCCCATTATATTGACCTTGGCCTCAAGGTTTTTTTTTAATTTATTTTTATTTTTTATTTGACTTTTTTGTGATTTTTTGACTAAAACTACCTGTAGCTCAAAATCTATCCATGGGACCGGTCGGCTAATGGTCTTGTTTTAATCGTTAGAGTCTTAGGGTCCTGCAAAAAATTATTTTACACCAGAAAATTGTGGAGAAGAAAAGTTATGGGGCCTGAAGTACCGTAGTAAGGTAAAGAAATAATTTTAAGGTAAGGTAGTAAGGTAAAAAAAACCTTGAGGCCAAGGTCAATATAATGGGCGGGGGTAGGTAGCAGACTATCCCTAGTTTCTACCCTAGGCGTATGTACAGCTCCCTACCAAACACCCTGTATACATCTAATCTGATCACATCACGAAAAGATGATGTGTCAAGGAAAACGGATGTTAAAAGCGATACTTTGCATCCACAGGTTTTTACGAATGTAGATCATGTTATTCTTAGTGAAATGAGTCAGGTTGTAGAAATAGATTTTAACTTATAGGACTCATTTTTCCTTGATTGGTGATGCAATGATGTATCACGATTCTGAGTTTATGCGTTTTTCTGAACTGATTTTTCATTAAATATGCTCTTTCGTGTTTAGGTATTTGAATATGATTAGTTTAAATAAGTGTTATAATCTAGCTAGTTTTTTTTTATCCTTACAATTCAACACGAAGGTCATGAATATTCGTTGCAATCAACGCTTCTGCATTTTTAATGCGTGATCTCTTTAATTCACCATCTTTGCGCATTCTTGCATTTCATTTTTCTTGCCCTTTACATCAAACACACGGTTGGCGCAGTGGTTAAGCAATTGACTGCTGCGTTACGTGTCGCGGGTTCGATCCCCGCACGGAACAAATATTTGTATGACCTGCAAGTAGTTGTTCCGGACCTGGCTGTTTGTGTATGTGAGTTTAAATGTTTGTAAACGCACCCACGATACAGGAGAAATTCCTAGTGTGGGGCAACGTTTTAAAAAAAAAAAAAAAAAACTGTCTGACTCCTGAAACAGATCATATTTTATTTTGATAGCGGCTTCTTAACTTAATTCGTCATTAGGGATACATGGAACCTGATAAGGCGTATCTTTAGATAATTTGAGATATTTTCAATAATGGGTTAGAAAATAAAATGATGATGTCATTTTGACAGTCACTTGCGTAATTAAAACTTAAAATTTAGCAGGATTTATGAAGACAGTCTATGTCTCTAGTCTATGACACATTCTGTCGTACCTACCTTCTGTCTAAGATGTCATCATATCAATGTTCTTCAAATCTTTGTCGTGTCGAAATAATGCGTAATATTTGAACTAGTTTCTATATTTTCTCGGAAATGGAAAGTGTATCGTGCCTGCAAAGGTTGGGTGACGAATTTCATAAGAGAAGTTTTATTAGGCATGTATTTTTAAGAAAAATAAACAAGTTTTATATACATTAAATTAATTTGAATTATAAAATTGTTTGTGAAATTGAATAAATAGATCGTTATGCAAAACGACTTATTTGTTCAAATGTTTGTTAAGCATGCACAAACCAAGATTGGTTTACCCCTTCTGGTATGCAATTGTGGTCATCTGTATATTTCGCATTACCTGGGTTTATACTACTGCTGTGTAAGTACATGTTTTTGTTCAAAGTCAAAGCCAAAGCATTTATTTCAAATAGGCACATAAAAGGCACTTTTGAACGTAAACATTTACATTTTAATAAATAGAATTTATTCTAGTCGCCCCTTCCAAATGGTAGTTTCGTATGGAGAAGAATGGGCAAGAAACTCCACCGTTACTCTTTTAAAATGTGTTACAATATTTTGTATACATTAATTATATAATTATATGTGAAGACGATGCACCTATAATAAAAATTACCCTACCACAATAGGTAAAATTATTTAATAAACGTAGCAATGATAAATAAGTTAATTAAGTGATAGATACATGGTGTTCACATATTTACAAACATTGTAAAAGTATACGCTTTCCCAAAATTATGTAAACATGTCAGTGTGTGAGTTAAAGTAATCACAGAATATAAATCAATGTCATAAAAATAATTAACTATACAATTAAAGTAGCAGCAAGTTTAATTTTGTCTAGACCCTAGATTGTCCTATGGAGCTGGACCAGCGTGTTTCCAAGCAATCTTATCTTGGATATAATCCTCTAATTTGTTGTAAGGAGTACCTTCTTATTAGTCTGTCAACACTTGCTCGCAACTTTCATTTTATCTTCCCAAAATTATTCTTTAGCCTGCTTGTATTACAAGTCACTAAATTACGTTTAGCGCTACACTTACTTACTCGTAGTTGAGTATATAAAACATCGTTCTCCTTCTGTCAATCGTTTGAAGAAGAAAGAGACAGGAAGATGTTTTGCATACAAATAACGCTTACAAATTTTGTGATTTGTGGCGCAAGCCGGCCTTATTGGTAAGGTATCTAAAAATAGCAAATGAAACAACATTTATTTTATTTGAGCGTCAAAAATAAAAATCCCTTTACGACATGTAAATATAATTAACATAATATAAATTACTTCTTACATATTAAATTAAAATATTATCTAATCTCCAATCTATGCATATGACATTTCACTTAATTACTGACTGTCAGCTCTGCGTATCAATCGGCCATCAATTTTAAATAAACAAAACGGCGTCTTCCAAAATCGTGTTTCCGTAAAGGTTGCAGTCAATTTTACAATTACCATCGGCATCCCAATTGCGCAACATACTTTTTTTTTGTCACAATTCGAAAGATTTTGAAGGAAATACATTGCTTCATATGTTTGAAAGATTTACCTGCTCGTCAACGTAAATAACGCAATAAATATTGTTCAAATGTCACAACGTATAGCGTTGGGATAACGAGTGCGTTACGCAATACCCCGCGGGTTACATCTAAGGAGAATAAACCTAGAAATCAGAAAAGCTCACAACCTTCAATTAAACTATGTTATAAACAGTAGATTATCTATTATTATCGGTTATACGACAAGAAAGACGATGATTCTCAACCTAAAATCAAGTTCTATTGAGTATAAGAAAATATCAAATTGCCCAGTAATCATAACTATGTCGATCCCATTAGCACCTCCATTTATAAAAACGGCACACACAAATGATGCACACCTTATCATTGATTATTTATCAGTTAAAGCCCAAACATCACTTACACCACAGCCATACCTTACATCACCTGATTTGCATAGACGCAGATAGCCTGTGTAGGCGGAGGTCACAGAAAAGCTCTTTCCAAAATCCCCGATACACATTTCGTTGCGCGTGGGCACCAAAAAACCTTTCAGACTGTTTATAGATCAATATATTATTCAGAATGTGTGAATATTTCTTTCCGATCGCTATTTTAAGTGATTGAATTATGTTCGAACTTGCGATAAGCGAATCAATTTGTGTGATGGGGAAAGCTGGCGTTAAATTAGAATAATGCAAGTTTATTGTTATTTTTATTGGGCGGCTATGTCTTTATAATGTATATGCTAATGTGGGAATGGCTGATAATGTCTTGGTAGCCCGATGTTTGAGTAGGTTGGGGACATAGGATTTTTTTTTGAGGCTGGGAAATCATCAAATAACTTCTCCCGTTCTGGGCGGAGCGGGAGGGCGTGTCAGACTCTTACTGACTAAAGCCCACCCGTGTTCCTTCAGTTGCCTGTGCCAGGGGCCACGGTAACCCTTTCAGACTTTCCCGCAATCCTAGCAGGTATCGGCCCTAACGGACCCCGTCATTGGTGCTGACATCTCTTTGAGGCATCTGTGTTACCCCTGCTATAGCAGATGTCTAAACTCGGCGATGGCCACTTAGAATATTCTATTCTATTTTTTACTTTCTACATTTACCTGTGTTTGTCTGTGATGCCTATCACACACTGCCAATGACAGCATGGGTACTAATCATCATCATCAGCCTATACTGTTCCCACTGCTGAGACACAGGCCTCCTCTCTGTGAGAGGGAGTGGGCTGTAATCTACCACGCGTGCCCAATGCGGGTTGGTAGATGTCACATGTCGTCGAATTTTGGGTTCTGGGACATGCCGGTTTCTGGTTTCCAGTTTCATTTCCTCATGATGTTTTCCTTCACCGTTTTGTACTAATGATACATTATATTTATCTCTGTATTACATTTGTAACAACAAAATATTTTTAAACTAGATGGGGTCGGTGTTTCCTATCTATCCCATAATACTGTAATTCAATATCCACGCCAAGTTTCACGTAATAGACGTTCCCAATTACAAATTATCACACATTATAACCAACTCAAGTTTCAGAATATAACTTAAAAATATATAAATCCCATATCTTTATGCATATCTTTAAGTTATGTAAGTGTGTAATAAGTTTTGCTGTAATCGCAGACAGAAATCGCGGGCTATACGTCAGGACGCTCCTTGGTTGCGCAACCCGACACTCTGAGGTCGCTGTGAATCGCCCTGGGGTTTGTATTATACATAATTGTTTCATATGTTGAGTTAGTTTATATAATTTGAGGGTAAGCAGTGGTGGCCCAGTGGTAACTACCGCGACTTAGGAGTCGTAGGTCGTAGGTTCGAACCCAGACAGGTACTTTACTTTATGTAAATTAATTCATCACTACTGCTCTCAAAACGGTGAAGGAAAACATCGCGAGGAAACCGGCATGTATTAGAACCAAAAATTCGAAGACATGTGACATCTACCAACGCGTACTGGACCCGCGTGGTGGATTATGACCCACTCCTCACCGAGTGGAGGCCTGTGTCCCAGCAGTGGGAACATTATAGGCTGATTATGGGGGTGATTTGGGCCATTATACTTATACCAGCCCAGTAAAGTATGTGCCATAAACACAGACGCTTGCATTACACGAACATTACGAACAATATAAAGACATCAGTACTTTAGTTTAGGATAACCGGTATCACTTATTGTCTGTTATACAATATGCAAGTAAAACAAAATTATGCAGTGCCTGCCTTTCATGAGGGATAAAAGTTAATTGACAATTATGGATTTAAATACCAGTAAGTACCAGTTCAGTACGGAATATTTTGGCACTGAAAGTTTTAAGCATGTATTTTTGCACTATTAATGGTGATTTGAAGTCCAAATTTAATGATCAAAATTAATTCACGGATCTAAAACAGCGGCTCGCTGAAGCCCACTGTTTTTTTTTTAACTAAACAAAAAGAACGTCAATTCTAATAGCCAAAAACCTCGTACCAATTCCTATACAAAGTAGAGGCAATAATTACATAATCCATGTAATTTGTGCTGTATATAGGTCGTGGCGATCAGTGATGCGCCGTCGCTACCAAATGCACGCACCGCCCGCGGCCAACTTCGCTCGTTTTGTGCGCTTTGAAGTTAGTGATAAGCGGTAGCGGGAGCGAGTATCCTTGTAATAGAGTTAGTGCTTCTAATAAAAAGCTGTGGTCTGTGATTTGGTTTTAATGTTAGTTTTAAAACAACTGTGTAGGTAAAACATTGTGCACAAAGATTCTTGGACTAAATGTCCTCGTGTAATCTTGTTGCGCACAACAGAATGTTGATTTCGTTGAAGAGTGCGGGAGTTCACGTTTTGCAGGGAAAGAATAAGTCAGATTGTGAAGGATATGTTGATTAGTCTGAAACTGGTGATTTCGAACTTTTTGTAAACTTAAATTATGATTAGTATTGTTCTCAAGTAAGTGACATATTATGTTTTCATTGAGAATAAAGTTTCTTTAAACCTAAACCTAAGATTAATAATAATAGGAATATACCTAAATCATGAATATTTGCCAACAATTATGAACATTATATCGAGTCCACCACTAGGTAACCAACCGCCATAAAACTTTGGACATGCAAATTCCCAAAGTAATCAAATTACTACTCGCTTCCCGCTCCACCCGCCACCGCGACCCCCGGTCTTACCGACCGCCATTATGCCGTGAGAACACAAGTGACCATGGCACTTGCCACCGATCAGCCATTATCGATCGTGAACTATTGTTTGCGACCATTTAAACGCCCGAGATACCACCACTCAAAATAGGTATAGACCTGATATTCATGACTAGAGTCCGACCGAAAATTATATTTTTTTCGGCCGAAAACGAAAATGAAATTCGCCCTGATTTGCATTTTCGGCTGAAACCCGAAAACGAAAATAATAACGTTTTATGTTTTCTTCAGTAAGAGTAAAAGAAATGCAGTGTCAATCGTTTATTCATTATAGTTAACCGTTTAAACATAAATCGCAAACTTAATACTATTTTCAAGACATAACTATTAATAATCAAACAATCTGATGTTATTCGAAAAAAAACTAATGTTTTCAGCATTTTCTCAGTGTGCTTTTAGTTGCTGAATATTATCGAATTTCTCTGAATAATAATAATAATTGTAAGTATTGATTTGCCAGCACAAAACTTTTTTAAGGTAACCGCAAGAAATTGCTAGAAATAGATTTAACGGCCGAAAACCGAAAACGAAATTCAGTCGTACTCTATAAATGACTCACACCATTTTTGTACCACAAATTTATAAGAACTATTTCTAGGTTAAACTATGTTTTGCCATTCAAAGCCAGATGTTTCTTGTCATTAATAATGTCTGATAAAAAAAAAGGTGAGTCCGGGTTTGGGCTGTAACTGATTTTGGAGACAATGGGCTGTTTTTGCTGGTGAACAATCAAATGGTCTAGCATGGTCTAGATGTCGAATTTTTGTTGCTGTGCCCTTTTTGGTCCTTGCGTTCTTGTTTATGCGTGTATCTATCTATATATATATATTAAGGTATGAATAAGCCTGAGGACGGTGGTATACACTTAATTGTAAAACCTAATGTTTTCCTATATTTTACACAATTTCAGGGAAATATCACGTTCAACACGTAATACCACATCCGTAAATCAAGATGGCCCTATTTTCCGCCGCACCCAAGTCGCAATTGCAATAACATCTACCAAAAACCCCAATTTGTCAGTAACAAATTTGTTAACATTATTACTTCTACCCAGAACCGCTAGGGCAAAGTACATGAATCACATTTAAAACCACAGGGTTACACCATTTTTGGGTCAAAACTCGTCATTTTGTAACACAATACGCACTGAGACCGCATAGCTTTGTAGGGTTAAGTGTACAAAATATGTTCGTTCAACGTAATATTGTGGTGTATGTTATGGACATTTGGCACATGTCTTGTGTTTACAAGATGCGCAGAAGTTTCCAATTGGAAAGCGCTTCAGTTTCTGCGCATCTCCTCTCTTTCGTCACAATAATGACGTATTTGACTGAAGAATGATCGTAATTAACGGTGACATGTATTTCGGTATAAATATTGTAACACTAACACAAATTATTTTAGTTTAAGTAAACTGTTGAACCTTTATTACCGTGCTTCAATCAAAATATTTTCGAAGGTTTTGAACTTGTTTATCGGGTTGATAGAGCAGTGAACGTTTTCGCCAATATTATGATGATAAATTATGATCAAATTTTTTACTACAATGTCTCGTGAAATCTAAAATAAACTTCAAACAAAACACCTGTCTACCTACCAACAAAGAGATAGGCATAAAAAAATATCAAACAGCAATTTCAATGATTAACGGCACTCCGTAACGGCGGCGGTAGATACCAGAATAAATCTTAAAAAAAATATTATAACTCTTCCATCTATAAATCTAATGTAATCTTAATAAAATGGCTGCGACTCAACGAAACATTGTCGTTGTATGAAAGTGGTTGATATATTCATAGGCCGTGAGAACCTGGGAACCCACCCACGCAAGAATCAAAATTCTTGATACATTTGTCATTCTAAGATTTGCATGGTGATGTATTAGGTTTTTTGTCGTATTCCGTTCATGGGTGTGTACTTTTATTTTAGTTCTACGTTACTGCTTGTTAAGGATTTAGAAAGAAAGAAAAATTACGTTTATTTGGACCCAGTTCGTGAAACACAAAATACAAATAACAAAATAAAAGTGAAAATTGCCTCACGGCTGCGCCAAAAAGGTTAATTTCAGCATTAATGCCAGACAGATGCTGTCTGTCGCTGGTTTTGTACTGTTACGGGTTATGTGGCGGAAATTAGGCGAATGTCTTGTCCAGCTGTGGACTGTAATAAGTTGAGTTGATTCAGCCCTTGAGAGACAATAGCCAATAGATCTACTTACAAACCATAAAAACCACGAAACAACCGATCTGCGGGCCAGTATGAGAGTCAAAGCTATAAAACAGAATTTGTCTGAAACTATCTACCAAATGACTTATCTGTACCTAACTTATCTGGATATGTGACAGGCCGTCTATGTTCTAATTACAACGATTATACAGCGCTCGACACTGAGTAACCAATACTTCCTCTCCTGCAAAGGCTGATTATCGTAAAAATACATTATAAGATTTTCATCTCATTTCATTAATGTGAAAGCATTGATCCTATAAACAATATTATACTCGTTGAACGAAGAATTTGTTAGAGCCGGTAAGCCAAACACCTCATCGATTATACCAGATATGGTTCAAATACACTATCGTAAATAAGGGGCTAACTAGGATCTTATTAAATTTGACACGAAAAAAAAAAACAGAAGACCCACTCCGAGTAAATGCGATAAAGCACTTACAGCTGTTACCGCAATGCCACGATATTTTAGAGCACACACTGTTATCTATACTAACATTATCAAGAGGTAAAATTTGTGAGTTTGTATGTAGCGGGTATTTTTTGGAACTACTGATCCGATTCCGAAAATTCTTTCACTAATCGGAAGCTATATATAAATAAATAAATAAATATCGTCTGACATTGCACACAGCACCATCTAGTTCCAAGTTACGCACTTAATTAAGGCTTGTGTTATGGATACCAGGTGGTTGATACACTACTTAAATACATTTTTTTTTCGTAAATATACACACAACATATTATAAATATACATCCATGACTTAGGTACAAATGTCCATATTCATCATACAAACATTTTAATTTTTTAATTTTTATTAAAGCCTTGCCCCTCTCTAGGAATTTCTCCTGGTTTGTGGGTGCGTTTACAAATAGTTAAACTCACATTCACAAACAGCTATATATTTTATGTTTAAAAAATAAATTTCACGCGGACCAAGAAGCGACCAGAAGCTAGCAGTGTCTGCAGGAACTAGCTAAATACATTGATTCTTTGTCCGATGAGAAGGAATCGTACTCTCTTGCTTGTTTTTCCGAAATTAAAAATTTTGCAGTGGCTCTTTTGACATGTTAGATCTGGCAGAGCAGTCTTCTGCTTCCAGCACTGAGAACCTCCAAATGGTACAACAAATATGTTCCTGCAGATCTACTGTAATGATTTGTCATTCCACCTGATGCTAGGCAATGACACTTTTTACAGGTCACTTCGAAATCACTTCACCTGAGTTTTCACAGTGAGATTTGCTGATCTATTGCTGATTTGTTACTATTCTGTAACCATCTCACCGTGAAACTAATACTACTAATACTAGCTTTGAAATAATAAAAAATGATCAATAGAATTAGCATACAAATATTATTAAAATCTTAATTATGAATGTTAAAGTAATGCTTGGTCAATCCCTAGCATCAGTGAGATGACACTGACAGCACACTCCACGCCCACTTCATCTAAGTTCTCACGGTGAGATGGTGACAGAATCGGTCTGCTGTACAGAATAGACCGGCTATATTGTACCAAGTGATACTTCTGATGTATTTCTTGGTTGTATAGTATAATCTATTCAGGTTTGTCTATTGAGGAACATTTTTAATTAGGCATGCACAAGTGTTTATCGGTAAGCATCTGATACATTTTATGGTGTCTATACTTTTTTAATAATAGTAACAAGATGCTTTGAGACACTTTACTTTGATGGAAAATATTTCTCAGCTTTAAAAAATAGTTGGTTAAGTTTTCACTAAAAGCCATGGACAAAAAAAAATTGTAGGTAGATTATTATAATACTTACTACTTTCGAAAGTTTTCAAACCATTTTTTTTGCGTCGCAGTAATATAATGATAGCGGAAGTTGTTTTTATAGACGTCAATGCAATGTTTGTAAATATGTGAGCACCATGTATCTATCACATAATTAACTCATTTGTCATTGATAAATTTTAAAATTCTTTTGACCTATTGTGGAAGTGTAATTTTATCGTGCATCGTCTTCAGATATTTAATGATGTTTTAAAAATATTGTAACACATTTTAAAAGACTAACGGTGGAGTTTCTTGCCCATTCTTCTCCATACGAAACTACCTTTTGGAAGGGGCGACTAGAATCAATTCTATTGTAATGTAAATGTTGACGTTCAAAAGTGCCTTTTATGTGCCTACTTGAAATAAATGCTTTGACTTTGACTTTGCAAATGTGTAGAAACCCTTATCCACATTGGGCGTTTATCTACTGATCTGATAGCTGCCCTATTACAGGGTGGCAGGGACATTGTCGCGCAACTTCTTAGTATGTATTCAGTACATGATTCTGGAACCCCTCTGCGTTCAAATATTTCTTTAGTTATAAAAAAAAAATGCTGTTCCATAATTTTGACCGCGTAGGTTTTGCACTTTTCTTTAAAATACCTACCTGTTTTTTTTGTTAACCGACAAAAACATTACACGCTAGGGGTTAGGATCATGTGCTGAATTGAAGGTAATAGTTTGGGCGTCAATGTCCCTGCCACCCTATATGTATAATTAAATAAACAGATCCATAAGGACCAAAATCTTTTGAACATGATACCATCAACACAAGCAGCTAACAAAACCGAGCACAATCATTAAACACTGCCCAATACAAATTTTAAACTGCTGGTAATCGCACATAAATCACTAAGATTACTCAATTTGGTGATTTTACAACCTATTTGCATACTTGATGGTTAATCTGTGCATTTTGACGAGTGTGTGGCCGCCCGTAAATTATGCGCGGGCGACTTTAATGTCAATCTTATTGTTGTTTTATGTCGCATTCTTAGAATTATCCGAGTTGACTCGTGGGTGCATAGCTAGTGGTTGTAGCTACATTGTGATTTTGTGTAACTGTTGAAGACAGTTCTGCTGATTTTTGAATTGTATTGGGTACTTACGCTTAGATACGATGCCTTAGACAAAAATACGGGAGTCCATGAATAGGATTGATTTCGTTTGGTTCAGGTTCTTTTGGAGAAGCTGCAGAGATATTATAATCATCATTTCTGGTATTTTAAGCGTCTCGATCATCATCAGTCTTGTCAGTCTTGTATAGGTTCAATGACAAAAAATATAAATGCTACAATACCATAAAAAGGGCCACACATTTCCATTATTTTCTCACTCTTGCCAATAATGAACTAAAAAACCGGCCAAGTGCGAGGCGGACTCGCACACGAAGGGTTCCGTACCACAAGGCAAAACCGCCGAAGAATACACGTTTCTTGTATGGAGACCCCCTTTAATTTTTAACTTTATTTTATGTTTATTGTCTTTTGTTATAGCGGCAATAGAAATACGAACTCTGTTAAAATTTCTACTGTCTATGAGCGTAGCCCGCTAACAGACAGACGGACGGACGGACGGACGGACGGACGGATGGCGGAAGCTTAGTACCTAATAGGGTTCCATTCCGTTCCGGAAACCCTAAAAATACATACAAGTAAATCTTAACACTCATATTCCCTTAGGGGCACAGCAGACCTCAAGTGGTACAAATCGATTACGAATCGATGACCTATCTTTACGATATTATTTAAATCGCTCTAGTAGCGCATGACTAATGTGACAGATGGCGCCACTAGGAAATATACGATCTTTTGGAATTTACAATCAGTGTGTGGGTTCTCGAGATGTTTTCTAGCGCCATTTCGAGGTGTTGTTATACCTTACTCGTATGTAACAGCTTAATACAGATCGTGATCGTGATCTTATGGTAATGCTAGAGAATATTACGGCAATTTAACACCTTATTAATATTCCAAGTTCGATGAGGTAAAAGTTACCAATACACATTTTGATCCCTAATTGAAAACTTCACTAACATTATTTACTTATTCTATTTTTTAAGGACCTAACTTTCAAAACATTTACGAACTAAATCTCCGTTTATCGTATAAACAAAAACTTTACAGAAAAGGTTAAGTACTCACTTTATTTGAACATAAACTCCAATTATTTTGTGAAAAATGGACAATGCCCATTATTACAAGATTATTTCGCATAACAACTAAAGAGAGTCACATCACGTACTACGCAACGAACCTCAATTAGAGAACACTATCTGTAACGCGGCTCGCCCATAAGGAAGACGGACTTATCTGAAATTTCTAATCTAGTGACTCACATACATGCGTTCGCGAAATTACCTCAATTTACCCGCTGTACTCCCGACCAAGTCAAAAAGGGCACAGTGCACGACCGTGACTAACAATGCTACTGCTTGTTACGTTATGTTGGCATAGGTGGAATACGTGTCTACCCAATTTTTTGTACGAATAATCTTTAGAATACCGGTTTCGCTAGCCATAAATGTTTATCTCGGGGTGTCGCAAATGTCTCGTTACAGTTTCTATGACATCTTGATTATTGTAATTTGTGCGACCTTGCCTCCTATTTTATCAGAGGCATACACTTATATTGCTTCGTTGTGACACGGGTCAGTTTTTTTTACAGAGCAAATATAATTTTCCGCTGGTTTTAATTAAAACCCATAATATTTCACTGAGCCTAATGAGAAAGTTAAAATTTTATATTAAAATTCAAATTCTCACAAGCGAGTATAATACTAACAATATGCGTACCAATAATCGCATATTGCATTCCAAAATATTGTTATAATCCAAAATAATGAGGCACATCGTTATTTACTGCTGAAAGTGCACCGACCATGCGGCGGCGCAGAGTGAAACTGTAGCACAATCACATATTTTACGCATTTGTATGAGTTTAATTGAGTAAGAAGAGACCTGCGACCGCTCGCAGCGGGGTAACTTCCAAATTTATTTACAAAAAATTCGCAAAAGACCCCCATTACTTATGTCGCGAGACGCAACATACCCGTAGCGATGCTCACTTCTGTAATATTAAGTGTGAGATACGACCTTATTCGTGTTGACCCAGATTTTAATACGCCTCGCACTGCTCTTTATGATGACTTTTTGAAAAATGTAATTTTTAATTCCGCGCAGGGACGGACCGAATTGAATGGGCCCACGGATGATTCGTTTTAACTGTATCGCTTATAAATTGTTATTTCTTATGCGATGCCGACGGAAGTCTGTCGATATTTTAAACTAAATTAATGCGGCCGTGTACGCCAAAATTGGCGCTGTCGTTTTCTTAAGAAAATCGAATGCCCTTTTTTAATTTCAATTTTTTGCATATATTTATCATATTCTCTTATATCACTATCAACATGATCTTAACGAGTTGGGTTAATTAAAATTATGCTTTCTTTTGTTGCAGTCGTTCTTCGGGCGGACGTACAACAACCTGTCTTCTATATCGGAGTGCAAGAACAACGGGGAGTGTGTCATCAACAAGAAGAATAGAACAGCTTGCAAAGCCTGCAGACTGCGGAAATGTCTCCTCGTCGGCATGTCGAAGTCAGGCTCACGATACGGGAGACGATCGAACTGGTTCAAGATACACTGTTTACTCCAAGAGCAGCAACAGCAACATATACAGCACATGCAAACCAGTAAATCACCGCCTACTTTTAACTCATCTATGAATCCGTCCTATCTACCGACGAACTTACTCCCAGCGGCAGCATTAGCAGAATATTACAAGAACTCAGAAAAGAGTTCTTTTACGGAAGACGTGACGCGGCAAAGCATGTCACCGTCAGATTCAGGAGCATCATCAGCAGATCCTGAGGACGATAATAGTTCTAGAAGTACAAGCGGCCTCAGTATCTTCAGACCAGCGTCGTCTCCCTGCAGCGACAAAGATGTACGGTTACAAGCGATTAGAAATCATAGCAAAGACAGAAAACGGAAGCCTACAATGCCTCCATCACCTTTCGGAACAGTGTCTGCACCACCAAGCTTCTCGCCAAGAAGTGCTCCATACTTGCCAACTCAGCTACATTCTATGAGAGCAGCACCGCCAGGGCTCGCAACTTGGCAGAATCGAAACGGTGGGGATTTGCTCCTCCATTCTCCAGCAGTTGCAGGAATAGCCATAGACCAAGACCAACCTATAGACCTATCTATAAAGTCTACAGCCATGATATTTAGAAGTCCTAAAAACGAAGAAGTTAGTGATTCAGAACCAGAATTGTCAATTGATCTGAGCGAAGAAAACAGTAAAGAAATGATGAAGAATCCTCTAGATCTCTCACTTGTCCCGAAACGGACGGAAGAAGTGCCAATGACTGGTTGAATTTGTAGTATTTTTTGTACAGTTTGGTACTGCCACGGTTTTCTATTTATGTGTAAATAATATTTTAGTATTCTTGTTAATACTCTTTCACGCCATACAGTATTTAGCTGATATCATTCCTTTCTTCTTGATTACCTGATCTTATTTACCATAATTAGTGTTTATTTAGTTCGTACTTCAAGTCATGGACTTATAGTTGTAAGTAGTAAAGCAAAGTACAGTAGAAGAAATATGAGAGATGACATTGTGTTGGATCTATTTGTAGGTAGAATTTAGTCAATGTTATTTCTTAATCGTGTTGTAGACATAGCTCCGATAGGCAACATATATAAGCTTAAGGATTAATAAAAAAATACTATTTCATGAATTTGTCAGTAACGGCAGTGGCGTGCAAAAGTTTTTGTTAAAAAAAGTTGACTTTATTTTAAGAAACTCAAAGGTATGAAAAATACACCATGTAATTCATGCGAAAAATGTCGTAACTTTTAAAAAGGTATGTACCAGTCTATTCTTTAAAAATCTCACCGTGAAAAGAGAGCTGTCATCCACATGATGCTAGGGATTAACACTATCGACAAAATCAAAATCAAAAGTCATTTATTCAAACTAGGCTGAGAATCAGCACTTTTTGAACGTCAAAATCACATAAGACAGTCCCCCCAAAACGCCCGCCCTTCACCACTTCCTAGTGCTTTAGCTGGGAAGAAGAAGGGGCGGAACAAACTCCTCAGCAGTACTGCTGTCTGTTCAGTTAGATGAACTGGATTCTGTACAGTAACTAGACAGCTCACTTCAAGCTCACTTCACCTAAGTTTTCACGGTGATATTTTAATAGAATATATCATCTGCTAAGGGCTATGTCTAAACACATCCAACTATAGAATGTGCCAGTGTATGTTTTACCATTTTTAGTTAATGTCTTATGGGATTAAAGGCCAGTTAAAACGAAGCTCAAAATTGTAATGTACAAACTTAAGAGTCTTGTAAAAATTTAGTTATTGTTTTATTTACTTAATAATTAAGTATTTATTTCCTTAGTTTTTAGGCCAGTTTGTATTGAGTCATTTTTTTAATTTTCGTAAGTACTTTATAAGGTTATAGTTTTAAATTTTAGCGTAATTTTGATTTTGATATGCTTGTGTTATTATTTTGTTATTTTGTTGAAGATTTTTTAAGACACATTCCAATGCTCATTTCATTCCAGTACTTATTTTATCGTATATTCTTATTTTCTGGTGCCAGTGCCTATTTAATTTTGCTCTTTTAAAGCGTTTTGTGCTTTATTCTCTAAGAACAAAAAAGTTTTATATTTTTTATTGTGTTTACAGTGTGAAATAAATAACTTTTATTGAAGTTTAAATACTCAATACGTAATATTTATTAAGAAAAAAATGTAACTATGGCGAATGCATACCAAAAGGGACTAAAATTTTCGTGTTAGAAAAAATTGTGCCATGAAAATACATTTACATAATGAGCATAATTATTATCGTTTCTATCGTAGTCCTGAAAACGTCACAATTTTGTACATAAAAAAAATGAATACTGTTATCCCTTTCGCCAAAATAGTTAATAGTAAACGTTGTTCAATGAAGTACAAGTAGCAGGCTTACTTAAGATATTTTTTCTGATTCAGTTCAATATTTTTTGACGACACGGTTGGCGCAGTGGTTAAGCGATTGACTGCTGCGTTACGTGTCGCGGGTTCGATCCCCGCACGGAACAAATATTTGTATGACCTGCAAGTAGTTGTTCCGGGTCTGGCCGTTTGTGTATGTGAGTTTAAATGTTTGTAAACGCACCCACGATACAGGAGAAATTCCTAGTGTGGGGCAACGTTTAAAAAAAAAAAAATATTACGGACTAATTAGAATAAAATTATTTTGAAAAAGGGAAAATAAAATGGCCAGGTTGGCTACTATTATATTATATTAGAACTCACTCTTGAACTAGTTTTTTTTATTATTATTTAATTAGCAAAATCATGTTCATACTGAGTAAGCCTGCAGTACTGACTAAGTTATCAATTTCAAAACATAATCGTTGTTATCAGTGTGATACGATATTTTTTTAATCTATGTGTTTACATTTTTTTTTTTACGTTTTTAAGTAAATTTTAATATATTTGAGAGAAAAAAATAATAAAAAGCGAGTGCCTTTATATTTTTTGAAGTTTCATTTGTATTATCCTATTAGATGTGTACCTCACGTGACGTGCGTGTAATATCAGCTGTATGAACGTTAATGAAGCAAAAGGACCATAGCAGGAGGCGTTCTGACCTTTCTAGCTACCCCCATGGGGAGAAGGCGTGTGCTTATGTAATGTATGTAAGAGTAACTGTCATGACAATAAAAATACACATGTCTAAATGATAAATGATTTTATTTCTGTAAGCAGGTTTGTACAAACACTTTTACACGTCAATCGTATTTTAAAAACTAGATGAGGTCGGCGTTTCCTATCTGACTACTCTGAGAAGAAAGGCCGAAACAAACTCAGAGGTCACAGTCTCTTTTAAAGTCCAGACATAAGCTTGGTCAGATCATGTGAAGACCATGTAGACTGGTGTCTGAAACGGTATTTTGAGGAAAAAACATACAGATTGAGCGGACCTGTCCAGTCAGTGCACGCATTTGTCAGTAATTGTGCAGCTCAACTTAAACAAAGTTTCGTTAACTTTATGCATCACCTAGTAACACAAACATACACTGGCGGTAATAACACTGCATTTTTTAAACATACATAAACATACTTATCGTGACATTTACAAAAATATTTGAAAAAATAAAAGTAACATTTAACCCAATTCTGTACACAAAAGCATCGATTTAACAAACTGTTCACAACATGATACATTTCGAAAAAAAAACATACTCACCAGCGCCTTGGAAATATAAAGTCAAAAATATTCAAATTTCACAAAACACAACAAGACAAACAGACAAACGTGTTTACAAGCAAACAGTCGCACTAAATATTCATGAACAAACTACTCAGAGTATTTCTTGAATTTTTTATTTCCCATGAACTTTTTTCCATTATTATTCATGAGTGGACTCACTGGGCTGATTCCGTTTTGAGATTATTCAAATTTGAACTTAAATTTTCTGAAAATATGGCCCATTTTGTGTTGATTGTTGATGGTGAGTGTGAATATTCAGATGTGTTTTAGTGTGGCTACTGTGAACTACTGTTTCCTTTGTGATTAGTCAAATGGGTTCACGTGTTCTTAGAAAATGCTCCTTTGATTACACTTGTTGTTTGAAGAATCATTGTTTAATTTGCATGTAATTAAGGATATGTAAGTATGCTAAGTAGAGCTGTATTCTGTGCGTTAAAAAAGTAACACAGTCTCAAGTATACATAGGAAGTTGATACAAAGTTGAAGTCACTCCTCTTTGTTTATCAACGTTGCTTAGAGCTCAGTAATGAATAGCGTTTGTTTAACATTTTTGACATTTGAATGTGTCTTAACTTTAAATTTATAAATAAACCCATTAATTTTATGCAAACACAGTTATACTTTTTCTCTTAAAAATACTTTTATAATGAAACAATCTTTTTTGACTCATAATATTGAAAAGATTTGGCTTTTTAATTACTGCAGACCACTAGAAGTCTTAAGCAGAAAACTTTAATGATGATTTGATCAATCATCAAGGCAGTGACACATGGAACAATTACAATGAACACTCGTGAACATAATTAAAACCACAAATTATTATAACGAGCTCTTTAAACCATAATCCAGTATCCCGAAACAATAAAGGCAACGTTAATTTGTTAACATAACAGTACAACCACTCAAAATGGTTCACCGGAATAAAGCCTTAACTGATTTAATTGATCTTATTAAGTCTTTCCGTTCTTATTGTCACACCAACCTTTTACACCTCACAAAAATAATTATCAACCTTATGAGCTTTGCAATAAGGATAAAATACACCTTTGGAAGTGCACAAAAATAATTTCGACATGATTTTTGTCACTCAATTTAATTGAAGTCATGTCGGTCGAAGTAACAAATCAATTTTTTTCGCAGTGGTTGCCATTTCCCGATATAGTTGGGTGTTTACGCGGCACGAAAGAAATGTGCCTCGTTAGTTGGATAATGACAGTTTTGTGTTATTGAAATGTACTGGTGAGGACAGAGGTGATTAATTTTGATGGGCTGTGACAGACTGAATCGGATGTCAAATGTAGGTAGGTATGTGACGCGTGCCCACGTTACGTTAGAACATGGAGGACTATTATAATGATACATGTATGTATTAATTACCCATGTTTACAAAGGAATAGATAATTTGATTTGATTTATGTGAAGTGTCAAGATTTTGTTTTCATTCAAATGTTACAAGAAAAAGTTGTTCTCATATTGACGGAATTTGTGAAAACCAAGAAGCCTTGCTCAATTTTGAAACCAAAGTGAGTCATTTGCCAGTTTGATTAAAGTTGTCGTCAAGTATAAAATGGGACTCTCGATAAGTTATGCAGGATGACATATTTTGCCTCACTCATAGAATCCGATATAACACGAGGTGAACGAAAACTAAATGATGATTTTAAATCATTCAATAAATTCGAAAACCGTACTAACACAAATGAAACACACTTATTCAATCCTCAATAATTTACAAGCGTTATCCGACCAGAATCACATAAAAATGCGCAAAACGGCAACAGAAAACACCCTTAAGACATTCCGTGCAAAAAAATTCACACACAAATCAACTACAAAACTGGCGAACAACTGTATTCACCTGTACTTCCAGTCGGTTGCCGATTTTAACGAGGAAACACATCGCACTAATTGAGATGGCACCACGGGCGTGTCTCAAAAATCGCGTCATTATAGCCAAAGAAGGTGGTGATTTATTTGCACGTCAGTGGAATAGACGTCGCGAAATGAGAGCAGTGAACACTTTTTTCATTGATTGTACTGCCGAATCTCGCGGGTTGAGAAGCTGATTGGTCAGTTGTTATTTTTTTTTATTACATTATTCTGGAGTGTGATCTTCGCTGTTGACCCTGTACTGTTGGTTGCAAGATAGTGGAGGGAATTCCATTCAAGTAAATGGGCTCGCTGACAAAAAATTATAGTTGATCAAAAATTGTTTGTTACGTATAGGTTTTGTAATATCAAATTATATTTGACCGTATTGATTATGATTAAGAATAACTAAGATACTTTTCATTAACATGGATCAAGTCACTGAAATCAAACCTTTGTCTTTTCGGATAACCACTGAAAATCAGCGCTGTGCTGTGGGTCCCCCATAGCACAGCATCATGCTGAGTGGAAGCCTTCTTGTCACAGTCATGACGTGCAGCTGTCGACGATTTCTGTTTTGTGCTCGTGATTAAAGATCTCTTTATAACATTTTTTTTTTCTTAATTTATTAGAGCGAATTAACTTTACAGTTGATATAAACTGAAAACTTGAAAGAAATGTTTGTGTGTTTAGGTTTTTTTTTTTTTTTTTTTACTGTAAGTATGTTTGAACAAACACTTTTACACGTTTATAATTATTATTTTTGATTAAGCGGCAAAAGGCCCTTATCTTGACAATTTTTGATGAATTTGCATACGGAGACCATAGACAACCCAATTACGCAGTCAAATTAGAAATCAATCGTTTACTGATAGGTATTTATTTCATTGAGGCAAGGCAGTTTTCTCACAAATAAATCCTATATCATTATAATGAATCACTAAACACAAGACATACAACAAAAAATTAAAATTATAATAATTTCCAACAACATTTTCATGCCCACATTGCATCGGCGGCGGCGGCGCGCGGCGGCGGCGCGCGGCGGCGGCGCGGCGGCGGCGGCGGCGATTACACAATAATATTATTTACATTTTGTCCACAATGATTACTGTTTGTCACACTGTGCACTTTATGTTTTATAAAATGTTTAAGAGCGTTTATACCTTATGAGTGGCAACGTCGCAATTTAGTGTCATATTTCGTGGTTTTCAATTTTTATCATTTAATCAGAGCTATATTTTAAAAATCTGTTTAATTAACTTTTTAGAATTATGTGAAAACTGTGTAGAAGGTAAGAAATCGTGGCGTTAACAGTTCTATTTATATGCAAATAATACATTGGAAACTCGCAGGGCGTTATTTTCATTGTAAAATAACTGTAAGCATTACGGTTACTTACTTTTTAAACACTTTGACGTAATTCTAAAAAGTGAATTAAACAGATTTTTAAAATATAGCTCCGATTAAATGATAAAAATTGAAAACCTCGAAAGACACTAAATTGCGACGTTGCCACTCATAAGGTATAAACGCTCTTAACACACAAATTCGGCTCTCGTATTGTCATGAAGTTAAACGTTCGTGTTACATCGCTGATTATTATTTTCGAGAGTCCCTTTAATCATTAAATTTATGAGTTATGTTAAATGAGTGAGCTTGAGGTTAAGCAATATTAATGGATTCAGCGTTTTATTGTTATTATAATTTTGGTTTTCTTCCATTTTTTTCTTATTACTTACGAAGGTTTTGCTTTTTTTATCTCACTTGGTTTATATAATAATCTAATTAATCTATAAAATAAACAAGCACTGTTATGTAATAGAACCATCCAATAATGCTAATACTTGGAAGTAACACTTGTTTAATGGATTTATTAATAGTAATTGTTCATAATCTGTCTGTTATTTATGACTGATCTGCAACACACTGAAAGTTGATTCGATAAAGCAACGAAAATATAGGCATTTATGATGTTTGAACTGAAGCAACTAAATACAACGATTGTGTAGCTTAATATTAGTATAATAATGTGGATCAAGGATATTACGAAAAATCCTTAAAAGGAAATATGGATCTAAATTATGTTTACTGATAAATATTTTATTTTGCCCAAACAACTAAGTTAATATGAAACGAATTCTGCGACACAATGTTATTATAATTTTTATTATTTTGAAAAGCATTGTAAAATACCATATTTTATTGCATTTTAATAGCCACTTCTTCTTTAAAAATAAAAACAAAATAATCATTTAATTCTCTTTTATCTGAAGCGGCACCTATAAAAATTAAAACAAATATTGAGTCATTCTACCCGATTTGAGGACAAAATTTTTATTGCGCATTATATTCGATACAATTCAAAGTTCAATCGATGCATAAAATACGAAAATCGGACAATCGTAATATTTAGTGTGCATAAATTTAGCATATTTTAACTAAATGTCATAATATTGTCTACGGGGGGCATCTGTGAACAACTAGACACATTTCAGACTGCCAATAAAGTTATTACGGTTTCAAAAAATGGACAAATTTATGTAGGTTGATCGCATATTAAGTAGATTAAAGCCAAAAGTGTTGGTAATGTTACCCATTACCTCAAAGGTCAACAAAATACTAAAGCAATTAATAAAATTCACGGTTTTTGTACGTCATAAATTAACGAATTTATATATTACAGCCATGGTTTCGATTGTAATCTGACCAAAGCATTTTATGTGATTCTAATTTTAAGAAGCTGCTTTTAATTTTTGAACCGTTCAGTGTGAATTAATTATATACATTTTATTTTGTTTTATATGTATCGATATTTCGTTTGTGAATAGTATAAGTAACGGAGTTTCCAATAATTAGCTTCCCTGTGGTGACGCTGCTGTGATAGGCGATAATTTTTTAATCGATTTATGAAATTAGTTTTTTATTACCTACATTTCGTATTTTATTTTGTCTACGCAACTTGCGTTAAAACACCACTGGGTGTCTCATAAAATCTTTGTTTATAATTTTGCTGGGCGTTTTATTTTGTTTGTTCTTTTCAACAATAGTTATAAAGGTACTTTTATACTCACACTTACACCAAACTAAATCCAACATTATACATTTAAAAGAGATGTTTTTCAAAAAAAAATATTGACTCCATACAAATACTACGTACTGATTATTCATGTCCGATAATCCACCAGAACAAACGGTTAGGGAGATGGATACTTAATTATGGGCATTGTGTGTAGGTAGCAGCCTGATTACAAGTAATTAATAGTAAAACGTAGGTATAAACTTTTGTCATTATTTGAAATTGCAAGATTTTCCTCACACTTTGTTCTTCTCCAAAATTTAAACAATCTACCTTCACTTAATTCCATCCAGCTTAGTAATACACAAGAATGTTCCAACAAAACTATCAGAGATTTGATCTAAGGCAGCGCAGGAGTGGAATTTAGGGAATCCTATGGTCCACCACAAATATATGGGATCTGTCACTGGCTGTAGATAGAGGAACAATGCCGTATCGAACCTAGCATTTTAAATAGGAAATACTTTAGTTAAAGTGTATGAAGGCAGTATGGGTATGTTGGAATGGTGGCTGATATGAAATGTAAATATGCATAGAATATAATAATAATAATATAATAAATAAGAGACAACATTCACACAAGGTCTTCAGGTCCCGAACTAGGCAGAGCCTGTACTACGGTAACCTGATGACTGATATACATACTTATATACATATACACACCCAGACACAGGTCAAACAGACATGTTCATGCACACAAATGTTTGACTTGTCCGGGGATCGAACCCGGGACCAGCGGCTCAGAAGGCAGGGTCGCTACGAACTGCGCCAACCAGTCAGTATATATACTATTTTATGTTGTTGTTATTTTGCTGTTTGTATTAGCACCGGCGATTTCGTGTGAAAAGAAATAAAAACCGGCCAAGTCAGACTCGCACACGAAGGGCACCGTACCACAAGACAAAAAACGCCGGACAAAACACCGTTTCTTGTATGAAGACTTACTTTTATTTTTAACTGTATTTTGTTTTTATTATAGCGGCAACTGATATACACACTCTGTGAAAATTTCAACTGTCTACCTATTACGGCTCATGAGATACAGCCTGCTGACACACAGACGGACGGACGGATGGACAGACAGTGGAGGCTTAGTAATAGGGTCCCGTTTGCACCTTGGGTATAATCCTAAAATTTGGTTTATTCCCATAGAAACACATTATGAATCAATACTCAGTTACATGCCATTAGTTTCTACGCATTTAATTTGTTTAATGTTACTGGGAATTGAAGTTATGTCATGAATTGGAACAATTAGAACGAAAGAAAGAAATAAAAATGCGTAAATTGAGGCTTGTATGCGTTGCGGAGAAAAACTTAGAAGGGATGCAAGGAATAAATACTAAGGTAAAGGTACCTACTAAGGATAGGTAAGGTAAGGCAACTGGGTCAGCCCATCGCTGATCTGACACAATTTTACTATGGCCTCCTTCAAGAGGAAAAATGAGTTTCTGTTCTGTTTAATAAGGGATAATAGTCAAAATGATGGTAGTCGTACCTTCTCTCGTTATGACTTTGATCTATCTAAACGGTGCTAACACCAAATCTTAGTTGGTTGGTAAATCAAACAAAAAGCATATTTCTTTGACCTTGCAGAAAATTCAATTAAACTAATGATTTACACCACTCATCTCCGTATAAAATTATTAAAATATTCTCGACCTATCTATAAATAATTTACACAAACATTATATTTCCTTATCTAACCAGCCTATAAAGAGCAATCGCCCAACGCCGATCAGATAGCTGTGCGATGCGCGCGCGCACCTAAACACGCCTATCGTGATCCTAGCGCCACCTAGCGCAGAGTTATCGCCAAGATTTATTCGGCGCACACGCTTAGATGTTTTGTTGTGTCTAATTTTGGTCCTGCAGATTTAAAGATGTCCTTTTATTTTATAGGTTTGAGATAACATTACCTACCATATAGAAACAACCAATGCATAAGCAATAATGTTATGATGGCCCAGTCGTTTTAAGGCTTCGCCGCTCGGGTTCACTTAAGGACAAGTACCAATGTGACTTTTTCAATTTAATATGTACTTTCAAAGTTCATCTTAGATGTCACTGACATTGGTGAAGGAAAACATCGTGAGGTAACCTAGACTTATAAACAAGTATCATGAAATCGCCAAACCACCTTTAGCATGCGTGGTGATTCATTCTCGTGCCTGCTTCGCATGGAAAGAAGCCCTTGCCTGCAGTGGGGCAGTGACAGGCCTGTATTATTATATTAGGTACCTAAGCACTTCGAAGGCATTTGTAAAGCAGGTTTGATACCCTTCTCATCAAATCACAGGCTACGATAATATTCCAAACCAAAACCACCATTGTCGATCAACACCCCGTAAACATTCACTTTTAAACGCCGCTTGCGTGACTTCTACAACTCGTGGAGGACAAATTGGATGACAGTCCTTGAAGTCCTGGGTTTGATACTAGAATAAGAATAAGAATAATTTATTTGCAGAAAATATAGGTGTTACCAGTTGTAAAAGTTGGTGGTTAATGTACAGTCCATATTTTGCCTGTTTAGGGCATGCAAATTAGTGTTACATGAATAGGTACATAGGTAGAGTACTTATTTTAATAAGATATACAAAATATACACCTATGTTCTAATACAATTTCTAAATCAAGATAAATTTAAGTTACAATAATATATAAAAACACAACAAAACTTAAAACCTATTAAAAATAACATGTTGTCTTTAGATAACATAAATTATTTATTAGAATAAACACATGCCACAAAACTATAGGAAACTAAGAATATTTTTTTTTCTTTATGTTGCAGAAATTCTTGTAAACTATAAAAACAATTTTCTATCAACCATCTACGCAGTTTAATTTTAAAATATTTAAATGGCAGTTCCCTTATGGTCTTTGGTAATTTGTTAAATATTGTAATGCACATAATATATGATAAACATTTTTTTTACTTAAAGTTGTATTACAAAAAGGAACTAAAATCTTTGTTGCATCTCTTGGTCTCTGTTTGGTGTAATTGTCACCTTTGAATCTATAGAATTCATTATGTTTCCTCACAAACACCGATACCTCAAACAAATACATGCCGGTCAAGGTCAATAGTTTCAGTTTTTTGAATAAAGGCCTACAAGATTCAAGTGGACCGACACCGCATATAGCTCTTACACATTTCTTTTGTACAATAAAAGTCTTATCATTGTCTGTTGAATTGCCCCATATTATTAGTCCGTATCTTAATAGTGATTCAACATACCCACTATATGCTATGCGGGCGGTTTTTTCGTCTGATACAATACGAAGTTTCCTTAATGCATACACAAATCTATTTAGTTTACTGCATACGTTGTTAATGTGGAGTTTCCAATTACAAAATTTATCTAGACTTATACCTAAGAATTTAATACTTTCTGTTTCTTCTATGTTTTTGTCATTTATTTTAATGTTAATACTGTCGGAGAGTTTGCTTTTGTACGTATGAAATTTAATGAATTTTGTTTTAGATATAAATTTACACATAGGTTATTAGATTCAAGCCATTTTATTACGGATTGTATAGCTTCGTGTATTTTATTTTCATGGGTTGAATTGTTAGTGTTATTAGGCACTATAACGGAAATATCATCAGCGAATAGGACACTATCATAATTTATTGAATCTGGTAAGTCATTTATATACAGTAAGAATAGCAAGGGGCCTAACACGCTCCCTTGTGGTACGCCATATTTGTTTAGTCTAGAGGAGGATCTGTAAACAGTGGATTCAAGATCTACATTTAAATTAGTGACTTCAACACATTGCTTTCGGCCTGTTAAAAAACTTTTTATCCAATCTAGAGCGACACCACGGATACCATACGTTTCACATTTCGTTTAGTAAGATGGTATGATCCACAAAATCAAATGCCTTACTCATATCAAAAAACACTACAGCAACCTTAATTTTATCGTCTAGATATTCTGTGATCTTTTTAATTAGGGTAAATGCTGCTAAAGATGTCGATTTATTATGCTGAAAACCGTTTTGTTCCTGTTTTAGAATGCTATGCTTATCTAAGAAACTTATTAATCGGTTGTAGAATATCTTTTCAAAGATTTTGGATAACACAGGAACAAGTGTAATAGGGCGATAGTTATTTGGCTCTTTTCGATCACCTTTTTTGAATAAAGGCTTAACTATAGAATACTTCAAATTCTCTGGAAATATTCCTTGTGACAATGAATTTTCTATACTATGGTTAAGAACAGGAGCTATGACATGAGCACTTACTTTAATAATCCGTGTGGAGATGGAATCATAACCTACAGCGTTGGTGTCATTTAATGATTTTATTGTATTAATGATTTCTTGCACTGTGGTTGGTCTGAGAAAAATCGAATTATCATTCGAGTCAGGCAGAGTTATTGGGTTATTTTGCTTAAAAATTCCTGGTATTAGCAGCCTTGAATCTGTATTTCTGTTAATTGCAATGGACTCAACCCTTTTTTTTTTTTTTTTTGTGGATGGGAAATCATCAAATGACCCCTCCCGCTCTGGGTGGAGCAGAAGGGAGTGTCAGACTCTTACTGACTAAAACCCACCCGTGTTCCTTCCTTGGCCCTTTGTGGCATGCCCTATGGCTCACCCCTTACATAACAGGAATACCTATACAGACGGTGAATACAGATACAGATTCCATCATGATAATAGTTGGGCACCTATATGTTTATGGTCTTAACTCCAAAGGATATGTCTAACAGCTTGCTTGATCGTGTTCAATGTTTATATTTCTCAAACAATGCCAATCTTGCCAACCAGATCACTATTGCGACACGCTGTATAAGATCATGCCTTCAACAAAAAACAAATGAACACAATTCCCTTCTAACTCAAATATCAGATGGTCCTGATATAGCTGACCTTTGTCATGGAGGTACATCCGTAATGATATCTTGGGCATCGGTGAAGGATTCTTTTGTTTATAGATGGTCTAGTTTTTGAGATATTAGATCATTGAGGCGAGCATTACCTCGTCTACTTTGCAAACATTTTGCCATAGTTTTGCTCATAGGAGCCAATTCTTTTCTCAGATAAAAAAATTTTACTAAAGAATTATCTTACATCCAAGGTCAGTCTCCACGACGCTAATCAAAAGGAACGGGTTACTAGCTCAAACTACCAAAGTATTGCTAGAATGTCACATCAGGCCTAATTATGATTACGCCATACGCCTCCGGGCGATCCACACAATGGTGACACCCGGGTTGGTGTCACCATTGTGTGGATCGCCCGGAGGACACGGTGGAGCATACGGTGGAGGTCTGCCCGGCTTGGGCGGAGCACCGCCGTGTCCTCGTGCAGGCGATTGGCGGTGGCGATCTCTCGCGTCCGGCCCTGGTCCAGGCCATGGTACGGAGCGAGAGGGGTTGGGAAGCCGTCACCTCCTTCTGCGAAGCAGTAATGCTCGCGAAGGAGGAGGTGGAACGCGTGAGGGAGAGGCAAATTCGCGCCCTCACGCCCCTAGCCGCCGCAGGAGACGCCCTGGGCGTCGGGAATCGCTAGCTGATTCCCGGCCATCGTAGGCGCGGGCTTGCGAACGGCCAGCAATGGGCAGCTCACCGTTCGATAAGGACCAGGCCCGGGTCGATGGCGCATTGTTTACCACGCGCGCCTCGAAGAGATGTCAGCATCAATGACGGGGTCCGCTAGGGCCGATGCCTGCCAGGGTTGCGGGAAAGTCCGAGAGGAATACCGTGGCCCCTGGTACAGGCAACTGAAAGAACACGGGTGGGTTTTAGTCAGTAAGAGTCTGACACGCTCTCCCGCTCTGCCCAGAGCGGGAGAAGTTATTTGATGATTTCCCATCCTCAAAAAAAAGGCCTAATTATGAAGGATATTGTTAGAAGAACTCCCTATCTTACATTGTTACGGCTCCTGGGGATTAGAAGTAGTAGTATTTAAAAAAAAAATACTATGAATGTCTTGCTTAACTCATTCTAACTTAAACTGCTGGCCCATTCGATCTCTCTGTTATATGGAGGTACTAAGAGGCTTGGCTTGGGTTTGCGGCTCATCACCGGTCACTATGGTGTACGTATGTACCTACCCCGTGGCGGTAACCATCTTCCATCAGGTTGTCCGCCTTGGCCAGCTTACAAACTAGATCCTTTGCCTACCAAATAAAAACGTAAATACATTCACTGACATACGACCCCCACTACGCACATTCTACATCGCTGGGGTTAAGTAGAGGACGAAAGTTTGTACGGAGGTTCGTTGTTTTTGTCAATTGGGATATCCCGTCGGGCACAAGGCTTGTCTACTTAATAAAAATCTTAAATTCATTAACCTACTGACAGACAACGCACAGTCTCAACTCCTGGGTATAAAAGAATGAAATTTTACCCAAGGATTCATTATAATAATGAAGGTGAGCACCAAGGAAGATTTTTTTGAAAAGTCACCCCCTAGTGGAGTTAAATACCGGGTGAACGTTTTTATGGAAATGCGTCAAGTTTGCCGATGATAAATCCTATCATACGGCTTGTTTTTAGGGTTCCGTACCCAAAGAGTGCCAAATACTAAGTGCTATTACTAAGCCTGTCCGTCCGTCTGTTTGTCTGCGGGCTGTATCTCACGAACCGTAATAGGTAGATAGTTGAAGTTTTCACAGATTGTGTGTTTCTATTGCCGCGATAAGAACAAATAAAGTTAAAAATGAATGGGGTTCCCCAAACAAGAAACGTGTTTAAAAAAAAAGTGAAGTGTTAAAAATATAGTACTTATACCAAGAACTTCATACTCTCTCTCTCTCTCTGTTTTTGTTTTATTGTACATTTTCCACCAGATCTAACTCCAAAAGCACATATTAATTAAGTCGAACCGGACATAAAATAGATCACGTGAAACAGATGAGAATCGAAATGTTAAGGACACAGCGATGCTCGATAAGACGTTTTTAATGAAATCCTTATATAGCAGAATGACTTTGTTTGTTGAATATGCATGTGTTTATCTGGGCTTTGTGAACAATCAGTTTGTTCCTTTTCGATTAGAACAGTTAGATGCATTTGTTTGGGTTTAGATTTAGATTAAAAAGACAAAAAAGTTGTTATTGTACCTATTCTCACTTTGTGATTTACTTTAACTTACCTGTTTCATAGATTTTTGGATAAAATTTTCACCTTTTTTTATTTTTTTACTTGAAGAATAATCCAGGTATCCATGGCAGAGAGAAGAATAGCTGGTTGGTCGACTTAAACAACTTTATTATCGAGTGTGACCCGCAGGCCCATAGTCCCTGGAAGGTACCACGGATATTTTATACCCGTAGTCCTTCCGAGAATTAAAATTCTAACTAAGTCTTAATACAGTCAAAGGCAAATAAATAACTAAAGAATCACAGGATGAAAAAATCAAGAATATATTTGACCGTACCTGAAAAAAGACACCGAGTATTTTTAAACCCGTAAAAATACAAGAAATCGTAGCATAAGATTGTTTTAAACCATTGTATAACGACAAAGTCAAAAACTTACAAAAGTTAACACCCTAGGTATAATAAAAATGAAAAGCTCGACACAACCTTAGAAAGCTATGACAAATGATGAGTAGGGCAATTCTCAGCAGTGTCAATAACTACAAATAATAATAATAAATATCAAAAGTTCACAACACAACACAAACCCACATACCTATAGATGAAAGCGTGAAGAAAATAACACATTAATAAATCACTCATCCACGTACCATCAAAGATATTTTGCTTATTTCATCAATTCAACTAAATCCCTTTTAACTAATAGCGACACGAGTATTAAACAAAGTTGTCCAAACAAGAAGTTTTCACCAGCTTTCGTTGCCGACAAAGTACTTGAAATATGTACCCTTATTATTAATGTCGAACGTATAATAAATTAGTTTTGTTTCTTAGGCGAAAAAAAATGTCATTATTAGAAACCGGTCAGAAATTTGAGTCCATTTAGGCTCGATTAAAAGGTCCCGTATACTAGCTTTTTATGTTTGTGATTTTCGTCAACATCACCATTTCAGCCGAAAGACGTCCACTGCTGAACATAATAATATGCCTCCCCCAAACATCACCACTTCGACGTTATCGTGATTCTTGCATTCAGCGGATCCCAGCGGCCTCATAATCATTGGTCCACCTTGTGGGAGGCCTTCTAACGCTACGTCTTCCGGTACGGGGTCGCCACTCTAGAACCTTTCGGCCTCATCGGCTATCTGTTCTGCGAGCAATGTGCCCTGCCCACTGCCGTTTAGTTTAGGCAATTCTTCAGGCACCAACCATTCAGATTTTAGTAAGAGTTTAAACTTTTAAAATCGTAGCTGAAAATCGGCCTATCAAAATCATTGTAATTCAGGATGAAAAAAGAATAGGTATCATAATAATTTATCATGATAAGTAAACAAACTTTGTGATCACAACCCCTTATTGATAGCAGAAAAAAAACACTATTACTTTAATCTAATTAAATCTGAAATTAGACACCAAAATAACGAAAACAATCAATTTGTTTAAAAAATATATATTTAAAATAATTATTATTATTATCTAGCTTTCATCATATCGTCACAAAACTGACGTCTACCTACAGAACCTTAAAAAAATCCCTGGATATAGATGTAACTCTGTGTTCTGTCATTCATTTAGGTATCTGTAATCAATAATGTTGATTATATGTTATACATGTAAGTATGTAAAGTTCATTATGCATGTATGTATTTTGGTAATGCTCTGTCTAATATTTTGGTTGTGCGAGGAGGTTGGTTATAGTAGATTTAAAGAGACAGAGAATCAACTTGGCGCGGTCATTAGAAACGTTTTATATTATAATACACAAGCACACATTAAACTATTGGCAAATAGCTGCCCACGACTTAGACTGCGATCCAGGTTGAAAAGTAGCCAATGTCCTTCTCCAGATCCCAAGCTACCTATCTATCAAAGGACGATGCCACGAAATATATGGAAGCTGGTACCCACTCCGATATGAGTGATATATCAGTAGAAAGTTATTAAGATTTAGTACATGAATTCTAATGACCCTTGTCTTGATTCCTTGTCCGATCTGAGTAATACAGGGTGGAAGTTGAAACAGGGCCGGAAGGGAAGCTACCTTAACCATTGTAGCTACAGAAAAACGTTCTTGGGAGACTGTCCTTAACTTCTTGAGTAATTGCATTCACAGATTTTGGAAAAAAATATATAGTCCTCCAGACCGTATTTCGGCCACGGCGGCCAATCTCAACGAAGAGTAGCCTTCGGCGCGGGAGGTATTACTCTGCACAAGTATGTACGCAGACACAGGTGCACTCTCTCTTCTCTCACTTTCATAGTCCGATGGGACGGCAATCCGACACGACCGGAGAGAGATCAGGCGCAGGAGCAACGCCTTAACGTGCTTTCCGAGGCACGGGGGTTTCACACCACCGACTTCTTTACTCCGGGCTGCCACTAAGAAATTCCTAATGGAAAAACCCAATAACATTTTGCCCTACCTAGGAATCGAAACCAGGTCCCCACGCTCAGCAGTCGCACTGGCAACCACGTGATCAACGGGGCAGTTAACGGGGCGGGAAAAATGTCAGTCTGCTAGAATAACGTTAATTCTTACATTTTGTTTCTATGTTGCCAATCGATGCAGTTTTGTATAAAGATTCAAAGACACCTACAGACCAACTGAGGTTAGAGTACTAGAAAAGTCAGAAATCGCATACATTTTTCCCATAGATACCTACATTTAGTAGTGATCGATCATTAGAGTACTAGAAAAAGAAAAGTTAGAAATAGCATACATATTTTCCCATAGTAGTGAACGATCATCTTATCCACGATCTTTTACTACCTTTGCTATTAATTATTAAAAGAAAGGCGTAATGTTGTGTATGTAATGTATCCATTCATCATCTGGCTAGCCTTATAACAACTACGTAAGGGTCATATTCCAATCTAACTGGATGCAATTGAAAATCAGTATTCTACATGGAGCGACTGCCTATCTTACTTCTGCAACCCAGGCACTGGGTGACATTAACCCATTAGTAAGACTGGTTATCAGACTTTTGGTATTCTGACTACCCGTAACGATTGTCCAAGATCTACGAATGACATCTGGACCCAACGGCTTCCACGCAGGGAGGTGTGTCGATATGTAATAGATGGTCACCCATCTCCGAATTGACCAGCCCGCGGTAAGTGTAGCTTAACCTTCGATCGATAGCTGTGCGGCTGTAATTAATTAGCCACGAACCTTAGATAAATGTACGAGTATAAGTACCTACATTTATTTAAGGTGTAAGTGTATTCATCCGTTAAAATAAAACATTTTTCATTCTTCGTCTAATATGACATCTAGCAGCATCAAGGCAGGCATCTGGCATGCGTGGGGTACGATAGGTACCAAGCAATTGATAATATATGAGTACAAATACCTGTCTGTGTACCCAGTGCGTCTTCCAGTTAAGCTTGTGTGTACTATTGCTATCATTATTATTTCATAGCATGTTTCCCCCAACCTTTTTGTGTTTTTGTTATTTTTTGCGTCATGTTTACCGCAAATAAACGCATTTTCTTTTCTTTCTTTCTTTATTTCAGATGTTAGAATGGTACTTTCTACTTTCATGTCGTGACTGGATGCGACCACGTAAGAGACAAGTATTTGTACTAATCCCGTAATCAGGTACATCTTCCAGTGTATTTTCCCTTTAAACTTCTATTGGATACTTATAAAATTGCGGTAATGTTGGTTGCAGAGAGATCTTGTCAGCTTTATTTAGTATGCTTCCAAATAGATAACTTGTTCTAACTCTTCTACTATTCAAACGAAACAGGTAACAAAATCTAAGCGATAGCGCCGGAGTCAACAAGAAAAAGTGTAACCGGAGTCCAGAATGCGAATACCTAAAGTCGCAGAATAGTAGCGGAGCGTAGTCACACACGATACAAACGATCGACTGACTTTTTTTTCCAACCATTGTATCATAACATTGGTTTAATTTCAGCCCAGTATCGGATCAGCACGGCTTCACCTAAACAACTCGCCGCCAAGCCAGCAGTACGAGTATGAATGAAGTTTCATGGCGATGGCCATTCGGTGCCAAGCTGAAATGCTGCAAGTTTTTACTGACGACACTGCTTACCGATAGAATCCCAAGATTTACAGTTAGAAGGAGAGGGGAGGGGGGTGAACCCATGATCGCTTACTGGGTAGGGCTACGCATTCCTAATGATGCTCAAAAGGGCAGTGAATTATGGAATATCTAAAAAAAAACTTATTTTTGTATTGCTTAAGCTGACATCTTTGGTAGAGAGACTGAATGTACAAGGATTTGGAATTAGGCACCATAGTAACTTCTATTCAGTTTAAACTGAGTTATCTAATGGTGTTAAAGGTAACAGATAGTTACTTTCGCATTTATTTAAAGTATGGATTTAATATGCATACTCTATTCAGCCAAAAAACGCGTTTTCATTATTAAACAATAAAACGTCCTAGAGTAATGCCATCCTTAACAAATTTTTGTACTTTTCTCTATATAGTTTTGCGTCATTCTTATTATTTGGCTGTTAAATAATAATAATATAATAATAATAATCTTTATTTTTTCTCTTCGTAAAAGTTCACAATAGAAACAAGTTTAACATTTAGACAAAAGTATAAAATATGATCCTTTGTGAGAGACTGGCGTCCATACTAGGATACCCTGTGTGACGGATCACCAGGCTCTCACCCCGAACTAACCTAAATAACATTAACATTACAACGGTAAATTTTTAACTCTAGTCATTTTATGAAGGGAAAAAAAACATACATGTATAAATTTAATGAGTTAACCAAAATAAATAAAAAAACAAGAATAGAATAATAAAAAATTTGTTATAGTGTGTATGTGTAGTGTGTGTAGTGTGCATGTGTGGTGTGATGTGTGCGGAGATGTAGACTAATGCTGTGAGTGTAGATGTGTAGGCTGATTGTTACAGTCAAGTACCCGAAATTATTAAATAAATTATGAAGGAACTATGAGTAGCTGCTCAGTGCCATCATAGTCCAATTTTTGTAACAAGGCTGAGAGTGTTTTCTTGCAACGCTGTTTGGGGAGGGCATAAATTGATAAAATTCCGTTAATTTTATTATACAAATAATTTCCAAGAAAACTGAAATGTCGACGGGAAAAAGCAGTATGGAACCGAGTAGTGGGACAAACTGCGTGTTTACGTCGCTTACCTTCAAAAAGAGTAGGATTATAGGTAAGAAGAGAATGTTTGCGCAAGATAGTATTTAAAATGAAAATTTGACGTACAGTTAACAGTCCGGTTCGCTCATAAAGTCCTCTGGTGGGAAATAAGAAAGGCAGGAAATTGGTGACCTTTAGAACGGCCCTTTGTGCACGTTCCATCCGGAGCATTGATGTTTTTGTCGCACCACCCCATACAGTTATGCAGTACGAGAGTAACGATTGGCATAACGCAAGATAGACCGATCGCAATAAGCCAGTGTCTGCAACATGACGAAGATTTTTAAATACAAATATTAGTTTACGGATTCTAGTGGAAAGAGCATCTATGTGCGGGTGAAAACTTAGAGTGCTATCTAGCCCTGCAGTGGTCGCGCCCCTAAAAGTTTCATGAGTGGTCGCGTGGACTACATAGGTACGTAATCCATATACAAATTGTAAAAAAACAAAAGATTTATTCATAAACTTTTATTAATTAAATAAAAATAGAATCAGCACAGTTTTCTCTTTTTAAACATAATTATCACAATTAAATCACAACCTCTGTGTTACAAATAATCAACATAATAAAAAATCTTCTCTAAAATGGCACAAAAATCACATGGATTGTTCTAATTAACATCACAATTTATAAAAATAGTTATATTTATATCTAAATGTTGTTTTCTGCACAGGACAGACACATAATCTTTAAATGATCTCCACATACAAACTTACTGCACTTGGTGCACATCTTTCTAGTACTTTTGTTGCGCGCTCTTCCACAGTCATGGCAACGGCGCACAACATTGCTCGATGCACCTTGTGAGGTAGTGGGTTGAGTTTCTGCATACGTAATACCAAGAAAATCTTTGATTTTGATTGTGAGTGTTCTTGGCAACGTTTTATTTTCCAGTCTCTTCTGCGCTAGTGGTTTCATCCATGCCAGAGACAAGTCAATAAGGGACTCACGTCGGCTGACATGCTCATAATTTCTGTTTGCCGTGTAAATGCACAATGCATTGAGTGCACTCAAATTCAGCAAGCGGAAGAAAATTGTAAGAGGCCATCTTCTTGAGTTTCTCGCTACATCATACATGGAACACATTTTATCCACCAGGTCGACTCCATTCTTAGTCCTATTGTAGTAAGTTATAACTTCTGGCTTTAAAACTCCGTGCGTCGGCGACGTTGCTGAGGTGGATTATCTTCTTCAGAACTTTCGTCAGATCCCTCACCTGGTATATCTTGCTCTTGCTCAGATTCCGATTGATGGTCTTCCTCTTCTAAATTATCAACTTCTTCGTCGGAGCTCGATTCAGCTTCATAAACATCATTTACGACATCAACTTCAGCCAGCCACGACTCAATTAGTGAATCACGTGCATTGTCCATTTTTTGTCTAAAAACAAACATCATATTACAATAATCTAACAAAACAGAACAAAATAAAGTATTATTTATCTAAAATAAACGAAAACACAATAATTCAATGTAAAAAAAATACTCACGTAATTGGTCGCGCGGATTACAATTGTAGTCCACGCACTTTACTGAGCTCCTGTGACACAACCGCGCGAGTCCCGACGCTTGCGCTGCACTGAGTGCGTCGCTCAATCATTCATTTGAAAGTACCTGGAGGCGCCACAAGTTAACGCAAATCGATTGTTGGAAATTATCGATTTTGTATAGGTGGATTACACATGTAGTCCATGCGACCACTCCAGGGCTAGCATGACGCCCAGATACTTTATTGAATCGGTTTTATGAAGTTGGGGATATAAGCAATGAGTACTATGAGACAAAATGCACGCGGATGAATGAGCTGTAATTTTGAAATTATCTAGTGAATAAGTGGGTTTTTTTATGTAGAAAGAAATAAACTTTGTTTTGTCTACATTGAGAGCGAGTCTATTATCAGCTAGCCAGGACAACACCAAATTCAACCCCATCTGTGCACAACTGTAAACTTCGGGCCAGGTGTTGGCGTCAAACAAAAGCGCTGTGTCATCAGCGAAAGTTATGATCCTTCCGCTGGGCATCTTGAGCTCACAGAGGTCGTTGATAAAAGTCAGAAATAAAGGGGGACCGAGGATACTGCCCTGTGGGACGCCGTGCACGACAGGAAGACACTACTACTGGTCCACTCGTCTACTTTAACTCTCTGGTATCGGTTGGTGAGGTAGTCGGAAAAAAGCTTCAGTTATGCATCCCTCACTCCAATGCTCTCCAGCTTCCTTATCAACAGTGGGATGGAGACTGTGTCGAAGGCCTTGGCAAGGTCCATAAAGATTACAATAACCTTTTTGTTTTCGTCAAGTTTTTCAGTAACAAACTTAGTTAAGTCATTAAATATAAGTCATGAAAGTTGATATTCATAAATTCACCGTCCATTTTTTCGTAATTTAAGCGTTTAGTTATTTTAAAGGTTTTGTTTTGAGGTTTACTAAAATCCAAGATAAGGATGACATAAATGCATTCTTATCAAATTCCCTTTGTGTTTACGATATTAATTGATACGACGATGATATTAATCTAATTACTGTAGGTCAAAAAGAATTCACGGATAAAAAATGTTAATGGCCTGTAACATTTTATTAAACCCTTCATTTTTGCATGCTAGGTTCTATCCTAGCTGAACATGTTTGAGTCATTCTAATTACATTAACACAATTGTGTAGTTACTATGTTTTATGCAAAAAAATATTTACTATTTAATGTATGAATGACGTCACGCTGAACTAGCGGCTCGAGGGCTGCGTCAACGTCCATGTTCGAAGTCAACAGTATAGAGGTGTGAGGAACAGGGTGTAAAGTTCACTCATACCTCCATAGAAAAGGGAAGATCCTCCGACCTGACGGGTGTGTGTCTGGTGGGCAACTGCCCGACGATTGATGTCGGGAAGTTGTAAAGTTGCGCGGTCAATTCAGTCGATGCAGGATTTTGCGTGACGTCAGGATGATGCGTAGCTCGCTCGTGTAGATACTGCTACATACTTGAAATCATTTTTGGCTCAAAATGGCATTGACATTCTATTTACACTGACTAGAAATCTTAGCAACATGATCTTATATCCCAAACATAATACACTTAATACTACTGCACAATCTTCACTATACAAGTTCACCATCAAACCAGTTTGATCGCGAAAGAGCGGCGTCAAAGATTAATTACACAAATCAAAGATTAGTTATGTTAGGTCAGTCTACGGTCGTCGTGCGGTGTTCCGCAGGGCTCGGTCCTAGGCCCGCTCCTGTGGAACATCGGTTACGACTGGTGCTGAGGGGCGAGCTCCAACCGGGCGTAGACCTGACGTGTTATGCTGATGACACGCTGGTCACTGCCCGGGGGAGCTCACACAGGGAGGTAGCGTTGCTGGCAACGGCTGCGGTCTCACAGGTGGTGGGCCGCATACGCCACCTAGGCCTGGAGGTGGCCCTCAGCAAGTCCGAGGCCATGGTGTTTCATGGCCCCCGGCGGGCGCCACCGCCCGGCTCACACATCGTAGTCGGGGGGGCTCGGATCACTGTCGAGTCCACCATGAAGTATTGGATATAGGATTGGTGCTCGACAGCCGGTGGGACTTCGGGCCCTACTTATGAAGGCTGGCGCCCAAGTTGCTGGGCGTGGCTGGCGCTCTCGCAACGCTGCTTTCCAATCGGGGGGGCCTGAGCGCCACCTGTAGGCGGCTCTACGTGGGGATCGTGCGATCGTGCGATCGGCCCTATGTGGGCCTCTGACCTGACGGCCAGCAGCATCGCTGTTTTGCGAAAGCCACAGAGAGCGATGGCCGTAAGATTCATCAGGGGGTATCGCACGATCTCCTACGAGGCGGCTTGCGTATTGGCCGGATCCCCGCCCTGGGACCTCGAGGCGAAAGTACTCGCGTCATTTTATCGGTGGCGCGAGGAAGCGAGGGTGCGGGGCGAGGGACCGATGCAGCGACACACGGAGCTGCGTCGGTCTCAGCTTCAGTGACTTGTCGCTGTCGGCCGTAGTCGAGTCGATGGTCGGCAGCGACGAGTACTGGGATGCGGTGGTTTTCTTCTGCGAAACAGTAGTCTCGCAAAAGGAGGCTGCGTAAAGGGAGAGGGAGATCTCGTCCACTCACCCGGCCTGCAAAAGGCGCACCGGGCGTCGGCGGAGGGCGGACAACGCCCTCTTCCAGCCCCCCTAAATGGGTCCAGGGGCGACGGACTCGGGGACGTTCGTCGCCCCCAACACATCAGGACCCGAGGTGGCGGCGCGTAGTGTTCCACGCGCACCCCTCTTAGACGTCGCGGGGGGAGTCAAACACCTCACTCCCCCCCCCAGACCCGAATAGGACCGCAGTGGAGGGCCGGCACCAGTCGGGGGTTGCGAAAGGATCGTACGTTCCCGCGACCCCCGGCGTAGGTGTGAGATGGAACACCGGGGTGGTTTTTAGTCAGTAAGAGTCTGACAGACCCCGCTGCCCGCCCCAAGGCGGCGGACATCCATGAGGATTTTCGACCCCGTAAACAAAAAAAAATAAAGGTCGATCTACGGTCAAATAATGGTATTGACGGCAAAGTCACAGGTCAAAGTATCGGTACTTTAGTAGATTTACATAAAATGATGACAAAACATTAATAAAGGCCAGTTTAAAGTCTTGTAAGTCAGATTGATATGGTTTTGTAAATACGTAAGTACATTGAATTTTGTTAGAAAGGTGACGAATTTTTAAGCGGATTATTTTTTGCTATTAAACTTAAAATTGATGTTAGATGATGGAGATATTTTTTTAAATTAATCATTGGTCAAACAGCCTGTAAAGAAATGAGTGGCTCGACGAGTTTATACATATTTAGGTATCAACTAACTTTTCTCCGGTGTTTGCACGAGCTATATAAATATAGACGGGCTCACGTAAAGAGATTCAGCCAGCCAGCCAGTAAGATTGGACGCGGAATAAACTCATCGGGTCATCGAAGGTTCTTCAGTATTGTCACTCATGGACGCTCCTACCATTTTATCTAATGTTTTTGCTAAAAAGAAAGTTATGTAATTATGAGTCGAGAATGAGTATACTCGGGTTTGACCGATCAAATAAAATCCGCGGTTGGAGGCCCTGTTAAAGAATGCTCCAGACTGTCATTTAATAGAACCAGATGGAGAGAGATCGTGAGGCGGGCAACGACTACAGCTGTGACATGGACACAGTCGGTCGATTCTGTAGTAATCTCCTCATGAAAACTTAGATGAAATGTGCCGTCTATAGTGTCTATCCCTTTATTATTTTTTTTTGGTAGGAAATCATCAAATAACTTCTCCCTCTCCGGGCGGAGCGGGAGGGCGAGTCAGACTCTTACTGACTAAAACCCACCCGTGTTCCTTCATTTGCCTGTACCAGGGGCTACGGTAACCCTTTCGGACATTCCCGCGACCCTGGCAGATAGTGTCTATCCCTAGCATCAGCTGGAATGACAGCTCTCTTCAAGCAAGCTTTCACGGTGTAATTTTTACAGAATAGACCGGCTGTTCATCGTGACCACGACCGTTTTGACAAGAGCGCAGCGAAGAAAAAGCATGATGAGTACCTACCTAATATAATAACTTTTACATACTACATATTATTTTCATTGAAAAAGAAAATCAGTAACTGAAACTTTAACTTAGTCATATTCATTTGAGTATAGAGTAGTTATTTTTAATACTTAAAATATGTCTTGGGTATTTTTTGCAGCGGCTACTTTAGACCTCATAGAGGCACACACAACCAAGGCATTAAAATCTCCTTTAAACAACTCCACCCACTTTAATCTCTACGGAACCAATCAAGTCCATCTGAAGCCGAAGAAAGGACTTAATTACCTTATTGTCATCACTAACGTCTTTATTACAGAGATTGAGTGATGGTACCCTTGCCTTGTTATATTAGAACTATGGGAAATATCATACAAGCGATTGTAGATCATAAAACTATGAGGGCAGCAATGATTATTGTGTGATATTAAATGTTACAGTACTTTAGTTTTGTTATGAAGTAACTCCGTTAGAACGGGGTTTCTTTCACGCGTTCATTTGTTGTTTAAGTTTAGAGTTTATCTAGGTTATTATCTCGTTGGTCCTGTGGTCGCAAGCGCTAATTGTAGAGCATAAGGTCCTGGGTTCGATTCCCAGGTCGGGAAAAGTGTTATTCGGTTTTTCTGTCAGGAATTTCTCAGGAGCACAGAGTCTGGATTCATGCCCGGTTAATGGCAATAGGATCGCCTTCTCTCACATGGGACTTAGCATAATTGGCAAAATGTGGTTATATGTACTTATAAATTATAGGTACCTCTGCTAACCCTTCGCTGCTAAGAAGGTGTGTAATGTCACGTGTGTAGGTTTATCCAGATAAAGCTACATAATATACAGGGTTATTGGTTGTATGTCGACAATCCATTAAGGGAATGTAGGGGAGGTTATTTGCAACCATATTACCCCGTATGACCCTATACAAATGTCAACCATTTTCCAGTAATTTGACATTACATATTTTTTTGAAGTTATCTGAAGGGCAATTCCCGTATTTTTTAAGAACGTTCGCATTCTAATCTCAGTCTTAATATTTCAAAAATTGAATTGTGTTTACCTACATTTATAAAATTTGATTGTCGCTGAGATGAGATTGCGACTTGATTTTGAATGTTTTTAATTACGGGAATTGGCCTTCTGCACGGCAGAGACCGTGCTCTGTGATATGCTTGAGTCACGCATTATATCACGGTTTTTGTACCAACCTTTGATAAAAATGTGTAAGTCAAGCCTATCACAGTAGGCCGTGCTCGCCCCGCTGGTATCTTGTTGTATCTCGTTGGATAGCTGAGAAGTTTTACATATTTTTGGAATGTTCTGTTGATAATATCCATGTTTTTTTGCAGAAATCAACCATTTTAGTCAAATAACCTGCTCAAAAGGATTAAAATTGTGTGCTCTGATTAAAAAAAAAACATTTAAGATAATTGTCCTTTAATGGTTGATTAAGTACCTATTATGTATTAAAGTAGAAACAGAAAAAAATTACAAAATTAAATGCATTATTTTTTTTTTTAATTTTCATAGTTGTATACCGCCAAAAAAATATAAAATGTCATATTACTCGGAAATGGTTGACATTTGCATAGGGGTCATATGGGATCATTTGGTTGCAAATAACCTCCCCTACATCCCCTTAATGGATTGCCGACATATTACCAATAACCCTGTATATGGTTGTTTCCAGATTGAAACGAGCTTGGTTGTCACAGTTTAATTGATCGTAAACAAAGTTTTTTAGGCTCAACATTATTCTTTATTAGTATCAAGTCATCATCTGCGTGCCCTTCCCCAAATACGTGTATGTATGTTGGGGTCGCCTTCCAATAATAAATAATAAATATCGTCTGACATTGCACACAGCACCATCTAGTTCCAAGTTAAGCACTTAACACTTAAGGCTTGTGTTATGGATACCAGTAGGCCAATTCTCGTACTTAAAAAACGTTCAAATTCAAGTCGCAATCTCATCTCAGCGACAATCAATGTCAAAAACCTGTCAAAAATGTATGAAAATTGATTGTAATTTTGACAGATTGAGACTGAGATTAGAATGCGAACGGTCTTAAAAATACGGGAATTGCCCCTCAGATGGTTGATACACTACTTAATTTTTCGTAAATACATACATATTATAAATATACATCCATGACTCGGGTACAAATGTCCATATTCATCATACAAACATTTGCCCCTACCGGGATTCGAACCCAGGACCAATTGGTTTCGCTGACTACACTTAGCCACTGTAGCCACTACACCAAACGTGTCGTCCAATCTAACCTGATGCAGCTGAGTACCAGTATTAACAAGTAACTACTCAATAATTTGATTAATAAAATCTTAAATTCATTGATAGACAACGCGCAGCCTAAACCGTTGGGTCTAGAAACTTGAAATTTTGCACAAGATTTCTTATGTAACAAAGGTAGGAGTCTTGAAAGTTCAGGGGCTAAAGGGGTTAAACAGGACATAAAAAATTGTATAGAAGTTCATATTTTTTTCTGAAAATAAATCCCATCGGGCTTGTACATACTTATGTAATAATTCTCTTCTCGCCCATCAGACTGATTTGTTATGTATGACTGTAAGTGGTTCTAACACCCTGTATTAAGCAAATCCTTTAGATTTTTCTATTTATTTTCCATTTATCTACTTACACTTTACTGGTTGTCAAGAACAACATCATGGCTTATTAAAAATAGAAAGCCCATAGAACATAAGATAGCATTATTCTGGTTCCATCTCACGGTTGCTCGCGTAATACAAACCCTTGCCTTTACACCTTGCGGGAAACTTTCAGTTCCGGGAATCATTGAATGGCTTGATGCACTGACTTCATCGCCGGTCGATTTTCTACGCAATGTTCCTTTTCATACAGCCACAATTATATTATTATGAGTCACTTGAGAAATTACTATTACAACGGGAATCGTAATCGAGTTCATCTAAAGGTAATATGGAATTTATTAATCGATTATTGGATTCCTAGTATTGATTTGTCATGGTGAATTTGGAATACACGTTATAATTATTATTATTGTGAATCGGGAGAGTTGTAATCATTATGTGGTGATATTTGATTTTAGTAATTGGAAAAGCTTTTACTAAACCAAAGTGTTTGCAACTAGTTTTATTGTTAGTAGGTACCCAGGTCCTAACCAGATCGTTGCGCGAATTCACGATCATTTCGTTCTTATTATGTCACTTATGTGTTCAGAAAACCGGAAGGCGCCCTCTGTCGGCGCGACTACGCAATCGGGTTCGCCAAATAACCCCGCGTCCTAACCAAAGCGCTGCGCGTATACGCAATCGTCGCGTTCTTAGGTCACTAATTTGTTCAAAAAACCGGATGTGCCCTCCGTCGATCACTTTGCTTAAGACCCGGGCATTTGAATTTTACAAATACCTTTTATAAACTCATTATATCCCGTACTAACCCAACAAGATCTACTTACGTCGTTTTCAACTGTTAAAATCGAAGAATAAAATGATATTGAGGTCAACAGTTGTTTTTATTTTTGGGCACACTCCCTTTTCCAATTCACTTTAGACATTGGCAAAATGTTCGGGATCAGCTTTGCTTGCCATATAAAAAAAATATAGAATAGACGTCGGAAACTGATCATGTGTTGCCATTCGGCCAGTTGATATTTTTTTTATTTATCTCTGGTTAAATGTTTCATATATTTTTATTATTATGTAAGTTTGTTATCCAAAGCGACAACCACCCATAAAATATAGTATAGCTTGGTGAAAATGCAAGTGGTTGCCACGCGGTGCAGGGTCTAGACAGCTATTGGTAAGCTACTGGCTTATTATTTATGTAATATAATAACTCCATGACAGGCCTATGAGACATTTCAGTTTTATCTCTACGCACCTGCAACGCTTCTGGTATCTATTGTAGATGTCTGCAGGCCGCGGTAATTACTATTAGGTGCCTTTTAGGGGGGGGGGGGGGGAGGGTTTTTTAGGAGCCTTTCTTCACTGTCAGGTGGGACAGCATGTATAATGTAAGATATTGTGATGTTCTTAAATTATAATTCATGGCACTGAAAGGATCCAACTGAATATCAGCGTCACGTATATTTGCCTGACACTAATGCTGAACTGGCCACCCATTTGGTGCAACGTTGAGCGACACACACCACACTATGTTTGTTCTTTATTTAAATTTATTTTTATTATACTATGTCATAGCGTCACTTTTTATCATTCTAATGCGTAAATCAAACTGGCTTAGTTGTGCATTTAATATGTAGTGTTTGTTTAATAACATAATAATGTGCTTTTGTGTGTAATATTTTTTCTGGTTGTACAATTTTTTTTAAGGTATGAAATCCTCACTATCAGAAGACATTTGACAGATTTAACAGCGGATCCCAAACTAGGCACAGCTTGTATCTTGTTGCCTCAAACACTACACAATGTAAATAATGTCTTCAAAATATATGCGTTATCTTTTTAACTACATTATAGACTGTTGAATTGAATACATAAAATAACAACTTCTATAGCTCACATTGAACTCAATTAAGAATAGCCACCATATTTACCAACATCGTAACATCTCACCTGCGAAGTCTTGCCTTCATGTTGTTTATTTGTAGTGTCCGACCGAAGCTTCGGCTTCGGCTTCGGCATCGGCCACCTTCGGCCAAAAAACCATCTTCGGCGAAACCTTCGGCTTCGGCCCAAAACCCGGCTGAAGCCGAAGGTTTCGCCGAAGGTCCGAGCAACCGTCGAGATTGAACGAACTGTTACGAAAGACTGAGTGAGAGAGCGACGGATCGGTCGTGTTTGCAGAGGCCGCGGGGAGTCACTGTCAAATATCACATTGCATGCGCGTCAAGACAAGTGAACTAGTGAAAAGGATTTTAATATTAATTGTAGCTGTATTAGTTGTAGCTGTAGCTGTAGACAATATTGAACAAATTTAATTACTGAGAGATTATAAACCTTCGGCTTCGGCTTCGGCTTCTGCCGAAGGTTGTGGCGATTGCCGATTAATCGGCTTCGGCTTCGGCTTCGGCCAAAAATAGACCTTCGGTCGGACACTATTTATTTGACCTCAGTGTTGTAATAACACGGTTTTCCTAAGGTAGCTACAACTTTGTCGCAGGTGTTTAGTAAAATCTGTGTACCTTATGAGCACAGCTGCGACAGATGAAGGTATCGTTAGCGACAAAAGTCGACCACCACTGCAGCTTTTGAAATATAATATATTTTTGTACAGTAGTAAAATTAAACGAACACCTTTTTTCTTTTAATTTTACTGTAATTTATGAAATAGAATGAACTTATTGAATAAGTTTGTGACAATTTAGATGATGTGTAAAAGCAGTGTTACTTAATCGACTGTTACCTTATCACTGACTCTACTTTTTCCCGTCTTCATATTATTTTTTTATTTACCAACCTATGTAAATACTGAGGCGTAGTAATAAGTAGGTACCTACTATACAAGGTGGCAGGGACATCGACGTGCAAACTGAAACCATGACTTCAGCACATGATTTTAGACCCCCTTTTTTTTGTTTGGGAAACCATCAAATAACTTCTCCCTCTCTGGGCGGAGCGGGAGGGCGTGTCAGACTTTTACTGACTAAAACCCACCCGTGTTCCTTCAGTTGCCTGTGCCAGTGGACACGGTAATCCTTTCGGACTTTCCCGCAATCCTGGCAGACTTTCCCGCAACACTCGTAGATTAAAGACCCCCAACAGAAGAAAATGTACGTAGGTTATCAAAAAACATTATCTGCTGTTTCATAGAAAAGTGCAATACATACGCAGTCAAAATGTATGGTAAAGCAATAAAAAAAAATAACTGGCTATATATTTCAACGAGGGGTTCAGAATCATGTTCTGAATCCATGGTAAAAGGTGGTGCCTCGATGTCCCTGCCACTCTGAATACCTAATTTATATTATGCAATTTATTTAAATTAATAAATTTTTTTTATTATACTTATCCAATTTTTACACACTGAACGTTGTTTTTTTAATCCTATTTTTTATATATATATATACAGTGACATGAATATTTACCTACTTTATAAAGTATAATTATTATTATAATTTTTCACTCCTCTTGCTCAAAAAGACCGTCGTTGTGGCGTACCAGAGCGAAGAAAAAATAGCAATTCTTCCTCTAGGGGAAAAAGTTTTTTTTTTTTTAATTTTTATGTGTCAAATGACAATGAGCCTACAAAAACGAAAAAGTCTTTAGTCATTAGTAGAATAATCATGAATATAGACTCGACTTATTACTGTTTCATAAAAAAGAACTTCATTTTATTTTTGAAAATGGAACTAAAATCAGCGATCTCTTTGGTAGAATGCATGCAATGCGTTGCGACTGCAGAAGAAAAAACAAAAAAAAGACATTGGCGCGAAATCTTTATAATTTTTCTCTAATTGCAAATTGAATTGGTAGTGACCGTAATTAATTTTACAATAGTGAAAATGTCATCATCTAGTGAGAATGGAGACCCTAATTTGCAAATAGAAGAGAAAGGAAAAGAACCACTCAACATTCATCTTCACAGAGGACTGAAATTAAGTTACCGGGAAAATATCCAGAATTGTACAAATTGTACAATTAATTTTTAATAAAATAAACTAGTATTTCATATTGTATTGGATTGTTTTATTTTCTCGCAATCGTAGTGAAAAGTAGAGTGTAACACACGGCGCTAAAAACCCATTAAAACTCGGTTTCTATTTACTCCCTCGCTAAAGCTCGGGAGTAAAACTACCTCGTATATAATGGGTCATTTTAGCTCCTTGTATAACAATCTACTATTTCACTCCTCTTGCTCAAAAAGACCGTCGTTGTGGCGTACCAGAGCGAAGAAAAAATAGCAATTCTTCCTCTAGGGGAAAAAGTTTTTTTTTTTTAATTTTTGTGTGTCAAATGACAATGAGCCTACAAAAACGAAAAAGTCTTTAGTCATAAGTAGAATAATCATGAATATAGACTCGACTTATTACTGTTTCATAAAAAAAGAACTTCATTTTATTTTTGAAAATGGAACTAAATTCGGCGATCTCTTTGGTAGAATGCATGCAAAAAGTTAATTAAACAGATTTTTAAAATATAGCTCCGATTAAATGATAAAAATTGAAAACCACGAAATATGACACTAAATTGCGACGTTGCCACTCATAAGGTATAAACGCTGTTAAGCATAATGGCTGAAAGTAATAAGTCGATCCTGGTAGATTGGAGGCTTAAACTGTAGCACGCCTAATTGATCCTTACGAAGGGCATCCTCAAAGCTTAGCACATGTCAGCGGAGTCGCTGGTGACTCGACGTTCATGTTACGCGGGCCAGAATTTATTTATATTATTATATAGGTATATTTACGAGACCAGCTAGGCCGCTAGCTAGTCTCGAATTTGCGATTTGCGAAAATCGGGAAAAATACATACCAAATTCGACAAATATCGTACATCAGACAGAACATAATAGGAGAAATATTATCAATAAAGTTTAACTGGTCAGAACCTTGTATCAACAATGTATGGAGATCAACTAGATTCAATACATATTTTTCAGCCACTGACTCTGTTTTCCAATAATCAAACGAGGGCCTTACTTACGTCAAATTTTGAAAATATTAAGAATAGAAAATGATAACCAGTTATTTTGACATTAGAAAAATCGCAGTGTTGCAGTATGAAATAGGGGGCGATCGATTTTAATGTGTGAATTTAAAAGGTTTTATATCTCTGTCATTTCAACTAGCTGAAAAAAACATGTCATTCTTTCACGACACCTATCCTAGTTTTTCCACGACTTAGTTTTTATTTATTTAATAATTACGTAACAGCATTGCAATAGTGATAAAAACAATAAACAACAAGTAAAAACACAGGTTGTGTGGAGTCAAGTCGTGCTCGCTCCGTGCCCTTTGTTGATCGCCGCTCCTGTGCTACGAACGCAGGGGTTAGCAACGCTTTGTTGGGCAGAAAAACCGTCACGTACGGAGCGTAGGTGGGTAGCTACTGGTGCAATTTTATTTCACAATAAACTTAAAATACAAGGTTTATTTATTTAATGGACGTAACAGTGAAACGTAACACATCAAAAAATTTACAAAAAATCAAAAATATAATTATGTGCTCTCAACTACTTAATTAAAATCTTAAATTCATGCACTGACAGACGACGCACAACCTAAACCGCTGGGTTTAGAAGCATGATATTTTAAGTTCCTAGATAAGTCGAAAGTCAGAGCTAAGGAAGGATTTTTGAAATTTATCCCCTAAAGGAGATTTCATAGGGGAAGAAACTTTGTGTGTAAGTATGTCATTTTTGTGGAGAGAATTATTTTCGGGCACTCGGCTTGTAACTAGAAGATTTGTTCTAGTGAAGCAACATAATCTGAATGTTTAGCTGTTCGCAAGCAATTCCTCTTTTGATATATAGCTATAATTTTAACGGTAATTCAAACTCAAAGCATTTATTTCAAATAAACCAATTACAGGCACTTTTGAATTGTCAAGGGGTCGGTCAGTCAGAAAGATGAAGCTAGTTGCCCATTCCAAAGCGTAGTAGGTACCTATGGAGAAGAACGGGCAAGAAACTCCATGGACACTCTTTTAATTAAAATATTGTTACAAAAAGTGGTTACATCATTCATGTTGTAATTATAAATGTGAGAAAAATTAACATGATACCTAAGTAATACTTGCTTTAATTGCAAAAAACCAGCAACAAAAGATCAAAAGGAGGACATTGCCAATCTTTATGAATATTTATTTTAACTCCTTCGCCTAAAAACGTAAAAATGTTGCTTACCCCCGCTGCGCCTGCGCACGCTCGCTGCCGACTTAATTTTCACCGGCACTGAGCAAGCAATATTGATGCAAGCACGCAATGCTACAACATCATGCTTCTTTCCATCTTTAGTTTAAAGCTTGCCAAGTCTGTTAAATTGTTTTAGGTAGAAACATAGAGAATAATATGGTGATATTTCGTAAATAGCTTCTGTCAAAATGTATATTATTTATTGATATATTATGAACAACTTATATTCACAGTTTACATCACACATACAATTTATTGGTTAATTCACGTAAACATAAAATCTATTAAATAAAGGTTAAATTATATAAACTAGAAAAAAAATAATAGACAATAGAAACAGTTAGTAGTCGTAGTAGGTCTTTGTTGAACTGAAACTAGTTAATTCCCACGATAGTTGCTATTGTTGATAATGGTCATCGAAGTATTATATCTAAATGACCACGTGTAGTCAGCAAAGCAGTTGGATTATCTGCCCCCTCGCCTTTTTACTTTGGTTATCGATGAAGTCCTTAGAACCCTTGACGAGGAAACCCTATTAATTAAACTAGACCAGGATCGTGAAATCAGACTGCCCCTGGTACTATCATTTGCGGACGACCTTATCTTCATTACATATAACGAAGAAGGGCTAAAAGGTATCTTATACCATGTTAAATCCCTACTGTATAGTGTACCGCGAACCACACCTGTTGCATGCAGCAATGAAGTACAAGGCCGAATCCAAGAAGGTCGGCCGATCTATTTACACCTAGAACGGCAACCTAAAACAGGGCCTAAAATACTTTTAGAAGGATTGGAAGGATGGACACGACGGAAGACAGATATAAGATCAAGAAAACTGCTAATGAAATTTGCAAAAAAACTGGAAACGCATAGTAGCGAGACCTCAGACGAAGACATTCAAAACAGTAACATTTAACACAGCAGAGCAATCATATAGAAAAGAGCTGAGAAAGCAGTTAAACCCCGCCAAAAGATTCACCGGTGAAGTGCGACCTATTTTTCTTTTTTTTCTTGTCTCCGGGGTGGAAGTTCCTCATGGACGTCCGCCGCCCTGGGGCGGGCGCGGGGTCTGTCAGACTTTTACTGGCTAAAAACCACCCCGGTGTTCCATCTCACACCTACACTGGGGGTCGCGGGAACGTGCGTTCCTTCTGCAAGAAGTGAAGCGCGACCTGAACCAACCTGGCGGCGACGTCGTTAAAAGATGCCCACCCATAGATAAACATCACCCGTCTCTCCACTAGTCCATTGCCTATTCTAAGATGTAGGTATATCCGGTACGGCTCACAAATCGCGCGCTGCTAGGTCTAATCTTTGAATTGCAATGGTCTCTATAGCACCATGAAAAATGAGGCTTCAGGGGCTACTGCAAATATTGGGGTTCATTCAGTTAATCGAGTCTGGTCAAACCACGCATAATACATGCATAACCACGCATAAATATTGCAAACTTGTAAGTATACCGAGCAAAATGCGGTCTATTTTGGTCACGACATTCTTCTAAGTAGGTACTGAAAGAATTGCCTCTCTTTTTATCCGACAGGAAAGAAGGCTTATGTTTTAATCACGTAGGTCTCACGGGATAACGTAACAACATATTGGTAAGTTTATCAACAAAACTGAGCCTTATAGCCAGCTTAAATCCCACTTTAGTAGTTTGTATAAATGTTGATTGAATTTCTAACTTACAGAAAGTCTGTCCAAATCTTCACCAGAATCAAATGTCACATTTTTGCTCATACATCCGTCGTACTCCCATTTCTAAACCTCACCCAATGACGTCACCGCTCATATCACACGTTCACATCGGCTACTGCTTGTTAGTGCTATCTGATGGAGGAAGCTCATCAATTTCGTTCATGATTTGCAACCGAAAAATGACGGTGAACGTACTGTCGCGGACGGGCGCCCTTTTTGAAGAGATTCTTTTTTGGTAGGATTTTAATTTGGCTTCGGTATGAGAAGGTTTCTGAGCTCTCGTAATGGGTATCTACTATTTATATTATTTCAGTATCACTAGAACCTGACAAAATGGAATGGCAGAAGATAGGATCAGACGATCTTTTCAAAATTTTCTCGTCAACGGTCTCAGTGCAGCTCTTCCTTCCGTCCCCAGAGTGTACCGTGTTCAAGAGTATTTTGTCACGAAAATAAGTCTCTAAAATACCATCTTCTAATAACACTGTCCCACTGATGCAAAGGTCCCAGCCCTATCAGAAAACTGTTTCCAACTACAAAACATTATTGTTATAAAAAATTACATTGACTGTCATTGGCAGTACAGGAGATGACTGATTGCAATCAATACAGGACCCCGACGATATTTTGGGCGCAGGGCAGATCAATGATAAAATACTTTTATGATTCGGCAGATTTTCTCAACTTACTGATTAAGGCAGCCTCGGATGCCAAAATGATTGTCATCGTTGTTGCAGTTTTGAAATCGATTGACTGTAGGTACTCATGAATTTTGGTGATAGGTACATACTTTGCAGTGAAGAAAAAAAATTTAAACGGTATACGGCAACGCGTACCTTTTTTTTTTTTTTTTTTTTTTTTTTTTGTCGCTGAGAAATGCTTTATGCATCCCCGCTCGTGGGGGACGAGACGGGGTATGTGGGACTCCTGTCGAAATCCGCACTCGACAGTATACCCACTAAAACTCAGCGGTGTTCCCACAACGCCGTGATGGGAGGGCTATGGGAAATTGGCTCAGCCTCTGCTTCCACAGCCCTCCCGGCGTATGCCCGCCTAGTTGGCGGGCCCCGCATGTCCCCCATTTAACTGGGGGGCTACGGGAATGGCCGGGAACACCCAGCCACTCCCGTCCGACGCTGGTGGAGGCCCGTGCAATACAGGCAAAGGGCGCCCCCGCACCCACTGCCTGCTGGCCACCACCCGGGAGGAGCCGGAGGTGACTACCAGACTGGCGTCTTCCTCGACCCCTCCCCTCTCCAGAGCGGCGCCGCGCGAGAGAATCATCCCCCGCGCGCGCGCCGCTGCCTCCCTCCGGGACATGACCGCCTGTTCCGCATCGGCGGCCCTGCCCAGTCTACGCCCACTCACCTCCCTCTGTAAGCAGAGGAGGAGTGGACGTATCTGCCCTCTGTAGCCCGGTTCCCTTCACCGACCATCAAGCATGATCGGCGATTGGAACCGCGACCTTTCCCCGCTTGTTGAAGATTAGCCGCCAGCCCCAATTGTCCCCCAAAACCGCACTGGGAGAAATTGGAGCCGACGTTGCCCAGGGTGCGCCACGAGGAGGCTCTTCAACATGCACCCCCGGCAACGCGTACCTAGGCTTACCTGCTTATCACTGTTGCACCGTAAATGCAACCTATTCACATAACGGTTTGTTTCATGAAGTATTTTTCATTCTTTCTTTATTAGTAACAAATATCCGATTTCCCTTGCCTTCCTGCTTACCTACCTACCCACTCTTTATGACTTGAATGATCCATTATAATATGATCTATTAAAATAAAGATCACGATCGAACCAAAAAGCTATATTTCTACATGGAACAGGCAACGTCCTAGCTAACTCAGTTAAGCCAGTGAGGACATAATCATCTTAGATTCAGAAAAAGAAATAATAAGTTTATAATAAAAAGTAAAAACATGAAAAATAGTTTTATAAGTTTGCGACTTAATTTTATTTTATTTTGTACTATGACTTGTGTAAAATATCTAATATTGTGTGCCTATGTATACCTATCTGAAATAAATCATTTGATTGATAATTAAAAAAACAGTACCTACCTACAGATTTGCACCACACCACTATTTAAAACGTTCCATTTCACCACTCCAGATAACAAAAATTAGTTCAAAACCTTACGTCACTTAACTTAAAACGGTCGCAAGGGCATTTCCCTCACAAAACAAGTTTGTAGGCACGTACAAATTAATCTTATAAGGAATAAAGCGGCCAAGCGATCCAGATTCGTACAAATTGACATAAACGGTACAAAAAGCAAATCATATGCCAATTAGCAGATTAATTGTTTAATTAATTGTGTCCGGCGGCATTGTCCGGTTTGTTTTTTGGACGAGAGTAAGATTTTCTTTTTATTACGTGTTGAGTTTGCACTGGTTTTTGAGAGCGAGGTGCAGAGGATTGTAATTGTTTTAAACCTTCGGTCTTAAGTAATATTTTTTGGAGCTAATTCTGAATCACTCGGTTTTTGTAGCTAATTTTGATTCACTCGGTTTTTGTAGCTAATTTTGATTTACGCGGTTTTTGTAGCTAATTTTGATTCACTCGGTTTTTGGAGCTAACTTTGATTCAGTCGGTTTTCGGAGCTCATTTCGATTCAGTCGGTTTTTGCAGGTAATTTTGATTCACTCGTTTTTTGAAGCTAATTTTGATTCACTCGGTTTTTGAAGCAAATTTTGATTCAGTCGGTTTTGGTAGCTAATTTTGATTCACTCGGTTTTTGAAGCTAATTTTGATTCAGTCGGTTTTCGGAGCTCATTTTGATTCAGTCGGTTTTTGCAGGTAATTTTGATTCACTCGTTTTTTGAAGCAAATTTTGATTCACTCGGTTTTTGAAGCTAATTTTAATTCACTCGGTTTTTGTAGCAAATTTTAATTCACTTGGTTTTTGGAGCTAATTTTGATGCATTCGGTTTTAGAAGTAATTTTGGTTCACTCGGTTTTTGCAGGTAATTTTGATTCACTCGGTCACGTAGCAAATTTTGATTCACTTGGTTTTTGGAGCTAGTTTTGATGCATGCGGTTTTAGAACTTATTTTTGGTTCTTTCGGTTTTAGAACTAATTTTGGTACATTCGGTTTTTGGAGCTAATTTTGGATTCACTCGGTTTTTGCAGGTAATTTTGATTCACTCGGTTTTTGCAGGTAATTTTGATTCACTCGGTTTTGGGAGCCAATTTTGATTCACTCGGTTTTTGGAGCCTAATTTTGATTCACTCGGTTTGTGGAGCTAATTTTGGATTCACTCGGTTTTTGCAGGTAATTTAGTTCACTCGGTTTTTGGAGCTAATTTTGATTCACTTGGTCACGTAGCAAATTTTGATTCACTTGGTTTTTGGAGCTAGTTTTGATGCATTCGGTTTTAGAGTTAATTTTGGTACATTCGGTTTTTGGAGCTAATTTTGGATTCACTCGGTTTTTGCTGGTAATTTTGATTCACTCGGTTTTGGGATCTAATTTTGATTCACTCGGTTTTTGGAGCTAATTTTGATTCACTCGGTTTTTGGAGCTAATTTTGGATTCACTCGGTTTTTAAACACTTATGTATGCACTTTTTGCGACATAACATCACGCCTGTACTCCTCGAAGGGTCAGGCAGAGGTGTACCTATTTAGTTCACCCACATTTCGCCAGGTATTTTTATGTTCCATGTAATTGGGGGCGAACCTATTGCCATAAACCGGGCTCGTCACACTATGTACGTCGTCCTGTACATACATTCGACTGTAAATATGTCCGAGTGTACATAATCCATAGCCATTTAATACATAATTTGTCTCATTTATTATGCGAAAGAAAGTCTAATCTTATGAAACGATTACGTTCTTGAGATTCTCTGGTTAACATTTTTAGTTAGTATAAGAGTAACTGACCAAAGACTTCGTAATTTTCATAAAAGAACTTTTTGACCTCTAAAATGTTTTTTTTTTAAACTATTATCATGAAAAAGTTCATGTCGGTCAAATCACCTTGTGCTCAATCACATAACTCAAATATGCACCCAATTTTTTCTCCAACATGAAAACAAAACAAGTTTTCTATACCTAAATTACCTCAGACCGATTGACTGAGGGCAAATACAGTCATAAAATGCTATGAAATAGTGCTACAGTAACTTAGGTTACGCGCAAGCGCAATACATAAATACAAGGTTTACTGACAAACTTCCTACATTTTCTAGGATTATTCAACTTTATATTATAAATCTGGACCGAACTGAAATATCGTGAGAGCAGCTCTTAGAATCTCTGCAAGTATAGATTATTTAGTATTAAGAAATGTACTGTGTGACAAATAAATTGTGATGAACTGGCCCATAGTACAAACACAATCGTGAACAGGGCACGTACACTCTACCACACATAAGTGGTAACACTACGAAAATTGCCCTTATCTCGGCTCTTTAATCGGCTGTTGACTGTACGCTAATGAATCATCCAATAAGTATTTTTTTAGGCGTTGATATATTTAATGGTAAACTAATAGTGATCATAAGATTCCTAGATCTCGATGACAGTGGCAGATGACAGAAAAATAAACTCTTGTATGTGAGGAAAAACAATTTATTTTTGAGTTTTGTAGACGGCTTCCTAGTTTCGTAATCTGCATACAATAACTTCTATTTGAAGTAACTGAAAGAATACCATTTTTCATTTCACAATGCAAATGGTAAAGTAAAGTAGATACTTTTTATAAAAATCTACTTACCCAAACCCAAAGATGTCGCAAAATTGAACTTTTACTCCAAATGTATTCACGAAACCCGCGACAAACTAGTTATTCTCTTATAATAAAGTCTGCCAAAAATATCCAATTAAACCAAGACAAATTGTTGTCGCGAAAAAATACCTTAAAACCAAAAACGTTGAGCCGATGGTTTCTGTTGAAATGCTTATTAATTTTCATGAGGTTTCGTGCTCCAATTTTTTTGTCCGGACGAAACGGGCAGCCCACTGTGCAGTTCGATCCTCGTAAACTTTTATGACGCAGTCAGTCAGCGCTGAACGTGCGCGGGAGAGATAAGTTATGATAGGTATTCGCACAGTGTTCCGCTTACTTTATAGTTATGGAGAAAAATTGGGTTAGTGAAAATAATATGTTGCAAAAAATTCTACAAAAGGTTTAGCAATTTAAAAAGAATACCTCATGTTTACTTATTTGCAGTAATGCGATTTATTTCAAAACACAATACTGAATATATTTACTTCCGTATTAAAAGTTTAAATAAAATAATAAGGCCAGATTTTTTTTTATTAAACGTGCCTTAAATCAAACTCACAATACACCTTAAGTGCACTAAATAATACCGGCCGAACCATAAAACTACGCAGCATCACATGATCCCAAAAACAGAACCGGACCAACTACAGAATCGACCAACATAAAACAAAAAATGAATTATCAATTATAACAAAATACCGTTACGAAGCGACAAGCGGGACGCGTTAAAAAACCTCGTCGATTTCAATTTCTCATCTTCAGTTCCAAATTTAACAAAAAAACCGACCATTTTTCCCGAAATTAAGGTGAAACACGAAAACCAGAAGGGAGCCGTCGCCATTTTCGGCGGCCGTTCGGGCGGTCGGTATAAATGATTCGAAATTGTTTCCGTAAGCACTGTAGAGGGCAAAAACCACGTGTCGGAGCAATAAATCATTCGACGGCGACTTGAGTTTACTCGAATAAATGAACGATTCGATTGCCGATGCGACGATTACATGTTGTGTTTATAGAGAGAGTTGTAAGGAAGAATGTCGTCGGCGACTTTTTGTATTAAATCGCTTTTGAAAGCTTAATTTTTTTTGTTGTTAAAGGGCATGCCACGTTTTGTGGAAAATTTAATGGAGTTTTAAAGTTTAAACTATCGGGATGTGCTTGGGAAATAGATCGTAGGTTTTTAATACTCATTTTGGATTCTTAGTTTATTTGTTATACAGGGTGGAAACTTTCAGCGGGGCAATAAGGGGAAGTACCTTATCCGTTGCAGCTACGCGAAAATGGTCTTAGGAGACTATCCATAAATTTTTACGGAATTTTGATCACCATTCACAGATTTTCAAAAAAAATTTACAGTTAGCAAGAAAATAGCTATTTTACACAAAAACATTTTTTGATGCCAATCGATCCTGTTTTTAATACTGATCAAAAACTTCTATGGGACCAACCATCGTTGGAGTACTCAAAAAGTCACAAATTGCAAAAAACTTTTCCCTTACATTTTGTAAAGAATTTGTGTAAGTAACTGAAACACAATAAAATAAAATAAAAGACAAACGATGACGTAGAATTTTACACATATCAAAAAGAAGGCGTATTAATTTTCTTTTTTTATTAATTAACATAACTTGATGGTGTTTTTCTTATTTAAAATCTTGCTGTTTCTGCACTACGATATCAAGTGCTCGAAGTGACCGCCATTTTGGCGAATACATAAATTGATTCGTTTCTGTACCGACCTAGTGGCTGCTCACAATTTATTTGTATGAATTACATACAAAATTGTAGTAAGTGAGTCTTTAAGTTCTTGAACACTATCGTATTGCTTTTTGTAAACCTCAGTTTTCAGGTAGCCCCACAAAAAGTAATCTAGAGGCGTCAGATCTGGACTACGCGCTGGCCAAGAAATAGGACCATGTGTTCCTATGCATTGATCACCAAACTGTCGGTTAAAAGTCAAACGTGTACTGCGGCTGTTGTGAGGTGGAGCGCCATCTTGTTGAAAAAACATTATTCTTGATTCCGACAGTGGTAAATCATCGACGAGGTTTTCAAGATTCTCTAATATTCTGTTGTTATAAATGTTGGAATTCAAGGTGCCTTCATAAAATTCCACCATTACCACTCGGTACCACACCAACAATTAAAAGAAAATCGCACTTGATTATGTGTTTCGGGAAACCTGAGAGGATTTTCTCTACACCAATAATCGTGATTTCGCCGGTTGTACATTCCATTATTAGAAACATTTGTTACATCAGACCATAATATGAAATTCAGAAAATGGTAATCTTTGCTAATTTTTCGGCATCCCCTGAATGTAAGGCTTGAACTAGTCGCCCCTGTCGGTAACATTTATAACCATACTTCTTCCATATCTTTAGTACGAAACGATGTGAGACACCTACTTCTTCAGCGACTGCTCTTGATGATATTTCGGGATAAGCTTCGACAAGTGTAAGAACAGAAATGATCAAATTTTCATCTAGTATAAATGGGTGGCGTACAGATTTTTTCTTGAAAGAGCCACCTTGTGCAAGGTTTCAAAAATTTGTAATAACCTTTCTGGTTGGCATATGACGATTTGGGTATTTGATCCTATACCATTCTAACGCAGCCGATGTATTTTTATTATTTACGTAATATGCTTCTAGCAAGTCTAAACGTTCTAAATTGGAGGTAATTTTTCTCTTATCAATAGCTGTTCAATTATGCACTTAATGTAAAATTCACAACACACTCAGAGCTTTTCTGACGCAACAAACTGTCCAGATTGTTTTTTAATTTTAATAAGAGTTCGAAATTTGAATTGTTTTTAAACTTATCTTTTTATTCAGTCAACAAAAAGATCTCAACCGTCACTAAAATAGCTTTTGCGTAAAATTTTCATACAAAATGTACGGAAAAAGATTTTTTCACTTTGTGACTTTTTGAGTACTCCAACGATGGTTGGTCCCATAGAAGTTTTTAATCAGTATTAGAAACAGGATCGATTGGCATCAAATTGTTTTTGTGTAAAATGGCTATTTTCTTGCTAACTGTATTTTTTTTTGAAAATCTGTGAATGGGGATCAAAATTCCATAAAAAATTATGGATAGTCTCCTAAGACCATTTTCGTGTAGCTGCAACGGATAAGGTACTTCCCCTTACTGCCCCGCTGAAAGTTTCCACCCTGTATAATATATGGTTTGGCACTTTGTAATGAAGTAAGCTATTTAATTAATTAGGCATGATATGTATAACACTCAATGTGTGCTCCGTATTGTTAAGTACTTATTATACACTCACGTTAGTCGTGAACTTATAACTCAGTATGAATCAGTTGAAACCCGGTCAACCTTTGTTACCTCTGGTAAAAATTCCCCATAAATTTTACCACAATTACCATAATATGAGATTTTTATGGTAACGATAATGTATGATAATTATGTATATGTATATATTTTATACGTACACGTATAAATAATTCCCATGTCATCGATTTTAAGCTGTTTTTTGTCGATTTATAACAATAAGCAAACTTTTCCTATAAACTTGTTTTTTTCTAGGCTAAGTCTTATTTATTAAGCACCTGTTAAGTATTAAAATAGTTTTATTTTATAAGTTTTTTATAATGGCGGTCTTTTTGTCAAAACTAAAGAAAATATTTGCACAAATATGTCCTCTATATCAATAGCCTTAAGCTTAACATTTTTCATTCAATGACACTTTGACTATTGTAAAAAGAAATGTGATGTCGAAATATTTGCAATAAATGATACAAAGTAGGCACCTATATAAAATAATACGAAATGTCGCTTTTATTAAGTTTCATTTATTCCGCACAATTTATACATAAATAACTATCGCATTTTATTCAGAATTTGTCAAATATTATCACTTGCAAAACCAATTTAGATAACCAAACAAAAAGAGATCATCCCAAAAAAAAACGAAAAAGAAGCATCAGCCAACATATCACATATCGGACCGTACGAACCGTTCTCCTGACTATAAATGGTGACATCCCAAAAAGTACAGCTCGTAAATAACAAATGTATTCGAATAAACGGGCCGAGATGCACCGGTTGTGCTAAAAAAAGTGCGTCAGTAATTAAAGTCGTAGTCCCACGGAACACTGCTTCATACTTGGAATGTTTCGGCCCCCGACAACCGAAATTCGCCGCATTGTACTCTTAAGAAAATTGAGCCATAAATATTCTACACGTAATTTTCGATTGTGAAATTTTGGCCAGAATATTTGCATATCGAAACACTGGGATGTCAGGTTAAAGGTTTGTAGTTTGGACAGTGTGTCACCGAGTGCATTGTGTGCGTACTGCGAGTGGGTTGGCAGAATGCAATATTTTGCTAACCCATTTTATCGGTTTTGAGTGCAAAGTAAATATCGTTTTGTGTTTTGAGAGTAAAACAATTAAGTGCACATTTTTGCAATGTGTCAATAAATATGACTGCATCGTTGCATTTATAAGTGCAGGTAATTGCAATGACAAAATACCTCAGGTCATATTTTTGTCTTATAGTTTCACAGCGTGACCTGCGGACCTAGACAAAGTGACATTCCATCAGTGATAACGGTGATGGAAAAGTCAAAAAGGTATTTAGGCATACGTTACCGAAAAGCTTACGTCAATCCCGTATGAAATACAAAACGATTTGAAAGCAATTGCCATTTGTCTAGGCCCTCAGTTTATACTTTGAAAACTAAATTTCTCACATCAAGTAGAATTTAAAATTGCGTTCCTATCGAGGTTATTTTTTATAATTCGATACGACTACTCGACTCTTTTCCTTCGTTGCTTTTGGTGCAGGGCCAAACCAAACTGTTTTTTCTCGGACATCCTTGGAAATTCGAGCATTATTTTGACAACCTCCTGCGAGATAAATCAAAAATTCTGTACTGGTCAAATACATGCGAGCATCGGCCGGCAAAGTTAGTATGAAATCCATATCTGTCGTGTTTAGCGGCCGGATGAATTACTATGAAAACTCATAATATTAGGGGTTAAAGTTTGAAATTGCCGATTTGTACTGAAACATTGAAATTCGTTTTTTTTTAAGTTTAACATATTTATTTAATCAAAATAATTACCATTATTATCTATACATTGCTGCCATCTAATAGGAAGGTCATTTATGCCTTTGCGATAGAACTCTCGTGATCTAGATTCGACAAACTGTGTGAAAGCATTTTGTACTGCCTCCTGAGAAGAAAACTTTTTATCACGTAGAAAATTGTCCAAATCACGAAAAAAAAATTAGTCCGTTGGAGCAAGGGCTGGCGAATACGGAGGGTGACGAATGGTTTCCAATTGCAGTTCCTGAGGAGTTAAAAGAGTTTCTCGTGCTGTATGAGGTCTTGCGCTATCATGGAGCAATAATGGTGAAGATCGATTCATGAGTCGGGGCTGTTGCACTGCTAGTTTTGCTATCATTGTTCTGAGTTCGGCACAGTAGACATCTGCCGTTATTGCTTGACCAGATCGGAGAAAGCTATAGTGAAAAACACCATGCTGAGACCACCAAACAGTTACCATTACCTTTTTATTGGTAACCTTTGATTTAGGACACTGTTGCGGCGTTTGACCTGGGGTCAGCCATTGCATTTTTCACTTACGGTTATCGTTAAGAATCCACTTTTCATCACATGTCACAATTCGATCCAATATTCCTTCATTTCTGTATCGATCCAACAAGTCCAGTTTCAACACGCGTTTCTTTCTGCAGATCAGTCAAATCATGAGGCACCCATTTCTCATATTTTTTTATTTAATTGATTTGACGCAAATAAGTCAATAATGTTGGTAAGGTAACGTTAAACCATGCCGCTAATTCCTGGGTAGTTTGGCTCGGACCGGCTTCCACCATCTCTTTCAATTCATTGTTATTCACCTGTGTGGGCGGTCTTCCACGTGGTTCGTTCTTCAAATCAAAGTTTCCATCACGAAAGCTTTTAAACCAACATCGCACAGTGCGTTCATTAGCAGTCCCCACTCCAAACGCAACATTGATATTGCGAGCTGTTTCTGCCGCGTTAGTTCCGCGTCGGAACTCGTATTCAAAAATAACTCGAATTTTCGAAGTATCCATCTTTCTTGTCTAAGCTGAATAAAAAAAAAACAACTGAATGTCGATAATCGAATGTTGCACTTTTTTGAAAAGAAGAATTTCATAGGTACCATGTAAAAAAAGATTCACCGAAAAATTTCAAACCATGAAGGTGCTATGTCAATTCGAAGTACCTAATACAATAAAACGGCGATGTCATACTTTAACCCCTATTATCTATCGTGTAACTTAAAAATGGAACGCACTTTTTACTTAGCAACATGGCAACCAAGGGGGTAACTTATCAACGATATTATTTAAATATCGAACTAACTTGCAAGTAGAGCTGTATAAAGTAAAAAAGAAACAAATGAACATATTTGTGAGCTGCAGCACATTTTAATGAGCTGTCGACGATTTCTGTTTTGTGCTCGTGATTAGAGATCTCTTTGTTGTTATTTTAACTTTTTTCTTAATATGAGAGCTAATTATCTTTTTGTATGAACGTGTTTCTGTGACAAATAAATCTATTTTTCTTTCTTTCTTTCTTATATTATTGGCGCGTGAAAAATTGTTGTCATACGTCATTGATTCAGGAATTTATAAATAGCTAGCTTTTGCCCGTGGCTTCAAATGGTCTAAAGGGTATGTACTATTAGGATGAAAAGTATGATATGTGTAATGCAGGTTATAAACTATAAGTGTGCTAAATTTCATTCAAACCTGCTCAGGCGTTTATGCGTGAAAGTGTAACACACAAACATATAAATATCCAATCTTTTCTCCTTACAATATTAGTTTAGATTTACTTAGTTGGAACTTCCGCGCATTATTTGAGAAAAGGACTTGAGGCTTTGATGGCCTCACATATGTGTGTCTCGGCCCACATTTTCACGTTCATCCATCAAAGCCTCTTTTGCAAGCCGCTGCAGTAATGTACTATACCCCTAACAGTTAATAAACCCCTATCAATAACATTACAAAATTACTAATAACTCTGAAATATTACTGGATGTCCAAGTCATACAATAAACATTAAAAATTAACTAATTTGTCTAACTTAAAAGCTATTAGCGGTTTCTTTAAAGCAAACTAGTCAAACATGGTTGTTACACACATTATGAATGAAATAAACGAGCAGATAATAAATTGGTAACTGCCAACCTATGTAAGTTTTATTTCCTTCTATCGTTTATTTTGTAATTTTTTACACAGATGATGAATTGTAATTTGTTGCCAAAATGTACTTATTTTATTTTCTCCGAGGCGCTGAGAAAAGGTTTTATTTTCTAAAATATTCTTTTTCCTCTTTCATCATTAGCTATAAAACTGATTAAAAAATCCACCTTTACTTTAAATACAGCAGTCTCTATCAGTCTATCTAAAATAAAATTCTAGGTCACTCTCTCCTCGATGCCTCTAAGCGTTGCTACAGTAATTAAACCACACACGTAAAAGCCTTAAACAACTAGTATTAGTATGTAAATATCTCAATTTGAAGCTATCAATTAGTTAGGAGGCGTGCGCTGGCGCAGCCCGGGGGCGCTAACATTGCACCGTGACTTCTGTTCTTGTTAATAGCGCGTCGTGGGAACCGGAGTGGAACAGTAGCTGCTCTGTGAAAGTTTGCGATGACTTCTTTGTTACGACATTGTAGCAGAATTGGCTAATTGAGAGTAAGAAAAATACCTTAGGTATACATTAGGTAATTGATATTTTTGAGAAATAATTAGGTACCTACCTACTTAGAAATAAAGGCATTGGTCACGTGATATTGATCGCGAAAGAGCGCGGCACATCACAACTTACAGCGTCAGTTAGTTACCACCACGAGAAAAAAAAATTAACCTGTAAATGTCAACGCAGAAATAAACAACATGGCAGATACGATAATATAACTTAGCATCGCGCCTGTAATACCCTAAAGGGCTAAGCAGACGTGTACATATAGTACATGTCTTCACCACGTCGTCATCTGCCTGCCTTTTCCCGATTATGTCGGGGTCGGTTTCCAGTCTAACCGGATGCAGCTGAATTCCAGTATTTTACATGGAGCGACTGCCTATCTGACCTCTACAACCCAGTTACTGGGTAATACGATACCCCTTGATAAGACTGGTTGTCAGAATTTCGGGCTACTGACGACCCGTAACGACAGTCAAAGATCTACGAATGACAGCCGGGACCAACGGCTTAACGTGCTTCCGAGGCACGCAGGGCTCGTAGTATGTAAAGGTGGTCACCCATCTACGGACCAACCGCGGCAAGCGTACCTTAACGTTATTACTAAGCCACAAGCCCCCCATGTTTTCACCACATACGATACAAAATAAGTATATTAATCTTATTTGAAGTTACACCATTTGTACTCACATGGTTTGTGAATCTGGTCCGGTACAAAATGACCCATTGGACTATAGCGTGTCTGGGAGCAATTGCAATGGCTACAGGAATAGCTATCAGCTTACACTTAATCGGATATATGTGGGAATTCGTTTGGGTAGTCGAGAGGAATTATGTCGCCCATGTAAGTTTTAATTTACTGAGTAAAAGTCTTCGTTTCTTGGAAGAATTTGGTGTGAGAGATAAGGATGCAATGAATTGTATGTTTTTCATTTGTATGTGGTACAGCCAGGTTCAAAATGATGTATACATCGACAAGAATTCGTTTGATTGTAGAGGGGCTCGTGGCTGGATGATAATAGCCGCACGGATTGATCGTAGGTTGAGGTATGCTTGCCGCGGTCGGTTCGTAGATGGGTAATCATCAAATACAAATCGAGACCACTCTGTGCCTCTTAAAGCACATTAAACCGTTGGTTCCTGCTGTCATTCTTAGATCTTTGAGAATCGTTACTAGTAGTCAGATGCCCAAAAAGTCTGACCAACCAGTCTTACGTCCATGTCCGTTAGTCTCCGTGGAGTTTCTTGCCCGTTCTTCTCCATAGGTGTCTACTACGCTTTGGAACGGGCAACTAGCTTCATCTTTCTGACTGACCGACCCCTTGACAATTCAAAAGTGCTTGTAATTGGATTATTTGAAATAAATGCTTTGAGTTAAGAAGGGGTATGGTGTTACCCAGTAACTGGGTTGTGCAGGTCAGATAGGCAGACGCTCCAATACCCAAGGTTTTGAGGCTACGTATTAATTCAATATTATATTTTACACAAATACCTACTACCGTCGTTGTCCTGCCTACTTCTGATACCATAAAAGTATCAATCTATTAAATTAATTACCTATACAATGTATAAACAAAAAATGAATGATGAAACATAGATTCTGAACAATATTGCGCATTTTAATTTACGTCAAAGTCAAAGCATTTATTTCAAATAGGCACTTATAAGGCACTTTTGAACGTCAACATTTACATTAAAATATAATTGATTCTAGTCTCCCCTTCCAAAAAGTAGTTTCGTATGGAGGAAAATGGAAAAGAAACTCCACCGTTACTCTTTTAAAATGTGTTACAATATTTTTTATACATTAATTATATAATTATATGTGAAGGCAGCCCTATGCACCTCTAACAAAATTACCCTACCACAATAAGTAAAAAGAATTAAAAAAATGTAGCAATGACAAATAAGTTAATTATATGATAGATATTCACATATTTACAAACATTGTAAAGGGTTTACGATTTTCCAAATTATTTAAACAAGTAATATGTCGGTGTGTGAGTTAAAGTAATCACAGAATGTAAATCAATGTCGCAAACAACAAGTGACCTTTCATCCTTACGACGTTGACGTTCATATATTCCATTGTGTGTTTATTTATCTAACAGCCCTTAGTGCACACTTTGCACAGTAAACTTTTTGGCAAAAAAATAACCCACACCACAGTCACAATATTATTTCCTAAGCATAAAAAAAACATTGAACTATATTGCGCATTTGAATTTAAGCCAGTTTTAAGGATTTATTCTTCGTTCGTCCTGGAGTTTTGTCACACATTCCATAAAAATCTTAATTTGTCCCATATAACTATTAAAGTTGTGCTTCATCTTAAATCACGAGTACTTTAAAGGTACAGTTAACAAAAAAAATTTACTTATTTGAAATTTGTGAAACAATAGTTTAATATTAAAACAATTCTAAACTTTTAGTCATAAATTATCTTTATTATCCAGTATCACAATCAAGATCACAGGTATGGTATAATAATCAACTTTTCATTACTACAGTTTAAATTTAAAGAACAGTAAGATCTGTAATAAACGGGAACATCCAAATACTCCGAAATATTTAATTCCGAATTTATATGTTCCGATTTTCAAAAGTCCGAATTTTATAATACATAAGAATTATAATGTCTATTATTAAATGTCACGAAATTTATTTTACCGAAAGTCGTAAATGCGATTTGTTAGTTTTCCGATTTGCATACGTTCGAAGAATCAAATGCTCGAAGGGTTCTCGGTCCGAAAAACTAAAATTCAACATGTTGTGCTACAACATTTAGTGACAGAAACGATAGCTGCAAAACCGACTTCACGCAGTCCTGTCTGCCTTACCCTAGAGTGTAATTTAAGCCCGTGTAGGCGCGGAGGGGTGGGGCGGCCCGCGAACTGAGGAGTAGGTGGTTTAAAGGTCCGCCGCCGCGGCTGAGGCTGGCCGGCAATACCGGCCAGCAAGCCGAGGCAGCGGTGGTGAGCGTTAAAACCATCTGCGACGATAAGCTCGCGCGGGGCCGCCCAAACCCCGCAGCGCCGGAGCCCTGACAGAAACAATGCTTGCTACATGTGGCATGCCTGCTTGCTTGCTGCTTGCCTGCTTGCATGCTGCATGTCTGCTTGCACGCTGCATGCCTGCTTGCATGCTGCAAATCCCCTGTATTATGGATGAATCACTTCGGTTAGGTTGGGTTAGAACTGTGACTATTAAAACGCGAAGGCGAGCAAGCTCAGCGAGCGTTCCGCGGCAGCGGCCGCCGATTGCCAGATCCCCTCTATTGTTGGTGAATCATTTGGGTTAGAATTGTGACCAGGGAAACATAATATTTTCAGTTTTACAAGGCGTTTTTATTGCGGAATTATAGTAATCGGTATTTTAATAATCGGAATTCGTATTTTTGATGTTTCGGACTTTTTGTTATTCAATCTATTGAAACTCGGTATTTTGAGAATAGTACAAGGAAATTTAGGAATTTTAGAATAGGAGTAATGATAAGTCGGAGTTGTTATATTCGGAATTTAGAACCATTCGGAATTATGAAAATGGGTATTTTGAAATTCGTATTTGTGACGGAATAAAATAAATGAATAAATATCGTCTGACATTGCACACAGCACCATCTAGTTCCAAGTTAAGCACTTAACACTTAAGGCTTGTGTTATGGATACCAGATGGTTGATACACTACTTAAATACATTTTTTTTTTTGTAAATACATACATATTATAAATATACATCCATGACTCGGGTAAAATGTCCATATTCATCATACAAACATTTACCCCTACCGGGATTCGAACCCAGGACCATTTGGTTTCGCTGACTACACTTAGCCACTGTAGCCACTACACCAAACGTGTCGTGTCGTGTCGTGTTTCTCGTATTTATGTAGTGTACACGTAATAAACAATATTTAAGTCATTATAATTTTAATTTCTGAAAAAATTACCGACCAGCAATTAAATAAGAGTAGGTATCAAAACAAAGGTTTAAAAAAATATAACATAATTTTTAAAATTTCAAAAACACCATGCACAGTTTAAAATTAAATCAACAATCAGTACTAAGCAAAGTCAAACAAAATTAGATTATTACACAATCATGGATAATACAAGCATTATGAAAATCAACATTCATAAATAAATTTTGGATCAACAGTAAACCAAGAGATATACAGGGTGAAATTATATTTATGGGCATTATTTTAAGGGATCGATGTACTCATCGTTATGAACAACTTTTACTATGGGACGAAATCTGAAATCGCGAAAAAAAAATCAGCTGTTCCCTACATTTATGTTTGCTTAACCCTTCAAAATGTAGGGAACAGCTGATATTTTGTTTGTGATTTCAGGTTTGGTCCCATAGTAAAAATTGTTCATAGTGATGAGTACAATGACCCTTTAAAAGAATGCCCATGGATTCAATTTCACCCTGTATAAAACGTCTAACAGAATTTTATAGTTGATTGATGTTAAATATTGAATAATACGTAACCCTTTTTTGCCGATTGTACAAAAAAGTAATTACACAAAAAAAAATTACCGTAGAAGAAATATAATAATAGGACGAAGCGAAAATAAAATAATTAAAACTATATTTTGGGACGAAGGAAGCATATTGTTTGGTACGATCCAGGATTTTTTTTAATTTAGGCAAAACTCAGTGGGCCAAACGAAGAATAAATCGTTTTAAGTTGCCAATGATATTTCATCCTAACACGTTAATTTATTCCTTTACATATTTGTTTATAACAGTCATGAGTGCATATTTGCATAACTTACTGGTAAAAAACAACCCACACACAGTCACAATGTTATTTCCTTTGCATAAAAATCCTACAATGTATCGATATTCAATAAACCTGATAACATAATAAAATAATAAGAATTGACAATCGCCGTCCATGACGGTGTAAATGTAAAATGTAAAAATAAAAATGAAATTATGTACATTCAGCGTATAATTTTGGATGAGTTTACGAGTTTTTGAGTGTTAATAAAGATAAGGTAATAATGTGACTGTAAAACTAAACGTTTATGATGGATATTGTTTTAAGTACGGCGCGGTTTTTTGTTAAGGGCAAGGCGAGTTGCATTTTGAGTCATTTATTTCGATAGCAGTTTTTTGTTTGTGTTACAAAAATACTTACAAAATAGTTTTTTTTTTAAATAAGCAGTCATGGGGACTGCTGACAGATGTGAAAACCTAAAAATGTACACAAGCCACTCCACGTCACCAGTCTGGCGCAACCCATAAGTTTTGCCCCTACCAAAAATCGCTCAACGCGGCAAAATAAGTTTTCAATTCAATAAATTAGGTTTTTGCCAAATAAGTGACCAAAGTCATGAGGCATTCTATCACCCAGCAGACATTAGTCGTATAAAATAAGCGTTACAGTATTGCATAGTTAGACGACAATCGTTCTGTGTAAAAGCAGAAAACACAAATATACACTATTATCTCAGCATCATCAGCAATTTATAAAAAAATAGGTAGTTTAGGAAGAATGTAGGATTTGTTTAAACATCTCTTCGCTACAGAAATCACAGCTACGCTTCCCCTTCTTGTGGTTGACAATCGACGAAAATAATGTGCTTATTCTTCACCAACTTTTGGACTTTAAAAAAGTCCATGAGCTCTGAGTTTGTTTCGGCATTTCTTTTCAGGGATCAGTCAGCTAGGAAAGGTCAATGCTATCTAGTTTTAAAATATTGACCAAAACAGTAAAAATGTCTTACAGAAATAAACATAATTTCATTTCATTTCAACCTACCCTTAAGTAAAGCGCAGTGTTTACGAGCACACGATGGTTTTCAGTAAGTCCGCGATGGTAATCACTTAATTTGCATTTTTTTACGATGCCACATCAAAATGTTCAGTGCTCACGTGACCTTTGACAAATAGCGGCTTTTTACCCGAAATAAACTGTTATCGTTTCGGTTCGGCTTGTGCTTTTCAATGGGGTTATTATGCACAGTTTACGAGTTTTTGAGATGTTAACAAGGATTTAAGGATGGAAGTTTTTTTCTTCAAAAAATTACGTGATTTGTAAAATTTTTTGGATTTTTTGATAAAGATGGCGCAAGCCTCAATGGCGCTAGAAATTATTTGGTGCAGAAACAGACGTTTAATATAATTTAATTGCACTAGATAGCTGCAAACATCGAGTTTATTTAGCTTTTAAATTAATCTTTCTTATAAAATACACCCATAGCTATCGGAGGTGATGGAAAAAAAAACACGAGCACAAAACGTTCATCTAGTGATACGTATATTAATAAAGGAATAACGTTATCCTAACTAAGTTAATTAAATACATTCATTGCTAATGAGTGCAACATAAAATATGTTTTACCCACGATCATTATAAGGTTCGTTTCGAATAGTTTATATAAATAAAGTAGATTAAAGCCAGCAAATACCAACAAGAAAAAAACACATAAGACCATGAAAAACCATGTACATAATTACCCTACATAGTATAATTAATGAATAATTCACACAGACTTAATTCACGCCTGCAGTTTGTCATTGACAACGCATCAAGTAATTGTCGGGCATAAAAACTCAATCACCCATAGTTAGCAAAAACCACTTAAATGGACGAGCCATCAATCTGTATCTTATTTAAATAAATAACAATATCGTGTTATAAATGTACATGTGAGTAACGCGAGTGACTTACGACATTTTTCCTTGGCGTTTGAGATGGTTTGTTGACTGGTGTAATAGATTAGTGGCTTTAAATCGAAGTCTTCATCATTCGCCTTGTAATATCCAATGTTCCCCTAATTACCCCTTGTTACTCTAATCTCTTCAAAGTGAGAGAGAATAGGCTTCTTCTGGATAAGCTCATTCCATCGTCGACTCTGTCTCTGTCACCACTGACCTAGGCTAGAGTTAAGAGCAAACCCATCTTAAATAATAATAAATGTTGAATATTGATCTCTCCATGAATGGTTATTCGAAAGTAGTTGTGGTAGTAGGTTGTACATAAGAGATATATTAGCCCGACCATAAAATCAAAAGTTTATTCAAACTAGGCTGAGAAACAGCACTTTCGGAACTTCAAAATTGCAAAGGACAGTCCCCCAAAACGCCCGCCCCTCACCCCTTGCGAGTGCTTAAGCTGGGGAGAACTGGCGCAACAAACTCCCCAGCAACACTTGTTTCTCTACAATATATAGCACAAGGAAGCAGGCTCTGGAATCTACGTTGACAAGTGCATACCATTGGTAGTATTGATAGGCCTGTGTTTATTTTGCATAGAATATTAAAACTCAGCCATATTTCACCGTTCATAATAAATAATGAATTAATTTTGGTTCGTTTAAACAAAAAATAAAGAGGATTTTTGAAACACTGTGACACTAACTGAATTTTACGTCATCAGTAATTACACAAAAAAAAACAAATTTAAAGAAAAAACACCAATTCATCAATGGGGTAATAACATCACTAAACAGGACAGTGCCAGTATAATATTGCCCAACATCCCTATTTACACCACATTCCCTTATTAAAAGTTAATAACGAAAAATTACGAACACCTTTCTGTCCGTCTATTTAAATGTGCCACGCCTAAGGAAAGGTATACGATACATGTTTCAATTACGCGTGTGCTTATGGATAGACTATGATATAAATGCGAACCATTGCTCCTTATCAGGCTCGCATATTAGCTTGGCTTGAAAAAATACGAGTTAGATCCGGGGGATTGGTAGATTCTGCTTGGGACCAGAGAGATAGATCCACTCTTTAAATGTAAAGTCAGGGATAAGCGAATTGCCGCAGGAGACGCTCTGAGCGTCGGGAATCCCAAGCCGATTCCCGGCCACCGTAGACCCAGATCAGCGCGTTGTGTTCCACGCGCGCCTCAAAGAGATGTCAGCAACAATGACGGGGTCCGCTAGGGCCAATGCCTGCCGGGGCTGCGGGAAAGTCCGAAAGATTTACCGTAGCCCCTGGCACAGGCAACTGAAGGAACACGGGTGGGTTTTAGTCAGTAAGAGTCTGACACGCCCTGCTGCTCCGCCCAGAGCGGGAGAAGTGTTATTGGACGATTTCCCGACGTAAAAAAAAAAGTATAAGCAAATTGACTACCAACTTAAATGGAAAAGAACGACAGTTGTGTGAAATTGCTGTTACACAGCAAATTGACGTAGGGTGTGTAATTTTCCTAACTGTTAATTTAATTGACTGTACCACGTGATATTGTTGGGTAAAAGATGTTTGAAATTAGTATTAGAATTCTTAACATCCGATAATGTTATGGGTCGCCAAGCAGTATTTTATTATAACTCAAAAATAACCTGTTTTTATGTTATTGTTCCTACGATATCTTTTGAGGTATGTTTGCAATGCTTTCATGAGTAATTTAGAAGTTCTAATATTCTGCCTAATTTCCAGGATCTTTTCGCGCGTGGTCAAAACCGGAACTAACACCGCCATCCTGTTTTTTTTTAAATATAATTACTGTCAATATTTCACAAATGTTTACCACTAACGCCCCATTGTTAATGTCATTGTGGCACCAAAAGATCATTGTACTATAAAGTATGACTTTCTATTAGAAACCGCAGTATCCAATATCAAAACTCTTCGAAAGACGAAAAAAAAAACAAAAGATATCGCGATAATAAATACAAAAAAGGGTGCCTTACATAATTTTATCTGAAAGAAGCCACTTTCAGTATGCTGTCATCGCACCTAGTCATAATTCGTGTCGGGCCACATCGCAACACCATGTATAGCCGACACTTTCGCGTGACCGACCTTATTTTAAATTAAAACTCCGCAAAATGTCGACCAATATATCATATTAATAACAAGCCGATATTAAAGGTAGCTAGGCTTTGCCGCTGACTTTATTGTGTATGAGGACGGATTTCTTTTTAATTAAAAGAATATTATCGATAAAAATCGGGCTGTTGTGCAACAATATGTGATTTATTATTATTTTTGTACTGATTTCCATAGTTTCAGCTCAGATTTATGAATTAATGAATGAATGAAATACATCGACCCCAGCATGGCTTCATCAGACTCGAGTAATCGAACGAACCTCAAGATGAGCTCTAGCCTCTGAAGCCTCATGTTTCATGGTATTACAGAGACCATTGCATATCAAGGAGTTGACCAGGGGTGCCGTTAGGGAATATTCAGAAACTAAATACTCACCATTTTTATTATTATTAAAGTCCAGTTATTCTCTGGCTAATGCAAAATTTACCAGCACCCTAATCGTGAAACACACTTCAATCAAAAGGTTGTCGGGTTGGTAGATGTCACATGCCTTTGAATTTTTGGTTCTAGGACATGTCGGTTTCCTCATCATTCCCCCTGCACATCATTGCCCCTGTAATGAGCAGCAAAAACCCGTTCCTGTGCTACCTGCTGACGTATATCACCTCCCATTTGTTTGTTAGATAAATATTAATGGTTAATTTCTTTCTGTGGACAGGCAATCGCTGCAGAAATACAATTTTTACAAGGAAACTATGACAAAATAAATAATAATGTGATACAGAAAACTGATTGGCCCGAAATTCTCCCACATGATAAATCTAAAGTAGCACTATGTTTATTCTAGGACAAACAGACGAGATTACAATGTTACACCCTCCTCTGACTAGTTTTATATCTTCCACTTTTCTAGTCTGGTTCACACGTCCCTTGATCAGTACATTTAAAAAGAAACAGAAAGCCTGGGTCAAGTGGAAGTAGTATAAAACTATATCCAATTATGAAACATTCACATCACATGCAGCTAGTTTTAGGGAAATAAGCGGTCAATGTTTTTCTACGTACATTAACTCGGTAGAAGATAGCCTGGACATAAATATTAGACACTTCTGGACATACACGTAACAATTTTTTTTTTGACATTTCACAATATAAAGTTAGGTGCGTGTATTAACTAAATTAATTTCTTGACATTTCTCGGGAACCTGGGGTCCCGGACTTTTGGAAGGCGTACGAGGGGCCGAAGCCAACTTGCAGAGGCCCCTTAGACAATTTTAAGTGTTGAGGCACTAACCAACTATTATCCCTGTATGCACTATGCAAGTGTACCCAAGGACAACCCCCGGTTGGTGCAGGACTATTGCAAAATATAGGAACAAAACATATTGGGCTGTGGGTTTGGGTGGCTATAGTGGATTGATTACCTAGGACTATGGAAGGACTATGTCCCCTGCCTGATCAATGTTGTGTAATATACGGATAAAATGGCAGGGGGTGACTTGCACACTCAATAATGGGCCCCCGAAAACGGTCGCTAGCACATAGTGACGTAGCAACAAGGAGGCAACACTTCTTGAGGTGCTTGAGGAGTGGAGAGGTATTCCACGGCTATCAGGACAATCCCGGAAGTACGGTCAAGGTCCCTACCAGCACCTTACTGGAATACTACCTTCCTCCGAGCACGTTTGCTCTTGCGAACCTCCACTCAAGCCAGCCAATAAAGGCAAGAAAGAGGTGGGAGCTCTGTTCCTCGTCATTGTTCACTCCAGCCGGCCAATAAAGTCAAGCCAGAGATGATAAACAAGACTTCTCCCGGGAGGTAGGGTCCGTGGGGTCGCTACTGCCCAACAGCTCGCCACATGCTGCCCTGCGGTTTAAAAACTAATTTTATTGTTAATGCAATTCGTATAGAGGCGGACTCATTAATATAGCCTTACCATTGTTATTTTTGTGATTCATATACTGTTTTCTGAATTGGTCTTAAATATTATCTAAGTAACTAAAATGTAATTCTTTACTTTATAATCACTTATGGAGTAACAAAGACCGCACTCAAATGACTTAACCAAATGTGTAGCCCCACGCAAAATTCCTCAAAAAATAGCTCACAGTTCTGTCATCTGCGAACGCTGACGTCATTAAAAAGAACCTGATAAAATTTCCACGACGTCACAAGTTAATTCTACCAAGTAACTTTTAATTTCTGTGTACGTAACCTAAGGTTATACTTAACGAGACTCATAACTTTGCTAGCCTTCGATTCTTCCGTATATTTTAAGGGCTTGCTATGCTGAGGTCAAGGTTTCAGTCTTCCGGCAAAGTAATTCAGCGGTTCAAGGAGTTGCTTCGTCGAAATGACCTATTTTGGTATTTTGTGAGTCGGTTCCGTGTTTGAGAAATTATTGGGTTGTTGGACTAATTGTTAGTTAAAGTTCAACGTAATCTGTAACAGACAATGGTGCCGATTCCCTTGTTTACAAACTAATATTTATTTATTTCTATTTCATTAAGAAAAGGACAGAAGATAAATTTTAGTTTAGACCTGTCAAAATAATCAGCGCCTGACACTACACCATACAAGTTTAGACGTGATTAAAAAGTTGACAACTAAAATTACATCAAATTACGTCAGGTGCTGATTAATTTGACCGGACTAAACTAATAATAAATAAATATCGTCTGACATTGCACACAGCACCATCTAGTTCCAAGTTAAGCACTTAAGGCTTGTGTTATGGATACCAGATGGTTGATACACTACTTAAATACATTTTTTTTTCGTAAATACATACATATTATAAATATACATCCATGACTCGGGTACAAATGTCCATATTCATCATACAAACATTTGCCCCTACCGGGATTCGAACCCAGGACCATTTGGTTTCGCTGACTACACTTAGCCACTGTAGCCACTACACCAAACGTGTCGTCAAACTAATATTTATCTTCTGTTCTTTTCATAATGAAAAAGAAAGAAAAAGATGCACTCAACTTAAATTTAGTTTAGTTTGTGAACAAGGGAATCGGCACCAGTATTTAAAATAGTAGAACTTTTTATCTGAATTAGCGTTCTTGGTTTTGCTCAAGGCCTTCAGGGAAAAAAGTACATTATTGGAGGCCGTGGACTTTTTATTTTTATTATTACAATCTTCAGAATTCACACAAACGGATTAATTATTATTCTTGATCAGATTGTTATTACCGTAAGATAATACAAAACAAATTAAAAGGTTACATAATTCTTTTTCACATGTCATTTAAGACGAAATTAAAATATAGAAAAGTTATCTGCAACAGGAAAAAAATATTTAAAAAATAAAAATATTTAAAAAATAACAAGCCTTTAATCAACCGCTTAGATCAAATAAGATCCCACCAATGCAGCTAATATCAAATCAATTCCACGCATCCAGATCACTTGATGGCAATAAATCAGCTCGTGCCAAATAGAGAGCATGCCTAGTAAGGAATATTGTTACACCAATGTATACGTAATTTATATGTAATACGTAATGTAAAGTGCCAGAAAAGTATCGATACAAATATTATAATAGCAAATTTTTCATCGACGAAGGACTGATGGCCGTATGACCAGCCGTGTCTTTAAAGCGTGCTACACACTTTTTCGGGTCGGATGATTCGGCTCTGCCGGGCGACAATTAACTCGATTTTGCCGCTTGTTCGGTAAGCGGCAAAGTCGAGTTAATTCCGAATCACTTGTTTGGATTCGGCAGGCGAAAAGATCGAATGGCAACCCTGAGCAACCCTGAGTGGAGACCGTTATTTGGTACAAATCGGCAGTAACAGCGTGAGACGTCTTTGACTAGCTAGAGATACCCATGATCTTTAGAAAGCGGATACTAGATGCAAAAGGTGGATAATTGAGTGCTGTGTGGGATTGTCTATATTTAGCTGTGGACGACGCGCGACGGTGGGCACTCTAATGACCCATACCAAAGATTGGTAAAGGTAGCTTGAGATGCTCTCGGCTTGAAAGTCAGACGAACTGAACCTGTCTCCAATATGAACGTGAGTAAAAACTCTTCGCTCAATTTTGCGTCCTTTTTGCATATTTGCAGAAAACTTGAACTAAACAAACCAGAATTAACTTCAACTAGTCAAAAATTGCACCGCATGTTTTCCCTACGTAGATGACCTGAAAAGACCAGAAAATGGGAAACCAAATCCACAAACAATAATAATTAAGTACCTTTTAACACAACCTCTTTATACTCCACATCATTAAAAACGATTTTTATCGGCATTGACACAAGTCATCCTAAATTAAGTAAAAGAGTCTTATAGCAAATTAAGTACTATTGATTATTACAAAAAGATTCGCGTATGGCTGTAGTGACAAGGTCAATTATTATTTTTGTAAGTTTATTGTGAAAATGTTTCAATTTTAACAATACGATTAATAAATATTTGTAATGAGTATTGAGAGAATATGTTTCGAATTTTATGGGAGGGATAGTGAGAAAATAACCGTTCAACCCGGATTCTTGTAAATGTTAAAGATGATCCTACGTTTTATTTAGTTGACTTTGTTGCGGTAATGGATTAAAATTGACATTCTTTATTTTACTTTGAAGGTAAATTTTATCCTGCCTAGGCCTTATGCTTATTAGGCCTAGTTTATCATTTGTTGAAATCACAAATATACAGTTACAGCTAAGTAATGCAGCATTGCAAATGCAAGCGGGCACGCCTTTATGTCTGGAGGCTTTTATTCGGGGTATTAAGGTCTGTTTACGTGTTTAGTAGGTATTTGTTTCTCCTTGAGTATAGTTTTCAATGTTGTTTGTTGGTCTATTGGCGTGTGCTAGCTGACATATGACAAATTATTGAATTTAATGTTTAGCGTTTCGTAATGTTAATTACTTACTACTAAATAGAATCCAGTTCTTCTAACTGAACAGAGAGAGCTGTGCTGCTGGGGAGTTTGTTGCGCCACTTCTTCTTCGCAGCTAAAGCACTAGGAAGTAGGTAGTGAAGGGCGGTGGCGTTTTGGGGAATTTTGAAGTTCAAAAAATGCTGGTTCTCAGCCTAATCTGAATAAATGACTTTTGATTTTGATTGATTTTGTTATAATCAATTGTTATCGATTTTGACGATGACGAGCTTTTGCATGGAATGCCAACACGGGACCATTCTGCGGCAATGATTAAGTTCTCTTTTATAGACGCTATTGTATGTTCTAAGATCGGTATCCATTAAACACCATTCACCAAAGTACGGTATTGTTGGCATACCATGGCCATGTAGCTTCCGTGCTACGATACGGGTTAATACTATGGGGAAACTCAACAGACTCCCAGCGGGCGTTTCTCTCCCAAAAACGATGCATAAGAGCAATTGTTAGTATTCCTCCTTATGAGTCATGTAAACCTCACTTTAATAAACTCAAGATATTACCCCTGCCGAGTATGTACATTTTTGAAGTTTGTGTGTTCGTAAAGTCCAATCCTAATCTATTTGTAAGAGCTCGTGATATTTATACACGGGATAATGTCTACCCTCGTAACTCCAGACATGGTCAGCGACTAGTGTTAGATTTTGCACCAAAGACGGCGGTGTTCAAAAAAAATTGCTCAGCTATGTGCGTTAAAATTTATAATAGGTTACAAACAGACATTCAAAATCTCCCCCTACCAAAATTTAAGAAAAAGCTTAAAGAGCTACTGCTTAAAAAAATGATTTACTCGGTAAATGAATGGCTACAGGAATAAGGAAAATATTCTATATATAAATATTTTAAATAATGTGTGTTGTGTATTATTAATTCAACGTAGAAATGACTGAGTTTTATTGGCATTTGACAATGTATTTTACCAGGCACATAATTATTTTATTGACATTATATAAGACTATGAATTTCGGAGCCACGTATTGGCTAAGACCACGGGCTAAGACTAACCATTATTTATATTTCTTTATTCCTTTTTTACTTTTAAGAAAACGATTCACATGCCATACTACAGGCTAAATAGAATTATAAGACCAAATAATGTAACATGGAAACCACCGATTGTATTTACTCTATTTATACGTGAATAAAAAAATTGAATTTGAACAAGTTAGCTTTTGTTTAAATAAAGCACTGCTTACACATCTGATTAGAGCATACATACATGCATAAACTCACGCTTTCATCAACCCCACCTGATAATAATTATGTTTCCACTGCTGTGGCACAGGCTTCCTCTCTGTGGCAGTAGACCGTAATCAACGATGCAGGCACAGTGCGGGCTGGTGGATGTCACATGTCTTCAAACTTTCTAGGAAAGGTTCTTGGACATGCCGCCGGTTTCCTCACAATTTTACTACAAATTGTACTTCAGCGTGATGAACTCCACGGCCTCATTCCACCGGCCCCCTTCTTCCATCGGTCATCTAGACGCACTGCAAGTTACCATCCTTACCTAGTTGCTATTCCACCAATTCGCACTAATAATCGTTTCCAAATGCCTTTTGTTATACGCACAGCAAAAAAGAGGTACTCTCTACCTGCGTCTGTGTTTCCGAACGCATACAACCCTAATCTCTTCAAAGTGAGAGTGAACAGACTTCTTCTGGGTAAGCTCACTCCATCGTTGACCCTGTCTCTGTCACCACTGACTTAGACTAGAGTCAAGAGCAAAACTATTATATAAAAATAAACTATTTTTATTTTATATTCATTGAAATTTTTCCTGTCAACTTTTGAGAACAGCAATCCTTATGAGACTTTTTAAGCGACAAGCAGAAACTTATCAGTATATTTGTAACTACTTAAAGTGTACATTTAACTGATTACCGACAACCTGCATCATCCCACTGCTGGACAAAGGCTTCTCCCATAGACTTCCAGCTTTACATTTATTTTATTTAACATAATTATTGCTGACCAATAAAAAAATTGGATCAATCCATTGTAGCACTTTGGTTAAATTAGTCTTTACAAAAATGTAATTTTACATTCCAAAACTACAATTAAACAAATACTATCACACCCCACAGTATCAAGTTAGGCAACCAGTCACTCGCCCGGAGGACACGATGGTCCTTATCGGATGGCGAGCAATGGGTAATTCGCCGTCCGATAAGGACCAGGCCCGGGTCGATGGCGCGTTATGTTCCACGCGCGCCTAAAAGAGATTAGCACCAACGACGGGGTCTGCTAGGACCGATGCCTACCATGGTTGCGGGAAAGCCCGAAAGGGTTTCCATGGCCCTTGGCATAGGTAACTGAAGGAACACGGGTGGGTTTCAGTCAGTAAGAGTCTGACACGCCCTCCCGCTCCGCCCAGAGCGGGAGAAGTTATTTGATGATTTTCCACACAAAAAAAAGAGGCAATATGTCTCCCTGTATATACTCAGCAAGTCAGCATGTAATGCCTTTGGAATGTGGAAGTAGATAGGTAGGTTGGATAAACCAATTTTCTATCTAGTCGATATCAGTGAGCTTTATTGACTTGCAACTCTATTGTAGTTTAGTCAGTAGCGTTGGCAGAGAATGGTGAAATATTTAAACAAAGTAACATGCAAATGACTCTGCCTCGCCTTTTCCCAACTAAGTTGGGGTCGGCTTCTAGTCGAACGGAATGCAACTGAATACCAGTTTATTACATGAAGTGGGTAACACTATACCCCTTGGTAAGACTGCTCTCAGACTCTAGGACTTCTAAGTACTTCTGTAACGACTGCCGAAGATCTATGAATGACAGCCGGGACCAACGACTTAACATGCTTTCCGAGGCACGGAGGGGTCTCGATATGTAATGGATGGTCACTCATCCAGCTACCGATCTAGGCAAGCATAGTTTACCCTTCGATTGACCCGTTTTACTGGTATTATTTAGCCACGAGCCCCCCCAAAATAATATACAAATACATGATTATATTAAACTGTTGCTGCAGCGTAAATGCCTCACATATCCTGAAAAGGCACCTATTTCTTTATCTTACAGTTATTATTGGGATTGCTGAAGGTTTCAGAAAATAAGTGCGGGTTGTACCGTCCGGTGGAGTTTCTTGCTCATTCTTCTCCATACGAAACTACCTTTTGGAAGGGGCGACTAGAATCAATTCTATTTAAATGTAAATGTTGACGTTCAAAAGTGCCTTTTATGTGCCTATTTGAAATAAATGCTTTGACTTTTCCAACAGTTAGCAAATAAAAAAACTTTTAAAAGAACAAATCGATATAACCAATTCAGAGGAAAACCCCATCTTGCACAAAATATCACCTTATAATTACCCCCGCTTACCTAAAATACGGACCCTTCCCTATAATACACCTCGGACAAAAAGACCAAGTTTATTTAAATATTTAAACACAAACCGCAAAAATATTCAGCCTCTCTGCTAACCGTACTTACACTAAGTTAAGTTTCAAAAGCGGTGCGAGCCCGAACAATGAAGCAGTATTTACGAGTAGTATGGCCAGCAGTGCAACTGGTACGTACGGACCCAGGTTTTATACAGGAACTCATTAATAAAAGCCGGTGCATATTTTATCTATAAGCACTGTGATAATGCCCTTAGGAAAATATCGTTCGCTACTAGTACCTACCTAGAACCTTTCTATCTGTAGGTGATCTATGAAGCTACTAAGGTAACTTGAGGATGGGTAGAAGAGTTCTCCCTGTGTGTAACATCATATAAAAATGGTCGCTGGTTTAGATACCAGTTGCTTCAACATTGATTGGTTTCTTGGCTTTTTTGTGCCAATAACTGTTTGATGTTCTGTGATATCTTATTATCCTACTATGTAATAATAATATAATATACAGGGTTATTTTTAATACTTGGGCCATCTATTAGGAGATGTAGGGGAGGTCATTTGCAACCAAATGACCTGTAATGACCCCTATGCAAATGTCAACAATTTCCTAGTTATTTGAAATTTTATATTTTTTTGAAGATATCTGGTATGTTTTTGTATATCCTTGGATAGTTGAGAAGTTGTACATATTTTTGGAATGTTCTGTCGATGAGTATATGTCGTAGGTTCGAACCCAGACAGGCGCATTACTTTGTGTAAATTATTTCATCACCACTGCTCTCAAAACGGTGAAGGAACACATCGTGAGGAAACTGACATGTCCTAGGCCCAAAAATTCGAAGACATGTGACATCTAGTGACACGCACTGGGCCTGCATAGTGGATTATGGCTCATTCTCTCTGAGAGGAAGCCTGTGTCCCAGCAGTGGGAAAATTATAGGCTGATGATGATGATGACATCCCGTTAATGGATTGCCGACATATTAGCAATAACCCTATATATATCCCCACCGCCGTATCCCTACGTTGACGTCTTGGAGGGACTTGCGCGCTCCGACCTCCAGGTCTGTGCCAGTAGAGTTTACTTTGCCGGAACAGGTCTAGGAGTGAGGAGCCAGACCAAGAGAGATACAGTAACCCGCATGGCAGCATGTGGCGAGATGTTGGGCAGTAGCGACCCCACGGACCCTATATCCCGGGAGATGTCTTGTTCCTTACCTCTGGCTTGCTTTTATTGACTGGCTGGAATAAACACTAATGAGGAACAGAGCTTCCGCCTCTTTCTTGCCTTTATTGGCCGGCTTGGGTGGAGCTTCGTAAGAGCAAACGTGCCGGAGGAAGGAAGTATTCCAGTCGGTGCTGGTAGGGATCTTGACCATCTTCCGGGCTCTGGGATTGTACTGATAGCCGTAGAATACCTCTCCGCCCCTCGAGCACCTTAGCAAGTGTTGCCCCCTTTTCACTACGTCACTGTGTGCTAGCGACGGTTTCCGGGGGCCCATTATTGAGTGTGCAAGTCACCACGTGCCATTTTATCCGTGTAGGCAGGGTTCATAGTCCTTCCACAGTTCTTGGTAACTAGTCTACTTTAAACACCCAAACCAATAGTCCAATATCTTTTTTCCATATCCTGCATTATTCCAATACCAACTTAGGTTGTCCTTGGGTGCTCTTGCACAGTGGATACAGGGGTTATCGTCAGTTTGTGCTTCATTTCCTGCACTTAAAGAGTTTAAAGGGCTCTGCCAGTTGGCTTCGGCCCCTCGTATGCCTACCAAAGGTCCGGGACCATACGGTCCCGAAATATGCGAAAGCTTAAAAAAAAAAAAAACACATCATTTTGACAGACATAATTGATAATCACAAAATATTACCTTAAAGACCATGTTAGTACAGACATATTGGGGTCGTACGGTCCATGGGTCTTTACGGGACACCGGTGTGGGCGCGTTTCTAGGGGCGGCACACCTCTACCACTACCCCGTGCAGGTCCACTACCCCGTGCACGAGACGAGGCCCGGACAGACCGGGCCAGCACTAGTGTGGGGCTGCGGAAGAATTTTGATTCCCGCGGCCCCGCGCGCACGTGCGAGGAGTCACCGGGGTGGTTTTAGCCGGTAAGAGTCCGGCACGCCCCTCCGCCTTTTCCCCAGGCGGAGGTTGTCCTTGAGGATTTCCCCCCGTAAAAAAAAAAGGCGGCAAGACTGCTTGCCGGATTGCCGCCATGGGATCTGGAGGCAAAAGTCCTCGAGCACATATGGGAGCGGCGCGAGGAGGCGAAACGCTGGGGCGTAACTACGCTGCTGCGAGAAATTACGGCACAGCGGACAGGGCTCCGGCGGGATCTCATGGCGACATGGAGAGTGCGACTGTCGCAACTCAGTGCTGGGCAGGTCTTTGAGGAGTGGCTAGAGAGGCACCACGGCATCCTCACCTTCCGCCTGACGCAGGTCCTCAACGGACACGGTTACTTTGGGAGGTTTCTGTTTCAGATAAGGTCAGGGTTGAGGAAAAACCCGGGTGTCACTATTGTGTGGAGGTCTGCCCCGGTTTGGCCGGAGTACCGCCATGTCCTCGTAGAGGCGATCGGCGGTGGCGATCTCTGGCGCCCGGCCCTGGTCCAGGCCGTGGTATGGAGCGAGAGGGCATGAGAAGCCGTGACCTCCTTCTGCGAAGCAGTAATGCTCGCGAAGGAGGAGGCGGAAGGCATGAGGGAGAGGTAAAATTCGCGCCCTGACGCCCCTAGTCACTAGATTCACGACCACCGTAGGCGCGGGCTTGCGAATGGCGAGCAATTGTTAGCTTACCGTCCGATAAGGACCAGGCCCGGGTTGGAACGCGTTGTGTTCCACGCGTTCCTCATAGAGATGTCAGCACCAATGACAAGGTCCGCTAGGGCCGATGCCTGCCAGGGTTACACAACAGTAAAAAAAAAACCGGTAAGGTAACCAAGATTTTTAACGTGACAACGTCTTATAATTCGATGGAGCCGGCTGCACGCACGAAAAAACATGACTCATGCGGCGTTACCTCGCCGCACGAAAAAACATAACTCATGCGGCGTTACCTAGCTCTGAGGCGTTCCATTTAAGGCTTGAAGTGCAATCGAGAGCGCGGAACGAGCGACAAAGAGGCACAATCGACCTCCGCATTCGGCAGCGTTCGACATCTGTCTCTCTCCTATTTGAGTGAGCGATGCGTCCGCGTGGACAGCTGCTATACAATAATACATTTACATGTTTTCGTCAGGTATGAAGTGCAGTGAAAAGTGAACGTGGTGTCAATTGTTTATAGCAACGATAATTGCGGCGATAAAGGTAAAAATTGACGTAATTGTATTTATGCGTACAAATAAATGTAACTTGATCAATTCAATTGTGATTTCCATTTACCTCCTTCTCTATATCCATACAAAATATCAATTAAACAAATAAAATTAAAATTTTCTTTTGAAAAATGCAACCATTCCATCAGTATTTTCTTATGACGTTGTCACGTTCAACTATCGTCAGTAAACCGACTTTTTTAACTGTTTAAATTAAATGTTGGAAATGAGGTAAGCTACCCGTTACGTTTGATCCATTATTTACGAGACACCCTATATATATATATATATATATATATTCTACTTATAATGTATAATGACAATATAAATTGAAAAGTTTGTATGGTTAGATGGTTGTTACTCAATCACGCAAAAACGGCTTAACATATTTGGATAAAATTTGGCACACTGATAGTTTATAACCTAGATTAACAAATAAGATATTTTTATAACAATATTCTGACGAAATCAAGACAAATGCGGGTGAAACCGCGGGGCGCTGCTAGTCTAAACTAATAATATTAAAAAGAGAAAAGATTTCATTTTTTGTGTGCTTGGTTTTGTTTCACGCCCTTTAAAACTGCGTTATAATTTAAATTCACTTGATACTCTCCACTTTTTACATCATTTGCAGATAAACGTACACTATGCAATATAAATAAAAATGAAGGCATCAATAATATCAAACTTAAGTTCAACCCTCAATAATATCATGTACACAACAACAATCAATGTCTTGATCACATCATAAAAAACATAACTAATAAGTATAATTCGCATAATTTAACCCAAAAACGGATCAGGCCACACAAACGGGAGGCCAGGCGAATATTACGTAAATCTTGACCATGCGTACCGAAGGACTCACCGATTGCCTTTTAATTTGGGATACTGAACCGTATTAATATTGCAATCAATCATCCATGTTTAAAATACGACGATTAATTATTTAAGGGGAATTCGTTGTGTGTTTAAGTATTAAAAATTGTTCGCATTTGTAAGAGATTATTGTGGAAAGTTGAAGTATTTGGGTGTAGGCTGAGTAGTAGGTACGTCATTACTTTATCAACCTGATCGAATAATTATCATTGTTTGAGTAGGTATACCCAAAGTAATATTTTGTGAACAGGTATCGATATCGTTTTTTCTGTAATCCGTTTTGTGTCCTCTCTTCATGCATTCCATAGATCGTAGCTTTACTCAACTTTAGGCATGGGCTTACAATGCCCTGCGTGTTCAGTACAACGACGCTCTGAGGGCAGTGTTCAGAAAACCCCGCTAGTTATTGAATGCTTCCGGAATGTTTGCGAATGCATCTATCGGTGAATTTTTAGCCGTCATCAGGAAAAGTACTGCATCGATGATGAGCAGGGTCCGTGGTAACACCAACATTGTCCGCAGAACTTTAGCGCGCAAAATTGTTGATAGTTAATTTACTGTGTACTGGGCAGATGTACAATTGCACAGGAATAGAATATAGACTTAAAGTAATTATTGTGTAACTTGTTTTGTTCACTAACACCTTTTTATTTTTATTTCAGTGTGTATTACTAGCAAACCTACTCACGCCTTCTTCGTAACTATTTTATGGACTGTGTGTCAGAATTAAATATTAATTAATTTATTAACTCAATTCAAAAGTTTTAACAGTATGTCGGTGTTTAATGGCCTGAAGCTGACTACCGTTCGCGCATGACGATGATGACTTACTTGACTGAGTTGATTTTTCTCGCTGTCTTTAAGGAACTCAGTATGTTAGGACCAGTGAATGACCCAGGAGCAATGTGTCCTACAGTATTGATCATACAAATAATTCGTAACCGCCTCCTTCGATACCACCGTAACACACTTGAATAACAATTCAAATTATTTTTAAGGTAATTGCTGATCCACTGCTCAACGTAAATAACGCAATGAATGTTCTTGAACTGTCAAAATGCCATTATGTGTTACGCAATTGACTGACCGGTAGGTGCATTTAGTAGCGACCCTGCCTTGGTGAGCCGCTGGTCCCGGGTTCGATCCCCGGACAAGTGAAACATTTGTGTGCATGAACATGTCTGTTTGATCTGTTTCTGGGTGTGTATATGTATATAAGTATCAATATCAGTCCTCAGATTACCGTAGTACAGGCTCTACCTAGTTCGGGACCTTGAAGACCTTGTGTAGATGTTGTCTCATATTTATTATTATTATTAATTATCCCGCAGGTCGTCTTCTTTCTTTGTTTCCTAGCAACAGTTATTCGGTGAGAAAGGACCAGTTGGTTGAGTTCCGTTCGCACAGTGAGTGAGCAGTGTATACGTGCGGTAGAGGGTGCTGTCTTACGTATGATTTGTAACGCTCCCTGTTTGGTACGTGATCACGTGCGTCGGGTAAGGCTATAGTGTTGAAAGCTACGGAAAGCGAAAACAAACCGTAAGTATCATTTCATGCGCGTACGTGTTCCACGCGCGCCTCAAAGAGATGTCAGCATCATAACTTGGAAAGCGGGATCATCCAAAAGGGGTACCGCTGACCCGGAACATAAAGGGCCAAGGAAGGAACACGGGTGGGTTTTAGTCAGTAAGAGTCTGACACTCCCTTCCGCTCCAGCTAGAGCGGGAGGAGTCATTTGATGATTTCCCATAAAAAAAAAAAAAGTATCATTTCATAAAATACTGCAATGTAAGTTGATAATAATAATATTGTTGAAGAATGGATCACTCCCAATATGAGGAAGTTGTAAATTAGATCATTTTGCTAGTGGTTAGTGAAACTGTCTGTTGTGATATTAAAGTATTCACGATTTTGGTGATGCGGAATTTCATGAAACACCAACGTCATCAGTCTATCATTTTTCCAAAATGTATGGGTTCGACTACCAATCCAACCGGATCGACTGCTAAAATTAGAGAAATACTGCGGTCTACGAAAAACAATTATATTTTATGCACTATTAATAATGTTCCGCTACGCTGACCGGTCATGTGCTTCCCGCATCCAGTGTATTCCCTCTTCAGGTCATCGGTCGCCTACGCTGCGCCTGGATTATTATTTTTGAAACTAAATCGCTCCGCTCATCACAAAGCGACGCAGTACTAAGGGCGGCGGCAGATGTGTCCGCGGGTCGCGTACGTGCGCGTTCGTATCGCGTCGACAGCGTGTGTCGCGCGTCTTAGCCCACGTGATATACTACTCGTGGTTGCAGATTGTTACTGTTTATACTGAGGCACTGGTTTAAAGGTGAATGCGTTAAGTTAGGTACCTATACATTGTGGCAGGGATATCGAAGCGCAAACTGTTAGGTCATGTATTTCAGTACATGATTCTGAACACAGTTTTTTTTTTTTGTTGAGGGTGGGAAATCATCAAATAACTTCTCCCGCTCTGGGCAGAGCGGGAGGGCGTGTCAGTCTCTTACTGACTAAAACTCACCCGTGTTCCTTCAGTTGCCTGTGCTAGGGGCCACGGTATCCCTCTCGGACTTTCCCGCAACCCTGGCAGGCATCGGCCCTAGCGGACCCAGTCATTGATGCTGAGATCTCTTTGAGGCACGCGTGGAACACAACGCGCCGTCGACCCGGGCCTGATCCTTATCGAACGGCGAGCTGCCCATTGCTCGCCGTTCGCAAGCCCGCGCCTACGGTGGCCAGGAATCGGCCTGCGATTCCCGACGCCCAGGGCGTGTCCTGCGGCGGCTAGGGAAGTGAGGGCGCAAATTTTGCCTCTCCCTCACGCGTTCCGCCTCCTCCTTCGCGAACTTTACTGCTTCGCAGAAGGAGGTGACGGCTTCCCAAGCCCTCTCGCTCCGTACCATGGCCTGGACCAGAGCCGGACGCGAGAGATCGCCACCGCCAATCGCCTGCACGAGGACACGGTGCTGCTCCGCCCAAGCCGGACAGACCTCTACCGTATGCTCCACCGTGTCCTCATTCGGAACACAGCTGAGTTGAAAATTTTCGTCGTTTTAAATATATATACTTATATTTTTTTTTTTTTGTTATCGTTGCCCCAAACTAGGAATTTCTCCTGTATTGTGGGTGCGTTTACAAGCAGTTAATGCCACATACACAAATAGCCAGACCCGGAGCTCTCATGATTGGTAGGTCATATAAATATTTGTTCCGTGTGGGAATCGAACCCGCGACACGCAGCGCAGCAGTCAATCACACCAACCGTGCCGTCAATATTAGCTGTACTTATTATACATTTTGACCGCGTAGGAATTACACTTTTCTATGAAACAGCAGATTTTTTTTTAAATATCTGACGAATTATTCTACGATAGGGCCTAGAACCATGTGCTGAATTAATGATTTCAGTTCGCGCGTCGTAGTAAAAATAAATATTCGTGGATTACCTTAGCAACTAAACCTATATTGTCCCACTGCAGGGCAAAAGTCTGCCTCTCCCTGTTCCCACTAAATTCTGTCTTCTGCCGTCTCTTGAGTTAAGCTGGTCTCGCCATCTTGGCCTCGGCCTGCTGCGATTGCGTCGTGCGTTTAGCAGGACCCAATTAGTAGTTCCATTTGTCATGTGTCAAACACGTCTGGCCACTTAAGCTTAGCGGCTTTCTGGGTAACGTCCGTGATCTTGGTTTTAGCGCGCAGTGTTGTGTAGGTACCTAAATACGGTAAAAATTTTGATTCCCCAGGTTACTGTGCTTCATGGCTTGCTGGCAAACTTCAAGCTTGGACCTCTGCTGAAGTTTCAAAGACCAGGTTTGAGCACCACATTAGATTCTCTGTTTGAGACATATTGGTAGATCTCCTTTTAGAAGATATTTGATTGACCTATAGCTCCTCCAGGCGCTATCGGTGCGTCGAGTAACTTATAGAGGGTTAGAGGAACAGGGTGTAATGTTCACTCATACCTCCATAGAAAAGGGAGGATCCTCCGGTCAGACGGGTGCCAAGTCTGGTGGGCAACTGCCCGATGATGGATGTTGGGACGTTGTATATACGCTAGTTGCGCGGTAAACTCTGCTTGCGAGATGCAAGATATTTCGTGACGTCAGTGTGATTCGTAGTTCACATGTGGCGATGTAGATACCGCTACAAACTTCTTTGTCTTATCGCGGCTGGAAGGAGAGTTAGAAATAAAGATAAAAAGTTATAAAAAAGCACGCTGTGTACTCTCTGAAAACCAGTAGGTATCTCTGTCCTAGTTGTACCAATAAAGAGTTCTCAACCTGAAGTATTCCATTAACTTCTCACATGTATGAATGATGTAACTACTTTTTTGTAACAATATTTTGATTTAAAAGAGTGTCCATGGAGTTTCTTGCCCGTTCTTATCCATAGGTACCTACTACGCTTTAGAATGGGCAACTAGCTTCATCTTTCTGACTTTCCGACCCTTGACAATTCAAAAGTGCCTGTAATTGGTTTATTTGAAATAAATGCTTTGAGTTTGAGTTTGAACTGACGACGGACGTCAGCGCCAGTCTCATCCATCGAATAAACTTTTTTGCAACCGGCGCCGAAACACACATTTTAGCAAATTCCGCTAGAACTTGGAATCCCGCAACCCATTGAACCACAAATATGTTAATAAATTATCTCCGTGCGCCCGTAACTTATTTCAACCGATGTTCTTATTTAAAAGCACGTTTTTGGGCTGCGCTCGCGCTTTCTGAGACACGACAACTCCCGCGCATAAATTTGAAACGAAAATCTTTCTTCTTTTTGTTCAAGATTTAAATGGAATCGGTTTACGTGAAATGAAAATAATATTTTTGGGTTTTTTTGTGTAGGTATTGTAATTGTCAAGTGTTGTATGGTATAGTATTGATTTATTACTATAAGTTATATAACCGTTTTAGTATCTCTAGTAATCAAAATAAATTAGTTTTGAACATTGCTTGGAAATAGGATTCTGAGACTGAATAAGTATCTGCATTAAGCCGGCTTTGGCTTCTTTGTTACAAACGCAGCCACTTTAATATACCTATATAAAGCTGCCGGCATACAGCTGACATGACGGGATAGGGCTTGACGGGCGGCGCCTTTACGTGGACGTGGCGTGCACATCACACTGCGGGGGGAGTAGACGAAATGTTAATGTTTATTACCTAAAGTTGTAGAAAACTACAAAGTTAACGCTTCCTAAAACGCTTTATTTATCGATCTATCTCCTCCTCACACAAACGACGCGCGACGGCTTAAACCCCGGCTACATGCTCTGTCTTGCCTGAGTTCATTCTCGACGGCACGGTTGGCGCAGTGGTTGAGCAATTGACTGCTGTTCTGCGTGTCGTGGGTTCGATTCCCGCACGGAACAAATATTTGTATGACCTACAAGTAGTTTTTCCGGGTCGGGCTGTTTGTGTATGCAAGTTTAAATGTTTGTAAACGCACCCACGATACCGGAGAAATTCCTAGTCCCACACTAGGAATTTCTCCTGTATTGTGGGTGCGTTTACAAACATTTACAAAGTTAAAAAAAAAAAAAAAAAAACTTGTACAAAACAAACTGCACAAATAAGACAGAACATCTGCAAGATGGTAGCTTGTGCAAGCCTTAACATCCCGGCTACTCGCACCATCTTGCCGCGCAGTTAAAACTGTCCAGACGGAAAAGACGAATTGTGTGGCCGGAGCTATAAATAACAGCTCATTATCCCTGATAAGAGCATATTATCAGTTATATGTGCATATTGCCGAATATACATATTTATCGTTTCTAGTTTAAGGAAATCCAGCATTTGCTTTATTATGCCACGAGCGATCACCAGGACTGCACGTACAATCTACTCTGGTTTGTTTCAAAAACTTTGTCTTTAACCCTTTTGTCATCTTTAACTGCACCCCGCAGGATGTGTAGAATGCAATATATCTTGTCGTTGTTAGCGGTGCACGTGGGGCTGGCGCACTCGTTTCCCTGGGGTGAGTATTGGTTTTTTTTTTAACGTTTCCAACGAAAATACTTAATTTATTGATGTTTAATACGTCTTACTAGAATCAGAAAATATACGAGGATATAATTGTCCAAGTTATGCTTTTGTGTACTCAACAAACTGTTATAAACCGTTAAATCTGCGTCGGTCTACGGTATTTTTGGTAGCTATATATTTCATAATATGCTTTGGAACCTAAAATATTGCAATACCTACATAACCAACCAACATAAAGTATTCTTAATTCCTGAATTTCGGCTTGACCTTCCTTTGGTGTGAACCACTTTTTTATACCCACAAATTTATAAAACATGCTATATTTCCAAAGACATAAAAACCTCCAAAACAATCTCAAAAAAAAAACTATAACCTCAATATTAATTATTTAAATATTATTAATATTAATTGTTTGTTTGTTCTTTGTTTCTAATAAATTTTTCCATCCTCACTACGAGTAAATCTTGTGAAAACGTTTATTTAAGAAGCAATTTTTTGTGTAGGTGCTGTATACAGCCTGTAACTGACTAATTCTCCATAACACAATGGATATGCTATTTTGTATAATGTTAATGTTTCTAGTGAATAGGTCGTTGGTGAACTTTTCAAATAAAAATAAAATAGTATAAATATCTGATGTTTACGGAAATTCAAAATGGTAGGTGGAATAGAAATGTTAGGCACTTACAAAGCAGGTAAGCTAGAGCATAGAGCTAGCTCAAAGCACAAATTTATTAAAGCTTTTAATGTTCACACTTAACCTTTGTGATTTATTTTATGGTTAACTTTCACCTCGAAGTCATAGTATTTACTAAAAATGTTATTCAAATAATATCAAAACCTTATGAGTATTTTAAATCCTCAGAAATCATTAAAAGTCACAGTCAAAGCATTTATTTCAAATTACACTTAAAAGTCACTTATGGACGTCAGAATTTACATTAAAATAGATTTGATTCTAGTCGCCCTTTCCAAAAGCTAGTTTCTTATGGAGAAGAATGGGCAAGAAACTGCACCGTTAAAATACAAGAATAAACACTAATACCTAGATACATACTTACATACAAACAAAAAAAACCTTGTCAGGAGAAATAACAACAAAAGACGAATCCAGCAACTCAGCGCTGGGATGTTTCGGCCAACTTCTGATGGATATGTTCACGTGCCTTCACTTTATAAGATAACCGACTGCTTGCCGTCCTGATGTTCAGAGGTCTTTCAGTATGTATTTTCTTTCAGTAAGGAAGGAATTACTCAATTAATTTCCTTTCAATTGATTTTTATAACAGCCCTCTGAAGAAAGACATCACGATCAAGATCATCAAATATGAAATACTGTTATCTGATTTAGATTGTAATTTCCTCAGGATACTAGAGGTTAGCTGGGCTTAGTTCTACTAAATCGAACCAACCACATTAGAATATCTGCAGTTTTGAAATAACTGTAATCATTTCGAATAGTTAATGCTATTAATATAAATATTCTAGGCATACGTTTTGAATGTATATGGATGGGACTGTTTTTCCGGGTTGTACATATATCACATTTGTAATATTAGTTTATTTTATTTTATTCGGGAAACTTATAGCTATAATATTCAGTGTACTTAAACAATATGCAACTGAAGGCAATTTACAAGTTTCCACAAATATACACCAAAATTAAAATTAAAAACGAGAAAAAAATACAAATGTCGGTACAAAATACCTTTTACATAAATTAGGAAAAAAAATAGTATACGAACGACAAATACAAACTAAAAATAATTTAGACGTAACGTAACGTTTAGTTGGAGGTTATTCACTGAATTATCGAGATATTGTGATAGGTTCAGTTTGGCAGAACTAGGTTCAATTTAGCTTGATTGCTAAATTTAATAGCTGTCTGCCAACCGGATGCTTGTGAAATAATTTCTTTCGTATTTCAGACTTCGCCGCGACCTCAGGAAGTCATCTAGTATTTTATTTCAACGGAAGCATAGTGTACTCTGAAAGTATTACGTCGAGTCGTATCGAATTAATTATTTACGACGCAGTAGGCAATAGGGTGTTCTTCATCGATCCTAAAGACAAAAGCACAGCTATCTTTAGTTATGACATAACAACCAAGAAAATCGAATCTTTAGTACTGAAGAGTGACAAAAGAGAAAGAATCTTGGGAATAGCCTTCGATCCCATCGAAGAACTTCTCATCTGGAGTGAACTGTATTCAACAAGAATATGCTGGTTTTCGTTAAAACCTGGATTTAAGAACAATGTCTACGGAAACCTATTAATCGAGATAGAGAAGCAGTTGACTATATGTGCTCTTGCTGTGGATAGCTGTAAAGGGTACGTTACTCGTGATAGTTTTGTAAGTCAACAAATTACATTTTGAGCGTTGCGTAAATTGATCGTGATTTACATTATTACAGGTACATTTACTGGACGAGCACAGACATGGCCCAAAATAAATTACCGTCTACAATAGAGAGAGCCCGATTTGATGGAGCTGATAGAGAAGTTTTAATTGGCAGTAACCTTCAAATGCCATCCCGCTTGGTGCTTGACCAACAGACACAGAAGCTATACTGGATTGAAGGCACAAGTCCATTAAATCATCTGCCTGCTGATGAAAAACATTTTTTTATTAAAAGTGCAGATTTGAATGGGAAAAACAGAACAATATTATATACTGAAACAGAAGTAGATCAACCAATGATACTAGCTGTATCAAAAGATTCTCTCTACTGGGTGCACTTTTTTCAGACCACTATTAATCAATTGCCAAAGAATCCATCGAAAAATGCAAATCCCACACAACTTTCAATTTCTTCATGGTATGAAATAGCCACCAACTATAAAATTGAGGACCAAATTGAGGGAATTCAGGGCTGCCAAGCACTAAAGAATCTGATACCAACTAACCGAGTGACCGTCAAAAATGTCTCATCGAATATTTCTTCAGATGTAAGCCTGGTTGGTGTCTACGGTATTAAAGTTAGTGAGGAGTCTCGATGTGAATGTAGACATGGTTACACCGGTGAGAGATGCGAGGTTTCAGTCTGTCAGAACTATTGTTTCGAAGGAGATTGTATTGTCAGTGCTGAGGAGCAACCTACATGCAGGTAAAACTTTTGTAACTCATTCATTTCCGTGTTAAATACACATATATACTTATTTTTATGGTTCCGGACCTCGATAGTAAAACACGGAATCCATATAGGATCACTTCGTTGTCCGTCTGTCTGTCAAAAAAAACTACAAAGTTAAGTTTCTTCTTGGGATAAATTCAAACGAAATACGAAACCCTTCATTGTGCGTGGTCCGACACGGACTTGGCTGGCTGTTTTTTTTTTAAATATAGAACAAGTCCGGTGCCCGATGGAATATCCATCCGAAAAATAGACGAACTTCCAATTACAGGGGATGAATTTTTAAAATCCTTCTTTAGCGCTCACTTCCAATGACGGGGAGTCTTAAGTTTCTCGGCTTCGTTAAACGTTTTATAAGGAATTCTTGTGCACAATTTCATACTTCGAGATCCAGCGATTTAGACTGCGCTTTGTCTGTTAGTGAGTGAAATATTTTTTTTATTAAATAGATTTTCGTGATTTCAGATGTAACGCTGGCTATTCTGGTAAAAGATGTGAAGTCAACGTATGCCAAGGGTATTGTTTGAACGACGGTATCTGTTCCTTGAATGAAGAGAGTCAGCCAGTCTGTCAATGCAAAGGATATTACGAAGGCGAAAGATGCGATGTTTCAACCTGTCTGAACAAATGTTTCCAGAAAGTAGTTTTAATGGTGTGGGGCATTATTAATGCAGGTATATTATATCCTTCTAAATATTGAATATTCATTAATTTGGTAGATATACCTGGAAAGACTTAGAAGAGAAGATTAAGTTGTTAATTTGCATAGATTTAGAGGTGTTCTTTTGAATTTTTACTTTGTCACCTCACCTCATTTCTTTGCCACAGTATTAGCACTCGTCAGCGAGATAGTTTCGTGTATGCAAGATGATGAGCACGCATCCGTTTAGACTGATTTGGAACCAACTTATCGACTGAGATTGATTGCTGTATTGCAGTGGTTAAGAGTCTTGTTGTTACGTTAATTGTGCACTTTTCACGTTTGGTTTATAGATGTAACACAAACTGCTCAGAACAAAGGGGTGAATACAACGTGTACGTCAACTGCTGTTTGACAAACTCGCGAGATTTTTGAATGAGCACTGGATGAGAAGCCGTTTAGATGTTACTTTTAACTCAACGACTGCATACAGAAAAACAAATTTAACCATAGCTGATTAAGGCCGACTTGGAACACCAACCACTACACTGAATACATTTAGCGCTGAACGTTAATAAAACATCGTTGTGCCACTCAGCTGCCAACGATAAACAGATATGGAACCAGGACTTAACGTTGTGTTTTGTTCAGCGCTAAATGATTTTTTTATGAAAAAAATTGTATTAAATCATCATCGTTCGGCCCCTTTTCCAATAATGTTTGGGGTCGGCGCAGCACTGCTGTCATCTCAGAATCCGCTTCCTTCTAAGCAGCTCCTATTCTTGTCATCCAACAGACAAATCATACCGCCAAAAAGAAAACAGGTTATTGAATTAAAATCGAGTACCATGGCACTTAATTTAATTTTACTTTTCTTTAATTATCATAATTTAGTATTTTCTTAGTTTTATATGAAATCCAATTGTCATTCATGATGATCTTGTTTATGTATTGTTCTGTTTTACTTTTTAAATAAATATAATACCTTTGAAAAAAAATACTGTTTTATTTCCGTTTAGCTTAAGGAGTGCTTTTTTAAAAGTCGCACCGACATGTGACTGCACTGAATTCTAAGAATGCGTTTGGCACTTCCCGGTTACGCCTTTTGCATAATTTTTTTCGGTGCCGTAGTTCTGCTGGTTAAGTAGCTATGTTGCTATTGGAATATGTCAAATATCATAAACTTTCTTTACACGATCTTTTGCACAGATAATTATAGAACGCCAAACGCATTTTTATCTAAATTTGCTATTTTATCCAACAAGAAACTAGAACGGAAATCCATTTCGTAGGTGAACTGAACATTATAAACATAAATACTTACAGCATTATGTCCAGCACATCATCACCATCATCTGTCTGCCCTTGTTTCATGCTACTTAGGGTCGGGGTTCGACATTTTTTTCCATCCACTCCTCCCAACCGAGGCCTGGGCCGACATAAATTACCGACAAGCTTATGCCTGTTCGGTTGAAAAGTGACTTAGAAATATGAAACGTTTTGAAAGTAACTGTCACTCTAGGCCCTTAGCTGAAGCTCGCCGTCCGATAAGGACCGGGCACGAGTCGACGGCGCGTTGTGTTCCACGCGCGCCTTAAAGAGATGTCAGCACCAGCGAAAGGGTTACCGTGGCCCAGGGCACAGGCAACTGAAGGAACACGGGTGGGTTTTAGTCAGTAAGAGCCTGACACGCCCTCCCGCTTCGCCCAGAGCGGGAGAAGTTATTTGATCATTTCCGACACAAAAAAAAGGCGCTCAGTTGAATTGATCTGTTAATTTTATCTCTCCCTTAATTTTATGCCCTTCTTAATACAAGGTGTTGTTTTGCATCCTCGTCAAATTCGAGGAGGTAACTATGCTAATGATTCTCGACACGAATCAATAATAAAATAAGTAGGTATTTATTTATATTTTTTGTATTTTTCGGAAATCGGCATGTGTAGGGCCCGTGTGATACCGCCCTGTAACTGCGCTGTAACTGTAACGCATGCACACAGCGACATAGTCGTACGACACTGCCTACCGCATACGCAACGGGCGATTTTGTTCTTTGAAAGTGGAGTATTCTGAAATACTGTCAAACTTAAATACCTAAAAAAACAAGTATGTATTAATTATTGAGCAGGATCGTAATTTTATTTAATTATTTATGTCTTTCATAACAGCCTCCTGAAATTTGACGAGGATGCAAAGCAACACGTTGTATATTTGAGGGTTTCAACTACAGAGTTTTCAACACTGAAACTCTCAAATCCACTTATAATATATGTGTAAAAAGTCTCTGTCTGTCTGTCGGTTACCTTTTCACGCCTTAACGGACTTCGATGAAATTTGGCACACTGGTAGACTATGACGTGATATGTTCCCGTGGGATAATTTCCAAACCACACGCGCGCAAAGCCGCGTAAAAAATCTAGCTATCCATAATAAAATATTTGTTTCTGCAGTTGATATATTTTTTATAAAATTTTTGATGAAGCATAGGTCTGTATTTATTTCCTGTTCCATATTTTTCAGTTTGTTATTTCCGTACTCGTATTTTGGTTGGTGTTAATAAGCTTTAATTAAAATTCACCACAATCATGGCTTATCTCCTGAAAAATAACCTGCTGCAATTATTTTTTGAAAAATAAGGCGTGATAAATAAGAAATAATTAGTAGTTATATTATTGGTTGCATAATCTAGGAATAAAATTAATTGGATGTTTCAAACCAGGAAAGAGGAAAACGTTCAGAACAAACTGAATTATGTGGATTCTATTGTTATGCTATTCGGATAATTCAAATACACACATATTTTTTTTGGCGCGAGTTTTGAGTTTCGCATCCAAAAGCACGAGTCGCGGTTTTACTCACCGATTTTTGCGTGCCTTTGGAGTAAAACCGACTCGTATGCCGTGGTGGCAAACGGCATGACGCTTTATAATGCCGTCATGACCCCTCTCCGCCGTCATTTGTTTTTGTCTTGCCATGAATTTCGTGGTTTCACAGCTGTCGGGGCCCCGGCTCTCGGCTCCCGTGACTGTAATTTTTTTTTGTTGTTTATAGTTACAAAATATACTACTCGTAGCTTCTGCCAGCAACTTCGTTCTCATGAAAATCGTAAGATACACAATATACTGTACAGGGTGGCAGGAACATCGACACGCAAACTGAAACCATGAACTCAGCACATGACTCTAGACCCCTAGCGCAGAAATATGTCGTCGGTTATCAAAAAAAAATCTGCTGTTTCATAGAAAAGTGCAATAGCTACGCGGTCAAAATGTATGGCAGGACAAATTTGTTTTTTAATAACCGGCGAAAAATTTCAACACAGGATTTCAAAATCGTTGGGCACGCCACAATTGCGGCGATAAGTCCCCTCTTTGAGGAGTGGCTAGAGAGGCGCCACGGCGTCCTCACCTTCCGCCTGACGCAGGTCCTCACCGGACACGGTTGTTTCGGGAGGTTTCGGAGGCGGGAGGAAACGCCCGGGTGTCACCATTGTGTGGATCACCCGGAGGACACGGTGGAGCATAGGGTGGAGTTCTGCCCGGCTTGGGCAAAATTCGCACCCTCACGCATCTAGCCGCCGCAGGAGACGCCCTGAGCTTCGGGAATCGCAGGCCAATTCCCGGCCACCGTAGGCGCGGAATTGCGAACGGTGAGCAATGGGCAGCTCGCCGTTCGATAAGGACTAGGTACGGGTCGACGGCGCGTTGTGCGCGCGCCTCAAAGAGATCTGATGTCAGCAATGACGGGGTCGGCTAGGGCCGATACCTTCCAGGGTTGCGGGAAAGTCCGTGAGGGATACCGTGGCCCCTGGCACAGGCAACTGAAGGAACACGGGTGGGTTTTAATCAGTAAGATTCTGACACGCCCTCCCGCTCTGTCCAGAGCGGGAGAAGTAATTTGATGGGTTCCCAAACTCAAAAAATTCCGAAGTTTTCATGGGACCATGTTCAGTCTTACCTACGATCTGGTCAGGGATAATATAATCTTCCGGACTGACTCTGATGCAATCTCTTGGTATTCATCAAATTTATAATATACTAGTATTATAATAGTAATAACGTGAAAAGGGCGCAATTATTAAAACAAAGTGGAGCGGCTTCGATATTTTGCTGTAAATAGGGCACTATGGTGACCGTCTTTAAATACCAAGAGCCTTCCGTGCCTCGGAAAGCACGTCCCGGCTGTCATTCGTGAATCTTTGACAGTCACAGGTCGTCAGAAGCCCGAAAGTCTGACAACCAGTCTGACAACCAGTCTTACCAAGCCGTATCGTATTACCCAGTAACTGGGTTGTGGAGGTCAGATAGGCAGTCGTTTCATGTAAAATACTGGTATTCAGCTGCATCCGGTTAGATTGGAAGCTGACCCCAACTTAGTTGGGAAAAGCCGAGCAGATAATGATGATGACGATTAGAGCACTGTAACATTAACAAGCGGAAACGTCATATATCTGATATAGCGTTTTGGGGGGACTGTCTTATGTGATTTTGACGTTTAAAAAGTGCTGATTCTCAGCCTAGTTTGAATAAATGACTTTTGATTTGATTTGATATAAGCCGGCGTTGGTAATAACAATGTCCAGTGGGGTAATTGCGTCACACACTACCCAAACAGCGGCCAAGAAACTGGGCATCCTAAATAGAGTGAAGCGATAGTTTACGCCTGGACAGCTTTTGCCCCTTTACAAAGCGCAAGTCCAATCCTGCATGGAGTATTGCAGCCACCTTTGGGATGGCTCAGCAAAGTACCAACTTGCCGCGCTTGACTCGGTGAAACGCAGAGCTAAGAGGCTCATTGGCCACGTAAAACTGATGGATGCCAAGCTTCACAGCTTGGCTCATCGCCGTAAGGTTGCCTGCTTGTCGGTCTTCTACAGATTGTACTTCGGAGAGTGTGCCCAGGAACTCCACGACCTCTTTCCACCAGCCCCCTTCTTCCATTGGTCATCTAGACGCACTGCAAGTTATCCTTACCTAGTTGCTATTCCATCAATTCGCACTAGGCGTCTCCAAATGCCTTTTGTTATGCGCACAGCAAAATAGTGGAACTCTCTACCTGCGTCTGTGTTTCCGAACGCATACAACCCTAATCCCTTCAAAGTGAGAGTGAACAGGCTTCTTCTGGGTAAGCTCACTCCATCGTCGACTCTGTCTCTGTCACCACTGACCTAGACTAGAGTTAAGAGCAAACAAAACTTAAATAAAAAAAATTACAATTGTTTGCAATTCCTTTCATTTTGACAGTTCAGCCACGTTCATTGCGTCACTAGCGGTGTTAAACAGACGATTTTTTCAAAGGTATGAAGCAAATTGCGATTAAGTGTGATACGCAATTAAGGTGCTGTTTTACCACCGTTTAATTACAAAAATAAAATGGCTATCGTTTCTTCGTGGGCGTTAATGGTTAATTTGTTTTTTTTACCAAATTTGCCACCCATAACGAAAAACCACATCCAAAAAAAAAACTCTTTTTTGGATCAAAATAGATTTGAAAGGGTAATTTACGTATTTCAAGTGGACCATAGGTTTTGAGTTTACCAAATTCCACTCAGAGATCGCTTCTGATTTTATAAAACGTCTAATAGTCGTTTTTTTTCGGACACACATAGTTTATTAAAATTGAATAAACAATTAGTAGTCTGTACGTTCATCTAATTCACTTTGCGGAATGGCCGCCCACGTCCGTTGTAAGAGGCGAAAAATATTTTCTGGTGTTTGTGCGGCATCCATATTTGACAGAACTCTTCTATAAAGCATGTCCCTTGCGTGCTCAATGGGATTCAAGTCTGGCGATTGAGGAGGCCCATGGTAGGACGTTGATATTAGCTGCGGCAACTGTGTTTGCAACGATTCTGGCAATGTGTGGACGTGCATTATCATGCATAAGCAGAAATCCAGCACTAAATTGAATCCGCAAAAGAATGACCACATCTGATACAATCTTCCAGCGTAAATATGTCTATTGAGATTGCCTCTAATCCAAATCAGTTCGGTTCTTCCGCCGATACCCGCCCATATCCTGATTGTTCCACCACTGTAGGTATGGACTTCCTGGCATGATTTTAAACGTTCTTGGCGACCGGGGTCCTCTAATACCGATTTGGTCTCAAACTCTTTGCTTTTTATAGAAATACGACTTGACAGATAGTATAATGGCATCAACGACAACGATAACGAACAAGTCAAAAGGTATTGTATTGGCTTAAGTCAATCCAATACATTTTTTAATCCTTATTATTTGTACATCGTAGAAGGGGTGAATGATAGCGTGACGGTTGACAGGTCAGAATGGAGAATAAAACGTGTTGCGCCGACCACAAATAACCCGGTACCCGCAGTAGATGATGGTGACATCATCTTATCACATTCCTGCCCTTGTCCCATGAAAATAAAAGTAAATAATCATTTATTTGCACACATGAAATAAAGGACAAAGAGACATTCTCGGGAATGGAAAAGTCAAAAATGTATCGGAAATCGTTGTAGAAAGACGAAACGCTTTGGAAGCGATTGCCACTTGTCTGTTCTGTATTCTGATAATAGAATAAACTAGCACCTTTATATAATATAGATAGAATAGAATAAAATAAAAGAACAAAAAAAAGCTTCCTTGGTGCTAACCCGATTAGTGTAGATATTTTATTACAGCATCAACTAATCAGTATTCTATCACCGACGAAAACAAAAACAGTTGTATGAGCCACTTGAGTCACTGCACCAGTTCTATGCACAGAGCGATATGTTAGAAAATGGTGGACAAAAACTAGATTCTACTTATTCACTATTACATTTACAATCCCGACGCTTTACAAGTATTTGCATTATGGTATCCTGCAATTGGGATGTGAAAAAATTTGAGCGATCGTGTTTGGTTTAATTTCAACCCTTGAGAATAAGTATCTAGTCCTTTTTTTTTTTTTTTTTGTGGGTGGGAAATCATCAAATAACTTCTCCCGCTCTGGGCAGAGCAGGAGGGCGTGTCAGACTCTTACTGACTAAAACCCACCCGTGTTCCTTCAGTTGCCTGTGCCAGGGGCCACGGTAACCCTCTTGGACTTTTCCGCAACCCTAACAGGCATCGGTCCTAGCAAACCCCGTCATTGGTGCTGACATCTCTTTGAGGCGCGCGTGGAACACAACGCGCCGTCGACCCGGGCCTGGTCCTTATCGAACGGCGAGCTGCCCATTGCTCGCCGTTCGCAAGCCCGCGCCTACGGTGGCCGGGAATCGGCCTGCGATTCCCGACGCCCAGGGCGTCTCCTGCGGCGGCTAGGGGCGTGAGCGCGCAAACTTTGCCTCTCCCTCACACGTTCCGCCTCCTCCTTCGCGAACATTACTGCTTCGCAGAAGGAGGTGACGGCTTCCCAAGCCCGCATTATGGTATCCTGCAATTGGGATGTGAAAAAATTTGAGCGATCGTGTTTTGTTTAATTTCAACCCTTGAGAATAAGTATCTAGTTTGCATCACGCTAGGTAGTAATTCCTCAGCTGTAATTTGTTGCTAATCACCTCAGTGATTACCTTGGCCGTGTCATACTTCTGCTCCTCATCAGCACCATGCAACAGCAGGATCTTCCGTCGTCCCCGCATCTCAATTTAGTCGACACTATGAGCTAGTAGCTCCACCTGTTGTTGAACACTGTTAAGAGCCTGCGTGATGAATGACGTTCCGGTCATTGTTAACTCCGCAGCCAGGCTAGAAGTTGTGACAGGTGATGGAATGGCCTTATGTAGTCTATCTTCAAAGGCAGACAACTTTATGTGACTTTATTTCACCCAGAGTGCTTGTTAGTGAATCAATAATTAATAATTTATTTCCCCTTTGGGAATTAAAAACGCACCAAATCTGTGCGCTTTTTTTAAATTTTCAATCATAATCAGCCTATACTGTTCCCACTGCTGGGACACAGGCCCATCCCAGTATTCTTTGAATTGAATTGAAAGTATTGATTTATTTCGACCAAAAACGATAATTGCCGAAAACCGAAAACGAAATTCGGTCGGACTTTACTTACTGTATAAAGAAGTATTCGTTGGCTACTCTCAACATTAGAGATAGACTGCACAGCAAGCTCAACTAAAACCCCATAATTGTTTTATGGCTAGTAGCCATAAAACAATGATAGGCTTCTAAACTCCAATGCTCAATTAATTGCACTATTACAAACGTTGGACCCACATTGATGTTAGTAACGTGAATGTACAGTTTTAATAATGCTTGAAGTTGAAAATAATGAAAACTAATGAAGTATAATCATTATTTAGATAGTAACAGCCTCACGGGTCGATCGAAGGTTAAGCTACGCTTGCCGAGGTCGGTCCATGGATGGGTGCCTCGGAAAGCATGTTAAGCCGTTGCTCCCGGCTGTCATTTGTAGATCCTTGACAGTCGTTACGAGTAGTCAGAAGCCGGAAAGTCTGACATCCAGTCTTGCCAAGGGTATCGGGGGTGCGTTACCCATTAACTGGGTTGTTGAGGTCAGATAGGCGGTCGCTCCACGTAAAATACTGTTATTCAGCTGCATCCGGTGAGACAAGGAATAAGGCTAGGCAGATGATAATGATGATGTGTTTCTGTGACAAATAAACCATTTTTTTTTAACTAAAATCCTATCAAGCGAGCAATGTAAACAAAACACAACAATGTCAACCATTTACTATTACAGGAACTAGTACTAGAATGCCCAAGTCAATCAATCAACGAAGGATACGTCGTCGGAGCGACGACTACGTAGGGAATGAAAATGACAAAAATGCCTCTAGCTCCCGATATGAGGCGATCGACATAATTATAATGTAGGCATTAGTGTTGCAGTGCATGGATAGTTTCGCACATAAATGTTTGCAAAGATGAAAGAAATGGGCGTATAACAAGTGTGTGTGTATGGCCAGATTTATATGAAAGAACACTAAGCAAACGCAGTACGTATTTAAAAAACGTTACAACAGAGTAATTCTGTAGTTCTACATGTTCCCGATATCTGGGTTCCTAATAAAATGTCTTGCGAATAAATAAGGCTTCAATGAAGACTATTTTGAAGCTCAGAAAAAAACAAACCTAATACCATCTTTCATTCAATAGTTTCACCGTTGGATGATACTTATTATGTACTTAACTAACTGAACAACAAGGAAAAAATTAATGTTATTTTTCTTTTTATTTATAAAATCAGGTACATATAAATACATAAAAAAACAGCTGTCCTTGACTATTACCTTCAATTTTTTACATTTTTTTTTAAATTTTGCACATAATCTAACTGCAACAACTAGTTGCACCGTCTACCCGTACCCTTACAACCGCACCACTAATCGACACCCATCGTGTGTGGTCTGCTTCAACAAAAACTGTCGTAAGCACGACACGACCATCGTGTAAACATAAATTAAATTCCTACTGGCTGTTTGTTTAATTTTTTAGAACAGCCATAGAACTTCTTAAGTAGCTGCGGTATTAATATTGATTAGGTCACAGTTTGGTTTTGTAGTTAGTAGGGATGTGTTGTTTTTGATGTTGGTTCATGGTAATGGGGGCATAATTTCGTGTTCGGAATTTTGGAGTATTTTGGACAATGGTGCGGGTATTAGGCTTATGAATGATGGAGCTTGTTTCCAGAAAACGGTTGATGATAAAGAATTTTCGTATATATAATGACCGGTCTCCATTTTTGCTAATACAATTATATTATTGTTTTAACTGCGGTAGGCACTTTCAAGTTAGGTAGGTACTGAATGTCTGTTGAAAACCAATAGCTAGGTATATTATTTCGTTCGTTGAACGGGGTGTTTGTGTATATTTTGGGTATGAGATCATTGTATTAATTAAAACTGAGTTAACTTTCAGAATTAACTACGGTCAAATGGGGTTACTTTGATACTACGGGGTTACTTTGATAACAACTTTAGGCTTATGAAAAACTTAATTTTATAATAACTACAACGCTATAATACAAAGAAACTATCAGTAGTGCCAAGTACTGATAGTTTATTTTTTAACTGGTGTTGTAGATATTATAAAAAGAAGTTTATCTAAATCGAAAGTTATTATCAAAGTAACCCCGTAGTATCAAAGTAACCCCATTTGACGGTAGTAAATTACAGTAGCCACTTCGTGAACCAAATAAACACTCCTAGACTAAAACCTCGCTCAAAATAATTCCCACAGCCTTTATCAATAAAAGAAAAAAATACACCATTTTAAAATCATTCAATAGACGTTTTTCGAAACGTTTCGAACAATCCGTCGGTTTGTCTGTCCGACAGACGGTCAGACATCGGGACATATCCCTAATTAATGATCTAGCAAACGAAGCCGCGCCTGCGCACACTGACCGAATGAAAACCGACGCAAAAACTAGTATAAATACCTACATCTATAATGTTAGCGCATCCATTGAGACGGTTTACTGGTGTAGAATTTAAAGGATCCATCCACCATGTTATTCATATTAGAATGTATACTACTGCGTTATTTTTGTTGATAGACAGAAAATATTTATTTTAAACTAATATCTTGAACATTATACAGACATTTCACATAATTTTATTATTTTTTACCCAATGTAAGGTTTCCAACAATGAAAGTGCATCAATCAATATTAATTTACTCGATTACTCAATATATTACACATAATTTATGTCACTTTATGCATATCTATGTATGTATCGTGTTACTCAGTAACTGGGTTGTGTAGGTCAGATAGGCAGTCACTCCACGTAAAATACTGATATTTCAGCTGTATCTATCCGGTTACACTGGAAGCCAACCCCGAGAAAGCTGGGAAAAGGCTGGGACGATAACGATTTTATATATCAGCGGGTGTCGAAGGTTTAATACTATTAACACAAAACAAAATAAGATCTTTGCGGCCACCACACACTTTTTTTAGAAAACAAAACTGAGAAATTAATTGATTTTATGACATTTAAGAAGATAATATTAAACCACAGAGCACGGGGACGCCTCGGCGACCAATATAGAGGTGGCTTGGTCTACACCTTCCATACAAACCAAGCATGTGAGTGGGGATCACCACGGGATCACCGTTAACTAATAGTAGGTACGACACAAATAACATCTGGACGTAATTTTATTGTGTCGTTAAAGGTTTCTATATGCCAGGCCCTGCAGTCTCGACATAGTTAGCAATCGTTTTCGGTCGCTAAGTCCTAACAATCCAGATGTAAATGTTGATGTAAATGTTTGGTAGTCTCGACACTCAAATTTATCGGTTGTTACCTACCTAAAATACCAGTAACAACCGATAAATTTGAGTGTGGAGACCACCAAATATCGTTACATCTGGATTGTTAGGACTTAGCAACCGAAAACGATTGCTAACTATGTCGAGACTGCAGGCCCAGCTTTGACTGGCGGTCCGTGACAGAAGTACGCAGTATCGGCGTCACGAATTTTATTGGTATAGCGCTATAAGGTTCTTTTGACGCGTGGCCAAAATCTGAACTAACATCGCCATCTTGTTTTTTGGATACATTTCAAGTAAATTTCACAAAACAAATAATAAATAAATTATAAATGATTTTATTTCTGTAAGTAGGTTTGTACATACACTTTTACACGTAAAAATAATAATAACGTAGTAGTAACGTAACAATTGCACAAAGGTTTACAAGCAGCGCCACCTGTCAAAGTCGTCGTCATCGTGTACAGCAGAGTTTGTGTAGTAAACCATCTCAATGGCTGCAATACTATACCACAACACGGCTTACGCTATCACAAAGCGCCGACCGGGGGGCGGCAAATAGGAGACAAATTAAACGTGTGTCCTTCGTAAAAAGAACTCCAAACCGCTACAGAATGACGCATGCCAGTCACGAGGCGATCTTTATGTCGTCCGCCCGATGACAACCCAGTGGGCTCAATGTGTGTTGTTTTGGATTAAAAATAGTTGCAGTGTTAAATGTTGTCGGTGCGAACAAAGTAATGGTGAATTTTATGAGACAAGTAATTTGATATTGTGACAGCAGGAAAACGGGAGTGCTCTTGATATAAAGTAAAACGGATTTACTATCGTTCTGGCATCGCTGTGTATACGAGACGTAGTTAAGAGAAAACTTTCATTTATATAACACAACATCACGTTCACGAATGTAATCCCCGAAGGAAGTATAAATAGAATGTGTACACACGGCTACACATCAAGCTATACATTTCCAGTTTACACACAGACCTCTCATTGTAAGGGAATCCTATATATTGCGAGATCAGCTTATACTGGAAATATATAGCTTGCTCTGTAGCCGTGCGTACCGGAATTAATGTACAGACGCCAGCAGGTCAAGCTACCCGAAACTGTCAAATTTCCCCAATCAACCTTGAACCTTAATGCTTTAGCGATAAAGTTGAAAATCTATTAAAGAAATTTGACAGATTGTAGTAGCTTGATGTGCTGGCGTCTGTACATTATGAAAGTAGTTAGTTCAGAATCGTTTACTAAATCGATTTCTGTCATTTTCAATATAGGTCATTTTGTATCCCAAAAATAATTAAGATTATGTAAATCACAGTCACACTTCAGTCAAAACAAACCAAAATGGACGAAATAGCTACTTCGCTAGACCCTTTACATGTGCGTCGGTGTACGTGCGTAGATTTGTAATGTGACCACCATTTTCTTTCACAATCAGTACAACTCATTTAATAAATATACAATGTTTTATAAATCATCATCAGCCTATAATGTTCCCACTGCTGGGACACAGGCCTCCTCTCGGTGAAAGAGAATGAGCCATAATCCACCACGCGGGCCCAGTGCGGTTTGGTAGATGTCACATGTCTTCGAATTTTTGGTTCCAGGACATGCCGGTTTCCTCACGATGTTTTCCTTCACGGTTTTGAGAGCAGTAGTGATGAAATAATTTACACATATTAAAGCGCCTGTCTGGGTTCGAACCTACGACATAAATGGACATACTCGTAATAATGATGTATTATACATAATAGTAAAAAATCAGTGCATGTATTATGATAATAAAACAATATTCTGATCGGGGTGTTTGGTGGTGTGGTGTCAATTCCGGGACATGTTTTATAGGTACTGATTTATCAATATCAAAAATTCAGGGTTTGCCTGCTCCATTACTATACGATAAATACAGACAAATACATTAGAAATGAAAGAACCAAATTATTAAAATATGTTTTTGGTAACATTTCATATCCTTAGATACTTTATTATCGAACAGGAAGGCAAAAATATTTTTCTTTTAGATTCCTATTCTCATAGGTAACACAGTTGGGGTTAAATTACGTCTAAGAGCTCAACCGTCGCTAATGAGACACACTTTTCTATTGTTACCGAACATAATCAGCATTGCGATTCTGTAACCATCTCACCGTGAAAACTTAGGTGAAGTGAGCGTGGAGTGAGCTGTCAGTGTCATCCCACTGATGCTAGGGATTGACCAAGCATTACATTTACAATCATAATCGAGATTTTAATTATATTTTTTTTATGTTAGTTCTGTTGATCATTTTATATTATTTCAAAGCTAGTATCTAAGTGTCTAAAATAAAAAAACAACAGTGTTTCAAACTGAATGTCTGTTTTGCTATTTTAATTTAAAACTCCGAAAATACTAATGTTTGAAATAATATAAAATGATCAATAGAACTTTGATAAAAAATATTAGTAAAATCTCGATTATGATTGTAAATGTAACGATGGTCAATCCCTAGCATCAGTGGGATGACACTGACAGCTCACTCCACGCAAGTCTTCACGGTGAGATTTTTACAGAATCGACCGGCAGTTCGATTGACAGACAAGGGGAGGGGACTACATGACCTAAACGCAAGTTTTATAATGCCTAAAAGTATATGATCCACTGCAGTAAACAAAATCAGAAAGATATATGATATTCTTTAGAATAAGTATATGCTAGTTAGAGAGTGTGTTGAAAATATAGTACAACTAAATTGGTCACGAAGATACCTCTAATAAAATATTTTAACCATAAGAAGATTGAAAACCATACTAATATACATACAAACATTCTGTTTTTTTTTTCAGATTGTTTTTCAAGCAACATATTAACGTGATAGTGTTTTAATGTTTTAGTCCAATCAATAGATTGTTTGTAAATAGAGAATTACATCATATTTTGCAATAAATTACCAGCTTTGTGTCATCGCGCTTCTCTTTCTTTTCTATGCAGCCCGACAGTGACAATGCTTTAGCTGTTGTCAGCCCCTTTTACTAGCCTTAGTGTACTTAACATCTCTCTATCCCTCATAAATATAGCTTATAATAATCCCAGCTTATTATTGTCCCACTGCACGGCAAAGGCCTCTCTCCTACAGAGAACGCTTGAGCATTGATCACCACGCTTGCTTAAGACGGGTTGGTGAATTCAGGCTTAAGCCTTAAGCTTGGCTATAAGTCCAGGTTTCCTCACGATGGTTTTCCTTCACTGATCCGAGTAAGTTCCGAGATAAACTCAGAAGAAGAAAGTACGTAAGTATGTAATTGAAAAAGTCACATTGCCCGGATTTTAATCCACAACCTCGTGCATGAGAGGCGAGAATTTAACCTCCGGGCCATCACAACCAAATATAGCTTAAACATTCACAATATTAGAGATTTGGGTTCCTGGCCTACACAATCGCTGCACCCAAAAGTACCAACTTGCCTTGCTTAGCTCGGTGGAACGCAGAGCCAAGAGGGTCATTAGCGACGTAAATCTGGTGGATGCCAAGCTTCACAGTTTGGCTCATCGCCGCAAGGTTGCCTGCTTGTCGGTCTTCTACAGATTGTTCTTCGGTGAGTGTGCCCAAGAACTCCACGACCTCATACCACCGGCCCCCTTCTTCCATCGGTCATCTAAACGCACTGCAAGTTACCATCCGTACCTAGTTGCTATTCCACCAATTCGCACTAAGCGTTCCCAAATGTCTTTTGTAATCCGCACAGCAAAAGAGTGGAACTCTCTAACTGCGTCTGTGTTTCCGAATGCTTGCAACCCTTATCTCTTCAAAGTGAGAGTGAACAGGTTTCTACTGGGTAAGCTCACTCCATCGTCGACTCTGTCTCTGTCACCACTGACTCTAGACTGGATTCAAGAGCAAACCCATCTTAAAAAAAAAAAAACATACCTCAATGTACATTATCTGCACCAACGAAGAAGGACAAACACAAACATTCTCCAAAACGCGGAAGACTCCGCAAAGGCCTACAAGGGTCAGTTAAAAGTAATCCAATTATTTATGTTGGTACTTAAATAGGCTTTTAAGTAGACAGAAACTAATTTAGACGACTAATTAAAGCTTAGGACACAAGGCATGAGCTTTCGCACGAGAAACTCACTTGCGACGTAAATAAACCGTTTACGTAGGGCCACGAGACGTGCGGAGTGAAGTGACAAAGGTTAAATAGCGGGTGTAAAAAGACACTTAACGAAAATGAAGCCGAGAGTTACTTGTACTCCCCATCATTTTAATAAAAAAAAAGGGTTTATTTAAAATTCCTGATAGCATATAAGAATGAAAATTTGCACAACTTTAAAAGAAAATTAAAGATTTTATTAATGGAAAAATGCTATTATTCTATCACCGAATATTTGAATGACATTTCTTAAGTAACTAGAATTGATATTCCTTAGTGACATTTAATTTTAATTGATGACGTCATTCAATTTCTTTGACGTTCTTTATATACGAGTAAGTGCTGACAATTTTCACTTACTTAAGTTCAATAACTGTGGACATTTTTTATTTTTTTGCATGTATATTACTTGTACGCCCTTGAGGCAAAACATAGCGCCCTCAATGTATTACCTAATAAGAGCTTATAATGTACCTATGTTTAACAAGGAATAAATGAATCTGAATCTGAATAAATTTTTTGTACCGGACCATATCTGGGAACCTTCTGGTTACGGTTATATTGAAGGTCGAAATGCCATCTTTTAGTGACCTTTTTTACTACAAGTTTTTAATTTTATAATAACACAACTTTAAATACCCCCACGACCCCTGTACCGATGCATGCACCTTTGTCACCTTTGCCACATGTCACCTTGTTATTGTTATTTTGTAATAACGCAAAAAGCAATGTTTCCCACCAAATACATATAAAAGTCGTTTTCCAGCTGTTATTTTTGTGCAATATTACTTAGTTTGATGAACAGTCGCCAGCACATCGGGTTATACGAACCTGTCAAATTTCTCCAACTGATTTTAAACCTTAAAATATCGAAAGTTTAATTCAAAATCGAATGAGAAACTTTGACAGTTTGTGGTAACTTGACCTGCTGCTGTGTGTACAGAAGATGAAAGAGAAGATGTTTGAGTAGGTACTTAGCTTGACGGATATAATATGATGGGTCTTTTTACACCCTGTATTAGGTCAGTTGTAATTCTGTTGTTTTTGTGGTTTTGGCAATGGCTTTTTTTTTTCCTAGATCTCATAAAATGCAAGCACCAATACCTTTATTAACCGGTAAACACTATAATAAGTGTACAGTTACAAAACTAACTCTGACCGGTTGGTACAGTTGGTAGCGACCCTACCTTCTGAGCCGCTGGTCCCGGGTTCGATCCCCGGACGAGTTAAACATTTGTATGCATGGACATGTCTGTTTGACTTGTGTCTGGGTGTGTATATGTATATAAGTATGTATATCAGTCATCAGGTTACCGTAGTACAGGCTCTGCCTAGTTCGGGACCTGAAGACCTTGTGTGGATGTTGTCTCATATTTATTTATTTATGCCAAAAGCAACTAAATGGATTTCAATGGAGAAACTTGCCTAATAAAGAATTTAAAGTCGACTTCCCTTCATAACTACAAATAAGCAAAAATAATGATAAGCATTAACTATAATAATAATAAAAAAAACTGGTTGACAACTTGCTACTCACCTTGGGCTGCACATACATTTTAATAGGCTTTAGATTGAATCGAATTACAGAAAGTACAAAAAGCTTACCCAATCACTTAGGCACATGTCGGCTTGTCAACGAGTTCCTTTAAGAAAAGCCGACCTTGCATTTGAAAATAAATTTGATTAAAATAAGAAGAAGTACAAAAATAAAGCGCACCAAGTTCCGTAATGCTAAATATCAACGCACCGACAAAGATGAGATGATCAATATTCAACACGTAAAAATGTCAAGTAGTTGGCATTTCTAGGGTTAAGTAGAACAAGAAACCCTTTTAGTTCTTGATAATGGTGTAGACGGACGTCTAATAGAAAGTGGTAATTATCTTTTTGTAGCTTCCGAAATGTATTTTGAAAATAGTGGAAAAAATATAGGTAACTAACTGTTTTGCAGACATTTACCACCTAATTTATAAACGTTGCTTGTCATTACTTAATGTAATGATTATCATCTATTTAACCATATTTTCTTGGCGTTTAAATGTCTGTTAGCTTTATGCAACGTTTATAAATGAGAGGGTTAATGGCAGATAATATGTTAACATATTGCAAAAGTTTGAACCAATGAAAAAAACACCCAGGCAATCTGAAAACCAAATCACTGAACAATTATTACACATAGGTACTTTCTTACTTCTAGCGTACAACAGAAACGACTGAAAAATCAATGTATCTAAGAATTCTAACACTAAAATAATAAATATTACTACGGAACTCAAAAGCGTGGTCACAAATGCACTTGTCAAGTTTTTTTCTACCAATAATAGTTTAGTTAGCGCATGGAACGCACGTCCGTATGAGTAAATATCACGTTTTAGCTCGCCAGTTAATTAAAGAGTGGTCTCTATTTAATTCAATTTGTCTACAAAGACCGATGTAGTGTTGACAGGTGAATTTCTTTGAGTTGCTTTTTATGACAGGCTAGCTAATGCGTTGCAATGCCTTTTCCATTTTTTTTTAGTTCGGAACCTTCTCATGCATGCGACAAGTTAATAAAGTTTCATCACAATCGGTCGAGCCTTTTTCGATCTTTTGCGAGACTAACGCACCGCAGTTGATTTTTATATGTAAAAAAGTTTGTAAAAAGAGAAGAAGAAGACAATTGATAGATATATTATGAGTCTGTAGACACCCTTACGTACTTGTCTGCCAACATCAAATAACAGCAGGCCAATTCCCGTATTTAAAATAATATCGTTTAAAATCTAGTCACAATCTCATCTCAGCGTCAAGCAATGTCAAAAAATTTATAAAAATGTATTTCTTGTCAGATTAGAATAAGACAGAGACCGAGATTAGAACGTGCAAGTTCTTATAACTAAGGGCACTGTCCCCTCTTATCAAACATTTTATTTTATCTGGTTGCATATTTTTCTATTCATATTTTAAAGGACTATTTGACGGATCTTGCTACTTTGAATTACCTGACTCTCTATTTTGGACAACTGATTACGCCCATCGATCGGATATTGACGACATATATGGATTGCTGTGTGAATTGTACCATTGCGACTGGTCGCAGTGACTCTATTGGCAGAAGAGTCTTGGACGATGAGGCGATTTTATCAGTTATTCGTCAGTAGCGTGCATCTCAGCCTGTTAGTACATTTTCAAATCGAGCTTTGGGCCTATCAAGCGAACAAAACCAGACTTATGTCTTCTGTTTACTGTTTACGGTCTCCGGCGTCATGTCTTTCGGCTGTCTTTTTGTTGGATAGCATATTATATTAAAACAATAATTACTTAATAGGTAACTCGTTGATTAGTTAGCCAGACGAGTCTATTGAATGTGCCGTTTCACTCATAAAAAAGGTGTAGGTAACTGTCAAGTCCCGATGGGACCGACTCGGTCCCAGGCTTTGGTGATTTGAGGTATTGGCTGTTATTGGGAACATTTCGGTGTCGGCCGCGACGTACGGTCAAATGGGGTTACTTTGATACTACGGGGTTACTTTGATAACAACTTTAGGCTTATGAAAAACTTAATTTTATAATATCTACAACACCAGTTAAAAAATAAACTATCAGTACTTGGCACTACTGATAGTTTCTTTGTATTATAGCGTTGTAGTTATTATAAAATTAAGTTTTTCATAAGCCTAAAGTTGTTATCAAAGTAACCCCGTAGTATCAAAGTAACCCCATTTGACGGTAGCGAGTTGGTTGAACATACATTAGGATTAGGTACGCTGAGGCGATGCACGGGGTAAGTTAAACATCTCACTACCCAGTGCAGGAGACGAGGCCCGGACAGACCGGGCCAGCACTAGTGTGGGGCTGCGGAAGAATTTGGATTCCCGCGGCCCCGCGCGCAGCGTAGTTTGTTCAACACATTTCGAGAACGACGATTTATATTATTAAAAAAAACAACCGACTTTCAAAAAAAATAACACTACAAAGTAAAAACAACTTTAATTTCGGAAGTCGGTCTTTGGATCTGTATTTTAGTTTTTGCCACCGACTTCGAAATGAAAGTGATTTTTCACTTTGTAGTGTTATTTTTTTTGGAAGTCGGTTGTTTTTTTGTAAAATAGTTTTTTATTTTTCACTTTTTAGTTATATTACCTACCCCACACCAATTCGAGAACGATCGTCTTACGTACGTACGTTCACGTACGTTCGAAGGAGGTTTTTTTTAATTTAAAAATAATTTATTGTTAATTTTTTTTAAACCGCTCGACTGATTTCGATAAAATTTAAATGGGACCACCTGGGAAGCTGGGAACCCTTTGAAACAAACAAAAAAAATCCAAATCGGTTCAGGCGTCTTCGAGTAATCGGTTCCCATAAGGATACGATTGGAAGTAGAATTAAAGATGAAAATGGCTGGGTACCGATTTCTCCTACTGTTGCAACTTTTCAGGCAACAAAAGGATACGGAGATGTCAAGCGCCGAATGTTACATTTATTTTAAGTTGGGCAGTTACGGTTCACAAGTTACAGGGAACTGCTCTAGGAAAAGCTGTTATAGATCTAGGCAAGAAAAAAATTGCTAAAGACCAGGTGTATGTTGCTCTGAGTCATGTTAAAACCTTGGAAGGAATAGCGTTGTCTGACATAGATTCAAATAAATTATTGAGTAGGCCACACGACGAAAGAGCATTGCTAGAGATGACGCGATTACGCAACTTAAATTCAGTGTCAAATTGACGCATCAGCATGCCTAATAGGTAGTGGTATTCCTATGTAAAACTTCAATCTTAATTAGGTATTATTTTTGTATGAACTGAACATTTTGGCATATTGAACCGTATGAAGTAAGACCAACAAAAGGCAACTGCTGTAAATCGTTGAGGAATTCCCTCGACTGTCTATTGTCTCCATCATCAGTTGAGCTCCTTAAGTTCTGAGTCGAGCTGCACGGACAAATGCGTGCACTGACTGGATAGGTTTACTCAATCTGTGTGGTTCTTTCCTCTAAAGACCATTTCAGACACCATTCTGCATGGTCCTCAAAGATTATGTCCGGATTTTTATATACACGTTGACATTGATGAATTATATGTATACTATGACTTGAGTATTTACTTTGTAAATTAGTATTAAAATATTATTTTAATTATTGTGAATGTGAGAACTATGTCGGTCATTGCTTTTTTTTTGTATTTATCTCTCCTAATGTAATCGTGATCTGGCAGTTTGAGTAACTTATGCGGCCTACTCAAATGTCTTTTCTTTGGTATTGTTCGTCGAATCGTTGAGCTCCTTAAGTTTTGAGTTGAGCTGCACGATTGCTGACAATTTTATTGCGTGCACTGACTGGACAGGTCCACTGAATCTGTGTGGTTCTTTCCTCAAAAGACCATTTCAGACACCGATCTACATAGCCTTCACATGATCTGACCAAGATTCTGTCTGGACTTTAAAAGAGACTGTGACCTCTGAGTTTGTTTCAGCCTTTCTTCTCAGAGTAGTCGGATAGGAAACGCCGACCTCATCTAGTTAAAATAAAAATATGATTGTAAAGGTAATGAGGTTTTACTGCGGAGGAACATGAAGTGCACTCATGTTTACGAAACCGGCCTCATGTCACTGGTTGACAGCGCTTTATATTGACTTTTTATTTAGTCTGAGATTCCGGCACAAACCTAATGATGGCCACTTCTGGTAAAGGCCTGTGGCCTATGCTTCTCGGCTATCCTGCGCAGTTATATCTAACTATACAAGGTGTTGTTTTGCATCCTCGTCAAATTCAAGGAGGTAATTATGCTAATGATTCTCGACACGAATCAATAATAAAATAAGTAGGTATTTATTTTTATTTTTTGTATTTTTCGGAAATCGGCATGTGGAGGGCCCGTGTGATACCGCCCTGTAACTGCGCTGTAACTGTAACGCATGCACACAGCGACATAGTCGTACGACACTGCCTACCGCATACGCAACGGGGCGATTTTGTTCTTTGAAAGTGGAGTATTCTGAAATACTGTCAAAGTTAAATACCTAAAAAAACAAGTATGTATTAATTATTGAGCAGGATCGTAATTTTATTTGATTATTTATGTCTTTCATAACAGCCTCCTGAAATTTGACGAGGATGCAAAACAACACGTTGTATATGTATGTGATGCACAAGAAAGCTCGCTTGTGTATCATCGACTTCCTCCCATAAAAACTCGCCATATTAGAGGCCCCACAGCTAAGCTCATTACACTAAAACGGTGCCTAATTAAGATCGGGCCAGTCTCTTTATATGGGGTGATGATCCGCAACCACAGGGCAACCATACGCTACATAGTCTATAGATTTACGTTTATTACCGACTTCGACGACGGGGGGTTGTGTTATTGAGATGGGAAATCGCGAGATTAGTACAAAAAATGTTTTAATATTCATGATTTTAAGATAACCACGGTCAATAGTTAGATACGTATTGATGAGATTTATTTTGTTAGTCTGTTTACTGAACAGTAAAGTTTTGCCGTGAAATTCTCAATCTTAGACATTATCTTTATGATATTAGCTTATCGTGGCTAAGTACGCTGCCGCACGGGTCGATTGATCAGGTTAAGCTACGCTTGCCGCGGTTATTCCGTGGAAGGGTGACCATCTTTACATACCAAGACACCTCTGTGCCTCGGAGGGCACGTTAAGCCGTTGGTCCCGGCTGTCATTCGTGGATCTTTGACAGTCGTTACGGGTCGTCAGAAGCCCGAAAGACTGACGACCAGTCTTACCAAGCGGTATCTTATTAGCCAATAACTGGGTTGTGGAGGTGAGATAGGCAGTCGCTCCGTGTAAAATACTGGTATTCAGCTGTATCCGGTTAGACTGGAAGCCGACCCCAAAACGGCAGGCAGACGATGAGTATTTGTGATGATTAGCGATCGCATATTCGGATGCATATTCACCTTAAGTCGATATGTAGGCAAAGAAGTTGCTCAAGAATTTGTAAATTTCTTTACCAGTATCCCAATTAAAACTACTGACACTTTAAATTCCTCGCCCACGCTCGCTTTTGATTTAGTAAGGGCGAACGTTTCGGTCTGCCCGATTGAATTTAACTTTAAGCATATTAACCCCATAACAGTAATAAAAGCTTTTAAGCAAATCAAGATCAAATTGACTGAAGATCTTTGGGGAATGTCCATTAAAGTCTGTACATCCATAATTGACACTATAGCGCCTTACTTAGCCTTCATATTTAATTTGTGTGTGGATCAAGGAGTCTTCCCGGATTTAATGAAATACAGTAAGGTAATACCACTTTTCAAATCCGGGGACAGCAAAGACACCAATAATTATAGACCCGTATCCGTGTTGCCAGTTTTCAGCAAGGTATTTGAAAAGGTAATGCTTAATCAAATGCTCATTCATTTTAACACAAATAAAATCTTACACAATCAACAGTATGGTTTCACCAAGGGACGTTGTACGACTGACGCTGGGGTCACCTTATTAAAACACATATTTACGGCGTGGGAAGAGGCCCAAGACGCCATAGGAATCTTTTGTGACCTCTCCAAGGCATTTGATTGCGTCGATCACGAAACCTTGCTCTTGAAACTTGAGCATTATGGACTTGGAATACTTGCGCTCAGTCTAGTAAAATCTTATTTAAAGGATAGGCAGCAGCAAGTTCAAATAAATGGTGTCAATTCACTTAGTTTAAAAGTAGAAATGGGAGTTCCACAAGGCTCGATATTGGGTCCTTTCCTCTTTTTAGTGTATATTAATGATCTACTCCATTTATTAAAAAATCAACCACAAATGGTGTTATTTGCTGACGATACTTCTTTAATTTTTAAGGTAGAAAGAAGTGCTACAAATTTTGACGACGTTAATAACGCCCTAATGCAGGTCCATAATTGGTTCACTGCTAATAATTTAGTATTAAATGGGAAAAAAACTAAGTGTATACGATTTTATTTACCTAATGTCAAAAGTAGTGATTGTGAGATAGTATTGAATCAAGAGAAACTAGAATTCGTCGATAAAACTGTTTTCCTGGGGATCACGCTCGACTCGAGGCTTCAATGGGGTTCTCATTTAACATCTCTGGCGGGACGGCTAAGTTCAGCAGCATATGCTGTCAGAAAAATCCGTCAATTTACCGATGTAGATACCGCGAGGTTAGTCTATTTTAGTTACTTTCATAGTATCATGTCTTACGGTATTTTACTTTGGGGACGGGCTGCAGACGTCGATTCTATTTTTATTCTGCAGAAAAGAGCCATCAGAGCCATATATAATCTCCGCAGGCGCGATTCTCTAAGGGAACTGTTTAAGGTTATTAAGATCTTGACGGTACCTTGTCAATATATCTATGAAAACATCATGTACGTAAGAAAAAATGTACATCTTTTTACTAAAAGAGGTGATAGACATAATTATAGTACCAGAAATAGGGACCTATTAGTTCAACCAGGTTTCAGACTGGCTAAAGTGGACTCATCTTTCATGGGGTACTGTTTAAAATGTTACAATAAAATACCTCCCCACATACTTCAACTGAATGAGACGAAATTCAAAGTTTGTATAAAACGCACACTATGCAGCCAGGCATATTATAAGTTGGGGGATTATATCGCTGATAAAAATGCCTGGCTCAATGCTGGTCCTGCTCCACAACCACAACTAATTGATTAACATTTGAAAATACTGTTGGAGCTGCTGAAGATTGTAAGACTACCTTTGCTTTGTATAAACTCAATCTCCTTTGTATTATATAATTGCATAGGACAAGTGTGAGTACTATGTACTATCGAGCTACCATTTACCGGGTAATGTCTTTCATTGACTTGAATGTGTCCTGGCGGCTGATAGATGTCATGCTCACTCAAATGTCTCGCTGACGGTGGCGCGTGTGTTGGATCATTTAGCTCCCTTCAAAATGGTTGAGCTGAATGGTGCTGATCCATGCGTCATGTTCGTAAACGGGCGCTGTCAGTTGGGACTGGTCATCTCTTAGCCACCACGGCTTATTTTTAATTATTTTATTATGGATTGTTTTGTTTGAATTTATATTTGCTGTACACTGGACACTCGAATGTGTACGTCTTATTTACATCGTTCTCACATATAATTATACCTATATACAAGATTAATGATGTAACTAATATTTATGTAACAATATAATTTAAAAGAGTGTCCATGGAGTTTCTTGCCCGTTCTTCTCCATAGGTACCTACTACGCTTTGGAATGGGCAACTAGCTTCATATTTCTGACTGACCGACCACTTGACAATTCAAAAGTGCCTGTAAATGGTTTAATTGAAATAAATGCTTTGAGTTTGAGTTTGAGTTTGAGACTATAGAATGCGCTTTAGTATCTAAAAAATCCCGCGGTTCTGGGATTTACAAATTTAGGTTTCTGATTATAGAATCGGATGTATATTTACTTACTTTCAAACGTTGGCTTACATGGAATGCACTTTTGTATCGATCGTAAAAATCCCGCGATACCGGAATTGACAAATTTGTTGTATTTTTTTTTATTAAAGAATCGGATGCATATCCTATCTAATATTGTATTGTATTTACCTACCTACTATAGAATAGGTACTAGGTAGATAGATACCATATTGTCATAGCAAACAACGTCAAGATAAAATAACGGAATATTATATTAAGAATAATTCATGTAGGTACACTATTCAAACAAATTGTTGAAAATGTTTGTGCTTAGTGAAATTCAGTTAATTTTCTTTCTTCTCTCCACATAGCGATAAAAACAAATAGTATATGTTAGCGCCGTTACATTATTAGAAACGGTAAGTATTTTGCGAAAGTGCGAGTGAGAAGGCAAATCATACCTACCTGCTGGTGCGCAAGTAGCTACCCCGACAAATAGTTCCCTTAGTTCATTTAATTACAATAATTGCATTCGTCGCTGTGCTTGTCATCGGTTCAGGTGTTTTGTTTACTACTTGGCTATTCGACAACGACTATTTATGCGTTCCCGGAGTCCGTGGCATACCGGGTAAAAAAAAAAGTATTTTAAGATCCGCTTCCCTACTTTCATAGCCTAACATTAGGTAAATATGCATCCGAATATCCGATCACTGGTGATGATATATAATCGTACAGGATTATTATAAACCTCTTTTGAATAGTTTCTGATTATTAATATGTTGAGGTGTGGGATTGTGTTATTAGTTTGAATAAACGTAAGTAGGTATGTTTATTCCTAAACCTTCTAGTCTTGTTTACCTGAGATGCGGTGCAAATGCGTAACACACATGAAATGGCAATTGATCGCAATGCCTTTCATTTTGACTTATCAGCTTCGTTCATTGCGTTATTTACGTTGTTGACCAGGAGATTTTATCAAACCTATGAATCAATGGATTAGAAATCGTGTTATATGTTTTTTGTTTTTATGGATGCAGAAATGGCATGCACAAAAGTACATAAAGTTGCGCATTTTTTCTTAAAAACGGTAGTAATTGCTGCACTGTAGGTACAACACAGTGATACAACTCCACGTTACATGTGGCCAAAAATATGGTCGATCTTATCAATTAATAATCAATTAACTTTCTTACCTTTAAACGGTCGATTCCAACACCTTTGGACAGTGAAAAATCCTGATGACACCTTGGACACAATTTACCTAAAATTAACTTAACATCAAGGATGGGACATAATTGATATACACCTTAAAAAACTCAACCGGTGTGCATCGATATATGCGCATTTTGATGAGGCGAAAACATTCTTAAATGAGTATTCATTTAAAATTTCGATTTTTGCGGTGCCGCTTTTTAAACAAAAATTATACGAAATATTTTTAAATTTTAAATAAAATAGTTTAAAGATGAACAGGAACTGCTTTTTTCTTATTTTTAGAGGACGGCTAGGTATGAGTCAGTACCTACCTATAGGTAGTCTCTTGATATTTCTCTAGATGCAGGAAAGTACTGTACTACTCTTCATACTCTGGTATTTAAACCTATCTTTAGGTATAATGCGAAATAATTACAATCTTCTTTGTATAACAACCAGAGCTAAATTTCATCAAAAACTTATATCGTCTATAACCCTTTACTTACCATACCGCTCGTGAACCCATTTGCCATCATTCACTATAAAAAAAATTATCGCAAAAACGATTAATTTTAATCAGAACATGTTCTCTTATCGTTTACATGTCAACGTATGGTTTTTTTTTTGCAAAATTCGATATAAAAGGTAAGAAGATGAATGGTGTCGTGTGCGCGAAAGTTTTCTTCATATTAATTGATATTTTTAGGGTTCCATACTTTGGAAACCTAAAAATGGGTGCAAACAGGACCCTATAACTAAGGCTCCGCTGTCCGTCCGTCCCCGTCTGTCACAGGGCTCTAACTTTTAAACCGTAATAGGTAGGCACTTGAAATTTTGACAGGGTTTCTACTACTATTGTAGTGGCCTACAGACTTAAGTCTAATTAAATTATTAAATTAAAAGTAAAACAAAATTAAATATAAATTATATATTACTTACATAAAATTTAATATAATTTATATACACATATTTACAACAGAACTAAAAACTAGACTTATTTATGATTAACATTTAAAATAAAACTGTTTACAATAATAATTAACTTAATGTTCAACAAACAAACAGACAAGTACAAAATATTGTATTAGTAGATAATTAGTTATCAGTTGGCCGGCGCGGCTATGACGCGTCTATTGTTCTAGCGACGGCCGCTCGCGCTACGTCACGCGAGCCGTGCGCATGAGCGGGACGGCATTATCGTGCGGTGCACTCATGCGCCCGCGCTACAATGACTAGCGAATTAGTACGATCACTGCGTGCAATGTTGTCTATCCTAATCCCGCGATCCTAGCTTCGCCGCGCTAACTAATACTCCTTTAAAACCTTCTTGTTTACGCTTAATTGTTTATCCGTGCTGTTCTCTGCTATCTGTATTTCAACCACTCCTTCTTAACTAAGTGGAACTCTTGTGTGTGTGAACTGAAACCTGTGACTGTGATCTAATAAACTTTCATTCTTATTCTTGTGTACTTGGGACTTATTAATTACTACCTATTTCTACCTATCACACCACCACCACCACCACCACCACCACCTACGAAATCTACACTATGACCGCTATAACAACTAAAAAACATAAATAAAATAAAGGTAAACATTAAAAGCCCCCTACAAGAAGCGTGTTAAAGAATTTGTGCAGTGTCAAATATCGTACGATGGTACTGAACCTTCCGTGCGCGTGTTCGACTCGCACTTGGCCGCTTTTAAGTTCATTGTACTGGCCATATCGTAAAAATATAGTGTCAATAAAGCGGCTATGTTCAAACAGTAGATTTGCGCATAGTGAATAAAATGTCTCCTTTTGCAGACAAAATTATTGCTTATGACGTGTCTGTTATGGTGATCGCCTTTTAGGGATGAGCAGTGCTTTTGCTGTTAATGAGTTAATATCAATCATTGATTGATAAGGTAGGTAATTAGCAACTTTTACTGTTTCATTAAGGAGCTGCAGCAATGAAAAATCAGACATTGATTTTAATGACAATTTAACATAGCTAGGACAAAGTATACGATCGTCATTTTTCACCAAGAGTTGAGATACAAGTTTCATGCCCACAATGACGTACCCGATCACATTTTTTTCTCGATTTAATAAATTGATAAAATCATTATCTGTAACGACTAGTGACTGTATACGACAAATTTATGAAGATTTAATAAAGTAACTGACATTTATCGTGTAGATAAAGGGTGATAAAGATCAGTGAGTTGTATTTTTACATGCCTCGCCGTTGAGTCGAAGATTGAAAATGATTAATTGATGTTAATGTACCATCAGTCACTACTGATGTGCCTGAAATCGATGGTATTTATATTTGCAACTGTTTGATGGAATGAGGGTGTTCGATAATCAAACGAAAGCCGACATGTCTTTATTAATATAGGTTTTACAAGTTATAGCCTAAATTAATAAATAAATAATTAGTTTATTAGCATAAACACAGTTTACATCAAAAATGTGGAACCCTGTCTCCAGAGCTAGGTTGGAGTACGTGTATTTCAGAAGCCAGTGACTCCTTCCAGCTAGGTTACAATTAAGCTAGTTTTATGCCGCAAAGGTATATAAATTAATAAAGACAAGGCAAGGATGCAAGCATAAAGGCCAAGCTTGAATTTTATCTTAAATGATTAATTTGTGATGTCTGTTGTATGAATAAAAGTGACCTATCCGTTTACCTAAGGGTCTATGACAGCGATAGTAGGGTAGTAGGGTGTGGCTGTGGTGGAGCTATGTCGTAAACTATACACCTCGTATCCTGCCCTCTATGTCCCAAAACATGCAGGCAAAGTGACCTCTGCGCTGCTTCGAAGTTTTGGGCCAACAAGATCCGAAAATAGTGTCGTGGCAGCAATACGAAAAAGAAAGAGACAGTGATAGTCCTCAATGATTTTAACAATAGAAGAAACTTGAAAATTGCCTCTAATAAAACCTAAAAAAAATATATTTCTAGCACTGGACAACAGGTTTCTAGAATAATTACTTATAATCTAACTTAAAAACAAAACCGGTAGTATAGGTGCATCTCTTGGAAGAAAACATGCTTAATGTTATGTCATATTATGCTCAAGTGGCTGGCCATATGTCTCCGCCGGAATTCTCATATCTTATTTCAGCTCTACAGTATTCTGTTCAACCCTATCACCCTCTCTTATCTTAAAAAAAAGTTTCAAGTTCCTTCATGACACACATTATAGATATCTGAGGTCATTGGAAAACTTAAGACTAGAGATGCCGATGCATTCCACCAGTTTGTATGACAAGTCCTTTACAGTTCAAGCAGTACGGTTATAGGATGCCTTTTCCGTGTCGATAAAGCGTGCTCAGTCTTTGTTTCCTTGCTCTTGTTTCATGTTTATTATTGTTTATATAAATATTATGTAGAGAAGTATATGTTTTATGTATATGTAAATGGTACGCCACTGACTACCTGCAGTATTGTCTCTCCTTCTCCCTTTAATCCGTCCAAACGTTGACTGTAAAAGATCGCTTTTAGTGATAAGACGCTGTTATCGGAATAAAATGTCATACCACTTACTTCTTAAAAAGTATGATCTTCTGGAAACTTCTGGAAGTTATGACTCTGTTCAATGTGTGCCGCAATCATTTTGATTGTCCGGACTTAGATAGGAGTTTGTGTTACCTGGTTCCTCGAACAGTTCATGTACGTGAGGTTCGCACTCGACGTCTATTTGCTACTAGCCTCTGTAAATCTAACGCTGGCTCGCGTTCACCACTTCATCGTTTGGTTGAGACATATAATATTGAGTTCAATTCAATCGACATTCTTTTTCTTAGTAAAAATGCATTTAAGAAGCAAAACCTTGCAACCCTACAGGATCAGCAAAGTGATATATAATAGCGTAAAGTTTTTAGTGTACGCACACAAATTTACTTTTTCTTTTATGATTCTAAAAATAAGTTCTTGCATGACTATTGTATAGGTATTGTATCTGTGTTACTAGCTAGTTTTAAATACTTCAAATTGTAATCTGTGGAGAACGTAGTAGGTAGCATAACTGTTTTAAAATGTGATATTTTATATAATATGACTATCTCTTATTGTGCTACTGTTTGTTTTTCTTAAAATAAATAAATAAATAAGACCGTCCCATTTTTTACAGATGGTGGCACAATTGCCACCATCTGTAAAAAATTTACATTTATATCTGTATTTTGTACGGCATACATAGTAAGTAAAGAGTATTCTAATAAATTCTATACCTTTCTTTTACACTGTGCACAGTGTAACACACAAGTATTTTATATGCCCAATAAATAAAAAAGTACAAAAAAAAAACACTTCGCCAAGTCACAGTTGACCACAACCCGTATACAAATTGACAAAGCATAAATAAAACTTAAACAAAAAGTCGCACTACCAAATCAGCCGACGAAATTAACGAGACCGAATTTTGGCCACGATGCCAAAGAAAAGCACACTGTGCAACGATAAAATTTCGCTCATACTTCACTCGGTGTATCGAAAACCAGGAATGTACAACAAACATATTTATTTAGCTCGAACTTTCTCTTGAGTTTAAAAGGTTGGCATTTTTGGTATATATTTTTGCTCGGTCGCATTGTATTTAAATTGCAAATGTACCGTACGTTTAGTGAAATGTCTTCAATAGTTCAAGTCAAGAAGATGTTTTTCGAAAATTTCTCCGTTTTTTTGGACGGTGACTTAACGCTGCGTGACTTTTTGGAGGTATTTGTGCAATATTATGTTAATACCTCCAGTAATACTTATATTTTGTTTTAAGCTAATAGTACCTATACGTTTATGTTTTTGGTGTAAGTTCTAATTGAATAAATAAATACCTATTAACTGAAATCTGTCTTAGCTTAACAAAGAAAAAAAACAGCTCTCAATATAATATTAACTACTTATGTGTGTGTGTGTGTGTGTGTAAGTTCTCATGCTACTAAACCGCGATTAATAGATGTTCAATAACATCAAATTTAAAATAAAAAAACATTTTCATGTTTACCTTAAATTGAAATCATTATAACGACTGTACACTATACTTCTAGCCCTAACTTTTTTCATTAATATTTTAATTCGTATAGTAAAATGCATGCACCCGGTTTTACTCTAGAGTATAATAATAACAGTGAACCATTCTTAATTCAGTTAGTGCCGCGCTGCATACATTTTCGGCGGCGTCCGCTTCAAAAGTGCAATGTTGACATCTACTTAATTTTTATTGGATAGTCAAGCGTCACAAATCACAGATCTAAATAGCTAACTATGGTTTTTTGTATTAAATATAGTGTAAATTTTTCAATTTATTCATTATCTATTTACATTGTGTTTGAAATACTTCTACATAATAAAAATACGGTGTTATAATTTTAAAGGTTGATATTTACTTATTCATGAGTACTGACAAACTTTGCTATAGAACAGTAAATTGTAGAAAATCGAAAATAAATCAGCAGTTTCATACATTTTAATTGGGTAGGCAATAAGGCGATGCATTTCGTATGAAACAGTAAAAAAATATTGTTTTGCGACCGGACAACTAGATTACTCATTAACATTACCTATAATTAACTGGAATGCTTAATTAAAATAAATGCCTAGTCTTGTCTTTCTGTGCTTTTCTTCAGGAATGAAAAATAACCTATGCCCTAACCCGGGTCATGATCTATCCCTTTGAGGCGTGAAAACGTAACAGATAGAGTTAATTTCACGGCTTCGTGAATTCATCTGTCCGGACTTCAGAAATGGGTCCAGAGAGAAATGAAAACTGTGTGAGTAATTTATCTGTAGGTATTTAATATGACAATCAAAGCCCTGCGCGTACAGTTTAGCAATGCCTTTAGGCTGCCGAGGCACTGCAGCGCGTCGGGCATGTTTGCCGACGCTCGCATTGATATTAGCAAGCTACATATTAGCCAAGTTATTTTATGACTTTAAATGGTAACAACTTTTGACCGACTGAACAGATTGTAACAAAATAAGGACCTGAAGATACGAACTATGACTATATTTCTAATCCCTTAGATCTCTATATATTTACCCATAGATGATACCCTCTTGAAGGTTTTTTTTTTAAACTCACACCTAATTCTTTATTTCTTATCAAAAGCATAAAGGGTGATGCCACAAAATGTGTGGAAGCTGGTACCCGCTCCAATAGGAATACATTGTATATCATTATACGGCACTTATCTATCGGCACTATCATTATTAGCACTTAACAGTTTTGAACAAATTATATAAATTCACATTGTGAGAGCTGGTGCCTGAAGTAGCTTTTAGAAAGACCTGTATTACAGGTCACCAGGCCCTACTTAGTGGCATCATACAAATAAATAGGCAGGTAACATGTATTTCTACTAAACAATTAAAACAAAAAATAAATATAAAAAAATAAAGAAATTAACTAACACAACAAAAGCAGTCAAAGGCTGTGTGGTGAATGTGTCAGTAAATGGTGGTGAATGTGTACTTGAATGGTGGTTAGTGTGTAGGTGAATGTGAATGGTGGCAGGTGTATGTGAATGGTGGTGAATCTGTAGGTAATTATTTGAATACAAGTTTTATTTTATTGAGTGGAGCAATTTCTCTGTCTGTCATTAGAAAGGTATTAAGATTTAGTACATGAATTCTAATGACCCTTGTCTTTATTCCTTGTCCGATCTGAGTAATACAGGGTGGAATTTAAAACAAGGCCGGAAGGGAAGCTACCTTAACTGTTGTAGCTACAAAAAAACCTTCTTGGGAGACTGTCCTTAACCTCTTGAGTAGGTAATTGCATTCACAGATTTTCACAGAAAAATGGTACAGTCAGCTAGAAAAACGTTAATTCTTATATTTTATTTTTATGGTGTCAATCGATGCAGTTTCGTATAAGGATTCAAAGACTCATTCGGACCAACTGATTCGGACCAACTGAAGTTAGAATAATAGAAAAGTCAGATATCGCATAAAACTTTTCCCATAGATACCTACATTTCGTAGTGATCGATCATCTTATCCACGATCTTTTACTACGTTTGCTATTAATTATTAAAAGAAAGGCGTGATGTTATGTATGTAATGTCTCCAGTCATCATCTGGCTAGCCTTATAACAACTACGTAAGGGTCATATTCCAATCTAACTGTAAGCAGTTGAATATCAGTATTCCACATGGAGCGACTGCCTATCTTACTTCTGCAACCCAGGCACTGGGTGACACTTAACCTATTGGTAAGACTGGTTATCAGACTTTTGGTATTCTGGCTACCCATAACGATTATCAAAGATCTACGAATGACAGTCGAGATCAACGGCTTATCGTGCTTTTTGAGGCACGGGGGGTCTTGATATGTAATGTATCGTCACCCAACCAGGAACCGACTTCGGTAGCTTATCCTCAGATTGACCAGTTATTAATTACCCACGAACCATAAATACGTGTAATGTATACATCCATTAAAATAAAATAGTTTTCAGTCATCGTCATCGTTTTCATTCGTTTGTCATTTTTCGTCGTTACATCTTAAAGAATTAGGCAGGGACTGTATGCCCGCATGCCTGGGGGTAGGTAATAAGCAATTGATACTATTTGAGTACAAATACACACACATAATAGTACACAGGGCGTCTTCCAGTTAAGCTTGTATGTACTATTGTTATCATTTTTAATTTGAAAGTAACAAGATTACTTTCTAGCGATTACATTAAGTAACAAACTTCCAAACATCTAAACATTCAACCTTTTTATTTATACTGTAATATATTTGTAGGATTTCAAAACCTAAAATTCGGCTTTCTGTGGCGCATTGTTTACAACAATTCACCCTCGGTGCAGTAGATTCCATCATTAAAAAAAAAAACTGAGTATATTATAACTAATCAGACGTTCCCGCAGTACTTAAGTTCATCACAAAGTTGCGTAGAAAATAAACAAACACCACAAAACAGTAAATCAATCACAGATAACATAAACGTCAGAGCTGTCACATATAGATACATTAAGTAATTAATTTAAATTTTATTAGCGCCTATAATAATTAAGATAACGCAGACACCACACTATAAAGTTAATTATGATGTTGCGAAACAATATGGTTCTCTAAAAACCACATAACATCACGCGTGAGTTCCTTAAAGGATAGGTAGAGGAGTACCGATAGTACACCCACACTTCGTCAGCTATGCTTAAGGGTAGCGAGACATTGTCATCAACCGTGCAAAAATCTCGACTCCGAGCTGCTACTGACTTACTGAGAAGTTCATAATGGAAAAACCCGATAACACTTTGCTCGACCTGGGAATCAAACCCAGAACCTCATGCTCAGCAGTAGTGCTAATGACCACAATATCAAAAAAAAAAGTAAAAAAAAATGTGTAGAGGCTTATGTTATCTTTAAAACCCCGTATTCATGGTAAACATTTGTTTATAAACAAAATTTAATCAACATGTTGCTGGCAACACTGCGCGTTGCAGAGTTGGTCATGGCATGTTGATAAGTTGTCGCTCGAATCTGTTTATCAACAATTGTTGACGTGTTTTAATCCAGGTTATAAGCATGGCGGTAGTATGGAGCAATGATATGGTGCAGTTAATAGAGCTCTTTCAATCAAAAGCATTTTTTTATTGGAAATTGATACATTAGATACACATTAGAGAACACAACAACACTACTTCCTCCAGCAACATTTTGACGCAGTCTGGCGTGACAAGACATGTCATATTAAATAAACTTTGTTTCCAGCAACTATGTCATTGCTCATCAACAAAAGTTTACCATTAAAACAGGGCTGTACTCTTTATTCTTGGGTATTAACATTGGCATTTTTTTAATGCCAGGAGATTTTATTGCACCAAAATAGATAGTGTTCTACACGGATTAAATCTTATAGAGTTATATAATGCAGTTTACTTTCGTTTTCCAGATTAACCATTGTTTTACATTGCTACTGCTGTATGATCCTTGCACCCTCCTGGTGGTAAAGAAATAATACCGCAGTTCGAGCTTACACCTCTGCCTACCCTTCGTGGAATACAGGCGTAATGTTATGATAAAATGATTAATTGTTTATTTCTGTAAGTAGGTTTGTACAAACACTTTTACACGTCAATATTATTTTAAAAACTAGATGAGGTCGGCGTTTCCTAACTGACTACTCTGAGAAGAAAGGCCGAAACAAACGCAGAGGTCACAGTCTCTTTTAAAGTCCAGACATAATCTTGGTCAGATCATGTGAAAACCATGTAGATTGGTGTCTAAAATGGTATTTTGAAGTAAAAGCACACAAATATTGAGTGAACCTGTCCAATCAGTGCACGCATGTGTCAGTAATCGTGCAGCTCAACTCAGAACTTAAGGAGCTCAACGATTTGACGAACAATACCAAAGAAAGGATATTTGGGTGAGTCGCATAAATTACTCAAACTGCCAGATCACGATTAAAACTAACTGAGAAAAAAAAAAACAAAAACGCAATGACCCACATAGTCACATTCACAATAATTAAAATAATATAATACTTTACAGGGTTATGATAATATTTTTATTAAATCCTGCTTAATTTTTTTATCACTGCGACCAGCCTTAGTGTAATGTTGTCTCACCTGTCAACTATAACAAAGTTAATAGTGTCATGGGCCTGTTAACTGTTAATCTTCCTTAACTTTTTGTTAAAGCTCCCGTAAAACAGTATTTTATTTATCAGCCGTTCCAGTTATATTACTATATGTGGCCCGGCCCGCCTTCTCCTCCTGTGCCATCCGCAATATCATTTGCTGCTGTTTGAGACCATTGACTTTGACTGTGTGGTTATTTTAAAACAGCAGTTTGAACAAAATCTTTCCATTTTTGTAAGTCAACGTTAAATAAACTATACATAACAATATTTGCGCGTCTCACATCGGGGCTAAGTATACACACGCGACTTTGGTACAATACTTTCAAAATAAATATTTGTTAAGCTCAACAAACGCGCACAGACGTGGGTTGCATCGACAATATGAACTTATTTGTGCTTTATTTTTGGGAATGAACGTGATTTTAAGGTCTTTTCGCCAAGACTTCAGCAATGCGTGAAAAGGAAAGAGTTTTACCAGGGTTCTGACACGAAAATCAACGCAGCCGAACCAATCACAGCAGTTTATATAACATTTTGTTAGCTAATTATTGTGTCGGTTTTCGTTCCAAAAGTATCGATAGGCTGTGAATAGCTATATTCATAACCAATCGATTTGTTCCCGTGCCGAATCGAACATTGATTGATGTTCGACTGGGCGATGTTATCGAAGGAGTTCTATAAACGCTTTTTACAAATCCTACAATTTTGTCAGTTTTTAAAATCAAATAGAAGACCGCTATTTTTCCGACAGTCATTTGCTGTCGGGTGCAAGGCAAATCAAAAATCTAAATTTCACATTTTCGACACGAGAGCCTGTCTCATAGCCATGCAGAAACCGATGGTACTATTGTTTAGGATAGTCAGTTTAAACTGGCCAAAAAATCTAATCGGCTAATTCCATTGAGACTGGTACACCTTCATTGTATCAAGAGGATAGAACACGACGTTTTATATCAGCTAATCATAAAGAATGCTGGTGAACCACACCTAGCTATACATATTTTGCCGTCAAGCAAGTGATGTCGCGTTTCAGTTTGAAGGGGGCCGACCCCCTTCAAACTGAAACACGTGCATTAAAGAAACTAATTAGCTGTAATAATTAAGAAAATAAAAAGTTAAAATAACAAAGAGATCTCTAATCACAAGCACAAAACAGAAATCGTCGACAGCTGCACGTCATGACTGTGACAAGAAGGCTTCCACAGGACATGAGACTTTTAAGGGTACCGGCTGGTTAGCCTCCAATCAATCTACCTAACCATTTCCCAACTGTGTTGGGGTCCGCTTCCAGTCTAACCGGATGCAGCTGAATACCAGTATTTTACATGGAGCGACTGCCTATCAGACCTCCACAACCCAGTTACTGGGTAAAATGATACCCCTTGGTAAGACTGGTTGTCAGACTGTTGGGCTTCTAACTACCCGTAACGACTGTCAAAGATCTACGAATGACAGCCGGGACCAACGGCTTAACGTGCTTGCCGAGGCAAGGGTTAGCACTGGTTAGCCACCCATTATTATAAAAAAAATAACTTTTCGATTATTATTATGGTAGCAGCTGATTTCAGGATCACAGGCTTTTCCAGCGTTAGAAATGAACAAAATCATATTGATTGTTTGCGTTGCGTAATGCATTAGATTCCATTTAAAACTTTTAGTTTCGTGAACAGCTTACTTTATTCATTTTACTTTTAAAACAAACATAAAATACTCGTAACTCGAAGTTATGACAACCGCGAATGAGACTGGTTATTCTATGAAATATATTTATTTTGTAACTACACTTTTGTATCTTTACTTTGTACAATCTATGTATTTCATCACCGCCGCTCTCAAAACGACGAAGGAAAACCCTCTTGAGGAAACTAAAAAAAGTCCTAGATCCCGAAACTTCTAAGACATTTATTACATCCAGAAATAAGCACTGGACCGCGTGGTAGATTACAACCCACTCCCTTCCAGACAAGCCGCATGTGTCTCGAACATTAAAGACTGATAATGCTAACAAAGTGCATACGTCCAATTACAGCAACTCTTCTTCATCAAAGGAACTTCCTAATAATAACTAATTAAACGTAACCACGTATGCTTATTAGCTGGGCCTTATTAAAGAGAAATCAATTTATTCAACGTTAATAATGGACATGGTAATTAATGGGGTGCTGTGGCTGGCGCGGCGCAGGCGATTTACTTCGATAGCCTAGTTAGCTTAGATGAGGGCTGTCTCACACTGTCCTCTATAAAAAAACGCGGCGCGGTGCGATCAGGCGTCCGTCGTTAGCACGATGGCACAAGTTATAATTTTTTTTTGGCTACTTGTTTTGGTGGTCTCCGAATGTTATGAGGTACATTGCCGAATTTTTTCGTTAAATAGAATTTCGGATTTGTTTTGAGAGTCATGTTTACTATGTAGAGGTTTGTTGAATTAAATTCCATTAATTTAGCTTTCCCTCGCATTGCGCCGGGCATTGCCTAGGCTATACGGGCTGGCAGGAAAATTGATGCAGAACTAGTTACCATGGATTCAGTACATGATTCCCGCGTTGAAATTACTGGTCGGTTGTAAAAAAAAATTGCCGTTCCATACATTTTGACCGCGTAGGTCGCGCACTTTTTTAAGTAACAGATGATTTTTTTATATTAAATTTAATTTATTGGTTCACCAACGATTGGTTCGTTTCGTTTACACAGGTTGTATGCTAAAAGTAACATGCAAAAATGTAAGTGCAACAATCACTTTCACCTGTAAGTGATTGTTGCGCATGCATAAAGAAGTTGTACAATTTAAGATATTAGTCTAGTTTTAAATAATTACATAGCTGGAAGTCTAAAGGTCTAAATAATTAATATTAACAACATAAGGTACTTATTATACGTAAATACATTACCCTTTTCAGGGTCAGCGGTACCCCTTATGGATGATCCCGCTTTCCCGGCAGGCTTGGGCCCTAGTGGGCCCCCTCTTCGATGCTGACATCTCTTTGAGGCGCGCGTGGAACACGTACGCGCCGTCCGGCACGGGCCTGATCCTGATCGGACGGTGAGCTACCCATTACTCACCGCCCGCAGGCCCGCGCCTACGGTGGCCGGGATTCGTCACGCGGCTCCCGACGCCCGGAGCGTCCACCGCGTCGGCTTGGACGGGAGACTCTCTCCCTCTCCCGTCCCGCCACCTCCTTCGCTAGCACAACTGCTTCGCAGAAGGAGATACATTACCCCTCAAGGGAGATAATGAAAAGATAATCTATTTAGCAAGATGCTTATTTTTTTATTGATAAGTGACGAAAAATTTCTACGCTAGTGATTCAAGAACCATTTGCTGAATTTATGGTTACAATTTGCGCGTTGATGTTTCTGCCAGCCTGTATTGTGACAAAATCTTCATATGGAATTATTTGCACAATATTGGTCCTTCTGAATCCAATCATAGCTTTAGTCTCTTCGCGTTTTCTCAAGGAAAAGCCCGCGCGTGTCTTTTAGCCGCGCGTCCAAACACCCGCACGTGTGAGTCAACCGTCTTCATCGCGTGCGCTACTAACTGCTCCGAACAGTTACAATTAAATTGGATACTCTTTATAAGGACACCATTGGATGCCGACTAGCTTTGCGTTCATTGTTTGTACCGATAATATCTGCTGGTTACAAATTAATTTAGAAATATAACGATTTCGGCTCGTAAGTTAAAGCGTGTTTGAGGTAATTGAATGTTTGTTGAAGTTATGTATTTGCTTGGAACATATTCCTTTAGTTATCAGGTAATCCTCCGTTGGTTTGTTAGTTAAAAGCTGTTTGTGTAATGTGTTTATGTAACTACGGTGTAAGGGTGAGCTTGGGATTTCATAAATCTAAGTCGCGTATGTTCTCTTGTACTTTGTAGTCGCGTGCTGTGAGGACCGCAAACCTTATGACCACAGTCCGGGGCGTTTTTATCTTCCTTGGGAATATACAGAAATATATTATCTCATATAAATATAGATAACAGCTGCATTGCTTGATCGATCAGGTTAACCTTCGCTTGCTGCGGTTGGTCCTTGGATGGGTGACCATCTTTACATACCAATACCCCTCCGTGCCTTGAAAAACCCGTTAAGCCGTCGGTTCCGGCTGTCATTCGAGGCTCTTTGACAGTCGTTACGGGTCGTCAGAAGCCCACAAGTTTGACAACCAGTCTTACCAGGGGGTACCCAGTAGCTGAGTTGCGGAGGTCAGATAGGCTGTCGCAGAAAAAGGGAAAAGGATGACACAGATGATGACGATCGTGATACATATAGAGCCGCTCCTAAAACATCGAAGACATGGTGACCTCCATCAAGCATAGGCGTGGCCAATAAGTTCACGATTTACTGAAAGTTTTACATTTACGGCAAAACTGTCGAAAAGTTTTTCCTTTGATTACAAAAGTTTTACAAGTTATAAATTCGTTCCCATTTTTAGTAATCCCATTTATGTAGTATTACATATTGCACTTGTTTCTGCCCAAACTTTCAGGAAATCCAAGGCGTGATGTGCATTTATTTATCATTTACTTAACAGTTTTTACGTGCATATTTACACTCGATCATCAAAGCGAAAGACAGGCGTGTTTTATGTGAGCATAAATATTTTTTGTATCACTTCCAGGTCGTTTTAAGACTGTCTTTGTTAAGGCGACGTTAAATCTGTTCTTTTAAATTACTGGGAATAGTAATATATAGACAGAGTTTGGGATATTATTATGTTGTTTAATTGTTCATCATATTCTTAATTAAAAACTTAACATTAAGTTCGTGAAGCAATATACCTAGTTACAATTCAGGCACAAAAATTATGTTCAGATAAGTACTATCTATATTTATGAATCGATTCTCAAGAACTGAATGAACAATAAAAAAACCTAAAAAAAATAAAATAAATTAATATAAAGTACCTATACCTATAAAAATTGCTAAGGCATTGATGGCCCTCTGAAGTGACACATTTTCGCCCATACCGTCAAGCCTCGATGGCCCTCTAAAGGGTCAACCGATTCACGCGGTTTAAGTCTCTATTATCAAACATAAATAAGGTCTAACTTCGTCTGTGGGCAGTTCACTCTAAGGTTCAATGGATATTCTCTTCGAATAAATCATTCAAAATCAACAACTTTGTCTGGACATTTTGAAAAAAACTGTAGTACTTTTGAAACATGCTCTTGTCGTGTCGTTGGGTGAGTGCTTCCAAGTTTTTTTGAGAAATTAAGTGTTTTTGTGTCTAATCGATGGTGAAGAGACACGAGGTCGGTGGTGAGTGGATGAATATTTATTTATAAATAATTATTACATTGTTGTAGATTGCACGAAAAAACATAATAAATACTTGTTTTTAGGCTCTTAACTCCCAAAGACAAGCGCGACGCGACAGCGCGAAGCGACAGCGCGATGCGACTTTTAAAAAACTTTACTTTTTTTTTTTTTAAAGTCTTAAAAAACTTTTAAGACTTTTAAAAAAACTTATTCTTTTCTTTTTATAAAACGTTGCCCCACACTAGGAATTTCTCCTGTATCGTGGGTGCGTTTACAAACATTTAAAACTCACATACACAAACAGCCAGACCCGGAACAACTACTTGCAGGTCATACAAATATTTGTTCCGTGCGGGGATCGAACCCGCGACACGTAACGCAGCAGTCAATCACTTAACCACTGCGCCAACCGTGTCGTCAATTATTATAATCTAATATAATATAATAATCTATTAGAGTCGCGTCGCGCTGTTATGTCGCCCCTGTTTGCCTTTTGGGCTATTTTTTTTTCGTAATCGAACCATTAGTCGTAGTCGTTATTATTATGAAGTCATTGATTTACAAAATACTACTCTCGTAATACAAATACTGTTTATATTTTACAGTATGGTCTGTTTATTCAAGAACCCAAAATAATTTACATGAAGTGAGTAGCCGCAATAAAAACATAAGTAGACCATTTGTTGCGAGCGGGGTCATGGTGGGGTCATAGGCAGGTAGCGAGCCAGTCCTTGACAGTTAAACTTGACGTCACAAACCGGTCCCTTAAATGCAACTTAAATATATTTACTTAATATAAAATATTGAAGTGGTGTATTTTTGCCTAGAATGTCTTTTGAATAATACGTGTCCATCAATCATCTTATTTGTCACAAATGACGCTTTTTGGAAAAAAAAAACTCAAATAAATATTCATATCAGTCTTGCCTTTAAGTTGATGCAAATTATATCTTGCCCAAAGTTTATTGCTTAAACTTTACGAGTTTCAAACGAAGTGTTAACATTAAGATAGTGGGCTTAAATGTCGCTTAAAATGTTCCTTTTAAATACATTCAATGTTAGCACGAAATTAATTAAACATGATGTTTGTATCACGAATTCACGAGGCGTTAACAGTGACGCATTAACTTTTTATGTGACTTTAATCTGGGCTTCTGCACACCTCTCTCTGAGAGGGTAGGCAGACATGTCATGACATTGAACATAAATAATCACATCATCATTATCATCATCTGCCTGCTTTTTCTCAATTAGTTTGGGGTCGGCATCCAGTCTAGCCAGATGCAGTTGAATACCAGTATTTTACATGGAGCGACTGCCTATCTGACCTCTAAAACCCAGTTACTGGGTAAGTAAACATAAATAAACACATAACCGGCGAAATATGGGAGTACTATAAGTAGGTACACCTGTGCCTATCCTTTTGCGGATTACAGGCGTGATGTTGTGAGTGTATGTTGTGTCATCGATAAGGTAGATTTTTTTATTCGAGAAAACTAATTTTTCTTTTGTTCGAGGAAATTAATGTTTTTTTTTTATTCGAGGAAACTAAAGTTTTTTTTTTTTATCGCGGAAACTAATGTCTTTTATATTCGCGAAAAATAATATGTTTTTATTCGAGGAAACTAATGTCTCTTCCTAATTAGATCACAACAGGTTGTCACCCGCTTTTTGATAGTTTTAATTAATAAACAAGGTATCAGTTAATTCTCATCTGGATTTTCATGTTTGGTAACCGGATTCATTGAAGGAAATAATAACATCTAATCAAATTACCCCACAGGTGCTTTGATATTAGTGCAATTGGTACTTATGGCAGCATAGTTTTCATAATACTCATTTATTTATTTGGAAAAAAAACGTGTACAACATTATAAACATACTCGTAAATCCATGTTAGGTATTGACGGTTTGATTTCATTTATTTCTAAAGATTACAAATCGATTCGATCGAATCGATTTTCTAATGACTTTTGGCATAAATATTTAAATTTAATTAATCCCTTTCGCGATTTACCTGTTTTGATTTTTTAAGATATTTTATAAGGTTAATGTATTGTAAAACTTTAGACTATGGATAACAATTATCTGAATTAAATAAATTATTATTATTATTATTAAATCACTTGTACAGAAATAAATACTAAAAATTACTTGATTTATACATTTTAGTTGTCCAGGATTAGTAAGAGATTTTACAACACACACACTGACATATTACTTGTTTACATAATTTGGGAAATCGTATACTTTTACAATGTTTGTAAATATGTGAACACCATGTATCTATCACTTAATTAACTTATTTATCATTGCTACGTTTAGAAATTTTTTTTTGTGGTAGGGTAATTTTTATTATAGGTGCATCGTGTTCACATATAATTATATAATTAATGTATACAAAATATTGTAACACATTTTAAAAGAGTAACGGTGGAGTTTCTTGCCCAATCTTCTCCATACGAAACTACCTTTTGGAAGGGGTGACTAGAATCAATTCTATTTAAATGTAAATGTTGACGTTCAAAAGTGCCTTTTATGTGCCTATTTGAAATAAATGCTTTGATTTTGACTTTGACTTTAGTGTTAACATTACGAATATAAGGAGGTAATTTGTTAAAAGTTTTGTATTGTTAACCGCCGTGCGGTGAGTTGACGCAGTTGAACTGCGGTGACTCGTTATCTATTGCATGCTTTAATTTCAATAAAAAACAGACATATCAACATTAAGCAGGGAATAACAAAAATAAATTATTAACAAAATTAACAAAGAAAACAAGTAAAACTAATACTAACAAATAACAATCAAATAATATTCGCATAAAAAAACCATATTTCGTCCATTATCTCACAGAATTTCAAACATACACGAGATTTGCATTAATAAGGTTTTCCTAACGTCTCATTACTTAAAGAAAAGCACTGCATGCCTAATAAATAACAAAATTATTTAATTAAAATAAGCAATACATACATTACGTACACATCAAAAGTGTGTAGGGATCAAGCACGTTTATGCTAGTTACAAAAATCAGGGTTTCTAATTATATTTTATTGTTACTCCTATGGATACTTTTTAGTAAATTTTGTCACTTGAAAGGGGAATAGTTTTTGAATTTCGGTCAAAAGACGAAACTCTTCTTCAAGTCATATTCCTTTAAAATCCTGCAACGGGTTTGAGGCCAGATCAGTAAAATGTCTGCCATACTTCTAAGTGGAATCAATACAAGAGAACGTTATTATGGAGAGAAGACGTGATTTGAGACGAGAAGAAATTATCAGAGCCGTAGGAATGTTGGAAGCTGGTTGTCGGTAAAGTGCTGGGGCAATCGCTCTGGGTACTACGCAGTGTGTCATAAGGCAGTCTGCATTACTGGCAGCGTGGCAGAGCGACATGGAGGACGAGCTTGCAATCTTGCATCACCACACGCAGATAAGATCGTTACATACAAATTAATTCTCGACGAAATTGTACAATGACCGCGATGATGTTGGTTACGAGGCTTCAAATCTCTTCAGGGAGGTTATTAAGTGATCAAATCTTCGTTCCCGAAGGCTGCTACATGTATCACCTTTTGAGCCCGCAATCGCAGAGCCCGTTTGCAATGGGCTCGTGAATACAGAAATTGGGATGAAGAAGAGTAGTGTTTTCTGTGTTTTTCTGACAAATCTCGCTTTGGTATGAGGCCAGATACTAGCCGTACACGGTATTGGAGGACCCCTAAACGCCAAAACCGGTTAAAACTATGCCAGGAAGTCCATGCATACAGCGGTGGAACAATCATGATATTGGCGGGTATTTGGATCAGCGGAAGAACCGAACTAATTTGGATCAGAGGCAAACTCAATGCACAGATTTTGAAACGATCGTATCGGATGTTTTCATTCCTTTGCGGGCGCAATTTGGTGCTTCATTTCTGATAATGCAAGTCCACACACTGCCAGAGTCGTTGCAAACACACTTGTCGCAGCTAATATCAAAGTCCTGCCAAGGCCTGCTCGATCGCCAGTATTGAATCCCATTGAGCACGCACGGGACATGCTTCAAAGAAGGGCTCTGCCAAATATGGATGCCGTACACACACCAGAAACTCTTTTTCGTCTGATAACGTGGGCGGCCATTCCACAACGTGATTTAGGTGAACTCATATTGCTGTGATTATTTATGCGTTAACGGTGGAAATACAGACTTCTAATTTACACAATAAAAACCTTTAAAACTTCTATTTTTATCACATTTTAATTAGTGTCAGGATTAACTAACGAGGTGAAAAATTCAGCATAAGCAGAAATTGCGAAAACTCTTTATCAGAGAGTACTTCGTTGATGTAATGATGTTAATTAATATAGTATGTAGTTACAACTGCTTAACAAGACAACGTAAAACTGCACGTACATATAAGAAATCTTATGAGAACCCAAGCTCATCAAAAGCTTGCCATTTCGCCCACCAACAATTACAGTTCCGGACAGGTTAACCACCTTACCGCCTAGTGTCACAATAAAGAACCTGGTACATTCGACCTGAGTGTCAACTTTCTTCGTTGCACCATCAATGAATACGGTCAAAGAGACCGCGCCCACCTATTGATTTATAAGTGCCCACGGATGTGAGGTCCTGCGATATGTCTTGAGATATGAGACTTGTGGTGAAAAGAATTACATAAGAGTCTGTGATCTGTTTAAACAAACTAAGTGCTAATTAATTAGACGTCAGAACTTATTCTGGTCTTGAATGTAAGAATAATTATCTAAACCCAGTAACTTTGTTGACATTTTATTTGTCATCCATTACGTATTTCAGAAGTCTGTAGTGGTCGCAAATCTACTGAGACCTTTAACCTTATAATATCATTCAGTAGTGGCCACCCATTTAATTTTGTAGCCAGCATAATTTTTTAAAGATAACACAAGCACCTTAATGCCACCACACAGCGAATACATTAAAGTAGCGATAAAAACAGTAAAAATTTAGTTATTTTTGACTTATTGACGATAATGGTTAAAGCACGGACGTTTTATGCTCTTTGAATGAACTTTACACTTAATCTAGATGAGAAAACGTATTCATTCATTCACCCTGGGACGGGCTTATCGTGACGTTCCAATCTCTTGTGCCTTATTCATTGAAATAAGACAACACATCTCGCCCTTTGCGAAGCGATGTTTTAAGAAATATTTTCGAAGTAATTTTATATGGAGTGTATCAATTCACATTTTTGCATAATATGTTACGATTTCAGCACAAGCATAATGTATGTTTTAACAAAGTTTGTTGACATTTGAAAATGAGTAGGTTTGGTACGAAATAGGTTTGAATTTCGAAATATTTGTTAGGTTTACCACTAGTGGTTTCTGGTATGGAAAGGCCACTTAGTCCAGTAAGTGACGGCAAAATCATTCAAATCTACTGAGGAAGTCACTGTCAAGTAAATATTCTTCATGGACTCTTTTACGCACGCATAGAGATATAAATAAATTAATAAAATATGAGACAACATCCACACAAGGTCTTCGGTCCCGAACTAGGTAGAGCCTGTACTACGGTAACCTGATGACTGATATACATAGTTATATACATGTACACACCCAGACACAGGTCAAACAGACACATGTTCATGCATACAAATGTTTGACTTGTCCGGGGATCGAACCCGGGACCAGCGGCTCGGAAGGCAGCGTCACTACCAACTGCACCAACCGGTCAGTCATAGTCAGATAATAATTATATACTTAAATATAGCGGTAAAATCGATAATCAGCTGGTAGTAATTAGTTCTTCGGTAATTTCAAAATACTGTAAAACTCCACCCAAAACACATCTCCAAAAGTATGCTGTTTAACCAAAAAAAACATCACCTAATTATCTTTAATCACTCTTTCCGGGTACTGCAAACATTAACCGGACAATATCAATAAAGTATTCTGACCAAATCGTTAGTCTTACCAATCTGACCAATCTTTTGTGGAACACATTCACCTTATAAGAAGCACGCGCACTGAAGATGCGTTGCTATTGGTATGCGCTCGAAAGTACTAATTGTGCACCCGATGCCTTTTTTGTTCGTCGTTTTAAAGGGCCCAATGTTCCGGATTGCTTTAATAGTATGTAGCGGTTTGTCGGCGAGAATCTGGTGGTAGAATAAGACAGGTTATTAAATGACACTGGAAATTATTGAAAATAGTGGTTGATTTTTATTGGCACGGCTGTTTGTGTCAGGGACTTTCCAAATATGAGGAACGATCGTAAATATGACCATGTCTCTGCGCTTCGGTCGCTTCTAGAGTGTTTACCGGTTACCCATATGCCAGCGCAGAGAGCAAAGGGCGCTGACTACCTTGTATTAATTTCTTCTTTCTTCCCCTTCCCCTGGTTATCTAGCCCCCCACTTTCAGTACATTTGCGCCAACCACAATAGATCTACGTTCATCACACAATCGTCTTCTTCAATGTCCCACTCACCGCACAGACTTCATTCACTCTTCCTTCTTCGTTCAGTCTATCTCTCTGTGGAATGCGCTCCCCCTGGAAATCAGGATGGCAACCAACCGATTATCCTTTTAAAGCTAAAGTTCGCGAGCACATTCGCAAGAAGCTGGCAGTATCATCACAACGGTAATGTTTTCTCATTATTTGTCTTGTTTGTTTTTAGTATATTTATGTATTTTTGTACATTTATTTGTGTTTATAGATGTGTATTATATGTGTGTGTGTATGTGTCATTAGGTTTATGTTTAAAAATATATATTCCAAAATTTTCATTATAAATTGCACCTAACACTGTTTGTCTCTGCATCACCCAAAGGTTGACTGGTAGAAAATACCAATGGCATTAAGTCCGCCTCTGTACATTTGTGTGCTTAAAGTGTTAAATAGACAAACTCCTTAAAACTCAGGAGGAGAAAATTGAAATCAAAGTAACGGACGGAAATAGGAAAAAAGGGTATTACAGTGAGAGAGAAAAATCAAAAAAGAAAATAACGTTTGTATTCGAAAATCCTATGAAAAAAAAACAATTTTAAGTGGGAATGCAAGTGGAGCCATGTGAATTATCATGTTTTCATGTACCCAAGTTAATGAAAACAAGGGCTTGCAAAAAAATCGTACGATCGTTAGTTTAGCTATTGCAAACACTTGATTGGAAAATACTATTAAAGTACTCATTCAATTGTTAACTGGGAATTTAAAACATTCAACCATTTGCAATAGTCTGAATCAAACGTCTAACCGCCATCGAAAATCTATTAAGTCTATGTACCATGGCGCTATTGTTTTAAACGTAACACCTCAATATTAACTGAATTTTGTCTTATTGATCGAACTCTTTATAATATTAATTCTTTCATCCATTATTAATGTTTGCATACTAATATACGGTTGATTGTACAAGAATCACCCGTTGTACTGCTATACATCTTTTATAAGTACCAACAATCTATGCAAATAAATTTTTCTTTGCTAAAAAAACTTACACCATAATTTTTAATGATTTACGGCGCAAGCGCAGCTCCCGAAACCGAGGCCATTTTACACGATCGTTCATTAACATGCTCTTTACAAAAAATATGATGGCACATAACAACTCGACTCACGTAAGAGCTTTTTGAAGGAAAACCTATTAAATTTTATGAGCTTTTTCCATACTTGCCCTGCTCCAATTTTTTGTGTGTCCGTATATTTGAAGGATAGAGATGCTGGATGTGGCATGCGGGTTACAGCGGACGAGAAGTATTTGGAACATGTGGAAATGAGTTTCATGTCAAATGTTTCCAGTAGGTACAAGAATTTAATTTAGAATTAAAATATGAAGAATATACTTACCGTTTTTTAGGGTGTACCAATGAAAAATGCCTGCTCATCCTTGCAATCTCCAAGATACTCCACGTTTTCTTAGGGTTACGTTCATAACACAAATGGGTTAGCTACCTACCAACTTATTTTCATCTGGTCACAAGATGATTATTAACTTCAGTCAGAATTACTTGCTAGTTGGACCAAAGGCAATTCTTAACCGTTCTTCACATAGCAGTTTCCAAAGGCTATCAGGTACGCTTTAACCTAAAACACTCAGCTCATTCCAGCTATTCCACATCTACGTTTCGCACGGGCGGTTCGGACAGTGGCTCACAGATCTTGATACTCGTAAAATTTTATGTGTCTCAGACAAAAGAGAATTTTGTTAATTAACCGCTCTGCTCGCTCGCTTCGGGGTGCACTTTCTTGTAGTGATAGATACTACGGCTTTTTTTATCAACACCCGAATCTTAACTACCAGTAACATATACTTGTGTAATTTTGGAGAAGAAATGTTACGTATTTTTCGTATTTTGTATTTTTGTGACAATTTGTTGGTTACTAAAGAGCTAATGTTATGGTTAGCTTGACTAGTCTTTGCATGGAATGCCAAATAAATCACCGTAGTTTATGTTCATCTGCAATATCAGAGGCATCGTAGGTGTTTCTGCGTAGCATCCTATAAATAAATAAAATAAATAATAAATATCGTCTGACATTGCACACAGCACCATCTAGTTCCAAGTTAAGCACTTAATTAAGGCTTGTGTTATGGATACCAGATGGTTGATACACTACTTAAATACATTTTTTTTTCGTAAATACATACATATTATAAATATACATCCATGACTCAGGTACAAATGTCCATATTCGTCATACAAACATTTGCCCCTACCGGGATTCGAACCCAGGACCATTTGGTTTCGCTGACTACACTTAGCCACTGTAGCCACTACACCAAACGTGTCGTCAAATCTATTACAGAGAGAAAGCTGAAATGTGTCCTCTGGGAATAGAATAGGTACCAAAAAATTTTTTTTTAATCTTACTTAGCGAGGCGCGCTTTACTTGTGGTTATTGAAATGAAGAGCTCTAGGTACATTTCGAGACGATGACGACGTCGGAAGTGTGTCTCTGTGTGTGCGTTCGTGTGTGTGTTATGTGCTGACGCTACTCGTCTTCACGCACATATACACAGCGTGTTTGTACACTTGGTTACCACAAGTAAAGTGCGCGTCGCTTCGTGACATAAAAATACTATATTAGGTCTGTATTAGTTTGTTGTTCATAGTTTTATTTATATGCAAATTGCTAAATCTTACATCTAATAAACTATGAAGATACTAAACATGTAAACAGGTAATAAACTTTGAAGTAATTATTTTGTATAGGATGAATATTAAGTTAGTTTGATTTATCAATTCAAATTGCAGTAGTTGAAACAAACGAAGTAGCTACACCAGCCAATCCGACGTGCTGTGACAAACGTGAGGGCTTTTGATTGGCTAATGTTATTATTAATATCTAGTTGTTTTATTAATTTATTCATAAGTATGTCAGTTTCAAGGTTATTTGGATTATTTATTTATGATGGTATGTCGTGTACCTACAAATGATTACGAGAAGTTGCTAGTAGTTAAAAGTTCATTTAAACCATGTGACTAAAATATTTTATGTAAATGATAGTGAGATACTTACCTAGATATGCACTACATAACTTAATAATGCCATGCATAACTTGAAACGTAGCAACATTTTTTTCTTTAAATTAAATCATTACTTATTTAATTATTTCATCAACAATTTAGAACACGGTCGCAGCTGTATCATTTTATTCTTAAAAAAAATTAATAATAGTGGATAGTACAAAAACTGAAAAAAATAAAATTTAATTCGAGGGACATTCAAGATTAGAATACTGAGCAGGGCGGAGGGATACAAGGACCGAAATAATTTTTTTATTCACGAGTGATGTACCTACTCTACTGTTTACCATAAACTGCGAGAAAATAAATAGTAGTGTAGTATCTATATATATCACACTTTATTATATAATTGGTATTATGAGAAAATATGATTAAATATAAACATTTTTTTTTAAACTTAATTGTAGCTTGGAATATCTCCCATTTAGCCAGCCAGTAGATACTTTCAGCACGTTTTTTATTTTTTCATAAATAATTCGTGATTTGTTCCAAATTCTAAATGTTTTTATTCATTCAGTGGCTAGAGAGTTTTATTAACTGTTATCGATGAATCAAATGCCCTTTTTCGAGTGGCAATGGTTAAAAAATATTTTTACATAAAAAATACTTAGGTACTAAAGAGTTTTAGGCTTTAGGGTTTTCTGTCGATCCATTACTTCAAGCGTTTTCTAAGTTATTGTAAAACACGGTAATAAAAATGTGGTACCTACACAGTGTTGATACCTGCCAAGCACTAAAACTTATTAAGTTGGTAACAATTTAAAATAATATTATTTAAAAAAAAAAAGTTTGTATGTAGAGGGTAATCTTCGGAATTACTGATCAGATTCCGTAAATTCTTTCACTAATGGGAAGCTACAGTATCGCCGAGTATCATAGCATAGTTTAATAATAAATAATAATAAAATCGTTTATTTGTACACAAACAAAAACCAAATAGTACAAGGAGAAGTCTTAGGATTAAATTGTACAATAGGAACACAGTTTAAGGTCGAAACGTCTGACTCCTGAACTAGGCTAGAAGCCTGGATCTCAAAAGCCGAAAAAGTAATTTCACGCGGATTAAATATTTTATTAAATTCGCAAATTTTATTAAACCTAAACTTGCAAGCTACGAGACATATATGACTGGCACTTGTTTTTAAACTATCAAAAACAATTTAACTGACCTGACGATCGTACGATGAACAGTTCAACATTTTAAATCCAGAGATCGCCAATCAAGGATGGTGTCAGAAAAAGTGTTTTTAATTACTTACTCCTGTTTTGGCAGCCATTAGCCATAACAAGGCGAATGATTTGCGATAAATATTTTATTTACGACTGTACGTGTGGAATTGTTAGCTGGTTTGGCGCTGCCCTACTTGAGAATGTGCTTTTGTTCCTTGCTTTTGTTTTAATGGGCAATACAAATAAACATTAGTGGTCTTATTACAAAACAAGGTTTTTCTTTTGACATGGTTTAAACCATCGAACCTGTTTTTGAAATAAGAACCTAACAGAAATCGAAATACAGTTCCTATTACAAAACTGACAACTTGGTCTGGTCTTAGATTGTCTATTTTGTATTAAGAACTTTACTAAAGTCGGCACAAAGCTCCAAATACAAAAACGAAATCGAAGATTTAGGCTCGGGCTAAAGTTAGATCGTGTTTTGTAATAAGACGGTAGGTGTTTTTGTACAGCGTTGTTAATCTCTGGTTTCCTAAGAAAGTGGTGAACGGTCACTCAATAACGACTGTACAAATACAGAGCGTTTCTTGACACCTTAATGTCAAATATTGGTGAAATTTACAGATTTTCATGACGGCCGTTGCAATATGACGGAACCGTTTTCCTAGGAAACCCTATTTTTAGTGAATACACTGTATTTCCCGAACGGTAAGGCAAAGGTGCAACTGTAGTACACCCACATTTAGAAATAAAATCATATACCACAGTGTAAATCATAGTCGCGAAGTTCATTACCGCGATGTACGTTACTGCGAAAGTTTACTATCGCGACGTTCGTTGTTGCGAAAGTATACTATCCACTGATAATGAATCATCATATATTCTTTAGGATATATGCTAGTTAGATAGTGTGTTGAAAATATAATATAATATAATACAACTAATTTGGTACGATAGACAAAAGTCACGAAGATAACTCTAAAATTTCTTTTAACGATAAAAAACCATACTAGTATACATACAATCATTTTATTTTTTTGTTCAGTTTGATCTTAAAGCAACATATTAACGTGATAGTATTTTCATTTTTTAGTCCAATCAATAGATTTTCTGTAAATTGAGAATTTATTTATTTATAACTTTTCGCACAAAAGGTACAAAGGCGGACTTAATGCCTTAGGCAATTTCTACCAGTCAACCAAGGGTGGTGAAGAGATTAGATGGCAGGTGCTATAATCGGAAGGAAAGGAAAGGATTGATTTTGAGCGATGTTTAACAATGATAAAAAAATAAACTATCAAAACAACGTACACAAATACATAAATAAGTCCTATACACATACATACTATTTACTATATTATACACCGTGACTTTTTTAGTCGTCTTACAACGGCAGCCCACTTCATGTATACAATGATTATTAAACGTTCATAAAAGTAAAAATAGGTATTTATGAAATTTGAATAATTTAAAAAGAAAAATATTATTCATTATGACGCATGACGTCGTTAGAAACACCCTTAGAAACACCACAACGTCATTTGATGATTTCCCATCCTCACAAAAAAAAAAAATGTCCAAATTCTCTTGTTGAACTTGACTGTATTATAAAGACCGATGCTCCTTAGAAAATATTTACATTCAACACATTCTGTCTACCCCAAATAACACTAACTTACTAAATTGAATGTCCCTTATCTAACCAGAGATAATCGCCAACATACTTTAATTTTACATTCCGCTAGAGTAACAGCGAAGAAATAAAATTCTTCGCAATTCGTACTAAACTATGCAATCTTCATAAATACTAATAGGTGTACTTTACAATAACAACGACAGGTTACGGCCAAAGGTTATCTGCGGTCGAAGATGAGCCTACTTTCACTTGCCAAGCCTTTCTGCTGACCACCTTAAACGTAACTAAAACCAAGCAAACACCTACCTTGTTCCAATGAGACAAGGTCCAAGCAACATGCAAATGCTCTTGGTAATTAAATAATCTGTTTTGTGCGATACATGTGCCAAGGAATTTTGGACTTTACGTCTTTGTGTTAAAGGTCTACAGTTTCAGTTAATCAATTTTAAAATCGGGTTGTTGCACTTTTTAGGAAGTCGTATTAATACGAAACTATCTCCTCGGCTTATTAGGGTGTGGGCCCGAGGGCACTTTTTATGTGCGCCTGCGCCTTTTAGGGTGTTCAAAATTGGGTGAAAGACAGATGGACCTTTCTTTCCTATTTGCATTAAGATTTCCTTTAGACCAAGATGAGGAGGTGCGTCGTGTCCTGCGAAATTTAAATTACCTTTTTGATTCTTGTCCGGTTCACATTATTCCAGTGGCATTCCTGCGCTGGTTTCAATCGCTGGACTGGAATGGGCTGGAATATACCCATTCCAGTCCAGTGTCTGGATTAACAGTCTACTTTTCCTTCCAGCCCGCCCATTCTAGTGCCGCTGGAATAGTGTAGACGGCCAATCCAGTGCTGGATTAGGGCCTTACCACACCTCCGCCGCGAAAATAATGATGGGAAACCGATTACCGAATTCCGACAAGAAACATTGCTACATTATGTCGCGATTTGAGCACCGATACAACATGAGAGTCAGTTGAATTCTAGCAATCGGAGCAAAATGTCGTCGTTTTTGACTTAGTCAATACAGTATAGGTCTACTTCGGACCTCATAGGTTAGTTTTTTCGAAAAACTCCGAATAATTTAAGGCCCCGCAGCAAAATAGCGCGGCTGAGCGGCAAACTGGCTTCCGATCAGATCGGCGAAATCACGCGGGGAAGATAAAGAATCATAAACAAATATGTGCGTTAGAACATCAGTTTTACTACTGTTTCGCTTGTCGTACAACGTACAAGTCATGACAGAACGACTGCGGTTTCGCTGCTACGGTTTGGCGGCGTTTATAGATGTGATACTTGCCAGAACAGGCAGTTTCGCATGTTGTACATGTTAGAAAAGCCATAGTGGAGCTACTACGGATTCACTGCTATGGTTTCGCAGCGGAGGTGTGATACCCGCCAGAACATTGAAAAGTGAACAGGCATTATAGTTTTTTTGGTTTTTATCGACTGACTGAATGACTGGAATATTATAGAAAGAAGAAAAGAAAGAAAGAAAGAAAATGCGTTTATTTGCGGTAAACATGACGCCAAAAATAACACAAACACTGAAAATATGAAAAGGTTGGGGGTAACATGCGCGCCACATCCACGCAAAACGGCTATCGCTCAGCATTATGCCGCGACCCTATGCAAGACAGAGCCCCAGCGCTGGTTTTCAGCGACAGCCGGCGCTGACGTAGTGACGACATGACCCAGTCTAGCACTGGACTTGATTTACTTGCTGGATTACTGGACTGGAATAATGTAAACTGGGCATTAAGAACGCTGTCTTTTCAGATACAATTAAAGCTTAGGACTTCATCAATTTTTTTTTATTTTTTTATCGTGTTTGCGTTACATTACCTATATGATTTGGAGTCTCCTTTTAAGCAAGGAAATGCTTGTGATAGGAGACTGCTCTTCCAGTTATCATAATTAAAAAAAAGTGATTGGAAACATTGTCGCTCATTTGCAAAACGGGTGACATACTTAACTAAAAAATCTGCAATTTTGAGTTAAGTATACATGTGAACGCAGAAAATTTTATTCTCTTTGCTATTTGCTATAAAAACGACATTATACTAAAGCTTAAAAATGAGGGAGCTAGAAAGTTGTACTATAATATGCTTCGTCGCACTCTTACTCTTTGAAATCATCATCCCAAAAATTACTCTTTTTTAATTATTTATTTATCCTCCTACTGGAAAGCCATACAGCAATTACACCAACAGAGCAAAACATTAATTCATGAGCTGGTTTCCATCCACCCCGTGCGCGGTGGACATCGAACGGGCGGCGATGGACCACGCACGCTCACGCAGTCAAGACACTCCTCCATAGTTCTATAACTCCATCCATATTGCGCGTATTCTTTGCGATTTATTTGAGAATCAATCAATTTTCAAAATAAATACATAATATTGAGAAAAAACGTATATTTTTGTTATAATATTTTTATTTTTAACATTATTATGTCCAGGTTTTCGCAAATGCATCGTGTTAAGATGGGAACACAGATTTAAATAATAATAAAAGGACAAAGAGGCGCGATTGTAGTATAGTTTCTCTGAGTGTAGTGAAGTGTAGTGTAAGGTATGTGCGTGTGTGTGTGGTAGTGAGTGAGGATGAGTGAAGGTGTGCAGTATTGCGTGTGAGTAGGTTTAGGTCTAGTGGTTAACCCTGCGGATCCCTTTGGATCGGTAGAATCCTAAAGTAGCCTCTTCTCCTAACCGTAAACTCCACGGTATGACATAATCAGATTATTGAAGTGTTGATACCATGGACTCAACTTTATCATACCTTTTAGTCTGAAGCCAATTTGATACAATTCTCTTACAGTCACGCGGCTTTTGAGAGTATATATTATGCTTAGTTATTTGTTAATGTGTTTGTATACGTGGGATGATGGCCGCAGATACTGGATTTTAGCAAAAGCAGATCTTTGTTGTGACGGGTGGAACGACTGCGTATTTCATTCGCCTATTGGCCTTTGAGGGATGGTACGAGAGGGATTTGTGTTTTCTTAGGTGGTGGAGGATATAAAGTTATCTTACAGACTTAAAAAGCTAAAAGATAAAACTAGTGATTTTCTATGGGCTCTCGTTGATCTCGCTTCTTCAATGATCTAAAACTAAAAGACTTATTCAAGAACGAACCACCGACTTACTTACTATATTTAGTCATACTCAAAGATTTGATTTGCCATTCATGACTGTTTTTCGCCCAGCTTTGGGCATGTGATTTAGAAAATGATTAAACACAATACATAATAAAAGAATCCTGTATTCTTAAATTCTCACAACAAATTGAATTCATTGTGAGAATCAATGACGTCACTGGTCATCAATCAATTATTTTCTCACAAAAGAACACAACATAAAAAATTTAATGATTTATTTATTACTCTATCAGTCAATTAATTGCGTCCATTTTCAAATACCACGAATATCAAAGTGAAAAGTGGAAAATATATCAACATCAGTGTGATGGTTACACTTTTAAATTACCCTTGCATATGAAATGGTTACTTAAAATTACACCGTATTAGCTTGTGGTAAGGTTGAGAGTTGGGAGAGGAAAGGGTGTAGTATAAATCAACGTAGGTATGCTGACGCTTACAATTTAGTAATTTAACTGTCCACTTGATCTAGTCTCATTATCGATGTGGTGCAATATATCGGCGGAAGGGAGAGCGGGTTTGAACCGTTAGAACACTTCTGTGGATACTGAAAGTTAGCTACGTCGACAAAAGCTGTCAAATACTTACTCCAATAAATTTACGCAGTGAAACTTGTTTTTTTTTTCCAAATATAATTTTACATTACTGATATTACTTGAATTATTGTGAACGTGAGGACCATGTGGGTCATTGTATTTTTATTTTTTAATTATGGTCTGGCAGTTTGAGTAATTTATGCGGCCTACTCAAATGTCCTTTCTTTTGTATTGTTCGTCGAATCGTTGAGCTCTTTAAGTTCTGAGATGAGCTATATGATTACGGACAAATATGTACACTGACTGGACAGGTCCACTCAATGTGGGTGGTTCTTTCCACAAAAGACCATTTCAAACACGGATCTACATAGTCTTCACATGATCTGACCAAGATTATGTCTGGACTATAAAAGAGACTGTGACCTCTGAGTTTGTTTCGGCCTTTCTTCTCAGAGTAGTCAGTTATGAAATGCCGACCTCATCTAATTTTTAAAACATGATTGAAGTGTAAAAGTCTTTGTACAAACTTAAACAGAAATAAAATCATTTATCTTTTATCATAATCAAATGGAAAATATTACTGTATGAAATATGAAATATCGCTCTATAGTGCACTTAAATAATGATTACGAAATGCAAATATATTTATGTAAATATTCGACAGCTATTTGCGAAGTTGTCTACTTTTTGAATGTACGCTCTTAAGTGTTGAGACTTTGGAATCTCATTGTTTGACTATGTTATCTAGAGTCAGGGTCTGGCAATAGACTAGAATTATTTAATTTACCATAACTTTAAAAAAAGAAAGTAAAAGGACTGTGGGCAAAATAGTAAGGATCAGGGCAATCATTTCAATTCACAACGTTTTTATTTATTTGATTCTATTTTAAATGTGCTCAGCCAGCCTTTTATTGTAAATGGCTTTCGCTTATGAAAACGGCTGACTCTTAACCCTTGCACGGCTCCCCAACATAAATTATTTACTGGAGCAAAGGAGTAAGTGATTAAAATAACGTTAAGGTCATTACCGATCCATATCCCAGGGCATTGATTGTCACCATAATGGCGACAGTTCGTTGGGGAATACCCACCTGTCCTTAAGTATTAACCTCCCAATGGTAATCTTATAAAAAGTATTCAAGGTATTTTGTATGAAATGTTGTGTTAATATGTTTGTAATCCTGCGGAAGTCAATGTCCAGTGAAATTGTGACAATTGAAATGGTTCAGTAGTGAAAAAATCTTTTGTCCGTTATGAAACCCGTAGGTAGGAGGGGGGGGGGGGTGTATTTCAAGTGTTTAATAACCGGGTTGGTGTTTTCATTTTTTAAACGTAACACCTCTATATACATATTTTATATGCTAGAAATGTTACTAATAATACATAGATACATATTGCAGTTTACCTCTGCGGTTACAACCTATTTTTTCTAGTACTACTACTACTACTCCTACTTTTTCTAGTAGTCCTGATTTTTTTAAATTTTCAAATGTTGTATCATAATTATGTAACATTATAAACTTCAGAATTGCTGAAAAATATGAATTAAATCCTGTCGTTTTTCATTCATTTTCTACTTTTATTTTTTTATGTTCAAGTTTCAAGTTATTATGGTCAACCAAGTTATATTTCTGAGTTCTGCACAAATGGTGTAAGATATTCTTCGAATTCGGTATGTACTTTCCCTTATTTGTTCTCTCAGCGGAAAATTTACCCTTTTCTCTGGTGTAATACCGTAAAACGGGGTGATTAGAGATGCAGGGGTGAATCGGGACGAAACTTTATAAGAGATGTTAACATTGAAATAATATAGTTTGTTGCCAACGAGAGCACTTAATCTTTAATTATAATACACTTCTTTTTTTTTTTTTTTTTTTTTTTTTTTACACTAAACACATTGAGAGTGATTTTTGCCAATAAACTTTATTATTTCAATGATAACATCCCTTTTAAAGTTTCGTCGTCCCGATTCACCCCTGCATCCCTATTCACCCCGTTTTACCGGTACCCTTTTTATTTGTCGTAGGTGTGGAACCAGTTAAGAAAAGGCTGCTCCCGGCCCTTTTTCCGGGACTATTCACCAGGCTGGCGTGCTTCTGGGTTGCATTTTCCAGCCGCATAGAATCCTTGGAGTTCGAGACCGGAAAGTCCGTTTTGGTCCGCGACCCATGATCGTCGTATCACTTAATATTCCGTCAAGGCGTGTTACGCTTTGATGTTGCGGTTCGTCAGGATCGACTTAATATTTAAACCTTAACTATTATAGTTATTAGTACTTTCAGGGTTAACAGTTTAATACTTGATCTTTAACCAGGACTGTTTCTATCGGGATAGAAGTAAGTAAGATAAGTTTGAAAGTGTGCGTAATTTAGTGGTCGTGAACCTAAGCCCGATTGCAATCGATTCCCTAATTCGGAAACCAAATGCGTAACAAAGATATACACCATCCGATGTACCTTAAGTTTTCTTGTAATCTCCTTTCATTTAGGCCAAATTACCTGTCCCGCTGTATTTAATGATATTTAATTTAAGCTTATTTTTTATGCAATTCTTTTTTAAATATTAATAAATTATTATACGTGGTAAATTGATGAATTTTCATTTTTATTTCGATGTAGTTTCAAAGTGTCTCCGAGTCACCATGTCTAAGAAAAAGTCAAACTTATGAGATTAAGAGATAAGAGATTTGGTCTTTGTCGAATCAGCCAGAAAAAGCCAACCCCTTCTTTGATCAAGTCCAACCCCAACTTTCACAAAACACATAGAAAAAAAAGAAGGAGACAAAAATAATCACTTCACAAAAAAACTCATTATCGAACTATAGCAATAAATCTTTAACACCATCTTAATACACCACCTGCCGTTCTGCCGACACCACAAATTGCAACGTCCATACAGAGTGGCATCTCCAATCCTGTTGCTCTTACTTTTATGGTGGAACTGTACTGATTTACAAGGCTGGCTGGTGACTAGCGGTGGCCTGCGGTTTTGCCTGGGAACATAGTTCGTTATGTTTGAGAGGCAAGAATATTTTGAGGTGTGTGATCGTTGTAGCGTGCGAGGATATGGGAGCGGCAATAATTATGAGCCAATTTTGTCATTGGCTGCAATTTCCTCGTAAAAGTGTTTTCCTATAATAATTTTTTTATTTTTATTTTGGTGTCCTTTTGATTTTAGAAGCTTCTGAAAATCGTTTTCCTAAGGATGAATGAAGGATCATGAAATAGCTACGTTGAAATTCCACTATTATTATATTTGGTGATCACATAGTTCTGTTGAATTAGGGAGAAAAACCCCTTAGTCGCAATTACCTGCGACCCACTGCAATAGATCCTATAATTCAAATTTCATTGATATTGATATTTGCATGCTCGAACATATTTGAATTTAATATTTTAATTGTAATCTTATTATTATTATATATTTATTGCATAATTTAAGTAAATGATATTGTTTCTGACCTGATTTGGTTTTGTAGCTTTAACTAGCTTTATAGTAACTTAATTGTTTATTTCCAAATGTTTGTTAGTTTTGGTAATGCTCATCAAGTGGCAACCCCACTGGTCTTTAAATATGTATTATAGTATATATATTACTACTTAAAGTTTTGTTAAGTAGGTATTATAAATATGTTGTAGTTGTTTATTATCCCTTAATAAATAAAATTAAAATAGTTGTAGTTGTTTATTATCCCTTAATAAATAAAATTAAAATAAAACAGATGATGTAACCCTATTCTATGTTGAAAAAAAAATATAAGGCTTCCCAAAATAAATCGCCCCAACGCAATCTACCCTTGACCAAATTGATTTGTTTTTTTGATTTTTTCAATCGTTTTTTTTCGCATTTCGCACATCGCCATTAGCTATCGTCTCAGTACCCCCTCAATACCCCTTTATAGCCATATCATCTTTCAGACAATCAATCCATCGTTTCTATGGTCATCACCTACTCTTATAGCAATCCTAGTATCAATCAAAATGGAGTATATTCTGACCTCTAAAACCTTTTATAGAAACAAACAAACAGACAAAAATTAGCTCTTAACTCTTATCTAGGGATCTCCCGCAGACACTTTGAATTAACAGCTCCGAAGCGATTCAATTCGAATGAGATGTACTATTAATTCTAGTGCTCATTAGGTTTCACGCTTTAGCCGACCCCAGTGTGGTCGGTAGGGAGGCTAGGTTATTGGCATTTGGCAGGACAAAGTTTTAATTTGTGTACAATGGCCAGCACATCAGGTTATACGAAACTGTCAAATTTCTCCAAATGATTTTAAACCCTAAAATGTTGAAAGTTAAGTTAAAAACCGAATGAGAAAATTTGACAGTTTGTGGTAACTTGTGGGTACCTACTATAAAATGCACCACGATTATTTCTAAAGGGTCTAACCGCAAACCAGCAACCACGTAAATGTATGTACTTCGGTTTGTTATAAAGAATTCAAAGTAATTTAGTAAGTCTATGCACTGTTACGCAAAATGCAGTATCTAACAAGACAGTATTTAACAGATTTTAGAATTATTTTGAAGGATTGATTTTGAAAGTCTTTAAATATCTTTTGGAACCATATAAGAGCTTCCGTAGAAAGCTTCAATCTGGAACTAAGTTCCTGCAAACTTATTGGAATTTACCGACTAATACGATAACTTATTTGTATCTAAAAACGAATACCTAGGCGTCTCATTACTCAATGGCATGGAAATACAATCGTGAAAGTGTTACTTTCAAACAACTATGTCATTTGGTCTCAGATTTTCCTCCTTCAACATGGTGTCATCACAACTCGCTAGACACTCACTACGGTGTTATTAATTGGTATCGCCAGCGCTATGGGGATTGATGGTTATCTCCCAACACCTACTCGGTACGTTTTTATGGGAGCCTTTAGTTCTGAGGCGAGAAATTTTATTTAATTCACCTATAATAACCAACATGGCGCTAATGTGGGAAATATAGCCAGGAAGCTTTTTACCAAAGAAAATTATGGAAACAGATACGATACGACGCGACGTGACAGAAGCGATGGAACTGCTAAAATCAAACAAATCGCAATGAGTGCGTTGAATATTTTTTGACAGTCTCGGAAAACTTATTTTCTGATTTTAATAACCTTTTAATTCAAAAGAGTATAATAAAAGTTAATAAAATTAGAAAATAAGTGTCACAGAAAATGATATTCTACACTTTTGTCCAAATATATTCGCGCGGGCAGAGACTAGTGCGTTCTTAGACGAAGTACTTAAATAAGCAAAATTGTTACGAGATCGTTATAACCGCAGAAGTGCGCAGAATAATAGAAGTTGCTTAAAAAATTCGTTCACTCATATTTCATGTTAGAACACGACATTTACTTGACCTCCTTCACTAACCACGGAACCTTAAAAACATAGGTCTATATTTATCATTTCCATAAACTAACACAAATAAAAGCGATCTCATAAAAGATCCGAGTACATTTTTATTTCCAGCTGACGCATTCATACAAACAGTTCCTACACAAGAAACCTACGAATCACAATAGTGAAGAGCAAACTCCAGTATTCCACAAGTTCATGTGACATTCCTTAGCCTAAATACATAAACTTGCAGCTTATACTAGCAGTGCGAAACTGTGCGCTGCGCAGTGTCACATCTCGGCAGCCATTCAGTCGTCACTCAACATTCAGCTTAAGTTTTGATAATCGCGCAGGTTGAGGATGGAAAACTTTTATTCTTTTTCTGAAATTTGAAAGGGGTTCAAAAGCCTTTTTTTTGTTTTTAGGTAATAAACAAAATCTAAAACTTGCCTACGTACACTAAAGAACCAATTTATTGGACAAAGTAAGATGGGGGACTTGACAGCAGAAAATTGTGTACAACTTTGCTAAGTTCCAAATGATTATACATTAGGTACATTAAATTACATTATTAATAATGTTATTACACTAGGAACAATGTTTACTGTGCGAGTATTTGTGATTCTTTCTTAATTTTTTGTTGTACAACAAACATATATTTCATACTGTGATACTGATAACAGAGTCCATGCAGGTAGAAAGGCGAGGTTAACTCAAACTTGAATTTTATCAAAATTCTACTATTTAGGTACCCGTAATATAGTTTGTTGCCAAAAAGGGCACTTAATCGTTAATTATAATACGTTAAACACATTGAGAGTCCTTTTTGGCAGAAAACGATATTATTTCAATCTTAAAAACCAATATAATGTTTCGTCCCGTTTAATCCCTGCGTCCCGATTAACCCCGTTTTACCGGTACTTAATCTTGGGTAACCAACAACTAATTGTGATAAAAACATAGATTTTGATTCATCATTATCATCGTCATCACCTTTCCAGCCGAAAGACGTCGTAAACATATTAAAGTCCAAGTTATCAGAATCCCATCTTAAAGCTCAGTTTTGAATCTACAACCAAAAGCTGAAGTTTGCGTTATTGTATCGTGCTTGGACACTCGGTTATTAATTCGCAACTAAACCATAAAAGCCAAACCTCTCTCGTCTCGGTGACTACGCAGCCTATTCAACGGGCGGTCGATAGCTATCTTCAATGGGCTATGTCCCGCAAACGTACGCACCGTCCCATTCGGTGGAGATCGGTATGTCCCGGGGAGGCGGAAGACTGCCTTCGTAGGGCTGCTAGACTGGTTGAGATGGTGTGTCAGGTGCCTAGTTAGGGATTATTTCATTTTGTCCAAGAATATTTGCAAAGTCGAGTCACTACTTCTCAGTGTCATCTTTCACAGGGAATATCAATTCACTCCCGCTCTATTTCGCTTTGATCCTCAGTAAAATGTGGAAATATTTATTTAAAGAAATAAGCCACCACTATTTTTCTGTTTTACAGAATTATGTCAAGGTATGGTCAGTATGACAGAAGAAAAGAAAGTCCATTAGCCAGCAGTGGGCGATTCCGGGTTGACATAATGATGACGTTGATGGTCAGTAGTATAGTATCCTCCTGAGATTACTATGGGTCATCTAGTTTCTGTTCGAACCATCTTCCAAGCATAGACCGTACTTTAGTTAGAATTTGTTGAAGTTTTCAGGCTCGCACCCAAGTCCTAATTTCTATAAGTCACAATGTGACGATCACGATCATGAATCTAGTCTACTGTCTAGCCTATAATTTCATACTCTTTAGGGAACGTCTACCTAGGCCCTGCAAAAGTGCCAACCCTGTCCAGGAGTGACATGTTTATATTTTAGCTGATTGTATTAAAGGCCGTGTTTGGATGTTATCGCACTGTGATGTAACTGGGAACTTGCGGTGCGCTTTGAATGTTCCAGAGTTTTAGAGGGGCCAGTATTTTGGGATACGGCTTGGGGATCTACAATACGGTTACTCCTAATTTTCGACAGCTATGTTTAAATTCCGTTCCTTTTCTTTAGATGTGCGTAAAGATACGGTTTTCAAAAAACAGCGGTGGCCGCCATGTAGCGGCCGCAGTGACGGCTGTTATGAAAATGATGGCACCGGGGTTAGACTTTACGGTGTCAAAACACAAAAACCCTCTTTAGGAAAACACACCAACTTACTTTCATAGATAACGTTTCAATGACGTCATTCGCCGCTATGTGGCGGCCAACGCTATTCTAGGAATCCGTAGCCTAGGATTCCACATTGTAGCACAAACGTATCGTACGTATTGTATCGTTAACAAAGCACATCGAGTTTTTGAAAAGTTTTGGTATGTTGAGCGGCCACTGAAATACCTGTAAGACAGTCTATTTTTCTAAAGCTCTCATGTCACCGAGTGTTGTACTGAAAACTCAAACTCAAAGTATTTATTTCAAATAAACCAATTAAAGGCTCATTTGAACGACGGCGAGCCTCCTTGCCGGATTACCGCCATGGGATCTGGAGGCAATAGTCCTCGCGCACGTTTGGGAGTGGCGCGAGGAGGCGAAATGCCGGGGCGTAGCTCCGCTGCCGCGAGAAATCACGGTACAGTGGACAGAGCTCCGGCAGGATCTCAGGGTGGCATGGAGAGTGCGATTGTCGCAACCCAGCGCTGGGCACGCCACAATTGCGGCGATAAGTCCCCTCTTTGAGGAGTGACTAGAGAGGCACCACGGCGTCCTCACCTTCCGCCTGACGCAGGTCCTCACCGGACACGGTTGTTTCGGGAGGTTCCTGTTCCGGATAAGGCGGGAGGAAACGCCCGGGTGTCACCATTGTGTGGATCGCCCGGAGGACACGGTGGAGCATACGGTGGAGGTCTGCCCTGCATGGGCGGAGCACCGCCGTGTCCTCGTAGAGGCGATCGGCAGCGGCGGCGAACAATGGGCAGCTCGCCGTTCGATAAGGACCAGGCCCGGGTCGACGGCGCGTTGTGTTCCTCGCGCGCCTAAAAGAGATGTCACACCAATGACGGGGTCCGCTAGGGCCGATGCCTGCTAGGGTTGCGAGAAAGTCCGAGAGGGATACCGTGGCCCTTGGCACAGGCAACTGAAGGAACACGGGTGGGTTTTAGTCAGTAAGAGTCTGACACGCCCTCCTGCTCTGCCCAGAGCGGGAGAAGTTATTTGATGATTTCCCACCCTCAAAAAAATAAAAAAAGGCAAATTTGAATTGTCCAGGGGTCGGTCGGTCAGAAAGAGGAAGCTAGTTGCCCATTCCAAAGCGTAGTAGGTACCTGTGGAGAAGAACGGGCAAGAAACTCCATGGACACTCTTTACAATCAATATATTGTTACAAAAAATTGGTAACATCATTTATGTTGAAATTATACATGTGAGAGTGATCTAGAAAGACGTGTACGTTGAAAGCGTCCGTAATAAAAAGTATAAAAACAATTCAGGAATTAAAATAAGCCGTGGCAGCTAAGAGATAGAAGCTGCATCGATAAAAGTAGAAATTACTGAAGCCACTGTACGGTAGCTTTAAGGAATTGACTTGGTTGTCATTGCTTTTACGCATGCAAAATTAGCACAGAAGAGCAAAATACATAAGTTAGGAGAGGCTAAAACTCGGAAGTCGATAAATTTTATCTGTTAAAGATTGTCAATAGCGATAGCTTCATTTGATAAAAACCACAGAAAAAGCCGTCTGTTTTACATTAACAAATTGTAAAGTCCATCGTAAATCTCCACATCAGTTCACAACCCGACCGACAGCCACCTAATAAACTGTGCTTACAACATACAAGACTGCACACAACATTATCCGTACGTTTCCCAATAAAGACAATACGAAACCAATAAAATAAAACAAGGAAATAGACTTATTTACAACAAAAATAAAATTCCAATCGGATCATAAAGTGCGTCTTAAATTTTAACCCTCGACACTTTACATGGGTCGTTTTGGCCAAACTACGTGATGTTCGCGCCAAAAACAAACAGAATTATATATTAAACAGCCAATAACAATAAGTATACGAGAGATGTGGCTGTGAATCGTTTTATTTTATAATAAGTAAACTTGGGAGCCGAAAGTTGTAAAAAAATTACGAATGGTGCTGTACAGATATTTATTACATATGCAGATGGGTACAACGTGGGTTTTGTTGAAGATGAAAGGGAGGGTTTAATTAATAGCATTTTAACACGGAATCACTAATTTTATACCGCTACTGAATGAAAAAAAAATGTTCTTAAAAGTATCTGAACTCATTATCAGGCCGTAGCTTATAATATTGTGTAGTACTTACATTTTCGAACCCGGTAAGAATGAACTAGACTAGGTAGAGGTACCTATTACCTTGAATCATTAAAAAATCTTGCTTGGCGAAATGTAAAATCAAGACAATCCTCACACTAAAACCGGTGCAGATTAATATAATTAATGCATTACGAATGTGTCTCTAACTGGTTAAAGAAAGGTTAGGCATCCGTAAAGCGTCATTGAACTAAGAAATATTTTACGAGTAGATCTAAAATTAAATGAAACTCTTAAATTTGGAAATGGAAAATCTTTAAAATGTGCAACAATACAATTTCTATATGCATGCTTAATAACCTTATCGAAGTTAAATTATTTTCTTTATACAAAATCATAATTATGTTGCTCAACCTTTAACAACCAGTAATAACATACTATATTTAAAGATGACAACAATACAAACAATTACAATAAATCCAACGATACACACATTTAATCAATATAAAATTACAAAAGTTAAACAATGCAATTATCATTTAACACTTGAATGTAGAACATAACTTTGTTAAATTTTTCGCTTAAAACAAACTTTTACACTATTAGCGTCACATGATGTCGTGTATATTATAAAGATGTGTAATCCTGTCCTATATCGATGAAAATGAAAGTACAGAAGGTCCATAAAAATATAGACAAAAATATTCACAAACGAAGATCAATTGAAGTATCCCAACGTATATGTCTCGTTCCATGTAGGTACGTATTCCATAATATTATTATAATAAAAAAAACTGTTTTCCTGGTAATTGCCGAAAAATCTTCAAATATTGCAGTGTACACAGAGTTAGAGTGATCATAATCATCTTGATTACGTTTTCTCTTAACTGATATAAACATTTAATACAAGGGCTCTTTTTATCATCTGTAACCCTAACATTCTACTAAGTGACATCTAAAAGCTTTTGAGGCTTTTCGCGAGGCGAAGTAGGTAGAATAAGAAATATTCTTAGAACAGTTATCAGAATCTTAAATTCATTAATTCACTGGCAGACCACCCAGCCTAAAACACTGGGCCTAGAAGCATGAAATTTTGCACATAAGTTTCTTAAATATAAATAATAATAATGAGCACCATAAAATATTTTTTTTAATTGTTCCCCTAAATGCATAAAATAAAGGATGAATGTTTGAAAGCTAAGAAGTTCGTTAATTTTGCCGATGGAAAATCCCATCGGGCTGTTCGGGCACACGGCTTGTTCCTCAATAAAGTAGTACTTCTGAAAATTCATATTCCGATTTCAAATCAAAAGAATCAGTAATGAGTGTTCGATGTTAACGTCGATTTAAATCATGTTTCGATTATCATTAAAACAAGGATCCTTGATGAGTCAGTAGCATTTAAAGGGTTGGCTTTAAATTGGATTGCTCCTTTTTGGATTTTCGGGAAGTGTCCGTGATTTGTGGGTTAGTAAATTATTGTTTTTTACACCTGTGCAACATGCAATTAAGTCGTGTTTCATTTGTAGGCGTCCTTATTAATGTAGGTAGTTCCTGCATGTGAGTTTATTCAGTGGGAAATTATGCTTGCGTCATCAGATATTTAAGATATTTGTCAGTCAATTAACTCAGCGTAACTACCTCTATCTAGTTAACTGCAAAACTGCCTCTTCTAATCTAATTTACCGACTTAATTTAAAAGCTCAGTCAAGAATCGTTCCACAGCAAAAATGGGAACAGAAAGGCTTTAAAAATATGACTTCCAAATTTGCGTTTATTTTTTAAAGGCCAATCTAACTTTATGGGTCCAACCAAAGTTATTGATATTGTACCCATCAAAATATACGCTTCATAACCATCGGTATCAAGAACATTTATATTTAAATCGCTAAAATTTAAATTCGCTCGATTCTCTGCATATTTTATCACGATACATTCAAAATGAATTCTGTACACGATATTTTTTTATAATTATCTTTTTTCGGCGTGAAACTCAATTTCGTATATGTCAATTGAATCGATTGTAAAATCGATACTAAATGTTCTCAATTAACATTATCTTACGATTTTTAATTGTGTCCTTACATCTAAAATCGTAGCGGGTACGACTTTTATTTTGTTTATTTTAAAATTGAGTCAGTTTTTATGTGGTTATATGTTGCGATTTTGTAATTTAATTTTAAATTGTTTGTTTAAATTAATTTTGTATTCATTTTTTTTACGGTTTCGTGAATATTTTTTGTTATTTATAAATATGTTCATTTTGAATATGCAGCAAATTACAAAAAAAAATTGTGGGTACACACTCAAGGCATACTACACTTGGTATAATTTATAAGTCATTGTTAATCACTACTTAGGTAATATCATAGAAAATAATAATTTCAACAGTTAAGAAAAAACCTGAAGCAAATGGAAACTAACAAAAATATACAATAGATTCTTCTTCACCAAATCAGTATTCCTAAAGATCAACCCACCATTAATAGATCCAATTCTCAATACAAAAACAATTAAGTATAAAACGCAAAACAAACAAAGTACCCTCCACATATAGAAACAAATCATTGTCCCCACATTATCTCTTACCATTCATGCCGCACCAAAGGAAACCAGAAAACAATGTTCATTAAACGAATACCAAAGTAAGAGTCCGCTCAAATAATTGCTGCCTACATTTAGACGCGCATATCCAATTCAATAGGAACAATTTGTCGGTCCACCCTTTGGTAGTCTGCTTTAGAAATTCAGACATTTCCAAAGGTCCGCACGGAGAGTTCTGATACCTCGTTAGTTATCTTGCGTTGCCACTAAATAATTGTAGCAGAACAACTCTAAGATCAAGCTGCAGAGAATTTCAAATTCAATTTTGAAGAGGATAGAGTTGAAATTGGTGTAGGAGACGAAGACGACGACGAGTCTGCTTTTAATAAAATTTCTAACTTAGCAGTTGGCGATAGAATTGAAAATGAATCGAGTGGCTTGATTTTTTCTAAAATAAATCCTGTGTTCAATATTGAAACTTAAATTGATGACACTAAAGCACTAAATGAAAAAGGTTAAGTAATAGAGGTTGTTTTTGATATTCAGCGTGGTACGGAAGCTAGAGTAATTTAACTGTCTACAGTCTTTATTTACTAGTATTGAGTGATATATTTACAGACAAATGTGATGTTTCAAACAGCGGTTTTGTTGTGAAAGATATTTCTGAACTATTTTCGCGTTAAATACACTGACAGGTGCCTTGTAAGTTGAATTATCTTTTCGTGCAGGTCCTTTAGACGTAGAAAAAGGCTAAAAACAATGAATGATGTTATAGAAACATTCTTTAGTAAAGACTTGTTATATCCTACAGTTTCTTTTAGTGAAGAAATACTGAACGATATTAAAAGAGTGGTTGACATTATGCTGTATTGAAAATGAAATAATGATGTATTATTTTCTACTCGAAGTTATAATAAAATAAATTATGCGAACATCAAACCGGTTCACAAAGAGTATTTTTTGGGCATATGCTTAATACCTATTACTGTTTACCGGAAATATAGAAGTGATTTGTACAATAGGTACCTACCTCATTGTGTGATCAACAAAAATCCGGCAGCATTTTTAGTCATCAAAATAATCAGTCATCAATTTTACTGATTGATTAAACCTAAAGAACATAAAATTCACCTTCAGACCGCAAAAGTCGTTCAATCGATTATACTGTGGGAAAAATAAACATAGGTAGCTTTCCCGTTATTTTATTTGTTGCTTTCAATTGGGGTCTCATTGCACCAGTTCGTGTTAAATTATGTGAACACGTCTTTAATCGATTTAGAAAACGTGACAATCGAATTCTGTGTATTTGGTAGTCGAATATTAAAACTAAATTAAGGTGAGACGAACGTGGAAATTTTACCATTCTCACATATATATATATATAAGAAGATTTGTACAAATACTTTTGGAATAAAAATTACGTTTCTACCTTATTTAAATTAAACTATAAAATAGTTCCGCTTTTGGTCATGTTAAATAGTTTTTTTACAAAACGTAGTCATCAAAAATAAACCTTAAAATTGATTGATTTCGGACAAAAGTTTATTGGACTTATTTAGAGGATTTATAAGATATTGTAACATTCAAGCAAATATGTACTATGTAAAGTAACTGAATACTATAAACGAATAGCAATAGACGTTAAAGACGACGACGGTGATAATTTTAAACAAGACCCATTTAGTCTCCCTTACACAGCTCCACACATAGTTACCGACAGTTTTTCTAACAAGCAAGAAGCCGGTACCAACAATCGAACGGATCGGTACATTACAAACATAGTTGGCTCACAGCCAACAAAAATAAGACTTTAAATCATATTACTAGAAACTTTGAAAGTAATAAATTGTAATCAATACTACGGACGTTAATGACACCAATTAAATAATAATAAAAAAAAACTATACTTATCTGTTAGATCCAACATTTATTTATTACTCGATTGCATGTTCTAGTATCGAGTTATTTATCGATTCCATATTAGCTTCTCAATAAGCATACCCGAAGGGAAATTCAAGATCATTTTTAATGATATTTTGAAAGTTCACGTCAGATTAAAAGGAATTATTGGTGTGTGTTTAATGAGATTATTTATCGCAATATTTAAATAAGATACCTAGTTGGTTTAACTTGTTTAATAGTGTCGCAATTTGAAATTATGATCGAGTTGGAATACAAGCTATTTTTTTCGAACCCGTTATGGGATATATATATATGGATGTCGATTTATAAGACCACCACTATTTTAGTTAGTTGTATTTATCGCTTTAAATACATATAAACTGAATGGACTGAAATAAAATACACATTACAGAAGAATATAGGCAATGAAGAACTACATATTATAACTCAAGATCTCTACAACAAAGTTTAACGACGTTCCAATCTCCCAAAATAACTCGTCTTCCAAGATACCATAAGCCATCCAGAAACCACTTTTCACCATTAATATAAACGTCAAACGATAGCCACTAAAAACATTAAAGCCTACATAACGTAAGTAAACATACTCTAAAAGCACAACATTCTCTTGGCAAGCTTTCTTCAACATTGTTACCAGTTTCTTGAATTTCAAAGAAGACGTGAGATATGAATTAAATGGACAGATATCGGGCGAAGATCTCATCGTAATGGGTCCCTATATCTTTTTAATTGGAAACCTTTTTTGCCTGGACACATATCTTGTGGGGAAGCGTGGTGAGAAAAACACATGCCTGTATGTATACCATTCATCTTGGTGAGTGGGGTGTGGGCTAAGGAAAAAGCTTTGGGTGGCATTGGGGTGATAAGAAATGGTGAAGGGAATTAAATGGGAATGTTGGTTGTGTAAATATGGATGAAGCATACAATAAATGAATGGCAAGGCTATACAGCGACCGTATGATTAAGTAAAAAATGTAATGAAAATAATGCATGAGTAAGTCAGTTGTATGCATCTAAGTTTATCAATGGGCAACTGCTGCAAATATAATAATCTTATATTTTGACTTGAGATTTTAGCAAAATATTTTTATCGAACTTCAAAACAAAGTGAGCTTCGAAGGGCCTACTTCTTTGTTTACGACTTCATGATCACCATTACCAGTAAAGAAAAAACCTCCTACTAACCTTGATCAGTCCTTTTTAATAGAGACCTGGGTTGGCTATCTTCAAAGATCGTAAGGGTGAAATCAAACTAGCACGCATTTTTCAGCAATTATCAATTATCAGCATCTTTCTGTATCTCCATCTATGCGTGTTAATTTGATTTCACCCATATTCTTTGCATTTTCATATCGCTCCGTTCGTTCTTCTAACTTGACCAGCCCCCATCTAAAGCAGCGTAAGATATTAGTAAGTCCCAAGTGTCGATATTACCGTTTCTATACAAAATGGTGTGAGATTCCTAGGCGGTCGTTCAATATAAACTATTGCGATTTGTTCAGCTATTTGTAAGCTTCGCAGCTACCATATAAATGGTCGCATGTGGCTGTAACTTGTTCGTTATTAACCTGTTTTTATAAAGTTTCCTTTTGTTTATGTTTCCGCTGTATTTTTTGTTCTTAATTGGCGTATTAGCGCTGTATTGTGTTTAATTGATTATGTTGAACTATTATGTTGTTAGGTTGACGCTTGCTTTTTGTGACTAATTCGAACTTTAAATTATCTTCTTTTGCTTGTTGCCTTTTATAGTTAGTTTCATATGGTTCCATTCTCCTTATCTTGTTTTCTTAATTGTTATAAGCTACCGATTCACATTAAACGATAACTGCATTCACCGAAAAACCAGTTGGTATGTAGATCCTATCTTTGTCATATTTAAAAGCAAACTCAGACAGTTTTTTTTGCAGAAGATCACTCAATAAACAAACACCATTTGCGTTGGAGCTGAGTTAAATATCACAACACAGATGAACATACTTTTGTTATCCCAAATAGTTACAATGATTAATAAGTTATGAATTAAAAAAATGCTTGCTTTACCAATCTAATCCATAGATTGCCGTTTCAATCAAAAGCCATTAGAAAATACTTCAATTCCATTCAGATCATCTTAAAAGATTCCATGAAGCATCGACCTTCTAAATTCGCCTTTTTAACCAACCCAGTTACACAATGCTTTATTGCACCACAATGACATAACTTTAATCTAAAACCAAAGCAATCTCGGAGCCGGTTTTATGGTTCCAATTAAAAGGGAATAAACTGGCACCTCCCATGTTGATATCAATAATATTCAATAAGCAAAACCGTGAGAGATCCATTTGTATTTGTTCCTACCGCTGCGAATGGGGCAGAGAATAAATATGGTGGAGAAGGGACAAATAATGTTCTGCTGTAATTAGGTTATTTTCGTAAAACCTGTGTACATCGTAAAAACTGTGACAACGACCGGCAAAATTACAGATCGTAGAAATATTTAGGCACAATTTCAAAAATTATGGAACTCAAACTCAAAGCATTTATTTCAAATAATCCAATTACAGGCACTTTTTAAATTGTCAAGGGGTCGGTCAGTCAGAAAGATGAAGCTAGTTGCCCATTCCAAAGCGTAGTACCTATGGAGAAGAACGGGCAAGAAACTCCATGGACACTCTTTTAAATCAAAATATTGTTACAAAAAAGTGGTTACATCATTCATGTTGTAATTATACATGTGAGAACGATGTAGAAACACGTGCACGTTAAAAGCGTCCGTAATAAAAAGATAAAAACAATTATGGAATTAAAATAAGCCGTGGCAGCTAAGAAATGACCAGTGCCTACTGACGGCGCCCGTTCACGAACATGACGTATGGATCAGCACCATTCAGCTCAACCATTTTGAAGGGAACTCAATGATCCAATACACACGCCACCACCAGCGACACATTTGAGTGAGCATGACATACTCTCAGCCGCCAGGGCACATTCAAGTCAATGAAAGACGAACCCAGTAAGCTTTATAGTGGGTACATAGTGCTCACACATGTGCTATGCAATTATACAATACTAAGAGATTGAATTTATACAATGCAAAGATAGGTTCATCAGCTCCAACATTATTTTCGAATGCTAATTAATTAGTTTACGCGCCCTTGTGGAGCAGGACCAGCCCTGGCCAAGCATTTTTGTCAGCGATATAATCCCCCAACTTATAATATGCTTGGCTGTATAGTGTGCGTTTTATACAAGATTTAAATTTCGTTTCATTCAGTTGGAGTATGTGGGGAGGTATTTTATTGTAACATTTTAAACAGTACCCCATGAAGGATGAGTCTACTTTAGCCAGTCTGAAACCTGGTTGAACTAATTGGTCCTATTTCTAGTCCTAAAGTTGTGTCTTTCACCTCTTTTACTGTAAATATTTAAATTTTTCCTTACGTACATGATGTTTTCATAAATATATTGACAAGGTACCGTCATGATGTTAATGTCTATAAACAGTTCCCTTAGAGAATCGCGCCTGCGGAGGCTGTATATTGCTCTGATAGCTCTTTTCTGCAGAATAAAAATATACTCAATATCGGCAGCCCGTCCCCATAATAAAATACCGTATGACATGATACTATGAAAATAGCTGAAATAGACTAGCCTCGCGGTATCTACATTAGTAAATTGACGGATTTTTCTTACAGCATAAGCTGCTGAACTTAGCCGTCCTGTAAGAGATGTCAAATGAGGACCCCATTGCAGCCTCGATCGTTATCCCCAGGAAAACAGTTTCATCGACAAATTCTAGTTTCTCGTTATTCAATACCATGTCACAATCACTACTTTTAACATTCGGTAAAGCAAATCTTATGCATTTCGTTTTTTTCCCATTTAATACTAAATTATTAGCAGTGAACCAATTATGTACCTGCAGTAGGGCATTATTTACGTCGTCAAGATTTGATGCACGTCTATTTATCTTAAAGATTAAAGAAGTATTGTCAGAAAATAACACCATTTGTGGTTGGTTTTTAAATAAATGGGGTAGATCATTAATATATACTAAAAAGAGGAATGGACCTAATATCGATCCTTGTGGAACACCCATGATGATGATGAAAACAATATAATGTCACTTTGGAAAGAAAAATAAATGATTTGTCTATTTTTCATAGAATAGGAGAGAAGTGGCAATGCTACATGTGCTGGTACAAATAGATTAAATGATGAGCTTATATTTGTGGTCGCAATATGAGCGCAGAGCGGGACCCATTCTTGTTGTTTGGAGGCTTATGTTCATGAACTTCTTTCTGCTGACCTGGTGATGATATTGATGAGAATCGTCGTCTGTTGTGTAGGTTGGTGAGCCATTCTATTTACACTGGTGACGATGGCATGACAGATACAGGCATCATTGACAAGTTGTATGGGTACTCCATGATGTGTGCAGGTAGGTGGGTTTAACGGAATCTATGGAACATTATAATGGTCTTGCTACGTAAACCTTTGAATTAGTCTGACTATCTAAGCAAAGTGTTCAACGACTATTGTGTCACATAATAGCCCATAGTATTGCACTTTATGGTAATTGAGAATCATGGTAACGCGTTAATCTTTGCGTGCCATCGTTGGACAAGAAAGGACCCATTTATTACTGAGAAATGTAAATTAATGGTTGAGTAAATTAGTACATTAATGTGTTCTTCTTCAAGCATTCTTTATATAGACTGGGAATAAGGATTTCTAAACAAAATAGCATAACATCACGCCTGGAATACTGGAAAGGTTAGACAGAGGTATACCTATAGTATATTACCTATAGTAGGTTTCGCCAGTTATGTTCGAGCCCCGTGTAATAGGGGGCGAGCCTATTGCCAACAACCAGGCACACATCTAGACTCCAGACTGCTACTGGGAAATTCCAGATGGAAAAACCCAAAACCTCATGCTCAGAAGTATTATTGAAGTAATATGTTATGTTTACATATTGAGGTGCGAGGACCAGGGTGTAAAGTTCACTCATTCCTCCATAGAAAAGGGAGGATCCTCCGACCAGACGGGTGTCGTGTCTATGATAAATGATTTTATTTCTGTAAGTAGGTTTGTACAAACACTTTTACACGTCAATCATATTTTAAAAACTAGATGAAGTCGGCGTTTACTATCTGACTGCTCTGAGAAGAAAGGCCGAAACAAAATCACAGGTCACAGTCTCTTTTAAAGTCCAGACATAATCTTGGTCAGATCTTGTGAAGACCATGTAGATTGGTGTCTGAAACGGTCTTTTGAGGAAAAACCATACAGATTGAGCGGACCTGTCCAGTCAGTGCACGCATTTGTCTGTAATCGTGCCGCTCAATTCAGAACTTAAGGAGCACAACGATTCGACGAACAATACCAAAGAAAGGACATTTGGGTGGGCCGCATAAATTACTCAAGCTGCCAGATCGTGAAACTAACTAAGAAATCAAAAATAAAAGTAATGAACCACATAATCTTCACATTCACAGTAATTAAAATAATATAATACTTTACAAAGTAAATACTCTAGTCGTTGTATGTATAAAATTCATCAATGTCGATGTGTATATAAAAGTTCGGACATAATCTTTAAGGACCATGTAGATTGGTGCCTGAAATGGTCTTCTGAGGAAATAACCATGCAGATTAAGAGGACCCATCCAGTCAGTGCACGCAACGTCTGGTGGGCATTAGCCATTGGCATATTAGCCCGACGATTGATGTCGGGACGTTGCATATATGCTAGTAGCGAGGTAAACTCAGCTTGCGCGATGCAGGATTTTGTATGACGTAGTTTGCATGTGGCGATGTAGACACCGCTACATGTATATTGAAGGTAGCTTCCAGCCTGACCAGTGATCTTCATATTCAATTATTAACTATTATACCTATTTACACGTCTGTGTATTTGTTCAAATAACTGCGTATTACTACTGTGGCTGGAATCAAATATCCAGCGGGGCTCATAAATTTACAGAGAGCAATCGCTTCTGCTATTAGCTATATGAGATATTTGTTGTTGGCAATTACACAGAAGGTAGTCGATTAAATATAAAAGATTCTGCAAATAAGTATAGGAAAGAATAATATTTAAAGTCAACCTAACTACCTACCTTACCCACGAAAATGTCGGTGTTGTAAAAGTTGTCATGTGTGTTGAAAATCCTTTAAACGGTTTGACTACCTACCATTATAGTACCAAATGATTTTACATAGATTTATTTGTCTTTGTTTGACGTAATAAATATGAAGATCCGTATGAACAGAGCATAGCCACATTACATCTTTATAGTTACGTATCTTGTGGAATGTGTGTGTACATAAAAAGTTTTCATTCATTTTCAAATAACATAATATGAAAATATTATGTATGATTGAAAAATGAATGAATACTTTTTGAACGAATTTACGTAGGTAGTGTGATGCTCATTGCAATTTGATAATTGGATCATGGTGTTACCACTGCACTCGCGGAGCTAAAATAAACTACAGAAGGTCAAGAAAAACATACATTTACCTACACAAACCAAAATAATTATAAGTATTCACTTACAACCCAGCTGGACATTAAAAAACACCTCATTAATATTACTAGAGATGTAGGAAGGTTGGCATATCTTGCAAGAGCACCAACATAAGATCATAAATTGAAATCTGATATTGACATAAATAAGGGGATTCCATACGTGACGACGGACGACGTCGCATGTGTGATATTATCGTCGCAGCTATCCGAGCCCTTATTTATTAGTGTTGATGTTAATTGCAAATATGTTCACGATAGTTTTATGTACAGTCGGAGAGAGAGATACGGGGGTCACACTGAAAGTTTTTAGGATAGGCCAGTAAGAAAAGCAGCCGATGAAAAATTTATTTATATTTCGAATTAAGAACTCGTTGGGAATCTGTAGATGTGTAATGAATTCATTTGTGTGGCAATTTAAAAAGTGTCTGTCGTGGGTCGAAATGGATTCTAGTGAAAACTGGATTCTATTGGAATCTGACTCTAGTGTCAGTTCGTTCAATGATTTATTAAGACTTTCGTTGCGGTCTTACTCAACAAAAATGTTCGATACTATGTGTGCCACTGTTTACATTTGGTTTAAACGTGGTCGAAGCAAACTCACTGATGATTCGAGAGAAAAATAATTGTCCTAGAAGATAAAAACTGCAGATTGGTATGCGAGTCATTGTTTACCAGTTCTCTTGGAAAATGTTAGACAGCAGCGCCCAAGAAGCAGGATCCTCCTCCACCACGACAGCACTCCAGCTCACTCCGACAGACGGACTATCGAATATTTGTCTATAGAAAGTGTGGAGTTAGTAAGTTCTCCTTACAGTCCTGACCTGGCACCTTGTGACTTTTATTTATTTCCAAATATAAAAGATAAACTTAGAGGAATTCGTTTTATGAAACTTGAAAATGCCGTGGCTGCGTTTGAAAAAGGCATGGATGAAATCCCTAAAGAAGAGTGGGCCCATTGCTTCAGTCATTGGTTCCATCGCATGCGACGGTGCTTAGAAAGGAACAGACACCTAGTTCGAAAAGCAATACAAATATGAACAGGCTTCTACATCCTGCGTTTTTTATTTTATAAAAACTTTTAGTGTGAACCACGTAAATAACCAAGGAGTTCTTTGATTATTTCATTTCTGATGTTGATTATGTGAGTGTGTTTCGTTAAAAAAGTTTTTCAACAAATCATCCGTATGACGTCTAGCTGCTGAACAAAAACCCTGCTCATCCACAATGACTTGTTTAGGATTATTTGAATTCATTGACAACCCGTGGTTTCAATAGCGGGGTAATTCTGTCACACAATTTCATTAGCAATGGCTTTCATTTTGTCCGGGCAACAATATTCATTGCGTTATTTACGTTGTTGAGCCCACATTTTTTTTTTAAAGCAATGGTTTAGTACCTAACAGTAATGGCTTCAAAATTATTCAGATTGAGATTGATTGTTTATTACGAAATTAGGGTGCTGCTCATCTACAAACCTACGGGGTAATTACGTAACGCGCTCACAAACCCAATGCCATTAATTTTGACAATTCATCAATATTCATTGCGTTATCCACGTTGTCGGGTCGACGAATTTTTCAAACATTTGAAGCAATTATTTATTTATTTCTTTCTTACAAAATCCTATAAATTGTGACAGAAAGTGTGTTACGCAATTGGGATACTGGTGGGACATCCAACACTTTACTTCTAGTTTCGTGGTCGCCATTTCTTTGGGCTCTAAAGTTACTGCGTTCTATCACCTGTTCATTCCCATTGCCATTGCTAATTCTTACAGCAAAAAAGTTTATTTCTTGCTTGCACACCAACCTCTTTTTGTTGACTGTACGTTCTATATGCAAGTCGGTACTAAACATAATATGTTGGTTTTGAATATGGATGTTATCAAGGTCTAGGTTTAAGGTTGGTTTGTTTATGTTGTTACGTGTGTTGATATGGATGTAGTTGATGTTTAACTTTGGAGGTTGCTTATTGTGTTAGTATGTACTTATTTTTATGACTAATTGTCAAGGAATGATTATTTTATTTATTTTATTACTTTTAAGAAGGCTTACAGACTCATTTCAAATAAATAGGTAACAACAACATACCATCAAGTTGCTAATAACAAGCCTCCACATATATATAGCATATCGATTACATAAAGCCGAACAATTAAAGTACATTGTGTACATAAGTAAGTAGGTTAACTAAGTTATATTTATTTGATTACGTTGCTAATATGAGTTTAAGAACCACTAGCCGGTGCATTTTACAAAAATGATTTGGCTAAGAGCGTCCTTGCCGTGCTTATCTTAGTGCAAAATAAGTCAACATCATGCTCAGAAGATACATCATTGAAGCTCCGAGCGCCTCTTATATGAAAAGATATATGAAATAAATGAATAAATAAATAAATGATATACCTATTGTAGCCACTTTATTTATAAACGTTGCTTAAAGTTAACAAACGTTTAATCGTCAAAAATGTGTGGTTAAATAGTCGCTAATTATTACTTAACTTTAAGCCGTGCTTAAAATAAAACACCTAGAATTAGAAGTAAAAAATAAAGCTTGGAATCATTATCAATTTAGCATATCTGATCATCCCACAATGGAAATTATACCTTCAATATAAATGAAAATAAATGAATCTGTAAAAATTCCTTCGTAGTTTCCACTTTACACCTTCATACTTGCTCTGTACGGTCAATCTCAAATAGTGTTAGTGATTTCGAAAAAAAGTCGGGAGGCGCCGTGGTAAGACACTTGGGTGGAACGAAGTTCCTTTTGCTATATATTATGTATTAAATAACTGGCACAACTAAATAAATTAACAACGTTTGAGACAACTAAATGTAAAAAATACACACAATCAATAGCAAAAGTGTCGTGAAGGTCAAAACGTTACACTATTTCGGTCTGACTCTCATTCCCCAAGTGTGCAGTGTCTATTAACAACATAAAGGGTGAATTTTGGTTTCTTCAATGATAACTATGAACTTTTGGAAATTACTTTAATTTAGTTTGTTTACAGGACAGAAAAATATTTCGACCGCTCCTGCGGTTGGCAAGCTACGAAGTGTCACTTTTTGAGATTTACCCACACCATTTAAAAACTGTAGGCAATGTATTTACGCATCACACGCTGCTAATACACGGTAATCAGGTGGGCCTAAACATGCACAGTGTTATTACAAAAAGCGGTTTAACTGAAAACCCCGGTTTAAAGCTCTATAAACTACGGTTTAAACCAAAATGATATTACAAAACGTGGTTTTTCGAAAAACCGTGGACCATATCATGGTCTAACGCTAAACCTCGGCAGCCCCTAGTTTAAACGATCAAACTATGGTCTAAATCGTATCTGTCAAAATTTCTCTTGTATTTTATAGCATCTTTTTCATTGTGTTATGTTGTTTTTACCCGAAAATGGATCTTAACATGGTCGATTTAATTGATATTGAGGATATTGAAGCCGTTGAGTTGTTGGGAACGCCACGCCGACACAACATAAATCGTGTTCGAATCAATCAAATAAATTAAAATTAAATTTGAATCAATGAAACACTGATTTCAAGTTAATCGAAGTAATTTATGTTTATTTACTTTTTCCTCGGTACTCCAATTCTCAGATCGTTTTTTCTTTTGTTGGTCCATCACAATATGATATTAAAATTACCTACTATAGAAGGTAATACTATACAAAGAGGCAATTGTTCTATTAGAAACTTCGATAACTTAAAAATTCCAAAGCTAAATGAACTTTGTTCAACTTGCGATGGTTTTGTTTAATGATATGGTTTCATATAATGCGTGAAAATTTTACGTTTCGTTACACGTACCTAGATGTATTATTAATACTTAATACGACAGTAAGTCATGTGCTTAAACCTAAACAAAACTGCAATCGACGAAATAACTAATTTTCCATGCAAATTAACACTCTCAATATTTTTAACACTCCTAAACATCATAATAATCATTAGCGTATTAACAAAAAGTTTTCATTTCTGAGCATACGGAACGTTGCAATAGAATGATAACATGGTGAACAAATAATAATTTTATTGTATTACTCTGTGGTTGTTACAAAGACAATGGTTCAAATGACGGCACTAAGAAGACCACGGTTTTTTGTAATACGGACAAATTTAGACCATGGTTCTGCAGATAAGCCTGGACTTCGTAGCACAGGTTTAAATCAAGGTTTATTTAGTTTTTTTTGTAATAAGACTGGCAGAGTGTACGTGCGTGCGATAAGGAAAAAATGTTACCCAATTTCTACAAACCTCTATTATAATAGCTTGATCTGTAAGCCTCATCAGCATTGCAATATAAATCTTAAAATCTCAAAATTTCTCAAAATGACGTTTTTGTTATATTTTTTAATAAAACCGGGAGGTTTTCGACGCAGTCTAAAATTCTTAGACCATTCCGTGCTCATGGCATATAAACATTTGTCACTGTACCTAACAATGGTCTTAAGTTAAACAGGACAAGCTTTGAGTCGCATCTGCGAATACAATAATTTGAATGAACGGACCGAGATAGTGGTGAATAATGGCTGAGAAATTGTCTGGGATTGTTTTAATAATAAACCTTAGAAATTAATTAATGGAATTTTATGAAAATGTTGACCCGTCTTTTAAAAGTATATTGGCTTGACTAAAATGTTCATGATTACTGGTGAAAAAAGAGCAGTGATTTCACGGTTCGAGCCCAGACGAGCGCTTTACTTTGTGTAAATTATTTCATTACCGCTGCTCTCAAAACGGTGAAGGAAAACATCGTGAGGAAACCAGCATGTCCTAGAATCAAATATTCGAAGACATGTGACATCTACCAACCCGCACTGGGCGCGCGTGGTAGATTACAGCCCGCTCCCTCTCACAGAGAGGAGGCCGGTGTCCCAGCAGCGGGAACAGTATAGGCTGATTATGCATTGGTGAATTCTGAGTTAAAAATTGGATGCAGTACATACTAGGTAAATGTTCGCACACTTTCCTTTGAATTTAATTGCCACGTGGATAGCGTTTTTTAGGGTTAATACTTTGATACAGCTAATGTCAATAAACACAACCTTTTGCTGTTTATTACCGGACTTAAGCATATTTTTATTTTATTTTAATACTGGTATTATGCCACTTTGCTTCACCATTTAGACAATAAAAACCAAAAAACTTCCGACAACCATGAAAACTGACAACAAAAGCAGTTAACCCAATAAATATCCGTCAAAAATATAATTGCGTTTAAAAAGAGAATTTCGCTTTTAGCTTTAAAATAAAAAGTTTTAATCAAAACATTGGGCGGCACCTTAAGGGGATAATTGTAGGCAAATTGGCCGACGGTTTAACAAGGTAGGAGAGGACACTTTTTATTGCTCATCTTCCTTATGGCCTTCTATCACACCGTACATTTACATCGTGTTAATGTTTGTGGCTAAAATTGGACTTTTCTAATAGATTTTTGCGGAAGCGGTAGTGGGATGGACACCTTTGTCGGTTTTGTCGGTCATTTTAAAGCTGTGGTCTCACGGCCCGCTTTCTCACCGGCCAGATCGCGCCAAGCTAGGCCAGCAGGCGGTGGGAACCATCGCACCCGATGAGGCCTCCCGTGGCCTGTCATCGCACGTCTGATCCATCGGGAGTCCGTAACTTCAAAGCGTGCATAGCAGCATAGCGTAGCGCGAGGCCGATGCGACGTCGCGGCCTGTACTTTATCAAATGTTGATCACTGAATAAAATCACAGTGGCTGCACAAGCAGACAAGTGCTCCGTATCACGTGACATGTTGGAATAGCGGCCAACGGGCCGCACCAGGCCGACACATGCGCCGCCCGTGGGAATGCTCGGCACGGGCTGCGTCTGGCCTTAACAAGCGTGGCAACGCCTGGGACTACCTGTCAGTTAACGGATCGTGGGACCACAGCTTAAGATTCTTGATAGGAATTAATAAACGTCTTTTTTCCGGTTCAGGGTTATTCCTAATCTGAGAGATGCTCAGGACTGAGGTTACTAGCACTGGCAATGAAATAAATTAGGAATCTTGTTTCGTAGGTTTGTGGCAAATTAAATGTGATGTGATGATATTTATTTGCAGCAACCAAACTAAATGAGTAGAGGCACAATATATCTAAGTAAGCAGTATTACGTCTGCATACAAAATAGCCGAAACGACGCGCTTCAAAATCTCGGTATGCACCAGTACTCAAGTCTCGAGTGCGCCGTAGTTACTTGCGTCCGCCGACGATGTAAGACGCTGCCGCACATTTATTTACGTGAACTATGTCACGAAGTTATCGACTATATTGTTCAGTGCATGGGTTTTTAATTCATCATTATCGAAATCAGAAACCGAATTTGGTGTAAAATGCTATTTTTATCTACATAATATTTTTCTCTAACGATAAGCAAATTTATTTAGATAGGGGTTTAACATTACCTACACAAATTACTCTAGAGAAATTAACGCATTTCTTTTATACAACTCTGTCATATTTTATCAATTTGTGAATTAACCTGAGCATTTAGATATAATATTTGTGATAATATATATAATATATCGCGGATTTGTATACCTATAAGCCTTTTTGCATGCCGAATTTAGTAGGCGGAATATGAAGAACTATTGTGTGTTAAAAAATCTTTTAAATTACCATATTTCGTCTAAATAAATGAATCTATCTATGAGACTTTTCCATAGATAATATTTAATTTTTGGAACCCGAATCAATGGATAATATCTATTTTTTTATTTCAGACTATCCGTATGGTTTCGGCTAATGTGCCGAGATGATTTAACAAACAAACATAAATAACACCACAAAACATTTTAATGTAAGTAGGTACAGGACATACTAGGTACCTACACCAAATCGCAAGTTTAAAAAAAGAATGCTCTCCCATAGTTAAATGTGCCTTACAAAGTACAGTTACAACTCAAGAGACATTTAGTGGGCAACCCTAGTGCGTGTCTATCTACCGAACGGCCGTAGGTAATTATTTCAAGGACACTGCCGAGACATAATACTGCTTACTTTAAAATACTGTGATAGAGGTTTTGTTCTCCCCAACACAATTAGGAACTAGAGAAACGAAACTAATTTCATGAAAGCAGGTAATAGTTTTTGTCCTTTCACGTCAAGTTTTATTACGCGTATGTGTACGCGGCAGCCATTTATACGCCTTCACATTTTTGCAGGTGTTAAAGTATGCAAAATATGTCGATTCTCATTACGGTATCATCATTGTGGTGTGCTTATTATCTTATTTAACGATAATTAGGTTATCGTATATTCTGTGCGCGAAGATTTTCAACGAACAAAAAGTGTTATGTTGAGAAAATCAATTACGTTGTGCTTCACAAAGCACTCAAAAGCAAGCTTACTCGTGTTCATTTCAACAAGCACACTTTTTGTTATGAACACCTACGGTAAGTTTTGTTATGTTGCTAATTTAATTTCGATCAAGCCAAACTTAAAGCATTTAATCTTACAATAATAATTTTAACGATATCGACGTTTTTGCCCTATCTAAACATACATTTAAAAAACAAATTGTTAAGCGCCTTGCTCAAAAATTTTAATTATTATGCATTGATTTGCATTCATATGATTTTAGCTAGTTGGTTTTAAGATTGTGAAATAATTGTATTGTTATTATAATTATTGATTTTATTTAATTTTACCAAAACTGTATCTTATCTATTCTAGTAACATGTGTAAACGTAGTGGGTTTTACATTTACATATAGCATACGGCGTATTTATATATAATATAAAATGTACGATTGTTTGTTTTTCCAAAAAAAAAAAAAACAACACAGGATACCTACCTCGCGAAATCCATATTTTCTTTTTTTGCAATTTGCAGATCAGTATCAGGGTAATATATCGATCAAAGCATGATTCGCGACCAATATAACCAATATAACTACCAATTACAGGCACTTTGGCACTGTCAAAGAGTCGCTCAGTCAGAAACATAAAGCTAATTGCGAATTCCAAAGCGTAGTTGGTTCCTATGTAGAAGAAAACGGATTATTTTAAAGAAATTTAAATCAAATAAGTTTTTTTGTGCTCGATGTAACATCCTTTAGATCTTAAACACAGTAACATCCTCTAATTTATTCATTCATACAGGTGTAGCACGCATGGTATAATATATGGCATTGACTCATTGTTAGATTTTATTTTTAGTTTTTTTTTTCACAACTCTTCTTTCTTACAGTATTGTATGCCAGACAACATTATAAGCCCCTTAAATCAAATGTTATCAATGTTAGGTAAATATATTAAAGAAACAAAAAACCTGTTTAAAAAAATGGATCACTTTTTCAATAATGAGTTTGCAAAACAACAAAAAAGTCAACCTTTCAAAAACCAAAAACATCGATTTTTACTAAATTATAATAACACACAAAAAAAACTCCATCGAAATAATACTCGCAGTACTTTCTCGGTAATCCAAAGTTATAATACCTACGCACATTCGCAATTGCGTCTCTGGAACGTAATGCGTGTAATGAAGGATTGCACGTCCAAAATTGTATGTTAAAATAATAAATTTCCCGCGAAGTACCAGGTCTGGTACGATTATGACACTTAATTGAAAAATTCGGTTATCGGGATCTGTTTTAAGTGCTTTCGTAGAAAAGCCCGCGCGCTCGCAGGGTTGACGTTTTGAGTTTTTAATTTTTGCGGATGCAAAGGACGTGTGGTATATAGCCTACTTGGAATATATAGTGTAGCCAGTTTTATCGTTTGTTGGTCAAGTCTTTGTAACATAATAAAATAATATGGAATGCACGCACATTTTTTATGAATTAATGCTAGTAACTCCAGTTTCATTATACTTAATTGGTACGAACCGGTAACTAGCCATTAGTGAATTGGATGACTCCTTTTACACAAATTCATAACCTTAACTGTCATGATTCTCCTGTTTATAACTGCATGGACATATGGAATGTTTATTTAAACTCATCATCAATCTGACAATAAATTCACAAAATGGCTGCGGCCAACCCTATCAAGTAACCATCCTGTCTAAGTAATGGCCCTCGAATACCCCCTTTTAGTGGTCAGTGTAAACAAGAAAATTGATTTTGAAAGAACCTACGTGAGTTAATACAACCTTACAACTTCACGGAAACATTTATTTCAGTTAAGACCGTAGGCTGTATGAGTTGATTCTTTGGGACAGCGGGGTTGCAATTAAAAAAATACGCCTTGAAATAATGCCATGTTTTACGAAAATAAATGTTTATGTTCGAAGAATCTTTTGTTGATAGTAAAAATGCTGAAGTGAAGATTTTAAAATTGTATAGCGTTATTAATTTTTAATGTAAGATGCGAAATAGTGTGGTATTCGTAGTAGTAATATCTAAATAGTAGATTGTTATACAAGGAGCTAAAATGACCCATTATATACGAGGTAGTTTTACTCCCGAGCTTTAGCGAGGGAGTAAATAAAAACCGAGTTTTAATGGGTTTTTAGCGCCGTGTGTTACACTCTACTTTTCACTACGATTGCGAGAAAATAAAACAATCCAATACAATTAATTACGGTCACTGCCAATTCAATTTGCAATTAGAGCAAAATTATAAAGATTTCGCGCCAATGTCTTTTTTTTTGTTTTATCTTCTGCAGCCGCAACCGCATTGCATGCATTCTACCAAAGAGATCGCCGATTTTAGTTCCATTTTCAAAAATAAAATGAAGTTTGTGTGTTTATCAGTGCTAGGTACTAATATTGTGCAAAATGTCAACGAGTATGTCAAATTCATACCACTTTTAAGAACATAGCTTCTCTAATCCACCACGGTTCAAACAGAAGTGGTCACAGAATCGAAATAACTTTACTGATCTTGCCTTTCTACGTGAAGGCAATGTTACACAATAACAAAAAGGTATCGATACCTATCAGTTATATAAATGAGATCGATATTTTAATCGGAACCAACTCGACAGGTCATTTGATAAAGTCGATTTTAGGGCTCACCGTTTTCGATGTTCTGATTGCGATACTGGAATTAACATAATTTATTTCCATACGATGGGTACCTACATTGTATTCTGTACCTTAGAAGTAATTTCCTATCTTTTGATTTGCTTAGGTTGTTTTATGTATATTTCTTGACTACACTGAATTGTTTTCTAAGTCTATTCGCCCTTTGTGTTTCGTTAATTAAAGAAGATTAATACACCCATTATTAATATGTAAATTCATTGTTAATTTAAACTAAGATATGAGATTTATTATTCCTGAAATAATGCCACAGGGCCAATTAGCATTTTTTAACTTTCTTTTTGTGGTGTAGCTTTCAGGAAACTCATTTTATAAGTACCTAATAGTGTTGTTATACGTACTCGCAACACCGCGCGTGTTGGACTTATGAATAAAGGCTCCGATGGAGACTAAAAATCATGGAACAAAAACGTGAGTATACCAATAAAACCACAATATTAAAGAAAAGAAATCCCCTTAACTTTCTTATCTTATTTATAACTAATCCCCTAATCAGAACAACCCATTCACACATAACGAGCGATTAATCTATAAAACGGAATAAATCGCGTTTAATCGCACGATATGAATCGCAACGCCTCATATTAACGCGGAGGACCACCAGCAGTGGCGGACAAAAATATTAAAATGACAAATGAAGAATCGTTGGGCAATTATTGGCTTTTATTTTTAGCTTTTCGAGAGCTGGTGTACCGTTTTTGACTTGGAGTGGGCGATGCGAATTTGTTTTTGGGACATTTAGATTTCTTTATGGGATCAAGGTCAAAGTTAGATTCAATATTACAAATTAGACCATTAAAAGGCACTGTTGAACTTGACAAGAAGCATTCATTTTAAACGGGTTTTCCCCCTTCCAAAAAACCCTGCAAACCGCTTCCAAAAGGTAGTTTGGTAGGTTTGTGATAGGACGGTGTGATAGGTCAATAAATAGTAAGATCTAATGGTAACAGTTACTATGGCTATATTTCTGTAGATAACTAGATAGATGGTCCTACATTGCTGCTTGGCATGAAAGATTATGAATGAGCAGTGGTGGCCCAGTGTTATCGGCCCCGACTTACGAGTTTTAGGTCGTGATTTCGAACCCAGACAAGGCATTTTACTTTGTGTATTTAATTTCATTGCTACTGCTCTCAAAACGGTGAAGGAAAACATCGTGAGGAAACCGGCAAGTCCTGGAATCAAAAAAAAAAACGAAGATATGTGAAATCCACCAACCCGCACTGGGCCCGCGCGGTGGCTCTCTCAAAGAGGAGGCCTGTGTCCCAGCAGCGGGAACATTATAGGCTGATTATGCTATGGAAAATAATTACAAATGGAGGAAATGGGTCTAATCTTTTAATTTCAAAATGAAGCATAATGATAACTTAGCAATAGTTATTTTTATTATGCATTCATAATGTTGTACAGAAACAATACACAATAGAATGCGACAATGTTCAATTCTAGCACACGACAGCTCTAGAATACAATTCACGAAACTATAAACTCTGAACACAGCTCTCATAAATCCCCAACAACAAAAAAAACTAAGTTCAAGCAGATTGAAGAAAAGACACTTCCTCCAGTCTAAACTAAGATCAATCTTAGCCAAACAATGGGCACTTTGAGTGCACTCATTAAAAATACTGCTGCAAATCAAGGGTGTTGGATGTCCAATAATTTCTTTGCTCGTATGACTGTGAGGTCCAATTATAATGAAAACAATCATATCATTAAGGGACTCTGGGGCTCCATAAAATTGTTGGCCTTAACAATTGGAATATTGGGCCGATGTTGGATAGGATAGATGTGGTAGGTTGTAGCATAAAAGTAAAGCATTCTATTTGGACTTTCAAAAATTATTTATTTTACCGGTTCAAATATTGATTGAAGACCACTCTTCTTGTGGTTCATAATGTTGCTATTCAATTGTTTGATGACCTCTACAAGATCAGCTCAGTAATCCCTAACAATACTTGCCTTGACTTTATCAAAATTTAATTTTAAAAACTGTGAGATATTGTTTACTTTTCATTGAATATACCATTTAGGAAGGATACATTTTGAGAAAGATTTTATTTAGACGAAGAGTTTCTATCATCTTAACTGCGGGGTAATTGCGTAATGTTTACACTATCACTAGCAATCACTTTCATTTTGACAGTTCAACAGCATTCATTGCGTTATTTACGTTGTTGAGCAGACAAAGTTTTCGAACATATGAAGCAATGGATTAGCAATATCCTTCAAAATGATCCAAATTGTGATTGATTGTGCGTTACGCAATTAGGGTGCAGTTTTCCTTGCTACCTACTGTCTATCGTTTCCATGCTTAGTCGCGTGCTCAATATCAACTGCTTTCCACTTTTTGTCTTTCTCATATTCTAGGCACAGCACAGGTACCAATTATCTACTACGTATACGTACGTTTAACATACTTATCTTCTTAAAAAAATACCACCTCCATAAGCACACATACCTACTTTCCCAGCTCTACGACACATTAATGGACAATTATGCATTGTGTGTTTAGAAGCGGTCCACTGTTTGATTTAGACTGATAGGCCAGTCTCTTTACGTTTCTGAGTTAGTAGCCATACGTACATACCTGCACGCATGCTAATGCGTCCACCAACGGATTTATGCATCAGGTGATGGGAGATTAGTTCTAAATATACGATTCGTGTGACGATTGATGGGTTTATAGGACAATGATTTAATTAATTTTGATTATTACTGTTAGTTATGGCCACTCTGCCTGATTGACGGAGCTTTGATGGCTGGTCTGGCCATCTCTTCTCATTTAATTTGCCATAAAATCTTAGGTTCATTGTGAGGAGCAGCGTCGAGGTCTATAATTGTAACTAAAATATTAATATTAATTTAATGTTAGATATTATATATTTTTAATGAGTATTCATTAAATGTATTTACTAAAACTTTATGAACAATTAAAAAAAAAAATGGCGGACTTAATGCCTCTTGACTCTTCTCCATAGGACTTACTACATATTTGGTACCGTACATGCAATTGAGCTTTTCGACTTGATAACTAATTCAGGCTTTACACAGGTGACTGTCGCCGCGTCTAAATGGCAATTCGGCTAAATCGCAGGTGACTAAAATAGCAAGTTTCAAAGTAGAGTAAGTTTCGACTTTTGTCATGCGGCGGCAGGTCGCATGTGGCGGGAAACTACTCAGTCGCAGGCGATCGCTCGCCGCATGAATGTCGGCTATTTAATGAAAAATTAACTAGTCACTTGCGATTTTTAACGAACTGTGTAAATTGGGTGGTGATTCGGCTTGTAAGGCGATTTGGTGAGCGACCAGCCGCTTGGCGAAAATCATCCTAGTGTGGAATATTGTTTGGTATCCCATATTCTTAATCTGCGAGGGAGATTGGAGATTAAGTCAAAGTCTGATTCGTGTGATAAGATAAATAAGCTGTAATGTAATACTTATGATTAATATGACTATGACGTTCATAAATCATTACCAGTAGCTGTGCCACCTACACAAAGACAACAAGTCCACAAAATCAAAAACATTGTCACTCTAAACCGGGACTACACGAAACTACCAATCCACCCAATACATATTCAATTTAAGCGATTTTAACAATCGATCGTGACCCAGCGAGATCTCGATATCGCGCCGTATTTATGAATAAATCGGCAGTAGAACGGATCATAGCTCATAAACGGAGACTGTGAGGTATAGATAAATATCTGGGAATTTTACTGTTTCACGTTTTGTTGTTTCTCACGGTTGTGTCTAGTTGACATTGCGGATGGGACGTGGTCATACTTCGTTGTGGTGCGAAGAACAATTGATAATTTAAAAAAATATATATAGCTCTGCCCGCGACATCCTCCGCGTGAAATTTCTTGTTCCCCCGACCCACCCCGTGCATCGCATCACCTGCCCGCGCTATCAATTCGTTTTCGCTTAGAGTTCTTTCCGACTTTTTTTTGGCTCCCACGGGTTCTAGCGTGATGTTCAATAGCCTATAGCCGTCCTCAATAATTAGGTTATCAAATGCAAAAAGATTTTATCAAGTAGTTCTAAGGATTATTTGATGGATTTAAGGATTTCATTATTTAGTTCCAGAGATTACCCCCTACCCACAAACAATCAAATTTTACCTCTTTATTATAATTATTATTAGTATAGATAAAACATGACTACCATCTCTTCGAATGTGACCAATTAGGGTGTTAGTTCAATGAAAATCGAGCTCACTAGAATATACCAGAACCTTCTTTCCAGTATTTATTGACTCGATTCTAAATAACAGTGACATGTGGTGACGAGAGGCGATCGGCAGCGGCGGCGACCTCTCACGCCCGGCCCTGGTTCAAGCCATGGTCCGGGGCGAGGAGGAGTGGGAGGTAGTCGCCTCCTTCTGCGAAGCAGTCATGCTAGCGAAGGAGGTGGCGGGACGGGAGAGGGAGAGAGTCTCCCGTCCAAGCCGCCGCGGTGGACGCTCCGGGCGTCGGGAGCCGCGTGACGACTCCCGGCCACCGTAGGCGCGGGCCTGCGGGCGGTGAGTAATGGGTAGCTCACCGTCCGATCAGGACGTGCTGGACGGCGCGTACGTGTTCCACGCGCGCCTCAAAGGGATGTCAGCATCGAAGAGGGGGCCCACTAGGGCCCAAGCCTGCCGGGAAAGCGGGATCATCCAAAAGGGGTACCGCTGGCCCGGAACATAAAGGGCCAAGGAAGGAACACGGGTGGGTTATAGTCAGTAAGAGTCTGACACTCCCTTCCGCTCCACCCAGAGCGGGAGGGGTCATTTGATGATATCCCATCCACAAAAAAAAAAAAAAAAGGATAATAATTGATGAGACGGTGTGCTTTATGTATGATAAAGCTGGTAGGTAGCTGGTGGCTCGTAGCTAATTAAAAACAGCTGCACGGCTCGATCGATCAGGTTACGCTACGCTTGCCGCGGTCGATCCGTGGATGGGTGCCCCAAGACCATTCCGTGCCTCGGAAAGCACGTTAAGCTGTTGGTCCCGGCTGTCATTTGTAGATCTTTGACAGTCGTTACAGGTCGTCAGAAGCCCAGTAGTCTGACAACCAGTCTTACCAAGAGGTAAAGTGTTATCTAGTACCTGGGTTCTGGAGGTCAGATAGGCAGTCGCTCCATGTAAAATACTGGTATTCAGCTGCATCCGGTTGGATTGGAAGGCAACCCAAAAACTGTTTGGAAACGACTAGGCAGATCATGATGATTAAAGCTGGTAGCTAGCATTACCTATATTTTGGGAGACTTAAAATTAACTCAGTGATCTCACCTTTATTGATAAGAATGTAAGATGTAATGCAGATGTGGTGGCTGCAGATGACACGAGTATTGACTTGATATAATTATGACAAAATGAAAAATGTGATTTAAAATGTTTTATTTTTGATTCTGTAAGCGAGCCCTGCCCTTATATTCCACAGCATCATTGCCACTAAGTATTACACGAATAATGCTTTAAACAATTTTAAACTTATTTTTAAGTTGTGAACAATTTACAACTTTTAAAGCCGTCCCCAACCTTGCCGGCAAATCTAGATAATTTAAAAATATCGGCGTAAAAAATGTGTCAATAACAATAAACCATCACTATAGTCGTTTACTTTACATTTAGATGCTCATTATACCTACTTGTCAACGAGCATATTATGCTGTTCTGACCTCTGGGGACAATCACTTCGTACAATCACTGGTTAATACTCGAAAAACATAAATTCTTGTTAAAAGAAAGAGAGGAGATTGATCTGACAATCTGATATGACGCGTTTTCTGAAATATTTTGGAGGAAGGCTGCTTTCGTTTTAAGATCAATAAAAGTTTGATGCACCTATAATAATAATAATATGAGACAACATCCACACAAGGTCTTCAGGTCCCGAACTAGGCAGAGCCTGTACTACGGTAACCTGATGACTGATATACATACTTATATACATGTACTATCGAGGAAGTTCATATCTAAGCAGTTTTAGAACAAAATCCCGTGAACACGATGACCGCATCTGTTTTACGTTACATCTGTTAGCGCCCGAGCGCTACAGGGAAAAATAGTCCTAAAGGTGCATGGATATGAACTTCCTCGATAGTACACACCCAGACACAGGTCAAACAGACATGTTCATGCACACAAATGTTTGACTTGTCCGGGGATCGAACCCGGGACCAGCGGCTCAGAAGTCAGGGTTGCTACCAACTGCACCAACAGGTCAGTCAAAATAAAATATGGTTTTTAATTGCTAACCTACAAATCAGAACACTATGATGACATCTAGCCAATTTCAACGATAGCTTTATTTGGCTTCCGTTATACTACAATATATGTCACAGCTGCAGCCGTCCAAATAACTTTATTTGAGTCGCAATGTGTAAGGCCTATCGTCCACGATGTTAGGCCGAAGTCGTTAACGTGTAACAAACTCGATCTATTTGTTATTTGAGTTTGTTACTTTGAGTAGCTTCGTGGATGACGGCCTAAAAGTTTTGTAAAAACCTACATAGTACATAAACCCACTTACTTAACCAAATAAAGTTAGTCAGGTCCATTGATTTCCTTTCCTTATATGTCACATTCACTCATTAGTAAACGAACAGGTATTTCCTTAAACCAAATTAGCAGGTGATCTTCTGCTGTGTGCTCTACATTACCTAATTAATGGTTTACCTACAAATTGCTAAATCGTTTCATTACCATTATTGAGAAATCTATGTGGGCAATTGATAGATAAATAGATAAATAATTTATTTAGTGCACACAAAAGAAACAGCACAGCACACAAAATCACAATGAACAAAGAAAGTACAAAGTGCCAAAATACAAAATTATAAAGATATAAAGTGACACTATGTCTATGAAATATTTTAATTCAATCATAGAATATTAAAGTGCACTGTGCATCTCATGGTTGTACCAAATGGGAGTCCAACTTAGCACGGTTGTGTCAGGCAAATATACCTGAATTGCATGTTGCTATGATCACTTGAAGACTTTATTTAATTGTGATCAAAGTAAACAATAAACGACAAAACTTCATTTCAATATGATTAATTTACTCACCGTACCAAATATATAATATATATTTGGTACGGTGAGTAAATTAATAATTTTTATATATATATTATATATATAAAAATGAAGCCCTATTTCCTTTGGTCACGCCGCGCCATAACTTGAGAACGACTTTACAAATTTCATTCATCTTTTTTTCCAAGTTTTCTAATACTTTGTAGTAGGTTCTTAAGGAAAAAAAAGTGAGAAAAGGCACGGTTGGTGCAGTGGTTATGCGATTGACTGCTGCGTTGCGTATCACGCGTTCGATTCCCGCACGGAACAAATATTTGTGTATGTCAGTTTAAGTATTTTGTAAACGCACCCACGATACAGGAGAAAATTCTAGTGTGGAAGCAAAGTTTAAAAAAAAAATTGAAAACATAACGCCTATTTTAACATCGACGTGAATTTAGCAGGCAGCTGTTTTATTTTATTTTTGGATAAATATGAATTTAATACTTAATATTTGTTTTATTATACAGGGTGGGCCAATAATTTTTGCACTTTTAAAACATGAATAGAAATAAAACTACAACTGTTATTTTGTTGATTATATATTTAACGTTTTGAAAATTTAATGAAATTTAGTTTTTAAAAATGACATCGTCGAGATGTGCACCGTCTCGTCGTTGGCACTCTAGCAATCGACTACGCAAACTTTGGAAAACTCGCTGACACATGCTGCGGGGGATCGCGGCTATCTCGTCGTGGATGTTTTGTTTTAATTGGGATATATTCGTCGGTTTATTAAGGTAGACTCGACTTTTCAGGTATCCCCATAAGAAAAAATCGCATGGTGTAAGATCCGGGCTTCTCGGAGGCCATGGAAAAAATTGTTTAACACAAAAAGCACGCTGTTGTCCCGTGAAGCGCTCCATCGTGACTAAAATTGCATGTAGCGACGCATAGTTTCCCGCCACCCGCGCACCCCTCCTTCCAACGGTATTCGAGAAATTTAGTGTTGCTATTTGCAAAAATTATTGGCCCACCCTGTATATTCCAGTTCCAATTGAATATTCGTAGCCAAGACAGGAAAACGTCTGTCGGGTCATCTAGTATCATTATAATTCCCTCTAAATCCCATAAAACCGTATCAAAACGCCGATAAATTTTCTATTTTTTAATCGCCAAGAGGTGGCAAAGCAAGGTCCGTACTTCTTACCCTCATATAAGGTAAGGTAGCTCACGGGGAACTTTAATGGTCCCATTAGGACTGAAAAAGGCAATTATTGCCTCAGAAACAATTAGTGTACAGAAGAGTTAGCCACGCGGTTACTGACTCGCCAGTATTCTGGTTAAGGCGAGGGTTATAAAAAATGCAGACGGGTTAATTGATCGATGTATATAGTTGTGGGTATTAGGAATTTATAGGGTTAATATTGGACGTTTGTTGGTTTGGTAGTTGAGATTATGCATGAATAATTCGAATACAGTACAAAGAACAAATGGACAACGGACAGAAACGGATATAGATGTTTTTTGAAATTCTTTCCGCTTTCTTCAATGTTTGAGCAGAAAAATACGTCACTTTAGAATAAGAGTTCCAGACAAATGAAATGCACACGAGATTTTAAATTGTATATTTAGGTGGTTACGTACTATAAACTATTTGGTCACGTACCTCTCTACTGAGCGAGCTTTACCGAATAGGTACTTTGTAAGTGTGTATTTTTTTGTGCAGAATAAACAATTGTTCTTTCTATATATATTTTTTTTTATATTGCCGTAGTCATGAAGCACCTCTTGCGGCTGGTGGGACATTTGCTTGTACTATAGATAAATATAAGATAGAATACCAAGTCTTTATTATGTAGGTACATCATGTAAATGGCAGATAATGTAAACGCAACACAATGGGCGGTCTTATCGCTAAAAGCCGTTATAGACAACCTTTGGAGGAATAAAAGGAGAAGAAGAGACAATTCTGTTACTAGTCTATGGTGATCCATTCACATATTTTACTAATATCTCAAACCATCACTGATTCAAACAAAACCGCAGAACAGTACCCTTATAGAGACCACACATTAAAGGAATGAGATAAGGTGCTCCCATTCTCCATGCAAATCTTCCAGCAAAAAGTATATACAGGCAGAGCCAGGTAAAACTAAACACCTAGCCAATCAATTTGAAATGCAGATTCAACGAACATTCACATAAGGTATCAATATGATGTTTTTTTACACACAATTGAGTGCTAAAAGTTATTTTGCAACTCAACATATTGAGTCATGCCTGCATTTACTTACTGATTAATTAATTCGTTAAGTAATTACAGACTGGATTGAGAGACCTAAAGAGGAGAGCAAGGGAATAATCTGAGTTCGATCGCTGGTTGAAGCAGCGTTCTACTAGTTTGAACATGGTTGAAACTAATAGCTGCCCTGTCTTTTGTTGGATATGGGCTTTTGAGATAAACTTTTAAAGGAAAATTGCTTTTATAAGCACTGCAGATGGCTTGGTGATTGTAGTTTCTTGTTATTAGAAGACAGGTGACCGATACTGGACAAATGCACATGCTCTTTGTTGTTTACCTTCAGACAGTTGACGTAATATTTTTTGTGTGCAAGATGGATCTACAAACCGTCTACCAAGAATAGTTATATTGCTGTGGCTTTATCCCCGTTACGATCGTTGAGAGGACCATGTAGCAGTGAATGTTTATGGACCCAAGGACCAGGTTTTTTAAGGGTTCCATAGTTAAATGACAAAAACAGAATCCTTATAATTTCGCCATACCTGTCCGTCCGTTCGGATGTCACACAGCCATTGTACTCGGAGACTATTAGTATAACACTATCTTTATATATATAACACACACACACATTTCCTCACTTACTTCACCACTACATCATTCACACATCTTCTTCCATTACACCATTCATATTTACACACATGCCCACATCCATAACTCATAATCTTCTAACTCACCGACAAACCCTAGCACTCTCTAATGGTACTTACTGATACGAATTACACACAAATGTCCTAAGGTAATATTAGAATGACAATAGCTGAACACTATCCCCTGAGATACAGGTTCCCGCCTAGTTCAGGGGCTAGGGTCAATACTCTGTGCACCTTATTTTGATCACCTAAAAATGTTGAAATACCTACTTGTACACTTGTACCTAATTGTATAGCTGTAAGTTTAAATGGTGAGAAATAAACAATTTTATTATTATTATTATTATTATTATATATATATATTTTCTGTGCGTGTATATGTGACTGAACTCCTAAATGGCGGGACCGATTTTGATGAAATCGTTTGTGTGTGTTCAAGCGAATGAAGTTCGAGAATGATTTAGATTCAGAATTGGACCCGGTAGGTGGCCCTGCGTTCGGTCAGGGCTGCTGTCGGGACCGCTAGTATATATGAAAATGGAAAGAAAGCGTATTCTGTACACCGCTAAACAATGATGTGGTGAAATTGCATAAACTGATAATTCTACTGAAAAATCCTTAAACTGTTGGTGGATCTCACCCTTAACCACCCGATCAGCAAAAGTTCACAGAATTGTATTTGCCGATAGCATCTTAGATCGACGCCCTACCCACTACCTAGATACCACGGCTTGAAGATTGACATGAAATGGGGCAAAAGAGTCACTTTGCTTGCACGTGATTGACATTACGTGTTAATGGTGGCAAAGATTGTTTTAAACGGTTTGTTTACCCCCTTTTGGGGAGGTGGGGAGATATTTATATTGTTTCTTGTAACTTTGTTGCCTATTAATGTCTTGCTGTTTTGGTTGAAGTGGATATGTGTAAATTGGTTGCAGTTGATGGATGGACTGTGTGGGACCATTGGTTGAAGGCTTAACGGGGTTAATCGCTTAGAGACTGAATAGGAATCGCATTGACGAATGGAATAAGAGTCATAGTCGAAAGAATAGTACGTTACGTAATAGATACGGTTTCGAGGTTGGTAATAATTTGTTGATTGACAAAAAATCTGGATCAAAAAGTGTAGCAAGATAACTTTCGAAATAACCTTGTTAAGATTGCTAGTAAGCGATGCAATTAGGGGATAAGGCCTCGCTTATTCTTAGTTTCGGTACTGGTTTGTTATACAGCATGGCGCTTTAATGGCGACAGTAATTTAACACACGTATACGGTTTCGCGTTTTCGTTTTAAAACATATTTTAATTTCAATATACATTATAATTTATTGATTTATTTACAATTTTCTAAAATAGCATCTTGGAGCAACCTGTACTTAAAGAACTCTAGCGCAGAGGTTATTTGCCGGGGTAACCGATCATAACACTGCATGAATTAAATTAAAACGAATAACGTACAAAGAGTTGGCGAATTGAAGGAAAGAGAGAGCCCTATGTCCAGCGAGTGGCGCAAGCGATAGTTTTCAATTTATGAATTATATTATTTTAATATATTTTTTATGATTACTGGCCACTTTGTGTTAAATAAATTAATGTTGCCATTGTAGCGCCACATTATGTGCAATCTTATTTCATTCTGACCAATGCCAACTCATCATGCTCACACACTGACGTATTACTTGTTTAAATAATTTTTAAAATCGTATACTTTTACAATGTTTGAAATATGTGAGCACCTTGTATCTATCACATAATTAACTTATTTGTCATTGCTACATTTTTTAATTCTTTTTACCTATTGTGGTAGGGTAATTTTATTATAGGTGCATCGTCTTCACATATAATTATGATTATATATTTAAAGTATACAAACTATTGTAACATATTGTTCTGAGTTGAGCGGCAAGATTACTGACTAATGCGTGCACTGACTGGACAGGTCCGCTCAATCTGTACGGTTTTTCCTCAAAAGACCGTTTCGGACACCAATCTACATGGTCTTCACATGATCTGACCAAGATTATGTCTGGACTTTAAAAGAGACTGTGACCTCTGAGTTTGTTTCGGCCTTTCTTCTCAGAGTAGTCAGATAGGAAACGCCAAACTCATCTAGTTTTTAAAATATGATTGACGTGGAAAGTGTTTGACCAAACCTACTTACTGAAATAAAATCATTTATTATTTAACACATTTTAAAAGAGTAACGGTGGATATTCTTGCCCTTTCTTCTCCATACGGAACTACCTTTTGGAAGGGGCGACTAGAATCAATTCTATTTTAATATAAATGTTGACGTTCAAAGGTGCCTTGTATGTGCCTATTTGAAATAAATGCTTTGACTTTGACAACTCTGTCCTAGCAAACAAATTAGAGAGAAACAAATTCAATTTCATACTTTCTATTCAACTAAGTAATTAAAACGCCACCCACTCTCCAACCACACTTTTTTATATTGATACCGATATATATCCCTATACATCACTTAAAAGTAAATCACGAGCTGACATCCCAACATTATATTATACGGGAAGCGTTAACTAGATATATATTACCTACCGGTTTCTTTTCTTAATGAATTGTCGTCAGCACTTTAACCCATAAAACGCCCACAGTAACCTCTGATGGGGTACTAAATCAGCCTGATCACCTTTTAAGCTTAATGAGACAAAAGCATTATTCATATGATGCGATTTTTTTCACTGAACAAAATAACTTACACTGACTGAGCATTATCGGGCACTCTTATAGTCACAAAAGACTATAAATACAGACATCGACAACGTTACGTTTACACCTGAGTTGAGAAACTTTAAGCTTTAGTGTTGGAGAAATAAGATTGTATATGTGTGCGAAGTTAAGTTGGTGGTGAAAAAAAGTAGGAGACATTACTCCATTGTTGCTCCAACTAAATTATTGTCAAGTTAACATTCGATCCGTTACGTTAATCGAATACGATTTAAAATTTCGAGATTTCGATTTTTAAGGACGCCGTGTCGATCGCACGCTTTTTTTCTCTTTTGTCTGATTTTTCGCAAATTAACTGGGTGATTTAACCTTATTGGGTGGACTACAAAAAATAATGATTATCGTGAAATAATAGGCTTGTTTTTAAGCTAGTTAGTGGGTATTGTTTATTTATTGGATGTAAACTTATTTATCTATACTTCACGGTAGTATTTACGGCTCCTTGCAAACTTGATCACAAATTTCATTTATTTTTCCTTCCTCAAATTCAAAACATCTCAAGATTTTTAACTTTTCTTGAATTGTTTTCACAATTATAGCGGCTTTCCATGTAAAGTTTACGAGAACTCACCCGATATAAAATGGTTACTAGACATAAAGCAAAATAAGCTCACATATCTCATGCCCCTGACATTTTAAAGGCATCCTATTAGAAAATGTTTCTATATAATGTGAGTGGTATCTATCACATAAAACTTATTTGTCATTGTAACTTTTTATTATTCTTTTTACCTATTGTGGTATGGTAATTTTATTATAGTCTTCATATATAATTTGTATAATTATTGATGTATAAAAAACATTGTAACACATTTTAAAAGAGTAACGATGGAGTTTCTTGCCCATTCTTCTCCATACGAAACTACCTTTTGGAAGGGGCGACTAGTATCAATTCTATATGAATATAAATGTTGAAGTTCAAAAGTGCCTTTTATGTGCCTACTTGAAATAAAAAAGTCATTAGGTAATGTGGTACGTACTGCCCCATGCATTAGGAGTAACGTACCCTACTTCTGAACACATAATTGAAATAAAAAATATGGATCAATTTAAAAAAAAACTACGCGAATTTTTAGTTGCGAAATGCTACTATCATATTAATGACTATTTAAATGAAAGATGTTAGAGCCCTGCTACATCCGATTTATTATATTAGGGATAAACCAGTACTAGTTTCATGAATTATCAATAAATTATTTTGAATTAGATTTGTATTAGTTTTAAATCTGACTGTAATGTATCATTTTGAACTGACATTTTATTATTATTATACACATTTATTATTATTATTATACATTTTACTATTTTATTACTTTGACATTTTTCAAACATGGCATTTTCATTATTTGTAACTGCATTTAAAACTTTATTGATAAAATGACTAAACCTACCCAATAGATAAATTTGCACACCTAAATAGGTTATAATACAGTGTACCTACTATACTTTTTAACACCTTATAAACATGTATTATGCAAATAAATGATTTGAATTTGAAAATTTGAATTTGAATTTGAATCCTTATCAGGAGTAATGTATGGGGCAGTACACACACACACACACAAAAAGTGGTCCTTTGATCTTTTAGCCAGTTTTTCTAACCGATAACCGCAAAACATTACAACAAAATAAATAAGTGAACCCAGTGAACTAACGGTACTTATAGTACCATTGACAGTTAAGTGTGAAACTATGTCGTATAGTTCAAGTTAAGTGTTGCGGAAACATCAGTGTGAGGAAATGCGCATGCTCCGTGACCTTACATACGTTAGCATAGAAATTAGGTAACGTGTTACTTGAGTCTATGGTCTAGTGCTTTGAAAATTGATTTTTAGGTGCTATTCCACCAATTCGCACTAAGCGTTTCCAAATGTCCTTTGTTATGCGCACAGCAAAAGAGTGGAACTCTCAACCTGCGTCTGTTTCCGAACGCATACAACCCTAATCTCTTCAAAGTGAGAGTGAACAGGCTTCTTCTGGGTAAGCTCACTCCACCGTCGACTCTGTCTCTGTCACCACTGACCTAGACTAGAGTCAAGAGCATACCCAATTTAAATAAATAAAAATGTTATAAAGAGTTCGAGAGTTCGTCTCAAGATAGCAATTTATAGTGATATATAAATGTATATATTTTTTTTTTTTTTTTATGAAAAAAACGTGGCCCCACATTAGGAATTTCCCCTGTATCGTGGGTGCGTTTACGAACATTTAAACTTACACACACAAACAACCAGACCCGGAACAACTACTTGCAGGTCATACAAATATTTGTTCCGTGCGGGGATCGAACCCGCGACACCTAACGCAGTAGTCAATCGCTTAACCACTGCGCCAACCATGCCGTCAAATAGAATATTGTATCGTATTGAATAGAAAAAGATTCACGGCTCTTTCATGTTACACGTTTCTTAAGGGGACTACATGGTCTAAACGCAAGTTTTATAATGCCTAAAAGTATATGATCCACAGCAGTAAACAAAATCACAAAAATATATTATATTCTTCAGGATATATGCTAGTTAGATAGTGTGTTGAAAACATAATACATAGTAAGTTTTAAAAAAATAAAAAATAAATTGTCACGATAGAAAAAAGTCACGAAGATACGTCTTACGTTTTCACGATTAAAAACCATACTAATATTTATCCAATCATTCTGTTTATTTTTTTAGATTGTTCTTTAAGCAACAAATTAACGTGACAGTGTTTTAATATTTTTGTCCAATCAATAGGTGTTTTGTTAATAGAGAATTGCTTCATATTTTGCAATAAATTACCAGTGTGTCATCGCGCGTCTCTTTCTTTTCTATGCAGTCCGACAGTGACCACGCTTTAGCTGTTGTAAGCCCCTTAAGTCAACATAGATTATATGAATTTAGATATCACACTTATAACATTAAGTACATCATCTAATCACCTTCATCAATAAAAATGACGACCAATATGTGAGAGACGAGGGCATCTTTAATTATTTTTAAATGTTCAAAAATTAACCCGCAGGCTTTCAATGAGGCACAAAATTTAATTTGGTCCTTTTAAACCAATTAATTCATATGCCAATTATTCGGTTTAAAAAGTATAAAATATTTAACATGTCGGATAACTGTCGCCAAAGACAAGGTACAACATAATTACGAATGACGTACAAAAAAAAAGAAACATGGAAATTAAAAATGAATCGCTGTCATCACAGATGACCAATCAGATGCGTTTATTTTGCATAAAACCTAACTTACTTTTGCCCTCTAACAACTAAACTGTCACACAAATTTGAACCCTGTTTCCATTTAAATACAGAAGATTCAGAACGATTTTTATTTTACGAAACGTCAAACAAAGTTGTCACAGCATGTTCTACGTTCAAAAGGACCGCCATAATTTCTTTTGTTCCAATTTCAAAATTTCACGTCTGGTTTTATCTGAAACATGTGAACTGGAATGTCATCTTTTATTTGCATAAATTATTTTGTCTTTTTTGTTTATGCAAATGATTAATATTAACGGTTACTACTAATTATTTTTCAAAAATCATGATAGGTAACAAGTGCAAACAAATGCTTTCAACATATTCCTGACAATATGTTCTAGGCAATCGTATTTTCAACCTATGCTGCATAGCACCTCATTTTATTTCCAAAATAAGGCAATACAATTTGCCTTGCAAATCCTATTCAGCTAGACTATATTTACAAAAAATATCACAGTATCTCGGTTCTAAATAACATCATCATAAGTTTTCAAACAAATGGTTTAGTTACTCTCATTCTAACATTGCTGGCACCTTCAAAGCTCCGTGATTGTAACTGTAAAAAAAGAAATCAAACCTCGAATCTCGCCATAAATTCGGTGGTACGTTGACAGCTGTCATTATTGGCGGCGTACAACGAAAATTTCACTTAAAAACTTCATAATTTTAATACGATTCCGAAACGTGACTTTAGCACCTCACGTTCACATTTATAGGGTGCTCCGATAGTCAGTATTTTATTATGATTTTTTTATACTGAATCAACGAGCGTTATTAAACAATAATAAATTTAGGAATATCTGCCGTATTTTTGACAGAAGGTGTTTGAATCGGATAATGGTAAGTGTTGAATTCCGTTCATAAATAATTCCTATGCGTGATGGATGATATATTGACTTAATAATAACTAGAATCAAAAACGGATTTGGATTTTGATTGTGTACCCGAAAATCAAATAATTTTAAATGCATGCCACTTTTGACTTACTTTATTTTTCTAACTTCGCCATCAAATAAACATTTATGATAACCGTGTGATTTTTTTCAATTACAGTCTTTTTGGATTGAGCTAAATTAAATCACTTATTAGAAGGATCGTCGGCGTAACTTTAAAATGATTAGCCATTTAACTTAAAGTAAATTCGTTTCGGTTAGTTTAGCATGTTTTACTGTAACTTAACATTAAAAATGTGTAACTTCGACTTCATTAAACTAAAAAATAAATATTAATGCTTTCGATGGATTAATATAAGGCGGAATTTAAACACAGTCTTCCAATAAATTTTGACATAAACTCAGCTAAACCATCTTCTTTGGACAAAATCACAATGATTGCAGATTTTTTAAATATCGTACCTATTTCTCATCACAGCAAATCTAAACAGTAACACCCATTTTACCACCCCAAAAACCTCAACCTGTACATCTATCAACCCGCCGGACGCCGAAGCGTGGGTACCTAATTGAAACTAAAGGGGCGTTCATACCCAGCAATATAGTAATGAGCGCGATATGCAACGGGTCTGATAAAATAACACGTCATCATTGCACCGCGATACAGATTCGGGTGTAATGCCGGGAAAACAGTAGTGGTTGATTGGTGGGTTCTGTTTTGGCCTTGCATATTGATGCGGAATGGAAGTGAGAACAGTAGGTTAGTAGGTACATGTTATTTTTTGGGTTAACAATACCAATTCTTTGTTCCTTGCTATTTTGTTATTCATGCTAAAAATATTTTGCATTGAGGTACATAGATCCCATCCAATTTAGTTTTTAGTATTGTCCTATCGCCAGGCAAAAGGCTCTCTCTCTATTCTCACACTCTTCTGTCCAGCTATGGCGTGCCAGTCCTTTTGATAGCAGTCAACCTCGTAATGCCATCTTCAATTTGGTGTGACGCAGTGTGTCGGACACCAGGGCAGCGAGCACGGCCTCTGTGATAGGCTTGAGTCACGCATTTTATCACGGTTTTTGTTCCCAAACTGAAATGTGTGACTCAAGCCTATCACAGTTGGCCATGCTCGCCACGCTGGTTAGCTTTCATAACATTCTGTGCCTAGCTTTAAGCCTTTTGTAACATCTTTTTTACAATATGGAATGCAATAAATAAATGAAATGAAATAAATAAATAATTCATTAATTAATCAGCACTTAAAATTACCATTTACATTTAACTAGCACAACATCAAAGCGCCAAGTAGAACGAACCAACCTGATCGCCGCGCAGGACGGTCATCAAGGCTCATTAAGGTTAATATCAAATTTTGAATGAATATCGATTTAAATGTATCGATGAAAGTATCGAATCGTAACGATTATGTCCTTAAGGCCGCGGTTATGTAAGAAATTTACTTAATGACGCGTTTAAAATGTAATAAATTATTGCAAGCACGATTTTGGGGGCTTGGGCACGCCTTCTGAAAGTATTATGTTTCGTTTGAAATGTATGTATTTATACTTCCTATGTTATTCTAGATAAAATAAATATCTATGAAGATTGTAAATTTGCTTTCTAAAATTAATTTGTTTCTTAGTTATTGACTTAAAACGCGAAGCGGAGTAAGTAAAGATATGTAAAAATAATCTAAAATTATCTAAAATATTTTTTTTATTTATTTAAAGAGCTTAGATTATCTAAATCTAAAATATACAAGTATATTTTGCAGAAAAAATAATACTTATATATTATACATTAGCGAAATGTCAGTATTTTAATCGCAATCTCCTGACTTTGATTATAAGTAAGTTAAAACTTGTTCCCACAATAACAACTTAATTATCTCCTAAAAGAGGCTTCCTCTCTCCTACTCTTTTGCCGTGCCCTACAGGGTCCATAATGATCTAAATTATACAGTTACCACAAGTACGCATTATGGTAAAGCAATAAAGATATTGACTATTGAGTAGGTATATCAGTTGTTTACGGATGTTGTGGACTACAAACCACGGAATCATAATTATCTGGGAAAAGTTCAGGTTGAAATAACTTTATTATGTATTTGCTTTCGCCTTCTACTTAATAACTTCGGTTCTAACTATTTGCTCGCTAGATCACAACATCAAATTTTCTTCAGCTCATTTATAATTTTAATTTCAACAGCACGTCTTAAAATGACTGGTCCTTCGGGACACAAAAAGGACCACCCTCTATGACTCGAAACGTTTTATTTCTGCCAATTACGTTTTACAAATTTACAACCTACAATTCACACTTAAAACCTGGTCTTATAAACTAATTACACGCTTTATTTTACTACTATTATAAAATATAAAACTGTATCAATTAAATAAAATGCGGCGAGGTTTTAGTTACATGGCAAGTCGAGCATAGATACATGATTTATTTGAGTAGGTACTCCATTTCTAATTTAGCATAATATTGAAAGGTTAAGAATCTTATTTTCTTAGCACATAGTTTAGATTCCGTTACACTTGGAATTATTCTATAACCTTTTAAACAGTGTTTTAAAATCTCATTCTTAGAGTTGGGTTTCGATTGAATAGTAATAAAGAAGTATTTCTATTGTTTTAGTACAGGACAGATTAAGTTAAGCTGGTTACAGCTGGTTTATAGAGCGTGCTATCTTATCTGTGGGACAGTTCTGGTTTACGATGGTCATTTTGGGATGTTTTGATTGTGTTTTCTGATAGGTCAAGGGCAAGGTTATTCAGGTGAATGATTCAAGAACCAGTTATGTTGGTGCAAACAAAAATTCGTCCTGCCTAGCCTTTTACCAACTATGCCTTTTCGTTTATTTTATTTTTTGTGTACACATAGTAAAACAGATACATATACTATGTTGGGCTCGGCTTTCAGTCTAACCAGAGGCAGTTGAATACCAGTATTTTTCATGGAGCGACTGCCTATCTGACCTCCACAGCCCAGGTTCTGGGTAACATGATATCCCCTGGTAAGACTAGTTGGCAGACTTTTTGAGCTTCTGACTGCGCGTAACGACAGTCAAAGATCTACGAATGACAGCCTGGTACAGAAAGTCTCGATGTACATAAATTATGCGATGGATGGAAAAACGTTTTAACTTTAGGAAACCAATAACCATCATACCCTTCTTGTTTTAAAATTAAGACTTCTTAGCTTAGTTTAGTTAATTTACTTCGTCACATATATTTCAATAAGTACACCTAACTTTGCGTGTGCAAAGTCGTTTGTTTGAATGTTATCTTTTACACAGTACATACGTGATACCGTTTTGCATAAAACAATTAAAGCTTTGTATGGGTAAAATTATAAAATGTGGCTGTTTGGAAAATTACAAAAAAAAAACAAACGGACCAAAACAGTTCCAGAAACTAAAACATTATTTCTACGTTTCAGTATAAAACAACTAAACATTTTAATTGGTCTGATTAACATAATTTAACAAATTTCTCTTAGCAATTAACATTTAATGACGTCACGTGCCTTTACTGAATACTTTCTAAGTAGTAAAGTCATTGACGGATCTAAAACAGTTTTTTTATGATATCTTAACTAAGTATGTTCGATTTAATAACGAAAATATTTTTTTTTCACGGTTGCAATGTCTGATTTATGTATCATTGTATATTGTAGGTGCTGTGATGAACCATGAGCAGCTGTGTCCGCCGAAGAACACATGCGATGAGGACGGCTTCTTCAAGGTGGTGAGAAAGAAGAGGATGCCTACTTATCGCAACCAGTATGGCACGGCGCTGGCAGGAGCTAACATGCTGCTGCGTTCTGCAGTACCAGCGACGCTGCTATACGTGTCCCGTTTGCACCACTCTACGAAGACTCAGGACATCGTAGAGTACATACGGGTGACGAACAACTGGACCTTGAAGGTGGAGAAGTTGGAGGGGCGCCATGACACCAATTTCAAGTCGTTCGTATTTACTCTATACTCGTATTTAGTCACTATTTGATGACCTTCCTCAAGGAAGAGTTTTGGCCGAAAGTTGTGCTGTAGTGTAAACTCGACGCCGTCACTTCGTGTGCAGTAGTCTTTACGTTTAGATATGTATTCGTTTATAGTCATTGTTTTATGCTTATATATGTAAAAATAAAGGATTATTAGTATTATATTACAACTTTGAAAAAACTAACAATTTTATCCTTTAAGTATTTGATTTATTTTCATATCCTAGCGTAGGTAGATTCTGACGAATTGTATTTTGATATTATTTAAAAAGGCGTAAGGTTGCAAATATAATTATGCGTCTCAAAAGACCATAAAGTACTTCGAAAACAATTGAAAGACAGAAAGAAAGATATTTTATTTGGGACACGCACAGGCAAAAAAAAATGAAACAGCAAAAATATTTAAAAATATACGAACATTTAAAACTAACAAAATTAACATTCAAAATAACAAGAAAATATAAAATAAAAGGCCTGTGCGAGACCAAAAAGGCTCCTATCTCAGCATAATGCTGCAAATATTTAAAAATAAATACCACAGCGCTGCGGTATTCTGATAGGGCCCGCTGTGATGCCACGGACACACCTATTGACATCTATAAATCCCACTAGGGGAATATAAAAAAAAAATATATATATAATAATAGTAAATAAAATCCACAACAAAACACACAAATCCAGACTCCTCGCCGTTCGATAAGGACCCCAGGCTCGGGTTCCCAAATAACGGTAGGAGGGGTTCACATCGGCGTCGATTCGACGATGAAGTACCTGGGACTCGTCCTCGACAGCCGGTGGAACTTCGTGGAGCATTTCCGACGTTTGGCTCCCAGACAGGAAAGGGCCGGGGCTGCCTTAAAGCGGCTCCTGCCCAATCTAGGGGGGCCAAACGCCTCCTGCCGGAGGCTCTACGCGGGGGTCGTGCGGTCCATGGCCCTTTACGGGGCACCGGTGTGGGCGCGTTCCTTGAGGCGGCGGCCAGCCCGCTGGTTGAACGCGCCCCAAAGGGTCATGGCCACCCGGCTGGTCCGGGGATACCGTATGGTCTCCGGTGAGGCGGCGAGCCTCCTTGCCGGATTACCGCTATGGGATCTGGAGGCAAAAGTCCTCGCGCACATTTGGGAGTGGCGCGAGGAGGCGAAACGCCGGGGCGTAGCTCCGCCGCCGCGAGAAATCACGGTACAGCGGACAGAGCTCCGGCGGGATCTCAGGGCGGCATGGAGAGTGCGATTGTCGCAACCCAGCGCTGGAACGCCAGAATTGCGGCGATAAGTCCCCTCTTTGAGAAGTGGCTAGAGAGGCGCCACGACGTCCTCACCTTCCGCCTGACGCAGGTCCTCACCGGACACGGTTGTTTCGGGAGGTTCCTGTTCCGTATAAGGCGGGAGGAAACGCCCGGGTGTCACCATTGTGTGGATCGCCCGGAGGACACGATGGAGCATACGGTGGAGGTCTGCCCGGCTTGGGCGGACCACCGCCGTGTCCTCGTGGAGGCGATTGGCGGTGGCGATCTCTCGCGTCCGGCCTTGGTCCAGGCCATGGTACGGAGCGAGAGGGCTTGGGAAGCCGTCACCTCCTTCTGCGAAGCAGTAAAATTCGCGAAGGAGGAGGCGGAACGCGTGAGGGAGAGGCAAAATTTGCGCCCTCACGCCCCTAGCCGCCGCAGGAGACGCCCTGTAAACGTGTCGTTGTGACGCGTCGGGAATCGCAAGCCGATTCCCGGTCACCGTAGGCGCGGGCTTGCGAACGGCGAGCAATGGGCAGCTCGACGTTCGATAAGGACCAGGCCCGGGTCGACGGCGCGTTGTGTTCCATGCGCGCCTCAAAGAGATGTCAGCATCAATGACGGAGTCCACAAGGGCCGATGCCTGCCAGAGTTGCGGGAAAGTCCGAAAGGGATACCGTGACCCCTGGCACAGGCAACTGAAAGAACACGGGTGGGCTTGAGTCAGTAAGAGTCTGACACGTTCTCCCGCTCTGCCTAGAGCGGGAGAAGTTATTAGATGATTTCCCATCCTCAAAAAAAAAAGGGGAATACAAAAAGAAAATAATATATAATAATAGTAAATAAAAACCATAAATGAGTATGTACATGAGTCATCGACCCACGTCCGACGCTCCAACATCACTTGTCAATTAATAGACAAAAATATCGATTTCTTTAATTTGCTTATAAATTCTACCAACTATTGGAGCACATTTTATGACAAACAAAACCATGACTGGTTTTTACTTTAACGCTAGTGAAACAATTATTTATGTGAAAAGTTTATTTTTGATGCAAACAACCTTTAAACTAAACCACATATACGATACATAATTCATTGCAACATACTCATAAATAAATCAAACGGGAACCAGTGAAAACTCGTAAAAACTAGTAATAACCGCTTAGAACCGCTTTTTTCCGACCGCACGCGACTAAATGCAATAATTACATCATTTTAACCAGCTTTTATTACTAATTATGACACTCTAGTAATAGCACGTACTTGTGACGGTAATTACTGATTAAAATTATGCGGTAAAAGCGGTAGATTTCGCTGTTTTTTGCCGAGAAATATCTCTGATAAATTGTGACAAATTGTTTGTCGTGAGACGTAATTATAGTACTAAGGAATAATTTTGCGTAATGAGTTTTCTAATTGGATTAAGTTGTTGTTTATTCAACACGTGCTAGTTCGTGATGAAGCACGTGCGTGCTAACAGTAAACAGGAAACGAAAATGGTTCTCTTAGAACTATTTGTTTTTATGAGGTTCTCTAGAACCGTAATGTGACGCATAATTATTTTCCCCCAACTGTTTGTGTTTAATTTTTTTTTATGCATCACGTTGTAGTAAATAGTAGATGTATTTTCTGTTTTTCTCTAGTAGACTTAAAAAAAAAAAACAATAAATACAGGTGCCTCTCACGTGCCACAAAGTTCATGAAATTAATTGTAATTGAATGCTAACAGTCTTGTCCCGAAACTTTTATAGAAGACAGAGATGTAGAGTCGTTGGTTGAACATTTATTTTTTTCTCGTTCTCTTTTGTGCTATAGGGTAGTAATAACATACCTACCCCCCCCTTACTGCTGACAATTTCAAAAGTCGCCGATTTTGAAGTAGCCTTAATTAATTTTACTGAATTATTAACTTACTTATTACTTAATTATTTTTTAATGAATTAAGGCTACTTCAAGCTAACAGACTTAAACTAAAATTAATAATATGTACAGAATAAAATAAATAAAAAAGCCTTTTATTTCATGCACCGAAAACATTTTTACTTACATAATATATCGATATTCTAGAACATTGTAAGTGTAACTTTGTAATATGTACATATGTATATTATAGTGTTTCTACCCCAAACGGCTCGGAACATATAACTCCCAATATGATTGGAATATTATCGCCGTTTGAGGTTTTCCGCGCCTGCAGCAACCGCCCGCCGTACTAGGAAGATGGGATGGCGCAAGGGTGTCGACACATGTCGCATCAATGGTCTACCTAACTTCCAGGGCATAATGGTCATTCCGTCTGGTCTCTTCCCAACGTCGCGTGCCAAGCCGTTGGGTTCTAAAACAGCTGGCACCCCGGCGGGCGGTGACAAGAGCACGGCAGATAATGTCATTAATGCTGGCGTGCCGTGCTATCCGGCCTGCGCTCTTACTGCAAGATAGGCCATAGTGTCCGAGGCAGTCGACAGCTACTCCGCACTGGCAGCGATGAATTACTGCTTGAACTTAGATATCCATTAATTTAGCATAGTCACTAATAAAAGATCTGTAGGATCCTATTAGATAGAAGCCACTTATGGTACGTTTAGAAACAGTCACTTCCTGACCGTCATATTGAAAAGCTGAATATAAAACAAGCAAGTTCCATTAACCGCACCAGAAAATTAAATTCGATGAGTCTCAAGTATGAAATTGGCATTTATATCCATCATTTGCTTTGTCCATAACTTCTGCTTTAACTGAAAACCAGACATAACTTATATTCATAATAAATCACAAGATTTACAGTGGAGACTAAAAACGTCATGTTTATTAAAACTATCATTTTAGATTCAATTAAAATCTTATGATGGATCACCGAGCAGTAAATATCAAAATATCAGAGAAGCTTCCGGAATGCTCTATATAGTGATTGATGATACCAGAACACTATTTGATGATGAATGACTATGGAACTACCATTTGAGATTAGACGTTCTAACTGTGAGAGTAGGCTTAGGTTTCTTTTAATACATTCAGAAAGAAACCAGCCAGTATTTTGTAAAAATTTCACCGTAAAAAACTTAGGTGAAGCGAACTGTCATTCCACCTGATGCTAGGGATTGGCAGCTCACTCCATCTAAGTATTCACGTTGGGATTTTTATAGAATAGATCGGCAGTTGGGAATCGACCTCAACACTTTGCGCGAGGTCTGCATGAGCAGGCGCCATGATCAACACGTCATCGGCAAGCTGAGGCGCGGCGCGGCTGCGACACGGCTCGACACGATGACCACTCGCTTCTACGGACTCCACCGTGACGGACGATACTCTTAACTTAAATTATTAACTGTTTGTCCAGGAAAGTTTATATTGTAATTAAGAATGGCAATAAACCGTTGCCCCTAAAATACAGTCCACTATTTCATTGCTACCCACGCTAACATCGGCTGATGTTATTCTTGGGAAAACCTAACACATTCTTTATTAAATGGATTGAACTGTGTCTTAATTATAAGACTAGTAACTTAATTTATAAAACTTGCATCTTTAAAACTACACACATGAGTATCTACTTCGCTTCGTAACAATTGTTTTGAGTGGACTTAAAATAATTTCGTGTCAATGCATTGTTTGTTATACATTCAATGTGCGCTTTTATAATTTCTAATAACGTGACGATGTTATCGCGGTCAACGTCCATAAAGTGTAAGGAAATACGTGCAAATTGTAACGTTATCGTGGACGGATATATTTAAAAGCGTCTTTATATATTTCCATACGTTTTACTTCCCTGAACACAGGGATGTAAAATGTCAGTGTCGAGGACGTGGACAAAAAAAAAAGTTAGAAATTATAAAAGCGCACATAATCAGAAAAGGGTTATGGTGAGGATGCGTATCGATTATCAGATAAGATACTTGCTTATTGCTTATAAGTCCTTGTATGACAATAATATTTAATATTTATTGATTCTTCATGTCACCCGACTCTAAAGGCAAGGCAAGTCTCCCATTATGAGCACGCTCTATTTAAAAGTTAATTATTATATTTTTTTTCTTATTACGCCATCATTACGTACGAAGCTACCGTCAATTAAAAAGTAATAAAACCACGATTACGGCTCTATTTGCTTTTTTTATTGTGACTCAAATGAACCATAAATAATTACAGATTGGTATGACTGTTTGTGTATGATCATAATCAGATCATAGGTCCCCAGACTGTCTCTTATTTATTTATTAAAACTTTATGCACAAGTAAAAAATAATACTGTACAAAGGCGGACTTAATGCCTGAGGCATTTTCTACCAGTCAACCTTAGGGTGATGCAGAGATATACCATGGCAGGTGCAACATACGGGATAGATAGCTCGGAAATTACTATAAAATACAAGAATAAATACTACTACATAGATACTCTTGACTTATACTCGTAGAATATACTTTATTGTACACGGTTGGCGGAGTGGTTAAGCGATTGACTGCTGCGCTACGTATCGCGGGTTCGAATCCCGCACGGAATAAATATTTGTATGGCCTACAAGTAGTTGTTCCAGGTCTGGCTGTTTATGTATGTGACTTTAAATGTTTGTAAACGCACCCACAATACAGGAGAAATTCTTAGTGTGAAAAAAGAATTTAAAAAAAAATGCGTTGGTCTACCGGTCGCGAGCGCCACTGCTGCGCATGAGGTCCTGGGTTCGACTCCCGGGTCTGGCTAACTGTTAGTGAGTTTTTCTATCTGGCTAGCAGGCCTATTTTTTTTTTTGTGGGTGGGAAATCATCAAATAACTTCTCCCGCAGCGGGAGAAGTTATTTGACAGCCGCAGAGCGGCTCTGGGCAGAGCGGGAGGGCGTGTCAGACTCCTACTGACTAAAACCCACCCGTGTTCCTTCAGTTGCCTGTGCCAGGGGCCACGGTATCCCTCTCGGACTTTCCCGCAACCCTAGCAGGCATCGGCCCTAGCGGACCCCGTCATAGATGCTGACATCTCTTTGAGGCGCGCGTGGAACACAACGCAAACGCGTGGAGCAAAGCAGCATATGTACTGTTCAATTTATCGCATAAAGTTAGCAAAACTACTCTTCTCACAGCTTACCATGGCTTGGTGGCATCGATTTTAAGGTTCGGAGTAATATTCTGGGGCAACTGTAGCGAAAGGGAGGTGATATTCAAAGCCCAAAAACGTTGCATAAGATCAATGTCAAGTCTAATATCTACGGATAGCTGTGAGCCTGTGTAATATACAGGGTGTGGCGTAAGTAGTGGCTTTCCGTTCAGGATTCGATAAACCGGATAATTAACTAGGTATAACAATTAAAAAATTTAACCTTTTTTACCCAAGGGTTCCGAAAATATTTCCTTTTTGTCTTTTATTTATAAAACTTCTACCCTTTATTACAAATGTGTTTGTAGTTTCAACAAAAACCATTATTTTTTTCATTTTGATTTCTGTTAATTACTGCTGAATACTAGAGCTATCATGATAAATTATGATTTTTTATGTTAATTCAGCTCTTTTGAAGAAAAAGTTGGTTCTTCTCTAATTTTAACCCTAATTTTTAACACACCATCAAGTTCAAGAGCGATTTTTGTAAAAAAAACTTACTACTAAAATTGGTTAAAATTTTTAATTGTTATAGTTAATTATCTGGTTCATCGAATCCTGAACGGTGGACCACTACTTACGCCACACCCTGTATATATAATAATAATAGGTCTCTAAAAATACTAACCTTCCCGTCGCTGTACATAGTGGAAGTGTCCATTTTTGTTAGGTCGAATTTAAATTTATTTCTGTCACTTATCGACATTAGATCAAGGTCAGGCCCTGTAAGACTACAATACAAGTTCTTCCTAAATACAGAAAAATATAATACAGCACTATTAAGAAAAAATATAAGATCAATCATTTATAATAAAATTCCACATAATCTGAAAGAACACTCCACACGCATATTTAAAACTAAACTGACTGAATTACTATTACAAAAATGTTACTAAGAGCGTAAATGACTTCTTGAATGACAAAGATTTATAATTGTACCTTGACTTTTTTCTTGTAAATGACATTTAAAATACCTTTTTGCAATAATGTATAATTTGATCACATAAATAACATTATTTTTAATTTTTTAATGTTAGGAATATTTATGTGACAATTTATTTATGTGTATTAATTTTTGATATCTAGTTATTTTAATGTCAATGTAATGTTATCTAATGTTTTTGTATTGTATAAACATTGTATTCTTTAGGTACCATCTCAAACCTGTACCTACATTGTTAGCAAATACATATTTCTGAATCGGATTCTGATATATCTTGAAAAGTCTGATAAAATGATATATTTCTGTTAGAATGTTTGTACAATCACTGTTACGCGTCAATCATATTTTGAAAACTAGACGAAGTCAACGTTTCTTGTCCTGTAGTCTGAAAAGAAAGACCAAAATAAACTCAGAGGTCACAGTCTCTTATAAAGTCCAGACATAATCTTGGTCAGATCATGTAATGATGTAAGGACTATGTAGATTTGTGTCTGAAATGGTCTTTTGAAGAAAGAACCACACGAATTTGAGCGTACCTTTCCAATAGTGCAAGCATTTGATAGTAATCGTGTAGCTCAAATCAGAGCTTAAGGAGATTCAATCGAAGAACTTTGTGAAAGTCTGTGTTCTCTTGAACACAGACATTCACAGAGTTCTCCAACTATAAATAAATAAATAGTAAGTATAATAATACTATCCCTATTGTTGTCCCACTTCAGGGTAAAAGCCTCTTCTCATACAGAGCTGGCGCGAGCATTATAGTAAAGTACCTAAGATATTAGTATTTATTTATTTCTTTCTTATCCTTTGGCTATCACCAACGATGACCATCTTAGATGACCAACCTAATAAACATTCCACTCTTGTCTTTAATTCTACTTTTATCTGTATCAATAAGAACTATATCAGCAGCAATTGATACAAAAAGTAAGTACTTCTGTCGCGTAGTGCTTGCGAGGCAACCAATAGAGCTGGTTTTTAAAATACCTATAGCAAGGATAAAACAATTTCACCATACTAGATCACAGCTTTTTGAAATTGTTGCTAAACATTCTTAAATTTTTTGTAAATCCTTTTAAACCCTTAGGAAATCAGTGTTTCGACTAACGTTCTAACTCTAACTCAAACTTAAAGCATTTATTTAAAATAAAACAATTACAGGCACTTTTGAATTATCTAGGGGACGGTCAGTCAGAAAGATGAAGCTAGTTGCCCATTCCAAAGCGTAGTAGGTACCGTCAAACGGGGTGAATAGGGACGCAGGGGTGAATAGAAACGAAACTTTAAAGGGGATTTTAACCTTGAAATAATTTAGTTTGACCCCAACAAGAGCACTTAATCGTTAATTATATTACAATAAACACATTAAGAGTCCTTTTTGGCAATAAACTATATTATTTCAAGGTTAAAATCCCTTCTAAAGTTTCGTCTCTATTCACCCCTGCGTCCCTATTCACCCCGTATGGAGAAGAGCGGGTAAGAAACTCCATGGACACTCTTTTAAATCAAAATATTGTTACAAAAAAGTTGTTACATCATTCATGTTGAAATTATATATGTGAGAACGACGTAGAAAGACGTGCACGTTAAAAGCGTCCGTAATAAAAAACAAAAAAAAACAACTCAGGAATTAAAATAAGCCGTGGCGGCTAAGAGATGACCAGTGCCCACAAAGACTTATCGGTCGTCATCATGAGATTGTCCAGCTCTTGTAACCTGAACGCAAATTCCCGTAATTAAAAACGTTCAAAATCAAGTCGCGATCTCATCTCAGCGACAGTCAAATGTCAAAAATGTAGGTAAACGCTATACAATTTTTGACAGATTGAGAATGAGATTAGAATGCGAACGATCTTAAAAATACGGGAATTGCCCCTCAGAGAGCAAAAACAAGTGTCATACGATAGTCAGTCCTAAGTTGGGAACGAAGCAATGTAAAGTAGCCAAAAACAAATTCTTACACCGATAAAAACTATACTACTGACGTTTGAACTAGTTTTTGAGTCAGCGCAATTTATTAACGTTTTATGATTCCAACGATCAATATTAAGTTTTGTCGTACACTGCGGTACAAAGCCGTACACACACTTCCGTACATTACGCTTTTCACATGTTCTTAACATCGTCGCGCAAATTCGTAGACGATCGTAATCTCAACGCGATCCATTTTATTTCAATCACGAGTTCAAAGCATTCTCTTAGGCAATAATTCAGATAACTTCAATTTACTGCCAAAAATACAATTAAATGATTTCAAGGGGCTCGTGGCTAAAATCATACACGTTCACGTGTCATATTTCGGTTGTCAATGAATATCAGAGGGACAATTCCCGTATTTTTAAGACCGTTCGCATTCTAATCTCAGTCTCAATCTTTCAAAGTTACAATTAATTTACATACATTTTTGACAGGTTTTTGACATTGATTGTCGCTGAGATGAGATTGCGACTTGAATTTGAACGTTTTTAAGTACGAGAATTGGCCTACAGGTGACCGTCGTCACAAGTAAAATATCGGGGTTGCCCATAAATCACGAGCAGACTGGCAGACTGCTGTTTGTGTGTGAATCGCTGCTGAAAACTTTCCACATCGGTGTTGAGCTTGTAGCAGGGATTCTCATAACTATAAGACAGGGAAGGTTAAGTTTACTAACATAGTTGTTTAGAAATATTGTTACTAACATATTGAGTTCTTTGTCACTTGTTGGATAACTATAAATTAATTAATAAATTCAGCTGTGGTTAGTAGGTGGGCACCACTCCGTTGAAAATATGAATAGATATCAATTAAATACATCTGGTTATCTAACACTAATAGAGAAGGGATGGTGTGAACCGTTTGAACGAAACTTCGCGATCGACATTAGAATTCGCGACTTTCGTCTTCAAAAGTGTGTGCTTAGCTTTATGCTGCCCGTTTAGGTCCCAAGCAGGTTTTTACCCAGGTCTAATTGCTTATGCACCCGATATAACGTGCCTTCTGTATCGGGAGCATTACGTACGACCTAATGAATACTAATAAATGGGCTACGTTTTCGAAATAGTAAACAAATGGCGGCTTTAGTAGTGTCTAAGTTTATGTATTTGTTACAGTTTTGGTACTGGGTACCAAATATTTTTTTGTTTTTAGATAAGTCATATTTTTGGGACGGATTTAATATGCTTCTATGCTACAATAAAACATTTCTCAAAATTACTTCAAAAGCTGAAAAATTATAAAATAAAATAAATTTTATCTATGGACAGTGGACGAGCCATTGATCACAATTAAATTTCGGTTGTTTTTCGAATTCAAGTTCGGGCCATCCAAAAGAAACAACCAATAACAATAGATTGTTAGCGCCAGTGAGGTTTCACTATATTTTTCACTAATGAAATTATATATAATTACTTAATTAATCAATTATTTTAATTTAATTATTATGGATTTATGGATTACTTCTTCGGAGAGTAAAGTAATTACTTTACTCTCCGAAGAAGTAATCCATTCAACAGAAACAACACAACCACAACCTTCGCCTTCACAATTTTCCTCGATAATAACACATAAATTAATATCTGATCATTTTGAAGGACATCAACACGATCAGTGAACAACATACTTATAAAAATAATAAACATAAAAAATATGGGCTCATCATATTTATTATTCATAATAAATATCGGCTCATTATCACAATATTACAGTCCCTTTACAAAGGTCTGACGATGTAATCTTCCTGTTCCTTATAAGTCTGGGTTCCAACGGTACAAATTAGATATAGGTCAGTTTCAGTCAGCGGAGGGGCCTGATCTAGACTTTAACCTTTGAGCGATACAAAAGGATAGTGGATGGTACTGGCAGCTAAGAAATGGAACTGATATGACATCATAATTTTCCTTAAGCGAATATTATACTTACTTAATTTGAAAGCAGCCCGGAGGTAGGATTCGTGCCCGATTGATGGCAATAAGCTTGCATATATTACATGTTCAGCATTAGTGGCGAGGGGTGGGTGTACTAGGTCACCTGTCTTACCCTATATTATACGTTAATTTTAAAAGTGGAGTTTCAAAGTGGTTTTCCCATGTGACTTGACCTCCGGATCTCATAAAATACTGGCTGTAATTTTCTGCTGTCACCAGCTCAGTATAATCAACCACTGACAAAGAGTCATACTATATCGTTTTACCGTTGAAGTAGATTTTGCTTCTGAACGAATCCTGGGAACCTTGTTGAAACTGCAGTGATTGACGTGTGTGTATTATGTCTCTTCTAGGGATGAAACCAGTGGAAAAACTGAAAAAGTGCCTTACCACTATTACAGACTGTCTACTGGCTTCATTAGTCTTATCCTCTACTTCTCAGATCCTTGTGTCAGCCGTGAGAAATAGTACGTCCGTGGTCCGTCCCATCCAGTTTAGTGAATCGGGCGATATCGCTCAAACGCTTATGATCGTCGATCGGCCGATCGCTGATTTATTCTCAATCGCCGCGAATGTCTCACGAACCCCGTGATTCTATGGCACGACATTGTTTTTCGAGATTTAGTGCATTTTCTTGTAGGTACGGTTTTGTTTAATGTTTTTGGCCACCTTGGTCATGGGAGTCGATGCTTTACTCAATAATATTGTGTCCATAATTCTCTGTTGTCTCAAAATTTATACTATAAAGAGATAAACATTTTTGTTTGCCTTTTTGTAAGAGGAAGTACTGGCCCGATTACGATAATGCTTTCACTGTTAAAAAGCTATACTATTGCCGAATTGTATAGGATATATTTAATAATACAGTTGACTTCCACGCCAACGAAGTCGCTGGCAAAAAGTAGTGGTTGTTTTACAGGTATTCACAGATATGCGTAAAACTTTAGTCAACTTTCAGTACTCGTTTGGATCACACCATACAATTTAACTCCACTCATGTCGTGAAATCTTTCACAAATTAAAATGGTAACCACATCGTAGCAATAACAATTCCGAATACATTAATACCTTCTACAGCCAAACCCAATTTCAAAATGAAGCTATAAACTGAAGTACTACACTTGAAAACTTAACTCAATTTGTATAATGTACCCTACGTAACGATCCTGGACAATTATTAGTAACAATATCTTCGTTTACCAAAACCTATATGGGTTCGCGAGTGGTTATTTGGCCGAGAATAATGTCCCCTTAAATGTTACGGCTCCAGTTAACATTTATGACACTTAATTTTGTCGGATAATATGCGATACATCGGTAGCGTAATAATAAAATCGTGTAACGATACGCTTGGGGTGTGTTTGTGATTTTGGTAGAAGCGATGAGCGGGGTGGGTTAGGGAAGGCAGGCCGCTACAGTTCACGGACCCTTTTTACGAGCTATTTTCGCATATATAATTATCGAAGAAAAAAGCACTAACAGTCAGCATCAGTCTGCTTTGGAATTATTTCATTATTGGTTTCTTCAAATCTCTGTATAAACAAACACTATGTTTAGATATGGGGGCTTTCAGAGCGAACATTAAATTCCCTCTTTCCAACTCACCACAAAAGCTATCAGTACACAATTGGTGATTTATTCCAAAGTTCCTAACCTTAACACTCCTGATTCTATTATAGTTTCAATTCCTCTGTGCCATTATTGCTGAGCTCAGAGCTCTCTTTAACGGGCTTGCGGACGCCGAGTAATGGGTAGCTCGCCGTCCAATAAGGACCAGGCCCGGGTCGACGGCGCGTTGTGTTCCACGCGCGCCTCAAAGAGATGTCAGTACCAACGACGGGGTCCGCCAGGGCCGATGCCTGCCAGGGTTGCGGAAACGTCCGAAAGGGTAACCGTTGCCCCTGGCACAGGCAACTGAAGGAACATGGGTGGGTTATTGGGTACACCCGTCAGTAATAGACTGATACACCCTCCCGCTCCGCCCAGAGCGGGAGAAGTTATTTGATGACTTAACGTTTCTATGCTCTGTCTTTATTACATGCCTTGCTATAGTCCTCTTCTGTAAAACGCTACATCTTCCAAGCTGTGCCACACACCACAAGAAAAATATAAAATTTTATGCTCTCAACCGCGATCGGACTGGCCGTTTCAGTGCATTGTAAGGGTTATTGCTTAATTTCACTATCGTATCAATCTCGGGTGTCGTGTAAAGACCTCTTTATGTGGAGCGAATATGAGAAAACGTTTGTAAGGTAATGATATGGTCTCGGTTTATTTTTAACTGGTAATGTTCTGCCCTTTTGGAATTTATTAATGGCCAGAAAAGATTTTATTTTATATTTTAAATTAACATGTTTTGTCTAAACTTTATAAGGTCTATCTGTTCATACACTAAATCTCTTATGGGGTCATTGTACTCATCATTATGAACAACTTTTCCTATGGGACAAAAACTAAAATCGCGAAAAAAAAATCAGCTGGTCCCTACATTTTGACGAGATAAGCGAACATAATTTTAGGGAACTGCATATTTTTTTTTAATTCAGGGTAGGTCCCAATAGTAAAAGTTGTTCATAATGATGAGTACAATGACCCCTTAAGAGATTTAGTGTATGAGCAGATAGATCTTATATTATTATACTAAATACTATATTATAAAGAGGTAAAGTTTCTGAGGTTGTAGAGGGTAATCTCTGGATCTACAGAACCGATTTTGATTCTTTTTGCATTTGTTTGTCCAATTCTTGAGGAAGGTTATAGGCTATTTAACATCACGCTACGACCCTTAGGAGCCGAGCAAAGGATATCCAGAAAGAACGGTAAGCGATGCGATGTGACGGGGTGGGTCGGGGGGACAAGAAATTTCTCGCGGACGAAGTCTCGCCCAGATGCTAGTTATATATATTTCACGACATGGTGGCAGGCCCAGACGGAGATTGCGGGATGAGCTGGACTCCTTTAATAAAGATTGGTCGTTGGCAGCTCTGGACGGTGAGAGGTGGATAGAGAGTAGGGAGGCCTTTGTCCAGCAGTGGGGCATTAATGGCTAATAATTATTATTAATCAGAAAAAGATGCACAACCAGTGAATAAAGGTACTAAATTAAGTGACTAACTAACTATACAAATAAATACAAAAACAAAAGGACACTTAGGCGTCCAAGTATTCGTCCGCATCGCTGTCATCCGGAAACGTGCCCAGAAGATTGCCACGTTGAATGGCAATGCTAATTCTTTGGCCAAAGAACAACCCAGCCATCTGGTCACGTGAAGTGTCGACCAGTCGGCGAGAAAATAATAATTTATTATTATTTTATATTGCAATTCACAGAACGACTATGCTCATAGGTTTTTAGAGCAACCATTTTTTTTCGACCAAAATCCGTCTAAAACCGTCGATTGTTTAAAATGCAGTGGTACTTCGAATACATACTACATGTATACAAGCTGTGGTCAAAATTAAGGGTACAGACCATCAAACTGAACAACTTTCTCCATGGGACCAACATCGTAATCGCAAAAAATTATTATCTGTCCCATAGATAGATACCTACAGTAGGTATCTATCTATGGGACAGATAATAATTTTTTATTTATTCTATGTAGAGTAACTCTACATAGCTTTCTTTATTAGATACGTTGTCCCTATTTAATCTCAATTTATTCTCAATTTTTTTATTTTCTTTCTTAGATACCCTAATCAGTTTGATCGTTATTTTTAGAACTCAATCGTCAAGCCCCTGTGGCCTAATGGATAAGGCATCGGCCTCCTAAGCCGGGGATTGTGGGTTCGAGTCCCATCAGGGGTACTACGATACTATTTTGGCATTGCATTTTATTTTCATTGAAAGATTCTTAGTTATTATTTCCTGTATATATTCAATTCAAAATTTTATATTATTGTATAAATATTTTTTTAAACAAAAATCCCCTTCGTAACCATTATTATTATTATTAAGGCTTATGTTGAAATCTCTATTAGTTTCTCTGTCGCCGTGCCTGCCTGCGATCGCGAATTACGAGTTGTAGGTCGTAGGTTTGAACCCAGCCAGGCACTTTACTTTGTGTAAATGATTTCATCACCACTCTTCTCCACTCACTGTTTTGAGAACAGTGTCTCAAAACGATGAAGAAAGAGATCGCAAGAAAACCGGATGACCTAGACACAAAAACTCGAAGTCATGTGACATCCACCGACCCGCAATGGGTCCGCGTGGTTGATTATGTCCCACTCCCTCTCACAGAGTGTAAGCCTGGGTCCCAGCAGTGGTAACATTATTTATTTATTTTTTAGTACATGGAAGACTTACAGCTAAATAGGTAGATAATAGGTACAGGTCTACCTACTCCACAGGTATACTATGGCAAATGGGTCTCCCTTAACATTTCGAGGCCGACAGCCCATCTGGCTGCTGGCAATTCCAAGTACAAACATTAAATTAAAAATTCGTTTACGCACATATATTTATCATTCGATTTCATATCGTAAATCGCACCGAATCGAATTGGTACCAAAAACGAGTCGATTCAATCGAGACTTGATTGTGATATGTTATTGTTCGTAAGCATAATTTTCGGTGTCACTTTCATTGCAATAATTCTAGAGAATATTTTGGCAGTGGTTGAGCAACCTCCTTTAAATAATGTTTCAGGAAAGAACGTTGTGCAATGCTTGCTTGATTTGGTCTTCTTTGTTACGGGAGACCTCGAAAATATTGATATTACGTCTGTGGTGTCATTTCAAAGGATTTGTGGAGATGTAGTGGTCATATTAAAGAATGCCATAATAAGCGTGCTGCATTAGGGCAATATACTATACCTTTCATAAAGCTATAACGAATAGTTGGGTGTCTAAATGACAAGTGACACATATCAATCACTGGCACTGGGCCTGCGTAGTGGATTACGGCCCACTGGCTCTCACAGAGAGGAGGCCTGTGTCCCAGCAGTGGGAACATTATAGGCCGATTATATAATTATGTGTATGTTTTGTAGATATAGGTAGGTAAGCTTGTAGCGGTATCTAAATCGCCACATGCGAACTATCCTGCATCGCGCAAGCAGAGTTTACCGCGCAACTAGCATATATAGAACGTCCCGACATCTATCGTCGGGCAGTTGCCCACCAGACACGACAGCCGTCTGGTCGGAGGAACCTGCCTTTACCAGGAGATATGAGCGAACTTTACACCCTGTTCCTCATGCCTCTATAAGCTCATTACCACCGCCTGGACATGATCCCTAACAATCTGTTCACACAAATACATCATTCACGACGATTCGATATCATACTTTGGACAGATTCCAATGTTTTTGGACGAATCTGTTATTTTTCATGATTTGTAAGCGTGTGTATATGGTCGTAGGAGTTTATTCCATTTGTAAATGGCTGTGAGGCTCCTCTTCAATTATTGATGTGCACACGTATTCGTGATATGATAAATAATTGGATATTTACCACCGTGTTACTTATATTTATATATACTTACATACTTATAACAAAACAAAGCCAATTTGCATGTCTGTCTGTGTGACCACTTAGATCTTTTATACAATACAATGGATTCTAACGTGGTTTTCATCATCAATTAGAGCGCTTATTCTGAGTATTACGGTTTATAATATCCGGTCGTATGAACCCGCGCGCGAAAAAAAAAAGACTGGGCTGAATGCCAGATGCGTCACCGGCGCGGCGGGGCGCCGCTCGGCCGCCCGATAATGTAAACAAAGCATTTTTACGACTTGGGTTTATTTGAATGGTGCTAACACTTGTGTTTTTTGTTATGGTAAGGAACGGGGCTTTAAGATAGCGGAGTTTCGTTTGAAATAGGATAGTATTCATGTAATCAAATCGTTCGTTAGTATGACGCAACCATAAATCATAACTTTGTTTTCAAATAAATGGTTATAGTTCGAAAAAACGAGCGATGACCTATATTGTTTAAGGTTTTAAATACATTATGTGTATATACTTAACGCAAAACTAATAAAACCACATAGCATTAGTACAATATGTACTATTTACGAGCGCCCAAAGTTGAAAAAATTTGCCGACGGCAAAAAAATAACAATGGCCGCCAAGACAATGGAAACAAAATGTTGTTTTATAAATATAAATCTGATACGTAGAATAAAAATATTGGTACCTGTGGAAAGCTTATTTAATGCTTCAACTTTGTTATAAAAGTAGTGGTATTAGAATAACACACTGTACTAAAATAAGGATCTGAAAACACATACACGTAATAACAATAAACATGAATCGGTCAGCGCCGGTTGTGGAATAAAACCGAAATTACGTAATATTTTTTCACTCACCGATCTTGAAATCCTGCAGTAATTCACTTCACTATAATATTTATCACATACTTAAACAGGCCATAGCACTTAAAACACTTGAAAACCCACTTAAAACACAAATTATTTATCACGTAAACAACACACGCGCGAGTCGTACGCCACTGACAAGACGTCATATTTTTTTAATTATTTGATTTTTTTGGTTGAAAGCTTGTAGTGTTGTCATACATCCTAGTACGCGGCACAGAGTCAAGAAATCAACTAAATACACGGAATGTGTGTGTCCGACCTTATAGTAAAGCAATAAAGGTTGAAATAAAATAAAATAAAATTAAATTTAAAGGGAACTCGCGTTCACTCGTTCGTTAAACTTAATTGTTGGAGGGGGGCCGACGTGACCAGAGTACGTTCAAGCGGAAAGCTACAGAAATCTCGATGTTTTGATAAATGTTGTCATTGCACCCGTGCGAAACATGGGCGGGTCGCTAGTATGTAAGAATGTATGTTACTTCAAACCTTGGCTAATCCTCTACTAAACTAAATCAGAGCCACTTCCGTTACATATACGGGTTCCGTTTATGTTTATTTGTCCGCCAAGCTCTTAAAGTATCACCATTAACATATTTTGTCACGTTTTCTCGGTACGTCACGCCAGTTATGCCTTACTAGGTAAACGGAACTACAGGTGCTGTCAATATGTATTTACTGGTAAATAAATTTATGCTACATGCTGGTTAAATGCTTATTTTGTTAACATTGTGAGTTATAACCTTAATATATATGAAGTTTATTTTTATAAACGAATGCAATGAAGTGTCAAGTCACACAGTTATTTATATTTGTAATAACAAAAAAATGTCTTTAGTAACTCCAGAAGAAATTACAATAGTTTAAATCTAAAATACCAAAACACTAAAAATATCATACCTTTACAAAGCAAACAGCTGACATATTTTTCTCTCAACATTTTACCCTAAACTTGGGCAAAAAGCAAAAGCTTACTGAATCTAGTAGAATATTACCATTCTGAGATCAGTAATGCGATTAATATTTTTTATCGTGCTCCATTTATTTACCGTGTATGTAGAACGATCAATTTACTTTGATCACGTAGAAAACTAAATGGGAGTGAGACAATTCTCACCTTTATTTTATTCGCATGATAAATTCTTGGCGTTAAGGTAAAGTTGACCAGGAAAACAATATGAAAATCTACTCTCCCATCAAACTCAAGCATTTATTTCAAATAAACCAATTACAGGCACTTTCAAGTAGTTTGTAAGTCGAAAAGATGAAGCTAGTTGCCCATTCCAAAGCGTAGTAGATACCTATGGAGAAGAACGGGCAAGAAACTCCATGGACACTCCTTTAAATCGTCTCCCGTGATATTAAAGTAATGATTAAAGATACCTTTTTTTATATTTTTTTAATTCTGATACTTGAAAGACAAAGTTGAATATAATTGGCAAAATAGTGCTCATACCCCGGTTTTTCAAAATGAAGTAGGTATTTAATTTAACCTGTTGGCAGCTCTTATATAAGTAGAAGCAGATTGACTAACATGGACTATTAAACACAGGACTTCGAGCTTAAATGTTAATCAAATTAAATCTAATTAAAATCTGTATTTCGAGTGAAGACTCATATAGGGTTAGTAACAATGTCCTTAAAACTAATTATAAGAAAAAATAGCAGTAAATTACATATGGATAGTCCACTCTATCAGCAATCATTTTCAGAACCCTGTTTGGGCTGGTAATGACTCGAGCCATCATTGATGCTGCTGATCTAAGTTTGTAGGTAAAGTAACTTACTGCGCGGCGAGCACGGCCTACTATGATACGCTTGAGTCAAACATTTTTATCACAGTTTGGGAGCAAAAACCTTGATCAAATGCGTGACTCAAGCCTTTAACAGAGGCTGAACAATGCTCTACAGATCTACATAAAATAAATATACGCCGGCGTATCCCCAAGATCTGGACTTTGACTAACAAACTTGTACATACAGCATCTAAAGAATATTTTGTGATTCTCAAATCTCTGAAACTACCCCTTAACTGACGTGAAGTATTGCGCCCTATATATATCGCTATAAGGTGGTTAATTACAAGGAAATACCCGACACTTATTAGTTTAGAGGCCATTTCTCACCTTGCTCAGAAACCGACATTTTTACTAGAGAATTTACGTATAAAAACGTTATTTAGAATTGTACGTGGAGTTACGAAAGTGTGGAAGAAAATATATAATGGTTGGTAAGTATGGATATTTTGTGGTAAATATTTCTAGTGACTATTTAATTTTTTTATATATTTATGTATACACAGTAACAAAACTTTTTTACAAAAAAAAAATAACCGCCTTCCAAAAAAAACACTACTATGTGAAAAATAACTTTAATTTCGGAAGTCGGTGGCCAAAACTAAAATACAGATTCAAAGACACCGACTTCCGAAATTAAAGTAATTTTTCACTTTTTAGTTATAGTATGTACGTAAGGTAAGTAAGTATGTATCTACCTACCCCCCACCAACTCGATTTTTTTTTTGTAAATTTTTTAAAAATCTATTTCGATATAATTTAAATGGGACCACCTGGGAAGTAATATATACCCTTTGAAACAAATAAAGAATTTTCCAAATCAGTACAGGCGTATTCGGGTAATCGGTTCCGATAAGGATGCGACTGTTTTTTTGAGTGTTCAGGTCCGTGTGAATTTAATCTGAATACTATCCAACACGAACGAGAGTAGTGGTGGCCCAGTGGTATCGGCCCCGATTTACGAGTAGTAGGTTGTGAGTTCGAACCCAGGCAGGCACATTACTGTGTGTATTTAATTTCATTACCATTGCTCTCAAAACGGTGAAGAAAAACATCGTGAGGAAACCAGCATGTCTTAGAACGAAAATTCGAAGACACGTGCCATCTACCAACCCGCACTGGGCCCGCATGGTGGAGTACAGCCCACTCCTACTCACCGAGAGGAGGCCTGTGTCCCAGCAGTGGGAACATTATAGGCTGATTATGATGTTATGATTATGCCATAAATGCAAAACTGGAAAAAAATCACTAACAAATGTTTTTCATGAGGTTAGGCAGACGCTACATCACGGTGGAGCATACGGTGGGGGCCTGCCCTGCATGGGCGGAGCACCGCCGTGTCCTCGTAGAGGCGATCGGCAGCGGCGGCGACCTCTCACGCCCGGCCTTGGTTCAAGCCATGGTCCGGGGCGAGGGGGAGTGGGAGGCAGTCGCCTCCTTCTGCGAAGCAGTCATGCTAGCGAAGGAGGTGGCGGGACGGGAGAGGGAGAGAGTCTCCCGTCCAAGCCGCCGCGGTGGACGCTCCGGGCGGCGGGAGCCGCGTGACGACTCCCGGCCACCGTAGGCGCGGGCCTGCGGGCGGTGAGTAATGGGTAGCTCACCGTCCGATCAGGATCAGGCCCGTGCCGGACGGCGCGTACGTGTTCCACGCGCGCCTCAAAGAGATGTCAGCATCGAAGAGGGGGCCCACTAGGGCCCAAGCCTGCCGGGAAAGCGGGATCATCCATAAGGGGTACCGCTGACCCGGAACATAAAGGGCCAAGGAAGGAACACGGGTGGGTTTTAGTCAGTAAGAGTCTGACACTCCCTTCCGCTCCACCCAGAGCGGGAGGGGTCATTTGATGATTTCCCATCCTCAAAAAAAAAAAAAAAGGCAGACGCTACATTGATATGCCATGTGCTACGATTCTTTTACTCTTTTTGCGTCGTCCACGTTCATCTGCGGGATAATTGTGTAACAGTAACAATAGAAATGGCTTTCATTTTGACACTTCAACAACATTCATTGCGTTATTTACGTTGTTGAGTAGACAACATTTTGAACATATGAACCAATGGATTAACAATATTCTTCAAAATAATTCAGATTGTGATAGTCTGTTACGCAATGAGGGTGCTGGTCATTACTACGTTGCCAGTTCTCCCAATCTTTCAATAATGATCTACATTGTATCCCAGTTAATACCTTACGAAGGCAGTAACAAAATACAGGTCCACGCCTCATCTCAGGCAACAACGAGTTGCCATATTATAAAGAGATCAAGAGCGTCGTAATTAAATCAGTTAGGAAGCGTGACTGTGCGTTCTGCGGTGTCTTGGAAGAGTTTTTGTGGCGTTCTTTTTAGACATCCAATCATTATTGGGTTATTGAGATGTAAGTACTGGTAGGTAGGTAGGTATAGATGGGAGATTGGACGTGTTTTATTTTGTAGATTTGTTTGGATTATAAGTCACAGTATTTGATCGTTACTTTGTCAAAATCACACAATACATTGAAATGTTAATGCATTTAAAGCACCAACATTATCATTTTTGTATTGAAAGAATAATTAAATGTGTACTAAATTCTTGATGAGTTTACCAAACAAGGTAGGTACCAATCTTTCCATGCCTATCTAAGACATGTCCTTTCATGTTTTTTCTATGTTTTATAACTCAAAAGGAGCTAAAAAGGATGTATACATTTCTTGACTGTTCCTCACTGGTAACTGAAACCAAATGTAGACCCACCTTAGTGTGTATATAGAACTGTACCGTCTTATTACAAAACACGATCTAACTTCAGCCCGAGCCTAAATCATCGAGCCAGTTTTTCTATTTCGAACTATAAGTCGACTTCAGTAAAGTTCTTAATACAAAATTGACAACCTAAGAACGGACTAAGTTGTCAGTTTTGTAAAAGGAACTGTATTTCGATTTCTGTTAGGTTCTTATTTCAAAAACAGGCTCGATGGTTTAAACTTTGTCAAAAGAAGAACCTTGTTTTGTAATAAGACCGATAGAGTTTAAAGATATTCACGAAATATTTAATAAAATATTGATTTCAAAGCTCACACGACCACTGAACAAACCCACGTCAAAATGATAGTTGATTACAGAGAAGACTCAGTATCTATTATATTAGAGCAATCTAGTTCATTTCTAGATGACTGATCTAATCGAGTCAAAGGCCAGACTGGAGCGTAATAACCGGTAATCAATTATTATCGTTATGTAATTTGTTATTGTTGTATGTGAATTTATGGGGTTGTCTGTCCGTACTTTACAGAAATTGAGTTAGAACATTTAAATTATATATTATGATAAATGATTTTATTTCTGTAAGTAGGTTTCTACAAACACTTTTACACGTCAATCGTATTTTAAAAACTTTATGAGGTCGGCGTTTCCTATCTGACTACTCTGAGAAGAAAAGCCGAAACGAACTCAGAGGTCACAGTCTCTTTTAAAGTCCAGACAAAATCTTGGTCCGATCATGTGAAGGCTGTGTAGATCGGTGTCTGAAATGCTCTTTTGAGGAAAGAACCACACAGATTTAGTGGACTTGTCCAGTCAGTGCACGCAATTGTCACCAATCGGGCAGCTCAAGTCAGAACTTAAGGAGCTCAACGATTCGACGAACAATACCAAAGAAAGGACATTTGAGTAGGTTTTGGAACCTAGGTATACTTAAAACAGGGTGGTATCAACGACGCGCAAACTGCAACCATGTAGGTACATCATCCCACTTGTTTCTAGACCCTTAAGATTAAAAATTGAATGTCGCTTATAAAAAAAATCTGCTGTTTCATAGAAAAATGCAATACCTACGCGGTCAACATGTATGGAACAGCGTTTTTTTTTTTAAATAACCGATTAAAAATTTCAATGCAGCAGATCAGTCAGTCATAATCATGCACTGAACCCAGGCTCTAACGGGTTGCGCGCCGATGTCCCTGCCACCAATATATAGGATTGTTTAACCCCGTTAAAAAAAAGCGAGACTTTTTTAATATTTTTAATGCTCTACTGTCCGTCCGATTAAGGACTCTCGTCTAATTCTGTCCGTAGTAATCTACTTAATTCTCCTACTCCTTTTAATCCATCCAAAGGTTGTTTGTAAAAGATCGCTTTTAGCGATAAGACCGCCCATTGTGTCACCCTATGTAAAATGTCTACATTTATATCTGTAATTTTTTGGTGTAGGTACATAATAAAGAGTATTCTATTCTGATTCGCTGGCTAGCTCATCGCATCAGTCATCACTACGGCGCACAGGCATGAAGATATTTCATTAATTTATTATCTATTTATTTATTCATCCAGTAGTTCACATACATTTTATATATTTAAGTTGGTGCCAACATAAACTCATTAGAGTTTTACCGTGCACCATAGTCATCGACTAATGTAATGTGAACAACTAAGGGTTTATTTTCCAATAGTCTGACAGCTTTTGCATAGAATATATGTCAAATTGTCAGATTTATTCTTCAGATAACAGTTATCTGACTATTGAAAAACCAGCCCCTAAAGAAGGTATTTGGTTAAAAAACATAACAAGTTAAATTAAAACGGTGGTGTACGCGGAATAGTAACAGTTATCTTTTACTAACGAGCGATGATTTGATGATGACAATGATGAAAGAAGAATCGGTTAGTAAAATGTTGTCAGGATATCTTCATTATGATTTGCACTCGCAATCTAATTCGCGAAGACTTTAGTTCCTATTGTTTATTTTTATTTATTTTTACTTCTACGGTTATGCACCAGCCGAAGTGACCTTGAAGTGAGTTGTCAATAGTGTCAATCCCTAGCATCAGATGGAATGATAGCTCACTTCACCTTAGTTATCACGGTGAGATTGTTACAGAATCGACCGGTTGTTGGTCGTTTAAAAATAAATTAGTTAGTTAAAACTGGAATCAAAACCTTGTTCGGTATTCCTAATTTTATCCACAAGCATCGCCAGTAACCTATCTTAGTATCCAACAAAATGTGCATCAAACAAAAATAAATGATTACATTCTCATGGGAACGTGCATTATACTCGAGTTAATGCAAAAAGCTGTGCAAATTGAATGAACCGACATTAATATTAACGACAGATACAGTTCGCGGGGTGAGCAGACAGCCAGCTCTTGTAATCAATCAAATGTAGGTGTATTAAACTGTTAATGTTAGGAATAATGACAGAAATGCAATTTAGACAGGAACTAGAAATCTTGGTGACACTTTCGTCTTTTCTTGAATTATTTCATCGGACTCAATAGGATCAAGACTATACCCAATTATCTTTAGCTTGCTTTTACACAAAACATTACAAAGTATATTCAAGTGCAATCATTTAGGTATATGGTTATGATTCGATTAATTTTCAAACACATAATTTAAACAAAACCATAATAACTAACTGCAGTTATAGATTTAGCATAAGTTCCAAAATATTACAACTTTATTTCCAAGTTAATTTATATAGCATCGAGGGATTAATCTCATTGGTATTCATACATAATAAAATAATTTATATGGAAAAAATCTATAGCATACCAAATACCTTCCTATCAACACCCAACTGTGCTCAAACTAATTTTCCCATAGCACATCACAGCTAAACTATTCAAACTAATCCAACGTAGAATGATAGATTCCAATTCACTAAGAAGACCATTCACTTCAAACCTTTTGAATTTATATTAAGATTAATGCCTTTCCTCATCCCTAGGTGTAGGAACGAAATTAACTTTGCACATAAATTGGCACATTCACATAAGATTGATTCAAAAACGTCCAACTATTTTCTTTGGAACTGTTTCCTGTATTTACGGAGATAATTTAAGGCTCCTTCAAAAGGGCGCGATACGCGGCGCCACACAATAGCATCGCCTGTATGTCGCGCGACGAGCGGTGCTTATGTATCGCGCCTGATTGAAGGAGCCTTTAATTGTTTTGGAACCGAAAAACATCAATTTGAGACTGTTTTAAAGCTAATTAGTTTTTTACTAGCTTCAGCTTTCTTACTAAGGTAATAAATTATTTTAGAGATCAAAATGGAATAAAACGTGGGGTGAACAAGGAATACTAAATGTGAAGTGTTCGAATTTAATTCCTAGGCTAGGTTGTGCCTATCTGTGTAAGTCCTGCATCTTAAGAATTGTTAACTCTCAAAATACAAGCATGACTCAGTTTCAGAGTTAGTGGATCATCTTTTATGTGTTGCTGTACAACCATCAAATACCTTAATAAATAATATACCATAGATTAAGTTTTTGTTGTACACACAGCAGTAAGTACCACAAACTGTCAAATTTTCTCATTAGATCTTGAACTTAAACTGCAACATTTTAAGGGTTTAAATCATTTGGAGAAATTTTACAGTTTCGTATAACCTGATGTGCTGTCGACTGTACTTTGAGAGCGAAATAAATTTATTTATATATTTAATTTTAAAATCCACCTAGTTTCCTTTACAAATCAAAAGCACCCGTAAATTATTTAATTGAAATAAATTCTATCAGTCTTATTACAAAAAACTAAATAAACCTTGATTTAAACCTGTGCTACGAAGTCCAGGCTTATCTGCAGAACCATGGTCTATATTTGTCCGTATTACAAAACTTCAAAAAACCGTGGTCTTCTTAGTGCCGTCATTTGAACCATTGTCTTTGTAACAACCACAGAGTAATACAAATATTATTCGTTCACCATGTTGTTCATTCTATTGCAACGTTCCGTATGCTCAGAAATGAAAACTTTTTGTTAATACGCTAATGATTATTATGATGTTTAGGACTGTTAAAAATATTGAGAGTGTTAATTTGCATGGAATATTAGTTATTTCGTCGATTGCAGTTTTGTTTAGGTTTAAGCACATGACTTAATGTCGTATTAAGTACTAATAATACATCTAGGTACGTGTAACGAAACGTAAAATTTTCGCGCATTATATGAAACCATAACATTAAACAAAACCATCGCAAGTTGAACAAAGTTCATTTAGCTTTGGAATTTTTAAGTTATCGAAGTTTCTAATAGAACAATTGCCTCTTTGTATAGTATTACCTTCTATAGTAGGTAATTTTAATATCATATTGTGATGGACCAACAAAAGAAAAAACGAGCTGAGAATTGGAGTACCGAGGAAAAAGTAAATAAACATAAATTACTTCGATTAACTTGAAATCAGTGTTTAATTGATTCAAATTTAATTTTAATTTATTTGATTGATTCGAACACGATTTATGTTGTGACGGCGTGGCGTTCCCAACAACTCAGCGGCTTCAATATCCTCAATATCAATTCAATCGACCATGTTAAGATCCATTTTCGGGTAAAAACAACACAACACAATGAAAAAGATGCTATAAAATACAAGAGAAATTTTGACTGGTACGATTTAGACCATAGTTTGATCGTTTAAACTAGGGGCCGCCGAGGTTTAGCGTTAGACCATGATATGGTCCACGGTTTTTCGAAAAACCACGTTTTGTAATATCATTTTGGTTTAAACCGTAGTTTATAGAGCTTTAAACCGGGGTTTTCAGTTAAACCGCTTTTTGTAATAACACTGTATGAGTTCAAATAAATAAAGATATAAGATTTCTTGGCAAATGCTCAATGTTTTGACTATACCGCAAAAGTGGCATTAGAATAACTTCCCAACAATACTTTCTTAATTAGGTTGTGCTAATTAATAATTCGAGTTATGAGAAAACTTAATTTCTTTAAAACAAGTGCGTAACTTGATTCCTTAACATTTACAAGTATGCGGGCAGCACGCCCTATAGCATTTTGTACCTCGCTTAATATTGGTCATATATCATACGGATGGATACCACACAATATTTTACATGCTCGTTATGATTTCGGATGCAATAACCGTTATGGTTGGAAATTATGTTAAAAATGGCGCTCAATTTGAGATTTTGTTTTGGGTACGGGTTCAGTATAGCTTTTGAGTGGGATTTCATTTTACGAGGAGAATGTTTACGTTGTTTTTATACAGAAAATACAAACCTATCTTTTTTACATTTATTTGTACTACAATTTAACTTATTTAAGAATAAGTCACTTCCATCTGTCTTTGCTGCCTTCTGACCAATACACATTGACATTGACATTTGTCTAATTATGAGTATAGATCTGTGTGAAACATGTATAATTGCCAAATAATGCGAGCGATGCTGTCATCCCTCACACTATTTTGTAATCAGAAATATTTCAAGGCGAAATTTAAAATTCGCAAAAATTCGAAAAAAAAAAACAAAATCGATCGATTCGAAATTCGAATTTTAATTTTAATTTCGATTCTGGATATTTGTCCAGAATCAAAACTCGCACATTACCAGCTCTTCTGCATATAATTTAGATGAACATCAGACACCAAACTCCAAAACAGGACTCTTATTTCATCTCCAAACCAAAAAAATATCGCATACCTTTAATGAGACACTCGCCGACCTTTACCAGCGGGCTCCTAAAACCATCGCAGCGCTGATGATGTTAACAATCAAGGCTAATGTGGTTCCCTTGGCGTCGTATCAGGCATCTGCGAAATATTTTATGCCTTCATCCTTGAATTAAATACTAGTGGGTAGGTTATAGAGCAATTATGAGTGTAAATTATATTTGCGAAGTTGATTACCGCGATGTACGGTACTGCGAAAGTTTACTATCGCAACGTTCGTTGTTGCGAAAGTTCACCCAAGTGATTCACCAACAATAGAGGGGATCTGGCGCTCAGCGGCTGCTGCCGCGGCACGCTCGCCTTCGCGCGGTAATGGTCACTGTTCTAATTTGGAAAATCGTATACTTTTACGATGTTTGTAAATATGTGAGCACCATATGTATCTATCACATAGTTAACTTATTTGTCATTGCTACATTTTTAATTCTTTTTACCTATTGTGGTAGGGTAGTTTTATTATAGGTGCATCGTCTTCTCATATAATTATATAATTAATGTATACAAAATATTGTTACACATTGTTAAAAGAGTAACGGTGGAGTTTCTTGCCCATTCTTCTCCATACGAAACTACCTTTAGGAACGGGCGACTAGACTCAATTCTATTTTAATGTAAATGTTGACGTTCAAAAGTGCCTTTTATGTGCCTAATTGAAATAAACGCTTTGACTTTGAACCTAACCTAACCCAAATGATTAATTAACAGTAGTTCATGTACATTCGCAACAACGAACGTCGCGATAGTAAACTTTCGCAGTACCGTACATCGCGGTAATGAACTTCGCGACTATGATTTACACTGAGCAATTATGATTCTCTTTAAGAGATTATTCGGATGCGGTATTACCGTGCCCCGAGCGCTTGAGGGAAACACACTCACGCCTGTAATCCCCTGGCTAGAGAAGGCAGTCAAATAAAATAGTTTATTGTACGATATTTGCTCTAGTAATCATATATTTACCAGTGTATGTATAGAAAACCGGGATGTAGTCCCTGTCAAGCTTATGGCCAAACAGATAGGTCGTTTTTTGGCGAACGCAACAGTATTGACATGAACACATTCCTCCTTCAAGAATTTGAATTACTTCAGTTGAATGTCATCATCATTCAGCCGAAATAAGACCACTGCTGCACATAGAAAAAACCTCCTGCAAGCATCAACTCATCGACAGATCCTGTGCTTCTCGCAACCAGCAGATTTCCGTGAACTTTACCTGGTGGCTGTTGACAGGAAATTCTATTAATATTATAGTAACTGTAATTATCATTTATAGTAGGTACAGTCAACCACACATTAGTGATCGACACCTTTATGTCTTAGAAATAAAGGCGATTTCCTTAGTGTTTATTTTTACCATTGATGGGCGTGTCATGAGCAGAATGTACATCAAATAGGTGCCACAAAAATAGCCACCATTTTGAAACCAAAAAAAAAACAGAATACGTACCAACGTAATATTTTTTTAATATAAAATCATTGCCTCACTCTTGGAATTTCTCCTGTATCATGGGTGCGTTTACAAACATTTAAACTCACATACACAAACAGAAAAAACAAACCGGAACAACTATCTGCAGGTCATACAAATATTAGTTCGCGGGAATCGAACCCGCGCCACGCATCGCAGCAGTCAATCGCTTAACCACTGTGCCAACCGTGCCATTATAGATATTTTCACCTATTCTTTCAATGTGGGTCAAACAAAACATCTCAAAAACGTTTCTCAGACAATTCTGTTGCTGCAAACCCGCATAAACTGGCGACCAGCAGTCAGGAGGTCAAATGCATAACTCTCGGCACCTCGAGCGCTCGCGCATGTAAATAAGGGCATATTTCAAACGTAGTACTAGCACCGACCGCAGTGTTGGGTTGCTTCTCCAAACTGTTCGGGCCGGAGTTGGTTTACGCGAGCATTTTATAGGCGATATTTAATACTTTAAGCACACAAAAGTACAGAGGCGGACTTAATGCTATAGGCATTGTCTACCAGTCAACCTTTATATGTATGTTTTAATATATGTATGTAACTATCGAAATCACTGATCACTTAGTGGCTCTTATCAGATTTTTTTTTTTTAAATCTACACTAATAATACTACATGATTTTCAATGCCCTTATCTTATTTCTAAGAAACGATATTATGATGTTCCCTTTAAAATTGAGTCCCGCTACGAGATTTATGCTTGACTGTCTGAAATTAGAGAGTAGTCTCGAGAAGAATACTGCCGATCTATTCTGTGACATCGCACCGTCAAAACTTACGTGAAGTCAATACTTAGTATCAGGTGGAATGACAGATTACTTCAAGCCATTTTCACCAATGATTTGACGGTGAGATTTTAACAGAATAGACCGGCTGGACCACGTAGGTCTGAATTAACCAATACGCAGTGATAAAGCCTCATGAGACCGATGCTCATCGTTGACACATTTGGATTCTCACTTACAGTTGACAATCTCCCTTAGATAGATAGATAAACCATTTATTCAGTGCACACAAAAGACGTAGCACAACACACAATTAAATTATAGCAAATGACATAAATATAAGAACAAGGTGCCAACATAAACATCATAAAAAATCAACATAAAAAATCGAACATTATTATAGATATTAATTGACACTATGACATACTACAAATGAAAATAGTAACCTTAAACGTATTACATTTCGTTTCTTTATTCCAACAACCGCTACTACATTACCCAATCGTTATCACACCAGAGATAAATTCTTCGACCGAACAAAATACTCAGAGGAACAGTTCAACGTGACAAAAATAATAGACGAACACTGCTCGCGTAAATCAACCAGCATCCTTACAATCACCATGCACGTTAGACGGGAATGTGTGAATGCGATTCATAAATAAATCGATCCGAACAACGTCAGTGCTGCCGTGCGCTTATTGATATGGTAATCGTGTAGCTAATGTATAGAATTGTACATACTTACTGTCAGCGATGACGGTCGAGTGGAAAAAGTGGACGGTAATTAAAAATATGCAGAGCTCGGAGCTGATTGCTTCGAGTTTCATCGACTCTGAAATAGCAGGGTTGATTTTGTTTGAGACCTGTGTGGAGATGAGATATAGGTAGAAATAAAAAAATGCCTCGCAGTTATTAGCGATTGAAATCGTCGGTCCAAGTTATATGTTGTATATTAGTTGAGCTTGCGAAGAATGCGAACGAGTGTTTCAATGAATAACTTCTTATTGCGACACATTTCAGATTTTAGAACCGTTTTCTAAAACCTTACCTTGTTTTTCCAGGCTCTTTTACTATACTAAGATTTGAAAAACGTCCAGAAATTATATTGGAATAAAACATTAATGGAATTGCCGAATCTGGGTGTGCACTATTAGTAGGTACTTTATCTTACTTTTCGACGCAACAGGAAATTAGTTGTTATGTAGGTAAGACCATTACGTAAGAAGGTTAAATTGACCTCCTTACTTTCGAGACATTTCACAAATTTAATTTCAATATAAATCTACAAACATGTTATAAAAATATAATCTATACAGCAGGCCCAACTACAAATAGTTTACATACAAAAACGTCACTTACTTTGTAGTGCTAGTCAGTTTTCCAAGCATTCACACAGTAACCCGCCACACTAATGGAGTTTACGATCGCCCTAGAATCGATTCGTTCATTCGAGCGCATTCGATTGTCGATTTAAATCGAAGCGATGCGCTCCGCACTGGCCTTCTTTACGTCAAATAAATATAGAGCTTTAGTCCCAAATAACGACACCGGTATGTCAATGGAGCTAGTATAGATTAGTTATGTTCATTTGTGATAATACGTATTATCGCGTAAACAGAATTTGATTGTAATGCAAGATTCGTTTCGATTAGCTATAAATGTTTAAACCCGGGATTATGAAATACTATAGAAATGTTGGCATTTGCAGTTCAAGAAAAAGCAAGCTATGCAAGTTTTTATGAAACTAGCAAAGAAAATGCTGTATGTTAAAGTCAAAGCATTTATTTCATAAAAAGCACCTTTGAACGTCAACATTGGTTTTTTACAACTCCACAATTTTAAAGTTATTCATTAAATTTTAACATACTCCTATTTTATAATCCACATACCATAGTCGGGCAAGGTAAGTCTATCGACATCGACAACATCCATCACTATAAATGACACTATGTAACATCTCTGCCTGCCCTGGAAAGAATGATTTAAAGCATCAGTCACCAATAAAAGGATTCTAGCTCTAATAAAAATTCCAATTTATTACCCCAGCAGCATTTTTCATATGGAAAAACTGAACATACATAGATACGGTCAATTCATTAAAAATCATTGACTTGTCAGAATTTTTTTACTTCACTATGAACTGACAAGCAGGACTGACAAACGACGACAAATGACTGACGAAACAGGTGGATGCTGACTGATGTTTATCTGGAAGATCAGTATCCGATCCCACGTGCATTAGAATTTCAGATAGGAGCATGTTTAATAATGTATTGACCAGGGATGTATGACGTGTAGACGGTATGACAATAGTATGCAATGATATGCATGATGTTAGCTTCTAGATTTTAATTTATTAAAAGTAGCTATGCTAATCCTAGCTGTGCTTTGAGGTTCCCGACATCCAATAGAATTGAACAGACTAATCGTTCTTTTGCAGTAATCCCTTCTAAGAGCAAGTGAATGTTAGATCAAATCACACTGACTAAAAATTCTCCGTGTGGTAGTACTGTTGTGATGTCCTAGTTTGAGTGATCTCGCTTAGAGTACCTCTAGCTTTGTGGATTAGTACTTACTTGACGGTATACTTATTCATTTATTTATTAAATATTATACAGTGTACACCACATAATATAAAATAGGCCACACACTTATAAACCTTTAATAGTGTACAATGGGCGGCCTTACCGCACAAGGCAATCTCTCGACTGTTATTCTCGTATCAAAGACCATTGTTGGACCTGGTGGATTAAAATTAATAAGGTACCTAATGTAATAGCATGATGAATATTAGAACGAAACAGATAATGACTGTCGATGTGATAATAATATGTCGAAAGAATAGAAATCGTCGCCAGATAAAATTGGAACAGGAAGTTACCGTTTCAAAAAGTACCTAGTACCTTTTCTCGTATCTTCACCACAAAATACGACTTTCAAAACACATCAGTCACAAAAATTTCACCACAAACTTTATTGTTTCTTCATACAAATAAAAAATATCTTACATACGTGACTGTAGGAAGGTATTCCGTGAACTATAAACGAAGGTAGCCTAGTACACGATGGTACATATGCGTCATGAGGATAAAGGTGTAGCAGAGATAGGTATCAACAGCGTTTTTGGTTTTTATTGTACGTGATGGGATATGGGATTTCTACGCTGTGTCTCATTTCTCTCAAGTTCTAAATAACTACGAACATTGAAAACTGTAAAAAACTACAATATGATGAGCTCATCCCTTTGAGAGAAACGTTGCCACAGACGGACTGATAGCTTTAAGCTTGTAAGTACATTCTTTATGAGAATATGGAATTGGTAGGTACTACGCTACGTTTGCAAATAATACGATCTAGAAGTTGGTTACTGGGCGACTTATTCGTGAAAAACTGTTTAGTTTTGTAAATTTACTTATATCTTTCCCAGTCCAATGATCCAACTTTAGGTGGGTACCTATCTAACCTAAATTCTATTTGTTCCAATGTTACTACCCGGACATGTCTTAGTAATATAGGCAGAAATTAGAACGACATTGCAAATTCACAATTTTGACCGTCAAAATCTAATTTCCACAATTTAAAAAAAATATTATTATTATTATTAAAATTCTTTATTCGAGTAACCATGACTCAATAATGTTAGTAATACTTAAAACTATGTTAGTATCATTTCACAATTTAATTTATCCGACAATATTCAATCAACTCACACGAGTCACCGCTGCTTCACCCCATGCGAGACGGCACAACAATGATTCACGTATGAGCAATCCAGACGCCCAGCAATCATACTCAGGACACTGTTGGAGCTGGCCCGCACCCTGCGCACCAGAGAAGCACACCTCTTTCGCATGGTCGCATAAAAGCAATCTACGTGTGCGTCAGCAAACATCCCCGATGCGCTACAGAAGCGAGGCAGCCCCACCAGTACCCTAAACGCATTATTGTATTGAACGCGGAGAGCGCTGTACGACTTTTGAGTATATCTGGCCCAAAGGCTACACGTGTAGAAAGAAGTACAGTAAGCTCGGAAGAGTGTGATCTTCACCTGAAGGGAACAACGTGCAAACCTACGGGCCAGCATGTTCGCTCGAACCGACAACGCTCTCCGCTCCCGTTCAATGTCGTCATCGTCGTGGAGGTTGGGGGTCAATAAGTGGCCCAAATATTTAAACTTATACACTCTCTTTAATGGCATTCCACTGAGTGTAACAGGTGGTATAGCACTAGTGTTTTTTCCCCCAACCTCGAAAACCATGATTTCCGACTTTTTGGAATTATACGTCAGACCATGTTGTTCTGCGTATCTTTCACATTGGGCCACAAGTTTTCTCAACCCACAGACCGACGCACTTAACAGCACCATATCGTCTGCATAACTAATATTATTGACGCAGACACCATCTACATGGCAACCGACTCTGGTGCTGCCAAGTTCCTCAATCAGCTCATTCACATAAAGGTTAAAGAGCGTAGGTGAACTTAACCCCCCCTGCCTCACCCCGCACTCCAATCTATATGGTTCAGACAGCTCTCCATTCCACCGCACATTGTTGATCTGGCTTCCATACCAATATTTAAAGATGTTAAGGAGTTCTTTTGGCAGGTTAGTGTTTTCCAATTTTTGCCACAACTTATTGTAGGAAACCAGATCAAATGCCTTAGAAAGGTCCAAAAAGCAGGCGTAAATGGGTGTTCCTCTCTGAGTGTAATACGTGACAGTATGCTTAAGACCCAGCACTCCAGCCCAGAACGAAATCCGAACTGGTTGTCGTTAAGGCTGATGACAGAGTTCAACTGAGCATTAAGCACACTGTCAAACACCTTTGACATTACCGTGGCGAGTGAAATCGGTCTATAATTGCTACTGTCTGCTAGGTCCCCAGTTTTGTTTTTAACAATGGGTACAACAACTGTACGCGTCATCTCATCTGGCATGTAACTATGATTCACACAAAAGCTGTACAACATAGCAAGGACCCTCGGTAGATGTGGACCCGCATATTGAAGGTGTTCAATGCTTAACCCATCGTGGCCAGGGGACTTACCTCGCGTCATTGATTTTATAATTTTAGCTATCTCAGTCGCATGAAATTTAACCTGTAATTCCACTCCGGGTTGAGCATCCAACACCATACGTGACGGTCCTAGTGGCGATTTTACAAAAAACCGTTCTTTAAAAAGGTTGGCAATTTCTTTTGAATCACTCACGCCGTCGACGCTCACAGGCACACCCGCTTTACTCTGCAACCTATTAGTCTGCTTCCAAAAGCTTTTAAAATCGTGTTTAGCATGACATGACGCCAAGACATCCATTTTCAGCTGATCTTTATGATCTTGACACCATTTGACACGTGACTTAAAGATTTTTCTACTTTCGCGCATTTCAATATACAAATTCCCAGACGTAGGCTTCCCATTCAGATCCCACCGCAAAAATTGCTCCCGAGCATGCCTGTGAGCGTCGGCAACATGGGTATTCCATCCTACAATTCTTTTAGAGGTTCTGTTGCTATCAACCCTTCCCACTAGTCCTGCTTCGCTTAAGGCGAAAGGATAGGCCAAACTACAAAATAGACCTCTCTTTGAAGGACTACTACTACTAGACGGATGGACTAAATATATAAAAAATAAATACCTAATTCGCATAACATATTTGACTTTAAATTTTAAGTTTAATTTTTTTATTATTGTTTATACTTTTGTCGGAAAAAAATCGAATATATCCTCTTTAAATCTGCAATAATTTGCTTACTGCTTTCAAAGAACTGAAGCGATTTAAATATTTTTTTCACACGATCATAGACAATTTATTGCTTTATTAAATTTAAGTTCAAAATTGTACAATATTATTACTTATAGGTGCCGTTAAATCAATAATATCATAATACCGGCGCTGGCGCTCACTCAGACGCGAGGGCCAGTCTCACCCTAGCGTTTGCACGGGGAGGCTGTGTCGCATGTTAGCGCGCTCCGCTCTATAAACTTTACGTGAAAGAGTAAACAGTGCAGATAGTACGTTTGGTACAGTAGTACGGTTGAGCTATTCTTTTTCTATTTAATGATCGAAGAAAACACTATCAAAGAAAAGCGAAAATTTATGAGTATTGAAAACGAAGAAAAATCTAGCCAGCCACAAAAAAAAAAAAAAAAAACTATAGAAAAAGAAAATGAAGCAGTGAAGTCAAGATCCAACGAAAGTAATACAGAAGAAAAATAAAATACATGGAAATTAAATTATAATGATAGCAATACAGAAGAAAAAAGAAATGAAGATATTATTATATTAAAGTCAAACTCTAATGAAAGCAATACCATCTGTATTGCTTTCATTAACTACGTATTTACAATCTACGTTTGTTAGGGAAATGCAATTTAACTAGTTTTGATTGGTTAATAACAATTTTTTTAAATGGTCCAAATAAAATGTTAAGTAAATATTATTTTGATATTTTCGTTTATATGGTTTCGTAGCCAAATGACATAAACCATTTTTCTCCAAGTCAAGTCATTTGAAATATAGACACTTCCAGAGTGGTCAAATGTGCACCCCTCTAATTTTTTAAATAAGTGTACAATAAAATATGTGCTGGTAGATCTCAATGAAAAATTTCAATGAAAATTGGTTTGAACGAGATGTAGTCATAAAGCCCGGTTTCCACCGCGAGCGGAACGGACCCATTATTGACTTCGTTAAAATCGCAAACGCAAACGGCATACTTGTATTTCCTTTGTTGGTGGAAGTTTAACGAAGTCATTAATGGGTCCGTTCCGCTCGCGATGGAAACTGGGCTTTAGTTTTCGAGATATAGCACATGTTCAAAAACCGCAAATATAAATTTGTCATTCATACAAACACTATGGAAAACAAAGTTAAAAACAAAACTTTGCTTGCTACTACGGAACCCTTCATGGGGGAGTCCGACTCGCACTTGGACAGTTTTTTATTAGTCTAAGCACATTAATAAAAAGCGTTATTATTTCTTTTCACAAAAACAAATTGAAATTTTATGTATTTTGATTTACTCTAACTACAATAACTGTACTCGGTAAAGAATATTTTGTTCTCAAAACAAGCATTGCAAATGTTCTGAGTCTGCCTACATTCAATCGATTTATGATGATAAAAGGTAGTATTGTAGCGACAAAAATTCTTCGAACGCATCTGCGTCCGTTGATACTCTTTGACAGTCGGGGGATGAGCGGGCGCGCGGGGCGGTCAGCGCGCTGGCCGCTTGTTTCACGTTCAATGCTCAAGGACGTTGGGCTATCCTTTCGCCTTAAGGCGTGTACAATTTGTAAATAAAATATGTCAATTACATTCCTGTGACTAGGGTTGTTACAAACATAATCACAACACTTACTTAATTCCTGAGGGAAGTCAATTAAACGTAATTTCTCATGACATTCTTTTTGATAGCTATTTATTTGACATGGATTTCTATCCCCCCACAGAATTCCATTCGAGATTACACAATTCACAGGTTTCTTTGGTAAAATTGTATTAAAACAACATTCGATGACTAGGGGAAAGTGATCAGACCATAAAACGTCATGTAGGACATACACGTTCCTAACTGACTTCAGGGCTGCTTCCGTTACTAAACAATGGTCAAGCCATCTTTTAGACCCATAGACCTCACTCAGAAACGTGTACGTGCTCGAACCCATTCCTAATATTTCTACGTCAATACATTTCCAATTTTGTTCATTACAATACTGAGACATTTCATCAAAAAACTGTTCAGACGGATGAGCATTAAAGTCTCCCAGAATGTAAACGTTTTCTACACTACAGTTATCAACAATTGCACTCACCGAGCTCATAATATCCGTGAACTCCGTTAAATTTGCCGCTGAGTCTGTGGGCATATAAACACTAAAAACTAGAAAACACCTTTCCTGTAGCACAATTTTTATTGCACACAACCGAGGGTTATCGCACTCAATAGTTGTAACATTATAAAAAATACTACGCCGCCACAAGAGAGCAACACCACCATACGGTCGACCGCGTAATGTGCCCCCTGACGTGTCCACCGCAGATACACCTGTGTAGCTGAACTCATCACTGATAGTGTTAAGAAATGAAATTTCATCCGGCAACAACCACGTTTCCTGCAGTGCAATCAAATCGCATTGATTACATAAATCACGAATACTCTGTACCGAGCGCTTCACATTTTTACAATTAAAAGTGACTAATTTGTAGATATTACTCAACATTGTGTCTATCTTTTATGCCACTTATTGTTCCGTTGGATACGTTCTCAGTAATATTACGTTTTGGTTTATAGTTGACAAAACGCCGAAATATTATTCCTTGGGGCCATAAAGTATGATCTAAAAACATCTGCAGCTTACTATGTGGCACAAAGAACTTGTATGCATTATGCTCACATTGCCGTTTGATATTTATTTTTTCAAGATTCACCTTTTCACCTGTTTTCTTTTGCAAATAGGTCGTGATGTCCGATTCTAACGTGTCCTTGTGAACGTTTGTGATAAACACAGGTGTTTTCCTGTCAGCCTGTCGGAATTTGTCTGCAGACTCGACTATAACGCTACCCATGTTTCCTTTAAGTCTATCCTTGACTTTACGCTTTTTATTTTGCACCAATATAAAACCATCATTCGATTTCATAGCTGCAACGCATGCATATTGATCTCGCTGTAAGGACGACTGTACATGAGTCACCTCTTCACTCAGCCGTTCGCTCGGCCCGTGAGCAGTAGTAATAGATAACGGTAACGATGACGCATCGTTCACGCATTCGTCGCTAAGCGCGTGAATTGTTTCTTTTCTGTTGCCATTGAATTCGCAACGGCTAGCCGGCGTTTGAAGAAATGTTTCTGAACTACCCTCTGCTAGACTTGTGTCGGTATTCGAAAAAATGTTTTCGTTTTCAACCGTATTGCTTTTTAAATTGAACATTTGTCCATCGCTTGTACTAGATTTATTGTTATCACTCCCGAAGGTCTTTTAATTGATGCTTTATTTATTATTTGTTAAATGTATGTACTAAAACTAATGTTTTAAGTTGTTTATGTAATTACTAACAATTTGGAAGGTATCTTCGGTAAAATAAATGAGTCTTATTATGTATATTAAATATTGATGTTAATTTAATTTTTCTATCAGTTCTGTTCTAGACACGGTTACAGACGATTGCTCTAACCTAGACTCAAACTAACGGTACCTCATTCTTCCAATCGCACTAGCCTTAATAACATCATAGTTTCTATATCAAATTACAGATATTGTTAAAGCTATCTAGTTATTAGATAGACGTCTAAGTAAACAGCTCATTAGTGCGTCCTGCGCGCGCGCACGTTGGCTATTACACTGGCTGTGACCAGATGACTAGTCGTGATGGTATTTGTTGTAAGGGCTGGCAGTTTGAGCAGCCTAGAAAGTATAATTATTGTGGTCAATATTGGCTGGTAGAGATATTAGTAAATACTTTCTTTTGTGAACGTCATCGCAACAATTGTCATAACATATTTATTAAGTTGTCGATGGGTATGAGTTTTGCGAATTTGTTTTTATGGTTTTCATCATGATTTTCTTTGTTATTATGTCTTAAGTTAATGAGCTACTTACTGATTGCTCTAGTTTCATATAAACTAGTTGCTGCGTGAACAAGTGGCCCACTGAATTTCTGATAGATTTTATTTGATCTGAACGCAATTTTTTTTGACATTACCTTCCGGCTTACGTTTTAAATGATTAATGATGGCAATGTTTAATATATATGCTGAATTACCCAAAGTCAATCAGATTTAGATTTAAACTCAATTCCAAACCACCAAAGAAATCTTGGAAATTCGTTCTGCCTGTCAACTGACACTCCTAGAGACGAAGATAACAAGCAGATCACCCCCTGGAGATTTTGATAGGCTATCAGGAATGTTTGGCACTCGATATACATTCTACGTCACATCTGCAGTTCACGTTAATCGTGACAGGGGGCGCTAGTCGTCATTCTTCGAATAACGTCGTGGTTTACATTTTAATTGTAAACCTGTATTGTTTTAAATAAGGTATGTTTTTGTTATATTGTGCACCGGCTCATTGTATGTGATGATGAATACCTATTATAACGATTTGCAAGCTAAAAAGGATATATGAAATTGAAAATAACCGCGTGGTCGTCACATACATGGCTGATGAGAATAGAGTTTATCTCTAAATAATAAAGTACTAATACCTAAAGTAATAAACCACCAATACCTTAAGAATAGTTTTTATATGACTGAATGAAGGCCAACTTCTGTCTCTAGATAAGCAATACGAGTACTCACCGAAGGATTGTGGCAAAAGTTTACCCAAACTTGGACCCGAATTTGAAATCCCATTCATCCATCATCATTCTCCTGCCCTTATCCAAGTTTATTAAGGTTCATTGGCTGGGGTTCTTTGGTTTTCCCGTACTCTTAAAGCCATTCCTGATACGGGGGCCATACTGAAAGTTTATAGAATAGGCCAGTAAGAAAAGCAGCAGATGAAACATTTATTTAAATTTCGAATTAGGAACTCTTTGGGAATCTGTAGACGTGTAATGAATTCTGTCATTTGTTTTTACAAATTGGCGGCAATTTAAAAAGTGTCTGCCATGCGTCGAAATGGATTTGACTAGAGAAAATTTTTGTGCAATGATTTATTACGACTTTCGCGGCGGTCTTACTCAACAACAGTGTTACGATAGACTTCGATTAGCATTTCATGACGAAGCCCCATCCCAAACCATTATTTTCAACTAGTTTAATGAGTTTAAACGTGGTCGACGTCAACTCACTGATGATTCGCGAGAAGGACGTAAGGACTTCTACGGCGACTACTGAAGATAACGTGAGGGCTGTGCGGCTAATGATAGAAGATGTTAGAAGGGTGACATATCAACAGCTTTAGGCATTGGTATGAGTCAAGTACAAAAAGTCTTACATGAACATATAAGCGTCAGAAAGCTTTGTACTCGATGGGTACCTCATCATTTGACGGAAGATCAAAAACGGCGTCGTTTGAATTGGTACCGCTCAATGCTTGAAAAGTAAGGCAGAGGTGACACGAATGCTGTAGTCATCGTTACAGGTGATGAAAGCTGGATAATATATTGTTACGAACCCGAAACCAAAAGACAATCTGCGCAATGGATGTTTCCATTCCAAGATTTGCCGACAAAAGTAAAGAAGGGCAGAAGTTAAGGGAAAAAGATGATTGCCACATTCTTTGGACGGACGGGTCATTTCGCAACAATGGTCCTAGAAGATAAAAATACTGTTACTTCAGACTGGCCTGTTAGTCATTGTTTACCAGTTGTCTTGGAAAATATTAGGCAGTAGCGTCCAAGAAGCAGGATCCTCCTCCACCACGACAACGCTCCAGCTCACTCCCCCAGACGGACTATCAAATATTTGTCCATCCAAAGTGTGGAGTTAGTAAGTCATCGTCCTTACAGTCCTGACTTGGCACCTTGTGACTTTTATTTATTTCCCAATATAAAAGATAAACTTGGCTGTGTTTGAAAAAGGCGTGGAAGAAATCCCTAAAGAAGAGTGGACCCACTGCTTCAGTCCATGGTTCCATCGCATGCGACGGTGCTTAGTGCTTAGAAAGGAACGGAGACTACTTGGAAAAACAATAAAAATATTAACATACTTCTAAATCATTCTGTTTTTATTTTCTAAAAACTTTCAGTGTGACCCACGTATATAAAATAAAAAATCAGAGCAAACCTGACAAAAAATATCTTAAAAACTTTCTAAAAGTGATGACCCTATACCGCATATTAGTATCGATACAGATTAATATGTTTTGCTATTTTCCGCGTAATTATAATTAGTGATAAAAATGTACTTACCGGATGCTTTTTGTATGATATCACTTACATTAATCGGGGGCCGGCAGGAGTGTTACAAAAAGAGTTTGAAAAAATGTATGGAATGGGTAAGTTACACTGTTCTAAGGATTTCTACAACGGAATCTAGAATTAAACGGTATTGATAATATCTTACTAAGTAGGTACGGACAGGAATCTGCTGGTCCAACGGCATGGTGAATATACCATTATATCCTGAGATGTTTCACGGTAGCAGTCTAGAGGGTAAGCCCATATTCAGTTATCTTTGCTAGTATTGTCTGTTATAAAAATCCTTGAGAAATATTTCTTCATGAGGATAGGAAAAAACGAGAACCCCTTCTTTTTTTAGACGTCAGTTATAGTCTATAAACAATACTGAATCTCAAAAAACGATTTATAGGCTGGTATGGTATGGATTGCTTTCGCACTTAGGTAGTTGTGTTTTTTTATAATATATATTTCGATAGCACATTGCTAACATTAATTTGAACCCAACAGTATCATTTTGAAGGATATTGCTTCATATGTACGAAAAATGTGTCTGCTCGACAACGTAAATAACGCAATGAATGTTGTTAAACTGTCAAAATTAAAACCATTGCCACTGTTAGTGTCTTACGCAATTACCCCGCTTTCTTCTAAATGTTTGTTTTTTTTTGGTGGCATTTTACAACAATTACAGTAAGGAGGCAGCACTTTAGAAGTAACAAAATCAGTATAAACTGGCCTTGTATTCTATTGAAGCTCCTTACTACGCTAGGCCAACTCAAAGTCAACGTTTCGCTACTGACGTGTGGCTTGCTGTACCAACATTTTGAAGATGGACAGCTATGAAAATCTTGAGGAAGATTAAAGCTAGCCTGAAAACTCCGATATGCAATGTTCTTAGTGATTAGTCAAGTCGACCACTTCAACTATGTATAGACTATTTGTCTGACAGAACACTAACTACTAAACTAGTTATTTGGATTAGCGACAACGTCCTAATCAGCACGGCGTTCTACAGGGCAGCATCGTCGATCCAACGTTATTCTTAGTTCGAAGAATGTGACATCAAGCTGCAAAACAGTAAAATCATCACGTTCGCCGATGATACTGCCTTGATATTTATTTATTTATTTAACACTTTAAGCACACAAATGTACAGAGGCGGACTTAATGCCATAGGCATTTTCTACCAGTCAACCTTTGGGTGATGCAGAGACAAACACGTAGAATGAGGTTAAAAATTATGCTCAACAAGGTTTTGCACGGTGTCTAATTGGTTAATTTCTAATTTGCTTACCCTCAATTTCAATAAGACAAAATACATGACATATTCCCTTAGATCCCAGGATCGACCAAACTTCAATTTGAAAGCCCACTCATGTAATTTCATCATCATCAACCATTGTTCTTGTCCTGTATCAGTTAAAACTAATTCTATCAAATATCTTGGCATAGTCATAGATTACCGTCTCAGCTTCCAACAACATGTTGAAAAACTAAATGATAATGATAAATGATTTTATTTCTTTAAGTAGGTTTGAACAAACATTTTTACACGTCAATAACTACTACGACTAGTTAAAAGCATCCGAAAAAACATTTATATAATTAAACATTTTAGACATTATATCTGATTCATCAGTTATTAAAACAGTTTACTTTGCAATATGCCAATATTTGTTAGTTTATTGCATAACCATTTGAGGCGGTTCCTCTACAATTTTTATGATCAATTTAGAGAGAGCCCAAAGAGCTATATTAAAAGTGAGTTGCTTTTTCCCAATCCTCTCCAATCCTCTATCCAACTTTCGAACTTTACCAATACTGCCAAGTACTTACTTGCGGTCCGGCAGTTGTTCACTCTCATGACAGTATTAAAAAAACACTGAACGTCCCTTAGATCACGATTTCCCATCACAAAATAGACGATCAATAAACTTATGTTCAATCATCCGTTATAATTTAACACCAGTTTCTCTCAAAAGCTTTTCTGTTTCCTTGGCACTTTCCTTTATAACCTAATTAATAACAAAATATATACACGCATACAAAAGCTAATTGCAAAAGAAAACTACGCATTTGCCTGCAATCATGACTGCATTGCCACTGAAAACTTATTATAACTATAGTCTTAACAACCCATTTTCATTTAAACCCACACCTACTTTTCAATTCTCCACTTCCATTCTTATTTTTTTTTGTATTTTTTATTGCTATGTGTCTGCTTAGTAGACAGACTGGAAATAACCAGTCTAATTAGACTGTTTACTTCCAGTCTATCTGTAACTTGAACATAACTGGCGAATTGAGTGTGTACTGCACCCCTGCCCGACTCTTTGAAAGAATACAGGCGTGACCTTATGAAGAAATCTCATTTCCGCAACTGCCCTTTCGCGCAAGTGGATTCGTGCAAGTGAATTCGTGCAAGTGGATTGGTGCAAGTGGATTCGAGCGAGTGTCCTTCGCGCAAGTGTCTTTCGAGCAAATATCTATTCGCGCAAAAGTCCATTCGCGCAAAAGTCCATTTGCGGAATTGTCTTTTCGCGCAAAAGTCCATTTGCGGAAATGTCTTTTCGCGCAATTGGGTTCGCGCAAGTATCTTTTGCGAAATGTCTTTCGCACAAGTGTCCTTCAAAATGCAGTGGGACTGTAGAACGGTTATAATCTGGGTACACAAAAAACAAAACAAGCCACCATTAACCCAGCTTATCCACGAAGTGGAGCGGCGTGAACATCAACATAGCGACGAAATAAACCCGTCAAGTATGAAAAACAATTATGCTGACTAATTACGACATTTCTCTTGCAAATAAACGACAATGTGCGCCCGACTTTATTTCTGGTTTATGTGAGTTGTGTACCTGTGTTGCTAAAGTGGTTCTGTATAGGGTAGAAAGCATTTTCATTATAATAGGATTTTCAGAGAGTTATAAATTACTATTAAACGTCTTTAAGAACTTGTTTTTAAATACTGTTTGGCCCAGGAAATGAAGCAAACCCGTCAAGTGCGAATTTCCGAAAAAATATTTAGCTTGAAAAAAAGGTTTATTGAAAAAAAGAAAGAAAGAAAAGAAAGAAAATGCGTTTCTTTGCGGTAAACATGACGCAAAAAAATAACACGAACACAAAAATATGAAAAGGTTGGGGGAAACATGCGTCACATCCACGCAAAACGGCTATCGCTCAGCATTATGCCGCGACCCTATGCAAGACAGAGCCCCAGCGCTGGTTTTCAGCGACAGCCGGCGCTGACGTAGTGACGTCGTCCGGTGAGGCAAACAATAGTTTGGACGCTGTACCAGTACAGCGTACTTACGAACGTTGCACTTAAATAAAAAATAATATAATTAAATTTAAATGTTATAGAATATACTAAACAGAAATGTAAAAGGAAATAGACATACTGCAGAAACTTGTACAACTGTACAGTAAATCTTACATAGGGACCTCCTTTTAAGTAAACGATATACCAGTGCTAGGAGATCCCGCTCTTCAATGTCAAATTATGAAATGGCAAAAGTGGTGTACAAAAGAAAATACAACTTAAAACTAATAACTTAACGACTGGTAACTTAACTGTAACTTGCTTTATAAAAACGTCTAGCTCCTACACTATAAATAATTGCTGAATATACATGGTGTTTTGGAAAGGCCTTGGAACGAGGATTTTTTTTTTGGACGTCGTTTCTTGGCCTCGTGTAATTTCCATTCATAGTCGTAAGCAATAAGGAATAAATTACTATGTAAAAAAATGTTTTCGATCTCCATAACAATATTTATATAATTTAAAAAGCTAACAGTCTTAAAATAATAATATGTACAAGTATAATTATATAAAAATATTGAGGCCGTTTGAGGTTTTCCGCACCTGCAGCGGCCCGCCCGCGCCGTGCTAGGAAGATGGTTTGGCGCAAGGGTGTCGACACACGTTGCATCCCACCCCAAAAGCCTACCTACCTTTCAAGGCATTATGGTCTTTCCGTCTGGTCTCTTCCCATCGTCACGTGCCTAGACACGGGGTTCTCATTGCTATAAATGTTAAATTATTACCTATGAGATTGACCACTGACCGACCCTGACGACCCCATTACCCTCCTCCAGGAAAGCAGTAGGGCCACCAGTACAGTATACAGCAGACACATACACAAATCGAAATTCCGACCTCGCCGCCGAGGTCCTTCGCTTCCGCGTTCCTCCCCGATTAATTGCGCTCCCTGTCCCTTGATCGGATCCGTGCCAGTTGGTGGCGTAGCTGAGCCAGTAGTTTTAAGCTCCCCTATTAATAGTAATGAATCCAATTTGATCCAGCCTGTCCCCAACTTGCTGTCCTCCCACAGTGACGCCCTAAGCCTAGGTTCGTACCCCACAGCGGGTATGGTCGCTTAGTTTGTAATTAATATTATGCGACCTGCCTAAAGGCTTTGAGTTAGCTCAAGGCACCACAGGATAGACCGGATAAGCAGTCACGGCCTCTCTAGGCCAACTGCGAGATGTATGAGATTGACCTGTTTATCCACCTACATATTAATATTAAAATGTATGCGGTGTGATGGTAAAACGGCAGTCACTTTGAATTAAAATACTAAGCTGATTTTAAAGTTCGATGTTGAACAAAATGTTTTTGATTTATAAAATTCCTGGCGGATCTCCAAACAAAATCCAGTCTAAAAAATTGTAACATTTCGCCGAATGTACATAGTTGACGTGTTACTACATAATAATCTCATTTACTAATTGTTTTGAGAAACCAGAGCACTTTGCTTTTTGTTCACTGGACTTGCGATAACTTTATGCTAAGTATCACTTGACATGATATTCGCCAGGTTTTTTTAATAATTATGGTCAATAGCGTGGATGCACGTGAGACACAGTTGCTTTATATAATAATTTCTGTAATTGCGTGCACTGACTGGACAGGTCCACTCAATCGGTGTGGTTTTTCCTCAAAAGACCAATTCCGACACCAATCTACATGATCTTCACATGATCTGACCAAGATCATGTCTGGACTTTACAAGAGACTGTGACCTCTGAGTTATTTTCGGCATTTCTTCCCAGAGTAGTCAGGAAATTCTGACCTCATCTAGTTTTTAAAATATGATTGACGTGTAAAAGTGTTTGTACAAACCTACTTAAAGAAATAAAATCATTTATACGGCATTCAACCCGTTAATTGGTCATGCCAGATTTTGCGAATAGATTTTATTTCCTTAATCATTGAAATTGAAACTGTCTAAATTTTGTGAACACTCCTTTAAAATGTTAAGTCAGCCGCGTTTTTTTTTTTATGGTGGGAAATCATTAAATAACTTTTCCCGCTCTGGGCGGAGCGGGAGGGTGTGTCAGACTCTTACTGACTAAAACCCACCCGTGTTCCTTCAGTTGCCAGTGCCAGGTGCCACAGTAACCCTTTCGGACTTTCCCGCAACCCTGGCAGGCATTGGCCCTAGCGGACCCCATCATTTGAAGCTGACATCTCTTTGAGGCGCGCGTGGAACACAACGCGCCGTCGACCCGGGCCTGGTTCTTATAGAACGGTGAGCTGCCCATTGCTCGCCGTCCGCAAGCTCGCGCCTACGGTGGCCGGGAATCGGCTTGTGACTCCCGACGCCCAGGGCGTCTCTTGCGGCAGCTAGGGGCGTGAGGGCGCGACTTGTGCCTCTCCTTCACGCGTTCCGCCTCCTCCTTCGCGAGCATTACTGCTTCGCAGAAGGAGGTGACGGCTTCCCAAGCCCTCTCGCTCCGTACCATGGCCTGGACCGGGGCCGGACGTGAGAGATCACCACCGCCAATCGCCTCCACGAGGACACGGCTGTGCTCCGCCAAAGCAGGGCAGATTTCCACCGTATGCTCCACCGTGTCCTCCGGGCGATCCATACAATGGTGATACCCGGGCGTTTCCTCCCGCCTTATCCGGAACAGGAACCTCCCAAAACCACCGTGTTCGGTGAGGACCTGCGTCAGGCGGAAGGTGAGGACGCCGTGGCGCCTCTCTAGCCACTCCTCAAAGAGGAGACTTATCGCCGTAATTGTGGCGTGCCCAAAGTCAGCCGGGCTGATAGATAATTATCAGATGCAGAACAAAATCAAAAAACAAAATATTTTATTTCACATAAACCTACATGGGCCCTCATGGAACATCAGAAACTAGGTGCACGGTTCCAATTGGCCGTTTCTTAAGGAAAAAAACCGGCAAGAAATTCCACGGTAACGATTCCAAGTGCGTTCAGTAGTCAATTGCTATCACCAATACTGAAGTATTTGTGACAGTACCTACTTGAGATACGATACGTGAGGTCTGGAATAAGGGTTAAGGGTTTTTTCGTTTACACATAAATTAATATGGTTTTTATTGAACGTCAATTCCATGTAATTTCAGAATTATTATTGTAATTTCGAAATCAGCTTCCATCCACATCAGTGCATCAACACCTTAAACTCCGAATTTCCCTTACAACTTTCAGTTTTACTAAAAAGGTTTTATTTTATGGGTTCAGTTAAAAAAATAAATAAAGGGCGATCCCATTGGCCCGATAGACTCGAAACTCTCGTTTTAATGTCCACTCGTCAGTTATAATGGGACCACACCTTAATACGGTTTATGTAATAAAATGGTTCGCAAAAACTGATTGATTGCTGTTTCTGTTTTGTAATTTTGGTGTGAAATTCATTTTAAAGTGCCTTGTAAATATTAATGTTTATTATTATTTGTTTTTTGCCACATTAAGGCAAACATCTGATAGTCTCTTTCTTCACAAAAATGTTTATTGTAAAGACTTTACAACAAAATAGCTTTCATGGTGTAAGTAAGAAACTAACTTACAATAAAATTAATAAAACAATTTAAATTAAGCACCCGGGAAAAATTATCAAAATCGGTGCAGTCGTTTTGAGAATCTATCCGCTTTGCGTGTCAACATCGATTCTTTTTGACGCTCCTTAATTAGAAGACCTAGCAATACGTATTTAACAATTTTTCCATTTTTGCTAGGTTAATTCTTGCTTTGATCACTCTGGTTTACCTTTTATTTTACTTGCTTGCTATTTAGAGTATGTATTGTTTGATGAATGAGCCCCCCTCTTCATTTTCTGTATACCTACATCCATTCATCACTTATAAAACTAACGTCCTCCAATCAATATATCAAGTTTCTAATCTCAATCACTATTTACGACCGTCAATAAGACGCTAAAAATATGTTAATGGCCGCAGAAGTCATTCCAATTATTTTTTTCATGCATAATACTTAAATATTAATATATCACCGATTCATCCATCAAAAAATAAATAATGTAAATTTTATTAAATAATAGAATTTAGAGCCTATCAGTGTGGATGACGAATTCATGACAGGTGCTGATATTTCATTAATTTTATGGTGGTTATATGGTATGCTAACCAAACGAATCAGATGAAGTGGTCCAACAGTCTCTCTGAGGCTTATGGGTTGGAGTGCGGGGTGAGGCAGGGAGGGTTGACCTCACCCAGGCTCTTCAACCTATATGTGAATGACCTCATGGTCGAGCTCAGCAGTATGCGTGTTGGCTGTCGGGTGGGTGGTGTTAATATTAACAGCTATGCAGACGACATGGTGCTGCTGGGCCCGACTGCAGGTTCTATTGGAGAGATGTTGAAAGTTTGCGAGGACTACGTGGCTAGACATGGGCTCGTGTATAACGTGAAGAAATGTGAGTACATGGTCTTTGGGGTCGCCGGGAGGTGTACAGATTATTCACCTAACTTTACCCTAAATGGCTTGAGCATAAGAAGAGTAAAACAACTCAAATATCTGGGACATATGCTTGCCGACGACCTGAAGGACAATGTGGATATCGAGAGGGAGCGCAGGGCTTTGGCGGTCCGCGGTAATATGTTGGCTCGAAGATTCGCCCGCTGCACGGACCAGGTAAAAATAACGCTTTTCAAAGCGTATTGTCAGGGTCTGTACACGGGTGGTCTGTGGATCAACTACACCAAAAGGTCGCTAGATGTCCTGCGTGTCCAGTACAACAATGTTTTTAGAATGCTCTTGAGACTGCCCCGGTTCTGTAGTGCGTCAGAGATGTTTACGCAGAACCGTACTGACGGCTTCCACGCAATTGTGCGGAAGAAAATAGCGTCGGTGGCAGCTAGAACTCGGGCCAGTGGCAACAGCATTCTGGAAACAGTGTCTGAGAATATGTTTTCCCCTTTTATGAGGCATTTTGTGGAGAAGATGACCGGTTGAGAAACTGGTTACGTCTTCTTTACAAAGTGAATCAAAACCCTGAAATTGCTATAATAATAATTTATGTATATACTAACACTAGGTATAAGGTACTTTACTAACACTACGGATCTCTGTTATCTGATTATTTGAAATAAATTAAATTAAATTAAATATGTTTATACTTAACCACGTCGCACGCTATTCAATTAGACAAGTCCGCGCTAACCAGCCGCATGCGACTGTCATCGGGTGTGCGCTTGCACCATGCTTCTAGAAGCTCCTCTAGCCTATCGTTGCGACTCTTCAACTCGACGCCAAGTAGCAGCTTTGAACAAAATACATAACACATGAAAATTGTCGGCCACAGCTTGTCGTTGCGTCTAGTCCCCGAGCTGTCGCAGTCGCATGTCGAATAGTGTGCGCCATGTCTTAACAAATATTCACTTCACTTATAATTACACCACTACCGGTCAAAGTTATTACTATCTCAATGGCTGTTAACAAGCTCTCAATAAATATTGTTCTAGATTAATTAGCATATCCTGTTAACTGAAATAAATGTACAAGTGAGGAAATCTTGCGTAAACCGTTTTCGGAAAAGTGAACTTTTAGCTCCTCTAATAGGACTATATATATTCAGTTTAAATTAGCAGGTCTGAATTCACCAACCCATCTTGAGCAAGCGTGGTGTTCAATGCTCGCGCCTTCTCTGTGTGAGAAGAGGCCTTTGTCCTGCTGTGGGGAAATCATATGCTGGTATTATATTTAAAAACGTCTTAGAAGTAACTTGATACATTACTCATACCCACAAATCCGGTAAACAGATCATAAAATAAGGCTAATCTCAAAATATTGGACGACCATCCACAAATTCTTAGCCTCTACGTAGGGGACAAACACTCAGTATGTTTTCGACATATATACCTACACAACTTCATTCAAAATGTAGGAAGACACAGAAGATCTGATCCACACAACGTACAGCCACGAGCATAATACGATAACGACAGATAGTTTATAATCTGCAATAATACTTTTTATCTCGGTAATGCGTATCCGTGGGATGATTTCCAACATCCACGCGGGCGAAGCCGCTGGCAAAAGCTAGATCAAAATTATAATAATAAGTTTATTCACAGAAAAAAATGTAGATTATTTCACAAAATAAGTGCTTAGTCTATAGTTACTGTAACTGTACAAAAAGGTCCATTTCAGCATGCCAGACAACTCTAATCCCCAATTGGACATAATTAAATCGAGAGGTGACGTTTCGAAAGAGAACCCTCTATAATAGTACCCTTCTACACCCTCCTAGACACATAATTACATGGACCTTCGGTAATTATTTTGTAGTGTTTCTTGGTATAATCGTCTTATACAAAGCCTGCAAAATGCGATCACTGGGCGTGTAAACTGCGCTTAGTGTTCACTATAATTTGATAGTTTCTTTAAGTGTTGTTGATATTTCTAGCTCTATAAAGCTGAAGAAATAAGATGGATAAAATAACAATATTAGACACTAACATTTGCTGGAGAAAACTGCAATGACCTTTCATATGCAGGACTGTAAATCTATTCAACGATCATCATTCGTTTTGAGGAGTGGCTAGTGAGGCGCCACGACGTCCTCACCTTCCGCCTGACGCAGGTCCTCACCGGACACGGTTGCTTTGGGAGGTTCCTATTCCAGATAAGTCGGGAGGAAACGCCCGGGTGTCACCATTGTGTGGATCGCCCGGAGGACACGGTGAATCATACGGTGGAGGTCTGCCTGGCTTGGGCGGAGCACCACCGTGTCCCCCGGTGGTGATCTCTCGCGTCCGGCCCTGGTCGGCCTGGTAGGCCATGGTACGGAGCAAGAGGGCATGGGAAGCAGTCACCTCCTTTTGCGAAGCAGTAATGCTCACGAAGGAGCAGGCGGAACTCGTGAGGGAGAGGCAAAATTTACGCCCTCACGCCCCTAGCCGCCGCAGGAGACGCCCTGGGCGTCGGGAATCCCAAGCAGATTCCCGGCCACCGTAGGCGCGGGCTTGCGGACGGCGAGCAATGAGTAGCTCGCCGTCCGATCAGGACCACAGTCGGGTCGACGGCGCGTTGTGTTCCACACGCGCCTCAAAGAGATGTCAGCACCAATGACGGGGTCCGCTAGGGCCGATGCCTGCTAGGGTTGCGGGAAAGTCCGAAAGGGTTACCGTGGCCCCTGGCACAGGCAACTGAAGAAACACGGATGGGTTTGAGTTAGTAAGAGTCTGACACGCCTTCCCGCTCTGCCAAGAGCGGGAGAACTTATTTGAAGACTTCCCATCCTCAAAAATAAAAAGGATCATCATTAGTATAAAGCAGGTCATGTTCAAAATCATCACATTCTGACTATATGAATACAATTAACATAGTAACATCACGCCTGGATTCCCCGATGGGTGAGGCAGAGGTGTACCTATGATACACACACATTTCGCACACAAGTCTCATTTAAAACACTATAAAAAAATGGCTACAGGCTACTGTCACTAGGTACTATTGTTAAATAATAAAATAAATAAAGGTATTTGAGGAATTGGGAAAGGACAATCCTGTGGGTGGTGTTATTTTCCTATTCTATTCAATAAATCTGTTTTAATTAAGACTAGATTTAGTCTTCAATTTCCTATTTAAGAGATTACTTAAGATGCAATAAGATTATGAATTAGCATGTATCAGGATGTTAGGCAGTATCCTGCATTATATCATTAATTACAAAAAGGCATGTTATGACCAATTTCCGATGTTAACGGCAATAATATTGTAACAGACTGTTTATAATACAGATGAGCTTATTACTTATATATGCTAATAGCTTCAGCCCGCAGCTTTGCCCGCATGTATGTCGGTAACTATCCCACGGAAACGTGCTACCTGGATAAATATTATCCTAGACTGTCTAAATACAATAGTAACTGCTTGGCAATGTGTGTGTTCATTTATAATAAAATACCAAGACATTTCAAAGCTTTAAATACAAAATTATTTAAAATTAAATTTCATAAGTGGTTACTCGAGTGTAGTTTTTATAGTTTAAAAGAATTTATTGATAAAAAATGTTGATGTTTTAACGATTGTTGTTGCTTAACTTGTCTTTAAAATTTTGCATGCTATGTTTTATCCTAGCTAAACATGGTTGTGCCTCAATTTGTATTTAAAACCCTTGTATACCGTGTTTTACGCAAATAAATATTCGATTCTATTCTATCGTCCAAATCTATTCAGCCAATAAAGCGTGAAAAGCTAACTGACAGGCAGATAATAAATGCGAATAATCTGTTTTATTTTTATGAGACAGGTTTTTAAGATTCTAAATGTCTAACAATAGTATTATAATAATTCAATAAAAAAATATTATCATTAATTTGAAATGAAGTAGGTACTTAAGCGCCGCCATTGACCACGTATTACCTACATTATAGCTAAGTTATTTTATAACAGCTTACTTTTAACTTTTAAGCGGGTGGACTGATTTAAATAAAATAAATGAATAATACCTCAAGATATTCTGACTATATTTCCTTTTCCTTAAATATCTTAAAAAGACCTAATCAAAAAATTCAATAAGCATTTGAATTTTAAAATCTTCGCCAATTTTACGCCCTTGGGGGATGATTTTACTAAAACGCTGAAACAAATAATGTTTTATTTGTTTAAATTTTAATTTGCATATCCTTATCATAAGATATGCTAAGTTTCCCACACAAACTTTCATCCCTGAGGATTATTTTTAAGACAAAAACTCGTATGTCCTTCCCCAGGATGCCATCTATCTCCTTGCCAAATTTTATTTATTTATTTATTTAACCATTTATGTACACACTTATATAAACAGACAAGAAGAAAATAACAGAAAAATAGGTACAAAGGTGATGCTTATTTCTAATGAAATCTCTTCCAGCATACCTGCGATAGGATAGTAGATTTAGAGATGTAGACAGCGTGTGTAAGAGTAAAAGAGAAAATAAAATCAAAAACAATTCACTTAATAAAATAAAACAAATAATATGAGAATATACATACATACATACAAACATACTTCTAAAATAAATAACACTAGAATATTAATTTTATCGAAATCCGTTCAGTGAAAAGGTGACATACAGACCGACAGACAGAGTTACTTTCGAATTTATAATATTAGTAAGAAAGTACCATATTGTGACTTCTTCACTCGTGTGTGTGGTCTTGGTTAAAAAGTTCGGGAGCGGGGTCTACTGAATTTTGATTCATTCAACTTTTTTTGGTCCTGTGGAGGCTATGTAAATAGAAGGTACCATAGTTTCTGCTGCATCTCTTTAATCTGGATATTTCATTATCGTTAGAAATGTCACAGTACGTGATAGGCTTATTTATAAAGTTAAAGTCAAATAGAAATCCAAATACTTGAATAATGTTGACTAATGAAATCATAGCTAATATTTTTAAGGAGAAAAAATCAAAAAGGTTTCAAAGTTTTTCCTCAATAACGACATGAATAACAAATCCCAACAACAATTTATCAACGGTTATAGTACCAATGGACCGTTGACATGAAGCGAAACCAACATAAAACAAAGAATAAACATCAACAAAGCGTTACAAATTACACGCGCTCCTAATCGGGTCCTCAATAAATCGATTAATTTATTCACATCACTAATCTCATTAGTAGGCTGGGCACACACAATCAAAGCTTGAAGTAGACTTTTTGAATAGTTATCGAGAACTGTATTCATATTATTTAATTCACTGATGAACTGCTGTTGTCTGCGGGAGTACCTTATGTGCAGTTTCTCTCGAGAAATCGATTATCTGCTGTTGTCTGTGATACAGAGGAGTAAAAAGCCTTATTTCAATTTTATAAAACATGAAAAAAACAGCTGTAAACAACGCTGTTTACAGATTATCATTAATAAATAAAACTTTAAAGTCACTAGGAGGTGACCTGTTCATGCAATAAAAAAAATAAGTAATTTAAAAAAAAAACATCAAGCAATATAACAAGAGTTCAATCGTATCATACAAAAGACTACGAAACCTTTTCAAAGAGCATGTAATTAAGTCTTTGTGTTCGAATGTTTCATTGTAGGTTGCTGCCATTCGCCGAACTGGTGAACGTAGACCAGTGTTAGATCGACTCTGCAAAGAGTTTGCTTGCACGCACCTGCCATCTATGGACAGTTCTAGGAACTGCATATTGTAATGTTACATTTTCCCGGGAAGAGGAAAATGTACCGTAATGTAATGTTGATGTGTGTGTGTGTGTTGAAGGTCCAAGCGTTTCTTCTAAAGAGGCTCGCAGGTTGTAAAGGAGGGTCCTTGAGTCAGACCACGTCACCGACCTCGGAGGGGCAGGCCGTGGTAGAGAAGGCAGGCATAGGGCTGAGATCTACCAGCCGTCGGCGTCACTAGTTTATTGCAGACCACGACGTTATCCTCACATATTGCGTAAGGTTATGATCTTCTTGCGTCAGTATCCAGAACTGACGCCAAGGGTAGCCAGCGCCGGTCTAGCGACTTTCGATGTCCGGTGTAGAAGGACGCGTAGACTTGTTTGTTTTCAGGCACAGCCCACACTATCAGAGGACACAGCCCTCCCACCGAGCGCTATATAATTTCAGGACCTCCTGCCAAGGCGAGCACCACGAGTAATCTGCTCTGACGGCCCCGGCTCCCTTCCTTTTCAGATCGGTTGACACAGATGCATTGCACGAAGAAATCTACGTTTGACGTTTTCTATCATGTCAATGTATTTTTTTTTTACTTTGCCCCACACTAGGAATTTCTCCTGTATTGTGGGTGCGTTTACAAACATTTAAACTCATATACACAAACAGCCAGATCCTGAACAACTACTATGTCATATAAATATTTGTTTCGTGCGGGAATCGAACCCGCGACACGCAATGCAGCAGTCAATCGCTTAACCACTGCGCCAACCGTGCCGTCCAAATCCAAGCAGTTTTGAGTCAAATAATAGGCCAAGATTACGAACCGCGTTTACTTTATTGAATAAAGCATTACGTAATGAGTTTAAAGACCTTATAATGTTTTTATTTTTGGTAACATTAAGTAGTTGAATGCTTAGATGGAGCTTACTAGAGCAACAGTAGTCCGTCAGTCGATCCAAGTCTTCTTGGATAAGATAGAAATCCTGAATGCTACGAATATGTCTGTATACTCTGAGATCATCAGCATATAACAAAAATCGGCATGATGAAAACCGTTACCAATATTAATTATAAAGATAATTAATAAAAGAGAACTAAGAATAGAGCCTTGTGGAACACCAGATGTAACTGGCGTAGCATGAGAGTGGTATCCGTTAATAACAACCCGTTGGCAACTGTTGGTGATCCACGAAATGAGCCATCGCAACCAGTTACCACGAATACCATTGAAAGCTATTCGGTTCAGCAACAATTCATGATCCACCCTGTCAAAAGCATTTTGAAAGTCTATGTACACTGCATCAACCTGTATAAGATTGTCGATGTTATCAAATAGGTCACTGTTGCTATATAATAGGGTACACTTAGTTATGTACCAGTCCTTCAAAAAGCTTCGACAAGGTAGATAAAATAGAAAACGCTCGGTAGGTCGGCTAAACACTACGCTTAGATCCATTCTTGTGTACAGGAGTGATATTAGTCTGCTTCCACATCGCTGGCATAACACCTCCTGCGATACATTTATTATAGATTATAGCTAGGGGTCTACAGAAAGGTAGCAGTATAAAAAAGCAGACAGCCCATCAAGACCTCGTCCCTTACATGGATCAAGGGATTTCATTTGAGCCAAAACCGATTCTTCCTTAAAGTGTAAGTTAGAAACAATATTGTCGTTAGACAGTGTTTCAGAAGGTAACTCCCATTGAAAAAGTGCAGGTGAAGCAGGTTCATACACGGAAGAAAAGAAATCAGAGAACATGTTGCAAATCGATTGAGGGTCGCTGGATACATCGTTTTTTAGAGTTGATTATTGAGCCTAAATCGTAAGTGGTCCCATTGTTTTATTTAGCTAGCCTGGTCTTGAAGAAAACAACATTATATCATTTTTCTAAACTGTGTAGTTTAGTCCTTAGTTTTTACCAACCTGTCGAACCAAATCCGATTATATTGGATTGATTTACAATCGTCCGTCCTTAATGTTTTGGTTTGGTACAATTTTATTATTGGACCATTTGACTTGTGGGCTCGTTATCATTCCTTAAAATATAAGTTCGAATCATAAATTATAGTCTTATTATTTATACTAATATTTGACTGTGGATGTGTCTGGCTATAGTTAGTTTACTAAATTTCTGTATGATACTACAATTTTTGTCCATTTCTTCGGATCGGCATTTTCATACAATAAATTGTCATATATAATTGTTTAAATTGTCCGTAGATACCTTTATTGATAAAAAAATATCAGTATTGCCGAAATGTAATTAAGTGAAATAGAAAACTTGCTATTATAAGTAACGAACTTCTGTCTATTCAGAAAGACAACCTGGTAGGTACTGATTAAAATTCTTCATAACGTCACCCAAATATTACGTCGCAACTGGCCAACACCCAACCCAGATAAGAAAAAATAAATTAATCTCGCAAAACATATTATTGTTGTCAAAAAATAAAATAAAAGAACACAGATGCCCTTATTATTAGTAGATATAAAGCAACCAGTAAGTCCCATTCTGTCGGTCGTAAAATATCGATGTCTCAATTTTTGGACCTCGTTCCAAATGATTTATTAAAGCCGTAACATGATGTATATGAAAGTGCCAATATTTTGGTCCATAGCATTGTGCAAGGTGTGCCAAATTTATGGGCTGGAGAACTAAATTAAGGCATCCTTTTGAGGTTTGAGGCTAATATTTTTGGGCCATAAAAAGGAGGTAGTACGTGGATTTTTATGACGCTTAATTATCGAGTTGTAGCTTAGCAGGATGTTTTTTTTAAACTAACTAGGTCTTGCTGCAGCTGCATCAGCAAAATGGCAGTAATATCAAAAACAAAGTACAAATGTTTAAGAATTAAATATTGTTAAATTGGGTATTATAAAAAAAAGTTAATTCATTCACAAAAAAATACATTTGTGTACATAGTATTTTTTTTTATTATGCATTGTAAAATGCACACTCACTAAAAAGTGTTGTCCTTCCGCGTCATTAGTCTATGACCTACAAAGTCATTAGTCTATTATTTGCCTATGACTAACAAAGGCGCGCGGACATCGTCTGTCAGTTTTGTCACAAATAAAATGAGGCGGAATAACGAAAACAAATGTTGCTAGTTGTATGTTTTGCCAATGAAGCCTTACCGTGTATTTACCAATATAATTTATTAAATATAAAATGTTATGTTAATGGTCTGTAGTTACGTTACGTGAATTGTGTTATACATTATAATAATAAGGATCATTACAGATTAAAAACTCGCAAGAGAATCCTGAGATCAAGCAAGAAGTTTGAAAATAGAAAATTCACCAAATATACCTACCATGCTTACCTACCGCCCATGTAAGGCGCCTGTCCCACCGCCGGCGGTTAGCGAGAAGCGATTAGAGGTTGCAACCAAAAACGAATTGTTTGTTTGACAGCGTTCTCGCCGGCGCAGGCGCAGCGCGGCGTTGGCGGTGGTGGTATTTGTATTTTTGTATTTGTTGTTTTGTCAACTATTCGTATGATTATGTATCTCTGTAATTGACACAGGAATTACAATCTTTCGTACGTTTCTTGAGCGTGAAAATAATCGATTGGCTTCGCTCTCGATGTCGCTTCCTTGTTGGCGGTAGGCAGTCCAGAAGAAATAAGGGTTGCGAGTCGTTTGACAAGAGGTAGAAACTAATTTAAACTTCAGTGGAACGCGGTGTCGTTGTATGCCGTGAAGTTTTAAGAGGTGAATAGATGCCTTAGTACTACATTGTAAAAATCTCTGGACCAACAGTCAGGCCTATTTGAAATATGCGATAGGTTATTAGGATATTGAATAGAATGGTAGGTAAATACAAGAAGCGTGCTCAATGAATGAAGTTAAGAGTTACTTTGTTGCGCATGGGCAGCTTTTCTTGGGCATTGATAACTCCTAAGATAACCAGCCTTTACGTAAATCGTTTTTTAATAACCCCACCTTGTTTTTTCGTAAATAAGTTTTTATATATAAGAATTAACTATGTCAATTCATTAGCAAAACACCGAAAATCCCATAAAATATACACCCAAAAACAAAAGAAACATGTATCATAATTTTCCCGCAACATTTTTTGCCTCCCAATTATTTGTAGCGTCGAAACAGATAAGTTGCGGCGGTTTTAAGTGCGCGTAAGCATCGAACATCGTAAATATGATCGTGATCAGCTGCATTATGTTAAGGACGCGGGACGGAACGAGATCAACCTTACCCTTAAAGGATTAAAGCGTGGGTGGATATGTGCGGAAATTGTGTAGCAATCTGTTCACTACTTCTTTGTACACGTGATGCAAAGTTGTTGGTTTTATAGGTTTGAGGAAGGGAATCTTGGGTTTTTTAAATGTTAAGGTCCTAGTATTGAAGACAAGATGAGGTAATCCGCCAGAAAACCAAGGTAACCAACATAGCCCAAAGACTAAGCAAGCTAAAGTGGCAATGGGTTGGTCACATCTCTCGTAGAACCGACAATCGTTGGGGAAAACGAGTTTTAGAGTGGAGACCGCGTTTAGGCAAACGTAGCGTGGGGACGCCCGCCGGCCAGATGGAGTGACGACTTGCGAAAGGCGGCTGGCAGAGACTCGATGAGGAGAGCCGAAAATCGGGCTCTGTGGCGTTCACTAGGAGAGGCCTACGTCCAGCAGTGGACGAATATAGGCTCATGATGATGATGATGATTGAAGAATATTAAGTTCAACTTTTGTTTAATTTTCTTTTGAAGTAAAGAGAGTCATGGAGAACCAATTTCAAGTATATTGTTGAAGTAGGTATAAGTATTTTGTGGAGCTTTGTTTGTACTGGAAAAAAAAACATTTTAATATTGGCAACAGAAGAGAGGGATACAGAAGAGAGACAGCTTTTATTTATGGGAGAAAAAAAAAAAGAAGCTTCAACTTCACGAAGAAAAAAAAAAGAACCGCCAATGTGTAAACTCTCTAATAACAAATATAAATTACATTGTAATTTACTGAAAACCGAAGGTAGATATTACTTGGATAGTCTAATATTATATTACACTTTTATTATTAAGGTTCAGTTTAATAATTTAATTGATAGACGATTAGTTGAAAGGAAATTCTTTGCTTCTGTTTTCATATATTCTTACTGGACGCACTTCCGTGGTTATAACAAAAACTACTGAACAAATGGTACTTTCTTTTACTTTAAATTACTTATCCAGCTCAACGAATCTTTGACGCTACACTTACGAAACTCGACCCAATATTTTAGGATAAAGAAAAACGAAGAGAGCGTTCAACTTTATAACTGAATGGACAAATAAATTCAGTTAAGTCGAACCTCATACGAGATAATAACGTGTCTTGTTTAAATTGTGGAAACAACAATATATTGGAGGTACAATTGTACTTTTTAATGTTAAGTTGGTAGCACACGTGAGGTCATTGGGAATTGCGGGGTATATTTTGTGTATATTTTTTTTTTTACTTAATTAGATAAAGGCAACAGAAATGCTTTGAAAAGATATTATATTAGAAAGAAGGAAGAAAGAAAAAATGTTTATTCTGCACAAACAAAACGCACATTACAAAATAATAAAAAAATAAATAAAAAAAGACAAGTATACACATCCATCGTTGTCAAAAGCCTCATATTCAAGCATACATATTGCCGACAATTTTGTCCATTGCTTGATGTGTCAGTGCCAGAGACCAAAGACAAGACACCTTACACCTCACATTATGATGCGAGACGCCACAAAGTTATAGTAAGAGTAGTAGAAACTTAAGAAAATTCTATATAATACTTTGACATTGCTTAAAGTTTCTGCTATACGTGCGGACGTTTGTAAGTAACATTCAAGGAAAATCTGCAATAAACCTATACTAGACTGACACCAATATTTAGAATATGATAAGTACCTAAATGTACGGGAAAAGTTTTTTGCGATTTATGACTTTTTGAGTACTCCAACGATGGTTGGTCCCATAGAAGTTTTTGATCAGTATTAGAAACAGGATCGATTGGCATCAAAAAATGTTTTTGTGTAAAATGGCTATTTTCTTGCTAACTGTATTTTTTTTGAAAATCTGTGAATGGGGATCAAAATTCCATAAAAAATTATGAATAGTCTCCTAAGACCATTTTTGCGTAGCTGCAACGGATAAGGTACTTCCCCTTTTGCCCCGCTGAAAATTTCCATACCTGTATATACCTATTACCTACATGTATAGCAATAAAGGTAAACGGCTCGAAGGAGCTTGGATCTCACGACACAGGGAATCGTAGTGTGAGTTCCAGGAATCAACGCATTCGAATGTAATTGCGTAAGCAATACATTATTCCTATTCTAATTATTATAAGAAATAATAACCTTAATGAAACGAAAGAAGACGCGTTTATCGAACGTCTACACACACCTTAAGAATTAAAACAAAAATGGTTTTTATTCCTCTCGATCGCCGACCTTTGTAATGATTTATGCAGTCTAGTGACATTACGTAGCCAATAAATAATATTTTAATTCTTCTTTTGTACTTTTAAATGAAGTCTCAAAATATGCGTGATATGAACCTGATGGTCGCAGTTTAATTTCTTACGATTCTTTATATCCGTGATCAGAAATCGAGACAATAATCAAAAAGTGACGTTTCATGTGTATTTCTGACAATATAATTATTATATTGTGTAGCTTGTAATTTACAGGTGTTAATTAGTTATATGTTAATTATGGGTGTACTAGAGTTGAAGTTCTGCCTATACCTTCGGGTAATGTAGGCGTGATGTTGTGTTTATATTTGTGTTAATTGAGATTGCTGCTTGCTACTATTTTGTCCGTGTATCCAGTTGAAATATAAAGGGTTATTTGTAATACGATGGCAATCCATTAAGGGGATGCAGGGGAGGTCATTTGCAACCAAATGACCCCTTATGACCCCCATGCAAATGTCAACCATTTTCCAGTAATTTGGCATTTTATATTTTTTTGAAGTTATTTGGTATCTTATTGTATCTCGTTGGATAGCTGAGAATTTGTAGGTACATATTTTTGGATCAAAATAAGATCGAATCGATGAAGTATTATCCATGTTTTTTTGCAGAAATCAACCACTTAATTAGGTCAAATAACCTGCTCAAAATGACGAAAATTGTGTGCTCTCATTTAAAAAACATTAAAAATAGGTGATTGCCATTTTATGATTGATTATTATGTATTGAAGTAGAAGCATATAACAACAATTAAAAAAAAAACAAGCTCGGTCTTATTACAAAACAAGGTTTTTCTTTTGACATGGTTTAAACCATCGAGCCTGTTTTTGAAATAAGAACCTAACTGAAATCGAAATACAGTTCCTTTTACAAAACTGTCAACTTAGTCCGGTCTTAGATTGTCAATTTTGTATTAAGAACTTTACTAAAGTCGGCATAAAGTTCCAAATACAAAAACTATATCGAATGTGTAGGTTGGGGCTAAAGTTAGATCGTGTTTTGTAATAAGACTGGCTTTGTTTTAGTTAAAAAAAAATTCAAACTTGTATATTGCCAACAAAAAGCCAATTTACTCGGAAATGCTTAACATTTGCATAGGGGTCATACGGGGTCATTTGGTTGCAAATGACCACCCCTACATCCCCTTTATAGATTGCCGATGTATAACAAATAACCCTGTAGACAACAAAGCGTTATGTTGCAATGTATATCTGAGCACGTAGAAATTACCATCGCGCTATTGACCCTGAATACCAGTTAAGTCAGCTACCAGCAAAGGATAATTCTCACCATACTCATTGAATCTGACGTGGTCAATCGATCAATAGGTCGTTCGAAATTTCCGATTAACGAATGCAGACGTGCATTTCAAGACAAACCGTGCCGTACAAAAACATGAGTCCCTGAATCAAAATGGTAGATCATTTCTTAACTTGAGTGGCTAATCTAGTAAGACTGTAGTCTCTGCTGGTAAAACTTTTAGAATCCAGGAATCTTTCTACTGAAACGCCTCTAGGCCAGAGTGTACCAATGACCTGAAGACCAATTCCCGTAATTAAAACGTTAAAAATCAATTCGCAATCTCATCTTAGCGACAATCAAATGTCAAAAATGTAGATAAACGCAAAAAAAATTTTTGTTCTTAGAAATACGAGAATTTCCCATCTTATGGTCCTACACGAAATATTTATAACACATAAATAATTTAAAGGTACCTACATACAAATTGTACAGTAAGGTGCGACCACTTATTGGAGCGTTAAAAGTTATTGTTATTTATTATTCTTGTTACCGGCATTTATCATGTACAAATTGACGCCTTTACAAATGTAACGAGTAGTGTTGCCGACAAAGTGGCCTGATAAGTATTGTTGCAGTGTAAATGGACCCGTAGAGAGGTTTTGTTGTATCGTTTTTGAGGTAGCCCAGTTTAAAGAGCCACTTCTAAAACATCAGTTTCCGGATTCCATTTCTGGCAAAAGTGTTCATTTTAAAAGAAAACCTCATTTAATAAAGTTAGGTCACCCAACATAGGCACTATGCTAGGTGACACCACCTTCCGGCTCGCTACTTGTCTGCGTCCGGGTACTTCTTGCGGGGCTCCACATCGCTGCCAATGCGATGAATGAGTCGACTGCCTTGGACACCATGGCCTATCCTGCAGTAAGAACGCAGGCCGGATAGCACGGCACGCCAGCATCAATGACATTATCCGTCATGCTCTTGTCACCGCCGGGGTGCCAGCTGTCTTAGAACCCAAAGGCTTGGCACGCGACGATGGGAAGAGACTAGACGGAATGACCATAATGCCTTGGAAGGTAGGTAGGCCTTTTGGTGTGGGATGCAACGTGTATCGACACCCTTGCGCCTTCCCATCTTCCTAGCACGGCGGGCTGTACGGGGGCGGCTGCTACAGGTGCGGAAAACCTCAAACGGCGCAAATACTCACATCTTTTAGAGAATTATGTGTTTGAGCCGTTTGGGGTTGAAACACTAGGGCCATGGGGTGCAAGTACCCACTTAGTTTTTCGAGACATCGCCAAGCGGTTAGTCGACTCTTCACGTAACCAGAGGGCTGGCCAATTTTTTGGCCAAAGAATCAGCATTGCCATACAACGTGGCAATGCTGCCAGCCTTTTGGGCACTTTTCCTGTTGACAGCGATGCGGACGAATTTTTTGATGCCCTTTGATTTTTTTTATTTAATAAAGTTACAACTTCTTAGGCGGCGTTTCGATAATAGACGAGAATTGAGAGTGAAATTTCAATAACGCGTCACGTTTTGGCACATTTTGTTACATGAGAGAGAAGAATGATATAACCCTCTCTGTCTCTTACACCAAATCTCTCTTATTCTTTATTTTTTTTAAAAGTTTCACTTCAATCACATATATTTAACTCAATTGCAAAGTTTTCTTTCTTTGTATTACTTACTTACAAGCAGAAATCATGTTTCCATTTAACAAAACTCGTATTCCCGTTTGATTAGTTAAGCTTTCATCTTAATTATCTTTTCGTATGCACGTGTTTCTGTGACAAATAAATCTATTTTTCTTTCTTTCTTTCTATCTAACCAATATTTTTGTTTTAAGTCATCATCATTCAGAGGTCAACCGCTGCCAGCCTCCCACCAAGCATCGTCACATTGACCGGCCCTATGTTTCTCGTCGCCCAGTAGATTCACGAATAGATTTAAATACATACAACTAATACATCATTGCATACAATCATAAATAAACTCATGCCTTTTTTTCATAGCGGTCAAGTACAGAACGCTGCTACGATGCTAACAGACTTCTTTTGTTTCGCTTACGTTCATACATCTGAGGGGCAATTCCCGTATTTTTAAGACCGTTCGCATTCTAATCTCAGTCTCAATTTGTCAAAATTACAATCAATTTACATACATTTTTGACAGGTTTTTGACATTGATTGTCGCTGAAATGAGATTGCGACTTGAATTTGAACGATTTTTAAGTACGAGAATTGGCCTACTGGTCATTCATGCACGCACGCACGAAACTAAGAAAAAAAAAGAGAAACAAAATAATACAAAATCGCTAATAGTTCCCTATTATGTTTATTATGCGTTATGCATTTCCACTCACTTCTGCATTGATTTAAATAATGGTAGTTAATTTAAAATAGGGATCTAGTGCGCCAACATACAATTTAGTAAAACGCTAAGCTAAGTAAGATAGGTTTTTTATGTGTTGTGTGTATAATAACTAAGTACTACGCTAGCATAGAGCAACACCGGTCCGCCGGTGGTCCGTGATGCTCTATGTACGCTAGTTGTAAGATTGCTCAGTGTGTCAACATCCGGACAAACCTATTGAGGTTTTTGTGATGTTTATGTTTATATTTTTTTTTTGTTCTATAATTAATAAACACAAAAAAAAGGTAAGGTGTATATTCTCATATTATTTGTTTTATTTTATTAAATGAATTGTTTTTGATTTTATGTATTTTATTTTCTCTTTTACTCTTACACACGCTGTCTACATCTGCAGATCTACTATCCTATCGCAGTTATGCTGGAAGAGATTTCATTAGAAATAACAATCACCTTTGTAAATATGTTTCTGTTCTTTTCTTCTTGTCTGTTTATATTATGTGTATACATAAATTGTTAAATAAATAAATAAGAAGATCGAAAAAGATGAACGCATTAAAAGCAGCCATTGTAAGTTCATTTCTCAAACTCGAACCGAACCCAAACTCTCACATGCCGTATATTACAGATCGATTACATCGTCCTCTATAGATACTTCAAGTCTTATTTACGAGTGCATCAATATCAACCGTGCTAATTTGTAATCATTGTACCAAGGGTGATAACAAATCAGTATTATGGTGGCTACTGGAACTGGGTACGTCCGCAAACAATATAAATGTATTTAAATTTGCTTTCATGTTCATCATGATTGTTACTAGAAATAATAAAATTTAGTCCGTTCCTATTCTGCCAGAAACCATATTTTGTTAGCCACAAGTCAAGTCTGGATTTTGTAAACTTAAATTATATTTAAAACAAAGTGAAGTCTTTGGAAGCCATCACCTAAATACCTCAAACTCTTGGAGTAAGTGCTCAATTTATTCGACCCGAATGTTATTTTTTTTACCCAGTTTCAGCAGGAGAAATCGTCGTTAAAGAATGAACCCACTACTGTTTTCAACCTACTGATAATCACATAAAATAGCACAGCATTTAAATATATCATTACGTCATTACATTTGGTAGAAACTGGCCCTCATTGATTCTGATGTTGGACAGCTCTTTCCCTTGGCCTTCTTTATAACCCAAGTGCACAGTACATGCAGTCTTACCAATACGCTTACATACATCTTTATCGGTACTTTCGCGGAAGGAGTTAAATCGTGTCAAAATGCAGATTGCTAGGAAATTGCAATCGTATGTCTTAACTCGCCGAGTTCCGAGTTATTTGTCGGTTTTTATTTATTTAAGCATGCATTGACTTTGGTATGACTAAAATGATGATAATAAAAGTATTAATGTTATAAGAATATTTCATATTTTTGTAGGAATCTCAGTTGAAACAAAACTCTGAAATGAGACCATTATTAGTAAAGACTGGGACCAAAGTCGTTCAAATGAAACAACACGTTTATGATACCTTGAAAATGGTCAACATGTATTGTTCAGCAATTTATTGTTTAATCTTAGTACCTACCTACTTCACACCACTAAGGAGAAACGGCACTGGCTTGTTGGAGAGATCACTACTGAACATTTTCCAGAAACTCAGTTAATCCGTAAATCAGTATTGATTTGTTCCCAATAAAGGTTATTTAAAACGTATAAAAACCCCAGTCACGGTGTTAATATTCGGGGGCTAAAATTCCCATTAATCATACTTACTCCCGAAAAGACAGTAAATTCGACCACCAATCACCTAAAGAGCTCATAAACGGTAAAAAATTGATGCAAGCAATAAAATTATAAACGCTTGATCTGGTTGAGGCGGTTCCCTGAAATAATTTGTGTCTCAATGCGGTAGACATCAACTGTAGTTAAATGATTATTCTACTTGAATTATGTTTCATTGTTTTTTTCAAGGAAAATGAATTATAAAAAAAAGTACTTACATATCAAAGTCAAAAGACAAAGCATTTATTTCAAGTAGCCACATAAAAGGCACTTTTGAACGTCAACATTTACATTAAAATAGAATTGATTCTAGTCGCCCCTTCCAAAAGATAGTTTCGTATGGAGAAGAATGGACAAGAAACTCCACCGTTACTCTTTTAAGATGTGTTTCAATATTTTGCATACATTCATTATATTATTATATGTGAAGACCTATGCACCTATAACAAAATTACCCTACCACAATAGGTATATTATTATAATCTGTTATTTTCTGGTATGAGCTTGAGCTATTTTCTTTTTTTTTTTTACTAAAGATGGGTTTGCTCTTGACTCTAGTCTAGGTCAGTGGTGTCAGAGACAGAGTCGACAATGGAGTGAGCTTACCCAGAAGAAGCCTGTTCACTCTCACATTGAAGATATTAGGATTGTAAGCGTTCGGAAACACAGACTCAGGTAGAGAGATCCACTCTTTTGCTGTGCGCATAACAAAAGACATTAATTGGAAACGCTTAGTGCGAATTGGTGGAATAGCAACTAGGTAAGGATTATAAGTTGCAGTGCGTCTAGATGACCGATGTAAGAACGAGGCCGGTGGTATGAGGTCGTGGAGTTCTTGGGCACACTCACCGAAGTAAAATCTGTAGAAGACAGAGAAGCAGGCGACCTTGCGGCGATGAGCCAAGCTGTGAAGCTTGGCATCCACCAGTTTTACGTCGCCAATAAGCCTCTTAGCTCTGCGTTCCACCGAGTCAAGCGCGGCAAGTTGGTACTTTGCTGAGCCATCCCAAAGGTGACTGCAATACTCCATGCAGGATCGTACTTGCGCTTTGTAAAGGGTCAAAAGCTGTCCAGGCGTAAAGTACCGCTTCACTATATTTAGGATGCCTAGTTTATTGGCCACTGTTTGGGCTTTGTACTCGATAGTGTTACTGAAGTTGAGACCTGATGTCACCTCTATGCCTAGGAGCTCGAGCCGATCATTTACAGGAACATATGTACCCCGAAAAGAAGGAGCTTGGTCAAAACGACTCTTTTTAGCAATAAAAAGACACGCCTGTATTTTGGTGGCGTTAAAAGAGACCAGATTGTCATCACCCCACCGGGAGTCAAGGCTTAAGGTAAAATCAGTACGCTCTACCATGGCCTCTCTCAAGGAACGAACCTCGGCCCCGCTGGTTTTTGCGCTGGACAAGTATCTCTCTGAAACAGTACTGTCATCTGCGTATCCAACAATAAATCAAAATCAAAATCAAAAGTCATTTATTCAAATTAGGCTGAGAATCAGCACTTTTTGAACGTCAAAATCACATAAGACAGTCCCCCCAAAACGCTCACCCTTCACCACTTCCTAGTGCTTTAGCTGGGAAGAAGAAGTGGCGGAACAAACTCCCCAGCAGCACTGCTGTCTGTTCAGTTAGAAGAACTGGATTCTATACATATAGTAATAAGTAATTAACATTACGAAACACAAAATATTAAAATTATTTGCCATATGTCAGCTAGCACACGCCAATATTTAAAACTATACTCAAGCAGAAATAAATAATAAAAACAAAAACACAAACAGAACTTAATACATAATAAAAAGCCTCCTGGCATAAAGGGCGTGCCCCCTTACATATGCAATGCTGCATTATGTTTATATGTATATAGCTGTAACTTGTAGCCACAAATGATAAACTAGGACCTTCGAAGTAAAATAAAGAAACATTAATTTCTAATAACAATAACAAAACCATAGTCAGCAAGCTGACCTGTCACCACAAGCAGCACCCGTTCACGAGCATAACGCAAAGATCAGCCATTACCCCCCTCGCCATATTTGAGGGAAGGAGGCAACCCGACCCCCGACGCTACCGCAAGCATTGACATCTAAGGGAGCATGACGAACTTGCTGCCGATTGCTCAAAAGAATAATATGATGAACTGTCGAGGTCGGTAGCTAACCATATATTGCAATACAACTCATTAAAAAACATTGAAATGAGTAGATTATGTCAATAATAAATAAAAATTAAATTAAACTAAAATGACTAATATAGTCAAATAAAATAAACAATTATATGAACTCGTATAACTTGTCAGTAGGTAAGCTAATTTTGGAGAAAGAACATAAACATTGTCTTGAGTTAATCACAGCGACCAGTTATTTTTATCGTTTGAATAATCGTTGATTGAATAGTATGCCTTTGAACAAAGGTTGGATTTTACTTTAGCTTTAAACGCATTAAAAGGCAATTCTAACAAAAAAAAGGGAAGCTTGTTATAAAAGTTTATAACCAAGCCCAACAAATGAGTTATGGACCTTATGAAGCCGGTGAAAGGGAGCACGTAGTTTCTCCTTGTTTCTAGTGTTAATATTGTGAATATCACTGTTTTTTGTGTATAAGTGTATATTTTGCCTAATTTATAAGATGTTGGCGAAGATGAATTGTGAGGCCACCGTGAGAATACCAATCTCTTTAAAAAAAACTCTCAGAGTAACTCTAGCACCTAGCTGGTAAACGCAAGAAGTGCCGCATCTCATCCCAGTCTGCTGACTCGTAACGCCATACTCGCCTCGTGCCTCTGGGACCCTCATCTGGAGGAGAGCAGGTCGATATGGATTTTACCAGACAGTGGTCAGATGTTCCCAGCGGGGCTGAGACCGAAACTGAATGACTGTCCGGATCAGTTGCCTGCCTTCTGCTGAAGGTCCAAGCAATTGCGTGTATGCAATGATCATCAACATCCGGTACCCGCGTTGCCACATTCACCATCTGGGTTAGATCTAGCGTTAAAGCAAACTTGCGCGCCTCCAACCCGGCATGGTCAGTCTTCTGGTACGCTTCGCTATTGGGTACCGTTGCTGGGCTACGTTAGTTAACTACACGAGGAAATTAAAGAGCGCTGTTGCCTCCTGGTCACCGCTGTGCGATCGGTAGACGCCGATGTAGAGAGATTTCTCCACGCCAGTATCCACAAGTAGCCATATGGCAGAAAAACCCGATGTCTCAAAGCAACGGAGACGACGACAACAAATGTCATGCCGGACGTACACACAGACCCAGCTTGCTTCTTGAACTTGTGTTAAAGAAAGTAACCCGGGCAGTTGAGGTACGCTACGTCCGACGGGGTTGCTAACTTCGTCTCAGTTAAGAAAAACAGGTGCGGCTTCTCGGTCTCAAAGTGGCGATGGACCGCATCGAGATTGGAGTGCAACCCTCTGATATTGGTAAGGTGCACTTTTAGTGGGAGGAAGTGCAGCCGTTGTTTAATCATATTTTTCTTTACTTTAGTCATCATTTTGAGTAGTGTTGTTGGGAAAAAATTCGAACTGTCGAGGCGCTGCTCAGTGAACCGAGTGGGACACTAGAGCTAACCAAACCTATGGGGAACTCATTTGGAGACTGCGGGGAGGCCCGAACCCCCCCGGATATGGCATACCGGGATTTTTCGCGATTTGGCGGGGCAGCCTTTGGCACGTGGCTGACGTGCTACTTGGGCGCGCTACTGACTGCGGTCGGCCAACGGCTGGCACCGTGCTTCGGATCCCGCTTGGAGGGTTTCAAGAGGAGTTACCCGGTAAGTTCAACGCAGAGACCAAAAACGGTTCTGAACAGCGCAACTGACAATCTTCTTCTCACCCAAAGGCACTGGCACTCCTACACACCGACGGAACACAGCAAGCTGCTTGGCGCCGGACTCCGGTGGGATGGTGGTCGCGAGCCAGGTTTTCATCTATTTCACTTTTGATAGGTCAGTCCTTCGCCTGAAAGATAGTAAGATCATTCGTGGTGTGAAATCCTGTTATTATTAACTAAATTAATGTATATTTTATATTCTGAAATACAATAACATCGTGTCACTATTTTATTAAACTTACCCGGAAATGTTGAATAGTTTCATATTGTCGCAGTTCAGTGAAAATTTTAAATTACCTACTTATATTGCCTATACCAAATTCATGATTTATTATATTGATAAACTTCCTATATTCCTGCATATTTCACAACTGTAGATAACAAAACGCACAAAATAAAAATAGGGTTGAAGTCCACCATTGTTCTTACCCATAGAATCCTGGGGTTCACCCGAACATAATCTTTCACGCTGTTTGGAAAAATCAAACAATTATTTAAATAACCCGCCGCATTTCTACGTTGACGTCATTTGTGCGTTTATTGTGTATATAAAACATTGGGCAGGCAGGGGCCATAGTCCTTCCATAGTTTTAGGTAACCAGTCCACTGTAGCCAGCCAAATCCATAGTCCTATATCTTTGTCCATATCCTGCAATAGTCCTACACCAACCATGTTGTCCATGGGTGCATTTGCATAGTGCGTACAGGGATAATCGTCGGTTGGTACCTCACTCTCTGCGAGTTGGCCTCGGCCCCTCGTACGCCTTCTAAAGGTCCAGGACCCTTGAGTCCCGAGATATGTCAATGACTTAAAAATAATTAAAAATAAACAGTTTACCAACCAATTTTTCGTCCCCTAATACATTGGTTAAGCAAGACATTATACATCACCTCACCCCACATATCAAACAAACGGACACTCCTCGTATACGCCACACGAAAATAATAAATAATATTGATAACCTCGCAAATTGTATTTACGACCGTACCAAAACGTTCATAATTGAATTTTCGGAAACGCCCACAAATTATTGGTGAATACCATTGAGGTTACTACCGGGAATTCAGGGATGTTGTTTTTATGCCCACGCGTTTTGGAAGAGAAATTGAAGAGATAATGTTTGTTTTACAAGCATATCGGATTACAGCTTTCGTAGTTTGTCTTCATCATTGAGCTCTCTCTTGTCTTTCTGGTAAATATTGCTGAGAGTAACAAGGCTGAATGGACTTACCTCTATATAGTTACTTCGGCTACTATTCGCATTAGATGGCGTAACAAAACTCACCCATGTCATTGCAAAGTCATCTTATAACACATTGTCCTTCAAGGTATTACGCTTTTCCTAAGATCTCAAAAGCTCTATAATTCTCCATGCCATTTCTTAGTGCCGGAATGTATTAGTACTTATGTCCTTCTATACTTTTGTGCGTAACAAAGTATTAGTTTCCTATCCACCAAAAATCTCAAGCGCAATTCGCACAAGTTTAATGACCATAAAAAAAGCTTCATATATCTTCTTCTCTCAGTCCTAAGCCTAAAGCGGTAAACTATATAATCTAATTAGCAAGTCACGGTAGCTGGCAGTAGTGGTAGTGTATAATAAAGTCATAACCAACACTGGTAGCTGGTAGGGCGCTACATTAATCACAGATTACTGCGAGCTTAGATGCACTATCTCTTTGTCCTGAACTCCCAGGGAGGGGCAAAGAGTAGGCGACGACGTTTAGAAGGAGGTTTGTGCCTATGTGAATTTACTTCCATAGAGGTTAGGTGCTAGTTGAGCCCCTGGGCCCTTATCTAAAGCCACCGAATTTACCAACTTGCATTAGTTCGCTTTTTTTGTATAGGTGTTTTAACAGATTTAACAGAAGTCGGGCTAGAAAATTGAGACGTCCATCTACTAATGCCATAGAAGTTTAACATAATAATAATTGAGGCAGGTTTTATATTATAAACGTTGTAACTTTTATAATAATTGTCATATAAGTACTAGTATATCAATTTTCTTCATTATTGAGATTTTAGTTATTCTTCTTAGACATTGTGACTTATAACATCGCCTTGGATGAAGTCTGTGAAGGTGTTATAATTGTAATTTAAATAAATAAATAAATAATTTGCTTATGAAAAGATCTGGTGGGGAGGCGACAATTAGGTACAAACTAAACGTATACAATGTCGCATCTACAAAACCACATAAAAAAATAATCTCTGTCCATTATTACGCTAAATAATATATGAGACGATTTATCTTAACCGAATAAGTAGTTGGTAATATTTTATACCGTGTATTGTGTCGCTAAACTTACGACTTCCGGTCAACGGCGGCAACTCTGTCATGTGGCTTATCTTAAGATGAGATATTACTATTGTTATCTTGGGTTTACTGTGGGAATATTTAGAACGCTCTGGAATGAGGATTCGTATCGTGAGGAGTGAAATATGTCGGTTGATCCTTGAATCGGTCACCTCATTTCTTGCGGACTGGAGGTCCTTGACTGTCATCTCCTGCAGTAGGTACTGATTGGCTATCCCCTATAATCATTAACGTTATTTTGAGTTAAGTAATTATCAGCGACTGTTTAACCGTACATTTTTGACGTTTAAACGTCTCTTAACTTTATGGAGCATTTATAAATAAAAGGGTTATTGTTTTTTGATTGTGATTTGTGATCTAATTGGTGTCGTCTATTATTGTATTGCTTGATTTAGCTACCTAATGCTAATATTTACGTTGGTCCTGTGAACGAGTCATCTCATTTCTTGTGGGATGGAGGTCTTTGCCGCCTCCTGTTGTAGGTACTGATTGGTCCTTACAGGTTATGATTTAGTGTTTTATCATTGTGATTTGTGTTCTCATTGGTGTTGACCATATTTATGTAGTGCTCAACTTAGCTACCTAATGCCAATATGTCGTTTGGTCTAGTGAATGGGTTACCTTATTTCTTATAGGCTGGAGGTCTTGGTCGTCACCTGCTGTAGGTACCTACTGATCGGCAGTGACAGGTGAAGATTTAGCATTAAGATTTGTCTTCTCGTGGGTGTTGTCCATAAATAGTATACAACTTTTAAAAATTTGTTTTTTAAAGAAAGTGGTCAGCACTTGACCTCGATCTCGCCTGGTGCAAATCGATTATTAACACCTTGGAAAGTAGGAGACAATGGGAACTTGCTCCTTTTGGCAGTGAAAAGACAGGCCGTTGTTTCTGAGCGTTGAACTTGACCAGATTGTCGTCGTCCCACTGGGAAACGAGATTTAGGGTCAAGCTCTTTCACTCCACCATGGCCTCTTAAAGAGTAGCTGTATTCTCTCTCTTGGCTTTTGCACTGGACAGCTGGTATCTTTCTGAGACTGTGCTAACATCTGCGTACCCAAAAGCACCCAGCTGTAGAATGTCGTTAATATGCAGCAGAAATAGAGTTGCAGAAGGATCAGACCCCTGAGGAACACCGACACCAATAACCATATCGACCGAGATAATCCTATGGAGATAGGATAGAAGTGTATATATATATATATATCCTACAAGTGTCACCACCGCTCAAAAAAACGGTATTTTATCCCAATGCAGGTTTTCATCATGCATGCAGCTAGGATAGAATTGGATGTTTGAATAAAATAATATGCCACAGTTTATTTATAGGAACGAGTGTTATTTGTTGCAATTTTATCCCTCGCGGGCTTGGTAGAGCTTACAATGGCACATATTGGTGCTCGTCTAATCTTCTATTTGCTGCCTCGACTCTACTTATGCAAGGTCAAATTAAATAAACTGTTAAAACTTCACAGATTTTCGCCTGTTATTTTCCTTATTTGAATAAAATGGAATTACTAAAAGTGTCTTTTCTATTTACTCCTTAAAACTTTGCGAGCATCATTCATCCAATATTCCAACATCTTTTACAAAATCGAACTGAATGAAATTTTTCTTTCCTTTCTTTCATTGAGTAGCGACGGCATAAAGTACCTATATCTTTTAGGTACCAATTACTAATAATAGGTTTCACTGACAGTATCACAACAGCTTGTATATCAAATCTACCTGGAACTGAACCAATAATTAAATATGATCTAATTAATAACCATAAGGCTATGATTAGAATCAATGTGAACGTTCTCACGTAAGAGCTTTAATTGTTATGATTTGTCTATATTCTGACGGGTGGACTATTTTGTGATATATGAGCGAGAGGCTGGGTAGATGAAGAGGGAGAAAACTTACGAGTATTTGATACACCGTGTTAAATGGTGCATCTTGAGAATGATTTTAGTCCATATGGTGCAAAGCCTTCAAAAGTAAGTGCACAATTATAGTGGGACCAATAAATAAAGACCTACTACTATTCTGATTACCTATATGTTTTGTATCGTGTGTTCCTCGGGATAATAATTATTGATCACGTGAATCAGTTCAACTTGGGTTACCTACTGACTGAAATTGATAACACAATTTTATTAGTAGTTTGTATTATATTATGTATTTTTTTTAATGCCTTTGCTCCACACTAGGAATTTTTCATGTGTTGTGGGTGCGCTTACAAACATTTAAACGACATTCATTCAAGACATTTTTTTTTCATTTTGGTACGACCTAAAGGTCATATAAATATTTGTTCCGTGCGGGAATTTACCCGCGACACGCAGCGCAGCAGCAACAGTGCTGCCACAGGTATTGCTAGTACACGTACAATTACGTCACAACGTATTATTAATATGTACTATTACTTCGTATGTATTATTTTCAGTGATCGGAATAGTTAGAGCTAAAATACCTAAAGTTCGAAAAAGAACAGAGACAAAGTGGAGACGCCTTACGACAAAATATTTTTTCGTGACATGACATGTCTGTTGTCACATGTTTGTGACATAAATAATGTCATGTCACGAAAAAATATTTTGTGACAAACAAAAGATAGAAAGAGACAGCAAGTTTTAGCTATTCTGGGAAACGAAAACATGAGGCGGACCCAGTTCGTCACCTGAATTAATAACAATAGAAAACGTATCTACTGGTATTTTGAGAGCGTTGTCCTTGTTCTTGAAGTCGGTTAAAAAGGAAAATGAATTCAATAAGTTACTGTATTAATAACATTAATACTAAATGTACTTAAGTGATGTCCCGAAACTCGGAACAAATATCCCGAAAATAAAACAATTGTCGTAAGAAAGTCTCCGCTTTTTTTGTCTCTGTCCTTTGAACTTTAGGAATATTAGCTCTCCCTATTCCGATCACTGATTATATTATTCAGTGGTGAAATATTGGTACTGCGTCAGGATTTACTTATGCCATACTAAAAGGCAGTAATCTAAATGTGGACGCTACAAAAATTCTAGTCAAAAAGTTTATATAAGTATAGCAAGGTATCCAACTGTTAAATGTTGCTAAGAGAATATAGCGAGGAGTATAACTGATGATTAAACTGTGAAGCCAAAATAATATTCACTACAAATATTTAGTTCAGTATCAACGCCTCTCAATCAATAACTTTATAATGTATACTTTCACCACAAAATCACATTTTATTTATTTTACAGTTATTTTATATAATCGAACCTTCCCTTGAAAAATGTCCACCATTTTTCTTTACGCACCTCAATTAAGCGAATGTACTGTATGAACATAATGATTAATACAAAACATATAGATAAACAATACTCTATATTCCTGGGCGGTACACTCGAAATAAATCAAACTGTGTGCGTAGGTGGCCAGTGCAGGCGCAACCCGCAATTACCAATTAACCTCGCGTTATATTCATGTTCGAAATTCAAAATTCAAATTCATTCGGTCATACCCCGTCGAACAAGACACGTCTAAAATGGTGGCGTGAAATCGGTGCGCCATTTTTTTACGTAGCATTAATTTCATATTCGTGTACAAGTTCCAATATTCAAAATTGGCGAAATAAAACACAAAGTAAATCCATCGATACTTTTTATTAAAATCGTTTTTTTTTTCAAAATAAAATCTCAGACCTAGAAATAACTTTACACTTCTGAATATTCGTTACTACATAATATTCTCTATAACGATTTCCATATATTACATTTAGGCTCGATTTCCACGTTATCTAATATAACTAGACATACAATAAGGTTTAATAATTCAGGTCATATCTGTGTATCTAAGACCATGTTTCCACTAGCTAGAAATCTTGATAAACATCTAATACTGTAAGATAGCAATTTGATATTGGGTACAGTAATGCGAGTCGTATCGCTATTGCGATTCGGGATTTGTTGCAAGTGTAAACTCCCGCTAACAGCAATATTTAAGTACCGTATTGGTACTTATAGATTATAAATATTTCATAAAATATTTTTTTAAAGATTTTGCGCTGTGGAAAATATCTAACATAACAATGAGCATATTAACTATATCTAGGTATATAAATTGTTATGATTTTTGATTATAATTACGTCTAATTTATTTAAAGAGGCCGTCGAAAACTGACTTCATTAAATATACTAAAAAAATGTTGGAAGTTTACTAAAAAAATACAAAAAATATTGACATATGGAAATATTTTTAAAAGTTTTTTACATATTACCAAAATTGCAGTCGCCTAAATTGGTGGGATATGCATTTTCTTTGTCTAGTTTTAATCTAACATAGATTTAGCACCATAACACTAAAGAGTATTCAAATCAACAACAAATAAGGAACTTAAAATTATGGTATTCATATTAAATGCAAATTAAAAACTAATTATTAGGAGTCATGCATTTGTGTCATGTTAAATAATAATAATTCTCTGGTTTATCACACTTCAAACTATACAAAACTAACATTATGTTTCAAACATAAATTATAAATTAAAATATACTTAAATATTTACAAAAAAAGTACGTATACATAATATAATTTATGTAATATTTCTTTAAGAACTATGTAATGCATACTCTACGTACAGGTTACTAAGTATAACAATAAATAATTTGCAAAATAAAATATGAATAAGTCAAAAATAAATAAATAAAAAGATAATATTTTTTTAAGTTGAATATAAAATAACAACCGAGTTATAACATTCAGCAAACATTAAGTGTGAAACATTGCTTATTTAAATTTAACAGACGATTCATTTGTTCTGCGTATTGATGATTGTTTATAACAGGTACTAGGATCTATTGTGAAGTTAAAATATTTAGACTAACAGACATTGAATATTTTCAACAGTAGGTACATATTATTATTATTATTGATTTAGATCTAATACTTACACACAATAATACCATCTCCTTTTTTTACTGATTAATTTCATAATACATTATAAATTAATATTAATGCTGCTTAAATATATAAATCGGTTAGGTTTTAAAGTACAGAAATATTATAAATGATGTGGTATAGTATGATCTTACCCATAAATAAGTTTATCCAAAGTCTTTCTACCTATTATAAATTAACAATATTTTATTGTTTATCATCTCGAGCATAACTGTTCCTGTCGTAAATGTTCATACTTAGTTTTCAAATCAATCGCAATTATTTATTACATAATATTTTATTAGGATTATTTTGATATTCAAAACATTATTTAAATTTTATTAACTTTACCATTTTCATAAACTTTCCCTGATCAAATAACTCGATCAATCCTGTAGTCCTTTTTGCCGGAAAATACTTATAGACCCTGATTTTCGATGCTCTCTTTCTCATCAGACGCCATTCCAACCTTTTCCTCGACATTCTTTTTGACCTTTGCTCTCCCCAGTAAGGTTTCTAGGTTTTCAATCTGCCATGAGATCACTGGGGTCACAGGTCAACTGACCCAGCTTAATTTCCTCCACCAATGTTGGGTGTTTTCACAAAATATGTTGTTAGTGTGCCCTTGCCTTTGACGTAAGTAGGACCCCGACATTCACAAGTGTATCCTGCATTCATTAGTACCCTGTTAAAGAAAATATTATAATTATCATAATATTGCGGTAGTTAGCTCCTTTTAGCCAGCGGAGGAATAGGCCTCCATTTGGTATAATAAGGCCTCACATAAACTGTATACACTATATTATGGTCGGTCGAGATCGATATTACTTATTTTGTTTCTTTGAGAAAGATAAATTACTTATTTTGATCCTTCGAGACGGATACTATTCATTTTGATCCTTCGAGGCGGATACTATTCATTTTGATCCTTTCAGTCGGATGCTATTTACGCAATAATAGGAAAGGGTCACAGTATACTTACTTAGCAGTATCTTCGGTGACCTGTATCCTGCCCATGATTCCAGTGGAGTCCATTCTCGAGGCCACATTAACAGTGTTGCCCCAAATGTCGTACTGTGGCTTTTGAGCACCGACCACACCAGCTATCACAGGACCGTGGTTCAGTCCTAAAGTGAAATATATTTTTAAATTCACTAAAACAGTTCTTTACTTAACAATAGGTGATGGTGCTAAGCTGGGTTCTTACTGCTCTATCACTAGGTACTTAGTTTGTCGGTATATTCAAATCATAACTGTTATTCTATAACAGCTGTATGAAATCAATTTATATAAACAATTATTAACTTCCTAATGTTAAATATCAATATGTAAGAAATATAATATCAATGTTATTTGAAAGTGTTGCGGTATTTTGTTTAGTCTTAAAGGTGCCAAAAAGCGCCATCTATGCGTTGTTAGTGTATTTGCTAAAGAAGGTTGAATATTTTGAGTGCAAGCGCTAGTGCCATCTGTCGCGGCCGAGAAGAAGCAGAAACAACATGAGGAAAGTTCCCGTCTCAAAAGTTCGAAAAGAAAACGTAGTATACGTATACTGTTTTGGCGCTTATCGTTTTTATTAAAACCTTAAGTTCATTAATTAATTCCCACAATTAGCCTAAACCACTGGTCTTAGAAGCACGAAATTTTGCACAAGAGTTCCTTATGTAACGAAAGTAAGCACTAAGGAAGGCTTTTTGAAAATTCATGATTAATAGCCAAATTATTAACTACAAGTTGTATGACCGATAGGATATCCTTTTGTGTGATTCATTTACTACAAACCTTTCAGCCATAAATAATTAATAATTTGTGTTACCTTAATTTGTTTGTTACTATTTTGTATATGCTAATTTTATTACTAAAGATTTAAGATGGTTACTTAGCATTATATAAAATTATATAGGCTATTATTACCAACTGTGTAGTAATATTTGTACGCCTTGCAAGGCAGCACATAGTGACTCAATATTTTTCTATTTTTATAACATCGTGTACCACTACATTATACCTATGTGTACAAATAAATAAATTTGAATTTGAATTTTGAATAAAAATAATTTTATTTATACATACAGTCTTACAGATTTGTGTTTGTTTTGGTACCATTAAACCAGCAATGGTCTGTATTGGTACTCTCATTCGCAACGATAACACTGCTTAATTACTAGTAAGCAAATAATGTAGGTACTAGGTCAGATTATACGAAACTGTAAAATTCTTCCTAATGAGTTTAAACCTTAAAATGTTTAAGATTAAGTTGAAAATCGAATGAGAAAATTTTACAGTTTGTGGTAACGTGACCTGCTGTTGTTTGTACATGAATAATATTTAGCACGTAGGTAACTACTTAAGCCGAAAACATCTCAAACACAAAATTCAAAGCATTTAGAACTATTTACAGGCACTTTTGAACTGTCAAAGAGTCAGTCAGTTAGTCAAAAAGTTGAAGCTAGTTGCCCATTCCAAAACGTAGAACTCTATGGAGAAGAACAGGCAAGAAACTCCGAGGTCACTCTTTTAAATCAAAATATTACAAAATCCTAGATACATTATTAGGTATTGTTGCTTCTGAGAGAACAGTTTAAAAAAATGAAGAAACAATTCAAAATATACGATTAAAAATAAGCCTAGCAGCTAAGAGGTGACCAGTCACAACTGACGGCTCCCGTTCACGAACATGACGCATGGATCAGCATCATTCAGCGCAACCATTTTAATTATAGGGACGTTGAGGACTGACAATGTACCTACTTAGTTACTAAAAGCTCCACGAGATGTCGCTCCGAGGTGAACATTGAACTTTACGCGCACGATATCCCTCATCGTCTGCTTAGCATTTACTTACGTTTCGTTAAATTTCTTAACTGCGTCCCAAAAGTGAACCCCATTATCAAAATTCATTATTTACGTTACACATCCGTGTTTAGGTCACAGAAATTCATATCTGTACAAAATTTCAACTTAATCGGTCTATTAGATTCGGAGCATAATAGTTGTGACAAACACACTCGTGTGATCCTTTGTAGGATCACTCGTGTGATGAAAAAACGGAACCCATACGGGTTCCGTCTTTCATTCGGACTTACGGAACCCTAAAAAGAAACCCATGGTTTTTTATTGATCATTCCGTTATTTTAATCCCTCTTACTTTATTTTACTTTAATTTACAAGGGAATAAAAACAGTAGTTTATTAAAAATAAACTTAACATTTAACTTAACAAATATGTATAGGTACTACCCACTACATTTTCCACAGATTACAACTTACAATCATATTTAAAAAACTGATGGCAAACGTATTAATCGTAACTGTAGTCAGGGCGAAATCACATGCACAAAAGAAAAAAGAAAGTAAAAATCAAAATATAACTCTTGTTTGGGTATTGCAATCTATAGGTCCTATAATAGTAACAATAATTTGCTTCAGCTTACGGACTCTACTGCCGAGAGCCCTCAGAATGTTAACTATATTACTTTTTAAAGTATTACGGTTAAGAAATAGTATGTCGATATCACAAAATCGCTCATTATGTGTGTCAACTAAGCGATGTAACGGTAAAAACCAACTTATAACGGTAAATCCAAACCGTTTGAGACTGACAAATTTACCGTCGCAAAACTAAAATCTCACTTGACTTAGTTAGACGAACTTTTATATGTTTTCTCCAGCCAACTGCTTTCAAGGTCCTAAACTTCGTTAAAAAATTCAAGTCACGTGTCTCAAATGACGTGGTCATCGAGGCCTGTTTGTTCCATAGCACTGTTTTCTTAAGAAAGTAGGTTTTGGAGGAAAATGTTCCAAACTTGAAATGGGCATTAAGACTGGAATAATTATCCATTCTAGTCTTGAAGTTCAGTCGGCTTCCAATTCAGTCGTCTTCCAGTCTAACAGGATGCGGCTGAATATTAGTATTTTACATGGAGTGACTGCCTATCAAACCTCCACAACCCAGTTACTGGGCAATACTGTACGGTTTTTCTATTACCTTGTAAATATCAAATATTTGTAGATAACAAATATCAAGGTTTACTTACCAATCCTAAGTTTGAACCTCTGGAAGGATTCCCTGTTGATTTGGTCTAGTATTGTCATCAAAGCGATCGCGAACTCCACTAGGATAGCTACCGTATGCTCCTCTTTACTTGTCGCATCCTGAAAACGAAAGCGTCCTTAAATTCTATAACGTCAGATTACAAAATAAGCAAAATATAGTCCTTTAACTATATTTTAAAACTAGTGACCCGCTCCTGCATCTCACGGTTTTTACAATTTGGGAAAAAATCGAGATATCTTTATTACAAGTTTCACATGAACCTTCCGTTGTGAATTCTCAAAATGTTGTTGAAAACCGTATCAAAATCCACTGTGGAGTTTAGACAACCAATGCGTTCATACAGACAGATACGAAATGCGACTTTAATTTGTAATATCGATAGTGAACATTTGAAATAACGTAAGGGAAATTTTGACAAAAATTTGCTTCAAATTCTTGGTTAATTTTTATTGGTTATCGTAATATAGTGTAGTGTCTTATTTATCAGTGTAATACCTTTTGCTTGCTGTAGTGAATTGGTCACTTACGTTTTGTTCCTCCTTTCCTGGCCTCAGTCCAGAGGCAATCATGTATGTACTTCCTATTGTCTTTATTTTCTCTATACAGCTGAACTTGGGCTTTAGGAGCAGCTGAAAAAGACAAAATGTACTCTGTTATTGCACCGATGTTTTTCTCTTATACAGTAAACTTTAAGTTAAGGCAATAAGTATTTGTAATGATCTAAAAGTTGTTTCACAATTGATTCCGTCCGTAGATAATAATGTTCTTCAAAGCCAACTATCCACATTTCTATAGTTATCGAATTACATCCAAGTAGGTAGGTATCAGTACGTTTATTACAGTTATGGCCTTTTTTTGTTTTCGGGGGGAAACCTTCAAAAGGCACCCGATTTCCGGGAGAGGTCGGGGAGTGTGGGATTTTTACCTCACTAAAACCACCCCGGTGATCACCTACCACATAGAGGGGGTCCCGGTTCCTCTTAACAGACCAATTCTGGAACCTCCCTGTGTAACGCCTGTAAGGCACACCCTTGGGGAGACTGTACAGTGTACAGGGGCCTCCCCGGAGCCTCGCAGTGCGGCAGCACGCGCCCCCTGTGTAACGCCTGTAAGGCACACCCTTGGGGAGACTGTACAGTGTACAGGGGCCTCCCCGGAGCCTCGCAGTGCGCGGCAGCACGCGCCCCCTGTGTAACGCCTGTAAGGCACACCCTTGGGGAGACTGTACAGTGTACAGGGGCCTCCCCGGAGCCTCGCAGTGCGCGGCAGCACGCGCCCCCTGTGTAACGCCTGTAAGGCACACCCTTGGGGAGACTGTACAGTGTACAGGGGCCTCCCCGGAGCCTCGCAGTGCGCGGCAGCACGCGCCCCCTGTGTAACGCCTGTAAGGCACACCCTTGGGGAGACTGTACAGTGTACAGGGGCCTCCCCGGAGCCTCGCAGTGCGCGGCAGCACGCGCCCCCTGTGTAACGCCTGTAAGGCACACCCTTGGGGAGACTGTACAGTGTACAGGGGCCTCCCCGGAGCCTCGCAGTGCGCGGCAGCACGCGCCCCCTGTGTAACGCCTGTAAGGCACACCCTTGGGGAGACTGTACAGTGTACAGGGGCCTCCCCGGAGCCTCGCAGTGCGCGGCAGCACGCGCCCCCTGTGTAACGCCTGTAAGGCACACCCTTGGGGAGACTGTACAGTGTACAGGGGCCTCCCCGGAGCCTCGCAGTGCGCGGCAGCACGCGCCCCCTGTGTAACGCCTGTAAGGCACACCCTTGGGGAGACTGTACAGTGTACAGGGGCCTCCCCGGAGCCTCGCAGTGCGCGGCAGCACGCGCCCCCTGTGTAACGCCTGTAAGGCACACCCTTGGGGAGACTGTACAGTGTACAGGGGCCTCCCCGGAGCCTCGCAGTGCGCGGCAGCACGCGCCCCCTGTGTAACGCCTGTAAGGCACACCCTTGGGGAGACTGTACAGTGTACAGGGGCCTCCCCGGAGCCTCGCAGTGCGCGGCAGCACGCGCCCCCTGTGTAACGCCTGTAAGGCACACCCTTGGGGAGACTGTACAGTGTACAGGGGCCTCCCCGGAGCCTCGCAGTGCGCGGCAGCACGCGCCCCCTGTGTAACGCCTGTAAGGCACACCCTTGGGGAGACTGTACAGTGTACAGGGGCCTCCCCGGAGCCTCGCAGTGCGCGGCAGCACGCGCCCCCTGTGTAACGCCTGTAAGGCACACCCTTGGGGAGACTGTACAGTGTACAGGGGCCTCCCCGGAGCCTCGCAGTGCGCGGCAGCACGCGCCCCCTGTGTAACGCCTGTAAGGCACACCCTTGGGGAGACTGTACAGTATACAGGGGCCTCCCCGGAGCCTCGCAGTGCGCGGCAGCACGCGCCCCCTGTGTAACGCCTGTAAGGCACACCCTTGGGGAGACTGTACAGTGTACAGGGGCCTCCCCGGAGCCTCGCAGTGCGCGGCAGCACGCGCCCCCTGTGTAACGCCTGTAAGGCACACCCTTGGGGAGACTGTACAGTGTACAGGGGCCTCCCGGAGCCTCGCAGTGCGCGGCAGCACGCGCCCCCTGTGTAACGCCTGTAAGGCACACCCTTGGGGAGACTGTACAGTGTACAGGGGCCTCCCCGGAGCCTCGCAGTGCGCGGCAGCACGCGCCCCCTGTGTAACGCCTGTAAGGCACACCCTTGGGGAGACTGTACAGTGTACAGGGGCCTCCCCGGAGCCTCGCAGTGCGCGGCAGCACGCGCCCCCTGTGTAACGCCTGTAAGGCACACCCTTGGGGAGACTGTACAGTGTACAGGGGCCTCCCCGGAGCCTCGCAGTGCGCGGCAGCACGCGCCCCCTGTGTAAACGCCTGTAAGGCACACCCTTGGGGAGACTGTACAGTGTACAGGGGCCTCCCCGGAGCCTCGCAGTGCGCGGCAGCACGCGCCCCCCTGTGTAACGCCTGTAAGGCACACCCTTGGGGAGACTGTACAGTGTACAGGGGCCTCCCCGGAGCCTCGCAGTGCGCGGCAGCACGCGCCCCCTGTGTAACGCCTGTAAGGCACACCCTTGGGGAGACTGTACAGTGTACAGGGGCCTCCCCGGAGCCTCGCAGTGCGCGGCAGCACGCGCCCCCTGTGTAACGCCTGTAAGGCACACCCTTGGGGAGACTGTACAGTGTACAGGGGCCTCCCCGGAGCCTCGCAGTGCGCGGCAGCACGCGCCCCCTGTGTAACGCCTGTAAGGCACACCCTTGGGGAGACTGTACAGTGTACAGGGGCCTCCCCGGAGCCTCGCAGTGCGCGGCAGCACGCGCCCCCTGTGTAACGCCTGTAAGGCACACCCTTGGGGAGACTGTACAGTGTACAGGGGCCTCCCCGGAGCCTCGCAGTGCGCGGCAGCACGCGCCCCCTGTGTAACGCCTGTAAGGCACACCCTTGGGGAGACTGTACAGTGTACAGGGGCCTCCCCGGAGCCTCGCAGTGCGCGGCAGCACGCGCCCCCTGTGTAACGCCTGTAAGGCACACCCTTGGGGAGACTGTACAGTGTACAGGGGCCTCCCCGGAGCCTCGCAGTGCGCGGCAGCACGCGCCCCCTGTGTAACGCCTGTAAGGCACACCCTTGGGGAGACTGTACAGTGTACAGGGGCCTCCCCGGAGCCTCGCAGTGCGCGGCAGCACGCGCCCCCTGTGTAACGCCTGTAAGGCACACCCTTGGGGAGACTGTACAGTGTACAGGGGCCTCCCCGGAGCCTCGCAGTGCGCGGCAGCACGCGCCCCCTGTGTAACGCCTGTAAGGCACACCCTTGGGGAGACTGTACAGTGTACAGGGGCCTCCCCGGAGCCTCGCAGTGCGCGGCAGCACGCGCCCCCTGTGTAACGCCTGTAAGGCACACCCTTGGGGAGACTGTACAGTGTACAGGGGCCTCCCGGAGCCTCGCAGTGGCGCGGCAGCACGCGCCCCCTGTGTAACGCCTGTAAGGCACACCCTTGGGGAGACTGTACAGTGTACAGGGGCCTCCCCGGAGCCTCGCAGTGCGCGGCAGCACGCGCCCCCTGTGTAACGCCTGTAAGGCACACCCTTGGGGAGACTGTACAGTGTACAGGGGCCTCCCCGGAGCCTCGCAGTGCGCGGCAGCACGCGCCCCCTGTGTAACGCCTGTAAGGCACACCCTTGGGGAGACTGTACAGTGTACAGGGGCCTCCCCGGAGCCTCGCAGTGCGCGGCAGCACGCGCCCCCTGTGTAACGCCTGTAAGGCACACCCTTGGGGAGACTGTACAGTGTACAGGGGCCTCCCCGGAGCCTCGCAGTGCGCGGCAGCACGCGCCCCCTGTGTAACGCCTGTAAGGCACACCCTTGGGGAGACTGTACAGTGTACAGGGGCCTCCCCGGAGCCTCGCAGTGCGCGGCAGCACGCGCCCCCTGTGTAACGCCTGTAAGGCACACCCTTGGGGAGACTGTACAGTGTACAGGGGCCTCCCCGGAGCCTCGCAGTGCGCGGCAGCACGCGCCCCCTGTGTAACGCCTGTAAGGCACACCCTTGGGGAGACTGTACAGTGTACAGGGGCCTCCCCGGAGCCTCGCAGTGCGCGGCAGCACGCGCCCCCTGTGTAACGCCTGTAAGGCACACCCTTGGGGAGACTGTACAGTGTACAGGGGCCTCCCCGGAGCCTCGCAGTGCGCGGCAGCACGCGCCCCCTGTGTAACGCCTGTAAGGCACACCCTTGGGGAGACTGTACAGTGTACAGGGGCCTCCCCGGAGCCTCGCAGTGCGCGGCAGCACGCGCCCCCTGTGTAACGCCTGTAAGGCACACCCTTGGGGAGACTGTACAGTGTACAGGGGCCTCCCCGGAGCCTCGCAGTGCGCGGCAGCACGCGCCCCCTGTGTAACGCCTGTAAGGCACACCCTTGGGGAGACTGTACAGTGTACAGGGGCCTCCCCGGAGCCTCGCAGTGCGCGGCAGCACGCGCCCCCTGTGTAACGCCTGTAAGGCACACCCTTGGGGAGACTGTACAGTGTACAGGGGCCTCCCCGGAGCCTCGCAGTGCGCGGCAGCACGCGCCCCCTGTGTAACGCCTGTAAGGCACACCCTTGGGGAGACTGTACAGTGTACAGGGGCCTCCCCGGAGCCTCGCAGTGCGCGGCAGCACGCGCCCCCTGTGTAACGCCTGTAAGGCACACCCTTGGGGAGACTGTACAGTGTACAGGGGCCTCCCCGGAGCCTCGCAGTGCGCGGCAGCACGCGCCCCCTGTGTAACGCCTGTAAGGCACACCCTTGGGGAGACTGTACAGTGTACAGGGGCCTCCCCGGAGCCTCGCAGTGCGCGGCAGCACGCGCCCCCTGTGTAACGCCTGTAAGGCACACCCTTGGGGAGACTGTACAGTGTACAGGGGCCTCCCCGGAGCCTCGCAGTGCGCGGCAGCACGCGCCCCCTGTGTAACGCCTGTAAGGCACACCCTTGGGGAGACTGTACAGTGTACAGGGGCCTCCCCGGAGCCTCGCAGTGCGCGGCAGCACGCGCCCCCTGTGTAACGCCTGTAAGGCACACCCTTGGGGAGACTGTACAGTGTACAGGGGCCTCCCCGGAGCCTCGCAGTGCGCGGCAGCACGCGCCCCCTGTGTAACGCCTGTAAGGCACACCCTTGGGGAGACTGTACAGTGTACAGGGGCCTCCCCGGAGCCTCGCAGTGCGCGGCAGCACGCGCCCCCTGTGTAACGCCTGTAAGGCACACCCTTGGGGAGACTGTACAGTGTACAGGGGCCTCCCCGGAGCCTCGCAGTGCGCGGCAGCACGCGCCCCCTGTGTAACGCCTGTAAGGCACACCCTTGGGGAGACTGTACAGTGTACAGGGGCCTCCCCGGAGCCTCGCAGTGCGCGGCAGCACGCGCCCCCTGTGTAACGCCTGTAAGGCACACCCTTGGGGAGACTGTACAGTGTACAGGGGCCTCCCCGGAGCCTCGCAGTGCGCGGCAGCACGCGCCCCCTGTGTAACGCCTGTAAGGCACACCCTTGGGGAGACTGTACAGTGTACAGGGGCCTCCCCGGAGCCTCGCAGTGCGCGGCAGCACGCGCCCCCTGTGTAACGCCTGTAAGGCACACCCTTGGGGAGACTGTACAGTGTACAGGGGCCTCCCCGGAGCCTCGCAGTGCGCGGCAGCACGCGCCCCCTGTGTAACGCCTGTAAGGCACACCCTTGGGGAGACTGTACAGTGTACAGGGGCCTCCCCGGAGCCTCGCAGTGCGCGGCAGCACGCGCCCCCTGTGTAACGCCTGTAAGGCACACCCTTGGGGAGACTGTACAGTGTACAGGGGCCTCCCCGGAGCCTCGCAGTGCGCGGCAGCACGCGCCCCCTGTGTAACGCCTGTAAGGCACACCCTTGGGGAGACTGTACAGTGTACAGGGGCCTCCCCGGAGCCTCGCAGTGCGCGGCAGCACGCGCCCCCTGTGTAACGCCTGTAAGGCACACCCTTGGGGAGACTGTACAGTGTACAGGGGCCTCCCCGGAGCCTCGCAGTGCGCGGCAGCACGCGCCCCCTGTGTAACGCCTGTAAGGCACACCCTTGGGGAGACTGTACAGTGTACAGGGGCCTCCCCGGAGCCTCGCAGTGCGCGGCAGCACGCGCCCCCTGTGTAACGCCTGTAAGGCACACCCTTGGGGAGACTGTACAGTGTACAGGGGCCTCCCCGGAGCCTCGCAGTGCGCGGCAGCACGCGCCCCCTGTGTAACGCCTGTAAGGCACACCCTTGGGGAGACTGTACAGTGTACAGGGGCCTCCCCGGAGCCTCGCAGTGCGCGGCAGCACGCGCCCCCTGTGTAACGCCTGTAAGGCACACCCTTGGGGAGACTGTACAGTGTACAGGGGCCTCCCCGGAGCCTCGCAGTGCGCGGCAGCACGCGCCCCCTGTGTAACGCCTGTAAGGCACACCCTTGGGGAGACTGTACAGTGTACAGGGGCCTCCCCGGAGCCTCGCAGTGCGCGGCAGCACGCGCCCCCTGTGTAACGCCTGTAAGGCACACCCTTGGGGAGACTGTACAGTGTACAGGGGCCTCCCCGGAGCCTCGCAGTGCGCGGCAGCACGCGCCCCCTGTGTAACGCCTGTAAGGCACACCCTTGGGGAGACTGTACAGTGTACAGGGGCCTCCCCGGAGCCTCGCAGTGCGCGGCAGCACGCGCCCCCTGTGTAACGCCTGTAAGGCACACCCTTGGGGAGACTGTACAGTGTACAGGGGCCTCCCCGGAGCCTCGCAGTGCGCGGCAGCACGCGCCCCCTGTGTAACGCCTGTAAGGCACACCCTTGGGGAGACTGTACAGTGTACAGGGGCCTCCCCGGAGCCTCGCAGTGCGCGGCAGCACGCGCCCCCTGTGTAACGCCTGTAAGGCACACCCTTGGGGAGACTGTACAGTGTACAGGCGCCTCCCCGGAGCCTCGCAGTGCGCGGCAGCACGCGCCCCCTGTGTAACGCCTGTAAGGCACACCCTTGGGGAGACTGTACAGTGTACAGGGGCCTCCCCGGAGCCTCGCAGTGCGCGGCAGCACGCGCCCCCTGTGTAACGCCTGTAAGGCACACCCTTGGGGAGACTGTACAGTGTACAGGCGCCTCCCCGGAGCCTCGCAGTGCGCGGCAGCACGCGCCCCCTGTGTAACGCCTGTAAGGCACACCCTTGGGGAGACTGTACAGTGTACAGGCGCCTCCCCGGAGCCTCGCAGTGCGCGGCAGCACGCGCCCCCTGTGTAACGCCTGTAAGGCACACCCTTGGGGAGACTGTACAGTGTACAGGGGCCTCCCCGGAGCCTCGCAGTGCGCGGCAGCACGCGCCCCCTGTGTAACGCCTGTAAGGCACACCCTTGGGGAGACTGTACAGTGTACAGGGGCCTCCCCGGAGCCTCGCAGTGCGCGGCAGCACGCGCCCCCTGTGTAACGCCTGTAAGGCACACCCTTGGGGAGACTGTACAGTGTACAGGGGCCTCCCCGGAGCCTCGCAGTGCGCGGCAGCACGCGCCCCCTGTGTAACGCCTGTAAGGCACACCCTTGGGGAGACTGTACAGTGTACAGGGGCCTCCCCGGAGCCTCGCAGTGCGCGGCAGCACGCGCCCCCTGTGTAACGCCTGTAAGGCACACCCTTGGGGAGACTGTACAGTGTACAGGCGCCTCCCCGGAGCCTCGCAGTGCGCGGCAGCACGCGCCCCCTGTGTAACGCCTGTAAGGCACACCCTTGGGGAGACTGTACAGTGTACAGGGGCCTCCCCGGAGCCTCGCAGTGCGCGGCAGCACGCGCCCCCTGTGTAACGCCTGTAAGGCACACCCTTGGGGAGACTGTACAGTGTACAGGCGCCTCCCCGGAGCCTCGCAGTGCGCGGCAGCACGCGCCCCCTGTGCCGCCGCCCCCCGCGGGTCGCTCGCTGGCGGACAGAGTCCCCACACTGTGCACCCGCGACCCCAACAGTTTACAGCCAGAGAAATGAATAGTTTATCAAATTGACACGCTACGTCAATTTGCCGTGTTTTACCCGTTTCTTACAACTGTCAAAAAATTACAGTTGTGATAGAGTAGTTAATTTGCTAAACAATTTCTATTCCTACTATACATACTAAACTCACCTACCTACCTACGTCAAGGTTTATAAATCGAAAGCTGCTTACCTTATCAAAATCACATATAATTTCATTGAGCAGTCGCAAACACTCCAAGCCTTGCTTGTTGACGTCAGTCTCATCGTAGAACTCTTTGTAGTTCGGTATCGACGCAAACATTACTGCTATGGTTGAGTATCTTTCGTGGTATAACTCTGCCTGGAAGAAAATAAGTTTGATTGTAAGTTTAAAAGTTAAACTACTCGGATACTGACAAATGGAGCACTGACTGGATAGGTCCTGTCAAATCTATGTGGTCCTTTTCTCAAAAGACCATTTCAGACACTAACCTACATGGTTCTCATGATCTATCCAAGATGATATCTGGACTCTAAAAGAGACTGTGACCTCTGAGTTTGTTTCGTAGTTTCTTCTCGGAGTAGTAGGATAGAAAACACCGACCCCATCTAGTTATTATTTGCATAAACATACTTACAGAAATAAAATCATTTCAATATTCAATACCTTTATTGCTTTACCATAATGTGTACTTAGGTGGTAACTATATAATTTTGATCATTATGGACCCTATAGGGCACAGCAAAAGGGTAGGATATATAGGTAGTTATAATGAAAGGTTTAGTTGAAATAATGTAAAACTTACTTCAGATGCAACATTAGTCAGGAAATGCCCTGCAACGTGAGCCGGTAGTATGTTTTCTAAAAGAATCTGGAATAAAAAAGAAAATACTATAATTACCACTAGAATTATTTTAGTGACAACTATAGTTGAACAATTATCCAGGGATTGTATTCCAAAAGCACACATACCTTATCTTTGAAACTAACTTGTTGGGGGATCTACTTGGTAAAAATATTAAATTCATTCATTCATTGATAGATAACGTATGCCCTAAGCGTATGTCTAGAAGCATGAATTTTTGTAAATAAGAGTTCCTGATATCTGGTGTAAAAGGACTTAACAAAGCCGAGAGTCACTTGTACTCCCCGTCATTGTCTTTTTTTTAGTACTGGATACCTTGGAACCTTCTGGTTACGGAGATATTGAAGGTCAATAATCCAAATTTTATTGTTTTTTTTTTACGAAAACAAGTTTTTAGTGTTATAAGTTATAACACAACTTTAAATACCCCACGACCCCTGTACCGTTGCATGCACAAATAAGCACAATGTTTTGCGTGTGTTACACTGTGCACAACGGCATACAGCATTTTTTCACACCAAATATAAAAGTAGTTTCCCAGCAATTATTTTTATGCAATGTTACTTTGTTTGATGTACAGAATGCGTAGTTGACGGCTATGTGATGGGTCATTTTACACCCTGTATAACGAAGGTGATCACTGAGTAACTAATTTTAATTATTGAGATGAAAGTTAAAATTATTACTTTTAATTATTATTTTGAGTTCTTAATTTTTGTTCTCTTTAAAGAGAGTGTACGACTTTACACACGGGACGGAACCAAGTGTATAAGTGGGAATTTAAATTGAATACGTGGATAATAATGTAGACGAAGCCAGGAACTTTCGGGTGATGCGACAGGTCTTGAGAATGGTGGCTTTTTGGAGCATGTAAAGTGTGTGAGAAGGCATTTGTAGATTGTTAAGACTTTGTGTGAGAGCAGCCGGTATTATTATTATTTAGTTATTAAAGTTTGTATGGAAGTTCGTCATCGCTGTCCATGGGAAACCCTATCGGGCACAAGGCTTGTAGATAAATAAGTAAACAGCGTTTTAAAACTTGACAGTACTTCAACCTACCTTGTTGATTCCTCGCATAGTTTCCACCTCTTCCTGTTCAAACTTGAGTTTGTCCTTCCATAAGAAGTCAGTGCGTGATGTAAACTCTATCTGTCTGTCCAGGATGTGCAGTAATGCTGCCAGGAATACCAGCACCATGCCTGCTTTTGTGGCGTAGGCAAGCATTGTGAATCTGGAAGATTTCGAAGTTGAAATTAGAATGTTGTAAAAATATATCTGACCAAGATTATGTCTGGACTTTAAAAGAGACTGTGACCTCTGAGTTTGTTTCGGCCTTTCTTCTCAGAGTAGTCAGATAGGAAACGCCGACCTCATCTAGTTTTTAAAATATGATTGACGTGTAAAAGTGTTTGTACAAACCTACTTACAGAAATAAAACCATTTAAATATGTTGTATTCTTATGACATATTTAATGCATAAAATAAGAAATGAGTCAAGAAATGAACAAGAGAGAGTCTGAAAGTGGCATCAGCGATTGAAAAATTTCGTGGAAATAGGTTGTCATGGTATGAGCATGTGATGCGGAGGAATGAGGAAAATGTCGTGAGGAAAGTTTTAATTTTCTTTTTTTTTTCTTTTCTTAATTTTATGAGACAACATCCACACAAGGTCTTCAGGTCCCGAACTAGGCAGAGCCTGTACTACGGTAACGTAATGACTGATACACATACTGATATACATAATATACACACCCAGACACAGGTCAAACAGACATGTTCATGCACACAAATATTTGACTTGTCCGGGGATGGAACCCGGGACCAGCGGCTCAGAAGGCAGGGTCGTTACCAACTACGCCAACCGGTCAGTCAAATTTTGAGTATGGAAGAAGAGATATTCTAGTGGAACTACCAACAATAAAAAACATTTTAAATTGACGTACATAGGTTGGTGCATTCTTAAAGAAAAAATAAACATTTTGAACTCAATCGACATAACAGATTGTTGTTCAACATAAGTCGCATCAAAGTTGCAAAAGGCTTAAAATGAACAGCAGTCAAAATCTACTCTCCTTCGTGTTATAGGTGCCGTCAACCACACGCCCATAGTAATAGATTGACTTTGAAAGCGCCTTTATTTTGTAGGAGCAAGAGCAGTTTTCGAACTCAAGTTTAACGATCAACTTGCTGTTGACCGTACCGCACCAGTCTTGCATTCAGTTTGGTTGGTATCACTTATTCATTCCAAGGCGTTGATTCCCTTTGGTTTTTTACAGAATAATCATACCCCACAATGATATTGTATTGTTGCCAATGAGCCTGATATAGTAGTGGTGGATCAAGTAGAGCGGCTCGCAATGATTATTGACATAACGGTCCCGCATGGCGGGAATCTCGTGAAGGCTATGAAATATTATCAAATCAAGTATCTTGACTTGGCTCGCGAGGTTGTCGTCATGTGGTATGTGGACTCAGCGATGATTGTGCCGATAGTCGTGACACCCAATGGCTTAATAGCCAAGAGCCTCGACCAACACCTGAGGAGGCTCTCGTTGGGCAGCTGGATCAAGGGTTTGATTCAGAAAGCGATACTTCTGGACACGGCTCACATTGTTAAAAGGTTCCTCTCTCTGAAGCCCTAACCGCCGCGGTAGCTTAGACCCTGTTCCCGATACCGGTTGACTACTATTTTTTATGTTTAAAAAAATTTTATTTATAAGTATTTAAAAGAAATAAATGAGATAATAATTAAAGGCATATAAATGCCTCTGCTCATACAGAGGAGGCGCGAGCATTGATCACCACGCTTGCCCAAGACGGGTTGGCGATTTCAAAATTATTATATAAACTATAAGTCCAGGCTTCCTCTCGGTGATTGCCTTCCCTGATGTCAGTGATGTCTTAGATCAACTCTTAGAAAGCACATAAACGAATCCTCTACAACACAAAATAAAAGTCATACTCACTCATTCTCCAAATCCTTCTTCTGGTATTCATAGAACAGCTCAGCGGACGCAAATAGCGTGATATGTGACACTAATGTCACCAGCATCAGTACCAGTTTCAGTACGAAGCCAACTCGGAGGAACACTGATATTGAGGCTAAAGTCAACACTGAGCTGTAGAGGTAGCTCTGGAAATAATAAAACAATATAAGGATGATAAAATCGAACATGTTCTTTACTTTAATTTTAATCTAGTCTCCAGTCTCTTGTATTTTATTTGATTGTCGTGTTTCCGTTTTTAGGTTATCTTTAATTGTGTCACCCTACGTAAAATTGCTACATTTTCTGTCACTTATATGGCGTACATAATGAAGAGTATTCTAAATTAGGTATATTTAATCAAGTTTTTTACTTAGTTGTGTTCCCAGCTTTTGCTACTAAAATATCGTTCTACACACAGTCAATGCGTTTGTGCACTGCATCCCATTCAAATTTGAACTCAGCAACCGAGTTTGATACCAATTGTTTGACGGACAGAATTCGGATCTTATTTGCAACCTTTCACACAATAAGGTCAGGGAAATTAAGAGCGTTTATACCTTATGAGTGGCAACGTCGCAATTTAGTGTCATATTTCGTGGTTTTCAATTTTTATCATTTAATCGGAGCTATATTTAAAAAAAATCTGTTTTATTAACTTTTTAGAATTATGTGAAAACTGTGTAAAAGGTAAGAAATCGTTGCGTTTACAGTTCTATTTATATGCAAATAATACATTGGAAACTTGCAGGGCGTTATTTTCATTGTAAAATAAATGTAAGCATTACGGTTACTTGCTTTTTAAACACTTTCACGTAATTCTAAAAAGTTAATTAAACAGATTTTTAAAATGTAGCTCCGATTAAATGATTAAAATTGAAAACCACGAAATATGACACTAAATTGCGACGTTGCCACTCATAAGGTATAAACGCTCTTAATTGTTTATGAAATGTATACACTGCGTTAGTTTGTCGTGTTATAACCACTTCATACCACTGTCAAGGAATGACACTATTGATTTGAATTTGAAATTTGAATATACGGTCCATTTAAGTTGGTAGTCAATTTTATAAACAATATTAATTTCCCTCACTTTACTACAGCTGCTTCGGACCACCATTTCTCAGATTCGAAGAGGATGCAGTGCGCAAACTCTTATAGGTTAGTCTTGACATTTTGAGTCACCGTTTTGTGATGAATTCTTCTTGTTAGCATGAACTTTGTTCTAAACTACCTTACTTACAAAAGAACTTACAGGAGCAGAATCGACATCATTGTGTATGTGAAAGCCTCCCATGCCGTTCTCTTCGGTGTAATTGTACTCAGTCCAGTTGAAGCTGCCGTTACTGCGCAGGTACATCGGGTAGTCTATTATTACGAACGACTGGAACTGGTAAAGAAAAGTAATATTCATGGATTTAAAGGGATTTTAACAAACGTCAAAAAATATATATGGTAAATATTAACGTTTTGAACAGTTTCTTCTGAGAGTACCATCGATCACTAATAAAGAACTAGATACACAATCAGCGACAAAAAATGTCCTTACCAAATGAGTGCCCATTTGGACATTTGGGTGCTCTTTTAATCTAGTAGCAAGCGAACGCTCCGATGGTAAACACGCCTCGGTGCTCGTTAAAAAATTGTAAATATCACACATCTGGGACGCAAAAAAAGTTTGGAGTTTTATATTTTCGGTAATTATTAATATTATCATTATACACTTGTTATCACTGTAAGTATTGTAAATACAGATATTTTGTCAATTCATCGTAAAATATTTTTTCGTCGCAAAGTCGCAATAAACGTGTTAATCATACTATCGCATGCCCACTTAATTGTTCTTAGTTGATTCAGTTCCATTTGTTGGAGACGCTATTGTTTTTTTTGTTTTTTATTAGTAAAATATTAATGTACTTATTTTTTTTTTTGTTTCTTGAGACTTCTTATCAGTTTATATAAATATGGTACTAACATTTTATAAATATAATTTTGACCAAGAGCCTGTCATAAAATTAAAGATGTGAGATTTTATATTTGTTTTTCCCGAGGTCCAGTGAGGTGTTAAAAATAGATATCAATTATAGCACGTCAAAAATCTGAAGAATTCTTCAAGCCTTATTCTTATAATTACAGTATAAACGAAAAAGTATTGGACAGTTCGACTCCACTCATTCCTTGTCCTAGCGGCGAGCATCGGTCATAAAATTTTATTGCTTTTTTTGGCACTTTGTAATTCGAACTTTAAAACATGCTAATAAGGTTGAATTTACATTAATGTATTATTTATTTCAACTAAAATTACGTAAACAAAATTGGCGACAGTTTTAAGAGAACTTTTGCATGGGGTTGTGTATCTAGTTCTTTATTAGTGATCGATGGAGAGTACTAAATATTATAGCACTAATTGTAGAAGATGCCTGAATCATAATAAAATTTAATCATGATTTTAGACTGTCACGGGATCACAGACACTGAAATGATAGACACTCAGGCGATCACGGGTTGACAACTTACCGTGGAATGTCAAATATTTTATACTTATTGACAATATCTTACCAAATTTATTACTGCACATGCGCCTATTAGTAGTACCGACACCGTGAACATCGTCAGCCTTATGAACCGGTTATTGGCCACCACCTGGAAAAAACAATTAACAAAATCAGAGTAATTTTATTATTTTTAACTTCCACGTTATCAACCCTAATATTTTGTAAAAAAAAAACTCATTTATTATTCGCTAGCTACCCGATATGACATGTTAAATCATCGAGATTTCTTTGTTTTATATTAGTTTAATATTAGCGTTTGATGTGCTTAAATCTTCTGGAATAAGTTATCTATGTGATAGTGAAATCTGCATCGAAATCCTTTGTGTAGTTTACAAGTACTAAGCAGTCACACAAACAGACAAAAAGCGAAATATTGTATACTATGTAGGTATAAAAGATACTACAGATACTAATACAACTGAGTATACAAGGTGTAACAGAATAAACGCAAGTCCTGAAAGTATTTTGCTCATAATTAACTACTGAATCGATTTCAGTAACTATTAATATAGATATTTTTATCAATTATGTATTTTGCAAAACTGACCGCTGACTTAACCAAAGAAAATTAAATCTTATTTCAAGGCAATAAGACTCAATTTTAATTGCATAAAATAATGTTAGGGTCAACACGATTTTATTAATAATAATAAATAGCTTTAAAAAATAATGTTTTGTACATTGTATTATGCTTTTAAAAACACTTATACTCTAATTGGGGTGTATGAGGTCTTGCGTTAATTATGTTACATGTTGTTTAACAGATTTTTCATCAAGACTTTTCTTTAAATCAACAAACCTGTCCAGGTTTAGTGCAGTTGTCAGCATACAAGTCATCAGGAACATCAGATATCGGCCGCAATCCTCGCGACCTCATGCTGCCATCGTACCAGGATAGATATACGAACAGCAATAGCGTGAAGAGTGTGGGGCCGAAGGAAGCGTATAGGACAACGCCTCTGAAACAGAAAGTGGTAGATCGATTAGTCTGTGAAGCACGTATGCTGTAAAGATTTATTAAGACAGTAATAGTTATTTGTTATACAAGAGTGCAAAGTTGCTTTTTAACCGCGTGTTCAATTTTGATGACCGAGCAAGCGAAGGATTCTAAAATTGAATCACGAGCGCAGCGAGTGATTCAAAATTAGAATCCTGAGCGTTAGCGAGGGAATCAAAAGAGCACGAGGTGAAAAATCTTTGCACTCGAGTGCAACACGTAACTTTTCATTCCACCTCAGCGAGGAAATGACTAAATGCAAAAAAAAAACGTTTACAATCACAAGATAGGTACACTTTTATTTCAGTTTAGGTATTAATTACTACATTATGACAGGTAAGTATTACAGAATAATCTTTAAATTATAACAAAATAATACTAAGGTATAATTAAGAAAATTTTAAAGTAACGTTGCTACAGTTATTTAAATTGAGTGTAATATTTTTGTTTGGTACTGTAATATTGGAGTTAGTCACTTGTGTACTGTTTTTCGGTAAACTATCTGTCATACTTAATAGTTGTACCGATTCATCGGATTCCCTTGGCGTGAATGTTGGAGAGAGAGGGAGATGGTTAGGTGTTTCATAACGGCTTATTTTTGATGTAGAAGGGCCAGTCCAAGGATCCGATTGAGGCTCTTTCAGTGTAATGGCTCCTACGATGCCTTCACATATTTTAGACTTATTTTGGATGGAATCCTCTATGTATCCCTCTACAACTGCATTGGACTTCCAGCCTCCGTGGCGCTTAAGGGACAGGAGATCAGCTCCGGAATCAGCCAAAAGTGTGGCTGAAGTTCGTCGGAAACAATGACCCGTGTACAACAGGGGTTCTGGAAGTTCAAGAAATGTTGCTATTTCTCGTGGGATACTGCCAATTTTATTAGTACCCATAGGCTGTCTAACACACTTTCCATTGCGATACTGTAGAAAAAATCGATTGATTGGAGTGTTAGGCGGGCGTAAGGCTTGATATTTCTCAACAATCGTTACGTATTCCTTGCGAATGACGAAGTTGCGGTCTCTTTTTGTCTTTGTATTAGGTAAATTAATTAATAGTAAGTCATCTGAATGTTTCTCAATGTTTTTGACATTAAGTTGTGTTAGTTCATTAGTTCGACATGCTCCGTTTATTCCAATAATAAGAACAACCTGTAACGTAAAGAGTATTGTAGTAGATAAATGAATAAAATTGATATGAACGCATAATTATGCCTATCAACATCTACTAAGTATACTATTTAATTGAGATTAATATACTTAAGTAGATACTGAATGTGCAACTGACTTACTTTTGCCGCCAAATATACGGAATCGGGTGCTTCGTTAAGAAACTTTTCAATATCAGATACTGTGAAAACCTTCGATTTTTTTGGTTGATGACCAGATGAGGCTCTTTTTAAAAATGCCACTAATTTAGGATAGGTATCGATATGTTTGTCTTTTTTCATCTTTATTGTTGCTTTTAGCATCGAATACGTACTCCATAGAGTGCTTGCTTTCTTGTTCTCGGATAATTCTATAAAATATGCCAGCAAAACGTTTTCTGAGAAAGTTTTGGCTCCTTTTGCTAGTCGCCACGTGTTGAACATATCGTACTGTTTTAAATACTTCTCGCGTGATTGTTGAGGGAGAAAGCTCATTTGCGCATTATTAACAGTTTCAGTCAATTCTGTTGGCGTCAAGCAAACTTCCTCGTCGCTAGAATCACTCATTTTAGTTTTTTCACTTGTTTTCAAGTTTCTTGTTTTTAATATAAGGTTTAACAATGACGTGAAAAAATGCCGCGTAAAGAACCGCGTACAAAGCAAATTGAAAAAAGAACACCAAGAAGGTTCCGAGTCTGAGTTTTTAACAAATTAAAAAAAAGTTGTATGATATATTCGGCACCATAGAGGTAGCAGTAAATAGGTTTAATGTTTTTTTTAATTCACAAACTTAGTGCACACGATGTTCTAAATTCAATTTACTTTATCCTCTAGAGAATAAAAACGGCTTTTCCACTCAGATATTGAAGATTAAAAATACTCTTTCCGAGATGGTGGGATGAAAAAGGGTTTTAATTGCTTTAAACAAGGCTGCCATGAAATATTGTTTTAGAAATTAATGATGATTTTGATTCCTTATAAATTCACTATTATTTTCTTTATGTTACTTTAATGCTTTGTTATTTATTTACTGAGTATTCAAAGATGGGTGAGTAGTTATAAAATGGTCCTTAGGAATAGTGACAGTTTCAACCTTAGTGAAGTTCCAATCAACTAGGAATTATTGACAATAGCGCTAAATCAGTTACGAGGTCGACCATAAGCAAACACAATAATATTACCAGATATATCAGTGTCATATATACTTACTTAGGAACTGTCAGTAGCTGTATAAAAGCCAATAAAGCGAACAGCGCAGCTGCACAGGCAACGTTATACTTGAACTGTGCATCAGCCTGATTGCGGTACTGACGCTCCTGAGTACTGCTCTTGAACCAAAGAGTAACGCGATTCATGCCTTCTGAGTTGGTACTGGAAACCACAAAATATTTTAGGGTCAGGTGATTACTGCTAAGTGCTAGTTACCCTTCAAGCTTTGGAGAAATGAAAATGTGATTTTATGAGATTGATGCAGGCTTTTTGGGTAATTTCGGAGATAAATAGAAAAATGCTAACCTGCAGTCACAACATGTCGTCCTTTGAGGAAGAAGATTCTGTTCTATCATTGCAAGACTCTGAAACAAAGATCAAATATTAAAAGGTAGTTAAATTTGGTGTTGTATTTTTTTTTTTTTTTTTGTTAGCCGTATTACGAGGATGTGATCCCAGACCTTAAGATTGTGAGAATTTAACTTGATTCCTCTACAATTTTCACAGTCCGTTACATCCCTTTTATTTTTATTAGATTACTGGTTCTCCACCCTAGATCATATAAACATAATGATCTGAGTTCTCCACATATCTGACATAATAATTATAATAAAAAATAACGAAGAATGTTTGTCCGTTTGCCTGTGTGTCTAGATGTATGATCCAGATTGGCGCAAAAACGGCCAAACGGATTTAGATAAAATTTGGCATACAGATAGTTTATAACCATGATCAACACATAGGTTACGTTTAGTCTCCGTAGTACGTTCCCGTGGGATATTTTCCAACATCCCCACGGACGAAGCCGCAGGCAAAAGCTAGTAGCTAATAAACTTACAGAAATTCCAATATTCTTGGCAAGAGTTGAGTCAGTAATGTTAGCAAAAGGTTTGTCCGCGCCCCAACATTCCACGTATTTAGTCATCTTGCTTGAAGGACGCGATCGCGATGGTACACCAGGAGTCGCTGAAAAAGGTAATTGTGTTATTATATATGATTATATGATACAATATAGATGGAAAACAACTTTATGAATTTGGCGCTGGATTTGCACATATGAATCCTGCTGTATGGTTCTAAACTAATTATGTAGATCACTTCATTATCGTGACGTATCAACACATCATTAAATTACAATAATAATAATAATATGAGACAACATCCACACAAGGTCTTCAGGTCCCGAACTAGGCAGAGCCTGTACTACGTGATATACATATACACACCCAGACACAGGTCAAACAGACATGTTCATGCACACAAATGTGTGACTTGTCCGAGGATCGAACCCGGGACCAGCGGCTCAGAAGCAGGGTCGCTACAAACTGCGCCAACCGGTCAGTCAAACAATAAAACAGATTCTGGACTTTTCATGCGTAGCTGTCTAATGAGGTAAAGTAGATACTTTTATGGTCACTATGCACTTTAGAACAAATGAGAGTGACGGCTTTTGTTCATAATAATTATGCTGATATAAGACCAAAACTGTATTTTAATGATTTATGTAAACAATTATGACAGGTCGAATATAATGCCAAAATTATCGTGACGACCAATATAGGTACTAAGAATCCTATTACACATACGAAAAATGGACATTAAAACGGACAGACATTGAAACTTATGGCCAAGTTAGAATACGACTCAAAACTGTTATCCACAACGACAAAGATCTAAGATCTAAAGACACTAACATAGTGATTCCATCGACATTGTACTCATCATCCTAAGGAATAAGGGTGCTAATAACTCAGTTGGCGTCAACAGATCAGTGGGCGTCATTGGCTCAGTTGGCGTTAAAGCACCAGTAAGCATCATTGCCCGAGTTGGTGTCATGTCTCCAGTAGGCGTCAAAGCGCCAGATGGCGTTGAAGCAGTTGTAGAAGTTGGTTGATCACTGTGGCTACTAGAATCTTCTGGATAAAACAGTAGATTGGTTAATTTCTGTACTTCATATATGGCTTAAGATTCAATGCAATTTTTTGTTAAATATGGTTTGTTTTGTATATTGGCACCGCGTAGGTATTTTCTTAATATGCATGTAATAAAATTATTTACCATTTAAATGTGCTTTTATGTGTAGTGCATTTTTTTTATGTGTGCACTAAATAAACGATTTCTCTATATATCTATATAAGGTGTTTCTATTAATACATGAAATATTTTAAGAGAATACACCAATAGCTGGTATAGGAGCCGTAGAAACTTAAAAAAAATCTAATTATTTTATTTAAAATATTAAATAATTTAAAATTACTTAACTTACCTATATAATAAATACTGGCTCTTTCTTATTTTGTGTCATCCGTTACGCTAGTTTCTTTCGTAGTATTTACTGTCATTGAAATAGGCGGTGGCATAAGATGGCGCGCGGATTTATGAATGATCAAAGAGATACGCGGGCGCGCCTTCCTCCGCCGCCACCCGCACCTCTTGCTTCAGTCCCGCACGATCCGCGTGTTGAACCGCACGCGCCTTAGCTAACACGCGTCGGGCTTTGAGCAACTAACGCAACAATGCTAAACTATAGGTATACCAACCAGGAGTACCAGAATACAGTGGTGTGCTCCAGTAACAAGTATCATAGGGAGGTAATGTGGCAAATCATTGTGATTCCTCCGGTTCGGTTGGGCAACGACATTTAGTTTTCTGTAGATGAGGACATTCACAAAAACAGCGTGTACCTACATTATTAGGTATGTCCACGACTGCCTATCTCTGGTGAGATTTTTAAATCAGTTGACAGATACGACTCGATGCACTCGTAACCTCACAGAAGTCACTTATGCGAATTCGAGTTGCACCATAAGCTGTTTATTAGTATATTTATCTAGTTTCCAGATGTGTAGGAACTGTAGATTAGGATTAAAATTTGTTTAAATCGCACTTAGGTTCCATTTCGTAAAACTTTAAGGAGGAAGTTTAATAATGTACCTACTTTGGTTTAGGTGGTTTTTCCCATTTATTATTATTGTAAGCTATAAGCTATTAAAATGTGACTAGATCGAGTTACGAAGTCTACCTACTTTGGTTTATATTTAACATCATCACGCCTGCATTCTCCGTAGATATAGGTAGAGCTGTATTTTCGTACGTCCACTACAGTTCACCAGTGATATTGTTAGGTCCCATGTAATAGGAGGTGAGTGCAGGTGTTTGCGTCCGGCAGCACACAGACTGGAGTAGGTACGGTAACCGTCAGGACGCGAAATAACTACCATGCTCACGCAGTCGCCGGAGACATGTGTGCGAACACAACCTCATCAACACGCGGCTCGAAACAGAATAGACGAGACGCCTCGATGTGGCGGTGGCGCCGGCACGCCAGCCGCCTCCCTCGTCGCGTCGGGCGGGTCATTCATAGAATAGAGTCCCTATTCTATGAATGACCCACCCTATTCTATGAAAGGTTTTATGCAAAATGTCTCAAGTGGTATTCAAATTATATTAGTTACTTATGTAAAAAAAAAATATTTAGATAAAAAAAATCGTTTATATAGGTTCTGTACCAGCTATAGGTGTATCTATTAAAATATTGTGTGTATGTGTAGATCCACCTTATATAATATGTCGTAGGATAATTTGATACTTCGAATCTTCGCGAAAATCCTAGGGGTTTTGCGAAAACGCGGATAATTAGACATAGGCGAAAAATTATCAAATCTTACTGGACAAAGTCAGGATCTAACATAACCTAACCTAAATGATACAACAACAATAGAAGGGTATCTGGCGCTTGGCGGCCGCTGCCGCGGCACGCTCGCTTCGCTCGCTCGCCTTCGCGCGCTAATGGTCACTGTTCTAACATAACCTAACCTAAATTCTAATTATTCGCGTTTTCGCAAAACCCCTAGGATTTCCGCGAAGATTCGAAGTATCAAATTATCCTACGACATATATAACATTATGAATGCGATACCTAATTCTTTATAGGTATTGATTGGTTTTAATTATGCAGACATTTTTCAAAAATAATTTCGTTTTTTACACGCCCACAAAATGTGTCTTCCTGGTTTAAACGATGCGCTTAAAAATAAACAAATTTGAACCTTAGTAAGTAAATTTCCTAGCGTTTTGTTTTATTTTGCAGAATAATTATGTTGTGTGCCTTTTTAGTATGTGCTAGATAAATGTATTTTTTTTGTTCTATTCTTTATCAAATTATCATCGATGTTGAACCACTTACCTGTACCCATAATAGGGCTAATGGCTCCAATAATAGATCCACTGCGACTCTTAGGTTTAGCAGTGACCGCAGCTCCATTGCCAAGTCCTTCGCCAGGACTTGTTGCCTGATTGCTGTCGAACGCAACTACTTTCACTGATGTTCTTCTACTTAAATCTGGAAAATCATTATAAAAGATAAGTTATCATTTTAAAATTAATTTCTTTTTTATTTATTATTATTGCTGCGAGGTAGTACATAAAAATGGCATCTAGTCTTTAATACAGGTAAGTAATTAAGGCGAGAATTTTTTTTTAAACGAGCACAAATCATAATGAAAATAAGCAGAATATATTGATGAAAAAACACACTACAAGCTTTATGGCCAATCCGGGGTTCACACCGAGGATCCCACATATTTTCAGCAGTCCCGCTTGCAAGCACATCTTCTTCCATTGCTGCCTCTCCCATTAATGAAGGTTTGCCATCAACTCCGAATATTGCAAACACAAGACCAATGTTGCTGTCTTCATAAAGTTTGGGAACTTACCTCCGGTAGTCCTAAGTGACTCAGTTCTCAACACTCTGCTTGGGAAGGTTTCCATTTCATTGAAGCTGTTCTGTGACGGTGCAGGGCTGATGTTATCTCTTGGCTTGGTAGGAGATATGTCCTGGTATAGTGAGGATGCTATGCTTGCTTTCCGGTCCACTGTGCAGACAGAGAGACGGCCGTTTTCTGAAGGTTTCTGCAAACAAAATTATAATATAATTATTTTTTAAGCAAAAAACCAACCTGATTAAAAAAGTTTACGTAGCGAGGCAATTAAAAATAACTGTTTAAGTTTAGAATACTTGAACATTTACTCGGTAGAAGAAATGGTGTCAAAAACCTGTACGGTTGCCGGTAAATACCTTACAGTTGCGCAAGATTCAAATACAATTATTTTCTAAAGTGTTGATAGATATTTTATGCTGTAAAGAACATAGAATTATCGAAACCACACTATTGTTCAATTGGTATTTTCATAAAGTGGCATTTTTTTTTACGAGAAACACGATTTTTTATTTTGTCTAACTGTATGGTAAGTATTTATTCTGGTGATCATAATAATCTAACATGTCAACCTATTAGCCAACGGATCGGTTACAACAAATGGGGAAGGCTTACTGTCAAAATGGCGCTGTCGTAGCTAGTCTCCAAAACAAGCTAATAATGCAAGACATGAGCCATGACTCTTTATTGTGTTCCTAAATACTCAGAAATTGGAGTCTACAATTTTCCGAAAGACCCTAAGTTTGAGAAGTTTGTGGCATAAAGGTATTCGTAGAGAATTATTATAATTAAACAGAGCTCGAGGTTATATCGGAAACATTTTGTAGTAAGTGGTTACGAAGAAATAAGCAATATTTGAGGATTTCAATTGTAAATGATAAATAAATGATTTTATTTCTGTAAATAGGGTTGTACAAACACTTTCACACGTCAAAAATATATATTTTTTAAACTAGATGAGGCCGGCGTTTCCTATCTGACTACTCTGAGAAGAAAGACCGAAACAAACTCAGAGGTCACAGTCTCTTTTAAAGTCCAGACAAAATCTTGGTCAGATCATGTGAAAGCTATGTAGATCGGTATCTAAAATGGTCTTTTGAGGAAAGAACCGCACAGTTTGAGTGGAACTGTCCAGTCAGTGCACGCAATTGTCAGCAATCGTGCAGCTCAACTCAGAACTTATGGAGCTCAACGATTCGACGAACAATACCAAAGAAAATACATTTGGGTAGGCCGCATAAACTACTCTAACTGCCATAACATTATTAAAACTGGAACAATTACCCACATAGTCCTCACATTCACAATAATATAATACTTTATACAGTAAATATGCATGTCATTGTATATGTAAAATGTATAAGTAGATACATACAGCAAAGATTAAAATAGTTATCAAAATAAAATAAATCGACATTCCCTGTGTAAATGTATTGGAGCAGCTCAACCCCAAGCCTTTTTGTCCTCAATATAGTCTTTGACAGTATAATAGGCTTTCTGGCATAGTTTCATAGTAGATCAGGAATCTCACCACGGTCGATACAATTATTAAAAATAACAGCTAAAGTGGGTGCTACAATGTTTATAATAGACTTAGCAACGTCCACAGAATTACCCTATAGATCTGCGGTCTTTTTAGCATTTAATGTGTGAAAGGTTTTAATTATAACTTTACAGGTGACATATTGGAAATAAAATTCAGAATCACAAATTGGAACGTTTTCTTTAAGTAAAGACTCTGCAGCAGTGGGTGAAGAGTTTAGAGATTTAGTAGTTGATACGGGAATCTCTGCAAATAAATTTTCGAAGGCCGCGGCGACTCGAGAATCTGATTTAATTATTTTGCCATCAATAGCAAGGCTGTAGTCACTACTTCGGTTGCACGACCTTCCCGTTTCGCTATTAATGATACTCCATGTCATTTTAATGACATTACTAATATTTTTTTTTTATATTTGAACTCGAATATCGTGACTTGGCCATACTACAAACTTTTTTTTTTAAATTTGGAAAAATTCTTAACATATAAATTAAATTCAGCAGTGTTTATACAAGTCCGTTCATCATACAATTTATAAAGTCGTTTTCTACTTGTATGTATAAGTACCAATGGTGGCCCAGTCACTGAAGGAAGCGTTACTATTAACTGAGAACGTCTTTGGAGTGAATGTGTTATCGAATTGTGTGAATATAAAAAAAAACATTATATTGTTGATAGGGTAGTTTTTTATTTTTTCATCATTTGTCGACAAAAGTGGTAATTTACTTAAAAGTTTAGACTTAAATGTTTCCAAGCGATTAATAGTTTTTGGGTTAACAGTGATATCTCTTTTAGTAACATTTTTGTTTCAATTTGGAATAGTAATCAATTGTCCGCAATGATCTGAGTCTATTAAATTAATAATTTCTTTGTGTGTTCGTATAACATCTGTATATAAATGTTATCTAGGCATGTGGCACTAGTGGCAGTTATTCTAAAAATTGGTTAGCAAGATTGTATAACTGAAACTGACTTCTAATCTAACACTTTCCATGTCGAATAAATATTTATTTAAAATATTGAAATCACCGAAAATAACGAAATAGTGGAATAAAACCAAACTCATGAATGAACACCAAATGGCAAATGGAGTGCATTAACGAAATGTCAAAATTATTGTAGGCCGCATGAAGCTCGCTATGGTCACGCCATCTACAATTTATTAGCTTTGACCGACCTTCCTCATTGATGATGGCATAGTGAATGAAGAGAATAGAAGGTGACAAGGAAAATGATGCAACATAAAGATTTGTTTTTCTAGTGTAGTATCATTCTTCCATAATTATGTCTCCATACCCAAAAATACAAACAGCTTTATTTTAAATCCTGTTTGCGAACCATTAAAAAAGTAGAGCACAGTCGTTCAATAAAGTTCAAATAAGTTTTTCAACATTTCCAAGATCCCATTCCAAACGAATAGTAACCAATTTTAATTAAGAACAAACATAAGTAGGTTCCTTATCTGTATCTCTCAGACGAACAATATTAAGCACCAAGACTAACAAGAGACCGTCCTAGAATAACATTAATATCACAGGGACAAGGAACAAAAATAACAAACCTTATAAGAACATATACAATGTGGAGATGACAATATGACTTTATATGAAAACACTGGCAATACTGGTTTATAGAAACATTTGTAAACTATCAAATAAATCCGAACATCAAAATTAAAAAAACAATTTTTTCTAACAAACTAAATAGCTTAAAACTGCAAACAAAATAAAACACCATTTATAAAATTGGTACACTGACCTGCGATAAGAATGGCAACGCAGCTTGGTTTCATTCATAATAAAGCTGTGGCCGACGCAGCGGCGTAATGTTTGGCGCCATTATTCTTATTATTATTAATGCTCAATTACACAAATCAAATCACAGAATATTGACCAAATAGTCGGGCATCATTCACCCGCGAATTATTCACTAATCAATTTATTATTCACAATCACTTTTCGATCACATAACTATGTCGCCAGTCATTATTATTTTTTATTTTCAATATGTCCGCCGTGTTCTTGAATACACAAACTACACCGACGTATAATGTTATTTCTCACTCTTGATAATAGGTCACCATTAGCAGCCATTTCTTTCAATTTATTAAAAGATATTATTATTCTATTTTTTAATTCCTCAACGGTAGTAACTTCTGTTGAGTATACCTCATTCTTTATGTGACCCCACAGAAAAAAATCCAGGGGCGTGAGATCTGGTGACCTCGCTGGCCACCGCACTGGTCCAAAACGGCCAATCCACTGCTGTCCGAACATTTGAGTCAAACGCTCTCTTGCAGACACTACTGAATGAGCTGGTGCTCCATCTAACTGGTACCACATCTGCCTGTACACGTCTAGCGTTAAAACAAAGCGTCAAATTTCGCACAACACAACAACAAAGATACGATAACAATCGCGCGGCGACTTCAAACGGGCGCGGGCGCATCCGAAATTCCAGAGAAAAACAAAACGCGTCACTGGCAGGAAGGAGGTCCGGTGACACACTGACCGCGTAACCTAGACACGTCGACAAGTAAGCAAAGTAGAAACAAGCAAACTTACCTATCTCTTTCGCACATACATATTTTGCGTTTGACATGAGTGCGTAACAGGAAAGTAATAACTTTCGCATGCATTTTTTCTTATCTACTTGTGATGACACGCTTTATGACTCTTATGGCTCGGGCATAAAGTATAATTTGCATTGAGAAAATAAATTTGAAAGAAAAGGCGTAGGTTTTTAAAGTAGCGAGCTGGCAACGTGTGTCATTACCCTGTCGCGTGCTCTCCTGTTTACAATACATCATGTAGAAAATACTTAAAATGAAAAATAATGTCTTGTGGCTAAACTACTGGATATATTCATTTGATTTTTTGTGTGACGGTTGGGAATATCATGACTTATACGAAGTTTCATTTATGATCATATTGTCCTCCCCACATTGTATATTTCTATTCAATGTAATGTGGAAATAGAATCTGGCTCAAACAGAGGATCTAGTCTGATACAAAGAATAATTAAATATCCAAACTTTTTTAAGCGCACTGCTCTCTCGCTACTCTATGCGTTATTTTAAAAAAAAAGTCTGAACTCGTTAGATGATAAAAAAGTTTGGAAAATCCAAAAGTACACGTCTCATAACGCTCATTTATTTAACGCACCCACGATACAGGAGAAATTCCTAGAGTGGGACAACTTTTTTTTTTTAATAAAGAAAGAAAAGAAAAGAAAATAATAACTCGTATATTTGATTTGAAAAATTAAAAAAAAAACATTCAAGAAAAGTTCTTATATTTTTGTACGTGTTTATCATAGTAAATATTAATGAAAAATCATAAAAAAAAACTACAACTGATTTGAAATACGGCACCAGTTGAACTAATTCTGGAACTAATAAAAAAGCCCGGTTTCGATATATCAATGTTCTACAGAGCACGTAAAAATTTTTTTTATAGGAGCAACATAAAATGTTTTTTAGAAAGTATTATGATGGTTTAATTTAAGTGTTTTCTCGATGTAGGCACGGCTACAGCTCAAGCTATACAGTTCCAGTATAAGCTGATCTCGCATGGTATAGGATTTCCTTACAGTGAGAGGTCAGTGTAAACTGGAAATGTATACTTTGAGCTGTAGCCGTGGGTACATCATCATCTACCTGACCTTTTCCCAACTTTGTTGACGTCGCTTTCAGTCTAACCAGATGCAGCTAATTACCAGTATTTTACATGTAGCGACTGATTAACTGACCTCCATAACCCAGTTACTTGGTACAATTTATGCACCTGAGCAAGACTGGTTGTCAGACGAGCAATAACGACTGACAAAGATCTACAAATTACAGTAATGATAAAATCCCTTGTCAAACTGAGGCGCAACCCGCGCAGGATGCGGTATGAAATTAGCTCGTCCCAACTGCCTCAACTAACTTGTATGAAGTAGTCACACGACTCAAACATGTATTCAAAAGTCATCAAAGTCATGTAGTCATGTGACTTCCTAATCAACAAGACAACCGACAGTCGTGTCCCGCGTCCCTCGTAGATTCGCCTCAGTATAAAGGTAGCCCGCGAAATTCAATTTTCTTTACGTTTTTTGCAATTTTCAGGTCAGTGTCAGGTTGTATGTTGATTAAAATATGTTTCAGAATTACTTGCTTTACAGAATTATAATCATTAGAATCAGCAATACAACTCCTTAAGTTAGAATTGGCCTCAAATGTCATAACTTCATGAAATAGTCATTCAATAGGGCAATATGAACTTAGAGAGTTGTATTGATGTTTTTTATGATTATAATTCTATACATAAAAATACTACTTGATACGATCGCATATCATATTTAGATCAACAGTTAACTTGATACTGACCTGCACATTGCAAAAAAACGTAAGTAAATTTGAATTTCGCGGACTACAGCGCCATAAATTAAAACCAATCGTAAAAACAGCAAAGACGAACAAAGATAAAGACAAAAACAATCCCGACTCTCATCAGTCTAACTGCGAGTGAGATTACAACAGCAATTAACAGTAATCCTTCAATTCAACTTGCGACGTTATCCAGCGTACCTATCTCAAGTCTGCCGAGAACTTTCCGATCAGTCGCCACGTTTGTCAAGTGCGACTTTGTCGGACTTATTTCTCGCGTTTTATCACTCGGTTTTCATTTAGAGTTCTGAGTTAGTTCTTTCAAATCTGTACCATCCACTTTATGATATCTTTTGATGTTTGTATCTTTAACACAATGATACATCATATTATACGACCAGATACCTAGACGAGAGGCACTAACAAGAACGCGTGATGTTAAAGTAGCGTTAATTCGAACGATTTTTTAATAGAAAATACAACTATCATATTTATAGCTGTTTGGTTTAAGTTTTTGCGAAAAGCACAGTTAGTACCCACCATACATATGAATAAATTTTTAAAACGATGTAAAATATTGAGTGCGAAACGAGTATTTTCAATTTAAAAATCATTCGGTTTTACATTACCTTTACGGTTACGGTACGGAAACGATTTATAGCTTCCGACTGCGTGAATTTAACATTATTATTTATTATAATGATAACGTTTAAAAGTTTTAAAAAGTTACCTTCTCTTTGTAACTTAGTCAAGCAATTCTACTGCAATGGGTTAAATAGTTAGCCACACTTAGTGGAAGACGTTTGCAGAGGATTATCCCTCTGGTCAAGATCCTGCTTCAGTGATTTGACAATTGGTTTTGCGTAACCAGCTGTGGCTCGCAGTCAAGTGGCTTATATGATTAGACACACTTGAATAATATTCATGAAATAGCATTGATCTAAGTTTGGACATGACTCGTCTACTGGAAAAAACGAGTAATGTCCATTTAATTACAGCTTTGAAAGAGGATAAATGTGATTCCTATAACTGGCCACTATTGGGTTGCCCCATATCAAAACTTCACCATCATCATCATCATTTCAGCCGAAAGACGTCCACTGCTGGACAAAAGCCTCCCCAAGCATCGCCACTACGACCGGTTCTGTGCTTCCCGCATCCAGCGGATTCCTGCGACCTTCACAAGGTCTTCAGTCCACCTTGTGGGGGAAGCCTTCCAACGCTAAGTGTTCCGGTACCTACGCGGTCGCTACTCCAGAATCTTTCGGCCTCATCGGCCATCTGTTCTGCGAGCAATGTGCCCCACCCACTGCAACTTAAGTTTGGCAATTCAAAACCTAGTAAGGAACGAATGTAATAAAAAAAAAACACTTTGCCCATTTCAAAACCAAACAAGCTAGGCAAAAAATCTGTTTTTGCGCTCTCCTGGAAGATTTCGTTGGCGTTTACTGTGTTTTGATAAGGGGCAGCCGTAGCAACTTGACAATAACTGTCCAGTTTCAGTAGCTTTGTAACTCATTTGGCAATTTAACATATTTTATCCAGCCTTTTGTTTTGGTCCCTGTAAACCGTTATTAGCCTCAGGCTGCATACAAGTTTCAATTTCAGTCTGAAAATTATATTAATCTGAAAGTGGAACAAGTGTCCAGTAATTAAGTTTATCACTGAAGTTGACTAGTTTCAGTCGCTACTATCCCCAGAGGGTGATATATTCAAGTAATTGTTGGTGATATAATAATTTCATTTTGTATGACTTAGTTATAGCAGTTGTCTAAGATTTGATTAGTAAGACGTAATATTGTTATTTGTTGTAAATACAATAAACTTTTGTATGTAGTATCTTCTATGTAAATATAGGTATTTCAATATCTAGATTCAGGCATATTTTGAACAAATGAAGGGATGAGATGCGTTAGAAATATAAATAATGTATTTGCTTATAATGTAGGTATACAGATAAGATGGATTTTTTATAATAATAGTAGACACTGATACATTTTACTTTATTTATTTATTTATATATTCTATAAAGAACACAAAAAAAAAAAAAATTAACACTACTTAATATACAATGGGCGGCCTTATCGCTTCGCTTTAATTAATTATTAAAGTTGAATGAAATTTATTTTAACTTTATTATTATTAACTCTTCTCCAATGGTGTTGAATAAAGACACTAAGTAGGTAAGAAATCTACACACATCAAAAAACTCATCATCATCATTGTTTGGAATTAATTATTAATATCTATAAGGATGATTAATAATTCATTAGTCTTTACCTAATAGTTTTTTAAAGACGGCCAACTACTTAGTAAACAATTAGAAGAGACCCTTTTCGTAGCTTGTAGTTTAAAATAATATTTTCTGCTTATCACTAATGATCCTCGATGAAGCGATGCCTCCGGGTATGAAGCGTTTCCAATAACATAGTGGATCAAGTTCACGTTCCGGGTTAGTATCATCTCAAGAGACATTTCAAGTGATATTTTAAGTTATTGCTGACAACCGAATAACTTATAGGTATCTTTTCAATATGTTTATGTTACTAAGACGAAATAACTGATTTGAAATCTAGGTATACACACACACATATATAAAAATATATATTTTTTTATTAAAAATATAAAGTTGTAGTCCAGTTCCTACATCTTAAAACGAATGAACGAATGTTTCGACGCCATGAAATAAAATGATGATATCAGGGGTGACATCACGCCGCTGGTTGAACGCGCCCCAAAGGGTCATGGCCATCCGGCTGGTCCGGGGATACCGTACGGTCTCCGGTGAGGCGGCGAGCCTCCTTGCCGGATTACCGCCATGGGATCTGGAGGCAAAAGTCCTCGCGCACGTTTGGGAGTGGCGCGAGGAGGCGAAACGCCGGGGCGTAGCTCCGCTGCCGCGAGAAATCACGGTACAGCGGACAGAGCTCCGGCGGGATCTCAGGGCGGCATGGAGAGTGCGATTGTCGCAACCCAGCGCTGGGCACGCCACAATTGCGGCGATAAGTCCCCTCTTTGAGGAGTGGCTAGAGAGGCGCCACGGCGTCCTCACCTTCCGCCTGACGCAGGTCCTAACCGGACACGGTTGTTTCGGGAGGTTCCTGTTCCGGATAAGGCGGGAGGAAACGCCCGGGTGTCACCATTGTGTGGATCGCCCGGAGGACACGGTGGAGCATACGGTGGAGGTCTGCCCGGCTTGGGCGGAGCACCGCCGTGTCCTCGTGGAGGCGATTGGCGGTGGCGATCTCTCGCGTCCGGCCTTGGTCCAGGCCATGGTACGGAGCGAGAGGGCTTGGGAAGCCGTCACCTCCTTCTGCGAAGCAGTAATGTTCGCGAAGGAGGAGGCGGAACGCGTGAGGGAGAGGCAAAGTTTGCGCCCTCACGCCCCTAGCCGCCGCAGGAGACGCCCTGGGCGTCGGGAATCGCAGGCCGATTCCCGGCCACCGTAGGCGCGGGCTTGCGAACGGCGAGCAATGAGCAGCTCGCCGTTCGATAAGGACCAGGCCCGGGTCGACGGCGCGTTGTGTTCCACGCGCGCCTCAAAGAGATGTCAGCACCAATGACGGGGTTTGCTAGGACCGATGCCTGCTAGGGTTGCGGAAAAGTCCAAGAGGGTTACCGTGGCCCCTGGCACAGGCAACTGAAGGAACACGGGTGGGTTTTAGTCAGTAAGAGTCTGACACGCCCTCCTGCTCTGCCCAGAGCGGGAGAAGTTATTTGATGATATCCCACCCACAAAAAAAAAAAAGAGGTCACAGTCTCTTTTAAAGTCCAGACAAAATCTTGGTCAGATCATGTGAAGGCTATGTAGATCGGTATCTAAAATGGTCTTTTGAGGAAAGAACCGCACAGTTTGAGTGGAACTGTCAGTCAGTGCACGCAATTGTCAGCAATCGTGCAGCTCAACTCGGAACTTATGGAGCTCAACGATTCGACGAACAATACCAAAGAAAAGACATTTGGGTAGGCCGCATAAACTACTCTAACTGCCAGAACATTATTAAAACTGGAACAATTACCCACATAGTCCTCACATTCACAATAATTAAAATAATATAATACTTTATACAGTAAATATGCATGTCATTGTATATGTAAAAATAAAAAGTATAAGTAGATACATACAGCAAAGATTACAAGTAAAATAGTCAGCAAAATAAAATAAATCAACATTCCCTGTGTAAATGTATTGGAGCAGCTCAACCCCAAGCCTTTTTGTCCTCAATATAGTCTTTGACAGTATAATAGGCTTTCTGGCACAGTTTCATAGCAATTATTAAAAATAACAGCTAAAGTGGGTGCTACAATGTTTATAATAGACTTAGAAACGTCCACAGAATTACCCTATAGATCTGCGGTCTTTTTAGCATTTAATGTGTGAAAGGTTTTAATATTTTTTTTTTTAAACGTTGCCCCACACTAGGAATTTCTCCTGTATCGTGGGTGCGTTTACAAACATTTAAACTCACATACACAAACGGCCAGACCCGGAACAACTACTTGCAGGTCATACAAATATTTGTTCCGTGCGGGGATCGAACCCGCGACACGTTACGCAGCAGTCAATCGCTTAACCACTGCGCCAACCGTGTCGTCAATTATAACTTTACAGGTGACATATTGGAAATAAAATTTAGAATCACAAATTGGAACGTTTTCTTTAAGTAAAGACTCTGCAGCAGTGGGTGAAGAGTTTAGAGATTTAGTAGTTGATACGGGAATCTCTGCAAAGAAATTTTCGAAGGCCGCGGCGACTCGAGAATCTGATTTAATTATTTTGTCATCAATAGCAAGGCTGTAGTCACTAATTTGGTTGCACGACCTACCCGTTTCGCTATTAATGATACTCCATGTCATTTTAATGACATTACTAATATATTTTTTTATATTTGAACTCGAATATCGTGACTTGGCCATACTACAAACTTTTTTTTTTAATTTGGAAAAATTCTTAACATATAAATTAAATTCAGCAGTGTTTATACAAGTCCGTTCATCATACAATTTATAAAGTCGTTTTCTACTTGTATGTATACCAATGGTGGCCCAGTCACTGAAGGAAGCGTTACTATTAACCGAGAACGTCTTTGGAGTGAATGTGTTATCGAATTGTGTGCAATACATATAAAAAATATATATTATATTGTTGATTAGTCATCATTAGTCGACAAAAGTGGTAATTTACTTAAAAGTTAAGACTTAAGCGATTAGTAGTTTTTGGGTTAACAGTGATATCTCTTTTAGTAACTTTTTTGTTTAAATTTGGAATAGTAATCAATTGTCCGCAATGATCTGAGTCTATTAAATTAATAATTTCTTTGTGGGTAGGTATAACATCTGTATAAATGTTATCTAGGCATGTGGCACTAGTGGCAGTTATTCTAGTTGTCTCCAAAAATTGGTTAGCAAGATTATATAACTGAAACCGACTTCTAATCTAACACTTTCCATGTCGAATAAATATTTATTTAAAATATTGAAATCACCGAAAATAACGAAATAGTGGAGTAAAGCCAAACTCATGCATGAACACCAAATGGAGTGCATTAACGAAATGTCAAAATTATTGTAGGCCGCATGGAGCTAGCTATGGTCACGACATCTACAATTAGCATTGACCGACCTTCCTCATTGATGATGGCATAGTGAATGAAGAGAATAGAAGGTGACAAGGAAAATGATGCAACATAAAGATTTGTTTTTCTAGTGTAGTATCATTCTTCCATAATTATGTCTCCATACCCAAAAATACAAAAAGCTCTATTTTAAATCCTATGTTTGCGAACCATTAAAAAGTAGAGCACAGTCGTTCAATAAAGTTCAAATAAGTTTTTCAACATTTCCAAGATCCCATTCCAAACGAATAGTAACCAATTTTAATTAAGAACAAACATTAAGTAGGTTCCTTAGCTGTATCTCTCAGACGAACAATATTAAGCACCAAGACTAACAAGAGACCGTCCTAGAATAACATTAATATCACAGGGACAAGGAACAAAAATAACAAACCTTATAAGAACATATATATTTCTATTCAATGTAATGTGGAAATAGAATCTGGCTCAAACAGAGGATCTAGTCTGATACAAAGAATAATTAAATATCCAAACTTTTTTAAGCGCACTGCTCTCTCGCTACTCTATGCGTTATTTTTAAAAAAAAGTCTGAACCCGTTAGATGATAAAAAAGTTTGGAAAATCCAAAAGTACACGTCTCATAACGCTCATTTATTTAACGCACCCACGATACAGGAGAAATTCCTAGAGTGGGACAACTTTTTTTTTTTAATAAAGAAAGAAAAGAAAAGAAAATAATAACTCGTATATTTGATTTGAAAAATTAAAAAAAAAACATTCAAGAAAAGTTCTTATATTTTTGTACGTGTTTATCATAGTAAATGTTAATAAAAAATCATAAAAAAAAACTACAACTGATTTGAAATACGGCACCAGTTGAACTAATTCTGGAACTAATAAAAAAGCCCGGTTTCGATATATCAATGTTCTACAGAGCACGTAAAAATTTTTTTTATAGGAGCAACATAAAATGTTTTTTAGAAAGTATTATGATGGTTTAATTTAAGTGTTTTCTCGATGTAGGCACGGCTACAGCTCAAGCTATACAGTTCCAGTATAAGCTGATCTCGCATGGTATAGGATTTCCTTACAGTGAGAGGTCAGTGTAAACTGGAAATGTATACTTTGAGCTGTAGCCGTGGGTACATCATCATCTACCTGACCTTTTCCCAACTTTGTTGACGTCGCTTTCAGTCTAACCAGATGCAGCTAATTACCAGTATTTTACATGTAGCGACTGATTAACTGACCTCCATAACCCAGTTACTTGGTACAATTTATGCACCTGAGCAAGACTGGTTGTCAGACGAGCAATAACGACTGACAAAGATCTACAAATTACAGTAATGATAAAATCCCTTGTCAAACTGAGGCGCAACCCGCGCAGGATGCGGTATGAAATTAGCTCGTCCCAACTGCCTCAACTAACTTGTATGAAGTAGTCACACGACTCAAACATGTATTCAAAAGTCATCAAAGTCATGTAGTCATGTGACTTCCTAATCAACAAGACAACCGACAGTCGTGTCCCGCGTCCCTCGTAGATTCGCCTCAGTATAAAGGTAGCCCGCGAAATTCAATTTTCTTTACGTTTTTTGCAATTTTCAGGTCAGTGTCAGGTTGTATGTTGATTAAAATATGTTTCAGAATTACTTGCTTTACAGAATTATAATCATTAGAATCAGCAATACAACTCCTTAAGTTGACACTGGCAGAATAGTCGACATCGGCTCAGTTGCCAAAAAAGAAAAAAAAAAAAACTCCTTAAGTTAGAATTGGCCTCAAATGTCATAACTTCATGAAATAGTCATTCAATAGGGCAATATGAACTTAGAGAGTTGTATTGATGTTTTTTATGATTATAATTTCTATACATAAAAATACTATTTGATACGATCGCGTATCATATTTAGATCAGTTAACTTGATACTGACCTGCACATTGCAAAAAAACGTAAGTAAATTTGAATTTCGCGGACTGCAGCGCCATAAATTAAAACCAATCGTAAAAACAGCAAAGACGAACAAAGATAAAGACAAAAACAATCCCGACTCTCATCAGTCTAACTGCGAGTGAGATTACAACAGCAATTAACAGTAATCCTTCAATTCAACTTGCGACGTTATCCAGCGTACCTATCTCAAGTCTGCCGAGAACTTTCCGATCAGTCGCCACGTTTGTCAAGTGCGACTTTGTCGGACTTATTTCTCGCGTTTTATCACTCGGTTTTCATTTAGAGTTCTGAGTTAGTTCTTTCAAATCTGTCCCATACACTTTATGATATTTATTGATGTTTGTATCTATAACACAATGATACATCATATTATACGACCAGATACCTAGACGAGAGGCACTAACAAGAACGCGTGATGTTAAAGTAGCGTTAATTCGAACGATTTTTTAATAGAAAATACAACTATCATATTTATAGCTGTTTGGTTTAAGTTTTTGCGAAAAGCACAGTTAGTACCCACCATACATATGAATAAATTTTTAAAACGATGTAAAATATTGAGTGCGAAACGAGTATTTTCAATTTAAAAATCATTCGGTTTTACATTACCTTTACGGTTACGGTACGGAAACGATTTATAGCTTCCGACTGCGTGAATTTCACATTATTATTTATTATAATGATAACGTTTAAAAGTTTTAAAAAGTTACCTTCTCTTTGTAACTTAGTCAAGCAATTCTACTGCAATGGGTTAACTAGTTAGCCACACTTAGTGGAAGACGTTTGCAGAGGATTATCCCTCTGGTCAAGATCCTGCTTCAGTGATTTGACAATTGGTTTTGCGTAACCAGCTGTGGCTCGCAGTCAAGTGGCTTATATGATTAGACACACTTGAATAATATTCATGAAATAGCATTGATCTAAGTTTGGACATGACTCGTCTACTGGAAAAAAACGAGTAATGTCCATTTATTTACAGCTTTGAAAGAGGATAAATGTGATTCCTATAACTGGCCACTATTGGGTTGCCCCATATCAAAACTTCACCATCATCATCATTTCAGCCGAAAGACGTCCACTGCTGGACCTAAGCCTCCCCAAGCATCGCCACTTCGACCGGTTCTGTGCTTCCCGCATCCAGCGGATTCCTGCAACCTTCACAAGGTCTTCAGTCCACCTTGTGGGGGAGGCCTTCCAACGCTACGTGTTCCGGTACCTACGCGGTCGCTACTCCAGAATCTTTCGGCCTCATCGGTCATCTGTTCTGCGAGCAATGTGCCCCACCCACTGCAACTTAAGTTTGGCAATTCAAAACCTAGTAAGGAACGAATGTAATAAAAAAAAAAAACACTTTGCCCATTTCAAAACCAAACAAGCTAGGCAAAAAATCTGTTTTTGCGCTCTCCTGGAAGATTAAGTTGGCGTTCACTGTGTTTTGATAAGGGGCAGCCGTAGCAACTTGACAATAACTGTCCAGTTTCAGTAGCTTTGTAACTCGTATTGCAATTTAACATATTTTATCCAGCCTTTTGTTTTGGTCCCTGTAAACCGTTATCAGCCTCAGGCTGCATACAAGTTTCAATTTCAGTCTGAAAATTATATTAATCTGAAAGTGGAACAAGTGTCCAGTAATTAAGTTTATCACTGAAGTTGACTAGTTTCAGTCGCTACTGTCCCCAGAGGGTGATATATTCAAGTAATTGTTGGTGATATAATAATTTCATTTTGTGTGACTTAGTTATAGCAGTTGTCTAAGATTTGATTAGTAAGACGTAATATTGTAATTTGTTGTTAATACAATAAACTTTTGTATGTAGTATCTTCTATGTAAATATAGGTATTTCAATATCTAGATTCAGGCATATTTTGAATAAATGAAGGGATGAGATGCGTTAGAAATAGAAATAATTTATTTGCTTATAATGTAGGTATACAGATAAGATGGATTTTTTATAATACTAGTAGACACTGATACATTTTACTTTATTTATTTATTTATATATTCTATAAAGAACACAAAAAAAAAAAAAAAATTAACACTACTTAATATACAATGGGCGGCCTTATCGCTTCGCTTTAATTAATTACTAAAGTTGAATGAAATTTATTTTAACTTTATTATTATTAACTCTTCTCCAATGGTGTTGAATAAAGACAGTAGGTAAGAAATCTACACATCAAAAAACTCATCATCATCATTGTTTGGAATTAATTATTAATAATATAAGCATTATTAATAATTCATTAGTCTTTACCTAATAGGTTTTTAAAGACGGTCAACTACTTAGTAAACAATTAGAAGAGACCCTTTTCGTAGCTTGTAGTTTAAAATAATATTTTCTGCTTATCACTAATGATCCTCGATGAAGCGATGCCTCCGGGTATGAAGCGTTTCCAATAACATAGTGGATCAAGTTCACGTTCCGGGTTAATATCATCTCAAGAGACATTTCAAGTGATATTTTAAGTTATTGCTGACAACCGAATAACTTATAGGTATCTTTTCAGTTTGTTTAAGTTACTAAGACGAAATAACTGATTTGGAATCTAGATAAACACACACATAAATAAAAATATTATTTTTTCAATTTAACAATATAAAGTTGTAGTCCAGTTCCTACATCTTAAAACGAATGGTTTTATAACCAAATATTTTTTTTGTAGTGTCTACTAGTTCCAGAGTTAAAAACAGAGCGGAATTATCTGCAAACAAATCAAGACACTAACAACACAAATAGGTGAAAATGACCAGCTATTGTTTCAATTAAACTATCTATCTAATAAATAAAGTACTGCTGACTCAGAAACTCCGCACATTATGTACAAAGCAGATCATACTTTTCGTCAAGTCATGGATTTTTAAAACGTATACCTTCAAGTTTAATTATTAAAAAAAATATTAAAGCGGATTAGTTCTAGTAAGCATATACGTTGTTTCTTGAGCAATAAATAAAAATACAAGGAATTTTTTAAGAAAGATATAAAAATAAATGAACCGACATAGTAAATTATAAAGCCAATAAAATAATGGTGTGAACGTTATTACTTTGAAAACAAAACCAAATCCTGCCCACGCGCCTTTGGCTTACAATTACATTGGTTCAACAAACAGTCAACAGTACGGCGACAGATTTCACAGAATTATTCAGTAATTTAGTAAGTAAAAGCGACCACATTTACTCCGAATTGTAGGAAATAATTCAATAGGTACCTAGTTAATTTTAAAGTGATCTTAATGGATCTGTAATTAATAGTAATGATAGTGACACTTAATTTTACATTGAAAGATTAATTACGAGTCTATGAATGCCTTAATTAGTGTCACCTTTGCAATGAAGGAATAATTAATATTGTCATGAATGCCTTTCTAGTTTAGTATCTGCAAACGTGACGTGACAATAGGTGTCAACTCCATTCCACTTCCAATTTCCGTTCAATTTCCTGAAATGGTAATATTTTGCCGGTTTTTTTTTGACAACCACAACCCTAGTACGTACAATGGGACTTGTCGTTGTATTCACCATATTTTAGTAGTGCTTGATCTCCATACAATTTTTCACACCGCAAAATTCTGTTCTGTCTTTCTAAGTCATTACGCTTACCTCCGCAGATAATTATTCATTACGACTGCTCAGTAGACAGACACAGATACACAGTATTCTTCGGCTTAATTTTGGATGCTAAGCTTCAGTGGGGCCCACTTATAGATGAATTATTAAAAAAGCTTAGCTCCACAGCTTACGCTGTTAGAAAAATTCGTAATTTAACTGACATAGAGACAGCCCGTTTAGTGTACTTTAGCTATTTTCAAAGTGTAATGTCGTACGGTATTCTGTTGTGGAGAAATGCCGCGGACATTCAGACTATCTTTGTTTTACAGAAAAGAGCTGTTCGTACAATTTATAAATTAAGTTCAAGACACGAACACGACAAGAATTTCTCAGAGAGAAATTTAAGGAGATTAATGTAATGACTGTGCCTTCTCAGTATATTTTAGATTTTTTTTATATGCCCTTAAAAATATAAAATTGTTTAAAAATACCGCGATATCCATAATATAAATACTAGGAACAAACACAGCTTGATTATTATATACACAACGACTTGAATACTTACCAGACCTTGAGAAAGATAATATTATTATTAGGGTTTTTTTTTTTTTTTTGAGGATGGGAAATCATCAAATGACTCCTCCCGCTCTGGGTGGAGCGGAAGGGAGTGTCAGACTCTTACTGACTAAAACCCACCCGTGTTCCTTCCTTGGCCCTTTATGTTCCGGGTCAGCGGTACCCCTTTTGGATGATCCCGCTTTCCCGGCAGGCTTGGGCCCTAGTGGACCCCCTCTTCGATGCTGACATCTCTTTGAGGCGCGCGTGGAACACGTGCGCGCCGTCCGGCACGGGCCTGATCCTGATCGGACGGTGAGCTACCCATTACTCACCGCCCGCAGGCCCGCGCCTACGGTGGCCGGGAGTCGTCACGCGGCTCCCGACGCCCGAAGCGTCCACCGCGGCGGCTTGGACGGGAGACTCTCTCCCTCTCCCGTCCCGCCACCTCCTTCGCTAGCATGACTGCTTCGCAAAAGGAGGTGACTGCCTCCCACTCCCCCTCGCCCCGGACCATGGCTTGAACCAGGGCCGGGCGTGAGAGGTCGGCGCCGCTGCCGATCGCCTCTACTAGGACACGGCGGTGCTCCGCCCATGCAGGGCAGGCCCCCACCGTATGCTCCACCGTGTCCTCGGGGCGATCATCGCAGTGGTGACACCCGGGCGTTTCCTCCCGCCTGATGATGTGCAGGAACCTCCCGAAACATCCGTGTCCGGTGAGGACCTACGTCAGGCGGTAGGTGAGGACGCCGTGACGCCTCTCTAGCCACTCCTCAAAGAGGGGTCTTACCGCCGCTATCGTGGCGTGCCCTGCGCTGGGTTGCGACAGTCGCTCTTTCCATGCCGCCATGAGATCGCACCGGAGGTCCGTCCGCTCCGCCGCGATTTGCCGCAGAAGCGGGGTTTCCCCCCGGCGTAGTGCCTCCGCGCGCCACTCATACAGGCGCGCGAGGACTATCGCCTATCGCCTCCAGATCCCACGGCGGCAGTCCGGCAAGGAGGCTTGCCGCCTCGCCCGAGATCGTGCGGTAGCCCCGGATCAGCCTTACGGCTACCACCTTTTGGGGCGCGTTCAGATAGTGGGCGGCTCTCCGCCGCAGTGAACGCGCCCACACCGGGGCCCCATATGTAGCCATGGACCGCACGACCCCCGCGTAAAGCCTCCGGCAGGAGGCGTTTGGACCCCTCAGGTTGGGCAGGAGCCGCTTGAGGGCGACCCAGTCCGTTCCAGTTTGGGGGCCAAACGTCGGAAGTGCTCCACGAAGTTCCACCGGCTATCGAGCACGAGTCCTAAGTACTTCATCGTGGACTCGACGCCGATGTGAACCCCTCCTGCCGTTAGTTGGGATCCCGATGGTGGCCTGTTCCGGGGCCCATGGAAAGACATGGCCTCGGACTTGTGCGAAGCCACCTCGAGACCCAACTGCCGGATCCTCTCCACGACTATCGCAACCCCGCGTGTCATCGCGTCGGCCGCCGCCTGATGCGACCTCCCCTGCGCCAGGACCAGCGTGTCGTCAGCGTAGCACACCACGCTGACGCCATCAGGGAGGTCGGCCCGCAGCACCCAGTCGTAACCGATGTCCCACAGGAGCGGCCCTAGAACCGATCCCTGTAGGACACCGCACGACATCTCTCGCCGGTTCCAATCCCCGTCGCGACCGGGGTAGATGACGGCTCTGTCCGTCAGATATGCCTCGACTATTCGACGGAGGTAGGTTGGCACCCGGTGATACCGGAGTGCCTCCCCAATGCAACTCCAGGGCAGGGTGTTAAATGCGTTGGCGATGTCGAGTGACACCGCCACGACAACCCCGCCCCGAGACACCGCGTCCCCCGTCGTGAGGGCTCTAACGCGCATGATGGCGTCCACCGTCGAGCGCCCCGGATGGGTTAAAGTATGAAATTGCCGTTTTATTGTATTAGGTACTTCGAATTGACATAGAACCTTCATGGTTTGAGATTTTTGAGTGAAACTTTTTTAACATGGTACCTATGAAATTCTTCTTTTAAAAAATGTGCAACATTCGACTATCGACTTTAAGTTGTTTTTTTTATTCAGCTTAGACAAGAAAGATGGATATTTCGGAAATTCGAGTTATTTTTGAATACGAATTCCGAAGCGGAACTAACGCGGCAGAAACAGCTCGCAATATCAATGTTGCGTTTGGAGGGGACTTCTAATGAACGCACCGTGCGATTTTGGTTTAAACGCTTTCGTGATGGAAACTTTGATTTGAAGAACGAACCACGTGGAAGAATAACAATGAATTGAAAGAGATGGTGGAAGCCGATCCGAGCCAAACTACCCAGGAATTAGCGGCATGGTTTAACGTTACCTTACCAACAATATTGACTCATTTGCGTCAAATCAATAAAATAAAAAAATATGAGAAATGGGTGCCTCATGATTTGACTGATCTACAGAAAGAAACGCGTGTTGAAACTTGTGTTGCCTTGTTGAATCGATACAGAAATGAAGGAATATTGGATCGAATTGTGACATGTGATGAAAACTGGATTCTTTACGATAACCTTAAGCGAAAAATGCAATGGCTGACCCCAGGTCAAACGCCGCAACAGTGTCCTAAAGCAAAGCTTACCAATAAAAAGGTTATTCACTATAGCTTTCTCCGATCTGGTCAAGCAATAACGGCAGATGTCTACTGTGCCAAACTCCGAACAATGATAGCAAAACTAGCAGTGAAACAGCCCCGACTCATGAATCGATCTTCACCATTATTCCTCCATGATAACGCGAGACCTAATACAGCACGAGAAACCGTTTTAACTCTACAGGAACTGCAATTAGAAAGCATTCGTCACCCTCCGTATTCGCCAGATTTCTCCAAAGGACTACTATTTTTTCGTGATTTGGACAATTTTCTACGTGATAAAAAGTTTTTTTCTCAGGAGGCAGTACAAAATGCTTTCACACAGTTTGTCGAATCTAGATCACGAGATTTATATCGCAAATGCATAAATTACCTTCCTATTAGATGGCAGCAATGTATAGATAATAATGGTAATTATTTTGATTAAATAAATTTGTTAAAAAAAAAAAAAACGAATTTCAATTTTTCACTTCAAATCGGCAATTTCATACTTTAACCTCTAATATTTTAATTTATGTGAATGTGAGGAATAAGTGGGTCAATGTTTCAGTACCCAAATGTCCTTTCTTTGGTATTGTTCGTCGAATCGTCGTGCTCCTTAAGTTCCGAGTTGAGCTGCACGATTACTGATAAACGCTTGGACTGACTGGACAGGTCCACTCAATATGTGTGTTTTATCCTAAAAATACCGTTTCAGACACCAATATACATGTACTTCACGGGATCTGACCAAGATTATGTCTGGACTTTAATAGACTGTGACCTCTGAGTTTGTTTCGGCCATTCTTCTCAGAGTAGTCAGATAGGAATCGCCGAGCTCACCTAGTTTTTAAAATATGATTGACGTGTAAAAGTGTTTGTACAAACCTATAGAAATAAAATAATTTATCATTTATTATTACTACCTCTTTGGTCTAGTTTTGTACGCTGAGCATGAGGTCCTGGGTTCGATTTCCGGGTCGGAAAGAGTGTTATCGAGTTTTTCACCTAGAATTCCTCAGGAGCAGCACGGAGCACGGACGATTATTTCTAAATTAACAGCCCCGACTATAGTATTCATGTCAAATTTTACATGCATATAAAATGAAACATTATCATTGGCTCGACATACACGATCCCATTTGCAGTGATACACGGATATTGGCAATATACACGGATATTGGCAATATTGGACACCAATGTCATCGGACCACGCCTGATCGAACTATACACACGATATGTCATGTGAGTTATCATGTAACTTGATTGACTAGGAGTTGTTGCAGCGATTGATAGCAGTTGCATTTCTTATGTTTGTTTAAGACATAAGAAAATTAAGTGATTATCCGTGTACTATGTATACATATAGGTATTTTAATGACGGCACATGTAGTATGATTTTTGAGTAGAAGGGAACGTATGCAGAGGTGTGAGTGAAAGGGAGGGAGGAATAAAATAATGATGGCGAGACGTGCAAGGGACGTTGAACGACGAGAGAAATGTTAGCATAAGCTTTTCAAGTTTTTTTGTTTAATTTCGCAAAAATACAGAAGTTTACTTCAAAGTCATTCTCTTATTTCACCACCCGATACCCACATACATATACTCACGGCACTCGGATACTTACTCTCTGAAATCGTCATCATACTGATGATGATGTCTATCGTATATCTAATGAACTGCGTTAAATATAAGCAGTACTAGCAAACCGTGATGGATTGCTGACTTTAAATAATTAATGAAACGCAAACCAAATCTTTAGGGGTTAAACATTATAAATGAAATAGGTTTTGTTAAATTAAAGAACATATTTCATTCGTAACATAATTCAATAACGTCATAAAAAATACGAAATAGGAATCCTCGGTTTCTCGAACTCCATGTTTTTATTATTTTTTATTAGAATTTAAATAAAAACGAGAAAGGTGGACTCGTTCACCAAAGCAATTTATTTTCAAACAAGATCATCTTCATTTTATTTTACCCACTGAACTGAAAAAGACTGATTTGCAATTCAATGAAACTGCGACTAGTTGCGTTTGCATGATTGAGTTCAGCCATGAATAGTTCGTTTGGGAACCAATCATTTTTCAAACTTTTTTGATGAAGGATGAATTTGAACCGTAATTGGAGATATCCAATGACAGGGATCACTCAATTGAAACGGAATTTACGGCTGATTGATTTTTATGATAATTGCGACAATTTTCTTTTTGATGAAAGACGGAAACGATTTCGTATCATAATTGGTATTATTCGTTAGTCAAAAGTTATTTTGTCTGTTCAATCATTTGAGTGATTTTGCTGATCTTAAGAATAATAAACATTGTTATAATAGAGATCTAGACCTAACTCGTTTGATGTCACACTTTTTTCTATTACCTAGTTCTTATTAGAATCGACCACCGTGGCCGTTAAAACTCCTAACCATATAAAGCTTTCCTCGATTCTATCTGTATTACTAAAATATTTTGTAAACACGCAACCGAGTTAAACTGTCATGCTCGATATCCGAGCAAAAATGATGCAGACAGTCGATCAAATTAAGGTATTTTGGTAAAGCGGAAAATCTCGGATACCAGACGCCTTGGCGGTTTCTTGTTAATTTTTAACGAATTTATTGAGGAAAAAATCTTGGTAAAGACGGGGGAAAATAAAAATCACGTCACGATAGATAGACTATGTCAAAACTTAACGTTGATGAGCCCTCAATTATTAAGCAAGAATAAATTATAAAACCCACTGTCGTGTTTCTCGATATTTTTAAAGCTGTTTTTTTACGTAGTTTTGTTTGCTGGGATATACTTTTTATTTGGATAAAAATAACTTATCTCTGCCAAGGTCAAAAAAGGAGGAGATGTATGTATTATTTTTTTATTCGTCGTTCGTTCGATATGTTTGTCAGTTATGGACGGAATAAATTTTTTATTTTCATTTGGTGGAGTAATTTTTTGCGGTGGTCCCATAAGGTGTAACAGAATAAAAGCAAGTCCTGAAAGTAGTTTGCTCATAATTGACTACTGAGTCGATCAGTGACGATTAATATAGGTATTTTTTTCCATTTTTTTTGTATTTTGCAATACTGACCGCCGATTGAGCCAAAGAAAATTAAATCTTATTTCAAGGTAATAAGACTTCATTTTAAATGTCAATACAATTTTCTTAATAGAAATAGATGGCTTTAAAAAAAATGTTTTGGTCTTGCGTTATTTATGTTACATGTTGTATATATTTTTTTAATTACGCTTGGGTTGTTTTTGAGTTAGCTTGGATAGTACGTATTTAATGCACATTGTGTATCTTGATGATGTTATAATAATAATAATATACTTCCTGTCACTATTGTTTATACAGCAAGAAGTGGTATATGAATTGGTGTGGGTTATGTACCATAAATAAATTAGACATTACAAAAAAAAAGGAACTCGGTTGCGACTTCCAAAGAAAATTGGTACAAAGTGAAAACTAGCTTTCGATTTCGGAAGTCGGTGGCAAAAAACTAAAATACAGACCCAAAGACATCGACTTCCAAAAATAAAGTAATTTTTCACTGCGTAGTCCTTTTTTTGGAAGTCGGTTGTTTTTGCTACAAAAGATTAAGACCAGCTTTTCAAGCGTTAATGCATTTTTTTTAACGAAACCCATTCTTTCGTTTGCATTTTAAAATACCAAAAATAAGGATTATTCAGGGATAAGCGACCGAATTTTTATACCTACATTTCTTCGATGTGATGATAAAATCGTAAAACCTAATCCTAAACCAAACAACCCAGAAAAATAACCAAAAGAAAATTATCTACACATAGTTTCAGATAACAATCATGGCGCTAAAAAGCAACTATTAATCATCTTTCTTAAGACGCTACCACTTAGGACTAGACTCAGAGCATTGTTCAATGTTATCATCAATCTTTAACGAAGACACCTTTCAGGGATGCTGAAGACGTTTTCAGTAATGTGTTTGTGAAGCATGAAGGTTCTATGTGGATTCGTTATATCATTGTTTGAGCTGCTTACCGTGGATTAAGTTGGGATATAGAATTATGCAATGCTGTGCGTCAAACTGCCATAATGATGGTTTTGAGTAAATAATTCTGTTGCATAATTAGTGAACTTGTTATGATGAATTTAAGGAATTCATTCTATCCATATTAATATTATAAACTGCCTCGTTGGTCTCCTGGTCGCAAGTGCTACTGTTGACCAGGAGTACTTGGGTTCGATTTCCGGGTCTGGTAAAAATTACTGGGAAATAATTTGGGATGTAGCATTGTATTAATTGTGTTTTTCCATCTGGAATTCCTCAGTCTCACCCTGGAGTCTGAATTTGTGGCTGGTTGATGACAATAGGCTCACCCCCTGTTACATGGGACTTAAACATAACTCGCGAAATGTGGGTGTACTATGACACAACATAGAACAGAAATGTTTCGTTGTGTCACAATAATGGTACAGGGTATTTAGAAGGTAATTGATAAACTATACTAAAGGGCTTAGAGTAGATGCAAGTAATGAACTAAGGATTTTACTACTTACTTTATAAATATAACTTGAAATTATGTTTTATCATAACAATTTACTGTTTTTGTTATGACTACAACAGCTGAAGGACATATTCGCATTTTACCTAGCAGCTGTTGTTGGTGTATAAAAATGCTATTTTCGTAATATAAAACTTCAACAAATTAACCGTTCTAAGCTTCCACTGAACTTTATTTATTAAGTTTAGAGTAAAAAGCAATCCTATTGATTGGACACCCATCATTCGTTTTAGTTTTAAATTATCACTTACTTTATAAAAAGTGGACTTAAGTGGTAGGCACTAAAGTCCACTTTAATCTCTGGAATTAAAACTTTTCAGGATAATATTTCCGTAAGTAGTCTCGGAATTTCCCGTATGTTATCAACACCTACGTCTTGACTTGACAGCCAGACGGCGTGTCGGTGTCGTATCAAACGTGACGTGTAACGAATCGAATGGAGTTTTTATATAAAGAGACAACTTTCATTGACACCTGTCACCTGCTAATTCTTTTTATATTTGTTTCCAAGATTTGATTGAGAAATAATCTCAAATAAAGCTTTCGTTTCCTATGAAAGCGGTGACCGGTCACATAATAACGGCTGTCCTAATACGGCCGTTGTAATATGACGGAGCTGCTTTCCTGGGAAACCAAAGCGTAAGTCCAATGCAGTCAGAAAGGTTTTAATAAGTCAATTTGCTTACCCGAACCCTATACAATAAATTAAGCGTAATCGTTAGTACAATAATTAAAGAACCAAGCCAATTCAAACCAACAAATTCGAACCGCCGCCAAAATCGAAATTTCTGAACATAATGAACTAGAGGGCTAAGACAATGTGATATTCTACCAGTGAAAATCTACCAAAAAACTTGTTTCAATCGACAATTTGTTTTTGACGACACGTTTGGTGTAGTGGCTATAGTGGCTAAGTGTAGTCAGCGAAACCAAATGGTCCTGGGTTCGAATCCCGGTAGGGGCAAATGTTTGTATGATGAATATGGACATTTGTACCTGAGTCATGGATGTATATTTATAATATGTATGTATTTACGAAAAAAAAATGTATTTAAGTAGTGTATCAACCATCTGGTATCCATAACACAAGCCTTAATTAAGTGCTTAACTTGGAACTAGATGGTGCTGTGTGCAATGTCAGACGATATTTATTTATTTATTTATTTAATCTAGTTAAAAATCGTTGTAGAGATACGAAGGGCTTCGAAAGCAATTGTCACTTGTTTATAGTCCTTTGACACCTCTGACAGCAACCTTATTATAACGAGAGTAAAGATCATTGTGATTTTGACAGACTTGTCAGTGGCAGCAACGTAACAGCAACCTTATTACAGATAAAATAAAGATCACTGTGATTTTGACAGTGATGCAAATGAGAGGTAAAAATTAAATAACTGTGTGACATACACAGTTATTTTACCTCTGGTAGCCAGACCAATAATTTATAGTGATGCGTGGTTGTCTAATAATTAGTACATTAAGTAAAAAGAACATAAAACATACCCTCGGTGGCACTATGAGGTAGGTCTCCACTTTGTGATCGGCCAAGTACCCTTCCCTGGAGGCGCCGTCTCCTGGCTCCACATCGAATCTTCCACCCAGTTGTAGTAGCGTAGGTTTGGTGATGTGCACTCGTCTATAAATAAAGTTTTCCAGGTTTTATTATTAGGAAGCTTGAAGCCTTGCTCAGCAGTGGGACAGATAAATATACAAGACTGGACAACAAGTGGGACAAATGTAGAAAAAACCATAAACAACGGGTGAATTTGGCCCAATTTTAGAAGAAATGTACAGTCGCCAGCACATCAGGTTATACGAAACTGTCAAATTTCACCAAATGATTTTAAACCTTAAAATGGTGAAGGTTAATTACTAAATCGAATGAGAAAATTTGACAGGTTGTGATAATTTGAACTGCTGCTGTGTGTACGTTGGGTCAAAATCTAAGAAAAGACTAGTATTTTCGTTAAAATATTTATTTTAGGTACTGAAAAACGTTGCCACCGAATATTTTCAGCATTTTAGGTGCTTTTACTAGGCCTGCGTGGTGGATTGCGGTCCACTTCCAAGATGCCTGTGTCCCAGCAGCGGGAACATTATAGGCTGATTATGCAGATGCTTTTACACCTACCTAAAGAAAAATATTTAACTGATCCAATGATGACAAACACTTTTATAAATGAATTAAACTTAAAATAAAATGCAATTCTAATGTCGCACACTTTTAGATAAGATAAGATAAGATAAGATAAGATAATTTTTTTATTTGTTCAAAACATGAGTAAACACACACATGGCATCATGGCATGCAAGATGTTACATAGAATTATAAAACAGTCATGTTTTGCCTGAACGGCGTACAAATATGAGATGGACGCTGTGGACGCTACACATGCATCATCAAGTAATTATAAATTTGTTAACAATCCAATTTAGAGCAAAATTAAAATTAACAGGCACAATAAAATACAATAAAATAGTGTCATTAGCTCATCATACTACATTAATAATAGGTACAAATAGTCCTAATAAAAAATATAATATATATATCCAATGCTAGAGTAATAATTAATAATAAAATTAGGGTGTCAAAGTCAAATTAATTTATCATTTAGAAATTCGTCAGTACTGTAATATACTTTCTCAATCAGAAGGCTTTTTAATCTATTTCTTAATTTTTCAGTAGTATATTCCCTCCAATGCTTTGGTAACATATTATAAAGAATTGGCGCCATACAGAACACACTTTTACGCATCAGGGCTGTCCTGGATCTCGGGATACATAACTTACTATTGTCGCGTCTATTTCGAACTACTTTATCTGACACTAAGGGGAATAGGCGTGGATTCGATTTGACAAACATAATGGTCTCCAAAATGTACATTGACGGTAGGGTAAGGATTTTGTTTGCTTTAAAAAATGGTTTGCAACTTTCTGTGACATGGAGACCAAACATAGCCCTCACGCACCTCTTTTGTGTTTTAAAAATCACATCCTTATTTGTTGAATTTCCCCAAAAAATTATTCCATATCTCAAGTTAGAGGACACTAACGGCCGAATACTGAAACGCCACTCAAATATTTAAGGGCTGCTTAAACGTTTGAGCAGCCCCTAAACTTTAATTTCATATACCCAAACGTCTTTTTTGAGTATCTGTTAAATTTAAGTGCTTCTTAAATTAAGTCGTGCTCAAACACCACTCAGTATAAAAGTCGAATACAGGAACGCTACTCAACGTTATTTATCTGTCAAATCAACTGTCAAACTGATTTGAGCAACCCTTATATCTGAGAGTGGTCGCGAGGTCCCTCAAATCAAGTTAAATCTATTGAAACTTTTCAAATCGTGATAAAAATGTCTCTATTGTCCTTGTCTTCACTTTCGGATCACGAAAGGCCAACTGTGAGGCGCAGAAATGAAGAAAAGTTTAATACTTTTGAAAAGTACGACGACAGGGAGTTTGTTTCACGGTTCCGCATCTCGAAAGAAACTGTATTGTATTTGGACTCTGTATTCGGTAGCACTATTAAACCCTTGACAAAAAGAAACCGAGCCATACTGCCAGTGGATCAAATTCTTATAGCTCTCCGTTACTATGCGACAGGCAGCTACCAACGCGTAATAGGGGACATTTTCGAGGTTGAACAACCCACGGTGCATCGAATAGTACATAAAGTAACAGCCAAGATAGCCAGCTTGAAGTCAATATTCATAAATATGCCAACACCAGAAGAATTTCCAGCTGTGGCAAATGAGTTCTTTGCAATTGCAGGATTCCCAAGAGTTGTGGGAGCTGTGGACTGCACTCATATTAAAATAAATTCTCCAGGTATGTACTTACCAACTTCACTGTTAATCATGTGCCCAAAAATGTCTGATTAATAATGCATTAGCATACTACACAGTACAACAAATATAACAATTAATAAGTCTTGTGTTACATTAGCAAAATAACCTTATTTGTAGATTTTTTCTACAAAAATATGTTAGTAGGTATTATAGTAAAGTTTATTGTCTCACAATGTAACTAGAATTTATTTTTAGGTGGTGCCCAATCTGAAGTTTATCGGAACAGGAAAGGGTATTTTTCTTTAAATGTGCAAATGGTATGTGATGCAAGACTGCGCATAAGGAATGTTATTGCAAGATGGCCAGGTTCTGTACACGACAGTCTTCAATGATTCACCACTATGTGCTCAATTAGAGCGTGGGGACTTCGGGACTGGTATTATTCTTGGGGACAGTGGATATCCATGTCGGCCTTATCTGCTAACTCCATTATTACATACAAGGACGGCTGCTGAAGAAGCTTATAATCGATCCCAAATAAGTACCAGGAATCCTGTGGAAAGGCTTTTCGGTGTCCTTAAAAGAAGATTTCCTTGCCTACAAAATCGGATGGGCCTAAATATAAAAAATATACCACCGGTCATTGTAGCATGTGCAGTGCTTCATAATATTGCCCTGTCGCAATCAGATGAACTTTTGGAGGAGGATATTTCTTTACCCTATGTTGAGGAGGACTCCACAGAACAACAATTTATAGAACTTACCACAAATCAAAACTTTATTGTAAGGACCAATTTAATAAATACACATTTTTCCACTTAAAAATAGTTTTATTTCAATGCAATTTAGATTTCAGTTTCTGTAGTCTCAATTTCCAAAATTGCATTTCTATTTTGTATTTATTCATTTAAATGCTCTTGGAACTGATTAAGAAGTTTAATCAGTTCCAAGAGCATATTTTTCTCAGCAGGTGTATAATTGCATCCACGTTTCTTCTTCTCCTCCATAGTCAATCCTAACTAATAATATTGATCTTTACTAAACTTGATATATCAACGCTCGTAAAATGTCAAGTGTGATGTTCCAATCTACGACAGTTATCTCAAGAAATTTTCTTTTCATAAGACGTCTTCTTTTGATATTCATCGGATTTTTATGTAAATAAATACATAATTTCAATTGTAATTCAAACCAAACTTACATTACGCTGTTATATTTCAACTGATTAATAATTATAGATAATATTTGTTAAAAAAAGACTGCGTAAAACGAATACGAGACGTAAACTACATAAATTATAAATTATTTTGTAACTGAGAACAACTTTTGAGCAGGATGTTGCCATGATGTAAACATTTGAGCACTGCTTGGCTAATCATGGTTTCGAATTGCTTGAGTGGCGTTTGTGTATACCATTTAAATTTGAGGGATGCTTATATTTAAGTAGCTTTCAGATGATTATGAGATTTGAGTGGCGTTTCTGTATTCGGCCGTAAGCCGTGATAAGCAATTAGTAGTGCATCAACATTTAAGATGGGGGCTAATTTATACAGTGCATATGTGGAATTACTAATTTTTTTGTTTAAAGCTTCCGTATGCGCTTTCCAATCTAATTTGCAGTCAATAGTTACACCAAGAAATTTGGTTGTGTTCACTTTGTCTATGTTGTTATTACAATAATGGACATTTACATTTGGTATGGATGATCTTTGGGCAAAATGCAAAATATTAGTTTTCTCTAGGTTTATCTTAAGATTATTGTTTTCCAATTTTGTTTAATAATTGCGCCTCTTTTTAACCTTCTGACCTTTTCTCACAGTTGGTCGCGGTACCTTAGCTAGGTTACCCCTATCAAATGGGTTAGGCTAAGTTAAAACAGTGACCAACCGCTCTACATTCAAGTTGGTCGCAGTTACTTGAATTTTCAGTATTTTTATGACCCCAAAACAGGAATTATTTGAGGTTTACAAAAAGAGGCGCAATAATTATATTAGTGATTAATAATATTTTAGGAGTGCAAAATGGTAATTATTAGAGGTTCGATTAAATACATGCCCATAACCTAATAAACTCAAACAATTTTTTTTTCCTCTTTATTTATTAGGGATTTGCAACCATTAACAGGTCATGTCAGCCCCGTCATTTCCTTAAGTAAGTAACTTACAAAATTTCATATTTGTAACAAGGTATTTTTTTTTGTACACGTTCATACTTTTCTTTTCTATATTTTCATCACTAAGTTATTATTCTACAAAAAGTGTCTTTTTCTAACGTTTGTACGAAACTGTCAAAGGTCGCCATCCAATTTTAAGTTTTATAAAGTGGAACATTGGCCCAAAAGTTACTTAATACTTTAATTTTATTTAAACTTTGTTCCAATAGATCTTTCGTGTTTCAGATCTTTTGGTTTACTTTGACCTTTTTTATAAGTTTAATTGCTGGCCTTGTGATACCAGTTACTTTTTGTTTTTACCCGACCACAGCTAAGCCAAAGGAGGGTTATGATTTTAACAGGCTATGCATGTATGTACATCTGTTCCCTCATAACTCCTAAATTTTTCGTCGTATTTTGACCAACGCGGTATCGTTGGAAGGTATAGCGTCACAAAAATTCCAACGTGGCGGCTTATATCGGATGAAAAGAGATAATGAAAAAAATATTTAGAATAATATATCGTGTTTGGGTATGTAATGAATAGGCCTACATTACTGCAGCGGCCAGCAAAAGAGGCATTGATGGACGAACGTGTAAATGTGGGCCGAGGCGAAGCCGAGGCACACATACGTAAGTCCACCAATGCCTAGTTGTGGCCAAGGCTTGTATAGTACTTTTCACAATTATTACGCGGAAATTAAAATACAATTACTTTTCAAAATCAATGACGAACAACAATATTTTTTCCAATAAACAGCTTTCTATTTGCAAGCCAGTTCGAAATTTAAATAAAACCTTTGATAAGTTACTTCCTTGGTTGCCATGTTTCGGAGTAAAAGATAGTTCCATTTTTAAATACATACATAATAAATGTGTAACTATCTACCCATTGATTCTGTACTATCTGTATTTTTTTATGAATAAACATATTATTATTATTAAATTACACGATAGCAAAGAGTTTACTATGTAATTTATTTGGCCGCTAAACCACGACAGATATGGATTTTCATATAACTTTTGCCGGCCGCTGCTCGCATGTATTTGGCCAGTACAGTAATTTCGATTTATCTCGAAGAAGGTTGTCAAAATCTCAGATCATATAACACAGGAGATATGGCAAGGAGGCGTGGCGCTTGCGAACACATCCGGCCGGAAAGTGTCATGATGCCGGTTTCGGCCATTAGTCGAATGTCAACTTGCAACGTCTTCGCTGCTCATGATTTTTGTCAAAATGCCGCGTTATTCAGTGATTGTTTGCAAAAGTAACAACTGTATTGTGAATTACATGAAAGATGGCATCTCATTTCGCACGTAAGTACTATAATATTATTGTGTTTCTTATCAAATTTATTAAAACATTACTTCGTGATACAAGAAACACGATGAAGTACCAAAAGCAATTATTTTCATTGGAACAAAAACCATTGTTTGCTTAGTACACATCGATCAATGAATCGGGTGGTCTTATAGCGCAATGGATAAGTGTTTGTACTGATACTCTCACCCACACGATAGTTTCGTGAAGCGGCCGCTGCCGACTAGACTTAGTTAGAGATGTGATGTGACGTTTGTGGTTGTCGATATTTTATATGATCTTTTTAACGATTTTATTTATTTAGTTACACAAGGGAACAACATTTTTAATTTTTTGTTGCATGTATTTTTATGGCTGTTGTTTACTACTCATGTATCATTGATATCATCATCTTCAGTCACACCTTCCTTTTATTTTAACATTTAAGCTATCCGAAGGATCCAAAAATAAAAGAAAAGTAGATAAATGCGACAGGAAGGGGTCCAAACTGACTGAACAAAAAATAACACAGTATGTTCGTCTCACTTTGAGTCAAAATGCTTTCAACCATTGAAGAAAGTTCGTCAGTTCTTCGAATAGTCGGTCCACTATTTAACTAAGAACACAACACCTAAACTGTCAAAGCGGCAAGTTTTAACATATACATATTTACATTTTACTGGTCAATAAAATCCATATCAATAAATATCTTGAAGTTTTACTTGTGTTCTCCTAACCTAGATTCGAGAAGTTGATATCTTAATAGTTTCTTGGCAGTTTAGTTCAGTTGTTATGTATATCTTACTAGCTTTTGCCAGCAGCTTCGCCTGCGTGGATATCGGAAATTATCCCACGGAAACCGTACATTTTTCCAGGATAAAAGTAGCCTATGTACTATTCCGCCTATTCCAGGTTATAACATATCTATCTTTATATATACCCAAATTTCATCCACATCCGTTCAGCCGTTCTGGCGTGATTGAGTAACAAACATCCATCCATCCAGATTTTCGCATTTACAATAGTAGTAAGATGAATAGCTGTGATTTTGTAGCATGTCGACATGTCTGACACATGCTTTAAGAGGAGTTTCCGTTTCCTCCGAGCGTGCTCCATACAAACTAAGTTTGATCACAATTTGAATATTAAAGCGCATGACTGGGTTCGAACCTGCAACCTGCAAATCGTAAGTCGGGGCCGCTACCACTGGGCCACCATTGCTCTGGTGCTACTTAGTAGTTTTTTATTAGCAGATAAGATTTGACTACCAATCTTTAATTCACCGTACTTTTATTTAACATAATCTCATCACTAATGTGCGATTTGCAATAAATGTATGTAAAGTGGAAATTTATTTACTTCTCTACTACATACATTTCAAATTAACCTGGCTCTGTGCTTTCGGCAAAGAATACACACAAACTAAATACCATTTTCTGCTTGTAAAACATATTTAATTCCAAAATTACATTGCTCATTCCTAACTTCGTTGAAAACTTATGAAAAACGTACAAAAAATTAATGCTCAAAGCGTAATTAGTGCAAAGTGCTGCCATTTCATAATAGAATAGACTAGCTTTGTTTGCAAGCCGGTAAAAGCTTAAATGGATTCAGTGATTCATAGAAAAGGGACATGGAAAGTAGTTTAAAGCTGGGGATACAATTGAATTAGTCCAGTAATATTCTGCTCAGTATTAAGTAAAAGAGGATCCAGGAAAATTGTAATCCCTTACACAAAATATTGATGAATCCTACAGGAGGTTTTAAAAAGAAAACGGAAAAAAAACACACCTAAAATTAAAAGTAAAAAGACAAAAATTATGAAATTCATGAAAAGTCTGTGATACCTACCTAAATTATGTGTTTTAAAATTTTGAACCAACAATTGTTCGCGCTGTTGTTCGAGATTTTTGTTCATGAAAGTGTGGCATTCGTAGATGAAATGTGCTACGACGTAGCACAGCTACGATAGCTACGTAGATAATCAATCGGCGTAGCATTGAGTCTAAATTTTCTACTTTACCAATGCTGTGGTAGCCGATCTAATACACATCAATATGTTAAGTTTAATTGCTCTAGTTCAGTTTTGTTGGGACTACTTTAGTCTAGTACCCTTTTTTTTAAACAAAGATTCACTGAGTCTTTGTACACCAGCCTTCTAAAATGGAAAAATGTTAGATAGACAAAATTGCTATAAACGCCTCACGGATTGGTGATTGCAGTTTTTATTAGAACATAGCATGTTACTGCACTGTTCTGAACATACTGTTCTGGTTAGGAGTATCCATGGAGTTTCTTGCCCGTTCTTCTCCATAAACATACTACGCTTTGGAATGGACAACTTATATATATATACTTATATATATGTTACTTACTTCATTTTTCTGAATGACCGATGACTTGACAATTCAAAAGTGCCTGTAATTGGTATACTTGAAATAAATGCTTTAAGTTTGAGTTTGAAATATTTAAGTCGGCTTTTCTACTCACCCAGCAATGCCACCGGACTCCATATGATTGGCCAGCGTGACGTCATCACTCCAGACATCGAACTGCCACTTGCGCAGTCCGAGCACACCACACAACACGTTACCCGTGTGAATGCCTATGCGCATGTCTACGTTGAACCCGGTGGCTTCGCGGACGAACCTGAGAAAATGAGTACCATGTAGCCACAAAGATTGAAGTTGACAATGTCAACCTCTAAAAAACTGAAAACGATTGGGATCAAGAACATTGAGCTACTCATGAGTTGGAGAAATTTTATTCATACAACTCAGTATGTATTTAGAATGTAGATTTTAGATAAATTTTTACTCTCAAACAGAACTCATGAGACGATACACCGTAGGTGTCAAATAATAGGTATAATAGGAATAGGTGCCGCTACAAGGCAGGATTAGTTATAACAATTGTTATGATGTTAATTAACATTATAAAGCCTCCAGATTTAGATTTTTTTTTAATTTGTTTCTCTTTTAATTGAAAAGACGAACAGCTTTCGTTGCAAAATGGGTTTAACAATGGACATAATTCATACCTTATGGCATCGATCATCTGCAGGCCCATATTGACGCAGTTGTAGGCATGGTTGGGCCTGGACACCGGCAGACCGGACACGCAATAGTAGCAGTCCCCCAGGATCTTGATTCGCATGCACTGGTTCTCCTGGAACAAAGAAACTTAGTAAAATAACATAATAGTCTTCTACAGTTCAAGCAGTACGGTTATGGATTGCCTTGACCGTGTCGATAAGGCGTGCTCAATCTTTGTCCACTTTTAAAACACTTCCTCTCTCCTTAAACATAATCATAGTTTTCTTGCTCTTGTTTCATTTTTATTATTGTATATACAAAGTGGCGCGTACCTTATCACATTGAATTCAACCACGTATACTACATGGTATACTTAGACGATATACAAAATTTGAATGAAATCCATTCGATAAAAAAAAACTGCTGTTCCATACATTTTGTTGAGCTACGTGTAACAAAATGTAAGGCACAGCTAATTTGTAGTATACGTGGTATAATTTAATGTGATAAGGTTCGCGCCACTCTGTGTATATGTAGATAAGTATATTTTTTTATGTAAACAATAATGTAAATGGTGCACCACTGACTACCTGCAGTATTGTCTCTCCTTCTCCCTTTTTAATCCATCCAAAGGCTGTCTGTAAAAGATCGCTTTTGACGATAAGACCGATGATTGTGTCACCCTCTGTAAAATTTCTACATTTATATCGGAATTTTTTATGGTGTACATAATAAAGAGTATTCTATTCTATTCTAATAGCAGAGGTATTTAGTCCACCCACATTTCGCCAGGTATGTTAAAGTTCTATATAATAGGGGCGAGCCTATTGCCATCAGCCGAGCACAAATCATGGTGGAGCAGTGTTGGCACAGTAGTAACGGCCGCGACTTACGACTTGTAAATCGTGGGTTCGAATTTAGGCTAAGACTTTACTTTATGAACATTATTTCTTCACCACTGCTCTCGAAACGGTGAAGGAAAACATCGTGAGGAAACCGTCACGTCCTAGAACCAAACATTCGAAGACATGTGACATCCGCCAACCCGCACTGGGCACGCGTTTCGTCTCTGTGAGAGGAAAGGGCCATAATCCACGGCCCTTTCCTCTCACAGAGACGAAACCTGTGTAGTGGGAACAGTATAAGCTGATTATGAGCACTCCAGATATCCAGACTCCGGGATTAATGATGGAAAATTCCAATTACACTTCGCCCAACTTGGGAATCAAACCCAGGACCTTATGCTCAGCAGTAGCGCTTCTGACCAATGAACCAACAAGGCAGTAAAACATCACATGGATAAAGGGGAGTTTGGCGGACTCATTAGTATATAATGTAAAATGTTGTACAGAATCAATTTCTACGAGTATAAGCGGGAAGCTGTAAGTTTCCCACTAACCACAGTAACAACAGTTATTGTAATCTACGTAATTAATATATCAGAAAACTTTAGAAAGAATTAAGTTCACTATTAAACGGGGAAAAAATAAATTCACTTGAATAAAAGTCAGCTGAGTAAGATTAAAATCAGTAGAAGCGACGTTAAGGGCATAATTACGTTACGTTCCTCAGTAGCAGAGCTGCAGTAATAGAATTTCAATTTCCTGATCTTTTTCCTTCAAGGAATGAACTGAATTTGTTCGTCAGCGTTAACGTTGTTAGCACAAAGTATTTAAGCTAACGTAATTCTAAGGATTAGAAAGAAGAATAAGAAAGAAATCACGTTTACTTGTGGTAAATATGACGCAGAGAACAATCACATACACAAAAAAAACAAGTTGGGGGAAAATATGCGTCACAGGCACGCTAAACGGCCATCGCTCAGCATAATGCTACGACCCTATGCGAGACAGAGGCCCAGCGCTCGTTTTCGCTGACGTGATGTCGTCAACCGGTATTCTTAGCAAATGACTGCAGAATAAAAACAAACATTACACTAACATTTTCAAGATGAATAGCCAACTTCAAGTGTTACTAAATAAATGATAAATGATTTTATTTCGGTAAGTAGGTTTGTACAAACACTTTTACACGTCAATCGTATTTTAAAAACTAGATGAGGTCTATAGATTTTAAAGTGTCAACTTTGCCTTTCTGAATAATTTAAACTAGAAATAAAACTCATGCCTGCTTGCACCACAAATCACGTAATGCGTTTAGCGCACTTATTTAATAAACCATTCCGTCTCTGTCATTTTAAAATGATTGAAAAAAAACAAAACGATGTTTCCAGAGTACTCATATATAAGTTTAGGTGATTTGTGACACAAATATTTCTTACAGTAGCGAAACACAATGCACTTTATCTTGTCGACAGTAATCGATAAGGACCTTGGCAGTGCTCCATCAATCACTAAGGCACTCTAACAAAGTTTAAAACTATCCATCGATTATTTAAGCCTAGGTTTCTCAAAGCTAAATGTGGCAAAAAGGGTGTGTTTGAGGGATGGGTTTATTTTTTCTGCTTGAATGTAATTTTCAACATTGGCGTGTGCTAGCTGACATAATTATGTCAAATAATTTTATTTAATGTATCGTGTTTCGTAATGTTAATTACTTACTACTGTATACAATTCAGTTCTACTAACTGAACAGACAGCAGTGCTGCTGGGGAGTTTGTTGCGCCACTTCTCCTTCCCAACTAAAGCACTAAGAAATGGCGAAGGGCGGGCGTTTTGAGGGGGCTGTCTTATGTAATTTTGAAGTTCATAAAGTGCTGATTCTCAGCCTAGTTTGAATAAATGACTATTGATTATTATTTTGTCAAATATGTTGAAGCAAAAAAAAGTTACTTTTGATAGTTTATTAAAAAAAAAATGCAAATCACGCACTGTACTTTGTGTATGAGGTAATTATGTAGAGGGTATCTGTATTATTTTCTGTGGTAATAATAATTATAACATACAGCAATGTCAAGCATTTTTATTATTTCATTGCTCAGCACTAGATCACACTCTGAAATCAATAAACTAGCCTTGGCCTTTAGTTTGAGCCGTTTGGGGTTGAAACACTAGGGCAATGGGGTCTGAGTGCCCACTCAGTTTTTCGAGACTCTTCACGTGACCAACGGACTGGCCAAAGAAACAGCATTGCCATACAACGTGGCAATACTGCCAGCCTTTTGGGCACGTATCCTGTTGACACCGATGCGGATGAATTTTTCGTTGCCCTTTGATTTATTTTTTATATTTTTATATACTTGTACTTATTATTATTTTAAGACTTTTTACATTACGTTCAGGTTGTTTAAATGGATAATAAACTAGCCTTAGTTTACTGATTGAAAACTATTTAGCTGGGCGTTTATTGATTAGTTTATTCACCAACATTCTCCTTAGTTATCCGCTAAAAGATTGAGAGCCACAAAAGCACGGCATCAATCTTTTTGATCGAGGACAAGCCTTACACGAAAGATAATATTCCTTTCACTAAAGTGAAAAATTGTGCGCTAACAGTTTCAGCTTTCAGATTGCATTATCAGTTATGACACGAAGAGAGTTATAATATTTATGCAAGAAAGACAGTAGGTAATTTTAAATGATTTCATTCGATTCTATACCCCTCTAACTATTTGACTAACAGTCAAGTATTATGATAACTTTTATAACATAACAGCAGTGTAGTGCTAATGACAATAATTATAATAATGGTACTTAACTTTTGCTTTTGCTCAGACCTAAAATAAGAGTGCGTCCAGCCTTTGGTCTTTCAAATACTAATAAATTAAAACAAACAAAAAATACCGATACAAATCCGACGCAAAGGGATCACCCCTTTGCGTCCGGTTTGGAAAATAAGTGGTATTCATAGTAAAATCGATGTTTTTGGCTATAACGGCAATAACTGTAACATACTATATGCCCTTTCAAATTTCAATTAATAAAATTATGATCATATTGTTCCGTAATCGTCACTTTGTGCTTTCAGAGTTAGTATTACGCTTGTACATTCAGATATTCGTGTTAGGATCGAGTCATAGTAGCGCATAGTCGAAGCGTAGAGAAGATAAATCTGGAAGATAACATAGTAAATTCACCATTATCTCTACAAAGCAATACACATATTTCTATCGAGATAACCTACGGCATACGCGCGTCTGCGAGCGACCAGCGCTGATTGGTGCGCGCGAGTTACGTTACTCTGCTTTATTATGAATCGACTTTGCGAAAAAAATTTACTCTACAGTCTTATTACAAAAAAAAAAGCGTATAACCAAAAACCCAGGTTTAAACCTCTATAAACTACGGTTAAAACAAAAATGACATTACAAAACGTGGTTTTTCGAAATCCATAGACCATATCATGGTCTAACGCTAAACCTCGGCGGCCCCTAGTTTAAACGATGGTCTAAATCGTATCTGTCAAAGTTTATCTTTTAGGTTATAGCATATTTTTCATTGTGTTGTGTTCTTTTCACCCGAAAATGGATATTAACATGGTCGATTTAATTGATATTGAGGATATTGAAGTCGCTGAGTTGTTGGGAAGACCACGCCGACACAACATAAATCGTGTTCGAATCAATCCCTTCATAGAATTATCCGATGAAGATTTCAGGCAAAAGTATAGATTTATTATAGAAATTACCGTAGAAGGTAATACTATTAACAAAGAGGTAATTGTTCTATTAGAGACTTCGATAACTTAAAATTCCAACGCTAAATAAACTTTGTTCAACTTGCGATAGTTTTGTTTAATGTTATGGTTTCATATAACGCGCGAAAATGTTACGTTTCGTTACACGTACCTAGATGTATTATTAGTAATTAACACGAAATTAAGTAATGTGCTTAAACCTAAACAAAACTGCAATCGACGAAATAACTAATATTCCATGCAAATTAACAATCTCAATATTTTTAACATCTAGTTGCCGATAACTCAAATGCAAGTTAGAATTATGATTAAATTAATTTAGTTTTAGTAAGTAAGGCATGTATTAATTGTAAGAAATAAACAGCAATAAAGGCTATTTTATTTTAATTGTCAACATCCCGGCAGCCATTTCACCAACAATAAATCCAAATAAAACACGCAGTCTACATCCCATAAACAATATTATCTATCTTCAGACTATTATGGGCTATAATAACTCTTTAACGTTTTATACATCAGCAGCCATGCATTATTATCATTCATATGCATGTACGAACCACACTGATTACGTATGCAAACGACTAAGTTTTACGAGCTGAACTACAAATAGAGAAGTTTACGTCCGAAGTGAGCTGAATATAACTGAAAATTTATATTTGACGTCACTGAAAGTCGTTGTTTATAGTTGTAAGCAAGTTTATGTATGGGTGGTAATGTTTTCCGCTTGTTAAGTATTGAAGTTATAGAAAACATTTTGGTATGGACAGCTAAAGACTGTCACTTATGGAAATTCCACAAGGAGGCTATATTTAGCAGTGGGTGAGAATAGGATGAACGAGACGAAAAATAGGTAGAAAAAAACTGCGTGTGCTCCGTACACGTGAAGCTTCTTAAACAATAAAGGATCTGAGAGGCGGAGACAGAGACGGTTATATTATATTTCTTCTCTCTCATGTAACGAAATGTGCCTAAATGTGATGTGTCCTTGAAATTTCACTCTAAATTCTCGTCCAATTATCGAATCACCGCCTAAGAAATTTCACTTCAATTAGGGATAAGTAGGTACTATATTATTTAAGAGATTGACACCTGGTTTCTGGAACGGAAATTAACGACGCGTCAAAATTAAACGCAATTCAAGTGATCCGATTCGCTGTTCACAATTCAGTCAACCAATCACAACAGTTAACGCGCTTGACGATTTGTTAGCAAATTTTTGTGCTGTTTTTCGTTCCAGATAAAGAGGGTAAGTTAGTAAACAACTTTCTTCTTCGCCCTCTAGTTATCTTTACTAATATTATTAAGAGAGATTTTCAAGTTTGTATGTATGGTGTAATCTTCAGAACTATTGATCAGTTTCCAAAAATTCTTCCACTAATGGGAAGCTACAGTAATGCCGAGTGTGATAGAATATAATTTATGTTAAAACAAGAAATTTCACGCGGTCGAAGTCGCGAGTAGAAGATAGAAGAAAGAAAGAAAGAAAGAAAAATAGATTTATTTGTCACAGAAACACGTGCATACAAAAAGATAATTAGCTCTAATATTAAGAAAAAAGTAAAAATAACAAAGAGATAGCATTATCATATGCGCTGGGATGAAAAGTATAGTCAGGTGGATAACACGGTTACACTGGACTTAAATATTCTTGAAGAGCTCATTCTTCTTAACATACACAGAAAAAGGCTAGGCTAATGTTGACGCAAATAGGATTATATTTTTGTAGACTTTTTTTTTTAAATACATGTTAAATAAAAGTTAGATTCCTCATACCTAGTGGTATCCGAAAATACCCCATTTCTGTTCTGCGATTTTTGAATACTTTTTCATAATTTTCGGGGAAATTCTACGGGGACATCTTTAAAAATTTATAGCTTTTTTTCGACAAGTTCTTTTCATGTTTTTTTCTTTTGCGATGGCACTATCATGAAATACCCTTTCATGTATATCAAAAATTATCTCTCTAACAGCATTTTTTTTTATCGAAAGTGAGAAATACACATTCTTACGATTATAATTTGATTTTCTTTTTCAATTTGAAAAATTACTAGTAGAACCTGAAATATTGTTAACGTTTGAGGATTTTTTTTTAAATTGACGTCTCTGTATATTTATCGTAGCAGGGGGCGTTCTTTAGTTTCTGCCTACCCACTTGGAAAGAAGGTGTGTGTTTATGAATGTATGATAAAATACTTCTACTTACTTTATTACTTCGTACTTCTTATCGATAAACAAACACAGGTATAAAACACGCTTACCCGCATGCAAACTAAGTACTGAGTGAAACTTGTAAAGTAGACCCTAGGGTTGAGTCTTTAAACAAACAACAAAACAATCAAACAGGTACAGAAAAGTAAAGCATGGAGCACCACCAAGAGGAGTTTGTTTAATTACCGTGATACTATTATTAAGTTAGTACCTATAGTGTGACGTCACGTGTGGCGCTTAATCTCTCTCCGATCCTGTCGGATTGCCATCTCATCGGACTATGAGAGATAGGGAAGAGAGAGAGCACCCGTGTCTGCACACAGACGTGTGCACTATAATGTCTCGTCAGTCGTCATCGATAATGTGTCCGCTGAAATTGGCCGCATTTGCCGAAATTCGATCTGGAGGACTATTATTTAGTGTAACGTAATTAATTAGAGAAGGGTGTTTTTTATTTTACAGAATGTTGAATGGCTGTATTAACAGATAGGGACCAGAAGGCCAATTCCCGTAATTAAAAACGTTCAAATTCAAGTCGCAATCTCATCTCAGCGACAGTCTAATGTCAAAAATGTAGGTAAACGTTATACAATTTTTCACAGATTGACACTGAGATTACAATGCGAACGTTCTTAAAAATACGGGAATTGCCCCTCAGATTGATTACCCTTCACATCAATGTAGACCAAGGTTTTTCATCGAACGTATGATTTCTATTGTCCAAACGCGTCGAAAGCGCAACGTCTACGTGAACGAATGATAAGTACACACTCATTTACAGTGGGTGTGCAGCGGTGTATTTGTGTGGTGGGTGTTGATGAGGTGCTGCTAGCGTTGGTGACGAGGAATAATAAATAAAACGGCGGACAATTAATTTTAACGTGTGTATTGGACCAGTGTCACGGTCGGAAGCGTGTTGTCACAAATCACATAATAATTTACATTTTTAATGTTGGTGTTGCAATACTACTACTAAAATAGCCAACAGTGGGGAGTTGAGAAATTGTCGCAGATATTGTATTGGCAAAACAAGATAAGATAAGATAAGATAAGATAAGATAATTTTTTTATTTGTTCAAAACATGAGTAAACACACACATGGCATCATGGCATGCAAGATGTTACATAGAATTATAAAACAGTCATGTTTTGCCTGAACGGCGTACAAATATGAGATGGACGCTGTGGACGCTACACATGCATCATCAAGTAATTATAAATTTGTTAACAATCCAATTTAGAGCAAAATTAAAATTAACAGGCACAATAAAATACAATAAAATAGTGTCATTAGCTCATCATACTACATTAATAATAGGTACAAATAGTCATAATAAAAAATATAATATATCCAATGCTAGAGTAATAATTAATAATAAAATTAGGGTGTCAAAGTCAAATTAATTTATCATTTAGAAATTCGTCAGTACTGTAATAGACTTTCTCAATCAGAAGGCTTTTTAATCTATTTCTTAATTTTTCAGTAGTATATTCCCTCCAATGCTTTGGTAACATATTATAAAGAATTGGCGCCATACAGAACACACTTTTACGCATCAGGGCTGTCCTGGATCTCGGGATACATAACTTACTATTGTCGCGTCTATTTCGAACTACTTTATCTGACACTAAGGGGAATAGGCGTGGATTCAATTTGACAAACATAATGGTCTCCAAAATGTACATTGACGGTAGGGTAAGGATTTTGTTTGCTTTAAAAAATGGTTTGCAACTTTCTGTGACATGGAGACCAAACATAGCCCTCACGCACCTCTTTTGTGTTTTAAAAATCACATCCTTATTTGTTGAATTTCCCCAAAAAATTATTCCATATCTCAAGTTAGAGGACACTAAGCCGTGATAAGCAATTAGTAGTGCATCAACATTTAAGATGGGGGCTAATTTATACAGTGCATATGTGGAATTACAATTTTTTTTGTTTAAAGCTTCCGTATGCGCTTTCCAATCTAATTTGCAGTCAATAGTTACACCAAGAAATTTGGTTGTGTTCACTTTGTCTATGTTGTTATTACAATAATGGACATTTACATTTGGTATGGATGATCTTTGGGCAAAATGCAAAATATTAGTTTTCTCTAGGTTTATCTTAAGATTATTGTTTTCCAACCATTTTACCATTGATTCTATGGAATTGTTAATGTCAGTTTCATATGTGTCTCTATTTTTGCAAGCAATTGTAATGGTACTGTCGTCGGCAAAAAGTGTCATCGGGTGGTCGATACTTTTGGGTAGGTCATTAATATACAGTATAAAGAATAGCGGGCCTACAACAGTACCTTGCGGTACGCCAAATTTAACTACACGTTCTTTTGATTTATACATAATTTCTTGTTTATTGCTCTTATTTACTGCTGAAATTTCTGTAAATTGTTTTCTGTTGCTTAAATAAGATCTAATAAGGTTGGAGACATTACCTCTAATGCCATAGGCTTCTAATTTCTCAATAAGTATGTCGTGCCGGACGTGGTCGAAAGCCTGTGTCATGTCACAGAATATCGTACATACAGGTATATTCGAATCTACTCTCTGCATGACATTAAGTAAAAAATCGTAAATTGCCAAGTTTATTGTTTTACCGTTTCTGAACCCTTTCTGTTCATTAGCGAGTATATTTTCTCTTTCGAGGTAAGTATACAACTGTTTATTTAGATACTTTTCAAATATTTTGGATATTATACTAATAAGGGATACTGGCCTATAGAATTGCATTAGCTCCTTATTTTCCTTTTTAAATAGCGGCTTAATGATAGATATTTTTAGGGCATCGGGAAAAACACCTGTCTCGATGCACAGATTAATTATATAGCTTAGATGCGGTGATATTTCTCCCGCTACAAATTTTATAACTTTTGTTGATAGGCCTGAAGATGGCGATGTTAGTCCTGATTTTGGCCACGCGCCACAAGATGTTTGTATAGATGCGAAAGCTCCCTGAATATTATTCTAAAAGGAGCTGTCAGCTGTACGGGATGTTCAGCTCGGAGAGAGTTTCAAAATAAAAAATTCTTCGGTGTTCTTCTCCAACGAACGTCTCTCAGTGAATAATATAAAAATATCATTGAAACGTCTACTTTACTTTATAATTTTATTCGTCCGTAAAAATAATAACATTTACAACTACTTATATATATATAATCTTTGTCCTTTCAGTCTAGCAAACTAACAAAAACAAAATAAACTTTTATTTGGTTCGAAGACATGTTTTCTCCGTACCTACCTACCTAATAGAGAATGAGTAAAATGAAAATGGTTTTTGCAAACAGTCTGCACTATGAATATTGTAAAACTAAAAGCTGTTTATTTTTACGAGTACAATCACCTCTCACAGGTTATAATAGTGTAATGGAAATTGTATTTTCATCGTAGCTTAGCTTATTTTCATGGAAATTAGTATGATGTATTTAAAATCATATTATTTGTTTGTGGTTTAAAGGGGATTTATTTGTATTAGTTATGTATCTATTGCTTTATCAATTTCCTTCAGTTATGTGGGATGGAACGCAAAGTACCTGCAGGACTGCACTACGTTCCACTATTGATACCAAGGCTTCCCTCCCTAATATTATGCTGAGGACAGCTTACTTAATATGGTTTGTTAGTAGGATTACGATATACCCCATGACTTGCCCGACTCGGAGAATATTTCGTAACATTTTCACATGTCAAAAAGAATGATTGCTCACAAACCGAATTCAAGAAAATTATTTTTAAACATCACTTCCAGAATCGGTGGTAAAGATTAAACCAAGCTGTAGCCGACGCTTCTAAAGTATTACACTGACAATTCCTACTCTAAGGCCCACTTGCGCCAAGCTAGGTTATCACGGCTAACTCGGAGGTAAATGCTACTTTGGAGTTAAATTCTAATGATGTCTTGTACCATCAAGAGTTAGGGGATAACCATGAGTTTAATTTTTAAATTTTTAACCGACTGATGTGGGAGGGTTAAGTCAACTAACTCTGGGTTAGTAATGTCAAAATTTGCTTTGTTTGTGTCTTGTGTTTGTTGCATTTAGTGATATCGGTTTTATTTTGTCCTGAAAATGATAAATCAATGGTTGTTGTCTGATGATGATGAAGAGATCATCGAATACATTAGTTCAGACTTTTATAACAGAAGAATTTCGGAACGGACTGATCATTTTTACTCACAAAGAGACAAAGATTTTCATAGAAGATTTCGTCTACAAAAAGAAACTGTTCTCTATTTATTGGATAAAATTGAAAATAGATTGCAATATACAAATGCGAATAAAAAGTAAGTACCTACATGTGACCGACATTACGTTTTTAGTCATTCTAATTACTGTGAAATAGACTGGATATTGGATTTAAGTGCAATGATAATGACCTACTATGTGTTGCTACGCTGCTAGTGTATCATATGTAGGTACAATACAACTAATAATAGGTACCTATATAAAGTATTGTTTAATTTTATTTTTCCAGTGAGTCTGTATCACCTATGAACCAACTACTATGTACATTACGGTTTTACGCCACTGGAAGTCAATTACTGACTTGCGGAGATGTCATTGGGGTACATGAGTCAACAGCATGCAGGATCATACATAAGGTCACTGATGCTATAGCTCGGTTATATCCACAATTTATATTTATGCCAACTACCGGTGAAGAGCAAAGGCAGGCGGCATTGGAATTTTACCAGATTTCACGATTTCCACGTATCATTGTGGCAATAGATTGTACTCATGTGCAAATGAAGTCGAATGAACCGCGTAACCGAGGTTTTTTTTTCCATTTTGAAGATCTTCCGCGTCCGCTTAATTTATTTTCACAAAATAATAAGTATAAACAACAATGCAAATGCAACACGCTCAATTCACGACAGTCAATATAACGCGACAAAGAACCATGTGTCATTTCTAATCTGACATAAAGGAATAGACTTATTCAAAGTACTGTGGAGCGAGAGAGAGCAGTATACTAATTCATTTAGCATTCGATCTACCATATTTTGCCGGATGTAAAAAGAATGAATGAACATAACAAATGAACATGACAAGACTCGGGTTAGTTGACTCTGGGTTATTTTTTACTGGTGCAATTTATACTTTGAGTTAAAAATTTAAAACATTAACACTGAGTTAGTAAACCTCGAGTTATTTATTTAACTCAATGTTTTGGCACAAGCGGGCCTAAGTAATTGTAATTGTAAGTACCTACTGTAGAGGTTTTGTCCTGGTTGCTGTAACAACCGTCCTCCTCGGCATGAATAATGAGATAAAAACTATTTCATATTTAGAAGGATGCAAATATAATAGAGGATCAGCTTTTAGGGCTGATTTTGCATGATGTTGAAGAAGTAGCATAGTTTATATAGAAATAATCATGATAATTATATTAGTACTAACTAATTACCCCTTTCATTGACAATCCAGATAGAAAACTTACAAGCAATAGTCTATCCAATCATCTACCGAATAATTTCGATGCTGAGTTCACAATTATGAGCTGATTTTACCAAAAACTAAAAATGTATTCTCATTATAAGACTTAATCTAGCTATCAAAGTTTGGTGAAATTCGCCCTAATTTTGAACTCTTCTCAACGGTTGAGCAAGAGATGATAAAAAACAATTGAGATACGAACAAAAAGATAAACAAAGTAACATTGACTGATTAGACAAAGTGCATTTACTGATTGGCAATATTGACATGCGCATAAATTGTGTTGTTTTATGCAATACTGTAAAATAGATAACGAAGGTTTCATAGATATACAGCTAGAGGTAGATTGTACGTTGAACCTGAATTTCATTGTTATCTTGTTTAATGGGACCTGATTAAAATGAAACATGAATAAATATAACAACATAACATACTCGTAACAACACGTCTGTAATACCTAAAGGGTAAGGCAGAGGTACACTTCTAATAAACTCATGGCACATTTCGCCGAGCATGTTTCAGTCCCATGTAAGTGGTCCCCTAGATGAGCCAATGGCCATCAAATTCCTGATGGAAGAACCCAATAGTACTTTACCCGACCTGGAAATCGAATCCACGACCTCATGCAGCGCTTGCGACCACTAAACCTAATAAGCAGTTAAACATTAATTAACAGAAGTTGTAATAACAATCCAAAAGCAGTGTTTACTATTGTTAAACATGAAATATTTGTTGCTAGAATTTTAGGTAAAGAAAGAAAATACATTTTCACTCCTCTTGCTCAAAAAGACCATCATTGTGGCGTACCAGAGCGAAGAAAAAATAGCAATTCTTCCTCTAGGGGAAAAAGTTTTTTTTTTTTAATTTTTGTGTGTCAAATGACAATGAGCCTACAAAAACGAAAAAGTCTTTAGTCATAAGTAGAATAATCATGAATATAGACTCGACTTATTAGTGTTTCATAAAGAAAGAACTTCATTTTATTTTTGAAAATGGAACTAAAATTGGCGATCTCTTTGGTAGAATGCATGCAATGCGTTGCGGCTGCAGAAGAAAAAACAAAAAAAAAGACATTGGCGCGAAATCTTTATAATTTTTCTCTAATTGCAAATTGAATTGGTAGTGACCGTAATTAATTGTATTGGATTGTATTATTTTCTCGCAATCGTAGTGAAAACTAGAGTGTAACACACGGCGCTAAAAACCCATTAAAACTCGGTTTCTATTTACTCCCTCGCTAAAGCTCGGGGGTAAAACTACCTCGTATATAATGGGTCATTTTAGCTCCTTGTATAACAATCTACTATTATTTAGCACCGCCAACAAGGCACACAACACAACATAGGTATACAAGTAAAAAAAGAAAGATCAACGGTGCAAGAAAAACGTCTCGGTAAATAGCAGCGCACTTCGAGACGTGAGCTCTTATTTTGTTTAGTTCGCTTGAAATACTGCCAATGTAAACACGACTTTATTACTAGGTGCCATGGTTGTAATTAGGTTGAAATTATAACTGTTAACTTTTTCACGCGGACAGCATTTAGCTGTGATTGTGTACGTGACCCGTTTGTTGATCGAAGGTTGTGAGTAATTAGCAGGAAAGAGTGCCTCGCAGCTGCGACAAACAGGCCCAGTTCAGCAAAAATGCCACACAACTAGTGCCTGACGCTGGTTTTCAACTAGACCTGAAGTGTGAGGTGACGGATGTAAATCAGTTTTATACTGCAATGTGTTTAAGTAGGTATGTACTATATAAATAAAATTAAATATTGTAAGAGAATGTTAATAACGAATATTTAAATAATTAGTGTGATATTAAATAAAATTGCAAAATAAAACATAATAAAACTGACAAATAAATGAGACAGGCGCATGATGTATACATCAAGAAAAAACATGCATACATCTAGATACATCTAGAAATCTTTATAGAAACGATTAAAACCTGGTTTGAACGATGCCAGACTTCCCCGCTCCAACACGTTGTTCTAATTTATTAATCCATGCACTCCGTCGCACAATGCGCTGCAAACAGCCGAACGCGTATTTACGGACAGTTTTGAAAAATTGATTTGTTTTAAAATTGTCCTAAATATATTTTAACTTGTCGTATGGGTTGCATTGAGATTCGACACATTACGATAGTATTTACGGACATAAATAAGTCAGCTAAACATTGTTAGCGAAAGTAGAAGTGGAAGTAAAAACAAGCGTAGACAGACGAAGAAGATCAGGATGAAAGGTAAGCACCAAAGGAGCCATTACCAACTATTTAGATACATATTTGTAGACGACAATAAATAAAAGTTTTGATATTATTAATGCTTTACAACATACTGTTTAGTTAGCAGGTACTTGATCGTTTAGCAAGTAAATGTACACAAAAACAGCAGGCAACAACTATTAGTCAAATTAGTTTTACAGCAGTATTAGTACTGTCAATAGCTGAACAAACAATTCAACGTTTCCACGAAACTTTTTGAATGCATACAAAACGAACTCTCAAAATCAAAATTCAACTCACTCTCTTTCAGTTTGTACTGGCTATTCCTCTTACAACCCTGCAAAAATTCGATTTCCCAAAATACAAGGTTACGACAGACACCAACATTTGTTTGCTGTTGTTTCGCCTGGCCAATATTGGTAGCTGAAAGCCGGAGAGACTAGTCATCTAGTTAGTACGCCGAGCGCCCTTTCAAACGACACACAAATTCCTGTAACAAGCCTTTGTGTTTTGAAAACCAACAGAAGCTAATGCGTGGTAGTGGTGGTAGTGCATCCCTTAAAAGGCAATGGGAATGCTTTCATGCATGGCAATGTTTTCATAGCTTTAGTGGTCGTGTCTCCACTTTGATATACATCAATATGAACAATGGTGGAACTGAAAGAGTATTAAAGCGTTTAAAAATACAATCCATTATTCGAAAACTGTTCCAACTCGTCCTATATACCGATTTAACCCTTCCACACAACTTTCATAATACATTCAATGGCGAAAAATCAAAGTACACCTCATTTGATTCCAGTTTTTTGCAAGGGTAGTTCGGACAGTCACCAAATATGTACGAAATTGTGTCGTCTGACCAATATAGTTCGTAGCCAGGGTACCCTATCAAACCACTAACAAATTCCTGAAATTCAACAGAAGTTAAAAGGGTGGAAGAGCGTCCCTTAAAATGCATGGTAACCTGTTTTTATTGCTTGTCTCCCACTTCAAGTAAAAAATGGTTCAACTAAAAGTTTTACTATAAAAGCGTTGAAAAACAACCCAACTTTCGATAAGTTCCTCCTTAATATAAAAACATGGTATGTTCCCACAGCATTGCATTTTAACTGCATTCCATCATTAACATCATTTACAAGTTCAGACTCACAAAGTATTTAAAAAATCAAAATACACTGAGGGGAGTAAGGGGTGCTACACATATGTTCGGGTCGGTCTGATTCGGCACAAATTCAATTGTTTATTCTGTATATTGACTAATATAATCACTATTACACGTCATATAAAAAAAAGAAGCTAGATGGAATCGACAGCCGGACGGATAAATAGAGTATTATTGCATCACAAGCAAACAACCTTCCACACACGACGTGAGCCCGACATTGCTAGATACCACAAATAAACATCCAACAGCAGACATGCTTCGCCAACCGATTGCTTCCTCAAGACCAAATGAAAGCGTGTTTAAATATTTGTGTACAACACAGAAGGAACGCTTTCTGCCAGGGTTCGACAGCGATTGTGTTTCCCTGCCAATCTATGGCGATAAATTGAATTCAGTGTCTTGGCCCAAGTCAGAAAGACAGAAAATCCACGATTGCCTGGATTTAATGACAACCTGTGCAGAAAAGACCAGCTTCGATAATGATTTTGAGATTTGCTTTTTTAGTTAGCAGTGGTTAATGTAATTTGGAGTTTTGGACTTTGAAAGTGCTGACTTTTAATATATTTTGAATCAATGAGTTGAATTTGACTTTGGTTCATATTGCAAGCATATTAAAATTTGATCATAATTTTGTCTTGGAATTTATTTGTAGACATAATCTCTCTGTTTCTAGCCCTAGTAGAGAACGCCTTTAGCTCTGTGCGATTTACTTAAATAATTATAACAATAATTAGCAAAAATACAGTTTTCAAGTTCTACAGGCGTAAGAATTTTTTATCCTTGCTGCTCCAATACTTGTTTCACTCATTGTTTCAACTTTAAGTACGGCGCCTACTATTTGGGTTCCAATTGTCTCCAGGCTCTTTTACCTCGATATTTATTACAAATGGTTTACACTCCAGCGAGCTGTTAAGAGATTATTTTAAAATTTCTGAAGTTCTCTTAATGTTCAGGAGGTAATGATTGCGGTGGAGGTCGGGAATGCCTTGTTATTAGACTTCGGGTGGGTAGATTGCGTTAAACTCTTATAAACTCAACGAACTCTGAAGGGCAATTCCCGTAATTTCAAAATCGTTCGCATTCTAAGCCTCTAAATTTCCTACATATTTGACATATTTTTGGCATTGGTTGTCACTGAGAAGAGATTGCTACTAAATATTGAATGTTTTTAATTACGGGTATTGGCCTTCTGGTGTGGAAACATTTTGAATATACCTATTCCGTGCAAAAGTGATCATGGGGAGCACTCAAAGAGCTTCCATGAGTGAGGATACTCCAGTTCACCATGCCCACACTAACATTGGTGACAGCTTAATCTCTCCATCATTAAATTTCATCGTTTAGCTCGTTCCAACACAAGGGATGAGCAGTATTTATACAGGGCTATTGGTAAAACACCATCAACCTCTTAAGGAGTAATTGTACTCATCATTATGAACCACTATTACTATGGGACCAAATATATATGAAATCGCGAAAAACAAATCTGTTTGCAGAACTCATCATAATTTAGGGACCAGCAGATTTTTTTTTCGCGATTTCATATTTGGTCCCATAGTAAAAGTTGTTCATAATGATGAGTACAATGACCCCTTAAGAGGTTGATGGTGTTTTACCAATAACCCTGTAAGTATAAGTATTTGCGAAAAAATTGCATCATTATTCAGTATATAGTTCCTGTATTTGTTTTCTTAATTATCTACTTAGCATAAGTATCTATATTTTAATATTATGGTTGTTAATATCATTGATGAAAATTAAAACAATTTCGTACATAATATACTCACTGCGAACAAAAGGTCCGGAAAAAATCAAATAAACGCACGAGAAGGACATTTCCAAACTTATAGGATTGAATCAAGCAAAAATCACGCCTGTAGCATTTCTTACAAAAGACAATACCCCGCGGGGGCTTATCACTGTTCCTATTTACCTTACAAAGGAAATATGACAGAATTGTAATATTACAAAGAAATCCTGATTTTCACTGTATTACACAACACATTTTGTTTTGTCCGCGTGTAACTGAACTTTGATTGAATTTGCTATAGTGTTAGCAATGCTCTAGACTTGTGACCGCCGCGCTGTTTCGCGTTTGGTAAATAAAAATGTTAGAGGCCTCTTACCGTGTTTTGAGATAGCCAGTAATAATTTTAAGATTTAGGAATCGGAAATAATGTAACATTGTTTGGGACGCACCAGTTGGGCGTATAAGGCCCGCTTGCACCAATATTCACTAAATACAATTAGTGCTAAACGTTATTTAAAACATCGTTCTGTCTCTATCATTTTCGAATAATTGTCAGAAATAGAACGATGATTTAAATTTGTTTAACGCTAAATGTATTTTGAAATTTGTGGTGCAAGCGGGCCTAAATCTGTGATGACGATAAAAATGTGGTGTTATCTTAAAAATAAAGACGTAAACCACATTTTTGTGGTCTGTGGTGTCTGGTAGACTACGCCAGCTGCAGAGAGTAAAAAAAATAATTGTCGTCCACATCATACATTTTAGATGGTTATGTTGTCAATTCCACTAAACGTAATCGTGATAGTAAAGAGGGTAGTTGTCTGATTTTGTGCGAAGATAAGTAATAGATACAAAAGAAGGCACTACAGGGTATTTGAAAAGATTGAGTAAAAAAAACACGACATTTTTTTTTCGTTTCTTTTTCTTCCTATTTTCTGATTAATACAACTGCTAACTAACTAGTTAGGAATTAAGGCTCCCACAGACAGGCGCGACGCGACTCTAGTAGAACAATTGCTATGAAAACTTCATGGACATTGTTCTTCAAAAGTTGTGTCGCGTCTGTTTGCCTTTGACAAACTGGGTTGTAAAACAAAATGGGCAATATTTGAGCAGCTGCTCTCTGTTATATTCATGATTATGGGAACTTGATAAATTTGTTCTTTAACTAATAACACGCTTTTATAATTAAGCTCATGTAAGCGCGACAAAGTCTACATGTTATACAATATGTGTTGCTTGCATGAAAATATTCGGAACAGGGAAATTTTCAGCAGCAAGCATGTTTTTAACCGACTTCAAAAAAGGAGGAGGTTTCTCAATTCGACCGTATATATATATATATATACATTTTTTTATGTGGGTTCGCGGATAACTTCGTCGTTTATGAACGTTTTGTCCTACATAAAAAAATCCTGGGTCGTCCCAAACAATATGCTTCCTTTTTCCCAAAATATAATTTTAATTATTTTATTCTCGCTTCGGCCTATTATATATTCCTTCTACGGCCCATATTTTTTTTTTGTATAAGCCAAAATTACTTTTTTGTACAATCGGCAAAAAAGGGTTAGGTACGTATTATCAAATATTTAACATCAATCAACTATTTGTGTTAGACGTTTTCTATATCTCTTGGTTTTTATTATTATTATTTTTATTTATTTCGAACACAACCTATTCATATTTTTGTTAGTAACACGTATAAATCTATGTTAGTAACTTTTCTCATAGAACTGAAATAATAATGAAAACTAAAATAAAACTAATACTAATTCAAAAATCTATAACAATGTCCGCTTCCTACTGCACCGAACCTGCAGCTGTGCATACGGTCCAATGCCCCAGGAACGAGCAATCAGGCTTGTCTACTGTCACCTTTAAAATGCTGTTGGTGCTCCCCCGAATCCTTCGCAACAGGGATGCCGTTCTTTTCCGCACAATAGCTTGAAAGCTACCTGTATCGGCTTCATCAAACATGCCCGACGCGCTACAGAACCGCGGGAACCCCAACAGCATCCTAAAAGCGTTATTATACTGTACACGAAGAGCGTTGTAGGCCCTCTGCGTATGTCTACCCCACAGGCTGCACGTGTAGAAGGACCGCCAAAACGCCTTGAATAGCGTGAGCTTCACTTCTCTCGTACATCGTGCAAACCTACGAGCGAGCCAGCCAGCGGTTTACTGTTGATCCAATTTTTATTTATGAATGTTGATTTTTTAAATGCTTGTTCTAGCCATGATTGTGTAATAATAATAAAAAAACGACTTTTCGTTAGTACCTACTGATTGTTGATTTAATTTTAAACGGTCCATGGTGTTTTTGATTTTTTTTTTTTTTAAACCTTTGTATATTTGTTGATATTCTCATTATCGGTAAATTTTTCAGTAATTAAAATTATAATGACTTAAATATTGTTTATTACAGATCTGACTGTTCTGTATATTTAAACTGTAGCAATGACAAAATGATTATTATACGATATCTGTGATCTCGAAGAATACTTCCCGATTTTGACGAATCTTTTTTTCTTAATTTAAATATTTAGAATAATTGCCCCAAATAATATTTAGATACAGCGGGTAGCTACTGAAAGGGGTTCAAATGCCTTCTCGAATAAGGATCGATTTGCGCTACTGCTGAGCACGAGGTCCTGGTTACGATCCCCGGGTCGGGCAAATTTCTTGCTCAGTGACAGCCCGGAGTCTTGATTCGAACTCAGTTGGTGGTAATAGGCTCGCCCCCTATAACATAGGACTTAAACATATCTGGCGAAATGTGGGTTTACTTAATAGGTACACCTCTGTCTACCCCTTTGTGTTATACAGTCGTCATGATATGTTATGATTAAGAATCTTACTATTGTAGCAGTATCTACATCGCCACATGCGAATGAGTAGTTCACACTGACGTTCACACTGACGTCACGCAAAATCCTGCATCGCGCAAGCAGAGTTTACCGCGCAACTAGCATATATACATATATATATATTTGTAGTACCCAATTGTATTAACTATTATGGACAAAAATATAGAAAATGCTTAGTCCCAACAATTTTTAATGATATACCACTCGATTTAGAAAGTAGCTGTAGGTACCACAAAAGGGTATTTTAAGAATAAAATGTGGAAGTTTATTTTTAATACCTTTTGTCAAAGCCTCATAAGTGGAGAAGTATAGATTGAAGTTGTGTCATACTGGCTTATGTCTGCGGCTTCGCCGATGTGATTAGGATTGCTATTACGCAGTTTAAAATATTATGAGCGGTGTGTTATTAGTCAGCCTTTGTGCTGCTGTAAAATTTATTTATTTAAAATTATGCAAATAACACCTTAACAGCTATAACGCCAATGCGATGTTACTACCAAGATACACATACCGATAACTCACTTACAAAAATACAATTAGGAAAAAGAACAATTAACATACATTGAAAAAAAAAAAAAAAAAAAAAAAAAAACCCACAATTTACAAATGTGTGTTTAGCTGTAGGTATTGTTTAGTGGTATATGTATTTTTATAAGTGATGAAAAAGTATTATCTAAGACTGTATATGGGAGCTACATCTGCCAACAAACTGCTTTGCAGTTTGGCAGTAGTAAAACAAAAAGAAAAAACGCTTTTTCGTTTCATTTAATTACAACGTCCCGACATCAATTGTCGGGCAGTTGCCCACCACACAAGACAGCAGTCTAGTCGGAGGAACCTCCTTTTTCTATGGAGGTATGAGCTTTACACCCTGTTCCTCAATACCTCTATACTATAATTAGGTGCATCTTACCCAATTTGAGCAGTCAGTACCTCTAGCAACCTTGTTGATTAGCTAACTTATATAAATATGGCTTTAAAAAATTATAATCATTCAAATCAGCAAATTGGCCTCAAATGTCATGATTTCACGAAATAGACTTTCAATAGGGTATAATAACTTATGTATAGAGATATATTGTAGATTTTTATGATTATGATTCTAATAATTAATATTTGTTACGGCCGCAAATCATATTTAGATCAACATACAACCTGATGACCTGCAAACTGCAAAAAATCGTAAATTTTTAAATAAAAATAAAATCAAAAAGTCGTAAAATTTTAATTTCGCGGGCTACCCTGACGCATTCACTTTAACGAGAAATAATAGATAATTATAATGTTTGGACATACAATACAGATCGTTGTTTGGACATAAAATAATAGACCACAATTCAGGAACATTCATCAAACCAGAAGCTTCGTATATGAATAAAACCGCTACATACATCAAAATTGGTTGCACCAAACAAGGTTGTCAGAGCACAGCACCTGCATTCTTTATGCATGAAACTTGTTAAATTTCCAACGTGTCAGGTCACACACTAGTTGGTGCACTAGTTGGCATGCATGACAGGCGGTTTCGTTAGAACGCTGCTGTCAGTTTTCTAACGAGTTTATTTTATCTATGTAAGTTTTAATAAGAGAAAGATGTTTTCAGGTCATTAGTGGCTCTACCGGTACTGTAATTGCGGTGAAATAATGGTAAAGCTTAGCGTTATCACCGTATAATGTTCCCACTGCTGGGATACAGGCCTCCTCTCAGTGAGAGGGAGTGAGTTGTAATCCACCACGCGGGCCCAGTGCGGGTTGGTAGATGTCACATGTCTTCGAATTTTTGGTTCTAGAATATGCCGGTATCCTCACGAATTTTTGAGAGCAGTGGTGATGAAATTATTTACACAAAGTAAAGCACCTTGCTGGGTTCGAACCCACGACCTACAACTCGTAAGTTGGGGCCGTTACCACTGGGCCACCACTGCTCTCAAAGTAATAAACGGTAAAGCTTGGTAATGATGATACCTCTCTTATCTTTAAAGTAGACAGGAATAGACAAGATTTTGACGACGTAAACAGTGCACTCTCAATGGTTACAGATTGGTTTACCACAAACAACCTAGTTCTCAATGCCAATAAAACGAAATGTGTAAAGTTCGCCTTACCGAATGTTAGATATCTAGGACCCAACATCGTCTTAGATAAAGAGGTGCTTGAAACTGTAGACTCGGCAGTATTTCTGGGCATAACAGTTGATGCCAAGCTTCAGTGAGGATCTCATATATCATGCCTAGCGGGAAGGCTCAGTTCGGCCGCCTATGGACGTCAGGAAAGTAAGACAATACACTAACGTTGATACAGCTCGGCTAGTCTATTTCAGTTATTTTCATAGCGTCGTGTCCTACGGCATTCTGCTGTGGGGCAAAGCCGCTGATATTCAAAATATATTTGTTCTTCAAAAACGAGCCGTTCGAGCAATTTACCAGCTAGGTGCTAGAGTTGCTCTGAGAGATTTTTTTAAAGATATTGGTATTCTCACGGTGGCCTCACAATTCATCTTCGCCAACATCTTATATATTAGGCAACATATACATTTATACACAAAAAGCAGTGATATTCATAATATTAACACTAGAAACAAGGACAAACTACGTGCTCTCTTTCACCGGCTTAATAAGGTCCATAACTCATTTGTTGGGCTTGGTATAAACTTTTATAACAAGCTTCTATCTTCTTTGTTAGACTTGCCTTTTAATACGTTTAAAGCTAAAGTAAAATCCAACCTTTGTTCAATGGATACTATTCTATCAACGATTACTTAAAAGATAAAAATAGTTGGTCGCTGTGATAAACTGAAGACAATGTCTATGTTCTTTCTCCAGAATTAGCTTACCTACTGACAAGTTATATGAGTTCATATAATAATTGTTTATTTTATTTTTTAATGTTTATTTTAGTTTAAAAATTAAATAAACCAAATTGACTAATATAGTCAATTTGGTTTATTTAATTTTTATTTATTATTGACATAATCTACTCATTTCAATGTTTTTTAATGAGTTGTATTGCAATATATGGTTAGCTAGCGACCTCGAAAACTTATCATATTGTTCTTTTGAGCAACCGGCAGCAAGTTCGTCATGCTCCCTTAGTACTAGTTCAGACACGGCGGGAACCGCGCGGGTCTTATTTACGTAGGTATTTTTTATATTTTTTATGTAGATGTCAATACTTGCGGTAGCGTCGGGGGTCGGTTTGCCTCCTTCCCTCAAATATGGCGAGGGGGTAATGGCTGATCTTTGCGGTATGCTGGTGAACGGGTGCTGCTTGTGGTGACAGGTCATCTTGCTGACTATGGTTTTGTTATTAGTAATTAACTGTTTCTTTATTTTACTTCGAAGGTCCTAGTTTATCATTTGTGGCTACAAGTTACAGCTACATATATAAACATAATGCAGCATTGCATATGTAAGCGGGCACGCCCTTTATGCCTGGAGGCTTTTTATTATGTATTAAGTTCTGTTAACGTTTTTATTATTTATTTCTGCTTGATAGTTTTCAATATTGGCGTGTGCTAGCTGACATATGGCAAATAATTTTAATGTTTTTGTGTTTCGTAATGTTAATTAGTTATTACTGTATAGCATCCAGTTCTTCTAACTGAACAGACATCAGTGCTGCTGGGGAGTTTGTTCCGCCACTTCTTTTTCCGAGCTAAAGCACTAGGAAGAGGTGAAGGGCGGGCGTTTTGGCGGACTGTCTTATGTGATTTTGACGTTCAAAAAGTGCTGATTCTCAGCCCAGTTTGAATAAATGACTTTTGATTTGAATGGGCAAACCCACTTTGGTATGACTTAAGAATTGGCATGTAATTATAGTTATGTTTATAAACGTTTAAAAGGAAAATTTTACTAATCACACGGTTGCTAGCTCTTGTTCTGGTATTTAGCAGAGAGTATACGATTTAGGGCTAGTCTTAGGCCCATCGTCCACGACGTAACCAATCACAAACTATAGTAAGCGCGTTATCAACTGAGTCGTCGGGCCATAAATAATTTAATACCTATGTCTATCTCGCTTGCACTTACGGGCCTTATGGAGCCGCTTAGTGAAGGTCGAAACAATAAAATAAATATATCGATAAGCAACGTTTATTATCGTATCTTGTTCATACAAGCATACAGATCATTAGTGACTCATCGACACCACGTGAGCAGGTAGCCGTTTACCGATAACGGTCCCGACGCGCTGCACATTCCTATCTCTATTGACATTTATGGCCTCACGACTCAGTTGATAACGCACTGACCACCTATAGTTAATAACATGTTAGTAAGTCGCGTCGTTTATGGACCACCATTGAAATGCTAGTGCTGTGATATTTTGGCGACTCATTGGTGATTCGAGTTTTGTAACAGGTTAGTTTTGAGTAGCGTCGTGGACGACGGGCCTTACTTTCAATTATTTCTTTGATTTCTGTTTACCGAAGTTCTAGATGCATGCATGAAAAGTTGATGTAAATTAAACTATCCTAAAGAGCACTTTAGGATAGCTTCATTTACATCAACTTTTATTATAAAAACAACATCTTTCATAAGTCTTGTTCTAATATTGTTGTTAGTAATATTTATTTAAACGTTATTCACAAGGAAAACTGCAAGGAGTAGTGTCGTCTATGTTTGTTTACCTTATTGTTCTAAAGACTGTGTCTAAAGAGTACTATTCATGCTTTGCTTTTAAAGGGCAACGCTTTATGTAGGAAAGAATACGCGATTTTCTCTGAGGAACCTTATCAAATATGCGGGACAGTCGAGAAACTCTTTGTTTTGTTTTATTAGCTATGCATATAACAGCATACAAACAAGTGCTTCATATAGTTATACAGGTTGACTTGTAAACCAGCATATTCTTTTCAGGAGCTGTAAGCTGTCATCCCCCTACTTTCAAACCACCCAGCAATCTTTCCTACGTCAGGTAGCCAGATCGTCACGACCTGAGGGGCAATTCCCGTATTTTTAAGACCGTTCGCATTCTAATCTCAGTCTCAATCTGTCAAAATTACAATCAATTTACATACATTTTTGGCAGGTTTTTGACATTGATTGTCGCTGAGATGAGATTGCGACTTGAATTTGAACGTTTTTTAAGTACGAGAATTGGCCTACAGGTCGAAGGTTGAAGACGAAGGAAGACGCCGCTTTTGAGTGGTTAGCATTAGTCGCAGTCGACGCGTTGATCACTGATCACTTGTCGTTTAGTTCGCGGATCTTTAAACTACTGTGCACTTACAAACTCTTAAATATTTGAAATACCTAGATTTTTAAGGCTTTTGACAAAGAATCATTTATTTGTCATATCATTAGTCTGCAATGTTGATTCTTGAAAATAGTCACAGTTTGATATAGAATTAAAAGATTGTAAGTGCACAGTAGTTGACAACAACAGACAAGTGGTCAGTTATCAGCACGTCGACTGCGAGTAATACTAACTCAAACAGGGCGTCTTAACTTGCGACCACGACGTGTCTACTTAACGCAGGAAGGTTAGAAACACGCAATTTTTAAATATTTAAACCATTTTCAAATTCGACATTTGCCAGCATCGACTGTTTCATCGGCACCTCTAAATATTTTTTTTTTCGGACCTCGTTATATAACTGAATAAATGACGATGTCTTCGCCGTAAATTGTACGCTTAACGCCATAGTAACATTTTGAGATAACTGGTGTCAAACTCCACGTACGTAAATGATTTTTGAAAATGGTTCATATACTTCTTCCTTTAACTTTGAACTGTTTGATGTTTTAGAAAATTTAGTTAGATACATTGAAGAGTTTGTTAAAGTATTAGGTACCTACCTAATGGAATAGCTATAAGGGCCATTATATTTGCGAGTTTAGAGAAAAGTGACGAATTCTGGGAAGTTTTCAAAAATACATAAAAATTTGATTTCTCGAAGCCCATGAATTTTCGCCTCGGCTTCATGGGTTGCTTAATTGTTGCAAATGGGTCACACTATCATATTATCTTGGAAGAAATATGTCAAATTACAAGACACCATGTCGATGTCTTTTAAAATGTTCTTGGTTTTAGCAGTTTGTACAAAAAATTGTTTTTTTGACCTATAAGGTATCTAATAACGCGAAGCGCCGGGCGTAGCTCCGCTACCGTGAGAAATCACGGTATAGTGGACAGAGCTCCGGCGGGATCTCAGGGCGGCATGGAAAGTGCGATTGTCGCAACCCAGCGCTGGGCACGCCACAATTGCGGCGATAAGTCCCCTCTTTGAGGAGTGGCTAGACAGGCGCCACGGCGTCCTCACCTTCCGCCTGACGCAGGTCCTCACCGGGCATGGTTGTTTCGGGAGGTTCCTGTTCCGGATAAGGCGGGAGGAAGTGCCCGGGTGTCACTATTGTGTGGATCGCCCAGAGGACACGGTGGAGCATACGATGGAGGTCTACCCGGCTTGGACGGAGCACCGCTGTGTCCTAGTGCAGGCGATTGGCGGTGGCGATCTCTCGCGTCCGGCCCTGGTCCAGGCCATGGTACGAAGCGAGAGGGCTTGGGCAGCCATCACCTCCTTCTGCGAAGCAGTTATGTTCGCGAAGGAGGAGGCGGAACGCGTGAGGGAGAGGCAAAATTCACGCCCTCACGCCCCGAGCCGCCGCAGGAGACGCCCTGGGCGTCGGGAATCGCAGGCCGATTCCTGGCCACCGTAGGCGCGGGCTTGCGAGCGGCGAGCAATGGGCAGCTCGCCGTTCGATAAGGACCAGGCCCGGGTCGACGGTCGTGTTCCACGCGCGCCTCAAAGAGATGTCAGCATTAATGATGGGGTCCGCTAGGGCCGATGCCTGCCAGGGTTGCCGGAAAGTCCGAGAGGGATACCACGGCCCTGGCACAGGCAACTGAAGGAACACGGGTGGGTTTTAGTCAGTAAGAGTCTGACACGCCCTCCCGCTCTGACCAGAGCGGGAGAAGTTATTTGATGCATTCCCATCCTCAAAAAAAAAAAAAGGTACCTAAGCCCTGACGAATGAAATGACACACAATTGATATAATTATTGCTCGACCAGAGCGGGGAACCAACTTGCATAGGTATTTTACTCTCATCCAATGTCACATTTTTTAGTTTTCAAGCGATTTATGATGTTTCAAAAGCCCGAGAAGTCTAGGTTTTTCTTGCAGTAGTATTATTTTAACTATTTTTAGGTACGTGTATCCTTTAAATGCTGGTTTAAATAACATTGCCTTCAACAGGGACATCTTTAATTAAAACTTACCTGAGCAATCTGATCGAACCGCCCAAACAGTTCATTAAGCGTCTTGACCAGATCAGAAGCGCTGAGCCGCTCAGACAGCGGCGTGAAGTTGACGATGTCTGCGTACAGGATGCTAACGTTGTTGTGCCTCTGCACGTGCATCTCGTGGAAACGGGTCTGCTTCGAGGCATCGGCGCACGCGTCCGCCATTTTGAGCATTATTGAGCGTTTTACCTGGAACAAGAAAAAAGGTTATTAGTTACCCTGATAGATTAAAAACTTCGATCATAAAACCGATCTTTAAGAAAGATGATGACGTTATTTAGAAAACTGTAGACCCATTGCCCTAGTTTCAGTTATATCTAAAATATTTGAGAAGTGTATTCACAAGCAACTTCATAATTATTAGAAAAAAAAACAATAATTTAGTAAAAGAACAAAAAAGCTTTAGACCCAATAAAACCATAAGCATGGCTATAATTATAATATCTTCAGACATTGTTATGGTTAATATTGACAAATGAATATCCGTTTGCTCTATCTATATGCATATGTCACACAAGCGAAAAATAAACTACGGTGTACCACAAGGTAGCGTTCTGGGTCTATCGCTATTTATACTATACATTAATGATTTACCCAACGCTATTGATAATCCTATAGCTTGTTTTGCGGGTGATAGCACTGTTACCGTCAAATGTAAAGACAAAAATACTTATGAAGATGACTTAAATAACACCTTGAGCTCTGTTATGAATTGGTTGAATGCAAATAATTTAAAAGCCAACTTATGAAAAACAGAAATATAGAAAATACAAAACAATCAAACTTAAATTTTAACAATCAACCTATTGGAAAAACTGACACTTTAAAATTTCTCGGCTTGTATATCCTTATCTATAAAAATCAATGCCACTTTTCGTTGTAATTTTATAACTCAAGAAACGGATGGACCGATTTTGCTAATTCTTTTTTTAGAATATTCCTTGAAGTACGAGAATGGTTCATACGGAGAGAAAAATTAAAAAGAAAAGAAAAATGTTACGCGTTACGAAGTTCGCGGGATCAGCTAGTTGATAATAAAATGACTTGAAAACCACATATTGAACGAGTAGGCAAGCGAGTCAGTCGATCCGCTTATGCCCCACATGAACTTGCATATTAAATAAAATAAACTCTGGTAGGTAATCTTACAACTCAAGCCGTCATGGGCTTGTGGCGTCTATCCTCAGATCTGGCTTAATTTTTTGGGGACACTCCGCCAACAAAGATCTTGTGTTTAAGGCACAGAAACAGTGAGTTAGGGCTATGTTCGGCTTAAAATCTACCGAGAGTTGTGTACCTTTCTTTAAAAAGTACAGTATTTTTATTTTATTTATTTATTAGGCTTTTCAACAATGAGTACACTGTTACTTTATAAATTCTACATTACAAACTTAAGTCTAAGCGCCTCATCACTTACAGAAAAGCACTGCATGCACTACATTATGCGCAGTAAATAACACAATTAATTAAACAACAAGTAATACATAGTTTGAAAAACAAAAAACAAATAAGATTTACTGTTAAAGCCAAATTGATTACAATGAATTAAATAACAGATTAAATTAGATTACATTATATTAGATTAAATTAGATAAAATTAAATTAGATAAAATTAAATATAAAATTAAATTAAATTAGAGTAAATTAAATTAGATTAGATTCAATATTTTTCTATATTTGATATTTGATATTTTTAATATTTTTAATAATTTAAGATTAGGTAAATATTTGATTTGATTTTAGACTAGAGATACCCATTAAATCGCAAGCACAGCTTTTTTTAGAGCAGGTACTGATGAGTGGAAGAGGTCAATGTCCTCTTCGTGCTCGTTGTATGCAGCATACATTCTGGACAGTGGACAATATTGCCTTAAGTTGGTATGACATCTTGGCATGCAGAAAAGTCTCCTATTAGAACTTCTTGGCAGATTACGTGGCACATGGAATAAGACCCTACTGAGCAAATCGGGACAGTTCAGAGAGCCCGTTACTAACTTCTTAAGGAAAACCAAATCCAGCATATTCCTGCGTTTCTCCAGCGGCACCATATTAAAATACTTCAGTCTCTCTTGGTACGAGTTGAGCTTTTTTCCCATATTGGTTTTGTAGGTAAGATGCCATAAGAACCGTTTTTGCAGCCGTTCAATGCGCTTGATGTGGACCTTATACTCAGGTGACCAAACCACACTACAATACTCGAGGTGGCTTCTAACTAGCGAGTTGTACATAATTTTTTTAATGGTGGGTTTTTTAAAGTTTTTACATTCTCTCATAACGAAGCCAAGCATCTTTGACGTTTTTAATATAGTTTTGTCAATATGTTCAACAAAACTTAGCTTTTTATCGAACTGAACACCTAGGTCTCGTATAGTTTCGACTTCCTCAAGCCGCTCACCATTCAATTTGTAAACTGACTGTATGGGTTTCTTTTTTCGTGAATTTGATATGATGGCATTTTTTTACATTTAAAGACATTTTATTGTGTTCACACCACTTAGTCAGCCGGTCCAAATCGCTTTGGAATAGTACCGAGTCTGCAGGATTTCTTATAGTCTTTATGGCTTTCAGGTCATCGGCAAATAAGAATATATTTGAGTTCGGGAAGCATTTGTAAATATCATTTATAAAAAGAATGAATATATGCGGACCCAAATGAGATCCCTGAGGGATACCCGACGTTGCAATGTACGAATCTGAAGAGCAGCCATTTACCACAACCTTGAGCATCCGTCTAGACAGATAAGATTGAAACCAACTTGAGAGAGGGTCTGAAACGCCATACATTTTAAGCTTCTTGACGAGTATGTCATGGTCTACTGTGTCAAAAGCCTTGCTGAAATCGGTGTAGACTGCATCAACCTGGACACGCGCATCAACCGCCTCAACAATGCTCTCAACATAAGTCACCAAATTGGTAGCTGTCGATTTCCCCTTCATAAATCCATATTGGCTATCTATTATTAGCTGTGATAAATGTCTAGCTAGCACAGGGCATATGAGAGCCTCAAACACCTTTGCAAGTATAGAGAGAATAGCGATGGGCCTATAATTGCTCACAACGGTCTGATCCCCGTTTTTGAAAATAGGCATAATGTTAGTTTCCTTCCAGATAGTCGGAAAAGTACCCCTAAGCACAGAATAATTAAATATAATACTTAATGGCAGTGACAGAACATCTGCCAGCTTATTTAAAAGCAAAGCAGGTATATTATCAGGGCCAGCCCCCTTGTTGACGTCTAATTTTTTTAATTCTTTGCGGATCTGATCTTGTGTTATAGTTATTTGGCCTAACATGCTATTGCTTATGCAGCTATCCAAGTCATCTGCGTCCGCATGCACATCATTTCCAACACTGCTATACACTTTAGAGAAATGGGATGCGAAATAGTTACATATTTCATTAATATTATCAGAGGTGTATATACCATCTGTCATGGAAATGGGGTAGTTACTGGTACCACCTCTCTTCATTTTTAAGTAACTCCAGAAATATTTTGGGTTCGAAGTAATTTTTGCCTCTATATCAGCAATGTGAGCATTATAACAAGTCGTAGCCATCCGGTCACATCTTTTCCCGAGTAACTCTAATGCAATAATGTCTAACGGATTATTGTATTTTTTAACTCTAAGTCGTAGACGGTTCTTTTCATTTAGTCTTTTAATAAGCTGTCTAGAGAACCAGTACGGATATTTAGTATCTTTTGTTGGTACTTGTGGAACGTAGCGCTTAATTATCCCATACAGCATATTATAAAAAGAATCTACCATTTGATCTACAGTCATGCCAGGATCTAGCTCTGATGACCAATTGACCTGCTCCAGTGCCGCATTAATTGCCTCGTAATCTGCCTTAAAATAATTCAACTTAGTTCTATTGCTACAATTTTGTGACTTTTTAAAACGGGTAAATGAGAGCTCACAAAGTAAAGGTGGGTGGTGCACATCTATTTTAGAAAGTACATCTACTGGTGCGCTTACTACAACCAGATCCAAGTTGGTTAGGACTAAATCAAGAATTCTGTTATTTTGATTACATAAATAATTATATTGTCTTAAGTTGTTAAGCAAGACAAAATCCCAGAGAGTCTGTTCTAAGCCTGTGCATATATTTTGAGGAGCTCTTATCACATCACCACCCGTCCCAAGCCGGTTAATAGTTTTCATATTGAAATCACCAATAATCAAGCATTCATTTACATGTTCCAAGACATTGTTTGTATTATCAACAAAGTGTTCCAAAACTCTAGGCTGTATCGGCGACGGCAAGTATACTGTACAAATATGAATTCCTTTAGCTTTCTTACCCCCTTTGAATGACAACTTGACCCAGAGATCATCGCAAGAGCTTTCGAATTTGATCAATCTCTGTGATTCTAGTTTAGTAGATACCGCTATAAGTACGCCACCACCGTCGGTTTTATTATTCAGAATATTATTGGATCTATCTCGCCTATAGATAGCATAACGCCCATCCATGATCTCTGAGTCAAAGATGCCATCCAGTAGCCAGGTTTCAGTAAACATTATAACATCGTATGAACAACATGCAACTTTTTGGTAAATGTCACTCAGCTGTATTATTAGTATTTGAAGTAGCTGTCTTTTTTTTTTGTGGGTGGGAAATCATCAAATAATTTCTCCCGCTCTGGGCAGAGCAGGAGGGAGTGTCAGACTCTTACTGACTAAAACCCACCCGTGTTCCTTCAGTTACCTGTGCCAGGGGCCACGGTATCCCTCTCCGACTTTTCCGCAACCCTAGCAGGCATCGGCCCTAGCGGACCCCGTCATTAGTGCTGACGTCTCTTTGATCTCATCTCTTTATATTATCCTGCATGTACTTTCTTATTTTTGTATGAGCACATGTTTGAGCAAATAAATATATCTTATCTTATCTTATGAGCAAAAAATGGTTTATTTCTGTTGCTCAAAAGGGTCTACACAGTAAAAGTTGTAAAGAAGACCTTTGGGGTTATGGAGTTGCTTACCATTTAGAGCCATGTTCATATACCTACATAGAAAAGTTTACTACACACAAATAAATCTGCCTAACAAGCTGTGAAGAGCTTTTTTGAGGGCTGACAGATTTAGATTATTTAGAAATGTAGGTATGGCATGTATTTAATCAACTCCAAAAAATAACCATTTTGATTTCCTAAAAATATGAACGGACACTAATAAAAGTGCCTCTTTTTGTGATCCTAAAATAATTCTTATTTTGGCGTCCTAAAAATACTAAATAGCCTAGCAACTGCGACCAACTTGGACATAGCGCTGGCCGGCCGCTGCGGCACCACTCGCTTCACTCCGAACGAGTGAAGCGAGTAGTACCTACCGCAGCGGCCTCACGCGAGTGGCTCACGCGCTGTTGGTAAGTTCAGAACTTAGTTTCATGTGACTTAGCCCTAGCTTAGTTTCATGTGACCAAATTTGAGAAAAGGCTAGAAAGTTAAAAAGAGGCTCATTTATTTAAAAAAGCGATCATCATTGGAAGATCAAAAGTTTTAGAAGCTCATTAAAAAAGTATTTATCATTTGAAGATAAATAAAATAAATAATATGATAAATGTTTTCATTTAGAAAGAATAACTAAAAGTATTTAATTTACTATCACCGAATTTTTACCACGTGCAGACGCTTAAAACAGATTGAAAATAAATCCGTCACCACAAAATTCAATTAAACACCAAAACAAATTGAACTTTACGGAAGACTTAGCAGTCAGTTTACTACAAAAATAAAAAACGAAATTAAGCTTGTCATCCTCAAACAATTATTTAAGAGTAAACACAGTTCTAATAAACACTTAATTCATAGTTATTTTGGGTCGTATAATTTAGGCAAGGAAATTACTAGGCGACATTTTCAGCTTACGAATTCCTTTGGGAAAATTAATATTCAGGTCTGCGAGCTATGGTAATTAGAGGGTGAATCTTATCGTTACTGCTATTAATTAAAAGACAAAATCAGACAAGTAATTGTCGCATTTAATTCATTGCAAAATAACTTCAGTTTCCTGTATTTTCCTTGGTTAAACCTGTGACACCTATCTAATGGTGAAGAAATAGGTCTTAAGGAAATCAAACTCAAACCATTTATTTCAATTAAACCATTTACTGGCACTTTTGAATCGTCAAGTGGTCGGTCAGTCAGAAATATGAAGCTAGTTGCCCATTCCAAAGCGTAGTAGGTACCTACTTATGGAGAAGAATGGACAAGAAACTCCATGGACACTCTTTTAAATTATATTGTTACATAAAATTAGGTACATCGTTAATGTTGAATGTATAATTATACAGAGTTGCTATGACAGAGGGGCATTAAATTATAATACATACGTGTTTAGTATTAATTAAATACGGCATAAAAATAAAAAGCACCAAAAATGTGTTTTTTTTTTCAAACAAACTAAATAGCTGATTTGTAATCAGAGTAAAACGCAACCACCCTTTGTAATGAAAGTGCAAGTGTGTGTTTATTTATTGCCATCTTTTTAGCGAAAATATTTGGTTGTACTTGTGACTTGCGTCAGAGCGGCAACAACGCATCGTAGGTTATACTCAGATTTATCGTTTTAAGGTGCATAACCTATGCGTATAGACATAATCAGCTGTTAGGAAAGATACATCGTGTTCAAACGGTACAAAAAATTAAAAAATCATTTGCGACTAAACTACTGCTCCTATTTAATTGATTTTTGGACAGAGCTTGAAAATGGTACCTAGTTTAGGCAGTTTAAAGGAAAGCCCCTCTGTCGTATCAACTTTGTATGTGAGAACGATGTAAATAAGACGTACATGGTGAGTGTCCAGAGTACAGCAAATAGAAATAGAAACAAAACAATCAAGCAAACAAACAAGACGGCGCAATCTGCGGGGTAATTACGTAACACAGTCACAATCCTAATGCCTTTAATTTTGACAGTTCAACAATATTCATAGCGTTATTTACGTTGTCGAGCAGACATTCGAAACATATGAAGTTCATGGATGAGGATCATGAATTTCCTTCTTGTCCTTTGGATTGTGACAGACAGAAAGTGTGATGTGCAATTGCAATGTGTGGAGTGCTGATCTTAATGACATCCTGTTCGTATAATAGACAGAAATCACCACCACAGCGGTGAGGTGTTCAGGTCTGCTGATCATTAATAGTACCTGTGTTCTTCGCTTGGAGCACAGAAATCCCTTAAGTGCAGTTGTGGCAACGATGCGGCTTAAAAGAAGATGTAGTGACAAACATTTATTGTATGTTTAGATGGTTTAGTAATGTTGAGACTATGAATGAAAGGCGACTAACAAAAGGTGTTTACAAGGCAGATGTGAGTGGTAACGCCGGGAGGGGACGCTCTAGGAGGACACATAGTGACCTTATTGGTGATGTTCTTCAGAAAGGTCAGGTGCGTAGTACTCGCAACCGGCGTGCGTGTGCATTACCAGAGGGGCAATTCCCGTATTTTTAAGAACGTTCGTATTCTAATCTCAGTGTCAATCTGTCAAAAATTGTATAGCGTTTACCTACATTTTTGACATTAGACTGTCGCTGAGATGAGATTGCGACTTGAATTTGAACGTTTTTAATTACGGGAATTGGCATTCAGATGTATAAACGTAAATGAGGCCAAAGGACTATGTAAGGTGGCGTTTTATAGTTTTTGCCTACTCCAATGGGAAGAAGCCGTGAGTTTATGTATGTGTGTTAGTTTTAGTAACCTATCATTTAATTTATTAGCTTACGTGGTTAGCTAATTAACGCGTAGGCTCATTTCGGGCTTGTGTGTGGGATCCTATTTTTTTTTTTTGAGGGTGGGATATCGTCAAATAACTTCTCCCACTCTGGGCGGAGCGGGAGGGCGTGTCACACTCTTACTGACTAAAACCCACCCGTGTTCCTGTGCCAGGGGCCACGGTAACCCTTTCGGACTTTCCCGCAACCCCGGCAGGCATCGGCCCTAACGGACCCCGTCGTTGTTGCTGACATCTCTTTGAGGCGCGCGTGGAACACAACGCGCCGTCGACCCGGGCCTGGTCCTTATCGGATGGCGAGCTGACTAATGGATGCCTGACTAAAACTTTTCTGTAACGTAAATCACGTAGATATTACGAAGACATAACGCTCGTTTTATTAATACCACAACTTTTAGCCAGCACGTAGGTAACATTTACCTGCAGCCTTCATTGATTTAATAGGGTCACTTATATATTTATTTTGGGTATCTATTTTACTCAGATATAAATCACACACGTAAAAAATTTAATACCCAGTTTCAGTATAGACCAAGGGCAGGCAAACAAGAATGCTATAATAATATATAATTATATAGGTATTATATTTATATATTAGATTCCTTGCGAAGGTCTTATAATATGTGTCTCGTATGTAACACAGAAAACCATTCGATTATATCCACTTCAATAATCGGGTCTTCGAATTAGGATTTTCTGGTTTAACGAATACACACCCGTCTAGAGTCTATATTGTATCTCCTAAACCTGATGACACAGTGTAGGTTAATAAAATGTAATCAGTTATATCGGCTGTAGAGACTTAAGTAGGTACATGATGTAGACATAAGAACAGACGTCTTTGCAAAAGGTGCCCTAACGATTTGCGGAAGAGCAAGCGGTCATAAGTTCGACACCTACTTGTTACAGAATTGACGTGAACACACTCCTAGCACAAGCCGTCTTCTCAATAACTGCATTCGATTCGTTTTCAATCTGCGTAAATATGACCATGTCTCTGCGCATCGGTCGCTTCTAAAGTGGGTTGCCAATACGCAGAGAGCAAAGGGCGCTTACTAACTACTTTTCATTTCTTGATTCTTCCTCTTCCCCTGTTTATCTATCCCTCTACTTCCAGTACATTTGCGCCAATTACAATCTACGTTCATCACACAATCGTCTTCTTCAATGTCCCACTCACCGCACAGACTGCATTCACTCTTCCTTCTTCGTTCAGTCTATCTCTCCGTGGAATAACAGATTACTAAATAGTTAGTAGTGGAATGCGCTCCCCCAGGAAATCAGGATGGCAACCAACCGATTATCCTTTAAAGCTAAAGTTCGCGAGCACATTCGCAAGAAGCTGGCAGTATAATCACAACGGTAATGTTTTCTCGTTGTTTGTCTTATTTGTTTTTAGTATATTCGTGTCTTTATGTACATTTATTTGTACTTATATTTATATATAATTAGGTATATGTATATTATATTTAATAGGTTTATGCGTGTCTTTATATTTAGAAATATTCAATCCTAAATTATTATTATAATTGCACCTACCACTGTTTGTCTCTGCATCACCCAAAGATTGACTGGTAGAAAGTGTCCGCCTCTGTACATACAATTGTACAGAGGCGGACACTTTCTACCAGTCTAAACTTGCGTTAAGGTCATGTAGACCCCTTAATACTTTAAGCACACAAGTGCATAAAGAATTAAGGGGTCTACATGACCTTAACGCAAGTTTTATAATGCCTAAAAGAATATGATCCACTGCAGTAAACAAAATCAGCAAAAAAATATAGGTATGATATTCTTTAGGATATATGCTAGAATAGTGTGTTGAAACAATAATATAACTAATTTGATATGATAGAAAAAAGTCACGAAGATACCTCAAAACATTTGTTTAATGATTAAAAACCATATTAAAACATGCAATCATTCTGTTTTTTTTCTGATTGTTCTTCAAGCAACATATTAACGTGATAGTGTTTTTTTTTGTCCAATCAATAGATTCTTTGTAAATAGAGAATTGCTTCATATTTTGCAATAAATTACCAGCTTTGTGTCATCGCGCTTCTCCTTCTTTTCTATGCAGTCCGAGAGTGACAACGCTTTAGCTGTTGTCAGCCCCTTGAATAAATAAATAAGTTAAACTTATTTAGATGATGTAGGTTGCAAAACTTAATAAGTACCTACAATCAGCACCATTTTTTTCTTCGAATATTATAAATAACAAGCCATGCGCCCGATGGGGCCCATCGGCAAAAAATACCAACTTCCATACAAACGTTTACTTTTCCGTAAGATTTTTTTAAATATGTTTTTCATACAAACCTTGTCCTGGCAGTTACAAATACAACAATAATGAATTAGCTAAATAGGTGCAACCGCTTTGAAGTAATGCGCGGACAAAAAAAAATTCGCAATTGATTTTTATTTATTTATTTTTTGGATAAAAACAAAAGAGTTAGGTACCTATAGGTAGTAGTAGGTTTCACCTACCTACTGTTTGCACATTTATTATTGAAATGTATCATATAACATGTCAGTACCTACAAAATTTTTCTCCATTCTAGGATTTTCCCTGTCGGTTACACATTTACAAAGTTGTTGATCGTAATAGGTCACTTTGCAGCTCCTGACAATATTGTCTTAGCAATGATTTTTCTGCGCATAACACAAATCTTACTAGGCGTTTCAGTAGGTACTGGAAAAAGAGACTTATTAATGAAGATTTAAGGTTTTTTGAACTGAAATTGAAATTCAATACCACGCGGTTGCTTACACAATCCTGAAACTAAGGATAAAAACAATGTTCATTGTGATGGAGAAGATTGCAAAACTACAAATGTCACACCGTTTCGTTGTTGTGTTCTTTAGACCAGCATATTAAGGAGTTTGCTGAATTATTACTAATTTGCAAAACATGACTGAGCTTTCTAGAACACAGACAGGGTCACAGACTCATAAGACGTCATATCTTGTAGTCACTACTCCTGTCATGACTGTAAGAGGTCGTGACTCAGATGACATTGATCGACACTCGGGTCAGACAGTTAGGCGGGGTTTTTGCAATGACCAAGAAAATTACGAATCAACGGAAAAAGTTATTAATGACCTAGATAACTATCTAAGTCACATATTTAATAACTTTTCCGTCCTTTTTTTTCCGGAATATTGAAGCGTTGGCCATAAAAATTTCCTTATCATCCTTAACTAAGTAAGATTTTTTTGCCAACGCTTCAATATTCCACGTATGTGCTATCTTTATTGTCCAATTATTAAACCGTAATAAAAAAATTACAACCGTTTTATCGAATATCTAATAATCAGTTATTTCATAGGAGGTAACATCGGTAATGTAGACTGAATCATTAGATATCGCTGGTCATAAGATCATGTCACCTCAAAAATAAACATAACTGCTAGACAAAGGGAAACACTGAGTAAATAATTGATTCTCTATATTTACGAGTATCTATGATGACTGCCACATAAGAATAAAGGAGACGAGGAACGTAAACAAAATCAAATGACCACTGATTCATCGAAATGCACCACACGTAGTGTTTTCTAAGAAACGTAACGAATAGGTAGGCAGGGAATAACTATGTGAGAGGGGTGTTTCTCAGTACTTAGATTATAACGGAGGAATGACGTCACTTGTCGGTATGAATGGGGCAATCAGACGAATGTGTTGTGGTAAAAGTGTTTGTTTATAAAGAAAAGATTATGAGGGAGGGGGATGCGAGAAAGTTTTCGTTATTATTATGCATCAATAATTAAACCTATGTGAAAACAGATAGCAAAAATTTTACTATAATGTTTAGATTTCTATTATATATCATGATTGATGATATATTATATATCAGATTTCTATAATAAGTAATAGATTAGCTTTCCGTGTTTTCACGTGGTTTTTTTTGTTAACCTTCGCCCTATACAAGGTGTTTTTTTGCATCCTCGTCAAATTCGAGGAGGTAACTATGCTAATGATTCTCGACACGAATCAATAATAAAATAAGTAGGTATTTATTTTTAAATTTTGTAACTTTCGGAAATCGGCTTGTGTAGGGTCCGTGTGATACCGCCCTGCAACTGCGCTGTAACTGTAACGCATGCACACAGCCACATAGTCGTACGACACTGCCTACCGTATACGCAACGGGGCGATTCTGTTCTTTGAAAGTAGAGTATTCTGAAATACTGTCAAACTTAAATATCTAAAAAAACAAGTATGTATTAATTATTGAGCAGGATCGTAATTTTATTTGATTATTTATGTCTTTCATAACAGCCTCCTGAAATTTGACGAGGATGCAAAACGACACGTTGTATAAAGTGTTGTTAAATGCTTCAAGGAGTATATTAAGAAGATGAACAGTAGCATCCTTTTCTCTACTAATGACAACAAACTGTGACCACCAACTTACCGGCCAATGGTGATAATTTTGCAAAATTCCTTAGTGTGTAACTTTCACTAGAAGGAAAACTGTCCAGCTTAAATTTATGGGTTATATGATGATGATAACTGATTCAGGTTAATGACGCTCTAAGAAAAACGTCACGATGACGTCAAAATAAAGGTAACAGTAATGGAAGTACCTAACTGTTAATTTTATGCAGGAAATATATGATCGCGGTCACCGATGTGCTAAAACATTGTTGCGCTGTAGGTTGGTACGCAATTATTATTTGATATTCATTGTACAATTCCCCCATAAAAAAGCCTTTAATTAACCTTAATTATGTTATCAAATAACCTTAATATTATATTTTTTATATAAGGATATTTGTTTTCTAGGTGCATCGTATTCCACACCTTCCTGACACTTGGGTCAGGTCTTCCTGGGTTCACTCCAGGTTCCGCGAGATGGATTGCAACTTCAGAAAAAAGCATTAGCAAAAATGTTGCATTATTTTGGTCAGTTTAAAATGTATGAATTTGTATTTGTCCTCAGTTTGCTTTGTACATCCTTATTCCAAGAGTTGATAAGACATCTGCGTAAATAGTACCTCAAAAGAAAGGGTAAGTAATAACAAATTTGTTTTAAAAAACGTTTGAACAACTGAGGCTATTTTTTTAAATTTTTTATACGGCATTTATAGGGCACGAGAAAACTAAATAGTAAACCCACTGCCCCTCTAAATATTAATGAAGTAACTGAGCCACGTGACATTGCGAACATGTTTAAGAGTCTCTTTCAGATTGAACCTCCTTCCTGTGTGCTGGGGATGCTCAATACTGGTGAAAGCAGGCAAAATTCGCTTGGGCCGACAGTATTACCAGGTTTTACTGCTAAGCAGATATCGGTAGTTATAAACCATATGACGAGGGGTAAGTCCCCAGGACACGATAGAATTAGTATTGAGCATTTGCGACATGCGAGGGTTCATCTGCCGAGGCTGCTAGCTATGTTTTTTACAGCCAGATGAATATATGAAGACCGTGGTTGTACCAATAATCAAAAATAAAACTGGTGATGCGTCAGATAACAGCAATTATAGGCCCATTTCGCTAGCTACTACCGTGGCCAAAGTGCTGGACAGTCTGCTTGGTCGTATTTTGAACAGCCACATAAAGCTGAACGATGCTCAGTTTGGTTTTAGACGTGGGCTGTCGACAGAAACGGCAGTTCTATGCCTCAAATACACTGTCCGGTACTACACCGATAGAAAGACTCCAGTCTACGCCTGCTTTTAGATCCTTCGAAATCTTTCGATTTGGTGTCCTCTGGTGTGCTATGGTACAAAATGAGTTTCGCGTTTCAAGTACCTGGGCCACTGGGTCTCGGATAACCTCTCAGACCGCGAGGATATTGAGAGGGAGCGTTGGCTGTCCGATGCAATATGTTGGCTCGCAGATTTGCACGCTGCAGTAAGGCAGTAAAAGGAACTTTGTTTCAGGCGTTTTGCCAATCTTTTTATACGTGCAGTCTATGGGTCAAGTATACGCAGAAGACAATCAACACCCTGCGCGTACAGTATAACAATACCTTTAGGATGCTGATGCGGCTGCCGAGGCACTGCAGCGCGTCGGGCATGTTTGCCGAAGCTCGCATTTATGGCTTTCATGCCATCCTCAGAAAGAGGGCGGCACCATTGCTTAGTCTGACTAAGCAATGGTGCTGTCATTGCTTAGTCTGACTAAGCAGTCATGCCCGCGGCAGTGGCAACGGCATTCTTAGCATTGTGGCTGGCAAAGTTGACAGTCCAATATTGTGGCATTGTGTGCGGTTGCATGTCGATAAGAGTAACAAATCTTATCTACGGATGAATTGATAATGTATTTGTATTTTTAATGTTTTTATTCTTTGTATGATCTCGATGAATTTCTTAATTTTAATTTTTAAAGAGGATTGCGGTTTAACTTAGGAAATTCTTTTAGGTACAATTTCATTTTATAGTACTACTTAAGTTATTTATTTTAGTTATAAAAGTTTTATTGTGGCATGTATTATTGGTTACTAATTGGTTGTTTTTAAGTGAACCAACATAAATATGGAATTTAGACACGGCGGTGTCTAAATTACTTAAATAAAAAAAATACAAAAACGAATAATAAGCTGAAACAAAACATTTTCTTGATTTCTTTGCGTTACTTAAACAAGGTTAATCAAATCATTATCTTTAATAATATGTTTTATTCTATCTACTCTACTTATACAATTAAGAATAACAGTAGATACTTATCACTGAATATTTAATTCCGTATCCACTTGTCATGCCGAACTATTATCTGTATCGCCATGACGTCACATCTATAGGTCATCGCGACACGTTCCACTTTTACATCCTTACTTTTACAAGTGAACATTTTAATATAATTTCCGAATTAAGACTGAAGGACATGTTTTTTCTTGACTTGGAAAACGTATGTGTCATTTGAGTGGAATTTGGTTTTGGAGATATTGATGGAAACTACTGTTCTTGTCGTATTAAGCCTATAATGTTCCCACTGCTGGGACACAGGACACCTCTGTGTAGATGTTCTTATCATTAGCCCGTATAATAACAATTAGTTCTGTATTTAGGCTTTAAGGACCATCACATGGTCGGACTAATGTTGGTCCTCCTTCAGTCGTCTTTCTGAAGTTTTTAGATGTTTCGCGAATTTTAGGTAAACTGACTGTAGTCCATTCATAATCCTGAACTGAACTTCTATTACACAATTTAGGTACTGTCATAAACTTCAACGTAGTTATTACGTCCGAAAAAGGTCATGATAAAAACCAAATATGACCGCACAGAACAAGGAAAAATGGCATGACATTGACACTCAACGGTATAGTAACAAAAAGTATGTCATGAGAGTACTCATACTAAATAAAAGGACCTTGAAGATTTTCGGTATATTAATTTATGTTTGTCCTGGTGTGGAGACCGCGTATATGCAATCGTAGTTTGGCAGACTGGACGCGGAAGGCGGAGGACAGGATGTTGTGGCACAGCCTGGGAGAGGCCTATGTCCAGCAGTGGACAGCGATTGAAGCTGAGTTGATTGATTGAATTTGTGTTTTTAGAAGTAACTTTAGTTTTTTTTGTTTTTTTTTAATTTAGCCTACCTACGTGCCTTAAAGCATGTGCCACCTTCCATAGTGCGTAAAGTTTTCAAATCAGTTGAAAACCAAACTCGGATCGCTGACGTTCAAACGTACTCGCAGACGTATCGAGTGCCAAGAATTGACAATGAACAACTGCTAATTCACCATTGTTTTTTGTGGTGAAAAACGTCATAGCTTGAGGCTGTATCGAAGCTAGTTTCTATGTTTACTGGAAATATTTCAGGGATTTTACAAATCGTCATAGATTTCTTACTAATTACGGCAACCTAGGCGTGATAAATTTTTGACGAATTGGAAAATGTATGTACCTACATACTACGGCTATTCTAGTTTTATCATGAGCTATTCAAATATAGGTCATGCCTAAGGCCAGTATAACAGAACCTCACATAAACCTCAAGCATTACTTAAAATTAGTTTCAACCAATCAAATGGTTTTAAACTAGTTTTTGTAATGCGTGCGTGAGGTTCTATAATATGGTCCTTTTTGTCATCAGCCAGTGAGAACAGCATTGCGATTCTGTAACCATCTCACCGTGAAAACTTAGGTGAAGTGAACGTGGAGTGAGCTGTCAGTGTCGTCCCACTAATGCTAGTGATCTAACAAGCATTACATTTACAATCACTATCGAGATTTTAATCATTTTTTTTACGCAAATTTCATCGATAATTTTATATTATTTCAAAGCTAGTATCGAAGAGTCTTAAAAAAAAAACAACTACATTGAGTTTCAAAATGAATTTCGGTTTCGTTGTTTTATTTAATAACCTCGAAAACAGTACTAATGTTTAGCAACTTAACTACATACTAGCTTTGAAATAATATAAAACGATCAATAGAATTTGGATGAAAAAAATATATTTAAATCTCGATTATGATTGTAAATGTAACGTTGGTCAATCCCTAGCATCAGTGGGATGACACTGACAGCTCACTCCACGCAAGTTTTCACGGTGAGATTTTTACTGAATCGACCAGCAGAGCGTTGTGCGACTTATTTTGAACGTTGGAGACTATTTTACCGTACCCCAAAGTCACATAAACACTTATTTCGATGATTGATTGTTAAAATTTAAATGTGTGAAAAGTGATCTTGGCACTGACCTTCGGCTTCTCGCCTATTGAATCTCATCTAATGTCAAATCTTATGTTAACTTACTCGAATGTGATTACTTGTTGTTTTTTCGAATTACCAATCACAATGAGATTTTTACAGATTCACTAATCAGCGCTGGCTTTAGACAAGCAGTGCTGGATCCGCGTGGATTATGGCCCACTTCCTCTCGCAGAGAGGCCTGTGTCTTAGCAATGGGAACATTATAGGCTGATTAAACATGGTTATGCATATTTATGACCAAAGTCGAGAATCCATCAATAGACTTTTCCATTATATTACGAAATAGTAGATTATTAACCAAGGGGATAAAGCAGTGTCTTCTGTCGCGGGTGTCGATTTAAATCGCGAGCGTAATGAAGGACTCGAGGTTTACTCCCGAGCGTAGCGAGGGTGTTAAAAACTTAAATCACGAGCGAAGCGAGGGATTTAAGACGAGTCCTGAGTGTAGCGAGGGATTTAAGTTTACCCATGACTAAGACAGCTTTATCACCGAGGAAAATACTCTACTTTTCGTACCATTTGCAAAAAATTAACACAATAATAATATGAGATACTTAAGCATTTATTAAAAATAATGACAATTAAACGTATTATTAGAACATTAACGTATTTGTATTTGAAGAAAACAAAAACGCGGCAAATTCCTAGACTAATATTTTTTTGCCGGAAAAGCAAAGGCATCAAGCTCATACGGCCTCGTCGGTTTTCGTAATTTTATTTAATAATCATAACATAACTGCATAATAAATGCGTATTCCTTTTTCAAAAAGATGTATAATGCTTTATGTACAAACTCAATGGTGTAAACACAAATGTAGTTCAGTATAAATTTCGGTAATTATTCCAAATTTAAATCACATTCTCCCCCTAGAGGATGAATGAAATTCAGTACAATTTTCTTTCCCTGTTTTTAACAGATTAAAAATGACTATTGTTATGTTCGCTTTATGTGGCATAGAATGTCACTTTTTTGATACGAAAAAAAGTTTTTCTAGCCTACAATATTGCTGTCAATATCATGTTACAATTTATTTATAATCTTAGATAAGTACACCACTCGAGGAAACAAACTCAAAATTCAAACATATAAGTAAAAATACTACACAGACTTGTTACATCCTCAAATATAGGCTTGTCACGTCGCTGCCCTACTTCTGATAACAGTATCACAGCATTTGTGAGAGCAGTATGTTTGTTTAAGAGAAATTATAGAATTTAAGGTCAGCAGATAAGAATACGATAATTATTTTGTTTGTTCTTCCATTTTGAAAACATTTTGGAACGCTTTTAAAAGAAAAACTTTCTGGTTTCGTGCAGTATTGTGCTGTCGTTTCCTATTTTGAAATTACTTTTGTTCGTTGATAAAGCGTTTATTTTCGTACAATACAATGTATTGATAAGATTGTGTGTCAAGTATGTTATTTAGATTGCAGTAAGATTATGTTAAGTCATACATTGTGTTTGTATTTTTATTTTGTTGAGTGCAAAGATAGCCTTATTTTAGCGGTAATCATACCTTCCTATACGCATATAGCGGTTACAATGGTTCGTTTTGTTTTTGCTCATCGTTTACTTTTTCTAATTCAAGAGGAAGATCATTTTTTTTAAACTTAGATCATAGCAGTTTATCTTGAATCTCCTGTTAGACCTTATACATATAACCTTTATGAGCAAAATATGAATGGATGACATTAGTTAGACACTGGGAATCATCAGCGGGACTATTGGTTCAGAATAACAAGTAACTAGTTGATTCTCTAGATACATTCAGTTTTTCCTCTAACTGTCTTCTAACTATTATACTTAAGAGAATTGAGGCTATATAGGTGGACGTGTCTTTGAAAATAGAGGTCGTGCAATTTCGGTGTACAATAAAGTATATTTTATCTATGTAGAGGTCGTCCACCATTGACCAGATGATTTAATAAAAGTTAAAACACCTACCTACCTAGAGAACCTAGGCAGATAGAAGAAACAGAAAGGCAGGCGTGCGCTGTAGCTAACCCAAAGCGACGATGATAGTAATATTATTAAGATTCATATAAAAAGGCATGATCCTAATGCCATTCAGCGTCCCAATTCAAAAGTAGGACTACCATTGAGAATTTCCCGGCAAAACCCGTTGCATCAAACACATCCAAGATAAGGCATTAGGACATTAAAACCATAATGCGACCATAAATCGTCTACAGATGACATAAGAGTCTACGTGACTCTACGCAAGTTCGAACCGGGCTGTTAGTAATATAAATAAGCGAATAAAAAGAAAACCGGCTTTTAAATTGTGTCATAATAAAGTTTATGAGTGTGCTTAAAGGTTATAAAACAGCTAATCAGTTGATGATCTTTGTTTCTGCATTGAAGTTTGGCATCAAGGACATTCCTCCTTGTGGTCTGTTTTTGTCTAACCTGAACCAAACTAGACAATTTGAGACAATCATCGACACATACTTCCACTGGTTTTCACAGCCATTGTTATATTCAATAGTTAAATTATATAGCATCAGGCATTGCCTGATACATTCTGAGCTGGACTCCCATTTGGTGCAACATTGAGATGCACATCACACTTTGTATATTCGTTATTTGATTTGAAGTATGCCATATGCATTATGCATATCATGACTGGGACCTAGGCTGATTGTTCAGCCTATAATGTTCCCACTGCTAGGACCCAGGCCTCCCCTCTGTGAGAGGAAGTGGGCTATCATATAGTGTCAGTTTATTTTTTTAAGTATGTTTTTATTTTTTGTATTTATATAAGTATTTATTGAATTGTGCTGTCGTGTGTTGTGCTGTGTCTTTTGTATGCACTGTCTATCTATACAGGATGAAGTTGAATAGGTGTCCTAATTAAAATATATAATTCAACGTGTTATATAGAAAATTAACAGCATGTCATTCGGCCGAGAGAAAGGTAAGAGATGCACATACATGCGCGTAGGCAAGCAATTTGGCAACGTCGTAGTCGTCGTCGCGTGCCCGTTTTTTTCATATCTCATCTTATTTTTCATATAAATAATAAAATTGTTTTGTTTCATGGTAAAAATTGAATGTAAGGTACATTCGATTTACATCTTCTTTTAATTTGCAATTTAATCACTGGTATTCCATTTATTATCAGGAAAATTATTGTATGTCTTCCTTTCTCATTAAATATGTAGGTATGTACTTAGGTAGGTTTACTAATTATTTTATATCAAAATACCAACTTGCGGAAAAATAAACAAAACACTCTATATCTAGATACCAAGTCATAAAAACTGCGAAGAATCCGATTGTTTGTGTAAACGCCGTACACAATAAAAGATAGAAAGATAACTGATCAAGGAAGATAATGATAACCAGGGCAAATTACCGGTACAAGTATGTCAGATGTATGTTGCAGGCATCTAAAGAAAGAAAGAATAACGTTTATTTGGACACAGTTCGTGAAACACAGAAAACAAATAACAAAATAAAAAGTGAAAATAATGGTTTAACTACAATAGTGTGTGAAAAAAAAAAAAAAAAAAAGGAAAATCTCATCTAGGAAAATTAGACATTATTCAATACTGGAATAAACCAGAGGGGCAATTCCCGTATTTTTAAGACCGTTCGCATTCTAATCTCAGTCTCAATCTGTCAAAATTACTATCAATTTACATAAATTTTTGACAGGTTTTTGACATTGATTGTCGCTGAGATGAGATTGCGACTTGAATTTGAACGTTTTTGAAGTACGAGAATTGGCCTACAGATGATTGCCAAATGTTGAGGTCAAACGTCTGCTTAGCAAGTAGATAACCTCGTGGATTACGTATTTAAGAACCTAACGCGTCATTGCATTGCAGAAGTTATCAAGAGACAAAGTAATGTAGCTACCAGTAAAAATGTACCTAAGTAGGTAGGGGAAACTTGCCTAATTCGTACTTACGCCAAATTCGTACTCCACTTAAAACTCGGCTTTGGTAACAACTATCAGCGCCTCTAGTGTCAAAAAATAGAAATAACAGTCGGCCATTTCACCATCTGAGAGATAACACCTGTGACGCTGCTCTCGACAAAAATATTGCAAAAGTAAGTTTTTTTCAACTATTGTTGTAATATTTTTACACATTTCGTAAGAGTTTTATTCAAATAAGGTCGTGTATAACCTATCTTACGATTTGACACGTATTCATGTGTATCTTCGCGATTTCATCTGACGTGTAACGTGACTCGTAACTGTTGTCAATTTATTTGGCGGTAAATTTAAAATTTGTTTGGCTCTTGCTCCTATTTCGTAATCGAGTTAAATTCTTAAAACGTACCACGAACACGTACAACGAACCAATAAAAAAACCAAAGAATATAACTGCGATGATTGCCGAGAATTGGCGAAGACCATCCGTCGAATTTGTTAAGAATGACTACTTGTTTTAATAACACATTGTTGATTATGATGCTGATTCTCAATACTGTATACCAATGAATAGATCTCAAAGTACGAATTAAGGATATAGCAGTACGATTTGGGATGATTGGTCTTAAATCGTACTTTTTTAGTTTTTTTTTAAATTGTTAATTTTTTAGAAGTTTATAAGGTTTATGTTAAATTTGATTATAGAAACAATAAAGCATTAAGCAAACAAAAATTACTTTTAATTAAAACTCATTTATCTTTCCTAATTTTCAAAATATGATGGTTTTTTCTTAAGGGGTACGAATTAGGCAAGTTTACCCTACCGCATTTTTAAAACGAACCAAAACACAGTGCTCATTCTTATTTTTCACAACTAGATTAGTTAATAATCAAAAATCCACCGTATTTAGTTATCTGAACTAGTTAACTTAACGCCATTTAATCATAGTTTAATCATAAATGCCCAACTAATTGAATCGATGATTAAAACTAACTTCTTTTATTAAAAAAGAAAAAACCTCTATGACAAGTTAATACTTTTAATAAATAAACTAAATTTGGTACTGTAAACAAGATAATTTGATAAAGTGGCGACATGATGCCATTTAAGGTACTGTTGAGCGGTGTAGAGCGATGCATGGCCGCCATATAACGACCACGTGACGGCTGTCATGAAAATGATGACAGCGGCGTTTGATTTTACGGTATCAAAAAAACGCTCTCTAGGAAAATCACTTACTTTCATAAATTATGTTTCAGTGACGTCATTCGCCGGTATATTGTCGACGTTGTGTGGTGGCCACCATTCCTCTAGGAAACCTTAGCGTTAGGAAACTAGACGTTTTCTTAATAGCGGATTAAGCTACATGTCTGGAACATTATGAATATCTAAATCACATTAGGCTGATATATGCGTTATCTAAGAGATAACTAAGTACTCTGACCGGGTTACAGTAGTCATTCTAGGTATTATAAAATGTTACCATAATGTGCTGGGGGTGATAGATAGTTTTTTTTAAACCCGCGTTAACAGACTGTTTTCTAAAAAAAAGTGGTAAACGAGAAGTTTTTTTTTTAATATCTTAGGTTGTTTCCCACTAAGTACAGTATAGCAGCGACAAAGAATGTCTCGTAAACAACCAATCATTGTTAACTTTTAGAAGAAACTTGAAAATAACGCAGATTTTTTACAGACAGATATTTTTCGAGATATTTTTATTGTTTTGTATATTGGTGGGGTGCTAAAGGAAAAAACTCTGGCGTCATACCTCTTGTATCGGCTAGTCAAATAGACAACATCCTTTTCTCATAGACACGTAAAGCCGCTTCAATACATTTTATTGACAAAATTGCGTCGGCTATGAAGATTTTGCTACATGGATTAATAAAATATATATTCATATTGCGCCTACTTTACAAACAGAAAGCACAGCGCAAAAACTGTCAGTCATTATGTTCGTATGACATGTTAAGTTCTGAGTTGAGCTGCACGGTTACTGACAAATAATAATAATAAATAAATAAATATCGTCTGACATTGCACACAGCACCATCTAGTTCCAAGTTAAGCACTTAATTAAGGCTTGTGTTATGGATACCAGATGGTTGATACACTACTTAAATACATTTTTTTTTTCGTAAATACATACATATTATAAATATACATCCATGACTCGGGTACAAATGTCCATATTCATCATACAAACATTTGCCCCTACCGGGATTCGAACCCAGGACCATTTGGTTTCGCTGACTACACTTAGCCACTGTAGCCACTACACCAAACGTGTCGTCAAAAATGCGTGCACTAACTGGACAGATCCGCTTAATCAGTGTGGTTCTTTCCTCAGAAGACCATTTTAGACACCAATTTGCATGGTCCTCAAAGATTATGTCCGAAGTTTTATATAGACATTGACATTGATGAATTTTATATAATTATGTATAGGTACAATAACATGAGTATTTACTTTTTAAAGTATTATTTATTATCTAAATTATTGTGAATGTGAGGACTATGTGGGTCATTGCTTTATTGTTTTTTTTCTCGGTATTTTTTCATCCTGATCTGGCAGTTTTAGTAATTTATGCGGCCTACCCAAATGTCCTTTCTTTGATATTGTTCGTCGAATCGTTTAGCTTTTTAAGTTCTGAGTTGAGCTGCACGATCACTGACACATGCGTGCACTAACTGGACAGGTCCACTCAATCTGTGTGGTTTTTCCTCAAAAGACCATTTCAGACACCAATCTACATGGTCTTCACATGATCTGACCAAAATTATGTCTGGACTTTAAAAGAGACTGTGACCTCTGAGTTTGTTTCGGCCTTTCTTCTCAGAGTGGTCAAACAGAAAACGCCGACCTCATCTAGTTTTTAAAACATGATTGTCATGTAAAAGTGTTTGTATACACCTATTTACAGAAATAAAATCATTTATCATGACATTCTTGAAAAACTTACCCGAAAAACCTACTCACGGGACTACTTATAATATTCCACCCAGTATATTATAGCTTAATCTTAAAATCAGTTTGACGCATTAAGGAAAATATTTAAGTCAGGCAATAATATCTTCAGATGCAATTTGCGTCATTGGTCGCAAATGCTTACGATAAAATCATCCAAGATGCGGTTCGATGTATGCTTTCAGGTATATCGGCGTAGAATTGGTAATCGGTAATTTTGGGCACGGTACCCTAAAATTATAAATGAATAATTGTTTGTTAACAATAATAAATATTTGTGTAGATCGATTTGTGTTATGAATTAATGACACGTATTTATTTGCAATTTCCTAGATGTAAATTAAACACAATGGACATTTGACATACCAACAATTTTTTAAAATATTTTCTTGGTTATTGTTAAAATACTAGATCATAATCATCTGATAACCATCCAGGGGATTATTGATTATATTCAATGAATAAAGAAAAGCAAATTTAGGTGGAATACCACAAACGACAGGCCGTATATTTTCAAGTAATTACTATTCGAGGTAATTGAAGACTGCTTTGTCAGACAGGTCGATGCCAAAAATTATGCTGAATAGTGCCTCAATTATGCTGAAAGATACCAGTCCATAGTAAGAAAGAAAAATTCGTTTATTGTCATTACGGCAAAAATATACCTACACCATAAATAAAAAAAAATAAAAAAAATATGATGGATTACTACTGCCCTTCGAAACAAAATTGAAAAGCCATGGCCTCATCATCAAACTGGAACAGCAGGCATGGTGTTAGAAAAAACATATTAATTATCATTCAAGAACATATAGTTCTGCAAAGAGCTCTACCTCTTTTTAATCAAATAAATAAAATAAACTACATACAGAATCATTGCTGAAACCCGAACTCATTATCGACTGAGAAGTTACTACTACAGATGCTTGGCTTCCACGAGTAAATACAGTACATTTTTTTTCATCTACTCACTAGACTGTTGTTTACCACCTCAAATAACTCCTTACTCATCTGTTACGACACCTTTTGAAAGATACATGATAATATACCTACATTTTCACAAAGAGCGCGTAACGAATTCCAAAGGAAATACCTCACTATACATATAAATATTTTATCTTCATAATTACACACAATGACAGAGACCTAAAATTACAACTAACCTTATCTCATTTCACGAATTCAAATTCAGGTTACGTCGAAGATAAAATGTATGTTTACTCAATTACTAGATTGATGCTGTTATGACTAACGCTATTCGCAGAACTGACTGGCGAAATTCTGCGGCAAGAAATGCAATGGTTTCGCATTGAGGAAGTTGTTATTGGTATTGTAAACAGCTGATAGGAAATGACGTAAACGTGAATAAACAGATGTGTATGGCGACGTAATATATGTCTTATGATTAGGATTGTAATAGACGAGGCCAAAATCCAGATAGCAGCCAGCATAAGTAGGAAAACAGTCGTGGTGTCTCCGATTTTTTCAGACGCTCTAAGTTTTGGGTTATTATTTTTGCCATGGCAACGGAGCGCAAAAAAATAGGTGTCTTGTGTTAGAGTTAAAAACAAAACCCTGTGCCCGTAACTCAAGTAGGTAGCGGATGTTGGAGCAAGAACAGCCAGGCTAAAGTGGTAGTAGGCTGGACACGTCGCATGAATGCACCTGGAGAGATGGGCAAAGATCGTCACTAACTGGACGCCTGAGGGACAACATCGCCATCGATGTAGACCACGGCGAAGGTAGTGTGACGATCTGATAGTGTTTGCAGGGTCAGAGATCATACAAGATAGGGAGGTTCGGAAGGAAAAAGGGGAGGACTTTGCCAGCAGTGGTATAACATTACAGAAAAACAAAAAAAAAATGTCCGTCTTCCAAAGCATGTAAAGTCAACAATTAATACATCAATTAGTCAAATGTACTAAAGCAGCACTCTTCAAGCATTAGGTAAAGGAAAACTGCATGAGGTAACCTGGACAGGTCCAGACTGGTCTGATGTTTTCGTTAACACGCAGCGAACAAGCGTGGTGATCAATATTCGTTCCTTGTCAGTAATAATAGTAGTCTTTGGTAAGAAAACTAATAAGAAAATTAATCTAAAGGCTGTCAATGGTGCAATTTGTTGCGACACTTATTGCCTAGCCAACACTTATTACTATTTATGTAGAAGACTATTAGTCTCCATAACAATTAGTAATTTGCTTCCACCTTGTAAGTGCGTAGTGAATATCAAACAGCTAATTGAAGTTTTAAGGTTACTTTTAAGGAACCCTTTATGAGGTCGAAGATATTAAAAACAGCGGAAGTCATACTGACAAAAATAATGAATATTGATGGCCCGATCAAGCTCACTGGACAAACAATTTCAAGTGACTTGTCTTTTGAGATCTTTTAAATTAGTTCTTTGTGACTTTTCCTTAGAACATTCTTCGCGTCTTTCCTTTTTAGATTTTTATGTATTATGTAGGTACTGAACCGTATTTAAATTAACAGACTTTCTAGCTATCGTTTTTCAAATCATAAGGCCCGCAAAGATCAATCCTTACTTTACTTACAATACAAACATAACATATAACATCACGCCTGTAATTCCCGAACGGTTAGGCAGAGGTATAGTTACCTAATGTACAACCACATCTCGCTTCGTTTCTTTTTCATACGAGTACATGACACACGTACTATCGCTGTTTCCATATTCATGTGCCTTTTCATACAGACTTGGTTTGAGAACTTGAACAGAATTCTAACATTCACCGTCCGTCGCTGCTTACAGTCACGTAGGCAAAGCAATAGTTTGGTTAGACCTATTCAGATGATATAAATAGATTGATTCAAAACTAGGGTTTTATAAATATATTATCTATAAGCAGAAGTGGCGTATTGTGAATAATGTACTGAATTTTTGAATGTGATCTGTGACACAATTTTAGAAGACAAGCCATGTCAAGCACGTACCAAGCCTTCTTTTCTACTGGTATAGCATCTATTGTAAACTGTATAAGAAGAATGTTCAGCTTGAGGAACATAATTTGATTATGAATTAATATCCACACGAAGATTACAAGCCCATTTACCATGAAGAAAGATCAGGACAATTATCCGTCATAGCTGTTTATAGTACCTACATTATATGTAAAGGCCGGTAATCAGCACTAGATGCTACCCCCCTCCCCTGACCGATCACTAAGCATGGCAAGCCGTTCCTTTAGAAGAAGCAAGCTAAATACTTAAGTGTGATCCTTGACCACCACTTTAACTGCTGGGAGCACTTAGAGGTGGCTCGTTCGCATGCCTTCTTCGCTCTAAATAGGCTCCAGTCCCTTGCTGCCTCCCCCAGCGACGCCCTAACGCCACGCCACGCCAGGTCCGTGCCGTCCGGGTGCTTTTAGTGTATAGTCGCTTACTATTTAAGTTTTTAAGCCCTGGTTGGAGGCCTTAATTTATTGAGGCACCCACAGGCAAGCCCGGGTTAAGCAGCCGACAACCTTGTAGGTTGACCCACGAGATGCCATATATAACAAAAATAAAAAAAAAGTAGTGGATGCTAACGGGCTCACCTACTGACTCATTGAAAGACTCTATTTACAAAAAATGGCGCAGCGGTGATAGGTCCCCTATGAGGTTGACCGACGCCGACGACCAGAAGCCAATTCTTGTACCTAATTTTATTAAAGTCAAAATATAGTCGCAATTTCAAAACTGGTCAAAAATTAGGGAAAATTAGAGGTATTTTAAAAGATTGAGACTGAGATCAGAATACGAACGTTCTAAAAAATAAGGAAATTGCCCCTCAGGTAAAGGTCGTGAAAATCCGCTGGAGAGAGGAGAGAAAGAAGCGCAGGACCGCTCGTTGTGACAATGATTAGAAGAAGACTACGTCCAGTATTGGAATCCTTTCAGATGTGACAATGATTAGAAGAAGACTACGTCCAGTATTGGAATCCTTTCAGATGTGACAATGATTAGAAGAAGACTACGTCTAGTATTGGAATCCTTTCAGATGTGACAATGATTAGAAGAAGACTACGTCCAGTATTGGAATCCTTTCAGATGTGACAATGATTAGAAGAAGACTACGTCCAGTATTGGAATCCTTTCAGATGTGACAATGATTAGAAGAAGACTACGTCCAGTATTGGAATCCTTTCAGATGTGACAATGATTAGAAGAAGACTACGTCCAGTATTGGAATCCTTTCAGATGTGACAATGATTAGAAGAAGACTACGTCCAGTATTGGAATCCTTTCAGATGTGACAATGATTAGAAGAAGACTACGTCCAGTATTGGAATCCTTTCAGATGTGACAATGATTAGAAGAAGACTACGTCCAGTATTGGAATCTTTTCAGATGTGACAATGATTAGAAGAAGACTACGTCCAGTATTGGAATCCTTTCAGATGTGACAATGATTAGAAGAAGACTACGTCCAGTATTGGAATCCTTTCAGATGAATGATGATGATGACATCACAACATCATCATCTGCCAAGTGTTTTCCCAACTATGGTGTTCTTCCAGTGTGTGGCTTCCAGTCTAACCAGATGCAGCTGAATATCTATATATATTTTACATAGAGCGACTGCTTATCTGACCTCCACAACCCAGTTACTGGTTAATACGATACCCCTTGGTAAGACTGGTTGTCAGACTTTCGGGCTTCTGACGACCCGTAACGACTGTCAAAGATCCACGAATGACAGCCGGGACCAACGGCTTAACATGCTTTTCGAGGCATGGAAGGGTCTTGGTATGTAAAGATGGTCACCCATCCACGTACCTACCGGGGCAAGTGTAGCTTAACCTGATCGACCTACTCGTGTGGCTGTTATTACTTAGCCCATTCATTCATTATGCTGTTATTTCAAGTTCCAGACGCTTCGTTCTAATAATACTCGAACAACGTCAGACTATCAGATGACCTATAGAAAATTTGCTACTTGCATGTTATTATCAATTAGCTGTCAACTTACAAACATTTACAAATTAATCATTATTTGTATCGTTTTGTTTGAAATGGTCGTCAGTGGTTTGACGGGCGCCCGGGCGCTTGTTTTAGTCAAGATAAAGGGGTCGCGTCATGAAGTGAGAAATTAATTGGAATTTTTTTCGCTATTCGGAAAATGAAAAACATAATTTATTGCTGATTTGTTTAAGGTATTGAATATCTACTTAAAATAAATATTACCTACATAGTACCTACTGACTGTGAAAACCTTAAATTTTCAAAAAGTAGTTTCGAATTGGGATCACAATTAATTATATTATGTTAAAAACTACCTACTATAATTTTGACCCCCCATACCCATTAAAAATATTGACCACAAATTGTTTTTCCAAATATAATTCTTGGAAAAAACCCTTGTCTGTGCCGTAGTCGAGTATAAAATTGACACAGACCGGAAGTGCAGTTAACTTCAAGAAATCCAATGATTGTGTGTGTGCAAGTTAGGTTCAAAAACTCCAACACACAATCAGCTGATCAGCACACCTATTTAACACAAAACCAATAACTTTCAAACAAAACGTCTAAACATCAATAAATCCTCTTAAACAAAGAAAAAACGCAAACCGTAAGTGGAGCTGAATATTTATTAAAAAAAACTTCATTAGCGTGAACAGGTAAACAAAGATATCTGCCCCCTCTCCGTAACACACACATGTATGAATCACCGTACCGTACGCAAGACCAAAGAGTGGGTCGGCTTCACTAACACGCGAACGCTCGACGAATCCACTCGCGCGCAGGTTTTAATATACAGGGTGACAAACTCCGATATATTTTCCAACTTTTCTGTATGATGTTATTGCAAGCATTCTGTTTGTGATAGTGAGTGTTATTTATAGTGCTTTGTGTTCAAGTGCTGTGGTTATTAAGTTCCAAAATGTTTCCTAGGATTCAAGGCTTGGTGAGTATTATTGTAAGCTTTTTAAACTTTTTGGGTTGGGGCTAGATGTACTTCCACTTGTTGTTTGAGTAGAAAGTAGTTTTGTGCCGTGGTTTGAATTTGAATTAATCGTACACTCAATTTGTTAATCTGTATTCATTTAAATAAGTCTATTTAAACATTTTGTTGCTTTAATTCTTTAATCGTATATTCAAAATCTGAAACCATTCATAAAACATGTTGATCTCTATTGATTAGAATAATATAAAAAAAGACAACATAAAAAGATCATTCACACTAACGATAATTACCAAAAACCACTATTTATTACCACATGTGACGTCCGGAGACCCTAAACGAGTTCAGAAAACTTAAACCTTCTCTAGAACGGGTTTGAATTTCTTCGACGTGTCTGTCAATATTAGGATTACTTATTTATTCAACAACAAAATTGACTAGGTTTAAACCAAGGTCGTTGGACCAGACGAACGATGCATGTGAGGCCGTGGCCATACGGCAAACGGGATGCACATGCAATGCATATGGTCGATTAAAAAAGGCGTAAGTGGCCATACTGCAAATTTTACTTTTTATGGATATGGAGGAGAGAATACTTTTATTTTTATGCCAATGTTTATGGCAATATTATTATTATTATTATTTTTATGGCAGAATGTCGTGGGATTATTGTTTCAAAAGAAATGGAACTAAAGACTAAGACTGGTAGAGTTTTACGTGTGAAGATGAAAACACTAATATTTAAGCCGGATTATTTACCCAAAATACGATTTAAGGAGAAAGCAATAACTAAAAGACCGGTTAATGAAGCACAAGTACTAACTTGTGCTGTTAATTGTGGAACAAAAGGTTTTTTAACTACTAAGTTAAAAACCTTTTGTTCCACAATTTCTCAAAAAAAAAGACGCAAAGCTCAGTAATGTCTTTGTTGAAGCCATTTTCCTGTCCATTGTCATAGTCGTGCTCATTAAAAAGAAAGGATGCACCAAATAAGTCAACTAGAAAGTTAAAACCCAAGTGAATCATACATGTATATATAGATTATCGTATGAGTTTGACCTATTTAATAAAATCGATCTGGCAAATTAGCGTCTAGGAATGTCGATCACGTTCCGACGATTTCACGTTAGTAAACCACCTTAGTAATCGGTTGAACAAAACACCACGTGCGTTAGGCACGTAGGCAGATATTTACAATAATACCTCACTGAATCTAGCAGCCGTGATGGGAATCGTAACAGTTGCTGTTATGACCAATGATTTAAATGTAACTAATAGGGCAATAAAGAGTTAGGTGAAATTTGATGCTGTAATAGTTCTGTAAGAGGAAGTATGCTGTGTTACGGTTGAGGTCAAATTACAGGTTAGTGGTTACAATTATATACATCAAAGATAAAATTGTTTCAGCACAAGCATTGGCTACCAGTAACAAAAATTATTTAAACAATTTGAAGTTCCAACAGGTGACCTAGAATTAGACATACCAAGGCAAGTTTTGTGAAACCGTCGAACTTGACATTGACTTTATAAAACATAATCTAGAGACTTCCGATTAGAATCCAATGGAGGTAATATACTAGACAATATAATGATCCATTGTAACAATCCAACACATAACATTAATCGATTCCTTTTTCTCCTTGCTTAGTTAGAAAATTCCAACATTAACCAAGTTAGAGAACAAAATACAACACACAGCAACTAATGAAAGCAATGAATCTATTGAATTATTTTTCTCTTTTAATAATTGGTCGTGAAGTCTTCAGCTGTTTATTCTTTGTGCTATAATATGTAGAATTCATTTCATTCATGAATATTTTTGGGTAATGTCACGAGTTCTCTTACAGTTTTCTTAACCTTTTGAAAAGAAGTAAAGTTCCTATTTGATTTTAATTCAAATATATAAGGCAACATGGAACATCTCATGTAGAAAAGTGAATCAAATAATACCAGTCCTCCAATCGTGTGTAAATGCGAATGTATTCCAATCCCAATACGTAGTTCAAAGGAAGCTTTAATAACCCCAGACAATTTAGGGATAGCTGGCCACTTAGTCACAAAGCACTGAGTCATTGCTTTAGTGACTCAAATATCTTCTAAATGTTTTATGAGAAAATTGTATTAATCGGATGTTGTCGGAATTAACTCGACGGTACTTATAAGAGTTTAAGGATGAGATCAGTCCTAAAGTTTCAACCTTTAATGTAAGTCGATATCATTGGAACTGTGCAATCCGATAATCCTCAAATTATATAAAATGTCATTAAATTGTTCCATTGCAAAATTAATATCCAATAACCATTTCACGTTTAAATGAGTGTGATCTTCTGGACCGATTTTAGGGAGAAATCTTACAAATCGAAAGTCTGACGTGGGTATATTATGTGGTTTGATAATTTGTGTCTACATTCATATATCTATTTTCATTATATCTGTCATGTTTTCGTTATTATCTTTGAGAGAGTGAGGATTTTTTTTTTGTTACGTCTGACACTCATTTCTGACTCGTCACACAGAAATCTAGATCCATGTCAATTCAGTATGTAGGTCACTAGTCGGAGGAACACATCACAAAGAGATTTTCTCTCTGTGTTTATGATAAAGACGGCTCTTGCTTTTATTAAGCCGCGTGTTGTTCTAAGTGATAAAATGACAAAGAAAATGTAAAAATTACTTTAGCTGTATGTACTTGTGAAAATAAAGATGATGCTGTGCTTATAGGAACTACATTCATCGCTGCTCCAAAATAGTGATGTTTCAAATGAACTTACACATTGAAAAATAAGCAACATCTACATCGGCTACGTCAGGCATAACATCTACATTAGGAAATAGATAGAAGTATGTTCAAACCTACGCATGTGTTTTAAGTATTTGTTGAGTAGTTTCTTGGTTAAATATTTGCATTGAAACAAGATTCAGTCGGAACAGCAACGCAATTATTTGTAGACCAACAGAAAACAGCTGTTTAAGTTTTTTATTATAAATTACAATGAATAAATTAAGAATTACAATGGCGGAAAAAGGTTTGATGATACAAAGTTTGATCGGAGACCTGTTTAAGTTTGTTTTCGATACGAAATGCGTAGTTGTCAACAGGTTTTGAAGATCATAAGTACGTACAATATTTATCTTTGGGAAATTACATTAGAGCAATCTTCCTCAAATTCTACGTCATTACGTGCCTTGACATACTCCATATCTATCGATATATCGTGTATTGTTTCCAAAACAAGCAATTTCCTTACAGGAAATCCAATTGAGTCGATAATTACGTTTCAGAATAAATTAACTCTATTATGCATTACAATTCTTTGTTAGAAAAAGTTAATCAGTAGTATAATGATTCTTTCAGTTTTAATAAAGAAACTCTATGTTATGTTACTATTCGGGATTTGTTTTTGATACTGACTACGGCGAACTGTCGCTGTATGTGTTTCTTGTTGGTCTTAATTAGCTATCAAATGTTAATTAGTAGGTACCTAGTGTAGTGCAGTTAATGGCTGGATGTAAATTGGCTTTTACTTTAGAAGGCTTTTTTAAATTGAATTGATTATCGCCTTTCTCTTACTTCTTTGTAAAGCTAAAGTATTTTGTTCATTTATGATTTCATGTGTCCAATTGACTACCTTACTAACTATACTTACAATCAAATAATTTTCTGGTTACAAGGTATAACAATAATGTATGCAATGCATGTTTTTTTATACGGTATCTGGCTAAGTACAAAAGAAAATAATATTATGATTGTGATACAGTTTTTATTGCTGACAATGTCACGAACAATGCAGTCGCAAGCAGTCCAACCTTGTTGCTTTTTCTTTTTACTTATTTTTATTTTACGACTTTGTTGTATACATATATATTTTGTACAAAAATAGAATCTTACTAGTCGACGCTAAGTAGAAAACATCATGAAAACTTATTTATTTTTTGTATATGAATAAAGTTCATCATCATATATCATTTATTTGCATACCATAATGTGAATTGAGTTGTTAAAATAGGCTTAAAGCTAAGATACAGTTATGGACCCTGTAAGGGCGCAGCAACATAAGTGTGAGTAAATAATTAAAAGTAAAAATATTAAAGTAAAATAAAATAAATAATAGCATTTAGAACATTCATAATTCTTAATTAAATTAAATGTATTTAGATTATAATAATTATACAATACTAGAGTTTAGAATAGAGTCAAATTTAAATTGAACTAAATATTTATTTATTTTATATGCGTGAATGTAATTGGCAAATGTAGAAGTAATCTCAATTAAATATTTAAATTCCATTGCTATTCCAGTCACAGTTTATTATTCATGTATTCATTTATATTATAGTAGCTTTTGTTTATAAGAAATAGCTTTAATTTATTACTAAACATATTATATTTATTTATATTCTTAAGATGTTCGGGTAGTTTATTATATATTTTATTGACATTACATATTAAAGTCTCGTTATTTAAAAAAAAAAGATAGTATAAGTCACTTAGAAATCAATAATATTTTGATAAACAGTACTACATATCAGTAAGCCGCAGAAAAGACTCAAACTGTAAGAACATCAGTCAAAGTAATAACCTATTTCAAAACACAGATGTGCCCATACAAATTACAATTAATGCAATAGAAGCCAGTTATTAATCGACCCACTTTAAATACGACATACGTAGTAAGATCACGTTACATAATCTATGTGAAAGAATCACATGCAATAACAAAAATCAGCTGTGCATTATAAAAACTGGTTCAGTATTTACGCCATAGTAATTATAATGTGTGTAATTGGCATTAAAGGTGTATGGGATGAAGTGAGCGGAGTTATTGCGTTTGATAAAGTAACCGAAGATTGTATGACGTACCTAAATGTTTAATAAATATTTACTAATCAGACCGATGAAACAGACATAATGCATTTTGTGTAACAACATGATACTGAAAGTGAAATTCACTCAGTTAAGACTGATATAATATTCGAACGGTGCACCTTATTGCAAACTTTTCATTTCTATATGTAAAAAATTTAATTCAAAATTTATTCTATTACGGGGACGAACTTATCGCTCTGTAGACCCAACTCTGTAGACTGCTATTGAGAAAGTTTACATATACTCTCTGCTATTGTTTGCTGTGCTTGCTAGCTATTTTCGAAAAAGCGACTTCAATTCATCAACATTCTCCTGCCCTTGGGCACACGCTGCCCCAATCCACATCTATTTCTTTCACACATATTAATAATACATTAGCCGTCGTTTAAGAGTTCACCTCCTTCGTAGCCATCTCATATTCATATCTTTATTTGCATTACATAATGTTTAGTGGTACAATTACGGACTCTGTAGGGCACAGCAAAACAAAAAAGAATTGGGAAATAAAAATAATAATTATAATTTTTTTTAACGTCATAACATTTATTATATTGAGATCAGTTATATTAAGTTGTACATAATAATATTAATAATTTGTTAAGGTCAATTAAACCTAATATCATATTATAATATTTGTCTATTTATGTATGAATGTATCTATATGAATAACTGTGTAGTGTGTGTGTGTGTGTGTGTGTGTTAAATTATATTTTTCGCCATATATGTATTCGTTTCTTGTGTAGTATGCTTTTTTATTATCATTATTTTTTGTTTTTTTTTTTTTTTTAAACTTTGCCCCACACTAGGAATTTCTCCTGTATCCTGTAATTAATATTTGATTGAGTTTATTTATAAATGTCGTATCACTGGTCATGCCATGGCATGGTCATATTGATTACTATAATATACATTACTATATTATAGGTCAATGTAGTGTTCAATAATATTTGTGTAAAGTACTTACCTAGTACATAGGTATATCTTCTGATAACAAATCATACTTTTCCACTTGCATCATGTGAATTGTGATACATATCCGAGATGCTCTATGCTCGTCATAAGATTTTATTGACGACTAAAATCAAAGTCTCAATTTGATAAGAGGAAAATAAATGGATGATTGAATATTAATAGTATGCTATCTTAATGCCAGTATCAATAGTAATAAGCAAGATGAGAGTGTAATATAGTCGTTTTGTGGTCAAGCCACTAATTATATACTTTTTTATTATATATTTTTTTTTGTTTTTTAATGTCATCATCTACACGTACACGTTATCGGATTTTGTTATTCGTTATACCATTGAGCACTGTTATAAAAGTGAAAAACTGTAATCTACAGTGTCGTAAAGGCAAATACTTTTCGTAATTAAATCTTATGTAATTGTAAGACAGAAATTTGTAATTATTAATAGAAATGCGTGATAGGTAAACTAGGTTATATCATAGAACACCTGCCAGTAAAAACCGAAGTATATTTTTTCCCATTCATATTTTCATCATAAGTAGCAATAATAAGGTATCATATCTATATAGGTCTATCTTCTACCGCGGTCAATCTTTAAAACATAAACAATGATTTACCCGCCATTAGAACTCGCTCCATAAAATCAAAAAAAAAAAACTAAGAACGGATAAATAATAAAAACGCAAGTCGTGTGAATGCTTTCGTGCGTCATTGGTGTCCTTGTAATCGTAATAGTGGATAACTTGGCATGTTGTTGGTTCATTTTTTTTATTTTTTATTCGTAGATATATATAGTATAGAAACAGCAAAGGATGTGATGGAAGAAGAAACGAATTCTTAAATTAATGAAGGTTTTGGAACAACCAAGAATAATTTAGGACCAGAAATTGTTAGTGGTTTTAGGTTTTGCATAAACCAAGTAAAAGGTGAACGAGGCAAAACGCTTTAGCTGGTCAACGCTTAGGTGGCCATGTTTCTCCCAAAACACATGAAGATATAATCAAATTCAATAACACTTTTTCTTACAAACAGCTCTAAAAATGAAATCAAATGAATGATTTTCATTTATAGAAATTACAAATTATTACACTATCTGGAAAAGTGTATTAACTTTTTTAACACTCTAGTCACGAATTCAGAACTTCAAAAAGAACGTAAAGCAAAAATTTAAATTAAATACACATAAGTTTCTGAACATTGAGCCAGGTGTAAGAAACTCATTATTATTTTAATATTCTCTATGCCAATCGAGTTTTGATCATATCCACAAAAATCGTTGTTTGAATACAAAATTTAATGCTTTTGCCAAACTAGAAAAATAAAGTTTTGTAAAGCCTTATTATTTCAATTAGTTCGGTTAATTTTACGCTAATAGCCAATTTTTAGGGTTTCGTACCTCAGAAGGAAAAAACGGAACCCTTAGAGGATCACTTCGTTGTCCGTCCGTGTCTCAGTTTGTCAAGACCCTATTTCTCAGGAACTCGTAGAGGTATCATGTTGAAATTAAAATCAAATACTCAGATCTGCAACTCCTTGGAGCTGTGTAAAAATCGAGCTTCTAAATGAATGCAATCAAAAGATACGGCCGTTTACGCCGCATATTTTGACACTCGCAAAGAAATCAAAACCTAAAACCGGGAACTTCCCGTTGACCTAGAATCATGAAATTTGGCAAGAAGTAAAGTCTCGCAGCACAAGTAAAGGAAAAAGTCCGAATACCGTTAATCTGTATTCAAAAAAATCTTTGCTATTACAAACTTACATTTGCAGTTGGAGAATTGACTCATGTTGAGTTCGTTTTCAGGATAAATTCATCTGAACTACGGAAACCTTCTTTGTGCGTAGTCCGACAGTCACTTGACCGGTTTTTTCAAACATGTCGCTGTTTGTTAATCTTTTATAACTGAACTGATGACCAAACGATTTCCTTCAATGTATATTATTATTGTTACTTCTTTTTATCGGAAACACAAAATAGTTTCCTTGAATATTTCAGTGATTTAGTATTTAGCAAATATTCGTTAACTATCCAATTACTGCATGACTCAATTAGAAATCGATCTGATCACATTGTTTAAACACATGAATGTGATCCTTACCAACATTAGCATTCATTAATTTGATGATTAGTTAAATGGTGATGATCATTTCAAGTAAATGAGATAATAACAAATTCAAAATTTTGAAAAACAATATTTAGTTCGTTTATGAGTCCAAATATCTACGTGGCATTGTAACAGACGTCGGGCGCGTAACTTGGCAAGAGTCATAAGAGTTGTTTTTTCTTCTTTAATAACGTTATTCCAAACAGAAAGGATAAATTATGGCTATTGACATGGTTTCATGTTTTTCTTGCACTAAGTGTACATGCGCGAACTTGCTCCCACTACGCCAAAACCTTGCCAAGTTACGAGCCAGTGACTGGAACTCGAACAATTCCCTCAGCTTCCTCCACTGCCCGAAATTGTCCTCACAAATTTAGTTAGCCTTTATTTAGACAGAATTTTTAAATAATACCATCAACCTACACTATTGTTTTTTTTAATGTCTCATTTGGTTCCCACTGTGTAATTTTACCTTTACCGGTAAGTGTAACTGATACCGTCAAAAGGAAGTGTGTTAACCGCATCCTGGTAGTTATGGCTTCAATATCTTTACTAACTACTTTTTAACCAGTGTATAAACAATTATATTGCAAATAAAACATAACACTATTACATGCCATTCATTTAAACATTGCATCTTGTTGTTAAACATTCGATCAATACCCAAAATATTTTAATTATGTTTTAATTTGTTTATTTATTTTAAAATACTTGACTTGTTTCGTAGCTTGACGTCTGATGTTTCAAGAATATCGCTTACATCTACTGATTTATCTAAACCTTAAGTCCCAAAAGGTTCTTCAACAAATCTCGCAAAGTCAACTATACAATTATAAACAACTAACGCTATCATCTATTCTTACACTATCATCGGGAATATCATTAAAACCTTTGTGACATACAACATTACTACCAACTTAACAACAAACAAATATCCACTAAATACTTACCAACCAAAATAATCACAATCGCAATAAATTTTAATTGTGCACCACCACCAACATCAATAGCGAATGTTTATAATGTAAACCAGTAAACAAGCTCATGCCATTAAATTGGGGGAACTATATTTTCTATCACCAAAGTTTATATTTGTCATCAAGTTGTATCACCTAATAAATAGATCTATCGCCACGAAATATTTTCGTTCTCAGATAAACAAAAATTGTTCCCAGGTTGATATCTCAGGATTTTAGGTGATTTATTGTGGAACTGATTTTGCATTGTTTGGTGACTACATTTTGGTGACAGATCTACTATTTGGAGGACAAACCCTATTATTTAAGAAACACAAAACTAATTAAATTGGTAATAGCTTAAATGATACCCGAGACAAATTACCAGGAGAAACTGGATGCAATCTGGACTTTAGGGCACCCCGACTCGGACAGGTTAGGTTAGAAGGGGATGGCGGGGTCGAGAGACCCCGCCATCCCCTTCGTGGTTATTTTTTTATAAACCACCCAGAAGTAGGAGCCCCGCGAAGCGGGGCTCCGTCGACCAAGCCCTACCGTCGACATAAATTATGTATATCAATCGATCCGTGGTGAATAAGAAAACTACTACTATTGGTGATCTCTTTAAATTAGTTTGCTTAAATACTTATTAGGACACACCTATTATAATACATACAAAAACATTTATTTGGTACTAGACCTTATATCTCAGGATTTTAGGTGATTTATTGTGGAACTGATTTTGCATTGTTTGGTGACTACATTTTGGTGACAGATCTACTATTTGGAGGACAAACCCTATTATTTAAGAAACACAAAACTAATTAAATTGGTAATAGCTTAAATGATACCCTTAAATTGGTCAAATCAATTGTGAACGGACATTTTTTTTATTGAACAATATCTCTTTTTGAAGGTGTCCATTTGTTTTTACCGCGTTAATCTGGTCTGAAGTGTATTCAGGAAATTTATTGGAAGGTTGACATAGTTTCAAGTAAACGTGTCTTTAATTTTCCCATTCCGTACCTACGTTTTGGAACAATGCAATAGTAATATCTCGATTTCAGAGTTCTTGTGCTCGCCAAAGTTATTTTGAAATATCACTGCGTCCACCGCATGAAATTTTAGTTATCACTTAATTCAAATCTGTCTGCAATTCTTAAGGTTGGTGAATATTATTGCTCCAATTAACATGTTGATAACAGATAATATAACGATTTAAATTAATATTTAAGCTCAATAAAGTAATTAATGAGTCTGATTACAACATTGACTCAAAATTGATTTGTATGTGACCTTTTTATGACTTAAAGATCGTTTAATTCATAATTCGTTATGTACTAGTTGATCTTCAAAAGAATCTATGAAACCATACTGTCCTCGATGACCAGTAAACGAGTAGAAAATAGCTTGATCGCCGGAGATGTGTAGCTTTTTTATAAGTTATTCATATGCGAGGCCGATGCGTCGTGCATTGTTGATCACTCCTTTCCTATGGGATACCGGGACTGGTTGCATAAGATCACAAGTTTGATTAATTTCATAATCAGCCTATAACGTTCCCGCTGCTGGGACACAGGCCTCCTCGCTGTGAGAGGGAGTGGGCCGTAAGCCACCATGCGGGCCCAGTGCGGGTTGGTGGATGTCGCATGTCTTCGAAATTTTTGGTTCTAGGACATGCCGGTTTCCTCACGATGTTTTCCTTCACCGTTTTGAAAGCAGTGGCGATAAAATAGTTTACACAAAGTAAAGTGCCTGCTTGGGATCGAACCACTGCTCTCACCTAATGGTGAGAGCAGTGATGGCCCAGTGGCCACCACTGCTCCTGCCACTGGGTCACCTCTGCTCTCTTGTTTGATTTAAATGACAAAAAAGAGACCAAGATAATATGTTTTGTAGTGAAATGCAGCATGGCTTGTAATGTGTTGTGGTTGGTTTATAAAATTAATATAATTATTTGTAACCTTTCAAATTCTTGTTTTAAAATAGAATAGTAGAGGTTTTTAAAGATACAGGGGCCGTACCATGACGTGTTAACACCATCATGATTCCGTTGCGAAAAAGAGATAATGCTATCGGTCATGTATAGCTCCGTCTCTCTTTCACGCTGGAACAATGATGGAATTAAAACGTCATAGTACGGCCCCAGAATATAATATTGAAGCAATTGTTTTAAAATGAAAATCACATTTAAAGTATACGGAAATCGGAACATTCATGAAACGTACACAAACAGACCTTAACAAACCAATAAAACTTTTCTAGGTAGTCATCATCATAACTAGCTATGATAATAATTATGATGCAAACATATCCAAAAGGTACCATAGTTTTAAGACATGTTTGTCTCGACTTTATTTCCAAACAACGAAGTAAGTGCCAAAAAGATATGACATCTGTAAAGTATTTTTTTTCACAAAAAATAATACTGTTTGCTCAAGAACTCAAAAGGCAAGCACTTATGTAATTTGACGGGAAAATTTCAAAACGGTCTTAAGTGGCCTTGGCTTACCTTTAGAAGATGGCGACCGAGTAACGAAAATATTATATTATTATTGAATTATGGATAGAAAATATGAACGATCTTTTTTTTTCGAATATTTTTTTTTTTTTTTTCTTGGACAGAATCTAAAATATCAAAAGAAAATCTAAAACAACTTAGAGCGGACATAATATTTATTGAATTATCATAAATACGAATGAAATACTTTTGCATAATTCCTACTTTTATTCCGAAGCACTTTATTCGAAATTCTTTCAGTGATCCAATTATACTAAAAGTCGTGAGTAAGCTATTTTATTAAATTATTATTATTGTTTGTCTTCTTATTTATTTCAATGTTTGGTAGCATTCGTTATAGCCATTATACCTGTGGAGCAAAAGTAACAGCATTGCTCAAATATATTAATTGAATTAGAAAGGCTTTAATTATTTCAGTTATACTAAAAATTCCTTTAATGATAAATAATCATTTACCAGAATATTATTAAACTATGTAAAACCATTTGATTGGCTAAACTTTCTTTTTAACAGTCCATTATTAAATACATAATATTTCGTCCAAGTTACAAAATACTATGTAGATGCATTCGTTTGTATACAAAATATAGGTTGCACTTAACTATAAAACAGATAAATCTATCATCGCTGCTCCTCATTGGACCACAGCTTAATAAAACCAAACCAACAATTAAAATTACTCATCCCAAACCAATTAATTGTCATTCAATAAGCGATGAATGCATATACACAGTTCTGTTTCGTAGCGCACTTCCTTCTTCGCGACTTGAATCTCACAGAAAAGACCTTGTCTGTGGCATTGGGTTCTAACAAGTAATAACAGTGTACATAACAATCAAACAAAGGAGCCTTCAATATATTTGCAGTCGGATGTCTTTCAAATGTATGCGGAAAATTAGTGATGTTATGTTACTTATGTTACGGTTACCGTACACGTACGGGTACTGTAAAGATACGTTATTTACGTACACATAAACAAAATGTTAGATTTTCTTTGTGTAGGTACGTAATGAACGTATCTTTGTTTAAAACATAACTATTGAGCGTGAGATCTCCAGGGGACTAAACAAAGGTGTGTCTATTACAATATTAAGTACAGTACGACCACAGAGTATGCACCTGCTCCCAGTAGTTTAATGATTATGACATTGACAGTTTTGAACTTGATTTTATCAATTTTAATAAACTGAGACGAATTATGTCTAGAAATTCAGTAGTCGCTAAAATTATTCCTAAAACTTCTATTGTTGGAATTAAACTTTATGTTGTGATAGCAACAGACCTTTCTCCGCTTAATAATTGCAACTGGAAAATCCTCGACATAATTATAATGATGCTCTACCTAAAAGTAAATTTAACCTGCAACTCCTTATAATAAAAATAATGGCTTACAATAATAATTATAAATGATTAAATACAACTGACATTTCAGCTGGGAGTTCGCTAAAATAAAACGAACTAAATACTAACCTTGGCAACAAAACCGGGTTGAAGGTAAGTCAAGTCAAAGTGATAGTTGAAAGTATTTGCCTTGAAGATAAATAGTTGTTACAGATGAATGGCAATGGTAATATTAGCCGGAGGTATGGTGTTATGTACGTATTGTACACAGTTGGTAAAAAAAAATTGACGTTTTTATTTGGTATTCGTGTGTTGAACTTGAAAACTGAAACCATTGGTTTTCGTGGCTATTCGTCAATTGATTAGTAGGTATAGGTTGAATACAAAAGTATATCTGCGAATTTCTGCTGTCTTTACCAAAAAATCGGTAAATTGACAACGTTTGCGGATTTCCGTTACATCGCAGTTTTAATATTATTTAGTCAAAGCAGATTTGCCAAAAGATTTCAGGGGTCGTAAAAAACTGTAAAGGTTCTTAAAACATCTAATACTCAATCATCCGAACCAGCTCTCTTCGCAACAAAATATTCTATGATGTATGCTTAACCTAGCTTAATATAGCTCGGAGAATAATACAGAACAGTTATCATCTTTCACCCAAAAACACAATTCTACAAAACTTTACAATCACGTGTCACATTTCTGGAACATCGCGGAAGTGAACCAGACCCTAAAATAAAATGCGATACCATGAACAATTTCATAACAGTTGATAAAAAACTGTATGTAACTGTGAATTATTATCACTTCCCTCGCTGTTCCATACGATAGGAAAAAACATGTGACATTCATAATAATAATAAAGGATTATTATTATTATTCTTCTTTATGTTTACGTATCTCGGGACCATGTAGTCCCGGTCCTTTGGAAGGCGTACAAGGGGCCGAAGCCAACTTGCAGAGGCCTCTTAGACAATTTTAAATGGAATGAGGCACCAACCGACGATTATCCCTGTATGCTCTATGCAAGTGCACCCAAGGACAACCTCCGGTTGGTGCAGGACTATTGCAGAACATGGGAACAAAACATATTGAGCTATGGGTTTGGGTGGCTATAGTGTATTGGTTACCTAGAACTATGGAAGGACTATGGCCCCTGCCTGATCAATGTTTTATTATACACGGAAAAAATGGCAGGGGGTGACTTGCACACTCAATAATGGGCCCCCGGAAACTGTCGCTAGCACTTAGTGACGTAGCGACAAGGGAGCAACATATCCTGAGGTGCTTGAGGTGTGGTGAGGTATTCCACGACTATCAGGACAATCCCAGAGCCCGGAAGGTGGTCAAGATCCCTACCATTATGAAATTCGATAGATAGATAGCCTGGGACCTGGAGAAGAATATATAATACTTTTCGTACATGATATTCATATTAAAACGTATGAAATATACACAGACGTGCCACAGATAGTCTATACATTTTCTATACAAATAAATAAAATCGAAGTGTCTATTTGTAATGTTAAAATAACAGCTTTTAACTAAATGCATATGAAAGTATATACGGTACCTACTTATAAAAAAACACAATTTTTAAAATTTTTGTTTGTCTGTCTGTTCCGGCTAATATCCGAAACGGCTGGACCGATTTTGACGGGATTTTCCCTGGCAGATAGCTGATGTAATAAGGAGTAACAAATTTCTTACAATAACTCGTGTGAAGCTGCAGGCAGCAGCTATTGTTAATAAAAATGTTACTAAAACGATAAAGTGTTGCTCCATGTATTTGCGTCATTGGTTCGCAACAGTTTTAAACGAGTTTCTGCTAAACTTGTTTCATTAAATTTTGCGTTATATATAGCCAAAGAACTGTAGTAGATTAGCTTTAATCGCTGAATTTAGAAAGGATAGAAAAGAAAACGGGTTTATCCTATTTCTTTTATGTATTAAAATTTCTTCTTCATTGGATTATGTTTAAAGTTTTAATTGTGTTAGAAAGTCTTATCTATTTAATCTCGTGTCAACTTATATAATAGGCTTTGTAGAGTTTATCAACTTAGGTGATGTGTTTACAGCAGATCTGCTGATTATGGACTCAGCTCTTCGGAAACTGAAGGTTAGTTTTTGTATTCCTGAATATCTCCAACCTAAGTGCATGGGGAGAATGATTCACTAGAGTTAGTGCACGATCAGATTCTATGAAAAAAATTGTTTCTATTTTTGTGCCCTATATCCTTTGCAACATTGCAACTGTTCTGTATATTCAATCACAAGGCTTTCGAGCACAATAATAAAAAAAAAATAAGATTGCATTAATTCCTTCCCATAATAATAGTGTCTCCGTAAGCCACGACGACGCGACGGGCTGGTTATTTGAGTATATTTTTTTAACCACAAAAAAAACAACTGCGAAATGGGCATGATAATAAATATTTATAGGTATATGAACCACGTGCCGTAAATTAATAAGACTAAAATTAACATACCACATTATAAAATGACAAAGAAATGGAGAGTAATTCCTCACCGCTGACTCATGCAGATATTCTACAAGACAGTGACTTTTGTTTATTAACTTATTGCAATCCTGCTCATCTCTACTGAACGTCATAATAGATTGTAACAATGATTGTCGTGTCTTCTTATTTTGCTTACCAGTTGTTTTTTCCTCATGTTATATGACTAAAGATCGGATTACCTTCTGTAATGGTACAGGTAATTTGCTTTAGAATACCACCTGTTTGTCAAGGAGCATTTGTATGGCGTCTGCACTTGAAGGCCCCAGTGTGGTACTTTTAAATTCCTTGGTTCATTTCTAATGTATATTATACCTGACATTTCCTTTGCATTTTTCAAAACTGACCTTTTATCATTCCGATTATTTAAACGTCTTTTGTTATGCGCACAGCAAAAGAGTGGAACTCTCTACCTGCGTCTGTGTTTCCGAACGCATACAACCCTAATCTCTTCAAAGTGAACAGGCTTCTTCTCGCTAAGCTTACTCCATCGTCGTCCCTGTCTCTGTCAGCACTGACCTAGACTAGAGTCAGGAGCAAACCCATTTTAAATAAACTGTACACAGCTTTTGTGTCTCTTCTCTTGTTTATATGTTTGCTAACTATTAAATGCGTGGTACCAACTTAGCCACCTATATTATAAATGAAACTTCGACCTATTAAAAGATATCAAGAGCTTCCTAGCTTCTTACAAATTACACATTCCAAATAGCTATTTGCTAGACTACAAGAACTTGTTATGGCAATAAGATGAGATGGTTGGTTCGCCGAAAAATGCGATTAGCCCAATAGTTATTCCTGTAGTCCGGGAGCTACGTAACATTTAAAATACGTTATTATAGGTAAACTCGCGTGATGACACAGTCATCCGGGGTGACTCACGCGTCGGGCGTTTGTTCCCGAAATAGTCCGTCTGTCTGTGCTTTGCTATATCCAGAACTGGGGTTTATTACGATTTTATGACTAATTAGCTTCTTTTTGTGATACTAACCACGTGCTTGTGATTTATTGATTAGTTTTCTGTGATGTTTGAAAAATAAATTGTTATTTAGAAGAAAAAATCGGGGGTTTATTATGGAATCTAAATTTAATACGGCACACATTTGGATATACTGACCTATTTCAGACAAAAAATACTTCATAAAACAAGGCCTATAGAAACTTCATCGATTTTCAAAAGGGCAAATGTCGACAAGACCTATTAGAAATGAGTTAAAATCTTACAAACAACATAATTATTCTGCAGTGAATAAATATAATGAATTAAGAGTGCAACTGGATATTCCAGTTTTACAGTCATAAGTTTTCCAAGGTATGTAAAACGGATCTGATAAAAAAAAACCGGCTTTCGCGTCATTGGGGGAAATACAGAAAATTATACGAGTACGCTTTTAATATGGTCAGTATTTAATTATTTACACTGAATTAATTGCTAATTCAATTAATCTTTGAATTATTTTCATGATCTATTTCTTGAAATGAACAAAGACGTGACCATTATGTACTTTTATAATAATTACTGCATACCTATCTTTAAGGCGTCCATTAAATGTCCGGCAAAGAATAGTCTAGTGAGTTTTGTTGAGCAACTATGGTAAGCTGAGCTAAACATAAGTGGAATAGTCATGAATAGTCGTCATAAAAACAAACTACGATCAACAATCATCTATTCAGTCAATCTTTTCGTTGATTGCAAAGGCATATTATACTTATACTACAGTCGAGCCGGCGGTCTTGACACCTGTCAGTTTCGTATACGTGTTTTGCGAATTTAATCTTTATTAGTTACTAGAATTGTCGCACTGACAGGTCAGGAACGCATTCTCTCGACGACGGCCCGGGCTATAGTTAACGAGACACAACACAAGCGATAAAATAAAACTATTCCTAACATGAATCAAACATAAAATGTCTAACAATAAGGATCTTCAACAGACGGCAAGGACATTTCTATAGAAATGGCACCCATTTCTCGAGAAAAATATAAACCCAAGAATAAAATAATGCCCATAATAAATTATATTTCCAACTCTATATAATGCAGTTCAAGTTAGTAGAAGTTTACGGACGGATATAGGTATATTTCTTAAGTATCTACAATCGTATTGACACACTTGAACTTACTACTGATGCCGGTAAATACTCTTTCACCCTTTAAAACAGACACATAGATTGGAAAGTAAATTAATGATTACAAGATAATACTTCCCGGTTCCGTGCGTCTCTCATCCAGGTGTTTCCCGCAACCTCGATACTTCTAGAACTTCTAGAAAAATGACCTTTATAAAGGACATCAATAGTAATGCCAATAATAAGAACACACCATTATAACGTTTTATTCTCCCCTATTATCATAATACTAGACAAGCTATGAAACACTGACGCAAATGCACGTCAATGCTCATAGACATTACATAACGTGCAAGAGGGAAGTTGAGTGCATTGCCAACCTATTGAGCGTTCATGGACACGCAATAGATGCGTGCAAACTTTTTTAGATTCATATAATTTTCTTACACCTTTCGTCAATAATGCATTATTTTCGTAATTTTTATAATTGACAACAATGCGTAGGTTTCGTGTTGTTCTACGTAATTGACCTTCCTTAAGGACATCAGCGATGTGGTCAGAGTGCCAACATGTCTTTGTTTAAGGATATCCTCATCTGTCAATCTTTCTACAAAGAAAATAGTTTTCTTTTGTTTTGTTGTTGAAAAAAACTGCCTAATTATCCTTACGACAATAGTCAAATTCAGCCAGATATCAATCACTCCTTGCTTGCCTGTTTGACTGTTTCAGGGTAATTTTAAAAGAAGTCTACCTACCATTCTTATTTGATCTCCTACTTAGCATTGTTCATGTTCAACCCACAGGTATCAAGTGACTTACTAGCTACTGTTAGGTATATCACTTTCAAGGCTCACTGCTAGTCCAATTCTAACCTACAGCTCTTTATAATGCGCAGTACAGTTCCCACGATAAAGACTTAAGAATATAATCAACTTTATCTTAGGTAGTATTAAATATTTGTTCTTGTTATCGTGCTCGATGTTCTACATTGTCTGCTGCGTCTGACTGACATATTGTTATCTTATTAACCTACATTACCAAGACGGATTATGTGTTTGATAAAGAAAGAGGACGGATAGCTTGTCAACCTGTGATGATTGTAATCGTGATTTAATCCTGCTGATATAATTGATTGTCGTTTTTGTTTTTCCTATTTTGTCAACAACTATCGTCCGATTTATGTGAAATAAAAGATCGAAATCAGTACATGACTAAAGTTTCAATTCTTCAATATCGAAGTGAGTTAATCGTTTTAAAATGTTCGTTATGTTCAAATTCAAGAACTTGGTGATATCAATTCGCTTACACTAATATATATTTAATGTTCAGTTTGAACTGGTTTCACTATCATCATTAATCAATAATCAATGAAGTCAGTGGTGTAAGAATAATATAATATATAATATAATAATAATAATTTCGGCCAATGGCCTGATGGCCGAAAGCCTCGATCAACATCTTTCGAGGCTCTCGTTAGGCGGTTGGATGAAGGGCCTGATTCAGAAGGCAGTACTCCTCGATACGGCTCGTATCGTTCGGAGGTTCCTGTCTCTGGAGCCCTAACCACTGGTAGCTTGGACCCTGCTCCTTGCTCCTGATATTTTAAATGTTTTTTATAAAAATATTTAAAAATGTATGTAAGAAAATAAATAAACGGAATAATAATAATAATATGAGACAACATCCACACACAAGGTCTTCAGGTCCCGAACTAGGTAGAACCTGTACTACAGTAACCTGATGACTGATATACATACTTATATAATATACGAGTATATAGAATGATTACTAAACCTTAATGTTCAAATCCCTATGCTAGGTTTCATACTAGCTAAGTAATTAGGCAAAATGTTACAATACAGAGTTGCCATTCGCATTGAAACTCTTTCTTGAACGTTTGCGAAATATTCAAATGCCATGTTTTTGACGCAATCATAGGCGTTCTCGTTATTGGCGATGTAGTAAACGGTTAAAATAACCTGTTTAGCACTTGCATATAAAATAATAATAGCAAGTAAGTAAAACTTCTTTATAACATAAGCAGGCAAGCGACCCGACTCTACTGCGCATGGTTTCAAGGGCTTGACAAAACATCATTATTTCTTTATTAGGTATCCTATGTAAGATTAATGTTAATATTAGATTAATATACCTTCTGGGATACTTTTTCTAACTGATGGTGAAAACCGCACAAAAAATCAGTGGCGCAGTTTAGAAAAACAACGCAGTTACAGAAACAGTCACGAAAAGCGACTATAATTTATAATAAAGGTGTAGATTCGAATGGCTTGATTACCAAGAGTATCAGGTAGACATCCAATGCGCTGAAGTTGATAAAAGATATAGGCTAGATTTCTAAATTGTGTTGATAGACGGTTAACCACCTTCTATCATGAGAGAATATCAGCAAAATGTTGTAACTAAGAAATTATTAAAATTACCTACGATTTTTTCGTCCTACGTTACGATTAAAATGGGAAAAAATCTGTTTTTTTTTTCATAAAATGTATATTTATGACTTTAAAGAATGAAGTTTCCAAAGTTAGGTATATATATTTTATTACCGATACATAATACAGCACAGTTTACATGGCTAATCTTATCAACTCCATATACTTATAGCCTAAATTATCAGAGCGTAAATATAGAATAATGCTAGTTGCATATTGACACACATCTTACTGATAACATATGGATACAGGGGTTAACGACTTTTATCGATAAGTGACGTTGTACTATCGTGTGCTTGCACTTAGAGATCCTTGTGCGAAGGTAATAGTATGGTGTGAATGTACTTTATAAAAAACAATATGTTCAAACAATATTATTTATATTACATTTCATCATCACTATTTGATTGTCATTGGCAGTTTTGTTCTACCTACCGCTAAGCATAGGCCTCCGCCCTTATGCGCCATGCTTCCCTGGTAGGTGCGAATCTCATCCAGGTCTTCCCCGCGAGCTTCTGTAGGTCGTCCATCCATTTCATTTACATATAAGTACATGTTTAGGAAACGTCAATAGGTTTGAAGTTGAATCTACAATTTATTTAGTTAAAACGTAAAGAATTAATAACTTTCTCTTTTTTATCGATTTCAAAACAGTTCATACTCGTATGTATGGTATGTCCATTTCACGTCTATAAAAAAATACTGTTTCAGTGTTATATTTTAGTAATAGGTAGGTACCTACGTACTATTGAGAAAATAAATTAATTGTTTGTCTAAATTGAAGTATTCAGGTCTAATTAAAAATAAAGATTAGAATAAATAAATGTGCTACCGTACAAAATAATTATGACGTAAAATTCCTGACAAAATAACAAAATATTTACTAAAATAACATTTAAAACAGTTGTTTTACTCTTACTTGTTATTTTTATGCATTGAGGTCATTCAACTCACTGCCTATTGCTCTTCTTTGATAGTGTTTCCTTGATTTGGATTGCGACTGTAAAAAAAATATGAATACGCATATACGCGGCATTACCGTGATTGTTTTATTTAAGAAAAGGCTCAGACATCATAATTTACTTTGTGTAGGACATAGTTTTATAATTAAAATAAATTAAATATTGTCTCTTGTCTTGTCACAGTTTACTGTTTATTAATATCTGGTACAGTGACTTGTAAAACTATAACATCGTACTTACCAAACGAGTACCTAATGGTTTTGATTTTTACGTCAGTAATAATAAATTGAAGACAGATTGGAAAAAGCATGGAATGCTTGATAATCTTAATTAACCAAAGAAATGAGCGCAGGACTGAGTGATTATTTTTCACTAAAATAATTACATCCTAAAATAACAACAATTAAAAACTATTGAAGCGCTAAACAACTTGAACTGTGTATTTTATTCAGGGTGGCAGGTACATCGACGCTCAACATGGTCATCATGGATTCAGTACATGGTTCTGAAACCCGTGCGAAAAAAAAATCGTCTGTTATAAAAAAAAAAATTGCTCTTCCATACATTTTGACACTTTTCTGTGAAACCGCAGATATTTTGTTTGATAACCGTCGTTTTTTTTACGCTGTGTTCTAGAATCATGTGCCGATTTCATGGTTTCAGATTGCGCGTCGACACCTTTTTTTTTTTGTTTGTTGAAAATCATCTAATAACTTCTCCCGCTCTGGGCGGAGCGGGAGGGCGTGTCAGACTCTTACTGACTAAAACCCACCCGTGTTCCTTCAGTTGCCTGTGCCAGGGGCCACGGTAACCCTTTCAGACTTTCCCGCAACCCTGGCAGGCATCGCCCCTAGCAGACCCCGTCATTGGTGCTGACACCTCTTTGAGGCGCGCGTGGAACACAACGTACCGTCGTCGACCCGGGCCTGGTCCTAATCGGACGGCGAGCTGCGTCGATGTACCTACCTGTCATCCTGTTTTATACAGGGCCGCAATGTTATCATAATCGCATCTAATTGATTACGAACCGATTTTGTTTGATTGAAATAGCAATAAAACGTTGGTTTCGACTTGATTTAATAATTTTCCGCGAGAGTTGCGACGTTGCTAGGGTAAGGTTTAATTTGTAAAAATAAATATCTTTTTTGGGTCCTATTAGTGGATCGATAACATAACATAACATCACGCCTGTAATGCAAGAAGGGGTAGGCAGAGGTCCACCTATAGTAGACCCACATTTTGCCAGTAATGTGTAGGTCTCATGTAATAGGGGGCGAGCCTATTGTCATTCAAAGATACCACAGGAAATATTTCTTAAAATAGGAAAAACTCTTTTGTAAGGAACTACAAACTATCGGGCTAACTTGGCTAACTTTATAGAAAAAATGTTTCCATCAAAAACGAGAATCATTAAGGCTCTCCCGCAAACAGGCGCGACCCGACTCTAGAAGAATAATTTCTATGAAAACATCATAGAAATTGTTCTACAAGAGTCACGTCGCGCTGTCGCATAACGCCTGTCTGGGGGAGCTTTAATATACTTGTTTAGAATATCCATTACAGCTTGATGCAGACGTCCTGTCTAAGGTGACAAAAAAAAACTTTGAATGTCAAATATTTTAATAGAAACGACCATTCGAGAACTTGTGTCAATGCACTCTGATGACGCCAATGACTCTCAGTGACGTCAATGATGTAATAACGGCTTTTTTTTTGTTATTTTCTCACGAACCTTTTTTGAGCATGCTGTCTTTATTCTTTTATTGGGACAAAATAATTGCATTAGAGGCTTTTTAAATGTTAAGTTTAAAAGAACTGTGACAATTATTATGTATCTAATGTAGTAGATTAATTAGGTAAAGGAAAACAAAGGATAAAACTCGTAAATGAATAGAACAAATAAGACTGATTGTACCGCAGTGCTGTGGATTAAGGCCTGCTTTAGGTGATAATGAAAATTATAATTAGCTTAACGTAATATTTAGACAAAAAATGCCTGATAACGCTAATCTTGCCAATTTGAATACTGATTAATTCAGTACAGTATTTGAAACAGTCGTGGGACGTGGACGCTGCAGCGCTGTTAAAGAGAATGTTAAGTGAACTTCTTTGAAAACACAGCCTTAAATTAATAATAAGAACGTATTTTTCTGTGCCTTTCTTTTAGTCTGTTTGCACATACCTACAGTTTTTTTATAAAAAACATTGTCCATCTTCTGGGGCAGTCGGTTAGAAATCAAATTCGATGCAGAAGTGTAAGTACACGTCGCACCATATTTACTAACTCACATTCACATCCAAATTGTTGAATGAAAATCTCAGGAAGCGCCGTACTATTGTTTCAAGTTTCCTGAAAAAACCACGTGGTATCAACAAGCGAAGTAAACTAAACTAAGAAGGAAGCATAAAACGTTAACATAGTGGCTCGAGATACTTTTACAATCGCTGTCAGTTCACTGAGATTGTGACAATTGGTTGGACGTTTGAGTTAGATTATTCGTAACAAGAATAACATTCTAGATTTATTCATTATTCTTCTTCAAGAGTATTCTCTAAATATCTTCAGGTTAAAATTGTTGTGCTCTAAAATCAAATTATATTTTTTGTAATAAATATTATATTTTTCTATCCCGCAATAAAAACATTATCCCGGTTAATCCTGTCTTACAAACTGCGGTTGTTCCCGTCGAAGGTGAAGTGGCCTAAGTCAAAATTGTGATTAAAATGCACCGGCACGCTTATCACACGACGTGTTCAGACGAAGAAGACGATTGTTTTTACGATGTCAGAAATTATAGGCGACTAAGACGGGAATCAAAAACTGTTATTCTTAGTCATTCGGTAAGTTTCTTGAGCTTTATTTTTTAAACTTAGTAAGGTAATTAATTCCACACGTGTAAGCAATAAATATATATCAGAAATACATTTAGGAATATTAATTCTGCTTTTTATGTGCATTGACAATGTTTTGCATAGTAGGTAATTTTATTCTAGAGTTGGTAATTTATGTTGTGTATCTAATTTTATAAATGATAAGTAAAGTTCCAAGAGCAATGTAAACCATTATAATAAATTGTTAACACACACATTATTTACAAACATGAACATAGACTATTAATAAATAAGAATAGAATACTCTTTATTATCTACACCATAATATACATTACAGATTATAAATGTATACCTTTAAATAATTATCAATTATTTAGTCCTAATTCTAATATGATTGGCGAGATAACATACTACATCAGTAGCAACGGCTTTCATTTTGATAGTTCAACAACATTCATTGCGTTGTTTATGTTACTAAGCAGACAAATTTTCTAACATATGAAGCAATGGACTGGCAATAAACTTCAAAATGATTCAGATTCAGATTGATAATGTGTTACGCTGGTATAAGTAAACAATTTTTTTTTACATTCCTTTTGCATTTTGCCTCATAAGAAATTTCACATAACAAGAATCAATAAATTAACGGTTATAAAAGCCAATCGCAAATAAATTCAAATTAATGGATGGCTAGAGAAAAACAAGACGGACAAAAAACAAACGAATGAATATCAATAATATTAGATAATGTTAATCTTGGACACTAAAATTTAACGAATAACAGACTTTCGGTAAACAAGAATGGTCTATCAATAAATAGATAATACCAATCAATTACTTTCCCAATTCAAGGCAAAGGCGTCCTCTCATACAGTGAAGGCACAAGCATTGATCACCAGACTTGCTCCAGACGGGTTGGCGAATTCAAACTAGTACGATAGATGCTTAACTTATAGACGATTTTCCTTCACCGATATCAGGACCAATATAAGAAATATAATAAGAACTCAAACTTGTGGATAGGTGAACAATAGTGAACTTGACGTATTGGCTAATGGAAATTATTACAAATGGAAAAATGATCAAAATAAAGAAGGCGAAACAATGTGGCATGAAAAGTTGACATGACCAAGGATGACGGCAGCACCAAACTGGAAAATTCTTAGGGGCAACAATATATTTTTGTGTGCTTCATTTTCCGAGAATTTGTGGATGTAATGTGAGTGACAGCTGTCAGTGTCACAGAATGTGCCAAACAAATTGACAAGTGATTGGATATTAATGTTAGTTGTCAGAATTTTTGACCACGGATGGATTCGGTGTTCTATTTGTTGCAATAACAGCCAAATTTAAGAAATCCTTCATTTTATTGATGAAGCTACCCTTCATCCAATTTACTATAGAAATACTTTAGAGAATTAAACTCAATAGGTACGTCAAGCTAATCTTCATCAGAATTTATATTGGAAAAACATTTGAGTCAAAATTGTTTGACCAACATTATTTTGTTCCATAACTCGTTTTCAGTGTAACTTAATCAAATTGAAACATTTAGACATATCTATTTTCTTTTGTTTCATTGTGAGCCATTTATTTTTTGTGTTCCTTTTAACTAACCTGCTTTTTACCGGTTTGGTTGTAAGTGTACTTTGTTATGTGTTTTTTAATCATATAAAAACAGTCACATTAATTATTACATTAACAACCCATTTTTTTATAAAACGCTTTGGATAGTTTGGATCTTGGACCAATCAATGATAGTGTAGCAAATCTACATCACATGCGAACTACGTCACACTGACGTCTCGCAAAATCCTGCATCACGCAAGCAGAGTTTACCGCGTAACTAGCATATATACAATGTACAACGTCCAACAAAAACATACCAACACATTCTGTATTCGCATTTAATTAATAGAGGCGCCAATTTTGTGACCTAACCCATTTAAGATGCAGCGTAACTCTAGGGAACACATTCGCTACCTTTTGGAGAATACAGACGTTAATCGTGATGTTATGTCTAAACTAATATTATAAACAAAACGATCTAATTTTTTTTATGTTTGTATGTTACGCTTTTTTTTATGATGGGTTTGCTCTTGTCTCTTCTCTAGATCAGTGGTGACAGAAGAGTAGGTCGATGGAGTGAGCTTACCCAGAAGAAGCCGGTTCACTCTCACTTTGAAGAGATTAGGGTTGTAAGCGTTCGGAAACAGACGCAGGTAGAGAGTTCCACTCTTTTGCTGTGCGCATAACAAAAGACATTTGGAAACGCTTTCACGTTAAAAGGGCTGAACAAATTTGGTCGAAATTTGGAACAAGTACCATGACCTGAAGGCCAATTCCCGTAATTAAAAACGTTCAAATTCAAGTCGCAATCTCATCTCAGCGACAGTCTAATGTCAAAAATGTAGGTAAACGCTATACATTTTTTGACAGATTGACACTGAGATTAGAATGCGAACGTTCTTAAAAATACGGGAAATGCCCCTCAGGATTAGGACTTAAAATACTTTTTATTCCGATATTCTCACGGGATCGAGACGTATGCGGCTAAAACAGCGGGGTCGCAGCTAGTTATGTTATAAATCTAAATTCAAGATCATGCACAAAATAAAAACATGTACTGGCGAGACGGTCAGTAACAACCTAACTTTGAAGACTCCTTCAAACAGGCGCGACACACGACGCGAATCGTGCCTGTTTGAAGGAGCTTTAAAGTGAATGTATACGCTGACCTTGCGTCTTATACGCCCGGTTACGATATTGTTGTCTTATTTTGTAACGTCACTAAACATGACGTGAATTTTTATGAACCTCTTATATTGAATAAGACAGACGAAAAATTGCCCTATTACCCTGTTCCTGAGTTGCGGAGGTCAGTTAATCAGTCGCTCCATGTAAAATACTGGTATTTAGCTGTATCTGGTTAGACTGGAAGCCAACTCCGACATATTGGGAAATGGCTAAGCAGATGATGATTGTATATTGACGACACGTTTGGTGTAGTGGCTACAGTGGCTAAGTGTAGTCAGCGAAACCAAATGGTCCTGGGTTCGAATCCCGGTAGGGGCAAATGTTTGTATGATGAATATGGATATTTGTACCCGAGTCATGGATGTATATTTATAATATGTATGTATTTACGAAAAAAAAAATGTATTTAAGTAGTGTATCAACCATCTGGTATCCATAACACAAGCCTTAATAATAAGTGCTTAACTTGGAACTAGATGGTGCTGTGTGCAATGTCAGACGATATTTATTTATTATTATTTATTTATAGGGAGTCTTCTTACAGAATCTTTGATTTGCTAAAAAGAGAAAAAGTAACGGAATAATGATGTCATTGTTCTTGAAAAAAGTCTGATCAAAAGTTGAATGCACGTAAATGAACTCGTTTAATTTAAGTAGTCACCTGACTAATCACACTGAGTAAGCTAAAAAAACAAACCCTAAATGATGTCTGCATCAGCAATTAAAATTCTTAGACATAAGTAGTCGTCGCTAAATATTTGCACTGAAAAATCTTAATGTTCAAGTAAATAAAGCAAAGAAATTGTGATTGAGTTGGTTTCTAAAAAATAAATAATTAGGAACACTATTGATTGTTGACTCTTCTAGCATTTTTGATTTAAAAGGTTGAATGTATATATGTAAATGATAAGTTTGAAATTGAAACTCTACAAATTTTTTTGTTAAACAGAGTACCTAGTTATGTAGAAACGTGTTATAATTGTTATATACATTATTTTTTATAAAAATGTCGTGCATAATATTTATATTCACCTTTTTTTGTAACTGTGTCCCATCTTTCCATTACGTTTAAAATTAACAGCCTCATATATAATTATGTCCTTTATTACCTCCTGTAACTCGGAAAGCACGTTAAGCCGTTGGTCCCGGCTGTCATTCGTGGATCTTTGACAGTCGTTACGGGTCGTCAGAAGCCCGAAAGTCTGACAACCAGTCTTACCAAGGGGTATTGTATTACCCAGTAACTGGGTTGTGGAGGTCAGATAGGCAGTCGCTCCATGTAAAATACTGGTATTCAGCTGCATCCGGTTAGACTGGAAGCCGACCCCAACATACCTAGTTGGGAAAAAGGCTAGGCAGATGATTACCTCCTGTAACTGATACATTACATAAAGCAAAAGTAACTCTAAGTAACACTACACGTCTCGAAGGTTCTGTCATGCTCCATTCGCGTGGACCAGGTTGAATGCTCACTATCAACTATATTTAACATCTAATATTAGTGTATGATACGTGTTATAACTCGTTGAACTGTGAGGCAATTAGCACCCGCAATAAACGGGTAGACTGAGATTAAGTTAAAATTTGGTCCTGGGTTCCGCGTGTCTTTTGAAAGCATAATAGGTATCTGTAAGTATTTTTAAAGATAGAAAAACGAGTCTAAAGTCCCTATGACTTTTTGATGATTTTATTTAGAATAAACGAATACCTTACTTTTAATATGTTTCGGCAACAGGAAAACTGAATAAGTTCGTCATTATAATATGTCTAGAAATCAAATCCATGAACCCCACTTTACAGCCGCACTTGCGACTTATAAACTAAGTGACAATAATTCGACATCTGTCATGCATAGAGAAAATTATCGTTCATTATATTAATACTACCCAGTATTTAAACACGCGGACGCCGCAATCACGTTCAAACATAGTGGCAAAAAGATTCCAAGCGTTTAAAAAAATATGTGTGTTTCGTGACTTACAAGGATTAGAGTAATCTGTAGGAAATTATCACTTATTTAAATACTATAATCATTTACCTACTTTACGCTAACGAAATCTGACGAAAACCGGTCCGATGGTAATATTCTTCTTTGTGCGAAGGCCGCTACGAAATATATTGTCAAGTCTCGTTTATATCAAATGAATTTAAGATAGAATCTACATTATACATAGGAACGAATAAAAAAATATGAAAAAGAAAGAGTTTTGCATAAGACAAAAAAAATGTGTGTCAAAAGATTTAATGTATTGTACCTTGACTGGTTTTGTTTTTATTGGGTCACATGACTTGATTTCTATTTTTTGTCGAAGAATCTTAGTAAACATCCAGTAGATACCTATTACTTTTCTAGACGTAAATACACAAGGCCGCAAAGAAAGCGGGTAGGTAACAAAAACCTCAAGAACTTCCAAAATATTGGAACTAGCTTTATGAAATAAAAACTGTATTATAGACATACCGTAAATGTATTGTTGTGTGTTATTTTGTTATTATAATGCTTAAATTTATAGTGTTTTTATAGTGCTTAAATCAATGTCACAAAAGTTCAAGACTATGAAGTTCGTTGTGAATAAAAGTAAGTTAAGTAAAAATAACCATTTTCACTAGATTTCGAAAAATGTGCTACGGTATCAAATATGCAATTTTTACACATTTTATAGTGTAATATTTTATTTTGTAGTGCCACCACGTGCTGTTAATACAGCTGTTATACGGTTTGGCCTGCTTTTCACCAAATTTCTGAGCTAATGCTGAGGAATATTGTGCTCGAATTGCTCCCCCCAGCTCGTAGAGGGTGGTTTTTGACTTCAACAGCCGTTTGAAATCGATTTCTCAACTCTCGCGCTGTAGTGCACCTTGTTCGGCCTGTTCCTGGTCTGCGAATATTTGATCCAGTCTTTAAAAATCACTGGAGCACTCTTTGATCGGTTGATAGCGACACTAACAGTTCTCGCTGTAAAACTGACTGAACCTGTCTTCAAGCATTGTCAGATTGAATTTGATCATAATAATGAATTTCGGTACAAGAAATGCTATATTTATAAACAGAAAGAAAAGTAAAACAAATGGTTTCAAACGTGTTCAAATTTAAAAAATCGTCTTTATTTTTTATTTACGGTTTTTAATACAATCATTAAAAATAAATAAAAAAGTTTTACTTCTTCCTATGTTTGTAATGAAATAAACTTAAATTCACTTTTTAATTTAAAAGGATTGCTCAAATATTTTAAAAGGTATCGCATTTTTATAACCGACCTGCTTTCTTTGCGGCCCAGTGTATTTGTTTGTAGCTTTTTTTATCTTGCCCACTAAGTATACCAAATTAGTAAATGTTATATTATATGAAACCAACGTTATTCATTATATACCTATTTACGAATTGTTTATGAATCATACTTTTATCCAAGAAAAGCATTTCTCTAGTTCCTGTCATCATCATCATGTCACAAACAAAAACTTAAACCACCATCCTCACTCTTTCACCAACATTAATACCAACATACCGTAACTTATCATAATGCCATCATAATAAACGCGGATGCAAGCACCGTAGGTTGTCTACAGTACTACAGTAGTACAGAAGTTACTCCATGAGGTGCAAAAAACACCGGCTTATTCAACCGTCCTCATTTCATAGTGAGATGTTTCAAAACATAGTGAAAGGTGCACCTTCCGCGGAGGGATAGGCGGTATGAAGCGAGAAATAATCAATTTTATAAAATTACCTGTTTGAGGTATGGTTTTTTTTATATCTCGGGTCAAACTAGGAGGTTATCGCCTACATAACCGAGCTGTCCCATGGAAGCCTCCAGCTAGAACTTAATACTTATAAACGGACCGACTACATGCAAAGGGTGGAAGCTGCGGGACAGCCGGGATCGGATCATATATGCGTTGGAACGATATTTGGCTTCAAAAATATAGTGTAATTTTAGCAATAACGATAAAAAATCTTAATAGATTATCAAAAACAGACGTAATAACTCATTTAACACGCCATTGTAAATTATCAATGAGATGAGCATAATTAAGTTGGTTGCACTTGGTCCCGGCTGTCATTCATGGATCTTTGACAGTCCTTACGGGTCGTCAGAAACCCGAAAGTCTGACAACCAAGCTTACCAAGTGGTATCGGTACAGGAACTGGGTTTTGAGGGGGAGGTCAGATAGGCAGTCGCTCTATTTAAAATACTGGTATTCATCAGCATCCGGTTAGACTGGAAGCTGACCCCAATATAGTTAGAAAAAAACTAGGCAGATTGATTTTCGTATTATGGACTAAAGAACCAAAACGCCAACGGTCAATAAAAAGTTCCAGTATGTCAAGTTGAGTTTAAAAAAAAATACCCTAACCATATTAATAGTATCTCTCAAACTAGGCAGCTATCTTTACCCTCAGTGAGCAATAGTTCAATGACTGCTGTAAATGGCAACCGATCGAGGTTCAATTCCTGATTCGAGCAGTAAGGTTTTGATACACAACTGTAGCTGTGTTATACCCAAGTGGTTAAACCTTTTTGTGATGTGTGTCATGGCCGACTGGTTCCAAGTTAAGTTGCCGTTTTAGTAAGTGACAACACTGCGAGAAACTTATCTCATTGTAAAAACGTTCGTGACATAACATCGACTTTTAAAGTGAGCCATTTATCATTGGTATGAACTATTGCATTTTTAGGTCTGGGGCATGACCTCTTACAATAGACTCCTGTAGGTCGTAGTGGCTAAGGGTCCTTAGTCACTACGACCTAAGGACGTTTTCCTTAAATGTTTGCACATAATACAAGCCTTAGCATGAATTACTCATATAAGCCAACTATGCAATTAGAAAAAATAATTGACAAATGTGAGAGGAGCATGGTTCTCAGTTAAACATGAAAGTGTACAATAATCGTTATAAATGATAAATGATTTATTCTGTAAGTAGGTTTGTATAAACACTTTAACACGTCAATCATATTTTAAAAACTATATGATGGCGGCGTTTTTTATCTGACTAACCGACAACTAAAGCGTTTAGCTACAACTTAACTATCTCCATTCAACTATCAAAGTAGGTAGTGTAGATTGATTGCAAACTGAAAAGACAGTTGACGGTTTAAAAACAAAACAAAACGCAGCTCTCTTTTTTGAATTAGAACTAATATAAAGAAGAGCAGTATTTTTAGTAATTTGAAATACAATAGCAAAATCACCAACCAAGCAACGTTCTAATATCAGTTAATACCACGGAATAGATCAATTCATGTATTCAGTGGGTAATACAGTAAGTAATCACTGTGCAGGTGCAAAAGCCTCGTACGATTGCAACAGAACTAGTTTCATGGAATGTTCCACTGATTATTTTCAAAACATGTTTCACGTCGTCATTGTTTAAGCTGGTGTAAAAAGTCGTAATGAACAGCTTATCGGGGTTTTGTAATTCATGCATTCGATTGGCTAGTCTGTAAAGGCTGGAGAAAATGGGACAGTGAAAGAAAAAAAAGGGCTGAACAAATCGGAAATTAAGGGAAATTAAACTGATTATGAGCAATACAAGCCAGGACATGACACCATAGGAAGAAGTCAACAGCAATCTAACAAGAGTGAAACTTAGGTTGATAATGGCAAAGATGATCATAAAAACCGAAGCAAGTCTAATCATTTTGAGGAAGTACATCTTAGAATTATTTGAAACAGGACTTAACTAATGAAAGAAAAAGACATGAAGCGCCGAACCCAAATAAATTGGAACAAGGGCAAGAGAATAACGATGATCTTAAAAAAACACGAATGATATTAGGACGCAACAACTGATAGTCAATGTTTAACACACAGACAACATTTAGACCAAATTATCTTAGTACGTAGTAATAAACTTTGTAAACATCATGAGATAATGTAATTAATATTGTCACTACAATAAGGAAATTAACTATTATGGAACGGGCGCGTTTATGTTCATAGAAATTATCTTTAAGTCAAATTCAATTAAAGCCTTTATGTTCTTAGAGTCTATGCAATTATGCATGACTGGGACAGTTAAGAAATTGTACTGTTCTGATTGTTACAGCTACCAACGTAACATAAAAAGGAGTTTCTTTTAGGACAAGTACTTTTCAAAGGGTTTCTCTCTTTGCTTTAAAGGGCAGATTTTTCAAAAGTCAGAATATAACTTTTCTCTGGTGAATAAATACCCGCCGTATTTATTCACCAGATAAAAGTTATATACAGTTTGACTGTCATATTTATTGTTGAGATAGAAGTTATCTAACGATAGACAAATCAACCCTCAAATAATTTAAAACGACCTTCATTTGTTTCCATAAATCGTTTATCAGCAGAGAGCAAATTGATATTTATTGTTTGGTGTCCGACAAAGATACAAATAATTTTAACTATTATATAGATGCAATAACATCCTCACTGACTGATTTCCGATACTCTTAATATTTATTTATTTATTTAACCATTTACGTACACACATTTAAACAGACAAGAAGAAAGGAACACAAAAATACGTACAAAGGTGAAGCTTATTTCTAAAGAAACCTCATCCAGCATATCTGCGATAAGAAAGTATATAAAAACAGATGCAGACAATGTGTGTAAGAGTAGAAGAGAAAACAAAATAAATAAAATCAAAAACAGTTAAATATAAACATACAATGAAAATATACTTACATATAAAACTATATTATTATTAACTATGCTTACTTCTAAAATAAATATCACTAAAATATACAGGGTTATTTGTAATACGTCGGCAATCCATTAAGATTCTCTTAATGAGAGAGAGGAGGTAATTTGCAACCAAATGACCGCTTACACCTCTATGTAAATGTCAACCATTTTCCAGTAATTTGACATTTGATAATTTTTTGAAGATTTTTGGTATCTTATAATATTTTGTTGAATAGCTGAGAAGTCTTACATATTTTTTTATATATTCATATCTATGTTTTTTGCAGAAATCAACCAGTTTAGTCAAATAACCTGCTCAAAGTGACGAAAATAGTGTGCTCTGACTCTGATTAAAAAAAAAAATTAAAGATAATCGTCATTTTATGGTTGATTATTATTAAGTATTGAAGTAGAACCAGATAATAATAATTTTAAAAGAATCTTGTATTTTTTTGTCATAAATTGTCAGTTCTACCGCCAAATATAAAATGTCAAATTACTCGGAAATGGTTGACATTTGCATCGGGGTCATAATGGGTCATTTGGTTGCAAATGACCTCCCCTAATGACCTCCCTTAATGGATTGCAAACGTATTACAAATAACCCTATATAAATATATTGTTATTCAAATAATAAATACATCTGTAATTATGACAAAGTGGAAAGATAGTGTTACCTACTAATATTTTGAGGTAGATAGAATCTACTTTCTAACACATAGATAACATCACACCTGTATAACCGAACAGTTAGGCAGAAATGCAGTCACACAATTTTGTCCTATGGGTATTTTCTATTTATATTTTATATAGGTAATACGCACATATTGGTTATTTATTTTACTTTTTTTTTCACTAATCATAATACAACACACACACATGTATGTCACAACATTTTATTTGTTTTTGTATGAGCTTTTCTATAGGTACTATCACATTTAATTCATTCTATTAATGTATTGTAACGGACACAAGCTTCCCTATGTTTTGTTATTCTAGCGTATGGCACTCGTGGGTTGCAGCTGAAAATCAGCGTCAGGTGGTACACCTTGTGTTGTCATCTGACATTATGCTGAGCTGAGGCCCGTTTGGCATTATAATTTTTGTATTCTGTTTTTATAGTATTAAGGTGTATTTATTTTGCTGTAATGCCAATAAACGCATTTTCTTTCTTTCTTTCATGTGTCCCTATAATGCACCCACGCCTTCTTTATGGTACCTACATCATTATACTAACTCTATATATATCTTTGTCCACAGTTCCACTCGGTGACAGAAAAGAGGTCACATAACAATGAGTGTGGAGAGAACAGCCTCACAATAGTCTCGGAGAAGAAGATTGAAGATGATTCCTCAGACTCTTCGAGTGGAGAGAATGTGGAGATTGAAGGTATGTCACATTGCTTTCTATGTAAGTTAGGAAAGGTACAAACTTTATTGAAACGAGATGACGTATCTGGTTTTATATGGTAAAGCTGCATTAAGTGAAAATAAATAATATTAAAATAAAATCCGAAGCTAAAATAAGGAAATTTAAAATCATTTAATTAGGCCGCAAACAACAAATGAAAATAAAATATAGGTTTGCGTACCTAATATTATTGTGGTCTTAAAGTACATAAATAATTGTTTGTGAGGCACCTAACTTTATAAGGTGGTTTAAATTCTTAGGGCTAATTTCACCGACCAAAGAAAACGCGATTAGCTGAACATAAACGGCGTTTTAGTTTTAATCTAAGTTTAAGGTCCGGTTTGGCATTTCACCAACAATATTTAAACTAGTTTAGTGCTAAACGTAGTTACTGTACTAAACGCCCAATTTTGACCGTTTAATGATCTTAAACGCGATTAGACATACCTACCGTACCGCGCGCTTCCACCATATTGTGTTGATGAAGTGACGTTGTTGAGATATTATTACCTGTTTTGAATCGCATATTTACGAATATTTTGAGATACTTAATGAGAAAAGTTTACTCTTTGGCCTTTGAAGAAGATGAGGATGGATTTGTGGTTCTACTACCAAGGGGAACTCGCGAAAGAGAGGAGCACTTCGACACTAGATGATCATGACTAAAATTTTTTTTAACTGTCCAATCTCTAGTAAACCAGATGTTGCATTAAATTCACTGCTGATTTTGCGCCACTCGTCATTCTTTTCCCGAACACTCGAAGCATCAGGTTTCTTGGACTCTATTGTGATATAATGTTTTTCGACCAACTCTCCAATAGTACTCTATTCTTTTCACTTTGTTGAAATGCTGGGTCTCTTTTTCTTTTAGACATGCGGATAACACGAGTATAAACAAAGAAAAATCCACAAATTAAAACGTGCACTGCTAATCTGAAAAAAATAACAATGCAAAACGAACTTTACGAACAATACTAATAATAACCTCACCCACTTTATGACTTTACCAACTTGGCAATTGACCTGACAACCGAAGGAATACGTTTTGTTACATGTATTTTTGCACAAATATTGTAATAGTTTTGTCAAGTTTGGGTGCAAGGACCAAACGCAGCGCGCTGTTGCCGTTCTAACATGCTGTAACTCGGTTTTCGTAAACGCGATCAACGATCGTGGTGTTTTGCTTTGTGAAATGCCATCTATGTTAAACGAGATCAAATCTTGATATTAATCGCGATTAGTGTAAACGCAGTTTTACTAAACGCAGTTTCGGCGACGGTCGGTGAAATTAGCCCTTAGTCTAAATTACTCACTATGTTCGGTGAAATTATTACTTCATTATTCTGAAAAAAACCACACGGGCATTATTTGTCTGGCAACTACAGTTGTCGCCAACACTGCGTTCTTTTTTTTTCCTTTTGATCAGCATTATTAAAACTCATATAAGTAACTATATGACCTGGCCACACAGCAATACCTTATAGGGTGATTGCAATACTACATTATGACGTCAGTAATAGCATTGGGAGTTATTGCAATGAACCAACCCTTTCCTTTTGCCTTGCAATTGAATGCAAGTTCTCGAGTTCAGATCAATCGAGTTTTTATGAGCTGATGTATGAGCTCTGGGGCTTCGAATTACTTTGTAAATGATTTTGTGATAGATTTTTCTGCATTTAATTTAATTCCGTTATCAGTCACCAATTTAAAAAAAAACTGATTAAACTGATTCGGCTGCATCTGGTTGAATTGGAAGCTGACTTCAACGGACACCATACATACATATCCAGTTCAGCAAAGTTGGGAAAACAGGCTGCGCAGGGGCATGGCCTTTATGCAAATTTTATGTGTTAAGCCAACTATGCCGAAGTTAGTGTGTATTATGAGTGTTATCATCTGATAATGCGTAACTTTTCAGTCTTGAGTTAGTTAGAGTAAAATTTAAAATCCCAAAATTAGCAAAGGTTACTACTTTATATATTATGAATTCAAGTTCAACAGTTTTCAAGTTCAGAAAGCTGAGACATAATCAAACCACAGACAATTTGAACTTCAAGTCTATGCATAAAAATACAATGTCAATACATTAGGTAGCGGTTCAATTCGCCTCTACATAAATAAAGGCAAAAAAGTTGCGTGTACGCATTGATTGATCGCAGAGATTCGTGCGCTACACATTTATAACCTCCTAATTCGATGGATAACGTTGATTGACATTGATGTCAACCGATTATGAATTGCTGTGATTTTTAATTTTTTTGGGTCAGTGGAACTTTTAGCTATTAGTCGTCATTAATAATAATTTCTTGAATAATAATAAAAACAAATAATAATAATAGTTTTGTTACTATAAATTGTGTTTAGTTTAGTGATGATATTTCAAATAATACCTATTTTAATTGAATGAGAAAATAATAGGTGAGGTTTTAATCATATTCTGGCAGTTTGAGTAGCTGAGCGGCCTACCCAAATGTCCTTTCTTTGGTATTGTTCTTCGAATCGTTGAGCTCCTTAAGTTCTGAGTTGAGCTGCACGATTACTGACAATTGCGTGCACTGACTGGACAGGTCCACTCAATCTGTGTGGTTCTTTCCTCAAAATACCATTTCAGACACCGATCTACATGATGTATATGATATATATATATTATCATCATGCCTTCACATGATCTGACCATGATTTTGTCTGGACTTTAAAAGAGACTGTGACCTCTGAGTTTGTTTCGGCCTTTCTTCTCAGAGTAGTCAGAGAGGAAATGCCGAACTCATCTAGTTTTTAAAATACGATTGACGTGTAAAAGTGTTTGTTCAAACCTACTTACGGAAATAAAATCATTTATCATTTATTTATCAATAATGATTACCAGACGAAAGAGTTTGTAAAATAAAAGATTTGATTCAAAATTCACAATACCCTCGTAGATACACAGGTACCTACGATGTTGTGTTAAGTTAACAAGGAGCATGCTTCAAAATAAAGATGGCAATAGTCTAGACATAAAAATAATTATTTTTTATACCGAATGGTAGCAAAAACAAACAATTTTAAATGTCAGTAGGTATGTTTTACGCTATTAATTTGTAGATGATTTTTTTTTTGTGTAATTTATTGATGCATGACACAATTTTAATAAAATTAATTTATAGGTCTAGTTTGAGGTCATCAACTTTTTTATTGAATCAACTTTGCAGCATGATCGTTTTTTTTAGTCATGGAAAATTACGAATTATAATCGAAATGATTTTTTCCCAACTCACACATTAAAAGTGTCTTGGGATTAAGCACGTTTTTGCTAGTAACTAAAAATCTATTTTTTTTATTATATTTTTTGGAACTCCTATGGATACCTATTTTTTTGTGTTCCGAAACACGAGAAGTGTTACTTTGGTTTAAGTAAAAAGACGACAAGATAATATTGGGAAGCTCAAGTCAGGCCAAAAAAAAAGACCTGATAATCCACGTAAGTGAATAAATTATCAACATTCCAGATGAATTCGCGCTCTTTCAAGCAAGCAATGTTTGAGCTGAAAACTTTACTTAACAAGTCTTTGTGACTGCAACCTCTTTGCGTTTAAATGTCGCTGAGCAAACAATTTAACAAAAGATCCCTTTGTTAACTTTATGACAGTTTTGTAGAAAACGCAGTGAAACAATAAACGAGAAACTAAGTAAAATTGATGCACCAAGAGTTTTTGTAAACGTCGTTTTGCCATTACATTCATATAATTGAATGCAAGGCTGGCTTTTCAGGCAGGCTTTTGGCATTGATGTTGCCATAAAAATGTCTACTCTAATGTAAAAGATAAGGTCATCAAAAAAAAAAATAGGTATGTTTTTGTTAACGGAGTCATTTTCTGAATATCAAAACCCTGAACTTCCCCAAAACCGACATTTAGCCGTTCCTAATCTATTTCCTATTTTGTTCTATTTCCAATCATCCAAAGAAAAACACCTACTGCACTAATTTAACTCTTAAAGTTGTATAACATTACGTTAGTTTCATCTCAAAACCAGTTGCATTACAAATCACAACACAACCGGTTGCTCTCGTGTGAGGCCAGATTTTGTAATCAGAAAACATGTCACGTTTCAACTAACCTACCTTAAAGATTGGTATAGCGATCTTCGGGGAATAATACTAAAATCGGAAAGCTCGTGTCTTGATTTTTAATGGCGAGTGCTGCTACCTATTCTGTAAAAATCTCACCTTAAAAACTTAGGTGATGTGAACTGTCATCCCACCAGCCGGTCGATTCTGTTTAAATCTCACCGTGAAGACTTGCGTGGAGTGAGCTGTCAGTGTCATCCCACTGATGCTTGGGGTTTACCAACGTTACATTTACAATCATAATCGAGATTTTACTAATATTTTTTATCAAAATTCTATTGCTCATTTTATATTATTTCAAAGCTAGTATGTAGTGAAGTGGCTTAAACATGACTAATTTCGGGGTTTTAAAATAAAATAGCACAATGAAATTAGAAATGTCAATTTGAAACACAACGTTGTTTTTTTTAGACACTTAGCTTACTACTATTACTTACTAGCTTTGAAATAATATAAAATTATCAATAGAATTGGCTTAAAAATATTACTAAAATCTCGATTATGATTGTAAGTGTAATACTTGGTCAATCCCCTAGCATCAGTTGGATGACACTGACAGCTCACTCCACCCACGCTCACTTCACCTAAGTGTTCACGGTGAGATGGTTACAGAATCGCACTGCTGATGCTACGAATTGATAGCTTACTCCACCTGAGTACTCAAGGTGAGATTTTTACAGAATGGGTGCCAGTTCTGAAATGTTGTGACCATTTCCAATACTACAATTTTTTTTTTTTTAGAGTCTCGTAGATTGGCTCTATGGATTAGCTTTATTGGGTTTTTCCATCAGGAATTTTTCAGTAGCAGCCTGCAGTCACGATTTGTGCCCGGTAGGTGGCAATAGGCTCGCCCCCTATTACATGGGACTTTTTAATCTTAACTGGCGAAATATGGTTGTACTGTAGGTACACTTCTGCCAAATCCATCGGGGAATATAAGAATAGAATAGAATACTCTATAATAAGTACACTATAAAAATTACAGATATAAATGTTGAAATGTTACATAGGGTGACACATGTGGCGGTCTTATCGCTAAAAGTGATCTTTTACAGACAACCTTTGGATATACAGCGGTGCGAGCACGGCCTCTGTGATAGGCTTGAGTCACGCATTTTATCACGGTTTTTGCTCCAAAACTGTGTGACTCAAGCCAAGCTCAAGCTGGCGTGGTGTTATGTCATGTGCTACGTGATGATTGGCTCCATCATGTTTTGGACAAGATCTAATGGGAAATAGATACCCGTTTTGATGGGATCCGAAAATAATAGGGGTGCAATATATATTTTTATGAATTTGTTATATTTTACATTTTTAAATAAATTGATCGCAAGCAAAGGCTGCATATAAGATGACTTATTGAGATGCTGATATTGTAGGTACCTAAGTAATTTTACATGTAAATCAAATTAAGAGTCAAGTAGTAAACGTGATTCCGAGTTCCTGACGTCAGTGACGTATCATGCGGGCTGTCATCATAACAGATAAACACGAACGATTTTAATAGTACATACAGTTAAACCGTTATTTTGTACAACTGTATGTCGTAGGCGAACCGTGTTACAAGTCAATTAAAAGAAGTATTATAGGCGTGATATTATTGAATAGTCACGCCTATCGATAAGTTGCAGAAAATAGTTCGCTGACCTGTCGAAGTTATGTTGGTAGTTCATAAACCTTATTATCTCACGTTGCATGAGTCAAAATACCTTAAGTCTGAAATAAGTTTCTGTTTTAGGTATACTAGGTAGGTATACATGTATTTATATCTCTTTATGAACGTTGCTTCAACTTAGGAGAACGTCTCTTACGGAAAAAAAATATGTTTTTTATTTAAGATCGGTTGGCTCTTGACTCTAGTCTAGGTTAGTGGTGACAGAGACAGAGTCGACGGTGGAGTTTAAACAGTCACTGATTATTACATAACTTTAAGCGACATTTATAAATAAACCCCAAGGTACACAGAATATTATAATAATAGTTCACAAGTGTATAATGTCGTAATGCAGTAATAATGCAATTGGTTAAAAATGTGTAACAACTATCAGGATGTCAATAGCCCCCCGCGTTGTTTGTCAAGTTAAAGCTTTTAAATAAAGCGTCATTACGTAAACCACTTCCATCTGAGTATTAGTTGCCTACTTGTCTTCCAAAAAACCGAACAGTTTTCTTATACAAAATTCTAGGTTACATCAACTGTGCGACAGTCAGCACAAACCTAGTGTTTGACTAGCTGTTCAATTTACCTCCATTAACTATTATCCTTTCCTAATCCTAGGTCAGTATCTAGGCCGGACAAATAATTGCGAATAAACAGCAGTGTCTACACAATGAAGCTGTCATGTGACCTCCAAAATCCAATTTACAAACCGAAATCCAATATGTAGGAGCCATACAAATGTGTACCTAAACGATGAAGGAGATCTTGAGAAAACCTGGACGTATATACCGTCTTATTACAAAACACGATCTAGCTTTAGCCCGAGCCTAAACCTTCGAGCCAGTTTTTGTATTTCGAACTTTATGCCGACTTTAGAAAAATCTAAATTCAAAATTGACAACATAAGACAGGACTAAGTTGTCGGTTTGGTAAAAGCAACTGTATTTCGATTTCTGCTAGGTTCTTATTTCAAAAACAGGCTCGATTGTTTAAACCATGTCTAAAGAAAAACCTTGTTTTGTAATAAGAATGTCTTTTGTAATGCGCACAGCAAAAGAATGGAACTCTCTACCTGCGTTTGTGTTTCCAAACGCATGCAACCCAAATCTCTTCAAAGTGAGAGTTAACAGGCTTCTTCTGGGTAAGCCCATTCCATCGTCGACTCTGTCTCTGTCACCACTGACCTAGACTAGAGTCAAGAGCAACCACATTTTAAATATAAAAAAATGAAATCAGGCAAAGATGTGCGGTGATCATATCATCTGTATGTGCAGAGACATTTTCCCGGTAATGGCATAGTTACAGTCTTGAGATTATGATATTTACTTCCCCGGTAGCTTATCGAAAATATTGAATACAGTTTATTTTTAAACGTCAAGTTATTAAACTGTGGCCTTAACCTTCATAACAGAATTAAAACAATAAAGATAATATTTATTATTTATTGTAAACTGTCGAAAATACTTCGCGATATTATCATAATATGGTGCCAACAATCGTATGATGTTTTAATAAAGAAAAATATTGTTGATTTAATGAAACAACGCAAAATACTCGATAGAGTTACTTACTCATCCATTGTCTTTGGAAATCATTAACAATATACACATTATATTTTCTTGATAGGATAATCACACCTCTTCACTTTATTTGTCAAAGAACAATTACATTACAAAAACAATTTCTCTACCAAATCAGTAATTTTCAAAATTACCCCTTTCTAATAAGATTACAAATCAGATGCAAATCTCGCGTCATCTCACACCAGATCGTGAATCAACGCTTAGATCATTATCAGTGACGTCATGATCTGTAGTCATGTTCAAAGAAAAATACGTCATAATACTGAGAAGATACGGATCTTTGATGTCTCATTGTTGTCTGAATGTGTGAAATACCTGTTAGTTTACATTAAAAGATAACGTTTAGTCTTTTAGACTTAAATTTACCGTTTATTATTATGACGACTAGTGGAAATAAGCAGGAGTATGACTCATTATAATGATGTCACAAAAATCAGATCATGGTGACAAGATCTTTCGCGGAATTTAAAGGGTTCGTACCGATCACAATAGAACTGATAATCTTAGATATTTATTATCATCATTACAAGCGCATGTTATCCCACTGCAGGGCAATAGGCTTCCCTTCCTTCTTTCTACGTTTTCCTATCCACTGCGACTTGGCCCGCCATCTAAAATCTTCCTTTGATTAAATTGTAGTTAGTTTTATTTTCTTTTGATGATTTTCGGTCACTGCTCGGCCCCAAAAATGTCTTTAAGTTCACCTCTAAGAACACATCTAACTTGATAGGCAATGTAATTATGCAATTATATTCAGCTTCTTGCAAACTAACTCCATCAGAAACCAAATTATTTTCAAACCGCCCTACTATGTACCTACTTACAGTTTACAGAAAACAATTCCATTTTCAGAAAACCTTAAAAAATTAAAGCAAGGCAATTAAGGCAACATCGTAACTTGTACTTCTTTCAGCGTAATTTAATTTCGTAATTACGTACCTACTTACAATACAGTAATAAACAATTTATTTTAACATTTTTTTCCTGTTATTGTTATGTAAATACAAAATTACTGACGCTTTTCCCCAACACAGGATTCTTACTTACTCATAAAACCACAATAAGTGACGGTAACGCACTGAAAAAATTAGGTAACTATTGATCAACAAACAACCTTATATTGCATTTAAATGCAACAAAGTACTGTGTGTTCAATTGAACAGTATGATGTTTCATCCTATCGAAAACACGGCATAATTTAAAAGGAAATGTCTTTTGTTATGCGCACAGCAAAAGGGTGGAACTCTACCTGCGTCTGTGTTTCCGAACGCATACAACCCTAATCTCTTCAAAGTGAGAGTGAACAGGCTTCTTCTGGGTATGCTCACTCCATCGTCCACTCTGTGTCTGTCACCACTGACCTAGAGTAGAGTCAAGAGCAAACCCATCATAAAAAAAGTTATAAACTAATGACTGATGGCATTGAACCGACTTATGCAAAGTTGAATGTACGTCTAGCAGTGTACTGGGTTGGGCAGAGTTTACATCATGCCTGGATTTCCCGAAAATTAAATCGAAGTGAAGGCCAGTTATGCTATGGCAGATATGTTATGTATGAGCTGAACAATTGTTCACTCAATCTGTGTGATTTTTCCTCAAAAGACTATTACAGACACCAATCTACATGGTCTTCAGATGATCTGACCAAGATTATGGACTTTAACAGAGATTGTGACCTCTGAGTTAGAATCGGCCATTCTTCTCAGAGTAGTCAGATAGTAAACGCCGACCTCATCTAGTTTTTAAAATATGTTTGACGTGTCAAAGTGTTTGTACAAACCTACTTACAGAAATTAAATCATTTATCATTTGTGTAAAGAGGCGAGTTAACCGAAAACGTAGACTTGGGGGATGCTACTGAAAAAACCCTGATGCTGAGATTATTCATCGATCAAAAAACCAAAACGATTAAGTATTTCACAGACTGTTTTAGGAAGTCTCCTTGTGCCTTAGATCGTAGAGCCCTATATGAACGAGATTGTTATTTCAAACCTTGTTTCAAACTAACAATTACATGAATCAAAGGTTTTATTTTTATCTGAAACTCAATATACTTGCTCGTTAGAACGTGCATGATTATGGATAGTAATGATTCTACCGGGCTTTGATCTCTGATTTCAACAAGTTAAGGTCAGAATCTATCAAGGTTATCAAGGAGTCACAGAGGAAAAAATGCAATTTATAGTTATTTTAACGTACACGGTATGACTTACTGGTGTATGACTATTATCATTGAAACAATAATACAGCTACTTATTAAAAAAAAATCCTTGTATGTAGAGATACAAGGATTTTTTTAAATATTGTAATTATGTTCTGATTCTGATTATAGAATCGTGGTTACATTTTGCATTGAATCAATTGTAAAATCATTTAGACTTACCTACGTTACCGATCCTGAAAACGAGCAGGTACTTTAAAAAAAAAACCCGTCATTCCCCTAGCATTTATTTCATTCCATATAAGTAGTTTTAACAATTCTGCTCATATTTCCATCTAATTGAATTAAATCGAAAGAATGATTGAGAATTGATTATGGAAAGTCAATCTAATCATCCGTACGTGGTTGATTACGGCCCACTCCCTCTTACAGAGAGGAGACCTGTGTCCCAGTAATGGGCACATTAACACACGCCGATTATGAAGAGCGAAATCATATTTTATTTTACTAGCCTTCCATATAAAAGTCACATTCGTGACGAATATACCCTTGACATAATATTATATACATATATAAAATGGCGTTGGTGAATCCCGTTCACGTAATTACTCCAATTTCAGTCTCATGTGCTGATTCACATACTCACATGTATGTAGGTAAGCATTGACATAAATGGCTACTGCACCTACAGACCATTATTTTGGATTTATTTTTTACATGAGCCATCCTTGATATTACAAACTACCCTGGTTGGAATCAATAACAACTCTGTCACTCACAGTAGCTATGATCGTTATGATTGTCATTACTACAGAATTTTCGAAAATTAACATTACAAATACATATTGAGACTATTCGAAGCATATATGAATGTGCACAAGTTATAAAGAAAGATTACGCAGGGCCCCAGATTTTTTATTTATTTATTATTTTATTTTTATTTAACCATTTATGTACACACTTATATAAACAGACAAGAAGAAAATAACAGAAAAATAAGTACAAAGGTGATGCTTATTTCTAATGAAATCTCTTCCAGCATACCTGCGATAGGATAGTAGATTTAGAGATGTAAACAGCGTGTGTAAGAGTAAAAGAGAAAATAAAATACATAAAATCAAAAACAATTCACTTAATAAAAATAAAAAAAATATGAGCATATACATAGATACATACACACATACTTCTAAAATAAATAACACTAGACTATTAATATATACGCAACTATGACGAAGTGGAAAGATAGTGTTCTGAATGAACACTATCTTTCTCTTTCTCTTCTTTTAAAAACTGCAACAGTTTGGCAGTTTGGCTGTTGGTTTTTATTTTTGTTACTTAAAATTTCTCACCATGTTTCTGAACACGGTTATCAAAAACTGCACTGACCTTTGCTAGATCCAGTGACTTTCCACTAAAACTATCAAAACATCGTAGTGTTAAAATTTTTGGGAAACTACTACATTATTCTTCTTTGTCGTTGCTGAGGATCACGAGCACATACGATGCGTCTCCAACTTATGCGGTCTTCTGCCGTGTGGGCCGCTCGGTACTAGCTGCCTCCAACAGTCTTCCTGATCACGTCTGAGCATCTTGCCGGCGGTGCTCTGCCTTGAGCACGTTTCCCTTCCACCCGGCCAAGTATCAACCGTTACATACCTACCTAACATGAATAATTCAACCGCAACAAGAAAGAATAGCAATCGTTCAAATTTTTCCAACGATTTCGAACAGCACAATTAATCACGTTATTTTGCACCATATTAAAATACAGTTATCGAACGATTTGCAATTGCAACAGTTTCCAATATTTTTTGTTATCACAAAAATATTTCTAAGATAGCTGTTAATTTTTGTCCAATTCCGTTCGGATGGCGCAAAAATTGCGAATAAGCGTTTGACCTAGTAGCTCATACATTATGACGTTATTAATAGTTAGCCTTGACTACTGTGGTATTATACGATGTAATGGATACAGCTTTTATTACGAATGGTAATGCTAATCTGCTTGGCCTGTTTAGTATCCGATAGCTAAGCTAGGTTGTTCATCATCAAATCAGTCAGAGGATGTTCACAGTCGTTATTAGGAATTTCGATATCCACAAGGAACTGTGTTGTGCCGTGTTCTTGCTGAGCTTGTGATTTTAGCTGGTGGTTAGTTCGTCTGGCCCTTCAATAAGTTCAAACTTTTCGTCGCCTCGTTTTCATCTAACAAATAACGCGAATCCATCACATTATTAATGCAAGTCATATTGCATATTCTTACTTACATAAACGTATTGTTTGAAACGTTAAAAAGTAGAATCCAGCGCAATTCAATACAAGGGCTCTATACTTCTTAAATATGCAATTCCGAATTCAGTTGTTTCTCTTCTGGCTTAATATTTTAATAGAATTAGGATGTAAAAGATAAACGCCTAAACCCAAGGCGTTAATTTGAATATTTAACCTTGTATATTACCTTAAGTTTCGTGGCCAAAGGGTTCCAACATAATTCACGCTCACTACATTATGCATTATGACTAGTATTATAACATTTATAACCTTCACGTGTAGATGAATACTTTATTACATAATTACATGTTTATCACACGCCTATAAAACTAAGGACTTTTTGTCTGGCTTTTATACATCCGATGTCAGACAACTTTAGAATTTTAAATTCTACCTTACACATTTTTATTACTTTTAGACACAAAAAAAAAATTGAAGTGAATAAAAAAATTGGGTGGAAGTAATCCGTACAATATTCTCAGTATGGATGCTATGCCTTTTAATAATAGCAATATCCCCAGGACCGTTTGTAAAAGTTGTCTTTGCATGAGGCCAAACAAACCACCAAAATAACTTGTCAACACCATGACAATGATCTTGTTTGACTAAATAATACATTGTTTGATTATACCATCTTCCGTAATCATCTGAAGCAGTACTTTTAATTTGTTTATTATCGTTTAACATACATCATTGTCGATTCTTCCTTATTGACGGTATTACATTACATTATGTCTTAAGTCTTAAATACTACCTCGTGTTACCTTGTCTGTATTGTACTTTTACGTCACCCGTTATGTTGCAGTTGTTCAATTCTGTGTTCGGTTTTGTTATGTCAATATTGTTACTGATTGTAGCTACTTCGTTGAGCTGGTCGTAATTAACGTTGTCAAGAAACGGTAAAAAGAAACAGTATTGTTCAACTAAAATCTGCTGTTAACTGGATTTGTTATAAAATATTATTCATTTGTAAGTATATGGTCTTACTTATGAAATTACCTTTGGTACTCAACAACCCTATTGAAACGTCTACAAGTAATCTTACTTTACAAAATTAATTATTTTTTATATACATAATAAGTTCGAAGGAAGAATCTAACCTTGATTAATAATTTCAATTCCAAAATAATTATCTCAGACAGACCTTCAATTGGTTTCCTAATCGCCTAGATTTTCATCGAGACTCGGTTAGCGTCCTTTCTCTTTCGACTGACATAGTTAACTGTTGCTTCATGCCTTTATGTTGCGTTTACCCGCTGGTGTTGGTTATTTGTGATAATTTTTAAAACTAAATGTTGTATTCCGAAAAGCCACAATACCTGTTTTTCCATCTAATTCCTGACATATTGAGCAATGTTGGAATTGGTGATCACAGCATGATATTCCTAAGACATCTGATACATGTTTTCAAGGTCTGAAACTAAAACCTTACCACCTACGAAACGTTTGCAGGTCTCTGTGGAAGCCATATCAGCCCCATTGTATAACACAGAATGACCTTACGACGTTGATATCAACGGAATGTTATCAACAGTGCGTGGGCGCAGATTATGAGCTCATTGACATCAAGAGTACTGTGAATCATTCCTATAGGAGGTTCTTAGGAACACAATACATCAAAAGTATTTTTTTTTATAACAGCTTTGTCTATAACAGCTCTTGTACAATGGTCATTATTGTCGTTACAAATTCCAATTTATATACAAAATTTAATTAACCATCAAAATAAAATAAACTTGTTTTATTTTTATTTCTATCATATCTATGGAAAATTCTTTTATAAGACCCATTAGTTATATTATGAACCTCATTTCTGAGATTTATTTGCAGTATTAATTGTGTCTATAAGCAAAACAATATTGTTATGTGACTTTAACTTGAAATACTTTCTGTACATTTTATGTTAGCTCAGAATTCATTCAATTAAGTTAATAGGCCGCTTAAGTTAGCTACCACTCATTAGTATAAGAGCAGGGATTTAGCTAATGAAAACGACACACTTATTTATTTACTAAGCAATCTTTTAAACAGTTCTGTTGAATTTATTACTGAATAGTAGATACTAGAGAAACAAAATCATTGTTCGGCTTGCTTTTCTAATATTACAGTTGTAGAATTAAACATAAAAACCGTGCAATTTGTTCTAGAATTAGTACAATACCTTTATTTCAGACCATAAATCCATCACAGACATATATTTGTGTTAGTAAACGCTTGAGAACTAAATAAAAAAAAACGAAATAAAATTGTCGCGTGGAGTAGATACAACAACACACACGGTACGGCACTGTAGGAACAGCTGGTTTGTTTTAATTTTCTCATATTTATTAAAGATTCAGTAGCCTCTATCTGCATTAACATTAAACTCAAGACAATCAACACTCTTAAAAACAACAACACTCAACTCAATCCTCTCACAAACTCAATCTTCAACACTCAACTTCAATACTCTTAAAATTATCTTCTGAGCTTGCACTCACGTAACGATAACAATGCGTCAACAATTATTTGCGTCATCGAATCGAATTGAAAAACGTATCGATAAAATGCTATAATCGATGCCAATCGTAATGTAATTACAGATATAGATACTCCAAATTATTTGCTCCAATTTTTTTTACATTCATCTCAATGATGAATCATTGTCAGTCATTACAAAAAAAGAACAATTACTTCAGATAATGTTGGTTACTATAGCTCTTCAACGCGGCTATTCTTGACGTAATACAAATACTTTAATTTTATCAGAATATCGGGTAATTACAATATTCTAGACGATAATAGAGTTGATGGACTTAAATTCTAAGTTCCATAGCATAATCAGCCTATAGTATTCACACTGCTCGAACACAGGCCGCCTCTTTTCGATGGAGAGTGCGCTGTAATCTACCACGCGGGTCCAGTGGGTTGGTAGATATCACATGACGTTCAATATTTGGAGATTAATATCAATTTATTGCCAAGTGCTTGCTCTGATAGTAAATTATCGTAGAGATTGAGAGCTCTAAACAAAGAGCTCTTATTTGTAGTTAGTATCGGAATCAGGAACCACATGTCAATATCGTTGGTTGCCAATTTATATTGTCATGGTGTATAGTACAAATTATTGCTTCATTTAGTCCCATGTCTGGACAAACACCTCTCTCTTTCCTTACAAAACTCTTTATAATTCCACTGCCTCATACCATCACATAAAGTTTCCAAGCAAAAACGTTGCATCACACAAGTACCTGCTTACATGCGTGCAACACAAAGCAGTAACGTTATTATATAAGCAGATAACTCTATTATTAGACTTGCAATAATAAAAGTAGCGGTACAGACTACAGACAAATGGAAGATTGTTCTGCATGTTAAGCGTTATATAAATGATAATAGTAACTGTTCGTTTGTATGATCAATAAATGGCCAAGTTCACGTTAGGAAATATTCCAGTGATGTGCGTAACAAGAATATGCAGAATATGTTGTTGTTATGTTTTTTGTGGTGTACAATAAAGAATATATAAATATAAATAAATAAATAAATATGACCTGATTGTAGATGGACTGATTACTACATGATTATTGTAATCTTTATTGGTCGTTGTTATGGTTAAAATAAGTAATAACATAACATATTAACCTTAATGAACACTTTGTGTCATTATAATACGTCTTCTTAATAATTTATTTACATTTTATGAGGTCATAAATGACAAAATATTGAATTATGATAAATTTTCTAAAAACTACGACACGTCACAGACAAGATAGTCACACCCAGAGTTTTCACAACAATGACTGTTTAAAGATCCAAGATATACCATGAAGTCATCGATGTAAATCATAGTTCAGCATAATTATCGAAGCAAAGATCAACAAAGAGAATAATTCTAACTAGGCAAACAACAAAACTTATGCGTATAATGATTTTCATACATACATAGTTGTGTTGATTGTTAAATCTCATAAACGAGTCGCACACAATTTGTATGAAACCGTTAAATGGATCCAAAATGTATTTATTATCTCAAAACGATCATATACTATTAATATAATTATTAGGTATCTATGAAATAATTGAAATTTTCTTTCAGTTTTATTAGGTATTTTTGTATGACATCCAATTATGACAAATCCTTCTTAAACAGTACGATATCAACTCCATACTTTTCAAAACATTAATATTTTTTTCTTTTGTCCACAGATAAATCATTGCCACTAGTCCAGCCATCATCATTAGAAGCTCCAGAGGAAGGCCATGCAGCTCAGTGTACCTGCCCTAACTGTGATGAACTGCTGTCACGATTCTCAGAATGCAGTATATGCTTGGAGCCTTTACAGGTAAGGATTTATACTTAAACATCTAGACCATGATAAGTTTATTGTTAATCTTGAAGTTTTCAGAGCAAAGTTCAAGATTGGTATACGCCAATTTTAACGTTTTAATCGGTTTTGATCTGTAAAAACGTAATCGAAGGCAAGCTCTTTGATCCGCCCTTAAAAGACTCTTTGACTACTATGAGCGTCTTCATTTTAGGTACTACGCGGATGATATTGGATTTTATAACGATCTTTAATAATATCTTAATCCAAACTTTACATAGTGTCTATCACATAAAAGTTTGAACTTATGTTAATTAATTCAATAATCTGGAGTTTTATCAGATATTTTGTCTTATGATAAACACATTTACGCGAGGCCTTCTTTCAGTTTATCCCAATCTGTGTTTAAAAATGAAAATGAATGGACATTCTTTCCTCGCTTAGCTACTAACACAGGAAAAACACGAGAGGAATTCTAAATCCTTATATCTCAGTTAAAGCACGTTCATTTAATATACATTAAAGAGATTATAAGACTAGCCGTTCTCCGTATGAAAATTCAGCCACCTAAACTCCAACTAAGTTTCGTTGTCAGGAAATTCAGTTACGTACAACTGAAAGTCCGAAATTGAGGCTGTACTCGTATATGGTAAATACCTGAGATTTCACCCCTAGGAACTAAAAACTTATAATCGACAATATGAGTACTATTATATTAGTTAACACTGCCTATCTTCTTCAGAAATAAACTAAGGAGCTATAATAGTGTGCCTACGTAATTTAAAGCTAGACTGTTCCCCTTCCAAGGAACCTAGTGTTAATAACACGACAAAGGAACCAGGGAGAGACTCTTAATTATTGTCAATATAGGACCACGTGCGCCAGGCGTGTTAAGGGCCGGCTCGCTAAGGCGAATTTAAAAATCATGAAGAAATTTATCATGGTGCTGATAAGTGGTAGTGACGATACCATTAAAGAATGTTATTTGGATTTTAATACTTTCTAAACAGAAGCAGTTCATTTGATTTAAATAAAGTGTATGTCAGTCAGGTGTGCAAAAGCGATGCAATAATATTTTTATGTTTACACTATCGTTTAAAGTTATGTTCGGTGATAAAACTATGAATCAAATGACATGCTTTAAAAGTTTACCGACTGCAAAACAAGATAAAGCAGTCGTTTAGGTATTGGTTTGATTTTCCTATAACCTGATTAGAGGATCTTGTAAAGTTTATGCATTTACAATTATTGTAAAATAAAAAAATCTATTCAGTACAACAATACTGAGTGATATAAGACACGTGTAAGGTAAGACAAAGGTATTTTAAGATTCTTTATTGTTAGGCAAGCTATCTTCTTTCTTCCTTTATTTTATTTTAAAATATGGCCCTATGAGATCACTCAACGTAATAATAAAATAGTTACGGATCAGCTGTTAATTCTTAAATTAACATGGAATTTTGATTGGTTACTACCAAGGGTCGTCAACAATTTATTATTTGAAACGCCCACTTTAAGGCTCTCACAGACAGGCGCGACACGACAATGCGACGCGATTCTGGTAGAACTTTTTTCTTGAAGTTTTTATAGAAATTGTTTTATTAGAGTCTCGTCGCGCTTGTCTTCGGGAGCATTTAGTCGTTCCATCCTTAAAGAAATTCGTCGCTCACAGACCGCATCGCTTACCCAACTATATGCAAGTTAGCGTGAGGTGATTACACGACTACCGTGCACAACTTAGGTGTTCTAATAGTTCATTATGTCTAAGTTAAGTAAAGTAAGCACGTTACGCCATGTTTCATGTACAAGACTTGATTTTCAAACAATCTTCGCCATGCAAAACCTTTGCGAAGTAGAATGTTTGTGCGTTTATAGGAATTTGAACTCTTTGAGGGTTTTCATACCACAAAGCCTTGCAAAATTCTAATGTGTAAATAGAATGTTATTAAGGAAATGTTCATTAAATTGCGAAAGATTTTATTTAGTAAAACTTGTTACTAAATAGATACTATCCTCATGGCTTTACTTGTGTAGGTACTAGGTAGTCTTAAAAGAAGCCTAGTAGGTATAATATAGCTGTGTCATAAATATACCTATTCGTCACACTTACGATGTTGTGGTTTAAGACCTGAGGGGTAATTCTCGTAATTTTAAGAACGTTCGCAGTCTAATCTCAGTGTTAATATGTCAAAAATACCTCTAATTTCCCTACATATTTGACAAGTTTTTGACATTGACTGTCGCTGAGATGAGATTGCGACTAAATTTTGAACGTTTTTAATTACGGGAATTGCCCGGCAGGTAAAAACACAATCAAATAACTCAGTATTGTACACTTACACTATTCGTTTTTGCAATAAGCTCACATTCACCCGGCGTTGATCAGTACGATATTTTACCGTACAACTTTGGGATGACTTTTGGAACCACACGGCGGCGGTTTCATTTTTTTTTTAACAGAATGAATAGTGGGATATTGAGGTGCTCTCCGAACAATTGTACTGTAAAATATCGTAAAGCACACCGTTCTGTGAACGGCTGCTAAAAGTAACCCCGATCTATCCCTTAAAATTTTGCCGTTTCTAATGATTATTTCTCCACTTTTCCAGTGTTGCGGCCCCTGCGTATGTCCGTGGTGCGGCGGTGTCTGGTGCGGGCGGTGTTCCCGACGCATGTCGAGGTGTGCGTGGTGTAGAGGTGCCCTTAGAGCCCCCGCAACGCCCTGCCTAGCGTTACAGCGGCTCATCAACGACCTTATGCTGCCGTGTCGGAATTATAGGTAGGCTATCACTTATCAAAACAGTTGAGTTTTTAAAGCCTGAGGGCCTATACAACGTGACATCCTGTCAGTGATAACAATGATGGAAAAATCAACAATTTTGTTGGATTGACACTAAGCTACCGAAAAGCTTATGTCAATCCTGGTGAAAGTGGTTTTAGAAATACGAAATGCTTTAAACGCGATTGCCACTGGTCTAGGCTTGGTTTTTCTATTCAAACAATCTACTTACTGAAATGTTTGATGTATGATCCAGTTTTTTCTGGCTATTAATCACGAGAGCAGTGGTGACCCAGTGGTAACGGCCGCGACTTACGAGTTGTAGGTCGTAGGTTCGAACCCAGACAGGCGCTTTACTTTGTGTACATCATTTCATCACCACTGTTCTCAAAACGGTAAAGGAAAACATCGAGAGGAAACCGGCATGTCCAAAAACTAATAATTCGAAAGACATGTGACATTTACCAACCCGCACTGAGCCCGCGTGGTGGATTATGGCCTACTCCCTCTCACCAAGAGGAGGCCTGTGTCCCAGCAGTGGGAACATTATAGGCTAATGTCATCATTCATCATAATGACGAAAGCGTGCGATTCGATGTTCAATAAAATTCACAAAATAGAGGTGTGTTCTAGTCCGGCGGGAGTATCAAGTTTGAGCCTAAATCTGTTAAGACATCTTTAAGAATCGATATAACGGGAATTGATGTAGAGGAAATGATTCGTATTAGTCCCAAAAATAGTTAACAAATAAGCATTCATTGACCAGCATGTTGACTACCTAAACAAGAGTCTAAAGAAAGGCCAACGAGACGAGGTAAGGAATGGTAAACAACCTGACCTTTACCGAGTTACATTACGATAGCGACCGATTATTATCTGTCCTTATGTCTCGCTCGCAATAATGACGTCAGTTGGTCGACGACGGCTGTCGTTATGTGATCCGTGGTACAGGAAAGCGGTCAGTACAGCAATTTATCAACATTTTGTAAATTTTTGATTATTTGAGACTTTCCAGTTTGCGTTGCGTTCGAAATGATGCGATTTTTTCCGTTTTCGTATTTGTTTAGTTTTTTGTTATTATTATCCGTTATTAGTTTTGTGATCAATACGACTGATTCGGACTCTTTTGACGAATCATCTTCGTCTAATAATAATAATAATAATCTTCGACAACGATTAGAATAGGAAGTTTAAAAATTGTATATAATTTCTTTAAATTAAAATGTTATGAACCCCTAAAAGTTTCTTTACATTCTTTATCTCGTCTCGGTGGCCTTACTTTAGTCTAGTCTATCTGATTGGAGATGATGCTGCTATCTAATCTCTAGACAGAATCATGTCCAATTAGATGACCAATATTTATCTGGTATTATATGGGGAATTCCATTATAGCAAGGGATGTCTATTAAAACTACATACGCAGCTGCCCGTAAAACAATGAATCATTTTCCGGGTGACACCTTTAGCCAGAGAAAAATAATAATGTACAGAAGTAATATAACATCTAATGCACTTTGAAGACTATCAGAAATACCTAGGAAGTAACTAATGTACTCGAGACTTGATTGTATTTCTTCTCGTGCAATAGTGTTGAGTAGGTCTAGGTATGTCTCAGTGGTTTCGATGACGGTACTGTTTCAAAGGAGATTGCCAAGTTTAGATCGCACATAGAAACTAATATCTACTTAGTAAGTATTTCGATATCGAAGTGGCTTATCGCTTTTGATATAGTGTATCTGTATGGAGAATACCTTCATTTGATTCTTAACTACGGAAGCATTTCAGGTACTGTATTGTACCACAACCATATACAAATATAGCTAATTTTTACATTTAAATTTGTAAAATTACAACTCGACAGCTTCGGGAAACGTTATCAACACGTTTATTAGACGATACATTAATCAAGCCGATCCTAAAACATAGACAATGACCCTTTTATTTATAAACGTTACTTAAAGGTAAGTAATCATTAGCGACTGTTTAACCATACATTTCTGACGTTTAAACGTCACATTAACTTTAAGCAACGTTTATAAAATAAACCCCTGAATGTTATAAACGATGCTACTTCCAATAAACTACTAACGTAGAAGTACATGAAGTAACGAAGACATACTCGTAGTTACAACCCGCCTGCAATAAGCTATTGAAGCACAGCAGGAGCAGACTCAATCCATCAACAATCAAATACATAAGTACCAGTCAACTAATCCAATCACTTTCCCACCGAGAATCGTAAACACCACATTAAAGTGGACAATAACCGTAACTAATAAAAACACTTGTTTGGCGAATAAACCGCAACTTTCCGACGGTAAACCGTAACTGATAGATTAAAGTTACGATTTTATTGCTTAGGGGCTGCACCGACTAGGCGTTTTTTTGCCATCTTGAGGTTAAAAGCAAATTAATTACTGGTGGATCGCGTTCGTCCATTAGTCATTTTTCGAAGAATACTATAAGTAGCATTAGGCCCGCTTGGCGGATTATGACCACCGTGGTGGATTATGGCCCACTTGGTGGATTATGGCCTGTTTGGTGGATTATGGCCCGCTCCCCCTCACAGAGAGGAGGCCTGTGTCCCAGCAGTGGAAACATTAAGGGCTGATAATATATGTGTGTATAGGTAGCATTCGATTTGTTTTTTCTCAGGAGCTCGATCTCGCCTAGACGATGCAAACTAGTTTAGATTTCGATGCATGAAACCATCGTAATGAAACTTGTTTGCTTACAAATTCAGTCAAGACTAGCAACAACAAGTGATCCATCATTCTTTCTGCCTTAGACTTTGCAAATAAAACGAATCTTAGGGAATTTTTGTATCACTTATTTAACATAGAATACAGAAAAAAGGACGGAAATACACATTAATATTAAACACGTATCAATGTAATGTCATCAGCATCTGAAAGAAAGAAAAATAGGTTTATCTGCCTTTTCCAGCTATGTTGGGGTTGGCTAACAGCCTAACCGGATATAGCTGAATACCAGTATTGTACATGGAACTCCATGTAATGTATTGAAGGACAAGGATTTCATTGGTACATTTCAGGCGATAAATAACCGCAGTGAATCTGTAAAAGCCCTTACACGCTCCGCCTCTAATTTTATTGTGATGTCACGTTGCACGTTGTCATTAAGTTTTGTCTTCTTAAGATCTATTTTATTAGGTCCAAGTTTACGAGAACACTTAATATCAGAGATATTATGCTTATCACAATTTAGGGTTCCGTACAAAACGGAACCCTGTTACCAAGCCTCCGCTGTCCGTCCGTCCGTCTGCCTGTCAGCGGGCTGTAGCTCATGAACCGTAGTAGATAGCAAGTTGATATTTGCACTGAGTATAATATATTTCTATTGCTGCTATAACAACAAATAATAAAAATAAAATAATTTTTGAAATAAAATTTTGTATGGGGATACAAGAAACGTGTTCAAATAAAATTATAAGTAGTGTTAAATATTTTACTGTGGTACGGAACTCTTCCATGTGAGAGTCCGACTCGCATTTGGCCGGTTTTCATTATTATTATCTTCTAGGGTGGGTTTTTAACGTCTTTATTTTAAATAAATTGAACATAAAAGTGCACGTAGATACATTTTCGCCTGGATTGTACCTAGAAGACGAAACTGCCTACTGTGATGGATGATTATACAGAGTTGATATGACTGAGGAGCATTAAATTACACTACGTATACTATACGTGTTTAGTATTAATTCAATACGGTACTTATAAAAATTAAAAGCACCAAAAATGAGTATTTTTTTTCAAACAAACTAAATAGCATACAAATCAGAGTAAAACGCAACCAGCTTTGTAATGAAAGTGCAAGTGATGTGTATTTATTGCCATCTTTTTAGCGAAAATATTTGGTTGTACTTGTGACTTGCGTCAGAGCGGCAACAGCGCATCGTAGGTTATACTCAGATTTATCGTTTTAAGGTACATGACCTATGCGTATAGACATAATCAGCTGTTAGGAAAGATACATCGTGTTGAAACGGAGCAAAAACTTAAAAAATCATTTGCGACTAAACTACTGCTCCTATTTAATTGATTTTTGGTATAGAGCTTTAAAATGGTACTTAGTATAGGCAGTTTAAAGGAAAGCCCCTCTGTCGTATCAACTCTGTATAATACCCGCCTATTATTGTCCCACTGCAGCGCAAATAACTCTTCTGATATAGAGAAGGCACTTTCTTACCAAAATATTCGTGGGCATGTAACAATAAGTAATTTTCCTACTATGACATGAGTATTTACTTTGTAAAGTATTATAATATTATTTTAATTATTGTGAATGTGAGAACTATGTCGGTCATTGCTTTTTTGTATTTTTCTCAGTTAGTTTAATGATATATAATTATATATATATATATAATATAATAATATTAATACTATTTTTAATATTATTCACATAAAGTTTATTCATATTTATTTTTTCGAGGAATTGAGTGCGCAGGACATTCCATTGATTTTATGTTAATTTCCATAATAATGTAATTAATGATATATTAATAAAGTTAAAAAAAAAACGTAGTCTACAAAATGGCGACACCTATTTCAAACGAACATGCATTCATTTCATTACATGCACGTGATTCAATTAGGGGGCAAAAATTGCATGTTTATCGTGTTCTAGCTAATTTACACTCGATTTAATAACATGTGACGTTTAAATTCCCTGCTTGCAGTTTTTTTCTAATTGATAGGCAATACGAAATAACTAGGCAGTATGTACCATACACCACTGAAATAACAAATAAGACACTGCAACATTATCATTATTCTAAATCGCATAAAAACAAACATAAAATAAACTAACATTGAAAAAAAAAAAGGTATTCAGTATGCAACTCAATTACTCAATATCATTATAAAAACGTTAACCAAACAAAACAAAGCATTTTAGATTCACATTCTCATAATATTTTTTCTTTGTTCACAGACGCGGATGCACAGAGCTCCTCACAGCTGTTACGAGAGTGAAGCACGAAGAAGACTGCAAATATGACACCATGATCTGTCCTATCACAGCCAACTGCTGCTCGGTACCCTTTGAAGAACTGTCATCACATTTACAAAACAACCACAACATCATCGCGGTGTACTCACAGAAGATAAAGATCTTAATAGAAAACTTCCAAACAAAGCTGAAGAAGACAGCATGCTGCAGAACAAAATACAAGATTATCTTGTTACACCAAAAAAGCGCTTTCGTCATCAAAGTATGCATCTACAACTACCACGTAAGAGTAGAAGTGATGAGGCGGAAACTTGGATACATTGCCGATGTTAAGTCAGAGACGAAAAGAAGCGATTACAGCGCTTTGATAGAATTCCAAAGCAAAGCGCTTTGCACAAAATCAGCTATTTTGATAGAAAACGAAGCTTATGGGAAGAAGGCTGAAGTACAATGGAACGATGTGGTGATGAAGTCTGAGACTGATGAAGCTATAACAATTCATGTTAATATCGGAAAATCAGATTCGGATTTTTTGAGGAAAGATTATGCGGAGTCTTGAGTAACGAATCAAAAATGGAACGAGGATGTTCTTCAATTTCCAACAGCATCATCTGCCCGAGGGCATGCAAAGGTGTTGAGAGAATTAAGTGTGAAACATCGTGCTCAATGTAGTGCAGACAATATTTAACAATACACAATTATCATTCCGATTAGATATGCATTTAAATGTAAAAATAGATTAATTTAACGACGATGTGGACTTTAAGAAGCTTGAATTAAGTTATGCCGTTGGTGATATTCGCGAACTCAGTGAGAAAGAAGTTTTGAAAATATTCGAAAGTTGTGCTAGCAAACATTTTTTGCTGAATTAAATGGTGATGTTACGGCTATTATTTTTATAAATTATGTTCTGGAAAACATTATTGTGTAGAAAACTGACGATTCAGAATAATTCTGGGATATGATAACTTTACTAACATTTATTGTTCTTAGTGTGTATGACATTATAATATTACCTCTTAACTTACCTTCAAAATAATTATGTATAAAAGATAATTTGCCTCGCTGGACCAGTCTAAATCCTTGAGCTCGCGAATTACCACCAATTGTGACTGATGTAGCCTTAATATTAGAATAATTTAGTATTTAAGAATACGGTTATGAAAGATAAAAATATAACTTTAGATTTTTTAACATTTGCATTTTGATTTCTGGCTTCCCCTTGTGATTAATAAATAGCAATTAAATGTTGAATTAATGAGATAGGTATGAAGCTGTCTATGAAAGAATTACACATATTCTTAATAAATCAGCTTCCGTCCTTACGGACGACAAAATCTACTACTACCTACGTAAACGGGACGTCTGTGATTATGATTTTGAATGAATAATTGAACTACACTTGGGAGCAAATAAATCGAGCCACTACCCTGTTTCACCTTTAACGGTTATTATTTCCGGTATTATCGAACGTATCAATTCGAAACATATACCGCCTCAAAGTTTATATAACCTTTATATTTAGGGTAGTTTGTTGTCAAATTAAATTTACGTTTAAAGGGTTAAAGTATAACAATTTGATTGTATTCCATTTAAGAAAAGGTTAAACGGGTTTAGTTTTGTTTTATTATTATTTATTTATTTAATTTTGTTTTTAATAAAAAAAAATCTGGACTGTTTTAACCCTACAATTTTCTATCAAAATTACCGTTTTTCTTTCAGAGCCAATACAATAGCATTCAATAAGGTTATCATTCAATAATTTACCTTCGTTGTAAAGGTTAATAGATAACCTCTTAGGCGATATATATTTTGAATTGAAACGTTCCATAATACCAAAAATAATAACCATTATACGTGGAAAAAGGAAGTGGCTCGATTTATTTGCTCCCAATTGTAATTATTTTCTGAATGTTTTATTAAATACACGGGTTTAATCCTGTGTTATTGCTGGCAGCATATTGTTTTCCTCAGATGCACTTGAATATTAAAGTAACCAAAATATGATGTGCACAACTACTTAGACAAAGGGCTACCCGTAGGTTTCCTAAGCTACCTACGCCTCTCGGAGGCTTGCTTAGTCATGTTAACAGGTCCGGTCGTATGTCCATCACATGGTACAGATACACTTACTACCACGCTTTAACAATTGCAGAAGCTCTATGACAACCTAAGTACCCGCTGATAGCCACTTCAAATTGCTGATTCTTAAAATAAATGTAAATAAAGCTAAACTGGTATATTCATTTAGAACAATTTTCTCCTTTAAAAATATAATTTAGATCCTTAATAATGGTGCCGATTCTGTTGTACACCGAACTAAACTAACTAAACTATCACTAAAATTCCTTACTTTTGGCTATGAGAATCTTAACGCTATTCTGCAAAATAAAATCTCTAAATTTAAAAATTATTTTGACACACCTAAAATCAAATTTGGCAATTGCAACTCCACGTGGTACTTGTTTGCCGTACCACGTGATTTTTTTTTTAGAGCCGGAGTCCCTCATTATTTGCAGCCTCGACATGTTTTGTATGGAATTTTTCACTTTTTGTATGGAAAATATTACAAAAAAAATTTTTTTTTTTACCAACACGTTGGTTTTTACATGTTGCGGGGTCTTATAAAGGGGGTCAAAATTTTCATTATTTTTGCGATAGGACACACCGTTTTCGAGATCTAAGCGAAAGAAAAGAAAAAAAGATACAGTACTGTTTTTGCATCTGAAGTCGAGGTGTTGGTGTGAATTTTAGTTCTTGACAACTAATTTTATTCCACACCTTTTTAATCGCGATTAAAAATAGGCAGATTTAGTTAAGACAATCAAAATTTTTGGTCAAAAACGTAAAATTCAGAATAGCAAAATTGCCATTTTCACTAAATTATAATCTCAGTGCCATCTTAGTGTTGTGAAACTAAAATTTAGTTAAGTTGTGTCACTTTAGTCATTTTCAGAATGGGAAATCGTCGTTTGACAGGAATAAACTAAATTTTGGTGATTTTTAGTCTAGTTTAGAGAATTTTGTGACAAGAGAATCGGCACCAATACCTGTCAAAGGTTACGCACAAGACTGGGCGAATTTTGAATTTTTGTCAGTTTTTCATAAGTAAATGGTTTTTCCATACTTGACCTGACAGACGTAAATTTTGTTCCACAGTTAAACAAAATCTGACTTTGGTAAATCAGCCCTTAGTAATACAACAGCTAAAACATCGATTTACGTCAGGATAATGTCATCGAAAAGTGCAATTTATTTGTTTTTCGTGCAGATTATTTTAATTTGGATAGGTACAATTTCGATCTTTTTTTAATAACTTAATCACGTTATTTATTTAAATGCAATTCAAATACGTAAAAAATAGCAACGTAATTAAAATGGATGTTTTGATAATGGTGAAATCAGATTTTATACATAAGAATTGCCCGAGACAACAAAAACAAAGAAAATAAAGGCTAGAATGTTTACTAATGAGCTCCGAAGGCCAGGGTGACAACGTGTTTGCTTCCATAAAGTGATGGGTTGGCAAGCAAAATTAAAAACAGATTACTCATGGGGAACTTAATAGGGAATAGAAGTTGATAATCTACTCCAATAGACCCACCTCTTTTAAGCTACATCTATCCGAGAAATATGGGCATAAATATGTAAATCAAAAACTCATCAGTTAAATAACATCCTCCTGTTAAAATCAATAAAAAAGGAAAACAATCATTTATTAAGAACATTAAGAATGAAATAAAAATAGGTTTATTTGTCACAGAAACAACTGCATACAGAATTTTATTTGTAACAGAAACCAGTGCTTATAGTAATAAAAGTTAATTAAACTAAATAACCAAATATCAACCCGTACTGGGCCCGTGTGGTTGAATATGGCCCATTCCCTCTCACCGACAGGCCTGTATCCCAGCAGTAGGGACATTAAATACTAATTATGCATTATGCAAACTAAATATAAAGAAAAATAAACAATAAATCAAAATAACAACATGAGTTACAAGACGTAGTCGGTGATTTTAAAATTTACACCGTTTTGCATGAAAAATCGAACTTGCCATAATGAGAAGTTGTGGTAAAGTTAGTATCGTGACCAGTGAGGTATTTGTAGCTGGTTCAATGATAAGGGATGATTATGCCATCACTTACTTTTTAATATCAGTATAAAAGAAAACTTTATCAACATTATGCAGCCATTTCCCATTTACTCACGCTTGTTAACCGATACAATTGAGAGAACCATGGCATTATGGTGTCCAGAACCAAAGGCCTAAAGAACCTCGCATTCGGGAGGTTAGATTTGTGAGAATAACAGATTAGGTACAACTATAAGTATTTGTGTTCTTTCCTTTAACAACACACGAGAGGGTTCTGGAAGACAGAGACAAAAGTTGAACAGTAATTAACATAAAATAACATCACTCTTGTAATACCTGTAGTACATCCACATTTCGCCAGATATATTGAAGCCCCATGTAATAGGGGGCGAGCCTATTGCCATCAACCGGGCACAAGTCCAGACTCCGGTTTGCTACTGAAAAATAACTGGTGGAAAGACCCAATCACACTTGGCCAATCTGGGAATTGAACCCATGACCTCATGGTCAACAGTAGGGCACGCCATCCCTCGACCATCAAGGCGGTGTGGTAAACAATGTATCATGTTCAACTGAAAATAGTAGTATAAAAGCGGAAAAAAACTGTCACAAACTGGCTTTTGAAAGCACGATCAAGATGCAACGTTTAAAAAAAAATCAACTATAACTCTTTTCTGTCCAAGATGAACAAAATAGCTTTCACTTGCTCATGGCATTTTGTAAACTAATATGGGTAAGTATGTAGAGTAGGCCAGGATATTAACATGGCGGCCTTAATACAGATGGAAGAAATAACAGTCACTCGCTTGTAATGCGACGCACGGAGTTGTGTGCGTGTTCACTGTAGGGACGCGGACGATATGAGAAAATGTAAGTATTCAATACCTGAAAATACGCTTCAATTCTGTTAAGTATTTTCATTTACTTTTAATTACGACTACGACTGACCGGTTGGTGCAGTTGGTAGCGACCCTGCCTTCTGAGCTGCTGGTCCCGGGTTCGATCCCCGGACAAGTCAAACATTTGTGTGCATGAACATGTCTGTTTGATTTGTGTCTGGGTGTTTATATGTATATAAATATGTATATCAGTCATCAGATTACCGTAGTACAGGTTCTACCTAGTTCGGAACCTGAAGACCTTGTGTGGATGTTGTCTCATATTATTATTATTATTAATTAAGTTCATAGCTTAAGTGAAGTGCCAGCTGCAATATCATTATTTAATGGTACTTCAATATGTAGTATTTTTTATTTGGAATTACAAGTCTACGTTTGGGTAAATATCGAAAAACCCTTAAAATTCAAATATCTCGAAAACCATTGAATTTCGGCCATACTTAAGAGGATTTCAATTTGTTGCATTTTGGCCCCCTATCAGCTCCTGACGGATATACGTCGAATTACAAGTAACCATGTATACACGACATTCTCGCCTTTATGAGATGTCGTAACGTACAATAATGGAATAAAGCACAAGGTTGAATAATTACAAAAGAAAAATGGTCTCCATTTTATTTTTTGTTCACGAATTTCATGAAACAACATTTCACGAAACAACTACGTTTTTCTTTGAAGAATTAGGAGCCAAGGCTATTACGTTTCGAGTCATTAGAAACATAATTGTTGGTTATAAGCAAATTGTAGCATTCGGTATTAATGAAGTAATTTGTAGTGAAATCGTACCCTTTAATTAATAATTGTAACTTTATTTTGTAATTTACTTAAAAATTAAACTATAAGAGTGTTCATACTACGCCATAATAGCACTCAGCAGTTAACCATGATCTGTTGTGGCTAGATGCTATCCTAAAAATTGGTTAGCTCTTTTTCTAGGTATTAAGATGCATAAGGGGCTAATTGGTCGTGACAGGTCTAGATAAAGATGGCAGCTTAGGATTAATTTACACCCGATTGGCCGGAGAAGTTAACAGAGAGAGAGAGATCTGGAAAACGATGGGACAGACCTAATCCCAACGGTAGCATGATATAAGTTGTTAATAAAAAATGGGCTAACTAGACCATGCAAGCGTATGAAGCATACGTTTTTTGAGCTCATGGGAAGGTTATTTTTTATGTGTATAAACCAAAAGTGTTACTTTACGTACAAGTCATGAAGACCACAAGCCTCTATTTGAGTTAAAACCAGTCGGGGGATCCCGGAAATATTACAGTACTAAAACCACGCACATAGATAAAGTGGCCATTTGTTTTCTTTACAAACTCTGCGCTTCTTAGCACTTATGGTTCGACCCTTCCCTTTTCATGTTCCTTCGATATTATACCTTCGCAATCTCAAGGGAATGGTACGATTTTTGAATTGTCTAAAGTGAGTGGAAGTTGCTGTTCATGTAGGATTAACACCCTTTCATGATGCCTTTGGGAGGAGGTGGGGAAGTGTGTTCTACGATGGAACACCACATCATGGGAGCTATATATTTTTCCAATAAAAAACGGCATGCTACAGAACGTGTTTTGTTTTCTAATGGAATCTGTACTGTATCTTTCAACTACAAAGGCATAAGACACTTCTTATTTGGATGAGAATCAAGAGATATTGCGTTTATAAGTAAAAAGGTAGGCACCGATAAACATTGTTTAAGTCATAATTTTATTGATAGTTCCATAATTTTTATTGTACACGGATAATCAGCCTGTTATGTTCCCACTGCTGGGACACAGGCCTCCTCTCTTCGAGAGGAAGTGGGCTGTAATCTACAATTATAATTATATACTTGGCTTAAAATGGGAGTGGATACTACAACGGAATCCTGATACGCTGCGCTGTTTAGGGAGACCATAATGCATTAATAAAGCACATTATATAGTAGCAAGTATACGTAGTACGTACGTACGCTAACATTTCTAAAAGAGTTGATATGAGAAGCCCAAATAAATTACTTGTACCTAGACAGAGACTACATTTGTATAGCAGGAATTCCCATTGCATGGCAATCAAAATGTCTAACAATTTCCCCCCAGGCATCAGAGTTTTGCTCACTAATACATTCAGGAAAATAATATTTGCCTGGCTTTTAGACAACTGTTTTTATTCAGTTAATGAATTTTTTTTATCATAAATTTTGACATTAAATGTTGTATCAATCATTTGTGTGTTTAGGAACTTTTTATTTTTATAATATATTTTTTTTTATCATTTGACATTTTATGATTGGTAAATTTTGACATTTAATTCATAAATAATTATACGAAAAAATATGTAATTGACATTGTATCAAAAATTACCTATTTTCATGTTTAACTAATTTATAATTACCTACTAATGGGCCTACTAATTGAACTTTAATTTTAATATTTCGACATCGGCAACGGTATTATTGAAGAAGCTTTTTTTTAATATTAAGATCATATTGTACCATGTACTGAGAAATAAATTATATCTTATCTTACGTAGTAGTAGAATAGTATCACGATATTGCATGTTCTTACCAAAACGTTGTGAGTATTCGTCCCTTATTAAAATAATAAAAAGCTTTATGCGGTCGTAAAAGGTTTAAGGAACAAACAATAGTTAACTGCGTGCAATATTATGTTTAAATCAAAAATCTTATTAACATATGAAAAGGCGTTTTAACATTTTCCATCTTCAATTTTAAATCTTAACCCGTCCAGTTTTGGGCAGAAATTCATTTGACTCTTATAAAAAAACGAAATAATTGTTCCTGTCAACAAGTTATAAAAAACCAACTTAATATTCCACCTTAAAATTTACTTAATAGAGCTTTAAATCGTTTGTCTTACGTTGTTAAATACGGGTGTTTGTAAGTCGTGACAACCACATTTCCACGTGCTGTAAAATGTTGATTTAGTTGTTAAGTTAAATAGGTGACCAAGTGAACTGGTTCCAGTCACGACTTTGTCATATATTACTTACATTCTTTGATTAGCACTGATGCATAATGCGTGCAAGGCCGTGCAGGGTTGGACATTAAAAATGCTTTTACTCATTTTTAACGGCATTATACTAGAAACTCAACATCGTTTTGGAACAGGAGGTGTTGAAAGAAAACACATCTATTTTACCCTATAATATTGTTATAATAAAATATAGTAAGTAACAGGATAAGAGAATTTATATTATGGATAAGATCTTATCAGAAAGAATAAACATTTATTTTTATATATGTTAAAATGACGTCACGCCACCAAAACCTGAATACAAAAACAGATTCCAGCCCCCGCACAACAACAATTATGCCGTCAATGGACAGGTGAACTCCTTAAAATAACTTATCAAGACCCATTCAAGCCACTTATTTTTGGCACGGTCCCCGAAATAACTCCGTTATTTTTACCCCCACATTTCCGAAATTAACCCATAAAGTCTCTTCAACTTCACCATGCCGTGATGTGACGTAGGAGCGGAAAATGAGTAGGTATGACGTGATATGATTGCACAAATGGACGCAAAGGCATAATGGTAAGGCGAACGGGGTGAGAAACTAGAGCCTTTTTTTTGTGCCTGGGATATCGTCAAATAACTTCTCCCGCTCTGGGCGGAACGGGAGGCCGTGTCAGACTCTTACTGACTAAAACTCACCCGTGTTCCTTCAGTTGCCTGTGCCAGGGTCCACAGTGTCCCTCTCGGACTTTCCCACAACCCTGGCAGGTATCGGCCCTAGCGGACCCCGTCATTTGTGTGCCGACATCTCTTTGAAGCACGCGTGGAATACAACGCGCCGTCGACCCGGCCAGGTCCTTATCGAACGACGAGCTGCCCATTGCTCGCCGTCGGCAAGCCCGCGCCTACGGTGTCCGGAAATCGGCTTGGGATTCCAGACGCCCAGAGCGTCTCCTGCGGCGGCTAGGGGCGTGAGGGCGCGAGTTTTGCCTGTCCCTCACGCGTTCCACCTCCTCCTTCGCGAGCATTACTGCTTCGCAGAAGGAGGTGACGGCTTCCCATACCCTCTCGCTCCGTACCATGGCCTGGACCAGGGCATTACATTGGAAAACATTGATTGTAAGGTTGGAGTAAAATAGGTACCTATAAAATTATCATATACTTCATTAAGATTGTGCTCACTATAAACATCTGAAAAAGGTAGATCTGATAAATCATTTTTAAATTTAACAAGTTTTTCCCTTGAGTAATCCCGTTTTTGAGTGCGCCAGTAATTTAATTTGTAAGTTTTACTGACTTGGATTTTTAGTATTACAGATGAGTGATCAGATAAAGCAAAATTCCTCGCGCACATATGGGAGCGGCGCGAGGAGGCGAAACGCTGGGGCGTAACTCCGCTGCCGCGACAAATCACGGAACAACGGACAGAGCTCCGGCGAGATCTCAGGGCGGCATGGAGAGTGCGATTGTCACAACCCTGCGCTGGGCACGCCACAATTGCGGCGATAAGTCCCCTCTTTGAGGAGTGGCTAGAGAGGCGCCATGGCGTCCTCACCTTCCGCCTGCACAATGTCAGCACCAATGACAGGGTCCGCTGGGGCCGATGCCTGCCAGGGTTGCGGGAAAGTCCGAGAGGGATACCGTGGCCCCTGGCACAGGCAACTGAAGGAACACGGGTGAGTTTAAGTCAGACGAGTCAGAGTCAGAGAAGAGTCTGACACGTCCTCCCGCTCTGCCCAGAGCGGGAGAAGTTATTTGATGATTTTCCAACCTCAAAAAATAAATAAAAGGGTGATTCTGTTACGTTTGGGGATATCTATGTTACAGTCTCCGTATAATACTAGTCTTACATTAGATTTATAGCACAATTTTATTAATACAGAGCCCACAGCATCAAAAAATACACCAACTTTAGATATATTTGGTGGTCTATATACACATACAATCATAATTGTTTGTTTGATTAGTTCTATTGCACTACATTCGAAAACTCCTGTCATAGAAAGTTTCATTACATCGTGAAGTTCTACATATTCGTAACAAGTCTTACACGAACCTTCTCCCCTTTGATGTTTCCTAGAGTAGGAGGAGGCAAGTTTATAATTTTGTATATTGATAAAACTTTCCTAACCAGAGATAACAAAATGTTCCGTAAGGCATATTATTATGTCGACATCTATTTGTCTGCGTAATAGTTCTTGAATGTTCATGCTGTAGGTACTTATTTCGTAAATTGGTATTTTTTGATTATTAACGAGAAGAAAGACTGATGTATTTAACAGTGCACCCTATGTGCACTTTTAAATATTTGCTACATGATTTCTCCACCTACAAATATTCTTATACGTATCTAATGAAGAACTACACTTACCGAAAATCTAAAAAAAGTTTATTTTAACCTATACGTTACCGTCAAAGCATAAAAAATGAACTTTAGGTATAAGCTACGTTTATAAATTAACCCCCAAATCGTCAGTAAGTTTGTATTGCACGGGCGTAGATACTATTTCCGTGATCACCAGAGGTCGGAATTAGGTAGAGTTATTTATGTACTTGCATCGAAATGTTGATATTAATATGGATGTTCCCGGGATTTCTAATGGACAATCCCGTGTGGCCAACAATATTACAAATAAATAATAATAAATACCTCAGAGATAGACAGACAAATAAAACAAAGATAATTAACATACAGTTTTTATTAGCATATTCTCATACTATACCTCGCCTTTTTTATAAATAAGAAAATACTTTTGCTTCTAGCTTAGAATCGTGAGGGTTTGCTTATTCAAACAGCCCATCAGAATCAGTTTCCATGTCCGATTCATTCCAAGTACCTGTACTGTATAACTTTTTATTTAATAAATCACGAGATTTGAGGCATATTCACTTTATTCTTTCGCTGTATGAAATCAGTGTAAGTACATAAATAACTCTACCTAATTCCGACCTCTGCTGATCACCGAGTCGGAACCTTACGATTTTACCAATGAAGACTTTCTTCATTGGTTTCTTCCATCTTAAAGTGACGGACATACGTGGGAATCGCTATAAATAAAAAAACACTTACCTCAGCAGCAATATACGCAGGTATGACCGAGAGAAGCAGCCTTTCCTGCTGCTCCCTCTCACACTCCAGCTTCACTCTCTGCTCGAGACAGGTTCTGGTACCAGCGAAGGTGTTCCTATGGGCCCTCTCTGTGAGGGCTCTGTAGTAGAGGCCGATACCGCTAGCAGAGATGAGGAGGGATAGCTCGCAGATTAGCTGTGGAAGAGATGGGAGCATGACTGAACAGCTGGTAATGATGAATGGACAGAGTGTCTGGCTTGTAAAGGCAAATATAGATAATGTAACATAATGTCACATCATGACTCCACCTTTTCCTCGAGGGGTTACCAAGAGGTGTACCTAGTAACTATGCCCGAATTTCGCCCGTTATATTTTCACAAGATATTGATTATGAAACTGTTGTGTGGTAATGAACCGTTTACGATGAGATAATCCGGTTTTGCAATCCAGTTCAAGGTTTAGTAAAAGTAAATAGGGTAAAGTCCTGACTTGACTTTTGCATAAGTGCGTCATTAGTTGGTGCAAAACCTGAAGGATCATAACCATTCATTCAACTTATTTCATTTTCAAGGGAGAATTGAAAGCCAGATTATGTTAACTCACACACTGACATATTACTTATTTTAAATAATTTGGAAAATCGTATACTTTTACTATGTTTGTAAATATGTGGGCACCATGTATCTATCACATAATTAACTTATTTGTCATTACTACATTTTTAATTCATTTTACCTAATTGTGGTATGGTAGTCTTATTATAGGTGCATCGTCTTCACATATAATTATATAATTAATGTATATAAAATATTGAAACACATTTTTAAAAGAGTAACGGTGGAGTTTCTTGCCCATTCTTCTCCATACGAAACTACCTTTTGGAAGGGGCGACTAGAATCAATTCTATTTTAATACAAATGTTGACGTTCAAATGTGCCTTTTATGTGCCTATTTCAAATAAATGCTTTGACGAAACCACCTTTTGGAAGGGGCGACTAGAATCAATTCTATTTTAATACAAATGTTGACGTTCGAAAGTGCCTTTTATGTGCCTATTTCAAATAAATGCTTTGACTTTGACCAGTTCACATTCCTAACGTTCGTGGATTAGCGTAATAACAATACAACCTGTTGCCATGGATTCAATACACGATTCTGTACAACCATGTGTCGAAATTGTTCGTCGGTTACTTTAAAAACAAATTTGCTGTTCAGTACATTTGACCGTGTAGGTGTTGCACTTTTCTATGAAAGCAGTGATTTTTATTACCGACGAAATGATTTGACTTTGATATTAGAAAGGGCCCATGCACATAATGAAACAGTGAAAAGCGAAAACTTTGACTAATCCACACGGTGGCGGTCCTCAACCGCTGTATACTACCGTAGATTCCGTAATTCCGGTGTCTCCCGGAGTATATCGCCTTTGGCACGTCCGAAATGACTTTGTATCCCACAAAGTCATTTGGCGTTTACGATGTCGTCCAAACAAGTGAAATGTGTTTGTTAATTGTAAATGCACTTGTGCTGCTGCAATGCTGTTATTTACCTATATTTAATTTTAATGTCGTCTTCACAAATACATATGCACTCACTAGCATACGTATGACACACAGACACTCTCTCACAACACCAACACAATTAAACAAATCTTTACACGTGTTATACCAAGCTTCAAAGAAATTATAAATTTACTAGATTCTGATCATTGCGGGCAAAGGATTACTATCCAACACCAAAACAACAAAGTGGCTAAAAGGAATATCACTGTTAACCCCAAAACTCGCTTGGAAGCTTTTAAATTGGAACTCATTAATAAATTACCAGTTTTGTCTATAATCTTCTTTATTAAATGATGATTTTTTAAATGTATACTGTAAACAATTTAATTCCACCTTTGTTTCCAAGACTATCTCGGTTAATAGTAACGCATCTTTCAGTGATTGGCCTACCATTGGTATTCATTTGAAGTAAAACACGGTTTTATGAAAGGACTTGTGTAAACGCTGCTGAATTTAATTTATATGTTAGATATTATTCAAAATTATTTTTTAAAGTTTGTTGTATGAGCGAGTCGCGTTATTTAAGTTCGAAGATTAAAAACAGTAGTAATGTAATTGCAACGACTTGGAATAATAATAATAGTGAAAGGGGAAGGTCTAGTAACTGAAACACTGGCTACAGCCTGTCCATTAATGACAATATAATAAAATCAGACTCACAAGTCGCCGCGGCCTTTTTTAATAAAGTAGCAACAAGTTTGAATTTGTCTAGACTATAGATTGTCCTATGGAGCAGGACCAGCACGTCTCCAAGCATTCTTATCTTGGATATAATCCTCTAATTTGTAATATGCTTGTGTGAACTTTTTATATGAGTTTAATATTTTCTTTCATTTATTTGCAATAAATGTGAAGGTTTTTTGTTGTAACATTTAACACAGTACCCCATAAAAGATGTATGTAATTTAGCTAATCTGAAAAACGGTTAATCTATTTTATCTTTATTTCAAGCATTAAAATTATGTCTGTCACTTATTTTAATAAAAAGATGTCGATTTGTTCTTACATAAATAATATTTTCACATGTTTTTTTTTTCATAAATGGTTGAGTTGAGCTCCACGTTTACTGACAAATGCGTGCACTGACTGGACAGCCGAGCTATTCTGTAACAATCTCACCGTGATAACTTAGGTGAAGTGAGCTTGAAGAGAGTAGTTTCCATTTCAGACGCCGATCTACATAGCCGTCACATGATATGACCAAGGTTATTTCTGGACTTTAAAAGAGACTGTGACCTCTGAGTTTGTTTCGCCCTTTCTTCTCAGAGTAGTCAGATAAGTGCCTCATCTAGTTAAAAAAAATATAATTGACGTGTAAAAGTGTTTGTACAAACCTACTTACAGAAATAGAATAATTTATCATTTACGAATATAGACTTTTGAAACGAAGAATAATTATTTAGTGTCTGCCAAAACAGCCACTATATACCCAGATACTTATGAAAACTCCAGTAGAAAACATTGTCAAAAAGGAACTAGTTACTATTGAATTGGTCATGTTTTACAAGGCTTGCCGGAAACCCGACCAATCGCCTACTCACTAAGCCTTATTAAACCATGTTGCCTTAATTAATAAGCGGCCGACAAAAATCAGCATTGAAAATATAAATAAACAAAGAAAAATAAAAATTTATGAAGTCAGACATACTACCGAGTACACGATTTCTTATTACTAAGTTAGGTACTTCAATGGCGTTTAGTCACGAGGGTCCGCCGTAAACAAAACCATGATTGGTTGTTATAAATAACCATGGTAACATCATGTTCCTTCAGGTTTCATTAAGAATTTTACTGACCGTGAGAAAATAAATAAAGAGACGAATTACTTACAAAGACTTTTTTAACTTATCACATGTCATACTTTTATTTTACCTTTTTTTAGGCAGATTTATTCTGTATTAACCCTCACCAGATGATTCACGAAATGGGTTAGGAAGTTAATGTGCGTCTAGCGTAACCTTTGTTCTAATATGCAGTCTCAAATGGAAATATATTTTTGATACGAGTATCCTCAGACGGCGGGATTTTAGTAACGCCGGGCCTATCTAATAGATAATAATTCATTTCTTACATATTTTAGTTCATAAAAACGTGGTTATACCTACCTAATCAAAGCACCATGACAAGTCACAGGCTAAAAACCAAATACATCATTTTAGGTACCTATAAATCTATAGTTATTATAAATTGAAGTCGCTTTTAGTGTCTGTATGTGGTTGTTCCTCACCGTCATTTGGAGAGTTTATTATGGAAGGTTTATATGTCTTTCTATTATAATTATAATAAGAAATCTCGACGTTTTGTCAAGTCGTTAAAACCGTGCGAAACAGGGGTGGGTCGCTAGGAAGTAATAATGGTACCTACCTTTGCCGCGTCATGCATTCAACAACTTCTTAAGCCACCTCCCGGCACGTTACTGTGTCGTGTTGTGTATCGTGACGCGGGATATAGGTACCAATCAAACAAATTTGTTCAAGACTACGTAAATTATAAATGATTTTATTTCTGTAAGTAAGTATGTACAAACATTTTTACACGTCGGTCGTATTTTATAAACTAGATGAGGTCGGCGTTTCCTATCTGACTACTCTAAGAAGAAAGGCCGAAACAAACTCAGAGGTCACAGTCTCTTTTAAAGTCCAGACATAATCTTGGTCAGATCATGTGAAGACCATGTAGATTGGTGTCTGAAACGGTCTTTTGAGGAAAAACCATACAGATTGAGCGGACCTGTCCAGTCAGTGCACGCATTTGTCAGTAACCGTGCAGCTCAACTCAGAACTTAAGCAGCACAAAGATTCAACGAACAACGTCAAATCACAATGAGTTTTGATTGACTAACACTGCGCCTGAAGGCGTCACAGTCATGTGAATCCGGCTTTAGTATGTGCAAGGCTTTAGATTTCAGCTTTCTCACAAAACAATTATTGGTCAAGTCCGTCTCAACACAACTGCCCATTTAGCGAGCCCTCAATATTTATCCACCAGCGTCGTCACTTCAGACATAAAGTCAAGGGTAAAAAGCCAGTTTATTAGACACAGTCTGGTGTCAAGGTTGCCACGTTCATGAAAACAAATAATAAACGTTTATCGACCACAGGCACGGAACAGCGATGTCTTTTTGTTGAGGGTTGAGGGCAGCCATTTATTTTTGTGAAAATATTTAAGAGTTCTTGTTTTTCACGATTTTGGTTAATTGTAGGTACCTAAGTAAAATTTACAAGGTTCTTTATTGGTGGATGATTGTTTGATGATTATAACGCTTTGATTACATTATGCTGCTGATGGTCGCACTTTAATAATATTTAGTTTGGGCCTCATCCACCAACTTAAAATTACAATGCAATACTAAAAACCATACAAATATGGATTTTAGAAGTAGACCAATGAATTAAAATCTGCTTATAGCAATAAGTAATCTTATTCACACCTTAATTTTAAAACCTGAGCTCAGAAAATGAGCCAAGATTTCACGAAAACGAGCGTGTCAGAAAGCCTTTCGCGAAGGTTTCGAATAGGTATCTATAAATTCTAATTTAATAACGCCCGACTATGAAAACTCACATTACATAAATTACTTACCTAATTAAATATGGCAGGGTTTTAATTTTAACACAGCGGTAGAAATAAAAGTATTTTATTTTGAAAATAAATACGATGAGTTTAAAATTAAGAGCCTTAAATGACCACGCGAGAAACTGTTACTAAATGATTAAATTAATACGAACAGTAATTATTTTAATAAAACTCACAACCAGCGCCTGCAATAACATCGCTAACAACGCACACAATTAGCAAACCAGGTTATTGCTTATCAGAAACTGTCAGGCGCTTTCGCTCTCGACTATGTAAAAAGAACAATTGAAGCACGCTCCAATGGAATTAATAAGGGAATGAAACAAAAGAAGTTGTAACTATTGTCTTTTGCAGTTAGTTTTAAGTCGTGTTTTAGTTTTACGATGGTTTATATACTTAATTATAAACAATAGGTACTCTAGACGTACCTACTACAAGACTTAACTGTTTCTGAGAAGCAAAGTTAGGACCCTTTTTAATCAAAATTAATTAAAGACCTTACAGACATTTAATTTTATTCATTTTTTACTCTCTCCAAGAAAATAATATTATGAAACAGTGGCGTGGATTACGAGTTACAATATAATCCGATTGAACTGAAACTTCAGCGCCTATTCAGCTGGCAACTGATACAACTTGTTACAGAACTTTATTTGTGTTGATAATGAACTAGTTGAATAGTATGTTACTCGTAATACTTAACTACAACTATCAACTATGATAGGGTGAGATTTGTGACATAAAATATCGTTCTGTGTAGGTAGGTTTCGACCTATATCTTTGAAGATAATGTCGAGAAAATAGTGCAGAGAAATACGTAAGAACAGACTTTTTAAATGAAGTGGATTGCAAGGTTGAACAAATACTAGCCTGAAACTGCGTTCAAATACAAATAGCAACGTTTTTGGCTGCAGTAATAATTTTAGCGATTTCAGTAGGTAGGACCAATTTGCCAGGACAAACTTAACAGCTAGGTTTGACGTAAAAAAACATGGACCCAATCGAGTACCATAAAATTTTCCATAAATATCATATATATTTATCATCTCAAAGTTTCTGTAGACCTCCTTTGACAAATATTATTCAAACATTATCCTATACATCATTTCATCAGTTCTACGAACGAAGGTAAACATCACCTTCCTAATCCTATTAATCTCGTCTCCTCTCCAATTTTGTAAGGAGCTTTAATCTTATCAGCACAACGTGCTTCGTACGGCATTTAAGTGAATTTGACACACTTGTAATTATGAATTGCCTGACGTAAAGGGTTGCTCACGTAAATTATTGTTGACATACGGTATTAGGGTGTAACGTGAATACTTGTTTAATATTTTGATTTATCTAATTATTTTGTGTTCACTGGCATCGGTAACCGATATATATCTAAATGCATTACAGTTTTAGGATTTAATTGACCTATATAAAGCTAATTTGGGTTTGATAAAATGGCAGCGTCAGAACGTAGAGGTTTGGTTTCCAGCAGTGAACAGGACCTATATTTTGAATCTGGGGCATAGTACCTAAATCATGCATTCTGCTCTCGCTGATATGTTTATAGTCGTTAGTAGTTTTTATGTGTATGTATGTGTTTGCTCTGATTTCTTGACTCCACTCGACGATTCAAAAGTAGCCCACCTGCATGCATACAATCCTACAACGGAATCCGGTGTCAACTCAAAGTTCTGAATTATCAAGGAGCCGGCCAGTTGGCTAGTTTCTAAGCGTAGATTCCTATGGACAACAACTTCGCTCATCACCATAGTGGTGTAGTACAGTCAAATCTTTTCTAACTTCTTCTGTAATTTTTTTTTTCTTTATCAAGCCAGGGCTATCTGCTCAGTGCAATAGTACTGGGCAGATTATTGCATATAAAACTGAGGTTTCCGGGAACTGGGACCGCAATTAACTAGAACTGCGGTCCCAGTTGCCGGATCCATTTAATTTTAATATTTTTCTTCCGGCGACGGGACCAAGCCAAAGAAAGACAGTACGTTTTTGGCTTGAACAATATAGATATGTTTTATTAATTTTTGGGTGGTCCCAGTCACACACATCATAAGTGTCTAGGGATCAAGGTATTTATAAAATATATTTTATTGCCCTAATTAAATTAAATAAAAATGTCTATTTAGATTGATCAAATAAAATGTTTTCGTATTTGTAGATCGACGAAGTACTCTCTGCTTTTGCATCAATAAATATTTTTCGCGATTTTTACTTATGCTGGATTTTCTACCTTAGCTAATACTGACATTAAAATGTGATAAAAATCAAAATAAAAGTTTTTCAATTTAAGGTTTTTATTGCGTAAAATAAACTATTAGTAGTCCGTATTTCCGCCGCTGACGCGTATTGGAAAGTCGCAGCGATTGCATACTCAATATGAGTTCATCCAAGTCACGTTGCGGAATGGCCACCCATGTCCGTTGAACAGATGAAAAAGATTTTCTGATATATGTACGGCATCCATATTTGGCAGAGCTCTTCTTTGAAGCATGTCCCGTGCGTGATCAATGGGATTCAAGACTGGAGATTGAGCAGGCCATGGTAGGACGTTGATGTTAGCTGCGGTAAGTGTGTTTGCATTTTTGCAACGACTCTGGCAGTGTGTGAACGTGTATTACCATGCATAAGCAGAAATTAAGCACCAGATTGGGTCCAAAAAGGAATGACAACATGAAAAGAAATAGCAGAATTGAGATTGCCTCTGATTCAAATCAACTTCGGTTTTTCGGCTGATCCAAATACCCGTTCATATCATGATTGTTCCATCACTGTACCTATAGATGGACTTCCTGGCCACGGAGCAGATCCGTGTTCCTGGCATAATTTTAAACGTTCTTGGCGTCAAGAGTCCTCCAATACCGTATAGGTACGTCTAGTATCTGGCCTCATAACATAGCAAGATTCGTCAGAAAAATACACAAAACGCCAAACTTTTGATGAGTGTATATTTCATAACATTGCATGTCACCTTTGACCAATGTCGAGTTAACATCATGCTATTTTTTTTTAGTAGCGAGGCCATTTGGTTAAATATAAATTGTATTTCTTAACACGGCTTGCGGTAAGAGTTGATTAGTAAAAATCGTCACGTGTGGAATAAGCGTTATGCCCCCTCCATGCGACTTTCTTTCTCTCTCTGTCTCTTTCGAGATTCTAGTAGACGAGCATTGTGAGCAGCCAGTTGTATAACCTCGGAACTTCACTCCTGACGGGAGACCCCCGATCGCACACGTTCAATTTTTAAATTTAAATATCAGCGTCTGTCTGTCTGACATGTTTAATTCGGCCTGCTATGTAAAGAAGATGGCTGAATGTCATTCTGTAGTATTGACATAACGAATCATACAGTGCTGAGTCGTAGTAAGCAGACTCTATCGTGCAATAAGCAGACCAAAATAGCCATAAGGTGACAAACATAATTATTTTGGCTGTAACTGTCTCGTGACTACATACCTGCTGATAGAACTGCGACTCCTCACCGTCAGGCCGGACACCCAAAGCCAGGCCGACGTACGCCAGAGTCAGGACTGCAGACATGGCCAGCGCTATAGGACGGGCTATCGGCATCATTGTGTGCACCATCTGAAGCAGAAAGGAAACAATTAATACATGTTTTTGTAGATATACAGGGTTATTGGTAAAACATCATCAACCTCTTAAGGGGTCATTGTACATTATGAACAACTTTTACTATGGGATCAAATATGAAATCGCGAAAAAAAATCTGCTGTTCCCTACATATATGTTTGCAGAACTCGTTAAAATGTAGGGACCAGCTGATTTTTTTTCCACCCCTTCGTATGGCATCACCTGCCAGCTCTATCGCACTTCATTTTCTCTTAGCGTTGTTTCTGACCATTTTCGTTTTGCTCGGCTCCTAAGTGTCATAACTTAATGATACATAGCCTATAGCCTTCCTCAGGAGTTGAGCTTCCAAATGCAAAAAGATTTTTTCAAATCCGACCGGTAGTTCCAGAGATTACCTCCTATTTACAAACAAATGTTATCTATTTATAATATTAATTATATTAGTATAGATAAACTAGATATCTCTTAAAAACTAGGTTTATAAGTCTTAGGAATAAGCATAATCAGCCCATAATTTTCCCACTGCTGAGACACAGGCTTCTTTGAGAGAGTGGTCTGTAATACATCACAGCCCAGCGCAGATTGAGAGATACCACACGTCTTTTTTTTATTGCGGTATTGGCCAGCTATTTACCTCCATCTCTCCTGGTGGAAAGCGATGGATGATCACTTTTGCTTTGAAGGTTGACGGGTTATACGTGGAAGGGAACGCAGACGCTGGCAGAGAGTTCCACACTTTGGCCGTGCGTACCCTGCATTATGTCTGATAGTCGGGTAGTGAAAGGGACATGGTGGGATCAGATCGTAGAGCTCCTCCACCTGCGCACACTCCCCAGAGAACAATCTGTAAAAGACCGACCGGCAAGCAACAGTACGCCGATGAGTAGTGCTGTGAAGCCTAGCCCCCAGCACCTCGTCGCCTATGAGCCTATGCCGGTTTCCAAACGATATTTTCCTTCACCTTTTTGAGAGCCGTGGTGATGAAATAAATTACACAGCAAACTAAAGTGCCTGCCTGGGTTCGAACTCACGACCTGCAACTCCTAAGTCAGGGCCGCTATGCCCTGACTTATGAGTTACTGGGCTACCACTGTCTGTTAGTCTGATTATAAAACCGTGAACTAATTGCCGGTTTCAAAACAATGAGTAGAGTTTCTGTCTAAATCTAATTCAAATATTACTGACTAGATACTAAAAAGGAGTCATAATTTAATTAGGTTAGCTAAGCTGATACCTGCTGACTGCTCGGAAACCGCCAAACAGAGGGTGTTATCATCATCCGTAGAGGCCCTTCAAATGCACCCCATGTGATAGCCTTGGTCTTTATCAGAAGAAACCTTCAACTTCAAATGGCAAAAAGCAACAGATCTTTTAATCTCACCACAAAGGAAAATGAACAGACAGTGGTAAGGAAAAAAAAATATAAGAAAGTTTTGATTTATTCCAAACGCGTGTGTCCACAACAGACTTACTGAACTTTCGCCACGGAAAATTAATTTTAACTTGTCCTATTGTGGCCAGGTTATTATCTCTATGGTCCACCGTTATTAAGTTTCATGCGACACTTCTATATAGGAAACTACCACTTTTGTTAATTTGTCCGCTTTGTTTTTGTATTCACGTTTTGGCCGGCGACAGAGGAAAGAGGAGGAATTGGACTGAAACCTAAGGTTAGTCAGAGTGTGAGAGTTAGAGAGCAGTGGCGGCCCAGTGGTAACGGTCGCGACTTACGAGCAGGGGGGGTAAAGTTAACTTCACGTTCACAGCAATTTTTTTAGGTGCGCCATCTATGAATTATGTTCTTTATACTTAAGGCAAATAATTCATATAAGACGTACTAGATGTCTCTACAAAACGACTTAGACTTTATAGTTATTGAAAATTGCTGTTTTCATGTTTTATTTATTATCAATATTTTAGTTCAATTTTAAAGACATAAATTATGGGCAATTTTTTATTTTTTTTGATTTATCGATTTATTTTATCGACGGATAAAAAAAATCACAAATGTCAAAATTCTAAATTGTCAAAACAAAATTACCTATACGTTTTGCAATTTGCGTGTGCGCTGAATTGTTTTCGTGTTGTTTATGCTATTTTCTTTGTTGCTAATACATTGAGTTGAGCCCCTGCGCCTCCGTAAAGTGAAAATTTGCACAAGAGTACAGTACAGCAGACAAATAAATCTATGTATTGAGTACCTATTCAACAACAAACTTGTTTCATTATAAACTACATTAACCTTTACAAACTATTTAGGGGTATATATTTCCTATAGTTATAGATTGATTGATTTATGTAAAACCATGTTTGGTAGTGAGAAATTGATTTTACAGTAGTTCGAAATCAAAAACCGCTCCACATGAATTTTAATCAAGTGCATATTTTTTATTGATTAAAATGTGGAGTGTTTTTTATTTAAAAACTACTCTAAAATTTATTTTACACAACCAAACATGGTTTTTCATGAATCAATCAATCTATATGGAATATATGCAAAAGAAATGAAAATGAGGTATAGGTATGTATAGTATGGTTAGATATGGAACATAAAATCCAGATGGAGCCACTCGTTACAGGTTGTTGGCATAAAAATCCCTTGAGATGGCACTCTATACCAGTATTTTAAGGTGCTCTGTGCTCACGAGTCGGAGGTCGTAGGTTCTAAGTTCTAACCCAGACAGGCGCTTTACGTGTAAATTATTTCATAACCACTGCTCTCAAAACGGTGAAGGAAAACATCGTGAGGAAACCGGCATGTCCTAGAACCAAGAATTCGAAGACATGTGACGTCTTCCAACCCACACTGGGCCCGCGTGGGAATACGGCACACTTCCTTTCACCGAGAGGAGGTCGTGTCCCAGCAGTGGGAACATTATAGGCTGATTATGTTTATGCTAAGGTTAGTTTTGTGGTACGTTTAATGATGTAATTTGTGATACTACGCTTTCATTGCGTTTTAGCTGCTGAATTTTCATCTACAAGCGTAATGATCATTACGCTTGCAGACAAAGGGGTAAGAAGATACGTATGTATAGACTTTGATAATTTCGTTAATTTAACATAGCACCGCAACTGGTATAGATGTAGTGCTATGTTGAAAATAACGCTTGTCACGTAAAGTACCAAGTTTCTTTTAACCGATAATGTATTCTTTCTTGGTCGAACAAAAATTAAGTCGCTAATCGGTTGACATCAACGTAAAGCACATAAGTAACATAACGGATAGGTGCAGTAATTAATACTGAATAGACACTTATGCGTGACAATGATATCATTGTAAATGAGTATAAATACTTCCTAGAAAACATAATAATATCAGGTTTTATTAATCTGCTTGCTTTATCAATTGGTTTCCATTAGTGTGATGTGCGGTGTAGGCTATAATAGGCAGAATAAAAGTACATTCCCGTAGAGTACCTACCTAACTGGTGTGTCGAATCCCAGTGGTAATTAAGTATGGGATTGGTCAGTCTCGTGTACACCTGTAGATGCACATTCAATAGTTCCAAAATCTCATACACATTGAACATAAATACTTAGGATATATTATGTAGTAGACGATAAATGCCTGCATATTGATCCGTCCAAGGTCCAAGCTACAGTTGATTATCCGACTACTCCTAAAAGTTAAAAACAAGTAAAGATATTTAGAAGAGTTTTTTTTAATTCTATTGGTAATTAAGGATTTAGTTAATTAGCACTCGTAAGGATGCTCCTTCTTTTGTCTGGCCTGATAAGGCAGAGAAGGCTTAATGTGAACTTAAGTCGGCCCTTGTCTCCTCGGACGATTTGGCCTGCCCTGGCTTTTCTAACTGTAGATACATCAGTATTTTTACAAGTTGAGAAGTATCAATACGAAAGGATTGAGAAAATAAATATGTAGATCCTCTCTGGGTAGTTTTATTTCTTAATCTGGACACATCGCAAACAATTTAGATTAGATGTTAATAAAACTCTGCTGCACCACAGGACTCAAAATAATAGATTGTAGGTAGGTATAATAAATAACACACATTTCATACAAAAACATACGTGGGGCTTGTGGCTAAGTAATAACAGCCGCACGGATCAATCGATCAGGTTAAGCTTCACTTGCCGCGGTTAGTCCGTGGATGGGTGACCATCTTCATCTTCACATACCAAGACCCTCATTCATGAATCTTTGACAGTCGTTACGGGTCGTCAGAAGCCAGAAAGTCTGACAACCAGTCTTACCAAGGGGTACCGTATTACCCAGTAACTGAGTTGTGGAGGTCACATAGGCAGTCACTCCATGTAAAATACTGGTATTCAGCTGCATTCGGTTAGACTGGAAGCCGACCCCATCATAGTTGGGGAAAGGCGAAGATGATGATTTCATACAGAAATATGTGTATGAAAATACAGTTTTACCTAACGGTGCTGAATTCCATTCAATCATAATCTTAATCTTCTATTAACAGCACATACTTTTTACCATACATAACCCTGTAACAAAGAAACCAAAAAAGGTACTAACAGCCAAACATTAATGATTCCAATTCAAACAAAAATCTCATTTGTTTAGCAGATTCTCCGCATAAACATGAAACATGATGTATGACCAAGTTCCATACGTATATCATAATGGCTTATGGCGCAACACGTGTGGGGGCCATAGAGGAAATTGAATCCCGTAGCCTATCCGTGGCGGCCATATTGGTTGTGGTGTACACAGGGACCGAGAGCAGGTAATCCGGAAATGTTTTTTTTTTAAGCTTCATAGTTTCTGTTGAGAAAATTTAGTCGGTTTTTGACAAATATCTCTCATTATCCGTTATATTAAATAGGGTCCAGTTTGTAGTGTATTAGAGAGAAGTGTGAAGGACCCATCATTATGCACTATTCATTCAAGAGAAGGAGTAGGTACAACGTTTATTTGTCTTGAACTTAATAAAGGTCTGAAATTCCTATCTTACTACTTCTAAGACGCGATAAATATTACTGTTTGTTTGACTTTGCCCTTCAGCTCGAAGTTCGTAATACCTAGGCATTTTCTAAAATTCAGACATTTCATGAAAATAATATGAGAAGAATTGAGCGAAAAGAGGCATGCAGTTATAAGTGGTGGTTTTGAAAGCCGGTACGCATGATTCCTCGTGTGGCTAAACCATGAAGACCCCATAAAGAAGGTCACATCAACATCTTTCTACCTCGTCCCATGTCACTAGGAATCAGCGCAACATGTTTCATTATTTCATTCTCCTCTTTAAGCCGTCATTCTCATATTATCCCTCACACAATCCATCCATTTATTGTTTAGTCTTCATCTACCACTCCAACCAGCAACATCTATATTCATCTCTCTTTCAGTTACATGCGATTCATCTCGCAGTATAAAGAATGTAGGAGAAAAGTTTTGCATTAAAAATAAAACAGAATGTCAATCAGTGTTGCGTTACGGCCTAGTGATATGGGGTAATTCAGTGCAAGTAGACAGAGAGTTCAAAGTACAAAAAAAAATGTATCAGAGCCATGAGCGGAGCAGAATATTTAGACCACTGCAGGCCATTATTTAAAGAATTAAAAAATCTTCCACTCCCGTGCCTGTATATTTTTGAGGTTTGTTTTTTGTAAAAAAAATACTAACATTTATTCCTATTAAATGAACAAGTCTCCCAAAGACTGAATAAAAAAATGCCGGGAAATTGCTAGTACATCCTCAGAGATTGCAACTATACAGTAGAAATGCTAGTTGTATGACAGCAAAAATTTATAATAAATTACCACCTTTTTTTTTTGGCTTGAGAATGTTACCATTTAATAAATTCAAAAGTATAATATTTACTCGGCTCTTAGACATGTGTTTTATTCCGTTAATGAATTTTGAAATCATACTTTTTGACATTGTAATTAATATTCTATGCTATTAGTATTTTGACAATAGAATTAATAATATATTGACACTAGAATGACATTTTTTTATTGTCATGTTTATTGTATTTTATTTTTGTTTTGACATTACAAATAATCCTATTCAATTCATCTAAATCAATATTATTGTACCAAATTAAAAATATAAATGCAAAACAAGTTTAATAATTTAATATAACTTATAATGTAAAGTCTACGATTTGCATGCACTTAGCTTATTTAATTTTTCTACACCAGCAATGCTAGTATATGTCAATTAATGTTTAATTTAAGATCTCAATGTACCTTATACTTAGAAATAAAATATTAATATTACTACTACTAGAACTATTCAATTAATTTTAGTGTCAACTAAGCCTACTCAACCTGCTTGGCAAATTGAATTTAGCACGACGCGTTATTTTTTTCTAAAGCCATTGTTAGATAAATTGCATCGGTCAGTGATTGTGGCGGGCGACCCGGCAACCACTCGAGGTGGTCGAGTCTGCCGGTCTGTTCCAAGCCGTTTTATTTCAATTGCTGTAATTTTTCCAATTCGTTTTTTGGTTTTATAAAATTTTATTAGTATAACTGGTAAACGGAGTTAGTGGTTTCCATACATAGCGTGGTGTACAATGGCCAGACTTGTTCGGGTATCAAAGCGGCCGAGACAATTGCTCAGTATTTTGGTAGCGTGTGTCTGCCTAATACACCTCTAGGACCCTAGGAAATTTAATGCGAGTAGTGAGGGAGATAGCATTCCCGTTCACTTTTTAATCCCGCCGGATTTAGTTACGGCGATTGCCAAACTCAAACCCTGTAGCTCGGTTGGCCCTGACAACATTCCAGCCTTTACCCTTAAGGGATGTTATGACATAATATTGTCAGCTCCTCTATGGCATGTTTTTGACTTAGCCCTTCATTCTGGTGTATATCCTGCGCAATTTAAAACTTTGCGAGTCACTCCCATCCCTAAAACCAGTGATAAAACATCCGTTGAAGTACACAGACCCATCGCCATCCTGCCAACTATTGCCAAGATTTTCGAGCATAAATACTCCACTCTATCATTTACAGAAGGGACAATATGTCTTTATCCGATGCCCAACACGGTTTTCGGCCAGGTCGCTCCATGAATTGGAACTTACTGATTCACGTAGAATACATATCCCGTGGCTTGGACATTGGTGGGTAGGTTAACGCTCCGTATTTCGTTTTTCGGAAAGCATTCGACAGAGTAAACAACGATGTGATTTTGACTAAGCTGGGGGCCATCGGTTTCTCGTCCGGTCTTCTTAACTTCTTTTCTGACTATTTGCGCGATCCCAAGCAGTTTTTAAGAAATGGCTGCTTCGAGTCCAAGCCTTATAATACACGCTCGAGTGTAAGTCAGGGATCCGTGTTGGGGCCGCCTCTGTTCCTGATCATGATCAATGACTTTATGACTAAGGTTGAGTTTGCCAAATGCCTGCTATATGCCGACGACCTTAAGCTAGTCGCACACATCTATGAGCGGAGCATTGCGAACAAACTAGTATTTAATACAAGCTAGTGCTACGTTATGAATTACTGTAGGGAGTTGCGGCTAATTAATTATGACTACAATTTGGGTGGTCACGTAATTACTCGTGTCATCAACTTGGGAGTGACTTTCGACGGCTTTCTGACTTTTCGAGATCACGTTTCTACCCTTGGCAAAGGAGTCTTTAAGGCGCCTGGGATTTGTTTTTCGAAATGCTCGTGATTTTCGCAATCTAAATGTTGTTAAGCTGTTGTACGCCACTCTGGTTCGAAGCATGCTCGAGTCCAGTGCCTGTGTTTGGCACCCCTATAACGCGACCCAAACACTGATGCTGGAATAGGTACAAAACACTTTCTTTAGATGCCTCTTGCAAAGATTTTACCACGTCTTTCCCTACATGTAGGGTAGGTACATGTCTAACTATCTTATAGGGACGTTGGGTTTTAACTCGCTGGATGTGAGAAGAGGCCTTGATCAACTCACTGTAGCCTGTAAGACCTTACGGGGACGTATCGACTGCCCAGAGCTCCATGGTCTTTTCTGCCGACTATTTTTACCCGACAAATACATCGGACACCGTCAGAGCCGCCGCCGCGCCGGCCGGCACAATCTGTTTGCGCAACTGCCAGCCAAAACTGTCGCCTGAGCCGAATCCCCTGTCTGTCGCACTCTAAAGGTGCTGAATGCCCTTCTGCCTACCAACGCTGAATGTGATGTGTTTGCGGATGAATGGATTAAAATTATGCGTCTATGTCGAGTGTTCTACGAGAGAAAGTATGCAAGGGAGTCTACTGTTCCATGTTAGATTTAAGGTTATTTATATTAATTAGTGTCAACATTATTGTAATTGTCTCGAGGTCATTTAATGTAATTGGTTTTGTACCATTTTAAATATCTACAAAAAAAATGGTTGTGATTGGATTTCTGTTACAAAATATTTAAATTGGAATAGTGGCTTTGAATGATGGTAGGCTTTCTACATTCTTACAAATGATACCTTAAGGTTAGTTTGTCAAGTCAAGTAGGTGTGGTAGCGATTAAAGAATGATGTGAGTATTTAACTATGCAGTAAGTTGTAATAACTAGTGCAACACCATCCAATTCATCAAACATGGAGTTGTGCTATTTTATTTTCTCATGACAGTTTTACCAGTATGTTTCTAAGGCCTATAGTTCAGTAGCGGACGCTTACGAGGTCTTTTGAACTACATATTTTCATATTTTAAACAGTAAACACACATTGTGATGACCTTGGCTCCAGCACCGTCACATAATGATTGTACCTATCAATAAAAGGAAAGCTATATTCATGCGCACTTGAGCATTGGTGGCCCAGTGGTAACGGCCGCGACTTACGACTTGTAAGGTCGTAGGTTCGAACCCAGACAGGCGCTTTTATTTATTTATATATTAGATTCGGACAACAATATAGTCCATTTTGTTAGTAAAAATATCTTATAACTAGTGTTAGTAGTAAACAGCCAAGAAACAAACAACAAAGTAGGTGTCTGAGACAGAATGTGCAGAGAACGACAAAGTGAGGAATGAGCTACCCGACCATTATCCCTACATAGTGCCTCAGAATCGGGGAGTAAGGACTCTCCACAACTGTTTTCAGGATGCTATTGTCACTGCCCCGCGTTCTACGCATCAGTGATGCGACTTTTTTACGAATCACTGCATGGAAGCCATTGCTGTACTGAACGCGTAAGACATCTAACGACCTTTTGGTACAGCTGACCCACAGACTCCCCGCGTATAGACCTTGACAAAACGCCTTGAACAAGGTGATTTTGACTTGGTTCATCACCACTACTCTCAAAACGGTGAAGGAAGAAATCGTGAGGAAACCGGCATGTCCTAGAACCAAAAATTTCGAAAACATGTGACATCGACCAACCCGCACTTCGCCCGCGTGGTGGATTACGGCCCCACCCTCTCATCGAGAGGCGGCCTGTGTCCCAGCAGTGAAAACATTATAGGCTGATGATGATGATATTCATACGAAGTATGAACGTAGTTGAAAATCTACCAAAAATATTTACCGAACAAACTAAAAATTATGTTATCAAACCTGAATGCAAACCCGAAATTGCTCAAAAGACGTACAATTTGTACAGGGACTTGGATATGAAAATCCACAAAGTTACACCTACAGAGAAAACTGGACAAGCGAGAAAGTGTTGAAATATGTTAATTTTGCACAATTATGCACAGTCAGCGACTATGCGGAGGTAGACGTTATAAGATTTGGAGTAAATATTACGTAATTTTGTGAGCTATTTGTTATGCTGCGACATAAATTTTGCCTTGTTTTATTTGTTGACATAGTTTTTTTTTTATTATTTATTTAATTAGGGACTTTTATGACCGCAATGCGTATGACAGTCCCATCGTACCCTAATACACATACTTCTTCGGATTACATGTGGGCCATGAACCTGAACAGACTCTTCGCATCTTCACCATATGGTCGAGATTTTTTTTTTGGAACGTGGCCATTTTTTTTTTTTTTGATGGTGGGAAATCATCAAATAACTTCTCCCGCTCTGGGCAGAGCAGGAGAGCGTGTCAGACTCGTACTGACTAAAACCCACCCGTGTTCCTTCAGTTGCCTGTGCCAGGGGCCACGGTATCCCTCTCGGACTTCCCAGCAACCCTAGCAGGCATCGGCCCTAGCGGACCCCGTCATTGATGCTGACATCTCTTTGAGGCGCGCGTGGAACACAACGCGCCGTCGACCCGGGCCTGGTCCTTATCGAACGGCGAGCTGCCCATTGCTCGCCGTTCGCAAGCCCACGCCTACGGTGGCCAGGAATCGGCCTGCGGTTCCCGACGCCCAGGGCGTCTCCTGCGGCGGTTAGGGGCGTGAGGGCGCGAATTTTGCCTCTCCCTCACGCGTTCCGCCTCATACCGATTACCGATACCATTCCGACTCATATTGAACGCGGTCCATTAATACGTGATAAAAATCTTCCACAACTCCACACTCCAAACAATTAAGCGAATTAGTTATATTTCATCATGAACGCAAATTTATTACATGGAATGTGTCCAGATCTGAGTATATGAGTGGAAACAACAAAATGTATACTTAAATTACTATTAATAAACCAGGGCAGGCGAAAAGGCTGACCCTGCATGGTTTTATACCAGATCCCATTTTCCAATAAACGTTTATACTAGGAATTTCTCCTGTATCGTGGGTGCGTTTACAAACATTTAAACTCACATACACAAACAGCCAGACCCGGAACAACTACTTGCAGGTCATACAAATATTTGTTCCGTGCGGGGATCGAACCCGCGACGCGTAACGCAGCAGTCAATCGCTTCGCATCGTTTCGCTTCTAATGAAATTAATTTATTTGTTGACATTGTTGCCTTAAGAAATATCTTCTGCAGACACAGTCCAGATTATATTCTGCTAATCACGCTCATTTTCCTACTTCATTCATCATTTGTCATTTTTCAGTTCTGATGTCATGAACCATATTGTTTTGCTTGTGTTGCGACAGGACAGCATAATGTTTTTTTTGGTACAGTTTTCTTTAGTTACAGTACCGGGGCGTTTAAATAAACACTTCGACTTTTAGAAAGAGACTATCACACGGGAATTTATGGAGAGGACGCTCTACAAAGGCGAGGTTTTTTCAGAGCTCAGGAATAATAACAGCCGCGTACCTACTGTATTTTGTAGCTGCGTACTAGGTAATACGGGCTGGTGTCCGCAACTCTACGCCAATGAGCACATCTTCCGTACTGTTGGGAAAATCGGTTATAAAATCCACCCCAGCTCCTCAAGGAAGACCAGCAACGCCTTGGGTGTTAATCTCATGGAGGGTACTTCGGCCTGTATGTGGCGACCACCTGGCAGCTTAGAAGCACATGAGCTGCTGTCTCGTCGCTCTTCAGGTTGTTACTAAATTGCGGTTCGACTTTGACCGATCCTTTTAATAATTACCACTGAACACGAGGAGGAGGAGCTTGTGGCATAGTAATAACATCCCGCACGGGTCGATCAATCAGGTTAAGCGACGCTTGCCACGGTTGGTCCGTGGATGAGTTGCCGTCTTTACATACCAAGACCCCTCCGTGCCTCGGAAAGCACGTTAAGCCGTTGGTCCCGGCGGTCATTCGTAGATCTTTGACAGTTGTTACGGGTCGACAGAAGCCAGGACGTATGACGACCAGTCTTACCTAGAGGTATCGTATTAGCCAATAACTGGGTTGTGGAGGTCAGATAGGCAGTCGCTACATGTAAAATAGGTACTGGTATTCAGCTGCATCCGGTTAAATTTAAAGTCGGCCCCAACACCGTTGAGAAAAGTATAGGCAAATTGATTGACCTCTACACTGCACGAGATGTAAGCGAACTGCACCAATGAATTCAGTCGAGGCAGAAACTTTAAAACGTTCAAATACCACTTCATAGAAAAGGTAAAGTTTAAACAGGATTATGGCTTCTCGTGTCTCGTGATTATGCATGTCGTGACCACCTAGTGGTTCAGGCCTTGCCTCTCATGTACGAGGTTGTGCATTCAAATCCAGACAAGTACCAATGTGGTGTATTGGATCATTGAATTCCCTTCAAAATGGTTGAGCTGAATGGTGCTGATCCATACGTCATGTTCGTGAACGGGCGCCGTCAGTAGGCACTGGTCATTTCTAAGCTGCCACGGCTTATTTTAATTCCATAATTGTTTTTATTTTTTTATTACGGACGCTTTTAACGTGCACGTCTTTCTACATCGTTCTCACATGTATAATTACAACATGAATGATGTAACCACTTTTTTGTAACAATATTTTGATTTAAAAGAGTGTCCATGGAGTTTCTTGCCCGTTCTTCTCCATAGGTACCTACTACGCTTTGAAATGTGCAACTAGCTTCATCTTTCTGACTGACCGACCCCTTGACAATTCAAAAGTGCCTGTGATTGGTTTATTTGAAATAAATGCTTTGAGTTTGAGTTTGTGACTTTTTCAATTCACATACAATGTACTTTCCGAGTTTATCTTGGACATTACTGAAATCGGTGTAGGGAACCTGGACTTATAGTTAATATAACTCTGAAATTGCGAACCCGTCTTTAGCAAGCGAGGTGATCAATGTTCGTAACTTCTCTGTGTGAGAAGAGGCCTTTGCCCTGAAATGGTATTGGCTGGTACTATATGGCTTCTTGGGAGTATTATTGAGGCTGAGGTTGAGGCTTGAGGCTGGTATTATATGGGAGCAGTGGTGCCCTAGTGGTAACGGGCGCGACTGACGAGTTGCAGGCCGTGGGTTCGAACCCAGGCGGGTGCTTTACTGTGTGTAAATAATTTCACTATCACTGCTCTCGAAACTGTGTACTAAAACATCGTGAGGAAATCAGCATGTCCTAGAACAAAAAAATCGAAGATATGTGATATCTACCAACTCGCACTGGGCCCGCGTGGTAGACTACAGCTAACTCCCTCTCAAAGTGAGGAGGCATGTGTCTCAGCAGTGGGAACATTATAGGCTGATTATGCTAAACGTGTTTCAATCATCGTTCTGTTTCAAACATCTGTTTGAAGATGACAGAGACAGAATTATGTTTTAGATACGTTAGCGCTAAACGAATTTAGTGATTTATGGTGCAAGTGGGCCTAAATTTCATTCAGTAGGAAACTCTTACAAGAAGTAATAAATTAAACTAATCGACTAATAAATTACTCAAAATCTTGTGACAGAACTTGTCTTCAAGTCTTATCGACCACTGTACAATTTAAATCAAAACTTGTAATTAATTATGCTTCGTCACGAAAGGAGGTAGGCAGAAACCAAGGTAAACCTCGGTAGAGATTAATGGACTTGCCACGCTAAGCAAAATAGTAAGGATATTGTTTTAGGATAGAGTAGAATAATATTTCGGTAATTTTCGACCTTGTTCCTTAGTTGAGAGAAGACACAGACGTGTTTTAACAAGATAGTTGTTATGAACATTTTGTATTGTACAGGTCAGGTTATGTTGTGATTTATACCTAGGTACCTCATGTGTTTATATGATCTGAGCTAGGTACCCATATTTGGTATACATCGTACTGTTGCCTGCGGTTACAGTCGCATCCAAAAGAAATTCCTTCGTAACTGTGATTAGAAGTATAATAAATGTTTTAGGAATTTTATTTAATGTGTTATCCAGGACATAGTTTATGTGTGTGCTACATAAAATCCATTCAGCTGTTTTTGAAATACTTATCCAGGTTTCTCTACAATCACTCACTTGCCTACATTAATATAAAATAGTGAGATGAGGTTGTGGATGAGGTGTAGAGTTAACCAATTATCAGCGTCACCAAAGCTTTTTCAACTCTTAAAATAAATCTGAATGAAATTTCAACTTTGCACTTGCACCTCTTCCTACTTCTAAAACAAATTAAACTTTTGACGTCAAACTGCCCTAAACAAATTCGTGTAACTACTTTATCTGTATTCTATTTGGAATTAGGATGCAACTGCTTGCATTATTCTATTTTTCTTTCTTCTTTCTTTCTTTATACGCGGCTTCTACGCAGGGTCTATGCGATGCTACACTGCGTTAATGCCTACCCAGGACAAGAGAGCCGAGTGCGAAGGCACTATAGTTCTGTAGGCCAATTCTCGTACTTAAAAAAAACGTTCAAATTCAAGTCGCAATCTCATCTCAGCGACAATCAATGTCAAAAACCTGTCAAAAATGTATGTAAATTGATTGTAATTTTGACAGATTGAGACTGAGATTAGAATGCGAACGGTCTTAAAAATACGGGAATTGCCCCTCTGATGAGCTTAACACTACAAATGAAGTCAATTGACGACATTTTATTACGGATCATCTCAACTTATTTGACATCAATGTCATGTGTCAAGCGAAAATGGCACAAAAAGTACCGCAGGGATTACATAGAAACCCTCTTTTTGGTGTTTTGAAAATGGAAGCTACCATATTTGGGAAAAAATTACTAAAGTCTTCCCATTCACTATACAGCTGGGCAATCAATCGCGCAGGATTAAAAAAGCGCAAAGTCTTTGATAGACACACGATGAAGGCTTTTCGTTATGACGTGTTGGTGGATGCAATCACAGCTTCTGTACTGAACACGTCGCGTGGCAAATTGGAACGCTATACAAGATAGTGAAAAGGCAAGTTTAAAACTCTGGCCAAACAGAGGTGGATACCGAGCGGGATGTGGGACAAAATTCTGTCGCGCCGATTGTGTCAACTAATGATTTGTGTTCAATCTGGCGCCAATAATCGGCAAATATTCGCCTCAGTCAAATTCAAATCAAATCAATCATTAATCAGACATTTACTCAAATTAGGCGAAGAATCAGCACTTTTTGAACGTGAAAGTTACATATGACAGCCCCCCAATACGCTCGCCCTTCACCTCTTCCTATTGCTTTAGTTGGGAAGAAGAAGTGGCGCACCAAACTTCCAGTGCGGCCAGAGGCTAAGTTTGGTCCCCCTCTGGGATTAAAGGGATTTCCTTCTTACAAAGTGGACCAACTTCGAACATCCTGTTATCTTTAACAAACAGCCGCTTATGGGATGTCTCAGGAAAATACCAGCTAGCTGCACTTGACTCGGTAGAGTGCAGAGCAAAAAGGCTCATAAGTGACGAGGCGCTGGGGGCTAGGCTGCACAGCCTGGCTCATAAGCGTAATGTTGCTTGCCTGTCTGTCTTCTATAGACTGAATTTCGGGGATTGTGCGTGGGAGCTTCACGACCTGATCCCACCATCTCCCTTTCACTACCGGAATACCAGATATACTGCAGGAATCCATCCGCACTTGGTCGATATACTAGTCGTACTCAGCTTCTCCTCCACACTTATTATGCGCACAGCCAAAGTGTGGAACTCTCTGCCAGCGTCTGTGTTCCCTTCCACGTATAACTCGTCAGCCTTCGAAGCAAGAGTGAATAGGCATCTGCAGGGCACGCTCTTTCCATCATAATAGACCTCATCCATCGCTTTCCACCAGGCGAGATTGAGGTCAAGAGCTGGCCCATTAAACAATAAAAAAATGTACAAACTTCAACGGTCGTATAGTGTTTTATTTTTTCAATCATCATAATTTAGTAGAGAATAAATTATTCCAACAATTTGTGATTACCATCGGAAATAAAAATTAAATTCAATATTGCCAATGTCAGTAGATTTGTGGACAAGATAAATAAATAGAAATAATTTCGACGAAGTAGGTTTAAAAGTTAAACATAATCGGAGATTTAGGATTGGAACTCATTTATTTGTGTTTGAAACTCCAAAATTGTTCGTGAGACTCTATTACGCTTTTTGTTGAATATTCATGAAAACCCCTTTTTACAAAAATAATGCTTTTGGTAGGTACTCCAAATATTTCTAAATTAAATGTAAACTCGGGGAAATGAATTGTTAAGCTAATTTACTACCAACTTTACATTGGTGCCGATTCTCTTGTCACAAAATTCTCTAAACTAGACTAAAAATCACCAAAATTTAGTTTATTCCTGTCAAACGACGATTTCCCATTCTGAAATTTACTAAAGTGACACAACTTAACTAAATTTTAGTTTGACAGCACTAAGATGGCACTGAGATTATAATTTAGTGAAAATGGCAATTTTGCTATTCTGAATTTTACGTTTTTCACCAAAAATTTTGATCGTCTTAACTAAATCTGACTATTTTTAATCGCGATTAAAAAGGTGTGGAATAAAATTAGTTGTCATGAACTAAAATTCACACCAACACCTCGACTTCAGATGCAAAAACAGTACTGTATCTTTTTTTCTTTTCTTTTGCTTATATCTCGAAAACGGTGTGTCCTATCGCAAAAATAATGAAAATTTCGACCCCCTTTGCAACCCGTAAACCTATAATTCTCAACATGTTGGTAATATTTTTTTATATTTTCCATACAAAAAGTAAAAAATTCCATACAAAACAAGTCGAGGCCGCACATAATGCGCGCCTACGGCTCTAAAAAAAGATCACGTGGTACGGCAAACAAGTACCACGTGGAGTCGCAATAATTGTCAAACTTGATTTTAGATGTGTCAAAATTATTTTTAAATTTAGAGATTTTATTTTGCAGAATAGCGTTAAGATTCTCATAGCCAAAAGTAAGGAATTTTAGTGATAGTTTAGTTAGTTTAGTTCGGTGTACAACAGAATCGGCACCATTGTCCGAATATTCAAATCACAACTGTCATTCTTTAACGTTCAAAAAGGGGAAGGTAAATTTCGTGATGGAACCGGCATCGGCATGTCCAAGAATCTAAAATTTCGAAGTCATGTGACATCTACCAACCCGCACAGGGCCCGCGTGGTGGATTACGGCCGACTCTCTCTCACAGAGGGAAGGCCTGTGTCCCAGCAGTGGGAACATTATAGGCTGATTATGCTATTCTTTATCAGTTGTATGACATGGCTATAACGTGGCAAATAGACGTAGGGTGTTAATTTGCTTAACAATTAATTTCTCTGAGTATAACTACACGTGGCACCGTCCACAAATGAATGCAGGTTTTAATTCCCCAAGATAAAAAGTGCGTGGGCTTGAACGAGTCTTAGCGGATGTGCAATGCAATTTATGTTTCAACATTTTATTCGTTGTTAAGGTTTATGGTTTCAAGTGCAGATGTTTTGTTTTTGGTTTTTGTACAATGTTTTATTATTGTAATTTTTAGGGTTTCGTACCCAAAGGGTGCCAACAGAACCCTGTCCGTCCGTCCGTCTGTCTGTCAACGGGCTGTAGCTACTTATCTTATGAACCGTAATAGGTAGACAGTGGAAATTTTCACAGTGTGTTTCTATTGCTGCTATAACAAAAAAAATAAAAATAAAATAAAGTTGAAAATTAAAGGGAGATCCCTTTTAATTTATAACTTTATTTCATTATAAAATAATGAATAATATTCTTACGTTCGTAATATTATTCACATAATGTAAGAATAATTTAATTTTCTTACAGAATTATTCCGGTTACGCAAAAACGGATTTAAGACGCTTTGCAGATGACCGTTGTCTAAGTAAATTAAAATTCCTGGAAAAACGTGGAAAAACTGCTTGAAATACTGCTGATCGTCGGCATAGATGTGGAACTGGGAAGAGGTGAGTGACCCTAGTGACAGAGTAATAAAAATAGAAAAGAGAAGAGGAGAGAGAACGCCACCCTGAGGCACATGAGGCATCTAGTTGGGGACGAAGGCTAATGCACAGATATTTACGAAAACACCACAATGTCCCTTGAATATTTGCGTTTTACACAAGACTCGCGACGCGCCCTTGCTTCGCACGGCTTTTACGATTCGACAAAACATGGAGATTTCTTTATTATACAGGCTGTTTGGATGCTTGGTGCAAGGCCTTAAGGGGTTGTTAGTTGACACTATTTAGAGTGTCAATCTAGGCTAAAAACTTTATTATGTATGCCGAATTTCATCCAAATCCGTTCAGCAGTTTTTGTGTGATTGAGTAACAAACATCCAAACATACAAACATTCACCATTTTAGCTCATAAAAAACTCGACCAATTAGTTGACCGAGTATTTTATAGCAACGTAGTCAACATCCGCAAGCTAAATAAAGGATAAACACCCGTCTATAGTGGTGTTTATCCTTTATGAAAACCAGTCTCCAAAAGTCAAACTAGCTAGCATAACAGTTAAATAAATGATCTACTGAAGCCTAGCTAAACGAGTCTACCAACAGGTTATGTTATCAAAAACGTAAGAAACACTCCCGCGAGCCCTGTTTAAGGAGGTTGTACAAATAATAAAGTTTCATGGTCCCACAGTGAGCGCTTACCGAAGGAAGTCAGGTAGATGTTACTTTGGAAGGAGTTTATCGTTGTTGGAACGGAGTTATGGTCGTTTTAATAAATGTTTTAGGAGATCATGTTGTTGTGTTCGTTTGCGGGATGAGATCTACTTATTAGAAAGCCTTTAGTTTTTACTAGCTTCTGCCCTGACCCACCCCGTCCGCGCCGCATCGCATCGCCTGCCCGCGTTATTACTTCGTTTTCGTTTAGCGTTCTTTCCGACTACTTTTCTATTTGCTCGGCCTCAAAGGGTCCTAGTGTGATGTTAAGCCTTCCTCAAGAATAAGGTTATCAAATGCAAAAAAAGAATTCTAATCCGACTGGTAGTTCGAGAGCTTCACCCCTACATAAAAACTTACAAACAAACAAATTTTACCTCTATATAACATTAGTATAGATCAAGAGTTATTACGGGCTTAATGAAAACCCTGCACGTTTTAAAATTTATTTAAATTCACCTGCATTTTAACTGTCGGTTGATACGTGTTACTTTGAAAAATCACCCAATGCTTTACGAGCTAACATATTATAGCATCACTTGTTCTATACACGATATATGACGACACGGTTGGCGCAGTGGTTAAGCGATTGACGGCTGCGTTACGTGTCGTGGGTTCGATCCCCGCACGGAACAAATATTTGTATGACCTGCAAGTAGTTGTTCCGGGTCTGGCTGTTTGTGTATGTGACTTTAAATGTTTGTAAACGCACCCACGATACAGGAGAAATTCCTAGTGTGGGGCAACGTTTAAAAAAAAAAATACCTAATTACACCCACAATAAAAAAAAAAGTTTAAAGTAAAGATTGTGTTAATTTTTTTTTAAATAGTTTTCCCACGCATAGGAATTTCTTCTGTATTGTGAGTGCATTTACATACATTAAATCTCACATACACAAACAGCCAGACCCGGAACAATTACTTGTAGGTCCTACAACTATTTGTTCCGTGCGGGAATCGAACCCGCGACACGCAGCGCAGCAGTCAATCGCTTAACCACTGCGCCAACCGTGCCGTTTCAAACAATAGTTTCCGGACCTTCCTAAGTCCTAAAACACTAACATTATGTTGTGAAATATGCTGCATTACTTTAAGCTAGAAATGAGGCGATTTTTTTTGTATTTTGAAGACAAAAAAACAAAGTATTTGTTTTGTGAGGAAAACTAGATACTCATTTATTATTTAACTTACCAAAATAAGTGCAAAGAGCGGCAACGGCGCATGATGAGTAGCCATGAGCGTACCAATGCCAAGACTGATAGTGACGAGCAGGGAACCAGCCAGCGCCAAGGCCTCCCATTCTGGCGCCGCTGGTAGCAGCGCGAGGCACAGCACTACTGACAGCACGAAGGTGATGACTGATAGTGATGCGATAGCTTTCGTTTGTAGAGCGAGTTCCTGGAACAAGAAATACAAGGTTTTGGTTATGGTTTTGAGAAGTTGAATCTATTTGTACACCGTGTTTGTGAACCGATTAAACATCTGTTAACTTTAAAAAACGTTTATAAATAAACCGCATAGTGTTTATGGCATATGAAGTGAAATATATACTTTTTAGTACATAAACAATAATATTTGATGAATGGTCACATAAAAATCCTCTAGTTAGTCTTATATACCTTATTTTACCTGCAAGTAGTTGTTCCGGGTCTGGCTGTTGGTGTATGTGAGTTTAAATGTTTGTAAACGCACCCACGATGCAGGAGAAATTACTAGTGTGCGGCAACGTTTTAAAAAAAAACATAATACTAACGAATATAATATACATAGATTTACATAACAAATCGGGGAAAAGTTTTTCGTATTTTTAGGCATATAGTTGTAGTAAAATCTCTTAGGCTGTACTGTTTGTATCTGGCTGGTTTTGATACCACTAAATACGTGACATTTATTAAAATAAAAAGCAAAAACGATGTTCCGCCATTATTCAATTGTTTTTATGTCCGCCAAAATGAGTGAATTTAACGAAGTAATTAGACACAGTTTGAAGTTTTTTTTTTATTTTATGTTCACGATTATACATATTTTGTTAAATAACAATTTACTCGCCAAACTAAATAGTTTGTTGGCAATCAATGTCAAAAACCTGTCAAAAATGTATGTAAATTGATTGTATTTTTGACAGATTGAGACTGAGATCAGAGGGGCAATTCCCGTATTTTTAAGACCGTTTGCATTCTAATCTCAGTCTCAATCTGTCAAAATTACAATCAATTTACCGTAGACAGAGAATGCTATAGACGCCTGCAAAGCGTGTCGCAGAAAGAGACAAAACAAAAATACGTCACAGATTTAGGGTTACCGTGTGAGGAAAAATTTACCCCACAATTTAAAATGTCTATAGAAAATTTATTTTTCTCATAAATCGTCTTTAAATCAGTGTCCGTTCAAAATACATATTTGGGAACCTAGATATTCTGTAATACAATCGGAACAAATACACCCTAGCTACAGATTCCTAGATATAGGAATATGTTTGATTTACAAATTATTTTGGTACTTATTACGTTTGCATGAACTACGCATGCTCCCTCAACCCCTTAAAAGCAGGAGAGAGTGACGATGGATGATGATGATGTGATTCTAAATACCTACATTTTCTTAGATGATAGTAGTATCTGGCTTTGTGAGTAAATAATACAACAAGTTTATTTTTAATTAGGTTTTATTGATTTTACACGTTATTGTCCTAAATTGTCCGTCAATAACGTATTTCAATAAGTATATTATAGTAATTTGTAAGTACAAATACTTGTACTTAGAAATTATTATAATATACTGTACTTACAAGAATGCTTAAATTATTTTCAATTTCCATATTCGTTTCTTCATGTAAACTGATGGAGGAAGATGATGGAATACAGGCCTTTGATTCCTAAAAAAAATATTATCTTTAAGACGTTAATACAAAATATATGTAAGAAGATGTTGTTTACGGAAAAAGATATTTTAAATTCTTGATCGATATTTTGAATCGCGTTCAGAGTTTAAGATAAGCCTGTCTCAGTCATTATTGCACATAAAATGTACAAAATAATAGTTCGCAACAGATAATTGTATATAACAGTTTTAAAAACACTGAACATATATAAAAAACATATAAAACCTGTATCGAAACTTAATAATTATGTTATTAACTGAATATTTAGCAGAATAGGTACCTACTGTATTCGGTAATAGCAGTGTTAGTTTCTTCTTTTTATTTAACATTTTTTTTATTAAAATGTCTGCTGCAAATTTTTGATGACGGTTTTGGTGTCCAATCTGTTCGTCCTGTCGCTCCGATCCAATTCCGACGTAAATTATCATATTCAGGAAAACTGCAACAAGCCATTAATCTTTCAGATATACAATTAACTAGCTGCGCCCCGCGCTTTTACCCGCATGTATCTCGGTTCCGTGAGAATATTGCGATAAAAAGTATCCTATGTCCTAACCCAAGTAATTTACCGATGTGCCAAATTTCATCCAAATCTGATAAACCGTTTTAGCGGGAAAGCGTAACAAACAAACCAACAAATAAACTCAATTTCGTATTTACATATAATATTAGTTAGGATTAGGATACACACTACAGAATACATATTTCCCATAAAAGTGGGCAATAATTTATGGAAAATTGGCAACACCAAAATCCTTAGGTTAGAATTTAATAATGTTAATTTTGTGCTTTTTATCGATGAATTTACGTCTAGGGTACATTATTCACAATGTATGAACACAGTAAAATGTTATTGATAGCCTAGTTACTGATAAAAAGTGCTATACTTACGAATGAAATGACAAGTCTGGCATTTTCGTTTCACCTATCACTTATACACCTTAGATCGCTACACCGCACCATGTTTTTTTATTTAATGGTTGAAATGTTAAGGCTAAATTGTTCACAACATAAAATAACATAAATTACTAAACTTAAAGCACATAAAACTGAATTTTACAAGAATACGATAACTATCTGTCAAACTTTGTTTAGCAAAGTACTATGCTAAAACCGTCAAAATCGTGGCACGCGCTGTGAAACAAAAAATCTCATCGTTCTGTCCCATTTCTTTACACGACATCGGCGTAACTTGCTCTTTTTCTTGTGTGAATGCGACAAAACACATCAATTTGTCTATAGCATTCTCTGTCTACGCAATTTACATACATTTTTGACAGGTTTTTGACATTGATTGTCGCTGAGATGAGATTGCGACTTGAATTTGAACGTTTTTTAAGTACGAGAATTGGCCTACAGACTGCGAACGTTCTTAAAATTACGGGAATTACCCCTCTGTTTTGACCCATTAACAAAAGTCTGGGTATACAAAAATGCTCGGTATGTGGGTGCCACACGAGCTCATAGTCTTGAATTTGTTTATAAAATATATAAGAACTTTCTTTCCGACCTAATATTTGTAACACATTCCTTTCAAATAAATGATGAAATAACATTATGTCATCTTCGGTATTTTGATATTACTTTTTTCAATAACAAACGATACTATAAGATTGCTATGAGATAGCCAGAGGGCAAATAATAAGACAAGTAGGTAGGAATGTAATATGTTACAAAATATTCAACCATAGAGAGCATAGAGGAACACTAACTATATATTTATCTTGTTACGAACCTGCAGATATAGTAGGCCGCACGCCAGTGTAACAAAAACAGTATAAGCTGGCCTCTCATTCTCTTCTCACTCCGTACTACGCTAGGCCAGCTTATAAAAGAAAGAAATAAAAGAAAGAAAATAAAGCCAGGTAATGGCACACAATATTCACACAAAATCAAGGCAAGGCCCAGTTCAGCATAAATGCGAGAAAACTAGTGCCTGACGCTGATTTTCAACTAGACCTTATGTTACGAGGACGTCTACGTTTAAGGTCAAAGTGTTACCAACGACGTTCTACCTACCGTATTTACATACATCTACTCTAACCCAAGAGGATTGCTAGTGCGTTGTCAAACTAAGACACACAGTTTGTATCCTCATGAGCCTAAATATTTAATGGCAACACCTACACTGTGGGTTTGTGGGTCTTACTTACCCGGATAAACCCTTTCACAAGACGCGTTTTAAGTAGTTCTGCCTTATATCTACCTAAGTAGGTATTTTATTGTACGACGCAACGTCTTACAATATGTCTATCTATGTAGGTACGGCACGGTAGGGCTAGTTTTAGAACCTACGTTAAATTCACGCCACCAGAGCCCCGTGCATAGCATTAGCCTGCCAAAGACAACTAGTTATTGAAACTATTATTATTATTATTTGAACTTTGGCAGTCGCTAGGGATTTTCAGAAGCCCGAAGTCTCACAAGCAGTCTTACCAAGGGGTATCATGATACCCAGTAAGGTTTTGGAGGTCAGATAGACAATCGCTCCATGTAAAATACTGGTATTCAGCTGCAATAGTATGACTGGAAGCAGACCAAAACATAGTCAGAAAAGCAGAACCCCATGCACAGGCGTAGGTACCTTTCAATAAGTATAAATTCCTCATTTAAAGGTTTTCAGAAGGAAGTCTTCTACGAAAACATTATCTGAGGAAAGATCTAGAGAAAAACCAAATGATAATTTTCTCAAACAAGTCTCTGAAACAAAAGGTTCGAGTCGAGATGAGGCTAACACAGGATAGTAACTATATATCAGCCAGGCCACAGATGTCGACAAGGCCGGCCATTGTCCCTACCCGAATACTAGACGCAAATAGCCCCTACAGTTTTATAGGGCAGACTGGGGCAATGGTGATTAGTAGGTAGTGATGTTACCTCCTGTAAAGGAATGTGAAATAAGTTAATATCGTTGGTAAGAATTAATAACGTTGATAACAATAAGCATATTGTTTTCACGTAAATTAAACGCATGGATATCAGCGACATTGTAAATCTAATGTTAATTAACATCAGTTAATTCGTCTCAAAAAAGCCTCGCTATACTGAAGATTGTTCAAAAACATAAAATCCTATTTCAAATTATAATAAAAAAGACAAAACCGAGAAGGTGATTGTGAAGGTAAGTACATAAATGTTTGTCTCTATTTCAAGTAAAATACTTCGAATGAATTTTGCTGCAAATCTTTTTGTAGTCGACCTTCGTCATTCAGGCCGAAAAACGCCGAATGAGAGATTATAATGACTGCACTTCATACAACGAAATCTTACAAAAGGCCGGAAATATTTAATATTAAGAGAAAAGTTAAGAACTTCAGACAAGAACTCCATGAAGTGCTTAAGCTACATTTAATCTCACATAAATCTTCAGTTTATTGCGGACAGGCTTTTCAACCAATCCCACGACTGCCTTTTAAAAACAATTCCTTTTCTTTCCACTGTTACAACACATTTATAACAGCCACTATATAAGTAGCACAGAGTATAATAAAATTAAATAGGATACAACTATTTTGCCGAGTACCTAGTTCTTGTTGACAGGCCTATAGTGTTTTTCCATACCTATTGACACTGTAATTTAGAAATCATGTAAAAGTCAATTATTATTATTAAAAGAGTTAACCGTAGAGTTTCTTGCCGGCTCTTCTCCATAGGAAACGACCAATGTGACGTTTCATAAGGAGCCACGTAGGTTTATGTGAAACAAAAGTTTTTGATTTTTTTTGCTCCTAAAAATAATATTGTTAATTCGGTGGAAAATTTGAAATCTCATAAGTCTTTATGGTAGCTCAAATTCTGTGTATGTGCACCCCAAAAATAATGCTTTAATTAAAAGTTCTGTTAAACGATAAAATTATAATAAGATACCACCATGTAATCCTGAATTAATGTTTCAAATCAAGCAGAATTTTAACATATTCCCCGTTACATATGTATGTTTTTTGCCTTGTTTGAAAAATACTCGCATGCAGAGCTGAGCTTGGCAGATGTCAGGACTCCATAGCGATGTAAGTGACAGATTTGGGAAATGGGACTTAGGTACCTAGGTAACTGTCGATAGAATGTGTGGAAAAATATTTTTTGTAAGGATCTTGGCATAATATTTCTTGCGACAATCAGCAACTTAGTCGCGTTTCACAAGCTCGATACAGCGACTAAATGCTACACTCCTCGTATATTTGGATGCCAGTTGCAGCGATCTGCCTTTTTCCCAAATATTTTGGTGTCGGCTTCCAGTCTAACCGAATACAGTTGAATACCAATATTTGACATGGAATGACTGTCTATCTGACCTCCACAACCCAGTTACTGCGTAGCACGATACTTCTTGGTAAGATGGGTTAGTATACGAAGAAGGCATAAAGCGCTCTGCGTGTACAATATAACAATGCCTTCAGAATGCTTGTGGGGTTGCCGCGGTATTGTAGCGCTTCGGGTATGTTTGCTGATGCGCGGGTAGATGATTTTTATGCCATCATTCGAAAGCGATGCGCTTCTCTCCGGCACAGAACAGACTACAGCTCCCATAGCATGTTGAGGGCATTGAGTGACCGGTGGGACTGCCCGATGCTTGGCCGATGGGTGCGTCTGCACACTCTGCTCACACAGGTCGGCTTTAAGTAGGTATACGGGCATATAATTGGTGTCTTTTCGTTTCTCCTAGATTATCTTTGTGATTGTATGTGTTACTAACAATAGTTTAATAAGTAGTTTTGTCAATACTAACACTATGGACTTTAAGGTCTGCAAATAAATGTTTATTTATTTATTTTATTATTTAGCATCTGCAATACATGAGGAAAACGCGATAATATCGCGCTCAAATGTAGAGGCCGGGATCTATTAACGTTACTTAGCAAGTAGGTACTAAGGCTAAGCGATATTCCTTTCACTGCTGTACCTACAACTGTCAAACTACAAGTGCAAGATAGAGACGTGAACACGTCTAAGATAAAGCACGAGTCAAGTAAAGTTTGTAGATCTCGACCACGGAGCAGTTGTTTCTGCTCCGTGATCTCGACCGCATAGTGGCAAAAACGCAATGGAGCATTGATGAAGTCGCAAAATAGCCGATCGCCAATTCGAAATGTAGCATGTCCGCTTAGGCCCTAAGTTTTTAATAAATTTATAATGTCATGTGCTGTGTTCATAATATTTTTTAGGTCAGTAGTTATTCCCAGGAGGAACACTTGTTTTAATTGTTTACAAAGCCCTGATTAAATAGAACAGATAATAATTATATGGGTTTATTTGTTAGGTCATACGTGTGGGAGTATCATTGGAAATGAGTAACTCTTTCTTTGTTGTGAAATATATTCTGTTTTGTTACTGAACCAAATTGTACTACAGTAAAGCTATTGCATTCAGTATTTGGAAAAAGCTCACTATACATACAAAGATTATAGCGAGCATGGTTTGTAATTTATTTTGCCAGAAATACAATTATTTTAAACATCTTTCAGGAGTACTAGTTTGATATAAAGTACTATAGCTACATTAATATCTAAAAATATCATATCTGTTCATATTGCTGTTCTTAATAATGAATTCTGTGTGTACCTATGTGTCCCAGATGGATTGTCGAATTCGCTGTTTTACATAACCGCTAGCAGTTTTACAAAATAGCTGAAGACGTTAGTAATTTTCCATAATTACTGAACTTTATCACGCTGAATTGCGTAAACGTTTTGCATTTTTCAATGCAGCGGGTCAACCATTAGAGGTTACGTATATTGGGACACCCGTGGCTCTGTGTCATAACAACAATAATGGCGTCCAAAACAGAAATAAATTAATCGATTAATATAACTGAAAATTACCCTAACTCCAAAGAAAACAGAGATTTTAAGGTCAATTTTATGTTAAGTTTTCAAAGTTTTATGAAAGTTAGTCCTAAAAATACTAAATAGCCAACTAACTGCAACCAACTTGGAAGTAGCGCTCGCCGGCCGCTGCCATGGCACCGCTAGCGCTTGCTTCACTCACTCGGCTTGCGCGCGGTTTTTTCACAGTTGTAACCTAACCTTAACCAATTGCTCAGGGTGACCTGGCTTAGTTAGTGCGGCCGATTAAGAAATTAATATTAATAAGAAGCCACACCAAACGCTTATTTTAACTACAGATAAGCCATTCTGCATTACGTCTAATCGTGGGTAGCAGTTTTTTCAAACAAAACACAATGACAATCCAGCTGAACTTTGTTCAGCTATTTTACATAACGGAGCTGTTTTGTATAACCGCTAGCAGTTGTGTAAAACAGCAGATTCCAAAATCCATCTGTGATATAATATGCATTTCTTGCGATTGACTCAGTCTCTGTGACTATTCAAACCACTGCTACGCGCGTAGCTGCAAATATACGTGCGTCATTGCGGCCGTCTTTGCTACGAACCCTGCTGCTACGCGCGTAGGTGCACGAGCTACATCGCTACGAGTGAAAGCATGGCAGGAAGTACCTATAAATTCACATTACGTTTAATTAAATGAAACTTTTGTTTCTCACGTGGATACAGACCGGATGGTATATGTGAATCCCGTTCCGATTAAAACAACCCTATGAAACTCTATAGTAAACGAGGAAGGAGGATGAAGGATTTCCCAAACCCAGAAAAAAACAAGGGCCGAATGAAACTAATTTGTCAATTACCATTTTCTTAGAAGGATATTCCCATCTCTAGCAATTAGTAGTCTAATCAAATGCAGACATGACCGGACGGTTTTAGTAGCAATAAACTTACTGCTATATGATTATATGCCTAATTGACTTCTACATGGACTTTTATTATGACTGGATTACTGCAAAATTTTTAGTTCGTTTAAGGATATTTCCATTTCGTTATTTCTTTTTTTCAAATTGAACCCTTAAGTCAGGCCGAAATTCAATAGTTTTGGATATATTTGAATTTTAAGAGATTTTCGATATTTACCCAAACTCTGACATTTATTTGAATTCCAAATAAATAAAAAATTACATAATAAATATGATTCATTAAAAAACGATATTGTAGCTGGCACTTTAATTAGCCTTGAACATAATTAAAAGTACATAAGCCAACAAATTTATTAAAATGATGAGCCTTAAAATTCAAATATATTGATAGTTAAATTTGTTGCATTTTGGCCGGTATCAGCTACTGATGGATATACATGTCGAATTACAAGTAACCCTATGACTTAATATTTCAAGTCTAGAAGAACAACAACAACAATCACAATCAACAACAATTAACAATCGTGAGAATTATCCGTAATCACCCGGCAGTTATATTAAAATAAATGATTTTTAATAATATATCGGCACGGAATTTGATACACAGAACTGATGAAGTTGACGTTTTTTTGGTGATTTGAGATCCTTAAAATAATATTAATCGCTGAAACAATCCAATCGCCCTTTCAGCCCTACTGGCTTTCGCGCCACCACACATCCCGCACAATTTCACCGTTGCATTGCTCGCTAAACACCGCTCTAATCCGGTTATTACCAGTCTCACCCGGTGCGAACTGGTTCAAACCGGAGTAAACCAGATGCCAGCGAGCAACTCAACATAGGAGCACGTCATCACTGTAATTGCTAATTAATGATAGTGCTTTTTATGAAAGGAATCACTTTGTAGCACATGTCTGCATGGGGAATGAGAAAGCAATTGTTTTATCTTTTGCAATTTTATTAAGTGAATAATTATGTTTGTCTATGGGTCTCTTGGGAAAAAGATCATACAATATATTAGTAGCATCGCTCGGACTGGGATTTTGCCTTTTGCTTCTAAGATAAAAACATGTGTATACCATAAATCTCTATCAACTCCATCTGTAAACACAGGCGTGAAGTTAAGGACTTAACATCAAATTCCTACGAAAAAAATCTCGAAGGCCACAAAAACCTATTAACTACATCATCCAAAAAATACCACATACAACATCATATCATATTATCTGTATAAATGTATCTACAAAATCCTGTACCACACAATTGCTTAGTTGTCAACGCCCAAGGGACCTAATATTATATGTAGTGGGCAAGAAAATCAAGGCTTACCTGGGATCAAGGAGTGGGTGGGTTACATAAATAAAAAAGCCTATTTACTAGTGAATCATGTGAAGAAAAAAGCGGCCAAGTGCGGGTCGGACTCGAACACGAAGGGTTTCATACCATCGTACAATATTTAACACTACATATTGTATGGGGGTATTTAATTTAAAACGTTATTTTATGCTTATTATTTGCTGTTACAGCGGCCATAGTAGTATGAATGTAGATGGCTGTAAGAGTAGGGGACGACCAAAGAAACGATGGATGGTCTGTGTGAAAGATGATATGGCTAGAAAGGGAGTGACTACCGAGATGACTAATAGATAATTATGGAATAAAAAGACCTGTTGCGCCGACCACAAATATATTTGGTTAAGGGCAAGAGAATGATGATAGAGTGTATGAAGTACAGTACAGTGTGTCTATGAAGTACACACTATGTACAAATGTCTACCTATTACCGTTTACGGTTCAAAAGATACAGCCCTGTGACAGACGGACGAGCGGACGGACAGGCAGCGGAGCTTTAATAATTGTGTCCCGTGGCACCCTTTGGGTACGGAACCCTAAAAATCAGAAGGACTTCTTCCGCAATCGCAGTAGACCGGGAAAAGTGGAAAGAGGGATGGAAGGCTATTGCTCCACAGTGGGGCGAGTTAGGAGACAATCCTTACTTTTCCGTGTTTTGTAGGTGAATTTCTTCAAGATAGTTTAGATAGTTTAGTTTAAAGTTCGTTAACCTTAGTTGTAATCAGTTGTAATTGGATGAGGATAATGTTCTTCTTTCATCGGTTTGCGTGGGAATTCATGAGAAATTTTGTTAATGTGGTGTAGTTATGAGGCACGTAACGCTTACCTTTATTTTGCATTGACGTAATAAAATAGGTACCTACCTATGTATTAAGGTACCTACTCATGAGATAAACTACCTATTTGTTTACATACCTTTTACCTTTAAAAAACTTTACCAATTTCAGTCAATAAATAAGTTAATTGATACTATGAAACCAAGTTTGTCGTAAAGTAAGTTGGCGTTCAATGAGCGAAGGCCATAAAACAAAAAAAAAAAACAATGTCTACACTTTCAAATGTACACGTTCATATTCCATCTTCACATTTTGTGGTAACGCTACTTGTGTATTTACCTAAATAAACAAGTGGCATGTTCCTGCGACCCACGTACTCAAATCATTAAACATACTAGACATTACAATAAATGTTAGTCCACAATGTTATCCTTCACCCTTTGAAGGTAATAAATTGGTTACATACGTTATATTTAAAAAACAAATTGGCTTGCATTGTGTAGGTATGTTTCGGGACGTTTTGTTTTCGCTGTGATAAATGACTGCCTGTAGCGATTTCCTGGGCAATTAGTCACTGATATCTTTTTTGTAACCGGTCTTTACAGAAGGATTTTCATATCACTCTGTATACTTTGACGTAGCTACTGACACATTTACCCGGCTATTCCGTACTCTTGGCACCGAGAACCCGACGGTTATTAACCAGCAGCCGGAAGGTGTTAAAAGGGGCTCCCAGTTTGAAATTCAATCTAGACCAGAGATTACACTCGTAGCTAGACAACCAGACCGACCTAGTTTGAGGTACAAAGGGCAAAGTTAGACCACAGTTTTGCTGTAATTGGTGCTTATTATGCTTTTTTTTTTGTGTGGGAAATCATCAAATAACTGCTCCCACTCTGGGCAGAGCGGGAGGGCGTGTCAGACTCTTACTGACTAAAATCCACCCGTGTTCTTTCAGTTGCCTGTGCCAGGGGCCACGGTATCCCTCTCGGACTGTCCCGCAACCCTGGCAGGTGTTTATTATGCTGCATATACAGGTAACACTTTTACGTCACAGAACATAGAGTTTAATACATAACATGATATATCATCACGCCTGTAAACCCTAAAAGGTTGGGCAGAGGTGTACCTACCTATAGTACATCCACATTTGGCCAGTTATGTTGAAATCCCATGTAATAAGGGCGAGCCTGTAGCGGTATCTACATCGCCACGTGCGAGCTGCGCGTCATACTGACGTCACGCAAATCCTGCATCGCGCAAGCAGAGTTTACCGCGTTACTAGCATATATACAAAATCAAAATCAAAAGTCATTTATTCAAACTGGGCTGAGAATCAGCACTTTTTGAACGTCAAAATCACATAAGACAGTCCCCCAAAACGCCCGCCCTTCACCACTTCCTAGTGCTTTAGCTGGGAAGAAGTGGCGGAACAAACTCCCCAGCAGCACTGCTGTCTGTTCAGTTAGAAGAACTGGATTCTATATAGTAATAAGTAATTAACATTACGAAACACAAAAACATTAAAACTATTTGGCCTTATGTTAGCTAGCACACGCCAATATTTAAAACTGTACTCAAGCAGAAATAAATAATAAAAACGTAAACAGAACTTAATACATAATAAAAAGCCTCCAAGCATAAAGGGCGTGCCCACTTACATATGCAATGCTGCATTATGTAGCCACAAATGATAAACTAGGACCTTCGATGTAAAATAAAGAAATAGTTAATTACTAATAACAATAACAAAACCATACAACTTCCCGACATCAGTCGTTGGGCAGTTGCCCACCAGATACGACACCCGTCTGGTCGGAGGATCGTCCCTTTTCTACAGAAGTATGAGTGAGTTTTACACCCTGTTCCTCGTACCTCTATAAACCTATTGCCATCGACCGAGCACTAATCTAAACTCCAGGCTACTACTGACAAATCTGTGACGGAAAAACCTAATAAAACTTTGCCCGACCTGGGAATCGAACCCAGGACCTTATACTCAGCAGTAGCGCGACGTTTACGAGGTAGTCACGAGTTAATACACCTATAACAAAATACAAGAGACAGCACCCTAATTGCGTAACACACTATCAATCAGAATCATTCAGAATCTAAATAATTTTGAAGGATATTGTTAATCCATTGCTTCATATGTTCGAAAAATGTTTCTGCTCAACAACGTAAATAACGCAATGAATGTTGTTGAACTGTCAAAATGAAAGCCATTCCTACTGTTAGTTTGTTACGCAATTACCTCGCAGGAATGAAAAGATGAATCAAGATCGAAAAATTAAAGATCGGCAACAAAAGAGTACCTGCCCAAAAGAATACGTGCTCAAAAATATACCTGCTCAAAAGAGTACCTACTCAAAAGAATACCTGCTCAAAAGAATACCTGTTCAAAAGAATACTTGTTCAAAAGAATACCTGTTCAAAAGCTGCTGATGGTTAGTGTTATTACCTACCGAAATATCTTTCATTACTGTTAATAATCTTTACAACTTTGAACTTAAGTTTGGCATCAGCTAGCGGCCATTTTCATAAAAATAAAATTAAAGCGCTTAATAGATTGCTTGCGGCAAGATTCTCTTGATGAACTTGATGAAATTAGTACCTCGAGAGCGTATTAGGGAGTTTCAATTTATTTAATTGAAGCACCTTATTACGCTCTCGAAATAATTATATCTTGTGGTCTCGGTTAAAAATTAATCTTGAGTTGAGCTAGAAAGAGGCAGAACTTTAGAAGTTCCGGGTTTTTAAAAATAAAGTCTTCTTCTTCGTGTCGTTTAAACTAATATTTATTATTTATTTATTTATTTAACACTTTAAGCACACAAATGCTCAGAAAATTAATGTTTACTAGCTTTAACATGCGGCTACGACCGCATGGACGTCACAAAAAACGAGGTACTTACCTATGTGCCAACTTTCATGGTGTTCGGTTAAACGGTATTGGAGTTCACTCTGGACTCACAAAATGTATTACTTATATTTAAAAAAGATAACTCTTAACTCACTCCTAAAGTTTATATTATTATAATTAAATCATGATTTGAAAGACACGTAGCGCCATCTAGTGTCCCAAACCAATTGTGACTGTCGAAAGTTATTGTTCTTTCCCTCAGGAACAGTAGAAACTTTTTTACTGGATGAAAGGTACGCTATGTCCTTTTCTGTACCCCTGACAACGTATATGAAAAATTCCATGATCATCGGCTCTGTGATTTAAGCGTGAAAGTAAGTAACAAACAAATTTACTTTCGCATTTATAATACAGAGTGTCTTTGACAGCCCTCCACAAAAACACAGGATTGATTCAGCTCCTTATTCTGAATCATATCCCACTGGAAATTTTCTCAGGAAAAAAAAAATTATGCCGTAACGTAACGTAATAAAAGACGCGGCCAGCTATCAGTTTGCGGAGGGCTGTCAAAAACACCCTGTATTAGCTAGAATCAAAATGTTTTTTTTTTTTAATTTTCTACATGTAAGCGAAGCCGCAAGCACAGCTACTAACAGTTATGTTGTGCATGTATATTTTTACATGTTTTGACATGTCGCCATTGCACCCGTGCAATGCAGGGGCTCCCAACACTAGTGATTTATGTTTAAACGTCAAGCTATATGTTCGTCCCATCTAAAACACAGATAAGATTTAACCTTAGATTTTATTAAATAATTTCTCCGAATAAATCCCCATCAGTCGGGGCAGGATTTTCACATTAATGTGACTGTAATCTGTCATAAGTCGGCCACTGACAGGTTTCAGACCACTCAGCTAAATGGGCGAGTCTGAACAAAGTTGCGTGCTTAGTTATTTATTAGACGAACTTTACCCGCTGACTGAAGTCAAACTGTTGGCTGATGAATATTGGACTGTCTGATTATTCTTGTGGTAGTTTTAAAGTTGAATGACACATAACTGTAGCCATTTTGTAGGGGTCTTGTTTCACCGAAAAGAAATGGCCAAAATATCACTTCCCTAACAATTTTCCGCATAATTTCATTTGCCAAATTATTACTTTGCAAAAAATCTCTTCACAAATAATTGTAACGCAAACCTAATGTTTGGCAAGTGAACGTTTAAACAATAACTTGTTTACCAACTAGTACTTTTACCAATTTTTATGTAGTCATATAATTTGAAAGAAAGAAAATGCGTTTATTTGCGGTAAACATGACACAAAAAATAACACAAACACAAAAAATATGAAAAGGTTGGGGGAAACATGCGTTAAAAATATTTATAAACATTTCAGCTGGAATAACTCATTTTACGCAAAATAAAATTTGCCTAATAATAATATTGATAGTAACTATTCTGGTAGTTTTTTTTTTTAGTTATTAGCAATTTTTTTTTTAATAATTAATCTCGTCTAACTAGTTGTGTTTCGGGTAGCCAGTTTTTTTTCATATTTTTTTTATTATTATAATCTAGTCGTTTCTGGCACTCGCCGGCCGCTCGCTTCGCTCGCTCAGTTCGTAGGAGGTCACAGTTAAAACCTAACCATTTTTTTAAATAATTAACCTACTCTAACTAGTTCCATAAGTACCCAACCACAAATTTGACATGTTTCAGACAAATTCAAGCACATAAACTTACAAAGAAGTACGCAAGTGACATCAAATTTTTGTCTAAAGATTGTTTGCTCTAATAAATTATTTGATTGAAGACCAAATGCCTAAATGACATTATCCTTGATAATATTCTGCCAAGTAAAAATTAGACCATATGAAATGTGTGTACTAAAATCATTCCAAACATTACATTGGTATAAAAAAGGTTGCTAAAATTTGTTTGGATAGTGAAATTTTGGCAAAATCTTTTCGGCAAAACGGCAGGATCCCCATTTTGTAGATATGGAGCTGATAATGTTTCCGATTGTGCTGTCTCCAAGCTTAAATTAATATAAGATATTACAATATTTTTCTCTCTAATGAACCAAGAAAAGGACGGACATAATATTATACAGTTATCAGTTTTAGCTAAAACTTCCACACGTAATTGACAAAATAATCAGATTTCATAGACATTCATTTTCATTAATTTTCAAATATATTTATTTAACATAGGAAAAATGAACAAAATGCAGTTATTCTAAGCTATATTAAATAATTATTATGTAATTAAAGCACTATAAGAGGCTAGAGATAATTTTAAGAGATAAAAGGTTTTAAAGCTTACAAAATATATTTTTTTACTTTTAACAGCATGAACTTAACACAAAAATCATGGGCACATGATGACAGTTACGCACAATTTTTTTGTTAGAAAATTCATAGACTAAAAACACTGCGAAGTTTAAGGCATAAATTAATTTGATATCTATATAATTTTTGTTTTAACTGTCACCGTCCTTTTCTCGAGCTGCCTGTCAATACGAGATGTCAATTCTCTCATATTAGTTTAGTTTGTGAACAAGATAATCGGTGCCACTGATGATTAATTTACCGTTATTGACTAAAGTTTACTAACTTTAGTAGATTAACACTATATGCGTACTTATTTAGCTGATTGCAATACCCGATTCTTTTATCAAAATCAAAAGTAATTTATTCAAACTAGGCTGAGAATCAGCACTTTTTAAAGTCAAAATTACATAAGAGAGTCCCCCAAAACTCCCGCCCTTCACCACTTCCTAGTGCTTTAGCTGGGAAGAAGAAGTGGCGCAACAAACTTCCCAGATCAAACTGCTTAATGTTTATGCTCAGATATTACTTTTATCGAAGACCTGAAAACATAGCTACGATCAAAACCATTCTTTTTAATTCAAGAGTCACTCTGTTTCGGTGCAATAAGGTCCACTTTAATCTACTTCAAAATGATATGCCCAGCCTTTTCCCAACTATTTTGGGGTTTGCTTCCAGTACAACCGGATGCACCTGAATACTAGTAATTTACAAGAAGCGACTGCCTATGTGACCTGTACAACCCAGGGCAAGACGATACCCCTTGGTACTAGACTGGTCGTCAGACGTGCGGGCTTCTGACCAAAGTTAAAGATCCACGAATGATAGCTGGGACCAACGGTTGCATTACACGGAGGGGATTTGCCATCCATCCACGGACCGGCCTCCGCAAGCGTAGCTTAATCTGACCGATCGACCAGTGTGGCCAATGTTAATAAGCCACGCGCCCCTTCAAGCCTACTTCTAAATCTAATAATACCTGCACTTCCGTATATTTTTCATTCCGCCCTTACTTTATCTTCGATCTAACATGCAGCCTATTCACGACTATCTACATCGACCTCTACATACTCTTTACGTCATTCTAGAATGCCATAGCACCTTATCTTTATATTCCACTCTTCATCATTAATTCATCAAACAAAGTAAAGTGTACACAGTTCACAACCAAGGCTAAAGCCGTACCTACACGTGCTAAAACCTAATGGAACGGACGCTAAGGACTAATCTCTTGACCCTCAATCGAGTTAGTGGCCGAGTGGCACAGTTAATGCAATTCCGTGCATACATTAAGGTGGTGGGCACTTTAATGAAGTAGGTATAGTTTGTAGTATAGATGATAGTAATCAAGTTGTAGGATCTATACTTGAGCGATAGCTTGAGGTAATTAAGTGAGGCATGTTAGGTATGGTGCTCATGGTCGAGGCAAGGCACGGATATGAGGAGTTCATGCTGCCATGTGGACATGATCTTTTTCGTCATTAAACTGTGAGACGCCTGGGTTTCTTGCAACGATAGAAAATGAATTGTGTCTCATTAGCTAACATATGAAAGGTGTAAGAGAGAAGATACACAGTTGATGATATGAGACAGATGCCTTTTTGGTTGTTTACTGCAAAAATATGTTAAAAAAAAAAGCCTGAGACAACAGACTATAATTGCATACCTACTGTCTTAAGTACTCATATCGTGAATGACAAACATTCCGTTACGCACTATATTTTTGTCAAAACTGTCAATAAAACGAAAATGTGAAAAAATGCTAAATGAATTGAAAAATGATGGAATGATTCGATGAATTGTGAATAAGAAATTGTTTATGCGTGTATTTACATTTAAAAATATTTATTTATATGTTTTCATTGTAAATTGCACCTACCACTGTTTGTCTCTGCATCACCCATAGGTTGACTGGTAGAAAATGCTTTGGCAATAAGTCCGCCTCTGTACATGTGTGTGCTTAATTAAACCATTAAATAAATTGAAGAGCAACACACATGTCACGCAAAAGGCCTGCATATTTAGCTATGCATTACAAACTGCAGGGTCAAACAAACAGTTTGTTGCATGCTTAGCCACAACATGTCATTACAGGGTGCAGAACATGTATAAATAAGTTTTTTTTTAATAAGGAATAAGGATTTTCTATTCATAGATTTCCTTCTACGACTTCGACACGTGGCGATTGCTTCTACTTTTTTTTTTTGAGACAACAAAAAAAGTAGTGTAATGAAATAGATTCAAAATAAATAAAACCACAGCCTTTTTACATTCTTACGTAATTATAAATAGCTCGTGTAACCCACTTACCTACTATACATTTCAGTAATTTTTTATTGCTCTCGTTGCTGTGAATAAAACGAAACCGCAGACGGAATAGTCAAACATTTGTGTGCATGAACATGTGTGGTCTTCAGGTCCCGAACTAGGTAGAGCCTGTACTACGGTAACCTGATGACTGATATACATATACACACCCAGATCAAACAGACATGTTCATGCACACAAATGTTTGACTTGTCCGGGGATCGAACCCGGGACCAGGGGCTCAGAAGGGAGGGTGGCTACCAGCTGCACCAACCGGTCAGTCAACGTCACTTTGTGAGTACCTATGAGAGTATTCAATGAGATCGCGTCTAAATCCTCCTCATAAATTCCTGTTTCCAGAAAATACAGAATCCTACTCCTGCAACAGCTGGTCTATGTAAAATTCTGGCATTCAGCTGCAACCAGTTAGACTGGAAGCCGACCCCAACAGAGTTGTGAACTAAGCTGATGACGACAGAATACAAATTCCAACGAAGTCGTTTCTTTATAGCATACGTTCAAATCCTAATTTTCACATTCAATCAAAAGAATTGACCCAATGAAAGAGCTAATACAAAAAGCTTTTTAATCCTTTCTATGCTCAGGCATCATAAAACCTGGAATTGGAAAACTCTTTGGAATCCATTCCTTTAGTATTCAGTAGATGAAAGATTAAACCACAAAAGTTCGTTATCTCTCTACTATTTCATTCTTCGCTCTATCATTGACTATTCCGTCTGCGGTTTCGTTTTATTCACAGCAACGAGAGCAATTAAAAAATTACTGAAATGTCTATACATTTCAGTAATTTAAGGTAAGTGGGTTACACGAGCTATTTATAGTTACGTAAGAATGTAAAAAGGCTGTGGTTTTAGTTATTTTGAATCTATATCATTACAATAATCAAAACACGCAAGGCATTATGGTGGGCGTCAACTCTGTCTCTGTCACTACTGACCTAGACTAGAGTCAAGAGCAAACCCATTTTTAATTAAAAAAAAAAACTCTTTTTGGTTCCTGGGTTTGATTCGCTAAGAGTCAGTTGGTCTTTCCGGGTCAGTGTTTGTTTATCTGGATTTTTTTCTGTAAAAGCGTCTCGACGCCAAAAAAACATCAAGTTTCCCATTCTAAACTTTCAAAAGCCCCATTGTATAATTCTTCAACCTAAAGGACAACGTTTTCAAAGAACAAAAAAACGCCAACACCGGATTTACGTTATATACAAACAAAATGTTTGTAAACAAAATCAAAATCAAAAGTCATTTATTCAAACTAGGCTGAGAATCAGCACTCTTTGAACGTCAAAATCACATGAGACAGTCCCCCAAAACGCCCGCCCTTCACCACTTCCTAGTGCTTTAGCTGGGAAGAAAAATTGGCGCAACAAACTCCCCAGCAGCACTGTTGTCTGTTCAGTTAGAAGAACTGGATTATATACAGTAATAAGTAATTAACATTACGAAACGCAAAAACATTAAAATTATTTGCCATATGTCAGCTAGTACACGCCAAAGAAGAAAGAAAGAAAATGCGTTTATTTGCGGTAAACATGACGCAAAAAAAACACAAAAATAAGAAAAGGTTGTGGGAAACATGCGTCACATCCACGCAAAACGGCTATCGCTCAGCATTATGCTGCGACCCTATGCAAGACAGAGCCCCAGCGCTGGTTTTCAGCGACAGCCGGCGCTGACGTAGTGACGTCGTCCGGTGAGGCAAACAATAGTTAGGACGCTGTATCAGTACAGCGTACCTACGAACGTTGCACTTAAATAAAAATAATATAATTAAATTTAAATGTTAGAGAATATACTAAACAGAAATGTAAAAGGAAATAGACATACATGCTACGAGAATATCATCCTCAATAAACGTTTTACGCTTTATCGCAACATTTCAAAGCGTCTCATTTGACGTACACCCAACATGCACCACCAAAGAAACGCTATGATGTAAGGAATTACAAAATGGCCAATGATGTAATGTGTTACTAATATTATGCAAAAGTTATGTTTCAGTGCTATAAGCGTTGGTGTGTGAATGTGAAAGATGAGATGAGATGGACCCAGTAAAAATACCAAAACCTTGAAAACTGGAGGGTGGAGGGTGACCCGACATGCCAAACATTTCCTTAAAGAGAGCTTTGGAGCTCCAAAAACAGGAAGTTATGAGAAAATAATGTAAGTCAGAGTCACGAATAGAATAAGTACAAAATAGAACAACATAACTTAAATAAATAATACGATTGTTGGAATTAAATTTGAAATTAGATTATAAATGAATGAATAGAGAAATAATTATTTAGCATTATAAATGGACAAGTAAAGATCAAAATGTATTTAAATAAATAGGTTGTCAACACAGAATTAATGTGGACAAGGGAAACGCCGCCAGCAGTCCCGGCAAACGGGACCGAATGCCTTGCTGCCAATATTGATAACTATACTCAAGCAGAAATAAATAATAAAAACGTAAACAGAACTTAATACATAATAAAAAGCCTCCAAGCATAAAGGGCGTGCCCGCTTACATATGCAATGCTGCATTATGTTTATATATGTAGCTGTAACTTGTAGCCACAAATGATAAACTAGGACCTTCGAAGTAAAATAAAGAAACAGTTAATTACTAATAACAATAACAAAACCATAGTCAGGAAGATGACCTGTCACCACAAGCAGCACCCGTTCACGAGCATAACGCAAAGATCAGCCATTACCCCCCTCGCCATATTTGAGGGAAGGAGACAACCCGACCGCTGACGCTTTTTTTTTTTTTTTTTAAGGGTGGGAAATCATCAAGTAACTTCTCCCGCTCTGGGCAGAGCAGGAGGGCGTGTCAGACTCTTACTGACTAAAACCCACCCGTGTTCCTTCAGTTGCCTGTGCCAAGGGCCACGGTATCCCTCTCGGACTTTCCCGCAACCCTAGCAGGGACCCCTGACGCTACCGCAAGCTTTGACATCTAAGGGAGCATGACGAACTTGCTGCCGGTTGCTCAAAAGAATAATATGGTCAATTTTCGAGGTCGCTAGCTAACCATATATTGCAATACAACTCATTAAAAAACATTTGAAATGAGTAGATTATGTCAATAATAAATAAAAATAAAATTAAACTAAATTTACTAATATAGTCAAATAAAATAAACAATTATATGAACTCATATAAATTGTCAGTAGGTAAGCTAATTCTGGAGAAAGAACATAAACATTGTCTTGAGTTAATCACAGCGACCAACTATTTTTATTGTTTAAGTAATGGTTGATATAATAGTGCCTTTGAACAAAGGTTGGATTTTACTTTAGCTTTAAACGCATTAGAAGACAATTCTAACAAAGAAGAGGGAAGCTTGTTATAAAAGTTTATAGGTACCAAGCCCAACAAGTGAGTTCTGGACCTTATGAAGCCGGTGAAAGTTTGTCCTTGTTTCTAGTTTATGACTATCACTGTTTTTTGTGTATAAGTGTATATTTTGCCTAATATATAAGATGTTGGCGAAGATTGATTGTGAGGCCACCGTGAGAATACCAATATCTTTAAAAAAATCTCTCAGAGTAACTCTAGCACATAGCTGGTAAATTGCTCGAACAGCTCGTTTTTAAAGAACCGACATATTTTGAATACCAGCGGCTTTGCCCCACAGCAGAATGCCGTAGGACATGACGCTATGAAAGTTAGTTTGTTTGACTTGTCTGGGTTCGATCCCCGGACAAGTCAAACATTTGTGTGCGTTAACATGTCTGTTTGACCTGTGTCTGGGTGTTTATATTCATATAAGTATGTATATCAGTCATCAGGTTACCGTAGTACAGGTTCTACCTAGTTCGGGACCTGAAGACCTTGTGTGGATTTTGTCTCATATTATTATTATTACATAAATACAGTTATTCCCGAAGTACTGCGAAATAACTAAAATAGACTACCCGAGCTGTATCAACGTCAGTGTATTGTCTTACTTTCCTGACGGCATAGGCGGCCGTACTGAGCCTTCCCGCTAGGCATGTTATATGTGATCCTCACTGAAGCTTGGCATCAACTGTTATGCCCAGAAATACTGCCGAGTCTACAGTTTCAAGCACCTCTTTATCTAAGACGATGTTTGGTCCTAGATTTCTAACATTCGGTAAGGCGAACTTTACACATTTCGTTTTCTTGGCATTGAGAACTAGGTTATTTGTGGTAAACCAATCTGTAACCATTGAGAGTGCACTGTTTACGTCGTCAAAATTTTGTCTATTCCTGTCTACTTTGAAGATAAGAGAGGTATCATCAGCAAATAACACAACGTCACAGATACCCTTTAAATAGAATGGTAAGTCATTGATATACACCAAGAATAAAAATAGGCCCCGTATATAGCCTTGAGTAATTTGATACATAAATGACCTTCCTAATAATATACCTGAGCAATGTGTCCTGTTTGCTGATGACATATCTATACTGACATCATGTGAAAACAACAGCAATTTAAATGATAAATTAAATTCTATATTAAATGACACAATAAATTGGATGACTAAACATAATCTGGAAATCAACTTCAAAAAAACTAAAATTATCTCATTTTACCCCCGCCAAAAAACACCAATAAATATAAACTTTAGCTATAAAAATAATAAATTAGAAGTCGTAGATAAATTCACCCTACTAGGCCTAAATATTGATTCACAAATAAATTGGAAGTCCCATATTCAAACAGTAAGACCAAAATTATCAAAATTTTCATACGCCCTCCGCGAGATCAAAAAAACCACCGACCTTAAAACTGCACTAATGACGTATTACGCGTACGCCTATGCATGGCTGAAATACGGTGTAATCCTGTGGGGAAATAGCACTGATGCGCCCACCTTATTTACCCTACAAAAAAAATTAATTCGAATCTTGGTAAACATTGAAGCCACCGATAGCTGTAAACCTCATTTTCTGGAACTAAAAATTTTACCCCTGCCTTGCCTCTATATATTCGAAGTATGTAAGTTTGTGCGTAAGTACCCAGAATTCTTTACAAAAAGAGAGGACATACAAAGTAAAATAACTTTAAGACATAAAAATAGATTGAACTTACCAACATCGAGATTAAAGATGCACTCGAATAGTGCCTACGTCATGTCCATAAAAATCTATAATAAGTTACCCGAAAGAATAAAATGTTCAAATAAATATAATATTTTTATCAATAAATTGAAATTTTTCCTTATAAGTAAATGCTATTATAGTATAAACGAATACTTAAATGATAAATTGTAATTAATTGCATATCTAATTATATTAATAAATATTCTCATATATTAATGACATAATAAATAATTGCGTAATAAATTAAATAGAAATAATTTCGGTGGGTATTTTTTAAATAATTGTAATTAAATATTGTAACAAACACTCTGTATCCTTCCTCCTCTCTCCTAGTTTTAATGTATGCTGTGCCCGACAGGGTCCATAATTGTGACTAAAATAAATAACCCTAACATCTATGTAAACATTATGGTACGCAATAAAGAATTGAGAATTGAGAATTGAGGTACACCTAACTGAACTGGTAGCTCGGAAGATTTCACACCATTAACATCTACACATTGGTGACTATTATGTAAATATGAATTTAATACGTTAAGAGCTTCGTTTCGAATACCGTAATGAATTAGTTTACGCAAAAGCGTGTCATGGTGCACGCAATCATAGGCTTTGGAGAGATCACTGTAAACTCCATAGCATTTTGCGAGCTCTCCCATGTAAACGCTGTAGTCCAACTACCCTTTGAAAAGCCATATTGTTCATCATGAAGGAGGCTATTTAAATTAAAATGTCTTAGCAACTGCTTGAGTATAAATTTTTCAAATATTTTACTAAATGCAGGTAAGATAGAAATAGGCCCAAAATTGCCAACGTTATTATTATTACCAGATTTAAAGAATGGTATGACTTTACTACTCTTCATGCGGTCAGGAAAAAACTTTCTAAATCAACACATATTATAAGTAACAGCTAGTTATGGGGCTACGATGCCGATTATATTACTTACAAGTTTAATAAAGATGCCCCAGTAATCACCAGTGTTTTTTGACTTGAGTGTGTTAAAAATACTAATTACATCACGAGGTATTACATTTTCGAAGCTAAATAAGCGACTGCATTTAGGTACACTATTATGCAATAGGTTTTCAGCTTCAGATGGGGACGAATTTAAGGAGCGAGTCGTAGTTATAGGTATGTTGGCAAAAAACTCATTAAATACTTCAGCTACGTCAGCTGCTTTATTAACTAATCTGTTGCCGACCATAATCTCTAATTGTTTTTCTTGTTTAACCGACTTACCCGTTTCATTATTAATAATTTTCCAGGTGGTTTTTCTTTGTTATTCGAATTGTTAATTGTATCGCTTAAAAATTTTGATTTAGCAAAAACACAATTTTTTTTACTTTTGAATCATTTTTGACATACTCTAGGGAAGGAGTATTTATCTTACCTGTAATTTTTCAAACCATATAACTCGTATAGTCTCGCTAAACAAGTTTACTACATAAAAATAACACAGGATTTAAAAAAAGACTAGAAAAGTAAAAGAAAATAAGATCTATAATCTGTTCCAAAACTTGTTGATGTTAGTGTACTCAAACCTGTATAGGTAACACATTCATCTGCATTTAGAAGGTTTCAATGTTTGTATAGCTCACCACAGTTTCGAAAAATAATTCATTCATTCAAGGTCATCTAAAATAACATTTTCGAGTTTAAGTATTCAAAAAATCAAATTATATCACTTAATTTTAAAAGTGGCACTAGAATGGCGTCGTACACGTACGTTTTCTGTTCCATTTGTATACATTGTCAACAAATTGTTTTGGAACAGAGTTTAATAATGTCATAAACGTGCTCAAGTTTCTTTCTCGCGAAATGATGATAGCTTGATTATTTAAATGAGGGAAAATAAGGCCAGGAAAGAGATTGTTATTACGTTTAAGAAAATGAGTTTACTTTTATCTAACTTTGTTTCTATAAAGAACATCAGTAAGTACACGGTACATTTCTGTTAAATGCTGGCAACAATTTTGTTTTGTTATTGTACTTACACCCCCCAGCGAGGGCCTACTTGGTGTTACTAGCAGTCGTTAACACAACGTAATCATTTACTGCCTAAATGTAAATTGGGTAATATCTGTTTTTGTAATGAGAATGTAGCGGTATCTACATCGCCACATGCGAGCTGCTGGTCATACTGACGTCACGAAAATCCTGCATCGCGCAAGCAGAGTTTACCGCGCGACTAGCATATATACAACTTCCCGACATCAATCATCGGGCAGTTGCCCACCAGACACGACACCCGTCTGGTTGGAGGATCCTCCCTTTTCTATGGAGGTATGAGTGAACTTTACACCCTGTTCCTTGTACCTCTTTAAGAATCGTTTTGGGATTATTGTCGTGTTTGAAGGGTGTGGTTTTATTCTTAGAGAACGAGAAAAAGCAATGTACCTATTTATTTTTATCAGGGGAAATATAATTTCGAATGCCCCTTCAAGCGTCTGTCTGATGAAGACAGCGGCGCAATGATTTTGATGTTTATCAGTCTTACACGGAACGTGGAGTTGAGTCACCGCGGCAGCAGCGTCTAGAGACAGCAATACCAATTAAATTCGAGGCGCGTTGAGTGCACGACTTCAAAGCTTTCAATGTGTATACGTCGGTTGTGACGTGGTGCGAGTAAACTGCGACACGCTTGATTTACGGAAAGCGTTGACATTACCGCCTGTAGCAGTGGACGCCGGCGCCGAGGCGCTACGTGCTCTGTGATTTTCATAAAACTTACATTAGAATGCAATATGCAGACTGCACACAGCAAAAGGACGCCACAGAACAGCGTGACACACAGTGCAGACACAAATAGTGCGTGTTTCAATCTGACGCAGTATCTTCTGTAAAGAGCCTCCAGTTCTAGCTCTGTGCCCTCCTCCTCTGTGGACAAAGAACAATTGTTCCATTAGTAATGAGAAAAGACATTATAATGGTACCCATCAAATGGTTTGTGGAGGTCAGATAGCCAGTCACACCATGTAAATTACTGGTGTTTAGCGGTCTCCAGTAAGACTGGAAGAAGACCCCAATATAGTTGGGAAAGGCAGATGAAAAAAGTCATAAAAACAACACATTATTCGAGTTTTTCCCGTGAAATGGTTTGGTAAATAGAGAGCCCTTCAAACCCCCTGGGTTTGGGGGGCTGTCTTATGTAATTTTGATGTTCAAAAAGTGCTGAGTCTCGCATTTTTGTTACTGAATTTATTGATTTTGAATCTTAGTTTGATTTAATTACATGCAAGTATGAGTGTATCCTCATAATGTACGTTTTAAAATAAAAATGCACGTTCACTGTAAAGTACCTTTATTGCACTGTAGACATAGGCCTTGGTATTCAGATTTTAATCAGCGTTAAAAAAAGTTGAGTAGCGTCGCCATGGCAACGCCTAACAAAACGGATTGTTTGGCTCTAGATTGAGCGGCACACAAAATGCTATGCATGGCATTTGATCGGACTCGCACCTATTTTGGTTGCAGTCATTCAAATATGTGACTGATATTGGCTACGCCAATTGAACAGGAAACACATTGATGATGATGGACAGGGAGGAAATGGTTTGGTTGTTATGAATGATTTCATAAAGCCCTTTACTCAACTTTGTATCTATGCTTCAAACCAAAAACAAGAGTTCCAAAATGTATTTATTTATTTATTTAGGATCTCCAACAAAAGATGTACACAATACATGACACATAGATAAAGAGTTACATCAGGTAATAAGTAAGTGTACTCCTTCACTTATAGGAGACCACAACATGCACAAAGTTAAACAACTAAGCTAACAAAGTTAAAATTTGGAAAAGTTAATTAATGGACACAAAAAGTAAACAAAAAAAAATTACAAGATAAAACCTTTAGATATTGGTACTCAAACTGAATCTAATAAGAGTTTCTTATATTTAGACAGAGACTCGCAGATGTCTAAATTCGTAGTTTTAGATAACACGTTGTATTGCCTACAAAGTCTTGGCACAGCGGCGTAATGACCGAGGTTAGTTTTTGAGCCATGGATGTAAAATAAGTCAAAAGTGTTAGGCCTGGGAATTCGCGTCGGAATTTTAATATCTAATGAGCTCAAGAGTTCACTGCAATCTAAATAAAGAGTTCTCGATAAGTAGGAACTACTCTCTTTTCAAATAACGAAATTTACTAAAAAGTATCTATAGGTATATAGCAAAAACGTGCTTGATCCCATGGTATAATAATATGCTTCGCCTGGTATTCTCTTCCCACGATGGCCTAAGACTACGTCACGATAAGTGTTGCCATTGATTGTCCGTTTCAGTAAATTTAGGGACTTTCTTAATAAGGTAATAAAATAAAATAAATTACTAACTAGCTTAACTATTTAGTAACTCTTGTGATTCATCTTTTTAGTTTTAAATTAATTAACATATTTAATTATTAGTTCATAATTGCTTTGATAAGTTGTAAAATGCATTTTGCTCAGGTAATTCAATCACACACAGTAGCCACACATCGGATTGACAAGTGACATACTGACAGCTCCCCATTTCATCACTATCGTCGTGTCGCTCATATCTATAGCGTCGTTTCGCTCGGTGAGCAAAATACTGTGGTTCCCAAACATTAGTTAGGTACTATAAAAACTGTGTAAAAACTGTGTTTGAAAGATACACAAGAAAAAAAAAATGGTTAAATGTTCCGTACTAAACTGTAAAAACAGAAGCAAAAAAGGCGGAGTAATAAGGTTTTTTTTCTTTTCCCAAAGAAGAGATGATAGCAAATAAGTGGCTTCAATATTGTAGACCAAAAACAACAATAAGAACTGGTAAGTATGTACCTTTCTACATATTATTTCATTTATCTACGGTTGCAAATTCCATATAAGGCATAGTTGTGCTAATTCGGCTGTACGCCCGAACATAACCTAACCTAACTAGTTTTTGACTTATTTTTCAAGTAGAGTTAATTGCGTCCTATTAGCTTTTCGTCGTGTACTAAGTTGGTCCATGTTATTATTTTATTTTGTAGTGATTTTTTTTTGGTTGTTCTTTTAGTCCTAATTAAGGACAGGCAAAGGGATCTTGGCCCATACAGCCAAGTCAGATGTATTTCTTTTTCAAGTGATGTTGACGTAGCTTGCTAGATAGTTTTTTTTTTCAAATAATGTTTAACGGCTCTGTCTTCAAGGCCGTTTGGGCTCATCTAAAATATTAAAAATGATAAAAATTGAGTACCCGTTGTATTATTTTTATCTTTTTCCCCACTAAAAAACTTTAAGAACCGCATCGCAACTGATGACGTATACTTAGGCCAATCACGTGACCCAGCTGTCACGGGAAGAGAATACCAGGCGAAGCATATTATTATACCATGCTTGATCCCTAGACACTTGATGTGTTTATGTTGGTGTCAGCTTCAAGTCTAACCGGATGCAGCTGAATACCAGTATTTTACATGGAGCGACTGCCTATCTGACCTCACAACCCTGGGTAACCGGGTAACACGGTACCCCTTGGTAAGACTGGTTATCAAAATCTTTCTGCTTACATACAAAATGTACCCAAAGGAAGATTTAATAAACTAATACAGATTTCCCAGAACAGTGCCAGCATAAACGATAGTATTTATTCAAATAAATCAGTGTAAATAACAGAAACGACAAAAGTATCGAGTTTCCTCGTAACAAAAACTTTGGCAGTGACAGCTTGACAGCTTCACCGAGTTGCAGCGAAACAGCTTGTTCCAGCGTTCTTTTGAATCGTTCTGCTTCAAAAGCTTACTGTCCGTAAACACACTAAACAACTGTCCCGTTACTCGTAGATTGCAGATGTTTTTATCGGCAGATGGTAATAGTTTAGCTTTGTTCTTTAGAGGGAACGCTAGTTTACGATAGCTGATTTTTAGATAGTGTTATGTTTATCAATTTTTTTTTTGCGTATAGGTATCTGATTCATTAGTATGGTATGATGCAAAAAAAACACACAAGTTTTGTATATAAAGCTACGTTTTGAGTAAAACTATTTATCTTAATATTAATTAAACCCCTGTAACTAGATACATTAATATTAGAAGGCTTTCGAATTCACCATAAAACCAAAATAATGTTACATGTCTAAGGAGGAGTGGATAAAATAATTATCTAAAACAAAATATTCACAGTGAGCTCCTGTAACAAAACCCATTGAATTGTGTAATGCCTAAACACGGTACTGTTGTAGTCGTTGAGCTCCTTAAGTATTGAGTTGAGCGATTACTGACAAATAAATGCTTATACTGACTGGACTGGGTAACTCAATCTGTGTGGTTGTTTCCTCAAAAGACCATTTCAGACCCGAATCTACATGGCCCCTCAAATGATCTGATCAAGATTATATTTGGACTTTAAAAGAGACTTTGACCCCTTTTTTTTTTTTTGTGGGTGGGAAATCATCAAATAACTTCTCCCGCTCTGGGCAGAGCAGGAGGGCGTGTCAGACTCTTACTGACTAAAACCCACCCGTGTTCCTTCAGTTGCCTGTGCCAGGGGCCACGGTAACCCTCTTGGACTTTTCCGCAACCCTAGCAGGCATCGGTCCTAGCAAACCCCGTCATTGGTGCTGACTTCTCTTTGAGGCGCGCGTGGAACACAATGCGCCGTCGACCCGGGCCTGGTCCTTATCGAACGGCGAGCTGCCCATTGCTCGCCGTTTGCAAGCCCGCGCCTACGGTGGCCGGGAATCGGCCTGCGATTCCCGACGCCCAGGGCGTCTCCTGCGGCGGCGGCTAGGGGCGTGAGGGCGCAAATTTTGCCTCTCCCTCACTCGTTCCGCCTCCTCCTTCGCGAACATTACTGCTTCGCCCTTTGACCCCTGAGTTTGATTCGCCATTTCTCCTCAGGGGCAGTCAGATAAAAAATGTCAATTCCATCTGAAATGAAGACAACTTTTCCAGTATAAACATTTCTGTATTTCAATTCTTGCAAACATACAAACCTGGTATATATAGCAGTATTATATCACTATAGACATATTACACTATAGACATACTCAACATAATATCACTATAGACAATTTTTTGATTTCGAAGCTCGAATTGAACTTAGAAAACTAGGCGATGCTCCAAACATCATATTTCTATTCCGTTTCGTTATAAAACCAGTACTTTTAAACTTCATGACTACACCGACCCAAAAATCATTTGAGGCAAATCTCATACTTTCAATTTTATATTTAGTATTTAAAACCTACCCCACACCAATTCGAAAACGATCGTCTTACACGTCCACGTCCGTTTGATGGTTTTTTTTAATTTAAAAATGATTTACTGTCGCTTTTTTAAAACCGCTCGACCGATTTCGATAAAAATTTAACCTGGGAAGTAAAACCATTTGAAACAAAAAAAGATTTTTCCAAATCGGTTCAGGCGTCTTCGAGTAAACGGGAAACAACAAAAAAAAAACGTTCCGACATATAGAGAACCGCCTCCTTTTTTGAAGTCGGTTAAAAATCACTACCAATCTTATTAGTGTTTGGAAATCATGACACACCTATCTTATTTTATTAATATGACGTTTAAAACTGATTACAGTATACTATTTACAGAATACACAATTAGTATTTCATTTCGTAGAAAACTAGTCCTAATTAGCCACTAATATGTTCTCTTTTATTACTACAATACTGCTAATTAAACCGCAATAGGAAACACACTCCAGTACGAAATGTAATTTAACTTGACAATTTACACTGTATCACAAAGGTTTTGCGCCAGCGAACTATAATTTTCATTAAATTGGTTACGCAAAACAAGCTTCGCGGTTGTACTACGTTCATGTTTATGGGCTCAAAACTAAGAGTAATTAGGAATTTTGGTGATGTTTTGGTGTACCAAAATTACGGTACTTTGAATGTTATTTTTTATCGAATTTTAAATGAAAATTATTCAATGGATCTTCTTTGATATTATTATTCAACAAGATCAAAGGAGGTTTAGATTTTTGTAAACAGCAGTGCATTTTTAATTCAATTTCAATTCTATTATAAATATAATCTTTCTTTCTACAGATGCCGCGACTTAATATCCTACATACATATACATTAGTATCTCAGTAACTAACTTCATATATTTTCTGACTGACCGCCTCCTTGACAATTCAAAAGTGCCTGTAAAATTAAATGGTTAATTTGAAATAAATGCTTTCATTTTGAGTTTTACAACATTAATATATATTTAGCACTACCTTGATACGACTGACCTATCCTGTCTGAATTTAAATAATTCATACAAAAAAATACGTTCAGTTTTACCGGAAATTAAAGATTTTCTGTAAAACTTTTTCAAGTTACGAAAATATAACAAGAAATAGCCAAATCGGTCCAAAAGTTCTCAAGGGAAGGCGCTTACCAACAAACAGATTTTCTTTATTTATTAAAAATTTATGCACAAGTAAAAAAAATACTGTACAAAGGCGGACTTAATGCCTGAGGCATTTTCTACCAGTCAACCTTAGGGTGATGAGATGGGGGTGATGTTTTTTTTTCATTATACAAAGTGGCAGGGACATTGACCCGCAACCTGTTACCATACATAATTTTAGACCCTGCGTTAAACACACTTTTGTATGCAACAGCAGATTTTTTTTTTATAACTTACCTACGTAAAATTTCTACGCTAGGTTTCTAATCTAGAATCTAATTTCTAATAATTTAAGCATGCTTAAATAAAATGTGTCAGATAAAAACAGTAACGAATATGTACATAAATATTAAAATATTGAATAAAATTATTGCAAAACAATGAGACGGGCGCATGATAGACCTGTACCGGTATCTACATCGCCACATACAAACTACGCATCACACTGATGTCACGCAAAATCCTGCATCGCGCAAGCAGAGTTCACTGCGCAACTAGCATGTATAGAACGCCCCGACATCAATCGTCGGGCAGTTGCCCACCAGACACAACACCCTTCTGGTCGAAGGATCCTCCCTTTTCTGTAGAGTATGAGTGAACTTTACACCCTGTTCCTCGTACCTCTATAGACCTTCGTTAAAATGTGAATAAACGGTTGGCGCAGTGTTTAAGCGATTGACTGCTGCGTTACGTGTCGCGGGTTCGATTCCCGCACGGAACAAATATTTGTATGACCTGCAAGTAGTGGTTCCGGGTCTGGCTGTTTGTGTATGTGAGTTTAAATGTTTGGAAACGCACCCACAATACAGGAGAAATTCCTAGTGTGGGGCAACGTTTTAAAAAAAGAAAAGATAAATCCTTCGAAACGAATCATAACAAAAACCTGTCATAAACGATGCCAGATTTCCACCACAGTATAATAAAGTAACAGTTTTACGTCTCGGCAGTGACCTTGTAATAATTTCCTTCGGCCACTCGGTAGATGAACACGCACTAGGGTTGCTCATTTGATAATGGTATATTAAATTGTCATATTATCTTTTTAATGTACTTTTTTTCTTGATTTTTTTCTTTCGTTTTTTTTTTTTTTTTTAAATATATTACCACAAATCATGTAAGTTTTAATTTTTACCCAACTATGGCAAAATCACAGGAGGGTTATGATTTTGACAGGCTATGCATATATTTATGTATGTTGATGTGTTCCCTCATAACTTCTAAACTACTCGTCGTAGTTTGAAATGTTTGTTGACAAACTAATCAGAATGGCCAGTTGCAGCGGGCAAACGCGCACTTACTTATGAAACATGGAAGAGACTAAACTGCATTGTTCCGATTTTACCTCCATACCCGATTTTGTACTAAAATCCCCTATACAGGGTGTCCCTGGAAGTATGGATCAAATCGAATACGGGCGTGAGTAAGGTCGTTTCCACACTTTATTAACCCTGAGAATGTCGGTGCAATTATATGGTTCAAAAGTTATGACTAGTTTTTGTTGTTTTCAATCACTTCGCAGTGCACAAAGAAAAAAATCATAAAGAAAAAACTATCAGGGCTATCAATTTTTTTTAGGACTTTGTAGTAAAGTGGGCCTTTCTTGTGATAATACTTTTAAATAGCTAGAAAACATGTGTTCAATGATACATACATCCGCTAGAATAAAATTAAGTAAGTAGTTGGGCCTCAAGTTCCGTTATCTACGCAAATAAAACCAATTTAATTTTGCCAATAGCTTGTTGCACTGCCAAAACCACAAGAAAACCAACGTGAATAATAAAATACATCATAAATATCTTAGAATATCTTAGTAGTCGTTCATTGGCTCCATCGCAGACTGTGTTCATTATTATCATTCAGCCCACAATTGAATATTCAGTAGGTATATAAATATTTTAGCAAGCCATATAGAGCGACTCTTGGATAGAAGATTATACAATGTGGAGACAACAACAACAATACAAACAACAAAACAACAATACGACAATAAATGAAAATACTGACTATACTAGTGCATCGGAGTATTTTGAAACGAATTATTTATTAAATCAAAACATTATAATTTAAAACAATTTTTCAAACAATCATCATCTGCCTAGCCTTTTCCCAACTAGGTATGTTGGGGTCGGCTTCCAGTCTAACCGGATGCAGCTGAATAACAGTATTTTACATGGAGCGACTGCCTATCTGACCTCCACAACCCAGTTACTGGGTAATACAATACCCCTTGGTAAGACTGGTTGTCAGACTTTCGGGCTTCTGACGACCCGTAACGACTGTCAAAGATCCACGAATGACAGCCGGGACCAACGGCTTAACGTGCTTTCCGAGGCACGGAGCAGTGGTGATGAAAATAATTTACACAAAGTAAAGCGCCTGTCGGGGTTCGAACCTACGGCCTACAACTCGTAAGTCGCGGCCGTTACCACTGGGCCACCACTGCTCAATTTTTCAAACAAACTGAATAAAAATTAAAGGTTTTGCCGATCCACCAACCGGCTATATTATTGACTAATCTTTTAGATAAATTAGATTATTTTTTTGTATTTAAACTAAGAACGTTATTAGATATACAATGTTTAAATTACAGTCGTATCGCCGCCGCCGTCGTCACTCTGTACAAGGTCAATTCCATTTCAGAGTGTCCCATTTGTATGACCAGATTAAAGCAACACATAGTATTAAAAAGTATTCGGGTCGAGAAAGTCGTTTGACTTCAATTAGCCCAATTAAAAGACCGACTTTAAAAATAAATGGTAATCGTTTGGCAGTGTTGGGTTAAGAGGTCATAATTATTACGGGAATTAACATGAAAAATCGGTACTTACTTCTTAAAAATTAATCAGTAAACTGACTTAGATAATTCGAAGTCAGTCGGAGGTTCTACTGCTATTTCCAAACAATAAATTTAACCTTAGCTAGCATTTCTGTTGTGTCATATTATAAACAAAGAGGGATTTAAATATTGTTACAGATCACCATAAAACAAGCCTTATCAAAGAAGCATCCTTTTTCACATCTTTAATTTTTAAGGTTGTCCATCCAAGCACACACAACACATTCATTTGAAAAAATACGAATTGCCTACACTTGACCATACTATGTTCCTTCGCCCAAGTAGCTCTGAAGAAGTGTTTAAAACTATACTATCAAATAATACTGCATCTGTGGGCTTTGATAGTATATGTACTTGTGTCTTTAAACCATGTGCGGAAATATTATCGCCTATTCTTCAAAAACTTATTAATCTATCTTTTGAACTAGGTGTGTTTCCGGATCTCCTCAAAAAGTTCATTGTTCGCCCTCTGCATAAAAAAAAATATAAAATGCTAATAGATAATTACCGACCCATTACACTAATACCAATATTCTCCAAAATCTTCGAGAAAGTAATGCATAGACGACTAATTGACTGTATAAATAAGTTTAAAGTAATTCGGAAAGAACAGTTCGGATTTCAGAAGAACAAATCAACGACGCTAGCAGCCTATGGTCTAGTGAGTAAAGGTTTAGCAAAAATTGACAAACGCATACCAGTATCTGTAATTTTCTTTGACATGTCCAAAGCTTTTGATTTCGTGAATCACAATCGACTAATTAATAAATGTGAAAAGCTAGGTATTCGAGGGCCGGCTTTAGATTGGATAAATAGTTATTTGACAAATCGGACTCAATGCGTGGAGATAAGCTCCTTAGACAATATTAATGATTTGAAAACATATAAGTCAAAATGCATAATTTGTAGTTCTGGTGTGCCCCAAGGGAGTATCTTGGGTCCACTGTTATTCTTACTGTACATAAATGACTTGCCTTCCGCAGTAGATCATCAGTGTATTCTTTTTACTGATGATGTCTCAGTAATTGTTACTCACGAGGGAAAAACCACGGATGATATTCATAATGTTTTGCTAAATAATGCCGCAAATTCAATCTTGGAATTAACGACAATAAACTATGTGCCAATATTGCAAAAACCAGATTTATGACTTTTAGGTTCTATACTTGGTTTATTACTTTTTTTTATTTTATTTCTTAGTTAGTTTCACGATCTGGCAGCTTGAGTAATTTATGCGGCCTACCCAAATGTCCTTTCTTTGGTATTGTTCGTCGAATCGTTGTGCTCCTTAAGTTCTGAGTTGAGCGGCAAGATTACTGACAAATGCGTGCACTGACTGGACAGGTCCGCTCAATCTGTATGGTTTTTCCTCAAAAGACCGTTTCAGACACCAATCTACATGGTCATCACATGATCTGACCAAGATTATGTCTGGACTGTAAAAGAGACTATGACCTCTGAGTTTGTTTCAGCCTTTCTTCTCAGAGTAATCAGATACGAAACGCCGACCTTATCTAGTTTTTAAAATATGATTGACGTGTAAAAGTGTTTGTACAAACCTACTTACAGAAATAAAATCATTTATCATTTATAATTCGAAAAAAATTGTATATGACGTAAGAGGCGATGGCCATCCCATCGAGTCAACAGAAGAATATAAATTCCTTGGTTTATTGATTAATCAGCATTGCAACTGGAAAACCACATAGATCTCGTGTGTAGTCCAATTAACAGATTCGTATTTGCACTAAATAAATGAAGGCAAATTGCAAGCGAAAAAGCAGCACTGACAGCATATCACGGGTATGTCGCCTCCGTTCTCAGATATGGTCTTTTGGTTTGGGGAAACTCCACAAATATAAAAAAGGTGTTTCTCGTTCAGAAAAAGTGTATAAGGGCATTAAGTGGCGTTGGACCTTTAATAATAATAATAATAAAACATTTATTTCAGGCTACAATGGCCCATAGACATATACCTTACAAACTAACATATATAAAGTTCTTAAATAAAACAAAACTTGTGTTAATAATAGCTTAAAACTATGTTAGTAGCACTTCACTAGCTTGTCCTTGAGCTATCCTGTGGTACTTGTCCGCGGAAGCGACGGAACACCACGTCCTGCGGCCAAAAGTCTTCTTCCATGACGACGGGCAGATAATAATTCGTTACGCGCACCACGAATGCCTTGAAGTTGACGTTGCGGTGCGACTCCAGTAACTGCACCCTCGGCATGTACCTCGTCTTCTGGCGCACGTACTCTACGATGTCTTCCACCTTAGTAGAGTAGTGTAGGCGGGAGATGTACACCGGTGTGTTCGGCTTAGCGGCGCGCAAGCTGACTTCGGGCACCGTTGGAGCTTTGCCGCAGCGGTTCTTTAGGATCGTGTCGTCCATTATTCAAAATACTTGGTTTACTAACTATCACTAATCTGTATATAATGCAAAGCAGCGTATCTGTTAAAGAACATTCAGAATTATTTGAAAAATTTGGAAAAGCAAAATTGTACCCTAGCAGGGATCCGACAATGCTTAGAACAACCTGCTGTAAAAACGGTAGCATGGTGGCTATACGGATCTTTAATAAAATACCAAATTGCACAAGGGAGTTTCGATTGATAAGATTATAAATTACGAGAATGGTTGTCAGAGAAATGTTATTATAACTTAAATTATTTTTTAATTGACAAGAATGACTTAATAAAAATATTTAAATGATAGATACAATGGTGACATATTAAAATGCAAAATTATATTATCTATTGAATAATGAAATTTTTAAATACCAATGAATGCCTTTTTTTAATACTTAAGAGTGTATCTGTGATGCTCCATTTATTTCATATCATCTAATATTTGTATACCAATTAATGGTGAAACATGTTGAACTATTGTATAATGTATGTAACATCCTCAATACCATGTTTTTGAGAAATAAAACTACTTTGACTTTTGACTTTGACTTTTTAATACACAAAAAGAACTCTTATGAAAATTTTTAATTTTTTCTAGCAAAGAGAAATAGTCATTTACGTTTATGCCTACATATTGATACGGCCGCAAAAGAATTTTCTTCGATTTATTTATGATTTTATTTTAGATATAAATCCAAGGACATTAGAAAAACCAAGGATGATTAGCAGGCACCTACCTAGTATTATAACTACGGTCGCCTTTCCTTTCAGCGTCTGTAACAAGTCATAATTACAGTCCCATACCTCGTGTCGACAATAGGACAGAGGGTTTCTTTAATAGAAGCACCTTATTTCACCTTGTCTTCGCTTTGCTTCAGAATATTTTAACTCGTGAAGAACTTATCAAAACATCTTGTTTACTTCTAGTAGCTATTGTTTATCTCGGAAACTCAGTGATAAGCATTTATATTGTTTTGAAATACGGAACAATTGCCCAAATGTTGTTACAGAGAATAGATCGTGTTTCTATTGAATTTGCAAGTTTTGCGCAACACATTTAGCTTATAAGTTTAAACAAGACGTGTTTGTCAACTGTACATAGTTTATAGCAAAGTCGCTTTTGTCTATCTGTGTGACCACTTAGATCTTCTAAACTTCACAACTGATTTTGATGCGGTTTTGACCATCATTTAGAGGTTTTATTCCGGAAGGTTTATTTGTATAATACGTTCGTATTTCATTTAGATATAGTCATTAAAACATAGCAGTCGTGCGAAGCAGGGGCGGGTTGCTAGTTCTTTAAATTTATCAGATTTAAACCGTTTCATAAAAGGAGAGTACTTACCTAACATTTTTCGATAATTTATTACAGCAGAAACTGCTACAGCATCAACCAAAATAGACAACAACTGACGATCCTCCACTCTTTTAGACAACGAGGTAACGACAGCTGGCAACAGCTAACAAGCGTCGGTTGTTTGTGTCGGTCGTCTGTTAACGCCTCTTGTGATACTCCGTTTACTAAGACTGGCAGACCAAAGGCAAGCTTTCTGCTTTTTGTCAATCAAATTATCGTAATTACTCTGTCTAACACGTGAAAATTCTCCAAATAATATTTATGCCTGAATGATAACATCTAGAGAATTTATTTAATTCATGTATTAAGCCGCTTTCCAGTCAGTTATAACTTCGAACTGCGGAGTAACACACTAACAGTAGGAATGGCTAACATTTTGACAATTCAACAACATTCATTGCGTTATTTACGTTGTTGACCAGACAATTTTTTCTAACATAATTATGAAGCAATGGTTTAGCAATATCCTTCAAAGTGATTCAGATTATGATTGATAATGTTATGCAATTAGGGTGCTGATTGTAACGCTAGAAAGCGATGACAATATTACCTGAAATGACTTCCGTAAAGTGTTTTTGTTATTATCAGTGATCAGAGTACGTAGGTAGAGCTATTTTTTGTACTTGCGATACGTTGTTTTAATATGGACACTCCCGGAATCCCGGGATTTTAAATAAGTAAGAAATTATTTTGTAAAAAGCTATTCACGTCTTAAGAAATTATGAACGAACAATATCCCTCCACCCTTCTGTCGGGTAAGTATAAGATGGACACGATTCAGGTTAATAAAATTAAAAACATTTTTTTTATGTTTTCTGTAACACCTTTGTAAGATACATAAGACAAGCTTTCTTTTATCCTTGTTAATAAAAAAACAATTTATTTTTTCGAATCCCGTAGTTTCTTTAGGAATCCCGGGGAATGTCCTTAATAACATCAACGTTTGCGGTCATTGAACCAAAATAGCTCTACCTACTCCGATCACTGGTTATTATTTATTGTTGTGCCAATAAATGCTATTTTTGTTAGGGCTGTTTTTGAAAAAAAAAAAAATATTTACCATCCCCAATTTTTTTTTTTTTACTTTGGTTTCATTTTGACTCTAGTCTAGGTCAGTGTTGACAGAGACAGAGTCAACGATGAAGTGAGCTCACCCGGAAGAAGCCTGTTCACTCTCACTTTGAAGAGATTAGGGTTGTATGCGTTCGGAAACACAGACGCAGGTAGAGAGTTCCACTCTTTTGCTGTGCGCATAACAAAAGACATTTGGAAACGTTTAGTGCGAATTGGTGGAATAGCAACTAGGTAAGGATAGTAACTTGCAGTGCGTCTAGATGACCGGTGGAAGAAGGGGCCGGTTGAATGAGCTCGTGGAGTTGGCGGTTGGGCACACTCTCCGAAGTACAATCTGTAGAAGACCGACATGCAGACGTAACAGCAAATTTAACCATTTTGGCTTTAACTATACAATATTGTATAATAGTTCGAAGATAGGAATAGAATACATGTGATCGGAGTCATAGTGATAAACTAACTTCATTCTACAGAAAAAGATGGGGTCAAGCGTATTTTTCACCACCATTCAACTTAAAAGGGTATTGGTTGACGCCTACGTCAGGGTAATGTTATCAGAATTTTTATTACAGACCCTGCTCTGCTCGAGACAGTTTGAACTTTACTAATAATGAGGGTAGAGTTATTCGCTGGTCGTGCTGATTTTCCTTTCGTGTCGTCGCGTCGTCGGTACGGTCATCGGTTTCCAAAATAAATATGCAAAATAGTTTGCATAAAACTTTTCTTCCTGTTTGTTTTTAATTGGATTAATTGAAATGAAATTGAACCCACCCCAGTTTATACATATTAGAGACCTGTAAATTTGTCAGGTAAGTTAAGTCACATTACACACTCAGACATAAATCCAGTTTAAACATTCCTACTTCTCGCCTAAAAGTTCATTCAACAAGTCCCTATGTAATGTCCATTAAAACAATAAAGTAACAATATAAGTGTTAATAAAAAAGAAGGCAAAATTAATATATTTATAAAAAAAAACTAAAACAATTTTTAATAAGAAAATGTTATTACTGTATAAACGAATATGTAAACGACAAAATATAGGTAATAATGGGATGTAAATGGGTGTAGTGTTGGTGTAACGATTTATTTTGATTCAATAAAATTGTATTTATGTTGTTTCTGATTGATTTGACATGATTTGATTTAATTTGACTTAGTTTTATTTAACTTTGAGCTGATTTTATTTGACTTGGTTTGGTTTTACTTTCTTTGATTTTATTTTTGTTTAATTAAGAATGTATGTTCAGAAGATAAATAAATGATTGCAAAGCTGTCCCTCTTCTACTATTTTTTGCTGTGCCCGACAGGGTCCTTAGCAGTGATCGGATAATCGGGCGCTTATATACCTATACTACTTACCACGAAAATAAAATATGGACATTCCTTTATATAAGTAATCCCGGGTTCCCGGGATTGAACAATTTTGTAAAAACAACTATAACAAATTTAATGAAATTATAGCAGTGGTTGTTTTGATATAGTACCTATCTTTATTTTATTCAAAACAAATGGGTTATATTTTAAAAGTGTCTTTCGCGGAACTGTCTTTGGCGCAGGTGTCCCAAATCCTCAGTAACACCCTGGAGTCTGGATTCGTGATCGGTTGATGGCTATAGGCTCTTCCCCTATTACATGAAACTTTAACATAGCTGGCGAAATGTGGGAGTACTATAGGTAGGTACACCTCTGCCCATCCCTTTAGGGATTACAGGGGTCATGATCTGTTATGCAAAATTTACCAGGATTTGTTTAAAACTGAAACAGGTCATAAGTATCTTAAGAAAATCTGCTAGCAAACACGACTCCTTGTATTTAAGATAAACACAAATCCTGTCAAATTGACCGCTAAGTCAATATTGAGTTAGACCACCAATTGACCTCTTTTAAAAGGTCCCCGAGTGAACGAGGACGGAGACATCTGCACTCCTGATGTTATAATATAACGTTCACGAATTAAAACAGGGTCTAAGATTGTTCGTTGTTTGTCGTTAGTTTAGATGTCAGTTAAATTTGCTTTATTAGCTACTGAACCGCCACGACCACTGCTGCGCCGATCTTCCACGAAAAATATGCACATTAATGCATGATACATCTATTCTGTGAAAAAATTACGTAATTATCCTACAGGTCATGCAATGGCATAGCGCTACAAAATTTTCATCATTACAGAAAGCTAATTTTCAAACATAACTCTCTCTCTTTACTCAAACATGCTTGGAAAGAGCATTATTTTGACAACCTTCTTCGAGATAAGTCGAAATTGCTGTACTGGTCGAAAACATGCGAGCAGCGGCCGGCAAAAGTTGTATGAAAACCCATGTCTGTCGTGGTTTAGCGGCCAAATATGTAAATTACATAGTAAACTCATATCTATCGTGTAATTTAAAAATGGAATGATCTGTTACTCCGAAACATGGTAACCAAGGAGGTAAGGCCTATGATAAGTAAAGATTTTATTTAAATTTCGAACTGGCTTGCAAATAGAAAGCGTTTTATTGAAAAAAAAACCAAATGAACACTTTAACACAGGAAAAAATATTGTTGTTCATCATTGACTTTGAAAAGTAATTGTATTTTAATTTATTTATTTAGCTGTAACAGCTGTAACAGACACATATGAACATATGTTGCATATGTGACACAAAGCCAATTACAGGTTCTCACGAGTAAAAATTTCCGCGCATTATTTGAGAAAATTCTATACAAGCCTTGGCCACAACTAGGCATTGATGGACTTACGTATACACATACGCCTCACACACACACACACGCCCACACGCGCACACGCCTCGGCTTCGCTTCGGCCCACATTTACACGTTCGTCCATCAATGCCTCTTTTGCTGGCCGCTGCAGTAATGTACTATTGCAAGCATAAAAAAATGTGAAACGTGCTTCGATTGTTTGTTTTTTGCTTCTCAGTTTAATTATAAACAACAGTTATCACTGCACAAAAAACAACGAGAGCATGAACTCTTATCAGTTGGTCGGGAGCCGTGACAATCGCTTAACACAGATACCGTACACATTGCTCCATACGATGCTCACGCGATACCGCTTGCGGGGCAACCGATTTAGATGCAGTAACTTCTACCAAAGAATATGAAAATGTGGAAACGACAGAGGACAGACGTGTGTGACGTATTTGCCTAACAGTGGGACATTATGGGCTAAATAATCATATAATGTTCCCACTGCTGGGACACAGGCCTTCTCTCTTCGAGAGGGTGTGGCTGTAATCTACCACGCGGGGCCAGTGCGGGTTGGTAGATGTCACATGTCTTCGAATTTTTGGTTGTCAGTGAAGAAGTTATTTACACATAGTAAAGCGCCTGTCTGGGTTCGAACCCACGATCTAAACTCGTAAGTCGGCCGTTACCACTGGGCCACTACTGCTCTCAACGGGCTACGTAGATAAATAGAAACGCACTTCGTGTAGGTGCCAGCTAGCAACCTAAGGAAAAAAGGTGATGAATGCGCAAGTCCCTTCTGACTTGTATGGAAACACGCCGCCGTCACGTGCGTGTTCGAGTTATTTTTCGACTATTACACCTAGTTACTTTTCTTTGTGGTAACTCCGATTCAACCGAAATAATCACCTAATGATATCTATCTACCTCCCTAAATTCTACGATGGGCTCGCTCAAGCCAAAACGGCTGTCAATTTTGTTGATGATCGAACGCGGAAAGCGTCCGTGCGATGCGAGCGACCGACAGTCCTGCATGATTGTTTCAGAATGACAATACCCTTCATTGCTAAGGGGATTCATAATCCATTGCTTATTCATTGTTATTGTTTGAAAAATTCGTCTTCTCCTTTACGAACTAAGTAACGCAATAAACATTGTTGAATTTTCTTTGCTTGTTTATGGTCGAGCAATGGTAAAATTGTTATAATGTCAAAATTAAAGGGATCATCATTCCGAGAGTTAGGTAAATAGCGTGCAGTTTGTATTAAAAGTTATTTACGCCCCAAAAGTGCAGACATTTAAAATGCGTTCATTGGAGTGTCACTTCTACACATTCGTATTCTATGTTGCGATCCACGGGTCGTTATGTTCTAATACTTTTGAATAGAAATGGGATCCTGGAGCGAGCTTGCACTCGCTTGGACCAATGAGAGGGTTTCTATGCGATAAACAGGGCGATTGAGTATTGGATCTTAGGCAGATTGTGACTGAAAATACAAGAAAGAGACAGAGAATCTGGGAGATTACGCTGAACATGATAAAATGTTTTATTTATTACATTGAGCATAACACAACGTTAAAAATGACGGCAAAAATCTGTCTGGATGGTGATCATGATTAGATATCAAGGATCTCAAGATCAAATTACCTTCCTGCAGTGTGTGTGCAGTATTACTGTTTCGTACAGGTTATAAAGGATGCACCGAGCATTCTTCCTTAACTTCTTGTGCAAAATACACTTATTTAACACTGTCTAATGTTTCATTGGATAAATGCATAACTCTTACGAAATGGGACAGTACTTAGGTTTACAAACCTTCCTATAACCACTACCCATTATTGTTTTTTTTGTTTTTGTCAATTAGAATGATTACCAATGTCCCTTTGTGATACCAAATTATTGGCTGAATTATTTAGCCAAATTCTTTGCTCAATAGAAGCAATTTATTTAGCCAAATTCTTGGCTGTAATAGTAAAGTAATACGATAGCGACACAGCTATCTGTCTTTTACAATATTTTGACACACCCTATCCATAAAATATCTATCTTTTGTCAATTGTAAATGATTACCAACATAATTGTTAGTGTCAATTAAATGGAATAAATTATTATTATTGGTCAAATTATGCAATGTCATATGTAAAGTTTTATTTCTTATTAAAGATGGGCTTGCTCTTGACTCTAGTCTAGGTCAGTGGTGACAGAGACAGAGTCGACGATGGAGTGAGCTTACCCAGAACAAGCCTGTTCACTCTCACTTTGATGAGATTAGGGTTGTTTCGTCCTGTGGCCAACTTCGGATGTATGGGAATGTGAACATCACAATTTTTCTTAAATTAAGGGTCTGATTGAACAATGATCTATAATATTGGATTAATTCTCCTTTGTTCATATTACCTCTGTTACATATTAATGATATAGGATCCTGGTTAAAATAGCATTTTGTAATTTTATTAATTATGTCCAATATAGAACAACCAGGTATACAGTAGTTCATGATTGAGACTCCCGGATATTAATTTGTTAACAAGTGGCCTAGATCCTTTCCATTTTCATCACAAAATAATATTATTTCTTTATTTACACTCTGTATATGGAAACAGTTAGTAATTGATAATGCCTAGCTGACACAAGACTACGGTATGGTGGTATCACCATATTGTCAATGAATGGTTTTTTTTTATATTTTATGAATGGCATTTCGCAGTTTGCCTTGAGAGGCCGTGACTGCTTAACCGGTCTATCCTGTGGTGCCTTTGAGCTAACTCAAATGCAGGGGCATAATATTAATTACAAACTAAGCGACAATCACCTACGGGGTGTGTAATTGGATTAATTATTATTAATAGGGGAGTTTAAAACTATTGGCTCAGCTACGCCACCAGCTGGCTCGGATCTGATCAAGGGACAGGGAGGGCAATTAATCGGGGAGGAACGCGGACGCGAAGAACCTCGGCGGCGAGGTCGTAATTTAATTTGTGTCTGTGTCTGCTTTCCTGGAGGAGGGTAATGGGGTCGTCAGGGTCGGTCAGTGCATGCCTTGGACGGCGGATTTTACTGATTCTAGAGGCAACATAACTGGCGGCCTTCACAACCAGAGGATTGCGATGCAATGGCTGCCAGCGGTATCAAAGAAACGCTTGCAAGCGCGTTTCATGATTTGCTGAATGGTGGGGATTTTCAAATCTAAGTGTAAGCTATTGTTACGAACGAACCAGGGGGAACCCGTTGTTTTGCGAAGAAATTGGTTCTGTAGGGTCTGCATCCTATGGACGTGCCGGGGGTGTGCCTGTACGAAAACAGCACAGGCATATGTCATGATGGGTCGGATGCATGCCGTATAAATGCGCAGTTTGCACCTGAGTGACAATTTACTGCTACAGTAATAAGCAAGGTTACCAACGATCCTGTTGGATGTAGTCGCCTGTAAGTGTCACCTTGAGACAAAGTTGGAATGTCTAATGTGTCAGTAATTACACCCGGCACCCAAACCCTTCAAACCGGCACACAGCCAAGCTGCTTACCGGAAGATGTAGGAATAGTGGTAGTAGGTACCTACTTCCACGGGCCGAACGGTTCACAATAAGATCTACTACTACGAACGATAGTACAGACTAATTTGGTACGTGCACCAGAAGGTGTACACAATATTTTTTTCACACCACCTGCTCGAAAATGTCAAATTATATGTCAAGCAACCTTAACCCAATGTGAGTCATTAGTGGCCGGGGGCACAGCCGGTCAATAATGTTGTACTGGATTTCATTATGACCCGCTGGTCAATAATGTGATTTGAATTTGGAATCTCACATGCTCAGCTAAATTGGAAGTATAGTACTAACAAACACCCTTTGGTGCCAGAAAGAGGAAAGCTATTCTCGAAACCCTTACTACGCGTGGATAGTATTCTCGATTTCCTACTTAACTTTATCTTTGCACAACTGGACTAATGTCTCAAATGTTACCATTAACTTCAATTAATATTTATGTAAGTGCATATAACTAACTAGTTCTAAATATGTTATTCTTACTGTTTGTTTATTTAATAAATACTTTGTTTTTCGTACTATGGCTATTATTTTCTCACAGTAGGTGTAAAAAGTATCCTCCTCTGGGCTAAAGGTGTCTTTGCCTTGGGCTAGCTTGAATCTCTTCGATAGAATAGAAGGATTCTTGTATTAACTCCCTCGCTGCGCTCGGGAGTTAAATCCCGAATCCTTCATTGCGCTCGAGATTCAATATGACGCCCGTGACATAAGACACAACTTTAGCCCCTCGGTGCATAATCTACTATTTCTGCGTACCTCCCCTCTATATTTTCTTTTATAAAATTATACCTTTATATTGACAATTTGTTCATCTCTACCACGTCAACCTTATCCGTCACATTGGCTGGTTTCATTGGTTGGTTGCTGTGAGTTCAAACCACATATGAAAAATTTGGATCGCAGATAGCCACAGCGTAAACACGTCAAAGATTGTCTCGTCATGACATCTCAATATCGGCTACAAGGCTATCGTTCAATCGATTACTTACTATCGATAAAACTGTCCACCGCCTCTTGATAGAGGCGAATCAATAACGCTGTTCGACATCGATTTAGCGGTATTACATTCTTCACTATCAGACGATATTTCGAGATAACATCGAGACAAGTAGCTGTTGGTCATCGGGAGATTGTGATTCGTGATTTCGGAAAAGTTTTTTGAGGATTTTCAGAGACGGAGTGAAGAAAATTCTGTAGCAGTTTTATGTAGTTTTATGTTTGGCGAACAGGAGTGAAATTCCTCTTGCCAAAGGAATTTGTTGATACGTTGCAAATGTCATCACAATGCTTGTTGTAAAACAGGTCATTAACACGTTAGCAATGGGAACTAATCAAGCTATTTGATGGTAAAAGTCTTCGATCAACAATACCATCTAGATATCGGGTCGGCGCAAAAATACGCTTGAAACACAACCTAAACACGACTTTATTACTAGGTGCCATGGTTGTAATCAAGTTGAACTCAAAACTGTTTTTAAACCGGGCAGCATTTAGCTTTGATTTTGTACGTCGCCCGTATCTAGGTGGTATTGTTGATCGAAGGTAAAAGTAGGAATTTATTTATTTCACAAAGAACACCAACAGCATAAACATAAATTAAGCATTGGTTTACAATAGTATTTAGAAAAGCTATTGTAAAAGGTATAAAAGTATTTAAAGGTATTTTATATTGCTAATGTATACACAAATTAAAGAGAAAAAACATTGAACAAGTGGCACTAGACAAAATGTTCCACATTTTGTTTCCTTCTTCTGTACTTTCTTTATCTAATTTTAATATACATTTTAAATCCATCACGAACTTGCTATAAAAGTAAATTTTTGTTAACAACAGTGCAGTTACTAAACTAAATTAAACTATATTTGTCAAGCTAAATTATATTCTAAACAAATTTAACAATATTACAAACAAAACGTTATTTCGAAGAAAATAAACGAAACATAATAACATTTCTGATACCTTATATGTTAGGATTCGGTATTTCATCATAAATTCTGGGTGCCATGCCTAAAACACTTTTTGTATAGAGTGCTGTGTTGTGTGTATTGGCGCAAATCTCATTACTTCGACGTTTCGACTTCATTGTACGCAATGAATATAGAGTTGCATGTCAAGCCCCTGGGTGCTCTGTACAACCGGCATTGGATACTGACCTGCATACAGAGGCTTGGGATTCTCACCCTACTAACTATCTTTAAACTTTTGAAACCCAATCTAAACGAAGATAAAATAGACATTAGAAAAAACATTGTGATTAAAAACCATGAGTTATTTAAAAATAAACAAGATGACAAACGCTTAGTAATTCCAAAAATGCTAGGTGGCAACATTTTAAGCCCAACCATGAATGACGAGTCGGGCCATTTCGGTTTTACCAAAACACTTTCAAAGTCAATATTGGTTTCTATCCTCAATACCCAAGTTTGTTTATCTCGAATTATTTGTTCCCACTGAAGTAAGTCAAACTAATTATTGCCGGACGAATTCATTCTGCAATGCAAGCAAGGCGGAAAATAGCTTGTTGTACGACGATGTCAATACGAACCGTAAAACAGGGGAACGTATTGACAAAAAAAAAACTTTTTTATAAATCGATTTATGGATCTTGATTTTTGCGACCTATGAGGGTTGGTTGAAATTTTAATAAACATTTTAGAGATGATTACTCTCGCAAAATACATCAGAGAAAGTTCATGTCAAAAAATAACAAATAAGTACCTTTGTTGAGATGTGTGAATAAGCAGGGAACAAGAAAATTATGGACTGGAGCTGTAAAATGCGTATTTATTCCGAAGAACAAAAAGAAACGCACAAAAGGTAAGCAAGCATGATGAAGTCTTCAATGCACGAAATTGAAGTAGTATAGATATTTCAATGTCTTAGGGCTGATTTTTCAATAGTCAGATAACTTTTATCTGAAGAATAAATCTGACAGTTTGACATATTTTCTATACAAAAGCTGTCAAACCGCAATATTTATTCCTCAGATAAAAGTTATCTGACTATTGAAAAATCAGCCCTTAAAGACATTTAAATAACTATACTACTTCAATTTATTGTTGCGTACATCGTTTCGGTTTCCAAATCTAACAATCTAATTTTAGGAAGTGGGTAGGTAACTATCTAAAGAAAGTAAAAACGTTTGATGTGTTACACAAATGTTTTAGTATCTAATCTTGGCGTATTTTACACGTAATTACGTTAAACCCGAATAATAAGATGCCTATCACTATAAAATACCCTCCCCCTCCCCACCCCCCCCCGCCATTTCTTATGCAGTAGGTGATTTAGTAAAAATTACCGAAACGAATTTTAACAAGAATGTCAAAAGTAAGAAATTATTACTTATTTGGTGTGGCCGTGGATCCACGTCCAATTGTTAGTGATTGACAGATCCTCTGGTTCGGAATCTGATTCGTACGACTTTTATAATTATGATTTAGAATCGGACAAATAACTTTAAGCACGAATTGCTATTAACATTATTTAGACAATTGTTTAATCCCGTTGGTCTCGTAGTCGCGAGCGCGGCTGCTGGGCGTGGTCCTGAGTTCGATTCCCGGGTAGGGTAGGGTGTTGTTTGATTTTTCTATTAGGAATTTCTCAGTATCAGCCTTGGAGGTGTGACAACCTGTGCCTCGGAAAGCACGTGAGGCCGTTGGCCCTGCGTCTGATCCCTACCCGGTCGTGTCGGGTGGCCGTCCCGTCAGACTGTAGTAGTGAAGCAGACAGTGCACCTGTGTCTGCGCACATACTTGTGCACTATACAGGGTTACTGGTAACTCGACATATTCCTTCCACGACGTCATAGTAGGGTTAAAATGCAACCAGTTAAGCCACCAAATGTTCTACCGAAGTTCAGTAGTTTTTGAGTTAGTTACATTTTCAGTATTTTTATAAAAAATCCCAGATTAAATCATTTGGAGCCACTTTAAAAATGATTTACAGCGCGACTGTACTGAAATTTAACTTAATATCATAGTTGATGCCGTAGCAGATCTTTGTTCATAATTAAAAGATCAAAAATGCCAGAAACCTTGGCAAATATCACTAAACAAACATTTATTTTTTTGTGATTTTTGCTGTTACTTCATACAAAATGTTGTCTAGTGAACAATAAATTTTATAAAAAAAAAATAAAAAAAAATTGGCTTAATTGGTTGCATTTTAACCCTACTACGAGTATGACATCCTGCAAGGAATACGTCGAGTTACCAGTAACCCTGTATAATGTCTCCTGCGTGCTTGGCTGGTCTCTACGTGCGTGGTTGAGATTGGCGGACGTGGCCGGTATTCGGTCGGGAAGATTTAAATTTTAATAAGTGCACTTGTTTTTCTTTTCGTCGGGTACTAGGCATGTATTGCTTGTCATGAGTGTATATAAAGGATCTTGATTATGTAATATTGTTTTTTTTTTTTTGGCAAGTTTCTTACTTATTTTTGCTATTTGATTTATTGCCTCAGTGTGCGTCATTATTGAATGCTTATGAAATTAAATGAAATGTTTATTTTGGTAAATAGATCTTTTAATACACTTTTACAGGTCAATATTTTAAAACCAGATGGCGCCGGCATTTCCTAGCTGACTGATCCCTGAGAAGAAATTCCGAAAAAAACTCAGAGGTCATGGTCTCTTTTAAAGTCCAAACATTGTATTATTAGGATTTTATGTGAGTCTAACAATGCAGGGCCATGTCTGGAAGGGCCTTTTGAAGAAAGAGCCATTGAAGCTTTGAGTTGCCCTGTCCTAACAGACGGCATGCATGCATCAGTTATCGTGTAGCTCAACCCTATTTTAGGGAGCTTACAGTTAGCACACCACCATCGGATGGTCGAGTGTCGTGAACAGTTATCAGTGCACAAAAAATCACGAGAGCATGCGACTATTATCAGCCGATCGGGAGCCGTGACAACCACTTAGCAAAGATACCGTACAAATTGCACCATACGACGCTCATGCGATACCGATTACGGGGCAAGCGATTTAGATGCAGTAACTACGACCATAGAATATGAAAATGTGGAAACGGCAGAGAACAGATGTGTGTGGAAAAGGGAGAGGGAAGCTTTTGCCCAGCGGGCGGACACGACGGATTAAATAGAGAGATAGATAGAAACAAAAATCATGTAGGTACCTATAACAGCCAGCCAACAACCTAAGAAAAAATAGCGATGACTGCGCAGGTCCCCTCTGACTTATACATATAATAACGTGTCGACGCGTCCTATAGCTACTTAAGGGGACTACATGACCTAAACGCCTTTTATAATGACTAAAAGTATATGGTCCACTGTAGTATACAAAATCATAAAAATATAAGATATTCTTCAGAATATAATGCTGTTAGATATTGTGTTGAAAACATAATTCAACTAATTTGGTACGATAGCAAAAAGTCACGAAGTTACCTCTAAAAATGTCTTTTAATTATTTAAAACCATACTAATAAACATGTAATCATTCTGTTTTTTTTTTCAGATCGTTCATCAAGCAATATAATTACTAACGTGATAGTGTTTTTATTATTTAGTCCAATCAATAAATTTTTTGTACATATAGAATTGCTGCATATTTTGCAAAAAATTACCAGCTTTGTGTCATCGCGCTTCTCTTTAATTTCTATGCAGTCCGACAGTGACCGCGCTCTAGCTGTTGTCAGCCCCTTAAGATTACGTATTCTCATTTTTCACTCGTCTACAAGTTATTTGCCGACTATTACACCTAGTTACTTTTCTTTGTGATTACAATTTTTTTGGTTGGCAAAAGGCTAGACAGGTGAAGAGTCAGGACAATCATTTTCATTTTCATTTTGAAAATTCTTTATATTCATTACATAATTTTTGTTGCAGAGCAAAGGATTTTTTGTATCTACCTGATGTCAAAATTGAAAGGCATTGCTACTCCGAGGATGCAGTTTGTGTTGAACGTTACTTACGCCCCAAAAGTGTAGGCATTTAGAATGCGTTCACAGGAGTGTCGCTTCTACACATTCTTAATCTATGCTACGATCCACGGGTCGTATTGTCGTAATGTTCTAATATTTTTGAATAGAAATAGGATCCAGGAGTGAGCTTGCACTCAGCTTGGGCCAAATGAGGCGATTTCTATGCGATAAACTGGACCATTGTTCTATCTATCTGATCTTAAGGAGATCGTGGCTAAGCTGCTGAATGGCTGACGGGCGGTCCGGGAGATAAGGGTGCGCTGACCGAGATTAAATGTTACATTGGTGCAAATTCTTTGAGGGTATTCCCTGTTATACAAGAATGGAAAGCATTCCAAAATGTAAGGGGCGCTACACATGTGATCGGACACAATTCGGCAGTATTTTTGCTAGTAACAAAACAAAAGCAATTACTACACATATTCGGCTTTGATTCGGGTCGCGCCCGTTTGGCAACGCTACATATACTTACCTAATGCGGTGTATCGCGTGCACCAGGTACAGTCAGTATGCCAAGGCTATTTTTTAAGGAATGCTAATATTTGTTTGAAATTAATTATGTACCTTTTGAAGATTTTTGTTGTGTACATTTTTTTAAATGTGTTAACTCACTCTCGACTATCTTTGGAACCGAACCATTATCATTGCACACCATTATATATATTTTTTAATACGGGTTGGCCTCTACTGCCTCCTGCTTCCGCCATGCTAGCCAAGCGAGTAATGAAATTAGTATATTATAATTGTAGTAAATAACGCATTTTGAACCAATAGGCAGTTACATACTTAATCTTTTCTTTCAAAAACCTTTCTTTTTCGTTTCGCAAAGTATTGTCTTGAAACGACTTTTCGTTTACAGCTCATATAATAATCAGTAACGAGAATGACGTACTCAGAACCTTTTTGCATCGGCTCTTCTTTTATTAGAAAAAAAAAATTTTGTTACTTATGATTCTTAAAAATATTGTTATTTATATAGGTTATTTGTATTCTATGCAGTACATAGTCATTAATATGTTTGTTTTAAAATATAGAAAATGAAGATAAGATAAGATAAAATTTTTATTTGCTTAAAAATTTTAATGTTTGTGCACATAGGTACAGACGCCAGCAGGTCAAGCTACCCGAAACTGTCAAATTTTCCCAATCAACCTTGAACCTTAATGCTTTAGCGATAAAGTTGAAAATCTATTAAAGAAATTTGACAGATTGTAGTAGCTTGATGTGCTGGCGTCTGTACATAAAAAGTGCATACAGGATGATAAAGTTAATTAAGTGCAAACATGTTTGTCATTACGTGACGTGCAAAATAATAGAATTATACAATGAAAAAAACAAAACAAAATATTAAAAGTTGTCATATTTAATTAATAATGGGTTATTAAAATTATAGAGTAAATCAACATTATTATATAAGTAGCTCCAAATAAATATAATTAATTACTAATTTCAAGACAAATTGCCTTTCATTAAGGAACTCAGTAACGCTATAATATGCTCTAAACGAATATTAAATAAATTCAACACACTAGAACGTTTTATTCTGACTGTACTTTAACGTGTGCTCAGTTACGTAATATCTACAAACAGAACCAATGTAATGTTGAGTTGCCAAACAATGAAAGGGTCGCGCCCGTCTGGCAGCGCTCTTGGCGTTGCCAGACGGGAGCGACCCTTTCATTCTGCTCGAGCCGATCAGAAAACTTCGTTTGGCACGTACCCTAGCTTAATCATGTTCGGGTCGGCTCAGCACAAGTCGAGCTAAGCCGAACAGCCTTTCCCGAACAAATATGTATAATTATAATTTATGTTCGATTTTGCCGCCCAGCTGTGTCGTATCATGCCGAGTCGAACATATGTGTAGTACGCCTAACTTAAGAGGACCAAATTAAAGACCCTGTCGGGAGCAGTATATAATATAATTGATTAGAATATAATAGGATACTATTTATTATGCACGCCATACATACTACAGAGACATATGTAGACAATTTTACACAGGGTCAAATAATGGGCGGTCTTATCGCTAAAAGCATGAGGGAAAGTTCAGAAGACGCCTACTGGTTGAAATGCAAATGGTAATTAATTGACAGTTAGCATAAAGACTGCGTTATGTACCACCATTGTGCCTAGCGTAATCAGTCTATAATGTTCCCACTGCTGGGACACAGGCCTCCTCTCGGTGACAGAGAGTGGGCCGTAATCCACCACGGGGGCCCAGTGCGGGTTGGTAAATGTCACATATCTTCAAGTTTTTGTTTCTAGGACATCCCGGTTTCCTCACGATGTTTTCCTTCACCGTTTTGAGAGCAGTGGTGATGAAATAATTTACACAAAGTAAAGCGCCTGTCTGGGTTCGAATTCGAACCTATGACCGTTATTATAAGTCTGAATTTGCCAACCAGTCTTGAGCAAGCGTGGTGATCAATGCGAACGCCTTCTCTGTGTAAGAAGAAGCCCTTGTCCTGCAGTGGGACACTAGTGGGCTGCTATTAGATTATATCTTCCAATGCACAAGCGTCAAGCATCTTTTGCGACATTTTGTTAGGTAAGCATAGGCCCTACCATAGTTATTATCTGCATATACCATTACGTTGCAATATCGATTCAGTTTTATGGTCACTATCAGTGCAATAGTGGACGTCAATCAAGGCATAATGCAATTTCTATGACCTGATAAACCGGATGACGCATCGTTTAATAGATCCAAAGAATACTAGCGGTCTGTTACGGAGTGGCGCACGTGGCATGACGTAAGAGCTCGTGTGTCCCTGTGTAGAAGTTTACAGGTCGAAGAATCAGTTACGATGTGGATCCTGACTGAATGGTACAGAAGAAAGAGTTCGTAGAGAAGGATTGCGGTTAATTAACTTAACAATATTGATTAATCAGCCCGTAAATATTGAAAATGGCATGTCATATGTCACATGCTAGGTACTTAATAAACACTGTTGTTGTAGGTACCTACTTCAACAGATTCGTGACCGACAACAATGTGATAACTCTTGAGTACCTAGAGATGGTGACTGTTGAGATGTGTGATTAGGCAGTAAAAAGGAAAATTATAGACTGTAGCTGTAAAATGCGTATGTATTCCAAAGAACAAAGAAAAACATAACGTGTATGTAGGCAGACTTAAAATTAATTCGCTATCATAAAAACGCCTGATTAAGTCTCCAATGCAATAAGTTACACGAAGTTGAAGTAGTATAAATATTTAAATGTCTTTGGTTGATTATTGCCCTAGCCCGATCACTATGTATTGCACGCCGATCCCTTCGGAGAAGCGAGCTAAATACCTAGGAGTAATCCTTGACCACCAGCTTACCTTCAGTGAGCACATAAAGATGGCTCGTTCGCGCGCCACTTTCTCTCTCGGTAAGCTTCATTTCATACTAACCGCCCGCAGCAAATTGTCACAAAAGTACAAATTGCGCATCTACACCGCAGTCATCCGTCCTATCATGACCAGGCATAGGTCACTTTTGCACACGCAAAGCCACGCCATCTTCATAAGATGCAGACCCTCCGGAACAGTTTCCTCAAAAAGGTTACTGGGGTGAGGAGCCAGACCATGAGAGATACATAAGCCCGCAGGGCAGTGTGTGGCGAGCTGTTGGGCAGTAGCGACTCCACGGACCCTATCTCCCGAGAGAAGTCATGTTCCTCTTCTCGGGCTTGCCTTTATTGACCGGCTGGAGTTAACACTGACGAGGAACAGAGCTCTCGCCTCTTTCTTGCGTTTATTGGCCGGCTTGAGTGGAGATTCGCAAGAGCAAACATGCTCGGAGGAAGAAAGTATTCCAGTAAGATGCTGGTAGGGATCTTGATCGTACTTCCGGGATTGTCCTGATAGCCTCTACACTCCTCATAAGCACCACATGACATGCTACCCCCTTGTCACTATGACACTATGTGCTAGCGACCGTTTTCTGGGGCCCATTATTGAGTGTGCAAGTCACCCCCGGCCATTTTATCTGTGTATTCTATATAAAACATTGTTCAGGCCGGGGCCATAATCTGTCCATAGCCCTAGATAACCAGTCCACTTAAGCTACCCAAATCCATAGTCCATTATCTTGGTTTCCATATCCTGCAATAGACCTACAGTCCTACACAAACCAGGGGTTGTCCTTGGGTCCACTTACATAGTCCAAACAAGGATAATCGTCGGTTGGTGCCACATTTCATTAAAAGCGTCTAACGGGCCTCTGCGAGTAGGCTACGGCCCCTCGTACGCCTTCCAAAGGTCCGGGGACCTGGTCCCGAGATATGTCAAAGACTTTAAATAATAATAATAATAGGGGCGACCCTATGGCCATCCACCGGGCATAAATCCAGACCCGGGCTGGTACTGAGAAATTCCTGGTGAGAAAATCTGATAACACCTTTTCCGTACTGGGAATCGATTACAGAACTTCCAGCTCTGCAGTAGCACTGAACAAACGAGGCAAACCTACATAATATTACATAAACAGTTATACTCTAGTCATATGAACATAACACATGCAAATTATATGATCCTTTACTTAACGGTCTTGGCAATGACTATTAAATTAGTCTGCACTCAGAAATTGACTATTGACAAGTATAAGTAACATATCAAGATTGTCAATACAATTGTTTATAAACATCTCACGAGTCATTATCACGAGTCACGCCCGCGCCCGACCATTATCGGTTATAGTTTGTTAGGGATTATTATTTTCCGAGTGACTAATAACTTAATATCGACTAAATGTTTGCAACAAAAAAAATTGAGTGGGTACCATATATAATGGGTTGGCAGCTAATAAGGAGTATCGTAATAAGTAATAGGTAGCATATTAATATATCAGTAATAAGCTCCGTTTTAATTTGTTACCAGGAGAAACTGGATGCAATCTGGTCTTTAGGGCACCCCAACTCGGACAGGTTAGGTTAGAAGGGGATGGCAGGGTCGATAGACCCCGCCATCCCCTTCGTGGTTATTTTTTTATAAACCACCTAGAAGTAGGAGCCCCGCGAAGCGGGGCTCCGTCGACCAAGCCCTGCCATCGACCATGCATAGAATATTTTAATTAAGGTTTGGTTAGAACTGTGACAATTATGACAAACATGAACGCCCATTTTCTATTTTGTTTTCGCCATTAAGTTTCCGCTTAGATATTAATTCTGTTCCCAAAAGAAAAACTTGATGCTAGTTTAAATTAAAACGGAGCTTATTACTGATATATTAATATGCTACCTATTACTTATTACGATACTCCTTATTAGCTGCCAACCCATTATATATATGGTACCCACTCTATTTTTTTTTAAAACCTATATTCATTTTACTTAGTTGCCGCATTAAATACATGCCGTTTGTTAGTTACAATGTGGGTAGATAGTTCATAGATCAGCTTAGACCTTCCTATTAATTAAAAAGCTGCATAATCAGCCTATAATGTTCCCACTGCTGGGACACAGGCCTCCTCTCGGTGAGAGGGAGTGGGTCGTACCACCACACGTGGAACCCACCGAATTTTTGGTTCTAGGAGATATCGGTTTCCTCACGATCATTTCATTTACCGTTTTGAGAGCTGTGGTAAAGAAATAATTTACACAAAGTAAAGCGCCTGTCTGGTTTCGAACCTACGACCTACAACCCATTAGTCGCAGACGTTACCACACACCACGTTTAAAGGAAAACGTGAAGAAAACCACAACGGAACACGACAAGCTAGAGGCAAGCTTGGTAGGAAGTGGCTCGTAATCTTCTTCACTCAGTACCTACTTAGTATGAAAAAACTAAATGCTTACACGGAAATTCATTATTTAGGCACAGTTATATCACATAAGCCTACACTACGTACACCTATGTAACTAATTAAAAAAAAAACCTAATAGCTAATACTGATAGGCTATGCTATGCTATGCTATTTTCTGCCTGAATGTAGGTACCTTATAATTTGATCATCTCTGCCAATTAAAATGCAAATCAACATGAAGTTATTAATTTATAACACCCAAAGCGAAACACTTTTACATTATTCTTCTGGGGGAAGTTGGGTTATAAACACAATGACATGATACCAAAATAATAAAGATCAACTAAACAAAACAGAAATCCAGAATCAGCTTATAAGCTCTTGATACAAATGCACAAGGATTAACAAAAATAAAGTCCTAATCTACCCTTGTTACTACCCAGACTATCCCCATTAGATTCTCTCTGACATACCTGTCGTGCTAATCACCTCCATTCGGCGACTATGGCGGCTCATTTGCACGTCACTAATTAACGCGTTACGGCTCGATGTCCGTATCATTACCATGACATTGCCGTATTATCTTCTGATGCTCATCATTAAATTATCAGCTGTTCGGTTTTTATTTATTGTAATGTCACTTATGTGAAAATGTAGATAAAATGTTAGGAAAATCGGAAATATTCAACCGATCATGACTGTGATCACAGCCAAGTGCGATCTCGTGGAAGACCCAAAAATATTCGACAGAAAGATATCGTCAAAGCTGGTCATCAAAGATACTTCAGATGTTGATGATGTTTTCTTTAGAAAGTGCTTACTTCTTCATAATTAAGGGCATACCTAAGTACTAAAAACACTTGGCGATCGTCAAAATCGAGCAAATATAAAGACACGTTAAGACGAGTCAATGTGTCAATGGGAGCGCAGGGCGCTGTCTGTACGGGGTAACATGTTGGCGCGTAGGTTTGCTCGTTGCACTAGACCTGTAAAGGTGACCTTATTTAAAGCTTATTGTCAGTCATTTTATACGTGCAGCCTATGGGCCAATTTTACTCAGCGGGCATACAGCGCCTTGCGCGTCCAATACAATAATGTGTTTAGGATACTGTTAGGATTGCCGCGGTTTTGCAGCGCTTCTACCATGTTCGCGCAGGCACACACAGATGACTTTTTTGCCATAATAAGGAAGCGGAGTGCCTTGCTCTTAAATCGCTTTAAGCGCAGCACTAACGGTATCCTAAAAGAGCCCGGGTCCGAGCGGTGGGACTCGCCTATTCTAGAGAGGTGGATGGTGCTACATGCCAGTTCGTCACCTTTTATTAAATAATCATTATTATAGTAGCTAAGTAGGTATTTAATGGGAATTGTATGTTATTATTGTAGTGTATTGTCTGTATCGATTTGTCAGAAATTGTTTTCATGTGTATTTGTGTATTCTGTGTGTGTCTATCTGGATTTATTTTAATTTAATTTGTTTGTGTTTCATTTTTAATTAATTTTTATTTGATTATTTTATTATTTCTACTTGACATTATGGATTGTAATCTGAAATAAATGAATTATTATTATTAATGTCATATAATGCATGTCAAGGAGCGAGGCTTGCTTTGTTTATTGATTTATGAAGGAAAATCAAGAATGTAGGGATTAAACTTCAGTTCCATTGGCTCATAACTAAACGTAAACTAAACTCTCACTCAGTTTCTAGATTTGGAAAATTGATTTGAACGGACTATATAGGCACTTTATATATAAACCGAAAAAATACTAGTTACCTACGATAAATCAGAGATTCAAGACTTTCACAAGATAAACTGGCAATGAAAAAACCTATGAGTTCCGACAGCCAACTGGCGTGAAAAATTTGTAACGCAGATATCCAGTACGTCAAAGACTGTATCATCATGACATCTCAATATCGGCGACAAGTCTATCGCTCAATCGATAACTCACTATCGATAAGACCGTCCACCACCTCTCGATATAGGCGAATCACGAACGCTGTTCAACATCGATTTTGTGGTATTAAATTCTTCACTATCAGACGATCTTTCGAGATAACATCGGTGACAAGCTGTTGTAAGTCAGATTTCAAGCGCCTTAGAGCGATCGGGAGATTGTGATTCGTGATTTTGTAAACGTTTTAAGAGGATTTTTTTTAGGAGGAGAAGGAGTGAAGAAAAGCCTTGGTAGAGATTGTATCTTGCAAACAGGGTGAAAGATCTCTCGCCAAAGGAAATTATATACCGATACGTTGACAAGAGTACTGTGAAGTCCAACTGTCATTGAAGGAGATAAGTTTTGAGTACATTTAAACGCGTACTAATGTTAATGATACCCATATGGCGGTGTAACCCTTTTTTACAAAGACTCTCAGTCTGTAGCAAAACTCATTGCGATCGTACTAGGTGCACACCGAAGTGGTCTTTCGTCACTTCACATTTCCTTACTCTTCCCCATTTAGAGGTTGCAGAGCGACTATAAGCGGAAAAGCATCCAAATTGTCGTGTCTCGACAAATAGTGTCGTTTTAGTAATTGGCCTACAAACAGCCGGGTGTGGGTTTTATCGAGATACGGTCCCTAGCGTTCTTAGAACGACTACCAATCCAGTTTGTGACGCTCTGTGAAGCCTACCCCCTCTCCCGGAAATATGCATACAACAAGCCTTACGCAGCGTATTCTGCGGCCAGACCTTTTTGGAAGCAGTAATCATAACGAACGTGTGATTATTTCATGATGTAATTAGAGATCGACTGTGTAGCCGAGTTTGGTTTAGATGAACCGAGTATTTACAGAAAAGTCCTTAATCACTATTGGTAAGGATTAAATTTGATACTTATCAAATATCTCCTTGGAGGGAATTAGATTACCAACACACTTACGAAATACTGCGTGTTACCAGGTTCACCTCGGGCACAGCTCTTCACAACTCACAAAACTATATTATCTAGCTTAGACTACGTCAACCGCTACGCTACGCTAACCTAACGTGGTCTTTAACCCACTTTCAACTTAATAAACAATGCTGCTCCTAACTTCACTAGCCTGGACTCTCGAGTCTGTCACCTCTCGCGGTCCTAAGTCAGCTATCTTTATATTTTCGTTATAACTCCGATCTCTTAAAAATCACCACGCTCTGTTACCAGCTCCTAAGTTTTTTGTAACATAGACCCAAAACGCTTTCTGCCTATTTGTTCATAGTTTCTCAAGTCGGTTCAGGCGCCACATTTACGATTCCCACATGTGGATGCAATAATGTGCGCTGGGCCCGGGTTATGCCATGGGTTCTTAGAATATTTATATTAGAAAATATTGCATCTTAAGTAACTGAAGTATAATACTGCTTTTCGAGTAATCGCTGGCATGAGTGCCAGCAATAAAATATAAATGGAATGGGTCTCTAAGAGGTTCGATATTGTTTAATAATTTCAAGGAAATATGATATTAATTTGTTGTTAATTAGGGTAACGTGTCGAGCTGTCAGACCATAAAATTGAGTTTGAATGCCTTTCTAAGAGCACGATTTCGTGAGACAATTTTGAAACAAATATAACATTTTGCTTTTAAATACGAATAGACATTTTAGAATAAACAAAAACATAATTATACATAACTAGCTGACCCCGCGAACTTCGTACCGCCTAACATTTTTTTTAATTTTTCTCTCCGTATGAACCATCCTAGTACTTCAGGGAATATTCTAAAAAAAGAATTAGCAAAATCGGTCCATCCGTTCTTGAGTTATAAAATTATAACGAAAAGTGGCATTGATTTTTATAGATAAAATTTATTAAAAAAAAAAACATTTTGTTTTAAATTATTTATTTCATTTTAATTAAATTATCTTGTGATTATTTTTTATCTGTAATTTTCTCAAGATATACTTCCATCATTCTCTTGAACATTATGTATCTTAACTGAATGCGTAATCCAATGCAATGTACAAAGACAATAAACCATGACACAATGTTTGCAAAGACACATGGAATTTTAATAACTTGAACTGCACGATTACTGACAAATGCCTGCACTGACTGGGCAGTTCCACTCAATTATGTGTGATCCTTTCCTCAAAAGAACATTTCAGATACCAATCTACATGCTCCTCACATGATCTAACCAAGATTATGTCTGGACTTTAAAAGGAACTGTGATCTATGAGTTTGTTTCGGCCTTATTTCTCAGAATAGTCGGATATGAAACGCCGACCTTATCTAGTTTATGATTGCCGTGTTTAAGTGTTATGTAGTACAAACCTACTTACAGAAAAAAAACATTTACCATTTATAAATAAAATTTCTTATATTTGCTCGGAATATAAATCATTCTATATTCTAAACACGTATCACAATATTAATTACATGTACGTAAAGTGTTGTAGTTTTAGATCATCCACATAGTTACTTATTCTATCGTCACATTCTTTCATAGCATAGAACATAAATAAACTTTTCAACACATTTGCTCAAAAAATGCATTTTCGAAGCCTGTGTTCGAAAGTAAAAAATTACGCACCATACAACGGAACGGGCGGTAAAATAGGTACTCTCACCTAAGTACATGTTTTACCGCCCCCTTCGTTGTATAGCACCGTGCGTATTCTTTACGGTTTTTTTTTAATTATCATAAAAAAGGAGTTTCAAATTACGAGAATAAATAAGCTGAATGATCGAACCTCCTTGGAAGCGCTTTGGCTCAATACGTTTATCCCACTTTAGTATTAAAGAGAAAATGAGATGAAAGATACTTTTGGACTCGACTATTGCGATTCGACTTTTTGCGATTCTAATTTTCACCACGTGCACGTAGCGCCACACAGTATACGATTTGACCAAACTAGAGGGACAAAAGTCAAAACTCATAATGTTAAAACAAACCGTTTTTTTACTATTATTACCCATTTAGACGAACCCTACAGCCGATAATGACGTCAGAATATGCTGTTGTGTAGTGATCCCTTCAATAACAATGCGCGAAGTTACCGCGTCGAACTCAAAGCCCGCACGGTCAGTGCAGTTGTGAACGGTTCCGTTTGTGCATGTGTTTCGAGGTTTTGTGCGATTTAAAGTATTTTCTAGCCATGGACTCTGTAACTCGAGGTAATTATCTGTATATAAATTGATTTTAATCCATCAAATTGTTTTAAAAGGCGTAGTTATAATGTATCTAAATAGATCGATTATAAAACAACAAAAAATAGATATGATCTAAGTTTACCCAATCTTAAAGTAGGTAGTCAAGTTGAGTCAAGGTGTAATTACGCTTTTAACATTTTCTCTTAACATTTAAGTTTGTTAAAATCATAATTTGGAAATGCGACTTTATGCGATTCTAAATATTTCTTATTATTTCTTTAAAGGTGCCCGAATTCAGCGAAAATCATTATTTGAATTTTGGCGTTCTACACCGCCTAAAGGCAAATTAGATCAAGTTTTGACATTTATAAAGTTAAGATTTGTTGATCTGAACCTCCCGGAAGATCAGGAGAAGCCACTTAAGGCGATTAACACACGGCACCGCGCACCGCCGCGGTTGGCGGTGAATCGAAAGGAAAATCCATTTTCAAAAACGTACGGTCGGGCGGTGTACGTGTGTTAGGCATCAACGAATTACATACATGCCAATGCGACGTAAGAACCGCTTCACCGCCAATCGCGGCGGTGCGCGGTGCCGTGTGTTAATAGTCTAAGGCCTATTTGAAGAAGGAATGTGAGAAGATTCGTTTGAAATGGCTTCGCAAACAAAGGCGATTAGATTTATTTTTAATTGATTACCAAGAATGGTTAAATGAAGAGTTGGTGCTCACAATGTTTCGTGAACAGCCCCCAAAACCGAGTTCCAGTTTTGGCAGACCAAAAAAGAGTTTTGAAGATAGTTCCACGAAAACTAAAAAACGTAAAGTTCAACATTTGTTGGAAGAATAATAATATGACGTTGAACAATTATCTTTTGCAACTCTGGCTATGAAATTGACCCGATATAGTTTGATTCATACTGCTCAGAAACGAGAGGCTTGTACCTCTCCTTATACCCATGGTATAACATTCCAGCTACATTACATAAATTACTAGTTCATGGAGCAGAGATAATAAGACATTCAATCATACCAATAGGACAAATGTCCGAAGAGGCTTCGGAGGCCAAAAACAAAGAAATTCGTAAAGTCAGACTGGGCCACACTTTGAAAACTTCTCGTGTCCGCACAAATTTTGATTTAATTAAGTATTTACTCGTGTCATCTGACCCTTATATATCATTGTTGAGAAAATTACCAAAAAAAACAACTTAAAACATTGTATTGATTTAAAATCGCTTTTAAAGTCAGATTAAAATTTACATAATTGAAAAAATGTGTTTAATTTGCTACCACGTCATCACATAACTTATAAGTTATAACATTGACACATTACAAACCCTTTAATTGTCTTATAGACTTTTGTCCCTCTAGTTTGGTCAAATCGTATACTGTGCGCCATTTGGAAATGGCGCCATTTTCATATTAGAAACGTCAAAGATTGTTATTGTTGCGACTTTCTGACTGATATTTTTATAAACAAAAGTTTTTTTAATTACCTACTGTACTGTTTTCTCGCAAATGTGTTGAAAAACGTTGTATGATACACGCGCGGAAATTGGTATTTACATGATCACACTCGTGACTATTTACATTCGTTTACTCGTTTGTAAAAACCAACTTACCGCACTAGTATCATAAATAACTATTGTTGTGCACCGTTGTACAGTACATAGGATGTAATATAGCCAGCTCATGCCGTTGTGAGGAGATTACGAAAGACTGAGTACCATCCATGGAGTACCCAATATTATAAATGCGAAAGTCTCTCTGTCTGGGTGTCTGTCTATCTATCTGTAACCTTTACCACTGAACCGATTATTATAAAAAACCACGACTCTATCTGCGAAAGCGAAGCTAATGCGTAAATTGTTAGAGCTTAAACTGACTTACGTACCTACCTACATCATTTGAGGAAATCTAGAATGGTTTGCGAGCATGTGAAACCATTGTAAAACATATATCCGCCATAAACCTTTTTGATGATCGCCTAAACTTATTCTTTCCACTTGGTTGAACCACCCGAATACGTTGAATACCGACCCTTTTCTCTTCATCCCTCTGACCAAAAGATTTTAACTTGTGAGCATTACCGCAGTTCCGTTGGGTTTTATACATATTGTAAGGAGATCGCAAGGTTGCCTGCTTGTCGGTCTTCTACAGATTGTACGTCGGTGAGTGTGGCCAAGAACTCCACGACCTTATTCCACCGGCCCCCTTCTTTCATCGGTCATCTAGACGCACTGCAAGTTACCATCCTTACCTAGTTGCAATTCCACCAGTTTGCACTAATCGTTTCCAAATGTCTTTTGTTATGCGCACAGCAAAATAATGGAACTCTCTACCTGCGTCTGTGTTTCCGAACGCATACAGCCCCAATCTCTTCAAAGTGAGAGTGAACAGGCTTCTTCTGGGTAAGCTCACTCCAACGTCGACTCTGTCTCTGTCACCACTGACCTAGACTAGAGTCAAGGGCAAACCCATATTAAATAAAAAAGTTAAAAAGGAGTCGTTGAGTTCCTTAAGTTCTGAGTTGAGCTACACGAGTTCCTTCCTCAAATTACCATTTCAGACGCTAATCTACATGTTCCTCACATGATCTGACCAAGATTATCTCTTGACTTTAAAATAAACTTTAACCCTGAGTTTTCTTCGCCATTTCTTCTCAGGGGTAATCAGATAGGAAATGTCGACTCCATCAGCTTATTTTTTTGTTTTACTTAATATGACGTGTAGAAGTCATTCCGATATCCTATTCACAGAATAAACAATTACATTTCATAGCATTGTTTTGTTTACATTGGTTAATCTACTTGAATTAATAGTAATGGCAACAGCACCTAAAGTCTAAATACCAGACCTCTTCTAATACAGAGAAGGAACGATAATTTTATTGAACACCACGGCGTATCTTGGCGATTTCAGACTGTTATAATTACAGGTTTTCTCACGATATTTTCCTGTACCGAAAGTCAATGACGTCCATACTAAGAAAGTATGTAAAGTCAGCCTCAAAAATATGCAGGTATTCATCGACAATAATTTATTTAATGGTCTACAATTTGTGTTCCATAATATAGTCCTCTAGACCGTATTTCGGCCATGACAGCCAATCTCAACGGAGACTCGCCTTCAGCGCGGGAGATATTATAGTGCACAAGTGTGTGCGCAGACACAGGTGCACTCTCTCTCCCCTCACTCTCATACTCCGAAGGGAAAGTGGCAAGAGATCAGGCGCGGGACCAACGGCTTCACGTGCTTTCCGAGGCACGAGGGTATCACCCGCCAACTTCCTAACTCCGGTCTGTTAATAAGAAATTCCTTATGGACCAATCCAATAACACTTTGCTCGACCTGGAAATCCAACCCAGCAGTCGCGCTTGTCACCAAGAAACCAACGAGGCGACCATAGCACTGTACACGCGTAGCTACAAATGGTACAATCAAGTTGCCAATGTGTAATAATAATAGATATGTTTTGTGACTGCACATTGTTACAATATTATGGAACAAAGATTGTAGACAACCAAATGAATTCTTAATTTTTATACATCATTTTAAGGCTGGCCAAACACACGCCATCACAACAAAGTTGTTGACTACATATTAATGCCTTAAATGGCGGTAAAACATAATTAAACCTATGGAATTGTCTCATTGTTGTTGCCTCTTTAGATTTCAAGATATGGCCGACATAGGTACATGACCATGACAAAGAACTTGGTATTTATAATCATTAGGATCTTGACCTTAAACACGGGTACAGTTGTCCGCCCGTCAATATTAGGTACCTGACCTTGAACTGGCCCAGCTAGTACGGAGTTTCAATGGAATATGAGGCCAGCTTATACTAGTTTGGTTAGAAAGACGTGTGTCCTACCGTACATCTAAATTAGGCCTTCATTTGTTCAAACAAAAGGAAAATTATGACATATTTTGTTAATGTATGTCCGTGACAAAGAACTTGGTATAGGATTTTAGACCTTAGAATTTGGACCTATCACGTCCCAAGGTCTTGAAGACATTATATTGAGAGCGTTTATACGTTATGAGTGGGAACGTCGCAATTTAGTGTCATATTTCGTGGTTTTCAATTTTGATCATTTAATCGGAGCTATATATTAAAAATCTGTTTAATTAACTTTTTAGAATTACGTGAAAGTGTTTAAAAAGTAAGTAACCGTAATGCTTACAGTTATTTTACAATGAAAATAACGCCCTGCATGTTTCCACTGTATTATTTGCATTTATATAGAACTGTAAACGCAACGATTTCTTACCTTTTACACAGTTTTCACATAATTCTAAAAAGTTAATTAAACAGATTTTTAAAATATAGCTCCGATTAAATGATAAAAATTGTAAACCACGAAATATGACACTAAATTGCGACGTTGCCACTCATAAGGTATAAACGCTCTTAACGACCAGGAAGAACTGATGTTTTTCTGAATAAATTATTGTGCTCCAAAAACCAAACCATGTGTAGGGTAATAATTTGTCATCCTTGTTCACAATTTCCTTCATGAAAGGTTTATTTTGTGAATTAAATTCATATGATGCAAGTTATTGCCTATAGAAGTTACTCTTGCCCCATAGTGTTAGTTTTTTTAATATAAGTAATACATTGCACTTAGTTGCACTGTATGTAAATACTGTTAGCAACGGGTATAGGTACCTTGAATGATTCATTCATTCAATTGTTTCTTACAGCTTATTACAATCATTAACTGAGAATGGTCTCTTTATTATTACATAAATGTGATCGCCGTGGTAGATTTTTTAGAGCAGTTCTAGCCAGGAAAATCAGATTTTGCATGTTCCACTTAAAATATCAGACATTTTTATCATCATTATCTATTAGATGGCGCGGCTTCGCTCACGTGACTCTGGATTCTATTGTGTATTGGTTCGGAGCGTGAAGTCATAGTATACAGGGTCAAATTAGATTAGTTAGCCAAACTCGGCAGACGTAATGGGTATCAATATTAAAGCATGATAAACATCATCGTTGTTAAACATCGCTCAAAATCAATCCTTTCCTTTCAATTAAAGCACCTGCCATCTAATCTCTTCACCACCCTTGGTTGACTGGTAGAGAATGCCTAAGGCATTAAGTCCGCCTTTGTACCTTTTGTGCGAAAAGTTTAATTAAATAAATAAATAAAACAAGTTTTCTTTTTTGGATCAATGTCTCTATATAACTTAGGGAGGCAGGTGGTTTGATGATTTACCACCCTCAAAAAAAAGGTAGTTTGTTATGTGAAATATCAGTTTAAAAATAGTTTCTTTTTTTTAAACGTCACAAGTGCGGTGGGTACCGATACTATAGACGATAAAACAAAAATATCGAATTTTCTCAATTTATACATCAAGTAACTGCAATAGCAGCGGTGGTTAACCCCATAAAAATAGATCTTCAGAAAGAAAGCAATGCGGCTTCGAGTAGACTGCTACAACATTTACATATCCCACGTTTGGTTCACGAAATTGGACTTCACAAGGAACCGAAAAAAAGCCTTACAATTCAGCATGAATGGGCGTATAAAACAAGCATGAATGAGCGTGTAAAACATAATAGTAAGGGGAAGTAATAGGAAGTGAGGATAACTTGACATTAAGATAGTAACAGTATTTCCTGCTGACAACATCTAATATATCAAGCTTGCCAGATCATGTCCCATTCCAGTTATCTGATAATGAACTAAGTGTCCAGTTCACGTAGTACAGTTTTTCAATTTCCTATACTAAATTGGAGACCAATATGATTTATTTTATCACTGTAATCTAACCCCCCGAAAAGAAATCGCGAAGAAAGTAACGCACCAACTGAAGGAAAAACAATCGTAATTACTTTTACTTGTAATAGACAAATGAATAACCATTGAATAGAGCAGAATGGTAGTTGCTGCATCGACAGTTGCTCAGAGCTTTTGATGGGTACGTACTTAAATCATGATCTACCTGCCCTTGTCCCTTATCACTTGTGGTCGGCGCAACACCTTTTCTTCTTCCAATCTCCCCTGTCAACCATCACGCTATCTTTCACTCATTCACTCACTTCTCTTTCATATAATTCCTTACAACATCCATCTACCTTTTTTTTGGCCATCCTCTCCCTCCCCATCCATCAACATTTACATTCATCACTCTTTTAGTCTCTTGGTGGTGGTGGCGTGTGTATATGATCCTTAAGTTCCCTTCAAAATGGTTAAGCTGAATGGTGCTGATCCATACGTCATGTTCGTGAACGGGCGCCGTCAGTAGTCACTGGTTATTTCTTAGCTGCCGCGGCTTATTTTAATTCCTGAATTGTTTTTATCTTTTTACTACGGACGCTTTTAACATGCACGTCTTTCTACATCGTTCTTACATGTTTAATTTCGACATGAATGATATAACCACTTTTTTATAACAATATTTTGATTTAAAAGAGTGTCCATGGAGTTTCTTGCCCGTTCTTCTCCATAGGTACCTACTACGCTTTGGAATGGGCAACAAGCTTCATCTTTCTGACTGACCGACCCCTTGACAATTCAAAAGTGCCTGTAATTGGTTTATTTGAAATAAATGCTTTGAGTTTGTGTTTATCTATTCTATGCCTTCCGAATAACACCCCCGCAACCAGGGTAAGTGTCGAGTGCACCTGACGGTTGCTGGAATGAGATATCAAAACGTTTTCATTAGGGGTGAATATAGGTATATTTAATTGGGTCTGATATAAGCAGAGACCTATCTAAAGGATACACGTTTGCGTGGGCCACAAAGGAGCAATAAAAATTCCCTGAGCGTTATCGTTAGTAGTTTTCCTAAAAATTTTCAAAATAACTGAAAGGGGGGGGGGAGGGAAAGCATAGAAATAAATGAGTTTTTTTGTAACAAAATTTGGATGATCCCGCTTTCCCGGCAGGCTAGGGCCCTAGTGGGCCCCCTCTTCGATGCTGACATCTCTTTGAGGCGCGCGTGGAACACGTACGCGCCGTCCGGCACGGGCCTGATCCTGATCGGACGGTGAGCTACCCATTACTCACCTCCCGCAGGCCCGCGCCTACGGTGGCCGGGAGTCGTCACGCGGCTCCCGACGCCCGGAGCGTCCACCGCGGCGGCTTGGACGGGAGACTCTCTCCCTCTCCCGTCCCGCCACCTCCTTCGCTAGCATGACTGCTTCGCAGAAGGAGGTGACTGCCTCCCACTCCCCCTCGCCCCGGACCATGGCTTGAACCAGGGCCGGGCGTGAGAGGTCGCCGCCGCTGCCGATCGCCTCTACAAGGACACGGCGGTGCTCCGCCCATGCAGGGCAGGCCCCCACCGTATGCTCGTGTATCCGTACCGTATGCTCGTATATGCGGTGGTGACACCCGGGCGTTTCCTCCCGCCTGATGATGTGCAGGAACCTCCCGAAACATCCGTGTCCGGTGAGGACCTGCGTCAGGCGGTAGGTGAGGACGCCGTGACGCCTCTCTAGCCACTCCTCAAAGAGGGGTCTTACCGCATCCTTACATAGGCAGATAGGTACATACCTACTGTAAATTGTCACAATTAGGTTCATATGTTATAAAGTAATTAAAGGTAAGTAGATTTAGAGAATAGCCAGCAAGAAACTGCATGGATACCAAGTCATGATTTTAAGAAACTCCCATGACGCCAGTTATCGTCACAAATATCTACGTAAATACATACGTTGCGTCTAGTGACAATTAGTACAGACCAGAAACGGAAAATCCACAAAGGTGATAAAGGTCGGGTAGCATTCGTTCCGTGAGATACGTCATCTCAACGTAAAAGACGTGATCACCAACTACAGATTACCTACTATGTTCATGTTGACAGATGATTAGTTCCTACAAAGATTGGTGTGGTTGATACCTTGTGGGCCAGCCGATTTTAATATTCCCTTTGCGACTTTGCGCGCGTAAAATTATATCTTAGAACACACGGTAATACTTAACCTTCCCATTAGTGAAAGAATTTTCAGAATCGGATCTGTAGATCCGAAGATTACCCCCTTTTTTTTTCTTTTTGAGAGTGGGAAATCATCGAATAACTTCTCCCGTTCTGGGCGGAGCGGGAGGACGGAGAGAGGAACTCTTACTAACCAAAACCCACTCGTGTTCCTTCAGTTGCTTATGGTCTGGCAGTTTAAGTAGTTTATGCGGCCTACCCAAATGTCCTTTCTTTGGTATTGTTTGTCGAATCGTTGAGTTCCTTAAGTTCCGAGTTGAGCTGCACGGTTACTGACCAATGCGTGCACTGACTGGAGAGGTCCACTTAATCTGACGTGTGGTTCTTTCCTCAAAGGACCATTTCAGACACCGATCTACATAGCCTTCACATGATCTGACCTAGATTCTGTCTAGACTTTAAAAGAGACTGTGACCTCTGAGTTTGTTCCGGCGTTTCTTCTCGGAGTAGTCAGATAGGAAACGCCGCCGGCCTCATCTAGTTTTAAAAAAATATGATTGACGTGTAAAAGTGTTTGTACAAACCTACTTACAGAAATAAGATCATATATCATTTTATACCATCACGTACTTTTTTGTAAATTAAAAAAAAATATACAATTCTGTAATACATTATTGTGATCTATCTCGTAAGGATTAGCAGGCGTTTGCAATGTAAGCGCACAAAATATGTTTTTTACGACATCACATTACAAAATGAAATTCTCGGCTTTTCTCTACTGTAACGAAAACGAACGAGATATTGATGAAAACGGCATTAAAATCCAATGCATCGTTCAAAACGACTAAGCATACATACAAAAAAGCGACTGTTTTATAAGAAGTAAATATACTAATAATTTATTCAGAATAATTCATATTTTGTTAGTGCTCAAGAGATCCTTAATGAGTGTCGTGTGCAGGGCCATATTTAGTAAACATGGGTGACGGATCGATCCTGATGCTGGATGACGCCCAGCCACACACCGCTCGGGTCGTACAAGAATACATTCAGGAGGTAGGTAACAACTTGATGGCTTGGCCATCTATAATCCTGATCTCAACCCAATCGAGCACACCTGAGACGAGCTTGTGAGGCTGGTTAGTAGCCACAGACCACCTACTATCACCCTCGGGGCCCTACAACAGGCCCTGATGGAAGAATGGGAGAATTTCCCAACATTCGCTTCCGAAACCTCGTATTTAGTATGCCAAACCGGATCGAAGCTGTAATCAGACCCCGAGGAGGTAACATCAATTATTAAAATGTAAATAACGCGTAAAAAATACTTATGAGCGTTGTTAAGATTTTTGCCAATAAGTTCAAAATGGCATTTTTTTTTAAATATGTAAGTATAACATACTATATTATAATAACTATATAACGAATACTTCGACGCCTAAGGTTCCTTTTGTTTTTGTATCTATTTGTATAGTTAGTTATTTAGTAAATAATGTAAATAAAATATCATAACAAAGAAATTAGATTAAATTTTTGAAATATTTTTTTATTACAAAACTATAAGTTCTATACTTTAAGAAAAAATCAATTTTAAAAGTTTTACTAGTTTTGAATGTACTTACTTACATAGAGTTTGTTCAGGGCCGGTGCCTAACAGAACCGTTGTTATTAGCACTACGTTGAGCCTACTCAAGTTTTTTATATCTATGTGGTGTATAAAACTACAATATAAGCCGTATTGTTTTTGATATAACGTGCAATATAACCATAAAATGATAAAATTAAATATTGCTAAACACAAGTGGTTTTTTTCCCACAGTTATGACCTAGGGTTGTGGGTTATCCGCAAATACTATTATACTCTATGGTTAACGCGACCATCAGACCAACCAGGCGGTTTAGTTTTTAATTAAAACGAAATGCTTCCAACGATACCTCGTTTGCCAAAATACGAAGAGTAGTTTAGGAGTTCTGTGGGAACAGATGAACATATATACATAGCCTATTCAAATCATTACCCTCCTTTGATTGCCGTACTCGGGTAATAAATTCTCTAAATAAAAAACCGCAATCAAACTCCGTGGCGGAGCTTAGAAGAACAATGCACACAGACATACACGAAAAGCGACTTTATTGTATAGTATGTATAGATTAGTAGGTATGTTTCGGCATTGCCCGACTACGCGCTAATCAGGCAACGAGGTCGCGAGTTCAACTTCTCGGTGATTTTAATTAACCCCTCGTTTACATCTAGACCAAGTCGCGTGATCAAGCCCGAAACTAGCAAAGTAACCTGGTAGCTTATGTCAACAAAACAACAACAATGATAAAACAATAATAAAACTGGTTAAGTGCTAGTCTGACTCGACCATTATAGGTTCCCGACTGCCAAAACTAATTTGTCATCACAGTGTCGAAAGAAAGAAAATGCTGTTATTGGCCTAACTACAACATAAACACTATAAAGGTAATCAATCACTCATTCTAAAAGCGCAACTCCGACACAGCAAATAACTTGTCAGTCAAGTTGAGATTTTAAATCAAGTGTAATATAGTACATTTTACGATGACAATACAGATTAGTTGATTAGGTGAGCTTTAAACTAGTAAACGGCGCGTGAGCAACAACAACTCACCGGTGGCATGTCAGCAGCGAGCGGTTGTCTGGCTGACGGCGCGTTGGCGACAAGCGATAAGATTTTTTCCGAGGCGGTACCGAACCGATGCTGCGCTGAAGCAGTGCGCTTATAATGAGTGTATCCTTAAGACCCGGATTCCACCAAAGCAGAGACGAGATGAGAGGAGAGAAGATGTGCTGAGAACAATCAATAGGATTTCGATATTTACTCATCTCGTCTCCGCTTAGCTTCAGTGGATACGGTTGAACAGAGAGGAGAGGAGACTGTCTCATATTTGAGCGAGCGGCACCGCTAGTTCCCCCGCGTCACTAAACCTGCCGCACGCAGCTCAGCTCAGCTCCAGCCAGTACACATCTCTGCTCCGATCGAGCTAGTACGCATCTCCGCACAGCTTCGGTGGATAAACCCTAGCTTTGCATCTCCTCTCCTCTCCGCTTTGAACATCTTCGCACATCTCCGCTTTGGTAGAGTCCGAGCCTTGAAAGTTATAAAATAAATACTTATGAAAAAAGGGCGTCAGCTCAGCATTACCAGATGACAACACTAGGTACTACCACCTGATGCTGAGTTTTAGCCGCAGTCCACGAGTGTCTTGCGCTCGAATACGTTTAAAATAATCAAATAAAAATGTATCATACATAATACTAAAATAATATATCACAGTGCAGTGAGCAAGGTGTATAAAAAAAAGTTTATAATTTTTGTTAAAATTTCAACTTGTTACTTTAAACGTTTTAAAAGATACAGACAGCCTTTGAGAGAGATACAGCGTAGCCTTTGTAATAAGGTCCCGTTCTCATCCTTTGGGTGGGTATGGAAACCTAACACGCAAGAAAAAGCAACACTGACTTGTAAAATAACATCTCGAATTGAAAAACTTCCCCAGTTTCCAGCTACTAAAGATATCCCAGATCATGAGTTCCAATTTCCACCTGAAAGTTCATGCCCTTAGCAGGAATAGTGCTCAGCTATAAAATCGGAGAGGAGAGTCAGGTTGCAATCGCAGGGTAGTGTCAGGTTGAAATCGAAGGGTAGTGTCAGGTTGAAAACGGAGAGGAGTGTCAGGTTGAAATCGGAGGGTATTGTCAGGTTGAAAACGGAGAGGAGTGTCAGGTTGAAATCTGACGGTAGTGTCGGGTTGAAAACGGAGCGTAATGTCAGGTTGTAAGCCCATTCCACACACCAGTGAAAGGAACGAAGGTACCGCACTTAACTCATAAAATGACCGCTGCATTGTAATAGATGTTCCTATCGTAAAATATTAACCAAGGGTTGGAATAGTAAATAGTTAGCAGCAACGCCCTCCTGTCTGCTAACAATCAAAAGAGTAGACGGTGAATCCGTTCGTTCTGATACGACGTAGTGAAAATAGATCTTATTGGTAACACTATGACCTTAAGCTGGTCTAGCGTAGGACGAAATTTCAAAAGGATAAAAGGCCAGCTTATACTGGTTTTTTTACCACTGAAGTTCGGCCTACCGTACTATGGCTTAAGGTTGATGATTACAGATCTTTCCGTTGCTATGGCCCATGCCTGGTGATTACACCCCTCCCATTAAAATAGTCTATTGCTAATGGTCGATATTTTCAAGCTGAAATGATGATGTAACCAAAACATAACATTTCAGTAGTTCACATCGTTTCACGAATGGTCAAAGTCGGTGAATTAAAAACATTAATAGACACAATCTATTCCACCAGTTCCTCATAAAGATGCCAAATAAAATCCCGACCACATTATGATTCGATTCATAAAACCGATCCCATTCAAAAAGCAACTCTACGCTTATAAACATACGAAATATTATCATGTTCGATAGTTGCAGGAAGTTCTTGGTACAATGCCAAAGCTGAGTCAAGGCCAATGACCGTTGGTGATACATTAACTGTTTTCTCCTTGAATGACAATTGTAGGATCATTGTAAAACACCGATGTAGTGCATCCTACAATTTGACAGTAAGTATGCACGATATGTCAGATTGCTGACACGGTTGCTGCCAAAACTGTTCTAATTTTGTTTTACCCGATTTGTGGGAAGATGAGTAATGTGTTTGATACTGTGTGCCACCCACGGTATGGTTCGTGTTACTTGTCGTAATATATGAACGTAATGGCCTTGCATGCTGTGAGGGTATTTGTTGCATGGTCTTGGTATCAGTAGCACGAACATGTGAATCTATGTAATAAAAGTGTTTCGGTACCCACCCTAAAACTCAAACTAATTATTAGGAAGTGGTGAAGCCTGTGCGTATATTCACATTTCGTAGCTTCAAAAAGTACTGATCATGATTGGTATACTTAAATGGTTTCGTGCTAATTAGGGTTGAAAAAAAAACGTTTTTTTTTTATTGTATAAAACCTTTTTTTCCCTTTTGAATAATTAGTCATCAATTTCATATCAATGAAGCCTAATATAATTTATTTCTAGACTATTTTAAAACCCGCCTTTTTTTTTTGATGGTGTTTAAATAACTTCTCCCGCTCTGGGCAGAGCGGCAGGGCGTGTCGGACTCTTACTGGCTAAAACCCACCCGTGTTCCTTCAGTTGCCTGTGCCAGGGGCCACGGTATCCCTCTCAGACTTTCCCGCAACCCTAGCAAGCCACGGCCCTAGCGGACCCCGTCATTGATGCTGACATCTCTTTTTAAGGCGCGCGTGGAACACCACGCGCCTTCGACCCGGGCCTGGTCCTTATCGAACGGCGAGCTGCCCATTGCTCGCCGTTTGCATGCCCGCGCCTACGGCTAACACATACGGCTTAACATTTACAAAAATCTATCAATCGGTCAATTTTTTTTTCGTGTTTGTCCGTTCGATACTGAACCCCTAACATAGAAAAAAAGAAAGAAACATATTTTATTTAACAAATTTTGTTTGAAAACAAGTGTTATTTTGTGTGACATAAATACACAAAATTTAGATGGTTATTTAATGATACATACCTGCCTCGTTATTTTATAATTAAAATTGTTACTGTTTGTGTTTGATTGAATATTATTAATAAAACAAGGCCAAATAAAGCTTTCTATATAATTCCTGATTTAAATTAATGATAAATATAAATAAATAAATAAATATTGTCTGACATTGCACACAGCACCATCTAGTTCCAAGTTAAGCACTTAAGGCTTGTGTTATGGATACCAGATGGTTGATACACTACTTAAATACATTTTTTTTTCGTAAATACATACATATTATAAATATACATCCATGACTCGGGTACAAATGTCCATATTCATCATACAAACATTTGCCCCTACCGGGATTCGAACCCAGGACCATTTGGTTTCGCTGACTACACTTAGCCACTGTAGCCACTACACCAAACGTGTCGTCAAATACAACATAGATTCAACTTTTAAACTAATAAATATTTGGGAGTCAAAACAGCTCGACTGTTTTGACTCCCAAATATATATTAGTTTTCTTTTAGTTCCATTCATTCACAATCAAAAGTTGTATTAAGCCCTGTTTTTTTTTTTAAATGTTTCTAACATCGTTTAAGACTTGTTTTATAACACTTAACAAAAACACTGTTTTGTTCAAACTGTTTCAACGTGTTTTAAAACAATTTATTTTATTTATACAGATTTTTTTTTTCGTGGTGTGTTTTGTTCTTGTCACTAAAGATTTTTTTTAATCACAAGTAGTTTATTTTTACTATAAGTATTACATTTTCATACAATGTAAAAATTATTAAAGAAGAAAATAAAAAAGGGGTAATCAAGCTTTTAGGGTTGAATTTTATTGCTTGCTTCGATTAATATAAGTTCCAAATACGATATGGTGACATGATAACGGTACCTATACTATTCTACTTGATGTATGTACTGTAGGTCGTGATATAGCGCGGCTATTGCAATGGACTGTTATTGGAATGTGGTTTGGTTAATAATTTCCTGTCTTGTGATAGGTTCAAAGGTTACTTCTACAATTACGTCTCACCTACATCCTATGACTCACCAAAGAGTAAATAAATTACATATGTACTGGTCTAGTAAACACCAATACTACAACGTCATGGTCTTAGTTACAACGTCTACCAATTAATTTCGATTTATGTCCGCTACGTTTGTTTACGGTTCTCGCTACGAAAGTGCTACGAGATTTGGCTACGATTTTTTGTTGTAGCCTTTCTCTGCTACGAATTACCAAGGGTTACGAGTTATAGTTGCTACGCGTTTATAGTCGAGAGATTAAGAACAGTTTGGAGTTTATTTTCAACTGTGAATATGAATAGAGTGATATATTACTTCCCGTTGTAGTCAGGGGTCTAGATAGGAGGATGCATTTGTCTGATATACCTATTATGTCGTGTTCGAGGTCAATTGAGGCTTTCGAACCGATAAAATGATAGGCACAGATAGGCGACAGATTTTGGCGATTATTAATATAAAATTGTTCACAGACAGAAGATATAATAGGGTCCCATCACAATCGTCTGTAATTTTACCGGCACTCCACAACAACGCTGCTTGTTGCTACGTCATAGTACCCAACGGTACAAAAATAGGAGTTCTGACAAACTTCGTCACAAAAAGTGACGAAAACTGCAAACTAGTATTCATACAAGGAAATAAATTAAATAACTTAACCTTTGGTTAAGTCTTTCGAAATCGAGAAGTTATTACTTAAAGAAATATCGTTAAGTTTATGTCCTCTGTCAGATCATGCCCTCGCATATTTTAGCATTAAGAAATAGGTACTTAAGTATAAGGAAAAGTTAGACATATTCATTAATACATTATTAATTCGTGCTTAGAATTAATTTTAGTAATTTGACAAGCTGTTTGTATCCTTGTTTCATAATCAGCCTATAATTTTCGCACTGCTGGGACACATGCCTCCTCTCTTCGATATCCCAGTGGGTTCTAATCTACCACGCGGGCCCAGTGCGGGTTGGTAGATGTCACATGTCTTTGAATTTTTGGTTCTAAGACATTGCACTTTTATTCCTTCATTGTTTTGAGAGCAGTGGTGATGAAATTATTTACACAAAGTAAACCACCTGCCTGGGTTCGAACCCACGACATGCAACTTGTAAGTCAGACCGTTACCACAAGGCCACCACTACGCTTACATCCTCGACAATAAAGTGTTTATCTCTTTACAAATAAAATAAATCTAAACATAGACCTTGATATGCATTAGTATTGTGAGTTGAGGATCTGTCTAAATCATCATTAAGTCCAAGGCATCTTTTAATAATGAATCTGTCAAATACATACTATTATCTACTTAATAATGAATCTGTCAAATACATACTATTATCTACTTAATAATGAATCTGTCAAATACATACTACTATCTCCTTAATAATGAATCTGTCAAATATATACTATTATCTACTTAATAATGAATCTGTCAAATACATACTATTATCTACTTAATAATGAATCTGTCAAATACATACTATTATCTACTTAATAATGAATCTGTTAAATACATACTATTATCTACTTAATAATGGATCTGTCAAATACATACTATTATCTACTTAATAATGAATTTGTCAAATACATACTATTATCTACTTAATAATGAATTTGTCAAATACATACTATTATCTACTTAATAATGAATCTGTCAAATACATACTATTATCTACTTAATAATGAATCTGTTAAATACATACTATTATCTACTTAATAATGAATTTGTCAAATACATACTATTATCTACTTAATTATGAATCTGTCAAATACATACTATTATCTACTTAATAATGAATCTGTCAAATACATACTATTATCTACTTAATAATGAATCTGTCAAATACATACTATTATCTACTTAATAATGAATCTGTCAAATACATACTATTATCTACTTAATAATGAATCTGTCAAATGCATACTATTATCTAACGCACATCCCAAGCCGCTGGGTCTATGTTTCTTTTATTATGAAGCGTGAGCACTGAGGAAGGATCCTTGAAAAGGGTTAAATAGAAGATGAAAGTTTGTATAGAAGATCGTCATTTTTGCCGATTGGAATTCACATGAGACACAAGCCTTGTAGTACCTATTAGTTGACAACTAATATTAACATTTGTTTTTCGTTATCGACCAACCACAACAGTTGACATGGAAATTAATGATCGCATAATTATCACTACAAGAAAGCAGGATCAAGTGAACCCACGTAAGACACTTATGGGATAATATACACATGTTATAGATACCATAAGTGACTTACGTGTGTCTTTACGTCACCTATAATCAACAAACAAACAGACTGATAACAAACCACAGTGTTTTTGTTATCAGTTTGTTCGATTGGGGCCGAGTTCATATAAATTGCCATCGACACGCTAAGAAGACGAATAGGTATAGTCGACCTCTTAATTAATTACCACCCAAAGGGTGAGTGTCACTTGCACATCAAAAAACGTCAAGGTCTATATTTGCTTTAAAGACCAATGCGGCAGATAGAAAATTTCAACCTTAATGAAGTTTTAATTGACTAGGAGTTTTCGTCACAATTGATGAGGACGACTATACAAACCAAGATTGAATTCATTCAATTAAAATTTCTACGCACTATATATTGGACAAACTGATACCGTCGTGTTCTAAATTGGATTTGTACAAATTAATGGTCCTCTCCTTAGAATTAAGTGTCCTCCATGAAATTGGATTCGTCAAACAATGGACAGAGACTCACACGTTATAAATTATTTGGGACCTTAGAGTATGAAGATTGATTTTAGAGCGCTTGTAAATAATGAAGGAATTGTAGGAATAGGCGACTAGGATAAGTATTAAATATTAACAACAGCATGAAAATTAAAAAAAGAATTGGGCTTATTTATTTATTGATTATTTTATGGGCACAAATGTACAGAGGCGGACTTAATGCCATAGGCATTTTCTACCAGTCAACCTTTGGGTGATGCAGAGACAAACAGTGTTAGATGCAATGTATAATGAACATTTTGGAATAAATATTTTTAAATATAAATATACGCATAAACTTAAGACAATAAATATAATATATATACCTAATTATATATAAATATAGGCACAAAGAAATGTACATAAATACACGAATATACTCAAAACAAATTAGACAAACAATGAGAAAGCATTACCGTTGTGATGATACTGCCAGCTTCTTGCAAATGTGCTAGCGAACTTTAAAGGATAATCGGTTGGTTGCCATCCTGATTTCCTGGGGGATCGCATTCCACATGGAGATAAACTGAACGCAGAAGAAAGAGTGAATGAAGTCTGTGCGGTGAGTGGAAAATTGAAGAAGACGATTGTGTGATAAACGTAGATTTCTATTGTGTGTGTCGGGCAATTGCCCACCAGATACAACACCCGTCTGGCCGGAGGATCCTCCCTTTTCTATGGAGGTATGAGTGAACTTTACACCCTGTTCCTCGTACAGGTACAGTCAGCGTCAGAATGCGGGTACCCCCCTTCAAAGTTAATTTTAATACAACTGGGGTACCCAATTGATGCAGCCCACCGTACGAGAAATAGGGGGTCGGCCAGACGGGTGTCGTATCTGGTAGGCCCGACGATTGATGTCGGGAAGTGGTTTATTATATGCTAGTCGCGCGGTAAACTGTGCTTGGGCGATGCAGGATTTGCGTGACGTCAGAATGACGCACAGCTCGCATGTGGCGATGTAAATACCGCTACAGTTCAATTATTTGACACCTACTTTTCATTCGGCCTATGCTCATCAGTAAACTGCGAAAGATGTATAGTGGTCTCTATACACCTTTGAGGATTACAGACGTGATGCCATGATAAAATGCTGATTAAATAAGAGCGCTATTAATGTATAATTTATAATCTAACATAGACAGAATTATACCATCACAAAGGTGTAACTAACATTACTTTTTTATATTTAAAAAAATGTACTCCTTCAGTGGGAACCTAGGCTGGCGAACCTTAACACAGGTAACCATGTCACCTAGCTACACCAGTCGCCAGATTCAATTTCAATTCAATCCTCGTTTTAGGGAAATTAACGGTTCGTAATTTGACACTATAAATTGTAATTTGCTCGGTGAAAAAAAATACAAAACATGGTCGATTTCAAAACCATTTTTCGTCTCATTTTCTAATTACAGCACAAAATAATATGAAAATTGCATACAGTACCATGAGGTAATCGTATTTAAGAGGGAACTTAACTGTTGGATTTTTGAGTAAAATTGTTTTTTTTTTTTATAAATACAAAATATCGGGCTTTATAGGGACCTGGGGGTGAGGGTGGTGGTGATGTGCAATTTTTTTTTAATTCGCTCTTGCTGCCGTTGTTCAAAATAATAAAATTTAATATATGAAGTTGACAGCTCAGAAAAATATCTCGTAATTATATTATGGGTTTAATTATATTATTTGTTGTGTATTTTCTGGTGTATATACATAAATAAGTAAAAAATTACACATATACAAATTGTGTCGGGTTGTCGGTTGTATACTAATCATATAAACAACTTTCACTGTGGCAACAGTAATAAAAATAGAAAAAAAATTGCTGTTCCAAACAAAAGTGCTAAACTAACACGACCGTATGGAACACGATAAAAATCGTAACGATATTTCTCGAATAGCGCAGCTTTTATCTTATTGATACTTGCATCCATGCCACTTTTGTTTTGATAAAAAGTCCGGTGGGACGGCAATCTGACACAACCGGGGACGGTTAAAAATATACAAAATTAATTTTGATGCCCTAAAATAAAATAGATTCGATAACTTATAGCTGTAGCAGTAGGTACGCCACTTGACAATTAAGTACGGCAATTGTGCCTTCATATGTAGCTATCAATATTTACGGATCTTCATTAGCGGTGGCAAATATGAAAAACAAAAAGAATATGGTCACAGTATAAGAGAAACAGTAAGACAAGCCCATTCTTCTTAGTAAAAATCTTTAAGACAGATTATTTGAAAATTCAGCCACTAAAGGGGTTAACAATGATACAAGTTTGTATGGACAGACAACGTACAGCTTAAACATTTGCACAAGAATTTCTTTCACAACGAAAAAGTTCCTTTTACTCGTTTCGGCCAAAGTGGGATTTTGAAACCTGTTGAGTAAAAAGCGGGATTTCACATAATAAAAACAAGTACATACTTCACAAAGAATCAGTAGCTTATTTTATTTTTTTACTACTTATCCTGTTGAGTTTCAAATTTAAATTACAACGATGATAGATAGCCATTGAAAATGTATTTTAATGAAAATCAATCAATCTTCACACCTTGTGTATTGCGGAGTCAAATGCAGACTGTGTAAAATAAAATTTAGCATTTCTCACGGTAGACTAGATGATGTAGTGAAGCACTCAAAAACACCAGCTTTTTCCAGTCACCAAGTATTTCCACTTCTGATCGTGATATCGGCGATATTATGGCATCATCGGCTGTTAAACTACAATAGTATGAATTGTTTTCATAAGTTGTTGCTCCTCATGTACGCCGATGCTAATCCCGCCAAAATCGGGACGTCTGGCAACGGTGCTTAGTACTGTGGTCATATGGCACGTCGCAATGATCATCGATATTCACCAATATCATCGGGCCGACAATAATTATATCGGTATCGAATTGGTGTGGGTATTGCTGCCGACATATCGGTATCGGGTTGGTGTCGTTATCTGATAATTTGAAAACGCCCATTCGGTACACGGTAAGGGAAAAAAATCGAACTCCCGGTCGCATCGCATCGCCTGTCCGCGACTCATTTCACGACAAAACCGATATTAATTCGTTTTCGCTTAGCTTTATTTCTGTTTTTTTTTTCTTTTTGCTCGCCTTCTAAGCGTAATGGTAAATAGCCTAAAGCCTTCCTCAAAAATTGGGCTATCGAATGGAAAAAAAGAGAGATTAGAGCGTTGAAACAAAGAAACAAACTCTTCAGCTTTGTTTTTAGTAAATATATAGAAGATTAGTATAGATTCAAAGCACAATCACATCACATCCTATTTACATAAATATATCGACGACACTGTCCAATATGTTCTCAAAACGAACGAATTTCATATATCCCTATGATCTACCAGATGAATGTCAGCTTCTGGTTTTTTAAAGAAACTGTCTACTGAGATAAGAGATACTCGTAACAAAATAAACACAAATCTTGCACAGTTACATCAATAAGATTAGATAGTTCAAATCTCAAACTTATCAGTTCCTAAGCTGATAATGATCAGAAGTTGTTATGACCACTACTACATCATAGATAAAAAGTACACAACCAAACGAAACCAACCAAAACGTAATCTAACTGTCTGCGCACCTTTTTTTTTAGGGTGGGAATTCATCAAATATCTTCTCCCGCTCTGGGCAGAACGAGAGGGCGTGTCAGACTCTTACTGACTAAAACCCACCCGTGTTCCTTCAGTTGCCTGTGCCAGGGGCCACGGTAACCCTTTCGGACTTTCCCGCAACCCTGGCGGACCCTGTCGTTGGTGCTGACATCTCTTTGAGGCGCGCGTGGTACACAACGCGCCGTCGACCCGGGCCTGGTCCTTATCGGACGGCGAGCTACCCATTGCTCGCCGTCCGCAAGCCCGCGCCTACGCTATATATGTAAATGACTGTCTGCGCACCTGGTGGCGTGTTTTCGTCAAACTTTTATTAAATTTCCTTTTATTCAACCCCTATAAATAAATCTTAAATACAATATACAATCTAACAGTCAAATCAAATCATTTATTTGCATAACACAGGTTCAGAGGATGTTATAAAAGGTTTTTAAGGTAGGCGAACTGTATACACCCTCAATAAAAAAAAAGGATAAAACACACACTAATATATATATATTATGTACACGTATATAAAGTAAAAAAAAGGGAAGAGCTCATTGGGCATTATATCATCTATATGTCCATCAATGTGGAAACCGTTCAGTCAACATGATGTGTAATTGTCCTTTTATTCTCAATTCGAGCAATATCAAATACCTCGGCGTAATAATGGACGACACTCTGTCTTTCAGAAAACATATCGAAATTCTAGTTAAAAGAGTGCGCATATTAATGTTTTTTAAAAATTGCAGACATTGACGATCAAAAATAAATCACACAAGTTTATTTATCCCTATGTCAATCAATAATTCAATACTGCATCACTTCATGGGGTGGCGCTCCAAAAACTAATCAGCTTCCTCTTGAAAGAGCCCAGAGAGCAATTTTAAATGTAGCAAGCTTCCATCCCTTTTTCATTCCCACAAATCTGTTAAATAATAAATTCTGCAACGTGATAACTGTTCGCAAACTTTTCATTATGCACTTAGTATTAAAACAACACACCATGCTAACCTACACTGCTAACAATACTAACAAGAGACGGAATTATATAGTACGCACATCTAATGTAACCTCAAAACATGACTTTGTAGAATGATTTTTTACATTCTTAGGCCCATTTCTGTTCAACAGATTAAATAGAAAACTTAGTATCGATAAATTAAATTACTTTAGATATACAAACATTATATTTGAATATTGACTAACCATCGCCTATGCAAACACACAAGATCTACTCGTTGTCTGCAAATAGAACGACTGACATGCTATTTTACATTTCCCTAATTTTAATATAGTTTTTACTTTATACTCGTAGTTAATTTATTACATAATGTATTTATGAACTTCCTAGTCTGAAGCACAGGTTCAACCTAGTTCTGGCAAATAAGCTACTGTGCTCTATTTTAATTGTTAAGTTACTTATTGTAAATGTGCCCCTTTTTATAAATAAACGATTATTATATTTTGACATATCTCGGGACCCTAGGGTCCCGGGCCTCTGGAAGGCGTACGAGGGGCCAACTCGCAGAGGCCCCTAAGACAAATTTAAGCATTGAAGCGCCAACCGACGATTAAACCTGTACCTGTGCACTATGCAAGTGTACCCAAGGACAACCCCCGGTTGGAGAACTATTGCAGAACATAGGAACAAAACATATTGGGCTATGGGTTAGGGTGGCTATAGTATATTGGTTACCTAGAACTATGGAAGAAGGAAGTCAATCAATCCTGATCACTGTTTTATTATAAACGGAAAAATGGCAGGGGGTGACTTGCACACTCAATAATGGGCCCCCGGAAACTGTCGCTAGCACTTAGTGACGTAGCGACAACGACGTATCCTGAGGTGCTTGAGGAGTAGAGAAGTATTCCACGAGTATCAGGACAGTCAGTCAGTCCGGAAGATGGTCAAGATCCCTACCAGCACTTACTGGAATACTTCCTTCCTCCGAGCACGATTGCTCTTGCGAATCTCCACTCAAGCCGCCCAATAAGGGCAAGAAAAAGGTGGGAGCTCTGTTCCTCGTCAGTGTTTGCTCCAGCCGGTCAATAAAGGCAAGCTAGAGATGAGGAACAAGACTTCTCCCGGGTGATAGGGTCCGTGGTGTCGCTACTGCCCAACAGCTCGCCACATGCTGCCCTGCGGTTTTCTGTATCTCTCTTGGTTTGGCTCCTCACCCTAGACCTGTTTCAGCAAAGTAAACTCTACCGGCTCAGACCTAGAATTCGGAGCGCGCAAGACCCACCACGACCTCAACGTTGAGATATGGCGGTAGGGTTATTAGTATTATAATGGTAGTCTAGATATTAATTTTGTATCTGCACGATATCTGTATAAGCACGACAATGTAAAATGCCCCAACAAGTTAAATTTATTACGGACGTCATCGAGTTCAAACGTGCATATACGCACGACAACGCAACATTATACCAACAAGGGTCTCGGTACTAAACGTTCTGCAACATCATTGTGTGAGCTCCCATAGAACTTGGGGATCGGAGACTTTCGTACGTTTTCGCGCGTATTCTAGTTCGAACAAAAACGCTCCATGAAAAAGTACGGTCGGCTTATGATACAGTCATTGGCTGCGCACTGTTTATTTTTTTAAAAAAACGTTGCCCCACACTAGGAATTTCTCCTGTATCGTGGGTGCATTTACAAACATTTAAACTCACATACACAAACAGCCAGACCCGGAACAACTACTTGCAGGTCATACAAATATTTGTTCCGTGCGGGAATTGAACCCGCGACACGCAACGCAGCATTCAATCGCTTAACCACTGCGCCAACCGTGCCGCCAAGTGTTCAAAAGTATACACTTTTATGGGCCACTTAATTAAAATAGTTATAGTAAGAATACATTCAAATAAACTTATTCTTAGTATCAAGGTGACTGCTCCAAGAAAATCGTTTTCCAGAGGCTTCTAAAGTTATAAATAAATACTACCCTAATGAAGTATCGATTGGTGACGTCATAAGTTCGAAAGCGGTGCGCTATTTCAGCCTTCCTCAACCAGACTCGTTAGTTCAGTGGTCAGAACGCCCGTACGTGATGAATTTATGGGGAGGTCGGAGGTTCGAATCGTTCACGATTTGTATCTCCAGCATATTTACCGAAAGCAGGGTAGATGGCTTTTACGCAGCCATGAGAAAGTCACAGGCCTCCTTTATGAGCCGAATACATAAATCTGACAGTGGAATATTGAGAGCCAAGTACGAGGTAAACTATTTCTTCTTATATGGCAATTAATATTCCAGCTAAAATAATGCTTATTTATTGCTTTGTTGTAATCTAATGTAATGTTGGTTGTTTTGTAATAATTTATATTTAATGATTAATTTGTAATCTGGTCTAAATTCTCTAAGTGTGTATTACTGAAATAAAAATGATTTGATTTAACTATGGATTTGAATTTTTCAGGTCAAAGTTTATCTATTTTTGGTGAGTACCAAAACTTAGATTTACTATCTTATTTTTTACTATTTTTATATTATTTTACTATCTTATAAAATGGACGTGGGAAATCTACGCGTATCATTCAAGGTAAGTGGAAGAAAGAAAGTAGGGGTAAATAATGATGTAAGGGTAAGCCTTACATAATTATTTACCCCCACTTTCTGAAAGTCTTCAATTTAATTTTATAACAAAGTATATTGTTCTTTTTGCCACCCAAACACAAGATTTGAAAGCAGAAACTGAATTAGGGGTAGTTAACGTCTAAAAGTCTATGAAGAACTAATAAAGACTCGAACACAATCGCTTATTGCTACGAATAATTTGCTCAGTACCTACTGACGAAACCCGTAAAACATATATCTACAGACTGCATTCTATCGTACAGCAGCCCCTATCGATCGGTGACATCACAGATTTGAAAGCCGTACGCTATTCCAGCTGCAGTTCACATGATCATTAGTTCAGTGGTCAGAACGCCCATATATCTAACCGGTGTCAAGAGTTATTCGGAGGTTCGAATGCTCCACGTGTTGTATCTTTTGTCAAACTGTAAGCTTTTAGATTTTCTGACGACATTTTGGTGTATATATAAAGAAAAGAAAGTTTTAACGAAGGTATTGGGGACTCTTAAATAATGTTGTATCGTATTTTAAGCTCATTAATAGAATCTCAATAACAAGAAAACTTCTCACGTTATTTTTACAAAGCTTTGTTCGTGAATGTTTACTTTAAGTAAAGGGTAATTAAATCGATGTTTTCAGGAGTCCTGCAGCGACAAACCGTGTTTCGTGTTACTGCAAACACGAAAGGATGCTGCGTTTGCAGGTAGTTTCGTTGCACTTTCATTGATGGCTATCCTATCGTTTGAAAGTTCTGAGTGTGTGTGTAGATAGATGGCCGTCGTGTTCTGTTGCAGTGTTTTAACGATAGTTTTGTAAGTGTAGTACTTTTGTGACTGTTTTATCTCGACAGATATGGATTTTCATACAGCAATTTCGATTTATCTCGAAGAAGGTTGTCAAAATAATGCTCAAATATCCAAGCATGTTTGAGAAAATATAATAACAACCACTATACATTAATTAAAAAGTTAGCCTGCAAATACACCAAAAATTTTGAAGTTATTAGATGTTAATCAGGTACTAAATATAAAATTGAGAGAGTTTTCTAGTCTTCTCTTTAAATACACATTATCTAATCCGTCAGAAAAAGCTTACAAAAGGGAAGTGGAACATTTAAGACTAGATTTCTTTAGAAAAAAAATGAGTTAACAAAATCTAGAAATGTTTGTAAGTGGAATATCTTCACATTTAACCCTTGTCAAGACAAGAAGATTTAGACAGCTCAAAAAAACTTGAGTTTGAAGATGTTGCTTCGAAACTTCATATTTGTATGAATTATGTAAGAATAGGTACTTCATTAATCAAAACACTGGCAGTGTTAACAACTTGTTCAGGCTATCAGGACCACAGTAGGTACTGTCAGAGAAAATTACTTGATTGAAAAAACTTACACCCTACATCAATTTGCCAAAGACAAAGACAAAGACATTTATTCGTAGGATACGGTATTTACAAAGTTGTTACATAAATGGTATAGTTCTCGACATATCCACCGCTAGACGCGGCATACGAATATTTACATGTAATAATTGATACTAAAATTAATATTTAGTATCATAGTTTAAGTTAATTTTTATACATACACACTTATACCTAACACTAATTACACATGCCGTGTTGTATTATAAACATAATGCAGCATTGCATATGTAAGCGGGCACGCCCTTTATGCCTGGAGGCTTTTTATTATGTATTAAGTTCTGTTTGCGTTTTTGTTTTTATTATTTTTTTCTGCTTGAGTATAGTTTTAAATATTGGCGTGTGCTAGCTGACATATTATGGCAAATAATTTTAATATTTTTGTGTTTCGTAATGTTAATTACTTATTACTATATAGAATCCAGTTCTTCTAACTGAACAGACAGCAGTGCTGCTGGGGAGTTTGTTCCGCCACTTCTTCTTCCAAGCTAAAGCAGTAGGAAGTGGTGAAGGGTTGGCGTTTTGGGGGGACTGTCTTATGTGATTTTGACGTTCAAAAAGTGCTGATTCTCAGCCCAGTTTGAATAAATGACTTTTGATTTGATGGATTTGATTTGTACACAGAGCAGCCAGGTAAAGTTGCCAAATTGTCACATCCGATTTTGAACTTAGCCTTGAACATTTTAAGGTTTAAAATCATTTGGAGAAATATGACAGTTTTGTATAGGCTGATGTGCTGGCGACTGTACCTAGCCATTTCATACAACTGTCAGAAAATTACAGATGTGATTTGAATTTACAGACAATTTAAGTTTGTAGGTAGTAATTTGCTTAACAACAATTAATTTCCCAGATTTTACGTTCTTGTACGAAATACGACAACATTTTAGCAAACTTGAATCTGACCTTTTCTGGTTCTTACACATTTTTTTGGTAAACTTTTTCATTGTGTTTTCCGGATTAAAATCTACTTCTTTAAAAAAAAAATCCTTCACTGTTTATTACAATTATTTCCTTCACTCTTTATTTGACGAAAACATAAATTTTCTTGACATAACAACGTTTGTTTTGTTTCATGTTACTATGCCAAGTCGTATCATTAATTCAAAGTGTGACTGCCGTATGACTAAGTACGGTGTTATGTAGTAAGTACAGGGAATTAGAGAAGACATTTACATAATATAGTACATCCCTTAGACGACCGTTACAAGACAAGTTATGCTGAAAACAAGCAAATGACGACGATACATTGGTTTTACTGTTGTCTTTCATATCATATATTAAGGAAGAAATTCTTAGTGGAGGCGCGGGAATTCCAAGTAGTTAAGCAAACACTAGGAATTTCTACCGTCTCTATTGTGGGTATGTTTACAGAGACAAATCTTAAATAGGTACACAATCACCCGGAACGATTACCATGTACTTATAATACTGTAGAGATCAAAACTCAAAGCATTTATTTCAATTAAACCACAGGCACTTTTGAATTGTCGGGTGGTCGGTCAGTCAGAAATATGAAGCTAGTTGCCCATTCCAAAGCGTAGTAGATACCTATGGAGAAGAACGGGCAAGAAACTCCATGGACACTCTTTTAAATTATATTGTTACATAAATATTAGTTACATCATTAATGTTGAATATATACACCTTAGTATCTATTCATACACGAAATATCTGAAGAGGTCATTGTACTTATCATTATGAACCACTTTTACTCTGGGACCAAACCTGAAATCGTGAAAAAATAATCAGCTGGTCCCTAACTGACGAGTTATGCGAACATAAATGTAGGGAACAGCGATTTTCATTCATACATACATAGATAAATATTATGATATGATATTAGGTTTAATTATTGACCTTAACAAATAATAATTATTATTAAGTACAACTTAATAATTAATAACTGATCTCGATATAATAACTGTTTTGACCTCTACTAATTAATGATAATAACCTGTTAAAAAATTGTTAATTGATAATTAGTATTTTTCTTTTCCTAATAATAATATTTTTTTCCTATTTATTTTTTATTTGAAGAAATATAGGTATATATTTTATTTATACTTTTTGCTGTGCCCTACAGGGTCCGTAAATGTACCTTAACTATAAGTCATTGTAACACCCTTAAACATTATGGAATGCAAATAAAGTTCTGAATGAACGGCTTATTTTATTAATTTTATTTATGGATTGTTTTGTTTCAATTTCTATTTGCTGTACTCTGGACACTCAACGTGTACGGTACGTCTTATTTACATCGTTCTCACATATAATTATACGGTCTATATTCAACATGAATGATGTAACTAAAATGTATGTATCCATGGAGTTTCTTGCCCGTTCTTCTCTATAGGTACCTACTACGCTTTGGAATGGGCAACTAGCTTCATATTTCTGACTGACCGACCACTTGACAATTCAAAAGTGCCTGTAAATGGTTTAATTGAAATAAATGCTTTGAGTTTGATTATGTCGTTTACAAGTTAATGGCATACCTAATATTAAGAGATAAACCCTACTCCGAATTTAGAAGATAGAAAATAATAGAAACTCAGCTTAGTGAGCTGACAGTGCACGCCATAACGCAGTAATATAATTACGAGTTTAATTCTAAATATTTATTTTATTTATACAGCCTTCAACCATTTATGCACTGTTAACGCTAGTTAAGTTATTTGTAAGTCCATCCATATAAGAACTGGCTGTGTTCCTTCTGAAAGTGATATTCCGGTACAGAAAATTGGTAAACAAAGTTCTCGTAATAAATACCTAAGCCCATACAATAAATCAAAAAACAAGATCAATTGCAATTACCGTGTTAATTTATTACGAAAAATTTCATCAAAAGGCGAGTGACGCACGAGTTTACTAAGTAAAAGATAATGTAGTTTTTTTTTTAATTTTAGTGCAGTCCACAACTTTACACTTTTAATGGCGAGCAGCTGTATATTTTCCCGCGCAATTTGCGTGAATTTGCAATGAGTTTTTAAAATGTTTTAGATGGGCTACCATAAATTTGAGCACCACTATTTATGTCCAAAAGGGGCAAAACTCGGCTAAGTTATAAGCAGAAAATAAATTTCCATAATTTTTAAATTTTTCATATATATTATCACGACCTACAACAGATAACGTAAACATGCACGTAATATATATATAGCCAACGTTAACATTTGGACTTGGATTATTCCTTAACTAAAACATCAATTACATTAATTTTTGTATCTAACTTCCGAAACGGTAGGTACAGTCGACCGCACGTCGGTAGTAACACTTTGTCCTTGACCTGGGCTAGTATTGTAGTACGTAGTTTCAATAGTATGCGAGGTTAGCTTATACTAATTTTGTAACCACTGACATGCGCCATGTACTTTTTTTTTACTAGCCAGCGCTGTCCCCCCTCTGGGCCCACCTCTGGACAAAGGCTTTTCTCCACACCTTCCAAATTTCGCGAGCCCGCACGTCCTAATCGAATACGAATATAGTGGTTTGCTACAAACCGAATATTCGTTACCTTTGAACCGCTAGAAATACAATCATTTTAAAGCACAGAATAATAGATAAGTACTGAGCACATCTACTAGATAGATAGATAGATAAACCATTTATTTGGTGGACACAAAAAACAGCACAACACACAAAAATACAATCAGATGATAAATATACTTAATAATTATAAAAAAAACAAGGTGCCGATAAAGTAACAAGAAGAAAAACATACATAGCGCAGTAAAAGTGACACTTTGACAAATACTTAAAAACTAATTAGTATCTAACGGAAGTACACAGTGCGGTGCGTGTCTCAACTACTACTAATAATCCCTTATTCACTATGCGAGACCAGTAAGTACCTATATATCTGACCTCAGTCAGCAGTCATTACAAAATTAATCCATCACCTTTTGACAGGGTAGATACACCTATTGTTAGCCTCGGACCACGTGCTTCATTCACGCCTATCCTCCAAAACACAATTTTACTTTAAAGCTTCCTTTCCTCGTACTGCCTAAATAGTTTGACCTTGACCTTGAAACAATCGATACTGTTAATTTTATTAACGTGTGTTGTTCGGGCAGTGTTAACAAAAGGTCTTCATTATGTGTCCCAGCAGTTTAAAATATAAAATATTTAAAGTTTGTGTTGCAAGCTCTGTACAAAATTATACTCTACCTCTTAAACTAGGATATACCTGTATTTTAAGAGGCAGTAATATACGGTCAGGTTTTACAATTACCAACAAAACTTATCTAGAGTGGACTGTGCCATTCTACTGTATGGTATACAATTTTAATAGTGAAATTGTGTGTGAGTGGTGGATGTGGGTGTGTGTGTGTGTATGTGTGTATGTGTGATGGTGTGTGGGTGAGTGTGTGCGTCTATTACACTAGATATGTAAGTAAAGACTCCGTGTAAGAGTAATCCTTTAGGAGCAGCCACTCTGTTACTTTGGATTTTAGTGCATGAGAGTTTAAAATTTATGATGTTAAGGTGATTGTTTATGGTTTTATAAATATGAGTACTTAGTATATAATATTGGCGTTTAGCGAAGGAAGTCTTGTGTTGGGTAGTTGGTGGTAGGTAAGTGCGTTTATTTGGTATAGGAGGTGGAAGGCCTGCGTGTTTTCTAAGGGTGGATCTAAGCACATAAAGCTGACGAACGGTAAACGCGGAGCAGTGTGTACAATATAGGCTGATTATGGTAGCGAGAGCTACCTAGTATTTCAACGTATTTCTCCAAAGTTAATTTTATTAACGTGTGTTCGGACAGTGTTAGTGTGACGTGTGTTGTTATTGTTTTTTTTTTTTTTTTTAACTAAAGGTTTTCATTAGGCTTTGGAGAAATACGTTGAAATACTAGGTAGCTATCGCTAGCATAATCAGCTTATATTGTACACACTGCTGGGACACATCGCTGGAGTCGCATGCGCTCGTGATTCGCGAAAATCCGTTACAATCGTAAATATAACCTCCGCTAAATAAAAGCTCGAAATCGCTATACAATTACCGCTTTGTGAACAAGTCTCGTCTTCTGCTGGCTGATGCTTCACAACCTTGGCTCAAGGATGAAAAAAGCGTGCCAGTTGGTACTTAAGTGTCATTTTATTATGATTGTCTTCCCGATTGGATGCAGGTAGACTCGTTCATCATAATATACCCGCTCCGGTCGCTATCATTTTTACCGCATTTCAAATTCGCATAAACGCTTTACCATGACGGCACGGTTGGCGCAGTGGTTAAGCGATTGACTTCTGCGCTGAGTGTCGCGGGTTCGATCCCCGCACGGAACAAATATTTGTATGGTCTACAAGTAGTTGTTCCGGTCTGGCTGTTTGTGTATGTGAGTTTAATTTTTTGTAAATGCGACTGACCAGTTGGTGCCGTTGGTAGCGACCCTGCTTTCTAAGCCACTGGTCCCGGGTTCGATCCCCGGACAAGTAAAACATTTGTGTGCATGAACATGTCGGTTTGACCTGTGTCTGGGTGTGTATATGTATATAAGTATGTATATCAGTCATCAGGTTAGCGTAGTACAGGCTCTACCTAGTTCGGGACCTGAAGACCTTGTGTGGATGCTGTCTCATATTATTATTAAATGCACCCACAATTCAGTAGAAATTCCTAGTATGGGTTTTCGGCGTTTTTTGCTCAATATTATACAGTGGTACGAAACCCTTCGTGTGCTAGTCTGAATGGCAATTGGCCGCTTTTTTTTGCTATTTAGTTTGTATCTAACCTTACATTTCGTTTACTGAAACCATTTTACCCTAATCAAGTCTGAGATTACCTATTCTAATTATCCTCCTATCAAACCACATGTACCTACCTTAACGTATACTACCTTAATTAATAAATTGGCTTACAATACATAGAAGAAGAAGAGTTTTTAAAAGAAGTGTGAAAGAACACTATCTTTCCACTTCGTCATAGTTTCGTATATATTAATAAACTAGTGTTATTTATTTAAGATGTATGTATGTATGTTCGTATGTATGTTTATATTAATAATATTCTCATATTATTTGTTTTATTTTATTAAGTGAATGGTTTTTGATTTTATGTATTTTATTTTCTCTTTTACTCTTACACACGCTGTCTACATCTCTAAATCTACTATCCTATCGCAGGTATGCTGGAAGAGATTTCATTAGAAATAACCATCACCTTTGTACCTATTTTTCTGTTCTTTGCTGTTTATATATGTGTGTACATAAATCGTTAAATAAATAAATAATCTAAAACTAAATCTTACAAAAACCCATTATCTGAATTTCAAGAATAAAAACGCACAATTAATTCCAATATCTATTGAGTACAATAATGCAACTGTATCTGAGGTCACAAGTACAAAATTGCTAGGTATCTATAAAGATTCTAATATGTCATGGAAAAGACCTGTAAATAGATTATGTAGCAAATTAAATCAATTCTCTTATGCCCTACATGTATTGGGCATAAGAGAATTGATTTAATTTAAAAAAGTATAACCACACTACTGAGTGCTTATCATGCCTATGTGGGATCCACTCTATCTTATGGGATACTATATTGGGGATACTCAACTGGTACATAAATCGCGTTCAAGGCACAAACAAATTGTATTAGATTGGTATGTGGGATACACCAAACAGATTCATGTAAACCTCATTTCATATAGCTCAAGATATTAACCCTCCCTGCTCTATATATCTACGCGGCCTCAATTTTAGTTAAATCAAACATCAGTAGTTATGACACAAGAACAAGCAGTAGACTTAAAAGTAAATTACGCAATAAAATATCCTACACTGCAGTATATAGCAATAGTATTTTTTGTATGGGCATTAAAATATATAATAAATTACCCATAGACGTTAAGAACCTACATTCAATTGCTATTATTAAAAGGAAGCTAAAAGACTTCGTGATTAAAAAGGCATATTAATCTGTAAAAGAATTTCTTTTAGATAAATACTAATTATTCTTTAATATTAAAATGATTGTTATGCTTAATATAGTGTGATATAAATGTTATAAGAATAGTATGCGATAATATAAAATGTATGAATAATGTTATTGAATATAATATAATGTAAACAGCTGTATAACTATAATACCTATTGAGTATGTTTTTTTTTCTTTTCTTATATTAATAACCATTTAAATTGCAATGCCTGAACAAGCAACTAAGTACTAAGAACCTACCGATTGTTAACATCTTCAAAATTCTGTACACTTAGTTTGCAATAAAGAATTTGAATTGAAATAAATACACACAACAATACACGTTTATATGAGACATATACTATTTTTCGTACCACTTGCTCAAAAAAGTGACATTCTATGCCACAAAAAGCGAATAAAACAATAGTCATTTTTAATCTGTTAAAAACAGGGAAAGAAAATTGTACTGAATTTCATTCATCCTCTAGGGGGAGAATGTGATTTAAATTTGGAATACTTACCGAAATTTATACTGAACTACATCTGTGTTTACACCATTGAGTTTGTATATAAAGCATTATACATCTTTTTGAAAAAGGAATACGCATTTATTATGCAGATTATAGGATTAAATTACGAAAACCGACGAGGCCGTATGATCTTGATGCCTTTGCTTTTCCGCCCAAAAAATATTAGTCTAGGAATTTGCCGCGTTTTTGTTTTCTTCAAATACATAAACGTTAAGTTTATTTTAATTTATTTTTATAAATAAGTTAATGTTCTAAAAATACGTTTAATTGTCATTATTTTTAATAAATGCTTATCTCATATTATTATTGTGTTAATTTTTTCGCAAATGGTACGAAAAGTAGAGTATTTTCCTCGGTGATAAAGCTGTCTTAGTCTTGGGTGAACTTAAATCCCTCGCTACACTCAGGATTCGTCTTGAATCCCTCGCTTCGCTCGTGATTTAAGTTTTTAACAACCTCGCTACGCTCGGGAGTAAACATCGAGTCCTTCATTACGCTCGCGATTTAAATCGTCACCCGCGACAGAAGACACTGCTTTATCCCCTTGGTTAATAATCTACTATATATTCGAGTGTTGAATAGGATCCTACAAACGACGATTTACTCTGAAAATACCTGGACGGTCAAAAACAAAGTCGGTTAATATTATTTATTTTTCATTACGTCAATTATTTCCTGCATTTTCATGTCAAACCCAAGAGTTTGTATTATTTCAAAGTTTTTCTTACAATTTTAAAAAAAGCTAATAAAAGTATTTCTTCGCTGGTCTAGTGCTCGCTAACTAGCTGCTGAACATGAGGTCCAGAGTCCGATTTCCAGGCCAGGCAAAGTGGTATTGGGGTTTCCGGTCTGGATTTGTGCCCGGTTGATGGCAATAGGCACTATTACATGGGACTTGAAAATCTAGCAAAATGTGGGTGTACGAGGTGTACACCCACATTTTGCTAGATTCGAGGAGATCAGGCGCGTTATCTGTTTTCCAGTTTTCTTTACTGACTGTAGATGCACGTGCCTGAAGAAAAGGCTATAGGGGAACAAAATCATGACGATAAGTACTTATTCAGTCGTAGACTTGTTATTACCGTGCTAATTTAGTAATAATTATTTTTATAGACACTCAACGAAGTAATTGCCCGATAGAAACACAATATTCATACTGTAAAGGTACTTTGGTGTTGCCATTTTCTTTAAATACTTTCTGGTCTATAAATTGTAAAGGAATACCAATTGATACTAAATAACTTCATATAACGAGCTATATTAGATTTTGATCATACGATTTAATAAAAATGGTCCTTCGTTATTTATAAATCAAACGAATTGGAAAGCTGGTGGTGCTTCTGCTTAGTGACTTTCATCAGAGAATGATGGATCAATTTTGAAAATGACAGTGATAAATGATTCGGGAATATTTAAATTCAACATTTTAATTTTCGAGTTGTCTATGATTTTTGTACAGAATTCCATCATCTTCCTGGCCTTGTCCCATGTTACTTATAAGTCAGCGCAACACGTTTTTTTTTTTTAATGGGTTTGCTCTTGACTCTAGTCTATGTCAGTGGTGACAGAGACAGCGTCGACGATGGAGTGAGCTTACCGAGTTTTCTTCTTTATTATTCTCCCCTGTCAACCGTCACGTAATCATTCGCTCCCGTTCGCACCTTAGTCAATTTGCCGGCGTGTTAAAGCCATTTCATAAATCTGTTTTTGTCAAAAAATCACAGCTGTGATTTCAATATACGAGCAATTAAAGTTGGTAATCACTTTCACATTTCTACAGACATCGATAGAGACCCAAGAGAAAAACAAAGTTATGGTTATTCTGTTAAGTTTTATTTGATTAAAACTGTATAACACTAAAAACTTCTATACTGTTACTTACGTATGAATAGGCAGGGAAATTAATGGTTAAGCTAACTGATTGGCAACTTAAATTGCTCGTATATTGAAATCACAACTGAGTTTTTGACAAAAACAGTTTTATGAAATGGCTTTAACACTGCTCTTGCTCAGCAGCTTAGCGTTAGCGAGCACTAGACCAGCGAAGAAATAATTGTAATAGCCTTTTTGAAAATTGTAACAAAAACTGTGAAATAATACAAACTCTCGGGTTTGGCATGAAAATACAGGAAAAAAATTATCTAATGAAAAACAATCAATGTTAACCAACTTTTGTTTTTGACCGTACAGGTATTTTCAGAGTAAATTGTCATTCGTAGGATCCTATTCAAAACTCGAATATAAATAGTATATATCTCATATAAACGTGTATTGTTGTTGTGTGTTGTTATTTCAATTCAAATTCTTTATTGCGAACTAAGTGTTAAGAATTTTGAAGATGTTAACAACCGGTAGGTTCTTAGAGCTTAGTTGCCTGAACTCAAACTCAAAGCATTTATTTCAATTAAACCATTTACAGGCACTTTTTAATTGTCAAGTGGTCAGTCAGGCAGAAATAAGAAGCTAGTTGCCCATGCCAAAGCGTAGTAGGTACCTATGGAGAAGAACGGGCAAGAAACCCCATGGACACTCTTTTAAATTATATTGTTACATATATATTACTTACATCATTCATGTTGAATATAGGTGAGAACGATATAAATAAGACGTACACGTTGAGTGTCCAGAGTACAGCAAACAGAAATATAAACAAAACAATCCATAATTAAAATAAGCCGTGGCGGCTAAGAGATGACCAGTCCCAACTGACGGCCTGTTAAGGCATTGCAATTTAAATGGTTATAAATATAAGAAAAGAACAGGAAGTAGGATTATTTGTTTGTTTTCTTTTGTAAACTGTATAACTATACAGTCAATAACCTTATACTGCTCCACAGAGACTTGGACTCACTAGTAAAAAATATAAATATATTTGGAAGAGATATTATCCTTTTTTTATTGTGTCTGACAGTACGAACTTCATGTTTATTTTTAATTTTTATTTAATTGCTAAATACTTCAATAGATATTATTGATTTTCTTTCGTTTTGGTAGTACAATTTTATTAATCTCCCAAATACATTGCAAACAATAGTTTTGTATAATTTAGAAGCATTTTTTCAATTTCGTTAATGTGAGTAGTTTCCGTGGATCCGTTTATTATGTTACTAGCTTCTGCCTGCGACTTCGCCCGAGTAGATGTCGGATATCATCCCACGGGAATGTACTGCCGGGATAAAAGTATCCTATATTCTAACCCAAATCATGGCCCATCCGTTTTGGCGTAAAAAGGTAACATACAGACAGACAGACATAATTACTTTCGAATTCATAATATTAATATGGATTATGATGTATGTTGACTTGAAAGAGCATGGTAGTTCAGAGTATGTCATGCTCACTTGTCTTGAATGTCTCACTGATGGTGACGCGTGTGTTGGATCATTCGGTTCCCTACAAAATGATTGAGCAGGATTGTGCTAATCAACGCGTCATGTTCGTGAACGTCGTCGGTTGAAACTTGTCATCTCTTAACTGCCTAGGGGTGTTTTTAATGTTATATTTTTATTTGTTTATTCATTTTATTTTTTACACTGTTGTTACATATACTCGTAGAAGCAACGAGAATTATGTACCCAGGATTTTGTAAAATCTTGATCTCAAAGAGTGGCTCTTGTGTCTTGTGTATTGAGTGTGTGTTTCTTGCCCGTTCTTCTCCATAGAGATCTACGTTTTGAATGGGCAACTAGCTTCAACTTTCTGACAAACTGACCGACTTGTGACAATTCAAAAGTGCCTGTAAATGGTTTAATTGAAATAAATGCTTTATGTTTTAATACTAAGGTACATTAATAAAATTGGAGAAATGTTGTGTAAGGAAATAAAGTTATCATCCTGCCATTACCAAGGACTTTTTTTTTGTTGTGATTGCATGTGTTGTCGTTGCACCTACGAGTAAGTATTTATGTCATAGTTCGAATCTTAAGTTCAATTATGTAAGTTAGTTTATATATTTTGTTTTGGTTTTAATCAGGCTTATTGCGTTTCGTCTGTATAAAATGACAACATGCCAATATATGAGTACCTAATTGTATGTTGGTATTTGAGAAAAAGACCATACATAAATGAATATATATATATATGTATATAATAAACACATAGATGTCAAATGACATGAAAACAAAACACTATGTAGATAAAGGTAAAAACAAAACTACACATAATTAATTATATTGTCTCTGTGCAGTAGGTCAGGAAACCATAGGAGTTATTCAACATTGATTATGCATTAAAGCGTCAACACTACATTCACACGTCCATGTTATTAATTATTCAACGATATTCTAAAAGTATCTATTTTCTGACGCAAGTAACTTACAATAAATAAAAAAAACTAGCCAAAAATAACTCGAACTTTCTTTCCCATTAATTACTGTCCCCATTATTTCCCGTTCGAGATTCAAATTTCAAAAGAGATTTAGAAGTCTGTTGTAAGATAATATTGCTAAACTTACCCTCAATATTTTCTTCATCCGTATCCGCCATTGCAATATTCATAACTCAACCAAAACTATTAAAACTGGACTAAAACATTATATATAACACAACACAGAACTAATTTCACTATTAACTGACAAGGAAAACACTTTTCGAACTCACGATGTTCCGTATGAAAAAACGGGAAAGCGAGCGACCTCCCCTCACGACGGACCGGTGCGAACTGACGACGACGATATGAATGAATGAAAAACAAACAGTAGTGCGCGGGAAAACTGTAATTCTTCTCCTGTAATTTTGTACTTTGAACAGTTACTGTTTTTTGTAATGTTTTGTTAGTGTAGGAGCATCGTAACTGGCCGGTTTAGAAATAAAAGAAGTTTATTGTTTTTTCTTGCGGTATCTGATCTATTTAAATGTGTAACACGAGAGGACAAGGAAAGATATATAGTATGATGTGTGTGTATGATGTATATATATATACATAATATTGACTGTTTATACGAATTAAGTTTATACATTTCAAATTCTTTTTCAGATTTTGTGTAGATTATTCTGTTTTTGTTATTTCTGCAACAAAATTGTAAGCTCAAACAGTAAACAAAAAACAACAAACAAACAGTAAACAGTATGATATAAATCTTGTATCATACATTCTTATATGAAAAGTCTTGTCCGCTTTAGATTTAAGTTGTAAGTCTCCTAAGACTTACAAGCATTTTCCTGGACTTAAATACATTTTGTCGTTTTTAGAGCTACAAATAGATGAGAAATTATGTTTCTTGACCTAGAAAAAGTACTGTTGCTCAGTAAATTCTGGTACACCGTGAAAACTCACGTAAAAAACGGAATATTTTTTTTTATAAAAAACCTCAAGGAAAACTGCAGCTGCCCAGAAAACATTGTGTAAATAATAGATACTAAGATAATATTCCAAGAGCATCCCTTTTATGAATTTTAAAAAAATACGTCGTTAAATCGCATCGTTCGAACTTGCGGCTATTTTTAACGGAAAAAACGCGTGGGTACGGTTATCGCCGACGCGTTTTTTTTATTTGAGTAACACAGTTCATACGCGAACATTTTTAAGAATCCACAATTTTTCTATTTATGTTCTTGATAATTCTTATAATACTTTAAGGTAGCTGATATTGTCTATACAGGAAAAGTTATTAACCAGTGCGCATTTTTAATTATTTACTTTTTTTATAAGCAAGACAAAATCAAACTGGTTGCTAATATAATTTATTATTTCTAAGACATTGTTTTTGCATTCTGTGATTACTTTAACTCACATACTGACTTATGACTTGTTAAAAAAAAATTGAAAATTGAATAATTTTACAATGTTTGTAAATATGTGAGCACCATGTATCTATCTCATAATTAACTTATTTGTCATTGATATATTTTAAATTATTTTTACCTATTTTTGTATGGTAGTTTTATTATAGGTGCATCGTCTTCACATATAATAATTAATGTATACGAAATATTGTAACGCATTTTAAAAGAGTGGTGGAGTTTCTTGCCCATTCTTCTCTATTAGAATCAATTCTATTTTAATGTAAATGTTGACGTTCAAGTGTGCCTTTTGTGTGCCTACTTGAAATAAATGCTTTGACTTTGACAAGCAACCAAAAAGCCAAATCGGCCGAATTAAGTACTCCGTAATGGTAAAGGCTCCTCTTATGTTCTCCATGTTTCTCGTATCTATAGAGAATCAACCAAATGCTTGCAACACCCTATATCCCGTTAATTTTGGTAAGTTCCTTATGATTATCAACATTGCGGACATTGTTCGTGGGGTTTGTTTCGATAACACTAACTCTTTCTTGTTAAACAGTATGTTGTACAAATATAGTTATACTGCATCAAACTCTACATTTAATATCACTAGGATGGGTGTTGTTACCGGTGTTCCCTCAGATATTACGGAAGATGAAGCTATAACTTATTAGTCCGTGCCCACAGGTTGCGGACAAATACTCAAAGTTCGCCGTAACAGAAAAACTCAAAAAGACGGAGTTTATGAGTGGAAACATAGGTTTTGACATTTGATGGACTAGTAGGATAGGATTTACTGGATTTTCCAAATAGGATTTACTGCTACCAAATAGGATTTATTTTCATCATTTTAATCGTTTTGTTATGTACTTTTAATTAGGTTCATAGCTTAATTTAAGTGCCGGCTACAATATAATTCAATATATAGTTTTTTTTTTATTTGGAATTAAATGTACATTTTGGATATATATAAAAAAATTCAAATATCTCAAAAACTATTGAATTTTGACCATACATATGGGGGTTCACTATGTTACATTTTGGCCCCCCTATCAGCTTCTGACAGATATATGACGAATTACAAGTAACCCTGTGTACTTGACGATTTAATGCCGCAAGTGTTGAAGATTTCGACATGTTGCAAACCTATGCAGGTCTAAACCTCGCTGCAGTTAATGCGGCCACGATCACCCAGGTGATGGTTGCAACATTTGTGAGGCCGAGGCCTTCTGTGTGCTTTGTTCGGGTAATCACTTTGCTAATAACAGGTCATATATGGCAGGCAGAGGGCAATTAAGTCCGTCATGACTCAGAAAACCATTCCCTATGCTGAGGGTTGCAAGACTAGCCCATCAGCTTCCCGCAATTATGCCAATATCGCCATAACTCCAATTTCTTAGTCCTATCGCATAACTGTGACTCAGATCATTAGATTAAATGCGCGTCTAAAAATCAAGTGCGTTTAAAAATCATTAGATTAATCGTTTTTTAGTGTGATTAATTTTAGTTTAATAAAAATGAAGTAGGTAAAAGAGTACCTACTTGAGTCGACCAATATGCGTTAGATGGGATTATAGGCAGATGGGGGATTTATCTAATACAAGTACAACACTAATGTCGTGACACAAAAGGTGTAGTAAACCTAGCGGTGTGACGACGAGGACAAAAAATATACTCGCATCCACTGTAGTTTAAAAGTTTTTGAAATATTTCCATAATTGACTGACATAAATTACATAAGTATTATTAAACTGACTGGCCGGTTGGCGCAGTTGGTAGCGATCCTGCCTTCTGAGCCGCTGGTCCCGGGTTCGATCCCCGGACAAGTCAAACATTTGTGTGCATGAACATGTCTGTTTGACCTGTGTCTGGGTGTGTTTGACGAGTATATTTATATAAGTATGTATATCAGTCATCAGGTTACCGTAGTACAGGCTCTGCCTAGTTCGGGACCTGAAGACCTTGTGTGGATGTTGTGTCAATAAAAAAAAAAAAAGAACGACCATTCAGTTTACAGCTACACTTGTCACTAAACCTCTACAAATTCCTTAACAACGTGAAAACATGTTTGCGTCCTACGAGGCGGAACAAAACATCAAAGGATGCACACATGCTGTGAACAGTTACGTACGTATAAAATTAGCCATAGCGTGGCTAGTGACAGCAGTTCCATTCAGATCCAGCCTGTCCCCAACTTGCTGCCCCCCCCCCCCAGCGACGCCCTAAGCCGAGGTTCGTACCCCACAGGGGGTGCCCTTAGGTGATGGTCGCTTAGTTTATAATTAATATTATGCCCCTGGCCTGCCTTCGAGCTAACTCAAAGCCTCCAGCTTTGAGTTAGCTCGAAGGCACCACAGGATTGACCGGTTAAGCAGTCACGGCCTCTCAAGGCCAACTAAAAAAAAAAAGCTAGTGACAGCCCTGACTTGATTGCAAACTGTGGTGGAGAATGTACTTTTCGTAACATTTTTTGTTGCAACAAACAACAATATTTAATCAATGGACGGGATTGATGAGTCAGCATTGAAAGATCTGATGAAATTTGTGAGAACGGAAGGAAGAAACAAAATTAAACGAGCGGTTATTGTTACTACGTTTTTACTTATCTTTACTTATTATTGTGAGCAGTGGTGGCCAAGTGATACCGACCGTGACTTACGAGTGGAAGGTTCGGACCCCGACAAACATTTTACTGTGTGTAAATTATTTCATCACCACTGCTCTCTAAACTATAAAGGGAAATATCGTGAGGAAACGGGCATGTCCTAGAACCTAAGACATGTCACATCTACCAACCCGTACGGGGCCTCGTGGTAAATTATGGCTCTGTCCCTCTCACTGAGAGCAGGCCTGTGTTCCAGCAGTGGCAAAATTATAGGCTGATTAAGCTTTATTATTTTAAATTAAAGTCGCTTTTCGTGTCAAGTCTTTGTTTAGTTTTTGTGGAAAGTCAGATCACCTAAAGTAAGTAATTTATACTTCTTGACGGACGCAAAGGCTGACTAATGAGTGCCTCATAAACGTCATCAATGGTAATTACGTAAAAAAGGATCTTAAATACGACGAATACTTTCAGCAGACATGATTAAAACTAGATGCGTAATCAGTAACCGCAGTCTATTTATCGTGAACAAATAACGCTACTGCTGACACCTAAAAACCCTTTAGACAAGAACCACACATTTATTCATGACATGCTGCAAACAGAAACTTGCTAAGTACTGAATAAAAATTATACCCAAGACCGAAAACACGACCTGTTGCTTCATCCAAAGCTCTGGCAAAACGCCAATGAATGAATAAAGAAGAATAATAGAAACGATAACACACGCGACTTCGAACAGCAATTAATTTGTTTAGAATAGTTGTTTGAATTGTTTGTAAACTTGACAAGGATGTTTGTTAAGCCGACTCTAATCTTGTTTTTGACCGGATCTCTGAGACGCGTGCCGCGTCCAAATAAACTGGGAAAATGTAAGTAGAAATGTACAATCACATTTTCTATTAAAATTCACAAATTCGACGCACTTAAAAAACATTTTACAATGCAGCCAAAACCCCGTATTAAAAAACAATAAAAAGCTATGGGTAGCTTGGTAAGCTTGTCGTACAGGGTAGACTGGAGGGCACTAAACCACGCGGACGCTCATCCATGAGATGGACTGACCAAATTAAAACCGTAGTGGGCGATCTCTTGTATGACTGCACTAAAAAATCAGAATAAATGGCAAGAAATCATGAGACGAATCACATCAGCCCCTAGACAAGAAACTACATGAGGACCATGACCGCTATGACAAGAGTGCTACGAAGAACAAGAAGAACCTGAATACCAGTTTCGTGAAACCCAAATAAACCTTTAAAAAATGTTTCAGGGTTATGAGATTTTTGACTATTCTCTTGGGAAGCTGGCACAGCAGTGGTAATGAAGGCCATAAGGGCAGGTCGATGTCGTCTACAAGACAAGCAATTGGGGTTACTGCTTAGCATCGTGATTCATCTATTAATTCGTGCACTTACACAAGATCAGCCGACGCGGCGACGTTTCGAAATCGAGATAGGTACTTACGATTCACGAAATTTTCTGACGAAAAACCAAGAACATCTATTCGTAGCCCACACTGAAAATACACATTTTGCTTTCATAAATCATGATAATTATTCACATTCATAGTGCCTAAAATACACGGCGAATATTATCCGCTTATTCTTCGTGTTCAACTGTTTCAAAAATTAAAAGTTATTGTTTTCTTTGCGAATTGTGTGATACCATAATCCTGTTAAAAAAAATTACCAAGGTATTTTTTATTTTTGTCCTGATCACATAATCTTGTCACTACTTCCTTGTCTTCAAAATTACTACTCTTTGAAGTCCATAAGGTGACTACTTACCTATTCATTAATTTTATTTCCATCAGTAAAATATTCGCTTGTTTTCAAGAGTTCTAAATCACCAAGAAAATCCTGATCAGAATACACAATTGCTTGTAATCTGTACCGGTAGATCAACGATCCGTAATGATAAAGGAATCGGGCATTATCCAAAGGAAGATATAGACATACATATATAACAAAGCATGGAGACGCCTCGGCAGCCGCTGCTAGAAGCGACATTGTGAACACTTTCAATACAAGCCAAGCGTGTTGCCGTTTACTCGCAGTACGACACAAATGACGAATATAAACCAACGGCTATTAAGGCGGTCCGTGGTTGAAATTATGCTCTGAAGGCACTTTCGGCACCATGAAATTTATAAATACTGCCGTCTCCTCTAGATGCTGCTGGCGATTCCGTTCTCTGTGATATACGCAAAGATAGGCAGTGCAAAGCTCGTGTGGACTAGATCTTTCACTATACGATCTATTTCTGTACCTATTCATACAACAGACGATAGCCATCTGTCTCCAAGCTATCAAAATCGATCAAGTCGCAACAGTTATATTATAATAATAACCACAGGCGAGCGGATAGCCGATAAATTACTAATAAGTACGATAAACAGCTGTGACCTTGAGGAAATTTTCCGAATTCCTAGTAATGCGTCTTAATACTGGAGTTAGGAAGATTTGTGATTATATTGAGTGATGTATAGGCATGAATTACATACCTAATTTCGCGTGGCAAAATTAAAAATAACAGCGGCACGGGTCGATCGAAGGTTAAACTATGCTTGCCGCGGTCGGTTCGTAGATGGGTGACCGTCCATTACATTATCTAGAGCTCCCAGTGCCTCGGAAAGCACATTAAGCCGTTGGTCACGGCTGTCATTCGTAGATCTTTGACAGTTGTTACAAGTGGTCAGAAGCCCAAAAGTCGGACAACCAGTCTTACCAAGGGGCACCTTGTTACTCAGTAACCGGGTTGTGGAGGTCCGATAGGCAGTCGCTCCATGTAAAATAGTGGTATTCAGCTGTATCCGGTTAGACTGGAAGCTGACCCCGACATAGGATAAAGCTGGGCAGATTGATTTGATCTAATTTAAACCTATCTTCTTTCGGGCGGAAGGCAGAACTATGCGGAAAATAATCATGATACATTTTCATACGGGTGTCAACATATTGGCGACGAGGTTGCTGTTATTGCGAGTATTTCAACTGGCGATCTCACCATGTGATAAGATTATAATATTATGTAAAAGCTCGATTCTATGTAAATGAGAAAAAGCTCATACTTCAAAACTATAACTTTAGCTTGCGTGTGGAAATTCGGAAAAATAATTTCGAAAGTGCACGTGCACTTTCTTTGACATTATTATATAATTTTATTCACCTCGTGTTTCTCAACATTAAGTTAAAAATAACATCAGGGCAGGGTTAAAAATTACACCCGCATGCTGTCTGCGAAATTAACTCCTCTGTCTTGCATCCGCCATATTGATTTAAATATTTTATTTTCCGGGAAATTTCAATCTTTGTTATGGCTTTTCATTACGCTAGACCATTTTGATGGTCATTCATTAGAATTATATTGTAAAGCTAGGGAAATGAGTTCTTAGCCAAATTGACTACCAATGTAAATTGTCTGTACTTCTATTCAAATGACGGCTATAACATGGCAAATTGATGTAGGGTGTCAATTTGCTTAATAATTAGTTTTCCTGATTGTACATATCCGAAAATTATAATGATTATAATAATCAACGAGTTCATTAATTTATGCTATTAAAAAAAGAGCAATCGGGACTTGAGATAATACAATAAATGGTCACCACTGCTTATAGATTTCTGCAATACCACCACCATTATAGATGCATAACCATCCTCAAGACAAAACTTAAATGTCCCTGTAATATAATACACCGGTTCCCGTGTGGTTCCAACCGGACAACTGCAACGCCGATTGACGACAACACAAAAATAGCTTTGATAACAGAACGTCTCTAGACGCACTCCTACACAACGCAGCATCAACTACTTCTAAAAACTATCCAAGGTCTGAAATTTAGGCAAGTCTTTGCAAAAACTTTGTTCTTTCGAACGAACTAAAATTAAGAAGACTTCACAATTAATTGATTGATCTTAATTGGTTGATCGACAGAGTTCACGAAGACGATTTGGAACAGACATCACTGCGGGCAGCGTTAACTTTTGTCTAGTCTTAGTCTGGTCTGAATAGACGTTTATCGCCGATGAACAGCTGTTTCAGACAAATTGAAGTTCAAAGTTCATTGTACATAAAATATTTTATAAGAAAATTTAATGTTACTGACAAATGCTTGCACTGACTGGACAGGTCCACTCAATATGTGTGGTTCTTTCCTCAAAAGACCATTTCAGACACCGATCTACATAGCCGTACATACACCAAGATTTAGTCTGGACTTTAAAAGAGACTGTGACCTCTGAGTTTGTTTCGGTCTTTCTTCTCAGAGTAGTCACATAGGAAACGCCGACCTCATCTAGTTTTTAAAATACGATTGACGTGTAAAAGTGTTTGTACAATCCTACTTACAGAAATAAAATCATTTATCATTTATAATCAAAATCTTTCCTAGTGTTCCTCGTTGGTCGCGAAAGATGGAATGAGTGGATCCTTTGCCAAGGAGTGGGAAAGCAAAGTCTAGTAAAAAAATAAGACTTCCTGTTATCCCCTCGAAATAAATCAAAAATATATTTGTGATAGTATCACGCCACGTCAATACTGCAATATGTGGGATTTCAACTCACGAACAGTCTCACAGTCATGTCCTGCACCCCAATTGCGTAACACACTATCTATCACAAACTGAATCATTTTGAGGCCTATTGCTAATGCATTGCTTCATAAGTGTGTGTGCTGTGCTCTTCTGTAAGTGACGTATTCACAATACCTAAAACTGTATGTGATTTTTGTATGTGTATGTTTTAGTGAGTAAGTCGTTGAGGTGCTTTACCAAAAAATTTATATCAGACAAATACCTAGAATAAGGCAGGGCACATAAAATAAATTTTCAGTTATTGGTGTCATTGAGATGTAACATCATGAAATAACAGTTGAACTGGGGTGGGTTTATTTTTGTCAATCTAATATTATTAATTAATTGGCTAATACTGGCACCACGTAAACCATTATTAATTACATAATGATGCGAACACTGATTAAATAATTATACTACCAAAATATATTAACATTTCACAAATCCTTTGTGGGAGACCGGTATCTGCACTAGCAAAAACCTCTTACACAGATTACCCCCCCCCCCCCCCGCCCCCAAACAGTGTTGGAGTAATCTTAAATTATTGAAACCTATGCTAGGAGAAAATCAAGGGTTTTTTTTTTTTTGGGTACTAGTGAAGTATGTTAAGGTGTGGTGTGATTTGGTGCGGTGCAGTGTGGTGTGGTATGGTGTGGTGTAAATGTGGTGTAGCTTGATGTACTGTGGTGTGATAGGTAGGCTGACAGCACATTTATCTTAAAGCTATTAAAAGGCTTTCAGTGCTATCGTAATCAAGGTCCAATAGATACGTGGTGAGTAGTTGCTTGCACTTAGCTTTAGTGAGAGGGTATATTTTTAAAGTAGAGTTTATTTTATTGTATACATAACTGCCAAGGAAACAAAAGTTGCGGCGCGAAAGACTACTTTTACACAGTTGAGTAGTACATATATATTTGTCTTAATGCGTAATAAATAAATAAGTTTGCAAAATTTGTCTGCTCAACAACGCAAATACGCAATGAATGTTGTTGAATTGTCAAAACGAAACCCATTCCTACTGTTAGTGTGTTAAGCAATTACAATGTATTGCTAAGCTCACAACAAGTAAACTAACTAAAACTACTTAGTACAAAGTAGAGTGTGCAGTATCCATCAAGATTGTTGCAGCAATTTATCTAAATCTTTTCTCTCAACTCAATTAGTTGTTCGCTCACTCGGTTAGCTAACGAAGCGCAATAAGTATTGTATGGTACTGGAGTGAGCAAGTATGTATGTGGATCTGTAGCCCACGGTCGCACGGACGTAAAAATATAGTGGCGGGACTTTATCGCACAATGCATTTTTAACGCCCTGCTTGGCGCCGAGAGTTGATAATCCAACAGTATGTTTTGTCAACGCGCTGGGATTCACTCTGTAAAGCTTTGTCTAGATAAACGTTCTTTTGTCCGCACCGTTCCTCTATTCGATATCCGCGTCGCGGTCCAAGAATGCTAGTTTGCACGTGAAGGATCGGGGCGTACCTCGATACGTTACGAGGCGCCGTAACACCGCCGCGCCGGCACCGTATCGTTCCGAACGACACGTCCAAACTAGCGTTCTTGGACCGCGACGCGGATACGGAAATAAGGAACTGTACGGACAAAAGAACATAATTATATTTTTTTTTTTGTGGTTGTAAATCATCAAATAACTTCTCCCGCTCTGGGCACAGCAGGAGGGCGTGTCAGACTCTTACTGACTAAAACCCACCCGTGTTCCTTCAGTTGCCTGTGCCAGGGGCCACGGTATCCCTCTTGGACTTTTCCGCAACCCTAGCAGGCATCGGTCCTAGCAAACCCCGTCATTGGTGTTGACATCTCTTTGAGGCGCGCGTGGAACACAACGCGCCGTCAACCCGGGCCTGGTCCTTAGCGAACGGCGAGCTGCCCATTGCTCGCCGTTCGCAAGCCCGCGCCTACGGTGGCCGGGAATCGGCCTGCGATTCCCGACGCCCAGGGCGTCTCCTGCGGCGGCTAGGGGCATGAGGGCGCAAATTTTGCCTCTCCCTCACGCGTTCCGCCTCCTCCTTCGCGAACATTACTGCTTCGCAGAAGGAGGTGACGGCTTCCCAAGCCCTCTCGCTCCGTACCATGGCCTGGACCAAGGCCGGACGCGAGAGATCGCCACCGCCAATAGCCTCCACGAGGACACGGCGGTGCTCCGCCCAAGCCGGGCAGACCTCCACCGTATGCTCCACCGTGTCCTCCGGGCGATCCACACAATGGTGACACCCGGGCGTTTCCTCCCGCCTTATCCGGAACAGGAACCTCCCGAACCAAAAAGAACATATCTGGACGAAGCTTTAGATTCACAACGCCCGCCTCAACAGCGTGAGTTAAACATCTAGTTCGCGATTAAATCCCGCCACGATATTTTTACGTCCGTGCGGACGTGGGCTTAGTCTGAAATAGGGTTAACTTTTATACGCAGCAGTTAAGGCTGACGCACATTTGGGCGGGCCCCACCGCAACGCAAAAATCATTCAGAATCACTTTCGTAGTAATTATGTTTTATGAACCATCGCACGCTACAAGCGGCCCGCGCTGGGCTTTTTTTACCCGACTGCCGGCCGTAGTCGAAGGAGTGGCCGTGTGACTTAGGTTAGACGAGAACGGAAACCAATGTTATTTTGTTATTACTTAAGTCTTGTTTTATGCCTGTTTAGTTGGCGTTTTTGTCGTACTAGGGTTTTAGTTTTAACTTTCTTTATATTATCAGAGTGTGATGCGCTGCGGCCCGATGCGGTTGTAATGTGCGCTAGCTTTTTGCAAATTCATAAGACACTTTGAGTGAAATGCTCTTTTAATTTTGTCAGAATCTAGAGCAGTGCTATCTTGCAATCTTTCTGCAGAATCTTGTTCAAGACATTTGTCGCCTAGTAAATACAAGACTATATACATATAACTATTGTTGTATGGAAAAACTAAAGAACATCAACCTTGAACTCGTTTGAACTAAACGTATAACTTTAAAAGCATTGTAGGAGAATTCATAAAGTAACTTTCGTAAATAAATACCTACGTACGGCATTGGAAACTTTAAATATACATTTACAGTGAATAATGAGGTTTCAGGATTGTTTGCAAATAGGTGTTATTCGTGGGCGTTTCACTATTAATTAAGTTTTCAATAACGAGTAATAAATCATTGAATGAAAATTTTCTCTAGTCAAATCCATTTCCACGCACGGCAGATACTTTTTAAATTGCCGCCAATTTATAAAAACAAATGACTTAAGAATTCATTCCACGTCTACAGATTCCCAAAGAGTTCCAAATTCGAAATTTAAACAAAATTTTCATCGCCTGCTTTTCTTACTGGCCTATTCTAAAAACCTTCAGTGTGACCCCCGCATGTCTTCCACCTCTTTACCACTAAAAACATGTAATTGTTTTCTTACGTTTTCAGATATTTATTGACAAGGTACCGTCATGATCGTAATAATCTTAAACAGTTCCCATAGATTAGAGTATCGCGCCTACGGAGATAATACATGTTTCTGATGGCTCTTTTCGGCAGAATAAAATAGACTATACGTCTGCAGCCCGCCCCCAAAGTAAAGTACCGTAAGACATGATACTCTGAAAGTAACTAAAATAGACTAGCCTCACGGTATCTACATCAATAAATTGAAGGATTTTTCTGACAGCATAAGCTGCTGAACTTAGCCGTCTCGCCAGATATTTTAAATGAGGAACCCATTGCAGCCTTGAGTCGAGCGTGATCCCCAGAAAAACAGTTTAATCGACGAGTTCTAGTACTTTTGACATTTGGTAAAGAAAATCTTATGCACGTAGTTTTTTTTTCCATTTAATACTAAATTATTAGTAGTGAACCAATTTTGGACCTGCAGTAGGGCGTTATTAACGTCGTCAAAATTTGTAGCACCTTTTTCTACCATAAAAAAATATGGAGTAATCGTTAGCAAATAGCACTATTTGTGGTTGATTTTTTAAATTTTAAATTTTATATATATATATATTTTTTTTTGTTTATTTATAGTTAATTTTAAATAATTAAACACAAAGCACGCAATTAGTCCGCAGTAGTCGCAGTAGTCTGTCTTAGGATGCCATGGCCAGAGATTTGATCAACGCGCTATTAACAGTTACGTTACAATCGAGTTGATGTAATGTTCCTTCAGCTTACGCTTTAAGTTTCTACTATTCATTGAGTCTCTAATGTCTACAAGTATTTGGTTTAGTAAATTGGGTTATACCGCTTCTTTCATAATTGAAAGAAGCGGTACGCCTGCCATAAAAGTTACATTTGCGTGGCACTTGAAGTGATTTTAATTTGGCCTGTTTTGTATTCACGTCATATTTAACTGGAATTTGAATATCATTGTTATCAAAAATGTTCAATGCGGAACAGATACTCAGCGCGCGCTAGAACAGGTATATACTTTGCAATGTTTAAATAACCCTGTGTAATTGTCTTGGTATTTATTTTTTACATACTTAGGTACTACAAGTTTCAGCAAACGTGTGTGCAAATGATGTATTTTATCTAGGTAAGTTCTAAAAGTGCGTCCATAATTGGTGAGTCCATAGGAGATTATCGACTCAGCAAGAGCTATGTAAATTTGAAGGAGGGTTCTGTACGGTATATTGCGCTTTATAATGGAAAATTTGGTAAGTATCGCACGTAACCTGCCGCAAACAGATTCCACCTGGTGACTCTAGTTGAATCTGTTATCAATTATTAATCCCAGGTAGGTATAATATGGAACTTGCTCTATAGGCGAGCAGTGGCAGTCTGGTACGTTTTTATGCAGACTACTACAGCTATGATTTGAAAGGAGTAAAAATAAGTAAAATAATAAATGGAGTAGATCATTAATATACGCTAAAAAGGGGAAAGGACTCAATATCGAGCCTTGTGGTACACCCATGTTTACTTTTATACCGAGGCAATTGACAAGATGTATTTTTAACTTGCGGTTGCCTATCATTTAAATAAGATTTTACTAGACTGAGCACTAGTATACCAAGTCCATAATGCTCAAGTTTCAGAAGCAAGGTTTTGTGATCGACGCAATCAAATGCCTTGGAGAGGTAACCAACAATTCCTATGGTGTCTTGGGCCTCTTCCCACGCCGTAAATATGTGTTTTAATAAGGTGACACCAGCGTCAGTCGTAGAACGTCTCTTGGTGAAACCATACTGTTGATAGTGTAATATTTTTTTGGTGTTCAAATTATTGAGCATTGAGCATTTGATTAAGCATTACCTTTTCAAATACCTTGCTGAAAACTGGCAACACGGATACGGGTCTACAATTATTGGTGTTATTACTGTCCCCGGATTTGAAAAGTGGTATTTATTACCTTACTGTATTTCATTAAATCCGGGAAGACTCTTTGATCCACACACAAATTAAATATAAAGGCTAAGTAAAGCGCTATAGTCTCAATTATGGATGTACAGACTTTATTGATTTTGTTATTTATGTACACACAGTAAAACAGATACAGATACGACATATTAGTATCGAGTACAAAGGTCCTTTAATGGACGTTCCACAAAGATCTTCGGTCAATTTGATCTTGATTTGCTTAAAAGCTTTTATTACTGTTATGGGGTTAATATGTTTAAAATTAAATTCAATCGGGCAGGCTGGAACGTTAGCCCTTACTAAATCAAAAGCAAGCGAGGGCCGGGAATTTAAGGTTTCAGTAGATTTAATTGGGATACTGGTAAAGACATTCACAAATTCTTGAGCAACTTGTTTGTAATAATCGCCAATGAAACCACATGACGTCTCCAGTGCGTACTTTTGGTTCCTGTTCGTTTCAATAATGATAACTTTCCAAACAGTCTTTATTTTATTGTCTCCTGATTTCACCTTGTTGCTAATGTATAAGGCTTTAGCTGCCTTACATGTGTACTTAAAAGTTCTAGAGTAAGTAGCAACATACTTATTAAAAGTTTCCGTGTTAATATAAGGCTTAAGGCCATACGGCTCCAAAAGTCTTTCCCTACTTTTCCTAAGTCCTTTAGTTGCCAGTCACTAAATAAAAACTTAAGGCTCATTGGTAGATATATCTATTATATCGAAATATTACATACCTATGCTTTCACTACCTCGTTGGTCTAGCGCTTGTAGTGTGCTACTGATGAGCTAGCAGGACCTCGAGGTTCGATACCCAGGTCCGGCAAAGGGTTATTGGGTTTTTCATCTGGAATTTCTCAGTAGTAGCCCAGTCTGGATTAGTGCCAGGTCGATAGCGATAGGCTCGCCCCCTATTACATGGGACTCCAAATATCCACATCCACCTCCATCTCTGCCTAGCCCTTCTGGTAATACAGGAGTGATAATTTGTACATACCTACCCACAATTTGCAAACATCCATTGGTACTCAATTTTTTTTGAAAATATAATGTTATTTGTCAAAAAACTTTTCAATTGCCAGAGGAGGAAAAACTTGGTTTCAATCGTATTAGGAAAAGTTTTGCGCGCTCACAGAATCTAATTTTGACAGAACTAAAGTGGGGCTGAACTCTTATGAAAAACGTAGAATGTGTAATATTCGTATGTAAGATATTAAGGTCCCCAAGTATATCTACTGTAGAAAATGTTGTTCCCCAAGATTGGCAAACCTAAAGGGATAGTAATAATTTTTGTTTTGCCATATTTCGCACAGTTATCTTTTAAGACCCATTTTTACATGGATCCTGAACGTGGGGGAACTTATTGCCATCATCCGGGCACAGAAATTCCTGATGGTAAAACACAATATTACTTTGCCCGACCTGAGAATCGAACCCAGGACCTCATGCTCAGCAGGAGCGCTTGCAACCTCTATACCAACGAGGCAGTCTAACAAATAAAGTAGAATAGGCTAGTTGACAACATATGAATATTTTAGCGAACAGAAATATTAGTCCGAATTAGTAATTTAATTTTGATTGTCAAAACAGGGCATTCTGTCATGGCGGCTTGAGTGACTTCAATACTTTCATTCTGTCACATCTGCGAGTTTTTTTAACAGTGTTGCTCGCACACAAACTTTATTTATTGCTTCTGTTGGAATATTATAACATTCGGTAGACTTAACTAACAACGTTTTTAAATATTCAAAGCAGACAAATTATTATTATTTGTCTGACAGCTGTAGGTAGAAGAGTTCCATTTTGAAATTGTATATGTGCTTACACTTCTGTCCGCTACTTCGTTTGCGTGGAATTCGTAAGACACCACAATATACTATAATAACAGTCTCATTTTTATTAAATTTTCCTGTATACTACGTTTTTAGTTTAGGTCTCAGCAGCCAAAATATGAAGAGAGTCATGACTGAGCAAGTGACGCGACGTATAGTTCAGCTCGTCCTGAGGTTGACACCCGTAGCTTGCAGTAGTAATTTCCCATTGCTTGCGAAGTTTATCGTTTTTAGTGAATTAATGAACGCCTGCGCTCCTGTATAAACTACCTAATGGCATAACACTGATACACTGACTGATGTTTTCTTACAGATTATTCCTGACGCACAGAGGGGCAATTCCCGTATTTTTAAGAACATTCACATTCTAATCTCAGGCTCAATCTGTCAAAAATTATATGGCGTTTGCCTACATTTTTGACATTTGATTGTCGCTGAAATGAGATTGCGACTCGATTTTCAACGTTTTTAATTACGAGAATTGGCCTTCTGGTGCCACTAAAATAACATAAACAGTAGATTGTTAACACACGGGATTTCTCTTTATCAGTCACCTAATCATAGATATTTTTTTTATTATAACCAAAGATGATAGAAGAGGCCTAACGTTTTTCTTTTCTGTGTACCTACGTTTTACGAACTATCATATTAGAATAGTATAACAAAATATAAAAAAATAGAAGCACAAAACATATCAATTGTTGGGAATTGAACATAGATTTGCAAAGCAGTCGTCGAACCGCTGACCTATTTGCTTTGTTGAAAGTTGACTATAATAGCCGTTCTTATACTATGCCATGATTGACTGCTTAGCTCCATAAAGGCATAGCGTGATCATGATCATTTAAAAGGCTAAATCTGTAACTATCTGCAATATTTTGGCCCGTATTTTTACAATTTGCGGTAAACTATAGAAGAATACGAACAAATTGCAATATTGCTCACCCCCCATAGCAATTAACGTGATAATTTATAGCCTACAGACTGACCAGACCTATAGGGAATACTATGCAAAATTTGAATTCTAAAAAACTATATTTTCGGCATTAGAATCGTTCCCACACCCCGCAAAAAAATACAAAAAAATATATTCTATGTACAGTTTAGACTTTGCTACTATTTATGAACACTGCCTCATTGTGAAGAGGATCACACTACCAATCAGTGTTGTTCCTTTCAACACCATTCCTTTCGTACGTCTTGGTATGGCAAAATAAACTTTATGTCCGACTTTAAAGTTGGTTTCTGTTTACATTTGAAACTTTCGTCTGAAAGTCGTGACGAAATCGCACTCTGATTCGCGTTCAATATCACGTGAGCAATGGGTTTATTTTTAAGCATTTATTTCTCAAAAATATTAGTGAATCTAAAATCATTTATAACAGTGAGTTGATTTTTCATATTTTTAGCTGACAACCATTCTACAATGCAAAATTAATAAGTTATTTTTCTTATTACCAATAAGAAAAATAATAGAATTATGAAATGAGTTAGCGAGAACTCATCCGATGGTGAAACACTCAATGGAAGAGCGAAATCATCACTTAGGTCCAGATTTCATTCTCTGTAATTTAGGACTTATGACAGTTTGTTTACTAGTAATATTTAATATAATCGATTGGCAAGCGGTTGGCACTATAAATTATAGTAATGACGTATTATTTACGCACGCTTCTAGGTACGCTATAGGCACCTATGCATACTTTAGTGTGAATGGACAATTTAAACCTAATGAGTAAGTTTATAGTTCACAGCTGTTTGTTTGCATTGTTATTGCTTCATGCAAAGTAGGTATATTTATCCACGTATGAAATTAATTTGTCAACTAGACTGAGTTGATGGCGATAAATGTTGTGGAAGGTTTGGCTATCTCAGCGTGGTGGTGTTTACATTTCAAATTACGGTACTCTCTACTTAATAGTAAAAAAAAAAAGTGATAATTACCTAATTACACCCACATTTCGCCAGTTATGTTCTATAGAGGGCGAACCTATTGCCATTTATCGGCCTCAAATCTGGACCCTGGGCTGCTACAAAAAAATCCTGATGGAAAAACCTGATTGCTCTGCCCAACCCGGGAATTGAACCCGGGACCTCATGATAGATCATCGAGAGAGTCATCGAAAGACTGACATTACATTGAGACAAGAAAACATTTGGGGGTATAAAGATTTTTATAATAAGTTTTTCCTAACCAAGTAAAAAATTGTGAGCCGTCACGGGACGCCTGGCAGGTGTGAAACATCGAAATTATTATGTACAAGTAATAAGCATAAAAGAACAGATTACGACAGGAACTAAATGGCATAACGTAAAAAGAAAATGATGATAGTTTATTTATTAAACATTTATTTTCATTAAATACAAATATTCTAAATTCAAAAATATTCATAAATATTTTAAATTGTGACAACTAATTTTACTATCAATTCTCAATTTAAAACTATCTTATAGCGTGGCAACGCGTCGCCACGGCATGCGTCGCCATGCCAGCAATCGGTTTTACTTGCGGCTATAGATGTTTCACATCAAAAAACACTATGTACCATTTCGCAGGTACAAATAACATCGCAAACTACTAACTATACAGGACAAAAAGATTATTTCATAACAGCAAATGTGTTTATTATATTTTTTACTGCTCCCCCTAAGGCAGCCCACAATGAAATTAGTTAGATTAAATCGCTCAGAAAGGTGAGCCTCCTGTACTTAATGATATCATTCCTACACTTTATGTAACTCTTGACTCGATATGGAAGTGTTTATAGTTTGTTAGGCGCTATAATAGTTACTCATTAAATTATACTTACAAATTTTTGATGGACTGGACAGGAAACTACGTATTTAGTATTACTCAGGCCGACAGTTATTATTTTAACCTAACCTAACCCAAATGATTCACCAACAATACAGGGGATCTGGCTTCTAACCTAACCTTTCCGAGTTGGTTTGCTCTGAATCGGGGTGTTAACCATAATGATAGTATCAATACATATTTTAAGCGATAGACCTAACGATTTTCAATTAAATAAACGGTATATCCAATAACGTTCTACGAAATAAGTTTTAGAGAAAAAAAAAAGAAAAGAAAGAAATGTTATACGTAAAGAAATTATATCAACAGTTGGTATATCTCACTTTTATTACATCTTGTAAACGGTATTAAAATAAAAATATACCAAATAACTTTGTATGATATGAGACGCACCCGGTCCCGCGTCAGTAAAAGACATACATATATTATTAGGTAGGGGAAAACTTTCGTATTTTATAAACAAACTAGCTTCTACTCGCGTCTTCGCCCGTGTGCATGTCGTAAATTAATCCCACAGGAACGTGCTACTAACAGGGACAAAATTTGATCTACATTAAATGCACAGCGTATCTAACGTGTTTAATTGGATACGGAATAATACTGTGTTGTTTAAACTTCTTAAATAACCCATTATATTTTTGTAACATGTAAAAGATAAAAATGGTTACTGTGGGTTATCCTTTGGAGATAGACGTATACCAACGCGGACTTTATTGTAGATCTTTTTAAAATAAAATTCTATAGTACATTATTTTGATCTATCTCGTAAGGTTTAGCAGGCGTTTGCAATGTAAGCGCACAAAAATATGTTTTTTACGACATCACATTACAAATCTTTGAAATTCTCGGCTTTTCTCTTTTCTTTTATATACATGTACAAGAAAATCTTCGGCCTAAATCACTCTCTCTATACATACATACATAAAAAGCGACTTTATTTTAAGACTAAGAGCTCGTGTGGCACCCAAATATCGAGCTTTTTTGTATACCCAGACGTTTTCAAATGGGTCAAAACTGTTTTGTGCTCAACCCCTAACTCCTCAGTTATGTCGTAACTACTAATATATCATGCTCCCATTTTTCAACAATGCCATAGACTTTATCCATAACAGGGCCAGTCCAGAGCGAGCTGCATCTTTGACAACACAACTCTCGGACTAAAAACGCTTGAACCAAGCTTGAACTACCTTTACTGACACAACGTTAAGTCCTTATAACTCACATATTTTTTTCGCGGCTAGTGTTGCTTTTATCACTTTTTTGTAATAAAACTTCAAAATGTATCGAAATTCTTCGTTAGATTTTTGTCATTTTGGCGGACAGAAAAACAATTGACAAATGGCGGGAAATCGTTTTTACTTTTTATATGTCATTTGTTTAACAGTATCAAAACCAGTCAGATACAAACAGCACAACCAAAAATACTACAACTGTTTACCTATAAAATACGAAAAAACTTTTTCCCTGGCCTATATTATTAATAGGCTCTATTGTACGTTTCTTGAACGAGAAAATTGTCGATAGCTAGTCGCTTTCTCGTCAGCGGTGGGACAGGTGACTTAGGATGCAGCTGGACTAAAATCAACATGCAGTCAAGCGTGATGAACTGAGTTATCAAAAGTTTTGTATGAGAAGCGGCTTTTACCCTAAAATTAGACCAATAATGACTGGAGTATAAGTGAAAAGAAAACTAGCTCTTCGCAAAAATGCCAACACGTTGACGTACTATCTATTGTTTATCCAATGCTCAACAAAGTTAGCCATACACATCACGTCGTATTTTAGACTCGGAGTCACATTTAGTAACACAGCTGTTCCGTCACGTACATGAACTTAGCATGACCCTGGACGTAATAGACACGATCAATATACAACAACACAATAATGCGCTATAAACATGCTATATATGGAGTAAACTAGACTAAATACGCGCTTAGTTTATTATGGTCTGAAATCGCTAACTCACACCAAGACCCCGTACCCTCGACCCTCCCTGTTCGAAAGGAAGAGAGACAGTTGCAGGCTAATTTAGTATTTGGCTTGGTAGATCATTATTAGGATCTCTATCAAAATGCTGGATGGATTGTGTGCAAGATGATAATGGTTAACAGGTGAATACTGAGATGTCACCTTATAGATATTATATATGGAAGAAGAGGATATGTTGAACCGACCACAAATGAATCCATCAATGATAATGAGAATGAATACGGTTCATATTTAGCCATACCTATTTGTCCATCACATACAGAAGGATATAGCGGACACATAACATGTCCGTTCTAAACAATGCGTTTTGTTGTGTGTTGCTATTTGTGTCGCGTCAGTTCGGAATAGAATACCGGTCAATTGGAGGTTTCGTAATAATTATGTTACGAATAGAACCTCTATCGGTTTTAGCTTGCCTTGTATCGTAATTGGTTGTTTTTTAATGTAGGTTATGATGAGTGATTGGAACTGTGACATAACATTATCAGCCCGTAGGGTTCATTTATAAAGCTTTCCAATACCAAGGGACACTTAAATAATTGTAATACATGGTGTTTTTGACAGCCCTCCGCAAACTGATAGGGTGGCTTCAGTACATCACATTAAGATGACCGGTACATGAAATTCTTTCAGGAACATTAAGGGAATCTAAAAAACCAGATTTGTTTTATGGGGGGACATCGTGATCACTTACCTCACACGCAATGTATCGTTACCGTGGCAAAACGCACGTAGCGGGCGGCAGCGCAGCGAGCTTGAGCGAGGCTGCCCCCGACCCCCGCGCGCTCCCCGGCGCACCTGGGCCGCGTCTTTTATTACGTTACGTTACGTTACGGCATAATTTTTTTTTTCCTGTGAAAATTTCCAGTGGGATATGATTCAGAATAAGGAGCTGAATCAATCCTGTGTTTTTGTGGAGGGCTGTCAAAAACACCCTGTATATACATTCTGTAAATCGGGCAATCCGTGTGTAGTCGGCGCAGCTGCTGCATATTTAAAATCTAGTACAGTAACCTAGAAGACGATCAATGGAACCTCAAATATTTCACAAAAAAAAATCTTCAATAATTATAATCTATATCTATTACACATTTAATACCGATCTCTTCCACAAAAAAACTAATTGGTGTACCATATCCCGGATCAGTGATCGTAAATTTACCGCCGGCCTCTTGCAGTACCGAATACTTTCATTATGAGCACATGAGTCTGGCTTCATTATCGCTATAGTCGTATTTATTAGACAGCTCATAAGGCGTCCATTCCTATACGTATATAAATACTTTCTGATAGTTTGCGTGAGTAAGATTGCTAAAATAAACTGGGAAAGGAAAGTAATGCTTTTTAATGACCTCAGAGAACCAAGACAAGTGGCAAGTCGCTTTCAAAGCGTTTAAACAGCAACAACATATTCAAGCTTTTCAGTAGCTTATGTCAATCCAGTACACATTTGATTTTTCCATTACCGTGATGTCACTTTGTCTAGGCCCTCAGGAGGGACCGCAGCGGTTTAGCGTGCTTGATGCTATTTGAGACACGAAGGGTCCTCCATGTGATAAGGGCTCGTACGGTCATCTATCAAAGAACATACTAGTACAGTCGACCTCTTGCTTTATCTCTTTTGATAACAATTCTTAGAAAATTTTAAGTTCACTAAGGTTGAATCAAGGAGCTTATATTGTACGATAAGCTTAGCATAACCAGCGTATAATGTTCCCACTGCTGGGACACAGGCCTCCTCTGTCTCCTCTCTATGAGAGAGAGTGGGGTCAAAATCCACCACGCGGGCCCAGTGGGGGTTGTTGGATCTCACAAGTCTTCGAATTTTAGGTTTCCTAACGATATCTACGAGATATTTTATCTTTTCAATTATAATACTTTTTTCTTTTTAATACCGATGTTACCAATATGTCAATATTAGCGCTTATTACTAAGTAAGTTAGCTTATTTCTCCGACTAATTGTTTTATGCATGTTGTGTTTATCTATAAGTAATTGATACACTGTTATTTCACTTTTTTAAATGTATTATGTGGTTGTATTGGTGTAATCAATTGTTGATGAACCTAATAAAAAAAATAAAAATTATATTTTTCTTCACCGTTTTGAGAGCAGTGTAAATGAAATTAAATACATTAAGTAGAGTGCCTTCGTGGGGTCCAACTTACGACCTACCACTCATAAGTCGGGGCAGATACCACTGGGCCACCATTGCTGTACTATTAGGTACATATTAATTCCATGGGTTGAAACTATCAGTCACATAGAAAAAATAATAGACCTTAATTATTATTGTTGTTTTATGAAATTTCATGAAAGTTCTCGGAAATATCTTATTCTCGTTTAATAGCCAGTTGTTCAAATTCAATGCGTTGCCATTATTTAATTTTTGTCGTAATTTTTTCTTAATTCGTTGTTTTTATCTACCCTCTACTTATGATTGGTTATTATTAGCAGATACATGCGATAATTGCAAAACAAATGTTGCAATCACAAAGAAATTTCTTTGTTCCTTATTTATTATTAATGATACTACTACGTGCATATAGCTAGGAGTATTTATAAACTCGGCCAACTTAGAAATAAGTTACCTCACAGATAAAAAGATGCATATTAAAAACGAGATCTTGCAAAATTAGAACCTTCGCACAATTAGTAGGCATTTTAGTGGCAGCCAGCCCAGCTATGTAATACGGCTGTGTACACACTAAAGAATTCGAGCGCTGCAATTTTTTATCTTATGGGTGATAAAGATTAGAATGATTCTCCCTGATTCATCAATGCCTGATTTTCATTGGTTGTTAAAGGTTATTGATAATTCGGGCACTGTATTAAAGATGACAACTATAGAATCTACATATTTTCTGATGCCTCAAAAACGGGATGGGATGCCCCTGTGACGGTGAAAATGCAAGTAGTCAGTGGTCGAATAACGAACACAATAAGCACATCATTTAGAGCTATTAGCCGCTTACATCACTCTAAAACTTTTTGCTAAGGATTTATACGACTGTCAAGTATGTACTACTTCGTTTAGACAATTCGACTGAAAGAAAGAATAAAGAAAGAAAGAATAACGTTTATTTGGACACAATTCGTGAAACAAAGGACTGGTATAGTATACATCAATCGCACGGGCGGGGTTCAATTTCCCCACAACCGGTATGCCAAGGGAGGTCTGGAAATGGTGCGAAGAACGCAAACTTTACATATTTGCCTCATATATACGATCTTGTGATAACGCCAGCGCGGACGCCGAGTCGCGTCGTAATCCCCCAGACACAGAAAGGGTGTTATCAGATGGGGCTTCAATACCCTTAAGCGTAGGTTTGGGCAAACCGATATAGATTTATTTGCCAGCCGTGTCAACAAAAAATGTGTGAAATACGTTTCCTGGCGTAAAGATCCAAATGGCTTTGCTATACTTAAACACATTTATTTCTATGCTTTTTCTCCCCCCCCCCCCCCCTTCTCAATTCTTTTGAAAATTATTAACGATAACGCTCAGGGAATTTTTATTGCTCCTTTATGGCCCACGAAACGTGTATCCTTTAGATAGGTCTGTGCTTACTTATATCAGACCCAATTATATTCACCGCTAATGAAAACGTTTTGATATCTCATTCCAGCAACCGTCAGGTGCACTCGACACTTACTTAAGGCATAGAATAGGTATTATTATGATGGCGATGATGTTGGTTACGAAGCTTCATAGCTCTTCAGGGAGGTTAATAAGTGATCAAACCATAAGAAACCGCTTGCATGAAGTCAATCTTGGTTCCCGAAGGCTGCTACATGTACCACCTATTGAGCCCGCAATCGCAGAGCCCGTTTACAATGGGCTCGTGAATACAGAAATTGGGCTGAAGAAGAGTGGTGTTTTGTGTGTTTTTCTAACGAATCTCGCGTATTGGAGGACCCCTGGACGCCAAGAACGTTTAAAATCATGCCAGGAATCCCATGCATACAGTGGTAGAAAAATCATGATATGAGCGAGTATATACTTGGATCGGCGGACGTACCGGACTGATTTGGATCAGAGGCAATCTCAATGCACAGATTTACTCTTGCACAGATTTACTCTGAAATTATTGTAAGAGATGTTGTCATTCCTTTGCAGCTCCAATTTAGTGCTTCATTTCTGCTTATGCATGATAATGCACGATTCACGACCCACCCCGTCGCAATCGCACGTCTGCCCTATTACTTCGTTTTCGCTTAGCGTTATTTCTGACTTTATTTCTGTTTGCTCGACTCCTAAGGGACGTAGCGTGATTTACATAGCCTATTGCCGTTCTCAAGAATTCGGCGACCCAATACAAAAAAAAAAACAAATCCGACTGCCAGTTCCAGAGATTAGCGCGTTCAAACAAAAAAACAAACTCTTTAGGTAAAGAGCCTAGTCGTGTATAATATAAAAAAATAACTTACAATTTTCATGCATAACATAGAAACGAAATAAAATAATATGATAAAGCTAATAATATGAAGCACTAAGTTATTTTCAGAATCTGGTACCTACCTAATTCTACGAAATACATAATTAGTCTGTATGTCAGAATTAATATATAAAATACGTGTAATGTCATCGACAAAATAATGCTAAGCAATTTTGTGTCGTAGTAGTAATACAGATGAGGGGCTTGTGGCTTACTAATAACAGCGACACGGGGTCCATAGATCAGGTTAAGCTACGCTTGCCATGGTTGGTCTGTGGACGGGTGACCATCTTTACATACCAAGACACCTCCGTGCCTCGGAAAACACGTTGAGCCGTTGGTCCCGGCTGACATTCGTGGATCTTTGATAGTCGTTACGGTTCGTCAGAAGCCTGAAAGTCTGACAACCAGTCATACCAAGGGGTATCGTATTACCCAGTAATTGGGTTGTGGAGGTTTGATAGGCAGTCACTCCATGTAAAATACTAGTATTCAGCTGCATCGTGTTAGACTGGAAGCTGACCTCAACATAGTTCCAAAGCTAGGCGGATGATTAGTAGTAATACGCACGGCTACAGATCAAGCTATACATTTCCAGTATAAGCTGATCTCACATTGTATAGGATTTCCTTACAATGAGAGGTCAGTGTAAACTGGTAATGTATAGCTTGATGTGTAGCCGTGTGTACGTTGTACTTTTTCGTTAGGTAATAAAATATATTATATTCAATAATGTTAATGACTTCTTGAATGTATTTAAGAAAAAAATATCAATGCATATGAACAATAAATAACGTTATATTAATAATGTATATGAGTGTACAGTATTATTATTACAAAATATATAATAACCTACTACAATGTTAATATTTCTTTGTAATATTGTTAGCATACATTTGTAAACCTACATTCTGGCAAATAAAGGACAATGGGAAATGAATGTATGGAGTCTGGGCCCACCCTTCAATAGTAACATCTGATATACCGTTGGATAGGGCTTTTTAAGTGGAACATTAGTTACTAATACAACTATGGTCAAATGTTAGTACTTTCGGAGATACGACGTCTTAAAGTCGTCAGTCTAACATATTCTTTATGGATACTTATAAGGTAAAATAGTAATAATAAGTACACTTAAAATAAAAGAGAATTATTATTCGTCTTGGACATCAAAGACACATACATCATTCATCATACATCATTTAAAAAACCCACGGGGGCCACGAATGGTTGATGTCTCCTAACTCCTAGGTACCAAATCAAAGAAATAGTGTGAGCGCAACTTCCTACAGTTCGCCGTCCGGTCAAGCAAGAGCAATAATATTGTGATATCGCGTTTCTTCCAACTTGGTTTCGATCAATTAATATATAGCAATAGTATATTCTTGCTCTTACGTGGCGTGACTGTATCCTACCACGCAGCAACCACACATTCTCTGCTGGTATATTATATTCTATTAAATCATGTAAATCGTTTTGTCTGTATATTTCTATAACGTATAAACCGTCTCGAAGATGTTCACTGCAATATGACTGATCGCCATTTGCAAATGCGCCTGGACAAGCGGCGGGCGCAGCGGGTAGGGTGGGGGCGCAGGTAAGGAGCAAGCAGATAGATGCCGTCCGTTTTGAGTCTAGCCATAGTTTAGTTTAGTTATCTTTTAACGAAGTAGGTAAACTACGATCACTTTTATGGCAGTATAATAAGTAGTATAACTCCGAAAGTACTGACTTTTGACCTTAGTCGTAATAATAAGTTTTATTCTGCATAAACATACCTATTCATTTATGAGTGTCTTATTCCTATTGAGAGGTGGGCCCATCATTACTCATTCTCCTTTGAACATAATGTCAACATTTTACAGATTTGCTTGGTTATCTTTTTAACCGACTTCAAAAAAGGAGGAGGTTCTCAATTCGGATGTGTATGTCTTTTTTTTTTTTATTATGTGTTTTGTTTTGTATTTTCGGACATAATTCCGTCATATACATATAGACGTTTTTGCAAAATTATTTTCTGTTCGCACGCATTTCAATTTTGTTTAGACCTGATGATGAGTTTCGAAGTCGGTTGTTAAAAGTTTGTCTCACCTTTTATTATGTGTTGTATAAATCACATTATAACAGTTAAATCTTTTGTTTGCTTAAGTTTGCTTGTACCTAATTAAGGTTTTATTGTATTATTATATGGATAACGGTGCTGGTTGCGTTATTACCTAAATGTTCTACACGGTGACATTTGAATCACAGTTTTGCTAGAACAAACGTTGTTCAGACCATGGTCTACAGCGATTCTATAGCATCCAATAGAAAAAAAAAACGTCATTGGTTTTAAAAAAAAAAACACAAAAAACTCAATGTTAAAAATGTCGGGTTTATCGTTACGCCCTACAACACAGACACTGCGGCTGCGACGCGCCGCGCTCGTGTGTTGAATGCAATATCGCTACCGTGATGAGTATTTTGATGTTACGGTTAATGTTTCAAACATTATTACACGTTTGAGCAATATAAGACTATAATAATATGAGAACTCCTAGATTAGATAGTTTTAATAACATATTTGATGCTGTAGAATGGTAGTAGACCATGGTCTAAACAACGTTTGTTCTAGCAAAACTGTGATTCAAATGTCACCGTGTATAATCTATCAGCATTATTACGCAATTATTTGTTGTCGAGAAGAAAAAAAACATCAAACAAAAACAAACACACACAACATCATCAAACTCATCCCGTTGGTTCGGTTATCACAGCAACACAAAAAAGGAGTGATATTGCTGTGATCACCTCCTGTTATCGACGCGATTTTCAACTTCACATGCAAAGTTTCAAATTCGTATAGCTGGCTGTAACAGGCACCCTGTCTTATTAAAACACCCAACGTTGCTTGGCAGCAAAATAGTTATGGTAGGTTATTAGTATTTCTCAAGAACAAACTTACACGAGGAGCTCAACTGTTCTTCACGTGTCATCCTTACTACGATATTGTTGACATGTGACAACAATATAATAGGTATATATTATGTAATGTTTGTAAGTATATGGTGTCATTCACAACTATAGTCACGCGCCTTACTAATTAGAAAATTATTCCTACTAATTAAAACGTTAAATACTTGTAATTATCGTCTGTATTATTCTCCATAGATAGCTGCCACATGCGAGCTGCGCGTCATACTGACGTCACGCAAATCCTGCATCGCGCAAGCAGAGTTTACCGCGTGACTAGCACACAAAAACAACAACAAGACCAACAACAACCCGATAAACAACTTCCCGACATCAATCGTCGGATCCTCCCTTTTCTATGGAGGTATGAGTGAACTTTGCACCCTGTTCTTCGTACCTCTATAAAACTCTTCCCGGCTCGTTGGGGGAATAGGCAAAATTGGAATGGGCAACTAGCTTCATATTTCTGACTGACCGACCACTTGACAATTCAAAAGTGCCTGTAAATGGTTTAATTAAAATAAATGCTTTGAGTTTGAGTTTGAGAATACAGATGCAGATATTTATGATGCTTTACATCAATTATAAGCAATTTATGTAAGTACGCATAACATCGGTTGCTTGATATATTATTATAGAGAAGTGATGTAACTCAAAACAGTCGATATGATTGATGTCGACAGCGGAACATTTGCAGAGATTTATTAATAGCAGGTAGCGTTTATTTAGTATCGTGAATATAATGTGTCGGTAACAAATTGTTGTGTGGTCTCATGTCTATTAATAAAACGCATTCTAAGGAGGGCCCTAAACGATCAATTATATTGCACGATATCACGAATTGCGCAACCTTTTTGACAATTTAGGGTTATTTTATTATTAAACTGTTATATATTATTAAATTTTTATTTACTAAACTGTGTGGGTGTGTGTGTGTGTGTGTGTGTGTATTGGCAGATCGTGCTCACGCGAAAGCATTGAAGCTTATAAGCTTATAGGCTGTCAATGTTATTGCGTGAAAATAATTGATTGGCTGAGTGCAAAGGCTAATTGAAACATATTGCGCAATATAAATATTGCGAAAACCTGTAGGTGTAGGGGTCGCCTTAGAGACGGTATTATAAAACGAAACATCTCTGTGTCGATATCTCTGTCTGTATGCTTTTAACTCGAGAATAACTAATCCAAATTGCTTATTTTCAATTCTATCTAAATATTGTTGTTGTGGGAGTGGGGGGGTGCAGAAAGGACTAGCACTTCGTCCACGTAATTTCCCCTGCAAAATTGAACACCCCCTCACCTTTAAAACGTTTTTTTTTATTTAAAAAAAATCGCTAGTATTTCAAAAAGCCCTACTGAACTTTGTTCCTTATTTTGGTATCAAACTCAACCAATTATAGGCACTTTTTAATCGTCAAGGGTCAGTCTGTCAGAAAGATGAAGTTGCCCATTCCAAAGCGTAGTAGGTACCTGTGGAGAAGAACGGGCAAGAAACTCTTCTTAAGGGGCTGACAGCAGCTAAAGCGAGGTCACTCTCGAACTGCATAGAAACGAAAGAGAAGCGCGATGACACAAAGCTGGTAATTAATTGAAAAATATGAAGCATTTACAAAAAATCTATTGATTGGACTAAAAAATGAAACACCATCAAGTTAATATGTTGCTTGAAGAACAATCTGAAAAAAAACAGAATGATTGAATGTATATTATTATGGTTTTTTATCGTTAAAAGAATTTTTTTTAAATATCTTCTTTCTGACTTTTTTCTATCGTACCAAATTAGTTGTATTATATTTTCAACACACTATCTAACTACCATATATCCTGAAAAATATCATATATTTTTCTGATTTTATTTACTGCAGTGGATCATATTATATACTTTTAGCGTCATAAAACTTGCGTTTAGGTCATGTAGTCCCCTTAAGTCTTAAGTATAAATACTGAGTTTCGAGTTATTTCGACCGCGCGTTAAAATTCTTCGATACAAACTTTGACAAACTCAAACTCTATTCTTTCAAAAACTTATTTTTGCAATCAGTGGTTTTTGAAAGACATCCGTATCAGCCAAGGAAATATAACAGACATAGTTTTTGAAACGTGAATTTTCCTATTTTCCATGATTTTTCAATGCCAAACGAATAACGTACGGTTATAAAAAAGTGGTTAATGTGAGCCACATGAGCTATAATTTTGATTTTATGTTATTTTTTAATTAACCTAGTAGTCATTTAAAAATACATGCTGTGGTAATGCCTTCGTGACATAATTACGGTGACATTGTGGAAATAGCGTGATAAATTGGGTTATAGTAAAGTATTTTGATACAACTTTTAGGTCAGGAACGAGGCTAATTGAATGTCAAATAATCTTTGGAAGTTATTGTTGGGATATGGGGCAAGTGGAATTGGAAGCCAGAAAAAATAATACTGTGGAAATACGGCAATGAAAATGATTCGTTTATCATCTGGAGTAGAGTTATAAATGTGGCATCATCACGTATTTGTATAAACAGCTCGTCCGGGAAATTTATTTCCCGGCAGAGCTGACGAGCAGTTGAGCAGTTGTGGTAGTAGGTTCCTGCTACCACAATACCAATTTACACCACCAAAGAGCGTTGATGTATTCCATTTTGAAGGGTATGGGTGCCGATGTAAACACAGGCACATGGAACATATTTTGAGATGCGCTTTGGAATATTAACATACTTTGGGGGCCTCTGGTATAGCAGATCTTTACATGCGCTTGCTTGGTAGCCACCCAAGCAATAAATACTTACGTCTTCATGAAAAATCACTAGTAAATTAATTTAAAAAATTAAATCTCATAATTAAAACATTTTAATACAAACATAAAAATGCAAAGACTAAAATTAAAATCGTTTACGATCATTTAAATTATTCTTTAAATCCTCATGTTGTTTCATACTTCAGATTGAGTGCCAGTACTATTAACGCAAAAAATAAACAAATGAATGTTGTAAAAAAAACAAAAATAAACAAAAGAAGGTTATTCCGTGAAAATGTAACGGCATTCCACATACTGTTTAAATTGAGTGACGCCAAAGTATGTGTTCATAATTAAACGGGACAGCTAAATTATCGAGATAATATCCGACGGCCAAAATACATGTTTTATGAGTTTGTAAACTTCCCTTTTTACCGGACTAAATGATGGCTGTGCCAAAAGTTTGCACTATGTGATAATTTGTTGTCTCGTCGGTACAGTTTAAATTACTAAACTGTTTCAATTAATGAGGTGTGCATGGTTTTAGCTAGGCTTAATTCTTGATTAAAGAATAATAGAAAGAAAGAAAAAACATTTATTTGCGGTAAACATGACGCAGAGAAAAACACACCAAAATAAAATATTGTCCTTTTGTCTCACATTGTAATGTCACCGTGAGGAGTATAACAACATTAAGTTTGGGTTTATTTGTTAGAATGTGTGTTTATTAAATAATATTTCAGCTTCTGAGAGTAGAAGTGGTTTATTAAAGAAATAATCTATATTATTTTTATAATACCATAGTGATTGATAGAGTCGAGTCTGTTTTAAAGTTCATTCGTATTCTCGAATACAATATGTTGTAAATCTTTCTCTCATCATATTTAGTTTCTGAAGGCCGAGTTCGTGTTATGCTTGTAGATCTTTTAATGTTTCGTAAAGGTCATCGTTGTGACTCATTTGGTTTTTTAAATAAAATAAAATAATTTATGTTTTTTGGTTTTTCTGCTGACCACCCGAACGCTATAAAACGATTAATATAATAAAAACAATACCTTTGCTGCCTCAAATTTCTCATGCCTCTTGGGTCATTCCAAGAAAACACTGAAAGCCACTATCTGAAAACCGAGTCGGTACTTAGACTGGTTCCCCGAAAGTCTGACAACCAGTCTAACCAATGGCCATCGTATTACCCAGTACCTGGATTGTGGAGGTCAGACAAGCAGTCGCTCCATGTAAATGACTGGTATTCAGCTACATCCGGTTAGACTAGACTACGCGACTAGAATCAATTCTATTTAAATGTAAATGTTGACGTTCAAAAGTGCCTTTGATGTGCCTATTTGAAATAAATGCTTTGACTTTGACTGAAATCTGACCTCAACATATTTAGGAAAAAGCTAGGTAGATGATGCTGACTTAGACTGGTTCCCATACGCGTAAAAACCCCATCAAGTGCATTATTGATGATAGTTCTTTTTCTTGATCCATATCTGAAAAATGCTCCTGCCGAGGCTAAAGTAATATTAGTCAGAATAGCCAGTCAGCAAGGTGTTAAGAGGGGCTGACTGCCTATTATAGGTTACTAGCTTCTGACCGCGGCTTCGCCTGCGTGGATGTCGGAAATTATCCCACGGGAACGTGCACAGGGACGAATTTTGATCTACATTAGTTTAGTTTTAATAGTTTATTTATCACTCGTAAAATTACAAATTGCTCTTAGTCTATGTACAAAATCATGGCAATAAATACATATTTATAAGAGACTAGCTGACCCCGCAAACTTCGTACAGCCTAACATTTTTTTTTCTCTCCGTATGTACCATCCTCGTACTTCAAGGAATATTCTAAAAAAAGAATGATCAAAATCGGTCCATCCGTTCTTGAGTTATAAAATTACAACGAAAAGTGGCATTGATTTTTATAGATAGGTACAGATTACGTCGACGACTATATTAGTATAAACTGTGGCACAGTCGTCAGCGTCACGTATTTTTACCAAACTCAGATATCTTTTACCCGTGAAATAAAGTTGACATCTGACAGTTCTAGTATGGAAAAACTGTCAAAAAATTCAAAATCTATTCTCAGAATGCGACTTATTCGTATAAAAGTTTGGTGAAATCCGTCCTAAGTATACTGATTTCTCCTATAAGATTTAATGTAAGTTTTTTTTTATAGATACACTATTTTCATTATACCTTCTCGACCCATGCCAGGCGCAGCGGGAATTATTTTAATTAAACGAACACGTATTTATAAGACAAGACATATTTATTAAGACAGACCCCTAGTAAATAAATATCTCACAGTCTATGAGACAGCAAATTAAAATATGAATCGGTCTAGGCTTGACAAAACTAAGATAGATATCTACATTTCAATAGAAAATTAAACTCAATCCGTCAGAAAACCGAATGATTTACGAAATTCAAAATGATTTGCGTTGAAAACACAAGTTTCATTAAAACAGCCGCCGCAACCGCAGTGTTTTATCGTTTGCCTTTTGGAATTTGATCTTGTCAAATATCGGTCTCCAGAGATTTAGACCGTGCATAACGAGAGGGATGGTGAATTTGCATCGTGTTACAAGCGAAACTTGTTATCTTGGCAATCAAATAGAATGGGTGGTTTGAAAACCACCCATTCTATTTGATTGCTAAACATTTACGTACTAAGAGGAATTAGTAAGAAGTGGTTAAATCTTTAGATACAATATTGTTTGCATACTAAATGTAAACACCAAGTTTTAAAGTTAGTCGTAAAATGTTGGTAAAAACTTTCAGAATTCGTTCCGGACATTTACCATTAAGAGCTTTTGCATTTAAAATGGGAAAGGTGGACAATCCGAATTGCTTAATTTGTGATAATAAAGTAGAATATGTCCATCACCTTTTGTTGGAGTGTGTCAGGAATGAATGTGAAAGAAGTACAATAATTAGTGAATAGAATATTAATAAGCTAGATTTAGGTATATTTAATGTTATTCTTACCAATCCAATGTCGCCGGCAACTAAGTATATTAGTTTATTCATTAGTTAATTTGTAATTGTGATGTTTTTGGGTAAGGTTACGATGGAACTGTTGTAACATTTTGTTAAAAGTTCCTTAAATAAATAAAAAAAAAATAAAAAAAACTTCACTATGGTATTTGGTTAGCAGATCTTTTGCTGTTCTGGGGAAGTACGACTATTTAATGTTGTGCCGCGAATTGTGCTACATTTCAGTTTGAGTGTGATCTTACAGGCATATGAAACATTTGTAGTTGGCCTCTGCGATGATGGCGTGTACCACATACCTACAGTCGATGACCTTTATATTTATGAAAACCCTATATTCTTGATGCTACATAGTAGATAGGTACTACTTGCACTATTTTGTATATGAATACGCATATTATATTCATATTATTTAGCATGTATGTAAAGCACCTATGAAGGTAAATAAATAAACATTATGCGTACACGGAATTAGTCATGAAATGTGCTAAATGTTTGTAATAACATTTATTTTCGTTTAGCGCAATATCGTGTCGTGGCGTCATGAAATGGTTGTGTAAAAATAAATATAGCTACGCCCAAGTAAATCAATTATCGATAATCTGTATCATCAATGAAGATTACAAGCAAGGGGATGTTGACCTTCGAATCCAGCCTATCCGAGTCTGGATGCCCCAATTTGCAAGCTCTAAGTAAGATTAGAATATTAAGAAGAAGAAGTAGATTCTCTAAGTAAGTCAATGTTAAATAACTGCTAGCACTCAAGAGGCAAAGGCAGAGGCAAGGCAGAGGAACTGGTAACAAACTCAGTAACCAACGCCGTCAGTAGTGGCACTCTCTAATTTGAATATTTATCTTCCAAGTAACTTTCCCCATACCCAGAATCAATTCCCACGATAAGAGTTGGCAAACTAATTTTACTCATAAAACACGAAACATTGTTTCAAACATAACTACATAAATAATAAATATCATCACGTCAACACTAATAGCGACCATTGTCCAACGTTTTAGAAAATAGAATGTAGAAAACGCAGCGCTCACGCCAATGATTCCTGCCAGTGTATTTATTTACAAGCGATTACTGCGCCAATTTGTGAGCGACTTGACATTCATATTCAATGCTACGAAGCTCAAATTATTAAACAATTTCTCACTTAGCTAACAAGGAAGCGGATGCAAAGACCGGTGCTACAATTCTTCCATTCATTCAGTGAATGGGTGCAGTTCTTTCATACGTTGTTAAAACAGAACAACTGTATGTACAATATTTCTTGGCTAGTTACTGCACTCATAGTTTCAGTCACGATGCGTTTATTTAGAAACCACATTTAGATGAATTCCAAACTTGATATAAAGTTTCTAAAAACCGTGTAGGGTGTTAGATTAATGCAGAAACTATTCTATGCAATGCAAAATAATGCAGAAACTGACTGAAGCAATGCATATGCATGGCAATCTCTGTCATTTGGACGACCTTGCTATTTTTTAAATAAAAAAGTGGTAGGTCTTAGTAACTCAACTCAACTCAAAGCAATTATTTCAATTAAACCAATTACAGGCAGTTTTGAATTGTCAAGGCGTCGGTCTGTCACAAAGATGAAGGTGTTTGCCCATTCCAAAGCGTTGTAGGTTTCTATGGAGAAAAACGGGCATAATAAAATGCACGGACATTCTTTTAAATCAAAATATTGTAACAATATATTGTTAACTTCAGTAAGTTTAAGGAAATAGAAATAAACTAGTTTATCTTGTCAACACAGGAATCAATCGTGCTACAGCTCAATAACCTGTCTGACATTACATCTTCAAGTACATAAATATCACGAAATATTCAGAACTTTTAGTATCTCTATAAAGTATAATAATAATATAATATTATAATTTTATAGTCACGTACGTAAAATGCAGACACATAATAATAAAAAGCCACTAAAATCTCAACTTCCAGCAAAAGAGATGCATTTCTTTAAAACTTGAACAAATTCAGCTGATTCATATAACGTTATTTCAAGTATTCCCCAGACCAATAAAATGTGACAACATTTCTAATAGAAGATGTCCTTTGAAACCGTATCTCAAACAGCATAATGCATAATTATAACATTATGACCATAGCAATAAAAGGAGAAGACTTTGACTTCGAATAAAGGATGCCCGATGCGATGCGATACATTAGGTGATCTAAAATATCAGGCAATTGACTGTTTTTACATTTATTACATTATTCAAAATCTGTATTAACAATAACAAACAAAATCTGCCAAACTGCATAACAGTTTGAGTTGTTCTCGTCTAGCAATGTACTTACAATAAATTTTAAAAATTTAAGAAAAATTTGTTGTGCAAAACTTAATTATGCTAAGTAAACTATTTAACCCTAGAAGCCCAATCTACGTAAATTTGACGTATACCGCGGCGAAATATCTCTGTCTCTTTCACATTTACCGTCGGATCGCCGCTAACTTCTGAACCAACTCAGTAGCCATTGAGACTTCGCAGGACACAGTTCCGTCATCTCGGTAAGTGCCGCCATTTTGTTGTAATAGAGAGGTTGCACGTAATTTTGACGTATAATTGGGCTTTGTGTAACTTTTGAAATTGTTTCTAATTTTTTATTTTTGTAATTTATTTGAGTTAATCGTATTGTTTTACTACATTTTTCATATAATATTAATATTTTCAGGTTGAATACAAAATGGAGTCCCGTCAACGGCTAAACCAGGACGAAATAGCTACAATTTTAGAAAATGATTACGATTATTCTCCGCTGGATTCGGACTCCGAGGAAGAAGATCGTGTAGTTGAAGATGATGTCTGGAGTGATAACGAGGACGCGATGGTCGACTTCGTTGAAGATACAAGCAGGCAAGAGGACCCCGATAACAATATTGCTTCTCGGGAATCGCCTAATCTTGAGGTAACTTCATTGACTTCACACAGAATAATTAGTTTGTCTCAGCGGTCAATACGTGGAAAAAACAACCATGTATGGTCAACTACAAAGGGACGTACGACGGGAAGGACTTCTGCTATACTGTCACAATAAGATAAATAAACAAGAAAAACCAATGAGCCGCAAAGAATTTATGAAAAAATTAAGCACAGATCTGAAGACACCTTTGATGCAAGAACGACTACAAGCACCTACTTTGAAGAGGACTCTACGCGACAATATAACAAATGTTTTAAAAAATGTGGTACTGCCATCTCCGGAAAATATTAGTGATGAGCCAGAACCAAAGAAACGACGCTATTGTGGATTTTGTTCATATAAAAAAAGGCGGATGACCAAAGCGCAGTGTTGCAAATGCAAAAAGGCTATATGTGGAGAACACAATATTGATGTTTGTCAAGACTGTATATAAAGACTGTTTTTTTCTAAGAGACTTATATAGTATTATTACAAGTTGATTTAATTATATGAAAACATTTAAAACTAGTTGATTTTTTTTATAATTACATAATTTTAAGAAAAAGTGTTAGAGGCTTGATTTTTTTGTTGATTTTTTTCTAAGATTTGATTAAAGTGCCATAATTGTATTAATAAAGAGTATTTTTAACTTAAAATGTATTTTATTTATTAATTAAAACTTCAATTATGATAACTCATGCAAAAATATAGTTCATTAACAGAAAAAAATAGGAAAACTCTGAAGTTTTATTTTTACACGTCATTTTTACGTATGATTGGGCTTTATAGCTAGTTAAATATGATTGGGCTTCTAGGGTACTAACCAGCAGTCGAGATCAAAAATCACATATTTTACTAAAAGGTAGTTTTAATTTTTTATTTTACATTTAAAGCCAAGAAAGAGGAGATCTTTGACCATTAGAGTAGTGGACAATGGTATGCTAAAATGATTCAATATCGATAAACGCGTTGTTAAGTACCTGGTTGGTACTTGTTGACAGGCCTCCCATACCTATTAGGAATGTAATTTGTAAATATAGTAATTGCCAATTATTTTTAAAAGAGTAAACGTTGAGCTTCTTGCGGGCTCTTGTCTATAGGAAACGACCAATTGGAACCATGGACCAAGCGTCTGACGTTTCATAAGTACCCATGTAGGTTTATATGAAATAAAACATTTTGAATTTGAATTTGTTGCCGATTTCCTCAACCACAAAAGAGAATGCGCACCTACGTTACGTATGACACTATGCCACCCTCTAATAACCATTAGTTATACACACAAGAGTCATTACATCACATCATGGTTCTTTTGTTTATTCTCCTTTATTACCTAGTGTGAATTACTGCCATGCTCCATTCATTCATCGCTTTTTCATAGCCTTAAAACCTACCCTATGTCCCTTTCTGTACACCTGATAACGTATATGCAAAATTTCAGGATGATCGGTTCAGCGGTATAAGCGTGAAAAGGTAACAAACTTACTTTCACATTCATAATATTAGTTAGGATGCTCAAGGATCAGTCCAGAATGTATCTTATAAAGTATTATAAATTGGCTACAGACCTCGAGGGAAATCGAGATTTTATATTTATAAGGTCAATACATCGTTTCCAGAGATATGGATGGATGATGCAGGAATGGTATGAGATATAAATAGCTGCTTTTGATAACAAGCTGAGGTACTAAGCAAATAGGCAATATAAATATAGGTACATATAATAATAAAATATATTATAATACATGGCAATGCCGCCAGTTTCTTGGGTAGGTACATTACCAGTCGACAACGATGCGGAGGAATTTTTCGATTCGAATTTTAGGTTATTAATTTTAATTTTAATAAAGTTTGGGCCATTTAAAATTAAAAAAAAAACTACTGATTATTTTTTCAAATTTCTGGTTTTATTGGAAAGGTTGTACTTTGTCATTTAAGAATGGAACACAATATCATTCATATGACTACCACAAGTGGCTCGGCAGTACCCCATCCGATCAACCCAATTTTTCAGTACATTTTCGATTGCTTCGGCTTGAATCTCTTCAATGGCAACTTCGATGTCATGTTTCAACGCTTCAATAATTGTCTCTGGATAGTTTGCGTAACATTTATCCTTAATGGTTCCCCACAGAAAATAATCCAAAGGGCTCAAATCACAGCTCCGAGGCGGCCAATTGACATCAGCATTTCGGCTGATTATTCGATTCTCAAAAACAGTGCGCAAAAGATCGATGGTTACGTTGGCTGTGTGACATTGTGGCCCCGTCTTGTTGAAACCAAATATCATCCATGTCATTCTCTTAAATTTTTGGAAACAAGAATTCGTTGAGCATGGCACGGTAACGTTCATCGTTGACGGTAACGGGCGGCGACTCCTTGCCCATGTTAATATTAAGTTTTTAATATTTCCCAATTTTGTTCGAGCGTATAGCGTCCCATTTTGCAAATGTCAAACATAAAACTAACTTCCTGTCAGAAAATGAATGTCATTGTACAGACGCCAGCAGGTCAAGCTACCCGAAACTGTCAAATTTTCCCAATCAACCTTGAACCTTAATGCTTTAGCGATAAAGTTGAAAATCTATTAAAGAAATTTGACAGATTGTAGTAACTTGATGTGCTGGCGTCTGTACCTTTCAAAGTCAAAGTAATCGGTACTTTTCTACCGTTATTAATTTAGTATACGTTTATTAGATCTTTTACTAGATTTTATTATTATATTATAATAGAGAGGAATATTAACATTTTTATAGCAGAAACAGACGGGCTTTGCCGTAAAAACACACGGAACTCATTTCTGTCTACATCTGTGGAAATGCGTCACGTCGCATTACCTACTGCATAATTTAGTAGGTATGTGTACATATTCCTTTTCTTTGTGAATTGTTATTATAGCATATTTCGCATCATCCATTCAATCATCATCAATAATCTGTTATCTAAAAAAAACTATTCACAATTTTCCGCGTTTATGACGACATGGCACCTCGGCTTCCTATGCGCTGAAACTATTTAAGCTTCACACTAACGAACCCTATGCCAAAAATACAGTATCACCTCATATCAATTTTTACCAGCCATCGTCGCATAAAACTTTTACCGCTTAAATTTAACGGTATATTACCGTCATACTACCGACACGCGACTTGCGCTGGCGCAACGCCAAATGTCACCGAGATTTGAACTTGGAACGCTGTTATTCTTGTAACATATACCGTGTTATTTGCACTGAAAAATGTCACGATAGTTTGGATTTTATTAGCAGTCTGAAGGGCGAGATTAATTCTTGTGTCGCTAATACATAGCAGGTGTAAGCTTATAGCATTTGTAAATATAATGTTAATTCCCTGAGAAGTTTCTGACATAACCTCGATAATTTTGTCTGATATCATGAATAAATCCAGTAATAGTCGTACAGTGGCATTGGGGTAGCATAATCAGTCTATATTGTTCCCACTGCTGGGACACAGGCCTCCTCTCTGTGAGAGGGAGTGAACTATAGTGCACCACGCGGGCCCAGTGTGAATTGGTTAGTGGGTGATTGAACAAATAAGTTTTTGACATAACCTCGATAATATTGTCTGGCAAACGTGAATAACTTCTATAGTAGTAGTACTTATATTTAATGGATTAAATTAAAACCTATGACTATGAGAGACACAAGATACAGAAACAAATTTAAACTTGAATCTAGTTTATATTTGTTTACGGTGTAACTCAGGCGCATGTTTTGGTTTCACCAGACTAGTTTCAGACTGAAATAGTGACCGACACACAGCTATTAAAGTAGTCATTTATCATAATATGAGTTTAGTCATAATTTCCTGAATATTCTGATCGTATTACTTCGTTTAGCAGAAAATGTAGGTATATAAATAAGAATATCAAAATACATACCTACATAAATATAAAACTCACGCATTCTTCTCATAGGGATAGGCTTAAACTATAAAACCCCACCTGATACGATACTTACATACTATTTTTGCCTAAATATCAAAATCGTCCGAAAATTTTTAAATGTGTTCTCTACACCAATAGACACTTAGCCACATGAAAACATTTAAACAAAATTCATAGAAATCGAAACCAAGTCAACTATGTACAGCAGCAATTGTTTAATCACTACAACGTCAGTAAAATTTACTTTTCACGTATCTACATGTGAAATCGATGGCCTCTTAGAGTCAGAGTAAAAATCACCAAAAAAATTACATGTATCTTATCAAAAGTAACTAATCAAGAGACTTACATTTGCAGCCACACATATAACGTTCTTATAGCACACATCAAACACAATTACAAAGCGCAAGTCCGATCCTGCATGGAGTATTGCAGCCACCTTTGGGATGGCTCAGCAAAGTACCAACTTGCCGCGCTTGACTCGGTGGAACTCAGAGCTAAGAGGCTCATTGGCTACGTAAAACTAGTGGATGCCAAGCTTCGCAGCTTGGCTCATCGCCGCAAGGTCGCCTGCTTGTCGGTCTTCTACAGATTGTACTTCGGTGAGTGTGCCCAAGAAGTCCACGACCTCATACCACCGGCTCCCTTCTTCCATCGGTCATCTAGACGCACTGCAACTTATCATTCTTACCTATTTGCTATTCCACCAATTCGCACTAAGCGATTCCAAATGTCTTTTGTTATGCTTTGTGAGTGCATCGTGGATGGATCAATCTTGCAAGGTAATCGCTAAAAACAAGTTTTCACTCCTCTTGCTCAAAAAGACCGTCATTGTGGCGTACCGGAGCGAAGAGAAAATAGCAATTCTTCCTCTAGGGGAAAAAGTTTAATTATTTTCATTTTTGTGTGTCAAATGACAATGAGCCTACAAAAACGAAAAAGTCTTTAGTCATATTTAAAGTAGAATAATCATGAATATTGACTCGACTTATTACTGTTTCATAAAAAAAGAACTTCATTTTATTTTTTTAAATGGAACTAAAATCGGCGATCTCTTTGGTAGAATGCATGCAATGCGTTGCGGCTGCAGAAGAAAAAACAAAAAGAAGACATTGGCGCGAAATCTTTATAATTTTTCTCTAATTGCAAATTGAATTGGTAGTGACCGTAATTAATTGTATTGGACTGTTTTATTTTCTCGCAATCGTAGTGAAAACTAGAGTGTAACACACGGCGCTAAAAACCCATTAAAACTCGGTTTCTATTTACTCCCTCGCTAAAGCTCGGGAGTAAAACTACCTCGTATATAAAGGGTCATTTTAGCTCCTTGTCCAACAATCTACTATTTGCCGAGTTGGTTCTTTCATTTCTTTATTTATAAGTATAAAAAGATGTATTATTTATTAGGTATTTACCTATGTCGAAACTGTCTGTACTCCCCGTCACTTGTCCCTAAAGGTTCATTAGAAAACCAGCGTCAGACAACATCTGTCTGGCATTAATGCTGAAATGACCCTTTTTGGCGCAGCCGTGAGACACACGCTATTGTTGTTAAAACATTATTTTCACTTTTTATTTTGTTATTTGTATTCTGTGTTTCACACACTGTGTCCAAATAAACGTTATTCTTTCTTTCTTTTCTTTCACAGCAAATGAGTGGAACTTCTACCTCCGTCGGTGTTTCCGAACGCTTACAACCCTAATCTCTTCAAAGTGAGAGTGAACAGGCTTCTTCTGGGTAAGCTCACTCTATCTTCGACTGTCTCTGTCACCACTGACCTAGACTAGAGTCAAGAGCAAACCCATCTATAATAAAAAAATAAACATAAAAATATCCCGGAGTCTGGATCTGAGTCCGGTTGATGGACAAAGGCTCGCCCCCTACTACATAAGCGGGGAAATAACCTGTGTAAAAACACACAACGAAGCCAAGAGTCACTTTTACTCCCTGCCATTGTAATTTTTTATTATGATTTCCTTTCATGTCTAGCGATACTGCTAAGTATGAGGATACCCAGCAGTATCACTTGCAACCACAAGCCACAGCTTCGATCGTGTGAACTACTTTTGGTATGTTTCCATCTAAAGAGAGACAAGCGGTGCAGAGATATACAAGAATCGATCAATCACATTGGTTGAATAAGATCCACACCGCGTGCACTTCTTTTGGGGGGTCTGTCAGACTTTTACTGACTCAACTGTGATTTTATATTTTATTAACTACTTCATAGTAGGTCATTAGCTTTAGAATTTATTGCCAGCCATACATTTAATGGGCTTTAATTTCAACCTGAACTAATATTTACATAATTTAGAAAGCTAAGTCATAGATTAATAATAGATTTTTAAAAGTAATATAAAAAAGTAATCATAGGTCATCAAAAATTTCTTCCGCATCGCTGTCAACAGGAAAAGTGCCCAAAAGGCTGGCAGCATTGCCACGTTGTATGGCAACGCTGATTCTTGGGCAAAAAATTGCCCAGCTCTCTGGTCACGTGAAAAGTCGAACAATCGCTTGGCGATGTCTCGAAAAAGTGATCTTCAACATCTTTGGCCGTGGTGCTGGAAGTCATAAACTAACGCATTTCGTAATGCTCCCCCGGCCAGGTATTAGCGAGCACGACTTCCATGCGGAACATCGCGTCTCCTGCATGTTTCCGCTCCGCTCCGCCTGTCTCTGCTTCAGTTGAAACACATCCTTATTACCTCTGCTATCACCCAGCAAGATAACATTATCTGTGAGATAAAACAAAACCGCGTAAATCGTATAAGTAGCTCACCAGTTATCCGATTTACGTGATTTTTTGCGTTGGAACGCACTAATGGACAGATCATAGAAATGTTGCTTTTTATTTGATGGTGGCTTTGCCACGAGCCACACGTGAGAACATGTCAGCTGTTGGGAAATATCTTATGTATCTATGAGAAGGTCCACACTGTTAGGAAAGTCCTTACAGCGTTATTTTATGAAGTCTGTGATCTATGTATGATCTATATATATATATATATATATATCTACTATGTATGATGATAATACATGTATGATCTATGTTGTGGTTGCTAGGTGACACTGGTTACTGTACCTATGTGTCTTTGGTATTCAACATCGCACGCAATATATCCTATCCAATATACGTATATTTTAACTTTATAACTAATATTATAAATGGGAAAGTAAGTTCGTTTGTTTGTTTGTTACATTTTCACGCCTAAACCACTGAGCCGATCATTCTGAAATTGCATAATGTTGTCAGGTGTACAGAAACGGACATAGGGTACCTTATATCCCGAAAAAAAATACTGTTCCCGAGGAAAACAACAATAACGTTCTTATGATAATAGATGGCGCCACGTGTACTGTGTAGTGTAGTGTGTTTAAGAGTTTTTATTTTAATTTGAGTCAGTATTTTGTGAGTCTAGACTGTCGATAGACCGGTTTTTCATCCTCCTAACTATAACATTATAGATACGTAAGTAAGTTTGTTTGCTTGATACCTTTTCACGCCCTAAACCGCTGAACCGATCATCATGACATTTTGCATATACGTTGTCAGGGATATAGAAAAAAATACCCACCTTTCTTCCAGAAAAAAAGTACTGTTCTGCATGAGTGCAATGAGCCCATGAGTGCAACGTCCAAACAGAGTACAACCCGAATTGATTGTCGAATTCTATATTAACGCGTGCGAAGCCGCGGGCAAAAGCTAGTACCTATTGTAGAAAAACAAATTCCACTGCGTTTACTTTATTCCACACACAAACAGGCACGAGGCCGATGGGGCCGAAAGGTTCTGGAGTGGTGACTGCGTACCGGAAGGCGTAGCGTTGGAAGGCCTCCACAAGGCTCGGGAGACCTTATGAAGATCGCAGGAATCCACTAGATGCGAGAAGAACTGAAGTGGCGATGCTTGAGGGAGGTCTATGTCCAGCGATGGACATCTTGCGGCTGAAATGATGATGATGATAAGGTACAAAATGCGCCTGACGAGCCCTAGTAAGTAGAATACCTACGGTAGGTATAGTCAGTGACCTCTACGCGGGGGTCGTGCGGTCCATGGCCCTTTACGGGGCGCCGGTGTGGGCGCGTTCCTTGAGGCGGCGGCCAGCCCGCTGGTTCAACGCGCCCCAAAGGGTCATGGCCACCCGGCTGGTCCGGGGATACCGTACGGTCACCGGTGAGGCGGCGAGCCTCCTTGCCGGATTACCGCCATGGGATCTGGAGGCAAAAGTCCTCGCGCACATTTGGGAGTGGCGCGAGGAGGCGAAACGCCGGGGTGTAGCTCCGCTGCCGCGAGAAATCACGGTACAGCGGACAGAGCTCCGGCGGGATCTCAGGGCGGCATGGAGAGTGCGATTGTCGCAACCCAGCGCTGGGCACGCCACAATTGCGGCGATAAGTCCCCTCTTTGAGGAGTGGTTAGAGAGGCGCCACGGCGCGGCGTCCTCACCTTCTGCCTGACGCAGATCCTCACCGGACACGGTTGTTTCGGGAGGTTCCTGTTCCGAATAAGGCGGGAGGATACGCCCGGGTGTCACCATTGTGTGGATCGCCCGGAGGACACGGTGGAGCATACGGTGGAGGTCTGCCCGGCTTGGGCGGAGCACCGCCATGTCCTCGTGGAGGCGATTGGCGGTGGCGATCTCTCGCGTCCGGCTCTGGTCCAGGCAATAGTACGGAGCGAGAGGGCTTGGGAAGCAGTCACCTCCTTCTGCAAAGCAGTAATTTTCGCGAAGGAGAAGGCGGATCGCGTGAGGGAGAGGCAAAAGTCACGCCCTCACGCCCCTAGCCGCCACAGGAGACGCCCTGGGCGTCAGGAATCGCAGGCCGATTCCCGACCACCGTAGGCGTGGGCTTGCGAACGGCGAGCAATGGGCAGCTCGCCGTTCGATAAGGACCAGGCCCGGGTCGACGGCGCGTTGTGTTCCACGCGCGCCTCAAAGAGATGTCAGCACCAATGACGGGGTCTGCTAGGGCCGATGCCTGCTAGGGTTGCGGGAAAGTCCCAGAGGGATACCGTGCCCCTGGCACAGGCAACTGAAGGAACACGGGTGGGTTTTAGTCAGTAAGAGTCTGACACGCCCTCCTGCTCTGCCCAGAGCGGGAGAAGTTATTTGATGATTCCCACCCTCAAAAAAAAATCTGTGACAAAAATCGATTATATCTTAATTATTGAACTAAATATTTAGTAAAAATCTGAAGAGAAGTAAAATTTTTAGAATATTAATCTTAGCTATTAATAAGAAATACTGCAGTGTATCGAAAAATGTTGTGTCAATTTAGATGACATACTCGTAGGTAATACTTATTATATAAAAGATACCGTAGATACCTATTTATGGAAACTATTATAAAGCGCTGCTGGAAATAACCTTATTATGCTAATCATACTCACAAAAGTACGAATAAAAAACTCAACCAAGTGTATACCTATACAATATACCAAAAAAGGGTCGCAGCTCTTAAATTAAGGCTTGGCAATGTTGTCACAGAGTGAATATCGGAAAACTAATAGATATTAGCGTATCTGTCGGTTTTACGTAGTATTTATTGGAATTCTGATTATCTGCATTAAGTGTGAATGTCTGCACTTCACTTTTAGTGGGAAAAACTCCGTGTAAAATACTGGTATTCAGCTGCATCACTGAAGCTGACCTCGCCACAGTTGGGGAAAGGCTAGCACATGCTGACTTCACTTTTAGTTTGGATTTTTAATGATTACAAATACAAATTAGTTTTGATTGGGGTGAGTACTGAGAGGACTACTAATAGAGAAGTTTAAAAGAGGAAGACATGTTTTTCCGACCGCTAATAAATGGGGATAAGGGCAACAGAATGATGATGAAGCAAATTAGTTTGATATTTAAAACAGTGTTCGAGTTAAACCATGTGGTCCTTATAATTCAACTGTTTAAGGGGCTGACAACTAATACCACGAATACCTTATCTATTGAACGGTCTGCCAGTAGACATAAGCGGTATTATTACAAAACACAATCTAACTATAGCCCGGGCCTAAAACTTCGAGCCAGTTTTTGTATTTCGAACTTTATGCTGACTTTAGTAAAGCTCTTAGTATAAAATTGACAACCTGAGACTGGACTAAGTTGTCAGTTTTGTAAAAGGAACTGTATTTCGATTTAGGTTGGGTTCTTATTTCAAAAACAGCCTCGATGGTTTAAACCATGTCTAAAGAAAAACCTTATTTTGTAATAACACCGAAGGAGTGAAATGAACAAAAATAGTTTTAAAATATTATAAAAAATATATTATTTATGTTAAAGTGCTACCTACCTAAATAAGTAATAATAAATAATAAGTAATTAGTTTTAAGTACGAATTTAATTATATGTATAAGAGATTCACCGACCTCACAGTCAAACCACTACTACGGTTTTGTGGGGTTTAGTTTATAAGATACTTACAAGTCAATATAGATAAAATAAATAATAATAATAACTGCGAAATTGCGGTCACTGTCGGACTGCATAGAAAAGAAAGAGAAGCGCGATGACACAAAGCTGGTAATTTATTGCAAATTATGAAGTAATTGTCTATTTACAAACATTTATTACTATTTACAAAAAATTGATTGATTGTAGTATCTTCGTGACTCTTTTCTATCGTACCAAATTAGTTGTATTATGTTTACAACACACTATCTAACTAGCCTATATCCTGAAGAATATCATATATTTTTCTGATTTTATTTACTGTAGTGGATTATATATTTTTAGGCGTTATAAAACTTGCGTTTAGGTCATGTAGTCCCCTTATTGCTTACTTGAATTTCGTTATGACATTATAAAAATATAAACTAATGTTATAAAGAGGTAAAATTTGTTATTTTGTTTGTATGGGGTAATTTCAGAAACTACCGGTCGGATTTGAAAAAAAAAATGCATCTTATAGCCCGATGTTTAAGGAAGGCTATTTAACATCACGTTATGACCCTTAGGAGCCGAGCAATAAGAAAAAAGTCAGAAAGAACGCTAAGAGAAAACGAAATAATAGCGCGGGGTGGTGATGTGATGTGACGGGTGGGTCGGGGGAACAAGAAATTTCACGCGGACAGAAGCTGGTGTTAAATAATGATGAAGGAAATCTAGGTCAAAGTTTGCTAACTTGCTGCGGAATTTACTATTTATTTCTCTGAACCTCGATAGACCGGAACTTGTAGCATTATCTCTACAACATTCAAATTTTGTTCTCGGGTATCTGATTTAAATTTTATGAGCTTTTGGAAATTTATGGTTCGTGTTTGCTTCCAACATGTTGAGGAAATCTTAGTATATTGATAAATGTATTGGTATTTAATTTACTTGCAAAATAATAATATAATAATAATAAGCCCCCTAAAAAACCACACGTCCTGATCGACCATCTAATCACGTGGGGTACACGAATAAGAAATTACTGGCGTGGCTAACGTGGCTCTGGAAACCCATTTAACATGGAGACTAAATCGAAGAAAATATGTATAGTACCGCTACCCGAGGGCAATCGTCAGGGCGCACCTGGAGCCGATGCTGGATGTCTCAGCATACGACCCATCGGCGGTGGGGGACTGAGCAGGCGGGTTTTCCCCGACAAAAATATTACAGCGAACCAACACACAGACTAGACAATAGTGATGACAGTAGAGCAGTTACATCTGCCGAAGATGTTTCGCAGGCGGCGTCAGCTACTCAGCCTGCTACCACTAAGGCGGGAAAACCCAGAGTGCGCATGAAATGGACTGAAGATATGAACTTATTCATCATGCGCACGTACTACCATATTACAAAACTTGAAGAGGACAAAACAATGTACTGCACACAATTATTCGAACATTTTAAATTTCAATACCCAGACATTAATGTAACGGAACAGAGAATAGCAGATCAAAGACGGGTTTTTATTAGAAATAAGCTCTTATCAGACGATACCTTAATTATGATTAAATTTGAAATAGCAGAACAACTTAAAAAAGAAGAAGAAGAAGAAAATATTAATATAACACAACAAATATACACCTTACAGATGACTCAATCACTCATACCCTCCTTACAACACGACACGAGTCCAGTGACTGAATATCTTGATTCCGGACTAATCGTAAACATACCACACAGCATTCAATCAACTTCAGAAGATTCCGCATCACTACAAACACAAACTGAGTTTGACCCTTCTTTAGAAGAGACATTAAATAACGAATTAGAAACAAATATATCAAAATACAATGGATTGGATCCTGCGTGCAGACCATTACTACCGAAAATGAGACCAACTCGTAAATTGTCGGATATCATTAGCATATTTAACCAAAAAATTATCCCGCTTAAAGTTTCAGCTCTAGAAAACTTATCCGATACACATTCATTAATATATTGCACAGCTCTCACAGTTGCTAAACACTTTAAATTAAAAATCAATGTAGATAGGTCTAGCTATAAAACCAGATTAACGAACGCACCACCAACGCAATAAAGATTACAAATGGACATAGACCTACTTAGAAAAGACATAAATAGGTTAACCCAATATAAAAGCGGTAACACATCTAGAAAACTTGAAAAAAAAGTCAAACAAATCATTGAAAAGACCAAACAACACAGCTCACATGAAAATTTGAATAAGAGAATGGAAGATCACCTAGACACATTGAAACAAAAACTTTTAGTTAAGATTCATGGACTAGCGAGATACAAAAAAGCCAAAGAAAGAAAGGATAACAATAGATTATTTACATCAAGTGAGAAACCATTTTATAGAAAGCTTAAAGGTAACGATACCACAATCCTAAACCCTCCATCTCAAGAGGCCCTAAAAGAATTCTAGCAAGTAATTTAGTCAGTCAGCACTGAACATAATAAAGGAGCTGAATGGATACAAGAAGAAATAGCTAGATCAGAAACAATAGAAGAAATGCCGTTTGAGGATATAGATGCTCTTGAAATAAATGCAATTATAAATAAAACGCACAACTGGAAAGCAGCAGGAATAGACGGCTTACATAATTTTTGGATTAAAAGATGACGTTGCACTACATAGAATATTATCTGAACAAATTAATGATATTTTAAAAGGGAACCAAAATCCCCCAGAGTTTCTGACTAAAGGAATCACATACATGATCCCAAAATCGAGTAGAACCCAGGATCCCTCGCAGTATAGACCAATTACTTGCCTCCCAACTATGTACAAAATCATCACATCGTGTATCACTAATAAAATTATTAAACACACCGAACATTATAACATTCTAACTGAAGAACAAAAAGGCTGCAGACGAGGACATGAGCTTGAGTGGAGGTTCGCAAGAGCAAACGTGCTCGGAGGAAGGAAGTATTCCAGTAAGTGCTGATAGGGATCTTGACCATTTTCCGGGCTCTGGGATTGTCCTGATAGTCGTGGAATACCTCTCCACTTCTCAAACCCCTCAGGATATGTTGCTCCCTTGTCGCTACGTCACTAAGTGCTAGCGACAGTTTCCGGGGGCCCATTATTGAGTGTGCATGTCACCTCCTGCCATTTTTCCGTGTATAATAAAACATTGATCAGGCAGGGGCCATAGTCCTTCCATAGTTCTAGGTAACCAATACACTATAGCCACCCAAACCCATATCTCAATATGTTTTGGTCCCATGTTCTGCAATAGTCCTGCACCAACCGGGGGTTGTCCTTGGGTGCACTTGCATAGAGCATACAGGGATAATCGTCGGTTGGTGCCTCATTCCATTTAAAATTGTCTAAGAGGCCTCTGCCAGTTGGCTTCGGCCCCTCGTACGCCTTCCAAACGACCGGGACTCCATGGTCCTGAGATACGTAAACGTAAAGAATTCTAATAATATGAGACAACATCCACACAAGGTTTTCAGGTCCCGAACTAGGTAGAACCTGTACTACGGTAATCTGATGACTGATATGCATACTTATATACATATAAACACCCAGGCACAGGTCAAACAGACATGTTCATGCATACAAATGTTTGACTTGACCGGGGATCGAACCCGGGACCAGCGGCTCAGAAGGCAGAGTCGCTACCAACTGCACCAACCGGTCAGTCAAATGTTGTCAATATGTACATGTATATAAAAAAGAGAGAGGAAAGAATCATAGGGCATCAAAAAATTCGTCAGCATCGCTGTCAATAGGAAAAATGCCCAAAAGGCTGGCAGCTTTACCACGTTGTATGGCAATGGTGTTTTTGGCCAAAAAATTGGCCAGCCCTCTGTTCACGTGAAGAGTCGACCAACCGCTTAGCGATGTCTCGAAAATTAAGAAGGCACTCGGACCCCATGGCCTTACAGTTTCAACCCCATACTGCTCGAACGAAGTAATAACGTAGTAGTTCCAATTCATTGGAATAATTTACTTCAGTAAATTATGTATAAGTAGAGCAAATGGTTCGTATGCTTGCGCTTTGTGGGTGGTCTAACTAAACACATATTTTTATACCGACATCGACACTGAATTTCGAAACAAGTGGTTTCAGCCATTCACGTACCAATTTGCCAACAACGAAAGCCCACACGACAGCTGTCAACTGAAAACTCTCATTTATTTACGACTAGAATGATACCTACCTACAAAATTAAATGTTTAGCAGATGATTAAAAAAAACTGTATATAAGACCATCCCATAAAAAATTGTCTAGGAAATAAATTAGAAGAAAAAAACTTAGTATCTATAACACGTCTCTTTTTCTAGAAGCGTGGCACCCATATTTCGGCAGAACGTGATAAATAAGCCTACTGCCATGCCCGGGTATAAATCCAGACTCTAAGGCTGCTCTCTATAAAATTATGTTCAAATAATATTAAAAATGATGGGAATATTTATGGTATCATAAGTAATTATTATTGCTAATAAAGCACTCAATCGGCAGAAATCTGTTTTTTTCTCAACAAAATGAGTCATCAACTTTCGCAACAGCTGCACAATATAGAAATTCATTAGACCGACCAATTTACTACGGCCAGTGTATTTGAAGCCAAATAGGTATTCAGGAGCATTTTTCATTAATTGCAATATTAATAGTAGTTAATCAAATTAAAATACCGTCTAGTGAAATAACAATAGATCATAAGAGACAGTTGGGTTAGTGCCAAAATCATATATTAATTTACGGAGTACCCGTAGTACCAAATTATACTGTGACACATGTTTGCAGAAACTGCGCTCTCAGAATCAGACATTTAGTGGGTCATCTAAACAGGGTGGCAGGGACATCGACGCGCAAACTGAAATCATGAATTCAGTACATGATTTTATAAACCCCCTAGCGTAGAAATTGTTCGTCAGTTATCAAAAAAATAATCTGCTGATTCATAGAAAATTACAATTCTACGCGGTGAAAATGTATCTATAGAAGGTACAACAAGGAGGTATGAGTGAACATTACACCCTGTTGGTCTAAAGTTCACTCATACCTTCATAGAAAAGGGAGAATCCTCCAACCAGACGGGTGTCGTGTCTGGTGGGCAACTGCTCCATGACTGATGTCGGGAAGTTGTATATATGCTAGTCGCGCGGTAAACTCTGCTTGCGCGATGCAGGATTTGCGTGACGTCAGTATGACGCGCAGCTCGCATTTAGCGATGTAGATACCGCTACATATGTAACAGCTGTTTTTTTTTAATAACCTATGAAAATGAAACGCTACGCTGAATTTTTTTTACCGGTAAGCGGTTGCGCGTCTGTGTCTCTGCCACCCTATATAGACAGTCACAATAGTTAAATAGTCTTTGAAAGTCGTACAGGGTAGTCAGACGCTCAAAAATCTGCCAACCAGTCTTATCAAGGGGTGTGGTGTTACCCAGTAACTGGGTTGTGGAGTTTAGATAGGCAATCGCGCCGTATCTAAAATACTAGAATTCTGCTGCATCCGGATGGACTGCAAGAAAGCTAGGCAGAATGAATGAATTATATATTTATTTGCAAGTATACAGGGTGTTTGGCGCATGGACCGACACAATATTTCCAGGGATTTGGGGGGTCATTAGCTAGGTTCTACCCATACACCCTTTGTCCCAATTTTTTTTCAAAGAATTTAGAAGTTGTAAAATTTCATACAAAAATAAACTTTGGAAGCTTGTAAGGAATTTTCTTGAAACCAGTTGTATCACTGCCACTACACCCACAAACAAAAAACTTACTATTTCGAATAAAAGGAAATATTTTGGGTGTTTTTTTCATTAAAAAAAATTAATATGTAACCAACCGTGACGTTTGGGACAAAGAGTGTATGGGTAGAACCTAGCTAATGACCTCCCAAATCCCTGGAAAAATTGTGTCGGTCCATGCGCCAAACACCCTGTATAGGTAGCTAACTAACGTTCTTACCATCAATGGGTTTAAATATATTCGGCATTTCAGCCGTGCAAATATTTAGATTTTACATATTGGTTATATGTATAGCATGCAGTACCTACACGTAATGTCATAATTTAAGTTTAGATTACAATGCAGTCAATAAAATTAAAATTAAATACAATTCTATTCATTTAAAATAATACTTTATATTAAAAATTCCGATCGATAACAATGATGTCATGTCAATAAAAAATAAATTGCAAGAATAATGAAAGTAAGTATTCTAATGTCAATATGTAGATGATAATGACTTTAGGCAATAGTAGGTTTCATTAATGGTTTTGCATATAATGCTGCCTGTTAAGCCTTTCATGCTTTTAAACAGAATAAAATTCTCGCAGAACTTCTATACCGTCTCAAAAGACCAATTTGCAAAGTTTTATTTTTCAAATTGGCCCTTTATGACAGTTTAGAACTGCATTTAATATTAACAATGTTTTTTGAACACGAAAACAAACAAAGGCAATGGATGGTTCAGGGTATCAGCGTAAACAGGTTTCAGAATAAAAAAATTGCTTTCAAATTTTATGTACTATGTACCTACAACTAATCACATAAAATGACAATCGATTGGAATTGGCTTTTAGAAACCGAGTTTGCCAGGTGGCAAATGAAAATCAACATAAATTATATCCCTTTGCCTAAATTGGAGATCGTGAAACAATATCTACCTACTAGGCTAGCTATTAGTAGATTGTCATTCAACTTTTCCAAAGGGAGAGGTTATAAACATGTATGTAGGTCTTGTAGGTATACAGGGTTATTGGTAAAACACCACCAACCTCTTAAGGGCTCATTGTACTCATCATTATGAACAACTTTTACTATGAGAGCAAATATGAAATCGCGAAAAAAAAATCTGCTGTTCTCTACATTTATGTTTGCAGAACTCGTCAAAATGTAGGGACAAGCAGATTTCATAACGATGAGTACCATTGCACTAATTTCCCAGGGGTCATTACCCCTTAAGAGGTTGATGGTGTTTTACCAATAACCCTGTATAGCTACCTAGCAAATCACCATCACCTAGACGTTAGGTGATGTACTAGGCAACAAAGGTCCTTATCATTAGTGCCTTTGTTATCCCCGTAGAATAAGTAACTAGAGGCCATTTGCTCTGGCTATGTCAATAGCCCCCTTTACACTTGAGACCTAAACGTTACTAGCGAAATGTAGGAATCTGGTTAAATATTTAAGTGGAATATTTGAAATATCGTGTCTTGTTAATTAATTTCACCACTTTCATTTTGTCTGACGCTAATCTGAAATGGTTTTATCTAATTAGAAGAAGTTTCCACGAATCATGAGAAATACTACAATGTTGATTTTGCCCTTTATCTACTTACGTAAATCCAGTTTCAAGGAAGTTTGGGAGTTCTAAAATGTTGCCAGCACATACAAAATTTAGCAAATGAATATTTGTAGGAAGTTTTAGAAAGTTATCCCTAAGACAATGGGAGGTTGGATGGAGTAGGTACGTAAACGAAACTTAGCCTGTTAATTCCATAAGGACCTTGGAGTTGGGTAGACAAATGAAGATCCCAAATCGTTGATAGAACAATATGGCACAAAATTATTGCGTAGGATAGATTGGGTTACTACCTACTTATTCAATACGAATTGCTTAAAAGTCTCCAAAGTAATATTTTAGAGAGTAACAATGATAAAGGAAACTATAGTTTCAGCGTGCCAAACAATTTCTAAGGTGCTTTTATAAGAGTCCTGGCAAACATGCGTCATATTCGCCTTCCTATTTATTAAAATCACCACGAAATTATACGATTTTACGAGGCCAAAAGTTTCCATACTAATTAGGGTAAAAGTGTTCCAGCTGCGTACGATCACACATTCATAACATACATCTATAATTATACGTCGTTTTAGTAGCCCTATCACGTTTCACAACGTATTATCATATTTTCAGTAATCTTTAAGTTCCTTTATAGGTGACTCTCATACTGGCAACCAACTGGCAGTAGGCGCCGGAGATGGCGGGATGAGCTGGACTCCTTCAACAAGAACTGCATTGCGATTCAGTAACCATCTCACCGTGAAAACTTAGTGAAGTGAGCGTGGAGTGAGCTGCTAGTGTAGTCCCACTGATGCTAGGGATTGACCAAGCAATACATTTACAATCATAATCGAGATTTAAATTATATTTTTAATGTTAGTTCTGTTGATCATTTTATATTATTTCAAAGTTAGTATTTACGTGTCTAAATATTATTATTTAGAGTTTATTTTTATAAAACAGCAACACAGAAATTCAGTCAGAAACTAGTTTTAAAAAAAGAAGAACTTATTTGAGTTTCTGACTGAATTTCTGTTTTGCTGTTTTATTAAAAAAAACCTGTAAATAGTCATTTTAGCCACTTAAATACTAGCCTTGAAATAATATAAAATGATGAACAGAATTAGCATATTTTTTTAAATTAAAATCTCGATTATGATTGTAAATGTTAATGCTTGGTCAATCCCTAGCATCAGTGGGATGACACTGGCAGCTCACTCCACGCTCACTTCACCTAAGTGTTCACTTCACGGTAACATTTTTACAGAATCGACATACTGGTCCTTAAGAGCTTTTAACAGAGAGGACTTGAAAGAGAAGTGGGACATCACAGGCTTTTAATACATACCATCACGTCTGTTATCCGCGAAGGTTTGGGCAGAGATGCCTATAAAACACCCACATCTCGCCAGTCCTGCCTAAGTCCCATATAATAGGGGGCGAGTCTATTGCCATCGACCAGGCACAGATCCAGACTCCGGTATGCTACTGAGAAATTCCTGATGGAAAAACCCAATAACACTCCTCGAGCCTCGAATGGAGCAGTAGTAGCGCTGGCCACCACTAGACTTTTAATAATTTAGTAATATACAACGTGTCCCAGAAATCAACGCCGAGCCGAAAACGGGCCATAGGCCAAGTCGTGACAGTTAAGTATTAGAAAAATATAAAATAAAATCTTGGTCATGTACTTTTCAAATTTTATGGATTCAAAAATAAATCTCAAAAAGTGACACCCTGTGACGATCTTTCAAGTCCTGTGATACCCCTAGGTATCCGAAAATATACCCCATGTATGTTTCGGGATTTAAAAAGATTAACAAATGTTTCAGGTTCTACTAGTAATTTTTATAATTCTTCTTTTCTTTTTTTTTTAAAAACGTTTTCCCACACTAGGAATTTCTCCTGTACAACCTGTTGTACAGGACCAGGGTACTTGTGTGTGTGTGTGTTTCTCCTGTGAATTGAAACAGAAAATCATTTTTTAATCGTATAAATGAAAATTTCTGACTTTCGATAAAAAAAAATGTATCTTGCACTAATGTTAGGAAGATATTAAATGAAAAAAGAAACAAAAAAAGAAAACATTTTTAAAGATGTCACCGAAGAATTTCCCCAAAGATATTCATATCTCTTAAAGTGTTCTAAACTATCAAAAATCGCGGAACATACATGGGTTTTTTTTTGTATATAAAAAATTGATTCCTAATTCCTAGGGGAGGTCTGAGGAATATTTTTTTTTTATAACATCACTATTTGTGCCACCCTGTATAGCTGTGTACGTTTAGCCTTACTGAAATACAGTTTAATGGATTCCTGAGGCTTCCGGTCCATTGGAGCGGAGGGGGAACAAAATTCCATTGGTTGAATGTTTCCTAGCTATGGCCCTCTGAGGGATAGAATTCGGAATGAGGTGATCCGGCAGAGAACCAAAGTTGTCGATATAGCTCATAGAATAAGCAAGCTGAAGTGGCAATAGGTCGGCCATATTAGCTGTAGAACCCAGCCATATTAGCCGTAGAACTGGCGACCGTTGACCAAGAGCCCCTCCATTTCCACACATAGGAAGGTAATGCACTTGCAAAATCACACCAATAATAGAAATAAGTCCACCTTTCTAACAAATACGTAGAAATTCTCCTTTCATAACATTCCTTCCTGCTTATACCTACCTACATTCCTAGTGCATACCACGCTAAGCGCTTTGAAGTATAGGATAGGTAAATAAAACGAAGTTCAAAGGAACGACGACAAGATGTGACTATAGCGTGTGTTTGGTTTATTTTCACGTCACTTCATTTCGTCGTTGGATCCTTGGATACTAGTTATTTTCCTGTATTTGGACGGAATAATTTAGTTGGTGATAGTATGGAGATAGAGTTGCAAATAGTATCTGAAGGTTCTGTTTTTCTCGCTTTCGTGTTGGTTTTGCTGCCCTAGATTAAGCGCACATGATTTCATGATGATCGTGTATTTGTTATAGCCGTGATACTAATAAATACATACTCTTCCAGAACGCTTTGTGACACCCAGTTTAGAAAGAAATCATAAAACTCAAAGGTTCTGTACTACTTTAAAGATCCAAATAATCGAAAACGAAATAATTAAGTCCAGGCTCGCTGGTCTTCCGGGGCGTAGCTCCGCTGCCGCGAGAAATCACGGTACAGCGGACAGAGCTCCGGCGGGATTTCAGGGCGGCATGGAGAGTGCGATTGTCGCAACCCCTGATAAGTCCCCTCTTTGAGGAGTGGCTAGAGAGGCGCCACGGCGTCCTCACCTACCGCCTGACGCAAGTCCTCACCGGACACGGTTGTTTCGGGAGGTTCCTGTTCCGGATAAGGCGGAAGGAAACGCCCGGGTGTCACCATTGTGTGGATCACCTGGAGGACACGGTGGAGCATACGGTGGAGGTCTGCCCGGCTTGGGTGGAGCACCGCCGTGTCCTTGTGCAGGCGATTGGCGGTGGCGATCTCTCGCGTCCGGCCCTGGTCCAGGCCATGGTACGGAGCGAGAGGGCTTGGGAAGCCGTCACCTCCTTCTGCGAAACAGTAATGCTCGCGAAGGAGAGAAAATTCGCGCTCTCGCGTCCCTAGCCGCCCCGCAGGAGACGCCCTGGGTGTCGGGAATCGTAAGCTGATTCCCGGCCAACGTAGGCGTGGGCTTGCGAACGGCGAGTAATGGGCAACTCGCCGTTCCACGCGCGCCTCAAAGAGATGTCAGCATCAATGACGGGGTCCGTTAGGGCCGATGTCTGCCAGGGTTGTGCGAAAGTCCGAGAGGGATACCGTGGCCCCTGGCACAGGCAACTGAAGGAACACGGGTGGGTTTTAGCCAGTAAGAGTCCGAAACGCCCTCCCGCTCTGCCCAGAGCGGGAGAAGTAATTTGATGATTTCCCACATTCAAAAAAAAAAAAAGGCTCGCTGGTTTTTACAAATAATCGACACCCATCCATCTCGTCCTTAGATTGATTGAGCAGTGTTTTAAATTAATTATGAATATCGTTCACTAAGTAATGCCGTTCCGTACCGTTACCATAGTGGTAGTAGTAGAAACGTTCAATTAAGATGCCTGTCCATTCAAGCGAAAAAATGCAGAGCTCGCTGAGCGACCTTGAATTTATGGACCAGACGTACCGTGAGTGTCCACGTTTCGGCTCCGTAGGTCATAACAGGCAGGACGCACTGATTGAAGACCTTAGTTTTTAGGTTCTGCGGAATACGTACGTACGTACATATAATGCTCGTGCGTATGTACGTATATATTTATTTTTTGTTATGTATTTTGTGGGGAACAGTAAAGAATATATAAATAATAATAAATAAATAATATGGGACGAGACGCCTCGAGAAAGCTTCCCAAACGCTGCCCAGCCCAGCTGAATTCTCCTGTTAGCCTCCTTCTCAAAGTTGTTCTTACCAAACTGCAGAGTTTGCCCGAGGTAACGTATTCTGGAACAACCTCGAGAGCACCGCCATTGACAGCAATTGGTCCCGGAGTAACGTGTTCGTTGCACATAGCCTGGGTTTTGCCCAAGTTCATCCGGGGACCAATGCGTACAGAAGAATCGACTAGGCCGTCCAGCATCTGCTGCAAGTCATGCAGCGATTCAGCCAGTATGGCGATGTCATCTGCAAATCTCAAGTGTGAGATGTACTCACCGTTGATGTTAATGTCACGTCTTTCCCAGTTCAGCGTCTTAAACGCATACTCCAATCCGTAAGAGAACACTTTAGGGCAAATTACTTCCCCTTGTCTGACCCCTCGGCGCAGGGGGATTATGTTCGATTCGCTGGTTCTGAGTTTTGACGGTCACTGTCGCGTTTTCAGACAAGACATCTCAGTACTTGGATGTATCGCCATTTGACTTGGTATCGCTACAGAGACTCCAAAACAGACCAGGTCACGATAGAGTCACGAGATAGAGGAAAGGTTGGGCAGATTTATTGTGTGGAAATGGGTCGCAATCGTAAAGCTCTTAATGAACTTGTGACGGTCTGTATGAATTAATAGCTTCTGCCCGCGACATCGTCTGCATTAATTTTCTCGTTCCCCCGCCCCACCCCGACGCATCGCATCGCCCGCCCGACGCTATTACTTCGTTGTCGCTTAGCGTTCTTTCTGACTTTTGTATTTGCTCGGCTCCTAAAGGTCCTAACGTGTTGTTAATGAACCAATAGCCTTCCTCAAGAATTGGGCTATCAAATACAAAAATAATTTTTCAAATCCGACCGGTTGTTCAAGAGATTATCCCCTACATACAAACTTACAAACAAATAAATACCTCTATACAATATTAGTTTAGATTGATAAGTCTATTGCTATTAGGTGCATTATTTATATAAATTAATATTTTACAAAAAATTCCGTGGATTCAGCTTCCATTTAAAACAGATGTGGAATGCGGGTGCGTCAGAATAAAATATATTTTTCAATAACAAGAATAGCCCAACGCAATTTAAAACCTGGACAAAAACAATATATCTATAATATATTTTAAGCTGTTGGGAGGCTGAATAAATGTCCAGAAATATCTGAAACAAAAATATTCACTGATCTTCAAATAAAACTGTCAAGGCTTCAAATATTTGGCTCCGTTCTCTAAATATTCAACAATAAAAGTTTGTATAAGTTTGTGCAATATGTCATCGGGCTGCAAAGCTATATCTTGTTCTGTCACTTTTGATTCGCCCACAATGAAGTGAAAACATTCTAATAGGTAAAAAAAATGCATTTTCTAAAGTTCAAAAGCTTGGGAATTATTTGCAGAAATGTCACCGCTGTCGCTATTGAAAGTCAGAATGTGCATTGTCCTCACAAATGAAGTCATCGAATACCTACAAGCACCCACCTACCTACTTTCTGCGTAACCAAGGGCATTGGTAATTTTTTTGTATTTTTCTATCAACTACAGGGTGACTGTGTAATTAGATGAACGCACCCGAAAAATGCAGCGGTATCTAAGTCAACAAACTCCCGCCTTAGCATTGATTACCACAATTACGAAACTTCTCTAAGTTTCTAGTTCGATGACTAAATGATAAATGATTTATTTCTGTAAGTACGTATGTAAAAACACTTTTACACGTCAATCATATTTTAAAACAAGATGAGGTCGGCGTTTCTTATTTGACTACTCTGAGAAGGCCGAAACAAACTCAGAGGCCACAGTCTCTTTTAAAGTCCAGACATAATCTTGGTCAGATCATATGAAGACTACATGGTCTTCATTGGTGTCTGAAATGAACTTTTGAGGAACAACTACACAGATTGAGTGGACCTGTCCAGTCGGTGCACGCGTGTGTCAGTAATCGTGCAGCTCAAGTCAGAACATGGTGCTCAACGATTCGACGAACAATACCAAAAAAATACATTTTGGTAGGCCGCATAAATTACTCAAACTGCCAGATCATGATTATTTTATTATATTATATGAAAAACTGACCTTTAATTCCTGATCTCTACAATGTTACATAGAGCAACTGATAAGAAGTTAAATCATAACACTTATTTCTTAGTCAAATCAATGATTTTTAAAAGCTAAATCTGTCAATGTAAAAACTGCACCACTTTTGAAATAACGATCTCTATTCGTCGTCATTTTACAAATTAATATGAAACTACGTAAGTATGTACATAGTAAATTCAGAAGTACTTATTAAACTGAACTCAACTGTATTATCAGATCAAGTTTCAGATCAAGTTTTAAGAGAGCGCACTTAAATATTTGACGACGTCTCTAATTCTCGATTATACAGACTGCAGCCGGTCGATTCTGTAACAATCTCACCGTGAAAACGTAGGTGAAGTGAGCTTGAAGTGAGTTGTCGATAGTGTCAATCCCTAGACTCCCGTGCGATTCTGTAAACATCTCACCGTGAACACCTAGGGATGGACACTATTGACAGCTCACTTCATGCTCACTTCACCTAAGTTTTCACGGTGAGAATTTTACAGAATGCTCGGCAGATAAAACTTCAAAAAATTATTTCTATGTACAGTCAGCCCCAAAAAGATTTAAACACGGACCAGGAATTATTTTATTGTCTACAACTATTGTTGCATAACGTTGTATCTACCCTATAGGTCCAAAACATAGTATTCAATTTCTCTTACCAAAACAAAGTAAAAGTTTTGTCCCAAATGTCGTCAAACATCCTATGACCAAAATAGGGCAAAACACTCATCTACATAAATCTCACAAATATGTATACAGTAATCGTTCAATACCGAGGTAAACAAAACTAAAAGTTCATTCAATTCAAAAGTTCAACTTCAAGAAGAGGTGTTAGAAATAAGTATTTAGTTGAAAATGGAATGCCATAAACAACTGCCATTTACGACTAACAGATTATTATTGTCATGACTACGATCTCATCGTAAGGTAGTAACTCACCGGGAGCATTTGTGTGTAATGTCACAGTTCAGGGGGATATTTACTCTCTAAGTCCGTCAACGAAGATACGGGCCCGTACAAAAGTACTTGATCCGTCAGAACAAGTGTTTAATTAAATTTTTCTGGCGGGCTGAAAACATATCGGTAGTAGGGAGAACTGTCAAATCGTGTTGTCGTTCATTATTAGTTCGGGCCCCGGACTGTCTGTCTGTCCCGAACTGTCTGTCCGTAAGTGATACGGAGTTGGAGACGCCCCTAACGTCGGCCGAAACTACGGAATTCAAGCTTAAGGAGTAGACCCCCTGATTCGGGTAATAAATCCGTAAATGCATCCAGGCAAGCATTACAGTGCGTACCTGTAATGATATAATTCGTAACATTTCAGTAGTAGTGCGGAAAACCGAGTATTACATCTGAATCGATGTTACATATGTACGAATACTCACAGTTCTCTCACACTCATACATTCATAAATAATACACTCAGATAAAAATAATATTATTATTCTTCTAATAAACTAAATTAAACACTCGTCATTCGATAGACGCCGTAAGACCTTGTCAGTCTTGTTTACCTTGTTTTGGAACTATCACTGTGAACACTGTTTTGGTCATAGGGTGTAGAGATGTTTTGGGACAAAATGTTTACTTTGTTTTGGTATAATAAATTACCTGTACGGTGGATACAATGTTATAAAACAAAGGTTGATGACAATAAAATGTTTCCTTGTCCCTGTATACGTCTTTTAGGGGCTGACTGTACACTTGACTTTGACAGAATCTTTTTTAATCAGAGGGGCAATTCCCGTTTTTTTAAGAACGTTCGCATTCTAATCTCAGTCTCAATCTGTCAAAAATTGTATAGCGTTTACCTACCTTTTTGACATTTGATTGTCGCTGAGATGAGATTCAGAGGGGCAATTCCCGTATTTTTAAGACCGTTCGCATTCTAATCTGTCTCAATCTGTCAAAATTACAATCAATTTACATACATTTTTGACAGGTTTTTGACATTGATTGTCGCTGAGATGAGATTGCGACTTGAATTTGAACGTTTTTTAAGTACGAGAATTGGCCTACTGATTTGATTTTGAACGTTTTACGGGAATTGCCCTTCTGATGTTTTTCAGACTGAAACTGAGTTGATTGATGCTCTCTAGTGTTTCTATTTAGCTAGAGCCAATACTTGACACTTAGCGTTAGCATTATCAGCCTATAATGTTCCCACTGCTGGGACACAGGTCTCCTCTCTGTGAGAGGGAGTGGGCTGCAATGCACCACGCGGGCTCAGTGCGGGTTGGTAGATGTCACATGTCTTCGAATAACACTTGACATTTCACTGAAAATGAAATGTTTCAAAGACTGTAAAAATTTGAAAGCATGAACTTTTTCCATTATTTCCACTTTCCGGAAAATTACTTTACTTTTCAGAAAGTGAAAACTTTGAAAACCTTTCTTCTCGATCTACGTGTTTTAGTGTTTGGTTTGGATAGCAGAATTGTCTGAATTGAATTCTGATTTTCGTGTTCCCATCTGGCAGACTTTACAAAGTAAATATAAAAGGTGCTTAACGGTTATTTTCCCAATTACTAGATAACTGTACTTCTAGTACATAGAGAATATTTACATATTTTCTTTACCAAAGCTACCAAATCCTCACCACACCAATGAATTCCTCAGATCATAAAACATATGCGGTCAAGAACGAAGTCCCTTACGCGATACTCGCACGCACTCATATACGTGTATATATAATAGAAAGAGACAGATAGAGAGAGAGAATAAGTCGCATTGTACGTGGGGCATAAACGCTTTTTCCTTACGTGACGATTTCTACTAGTCAACTCCTACTCGCAAGCCGCGAACTTCGTTCCAAAAAACCTCACGCTTGAACTGACAGTAAGTATCATACTCGTACAACTTATGCTCTTAGTTCTATCCTAAATTTAACACCATCTCGCCATTAGCAAGGAGCAAAAGGTCATCCATCGGATTTGAACTTTGCATATTTTCATAGACAGTCAACGCCCTGATGTGCTTCAAAACAGCTTCTTTGTAAACTAAATTAGTTAATAATGTAAGTTTCTTAACCATATGGCAACGTACGCACTGACAGGTGTCTTGCTTAGCGCCTAAAGCCTAGCGATTCACTTTGCGAGTAGCGAAGTGACACGAACGTTCTAGAATGTTCGCAGAGTCTTGACCATAATAAATAAATAATATCTCGAAAAATCTAGGCAGGAGTAGGTACTTACATTATACATTACCAATGATACAACTTGATATAAATGATTTGACTTTAACCTCCTACCTCGATATCTGAAAATAATCTAAAAAAAAAGGTTTCGTTTTACATGACAGGACCAAAGAAAATACACTGGGATCTTCCAAGATACCAAAAAGCCAGAACTTTTCAAGCATTTCCAGGTTATCCACATAATTGAGTTTGAAAACACGTCAAATTGTTTTATGAAAATATAAATTCAGTTAGCCCGAACAATTGGTTCATTGCCGCGCTGCCTGCGCTGGTTGCATTCAAATAACCGTTGTAATGTTACCATAGTTAAATATTCAAATAGCCCTATTCATCATCTGTTTTGTATGTAGTTTGTGTTAGTTTGTCAAATAATTAATATTAATAGTATTCAAAAATAAGTCCTATATTATTGAATAATATTGATTTGAATGATTAATATTATTATGATATGAATATTATTAATTTGAATACTAGTTTTTTGTGAATTTATGTTGCCTCAAGTAAAATTAAGAATCTGGATGATTTTGCATGTTTTCTAGTTCGGTCTAAATATAAGACTGTGCGTCACCGCATTTTTAATAAACAGTCGTTAGAAGAAGTTTCTAGTTTCCGTAACCATAACTTTGACGACGTCTGCCTGTACTTAAGTATCGCAGTTTCACAGTAGGGTTTTTTTCTATTTAACTATGGAATTTTCATACACGAGTAATTCCATAGAAACTTAAAACAACAAAAAACAAATTACTTAATTCTATTTAGAACTAAATGAGGACTAAGGATCATAGAAAGATTCATAGAGTCTTATGTCGCTGATGCTAATAATTCATGGAATGATTCATGTAGGTTGAGAGTCCTCATTAAGGACTTTTCTTAACGGACTCATTCCATATAAAAGTGGTCTACATCTTCAGCTATTCCACACATATTTCGCAATTCGGAGTATCCGATTTTCCCATTATAAACGCAAACTACTGTTCGATGGAACATGAAAAATGCCGTAACACTAACATAATCATCTACTTATAAGTAATGGTATTGGAGGAGGCTCACACTGTATTGTCTTACAGAAGTATGAGGAACAGAGTGTAAAGTTCACTCATCCTCCATAGAAAAGGGTCCTCCGACCAGACAGGAGCCGTGTCTGGTGACGTTTGATGTCGGTAGTTCCTTGTAATTCGACGTAAGTATATGCGTACCATTAAAAATGATATTGTAGCTGGCACTTCAATTAAGCTATGAACATAATTAAAATATCTCGAAAACACTTGAATTTCGGCCATATATATGGGGGTTCAATTTGTTGGATCCTCCCCCGATAGGAGGGCCAAAATGCAACAAACTGAAAAGAAATTGAATTGAGCTGATGCTCCTGATGGATATATCGGTACGTCGAATTACAAGTCACTCTGTATATGCTAGTTGCGCGGTAAACTCTGCTTGCACGGTGCAGGATTTTGCGTTACGTCAGTATGATGCGTAATTCGGATGTGGCGTTGTAGATGCCGCAACAGTCTTGTACCAAATACCTTTTTCTAAAGATCTCCCATTAAAGTACCTACTCTTTCTTGCAGTGGGTATAATGAGGATATTACCGTAACTACATACTATAGGTATTCCAAGTTTCCGGATACCGCAGCTGTCTTTAATTGCTTCCCCATGTAAATTGAAGATAAAACCGCTGCTGTACCTTATCGTAGCAGGTTTGGATGCTGCTGCTAGAGATTTCCAAGCCTCTACATTATAATCATTGTACCTAGAAGTAGGGTCATTAAAATTTTCATATCTCACAGTGGTGTGAACCTTAACAAATAGGTACCTTTATAATGAACACATTATAGGGTACGTTCCGAATGGCGCTGTAGTCGATTTAAGCGTGCTTACACCCGTTCCGAATTAGCGTGAGTGTGATAACGATGTACCGTTAATCGTCATAGATATCGCCATGACATGCGCCATTTTGCGATAACGCCGACCATGCCGTAATTAATATCACCGTGAGCGCTGTCAAAAATGACAGTTGTGCTGTTTATCTTGATTTCGTAATTGTGCTGTAAAACCCAAGACGTAACAGAATACCCGAAATGAGTTTTTAACTCATGCGCATTATGTTTAATTACTGTTGCATCTATGTCATTTGTAATTCGTGGTATTTTTCTTCGAGGTTTTTTTTTGGAGCATGGATACGCTAATATGAGCACTTCGTCATCCCCTTCATCCCTGGGGAATCGTCTTTCTCAAACTAAAAATCTGAGTTATTAGTGTTTATAGAGTCAATCAACAAAATAGAAGTGCAAATGCGATATACTTCCATTATTAAAAAAATATCTAATCGGTCTTTCTTGTGCAAGGTTTGAGGTTGACGTTGAGCGACCACTGTGAGCGCGTACACGAGCGTTCCGAATTGATGACAGTTCTTAGCTGTCATAATCATGATATTAATAGGTAATCTAAAACGGAACCCAAAATATTGATGTGATCACTGTGAGCGATCATGGTCTAATTCGGAATGCAGGGATAATTTACTTGTTAGTAAGGACACTACGAAAAGTATTTCTTGAAAAAGACAACAAAAACCTCAGAAACATTTAACACTAATTTGAATCCTAATTATCGATCTTTTGAATACCTACAAGGAAATCTAATCTACATACTATGTAGCTTACAAGTTATAGTAAAATAACTTAGTAACAATGAAACATAAATACGGACTACCTACTTATTTGTCATAGGTAGAGATGCGCCGAATATTCGTTTTACGAGTATATTCAGTATTCGGCGTATTGGGCAAATTTTGAGGTATTCGTATTCGGTTGAAATGCTGAATGTATTCGGTTTCATTGATCATTGTAAATCAGCCTGGGCAAAATAAAGGAATCCCATAATCTAACAATCGTATTTATTAGAAATCGTTTATTGTAATTTAAGGTACTCAAACAAAGATAGGTATAATTAAACACAGATAATCAAATACAACCTAGCATTATTATTTACATAAAATCAAGTAAGTATCATATAAGAACAGTAATTTTTAATTGCAATAATCCCACTAGCAAATTACAATTGTATTGTAATAGGAAAGGTTTACTTATGTATAATGAATGACCTATGCTGTTTTATAAACTATCTCACTAATAAATTAAAACATAGATAAATCAAGAATATTAGCTGCACTAAATGCACTAAAATCTGGCACCCGTGTTGTGTTTTCCCAGATCGCGCTGTAGTCTACTTTTTACCGTCTGCTAGCCGGTAAAAAGTCTCAATTTTCGCACGACCCCAAAACTTTACACATCACAAAAACGTTTTTACGGATTGTCTGTGGTAACAGATCATAGAAATTTTAGTTCTACTTGTATGTATGTACAGTTAGCGTCACGATGTGGGTACCCCCCTTCAAAGTAAATTTTAATACAACTGGGGTACCCAATTGATGCAGCCCACCGTACGATGCAAAGTTAGAACGATTATAGACAGTTCACAATAATAAAAGTGAAGTTATCTTAGTTCTAATTCTAATAACAAAATTATCAAAAAACATTAGTAAACGCTTACCCTCTTCTTTGATAACCTCCTTCCCATCGGTATTTTCCAAATAGGCCATAACTATTAACTCAAATCGCACAAAATCCAGAGCAACTTTAAAATAAACTTGTCACACGCAATCACGCGTCCTTCTCTCACATCACCACACACAGCACACGATCATTTACACATCAAAGGAGTATCCAAAACACTTTAGGATGAACCAAACTAATTCCTGAACAAATTAATCAAGTATTCAAAAAAACACGCGCCGACAGATTACTTTCGCGCCAATACACGAATTTTTTACTCTTGGCACACACGTCCAAATGCCACAAGAGATAATCACAAACTGTTCTATTTTGGTTGATGGAACAAATTGAAAGATTTATATGCAACAGTATTTGCGGCAAATACTTACTTTCGTATAATATTATTCGTTCGCCTATTAGTTTTCCCATTTGGTTGTCAATATTATTATTTTGAAGATCGTCTTAGGATTTTCCCAGACTATTATTGCCAAGGTCTCTTTGGCACCCTAGTCGTAGTTCAGCTCGTTAGGTTAGTAACAAGAAGTATCGCATAAAAGTTCATGAATGACACAATTCAATACGAACAGTGATCTTCGAAAATACTTAATTAACATAACTTCACGCTTGTATTAATCGAAGAGGTAGGTAGGTAGGCAGAGTGGTGTCATACACCCACACTTTTGCCAATATGATAAAAGTCTAAAGTTAAAGGGAAGGCCCATTTCCATTAACCGGGCACAAATACGGACTCCGGGCTTCTATTGAACAATTATCATGTAAGTACCTATAGTTTACCTAAGTGGCTGTGTAAGTTTACCTACCAAGGTACAGACGCCAGCAGGTCAAGCTACCCGAAACTGTCAAATTTTCCCAATCAACCTTGAACCTTAATGCGTTAGCGATAAAGTTGAAAATCTAATAAAGAAATTTGACAGATTGTAGTAGCTTGATGTGCTGGCGTCTGTACCTACTTAGCTCATTTTTAGGAGAAGTGTATTTTTGCACGTTCATGTTTCTCTGATGTAAGTACCTATTACTCAAGGGCGAGCCTACATATGTAGGGAATCAAGACTTTTGGCTATCTAAGCGTTCCTTTCATCATGATCATTGATTCAATACTGGCACTGGATTGAAAAGTAATGTTTAGTAAGTATGTCTTTGTTCGTTTCAAGTTTATTCTTCATGTTTAAAAAAATTTCTGTTGGTGCTCTGTTTTACGTTTTGCTAATTTAATTAAACAGGCGCATCTAGGAAAAACAACTTTTAGTAGCATGATGCGATACAATAACAATTAATTAATGGTTTATTTTCTAGGTAATAAAACGTACACGAGCTATCTTGCCTGTTCGATTTAAGCGTACCTATTCATTGAAAACAATCTTTAGCAACAGTTGCGCAGCGCTATTTTCCGCAACATAAACTGCGGCTGGCAACAATGGTGCGTCTTTTGTTTACCATGAATGCAGAACATTAGCATGCTGTTAGCCAATACAGTTGCTTGAACAGTGTTGCGCCACTTTCTGCCCCAGTGATCACCGTTTCTATGGGTCATTCTACCGAATGGATAAAAAATTTAATATCTTTTCGTTTTTACAAAATCCACTTTTTATTTTCTTAGTATAACAAACTTTAATCTAATTATCGTCTTAAAAATAGAATCAGAGAATTCAGAGATCAATCACAATTATATTATGAAAAAATTGCACATTTTGTTTTTGACACATCGACAGGGGTGATGTTAATTTCGTCACGACCACGAGTGACAGTTTTCCTAAAACTACTAACTAATTTGTAAGCTTACATAAAATAATAATCAGTTCGAAATTCTTTTGATGCCAACAGTCAGAATATGTCAATTACAAATAGTATTACTAACAAAAAAATCTACAGGAATAACGCAATCAGAACATTCCTGTAGAATAAAAATTTGAAAAGATGGGGGAGGGAACACTAGAAAATATTTTATTCGTCTGACGAATAAACAATATTATTAGGAACACATTTCAGAAAATTATCTGAACGTTTTATATTTTCCTTAAGGTTTGCGTTTTCTTATTTGAAACATCTCTTCATCAGAAGTACTATCAGACCCATGGCATATTCGATAAAAATCAACAGAGGGACGTGAGGTTGTCGATATTGGGTTCCTGTACCTATATATCAAAGATTGGCTCTGAAGATTCCGGCTGTGAATGAGTTGGTGTCGTCAAATCAGGTTGATTATCGTTTTGTTTTTTGTAAGTCAAGTAAATAAGCCCAATTTTGTAATGTGCACAAATTGTGATCCATTTTACTAACATTACAATATAATCTTCTGGCATGAGTGATACCAGGACTGGTATTCTTCCATGTTAGTTGATGAATTAATAGAGTGCCGGCAAATAGCCTAGTAGTGCTTGTACTTAATATATTCGAAATGTTGATTAAGCGTTGTATCATTTAGTAATCTTATTTGTTTCTTTTTTGTAATATTCTCTTTTGCCCCGACGTAATTCGACTAGATTGATAGTTTCCGAAGAGCTTGCGAAACCTTTACTTCTACTTGTCTTGGAATCTCACATCACGGACCACCTTCCGTTACTAATATGTATGGATGGACCGGGTTTAGTGAAACAGACGACTCCTGCTTATAAGACCCCAAAAATAGATTATCCTAATGTTGTAGAAGATATGGAAGGTCAGGATTTCACTCAAGTCACTAACACGGACGACCCTGATAAGGCAGCCTCTTGTTTGGTAAACATAGTTCAATCAATTCTGAAAAAACACACTCGCATAATCAATGTTCCTAAAAAAGCAAGAAATATAAAGCCTTGGATTACTCCGGGTTTAATACGCTGCATTAGACATCGTGATATCAGTCAGGTAACAGTGATATCGTCCAAATCTCGTATTAAACGATACCGGAATTATTGTAATAATCTTCTAAGGAAGCTTAAAACTGCTTATGAAATATCAGAATTAGAAAAAGCCAAACGTAACCCTAGAACACTCTGGAACAAAAAAAAAGAGATAACACATACCAAAAAAAGATGTGATCCTCCTTTAGAGCTTTTAAAAATATGCACGGACCCATATAGTGCAGCGAATCAAGTTTCTAAGTTCTTCGCCAGCATAGGTACAGACCTAGCCTATAAAATTGTAGCCCCCTCACAGACTTTTTCTCCATCAATAACTTCTTCCCCTAATTCTTTTGTCATCCTTGACGTTGACTATTCTGAGGTTGAGTCTACCATCATGAATTTAAGGCATGATTGTGCCACTGGGTGGGACGGAATATCTTCTATTCTCCTAAAAATGTGTCGCAAACCTCTTGTTCCCGTTATCACACATATAATTAATTTATCAATAGCTAAAGGAATTTTCCCAGAACCCTTTAAGAGGGCCTTGGTCCATCCAGTATTTAAGGGTGGGAGCAGGGACTGTGTGAATAATTACAGACCGATCTCGGTTCTTTCAGCAATGTCAAAGGTTATGGAAAGGTTGATAAATGGTCGTCTACTCAACTATCTATACAAACATCATATCATTGCGCGAAATCAATATGGCTTTAAAAAAAGGTGTTTCTACTGATGACGCAATTGCTGACTTAACGGAAACTGTTGCTAAGAATCTAGATGATAAATAAATCGTAAATGCCATTCGATATTCTTGGACCTACAGAAAGCCTTTGACACAGTCTCTGTTCCTAATCTTCTGTCGAAGTTGGCGGCCATTGGCATTCGGGGAACAGAGCGCATGACCTTTTCAAGAGCTACCTCCAAAACAGGAAACTCCGTGTTAAGATTGATGCATACTCTAGTGATGAAGAAATCATTACATGCGGAGTTCCACAAGGCAGTGTGATGGGGCCTACGCTCTTCCTAATATACATTAATGACCTTTGCACATTGGCGCTCCCCAACACCAAGATTTTCACATATGCCGATGATACTGTGATCGTGGTTGGTGGGGATACATGGACTGACGTGAAATATTATGCAGAACAATCCCTGCAGACAGTCATGGCGTGGCTGCAAAATAACCTTCTATCACTTAATTTGTCAAAAACTAACTACATTCCTTTCTCTATTAGTCACAGGACCAAAGCCCCATCTGATTTGAGGATTTTTGCTCATTCCTGCCTAGGCTCCACTTCATGTTCATGTACGCCACTATCTCGTGTCAGTCAAACCAAATACTTGGGTGTAGTGATTGATGGCGGACTAAAGTGGTACTCTCACGTTGAAAGCCTAACGTCAAGGGTGAGGAAACTTATTTATATCTTTAAGTCTCTAAAGCACTGCGCTGACTTCAAAACACTAATAATGGTATATCTTGCGCTTTGCCAGTCTGTCATCAGTTATTGCATTCCGGTTTGGGGAGGCACCGCAAAGACTAGACTCCTTGGGCTGGAGCGAGCCCAGAGGGCTGTGCTTAAGGTGATGCTCTGCAGGCCGTATAGATTTCCCACTAGTGAATTGTATGCGGAGTGCAGGGTACTTACTGTGCGACAGCTCTTTGTGCTTAATGCCACCCTCAGAAAGCATAGTCAGGTTCCTCTGTTGGACACAGCCACTCGTAAAGCCAAATCTGCATGTCCATCTGTCCCTCACAAAAGAGCCTTCGCTGGCCGCCAGCTTTATGTAATAAGCTCGCTCATTTACAGAAGGGTAGATAAGCATATCCAAATAAGCAATTTAAACAAGCACGAACTTAAAACCAACCTACAAAACTGGCTGTATAATCAGGACTATTCTCGTACAGAAGCTCTTATTTATAACATAATTTAGGCACGTAATAATAATCACTATTCTACAAAGCTGAATACGGAAACCCATGTAACACCATAATTATCATCAGAACATACCCTCACAACCCCCCCCCCCCCCCTTTCATAAACCACACACAACACATCACACCACAACACAACGCACTATACCACAACACAACACACGAAACCACAACATAACATACCACACCACACCACACCACACCACACCACACCTCACCACACCACACAACCACATTTCCTTCCTTTAACACACATACCTTACACATTAATAGCCGTAGTTCATTATAGGTCCAAATGTTATCAACTTATCACGCATAAATAAAGGATTTTTTTTAACACGAAGTTACAGTAGAATACTGACTCCTAAGTCACAGGGTCCCCCCTAGTTTAGGAGGCAGGGTTTTCACTATTTATGCAACCTTTGTTTCCCAAAGTTAAGTCCCTGTTTGAATTGTATATCTTTGTATATTAAGGTTTTTGTGTTAATAAACTTATTTTTATTATTTATTATTTTACTTGTTTTCTTTTATGTTTTGTTACAATTTATAAATGATAAAATGATTTTATTTCTGTAAGTAGGTTTGAACAAACACTTTTACATGTCAATCGTATTTTAAAAACTAGATGAGGTCGGCATTTCCTATCTGATTCATTAATGATCCATTAATTCAGCAGTTGGTTCAACAGGTAGTTCAGCAGATAATTTATCACTACGTTGGCTTGAGTGTATAAATTTCATCCTTTTATTAGCCAATGAGTTTTCTAATTGCAAAATTCTCTGCTTGAGATATATATTTCTATTTTAAATCTCCGCTTATTTTTTTCTGCAATTCTTCAACCCAAGGATGCTCCACAAGGTGCTGTAGAACTCTGTGGAACTGGACTCGAAGGAGGAGTGTCATCATTCACAACTCTCTGCTCAGTAGCTTTTAACATTTTTAATTTATTACGATGAGTTTGTGCGCGCTCTCGCCAAATTTTTCTAATAGATTTTTGTGCTCTTGGTGTAAAATCTTTAATTAATTTTATTCTCCCTGCTTCTTTCTTGTTATTGTACCGTTCTCTATCTTTTCAACGACTTTTTTCCTGTTCGGCTTCAGTCATGTTTTCTCTTTTTTTTCGTATCCAGGCCTTTTTTGGTCTTTCAAGCGGTCTTTTTTTTTTGTTTTTCTGATCGCCTTTTACCCGCCATAACTGTAAAAGCAAAAAAAAAGCCGTGCATTTTACTTATGTATGGAAACAAGTCACTTTTGTCGATAAAGATAATACGAAAGCAGTGCAGTGTAGAAATTAATTCCGGCGCAATAAATTAACAGCATTGTACGTTAAACTATAAGCGTAAGTGTGTATTTCTAAAACAAGAAAAATACATAAGGAAAACCAGCAAATCACCACTTCTGTAGAAATACATCACTTCTGTAGAAAGCTACATCGACAGGAGTGAGTTCTACAGAAGTGAAGTTTTCACATAAAAAATACGTAACCGGTGCAAAATTTAAGGTTATAAATACGAAATCACTTGATTTAGATAATTCACCAACTTATTAATGAAGCCATAGGCAAACTAAGTTTTTAAATTAATTACTTAATTTATTTAGTTGAGTACAGGAGTGAGGAATGAACTTTGACACTAATGTAGAACGCTTTGTAACCTTCAAAATCTCTGAACTGCAATCACTTGCGAAATTATGGCCGAAACTGTTATGACATTACATTGTATTGGGTTGCCAGGCATAGAAAATAATGTTGCTACTTGAAAAATTAAGTCTACAATTTGTGTAATTTATTTCTACAGGTGTGATTATTTTACACGAACATTGTAGAATGTTTTATAACTTTTCAAATAATAAGATATACTTTATAATATTAAACTGGTTGCTTCTTTGTCATATAATTAACACGTTAATTGTAGTGATTTAACATCGAATACTTCTAAATATTGATAGAGACACTTCAATGTTACAACCTATGTTGCAAACATTCTACGTGAGTAATCACGAACTGTACTGCTAAAAATAAAGAAAATATGATAATTAATTTTGAAATTGTTATTTGAGATGTTAGTTAATTAATATTTGAAGCGAACAAAATTTTTGTGTTTCGGTAGAATGACGCCTATACGAACTACCTACAGAACGCCACAAAGAAACTATTTCTTTATAAATCCTTCACTGACTATTTCCAGGGGTTGTGAAATATTTAATGACTTGACATGTTCGCTTGCAACTTGCCTTCCTTTATCTCGGACAATTAATGTACCCTTTGGTACCCCGTAAATATCGAAGTTTACGAAGAGTCGGTGAGTCGGAATAAATATTTGCACCCATGCAGCATTGTTTTGCTGTTTATTTTTTCAGATTGTATGGCCCGAGAAGAATTGTTTACAAAATACAAGAATGGCCACGAAAGAATTTCCTCTTGTGTTGTTTATGGTCGAAAAGTGTTCTTAGTTGAATGTTTGAGTTGTTGGATCTTAGTACCATAAGTACGAATTGCAATACAGAAATATTATAGGCTATATCCAAATTAGCTATTAAATTAGTTTAGAATGGAACGCATCATAGTATTTTATTGGCTGGCAACATGTACTATGTGAATGTCAACGTCATTAGTCACCTGTTCAGAGGTCTGTCATTCTAATGTCAAATCATTGTCGTCCGTCACGCGAGTAAGCGCAATGTTTTTGTAATTTATTTACTTGAAACAACCTATTTAAAATATTATAGTCTATAAAGATCAGTAGTTTTACGTTAGTGATAAGTGTAAGTGAGTACTTAGTTCCGTCATAATGTCGGAAGAGGACGAAAACTTGCATCGTTTGGAGGGATCTTCTGGAGATGCTCCGGGCGGACTTATTCTTAAAAAGAAGGATCCTCCTGGGGAGTTTCAGTTTGCCAAGCCTTCATTACTTGGTCTTGACAAGCTGGCCGCAGCCAAACGCAAGCAGAGCAGGCTGATATCGTTTCAAGAAGAGGGTACTGAAGATGATGTTGACGACAATAAATCTGATGCAAATAGTTTGAAAGAACGTAAATACAGGAAGCATAATGAAGAAACACCTACTTATACTGGTGGTATATCAGAACAAGCTCGGGAAAGGATGCTTGAGAGATTACAGAAGTGAGAAAGTTTGTTTGAACAGAAGTTTTATTATAGTTTTCATTGTTTTCAATGAAAAGTTTTCTAGTTTTAGCCTTTTGATGTATAATAAGACCAAAACCATAACTGTTACCAAGCTGGTATGTACCCCAGCTATCTAAAGATAAATTCAATTGTCTGAAAGGTGTTATGGAAAGTCACCACACCAGTAACAAGCTATTATACCAATCAACAGTTTGATTTGTTGATTTTCCACCCAACCAATAGTTCTCCATAACTTTCTGAATGCTCATATTCTATAATGATTAAGTTATCCAGAAGTAAAATTATTTTTAAATAACTTCGCGCATAATGTTATTAAATCCAATATGAAAACATCCAACATGTTTTTATAATAACTAAAGTTATTAAATCTCAGAATTCGATCTTTATTTAAAATAATATTTGGTTTTAATTCACAATGTGTAGTGTCGTACTACTTGTAACTTGTCCTGAGATAATTGAGTTGCAAACTAATGTCATGCTGTTTTCAAATAATATTTTTAGAAATAAATGGTCTCAAAATATGGTGCAAACATTGGTAATTCGGTTACATCTTTTAAAGCAACTGTTACCAACTAAATGAAATTACATGAGTAACTTCTTCTTCCAGAAGAGAAAAAGATGCAAAAGAAAAAGGTGTACACAACTCAACGCAAGAAGAAAAGAAAACACGGTCAAAAGATGACGAGGATGACCGCTACTACCGTTACCGTTATGACAGAAGGGACCGTGACCGCAGAAGAGATGACCGCAGGGATGACAGGAGGGACAGAGATAAGGATAGAAGACCAGGTGGCAGAGACTCGGAAAGAAGGGATAGAGACAGTGAGAGGAGGGGTGATAGTTCTAGAAGGAGTTACTATGAGCCGAGGTTTAAGGATGAGCCTAGGACTCCAAGGTATGTTACTGTTTTTATTTTATGGTTTTTGTTATAAATGCATGTTATCATACTTTACCAGGATGAGTCACTTATAGCTTCAAATCATGTCAATTCTGCATCTACTGGTAAAATATTCGTGAACTTGTTTCTCTTTCTTTCTTTATTACCATAATATATTGTACTTACTATTGTTTGAAAAATAAAAAAAAACACCATTTATCTATAACATATCTGTGATTGAACAAATTATTTAACATGAATATAATTTAGTTTTTGCACACCTGTCTAATCCAACATTCTGTACAGTATTTTTATCTCACGAAACGACGCGCGCTTTACTTGTGGTTACCATTTGTACAAACACTGTGAATATGTGTGTAAGGCTCTCTGTACTATCCGAGACAATGGCGAAGTCGGAAGTGAGTATGTGTGTGTGTGCGTGCGTGTGATATGTGCTGACGCTACTTTGTCTTCACGCACATTCACAGCGTGATTGTACACTTGGTTACCACGAGTAAAGCGCGCGTAGCTTCGTCTGATAAAAATACTTATACACGCACATTCACAGCGTGATTGTACACTTGATTACCACGAGTAAAGCGCGCGTAGCTTCGTCAGATAAAAATACTTATAGCTATTAAAGCTGTAATCTTTTTAGTTTACTAGTCTAGTCCCACCCCTGGGGAAAGACCTCCCTCATTCTTTCTGAAGCTACAATCTTATAAACTAAATTATTTCAATTTTATCAGAACTAATATGAATTCTACATGAAAACTTGAAAAGCGAATATGCATATAATTTTTTTTTTCAATAATAAATAAACTGGATTACAATAAATATGAAACCCTGACTCCAGAGCTGGGTTACAATACCTGTATTTCAACAGCCAGTGACATCTTCCACTGTGGTTACAATATGCAACATAGGTACTTAATAAAATTATGTTACTTTTTACTTACCCCTTACTTACCTTGATAATTTCCAGCATGAAAGTCCTAAAGCCAACGGACAAGACGGCCTGGGATGATGATGATGATGACCTGAAGGCCCCACTACGTAAGTCCAGCTGGGACTTCCCCACTCCGTTGACTCGAGACGGAGGTGGTGACCGCTCACAAAGAAGTGATAGGAGTGGTAAACCAATGAGGGATTACAAAGGAAAACCGTATGAGAATACACCGAGGGCTTCGCCGCATAAGTGAGTACTATTTTTTTAATTAAATGGTACATGGTAATATCATTTCAGTGATTAGCATAATAAAAATGATCTACTTATATTACTTTGATTGCAGACTTGAGGGTTTCCTCATGCATATCTATTCCAAAGTGTACTCTAAATGCTATTTATAAACCCATAACCCGATAATTTTGTTAGTTTATCATGTATATATAAAAATGCTGTATATGCATATATTGCAAGCCAAATCAGATAATCGAAAATGTGTAATTTTCGACACAATAGCCTGTCCAATGGTTGTTTGATACTAGGCTGATGTTTTATTTTACTGTTTTGAGAGCAACGATTAAATAAATTGCACAAAATAGCTGTCAAGATGCTAACATGTAAGTATGTTAGTTGGGGCCATTGCCACTGGGCAATCACTGCCCTAATAGCCCTTGGTCTCGTTGTTCCAACTGTGACTACTGAGCCTGGTCCTGTGGTGGACCTGGTTTCGATTCTCGGGTTGGGCAGTGTTATTAGGTTCTCCATTAGGGATTTCTTAGTAACATCCTGGAGTTTGGATGTTGGCGGTGTGTTGCCCCCGTGCCTCGATGCGCACGTTAAGCCGTTGGTCCTGCTCCTGATCTCTCTCCGGTCGTGTCGGATTGCCGTCCCATCCGACCAAAGTGAGGGAAGACAGAGTGGACCTGTGACGGCGCACACACTTGTGCACTATAATGTCTCCCGTAGAATGTCTCTAGTTGTCTCCGTTTAGATTGGCCGCCATGGCTGAAATACGGTCTGGACGGACTAAAACAATGATAAATGATTTTATTTCTGTAAGTAGGTTTGAACAAACACTTACACGTCAATCGTATTTTAAAAACTAGATGAGGTCGGCATTTCCTATCTGACTACTCTGAGAAGAAAGGCCGAAACAAACTCAGAGGTCAATTTCTCTTTTAAAGTCCAGATAAAATCTTGGTCAGATCATGTGAAGGCTATGTAGATCGGTGTCTAAAATGGTCTTTTGAGGAAAGAACCACACAGATTGAGTGGACCTGTCCAGTCAGTGCATGCATTTGTCAGTAACCATGCAGCTCAACTCAGAACTTGAGGAGCTCAACGATTCGACGAACAATACCAAAGAAAGGACATTTGGGTAGGCCACATCAACTACTCAAACTGCCAGAACATGATTAAAACTGGAACAAAAACACACATAGTCCTCACATTCACAATAATTAAAAATAATATAATACTTTATACAGTAAATATTAGAGTCATTGTATATGTAAATATGTGTAAAGTATTCACTTGAGAATTCCCAGTCTTTTTGTTTTTTGTCTCCCGTGAACTTCAAATTCTATTAGAATACTATTTTCGTTAATACTTTTATAGCTGATCTCGGAACCTTGATCAAAAGACCATGACTTTTAGTATTTGTTACAGTTCTTACCAAGATAAATGGATGATTACAGATTCGCTAGTTCAAGGCGGGCAGTAGACATAGACGACTCAGATTGGGAAGAAGCTGAAAAGAAACTGGATAGAGCTTGGTACAACATGGGAGAAGGTAAATATTATCTGTTATTTTATTTTCATAATGTTTCGGGCAGTGCTGTCTTTTATACATCACCACTCTTTTGCAATTTTATTTTAAATCGAAACAGGCTGTAAATAATTATGTACAGACGCCAGCAGGTCAAGCTACCCGAAACTGTCAAATTTTCCCAATCAACCTTGAACCTTAATGCTTTAGCGATAAAGTTGAAAATCTATTAAAGAAATTTGACAGATTGTAGTAGCTTGATGTGCTGGCGTCTGTACAAAGCGAAAACCAAAAAAGAGCGCAGCACGCGTAGCATGAACACCGAAGAAACGGTTTTTTTGATGAAGGTTTTTTTTTTCATTTTGGCTCCCCTATCAGCTCCTGACGGATATACGTCGAATTACAAGTAACCCTGTATATACAATTACACTTACTATGGTGGTCATGCTACGCGTGCTGGGCAGTGGATTTTGTATGCCATTGATTAATAAACCTTAATATGAGTGTCTTAATGCGCAAACGAGCCACGCTCGAAGAGCCCGATGTGTCAGTACCACTTTGCACTTTACCCCACCGAAAATAAAGATTATTTTTCTTTGTTCTGCACAGAACCAAAGAGCCTTAATTACTGTCTAATTCGTTTATTCTTCTCTCCATTATCTAATTCTTCCTTTCGCCAGGTGAAGCTGACGAAGCCGACCCATTTGCTGGCACATCATCAGATTACGTGGCCCGCAAAGAGGAACAGATAGAAAAGCGACGCAACCGGAAAGTATCGGCTCAAAGGCAGCAAATAGACAAGGATAACGAGCTGTGGGAGCGAAACAGAATGCTGACCAGCGGTGTTGTCCACTCTATTAATGTTAACAATGATTTGGATGAGGTATGTTAGAAAATAACTTTACTCAATTGCATAATTATACTAAGCAATTTTGAAGTAAAGGATAACATAAGGGCTTATGAATCGGCTTCTGCGCAATAAAACGCGGTTTCGATTCTTGCACAGAACAAAGGTATTCGTATGACCGACAGGGGCCACTATCGGAAGTGTTTCAAATCATTGCTCCAGTGCGAGAAGGAGATGAAGCTTTGCAGCGGGGCGAGCACGGCCTCTTGTGATTTTATCACGGTTTTTCATCCCTAACTGTGATAAAAATGTGTTACTCGAGCCTATCTCAGTAGGCCGTGCTCGCCCCGCTGGACTAATAGCACCATCTCACTCTCTGTAAGCCCCTAATAGTTGTTCCTGGTTTTGGTAAGTCTGTACGTGAGACTGTCTCAAACACACGTCCGCAATACCTGAAGAATTCTCAGTGGGTCTTTAAAATAAGTGGCGAATTGTGGGTGTACCTACAATTTACTACTTATACACCTTAGTCTTCGGGGAATAGCAATTTTTACGTGGTGCTGTGCTGTAGAATTTTATCGATAACGAACATAATCGATGTCTATCAATCAATCAATCTTTCCGTGCTAACCGGATGCAGCATTTACCCATTATTATTTATGTATATATTTATTTGTTCCTTTTTTTTTATCTGTAACAATTTCACCTAATCTTATAGCCAATTACGGATTTACAATTTAGTAGCTACATTTATTATATGCATCAGAAACAAACAGAATGACATGCTAGCACCATCTAAGCATATCTAATTGCGCAGTGTCATGTGTGGTGTGATTATTGTGTAACAATGTCTATGATATTATTTTTATAACTTTGTAATTACATTCTTACCTTTTTTTTTGACAGGAAAACGTTGACCGCGTACACTTACTGGTCCACAACATAGTGCCTCCGTTCCTCGACGGTAGGATAGTGTTCACCAAACAACCCGAACCTGTCATACCAGTAAGTACTGCACCAATACTCATTTTCATGTTACAGTACTTAAAAATCACTGTAAACTTGATGGCTTATCAGGTATCCATACTAACATTATAAAGGAGATGTTTGATTTTGGGCCGCCACTATGTACACTACATGGATAAATAGGAAAAAAATAGGGGAATTTCATAAAAATACTAAAAAAATAATTTGAAGCGGGGTACAGTGGTTCAAAAATGATAATTTAAAAAGTTTTTTAATAAGATAACCCTAATTTTAGGGCAGCCATGACAGTTGTGTTTGACATGACGTTTGACGGTTTAAAGCACAGCTCACTCCTCTCCTATGAATTATCGAAGTCCAGGGTATATTGCTAGGCACTAAAGAATGAAGCAGTAGGACTGTTAATAAACAAAACGTTCAAGTCTTCGTTACGTTTCTTGCTCCTCTTGACACCGATATAACCAATCTCTAACTGCTCGAATAGGTGATAGAAGATGTGCTGCCGCAGTCGAGTAGAACACCCTGTAGTCTTGTTTTATCGAAACCGAAACCCAACCCAAGATTTTTGAAATTCGTATTGTTTTGTTTTATGGCAGCTAATACACGTCAGTCAAATGTCATTGTCAAAATGACATTTTTCGCATGCTGCTAATCTGATCCACCATGTTTAATTTTATGTTGTGTTGCTCTCCTTGGCCAAGTTAATTTGAGTATACTTTGAAACGAAGTGAAATTAAAGAAAATTAACAATAAAAAACGGTTACTGTAATACATAGCGATATTTACATATAGTGTACATAGTGCTGGCACAGGCTCCATACATTTCTGGAACATCTCCTTTGAAACTCGGTCTATCTGTCAGTCCGTCTGACTATCAGTCGGTTTGTCTGTCTGTTTGTCACGCCTAATCCGCTGTTCGTTATGAAATTTGACAGATAGGTAGCATATGTCCTCCAGGTCCCAGGCTACTCTGGGACCTGGCGGACATAGGCAACTTTTATTCCTGGATATTTGTATAAAAAATTATAAAATCTTAACTAATATTATAAATGCGAAAGTGAGTTTGTTTGTTTGATACCCAATCACGTAAAAACGGATCATGGATTTGGATGAAACTTGGCACACAGATAGACTATGACCTGGGTTAGTACATATCCTTGATCGCAGAGGAAGTCGCAGACAACAGCTAGTACAATATACACGAAGACGAAGTGGCGCGCGACTGCTAGTCAGATATCAATGAACTCAGTCTATTGCAATCCACTGCTTGACAATGTACCAATTGTATGTGTCTCTCCCAAATCGGGTCACAAACCTCGGTTCTCCACCGTACCTGATTTGACCCCTTTCTATGGGAGTCAGGAGCGTCCTCGTCTACAAATAAAAATCACAAAAACACTTTATTTGCAGAGAGGCTGGATGGACCTATAATGGGGAGGTTTACCAAGCCACATGTTGGCAACAAAGCTTGTTAAACCTTCCTGTGATTGTGTTTTTCTTTTATTTTTAGTGTTCCTGCATGTTAGTAATATATGTAGTTGGTAAGTAAGATGTAATACTAACAACCTTTTTTTTTTTGAGGACTCCCTATGGGCCTTGATGCCTGACAATAAATATATTTATTATTTTTATTTAGTTTATTTTACAACCATAGTTTCAGTTTACTCTAAACCTGAAAAGGTATCATCTTTAGTTTTTACTATGGGACCATTTTTTTCGCTATTTGTCCCTTTTCTGTTTTATATTCCGGCCACCAGCATCGAGAGAAACGGCGTTCATAACATAAATGTCAGTTGGACACGATTAGAAACAAATAAAGTTTAAATTTGAGACACGAGTTTGCAGGCATTTTACATTTATTTTATTTTACCCCTGACTTTGCATCACATTGTTCTTAACTGTCGTGTCTGTCAGATGTAAAATATCTTTAAAATTACCTCAAACGCATTCTCAAATGATTAATTGTGTAGAGTAAACAAAATCTAAACTTGTTTATATTGTAAGTCATAGAATAGAATACTCTTTTTTATGTACACCATAAAAATTACAGATATAAATGTAGATCATATTTTATTGTAAACATAATCCTGTACTTTGACTCTTAGGTAAAAGACCCAACTTCTGACATGGCAATGAATGCTCGCAAAGGCTCCGCTCTCGTCAAAGCGTTCAGAGAGCAGAAGGAAAGAAGGAAGGCTCAGAAGAAGCACTGGAAGTTGGAGGGAACTAAAATTGGTATGAATAATCTAGCAGAAGATTTTGTGATGACATTGAAAAATAAACTTTGTTTTTACGGATATAAGATCTAAAGTTGTGCGAACATCGAGATAGACATGAAAAGGGTCGTCGGCCATCATCGAGTTTCTCTCTCGAGATCTTGTTTAAACTTTAGGTCTCTAAAAATTAAGTTTATTATTCATGTTGCAATGGACTCCTTTACTCTGCGCGTTTTCATACTAAAAAATAGCAAGCTTTACAATTATTTTTATTTGTTCATTAATTGATAGGACCGCTCTAGAGTTTCAGACCTCGAAATCGTCTGTTGAAAGCAATGCGTTGGATATCTGAAAGAAACGCAGGAAAATTGGGCTTTTTCAAATAACCTTTTATTTTTATCATGACGTGTGAAATATTAATTGAAGTCTCATTGAAGCAAGAATGTTAATTCTTGATATGATTATTAAACAATTGAATATACTTATTAATGTATTTCTCTGTCTATATTTCAGGTAACATCATGGGTATTCAGAAGAAGGAAGAAGAAATGGAGGACGGTCCAACTAAAGACGCTTACAAATACGCTGAACATATGGATAATCGTAAGTAAAGTGCATTCACAATTAATTGAGGTTTCAATTTATGTGATATCGGGAATTAACTTAATGCCTATATACAGGGTTATTTGTAATACCACGGCAATCCATTAAGGGGATGTAGGGGAGGTCATTTACGACCAAATTACCCATTATTACCCCATGCAAATGTCAACCATTTTCGAGTAATTTGACATTTAATATTTTTTGAAGATATCTGGTATCTTGTCGCCATACAAAATACGTATGTATTTCGAATGGTACTAGTCTCAATTTGCTACAAGCTGGATAGGTTTTGTTCCATGGTCTTTATATTCACATTACTTCCTTCGCAGAGCCACAGGAAATCGAATCAAAGTCAGACTTCGTGAAGAAGTTGACGATATCTGAACAGAGACGGTTCCTGCCGGTGTTCGCAGTCAGAGAAGAACTGCTCCAAGTCATCAGAGAGAATAGCGTCGTTATTATAGTTGGTAAGTTCTTTTATTTACTAGTGACCCAGCCCCCCTTCTCATAGAAGACAAGGACCAGGCCCGGGTCGACGGCGCGTTGTGTTCCACGCGCGCCTCAAAGAGATGTCAGCACCAATGACGGGGTCCGCTAGGGCCGATGCCTGCCAGAGTTGCGGGAAAGTCCGAGAGGGATACCGTGGCCCTGGCACAGGCAACAGCAGGCGTAGCATGACGCTTTCCATTTGTACGAAGAATAGACATAGCTTTTTCTATACAAAGTGACATTTCGTTTCGACATCGCACCGTAGAAATCCTTCTACAATCTGTCATTAAGTTTTTCATTTCAAACGATCGATCGAAAAAAAAATCTGTTGGTCCCTACATATTGACGAGTTCTGCAAACATAAATGTAGGGAACAGCTGATTTTTTTTCGCGAAATCATATTTGGTCCCATAGTAAAAGTTGTTCATAATGATGAGTACAATGACCCCTTAAGAGGTTGATGGTGTTTTACCAATAACCCTGTATAAGTAACTCTTTTGCAAAAAAAAATGTTTCAGATAAAGCGGTTTAGGTTGTCCGTTGTGTCAGTGAACGAATTACACATTGTTATTAAGTACATTATAATGATTAATTCCAGGTGAGACGGGCAGCGGTAAGACAACGCAGCTGACGCAGTACCTTCACGAGGAAGGGTTCAGTCGGCTCGGCATGATCGGGTGCACGCAGCCGCGACGTGTGGCCGCCATGTCTGTCGCTAAGAGAGTGTCGGATGAAATGCATACTAAACTAGGTGAGTAAATGCTACTTTAATGGTCGGCGTAGATAAAGCAGCAAGATTCATTTCTAATTTAAAATTGATATTGAACTAAAGTAACTAAAATAAAGTTCGACATAGCGTACAAGAAACGATTCCCTGTGGCGTGAGTTCGAGTGTATTTTCACTCGAAACATGACAGCAAAGATCATGCTCGAGCATTTTGCTTTGTCTGTACTGGACCTAACGTGCCAATGTTCAGCACAAGTCTACTCGTATCCGTCAACCTGCATGGTTTTCACGTGCCTGAACCACTATAATAAACGTCAGGGTCCGTACTATGACGTGTTAACAACATCATGATTCCGTTGCAAAAAAGAGATAGTGCTATCGGTCATGTATAGCTCCGTCTCTCTTCCACGCTGGAACAATGATGGAATTAACACGTCATAGTACGGCCCCAGGACTGTAGAACTTTGGTGTTTCTTTTGTGGAAACAACGACTTATACCATAAATGCGAGGAGCCAGAAACTACAGAACGCCACCTACTGCGATCCTTACAATATACTCCTTTTGGCTAGTTTATGTCATACATCTGGACATTCTGAATATTTTAAATGACAATCTAATGTGTAAAAGTGTTATTTACAACTAACTAGCTTATTAGACAATACGCACATAAAGCAAGTAATATTTATATAGTCTATTCGCGTTAAGCAAATAGTGAGTCATCAGTGCAACTGCAAAGTAAAGGCGTATTCATACTGGGGTCAAAATTAAACCGTCGATATTAAAGCAAGGTTTTGAATACACAGTATTTTCAAATATTTATATCAAGTAATTATTTTGAATTTTAATCAGAATCGTCAGAATTTTCATCATCTGTTTTATAATTAAAGAATTCTGTTCCGCGAGTTCCACAAGTCCCACGTGTTTTTTTAAGTACTTAAAAACATTATAAATCACCAGTATTTCTCCGCCACTTTTATTTTTACGAATGGGTGAGGTATTCATTTTTAAAATTGACAAAAGACGCGTCCGTACTGTCTGTAGGGCTTACTTCAACTGGTCAATGTGAACACGGCTTTCTAATTTACTATGATATAATTGGTCAAGGGGCGTGGCTAAGCTGAGTGACAACGATGAGTCACTATTTTGTTAACGCGAATAGCCTATAGTTATTTTTCGTTATCGTCAATGTTGACTTGATGAATGTTAACATTGACAGAAGATTTATGTCCTACCTACTTTCATCTCCGCAGGTGACGAAGTAGGCTATGCCATCCGTTTCGAGGACTGTTCCTCACCCAACACGGTGATAAAATACATGACGGACGGCATTCTCCTCCGCGAGGGTCTGCGGGAGCCAGACCTGGACAACTACTGCGCCATCATCATGGACGAGGCTCACGAGAGGTCGCTGTCTACGGATATGCTGTTTGGACTGCTTAGAGAGGTAAGTGGATAGATTTAATATAATAAGTGCGGAACATTTTGAGCCTAAATGTGGACTTCGAGGCAAGTCTTTGTGGCTACAGTGGCGCCGCGACAGAGCGAGTTTAATGTACTATGGAAATGTAGTAACGAATTTAAGGATAACTATACTTGATTCCAGAAGTTTATGCCAATTCCCGTAAGTAAAAACGTCCAAAATCTAGATTCAGTGACACTTAATGTTATCACTTTTCAATGTTATTTTAGTGTGGGCAAATTCAATGTATTTTTGACATATTGAGTTTGAAATAAATGCGAACGTTTTGAAAAATTACGGGGATCGTCCCTCAGATATCATATCAGTTTACTGCTAGTTTTATTATACGGAATACTTCTATAAAATGCGATCACGCAATGACGCAACGACTTATCCGCCGATATTCGCATATTGTTCAAACCTACTTACAGAAATAAAATAATTTATCATTTATTACTAAGTTTTCTACTATTATTAAAAAGCCGATAACGTGTCGATTAGTTCTTCCGTCTCTTTCTTCTTGTAGGTACTTCTAATCAAAGTATAGTAGGCGCCTAAAAGAATCAGCTCCTATAAAAATTTAAAATGAGATTTTGACTTTGATCCGACTAATTACATAGACATTCAGCTGCAAGGTCAATTAACAAAATAAATAAACATTAAGATAATTAATGCTAAGTCATTAGTAGAGATCGGATATTCGGATGCTTATTCACCTGAAGTTGAGATGTTGGCTAGTATGGAATGCACTTTTGTATCGATCGTAATAATCCCGCGATTCCGGAATCGACATATTTTGTGGTGTTTTTCTGACTAGAATCGGATGCATATCTACCTACCTAATACTGTAAAGTAGATTCCAAACTCATAGCAAATAACGTCAAGATAAGATAACGGACTACATAGGTATCTATTGAAATACCTAGGTTTTTTTTTTAATAAATTTAGAAATCGCTTCTATACTATACACCCGACTAGTTATGCATTCCCGGTGTTCCTGACCCCACGGGATTTCTATTTACAAAAAAAATATTTTAAGAAACCGCTTCTAAACTTTCATAGCTAAAAAATAACTTTATGTAAATATGCATCTGCATATCCGATCACTGTTCATAACGCAAATTGATGACAATTGTAATTATCACATAATATTATTTAAAACGTAACCCACATTTTTTTAAACTAGTTATGGCAATAACGCCTTTATTGGTATGTCACAATTTAAAGAGAACCGTCATTCTCTTCTCTTTATCCCAATTCATGTGAGGTCGACACAACATGTCGAGGTATAGTCCCAGTCGCCCCCACATGGATTGCCACCAGGTGGCAATTGGGAGAAAAAAATCCTAGTTGCCACCGGGTGGCGACTGGGACCTTATTGCCCCCACTTCAAATCGCTGTACATTGCGGCGTGGATCGCCAAACCCCGCACCCCGACTCGGACAGGTTAGGTTAGAAGGGGATGGCGGGGTCGTGTGAGCGAGCGAAGCAAGCGAATAGACCCCGCCATCCCCTTCGTGGTTATTTTTTATAAACCACACAGAAGTAGGAGCCCCGCAAAGCGGGGCTCCGTCGACCTAGCCCACCATCAACCATGCACAGAATAAATAAGTTTATTCTTATTATACCAAACATTGCGCACCCATCGACATCGACAGCCAGAAAGCTAATAAGTAGGTAAGTATTAGAATTAAAAACAAGTTTAATAATCAAACTATATAATTATAATTAGGTAGTACAATTTCTTTTTTAATGCAAATACAAATTTGATGCTAAAGCACGCAAACATTCTTCGAAAACAATTTATTGTGGCGCTTAAATATAATGTCATCATGTTTAATGATTATTACGGGGCTTAAATATTTGTCTAATACTTGTTATGCCATTTAAATATTATGCATTTATCTACTAATAAAACCACATTGGAAATGTGACCGCCAACCCCGTCATCGCGGCCGTAAGAAATATAGCAATGAGGGGGTTTGGCGATCCACGCCGCAATGTACAGCGATTTGAAGTGGGGGCAATAAGGTCCCAGTCGCCACCCGGTGGCAACTGGGATTTTTTTCTCCCAATTGCCACCTGGTGGCAATCCATGTGGGGGCGACTGGGACTATACCCATGTCGACGGCACGGTTGGCGCAGTGGTTAAGCGATTGACTGCTGCGTTACGTGTCGCGGGTTCGATCCCCGCGCGGAACAAATATTTGTATGACCTGCTAATAGTTGTTCCGGGTCTGGCTGTATGTGTATGTGAGTTTAAATGTTTGTAAACGCACCCACGGTACAGGAGAAATTCCTAGTGTGGGGCGACGTTTTACAAAAAAATATGTCTTCTTCCTCCATACTGTCACCATCTCGATAGTCACATTTCTAGTCAATTTGAAGACACGGTATAAATATATAAATTTGTACCGGAAAGTACGTGGTAGTTTTGGTAAGGCCCAAGTGTCGTAGGTCTAGCTAGACAGAGGACTTCACTTTCATCAGTTAGTAATGTTTTTTTTTTGTTGTATGCTACATCAATGTGTACGTGACCCAGGGCTAGGCGACACATAAATAAAAACCCGATGTTGTATTTTTAACTATCAGCGCTGAGTGAAACGTTGAAAATCCAGCAGTTGCGCTTTTATTTATTTATGCATTCATTTTGTTGTCACCAAGCGTCATCATGACGAGCATGCCTGATTCTGTGTAGGTGTAAATTAATATCTGTAGTACGACGGTACTAAACCGATCTGCGTCTATAAATAAAAATATCCCTCACTAAATTCTTGAGCTGCATATTAAAAATGCGCACAGCATGACCAATAGTCATGCTGTGCGCATTTTCGACAAAGCATGGTACGATTGTTTGTAAATTTCGTATGACAAGCGTTGCTCAAATGTTTTATTTTATCCGCTTGTCGTGCCAATTCGTGCAGTAAATAATAGATGGCGTTGTACATAATTTCTTTGACAGTAATGTCATTTACACTCCAACTGCCACAAGGATGTTTTGGCGCTCGAATTACGTTGCCAGTGGCTGCTAATAAGAAACCTTTAAGCAATTGTTTTGTGAAAGGTATTGTGAAAGCAAGATGGCTGCTTTAGTCCCGATTTTGGGCACGCGAGTGTAAGAATCCTTGAGGAAAGTACCTATACAAATGTATCTTTAAAATACATAGAGGCCGCTAATGTTAAGCTTTTTGTCTTATTCTGGATAGTTCTTGGCCCATACACATTAATTTGGAGTCGTTGCCTTCTTTCAGTGTAGATGTCGCTATTTTAAGTAGGTATAGTTTTGACCATAGTTTTGCTCTCGATACTTTGGAAACTAAACAGTTTTAATTTTCTCTGTGATTTTTAATGTCATATTTTAAGCACACTGGCCAGCTCAAAGCGAACAGATGTGGTAATGAATGGTCGTTTCTCCTCTGTCAGAGTAGCCTATCCCTTGCATTTGAATAACTACCGATTCACATTCTATCTAATCTTCATAATTGGGTTGAGTTATATAGATTAGGGTAGCTTATTTGATCAAATTAAAAGTCGCGACAAGTTTTCACTACTGTGTAAACGTCTCCCTACTTCCTCTTCTCTCTGTGTATTGCTGTATAATGTCTGTAGTTTCTTATCGTTGATAACCTTGCCATCTTGGTCTGGGTCTGTCACATTGTCAGCTGTCATAAAGATTTTGACCCAGCAGGTCGTAGGATTAATAGTCAAAACACAACAAAATTATAAAGTAATCATTTATTCATAAAAATGCTTCATTATAAATAGAACGTTTAAACATACACGAGTACAACTCTCACAACAGTCGACATCTGTCACAATTAACATAATTAATTAGCTCGCATAAACTATGCAGTTTAAAAAATACTTTCAAGTGTCAGCCCTACTAGGGCCGACCAACGTAACAATACTTCTTTTGACTAATTCAATTCACATTGCGCGATTTTGAACAAAATCGTATTCCAAATTGGAAAATAAAACAGTCTTATTTAAATCAGAAAGAGTGATACAAATACTCATAAGACTAGGGTTACCACTCTCAGATAGATATAAAGATTAAACATTAAATAGTTTAAATTAGCATATAGTTATAATAATATACGAGCCGAGGGGCGTCTTTTTGATTATTAACAGGAATGTTTTATCATATTTTGTTATTATAAATCCGAATTAAAGCTATGAGGGCCACTTTCACAATTTTCCTCTTATACAATTTATGTATTTAGGCGGTACATAACCAGATTTATTGAGAAGTACATTCGCTATCTAATATGCTAATCTAATTTTTATAATATCTTTAAAGTATAACACTACCTAAAATGTGTAAGCCGCAACTTGAATTTGGTCCAATGGTATCAAATATGTGTGAAAGATGCCCCTACAATTTAACACTATCCAAAGAGAGACAAAAATATACTTAGTAAGTTGTCAAAATATAAACTGGCAGGAAGACAACGGAACAAAAATAATATAGGTACTTACGTATTGTAATGAAATTCATAAGAAGGAACAAAACATTCAAGACATAAAACCCATTTTCACAAAATATCCGATCTCTTCAGGAATAAATCCGAACTGAAAGTGTTTCCAATTCGGAAGTGTTGTTCCAGATTCAAACAAACGAATCCGGTGTCTAAATATTCTTAATTTAAACCAGAAATGCAATTTGAAGTTCAAACGTAAACCGATGTAATAATTCTTTCGATATTGGAACTCTTTCAATTTTGGAACGTAATTCCAGAAGTTCCATAATCAAATTGTTACTTAGACGTTGTCGATTTTCTTAGGGGTGGGCCAAAAGCAGGCGTAGCAGGAGTAAGTACCAGCGGAGTGGGAGCCGCTGGTCGGCGATACTCAGACGGACTTGGCCTTCTCTCTAGCGTAGCTCTGGCTGACAAGCATTACACCCATATTCATGCCGACGTTACCCCACTTGAACGACTCGCTTATCTGGAACAAATAGATTGGAACATCAGTCTTAAGAACGTGTAACATCGGTGGGTTTAGTAGAGACGTCACCGCGAATAAGTTTTTAGAAAAAAAATCATAGAAATTCTATCAAGTGTATAGATACTGAATATATAGAAAAACAATTAAAGCGTTAATGGACTGTAAACAGAATAGAACTGTTAGGGGACTTTTGACTACCTACTTATCACAAATACATATATTATAGGTAATGAATTTGTTTAAATACTTTGCGCATCTTCATATCAACATTGTCCAGAATTTTTCCACGCTCTATCAGAAAGTAACCTTTGAATTATTCTTTTATCTTTCTTCGTGTCCGTCTCGTGACTTTTAAATGGTCCATAAAATTTTATATTTCTATAATGATAGGTGCGAGAGGTCAGACCGTGACTATCACAACGACTTTGCAAATAATTGTGTTAAAGAAGACTAGTTTACTAGTGATACTAATCTACTATGCAATGCGTTACATAATTTGATAGGTGTGGCGATGCTTTAAATATTCAGGGATTCGTCATAAAGTAGGTAAATATATAAGTATATATCTACAGTTTTATATGACTAACAAGATCTCATTAATGCTCTTTGTAAGACGTTGGCTACGCACGCTTTAAGGACACATTACGTGTGTGCAGAAGCAATAATAGTTATGTTCAACATTTATTTGTGGATTTAACTTCATAACCGATAGTTAACTAAATCATTTGCATGTAAATATTTTCATGTTCACAATATTGTCGTTTTAACAGTTATTTTTATGTAAATATGCTTTGTAACGATAATAAAACTTCAATGCCACTTATTGTATAGCAAGACGGTCCTACGGTCCAGTCTTGAGTAATTCTAATTATCCATTGATACAAACCGGTTTGAACTGGTATATACCTGATCAATTGTTTATCATTACGATACCAGTTGAATGGCGCAGATTAAAATTGACCGTTAGGTGATGATAATGTCTCTATTTTTTGTGTTATCTGTGATTTTTGTTTGTGGTTGACCACTTGTTACAAATAACTTATATTTATTTTCCATTCAACTTTCAATAGTTTATCTTTTTCCTAAACTCCTAAATATTTTGCAAGTACTTAGCTATCTAATGATTTTATAAATACCACAATTACCATTAAGTGGTTATTATTTCCTCAATATTTCCTCAAACATTTGGCTAGTAAGAAAAATCAGACCAGTCTGGTTGGTATTTTCCTTATTATTGACGTACAACGTGTTTATAACAATAGTTAGGTATAGTTTTGTTTCATTGAATAATAACAAAATACACAATTCATTGAGTGAAGCTATAAAATCTGGTAAGTATTTGATGTTATTTCCTGTTCTGAAGATGTTACAAGCATAAAGCGATTTGGGAAAGTCCAATATTGAAAAAAAAAGACATACCAAATTATTTAAACTAATAAAGTAATTTTAAAATATTTAACTAGAGTACAATAGTGTTACGGAAATCGGAAAATCCAATGAAAATACAATTATAAATCCTCTATCATTCCTAATTCCTATAAAACGGAATCATATTATGTAAATCAGTGTTGAAATTATTGAAAGAAGAGGTTCGAATCTATACATAACATTTATAAAAAGGTAAAATTTGTGAGTTTGTATGTAAGGGGTAATCTTCGGGGCTACTGATTCGAAACTCTTTTACTAATGGGAAGCTTTATAGGCTAATGAAGCTCTAGTGGGTATCATAAGAGCTACGCCATTGCTGAGTGTCATAATCATAACTAATAAGATTATGTTTTATGTTGAAACAAGAAATCTCACGCCGTCGAAGTCGCGGCTAGAAGCTAAAGTAGCTAAAGTTTTAGTAATAGGTATAATGTATATACGAAAGAGCCCATAGTACACTATGTATTGTGTTCTGTATAACGAATTCAACATATCTGTTTTGTAAAGTTCAAATAACTCCTGTTTACTATGGAGAAAACTATGTTACACATGTACATGTGTAACATCATTAATTTGGATTATACCAATGAGACAGCTGCTCATTTTATAGCCGAATAATAACAAGTACTGATAACGGAAAAGCTGCTTTTAAAGTAGGCTACATTTACTTACATAAAGTTTTAACAAGATTTAATCATGTTTATTTTAATAGTAATGAAATCCGTTAATCTATAGATTTAATTTAAATTAATGCGGATAGTTCTGCGAGCAATAACAGTTCAATTACTATTATACATAAATAACTGCCATTTAAATAACGTTACTTATGTAATTTACTTTTAATAATTGAGTTGTAATGTAAATTATGTTAATATCGCCGCAATACATGTAAAAGGGACTTTACCTCTCTATTATCTATTCATCCATTGTTTTCTCAAATAGGGATATTTTAACATAATTTTAATGTCAAACTTTTTTTAATAGACAAAATATTTCACCACTTTTGATAAAGAAAAAAAATCTCAATGACACTGAACTGTCTATGGTATCAAATAGATAAAAAAAACAAATGAATCGCTGTTTAATTAATGAAAACAAGCAATATTTACTAAATTGTACAATACTTTTTGAACCCTATTGACGTTAATATTATATCGTCGAATAAAAGTAACAAATCAAATCGTAACTTTTATAATGTCCATTGCATGGAAACAATTGTATGATATCACTGTTTATACAATTGGTGTCAATGTATTGATTTAATCATTGTTGTTTTATTACTTTCACCGTCCAACGGTCGTCAGGCAAAACGTACTTAATGTATCATTTCGTAAGTCCCTAACTTTGATTAAAGCTGAATAAATAATCAAGAAAATTGCTATATACGTCAGTAAAAGGTTGAATAACGCAATTAAATGACGTACAGTCGCCAGCAGATCAATTAAACCTTAAAATGTTGAAATAAAGTTCAAAATCGAATGAGAAAATTTGACAATTTGTGGTAATTTGACCTGTTGCTATGTGTACGTATCCCTAAGTATCAATATTAAACCATAATACAATTATAAATGCATTTTAGAAACGTTGGAAAGACGATCACGTTGCAAATCGTTTTAATTGCCTAATAAATCAATGATCGACGTGTCTGTATAAAAGTACGCATGACCGCAAGGAAAATCGGACAATATTGTAAACAATTTTCACTGGTTAATCGCCTAATTCGCTACGAGCAATTTTCGCACACGATTCTTTGTTTGCGTATTTTTTCCCTCTTGAAAGTCGTCGTTTGAGCTCGATTAATCAGTGATGTAAAGTGGGGCACAAAGTTATTGAATCATCTCTGTCACTACTACGTGACCACGCTCAGGTATACAAGAGTTAGAACACATATAAGGCACACTGACTCCTAAACATCTTACAATCTGTTAAAATTTAAAACCTCACCGGTATTTGTTATTCTTGCCAGCTGTAAGTGTCCAAAGCGCCTCAACGAATACCATCAAAAGATGATAATCATGGGTGTTTTCGACGTCGTTAAGCTGATCTGTAACAAAATTTCTGCTTTGTGCGATCTCTTTTTTACTCTCGGACCCAGTTTTATGCCCCATGCATGATGGATGATCGCCAGTCTTGATGTGCCATTAACTCCGATGCCCCATTCAGTCCACAATAAAAAACTCAATCAGCATAGACTTACACATGAAGCTGAATAGTAAAGAAGCATTTATATGATGCTTGACTGAACGTGAAAATATACATGGGTGAAGTAATACAGCCTTTAGAACGAGTTTCGAAACGTTGTAAGGGCGGTCTTACTTTCAACTTGCGTCTATGCATTCGCATGCATTAAAAAAGAATAAAATAAAAAAAAGAACATTCTAGAACCAAACATTTGAATCGGAATATGGAACGTAATGAATCGCGTAGTGAAACATTCGCGGTATACGGTAACTTAACGCGCGAACTCGATAAACGCGTTTATTGGTTTCTAGAATTCTATACGGTTTTTCACTTATGATCGTGTGCAATTTACCTGTCTCATGCGAGCCTCTTGCGGTGTCTCGCCGTATCTGCACCAGTGGACGAAGTGCAGGGTATTGTGCCAATTCCTCTCGAACCTTGATTTAGTTGCCATATCCAGCTGCAATCAGTAGAAGCTCCTTAGTAGCTGTTCCACTGTTCGAGTGTGCCCACAGTTTCCAATAAACGAAAGACCCCTTGAGGTTTTCGCTATCTGAAACGAGAGGTTTCCAATTCTGACGCAAGCCTACGGTATTGAAGGAAGAACGTCGAAGTTCGATCGAGTGACGTGATAAACCTTTAAAGGTTGGAATATTATCATGCATTACTCTAGTGTAAATGGGATTAGTCAAAGAAGAGAAAAACGGATTAGATTGATATAGATGTGTCAAGATAACACAGATGTTGTACTGACGTGGGAACTACAGCCAAAGGTATTCGTGAATTTGCATAAATGGCGAGGCCAATCTCAAAGTAGGTACGATGAAAGTTAACAAATCATGACTGGAAGCAGTTATCACACGATTACAATTATTGTTTTACATTTGGACTTGTGTTCATAGTGTTATGTCGTAATCTTTTACAATACAGACTGTCTGCTTTTAGCAACAACGTTACGTTACAAAACTTGTATGAAACTTTAGCCTCGGTGTTAAACAAGTCGTGGATCATTGAAGGCCGAGTTTCGTTATGTCACTTGAACAACTATCAGGTTGAATGCGTTTCAGTGATAAAACTAGTTTGATTAATTTATAATTATCAACTTCACATAATATGTAATTAGGTGTGTAACAATCAAGTGATTCACAGTTATCATGATTTGCAACTATACTATAGTTAGATAGTCTGAATGTAGCTTTAAAGCTAACGTAAACGTGTTTTTAGTAAATAATGGAATTGGAAACGTGGACTTCCGAAAGTTTCGTGGTGATAGTTACCTTGGCTCTGATATCCTTCTCAATGTTCGGCGTCTCCTGCTTATCGTCCACATTGTTGATGCGTATCACGGAGTCCTTCTTCCAAAAGGCACCCAATGTTGTCTTCACGACACGTTTTCTCACACCTTTCTGTTGAACGGTGTACACGTCTATCTGTTCCGGGTTCTTTGTTTTTTCTGTCGGAAAAACACATTATTTAATTAAAAACCGGATCGCTTAAGTCTCGCTTCAAAATTCCATCGGCATCTTGGATATTGATGTAAGAAAACTACAAGGCCTTTGCCCTTTCGAAACGCTACTTCTCGTATTTACGCGACGGGGACACGAGCTTTTAACGCATCAACAATCCATCGATTGATCTCATTAAGCGAATCGTGCATGCACATGAATTATTTACAAACGCTATTGTGAATTCGTCTTGTTACGTGTGACCGTGGGTGAACTGTGCCAACTTTATTTAGTCTCGCTCCGAGGCTCGCTCGAAATGAACGTTATCATCGCGCCCTCATTACGATGCATATCGTGACCGAACACGACAACTTTAAATTCCTTTTATGTTCTACAATACCGATAAGAAAATTAACGTCATTTATATAACACATATTTATAATAGGTACACACCTTTACCCTTCTTCCACATGGCGACTGCATACATGTGATAGTCTGGCGACAGTATAGAGTCCGGGGGCAGTGGGTCCACGGCGCGCACCTCGAGAATGAATCCTGTCTCGAGGACGGCGCATAGTATGTTTTGTTCATCATGTTTGAACCACTTGGTCTCGCGGAGCTTGTGTATAGCGACAGACGACCCGAAGCGGGGTTTCTTTGGCGCGAACAAAGCCTGTGCCTGACTCCCGAATCGAGACAAGAGCCCCTTCACCGTCGGTGGGGACGGCGCGAGGCTCTTCTCAGGCGGCTTGATCTGCTGGAAACTCCGGCAGGTCACGAACCTCGCTTCCATTGAACCCCTCTCCAAGCTCAAATGCACGAGACAATTCCCCTTCCACTGATTATTACGTTGCGAAGGCTTCGCGTCTTCTTGGTTCTTAGGCGCGGCAATGTACTCTCACTTGAGAAATCACGTTTTAAAAGCAACACTTTCACAATTTATTTAGCGCGTGGTATTACGGCCGTTGTCGGACCGAGCTATACGGTGGCGCAGTAACGTTAGACGCGGCGCGCGTGTGGGGGAGCGCTTTTATAAGGCCGGCGGGGGGCTGCGGGGTGCGGGGAGGGCCCCTCCGGTCTTTCTGACCTCACTAGTGTTGGGTATTGTGCGATAACGCGCATGTATTGTAGGTTTAATTGTTGTTTTACTACAGCTATTGTGTTAATTTCTTAACGGGCTTCGGTGCACCTTTTTTTTCGCATTTCCTATAGCATTGTATTTTTTTAAATGCGAGATGATTTTGTCATTTTTGTAACTAGTTTTCGTAGCGTATGCTGAGCATTGTTCACGGAAGTGGCTGTAAAACATTCTAGTTTGCACTCCAATTTCTCATTGAACAGGACGCAATAGTAGTTAACAGTAACTTAATATGTACACATATGTAACGAGATTCACCTGTTATGTATGTTGTGTAACTTCTGTGAGACATATTGCACTTTATGAATGTTTACAGTTTTCCTCACGTGCTGTTTCCGGATTACCTGAAGCTACGTCACGTCAGTAGTAATACTTGAACTACGAAAATCGCCCTTACTGCTTCGATTTAAAGGCACAGTGTAATGTCAAATTGTTAACATGGACGTGCGGTGCGACAGCTAAACCCACTTTATTTAACTCCATTTCAAAAGCCGAATAATTCTCGTACAAGTTCAAGTCGCAATCTCATCTAAGCGACAATCAATGTCAAACACTTGTCAAAAATATGTAAATTAAATAGTTTTTTTTTGACAGATTGTGACTGAGGTTAGAATGCGAACGTTCCTAAAGGGGAAGAGCCAAGATAGGCCGCAATTTAAAAAAAAAATGTTTTATGCATATTGCAGGTCAGTGTCAGATTGTATGTTGAACAAAATACGATTCGCGACCGTAAAAAGTATGCATTCACAAAATTACAAACATTAAGTAATGATAATGGTTGTAATAGAATAAGAATAGAGTGCTAGGCTTTATATCGCTATCATATCAAAGCATATGGGCACAGTTAAACATAACACTCCCAATAAACAAACTTCTTCTTTTCGAATTGATCGTACTTTTTAAATCAACCGTGACCACTGGCGTTCCCTGGCGACCCTCAAAAGTGCAAGTGTATGGACACTTAGGACTAGGGTTACCAACCCTACTATATACTATAGTATCCTGTTATATATGAGGCCTACATACTAAATTCCTTTAAAACGAATTTGTAGGTGAAAGTACGTACTATATTTTATGTCCAATACAATATGGCGATGGGCCACCGCTGGGCCCTATTGCGATCGTGTTATGTGGTAACGTCCACGACTTACGAGTTGTAGGTTCGAACCAAGACAGGCGCTTTACTTTGTGTAAATTATTTCATACCACTGCTCTCAAAACGGTGAAGGAAAACATCGTGAGGAAACCATCATGTCCTAGCACCAAAATTCGAAGACATACGTGACATCTACCAACCCGCACTGAGCCAGCGTGGTCGATTACGGCCCACTTCCTCTCACCGAGAGGAGGCCTGTGTCCCAGCAGTGGGAACAGCTTAGGCAGATTATGTAGGGCCAGAATGACTCTCATATAAGCTGAATGAAAGGTATGTTGTAACCTTCATTTAGAGTGTAATAATAGATTTAAAAAAAAACATTTAAAAAAATTAAAACGTCTTCATAAAGGCTCTAAGTAGCAATAAATATGCATTTCTTTTTTGTTAAACGTATTTTCCTATCTATATATTTTTTTACCTTTCATATAGGTACTAATATTGTAAATTCTAAAGTCTGTCTGTCTGTTACCTTTTGACGCCTAAACCACTGAACGGATTTCGATAAAATTTGGCTAAAAGGAGATATATGGCGTGCTGGGGATGGACATAGCCTACTTTTTGTCCCGGTAGCATGTTCCCGTGGGATTATTTCCGACATCCACGCGGGCGAATCCGAGAGCAGACGCTAGTCTACAATATTCTTATAAGTAATGGCTTCCAAAATACTATACCTATTAGAAATAAAAAAAGTTGGCAATCCTTCTTGGGACATCCCAGCAAGTGAGTAATGTCATGTCAATAATCAATAGTATCCGCCTAAATGAGAAATTGCAATAATCAACAAGCTTACCATACAAATCGGTCCATCATCTTTTGTCGCATCCATTTTATTAACAAAATACCACAGTGTCCACAGTTGAACACTTTCCACACCAACAAACTAGAAAAGAGTCCCGCCATGTGTCCTTTTCGTCACCGGAAACAACCCAAAGCTAACTAAAAGTCCCCAAACGAGAAAAAAAAACAATCGATAAAAAACAAAACAACAGCGTAGTTCCATCCCTCGTTGATGCACCGGTTTGACCTCACTCGCTGCTAGTTGTGACAGCCCCCGCGCGCCTCGGTCCCCCTCCCGCGCCCCTCCCCGCGACATGCCGGCGCCAACCGCCAGGTATGACTTTTTCATTTTATTTTTAACACTATCAGTTCAAAATAACTGTTATTTAATTGAGCTGTTCGATAGCGTCGTATGTTATAAGATGGGCTGGTTTGTTTTGGTAAACAGTGTGGCTTATCCTCTTATGTGGGTTTGTTAAAGTCGCTTTCCCGCCTGTCTCAGTATTAGTCATTTTATTTGACCCCCTGGAACTACTCGTACTTGCGAAGCTACCTCTAAAGTTTGCTCAACATTTCGCCATATTACAAAACATTTTTTTTTTCTAAAAAATTACTTTAATTATTTCTTACATCGTTGTAATACCTATAGGTACATTTAGAATTATAGATACCCACACTGGGTATACCGATTACCGATATACGTGGTTTTCATGCCCCAATTATCCTGTCGAGTCGCATTCGGTAGATACATGTAGCGAGCCACGTACGCATAATATTTACAAACAAACTCGGAAAATGCTGCCAAAATGTCGAAAATAATGTCAAGGAAGCCATTTAAATTATAAATGCTTATCTTAGTGGTAAATAGTTTGTAGATGTAGATTTTAATAGCTGTGAAGGACGAATGAAAAACTTTGTGTCACGGAGAAGATATTGACACTCCTGAGCTCCCAGTATTTGCAAAAAATGCTAACCTAGTAACAAAGAATGTCTTTAAATTACTTCGATAAAATAATCATAATCGGCTCGCCCCTATTAAATGGGGCTTATAGGTACATAACTGGCGAAATGTGTGTACTATACAGGCGTGTATGTGTAAGGACTTCGATAAAGAAACACAAGAGTTGGGATAGGCTTGAAAACAACTTGAGATAAACCAATAAGGAGTATGCCAAACCTCTGTGTAAGCTAAAATAAATAATTTTAATGAAAAAAGTAATAAACTGGATAATCGGAACCAAAACAACTTTTAAATCCAAAACACTAAGAAAACAAATAAACTACCTCCTCCTCTTGTCCTTATACTTCAAGATCAAGGCAAAAGACTCCGTAACAAACGCAAATTCTATTTAAAGAAAACTAAATTAATTCCCAAAAGTTACATAGCTCTATTAATATTATATCTTTAACCCGCAAGCTTCCTCAGGACCGCGACATAAGCCAAACTATTATTTAAGCTCTTTTTACGATTCTTGGGTGCTGAATGAGTAGGTTTTCTTTTGTTGATTTTATGTTCTGGATCTGTAATGTTATGATAACGAAAATGTTTTAGACGAAGAGAAATGACAATGGATTCTTCTAGCTTCTGCTTGTTTATTTTTAAGCATATCTTTCATAACAGTTACTGGAAGAAGGAACATTAAAAATGTTCTTTATTGAAAGAATCTCAACTGCCAAACCATTTAGGTACCTATAGACAATCTAATAATTGTAAGAATTGTGGACGTATTTCGTAGAACAGCCATTTGAATATTCAGTAAATACACGTAATTCATTTTTAAAAACGTTGATGCCAACTTGTTATCAACAGAAGTGTCCTCTTTAAGAATTATAAAATGTCACTGATGATCGTCTCATAATACAGGAAGACTACTAAATGAACGAAAAATACTTGCACGAACACCAATATTATCTCCAAGGCTCTATAATTAATATTTGCCTGTACTCCAAATAGAATGTAACTAATTGGATGCAATCGTTCAAATAAATATTAATTCTACTAACGTCCTTTGTACGTGCGTCTGTTTGTACGGAAGGAGGGGAGTCCTTCAAAACGCCCTTGACCTAGTTAAGATCGTATATTGGAATACGTTAGAATCTTAAGCGAACTTTCTAGAATAATTATAGCTACTTCATTACTAGACTCTATAGTATTTTTTGTTATTTCTTTGTGTTTTAATTTTGTGACTAAATAATAACATGATCTTCGTTTTTAAAATTATTGGAACACTCTTCAATTGCATCAACGCGATTTTCTGTTTCTTGTTTCTTCTTTGTCACAGCCTTATCTTCACATTCGGTCTACTTAAACACTATATCAGTCTGTCGCAGGATTACAAGAATTTAAATGATGAATGATAATTATTCACTTTTATATGTAGAATCTCGGTATTTACATGTTTTACTTTCGAAATTATTCAATCAATTCCTGAAAAATTTAATAATCAGTGTTTGTGTAGCGTTAATTAAACGTCATGTTTATTTTTCCTTATGGCATCAAAAGAAAGACGTCAATGTCGAAGCTGTATCCTTAACCGCGATAGACATAAATCTGGTTTTAAAATCGATAAATATTCCCTATGAAGTTACAGGTGGCCTACTAATGCCTGTATATTAATAAAACGGTGACCCTTTATCTTCATAAACTCAAACTCAAAGCATTTATTTCAATTAAACCATTTACAGGCACTTTTGAATTGTCAAGTGGTCGGTCAGTCAGAAATATGAAGCTAGTTGCCCATTCCAAAGCGTAATAGGTACCTATGGAGAAGAACGGGCAAGAAACTCCATGGACACTCTTTTAAATTATATTGTTACATAAATATTAGTTACATCATTAATCTTGTATATAGGTATAATTATATGTGAGAACGATGTAAATAAGACGTTCACATTGAGTTTCCAGTGTACAGCTAATATAAATTCAAACAAAACAATCCATAATAAAATAATTAAAATAAGCCGTGGTGGCTAAGAGATGACCAGTCCCAACTGACAGCGCCCGTTCACGAACATGACGCATGGATCAGCACCATTCAGCTCAACCATTTTGAAGGGAGCTAAATGATCCAACACACGCGCCACCGGCAGCGAGCCATTTGAGTGAGCATGACATCTATCAGCCGCCAGGGCACATTCAAGTCAATGAAAGACATTATAGTTATTTACTATTAGCACGGGTTAAACCAGCTGACATTTCTACAATCTGTTTTTTACTTATAGGTCAAAAAGGACATTCAATAAATGGTACAAAACGAAAAAAATATATGCATTAAGAATCGTGCAAAAAAATACCAGTTTAAGATACTTGACCGAAGGAAACAGAGATTGCACCAAACCTGTCCTAAAATGTAAAGTCCCTCAGTTACTTTTGAATGTGAAGTTGTTTGATACCAGAGTCTTTTTGTTAATATTGGTCCAGAATATTCCATTTTATGCAGCGCGACGGGTTTGCATAATAATGATTATTATGGTGATTTTGTAATGTGCATTTATTTGGAGGTCAAGTGCATAAAGGGTAGATATACCTACCTATGTTTAGCCAATGAGAGAAGAAGTACACAAAAAGGGCGATTTAAGGCGATACCAAAATAAATGGGGGGCTTTTTCGTAACCATTTATTTCACTGTTACATATTATTATGTATCTAATTTTTGGATAAATGTTTATTGACTATTTGACAATACTCTGACTGAAGGAAAACGCAATTGGGTTAAATTTCCTCGATAGAATTAAATTCCGAAAATACCTCTACTTTTTATATTTTTTTCTGTAATTCTAAAATCCTAAGTAAAGTAATTGCATTCAAAATGTGCGTATTAGGTAATTCAAAATTCTGGCTGAAAATATTTCTGATACATAGCTTAATTTATTTTAAACAATTTTTATTCGGTTTGGCGCTTACGTCGTTTTATTTTGGTTCCATTGCGCATTGTTGCGCTCTCTTTTTTCGCATGTGGAAGTAATTGACTCTGTCACTTTCTTATGCGCGCCCCTCGAGCTATGATTTATTTTTTACGTAGGTACTTATAACATAGATCATATTAGTGCTGTCTTCAAAAAAATATACTTATATTTTTGGGACTTGAGCAGCAGTTTAGCATCAATGTGTTAAACGGTTGAAGCGATTGATATGATACCATGCTAAAATTCGAATCTTTACTGGTTTAATTATTCCGCTTATTTTTCTATAAATGAACACTGATCTTCAGTGCTTAATTCTTCTCATTTATCTCATAAATCAAAAGTATCTTTAAGTCAGATGGCTTGGAGAGACTTTCTTTTCACGATGAAAAGCAAGTTACATTACATTTATTTATATTTGTAAACTTAATTGAATTTTCGAATACTTATGATTCAGACAGCAAGTTGCGTCAAGGCCAGAGATAATAAATATTTAAACTTGCGTTCTTAACATTAATTTGTTCAGCCGTCTGGGAGCACGTGATCGAATAAACGTTATTAAAGATACTGGAATGATATTTTGTATAGTAAAACTCTTGCTTAGTAGAAAAAGAGATCAATATCCTACATCAACATATCCATAGAAAATATTTTTTCAGTATTATCGCCTTCAATTATTAGAAACTAATCTTTAAAATTGATCAGTAATAGCTGAATCTATTCTATGGACACCAATATTTAAATCTTTACGATGGATTTTAGCATCATTCTGATAGATAGTGATAGGATCTTCATCCAACCGAAATCTGAACATATTCACTAAAAGCCTTTGACACTTAAGTGCGAAGGACGCAATAGAGTTGATCACCGGTTCAAAGTCCTAATATATCAATCAATATTCAATGCAAATTGGTATAAAGAAACTTCGAGCGCTTAAGGGTCTTTGGATCCGAATAAAAAGCAATATTTTTTTTTAACGTTCTTCACGATCGTTTGGTTAAATTTTTTCATTTTCATTTCTTTTAGTGCCACTTGTTTTGGAATTTTAGTTGTTATAATAAGACCTTCGAAATGCGAATAAGCTCAGTCCCAAGTAAAAGCGAAGTTTAGTATTTGCTGAACTGTCACCAATTCTTAGCTCTTTAATAAAAAGACTGATTGAAATACATGAGGGTGTTAATGATCTCTTACTACTAGACTACCATGAAACATGTATGAGTAACCAGTTGCAATAGAACTGCGCAGCAGACTAAGAGAATCCACCTCAACCATGACGAATCTGACAGCTCATTGTGGAAACCATTCGACCGTTGAATGACTTTTTTCATTATACATTTAAACGTAGTAATGGAAAAAGTCATATAAATAATATAATAAATACAACATACAGACGCCCAAAGTTAATGGCATAACCTTGACTACTTAGTATGCTGTATTATTCAGCCATATGATATTAAAATGGTAACCTGAGCAATGATGACGTTTATAGGCGTACTATTTTTGACACAAATGAGTCAGTGAAGTATTATTGTGACGCAACTTGGCACTTACATTGTTCTGATGTAGACTTGATAAACAAGTTGATAAGAAGATAGATCCGAAAACCGACACTTAGCTTAGCAGTGGAATCTAGAACGTGTACGTTGTAGTGGTGACAATCTAGAAGCATGAGCTGATATACTTACAGGAAAAGCTTGAGGAAAACAATACATACAGTACTAAAACAACAATACACAATTACACGTACTTACTCTACACAATTTTGAACTTACTTATGAAGAACCACTTCAGCCTGCGCATATAACTAAACTGGCTTTCAATAGTTTAACTGAATTGGTAAAACATATTGCACTCTATGAGAGCTCGTTTGCTGTCTTACAACTAAACCTGACTCTTATATAAAATAAGATTGGTCGGACTTCCTTCAAAGACATCTAAAACGCAAAGGTTTAATTTGTACGTCAGGGATGAAACTTCACCTCCCATTCAAGGACTAGAAATATTATGAATCAAAATGATTCACCTCATTCATTCGTAGCATTGTTACCTACGTCAGTACTTCAGAATAGATTGTCCTGCATGCCATCCATAATAGGTACACTATATTAATCATAGTCGATTATCGTTTGAAAATTTAATCACTTGTTATATATTAGGCTTGTTTACAACTGTCTCCTGAAATATTTATATATTCCGTGGCATTGTCTATAGCATGAAAAATATGAGGTTTATGAACTTCAATAAATTTCACGTAATTCTATAAAGATAGGAGATGTTAAATTGTCTTAGAATAATGTCAAACTCAAACTTTACTGAATAAAGGAGAACTTCTACATTTGTTTCTTATTCCAACAGTTGTTTTCTGTCTAAAATTCTACTCAAAGAAAACCTATAAAATATTTACGTAACTTTCAAGGATAATGGCGGCAGTATAGTAGGTTAATTGCAGCATCTCAGCAAGAAAATTATTATTTTAAAAAGTCTTTTTTTCAAGATGTACATAATAAATTCTTGAGACGTCACTCGTGTTCATTCTCGAGTTATATTAATGAAGTTTATGTATATAGTCTTCGGTATTCCCTACGGCTGCGCTTTACCTTATGATCCTTACGAAGTCACGTACACCAATAAAAAAATAACAAGACGAGTGCACGGGTACAAGTATTTCTTTAGCTACACTGTCGCATTTCTTTCAATTTAAGGAATAGCTATGTAACGATAAAGCGTCAACTTTATTGAAAATTTAAAATAATGAAATAGATCAAAACCGTCAACATATTCACCGGTAATGGCGGTAATGCAATTAGCATAGTTTGTCCCAAAATCAACGTTAATTTTTGAGAGAAGAAAATCATCATTTACTAATCTACCGAACTCCTTCTGCACATTGATTGACAAATATAAAAGAAACATCCTCATCATCATTGCGTTTACTGTTACGACTACAATGTACTTAAACTTACATAATCTTACACTTCCATACCCAAACACTTCTTATTCATTCACTAGTTCAAAAGTATATACAAAAAACCCGTGTGTCTACATCGAAGAATGCCACAAAAAACCATGGCTTGTCTCGTGACTACTACCCACAAAAAACTTGAGAAGGCCACATGGGACATAACAAATTATAGAAAGGACCTTCAGAAATAATAAGAGAACGATGAATCTATTACATTTAGTATAGTAGTAGTAATTATAATAATATATATCTAACCTATTCGTCATAGAGGTGCAAATGTATTCTCTACATACATTAAATTATGGAGCTATTTGAATGTGTAATTCGAGTCTACATAATATAATATTTTCGTTTATCTTTTACCTGAGGACGTTTACCCTAAGGGTCAGCGCAGACAGAGAGGAATAATCCCCGCGCGGTCTCGGGCATTTTCTTTACGGATCGCGTATGCTCGAGCGTATCTTCGAGGACGCGCGAGCATTTTTTGTCAGGTTCAAGCATTTATGCACTTTATTGTAATAATTTTAAAGTTTATTTTCAAGTGCGTTAATAAAATCCTCTCCGCTGTGCTCCGTTCTGCCTGCGCTGAGCCTAACAGGTTAATTAGCAGACTCCCTGTACGTTGTATGTGTCTATTTCGTTTTGTGCATTTGCTTCAACAATAATATTTTATCTATTCTTATTTCTAAAAGCAATGATTTCATATTTATTGCTATAATTAAGTAGTCTCCTACTGTCTGATAAATCATAATATGTTCAAAATTCATCCCATGAGGTTGTTTTCAAAAGATTACTTTACAGCTTTGTCTTTCAGAAGCCTTATCGCTAGCTAGTCTTGTATTAGTGAATACATACAAATTCAAAGATAATCTCATAGACATAGACTCCAGTCTATTATCGATTTCAATGTTATAATTATTACCTACTGAGGGTTTTTGTATTATTGGAGTATTTTCGTTGGATGTGATATAGAATCTTCAGCACGTGTTTCTATGTTACAATTTCTTATTCTCACATAAAGGAACAATTATCATAATCCATTTTATTTCCCACGTAGGGAATGCAATACCGATTTCACGGGATCTCGATCTCCCAACATCTCGAGCTATTTTACGAGGTCAATCCCGAAGCATAAATTGGGCGAGAACTCGCGAGATTGACGAGATTGAGCGGCAGCAGTCGCAAATGAAGATGAATTGCCTCTTGGAATGATCGCAGACGATTTGCATTTACATGCTGCTGCTGCAAAAGCCAACACGACTCCTCAAGAGGAATTAGAAGAGGCTCTAAGTATTCTGCGTGTAAACGTATATTTTTGCGTTTTTTTACGTCTACAGATAGGCTAGACTAGCCTATTCAGAGAAGCATCTCGTTCTTTATTAATGACTCTAGAGTCAAGCCGCTAGAGTAAATCATACAGAAAAAGATTGATCGGACTGTGGGGGAACATGAGGTAAATTTTTACAGTTTGCTTATAATAGCTTCCTCACGCTGGTGCCAACCAGTGTTGAGTCTGAGAGGGCATTTTCAGCTGCTGGATACCTAGCAACTGAAATGATATGCCGTGGTTGTACAGCACCATCAGTACTCTTTGTTTCTTAAGGAGCTATTTCTAAAGTCACCCCTAGACTTACCGATAAATGATAGATTATAAAGCTTAAACTTTTTTCTAAAATTAATTTGGTGTCTTACTAAATCACATAAAACGCTAAGTAGTTTTCATCGCGTTTCGGTCTTATTATTTTATTATTAGAATAAAAACAAAACAGAGTGTTTTCAAAAATTACCCGGGCTTCAAAAATGCCGAGATCTCGCGAGATCGTAATTTCTAGTCTTGCGAGATCTCGAACTTGCGATCTCGCGTCGCGATTGCATTCCCACGGGCCGGGCGGGCGGCACCACACTGCTTCTGACGTTCGTATCGGAAGTATAGTTGGCGACCTCACAATGTTAAACTGACCTTCGCACATACTTATGCAGAGTAAATAGTACTTAATCATTGTGTACTCTTCTAATCGCTCTATATCGTTAAGTCTGTTAAGTGCATTTTTTGCATCTTTATCGTGCTAATTAATGGCTTTAAATGAGTAACGTCTTTTCCAGAATATTTTGGACTTGTTAAAGTTTAAAACGTGAATAATATTATCCAGATGTTTAGGGATTGGTTGATTAACATTGCATTTTCTAAATTCCAGCCAATAAAATTGCAGAACAAACTTCATAAATATGCTTCATAAATCGTGATAGTTTATAATTATTCTCCCCTTCACCTAACATCTATCTTCCAATCAAAAACAAACTGGTGCTAACATACCAGACACTTAACTACTACGTTACATAATTATCACACTCCCACGTACACCCACAGACAAACATACGTATGGACGTAAGATACATTCCATTTGGCATGCATGTGACGCCTTCGTAAATTAGCCGTTCTACGCGGGCCCAGCCCATGTCTGAAAAATCACCTACGTCACAACGGCACACAAGGGGTCTGTCAGAGTAATGAAGCAATGGACGTAATTCGTTGGCATTGAACGGCCATTGGCCAGTGTTGCTAGGGAGACTTTCTGACCAATGTTTGGAGCTGGCTTTACATGTTGGCAAAAAATTTGCTGTTTGCAAACTTTTTTCAAACATTTACCAATGATTGTACATATTTCGAAGGCCAAACTACGTCATTGTATAGGCAAAACCGTTTATAAAATGGCCACCGTTAAACGTTTTAAATTCTGATAGTCATTCGGTTGGTCTAGTGAAATTGAAAATTGGTTGAAAATATGTCTCGTAAAAGTTCAATAATAAGAATCGTGCGTGCCTATATGGAAACCTAGAAAAGTAATTATGGTTTTATGTTCAGCGTTATTAATAAATGAAATAAAACGGCGCTAACTATTGCATTATGAATGCAGGTATTGTAATAAGTTTCAATAACAATAATAGGAACACTTATGCATTAAATACAGTACCAGTTGTACTTCTTTCGTTCTGTATGATTAACATTTGCACAAACTACAAACTATTAAACGGGCAAAATACTGAACTTGAACCTTGGAAAAAGTTGGATAAGTACTTAAAAAACGAGAGAAAATAATACTTTTAGTGTTCATAGCATTGAAGAAGAAAATAAACAAATTAAGGATGTACAAACAAAAACAAGTCATACCAAATGAAAATATTCTATTCTTTGATATAAGTAATTAGTAGAAATAACAATGCTACGACAACAACGAAAGTATCCGATAACAAAGTAAAATAATGCTCGCAATTCGCTTAAACGGAGACATAACAGGGACAGGTCATACGGATGAAGTTTTAATATTAGTTCAAGTTGTTATGACAAATAAAATAATTCTAGAATTTTCTTTGTAGCATCTGTATCAATCTTGTATGTACCATGCTGTGAAGATACATTTGAAAAAAATAAACATTTACATTGCTTTGAAGTGGATGCTCCGCTGCATTGAATTTTGTAGCTTTACACTTTATAGTGTCATTAAATCCAGTGCATTACATATTCAGTGTATAGAAAAGAATGTTACTTTTGTCCTTAGTAATAAAGAAGTTTATTTGAAAGACAAAGAAAGAGACGAAGGACTGAATCCGCAAGTCCACATTGCTCAATGTTTACACAAGCCACCTCAGCAAAATGCAGAGATGGTCAATATGCGAACTTGGCTCGATATAATCTGAAAAAATAAACGGAAGAGCTGTAAGTATTATTATCAGGACTGAGGGTATCAAAATAAAACTACTAAGAAGTAAAGAATAGTCGTGATGAAACATAGCAATCCGTCTTTCTTTTCGAACTTTTATTTTAAAAGGGACATAGGCCGTACTTTTTCGTGTGTACTGTTCGCAAAAAATTACAAAGCTGAAATAAACATTTATGCACTGTATCACGACGTTACCGGGAAGGAAAATTTATCCCTCCTCTAGGCTGAGATATAGTACTCCATAAATGATAAATGATAAATGACTTTATTTCTGTAAGTAGGTTTTTACAAACACTTTTACACGTCAATCATATTTCTTTTTTTAAACTAGATGAGGTCGGCGTTTCCTATCTGACTACTCTGAGAAGAAAGGCCGAAACAAACTCAGAGGTCACAGTCTCTATTAAAGTCCAGACAGAATCTTGGTCAGATCATGTGAAGGCTATGTAGATTGGTGTCTGAAATGGACTTTTGAGAAAAGAACCACACAGATTGAGTGGACCTGTCCAGACAGTGCACGCATTTGTCAGTAACCGTGCAGCTCGACTCAGAACTTAAGGAGCTCAACGATTCGACGAACAATACCAAAGAAAGGACATTTGGGTAGGCCACATAAACTACTCAAACTGCCAGAACATGATTCAAACTGGAACAATGATCCACATAGTCCTCCCATTCACAACAATTAAAATAATATAATACTTTATACAGTAAATATTCATGTCATTGTATATGTAAAACGTTATAGATACTTATAGCAAAGATTAAAAGTACAATAGTTAGCAAAAAAAATAAATCAACGTTCCCTGTGTAAATTTATTGGAACAGCTCACTCCCAAGCCTTTTTGTCCTCAATAAAGTATTTGACAGTATAATAGGCTTTCTGGCATAGTTTCCTTTTTATAAAAGATTTGAATTTATTAAGGCTTAGTTCTTGAATGTGGCTAGGATGTTTATTATAAAAATGTATACATTGACATCTAAACGAGCCACCTATTTTCTTGAGCCTGGTTGTAGGAACCACAAATTTGTGTTTGTTCCTAGTATTTATACTATGGATATCACTGTATTTTTTAAACAGATTAATATTTTTATGTGCATACAAAAGATTTTCATAAATATACTGAGAAGGCACAGTCATTATATTAATCTCTTTAAATTTTTCTCTGAGGGAGTGTCTGGGACTTAATTTATAAATTGAACGAATTGCCCTTTTTTGTAAAACAAAAATCGTCTGAATATCGGCGGCATTTCCCCACAGCAGAATACCGTACGACATTACACTATGAAAATAACTAAAGTATACTAAACGGGCTGTCTCTAAATCTGTTAAACCACGAATTTTTCTAACAGCGTATGCTGCAGAGCTAAGCTTTTTTGACATTTTATTTATTTTTTTTTTTTTTTTATGGGGGCCCCATTGCCCATATAATATAATCCTCTAAAGACAGAATCTTTAAAAACACTAGGAAAGTTACTGAAGTGAATGTTGCAATTCTGACCATCAATCACGCTTGACAAACGTGAGAGATATGCACTAAAGTGACTTACAAATTATCTTGCGATAATTTCTTTTGATATCGGTAATACGATTTGGAATCGTAATGCAGATTTTTTTAAACTTTTTGACCTTTGATTGTTAATATTTATTGAATTGTGGATAAAAATGGGTGTGTAAAGAATAAGTCGACGGGCGACTATTTGACATAGCTGATACGATAATTGCAGATTTTAAAATGACTTGTTTATGGATATGTAAAAATATTCTCCAGTTTTCGCGTCCAGACTGTTCCAGTCAGCTTAAGATCGAAAAGTTAAAATTTGACGAGACTTTTCCAGCAAGAGGATAATACAAGCTAAAAGTAACTGATAAAAACTTTGATCAACTATCCAATTGACGTCAAAATGGAAAGATTTCAACATTCAACCAGGTATTGAATACGTCAGTACAAAATAACAATGACTTTATAAAGTCACGTGTAATCTAATAAACGTGTCATTCAAATTTTTCTAGAATCACCCGAATTTTCCATTCAGATTGAAGTTACATTTGATCGCAAACGAATTCTGTGTTAAACGTTATCAAGCCTCTCGTACTATTTCTTTTCCGTAATATAATCTTATCAACTAGTATTTACGGCGCATTTTCCATTAAATCTGAGTCATAGGTGCATCGTGGTAACACGGTTTCCCTTTTCATTCTTAGAAATCGAATAGGGTTTCACGTCATAAGGTTTGATGCAGAAAAACCAATTGCGTCTTATCGGGTATCAGCATTTGTAGTGTTATTTATTTGACATAGTATTGTAAGTGCCTAATTGATAGTTAGAGTGTCCTTGTACATTACTATCTTATTTATAGTTGTAGACAACTTGTCATACCAGCACTCCAAAGTCAGTACTGAATTTGGCACAAAATGGCGACCAACGATCCCCAACAATGAAAAATATGAGCCAAGAATGGTCCATAAAATATGTCCGCAACATACAAAAGGAGGTTCTTTTTTATGTAGCTATTTAGTTAGATGAGTCCTAGTACTATGTACCTACGCCAAGTGTGGATGCCCTTATTTCTGTGTGATCTACTGAACTACTTTTAATATAATAAAGTATCAAGCAATTTGCATTGGTGACGTAGTTCCACACCAAGATAATCAAATCGTAGTGGGATTACCCATGACTGCATACAATTTGTACTATAATACCAATATTCATGAGTTGTCTACTAATGAGTTTTACTTTATTCTATCAATTTCCAGAAATACTAATCACGCACACCGGTGCGTGATTAGTATTTCGGACTAACTTAATTACTTCGGAGGACCCGAAGTAGGTACTTCCTCCGAAGTAATTAAGTTAGGGGGCCACCGGTAGCTAATTGGTTAATGTAGTACAATATAGTGCTAAAATTAAATAGGATCAGCGAATTACAATTTTTCTTTAAATAGCAAAAAATATACTTAAGTGCATTTTTGTCACAATTAATAAATGTGCAAAATATTCTTCTGAGTAGGTACATAATATAACATGGTGCTTATGTGTGCTTTTCTCACGGTTCTTTGAATTAAACAGTTACACAGTGCCACAGATTACAAATAAATGCTACGTAAACAGTACGTCTATTCGATATAGCCTCACTAATAAGAGTTTTATGCCTAAAAATGCCTTTGGCTCTAAATATCTGCATTTGGCTCAAATTGCCAATAACTTCCGCAATTTGCGAATTTAATGCGAATTGGCAATTGGGAGCCCATTTGGCTTATTCGATTTTCCAATAAAACGTTATTTTCATTCGGTCTGGTTCTTTTTCATTATACACAATTTAAGGGTCGTTTACTCAAGCAAGGTAGGTAAGCTAATTACAGTTTAAACATTTGTTACAATACTTTGTGATTGTCAAGTCTTAGTTGTTAATTTGGGTGCCACCTGCTTATGAAATAGTCAGGTAAGTACTAAGAGGGAGAAGAATATAGACCTCTTTAAACGGCCCGTCTTTTCAGAAAAGCAAAAATAAAATTGCAATCTCAAATTGTCAATGCGTTAAGTTGTTGAAATTAGAAAAATGGTAAAACATGGAAAGACAAAGAAAAAAACATGTGTGCAGTTCACACGCGATAGAAGGGAAACCTTCCAAAATGTGATGTTCAAGACTGTATAATTTATTCTATCTCATTCTCTCGCACGTTAAATCCTATAGGGTGTTTGTCTCTTTTAAATTTCACTTTTTCATCGAGCTTAACGTCAACTCCAAGAATCTTTAAGAACATACTCCATCTTAAGAGAATGTAAACGAAGCTACCACAACTGCATTCCTCTCGAACATAAACACGAGTGTAACCTCCGTTGATCGAGTTCTATCTGGTTCGAGGCACTACGGAAGTGGAGCACCGACGACTTCATTTTAGTCATGACAATTCGTATTTCATACTTCATATCTACTGGTTACTCTACTTGTGACTGGTTGGCATGTCTAGTTTATACAGCTTTTTGTATATTCAAATTAATATTGCACGAAAGTGAGCCTCTTTAGGTACGTTTTACGGCATACTTTAACAGAGCGATAGCTTAATAACTGGAAATTCCTTCAGAGTACTTTTCTTTCCATATTAAGAACAATAACTAAGGAATCATAGCTATTGTTGAATAAGTGCCGGTAAAATAATTAAGATCGATCGTAAATCACTTTACCACGTACCCGTAGTTCAAATCAAAACTAGGTCACCCTCTTGTTTATTAAGACGGTGCTAAAGCTATATAGGGGTTATCTCTCCAGGAATCAAGATATAAATGGACAAGAAGACAGTAGCATCCTCCTGTCTGCTAATAACGGTTTAGTCACTGCGGTCACCAATTTGTCCACCTAACATTGTGATAACTATATGGCCACTATTAACATTCATTGTGACAATGACGATCACGTTCAACCGTAAGATCGTAGGGCAAAATTTGACGACTAGGGCTGCGTACAAAGTCCAAATTCTCATTAAAATGCACATACACGTAGTAACATTTTGCCTAAAGATGTCGAAATCGCTGCGTTGTGACGAGGAAAATGTTTGAAGACCCCAGCAATTTAAGATTACTTATATATCTGCCAAGAGTTGTGTTTAACTATTGACTTCGAAGAGAAATTGATCAGGCATGGGGTTACTACCTATTCTGTTAAAATTAACGTAACGTAGAGTCGTGGAACAAACGTGAAAAAATTAAGATAACAACATCATTGCTTCATATGTTGCAATACCATAAGAGGCAATAAGTTACTTATATGTGCCTGTAGCGGTATCTACATCGCCACATGCGAGCTGCGCGTCATACTGACGTCACGCAAATCCTGCATCGCGCAAGCAGAGTTTACCGCGCGACTAGCATATATACAACATCCCGAAATCAATCATCGGATAGTTGCCCACCAAACACGACACCCGTCTGGTCGGAGGATCCTCCCTTTTCTATGGAGGTATGAGTGAACTGTATACCCTGTTCCTCGTGCCTTTATATGCCCATTTTTGCATATATGTTATTATATTTCTAGACTAGAACATGAACAATCATAAAACCAATCAACCATCCATCTCAACTAGTATAAATATGGGGCTTTGCGAAAACATGCGTCGTTAGACACATTAGTACTAAACAAATTGATTTCGTTGACTCATAGTACCATATCATCGTAATACATACATATATGTCACTAGAATAGCATAAACTAGTGTCCCCGAGAATATTAACTGATTTCCGTTAATCTGTTCCGTTGCCAAAAATATATTTATTGAACCACTGCCACTGCGTAGATTGTCTGCGTTTAGTCACGTAACCCAGTCGATTGACCAAATCCCTTCTCGTGTTCTCTGTATCTCAATATCGTCTTTATAGTGTTTTGACTACAGGTAGAAATCGTCTGAGCTATTGATTGGAGTTAAGTCCTTTTGAAGGCTGCTAGGGAGGTCTAATTGGCGTTTTTCAAAAGTATAAAGTATAAGTATAGGTAGGTTTAGGTGTTTGTAAAGCTTGTGTGTGTCTTCTTGTATTGAATTCAGTGGTATTTGTATGCTTTTGTGTTTCTTCCTTGTTTTGAAATGAAAGGAATAGGGTCAGTTTGTTAGAAGACCTGTGAAGTAATGTACTTCTTGTTATTTTATAATGGGCGCTTTTATGTTTCAGAACATTTATGAAATAGAATTCGTAGAAGGAAAATAAACCATTGTGTACCCTTTTTCCGCTGAACGAAAACTTTTATGGCTATTGCAAAAGCTTTATATACTCTTAACCTCAGATTTTCACAACGTTGTAACAATGTGTCAACACATTACGTCATAGAACGTAAGTATTATTTTAAAACACAGAACAACTATAAAATTCATAAAAATCAAATCACCCATTGTTCTTAGTAGTAAAAAGAGAAATCGACGTAATAACGTTATTATAGATATATCGATTTACAGATATGTATAGAAAATATCTTTACATTTAAGAACTAAATGTAAAGATATTTTTAGTTTTAATTTACCTATGTAGGTATTCCTTGCGTTACAAATCACCCTAAATCAGAAACACAACCGAACGTATTTGTGATATCCTTCAAAAAGGTCAGGGGCTTACTGCGTGGTATGGTACTGTAGGTGGTACACTACAACTGAAGTTACTGTAGGTACCTATAACAAGTTGTGTGAATGTGGACGAAGGAAAAAGATTCTGTAAGGATTTTTGCAGCCGGCTTTCTGTAGTAGGTACAGTATTTTGATCTCACGAAGCGACGCGCGCTTTACTTGAGGCTACCAAGTGTACAAACACGCTGTGAATGTGTGTGTTAGCGCAGGACCTCTCGCTCGGTACCATCCGAGACAATGGCGAAGTCGGAAGTGTGTGTTATTTGCTGACGCTACTCGTCTTCACGTACACATTCACAGCGTGTTTGTATACTTGGCTAACACAAGTAAAGCGCGCGTCGCTTCGTGAAATAAAAATACTTTACCTTTATTTGTTTTTATTCACACGATAGTGTCACGCCTGTATCTTTCAAAGAAGGAGAGGTGTATAATACCTACACTCACGTTTCGTCGTCATTGGTTATACAGGGTTATTGGTAAAACACCATCAACCTATTAAGGGGTCATTGTACTCATCATTATGAACAACTTTTACTATAGGACCAAATATAAAATCGCGAAACAAAAATCAGCTGGTCCCTACATTTTGACGAGTTCTGCAAACATAAATGTAGGGAACAGTTGATTTTATTTCGCGATTTCATATTTGGTCCCATAGTAAAAGTTGTTCATAATTATGAGTACAATGACCCCTTAAGAGGTTGATGGTGTTTTACCAATAAGTGCCAATAACCCTATATATTATGTCTTCTGTAATAGGATTACCGTTCACCTGGCACAATTCCAGACTTAGGACTGCCAATGAAAAATCTCTAATGGAAAAAACCTAATTAACAATGCCCAGTCCTAAATGGAAAAAATTGGACAGGGCAAAAAGCCTTACGCTTCACGCTTGGAACCAATTGGTGAGTAGACCAACGAGACATTCAAGTGACTCTTAATTCTCAGGAACTTACGGCTAGTTTAGGAGTCGAGGGTATTCAAATATTGACCTATAAATAAATATTTTTATGTTTTTAGGCATAAAGATATTGTTGAAAAATCAGGCTTTCGGTAAAATATAGAATTATATCTATACTATGTTGCATTTGATAGCACGATTCTTGAGGAACGTTATAGGCTCTTTATTAGGAGCCGAGCAAAAAGAAAAAAGTCGGAAATAATGCTAAGCTAAAACGAAGTAATAGTGTCGGGGACGCACGAGAGAATTCTATAAAAATGTGGCTGGTATTTTAGTATTTTGTGTATCTTACGACTTCCACGCGAACGAAGTATCTTTCAGCGCTGGGGCTCTGTCTTGCATAGGGTCGCAGCATAATGCTGAGCGATAGCCGTTTTGCATGGATGTGACGCATGTTTCCCCCAACCTTTTCTTATTTTTTGTGTTTATGTTATTTTTTGCGTCATGTTGACCGCAAATAAACGCATTTTCTTTCTTTCTTTATTAGTAACTTTCCTTAGATCATTTTAAAGAACATGATAATATTCACGTTCGTGTTTCTCTCGTGACTGGCGACCTCGTACGTTATCTTGTTATGAGCAGTTACATTTGATTCAGAAATTATTCGGGCATCGCGAGACTTGCACGTGAGATAAACCGTAAACAAATGTGTAGGTATCAGTATTACTATCACAGACATTCAAAGACTGGTTGGTAAAGAAAGCGGTTTTATAATTGAGGATTTGAGCAGAAAAAGATTTTGCATTTTGTAGACAGATATAACCTATCCAATTCCTTTGAAAATAACCGAACAAGTTCAAGTTGAGCTCGCGTGGAGAGGGTTCCGTACGATGAAAATATGTAATGTATCGTGTTTTATACCAATTATTTATCCCAAGAACAAACTTGGCATTGTAGTTGGAAAACATGTTCTTTATGTTCCCATACAATCCAACTGCCAATTTAAGTTTGTGCGCACTATATTGAGAGATTTCCGGTTTTCCGGTAATCTATAATTAAATAACTATAATCTTTATTTTTTTCAAAATTTTAGGCTGTAGTGTCGGAGATAAACAAGAGGGAAATGGTCTATTTTCTTAAATAACTTTGTAAATATTTCCTTAAAATTATTTAAAAAATATATATTTGAGACAACAAGCCCTTTCGTTTTAAGTATATGTCACACGGTACAGTTTGCAAAACTTTATTTTGGTCTAATTTGCCCCCCAAAAGTGACCCATATTCAAAATTCATTTATTTACGTTACACGTGCTTGGTCACAGAAATTTACATGTGTATCAAACAACTTAATCGGTCCAGTAGATTCGGAGCGAATTGGCTGTGACAGATGGACAGACAGACAGTCACACTAGTGATTCTATAAGGGTCCCGTTTTTTATTCTGATGTACGGAACCCTAAAAACCAAGATTGGGTAAAATGGGTTGGTGTCTCTTATGCGTTACTACTAGTAGACCCATAGCTATAGCTTGAAAGATACGACATTCGGGGATCAGTTATATTACTGTATTTATCCTTATACGAGTAAGTGCATATTTGTCTCCTCAAGACAGTCATAGAACACGGTTTATACTTGAACACTAGGAAGTGCAGTGCAGAACTGCACTTCCTACCTTTTCATTTACTTCATAAACTCAATTTACCCGTACGCAAAATACGCGCATTGACGTGGAGATGCGGACACGAGCCCGTATTACCTAAACTCAATTTACTTACGTATAGAAAAACAACATGACAATCATATTAGTCACCATATCAAGACATTATCGGTGTTATTACAAAATAAGGTTTTTCTTTAGACATGGTTTAAACCATCGAGGCTGTTTTTGAAATAAGAACCTAACATAAATCGAAATACAGTTCCTTTTACAAAACTGACAACTTAGTCCAGTCTCAGGTTGTCAATTTTGTACTAAGAGCTTTACTAAAGTCAGCATAAAGTTCGAAATACAAAAACTGGCTCGAAGTTTTAGGCCCGGGCTATAGTTAGATCGTGTTTTGTAATAATACCGATTGTATTTAATTATTTCTTACTCCACTACATGGTAGTTTATTACTATAAACAGTACAGCCTTGACTGCTGTTTGTCACGGTCTATTTTTATCTCAAATTTCTTGAAGATAATGGCCCTCTTAAATGTCCTTTTAATTAATTATATCTGTTGTTGATTTATTGTCAGTTTTGAGTGTCAGTCAATGTTTGCTCTTGGTAATTAAAGCTGATATACTATGACCTCTATTGTTATATTTTTACTAGCTCTAAATTCCTCTGATGTCGTTTAACGTTCTGTAATTCGAAGCTTAGAATTATCATCTCTGTTGCCGTCCAAGCTTATCCTCAAACGATGGGATTAAGTAATTGAATCAATTAGGTTTGTAGAGCCCCGGATTAAGGACTCAAGGATCCCAACACTATTAGAGACCGAAGTTGTTAGATTTCATTACAACGTCTCTATAATTTATACTGGCCAAACAGACAATAATGTTTCCAGTCTTTAATTTAACATTATTCAAAGTTATTTGAAAGGTTAAAATCTATTTCAACAAGTCACGGTATATAAAATCTACTCTCATCATAACTATCCAACGAAGCGTCTAAGTAGGCTCCTATCACACAGCCCCGTTCCCATTATCCAACCGATTTACCCCTAAATCTCTCATAGTCCTGCGTAAATCATCCTTATCGACAGCCTCCACCGCAGGCCGTACAATAAATTCACAACCCCAGGGGAAATCACCAGTCGGTCCATATCCAGTATATTTTACCATTTTTTATCCATACTCTCACATAAATTACTTATTTGGTTATTCATGTTTTGTCTTTTTGTATCTGCATATTTATTTAAATATCGTCAAAATGAAAAATATGTATATTTTAGTCACATTTTGATTCATGCAGTGTAATCGCGAAGCTGCTTGCTTAATTATGTCCTGTCTGTTGTCTTTCCCGTGTAGGGACCACTCGGTATTTTAATTGCAACACTTTCTTCTTTTCTTCTTCTTAACCAAAAATTAAACAACAAATTAATTATTTTAATTGAAACCAAAAATCATTGAATTCTATGCATTGTTTCATCGGCATCAGCATATCAGCTATGTCAGCTATAAAATGTTTGGATATGTCAGATATATCCCTAACAAAATCAAAATAGAAACGTCCTAGAATTGATTCGGTTTTTTACGATTCTCCACGTTCTGAGCAATTTGTGAACATACGGTCCCAATCCCCTCGCGACCGTGAGCGCTCACTCTCAGGGTTGTAATCACATTAAACCGTTTATCCTTGAGTACTCTAATTCAAATAAACACATTCTGTACGTGTGTTTGTAGGATTAACAGTTCTTTATTCCGTATTTACTTGGTATTTTCTGTGCCACTAATGTTTGGTTTTTCTCAAAGTCAAAGTCAAAAGTCAAAGCATTTATTTCAAATAGGCACATAAAAGGCACTTTTGAACGTCAACATTTACATTTGAATAGAATTGATTCTAGTCGCCCCTTCCAAAAGGTAGTTTCGTATGGAGAAGAATGGGCAAGAAACTCCATCGTTACTCTTTTAAAATGTGTTACAATACTTTGTATACATTAATTATATAATTATATGTGAAGACGATGCACCTATAATAAAAATTACCCTACCAAAATAGGTAAAAAGAATTTAATAAACGTAGCAATGATAAATAAGTTAATTAAATGATAGATACATGGTGTTCACATATTTACAAACATTGTAAAAGTATACGATTTCCCAAATTATGTAACCAATTAATATGTTAGTGTGTGAGTTAAAGTAGTCACAGAATGTAAACCAATGTCATAAAAATAACAAACCATACAATTAAAGTAGCAACAAGTTTTAATTTTGTCAAGACCCTAGATTGTCCTGTGGAGCTGGACCAGCATGTTTCCAAGCATTCTTATCTTGGATATAATCCTCTAATTTGTAATAATAATATGCTTGTTTTTGTTGTATGCTTCTGTACTAGTTATGTACACTTAACTACTTATACAGCATGTATAAGAAACAGAGAAGAGTGTGGTCATATTTAAGGATGTGGTACAGACGTCTCATACATTTGAGTCGAGTATGTAATAGGAATTGAAGTTTTGTATGGGACAGTTGATAATTTGTTCGCGATTACGGTGTTGGTCCTATGGGGATAGTTGTTCAGTTTGATGGTCTGTACCACACCCTTAAGAGCGTTTATACCTTATGAGTGGCAACGTCGCAATTTACTGTCATATTTCGTGGTTTTCAATTTTTATCATTTAATCGGAGCTATATTTCAAAAATCTGTTTAATTACATTTTTAGAATTACGTGAAAGTGTTTAAAAATTAAGTAACCGTAATGCTTACAGTTATTTTACAATGAAAATAACGCCCTGCATGTTTCCAATGTATTATTTGCATATAAATAGAACTGTACGATTTCTTACCTTTTACACAGTTTTCACATAATTCTAAAAAGTTAATTAAACAGATTTTTTAAATATAGCTCCGATTAAATGATAAAAATTGAAAACCACGAAATATGACACTAAATTGCGACGTTGCCACTCATAAGGTATAAACGCTCTTAAATATAACCACACCTTTCTGATACACGCATCAAGTGTATAGGGATCAAAGTATTTATTTTTAATTATGTTATTGCCCAATTGCAGTTAAATGAAACTGTTTACTTAGATTTATTAAAACAAAATATTTTCGTATGTGTAGATCTACCATTAGAACATAAATTCTCAGGACCGTAATACAGAAGCCCACTCAAAACTTAAGCACTGCTTAAAACTAGTTGAAACCCCATGACTTCGCACAAAATCGATATCTACGACATTATCGTTGGTTGCATCGAAAAAACGCATATAAATCGAACATCTCTGGGGCTTACGGTCTTCGATTACCGTTTTATGGTATTTATTAAAACGAGGCTACGGGACCACGCATTCGATGTATGTTAAACTGTCTCACTAGTTGAGCTTTATATAGCTGAGTTTCTCCTTGTAATCTAGAGAAAGGAGATACATTTTTAGTATCTTTTCAGTTTTTTTCAACTATACAAGGTGTAACATAATAAACGCAAGTCCTGAAAGTAGTTTGCTCATAATTGAGTACTGAATCGATTTCAACAACTATTAATATAGTTTTATTTTTTTATTTTATGGATTTTGCAATACTGATCGCCGATTGAGCCAAAGAAAATTAAATCTTATTTCAAGGCAATAATACTCAATTTTAAATACATAAAGTAATGCTAGGGTCAGCACGATTTTCTTAATAATAATAGTTAGCTTTAAAAAAAATAGTTTTGGCCATTGTATTATGCTTTTAACTCAATACTCTAATGGGGGTGTATGAGGTCTTGAGATACCTAATTATGTTACATGTTGAATACTGCTTACTTTTCTTTAGACCGCCTCGTTTGTCTAGTGGCCGCAAGCGCTACTGCTGAGCAATAGGTCACAGATTACTAAATGATTAGGTCCTGGGTCGGGCAAAGTGTTATTAGGGTTTTCCATATGGAATTTCTCAGTCTGGATTTGCGTCCGGTAGATAGGCTTGTCCCTATTACATGGGACTTAAAATATAACTGGCGGAATATGGGTGTAATACACACACACAGGTACACTTCTTCCCAATCCTTCGGAGGAGTACAGGCGTGTTGTAATCTTACGTTTTCTTAATACTTTGGTCCTAGTCGTGAATAAAAATTGTAAGTACTAATTTATATGGTCTCCAGATATTTATTAACGTTGTGGACCCCGCATTGTGACAACCCATTAATTGTCACTCAACGAATTATTGTGAATGAACAATCTCCTCTAAGTAGTATTTTTCACAATGGCGGAGAAAAAAAGAAATTTTTCGTCTAACTGATCCTTTATTTTTTAAACAAATTTCAAAAAATTCTCGAAGGTAACCCTAGACGGGTTACCTTCGAGAATTTTTTGAAATTTGTTATTAGTTTGTGACCTGTAAGATTAGTATGCGTTAACATAACCAGGAAACAGTAGAACTAAATGTATAATACGTGTGGCAAAGTTAAAAAAAAAATGATTGTCCAGTACTGTTCTCAGACAAGAGTTTCCCATCAACAGTTAACTAACTCTAATTATCCATACACATGATAAAATACTAATAACCAGCTTCATATTTCTGACTGACGGACCCCTTGACAATTAAAAAGTAATTGGTTTATTTGAAATAAATGCTTTGAGTTTGAGTAGTAACGAAGATTTCTTGTCCGTTTGTCTCTTTGTCTGGATATATGTTCCGTAATGGCGCAAAAACGGTTGAACGGATTTGGATAAAATTTGGCACACAGATAGTTTATAACCTGGATTAACACATACAATACAATTTATTCCGGTAGTATGTTCCCGTTTTAGATATCTTCCGACATCCACGCGGGCAATGCCGCGAGCAAAAGCTACTATCATACTAAAACTAGTAATACAAGCTCCATTCTTTTACGAGGCATGTTCAAACAAGTATCCATGCAAGCTACGGACTCACAGTATTATCCCAGGCCATAACATTAGCATTAAATTGCACTAACGCATCAAGGCCGAATATTAGACCGGTTTTGTTTTAATAAGATGTTAAAACCGGATCGTAGTGGTTTCTAGATGTTTGCTCAGTTTTAATATTGTATGTTTGGCTAGGAATTTCCATACCATTGACGTTATAGAGTTGTTTTCTTTGCATTTTGATGCTGTTTTGGTTGCAAATATAGTTGTTGCTTATTCATTTATAATATGTGTAAATTAAGCACCATGGTAGGTTTATTTAAGTGCAAAAACAATTTTAGAAACTCCAAAATTGAGAATTTTCGAAGTTTCAATCGATGAATCAATTCAGTCTATCGCAGTTATTTGCAATGTCAAGTTTAGATACATACGGTTAAACGCAAAAAAAACTGGTAACAACTGCTTTGTCTCTATTGATAACAAATTGAATGAAAAGGCTTAAACTGAAACATCCGGAAAGATTAAAAACTACAACTTCATAAGTGTTATCTCTACACGTGGTTGATAATAAAAAACGTTGAAAAATTACTGACAATATCTTTAAAAGCAGTTACTGGTGAACTAATGTTTTTAAACGGTAAAATATGATGTAAAAACTGTAACGAATAAGTAAGCGTTTGCGCACATCTCGTGTAGTAAAAAAAAAGAAAATATAGAGTATAACATCATATAAAATAAACACTAAATAAAACCGGCCAAGTGCGTGTCGGACCACGCACAATGAAGGGTTCCGTAGTTGGGATGAATTTTATTTATCCCAAGAACAAACAACCTTGTAGTTGAAATAATGTCCTCCCATATTTTATTGAGCTGACTTATGGTTGTTTTAAGAGCTCCAAGGGACCGTAGACGAATTTGATATTAATTTCAACTTGATACCTCTACGCATGACTGAGACCGCAGTCCCGTCCGTCTTGATAGGCAGACGGACGACGAAGTAATCCTAATGGTTCCGTTTTTTCCTTTTTAGGTATGGAACCCTAAAAATAAATGCTGCCGAATAGTGTTCGTTGTTACGCATCACTTAATAATGGTTGGATCGATTTGGCTATTTTTTGTTCTAAAATGTTCGTAATACTTAGTCCCAATTTGAAAATGTTCAAATTCCTTAAAAACTGAACGTTCTTTTTCGATAGGATTTTTGTAGGAATTATTGTTCGGACAGGATAACGACCGTCCAGGCTTTCACGCCCTACCGCCGGCCTCGTCACCATCGAGGCGGTCCGGCCGGTGCTCGAGCGCTGGCTCGGGAGGAGGCACGGCTCCCTGTCGTTTCGGGTGACGCAGGTGCTCTCGGGGCATGGTTGCTTCGGGAAGTACCTGTGTCGCATAAACAGGGAGCCGGACGCCCGGTGTCACCACTGCGTCGACTGCCGGGAGGACACGGCGCGGCATACGCTGGCAGAGTGTGCCGCTTGGGAGGAGCCGCGCCGTGCCCTCATCTCAGAAGTAGGCAGTGACTTGTCGCTGCCGGCCGTAGTCGAGTCGATGGTCGGCAGCGACGAGTCCTGGGACGCGGTGGTTTCCTTCTGTGAGACAGTCGTCTCGCAGAAGGAGGCTGCGGAAAGGGAGAGGGAGATCTCGTCCTCTCACCCGGCCCGCAGAAGGCGCACCGGGCGTCGGCGGAGGGCGGACAACGCCCTCTTCCAGCCCCCCTAAATGAGTCCAGGGGCGACGGACTCGGGGACGTCCGTCGCCCCCCACACACCAGGACCCGAGGTGGCGGCGCGTAGTGTTCCACGCGTGCCCCTGTTAGACGTCGCGGGGGGAGTCAAACACCTCACTCCCCCCCCAGACCCGAAGAGGCCCGCAGTGGCGGGCCGGCACCAGTCGGGGGTTGCGGAAGGATCGTACGTTCCCGCGATCCCCGGCGTAGGTGTGAGATGGAACACCGGGGTGGTTTTTAGTCAGTAAGAGTCTGACAGACCCCGTCGCCCGCCCCAGGGCGGCGGACATCCATGAGGATTTTCCACCCCGGAAACAAAAAAAAAAAAAAAAAAAAAAAAAAAAGGATAACGACCGTCGAGTTAGCTAGTAGACAATAAGTATTCACGTTATATGAATAACTTAGTACACTGCTTGAACAGATGCAACCAATGTACATAGCGGTATCAAATATCATAGCTAAAACATTTTCTAATGTTATCATAGCGGTATCAAATATCATAGCTAAAACATTTTCTAATGTAAGCATAGCAGTATCAAATATCATAGCTAAACATTTTCTAATGTTATCATAGCGGTATCAAATATCATAGCTAAAACATTTTTTAATATAAGCATAGCAGTATCAAATATCATAGCTAAAACATTTTCTAATGTTATCATAGCGGTATCAAATATCATAGCTAAAACATTTTCTAATGTACGCATAGCAGTATCAAATATCATAGCTAAAACATTTTCTAATGTTATCATAGCGGTATCAAATATCATAGCTAAAACATTTTCTAATGTAAGCACAGCAGTATCAAATATCATAGCTAAAACATTTTCTATATAACACAATCTGCTTAGAAATCATTCCAACGATGCATATCAATGTGAGACTCAATGAAGCAAGAAGCAGATCATCATTATGATGTCGCATATACATAATCTATGTATCTACATGCATATGCATCTGTATGTTCATCAATGAGCTATGATATCTGGGCGTACCTACACAGATTTAACTTTAGACCAAAGACCTTAAGGCGAAGTTGCAGTTCTTTTTAACTCTCTTAAACCTCTGTAAATCTAGCCAAACGAAAGTGTTGTGTAAAAAAAAATATCTTAGGAAAATTTTACATGCGTTTAAGCGCTGTGTGAAGACAGAAAAGTTAGTTATAATAATTGGCTCGATAAAAAAAAGAAAAAGATGACACTAAATCGCTATTTAAAACGTGTAAGTAGTTAAAGAGATTCCATTATGAAACCATGTAAAAGTCATATCAAAAGATAGGGCTTATTGTTTTTGAGGCGTGTTGAGAACACATTATTAATTTCGTTATTATTTTTAAAATATACATATACAAAATCTAGCAGTTCACGCTTTTGCACCGGCCGGCCTGTGCCCCCCGAGACGCATACAAGACACCGCACTACAAGAGGGACTTAATAATTATGTACTTTCCAAGATTATTTTGTTTCGTTATTATATTTATCTTTGCTTTGTAATGGAAACAATTCTTTTCAGTTTTCTTTCCTTTTTCCGTTTTCTATTTAATTATTGTTGCTTTCGAAAATCTTATAATGCCTTCGTCTATCCGTGAAATAAATTTGTCGAAGTATTTTTATTCAATATTCACTCATGCTTATGAACAAAAAGTCCCACTTTAAACTATGCACGTGAATATCACGAAAATGAGTTTATAGGATTCACTGTGGTTTTGCTGAATACGAAAACGCTACAGCTTCCAAAAATGACCCTTACAATTTATTACTCTCGCAGAATATATACCGAGCCAACTCCTGTATAAACAATAGAAGCTTTGTTTAATATCCGACATAAACTTCCAGCCTTTGCCTAGCTCCATTATACTACGTGTATTTAATAATGTGCTAATCTTTGACGTACACATAGGTACAGGATACAGACCATCTGACACGTACGTCATACGTCAGCACATGTCTTTGGTTACACCGTCATGTTTACATATGAGTACATAACTCATGCAACGTTTATTATGTCCACGAATATCGATATGGCATTTTCATGCCGGTGATGCTGACGGAATCTGAACCTTGTATTTAGGGAGTACCGTCTATCACCACATTGTGGCCGCCTTCAGCAACAAAGTGGGTCCTAGGATTTCCAATGCTATGGACTGTGGTCTGGTCTTGGCCCTAGGGGAAACAGTATTTGCTTCCAAAACACTCGCCGTACCTATTACTGAACATCAATATCCCACCCATATTACTATCAAGATCAACTCCCTTGTGATTTTTGACGAAAGTGTCTTGCATTGTATCTTGTATCCTGTGCAAGTTAGTCTTGGACTAATACTGTGAGTGCTTATTCTACCTTTGGTGACAACATAACACCTTCCATCGCACCTTCAAATAGTACATTTATTTTAATAGCCGTCCGTAGAATCACGAGACTCTAAGCTCCTATGTAACCCTGACCCGAACATCGTCAAGGTCATTACAATTGCGGAATTCGGAATAACAATTCAGATTCACATTCCGTGATTTAGAAAACCGCTTTCACGGTAACGTCACTATTTGTGACCGGAATACTGATATAATGGTCTGATCTGCGTTTATGTAAATTGATTGAGCCATTAGGGAGATTCCGCGTGAGTGTTCGTCTAGCGTTGGCATTTGTGAAGCGTGAGCGCACACCGCTTAGGTGTTAATGTGACCGTCCTTCAACGTAACATCGTCAATCTACGTTTTGGTTGGTTCACGGCAGAGCGAACCAATCAGCACAAGCGTTTTGGTATTGCACCATTATAATAGCCAATCAAAACCGAAGCTGGAAACGCAGTGTTGGAGCCTATAAACGCGAGCTGTAAGCTAAACATCCCGAATGCAAGCTTACCTAATTATTTGTACAAGTAAAACAAACATGGTTGTGTGCATCGCTCGTTAATATGCCTTTGTCCGTGATGTGACCTTCCTCAACTCGCCTTTCAGTGAGAGGAATACACAACAAATATTTTGCATGTATTGTTATATTAGCTCTTACTTCTGTGTAAGTATTTGAGACTTTGTTTTGACTGTGAAGATTGTATTATGTTGCGTAGGCTTGTTTATTATTTTCAATTGTATGCATTGTACCACACTATACCTTCTTTTGCCGAAAATTCTTAACTTGATTGATTTGTCATACACATGCACTGTGCTCATACATCAGCCGCAGCTCGTCACTTCTGCGTTGATTTTTCGGGTGACAAATATTGTTAGTCAACAATCACCGCTTTTGCACTACATTATTCAGTAGAGTTTCAGTCTGATCAAATTCGGGAGAATATCGATTTTTGATCCGAAGCTGCTCTCTGACCCTTTTAACCAATTACTGGGAAACACCATATGCACTTAACGTTAAACTGGCTAGCAGATTTTCAGGATTATCTCATTCCGTAATAACAGCAATAGGTTTTCGCATGACAACAGCTTCATTTAACTGTTTGATATCAATGTTCTACAACAAGGATGTTATTTTATTTATGTGATCATAAAATGTCTGAAGACCTCAATACAGTTTACCTATAATCTATCATCATCAGCCTAGCCTTTTCCCAAATATGTTTGGGTCGGCTTCCAGTTTCACCGGATGCAGCTGAATACCAGTATTTTACATGGAGCGACTGCCTATCTAACCTCCGCAACCCAATAACTGGGTAGTACGATACCCTTTGGTAAGACTGGTTGTCAGACCTTCGGGCTTCTGACGACCCGTAACGACTGTCAAAGATCCGCAAATGTCAGCCGGGACCGAGGCACGGAGGGGTCTCGGTATGTAAAGATGGTCACCCAACCACGGACCAACCGCGGCAACCGTAGCTTAACCTGATCGATCGACCACGTGCGGCTGTAACTACTTAGCTTATAATCTACCAATACATTGTAATTGTAATGTGGTCTGTCATCAGTGTATAATTTTAATAATGTACCTCGTTTTATAATTTTGAGACCACCACCGTAACTGCGTAACACAGTTTCAATCACAATCCGAGAGTTTTGAAGGATATTTCTAATCCAATGCTTCATAGATTTGATAAATTCGTCTGCCCAACAACGTAAATAACGCAATGAATGGCTGAACTGTCCAAATGAAGGAAAATGCGATCAATTGTTATTTTATGTGTGTTACGAAATTACTACCCCTTTGTTCTATAACCTGGTCTAAACTATTAACCAAGTTATAAGGCGTATAAAGTATCTCTAGAAGGTTCTTTAACCGCAAATTGATAACTACTTAATATATAGATATGCAGACTGCAATATAACCAATCTTGATTACTCATTTATGCCTATTCTACAATTATTAGAATTCTTTATCGTACAACAAGACGGTAATATTATGTTATCGGCTTATTGTTTTCAAGATAATACATAGATAACTTTATATCTAGCAGAAGCTTCGCATTCCTAGGTTATCTAGAGCTATAATCAATTCAATTTACCACCAGTCATCATATGAGACATTAAATGACTAATTATTGAAGAAATAATTCCTCTAAACTCTAAAGTGGTAAGAGCAGGAGACGCAAAAGTAAAGACGAAATTTCTTTAAACTAGTTTAAAATAATTAAAGGTAAAATACAACCGTTATCTTTAAAGACTTATCTTATCTGATAAAATAATTTTCAAACCGGTGCAGTAGTAAAGTGAACAAAAAACCCACCAACGGCCCTTATCATGGCTAATGATTAATTAACAGATTACTGAATTGGCTAAGACAAGGCACGTGCGTGTAGAATAAAACGTGTACTAAAACTAGGCAAAGATATTGACTTATCTGAAGAAAACGATCAAGGACATGCAAATTCCTCATGTTTTGTTATCTGGATTAAAATTTCCAATAACATCACATCGTTGTCATTCTCCTGGCCCTTTTTTTTGAGGATGGGAAATAATCAGATGACCCCTCCCGCTCTGTGTGGAGCGGAAAGGAGTGTCAGACTCTTACTGACTAAAACCCACCCGTGTTCCTTCCTTGGCCCTTTATGTTCCGGGTCAGCGGTACCCCTTTCGGATGATCCCGCTTTCCCGGCAGGCTTGGGCCCTAGTGGGCCCCCTCTTCGATGCTGACATCTCTTTGAGGCGCGCGTGGAACACGTACGCGCCGTCCAGCACGGGCCTGGTCCTGATCGGACGGTGAGCTACCCATTACTCACCGCCCGCAGGCCCGCGCCTACGCTGGCCGGGAGTCGTCACGGCGTCCTCACCTACCGCCTGACGCAGGTCCTCACCGCACACGGATGTTTCGGTTTCTCCTGCCCTTATCCAACCTTATTTGTGGTCGGCGCAACATATCTTTTTTCTCCATACATCTCCCTTACAAATTCATCATCATTAGTTGTCGTCCCGGTAGTCACTCCCTTTCTAGCCATATCATCTTTCACGCAGTCCATCCATCGCCTCGTTGGTCTTCCCCTACTCTTATAGCGATGATATATGCTATCGAAACTCAACATCGTATTTGAAGACAAACACAAACATCGCAAATCTAACTTAAATGTTTTTCTTGTATTGATTTGATTCTTTTTGACCAAGGATTGCGTATCTATCTAGTTTGCTGTGACCTTCTTCAGTCTTGCCTATACCTAATCAGAAAACCGCTTCAAAAAGTAAGAATTCAAGATTTGGAGTGGGTTTTTCGGAGATTACTTAATCAGTAAAAAAATCAGAAGTTATCTTTGCTTTGCCCTTTATGACGTAAAACTGCTATTACTAATCATGGTGACTATTGGAAAACAATTGATTGAAGTAGTTTATCTTCAGTCCATGATGTTCTTTGGATTACGTTGACTGTTCATTCTTAAGTCCTGATATCCCTACTTTCTTTTAGCAAATAATAACAAAGTTAGAAATTAATATTCTACTCGTATTTCTTACTAGGGAGACATTTGATAAAATTTATATGTACACAATCTCAAACATTTTTAGGAAACAATTAAGAATAGACAATCTACAGACAAACACGCGGTAGTAGGAAAACAGTTTTCCTAAACCATTAAAAACAGTATGTGAAAGTCTTTTAATTGAGTCTTTTATTATATCATAACAACTATCTTATAAAGTTATAAAGTCACGATAGAAATCGCGACACCACAAGCTTATTGTAGAAAGATCATGATAAAACTGTAATTTTTCCACTGCAGCACCATTTGTTTTTCAAGGATTCAGTGCGGTATCCGATAAGAGACGTTGAAGGTCGTAGGCAGCTGAAAAATTACTGCAGAATATACATAGGGTTTTTGCAGGTAGACATTTACCCATGTGACTAAGAGAGTGATGACTGTAAGTGCTGATAGATGGAGTGCGAGAGGATGTGACTAAAAAAGGAAGTGAATGATAATTTGACGGTTAACACAAGAATGAAAGGAAAATACCCTAAGTAACATGGAACCAGGGCAGGAAAAAAGAAGGTCGACACAGAATCCTGTGCGGGGTGTTGGTTGAGTGTTCAGTTGCGGTATATTTCTCCCACAATAGCTTTTGAATCGCTCCGAAGTATGATTTTGTTCATGACAACATAAAACAGTTAATGTCCAATATATTTTCTAATAGTGTTATAAAAGCCATTTGAACTCGAATAAAACCTTCCAAAGAACCTTCCTTTCTACTACTTATAAAATCGTGATTTCATAACCCTGTTTAAAAAACTTTAGTATGAGTTTGTACTTTGTCGCAGGAAATTGTTTGTGGAGCCCGTAAATGGTTGGATTTACTAGAATAGATGACATCTCGATAAGAGATTACATTTGTTTCGTTTGAAATTGTTTTGTATGTCGTTGTTCAAATCGTACAAGGCAATAGAAAGTGTTGGGGCCATCATTATTAGCATCTAACTGTCTGGGATCAAATCACATTTGTTTAGTTACGAAAGTCATTTGGATAAAGTCTGTCTCAATAAAATGCGATAATATCAGACATGACAATTAAAATTCTAAAATAATCAGCCCACCTTGACCCGCAGGGTTCTCAAAACATTGCGAAAACTTGGGAATTAACCAAAAATTTTATTATACACTCGGCGTCAAAAAAATCGCACCTCCGCGAAAATTATTTTCAAGCGTTTATAACCCTTAACACACGCATTTACCCCCACCAATATTGGTATCATTTGAAAGCCCATTAAATAAACTTAAAAAAACAATTCAATTAATTTTTATTTTTTATTGGATAAGTGCAAAAAACAATAAAGTTTACAAAACAATAAAAATCCTTAACTAAGCCTTAATTAAAAACAGATTAATAAACATAAAAAAAAATACAAAAAGTTTCTTAAAACTAACCTAAAACCTAGTGTTACCCCCCCTTGCCCGGATGACGGCTTCCATACGCTCCCTCATGGATCTTACCAATTTTAGGAGCTCTTCTTGAGGGATACTGGCCCATTCCCCAATAACAGCCTCTTCGAGCTCCTGGAGAGTCGTGGGAGTGGGATCACGAGACCGAACCTTGCGTTTCAAATGGTCCCAAAGGTGCTCTATCGGGTTCAGGTCTGGACTTCTCGCTGGCCACTGCATGACAGAGATCCCAACCTCTTGAAGGTAGTCGCGCACAATTAATGCAGTGTGAGCGCGAGCGTTATCGTGCATTAATGTGAACCCCTCGCCAACAAAACCGGCATAGGGGACCACATGCTCTTCCAGGATCTCTGTGACGTACCGGTGAGCAGTCAGCGACCCTTGCCCGCGAGCACCTCCAGTCCGGGAGACGCTTACAAGGTCGGTTTTGCCGTCGGCCGACATGCCGCCCCAAAACATACAGGAACCGCCCCCGTATTCCACCGTCTCCTGGATGCAGGGTTGGGCGAAACGTTCCCCCTGTCTTCTGTACACTCTTCTGCGTCTATCGTTGCAAAACAGACACACTCTCGTCTCGTCTGAGAAGAGAACAGCTCTCCATTGGTCAAGGGTCCAATTGACGTGGTCGCGAGCAAACTGCAAGCGGGCTCGCCGATGCTCTGCGGTCAATTTTGGACCCGTAGCAGCTCTGTGTGCCGCTATCTTCTTCTCCCTCAATCTTCGTCTAACCGTAGAAATACTCACGGTTGTTCTGCGAGCGGCCTGGAGCTGCTGTTGCAACTCAACAGCATTAGAGAACCGATTTCTTAGGGATGTCGATACGATGAATCGGTCGTCTCTCTCCGAGGTGCAGCGACGTCTACCAGACCCATGCCTCCGGACAAGGCCACCGGTCTCCAGGAACCGCTGGTATACTCTTCGAACCGAAAAACGGCTCAAGTTCAGTTGCCGAGCGACATCACACTGACGCATCCCTGATTGCAGTAGTGCAATCACTTGAGCGGCTTCATCAGCAGTGGTATCCATCTTCAAGGTGGTTTTTTTTGTGAAAGTTCTTCTCGTGTGTCCTCTTCAACGGTTGGATAGCGAATGACCTCCATTGAACCTGTATTAACCCTTTTATACCCACTAAAGGTAGCGCAAGTTGTGCCCCTTGTGAGGAGCAAAATTGCCATTTTTTTTTAAAGTCACATTTGTGGTATCAAGCTTTTTTTTTTAATGAAATGAAATGTTTTTTTTTTAAAGTTTATTTAATGGGCTTTCAAATGCCATCAATATTGGTGGGGGTACATGCGCGTGTTAAGGGTTAATAACGCTTAAAAGTTATTTTCGCGGAGGTGCGATTTTTTTGACGCCGAGTGTATTACAACATTGGTAACATTGGTCAGTTTGGTATGTACGACTTCTACCAGAATTTGTCTTTTCATTGTAACATCCTTATCCGCTTTAATCTGCTTTATCGTACCTTTGTTAACACTCATGGCATTGATTGTTTCATTAAGCAATTACTATTACTTCATTTTTGCCATCAAATGAGAAGTGATGCGATTTTACCTCATTTATTCGTAATTATGTTTTTATAGCGTTCGCCTCATCTATAACTGTATTGCGATGGAGACAAAACAGGTAATTAATTGTCTCTGTGTTAATATAAGTTTCTAGCTCATTTTTGTTTTTAATAATCTAGCTTCGATATAAACAATTTTTATCAAAAGTTAGATTATTTTTCTTTTCAACTCAGCCGATCAATTCTGTACAAAACTCACCGTGAAATCTTTGGTGATGTGAACTGTCAATAGTGTTAATCTCTTGAAATGACAGCTTCCATGGTGACATTTTTACAGAATAGACCGGCGGATTTTAACTTTAGTTACTTTGTCGTACTTACGTCAATCCTACATTCTTTATAGGCTTAGATCGTCATATTGGTTATTTTGATGTTCCATTTTGATACGGATTTATCAATTCACATGACTTGTTGCTGTTTTCTTAAGGGGCGTCTAAACAGTAAACGGGCTATATTTTACGACAATTTGTGGCTGCAATACTGTGGCCGGCAACATTGCTAGCAATACCAGCCACACTATGCAATATTTTAAGGATGGCCCGGCATTATAGCCACATATTTTTTGGTATGTCAAAATGTTTTTATGTGTAGCCGGCGTGTGGCCGAACGATCGCCTCGCAATCGAAAATACTGCAATATATCTGGGCCATCTATATTGTTGTTCTGTTTTACTGTATATGCGCGTCCCTTTCTCCCTGCGACGTGAAGTACTTTGCGTTTCACTTTCTGCGCGACGTGAAGTGTGCTGCGAGTGCTGCGATGTCCATCGTGTATAAATCTGTGGTGTGGCGATATTCTGTGCTGTCAGCAGCTGTCATTCTTGTGCTTCTCTGCTTTCCTCTGTTCCCTCTCTCTTTCACAAGAACCTTTTTCTTTCTCTGTTCACAAGAAATTCGAAGTCGCTCTTAGACATTCTTGTAAAATTTTTAAATAAGTATTTGTCCAGCATTAATTCCTTGTCTACGGAATCCAAAGTGTCACGCCTACTTAGGTAGGGTCGAATCCACATTCCTGTCCTTTTTTTTCGTTTTTCTGCCAAAACAATGTAAGCGGCTGCGATGAGCGTCATTTCGTCGGCCATTGTTGCTGGATTGTGTGGCTCATTAAAGGGTTCTGAATCAAAGGCCATACTATTGCAGCCATATTGCAACATGTTGCCTGCAATTGATTGCTCAGCCATAAAATGCACTAAAATGTTTTTTTGATGGCTGGGCAATGTTTGCCAATAATTGCAGCCACAAATTGTCGTAAAATATAGCCCGTTTAGACGCCCCTTTACCGGTGAGGCAAGTCCGAGTGGGTCGTATAATGACATCACTATTTTCAGTGCCTCCCTCTTAGTTGGCACCTCCTTGTCCAAGACACCTTTTGGTAGACGCGCCAGCGTTAGGTTGAAGCCCAGCACATCTTCACTCGGTCTCCATATCAGGCCGAGTATCTTCTCAGTGTCATCCTATAGCAAACCTTAGCTTAGTTTTGCCGTCAATGTCCTTTATAAGGAAAATGGTAAGACAAATATGATGGCTACTTCTTTTAATTTTACAGTGTCGCTAGATCTGTTGTATGGTTTTTAAATAAAATTACGGGGTGAGATATATGTTTATGTACTTGAGGTCTTGAACTTACTGGCATCATTGTCAAGGGATCTATGTAATCTTTGTTAATTAAAACAAACTGCTTTTAAAACTAGGCAAAACGGGCGCGCGTTTTTTGGGACTGTTTTATGTTATTTTAACGTTCAAAAAGTGCTGATTCTCGCAGCCTAATTTGAATAAATGCCTTTTGAGTTTGGCTACGAACACTTAAACCTACTTTTCCATCGACAAGCACACTTTTAAAACCTATTTTCATGCACGCTAACACATTTAATTGTTTTTGTCACCACTGGTTTTGTCGTGCCAACCATAATTATTATTTGTCATGTAATCGTTATTTGACCTCAATTTTCAACATTTTGAAATAAACAAGCCATTTCCGTGTAATTTCTTGAATAGAAATAGAAATAAAAACACCAAATTACATCTGAATCTACTGATTTATGCAGACGCCAATTTTAAGTATTCATAATCAGGTATGAAAATTATAAGTTTCGACGTAATTATTGGTATCGTAATTAATTTCTTGGATATCGGAGGTTTTCTTTGCTATCCGTCACATCGTTGATTCGGGTTTTAATTAAGGAAAAGGTGATTAGATCCGGTTGAGCCTGTAAGACCATATAAAACTGCAAAGCAACAGTTGGAAAAAGCAGTGCTATTATTACCAAAAAAGTTATTGAAAAATACCTACCTATTACGAGGGCGGGTCAATAAGTCCGTGCCTTTTTTTAATTAGACACGGATTTTTGGATAAAAATTGAGCCGACGCGGGACGCCTGGCAGATGTGAAACATTGAAAACCATTCTTTCGTACTTATTTACTATAAAAAATACTATAGTAAATAAGTATGAAGGAATGGTTTAATAAAAGAAAATAAATATGGCATAAACAAAAGCCCAAATATTCAAAATTATATATATATACAGCGTGGCGCTGCTATGGTGACCTTAATTTAACACACATATACGTTTTCACATTTTCGTTTCATGACAATTTTTTATTTCCATTAAACGTTATTATTTACAGATTTATTAAAGAATTTAGGAAATAGCATCTTAGAGCAACCTGTACTTAAAGAACTGTCGCGCAGCGGTCATTTCCCTCGGTCACGGATCATAACTTCGCATCAATGAAATTAAAACGAATAAGCAATACTATTAGGATGAAACAAATGCATAGAGTAGGCGAATTTAAGGAAATTTCCTTTGTTGGCGAGCAGCGCAGGCGACGCGCGCTCTCCCTTCCACCCACCCGCCGCACCGAACACGAATTCTTTTTTTGCTTTTCTAGTGCTAGTCGAACCCGTGTCCTTGACGCACTTATTTACTCTAGTGCGCATAATTACGTCGCGAAAAAGACTCTTAGCTATTGTTTTATTTATTTCTTTTTGTGTAATTAGGATAGTAATTAGATCATGGTACTGCGATAAAGACACTTTGATTGGTTTTCGTTTTCTTATCTAGTAGGTACGTTTACACCTCTTGCGATACGGACGCATTTATTTGTGCTATTAGTGCTTGTGTAAACTTATGATCGTGATGGCAGTGATTAGTGATGACAGTTATTACTAATAGTAACAAGAGAGGGTGATGTGATAAGTGTTTGTACCACTTGCGCCGCTCGGTTTCTTTGATAATATGCCGTCAAAGAATCGGACCGATCACGAGTAGGTACGCACGGCTACACATCAAGCTATACATTTCCAGTATAAGCTGATCTCGCATGGTATAGGATTTTTGTACAATGTGAGTTCAGTGTAAACTGGATCTGTATAGCTTGATGTGTAGCCGTGTGTACAAGACGCGATGCGCGGTTGCCAGCCCGCGAACCGACACGTTGCCGCTCCGAGTTAACGTAAGCGAGCTAGGTAAGTAATTTCATGAATGAATTTTTGCAAGGGTGATCCCAATTTTAATGACTTTTTTATTATTTAGTTTGTTTGAAAAATTTTTTTTTTCAGTTTACGTATTATTTTAACCTATCAATATTTATATGGTTAATGGGCACTAGCCCTACCCGTGTATTAAATTAAAGTCACCGTTGTAGCGCCACATTGTATATTATATTCATATTTTTTTTAAAGAAATAAATTGTTCTTTATTTAAAATATGTAAAGCGAGGCGACGCGACGCGGCGCCACGGCATGCGTCGCCACGCCAGTAATCGGTTTTACGTGCGGCTATAGTTGTTTCTCATCAAAAATCATTTTGTTTTTCAACGTAGTCTCCTTTCTGCTCTACTTTGTCCAACGTTTCTTCCTATTTTTTTATCCCTTCCATAAAATAAGATTGTCGAGGTCATCAAAGGTATTTGTTTGTGAGATGATTTCATCGTTGAGTCAAATCTCTTTCCGCCGAGCCATTTCTTTAGGTTTGGGAACAAGAAATAGTCACTCGGGGCTAAATCCGGAGAATAGGGCGGATGAGGGAGCAATTCGTAGCCCAATTCATGGATTTTTGCCATGGAAACTGCACATGTGTGCACCCTTGCATTGTTCTGGTAGAAAAAAACTTTTTTCTTGGCCAAATGCGGTCGTCTTTTTTTAAATCCTCATTAAATCGACCCATTAAGTTGGCATAATATTCGCCATTGATTGTTTTACCCTTTTGAAGGTACCTAGTCAATGTGGATTATACCGCGTGCATCCCAAAAAACGGTCGCCATGACTTTATTGGCTGACAAACCCACCTTGGCCTTCTTTGGTGCCAATTTACCCCGAGAAACCCACTGTTTTGACTGCTGTTTGGTCTCTGGTGTGTTGTGGTGGATCCACGTTTCGTCTACGGTTACGAAACGGCGCAAAAACTCGTCCATATTGCGCATGAACAACGCCAAACATTCCTGCGAAGTTGTCACATAATTGCGTTTTTGGTCGATTGTGAGCAAACGCGGCACCCATCTTGCGGAAAGCTTTCTTATACCCATGTGATCATTCAAAATTGAAACCACTGAGCCATGTGAAATGCCTATGGTTTCCACAATCTCTCTCACTTTTAATCTCCGATCGGCCAACACCATATTGTGATTTTTTTCAATTGTTTCGGGTTAGAGAGCTCAACTGGGCGCCCAGAACGTTCGGCATCTTCCGTGCTTGTACGGCCACAACGAAATTCAGTTAACCACTTTTTTACCATGGAAATTGATGGTGCAGAGTCACCATAGTTTTTATCAAGCTTAGCCTTGGTTTGAGTGATGGTTTTTTTTCCGCAAAAAATGGTGCTTAATTAATGAGCACACGAAATTCACTTTTTTCGATTTTCTTCTCAAATCACGCGATAGTCTGCTATTAATGGCTGTCAAACGGAAACTAAATGACGCAGCTTGTTGAAATTTTGACAGGAGTCAACTGACAGTTGCTTGTTGACAAGAGCAAAGTTGCTCTTTCAGTTAAGAGGAGGGAAATTCGAAAAGTCACGGACTTTTTGACCCGCGCTCGTATCATTGCAAAATGCACAAGATACTACAGATCAAGATGAAAATATTGATTTTGGTGCCATTCAGACGGATGATAATCACATAATTAACCATAATATATCTTCAATGAAGCTTACAGAAATTATAAATCATCGCTCTTACACAGCACTGAACAAAATATTTAAACACAATTCATAACTCACACCAGTCTCCAATCTATCGAGCGTCACTATTCTCAACCCATGACATGGCTAATCTAATATACCTATACACGGTGACATTTGAATCACAGTTTTGCTAGAACAAACGTTGTTCAGACCATGGTCTACTACTATTCTATAGCATCCAATAGAAAAAAAACCTTGCGATTGACTGCTGCACTGTGTGTCGCGGGTTCGATTCCCGCACGGAACAAATATTTATATGACCTGTATGTGATTTTAAATGTTTGTAAACGCACCCACAATACAGGAGAAATTCTTAGTGTGGGACAAAGTTTTCTGAAAAAAAAAAGTTTCTTTAATAATTTTACTTATCGTCATCGTTTAGAATGAATTGATTTTGTCTTCTTATGTTGTTATAAAAATACACACTGTATTAATAGATCAACGACGCAATGTACCTATTCTACAACTCAATAAGTAGTCGAATTGCATAATCGTTATCGCGGTACATTCGATGCATTCCTATCATCGTTATATTATACCTAAGCATACGTGGGAATCTCTGGCATTATTCACCGTTTTTGTCACTTCTGCCGCACCCAAAGTGATTCCTACCTTATTTTTAACTAAACAAGGTTGCTATTTATTATCATGGTTACAATCTACTGACTCTCTATCAGCTCTGTGACGTTACATGTCACGTAATAATTCCGCCCACTGTGTTTATGTTTACGCTCATATTTATCATAACATAACATACGTTAGTATATAATCTGCTCGTATCGATTCATCTATTTTTGTTACACGGACCTTGTTTTATGGATAACAAAGGGTTATCGGGATATAACCTTTTTGTTTTGCCTCCTAGTGAGTTTTTAATTGAGACGGAATCAAGTATTGATGATCATTAAGTTGTGTATATACACACATCAAAAGTGTCTAGGGATCAACATATATTTTTGCAATAACTTTTCTCCTGATTGATATTAATTAAAATTTTCTTTAAGGATTCATAAAATAAAGTGTTTTCGTTTGTCACAGTAACGATAAACCAAGTCACCTTTGCATTAATAAAGAAATTTGCCATTTTCCTAATAAAGGGATTTTTGACATTTGAACCACTAACACAAAAGTTCGAAAAAAAGACTGAAATAACAGTTTTCTTTAAAATTTTATTGGGTAACTTAAACAATTAATAATCCGTGTTTCTACCGCGAACACTAACAACACAAGAACATCGGTTTGGCATACTCAAAATGAGTTCATCCAAATCACGCTGTGGAATGGCCGCCCATGTTCGTTGCAACAACAAAAAAAGGTCTTCTTGCGACTGGATACCCTCCATATTCGGCATAGCTCTTCTCTGTAGCATATCCCATGCATGCTCAATCGGGTTCAAGTCTGGCGACTGAGCAGGCCAGGGCAGGACATTGATGTTAGCTGCGGCGAGAGTCTGTCTTACAACTCTTGCGGTGTGCGGTCGTGCATTATCATGCATTAACTGAAATAAGGGACCGATTTGCACTTGTAGAGGAACGATGACGTCTGATACAATCGTCTCAGCATAAATTTGAGCGTTGAGGTTGCCTCTGATCCAAATCAACTCAGTTCTTCCGCCGATCCAAATACCCGCCCATACCATGATGGTTCCACCACTATAAGGATGGACTTCCTGGCAGGATTTTAATCGCTGTTGGCGTCCAGGGGTTCTCCAGTGTCGTATACGTCTTGTATCCGGTCTCATACCAAAACGAGACTCATCAGAAAAGCACACGAAACGCCATTGTTCTTCTGCCCAATTTCTGTGTTCAAGAGCCCATTGATATCGAATCCTACGATTGTGCATTGCTATAGGTGGTACCCGTAGCGGTCTTCGGGAATGAAGGTTCACTTCATGCAAGCGGTTTCTGACTGTTTGGTCGCTAATTAAGTTCCCTGAAGAGTGATGAAGCCTCACGGCTAACATCATGGCGGTTATTGTTGGAGCTCTTCGAGTTAAGATTTGAATGTATCGGTCTTGTCTCCGTGTGGTGCAGCGATACCGTCCTCCATGGCGCTCAGCCACGGTACCAGTGCTTCGGTAACGTGTCCAAAGTCGACTGATAACACTCTGACTTGTATTCAGAGCTAAAGCCACAGTACGTTGCCGGGAACCAGCTTCTATCATTCCCACGGCTCTGAGCATTTCTACCCTGCTTAAATGACGTCGCCGCTCCATAATAACGTTGGTTTTAATCAGTAGTAGGGAAACAGTAGCACTAATAATGTCTTCAATGCGTTGTATGTTTTTATAGGGAAAATATTGACAGCTGATTTTCATCTTTTACTCGAATTTGATTCACAGTTCCTGATTCAAATTATGAAATGCACCAAAAAGGATCCATATAAATTTATAAAATCATAAATTTATTACAAAGCCACATCTTAATCTCAAGAAATCCGCATAAAAATGCTTGATCCCTAGACACTTTTGATGTGTGTATATCGGCCCGGGTGTAAAAAGAACTTTAGGTACAGACGCCAGCAGGTCAAGCTACCCGAAACTGTCAAATTTTCCCAATCAACCTTGAACCTTAATACTTTAGCGATAGAGTTGAAAATCTATTAAAGAAAGGACAATGGGAAATGAATGTATGGAGTCTGGGCCCACCCTTCAATAGTAACATCTGATATACCGTTGGATAGGGCTTTTTAAGTGGAACATTAGTTACTAATATAACTATGGTCAAATGTTAGTACTTTCGGAGATACGACGTCTTAAAGTCGTCAGTCTAACATATTCTTTATGGATACTTATAAGGTAAAATAGTAATAATAAGTACACTTTAAAAACAAAAGAGATTTATTATTCGTCTTGGACATCAAAGACAATTACATCATTTAAAAAACCCACGGGGGCCACGAATGGTACTGATGTCTCCCAACCCCTAGGTACCAAATCAAAGAAATAGTGTGAGCGCAACTTCCTACAGTTCGCCGTCCGGTCAAGCAAGAGCAATAATATTGTGATATCGCGTTTCTTCCAACTTGGTTTCGATCAATTAATATATAGCAATAGTATATTCTTGCTCTTACGTGGCGTGACTGTATCCTACCACGCAGCAACCACACATTCTCTGTTGGTATATTTTATTCTATTAAATCATGTAAATCGTTTTGTCTGTATATTTCTATAACGTATAAACCGTCTCGAAGATGTTCACTGCAATATGACTGATCGCCATTTGCAAATGCGCCTGGGCATGCGGCGGGCGCAGCGGGTAGGGTGGGGGCGCAGGTAAGGTGCAAGCAGATAGGTGCCGTCCGTTTTGAGTCTGGCCATAGTTTATCTTATAACGAAGTAAACTACGATCACTTTTATGGATTATGGCAGTATAATACGTAGTATAACTCCGAAAGTACTGACTTTTGACCTTAGTCGTAATAATAAGTTTTATTCTGCATAAACATACCTATTCATTTATGAGTGTCTTATTCCTATTGAGAGGTGGGCCCATCATTACTCATTCTCCTTTGACAGATTGTAGTAGCTTGATGTGCTGGCGTCTGTACAATAACACTGACAAACAACAATAAAAATACTAGGGCCACCTTAGTTGCGCATCGTCTCCTAAACTAAACTTAACTGGGGTTATGTATTATAGTCCCTTTCTAACAGGCGGAGTAAGAAAGAGATGGAGGATATTTGGACCTTTCAAACTATCCTTGGTGCCATGAATAACCTATGCCACATGGTGTCCACTATCCTTTGACAGCATTAATATTGTTGTAGACTAGTACGCACGGCTACAGATCAAGCTATACATTTCCAGTATAAGTTGATCTCGCATTGTATAGGATTTCCTTACAACGAGAGGTCAGTGTAAACTGGAAATGTATAGCTCGATGTGTAGCCGTGTGTACAAGCTTAATTCAGTTGGTGCGTAACAGAACCAGCGCCATTTTTATTAAATTCAGTTGGTGCGTAATAGAACCAGTGCCATTTTTTTTTAAATTCAGTTGTTGCGTAAGAGAACCAGTGCCATTTTTTTAATTCAGTTGGTGCGTAACAGAACCAGTGGCATTTTGTTTAAATTCAGTTGGTGCGTAACAGAGCCAGCGCCATTTATTTTTAAATTCAGTTGATGTGTAATTGAACCAGTGGCATATTTTTTATTCTGTTGGTGCGTAACAGAGCCAGCGCCATTTATTTTTTAACTCAGTTGGTGCGTAATAGAGCCAGCGCCATTTATTTTTAAATTCAGTTTGTGCGTAACAGAACCAGCGCCATTTATTTTTAAATTCAGTTTGTGCGTAACAGAGCCCGTGCCATTTATTTTTAAATTCAGTTTGTGCGTAACAGACCCAGCGCCATTTATTTTTAAATTTAGTTGGTGTGTAACAAAACCAGCGTCATTTATTTTTAAATTCAGTTGGTGTGTAACAGGACCAGCGTAATTTTTTATTATTTATCGTAAAACAAAAACACGCCTGGATTCTCCGAACGGTTCGGCAGAGGGTACCTATAGTACACCCACATTTCACCAGTTATGTTTTAAGTCCCATGTAATAGGGGGCGAGCCTATTGCCACCTACCAGGCATGAATCCAGACTGCGCGCCGCTACTGAGATGGATAAACCCAATAACTCTGCCTGACCTGGAGAGTCAGCAGGAGCGCTTGCGACCACTAGACCAACGAGGCAGCGGTATGACCATTTATTATTTAAATGGTCATAATTATTAAATTAACTTATACCTACATATCAGCAATTTACACTATAATACCTACGACTCATACAAGCTCAATGTCAATATCGTGTGCAAAGGGCGCTGCAATGACCCTTTCGATTTCAAAGTCAGCTTTCATTGCCACAGATAAAAAAGTGTAAATAAAAACACGCATGATAAGTAGCGAAGGGGAGAATTATCTCCTTTAAAAGTATTTTCTTGAATAAGTTGCTCAAGTAGAAGCAAGTCCTGATTTTCTAGCGAATAAATTAAAACTATAAATCGTAGATAACTTTCTAACAAATTCGATAGAACTAGGTCGACACAGGCCTTATTTACTACAGAATATGCTAAACAAGATGAAGTTGAAGAAATTCAAGCATGTTGAACAGTTTAAATTCCTTGCGTCAATTTAATTTTTTGTTTGGATTTTTGATAATGATGGAAGGAATCGAGGGCGACCTTTGCCCAGGAGTAGAACAGAGAAGGCTAATAAAAGAAAACTTGGTTTACAATGATAAATCAAAAGTATACACATGGTTTAGTAAAGGTTAGAACCAGAGACCTTGCTAGTTACTCAATCAACAATGCGTAACTTAATTAATGCACATTATGTAAGTAGTTTGGTCAAAATCGATGAATCGATTTCTGCCATTTTGAATATAGGTAATTTTTATCCCAAAACTATTTAAAATGACGTAAATTACAGTCACATTTCCGCTGTACAGTCAAAACAAACCAAAATCGACGTTGTGCCTACTACGCTAGACCCTTATACGCGTGCGTGTGTAGATTTGTAATGTGACCACAATTTTCTCCCACAATCAGTATAACGAATATAATTAATAAACAATGTTTTATACATATTAGTAAAAAGTCAGTGTGTGTATTATGATTATAACATAATATTCTAATTGGGGTGTTTGGTGGTGTGCGTTAATTCCGGGACATGTTGTATACTAATATGTATTATAAATGCGACTGTAACAATAAAAGTTGCGGACAATAGCTAGTTCATCATGTAGATTGTTAAGCACGTTAATTCGTTGTTGATTTAGCATAATCCGCCTATAATATTCCCACTGCTGGGACACAGGTCACACAGGCCTCCTCTCGGTAAGCGGGAGTGGACCGCAATCCACCACGCGGGCCCAGTGCGGGTTGGTAGATGTCACATGTCTTCGAATTTATTGGTTCTATGACATGCCCGTTTCCTCATGATGTTTTCCCTTCACCGTTTTGAGAGCAATGGTGATGAAATAATTTACACATAGTAAAGCGCGCCTGTCTGGGTTCGAACCTACAACCTGCAACTCGGTAAGTCGCGGTCGTTACCACTGGGCCACCACTGCCCTCGTTGTTGATTTATTTCCTACAAATAAAGCTAACAGAAGAAATTTCCTGATCCAAGAATGTCAATAAACCTACTTGCCCTGCCTAATCTTATCAACTCTTTGTGGTAACTTTCCATTTCCTTAGTCAATAGTATTGTTTGATATAACGTGCGTTGACACTAATATGAAATATTTATTTGTTAAGAGATTGGGAGCATGTTTGTCTAGACACGTGCTTGAGGACCTTTGAGGCGTTTAAACTTATCGAATGGGCTGTCGCAGTTTATAACTAAATACTTATTCAATTCATAGTATTCTACTGCTATATAAAGATCTCTTCGATATTACGCCACTTTACATGGCTTTGGATCTTATAAATTCAAATCAAGATCAGCTTTGCTTGGATCGTTTTTAATTGTTTTTGAAGAAGTTTTGCCATCACTATTTGTCTCCCCCGCAACGTATATTCGTGTTTACATAAATAAGTTTAAATAACTTAACTTATAACAGTGAATAATCCTAAAACAATCATCACCGTCCTCAGCATCGTCACTTTTGTACGTATTTTTTTTTCTCGGCGGTTTATACAAGGTTATTGGTAAAACACCATCAACCTCTTAAGGGGTCATTGTACTCATCATTATGAACAACTTTTACTATGGGATGAAGTATGAAATCGCAAAAAAAAAAATCTGCTGGTCCCTACATTTTGACGAGTTCTGCAAACATAAATGTAGGGATCAGCTGATTATTTTATTTGTGACTTCATATTTGGTCCCACAGTAAAAGTTGTTCATACTGGTGAGTACAATGACCCTTTAAGAGATTGATGGTGTTTTACCAATAACCCTGTATACAGGATGTACCAGAAAAGTGTGGTCAAGGGTGAACTGAACAACTGTCTCCGTGGGACGAATATTGTAATCGCGAAAAATTTATCAACTGTCCCGTAGAAAACTTTAATAGGTACTTACTCGACCCAAATGTATGGGATGGCTGATTTTTTACACACACTCCCTTTATAAAATGTGTAAATAAATGGTCAATTAAATAAATCATTTGAAACCCAAAAAATATTTGTGATGATGATCACTCATCAGCTACTGCCCCTGTCGAACCTGCTTTTGGTTCCTTACTTAGTTTATAGATTGATGGTTTTCAGCTGAATGTAATGTTTTTTGGACATTGTTTTTATGGACAAAGTCCAAATGTTCCGGTCCTGGTATACTTATTGTAGTGACTTCAATCTTTCTCCAGTTAGTAAATTTTCAGTTAGTCACATTTTCTCTAACGACCTTAATATACCAAAAGAATATTTACCTGGAATTCAGGATAGAAAAATATTATGTTCTTCTCGTCATGTGTCGCATGATATTACGTATGATTTGACTGGAGCACTGATATATGTACGAAATGGAGAAAAATATGTACGTAGATGAAATATTGGATCATGTCGAAAAAATTCAATTCACCTGCTTGAAGAGGGTTTCGCTGTCGTCGTAATGTTGAATGAATAAAATATTTCGCCCTAGATATTATACTATGAATAATAAAATAATAGGGCAGGGTTTGTTATTGTCATCAGCTGCCTAGCCTTTTCCCAACTATGCTAGGTCAGCTTACAGTCCAACCGGATGCACCTGAATACCAGTATTTTAAATGGAGCAACTGCCTATCTAAACTCGACGACCCAGTTACTAAGATATTGTAAAGTACTTAATCACCTTCTGTGAAAGTGCTAATATGAAACTCATTAAAAACATTATCAGAATTCTTCATAAGGAGTAAATGAAGTGACATTATATCCTTTTTCAATTGCCGTAATAATAAACCATTAATCAAACCGTTATTTGTAGTCACGTGTCTTACTTTGTGGTACATCAGACGATCATAACAGTTAAGTATTAGCACATAATTGCATATAAGTTCATCGGGGCCATTGACCTCTATCGGGCGCAGTTTCGTCTGCCACCGCCCCAAGGTTTCGCTTCACCGAGTTCCCGATGGCATCGTCATTGAGGAAATGGTTGGTGGTTGTGACACCCAGGAATTGATGTATCGTAAATAAACATTGGCTGTTACGTTATTTCCTGACATCTTCCTCATTGCTCTCATGTCTAAATACGAAGTTTTGTATCCAATTTGGGCATTTGATTCACTTTGTGAAGGCACTGCTGGAATAATTAGGTAAAATATATAAATTATTACGCCAAAGGGACGGGCATTACCGCAAAGCTACGGTAACACCATCGACACAAAATAGTATTGCGGTTGCCGTTCCGATTGTCCTGTCTGATGTTTATGCTATGGGCTTCGTAGTTTTCATTTGTGTTGTATACGCTACCTCACCAGGAATAATGCAGTCGACTATTCTGCAAGCACGTTTGCCTAGAAATAACTGATTTACGTAAAACGTTCTCGTAAGTTTTTCCTTCTTTCTTTCTTTACTATTAGTATTTGCAGTGGAAGTTTAAGATCTAATATCAAATGCTTATTATGATGATACAGTGCCGTTTTGCAGGTATAGCCTTGCAGATAGAGTATGATATTAGAATGTTGCTCGGTATTTCATTGTGTTTGTAGATGGCAAATATTGCATTGCATCAAGGCGTGTCTATTGCAATAGTGAATGGCGTGATAGGTTACTAACGCATCTCACAGCTAATTGAATAGCAGTCCATCGTCTCGTAGATTTCATATTATTGATGTCTGTAAGTTGCTGATTGTCTGGAAGACATTCATCTTTAATGATTAGGAAGTAGGACACTCTGATCACTTTCTATGAAATCTGTTCTTATACCATTAAGGTCCACTGCTCTCCAATTAAGAATTTAATGTATCGAATATGACAGTTGAAAACATTGCAAAAAGGAAACTTGACAATCGCTGTAGTGATCACAGTATGTTATGATACTTTAATTGACATAAAATATTGCAATAGGTTACAAACAAAGACATTGAAAGTTTTACTCTTGAATCTTCAGTATAAAGAACAGATTCTGGCACAAAAAAGGGAAATCTCTAAACGAATGGAGTAGATATAACACTTTGACGTGTTTAACCTTGAAAAATACTTCACATGTCAAATTAAAGAATATTTAGAAGTCTAGCAACATTGATGTTTGAAATCGGAAGTTGAAATACAAAGACTTTGTTCAGTGGTAAAAATCAAAACATACAGGGCGGCAGGAAAATCGACGCGCAAACTGTAATCATGCTTTCAGCACAAATAGAATAATGTTCTACAAGTGACGTCACTTGTCAAAAAAAAAAACTGTTTCATATTAAAATGCAATACCTACGCGATCAAAACATATGGAACAGCATTTTTTTTTTAAATAACCTATGACAAGTTTTAACGCCCCCTGCGTTAAAAGAAGAATGGCAGAATTATGTCTGGTTTTGTTTTAGCGACCGTAGATATCACAAAAACGAAACAAATTGAATTATTTTTTTATGATTTTTAAATTTTTCACTTTATTTCTTAAAAGCCGGAGTTAATTTATAATATTAAAAGTATATCAATTGCTTCCGATCGAGATACCTACGCGAATTGCTGTCATAGATAGTGGTGTTACACGTACAATCAGTATGAATGTTATTATCTGTATCGATTATTAAATGAACGATCGATTTAACTGATCTAGGTGATTCTAGGTTTGGTTGAATTATTAAAATAAGTATTTAAATGCAGTTATTCTATCTCTAATCAACTTGATTTGATATTTATGTAATATTACTTTTAAATCCAAAACAAGGAGCATAGGATCGATTCAACGTTGTATCGATTTTACATTGATTTTAATTGCACATCTCTACTTTCATCTTTGACAGTGACTGATTGACAGTTTGATGCTACAGAATTCCTCTGCGTATTCCGTTTCGTTCGTGTTTTGTGTTGATTCGGTTTTCTATTAATACAAACTTCATAATAGAAAAAAATCTATTAGGTTTACTTCATTTGTCCGTAATATCAGTTTTTGTTTGATATCATTTTAATTTATCATTCATAAGTTACCTATAGGTTCGTGTTCACTTTATTCATAACCTAAAAATTCAAACTCCTATATCTTTGTTTTCCGGCTTTTTCGAATTAAAATAGACTCGCTTGTAGATTCTGCTACTAACGCCGAATCTTTAGACATATTTTTTACTACGGGATGCTTCAATTTAATTCCAGACAATTTTAAGTAAGGAGATTTGCCATTGTTCTTTGTCATCGGTCCAGAATAATATACTTTGAATCCATGGTAGCCGGTTGCACGTCGACTTCCCTGACACCTTGTATTGCGATTGACATAAAAACGACATAAAGAAGGTATCTCACAGAAAAATGTAAGGGAATAGAATGAGTAGAATACATAAGAATAGAATAGAAAGAAATAAGAATGTATAAATGAATGATGATTTATGAATGAATGAGAGATTAATGAAGATAAGCGAAATGTCAGTAATTTAAATCTCCTCAAACAAGGCTTCCTCTCTCCTACCCTTTTGCTGTGCCCTTCAGGGTCCATAATGATCTAAATTATATAGTTACCACCTAAGTACACATTATGGTAAAGCAATAAAGATATTGAGTATTGAGTCTTTACCTACTACCTACTCCAAATATTTGTACAGAAAACAAAAATACCCTACCCGTGCTCCTACAGAAGAATAACAAAAATTTCAAATAGGCAATAATATCCTCCATCTTAGTTTAGGATTACACTAACTACTATCTACTTTCTAATACTAAAATATTAAAAAAAATCATGCATTGTTTTTTTTTATAAATTATCAAAGTTATATACCGCCAAAAAAATATAAAATGTCAAATTACTCGGAAATGGTTGACATTTGCATAGGGGTCATAAGTGGTAATTTGGTTGCAAATTACCTCCCCTACATCCCCTCAATGGATTGCCGACATATTACCAATAAGCCTGTATATTGTAATATTTATTTAGAGGGGTAATTTCTTTGAATTAGGAAACAAAAAAGATGACTTTAAATTGTGCAAGAGTAAAAATAAAGAGATTTTGTTTCAAATATAATTTGGGCCTTACCATTGACGGACACGATTTCATTTGACATAATATATCTCGAAATCGTGTCCGATGACTGTTCATCTTGCACTGTCCGCAAAGCAAACACAATGTCTGCTTTGCAGACAGTGCAAGTGTTAGGTCATCATCATCAGCCTGCAGCAATTCACTGCTGGACAGTAGATTCTCCAAATGCACGCCAACGAGCTTGATCCTTGGTTAATTTCCATCCTTCCATCCATCTATAGGTCCTTACCCACCATACTTCAAAAACCGTCGCCGTCGCTCCAACAATCCTGAGAGCTATTTCAATAACAAAAGTGTATGTTCTAATCTAACAACTATTTGTTGTACTATTACTTGCGTACTGTTGATGCAACTGAACAAATGTTTACTAGACGATGCAATGCTAATAAACATCTACTTACGTCCCTTACCAATATCAATTAGTCTGTTGACGCAAACATTCATTTATTTCAATTACCAATCAATTTAATTACTTTCTATTCCTCGTGTCGTTTCTTCCCTTGGTTTCGATTACCGTGTTTCTAATGGGTCACTTGCTTCATATACCAGTAGCCTTTTCTTGATTTTCTTCTGATCTTAACAGATTTTGCTGTATATCTGTAGTTCCACTATTGTACTCGTTCTTATGTTTATTACTTATATTCTATTTCATATTCTTTTTGGATGCGATGTTTCTCAGCCATCGAAACATCGCACAATCCTAGGTCAGAAACATGACTCCTGCTATCAGGAATCCGAAACGCACGTTGTATTCTATGCATGCAAGCCAGGTAAACAAACTATGACCTAGGTTCAATAATATCCTAGAAAACGGTGCCACAAAGCTTGGCAATGTCCACACACATATATTTAGCGCTATATCAATACACGTTTGATCATTATACCTACCTCATGATATTGTTGTACGCAGTTGGCATTGTTGAGATGTTTTCGATAGCTCTTCGATGTTTTGTAGGCAAAGGGGCGATTAAAGCTTTGCACTTGACCTTGAAGTCTGCAATGATATTTGCAAGCAGTAATTTCACGAGAGAGCTGTTATACTACTTCGCAAATTGATATTTTATATTAGCAGGATTGTTGTGAACCAGTGCAAGATGTGTGACGTGTGACCGTACTAACCCCATGGAGCAGCCATAGGACCTTAGATTCTTGGCTGTCATACGAGCATAAAATTGCCTAACAGGTCAAAGCCCGGAAGACACAATTGGTCCATGCTTTAGATTATATTCCCAAATATCATTAGGAAAAGTCCAGCAAGATGAATCATTCATAGCTCCTAGTATCTAAATAATATTTGGTAGAAATGATATGTAGACTGAAGACATTCATGTTGGCATATTTCCTTGCACATTATTTTATAAGTACCTACACTAAAGTATTTATGAGAAAGTAGTTTCTGTTTACCAAATCAAATACTTGACTATAAACACGCTTGATTTATTTTATTGATTTATTATTTGTTTAAGGTTCCCACGCATTGTGGTAATTGAGTGTCTAAGTGTTATTTTAAAAGTCAATAAATAATTATATACGCCAATTAAGGAATAAGTTATGAGCTGGTGTCGCAGGTAATTACAACCAACACAATCTATAAACTATGGTATGGCAATACCAGGTTTCTAAATTGAGAATTTGAAGCTGAGAACTTATCAATATCTACTTTAGATTTACGAAAATCATAAAATATTTGAATAAAACGTAGGAAATTTTGAATTTAGGCAGGCTACATTGAATAAATCACTCAACTTCAAATCCCCAATTCAGAAACAGGGTGTATGTCCGTTTAATTAAATTAAAGTGCTCTGACGCCTCAGTGCCTAATCCAGCTGTTAGTTTAGCTAGAAAATCAAGGGAGGATTGGACCTGACCTCTAATTTTAACACCACCATCACATCTAGCTTAGCTAAAATAAATGTCCTGACTTACAAGTAACGTTGGTCTTCTAAATAAATAATGCATTTAGTAAATACTAACGTAACTAATCTATATACAAAGTAATTACCAAACATTCCAAAAATGTTAACTTAAGCACCGTCTGCTCCATTTCAATATCTATTTACATTACAATCAACCATTTGTTCCACAATAAACTTAAAAGTAGGAACAAACAACGATTGTTGTTATCTGAACGTAATATTTTATTTATAACTACAATTAATAACACAGAAGGTCAAATATTTATTTTGTTTTCATTGATAACGCCCTCGCCGCATAAATAATCTTATTTTATAACATTACTCCTACCATATTGAACTCTAATTCTTTAGAAATAAGGTTGTGGTTGCTCGTGTTGATACAATAATGAGTGCTATTCAGATGAGTTTGATAAAGTCAACATATTCTAGGAGTGATGCAAACCTCTTAAATGGCTGGTGTGTGACATAAGTGTGAGGCAATAGCAATATAAATAAATATGTAGATCTTGTTGCAATGGAGATGAAAATAGATTGTGTGCATGCACTGGCTTAGGAACTGTGCAGATATAATTAAAAACATTTTTTTAAAGCACCTACGTCTTAATTCTACTTCATAATATTACGCCTTGTTTCTCCGTATGGTTGGACAGAGGTGTACCTATAATGTGCAAGTGTGTAGTGTTTAAGTCCCATGTAATAGGGGTAGAGCCTATTGCTATCAAACGGGCATCAATCCTGACTCCAGGCTGCTACTGAGTCACCTCCTTCTGCGAAGCAGTAATGTTCGCGAAGGAGGAGGCGGAACGCGTGAGGGAGAGGCAAAGTTCGCGCCCTCACGCCCCTAGCCGCCGCAGGAGACGCCCTGGGCGTCGGGAATCGCAGGCCGATTCCCGGCCACCGTAGGCGCGGGCTTGCGAACGCCGAGCAATGGGCAGCTCGCCGTTCGATAAGGACCAGGCCCGGGTCGACGGCGCGTTGTGTTCCACGCGCGCCTCAAAGAGATGTCAGCACCAATGACGGGGTTTGCTAGGACCAATGCCTGCTAGGGTTGCCCTCCTGCTCTGCCCAGAGCGGGAGAAGTTATTTGATGATTTCCCACCCACAAAAAAAAAAGGCTGCTACTGAGAAATTCCAGGTAGAAACACTCAATAACACTTTACCCGACTTGGAAATCGAATCCAGAACCTCGAGCTCAACTTGAGTACAATAGACTAACGAGGCAGTCCTAATTCTAGTAATATTAAAACGCTTTAGTTGATAATGTTACTTGATGAAGAATATTCACAATATAATAAACCTAAAATAACTAAAACTATTAACAAATTAGAATATTGCGTCAAAAAATTCCTCCGCATCGCTGTCGACTAGTAATGCACCCATGAGACTGGCGGCATTGCCATGTTGTCAAACTCAAACTCACAGCATTCATTTCAAATAAACCAATTACAGGCACTTTTGAATTGTCAAGGGGTCGTTCAGTCAGAAAAATGAAGCTAGTGGCCTATTCCAAAACGTAGTAGGTACCTATGGAGAAGAATGGGCAAGAAACTCCATGGACACTCTTTTAAGAGGGCTATCACAATTTTTCTTGGATTTGAGTGTTTGAAGAGTCTCACACTCAAATACAAGAAAAAATTTGATATTTATTTAGAACACTCGCGAGAGAAATAATTTAAAATTAACCCAAGAAACATTGTGATAGCCCTCTTAAATCAAAATAATGTTACAAAAAAGTGGTTAAGTACCTCATTCATGATGTAATTATACTGGTCGGAACGATGTAGAAAGACGTGCACGTTAATAGCGTTTGTAATAAAAAGATAACAACAATTCAGGAATTCAAATAAGCCGTGCCGTGGCAGCTAAGAAATGACCAGTGCCTACTGACGTCGCGCGTCGCCCGTTCACGAAAATGACGTATGGATCAGCACCATTCAGCTCAACCAATTGTATGGCAATGCTTAGCCTCTGGCCAAGGTGAAAACCAACCCTTGGGTCACGAGAAGTGTCAACCAGTCGTTTGGAGATTTCGTTGAAATATACACGGTGACATTTGAATCACAGTTTTGCTAGAACAAACGTTGTTCAGACCATGGTCTACAACCATTCTATAGCATCCAATAGAAAAAAAACGTCATTGATTTTCGAAAAAAACACAAAAAAGGCAATGTTAAAAATGTCGGGATTATCGTTACGCCCTACAACACAGACACTGCGGCTGCGACGCGCGGCGCTCGCGTCTTGAATGCAATACCGTCGTCGTCGTCGTCGTATCATTGTCGTTACCGTGATGAGTACTTTGATGTTACGGTTAATGTTTCAAACATTATTACACGTTTGACTAATTTGAGAACTCCTAGATTAGTTTGTTTTAATAACATATTTGATGCTGTAGAATAGTAGTAGACCATGGTCTGAACAACGTTTGTTCTAGCAAAACTGTGATTCAAATGTCACCGTGTATAATGTTACTTAAAAAAAATATTAACCAAGAGTTAGAAATAAGAGAATGACTTCCAGGTTTTATAATGACTTTATTATCACCGTTGTATATTGATATTCTATTTTACATCTGCATACTATGTTACTCGTTTTATCCCGTGTCGGATGATTTTGACGTAGCTTGCTTTTGATGTAGCGTTTAAGATACAAGGCAACCATAAATGCTTTTAAAGTTAATCTTGTTTCCAATAAATTGTACTTACAACGGACATAGTAAGTCATGTTAAATTATTTATAGAAACATCAAATACATTTACTCGTTTAAAATTCGAAGGTCTAAGTAGTAAAAATCATTCGTATCGTAGCATGCGCAAATACCATCAGCTTTTCCATAACATAGGTACTTTTATGATCCTCAGGAAACGATAAGCCTGACATAATCCCACATAATGTTTAACCATCCAGTCCTTTCGATATCGGGTGTATGAAATGAAGCATCTGCACTCTAATGGCTGGTTATTCTGGAAAAATCTCTTTTATCTAAAGCCTAGTATATCATTTTGTGTCGTCACTCTTTAACATTATCACTTTCATGTCTGCTATCACTTTTATCACCAGACTGTGATACCACTGTCGTTCTTAAACTTTGCTCTTTGTATAAATTCACGTTAATTAAATAAATATCACAGTACTGTGGCTGACCTAGAACAATAATACACGTTCGTAAATTAACATAACATGACTTTTTCGTGATAACTTGCTATGCCATTGTTTATCGCTTCCTAATGTTTGCTATTTTGGTTGTGATTCCATCTTCCGGGCATATTCTTAATGGCAAAACAGAAATGTTCAGGAGTAAAGGCCACAGCGTATTACCTTGTGGCATCCCAAGAGCTCTCGTAGTTGAAAACCGATATGAAAGTCTAAAATGAGACCGTTGAAGTCAGGTCAAGTAGTAAATACATGATAACATCACTTACAATGTTAAAAACTCTAGCTACAAGAATAGTTATGATAAATATTCAAGTCACTTGACGTGAAAATTATGCATTTTCACGTCAAGTGACTTGAATTTCAATAAACTCTAGCATTTTACTATCTTGTTAGATCACAGAACGGTCCTGTATACACGAAGGCCGACTTATTTTAATTAAATTGGAACGACTGCAAACCAGTTAAACTAAATAAACACAATTGTGGAAACCCATTGGGACTTCTGACAATATTCTGCAAGCTTACCTATAAAGTGGAGTAAATATTGTTCTCTATTATTTAGATTTTTCTAAAGCTTTCGATGTGTTTTCGCATGTGATAAATCATCATTACGTTGCGTTTCTGAAAAGTTTCAAGGATCTCATCTGAAATTCAGCTATCAAATTGTATCCTAACTGTTGTGATTACATATATACGCTTTCTCCCCATGGGGGTTGGTAGAAATTACAGAAGGCCACCTGTTACGATCCTTTCATATACATCTGGTCATACACGCACGCCGCCGCGCGCCAGTTGCGAGTGCTACGCACCTGACCTTTTTGAACAATATCATCACTAAGGTTCTTCCCGGCGTTTCCACTCACATCTGCCTTCTAAATATACCTTTTGTCTGTTGTGATTAGTTAGGGATAATATGAAAACAACCTCAAATCTTTAGTTGAATCAACACAAATATTTTTCATAACGCGGGTTAAGTATATCAGTAAAATAAATCTCGACATTGCCTGTGCAAGGATTAGATACGAGTTTAGCTAAATAGCTAGGATTAAAATAGAAGGTCGCTTGTTCGTTGAACCGTAGGGTGACAATAGATGGAGAATATTTTGCTCTATTATTTTATTGTTCCAAGTCTAGTTCATGAAGAATTTGATTGTTATTTATGGGAGGTTGCGATCTTGGTCATCTGCTTAGACGAATGAACACTTTAAAGATACTAGTCATCAACTCAGTTTCCAGTAATGGTGTTTCCACTTATTCTTAAAACCTCTATAGATATCAACATTACTTTTTTTAAGTACCTACTGATGTCATTGATGTCACGAAAATATATAATATATATATATTTACATGATTATGCTCGCCCCCAATTACTTAATCATGACTGGCGAAATGTGATTGTTCTATAGGTACACCAAAGCCTAACCCATCGAGGGGTGATGTTATGGGTGTTATGCGTGAATAGAATAGAATACTCTTTATTATGTACACCATAAGATATAAATGTAGAATTTTACATAGGGTGACACAATGGGCGGTCTTATCACTTAAAGCTATCTTTTACAGACAACCTTTGGATGGATTAAAGGGAGAAGGAGAGACAATACTGCAGGTAGTCAGTGGTGTACCAAATACATATACAATAAATACATAAAACATATACTTATCTACATATTTATATATATATACAATAATAAACATGAAACAAGAGCAAGGAAACCATATGTATTGAATATCATTAAATGACGACTTTCAATGACATTTATGGATGAACATGAATCACTGGGCACATGACTACTTACTAGACGGATGTCTTTAAATATTACTGAACAGACCAGCTTCTCAATCATCAGGACATTGTCAGGATGTATGCTAAAGTACTGTCATGTCTTACAAAATTATTTATCGGAGAAACAAAACTATTAACTAACAATATTTACTGACTTGTTTCAGGTACTGTTTCTACTTTTAGACATAACGAGAATGAAAGGTAAGTACTGCATGACAAGGGGCAGGGAGATGACTCATGTAGTCCAACGATTTTACTTTAGACGTCTGCCAAGAAACTATTACTTGCACCGGATCGGGTTCTGTGACGTCATCGTAGAATCCCTTTTTAGCTGCGAGCGAAAGCAGTGAAAGATTGTCTATATTTGGGGAGACTCGGCTTTCCCGTAGGAATACTTCTGAAAGGCATACGCGCTACATAGGGCGCTCTTTATCCAAAATTATTTTTTTACCTCATCTTTAATCAGTCTTCTACTTCATCATCATCATCTTCATTCATAGCTATGTTTCCACCCGCTGCTAAATATGACTCCTTACTTTTTTGCCAAGCTAAGTGTAGTAACTGTTTATAATACAGTCAGCGACTACTTTGTTGTTATTTCTTTCCGCACGTCTCTATTGGTTAACTAAACCACGCTTGTAAACCCTGAAGAGCTAGACCAACGAGGTAGTCAGTTTATAGAGGTGCGAGGAACAGGGTGTAAAGTTCACTTATACCTCCATAGAAAAGGGAGGATCCTTCGACCAGACGGGTGTCGTGTCTGGTGGGCAACTGCCCGACGATTGATGTCGGGAAGTTGTTCTTAAGCTAGTCGCGCGGTAAACTCTGCTTGCGCGATGCAGGATTTGCGTGACTTCAGTATGACGGGCACTTGCATGTGGCGTAGATACCGCTACAAGTTTGTTAATTAATTTTTAATTAAACCTGTAATCTCTCCACTAGTTCTTAATAACAATTCCTTCCATGAGTAACATGTACGTGCATCGTTATCCTATAGAGATTAATATTTTTGCATTAGCTCACGACCCTAAGCCATGTTTACTCCAAGTCGTGACCGCTGTTCACTTTTTTGGTAATGTGATGGAAAGTATAACTACTTTCATTTGTTTATGGCAGGGAAAGGAGTTTCTCCTATGTTATGCTTATTCTGCACATCTATAGAGTCATGCAAAGCGTAATCTAATTTAAGTTAAAGTGGAAAACAAGCAACGCAACGGTGGGAAAAGAAACGCTGTAACTCCACCATGAAATAAAGCTAAAGCAAATAAATATCCTGGTAATCTATAATCGGATGAAAACTTAAATCAAATGCAGTTAAATCACAATTTACATTGGGATACATTGTTCAACTTTCCAGACGATCCAATAGTCTGATTAGACGACACGAACTAATTAAAAGCAAGTCTGATTACATTCAAATTTGCTTCATTGTCTTTAGGTGTCTGTGTACTTGATTCGAATGTTAAGGGACTTACAGACATAAAGAAAAGAAAGAAAGAAAGAAAATAAATTTGTTTGACCCAGGTTAAACAACAGGTTAACAGGTACATCGATTTTCAAGCCGTTAATTCCAATATAGGGATGGAACGATTCAGTTGGTGCAAAGAAATAGTCCTTATCGTTATTAGTTGGATTAAGAAGTTTCTCTACTGACTATAAGACTTCTCAGAAACTTACTGAAACCAAATCTGGTCTGCAATTTTAATGTAAAATTTAAATATCCGTAGACCCTCATATGAATTCAAAATTAAATCTCAGAAAAACTTGTTACAATCAACCACTGTTTCAACAAACATAATTGAATATTGAGCAGGGACATTTCAAATTGATCTATGTTCTACAATTTTCAATGTTTCGTACAAAGTAACTGGTCGATAATTTGCAAGTTTGAATATATCTGGCTCGTCTATTAAGGTGTTTTGGCAAACATTTCTAAATAGAATCAATTTTGATGTATAACTGATGAGATGACTTGGACCCAATGAGAACTAAACATCTCTGTTGTAAATAATTTAAAATATGCAATCAATGTCTCCAAATTTTAATCAACTCCTCCATTAATGGGGGCACGCGTCGTCGTCCCAAATTCCTAAATTTATTCCACCTCATTCAATTAAACTTCATTGTCATAGACGGAGTCTTATGCTGTATGTAGTACATGAATTTCATTAGACTATAGCTAGGCCACTGAATAATACAGCTACAGAAGGTCGGCTCTATACACTGAGCGAAAACGCACGAACACATAGACACGCAAACACTCGCGACTGGCATTAGATTGCGATCGCTGATACGTACGCATTTACGTGTGCGTGCTCGTGTTTTCGCTCGCTGTATGAACCCGACCTTCTGTACTATTCGATGGTTAAGCGCATAGACAATTCTCCGTTTATAGCTCGTGGGTACCTATGCAGTCATCGGCTGGATTCTGGTTTCTAGTCTCTTTGTAAGGTGCTAGTCAATGTGACTTTAAAATAGCAAGACTAGTTGTGTAAGGACATAAATAGATTTATTTGTAATTGATACTGTGGGTTTAGTTAGATGTAACTTGGAAGAGGGTTGTTAAACTAGATAAAATCAGAAAAGGTAATTTTGGTAGTATGTAAAATACCAAAGCCTTAAGGACAAAAATTAAGGATATTGAGAAACAAGTTCCTTGAATAACAAACGATGCATTAGTAGAAGTAGATTTACACCTAATCACAAATTACTCAGAGGCAGTCAACGCCATAACTTTTCACGGAACTGCGTCCTCAAAAGTTTAATAACAAATTGAATCATACTTTACTCACCTAATTAATATTACTGTTATTACGAATGATATTGTAAACAATAATAATCAAGCGTCATTGTCTACCGATCAATAGCAGTGTCCAAAAATAATTTGATTGTGCTTCTTTTAATCGCATGCATTTGAAGAACGGTTTATATCTGATCCAATTTTAACTTGTAAGACTGGACGCACACTCTTCACGTTCTGTTCTCTTGCTTTATCCATATTTGTTTGGGATCGACGCAGCATGTTGTATTCTTTCATGCTTCTTTATTTATCGTCTTTTTAGATAATTTTTTTCTTGACAGAGAGTCATTAAAATGTATAGATAAGGAGCTAGCGCGTTTATTAATTAAGCGCAATACAAGTGCGGCACTCCCGCCGCACAGTGGACCGGATTTTCCAAAAGGTGGACATAGGATCGAAAATGCATATTTAACTTAACAAAAAATTGTTTCGTATAGGAAATTTAACGCTGATTAATACTTATTACTACATCTTTTCAAAAAAACTGGTCCTTATCGTCAAAAAAAAATATTGAAAATAAAAATGTATGGGAGAAAATCTATTTTTTTTTCTCCGTTCAGTATCAAAGTATAGCAAGCAAACCTTATATTCTGGTAAGTACGGTGAGCTGCATCAATCGTTTACCCCAGTTGTATTAAAATTAACTTTGAAGGGGGGTACCCGCATCGTGACGCTGACTGTACCTATTGTTCTTAATACGACAACAATTGCTTGCGTATCCCTGCGACCTTGACGCCTACGATGCTTCAAAGATTAAAATTTTAATTGGGATTATCGAGTTTTTTAATTAAGCTGAATTCAAAATATCATTTTTTTATTTTAATAAGTATTATCCAGCGTCAAATTTCCTATACAAAACAATTTTTTGTTAAGTAAAATATGCATTTTCGATCCTATGTCCACCTTTTTGAAAATCCGTACCACTGTGCGCCGGCGACCGTTTCACAAACTGCTTAGTGTAGTTTGGTTCGGAACCTTAAACGAATTTTATATAGCTTTACTTTTACGATACCTTCTCCATCATACTTCTGTGCTTTTTAGCCAGGTAGAGGAATTTCAATTTTTATAGATACAAGCCTGTTACTGTGCCCGTGCTTGTCTGCTCGAAAGATAATTCATCTACGACGCTTTTCGCTTCTTGTTTTTAAGCACGCTTCCGAATGTTTACGTATCTTTAACCTACTTGGGAACAATCAAATACCGTAGTAGCCCAGAGGCTAAATGAAGGCTCCTTCAAATAGGCGCGACACGAAACGCACGCGACACAAAAGCACCGCTCGTCGCGCGATAGGCGGTGCCTTTGTGTCGAATGCGATTCGCGTCGCTTGTCGCGCCTATTTGAAGGAGCCTTAACACTGTCCCCACAACCTTTTATATCCCCCATTTTTTTCGTGTTTGTAGTTTTCTATTGCGTCATCTCTTACCGCAATTAAACGTCCTATTCTTTTTCTATTTTTATGTCAGGTTTTCAAATGTGGCAAATCTTTGAAATCCCTAGTGTTAATGATGATGCAAAGTATCTGCTTGCCTTTACAATGAGTACATCGTTCTTTGGCAGGTGCAACAAAAACATATGTTTTGATATTATTTTGGCGACTAGCCGGGCGAGGCGCCTTGTGGCGATCAGCCAGCTACTCTTACAAGAACTTTATAGTATTTATATTTTTACTATTCTCTTAATGTACGTGGCAACACAAACTACAAGTAATTTTAAAACGTAAAGTATACAGGGGTACTTGTAATTCGACGTATATCCGTCAGGAGCTGATAGGAGGGCCAAAATTCAACAAATTTTCTATTAATATGTAGTTTTTTTTTTTTAATTAAATGTCAAATTTTGGGTAAATAAATATCGTAAAACACTTAAAATTCAAATATCTCGAAAACTATTGAATTTCGGCCATACATATGGGTGTTCAATGTGTTGCAGTTTGTCCCCCCTATCAGCTTCTGACTGTTATACGTCGAATTACAAGTAACCATGTATAAATATTGTCAAAATCTTAAAGATTTTATGGATGAGTGAGACTTCAGTAAGAAAAATACTTTCAACAGTGATACACTTGTCAATAAAGCTCAGACCACTTAGTTTTATATATAGAGAAATTTTCTTCTCGACGTCGCGTCGACACTAATCCTCATCTGATGTAAGTAGGGTTTACTTATTAATGTTACCTACTTGTTTATACCAAGTACGAACTACTTTAATGGCCTTAAGTCCTAATAATTAGAAGTCCACCGAATATGCTTCATTCGTTACTATGAATTTGTTTCTAAACTCAAACATGTTAGATGGGAGTGTTAAAGTCAAATCATTGATTTCAATTAAACCGTCAATACCCACTTTTAAAAGTCAACAATTACAAAGAAGAGAATTAAATTGAATTCCCCAACCCAATTAATCAAACTGATTGTATTCCCATTTTCGAACAAAACAACGCACCAAATACCATATTCATTTACCCAGATTCACAAAAGAAAGTCCGTCTGTTTATTCAAGAAGTGCAGTTTTAAAATTGTCCCGTCGCTGTAACTGGCTTTGCGCCAAAGTTGTGCGTACGAGACGTAGACATAAATACGGTAATTTAAATTGTTCAAGTGAATGTCACTATTGGACTTGACATGTTATCCAGGCTCTTGATAACAGGTTTGATCATTAAAATGGCTTATATACATACATATTAGTACATATTCTTCGCCATTTGCGTGTCTTTTTAATTCTTTACAGAGACGAATCACACGGAACTGAGTTTGAACGGCATTCAGTTCCGTGTGATTCATCTTCTATGATATAATCAGCTTCTATTCGGTATGATGCAGAGGAAACTGTCCAACCTAAATTATTCTAAGACAACGTTTCCAATTAATTATATGTAGTTTGTAGTGTGATCGTATTAATTATTTTGACCCTTCATAAGATGTCCCAATCTTCATTTTGAGTAAATAGTCAACCAGACTTTTCTAATATGCGTGCTCTTACTCCTTCGCTCTGTGATCTGAGGAACGTCTCCGAAGTCGCGATTACCGTGCTCAAGCAACGTAAGTTTTATTGTCGATACGAAACACGAGAAATCATCATTACTACAATTAGCATCAAACAAATTAAGCCCAACTAAACTGCACCGCCGAACAGTCGACCGTGAAACGCTATCGTTTCCCCGACACGGAACAATTTTGCACAATTTGTCAACACACAGCTTAGCGCGTACAGTGTGCAACAATGGCCTGACGCGGAAACTAAGGAAGCACGTACATAATACACATGCACCTTAGTAGTACCGTGTTTGATGCACCGTGTATAGTTGTTATCGCGGAAGTGAGGACGGGGCGAAATTAAGACGCAATTTTATTTTTGGAACAGTGTTTGTTTAATCAGGAGAATGTTCCTAATATGCACCTAATGCTTCTAATCTAATGTAATGTGGTTTCTAAGAATTGGCTGACATGTTTGATGTACTTGTTGTTATTACGGAAGTGAGGACTGGGAGAAATTAAGATGCAACTTTATTTTTGGAACAGTGTTTGTTTAATCAAGAGAATGCCCCTAATATGCACCTAATGCTTCTAATCTAATGTAATGTGGTTTCTAAAAATTGGCTGACATGTTTGATGCACTTGTTGTTATTACGGAAGTGAGGACTGGGAGAAATTAAGATGCAGCTTTATTTTTAGAACAGTGTTTGTTTTAAGAAACAGTGGCTCGGTGACGTTCTTTTAAGACACAAAATAAGGATCATAAATAACCACCAGATGTACTTTGCACATGTATCGACCGCACTTTTATTTGTCATCCGAAAAATTTACTTTTGGATTCTACTGCGATAAGCGAAAGGAAAGAATATAGGTATAGAACCACAGAATAAATTGATAAAACTTATGACAAGAAGTCACATTAATCGGGTACTTAATTTGATTGAAATTACTTTATTAAAGATGTCAAAAGAATTTAGTTTGAATTTAGTTTTAAATACTCTTGATAAAGGCCAATCGGTCATATATGCATGCACCTTTACTTGCGTTGTTTATGATGCACTAACAGAGATTACAGATGTGGCGAGGACATATTTTTTTGAGATGAAATATAAAGAGATTTTAAGTTGTTTGCTTTTTTTTATTTTGATTGTGAATTTGATGTCTGCTTTACAAACTTGCGTACCTAATGAGGTATCGTTAATTCGTTTCCGTGTGCAATTAATCTTAAGGAACACTAATTTGCTTAACATTTCGGGAGATTAATAGATTTCCCTTATCTTCTAATTGATCCCTTATTCTAAATTATTTGAGACAGATCAACTTAAGTCTTGTTCTTTTGGCTTGTCTCAACACTTCCAGATCAGCTCTGGTAAACTTACTCACAGACCGGCAGTACCTACTAACGGACATTACACATTTCATATATATATATTTGTTTTGTTGTCTCGTGTACACAACACGAGACTATTCCCCATTTTACAGTCTGGCTCTCTTACTAGGTTTTCCTTCAGTTGAACAATTTATAAATTTTACTTTTTTAATCAGTCCTTTGGTTTGGCCTGTTTTCCATAAAAACAAAATCAAAAGTCAAACTAGGCTGAGAATCAGCACTTTTTGAACGTCAAAATTATATAATACAGTCCCCCAAAACGCCCGCCCTTCACTACTACCTAGTGCTTTAGATGGGAAGAAGAAGTGGCGCAACAAACTCCCCAGCAGCACAGCTGTCTGTTCAGTTAGAAGAACTGTATTCTATACAGTACTAAATAATTAACGATACGAAACACAAAAACACATCAATGTTCTCGCTCAATATAAATAGTTTCTGCAACAAATAGCCAGTAACAACAAACAAAGCCAATCAGTCTGCTGTATCAGCCGAACGGAAGGCAGTCACATTGGTAACATAACAACTGTAGACTGTAGGAGCTCGCGATAACATAGTTATTTTATGCATTTCCTATTCTGTCTGGATTGCAATAGTAGCTGAAAATAAATTAACAGAAGGCGCACTAAATATAATAATATCAAACGTCCGTGTCAAACTCGAATATCTCCGTTGGTCAGGTGGCCGTAAGCGCAACTGCTGAGCGTAAGGTTCTGGGCTCGATTCCCTTGTTATGAATTTCTTAGAAATAGTCTGGATTTGTGCCCGGTTGGCAATAGGCCCCCGTTACATGGGACTTAAACTTAACAGGCGAAGTGTGGGTTGGGAACTTGGTTTGGTCATTCAGTACTTAGTGAACGTCACTAGTTACTGAATGAATAAACCCTTCATATCGCGTCAGCATCTTCTATCATTTACAGCCTTCATATATCGTCAGCATCTTTGATCAGTTACAGCCTTCATATCTCGTCAGCATCTTCGATAAGTTGCAGCCTTCATATCTCGTCAGCATCTTCGATAAGTTGCAGCCTTCATATCTCGTCAGCGTCTTCGATCAGTTACAGCCTTCATATCTCGTCAGCATCTTCGATAAGTTGCAGCCTTCATATCTCGTCAGCATCTTCGATAAGTTGCAGCCTTCATATCTCGTCAGCGTCTTCGATCAGTTACAGCCTTCATATCTCGTCAGCATCTTTGATCAGTTACAGCCTTCATATCTCGTCAGCATCTTCGATAAGTTGCAGCCTTCATATCTCGTCAGCATCTTCGATAAGTTGCAGCCTTCATATCTCGTCAGCATCTTTGATCAGTTACAGCCTTCATATCTCGTCAGCATCTTCGATCAGTTACAGCCTTCATATCTCGTCAGCATCTTCGATAAGTTGCAGCCTTCATATCTCATCAGCATCTTCGATCAGTTACAGCCTTCATATCTCGTCAGCATCTTCGATAAGTTGCAGCCTTCATATCTCATCAGCATCTTCGATAAGTTGCAGCCTTCATATCTCGTCAGCATCTTTGATCAGTTACAACCTTCATATCTCGTCAGCATCTTCGATAAATTGCAGCCTTCATATCTCGTCAGCGTCTTCGATCAGTTACAGCCTTCATATATCGTCGGCATATTTGATCAGTTACAGCCTTCATATCTCGTCAGCATCTTCGATCAGTTACCGCCTTCATATCTCGTCAGCATCTTCGATCAGTTACAGCCTTCATATCTCGTCAGCATCTTCGATAAGTTGCAGCCTTCATATCTCGTCAGCATCTTCGATAAGTTGCAGCCTTCCTATCTCGTCAGCATCTTCGATAAGTTGCAGCCTTCCTATCTCGTCAGCATCTTTGATCAGTTACAGCGTTCATATCTCGTCAGCATCTTTGATCAGTTACAGCCTTCATATCTCGTCAGCATCTTCGATCAGTTACAGCCTTCATATCTCGTCAGCATCTTCGATAAGTTGCAGCCTTCATATCTCATCAGCATCTTCGATAAGTTGCAGCCTTCATATCTCGTCAGCATCTTTGATCAGTTACAACCTTCATATCTCGTCAGCATCTTCGATAAATTGCAGCCTTCATATCTCGTCAGCGTCTTCGATCAGTTACAGCCTTCATATATCGTCGGCATATTTGATCAGTTACAGCCTTCATATCTCGTCAGCATCTTCGATCAGTTACCGCCTTCATATCTCGTCAGCATCTTCGATCAGTTACAGCCTTCATATCTCGTCAGCATCTTCGATAAGTTGCAGCCTTCATATCTCGTCAGCATCTTCGATAAGTTGCAGCCTTCCTATCTCGTCAGCATCTTCGATAAGTTGCAGCCTTCATATCTCGTCAGCATCTTCGATAAGTGGCAGCCTTCCTATCTCGTCAGCATCTTTGATCAGTTACAGCGTTCATATCTCGTCAGCATCTTCGATCAGTTACAGCCTTCATATCTCGTCAGCATCTTCGATAAGTTGCAGCCTTCCTATCTCGTCAGCGTCTTCGATAAGTTGCAGCCTTCATATCTCGTCAGCGTCTTCGATCAGTTACAGCCTTCATATATCGTCAGCATCTTTGATCAGTTACAGCCTTCATATCTCGTCAGCATCTTCGATCAGTTACAGCCTTCATATCTCGTCAGCATCTCCGATTCGTTACAGACTCCATACATCGTCAGCATCTCCGATCAGTTTCAGCCTTCATATATCGTCAGCATCTCCGATCAGTTACAGCCTTATATCTCGTCAGCATCTTCGATCCGTTGCAAGTTCACAAGCATGATTATGATTAGGAAAACTTCAAGTTTTGAAAGGTTTATACCATTTTATTGCTGTAGTTCTTAATGTCGGGTTGTATTTTTAGCAATAAGTTAGGAATAAATACCATTAAATGTAGCGGTACTTCTGTACATTTTGTAGTGATAGATAATGTATAGTGTATTTATAACACTTAGATAAGTATATTTATTCCCTTATTAATTATTCGTCAGAGTACCTATATTATGCAGCTTATCGTCTCAAGTTAATTAAAAACCGCTTGATTAGTGTGCTGTTTTGAACCTATGTATATTGGTTAATATGATATAATAATGTGTTTTACCTGTGTCTGGGTGTGTATATGTATATCAGTCATCAGGTTACCGTAGTACAGGCTCTGCCTAGTTCGGGACCTGAAGACCTTGTGTGGATGTTGTCTCATATTATTATATTATAATGATTTTCGTCCAGTAAAGACACTACATAAGCTCTTAGAAGTTAATCTATCTACTATAACTACTGACTACTTTACTGTGGCTCTAGAATGTCACAAGTAAAAGTACCAACCATCTATTACGTTCTTACCAAATACGAAAGCGTACATTCACAAATAAGTATGAAGCTTTCTGTCGCCTCACACGAGTTCAATGAACTAGCGCATAAAATGCTTACTCATATACCAAAGGAGAAAAACGTAAAACAAATGAGTAATAATAACATATAGAGCGCCAAGTATATGTTGGATACGGCGGAAAGGGGAACTAATTTGAAATGCACTGAATTTGAGTGGTGGCTTATTACTAGCAGCGCCATCGTGAAATGTCAAGAAATACTGGGCGCTTGGTGCCCTATAAAAATTTACATAATGAATGAATAATATTATTTGACAGTTATGATTTATTTCTTGCAGACAATTTCATGATTAATTATTATGAATGTACGACAAGTATTGCTCTGCAATTTGCGGAATACATTATTAACACGGTGCAAAATATTACCATGAATTCAGCACAGGATTCTAGATGTTGGGGTGCCCATCATAGAAATTTTCCAAATCAGCTGTTCCGTACATTTTGACGGTGTTTTGCATTTTTACACACACGGCAGAAGTTTTTTTTTAATAACCGACGAGAAATGTCATCGCCGAGGGGTCTAGTATCAGGTACTGAATTCAAGGTAACACTTTGTTAACATTAACACACACAGTTTGAGCGTCGATGTTCTTTACAGCCTGTAGAATGACTTGGACTACTATCTCCCCTCGTCTGTCGATCGAACTTATTTAAGTTCGGTAACAATAGAAACGTAATCGTGTCTCATTCATTAGCGACTGTTGAGCTCATAATCCTTATCTATAAAAATCAATGCCACTTTTCGTTGTAATTTTATAACTCAAGAACGGATGGACCGATTTTGCTAATTCTTTTTTTAGAATATTCCTTGAAGTACGAGGATGGTTCATACGGAGAGAAAAATTAAAAAAATATATTAATAATATGTTAGGCGGTACGAAGTTCGCGGGGTCAGGTAGTTGTTTATACATGTAACCTTTTATATCTACAAAGTAAACAGATAAACAGGGAATGTTAAAGGTACTTAGAGACAGAGACCGAAAACTTGGAACCATCACCACTCGGAAACAAAGTTTGGAAAAGTTCCGACGTTCCATCCATCTTCACCGTTTAATTTAATATTTTTCATGACGGGCTTTGCTGTGTTTTTTTCTCAATGTGTGATTGATGCTATGGTTATAAGTCTAAGTGTCTATTAACCTAAATTGTTCCAATGCGCTATCCCATTTTCCCACTTCTTAAAAAATAGAAGTCAAGTACTTCCAGAAAATATTAAAACGTATCGTAAATCGTACCAATAAATCTCGTTAATTCGCCACAGTATATAAACATAAATAGGTCATGTTCACAAATAGTCCAGAAGTTCATCGTTCCTAAAACAACTTCTTTAGTCTGTGTCAAGGTCAAATGTTTGGATAATAAATACTTTATGGCTAACGATTTGGCACGATTCGTGTATTAGCATTTACTTTAACAAACGAAATGTTTGAAGTTATTGATGGGAGAGGATTATTTATTTATTTATTTATAACTTTTCGCACAAAAGGTACAAAGGCGGACTTAATGCCTTAGGCATTCTCTACCAGTCAACCAAGGGTGGTGAAGAGATTAGATGGCAGGTGCTTCAATTGAAAGGAAAGGAAAGCATTGATTTGAGCGATGTTTAACAAAAAAAAAAAAAAAAAAAAAAAAAACCAAAAAAAAAAAAAAAAAAAATATATACAATGTGGGGAGGACAATATGATCATAAATGAAACTTCGTATAAGTCATGATATTCCCAACCGTCACACAAAAAATCAAATGAATATATCCAGTAGTTTAGCCACAAGACATTATTTTTCATTTTAAGTATTTTCTACATGATGTATTGTAAACAGGAGAGCACGCGACAGGGTAATGACACACGTTGCCAGCTCGCTACTTTAAAAACCTACGCCTTTTCTTTCAAATTTATTTTCTCAATGCAAATTATACTTTATGCCCGAGCCATAAGAGTCATAAAGCGTGTCATCACAAGTAGATAAGAAAAAATGCATGCGAAAGTTATTACTTTCCTGTTACGCACTCATGTCAAACGCAAAATATGTATGTGCGAAAGAGATAGGTAAGTTTGCTTGTTTCTACTTTGCTTACTTGTCGACGTGTCTAGGTTACGCGGTCAGTGTGTCACCGGACCTCCTTCCTGCCAGTGACGCGTTTTGTTTCTCTCTGGAATTTCGGATGCGCCCGCGCCCGTTTGAAGTCGCCGCGCGATTGTTATCGTATCTTTGTTGTTGTGTTGTGCGAAATTTGACGCTTTGTTTTAACGCTGGACGTGTACAGGCAGATGTGGTACCAGTTAGATGGAGCACCAGCTCATTCAGTGGTGTCTGCTAGAGAGCGTTTGACTCAAATGTTCGGACAGCAGTGGATTGGCCGTTTTGGACCAGTGTGGTGGCCAGCGAGGTCACCAGATCTCACGCCCCTGGATTTCTTTCTGTGGGGTCACATAAAGAATGAGGTATACTCAACAGAAGTTACTACCGTTGAGGAATTAAAAAATAGAATAATAATATCTTTTAATAAATTGAAAGAAATGGCTGCTAATGGTGACCTATTATCAAGAGTGAGAAATAACATTATACGTCGGTGTAGTTTGTGTATTCAAGAACACGGCGGACATATTGAAAATAAAAAAAAATTAATGACTGGCGACATAGTTATGTGATCGAAAAGTGATTGTGAATAATAAATTGATTAGTGAATAATTCGCGGGTGAATGATGCCCGACTATTTGGTCAATATTCTGTGATTTGATTTGTGTAATTGAGCATTAATAATAATAAGAATAATGGCGCCAAACATTACGTCGCTGCGTCGGCCACAGCTTTATTATGAATGAAACCAAGCTGCGTTGCCATTCTTATCGCAGGTCAGTGTACCAATTTTATAAATGGTGTTTTATTTTGTTTGCAGTTTTAAGCTATTTAGTTTGTTAGAAAAAATTGTTTTTTTAATTTTGATGTTCGGATTTATTTGATAGTTTACAAATGTTTCTATAAACCAGTATTGCCAGTGTTTTCATTTAAAGTCATATTGTCATCTCCACATTGTATATATAAAAATAAATTAATTAATTTTTTAATTAATTATTAATTATTAATTAATTAATTAAATTAACTAATTAATTTTTTTATTTATAAATTAAGTCTATGTTGTGGACTTGTGGTCCCCTGAAAGAAAATGATCTAATTAGTTTACAAGCTTCTGTCCGTGACTTCAGCCGCTTGTTTTATAATAAAAAGTATTCCGTGGCACTCATTAAACAGGAGGTTTCTATCAGTGTAATAATTTTTACTTGCCAGAGATTACCATTTACAAACATAATAATACAAGTTGTGGCGTAAGTAATGGATAACCCTGAAACTGTCGATTGGCCAGATTATGATCTATCGTTTACCCCACTTATATCGCTTACATACGCGTACATTTTTTTTCGATATAGGGCCTCAAATTTGCATAATTCCGTAGAAAAATTGTTAAAATTTAAGACTAAGTATGTTTTGCAATTTTATCTTAAATTGTAATAAAAAGTCTTGATACTGGTCTGATAATACAAATATGTATTCAGGAGTGACATAAAAGAAAACAAAACGAGAACAAGTCACCAATTGTAGAAATAGTAGCTGATTTTGTAAGAGTAATTATGATTTTTATTTAAAATATCAAACATATCAATAATTCGGTCATCCATGGGCATATGGCGATATAGGTGGCATAAATGATAGATAATAATCTGGCCGATCGACAGTTTCAGGGTTATCCATTATTTACGCCACACCCTGTATACAAACAATTTTTCCTCTTTATAATATTAGTTTAGATCTTTAGATCATGGTCTCTGCAAGTTGAATACTCCGTTGATTTTTAAAATATGACTAAAAGATTACGCCAAGAAAATGGCAATTGGGCTACTAAACGTAGTAGCCATAGGAGTATTCCTCCACGACTTTTCATTGTAGTGGTCATCAGATGTATCATGTTTACAGCAGTAGTCGTTTCGAAAGGTTTAAAAACTTCTACGTAGGTACATACAGGGTGTCCCGTAAATAATGGATCAAACGTAACGGGTACCCTTACCTCATTTCCAACAACATATTTTTGAAAAAAAAAAATTTGAAAAAAATTTTGAAAAAAAAAATCAATTGAACATTTTTTTTCTAAGGCAAATAAAATTATATTAGAAAAAGAAAATATTAACAATAAGCTATTCAGAAGTTTTTGACAAAAATCATACCTAAAAATGTTATTAGTTGCAGCAAACACTGAATGCTGTTAGAGAAAATGGTAAAATTCGAAAAAAAATATATCTTGGTTACCTTACCGATTTTTTTTAACTGTTCAAATTAGTTGTTTGAAATGAGGTAAGCTACCTACCCATTACGTTTGATCCATTATTGACGGGACACCCTGTATAATACCTAGTACCATTTCAAAAGAATGGGCCTAAAGAAAGCCAAAATAGGACCAAAAGATTTAAAGACAACATTTTTATCACAATAGGAAGCGACTGCAATAAAGAATGACAATCAACATTTCCAAAACAGCGTGGAAAACAAGACTGGCATTTGTATCTTATAATTTTGGCAAGCACCCAACTCAGAACAATTGGCACCATTTGTTAATACTTGTGCCTAGTGGTTCATACAGTGCATACTTTATGAACTTCTGAAATGTTAAACAATTCCCACTCGATGTTAATTTGTAACGATTAAGTACTGTTGACATACTTTTTGTTATCTCTTTAATGGGATTTGCATGAGATTTTCTAATCAGACTTTATTACTGTTCTGATTCAATGGACATACCGATATATTATCAGTAAGTTATTAAAAGTCACTACTATTTTAACAGCTTGGCTCATCGCCGTAAGGTCTTCTACAGATTGTACTTGGAGAGTGTGCCCAAGAACTCCACGGCCTCATTCTATCGGTCATCTAGACGCACTGCAAGTTACCATCCTTACCTAGTTGATATTCCACCAATTCGCACTACTTAGGCGTTTCCAAATGTATTTTGTTATGCGCACAGCAAAAGAGTGGCACTCTCTACCTGCGTCTGAGTTTCCGAACGCATACAACCCTAATCTCTTCAAAGTGACAGTGAACAGGCTGCTTCTGGGTAAGCTCACTCCATCGTCAGCTCTGTCTCTGTCACCACTAACCTAGACTAGAGTCAAGATCAAACCCATCTTAAATAAAAAAATAAAACATTTACGCTTGACGGCAAAATAGCTCTAAGTGAAACTAAAATACAACATCAACCACTACGGCTGCAATACGCTCGACCCCTAAAACATGGGATTTGGCACAATGTGGGTACACGAAACACTTCTGCCTTACCCTTCGAGGTAACACAGGAGTGGCGCTATGTGTTGTGTATAACTTCAAACTAGGGTGACGGTCCGAAAGGGTCACCGTGGCCCCTGGCACAGGCAACTGAAGGAACACGGATGGGTTTTAGTCAGTAAGAGTGTGACACGCCCAGAGCGGGTAGTTATATGATGATTAGCCACACAAAAAAAGGGTGACGGTATAATATTCGTCTCCCTCCTCCGACATTAATCGAATACGTCAGTGCCGAAGATCGTGACCAGAAACTAAAGGTGCGGTTCCGACATACCAAATCCTACGCTGAGCTATGCGTTTCTATTCTGCACCTATAAATAAACTACCTACTGATCCACTTTGTTCCAAACGCTGTACCGCAATAATTTCGCCATGATAAAGAATTTCCTCTTTAACGTATAAATTCAACACGCTACAGTATTAAAACTGCGTGCGCGCAATAATCTCGTTCTATTTTTAACGCCTTATCCAAGTCTCGTACAACACAATATGCATGCACAATAAACTGCATGTGTGCGCAGAAAATATGCGTTATTGTCTTACCTTTTTGTTTTTAAATTGTCTGTTCCATTTTCAAAATGTTAAAACGCTTAGTTGAGCTTCGTATTACTCACGCAAGGTCGCATGTCAGAATTTCTTTATTTATCGAATTCTATTCTCAAGGTGAAGTTGAAGGTCACTCGTCATGTTTCCAAACAATTAAAAAGCGATTTATGGAAGTAGAAAGGTTGAAACTGTGCTAATATCTTTGACACACGATTTTCTTTGTTCTTGTATCACGCAAGGGATAAATTAAGTTATTAAAATGATATTTTGCTATTCTTTGAAACGTAAAAAACAGAGAATTCACAAACACGGCATCCTTACGAAATAATGGAAAACCGATAGTATGTCTCGTTTGAATTAATGTTCAATCTCGCAGTATTTCATATTTTTTCGGATAAAAACTGAAATAGTGTCTCTTGTTTCTGACAGACACCTACGTTACTTTAAATATTGACAGCCTGTATTATGCCTTTATTTGTTTCACAACGGAATGGAATATAAAATGCTTGTTTTGTTTTTATTCGTATCAAGTGCAGATGGCATGTATAATAGGTAGGTATATTATTGGCAGGCGCTTTTTTGAGTTTATCTCGGAAAGCTATTTTTCACAACGTCCATTTGAGAAACTCAATACTCCTGTTTTGCGTGATGCCATAGAAATTTACTTCGCGCTATATGCGTGATGCAGACACACAGACAATTTGTCTTAAAGTCATTGATCTGTATTTGTATATCTCAATGCCTAAAATTCTGACTTTTCCTTATTCTGTACCAATTTTACCTAAGCAAAAGTTAAGTAAGTTAAACCCTAATTAAAATCAAATAGAGCTTAGTAATTAATCGTTATGTGTAAATATAATTCGGTGTATATAATAGTCCTATAAAATATGGACCACATACACAATTGTATATGCCAGTAAATAAATCAATAGTGACAGAGTATAAACAACGACTCGCTATTTTTAGATGGCCGTGAATTGTCCAAGAAAAACATATTTATAGTACAATATAATGTTAACCAAAAATATTGTGGGTGAAGCAGGTGGTAATTTAACACTTAAACAAATGTTTTTACTTTGTTTTTTAATCATGATAATGATGCCGGAAAAACTCAAGTTACTTATCCGAGTTATTTCTAGAACATTCCCTGCTAAGGTGTTCGTAAATTCAAAAATCAAAGTCAGTTATTCAAACTAGGCTGAGAATCAGCACTTTTTGAACGTCAATTTACTTTACAAATTAATCAAATTATGAATTAATTTTATAATTGATATGAAAAACGGGTAGTTGGAGAAAACCGTATAAAACTACTAAGTAGGTACATTGGATCTAGTTAACCAGGGCTTGCTAAAACTGGGAGACTTTTTTTTGAGGGTGGGTAATCATCAAATAACTTCTCCCGCTCTGGCTGGAGCGGGAGGGCGTGTCAGGCTCTACTGACTAAAACCCACCCGTGTTCCTTCAGTTGCCTGTGCCAGGGGCCACGGTAACACTTTCGGACTTTCCTGCAACCCTGGCAGGCATCGGCCCTAGCGGACCCCGTCATTTTTGCTGACATCTCTTTGAGGCGCGCGTGGAACACAACGCCCCATCGACCCGGGCCTGGTCCCGCGCCTACGGTGGCCGGGAATCGGCCTGGGATTCCCGACGCCCGGGGCGTTTCCTGGGGCGGCTAGGGGCGTGAGGGCGCGAATTCTGCCTCTCCCTCACGCGATTCGCCTCCTCCTTCGCGAGTATTACTGCTTCGCAGAAGGAGGTGACGGCTCCCCATCCCTTCTCGCTCCGTACCATGGCCTGGACCAGGGCCGGACGCGAGAGATCGCCACCGCCAATCGCCTCCACGAAGACACGGCGGTGCTCCGCCCAAGCCGGGCAGACCTCCACCGTATGCTCCACCGTGTCCTCTGGGCGATCCACACAATGGTGACACCCGGGCGTTTCCTCCCGCCTTATACGGAACAGGAACCTCCCGAAACAACCGTGTCCGGTGAAGACCTACGTCAGGAGGAAGGTGAGGACGCCGTGGCGCCTCTCTAGCCACTCCTCAAAGAGGTGACTTATCGCCGCAATTGTGGCGTGCCCAACCTCGTATCACCTACGGACATAAGATTAGTTTGGGGCCCGACCTAAGAATGAATGACACCACGATGTGACAACTGTCCCTACATCCGATGTGTTTTTATCTGTCCGAAAAAGTTTATTAATTGGGGGTAGGGTTCACTCCAAAGTTTCAAACTACTTTCGGACGGGCCTGTTTCTTCGTGGACAGACTTTGAGAGTAGGCACCCTGCTTCCCTACATTATTTATTATTTCCTCCAGGCACTCGTTACACATCCATATCTACACTCAGCTGCTTGTTCCACAAAATCCAAAGCTGTAAATATCTTAACCTAATGCATAGCACACCTATGTTCTAGACATCTAGTACCCAAGTTTAAGCATTGTTGTCGGCCTCAATAACATGATAGAGTAGAACGTACTCGTATATAGCTTTTATGAAACGGTACTACCATAATGTTATGGCTTCTCCAATGGTCATTTCTTAGCTGCCACGGCTGATTTTAAATCCTCAGTTGTTTTTATGTTTTTATTACGGACGCTTTTAACGTCCACGTCTTTCTACGCCGTCCTTACATATATAATTTCAACATGAATGACGTAACCACTTTTTTTTAACAAGATTTTGATTTAAAAGAGTGGCCTTGGAGTTTCTTGCCCGTTCTTCTCCTTGGGTACTATTACGCTTTGGAATGGGCAACTAGCTTCATCTTTCTGACCGAACCACCCCTTGACAATTCAAATGTGCCTGTAATTGGTTTATTTGAAATAAATGCTTTGAGTTGAGTTTGAGTTTGAATGTTATGTTACTTCTTAAATATGATTGACGTGTAAAAGTGTTTGTTCAAACCTACTTACAGAAATAAAATCATTTATCATTTATCATTTATCATTCAATTGTGTTTCTGTCTGAAAGTCATTCTCATACACAACTTTCTTGGATTTGCAAGTCTTTTTTGCACTGTTTTGTTGTTTGTGTTTCGCTGGTCTTTACTGTTTTGGTTATAAGTTTGATAACATTCAAGGAGCTAATCTGTTTGGTCGTAGACTAAATTAGTAGTTATAATTATACAGGGTTAGTTTTCAAAGACCTGCCAAATTTCAAATGTTATAATATCTCTCAATTAAATCGTTATTGTGTGTTAAATATTACAATCAAATAATAATAAACATAAATGAAAAAATTCAAAGGAAAGGGCCGGTAAATTTCTTATCCTAGGAACATGCGACAGAGATCATTATCACTTTCGCGTGTTCCTAGGATAAAAAAATATGTTGAAGTGTCAGCTACAATATCATTTTTTAATGGTACCCATACAATATGTAGTTTTTATTTTATCTGGAATTACATGTCAAATTTTGGGTAAATATCGAAACATCTTTAAAATTCAAATATCTCGAAATCTATTGAATCTCGGCCTTACATAAAGGGAAATCAATTTGTTGCATTTTGGCCCCCCTATCAGCTCCTGACGGATATACGTCAAATTACAAGTAACCCTGTATAAAATATTGTTGAACATTTTAACAGACTGACGGTGAAATTTCATGCCCAATCTTCTCTATACGAAACTATCTTTTGGAAGGGGCGACTAGAATCAATTATGTTTTATTGTAAATTGTTACGTTCTAAAGTCCCTTTTTATGCCTATCTATATACCTACCGCAAAGGAGAATCTGACTGACTGACTGACATACTCGTATCAACGCACAACCGAAACTATTGGGACTAGGAACGTGACATTTAGCACACGGCTTCCTTTTATAATCTAGGTATGTAATAAGGGGTTGAAGGGAGGATTATGTTTGTATGAAAGATCTTATTCCTCGAGTTAATAAACTTGAAACTTGGCACGTATACTTATGTAGGTACATTATGGAGTTAGTATTTTTGTGATTTTTCTTAACTACTAAAGCATTCAAATTGTGTATGGAAGAATTTTAACGCGCTGTATATCTCAGTATTTATACTCAAGACTAAAAATAAAGATTAACGTTTATCAGGGTTTTTCGAAAATCTATCCCTGACGGGGTGAAAAGGGTTGTTAATTTTACAAGGGAGGATTTTACTGCGTGGCTTGATTAACTCGAAATTTGGTATTACAAATCTTTCCTTTTTATCCAAACGACTTTCAAAATTCTGCCCCTGTCATACAATTGAAACGTACCAAACGTTTTTTTTTGTAATCAAGCTCTGTCGTGGTGAAAATTAAGGACAGTGCAGTTTATTGAAAAATCTTATTTTTCTTTATAAAACTTGAAATTGGACTACTTATTTACTATACTACTTGTACTACTTGGACTACTACTACTACTACTTATACTACTTGGAATACTTATTTATCTAAACAAATGATAAAGATCGTAAACATTACTTTTCGAAAACTACCTAACGAAGGTGGTGGAGGTGGGTGTTAATTTTTTTAGAGGAAAGTATGAAATCCACGCGGACGAAGTCGCTGGCAAAGTGGTATTTTGACACAAATGCTTTGACTTGACTTAACTTGCACGGACACCCTTTCGCCCTATGTTTGCAGGTATTTACGAAATTGTTCAATCCCGGGAACCCGGGATTATTTATTTATTCAGAAAGGATGTCCATATGATTATTTCGTGGGAAGAACTTTAGGTATATAAGCGCCGGATTATCGGATCACTGCTGATCAGATAGCAGCTAATAGGTCAGGTTGTTAGTTTTTGCAATTTAAATATTTTCTTTAGCAGCCATTAATTATAAAGTTTCATAAATGCACACAACACATTGTACCGTGTTTGGAAACAATTTTACCATGGCATGCTTTAAAAATTGCCTCAAAGTCAAGGTTGTATTTTCTAAACACGCTCAGTACAAAACATATAACATGCAACAACCAATGCAAATCAATTTAGTTTGAATTTGATTAAAAAAGTAAGATATTTATAGGTAATTTAGAACTAATGCTATGAATGACTTTCAGTGGCTATGTTTTACATATTCAGTGATAAACTTCTAATGATATAAAGCCTGCTGGAGCATTTGCAATCCGACACATGAGACGGACTTGCATCATATAGTCTGCTGCCCGAACTAGGGCTTCCCAAATTACGGTAGTGGAAACTGTCGGAAGGGCTTATACAGGGTGTCCCGTAAATAATAGATCAAACGTAATGGGTAGGTAGCTTACCTCATTTCAAACAACTAATTTGAACTGTTAAAAAGAATCGGTAAGGTAACCAAGATATATTTTTTTTTCGAATTTTACCATTTTCTCTAACAGCATTCAGTGTTTTTAATGCTGTCGCTGCAACTAATAACATTTTTAGGTATGATTTTTGTCAAAAACTTCTGAATAGCTTATTGTTAATATTTTCTTTTTCAAATATAATTTTATTTGCCTTAGAAAAAAAATGTTCAATTGATTTTTTCTTTCAAATTTTTTTTTCAAAAATTTTTTTTTTCAAAATTAGTTGTTGGAAATGAGGTAAGCTACCTACCCGTTACGTTTGATCCATTATTTACGGGACACCCTGTATGAATAATTATGAACTTAGGTCGTATGTTTTTATTGTGACTGACACTTAGCTAGATTGATAAGCGCAGTTAATATGGAGACAAGGACGTTTTTACGCATCCTCTTGATGACGTAATGATATAGGTACCTCTAATGACCGACTCCCAGTCACGAATGTGGAGGCTTATTGCTATCAGGAACTATTTATTTCCTACGAGTTAATTTGCACCTACGATGCACCTAGAATAAAATTACACAATAGGTAAAAATAATTTAAAATGAAGCACTGACAGATTAATTAATTATGTATGTAATTATGTGTGTATTATGTATGTATTATAGATACATGGTGCTCACATATTTACAAACATTTCATTTCATTTATTCATAAAATAATTTACATTTTGTTGAATATACCTATACACATGCAATTCACATACAAATACAGAGAACTATGAATTATTAATTATCTTTCCAAGTGAAATTCCTGTATAGTGCAACATTGCAAAAGTATAAAATTTCGTATATTGACTGAGTTATGAAGGCTTTGATGCTGCCGATGATACGAGATAGTTTCAACGATTAAATACACAGCATCTTCCTAGTGATAATCCATCTACACAATAAATTTTCAAATAACACATAATCCAACACAGCCCTACTCAAAGAGAACGTTATTTCAATTGAGTAGTTCATTGAAACGTGAAACCTATTGCGCACACGCTCCTAAACACGTGCTAGTGTGTGGCCTTTACGTAATTTTTATATAATGTCATTATAGAATTACTACGCGTGGACCGCCCCCACTACCCCCTACTACTACTGTCTGCAAAATACTCCGCGACGCGCGGCTATCTCTTTTTCACCTGTTCTTGTTTACAAACATGTGTCGACGGCTGGACTTTATTAAAATGTTCTTTTGTCGACACATGCTTCTTTGAGCTCTAGTAACGTGTCTTAAGGCGTCTCTGTTATCTTCACTAAACGTGCTCATTCAAGAGGTCACGGGGTTACCTTGAAATTCCCTAATTATAATTTCTGTTGGTATTTTGTTCAGCCAATTACAAAAGCTAATGTGGGTCTGAAAGTATTTACTTGTCAATGATTTGATTACGCTTCCACAACCAGCTGTTGGCTAACATAATGGTGCCGATTCTGTTGTACACCGAACTAAACTAACTAAACTATCACTAAAATTCCTTACTTTTGGCTATGAGAATCTTAACGCTATTCTGCAAAATAAAATCTCTAAATTTAAAAATAATTTTGACACATCTAAAATCAAATTTGACAATTATTGCGACTCCACGTGGTACTTGTTTGCCGTACCACGTGATCTTTTTTTAGAGCCGTAGGCGCGCATTATGTGCGGCCTCGACTTGTTTTGTATGGAATTTTTTACTTTTTGTATGGAAAATATAAAAAAATATTACCAACACGTTGAGTTTTATAGGTTTGCGGATTACAAAGGGGGTCGAAATTTTCATTATTTTTGCGATAGGACACACCGTTTTCGAGATATAAGCAAAAGAAAAGAAAAAAAGATACAGTACTGTTTTTGCATCTGAAGTCGAGGTGTTGGTGTGAATTTTAGTTCATGACAACTAATTTTATTCCACACCTTTTTAATCGCGATTAAAAATAGTCAGATTTAGTTAAGACAATCAAAATTTTAGGTGAAAAACGTAAAATTCAGAATAGCAAAATTACCATTTTCACTAAATTATAATCTCAGTGCCATCTTAGTGCTGTCAAACTAAAATTTAGTTAAGTTGTGTCACTTTAGTCAATTTCAGAATGGGAAATCGTCGTTTGACAGGAATAAACTAAATTTTGGTGATTTTTAGTCTAGTTTAGAGAATTTTGTGACAAGAGAATCGGCACCATTATCTACTATCTAGCCATGAACTGTCTTGTATCGTGGAGTGAGTTAAGTTTAAATGAATCAACGTTGTAGGGATGGCCCAAAAAGTTAAGCAAGTAAAATAACTTATATGTATACTGTCTTTATCGATAGTCCGATACTGCCGGTCGATTCTGTAACAATCTGATCTATTCTGGTCGATTCTGAAAACGTGGGTGAAGTGAGCCTGAAGTGAGTTGTCGATAGTGTCGATCCATGATAGCATAGCGATAGCGATGCATGATAGCTCACTTCACTATGTTATCAGGGTGAGATTGTTACAGAATCGACCGGCTGGTTCAGTGATCAAGGTCAGTCTGTTTTGTTGAGGAAACACTAATGCTCTTCACTTTCGGAGCTTTACGGGAAGATGGAAAACTCAGTGATACTGAATTTATCAACTCTGTGCCATCAAGTGTCAGCCCTGTCTGATCAAGAGTCCATTAGTATTTAGTAGTTCGTTGTAACGCTTAACTTTACTCCACCACGGTAGAACACACGTGACTTAGCGCTAGTACGACCTTTACATTACGTAAGGACCTTATAAGATTTCTTTTTATTTGTTGGTATAAATAATTTGAAAAGTCTTTAACGGTTTTCTGAAATCGGAGTGAGATTGTGAGAATACAGTTCGGTGTAGATCTGAAAGAGATGTTAGTTAAAACAACCTCATCAATCGTCACCAACAATACACAGATACTTCTCTGTCAGAACTGTATGGAAGTCTAAGGTCTCTTTTTTATTACACTTATTGCCCTGCCCTAGATAAATCCAGACATAATCGCTTGGAAAAGTGGTTTGACCATTTTAAATTGCTCCATCTAAACGGTACATCTGCATAGCACAGTGCTCCGTTGCGACATGGGGCTTTTTGTTTATCAAGATCTTGGCTAGATACTGAGCCTTTCCCAAGTATTAAATTTGATCCTCAATTGCCCGAAATATTTAAATTCAGTCCAGATATTTCTTTCAAGACCAAATGAAATGTCCATTTAGTCAGGCGTCCAAAAACGATGATGGTGCATTTACAATCCGAATAACGATCTAATTATTCTCCCTCAATCAATAAATAATCTTTTCTTTTCTGCTTTTAGTTTTATTTCAAGTATTTAATGATGTTGTAATAAGAAAAAGTCGAAATATCCACAGATTATGTACCCCAGCAAAGAATTTACAATATTTACTGTATGGCTATCCGTGTTTGTAATAAATCACCTAATGTTTTTAAAAATCTTAACTTCATGACATTTAAAAATAAATTATTTAACTTCCTACCGCAGTCACTACTCAACAAATGAGTTTTTAAATGAAAAAATTATTCAAAATTTAAATTAGACGATGATTTGCCTTTATATCCCTAATGATTGAATAGAATTTAATATGACATTGTATTTAATAATTCTTGATCATATTTAATAACCCTAGACATTGTATTTGATAATAGTTAACGTTTTCCTTATCCTTGACATTGTATGGTTTCAACAACTAATTTTGATATAATTATACATTCAATTTTAATTCCCTGAAAATATTTGTACGCTGGAAACAGCAGAATATTATGGACGTCATATTATATGTAACGCCTTTGTACAACAATATTCTAACAAATACATTTTAAATAAATTAATAAATAGTGTTTTTGTAATACTGTACTGTAGCGATGTCCCAAAATAATTATTAGTTTGACGTCACGTCATAAACTTATCTGCTTTTATCCATTTTGAACCTCGCCGTCTAGCTGCGGAAAACAGGTAGCTCTGACGTCAATTCGTGATATGATATCCTGTTTCCACTTGAAGCAAAAATGTTTAGTTTTGATATTCAAGAAATTTTGCAAAAGGACATGTCCTAGACTTATCAGGTATTTTGTAATCACCGTGGCATCTTCTCTACCGTCTGTTTCTAGTCTAAACAAATGCTATAAATAAAAATATACCTATTACATACAAAAATCGATCAACCGTAAGACCTCTGCATCATTAGATTTAGTACCAGGCGCGGATAGACTGCGGGAAGTAATTAGACCCCCTAAGTTTAGACTGAACTTCTTATTTTTCGAAACCATAATAAATCTTAGCTACAAACATTCCTTAGCAGTCATTGCACCTCCACCCACATACATCACACGGACCACGTTCATGACTATACAAAGTATGCTTGCGACAAAGCACGATATCTGTGACTCATTTATTTTGCATTCTAAGATCATCTGGTTTTTCCTTATACCCACGACTTAAGCCCTAGACCTTCTGTCAAACCACAAACATGTCAACGTATATCATGATTGTTTTTATCTCAACATCATATTACAGACACTGGTTTATAAAATGCACATGCATATGATTGGTCATTTTATTTGGGTCAACTAATCACAAATTCAGAACAGTTTATTTTTAACAAACGGTGTTTTTAGCGGTGAGGTGGCGAAGAGGTGTATTGTATAACTCGTCAACATCTGTGTATATTATCCATTTACCAATTATGTATAGTGTCGTCGGCTTCCAGTGTAACCGGATCCAGCTGAATACCTGTATTTTACATGGAGTGAAGGGGCCTTTTTTTTTTTTTTTTTTGAGGATGGGAAATCATCAAATGACTCCTCCCGCTCTGGGTGGAGCGGAAGGGAGTGTCAGACTCTTACTGACTAAAACCCACCCGTGTTCCTTCCTTGGCCCTTTATGTTCCGGGTCAGCGGTACCCCTTTTGGATGATCCCGCTTTCCCGGCAGGCTTGGGCCCTAGTGGACCCCCTCTATGATGCTGACATCTCTTTGAGGCGCGCGTGGAACACGTACGCGCCGTCCAGCACGGGCCTGGTCCTGATCGGACGGTGAGCTACCCATTACTCACCGCCCGCAGGCCCGCGCCTACGGTGGCCGGGAGTCGTCACGCGGCTCCCGACGCCCGGAGCGTCCACCGCGGCGGCTTGGACGGGAGACTCTCTCCCTCTCCCGTCCCGCCACCTCCTTCGCTAGCATGACTGCTTCGCAGAAGGAGGCGACTGCCTCCCACTCCCCCTCGCCCCGGACCATGGCTTGAACCAAGGCCGGGCGTGAGAGATCGCCGCCGCTGCCGATCGCCTCTACGAGGACACGGCGGTGCTCCGCCCATGCAGGGCAGGCCCCCACCGTATGCTCCACCGTGTCCTCGGGGCGATCATCGCAGTGGTGACACCCGGGCGTTTCCTCCCGCCTGATGATGTGCAGGAACCTCCCGAAACTTCCGTGTCCGGTGAGGACCTGCGTCAGGCGGTAGGTGAGGACGCCGTGACGCCTCTCTAGCCACTCCTCAAAGAGGGGTCTTACCGCCGCTATCGTGGCGTGCCCTGCGCTGGGTTGCGACAGTCGCTCTTTCCATGCCGCCATGAGATCGCGCCGGAGGTCCGTCCGCTCCGCCGCGATTTGCCGCGGAAGCGGGGTTTCCCCCCGGCGTAGTGCCTCCGCGCGCCACTCATACAGGCGCGCGAGGACTATCGCCTCCAGATCCCACGGCGGCAGTCCGGCAAGGAGGCTTGCCGCCTCGCCCGAGATCGTGCGGTAGCCCCGGATCAGCCTTACGGCTACCACCTTTTGGGGTGCGTTCAGATAGTGGGCGGCTCTTCGCCGCAGTGAACGCGCCCACACCGGGGCCCCATATGTAGCCATGGACCGCACGACCCCCGCGTACAGCCTCCGGCAGGAGGCGTTTGGAAAAAAAAAAAAAAAAAAAAAAAAACAAAAAACTGAAGAGGGGAGGAGTGGTGCGGGGTCGGAGCCCGACACCGCGCCAAGTGGCGCGAGCACGGGAGGCTCATTGAGCAACCGCCGCGCGAAGGAGTTGGCCGCTGAAACGAAGAAGAAGAATATCAGGTTCTTCAGTAAGCGGCCAAGAGTGAAGGGGCCTAATACCCGGTTTCTGAATTGAGAATTTTATGTTAAGAACTTGTTGAACTCTACTTTAGCATTACTTAAGGTGAAAGCCCGAAAAATAAAAATAAACGTAAGATCTTTGAATTTTGTGGGCTACGTTGAAGGTTGTCAACTTCAAATCCTCAATTCAAAGACCGGGTATAAAGCTACTCACAGATATAAAAATCTTTCAAAAGCTTAAGATGCGATAACAAGTGTGATATCGATCTCAGCATCACCTGTAGGTGGCGCCCACTCATATTCACACGTGCGTGACCACATACGGAGCGCAGGCGCCGAGCCTCTGACTCAATGTTCAATGACGTATACGTATATAGTCTTGCTAGACCCCTAAGATTTTGCGCAGGCCAAAGAGGACATACAATAATAAGCCTTATTATAAGAGCCATAAAATGTAAACGAGAGCGGGTGCTAATGCACACAAGCACGTTCAAGGAACCGCTCGATGACTTTGTCCGATACTCGTACAAATTTGTTCTATAGGACACTTAAAACAAAATGTATTATTGAGTAACATCAAAAGGTCTAAGAAGCTTTAAAGAACTTCAACACGTTCAGACTTGTCCAACTATCAAAACTACAGTGTGAATCATAGATATAATCTTTTACGACTTAATTAACACGCCACTTAGGATAGTAGTGCGTGCGCAATGAGAACTAAAAGATATTGGTGATGTTAAATAAAGATTAAATGATAACCATGTCAGTTATCTTAAAGAGCTGGATCAGTTCTAACTGAGATGTAAAAGTGGAAACAACCAAATCAGATAACGAAGAAGTAATTCCTTTAGCTCGAATGATACTCTCGTCTATTCTCTTGTCGAAATTAATGTCGATTTATGATTTGAATCCTTCCAAAGTTTCTATAGAACTTTGAGCGCGAGTCGGACTTGCATACGAACGGTACCGTACACAAGGCAAAAAACACCGGATAAAAACACGTTTGCACGGAGGGTGTCCATGCAAACGAGTTTTTTTCTATCATTTATACATATAATAGGGTTCCGTTGGCACCCTTTGGGTACGGAACCCTAAAAACTAAACTTTTGGCACACGTGAGCAATTGAAGGGTTAGAAAGGATATTCGGGTAATCTTTGATCTGGCTGGGCTAGCGTCAACAAGGTTCTAGAAAAGTGTGTTCATCACTAAGATTTGTACAATAATTGGCACAAACATATTTTCGGTCTAGCATCTAAGCAGGTTCTAACGACTCGTGAACACATGGCGTGCGGTCATGCACGTGGTCACATTGGCGCCGGCCGTCGGCGCCGCGGCGCATGGACGCTCGTCTCGTATAGCACCCGCCTTACTGGAGACTTCCACCTGGCTGACTTGAAATATAAACTGTCGTCTGTGATAAACAGGGTTTTCCTCGTGTGTAAGAGTATCTGGCTTCACTATGCAATTCTCATCTTTAGAAATTCGTATCCTCACTGCCCTTGACGAACGCGAAAGAAATTCCATCTGGTTCCTACTTTTTGCCTCCAAGCGCTGCTCACTAGGTATCTGTAAAAGGACATTACTTCTGGAAAAAAGATTAACTACTCGTGGGCAGAGTTATGAGTTCTTCGCGTATTTTCTTATTATTTATTTATTTTATGTTTTTTTCTGTATTTGGTACTCCAACAGCAGTACATACAAAAAATAAAACAGCACAATAATATAATTAATGTACTGATATATATGCCTATTATAGCATACACAGCATTCACCGCAAAACAACATTGTGATTAACTTAAAAAAAAACTTATATATATATATAATTATATATATCTTAACTTTGAAGATAGACATTAAAGTTAAGATATATATAAAATAATAAAATTAACTATTAGGTATTAAAACAGTTGCAGAACAAATAAATTGGCCTAAACGAAAACATAGTACAAGAAAACTTAAGGTATATCGGATGGTAAATCTTTGTTACCCCAGTCAGGAAGTGATCAGGCATCTATTCCCAATCAAGATCCACCAGATATTGAACAAGGTTCATTGCAAGTAGTTCAGACAGAAGTTAGCTCCATTATGTTTTCTGATAGTTTTGGAAAAGGGTTAGGAAAATTACTTAGCATCAATCTGAGTCATTCTTCTCAAAACTATTGCATGCCTCAGACTTACTATAAAAAAATTATGTCTTCAATAACTAGGAACGAATTTGATCCAAATGCCATTATTACTGTATTTATAGGTAATAGTTTTAATGTTACAAAAGAAGATATCACTAATAGTGTCACCAAACTTTTGAAGTTAAATTGTAAGAAAGTAATTTTGTGTGCTTTTCCATACTTTGAGCACTTGTCAAATAGGCAAAACAACGAGATTCACATGTTAAATAATTACATGCATTTCCTAGTTAGTCACCATAGTGACAAGTTTATATTTTTTGACACCAACATTTTTGTTGATAAGCTAAGATCGACTAGGGATACTGTGTATCTGCCCATTAGTTTTAGACATCAAATAGCTAGGCTATTAGCTTTTAATATTAACCCAGACATAATTAGTATGTCGAAGTCGTCTTTATTTAGCACCACAATTAGTAATAGTACTAATGTTAAGGTGATTAGCTCAAATATTTTAAACTAGTTTGTAAGACAACAGAAGGTACCACTAACAGTGTAGTTATACAAAATAACAAAAAGGTATTTTCTAGCACTAAACCAGCTATCTGTAAAAAAGGGGCTAAGCAGAAATCCTTGAAATTATTTCATCAAAATATTCAAGGTTTTTCTTCGAAACAATTGGAAATTGAATTGTTTTTGGAAAAAACAATGTTTGACATTGTTTGTATATCTGAGCATTGGTTAAAAGATTCTGAAATGTTAATTAATTATGAGAATTATAGTGTGGCCAGTTGTTTTACCCGAAAATCAATGCTGCGTGGTGGTTCACTAATCCTAATTAAAAGATGTATTAAATCTAAAACTCGTAAAGACATAGTTGAACTATCGGTTGAACATAGCATTGAACTGTCTTGTGTTGAGCTAGATAAGCATATTATAGTGTGCGTTTACAGACCCCCAAATTATCAAAACTACTCTATATTTGAGTCAGTAATGGAAGATGTTTTGGCAAAACTTGCAACTGGCAATAAATCAGTAATTATCTGTGGTGACTTTAACATTAATATTTTAGAAAATAATTCAAATACCAGTAGATTATTAAATTTGTTTAAATCATTTAATTTGTCAAATGTGTTTGTAGAACCAACCCGAATAACTACAACTACAGCTACATGCATTGATAATGTATTTTGTTGCTGCGACTATTTAGATAAAGCCATCGTTAATTATCTCCCTTCCGATCACAGCGGTCAAACCGTAACTTTTGAGTCCAACATCATAATACAAAAACTGCAGATACAATCCAGACCAATAACATCTGTTAATTTAAATAATTTTAATAACAGTTTAATTTGTAAGTTGAGTAATCAGGACCTTACAATGAACAATGTTAACATTTTGTATAAAGAATTCTTTTCGGTAGTCCAAACAGAGTTCAATTATTCTTTTAAGAAGAGCACTAAAAGTATCTGCCCTAAGTTTTTATTTAGTGACTGGGCAACTAAAGGACTTAGGAAAAGTAGGGAAATACTTTTTGAGCTATATGGCCTTAAGCCTTATATTAACACGGAAACTTTTAATAAGTATGTTGCTACTTACTCTAAAATTTTTAAGAACACTTGTAAGGCAGCCAAAGCCTCGTACATTAGCAACAAGGTCAAATCAGCAGACAATAAAATAAAGACTGTTTGGAAAATTATCAATAATGAAACGAACAGGAACAAAAAGCATAATTCTGATTATACACTGGAGACGACACGTGGTCTCATTTGCGATAGCAAAGAAGTTGCTCAAGAATTTGTAAATTTCTTTACCAGTATCCCAATTAAAACTACTGACACTTTAAATTCCTCGCCCACGCTCGCTTTTGATTTAGTAAGGGCGAACGTTTCGGTCTGCCCGATTGAATTTAACTTTAAGCATATTAACCCCATAACAGTAATAAAAGCTTTTAAGCAAATCAAGATCAAATTGACTGAAGATCTTTGGGGAATGTCCATTAAAGTCTGTACATCCATAATTGACACTATAGCGCCTTACTTAGCCTTCATATTTAATTTGTGTGTGGATCAAGGAGTCTTCCCGGATTTAATGAAATACAGTAAGGTAATACCACTTTTCAAATCCGGGGACAGCAAAGACACCAATAATTATAGACCCGTATCCGTGTTGCCAGTTTTCAGCAAGGTATTTGAAAAGGTAATGCTTAATCAAATGCTCATTCATTTTAACACAAATAAAATCTTACACAATCAACAGTATGGTTTCACCAAGGGACGTTGTACGACTGACGCTGGGGTCACCTTATTAAAACACATATTTACGGCGTGGGAAGAGGCCCAGGACGCCATAGGAATCTTTTGTGACCTCTCCAAGGCATTTGATTGCGTCGATCACGAAACCTTGCTCTTGAAACTTGAGCATTATGGACTTGGAATACTTGCGCTCAGTCTAGTAAAATCTTATTTAAAGGATAGGCAGCAGCAAGTTCAAATAAATGGTGTCAATTCACTTAGTTTAAAAGTAGAAATGGGAGTTCCACAAGGCTCGATATTGGGTCCTTTCCTCTTTTTAGTGTATATTAATGATCTACTCCATTTATTAAAAAATCAACCACAAATGGTGTTATTTGCTGACGATACTTCTTTAATTTTTAAGGTAGAAAGAAGTGCTACAAATTTTGACGACGTTAATAACGCCCTAATGCAGGTCCATAATTGGTTCACTGCTAATAATTTAGTATTAAATGGGAAAAAAACTAAGTGTATACGATTTTCTTTACCTAATGTCAAAAGTAGTGATTGTGAGATAGTAGTGAATCAAGAGAAACTAGAATTCGTCGATAAAACTGTTTTCCTGGGGATCACGCTCGACTCGAGGCTTCAATGGGGTTCTCATTTAACATCTCTGGCGGGACGGCTAAGTTCAGCAGCATATGCTGTCAGAAAAATCCGTCAATTTACCGATGTAGATACCGCGAGGTTAGTCTATTTTAGTTACTTTCATAGTATCATGTCTTACGGTATTTTACTTTGGGGACGGGCTGCAGACGTCGATTCTATTTTTATTCTGCAGAAAAGAGCCATCAGAGCCATATATAATCTCCGCAGGCGCGATTCTCTAAGGGAACTGTTTAAGGTTATTAAGATCTTGACGGTACCTTGTCAATATATCTATGAAAACATCATGTACGTAAGAAAAAATGTACATCTTTTTACTAAAAGAGGTGATAGACATAATTATAGTACCAGAAATAGGGACCTATTAGTTCAACCAGGTTTCAGACTGGCTAAAGTGGACTCATCTTTCATGGGGTACTGTTTAAAATGTTACAATAAAATACCTCCCCACATACTTCAACTCAATGAGACGAAATTCAAAGTTTGTATAAAACGCACACTATGCAGCCAGGCATATTATAAGTTGGGGGATTATATCGCTGATAAAAACGCCTGGCTCAATGCTGGTCCTGCTCCACAACCACAACTAATTGATTAACATTTGAAAATACTGTTGGAGCTGCTGAAGATTGTAAGACTACCTTTGCTTTGTATAAACTCAATCTCCTTTGTATTATATAATTGCATAGGACAAGTGTGAGTACTATGTACTATCGAGCTACCATTTACCGGGTAATGTCTTTCATTGACTTGAATGTGTCCTGGCGGCTGATAGATGTCATGCTCACTCAAATGTCTCGCTGACGGTGGCGCGTGTGTTGGATCATTTAGCTCCCTTCAAAATGGTTGAGCTGAATGGTGCTGATCCATGCGTCATGTTCGTGAACGGGCGCTGTCAGTTGGGACTGGTCATCTCTTAGCCACCACGGCTTATTTTTAATTATTTTATTATGGATTGTTTTGTTTGAATTTATATTTGCTGTACACTGGACACTCAATGTGTACGTCTTATTTACATCGTTCTCACATATAATTATACCTATATACAAGATTAATGATGTAACTAATATTTATGTAACAATATAATTTAAAAGAGTGTCCATGGAGTGTCTTGCCCGTTCTTCTCCATAGGTACCTACTACGCTTTGGAATGGGCAACTAGCTTCATATTTCTGACTGACCGACCACTTGACAATTCAAAAGTGCCTGTAAATGGTTTAATTGAAATAAATGCTTTGAGTTTGAGTTTACGTATTTGGTTTCCGAACTAGGGAATCGATTGCAATCTGTTTTTAGGTTCGAGGCCGCTAAAGTACGTAAACTTTCAAATTAGTATTATCTTATGAATATTACCTAAGTTATCTCGATAGAGATTTTAACGATTAATATAAAGGGGTTGGCTTCCTGGATGCTGACGAACCGTGCTTGAAGAACTGCACGCCTCGACGGGATCAAAGGTGACACGACGATCAAGTGTCGCGGGCCAGAAAAGACTTGCCAGTCTCGAACTTCAATTTAAGGATTCTATGCGGCCGGTAACAGCGACCAAATAGTTCGCAAGCCTCGTGGGTAGCCCGGGACCCGGAAAAAGAGCTGGAAGCAGCCCTTAACTGGTTCTACACTTACGACAAATAAAATAGGGTATTACACCAGAGAAAAGACTAAAACTTCCGTTAAGAGAGAAAATAAGGAAAATTATTTAACAGGTTCGAAGAAATATTAATTTGTGTAAAGATTAAATACTTGGTTGACTGTTGACTGTGAACCAACTACGGCAGTAAGACACGAAAGAAACTGCTGGACTCCAATAGGATTGTTGAGACGGAAATTTATTAAAATCGACCTGAAACCGTTTCTCATTTTCTGCAACTGAAGATTTTTTTCCAATTTCCTTTACGTCAAAATTTGAATAATTTCAGAATAATTATTGATGGCTATTTATATGAAATAGGTTGCAACCGCAGAGGTCCACTATGCAAAAATCCCCACAGTAATGAAACGTGACCTACCCACGAGACTAAGCAGGACCTACCTTATTGAACCTAACCTCAATGAAATATTTAGCATAACTTGACACAGGTCTAGATGCTAATGATTTCATAATCTATGCTTAATCATTTTAAAAGGCAAATAGAACGAGTGTTTTAGATTCTTATAAAGCTAGTGTAACTAAATAAACATTAGTTTTAATATTTTATTTGACCATGTAGAAGATAGCAGGACGAACGAGACAAAACCAACAAGCAATGTATTAAGCCCTGGACTGCAACAACGAGAAATCATGGGGGAGGCTTTTACCCAGCATCGAGAGCAAGCTGATATTTAACAGTGTAGTGACATCTATACCGCCACATATAGTACGTATTACATCTGACGTCACACCAATCCTACATCGCGCAAGCAGAGTTATCCGCGTGATTAGAACATAATGTTTACAACAGCCCGACAAGAATCATCGGGTAGTAGCACAACCGACACCCTCCGTTTGGTTGGAAGATCTTTCCTTTTCAATGGAAGATGAGGAACTTTCCATCCTGTTCCTCATATCTCTAAATAATTAACGACTAAATAATGTAGACAGATTTTCAGCAAAGATACAAAAAAAAAGGTTCTCTAAAGACAGGATACACAATACGTCAATATTTACAAAATCTTGTTAAGTCCATGACCTTTATTACAGTATGTATTGAGGAAGTAACGTTTTAGGATGAATACATATTGAAATTGACTGCCTGCTTTGAATACAAACCATTGATGATACAAACTTGTAGGCAGTAAACACTTTATCTTTTTTTTTCAATAGTAAATAACTTTTTATGAGGAAGCGTTATTAGGGTATTTTTCTTTTCATTTGTAGACGTTGTAGTAATAGGCTTTGGTATAGGATATTCGTTAAAATCCTCCGGCTTAAATTGGTATATCTCGATCTTCTGCTTAGCTTCCTCATTTCTTTCTACACTCCACTTTGCACAATCATCGTGCTCCTTTTGGGTCACGTTCTTAAATCTAATAAGGTTCTATAAATCTTCTTGCACCTCTGTACTCTCTAAGGAACATAATCTTCCAATTTCATATCGGTATCTTCAGTTGTTCGTGTTATTATTATGATTTTCCACGCAGTCTGTCAGGCAGTCAATCAGATACGGAACTGCTTATATTATGTTAGTGTATATGGCATACTACTATACAATAATATTATGTCTATCTACAGCCGTGAGTCTGTGAAATAACAATAATATTTGTATATCATTCCTCACTTACAGTTGAGAATGCTTGGCATTCGCTGTATCCCGTTGCACCGGTATATTTCTATATACAATGTTGTTACGGCATCCAACATATATTTTTGATTCAATATTCAATTAAATGTATCTCTTACTATTTTGAAAGCAGTTTTTATAAGATCATTAAGTTCTCACGGTTAGACTTCCGGTCTCAGTCATATTTGTTTACACTCATCAATCATCTAGAACTCAGGAAGCAATACCATATATTTTTGTAGTACCTATGTCGTCGGAAATAAGCATTGACTTAAATAATCCCTAGTCCACTACTGTTGTCTTTGAAAGTTCACTTTCCATTTTAAGCATGCAAATGTTTTAAAAATAAAAAAATTGTTCACAATCGTCGTCTGGACAACATAGGTATCGCTAGTCATGCTGCATCTATTTTAACGTCACCTGGCCTCTATTTAAGTATGTCAGCAGTAATAATAACGTCTCACAATAGAAACGGTAGTAAAGTTTTATTCACGGTTGTAATATTGCCATCAGCAATCATCGCGGTCAATCACAGAGATATCTGTGGAGCTATTGCAGTAACGAATTACTAAATTGGAGCATTAGAAATGATTATATGAAGACAACCATTGCTTTATATGGATTAATAAAATAAAATTACACCCTAACCGAAAAAAACAAACATACAGAGTCGGGCACAGTATACATTGAGAGCTAATGAACTTCCACAGTAGAATTTTGGGTCTATCAGATTATTCCTACGCTTTATATGCCTCACTAAATTCAGGAACGCAGTTTTCCTTTCGCTTTTATAATAATTATCACTTGCTTGCTTGCTTATTATTATCTTGCACCAATAATGACCAATAAACCTGTTGGTCCCATAGAATAATACAGAGTAGCGATTAGGTTATCACATTAAGGGCTGAGTTTTCAATAGTCAGATATCTCTTATCTGCAGAATAAATATTGTGGTTTGACAGCTTTTGTATAGAAAGTATGTCAAACTGTCTGATTTATTCTTCAGATAAAAGTTATCTGACTAGTGAAAAATCTGCCCTAAATAGTACAACGGTTATTACAAGTTGTTATCAGTCTGTTAAAATGATAAAATAAACAATTATACAAACTTTTAAATGGTATTTTCATACATAATAAATAGCGTAAAAATTGACACGAAAAAAACCACCCTTTATAATAAGTTACTAGACACGCGCGGGGCGATGCTATCAACAACACAAACTTTATGTATTGTTAATTAAGTTTAATGTTGATAAATACTAAAACGAAAAAAAGGTCCCACTGCTAGAATGTTGATTGTTATTAATTATTTTAACTGTTTATGTTTAAAATACGTAATGTAGAATACGAGGCTAATATCAGCACTGTAGATGAAAAGATTACAGCTGACTGTCAAAGCCAAGTCACAAGAATTAACCGACAACACTTACCTATAGAAAACGAAGAAAACCATAAAGGCTTTCTTCATAGAATGCTATAATTGGGGTTCAGAGCGGAAGTTTATCTTATTCTGTGACATAACAAAAACACTGCATATCTAAATACCTCCCATGTTTTGACTAGCTGGCGCCGTTTGTTTCTCAAGCCAGGTTTCTTCTATTGCGAAGCGCGGTGCTGTGTTGATATCACCCGTGTAATGACAAGCGATAAATGACATCATAATGGATTGATGTAAGGACTCAGTCGCGGTGTCAGCGAGTTTTCTAGTAGCGGGAAGACATACATAGTTTAGAAACTTTTTAAAAGTATCTTCCATCTGCTTCAATCTCTTATATTTAACAGTTTATTCAACACCGAAACCATGAACTTGTGAAACGTGCTTTGTCGTCGTCATCCATAGCCCGACTTCACTCACTGCTGGGTATAGTCCTCTCTGTGTTGTCACAGATTACTAAATAGTTACTACGTAACAGATACTTCACTCAGTAGAAAATTTCCAATACCTATTGAGATAATAGCCTACTCCGTCGCCTCAGCAACCACTGCATGCTAAAATGTGCCTAAATGCTCAAGCGTACAGTTGTGATTGCTTCGCACCGCGCGATCCTACAGCACGCAATTTGGACCGCAAACGGTCCGAGAGCGCTCGCTCGAGCGCGTAGGTAATTATAGCGCGCAAGTACATGGAGTGACGGAGGCCTGGTGTTGTGCCCATCTCTACGTTCTTGTGGCAGCCGCATCTAAGTTCTTCACGTAAAGTGCTGTCTATTTTCAAATGCGTTAGATAGATCTGGATTGCTATTTCCTACATTTTCCTGTTAGAAGCTGCTGGGTACAGTCAGCGTCCCCCTTCAAAGTTAATTTTAATACAACTGGGGTACCCAATTGATGCAGCCCACCGTGCGTAGCCAAACTTTATTGAATTTCTAATACAATACTATGGAATCTACGAAAGAACAATCTAGCAAATAAATTATATTACTATTACTAAAATTAAACTGTCGTAAAGGAACCTCATATTATAAAAAAATATTCTTTTCTTGAGTATTTATTTTCAGTTTTGTATCGTTTCTACAAGTATCTATCACCAATGCTTTTTCTTGTCTTATGTGGTTCTAACGCCTTAGAATGAATAGATTGCAATACACAAACAAGAGTTTTATTTTGTTTTTTTAGTTTCTTTTGTGCATGTTATTGATGTTGCCCTGACTACAGTTACGTTTGCCATCAGTTTGTAAATATGTAAGTTGTAATCTGTGGAAAATGTAGTGGGTAGTATATTTGTTTAGTTAAATGTTAAGTTATTACCGTCTATTTTTAATATACTACTGTTTATTTTCCTTTAAGAAATAAAATAAAACACATTACAAGAATGGTGATTATGGTATTCTTCGACGTGGCTTCATGTATTAACATTAGATCCTACGTTGGAAACTTTCTTATACTTTTCTTCGCCGGGAACATCAACGAGTATATGAGATTGCAGTTCAGAGTTACATCACTCTGAACTGCAATCTCACCTACATTTATTTTGCATCAGCCCCGCCTTTTCCATGTAAATCAAATGCTGCCTGTCTGACCCCCGCTCATACGCTATAAAAGTATACACTATCTGATATAGAAATCAGGACAGAACCTTGACATAGTGGGCATAGACAAAAGATTATAAATCGATTTATCAACGATGGCCTGAAATCATTCAATGTGTTTTATCTAAACAATTGACATTTTTAGTGACTGTTGATGCTAATATTAGCGTAGTCACGCGATGTGATCATATATTTTGCATTATATCGTTTTTGGGACAAAGCTTCGACAGATTTCATTACTTCCTTATTGTAGAATTTTCCAGAAACTTTTAGCGTCTGTCTTGTTTCAATCCCAGTCAAGTATATGACCAGTTTCCTCCACACTGGCTTGTTTTTACCATAGCGGTAAAATTAACTTAACAGTTAAGTCCTAGATCATATAAACACATGAGGTAAAGTCTAACATTTAAAGATCACTGTACCATTTAATGCAGAGTGGTATGAATCGGGTAATAAATAATGACGACTCATAAAATCAGAATCGCGTAATAAAAATCTGTCTGCAGTAAATCATGTTTAATCGTTATAAGTTTGCAGACTGGTGGACTTTGGTTCAATGAATTTGATATAAATCTTTAGTAATATGTTTCACTAAAGTACAATGCCACATTTGGTGACGCTTAATGTCAGATACGCTCATGAGTGAAAGTATGTACATTCTATGAAACAGATACAGGGCTTTTTTTATAAAGCTGCACAAAGAAAACAAAGAAAAATCAAATATCTTATTAAATCTCATTAGCCCAGGTTCTTCGTTTAGATATTGCAAATAGTTGCATTTGCAATATCTAAACGAAGAACCTGGGCGGTACTCGTAGCTATGAAGTTACCATGCTCACCAGAATATGGTATTTCTATTTCATTAACTAAGCTAATTGGCTGGATTTTGGTGGTAGTGGTTTCATCGTTTGAAGTATTACAGGACAAGACGATAGTTAGGGATTCCCTTGTTTGACCGAAAATAAATTGCCAAATGATCACTTCCCAAACAATTTTCCGTATAGTTTGATTTGCCAAATTATTACTTCGCAAAAAATTTCTTCACAAATAATTGTAAAATCAAAATATTGTAAGAAGCAGACTCCAGTCTCTTGAAACACAAGCATTATTAGTGATAAAACCTCATATTCATTTGACAAATGTCCCGCGACACCAGTCGCTTGAAACGTCGGGTGATGGTTCTTCTCCATAGATACCTACTACGCTTTGGAATGGGCTACTAGCTTCATATTTCTGACTGACCGACCACTTGACAATTCAAAAGTGCCTGTAAATGGTTTAATTGAAATAAATGCTTTGAGTTTGATGTCGTCGACCAACATCTCTAGATATCTTGCCTCACGACCTTTTCATCGTATTCGATGTTACCAGACATGTCATGCGATATCGCCCGACATATCTAGGGACACGTGTCGTGGGAAGCTTTATGCATCGGATCCTGTGCGGCCGTGTACGATGCATTACGTGAAGCGATAGCGCGTAGATTTGCAGTTGAAGGGCAACAAACTATTGTGCATAGTTCATGTTGGACGTGTCCATAGGTCGCATTTTTGGTTGAGTTCATTCAAAAGCGTCTTTGATTTGCCTTTATATGTGACGTTAACATTAGTAGTAATATCAAATGACTTTTTCGACTGCTTTTAAAATGATTACCCATTTGTCAGCGCAGATAGTTGAGGGCTCTGTTCACGTTGTTCTCTATTCTCAACAAACCCACTTCTCCTTCTTACCTGACTTCCCAAATTCAATATTTATGCTCTGCCCATAGCAAAAGTCTTCGATCTACCAATAATCATCTTCTACAATGTCCTTCTCACTGTTCTAGCTTCATTAATTCTTCATTCTTTGTCCAGGCGTTCTTTCTTTGGAATGCGCTGCCTCTGGACATCAGGACCGCAACCAGTCGGTCATCTATTAAAGTAAAGGCACGTGAACATATCCGTCAGAAATTGGCCGAAACATCCCAGCGCTGCGTCACTGGATTATCCTCTACCGGTCGTTATTTCTCCGGACAAGGTTTATTTTGTTTGTATGTATTAGTATCTATTCTTGTATTTGATAGTTATTTCCGAGCTATCTATCTCGCATGTTGCACCTACCATGTTTTGTCTCTGCATCACCCTAAGGTTGACTGGTAGAAAACGCCTCAGGCATTAAGCCCGCCCTCGTACAGTGTGTTTTAACTTGTGCATAAAGTTTTGATAAATAAATCAATTAAATAAAAATACATTTTGTTAATCATCACGGAATTATAGCAGGTTGCTTTGCATAAAAGTGCATGGAGCACAATAGGACATAACGCTCTTTTAGATGTCCAATGTCTAGAGGCCTTAATATACAACGTCAGCTACTAGTGCCACATTTCGCTTCACTAGCTATTAGAACTATTCATGTCCGCCATCTTTGAATGTCATATACTGCGTAATATACTCTTTAGTTTACTGTCATGGGGTCTGTATAAACAGAGCCGCCTGCTCTTTAAACAAAGTTTTTCTGGCGAAACCCAATATTAAAAAATATGCTGCGATTACCTTTTATCTTCATTTGACCGAGATTTATCTTTTGAGAGTATTTTTACGAATGTACGCGAAATCTAAATGCGACACTCAAATTACATGGAGTCTGCCAATCATTCTTCTTTGTAGTCGCTTGGGAATTTCGAGATTTATGAAACACGCTTTAAGTAACTTCAGCTATCCTATTTGAATATCAAAACTAATGGATAAATAAATACGGCCATATTACAAAACAAGGTTTTTCTTTTGACATGGTTTAAACCATCGAGCCTGTTTTTGAAATAAGAACATAACTGAAATCGAAATACAGTTCCTTTTACAAAACTGTCAACTTAGTCCGGTCTTAGATTGTCAATTTTGTATTAAGAACTTTACTAAAGTCGGCATAAAGTTCCAAATACAAAAACTAAATCGAATGTGTAGGTTGGGGCTAAAGTTAGATCGTGTTTTGTAATAAGACGGATAGAGTCTGGTATCGCATCACAGCTGCCATCTTGAAGACCCCCAATCTCGAAATCGTCCCAATATTGAAATCTGAAATGAAATTATACATTTCAAATACAATATTCTCAATCAGGAGAAAACTCAGTTTGAATTCGAATGGGGTGATTCAATTTTACATCCAATAACTTGATAGAATTACATCATTTGAAAGAGTCTGCGACTCTGCATGGCAATTTCGCACCAGCCTTAAATTCTATCAGCTATTCATAAATAGGAAGTTTGAAATAATTTTGTTTGAATTTTCTTTAAGCGTATTTGTAACTTTGTTATTGGTAATTGATTCGGTTTGATTATTTTGTCAATTGCAGTATTAATAGGCTTGTCGTCTTGCAATGTGATTGCGTTAATAAAATATTTAACTGTATTTAACGCATCTTGATTTTATGTAATAAACTAGCTGACCCGGCATACTTTGTTCTGACTAACGGCCAGTTTCTTCATCAAAAGTAATAGCCAAAGTAACGTGACAAAGTCAAAGTAACGGTTGTATTTGTTTCTTCACAATTTTAGCTGTTGCTTTAACTGTTACTTTTGCCCCTAACTTTTACTCCTCGTTAAGCTGCTGTGAAAGCTAAACTAACTGTCATTTTGTCCAAGTTGTACTGTTGTAGCTAAGATTCAACGCCTGTTTGAGCTGTTAGCGAACATAAATCACTGTGTGTAATAAGTAATAACCCAGATTTTATTTATATTAAAATGACATCAAGATCGTACAGTGAAAGTTCAAGTTTAACAGATGATGAACTTATCGTGCGTTATTTAACGCATAGGCGTAAGAGATTCAATATTCGCAAGGGTAATTTTTTTTAAGGCGAGGAACTCCGGTCAACTAAAGCTATTACTATAATAATGACAACAGGCGTCAAGTTTATGTCCACATTTTCTTCATGAACTCCAATAAACTCCATATTCAATGTAATGCAGTATTTCAATCCAATTTCAATAAAAACATACAGACGTTTGAATTTACAAGGTTTACAAAGTTTTGTTACAAAGGAAAGAACTCAAGGAAGAATTTTCACTTTAACATTTGGTACCACTTGACAGTGAAATTGTAGTGCTACCATGTGAAATAAAAGCTCCCCACGATTTTTTGGGGAAACTACGACGTTTGTTTAATGGCAACTCTATTGACTTTTACTTTAGCTGTTACTTGAATTAAGAAACACATTTGCCGTAGTATCAGTAAAGGTCAAGTAAAAGTAAATACTTTGACTGATTACTTTAGCTGTTGATGAATAAACTGGCCGTAAATGTCTTGAGTTCATACAAAAATCCCATTGAAAAAAGCACTTTCATTTTCTCCCGAATATTCCAAATTTTCGGGCAACTTTCACTTTCCGGACAACAAACCCTTCTTCGGAATAACGAACATTAAAAAAAATGGGTGCAGCCTTTCTCAAGTGATGCGCTTCCCAACGAACAGCATTACGTTTTATTTATAACGGTTGTAAACATACACTTAACAAAGCCGAGAGTCACTTGTACTTTTCGTCAATATTTTTTTTTTGATACTGGACTTTACTTGGTTACGGAGATATTGAAGGTCAAAATTCCAACTTTTACTGACGTTTATTTACAAAACTATGTTTACCTACCTTTTTTTTTATACCTCCACTACCCCTGTACCGTTGCATGCACCCATAAGCACAATGTTTTGCGAGTGTTACATTGCGCAAGTCGTTTCCCAGCAATTATTCTTGTGCAATGTTACTTAGTTTGATGTACAGAATGCGTAGTTGACGGCTATGTGATGGGTTACACCCTTTATAGAAGATAGAACGGTGATCAACATGTTCGAAATGAACAATGTGGAAAACAAAATGACAAGCAGTCCACACGGTCTCCCGACTACGAGTATGTTACGTTTAGTGGTTCATACAATATCCTCGCGTATGAAGTATATTCGCTTCGCTTTAGCTACTATAGAACCAATTACTGCATATACCTACAAAACACCGTAACTTTAGAGGCCATTCATGTTCTAAACAACGTAGTATGCGTGTGTTTTTCAAGGGCGAAGACCTTAATTAGTTGATTTTCTTATGTGGAGTAAACTATGCGGATGTTATGAGCTGTTGATCTTTTTAGTGTTTCCTAAACAGATGATTTATGTTCACAACATTATCTAAAACAAGGCCACTGTCTGTCTACGTTTCGTTTTTTATGTTAATCTCGAAAACTGCTAATCTGATATCGGTGAAATTTTCACCACAATTTTTTTGTATTCCAGATAAGCTTGGATGTACTTTTGGTACTGTGGCCCAATCTTCAATTGATATCCTTGATATCCAGAAGGAAAAAAAAAATTTGAAACTTACCATGAGATACTGAGAGAGACTGATGAGGTATAATTATCCTTTTCAAAGGAATGAGTTGGTGAAGAAGTTAATATTGTGATACGAAACAGGGTCAGGACACGGTTGTTTACGGTTGATGTCAATCGTAACATTTTAAAAAGCCACACATTATAGTACCTACTATCGTTTATAGTGAAAATATTATTAAAATATTATTTTGCGACCTTTTTTTATTTAAAAGCTTGTGAGAGAGTGACAATATTGTCGCAATTTTCAACTGTGGTACAGAATTGGCACTATTTTCTACTTCCGGGTTTCATAAAGCAAAAGCTATGTTCTTTTGATGGAAATTCAAAAAAGTGTTTTTTCTTTAATTTGAACTCTTATTTCGGAAAACGGTACTTAGTCTTTGTAGAACAAAAGCAAATAAGTCACATTCATTCTTTACCAGCTGTTGGTTTTTGGAAAGGTACATCTCACTTTTGTAGATATTCAGAAGCACAAAACTAATCTGCTCACAAGTGATCGTGCAAAAGTCCTCTCCAACTACCTTTCCCGAATTATTTCCAAAAACCACTTTCAGAACAAAGCTCTTAAATTGTAAAACTTACTTCATACTATTACAGCTAAATAGGTTCTTACCTCCTCTTGAAGACATAACTTTAACTTCAGAATAGAAGCCACTTCACCTCAGCATAGATGGAAAGCTCTTAAACTTTGTGTCTCGAACTTTCCTGATCAATATGGTTCGACCTTTGATTAAGATTATCGATATTTTTAACAAAGGTTACTTTACCATATTTTTGATACAATTCGGAAGTAATTTGCATCCGGGTCAGAAAACGGAGAATGGGTCCTTAAAAATGTCAAAGGATTTTTGCCAATTACATACTACCTGCATTTTTACTTACCCGTAAGGCAGTGTGTAATTTGCAGATCCTATTTTGGCTAAAGCTTTTTATAGTTATATCAACCCATACTGGCAAAATTGGAAAGAGGCCTTGCCAAAAAGTCCGCACTATTTGGCAAGGCCTCTTTCCACTTTCTCCGCCATTTATCACTGTAAGCTCTTCAGTTAGTTAATTAGTTAGACTAAGGGTACATCTATTAAAATAGTGAGTCGTGCCTTTTTTTTTTAAATATAAGCAAGCTGCGAAAGAATTCCCTAAAAAACCGTGCTTTGGCTCCCGGATTTAAACCGTGGATAGTTTTGAGCTGCCTATCTGTTTTGAGATTCCAAGCTAGAGGTAGAAGCAATAACATAACATCACGCCTGTAATCCTCGAAGAGGTGGACAGAGATGAACCTATAGTACCTACTCCCACATTTCGCCAGTTCTGTTTAAGAGCGTTTATACCTTATGAGTGGCAACGTCGCAATTTAGTGTCATTTTTCGTGGTTTTCAATTTTTATCATTTAATCGGAGCTATATTATAAAAATCTGTTTAATTAACTTTTTAGAATAATGTGAAAACTGTGTGAAAGGTAAGAAATCGTTGCGTTTACAGTTCTATTTATATGCAAATAATACATTGGAAACTTGCAGGGCGTTATTTTCATTGTAAAATAACTGTAAGCATTACGGTTACTTACTTTTTAAACACTTTCACGTAATTCTAAAAAGTTAATTAGACAGATTTTTAAAATACAGCTCCGATTAAATGATAAAAATTGAAAACCACGAAATATGACACTAAATTGCGACGTTGCCACTCATAAGGTATAAACGCTCTTAAGTCCCAAGTAATAGGGGCCCAGCCTGTTGCCATCAACCGGGCACTAATCCAGGCTGGGCTACACAACACACACACACGCAATACACGTATTTCACCGGCAATCAAGATGACAGGCGATCATGCAATTTATTTGCCTGCCTTTGGTCAAAGTCGAAAGCATTTATTTAGAAGAAAGAAAGAAAGAAAATGCGTTTATTTGCGGTAAACATGACGCAAAAAATAACACAAACACAAAAAAATATGAAAAGTTTGGGGGAAACATGCGTCACATCCACGCAAAACGGCTATCGCTCAGCATTATGCCGCGACCCTATGCAAGACAGAGCCCCAGCGCTGGTTTTCAGCGACAGCCGGCGCTGACGTAGTGACGTCGTCTGGTGGAGCAAACAATAGTTAGGACGCTGTACCAGTACAGCGTACTTACGAACGTTGCTCTTAAATAAAAATTATAATTAAATTTAAATGTTATAGATTATACTAAACAGAAATGTAAAAGGAAATAGACATACATGTTACGAGAATATCATCCTCAATAAACGTTTTACGCAAATTGGCACATAAAAGGCACTTTTGAACGTCAACATTTACATTAAAATAGAATTGATTCTAGTCGCCCCTTCCAAAAGGTAGTTTCGTATGGAGAAGAATGGGCAAGAAACTCCACCGTTACTCTTTTAAAATGTGTTTCAATATTTTGTATACATTGATTGTTTAATTATATGTGAAGACTTATGCACCTGTAACAAAATTACCCTACCACAATAGGTAAAAAGAATTTAGAAAATGTAGCAATGACAAATAAGTTAATTTTGTGTAAGTACAAGCATACAGCATTGTACAAGTATACGATTTTCCAAATTATTTAAACAAGTAATATGTCAGTGTGCGAGTTAAAGTAATCACAGAATGTAAATCAATGTCATAAAAATAATAAACTATACAATTATAGTGGCAACAAGTATGATTTTGTCTAGATCCTAGATTGTCCTATGGAGCTGGACCAGCATGTTCCAAGCATTCTTATCTTGGGTGTTGAAAAGCTGGATTATACCGTATTAAACTCTTCATCAAGAAAATAAATACCCATCAGGTAAATCACATAACGTATTGACACACATACAAGTATTACCATGTTACTTGCAATGTCACATTCTCATATATTCTGTACCTGCGATCAAGTCTTCGCCTTGACACTGTCACATCAAGGTTCTTACCGTGCAGTACGTTTAACTGGATAAAACATTCACCGGGTCCGATTATCATAAATTATTGAATGTCAATCTGCCTAGCGTGTTCACAAATATGTTGGGTTCGGCTTCCAGTCTAACCGGATGCAGCTGAATACCAGTGTTTTACATGGAGCGACTGCCTATCTGACCTCCACAAGCCATTTACTTACTGGGTAACACGATACCCCTGCCCTGGTAAGACTGGTTGTCAAACTTTCGGACTTCTGACTAAAATATGGCTTACTAATATTATTTTCTCGCCCAATCATAGGCCAAAAGCCAAAACATACAACCCTCCAAAAAAATACTGAATCATATTACAATCTTGTGATAAGACTCTAAAAAGTATCAATTATCTTATAAGTGTTCCTTCTCAGCCTAATAAATTTAAATTATGGCCATATTACGTCTTTAAATGGCTTGTTATGGTCTAAAGACCACGAGTTATGGTGCTCAAAAATTTTAATTCGTGCTGTTAATTTTAGGACCAAATTTTCAGACAGTTTACGACTGAATAACTTTAGGTTATCTAGAACATTGAGATAATATACGAAGTCTGCCGGCTCTTAAACCTAGCATGAAAGGATCCATAATATTCACAAAATAGATATAAGCTGTTGACTAAATAATATACTAATATCTACTTCCTAACGGCCTATTTATTAAATCTGTTTCAAATCTCACAACTCATAGTTTAATGTCTTTAATTTGATTGGCTTATTTTTGGTGCTACATGTTGAAGGTTTGCTGATTTTCCAATCAAAAGCTAGATGAAGCTTTCAGAAACCAAAAAGACGTTTCAAAAAACCTACAGTTAATATTATGCTTTTACTCAAGAACGTGTCATGATATCCAAATATTCATAAAATTTGTAGTGATTTTAAATACTAAATGTAAAATTGGAAGTGTGATTTGCATCAAATTATTTTTGTATCAGTTATGAAGTCTAAAAGTATCTTATTTGACACAGAAACCAACAAAACGAAACAGTTTGTGAGAGAGAACAGGCTTCTTCTGGGTAAGCTCACTCCACCGTCGACTCTGTCTCTATCAGACTAGACTAGACTGGAGTCAAGAGCAAACGAATCTTAAGAGCGTTTATACCTTATGAGTGGCAACGTCGCAATTTAGTGTCATATTTCGTGGTTTTCAATTTTTATCATTTAACCGGAGCTATATTTTAAAAATCTGTTTAATTAACTTTTTAGAATTAGTGAAAGTGTTTAAAAAGTAAGTAACCGTAATGCTTACACTTGAAAGTTACAATGAAAATAACGCCCTGCAAGTTTCCAATGTATTATTTGCATATAAATAGAACTGTAAACGCAACGATTTCTTACCTTTTACACAGTTTTCACATAATTCTAAAAAGTTAATTAAACAGATTTTTAAAATATGGCTCCGATTAAATGATAAAAATTGAAAACCACGAAATATGACACTAAATTGCGACGTTGCCACTCATAAGGTATAAACGCTCTTAAATAAAAAAAACTCATTTGACAGTTACCAAAACAGTACAGGTTTTATAACGAAACGGAATGGGAATATGATGTTTGGAGCATCGCCTAGTTTTCTAAGTTAGTTCTCTTCGAACTTCGTAATTAAAAAGGTTGTCTTCAAGAAGTCTATAAATTGATATTATGTTGAGTACAATATTTCTATATACCTGACGGCCAATTCCCGTAATTAAAAACGTTCAAAATAAAAAACGCTATACAATTTTTGACAGATTGAGACTGAGATTACAATGCGAACGTTCTTAAAATTACGAGAATTGCCGCTCAGGTTTGTATGTGCAAGAATTTAAATATAGAAATTTTTATACTACGTAAATTCCTAAGAGCTCTGCATTACAGATGCTGTCACAGCCACGGTTCGCATGTTATGTTGCTTAACAATTACAAACTGTTAACCCTAGAATCCAGAAGACTGCTTCTCGGAGCAATGTTCCTACATGGTATTGTGCATAACAAATATGATTGTTCAGACTTAATAAATAAACTATGTTACATCGTTCCGAGGACAGTAGTGCGCAGACAAGCGCGTCCATACCGCTTACTATCTATAAATACCAAGCACGTCTGTAACTCCAATGCTGGCTTGCGCGCTCCTCTGCGCCAACTTGTGGATTTCTACAACACTCGATTTGAAAACATTGATATTTTTAGTCTAACAGCACATCAATTTAGGAAATCTGTAGTCGATTCTATCTTAGCTTATGAATGATTAAGTGTTGTATTTTATTTTATTATTATTTTTTCCTTTTTCTTTTCTATTCCATAAATTTCGTTTTAGGAAGCAATCAATTAATTCAAAAATGTTATCTTTCTGTCCATTCATTCATGTAGTCTGTTTTTATTTTTATCTCACGTAGCATTAACAATCAACAAATTAGTAATAAGTGGATAATGTTGCTAGTAGTATACTAAGTATTTTGTATAATTAGTAAGATACTATGTATAACATTTAATTGTACTCCTGTTTTTTATCCCGAAATAAAATAAAATAAAATACTGGAAAAGGTGTGTTCATTTCAGAAGGAGTAGCTAGGTTACTAGGTACTTAGGTATCCAACAAAAAATCTTCAAAGGACAAATTACTCATCGTCATCGCTCTTAACACCGTTATCTATATTTCGTGCACACATCCTACCAAAAACTCCCTTCCTTTTATAGTAATCAGATCCATTGTTTTGTATATTGGAGTAGGGTAGTCGCACAGTTTCAATTTGTCGTATGATGACGTCAGGCACACCTGCCAATCTAATTCAATATGGCACTCACACGATATCTACATGTTGATGCTGTAAAAAGGATAAGATAGTGTAATAGAGAGTCGTCTAGATTTTTACATGATACTGTAGGTTTTTGCGTCGTCTTTCAAATTGTGTGCAACTGTGCATATTTAATAAAAAACGTTTTCTTGATGGTAGGTACTGTAGAAAGGCAATATTGCAGTCTAATAAAGTTATTAAAGCAGCTGCAAATATGAAATGTAAAGATAAGTACCTACCTACAGCTTTCTGAACATTAGTAATAACCTTGTAGGATATGATCGATTACTCACTTAACACTTTATAGATTGCTTCTCTCACTATCCGTTTTTTTTATATTTATCTTTACAAAGTTCTTGAAAAAAAAAAAACTTAATTTAGGATCTATGCCCCGCAAAACCGTTTTCACGGTTTGTCTGTTATCGTATCTATTTTATCATCAAGTCATCCAATCACTCATTTTCGTCTAAAAATAAATTATGAATATCAAGTTGATAATATTTTACGTCGAACTTAACATTGTAAACTCCGGAAATAACCATCAAATAATTTCCTGACCATAAACAATGCCATTGCAGTCAGTAACCGATTCATTGAACTTATGTTGAAAGTGTTGAAACTACTAACTAAACATCTCTATTTTTAGATATTATACTGCATGAACTCAACATTGTATTAAGCAATTAATTTTGTTACACTTGCGTTAGTAGAAACGTAGTATATGTTAACAATGTGGAATAATTTCAATAATTTTATCAAACAAAAATCATAGAATCCTTTACTAAGCATCTGATATTCTTACTTATACTACATGCATAATATTGTGAAGAACAATCCATGAGGCTTAGAACCACTCACTAATGAGTATCTGCTATTTTAACATATACGTGCTTGTTAAAGCACGTTCGGCAGCACGTGTGTTGAAACGTGCTTGCTGCAAGCATGCATAGGTGTTGTTTTCGTGAAGACATCTTTGTTAGTTTTGGCACTATTGACAATAATCTGATGAGTTAATGAAGCAATGGTTAACACGTTTAGTGGCTGTAACATTCGAGTAAAACTTAATGAACAATATCAGGCAGCTATAATGGTCACAAAAAAAACAACAACAACGATTTACAAGCAAGCAAGCAAGCCTTTTGTCCCAAACATACTTGATACGAGCAGTGGTGACAGGCGCTTTACTTTGTGTAAATTATTTCATCACTACTGCTCTCAAAAACGGTGAAGGTTCTAAAACATCGTAAGGAAACCCGCATGTCCTAGAACCAAAATCCATTTGACATCTACCAACCCGCATTGGGCCCGCGTGGTGGATTACGGCCCACTCCCTTTTACCGAGAGGAGGCCTGTGTCCTAGCAGTGGGAACATTACAGGCAGGTTAGAACAACTCGAAACACAATCGAAAAACTCCAGAGTTCGCTGCTGTAACCAAGAGACTGCCAGACTTGGTATAAAATATTCGAGATAAATAAAACAAAATAGAGCCAGGCAAATACTTTTAGATTACGTTCCTTCAATTACATCCGCTGCGAGCATTACACAACAAATTGCAAACAAAAATAAATAGGAAACAGTACTCGCTGTAACTCCGGAAACAGACAATAATTCACTACGTCAATTATAAAGGAAAAGTCCTCAGCGCGCGTATATCATAGCCACTCCTGTGAACGGAGATATACAGGGTGTCCCGTAAATAATGGATCAAACGTAACGGTTAGGTAGCTTACCTGATTTTCAACAACTAATTTGAATAGTTAAAAAAAACCGTTACTGTAACCAAGATTTTGTTTTCGAATTTTTACATTTTCTCTACCAGGATTCAGTTTTTTTAATGCTGTCGCTGAAAGTGATAACATTTTAGATATGATTTCTGTTAAACATTTTGTTTGTTTTTACTAATGTTATTTTAAATAAAGCAATGTTCTTTTTTACGAAGAAAAAATTAATATCTTTGTTACCGTAACGTTTTTTTTTTAACTACTCAAATTAGTTGTTAGGAATCAGATAACGACCTTTCCAGTAGTTATGAAATTAAATCTGGTGTACTCCACCGTAAGATACAACGACGCAATAGGACTATTTGTATACCAATTATAGCTAGGAGCTTTTGTTGGTCGATTATAAACGAAGTGCATAAGGTTATAATGCACCAAGGTTGTGAAAATACTCTAGAAAAAACTTATTAGCAGGTAAGCTACGTTTGATCCATTATTTACTAGACAACCTATATATCCAATCGCGGTGCCAACACGCTGTATAATGTAAACGGTACCTATACTTCCTAACACCTACGTAACTCTGTCAGTACTTCAGTAGTACCTTGTAGGGTTATTTTATTGCTCACTTTACGTACATATGTAGAATGACACGTGCTACGATTCGAGCATGTTCCTTCTGCTTATCCGTTTAGGCTTCCATGCACTTGATCCCTCTTATCAAACCGTAATTTTGACAGTTCAACAACATTCATTGCGTTATTACGTGGTTGAGCAGACGATGTTTCAAACATATGAAGGAAAATCTTTTGCATTATGGTTGAAAGTTTGACGCAATTAGGGCCTTTCTTCTCAGAGTAGTCAGATAGGAAACGCCGCCGGCCCCATCTAGTTTAAAAAAAATATAATTGACGTGTAAAAGTGTTTGTACAGACCTACTTACAGAAATAAAATCATTTAGAATTTATTAAAAATTTCCATTGCCCTTCTTTTTAGCTAGGACTAGGGACATATTGTATAAGAACTTCTCGTTCTGTGATAAAAATGTTAAGGCTGTGTGTCTTGCGTGTGCCGGACATACAGCAAGCAGCAAAAGCCGTATAAATCGACAAGAATTCATTAGCTATCTACAATATTTGTTCCATAATATTGTATAAACGTGTAGCCTCAAACCATATTGAGTACTTCGTTGTAGCTACACGTTGATACAGTGCCATGTAACAGTTATTTTAAACAGCCAATCGTAGACAGAACATATTTTATCCCATCGCTGGACATTTTCTTCGCAATGACCGCTACTGCGAGCAGTCTGAAGGAATATTACTGAGACAAACATAATTATGTTACTAAAAATACTTTAACTACAAGTAAACAAGTCCTCGGTTACAGCTAGTTCAAGAATAATATCCAGTCAGTCAGTCTGTACTTAACTTAGTACCTTCGTCACTTTTGCCTTTTTGAAATGATATTTCTGAGCTTGAGGTTTGACCGGTGTTTATTTTTTCTGTTGCAATGAATCGACATCGCGATTTGTATGAAGAAACGTTTCCGCAAGCCAACCATAAAATATTTGATCGTTCAATAAACTACTCAATTAGAAATAGTGTGTTAAATATTATCGCATGCCGATTTTAAAGTAATTATAAGGAAACTTAGTAGATTAGTAATTAGCCGTGAAAAGTTTTATGGGCAATTAATAAATGCTTATTTGATTCTTGCAAGATCTTTTGTAATGTTATTTTTAATACTGATTATTCAACAAAATAGATAAAAAAATCAACGGAGAGACAGACCTAAGGGCAGATCAAAACGAACCAAACTCCTTTTCGAAACATGAGCCAAAAAATACTGAAAGAATAAAAGTTTAAAACCAGAAGCCAAAGCGAGGTTAACAGGCCTGTAGCCAGCTAATTAGGGATGCAGATGAGAAAGACAAAGGCGTTCAACAGCACAAATTATCTCTCTAAACTACACTTAAGTATCGAGTCAGCAATAGTCTTGCAGCATATGGGCCACTTTCTCCCACCATTACTAAACGCTAAACAATGTTCCGTGGGCGATGCACTCAGTCTTGATGAGAACCACTGAGCAATCACATCTGCATAAACTGTAATACGATCAATCATTTACATAAATTGACAGCTGAAAGTACAATGACAAATGACCAGTATTAGCTATCGGTATTTTAATATTCTATTTTGGTAAATCGATCTTATATTTTGAGTTCTTCATTCGTAATTGCTCTGGAAATACAAATTTATAAAGACATTATTTATTTATTGTTGTGAAATTAATACGATGACAGTGACGTTTACAATGTGATAGTGACGACACGGTTGGCGCAGTGGTTAAGCGATTGACTGCTGCGCTGCGTGTCGCGGGTTCGATTCCCGCACGGAACAAATATTTGTATGATCTACAAGTAGTTGTTCCGGGTCTGGCTGTTTGTGTATGTGACTTTAAATGTTTGTAAACGCACCCACAATACAGGAGAAATTCCTAGTGTGGGGCAACGTTTTTAAAAAAAAAAAAAAAAAAAAATAATAATTCTGGCAGTTTTTATGGCAGTGCCACGATAAAAAAAAAATTGTTTTCCATTTTCGACCTTACATTTAGGTACATACTGTTTAAACGAAGTTTGACACTGGCCAAAACCTTCGTTTTATTTAAAATAATACAGGGTACGTGTCTTAAATGCCATTAAGTACCTAAATAGTCTTGCAGCATATGGGCCACTTTCTCCTGCTAATGCAGTCATTGCCAAACGATGTCTCGTGGGCCGCGGGCAATGTTCACTGAGCGATCTCATTTGCATAAACTGCACTGGATAGGAAATACTTTATCAGTGCCTACCACATTGCCATTAATATTTATAAAAAACTGTCACTTTCTTTCAGTTAGATTTAGAAACGATCACCCAGAAATATTTACAACCGTTCAATAATACCTACATCTTTAATATTAACATCAGTTCGTTTTACTGGTAAACAAACCAAAGGCATCTCTTTTATTTTCCTGTTACTCAAAAAGCTTTCAGAAACTTCTTACGAAACTCTGCCGGGAAAATTGGGGGAAGCCTATTGTTAGCAACAAAACCTCACTGCATAAGTACCTACTTTTATAAATACGTGGCCCTCTCAAAAACTTCTTTGAACATTTTCTAATAGCCAAAAATACCTACTTATATTTAAAACACCGCCGCAACTCCGCTACACTGAAGTCTGAAAAACGTTACCAAATGGAAAGCTGCTTTCCATTTGGTAACGTTACATAGCGCGCTATTTTTATTCTCTTTCTATAATTAACTGTTGACGTTACAGGGGCCGCAGGACTCTTTATAATCATGGTGGTGATTTATGGTCGCTGGTCTGTTATTACGATAGTAAATAATGGCGAAAGCGCGGCTTTTGCCCAACCCACGACAGGAACTAGTTTCCAAGAGATACTTTTTGCGTAGGACGATAACACAAGCTGTTTTGATACCGATTTGTATTGTACGTAGGATTTTAAGCTTAGCTTGTATTCAAGTCGTTTGAAGTTGCGTCCAAATTTTTTTTTTTTTTTAGAGGATGTTTTTGTTATCAGACAATTCCTCTTGTTACAGATACAGAATCAACGTCAACTCCGCCTATCGCAGTCCACTGCTGGACATAGGCCTCTCCCAGGCTGCGCCACAACACCCTGTCCTCCGCCTTCCGCATCCAGTCTGTCCCAGCCATTTTCTTAAGGTCGTCGGTCCATCTAGCTGGGGGGCGTCCCACGCTACGCTTGCAGATACGCGGTCTCCACTCCGGGACTCGTCTGCTCCACCGACCATCGGTCCTTCGACAAACATAGCCAGCCCACTGCCACTTCAGTCTGCTTACTCTGCAAGCTATGTCTACCGACATAGCTTGCAGAGTCCGGTTCTTATCCGAACAATTTGAGAGACAGAAAACCTACCGCAATATATTGGGAAAAGGCTAGACAATTAGACATACGAAATCAAACCGTGTAGAATTTCAATTGACGTACTAGACTGCATGGTATATAGAAACAATACAATTTTGGCACTTCTCCAAATTACTCACTTTTCATAAATTCCCGTCTTGCACTTCAGAGTTCGGTTAGGGCGTATGAGGATGCGTTCTTAACACCCACAATTTTCACTTATACAGCTTTGCATTTAATGCTTTTGGACCTTACTAGCTTAGTTTAAATATTGATGTATTGCCAGAGGAGTTAACAGAGAGCATAATATTATCACTAAATTCTCAAGCACCTAGTTGATTCAAGAGGCTTTTCGTTTGTTATGTTTCGTAATGTAAACTACTATACCGATATTAATAAGGTAGCTCTAGGGCCTGGACAGGTGGCAACCGGATTGACATTAAGCTTTTCGATAGTTTATGTCAGTCCCATACATTTTTCACTTTTTCACCACCGTTGTCGCCGATAGAATGTCACTTTGTCTTTGACTCTCAAGATCTCTTTAGAAAAACGTTGCAGTACAGATGGCCAAAAAGTAGCGTTTTCTCATTCAGTTCTTGAACTTAGCCTTAGACTTGAAACTCACGTGAGAGTAACATAAATAGAACTACGTAACGAAATATTTTTAGGCCATCGTTTGGTTAATAAATAGATCTGCGTCTGGCTGCAATGTCAAGTATTAATGTCGATGATCGTGTTACTTCGTCGGATTTTCAGGGCTACACACAATGTTAATAGAAAAGTTATTTCAATATATCTATGGAATTTGTAAAAATACTATTGTATAACTACGTGTACTTGCTATTTTATACATCCCCAGCACCCTCATGACCAATGTAAGTACATGTGGCACCGAATCATAGACCTTCTATCTATCCAACATGTCGATGTGATCCTTTCGGAAACGGCGAACCTGTTGAGTTGACGAACCATATCAACGAGGAGCACCTCCTTAGTACCGCGAGACACGTTTTCCGTAAACGCACTTTCAATTGAAAGAAAGTTATATTCTGTCATCATTATATTTCAGCCGAAACACTTCAGCTAAAAGCGTTGTTAATTATGAAAACTAGTCCCAAAGTCTGAAGCACTAACTTATGATTTTTGTTAGCTATTTTGTACACGAGATTTTTTTAACGTAAATATGTAAGTAGGTACCATTACTTACATAGACGCATGGAAGCTATAAAAGAATTGAACTACTACTAGAATATAAAAACTAACAAGAAAATACATAATAAACTTAATAAAAGAATTACTTAACTTAGCAAAATAAAGTACGAATAAAACCTTAGTTAGTTAAATTAATTTTATTTATTTACTAAGGCATCAAGTCGCAATATACAAATCACAATACATCACTTTCATTACATCTTTAAAATAAAATACACGATCATTTAAATAAAATTAAAAACATTAAAACTTCACTGAATTTGAATCGGTACTTGAATCTTTGGGTTCGCAGTATGCACACCACATTGTCATGGGGGATTTTAACACCAACCTCCTTGCCCACAATTCCCCTCGGTCCTCTAAACTCCTACACCTTATCGAGTCAGCCAGTCTGCATGTATTGGATCTCCAACCCACCCATCATAATATAGCAGGAGATGACACTTGGCTTGACCTTATCCTCACCTCTAATCCTTCCTTAGTTTCCTCACATGGTCAACATGTTGCTCCTGGCTTTTCCCATCATGACCTTATTTTTCTGTCCTATGTCCTTAAACCCCCTAAACCTAAACCCACATTCCAGTACAGGCGTGCCTTTGCACGTATGAATAGCGAGAGGCTTCAACGAGATGCATCCAATATTGACTGGTCACCCCTGGAAGCAGCTGTTTCAATTGACGAAAAAGTTAGTTTTTTCAACGATGTTGTGGTCAAGCTATACGACACCCATGCTCCTGTCAAGAAAATAAAGTTGAAGCGTCCACCTGCACCTTGGATGAACAGGGGAGTTCGGATGGCAATGCGACGGAGGGACCGCGCGTTTCGGAAATTTAAAAGGGATCGCTCGGAGGACAATTGGAATCTTTTTAAGGCTGCCAGGAATCGGTGTAATCAGATGATACGCAACGCTAAACGCCGCCACATTCTAAGTAATATCACTTCTTCTTCTCCTGCCGATATTTGGAAGTTCCTTGGAACTTTAGGCATCGGCAAATCGCGACATTCAGACCTTCCTAACACAATTGGTTTAGACGATCTAAATCGCCATTTCTCCACTGTTCCAAATCTAGATAGTCTAACCAAATGTCAAACACTCGACTACCTTGCTGGTCTGATGCGTCCTAGTATCGACCCCTTTGTCTTCACCCCAGTCGACCCGGCAGAGATCAAAAAGATTATCCTGTCCATTAAATCCAAGGCCGTGGGCTGCGATAATATTAGCCGCCATATGATCGTGACGGCTCTTGATCAACTACTCCCTGCAATCTCCCACATCATAAACTTTTCCCTTTACACCGGTGTTTTCCCTTCTCTGTGGCGTAAAGCCCTTGTTCGGCCCCTGCCTAAAATATCCAATCCCTCTCTTCCTAGTCACTTTCGCCCAATTTCCATCCTTCCTTTTCTATCTAAGGTGCTCGAGGCCAGCGTTCACAAACAATTCTCCCACTTTATTCACCGCAACTCTCTCATCAGTCCATTTCAATCCGGTTTCAGGCCCGGGCACAGTACCGTTACAGCTCTCCTTAAAGTGACCGACGATATAAGGCGGGGAATGGAAGACACTAAAGTTACAGTCTTAGTGTTAATTGACTTTTCCAATGCTTTTAATACCGTCAGTCACGAAGTCCTTTTATCCATCCTTTCCTATCTTATGGTCTCTCCGGAGGTACTGAAGTGGTTTTCCTCTTATCTTCGGGGACGTCAGCAGTCTGTTTATGCTGGAGACTTTTCGTCAAATTGGTGTGATCTTGCAGCTGGCGTTCCTCAAGGCGGTATATTATCTCCTCTTTTATTCTCCATTTTTATTAACCTCATCACCACCGAACTTCAGACTGCGTATCATCTTTATGCTGACGATTTGCAGCTTTACTGCCGGGCAAGTGTTGGCAACATATCCGATGCGATTGAGGAGCTAAACCGGGATTTAGATGTCGTAAAAAACTGGTCTGATCGATTTGGGGTGGCGGTTAATCCCGCAAAGTGTCAGGCTATCATTGTGGGGAGCCCCTACAGCATGAGGAAACTGAACGGCTTAACTGTGCCACCTGTAATCTTCGACAACTCAGTCATCCCGTTTAGCTCTGATGTTAAGAATCTTGGTCTGCATGTCGATACTTGTCTAGACTGGCGAAAGCAGGTCACGACTGTAAGTCAAAAAGTCACCGGAACGTTGCGGTCGCTCTATCGGTTGAAAAACCTTCTCCCATCACACATAAAAGCAATGCTTGTACAGGCCCTTATATTTCCTATAATTGACTATGGTGATGTGTGTTACTATGACCTGAATGCAGATCTCCTCAATAAACTTGACCGCCTTCTCAATAACTGCATTCGATTCGTGTTCAATCTTCGTAAGTATGACCATGTATCTGCACACCGACTGCTTTTAAAATGGTTACCCATTCGTCAGCGCAGAGAGTTGAGGGCTCTGTCTACGTTGTTCTCTATTCTGGACAAACCCACTTCCCCTTCTTACCTGACTTCCCAAATACAATATTTATGCACTGCCCATAGTAAAAATCTTCGTTCCACCAACAATCGTCTTCTACGATGTCCTTCTCACCGTTCTGGCTTCATTCATTCTTCTTTCTTTGTCCAGGCGGTTTTTCTTTGGAATGCGCTCCCTCTGAAAATCAGGACAGCAACCAGTCGGTTATCTTTTAAAGTGAAGGCACGTGAACATATCCGTCAGAAGTTGGCTGAAACATCCCAGCGCTGAGTTGCTGGATTTGTTTTCTCCTCTACCGATCGTTATTTCTCCTGACCAAGGTTTATTTTGTTTATATGTATGTATCTATGTATCTATATAGTAGTATTTATTCTTGTATTTTATAGTCATTTCCGAGCTATCTATCCCGTATGTTGCACCTGCCATGGTATATCTCTGCATCACCCTAAGGTTGACTGGTAGAAAATGCCTCAGGCATTAAGTCCGCCTTTGTACAGTATTATTTTTTTACTTGTGCATAAAGTTTTAATAAATAAATAAATAAATAAAACTAAAATATAGACATTAAAATTACATTTCATTAAATTGTCACTAACAAATAAATATATAAAAATATCACAAAATCTTTACCGTCTGTTGGCACTCCGACGAACTTTGAGCCAATACCTGTGGATCAGATTGCTCCAGTCCTCACTAATGACTGTAATGGCCCTCAAAAGTTGATTGGTCGTAAACTGCTGGAAAACGATGCTAAGCGCGATCGAATAACGGCATAAAAGTCTCTCACTTCAGCGAACATGCTAGACGCGCTACAGTACCGCGGAAATGTCATTGTGATGCGGTAGACATCATCGTACTGCACACACAGCGGTACTTAGTGTCGATCTTTTAAATTATGTTCACAGCTGGCATGATGCGTAAAAACAGAGGCGATAGGCGTGGTACAACGTTTTTTTGATACGTTTTTTTGACATTAAATTCCAAAACTGAGCACTTGGAACTTGTCTTGGATTAATGATATTGTTAATCACTTTGTTTTTCATATTTTTGTTGAAAGAAAAGAAATTATTGTTGTCCTCAAATAGTGGCAGACAGTTTAGTTGTTCTACGTCAGATAAAACAGATTTCACATGCCCAGCCCGGAATGTCATAAATCTTACAATAACCTACAAAAAAAGCGACTATTTTGTAAAAAAAAATATGGCTAAGATTCGTGATAAAAATGCTGTAATTTCTTAAATGTCTGTACTGATGTTTGTTTTCACCTTGTGTATATATGTTTCCAACAGATTGGGTAAATCTTATAAATTAGAAGCACTGACAACAACATACCAGCAGATACTGCATGCTTGATTAAAACTAAACCTTAGATTCAATAAATCGACAGACAGGGTTATTATTACTCAGTAAGCTTCTTCAAAAATATTTCTAAGACGACCTTTATTGTACGTATTTTAATCCATCACGAAAACCTACACACATGTGGCTTGCTCAAATTTTTTATACATTACTCTTAGTTAGCAATGTAGGTGTGGCGCACACACTCGGCACTATGAAGTAATGACTCATTCTGCAGATTGCTTCATCTCTGACGTGTGAACATCTAGCTCAGATAAGCTATCTTCATCTGTGATCAGTTTGTGCAAATTGACGTACGATCGGGAGTACCTATCGAGTAGTTGTATACGTCAATGAAAGCGATGCATCAAAATATTTTGAGAGTCAAGTTTACCTGGTGATTTATATCAGGGTAAGGAAAATTTTGTTGGATCGTTTGACGCAATAGAGAGACACATTTGATCGAAGATTCTTGATAAAAGATAAGTTTGTAGATTTACGTCTGTAAGCTGATTCTGAAATGTGATATCTACCTGTAGCTACGATGCATGACGAAGTGGATCGTAAATATTTGTTGAGAATTTAAAGGAGTCTGTCATTACTTTGGTGACAGTTTTGATATTTCGTAAATACACTGACGTGTCATCAGATCATATCTGGGACACGCTCAAGTTTCCGTAAACTGGTCAAGGTACATTTTAAGACATGAATATTCAATCATTTACATAAAATTGATTTGAGTTGACATGTGACTGACTCGGTGACAAGTGTGACAACATATCATATCCAACTCTATGAAATATTTGCCATTGAATAACTTGATATTTCCAATGTGGATATTACATATCATTGCAAGTGCATAAAATAATAAGTACACGACAAGACAAAGTCGCTGACAGTAATTGTCAATGTTGAAACCAGTTACAAAAACCTCAATGTTAATCTTAACCCAATCAAATATTGCTGCTCAAACCTTGTCTATGCAAATGTTTTCAGTAATCGTAATACGTAGATGGTGATTCGTTGCACCATCTGTCAAATTCGATGAGTGACGAACCGTAAATACATCAAGTGCCAAGCATTCACTGCAGGTGACAGCGATTGATAACTCTGTTTACAACGAGAGACTCGATATTAATCGTAATGATGTTGTTTGAGTGAGTGCAACGGGATAGCCTGGGAACCAACCACAGATTAAAAATAAGTAAAGCATACAGATGTGAAACTGTGCCACATGTAGTGTGTAGATAAAAATAGGTACTAGAAAGGGGCGCTGGCTGCCCGCCCCCATGAGCGTCCTAATGAGGCCATCATTAATTTGTATCAGTTCGAATTTATGAACATCAATCGGCGCCGATATTGACAACAATGGGCTGAATGGCCATTTTTTTTTTGTCTTTTGGGTGGGAATCCTTCAAAAGGCACCCGACCTCCGGTAGGGTAGTCGGGGAGTGTGGGATTTTTAACTCATTAAAACCACCCCGGTGATCACCATCAGCACATACAGGTTCCTCTTAGAAGACCAATTCCGGAACCCCCCTATGCAACGCCTGTAAGGCACATCCTTGGGGAGACTGTACAGAGGCCTTCTCTGAGCCTCGCTATGCAAGACAGCACGTGACCACTGTGCCACCGTCTTCCCTGGGGTCACTCGGTGGGCGGACCACTCTGTGCGCCCGCGAAGGGCTGAATGGCCCTGATATCCATTCCAATAGGAGGATATTTACGGAGAAATATGCACTAATGCAGGGTTTGATACCTTTTTGGCTATAGTTGTGAACTTGTGACTCATAGTGAAGTAGATATAGGGTGGATATTGAAAAAACCTCTTGTATTAAATAACCCATTAGGGTTAGCTGAAACAGAAACTTTATCGATATTGGCACCACAAGTAAAATATCTCGTTACAGATCCACTACCACGAAACAATGTCGTTAAACAAAACTAACTGGCATACGCTACGATTGTCACGAACACGAATTCAAAATTAGCCAATAGGAGTGCGACATTCGTATTTCAAACGGCTGATCGTTCTAAATTGAATTTGTCACGTGGCGGGGGGGCCTGGCCATACGTAAGTCACAGAAAAGATGGATACAGAAAGACAAGTGCGTACAATGAATACTATGTAGTCGCAGTCTCTGATGAAACGAAAAGTATTAATATAACAGGTGCCATACGCTTTTGTAGTTGTTTTCTCCTTCCATTCAACCTACAAAAGTGGAAAATAATTCTAAGAATGAATCCTCATCGCCCTTTATAAGCATGGAACTTCTGCATCTATTTCTATCGTATCTAGTCTAATTTAAACCGCTATCTCAGTTAATATGTCCGGATTTTATTATCACGGGTGAAAGCTGGGAGCTATTTCTGAAAGATTTATAGTACATAGATTGTCTAAGTGTCTGTTTATGTGCGCAGCGACGTACATTTTCCCTCGGCCCTGGTATTTACTTTGAGATATTATTTACCCAAAGTAAATACTAAACAATGACGTCAAGGAAATTGTGGAGATATTATTTTCATATAAATCAGTCATGTACCTATATCTCTGACCTATCTCAAATAACTACATATTCTACGATACGTTGTAACTTTGTTGCAAGGCAATTTCTAATGTGATTTATGTAGTGAATACACTCCTGTCGATAAACACGTGTTATTTATTCACTTCTAAAAATATAATTTTGCTCCTATCTTTCTAACGTAACAAAATGGAACGCGTACATTTTTTCTTAACTACTTGCATTTTGCAAATAGTGATCAAACCCTATTGTATCAAAAACGATCTAGTTATGACCTGATATAAAGCATAATAATTTTTAACATTGACGACAATTTTAAGAAAAAAATTCCAGCTCCAAATACACTCAGCGCCAAAAACATGACATATCTACACAAAAAATATATAAACTTGTCTCTTAAAACTGTGGAACGCTAATGATAATGAGTCAAATCACGCTTGAAATTAGTGAAAATTAAAACAAAACATACCAAATTATTTGGCAAATGCGTGCCTTTCTGACGCGCGACTGGTGAAAAACTCGTGATCCGTTGGCGTCAGCCATTTACGAGGGCAAGGCGTAACTTAAGGTAATTGTGTACGTGTGTTTATAGATAATTAACCATAGAATCGTGGGCAATTCTTGAATGAGCTACGGAAATAGCAGTGAGTATCTCTCTGTAAATGATACTATGAAATTAGAATAGTAAATCACGGTCATGTGATAATGTCTGACAGTTTTGATTTGCTTCGTTTGTGTAAACTCGTAAAGGAAGCAACCCCCTTTTAGTGAACTGTACCAAAAGTAGAGGATATTGCCAATAATTTCTTTATAAAAAGCCTTATAACACTAATCAAATTTGACCTAGAATTCCCCCTCGAAACTTAAACCGTCTTATTACAAAACACGATCTAACTTTAGCCCCAACCTACACATTCGATTTAGTTTTTGTATTTGGAACTTTATGCCGACTTTAGTAAAGTTCTTAATACAAAATTGACAATCTAAGACCGGACTAAGTTGACAGTTTTGTAAAAGGAACTGTATTTCGATTTCAGTTATGTTCTTATTTCAAAAACAGGCTCGATGGTTTAAACCATGTCAAAAGAAAAACCTTGTTTTGTAATAAGGCCGTAAACGTTTTGGCTCTTGCTACAACGATCAGTCAAATTGAGAAAAACTTCAGTCCGTTCCCCTTCATAATTATTGAGTTTTTAGTCTACAAAGCATTTCGCATTCTATAAAACCAACAATAGGTAGCTAAAACTTCGCAAACCACATTTTACTACTTCGCTATTTTTGGAAATCTAAATACTCATTCCATATACGACCCAACTCTTAAAATTTTATCGCCATCTCGTACAGCAACTATACAATTCCGATACAACCGACACCCTCTGTAACCGCGTATAGTCTAGACACGCTAAGACCTATTTTTAGCCCCCCATCATACCCCAACTTTGTCTTTAGTGACGTCATCCCCGTGACGTGTTTGGCACCCGGGGGATCGTTTTATCTAAAGGTTCCATTTCAAATGAATTGGAGAGGGTCTAATCTGATGGCGTTTGGGCTATTTCTTTGTGATTTTGGTGAAAACATGATTAAATTTGAGATGTACGTCATTGGTTTTGTTTTGTAAACAGAATCTTATTTGATAGAGTTACTTGATCGAAACTTTTCGAATATGTCAGGAAATTCATAAGCTGACTTATAATAAGTATAGGCTACATAGTGTGCTATTTTTTATTTCAATAAAGGTAATGAAAAGAGTTGTATGTCAGCCTACTACCTACCGCAATAAATAAATCTGTTGCTGGATGTAAGACAATACAAAATGCAGCTGTAAGCGACGCGTCTCATTACCTATTTATATATACATGTGTGTGTACCTATTTATATATTATATGTGCTCCTTTTCTTAAAAATGTTGTATTCAACGCTGAAATATACATTAAATTGCTTTTCTCAGCCGCACGACTTTTATATATCAAAAACAGAAGGTAAATTCTAACAAATCTATACTAAGCATAGAAATATTTAGATCGAATGAAATGAATATAAAATATTAGCATAGGACGTTGACCCTGACGTCCTTTGGGCACGTCCTTTAAGCCCTAAGATATAATAAATTCTAATAAGAATCTTTAGAGAATCAAGATTAAAATTGTGCATCCAATATTCACAAACAGCTGCCAGCTAGTGAAATATTTTCTTAAAGAAAATATTGAATAAAATTTTCCGATTGGCTGAATTCAATGGACAGTAAATGGTGCGTAAATATAAAAGATGGAACTAATATAGAGCTAATAGATCAATTCATTTTTGTTCGTGAATTTGTAGAAATTTAAATACATAATTCCATTTGTACAATCTTTTCTTAACGTAGTGGTCGAAACTGAACTGAAAGCGATGTTGTTGTCTCTCTAACATCTACAATAAAATTCTAGCCTTGACTTGGTATAGAACAAAAGGTTTTAAAACCACAATACCTACATTTTTATGTCCTTTTAGGTTTTCCCAACTTTTACCGCCACAAGGACATAGGCACAGCAAAAACTCTTTAGAATTCTTTACATTCGTACCAATCAATAACCCACACCTTTTATTATTTTTTCGTTTACTTCTATTCTTACCGAAGTGTCTACAAATAGATTATCTGAAAAATATTACTGTTTTTTCACCTGAATTCTTTTGTGTTACGCAAGCTTACTCTGGCGCAATAGACCGTGAAATCGAACGTCAATTTTAAATCGATCACAAATAGGATATTTTAGTCACTTTCAGAATTCCTTCCATAATTAGATTCTTACAATGTAACGATTAATAATGATGTAATGTGAGTAACTGACAATTTAATTATGTTTTTAATTGAGTTATTGGAACGCTGAAAATGTTGATGTGATCGGAAATTGTTTCAGTGAATCACTACCTGTCGATCAAGTCAATGACTTAAACTTAACCGTTGTCAATTTAATGACAATATAGTGGTATGACGAACAGGGTGTAAAGTTCGCTCATACCTTGATAGAAAAGGGAGGATCCTCCGACCGGATGGGTGTCGTGTCTGGTGGGCTACTGCCCGACGATTGATGGCGGGAAGTTGTATATATGCTAGTCGCGCGGTAAACTCTGCTTGCGCGATGCAGGATTTGCGTGACGTCACGCATACGCGCAGCTCGTTTTTAGTCATTATACTTGAACCAAAGTAATACAGGGTGGCAGGGATATCGATGCGCAACTTGACAACCATGGATTCGGTACATGATTCTGACCGCCGTGCGCCGAAATTCTTCTACGGTTATTAAAAAAAAAATGGTTCCATACATTTGTCTATGAAACAGCAGATTTTTTTATTTGATAACCGACCTGCATTTTGTACTCTGGGTGGTTTAGAATCATGTGCTGAATTCATAGTTAATTGTGTATGTGAGTTTAAATAGTTGTAAACGCACCCACGACACAGGAGATATTCCAAGTGTGGGGCAACATTAAAAAAAAAAATTGATTGATTGAAGGCTTGAAAAATATTTTGCTATCGTCTAATACCACCCAATGGTCGTTATTAAGCCGTAAAGAGCTTAGAGGGGCAATTCCCGGGTTTTTAATAACGTTTGCATTCTAATCTCGATCTTTTAAAGATACCTTTAATTTCCTACAATATTGACAACCACACGTTAACAGTCTCTATACAGAGTGGCGATTAGGTTATCACATTAAATAGTACAGCGGTTGTTATCAGTCTGTTAAAATAATAAAATAAACAATTTTACTTAAAATTCTAATAATTTATCAAACAAAATAAATATTAGTAAAAATAGGCACGAAATAAACCAGTCTTCATAATAAGGCAATAGACGCGCGGGCCGATGGCCGATCAACAATACAAGACAAGCTTTATAGTATAGTTACCAAATAATCGCAAATTAAGTTTGGGGATGACAACAGCTAAAGCGCGCTCACTTTCGGACGGCATAGAAAAGAAAGAGAAGCGCGATGAAACAAAGCTGGTAATTTATTGCAAATTATGAAGCAATTCTCTATTTACAAAAATCTATTGATTGTACAAAAAAATGTATGTAGGTTTAAAATACGTAATGTAGAATACGTGGTTTCAATTAATGTGATAACCTAATCGCCACACTATATACAAGGTGGAGACGACAATCCAACAATAGATTAAACTTCGTATATTTAATGATGATCCCAGTCTGCATACAAAAATGCAATGAAATAATACAATACTTTAGTCACTTTAAGTACTTAGCTAGACAAAGATTAACAAAGCCCATAGTCGGCCCATGACTAGAAGTCATGGGCCGACTATGGGCTTTGTTAAGTTTGTTTGGACAAAACACTTTAAATCCATATTAGCATTCATCTGATAAAGTCAAAGCATTTATTTCAAATAGGCACATAAAAGGCATTTTTGAACGTCAACATTTACATTAAAATAGAATTGATTCTAGTCGCCCGTTCCAAAAGGTAGTTTCGTATGGAGAAGAATGGGCAAGAAACTCCACCGTTACTCTTTTAAAATGTGTTTCAATATTTTGTATACATTAATTATATGTAGTGTGTGTGTGTTACTTATGCAGAATTAACTTATAAAGAAGAATTTTGTTATAAAATTACTCTACCACAATAGGTAAAAAGAATTTAAAAATTGTAGCAATGATAAATAAGTTAATTTTGTGACAGATACATGGTGCTCACATATTTACAAACATTGTAAAAGTATTAGATTTTCAAAATTATTTAAACAAGTAATATGTCAGTATGTGAGTTATAGTAATCACAGAATATAAATCAATGTCATAAAAATAATAAACTATACAATTAAAGTGGCAACAAGAATGATTTTGTCTAGATCCTAGATTGTCCTATGGAGCTGGACCTGCATGGTTCCAAGCATTCTTATCTTGGATATAATCCTCTAATTTGTAATATGCTTGTTTACAAAGTGAACTTTTAATATGAGTTTTAAATTTTCTTTCATTTAATTGCAATATATGACAAGGTATTTTGTTGTAACATTTAACACAGTACCCCATAAAAGATGTATGTACTTTAGCTAATCTGTAAAATGGTTGATCTATTTTATCTTTATTTCTAGTATTAAAATTATATCTATCACTTATTTTATTAAAAAGATTAAGATTTTTCTTACATACATAATATTTTCATAAATGAATTGGCAAGGTACCGTCCTAATATTAATCTTTATAAATAGTTCCCAGAGAGATTCGCGGTGACGTAGATTATAAATGGCTCTGACAGCTCTCTTTTGCAAAATAAAGATGGATTCAATGTCAGCAGCCCGACCCCACAGTAAAATGCCATACGACATAATGGTGTGGAAGTAGCTAAAACAGACCAAACGCGCGGTTTCTACATCTGTTAACTGTCTTATCTTTCTAACAGCATAAGCGGCCAAGCTTGGCCGCTCCGCAAGAGATGTTATATGAGGTCCCCATTGTAATTTCTTGTCTAGCGTGATTCCTAAGAAAATCGTGTGATTAATAAATTCCAGTTTTTCCCCATTCAATATGACGTCACATTCGCTACTTCTAACATTTGGTAATTTAAATTTAATGCATTTTGTTTTTTTTTACCAATTAGTACCAAATTATTTACCGTAAACCAATCTTGGACCCGAAAAATAGAGCTATTCACGTCGTCAAGATTTTGTGACCGTCGGTCTATCTTAAAGATTAATGATGTGTCATCTGCAAATAACACCATCTTCGGTTAATTTTGAAGTAATTGGGGTAAATCATTAATATAAACTAAAAAGAGGAATGGACCCCATATCGAACCCTGAGGAACGCCCATTGCCATTTCAGACCCTAATGAGTTTATGCCGTTTACTTGAACTGTAACTTTTCTATCTTTAAGGTATGATCTTAGTAAATCAAGAGCTGTATTTCTAATCCCATAGTGCTCTAGTTTCAGCAGAAGTGTCTAATGACACACAATTGCGTAAACGCAATCGAACGCCTTAGAGAGGTCGCAAAAGATTCCAATGGCATCTTGTGCTTCTTCACAGGCGTTAAAAATGTTCTTTATTAGGGTGACACCAGCGTCAGTGGTACAACGCCCTTTGGTCGTAGTCAATAGTTTCCAAATACTCCGGTGTTTTTATTTTATTTCGTAATGTTCGTCTTCACATTGTATATACTACGCCGGTTGAACCTATGTATTATGATAAGTCATAAAGGCGTCAGAAATAGGACTTAATTAAATTTCTCTCCCGCAGGTGGTGGCCCGTCGCTCCGACCTAAAGCTGATCGTGACCTCAGCCACCATGGACTCCACGAAGTTCTCCGCATTCTTCGGCAACGTGCCCACATTCACCATCCCTGGCCGTACCTTCCCTGTTGAGACTTTCTTCGCAAAGAACGTCTGTGAAGACTATGTTGATGGTGCTGTTAAACAGGTAAGCTCCTTTAATATAAAGGTTTGATTTACTAGGACTTCTTTTTTCGATACGGGCCAATTTTTTCATTGCCACTTTAGCCTTCTCTTGACCTTGATCTCACCTGATGGAAAGCGATGGATTAGATGTACGATGGCACGAGCCTGCCTAAAAGACGCCTGTTCACTCTTGTTTTAAAGGCTGACGGGTCACAGATGGAAAGGTACAAAAGGCGCTGGCAGAGAGTTCCACACGTTTGCTGTGCGCATAACAAATTTGAAGGAAAATCGCTGAGTACGACTAGTCGGGCTTAAATCAGTCTTTAACCGCTGCCATGTTGAACAATGCCCAAAATCCAGATCTAAGACCAAGCAGACCAAGGTTTAATTTAGAAATATCCAGTGTTTTATCAATATCGTCAGCATTGGCTTTGTCTACTTACATTTGGTTCAATACCAGAGTAGTTTCTAAAGGCTCCTTGTTATCGTCGCAAAACCTAGCATGAAGAGCACTGGTGGCCCAGTGGTAACGACCTGACTTACGAATTGTAGGTCGTAGGTTCGAACCCAGGCACGCACTTTAATTTACTTTGTGTAATTTTTTATCATCACCATTGCTCTGAAGGTGGTGAAGGAAAACATCGTGACGAAACTGACATGTCTTAGAACTAAAAAAATCGAAGACATGTGTCATCTACCAACCCGCACTGGCGGCTGAAAAGTTCTCCGAGGTCCTTGTTATCGTCGCAAAACTGACTATGACACTGAACAATTTGTAGCAGCCTGAGGCTTCATATCAGCATTCTCTGCGGCTTCACATTAGTTTACTTCAATATTTCCCTCACAGGCGTCACTTCCTATCAGTGAGTCAAGTGTTCGGACTGACACCTTTAACACGGTCCGTCTAACTTATGACCACTCATCGTTTATTAATACCCTCATTCCTCTATATACAAAGATCATATCGCGTGACTACGTGGCAAGTTGACTTGTTAAGTTGTCGTTAGCCATTCCCATTGCCATCCTCCATCGTCAGTCACGCCATTTTCCATATCAACCGCTTTGGTATTTACCAAATTATTTATCGTGCTTAAAAAGTTGAAATGTATAAACACACGCGAACCTTGAAATATGCAAGCTGTTCATAATTTATTGCAATATGTAAAAACGTTTTCTTAATATAATGCTTCTGAAAGTTCAGCTGATAGTCTCAGAATTCAATGTGACCTTGGGAGCAATGACATGCCAAAGTTCAAACTTAGAAAATGACCTCTGTAAATTAAGAAATGCTCTAAAACATTGTCACACAAAGTTTGAGTGCTACACTACGGCTACACAAATCTATTGGCGCCTGAATGAAATTGACAATGTTAAACATCGCGTAAACATGTGTGAAATTGTCACAGAGATTGTATTGACCAAACCAGATGGCGGCGTTAGATCCGATATTGACCACGCGCCCAAAAAACCTTGTAGCGTTGCACAGACAGGTATTTGGACCAAAAAGTTGGCCAAAAATATTTCATACGCTTAAAGGCTGCCTAACAATGTTTTATTTCAGTTTTAGCTTGGAAAAGGTAATAAAAAGGCATAGTTACGTAATATACAGGGTGTCCAGTAAATAGTACGACATACTGCAGGGGGTGGTAGCTTGGGTCAATACCTACCAAAACAACACAATATCAGCAAAATCTTACGGATTTACAGTTTTACAAAATTTTCCGAAATACCGAAAAATCTCTACCTTGAAACAGATTTTTAAGCATGTCGTAATGAAAAATTCTTTTTCTAGTATTTTTTTTCATTAATTTATGCGTGGATTTACTTTACTCATTGTTACCAATGAGTCTTTTTTCTATCAAAAACAAGAATGTTTTCAAGAAATACAATTTTTTGTTTAAATTTTCAAAGAAGTATTTTCTTATCGCTTAAGAGCGTTGGTTCGATTTAGCCCAAGTCAAAATGTACACGATCTATCGAACGGCGTACGCGCTGCGGCACACTACAATAGTACAAAGGTTTCTCTGTGTGCATGAGCGCTAAACAGCTAGCACGAATAATTTTGATACTTTTATTTATTTAGGATGTATTTTATGATTTTATTTTTTGGATCGAACTGTTGTAATAAATTAAAACAAGCTAACTTTAGAGTAAGTATTTAATTTTAAAATCGCACATCTCTAATTGTCATTGACCGACTTTTCTTGGGTCGATCATCTCAGGCAATAGACATTTATCGTAGAATTCCAATAACTTGGATTCCATTTTTGTTTTCCAGTATTTTTTGTGGTCTTCACAGCGAATTCCTGTCCTGTCCACACCGCAAACAACAAACATTTTTTAGACTGAAAAAAAAAAATTAAATGCATTTCTATCAATGACTAAACGTAATTAATCTACGTAATACGCACAGTCAACCGAACGTCAGTCGTTACACTTGAACTATAATCAAATCACACATCGGACACTTCATACAACGCTCGTAAAATATTATTTATAATATCTATTACTACTACTTAATCAAATACACATCAAGTACACGTGCAAATGTGTGCGTGAACTCTAATAGGGTAGATTGTCGTGCGTAGCGTTTTTAATTAACGTAATTAGCGTAACTAATAGTTATCTACTATGTTACTACACTATGAACATGGGGGGGAACAACACAACACCCATGATGAAAAAACCGAAAGTTTTCCTCGGCGCTTTCTTGGATTTTCGTAATCAACGGCCCCAAGAACCATGAAAACGACACCCATGATGAAAAAACCGTTTTTTTTTCTCGGCGCCATCTTGGATTTTCAATTTGATCACATTTTCGTTATCAGCGACCCCAAAAACCAAGAAAACGATACCCATGATGAAAACACCGAAAATATTCGTCGGCGCCATCTTGGATTTTCATTTTGACGTCATTTTCGTTATCAGCGACCCCGAAAACCATGAAAACGACACTCATAACGGAAAATCCAAAAAAAAAACCACCTTCAAGTACATAAAAATAACAGGCGTGATGTTATGGTTACTCTACTGAGTAAACCTCGGTGGCCATGTCACGCAAAAGTCCATGTGCGCATTTGTCTTTTCGCGCAAGTGTCCTTCGCGCCATCAACTGCACATAATAATCTGTGGTACAGGCGCTTTTGACTAGTCGAAAATAAGTACATTTCACGCGGTTGAAAGTCGCGGGTAGAAGACAATATAACATAACCAACCTTTTAGCTCTTGCCTTAGTCATACTTTCAAAATTTTTCCATTTTCTCTTTCTTATAGTTCTCTTTGATTTATTTCCCATTCCGTCTGAAACATAATTTTGTTGTCACTATCAAATAAATTCGCTTTGATTTATTTCCCATTCCGTCTGAAACATAATTTTGTTGTCACTATCAAATAAATTTGGTTATATGTAGTAAGGAAGTACTTACGATCACACAATATTGCTGGTCATCAAAAATAAAATAATTTACTTACCAAAGTACTAAGATTTGACGATCACACTTTACGCTTGCTATCCGTGTACGCACGACAAAGGTCAACAGGGGTCAGGGAGACCGCCCAGCGACGTGTCCGCTCTCTGGAAAGGCTCACTGCCGACTGATTTGAATCGGTTCGTACGCAGAGTTTTATAGTAGTTTTAAAATATTTATAGAAAAATAATAGAGTTATTTTTGTTGATTTTTTTTGGTGTTAATTATAAAGAAGACATTCTTCTATTATAAATAAGTATAAATTATATTAAATTAAGTAAGGTAGATGGTGAAAATAATCATTTTATCGACTGCAATTTCTAAAAAAATCATATTCTTTGGATTTTTATTTCTTAAGATATGAGTCTAAAATAAAAAATCCTTCTAATTACAAATTTTGTTAAGGATATTTCCAGTTAGATAAAAAATTTTGTTTGTTAGATCTATCAGTAATTTCAGATAGTACTAGCTTCGAAATTGACACTGAAAGTGAAATCAAGTAAACCTCTGTTCAGTTATCTTGATGGTATTCACAAATGTTGTATTAATCGAAAAACCTCTTAATTAGAAAAACAGACAACAATATTTCCTAAAGTTATTAGTATTTCTTATGTTTGTAAGATTAGTGGTTGTTGGACAATCTGGTTTGAAAAATCACGTTTTTAAGCCAAGCAGCGCACGGACCGAGTAAACGCTCTTAACTTTAACATACAGTGGTGAAAAAAAAAATGTATGTGGCAGTTTTGTACAACAAACTTAAAAGATAAGTAGCCTGTTTAATTGTGATTTTGGCAAGATACAATTCTAGTGCATTTTCATTAAAAAAATACGAAAAAAATGCTATTTTAGTTCATAAGAGCATTATATTTTAAATGCAAGTAATGTGACTGAATTCGAAACGTAGTAAGGTCGTACTACGGTTCGAATTACATAATAGTCAATCTACGGCCGACCGGCCGGCCGGTCTGTAAATGACATCTCGAAGGATAAGGTGATAATAAAAAAAACAGAGGAGTTAACTTTAATAAACATTTATTTAAATAAATCACAATAAATGCTCAAATTGCTTCCCTTGTGCCCTAATACACGCTCGGCATCTTCTTAAAAATGAGCTTTTGAGTCTTCTCAGGCTTATTTCGGATATTTTTCTTGCTGCAATGTTAACCCTTGCTCTCAATTCGCTGTCATTTTGGATCGGCTTTTCATAGACTTTGTCCTTCATGGCACCCCAATTAAATAAATCCAGGGGGTTTAGGTCCGGAGACCTAGGTGGCCATAATATCGGTCCCAGTCGCCCAACCCACTTGCCTGGATAAGCTTCGTCTAAGTAGGCTCTTACTACCGGGCCATAATGAGCAGGGCACCCATAATTTTGAAGCCACATCACCTCTCTTAGCTCACTCGGAACATTTTCAAGGAGCGTGGGTAGGGTTTTTCGTAAAAACTCCAAGTAATTATTGGCATTTAATGTAGGTCCCTTGGGGGTGGGGTAATTGTGGGTCCCTTCGAGCTTCCGAAGGGACCCACAATCTGGCCATTAAAAATCCCACACCATGAATTTATTTTGAATTGGTACATGGACCTGTCTTCTCTTGACACATACGGATTTTCTAATTGCCAACGATGTAGGTTATGCAAATTCAAGTAGCCGTCCTATCTGCAGGCTGACTCATCACTTCATAGCAGCTTATTAAAAAAGTTTGAGTCCTCCCGATGCATTTCAAGCATGCGGCGGCAGAATTGAACTCTCAGCACGTAGTCTCTAGTTAAAAGAGTTTGTAGAGTAAAATAGATGGTATCCATACCTCTTGAGCACTAAATGAACAGTGGACTTCGGTATCCCTGTGCGCCGTTGTATCGCCCTAACCGAAGTTGTCGTGGCTTGTTCTCGTTCCTGAAGCACTATGTCTTCGTCAACAACTTGAGGTCGTCCACCGCCACGTTGCCCAGGGAGTCTGCCTTCCATGCAGGAGTTATGCACTCTGGTAAACATTTCGTGGTGTGGATGTCTCCTATCGGGAAACCTTTCCCTGTAGAGGGTGGCAGCAGCTCTGGAACTTTGGTCAGCCGTAAATAAGATGCATCTCAGCATACTCTCGCTGCGTGTAACTCGGAAAAACGCGGCGGTTGACCATGTTATACAGCACAAAAGTCCTGGTGGTTGCCAAATCGTCGTAGTGATCACAATAAAAAATCCAAATCGTAAGGCAAACAAAGTCCGGGGTCCAAGGCAGAAAACAGTCGTCAGTATGAAACAATAATTTGTGAATACAAAGATGCGTTGCGCACGGCTTAATGTAGCGTACTGGCAAGCGTCACAAATAAGGTTGAGAGAGTGAGACACAAAATTACATTACAAGAAAGAGCGGGATAGCACAGCGCTTCTTTTGTTAGACAGTAACCGGTCGGGTCGGATCGGTCTGCGACCAGGTAAAAACCTTTATCCATTACGCGTGCATGTCGCATTTTATGTGTCACAGCTTGTTTTATAATAATTCGCGTAAAGGAGCAGCTATTACACATAAGTAATTTACGTAATTTTGTCAAAAACCACTACGAGATTATTTTCGTTGTGGTTTTTGACAAAATTACGTTTAATTACATTTTCAACAAAATTAGCTTCTCTGGAACTAAAGTAGCATTTTTTGTATTTTTTTTAATGAATATGCACTAGAATTGTATCTTTCCAACATCACCATTAAACAGGCTATATTTTAAGTTTGTTGACATACATTTTTTTTCACCACTGTAGGTTAAAGTTAAGGGATAAGAAAATACTTCTTTGAAAATTAAAAAAAAAAATGTATGTCTTGAAAACATTCTTGTTTTTGATCGAAAGAGACTTATCAATGAGTAAAGTAACTATCCACGAATAAATTGATGTAAAAAAAATACTAGAAAAGGAATTTTTCATTACGATCTGTTTCGAGGTAGAGATTTTTCGATATTTCGGAAAATTTTGTAAAACTGTAAATGCGTATGATTTTGCTGAACATACAGGGTGTGGCGTAAGTAGTGGTCCACCGTTCAGGATTCGATAAACCAGATAATTAACTATAACAATTAAAATTTTAACCATTTTTACCCAAGGGTTCCGAAAATATTTCCTTTTTGCCTTTTATTTACGAAATTTCTACCTTTTTCTACAAATTTGTCTGTAGTTTCAACAAAAACCGTTATTTTCCGTTATTCCGTTCCGTTTCCGTTATTTTTGATTTCTGTTAATTACTGCTGAATACTAGAGCTATCATGATAAATTATTTTTTTTTATGTAAATTCAGCTCTTTTAACAACACAATATACAGGGTGTGGCGTAAGTAGTTTACGCCACACCCTGTATATTGTGTTGTTTTGGTAGGTATTGACCCAAGCTATCACCCCCTGCAGTATGTCGTGCTATTTACTGGACACCCTGTATACAAGCATTTATTCGTCATTTTCGTCGTCATTTTCAAAACTTACATTAAAAACGTCACTTTCTAGTAACAAATTTAGAACATCTGCCGAAAGTAGGAGTTTTTTTTTATTCTTAATCTTCCTCGTGCTCGTCAGGACAGGGTCAGAAGTTCATATTGGGCCTGCGCCGGTGTTAGTCCCGCTTCAACAAACATAAACAATGCACGTGAATGTGTTAATTTGTTTGATTTCTCCTGTTCTTCTTCAGAGGTATACTTTTTATCATTGCTACCGCATATTTTTGTTAAATGTTTTAAATTTTTTGACTCAGCCCGTCTCCCGTAATTTCATTTGTGTTGCATACGTCAATTCATCTGTGTCAGATGATCGAAGTTTTTTAGTTTTTCGTCTTTTGCTTCTTTCACTCAAGTCTAAGAACGACTTTTGAGGTTTTTGAGTTCCTATAACAAAAAGACAATAGTTGTACTCAAACCAATACTTTACATTTAACCCATTACTATCTCTAAAATTAAAATGTAAGCAATAAACTTCATCTTTTTTATATACATGTACATATTATGAATGTTATTTTAAGTCTGTTAGCTTATATATTCTGAAATTATTTATAAGCAATAAACTACATATTTTACGAATGCTTCAAAGCATAGCAAAACAATAGACGTAATGGAATTTGGGTATCACCTAACTGCTTACGGTAGCGATAAGCCTCCTTTACACCACTCGGCATTGTTTTCTAGGAATCTGGCCTTTGTGTTGCGAGCAGCTGACCATTTTTGTTTAAAATGATGTTGGTTGATCGACAGTTTTTGCTTTACATCAGCAATGTTTTGGTAATTTTCTGCATATTGATTGAGCAGTTCCCACTCCATTAATTGCAACTTTTCATTAAAAGTTGAGGTATTTAAGCATTCCATTGTATTAAACAAATCATGTCGAGTCAAAACACTCATTCCAGTAGAGCCTCTAGCAAACACACACAAAATATAACTTTATTTAATTACTGAGTATCGAATGTGCCAACGGAAAAAAATCACCAAAAATAGAGGGGTACGTTAGGGTGACTGTTTTGCGCTTAATTACATCCTAAAAGGTCTCTATAACGAACCATAAAAATTTTGGCTTACAAATTATGAGAAATATATTAGAAATCTCCCTTTGATCTTCCAAAGTGCGTTTTTTTATAGCAGTTTCTTGGTGCTTACGTCTCAAGGATATAAATAACGAAAGGCTATATATTAGTTGTTAAAATTAAGTAACAAATAAAACACATACCTGGTTGTGCACAATACATAGTGAAAACCAACACAAAATCGTTCAGTCACAAGATGGGAAATATTTAAAAACAACGAAATCTGAGCGCATCGAACAATCTTCGTGTGATTGTTCGATGCGCTCAGATTTCGTTGTTGTTTCACTGTTGGCGAACTGTAACTTCGACAGCCCATCACAGCGCGCTGGCAGGCGCTAGAGCTTTGTATGTTTGCGATTGTTTGGAGTGGTTATACTAGTTTTTGGAAACAATAGCTTAGAGGGAGTAGAAGTAATATTTAAAAAAAATTATTTTGGCCAACTTCTAGGACCAAATAAATACCAGTCTGTGCGTTGTAGGCATACGGTCTGGCGTTACAAAAATAATAAGTACTTTATGTTTCTAAGCTCTTGAAACATTCAACATACTAATGATTGACATTCTGTCTAATCTAAAATGATATTATAGTTGAGCACTGTACCAAGCCCACTGGCGAATGAGAGGTCGTGAGTTTGAACCCCACCCGTGACTTTTTTCACCGACTTCAAAAAAGGAGGAGATTCTCAATTCAACTGTATGTTCTGTTTTTTTTTATGTTTTTACCTCAGAACTCTGTCATTTATAAACCGATTTGAAAAATTATTCTTTTGTTTGAAATGATATACTTCCCGATTGGTCCCATATAAATTTGCTCAAGTTCTGATGAGTGGTTTTTAAGTCGGTAATAATAAGTACGTATCTTTTCCACTTGTTGTGTATGTTGATGATGTTGTAATAACTTCCTGTCACCGTTATTTACGTTGTAAGTAGTGTTATACGACTTTGTTTGAGGTAAGTACCACAACTAAAAAGTGAAAAATAAAAACTACGCAATAAAAAAAACCACCGACTTTCAAAAAAACACTACAAAGTGAAAAATAACCTCATTTCGTAAGTCGGTGACAAAACAAAGATAAAACAATAACCAAGGACATCGACTTCCGAAATTAAGTTACCTATTCATCACTTCGTAGTGTTTTTTTTTGGAAGTCGGTGGTTTTCTTTTTAGCTTTTAATTTTCAAGCATCGACTCTTCGATCAATAATTATTGATCGAAGCATTTACTCGGGTTATTAGCTGAGTAGATTTAGGTAGATAGTAGGCTATTACTACAAAATTGACATCAAAACTGTTAACTTTTAAGTCCAGTTTAGCTTTAAAATCCGACACATATTCATAAATAGCTATTTCAGTGCAAAAAAAGTGAGTATTTGCTGACAGGGGTCATATTCGATAACCTTTTCAATAAGTTAAATTGGCTTGATTGATAAATTAGCTATCGAGGTTACTATGTCCAAGATTCGGGCTGTTGTCAAGTCATTGTATTGCACGCCTCATAACGCGAAGCGGTTGAGGTAGTGCTTTACTCCCGACTCGTCAAGATCAAGCAGTTTTGTGATCTTCAAGTGGCTCTATCACAACTATATTGCACAATAATATGAGTAGATGTACATCGAGAATACACTTAAATTGGACCCTCTTATACTTTCTAAAGAGCATTTTATGTTGCTACTTTAAAAAAAAAAACGTTTCGATTTTTTACGTGGATGTCCTGATACGCTGTGTACGCTGATTTTGTTTAGTACCTACCAACGATAACTGCCAAAAAAAGTTATATATCGAGACCGGGCTTTTTTTATTCGTTCCAGAATTCGGTGAGCTGGTGCCGTATTTCATATCAATAGCCTAGTTTACGTAGTTTTTTTTATTTTAATTTTTTTTAATTCACTTTATTAGGTACACGTAAGAACTTTTCTTGCATACTTACATGTTTTTTTTTATGTTACTAATCAACCATACGATTTATTGTTTTATTCAAATAAATGATCGTTAAGAGGCGTGCAGTTTGGATTTTCCAAACTTTTTTAATTTTACACGTGCAAATTACTTTTGAAATTCCTTGGCGCTTTTTGTGGTTATATTATTGCGTTACCTATAAAACTATGATAGTAGGGTAGATTAATAATAATAGTTATTTATGATACTAGTGCGGTAAGTTGGTTTTTACAAACGAGTATACGAATGTAAGCCCGAGACGAAGTCGAGGGCTTACCATAGTCACGAGTTTGTAAATACCCATTTCCGCGCGTGTGTCATACCACGTTTTTCAACACATTTGCGAGAAAACAGTACAATAGGTAATGAAACAAACTTTTGTTTATAAAAATATCAGTCAGAAAAACGTGACGTTTCTAATATGAAAATGGCGCCATTTCCAAATGGCGCTACGTGCGCGTGGTGAAAATTAGAATCGCAAAAAGTCGAATCGCAATAGTAGAGTCGAATAGCATCTTTCGTCTCTTTAATACTAAAGTGAGAGGAGGTTCAATCATTCCGCTTATTTATTCTCGTAATTTGAAACTTCTTGGTGGAATTCTTATATATTTTTTTATGGTAATTAAAAAAACCGTAAAGAATACGCACGGCGCTATACAACGAAGGGGGCGGTAAAACATGTACTTAGGTGAGAGTACCTATTTTACCGCCCGTTCCGTTGTATGGTGCGTAATTTTTAACTTTCGAACAATGTATACAGGCTTCGTAAATGCATTTTTTGAGCAAATGTGTTAAAAAATAATAAATGAGATTGCAGGCACATATCTATTTCATTCACCTGCTCTTTGCATTCTCTTCTTTGCTGCATTTCCATTGGTTGAACATTCTTTGGTAGCTTTGGATTTTCTTGACCTACGGCGTCTCCTCTACCTACTACTATCCAACTTCTTTCCAAAACATGCTTAATAGTCTTAATAAGCGTAGAAGCATTTCATCCAAGATATTGGAACTCCTATCCAAGTCCTGAAGACGGTAAGAGCGTGGAGGCATTTGGTAAAAACCTCGCCTGACCTCAGTTTTTGACGCCAGACGAGGTTTTTACCAAATGTTTTCGCTCTATCGAAAAACGTAAGGCTTTTATTGCACAACACTCTTCTATTTAAACCAGATCAGCCTCTGAAGCATCATCAGAAACCCCAATATTCTACAACTGACCGACCGCAACCAGTAACCACTACCAACAGCTCTACGTAAGCATGGCAATTACAAGTCGTTTAACCAATAACAATTATTATTCATAAGCTTAAGTACCTAACGCTAGCTTCCTCAAATGAAACTGCTGCTAACAAAAAAAATGTAATTAGATTCCATAATTGGTATACAGTTGCAAATACAGCTCGTAATTGTAAGGAAATATAAATGGTTGTTGCCAGTACCTACTTAATGTATTCCTTAATTCCATGTTTTACCGAGAATGGAAGAATTCTGGCACAGAATATTTATACTGTGATTCTGGTGTATTCTTTGTGACATTTCTATTCTACGTATCAATTAGAAATGGAGGAACTTAATCTCGTATTTAAATAATCATATCGTCATCACCATCATTGGCAGTCTTGTCTACCCACAGCATAATAAAAGCTTCACCCCTTTTGTGCGATGGTTCCCATGTATGTGCAAGTTTCATCCCTCTTACTCAAAGTCCTTCATACAATTTAATATTTGCCTGTAATAGTCTCACTGCAGCGCAGATGCCTTGTCTCCTAGAATGTAGAAAAGAGGATTGGTCACAGCGTCCACAGCGCCTATTCACCATATGTTCAGTTTGAGAACTAAATATGTTTTTCTTCAGTATACAAACTCCTTACCATGTTCCTGTGTATTTAGTTAACCTACGCACAATCAGTATTGAAACTTATACATGCATATATTACAATACACGGTGATTTTTAAATCACTGTTAACCTTTTAGGAGGTGAAATTACTCATTATTATAAACAACTTTCACTATGGGACCAACTACGAAGTAGCAATAAAAATACATCTGTTTCATACATTTTCATCGGGTAAATATTGCATTTTTGTATGAAACAGCTGATATTTTTTTTTGACATTTCAGAGCCGGTGTCATAGTGAAAGTTGCTCATGATCATGAGTACTTTCACGCCCTGAAAGGTTAATAGTGATTTAAAAATCACCGTGTATAATGCAATTTAAAAAGCCTTTCGACCTACATAAAATGCATAAAAAGAAAATAATAAAACTCGGTCATAGCTATAAAGATTAGACGTAAATAAAAGCGTTCCCGATGCAAATAGTTCACAAACTAGCTTATCACGAACGTTGCGAATTGTTAGAATGCCGCTCACTGCAGCAGCGCCCGCGCAGTGTAGTGCCACCATGCGTTTGGGCGAGCGAAAGACGGAAATTATAAAAAAATTGGGATGAGGGGGATCATGAGTACCTATATCTTGTCTTTGTAGTGGCTTATAATCAGAAACAAGAATTATTATTTTACGTAAAATCTGACTTTTAATTTTTTTATTTCTCGATGTTTTGTCTTCTTCCTTTGAATTTCTTAAGATCATTTCAATAGGAACGAAAGCTCCAAAAAAATATGGTGAGGCGTGTCTCCTGCGTCCGAATATGAAACATAACAAAGCCGCCGATCTATTAAATAAGGGGATGGTCAGGTAACTACTTAAATAACCGCTCGGGCAGTTGTGGGTCGACGATGACCCATTTCTATTTGTCTTTGTCAACATTGAAACGACCGCCAAACTGACTCAAAGGTGACCAGGTCATGAGTTCATGACCCCATTAACGTGTTGTGACGATTTTCGCACAATAAAACTTTTATTTGGACGGTTTTCAAAGAGGCATATACAAAAATTAAGAAATCGGCTGCCCTTACTGTATCGGTACCGTGAGTACATTTGGAACGAAAGATAAAGTTGGTATTTCTTGAGTCTCGCACAAGAAGATAATCACACAAACGTAGAAAAAAATAAGTAAATAAAATAATAAATAAAGGCCTGTACGAGGCCAAACGGCCCTCTCATCATGGTGCTGCGACATTTAAAAAAAATGTTGCAGCGCTAGTATTCTGATGGAGCCCGCTGTGATGCCACGGGCAGATACGGAAATAAAATAGAGATTTACGGGCACACATGTCAAATGCACTAACATACAGGGTGTCCGGTGGCAGAATTAGGATTTCAAAATTAAATAATAAAAAAACTACAAAATATTTTTTTTTTATTTCAATGACTATAACAAAGGGTTTTATTTCTTAAAAATTGTTTCGTCTAAATGTTGACCGTCACGTCGGACATACTCTTGGAATCTGGCTTCAGTATTCCCACTCGCTGGAGAAGGGACGTCGGGATATTAACCTCGCGAACGATATTTTCTTTTAATGCTGAGATTGTCGGTGGGGCGGTTTCATAAACTTTACTTTTGAGGTAACCCAATAGAAAAAAGTCCATGGGGGTAAGATCCGGCGACCTGGGTGGCCAAGGGATGTCAGCGAAACGGCTTATTAATTTGTTAGGGAACAAATCACGAAGGAGCGCCATGGTCTCTCTCTCATTAGCAGTATGAGGCGTGGCGCCATCTTGCTGAAACCATGTCTGTGAACTGTAGGCAGGATGTTCTCTTAATATTGGCAGAAAAAAATCGTTAAGCATGCGCCGATCAAGCCGTTAAGAAACGCCGGGCACAGTAATGGCTTGTCATTGACGATTTTCAAAAAAATAGGGTCCGTTTATTCCTCTGCTTGACAATGCACACCAAACCGTCACTTAAGGACTGTGAAGTGGCTGTTGATGTTTCAATCGTGGGTTCCGTCCTTTAGGTGACCAATAAAGGCAGTTCTGTTTATTTACACTTCCATTTAAATGAAAATGGGCTTCATCGCTCCAAAAGATTGTGTTCACTGTACGAAATCGCTGCAACATTGTCTAGCAGAAACTTTTGCGCAAATTGTAATCATTAGGCTTAAGCGCTTTCACAATTTGAATTTTAAAGGGGTGAAGTTTAAGTTCCTTTTTCAATATTTCGTGCACAATCGTTTTTGGGAGCCCTAGAGCAGCCGCTCTCTTACGCGCGGACGGTCGCGGGTTATCGTGTAAACTGTTTGCGACAAGTTCGATGTTGTCATCAGTTCTCGACGTTCGGCTGGGTCCCGGCCGCGAATTATTTGCTGCTGAACTTGTTGTTCTGAACCTCCGCACCCACAATCGAATCAAATCTTTGCTTGGCGCATCACGTAACCGTCGGATGTTGTACCGCGAACAAAATCTTCGACGAGCAACAGCACAGGAATCGTTTGCTTTAAAATACGCTTCGATTGCGAACGCACGTTGTTCACCCCTCCACTACGACATCGTGACTAAGGAATCCGCACGAATGACGAATCGAACGCGACCTCCCACCCGTCCCTCCGCTCAACGGTTCGAAAACAGCTCGAAATTTAAATGCTAATTCTGCCACCGGACACCCTGTATAAACCCGGAACTAGCCGTAGCCCATAGCAGTGTAGGGTAGACCATGCAAATATTTTTCCGTACGGGAAATGAACCCGCCACTAGCGCAAAAGCCATTCATTTAAAAAAAAGCATTTATTTCAGACAAAGTCCATTTTGTTAGAACACACACGACTTAGAAACTAGTGTTAGTACTTACATCTACTAGAGAAACAACACGAACTATTCATTACTACGACACAGTTGCAGGTCTGTATCCAATGACCCAGTTTGGGGCTGTCCCACGTGTCTGCTATAGTTTTCAGACTTCAATTATTCTATCGAGTCGTCTGACCGTATTGTCAGTGTTAATTTTACCAAGTTTTCTAACAATTCAATTAAAATTAATTCGTACAAATTCAACTAAGAACATGGTAACCCTATCAGTCGGTGTCAACGAACTGCGGGCCCCGACCGCGTTACAACTTCGATTCCCGCTCGGTGCAAGAATGCGCGGATATACTCGGTTTTGCAATTAATACGAATATCTCGCTTTTAGAGCCCCGTGAATGAGTTAAATTCATTGAAATAAGTTGTTACGTGTGACGTTTAAATTGAACATATTGAATTGAACCTTCCTTGGGTGTGGCCTGGGCCCTATTTATTGTAATCCTTATCTATAAAAATCAATGCCACTTTTCGTTGTAATTTTATAACTTACGAACGGATGGACCGATTTTGCTAATTCTTTTTTTAGAATATTCCTTGAAGTACGAGGATGGTTCATACGGAGAGAAACAATTTAAAAATAAATAAAAAAATGTTAGGCGGTACGAAGTTCGCGGGGTTAGCTAGAAAGATGAAACCAGCCATACGACATTTATAAATAAACTCAAGCAAATATTAATTAAAAAAGCATACTACACAATAAACGAATACATACATGACAAAAAAAAATTATAACTGACAATGTGACATATTAGTCAAACAGTTTCATAATTGTCACATTTTCACGATAGCTGCTCTTTCTTTAATAAAATAAAAAATGTATTACAACGTCAAAAAAAAAATAGGTCTAACTAATATTATAAGATGTATACCTTGCTTCAGGTACCTATCTAATAAAAATAAGAAATTACGTTTACACCAGCCTTCCTTGTTGCGAGCCGTAAGCAAAGCAGAGTGGCATCATGAAAAAAAATTTAAGAAAAATAAGTCTTACTAAAAACGAAAGGTGCACCTAGTAAGGCAATTTTTTCCCTATTCCCTTTCCTCAGATGCGCCCCTTTTTACTGTGGCAGCATATTTGCGCCAATAAATCAATTTAACGAGACTCGTGGCACGATCTGTCGGCGTTCTCAGGGACGTAGAATCGATATCAAAATGTTTAATTTATACACCGTAGGTATAAATTTAATCACCTTCCGCCTGACACACACCTTCCGCCTGACGCAGGTCCTCACCGGACATGGTTGTTTCGGGAGGTTCCTGTTCCGGATAAGGCGGGAGGAACGCCCGGGTGTCACCAATGTGTGGATCGCCCAGAGGACACGGTGGAGCATACGGTGGAGGTCTGTCCGGCCTCGTGCAGGCGATTGGCGGTGGCGATCTCTCGCGTCCGGCCCTGGTCCAGGCCATGGTACGGAGCGAGAGGGCTTGGGAAGCCGTCACCTCCATCTGCGAAGCAGTAATGTCCGCGAAGGAGGAGGCGGAACGCGTGAGGGAGAGGCAAAATTCGCGCCCTCACGCCCCTAGCCGCCGCAGGAGACGCCCTGGGCGTCGGGAATCGCAGGCCGATTCCCGGCCACCGTAGGCGCGGGCTTGCGAGCGGCGAGCAATGGGCAGCTCGCCATTCGATAAGGACCAGGCCCGGGTCGACGGCGCGTTGTGTTCCACGCGCGCCTCAAAGAGATGTCAGCATCAATGAAGGGGTTCGCTAAGGCCGATGCCAGCCAGGGTTGCGGGAAAGTCCGAGAGGGATACCGTGACCCCTGGCACAGGCAACTGAAGGAACACGGGTGGGTTTTAGTCAGTAAGAGTCTGACACGCCCTACCGCTCTGCCCCGAGCGGGAGAATTTATTTGATGATTTCCAATTTTCCAACATTATGCAGTGTTGAGATAAACGCCTTGATAGTTAATAGTACGACAAGCTGGCCCTCGTACGCGCCGGCAATTTTTTACGCGACGATTTTTATCGCGCACTGGATTATCAACCCTCGGTAATAAGCCGAGCATTGGGAATCGCGTCAAAGAACAACCCTCTGCGCTGTCACAGGCGCGTTGACAATACAGTGCGCGATAAAAATCGCCCTTGTTTATGAGCGCTTATTGGCTATTGAAATAATGGTCTATGGACCACCTATTGTAGCTCCACTACGCTACGCTAGGTCAGCTCACGGTGGGCGACGCAGGTGCTCTCGGGGCATTGTTGCTTCGGGAAGTACCTGTGTCGCATAAACAGGGAGCCGGACGCCCGGTGTCACCACTGCGTCGACTGCCGGGAGGACACGGCGCGGCATACGCTGGCAGAGTGTGCCGCTTGGGTGGAGCCACGCCGTGCCCTCTTCTCAGAAGTAGGTAGTGACTTGTCGCTGCCGGCCGTAGTCGAGTCGATGGTCGGCAGCGACGAGTCCTGGGACGCGATGGTTTCCTTCTGCGAAACAGTCGGTTCGCAGAAGGCGCACCGGGCGTCGGCGGAGGCCGGACAACGCCCTCTTCCAGCCTCACTAAATGGGTCCAGGGGCGACTAACTCGGGGACGTCCGTCGCTACCCACACATCAGGACCCGAGGTGGTGGCGCGTAGTGTTCAAACACCTCACTTCCCTCCCAGGATCGTACCTACTTTCCCGCGACTCGCGGTGTAGGTGTGAGATGGAACACCGGGGTGGTTTTTAGTCAGTAAGAGTCTGACAGACAGACCTAGACATGAGGATTTTCCACACCGGAAACAAACAAAAAAAAAAAAGGTCAGCTCACGGTGTTACCACTGACGTGCAGTCACAGTTTGGCTTGACATCGCCTTTATTTCGTAGCAATAAAAGTGGTTTTCTCACCACTCACCTACACCTACAGACTATGTACTTATTTTTTACCAGCACAGTTCTACAGGTAAACAAAAAAATACCACGAATAATGCCCGTTTTCACTAACACTAAATACCTACCTAAATATTATTGCTCGTTGGATCTTCAACTCTCGGCGGTAAGACTAATGTTGAAAACTCAATAGCGCGCTTTTGTTTAGGCATTAAATTTAGGTCTTATTAATGCTTAATGCTATCAATTTGACTACTATCGAAAATATACATAAATGAATAGTTATTCCAAAGATGTTACGAATATAAAAGACGATTAAGTAGTCAAAAAATAAATGAAATCAGTGGACAAATGAAGAAGTTACACGCTTAGGCATTTATTCTTCTATACTTGTCATGCAAAACGACCGTTGTACTGAGTGGTGCAACATTAATAAGGGGCGCTTCTGTCTGGTGACGTCAGATGTTAACAGTGCTGTCTCGGTCTGGCACAGACTTAAAACGCCATCGCCAATTTTTGGGATAATTTAACCTTATTTTTATTGTTCCATAATTGTTTTTAAAAATCCAGTCACATACCCTATTGTACTTGAAGGCTGTAGCTAATTGAATGGAATGACGACTATTGTATTCTAAAATAATACCGCCATATAGCCGAGACTAGCTTGACTGTAACGTGCCAGCCGTCTCATCGCGCATCGTCGGCGGGACGCGGACGCGGGGCACGGGTGGAGTACTGCACACCGCACACGGTACGAGGTCGCGACACAATATCCTAAGATCAACCGACATTATTTTTTTTTTTTTTTATTTTTTTTTATTTTAGTACATGGAGGACTTACAGCTAATAATAACAGACAAAAAAGGGGCACCATAGTCACCAGCAAGCCAATTACAAATCCTCACGTATAGAGTTATAATAATAATTTATGGTGTGAGCACAAAAACAAAAAACAAATCGCCTTAATAAACAATTTAGATTCTTGGTTTACAATAATAAGACTGAAACCATAGAGAAAATAATAAAAACTAAAACAAATAATATAACCTAGCGCTACTTGAAGAAGTTCAGGCTTAAGTACCTTCTGGCCGAATTCACACTAATAGTGAATGGATCAAAATTATATTACTTGCTTAAATCATTGAAATTTCTACTTGCGCGCACAATGTAACTGTTCTGCCTATAATCTTCAGAATGTGTGCATTCATTTATAATTAGTAGTTTTTTTTTTGTGTACAAGTTTGGAGGTAGAATACAGTTGTTGTTTGGGGTTAGTTTTGACAAGAAGAAATGAAAATATTTTTTTATTTAAATATATACTTTTATTAATTATAACTATAAGTAAGTGTATTAAGTTTTACGAGACAATTTGTCAACATTTTACACCAATGATTTGAGGTAGATGAATTTGACAATGTTCTCATACGTTAACCAGCATTTACAAACAATTATTTAGCTTTGCTTGACTAATTGCTATATAACCAAAATGGAACGTCAAGCAGCTAGAATTATGACTACCTTTATTTATATTGATTTAAATTAATCGACTGATTGGCTTATCATACCTCTATCCTGTATTTACCTTTTAAATCAGCCTATTTAGATAAATAAAGAGAATTACACGACACAAATTATTTTTTTCGTTTGTTTTTTATAGTTATTGTTGCAAAATCTTCTTTTTCATCAACAACGATGTCAGTCTTTCTTTTCTTGATCTTTGTTTTAGTTGGTGGTCTGATCGCTCTTTCTATGCCTTTATGCAGATATGCTGAAAATATTTTTTTCACGGCGGATTCGGACACGCCGGTAGCCTGTGCCACTTCCATATTTACGTTCATATCTTCGCCTGAAGAAAAATAAAACTATAAGTACACACCTAAGTTATACCTAATAGTATTTAACGAAGTCAAAATAGTACATTAAACGTTTTAAAAAAAAACTTCTCGGATGAAGGAAATTAACGTAAGTATTTGGATGAAATTTGGTTTAGTAAGTACCTGTTTCCTTTGCTCGAATTAATTTCAACTTCTGAAAATATTTGTGTACATTGAGAATCATTAGTTTCGCTTGTGAATCCAAGGGTTGACGACGCAGCGTCGGCTCAAGTGGATCTGCCGACAAATTATCTTCCTCCTGTGGAGTTTCTGGTAAAAGATCTTCGTCCACAATTTCAGTTTTTATAGGACACTCTTCTGTAGGTTTATCTTGAAAATTGTCAGTTCTTATTGGACGTTCTTCTACGGGATCATCTTGAAACGGTTCAGTTTTTATTTGACATTCTTCTATGGAACTATCTGGCATCTCAATTTTAAATGTATAACATTCTAGCGGTTCCATTATGATAAACAATACCGTGTGTAGCAGTCACGAAAACAATCAACACGCGCAAATTGAACACGCTCACCGCTGTCAACGCGCAGCGTCGGAGGTCGGAGTCGGACTGATTCACGACGAATCACGAACATTTGCGTGCGCCTCTCGCGCCACACCCCGCGCTCCTTCCCGGGGAAGCCATGCGCTAAAGATTTTTTGTCAGAAGAGCGGGCCAAACAGGTCCTTTCTGTTACTAACCGCTCCCCGCTTTATGCTCGTCGGATGGCGGGCCGCGTGACGTTACCGCTATATCCTCACTGCCTGCCTCCTGCATCACTGCAATCACATACAGGGATACAGGCGAGCTAATGCGATCGAAATAAAATTTTAGTGACGTATTAGCAGAATTATATCTTTGTGACTGTTCATAAAAATGTCACTCGGTTGTCATACTTGCAAACAAAAGTACGGGATGTATAAATACTCTCTGATTATAACATTGACACTGGCTTTTCGTGTCTGTCTTTATGACCGCGTTATTCATAAAAATTACCCAACGGATTTTGATGCGATTTTCACAATCGTTTAGTGAATTTATTATTTGTAGGTATAATACATAGTTTAAAGTGTGTACAAGTTACAGAAAAATCGATGTTTTATCAAGTCGTAAAAACCGGGCAAAGCAGGGGCAGGTTCGCTAGTAAGTATAATCATTAAATGACGCCTGGCAGAATTAGTCGACATCGGCTTAATTGCCAAAGAAGAAAAAAAAACAAAAGAAGGAAATAATTTTGACCTATTCAAAATAATGACCTTCACATTCAGTTGGCCGAGAATGCCGAGATGAATTATGGTACCTATATCATCGTCCGACTCGCTCTGACTTAAATAAAAAAGGGAGAGTTTGTGAATTCGACGCAATGCGATTTACACTGATTTCTCCGAGATTCTGGACCGATTTTCAAATAGGTACTTTATTTTTTGAAAATCGGATTTAGCGAAAATTACTAGTTACCTAGGTATACCTCATCATCATAATTATCAGCCTACAACTCCTGGACGTAGGCCACTCAATTCGATTTTCGCCAACCGTCATCTACTTAGCTGCTAGGTACCAGCCACCCTTAGAGGGTCGTCGCTCCACCTAGCCTACCTACCTACTCAAAACGCTGTCAACTGCACATCAGTGACCACCAATTTGATATTGACAGCACCTTTATGTCGTGGCAGTAAGGTGCGTTTTCATAGAGCAACTGCGCAACTGTTACCAGTACCACTAAGTTTATGTCAGCCATTCTTCTCAGAGTAGTCTGATAGGTAACGCTGACCCTTAGAGCATTACCTAAATGCTCTAAGCGCTGACCACATCTAGCTTTTAAAATATGATTGACGTGTAAAAGTGTTTGTGCAAACCTCCTTACAGAAATATAATTATTTATTATCACTGATGTGCCAATTTGGGTTGGCTGTACTTACCAATAGACAAATTCGCGACCCAAAAGCAAAAGTAATAAACTAAAAATGAAAGGCACTAGCCAAAAATAATCGACAGCACCTACACTTATCAGGTTACATGAATGAGTGTCCCCATACAAAATGGCTGCCATTTGAAACGATTTCAGCCTCAGCTAGGCGCGGCGCGCCGGTCGCAGTATCGATTGTCTGTCTAATTGAATTTGTACAGCTTACTAGTATTTCAGTTTCGTACGTTGAACCTAGGTGGTGTGACAATGCTGTAGCTTTTATAAGTAGTTACAGATAGTGAAATGAGAGTTTAGAGATGTTTATATTAAAATCGGCCAAGCGCGTATCGGACCACGCACAGAAGGGTTTCGTAGTTATGAATATTTACGCGTGCACAGTACTGATTTTATCGATGCCGAAAATAAATTCATAGTAAGTATTTCTCGAAAAAACTATGAAAAAAAAGTTATTTCTGCGGTTGTATCCAAATATATCCCCTCATTACCGCAACAACTATTGACCTAATTAGCAAAATCACTTAGAAACATCTTCATAATTTTCGTGACCCAAGAACACCCCACAGGCTTATGTGCATGGTTTTTTCCCTCGGTTAGGTACATAGTACATATATGGCGAAATGACGACTACAAAACTAAGAACCAGCACTGGGACAACACAGGAAAGGCTAGCAGTAACATTTATGTGTTAAACAATTAGGAACTGTGGTCGCCAAGGTGTTTGCTAACCGTGGTGATTAAATATTAAGCGAATAATAATTTGACCACGTTATGTAAAGGACAATGCTGAATGTGGAGCTTGTAGCCGAAGATCAGCCGCACGGGTCTATATATCTTGCCGCGGATGGTCCGTGGATGGGTGACCATCTTTACATAGATACGAAGACAACTCCGTGCCTCGGAAAGTACGTTAAGCCGTTGGTCCCGGCTGTCATTCGAGGATCTTTGACAGTCGTTACGGGTCGACAGAAGCCCGAAAGTCTGACAACCAGTCTTACCAAGAATAGTATTACCTAGTAACTGGGTTGTGGAGGTCAGATAGGCAGTCGCTCCATGTGAAATACTGGTATTCAGCTGCATCTGGTTAGACTGGCAGCTGACCCAACAAAGTCGGGTAATGGCTAGGCAGATAATGTTGATGATGATGTTTATAGGAGTATGCCTGAACGTTTACGAGCTGTTTTGAATAGATTATCAAGGCTTTGTCTATTTGCCCTTGAATCTTTGCAAGGACCACCTAGTCTACTTCTCCCTCGAACTATTAACAGCATTACAATCTCACAACATTACATCACGCCTTGTTCCCCTGACGCTGAACGGTTCGGCAGAGGTGTACACACACATTTCGCAAGAACATGTTTAGGTCCCATGTAATAGGGGGCGAACCTTTTGCCATAAACCGGGCACAAATCCAGCCTCTGGGCTGCTTTTGCGATATTTTTGATGGTAAAACTCAATAACACTTAGCCCGAACCCCGCTATGGGACGCCCTTATAATAGCGACGCTACGGAAATTTAGTTTGTAAATTTAAATTCTCTTGCAAGGCGAGAGGCCCTTCTGGCCCCGCCGACGCTAGGTTACGCAGAAGAGGTTCCTCGGAGCCACCTGCAATAGGCCCGTACTAAAAAAACTTAGCCCGACCCTGGGATCAATCTCAGGATCATGATCGGGAGTAGCCCTTGTGACCACCAAACCAACAAGGCAGAACTACAGACAAAACTCTCATAGTACTGGAAATGTGCCCCGCACTAGTTATCGAACAGGGGCAGCACTAGCACCGAGTCGCCATGGCCGGCGGCTCGGCCATGTTGATTTATAATACAGGATTGTTAGCAATGCAGTAGTGTGAATAAATAATAGAAATAATGATAGTGGAATTAATTAATTACCTTATTAGAAGATATATACAGGGTTATTGGTAAAACACCATAACCTCTTAAGGGGTCATTGTACTCATCATTATGAACAACTTTTACTATGGGACCAAAGAAATGCGAAAAAAAAATCTGCTGGTTCCTACATTTTGACGAGTTCTGCAAATAAGTAGTACACAGCTATATAGTACAGTATAACTGTAGGGAACAGCAGATTTTTTTTTCGCGATTTCTCATTTGGTCCCATAGTAAAAATTGTTCATAATGATGTCAGTGATGTTCACAAAAATTTAGTTTATTCCTGTCATACGATTTCCCATTCTGAAATTGACTAAAGTGACACACCTTAACTATATTTTAGTTTGCAAGCACTAAGATTTTCACTAAGAAGAAATTCCATATAAAACACGTCGAAGCTGCGCCCATGCGCGCCTCCGGCTCTAAAAAAATTCTCAGGGTAGGGCAAACAAGTACCATGTGAAGTCGCGATTGTCAAATTCGATTTTAGTTGTGTCATAATTATTTTTAAAAGGGATTATTTTTAGTGTAGTTTAGCTATGTAGTTTAGTTCGGTGTACAAGAAAATCGGCACCACTGTAAGATATATTATACACAGAAGCTGTTTTTTTTTTATTTATTTAAAAGAACATTCCCGTTCAGAGAGTACGAGAGGGTACAAGCATCCACTCGTTACCCGCCGCGCGTAACTAATTAACCGTTTAATGTAATTACTGACCTAGCCGTCAGTCAAGTCGGCGCCAAAATACGTGCTTATTGTTTTTTACTTAGCCTTCAACTAATTGGAATCGATTTGCGCAGTAATTGTTCCATAGTGTTCTAATGTGAATGACCTTTTATGTACTCTACCTAGATTATTTACTTTATTGCCTCCGAATAACCAACTCAGATATATATTTCTCACATCATTTTTCTTAGACTCATGAGCATAGCTCTTTCAAAACGGTGAAGGAAAACATCGTGAGGAAACCGGTATGTCCTAGAACCCAAAATTCGAAGATATGTGACATCTACCAATCTACACTGGGCCCGCGTGGTAGAATACAGCTCACTCCCTCTCGAAGACTTCTTATGTACACTCAGCAGCAGGTCAAGTTACCACAAACTGTAAAGTTTCTCATTCGATATTGAACTTAACCGTCAACATTTTAAGGTTTAAAATCATTTGGAGAAATTTGACAGTTTCATACAACCTAATGTGCTGGCGACTGTACGACAGACTGGTGACATTAGTGACCCTTCTAAGTAATTGATCTGAAAATATCTACCACCCACTAATTTCCTAAAAAGCTTTTCTCAATATGGCAAAGTTCATAGTAGGTAGCGATAGCGCCATTATATCGCCGAATTGCATAGCAATACTATAATGTTTGTCATTAGTCCGATTAGAAAGCTGTGACACTGCTTTTGACTATAATTGAAGGGATTATAGGACTACCTACTATACAAATTCAAATATTTTTATTTGTAGAACACAGGTAAACAAAAAAGTACAGATGTCAATATTAATCAAATTAACGCTATGTCTTGTCGTCAATGGCGCACAGATATGCGAATTATAATTTCTAATTAATTAGTAATAATAAATACAACAAAACATTACAAAATTAATAAATAAAACTAAATGAATAGGTACATAAAAAACATTTGTTATTACATTAAATAATCATAACAATTAAAAAAATTAAAATTTAATTTAATAAAACATTTAAATTATTATATTATCAAACTATATACCCTCCGCCTCTGCCTTACCCTTCGGTGGGTCTTACAGGCGTGATGTTAGGTTTCTTACTATACAGTCAGCAAATTAACTTATAATGAGCGCGATTGATAATGAACCGAGAGTTTGTCTACAGCATATTGCAAACTGTCAAAGTCGCCCAGTTTCTGGAACGCAAATTTATCGACACGGGAAATTTAAACGCAATTTAAGTCATATGATGCGATTGGCTGTTGACAATTAATTCTACCAATCACATCTATTCACGTCTATTCTCAAAGCACGAAATCCTCAGTTTTGGCCGAAGATACGGGAGTTTGCTACTCCTCACCTACGGACACAAGGTCACTTCGGGACCCGAACTAAAAATGAATGACAACGTCACATGTCAGTTATCCTTAGCCACGACGTGTTATTGCCCGTCCGAAAAATGTAATTAGTCGGGTGTAGGGCTAATTCCGAAGTATCGAATTACTTTCGGACGGGCACATTTCTTCGATGACGGACGTAGATAGCAGGCCCCAAGGTTACGCGCGCTTGACAAATTTGTTAGGTAGCTAATTTTTGTGTTGATTTTCGTTCCAGAGTCGTCAGTTTATCACTACTTCTTCTACTGAACCGAGTTATTTTATTTGTTTGTAACTACACACATCAAAAGTGTCTAGGGATCAACATATATTTTTGCAATAACTTTTCTCCTGATTGATATTAATTAAAATTTTCTTTAAGGATTCATAAAATAAAGTGTTTTCGTTTGTCACAGTAACGATAAACCAAGTCACCTTTGCATTAATAAAGAAATTTGCCATTTTCCTAATAAAGGGATTTTTGACATTTGAACCACTAACACAAAAGTTCGAAAAAAAGACTGAAATAACAGTTTTCTTTAAAATTTTATTGGGTAACTTAAACAATTAATAATCCGTGTTTCTACCGCGAACACTAACAACACAAGAACATCGGTTTGGCATACTCAAAATGAGTTCATCCAAATCACGCTGTGGAATGGCCGCCCATGTTCGTTGCAACAACAAAAAAAGGTCTTCTTGCGACTGGATACCCTCCATATTCGGCAGAGCTCTTCTCTGTAGCATATCCCATGCATGCTCAATCGGGTTCAAGTCTGGCGACTGAGCAGGCCAGGGCAGGACATTGATGTTAGCTGCGGCGAGAGTCTGTCTTACAACTCTTGCGGTGTGCGGTCGTGCATTATCATGCATTAACTGAAATAAGGGACCGATTTGCACTTGTAGAGGAACGATGACGTCTGATACAATCGTCTCAGCATAAATTTGAGCGTTGAGGTTGCCTCTGATCCAAATCAACTCAGTTCTTCCGCCGATCTAAATACCCGCCCATACCATGATGGTTCCACCACTATAAGGATGGACTTCCTGGCAGGATTTTAATCGCCGTTGGCGTCCAGGGGTTCTCCAGTGTCGTATACGTCTTGTATCCGGTCTCATACCAAAACGAGACTCATCAGAAAAGCACACGAAACGCCATTGTTCTTCTGCCCAATTTCTGTGTTCAAGAGCCCATTGATATCGAATCCTACGATTGTGCATTGCTATAGGTGGTACCCGTAGCGGTCTTCGGGAATGAAGGTTCACTTCATGCAAGCGGTTTCTGACTGTTTGGTCGCTAATTAAGTTCCCTGAAGAGTGATGAAGCCTCACGGCTAACATCATGGCGGTTATTGTTGGAGCTCTTCGAGTTAAGATTTGAATGTATCGGTCTTGTCTCCGTGTGGTGCAGCGATACCGTCCTCCATGGCGCTCAGCCACGGTACCAGTGCTTCGGTAACGTGTCCAAAGTCGACTGATAACACTCTGACTTGTATTCAGAGCTAAAGCCACAGTACGTTGCCGGGAACCAGCTTCTATCATTCCCACGGCTCTGAGCATTTCTTCCCTGCTTAAATGACGTCGCCGCTCCATAATAACGTTGGTTTTAATCAGTAGTAGGGAAACAGTAGCACTAATAATGTCTTCAATGCGTTGTATGTTTTTATAGGGAAAATATTGACAGCTGATTTTCATCTTTTACTCGAATTTGATTCACAGTTCCTGATTCAAATTATGAAATGCACCAAAAAGGATCCATATAAATTTATAAAATCATAAATTTATTACAAAGCCACATCTTAATCTCAAGAAATCCGCATAAAAATGCTTGATCCCTAGACACTTTTGATGTGTGTATAATCGGATTAATTGAATCGAAACAAAATTGTGTAACTCGCACCCTAATTGCGTAACATACTTTCAATCACAATCTGAATAATTTTGAAGGACATTGCTAATCCATTGCAATTTACCAGCTAGGTGCTAGAGTTACTCTGAGAGATTTTTTTAAAGAGATTGGTATTCTCACGGTGGCCTCACAGTTCATCTTCGCCAACAATTCTTATTAGGCAAAATATACACAAAAAACAGTGATATTCATAATATTAACACTAGAAACAAGGACAAACTACGTGCTCCCTTTCACCGGCTTCATAAGGTCCATAACTCATTTGTTGGGCTTGGTATAAACTTTTAAAACAAGCTTCCCTCTTCTTTGTTAGAATGGCCTTTTAATGCGTTTAAAGCTAAAGTAAAATCCAACCTTTGTTCAAAGGCATACTATTCAATCAGCGATTACTTAAACGATAAAAATAGTTGGTCGCTGTGATTAACTCAAGACAATGTTTATGTTCTTTCTCCAAAATTAGCTTACCTACTGACAAGTTATACGAGTTCATATAATTGTTTATTTTATTTGACTATATTAGTCAATTTAGTTTAATTTAATTTTTATTTATTATTGACATAATCTACTCATTTCAATGTTTTTTAATGAGTTGTATTGCAATATATGGTTAGCTAGCGACCTCGACAGTTGATCATATTATTCTTTTGAGCAACCGGCAGCAAGTTCGTCATGCTCCCTTAGATGTCAATGCTTGCGGTAGCGTCGGGAGTCGGGTTGCCTCCTTCCCTCAAATATGGCGAGGGGGGTAATGGCTGATCTTTGCGTTATGCTCGTGAACGGGTGCTGCTTGTGGTGACAGGTCATCTTGCTGACTATTAACTTTGTATTAACCTCTACTTTATGGTTTTCTATTCTCTCTTTTCACCATCTTCATCTGCCTAGCCTTTTCGGCTTCCAGTCTAACCAGATGCAGCTGAATACCAGTATTTTACATGGAGCGACTGCCTATCTGACCTGCACAACCCAGTTACTGGGTAATACGATACCCCTTGGTATGACTGGTTGTCAGACTGTCGGGCTTCTGACGACCCGTAACGACTGTCAAAGATCCACGAATGACAGCCGGAACCAACGGCTTAACGTGCTTCTCGAGGCACGGAGGGGTCTTGGTATGTAAAGATGGTCACCCATCCACGGACCAACCGCGGCAAGCGTTGCTTAACCTGATCGTTCAACCCGTGCGGCTGTTTTACTAAGCCATAAGCCCCACTTCTATTCTTTCTTTTATATTAGGTATTTATTGTACCTAATTGGTTTTAACAGTTTTAATGAAAGTGAATAATAAATCTATATAAACAATATCTGTTATTATGGTACAGCCGGCTGCCTCATCGCTTTAGTGGTCACCTGCTGAGCGGGGAGTCCTTGTGTCCGCGCAAAATGTCACCGGGTTTCTCCATTACGAATTTCGCCGGAATTTGAAATCAATTCACTAAAAAAATCTGCTGTTCCATACGTTTTGTTACACGTAGCTCGACAAAACGTATGGAACAGAAGATTTTTTTAGGGAATTGATTTCATTCAAATTTTGTATACCGTCTAAGTATACCATGTAGTAATACGTGGTATAATTTAGGCAATGTGATAAGGTACGCGCAATGATATGGGTACGCGCCACTTTGTATAAGCCCCATATAATTATATAATGGGGCTTATACAATTCTGGCGAAATGTAGGTTTATTATTTATGTATTTAATACTATATGTAAGCACACAAATGTACAGAGGCGGACTTAATGCCATAGGCATTTTCGACCAGTCAACCGTTCTCACTAGTCAACCAAAAATTGAGGAATAAATGGAGAAAAGTCGGGTTTACTATGCGGTATAGATACAGCTCAGGTTAAACAGGGACTTCAGATTTGATATTTTATGATCATCTTCCACACACATACATAAACTCAAGACTGCTTCCGATGGGGGTAGGCAGAAACTACAGAACGCCGTCTGCTACGATCCTTACAAATAAGTACTCCTTTGGCCTCATTTACGTTCATACATCAGGTTATGCGCACGCACGCCGCGCGCCGGTTGCAAGTAGGTACTACGCACCTGACCTTTCTGAAGAACAATAAGGTCACTATACTTATGTCCTCGTAAAGCGTCCCTTCCCGGCGTTTCCACTCACATCTGCCTTCTCCTGCCTGCATCTACTTTGTTGCTGTAACCTTTTGCTAGTCGCTTTTCATTAATCCTCTCAACATGACCAAACTCAAAGCATTTACTTCAAACAAAGAGATTAAAAAGAATAGAGCGGCCATCAGAACAAATGTCATAGAAAAACTGTGATCTCATGTCTCAGTAACGCCATCTAGCTTTGAATAGCAACCATAAAAGTTAAATGTATTAAATTCAGCTATCACTTTGATAGATGGCCAGTGTGTAATAGAGATGTTACCAATCATTTAGATATCGACTATCGATAAATAAAAGTTCTATTTTTTTCTTCAATGAATTCACAGCAAAAAGTTAGGAAAGCAATAAAATGCAGTGGTATAAATGGTCTAGGGACTAGTGAGGACTATTAGGCAGTGTGGGTAATTTTAATAAATAGAACACATAACATAACATCACGAATTGTTTCCCCCAAGGGTTATGCAGACGTTTACCCATAGCAGTACACTCACATGTTGCCAAACAAAACTTAATAGAAAAAATACGAAAAATCGAGAAACTTGCAACATACTTCACTTATAGTACAAGGTACCGATCCTTTTTTTAAAATGGATCGACCAGTCTTTACGTAGCTAATGTTCTCTTTCTGAAAATGCTTCCAGCACAACCTTGAAGAAGCAGTTGGAAGCCAGTTTTCTTCTTTACGATCTATCTGCACAAACCGTATCCACTTTTCGCGTTCTTCTCTATTTACATTCGGAAATCTAAAATGACAGAAACCTACTTAAACGAATAGATCTTGATCCTTTGTTGACATTTAAATTAAAAAACAGGATTATGTTCAATTATTTACTTACCTCATAAAATTATATCGATAACAAAATCGATAAACAACAATATTATGGACATCTCTTACAAGAAAAAGTTAAGCTACTCAACAATAGAGGGCGTATATTACAAAATTACCAAATATTCTAGAACTTTTTATGCAAATTATTGAATTCTAATTAATTACTGTGTAAATTAAAAAAAATCTTACGAAAATAAACCGCAGTTAGGTCCAGTCATTTTACCGTAACGTGATTTACAATAACGCAACGCGCAACTTGGCATATTTACTCAATAAATGTTTTTCTTTTGTTGAATAGAGTGGACACAAACACGATTTGACACGCAGGAGTGCCAAACTAGACTGAGCGATTTAAGTCCACGAGGACTTAACTATCAGATTACGATTTTGTTCGCTATGTCCTGTCTATTGCTAGTATAATTTAATGTCTTTGACTTCAAATAAACCAATAACAGGTACTTTTGAATTGTCAAGGGGTCGGCCCGTCAGAAATATGAAGCTAGTTGCCCATTCCAAAGCGTAGTAGGTACTCTATGGAGAAGAACGGGCAATAAACTCCATGGACACTCTTTTAAATCAAAATATTGTTACAAAAAAGTTGTTACATCATTCATGTTGAAATTATATATGTGAGGACGACGCGACGTAGAAAGACGTGAACGTTAAAAGCGTCCGTAATAAAAAAAGATAAAAAAAACTATTAAGAAATTTAAAATAAGCCGTGGCAGCTAAGAGATGACCAGTGCCCACTGACGGCGCCCAAACCATCTGAAGCATTCCTACTATTTTCAATTGCATTTTTATTACAATTTTCAATGCAGAGCAAAAGCTTCTTCTCATACAAAGAAATATAACAACCAAATAATATCGTATGTGTTTTATGACTGAAATTAAATTAAATATATTTCGAGCCATTTTGTATAGGTACTTCATAGTACATAATGCATTCAAACTCGTGCACTTATACACGTCAATAATGTATTTAAATAGTTTTTCGACATAATAAATGGGATTAACTTTAATGAGTGCTAAATAACTGAAAGCCTTTTTATCCGTAGCTACTATCGATAAACTTATCATAATATAACAGTAAACGTCACTCTTAATCAACATTTAAATAACATCGACAATTCCAATGGCAAAGTATGTGTGGAGTCATATTTACATTATTTATCATTTGTCAAGGACTATTTTACATTTCATTATATAACGATCATTCTATTTCAATTACGAGAATGTCTATAAAACCTGTATAACGCCGTGGATGTAGATAACAGTAAAAATAAATTCACTTCTAATATAATCTACTTTATATATCTATCTACACGCACGACCAAAACCGTTGGGTCTAGCTCTAGACTAGAAGCATGAAACTTTGCACAGAAGTTCTTTACATAACGAAAGCGAGAACTAATGAAGGATTTTCTGAATATTGATCCTCTTAAGGGGGTGGAAGTTTGTTCGGAAGCTCTTCACGTCGGCGCGGCGGCGCCGGCTGTCGCTGAAAACCAGCGCTGGGGCATAGGGTCGTAGCATTATGCTGAGCGATGACCGTTTTGCGGGGATGTGAGCCATATTTTCCCCCAACTCGTTCTTTTTTGTGTATGTTTTCGTTCTCTGCGTCATGTTTACCGCGAATAAACGTATTTTCTTTCTTTCTTTTTTCTTTTCTCTTCTTCATTTCTGGCAATGGAAAATCCCTTCGGGCGCACGGCTTATCATTCACAATTATTTACAATTATACAGGGTGGATTTTTGTGATGGGGCAGTAAGGGCAGGTACTTAACCGCTGTAGCTACAGGAAATCGGTGTTAGGAGACTAATCTTAGATTTCGGAGAAATTTAGGATTTGGCGCTTAGGGAATAGACCCCCAGAAACTGGGCGTAACAGATGTATTATTATCTCCGTAAAAAATACGTACTTTGCATAATCAGCCTGTAATGTTGCCGCTGCTGGGACACAGACCTCCGTGAGTGGGTAGTAATCCTCAGCTCTCTCAGTGCGGGTGGGTGGGTAATTGATGAGCGATTATACTTAAAACTGCATTATTTATAAGCGCATCCTGCATACGTATCATGACCAGTTCTATCTGTAGTCTGTACTCTACGAAGAGAAGACATTATTTTCTTGAATTTTGACATCGCACAGTTGAAATCTTTCTACAGTCTGTGAGTTTGTCTTCCGTTTCTTCCGTGGCCAAGCTACGCGTGCTGGCCAGTCAGCCCCGGTATCAGCTCCCTGACTAGTTAATATTATAATTATCAAAGATTTAAATCGTTAGATTAGCCCTACCGCATCGAAAGATGGTCGCGTTTCTGTTTCTTTTTGACACCACAGCCTCAGACATACGCAATGACGTACAACTTGACTTGACTGCCATGGAAGCGCTATTATGTGAGCGTGAGAACACTTTTCTCAGCGTTGACACTTTTCGCGTGACATAAGTGTGGTGAGAGCAAATGTAACGATAAAAAAAAAATCATAGGTTTCACGGCAAAAACCAGGTAATATTTTATTTTTCGACAGAAGCAGTTCCGATGTAATTCTCTTCCTGAACAGCCTAGTATTTGCTGTGCATTGTCCGCTAAACATGCATAACTCGCATTCATCTTCAATCTTCTAACTAATGTACAAGTTGACAGCAAGTTATTATGATGTATACTGATCTCTTGATCAGTACTATCGCATCTCTTAGCTATGCATAAGTAAATCTTCACGCGTGTATGACATAGTAATTTGTGTAGAAACGTTGTAAGAACTAGTAGCAAGTCATTGTGACATCTTTGCTCCGTCAGCTAATCTAATAATATCATAAAAGATGGCATTTGTAAGTATTGTGATATTGCAATTGCAACTTTATCGTTCTCTGATTATGAGGAGTAATTTTCTCTACGTTGAATGTCCTTAAGTCCATTTTCGATTGCATTCATTTTCCAATATGACTTTTCTTCGTTGGTAATTTCACCTATTGTGTAATATTGTATTGTATTGCCTTCAGTAGTAAGTAGCCTTTCACAGACTTTCACTAGATTTATATGCGCCTGATATTCATCTCTGAGCATCGTTCCACTGAATCGTAAATGTGGCTCGATTTATTCGTAGATCTTTGACAGTCGTTACGGGTCGTCACAAGCTCGAAAGTCTGACTGACAACCAGTCTTACTAAGGGGTACCCAGTTATTGGGTTCTGGAGGTCAGATAGGCAGTTGCTCCATGTAAAATACTGGTATTCAGCTGCATCCGGTGAGACTGGAGGCCGACCCCAACGAAGTTGTAAAAAGGATAGGCAGATTTACACAGTGCAATTTAATTGCTTGTGGCATACCTACCATAAGTTGAAGCAACAATGAAAGTTGCACCGTCTAAATAGTGTTTAGACGATGCAAGTCATGTTTGTTGCTTTAATTTCATTGAATGCCACTGGCGAGAAACTTCGTCTAAATGGGACTTAATTCTGAGAAAATAGCTGCAAAATGTCTTTTCCTGTCTGCTATTGCGCCGACACTGCGAAACATGTCGAATCGAAACACAGCAATGCTCCTCGTTGGCGAAATTGGTACCTATAATGTTAGTATTTCCCAGGACCAACCAACAATAAACCAAGAACTCGTAGAGCTCCTAGTACCTACTTATTACTAAAATTCAATATCCAACAATTCCAACACAAACCCGGACACAAGATTATCTCAGAATTAATAATATTTCTGCAGCTCTTTGATTGTAATAAGATTAAATATTTCTGCGTCTGCAAGTAACCCAGCGTTATCGCTGATATCTCTCTCAGCTTCGGATTATGGCAAGCGCCTTAGGATAATCTGATTATATGTATGTTTTGTCACGAGACTGCATGCCACAATGTCGTGTGTGGATTTTGTTGGCTTCCGGAAAGATAATAAAGGGATTATGTCATGTGAATTTCGCACTGCATTTTAACAGAACTTTAAATGATTAGACTGTCATTTAAATACCCTACCTTTTGGCCCACAGACGTGAGTTTTTCGATGTCACGAAGTTCATCTTGTTCACTACCTATGGATTTAACGATCAATCACATTAATGACACCTGTATTTCCCAAGCGGGTAAGCTGAGATGTAATGTGGCTGTGCACAGGTACTCTCTGTTACAGGTCCTAATGTAAATCCCATGTTACAGGGGCCCTAAATATGCTAATTATACCAATCATATTTAATAAACCACCGACTTCCAAAAAAACACTACAATATGAAAAATAACTTTAATTTTGGAAGTCGGTATCTTTGGAACTGTGCTCTATTTTAATTAAGCTATTGATTGTAAATTTTCCCCTTTTTATAAATAAACGATTATTATAATTTTGTCTTTCACAGAGACCCGTATAGTCGTTTTCAATGAAATAAGGGAACCAACCGACGATTATCCCTGTACGCATTATGCAAGTGCACCCAAGGACAACCCGCGGTTGGTGTCATTATTTGGGTTTTTTCCGTTGTTTGCTACCGACTTCCAAAATTAAAGTAATTTTCACTTAGTACCTAGTGTTATTTTTGGAAGTCGGTGGTTTTTTTTTGAAAAAGTTTTATATTTTTCACTTTTTTGTTGTGATACCCCAAGCAAAGTAGTATGTATATTACAATGTAAATAGCAGTGACAGGAAGTTATTACAACATCAAGACACAAAAAATGAAAAAGTCAAAAAAGTCAGTCAGTCAGTCAGTCTAAGTGGAAAAAATACATAATTATTGAAACCGACTAAAAAACCACTCATCAGGACTTGACCAAATTTATATGGGAGCAATCGGGAAGTATACTCTTTAAAACAAAAGAAGAATTTTTCATATCGGTTTATAAATGACGGAGATCTGAGGTAACAAACATGAACCTCCTCCTTTATCGAAGTCGGCTCAAAATAATGACTAAAACCGAATCAATAAATACTGGTTAAAAGCCACACTCAACTAGGTCACCGTACCATAACTAATTATTATATCTTATCTCTGAGCAAATACTTACTAATGATGTCGTGTAGGTACCTAAGATAATGTATCGTTAATACCTACAGTATTTGCCAGTTACGAGTATATTTGATTATGATAAGTGTTTAGGCTTAGAAATACGAGGCACATTTGTGGGCATCCGTTAGTTTTACTTACCGATAGCTTATGGGACCAAGACCATTTCAGACACCGATCTACATAGCCTTCACATGATCTGACCAAGATTTTGTCTGGACTTTAAAAGAGCCTGTGACCTCTGAGTTTGTTTCGGCCTTTCTTCTCAGAGTAGTCAGATAGGAAACGCCGACTCATCTAGTTTTTAAAATACGATTGACGAGTAAAAGTGTTTGTTTAAACCTTTTAACTCATCATCATCGGCCTATAATGTTCCCACTTCTGGGACACAGGCCTCCTCTCGGTGAGAGGGAGTGGGCCGTAATCCACCACGCGAACCCAGTGCGGGTTGGTAGATGTCACATGTCTTCGAATTTTTGGTTCTAGGACATGCCGGTTTCCTCACGATGTTTTCCTTCACCGTTTTGAGAGCAGTGGTGATGAAATAATTTACACAAAGTAAAGGGCCTGTCTGGGTTCCGATAGAAGCCTACTGCTAGACATAGGCCTATCCAGCTCTCCTAGGTCTGTTTAGGACCGAATATATTAGTCAGTCCTAAAAAGAGTTCATCAAAAGTTCAAAATATTTCATTTCACAAAAATCTACATGGCACTTCTGAAATGGCAGAAGCTAGGTGCACGGTTCCAATTGGTCGTTTACTATGGAGAAGAAAGAAAGCCGACAAGAAACACCACTTTCAAAAATAAATGGCTTTTACAGAGTTTTAAAATTACGGTGTTAATAGTGTTACATTTGCGCTTTTGTCCCTCTAGAGGTAATGGAACCCAAGCCCAGATGCAAGGTGGTGAGGTATTAGAAGGTAAGGAAACTACAAACTGTTGGAAACAAAGTATATTTATAAAAGTATAATATAACCCTAATTACATTAGGTGGGTGACGATAAATGTCACCCAATATGCCAGCCAGCTTAAGGTTCGGTAATAGAACTATGGTCGTGGGGGGTTGGAGATAAACCCAGTACTGTTCCTATTTTTTTTTTAATTAAAAACTTATACTAGAATCTTCCAGTTATGATGTGTAGTTGAATTAGTAAATGAATGGGCGCCAGGGACTATAAGTCCCAGATCCCGGAGCCGACGAAGATGTTGTATTCTCTTCCAGATAAGCCGGTAGGCAGGTGTCGAACCCGGGGTCTTATATTAGATTTTGAACACTGGCTTCCTACTAGGGAAACCTGTCTGGTAATAAACCGGTTCTGACCGGAACCGTTTATAATTATTAAAATGATATATATAAAAAAAAAAACCGTCCCGCCTGCGCTATCGCTAGACGGACTCTGCCAGCCGCACAGTCGCTTCCGCTCGAGGCTTCTGGTCGACTCGAGGAATGGGTCTCGCGTCCAGGCTCCAGACACTCCTCTAGATCCTGGCGGCGAGACGAATCTCGCGAGGTGCCTCTCCTGGAATCGACAATACGGAGACCTCATAATACAAGGGGAAACTAAATTACTTTTCTTGACGTTTTAGAGAAGGGACCGAGCTTGGAAATCTAGGAGGCTAAAACATTAGCCGGTTATCATGGCGTGGTGGAAAAATAAGAATGAGGATAACCCACGTGGCGTCTACCAACTCCGTAACAAAGGCTCATTGGGTTCCCTTGAACTATACTTTAATACCGAGGTCAACACTGAGGAATTTTCCATGGCCTATCTATGGTAAATAGTCAGCGGTTCCAATACTCACGGTTGATGAAGGAGGGAATCACTTGACTGCAAGACTCTCGACTGGCTAGATATCAATGCGGCTCTGCGCAATTTGGAATCCTGTAATAAATATCCATAGATCACGTCAGTATTGTTTTAACAACAAGGGAAGACCACTCACAGACTCTAATAGACCAAACTCCTCACCTTTTAAAACATGGAATAAGGTTTGTATTATCCTCAAGCGTGTTCACATCACCGGAAATTAGACGCCATCTCCCATCAATCATTCAGTCATAGATCACAACCGATATTGGACGGAACATTCATAAAATCTCCCTTGACTCGGGTAAAATTCATCTAAGATCACGGACGTTAAATATTGAACTTAAGACACAAACTTCTTGAAAATCACCGACAACTGTCCAACATGACGTTTAAACGCTGAAACAATCCGAACTTCCAAGACTCAGACCAAATAACAAATTATTAACGTAATTTCTAATACTAAAAATTATCCTGTTGGCTAATTTTCCCAGGTTTGCTAATTATCTCAGCAAAATAAAAAACACAGCTTACCACACTGGATCCCAGTCAATCCACAGATTAATTATGGATTTTGGGACAGAACTTTCTAGAGAAAAGTCTATATTGAAAAAATTATTTAATTTCCGTTATCCGGTTAATTAGTTTATTATGAACTTTTACCAAAAGCTGAAAATTATTAAGGATTGGACTTTACAATATTATTTCGATGGTTACCAATCAAATGTTACTCATATCGATTAAAACTACAACTGTGAATCGGCGACCACTAGGTGTCGCCTCTAACTGTCAAAACTGACGTTCAACCGAATGACATTTGGAAGGTAAACATTCAAAACGCTATTACTATTTTTGATCTAATTTAAGAAGTAAACCTATTTAATAAGGTTTTGAAAAGTGTTTTATCGTGAAAGTGTTACCAAAGAGTTCTGTGACGAAATAAAGTTGAAGGAATGAATCCTTCTATCAATTGCAAGTCAAAGACAGTTGCACAAATTACAATGAAATATTATACTTGGAAACAACACAATTTACTACGTATGTTTACAGGCAATTGCTCTTTTATTTATTAGGTAAGTAGCTGTGTAATACCAACCAGTGGTAGCTACAAAAAATACAACGTAACAGTACCTCCCCAACCACCAGAGATTTGACCGACTAGGGCAAATCTCGACGCTGGCCCTCCAGCGTCAAAGCAGACTCTAAAGGACGCTAACAAAAATCTACAATGTTCACGCCAGAAATCAGGAACTGAGAAAGAAAAGAAAAAATAATATGTAGAAGCCGGTGTACGATTTCTATATATATATATACAACAGCAATACTATATTCATGTTACACTTCAAGTATAGAGTAACAGACCGCTCTATTAGGCGACATTGTAGTAGGCTTTGGTTGTCGGGTCTACAATTCCGCCCGTGTTTTTGGCTTATTTTTCATTATCCATGTAACATGTGCGAAATGAAATGTAAAAATTATGTAAAAGTAAATAAAAGTGTATAAAACAGTACAAACACATAAACATGAACACATTAACAAAGGATTCCCGCGCGACGGTTTTTTCTTAATAAATAGATTACTTAGAAGGTTCTAGAAACAGTACTCTGGCTTATAAGGTACAGCAATAGACGTAACCTCTATCTCCAACCAATACACACGTTGGGCGCCACTGTTACATTTGCGCTTTTGTCCCTCTAGAGGTAATGGAACCCAAGCCCAGATGCAAGGTGGTGAGGTATTAGAAGGTAAGGAAACTACAAACTGTTGGAAACAAAGTATATTTATAAAAGTATAATATAACCCTAATTACATTAGGTGGGTGACGATAAATGTCACCCAATATGCCAGCCAGCTTAAGGTTCGGTAATAGAACTATGGTCGTGGGGGGTTGGAGATAAACCCAGTACTGTTCCTATTTTTTTTTTAATTAAAAACTTATACTAGAATCTTCCAGTTATGATGTGTAGTTGAATTAGTAAATGAATGGGCGCCAGGGACTATAAGTCCCAGATCCCGGAGCCGACGAAGATGTTGTATTCTCTTCCAGATAAGCCGGTAGGCAGGTGTCGAACCCGGGGTCTTATATTAGATTTTGAACACTGGCTTCCTACTAGGGAAACCTGTCTGGTAATAAACCGGTTCTGACCGGAACCGTTTATAATTATTAAAATGATATATATAAAAAAAAAAACCGTCCCGCCTGCGCTATCGCTAGACGGACTCTGCCAGCCGCACAGTCGCTTCCGCTCGAGGCTTCTGGTCGACTCGAGGAATGGGTCTCGCGTCCAGGCTCCAGACACTCCTCTAGATCCTGGCGGCGAGACGAATCTCGCGAGGTGCCTCTCCTGGAATCGACAATACGGAGACCTCATAATACAAGGGGAAACTAAATTACTTTTCTTGACGTTTTAGAGAAGGGACCGAGCTTGGAAATCTAGGAGGCTAAAACATTAGCCGGTTATCATGGCGTGGTGGAAAAATAAGAATGAGGATAACCCACGTGGCGTCTACCAACTCCGTAACAAAGGCTCATTGGGTTCCCTTGAACTATACTTTAATACCGAGGTCAACACTGAGGAATTTTCCATGGCCTATCTATGGTAAATAGTCAGCGGTTCCAATACTCACGGTTGATGAAGGAGGGAATCACTTGACTGCAAGACTCTCGACTGGCTAGATATCAATGCGGCTCTGCGCAATTTGGAATCCTGTAATAAATATCCATAGATCACGTCAGTATTGTTTTAACAACAAGGGAAGACCACTCACAGACTCTAATAGACCAAACTCCTCACCTTTTAAAACATGGAATAAGGTTTGTATTATCCTCAAGCGTGTTCACATCACCGGAAATTAGACGCCATCTCCCATCAATCATTCAGTCATAGATCACAACCGATATTGGACGGAACATTCATAAAATCTCCCTTGACTCGGGTAAAATTCATCTAAGATCACGGACGTTAAATATTGAACTTAAGACACAAACTTCTTGAAAATCACCGACAACTGTCCAACATGACGTTTAAACGCTGAAACAATCCGAACTTCCAAGACTCAGACGAAATAACAAATTATTAACGTAATTTCTAATACTAAAAATTATCCTGTTGGCTAATTTTCCCAGGTTTGCTAATTATCTCAGCAAAATAAAAAACACAGCTTACCACACTGGATCCCAGTCAATCCACAGATTAATTATGGATTTTGGGACAGAACTTTCTAGAGAAAAGTCTATATTGAAAAAATTATTTAATTTCCGTTATCCGGTTAATTAGTTTATTATGAACTTTTACCAAAAGCTGAAAATTATTAAGGATTGGACTTTACAATATTATTTCGATGGTTACCAATCAAATGTTACTCATATCGATTAAAACTACAACTGTGAATCGGCGACCACTAGGTGTCGCCTCTAACTGTCAAAACTGACGTTCAACCGAATGACATTTGGAAGGTAAACATTCAAAACGCTATTACTATTTTTGATCTAATTTAAGAAGTAAACCTATTTAATAAGGTTTTGAAAAGTGTTTTATCGTGAAAGTGTTACCAAAGAGTTCTGTGACGAAATAAAGTTGAAGGAATGAATCCTTCTATCAATTGCAAGTCAAAGACAGTTGCACAAATTACAATGAAATATTATACTTGGAAACAACACAATTTACTACGTATGTTTACAGGCAATTGCTCTTTTATTTATTAGGTAAGTAGCTGTGTAATACCAACCAGTGGTAGCTACAAAAAATACAACGTAACAATAGGTATGGAAGGACAGTGTAGGCCTGTCAACAAATACCAGGTACTTAATAAAATGGAAAATTGTCTACAAATCTACAGTTTACAAAGCCTGCAAACGTTCTCGCGTTCACAAAATATAAAATAATCTATATAAAAGATAAATAAAATAATAAAAATAAAAGCCTATTTAAAACCAAATGACAAGATTGCAATTACAACTGTAACAAATCTGAATTAATATCCTGTCCACAAAAGCCACTAATATAGAGTTGAAATTAGAATTGTAGGTTTATAATGTCAAATAAATGGTAAGTAAAAAAAAAAACATCGTAATTTGGGAGCTTTTAATGCCGTTGTTGAGGTACCAGAGAAGCCACATCTGCAGAAGGAATGATTGCCAAACTTCCTTGTCTTCAACTTAGTATTTAATCTTGTATGCTTTTTTGATAAGCGTTTTACGTTTTATGTTTGTTTTTGAAATTTCCCTCGTTAAGTTCTGTAACCGACTTTGGCAACTTGTTATAAAAGCGGATACTGTTTAGAAGAAATAACTTGCTAAATTTGCATTTGAATTTGTTATCTTTGTATCATTGGCAGTATCGTCGTCGTCTTCCCCTGCCAAGTATATTAGGCCTTCTCCTTTTTGTGGCATGCATCGCTAGTGTGTGCGAGACTCATCAAGGTCTTAAAAAAAAAGAGTTAGGTACGTAGTATACAGATGAACGAAGCAAATTTTATTTTTTTTGTTATTGGCTATAAAAACGACATTACACTAAAGCCACAAACATTGCACATTTTTTTTTTGAGGTTGGGAAATCATCAAATAACTTCTCCCGCTCTGGGCAGAGCTGAGGGCGTGTCAGACTCTTACTGACTAAGGGCCTGTGCACACCACGTTTTTTAAACGCGCCGTTGACGCGCGTTTTAGAAACGTGCGTCGGCGGCGCGCTTTTATCCTAAAGAGGTCTACAGGCTGCGTCTGACTCGCGTGCGTATCGCGTCTGTATCGCTACAAACGCGCGTCAACGGCGCGTTTAAAAAAGGTAGTGTGCGCAGGCCCTAAAACCCACCCGTGTTCTTTCAGTTGCCTGTGCCAGGGGCCACGGTATCCCTCTCGGACTTTCCCGCAAAAACATTGCACATTGACATTGCACTAATGAGGGAGCGAGAAAGATGTGACTATAATATGCTTCGTGGCACTCTTACTGCTACTTTTACTCTTTCAAATCATCATAAGCAAAAATTACTCTGTTTGAATTATGTTAAGCTTTTCGCAAATGAACACGATTTATTGTAATAGACATTTACTACCATTTCTAATTACTACTAGCAGCTGCTGCTCACGGTTTCCCCCGTGTGGATGTTGGACATAATCTCACGGAAATGTGTTACCGGGACAAAAAGTAGCTTATGTTACTCCCTATAACTTCAGCTGTCGGCCAGAGAAAGTTCCGTCAACATCGGTTCAGCCGTTTCGGAGATTAGCCAGAACAAAAAGAAAGTCAGATAGACAAAAATTTCAAAAATAGAGCTGTAATTTCAACATTAGGGAAAGACTGTTCGATCTCTACGGCCTTAAGCCTTACATTAACACTGAAACTTTCAACAAGTATGTTGCTACATATTAAAAAAAAATTTAGGAATACCTGCAAGAGAGCTAAAGCCCAGTACATTAGCAACAAGATTAAATCAGCAGAAAATAAAATAAAAACAGTTTGGAAAGTTATAAATAACGAAACTAGTAGGAAAAAAATACGAAGCACAGATTATACATTGGAGACTTCACGTGGTGCCATAAGCTCTAACTTAGAAGTCGCTCAAGAATTTGTAAATTTCTTTACTAATATACCAGCTAAAACGACGGAAGCTTTAAATCCCTCACCTGATGTCTCCATTGATTTATTAAGAGCGAACGTTTTAGGCTGCCCGGTTGAATTTCAATTTAAACATATAAACCCTATGATAGTTATAAAAGCTTTTCGGCAAATAAAAATCAAATTGACCGAAGATCTATGGGGAATGTCTATCAAAGTTTGTACATCAATAATCGAGACTATAGCACCATACTTAGCTTTAATATTTAATTTGTGTGTAGATCAAGGAGTCTTCCCGGATTTAATGAAATACAGTAAGATTATACCACTTTTTAAATCTGGGGACAGCAAAGACACCAACAATTATAGACCAGTATCTGTGTTGCCAGTATTCAGTAAGGTGTTCGAAAAGGTAATGCTCAATCAAATGCTTAATCATTTTAACACCAACAAAATCTTACACGGTCAGCATTCAGCAATATGGTTTCACCAAAGAACGTCGTACGACTGACGCCGGTGTCACTTTATTAAAACACATATTTACAGCGTGGGAGGAGGCCCAAGATGCCATAGGGATCTTTTGTGACCTCTCCAAGGCATTTGACTGCGTTTATCACGAAACCTTGCTCTTAAAACTTGAGCATTACGGACTAGGTAAACTCGCGCTTAGTTTAGTACAATCTTATTTAAATGATAGACAACAAAAAGTGCAAATAAATGGTGTCAATTCACCTCATTTAAAAGTACAAATGGGTGTTCCACAAGGATCGATATTAGGTCCCTTCCTCTTTTTTAGTATATATTAATGATCTACCCCATTTATTTAAAAACCAACCACAAATGGTGTTATTTGCTGACGATACTTCTTTAATCTTTAAGATAAATAGACGTGCATCAAATCTTGACGACGTAAATAATGCCCTACTGCAGGTACATAATTGGTTCACTGCTAATAATTTAGTATTAAATGGGAAAAAAACGAAATGCATAAGATTTGCTTTACCGAATGTTAAAAGTAGTGATTGTGACATAGTATTGAATAACGAGAAACTAGAATTTGTCGATGAAACTGTTTTCCTGGGGATAACGCTCGACTCAAGGCTGCAATGGGGTCCTCATTTGACATCTCTTGCAGGACGGCTAAGTTCAGCAGCTTATGCTGTAAGGAAAATCCGTCAATTTACTAATGTAGATACCGCGAGGCTAGTTATTTCAGCTATTTTCATAGTATCATGTCTTACGGTATTTTATTATGGGGACGGGCTGCCGATATTGAGTCTATTTTTATTCTGCAGAAAAGAGCTATCAGAGCAATATACAGCCTCCGCAGGCGCGATTCTCTAAGGGAACTGTTTAAAGACATTAACATCATGACGGTACCTTGTCAATATATTTATGAAAACATCATGTACGTAAGGAAAAATTTAAATATTTTCAGTAAAAGAGGTGAAAGACACAAAGTAACTATAGGACTAGAAATAGGGACCAATTAGTTCAACCAGGTTTCAGACTGGCTAAAGTAGACTTATCCTTCATGGGGTACTGTTTAAAATGTTACAATAAAATACCTCCCCACATACTCCAACTGAATGAAACGAAATTTAAATCTTGTATAAAACGCACACTATACAGCCAAGTATTATTATAAGTTGGGGGATTATATCGCTGACAAAAATGCTTGGCTCAGGGCTGGTCCTGCTCCACAAGGGCACGTAAACTAATTAATTAGCATTCGAAAATAATGTTGGAGCTGATGAAGATTGTACAACCTATCTTTGCATTGTATAAATTCAATCTCTTAGTATTGTATAATTGCATAGCACATGTGTGACCACTATAAAGCTTACTGGGTTCGTCTTTCATTGACTTGAATGTGCCCTGGCGGCTGAGAGTATGTCATGCTCACTCAAATGTGTCGCTGGTGGTGGCGTGTGTATTGGATTATTGAGTTCCCTTCAAAATGGTTGAGCTGAATGGTGCTGATCCATACGTCATGTTCGTGAACGGGCGCCGTCAGTAGGCACTGGTCATTTCTTAGCTGCCACGGCTTATTTTAATTCCATAATTGTTTTTATTACGGACGCTTTTAACGTGCACGTGTTTCTACATCGTTCTCACATGTATAATTACAACATGAATGATGTAGATGTAACCACTTTTTTGTAACAATATTTTGATTTAAAAGAGTGTCCATGGAGTTTCTTGCCCGTTCTTCTCCATAGGTACCTACTACGCTTTGGAATGGGCAACTAGCTTTATCTTTCTGACTGACCGACCCCTTGACAATTCAAAAGTGCCTGTAATTGGTTTATTTGAAATAAATGCTTTGAGTTTGAGTTTGATTACAAACAGACACTTCAATTTTATTTATTTGTATCAAAATCAAAAGTCATTTATTCAAACTAGGTTGAGAATCAGCACTTTTTGAACGTCAACATCACATAAGACAGTCCCCCGGCACGTCCGCCCTTCAGTATAGATGCCATTCCATAAATAAAAGGGTCAAGTGTGTATCTTTACCTACACCAAGCTCAATGACCGGTCTCCAAATAGATGTTTTCTAGTCGAATATTTAGCTACCAAATGTGTCTATTATTAACGTTTTATTTTGATTGTTTCAGGCGCTCCAGATTCATTTGCAGCCGGAAGAGGGAGATATTCTCATTTTCATGCCGGGTCAGGAAGATATTGAAGTTACTTGTGAGGTAAAGTTAAAATTAATAGACTTTAGTCTTCGCGTGAAGCGATAGAATGACATTATAGATAAGTATTAGAAGGGCAGAACTGGACACAAGCTGCTTATAACAAATAGGTGAGGGTATGGGGGAAAAGAGTGAAACACCAATCTGCTGGTTTTAAACCAGAAAAGAACTTTTAGCCAAAGAAAAGAATATAAAAACATAATAAAAATAAAAAATAAAAACACGTGCTTGTACTTTGTGAACTATGTATATACCTACTCATATACCTACTGTGAAAAAAGTACATACATACATATAGAGTATAGAACTATAAAGAGACAGATGCCATTAAACAGTATACTACTCGTATTAGTATACATTTTATACATATGTATATGAGGCATGCCGCGCCGTGCGCTACATATATGGATATAATTATATGTAGAGAGATATACTCTTTGTATATATATATGTTTACTAATACTAATGAAGCGTTTGGTGACGATGACGCGAGTTCCATGATTTTTGTTCACCCAATAAGTGCTCAACGCGCCTAAAGGTCTCACTTCAAAAATGTGAGTCTATGTAGGTACCGTCAAACGGGGTGAATAGGGATGCAGGGGTCAATAGAGACGAAACTTTAAAAGGTATTTTAAAGTTTCGTCTAATAGTTTCTTGCCAAAAAGGACTCTTAATATGTTTACTGTAATTTAGTTTACGATTAAGTGCCCTTGTTGGCATCAAACTATATTATTTCAAGGTTAAAATCCATTTTAAAGCTTCGTCTCTATTCACCCCTGCATTTCTATTCACCCCATTTGACTGTATGTAGTTTATGTACGTAATTAATTATACTTACCCATTTCTTTCGTTTCCAGGTCCTAACAGAACGTTTAACAGACTTGGACAGTGCTCCCCCCCTCACCGTGCTCCCGATATACTCACAACTGCCCGCTGACCTGCAGGCCAAGATCTTCCAGAGAGCGCCGCCTGGGCAGAGGAAGTGCATCGTCGCTACTAATATTGCTGGTAGGTGACAAAACTGACAATTTTACATCACCAAAAAATGCTTGTTTACATCGCTGTGTCGCTTTGGTAGTATCCTCACTAGGGCCATTCGACAGTGGGACTTGCACTTAGGGTATATACAGTATACAACGTGGCGCTACAATGGTGACTTTAATTTAATACACGGGTAGGGCTAGTGCCCATTAACCATATAAATATTGATAGGTTAAAATAATACGTAAACTGAAAAAAAAAATTTTTCAAACAAACTAAATAATAAAAAAGTCATTAAAATTGGGATCACCCTTGCAAAAATTCATTCATGAAATTACTTACCTAGCTCGCTTACGTTAACTCGGAGCGGCAATGTGTCGGTTCGCGGGCTGGCAACCGCGCATCGCGTCTTGTACCTACTCGTGATCGGTCCGATTCTTTGACGGCATATTATCAAAGAAACCGAGCGGCGCAAGTGGTACAAACACTTATCACATCACCCTCTCTTGTTACTATTAGTAATAACTGTCATCACTAATCACTGCCATCACGATCATAAGTTTACACAAGCACTAATAGCACAAATAAATGCGTCCGTATCGCAAGAGGTGTAAACGTACCTACTAGATAAGAAAACGAAAACCAATCAAAGTGTCTTTATCGCAGTACCATGATCTAATTACTATCCTAATTACACAAAAAGAAATAAATAAAACAATAGCTAAGAGTCTTTTTCGCGACGTAATTATGCGCACTAGTGTAAATAAGTGCGTCAAGGACACGGGTTCGACTAGCACTAGAAAAGCAAAAAAAGAATTCGTGTTCGGTGCGGCGGGTGGGTGGAAGGGAGAGCGCGCGTCGCCTGCGCTGCTCGCCAACAAAGGAAATTTCCTTAAATTCGCCTACTCTATGCATTTGTTTCATCCTAATAGTATTGCTTATTCGTTTTAATTTCATTGATGCGAAGTTATGATCCGTGACCGAGGGAAATGACCGCTGCGCGACAGTTCTTTAAGTACAGGTTGCTCTAAGATGCTATTTCCTAAATTCTTTAATAAATCTGTAAATAATAACGTTTAATGGAAATAAAAAATTGTCATGAAACGAAAATGTGAAAACGTATATGTGTGTTAAATTAAGGTCACCATTGCAGCGCCACGCTGTATACTTAATCAATCAATGACGTCACTATTTGGACCAACCTGTATAAGAAAAGAACAAACATGATTCCAGGCAAAACAGGCTTTAGGTATGGTGTTGTTCTTGTAGCGGTATCTACATCGCCACATGCGAATGAATGACGTCACGCAAAATCCTGCATCGCTCTCTATATTCTGATAGGAGGGTCGATCGTAGGTCAGGGATGCCTTTGGCTAAAACCAGGCGATTGGCTTATAAAAACCTAGGAGGCTAATTACACAATAGATGGTCGATGATCACAACACAGACGTCATAGTTGTCTGTGACATGCCATCTTTTCTGCCATTTAGATCATTGTCTCGCAAACTGCTTATGTCATGTCGCTAAGCACTATTATTATAGATGGCTAATCTACTTATAAAGCAATCAACAAGCCAATTTCAATCCAAACCCAATTGACACAACAGTGCCCAGCTCACAACTACATTGACACAATTCAGACGTGATGACCACAAACTACCCACTTATAACTAATCACGTTGCATTGAACCCAGAACCTGTTACCACAAATGAATGTGCTCGGTCCAATGACTAAAGATCGGTCAGAAATTGATACGTCAACGTCATTGCGACAATGTCGTAATAATACTTTAGGTACGTAACTTTACGGGTGATTAACTTGATTGAGTTAAGATACGGATTGAAGTAGGTACGCGTTGAAAAGAGAAAATAGAAAAATTTAAATTTGTTAAAATATTTTAGGTATATTTTCAATTTTTTGTGAAAATTAAACATGGGTAGTGTGAAATGTGGTACATCGCGTCACGATTATAACTTGTTCGTGGTGCCGGGTGCAATGCCAAGATCAACATCTTCTCTATTAGTTGCATTATACTCGCCATGAATATTTTAGACTGCGTGTGACTTTTAGCGAGTGGCGAAGGGTGGGTGTACTTATGCCTTTTACAGAATACAGACACGATTTTGAGCTTGTACTGCTAACTATCCAACTGATTTAGAACATCAATGGATTCTTTAAAAGCTCAAGCATTTCCCAGCAATAAAACAAAAAGGTATTTATTAAATATACATGTTATTTATTATTTTTACAGAAACATCACTGACGGTAGACGGTATAATGTACGTGATAGACAGCGGATACTGCAAGCTGAAGGTGTACAACCCTCGCATTGGTATGGACGCTCTGCAAGTAAGTCAATAAAATTTTCAGTATAGCATCCATGTATTTGTTATATGATTATGTTACCTTTTAACGCCACTTTCGTTTCAATTGCTACAATAAACGGTAGTAACCACAGAACATATATACCCTGACGGGGGTAGTAACACACATCTGCGTCACTCTGGTCGACCAATCATGATTGAAACTGTCAAATTTACTTGATTAATAATTAAGTAGACCATGGTCTAAACAACGTTTTTTCTAGCAAAACTGTGATTCAAATGTCACCGTGTATAATATAATATTAATTATATAATAGTCGGCCCAAATATATCAAAATGCCCTCGTTATAAACTCGATGACAAATTATTGATACCTTTGTTTATCTATAAATTGATTAGAAATAAAATTGATTGCCTAAACCTACTGAGTCTCCTAAAGTTTCGTGCCCCAGTCCGATTTCACGCCTGTGTAAAATTCTAAACAGTTGCAGTAATCTTACTTATACAGGGTTTTTTTTAATACGTCGGCAATCCATTAAGGGGATGCAGGGGAGGCTATTTGCAACAAAATGACCCCCTATGACCCCTATTCAAATGTCAACCATTTTCATTTGTAAGTCAAGATCTACATACGTAAATAACCAATCTTAATCCTCTCTTCGCAGATCTACCCAGTAAGTCAAGCGAATGCGCGGCAGCGCGCGGGTCGCGCTGGTCGCACAGGTCCTGGCAAGGCGTTCTGTCTGTACACACAGAGGCAATACCAGCATGAGTTACTGTCCTCAACAGTCCCGGAAATACAGAGGACCAATCTGGCTAACACTGTGCTGTTACTGAAGAGTTTAGGAGTTGAAGATCTCCTGGCGTTCCACTTTATGGATCCACCGCCGCAGGTGAGTTGGAGAGTGGAGATTTTTTTAGCAAAATGACAAGGGTGGTAGTTTGATCTCCTGGGTTGAAATGTTGGTAAATACCCTCTCAAGTAAAGCTTGTGTCTAATAGCTTTAAAGATCACAGGTTGCTCAATGCACAACACTGTTTTATCTATTCATGTTCATGTGTTCTCGATGCACGGAAGGTTCCTATGCGCGGACAGGTATATACCTGAACCTGCATCACATGGCTAATTGACCATTAATTGCCAAGCTTCTATGATCAACACCCCTCTTGAATTAACTTAAAGAAGTTTGTAAATTTTACGGCATTTTTTTCGAATTTCTAGGACACAATCCTCAACTCCATGTACCAGCTATGGATCTTGGGCGCATTAGACGGGACGGGAGCGCTAACATCACTCGGTCGACAGATGGCGGAGTTCCCTCTGGACCCGCCGCAGTGTCACATGCTTATAGTGAGCGCTGAGATGGGCTGCAGTGTGGAAGTGCTCATCATTGGTAACGCAACATCTTCCGGTCCTTATCTCAATTTAGTTGGTATTGACGTAGATGTATTTTCTTTCCATCTGACGTCATGCCAGTGTCCACTTCTTTCCTTCTAATAATTATCACCTTTCGTTTTTCTTGGTCAGCCTCTTAACTCATCGAGCTAAGCTGAGCTTAATATTATCTGCTGGCACCAAATTTCAAGGACCTTCGATGAAAAACAAACGTCAGTTTTACTAGAAACACGATTTTTTAGTAGAACTCGAATTTGTATTCATTTTTTAAACTAAACCTAGAACTGTGTAAAATAGGCGCGTGACCGACCGAAAACATAATACTGTGTGTGTTGTCTTCCCAAATTGAAGCATTCCGTATGGCCTGTTCCACCACTTCTTCATAGGTTCCGATTTATATGACCTGGAAGATCATATTCACGTCTACGTTGTTCCATATAATTGGCAGATCGATATTGTCTACGTATCTGTACATTTTGTAAAAGGCCCATTAATAACTTTTGTAATTCACAATTGCCTTCTGTTTCCAGTATCAATGCTGTCCGTACCGTCAGTATTCTACCGGCCGCAGGGTCGCGAGGAGGAAGCCGACTCTGTTAAGGAAAAGTTCCAAGTTCCCGAGTCTGATCACTTGACATTACTGCATCTTTACAACCAGTGGAAGTCGAACAAGTTAGTGACGGTTTAAATTAAAATAAAGATAAACATTTGTCAAATAATGTTGTGTAATGTATTAAAAAAATTAAATGGAGCCGTTACTTCCGATTTTGGCCACGCTCTAAAAGACCCTTGTTCAGCTGTACCTAGCTGTCATAATAACTTTTGACGATACTGGGGGCTAAGTGTGGAGGGTAGAAGTAAGGAGAACTATCTCATATGGGGTGAAAGTTGAAAAAGTGTCCAGCATAAACAGTAAATAACCCCCAACCCTCCAAAATGGCGCAAGCGTAAGCAAATGGTGTGGTATGAATGTAGCAGTTTGTTAACGGACTGAAGTATGCCGAGTTAGAAAATTAACGGATTGAAGTACTTATGCCGAGTTACAAAATACATATTTTTAGTGACTTGGGTAGTTAGTGACAGCCCAGTATACCATACCTCAACAATTTACGTAGTCCAACATTATTTTGTAACCATAACCTAAAATTATTGCTTTAAAATTTTACCCGGTGGCTACTGTAGCGCCACCCTTATGTAGCACATTTTAACGGACACTTTTTATACACAAAAATAGTTCTCCTTACCTCTACCCTCCATAGGGCTAAGGTAGGGGCTAAGCTATCTGGGAAGGGTATTTATTTCTTTAAAACAATATTTGGCGCTGTTTGTTGCGTAGGACGTTTATTTCTTTTCTAGATGTATCCTAATTTTCTAGTAATACGGGCTTTTTGTATTCAAAAATCCAGATGCAGGATTTCAGGTTTCATAATCAAACGTGTTTAATCTGTTTCAAAAGAAATAAGACGTTTCGAGGTTTTTTTTTCGTTTATTGGAAACAAGCCTCATAATCTGTTTTCTTAGCTCTGACACCTCCCAAAAACTAACACCACATCAATGTATTCCTTCTAATAACATTAATAACACCTTTGTATTCTCATGTTACCAGTTATTCAGGCCAATGGTGCACAGAACATTTCGTCCACGGCAAGGCGATGCGAAAAGTGCGCGAAGTAAGACAACAGTTAAAGGACATCATGCAACAACAACGATTACCGCTTGTGTCGTGTGGCACTGACTGGGATACTGTGCGCAAGTGTATCTGTTCTGGTACGTCTTAGAACTGAATAGAATAACGTTTATTGTTTCCAGTATTACAGCTAGGTATTTACAGATTACCTAATATAGGTAATCAAACCATAGAGATTACCGCTTCAATAGTGATGTAATACGATTTACAAACACTTCAAATGATGCAATCTATTAAGCGACAGACGAGTGAAACTGCGTTGTTACTCATATGCTCAAGTTAATGAATGCATACAATCACCAAGACAAGTGATATTCACGTGCATATAAAAAAAGACAATTGAAGTCGAATTGGTTTTTTTAAACATTCTAAGAGAGGCTCCCATTTCTTCTGCGATACTTCTCGAATGTTTTGCCAATACCCAGGAGTGATTCCGAGCTGAAATCATGATTATTATAGTTTGTTTGACTCCGTAGCTCTTTGTTTCGTTTATGTGTCGCTACAGCCGTATTCTCACCCTTTACATACTGACCGTACCATATCTCCCCACAGCGTACTTCCAACAAGCCGCGCGCCTCAAGGGTATCGGCGAGTACGTGAACTGTCGCACCGGCATGCCGTGCCACCTGCACCCCACGTCTGCGCTGTTCGGGCTCGGCAGCTCGCCCGACTACGTGGTGTACTACGAGCTCATGATGACCACGAAGGAGTACATGCACTGCGTCACTGCGGTGGACGGCCGGTGGCTGGCGGAGCTCGGTCCTATGTTCTTTTCGGTTAAGGAGACCGGGAAGTGAGTGATTTTTAATTATTATAATTTTTCTATATTACTTACAATTAAAAAGAAGCCGTTGTTCTGCAGTTGAAATTGCAATACTGGTTTTTTTGTGCAGAATTCTGTAAATCATGCATGCGTGTCAGGTCTTTATGTCGGAGCAGTAAGGGCGGTTTCGTAGATCAAGTGTTACCACTGACGTACGGTGGACCGCACATACTATAGCTAGGCGCGCAATTTCAGTTCAGGGGCCGTACTATGACGTGTTAATTCCATCATTGTTCCAGCGTGGAAGAGAGACGGAGCTATACATGACCGATAGCACTATCTCTTTTTCTCAACGGAATCATGATGGCGTTAACAGCTCATAGTACGGCTCCAGGCCTAAAGCCAACTTTGTTAAATCGCAGGCACCTTATCGTTGTCATAGTGTTGTTATATGTGATAGTGCACAAATTAGCAATTTATCAGATTGTCTTGTTTTGTTTAATTTCTTGAAACAACTCTCAAGACTATCGATTCTCTTAAATACTTATTTTAAATATAGGCTTATCCACTACATTATTCCCATAGATCAAACCGCGACAAACGCAAAGAAGCAGCTGTCCACCTTCAACGAATGGAAGAAGAGATGAAGCAAGCTGAGCAGAAGATGGCAGAAGAACGGAAGCGGAGAGAAGAAGACGTTCCGGTGAAGCAGGAGGTTGCTACTCCCGGACTCAGCACGCCTCGTAGGACCCCACACAGACTGGGGTTGTGAGAAATACGAATGTATTGTGTATTTTTTTAATCAATAAATAAAGGATTTTTGTAATAATTTCATGCAGTTTTATTACTATTTATTACTCCTGTAGGTTGAATGGAGAAGACTAGGTGTGCAATGGAGAAGTTGGGGTGTGCAATGGAGGTGTGGTGTGGAATGGAGAAGTTGGGGTGTGTTATGGAGAAGTTGGGGTGTTCAATGGAGAAGTTGGGGTGTGCAATGGCGATGGTGTGGTGCGGAATGGAGAAGTTTGGGTGTTCAATGGAGAAGTTGGGGTGTGCAATGGAGAAGTTGGGTATGTAATGGAGAATCGAAGAAGGTAAATTGAGATAAAATTACCATCATTCCGACGAATTAAATCTAGGCATTCAATTTATAAGTGGAATTACAAATTGGCATCCCCGGGTACGTTTTCTGATTCATTTGTTTAAATTTCATCAGAAACTTTTGGAACAGACCATAATATATGGCTAGTAAATTACGGTATATCAGAGAGAATCTTTTAAAATAGCAGAGCACGAAGTAATCAACAAACAGGTTCAAGAAACTATTTAAATAAAATCAAAACAACAACTTTTGAATCAAAACTTTATTCAATAATCATCGTCTTCATTTAATTACAAACTTAATAATCAGGAAAACTATATGTTAGGGCGAATACACATCAATGCGCAGCGAATCCGCATCTCATGACGTCGTTGGCCTATTTCATAAAGTTTGAAGCATAAATTAGTTGCGGTCCCGCACCACGCTGTTGAGTGCTTGTCCTGAAACGCCATCTGGCGGCATATTAAAACTAACCCTATAACCAACGGAACGAACAAGGTATTACTCAAACATTTATCTGTCTTTCTGACATTCTTTAACCAGAGGGGCAATTCTCGTACTTAAAAAACGACCAAATTCAAGTCGCAATCTCATCTCATCCCGTAGACAGAGAGCCACAATCAATGTCAAAAACTTGTCAAAAATGTATGTAAATTTATTGTATTTTTGACAGATTGAGACTGAGATCAGACTGTGAACGTTCTTAAAATTACGGGAATTACCCCTCTGATAATATACTCGTATATTCACATTTTACTGATTTAATAGAGATCAAAATGAGCATCAACGATAAACAGTAGTTATTAAAGACATCTTGTAACTACAATTTCTTCTCCAATCGTTCACTTTAGTGCTTTTCTCTTCGTATCTTCTTTAAAGCTCGGCCTGTACCGGTGTCGGTTTTACCAATCTGTATTGGTGCAACGTAACATCAAATGTAACACAATAACTATGCGAAATTGTTGCAATGTATGTTACATTTCATGTTACGTTAAACCAATCTGTACCGGGTATTACCTTTTTCAATACCCTACTGTTCACCCTGCAAAATTGATTACTTAAACCTTGTTCGCTCCCATACATCGACAAACAAAAACCGTCTTATTACAAAACACGATCTAACTTTAGCCCCAACCTACACATTCGATTTAGTTTTTGTATTTGGAACTTTATGCCGACTTTAGTAAAGTTCTTAATACAAAATTGACAATCTAAGACCGGACTAAGTTGACAGTTTTGTAAAAGGAACTAAATAAATTTAAATAAATAAATAACTAAATTTCGATTTCAGTTATGTTCTTATTTCAAAAACAGGCTCAATGGTTTAAACCATGTCAAAAGAAAAACCTTGTTTTGTAATAAGGCCGAAAGAGTCGGACGGAACTCTGCTAAGACAAAACTGAGTCCCGTTTATGTGTGAATATTAATATGTGAGTGCTGCCGTTTGCGCGCGTAATGGCTGACCGACTAATGCGTGAATGTGTGTGGTACATACAGCGAGCTGGCGGACTTGAGTGACACAGATTTTTGTTGCGAGAATCTGTCCGATGTTTTTGTTCGTCCATGGTTCCATATTTGAAATGTACGTTTTCCACAATACTATCGTATATACAATTTGTGGACAGCCAGTAACACTGGAAGTAAAACCGTTTCTATAGTGCGATCTATTGCTAGGAGGAATAAGATCGATATTCCGATACCGATCTACGGCCTGCATTTTACAATAATGCCCAATCTTGAGCATCTTTCTAAAACACGTATTTTTTTGGAACTGTTGAATTTTTGCATAATCTATCTATGCATAGATACATACAGTCGTCAACTAACGCATATGTTGGCACAGTGTGAAATAAAGTTGTGCGTTTTACCGAAATAATGAAATATGTCAGTGTCGTTATAGATTTAATTTGCCTACGAATACGAATGTATTTAATCAATTCGTAATCTTAAAACTTTGCCTTCATCAGTCACTTAAGCCTGGTGTGCAGAATGCATTTGTGTGAATGTGTCATTTAACTGTGAACAGTTAATAGTTTGTTGAAACAAACTATTATATTATTAATAAAAGATAAATGTGTGTTTTATTTAATGAATTTTATTCTAACGGAACACAATCAAAATCAGTTCTATAACGTTTGAAGTTACATTCAGGCGTGATTTTATAATATTTATATCATATTATATTTACTTTAATAAAGATGTATATACACGAAACTATAATACGAATATCATAAGAAAAATAATATTTGATTTTCTTAAAATATTCAATTCCAATGTCCTAAAATATGGCATCAGTCGGAGAAAAACTACTAAAATGGTAGACATTTTTAATACATCGAGCTTCTTTTGAAAAAGACTTGACTGTTAATTAATTTGATTTTTAAATACTTGAAGACAAACAGTATTTGTTATGTCAGTCTAGCCAATTATGAATATAATTTTAAGTTTGGGGCCATTTGAGATGACATCGACCGATGGGAAACAATCGATTAATAATATCAATGATCGATCGATAATCGGATGTAGGCCGTTCAGTGGCATTGATTTTTGGTTGAATGATCCATATCAACCGATTAAAATCTTGGTGCAATTTTTCCAGACGACAACTCCGACTGACACTAAATCAAATTAAATAAATTTTAACACACCTAGATAGTGACCAAAAATTAAAATAATCTACTCGATTGACTTAAACTAGGCGCATCGCGTGACAATAATATAATTATATTTTACTGAAATAACAAAATAATAATGCACTTAAAGGAACAAGCATAAGGCGTGTTTATCGACTGACCTAGTCTAAGTAAATAAGTAGTCAATTTCTTAATAATCAAAATAACTGGCTGGTGTTGCCAGAAAAAAAAGAAAAATATCAAACAACCTTCAATGTTTAATCACAAAAAATATAAAATATTTTCCATACAATTGTCAATAGTTCTGTTTAGTTTAAAAATAATATGATTACTATAGCGACTACCGTACATTTTACTATAAAACTAAACTTCAGGTAGGTACGTCATCACTTTGGAAGGACTCATATTTATGACGTCACAACGATTACGTCATCTACATTACATTTATTATGCGTTAATATTTAAACGAAAAATATATGTAGTTTCATTAGTTCACTACACACTAAACGCCAAGACTTGTATAGTCGCAGTCACAAAACGTGCGAGTGGGACAGTGAGTACGGGATGTCCTCAAACTATACTGAGTCTCGTGTCGCCTCGCTTCCACGTTTCATAACAGCGCCTCCCACTAACGTAGACGTTTATTAAAATAGCTTTTAAATATTTTAACCTTAAATAACTGTAATGTAGACGCACAGTTAGATCAAATTTAGGTTTAACTAAGTAATCGATCTGGCTAGGCACTAGCTATCCTACCAATCCTCTGTGACCATCCCACAATCCTATGGGTAATTCAGTTGTTTATTTGGTGTCAAGTAAAATAAAAAACTGCTTGTTTTAGTCCTCAGCCGGACATAGGCCATTTATAAATTACAGCACACAGTATGAAGCATTGTAGTTTGCAAAAACATTATCAAGAGGTCGATAAAAGGTTTAAATGAAGTTAAAGACGTGCTGAAATAACACTTTTTCAATATGTCACTTTCCTTTAATTTTACCATTTTTATATAATTATCCGTAAGACCCGTTATTTTTTTCTAAAATATAATGTTTTAAAAATTGGGCATATGCACTCGAACATCAGACTTAAGCAGTGTAAAAGTTTAGGGGTGTGAAAAAGTAAAAATCGGCAAGATCAATGGCATCTGCTATCACCAATCCGCTTTCAAAACATGGCGATTATGGCTTAATTCTCAGGATTATTTTCAGTGATCGGAATAGGTAGAGCTAAAATACCTAAAGTTCGAAAAAGAACAGTGACAAAGTGGAGACAAAATATTCTTTGGGGATTAATGTCCCGGGTTTCGGAACATTACTTAGGTACAACTAAAATGTATAAAGTAAAACAACTATCAAATTCATTTCCTGTTTATGTTTTGAAAAAAAGACTGCGCGATATTTATTGTTTAAAAAAATAAAGGTAATCTCCTTATCTTCGTTTGAACGATGTAAGTAAGCGCGGAAGCTAATGTAATTTACATACCAGCTTCAATTATTAGATAACTAACAAGTTAAGAATAAAAAAGAATCAATTTTATAGCTTTTCATACCATTTATTCATTTTGTACATAATGTTCACCAATGACAAAGAAAAGATAGAAAGAGACAGCAAGTTTTGGCTATTCTGGGAAACGAAAACAAGAGGCGGACCCAGCTCTTTACCTGAATTAATAACAATAGAAAACGAATCTACAGGTTTTTATTTAACGTTCTCCTTGTTTTTGAAGTCGGTTAAAAAGGAAAATGAATTCAATTAGTCGTGATGTCCCGAAACTCGGAACAAATATTCCATAAATAAAAAATTGTCGTAAGGAAGTATCCACTTTTTTTGTCTCTGTTCTTTAAACTTTAGCTCTACCTATTCCGTTCACTGCTAATAATAGGCGAGGCCTATGTTCAGCAGTGGACAATATTAATCATTTTGAAAACAAGACTAGATTTTAAAAGCATTGCTTTACATAGTGTGTTAAATTCTGTATAAAAATATATTGTATCAATTAATTGGAGTTTTTTTATATAAGATTACTTTTTTAATTAAAAATATTTACAATTTAGGGTAGCTAGCGAAGATTAAAGATCAATTCTTAGGATTGGAATTCAATAAAATTTGAACTTTGTTGGACATAAGCAGTCAAAAGATTCTATTCTAGTATTTACCGACCTTCAAATCACCGTGAGAGCAGCAATCCAAGCACTATTTACGTGCTTCCAATCAGCTTTTTAAGCACATTTCGCACCAAAAATGAATCACAAAAGTACCAAACCGTCATGACCCTTCCATAATAAACAACCGAACTACCCCGAAATAAATTCAACAATTATTCAGCGCTACATCGAGTCCGTTTTTCTCAATATACCTTTTTCTCGCTTCGGCGATCATTTGAGCTTTTCTTTCTTGGAAGCTGAGTTGTCGTTCCTTCGCACTCTTTGGGAACACCCCGGTGGGTGCAGGGATTACGTAGCGGGGCTGGGGCGGCGGGGCGGAGGCCGACGACGTGGAGGGAAGGGGCTCCGCCGGAGGCTCGGCCTCCGGAGTGTACGAGGTCACTCCCTCAAGGAAGTTCGTTATTGTTACGTCTACGCTGCGGGTTATGGCTGTTGAAGAAAGAAAGAAATATAGTTAAAAAGTTGTTTTTAAACATTTTTAAAGATTAAACATTTCTATCGTTTGGTTTGGACCAAACACGGAGAAACTTCTTGTCTTTTTCTTTTGGGACAAAGGACAGGAACTTGGTGTGGTTTTGGACCGTGGTTGACGTAAAACGATTAGAGGACTTGTTCAAACTGACACCAAAAGCGATATGTTTCTAGCCGCTAGACACGTGTCGCTTTTAGTTCGACTGCAGCGTAATGTGCTAGCAACATAGTCGAACAAACTGCAATAATTTCAGTTATAAACAATAATATATCCTCATTATTCTCTGAACATGTCGATTTACAATGAAAATGTCATATATATTTACGAAATTTGTATTTTTGTGAATGATTTAATCTGCATAATGATCTTGTATCCAGACCTAGCCGCAAAGTTCACATGCTCCGTGTACCTAGACGAAATAATAAACTATTTTCTAATAATGTATTTTGTATGGCAACCAAAGTTTATAATACACTATAAGACGTTTTAAAACTCTTAACTTTAGGACATTTAAATCGAAGTTATTCAATTATCTCTTATGTAAATGCTACTACTCGACTAATGATTTTATGAATGAAAAGAAAAGTTGACTTAAATATTATAATAAGCGTATTCTGTTACTAATATCTCTTTGACTTAATATTTTAATCTTTTTGACATTTCCATTTCTAATATTTGATTAATTTGTAATTTGAAAGCTATACTAATTTATTTAATTCAATATTATATCTAACAAACTTACCAAAACCCTGAAAATGTATTTGTATAAACGTAAACGACAGAATATTACAAAGTCTTAAATCTATGTAACAATATTCGGACAAATAAATGGACTATTACTAATACCACGGGGCTTTTGCGGTTAGAAAAAGAACGTTGATATTTTTAGCCTCGTTTTGTAGAACTCACCCAAGTCCCTCAGTATGTCTGCAAGCGGTACCCTGGGCAGTACCTCCTTGACCTGCTGCGCCAGGCGCGTGACGTCAGCGGGCGCGACGTGCCTGTTACTGAACTCACCCAAGTCCCTCAGTATGTCTGCAAGCGGTACCCTGGGCAGTACCTCCTTGACCTGCTGCGCCAGGCGCGTGACGTCAGCGGGCGCGACGTGCCTGTTACTGAACTCACCCAAGTCCCTCAGTATGTCTGCAAGCGGTACCCTGGGCAGTACCTCCTTGACCTGCTGCGCCAGGCGCGTGACGTCAGCGGGCGCGACGTGCCTGTTACTGAACTCACCCAAGTCCCTCAGTATGTCTGCAAGCGGTACCCTGGGCAGTACCTCCTTGACCTGCTGCGCCAGGCGCGTGACGTCAGCGGGCGCGACGTGCCTGTTACTGAACTCACCCAAGTCCCTCAGTATGTCTGCAAGCGGTACCCTGGGCAGTACCTCCTTGACCTGCTGCGCCAGGCGCGTGACGTCAGCGGGCGCGACGTGCCTGTTACTGAACTCACCCAAGTCCCTCAGTATGTCTGCAAGCGGTACCCTGGGCAGTACCTCCTTGACCTGCTGCGCCAGGCGCGTGACGTCAGCGGGCGCGACGTGCCTGTTACTGAACTCACCCAAGTCCCTCAGTATGTCTGCAAGCGGTACCCTGGGCAGTACCTCCTTGACCTGCTGCGCCAGGCGCGTGACGTCAGCGGGCGCGACGTGCCTGTTACTGAACTCACCCAAGTCCCTCAGTATGTCTGCAAGCGGTACCCTGGGCAGTACCTCCTTGACCTGCTGCGCCAGGCGCGTGACGTCAGCGGGCGCGACGTGCCTGTTACTGAACTCACCCAAGTCCCTCAGTATGTCTGCAAGCGGTACCCTGGGCAGTACCTCCTTGACCTGCTGCGCCAGGCGCGTGACGTCAGCGGGCGCGACGTGCCTGTTACTGAACTCACCCAAGTCCCTCAGTATGTCTGCAAGCGGTACCCTGGGCAGTACCTCCTTGACCTGCTGCGCCAGGCGCGTGACGTCAGCGGGCGCGACGTGCCTGTTACTGAACTCACCCAAGTCCCTCAGTATGTCTGCAAGCGGTACCCTGGGCAGTACCTCCTTGACCTGCTGCGCCAGGCGCGTGACGTCAGCGGGCGCGACGTGCCTGTTACTGAACTCACCCAAGTCCCTCAGTATGTCTGCAAGCGGTACCCTGGGCAGTACCTCCTTGACCTGCTGCGCCAGGCGCGTGACGTCAGCGGGCGCGACGTGCCTGTTACTGAACTCACCCAAGTCCCTCAGTATGTCTGCAAGCGGTACCCTGGGCAGTACCTCCTTGACCTGCTGCGCCAGGCGCGTGACGTCAGCGGGCGCGACGTGCCTGTTACTGAACTCACCCAAGTCCCTCAGTATGTCTGCAAGCGGTACCCTGGGCAGTACCTCCTTGACCTGCTGCGCCAGGCGCGTGACGTCAGCGGGCGCGACGTGCCTGTTACTGAACTCACCCAAGTCCCTCAGTATGTCTGCAAGCGGTACCCTGGGCAGTACCTCCTTGACCTGCTGCGCCAGGCGCGTGACGTCAGCGGGCGCGACGTGTCTGTTACTGAACTCACCCAAGTCCCTCAGTATGTCTGCAAGCGGTACCCTGGGCAGTACCTCCTTGACCTGCTGCGCCAGGCGCGTGACGTCAGCGGGCGCGACGTGCCTGTTACTGAACTCACCCAAGTCCCTCAGTATGTCTGCAAGCGGTACCCTGGGCAGTACCTCCTTGACCTGCTGCGCCAGGCGCGTGACGTCAGCGGGCGCGACGTGCCTGTTACTGAACTCACCCAAGTCCCTCAGTATGTCTGCAAGCGGTACCCTGGGCAGTACCTCCTTGACCTGCTGCGCCAGGCGCGTGACGTCAGCGGGCGCGACGTGCCTGTTACTGAACTCACCCAAGTCCCTCAGTATGTCTGCAAGCGGTACCCTGGGCAGTACCTCCTTGACCTGCTGCGCCAGGCGCGTGACGTCAGCGGGCGCGACGTGCCGGCGTGCAGGCGCGCGGCGACCGGGACGTAACTCTTCCCATTTGAACTCTGTCTTCTCAATCTGGGGAAGATGGAAATAGGGTTATAAAAAAGAAAACCATTTGACTCGCCGAAATGACGAGCAGTTTTCCTGTGTCGTTAGCAAAATTTTACGTAAGAAGGAAGTTTCAAAGAAAATATTGTTCCGTTATAGATTTCAACTTCTATATAAATAATTATCTTTATTATCTGAATTCGAATCTGTATCTGATATGACGTTTTCTGTATGCCTTATCATTTAATATCATTTTAACTTTCTAGATGCGAGTGACAACACAAATTTGATGCTATAAACAACAATGTAATAAATCCTCCGACCAGACGGGTGTCGTGTCTGGTGGGCAACTGCCCACGATTGATGTCGGGACGTTGTATATATGCTAGTTGCGCGATAAACTCTGCTTGCGCGATGCAGGATTTTGCGTGACGTCAGTGTGATGCGTAGTTCGCATGTGACGACGTAGATACCGCTACAAATACAACAATAATTTTGCACGTCAAAAGATATTTAGATTACCTGCAGCGCGTCAGCTATACTATCAGTGAGATGTTGACCTAGCAACACGTCGTCGTCGTCGTGTCTCTCAATGGCCGGCAACAGTCGCAGCGTGAACACAGTGACGGGAGTCCACAGGAACCACAGCGCGTCGGACCACGGGAACTGTGCGCGCGAGTCGCCCGGCCGGTGCACGGTCACGTGCGTGAACATGCGCTCTACGCCTGGGGGAAAGAAACAATTAATTAGACTGTTTACATCATTGTAAAACATCGGCAATCAGGGTAAACCACCCTCAGGATAGATTGGATCTTCGCGGAGTGACTGGTAACGCTTGCGAAATCAAAGGTACAAATGGAAACACTATGTCGAGCACCCACCAACCAACCCACATGTGCTCGCGTAGTGGCTACAGCCCACTCCCTCTGACAGAGGAGGCCTGTATCCAAGCAGTGTCGCGTTATACTGATTATGTTGTGTCGAGTCGAGGGCTGTATTTTTGACAAAGTTATGGTTTCATCAGAAATCATAATTTTACTGTCTGTGGTTACCACAAACATTTTGTACCCATTTGACACTGACAGCACCTTTATGTCGTAGCATTAAAGGCGGCTTTCGTAGTTCAAGTGCTACCACTCACGTGTGAAATACCGTACGTTTAAGAAATATTGGATATTAAATGAAGGCCAACTAATACCTACTTATAGCGACAGGTTGCACCCTATTCCCGAGCTGGAAAGGCCAGTCGGTGAACTTGAGCAATCCCTTGCCGTTGGTAGGACCTCCTTCAGGTTGTAGCAACACTGGCTTGCTGGGACACTCGGCGAAATGTTGCCTGTGATAAAAATAATATAATAATGTTTCAAATTTCGTTTTATAAAACCTACTTAATAAAAATAATCTGGGTCTATAAGCATGAATTTCTGCCGTTATTGCTTCGGATTTTCCGTAAAAGATCTTTATAATATCTGTGCTACTAAATGAAGATAAGTATTATCAATATTTTTATGGAAATACGCACTAGTTGAATGACCATTTAACGTTTATTCGTAAATGAACTTAAATAATCTGATTATATGTAGTTTAAAAAAAAAACTAAATTTAGCTATTTAATAATTTCATATGAATATTCTGTATAGCAGAAGAACTTACTTCCGTATAAATTGTGCTGCATTCCTGATGCCGAGAGTAGAAGCAAAAAAAGGCGGAACTTTCCATTTCCTGAGCTGTAAATAAAACAATAGAACATCAGCCTATTTGCATGGAGTAGGTATCTGATTCATTGGCAGTGTCCAGGTGGTTCCATTGTTTCTTCAAAATAATATATCAACATACTATCTTTTTAAGTTCGTTAAAAAGGGTTGTAATCAAAGTGCAGGGAATCGCCGCAGCGTCTAAAGACTAGTAAAATTCGTGGTGCCGAAAGTACGTCAAGCGCACTACTTCTGTCGCGGGCCGCCAGTCAGTCGTCAGCATCTATACGTTATAATTATGTGTAGTAGTGCGAGTAAACGGTGACGCCCTCTGACGCGCTTGGATTGTATGGAAAGTGTTGACAATATCGCCTCTAGCAGCCAATGATACGTCTCCGCGCTCTGTGCTGGTAGTGTAACGACGTCGCTAGGGGGGCGTCGGGCCAGGTCGCAGCGGGTGCCGCCTAATAGGGGGTAAAGCATGACCGTGAAAAAAAAAATACTGCTATCACGTTTTTCAACGATAAATCACTTAGGCTTGAAGCCATTTTAACCAAGTTATCCAAACTAAATAATTTTATTTATCGTTTTTTTTTTTTACTTCACTTCTTTTAATTTTAGGGACTTTTATGACGCACAGCGCATGTCAACCCCATCGTAACCTAAAACAATGTAAAAATCAGTGATCAATGTATCAGAGCCATAAAGTCGAACCACTTTCTTCTTTCCAAAACCAAATATGAAATTGCGAAAAAAAAATCTGCTGGTCCCTACATTTTGACGAGTTCTGCAAACATAAATGTAGGGAACAGCAGATTTTTTTTTCGCGATTTCATATATATTATGGTCCCTTAGTAGTTGTTCATAATGATGAGTACAATGACCCCTTAAGAGGTTGATGGTGTTTTACCACGTATTTTACCAATAACCCTGTATACCTATACAGGGTTATTGGGTTGTCAATAAGTCGTTGGAGTACCTACTCCAACGACTTATTGACTAATAATAACATATTACATAAGGAACTTATATATGGTGAATTTGTCACTTAAAGAAGTACACAGCTTAGACATATATAAAAAAATTCGTACCAATTAAGAGAATCCATTTAAAGTAACACACTTAAGTAACTAACTTATTTTTTGTTACAATGAAAGATAATAAGAGCTAGTTTCCGTATAAAGGGAAGACAAAAATCGAAATACAACAACAGATTTTCTTAATTAATAAATAAATAATCAGTTTAATTTTGGTGTGATTTATTATATGTGAGACGACTGCAAAAAACGTGGTCAAATGGTATGAATGGTTGGGGATCATAAGTTTTTTACGGAATTGGTTAAAATTGTCGGCAAATATGTCAATGTTGCTGCTATTGTGGATTATATTATAAGTATAGTCTGTACCAAAAGTATCTGATGAGAATATAAACAAATGGATCAGAAAAGGTACCTGTGGATGCCAATTTGTAGTCCCACTTACAAAATGAGCGCGTTGATTTGATTATTTGCATACTAAATCCCGACACTTTAATGTTAAATCTCTTAAAAGAAGATTTTAATTTAATAAGTAGTGAGATATAAAATTGGCCACTCTTTAAATGAAATCTTACTAAGTACTTTTTAAACGAAAAACATCTTTAAGGAGGTTTAAAATTGAACCTTCTAAATACAGATGAATGTGTTATGAATTCCTTTTAGTGACTGACAGATTTAGAATGTTACCTGAACAGGATTTGTTTACACTTTCATCAAATACTTTTGGAGCAGACTATATCTACATATAGTTGACAGACCGGTTGGTAGCGACCCTGTCTTCTGAGCCGCTGGTCCCGGGTTCAATCCCCGGACAAGTCAAACATTTGTGTGCATGAACATGTCTATTTGACATGTGTCTGGGTGTGTATATGTATATAAGTATGTATATCAGTCATCAGGTTACAGTAGTACAGGCTCTGCCTACAAGTTCGGGACCTGAAGACCTTGTGTGGATGTTGTCTCATATTATTATTATTATATATTTACTTACACTGATAGTACCAAGTACATGGGAAGCAGCGAGCGAATCTAAACACGACACATAGTTTGCCACCATGACGCTACAGCGCGGGTCTCGGGTACCCTTTAGTTTAACATATACACCTGAAAACAAGCAAAAGTTAAATGAAAAAAAGTCTTATTTACGATATAAGTTAGTGCATGCCTGAGTCCCAGGTAGTAATAATGATTATAAATGATTATGTAAATCAAGATACAATTCAAAAACAAATGCAACAGGAAATATTTATTAAAAAATATTGCGATTCTCACATTGCATTCCAACACAATTCCATTGTATGTCCAATACAATGGAACTAATTAATTCATTGGATGGCTCTGCTCTAAACAAAACTAGAGATCAAAATGCTTTACAATTGGCAATTACACCAAGGAACTCCTACTATTCAAATATAAATTGCGTAATTTTATAATTGACAAAGCTTGCTACACTATCCAAGATTTTCTTAATAATTAGTACCTACTACATCTGTCACCATACACCTAATTCGTGTTTTGTAAGATTTGCTTTTTATGTGATACATTAGGAAATTTTGATTAGGTACTGCACATTTACATCATTTATTATTGTATGCCTACTAGGCAGGACATAATGGATCTGCAATTTACCTAACATCTGTCGGTATAACCTATGCCCACAATAAAAAGATTTGATTTGATTAAATCATTCTTATTAATTTATGGAAAAATCAGACTATAAAATAAAAATTTGATTACACAAGGTGACCAGGTAAAAACTGGTTTAAGAGGAAAAACAATGACAATACCACATGTGCTACAAGGCATTCATATTGATAAATACTTTAACCCACAAATTTTATTTTACTTTTCTTACATAGCTTCCAACATTATTTCATAACAATTCAATTAAAAAACTAGTTTTATTTGCTAACTTTCTTACCAAACGTCCAGCAGGCAAGTGTTGATAGCATTTGCCTCACGGCAGATTTATTTGGCAAAATAATTGATGCAATCCATAATATCAATGCCAAGAATACTCTGAATATCAACAGTAATATACCAAATGGCAGGTATAAGAGGAACTGTAGGACATTATCACCGCTAAATCTGAAAAAAAAAGAAACAAACATTATTTTAGTATGGAGTTTTAAAACTACATTATTGTCTCATATTGGCATGTATTAGGAGAATAATTTGTGAAAAAAGAATTTGTATCATGTGTTTATTACATATTTTAAGTACACTGTATACAATGTGGCGCTGCAATGGTGACTTTAATTTAATACACGGGTAGGGCTAGTGCCCATTAACCATATAAATATTGATAGGTTAAAATAATACGTAAACTGAAAAAAAAAATTTTTCAAACAAACTAAATAATAAAAAAGTCATTAAAATTGGGATCACCCTTGCAAAAATTCATTCATGAAATTACTTACCTAGCTCGCTTACGTTAACTCGGAGCGGCAATATGTCGGTTCGCGGGCTGGCAACCGCGCGCATCGCGTCTTGTACAGACGCCAGCAGGTCAAGCTACCCGAAACTGTCAAATTTTCCCAATCAACCTTGAACCTTAATGCTTTAGCGATAAAGTTGAAAATCTATTAAAGAAATTTGACAGATTGTAGTAGCTTGATGTGCTGGCGTCTGTACCTACTCGTGATCGGTCCGATTCTTTGACGGCATATTATCAAAGAAACCGAGCGGCGCAAGTGGTACAAACACTTATCACATCACCCTCTCTTGTTACTATTAGTAATAACTGTCATCACTAATCACTGCCATCACGATCATAAGTTTACACAAGCACTAATAGCACAAATAAATGCGTCCGTATCGCAAGAGGTGTAAACGTACCTACTAGATAAGAAAACGAAAACCAATCAAAGTGTCTTTATCGCAGTACCATGATCTAATTACTATCCTAATTACACAAAAAGAAATAAATAAAACAATAGCTAAGAGTCTTTTTCGCGACGTAATTATGCGCAATAGTATAAATAAGTGCGTCAAGGACACGGGTTCGACTAGCACTAGAAAAGCAAAAAAAGAATTCGTGTTCGGTGCGGCGGGTGGGTGGAAGGGAGAGCGCGCGTCGCCTGCGCTGCTCGCCAACAAAGGAAATTTCCTTAAATTCGCCTACTCTATGCATTTGTTTCATCCTAATAGTATTGCTTATTCGTTTTAATTTCATTGATGCGAAGTTATGATCCGTGACCGAGGGAAATGACCGCTGCGCGACAGTTCTTTAAGTACAGGTTGCTCTAAGATGCTATTTCCTAAATTCTTTAATAAATCTGTAAATAATAACGTTTAATGGAAATAAAAAATTGTCATGAAACGAAAATGTGAAAACGTATATGTGTGTTAAATTAAGGTCACCATAGCAGCGCCACGCTGTATATGTTAGCTGAAAGTATCCCAAAAAATCAAATCAAATGTACTAAAGGGAAACTTCTTTGTTATAATTTATTATATATTTTATATTGTCACTGACACAATCTGTAATTGTAGAAACATTTTTGTTTTGAAAATTTGGGACAGTGACTCTTTGATCACAACTTCTTTTCCACATAACATTGAAACTTCAGAACTATATTGCACAAAGGGGTAGGCAATGGTGTAAAATTCCCCCACATTCCCTTATTAATATTAGGTTAAAGATAATTGTATGATTTCTATATAAACATGCAGTGAGCCTGTTTAACCCTTTTTTGAATGAAGAATGAGGCTTTTACCATACTGATATGGCTGATAATAGTTATTTGTTTAAGGTACCCCCCTCTAGATAAGAAATACCTATTGTTAACTTTACTTAATGATTTATAGGTACTTGATTTTTTTTAAATTCACAGATAATAAATAATGATAAGTATCTCAAGTAACAATAGATGTACCTATTTATAATAATATTACTATACCTATATTTTTTGTATTCATTAATATCATATTGATTGCATGTCATGTTTCATGATTATTATTAAAGTTTACTTTCAATTAATTATGATGATAAGCTATAAAATATATAAACAAATTACTTGAAAATAGACCTTTATGATCTGAATTATCTTAAACATTCCATATTATTTTGGGAATCAAAAGCCAGAACAACAAAGGAATTCACAAACATAGCAGTTATCTATTATAAAATTAAATAAAACATTATAGCTGGCATTGTAACAAGGTGAGATTTTTACAACACCACCGTTTTTTTTTATCCTTGATACAGATTAGAGTATTATTTCAATAAATTCTCAGGTCATGGCCAAATCCATAGTCTATTCCCTCCCTGCCAATAAATTATGCTTCCAATCTTGACAGGAAATAAGTTCCTGTGTTACTGAACATTCAATTAGCACATAATCCAGTCAATTGGCTACACCGTGTGCCACTTGGATAAAGATTGAATGTATAAACATTGCAAAAGCTTACATTAACATTTGACTTGCAATTTCCTCAAATAGCGACTATCAACTTTAAACGGGCTATATTAATCAGTTACGTCACGACTTTGCTTCACGTACTCGCTGGGATCACAATCAAATATCATTGGAAATTGTATGAAATACTTTTAAAGTATAGAGCAAACTTTCCCTTGAAAAATTAGCAAACACGTAGGTATGCGATAATAAAATGCACTTTATACCTTTCGTCGTTCACCAATTTGTCCACTGTTAGAGCCATAGTGGTTTATGTAGTGTAAGCAAACTACTTTAATGCTTCCTGTGCTATTTTTGACTGCATAAAATTAAAAATTTCGAACTTTTCTCCAATATCGTGATGTGTATCTACGACATTGACCATAGACTACCACAGAAAATTTTGACAGCTCAAGTTGCCGAAGGTCTACTGACAAGTTTAGTGTCTTGTCCTCATTATTTAATATACTCTGTGCCACAGAGCATGTAACCTCTGTGCTTGTCCTGTGGTCGTGTCGTCAAAGTCAAAGTCAAAGTATCTTTATTGTGGGCATATTATGTAAGGTACAGGTACACAATATATTGAAGTATCAATATGTCCTGCCTAATAGGCATACAATAATTGTGTAAGTATTGGCATTCAAGAATTATTATGCATGGTAAATTTAGTTATTAATATTATAAATGTAAAATACAGTGAAAGTAACACATGGTCAACACGTGGTCAATGCTAATGCATGTCAAATACTGTGAAATTAATACATGGTCAATACCACAGACATATAATACTAATACATGTCAGAATCTCTTATTGGTCAGAATACAGTGAAACTAATAAATGGTCAATAATTCAAGAAATCTTGGATCGTGTAGTATGCTTTATCAATTAAAAGATTCGTGTCAACCCTCAGAACAATAACTAAAGCATGTCAACCCGTTCTGCTGTTCTGCTGTTAGACGTATTACCAATGTAAATAACTATAAATATTTTTTGATTTTGACAGATTCACTTAGTTTATTTCAAAGTCTTGAAAGTTATGATGTTCATTTTAAAAGTAACTATATTGTATATTAGGCAATTAATTTACAATTACCTTCAAAAAGGAGTTGAAGTTTTATTTTTGTGGGTTCCTTCACATAAAGGTATAACTGGAAACGAAGTAGCTGATAGGACTGCCTATGAAGGGATCAATTCATTAGATGTGAGACTAACTTCTTCAATTCCATTCACTGACTGTTATACTGAAATAAGAATAAATATAAATGCTTTTTGGGATAATATTTGGAAGAAAGATCAAGAAGCAAAAGGTAGATGGTACGGAAATATTCAAGAGGAGATACCTTCTAAGCCGTGGTATTATAAGTTGAGAACAGCTAGTCGACACTTCATAACGACGATTAACAGACTCCGCTTTGGCCATTCCAAAACACCAGCTCATTTAGCGAGACTGGGTATTGTTCAAGACAACAAATGTACAAGTTGCGATTTAGCTATTGGAAATGTCGATCACATGCTATTTGACTGCCCAAATCATAAGTTACATAGACTGATTTTAGCGAGTGAATTAATTGAATTGTGTAGTGAAAGTGTTGTGTTAAATAATACCTCCCGCCGCTTGACCGAATTATTAAAAAATAAGACTTGTTATCGAGCAATCTAAAAATACATTAAAAACACTTTGGAAGAAATTTAGTGAAGTTACATAATAATAATCAAACTAACAAAATACTATTTATTACTAAACCAATTAAAGACTTGGCTAAAAGGTCCCAGCAACCAGGCCATTAAAAAAAAACCGTTCTGCTTCTAAACTCGGCATGGAACAATGGAATTACTAGATAGATACTCAGCCCTCGGGTCACTACTCCGCTAGGAGTAATAGTATTCTGTGCACTAGTCTAAGTGCAAAAGATTGTAACAAAGGTATCCTTCATGACCCATTTTGTTGATGCGACGAAAATATAAACAAAGGGATCAGAAAACGAACCTGTGCATGCAATAGTTTTTTTTTTTAATATTTGGTTAAGGATTGGATATATGGATTTGTAATAAAACTGCACTAGCAAAGATTTGGTTTTTAAATCACCATAGGTTTTTCATTTGACAATTGAAGATAATTTTATTGTAAAGTGGTAAGAAATACAGTTGAAGAAAGCATATGAATATTTAACTCCTGTAGTGACTAGTGAGTGATTGCAAAAGATTGTAACCTAAACAGGGTTAGGGCCACGTTACACTTTCATCCATTGACTTATATTTTTCCTAGCTCAATGCTTTCATCAGATCCTTTTAAACAGATTACAGCATGATGTGACCTCCTGTGTAGTGTGTACTGGTGAAGTACCTACTGCTTCCTCGTTACCCTTTCCTTCGTCCATTTTCAGTCTGTGGTGAAGGCGGAGCAAATCCTAAATAAAAGGATGACGTTGGTCTGTGCATCACGATGACATTTATGTGTTGACACTTGACATTTATTTTTATTTTCTCGAGATCGTAGTTGTGATAGTGGTAGTGGTTTTGTGTCATCGAAAAATAAATAAGTCAACTTGGAACAAAGAATCTGGGTACAATTATTATGTGCAATCTATATCGACGTGATTTTAACTTTTGTTATTGTTGTGCAATATTGAAACGGCATCTACGTAAATAAACTAAGGTAAAGTTCTGTATCGCAAAAGTAAATGTCTTTAAATCACCTGACCTTTGTTTATCAACGAAAATTATTGTAGAATCAATAACAATGGAGAGTATCACGTCCCCTGAGGAAACGACGTGCTCAGAAGGAGAGGATGAACCAAGAATAACGACAAGAAGCGAGATGAACCACGGAAATCAAAACCATCAAGGTACTTCCCCCCAGCGATCTGCGTCCTTCAACGAGCTCACTCAGATGGAAGAGAAGATGCGACGTAAGCTACAGTTCTTCTTTATGAATCCGATCGAGAAGTGGAAGGCCAAGCGGAAGTTTCCATACAAATTCGTAGTTCAGGTAATAAAGATTGTTCTAGTTACGTTCCAGCTGTGTTTGTTTGCACACAACAGATATAATCACGTCAACTATACGTGGGACAATCGTATCACATTTTCTCACCTATTCCTCCTTGGTTGGGACTCTACCAGAGAAATCAATGCTTATCCACCTGGTGCTGGACCTCTTGCGGTGTACAAAATAGAAGAATTTTATAACACCCTAGACTATGCATATGAAGGATACTCAAATGTTCTAACTAGTGCAATTGGACCATACTCATACAATGATGAGAATAATAATAAACCTTCTCCAGTATTTTGTCAGTTTAATTACAAACAAGGCATAATTAATGGATTCAATGAGAGCTATGAATTCAACTCAGAAATTGTTGAGACCTGCATTAACTTTACAAAAAAGAATGACGAAGTGTTTCATTCTCAATCATTCATTAAAGATGCTGGTTTAAATATAACTTTTGCATCATTGGTGAGAGCAAAACTAATGTTCTCATTAAAAACAATTAACTTTAGAGCCGCAGGACCAATCACCCCACCAGACTGCTACAGATTCGATGTGGAAGTTATTTTTGATAATGAGGACCATGATGGACAAATGTCTCTATATTTGGAGGCAGAACCGTACAAATTGACTTGTAAAGGAGACACTGCGTATATTACGGATAACAAGATAGACCAAGTTCTGAGAAGTATACTGAATATTCTTGTAATCCTGATATGTGCCATATCTTTTAGTTTGTGCAGTAGGGCTATTTACAGAGCTCAGTTATTGAAGGAGCTAACGGTACAGTTCTTCAGGCAAGCTTATGATAAGGACTTGAGCAGGGATGGTAGATTAGAATTCCTAAATATCTGGTACATAATGATCATAGTCAATGACATACTAATCATCATGGGATCAGCAATAAAGGAACAGATTGAACGAAACCAGTTTACAAACGACCAGTGGAATGTGTGTTCCCTCTTTTTGGGCACTGGAAACCTACTTGTGTGGTTTGGAGTTCTGAGATATCTTGGATTCTTCAAGACGTATAATGTGGTTATACTGACATTGAAGAAAGCAGCTCCTAAGATCTTCAGATTCTCAATCTGCGCTTTGTTAATATATGCAGGCTTTATGTTCTGCGGTTGGTTAATCCTAGGTCCGTACCACATGAAGTTCAGATCTTTAGCGACAACCTCTGAATGTCTCTTCTCTTTGATAAACGGAGATGACATGTTCGCGACATTCTCAATAATGTCGAAAAAATCGCCAATGCTTTGGTGGTTCAGCCGTGTGTACTTATATTCATTCATAAGTTTGTACATTTACGTAGTTCTGAGTTTGTTCATATCGGTTATTATGGACGCTTATGATACGATTAAGCAGTATTATAAGGATGGGTTCCCTAAGAGTGACTTACATCAGTTCATAGGTGAGGCAAATATTGAAGAGGTTTCCTCAGGCCTGTACAGAACCCACAGCTCATCATCTCTCAATGCATTAATGAATTCTCTCTTCTGTTGTAATTTCTACAGAAGTGCATATTCTAAGATAGGTGGAGGAAGTTCAAGATTAAACTTGTAGATCACTTGTTATTTTAATGGTGTAAACATACCTTGCTGTAAATATTTAATCAGTTCATATTATCATTTGAGTTTGTTAGATAAATGTTTTAACTGTTTCATAATAATGATAGGCAGCTAAGTTATAGCTGCATAGGCCTTATGTATAGTGCAATAGAGTTTATTGTTGTTATTTTTAACACTAGAATGGGTGTAGCCAGTTTTGATTGCATTTGTCCCATTTTTCCCAGGGACATACGTAATCAAGGTATCTTTTATTTACAAAAGACAATAATGTATCAATTTATAGATATTATTTCCTACATATGAAAATCGGTCAACTATTTACGAAAATATGATCACAGCATGATGATACAAAATTCTAGAATAATTCCTAATGCACAAATTCACAATTATGGTTCCATAAGAACGAATGAGGTGACACATCTCAATATATTTTAAGGCCGCTAACTTAAACAACCTTTTTATGCACATCTGAAGAGAATTATTAAGGAACATTTTGATGTCACTGCAACAAAAGTTACATACATTTTTTTATTAATTCTTTTCAGAGGTGCATACAGATAAAACGCAATATAATTTTGTCTGTAAGTATGTAAAAATAAAAATGTTTAAATTTTATTTTCATGTTACTTATCTCACCAAAGAAAAATTCACCAAACTTATGTACTCAGATTAAATAAAAAAGTGTAAGTTATTTGAGAAAAATTGCGGGTGAGTGACATTCCCCGGTTATAACTTATAATATACATGTAGGTCTTAAGTAACGCCGGGCAATGTAAATACTTACTAATTAAAGTCGCAAATTCGTAGTAAGTACCTACCTTAAAAATCATCTTTAGTGTGAATTTGTATTGTATAAAATTTATATACTTAGATATATTTTAGTAATTAGGTACTCCAGTGTATAAATGTAACAAATACATTATTTTTTATTACATTTGTTGTTTTGATCATATTTCACCACAATCAGGGTATTATTTGTAATGTATTGACATATTTGCAATAGGTATTCATTTCGAGGCCGCATGCGCCAGCTCTCAGATAACTGAATATCATATCGCACGGAGTTACTTTTTAGAAACAATACGTTACTTACTTCTTAAGTTAATACTGAATAGGTCATAGAAGAAAACGAGCAGTGTAGTGTAGTTACTGCCATGTGTCAAATGTCAATCCATTACGAGTTTGTTTAGCTTCATTGTATTAGGAAACTTGATTAGTCATAAAATGTTAATGTTTAGTTACAAGCTGTTATTTAGTTTCACCAGTCCCAGTGTCTGTAATGAAATCTTGCAAGCTTCCCAGTTTCCGATTGAGCTGAAATTTTGCATGCATAAATGTAAATCGGTAGCCATGGGAACTATTAAACAACGCAACCCCATCCTTAATGGCGTCGTTTGATTCGTATTGACGGGGACTCAGGTCGTGGATAATATTCCGGGTCTGATGATGTAGCCAGAAGAGGGCACCCTGGGAGGCGGCTATGGGAACTCTGTAATAAAACGACGCAACCCCATCGAGTTTGGGGTCGTTTGATTCGTCTTATGTAGTTACTCTGGTTCTAAATAATAAAAATAAAAATTTAATTGAATAAATATGTAAGTACTTAAGTATGAAAATTAATAAACCAAAATTATAAGTAGGTACAATTAAATTTTGTAATTTGCGTATTTTTCTAGTTGATATAAAATTATTTTTAGAATATTAATTTTTTATTTATTTTTATAAAAGTAGACAAAAATAAGGGTGTAACACGCTTTTATTTGAAAACGAAATTACGTCGGGGGATACGCGAGGGACCTCGGCGGCGAGGTCGGAACGACGACGGTTGGTGTTTTTGTGCACTGTACTGGTAGCCCTACTGCTCTCCTGGAGGGGAGGGTTATGGGGTCATCGGGGTCGGTGAGCACATGCCTTGGACGGCGGACTTCACTAATTTTGGAGGGGACATAACAGGCGGCCCTGACAATCAGAGGGTTGCGATGCTTGACGGCGGTATTGAAGAAACGCTTGGAATTGCGTTTCATCAATTGATGGATAGTGGTGATTTTGAGGTCAAGGTGGAGGATTTCGTTACGAACGAACCAAGAGGAGGCTGTTGCCCTACGGAGGAAACGGTTTTGGAGGGTCTGCATTCTATGGATGTGGTGGGGCTTTGCGTGTGCGAAGACTGCACAGACAAAGGTCATTGTTGAACAAATGCCCGCTGTGTAAATGCGCAATTTACACCTGAGGGACAGTTTGCTACGTGCATTCAGAACGGAAATAGCACCAAGTCTCAGATGCGCCTTAAGTTTGTCTATTATGCACTTGCAGCAATACCAGGACAGCGGCACTCCGCATTTTAGGTATGAAGCTACAGCTAAGTACAAGTACGCGGCGGGCGGGCTCGACTTGTCGGACCAATTCAGTTCGGATTTCGATACTTACTCACGTCCCCGAGCAAAACGCCGCGCTGGCCGTGTTTTGTGCAGTTTTTGGAGCTATCTACTTGTTATTTAAAATAAATATCAACTACCTAATATAAATACATAAATCTCGATTCCACAATGGTACATTTTTTAAGGAGTAGGTACTAGGTACATATTTGTTTCTCCGTACAACGAAACCACAAAAATGAGACATGAACATTTTCAAGTAATATTTTTTTCAATTTCTGGTAGCTATACCATATATTTATATACTTACTATATATTACCATATACTTCTGGTAGGTAGTAGGTACAGTACGACACAACTTAGATGTAGCATCGGCAAAATTCGTAAAACCGATCACATCCGAACTGAGTGTGCCTTCAAAATCACTAAACTTTATTATTGCTTTAGGAGAAAATGTTATCTAAGCAAACTCCATAACTTGTAAAGTCATATTATTATAACAAAACACATTCGTGAAATTGATGCATAGATATACATTACTAGCTTGCAAAATAAATGATCACTTAAATAAAGTCTTTGTTTTTTAGATTCGATTTGAAGGATACAAGGCTAGAATGATGAATATCACAAATCAAACTTTTAAAGATGTTTATTGTTAAAAACTTCAATTATAATTAATTAAGGGCATGCAATAAATGGAATGTTACATTTAAAAAAAATATGGCTTTGAACGACACCAGATATTATTAAAATTGTTTATTCTTATTCGAGTACACCTTCGACATCCATACTTATATCCTCAGTCTCAACAGCTCCATTGTAGTCGTTAAACGATTCGTCCCTGTCTGATGATGAGTCATTTAAATTTATGATGAACTGGTCCAAATATCGGTCTGTTCTATCCTCGTGTCGCATATGCTCTTTTTCGCATTTTATCGCGTGATCGACTACTTTTTCCCATTCGGATACGCCAATAGATTCGAATTTCTCCATTAATAGTTCTTTGACCTTCGTTAGATTCATCGAGACATTTTTAGAACTAACGTGGCCTGTCACTTGGGCCCAAATATTCTCGATTGGGTTAAAATCTGGATGATAAGGAGGTAACCGTAAAACAGAATGACCATGTTCCGCGATTATTTGGTCAATTGAGTATTTAATGTGTTCAGATTTGTGGCGTTTAATTATTTCATACCATTCTGGTTTCAGCAGATTTGACGCAAAGGGTATATTTTTAGATGTAAGCCAAGATTGCATGGATGCTTTTAGAGAATTGGAATTCGGTGCATTGTCTATCTGTGTGTTATGGTAAGAAGCGTTATCTACGACCACAACAGTATTAGATCTAAGGTCTTAGATTCGGAATGAGATGTTGTTTTAACCATTTTTCGTAATTTTCTTTATTCATCTCGTGGTGATAATCGCCAGTACTTTGAGAAGATTTATAAACTAAGAGAGCGCCAGGAACAAAACCTCTTAAGCCACCACCGTGGACAATAATTAAACTTTCACCTTTTGATATCGGTTTTTTAAGCCTTTCTTAGAACTATCCGTCCAACTACTTTCCTTTGTATGTGTGGCGTGTATGTAAGTAAGTCTCGTCAGTATAAACTATATCCCGACCTTCACTTCTAAAGTTTTGTATCTGTCGAAGATACTTAATCCGCTGAAGTCTTAGGTACTTCCATCTTTCTCGGCCAGTAAAGATCTATTATTTTCCATTTTCTTGAATTTGAAACCCATTTCAAGCAATATTCTGCGCAAAGTTTCTCGACTGCCTGTGAAATTTATATCTTCCTGTAATTTGGTTAACAACGATTTTATTGTAGGCAACCTTTTTTCAGTGACACGTCCTTCTAATGACATCATAATCAACACCGTCTAAATTTGCTCGATGTTCTTTCTTTTTTCTGGACTTTTTAGGCGAACTAAAAGTTGCACGAGTTGAACTAGTCGAAGCCAAGGCATTGTCATGCTCTTTCAAAACAGCACTTATTGTTCTACGTGACACACCAGTTGCCTTCGCAGTTCGCTCTTGAAGGTTTTGAAAGTGATCATTCCCAAAAACCCTATTTTTAGACTCCGTAGCCTCTCGACTCATAAATTGATAAACATTAAAAATTATTTCACGACTTTGGCTATTATACGGCTTACAACGTTTCAACGAAGTCATCATGAAAAAAAAAACAGCAAAATAAAATATATTATTCACTTTCCTATTAAATTGTCACGAAGTGTACGGAATGATTCACTCACGTGCATTCTCAACGCTGTCTCGAGTTGAACTGAGGCGGGAATATATAGCGCGAATAGCATCGAATGGCGCGATAGTGAGCGATTTCTATTGGTTGTGTAAATCGGAAGTGATCGGTTTTACGATGCTACTTAAAAGATGTCTCGTACTGTACCTACCTATTTTGTTTTTTTTTTTGTCACTTGTTTTATTAACGGTGAACTTGTTACGTCACCAATTGACCGTACGTTTAGAACAGTTTTTTCGTGAGTTCATTGAAATATAAGTTTTTTTTTGAAAATAGTCGAAACTAATTTATATTTTATTTTTCTACTTTAATCACTGTCTGATTAACAGGCAACCTTCAATCTAAAAAATAAACACTGCACAATGTTTAATATTGAATGAACTTTATAATGTTTACTAATGAATGAACTTTATGAATTCTAAAATTGTATTGATAAAAGCTGAAACTATTCATCGAAGTAAGTATAGTCATTGAATTCATGACCAAATTGTTTTATGCGCACCAATAAACGTTTCTTTCTATCTTTTAAAGATTTTTTTTTAATGAATGCTACGACTGTGATTTTTACGTGTATTCGTAAGTTGTTCGCCAGATGGCGCTAGTAGTGTTTTACAAAGTATTGTAGAGTTGGGGTGCGGCATAGAGAGTACGAATGCTCAGGGTAGTGGCCTATGATATTAACTAAAATGAAGGCAAAAGCGTGTGTGTTGGAAGCCATTAAATAACTTCTCCCGCTCAGGGCGAGGCAGACTCTTGCTGACTAAAACCCACCCGTGTTCCTTCAGTTGCCTGTGCCAGGAGCCACGGTAACCCTTTCGGACTTTCCCGCAACCCTGGCAGGCATCGGCCCTACTAGCGGACCCCGTCACACACAGTAGGCCCCCTGACGTGCGGTTGACCGGTAAATAATATGTATTTCTGTAAATTGGTTTAAAACACACTTTTTGTAAAAAATAAATTCTACCTGCAGGCTGGATTCAGTAGACCTTACATGATAAGGAACCCCCCTACGTTGAAATTTCCCGACGGTTATTAAAAATTAAATTTGCGTACACCATACTTACATTTTGACCGCGTAAGTACCTATCCACATTTCTATGAAGCGACTGATTTTTTTTTAAATATCCGACGTAAAATTTCTACGCTACGGGATTTGAATCGTGTGGTATCTACTGAATTCATGGTTATAGTTTGCGGGGCGATGTCATGCGAGCCTGTATTTTAAAGCTAGTTAGGTATATCAGATATGTAATTTAGTTTTATTTATTTATTAAAATCTCCCTTACAACTATAATTACAGGATTTACAGGTACGTCCCTAATGCGATAGCTTGCTCTCAAAACTAACTTAAGTATTTACAATTTAAAACTATGAACAACGCAAAAAAAAAACTAGTACTTACTACTTATGTAGCTTTTGTACTAAGTTTCAACTATAAAAACACAATATTTTATTTAAATATAAAACAACAACGTTTAGCCTACTATATTCTACACTATAAAATAAAATAAATTTAAATATAAAACAACAAAGTTTAGCCTACTCTAACCTACACTATACCATAAAATAAACAACAGTATTTTTGCGAAATCACTCAAAGCATGTAAATATATCGATCTTGACGTGAAGATCGTTAATAGCCGAATTGCGCGGGTCAATGGAGTGGTCCCTGGCAACCGGCACGGCCAACAGCGGCGGGCGACGACGCCGTGTATGTTACCCTAGCAGGAAAGTGGTTCCTAGAGTGATATGAGTGAAACGTATGATTAGTGCATAATCTGCTGTAAATGTGCACCATATGAACAATTTGTGCGCTTTGTCGTTTTGGAAAAAAACTGAAAAACGATTCCTGGAGTAACGTTTCTCCAGCAGGAAAATTCTAAACGAATGATCGGAGAGAGAAATATTGTGCATGGCCAGAGAGCTTATATATGTGTAAAAAAGTGCACCAAAAATATAATTTGTGCGTCTTCAGGTATTCGAGATATTAAATGATAAATGATTTTATTTCTGTAAGTAGGTTTGAACAAACACTTTTACACGTCAATCATATTTTTTTTAAACTAGATGGGGTCGGCGTTTCCTATCTGACTACTCTGAGAAGAAAGGCCGAAACAAACTCAGAGGTCACAGTCTCTTTTAAAGTCCAGACAAAATCTTGGTCAGGTCATGTGAAAGCTATGTAGATCGGTGTCTGCAATGGTCTTTTGAGGAAAGAACCACACAGATTGAGTGGACCTGTCCAGTCAGTGCACGCAATTGTCAGTAATCGTGCAGCTCAACTTAGACTCAAGGAGCTCAACGATTCGACGAACAATACCAAAGAAAGGACATTTGAGTAGGCCGCATAAATTACTCAAACTGCCAGATCATGATTACGTTGAGAAAAATACAAAAATAAATATAAATAAATCAATGACCGACATGGTTCTCACATTCACAATAATTAGAATAATATTATAATAATCTTTGAGGACCATGTAGATTTGTGTCTGAAATGGTCTTTTGAGGAAAGAACCACACAGATTGAGTGGACCTGTCCAGTCAATGCACGCATTTGATTGCATTTCCCTTCTCAGAGTAGGTACTTAGTCAGATAGCAAACTATATTCTATTCTCATTTTTCAATTACATTCTCATCTAGTTTAAAAAAATATAGGTAATTATGTTTGACGTGAAAAGTGTTTCAAGTACAAACGTACTTACAGAAATAAAAATCATTTCATTTCATCATTATCGGTATTACTTATTCGACTATTAGACTGAGAAAAAACACCGACACAAACTCGAGTGTACGGGTACCATACGATAGGCAGGTCGGTAGTCGGTACCTACCATCTTTAACCTCTATCGAAACAGACAGCTAGGTATAGCTTAAAACAAAACTATTGCCGGCCAAGTTTGTAAGTGCCTTATTGCATGTAACTACATAAATAAGTAGGTAATGATGCAATGCGACGGGTCACGTGAGAAACTACCGAACCGCAAAATAGGTAAAGTAAAAGCTAACCGTAAAGTAGCTGCTGATATTTTGTGGGCGTTTCTCCGCAGTGTGAAATCATGGCTGTAGCACGGTAATATTGGCTGTAGTTTTACTTGTATCGTAGGTATAAAATAAGACGGCAGGCATCAATAATATTCTTTCCTTGCAGTCAGAATTTCTATAGGTACCTACCCTATTATTCCAACGATTAAACAGAGAGTAGGTACCTAGTTCATGTTCGGTATTCAAGCGTCACATTTCTCGAGGTCACTATAATACTTTATTTTATCTACCTGTAGCAAAGAGATGTATCTGTAGATTACGTAATATTTTTTATTTTTCCTTAAGATTGTATTATTATTATTAGAATCTCAATTTCCTCTTTGTTCGTTAGAAATTGATGAATAAAAATAACCCATGTTTAATTTTTGTGTAAGTATAGGATGTCATGAGCAAACTTAGCCAACGGCCAGACAGAAAAGACGCAAGACGAGGGCGGGGCGCGGACCCGTCGCAGACAGGGCGCCGTCACGACTTTTTAACATGTATAAAAGACACGGACCCGTCGCGTCGCAGACAGGGCGCCGCCGCCCGTCACGACTTTTTATGGCGCGCATTAGCTTTTCCCGGCATTCAACCGTCCGATTTTGATGCGACAACATGTCTTCTTCTGAAGATGAAGATGTATTGGCACTGGTAGGTATATCTCGCTAATCTGCAGAGGGTTAGACGTTACTGGGTACATCCGGTATGGCTAAGCATTGGACAGAATAGATTTTTTTAAATAATGGAGGATCTACATTAATAATAATTAACAATATTACATTAAAAAAAAATATTAAATTAACAATAATTAAAAAATAATAGAGGCGAGCGCTGTGAGAACCTGCCCCCCTCTGCGCCCTTTCCGCTCCCCCGCTTGCGCCCGTGCAGGCCCGCGCCTGGCCCGCGCTCTGTCCTTTCTTTAATAATATGTTTTCCAATAGGGCGCCGACAAGTTAACGTCGTGACGGCGGCGGCGTCCCGTCTTTTCTGTATGGTTTACGTCGCGACGGCTGTATACATTTTTGCAAGTAGAAACGGGCGCCGCGACTGCGACGGGTCCGTGCCTTGCGTCTGTTCTGTGTGGCCGGTGCCTTACAGAGCAAAATTCGAATGCTAAAGTTTTTCTTATGAAATAAAGATTACAATTCTGAGAAAAGACCTATTGCATAAGGGTCGCGCCCGTCTGGCAACGCTCCTGTTTGGCAACTCAACATATACATTGGTTATGTTTGTAGATATTACGTAGGTACTGAGTACACGTTAAAGTACAGTCAGAGTAAAAAGTTGTAGTGTGCCGAATTTATTTAATATTCGTTATCTATATTTTCAAACTACCCTAATAGTAATAATGACTAAGTACCTACTGCATAGAATACAAATAACCTATCTAAATGACAATATTGTCAAGGTGCAAAAAGGTTCTGAGTACTTAGGTACGCCTTTATAGTTAGTGGTGCCGATTCTGTTGTACACCGAACTAAACTAACTAAACTATCACTAAAATTCCTTACTTTTGGCTATGAGAATCTTAACGCTATTCTGCAAAATAAAATCTCTAAATTTAAAAATAATTTTGACACATCTAAAATCAAATTTGGCAATTGCGACTCCACGTGGTACTTGTTTGCCGTACCACGTGATTTTTTTTAGAGCCAGAGTCGCGCATTATTTTGCAGCCTCGACATGCTTTGTATGGAATTTTTCACTTTTTGTATGGAAAATATGAAAAAAAAAATTTTTTTTTTACCAACACGTTGGATTTTATATGTTCCGGAGTTTTATAAAGGGGGTCGAAATTTTCATTATTTTTGCGATAGGACACACCGTTTTCGAGATAAAAGCAAAAGAAAAGAAAAAAAAGATACAGTAGGTACTGTTTTTGCATCTGAAGTCGAGGTGTTGGTATGAATTTTAGTTCATGACAACTAATTTTATTCCACACCTTTTTAATCGCGATTAAAAACAGGCAGATTTAGTTACGACAATCAAAATTTTTGGTGGAAAACGTAAAATTCAGAATAGCAAAATTGCCATTTTCACTAAATTATAATCTCAGTGCCATCTTAGTGCTGTCAAACTAAAATTTGGTTAAGTTGTGTCATTTTAGTCAATTTCAGAATGGGAAATCGTCGTTTGACAGGAATAAACTAAATTTTGGTGATTTTTAGTCTAGTTTAGAGAATTTTGTGACAAGAGAATCGGCACCATTGATTGTTAGATGAGCTGTAAACGAAAATTCGTTTCAAGACAATACTTTGCGAAACGAAAAATAAGCTTTTTGAAAGAAAAGATTAAGTTTGTAACTACTATTATAGTTCAAAATGCGATATTTACTACAATATAGATACTAATTTCATTACTCGCTTGGCTGCCATGACGGAAGCAGGAGACAGTAGAGGCCCATCCGTATTAAAAAAATTAAAAGTACCTATAGGTAAGGGGTGGAGAATTGGCGTTTCATGCGGGACACAGTTATTGTACTACATATAAGAAAAAATAAGGACTCTGTTCGTTGGAGGTGTCGTAATAAAAAGCTAAAGTGCAGTGGTAGTTTAAGTACAACCACTGTGAACAATACAATTTTGAATTAAACTAAACACTCGTCAAGATGTATACCTACCTACCAGATTTTGAGTTATATAAAAAACCAGAATTAGTTGAAAACTGCAAAAAAGGTGTGTGCGATGATTAAGGTTCGGTTCCAAAAATAGTGGAGAGTGAGATAATAAATTAAAAAAATGTACCTACTGTAATTACAAAAATCTTAAATAGGTACCTACTAATTTCATTTCAAACAAATATTAACATTCCTTAAAAATTTGTCTTGACTGTATGTACCTGGTGCACGCGATACACCACTATAGGTAAGTATTATGTAGCGTTGCCAGACGGGAGCGACCCTTGCCTATTAGTATGGTTTTGATAATACTATGTTCGAACACCATAAAATATCTATCAATACTTTAGGAGACAATGGGGCTTGTGGCTAAGTAATAACAGCCGCGCGGGTCGATCGATCAGGTTAAACTACGCTTGCCGTGATTGATCCGTGGATGGGTGACCATCTTTACAAACCAAGACCCATCCGTGCCTTGGAAAGCACGTTAAGCAGTTGGTCCCGGCTGTGATTCGTGGATCTTTGACAGTCGTTACGGGTCGTCAGAAGCCCGAAAGTCTGACAACCAATCTTACCAAGGGGTATGGTGTTACCCAGTAACTGGGTTGGGGAGGTTAGATAGGCAGTCGCTCCATCTAAAATACTGGTGTTCAGCTGCATCCGGTAAGACTGGAAGCCGACCCCAACATAATTGGGAAAAGGATAGGAGACAATGGTGCCGATTCTCTTGTCACAAATGCCTCTAAACTAGACTAAAAATCACCAAAATTTGGTTCATTCCTGTCAAACTATACGATTTTCCATTCTGAAATTGACTAAAGGGACACAACAACTATATTTTAGTTTGACAGCACTAAAATGGCGCTGAGTTATTCATCTAGTAAAAATGGCAATTTTTCTATTCTGAATTTGACGTTATTCACCCACAATTGTGATTGTCTAACTACCTACATCTAACTATTTTAGTCGTGACTAAAAATGTGTGGAAGAAAATTACTTGTCATGAATTAAAATTCACACCAACACCTCGACTTCAGGTGCAATAACAGTACCTATCTACTGTACCTTTTTTTAAATTACCTATATCTCGAAAATGGTGTGTCCTATTGCAAAAATTATGAAAAAAGACCGTTAAAAACTCAACTTGTAGGTACTTAATAATTTTTAATTTTTTCCATACTAAAAGTGAAATATTCCTTAAAAAACACGGCGAGGCAGCTACCAAACGCGCCTGCTCTAAAAAAAATTCACGGGGTAGGTACCAAACAAGTACCTACCTACCTACCACGTGGAGTCGCGATTGTCAAATTCGATTTTGTTGTCAATTATTTTTTTCAGAATTGCTTTAGAATTCTCATAGCCAAAAGTACATAAGTAATTTTAGTTATAGTTTAGTTCGGTGTACAAGAGAATCGGCACCAATGGCTTTTGAATCTTGTGTAAATGTAAGGTATTTGTGCGCGTGACTGTACCTCTCTAGTCTGTTTGCATGGCGTGATGTAGGTATGGTTAGAAACTATGTGACCACAGATATACAGAATACCTACGAAACTTAAAGGCACACTGAACAACCTATATGTAGGTATACAAAACAGTAAATTGCTTCTTCCATTTTAAAATCATTCATATTGAAGCGGTAATTTTGGAAATATTTATTTTTATTTTTCTATTCGCCGCCCCAGTCGGATTAATACGACAAATATTTTCGTGCCCGTGTCGCCTCAGTCGTATTTATACGACTGAGAACCTATGTTCGTTTCTTGTTATTTATTTTATTGCACGACCCAATTTGTCATAGGTTATTTGTCGATTTATGAACTGGGCGCTGGGGGCACGGCAATTAATATAAAACCAAGCGGTCAGATAGGCTTTAAACTCTTTTGCTCTGCTCATCTTCACAAAAGTCATCCATTAGATCAGGATATTAAAAAAAGATTAAGTAAATATTTTTCACATTTATTATCACTATAAAACTTATTTTTAGTAACAATATATACAACCACATTATTCTTACAATATGCGACACACAGATTAGGTGTAAACGCAACTTTTTGAATATACTGACCTGTTTATTTTTAAATAAAACATGATTATTGCAAGCCCGATTACTGGCCTGCATTAAGGCAATGGTACTGGCGCGTAGGCAAGTGCACTTTACATTCAATAGGTATTTTAAAGGTTTGAGTAACAAAATAATTTTAAGCCAATAAATAAATGCATTGATTAATTCACTTAAATTAAATCGGATAAATATTTTATTCTGAATAATTTTTAAATAAACTTTGTAAACTTGTATTTTTTTCTGATAACATTTGAGCAAAAATTGACAATAATACCGTTCAGTTTTATTTATTTATTAATTTATAATTAAGTATAATCTCGCAAAACCTGCGCAATTTGACAATAAAATTCTACAATTGACAATAAAATAAAATATTATTATATTACAGGTGTATAATATTGTATGTATTTAGCAAAAACATGCATTTCATATAAAAGTTTATATAATAATATCAACATATGGCATTTAGATATGAGAGACGTTTGTAATGACGACAAGCCGTCATCGTTATGTTCGAGCCAAAGGTTCCGTAGCAAATTCACTGATCATATTTTTAACTACTTACTTATACATACATAATTATAATGTCCCTTACTATATAGAGGCAACTGGGTCTCTGATTCATAAATATGCAACATCTTTATCTTTAATCCAAACAAGATAATTTTGCAAAGCATTAATTAACAAACCTAGAATCAAAAACTTTGATCCATTATTTCTTAAAGAATATATGAGTATCTCTCGAAATAAAGCAACTCAAAGTCCTAGTTATTTCTCAATTGTTTGAATGCCACCAAAATTATCTTATGGTCATTAATATCAGGTCATGAAATAACATGCAAGATACTTGAGTTAGTCACCTCGACAAGACAGAAGTGAGTACTTTGAGTTCCAATCATTGCACCTTATGAGCTAGATATTAAGAAAATACATCGATATTGCATGCTCATATTACAATAAATAGTTACAAAACCGGCCGGGGTGTAAAGATAGAGTATACCTACCTTTTTTCTTAGGAGCGAAGATAGATACGCAGTGGACCTTTAGGGTACGAAACCCTAAAAATAGATACATATTTTAAAACCACTTAACTATTCAGCCTAAACATTAAAACTATAATTTTTACCATGTTAATCGCGATAAAATTCCACAAGGGAAATTCGTTCTACCTACAACTGTATCCATAATAATATGCACCTATTCAAATTCGTACAAGCTGCCTCGGTGACTGCATATTATCATAAATTCAATAACAAATTTAAATAAATAGTTTACAGCGCAGCGTAAAACCTATAACGGTACATCTAGAAGATACATCGTAATTCTTTGGTTCTATAAAATTATAATATTGCTAACACCGAACAAACTTCCAAGTGTAACTCTCAGTACAAAAATACTATGTGATGTCTTTCAGTCTGTTTGTGTGCTTTATTTCTTCTGTTCGGGTCTCTCTTGTGGTTCAGCCCCTAACATGACTTGGATCTCGTCGACACTCTTGCCTTTCGTTTCGGGGACGACGAAGAAGATGAACACGAAGCCTATGAGCATGATGCCAGCAAACAGCCAGAAAACTTGACCAGCGCCTATCGCGGCGTTGAGCGAGTTGAAAGTGCTGGTGACCGTGAAACTGAGGAGCCAGTTGAACGTCCCGGCTGTAGAGCCGACGAAGGCCTTGATGTCGATCTTACAGAGCTCGCCAGCCATCATCCACGGAATAGGACCGAAACCGAGGGAGAACGCGATGATGAACACGGAGAGCGACACGAGAGGCAGCCAAGAGATGGCCTGGACAATGTCCGCGTCCTTTCCATGCGTCTGTTGAAGGAAGAAGTACACTCCCAAAGCTGTGGAACACACGCACATGACTAACGCAGACAGCAGTAACAGGATACGCCTGCCAAGTTTGTCCACAACCAAGCTGGAGATGAATGTCGCAATGACTTGAATAACTCCAATAATGATAGTTGAAATAGTCGAAGGGATCGTGGCTCCGGCGTCGGCGAAGATCTGCGAAGCGTTGAAGATCACTGCGTTGATACCAGACAGCTGTTGGAACAACATCAGAGCGTAACAGATAAGGATAGCTTTCAGTGCCGTTTTCGTCTTAATGGCGGCGATGTAAGACACCTTGTTCCGCTGAGATTCTTCATTTTTAAATTTCAAATTGTTCAGTTCGTGGTCAACATCGTAACTCTGGCCTCGAAGTTTGATCAAAGCTTCTCTCGCCTCGTCGTTTCTTCCCTTGATTACCAAGAAGCTAGGACTTTCGGGCATAAAGAAGAATATAATACCGAAAACGATGGGAATGCAGGTACAGAGGATGTTGAAGACGAACACTGAGGCGTAACCACCGACAACGTACGCGAAGAGGATACCAATTGTGATCATCAGTTGGAAATAGCTTCCTAAAGTTCCTCGGATGGAGTCCTGGGCTATTTCACTGGTGTAGGCGGGGGCTGTAACGCAGAAAGCTCCTCCAGCGACACCAGTAATAAACCTGCCAGCTATGAGCATGCCTACACTGGTCCCGAAGGTAATGAGCAACCAGCCTAAAGTGAACGGTAAGACGAGTAGCAACATCGTCTTTTTACGTCCGATGATGTCCATGACCATGCCGATAGGGAAGCAAACGAAGGCAGCTCCGAGGTTGATGATTGAGGAGATCCAGTCGCCCTGTGCCTTTGTCACTTCGAAGTCATAGCCACTTGTATAGTTCCCTGAAGTATCAGTTAGCTTTACCATCACTGGGGCTGACCAACCCAGCATAGAACCGGCCGCTAACGCTCCCAATGTAGCTGGAATAGAAAAAAAATACTAATTAGTATTGTATTGAGACATACATATCACATCACGCCTGTATCCGCAGAAGGGTGTTACGACGAAGTGGCATATCCAATTTTTGGACTAGCAATTCCTAATGGAATAAAAAACTTTTTACATAAAAAAACATTTTTTTTTGGAAGTCGGTTTTTTTTTACGTAAAGAAGTTTTTTATTTTTCACTTTTTAGTTATGGTACCTACCAAATCGAAAACGATCGTCTTACACGTCCACGTCTGTTTGAAGACGGTTTTTTTTTATTTAAAAATAATTTACTTATATTTTTTTTTAAACCGTTTTACAGATTTCGATAAAATTTATATGGGACCAACTCTGAAGTATGACCTACCAAACAAAAAAAGAATCATCAAAATCAATTCATAATTGGCGGAATGATCGCGTAACAAACATACAAAAAAAAAACATACAGTCGAATTGAGAACCTCCTCCTTTTTTGAAGTCGGTTAAAAACTCAATAAAATTTGTCCTACCTAGGAATTTAACCCAAGACCGTTATCAGAAGATTCTCTTGCGACCACTAGCTAGATCAACGAGGCAGTTAAAATAAGTGATGTTGAAGCAAAATGAATGGTTTTCTCGCGACTTAAAAATAATTACGGAAAGTATTTTTGTAGGTATTAAGTGGAACTGGAGCTAGAAATACATTTTCAAATGGAGACATTAATCACCCACACACATGTGAGTCGTAACATGAGAATAATTACACCTGCTGGTAATTAGCATAACTATTAGTAACGCGTAAATGTAGAATGACGCAGTACTGAATAGAAACCACACTCGTTAATTTCTCGAAGTAAGCAAATTGTTATTTAGATGATATTTTCTAAGTAAGCTGGTAGACCCATTTTTTTTTGTGTTGATGTTTTCGGTGTTTTATATGCCAGGTAGCTTTGGCACACATAAGGAAGGTCAGACAAAATATACTCGGACCAATCTTCCAATAATTTCTAAAGGAATTGTTGTATTGTTACACAATAGGACACTTCCCTCCACATTTTAACTAATATCCCTCATATCATATGGATATCGTTATATCATCCTGCATGGCATGATTTTGACTGGACAAATATTTGAATCATGTATGCGTCAGAGACTAGATAGTCAAGCCCATAATTCAAATCTCAGTTTGGAGCGAAGAAGGGAAAATATGGTTAAAATTTCTAAAGAGACATCAAAATGTTGCAGTAAGTTTTTTTTAGTTAAGCTTGTTTTTATACATGTACTTATTTATTGTAGTAGCATAGCATATTGTAATATATACCCGCTAGAGCTGCAAGATATTGCGGCAGCTTGCGTCCGGACTCTCCCCGCGGCTCCACCAGCTCCGCTTGTGACACTCCCATGTCTGCCATCGTACCGTTGCCCTCTGGACGCTGGAAGTAAAGAGTAGTTATGGTTTAATTTGCGTTATTGGTGACTTGATTCACGAAGAAGTTAAATACCACGAAATACCTACATATTTCATGTGGCATTTTAAAAGATGTTTTTAGATACCCTGCAATATTTCATACTTTGTAGTAAAAGTTGGATAAAAAGGTGCGCAAAATGTGCTAAAAGTTAGGTTTAGCAACTCTAGAATCAGACTGAATAAACCACCAGTCTAGGGCCATAGATGGTGACCAAACTAGTTAAAAAGTGTAATAAACATGTTTTTTTAAGTCCATAATAAGTTGTATGTTACATCATAGCATACAATTCATCAATCAGATTTAACCAGATATGAATCATTAAGATGTTAATCTTCCCTAAAGACATGTTTTCATGTCATCGGTATCAATTACTAACAAGCATACAAAGACAATGTAATACTTTCTCAGCTTTAAAAACAGAATCGAGAAGTTATTTCTTAAAGAAAATAAATGGGTAGACGTGATAATCTGTATTACAAGACGCAAATAAAAAGCTTTTGATAAGAAGGCACTAGAAAGCATTAAAAAGTGATTAAATGTTCATAGCTTCAGCAGCTTCAACAAAGTAGAAATAAATTAAACATGCAAATGAAAAATCACCCACATAACTGCTTAAAACCTTGACAATAACTAATTATAGTGTTATTTTTAGACAGAATAGAGGATAAAATTGGTTACGAATTTATGATGACAAAAAAATGAAGGTACACAGAAAAAAATTTTTTTCAATGCAAAGAAGGTCATAATTTTGTGAGAAAACTTCATAAAATAATCGTTTATCAATCAAAGGAAACTACTGAACAGGCCATAGAAAAAACCTTGATCAAAACCAATTTAAAATTACCTCAGCAAAGTCATTATTGAATCCAGAGGCGGGAATTGTTGCCAGCAACGGTTCTCTCTCCGTGTCGCTACCCCTAAGTCTATATAAAGTAGACCCCATTTTGGACGGAATTTGTTTATTATTTTAACACGGACACTACCACTTATCAAGCCTTTTCAATAAACAATGATTGTATTTGTTTTGTTTACGGACGGAAACGCTCTACGAAACAGCTGACGTATGACTAGACATTAGACATCATGTTGACACTGACAGGCAACATTTTATCAGTGTTGCAAGATTAATGAGCACAGATAAAATATAGTTATTCTTTCAAGATATTTTTATCAAAATATTAGGGTTGTGTTTAGAAACGTGCCACCTCGCTGGAAAGAATGTGAGCCTATTTGGGGGTTCTAGAGGGTCTTCTGGATCCTCATTAACCCTGATTTACGTCCCTACACTATAAATACTACTTCTTATTTTTTAACGAAAATACGCGTCTCCGGCAAAACAAAAGTGTTGTGCTTTGGTTCAGAAGGCCCTCTAGAACCCCCAAATAGTCTCATATTCTTTCTAGCGAGGCAGCAAGTTTTGTAAACTTTAACTAAATATTATCCTGTTTATTCAAAATCGTATCCTAAGAAAATATGTGCAATTTATTTGATGATTTTCCGTATACACATTCATTCATGCGCGCCACTAAATAAATATCACGGCAACATGTACTTTCGTTGCAAATTGCTATTTACGAACATACAGGCGTTCCATATTTTCTTGTGCAATTCAATCTTGTTCAAAGTGTAAGCAAATTAATAATACACTTAGTAATTGGCAATACACATATATAGCTCGTTAAACATAATCCTTCATATCTGATGAATATGCTTTTACAAGACGATCAATTTAGTAGATACCTACTAAATTGATCGTCTTGTAAAAGCATAAGCATACGCTTGTGACCAAATAAACAAGCATACTTTATTAATTATTTCTGGGTGTACCAGTCGTTGATTTGCACATACCTATGTTTCACATAATCTACTTATTAACGATCCTGTGTTTAAAGCCTCTGGCTGTCTCAGTAGGTATGTTTGTGTTCTTAGTATTTAAGTATACAGTGTGGGAGAGACATCGTCGGGCATCCTGCTGCCATGGATTCAGTACATGATTTTGAACTTATATTCTGACGTTTTCTTTTTTGTAGTTATTCTTAAATGTCATTGAAAATTAATGAATCTCAAAAACAGCATAGTGCAATACCTACTAGATGTGGCCGTTGTGGGAGACACTTCTTAATTGTCTGCCCATGCCCATTTCCCATCCCAGAAATAAATCCTGGATCCGCCCTTGCAGGTGTGTATGTATGGTAGGTAGTGTAGGTAGGTAAGTACATCCACATTTCACCAGAAGTCTCATGTAATTGAGGGCAATAGGCCCGCTGTTGCCAAAACCGGACACAAATCCGACTTCGGGCTGAGAACTAATAACTAAGAGTTTGCTCATTTTTGCCCGACCGGGGGTGAATGGCAACCCAGGACTCGTGCTCAGACTGATGAGACAAATATTTAATTTTACGTGGTAGCTGGGCCAGCTACCACGTTGGGGTAAGTTGCCTTATGTGGTTTGTTATTGATACTAATATAGCTTGCCACGGGGCTCGTGGCTAAATGATAACAGCCGCACGAGTCGATCGAAGGTTAAGCTTCGCTTGCCGAGGACGGTTCGTGGATGGGTGACCATCCATCACATATCGAGACACCTCCGTGCGTCGTCCCGGTTGTCATTCATAGCTCTTTGACATTCCTTACGGGTAGTTAGAAGCCCAAAAGTCTGACAACCAGTCTTACCAAGCGATACCATAATATCCAGTAGGTACTTAACTGGGTTGTGGAGGTCAGATAGAAGATCCGGTTGGACTGGAAGCTGACCCCAATATAGTTGGGAAAACGCTAGGTAGAAAGAATAATATAACTCGCTACGTAGAGAAATTACGAATGCAAAGGCTAAGCTCATCGTGCCTGGTCTGCGACTTGCACAAAGTAGGTTTTATAAGCTGAAAATGTCAAGTTTTAATAAAACTATGCAAGATATTATGACCTTTTAGAAATGTTAGTAGGTTTATTCATCGCACCGTGTGGTTTCGTGAAGTAAGTTTAGAACCAAAGCCACTAATACCTACCTCCGCTGGACGATATAATATATATACCTATTATACATATATAATCTAGTATACTCACCTAGTCATGTTACATAGAGCAATTTCGTGACAATAACTACCACTATGTGTGGCTTTGTATCGATGTAGTCGTAAGTGGTTATGACTAGACTAATAACAGGATGGCTAATCGTATTTTAGTTGCAAATTATTGTATTGTCAACATGATGGTAAAAACGCGAAAATGAAGCACTTTGATCTCCGCAACCGGTAAAAATCCTACCAGATAGAATTGACGGGTAGGTACTTCCCGCTGGTTAATACCCCGTGGTTAACACTATTAACTACTGGGAATGATGCGTTCTACTGATTAACAGTGTTGACGAACGCGATTTTTTTTCCCAATATTTAATACCCTCGTCTCGCGTATAGTTCATTTTAGTCCATAGTTTTACACTCATACATTTAAATTCTAAACAGATAAAAACCCAATATAAAATTGTGATTAATTAAATTTAAATATTCAACAACTTATAAAAAAAAAATTGCCAAAAAAAAAATCTGAATTCAAAATTGACAAATTGTAAAAGTCAAAATATTAAAAATAAGAATTAATCATATTAAATTGCAAAAAAAAATATAAAAAAATATGGTCATTTACATTTTTAACTACCCCAAGCCCGTTAAACGAGTGCTTGTAAGGCCTACCAGGAAGTAGGTACTGTATGAATGGCCCGACTGTTGCCACTGCCCCGCACAATGAAAGCTATAAAATAAGCCAAGTTAGTCAACAAAAACAATATCATTTGAATGCCGCTGTAAGAGAAAGCCGTTATGTTAGGATGATGTATTCTCGAGTTATAAGTACCTACTATATCTAGCCATTTATTTTAGTACATACATAGGATACCTAACTACTTGAAAACGGTATTCAACTGGTTTCTAGACTTTCGTCTTTACATAATGAAAGCGATTAATCACAGGTTTAGATAAGTCATACGGGTAAAAGTTTCAAGTTCAAGTTCATTTATTGCGATAATGGATAGATAAATAATTTAGATAACATACCTAATGTGTACATTGGTCTCTCCATAATCTGCGTGAAGGCATGCAATTTTATATGTAAGCATTTGTTTCTACTAAAACAAATGTTGTTGTTGTTTTTGTTACGTGTTTGTGGATAATGAATTAATGATATATAAACTTTGTGCCCTTTAGCCTATTAATATGTTTATTATTATAATAAATAAATAAATATCGTCTGACATTGCACACAGCACCATCTAGTTCCAAGTTAAGCACTTAAGGCTTGTGTTATGGATACCAGATGGTTGATACACTACTTAAATACATTTTTTTTTCGTAAATACATACATATTATAAATATACATCCATGACTCGGGTACAAAATTAAATGTCCATATTCATCATACAAACATTTGCCCCTACCGGGATTCGAACCCAGGACCATTTGGTTTCGCTGACTTACTTACTACTACTTAGCCACTGTAGCCACTACACCAAACGTGTCGTCATAATTTTATTATTATTATTTATTTATTAATTATTAGCCCCTTTAACCTATACAGGGTGAAATTAAATTAGCTAGCGAAACTCTGCAGACGTGATGGGCATCGATGTCTAAACATGATAAAACAAAAAATAAATAAATTAGACGATGTTTTTTTTGGGGTGATCGACCGCCGATAGTGTGTAGTCACTTAAATTATCAGTTTAGAAATCTGTATCTGTTGTGTAAACTTTACAGACGTGATGGGTGGTATCGATATCTCAACACGATAAAACAGATTTTATCAACTCACACTTTAAGTAACAAAACTACAAAAAAAAATAACATCAAATCTTTTTATTTGGTCGTGTTTAGGTGTCGATATTCATCACGCCTGCGGAGTTTCACTAGCTAATTTAATATTACCCTGTATAATGTTACAGTGACCGCTGCAGTAAAATAAATTGTCTCTTTTCAGTAATCTAGGGTACTATGCGACTGAATTTATTGCCCTAGATTACCTACTGAAACTTTTTAGGATGTTCTACCTACTCCCAATTTGTCCATAATAGACCGGTATTAGGTAAATTGCTCGTTTGCAACTTCGCATAAGAAAAAAAATGGTCGTTAAAATCGATTTAACTTTTCAAAAATCAACTTTTTGAAATTATTCTAGTCGCGTCGCGCCTGTCTGCGGGTGCCATTACCCGTTTTCGAAGTAAATTCTATCTGGTGGGATTGTTACCGGTTGCGGAGATCAAAGTGTTTCATTTTCGCATTTTTACCCCCTTGAGACTCCCGTCAGGAACGAAGTTCCTAACGCAATACTCGCACGCACTCACTCGTATGTAATATGTAATAGAAGGAGACAGAGAGAGAGAGAGAGAGAGAGACTGTGAATTAATACGCGTTTGTAATACAGAGCCATCTAATATAAGTTTTTAGAAGCTATCGTGAAGTTTTCGCTTTCTTGGATTTTCCCCCTCAATCATGAAGTGGTCGCCATCTTGGATTTTCACCCTCAAAAATCATTAAACCGACACCCATGATGAAAAATTTTGAAGTTTTCGCAGCCGCCATCTTGGACTTTAATTTTGACCTCACTATAGGCTTTAGCACCCTCGAAAACCACGAAAACGACACCCATGATGTAAAATTCTACACCCATGATGTAAAATTCTAAAATTTTCGTTGCCCTGGATTTTCATTTTGACCTTGCTTTCTCTCGCCAACTCTAAGTCGGTGTATTTATGCCCACCCCTGTATCCGCCCTTGCACCCCTGCCTAATCCCACTTGCTTGATGTTATACTCTGAAGTGGTATTGTTTTCCATAAATTATGCCGGTCGGATTATTCTAATTGACCAACAGTCAAGGGCGGATTTCAATGTCAATGTCAAGTACGGTCGTGCACCTGTCGTATGCGATATTTATTTATGTATGAATCTAATCGACCTAAATTATTTTTGACCGCCAAACATTGCCAATGCCGCCAAATATAATTGAGTATGTCGGTGTGGAATGGTCAGTTAGTAATTTTTTAATGCTATTTACATGCTCACAATTCAGCCGTCGTCGAGAGAATGCTTTCCTGACACCTGTCAGTGTGACAATAAAATTCTAGTTACTAATAAAGATCAAATTCGCAAAACATGGATTCGTTTTATGAAACTGACGGGTGTCAGGGGGCCTAGTCCATCAACGAGGATTCGGGCCCGTCCGAAAGTAGTTCAATACTTAAAAATGAACCCTACTCCCGAACCTACTGAGTACTACCGTTTCCGAACGGGCAAAAACACATCGGGAGTAGGTAAGGACAACTGTCTAAACGTTTCGTTATTAATTATTATTCGGGCCCCGGACTAATCTTATGTCCGTTAGTGATACGGAGTAGGAAACGTCCGTAACTTCGGCCGAAACGACGGACTTCGTAGGTATCTGAAAATACCCCATGTATTTTCCGCAATTTTTGATAGTTTAGTTTAAAGACGATATGAATATTTTTTTTTTAAGTTTTGGGGAAATTCTTTGCGGACGGACATCTTTCAAAATGTAAGTACCTGGTTTTCGACAAGCTCGTTTTATGTTTTTTTTTTTTTGCGATTGTACTGTCATGTAATAAATAAATACCCTTTCATGTATAAAAAAATATCTTCCCAACATTAGTGCAACTAAACAATTTTTTTAATCGAAAGTGAGAAGTTATTTATACGTTCTTACGATTAAAAGTTGATTTTCTTTTTAAAATTTAAAAAAAATTACTAGTAGAACCTAAAACATTTTTAAAATTGAAAAACAATTGTTATAGGAAATAATTATAAGAAAATTCGCCCGTGCGAAGAAACTTAGAACGGTTTCCTATTCACAAACTCATCTCTAGGAAGCGAACAATGCCCGTAAAACAATACCTGCACAAGCGCCTAACTACATTGTTAGCCCGCATAGACTAACAACGTAGATCAGTTATGTATATTGTTGTCAACATGTCAATGATTTCACAACATTGATAGTAGGTACGGTGACACGGTCTAAGTTTCATATGTCACTGATAAATCTCAAGAATTTGGACTCTGCTATTAGATACGACTGAGGAAATACGTAATCTCAGTGTTTCAAAATTAAACCGTGTCAGGGATAAACGACTTAAGTATATCTTAAAAATAACCGGCTACAAATCAATCTGAGGACAAAAAGAAAAATACGACAATTTTACAAATTAAACCACTTTATGGTTTTCAAAAAAAAAGAAAGTTAATCAATTAATTTAACAAAATACACCAACAATAATAAAACATTCTCTGCTGAAAGTGGACTTCCTAATATTTCAGATAATGGCCATACATGGAATATTAACAACCCTAACCTTTGCTTGTCTAGAAGTGTAATAAAGAAGATATTAATTAGAATAAGTAAATACCGTATTAACAAATCCTGAAGGAAAACTGGAACGATAACCTGAAGATCTTCCGGCAGAACTGGCTACTGAGGTCACCGTATTTGCAAGAATCGCTCCCGTCACTACCGCAGGTCCCAGGACTGGGAAACTTAACAATGTGAAGGCCCCAGGCCCAAATCCTGAACCAAACATTTTAATTTACTTTGAAGAAAAACAATTGAACTACGAAAACTGTATTTTGTATGTGCAAAACGATCTTGACATGTTTTTCGAGCGGGGTCTTAGCGGAATATATCTTGAGGAGAGAAATCTCTTAAGATAATGATTGTGCTATCTTCAGAATTTCAGATCAATAATACACATAATCTGATGGAGTTAGTTTCAGACAGGGATGATGCAATGTTTTCGAAAAATACAAAGGATACTGACAAATTAATTAATTCAAGTATCTAACTCTCGAATACCTGCTCATAAGAACATGGATTTACGTTTTGCATTGATGTGAAGATCGCGTGCAAATTGTAAGTGATTTCAACCTTAATTACATCGTGAGACGGTGACTTGACACATTGCTAAATTAAAAAAAAAGGAAATTATATGTAAGGCTGATGGATACTTTTGCATCCATTTCTAGTCGATCTTCGTCGTATTCTTTCGAGAAGAAGGTGAGATGAGGACTCTTGCATAAGTCCTTTTTGGAGAAGAGGGACATTTGAAAGCACTCACGAAACATTATACCCAATGTTTGAAATTAAAGCCTTTCTTTGCAAAGGTGTGGTTTAGAATCTGTCCAAAAACATAGTGTACCTACCTAAACTCGGTAGTGTTTTTGGATTGGTGCTTATGTCATCGTTAACTACCACATGACCACCACCATGTTTTACGCAAATAAATGATTTACTTACTTTACTTACTTACTTAATATTGATATAAATAAAGTATTAGTTTGTTACATAAAATACTGTAGAAATGTTTGATGCTAATTCACCCCGACGAATTTCCCCGGAGATTTCGCGGGGCGGCGCGGTGTTGTCTGTGCATTCACCTTCGTCTACTATTGATTGATATGAAGATAATGTTTCTCCCATTTTGATAATTTAGCAAGATTATGATTAGTGTGTTCTATTTTTTTATTGTTAATGACCTGTTCCAGTTTGTTTGTTTGTTTGTATTTGATATTCAGTCGGTGTTGCTCTCAAAACAGTCAAAACTACTGTTGTTATATCAATCGTCCCGCCGAGCATCAACCGCAGCAGCTGCACTGATCAAAGAATTTTTCGAAAATAGAAGCCATTCAATGTTAGTATGAGAACTAGAACTTTCTCTAGAATTTCGAATTTGATTAGACATTAAATTTACATAGCACGTTGTTCTTCACCTTCAAATAAGAAAAACTAATTAAAGGTTTTCAAGGGAACTTTACTTATTAACCAATGAAGATATTCACCTGCTAATTACATTAGGAAGTGTCGTATATGTTCTATAAAAAGTAGTGACACATTTGCATAGTCGTCAAGTGATGGTAGGTGAAGAATTGTATGTGTTGTCTGTGGTACCTATATTATGTAAGTGTAGCAGTCGACCTTTCTCGATATATCCGTTTCCGCACGGATGTAGAATACGTCCGTATGTGCACGCGAAATGTTATTGTTTTTGGAGTTTCTTTAGTAAAGACAAGAAAAAAACTAGTTCTTTAAACAGTATATTGTACCTATTTGATTTTTATAAATCTGCTGCTAGAATGTAAATTTCTGAAAACTCGAGCCCAAAAGTACGAAATGTAGGTACGCGGACGGTCGCTGGCAAAGCCCTAGTTGAGGTGGGTAAGTATATAATTACAGCGCAGTTTTATAATAGAGTCCCTTAGGTATAGGTAGGTAGAGGTACTAACTATCAAAACTACCAAATGTTTAAAAAAAATGCTTAATTTTTTCCGCGCTTACAGAACCGACAGTTTTTGGGCATATTTATCCCACGATAACAGACAACAATTTTGTATCATCAGAGATCTTTTTTTTTACTAATAAGGAGGCTACTTAACTCTCAGAGGAAAAAATGCAAATTGGGCATTTGGCGATTTCTTTATGCGGCAAACCTAATCGTAGGTAGGTACTTACTGTGATACGATTTTGTATTTCGGGTCGATCTTAAGATTATTCTTTAGTTATCTAAAGTTTTAAAGCCTTTAGTTATTAGAGCACGTAGCAAGATGAAGCCAAATAAAGTTTGATGGTGAGTTAAAATAATCTAAAAGCAATTAAAATAAACCTAGGTTATGTTGGTAGGTAAATAGTGTAGCGCGCAAATAAGACGTAGTCTCTGAAATTTACGTACTTAGGTACTAATCCATTTGGTTAAAATAATAAGTAAAAATATTAGCCGAACCCATAAACCCACTTAAGTAAAGGTATTAACAGGAAGGAAAATAACAAAAATTATAAATAACAAAAGTACATACAAACATAGTTGAATGTATTGCTTTTTTAAAGTGAAGATGTATATTTGTTTGCCGATATTATTTGAATATTATTAAAATATGGATACTCATAAATAAAAGCCACTGACTAACGGTGAAGGACAACTCATTAGGATACATTAATGGGACTTGGCCTTTTTTTTTTTTTTGAGGGTGGGAAATCATCAAATACCCTAGCGGACCCCGTCATTGGTGCTGACATCTCTTTGAGGCGCGCGTGGAACACAACGCGCCGTCGACCCGGGCCTGGTCCTTATCGAACGGCGAGCTGCCCATTGCTCGCCGTTTGCAAGCCCACGCCTACGGTGGCCGGGAATCGGCCTGCGATTCTCGACGCCCAGGCCGTCTCCTGCGGCGGCTAGGGGCGTGAGGGCGCGAATTTTGCCTCTCCCTCACACGTTCCGCCTCCTCCTTCGCGAACATTACTGCTCCGCAGAAGGAGGTGACGGCTTCCCAAGCCCTCTCGCTCCGTACCATGGCCTGTTGGACCAGCGCCGAATTGGCGGTGGCGATCCGAGAGATCGCCACCGCCAATCGCCTCCACGAGGACACGGCGGTGTTCCGCCCAAGCCGGGCAGACCTCCACCGTATGCTCCACCGTGTCCTCCGGGCGATCCACACAATGGTGACACCCGGGCGTTTCCTCCCGGCTTATCCGAAACAGGAACCTCCCGAAACAAATGGGGCTTGGCCTGTATCGGTATTGGGAATGCAACATGTCCAAACATTGGCTAGTATTTGTGTAATTTTGTACTTTTTCGTTAACGTTATTAGCAGTGATCGGAATAGGTGGAGCTAACATACCTAAAGTTCAAAGAACGGAGAGCAAAAAAAGTGGAGACTTCCTAACGATTTTTTTTTTGGGTATATTTTTTCCTAGTTTCGGGACATCACATAAGTACATTTAATATTAATGTTATTAATACAGTAAACTAATTGAATTCATTTTCCTTTTCAATCGACTTAAAAACAAGGAGAACGTTCTCAAAAAACCAGTAGATACGTTTTCTATTGTTATTAAATAAGGTAAATAACCATGAAAATTAATCATTTTCGTACTAAAAATATGTACCTATACATTCCCGAAAAAATATTTTGTCGTAAGGCGTCTCCACTTTGTCTGTTCTTTTTCGAACTTTAAGTATTTTAGTTCTACCTATTCCGATCACTGGTTATTAGGTATTACAATGCAATTGCGAACAAGATATACTTATATAGGTAAATTTAAATTATTTGCTATATCGTATATCTATAAAATAATTTCAGAACACCGCGAATATAGCCTATCTAAACTATCTTTATAATCCTATCCGTCGTAAATGACGATATTATATATCATTTAGAGATAAAATATATTAGGTATGTACCTATGTAGGTATTTCTAGTATGTTCGTAGCAATGCCCTATGCGGGCAATGCCCTATGTGGCATTCACAGACGTAAACACTTCCCTCTGAACAAATGGTACAATAATCAGCGATTTGATTCACACTGAAACAATACTTGATTACTGGTAAAAACAAACTAAAATCTTCTAGGCTTATATAAAGATCACATTAGGTTAGATAACAAGTACAAAATATAGATACCATTATAATCTTTTGAAATTCAAACTCAAGCATTTATTTCGATTAGCTATTTCATTTACCGGTACGTACAAAAGCAAGCAAAGCACAGCAGCAAAAAGTGCTAGATATACTAAAACCAATGTGAAAACGTGTAAAAACTACCGTTATCAGCATAACCATTCTTGGGACACATATCACATTTAGAGTGGGCATAATTACGATAAAATATCAAATTAATAGGTATAAAGATAGTAGGAATTTTATTGTAACATTAATCGCATAGGTAAACGCGACAACTAAATATTTAGTTTAGTAACAAAATTAAACAGGTAAGCTAACACAACAAATGAATCATCATCAAGAGAGAGAGAGTGTCATCTAGACGCACTGCAAGTTACCATCCTTACCTAGTTGCTATTCCACCAATTCAGACTAAACTTTTCCAAAATAATGTCTTTTTCATCCCACCATCTCGGAAAGAGTATTTTTAATCTTCAATATCTGAGTGGAAAAGCCGTTTTTATTCTCTAGAGGATAAAGTAAATTGAATTTAGAACATCGTGTGCACTAAGTTTGTGAATTAAAAAAAACATTAAACCTATTTACTGCTACCTCTATGGTGCCGAATATATCATACAACTTTTTTTTAATTTGTTAAAAACTCAGACTCGGAACCTTCTTGGTGTTCTTTTTTCAATTTGCTTTGTACGCGGTTCTTTACGCGGCATTTTTTCACGTCATTGTTAAACCTTATATTAAAAACAAGAAACTTGAAAACAAGTGAAAAAACTAAAATGAGTGATTCTAGCGACGAGGAAGTTTGCTTGACGCCAACAGAATTGACTGAAACTGTTAATAATGCGCAAATGAGCTTTCTCCCTCAACAATCACGCGAGAAGTATTTAAAACAGTACGATATGTTCAACACGTGGCGACTAGCAAAAGGAGCCAAAACTTTCTCAGAAAACGTTTTGCTGGCATATTTTATAGAATTATCCGAGAACAAGAAAGCAAGCACTCTATGGAGTACGTATTCGATGCTAAAAGCAACAATAAAGATGAAAAAAGACAAACATATCGATACCTATCCTAAATTAGTGGCATTTTTAAAAAGAGCCTCATCTGGTCATCAACCAAAAAAATCGAAGGTTTTCACAGTATCTGATATTGAAAAGTTTCTTAACGAAGCACCCGATTCCGTATATTTGGCGGCAAAAGTAAGTCAGTTGCACATTCAGTATCTACTTAAGTATATTAATCTCAATTAAATAGTATACTTAGTAGATGTTGATAGGCATAATTATGCGTTCATATCAATTTTATTCATTTATCTACTACAATACTCTTTACGTTACAGGTTGTTCTTATTATTGGAATAAACGGAGCATGTCGAACTAATGAACTAACACAACTTAATGTCAAAAACATTGAGAAACATTCAGATGACTTACTATTAATTAATTTACCTAATACAAAGACAAAAAGAGACCGCAACTTCGTCATTCGCAAGGAATACGTAACGATTGTTGAGAAATATCAAGCCTTACGCCCGCCTAACACTCCAATCAATCGATTTTTTGTACAGTATCGCAATGGAAAGTGTGTTAGACAGCCTATGGGTACTAATAAAATTGGCAGTATCCCACGAGAAATAGCAACATTTCTTGAACTTCCAGAACCCCTGTTGTACACGGGTCATTGTTTCCGACGAACTTCAGCCACACTTTTGGCTGATTCCGGAGCTGATCTCCTGTCCCTTAAGCGCCACGGAGGCTGGAAGTCCAATGCAGTTGTAGAGGGATACATAGAGGATTCCATCCAAAATAAGTCTAAAATATGTGAAGGCATCGTAGGAGCCATTACACTGAAAGAGCCTCAATCGGATCCTTGGACTGGCCCTTCTACATCAAAAATAAGCCGTTATGAAACACCTAACCATCTCCCTCTCTCTCCAACATTCACGCCAAGGGAATCCGATGAATCGGTACAACTATTAAGTATGACAGATAGTTTACCGAAAAACAGTACACAAGTGACTAACACCAATATTACAGTACCAAACAAAAATATTACACTCAATTTAAATAACTGTAGCAACGTTACTTTAAAATTTTCTTAATTATACCTTAGTATTATTTTGTTATAATTTAAAGATTATTCTGTAATACTTACCTGTCATAATGTAGTAATTAATACCTAAACTGAAATAAAAGTGTACCTATCTTGTGATTGTAAACGTTTTTTTTTTGCATTTAGTCATTTCCTCGCTGAGGTGGAATGAAAAGTTACGTGTTGCACTCGAGTGCAAAGATTTTTCACCTCGTGCTCTTTTGATTCCCTCGCTAACGCTCAGGATTCTAATTTTGAATCACTCGCTGCGCTCGTGATTCAATTTTAGAATCCTTCGCTTGCTCGGTCATCAAAATTGAACACGCGGTTAAAAAGCAACTTTGCACTCTTGTATAACAAATAACTATTGTTATGCCACAGCAAAAGAGTGGAACTCTCTACCTGCATCTGTGTTTCCGAAAGCATACAACCCTAATCTCTTCAAAGTGAGAGTGAACAGGCTTCTTCTGGGTAAGCTTACTCCATCGTCGACTCTGTCTTTGTCACCACTGACCTAGACTAGAGTCAAGAGCAAAACCAATTTAAATAAAATAAAATATAAAAATACAAGGAAATGACATTCGATAATACGAAACATCACTATAAAATGCAGACAGTTACGCCAATTCATTTGCGTCAAAACACGGGGGTAAAGGATTAATGACCACCGTTTATTTAATAGTAAGCAATAGTACCAATAGAAACCATTTCTGGTTTAATGGTACAAATAAACCTAAACCTGTATTAAGGCGACATTAACTGCCCGCGCCCTTGAGCGAGTGGGAGGTGTTTGCGTCGCGCCCCGCGACAAAAGTCAGACAAAGTCAGCGATACACTGCCACCCGTCGCCCGCCAGAGCCCCGCTTCAACGCGCACCAAGATTATTCGAAAAAACAACCCACCTTGATTTATCAAACACAATACAAAAAAAAGCCGTATACTAAAATATGGGTCATTAAATTGTCTTTTATATGATTAAAGTTTCATGTAAATACGCCCCATAGTTTTTGCGTGATTATCGTTTTTTTGTCCACGTTAGACAATATTTTACAAATTAATTACACTATGTTATTAAAATATAATTTCACATTTTCACATATCAAATTATGAATAAAATTGTCTAGTATAACGTATATTTTTTTCAAAGAAATAAGACTAGAAGTTTAGACGTGATGTTCAATATAAAATCATTAAAAGTCGTTTGTCTGCGCCTTAAGACTGTATGTTTAACAAATAAAAAATAAATAAAAGAAAAAGCAGGCAGTAGGAAGAAAGTCTGAATATAAACAGTTATTAGAAGCAACACAACATGACCATCATCATCATGTCAGCCGAAAGACGTCCACTGCTGAACATGGGCCGGCTCTAGGACGATATTGCTTCTCACCTTTCAAAAAGCCCAAGTGTTGGTAAGAATGAGAGCCTTGTATTTAGGAACTGAACGGAACATACACACAGAAAAACATCTGAGCACGAGTCCTTTATCCTAGAGAATATTTCAGCTCTAGGTCCTAGTTATATATCATGTAGATAGTCATAACTTAAATCATACTAAACGTAGCTGTATGGTGATACAACATAACGACTAACTTTCTGTAGGAAGTTGGTTAAAACATCGTCCGATGCGGGACATTTTATTATTTAATTGTGGTCAATTTCTACCACAACAAACTTTTAAACGGTTTCCACCAATAGTTTTCAATTAACAAATTGTCAATAAAACAACGTGCTTGTACGACTTATAGCAATGTGTCTCAGGAATGCGGACGCCTCCATTCGATAGCAATTTACTATTTTATGTAATAGGAAATCGTTGTCTGATTCGTGTTTCTGACTTCTGTTCAACGATTAATGTTATGGCTGTAGAAAGAAAATGTTTGTTGCAAATTAAATAGCAAAGGAACTGTATTTCATGTTAGTTTAGCAATTGTTAGGCAATCATAAGAAGATTCAGGAATTTCGGCAGGTTTTTATAAAACCTATTTTCGGGTAACTAGCAATTTTTTTATCCACGACCTAGAGTGTAATGAACTTAACCTTATCCGTGTAGGGTCAAAGAACCGTTCACGTGTAGGCCGTTTTTTTCCTTCAATATTCGACCAATAAACACGAAGGTATTTTTGTGGGCCATTATGATTGCTAGTATTTGCTTGCTATTTCTTAGTAGTTTTTGCTACAAAATTACGCCTGTATAGGTCACTGTACAAAAAATGTCACGCATAATGTACTGATTTTGTTTTACCAAAATTTAGTAACTCGAATCATCTATGTATATCTACCTGTTATAAATATAGCGCAGCAAAGAGAATACCTGACATCTCCAAAATATTGAAGACCGGGACAGAGGCATAGACATAGACACGTTTACAAACACGTAAACAAAGGGTTTCTTTTTACAAAACTATTAGAAATGTAATCATAAAACTTTGTAGACGTGATTGTCCGGATGCAGTGTGGCGTCGCTGTTGGCCAAACGTGCGGATTATTGTAAACATCAACAGTATTGTTTTGCATTGCGGCACAGACACTCCATGCACTATCACTAGGTCTTTGGAACTGGCCTTTAAAAATAAAAGAAAGTGATCTTAGAAAGGATATAGGAAAGCTTAAAGAGCAAAGAGAAGGGGGTGAGATGGCTAATACACCGCTTAATCATGATGAAGGAAAATTTGCAGAGAAACTTGGAACAATAATTTGAAATTACTAAAACGCCGAAGCTGGCGTGGTCATTGCTCGTTTCATCGCGCCTTTACTCAGAAGGTATAATTAGGTATACAAGGAGGTTACTACGAACTTCTCCTAAAAATGGAATCTGATAAATACGAGTATATTAAGAAACTTCTGACAAACATTGACGGAGAAATTTTATTTTAAGATCTAAGCCTTTAACCCAACAATATTTTGCACAAGCTGCCAGTTGCATTGCATAATTAACCATGGGCTAACAACGTGTCACTACTTCACTTAAGTGTACTTAGTAAGTTAGTACTAAACAGTTAACACGACTTTCATTTCCTAAAGAATAGTACAGTTTTATACCCTATATACTCACTGTTTAAAAAAAAATTGATGAGGCGTTTGTTACACCGCTTCTTGCCAGTAGATATGAGTTTCAAGACAGTGGAGATCAAAGACATTATTGTCAGTACTAACAAAAACATTTTCATTTCTTTCTTTTTTTTCCGTTTTCAGTTTTCCGTCCATTGTGATTTGATTTTACATTTTCACCACATCACATTTATGTCAAAATTACCTACATACATACTTAGGTAGTTTCATAACAACTGAAGATTACTTATATCTAAAGAACTCGTAAATTCCTTATCAACTGTTAAGAAGATAAACGTAATATTTAATCCGCGTGCCAGATCAAGTAGTTTACATGAAGAGGTTTATTTAACTTTCAGTCAATTCTTGGAAACATCTCAAGATATTTTTATCGCGAAATGTCGAAATTTTGGTAGATAGAGGTGCATCGTATTATTATTAGTAAAAGTAAGTTTTAATAGAGTTAAATTAAACAAACGATTATGGATTGTATGAAAGAAAATATTCTTAGAAAGAAAATTAATAGGTACTGACTATGACAGCCGATTGTTCATAGAAATAGAAGGAGAAATGCTGCGCAGGCCACAAATACATTAGGATAGGGCAGGAGGATGATATTGATGGGTATGCGAAGTATCTATAAAAGACAAGAAGAAAAAGAGAAGTATTGTTTTTGTGGTAGGTAATAAACAATTCTCCTCGCAGATTACAATTTCCTAGCAATAAAATAAACAATTGCAATAAACCTTTGAGCGGACTGCATTAAAATGTCAAGACAAAAGACGGACGTACCGTGCGCCAATACAAGTTATCGCGCATTTGTTATTAGCCATATTTTAGCTTAGTCATAATCTGGATAAGCTCTTGTTAATGATTAAATACTTCATTTAAATTCGGTCACTTGGTTATTGAATATAATAAGTGTATTTGCTCATCGACAACCAGATGTTCAAGTATCCGTCTATTAGGAGAATTTACGGATAGACCCATAGACGGATACCGGCACCATAGGAAGGATATTTGCCTCTTCCTTATAATTACAAATCCAAAAACGGTTTTCTTCCTCTAGTGGCTTCTTAACAATAATATACCAAACAAAAATGTAAGGATACATACGACAGGAGGTTCAGAGGTACCTAGGTACGTAGGTATTAGTTTCACTAACATGTTCATGGGTTTTATTTTTATGGTGCAAGCCGTATGTTGTGAAAAGGTCTCCAAATACATAGTTTTGCATTCATAAACTGTAAAATGTCGATTTTCATAACATTTCAGGAGTTACCTATGAAGAAATAGGTTCATAACATACGTAACGAAGTTTAGGAATGTATCAAAACACCCTTGATGATATATCGTAATCCTAATATTTGTCAAAGATTAGATTTATAGACCACAAGTATTTACGATAAGTTTATTATTTAACAATTTACTACATTCTATTGAATACTTTTGCAGTTTTTAAACATTCATTAATAAATAACAATAGTATCTGTGATTCATTAAACTGCATGTTTACAAATTGATTGTGAAAGTGAAAACCACAGTCAGTACTGTCCATTTAAAAGAAAATTCGCGAGTCAATCGGTGCGTTTCAGTCGTTGTTTCAGTATTTTTCCAAGTCGGTGTGATTTCATGAATAATTTTTAGTAACGTATATTTTGAAATTACGTGTGTTAATTAACTTATGAATGAAAAGGCAAAACTTACCTAATAATCGTAGAGAAAAATAATTACAAAACAGCGTAGCTTGCGGGCACAATATTTTCAGTTCAAAAAATAAACCGCCAAAATTCCGCGTGTTCTTTTAATCGAACTAATAACTGAGATTACTTTCGATATTTTTTCACGCACGCGTAAACTTGTCAACGGCCTATTTTTCTGAATATCAGCACTGCACTGACGGCTAGTGCGGGGACACAGCACGTCAACTCGACTGGCTGACTCGCACAAAGCTGCATTTACAGGAAACATGCGAATATGTTATAGCTACGATTCTGACGCATGCGTTCTACCACTGTGCAAGGTTTAGCCGTCGGATTCACTCGACGTTTTTGATAACACTCGCGACATCCAAAGCAAAGACGGTGTTTCACATAATATTATGGTTTAGAGTACTAGAAGTCGGTTTTAGGTGGCCGTAAATATGGCAAACTAACGAAAGCTTTATTTGATTGCGTGTTTGTAAGAATTCTCTGAAGTGGGCTGTTGCAGTGACGTTAAATGGTTATATGGCAACACGAATTGATGGCAAGTATACCTTATTTGGTAGGTACTCAAAACTGATTCTGTGACGCATTGGTTTCATGTAGGTTACTGAAAAAATCGTTTTTTTTTGTTTTGTTACCCGTACAATAATAAATGACCCATCTATCCATTGACTGACCGGTTGGTGCACTTGGTAGCGACCCTGCCTTCTGAGCCGCTGGTCCCGGGTTCGATCCCCGGACAAGTCACACATTTGTGTGCATGAACATGTCAGTTTGACCTGTGTCTGGGTGTGTATATGTATATAAGCATGTATATCAGTCAACAGAGGGGCAATTCCCGTATTTTTAAGACCGTTCGCATTCTAATCTCAGTCTCAATCTGTCAAAATTACAATCAATTTACATACATTTTTGACAGGTTTTTGACATTGATTGTCGCTGAGATGAGATTGCGACTTGAATTTGAACGTTTTTTAAGTACGAGAATTGGCCTACAGGTTACCGTAGTACAGGCTCTACCTAGTTCAAGACCTGAAGACCTTGTGTGGATGTTGTCAAAAATTATTATCTTCTTCTTCTTCTTATCCATGGAGTCATCCATTAGTGAGCTGACACCTCCAAACTTGTGTTCTGGTCTGGTTAGTAATTATTATGACTTTAAATTTCTTATTTGTATTTTGAGCAAACATTTTTAGGTTGCACTTCAGACCTAGTATGTACTCGTATCAAAGGCACTGTTCGTCTAAAAATGGAACGATTATTTCCACACAATACAACAATATTTTGTTGCAATGTTTGTAGAGCAAAAACAGTGCATTTCATTTAAAAAATACAAACACATTTTTTTTCTAAGTACATATATTATTATAATATAATATCGAGGGGTGAAAGGCTATTTGTTTCGTACTTTCTCACTCGTAAAACGCTCTATTTTCATATATTATATGAAAATAGAGCGTTTTACGAGTGCAAGCTCAGCATGGCTAAGCCATATCGGTTCACAGCGTACATTTCCTTTAATGATACGCTTATTATCGGTATATAACAATGATTTATGCGATAAGCCAAGTAGGTAGGCAGTGACATCTTAAAAATATTTATCGTTAGAAATCAACATGCTTACTCAGTTAATTACCGATAATTTACATGTTGTATTATAACTAGTAAGTAGAGGATTTTATGTTGTTGTTTTTTATAGCATTTTCCGGACAAGCTCGCCATTTCCTTCCTGAATGCTGTTTTTAATTGAGGACGATGAACACATTATCACAAAACCGGAATATTATAGGTACCTAGTTTATTTAATTATTCATCAGCATCATCATCATCATTCAGACGAAAGACATCCACAGTCCACTGCTGGGCATAGGCCGTCCCCAAGCACCGCCACTTCTACTGGTTTTGTGCTGTGGCCTTCACAAGGTCATCGGTCCACCTTGTCCTTGTCCACACATTTATTATTAGTGAAACGTCATTCCTCTTTTATAAGTACTTATAGAAAAAAATACCAACTTTACAACGCAATTTAGTGCTGATTATTATTTTTTATTCAGATTTATTGTCGCAAGCACACCACTTTATAGTCTATAGAAATAAACAGATCTCGCAGAATAAATTCGAGCATGTAACGATTTATTAAATAATTACTGTTTCTTAATTGCTAGGGCAAAGGGTAGCTCTGGCGTAAACCGACTCGGACAGTTCAACGCATATTTGTAATTTAATTGGACCAATTTTTTTTTTTTTATAAATGCAGTGTCATAAACTATGTACTAAAGTGTACAGGTATTTTGGTACCTACTGAAAGATGAAATAAACACTGAAAACGGTTTCATTAGTAGTATTATTAGGTATATAATGAAAGGTAAGTACCTACTTCTAATGAAGCGTTATTCATATTTTCAGAATGGCATATCACTATTGCAGTGGTGGCCTAGTGGTAACGGCCGCGACTTACGAGTTGTAGGTCGTAGGTTCGAACCCAGACAGGCGCTTTACTTTGTGAAAATTATTTCATAACCACTGCTCTCAAAACGGTTAAGGAAAACATCTCGAGGCAAACGGCATGTCCTAGAACCAAAAATTGGAAGACATGACATCTACCAACCCGCACTGGGCCCGCGTGGTGGATTACGGCCCACTCACAGAGAGGAGGCCTGTGTCTACGCAGTGGGAACGTTATAGGCTGATTCTGCTATATCACTATTTGCGAAAACACTATAAGTAATTACTATACGAAAATTGTAGAGTAGGAAGGTACTTACACTCCAATTAATAGTAGTCATAATTATCAACAATAACTAAGTACACAAGCAATGATAATAATAATATAATAATAGTTATTGTTTGCTCGTAAACGTGAAACAATTAATCTTGATACTAAAATATCGATACTATACCTTAAAGCCTTCCGCAAACAGGCGCGACGCGACGCGGTGCGACGCGATTCTGGTAGAACAATTTCCATGAAGTTTTCATAGAAATTGTCCTACTAGAGTAGCGTCGCGCTGCCGCGTCGCGCCTGTCTGCGGGAGTCTTAATGGAGATGGATCTTCATCAAAATAAAAATAATGTTATCAATTTAAAATTCGACGGGTACCTAAACAGATCCAATAAAATAATAATGAATAGAAAAAAAATACGATTCGTGCAAACTGGCAAACAAATTATAAACCAACCTAGGTACAGACACCTTTTGACATTGAGCCATTGAGCTATCAAAATTAAATAGATACCTACCTACCTATAAGATACGATTTTGGCAAGCTCCTTCTTAACAAAAAATAACGTGTTTATTTTAGTCTTTTTTATCCTCTCAAATTGAATTAGGTAAATAGTACCTACCTAAGATGTCAATCATCTCTTTACAATCACATTTGATGACTTGATTCATTGCATAGACACGGATATTGGAATAAAAAGATATCAATCAGCCTATTACGGTTCCGTGCCGAATTGAACATTAATTAATGTTATCGAAGGAATTCTCTAAACGTATTGACAAACCCAGAAAATATCAGTTTAAATCAAATAGACGAACCCCATTGATTTACAATATATCAATGACGAACCCCTATTCTTCCGATATAGCTATCGGAAGAATAAGCTATAAATTTAAGCTAATATAAATTTTCTAAGGCAAATTAGGTAACTGGAAATGAGTCATTTTCATCACGACAGCATGTCGAATGGTTGTAAATAGCTTTGCAGAATCAATCAGAGTTATCGAAGAGTAAGTATCATCTTCACTTGAAGAAATGATGCCCAATCGCTGTTATTATTAAAATCAAAAGATTTGACAGTTGACGTTTCGATAAACGTAAACTTCTAGGTACCTACACCACCTACCTTGCGTTAGTAGTAGATTAGTAGGTCAATGACATAAAAGTTAAGGCTTCCACAAACAGGCGCGACGCGACTCTTGTAGGACAATCTTTATGAAAACTACATGGAAATTGTTCTACTAAAATCGCGTCACAGCGTCGCGTCGCGCCTGTCTGCGGAAGCCTTAACTTTTATATTAGGAAAAAAAACCTCGGATAAGTCAGAATTCTTTGAAAAGCGTTCTTTCCCATCCATGTAAAACATTTTGTAAAGTAGATATTTATAGTGGGCTTACTTCGGCTTAGGTACAATCAACAAACCAACATAATTATTATTATGGCAGTTTTATTTTTAGTATGTACAACCTATTGTAATTAGACTAGTTTATTATCAAACATAGGAAGATACATAATAAACCAATTAAATGAAATTAACAACACAAACAAAATAAACTGTGCTTATTAGTATTTATTTTAGGTAGATATTTTATGACAAAACTATCTAGGTACCTGCATTTCGATTTTTCTTGTTTTTATTGCATACAAAAGGAAAAATAACTAACTAGGTTAGTTACCGAAACAAAATTTTCGACGAGGTGGGCTGCAATCTGTTGGATTCACAATGCTCGGCTTAACACCGACAGTTGAAGATCCAGTGCGTGATAAAATCCTGCCGCGATATTCTTATGTACGTCCGTGCGCGAACATGGGCCAAACGTGACGAATTAATGATGTGAAGCATTCATTGTTATCAATCGACATTCTGCTGCCGAAGTTGTTTCAGACAAACATTAGTTATAATTATGAAGAGTGAAGAAAAATGCAGAGCATTAGATGCATCTCTTGCATTTGTCGAACTCACTCGCATAAATTAAACGCTGATCTCACATATCTACCTCATTTATCTGATACATTTTAAAACAAAAGATCATGTACGAAGTCATTATAATTATAATAATATTAGTCATCACTTATGAAAATAATATATGCAAGTAATAGCTACCGGAACATACCTAGGTAGCTACCATATAATTTTATGACCGGCATTGTCAACCACTTTTATGACCTATAAATATTTACTTCCGATTTGTCTGGTCTACAAAAGGGTATTTGTATGAGATTAGAATTAGACCAGATTTTGAATCCAGTTTAACTTGACATAACGTTTAGTGGAGTTAGGCCCTGTATAGAATAGAATACTTACTCTTTATTGTATAGGTACATATCACCATAATTGCTAAGGCTTACTTTTATAGCCGACGAAGACCCATGCACTACAAACCTCTAAACAGAGCGTTAACGAGGATACGGACCCGTCGAAAAGTATTTCGATACTTAAAAGTGAACCCTACTCCCGATTAATTAACTTTTCCGGACGGAAAAAAACAAATCGGGACTAAGGACAACTGTCTAAACGTTTTGTCATACATTTTTAGTTCGGGCCCCGGACTGATCTTATGTCCGTAAGTGATACGGAGTAGAAACCGCCATCGCCAGTTAATTCGGCGTAAACTAAGGATTTCGTGCTTAGAGAGTTGACCCCAAGTTCGTATAGCACTAAACGAATCTAAAACATCGTTCTGTGTCTGTCATCTTCAAGCGATTGTGAGTTATAGAACTTTGTTTTAAATTCGTTTAGCGCAAAACGATATGTCGGGCAATTGGGCCTTAATGACCAAGATCGGTAATTGGAGACTAGAGTTGAGAAAGTTTGTTTTACTTATTGCTAAATTTATAAAACAATAACCCGAGTAATTAATAATCAGTTAAGCTGGATTTTCATGACACTATTATTTATACATACAAGCTGTAATTGAAACAACTGAAAACCTTAAACGGGGTCATTGTACTCATCCTTATGAAAAACATTTACTACGGAACCAAAATTAGCTGCTCCACAATCATGAAACATGCGCCACATCCACGCAAAACGACTATCGCTCAGCATTATGCTGCCACCCTATGCAAGACAGAGCCCCTGCGCGGGTTTTTAGCGAGAGCTGGCGCTGACGTAATGACGTCGTCCGGTGGCAGCACATTCACATTAAAGCAGTCACATTTATGGCCTGTGACATTAGTTTTTCATGTAAACCTCCCTTTATAGTGATTGATGCATAAATTGCTTCCGGCATATACTGCAGTGCGTTGTACAAATGAATTTACTTAGGTACACATAGGTACCTATGTGCGGGTCGCCACGTGCTTTGCTAGTTATTCAGTATGTATATCGTTGTTTCATGTTAAGGGGCCGTGCACGAAATTGACTGATTTTGATCAATTTTGTGCATTATTTGTAGGAAAGGGAAACATTTATTAAACATAATTATTTGTGATTCGAAAACTTGAGTTCTTTGTTTTGCATGTGGCTGAAAGAGATTTTTCAAATAAGTTAAGTATTCATGGAAAATCACTAATATTCGCAACAAGTTTTCAAAAAAATGACGCGAGACTGACGTTTGATCATTTTTTTACTAGAAACTACGTTTGATTTTGAATATAAAAAATTATCATGAACATTATTATATGGTCTACTTGCATGTAGCTGGACCACTTTTTTCAACTTTGACACAAAATATAGCAGAAAAATAATGTTGAAAAAACCTATTTTTCGAAACAAACCCTGGTAGTAATGTATTTTTTCCTATTATTGAGCAAGCCGTTTCAAGAAATTTAAAAATCACAAATTAATCTTTAGCTAATCTTAAAATAAAATTAAAATTTCATTTTATGATTATACAATATTTTCATTTAGTAAATCAAAGGCAAAAAAAACTATATTTTCGAGAGTGCAAACGTGATGAAACTATTAACAGGTGCTGTGACTGACACGAATTGTTTAGCGCCATGAAAACTGTACTTTTGTAGTCACACATACATAATGTTTCAATTATTTCCAGCTTTGTCACAATTAGATAAGAAATTGACAAAAGAGGGTTTTTTATGTGCACGGAGCCTTAATATATTGGCACACTATTAACACTTGAGATTTACTCTTATTTGTTTTAATGAAGATGTAACGATTTGTTCGCTGTTCTGGTTTTGCTTTAAGAATAGACGAACAGTCATGAAAAACGTCCTTTACAGGTGTTGACAGGTCAAGGTCAAATCAGGCATTAACATTATTGCCTGATAGTTGTATACCTACAGGTATGAATGAGGAACAGGGTATAAAAATTCACTTATGTCTCCATAGAAAAAGAAAGATCCTCCGACTAGACGGGTGTCGTGCCTGGTGGAATCTTAATTTCGGCCATACATATGGGGGATTCAATTTGTTGCATTTTGGCCCCCTTATCAGCTTCTGACGGATATACGTCGAATTACGAGTAAACCTGTATATTATGCCAGTTGCGCGGTAAACTAAGCGATGCAGGATTCTGCGTTCCGTCAGTCTGATGCGTAGGTCGCCTGTGGCGTTGTAGATGTCGCCACAGTTACAATCATAGTTGCAAGCTCTATCATATTACTTATATAGTTCTCTTCGTCGGGCTCTTCGAAAATCTTACATACGAAAATCCCTGAGCACCATTGATACCAGTGGAAACAGTCGCAATCTGTTGATTAAGTTCAGCAAATTCATCAGAATATTATCATATTAGATAAGCTGGAGTCCCAGGGGCTGGATTTGTTCCGGGTTGATGGCAATAGAATCACCCCATATTACATGAGGACGACATTTGGTTGTACTATAGGTACACCTCTGTTTATCTCTTCGTATATCACAGGCATCCGTGAAGCTATGTGTTATGTTTGATAAACTGTGAACGTTTCATTAAACGTTTCTATTATCTCACATTCTATCGGTATCATTTTAGACGTGACAATAAAGATAAATTAAATCGTTGGACTCAACTGACTTTATCAATGGTTACATTTTATATGCAGTTTTAGTGAGTTGCTTAAATAACTATTTAAGTTATATAAGTAGAAGCAAAATAATTGAAACAAAAACAACGACCTTGATAAGCGCAAACCTATTAAACAAAAAGAAACCCCAATATTAATAGAGGACGCATCACCTGCACACATTTTTCAAACTAGTTTTTATTGAAAGAAAAGAACACGACTATTAAAAATGACGCTGGCTTCCCTATTCGATCTAAAGATAGAAAAAATACGATGCTGACCGTACAATAAAGCTTGTACCAAGTGGCTCATAAAACCCACAATATGCTCAAAAGATATTGTCCTGACCCAATTTTGGTACCAATATTTGCCACCAATTGACTGACCAATATTTGTAAAGGCTCGTCTACTAAAAGCTACAGGTGTGGTTTCCCTTTACTGACTCACTCATTTCAATGACGAACTATAAAGTAGTCAAGGTATGTATTTGTTCGCTGTAGGTAATGTTTTTTTAGGTGACCCCGCCCAAAAGTAATGCATTTTTCAAAATAGTTTGTCCTACTTTTTGGTCCTGATTTCGGTCAACCCAAAGAGGACCTTGAAGCGTTTGAAGAATAAAAGAATTGTTGAAAAAAATACACAATTTTCCTCAATATTCCTATCCATGTTAGAACTGCATTAAATTGTCTACCGATCACAAATATTTTATATTTTAGATGGATTTCTGTAATCGCAAAGTCAAGCATTTATCTCGAATAGGCACATAAAAGACACAAAAAAGTTAGTTTCGTATCTATGGAGAAGAATGGGCAAGAAACTTTACTGTTTTAAATTAATGTTTTACAATATTTTGTACCTATACATTAATTATATACAATATGTAACAAAAACCCTGTTGTTCCTTTTACCTAGTGAAGATGATGCACGTAGAACAAAAATTACTAGTATACCTAAATAATTCAAAATGACAATGACATATAAAATAATTATGTGATAGCTATGTATACGATTATACGAAGTATACGATTTTCCTAAAATTTTAACAAGTAGGTTGTCAGTGTTTGAGTAATCAGTGAATGTAAATCAATATCATAAAAATAATAAAATAAACAACTATATTAGCAACCAGTTTGATTTTGTCTAGACTCTAGATGGTTCTATGGAGCTAGACCAGCATGTTTCCAAGCATTCTTGTCTTGGATATAATTCGGATATCTATATCCTATAATCCTCTAATTTGTAATATGCTTGTTTACAAGGTGTACTTTTTATATGAGTTTCAATTTTTTTCCACTTAATTGAAATTAATCACCAGGTATTTTGTTGTAACATTTACCGTAGTAGGTACCCCATAAAAGATGTAATGTAGTTTAACTAATCTGAAAAATGGTTGATCTATTTTATCTTTATTTATAGTATTAGAATTAGGTATGTCTATGTCTATCACTTATCACTTAAAAAGATGTAGATTTTTTCTTACATAGAAAAAGAAATTGGCAAGGTACCGTCATAATATTCATCTTTTTAAATAGTTCCCTGAGAGATTAGCGGCGACGTAAATTATAAATGGCTCTGACAGCTCTCTTTTGCAAAATAAAGATGGATTCAATGTAAGCCGTGCCCAGTCGTTCAATGGATGTGTTAAGACTTCCCCTTTTATAGTCGTTGAAGATTGAGAGACATTGTGCTTATCGTAATTCCAACCTAATAGCTGTTATTACCTTTGCCTTTGTCTCATATCTTGCGCCATCTAAATGGATACAAACGGCTAGATATATTTTTTCATATCGTGGTAAAGTCCCTATAGGCTTTACGCCAAGGACAGAGTTAATAAATATTTGTCCTTAATTGTAAAAAGGCACAACCGCAACGAAAAAGAAAGAAAAGGTGTAACCATCATTATTTGCATCTTTTTATCTACTATGAATTTTAATTGAGTGGTCGTTATTTCAACTGTTAAAAGATCCAGTTTTATATTTTCTGTAACTGTAACTAATTGTATTGTTTTCTGTAACTAATTGGAGGAAAAACATGAAACTGGAAGAATTTTCGCGTTTTATTGTGAGATAATTCGCAACGCTATTAAAATGCTGGTCGACTTCTTCGAGGCCAAACATCAAACAAGCAATTCTTGAAACTTCAGTAGATTAAATTGTAGTTGGTTAATTAAGAAACTGACAAATAAAATCAGTAGGTACATACCCCGTAATACAAAGAGGAAAGCCTTTTCATAGACACCAACACAACACCTTCCACCACCATTTTTACTTTAAAAAAAGTAACAGTTCTCAAAAGTCAAAACTTTCCAAATTCAAACACAAAACATCAATAGAACACAAACTAAATAGCGAATAATAAATTGGCAGACTATAAAACCCAAAATTCGAAATTCAAAACTTCTGCCAGATTCCGACCTTCCTTTTCTTGAAGGATGACTGCGTTGCACTGATTTCCTTCAAGCATTTTTCGTCGTATATATCCTCTCAGGGATATCTCGTCATTTTCCTTGAGTAGCAAGTTTATTCGTAACAAAGTAGGTATAAGCTATAAGCTCGTAGAAGCAAGATTTATTCATACATTAATTTATGGGGAGTGTTTTTCTAAGTTGTCTCGTAGACATTTAAGAACTAGCTATACCAGTTTATTATTATTGTGTCTAGATAATCTGATTGTATAATTACCTAACATTAAACTATGTATAAAAGATTTGTCCCAATCAAAAATTATAAAACTTTGTTATTTTCCATAACTCACGTTCAATAAGTACCACAGACTACAATATAGTATAGGATAATAAGTACATAATTTTATTTTAATTTGGAATGCACAGGTAGCGGGACGAGCTGGAGAATACAAGCGACCGCATTAGCCCTGGATCGAAAGAGTTAGAAGTCATGGGGAAAGGCCATTAAACAGCAGTGGGATGATGCGGGCTAACAGTAATAGTAAAGAAAACAAATCGTTGTGTAAGTTTACACTGTAGGTACAACATTTTGTCGTACGAACTATTACAATTTACGACATCTTAATGTTGCTAGTAGTAAAATAATCTAAGTGCAAAAGTAAAGGTAAAGCAGGAAAGTGCAGGGTAACTTAAACATTGGTAAAACCGTATGCGTAAAAGGGCAAATCAAGGATAATGTAATACATTTTAGTTTTAGACTTTTTTTTAGCTTCCCATACTTCGATTGGTCGAGGCTCCCGCAGTAATTATACAAACAAAAAAAGACTGAAATTTTTCTGCGGGTAATTAAAGCAATTCATCGACTAAACAAAATTAAGGATAAATTTGAAATCAATTGAGAAAGAACATTCAGAAAGCGTTTTAAACGATAAGTACTAAGTACTTTTGGACTTTCCGGTAACTTGAGGGCCTGGACATAGTGGATATGTGGCAATATTTATATTTCTACAACGACTTTCAATCAACAGGATGCACATAAGATTTTCGGTAGCTTATTTATGTCAGTCCGTGTCAGATCAGATCTACATGTTTTGACTATTCCATTATCACTTTGTCTAGGTAATTACTTGGTATTCATTATTATTTGTTTGGTAATTACTTTCATGAAGAAATTAACCTAAATGGACAGTACAATTACGAAGAAGAACCTTCAGGTAACAATTGTCACAAGCAACGTGTTTGGCACAGCTCCAAGTTGTGTCATCAATTCGTTTAATTATGGACTCTAAGTCGCGATAGTTCATCATAATTATTTATCACTAACGTTCTAACGACATTATAAGCTGTGTTAAACTTTTATTGTTAATACTCTATACAGGCCCTCTGTACTTAAATAGATTGTCTTTCTTACCCAGGACTAACGAGTAGCTCTACAATGCCACAGACCTATTTTTAATAGCTGCAAATGCTTCAAACCTACACACTATTGTCAGATACACATCATCACTGACCACCAGCAGGCTTACCATGACGCTTTCTATTTCTTAGGCACTCACTGTAGATTAGAAATCGCTTGTCTACCCTTCTCGAAATGTATTTTTCTCGAGCACGAGGTCACACCTAGACTCGGATTTCTTCGTAGATAGTGACTTTTCCATAGCAACGGGTTTAGTCGCAAGTGAGTGTATGTAACCGCCATGCTAAAGACAGTATAAAACTTTCATTTTAGTCTACTCTTCCGTCGAAAAAACGCTTCTCTACGATCCTCGTGCTAAGCCTGCAGGTGAGATAGAAGTCAAACCCGAGCCTATAATTTTAACTAATATTATAAAGAGAAAAGATTTGACTTTTTGTGTGTGTTTATTACACTTTCACGCTAAAACAGCTGAACGGATTTGCATGAAATTTGGCACATGGGTACACCATGACCTGGATTAGGACATAGGGTACTTTTTATCCCGATATTCCCACGAGATCGACACTTATGCGGGTGATACCGCACGGTGCGCGGTGGTGGTTTGGCGCAGCCGTGAGGCACACAATATTATTTTAAGTGTTTTCTGTTTGTCTGTTTTTGTGTGATTATTGTGTGTCTTAACCTGGGTGAAATAAATTTATTTTCTTTCTTTCTTTTTCTTTCGGTGGAGCTAGTAAATAATAAAAAAAAGATTTATCATCTGTCAAAAAACTGTCCAAAAAATGTAACAAGGAAACGAAACTGTCAAACTGCTACGTGATTCCGAACATGTTATTTCGGTCACAAAGAGCGCACGCGCCTGGTATATCATTGATTTTTCCTCGTAGATTACGCGTTTCAAAAGGAAAATACGATATTATGTGGTCATTCATTACGCATTTGTTTTGATTTCCTGGAGAACCCAACGTCATCTACGTCTAAAGAATAATCTAAAAAACCGTTATTCAAAACACGCTTTTTAGGTAATAGCTAACTTAGGTATGTACTTAGCTAATTTTAGAATGTAACGACATATTCAATTTATGGTATTTACCGTTGCTGAAAACTATTATCGACCTTCGCCTTTTGATTATAAAAATATGCAAAATGACATCACTGTGTTTTTGCGATGTCAGACATTCTGTAGGCACTTCGGTAAAATTTTTGGCAAACACGCTTGATATTTTTAATATAACATTTTGGTAGAAAATCCAGTTTTGGAATACAGAACCGGTACCTGGCTTCGTTGTTATTTTTAATAAATACCTACCTATCTCAAATGCAATAAAAATACGGTTTTTTATTAAATTCTAAATGTCACAAGTCAGAACATAGTGTTTTTTGGCTTTTTATGTGACACACACGGTGGTTTAGATGTGGTTAATATAATTTTTTAGTTATTTTATATAAACATAAGTGTGGGGCTTGTGGCTAAGTAGTAACAGCCGCACGGATCGACCGATCAGGTTAAGCTACGCTTGTCGCGGTTGGTCCGTGGATGGGTGACCATCTTTACATACCAAGACACCTCCGTGCCTCGGTAAACACGTTAAGCCGTTGGTCCCGGCTGTCATTCGTGGATCTTTGACAGTCGTTACGGGTCGTCAGAAGCCCGAAAGTCTTGACAACCAGTCTTATCAAGGGGTATCGTATTACCTAGTAACTGGGTTGTGGAGGTCAGATAGGCAGTCGCTCCATGTAAAATACTGGTATTCAGCTGCATCCGGTTAGACTGGATGCCGACCCCACCATAGTTGGGAAAAGCCTTGGCAAATGATGATGTTGATGTCATCATCAACTTGATGATGATTTATATAAACATAAGTGGGAATTAGAAGGGGCTCGTGGATAAATGTAGAGGGGCTCGTGGCTAAATGTAGAGGGTCTCGTGGCTAAATTTAGAGGGGCTCGTGGCTAAATTTAGTGGGGCTCGTGGCTAAATTTAGAGGGGCTCGTGACTAAATTGAGATGGGCTCGTGGCTTAATTTAGAGGGCTCGTGGCTAAATTTAGAGGTGCTCGTGGCTAAATTGTACCCGCCGTGGTTTGCTCGAAGGTTAAGCTGCGCTAAGCAAAAGCTAAGCGATGCGGCTGACAAAGAAAATAAACGCTCGCTAGAACAGGTGCCCTTTGGCTAGGCCGATTATTTATACTTAGTCGACTCATAGTTCATACAGATACAGTGACAGATGACCTTTAGGTAAATAAACTGTCATTCATGTCATTTATTATATTAAGGCAAGTTAATTAGTAAAAGAAACCAATTAGATTGTACGTCATGATGTAGTTACGCACAGCCTGTTAACGTACCCGCGTCGATAGGCTCTAGTATTCCATGAAGTTTTCATAGAAATTGTTCAACTAGAGAAGCGTAGTCGCGCCTGTTTGCTCAGCCTTTAGAAAAAAAGTTAGTTTATGGCTTTATTGCTTAAATGCGGTGTTGACTCGTGATCACGAATGGAAAATAGAAAAAAAATACAGAGGACATATACAATTAACAACTTAACTACAATAATAATATTATGAACTGTACAAATTATAATGAATGCACATCGCAACAGTAACATACGGTGTTACTGATTCAACGTTTAAAACATTCTTATTATTTTTGCTTGGAAGCTAATTTAGACCCGCAGACCCGCCACGTGATCTTCCCCACCCTCAATACCCTACATTAGTGATATCGCCAAACGTCGACTGACATATCATTAATCATTGACGTTGAAGCTGGCTATTTCATGAAACACAACTATTTCATGCAATGACCGAACACTTCGTGAAATTATCGATTCTAAGATCTAGGCACGACACATACAAACTTACATGTGAACTCACACCTTCTTTCCGTGCGTAGGTATATAGGCATAAAGTACAGGCTTCTTCTGGGTAAGCTCACTCCATCGTCGACTCTGTCTCTGTCACCACTGACCTAGACTAGAGTCAAGAGCTAACCCATTAAAAAAAAAAAAAAAGTTCTTAACCGTTTAATTATCAATAACAATTTTGTAATAATTAATACCTCGTATCTACTAGTAGCCAACATTAGGATGTTTTAATTTGTCAAATAGTGGCCTAAAGCATGCCAAGGGCCCAATGTTCGATATGATGAGACGGTTAGTACTCGAAACGTAGTAGTAGAAACGCATTTATTTGCTAATGATAAGATATTCAATCAACAAACTTTCAAAATGATTGTATCCAGCACTCACACACTTAGTTTACATTAGTTTTAAGTTTTCTTTACTAAAACAGTGTGTGGATACACTGTGAATAAAGGCTTGTTTATTTGCTAACATGTAAAACCCTGATTAGTAGGCAGTATGACATATAGGTACCCTGTAAGGGCACTTCAAATTTTATTTATCAAATAATTAAATTACATACTTACAATATTGATTCTAATTATCATAATACTATACAATAATCAATAATTAATTAAATAATTCTTATCAATTCGTTCATAAATTTTAGCCATTTGTGTAATATTTTAGTCATTTAATATTTCACATTTAGGTACGTCAAGCATATTATTACAAGGTCGATCGGTTCACATTTTGTCAGTTTTAAATTCCTCAACGGTTTTTATGCCTTTCTTTGTTAACAAATATTTCAACTGTTTCTAGAAAAATGAGGCATTTGGTAGGGTTAAACTTTCCGGAAGCTTATTAAATATGTTACTTAGTCTTCAGTAGGCTTTTCCCAATAACTTTTAAATTTGTTATGGGTAATATTAATCTATTCTTGTTCCGTTGGCTATAGTTTTAATTTAAATGACAATGCATGGTTAGCTAAGTGACTTCATTCTAAATCCAATATGGCGGACTCCCGAAGATGGCAGACTAGTTATTTTTTCTCTAAGCATCACCAATAAATGGGTATCAATTAAACGGGTTTGCTGAGAAGAATACAGAAAAAGAACATGACCAAAGAAAACTAGTTTTTTTTTAAAGTCTCTTAGCAACCTCATAAACTAAGTATATCATATAAATTGTGAAAGGTGATAAATTGATGGGTTTGATTTGATTTAAAGTTTTTGTGGACAATCGAAGGAAAAAAGCAATAACTATCACCACTTTGTATACATTATTTTGTAGAAGCGGGATTTTTTATATCGGGTTTTTATGCATATCATCGTATTCTGTCTGTTTTCGTGCAGAGTAGTATGGGATTGTTCCTTAGGATAATTTTTGTACATAATTGTTTTCGTAAGATTTGGTTGACTACGTACCTACCTAGTAGGTATTCATTTCTTTAGTTCTTGAGATTCAAGTTTTTTTTTTCATTATCTTTTCATATCTTCTCAGTGAATAATATACCTAATTAATTAATTTACATGTATTATCTAATTTATGATTAGAGTCAATAAAGTTAGAATTTTTGTCTTCATTGCAAATATTGCGTAGGTTTAATTTACGTTTTTATACAAAAAGGGAATATTTATACCAGCAAAATATACGTTCCCAGTAGGTAGGTATTCTATTATAAATTATAATTAAATACAATAAGAAAAAAATCGCTCTCTACACTTTTATTTACCTGGCATTTTTTCCGTCTGCCAGTTCGTTACGATATGATTGATAAAGGGTAAAATTTTAAGCAACATAAAATGGTGCAATAAAATGCAAAATCATTAGTGCGGTGCACTTCTGTAAGTGACGAGTTCACTGTACTTACCTAAAACTGCATGTGATTTTTGTTGGTGTGTTTTAGTGAGTAAGGCGTTGAAGTGCCATATCAATAGATATATAAAATCCTTCAACTTGCGCGCAGAACATATCAACATACAATCCTTTCATTGTCACATGCCCATGAACCAGTCCTGCCCTCGCAGCAGTGTCTATGTCAAGGCCGCTGCGTGTGCGCGAGCGCATACCTAGTGACGTCACGCAACGTACACGTTTTCAAGTATTGCGCGGTATGTCAGGTATGCGATACCGAGACTTTATTTGTTGTTTAGACTTTACTTACGAGGAAGGAAGATTTTGTTTTAGATCGTAAAATTAACAAGTAAAAGTAAGTAAGTATTTTCGTAAGTAAGTTGGGCGTAAACATATTGTCTTTAGATAATAATCGTCCCCAATGTCAAGTCTCTCTAATAAACTCATCGTCCGATCACCTCATTATTAGTTACTATTAGTTAGACTAAGTTCCTATCGATTGTTAATTGTGCTGTGGCACCTCTCTGAATGCATAAGCATAACCAGCCTAATGTTCCCACTGCTGGGTAACGTTCTCAAAGGCCTCATCTCTGTGAGAGGGAGTGGGCTGTAATCCACCACGTAGGCCCAGAGCGGGTGTCACATGTCTTCCAATTTTTGGCTCTAGGACTTGCCAATTTCTTCACCTTACCTTATCTTTTTTGTTGGGTCCAATTGACCTTATACTCGTAGTTGTTATGGGATATTTTTTTACAAATCCTTGACTTTGACCAGTAAATCCAATAATTTTTATCTACTAACTAGTAGGTACATTTTCCATTAAGTAAATGATTCAGAGCTGACCAAACAATATCGATGTGTTTGAAGAGCTAAGTTTACTCACCACTGATTGCTGGTAGGTACCTATGTATGTATCTATATGTATTTACTATGTGTTAAGGCTTCTGTTTAATTTCACAGCTTACCTAGCTACTTGCACATAATGTAGTCATGGTAGAGAAATAGGAAAATCTTAGGTATTCAAAATCAAAATATTAAAATAAATTAAAAGTAAATGGTTTAATTTAAATAAATGCTTTGAGTTTTGAGTTACAAATGAACGATGCTCATAAAGGTGAGTTCATTGCGCGTAGGTATAGTGTTTTCAAACTTGCATTAATTACGTAGAAAAGTAACTTGTGACATTTGTATGACGTACTTACGTGGGTTTCTCAGATTCTGCGGTTACTGCTTAAGAAGTAAAAGTTTATTACTGGCTACGAATCATTACTAACTAACCTAAGGAACCTAAGGAAGGATCCTTAGAGGCGTCTTTTAAAGACTAAACATTGCGACCTACGTCTGTTGTTTAAAATCATTTACGTATCACAATAACTACATATTGTAAGACTAAGTATTTATTAACTATCTACTTAGTTACATCATGTCTACGTACAGAAATAACTCATATACTGAATATACAGAGTGAGATGCATAGATTCGATAGAAGAATGAGGAAAATAAAATGTGTTAAATACACTCGAGAGCAATGAATCCGGGTCACTTAAAGAATCCTAAAAATCTCGGAAACTGAAAATGCTAGGTTAATGCAATAAATTGTATTTAATAGACAATGTAATACTCCTTAAATGAAGGTATTAAAACTTCTTAGTTATTGTAAAGTTATATCATAAAAAAATCAAATTTGAAAAAGGGCCACTTTCGAAGATGGAACTACGAAATTACAGCATTTGGTTTTGCTTTTGTTTGTAATCTGTCATTTATGTGGGTACATAAACCATGTTGATAGTGCTCTATATTCATTATTCAAGCTGAAATTATGTCGCTTACGCCTGAAGAATGCACCAGAATACTTACAATGCTGGAAACCGGCCGGAGTCAGCGCGATACAGCCAGGACTGTCGGTGTGTCGCTGTCAACAGTACAAAGAGTTCTCCGACGTTACGAAGAAACTGGTTCTAACCTACGCAGACCAGGAACGGGCAGAACCAGGTGTACCACAGCACGAGAAGACCGATACTTGGTGAACACCATGCTTCGAAATCGCTTTCTCACAGGAACTGAACTCACCAATCAGTTTCGACGCCTCGGAGGAAGTAACCCAAGTGCATGGACAGTAAGACGTCGGCTTGCTGAATCTAACTTAAAACCCCTTAGACCTGCAAACGGCCCTAAACTGGAGCGTGGGCATCGTATTTCAAGACTAAGATATGCCCAGAGCCACGTAAATTGGAGTATTGAAGATTGGTCAAAAGTTATGTTCTCCGACGAATCAAAATTTATGCTCTACAAGCACGATGGAAGACACAGAGTGTATCGAAGACCAGGGGAAAGATTCAAGCAAGCATGCATCGAAGAAAAAGTAGCCTACGGTGGTGGGTCTGTACTTGTGTGGGCCGGAATTTCTTCTGAAAGTCGCACAGAGCTGGTGATCATAGAAAACGGCTCTTTAACTAGCGTAAGATATGTGGAAGAAATCCTCAATGATCACGTTGGTCCATTTATGGTCAATTTAGGTGAGGATGCTATATTTATGCATGACAATGCCCGACCTCATACAGGTAGGATTGTGAATGACTACCTTCAAGAGATGAACATTACTCGTATGGAGTGGCCAGCGCGCAGCCCGGATATCAACCCGATCGAGCATGCTTGGGACGAGCTAGGCAGATGCGTAAAACAACGAAACCCTCCCCCAATCACGCTTCGTGAGCTCAAAATTGCTCTCACAGAGGAATGGGAGAATATTCCCCAAAATCGTATAAGGAACTTGGTGTACAGCATGCCAAACCGCGTAAACGCAGTAATGGAAGCACGAGGAGGCAATACGAAGTATTAAAATTCAAGAAAATCGTAATAAAGTTCAAAAATTTCATGTTTCCTATTTTTGTTTTAAGGAGAGATCAGCAGTTTTTTTCTTTATGTAATTTTGTGTTAATAAAATGTATTTTTTTTTACTTTCATTTAAGGAGTATTACATTGTCTATTAAATACAATTTATTGCATTAACCTATCATTTTTAGTTTCCGAGATTTTTAACATTCTTTAAGTGACCCGGATTCATTGCTCTCGAGTGTAATTGTCTTGATCAAATGGAAATGCCTGTCCATGTAACAATAACAACAACAAACAGTAACAATGACGGCGTCCGCTAGGGCCGATGCCTGCCAGGGTTGCGGGAAAGTCCGAGAGGGATACCGTGGCCCCTGGCACAGGCAACTGAAGGAACACGGGTGGGTTTTAGTCAGTAAGAGTCTGACACGCCCTCCTGCTCTGCCGAAAGGGCTACCGTGGCTCCTGGTCCGCCGCGCCGGTGGCCCGTGTGGCTCTATGCTCCAAAACCATGTAATTCTTATCACGTACTTAGGTGCTGTATACTGATTTGGAACACGAAGCATGTATGTAGGTACCTACCATTAGCTCATTTTATTTTAAGACCCGTACAATTTTCTGCTCCTTATTTTTTTTTTTACGGATTTGAATCCTAGCTGAAATGAAATGATTACAGAATAAACAATTTCATTTCAGCCGAATTAGTTTGCCCGTTCCCACAATAATGTTTTCATGACTGTCACTAAAGAACCTACCAGTTACTAAAAATTAATTATCTTGACAACTGGAATGTGTTCAATTTAGAGGGAATTATATAAATTGTCACACATTGAAAATATTGTGAAGATCATGAATGATTTCAATCGTGTCAACATTTTGTTTGCCCACAACTGCGTTGGACGAAAAACATGAATTATTTCTACGATAATTTTCCGTCAATTAGACCAATGTATAAAGGATGGCAGAAAATGGCACCGTTCACACTGCCTCGATAACAAAACTCTAGTTATGGTTAACCGTGGTAATTGGAAACATATATATAAAAAAACGTACCCACATCACAACCATACAATGAGTTGGGGATATACTAAATAGGTAACATTTTAAAGCTATATTTGGGTACCGCGTTGGTAAATTACTGTAGCCATAAAGTTTGTTGACCAAATAAAATCTGTGTTCTGATGTTCTTCATAAGTGGTGGCTTTTTACATTACATAGTTCGATATGCCTGATGTCAGAGCCTGAAACTTTACATCCGCAATAGTTATTTCAGTTTCAGGTACGCAAGTACGGCAAGTTAGTCATGTGGGCGATTAAATGGGACACCGAGTAATTTTTCTTGATTTTCGAAATAAATAAATATGAGACAACATCCACACAATGTCTTCAGGTCCCGAACTAGGCAGAGCCTGTACTACGGTAACCTGATGACTGATATACATACTTATATACATGTACACACCCAGACACAGGTCAAACAGACATGTTCATGCACACAAATGTTTGACTTGTCCGGGGATCGAACCCGGGACCAGCGGCTCAGAAGGCAGGGTCGCTACCAACTGCACCAACCGGTCAGACAAATGTTCAGTGGGTACAAAAACGCATTTTCAGAACAAGCAAGAGCAAGCATGGTTACCTACTAAAAAAGCAGCACCATTTTAAATATTTTCTAGGACAAAAGAAATATTACTTAGCATGACAATTCTTTGCCGAGTAATACAGTAAAGTATATCGAAGCGGGTAATTTCATGCACACATTGTATTAGCATTTACAGACCAAGTGAATAAAATAGAACATCATTGCAGATGCCTCGGACATAGACACAACAATAGAGTTTTACATAAAATTAAATAATAAACGGAAAACTACCGGCATACTGGTGATCATAAGTAGTGTATCTACATATTTATACCAACATATACAGGGTGCTTTTTTAATTTTTTATTTAAGACACGTTCGCTCTTGACTCTAGTCTAGGTCAGTGGTGACAGAGACAGAGTCGACGATGGAGTCAGCTTACCCAGAAGAAGCCTGTTCACTCTCACTTTGAAGAGTTAGGGTTGTATGCGTTCGGAAACGGAATTCATGGTTTCAGTTGGCGCGTCGATCTTCCTACCAACCTGTATATTTATTTATTTAAATAACATGAGAGACTTACAGCTAAAACAAACAGATCAAGGACAGTACATTAGTCTGAAAGCCAATTACAGGTCTCCACTTATAAAAATATATAATATAAGTATGATAGGTAGGTGCATTTATTTCAAATAGGCACATAAAAGGCACTTTTGAACGTCAACATTTACATTTAAATAGAATTGATTCTAGTCGCCCCTTCCAATAGGTAGTTTCGTATGGAGAAGAATGGGCAAGAAACTCCACCGTTACTCTTTTAAAAGGTGTTACAATATTTTGTATACATTAATTATATAATTATTATGTGAAGACGATGCACCTATAATAAAATTACCCTACCACAATAGACAAAGAGAATTAAAAAAATTAGCAAAGACAAATAAGTGAATTTGTTATGTATTTTGCCTGTTAACATACTCCACGCTGTGTTCCTGGTAGGGTGCCTAACCCTGAGGTGTACCCAAGTACACCCACATTTTGCCAGTTATGTTTAAGTGCCGTGTAATAGGGGGCGAGCCTATTGCCGTCAACCGCGCACAAAACCAGACGCACCCTAATTGCGTAACACACTTTCAATCACAATCTGAATAATTTTGAAGGATATTCTTAATCCATTGCTTCATATGTTCGAAAAAGTTGTCTGTTCAACAACGTATAGTATAGTACGCGTCAAACTTTATGGTGGCTCATAAGTGCGATATTCGCTGCGCAGTACCCCATCCCTCACCCCCGCTGACACATGAATTTGTTACTGCGCAGAGACTCGCCTCATGTTCCGTGCCGCCATAAAGTTTGGATCGGGCTGTACATAAAGCAACACTATGTAAACGTTTTAAATAATTGCTTAAAGGTGTCATTATTACTTATGTAAAGACACTTTTATTAATCTTCTTAAGTGGTGGGAAATGAGGTGGTGGGAAGTCGAATGTAATTGTATGGTCCAGTTTATAGTTTTTTTTTATAATGACTAATTGTTATTATAACAACAGGCTACTACTCTTTAATATCAAGGTCAACAGTATTTAATCACAGTTATGACGTCTCTATCAAGATATGGCGGCGCATGTGTTCGTAGGATACAAAAGTATGATCCCTTAATATTTTTATACAGTTTGTAAAGGTACTGAAATAAATAAAAACCGGCCAAGTGCGAGTTGGTCTTGCACACGACAGGTTCCGTACCGCCGTAAAATATTTAACATGTTAAAAAAACACGGTTTTTGTAATATATTTTTATTATCTGTTGTTAAAGCGGCATTAGAAATACACAGTCTGTGAAAATTTCAACTGTCTACCTATTATGGTTTATGTATGAGATACAGTCCGCTGACCAAAGAGTAAAGTAATTATAGAGAGCCGCTGACAGACAGACGTACGGACGGACAGACAGCGGAGCCTTAGTAATAGGGTTCCGTTGGCGCCCTTTGGGTACGGAACTCGAAAAACATAACGCTATATACAGGGTTAACATTATTAATATTACATTACCAATTTTTGGCAGTGGTGCAATAAATAACATCTTTTGTTATATTTGTAGCGTTTTTTTTTTGCACTTGTATTATAACAACATTACACAGCTGATATTTTAACACGTCACGTTACGGTTTAATGCACTGTTTAACTTTGTTTTAAAATTATTTTTATGATTTAGTTTAATATACTTACTTTTGATATAGTTTAACATACCTATGGTCATAAGATTTTCATTTTTCATCAGGTAGACACAAACTGAAATTGACCCGACATTATTCATTAATTAAAGTTTTATGCACAAGTAAAAAATATACTGTACAAAGGCGGACTTAGGCGATTATCACACTGCCACGCATGACGCTGCATGTTGCGTATCAACGCACCTACGCGCGTACTTGGGGGTGCGTGTTTTCTATACAAACGGAGATACTTACAAGCAACGTAAGAACACGCACTCCCGCACTCCGCTGCATGATGCGGTGCAGTGTAAGAATCGCCTTAACGCCTGAGGCAAAATTAAAATGTGGGCGAACCAAAGAGGCATGGAAAAGACAGACAACATTCAAACAGTCAGACAGACTCAACGGCAAACCGACACGACCGTCACAGGGTTCATGTACAAAAACCAACAGCAATTTATTGTAAAATGTGTGATGTGCATGAAAGCAAAAAAAATAAGATTTGTAAGTATCGGTTGGTTTCCTTCAGAAAACTACCCATCGCTACTGTAATTAGAGATGACAGTAATTGTAGATCATTATATAAAATTATGTTTCCTCTTCAGAACAATTATTACTGCGTCATCAAGCTGAGTCATTTCTCACGTTTAACTTGAACAAGTTAAAGAAAGTCGGCTATAGATCGGCTAAAATGTGATCCGCCAGATCACATTTCAGCCGATCTTATTCTGTAAAAAGTCAGATTGAGATTGATATTGTGTTGCGTAATCAGGGTGCATCTTAAAAATAAAACTAGATAAGCTTATAAATTAGAATCATCATCATCAGCCTATAATGTTCCCATCACTGCCGGGACACAGGCCTCCTCTCGGTGAGAGGGAGTGGGCCATAATCCACCACGCGGGCCCAGTGCGGGTTGACCATGTCTTTCGAATTTTTGGTTCTAGGACATACCGGTTTTCTCTCGATGTTTTCCTTCACCGTTTTGAGAGCGGTAGTGATGAAATAATTTACACAAAGTAAAGTGCCTGTCTGGGTTCGAATCTACGACCTACAACTCGTAAGTCACGGCCGTTACCACTGGGTCACCACTGCTCTCTTAATTTAGAATGCGAGATCACAATTATGACAAAGATTGTGGGTTAATGCTGTGTATGTATTTAGTTGCTAAGCCTCGATAGAAAACAAAACAAATAAATCAGAAATTAGATAGACGTAGTTAGTTGTAGATTTAAGTAGGTAAAGTTATGTCTAGCTCTCGTCGGTAAAACCAACGAAGCTCATTCCATTTACAACTTGTAACGATCAGCTGCTAACTCGAAGCAATCTATAGAATTAATGGGATCCCTGTAGGTATTACTAGGTAGACGAATAATTGAACGTGGGTTTTCTAATGATAGGTACCTATTTCACAATTTTACATTACAGATACAATTAGATTTGAGCAGCAACTAATTGAGTTTTATAAAGCGAAGTGAAATAAGCTTAACTGGTATTAAATTCATGGGGTTTTACTTTTAGCTACGTTATTGGAAAGTCATTTCTAGGGTTCGTTTTTCCGAAGGTGAAAATTACCCACATAAAATCTCTTTTTTCAGGTAGGTTCCTGTTCCAATAAGCTACCTCTCTGTAAAATTTAATTAATTAAAATTGCTTTTGTAAGGAGAAAAGACTATGGGGTTTCCGTGACAAAAGACGACAGTTTCAAAGGAGAAAAGCAGTATTTTTTATCTTCTGTAGAACATGAATTTTCCGGATTTCTTTACAATTTCATATTAATAAAGATAGGGAGATAGGTATGGTATGGGCATGTGATGTGGAGGAATGAGGGAAAATGACATGAAGAAAGTTTTGATTATGAATGTAGATGGCTAACGGTGGTTATAGACCACGGATATCGAATATAGACCTTGTGGCGGTATCTATATCGCCACATGCGAGCTGCACGTTATACCGACGTCACGCAAATCCTGCATCGCGCAAGCGGAGTTTACCGTGCGACTAGCATATATACGACTTCCCGAGATCAATCATCGGGCAGTTGCCCACCAGACACGACACCCGTCTGGTCGGAGGATCCTCCCTTTTCTATGGAGGTACGAGTGAACTTTACACCCTGTTCCTCGTACCTCTGTAACCTCACACATTCAAGGGTTAGACCTAAGAAACGATGGATGCACTGTGTGAAAGACGATATTCTTATGGCTAAAAGGAGCTAACTGCCGAAATGACGACTAACAGACGAAATAGAGTAAATAGAAGAAATAGAGTATAGAAGAAAAATACATGTTGCGCCGACCACTAATATATTGGGACACGGGCAGGAGAATGATGGTTGTAATAAAGATATTGTTCCTTTATATTTGATTCCTCTTAGGTGTTGGACCGAAACACTGGATAGAAGATACTTGATGTGCACATTGATGACGCTCTGTGTAATAAACTTGCATTGGCGAATAAAAATCTCAATTTTAGATGTCTCTTCAATTCTGGGTAGAGGTGAAAGGTGGCTAGATTCTTATAAAAGCTTTGAGTGCCTATACCCAAGATCTTGAAACTACATCACTCGACGACTGCCACGACTTGGTGACTGTACTAATAATGAAATTGGGCAAGGAATTAGTACAGTCCCGTGGGTCCAATACGAGTGGGTCTACTTTACCAAAGACTCCAAGCAGCACTTTAAAGGCACAAACAGGCGCGACACGCGACGCGTACCCACGTCGCGCGACACGCAGTGCCTTTGTGTCCCATGCGATTCGCGTCCCTTGAAGGAGCCTTATTGCAACTTTTTATGGGCTGGCGTTTATTAAATGTTAGGTTATTTTGTAGTCAATTCATAGATAGCTACACGTTTAATTAATGTAACAATGCAAGTTTAGGTAGGTATACCATAGCATCCTAAGTACCTAGGTTAAGGTATAAGATGTAGGTGTAGGCACCTACATGAACATATAAAAGGGTGTTCTGCAGAAATTATATTTTGAGTATAATCGTTATCTAGAATCAACTGAAAATCTTAGTCCACTAAAGATCACAATCGCGTACCTATTGTCAGTTCCGACCGAGAGAAATGTCTTATAACAAACATTTCAAACATTGCGAACACAAAGATATTCGTTGACATAAGATTCATGAAAACAACCTCTTGTTAAATACCTACGTGTATACTTGTAGGATGCCAATCATTCACTTCACAATTATTGTGACCGCTGACCGGCACACACACACGTGCTATCAACCACAATCCAAGAGTTTTGAACGATATTTCTAATCCATTGCTTCATAAGTTTGATAAATTCGTCTGCTCAACAACTTAAATAACGTAATGAGCGTGGCTGAACTGTCTAATTATTTAGGATGTATGGATTTGGATATGAAAATCGGTTTTGTTGTTGAATTCTTTTCGCACCAAAGGTATGGAACCAATAAAAACGTCGCACAAGTCACTACTGAAGCTTCATACCCTAGAGCGAAAAAGATTGAAAAGGAAAGTACCTAGGTACGGATGTGTATGACATACTCGCTTTGAAAGATTGGGCATCACTACATTCATGTCAAATCTAACTGTCAAAGATGGCACAGCATTTTTGATGTGATGTCGTAAATCGTTACAGCTCTTTTTAATTGTTCATTAATGAACGCAGTATGTCCGTTTCTTACAGATATTTAAAGTTAGTATAGCAAAATATATTTATAGTTATTATGTACGTCAGATGTTTGTTGGTCCTGGGGCCATTATCGACGATGTCCTTTAATACGCAATCTTAAATTACGTCTTTTACTGCCTCCAAACAAGTGCGTCCTCTTTTTTATACTTAGTGCCCACATTCAAGACTCGCTCTGATGAGACTGTGCGTCGCATGCGCATTCATTTTGAAATAAGAACAAGACAGGACGTTAATAGCAGTGGTCTCAGATGTTCCCGTGGGAGAGTTTCGTGGCATTATGGAAGTTTTTAATGTCCTACAAAAAGATCAGAGTTGTCTTTTAATAATTCCTACATACTATGACGTAGATGCTTCTATACTTAGTTAAATATCTTCTTGTATGTTAATTAACTTTGGAAGTAAGACCGTAAAATAGTATCATCAAAAATAAATAGGTAAGTAACTTTGATTTTGACTTGAAAGTGAACGGTTTTAGTTACTTAGATCAAAAGCAATGGTAGGTCATTAATTTGGTTATTTTACGAATAGCTCAATAGCTTGTGCCCGTGACTTCATTCCCGTGGAAGTCGTAAGACACATAATATAAGTACTAAAATAGCAGCCACTTTTTTATAAAACTTCCTCGGCCCCCGACTCACCGCGTAGTACCTACCTATAATAGGTACTTATCGCATCCCCCGCTGGCGCTATACCTACGTTTTCGCTTAGTGCTCCTTTTGCTCGACTCCTAAGGATCGTAGCGTGGTGTTAGCTATAACCTTCCTCAAGAATTGGGCTATCAAATGCAAAATATTTTTTTAAATCCGACTGGTTTAAGTAGTGCCATATAATAGGTACTTATCGCATCCCCCGCTGGCGCTATACCTACGTTTTCGCTTAGTGCTCCTTTTGCTCCACTCCTAAGGATCGTAGCGTGGTGTTAGCTATAACCTTCCTCAAGAATTGGGCTATCAAATGCAAAATATTTTTTTAAATCCGACTGGTTTAAGTAGTGCCAGAGACTAGAAAGTAAAAAAAAAACAACACTTCAGTTTTATTATACTATTAGTATAGATATTAATATATTCTATTGTTTACGACAGAATAAGAGTATTTGTAGAAATTATTTAATTAATAGGTACACGTCATGTTACTTATTAACACATTATTCTTTTACGTCTACTGTAAAAAAAAAAAAAATTACAATGCCTAGTTTTCTATACATAAACCTAGATACGTTTTGTATCGACAGCCTCACAGTTTTCTGAACCCCCAGCCACCTGACATTGGTGAGTTAGAACCCAGTCAGGCACTTTCCATAATGTAGATATTTAATTTCATCACCACTGCTCAAAACGGTGAAGGAAAACATGGAGAGGTGAAACCGACATGTCCTAGAACCAAAAATTCGAAGACATGTGACATCTACCAACCCTCACTGGGCCCACGTGGTAGATCATGGCCCACTCCGTCTCACCGGGAGGAGGCCGGTGTCCCAGCAGTGGGAACATTAAAGGCTGATTATACTATGCTATGCATGCTTATGCTATGCTAGAGACTGAAAATAAGGTCTTAACTTTTTTATTATGTTGAGAAATTATTTCATAAACAGCAGTCTGTAGGTAGGTAATAAGCTTTAGCAACGCACGTATACAAGACTATTATCTAGGACAAGCACTGCCCTCGACTTCGTCCGCGTGAAATTTCTTGGTCTCCGACCCACCTCCCTGCATATGTTAAGTAAAACAGCCGATCGGACAACAGTGTTAACAGCATATCATGGTCTAGTGGCCTCAACATTAAGATATGGAATTATATTTTGGGGAAATGCAACGGGTAAAAATACAGTATTTAAGTGCCAAAAAAGATGCATAAGAGCTATCTACAACCTACAGACAACTGACAGTTGCAGACCGTTTTTTAAAAATATGAAATTATTAACAATGCCATCGTTGTACATATTTGAAACGTCCATGTTTGTCAAAAATAATCTGCACAAATTTGCTCGAGTAAGTAGCCAGCGCCGTTGTGACCGGTTACAAACAGTTGGGTCTAAAACTGCACTATTTAGGAACAGTGTTTTTGCAATGGCTCCAAGGATATATAATGGGTTACCAAAATGTATAAGAAGTGAAGAAAATGTCCGCAAATTTAAAAGTAATTTGTTTTTATTTCTAATTGACAAGACTAATAACAATATTAATAATAATAAAAATAATAATAATATTATTGTAGTCGAACTCTATGTTCTACCAATAAAATTGGTGTACAAATAGTATATTTTTGTGTTACTTATATCATTAAAAACAATTGCAGATTAAACATTAATTAAAAAGTAAGTTATGTTAAATAAATGTCAATTAAATGAAATAAATGTCAATTAAATGAATAAATGTCAATTAAATTAAATCTTACATGCACGTCAAAGAAAGATAATATTACTTATACCTAGGAATTGTGTCATAGTTTGTCATTTAAAAAATCTTCAATAGAGTAAGTAATAAGTCTTGTCAATTAGAAATAAAAACAAATTACTTTTAAATTTGCGGACATTTTCTTCACTTCTTATACATTTTGGTAACCCATTATATATCCTTGGAGCCATTGCAAAAACACTGTTCCTAAATAGTGCAGTTTTAGACCCAACTGTTTGTAACCGGTCACAACGGCGCGGCGCTGGCTACTTACTCGAGCAAATTTGTGCAGATTATTTTTGACAAACATGGACGTTTCAAATATGTACAACGATGGCATTGTTAATAATTTCATATTTTTAAAAAACTTATAATATGTATATTTAAGACCTTTTATGTATATATACCTATGTTCACAAATAAAGATTGATTGATTGACCTCGTCGCGTCGCCTCGCCTGCCCGCGCTTTTGCGTGCTGTTGCTTCATTTTCGCTTATAGCGTTATTTCTGACATTTTTTCTTTTTGCTCGGCTCCTCAGGGTCCTAGCGTGTAGCGTTCCTCAAGAATTGGGCTATCAAATGTACTATGTATAATTTTTTTTTTTTTCAAATCCTATCGTTAATTCCAGAGATTACTACTCCTTGTATTCTTTGATCTGTGCTCCCTACATACAAACTTACAAACAAACAATCAAACAAATTTTACCTCTTTATAATATTATAATAAGTATAGATAACTAGAATATTAATTATTATGATACTATTATTAAGACAGCTTATACAGGCAAGATTGTTGTCGAATAAAATCAACTTACAGGTTGAAATCTAGGCTGACAATTACCGGTATAAATAAATTGCTTTTAAAATAAATTAAATTATACCGCATTTAACCCTCAATGCCCTCGGTGTAAAAATACGATTCTTGAATTCGAACACAATTCTGTCAATGAACTAAAATTCAAATTCAATCATAATTAGTTAGTTGTGTTTAATATGCAATTTAATGTTAATTTAAAGGAATAATTAGATGCGAAGCAACATAATTGTTAAATTAAATACAACTTAGTGATAGTACGGTGGAATTAAAAACTCAGCTCTACACTTTTGCCTATCTTATTTTGCTTTTTTAGGGTTCCGTAAATGCTAACGAAAAAAACAGAACCCAAATAAATTAATTTTGAATATGGGGGTCACTTTTAGGGGGCGAACTACAAAATTAAAAGCAAACGTTTTGCAAACTGTACCGTGTGATATCCATACACCATGACATATCAAATGCTTGTTGTGAGGGTCTCAATTTATATTTTTGTATAATTTTAAAATAAATTGTAGTAAGTGAGTTAGCGGCCTGATCTGAGCACTTTTTAACAGTGAAAGCGTTATGTAAGCCTTGCCAACCTACTTTACATGCAATGTTTTTGGTGGATAATACCTATTATATTGATCGTACGGAACCCCTTTCAATGCGAGTTCCACTCGCACTTGTCCAGTTTTTTTTAGTAAAAGGCATCAGTTTTGTAAATTACGGTACCTACTTGCGATTATTTTGTAATATTCTTAGGTAAATTTATTTTAATGTGTGGTCCAATATCATCGGTACCTATTTTATTTTTCACACGGTGAATTAATTAAGAAGAAAACAGTTTATGATCGACCAGCATTTTCACTATATCGCGTGTTTCTCATGGGAGCCATTTACAAGCGTATCGGTGTCACTATCTAGCACAATTTGATACTAACGAGGCTGCATTATCCAATCAAAAGGAAAACCTCGTTCATTGCACGAATAGTATGAAATTATCTCAATAAATCAATAAAAAGTTAAATGCAGAAGTCTAATTATTACTCGACCGTGACGGATAGGTTATAGACACAACAAAATACAACTAAGTATTGTTTGTATTCTTTTTTCAAAAATGTCATTAGACTATCTCTACTTTTTAAAATAATATACATAAAATACACTTAGCATCACGCCTGTATTCGAATTAGAATTAGAATTTTATTTATTTGTAAGAATGTTAGTTTTACATAGTATGGTGTTAATATTTTTTTACGTTCTATACATTCTACCACAACATATGGTGTACAAATTTTCAATGTCATTCTTAGCTATTTAAGTACAACACAATAAATTGAAAGATTTGCAATTTACAATATTAGCATATGAATCAATATTATTATAATTAGGTAATCGTTAGTCAAAATTAAGTAGGTACATGTCATTTTGGATTTTTACGATGTTCCTTAAATTCGGCAACGTCATAAAAGCAATTATCCAATAACCAACTCGTCAGCTTTTTCTTGAACATGGGGATCGGAAGTTCTTTGAATGAGTTAAGCAACTTGTTATGCACCTGAATGACATTAATGTACACATTCTTTCTAAATAATTGCAATCTACATTGAGGTACATTTAATTCGTATTTATACTTATTTCTAGCAGATGCCTTTTAGTGGCTCACCTCTGATTGCATGCGAAAATAGTCCGGATATTGTTTTACGAGCATACATAGTTCCTTGATGTGCATGCAGGGTACACGCGTGTGTTGGATCATTAATTTAGCTCCCTTCAAAATGGTTGAGCTGAATGGTGCTGATCCATGCGTCATGTTCGTGAACGGGCGCCGTCAGTTGGGACTGGTCATCTCTTAGCCACCACGGCTTATTTTAATTATTTTATTATGGATTGTTTTGTTTGAATTTATATTAGCTGTACACTGGACACTCAATGTGTACGTCTTATTTACATCGTTCTCACATATAATTATACCTATAAGTATACAAGATTAATGATGTAACTAATATTTATGTAACAACATAATTTAAAAGAGTGTCCATGGAGTTTCTTGCCCGTTCTTCTCCATAGGTACCTATTACGCTTTGGAATGGGCAACTAGCTTCATATTTCTGACTGACCGACCACTTGACAATTCAAAAGTGCCTGTAAATGGTTTAATTGAAATAAATGCTTTGAGTTTGAGGTAATGGTAAAATGTGAAGATTTTTATTTAAATAAAAAACAAACCGCTGCGCCGCCGCCGCCGCCGTCCAAACTCCAGGCGCCAGCGATTGCCCTAACACTACTATTCTTTTGTACCCGAAACGCCATCAAAACTTCAACTGAATTAGCCCATAGTATCAGTCCATATAACAACACGGACGATACGTATCCGTGAATCGTGATATGTAGTGACTGCTGCGTCTACTATCACTGTTGATCGTAGTCGTTTTAAAGCGTATTCAAATTTATCTAGTTTATCGCCTGTGTAAGTAATTGATGTGTGATTTCAAGTTACAGTTTTTATCCACTATTATGCCCAGTAATTTTGTGTTTACTACTTGTTCTAGGATACGGTCTTCATATTTTACACTCAAACTGTGTCTTTTTTTTTTTTTTGTGGTGGGAAATCATCAAATAACTTCTCCCGCTCTGGGCAGAGCAGGAGGGCGTGTCAGACTCTTACTGACTAAAACCCACCCATGTTCCTTCAGTTGCCTGTGCCAGGGGCCACGGTAACCCTCTCGGACTTTTCGGCAACCCTAGCAAAACTGTATGTCTGGGTGTGAATATGTATATAAGTATGTATATCAGTCATCAGGTTACCGTAATACAGGCTCTGCCTAGTTCGGGACCTGAAGACCTTGTGTGGATGTTGTCGCATATTATTATTATTATTATAACTCTGAAAATTTGATTTATAAGTTTGAAATTGAATTATTTTTGTTTTATTTATATTGATTTTTAAATTATTGTTACTGAGCCAAATTCTTATATCTTTGATTGCTTCATTAATTTCCTGTTCCAATTTAATACTGTCAGCAAATAAGTTCGTCGAATGGTAAGGCAGACGTGCTCCTATAGTACCTACATCCATTTTCGCCTGTTAGATTTAAAAGTCCCATGTAACAAGGTGGCGAGCCTATTGCCATCAACCGGTAAAAAAATGGTTTTAAAATAATATTTGTCTAATTTAGAGCAGGCAACATTGACCTGCATTCATTAAACTACATATTATTATTATTTACTTGTGTTATAGTGGAAAACTGTTAAAAGAAATACATATAATTCCTTTTGGTGCTTAGACGTACCTACTAACTACAATAGAATTACATCTGATGGAATAATTCATGATTCCCACAAGTTTTTTTAGAAACACAGCTATTTGTCTGCTTATAATTTATCATGACACGAACTGAACTTCAACAAGAAAGATTTCATTGACCGTGTTCTTCGATCAACAATAAAAAAACTCAAACATAAATTCAAAGCATTTATTTCAAATAAACCAATTACAGGCACTTTTGAATTGTCAAGGGATCGATCAGTCAGAAAGATGAAGCCCGTTTCAAAGCGGTACGGTTCCTATGGAGAAGAATGGGCATGAAACTCCAAAGGAAGCACAAAATACTACACCTTCATTATAGTTGCATGATTCCTTTTCTCTTATCAGTATCACATAGTGTAAAAAATACCAGTTGAACTAGCAATCATAATAAACACAGTTTTTTTTATGATTATGACGATATAAGATGGCGATAATGGCAACAATGAGGCTTATTCTGCCACCAAGATACAACATTGTAACATAAATAATATTAAAAAAATGTAGTTTAATTTACATGCACTTAAAAGTAATTTTATATCGATAGTGGTTATGCCTCGATAACTCGGCTACTCACAAGGCTGAAAGAATTTAATCATAGAACATCTTTGCGTTGCTAAAGTTTTAAATATAGCTATGTAGGTACTGATTAGTATAAGGTCAGCTGATTATTTATTTTTAGTTTGTTATTTAAGTTTGTTTATTTAAAGAAAGATAATTACCTAAAATAGTGTTTCTTTATAATGTAAACGTGTGTGTACTGTGTGTGTATGTTTTAATTGCTCGGAATTTAACTATTTACTTTTTAATTTGAAAATTAACTGAACTATGAACTTTATTTACACACTTTACTGAACATCGAAATAAAAAAGTAGGAAAAGATATCCGTACCTCATTTTGCATCCAAAAGTTTTTCTCGGTCAACACAAACGCTGAATTATCATAACAACACTTTTCCTTGTCCATTTTTCCACTTCCAAATGACTTTTAATCAGTTTCGCACTATACTGACAATTACTTATAAATATAAAAATAATCGAGCGCACGGTGTGTTAAAAACCACGAACGCAATGCATTTATTTAAGAAAGCGATTAAAGTGCGTAACATTCAACATCTATTCGATACGCGACGCGGCGACGACGTAGGGTTAAGAAATGCTTTCCCACCGAAACCGCTGTCAAACTGGTTGACAGATCACTGCGCGGGAAACCGACTCGAGGTAAACTGACCGCAGCGCTGAAACGTTCTGCCTAATATATAAGAAAAAAATGCACAAGCCGGATTTCTGTTTACTTGCCGAAGCGATCTACTTACAGTTTGCATATCCATAATGTGTGTTCAAATAAAATTTTCCGACGGGAATTTATTATAAATCGATTTGTATAATGACCTTTTTGTAAATTACCTGTTTTTCGTATACTTAAAATTTTATGACAAACGTTTGTTTACAGTTAACAAGTGAATAATATAATTAACAATAATGCAATGAAAGGCCAATTGTTATGAGACTAATAAATTTTCAAAGTTAACCAGTCTGGTTTTATTTAACAGATTTATTGACGTCTAGTAATGAATAAATATTAGGTAGATAAAGACCTACTTCGTAAGCGGATCTTTCTGCTTCAAGATATTTTATAATTATTCAAATACAAAAACTACCGATATAGGTACTTACTTTAAGTAATAACACTGCCAGAGATATTTTTTTTTAATTTAATGCGGTCGGGAGCTAAGAAACGAGCTCGTTTTAAACCTTTTTCCCACACCAATACCTACAAAAATACTTAAATAATTTTAAGTTGGTACTTACTTACGCAAAATTAGCGAATTTAAATCTTATTTAATTTGTAAGATTTTTTTATTTGCTGAAATACCGTCTGGGTTCATTGCCAGCCATAACTAAATAACTTAACCACATTCAGTAAAATGATTTAGTTTCACTGCTCGAGCTGTTCGTCGATGGTTCAGTGCTGGAGCTGGTCGTCGATGGTTCAGTGCTCAAGCTTGGCGTCGATGGTTCAGTGCTCGAGCTGGTCGTCGATGGTTCAGTGCTCGAGCTGGTCGTCGATGGTTCAGTGCTCGAGCTGGTCGTCGATGGTTCAGTGCTGGAGCTGGTCATCGATGGTTCAGTGCTAAAGCTTGTCGTCGATGGTTCAGTGCTCGAGCTGGTCGTCGATGGTTCAGTGCTCGAGCTGGTCGTCGATGGTTCAGTGCTCGAGCTGGTCGTCGATGGTTCAGTGCTCGAGCTGGTCGTCGATGGTTCAGTGCTCGAGCTGGTCGTCGATGGTTCAGTGCTCGAGCTGGTCGTCGATGGTTCAGTGCTCGAGCTGGTCGTCGATGGTTCAGTGCTGGAGCTGGTCATCGATGGTTCAGTGCTCAAGCTTGTCGTCGATGGTTCAGTGCTCGAGCTGGTCGTCGATGGTTCAGTGCTCGAGCTGGTCGTCGATGGTTCAGTGCTCGAGCTGGTCGTCGATGGTTTAGTGCTGGAGCTGGTCATCGATGGTTAACTGACACACATGCTCACGTACACACAAATACACCATAGCTCCCCTGCGAGAAATCTTCGTTAGTCACAGTTTCTCTCCAATATGACGCGACCGCGACGCTCCTAATGTTTCCATTGACAAAACCTAATGCAGTAATGACTGATTTATTATCACGTTACGACATCTTGTACAGTTATCACTTGGCCTTGAATCTGTTTGATTGCCTTCTGAAATAACTTCGTTTCGAAATAACTAAAAGTAACCTAAGTATAATCGACGATTAATCATTAATCATTAAGCTGTTAACAGCTCTAAACTAACATGGGTACCTACTCTAATTAAATCAAATAATGTTCTACATTATTTTGAATAAATCTTTTTGGATATTTTGCATGGCGGAAAAACCTATTTGAGAAGCTCCTTCGAGTCTTGAAAAGATAACCTCAATAGGTGCTGGCTGAACACTGAATCAAAATCCCTGAACTGTCATTCGAAAATAAAACACACTTGACATTAAGTTTATGCCAGTTCACTGACCTCTATTAAGTATTTTAATAGAGGTAAGTGTGCCAGTTGCACTATTGATTTCGAATTTAGAAATTTCCCAGATGTAATGCAACTAAACAAACGAAAGTTTAACAAATAGACGCAGCTCGCACAATACTGCACCAGTAAAAACCCAAACATTACTCCATTGAATTTGATGACCTTAACACACCTAGATTTATAACAATAAATGAACGTTTTTGTGTTTTTGTAGAGAACGAGTCTGCGAGAACTCAGTCATTGAAGGGTTACGAAATTAAAATACGTTCTTCAGAGTTGGTAGCGGTGGCGGATAGTTTAGTTATTATGTAGATACTATTGTGTAAATACCCAATATTTTGATAAAACTGTTACCCACAAAGCTGTTATTTTAGACATAACATCAAGCATGTAAACTCCGATGGGTTAGGCAGATTTGTACCTGTAGTAGGTACCTACACCCACACTCGTTGAGCTCTTAAGTTCTGAGTTGAGCTGCATGATTGCTGACAATTGCGTGCACTGACTGGACAGGCCCACTCAATCTGTGTGGTTGTTTCCTCAAAAAACCATTTCAGATACCGATCTACATAGCCTTCACATGATCTGACCAAGATTTTGCCTGGACTTTAAAAGAGACTCTGGCCTCTGAGTTTGTTTCGGCCTTTCTTCTCAGAGTAGTCAGATAGGAAACGCCGACCTCACCTAGTTTTTAAAATACGATTGACGTGTAAATCTGTTTGTACAAACCTACTTACAGAAATAAAATCATTTTTCATTTATCACATTCCAGTTATGTTTAAATTCTATGTATTAGGGGGGCTGTTTTTAAGTACTTACCTAGATATTAAAAAATAATATGTCTGGGACTTTCCACATCGGAAACTGTTAGCAAACGATACCACTGTATAATATAATTGTTTAATTGCCTGACCTTAATTACTACCTATTTGATTAGCCTCGGTAGGCATATCATTAAAAGAATAACCATCATAGACGTGCAATCTAGCAGGGCAGTACTAGCACTGGTTTGCTGGACCGGCCGAGTGGTCGAGTGCAATGCTCGGGAAAGTGGGATTAAACTACACTGCAGAATTGTAGTGTGGTCAATGCACTGTGATTATTCCAGGGAGGTATTCAGGCAGGGGCCCAGATGCAAAATAAGTAGAGATTTTTTTTATTAAAAAAAATACTGTCTATTGTCGCAAAAAAAACTCTCGGTATAGCTCCAGTCTAAATTAATGCAAGTTGGCAAGTTCGTAATGACAGTAATTATAATAGAACATACGGAACTTCAATTTTCAGTTAGATACAGCAAACTGAACATAAAAACAAACCTATAAAAATGTACTTATCAAAATTATAAATTACCTTTGCAAACATCTATTAGATAAACTATATTACAGGTTTAGCATACACCATCATTACTCATTTATTAGGTACTGGTACAGAATAAAACAATGGATGTCTCTCATTGCTACAGAATATTTTTTATCGCGGCATGAAATCTATATTCTTTTTATTACATATAATAAAGCTGAAAGAGTTTATTTGTTTGTTTGAACGCGCTAATCTCTGGAACCACCATTCAGAAATGTTTTTTTTTTGCATTTGATAGCCTAATTATTGAGGAAGATTATTTAACATCACGCTACGAACCTTAGTAGCCGAGCAAAGGGGAAAAAAGCAGAATAACGCTAAGCGAAAACAAAGTTACAGCGCGAGCGGGCGATGTGATGCTACGCGTTGGGTCGAGGGCCGAGAGAGTTTTATAAAAATGTGGTCGTTATTTTATTATATTGTGTATCATAAAGAACTTAGACGCGAACGAAATTGCGGTCAGAAGGTAGTAATTAATACATATTCAACGCCTCAGGCTCATTGCCTTAGCTGCGATAAAAGAAAGCTATTATTTAACGGATTATAAAACTGTAAAACCTAGCCATCTAAAACAGGATTTAGCGGTAGACAATAGACTCATGTCCTCAAAATAAGAATGTTTAGAAAATGTTTACATAAATAATTCGCATTATGTGTTCGGACTCTCAACGCAGAAACTAGAAAGTAACGTTTTTTTTTTTAGATTTGTTTGTAGCTATAATCCGTTGATCAATTCTTATTAGGCTTTTATATGCATTGTTTCTGCATGTGATAATTTTATTTAATATGTGATGTTCAACACAATGTAAATTGTTTATGATACCTACAATCGCACTTATTCATCACAGAACTTAAACTAGACAGATTCAAAAAATGCAAAATTCACGAGGAAAAGTCAAACCACTGCTGATTGCATAATCAAACCAATGGCCAATTAATCATCATCTGCGATTAATTATTTCTGAGCTTAGATTTTAGTTGTTTGTTTTCCTTATAAAATCCTTAAAGCAAATAGATGTGATCAGCAGAAAATACGGTCGAATTACATATACAAAGAAATAGGCAGCTATTTATGAAGAACTACTTACATATATTATGATTTGACAGTTAAATTAGAATAAGCCACTTATTAATTGGAAAATCGCTCATCACTTTCTTATCTTAAAATGGCAGATAAACCACTTATTTTTATTGACAAAATACAGAAGTGATGTAATGTCAATTTAATCGTATTTTAATTTGGGAAAACCGCATGATAGTATTTTTAAACGCTTAACTTGTTTTTACATTTAAATTGGGATTTTGCAGAACATCAACAGAGGACATATACCACGGAATAGATCCGATCTGGAGCCCAAAAAGAAGAAGTTAATAAAAGGAATTGATTTTATAGTGTTATTTTCTGAAAAACTCTTCTTTTTTCTTCCGAAAAACTCATTTTCCGAAAAGAAATTGTTACCACCGCCGATAATATAATTCTGCTACCGATAAATAGCCCATCTATTTACATTATAGTATTGGTATTTTAAAACAAAAGTGGGTCTATGGTTATCCCAATAACGCACGCCGATTTATTATGTAAATAACTAGTACCTAATCACTGTCTTCAGTAAATAACTAATAATTTTAAAAAGCGAAGCGGGTCGAGTCCGCCCCTGCCGTGACCACGGAACAGGTTGCAGGGTTTGCCTTTTTCATGCAATCGCATAGCCTCGAGGTATCGTCGTATATATATATCATAGCCCGAAGGTATCATCGTATAATATCATAGCCCGAAGGTATCATCGTATAATATCATAGCCCCGAGGTATCATCGTATAATATCATAGCCCCGAGGTATCATCGTATAATATCATAGCCCCGAGGTATCATCGTATAATATCATAGCCCCGAGGTATCATCGTATGATATCATAGCCCCGAGGTATCATCGTATAATATCATAGCCCCGAGGTATCATCGTATAATATCATAGCCCCGAGGTATCATCGTATAATATCATAGCTCCGAGGTATCATCGTATAATATCATAGCCCCGAGGTATCATCATATAATATCATAGCCCCGAGGTATCATCGTATAATATCATAGCCCCAAGGTATCATCGTATAATATCATAGCCCCGAGGTATCATCATATAATATCATAGCCCCGAGGTATCATCGTATAATATCATAGCCCCGAGGTATCATCGTATAATATTATAGCCCCGAGGTATCACCGTATAATATCATAGCCCCGAGGTATCATCGTATAATATCATAGCCCCGAGGTATCATCGTATAATATCATAGCCCCGAGGTATCATCGTATAATATCATAGCCCCGAGGTATCATCGTATAATATCATAGCCTCGAGGTATCATCGTATAATATCATATTTCCGAGGTAACGTCGGTATCGGTATTTATTTGTAAAACGTAGGTAGTTGTAAAAACAGGTGTTGTAAATAAAAATATGTACGAAGATCTTTGTTTTGATATTGTCGGCGCACAAATATTATTAAAAGTAGAAGGTATCTGAAATTACACTTACAGTAACAAATAACAACAAATAGAGGTCATCATCATCAAAAAATGTCCACGACGCTTAGCAATGAGCTAACGACTGAAGGAGGATGATGCGTGGTGATTCAACTATTTATTTGGCATTCCCATCTAACACGTTTTATGAAGAACAAAGACCCACTCTCCGTTCATTTCTGAATACAAAAGACATTAACTCCAATAACAATGAAAATATTCCAACAGCTCAGTATTCAGGCTGGCAAGGACATCGAGGCACAAACTGAAATCAAGAATTCAGCACATGAGTCAAGACTAGTGTAGATATAATCGTCGGATATTAAAAAAAAACAGCTGTTTCATAGAAAAGAGTGCTACCTACTACCTACCTACGCGATCAAAATGTGTGGGACAGCAAATTTGGCGGTTCAGAATCTGCTAGGGTTGCGGAAAAGTCCGAAAGGGTTACCGTGGCCCCTGGCACAGGCAACTGAAGGAACACGGGTGGGTTTTAGTCAGTAAGAGTCTGACACGCGCGCCCGCTCCGTCCAGAGCGGGAGCAGTTATTTAAAGATTTCCCATCGTCAAAAAAAAAGGCGGTTCAGAATCAAGTACTGAAGCCATGATAAAAGGTTGCGCGTCCCTGCCACCCTGCTTATAAACACAATAAATCTAAAGCCAGTGAAACGAACCCATATAAAATGCATTAATCAGAGCTTAACTGTTGCACTATACGATTTGCATTGAGATAGATGGTTTTGTGACTCGCTTTATGCAAGTTGACGTAGTGTTTAATAGTGTTCCATTAATTTTCTTTTTTATTGGATTTGCGTAGACTTTCTTGTTAAAGAACAGCCTGTGTTAGTATTTAGGAGGGACCTTTCTCGTGTCGACACGAGCTAGTAGGTTAAAAAAAAAACGAAAAATGTCTAGAATTATTTAGAATATAAATTTTGGCAAAGTGTGTTGATCAAATCAACACATTTTGCCAAAATTTAACCATTAGTTACTATTTTTAACTAATGGTTGAGTTAACTACGGATCAAGCAACCGGCCCTAGGTCAGGATATCAAATCCTGATTTACTGGTTGACTGGCAGTTCTGATAACCTAGCAGAGCAGTACAGACAGTCCGGCTACAGACGTCATGAGACTTAGAAGATGGACTTAATTATGGCAACCAACTCTCAACTAGGGCTTTGACCCTATTCTTTCTAGCAGATTCCTGGCACTTGGAGCAAACTGAACAGTCAACAGAGGGTAGTTGCTTTTGTAAGTATAACCTACCTAGGAATAATGTGTGGACATAATTATGTGTTCATTGTGTAGGTACACCACAAAACACAATTACTGGAGATGTTTATCAGATCAACATTCTGCAGTACCTAACTATAACACGTCGTACCATGAGTACCTCTCTTTGTTATCTTGCAAACAATTTAACAGGGCTGCTATAGTTCCAGTTTTGATGAAACTGCCAACAAGTGACCTTTTACTTTAACCAATTTATAGAATTTTAATTAAATACTGGCAAAATGAATAGAAAATCACCGAGATTAAGATTGACTTTTCCGCTTAGCTATGATAAAATATTTAAATAGGTGTCTGGCTATGCATACACTGCAGTATGCCAAACTTGTCGGGGTTTTTCAACCAAGGGGTAATTTACCGCGGGGAGTTCATTGACTGTGCAAACTGATAAGAATGCAGATATTTTCCTTAAAGTCAACCTGCAGGTTACTGCTAGAACTTACACTAACTTGTATATTATTATTCATTTGCTTTTCGTTTATCTATATCGAAGGGGTTAGTCTTCGGACCTGCTGATCCGATTTCGAAAATTATCTTCCTAATGGGAAGGTAGAGTAGGTATTGCTGAGTGTCTTAGGGTATATTTTATGTTTAAACAATACATTTTACGCGGACGAAGTCGCTGGCAGAAGCTAGTATGGTGATAAATCTATGAAGTAAAGTTTTTACGCCTCGTTTGACCCAAATACTCGTTACAAGCAACATAGCCATCGATTGAACAAACCGAATCTATCAAACTATGACGTGCTTACATACATAGGTGGATGGTTCCTTTACGTCAAGACAAAACTTAGTCATCATTCATCAACCAAAAATTACAAGAAAATACTCAAATATACACAAGCTATGTAAAAATACCTACAAACAAATGTACAAATACTTCTTGTAACAACGATTCACTTAAAACCCAAAATCATCTGAATTGTTACAAATCATTGTCAAGAACTTCACAAATATGTAATTTCGTAGCTGGCAACCTTACGGACACCGGATGCTGCTCATTCCACTGGTTAAGATGCATTGTTACTTTAAATATAGAACTGATCTGTCACACGGTATGACGTCGTTCTTTGATGAGGTGGATGATGCGATATCGTAGGTTTCCGCTTCAAATACACTCCTACTGACTTACTTAAAGCTTCCCTTATGCCAGTCACAGATAGGCACTGATCTACATACATTATTGATGCCAGGAGTGCCACCGCTGATTGGGAAATTTTCGCTTTCTCTACTAGTTTGGACCGACTTTTGGTGAAATAGTACTCTAATGGCAGTATTTGAGTATTTTAACACAGCATTGATTTTTTTGGCCAAACCCTGTTAATTTAATTATCTTCTAACCTGGCACTATGTTCAAAAACCGCTCATTACTAATCAAATGACCCCTCCACGAAACAGTATACAGTCGAATTTTTCTGAGATAGCTAATTCAGGATTAATGAGACCATTTAAATTCCAACCATTATTGAAATCTGGTTTAATTTACACAACTAAGGGCTCGTTATAACGTAACTGTGTTGGTTTTACAAAACCCTATTTGGGTAAAATCAGTTATTAAAATTACATAAATTACCTAAATATCTAATTTAGCCCTGATTGGATTTCTTAGAGAACTCATGATAGCCTAGGTACTGGCTGTGAAGCAAGCCTAGTGTATGCAGCACATATCGACAGCTAATTAAAAATCAATACGACCGTAGCAGGTATGATGTACCTATTGATGCTATGCGTTCAAAGTGAAACATACAACAGTCTAGGCATACGCATGTATGTATTTCATATATCTAAGTGGAATATATACATATATATATATATTTTCTAAAGGAAAGGGCTTTGTCGCACATGCGATTATGCTGCCCTGCTTGGTTTAACAAAATCATACTAATCACTATTTAACCTAGCCTTAATTAGTATAGCTAGTTTGTAAAGTACTCGAGCTGCATCAGAAAGCGTCACAGCTGTAGAACACTATTACCTACAAAACCTATCTCTCTAATCCTACAATCTAAGCTATTTCTAAATTCCTCGTTGCGGACACACTCGGTTAGTATGTGATAAACATCATCAACAGAGTTAATACAAAACTCACCATTATTCTTTGTTGATTTTGCCATTAGGTACTTATGGGAACTTATTACACGGAATGTGTCCGGAACGAAGTTTTAGTGCGATAACGGTATCACATCTGTTCAACAGCTGATTATTATGCACGGTGAGTTCAATGGATGCGGTTGGATCGTTTTGTAGTTACCAGATTCCTTTTTCTTGTGATCTTTTATTGAAGTACTCCTTCCAAAGCGAATAATAATCCCGTTTGATCGTAGGTATAAAGTTAGTAAAGTAAGGAAAAAAGTTAACAGCAAATTCCATCACATATGGCCTGCTTGGCTAGTACATCAACAATCTCGTTGCCTCTTAATCCGATATGTGATGGAATCCATTGAAGACCTATGTGTTTTCCATCAGATTGTAGTTTCAAAATAATGTTCAGTAGGTATAGTGTAGGCTATCGGTGAATATGTGATAATGTCTTCTTGCACCATCTCTGTCAGTGATGATCAATTCTTACTCTCTGTTTCAATCGTTTTTGCTGGCTGTTTGTGTATGTGAGTTTAAATGTTTGTAAACGCACCCACGATACAGGAGAAATTCCTAGTGTGGGGCAACGTTTAAAAAAATATAATGCTAAACAGATTTTGGTAGAGTTTATTTAGCACTAAAGGACATAAGATAAGTTATGGTACTTTATTTGCCAAAATGTAGGTGTACAAAGTGGTATGATGTGATAAATGTGGCCCATTTACATTCTACCATTACATGTGGTGTGCAAATATTTAATTTCAAAATACATTAAATTATTAAAAATGTCATAATATTCCTTCAGTTATCACTACTTATATACGTTACAAAATGTCTGATTAAATAAATTAATTGCAAATATTATACAATTTAAAAATGTCATAACATTACAATAGTTACCAATGTGATTGTTAGGTATAAACTGTCAGATTTTATGTATTAATTGAAATGTTAATGTTCATGAACATTGGTCTAAGGTCAGAATAAGAATAATAATAGTAAGTAAATGACAAATTAAAAAATAAATAAAATATAATTATATAAACCAAATGTATTGACATTACTTTCTTTTTTCGACATGTGCTACAAATTCATTAACAGTGTAAAAACATTTTTCTTTAAGCCACTGAATCAGCTTTTTTTTAAACATAAGCAAAACTAGTTATTTGAAGGCGTTTGGTAATTTATTGTATACCTTAATAGCCATTATAAACGAATTTCTTTTAAATAAATCGAGCTTGCATTGTGGCAAGCAGAGCCCTGACGCAGAGCCTATGTTTATCTCTAGAGGCAACTTTCCTTTTGGTTACATCTCTATGCTTAATAACATTTTCGTACCACTTGCTCAAAAAAGTGACATTCTATGCCACAAAAAGCGAACATAACAATAGTCATTTTTAATCTGTTAAAAACAGGGAAAGAATATTGTACTGAATTTCATTCATCCTCTAGGGGGAGAATGTGATTTAAATTTGGAATACTTACCGAAATGTATACTGAACTACATCTGTGTTTACACCATTGAGTTTGTATATAAAGCATTATACATCTTTTTGAAAAAGGAATACGCATTTATTATGCAGTTATGATTATTAAATAAAATTACGAAAACCGACGAGGCCGTATGAGCTTGATGCCTTTACTTTTCCGACAAAAAAATATTAGTCTAGGAATTTGCCGCGTCTTTGTTTTCTTCAAATACATAATTAAGTTTATTTTAATTTATTTTTATAAATAAGTTAATGTTCTAAAAATACGTTTAATTGTCATTACTTTTTAATAAATGCATATCTCATACCTATTATTATTGTGTTAATTTTTTCGCAAATGGTACGAAAAGTAGAGTATTTTCCTCGGTGATAAAGCTGTCTTAGTCTTGGGTGAACTTAAATCCCTCGCTACACTCAGGACTCGTCTTAAATCCCTCGCTTCGCTCGTGATTTAAGTTTTTAACACCCTCGCTACGCTCGGGAGTAAACCTCGAGTCCTTCATTACGCTCGCGATTTAAATCGTCACCCGCGACAGAAGACACTGCTTTATCCCCTTGGTTAATAATCTACTATTTCACTCCTCTTGCTCAAAAAGACCGTCATTGTGGCGTACCAGAGCGAAGAAAAAATAGCAATTCATCCTCTAGGGGAAAAAGTATTTTTTTTTTTAATTTTTGTGTGTCAAATGACAATGAGCCTACAAAAACGAAAAAGTATTTAGTCATAAGTAGAATAATCATGAATATAGACTCGACTTATTACTGTTTCACAAAAAAAGAACTTCATTTTATTTTTGAAAATGGAATTAAAATCGGCGATCTCTTTGAAAGAATGCATGTAATGGTTGCGGCTGCAGAAGAAAAAACAAAAAAAAGACATTGGCGCGAAATCTTTATAATTTTTCTCTAATTGCAAATTGAATTGGTAGGTAGTGACCGAAATTAATTTTACAATAGTGAAAATGTCATCATCTAGTGAGAATGGAGACCCTAATTTGCAAATAGAAGAGAAAGGAAAAGAACCACGGACCAAAGGACTGAAATTAAGTTACCGGGAAAAAACATCTCGTTAAATATCCAGAATTGTAGAAATTGTACATTTATTTTTTAATAAAATAAACTACATATGTCATATTGTATTGGATTGTTTTATTTTCTCGCAATCGTAGTGAAAAGTAGAGTGTAACACACGGCGCTAAAAACCCATTAAAACTCGGTTTCTATTTACTCCCTCGCTAAAGCTCGGGAGTAAAACTACCTCGTATATAATGGGTCATTTTAGCTCCTTGTATAACAATCTACTATTTCACTCCTCTTGCTCAAAAAGACCGTCATTGTTGCGTACCAGAGCGAAGAAAAAATAGCAATTCTTCCTCTAGGGGAATAAGTTTTTTTTTTTTGTGTGTCAAATGACAATGAGCCTACAAAAACGAAAAAGTCTTTAGTCATAAGTAGAATAATCATGAATATAGACTCGACTTAATACTGTTTCATAAAAAAAGAACTTCATTTTATATTTGAAAATGGAACTAAAATCGGCGATCTCTTTGGTAGAAATGCATGCAATGCGTTGCGGCTGCAGAAGAAAAAACAAAAAAAAGACATTGGCGTGAAATCTTTATGAAATTATGTTACCGGGAAAAAACATCTCGTTAAATATCCAGAATTGTACAAATTGTACATTTAATTTTTAATAAAATAAACTACATATTTCATATTGTATTGGATTGTTTTATTTTCTCGCAATCGTAGTGAAAAGTAGAGTGTAACACACGGCGCTAAAAATCCATTAAAACCACCACCACCACCATTCTATTTACTCCCTCGCTAAAGCTCGGGAGTAAAACTACCTCGTATATACTGGGTAATTTTAGCTCCTTGTATAACAATCTACTATTTCAGGGTGTTGTCGTACTAATAGGCACAATTCTTTTATATACATGCATGCTAACGGTAAAATGTTGTAATTTTTAAACAGTTGCTTACAGCTATCCATGTACCTAGCTCCACAGATTGCACGCACACTTTTTTTTGTATCATAAACGCTTTATTGACATCCACCGAATTACCCCACAACAAGAGACCGTATGAGAGTACGGAGGAAACGTATCCGTGATATGCACAAAGAGCCGCTTTAGTTGAGACCGTGGCTCTTAATCTTTTTAGTGCATAGATAAATCTGTCCAGTTTGTCACAAACACGGAACAGAAAAAAACAGGTCACAAACATAGTCGACATGCTTTTTCCAATTGCAATTTTGATCCAATTGTATGGCTAGAAATGCAGCACTTACTACTTGTTCCATAGTAGTGTCTTTATATTTAATAGTCAGCGTTAATAGGTTTCTCCTGTATGTTTGAAATTGCATCATTTTCGTTTCCTCCATATTCATTTGTAGGTTATTGGAGTTCAACCAGTATATTATATTTTAGATAGCTTCATTAATCTCATACACGTAGGTGACGACTCTTTCACACTTCACGACAAAGGTCGTGTCATCAGCAAATAAAATCACTGCGTGGGGAGTGATATTTGGGAGGGCATTGATATACCTAGAGAAGGGATAAATAAGGCCCCAATAAACTGCCCTGCAGCACTCCGAAATTATTTTTCTGATAGTCGCTTCTATATGGCACCGATTCTGGAGATTTCCACACATTGAGGTCGCTTTTTAAATAGTTTCTTAACCAGTCGTTCACTTTTCCTCTTAGTCCGTATTTTTCTAACTTGTGTAAGAGCAATTCGTGATCTGTAAAATCGAACGCCTTGCTCATATCCAAGAGGATTGCCGCTATTGGTAAGTCGTCATTTATCGCCTTAGTGACTTTCTTCATCAAATTGAAACAAGCCGAAGACGTGGTACTGTTTTTCCTAAAACTAAATTGCTCGTCTTTAAGTATACGATGACTAATCGCAAATTCTTGGAGCCCTCTCAGCATAATTTTCTCCAAGATTTTTGACATGATTGGTATCAGAGTCACTGGCCTATAGTTCTCCATGTCAGAAGTATTACCTTTTTTTAAAAGTGTCTTTACTATTTATTTTTTTAAAGTCTCTGGGAAATGTTTATTAACTAACTTAACGTGTGACAAATACATGAAGCGCCTTATTTGATTACCTTTGTTGTTATTTCATCCAGTCCTACTGCACTTGTATTTTTAATATTTTGTATTATTCTAAATACCTCGGTAGCATCAGTAGGTTTAAGAAATATTGTGTGGTCATTATTACCATCGATAATCTTGTTTATCTCGTCAACATTGTATTTAAAATTAGACATATTAGTCTATTGTATGTAGAATTGATTAAATATGTCACTTATTTCCTTAGGGTCTAGAAATGTCCGGTTATCTTTGGTTATTACGTCAATTTGCGTTTTAGCGTTTATATCATCAATATTTTCGTTATCACCGCCAATATGGCTTTACACGTATTTTTATTAATGGCAATATACTTCTTACTTTGTAGCTGTCTAGATTTATATATACACTTTTTGAGAATGTCACTATATGACTTATATTTTTTGTTTAGTTTTTGCTTCTTAGTTTTAGTGTGTTGTTGACTGAGATAAAGAAGCTTTTTTTACGCACGATTTTCTTATGCCTTTTGTTAACCATTGGTGGTTTTCTTTATGAGATGACATCTTTTTTGAATATGTTGGAAAGCACAAGTCAAAAAATTATTTAATAAAACCGTGAAATTCCTCAAACGCTTCCTGAAAATCATGTCTTTCGTAGACGCTTGAAAAAGTGAGAGATGATATGCAACTGTAGAACTTCTGTCCATGTTTTCCTGACTAAAATCTCTGACCCCCTCCCTCATACCAAGTGCATATTTCGTAAGTTTTAATAGTCTTCATCGAAATCGACTGTCCCGTTTCATGATCGGACAAGGCTAGATGATGCACCTCCATAGAGGTAACTGAAGGATATGGATTAACAATAAACATTTTACAAAGTTTTAGATTATTGATCTTTATATTTCGAGTCTTGCCTTTTTCAAACTATGCTAGGGATTCGATCGCCGTACAATTAATATTGTTATAATAATAAGTACTAATTCAATTCTATAGTGCAAAATTTGTAATAAGGTTGTTATTGTTTTGGCAAAATATATATTATGATTATGATTAACTATATTTATATAAATTCTATTGTTTGAAAATTTGGCATGCCGTACTGTAAATGTATCGGGCCTATTAATAAAAATTACATCTCATCTGTAAAACACATTTAACATTACATCCATGTTATTTAAAAAACAAACAAATTATTTATATTTCTCTACGTATGTACTCGTAGATCTACTGTTAATAAATTTGTAGGTTTGTGGCCTTCGATCAATAATACCAACTAGATAACGAGTCTCGTACAAAATCAAAGCTAAATGCTGTCGGCGTGACAAAAGTTCAAAACAGTTATAAGGTCAACCTAATTACAGCCATGGCACCTAGCAATAAAGTCGTGTTTACATTGGCTGTGTTTCAAGCGAACTAAACAAAATAAGAGCTCACATCTCAAGTGCGCTGTTATTTACCGAGACGTATTTCTTGCGCCGACCCGATATCTAGTCGGTATTGTTGATCGAAGCTTGTGGCTAACTAATAGCAGCCGCAAGGGTCAATCGATCAGATTAAGCTAAGCTTGCAGCGGTCGGTCCGTGGATGGGTGACCATCTTTACATACCAAGACCCCTCTATGCTTCGGAAAGCACGTCAAGCCGTTGGTCCCGGCTGTCATTCGTGGATCTTTGACTTTCGTTACGGGTCGTCAGAAGCCCGATAGTCTGACAACCAGCCTTACCAAGGCGTATCGTATTACCCAGTATCTGGGTCGAGGAAGTTAGATAGGCAGTCGCTCCATGTAAAATACTGGTATCCAGCTGCATCCGGTTAGACTGGAAGCTGACCTCAAAATAGTTGGCAAAAGGCTAGGCAGATGCTGAGTACCTACTTAAGCTATTCATCAGATCGGCACACGGTACTACCCCATTATCAATCATCAATAAACATTGCTGACTTGATTACTTATAAGAGGGTCAATGATGATACTAATCATCTGTAAATATATTTATAGGCTTATCAGAGATAGTCTGAGACCTTAGAACCTTAGTTTATGATAGCGGCCTATTAGAATGTTATCGCATTTTCTTTTAAGTCGTGGATTATTTTATTAAATAAGTCGTAAATCGTAATTGCAGCAATATCAGTCATTAATTTGTTTTCATTAGCTGTGATTTTATTGGATTCGTCATCCACTGCAGAAGTTTTTTGATATCAAGTATTATCTAAGAACAAGTTTTCGTCATCGCTTTGGCGTTTTATAATAAACATTGCTGGAGGTGTCACCTTGAAGAAATCTACCTCTATCAATCTATCTATTTAGCCCGTAATGTTCCACTGCTGGACAAAAGCCTCCCTTTCCTGTTTCTACAATCGTCGTTCCTCTGGCATTGCGGGCCAGTTCTGTCGGTAGGAGACAAGTCTCTCCATTCTTATTTTGATCTTGAAGAAATCGAACAAAATATTATGAAAGCAAAAGTGGGTACCTAACTTTTTGGCAATCAAATTACATACTTATAATAGGTAGGTAGGTATATTAAACTTTTCAGTTTTTCCTTATAATCAACACAAACAATACGAGTTCTAAGATAGATAATCATTTGAATTTTAAAGAACCTATCCATACATTATGCACTAAATTGAATACTTTCTCTTATGCATTGTTTAAACTTAATCAAACCGTCAGTACTTCTACAGTCCTTTCAGCCTACAACGGGCTATGTTGCACCTTAAAATTAAATATTCTTACGTTAATACATTCTAAATTGGAGGTTATAATGTTCGTTAGGAAAAATACAAATTACTTTAATAAGTTACATAGCAAAAGATACAAATTCAATAGGTATATGTTTACCAAGTAATAAAACAGCGGAAATAATATAGGATATAAAATAATTCTAACTTAAGAACAAAGAAAATTAATAAAGCGCTCTTCCTCTCTCTACATACTACAAATTTGCTGTGCCCGACAGGGTCCATACTTAATTGTTTCTATTATTTTTCTTGTATCTACCACCTGTAATTGTACATTATGAATTGCAATAAACGATTTGAGATTTGAGCGTTAGTAAATAAAAGTATATTATTATTATGTATGGCTCCACGTACATATATACAATATATATAATCATTTACCAAATTCACTTCTGGAGATAAGTGATGTAAATATATTTAAAAATGATATAAAAACCCTGCGTTTTGTTTGTGCAGAATAAACATTTTTTCTTTCTTTCTTTCTTTCTGTTACTGAAAAAAGCAATTACTCTGTCACTGAATATTTACAGGATAAACTTATTTAATGTTAATCCATACGATATTTTAAATAATGTTTTTTATTGTTAAATTCTAGTCTCATAGATACCTGTGTATTTGTAAATTTGCATGCCTTATGGTAGGATGAGGCTAATGAATGGACACTATTGTATGTATCTTGTACCTTTTCTTTTGTACCCCTATTCGCAAATTAATAAATGATTATGATTACCTACGTAAGTTAATAACCTACTTGCGGATCTAAACGTTCCCTTTCATCTGATACGCAAGTAAAAGCACTTCTTGGTTGAAAGGCATTTCTTAATAAATAAAACAAAACAAATACTATGACGTAGGTACTGACGTCACGGTAATTCCTGCATATCTACAGTTTATCTGGCAACGATAAACTTGAACGATATTAAGGTATACTCGTACGTATCGCTAGCTTTGTAATAATTAAATCTGTAATAATTAATGCAGATTAATTAGAAAAAAAGGGAGTAGTGGTGGCCCAGTGTTAACAGCCGCGACTTACGAGTTGTAGGTCGTAGGTTCGAACTCAGACAGGCGCTTTACTTTGTGTAAATTATTTCATCACCACTGCTCTCAAAACGGTGAAGGAAAACATCGTGAGGAAACCGACATGTCCTAGAACCAACAGTTCGAAGACATGTGACATCTACCAACCCGCACTGGGCCCGCGTGGGGGGATTATGGCCCACTCCCTCTCACCTAGAGGAGGCCTGTGTCCCAGCAGTGGGAACAGTAGGTATAGGTTGATTATGCTATGCTGTAAAATTATTAAAAAAAAACGTGGAATTTGAAACCAAACGAACGATGCATGCTTTTTTGATTCTCTGTATACACAAAGAGAATTTGACTGAGTGAGGATAGACGAAACATTCGCTCGTTTGGCCTAACTACCTTTATACTCGTAAAACCAGCGATTCGTGAATATGATATGTCATGGCGAACTTTCATTGTAAGGAGTTATTCAACTTCATGGCCTGTCTTTATGGAAACCTGTCCTTCAATCATCCGTTGCAAGACCGGCTCCTTCACAAAAGGCGGTTGCAAAAATTCTATAGGAATCTGGTTTTGGCAGTACAAATTTCGGAATATGAATGACAGATTTGCATCTTTATCTTTGTAGATATTTATACAAAAGTCACATGCCCTATAATTCTAAACTGTGGATTGGAAAGTAACTGATAAAGTATTGTTGTTTTGGCTTACTTGGTCACTTTTCTCGGGAAAACTAGATCTTAAGGCTGAAACGACAGGGTAGCGCGCGAAATTAAAATTTTCTTAGGTACGTTTTTTGCAATTTGCAGGTCGGTATCAGGTTGTATGTTGATATGATTCGCTGCCGTACCAAATGTTTATTTATAGAATTACTAGCTGTTGCCCGCAACTTCGTCTGCGATCCAAGATGAAAAGGAGCTTATGTCCTTACACAGGTCATGGTCTATCTGTGTATCAAATTTCATCCAAATCCGTTCAGCCGTTTTGGCCGTTTCGCATTCGTTAATGTCGTTCGATTCGTACTTTTCCCTCGTAAAATCAAGTTGAGCTATTCTCGGCATGTCGATTCGAGCATTTCTCGCAGAAAAGACACGCGACATCGCTTAGTTTACAATGCGACATGCAAAGGGTGGTCGGGACCAGACGACACGTACATGATGTCATGGCGACCGTCGCTCGGACCAACGTCAAACAGTTGTTGTGTCGTTCATGATTGTGCCAATTGCGGAAGAATATAACAAATATTATTTAACAGACTGTGTTACGCGCTCATAAACATCTTAGAAGACACTGCGATCGGTACCTACAACAAGGAAAAACACACGAAGAAAATTCACGCCTCCGTCAAAGTTGTCAACTATCCATTGCTTGTGCGGCATTGATGGAGGAGACACATTTAAGATACAGGACTGGAAGGCGCCGGCTTCTAAAACCAGTCAAATGGACGAAGGCGGCTTTACTTTAGGTAACATGTTGGCCCGTAGATTTGCTCGATGCTCTGACCAAGTAAAAATTACGCTTTTTAAGGCCTACTGTCAGAGCTTTTATACGAGCAATCTATGGGTCAATTATACCAAGAGATCGCTGGATGCCCTGCGCGTACAATATAATAATGCATTCAGGATGTTGTTGCGACTGCCCCGTTTCTGCAGCGCTTCGGAAATGTTTGCTGAGACCCACACAGATGGCTTTCATGCTATAATCCGTAAGAAAACCGCGTCGCTGCTGAGCAGAGTGCGGGGTAGTCGCAACTATATCCTGAGAGCTGTGGCGGAGAGCTATACTCCAAATATTCGGCATTTTATCCGGAGGTTGCTCAGGTAGGAAACATGTTTTCTTGCCTGCGCGTCCTCTGCGTGGAGTGTGCATCATAGTATTTTATTTTATTTTATTTTATACCTACCTTTAACTACTACTAACACTAGAATATAAGTTGTTTTTTTGTAATACTAACATAATATGGATCCCTGTTATCTGTAATAAATGAATTTTAATTTAATTTAATTTAATTTACTCTCGTTGAGCGCTAGAAAGGTGGATCGCGTCGCAACAACAACAAACGCGGTACCACTCCTGCAAGCGAGGACTTTTGAGCTGCAGTGCTTACCATCCTCTTGGATATTTCCCGGTTGGATCCACAGACATCGAGAGGGAAGGAGCCAAGACCAAATCACTACCGATGAAGGGACGTTGCTGAAGCTATTGCGGATGAAATCGAGTAGTACTACTTTTAAGTCCGACATCCTGCAAAACGCTGTCGTCCTTAGCCCAGAATTTTGGCCGGCGGGAGTTGCGTACAGGGTATGTGACCAGACCCAAGTGTGGTGAGATAATCATTAGTTTTTGTGGTACTTGGTTTTAAACTTAATTTATGTATGCTACCTAGTCTGTGATGTCTTTATAAAAAGGGTCCCATTGTCACCTAAATTATAATATAGGTACCTATTATTATTGTGTTACAACAGGCCCATCAACATGATGCAGAATTTTAAAAGTATTTCAAACAATTAATATTACAAATGTTTAAATTTTTTCAATATGATACTTATAACTAACAAAAATACTGAAATAGATTATAAGCATCACTAGTTTACATGATTAGTCAGCGTCATGTGTGGGGCACTGCTCAAAAACTAGCCTGGCCTAGACTAGAATGGCCGGTTCATTACACCTCTTGCCCAAAGTCTTCATGAATTTCGACAGGCGTTCGTCCAGCACCTTTCACGACAAACAAATTTAAATTCGTGTTGTGACGAGACTCCTACCGCTTGACCCTCAGGCAGGAAATTTGTTTTCGGAAGGATTAATAAACTTATCAGACTTTGTACAGTAATGTAGCCGGAACACGTACCTACATACAGCTGCGTCATTAGAATAGCGGGACGCAGCAGCCATTCTGATGATCGATTTACATTTATACATCTCTTGATTCTGAGGGCCTGTGATTCGGTCCGGTCTTTACGACAATTACGCTCCCTCTTCATCTTGATAAGCCTTGATATTATTTCGTTAGTCATTATGTTTACTATAATTATCATTGGCAGACTTCAGTTTTTATTCGATTACATAAATAAGTTGGTAACCGATGTAAACAAACAAAAAATATGACTTTAAACTGACGTAACATAATCAAAATCAAAAGTCATTTATTCAAACTAGGCTGAGAACTGAGAATCAGCACTTTTTGAACGTCAAAATTAAGAAGTACAAAACTTCACCAGAAATTTGGCTGGTGCTGTCAATGTTGTCATAGTAGAAAGTAATCTCATGGTATAATAATACCATGAGTAATCTGACCTTAAGAGTACACCCTACACCCACCAAATACTCGTGGGTGTCCTACAAAGACAGGAGCGTTATCTCCTGACGTCACCGAACGAACCACTTGCTATCCAAAATAAACCATAAAATTCGGAGAATAAAGTTCAAAATTATGCAACATTGTACCAACAATGCAGATAACAAGTCACTCTTCCTCTAATCTGGCGGGGGCGCGGTCAAAACACTTCATAGGTTACAGATAAGAATGTACTAGTAAAATGTAATGTAATGTGACTAATGCGACATACTATATTATTCACTCCCCTTGTTATATCCGTTGACGGAGTCTTCGCTCCATAAAGTTCTACGTTCGTAAAACATCTTGGAGCTGCAATCGCTGACTGCTGGAATAGGTCCTTTAGCGTAGTGATGGGTTGGCTAAGATCAAGAATCATCATCTCAATAATCCGCGCCACTAGCAAACCAATAGCCAAGTTATCCGGCTTCGACGATGGAGCAGCCCTACCTTGACCAGACTGATGTGAATGCGGCCGACGAACTGAGAAGACGTCGATTGCAATAAATAGCGATGGATAAATGAGCTCATTTTATTACTTAATTAAATAATTAATAATTTGACAGTATAGTTAGATTATTTTATATTGTATTTTATTTATGTACTAGTAAAAGCTGTGATAATTAAAGCTCTACACGTGATGATTGGATGCTTTGAATGTAGGCATGGTACAGACTTGAGTCTGTTCCAAAAGTATCTGATGATAATGTTTACTGGTTCATTAGTTTACAAATGGATCAGTAAACGTACCTGTAGATGCCAAATTGTTGTGCCGCTTACAAATTGAATGCTTCGATTTGATTATTTGAATTCAAGATGTTTTTCATTTGATATTGAGGTTAATTTAACAGCCTCAATTTTCGTCGATGATGTTTCAATTACAATTTAATAATGTTATTAAAACAATAATTGTTGGAAAAATCGGTGAAATATAAACCCTCTAAATACAGATGAATGTGATACTAATTTCCTTTAGTGAGTATCTAATTGCGTACCTATAAATTTACCCTGAACAAGGTTTGTTTACGCTTCCATCAAAGACTTTTGGAACAGACTATACTCCTTGCAATGACCTAAAATTCCCCCGTATTTACAAGACAGGTTTGAATCAGGGTCTGAGATCTGACGTCAATTACGCAGAATTATGCGTAACTGGTTAGACACACCTCCGAGACAGAATGTGGTTTTAAAACGCAGTAACACCGTTTTTTGTAGTAGTCGTTGAACGTGATGAAATTGGTGACGTGTACCTACTTGTAATTCATCGATTACATCATTCGGTTAATGGTCCTTGTCTGTGCACAATTGCACGAAGCCAGTCGTAGGTACCATAAAGATGAAAATGGATAGATGGACTATCACTAAACTGTTCGTATATTAACCTTTCTTTATTAATAGTTCAGTTCGGTTATAGTTTAGCTATCTTCCTATGGGTATCTTATTCGCGGTTCGTGCCAAATAATGCCTTAAGGTGAATCCTCACCCGGCCCTGGTTCAAGCCATGGTCCGGGGCGAGGGGGAGTGGGAGGCAGTCGCCTCCTTCTGCGAAGCAGTCATGCTAGCTAAGGAGGTGGCGGGACGGGAGAGGGAGAGAGTCTCCTGTCCAAGCCGCCGCGGTGGACGCTCCGGGCGTCGGGAGCCGCGTGACGACTCCCGGCCACCGTAGGCGCGGGCCTGCGGGCGGTGAGTAATGGGTAGCTCACCGTCCGATCAGGACCAGGCCCGTGCTGGACGGCGCGTACGTGTTCCACGCGCGCCTCAAAGAGATGTCAGCATCGAAGAGGGGGCCCACTAGGGCCCAAGCCTGCCGGGAAAGCGGGATCATCCAAAAGGGGTACCGCTGACCCGGAACATAAAGGGCCAAGGAAGGAACACGGGTGGGTTTTAGTCAGTAAGAGTCTGACACTCCCTTCCGCTCCACCCAGAGCGGGAGGGGTCATTTGATGATTTCCCATCCTCAAAAAAAAAAAAAAAAAAAGGTGAATCCTCAGTTTTATCCCGCCAAATTTTCTAGTTTTTACATATTGCAACTCTGTTTTACGACGTATGATGATCGAAATGCGATTCGCGACTGGAGGTATGATATATTTACTGAATTAAAATCATCAATTTTATATCAAAGATTGATATGAAATTGATGATTATTATTCAAATGATAATTATGCAAATAGGTATGCTTACATTAATCGAGACATTAAAATCGTTTATCGCGCCATACTTATCCATGATCCCGGGCCGGACCGCAATTAGTGCCAGAGCACTAGGTATGCACCCACTTGATATGTAGTTCTGATAAAATCGTCAAAAGATAATAAAACGTAGGTATATCAACTTATTATTAAGTAGGTAAGTACATCGTAGTGATGAGTTTGCAAGTTACTGACGTTCATCACTAGATTTTTGGTTGTGCTCACTTTAATAGGTATTCGTTGGTTTGCACAACTTATTATACCCAATGACGTATCATTGATTATACCTCTGTGTCTAGCAAAAAGTGCAAGAGGAGACGTGGCGTCTGCGATGAATGAGACGATGGTGCCGATTCCCTTGTTCACAAACTAAACTAAATTTAAGTTAAGTGCATCTTTTTCTTTCTATTTCATTATGAAAAGGACAGAAGATAAATATTAGTTTAGTCCTGTCAAATTAGTCAGCACCTGACGTAATTTGATGTAATTTTAGTTGTCAACTTTTTAATCACGTCTAAACTTGTATGGAGTAGTGTCAGGCGCTGATTAATTTGACAGGACTAAACTAAAATGTATCTTCTGTCCTTTTCTTAATGAAATAGAAAGAAAAAGATGCAATGAACTTAAATTTAGTTTAGTTTGTGAACAAGGGAATCGGCACCGATATCTCGTACCTAAAACAGCCATTCTGCAAAACAGTATGACTGTGAACACATTTCGAGTCCTCACAGAGCTTTAAAGCTTTCTACAAAAGTGTTTTAAACGACGTAAAACAAAGTAGAGTACAAACAGAGCGTTAAAGTTCTCCAAAAGTGATCAGAACTCTTAAAAACTTCTTATATTATGTAGATACAATAACCCTTCAGAAAGCCCATCACGAAAATGTTAGTCTCGATTTCGTCGGTGTTACTAACTCATTATTATAATATAGGTATTTTATAAACTATTAGATTTACGAACTACAATTGGGTAAGTAAGTAGGTACCTACTTATCCAATCGTGAGAGGAGAGGGCCCGTATCTCGTGAGAGACTTAGACTAGACTTGCATCATCGTAGTGTTTCTGATAGTAACAAAATAATTAAAATGATGAAACAAAAGTTGTTTTATTTATTGGTACGATTAACGTCATAGTATTTTTTTTAACGTGACAACATTTTTTGAAGCTTAGAGAAAATATTTCGCTTATCATTTTAATTATTTTGTTGACTTAAGTACTTTTAATTCAAGTGCATAGCTTAATTGAAGTGCCAGCTAAAGTATCATTTTTTAATGATACCCATTCAATATGCAGTTTTTATTATTATTTGGAATAACATGGAAAATTTTCTATGTAGGTAATTTATTTGGCCGCTAAACCACGACAGATATGGATTTTCATACAACTTTTGCCGGCCGCTGCTCGCATATATTTGGCCAGTTCATAAAAATCGTTTTATCTCGAAGAAGGTTTTCCAAGCATGTTTGAGAAAATTTGAATTTTGCGGGATATCCTGGCGCTACCCCCTTAATTAGTTTAAAATACCTAAAGTATTTAAATTTACAACGCTACACGATCTCACTAGTAATATATTTCAATTTTAAAGTATTTTTGATCACATGATCTCAGTAGTACACACGGCTACACATAAAGCTATACTAAACCAGTTTACGCTGGTCTCGCATCGTACGGAAATCCTATACAATGTGAGATCAGCTTATACTGGAAATGTATAGCTTGATGTGTAGCCGTGTGTACATACGTATCTAACAAGTGTTAATTTTTAAGGTATATTTTGCATGATGAAATAAGTATGCAAAATATGTGGAACTATTTATATTTGAGACTGAATACCATATTTAACGCAAAATAAAGATAGTATTCTTCAAGATCCTATCACTTTGCAGTTTCTTTCAACTATTGATCAAGGTGTCGTGTCACTGACTCTGGCAGAGCCACCATCAGGGATTTTCATTTTGAAAACACAAAAAAATTGTCGCTAATTAGTCGAAATTTGTCGCCAAATATCAGAATTTGTCGGTCACTGGTTCAAAAGATATAAGGGTTTATAGGTGGCCGATCTGGAGAGAGTCTCCCCAGCAGGGCCACATTTATATCTCAAAAACTAGGGCACCTAGCAAATATCTCTTTTCTCCCATAATTTGTCGCCAATTAGTCGGAATCAGTCGCCAAATATCAGAGTTTGTCGGTCACTGGTTCAAAAGATACAAGAGTTTATAGGTGGCCGATCTGGAGAGAGTCTCCCCAGCAGGGCCACATTTATATCTCAAAAACTAGGACACCTAGCGAAGATGTGTTTTCTCCCATATTTTGTCGCCAATTAGTCGCAATTTGTCGCAAAGTTACAGATTTAGTCGGTGTGTAATTAAAAAGATATTAAAGAATTCAATTTCCCCATACAGTGGTACAAGCGAGTACAAAATACTTTATGTAGTTTCTAGACAGTATCTATGACGTCTTATGGAGGAATGTTTGTTTCGAATTAAATAAATGTAAACTTATTCTATAATTTCAACCCACCATAGGAAAGCTGTATTCATTACCTATAAACAAATCTACAATACATATAATTATGTAATTATTTATCTAACTAACACAATGTGCACTTACCACTTAGTCGCTGGCAGATAGATCGCTGCGCTCCGTTTCATTTACGGTAAGTAAGAAAGAGATAGATGCGCGTGTACAGATGAGCTGCTTCGAACGAGTTGCCCGTCACGTAAGTTGAAGTCAGCCAGTTTAATTAAAGTGGAACTTATTATGAATAGTTACGAACTCGAGTGTTGTTATCTCTAGGTATTCCGAAAATACAAAAACGGAGAAACGAGCGAGATATAACGAGGGTGTCACCTGCTGTACGTCACGGGTGCGGCGCGTCGGTGTTCGCGCCCGCCGCTCAAAGTAGCTACTTAAAAAAAAATAGGTAAACAAACAAACTTGCTCTAAAGGATTTTTTCTTTAGTCATCCACCGGAAGTACAGCGAGAAGGTTTGTTTGTGTGAAAAATTAAAAGAACAATTACGAATACGGGTGTTTAAGTGCATTGAACAAGTTAGTGGACAATTTGAGAGTGTTTTGAAAAGAGGACACCGTATGAGTGCAGATTAATATGTAAGTTACCTTGATTTTTCACGTCACTAGCGTGTTTGTGTGTGCGTCCTTAGATACCAATACCGAGGCGCTACCTGCTAAAGTAAGCCGTCGATGTCCATATATTATTTAGCTACAATTAGGATAGCTAATTTAAATAAAAACAATACTTAGGTGTTTCAGTGCATAAATTATGATTGTAACTTAATTTTCTAATTGGGGTGTATCAGGCAGGGTGTGCATTATTCCAGTTACATGTTGTTTATCCTCGCGAGGATATTTTCATTCAGGCCGAACCATTTAGTATATTATAACTAAAATTCAATAGATTTGTACCTATGTAGTAAAATAAACATAGGTACATAACATAACATCACGCCTGTAATTCCCGAAGGGTTAGGCAGAGGTGTACCTAATCGTTCACCCACATATAACGTAGGTACTCAGTTAGTCCCTTTTTTACTTTCAGAAACCATAGAAAATGTCAAGACGCGGTCGCCGATTAAAAGTTAACATAGACAGCCAGAAAACCGTATATCTTGAACATAAAGATGTACTTTACCCAATACAGCCAAAAAGAAATGACGCAATTTATGATCTCCTGTTTAAAAAATTTAACAAACAAATGTCTAAGGATTCAATATTTATGAGCTTAAAGAGAAATTATGCACTTTTTTTTGTTTCAAATGTTGAAGAAGAGGAAGACAGAGAAAAACGATCGATTTCGTATAGTGGTACACAACAGGAACTCTTGTCGGAGACTGAATTTTCATCCAGAACGTCATCTTCCAAAGATAATTATGTACTAAATGATAATTTAGAAAAACAAGTAGATCATAGTGGAATTACATTTTCTATATTTATAGATGCTTATCAGTGGCGAGAAATAGAGCCTATTAAATATTTCTATCACCGTAATGATCCTAAAATACCCAATTCACGCTACAAGTCCACAAGAAGATTTCAAAAGCAAAAGTGGACTACCATTCTTCGACAAGAAATTTGGAAACAGAGCAGGAACGAATGTAGTTGGATATTTAAAAATAACACAGTTCAACCAAATGGTCACATTCTTTGCCAAGGCAAATGCAAACTATGCAAAGCAAAAATAAATATTTATTACTCAGAAAACTGCATATCATCCGAAAATTTTTATGAAATGAAATGTTCGATATCAAATATTGACGAAAATTATAGACACAACAAGTCTGTAAAAGTTAGAGTAACAAAGTACCATAAGCAACAATTAGAAGAAATTTTAGCAAAAAACAAACCAATAATAACTAGAAATTTGCTAGCTAATCAATACATGGATATAAATGATGTAGAACCCCCTATTATACCAAATTTAGGAGCTCTACAACAAATAAGAAGTAAGATGAAACAAGCTCCCCTTCTTCACTCTTCACCTGTATTATCAGTTTGGTCTATGGCTTTTACACCACCTTACAATGAAACAATTCGACAAATTTCCTTATTTCCTTTTTTTATTCTGTACTGGTCAAGGGAACAAAATTTTTTTTATAATTTATTTTCTAAATCAGAAAGATATATAAGAGTGTCAATAGACGCGACTGGTTCTATTGTCAAAAGATATGTATTACCGGAAGTCAATATTTTTACAAAAAACGCTAACAAGCAGAAAAAACACGTATTTTTATACGTATTGATGTGCTATCGTGAAGAAGGTAGCAGTATTCCGTTGTGCCATATGTTATCTGAAGTTAATACGCAAGAAAATATTAGTATGTTTTTAAAGCAGTGGTTGAGTGGTAAATCCGCACCAAATGAATGTGTCTCTGATGATTCTGCTGCAATATTGGGTGCTGTTGTAACAAACTTTACAGGGTTTATTTCTACAAATATCTATTTACAAAATTGCTTTAACATATTAAAAATAATGTTTTGTTTTTAAACCGGATCTGGCCAGTTTTGTACGAACTAAGTATGTTAATTAAATGAATTGTTTTGAATGAATGCAAATTAAGGCGCGGACCGACTACGATTTTAATCGCTATTACCGCACTCACACAACCGCATCTGCGCGTTTTACGGTAATTATGCACACACTCGCAAACGCTAACACGGGCGTTTGTGTGCTCAAGGAAAGTTGCATAGTATACGTAAGGAAATCAGATGTTTTCTGTTGAATATACTTACTTATGACGTGCGTTCTAAAATTCGATGTAATTACAGTGTCGGTTCATAATATGATACAATAAATAATTACATATAACAATTTAAAAAAAAACATCACTACTGTTTATTTTTATTACAGTACATGATAAACAGGTCAAATATAAACATTCCGAATTTTACCCGACTGCTCTAGAAGGGGAATTATGCTTTTCGGGTGTAAGTCAGTATCAGGGATGGAAGGGTTAATTAAATGGGTAGTTATGCCATTTCAAACTAGTGTTTGTGTTTTAGATAGGTACTTAGTGGGTGCGGTAAAAAAATAGAAAACAAAACCAACATAAAGGCCCTCGGACCACTTAAAAATCACATAAACTCTAAATAAATGCAATAATATCACAGCTCCAAAGTGACAAATGCCATAATGTTTCTAAGAAAATGCGGAGCCGGGACGGAAGCTAGAATTCTGAAAAATTTTGACGATAGAGGGATCATCCACGGGAATGGAAGCTGCTGCTGGCTGAATATTAGTTGGTATTTGCTAAAATTGGTAAAACAGTGCGTGAATTGAACTAAAGTTCTGTGGCGGACTACTAAGGCTACTCACTGCCTAATATTGAAGTGAAAATTCAGTCTCAGTGGAAATATGGGCAATAAAAATAAAATGTTGCGAAAGAGTTTTACAAGAAAAAGACGAAAAACTCGAAAAAATGATGGAATGTTTGGGTAAGTAGGATGATTACGGTATTGTATCATAACATTTGAAATTTGTATTTAGTTTAGTTTACTTACGAAACTGTATAAATCTATAGAAACGGCATTGACAATTTCTACAAACATTTTGCTAAATCCAAAAACAAATAGATGCACTCTATTTTGATGTCTATAGAATGCATATTTGAATGCGCCTAGTGCAAACGTCTCTGGTCGAAGCAACCATCGAGGCGATAGCCATATTGCAATAGTAGGTATAAGTAACAAAAACAAACTTGCAGATAAATCAGAGTGCGTTCGTAATTATTATAATAATATAAATATTGCACTAGTTATATAAAAAGCATTTTGATTCTTTTGTAAGATTATTTTTATAATATTTATTGAGTCATTAGACCAGTGCCGATAATTTTTGAAAACGAAAAAAGTCACAGTAGGATGAAACCCATTGGAAAAGAAAGAGAATATAACAAAAATGAAAGGAAAAATAATTTACGGGCGATCCGAGGTCGGGAAGTGGGGGTTATCTCGATTTCCGGCAAAACTACAAGTCTTATGGAAAAAAGTGTAATAGCAAAGTTGTAGGTAATAAAAAGATCTACAACTTTTGTATTCACACTTTTTTCAAGTAACCTCAAAATTTATGTGAAAAATTCAAATAACCAAGTTCTTGGTTTTTTATTTTTATCTTTTACACAGCAATTATTTTTTTACCGAGTTTTAAAAAAGCAGATATTTTCACGTGAGAATTTTCGATTGAAAATTAGGGTGCTTTTTCGATATTAGGTCAAAATAAGGTGAAAAAAACAAATATTTTAAATCAATAAAAATACAGTGTGCTTGAAACATATAAAGGTAAGTATTCAGCAAATTTCGCGAAAAAAAAATGCTGTGTAAAAGATAAAAATATAAAACCAAAAACTTGGTTATTTGAATTTTTCACATAAATTTTGAGGTTACTTGAAAAAAGTGTGAATACAAAAGTTGTAGATCTTTTTATTACCTACAACTTTGCTATTACACTTTTTTCCATAAGACTTGTAGTTTTGCCGGAAATCGAGATAACCCCCACTTCCCGACCTCGGATCGCCCGTAAATTATTTTTCCTTTCATTTTTGTTATATTCTCTTTCTTTTCCAATGGGTTTCATCCTACTGTGACTTTTTTCGTTTTCAAAAATTATCGGCACTGGTCTAATGACTCAATAAATATTATAAAAATAATCTTACAAAAGAATCAAAATGCTTTTTATATAACTAGTGCAATATTTATATTATTATAATAATTACGAACGCACTCTGATTTATCTGCAAGTTTGTTTTTGTTACTTATACCTACTATTGCAATGTGGCTATCGCCTCGATGGTTGCTTCGACCAGAGACGTTTGCACTAGGCGCATTCAAATATGCATTCTATAGACATCAAAATAGAGTGCACCTATTTGTTTTTGGATTTAGCAAAATGTTTGTAGAAATTGTCAATACCGTTTCTATAGATTTATACAGTTTCGTAAGTATACTAAACTAAATACAAATATCAAATGTTATTATGATACAATACCGTAATCATCCTACTTACCCAAACATTCCATCATTTTTTCGAGTTTTTCGTCTTTTTCTTGTAAAACTCTTTCGCAACATTTTATTTTTATTGCCCATATTTCCACTGAGACTGAATTTTCACTTCAATATTAGGCAGCGAGTAGCCTTAGTAGTCCGCCACAGAACTTTAGTTCAATTCACACACTGTTTTCAGTCATAAATTACTTGAAAACTACAATCGAATTATGCACAGAGCGTCCGGTGCCAACCATCCAAGTCGAGCGCTGCCCGACGACTAAAGTATGACCGCGTAAACTATTGTCACCACTATGGAGCGTCAATAAGATTGAAAATTGAAAATGATATTTGTGTTGAAATGTGACGTAAGCTGCGAATGGGCATTTATTTTACTGCTTTTCTTTAGATTATTTAAAATATAGACATAAAATTAAATAATGGTTTGGTTAAAGTTTTAAAAAAATGGAAAACCTACTAAATTCTTAAAAAAAAAACTGTTGTTATCGCTGGAAATACAGAGATCTTCGACGTCAAAGTTTATTTTTGTGCTACAACTTCCCAATTTTTTATTGGGAATATCAAACTATTATTTATTATTCTGTTCGGTTTAAATTCTTCTGTATACCCTTCTCTGTTCACTGTATTTTTCGCGTTACTTATTTTTATTACATTACGTCATACTCGACGTTCTAAGAAACCAATTTTTGGGAATATTGAGATAACACCCCGCCTTAAGCAGATAATTGATTTTTTCGATGGGAAATTCCCACTGCAGGATGCTGTTAGGTGGCACCAGTGGTATGCTAATATAATTTGCAAATATTTATTTTGTATGTTGGTACAGCATAAGTGTTTGGAATCTGTTGAACATAATATTGATGTTGGTAGTAGGTAGGTACTACATTCTTCATCTGACGATGCTCGAGGTAAGATTACTGTTTTATATTTATTTTTTTCTATTTACCTACCATATACCTTTCATTGTAAGTATACAAGATGGCAGGGACATCGACGCAAAATAAAACCATCACATGATTCTAGACCGGTAGCCTAGACATTTTTAGTCGAAAATCAAAAATAAAACCTGCTATTTCATAGAAAAGTGCCACTATTGACCTGAAGCGCTATTTTTTTTTTAATTTGTACGACTTAATATTAGGTTCAGAACCATGTTTTGAATCCATTGTGCGTTGATGTCCCTGCCACCCAAAATCAAAATAAAAATACTTTATTTCACATAAACCTACATGGGCACTTATGAAACGTCAGAAGCTAGGTGCACGGTTCCAATTGATCGTTTCCTATGGAGACAAGCCGGCAAGAAACTCCAGCCTGTAGGTACCTACCAATCTCAATTAACGTGCCTACACACTGAGCAGTTATAAGATAATAAAATTGCTCTATTCATCAATTAATTACAAGCAACAATTAACATAACTAACACGTGCAATGAACACGCGGTATTTTGTTAGAAAACGCGTCTGTATCACAAAATTGACACAAATAATTTACCGAATTGAGCAATGACTTCCATTTTCCGTGTTAGTGAACAGCGTACAATTTCAACTATGAATTGATTTGCTTAAAATTCGTCAATTTTAATTTCCTTTACAGTTTAAAAACATAAACTTTCAGGCCTACTTACGTGATACGTCACTGAACTGACGAAATTCAACCTTAAGTACAACTTGCGTCACAAACCACCCCAAAACCTTTGACCTTAACTTGACATTACTTAAAAACCACTTACTTTTTTCTCTAGCAGTCCGATGGTCTCCCCTGGTTCCGTCACATTTTTAACTTCAGCCATTTTCGTGGTTTTCTCACAGGGAAATTATTTAAGTTATTATTCGTAATTCCTTTCGGGGAATGTTTGGTTGCCGGTCGCGTGGATGAATAGAGACTGTCAGTTACCCCACAGTTGACGCATGCGCGTTTGCGATTAGCTCTCGGACCCCTATTTTGCGTGATCAGTGACAACGGCCCGCGATGTCGTGGGTTCCGCTCAATTTTATACGTTTTCTAATGGGTTTAGAGTTTATTTCTCATTGCGTTTTTCTGGTTACGAAAATAATAGTACGTTCATTCATCTAAAAGTACGTTACGTATAGTATACCACAGCTGAGGGTTATCATAATTTTTCTTGTATTTGAGTGTTTGATGAGTCTCACACTCAAATACAAGAAAAAAATATTTATTTAGAGCACTCCCGAGAGAAATAATCAAACTTTATTTATTATTATATTATTTTATTTATGTTTACCTATGTAATAAGCTATTTCTCTCGGGAGTGCTCTAAATAAATATATATTTTTTTCTTGTATTTGTGTGTGAGACTCTTCAAACACTCAAATACAAGAAAAATTGTGTTAGCCCTCTTAAACAGATTTTTGCGGTATTTCAACATGTGTTCACAAAGTTTCTCGTTGAATCGTCATTCATGTACACCTTGTAGGTAGATTATGTATGACGTAAATGAGTGCAATTTATGAGCAATAATTACTTACCTAGGTAGGTGCTATGATAGAGTTTCGTCAGATCTTCAGCGCTTCCAAAGGAATATAATTAAAGACAATTAAAACATTTATCTATAAGAATCCCGGACGATCTATCCATGAATCAATTTTTCTTTTACTACTATGATGATTAATTCAATTAGTGACTTGTTATCCTGAATTTCTGATTCACTCCCAACAACTCTCATGTTTTGGGGAGAAATTTTTAGTTGACATCTTGATGCTAATTTGTTGTTGATTTATTTATTTTGCGCACTAAAATGGAGTGTATTTAAATTACCTATGGAAAAGGCGATTATAGGAATTATTATGTGATGGATGGACAGCCGTCTACAAAATAACAACACACCCTTCTGGCTAAACGTGGCGCTTGTGGCAATTTGAATGTGGAATGCCCATGTTTACCTACCGAACAGTTTAAGGTGCATCCAGACAGAGCGAGGCATGCGCCGCAAATGATTTTTTAAATATTATAGATGCCTCAGCCTGATGCACCTTCAGGTATGTTTGATGAGGAATTCGTCGAACAAACTCGTAACACCAGCCAGTAGGTACATAATAACCTGAACCTTAATAAACTGAACAACAGACAGTAACCAGGCCGCGAGAAATCACGCCACAGCGGACAGAGCTACGGCGGGATCTCATGGCGGCATGGAGAGTGCGACTGTCGCAACCTAGCGCTGGGCACGCCACAATGGCGGCGATAAGTCCCCTCTTTAAGGAGTGGCTAGAGAGGCGCCACGGGCGGCGTCCTCACCTTCCGCCTGACGCAGCTCCTTACCGGACACGGTTGCTTCGGGAGGTTCCTGCTCCGGATAAAGCGGGAGGAAACGCCCGGGTGTCACCATTGTGTGGATCGCCCGGATGACACGGTGGAGCATACGGTGGAGGTTTGCCCGGCTTGGGCGGAGCACCGTCGTATCTTCGTGCAGGCGATTGGTGGTTTCGATCTCTCGCATCCGGCCCTGGTCCAGGCCATGGTACGGAGCGAGAGGGCATGGGAAGGCGTCACCTCCTTCTCCCGCCCTTCACGCCGCTAGGCCGATTCCCGGCCACCGTGGGCGCGGGATTGCGGACGCCGAGCAATGGGTAGCTCACCGTCCGATTAGGACCAGGCCCGGGTCAACGATGCGTTGTGTTCCACGCGCGCCTCAAAGAGATACCAGCAACAATGACGGGGCCGCTAGGGCCGATGCCTGCCAGGGTTGCGGGAAAGTCCGAAAGGGTCACCGTGCACCCTGGCACAGGTAACTGAAGGAACACGGATGGGCTTTAGTCCGTAAGAGTCTGACACGCCCTCCCGCTCTGTCCAGAGCGGGAGAAGTTATTTGATGACTTCACACCCTCCTTACGACAGCTGTTTAAAAATATAATTATCTTTACAAAACAATACAAAAAGCACAAAAACTGGGTGGGTAAAATCTAGATAAAATTTTACTTAAGATAGACTTGAACTATTAACCGTAGCATTCGTCTTACCCGATTTATCTAGGGATTTGTCAAAATAGGCACTTTCAGCCCCGCTCTCACCTACTGCTTTATGAGGTGGTGGTGGGCCCCCAGTTCAGGCTTGTAGGCACTTGTTGGTACTTTATTTAGAAGGCCAGTTTAATAGTCCCACGAATAAATGAATCGTCAATCTGCTACTTTATATTTAATGAATACGTTGAGTAATTTCTGAATAGGCAGTTAGTAATCTGGCTTGTATTGTCTTGCTTGTCATTTTGATATTGTAGTAGTTTATATATCATTGATTGTAGGTACCTAAATGTGCTAATGTAGTTTTATTAGATACTAGCACTTCGCCCGCGACTCGTCCGCGTGAATTTCGTACTTTTCTCTTAAATGTTTAACACCATCTATAAAAGGTAGTTTTCGAAAATTTATGATTATTTCCGTAATAATTTATTGAGATAAGTATTCAGGCCAATTTAAAGTGTTTCATTTAAAGGAATAAGATTTTTCAATAAACTGTACCTATACCCCTCCTGGCACCAGGATGAAACCACAGAATAAATAGAACAAGTGTGAAACGTCCCAAATGATTTTTCAAAATCCTACATTTTTAAAAACCTTTTGGGACGTTTCCATTGCTTGACTTTACGAGTACCTATATAAACCAATGTTTAAGCTAATCAAGCCACGCTGTAAAATCCTCCCCTTCAAAATTTAACTAACCATTTTTCCCCGTTACGGGTCGATTTTCGAAAAACCCAAAAAATTATTAACGGCGCGTTAAATTTCTTCTATATAAACTTTAACACTCCCTAAACCCCTTTGAGGGGTCAATTTGAAAAACGAATGATGACAAATTTAATTACTTTCGTACATGCAAACATTCTTACAAGTTTCAAGTTTATTTACCAATGGAATAAAAAATGTCGTGCAAACAAAATCCCCCCTTTTTATCCCTTTAAAGGTAGAATCTCCAAAAACTCCTACTTAGTGCTCGCCTACCTACATTATAAAACGAAGCCTTACCTATGCAAAATTTCACGTTCCTAGTCCCAGTAGTTTCGGCTATGCGTCAGTCAGTCAGTCGGTCAGTTTCTGCTTTTAAGTACTGGGTGGCAGGGACGTCGACGCTCAGCCATGTTAACAAGGATTCAGTAAATGATTCGGAACCCGGCTGCGTTGAAATGTTTCGTCGGTCATTAATAAAAATAGGGGGTCTGGAATCACGTGCTGAATTCGTGGTTAAAATTTGCGCGACTCTGTCCCTGCCTTACTTGATAATCAATTTAATAGTTTAGTCTGTAAAAGCGGCGACAACATAATATCCTAGTTACAGATACCTACAGCCTCATGTCAGGATATATCATCTTGCTGACTGGCTAGCAGTTTACAACGGCATGCACTATTCTTATGAATCTGCAGGCTTATACATAGATTATAAAGTAAGAGAGAAGAATAGGTAGTAGTAGTAGTAGTAGGTAATTTGTCCGTATACTCAAATCCTTCGACAGCTGTATGAAATGGATATAACAAGGCAAATTGGCGGAGGGTGTCAATTTGCATGGCAACCTATTTCCCTGACTGTACGTGATATATTTTGTTAGGTACATAATCAGCTGCCCAGGAGTTAAATAAATTGTAAGTTTCCGCCGGTTAGCTTGTTAAAGTAAATATACTTAATCGTTAACCTGATAAATCTAGGTCTGTTTAAATCCACGCAATCGCGAAACGTTCTACCTTACTAATAGTGAGTACCTACCTACATCAGTTTTTTGCTCTTGTTTAACGATTTTATTGTATGCTTGTTTTCCCTTTATTTCGCGGGTCCAACAAAGGTGATGATCATCACGCTCGACTCAAGGCTGCAACGGGGGCCTCATTTAACATCTCTTGCAGGGCGGCTAAGTGCTATGCTGTTAGAAAAATCTGTCAATTTACTCATGTAGATACCGAGAGGCTACTCTATTTCAGATACTTTCTTAGTATCATGTCTTACGGTATTATACTATGGGGACGGGCTGCGGATATCGAGTGTATTTTTATTCTGCAGAAAAGATCCATTAGAGCAATATATGGCCTCCGCAGGCGCGATTCTCTGTGGGAACTGTTTAAAGATATCGGTACCTGTCAATATAAATATGAAAACGTAAGGAAAATTTTAAATCTTTACAGTAAAAGACGTGAAAGACACAACTATAGGACTAGAAATAGGTACCAATTGGTTCAACCAGGTTTCAGACTGGCTAAAATTCATGGGTTTCATGGGGTAGGTACCTACTGTTTAAAATGTTACAATAAAATACCTCCCCCTATACTTCAACTGAATGAAACGAAATTTAAATCTTGTCTATAACGCACACTAAACAGCCAAGCATATTATAAGTTGGGGGATTACATCGCTGACAAAATTGCTTGGCTCAACGCTGCTCCTGCTCCACAAGGGCGCAACAATAGGGCAAAACAATAATATTTTCGAATGCTAATCCTATTGCCTATTGTTCGAATGTAAGTATTTTCGAATGCTAATCAATTAGTTTACTAATTGATTAGCATTCGAAAATATTGTTGGAGCTGATGAAGATTGTAAAAACTATCTTTGCATTGTATAAATTCCATCTCTTAGATATTGTACACGTGTGAGCACTATGTACCTACTTAAAGCTACCATTTACTGGGTTCGTCTTTCATTGACTTGAATGTGCCCTAGCGGCTGAGAGTATGTCAGGCTCACTCAAATGTCTCGCTTGTGGTGACTATATTGAGGTTGGCTTCCAGTCTAACCGGATGCAGCTGAATATCAGTATTATTCATGGAGCGACTGCCTATCTGACCTTCACAGCCCAGTCACAAGGTAGCAAGACTTTCGGGCTCCTAGCTACACGTATCTGACGACTGTCAAAGATCTACAAATGACAGCTGGGTCCAACGGCTGAACGTCCTTTTCGAGGAATGGTGGGTCTCGGTATGTAAAGATGATGTCACTCATGCACAGTCAGACCGCGGCAAACGTAGCTGAACCTGATCGAACGAGCTGTGCGGCTGTTATTACTTGCCCTAACGACTATACAGTCCTGCTAAAAGGACGTTTAGGATTCCGTATGATGTGTTGTGTTAAAAGACCAACGACACGGTCTTTTAACACATCATACGGAATCCTAAACGCATTCCATTATTCTGTGGACTGCTCTATCTATTCTGCGTGAGCTTCACAAACCAAGCGATAACCTCCCGACGTTGGATCTTTATCAAGAGCCGGCTTGCCGACACCGCGACAGACGAATAAATCGCTTACATTATGATTTAACACTATTATATTATGATTTATCAAATACTAACGACCCGCCCCTACTTCGCACGGGTTTTGCGACTTGACAGAACATCGCAGATTTCTTTTTTAAATAATACACACATCAAAAGTGATAGGACTTAAGCACGTTTTTACTAGTTACTAAAAAATCTGGTTTTTTAATTATATTTTATGTAACTCCTATGTTTTTAGTAAATTTCGTCTTTTGAAAAGGGAATTGATTTTGAATTTCAGTCAAAAGATGAAAATCTTCTGTCAAGTCGTATTACTATACACGGTGACATTTGAATCACAGTTTTGCTAGAACAAACGTTGTTTAGACCATGGTCTAAGTACTAATTATTAGTAGAATCATAATTACCGTCACTTAATAGTAACTCATTTAATGGCGCGTTACATTATATCGTAGCCAGATTTTAATTAAAATGGATTATCTCTTGATGGAATTGGAATAGAAACATCTTATTTCACATGATGCATAGAGTTCATAAAAGGTACAAACCACCATAATTGGTAAGTTTCTATGGCTTCTCATTGAAGCGCAAATATAAATTTTAGGGTTTTAAAAAAAATGCCTAATTTTCCAACGGCGTCAATTATAGAAAAAATAAAATTGCACAAATTAAGACCCATCGTAGTAAAAAAAAAACGTAGTTGTATGTCATGCCGTTTAAGAGATAAAGCATTTTGCTAAACGTTTCCCCATCAGCAGCATTTATCATTTTGAATAACTCTGAACCGTCAAGACGCACATTTTTTTTTTTGGCACATTTATGCACGCATTATATCTATCTAAGTAGCTAGTTTGTATTTAGCTACGACCACCAGGAAAAAAACATGCCGCAGGGGTAGCGTTACTCCAACGGAATCTGTTTTCCGTGAATATCTTTGGATCGGCTGGACGCACAAATTTCGGGCACATTTACACGACATGAAGTACTAATTATCTGTCAAGTCGAAATCCTGAAAAGCGACAATATTCCGCTGGCGTAACGCACACTCAAGAATGCCATATATTTATACTGGGTGCACTGGTAAATAATTAATTTCCCTGACTTTACATGATCAAGGCTTTATAAGCCAAATTGTGCTACACTGACAAATCGATTGCACACACTTACTTGATCATGTAAAGTCAGGGAAATGAATTATTTAGCAAATTGACTATCAATTTAAATTCAAATCACAACGGTCTTTCCTTGACATTTGTATGAAATGGCTTTAGCACTGCAAATTATCGTACTTAGTGTGTCACTCTGACAATCAATTCTGATACCGAAAAGTCTGTACCTACCTGCTATTAGGTATTATTGATATCAGCCCCGCCCACTATTTAAAAATAATTAAATCTTTCCAACACCTCAGATAACCCCAGGTATTGAGTTAAATAAAAGCTGAGCATTCGATTCATATAACTTTATTTTACAATTAAATTACATGACAATTAATTACTTTCGTACTGTATTGGGGCCGAATTATTCATACTTGCTAACAATTTATTTACACTGCGAATAACAATACTTTATATACTATTGAGATGGCATTATTTATAATTATTAATATCAGTCCTCATCACAACTGTAATTGTAATTAGGGTGGGGCTCATTGGAGCATGCGAACATATAGGTTGACAACAAAATATTAGGGTTTGCGAATACGATTTTCGCAGTACAAGTGCGTTTGTACTGTTAATAGATTTGTCGCGGTCGGATTGGCCGACACTGTTCATGGGGTTTATTTATAAACGTTGCTTAAAGTCAAGTAATGAGTAGCGAATGTTTAACCATACATTTTTGACGTTTAAACGTACACTTCACTTTAAGCAACGCTTATAAATCAAAGGGTATGTATACAATGTGGCGCGACAATGGTGACTTTAATTTAATACACGGGTAGGGCTAGTGCCCATTAACCATATAAATACTGATAGGTTAAAATAATACGTAAACTGAAAAAAAAAAATTTTCAAACAAACTAAATAATAAAAAAGTCATTAAAATTGGGATCACCCTTGCAAAAATTCATTCATGAAATTACTTACCTAGCTCGCTTACGTTAACTCGGAGCGGCAGCGACGCGGCGCATCGCGTCTTGTACCTACTCGTGATCGGTCCGATTCTTTGACGGCATATTATCAAAGAAACCGAGCGGCGCAAGTGGTACAAACACTTATCACATCACCCTCTCTTGTTACTATTAGTAATAACTGTCATCACTAATCACTGCCATCACGATCATAAGTTTACACAAGCACTAATAGCACAAATAAATGCGTCCGTATCGCAAGAGGTGTAAACGTACCTACTAGATAAGAAAACGAAAACCAATCAAAGTGTCTTTATCGCAGTACCATGATCTAATTACTATCCTAATTACACAAAAAGAAATAAATAAAACAATAGCTAAGAGTCTTTTTCGCGACGTAATTATGCGCACTAGTATAAATAAGTGCGTCAAGGACACGGGTTCGACTAGCACTAGAAAAGCAAAAAAAGAATTCGTGTTCGGTGCGGCGGGTGGGTGGAAGGGAGAGCGCGCGTCGCCTGCGCTGCTCGCCAACAAAGGAAATTTCCTTAAATTCGCCTACTCTATGCATTTGTTTCATCCTAATAGTATTGCTTATTCGTTTTAATTTCATTGATGCGATGTTATGATCCGTGACCGAGGGAAATGACCGCTGCGCGACAGTTCTTTATGTACAGGTTGCTCTAAAATGCTATTTTCTAAAATTTTAAATAAGTCCGTAAATAATATCATTTAATGGAAATATAATTTCTTCATGAAACGAAAATGTGAAAACGCATATGTGTGTTAAATTAAAGTCACCATTGCAGCGCCACGCTGTATATAATAATGAAGAAATTACTAAAATTATTTCTTCAATACATAATTTGTTACCATCTATCTATTAAGCTTTCCTTATGGATACGTTTTCGGAAAGTCCGTTCTTCATATAGGTGATTCTGGGTACAATACTGTAGTGCTATTCTGTAAACATGTCACCGTGAAAACTTAGGTGAAGTGAGCCGTCAATAGCGTCAATCTCTAGCATAAGGTGGGATGACAGCTCACTTCAGGCTCACTTCAACTTCGTTATCACGGTGAGATTTATATAGAATAGACCGGCTGCAGTGCTATTCTGTAAACATGTCACCGTGAAAACTTAGGTAAAGTGAGCTTGAAATAAGCTGTCCATAGTGTCGATCCCTAGCATCAAGTGGAATGACACCTAAGTTTACACGGTGAATTTTTTACAGAATAGACCGGCTGTTAATTCATTCATAATAAAGTCCAAGGTGTAATATGTTACGCAACGCTCTTTTTACAAATCAGTCTCCACCCTTACCTACAATTAATAAAGGTGCACCCTAGTAATAACAATACGTTTACTTTTTTTATTTATTTTATAAGCTTTTATTATTATTTTAGAAGTAGAGGAGAGTAGTGTTTTAAATAGATTAGCAAAAATTGTTTTGGCAAATCTTGACATAGCGATATTGTAAGTAATAACGTAGAACGTACTAGTGTGCACCTACACTTATTTAAAATTATCATTGATATTTTATTTTTGCTTTAAAATACCTACAAATTAATCAAATCTGATTTTAGTTATTCAAGATTCATAGGATGTAATAATTAGGAGACAAAAAATATATTTATATTATTTTCTGCGAGTTTCTTAATTATTAGAGACAGAAAAGGATGTAATATTATTCATTCTAATTATATAATATTTTATAGCCAGTATTTGTCTGCGTTAAAACAGACTAATATATATGAACTCGTTTTTACAAATATTTTATATATAGAAAAGCAAAAATGAATGCCTATAGAATATAATTTTATTCTCTTAATTTCAATATAATTTTGATACAACGTACTTTCAATCTTTCAAAATAATATCTCTGTATAATATCTAGCAAAATCTTTTGCCTTTCCACGTACTATCTATTTCTAAACACCGAATAAATAAACATTTCCAAAATTGCTACAATCATAATTTTACTAAATGTCAAGTTGTACAACTTTTTATCAAAACAATACACGTTGAACGAAATTAAAAGATTTCATTAAAATATTTTTTTATAAATTAAATGTACATAATTTATATTAACACCTTTAAACTATCACCAACATGTGGCAAGACGATAATTAACTCTTGTAAGTTCATTTTTAAAGCTTTTTATTTACTAGATTGCATACATATAATATAATATATTATCATACCGTACTTGCAAATCGGCTATTCTATTCTTGAGAAGCTTGTACAGCAAAATAACAAGATGTCCATTTTGCGAAATTATCACCCATATTTTACCAAAATAGTAACTCGTGAGTAAGTTTATGAGTATACTGTTTGAAATTTGAAGATTAAACATTATGAATATTTGCAATTCAAATCGAATCTACAAATCCTGAATACATATAGTACATATTTTAAAGGAAAACCATCCTTGTTAACATGCATTGTAACTTTGAAACTTGCTTGCAAACATGATCTATCGCTTTCTTCCTTTGAATTTAACTTAACAGCATAAGACATGCGGAATAGCGCATGCAGTTTGACAAAATATATATTATTATTATATACTAATAGCTATAAGTAGATTATTTACTAATCATTTTTTTTTATTCAATTATTTATCGAAGCTTTCGATACTTCTGTCGTAAACTATTAGGCCGGTTTACTACTCGTTGATCGTTTATTAAATTAGTTAATAGTATAATTACATAACAGTAGATATATTTTAAGTGGCGTGCAGAAAAATTAAGTGATTAAGTTGTTTAGTAATTAACACATATGTTTAATATTGATGTCAGTATTTTACGAATGTATGCCGAATCGGCTTAACAATTTAAATCAAAATTAGGATGTACAGACAGTTTATGTATCCTCAATTAGCCCTCAAATAATAATTTTGTAACTTTACCGAAACAAAAAACAAGTACTTTTACCCGACTATGGCGCAATAAAGGTAGGGTATTGAGGTTATATGTTCCCGTTCTCGACTACGTTTCTGTGACTGTTCAATGACGTAGGAAAATAATGAGAAAATTCCACGACGAAATGACTAACCGATTGATGAATCTACTTAAGTTTTGCCGACCGCCACTACATAATGAATAATTAAGATATAATATGTATAATGGACATAAGACTATAATAATTAATAGGTATTAATTCGTATTACTTATATACAATTTATGTTTTCACCTCCACTAGATAAGTTATGTATTTTAATTAGGTCCAAAGTGCAGGGTTTTATAATCTTGCAGATGTTTAATTTTAATAATAATATTTTCTTTTTTGATAATATATTATGAGATAAAGTGTAGGATGATGTCATGGCGCCGATTGCTGCATAGCTGTTCTGCATCTCAGGTAAGGTTAGAAAATGAGAGCATTTTCTATCTGGATAGTCACAACTAGACAGCTAATGGTATTGTAGATAAGGATTTAGAGATGATTAGGTTCTTATTGTGCCTATTGTGTGTTACAATAGGCACAATAAGAACCTAATCAGTAATCAGTAATGTGTCATTTGTAACATGTTATAGCATGGTATATAATCAATATGGGTTATATCTTTCCATTAATGGTAGAACAGATTTTACAAAATCCTTTCAGTAATTAAACACATTTTTGGATAGTTTTACTAATTTTGCCATTCAATCTTCCTACACTTGGGGTTTCTTCCTGGCATAACAATAATACCAGGGACCGTTATTAATAGTTACAACTACTACAATATACTAATAATTTAATAAATATAATTATTTTAGCTATAATACACTACGAAATCGTATTGCTTTCACGCGCGTAAATATCAATGTACTATTTTGTTATTTACTAAACATATACTTAATAATATAAACATCCTTTTCTATCAATTTCAATTTTAGCGAAAGATTCTTAAAATAGATCGTATTTTATCAGAAAAATATGACAAGGGACATAAAAGTTGTGTAAATCCAAGAAATTATTTAAATAGAATATGGTTTTTGATAAGAAATACTGCGAATAACGCAATGAAGCGAATTCGATTCCCAGTACTTCGAGCTGTAGTATAAATTGTTAGTTTAATTATTATAAGTTAGAATATATATATAAATAATCCTAGAGCTAACTTATAGTATTGTATAATATATTTTTTATAGAAACAGGTACGAAGATGGAGAGTTTTGATGGGCTGCGGCTACGCATGCTATAGATGAAAATATACAACGAAAATGGCCAAAATAAAATACTAAAATGTAAAACTGCTAATTTCGAACATTTTTGTCTGTTTGGGTGTGTTGCAATAACTATTATGAGCATGTATAGCCGCAGCGTTAGATCACTTTCATATTTCTGACAAATCGCATAGGGTTAAAAGCGAATTGTAACAAATATGAAAATAATTCAGAATAACCCAAAATTTTGCTGACACTACGTTTGAGATAGACTTAAGATTTTGTCTGTAGGATAGCCATATAAATATCAGCAAAATAATGTCGTTTAATAATGTCATTACTCAGCTAAAGTTCTGGCACAACCCTTTCTGTATAGAACTTCAAATGACTAATTCAACACGAGTGTATATGATATGTTTGTTGCATGCACAAATAACTTGATTAACAGTAATTTTAATTAATTAATTGAAAATCACGAATAAATTCGAAGACGATAGGTACTAAGCAGTCTAGTCGTCGATTGCTGATAATCTTGTTTGAGTACTTTATTACTAATTTACTTACAGCTCACTACGAGCAGTCGTATTTAATTTTAATTTCATTCAAATTCGAATTATACACATTGAAAATAAAACAATAAAAATATCAAATATAAAAATCCCAACTTCATAGCGATCAATGAAAATAATATATAAATTCATTCTATTTACATTTCGAAATTATATAAGATATTTAGAAATAACTTATATAAACAACGTTTATAAATAAAGGACACGATGTCACAGTACAAAACATACATTCAATCATAATTCTCAAAAAAATCTTTATGAAAATGATATAGACACTAAGCAAATCCTACCTACGAGATATTTTTACAAGCAAGAGTTAGCTCGATGCTATATAAACTCTGCCATCCAAAACCTCACTGACCGACAACGTACCCACGACTCAACTTCACTCACTTACAAAATTACTCGTCGCACCCAAGAATGTTATAGGTTTTTTTATTGTTGCCAGTTGACCAATAAATAGATGTCTCACATAAAAAGAGTTATCCTAAACACCAAATCTCGTGCTCGTGTCAGTTGCGGTCATAAAACGTGTGAGTAGGACGGTAAACGAGATAACTGTAAACTCTACACTGAGTTTAATGTCGTCTCGCTCTAACATTTTATAACCGCGAGTACCAAAAACGTTCGCGTTTAGTATAGTACAAAACGGTGATTTGCCTCACTTTCCTCCACTCAACAATGTCACTATAACCGAACTCTAAACGACAAAGCATCAACAATATCCCAGAAACCATCAAAATTAAAAGTCCTTTTATATCATAACCTGACAGTGACGTCATCATCCAGGGTTGTGTCAACCTCGCAGCAAGAAGCCAGTTCCTCGAACGACATACCGTCGAGGGTCAGGGAGACGGTGGAAATGCTCTTGAATAGAGCTTCGGTGTCCAGGTCTTCGGGGAGTTTTGTTAAGAATTGGGCAGCGGAGATGAAGTCCATAACTTTTAGTTCCTCTTGGTAGAGGTGGAGAACGCCTGTAATGGGAAATAAGTAAATTAAGTAAATTGGCTTATAGTGATACCTGTTTTAAGATAAAAATCATAACGAACTGAACCATCAGTTTCCCAGTCTGTCGAATTTAGTTTGAATTCAGATGTAATATAAGCATTTGGTTAGGTGCTGCTTTAGGCCAACCAGTTATCTAAACATATTATTTGAGAGCAGTAGATTTGATGTGTGTTACTGAGCGGTACCTTGTGGGTCAGGCATGACCCCTTTAAACACATAGGGGCTAGGGCTTAGATCCCTGGTACTTGCAACGACAAAGTATTGATTCACCAGTTTTGTCTGTGGTGAAAATTATCTCGATTTCGGAAACAAAGTCATAATTTCAAGGAACAAATATGCACTTCGGCGGGCTGGATAGATTGATTAATTGGACTTTCTAACCATATTGTACTGCGACCAGTGACAATTTTTCTTCTTCAACTTGTGGGCTCAACACCTTTCAGCTTTCTATTGAGAACCAAATTGTCGATATACCTAATTTTAAAGAGTGTCCATGGAGTTTCGTGCCCGTTCTTCTCCATAGGTACCTACTACGCTTTGGAATGAGCAACTAGCTTCATCTTTCCGACTGACCGACCACTTGACAATTCAAAAGTGCCTGAAAATGGTATAATTGATATAAAAAAAAATCCTAATGCCTAGATTGTTTTTTTTTTTTATTTAAGTTGGGTTTGCTCTTGACTCTAGTCTAGGTCAGTGATGATAGAGACAGAGTCGACGATGGAGTGAAAAATACTTAAAAAACTTACCCAGAAGAAGCCGGTTCACTCTCACTTTGAAGAGATTAGGGTTGTATGCGTTCGGAAACACAGACGCAGGTAGAGATTGTATCATAAACGTACCCAGAGCCGTGTTGAACAGGAAGGTGTCTCCGTCTCGTAGGAACACGTCCCACACGCGACACGCCGCGTCCAGCGGCATGGCCTTCGCGAAGGCCGTGTACAGCCACTCGAGCAGGTACAGCTCCGGGGCCACGGTGTCGGCCAACGATGGCAGGTTGTGGCGGAGTAGTGTGGTGTAGGCTTTCCATAGCCGCTGGAAGTACAAAAAGACAGGATATGTTAACATCCTAAGGAAGCCGGGATGACCTAGAACCAAAGTTCGAAGACGTGTGACATGCACCATCCCGCACTGGGCCCGAGTGGTAGATTACGGCCCACTCCCTCTCACTGAGAGGAGTCTCAGCAGTGGGATCGATATAGGCTGATTACCAGCTCAAATTGTGGTGCCATCACAATTTGCGTTAGTAATACAACTGAAATTTCGATTGTGGTTAACCTAAAGTATACATGCCAAGAACTGCTCAATTCGAACACGGTTTAACAACCTCCCCCCCATGTAATGTGTGCAGACATGATTAGAAACTTCTTTGTTTGAACTGCCATGTTAGCTTCAGTGATGGGAATAACACAAGAGCGCAATATTTTGACCTCAGATAAATCTGGAGTAGTTATTCTGGCAACAAAAAAAAATACCAAAAAAAAAATATACCCTCTACCTTATTTTAAATATACCTACCTCATTGCTTCCTTACGAAAGCATCCGAACCTATAAACCTTCGAACATTTAACACACCTGCATAGTAGCTCCATCCCTGGTAAAGGCAGCCCTTAACACAGGTCCATCCAGCAAGTTGGCAAAACAGACGAACGCTTGAGGCGCTTCCATGTTGAGGATCAGCACGGCTGCTATGAAGGACATGCCCTGGAAAGAAATGTTTCATCGTTAATCAATGGTGGTGTGGCGGCGTCTACAACGCCAAATGCGAACTACGCATCAGACGGACGTTACGCAAAGTTGACATTCAACCAACATTAGTAGCTTATCAAAGATTTGGTATTATTTTCTGGGGCAATTGCATCTCAAGGGAATACATATTCATACACAGACAGTTGTGAACCAAAGTTTAAGTCCCTAAAAGTGCTTACATTTTCGTCACTGTATATTCTGGAAATGGCCATGTTTGTAAAGACCAATAAAAACCTATTTCCAACGATGTCAGAAACTAGAAAAGGACCTGTTAGAAACCAATACAAAAATGTATTACAAATCGAGCCCTGTAACACAGCACGATTGATTGATAACATAATATTCTGATTAGGGTGTTTGTTGGTGTGCGTTTATTCCGGGACATGTTGTATGCCACGTCCCGACCTCAATCGTCGCACAGTCGTCGGGCAGTAGCCCACCAGACACGACACCCGTCAGGTCGGAGGATCCTCCCCCTTTCTATACAAGGTGTAATAGAATAAACGCAAGTCCTGAAAGTAGTTTGCTCCTGAACCGATTTCAGTAACTATTGATATAGGTATTTTTTTTTAATTTTGTATTTTGCAATGCTGACCGCCGATTGAGCCAAAGAAAATTAAATCTAATTTCAAGGTGATAAGACTGAATTTTAAATACATAAAGTAATACTAGGGTCAACACGATTTTCTTAATAATAATAGGTAGCTGTAAAAAAATTGTTTTGGTCATTGTATAATGCTTTTAACTCAATACTCTAATTGGGGTGTATGAGGTCTTGCGTTAATTATGTTACACGTTGTAGAGGATGAGTGAACTTTACACCCTATTCCTCATATCTCTATAATGGTGTTAATAAACAGTACCTAACAATATATAATTTTGGGAATAGGTATATTGGAAGACCAAAGAAAGGAAATTAGCCTGCGGGGTAATTGCGTAACACGCTTACAATGCCAATGCCATTCATTTTGACAGTTGAACAACATTCATTGCGTTATTTACGTTGTTGAGCCGACGAAATTTTCAAACATTTGGAGCAATGGAGTTGGAATTTCTTTTAAAATCTTTCGGATTGTGATTGCAACTGTATTACGCAATTGGGGTGCTGGGTTGAAAACATCAAAGTTTCAAAAGTTGTACCCACATTAACGACACTGGCAGTATGTGCACAGACTTGTGAAGATTTGGCAGAAAACTCGGTAATTATCATTTTGTGGTGATACCTAATCACTTCGTAGATGATCTTTAAAACGCATGTTCTGTTTTTTTTATAACCAATGAATATGTGATGCTAGCTGTTGCTCGCGACTCCGTCTGCGATCAAAGATGAAAAGTAGCCCATGTCCTTCTCGAGGTCCCAGGATACCTATCTGTCTTTCATAACGATCGGTTCAGTGGTTTAAGCTGGAAAATGTTACGGACAGACAAAAGTCAGTTTAGCATTTATAATATTCGAATTGAAGTATGGATAGATACATTTAATTCTACTATTTATTTAGTCTGAACTTTACTGACCAACTACCATTTTTGCGTTCCACAACCGATTTCGCGATTAGGCGCAAACAAACGCCCATTCACGACGGTATAATTACAAGTACCGCTACAACCTCATAGTATCACGCGTGCATTGTTATCACGTAACGAGTACCAGCGAATAGCTGCATGCGGGACGTACAGGTCACGCTAGATACCGTTATGTACGGGAATCGAAATATTTGCAGTACTAAAGATGTATGGGCAAGACATCGAAACTTGGGACTCTAAGAGCAGTCAACAGGCTTTTAGAAAATAAAAGCTTTACTCCTGTCGAAAATAAGTCTCTCATTAGTACGTACCAACCAACCCGCACTGGGCCCGCGTGGTGGATTACGGTCCACCCCCTCTCACCGAGAGGAGGCCTGTGTCCCAGCAGTTGGAACATTGTAGGCTGATTATGCTAGTACGTAAACTCGTCAAAACTAACCACTTTACACCATTCATCCTTAGTTATAAGGTTGAAAAGAGGTCAACTGCAAAATTTATCTACAATAGATACAAAAAAAACTGGTACTCTGGTAATAGATGTAGATTATGTTAGGTTTATGAAAGGCTATTTTGAAGTCGGTTTAAAATTAAACAAATAAGAGAAATCTAAATAAACGTGAGATAGACTCTTTAAGCAAGCAAACTCTCACAAACATTTAGTTAAAATATTAAGTAGGTAGACCGTCTCATCACGACCACTGTTTGAATTTCGTGGCGATGTGGTTTACAGTTCGTGGGCTCGTGTTTAACTTAATGAAGTTAAATCTACAAGGAAATTGCATTACTTTTATATTTTGCCAGTTTTGACCACGAAATTCACCGTTTTAATATCGTTAAAAGGCAAAAAATAATAAGTATAATTTTATTCACCTTGCAAATGAATCGGGGAAACTACTAGAAACGTCAGTCTAGTCTTGATATTCGAAGTACAAAGAAAACAAATGATCGCTAAAATTATACACAGGGTGGCAGAGACTTCGATGCGCAACTAAAAGAAAGCAAAGAAAGAAAATACGTTTATTTGCAACTGTTACCATTCAGTACATGATTCAGAACGCAGGAGGCGTTGAAAGCGGGGAAGTCCGAAAGGGTTACCGTGGCCCCTGGCACAGGCAACTGAAGGAACACGGGTGGGTTTTAGTCAGTAAGAGTCTGACACGCCCTCCTGCTCCGCCCAGAGCGGGAGACGTTGTTTGATAATTCCATTTAAAAAAAAGGGGGCGTTGAAACATTTCGCTTGTCAATAGGTACATTTTCACCGCGTAGGTATTGCACTTTTCTATGAAACAGGTGTTTTTTTTTTTAAATGAGCATCGGAAAATTTCTACTCTAGAATCATGTGCTGCATTGCACAGTTTGCGCGTCGATGTCGATGCCACCTACTACTACTATACTACCTTTTCTATAAATAGGATTTCATGAGACGAAATGACCATTACTCAGGCACAAATTAGTAACTGGAACGAAGATTGAGTCCAAGCAGAAGCTGATTATAGGAACAAATCACGACTGTGGGATGCAGAATCAACATATACTGTTCCCACTGCTGGGACACAGGCCTCCTCTAGGTGAGAGGGAGTGGGCCATAATCCCCCCACGCGGGCCCAGTACGGGTTGGTAGATGTCACATGTCTTCGAACTGTTGGTTATAGGACATGCCGGTTTCCTCACGATGTTTTCCTTCACCATTTTGAGAGCGGTGGTGATGAAATAATTTACACAAAGTAAAGCGCCTGTCTGAGTTCGAACCTACGACCTACAACTCGTAAGTCGACTGTGGGATACTACTGAGAATTTCCTAAAGTAGAAAAGTAGTATACTGAAGTGCGTTTCTGTCTGACCCCAGAGATAGATCTCAAGACCCATGCTTGGCAGTTGCACTCGGAACTCTGAATCATTCATTCATTCTGAATCGTTTATTGAGGATGATGTTCTCGTAGCATGTATGTCTATATCCTTTTACATTTCTGTTTAACATTCAAATTTAGTTATATTATTTTTATTTAAGTGCAACGTTCGTAAGTACGCTGTACTGGTACAGCGTCCTAACTATTGTTTGCCTCACCGGACGACGTCACTACGTCAGCGCCGGCTGTCGCTGAAAACCAGCGCTGGGGCTCTGTCTTGTATAGGGTCGCGGCATAATGCTGAGCGATAGCCGTTTTGCGTGGATGTGACGCATGTTTCCCCCAACCTTTTCATATTTTTTGTATTATTTTTTGCGTCATGTTTACCGCAAATAAACGCATTTTCTTTCTTTTCTTTACTAGACCAAAAAGGAGGTAATCTTAATCAAATAAACTCAAAACAAACATACCTGTACATATCCAATATCCGGCCTATAGCACACATACGCCGCCAACAGCTCGTGTAACACATCGAAGTACGGTCCTCCAGGTTGAAAGATACATAGATGAGGGAATGTCCTCGCAATATCCAGCTGAATCAACTCCATGGAACACTCGTCACCATAGTCTAGTAGATTAGGGTTGGATTTGGAACAACACTTCTTCGGGCATGCATCCGTGGATTGAGACTTTAGATTTTGCTCGCTGAAGTTCCTAGGGATACCTAAACGAGATTTATCTTCATCGGTTTTGATTCTGTCGTCAGTTTTAGCGAGAATATCGTCCAGTTTGGGCAGTTTATCTTTTTGTTCTACAACTTTTTCTTTATTTTCTTTCTGACAGCTGCATTTGTTGTCGTTTCTGTTGATTTTTAACCGTTTCCTTCGGAGTTGTGCTTCGTGTAGCCTTTGTTTTGCCCTCGCGACGTAATCTTGGTACATGTCGTGGGTGATCTTGAGTTTGTTTTCGATGGCCAGTTGCCATACTTTGCCGCGAACTGCTGGGGGGAGCCCGCTCCACCAAAGTTCTAGCGTGTGTTTCGAGTTCTTACTGTAAATAGAATTGGTTTGATTAAAGGTTGATTTTCCTGTACCTATTTATAATTCGAGGGTTATAGGTTATTATTTATGGGAAATTATGTAATTGAAATAATTATATTGTATCACTGTATCATGTTGCTCAATATTACTGAACACATTTGTATGGCCACCGAGGAGTTATTCTCTAGTTTTTGGACCTACATTCAAAAGTAGCGTAAAAAACAAATAATTGAATGCCATTGTGTGCAGAATCCATGTTACGATTCCATATTTCTTACATAGACAATAGTTTCACAATCTATGAGTAAGTCATAAAGTCAAACATCATAACATCCACCTCCAAAGGTATTGTACGATGTAAAAACATAATATCGTTTGAAACAATGCCTTTGACCTGAATATGTTTGAATGCAATAGATAGTTTTACCTACCAACTGTTTAGATAAGGATAAATTGCTCACAATGATTTTGTAATTATTGACATGAATATTTATCTTGTGATTATCGTTGCGACATAACGGTAAGTAATTAATTAAAATTAATTTCTATTTTATGCCTGACTGTGGTGAGTAATTACCAAAATTATTACCAAATGTTTGTACTGTAGCACCATTTTATTGGACCCAGAAAATATTATCTCCGAATGTCAAACGTCTTCTCTGCTTGAAACCAGCAGGCTTACTCTTGAAATCAATCTCTATCTCGATCGTATTCCAAACCGATCCAGTTTCAATTCCAATCTTCAGAAAATTGGCACTCTTGAACGTAGTCGAGATTGAGATTGGAATCGACTGCACGTTCGACAATACTGATTGACATGGGGTTGCCATACAAATCATAACGTTAATTACCAAATTTAAAATTATTGAATACCTCGTTAAATCTATAAGTTCTTCCTTTATGAACCTGCTTAAGCGGTACCTACTTAAATAATCCTACCTAAGCGGACCATTAAAACGTCTTTATTAGAAGACTCTAAAGTGAGCGAAGATACTTAAGTACCGACGTCCGGTACATTCAGGTAGTCACTAACCGTCGCTTAGTGGCTTATATTTGCAGCATATTTTTGTATTGCCTGAGATGATTAGACGAGATCATGGTGAAACTAGTGCCAAGAAGAATTAAAACACAAGAAAGTGGTGAAGGGCGGGCGTTTTTGGGGACAATCATAATATGTTATGTTATCGTAAAAAGTGCTGATACTCAGCCGTTTGATTTGATGGTATAAACTTGTGCCGACAGAAGGAACTTAATACTTACGTGTTATTCCATTCCGGCAGAATATTCTGCGTCCACTCCTTCGCATGCCTTGCAAGCCTCTCCTCCAATCGCAGCGACTCTTGCATTCTCGCGTGTCTTGCAGCTGCCTCGCGTTCGACTCGTCGCCTCGCTGCCTCCACCATTCGTGCGTGCTCGGCTTTATGGCGGAGCGCCTCTTCTGTGCATTTTGCGGGTAGGTTTGATGGTCTGAAAGGAGATGAAAAGGGTTTAGTAATGCGAATTCTTTCTTTTTAATGTTGACCAAGTTTATTTGTCCACTACCTGCAGCAACAATAAACAATATTATATTACTTATACAGGGTTATTGGTAAAACACCATCAACCTCTTAAGGGGTCATTGTACTCATCATTATGAACAACTTTTACTATGGGACCAAACATGAGAGAGGCCATGGTAGACCGTACTGATTTGAACTCAAGAAATGCTAAGTTTTCCATACAAACTTTCATACCCTATATTCCCTCCCCTCATCATTGTTTCAAAAAGTAGCTTATGTAAGCACATAAGCTACTTTACAATTTTTTTAATTTTTTTTTAAATGTGGCAAGAACATAGATTGCATCCTAGGGAAGCCCCTAGGATGCCATCTATGTTCTTGCCACATTTTATCGAAATCTGTTCAGAGGTTTAGGCATACAAAAGTAACCTACAGGCAGACAGACATACTTTCGAATTTTTAATATTATTACTTATTAGTATGGATACCTACATAAGAAATTAGACCGAACCATTAGAATCTCATACTTATTATTAATACCTACAGTTAACCAGTTCAATTCTATACAAAGTTGTACCAGTTTTCAATGTTGTGGCACGAATACATTGTTATAATTAATATGCATTGCAACAAGGCTACGTTCTACTCATCTTAAGATTTCCATAAAACCACATGAAAAATCAATAAAATCTTCGGAACAACGAAATTAATTGAACATAATTGATGAAAAATCCGGTTATTTGCAGTCATTTACAATTATTATCTAAACAATTACACTTAAATAATCATACAGCTTTATACGCAATTAGATAACACAAAGGATCGCTTCATCATGATGTTATAAGTAATATATAAAGTGATTGAATATTCAAATGGTATCGTGCAGGGCTTGCGTGCGATACATAATGTATGGAAACGCATCAAAAGTGCACGCTTGTGGATCTAGAACGGGCTGAGTTACATTGTTGGCTTATAATTTAGTATCTGGATTTAGTTTCTAAGAAACTGTTTGTGTTATGTGTGTGTTTGCATACCCGTACCTGCCGTAGAAATACTGCTTTTATCGAAATGTTTTATCAATAAAATGTAAAGTATTGAGAAATTAATAAAGCAGCTGTCGATGGAAATTGTATTTGCTTGGTCACAGAATCGAAGAGTTATTTCAATATAGGGAAAGATAACTACCTCCAAGATCTATCTCCCGCTTAAAATACCAAATCTGTGCACATATTTATTTCCCAAATAATAAATGCTACCTAAAATCTACTAAGGATAAGTATAGATATTTACACTTTTCTCGGTATACACTTCCATTCCTAACAATATCTTCAACCTTGGCCTTTCCTTTAAATTACTATAGCTTTGGAAAATGTTGAATCCGCACATTCATCGCTCGATTCAGTCGTAAAGTTTTATACTATTACCTCTATTTTAATCAATAATACTTGAGATAACGATAATTGAATTCAAGTTGGAAATGTTGAAATTTCCAATTCCACAGATGCACGCGTTGACTATCTCTGCATTAAAGGTATCTTCCACCAAAAAATAAAAGATCCTAATGCATCTTTCGAAATTTAAATTCAACATGCCCAATTTCTCACAGCTACATGCCAAAATGCCGAAGTCAACAAGACTAACACGACCATCGAAATCTTGAAGATACGCAAATTCGAGCCTAATTGACGTTTACCTTTAAACAACGGTCACGCTAATCTTCATTCACTAATCAGCTTAAAAAATCGCAATTAAAATAAAAATCTAAAAAGTTTTGCAACTTGCGTGTTTCACGCTCCTTGTATTCCCAATTTTTTAACGCGTAATTACAACATGTACTGCCGATAAATTCAATCCAAGAGATACGAGATGATTTATTTAAATGTTCACATTGAAAGCGAATTGCGAATAAATGTTTAATTCATTATAACGCATTCCGTTAAAAGCGTCTGTAAGTACCTTTTATAATGCACGAATGAATGTATGCTTCATTATGTATGCATTTCAAATCTTCAGAGTGTATTAGCTTATATTATTAGCGCAACGCACGGATCGAATAAACTGTAGACGATTTCCATAAGTACGCTAAATCCATAATGATTGAAGAAAACAGATTTAATAATAATAAGCTTTGAATATTTAGCCTGAACCTTGTAAACGTAAGATAACGAAAACAGCGATGCAGAATTGGTGTCTCGAAAGGCTATAGAAGGGTTCAACTAAACAGGCATTTAGGTTAAGTAGTTATTCGACGAAATTGTTAGGACAGCAAAGAGCAATTCGCTAAATTACCATCATAATTGAAAATTGCACGCTCGAGAGGTCTTTACTCAAGAGTGCGCAGTCACACGCCAATACGTAAATAAATTCCCATGTAGGTATCACAAATTGCAATTCGTTGTAACTCAAACCTGAACGGAAATTCGATAGCAGTAGCCGAATATTGAAAATAAAAAAATTGCTCTGCGAATATCTGGAGAGCACTCGAAAATATTCCGGGCAACGTTATCCGGAGCGAGATGAGTGGCGCAGATTAAATAAAGTTCGCCATTACACTGAGCCCTAGAGCGGTCACGAACGAGCAAATTGCGGAGGGCAGCTCTGTCATTACACTGGTATTTCCGCTTCTGTGCCTCTGTTGTAGTTTGAAAAAGTAAAACAGCCACCTTCAAGCACGACTCCTATAACTGTTCCCTGCTATCATAATAATGTCGGGTAAACTGAGGTTGGGGATTTTACTGTTGGCTGTAAACATGGAATGAAATTAGACACTTAGGCAACGGTAATGCTTTCGTGTCAGCCATGATAATACTAAACATAATATTACCGTGACTAAACACTGAAATTATAAACATAGTCAGTGCCTATGCCTAAGAATACTGACTTATAAAGTAATGCTAAATTAAAGTCGAGAACGTGACCATTGTCCGATCGATTGCCTCTCGTACCCATAGGGGAAGCAAGGCAATAAATAATGTTGTTTATGACTAATTACTTAGGACTAACGCTCCAATTTCCCCGGACATTACCTATGAAAATTTTGCGCAATTGAAAACGATGTTGCGTGAATCCGGTATTTTCGCGTTGCATGGCGAATATTAATTTGGCAATTTAAATTCGTAAGCACGGACGGACACGTAATGAGGTCGTGAGGATAGATATAATAGGATTATGTCTAAGCCGCATGCCATAAAAGGGAGGATCATTGATCACGCACTTTAAAAAGCACCCATTTATTTTTAAAGCAGATCAAATTTCTGCAATTTATATTCTGATTACGCTTACAAAGCTTTCGCAAAATGTTTAAAATGAAGCTTACAAAGCTCTTTCTGATTGGCAAAGAGAACTGAGAATCTGATATAATTTTCAATAAAAAGAAAATCACCAGCATATTAAGGAACTCTAACGGCGATTTTGGTATTAAAACTCGATAAGTCAATAAAACTTTAATTGAAATAACAGTTGAATCGCATTTTTATAGACCAAGAGTGGTGGAGACGAAGAATCGTGTGTTTTTTTTTAGATAAGTCCTATGATAAGATACATACCGCAGTATCTATGTTATTAATACCTTCAACCACGGAGGATGCTGATGTATCTCCCAAGCACACAATACAATCGCTAAAGAATATAACATCTATCATCATCAATCGTAGACAATAATTTAGGCAATTATAGTTTTAAAAAATCATCACCATCCCAACTTTCATGATGTCGGCTTCCAGTCTCACCGGATGCAGCTGAACACCAGTATTTTACATAAAGCGACTGCCTACCTGACCTCCACAACCCAGTTGCTGGATAATACGTTACATCTGGGTAAGACTGGTTGTCAAACTTTCGGGGTTCTAACGACCCGTAACGACTGCCAATGATCCAATATAATTATTATTATTATTTCAAAAAATGCCACACAAAGAGATAAATAAAAATAGTCTGAAGTAAAGTAAGAATTTCCCAAAAATAAGATGTGAAATTCCATCGAGCACACGGCTTGCACCAATATAAGATGCTCAGGTATTTCAAGGAGCAGAGGCTCTTTGTGACGTAGGAACTAATAACACCTGTTGTTCACAATGCATAGAAATACCTAGGTGTTTTTTCATACGCACAGCTTGCATGGAATGTCTGTTCTAATATGGCAATTAAATATTGATTTATTTATACGTGTATCCGTAAGGGTACTTCGGAACGCGATTTATTATTCTGTTTTGGTATCGATTATTCTAATTTTAGGTATCGATTGTTTTTCGGATTGGGTCGGAACCTGTCTATCGTAGAAACTTTTTTTCTTGCTCAACAGTGTTAATAGATGTTTTGTCATCATTTTTCTCACCGAGAGCTTCTTGTATTTGTATTGGTCTTAACCCACGCGCATATAATTATAATAATTCTTCCAGCTAGGCTTTATCAACTTTTTATTCAACATCGAAATGCATTTTTATAGGTCAATCTGAAGTTGACCGTGAAAATAACTAGCTATATTTTCTCATGCCCATTAAACGTAATATTATATGAAACCACATAATATGAAACAAAACGAGCTCTGCTTACACGTGCTAACACGATTTATAAACAATGGCTTCACGTTACGCGTGACATCAATGTTGGGCATATTGAAAGAGTCTTATCAGTGCAGAGCACTAGACTGGTAGCCTTCACCTGAGTACCTAATCTTGTTACAAGTGTCAATGCGCTAAGCACCTTGTACATGGATTTGATAGCTCTAGCAGACTTACTATAATTTATGAGCGATATAAAAACGGCGAAGGAAAACATCCTGAGGAAACGTAACAGGGACTGAACAAAATCGCATCAACCAACCCCTAGGCCCGCGTGGTGGACCCACTCCCTCTCAAGAGGAACACAGAAAGGACGCTTGATCACGGAAGAGATAATAGTTCTGACTGAAATAATGATAGCTTGAGTCCTGCAATGGGAACATTAGATAGGCTGGTTATGTTACGGATGCTCTGGAGTAGTTTTAAAAGGATGGAAGGACCAAAAATATTAAAAAACCTACACGTGCTGATACGATTAACAAAAAGGCTTCACGCCTGACATTAATTGGGCATATTGAAACAGTATTATCAGTTTCAGCCTTCAAGCTCTAGTAATCTTATTACGGGCTTAGCCTTTGTATATTTGCCCTGCTTTAGTAATACGGGGGTCCCACTGAAAAGTTTAGAATAGGCCAGTAAGAAAAACAGCCGATGAATAATTTATTTAAATTTCGAATTAGGAACTCTTTGGGAATCTGTAGATGTGTAATAGAGGTCAGTGTGTGTAATGCATTCATATGTCATTTGTTTTCAGAAATTGGCGGCAATTTAAAAAGTGTCTGTCGTGCGTCGAAATCACGAATGGATTTGAGTAGAGAAAATTTTCGTTGATGATTTATTACAACTTTCGTTGCGGTCTTACTCAACAACGCTACGATAGACTTCGATTAGTACCTATGCCGAAGCCCCATCCCGTGCCACTGTTTATAACTGGTTTAATGAGTTTAAACGTGGTCGAAGCAAACTCATTGATGATTCGCGAGAAGGACGTCTTTCTACGGCGACTACTGAAGATAGCCTGAGTGCTGTGCGGCTAATGATAGAAGCTGATAGAAGGGTGACATATCAACAGATTCGGACAGCTTTAGGCTTTGGTATCAGTTAAGTACAAAAAGTCTTATATGAACATTTAGGCGTCAGAAAGCTTCAAGTACTAGATGGATACCTCATAATTTGACGGAAGATCAAAAACGCCGTCGTTTGGATTGGTGCTGCTCAATGCTTGAAAAGAATGACGGAGGTGACTAGAATGCTGTATATGACGTCACAGGTGATGAAAGCTGGTTATATTGTTACGAACCCGAAACCAAAAGACAATCTGCGCAATGGATGTTTCCATTCGAAGATTTGACGACAAAAGTAAAGAAGTGCTTAGTGCTTTCTTTACTTTTGTCGTCAAATCTTCAGCAAAAAAGTCAAGGCAAAACGATGATCGCCTCGTTCTTTGGACGGACAAGTCATTTCCCAACAATTGTCCTTGAAGATAAAAAGACTGTTACAGCAGATTGGCATGTCAGTTATTGTTTACCAGTTGTCCTAGAAAATGTTAAACAGCAGCGCCCAAGAAGCAGGATCCTCCTCCACCACGACAACGCTCCAGCTCACTCCACCAGACGGACTATCGAAAGTGTGGAGTTAGTTTTATTTCCAAAAATAAAAGCTAAATTTAGAGGAATTCGTTTTATGAACCCTGAAGATGTCGTGGCTGCGTTTGAAAAAGGCTTGGATGAAATCTAAAGAAGAGTGGGCCCACTGCTTCAGTCAATGGTTCCATCGCATGCGACGGTGCTTAGAAAGGAACGGAGACTACTTCGAAAAGCAATAAAAATAATAACAGGCTTGTACATCATTCCGTCTTTTATTTTCTAAAAACTTTTAGTGTGACCCACGTACATATAATGATTTAGGTATGGACATTTGAACTAATTTTAGATATTAATTTAGTGCTCTATAAAATAGATAACTAAATTCCACGTAGCTAGTCTATAGCAGCTACACTGCTACATGTTGATAAAGATATAAGATAACATACAAACTGGTTACTCTTCCAAAGTTTTTTAGAACTTTTTAGGTAGGTACTCGTAACAAGGAAAACCTTAACCTATACTTACTTCACTGCTCAAGACAATATAGTCAAAAAAAAAAAAAAATATTAGAACTGCGTGTGTTGACATTAGGTAAAACCCACTGCAAGAATCGATTTCAGCAAAATAAAGTTTATCAAAGAACTTAGCTTTAAAAGTATATTATTATATCCTGCAATATCTAGCCAAAGACAATCGAAGAGCAGCAACACCAAGAAATCTACAAAATATGCTTAAGTGGGTACTTATGCATGGAAACTAGCTTAAAGAAAATAGCTCATGTCGAAGTGGCAACACTAGCAAATTAGCTAGGCTAGCAGAGACGGTAACTAACAGTGGGCCGCAATCACTGAAGTAGCGTCGAGCTTCGTAAAGGAGTTTACTGATTACAAAAATAAATCAGAAATATTAATTTTACTTGTGCGACAACAAGGGCCAAACTTAAATGGCTACATAAGTAAGAATAGCCTAAAAAACGAATGATACCAAAACGATACTTCACTATGTATTTGGTACAGTGTGATAGAAGCCACACCAGTATAATTTAAAGGATAAGTATATCCTGACACGCACGAAAAACGAAGTCGGGTCGTTGAAGCAATGACCGAAACTATTGGGCCATGTCGGCCCACCCACATTTACACGGTTTTTTATTTAGATGTACACGTCAATCACGATAGCAACCGAAAAAGGTTTCTTTTTGGCACTGAAAGTATAACTATAAAGCACTAACTAAATTAGGGGTTGTAGATAATTAAGGAACACACGCACAGCCTACACGCAGAGAAACTACCTTGAACTGTGAAATAATATTTTTTATACCCAAAAAACAATTGTAACAATAAGGTAAAAGGACCAACTACGATGTCTTTCTGATCGGATACCAACCAAGCCTTTCATTAGCTCTATGTAACAGCCAGACAAAGAGGCCTCTAAATTTCAAATTCGCTGTATCAATTTCACCAACTTCTCCCAAGAATTTACCAAATTGCTTTCTATATAAAACCGAGGCGTAGCTTGGATTGTTTTGTTTCAGCAATTCAGTCGAAATGTTAATTAGCCAACAGTTTCATCGAAGCGTGACGCGAAAACCGTTTATTAGGACAGGCAATGTCGGTCAGATTACACCTGTATATGACCTCGGAAATGTCACCGGTTACCGCCGACCATTGTGGAGTGCTGATGGATCGGTAAACTAATTTGTGTCGTCTTTGTCACCATCAGAAAGTGGCAAAGTTAAACGAAGTAGTCGAACTTATTGGGAGAGAGTATATTAAGTTTCATGTCGATGAGTTGATTAAACGAACCTTACTGAACTTTTAGACGATGATGATTTGTTTTTAGATTGTCGTATCAATGAAGATCGCTTTTAGCGATAAGACCGCCCATTGTGTCACCCTCTGTACAATTTCTACATTTATATCTGTAACTTTTATGGTGTACATAATAAATAGTATTCTATCTGTCTATTCATCTATGACTAATCAAGTCATGAATGAACCATTACTGAACTTTTTAAATTAAAACATATGAGTATTGGTATATAGATAGATAGAATAAAAACAGCGACAGTGTTTATTGTATAAGTTTAAAAAAGTTTGCGGATTGTTGGCCTCAGAAATGTCACCAACAGCTATTTTGGTATGCTAGTAAATCTCAAACTTATTTATCAGACTTAATTGTATTTGTAGAAAAAAATAAGGGACAACGATCTGTTAGTTAAAGTATAATAGCATAAGACTAATGAACTTTTTGAAGATAGCCTTATTATTCATGAAGTCAACGACTTTTCGAAGATTACCAAGTATAGGAAGTGATGTATACCTTTAACTATAAAATACCACACGCTTTGACTTATTTGACACCAAAAGAAGAAGTAGGTGAAGGGACGGTAACCCGGTAGTTGATAATGTAGCACATGATATTGATGAACTTAAAAATTAGTTTGAACTTACGAAGAAAGCTTGAATTCACCGTGTCAATGACTCGAAGCGATGTGAACCTCTTGAACTTTAGATGATTAATGTTACACCCTACCACTCGAATTGAATTCCATAGCTTAATAAAAGATTGAAAGTTTTTTTGAAAACTAGTTTGTGTATATTGTAGTTTCATATCACTAAACTAGCTTAGTTCAACTAGAATATCAAATACAATTAACTTAATGCATATTGTATGTTCAAGCAATATTCCTGATGATAAGCACGAATACGACACTACGCCTGCGCAAACCAGTTTCCGCGTAATTGGGACAAAACAATAACGCTTACGAGTTGGGTACGTCATCAACTGACGTGGGATACCTTTGTGAAGGTAAACAGAACTATCAGGTCACCTGGAAATGTTTATGTTAGTGAATTCGTAGTTTATGAATGTCTGTGTTCTTTGCGTTTGTTAGTAACATCATAATGCAATCAACCATACTGTTATTATTAGGTATAACAATATTTTCACAAGACCGTTTGCAATTTCAATATCACTGGTCAACTTCGGGTTCAGTTTAGTACATAGACGAAATTGCCTTGGAAAATAGATAATTTTCGCATGAGGATACTGCCGAGCCAAGACGACCAACCCACCGACAGTTCTCACAGTATTGATAAAAAAACCCCAAGATGTAAAGGAAAAATTTAATCAATAATCGTCTCATGGTCAGTTTTTTGTCACTACTATAAGAACCAAGAAATGCCTAAGCATGAAAACTAACTGGAAGATGATTAAATGTAAACCAAGCAAACTCACCTATCATGCTGTATTAGAGCTATAGAGCTGGCCACCAAATCTTCAAACTGCTTCTCACTTGCTGAACTGCCTTGCCTCTTATGATGATGAGGAGTATTAGCTCCAGAAGACGCTGGCGTCAAAGTCTTCTGTGCTTCGGAGTTGATGGTCTTCGCAGCCAGGTTCCCACTGGATTTGCTGCCGAAGAGACGCCATGACACCACTGATGATGGCGAGTCGTGGTTCTTAGAAGAATTGCTTTTCCATGGAAATACTCCTCTGAAACAAAAGAATGAATATTTAAGGATATTTAGGGCGCTATAATGTTAAGCGTTTGTCTTATTATGGGCATGTGATATGGAGAGATGATACGCATGTAACAAAGAGGGTGATAAGTATAAATGCTGATGGATGGACGGGCGACAGAGAGTCCGAAAAAAGATAAATGGATAGTGTGAAGGATGATATGAATCAAAAGTGAGAGAGTTATAACGTGAAAGCTGACATGGGAGAATGGAAGAAAAAAACATTTTGCGCCGACCCCAAGTAACGTGGGACAAGGGCAGTCAGAAGAATTAAAGAACTATTCATCGTCGCGTCGGTTTAAAGTTAGATAGTACACTCACTCAACAAGCCCTCTTTCACTTTTATTACACAAAGCTGAAGCATGTTATTGAGAGTTCCATTAAAATCTCGTGATTAATGCGACCAGACAGACGCTTCCTTTGTGGGCTATAGGATGTGCATAATGTAATGGACGGTGGACACCCACTTTGATTTCGTCGGTAGCTCGATAGGTATAGTGACGAAATGGTCTGATTAGAACTTCCTATGATGGATTTGGAATATAAATATAGTCGGTACGAGAACAGATTGACGATGCGAATGCTATACATCACTGTGTGCCAGGATTTCCGATAGTGTATTACCACATTTACCACTGTCGAATCGAATGGAAATCGTTCGAATAGAGTTTGATGCCTCTATAAACAATAAGAAAATCACAGATCGGGAGTTGATAGTTTGTGAAATGAACGAAATTCATGTAGTTTCTAGTATTCGTTTTTCCTTTCCGCACGTTTCTACTATGTCGCAATTGTAGATTGTCATCTTGACTTGTCTTATGCAAAATTCTAAACTTAAACGAATCTTACTTTCCTATTTAAATTGTTATGATAATAATATTATTATGACCATTACGAAATTGCGTTTACTTAACGACAAAAGCCTTTTAAGTTTTCATGGTAATGAAAAAATAATGGATAAACTTTCTTTTAAAAATTAACGAGGGATGACTGAACGAATTTTAATGTTAATTAATTATGTTGATTAAACAGTTTATGCCTATAACGTGTTGCTTGTTAAATCAAGATTAATTAGGGAAGTAAAAGTTAACGTTTTCATGCTGCGTTTAGAATTGATGGAGGGGAAGTTGTAGATCAACGGCTTATCTTTGCAAATAATGTGGATTTCAACTAAGAGAAAACGATCAGTCAGTGAACGTAGTATAATATTATGATATTACTTTATCTCTGTTGTAGCCATAAAGTCAAAGTATATATTGCTGTTGGTTGCCAGTACATTTACCGTGTGACTGTGTGCTAGTACTCTCCCTTATTTATGGCTCGTTTAGCCTGTACAAAAGGACTGTGGGATGCGTTCGTTTCAGCAACACAGTGCACTGTGGAAGTTACTCAAGTCCAGTTCAAAGAACCAGTTGTATGTCGCAGTTACTATATGAAAAGCAGTAGGTAGTTCTCAAATAAGAGTTTTCGTATACTTTGAAGTGCTTTATATGTAGATAATCGTGTCATGCCGGCCACCTTGGTGGTGATACAATTGAAAGAAATGCTAATACTTATCGATAGCAATAAAGATAATAAAAACAAATAGAAAACTACTCATCCTGAAGAGAATAGCAAATAAGAAGTAGGTAATAATATAAATAAAAGATGAGTAGAAATAAGGTTGTCATTAATGAAGCTGGTGGACAAGAAATTACATAATTAGTTGAAAATGCATAATCGGTGATGTGACGAAAATATTATACAAGAATTCAAAATTCGAGAATGTAAGTTAGACATTCTATAATATAAATAAATACCTGCGTCACGCTAAGAAAGTGAGCATGTAAAAGTTAAGAAAAGCTATTCAATTATAATAATACAAGATATATTCCTAAAGTAGTCGATATCAAATTCAATCGTAGTGAGTTGCGTATGGAGGCATTTCTCGTCTGTTTTTTTGTTTTTTATAACTTGGAAGAAATTGCGAAATCTGAAGACAATCTTCAACCTTTCAATTGTCTAACGGCATCTCTATAGCATTAATAAACATTCATCGTTTACCTCTACATATGCGTGAGAAAGGTTAGAGACAATTTGAAAAAGGAAGATGTGGAATTTGCTGTACAAAAGAGAATTCAATATGGAATTATATTCTTAAAAACAAAATAGACATACCAGTGAGATTAATCGAGAAAGGGCAAATGTGTAAACAGAATAACTGTCCACCAAAGGTTCCAGGTTCTTATAGACCGCAGTGCGCATAAAGGCGCATAACGATGCGAATGCTACAAAATGTACGAGAATGTTTGAGAATTTAAAGCTCATTTTAACGAGAACTGTTTTACAAAGCGAGCCGCCTTTTTGCTCGTATGAAAAGATCAAATGCACAGAATTTAAAACTAGGTAGTCTGGAAGTTGAATAACCCTCGATGCTAGCTTTTTACAGCATTTAGCTTTTTACATAGGTAACCGATTTTTTTAGTAACCAGTATTTCATATAGATTGAAGAAGAAGTTAATATGATCTAGTAGTTGGTCTTGTGGTCGCGAGCACTACTGCAGAGCATGAGGTCCTGGGTTCAATACCAGGGTCGGGCAAAGTGTTATTGGATGTTTCCATCTGGAATTTCTCAGTGGCAGCCCAGAGTATAGATTTGTGCCCGGTCAATGGCAATAGGCTCGCCCCCGATTATATGGGATTTCAACATTACCTACTAACGAACTATAGGAGGGTACACCTATGCGATTACAAGCGTTATTTTATGTTATGTTAAACGCTGTAATATTTCTGCTGACAAATAGAAATTCGTAACTCGAAACTGTACAAGGCGCCTGTAGGCAAATACACAGGCACAAAATAAACAAACAGTTTCATCAACTATAATGACGGGCACGAGTCATGAGCACAGAAAATCACGCGAGAGTCCAATAGACAACGAGCATCAACTGACGAACCATCGCGACCAACAATCGCACTGCTGGTGTAATGACAGCTAACTTCACCAAAGTTTTCACGGTAAGATTTTCACAGAATAGACCGGCTGTTCTCGCCTAACAAAACTTGTCCATTTCTCGGTAAGCAACAACAAATACAGGACAGACTGACAATACACATCAATCATCAAAACTGTCTGCGTATACGCAGAACGGAATGTCATTGTGTGATAATTCGCGGCTCTATACCTCGTGTGGGATGGTTGGTTTCGATCAATAGATGCTTCGACATATTACATGAATTGGGTCGCTTTATATGGTCTGTAGGTAGGTATGGGACATGTGGAGTGCATGAGTTTTTGTATTGATTGTTACAAAAAGTCTTTCGCTATTATTGTGCTTTTTATTGCAAATGTTTTGCTTTGGGTTCTTTTATACAAGACAGGTAGGTATGTGTATGTTCTTTGAATCACTAGAGACATGTACATATTATACTCAATATAACATTGTAACAGTGTTTTCTACAAAAATAAATTATTTGATTTGCTCATCAATGTTTGCTCCACATTGGTGGATAGGCAATATAAAATGAGCAATGATACCTATAATCTTAAAACAAGTTGACTAAAAGCCGATTTGTAACAGTTAAGCTATCTAGTTTATCTCCAACAAATAGGTTTGATTTGCTAGTGGTAGTTGTAATGTAACAGAGAACTAAGTTTCGAAGTACCTACTAAGAGAAGCCATTTGTAACTTAGGCGAAAACGGTACCAAAGATAAAAGTGATTTAATATGGAACGGAAAAAGATAAGCAAGTAAAACTACTTACCTAGAAAAGTTGCATAAATGCAAAAGTAAGTTTGTTTGTTTGTTACCTTTTCACGCCTATACCACTGAACCGATCATCATGAAATGTTACATACCTATACGTTGTCAGGGGTACAGAAAAGGACATAGGGCACCTTTCATCCAGAAAAAAAAGTACTGCTCCCGAGGGCAAAAACAATAAGTTTCGACGGTCACAATTGCTTTAGGACGCTTGATGGCGCTACGTGACTTTCGAATCATGGTTGAATTTATAATATACACGGTGACATTTGAATCACAGTTTTGCTAGAACAAACGTTGTTCAGACCATGGTCTACAACCATTCTATAGCATCCAATAGAAAAAAAACGTCATTGGTTTTCTAAAAAAACACAAAAAAGGCAATGTTAAAAATGTCGGGATTATCCTTACGCCCCACAACACAGACACTGCGGCTGGCGCGTGTTGAATGCAATATCGCTACCGTGATGAGTACTTTGAAGTTACAGTTAATGTTTCAAACATTATTACACGTTTGAGCAACATAAGACTAATTTGAGAACTATTAGATTAGATTGTTTTAATAAAATATTTGATGCTGTAGAATGGTAGTCGACCATGGTCTAAACAACGTTTGTTCTAGCAAAACTGTGATTCAAATGTCACCGTGTATTATTAAAATTAGAAACTTTAGTAGTGTATTCCAATCCAACAACCTGAATTGATTATCAAAATCTAAATTAACGCGAGCGAAGCCGCGGGCTAAAGCTAGTGTAATTAGATACTGCTAATATAAGAGCAGATCAACAACAGGTTACGAAGCTATTTCCTACAACAAGGAAGTAATCAACCAGTTTAAATCACAAGCCAAATCCACCCATTATTAATTAGCATATATGTAATTAGAACTGTACATACCAATTGATTTATTTTCAGGGATCGTTATCCTTAATCATAACCATAATCACGCACAGCCAAGAATAAACGAGAACAACAAAACCTGAGTATGTTCGTGATATGACAACAAAATGAAGTACAATATCAGTGTGCAAAATGAGGAAACCAAACTGATGGAGCACAAAAAATAATTATATATTCGAAACATGAGCATGCATCAACGTCAAACACATGTGCGGCCTTCGTACAGTTTGCATAGTAGGTACAATAACATCAAATTGTTTACTATATGTATAAACAGACGAATTCAGACCTAATAGCCAGGAAATACAGTTGATATTTCGCTTTGTGACCATTCGCAGGATCTGTGTTTATATGATCTGAGCGCAGGATTATGCCTCGTTTAATATCTGAGCCACTTACAGCATCAGAAGGGGCCATCAAGATGTCTGTTTACTCTTCTCCTTAATAAAAAGTTATCGTAAAAACGTGGATAATAAAATCACAGAACAATAAGTTTACGAGCTGAGCAACAAGCATTTTATAACGTCTTGTAAATTCTTTTTAGAGCCCATCTTTTATTTCGGTACAAAAATTTGCCTGGACATGTGAGAAATAATGGGGCGTCGTAAAATAAACAGCATCAAAAAGATTACTTCCTCCATTCAGGGCAAACATTAAATCACCGCAAAGACCTCGCTCAAGAAAGCGCTATCACAGTCTACAGGCTGAGCATATAGCCAATCCGGATAAAGGGCAGTATATTTAGAAAGGAAAATTTGAATTTTCATCGAATTGGAAACCTTTCGCCAAACCGCAGATTCCGTCCATTTTAGAACCTCCGCAAATAGCTTTGAAATGAAATGTCGTTAGTAGTTTCTCATTTAAAGCTTGATGTAACCTATACCACATCAGCATATTAACTACTTGCGAAGTAATGTTTCGAAATATTAAACTCAAAATATGCAACATCAAAGCCCAACCTTGGGTACGCACTGCCGATGCCGGCCGCAAGCTACGCAAAAGTACAATCATAACGCCACAACAAAAGCTTTACGCAACCATAGAAATGCGAGTTTCCTACAATTGTTTTAAAGCTAATCTGTTAGTTGCGCGGAATAAAAACAGCTGTAGTGTGCGCGGCGGTGCCGGGCGGCGCTTGGTACACCTTGGTACGAAACGTGCGCGCGCGCCGACACATTATCACGACGACGACCCGGCGCGCGGCGCACTTGTTAGTCGACGAATTGAGACCTAGCTTATAAATTATAATACATTCAAAGATACATTATAACGTGTACGTGTTTCTGTGACAAATAAACTTATTTTTCATTCTTTCTTTGTATATACAATGTGTAACAGAATAAACGCAAATCCTGAAAGTAGTTTGCTCATAATTGACTACTAAATCTATTTCAGTAACAATTAATATACTTAGGTATTTTTTTTAAATTTTATGCAATTTTTTGCAATAATGACCGCCGATTGAGCCAAAAAAAATCTTATTTCAAGGCAATAAGACTCAATTTAAAATGCATAAAGTAATGCTAGAGTCAACACGTTTTTCTTAATAATAATAGTTAGCTTTAAAAAAAAACTTATTTTGTCATTGTATAATGCTTTTAACTCAATACTGTAATTGGGGTGTATGAGGTCTTGCGTTAATTATGTTACACGTTGTCTAATATAATATAATAGTAAACAGAAATTAAAATTATGAGAAAAAAATATAGAATATGCTTTGCCCGACAGGGTCCATAATGATTTCATCAAATTTTACGTTACCACCTAAGTACACATTGTGGAATGCAATAAATTATTGAGTATTGAAAAGAAACATAGATCGAACCCCAGAATGTAATAGGAGATACAGTTCCGATTGGATCAGATGATGATGAGGTCATAAGCGAAGTTAATACACAGTTAACTAATAATAGGTCACAGAATGTTTGAAATAAAGAACCGATGGAAGCTAAAACGAAATCGTTTAGCTACATCCCGCCCAGAGAGATGAACACGGTATTCAACAAATATGGCAAATTGCTTCACAACCGCTCGTTAGACATCAAATAAAACGACAAAAATAAAACCACACATCTGTCACATGAGCAAAACGGAAACGGGACTACATTCCGAAGTAATTCCGTAAATACGGGCCATGTGTTTCAAGTATTCAAGTTATCTAACCCGGCAGAGAACATGCAATTATTAAAGAAACAAATTCTCACGACTACCTTGGTATTTAAAATTATTTTTTGTTACATAATCATTGCAAGTGATAATATAACGCATATAATATTATAATTAGTACATTTTTGATCTTGAAGATCGCACAAACAATGGGCAGAAGAAACAATTAAAATTCTTGAGAACTGCTTTAAAGTATACGTTGTATAGATTTCATTTAACTTTAACTTGGACGTTTAACCACCAGATTTCCAGGAGTCATTTTGTAAATCAATTGAATATACAGCGGAAATAAAAAGTAATGAAAGAATAATGTGACTCGGGGTGGCTGGACAAATCTTCAAAATAGCTCGCATTTAACTAGGTCAATAATAGAGCACTTTATGTGACGGCTAAACACCCTTATTTCAGAATTTGTGACGCTACTACAGAATCTTAGATAATCGGTTGAGAACGTGTCCAGCCAGCTTGAAAAACCACTTTTCGCTGGTCTCTCAATCTCGGTAACGGAAGTGATCTTGACAACTTTTTGCATATCAACGGGCGTCACATAAATTTCTATTGGAGAATTTAAATTATCAATATCTTTGAAACTAAGTACGCAAAGTTTCTCCGGCACAAATTCAGGTTATCATTATCGTCCCCGGCACAAAAAATTGAACGAAAGCCGTAGATCATCAGACAGCGGAGATACATACGTGTCCAGCCAGCTTGGAACTCAGGCTGGCTGGACAAGTTTTTGGTTAAGTTTTTATTGATTTCTCGTAAAGCCATACATGTGACGCCATAAATCAAACGTTATTACTGTCACACATTGCGTCACTAAATGTTATTAAAGAAACCATATTCGAAAACGCTCCCGTTATTGAGATTCGGAAGTGCCAGCCAGAAGTTTTATACGTAAATTCAAGCTGGCTGGACACAGATTTTTGCATTTTCCTACTAAACTGCTGTACGTACCTATCACAAAACTTTTAGCTCGATGCCTGTCACAAATTTATGTGACGCCCGTTGATATGCAAAAAGTCGTCAAAATCACTTCCGTTACAGAGATTGAGAGACCAGCGAAAAGTGGTTTTTCAAGCTGGCTGGACACGTTTTCGATCGATTATCTAAGATTCTGTAGCGTCACAAATTCTGAAATAATGGTGTTTAGACGTCACATAAAGTGCCCTATTGACCTAGTTAAATGCGAGCTATTTTGAAGATTTGTCCAGTCATCCTGAGTCACATAAAGAATAATGTGTGAGTACTTCCTTCTGTTATCTATACTTTCAATTGGTTTTTCTTACTAATTGTATCTCGTTCGCTGGGTCGTGCCTTGTGATCATCGGTACCTTCACGGGTGAAAGGTTTATTAAATGTATCTCCTTGTAAACTACGGAAAGTGCCAATCCACTGCTTTCGTAGTTAAAAGCAGGAAGCAAGTCACTGGGAAAATCCAGAAGAGAGAAAGTCTAGGAACCTGTCCCAAAGCAAGTGCATTGCACAATCTAATACACTGTTGAACTTGGCCAATCATTTGTTCAGTGAAACTAAAAGCACCACACAACAATATTCTTTATTTTAGTACATAATATGTACCAAATGCTTATGTAGAAACAAAGACGTAACAATGACGTTGGAGTTCGCAAACAGTACGGATAACTTCAGGCAAACATGCTGTATATCGGCAAGGTTTGTTTAAATTCATATTTATTTTCCAACGCGACAATGGAAAATATGGAAACAATGGCGCTCAATATACGTTGCTTTACTGACCTGTGAGTTAAATAAAAACATTGTGTATTAAACTCAAAACTCAAACTCAAAGCATTTATTTCAAATAAACCAATTACAGGCACTTTTGAATTGTCAAGGGGTCGGTCAGTCAGAAAGATGAAGCTAGTTGCCCATTCCAAAGCGTAGTAGGTACCTATGGAGAAGAACGGGCAAGAAACTCCATGGACACTCTTTTAAATCAAAATATTGTTACAAAAAAGTGGTTACATCATTCATGTTGTAATTATACATGTGAGAACGATGTAGAAACACGTGCACGTTAAAAGCGTCCGTAATAAAAAGATAAAAACAATTATGGAATTAAAATAAGCCGTGGCAGCTAAGAAATGACCAGTGCCTACTGACGGCGCCCGTTCACGAACATGACGTATGGATCAGCACCATTCAGCTCAACCATTTTGAAGGGAACTCAATGATCCAATTAAGTAAAAGGTATTTGTGACAATTGAGCAAAGCAAGTATATTTTTGTCTTTGGAGGCGTACCGTGTTTGATGTATATAAAGCTGCCATTGAAGCTTTATATACATCAAATAGTATATGAGTTTTCAGAAGTAACCACTGAAACAACTTTAAATCACCGAAGATATGAACCTTTTATTAAAATGGGAATGGACTGAACTAAATCTAAGCAATTCTAAGAAAAGAGAGTCGTAAAAGGCAAATGGCTTCCAGCGTTTACACTGGAAACGTAGAAACGCGCGCGTTAATGTCAGCAGTGAAATGGCAACTATAGGCTGCCTGCAAAATTGTAAATTCCGAAGCAAATTACGTGAAACTTCCCAATTTCTTGTAAAATTGAAACGGAGCCGTATGTTCACACGGTTTCTGATAACAAACGCAGAATTGATAGTGATTGCTTTCTGCATTTCTTCGTTCAATTTACATAGCGAGATATTATCCTTTTGTGGATTTTTTTTTTGTGGTAAACCTGGCAGAACAGAGATGTTGCGAATAAGAAGTAATACTCCCGAGCAATGTTAATACAAAATGAAATACATTTATCTTACTGATTTATTCAGTTGGCTTGGAACTCCCGTTAGAAACCCACTCAAAACAAAAACAAACTATATGCCTTAAACAGAACAGCTACAGGTCACAACTAAGTGCCAGACCAAGTATGGGAGGGAACGCCAACAAAAAAACAGCAAACGCAATTAATTACAGCTATTTTCGTATAAATCCTACTGCAAATAACAGGACTAATAAATCAAAGCTAATCTTGAACACCCACACGCGAGCGTCTGCGAACAATCCAGACCATATAAAGTAAGAAATATGTAACCTCCTCAGATGTATGTAAGCAAGAATCTCACATCATTTGTGGTATGTGGCGCGAGGTACGGGCTACAATAATTTGAGGTCAGAGAGCACGATGTAACCCTTTAGATACCGAGACTGGTATTATGATTTATTTTATTCCAAGATTGAACGGACTCAGTTCATAGTCAGAATTTTTGTGGATGAAGTGAAACTTTCATTGCGTACGGTGAAATCTCTTAATGTTGTTTTAGAAAGGAAATTATTGCAATTATTGCCTAGGCTATGGCCATGTCTACCGATTAGTGCTTGATTTCAAACGCTTAGATGGAAATAGATCATCAATAAAAATAGGTAAAGTACCTAAATAGGAAAATTAAAGTCAGGAATGTTTTAATTATCAGAAACGTTTTATAGCAGATAGACCACACACATTTCCAGGGAATGAGAAACATACGAAATGGAAGCCGTACCAGCAGGAATGGAAATATAATTAAACAATAAACATTAAAGCGTCATTAAAGCGTTTGCCAGCAAATTAACAACGTTTTGAGAGCCTATTGACAAAAAGCAATTTTAAAAACATTACACCGGAGCTACGGAAAGTACGTAGTAAATAATTGAAATTAAATTAAATACACTCAACTAATGAAATCCCACACCGAACTATCAGATTCCAACCCAGGAAACAATAATGCCTGGGAATCTACACCTACTATCATTATGTCGAAACATTCACATTTTCGGCTACAGGCACGTGCAACTGCACAATAGTCGACAATACTAATAATATCAATAGCGTATCGCAAAGCTAATTTATTCGAGCCGCGGCCTGCCCATCCATTGTAGCGATCGCAACATTCCATTGTGTGGTCGTGACCTTCGCATCATAGAATGTTTGTCAGATTAATGGTTGCCAGTGGGCGTTGGTGGACCTGCTCACTCAGTTTTTGTGTGAGATTCTCTGAAGTTTGTGAATGGCAAGGATTGCAAGATTGCAAGTAAGTCGTGGTTGTATTATGTTATAATGTGCGAGCTTTCAATTAAGTTATTTATTGAAAAAGAAACAACCGGGCTCATTCTTCTTTTTCGTCTTCTTCGACGATTGGCTGTTGAATCTTAGTTCTCTCTCTGATGATAACATCATCAGTCAAGCATTTTTATTTGCACGTGCATAACACCGTGTTGCAAATAACATTCAAATTACCATCAGGGATTCAATGATTCCTATACGTTATACGTTCCTAATTTGATTTTTACTCGTTCGTAATTTTCTATTAACGCGAAAAGCACGTTGTGCCAATCAACTATTTGTATGGATTTACCTAAACACTATAATTTGGAGGTCATGTGCTTAATTATTGGAATTTCCCATGTTAACCGAGACTAAAAGTTAAATGACCGGACCACCTCAAGATCGTAAGATACTCAGGATGCTTTAAAGGAAAATGGTCAAACAAATACAACACATACCTAAAGCCGAATTCAATCTAAAAGAAAAACAAAACAATAACGACTGGCCTGCCTGACCCAGAACCGTAGATTGTCTTGAAATCCGCACCGAAAGATTAAAATACAGCGGAGGAGTAATAAAATTGGATTCCTACTGAAGTAAAAGGAGCTTACTCTTCACAAAACTTGTGTTTGTTCAAGAAAATGGAACGAATTTTATTCCTGCCCGTTAGAGCTCCTTCTTGGTAGCACATTGGATAACATGATAGTTTTAAAACAAAATGTAACGCTCCAGTGTGCACAAATTCGTTTACCGGATTGGCCTCCAATATGACTAAATATTATATCGCCATCAGCATCGTTAAGGGAAATTACATCCGCAATTGGTCCTACCATGTCGTGTGTTCACACGTTTAAAGATCTCGACATATTATTTACGTCGATATTTACAAATGTTATGTAATTATTTTTGCCTTGACATCCATGCAGTGCGAGCCCAATATTATGTCGTTGTGGGGTAGCAGAAGATGATTGAAATAAAGCTTAAGCCTTAATGACTTCGTTTTCACGGATAAATCTTTGAGTAAGCGGCGTGTATAGCCTTTGCTATCTCCTGAATGATTTTGCTAAGTATCGGCTTCCGACTAGAAATGTTTAACATTCCTCCATATAACCTACATCGCAGACATGGTGGTATGTACTGCTCTTAGTCGTTCTCGTGATGCCACAGCATCCTATGATTTGTTAAACACTTAATTATTATTATTATTATATCATTTATTTCGGGCTACGCCCATAGTGTTAGTAACAATGGTCTTAAATACTAGTGTTAGTAGACATAGGTACAAGTTTTAAACCGTGTGGAGTTTCATCCAATGTCGCAGCATTGGAGACTCCCATCTATCTGCGAATAAACTCAAGATACTGTTGGTACTGCCACGAAGACGAGCGAGCAGAGAAGCGCTTCTCTTTCGCATGATGGCCGTAAAACCATCTATATGCCTATCTGCAAACATTTCTGACGCACTACATCGCCATGGCAGCCCCAACAGTATCCTGAGTGCGTTATTATACTGGACCCGTAGATCGCTATATGCACGCAAACTGTAACTAGTCCACAGGCTGCACGTGTAAAATGATGAGCAAAAAGCTTTGAACAGAGTAACTTTCACCGCCTCTGTACATCGCGCAAACCTGCGGGCCAGCATATTGCAGCGGACCGACAGCGATCTACGTTCCCTGTCAATGTCCTTATTATCTTTTAAATCGTCGGTAACCCAGTGACCCAAGTACTTGAAACTGGTCACCCTATTTAAGGGTGCTCCGCCGAGCGATATCTCAGGTATAGTTGGGTAACCTATAGCACCTGCCTTAAAGACCATTATTTCGCTCTTTTTGGCGTTATATTTGAGTCCATGGGCTACCGCGTATTCTTCACAGATTGACACCAGTCTCCTTAAGGCACCCATCGATGGGCTCAGCAACACCATATCGTCGGCATAACTAATGTTATTAACACATACCCCATCTATATGACAACCGATATTAGTGTTGCTGAGCTCACCGATCAGCTGATTCATGTACAGATTGAAAACTCGAGGTGAGCTCAACCCCCCCTGTCTCACCCCGCACTCCAACCGATACACCTCGGAGAACGACCCCTCCCACTTCACACTGTTTTGCTGGTTATTATACCAATATTTAAACAAAATATTTAAACAAATTTAATGACACAGCTCATTTAGAAAGGTATTTGCCGTGGTATTCATAAGCTTAACAACAAGTGGATGACACTCTTATAATGCCTACAACACTCCATGTCAGTCTGAGGCAGGATAATATTTACTTATCTTGATAAAAGATAAAGCAATAGCTGTTAAAAAAAACAATTTTTTACATTTGTTTTCAAGTGCTCCAGGCTATAAACGAAGATCGGCAGATAGAGAAGGCAACGATCCGCTGCCTGTTTGTGACTTACATATTTGTTCTTCTATCGTTTCAGTCAGTTCACCTTTTTTATTAATACCATTTGAAAATAAGCAACTTTGGCGAATACAAATATTTCTTTCCATCATCTTTCACACAAACACAAACGCGCACATACACACTCACATACCAGCACCGCCTATTTTAATTTTATTTTGTTTATTCTGGATTTATTGTAATTTGTTTTTGTTCTAATTTAATCTTGATTTTAATATTGTTTTCAATTGTATATCTAGTTTTGTTTTAATCCTGATTTTATTCTATTTTATACTGATTTTTATTTTGTTTTTGATTTAATGAGATTATTTAGGTAAATTGCTTTAACTCTAATTTAATTTTCTAATTCTATTTTTAGTGCTTACATTAACGGTCTTATTACAAAACAAGGTTTTTCTTTTGACATGGTTTAAACCATCGAGCCTGTTTTTGAAGTAAGAACCTAACATAAATCGAAATACAGTTACTTTTACAAAACTGACAACTTAGTCCGGTCTTAGATTGTCAATTTTGTATTAAGAACTTTAATAAAGTCGACATAAAGTTCCAAATACAAAAACTAAATCGAAGGTTTAGGCTCGGGCTAAAGTTAGATCATGTTTTGTAATAAGGGCGTAAATGTTTACTATTAAACTTAATTCGAAGTAATATAATTTTATAACCTTTCGCTGCATAAAACTTGCTTAATTGTAACCTAAATGGAAGAAGTCACTGGCTCCTGAAATACAGACACTCTACCTAGCTCTACGGAGCCAGGGTCTCACATTTTTCTGAAACCTGTTTTTATGACATTATACTCAAACTCAAAGCATTTATTTCAATTAAACCATTTACAGGCACTTTTGAATTGTCAAGTGGTCGGTCAGTCAGAAATATGAAATTTATATTATTATCTGGACATACTGTTCAGGTTTCCGTAGCTAAAGATCGTCTTCGAAAAAAGAGCGAGAAACTGAATTCCAAGTATTCAAATATAACTTGATACATAGTACTATAATAATTATAATCTTCAATGAAACAAAAAGTTTGTAAACAATTAGTGGTTTGGGCAGGAAACAATTTAATTTATTTTTGTTAAATATTCATGAATTTAAGATGGCGGGTCGCGCCAAAGTTCACACGGTGTTAACCTTCATTATTGGTCAGGTTCCAAGCCAAAGATAATAATTATGTATTTTCTATGGTCACTTTTATAATTTATCATTAATGTTGATGGCTCCATTGACTCCTATGGCACCGAAGTTTATATTTGTTTACCTCGAAGTCGTCTGTTTCTTTTTCGTTTTGTGGTTATTATTGTTTTGTTTATTTGCTTTTGTTTGTTTGTGACTATAAACACATTACCGTCTTTACTTTTTCCTTTAATTATATTGCTCCTGCAGGGCAAGTAACATTTAAAACGTCATCAATTGTATGTAAGTAACCGTAAAGTACTTGCATACCCTTTCATAATAATGTAGAAAATAAAGCACGAATTATTTTAATAAAATGTTGAGTTGTAAAATTCATTAAGGCTTCATTCTCTTTTATACTGATGAAAGTAGAGTTTAATTGAAGTTCATAATTAAAGCGCATTCTACTAACTTCATTAATTTGCTTTAGACACGCTGGTGGCTGGGACCGTTACGTAATGCAAAATAAGTTGACGTTTCTTTTTTATTTCGTCTATTGTTCGAGCACTCTCGCTCGATTGTTAATTGATAAATACCAGTTGTGCAAGGAAAATGCTATTCAAGACAATATTTGTTATACTTATGAAAATTCGAAGTCGTCCTTTTGTTCCAGTCATAGCATACATCATCAGCTTTGCCTAAATTCTTAAGAACATCCTGACTTGCCTGTAACCAATGACATTCGTCCTCAGACGCATTCTCAGATTTCAATGGCTTCCCGGAAATCGTGTCTCATTTGTGCTCCCATTTGTATCAACAGATGACAAAACCTTCGGAGAATTGGATGTCTTAACACCTCGTGCAGTAGGTTCGTACAGATGGTTAATATCCTTGTAATCTAGACTAGACGATTCGTACGCAACAGATCGTGTCGGCCAGATTAGTAGCGCTTAAGATACAGTAGATTAGGCGATTTCATTCATTTACATTATTTTGTCGCCTACAAGCATCTTGGGAATAACTTGTTTGAACATCCTACTGATTTTCCTCGCATCGTACTTGGGATCTTATACACTCAGTATACGTTCTTGGTAAATGATAATCTTGTGAAGGAATCAGCTCGTAAGAGGTCATGGGCCTCGTTAAGTACTGAAATTCGACAAAACATAAATATACTACCAACAAATTCACATGCGTAAGAATCGTAAGATAATTGAAAGATGAGCAACAGCATGTACCTGACCTCTGACATCATCATCTTACTAAGGAATTTACGCTGATTTACACTACGTCTTCGATGACATCTCTAATGACATGACATCCATTTCTGCATTCTCGTTGCCATTCATTTAACGTAGCTAAAAATTATCTAGTTGTACCTATAGCTCGCATAGGCATGTAATTAGTCGTTCGCCATACCATAACAGTTTTGCAACACTTTGCCCAACCTCCTGTTTCGATCTCAAGACGACACCACGACGTGAACCGTGAGAAACGGCCAGGGGGCCTAGACAAAATCCCTTTTCTGTAAGCGTTAACGCCAACGGAAAAATCAAATTGTATGGAGTTGACAGTTGTTTACCAGATGTCACGTGACTGCTGCTAAATTCGTAGACAAAGTCATTATTCCTCACGCGGAAAGGAACGTCGAAGCGAGCGTGACAGATAAACGACAAAAATGTTCATCAAAATGGTAGACAAGCGCCATTTCTGACAAACGCTAATGATATTTTGACGTTTTCGCAACACGCTTTATTAGCGGCAGATCTTACCCTCACGCTAACGCTTAAAAAAAGTAATCAGTGAACAATTTTTGAGTATTTAGTTCAAATTAATTAGTGGAAATGCATAGTTTGAGATTGTTATGGGCAGCTAATAATGAAGCAGCATTGCAAAGACGTCAAACAAGAATAAATCGTCGTAACATGGAGCAAATTGTGGAGATGTCGGAATTGGAATTTGTTCATCGTTTTAGGTTAAATAAACAAAGTTTTCGGCATCTTTGTGATGATCTTCGGCGTTTAACTTCATTATGAGGCACCCGGGAAATTAGTTTACAAATTTCTTTTTAGTTTTTGTTAACACCACTTCCACCCACTGAGTTACTGAGTTTAAAATTTCAGCTATCTCCTGCCACAGACGTTCACTCCTTACCTTTCCTTGAAGTCCAGGTTGTAGTCTTGAAAGATCACCATGGCTAAAAATAATTAGGTATTCATGTTAGTGTACAGTGAGAATAAGAGCCAGTAAATATAAAGTTTGCTACTATCATTCTAATACCCTATCTAAGAAACAAATAATAAGGTTTGGAATCGAGTTTATCTTTAAAGAAATAACAAATGTAAGAACCACAATCATATAAGTGCACCATTGAGAGTTTGTTTACATTATGCATTCCATAATCTCAAGTAGGCCCAATACTGATTAAAAATGGGATAGGAATTTGAAATAAATGAAAGAATATTGTAAAAAACCTGCCTTTCCATAAATTCTATCAGCAAACTAAATTGCTCGGGACTCGCACGAAGTCTAGAATCCATCTAAAATAAAAATAAAAATTATTGATTACTTATCGCAATAAAAACAATTTTTTCTATCAACAATATTAAATATTAAACTTTTCAAAGATACCTATTAATTAGATCACAATTCTTACATTAACTTAAAATATTATTTAAAGCCGTTTACTTACTTTATTTGTAATAAAACACTCTTCAATTACTTTCAACACACACAACACTTTTGAATATTATTGTTAGCGCGCGATTGCGTTTGACAGTGACAGAGAGAATGTTAAACGCGATAGTGTCACTGTGACACTTGCTACACACTATTCCATAAACTAATTATAGAGTGTTTCGGGTTACGCTGCGGAATGGGCGTTCTGCGTTTTATGTGTAACTTGTCTACCATTTTCAACACGCTAACGTCAAGTTCTTAGCGTGAGCGGAAAACGCGTGCACGGAAAACGCTTGGATTTTGTCTAGGCCCCAAGGTCTGTTGCAAGAAGACGTGAGTGACGATAGTAACCAACATAGCAACGTAGATGTTAACACCCTGCGAGTAAGCAAATAAGGTACAGCTTACTTTGAATAAACAGCAAACCGTAATGTAGGAGGTCTCGTTACTAATTGACGAGTTAATTCGTTCATGCCATAAGTCTAATGACAAGTTGGTTTTATAGGGAATAATTAAAAGTAATTCAAAATGACTAAACTGCAATGAAGCAATTGCTTGAAGTATATCTTAATCTTCGTCATAAAAAGTAAATTGAACTGTTGAACGTCATTTTTGATAGTGACGTAGCTTCTATATGATTGTCCGTTGATTACTCTTTAGATAAGATTGTCTAAATAACTGTTAATCTTTTCTTTAATATTTCGTATATTTGTTGATATCCGGCTGTGTAATCTACGCCAAAATCGTTTATTACGTAGTTATCATAATAAAACCACGTTTAGGTTACATGTGCTGGATAGCAGTACAATTAATACCTCCTGTCATAAAATGATTGTGATACATATTATATTATAATTGCAACCTCGCTGTATTGTGTGATGGGATTTTACTGGAATTTTCAGACTTCGACATTATCACAGTAATGATATCTATGATTACGAGCAACATTATTGTACGGTGGACTGCCATGACGTCTATCTTAATTGTTATATCACGATTGCATGATGCTGCAATAATTACATTCATTATCACTATAGAAACTTCTCATTACCAGATCATATCAGTAACTACCGACATTAAATTCTAGGGAATAATAAAACGACCCAAACGTGTAAACACTTTTATCGGCTAACAGCGTAAAAAGGTAAGTTCGACGATTTTTGCCGCAGTCTCGAAAATAATTATTGTGTCTTTTATTAATACAAAGCTGGCGATTTTTGAGTTGTACACACGGCTACACATCAAGCTATACAAAACCAGTTTACGCTGGTCTCGCATCGTACGGCAATCCTATACAATGTGAGATCAGCTTATACTGGAAATGTATAGCTTGATGTGTAGCCGTGTGTACGGCAATGTTTATGCGCTTAAACTGATATCAAATGTCAAGGCTAAGAAGACTATGGTATCAAAAAGCAGAATATACAAGGCGGATTCTAAAGTAACTGAGATGATCATAAATTGTAAAATACAGAACGTCGCAAGTTCATTTAGTTCTATTACAATTAACGCATTCGGCCTCTAAATAATGGGTTGATAAGGAAAAAAGAATATCTGTGCTGACGGGTAAATAGACTCGCACGCACACAATGGCGCCATATTAAGTACAGACCACAGTAGTTTAATGTAGAAGGAATATGAAATGATATTCTGCTGCATCTAGTTGCGACTAGCAACTGACCTCAATTTTTCTATAAGAAATCTGGAAAAGGAATACTTAAGTTCCCTGAAAAAATCACAAAACAAGTAACTACGCAAGGTAACCAGCATCGATTGGAAACTGGTACTTATTTATTTAACCCTCTCGTTTCTTGAGAGGAGTTGGCCGTCTACAAAACTACCTCTTATCGGCATGTCACATACCATTGAACGCTCCCGCCAGAATCTACAATAGTCACAAACGATAACTTTAAACAATGTCGCTCGTCCCCAATTGGAACCACGTGGAGACATAACGTGCCGGTCATAAAGACACATAATTATGTGTATTAACCACGGAGCAATTGTATTTGCTCCGTGGTATTAACTAATAGTGACAGATATAGCCGTCTACTCGTTCTCAACTCATTTCCTTCAGTTGACTCAAACAATAAGCACAATGATGTGTAACCGAATATAATAATAAAGATGATTTGTAGGTTTATTCGAGGTCATCTTTTAAGTTCTAAGTTACGTCAAGAAACTGTCAAGGACAGTATCCTTTGAAATGATAATCGTTGCCAACATAATTATGCAATGCAAAGACAAAGAATTACTTGGACAACGCTGATGATTAATGAATTAAAGTTTCTAGACTAACAAACTTAAAAGTTGCAGTAACCTATGCTTTGAAATCTGACATTCCATTGCAATGTTAGATAGAACCACATAGACGAGATTCAAATCGCTAGCGGGTCATTGACAAATGCCACACGGCATCACACGACAACACAATCCTTAACCAACGTAATACAAAAAGCAGCCGTAAAACGAACATTAACGTACAATTTGGCAATCCATATTATAGTAGCCTTGGCTTGGCACTCCGAGGATAGATGGCCGAGACCCATTTGCTCTGGCCAGTGACGCGACCCCAAGTAGTGTGAGATGAGATGAGCGTGAGCCACGGGAATGCAATGTAAATAACAAACATTTGCTCTCGTGAATGGGGCTATGGCCTATAATGGGGCACTTGCTCCTTCTTTGAGGCGACTAGTAAATATGTCAAGGAATGGGGAGACAAATGAGAATATCTGGAATTGTGAAGAGTCAATTGTTTTCGATTTAAGACTCTTATATTTGTGTGTGTGTGTTTACAGGGAATCGTGGCATTTCTTGTCTTGTGACAAATATTAATTGTCTATATAATCTTGCAACGAAATAAATAAAAGTATCTGAATGAATTTCCTTATGTAAATGAAATGTAAGGTTCCACAAACAACGGGGCACTTGATATCGTGTAGGGCGTGTCTGTTATTTGCACGATACAGGAACTGATGGACGCTACTGAAGGCGCCAAACTCGTTGCCAAATGGCGGACTCTATTTAGGTTGCCATCGACACGCTAAGAAGAAGAATTTCCTTATCTATCACGCAATGGATGTTACAGGCTTGTTTGTATTTTTGTTTTAATTATGAATTGAATATGAGTTGTTGTTTTTTCTTCCGGCATACCGATATTTATAAACATCATTACTGGCGTTATGCAACCTGTTGATTTAGCTTGTGTTAATATGAATTAAGAAGGCACTTAAACAATTCCAATTTCCCAGTACTTTAAGACTACTTTTTATTCAACGACCGAAGAATTTCTATGACCAATACTGAAATGCCGCGACGACCGTGTCAAAGGCTCTGTTAAGTCAAATACATGCAAATGACGTTACAATAACAATAGTACTCACACAGCTTTAGCGCACATGTCCACTAGACACACACTACGTGCTAAACAAGAACAAACACAAGTAAATAGTGGAAATAAAAATATTCGACACGACACACTGTTTCCAGACAGACATAGTGACTGAAAAACAGACGGGTTATCGATACATAATAACAAAAGTAATATTTAAAATATATACAATTACATTTTATATTTTCAATGTTGCTTATCTGCAAGTTTGTTTTCGCTTCCGGGATGAGCAGAACTGAGAGCGATATCAATGCGTGCATCGCCAACATAAAGTTACATACCACAGTTGGAACCAGTTAGAATCAAACATTACGATTGGATACGGTAGAATCGTGACTAGCTCCTAACTCAGAGTAGCATACCATGCATCTCCACTTTCTTGCCGAAGGTAAGAAAGGTCCACACGACAGAAAGAATTGTAGTCACAGAACAGTTTGAAATTGTTTAGGTTTTAAAGCGAAAACGCAATACTGGACTGAACATACAAACATAATAAGCAGGTTTTTTACGCAATGGTTTTTCATCACAAAATAACAAACAAAGGAAACAAATTAAAAAAGAATTCTGAAGTCAAGACAAGATGATCTCAAACTGATAAAAAGAGAGCTTCTTATAGTATCGGCTACTCCTAATCAAGATCCATTTTGAGGTCAACCGTTCTGAAAGAAACTTCAAAAGATCTTATCCCGAGCTAACGCATGGCGAGCACCTACTTATTGGCTGATATTATCTCTCAAGAACGTTATTCTTAGTGACGCCAATGATCTGGTAAATTATAAAAAAAAAAATGATTTTTAGTAAGTAGTAGTAGTTAACGAGGAGATTTTGAGCACAAAAATTATCTATAGTGTTAGCACTGACAATGTTTGTGCACAAAATCTCCTCGTTTTAATTAAGTACTTTTAAGCTGCACGAAGTGAACAAGCGTAGAACTTTTATTTCCGGAGGTATGCTTTTACAGATTTCCTCGACAATAGCGACTGAGGAAGGCTTATAGCCACTAAAGAACTAAGACACTTCAACAAAGGCACCCCCTTTTTCAAGTGCCCGGACTTCAGCTAAGTGTTACTGGATGGCATTAGGTTAAAGAATGGCACGGTAGCATCTAAAAGATGATTCCGACCGCATAGTTTTAAATTGGCTCGAATTCACAAGAGACGTAATGTTGTAGTCAAAGCCTGCCACAGATGTAAGTCGAAAAATGAATGTTTACCAACATTCATTACGTAAAAGCGAAGATGTAACTCCGTTCCGAACACGTGCGGTCGCGAACAATCGAAATTCGTTTTTTAAACACCACCGCAGCACGCACAATAGCAAATAATGTGTCGCAATGAATGAAAGTTGTGAAATAAACCTGTTTACGTAATACACGCAAAAATACGACCGACAATAGACTTTTACATGGTTCATGCACATATGAGTGCAATACTCATTTTATACTCCAAATGTTTTGGGAAACGTGGTAGCATTTGTAGGAATTTTAAACAGTCTTGATTGCCAAGATTTAGAGACACATTTAGCATCACAATTGAAATTAGCTATGGTTTCACTTCGTATTAGAAATGAGTGACGCATTTATACGCTGTAATCGATACATGCATTGCCATTCAGTTCTTTTCCATTACGAGTTGGGTAAACTCCAGCTCCAATTTTGGTTTTTTTTAAAATTAACACCTGTATCCTTTTTTTCATTTGGTAAGTTTATCGTGATTCGTGATTAGCAATGGACGCCTACAGACTTTAAATGAAAGCTTAGATCAGAATCTTTGAGTGCAGTCACAGCCACTTACCTCTTTTAATCTTTTGCTGACCGCAGTTGACACATTCTTAGCACATAAACACTGGCCATACTCGAACCAAATCTGGCATTACTGCAATCTGATGACGTCGTGCTTATTCAAAGTGCATTACTGGCCAATCGAGTGGCACGAATCGGATTAATTTAATCGCTTCTAAGGAACCATGATCTTGTTATGTAAAGATCAATCGATTAATGGCAGAGATGTCATAATTTCACAAGTGTACATTTATGCTTCTATTTGATCTAAACTTTCAAACACTGTATATTCATTCAAACCGGATCTATATCCGAAAATATTTGTACTCTTGATTTCGGCCTTCGGTTCTACTGATCAAGTTCTCCGGATTGAAAACTGTATTTAACTAAAAGTTGTCAATGCCGTGTGACGTAGGTGCTTTCGTCGATATATTATGTGCTAGTATTTATACATCGAGGAGGTCGCAGTGACGTCGTAGACTTAAATAATTCCGGTATTATTGAACTGTTTCGTTGTCTCAAGTGGTCTGGTTCAGACGGAGTTGGATTAATGGTGGCATGACATCACTTCACGTTTTGACCTTTGATGTTACGGACCAATTTAAAATAGTAGGCGGTAGTCGTTCAATCAGTGAATTCTTGCTGTGGGGTTTGCTCGTTTTATTTGGTATCTGCAATTTTGTTTGATCCTTTTTAAATGTACGTACGCATGTTTCAATATAAATCGATTTGACATAACGTGTTCAATTCTCAGATACCTATTATAATCTTATGGCACAATAAAATCTGCAAAGTTTTGTTCAGTGGCCTTAACTTCATTGATAGTAATAGAATTTAATGTCCAAAGTAATTTACTATCGATTGTATGCATACCATATAGCCAAATCGATACTGCCTTTGTCTGGCTTTTTTATTTGGTAGGTCATGCATGAAAGCGGACGATATTACAGTTGATTAACCAATATAAAGGACGGTGAGCTCTTTATAGGGCTATGAGTCAAACACTTAGTTAAATTGACTAATGTTTTCTTTAAATTAATATTCTTTCCATTAATTTATCGACATAGTCAAACTCAAACTCAAAGCATTTATTTCAAATAAACCAATTACAGGCACTTTTGAATTGTCAAGGGGTCGGTCAGTCAGAAAGATGAAGCTAGTTGCCCATTCCAAAGCGTAGTAGGTACCTATGGAGAAGAACGGGCAAGAAACTCCATGGACACTCTTTTAAATCAAAATATTGTTACAATAGAGTGGTTACATCATTCATGTTGTAATTATACATGTGAGAACGATGTAGAAAGACGTGCACGTTAAAAGCGTCCGTAATAAAAAGATAAAAACAATTATGGAATTAAAATAAGCCGTGGCAGCTAAGAAATGACCAGTGCCTACTGACGGCGCCCGTTCACGAACATGACGTATGGATCAGCACCATTCAGCTCAACCATTTTGAAGGGAACTCAATGATCCAATACAATGATAGTTTGATCCGTAAGACAAGCATTAAAATACCACAAACCATAATTTTGCAAAAGCAATACGCAACGGTTTGTTTACCAATTCCAAATGCTTCGTAAATGTCAAGAGGTCGTTCTTTTCATCCACACGTATGTTACGTTCGGATGAAAATTCCCTAGCAATCACTTCGAGATCAAAATAGTCTGTATTTCTTTTCTGTCTGAAAAAATACGATATAACACATCAAATATTTTCTGTAGGTAATATTTCGACCCTTTTTTCAGGCACTACCTATATCATAGTTCATTTTTTTATATTCCGATACGCTGAACTCGTTCAAATCAATTGATATTTTATCTGATCAAAGATCAATTGCTAACAACATCGTCACAATTGCTACAATTATAATGTCCTCAACGACATTCACCATTACATCAGTGTTACAAAAACTAATGGTTCCAATCTAGTCCACTTTATCTTTATAAATAGTCGACATTCATTCATAGTTGCATTCTTGTGGCCTTATCAATTGAATGCTTTAATTGTCACGAAGACGGAGCGTACGGGTACTTTGTTATCGTAATACGATACTGTTGTGTGATGTTTGATGATGACCAATTTTTGAGTTTCAGCTCCTTTTTGGTTACACAAGGTACTCTAACGGTTTGAAGACTCCTTGAGAATGTTTAAGTGTGTAATGTTTATGTTTAATGTGTACGAGGTTTTTTTTTTGTAAGCTGGTCTTATTACACGTCAATATTTTTGTGGTCAATATTTTAAAACTAGATGGAGCCGGCCTTTCCTAGCTGACTGCCAAACATTATATTATTAGGATTTTATGTGAGTCTAACAATGCAGGGCCATGTCTGAAAGGGCCTTTTGAAGAAAGAGCCATTGCAGCTTTGAGTTAACCTATCCCAACAGACGGCATGCATGCATCAGTCATCGTGTAGCTCAACCGTATTAGATTTGCAGGACATTTGCGTTGGCCATATATAAAATACTCATAACCGCCAGACAATTATAAAGTCATGTCCTATTCAATCTAGCCTGCATGGTACTCACACGCACAGTCACTTTTCTCTTTAAATGTCATCCAAAATATCATAAGTTATGTCACGTAAATCAATAAAAATTACATTATTATTTCTAAAACACTTAGTATAAAATGGTATGCTTCATTAATTCCAAGCCTTTTTGTCATCCAAGTAATCTTTATAGAGACCTTTTCAACGCAGTGTCTGTTTAATAAATGATTGAAATTGATTGAGGCTCAGTTCTTTAACATGGCTTGGTAGTTTGTTCACAGAGCAGATATTTGGATTGGAACATATAATTAATCACGTCTGGATATTGCAGATGGGTAAGAATAAGAAATACAGTACGCCACTCAAAGATGTCGGAAAATACATTCAGAATTGTATACAGATATAAAACCCAGACAGATATCCAATATAGACTCCAGATATAAATCAATACCTATTTTTGTCGGGAGCCTCTGCTGCGGAGCGCAACCACTAATTATTTTAATTCTTACTACACGAGTACACGACTAACATATTTATTGATAGTTAAAGTAAAACCATAACAACACGAGTGGTTACGTGGTGGAACAATTTCCTGTCGGCTATAAAAAGCTTAAGTCATGCCAGATTAGTACGGATGGAGCTGTACGTTCACGACCAATAATTAATGTGAAACTGAACTTTCTTATGTTACTTGAGTGATATGAAAATTAATCTATCATCAGCATCATATCAACTAGTAAATACATTGCTGGACATGGGAACTACAGTGACAATCTTGACAACGCACAATCATAGGAAAGCTATAATATTGAATATTCTGTAGTTCATATCTCTGATATAATATCTAATTCGACTTGTGCGGCTGTTGGGAAGATGACAAGACTTCCAGGGAATCCAATCACTACACAAAGAAACATCATTGCTTCCACACAATATGAAAATATATAAAAGGTTATCGAATCCAGAATGACGTCTACATTCAGAAAGTCATTACGTTGGATGGGCTTGACGGTGTTCTATTGACGTAAGCTCAAATTCTAAGATGACCCCTTGAGGGACCCCAAGTCAATCAACATTTATTCATGTAGACATTAGATTGGTTTCTATGAGTGGGAATATTCTTTGGAAATATTAATAGTTTTGTTCGTATTTATGTTGCCTAGGAGATTTTACCCAACATAAGACTACACAACTAAGAGGTATATTACACAGTACACTACTGATTGGTTTGCCTTTTCAACAACCGGAGTGTTGCCTTGATATATATATGTCCAGTATTAGTCACCTTACCAAGTTTTAGGACTATAAAACCTCGTTATCGTTACGGAGATCGTAAAAGTGTAGCAAACCGATCCGCAATAAAATCCGCCCTGCAATCTGGTTATTCTGTTCAAAGGAAATGCATAAATCTCAGATTTAACTGCTTTTAAAGAAAGTATACCTATATATATATATAAACTGACTTTCGTAATTATTAAGTAACTGGTGTATGTAATCGCTAATCTGGTCCGTGCAGTACTTTCACTGTACGAATTTATTAAATTTCACTGACAGATATTCCATCGCTATTGTTGTTATGGCATCGGTAGGCGTGGATCGAGCTACTGCACCTATAGTTACGGCACCATTATTTTTTGTAATATGAATCATTTGATTTTCATTAATGATAATATGGATTCTACGAATGACAAGAAGGTTGTGAAGGTTGTGTGTACCTATGTTGCTTGCTTGTTGTATTACGCATACGGCATCATTTTATGGAACGACTCGGCAAATCAAATGGCATATATTCAACATTGCTTACCACATTGATCTATCGGTACATTGAAATGACTTTTCCAGTCCATAATTCATTAATAAGAATGCAGTGGACTTTTTTGTGGTTTGATTCAATGCGAAACACATCCATACTGTGTGTCCACGCTCCTATTTTATTATGTAAAGAGGTTTTAATTTATCTTTGAGATAGCAAAGAGTATGTATGCACACACTTATCCTTCATGAATGTCATTTATTATTACGTTCTATTGCTACATTATAGCTGCACTCATCTCCAAATATAACCTCGCGGATAACGAAACACGTAGAGAGATCGTAGACACATTGAAATTAACGAGCAGTCGGACAATTTCGGAAAACTTACGATCCAAGACAACGTTGTACAATTTTCAGGTAAAACGATTTAACGTTTCGTCACGGACCCCGAAATGTTATCGTGTAGCAACTTGTACATCTCACGCGATTTGTAGACGATGTTTGGTAATTCTATGATCGTCACTATATTTTACGTAACCATGAAAGATACGAGTTGTGTACATCGCAAGATAAAGAAAGTGATATCTTATTTGTGGATCGTTTTACAAAGATTGTGTTGGCTATGAATAAGATGGAAGTTAGTCACAGTATCTGATAAATGACGGTAGCTGCCAATTGGAAGGTGGTAAGAAAGCTATCCAAGCATTTTACCAGACTCTCAGTCGGATCTGCATGATCCACTTGACCCAAACTAAGGTCATGATTGGAAGTTTAAAGAAAGGAAACACTAACTGTGGGAACATAGCAAACCCCATCTCCACAAAATCCAATAAATTAATAAATAACCTCAGCTCGATAAAATTATGATTCTAATTTTATTATAGTTCGCTCCCGCTGACATATATGACCCAATATTTCAGTGCTGGGGATATGACGCCATTGATAATACCAATATTGTATTTTTATACCCTGCGCAAGTTTAAAACTACAACGTCCACAACGACCGCTATCTATTCTATAAATATTCTAATTCTAAGAGAAAAAATGTTGCTACACAATCTGATGTTTATAAAAAAGAGTCATCGACCCCGAGGCAGTCAGGTGCTCTTGCTTCTATCAATTTAGATTATTATTCAATGACTATCTTCTTCTTCGTGTTATTGAATTTAAGTTCTTTAATAGTTGAAGCCAACGCAATATTGAGGTATATACACTATTTTCAGATTATTTCCATCACTAACACCGTTTGCCCTTTCGCTTCTTCATCATTACCTGCCTTGTCCCCCAACTATTTTTGGGGTTTGCTTCCAGTCTTATCGGCTACAGCTGAATACCAGTATTTTACGTGGACCTCCACTATACCCCTTGATAAGACTGCAATGGTTGTCAGACTGTCGGGCTTCGCTTCTTAATACTTATGACTTTATGACACACAACGTCTCCGTACTAATACTCACCTGCTGAGACGATTAATTCTCATTCAACTTCTGACTCCAAGCTATTTGTATCACTTTAGGTCGCAACCTTTGCCTTGCTAGATAATAAAACCTACGCGTGATTATCAGGACCTTTGCACATCACCTTGACCGACCAATCAACAAGTTCCTTAAAGGTGACACTCCTCAAATAGGCATAGGTGCAGTGAAAGGCGATGACGTAAGATTGGCTTTGCCTTCCTACGCAGGCTAGCGGTCTTGAAAAATACCAGTGCACGGACATTATGTAGGTCCTGCATACGATTCAAAATCATATCTTATTAAGGCTCCTACAAACAGGCGCGATAACGCTCGTCGCGCGACAGGGGGTGCCTTTGTGTCGCGTCGTGTGTCGCGCCTGTTTGATGGAGCCATTATAAGAATAGCTAAATCTTGACTAGACCGACAAGAGCATCAGTCTTTATGATCCAAAAACTGTTCCTACAACATTTTTGGCAGAGATATGTCCTCAGTAAATTGGGTTAATTGAAATTGCTTCTCATAAAAACAAGTCATCTGTTTACAAGCACTAAAACGTAAAAAAATGTTAAGATTACAATATAAGGGTCAGCTCACACCGAGACGCGACGCGACGCGACGTGACCAGTGATTTCGCGCTGCGCCGCGCGGCGCAGCGCAACGTCGCGAGGCGCATCTTGGAATCGTTGGCAACACGACGCCTCGCTGCGCCGCGCGGCGTCTCGCTGCGCAGCGAGACGCCGCGCGGCGCAGCGGAACGTGTAGCTGCATTCGCCACGATCACCCGCCCCGCCCGTCTACCCGCACTCTACCATTTGCAAGCGCATGAGAACGACGTATATTTGGCGGGTGCATTATGGAGATCGAGGAGAAGTTAATTTTTTTCGTGCAGCGCTACGAATGTTTGTATAATGTATCATCAAAACACTATTGTGACAGAAATGCAAAAAATAATGCGTGGGATAAAATAAGTGAACAATTGGGTTTATCGGGTAAGGAAGACTACACGAAGTCTGGACGAAAATAGTTCGCCACGGTGACCTCGGCTGCGCCTCGCGGCGTCGCGCTGCGCAGCGCCGCTCCTGCACGCCGCGCGCACCGGCTGCGTCGCTCTACGCCGCGCGGCGCAGCGCGGCGCAGCGCTGCGCCGCGCTGCGCCGCGCAATTCTCACAATGAAATGTGTATCTTTTCGTGTAGAAAATAAAGTTGTATTTTGAGTCGCTCTTTTAAAATGTGCGCGCAGCGTCGCGTCGCGTCGCGTCTCGGTGTGAGCTGACCCTAAGACCCTCTCTCACACCCTCAAATAAAATACATATCCTCATTAAACAAAGTTCAACAGCGATCAATTATCACTCGTTACAGTGTTGTCTTCTTCGTAGTCATTATGTTGTAAACTTTGTGCCACAAAGTTGACAAAATTAAAAAACATTTGTGCTTTGTTTACGGTTACAATTTCTTTGTTACCGTAAACATTACTCATGGGTATAATATGGCACAATGTAATTTACTTTATTATAAAAGTGACATTTTGTTCTTGCCATTATTGTTTATGAATCCTGTGTAGAGGGAACGCGGAATATACGAATGTTTGCCAAAACTCAACAAGAGATAATTATCATAATGAATATTGGATTCGGTTATTTCAGCATTTTGCTTTTCTTATTTGGATCAGATCATTGCCAGAGTTAGAACTGTGAAATATAATATTCATTGGCTAATATGGTGTGTTAGTACTGTTAACATTCAACTCTAAATTAAAACAAAACAGTTAATTAACCTGAAATGTAGATGATGTCTTCAAAGTGCAGACGAGTTCAACATCCCATAAGTACTTTAATTAAAATCTATTAAATTCAATCTCGAACTTGACGTGTTGATAAAATCTTAGTTAAGAATAATTAAAAATCTGTTAAAGATTAGAGAGAGATAATTAAAGAACGATGAGATTGAGTCGGATTTACAATCTATTAAGTAATTAAGAACAGAACTGTAAGGGAATAAAGAATTAAAATAAAATCATTATGGCCCTAAATCGTTCTATAGTAATATTTTATCAAAAGATAAGAAAACTCCGATATTAAACATCACAACGAAGTTGTTTCATCAATTTCCTATAAGAAGATACTTACCTGCAGACAAAATATTGTGACAAAGCTTCGTAAAGAAGAAACACGATATTGTTTGTATAAATATTTTTGTTTCATTTCAGTCTGATTTGCAAAGTGGTATAAATAAAACATTATACGTAAATGATTCACTAACTGTTCTTATAATAGCCTTAGATGGACCATAGTATCTTTTAAAAGCTACATGACTCATTAGTTTTGTAGAGCTATACATGACAATTCTTCTGTTTCTAATTTGAAATTCAAACAGTGCACCTTTAAAATTCCGAGAACACTGCACACAGCATATAAAAGCGTTTGAAAAATATTTCCTCCATGCCGTAATCAGAGTCCACAAAGTAAATAGCCGTTGAGTCACCAGGAAAGTTCACGTTGCTTGTATCATTATTTACATCATAAGCACGGTTATAGCTACTTTAATCTTTCTCTGTTAGACGGCAAGAAGGCACTTACTATGGAGAAAAAATGTCTAAAAATAAATTGAATGGGACTTAAATATTGTAAGAACTTGCTCGGAGAACGTAATTCGTGAGGTGAGTGTTTTTCCTCTTTGTTCTCACGCAATGTTGTGATGCCAATAGCTATATTTATATTATTATTTGTGTCTTCATTCGTATTGTTTTCGGGATCGGTAATATTGGCTTTACATTTAGGGGAGTCAGCTCCCCTCTGGCTAGACAGAAGGGGGACCGCCCTGCCATTAGTGATGTATGAATGAAACGCAGATTCCAGCAAACGAAATTAGCAGTAGGTGTAGGTATTATATTAAGTATTTACGCGTTTTTAAGTCACCGGTAGATCTTTTTACAATCACACTATTTGTTTAGTCTCGCTAACTTATCAATGTTTACTTTCACGACTCAACAGATAGATTAACCCAGTTCTAAATACCAACACTTAAAATTGCATTAACATTTTATCATCGATAATTCAGTTCCGGTTTGCTTTAGGAAGATAACACAGAAGTTCGATTCATCATCATCAGTGGTATAATTCCGTATGCATTAACATGTGAGTACGAAGCTGACGTAACCGAAGGCGTAACTAAAGTCGACTCGACGGTAAAATTATGCCATGTTGATGGAACGACGACAGACGGAATTCCAACGTCCATTACTGATTAGTCATTAGAAGAACAACAATAGCAACAATTAAGTCGCGGTAAAATGCTTGATAAAATTGTACTGACGTCAATGACTCAGGCATAAGTAGACTTGACTAACTCGTAATAGAACATTGTCAATGCTACCTCAACCATGAAATTTATTTCTGGTAAACCTGTGGTCAAAGGAAGTTCGGTCAAAATGTGCATTTACATTTTTTTTTTATAGGATGGTAATCTTTCAAATCAGTGAACCGTTATTTTATTTAAAACTAGTTGAAAGTTGGATCTTTAGTATCATCATTGAGAATCCCTTTGGAAATTAATGTCGTCTTAGAGCATGACTCAAAAAAGCGTCACGAATGTTGAATAACCTTTTCAGAATTGATTATTAAGATAAGAAACAATATATATATACGATATTTGGTAAATACAATATAGGGTATGGTATAAACAATATACATATTAAGGCTAATTCGTGATAAATCAGGTATCCAAACATCTTGGATCTGTGAAAATAGGGCATTCACGATTGCGAACAAAGTCACGAGAATGTTTGATAATCCCAAAAATTTCAAACAATTTGTTGAAAGCCGCAATGACGTCGAAACTTTAGAAGCTGTAAAAGAAGCAAGAACAAATGATTTCTAAAAATATTTAACTCACGATTATGACCAAACAAAACACTGGGAAAAACAACTCTGCGAGAGTCATTTGTATAATTGCCAGAAAAACAACATTATTTAGTAGCCAGCAAAATACCAAGTAGTCTTCCAAGAAACATATATTTTCAATGAGCATTGAAAATATGTTTGTTTTCAATTCCCAAGTTTCCCCTAATCTCGTGTATTCGCAAAGAAAACTTGCGTATGAGGTCCTACTGCGCGTAAGTTGATATCTTAGCAGCAATAGCGAAGAAAACCATCAAGAGAGATTGTCCCAGCCAGCCGAGTCTCCAAGACCTTTATACTCTGAATGCCAACAAACATTTGTGTGGGCATTCCTTAAAGTTATAGGAAAATTTTGTCAAAGAAAAAGAATTTGAAGCAATTCTTGTCCAACCGAATTGTAACAGGGCCCCAATTCTGTATGGTAATTATTTTTCCCCGCGTTATCTTACCGCGTTCAAACCACGTCAATATCGTGTCTTGTAGAAACCCATGTAACGGCAACGAATCGAAATGTCATATTCTGTATGCTCCAAGACAAATTGTTTATGGCACATTATGAAATCACGCGTGCGTTTTGAAGTTTTGTTCGACAGTATTTGATTTTAAAACTAGTAATTGTAAATACTCCAATTTGAACTCCAAAAGTATCGCTTTTTATTTTATTTTATCTTTATTTAGGACATTAAAAACCTTAAGGCTAATTTTAATTAAACAAAAAAATACAACGCCGCCGCCGATATTTTGACAGCAGTGTTATTTATTGAGATTAATGATTTTGAACTTACTTACTTACGTCTGTTTTCAAAAACTGTCCGAGTGTGGTCACATCATTATTTGCCTAGCCTTTTCCAAACTGTCGGAGTTGGCTTCCAGTTTAACCGAATGCAGCTGAATACCAGTATTTTACATGGAGCGACTGCCTATCTGAGCTCCACAACCCAGTTGCTGGGTAATACAATACCCCTTGGTAAGACTGGTTGTCAGACTTTCGGGCTTCTGACGACCCGTCACGACTGTCAAAGATCCACAAATGTCAGCCGGGACCCGTGCTTTCCGAGGCACGGAGGGGTCTTGGTATCTAAAGATGGTCACCTATCCACGGACCAACCGCGGCAAACAAAATGATTAGCGATTTAACAATAATATCTTATCAATATTTAATTTTACGCTTCGGAAAAGGTTCTCGTAAAAAAATACTATGACATTAATCGCACAAATTAATAACTAAGTAAAAGAACTATTTTTTTCATCATTTGAATTATTTTGTTGAATTAAGTACTTTTAATTAATACTCAATATATTTATATTTTATTAATAAGTTCAGCGATTAATTGAAGTGCCAGCTACAATATCATTTTTTAATTGTACCTACCCATTCAATATTTTTATTTGGAATTACATGTAAAATTTTGGATAAATATCGGAAAACCCTTAAAATTCAAATATTTCGAAAACTGTGTTGCATTTTGGCCTCCTGACGGATATACGTCGAATTACAAGTAACCCAGTATACGAAACACAATTGTTTCTTACCTTCATCAATATAAGTTTTTCTGAATTTTACCCGAACACAATCTTCCTATAATCAAAACTACGATTCCGTACGGTTGTCAAGTGAGGTATTTTGAAAGTTCAAACCACGCCAACTTCGCGTTCGTTTCGTGCGGTTTCTTTCATTGTATCTTATAGAATACATTATTAACAAATGTCATGATTAGCTAAGGAATTGACGTGATTTTGAAGTAACGAAAAGCGGACATAGTGAATTAGGGCCCAGCATGGAATAGGCTCCTAGAAAATGTTGTGACGGCTCCCAAACTAAACTGCTTCAAGTATCGACTAGACAGATTAAATTTCTCCAAGCTATTTGATAGTGTATCTAACCAAATAATAATAATAACCCCACCGCCGTATTTCTACGTTGACGTCGTGGTGGGGCTTACGCGCTCCGAACTCTAGTCCTGTGCCGGTAGGGTTTACTTTTCCGGAACAGGTCTAGGGTGGGCAGCCAGACCAAGAGAGATACAAAAACTCGCAGAGCAGCATGTAGCGAGCTATTGGGCAGTAGCGACCCCACTGACCCTATCTCCCGAGATTAGTATTGTTCCTCACCTCTGGCTTACGTTTATTGGCCGGCTGGAGTGAACACTGACGAGGAACAGAGATCCCACCTCTTTCTTGCTTTTATTGGCCGGCTTGCGTGGAGATTCGCAAGAGCAAACCAGCTCAGAGGAAGGAAGTTTTCCAGTAAGTACTGGTTGGGATCTTGATCATCTTCCGGGCTCTGGGATTGTTCTGATAGCCGTGGAATACCTCTTGACTCCTCAAGCACCTCAGGACATGTTGCCCCCTTGTCGCTACGTCACTATATGCTAGCGACGGTTTCCGGGGGCCCATTATTCAGTGTGCAAGTCACCCCCTGCCATTTTATCCGTGTATATTATAGAACATTGATCAGGCAGGAAACATAGTTCTTCCATAATTAAAGGTAACCAATCCACTATAGCCACCCAAATCCATAGCCAAATGTTTAGTTTCAATGTTCTGCAATAGTCCTGCACCAACCGGGGGTTGACCTTGGGTGCACTTGCATGCGGTGGTCTCCTTCTGCGAAACAGTCGTGTCGCAGAAGAAGGCTGCGGAAAGGGAGAGGGAGATCTCATCTACTCACCCGGCCCGCAGAAGGCGCATCGGGCGTCGGCGGAGGGTGGATAACGCCCTCTTCCAGCCCCCCTAAATGGGTCCAGGGGCAACGGACTCGGGGACGTCCGTCGCCCCCAACACATCAGGATCCGAGGTGGCGGAGCGTAGTGTTCCACGCGCGCCCCTCTTAGACGTCGCGAGGGGAGTCAAACACCTCACTCCCCCCCCCAGACCCGAAGAGGCCCGCAACAGCGGGCCGGCACCAGTCGGGGGTTGCGGAATGATCGTACGTTCCCACGACCCCCGGCGTAGGTGTTAGATGGAACACCGGGGTGGTTTTTAGTCAGTAAGAGTCTGACAGACCCCGCCGCCCACCCCAGGGCGACGGACATCCATGAGGATTTTCCACCCCGAAAGCAAAATAAATATAAAATGGGTGCACTTGCATAGTGCATGCAGGGATAATCGTCGGTTGGTGCCTCATTTCGTGCAAAACGTCTAACGAGCCTCTCAGAGTTGGCTTCGGCCCTTCGGACGCCTTCCAAAGGAACGGGATCCATGGTCTCCAGATTTGCATACATAAATATTAATAAAAATAATTGTCATGCGTCGTTACAAGTAAAAAAAACAAACTCATGAATGAAACCTTGGTTAAACAGCTGATGCCAACTTTTTTTAATGCAGCATTGCCATTTAAACTTCAAGGCGAAACGATAATACTGTCAAGATAGACGATTAACTACAGGTCTCCGTATTTAGCAGTTCGTTAATTTGAGGACCTTGCAGCTAATGAGGGATGACCCGGACAACCGGTTCGATATACCAGCTGTACATAAAGTTATTATTATTAACATGCGTACCTATGATGGCAACATGGCACAAACAAAGCCCTTTGTAGTCCTTTATATAAAAGCAGGCGCGCAATTTTCTTGAGTGCCAATCTTACTTAAGTTTCCGGGTGAGTAAAAAGTAGGAAGCTCTAAAATCCATTTTATTGTATCTTTAACGTTTTAAACGTTTTTTTCCAAGAACACTTTTCGAGTAAGGTGCTTATTTATATATTTGTCTTAAATGTCAGCTTCCCAGAAAGCCTGTCGCTTTTTTTCTATTTTCGCTTCGACACACCTATCAGGTGTCGCGGGAATCTCGTTTGCGCCATATGCTAAGCGTGTGCATCCGTATGGTCAATTTGCTCCAGTGTCGAAATGCTTTGAACCGAGTTCTTATTCGAAAACACTTCTAAAACTCGCTGGGCAATCTTTATCATCAAACGTTTGACCGAGCTGAGTGCAGTTGGAAGTCTACAACCGCTCTACAAAGAATCGCAAGAACGTTCGTTAACAGCCAAGTGAACGCTTTCCATTGCAGCTTTGGGAAAGAATGTTTTCAATCCACGATGCGCAAAGCCAGCGACGGAAAAAGGGCATTCAAGGTCAAGCGTCGTGGCGGTAGCTGAGTCCAGGGGCACAGCGCCTTTGAAAACAGGTTTCCCCGGTCAAGTATCGGGTGTATGGAATTGGCCATTGTACATTATTACGTATGCAGCGAGTTCGCCTTAACTTTATGCCGTATTGTTTCACGAACCGGATCTCGCAGGGCTTGGTATTTGTTTTAGTGTTTCTCATTTATTTTATGCTTTCTTGCAAGTTGTTTGAAAGCCCCGTATTTTATTACGTACGTTGTAAATATTTCGATTTTATCTACGACGACGGTGACATCAGCATACGATTCATATTGCATCAAAAGGACTGTTTGTTGTTTTATGTTCAGATAATGCACCTTAGTTTTATTTCTTCTTTCTTTATGGGGAATTAGGGAATCGTTTATAAGTTCTAAATTATCTTCAAAGTAAATAGTACATTGTTTCTGACTATGTGCACAAAATTTTAATAATGGGTTAACGTTAAAATGTGTTAGCCTGGAAGACTGTGTTTGTGCTTGGGGGCCGACAGTCAACCGCAGCGCGTTGTGGCTACTCAAAAAGCTCTCAGTCTTTGTGTTGCGGTTGCCCTGATATTTGGCCGGAATGTATTTAGCAAATATACACAAAGAGTTTACAAATTCTACTTCAGTTTTATGCTCAAATTCAGCGTCGTTTTAAAATCTTTCTTATATATATATACATATAAATGTGTATGTACATTCAGTGGTAGTACCAGTACTAGTTATGACTAGTACTGGTACTACTACTGTACTTACACAATACAATACACTATTCATACGCACATTTATTTTGTGATGGCTTATTTTAAATTACGTCATGCTCACAAGAATGCACTCGCTAGCAGAATTTAGCTTCGTTAGCATTTTGTGTTAGCCAGAATGCTTCGTGGTTGTTTTTATCGCTCGCTCGACAAGGGGTTGTGGTAAGAGAATTTCATCTTTATAAACAAAATCTTTCAAGTTATCAGAAGATACACAATTTTCATCAAGATATTGAGAGATACAACAAGGATATCCTCACATTTGCATATGCATTTTAATTTTCACGATCCATATTGTTAAATCCATCGTTAACGGTAAACTGACGTTGGAGTCCACTCGGACTGTTGGCGTTTTTACAGCGGTTTAGAGTTGCGTCATAGCGTAGACACGCACCATCAGCATTCAGTAGTTCAAAGACCCTTAATTAAAATCTCGGAGCGGGAACTAGTCCGCACCGCTAGAAAGTTAGAGAGGGATGTAGAGATATTGCTGTCTTTCTCAGCGTCAAACATTGATGTTGGATAAGGGGAGCATAATATAAAGAGGTCGCCTTACATCCTTAACCCTGATTTATTATTTGAAACAGATTCGTTACGCGATCATGTGACAAAATGTGTTGAATTTGTCCGTGGCGCACGCTAGGGATTTGACTCGAATTGGAATCTCAAGAAAAAGCGGTTTCTCTTTGATGTTGGAAGTTTTAAATTGATTAGCTGACCTTCGGAATACTTCGGATTACGTGTAGCCCCTAGGTATCAAGCGTAGCTAAGAATATATTATAGCTGATTCTCCAAAGGTAGTATCATCGCCCCGCAACTCTGCGGTACGGTACCGTCAAAAGAAAAGCAAGAAGTTGTAAAGCCATTTGGGCGAAGTCATAAAATATTCAAATGAAGCTGCCCTAGCTGCGCTCAAAACATGATGTTTTGGGTTAGTCACATTTTTGATATGCCTAGTCTAAACCGGTTATTAGAATTCTATGAACTAGAACAACATTCAGAGTAGTCATCAGAAGAACAACTCCAATAGGATATCGGAAGCATCAATCGGATATAATTCTTTAACACGTTGCCAAAATTAACACAACTGCACAAAGAATATTAACGAAACCGCGATAACCACTGCACCGCAACCTGTTAATGCCTTAGTTAGAAATCGGACGGTACAGCGATAAATACCGGCACGTACAGCGCATGCGCCCCGATTGTATTCGCAAAACAAACAAGTCAGTACCTTCAGGTGCACCGTGCATATGCCGTGTATAACAGATGGCATTTAATTTCGTAAATATTATTGTGAAATCAGTGCCGTGCGTGAGATAGCCAGGTATTTAGTTTTCAGCTCTAGGTTAAAATAATCAATAAGATTCCTAAACAGGCTTTGTATTTGATTTTAACGCTTCAACGACTTCCGTCTAGTCTAATATCAATAGTACGGCGTTGCGTCATCGTTTTCAGTACAGCTGGAGGCCACGCAACGATAACACGCTTCGCAAGTTCTACTCGAGTCACATTGATAATATGTTTACGTTCAATTACATTATACGTATTGTTACAGATACTATGAACTCCCTGTCATTTCGTCAGTAAATGAGCAGCGCGACCTCAGGACTAACGGTACTAGACCAAACAAACACCGGATCGAGAGAAAGCGTTGAGGATTTCCAGCGGAGTGAAAGCAACCGTCGCCAGACTCGCCAGTGCAACCGTAGCGTCGTGTCGAGCGGACGACAACATAACCTCAACATGTTTCTCGCAATCGCATCAGCTTTAATTCTCACCGGTGCTGCAGCCATTTACTGGTACGTTAACAGACATAAGCCCTTGAAGTACATCCTCAGTGAACTACGATACGCGCTAGACATGCAGGGCGCAGGCGCCGGCGGCCTCATCGATGACTGGGTAAACGTTTGGAGAAACAAAATTGTGTTGCCAGATGCGAAGAGGAAAATTGCGGTCGTCACCGGCGGCGCTCGCGGAATCGGATCCGAAGTTGTACGAGGATTACTGAAGTCGAATATGTTCGTTATTGCCGGTGTGAGGAAACCGGAAGCTATGAAGAAGTTAGCTGACAACATGGAGAATGGCGATAACATTGTGGCTTTCCCATTGGATTTGCAATCCATGAAATCTGTCAAGGAATTTGCGGAGAATGTGTTGGACAAATTTCAGGCTATTCACCTTCTCGTCAATAACGCTGGGATCATGTATGGAGACTATGAACTTACGGAGGATGGGTTTGAGAGCCAGTTAGCGGTGAATCATCTGGGCCACTTTTATTTGACACACTTGTTGTTGCCAGCGTTAAAAAAGGGCGGCGCTATCGGAGAAGCAGCAAGGGTTGTCAATGTAACGTCATGCGCTCATTACCCTGGCAAGATATACTTTGAAGACATCAATATGAAGGAGCATTACGATTCCACGGCTGCGTATGCGCAGGCTAAACTGGCACAGGTAAAGAAATGTTCTACTTTCTTTAACCAACTGTATTCAAATAAGAAACCAGTTTTTAAGAATGTTGTGTCAAAATTGTATTTTAAACACGTATTTTTTTTGTTACAGCTAATGAGTGCCAGATACGTAAACAAGATGTTGGAAGAAGAAGGTTCCGCAGTGAAATGCTATGCAGTCCACCCAGGAATTGTGGATACAGACCTTTTTGAAAAGACTATGTTCAAAAAAGCTTTTCCTTGGGCCATGAAACTGTTTTTCAAGACCCCAGCTAAAGGAGCTGTTTCAATACTTCATGCTTGTTTTGACAAAGATTTGGAGAAAAGGGGAGGTTTATACATAAGTAATTGTATAGAAGGAATTAGTAACGGTTTCTCAAAGAAATTAGATCATCAAGAGAGACTGTTTGAAGTGTCTTGCCAATTAGTTGACATTGATAAAGTCAATTTTGGTAAAGCATAAGTCTAGTCTCCATTTTAGTTAATACAGAAAATATTCCAATACAAAAGACTTTAGATATTAAGTACAGTATAAAAAGTATTTTATTATGAATAATATTTAATTAAATATGATTATCTTTGAATAAATTCAAAATAAATTATTTTCTTACTAATATGGGTGTTTTATCTATACATTTTAATGAAAATTTTTAATCCTGTTGTTCATGGCAACTTCTAGTGAAATACCAGAACTCAATAACTACATGCAAAAAAATCGTCTTTGTCCCAAATTGGTAATTTATGTGCAACACATTGAAATACCTTAATACTGAAAAATTTATTTTTATGCTGGAGTAGATTTTTATCGCAGTAAACACAATGGACAATAAACAATAGAATACTGAGTAGTAAAACTAAGACAAGGAAATTCCAACGGTTTCTTTAACCTGTTATTACTAAAATAGTAGACGGACAATGCAGGTGTTTTGTGAACTCTAATCTTAATGTGTTGTACTGGTACTTCTACGAGTATACTAGAGTTTGTTTATTTGTTTGAATGCTCTAATCTCTGAAACTAGCAGTCTGATTAGAAAAGATCTTTTTCCAATTGATAGCCCACTACTTGAGGAAGGTTATAGGCTATTTATCATCACGCTACGACCCTTAAGAGCCGAGCGCAGCGGGTGACACCATGCAGCCTTCCCATTAGGATATAAAAGGCAACCTGTAGGAGAAAAAGTCATTGGTGTGCCTTATACATTTTATAATATTAGCTTATTTGATTGGCAATGATGTCTGCAATTTATGTTATTATTAACACTTTAAAAAGTAGATAAATAAGGAAGAGAGACTAGATTATATTTCCCCTATAAAAATTTAAATAAGTCAAATTAAATTACAGAATTAAACCATCATTCTTTGCTGTTGGCTTTAAATATTTAAAATTTTAATGAGTACATTTAGTTCATTAAAAGAACTTAGCAGAAAATAGCAATTTCTAGAATAGCTGGTTAATTTATTCTCCTAGTAACTAACTAAATAAGTGGGTACTAAATGGTTCCTATGTTATGAGACAATATTACATAAAGACTATGTAATACATTACTTAATAGATGCAATGAAGAATGCTGATCAGTGATAATTTAAAATGTTAATTAATAGTCAGTAAGTTATTCGTTGGAATAATTATAAATAACTAGATAAACTTTTTTCTCATTCAAAGGAAGAAAAACAAAAAGAAATATAGTTGTTGGGATTTTAAACATGAGATTTTTTTTTACCATACATTGGAAAATTGCTAGTGTATTTTGAACCCTTTGTTGGTTTTAATAAAGTTTTTTTTCCTATACCTGATAGCTAGGTGTTATCTATTCACCTGTGAAAATGAAAAGGATGACACATTTAATGTTTTGATGTGAACATTGTAACAAATTAATAATAGACTGGATACTCATACCACAGCATGTTTTACATCATTTGAATCGTGAAAACTTCACACATAAATCAGGTTTGTTTTCATAAAATTAAAAAGTAAGTCTTACCTGCTAAAAAATCCAGAAAGCCCCTTCTTCTTCAGCTTAGAGTGGTCCTGATCATGAGAAGTTGCATCAGGAACCTCATCATCCTTGGAGGCAGCGGAGCCTAGAGAACACTCGGACAGGCTTGACACAGTGCTGGAGAAGGAACCACCATCTTTGCCTCGATGGTGCCCACCCACACTGCCCCACTGCAAAGTACTCTTAGGAGAATCACTTGTATCACTCTTCTCACAAGTTGATATAGAGAAGTTACCCTCATCACTGAAGCTACTCTTCTTTGACAGCTTATCAATATCATCAGATGTATCCTCTACATGTTTCTCCACTTTAGGACTCACAAAATGTAACTGTTTTGTGATCGGATTATACGCAAGTTGCATGTTGTCCAAAGCTTCGCTGAGGCGCATCCCGCCTTTTTGGCACGGCGACGACGACATCGCGATTTCGAAATACGAACACTGGCACGTTCAAAAACCACATCCATGTTTATGTACACAATATTTATTTACGAAAGCCATTATCGTTAACTTTTAGCAGCTAATTAAGCACACGCTTGTTTACTAAGGACCTCATAAACACTGGACTCCACTTAACACAAACATTACACTAACTAATTTATTCAATTGTTTTTATATTTTGTTTTTGTCAATCAGTAACACAACCATTGATGAAATCAAAACAAGGATTTGCTATGAGATATTTACAATGAATCTAGTAACTGAATGAGTAAAATAATGTTTGATTTTCTAATTATTCATTTTGTTTTTAACTTATTCATTCGTTTCTATCTAAAACAAGAAATAAACACAAAGCAACACACCCATCGCCTTTTACTTTCCACTGTAAATTAAGATTGACTTGACATAACACAAGTGTTGCCAACTCAGTATTTGAATTCCCATATTAAAATTATGTTGGAGTGTTGTCGGTGTGGAAATCGCTTCCGATTTATTTGATTCTTATGATTTACTCCCTGTATTTATAAAAAAAAAACAAAATACACAATTTCAATGCATACAACCCAATCATCTAATTTAATTGTTGAAAACGTATACTCTTCAAGTGGTGATTATTGTAGCGCTATTGTAGCAGAGAATTTGGTTTCACTAGTTCAAGTTGTTCAGTGATATCGATCACCCTGACGGTAAATTTGGTTTGGCACATGAAATTGTTAAGTTTAATCTGCATCAAAATTATTTTGATAAGTTCTTTTAAATTGTAGAGAAAAAGGCTTTCAGACGATCACATATTTACCCATTAGATGTGCAGTGAGCAACTAGTGGGCAACATTAAATTGTTTACGCATGACGTTCAGAAACCAGTGACGCTTATTGATGATAAGCTTAACGTTCAGAAATACACAAACTCACGCCTTCTTCCCACGCGGGGTTTGGCAGAAACTTTAGAACACCACCTGCCACGATCCTTACATAGGTACTCATTTTGCTTCGTTTACGTTCATGTATCTAACATCTGGTCATAAAACTGGTATGGTCGTTAGAAATGTCTAATCTTACTTAATAATTGAATCCAATGCAAATTGTTGATACCGTATTTTTCGTACTTCTAAAAATATAATGCAAATATTTGGAATAAGCATTGGGGTTTAGTTCAACATCAAATGCATTCTAGCTACCCGACGCCAGTGTTTGCATTTGTTAGGGAATGCATACCATGAAAAAAAGCCATTCAAATTCTCTATGTTCATAGAAAAAATAAATTTCATTCACTAGCAACTAGAATAAAAGATTGATTGTGTCAACAAGACCGTCTCTGGCGTCGCTTATTTGTATAAGTACTGGATATTTTTGATTGGTGACACCTCCTCACCGACCCCGATGACCCCATAAGCCTCCTCCAGGACAGCAGTAGGGCCACCAGTACAGTACACCAGAAACATCAACCGCCATTCCGACCTCGCCGCCGAGGTCCCCTCGCGAAGACCACGACGTAATTGTCCCCCCCGGTCCTTGCTCGATGAAGTGCCAGCCCGCGCCGTAGCTGAGCCTGTAGCTTTAAATTCCCCGGATAACAATAATTATCCAATCTCGATCCAGCCTGTCCCACCTTGCTGACCTCCCCCCAACGACGCCCTAAGCCGAGGTCGGTAACCCAAAGGGAGGGGGGGGGGGGGGCTTAGCGTGCAATCGCTTAGTAATGTAAGAAATTCGCCCCTGACTGGTGGCTTTGAGTCCGCTTAAGGCAGGGTTAAGCAGCATCGACCTCTCAAGGTCAACCGCGAGATGTCCTACATAAAAATACAGTTGGTGACACTCATGGCATTGTTTCACAGTCATCAGTCTGCCTAATAGCAGTCAATTGCTGAAACTTTTGATTTCTCATCATTCTCATAAATATTTACTACTAGAGCGGCCAGACAGAAGTCAAACGATAGGTAGGTACTATATGGATGGGATAAATAAACATGAATAAATTACAGAAAACAATAAAACAGTTTCAATTATCAAAATAATTTATTTCTGGTGTTTCGTTTCTACACTGAAACCATTTAAAAATACTCTGTGGTCTTTTCGATAACAACCTCGAAGGGTTAAGCGAACGAATATTGCTTCCATGTGTAACTAATATTATAAAAATAGATTCATTATTATAATACAAATATTTACAATTATATAATAAGTTGCGTATTTAAATTAAACAAACATCAAACAACCGTGCGTTTTTTTGGCGATTTACAAAAATAAAAAATGCCTAGCTGAAGTTTTATTTATAAAATAAATAGTTTCTCTCTGATATGGATACAAATCCTCAACTCTTTGGTTCTTTGGATGGGCTATTTTCTACGGCACCCAGTTCTGGGAACAACTCCATGATGCACAGATCCAACAGATTGTAGACCAGCTGAAACAAAAGAAGGTTTGGGTTAATTTTAAGATGGGAAACAATCAGGCGACGCATGGAAGGGTAAGGTCCTTATGGCAGAACCTCACTCAAAACTCAAGGATTACTTAAAACTAGTTTCAACTAATCAAATGTTTTCATGCTCCAGTCCAGCCGTCGAGAGAATGCGTTCCTGACACGACCTGTCAGTCTCATGAAAACGAATACGTGTTTTGCAAATTTGATCTTTATTAGTTACTAGAATTGTCGCACTGACAGGTGTCAGCGGGAGCCTCAGTACACGGTAGGGATGTGACAGTATACATAAAAAAACGATTACATATTAAGTAATCGATTGTTTTGCCTAGTAATAAAATTGATTAATTAAAAAACAATAGTTTTTGGTTCAAATAATCGATTTTTTATTAATCGATTTTAAATCGATGATTTTTTCACATTCCTAGTACACAGCAGTTCTAATGTGTCATTGACAGCGCCTATATGTCGCTAGTGTCATCACTGATGTGCGACTGACTGTACAAGATAACATGCCATCAAAGGGAAGGACGAATTTCCCTTAAAGGCTTTTCCGTTTACGATTGCCTATTTTCATACTCTATAAAGTACAGGTAAACGACGGATGTGCAAAAAAGTAAAAATATATGATATAGTTTAATTCAGAAAACCGCGCGTGACTATTTTCAATCCAATAAATCTGAATAGGTTTTTTAGCTGTAAAAATTATTTCAATTAATTTAGTCTGTATTTATTTCTAGGACATTTAATATACAAAACTGTAAGTCACTTTTTCTATAAATTGAGTATTTTTGAAAATAATCGCAACAAACGTATTTCGGCAGCGCGCGGTACTGCGGGCGCGCCGGGCGGGCGGCAGTCGGCCGACGCCCGACAGCCTTTTTTTTGCACGGGGAACACGTACTTCTCTTCGCCGTACGCGTCGCGCCGCTCTTACTAATTTCGATTGTCGTATGTTTTACCGAATTGTACGAACGCGCAAGGTCATCGAGCATGGTTTCCCATTCTCGATGACCTTGCGCGTTCGTACAATTTGCAACCGAAAAGTAACGTACACCGGTCGCACGCATGAAAACCAGAAGTTTTCATGTGTGCGACCAGTATACGATATTTTAAATATTAAAAAATACACTGTTTCATACAAAAGTGCAAAATCACGGTAAAATGTATGGTTTTTTTTTTGTTAAGGCTCCGTGCACATAAAAATCGTCTTTTGTCAATTTCTTATCTAATTGTGACAAAAATAATTGAAACATTATGTCTGTATGACTACAAAAGTACAGTTTTCATGGCGCTAAACCGTTCGTGTCAGTCACAGCACCTGTTAATAGTTTCATCACTTTTGCGCACTCGAAAAAATAGTTTTTTTTTTACTTTGATTTACTAAATGAAAATATTTTATAATCATAAAATGAAATTTTAATTTTATTTTAAGATTAGCTGAAGATTAATGCGTGATTTTTAATTTTCTTGAAACGGTTTGCTCAATAATAGGAAAAAATACATTACTACCAGGGTTTGTTTCGAAAAATAGGTTTTTTCAACTTTATTTTTCTGCTATATTTTGTATCGAAGTTGAAAAAAGTGGTCCAACTACATGTAAGTAGACCATATAATGATGTTGATGATAATTTTTAATGTTCAAAATCAAACGTAGTTTCTAGTAAAAAAATTATCAAACATCAGTTTCGCTTCATTTTTTGGAAAACTTGTTGCGAATATTAGTGATTTTCTATGAATACTTAACTTATTTGAAAAATCCCTTTCAGCTTACATGCAAAACAAAGAACTCAAGTTTTTGAATCACAAATAATTTAGTTTTAATAATGATTCATTTTCCTAGAAATAATGCACAAAATTGATCAAAATCAGTCGATTTCGTGCACGGCCCCTTAATATTCGATGATTAATTTCTACGCTAGGGGATTAAGAATCATGTACTGGATTCATGGTAACAGTTGCGCCCTTTATATGTATGCACCTTGTATAAGTCACGCCTGTCCTCCCCGAAGGTTTAGCCCGTTCCGTCTTGTTCTATACCTGTTTATTAAGATGCGGCGCCTGTATGACGTCGAAGGCCTCGCCCAGCGCGGCGCGCAGGCCGACGCCGCGCGGCACGGCGTGCAGCAGCCGCCGGCGCGCCTGCTCGCGCAAACTGACGCTGTCGGTGCGAGGGGTCGGTTGTCTCCTAGCGAATAACAGTCCTGGAAATATAAGCGAATAATATGAGTCAAATATTTGAGGTTTCCTTCTACAATCCGTCATGATAATCAGTCCGTAAAAGTCAACTGATAAACATCAGCCTATTAATCTAACTTAGAGCACTTCACATAATTCTTTAGTCATTTTTTACGAGCTTCACGAGTGGAGAGTACCTAGTCTATTTTTCTGTGCAAATGTCAGACCTGTCTCTGTATTTCTATTTTATGAATGAATTTATTAATGCAACATAAAATCCTGTTTCGTTAAGAGTAATTTTATTCGGAGTAGTCTATGGAGACGAAAACGTCAAGGTAGATAGATAGATAATATACAGATAAAGCACGTATTTAGTGCAACATAAAACTCAAAACAAATGATTCTGACCGCTGGTTGCGTTACCAATTGATCAACGACTCAACAACTCTTACTTAACGACAAAACTTTACTTTTTACTTTTATGATTTTTGGAGTTTACTACTTACAGTTATTTTTTCTCTCACTGTATTAAGTAACGCTTTCAAAGCAGTCTAGGTTTGTGTATCGATTTAAAAAAATATATTATAATAATTATTTTTCACGATAAATAAGACCTACGATACGATTGACCTATACTACCTACCTACCTACATACACGTTCTTACAGGATTGCTTATTATTAGCCTTGAAAATTTTAGTTACAATGGTCGCTAACTAACTTTTAATTGATAGAGATCCAAAATGGTTATTCAAAATGAACAATGATTTGAGAAACCTTAAGATTATTTTCCTTTGAGAACCTTAAGATGACTGAACCTTAAGAAGACCTATTCAATGATACAGTTGTTCTATCTCGCGAAGGCGAAGGCGGGTTGGTCTTAGTTGTGTGTGTACATGCACACGCACAGTTTCTGTGTGCATAAGCTCGAGAGCGCTCAGTATCGGCCGAGCTGCTTGCCGATCGGGCTATACTAGTGCTAAGTGTACCGTCAACATGGAAAGCAAACTGAGAAAACTTGTTCACAGTGAGGAAAGTAAATAATGTTTAAATATTTAATTGTAACATGTATTACGTGTTTCTAATTACGCACTGTTTGTTTTAGGATCGTCAAATGCTATAGAGAACCTATTGGGTTCTAAATAATTATGTAGCTTTAAGAAACGTTGAACAAAATATGACAGATGCAGAACAGTTTATTCACGAAAGTATTGAAAATATAACTAGCGAAACTTGGCGTTAGACATGCAATAGTGTTATTAAGAAAGAAGCTGAATACACGAATACACGAAATACTCTAGTAGGTATAGGATAAAATAGTTCTAAGAATTAATATTGTAATATATCGCTCATTTGCAAGAAGGGCGACGACATAACTAAAAAATCTGCAATTTTGAGTTAAGTGTACACGGGAATGTGACAAATTTTGTCGTTTTTGCTACAAAAACATGCCTAAAAATGAGAAAGTTAGAGAGGTTGTGACTTTATGCTCGCCGCACTCTTACCGCTACTTTTAAAGTTTTAAATCATCATACCCAGAATTGCTATGGTAATGGAGGTTGTAACAGTATCTTATTTTAAACATCCCGAACCTAAAGCCTGCCCTACATACCGTAGCGGTATTACCCACTGACATCATCCATGTCCCTATTACTATAAATAATGTCATTCTTATTTAATTAAAGTTAGTCATGTGACAACCCTCGTGTGTTGTTGCTCGTCCGACCTACCGCTATCACATGGCGACCCTGCCAGTGCGGCTCACATGAAGTACATTCTGATATACTAATTCTGATTATAGGATCTGTATTTTGTCTTTTAATACAACAATTGAAAGAGCGCGCGCAGCCTACTTATAGACTCGAACAAAACAGTCACACATTAACACACAAACAAATACACACACCCACACAAATACAATTACATACACTCAAAAAAAACATACTTTCGCGCAAGAGAAGAACCAAAATTATTGTTTAAGTATTTCTTTATAGTTTTTTTTTCTTTTTGTTCTTAGTTTTAAATACACATGTTAATTTTGTTTTTGCCTTGTCATAAAACAACAAAATTGTGTCTTTTATTACGGGAGGACGCTGGCTCCTGCAACACAGTTTCTAACTAGCGGAGGAGTCAGAGAATTCTATTAAATGTTGTAAACATGTTTTATGTCAATAAATATATTTTTGTTTTTGTGTGAAGAAGACAAAAGGATGATGCAGCACTTGGAAGAGATAGCTCAGTACATGGAAATATCGTGAAACTATTAAAACGCAAACAGAGTACAGAATTTATTCAGGTAACTAAACTTAAAGCATTTGACCGTAGAAAAACAAGTAGAGATAGAAAAACTATGTCCGAGATATGCTAATATATTCCAAGTACCGGGGGATAAGTTATCAATTACCAATTTATATAAGCATAATATAGCGGTTTTACATAAAAATAAAACCGATATTATGTGCCGAGAGGGAAAACATACAGCATTGTTTATGAAGAAGCAGTGTATACTTTATCCTTACGTGCACGGTCAATAGTACGAATACTTAGTTTAACTAAATAATACCAGATGGCGTAACTATCGCCGACGTTGTATTTACTCTGTGCCAGCTAGGACGCGGGAACCGCTGTCACTTTTCGAATTCATAGTCTTCACCAGGAAGAACTTCTTAGAATGCTGTATGTTTTCCCTCTCGGCACATAATATCGGTAAAGCGATAAGGCCGCCCATTGTATATTAAGTAGTGTTCAGTTTAATTTTTGTTGTTAATTTTTTTGTGGTGTACAATAAAGAATATATATATATATATCGGTTTTATTATTATGTAAAACCGCTATATTGATGTGCCTCCGGAAAACATACAGCATTGTTTATGAAGACGTGTTTGTTATCTGCTGGTGAAATATTATAGGTAAAAATACAACGCTATGATGATTATAAATTGTTTATTCTGAAAATTAGGTAGTTACAGTAGTAATCAATTATTTATTTATATTCTAATAGTTATAACACAATAATGTATTTTATATTCTTTATGAAAAAATAAGATGTCTGATCTTCACAGAAAAAAAATTACCATAATAACGATTTAGATGTTCAACGAATAAACCAAATTCTCTAGGTATGCATTACCAACGATTGGTTAAATGATAAATGTTTACAAGATATTCAAAACATTATTTTTCCTTGTAAGTTAAGTAGAAGTAAATGTATTGAAAAATGAATTACGACTGTCTTTATTGAGTTCTATTTCGCGACAGTAGTGATTAAAGAAGGTATTGGATGATTTCCAATTACCCCGAAATAAAATATCATCAATTGGTTGATTACCTAACCAATTTAAGGAAGCTACTGCTGACCGACAGCTTCCCGGAGATGCCTGAATGCCACTATCTCTGAGAACTGTGTGTACCTAATTCCCAATTACAGTGCGTGAGGCAGCTTTAGTTTTACATAATATAGTGATAAAAAGATTGTTCAAATTGTTAACTTTGTTACAGTTTTTTTCTATTAAAAGCCTAACTAAAGTGACAGGACATATGTTTTTATCATTATGTTGTGAAAGTTTCCATGCGGACTGACGATAATATTGTGTATCAGTTTTAGATCCAAATGCAGGTATTAAGTAGATATTATCGCCGTCATCCAAGAAGCTTTCATTTGAGATTTTCAGCAAAGTTAGGTCGTGAACCCTACGGCCTGATGCCAGCAATAAAACTGTGGCTGTTCTACGTGCTATATCAAACAATGTGTCTTTAGGTGCATTTGATGACAACCAATTTAGTATAATACGTGGATCCCACGTGAACGATGGCTTAACTTCTTTTGGTTTGGCTACTCCTATTGCCTTAAGGGTGTGTTTTATAATAAAATTAGAAAAGGATTGTTGCTCTACGTGAGGGCCACAAAAAGTAAAGACCGCCGATTTGTGGACTAGGATAGTATTATAGGATAAATTCTCTTTTAGAAAGAGAAACATTAAAAATTTTGCTATGTCGGCAGGTTGAGGATATTTTGGGTTTACTTGAGAGTTGGAGCACCATCTCAACCACCGTCTAAGTGGTGACATATAGGTTAACAAAGTTGAGCGTCGCCAGCTCTTCTTTAGTAGTTCTTTTTCCTGTGTGGACCAGTCTTTTATTTGGGCACCCCACCCCCAATTTTCCAAACTATCAGGGTCAATGTCTGTACCTGTGAGGGAGGCTGCAATGTTGTAACATCTATCATGGTCTTCGATAGGTTCAGAAGTTCGTGTGGGTGGTCTAGAGCTCTGGATTTCAGGTCTTGAAGCCAGAAAGCTTGAGGCCACTCCGGAGCCACTACTAAGTAAAATCCCATTGCATTGTTCAGATGTGCCAGAACTCTGGGTAGTAAGCTGGGAGGAGGAAACACCCACGCTAGCCGATGGTTCCACGGTCTGCTGAAGGCATCTATATAGTTTGCCGATCGATCTCTGCAGTCTAGCGATACGTAGTTTTTTACTACCGCAGTTTCTTGTGTCGCAAACTAGTCCACTTCTGGAAGCCCCCACTTCTGAAAGACTTCCGCTGTTGCTCGAGGTAGAACGGCTCGAGCGGGTGGTTATCCTCGTGATAGCCTGTCCGCTATTATATTGTATGGCCCCGGTAGATAATAGGCTGATAGGGTTATGTTGAACTTGTCCGTAAGATGTATTAGTTTGAAGGTTAGGGCTAGTAACCCTTACGATTTGGTTCCTCCCTCCTTTCGAATATACGCAACCAGGGTTCGATTGTCTGATTGGATCAGCACGTGTGACTTCTGCAACGTCTTTGTATTCATTACGATTGCTGCTATTACTGCATATAGCTCCTTTTTGTTGCAGTGCCATCTTTTTTGGTGAGTTGTCCATGCACCTGACATTGGATTCACGTCTATGTGGGCACCCCAACCCCAATCCGATGCGTCCGTCGCTAGGAAATGGGTAGCAGGCTTTTTGTGTATAGGCAATGTGTGACCTGTGGCTCCGCGCCACCATATTATCTCTTGATACACAACTTGAGGCAGCAGCTGTTTCTGACGGGGTCGTGTTTTGTTGAAGTGTCGCAGGAAGATTTGCATTTTGCGACAGTGTAGTCTTCCTCGGGGAACAACAAAGTTGGCGAAGTTTAACTGACCCACTTGACTTTGCAGTTCCCGGAGGTTGATGTGACTTTTCAACAACGACCGCTCTAGTGTGTAGTTTATGCTTTGTCTCCTTTTTACTGGTAAGGACATTGCATTTACAGCTGTTTGCCAACGTATACCCAGGTATTCCAAATCTTGAGTTGGTACCAAGACAGATTTTTGGCGGTTGATTTGCCAGCCCAGATATTCCAAGTGCCTCACGGCTTCCGCAGCCTGAAGACATAACTTGGATTGGTCTTGGTTGACCAGAAGGAAGTCGTCCAGGTAGACTAGCACTCGAAATCCCTTCGCACGCAAGGTCTCCGCGACCCAGCATGTTACAGAGGAAAAAAGGTGCGGCGCTGAAGCCAGCCCGAACGGTAAACATGTCATCTCGTATAACTGGTCTTTGTAACTGATTCTTAAGAAGGGACGGTGCGATTTTGCTGCCCGCAGGTGAAAATAAGGGATATATCTATTTTTATCATCCAGTCTCCAGGTTGGAGAAAATCTTGAACCGAGGCGTGAGAAATCAGACGAAAACGTTTCGTTTTGACGAACTTGTTCAAATCTCGAAGATCGAAAATTGGACGCATCGATCCGTCGCTTTTCTTCCGCAGAAAAAGCTTGGAGATAACACTGGGCGTTTTCTTGGAAACTAGTCGCAAAACAGTTTGATCCAACAGATCTTTGATTATCTGAGACATTGCAGGGGATGGCTTGGTTGCATATTGCGCCATGCTCCTTCTTGTTGGCATCAACACAGGAGGTTTTTTGTAAAGGGGTATTCGAAACCCCGAAATTGCCGAAATTGTGAAATTGTTTGCACCAAGTGCTTGCCAACGGGTTTTGAAAAAAGTTAAACAACCTCCCCTGAAATGTGTTGGGTAGTCACTTTTTTCCCTCTTTGTTTCGAAATGAATAGTTTTTATTTTGTTTGTAACCGTCGTTTTTCCCTTTGTACGTTTGTTTGGTTTGTTGTTTTTTGTAGATATCCCGAAAATGATTGTTTTTAATATTTTGTGGCAGAGGTCTGTATTTGCAGGTAGAGGGTGTTGGTTCCTTGTATTTTGTTTTGAGTTGGTCCTTAGTTTTTTGAGCTTGTGGTGGTGATAACCAGAATTGAGGCCCTCCGAGGGACTGGATAAGAGACATAAGTTTGGTCTTTTCAAATAAAAACTCTTCACTAGGAGGTATATTACTAAGCGCTGCTTGAATACCTTTATCCGGAATTTCGAAAATTATTCTTTTACGTCTAGTTTCAATACATTCGGCCCTTTTTTCGCAAATTATTTGCAAGGTTTGTTCAGACAATTTATAAGACGACGACTCGTTACCGAATGTTTCAGAAATTTTATTAAAAAGGTTATCGGATTTTAACTCGGCAGAGTTATTGTGAGCCCAGTCAATGATACCCTGTAGACCGGATTGCAAAAGTTCCCTTTGATGTAACAAGGCGTTAGTGGTTGCAGCCATAATTTCCTCCGTTGAGGCCAAGAAATCTTTTCCTTTGTTCAGACAACACAGTTCATCGTTAATTTTTAAATTACAAAAACCCGGAAACGCGAGCATTTCTGCTAATGCCTTCTTATAACGGATATGTTGCCAGGTGGGGGTGTTAAAATGCTGCAAACTTATTAACTGGCGTAGCCGTTTTTCATCAGCTGATTTAAGATTTTTTTTCTCATCAAAACTAGTTTTACAGGCGCCCAAATCCAATGACCAAGGAGTTTCTGTTGATGGATTAGTCAAAAAATCATTGTTGATACTATCCGCTTGTTCAGTGACGTCACTTGTGTTTACGTTAGTAATCGGGGCGTATTATTTGTGCATTATAAAGTTTGTAAGAAAACTGACCTGGTTGTATAACGCGTCGATCCGAGGATCGACCGTTACCTGTGAATCCAGTTTTTGTTTCTTGCGTGGAGGTTCTCCTCGTTCGGCTTCGCTGTCCGATGAACTGCTAGCGCACGACGAGTCCTCCATTTCTTGTTCTTGATCCCTCTCGGAAGCCCCTGAGTTCGAAACGATCGACCGATTGGCCCCGGCGGTAGCCTCATCGGGTTCGTCACTCGGCGCGGGATTCATAACGAAAAAACCCTTATTTTAATGTTAGGATTGAAAATACACCCAATATTCAATGCACTATTATATTGTCTAAGATTATGATAAATAAAAAGTTTTAACGGTTATATGATTAACCAAATATTTTTAGATTTCGACCACACGCGGCGAAAGTATACAACGTCGGCGATAGTTACGCCATCTGGTATTCTTTAGTTAAACTAAGTATTCGTACTATTGACCGTGCAAGTAAGGATAAAGTATACACTGCTTCTTCATAAACAATGCTGTATGTTTTCCGGAGGCACATCAATATTTAGTTAAAACCCGATGTGGACCCAGTCTTTGTTGAAAACTACAGGTTAACATATTCCTGCGAAAAAGTCCGAAAGGGTTACCGTGGTCCCTGGCACAGACAACTGAAGGAACACGGGTGGGTTTTAGTCAGTGAGAGTCTGACACGCCCTCCCGCTCCGCCCAGAGCGGGAGAAGTTATTTGATAATTCCCACCCTCAAAAAAAAAAGGTCACCACATTCGCAAAAACAAGAAATAGACAAACAAATAGACCAAATGTTGAAGGATGGAATAATAGAACCAACACAAACTGAATGGGCCAGTCCAATTTTATTAGTACCCAAAAAAGCAGATTTTACCAGAATTTTACCAGATCCAGAAAAAATTTAAGCAATAAAAGAATATCCAACTCCGTATTGCAATTCATTAAAGGAAATGAGCTATTATTATTTATTTATTTATAGTATATTCAAAAGAATGGAGCGTTCCAAGTTTATGTATAGTAAATGATGTAATAAAATTAACTGGTAAAGATGAGAGAAAAGTGATATTATTAAATGATTTCCATAATTATACTGCCTACAAGCGGCCACGCAGGGGAGAGGAAAATGTATAACAACATAAAAAGAAGATATTTTTGGACAGGTTTAGAAGTAGATATACAAGGTGTAACATAATAAACGCCAGTCCTGAAAGTAGTTTGCACATAATTGACTACTGAATCGATTTCAGTAACTATTATATTTTTTTTTCAAACATTATGTATTTTGCAATACTGACCGCCGATTGAGCCAAAGAAAATTGAGTCTTATTCAATTTGAAATGAATAAAGCAATTCTAGATTCAACACGATTTTCTTAATAATAATAGTTACCTTTAAAAAAATATGTTTTGGTAATTGTTTGAATTGCTTTTAACTCGATACTCTAATTGGGGTGTATGAGGTCTTGCGTTAATTATGTTACACGTTGTATAAAACTATGTAAAAAATCGTGAGACATGTCAGAAAGAGAAATTCAAATTCAAGACATACTAAGGAACCAATGACAATAACAACAACAGCTCCAAAAACCAGTTCAAAATATTTATTGGACGTTGTTGGACCATTAGAAAGAGATGAAGAGAATGTCTCCTATATGACAAAGTATATTGAAGCTTATCCAATGAAAACAAAGAGTACGAAAGAGGTCGCAGAAAAGTTTGTTGATAACTTCATTCTTCGGTATGTGATACCAGAAATCATTGCTACAGAGAGAGGAACAGAATTTATCTCGACAGTGTTTTAAGAGGTATGTGAATAAATAATAAAGCATATAAATAATCTTACATCCACAGCTTATCTTCACTGCGCATTGGAACACCGCCACAAAAGCCTAGGTGCGTATTTACGTATTCAAACTGAAAATCATAGTGGACGTTGGCGTAGATGGATAGCGTATTGGAGTTTTGCATACACTACGTTTGTCCACACAGAAACCAAATTAACACCATTCGAATTAGTATTCGGAAAACAAACCAACTTGCCAAGTAATTTAACACATCATCCAGAACAGATGCAAGAGAAAATGTAAAATGTATAGAAAAATAAGATACGATAAGAATTGTAATCAAGTGTTTATAAGATATATTAATAAAAAATGTAAACAAAAAAAAATTACCAGCATTATATTCAGCTCCATATACAAGGTGTTGTTTTGCATTCTCGTCAAATTCCAGGAGGTAACTATGCTAATGATTCTCGACACGAATCAATAATAAAATAAGAAGGTATTTTTTTTTTTGTATTTTTCGGAAATCGGCATGTGTAGGGTCCGTGTGATACCGCCCTGTAACTGCGCTGTAACTGTAACGCATGCACACATCGACATAGTCGTACGACACTGCCTACCGCATACGCAACGGGGCGATTCTGTGCTTTGAAAGTGAAGTATTCTGAAATACTGTCAAACTTAAATACCTAAAAAAACAAGTATGTATTAATTATTGAGCAGGATCGTAATTTTATTTGACTATTTATGTCTTTGATAACAGCCTCCTGAAATTTGACGAGGATGCAAAACAACACGTTGTATAGTTGTAAGAGATTAATTATCCCATAATGTACGGAAAATAAAGTTAATACATAAAAATAGAACAAAAACTGTATAATCAGTAAAAATTAAAAAAAAAACTACAAGAAACTTTTTTAAGTTCCTTATGAATAGAAGGTGTAGTAGGCATAGGATAAAATAGTTCTAAGAATTAATATGACCTTAATATGAGATGATTCTTTATAATATAGTAATGGAGGTTGTTTGTAACAGTCTCTTATTTTGCACATCCCGAACCTGAAGCCTGCCCTACATACCGTAGTGGTATTACCCTCTGACATCATTCATGTGCTGTATCCTATTATTATAAATAACGTAATTCTTGTTTAAAGTTAGTCCTGTGACAACCCTCGTGTGTTTAATTGCTGGTCCCACCTATACTTTGATACCGAATTTGTTTTTTTTTGCAAGACTATAGATACGATAAAACTGTCACGGAAGAGTCTAGTTATGATTCGATTTTTTTTTAAACCCAAATAATTTAATTTGAAAATACTGATATACAAAGTTGATATTACAGAGGGGCATTAAATTACACTACGTATACTATACGTGTTTAGTATTAATTCGATACGGTATAAAAATAAAAGCACCAAAATAGTTTTTTTTTTTCAAACAAACTAAATTGCTTACTAATAATCATAGTAAAACGCAACCACCCTTTGTAAATAAATTTAACTGCCCTTAGATACCTAGGTAACAAATCACAATGCAAACAAAAGGCAAAATGAAAGTGCAAGTGTGTGTATTTATTGCTTCCTTGATTGCATTGCCATCTTTTTAGCGAAAATATTTGGTTGTACTTGTGACTTGCGTCAGAGCGGCAACAACGCATCGTAGGTTATACTCAGATTTATCGTTTTAAGGTGCATGACCTATGCGTATAGACATAATCAGCTGTTAGGAAAGATACGAGTACATCGTGTTCAAACGGGGCAAAAACTTAAAGAATCATTTGCGACTAAACTACTGCTCCTATTTCATTGATTTTTGTTACAGAGCTTGAAAATGGTACCTAGTATAGGCAGTTTAAAGGAAAGCCCCTCTGTCGTATCAACTCTGTATGTAAATAAATATTGAACACTAAACGAAACACAAATCGAATTACCTACTTACATTATTTTGTTCAATATCGTTGAACTTGTTATCGTTACCTGCAGGTACGCACACAAGCGCGCGTGTCTTCTATACACATCACAACTACAAGTATTGCTCACCCGCCTTCGTGAGATAGAACAATTGTACCCCACTTTGCATAGTTCGTAGACTTTTTTTTTTCCTTTTCGCTTGTAATATTGAATTTTGATCTCTATCATCTCTTTACTGACACTCACAAGATTAAGACAAATCAATTGACTTAATAATCATTAAAATCGGCCCACGGTTTTGGTCTATAGAGCGCCACAAAGGAACAAACATACTTATATAGGCTGATAAACACATTACCCTCCCTTACGTCGCGCAGTCGGATAGAAAGTTAATAAACACTATATTTTTCCGGTGTAGCATTCCTAATCTTGTATTATCTACCACAAGCACTAAGCGTTTCCAAATGTCTTTTGTAATACGCACAGGAAAAGAATGGAACTCTCTACCTGTGTCTGTGTTTCCGAACGCATACAACCCTAATCTTTTCAAAGTGAGAGTGAACAGGCTTCTTCTGGGTAAGGTCGGACGGACGCTTTTAACGTGCACGTCTTCCTACATCGTTCTCACATGTATATAGTACCATTTTTGACGTGATAACGGAATTTTAACGGAACGTTACACTTTTTCGTGCATGCAGCCGGTGTTCATCGACTTATAAGACAAGTCGATGAACACCGGCTGCATGCACGAAAAAGTGTAACGTTCCGTAACGTTTCTTGTCAAACTCGCACTTATCGATGTTAAGACTGACGCCGTAGGTATTTAGGCGTTCGAGTACTCGTTCTAAGTGGCGGCGGCAGCGGTGTTCTTCCTTATTTCTCGAGTGTACGAGCAGATCGCCGACGAAACAGAATACGTTGTCGTCTAATCCTCGTAGAACCTCGTGCAGGTAAATTCGAAAAGTCCGAAAGGTGTTACTACTACGCTTTGGAATGGGCAACTAGCTTCACCTTTCTGACTGACCGACCCCTTGACAATTCAAAAGTGCCTGTAAGTGGTTTATTTGAAATATATGCTTTGAGTTTAGTTTTTTTTAAGCATATATCCCCTATTCAACCCCATCTATGTTTTATGTTAATGGGGTTTTGGTTTCCGCACTCAGTCCTTTAGGTGGACCATTGTGCGTGAGCCATGGCGGCCGTTGGTAGTTATTCCAACCAGAAGTTGACTAGGTCACCTAGTCTGTTGAGAACATCTCTGTAAGTTCTGGGTGCCCCGAAGGTTTCTGTCCTAATCTGTCTAACGCCTGTGCGCTCAAAGAACACATGCGCGACGGTTTCCTCAGCCTCCATGCAAGCCCTGCATAGAGGACTGTCCGTTATCCCTATTGTGTGGAAGTGTTTGTTTAGTGAGCAGTGTCCCATGATGGTCTCCGTCACCAGGCACAAGCCGTTCCTATCCAGGCTTAATAAACGTCTAGTTAGCCATGCCATTTAAAGATGGCATGGCTTCCCAGGACTGCCTGCAGCCCGGTGTCGAGGTCCACCAGCTCTCCGCTTGTGTATGGGTGGACTCTTGAAGCCACCTGCGAATCTAGCTGCAGGGGATGGGCACGATAGGTTATTCAACCCCATAGTGGCCAATTTTCAAAAATCTTTCTCAGTGCTCACTTCCTGTAGTAAGGAACTCTTGCGCAACATGTCAAGCTTCTAGACCCAGCGGTAGGCTGTGCCTTGTCTGTCATTGAATAAATTTAAGAATTAAATTTTTAATATGAGACAACATCCACACAAGGTCTTCAGGTCCCGAACTAGGCAGAGCCTGTACTACGGTAACCTGATGACTTATATACATATACACTCCCAGACACAGGTCAAACAGACATGTTCATGCACACAAATGTTTGACTTGTCCGGGGATCGAACCCGGGACCAGCGGCTCAGAAGGCAGGATCGCTACCAACTGCGCCAACCGGTCAGTCAAGTATTAGAATTGTATTAAGTATAAGCTACCCACCGTGTCCTAACCTAATAAGATGCGCGAGTCGTCTCTCGTTCAGCACGTTTCTTAATGTTCTGTTCAGCAGACAGTTGAATGCATCGTCTAAGAGGTCCTTAGTCAGCGCCATCAGTGAGCCAGCCACGTGCGCGATCACGCCGCGGATACGGATCACTTTTATTACTGGAATTAAAGAGTAAAGTGTAAATTATTAAGCTATAAATATTTACTAAGCCAGTAATATTTAAATTATAGTTATTATATTTATATATTTTAATTAATATAATTATTAGTAATAAAAATGTATTTCGAGATTTCGATATAGCACAGACATCTCGATGTTTTAGTACATCGCCACGTCAGCACACTTTAGGAAGCAGGGCCGGGTGGCTATTAATAAATATAAGTCTGGAATCGCCATTCCGCCTTGACTAAGTGAGGTGTTCAATGCAAACAAAGAGGGCATGCTTTGTATGAGAAGAGGTCCCTACAGTTGGATATTAAAGGGTAGGTAAGTACTTATTAGTTTTATTATAAAATTTATAATTAATTTTTTGTACAAATTGTGTCTCAAGGTACAGTTGCCAGCACATCAGGTTATACGAAACTGTCAAATTGCACCTAATTGTCTTTACCTATGAAATTACCGTTTAGTATACAGAAAGTTAAAGTAATTTTTAAATATTTTTTTTTTATTTCTGTCTGTTTTCTCTACAATTATAATTAACACATTTGAAGATTATAGAAATAATAGTTATTTATAACAATTTTCTTAATTAAAATGATGGCAACAATTATTACCTAAGAACTGCACAAGCCTATCGTGTTTTTTCAAGATTTTTCTTTTTATCTGTGATTTTTTCGTGATAATAAAGTTCACTTTTTCGACCTATTTTCTAAAAATTAATCACTATTTCACTAATAGTACAATACAAAACATTAATATAATATAGAATAGAATAACATTAACAACTCACAAAGTGTAAAACACTTTGCATGAATAAAATAAAAAATACTCAGTCTCAAAACTGGTTAGGCCTGGTATAAAATCACGCACGATTCGCAAGTTACGTCGGGAGCGACGAACGTCACGGGCGACACAGGTCCATCGTCGAAAAGCCCTCGGGCGCGACCATTTACTATACTATATTGTAGTCTGTGGGCGCGACTGAATGCTTCGAGCAATGCTCGAAGCATTCAGTTCATTCAGTCATTCATTCGAGTTGCTCGACGAGCAAGCGCATCGGTTTGTAAGGCATTATTTAGATATGTTATTACAATTAACGAAGTAGTCAAAAATAAAATATAAAAATTGAGTTTGATAGAACCCCTCAAATTTAAATTTTCTTAACACTTATTGATATTTTCAATAAGTTTATACGCGTAGACAACGGTTTTGCACATAATTTTATTGTGTTTTTTCACTGCGGATCACATTTTTTTTAAAGTACTAATTCTATTACAGTAGTACCCAACTGATATGGCTTACCGATGTACCTGCGCAGAGGATGAATTTTTAAAGCGCGGGAAATGCTATTGACCAATCGGCACGCTCCACGTACCGCGCTTCTTTTTCCTGTACCGCTATTGGTCGGCAGCTGCCGCCATGTTAGCGCGCGCCGCGTGGCATGTAAAAGTACACGTAGTGGCAAAAAAATTGTTTCTTTTTATGATTTAAAATGAGTTCCTTAAAAAGGGTGCCCCCTTTTTACTGGGATACTGGGATAGCAGGAGTGCGGCCTTTAGATTAAGTTTTTTCTATTGTTTATTAAATAAATCGTACATTTTAAATAACCTGTATTTTTAATTAAATATATATTTGATAAAAACTGGTGGCCCGATAAAATTGGCACGAAGTGTAATTGTGCGGAGGGGTGTGACTTGCGAGTGAGACGGAACTAACAGCTGCAGTGTATTATGTACCTTATAATAGTGACCTAAGGTTGATTGTAAGTTTTGAGCATCCTTTCGTTAATCTTCGGAGCCATACTTTCTTTTCTGCGCGAACGAAGATTCACGACGCGCCATATCAGTTGGGTACTACGTTACTACTATTATTATTTCCTTTATTTCATTTACATACATATCAATTACATTTTTAAATATTTTTATAAATAAAAAGATACCAAAAACATTTAAAAATATAAAAAATAGTAGCCCACCGGTATCGGGAACAGGGTCCAAGCTACCGGCGGTCAGGGCTCCAGAGAGAGAAATTATTATTATTATTATTGTTTCTAGTAGTATTTATTCCTTGAATTTGTATAATTATATATATATATATATATATATATATTTATGTAAGTATATAGTATAGTAAATAGTATGTATGTGTATAGGACTTATTTATGTATTTGTGTAAGTTGTTTTTTTATTTTTTTTCGGGATAAAAAACAGGAGTACAATTAAATGTTATACATAGTATCTTACTAATTATACAAAATACTTATTATACTACTAGCAACATTATCCACTTATTACTAATTTGTTGATTGTTAATGCTACGTGAGATAAAAATAAAAACAGACTACATGAATGAATGCACAGAAAGATAAAATTTTTGAATTAATTGATTGTTCCTAAAACGAAATTTTTGGAATAGAAAAGAAAAAGGAAAAAATAATAATAAAATAAAATACAGCACTTAATCATTTATAAGCTAAGATAGAATCGACTACAGATTTCCTAAATTGATGTGCTGTTAGACTAAAAATATCAATGTCTTCAAATCGAGCGTTGTAGAAATCCACAAGTTGGCGCAGAGGAGCGCGCAATCCAGCATTGGAGTTACAGACGTGCTTGGTATTTATAGATAGTAAGCGGTATGGACGCGGTTGTCTGCGCACTACTGTCCTCGGAACGATGTAGCATAGTTTATTTATTAAGTCTGAACAATCATATTTGTTATGCACAATACCATGTAGGAACATTGCTCCGAGAAGCAGTCTTCTGGATTCTAGGGTTAACAGTTTGTAATTGTTAAGCAACATAACATGCGAACCGTGGCTGTGACAGCATCTGTAATGCAGAGCTCTTAAGAACTTACGTTGAACAGTTTCAATCGACTCAATATATTTTGCGTAATAGGGATTCCATATGATAGTGGCAAACTCCAGACAAGGCCTAACTAGCGATATATATAAGTATATATAGGTTGATGGACGCTTGAAATCTTTGCTGCTGCGCATAACAAAACCGTACATTTTAAGGGCTTTGTTGATAATGTTGTCTACATGGATATTAAAGTGAAGTTTAGAGTCTAGTACCACACCGAGATCACGCAGTGAGTATAGTCTTTTTAATTGTGTATTTAGCAAGTGATAGCTATAAGTGTACTGCTTTTTGTTTTTAGTGAATGTAATCGAATTACATTTGGATAAGCTCAATTTGAGTTTATTCAAGGTGCAATAGCTAGACAGTCGATCTAAGTCACTTTGAAGCATCAAACAGTCATCAATACTTTTTATAGTTTTGTAGACTTTCAAGTCATCCGCGTATAGTAAAAAGTTCGAATGCTTAAAACAAGTGCTAATATCATTTATAAACAATGTAAATAATAAGGGGCCCAAGATTGAGCCCTGAGGAACGCCGGATGTGACGGAAATCAGCTCTGATTGAAATCCGTTAATAACAACCCTTTGAGTACGGCTTGTTATGTAAGAGGTGAACCATCTCAATAGATTTCCGCGAATACCATTGAAGGCAATTTTGCGTAAAAGTAATTCGTGGTCCACCCTGTCGAAAGCTTTCTGAAAGTCCGTATATACTGCATCAGTTTGTAAACGATTATCCATATTCTCAAAGACATAGCCCACAAAAATAAGCAGATTTGTATAAGTAGATCTTTGTTGGACGAATCCATGCTGTTCTTTAATTATAGCCTTGTGTAAAGTGGGATAAATTTCGTTATACACCAGTCTTTCAAAAAGCTTCGACAAGGTAGACAGAATCGAGATCGGACGGTAGTTCTCCACGTCATCCTTTGATCCCTTTTTAAAGACGGGGGTTAAGTTAGCTGTTTTCCATACATCGGGAAAAACGCCATCGTTGATACATTTATTGAACAGCAGATGTAGGGGTTCACATAAGTGATCGGCAACACTTTTGAAAAACAAGGGAGGAATGCCATCAGGTCCAGGTCCTTTTGAAGTGTCTAAAGACCTTAGCTCCTTATAAACTTTAGAAGGCTCGATATAAATATTGTTGATAATATCACTATTATCATGAAAGCTAGAAGGCGGTTGCCAATTATTAATATCAAGTGTTGATGGCTCATACACTGATTGAAAATAGTTAGAGAATAGTTCACAAACTTCACGTGGATCACTACTGGAAGTATTTTTATATTTAACATTGGATGGAATTCCTGAGTTATTCCGTTTACTAGCCACATAGCCCCAGAAGTGTTTGAGATTTTTGTTCACATTTTCTTCTACAGTTTTTATATAGATAGAGTAACATAGGTGACATTCTTTGTTGAATCTGCGACGAAATAGGGAGAATTGCTCATAGTCAGATATATTATTGTAAACTTTCCACTTGGTCCAGGCGTTGTTCTTATTTTTTAATAACCTTATAAGGGGTCGAGTGAACCAAATGGGGAATCCAGAAGTTCTGTGCGATTTTTGGGGGACGTGCCTTCTAATGATACCAAACAAGCAATTATAAAATGTGTTTACAGACTCCTGTGCGGGCAAATTTTTGAGAGAGCTGCTCCAGTCAATTTCAGATAAATCTGCCTTTATAAGGTCATAATTGCACTTATTGTAGTTCAATTTGACGATTGGGCAGCGTTTCATAGATGAATATTCCAAGTAAGGGGAAGTCACAGCACAGTAAGGAGGGTGATGTAGGTCGACGGGTACTAAATAATCGCTCGGTTGGTAAACATGGCAGTGTTCATTGGAGATTAGTAAATCTAACGTTCGATTGTTAGCGTTTGTAAAATTATGATATTGCGTAGCGTTAAATTCCGCGATGAAATTTTCTAGATATCTGCAACTGGAGGACCGTGGCCGGTCGCATGCAGCACTGTCACAGGAAGACCAGTCCAAGGTCGGTAAATTAAAATCGCCGATTATGTAAAAACAATGCGTCATGGTATTACTTAAAACCGCCGAAAGCATGTCCAAATACACAGAATAGATGTCGTCTGGTGTGTTCGGAGGTATATACACCGCGCTGATAAAGTGTCGTTTCGTGCGGTCACGGCTGGGTAATTGTATAAGTAGATATTCTATGTGGGTGTGCAAAGAGTTACCCATTATATTGGTGAAATATATGGGTTGAAGTGTTCGTAAGATGGCAACAAGAACACCACCACCCTCGCGTTTACCAGTAGCCGCGCGATCTCGGTCGCGACGAAAGACGCAATAGCGCTCATCTAGGTATAGTATAGTAGTAGTCAGATAGGAAACGCCGACCTCATCTAGTTTAAAAAAAAAAAATGATTGACGAGTAAAAGTGTTTGTAAAAACCTACTTACAGAAATAAAATCATTTATCATTTATAAACTCACAATCTGCTATATCCGGTATAAGCCATGTTTCCGTTAATACAACAATGTCGTATGAGTTACTCAAGATATTCACAAAAATTGTCTGAAGTTTACCACGTATGCCCCTACAATTCTGATAGTAAAAAGTAAGTTTATCAGCCATTAAGCTGGAGATAAATCTTGAGATGATTGCTAAAAGATGTAGAAATTGCAAAGAGACTTAAAGATGCTGCCACTAAACCTGGTGTAGGTAACAGATGACGAAAACAAAAACAATATTGAAAGTAAAACGTTTTAAACTCGCAGGAACTTAGTTTGTATAAAAAAGGAAAGTTTATGTAGTCGATTTTTGTTATAATATAATTAGTTGCAGTATTATTATGACTGTATAATATGCTAAACATTGTGTTCTGTGGTTTTATCATCGGTGATTTTAAATTTGTGAAAATCATTATTGTTTCGGATAGCAAATATTGTTGATATGTCAGTCCTGCGTACAAGAATCGTAGAGTGCTTAACCCAACAATGCTTAAACTTGTTTTTATTAGCCTCAAGGCGACATTCACGAAAGAACAGCTTTTTCTTCAATGTTAGGTGCTCATTCACGTATATTGTATGTGGAGTACCTGCTATGCCGATCTGGTCGGATTTCAATCCCTTAGCCAAGCGGTAGGCACTCAATACATTGTCACGAAAAGGCACCGAGGAGAACCTAACCACAATATTTTTGGGTCTATCTTTATTCAAAGTTTTCTGGGGCACGCGATGTATAGAAATAATATCGTTTTGTGTAATCGGAAATTTAATTTTTTCACCAATCGATGCAATAAGTGTGATCAGATTCTCCCCCCGCCTCTCCGGGACATTACACACTTCAATATTACAGGCTCTGGCTTGCTGTTCTAACGTGTCGATTTTAGCCTCAAGCACAGCGACTAGACCTTCAGTACGTTCCGCAGAGGTGAAGCCTTCCAGTGTGGAGATCTTCTTAATGACATCGTCGCATTGATTGGAGGTAAACTGAAGCGAAACTTCTAATGAGTCGACACGTTGAGTCAACTCCTTGTTCCTTCCATCTAGGGCTATCATCTGCCGCTTGAAAGCTTCCTGTTCAGCACGCAGAACGTTGATGTCATTACGAATTTCTGTAGTGTGCGTGGTGAGAAGTTCTAAGTCGCTCTTCATACCGGTAATGTTGGAGTTGATAGCTGCCAGGCTGGAGTCAACATTGCTGCGAAAAGACTTCAAGGTCGATCTTAGCTCGGAAGCAAGTGCGTTTAAATTGTCAGTAAACACGGATTCTGGTTGTTTACGCTTCCTGCATGTAACTCCAGGATCGGCCTCTGACGTTGTTGTCCTTAAATCGGGGCTAGAGCTCGTTTTTTTAGGCGAGTGTTGCATCATTTTATTATTAGTTCAAGTCTTGAGGGTCTTCAAGAAAAACAGGAACCAAATCAACAGCAAAAAATATACTCAAACAAAAATATATTCAAGCTTCAAAGTGTCGTTCCGATTATCGCTATGTATCGTGGTACAGGGCGACCAATGTGACGTCACTAAGCATCAAGCTACTGATAGCGTATTTCGCCGCACCGCACTCGTGTTGAGTTGGTTCGGTGGTCCGAGCCGCGCGCCCGTCAAGCGCACCTACGCTAGGTGTCGTAGGCTCGAATCCCACCAAATGATTCTCTGTTTGTATGTTCGTACTCACGATTTTTACGAGCTACTGCAGAGACCCGACGATTGATTCGCTTCGCCTTCGGGGAACACGAGCGAGACACGGCACCAGGATTAAATATGGCCGCCACAGTAAATGGACAATCCCGTAAGACAGTAAGAGAGGGACCGATAAATAGCAGAAATCGTCAACTTGTCCGCCAAAAAATCACAATAAAATAATATAAAAAAACTCAGAGAGGTAAACAAAAAACGTCCACACGTAGCAAAGTAGAAACGATGAATGAAAACGATGAATGGAAACGATGAATGTTTTGATAGTTTATTTTTTTATCATTGCTAAACATCGCTCAAAATCAATCCTTTCCTTTTCTTTCAATTAATGCACCTGCCATCTAATCTCTTCACCACCCTTGGTTGACAGGTAGAGAATGCCTAAGGCATTAAGTCCGCCTTTGTACCTTTTGTGCGAAAAGTAATAAATAAATAAATTAAAAAATAAATCGTAGGGTTACTAATATACCATATGCCCAGTATTTCTATTTTTCTCAGATTGTTATTTGCTACCACTAAGCTAAAAAGGCACTTGAAAAACCTGGTGTTTCGTGCTTACGTGAAAACGTGTGTTACATTTTGATTTTTTGTAATTTTTATTGAGTACTTAATATAATTTAAATTCGTAGACTTACTAGATAAATAGGTGATGAATAATAATTGTGCATTAAAAAAAGTTATTGAGAAATTTGCGCTGAATAAATTGGAATTTTTGGTTTTTAGACTGCGGAACTGATAGGGGCTCTTAAGATATTGACTCTTGATGTTTTATCTGGCGAGGTGGTTTAAGTTATGTTAAGCTAATCTTAGCAACACAGCATTATTGTGATAGCGACTATTGTTTTGTTTTTTCTTTTGTCAATTGTCTTCAACACTTCGTTTAAAACTTTAGTTAAAAAGTGGACAATGGTGGGTTACATGTCTGTTAAATCTTAGTTTAAGTATTTCTCTGTAATCTGCGGTATGTAACAGTTTTATGTCCCTAATAAATAAAATTAAATAAAAATACTCACACGCATACATAAGACACTGCGTGAAGCCGACCACACTGCTCTGGTACTCTGTGTCCACACTGCGCACTGCCGGTGTCACGTCGAAGTTGTTCTGGAACACGGTCGCGTGAATGTTGCGCACGCGTCGTTGTCTCTTCGTTTGTACTTCTACAGCTATGTCTTCGTTCATCTCTAGTGCTTCCTCCACTTCGCGGGCTGTGCCTTGCTTTCTAGGGAGATAAGAGTACTTTGCTGAACTGAAACTTCAAACATAAGCTGTCCAATTGGTCCCGACGATAACAATAAAATGTTACTACGATTGAAAGGTTGTTCGAAGTCGTCATCTGCTTAACCCTTTTCCAACTATGTTGGAGTCGGCTTCCAGTCTAACCAGATGCAGCTGAATATCTGACCTTCACGACCCAGTGACTGGGTAATACGATTCCCCTCGATATGACTGCTTGTCAGACTTTCGGGCTTCAGACGACCCGTAACGACTGTCAAAGGTCCACGAATGTCAGCCGGGACCAAGAGCTTAACGTGTTTTCCGAGGCATGCAGGGGTCTTGGTATGTGAAGATGGTCACCCATCCACGGACCAACAGCGGTAAGCGTAGCTTAACCTGATCGATCGACCCGGACGGCTGTTATTGCTCAGCCACAGGCCCTACAAAGGATATTCGAGGTAGGTAACAAGGAATTTTCACCACGAAACACCGACCTCACCAGGCTTCAAAAAAAAATCTACGGCGTGTAAACGTGTTTGTAGAAACCAACTTACAGAAATAAATATCATTTATTGAAAATTCTGTAAGGCAAAACAAATTCGAATCGATTTTTAGATGAAACTTGGTTCGATTTTATATAAAAAGTAATGAAATTTAATAAAACTCATGTGAAATGTCTATCGTGGAATTGTTTTCGGCGACAGGAAATTCGACACAAACCTTTCGTAAAACTCATAATTCTCCTGCCCTTATCTACACTAATAATAATATTATAAAGAGGAAAGATACTTTGTTTGTTTTATGTTTGTAACGAATAGGCTCCGAACGTACCGAAGCGATTTAAAAAAATATTTCACCAGTAGATAGCTACATTATTACGGAATAACATAGGCTATAATTTATTTTCAAAAAAATTAGGGATCCGTAAGAAAATTGCAATATTGTAACCCAAGGTAGAAAACCCAAAATTGTTTATGGCGTGCGCTGCGAGAACTATTAATGATAGCACAAAATAATGTACTACAGGTTTATAATAGGATCGGATCCCAAATTCCCAATTCGCGATGAAAAAGAAGAAGAGCAAAGGATCCCAAAGAATCGACTCTTACGCGGGTGTAACCGCGGGGAGCAGCTAGTATACCAATATATTGATGGTCGGCGCAACATGTCTTTTTCTTCCACACTTCTCCGTTAGTCGTCACCTCGGTAGTCCCCCCTTTCTAGCCATATCATCTTCCACACAGTCCATCCATCGTATCTTTGGTCTTCCCCTACTCTTGTAGCGATCGACATCCATACTCAAAACTTTCCTCACGACATTTTCCTCATTCTTCCGCATCACTTATACCATGACAACCGATTCCCACACAACTTTTCAGTCACCGGTGCCACTTCCAGACTTCCTCTCATGTACCTACTCATTTGTTATTCTATCCCTTCGTGTAACACCACACATCCCTCTTAGCATTCTCATCTCAGCGGCATGCAATAACCTTTCATTCATCCCTTTTGTGGCCCAATAGTCTGATCCATACAAGACAGCAGCAATGCTATTCTGTAAAAATCTCACCGTGAAAACTTAGGTGAAGTGAGTTTGGAGTGAGCTGTCAGTGTACACCCTACTGTCCCACTGATGCTAGGGTTTGACCAAGCATTACATTTACAATCATAATCGAGATTTTAATTATATTTTTATTGTTAGTTCTGTTAATCATTTTATATTATTTCAAAGCTAGTTTTAAGTGTCTGTGAGTTTTTTTTTTTTTATAAAACAGCGACACAATAATTCAGTCAGAAACTAGTTTAGAAAAAAAAAAATAAAGGAACTTATTTGAGTTTCTGACTGAATTTCTATTTTGCTGTTTTATTTAAAAACCCCGTAAATAGTCATTTTAAGCCACTTAAATACTAGCCTTGAAATAATATAAAATGATCAACAGAATTAGCATAAAAAAAAAGTCGATTATGATTGTAACTGTAATGATTGCTCAATCCCTAGCATCAGTGAGATGACACTGTTGACAGCTCACTTCACGCTCACTTCACCTACGTTTTCACGGTGAGATTTTTACAGAATAGCACTGTTGGTCTAACCAATGATTTATAAATCTTCCCCATAAGTTAAAGGGGAATACGGGAGTCGCAGATTGTTCCCGTGACCTGCCGCCATTTCATTCATCCGATGTTAATTCTGTGCTTAACATTCCGATCCACTTCGCGATCGCTTTGCACGAGTGGAACTGACATAAAATTGATAAATTAATAACTAATTTGAGAATCGCAAACATACTCACAGAGCCTGATACCGCTCAATGTCTGAAGACACCAACAAATTCCTCATGAAACTCTCCAAATGCTGTCCTTTTTCCTTCCGTAACCTATGAGCTACACTCTGGTATATATTCCCCAGGTCACTGCTGGTAGCGTTCAACGTTGAAGCCTGGACGACGATAGAGAAGTCGCCGTCTTCCGTGAGGAATATGCGGAGAAGCTCACTGGTTTGGAGAAGACTTTTCTGTAGAAGTCGCTGGAGAAAGTCTTCGTATTTGTACCGGAGGGTTTCTAGGGGGCTGTTGTCTCTGGAATTGGAAAATTGAGATTTGCTGTTCATTCATTTATCTTTGAGAACATATTTACAAGGTTTTTGTCGGGGTACGTAGAAAAGTGTTGCTGTTTTTGAGAAGAAGACAAATGTTTATGTTTAAAACTAATTTATAAACTCACTCTCAAACTGTTCTTAAAGTTAAAATGTTGATGAAATGTTTGAATACACCCGACTAACGCAATAGACAAAAGTGCACTGAATCTATGTATTATAAAATATTAAGTAATAAGTAATAAAATTAGTTGAACGCGTTATGCCGATATTGCTAACTAAGGCGTTCGGTGATAACACAGAACAGTTTTTGTCGGAGTGGAGATGAAGATGATGAGGTAACATTTCATTTAGAATAAGAAAACCGTATGTATATTAATAATTCATATTTAATTTTGCTCCGCCAAATCAACACTGTCTTATTTACTTAAAATTGCAATTCTCGGACATTGGCTTCCATCAAACTGTTGCGATGCATCAATTTGGTGGGAGTAACAAGTGACAAGTGGCTAACTTTAACATGTTCAGAATATTTTTTTAAATATGATTGACGTGTAAAAGTGTTTCTTCAAACCTACTTACAGAAATAAAATCATTTATCAGTGAGGTCAAAGGAGGTGGCCTTTTAGTAGGTACAAGTATTGTTTATAATGATTAAGGATAATTACGCAATTTGTCAATACTTCATCTTCACAGATTAAGTGGACGTAATAAGAAAGAAGAAGAAGAAGAATAGTAGTATTTTTGCATCTAAAATTCCGTACCTCCGGGAGGGTAGTGTGAGGTCTAGGAACAGTCTGTCTCCATGAAACTCATGCAGCTTGCTCCTCAGCAGGTGGAAGTCATGTTCACTTCGCTCCACGCTCCACAGTGAGGCTCCTGAGCCGGCGTCAACTCGATGAACAGTTAGGGTGAACACGCGGACAGTACCGCGACGAGGTGGGGCTTGCTAGATAGAAAGAAAAGGAAGAATACCTCAAGAATAACTCAACTCAAACTCAAAGCATTTATTTCAATTAAACCATTTACAGGCACTTTTGAATTGTCAAGTGGTCGGTCAGTCAGAAATATGAAGCTAGTTGCCCATTCCAAACCGTAGTACGTACCTACGGAGAAGAAGAGGCAAGAAACTCCATGGACACTATTTTAAATTACATTGTTACATAAATATTAGACTTACATCATTAATGTTGAATATAGGTATAATTATATGTGAGAAAGATGTAAATAAGACGTACACGTTGAGTGTCCAGAGTACAGCAAATAGAAATTTAAACAAAGCAATCCATAAATAAAATAATTAAAATAAGTCGTGGCGGCTAAGAGATGACCACAAACAGCCAGACCCGGAACAACTACTTGTAGATCATACAAATATTTGTTCCGTGCGGGAATCGATCCCGCGACACGCAGCGCAGCAGTCAATCGCTTAACCACTTCGCCAACCGTGCCATCACTGCGAACTGCGCTACTATGTTACTTGATCATCAGCGAGACATGAACTTTTTATCCAAAATAAGAAATCTTACATAGGGTACATAATCTTTTTTTTTACGTAAAATGTCTTTATATCGCGACTCCCTAAAATAAATAGCGAAAAACAGTAATAACATTGATTATAGGAAGGAATCAACGGTGTATTTTTGGTCTTCTGCTAAACTTGTTTTTGGTATTTTACTCACAGATAACAAAACATCACAACTCGTAATAAAAACTCACCAACTTTGTCTCAACATTAGTCAGCACAACCTTATAGGTGCTCAAATCGTGTCCCCTCGCCGCATCTTCAACCGCCAAATTATCTAAATAATTCAGTATATCCATGTTATCTACGCCATCGCCCTCAGATTCGTCGCAATTCGTGTAGCAGTCTAGAACTTGTCCGTCTACTGTCTGTGGTTTTAAAGCACCCTTTAGTCGATGGCCTAGCTTTAGAGCTGTGTTTAGGAGCTTGTCGTGTGGTCTGGAAAGGAGTGTGTTTACAGGTTTCATTATTCTTACAGGATTTTCAAAGGTATATAGTATAAATATTTTAGATTTTAAGAATTGACAACAAAAAAGGCCAGCTTGCGCTATTAGAAAATAATAATATTTGTGAAGTATAATTTGTATGAAACTACAAACATCAAAGGTGTCCAGGGAACGTTTTTGCTAGATACTAAAAATCGGTTTTTTTTTATTATATGTATTTAATAAATTTATGGATATGAATAACTCCTATGGATGCTTTCTAATAAACTTCGTCATTTGAAAAGTTTTTTTTTTTGTTCGGTCAAAAGATGAAAATCTTCTGTCAAGTCTTATTCCTATATGTATAATCCTGCAACGGATATGAGGCCAAATCAGTAAAATTTCAGCCATACTTCTGAGTGGAATCAATACAAAAGAGCGTCATTATGCAGAGAATGCGTCATTTGAGCCGAGAAAAAATGATCAGAGCCGTGGGAAGGAATGTTGGAAGCTGGTTCTCGGCAACGCGCTGTGGCAATCGCTCTGGGCACTATGCAGAGTAGGTACTACTTATATTTTTATCTTTTTATCATATTTTAATGTCACGATTAAAGATCCAGCATGAACAATAATCGCGAAGTCTTTATTAATACAAAAGCAAAGAGTACTTCGTCGACCTACACATACGAAAACATTTTATTTAATAAATCCAAATAGACATTTTTATTTCATTTCAATAGGGTAATAAAATATATTTTATAAAACCTTGATCCCTAGACACTTCTGATGTGTGTATTAACTTGCCTTGACTTGAAGTTATAATCAGTTAATCAGTAAAGAATAAAATATTTCGAACACAACTGAAAGAAATCAACATGGGCTTACTTTTTAACCATTTGTTTTTGATACCCCGTATGTATTCTGCTTCCGACAAGTAACTTGTAAAACTGTAATCAATTAAACAAACTTTAATTTTATTGATCATAAAGATAACTTAACTACATACTTTAGTACACAATGGTGCCGATTCCCTTATTCACAAACTAAACTAAATTTAAGTTCAGTGCATATTTTTCTTTCTATTTCATTATGAAAAGGACAGAAGATAAATTTTAGTTCAGTCCTGTCAAATTAATCAGCGCCTGACACTACTCCATACAAGTTTAGACGTGATTAAAAAGTTGACTACTAAAGTTACATCAAATTACGTCAGGTGCTGACTAATTTGACCGGACTAAACTAATATTTATCTTCTGTCTTTTTCATAATGAAATAGAAAGAAAAAGATGCACTCAACTTAAATTTAGTTTAGTGTGTGATCAAGGGAATCGGCACCAGTGTCCTATAAATTTTAATAATTACCTCTTCACTGTGTAAAAACTTAGGCAGCCATAACTTTTCAAGTACAGTGTGTGACTGTCTTGCAGCTTGATATAGCGCTCGACTGGTTTGAAATCTAAAAACAAAACAAATAGAATAGAATACTCTATAATATGTACACCAACAATTACAGATATATTTTACATAGGGTGACACAATGGCCGATCTTATCGCTATAGTATAGTTAAAATCTCGCTGCAGACTTGGTCATAAATCATAATCGGAGTAGGGATGAGCGCTAGTTGCACGCGCTCAAGGCCATTATCGATAACAGAATCATTAAGGTTATCACGTAAACATACTGCATTCATTAAGTATATACGTTCTTTTGTTTATATATTTAATATGCTTTGTAGTAAATTTGGTAATAAAAAAAATGTGTATTTATTTCTATCACCAAGTTATAAATATATAAAACTATCGATATCACTCATCGACTGCAGTAATACACAGGACTACGTGTGGGCGTGGCCTGCCCATAAGGCCCGTGAGTGAGAAAGAGAGCGAAACACTCGAATGATTTATGACCGAGTCTGCAGCGAGATTCTAACTATACTATAAAAGCAATCTTTTACAGACAACCTTTGGATGGATTAAAGACAGTACTGCAGGTAGTCAGTGGTGTACCCATTTACCTACACAATAAATACATAAAACATACTTAGGTATATATTATATACAATAATAAACATGAAACATGAGCAAGGAAACCATTATGACTGTAATGATGATGTTTAAGGAGAAAGGAAATGTTTTTAACCAGAATTTTAAAAGTGGACCAAGATTGAGCACGCCTTATCGACACGGGCAAGGCATTCTATAACCGTACTGCTTGAACTGTAGAAGACTTGTCATAAAAACTGGTGGAATGATCGGCATCGCTAGTCTTAAGTTTTCCGATGACCTCAAATATCTATTATGTGTGTCATGAAGTAACTTGAAACGTTCTTACAAACAAATATCTTTAACAAAGAGTTTCAAATAGAAGTTCAGAAGTATTGAGTTCTGTGGCTATTCTTCGTAACATACTACGTTTTATACAGATGATCACAACTTTTGGAACACATTTCCTGGAAATAATCGTGTCGTAGACACATCCTACAGCTGATCTAAACCCTCTAAAATATTAGAATTGTCCTTGAAACCATAGTGTTTTTCTCACTTTTAGTGAAAACCAACGGCTAAAAAAACCTCTCCTAGACAAGGCCTATAGCAAGCTGTGTGTCTTCCACAAACCGCTATAGGCTCAGAAAGTTTTCAACAAAAGTTTGTTGAAACATGTAGGCAGTGTGGGTGGCCCACCGATAAGTAGGTCAGAGATCAATAGAGATAAGCTACATTACTTGTTAATACTGCTATCCTTCTGCAACAGAGCTTGCAGCTCGTCCGCTAGATCTCCGAAGATAGGCAGCGGGTGACCCACTGATAAGTACGTGGAGCACATCGCTCGAGCTTGATGTTGTAAGGATTCTTCTTCTGAACTGCTCAGGTCTGGGTTCAGAATTTTTGTTTGAAACGATTCTGAAGACAAAAAAAAATATTTAAAAATAAACAGAAAATGCGCCCTGCCCTTTATTGGAATTTTAATGACTAAAAGCTAAACAATTTGACAATTAAAACATCGTTCAGGTCACGAAATATCGGTATATTGGTACCGTGGCACCGAAAAATATACTTGAAGACAACAGAAAACGCTTCGGAATCTCCACAATGTTTTTTTTTCACAATCCCAGCGTTAGCATGTTTGTTACTTGATCACCAGTGATCGGAATAGGTAGAGCTTATATACCTAAAGTTCAAAGAACAGGGACTAAAAAAGTGGAGACTTCCTTACGACAATTTTTTTTTTCGGAATATTTGTTGCCGAGCTTCGGGACATCACTTAAGTACCTACATTTAATATTAATGTTATTAATACAGTAAACTAATTGAATTCATTTTCCTTTTTAACCGACTTCAAAAACAAGGAGAATGTTCTCAAAAAACCAGTAGGTACGTTTTCTATTGTTAGTAATTCAGGTAAATAACTGTAACCGCCTCATGTTTTCGTTTCCCAGAATAGCCAAAACTTGCTGTATCTTTCTATCTTTTGTTTGTCATTGGTAAACATGATGTACAAAATGAATAAATGGTATGAAAAGCAGTAAAATTGTTTTTGTTTTACCTTTACCTTGTTAGTTCTATATTTATTAAAGCTGGTATGTAAATTACATTAGCTTCCGCGCTAACTTACATCGTTCAAACGAAGATAAGGAGATTTACCTTTATTTTTTTTTAAACCATAAAAACCGTGCATACTCTTTTTTATTAACAGAAACAGGAACTCAATTCGATAGTTGTTTTACTTTATTAATTTTAGTTGTCCCTACTTAAGTAATGTTCCGAAACCCGGGACATTAGTCCCAAAAATATATTTTGTCGTAAGGCGTCTCCACTTTGTCTCTGTTCTCTCGTCTGTCTGTTCTGTCTTTTTTGAACTTTTGTTATTTTAGCTCTACCTATTCCGATCACTGTTGATCACATATAAACAGTTAAACATATGGGGATTCAATTCGGCTTACCGAAAGTCTATGCTTTGGATTAACACCTCGAATTCTTTTCATATGGGTGCAGGAAATAGTTTTCCTGACATGCGAGAGAAAAAGTGTAAATATACCTACTTATATCGTTGTAGAACTGCAGTAAGTGCAGATGGCTGGTGGTCTTCATGAACTGCATGAACGCGTACAGGTGTTCTTGTTCACTGATGACCATGTCGAGCTCTACTCGCAGTAGTTTGCAACGTTGGCTGTAGATCGATTCCGTTTGACGGACGAATGTTTCTAGAAATTCTACCTGGGGGAGAATTAGGAGAGAGTCAGTCATTCTGATGTTAAGAGCTTTTATACCTTAGTTGTACATGTTTTTGGAATGTTCTGTCGCTAAAGTATAGCCATGTTTTTTGCAGAAATCAATTTTAGTTAATTAATGCTCAAAATGACAAAAAAAATGTGCTCTGATTTAAAAAATATTAAAGATTGTTGTCATTTTATGGTTCATTATTATGTATTGAAATAGAAGCAGATAATATAGTTAAAAAATAATCATGCATAGTTTTTGACGTGATAACGTCTTATAAATCGATGAACACCGGCTGCATGCACGAAAAAGTGTAACGATCCGTCTGAGCCTGAGCGTGCAAGCGAGAGCGCGGAACAAGCGATAGAGAGGCACGATCAGCCCTTTCCCTTTCGTTAGCGTTAGCTTATGTCACATTATTTTATCTCTCTTCTCGTGTGACGTCAGAGCTATAGTATAGTTAAAATCTCGCTGCAGACTCGGTCATAAATCATTCGAGTGTTTCGCTCTCTTTCCCACTCCCGGGCCTTTTGGGCAGGCCACGCCCACACGTAGTCCTATGTATTACTGCAGTCGATGAGTGATATCGATAGTTTTATATATTTATAAATGGGTGATAGAAATAAATACACATTTTTTTATATTTTATTACCAAATTTACTACAAAGCATATTAAATATATAAACAAAAGAACGTATATATAAAACTAAAAATAGAAAATTAAAATTCTTCGTCTGAGTCATCATCGATAATGGCCTTGAGCGCGCGCAACGAGCGCACATCCCGACTCCGATTATGATTTATGACCAAGTCTGCAGCGAGATTTTAACTATACTATAGTATTCCGAATAGTACAGTATCAGTAGTGGTTCATCGATGTTTCTTTGTGACGTTATCACGTAAAACTATCGTCCGTAAACCGACTTTACAGACAACCAATTTATTTTATTTTATAAATTGTATTATTATAAATTTGTAGCATTATATTGCATACATTTTATAAATTGTATACCGCTAAAAAAAGATAGTGTCAAATTACTCTGAAATGGTTGACATTTGCATAGGGATCATAAGGGGTAATTTGGTTTCAAATGTGACCTTCCCTACAACCCCTTAATGGATTTCCGACATATTACCAATAACCCTGAAGAGTTGCGAGAGATAGGACTCAGTGGAAGTTGTAAGAGGCCTTTGCAAAAAGGCACACTGAACTAAGAGACTTTTTGAAAACTACTGGGCAATACCGCAACGCAAAGGTGTTCAGAATAAAAAGGGCTTCTTATATCTGATATTATCTACGAAATAACGGGGTCTAGGAATCACCTTACTATAATAATAGAATTAATAAAGAAAATATCTGTAATGCATCATAAATCACATACAATATACCTTATAATTAGGAGTGGAGGGCAACTGCGCCATCGTTTCATTTCCAGTGGCCAGCATGATGAGCGTGTTCAATATATACGGCTCTGCCAACACGTCAGTTAGTGATAGCAACACCCAGCCAGCGAATATCTCTCTTATTAATACGCGGAATACACTGGAAGAAAGAGAAATTGGACCTTATTAATTTGTGGTTAAGGATACAATTAGATTACGCGGTAATTATTGGACATAGGTCGCTTTCATGTTCCACTGTGAGCATTATTCTGTACATTATATAGAATAGAATAGAATACTCTTTAATAAGTACACCATAAATCACACAATAAAATAAAATAGGAACGAAGTCAAAACTGTACAGTCACGAGCAGTAATAAGTATACACTTAGCAAAATTCCTTGTGGAATATTGATTGCAACTTTGAAATAACACCTATTTCATAACAGTATAGGGTCCAAAATACTATGTTCGTAACCACATAAAATTACAATCAATACAGTAGGAGAAAATCACATTTTGAATTTGCTAAGTGTATACATATTAGTGCTCATGACTGTACATTGAATATTCTTGAAAAAAAGTATTTGCTGCTTGATGTGGGAACGAGTCTGATTCCGAAAATATAGTTTTTAGAATTGTCTGTTTGTCAAGATGTATGTTCCGGATTGACACAAAAACGGATGAACGAATTTGGATGAAATTTGGCCCACATACCGAGTTTATAACCTGGATTAACAACACATATAATGGTACATTTAACCCCGGTAGTACGTTCCCGTGTGATCATTTCCGACATCCACGCGGGTAAAGCCACGAGCAACAGTTAGTTCACTATATATATATATATATATTTAAACATTACATTTATATCCTAAAACAATATCAGAACTAAATTTCATGTCAAGATCTGCATCTTGATAGATATTACGAGATTCAGAACAGCTTATTCAGATTCAATTAGCAATAATGAACAACAAACAGTTAAATAATGCTAATTAAAATCTCGTAAAAGTATCATAAGTCTGTTAACAAGTCGTCAAGTATGTGTGTAAGAACACTAACATTTGCACTTAGCTATGCTCACAAAAAAGAACATTACCTACTTATCAATAGAAATGGTTCAAAAATTATATTAAACTAGCTGACCCCGCGAACTTCGTACCGCCTAACATTTTATTTTTTTTTAGTTTTTCTGTCCGTATGAACCATCCTCGTACTTCAAGGAATATTCTAAAAAAAGAATAAGCAAAATCGGTCCATCCGTTCTTGAGTTATAAAATTACAACGAAAAGTGGCATTGATTTTTATAGATAATAAGGATAAACAATATTCGTATAGAAGACTATTGACCCACAACTTTTGGGCGTATCATACGCCCAGTGTCCAGTCTGTGTGTGTCAGTGTCACTTATACAGGGTTATTGGTAAAACACCATCAACCTCTTAAGGGTTCATTGTACTCATCATTATGAACAGTTTTTACTATGGGACCAAATATGAAATCGCGAAACAATTATCAGCAGTTCCCTACATTTATGTCTGCAGAACTCGTCAAAATGTAGGGACCAGCAGATTTTTTTTTCGCGACTTCTGATTTGATCCCATAGTAAAAGTTGTTCATAATGATGAGTACAATGACCCCTTAAGAGTTTAATAGTTTTTTACCAATAACCCTGTATACGAAAGTTTTATTTTGATATACCAATACTCACGGATTATGTAACTCGTTATTCTTCAACAAATACGGCATGATAGCGTTCGTGATACACCTCAAATACTTTAGCTCTGCGTTCCTATTGGCTGCGGCCGGATGTAACGCCATCTTGGAATCTAGTGATACCCCCGGCCGTGACGCACATACTGAGTAGTGACGTAACGCGCACGGGATAAGTCGGGACGTTATAAAGCGGGCGTAGTTTATCTGTAAGAAAAGATTCGTTTCTTAGACGGCAACGGTTGGGAATCATGTTGGGTTATTTGTAACTCAGGAGTTTTTGACTCTTTATGACGTCAAAACTTAGGTTAGAAGAAACACTCGCACAATATTGTACTTTAGGTACATTTCTGTTAAAAAAATTGAGTAATCCTTTTAAAATAAGAACTAAATTAAAGTTTATTTTATTACAAATATAGGAAGAAATAAAACCTAATTATTTATTTTTGGTAATTGTATTAAAAACCATAATTAAAAAATAAAGACGACTTTAAAAAAATTTACAAATATGAAAGCATTTGTTTAATTTGCTTTTGTTTCTGTTTATAAATATGGCATTTCTTGCCATACATGCACAAATTCATTATTCTGATCAAAATCGAATACAACATGCCACTGATGGCTGACAGGAGGGAATAGAAGAAAAAATACGTGTTACGACGACCCCGATTAACATGAGACAACGGCATGAAGATGATAATAAATTTTCATACCTTTACGGCTCTCTGCAGCAGGCAAGCAGAAGCGTATCTCAGCTGATAACGCAACTCATCCACAAAGAAGGGCTGCAACGTCACCTTGCTGTACCACGTGTTTATAAACTGATCCAGTATTGTGTTGTAGAACTGCAAGACAAAGCAAAGTTTTTTTAGAATCGTTATTTTTGGCTAGACTGGCTAGATTAATCTGATGAGGTAAGGGGGTCTAGGTTCTTCAATATTTTGAAAGTTCACCAGCAATCGCTAAGCAATAAGGAGTTTCGTTCAATTCAAAAGTGCCTGCAAATGGTTTTATTGAAATAAATACTTTGACTTTGAGTTTTCATGAAGGCTCCCGAGACGTATGTCATGGATGGAATTGATATTTTGTTTTCGTTTAAAGGCGACATAATTGTATCATAAAATCTTTATTATGCTGTAAGCTAGAAGATGGCTTTTATTAATACTGGACAAACGCATCTCAACATTCTCAACGGAGGTGTCAAGGCATTAGCGACAAAATATTGTATTAGATTTGTAGCTAAATTGAACCATGAAGGCAAAAATCATGAACCAAAAATACACAAGCATAAGAATTTCAAACAGTAATTATACCGGTTACCATATTATGCACGGTTATTAGTTCCAAAGTTAAAATTAAAATGTTTGCAACATAAAGTCACAGATTTTTAAACTTCTAGAAGTCATCAAACACTTTATTGTGTAGATCCCAATTAACAGGGCGCAATTAACAGGGCGCAATTAAGAGGGGCGTTCAGTGTATTCTCGGTATGAGGGTTTTTTTTTTGAGGATGGGAAATCATCAAATGACCCCTCCCGCTCTGGGTGGAGCGGAAGGAAGTGTCAGACTCTTACTGACTAAAAACCCACCCGTGTTCCTTCCTTGGCCCTTTATGTTCCGGGTCAGCGGTACCCCTTATGGATGATCCCGCTTTCCCGGCAGGCTTGGGCCCTAGTGGGCCCCCTCTTCGATGCTGACATCTCTTTGAGGCGCGCGTGGAACACGTACGCGCCGTCCAGCACGGGCCTGGTCCTGATCGGACGGTGAGCTACCCATTACTCACCGCCCGCAGGCCCGCGCCTACGGTGGCCGGGAGTCGTCACGCGGCTCCCGACGCCCGGAGCGTCCACCGCGGCGGCTTGGACGGGAGACTCTCTCCCTCTCCCGTCCCGCCACCTCCTTCGGTATGAGGGTGATTTACTAATGATGTGGATAATTTGACTAATTAATTAATGAATTATTATATCTAAGGGTATAAAGGTAAAATTTCATATAGTTGTGATCATTGGTTTGCTAGTTATGTGTGTTGGTCAACGACAACTGGAATGGCTAACGTGACAATGTTAAAGAACATCGAGCACCGCGCTGTTACTAAATTCCTTACCAAACAAGGAAATAGTCAAAAAATTGTTCACGAAGAGATGGTGGCTGTTTAACAAGATTCTGCACCTTCGTTATCTACGGTTCAAAAGCGGTCAAGTGAATTTAAAAGGGGCAGAGAGAGTATTGAAGACGACACTCGCTCGGGCGGCCCAGTTACTGCCTCTACGGTAGAAAACCTGAAAAAAGTTGAGAAGCTTATACTGGAGGATGCCCGAATGAAGATGAAAATGATAGCAGAGATGACCCACATCTCCGTTGGTACCTTGCACACAATTCTTCACCTTCTTTACCTTTAAAAAGTCAGTACAAGGTGGGTACCGCGAATGCTCACGGCGCAGCGCCACAAAAACAAGTGCGAAACGAGTTCTGGGGAGAGTTTTTAGAGCTCTGTGGTGAAGTTCCATCAAGTATTTTCGATCAAATCTTTACTGGAGATGAAACGTGGGTTCATAATTTATGACCCTGAAAGTAAGCAGGAGTCCATACAATATCATCAAGGGTACTGCGCCCCCTAAGAAATTCAAAGTCGTTATGTCTGCCGGAAAAATCATGGCCACAGTGTTTTAAGAGAATTTTGCTGATTGAGTACACAAAAAAAGGTGAAACCATAAACGCAGTATCCTACGCATCCACTTTACGAAATTCACGGGAAGCAATTAAAGAAAAAGACGAGGTAAACTGACCACTGGTGTGTTGCTGCTTCACGACAATGTCCCGGTCCACACGGCTCGTGTTTCCAAGGCTGCTGTACGAGATTGTGGTTTCGAAGAAATTAACCACCCACCCTATAGCCCGGATCTAGCCCCAAGTGAATATTATTTGTTCCCTAATTAGATAAAAGACCTTCGTGGGAAACGATTTTCCATCAACGAAGAGCTCAAGGCGGCAATAAATGTGCATTTTTCAGAAAAAGAGGAACATTATTTTTTCAGGGTATTGAAAACTTAATTTCGAGCTTTAATAAATGCATTGAGGTACTTAATGGGGGATTCAATTGAAAAATTAAAATTATTTTAAATGAATTTTCGTTTTTATTTAATGCCGATAGACTATAGGTACCGAGAATACATTGAACGCCTCTCGTATATTACACATTGAATGCCTTTCAACTTTTTGTATTCGGCAAGCAATGAATTAGCTCGGCGTAAATGAAAATAAAAGGTCCTTAAATTATTTTAAAAGTTAAAGAACTATTTTGCAACAAGTGTTATTGCTTACTTTAGCTTGATGCAAAAACTATAGGACTATAGGTCTCTGGTCCCATATTTATGACAAATGGATATGAGGAATTCAAGTACATATGTTAGATATGGGTCCTATTCCAAATTATGAATCCAGGTTCAAAAACTATCAGTCTATCTGTGATTCTCTATGTAAATGTAGACTTCGAAAAATGCAAGTTGGTGTTGTTTTAATTATTGCATATTATACCTTACTTATCATTGCATATTATAAGCATTTAATAACCGCAGAATTTGCATATCATAACGCGACAAAAACAAGATTCGTCTGGTCTATTATAAAAACTCGTAATGGTGACATTTCAAGGTGAATAAAGAATTAATGATGTGGTTTGCGTAACCGACGTTTTGTACTCTAAATAGCCACGTGGGTTGGGCATTACAAATGGGTATTGCTAGCCATTGCCAGTTATAAAATGTTAAATAGGTAGGTAAGTACCTAATTATGTTGAAACAAAGTTTTTTTTTAAATTATTTATGTTGAGTAGCAGCAACAAACAGCTACATTATGTAATATTACAAACAAACAAAAACATAAGTAACTTAAATAATAATGTAGCCCACAGCGTTGTTCACAGATTATCATGAATAATTAAAACTTTAACGTCACTAGGAGGTGGAATGTTCGTAACAGTTCTTTCTTTGTAAATAAAATGAGACATGCCTTTGATCGCGACGCTCAGAAAGTGCTCATTGCTTCTATCCTATCTATACTTACATAAAATAAATCTGTAGAAGTGAAAATTCTGTACATTGAAAATATCAAAAAAATAAATGGCTGGGGGTGTTACTAGACCGACACCGAACCCAAAAATGTGATAAAAATTTTTTTGTCCGTTTGTTCAGGCATCACGCAAAAACTACTGGTTCGATTACGACGAAACTTGGTATAATTATTCTTTAATATCCTGGGCACCACACTGGGTACTTTTTATCCCGGAAAAATATATACAATAAAAAACAAACTTAATTTTGCGGTTCGACCCCTAGACCCGATTACTGTACCAACCGCAAATAATAAGTTTGTCGTAGGTTACGTCACCCGCAGTGGAGTTCACTAAGGGGCTGCAGATACTATAAAAAATCGCTCGCCATACAATTCAATGGACTATCACACACGACGAAGATAATAAATAATATTTCATATTTTCGTATCTTAAGATGAATTTGTATGGCGAGCGATATTGTATCTTAAGATAAACTATTATAGTATCTTTGCCGTGTGCAGCGCCCCTAAGTTATGCTGTAAATGTAGTGCAGAAGGTTGAATTTGGCTTGCACCGTTCGCAGCCCACGCGTGGCGCGCGGCCGCCACGGATCGCTACCGTATATAAGGACGGAGTCTGCTCGCCGGCAAGTACCTTCGCGAACTAGAGTAGCTAGACAACCCCCTCGACCCTTGACCCCGCCCGCCTGTGCGGAGCCTGTAATATCAATCAATGTCCCTAATAATAATAATCACACATATCCGAGTCTCTTATTCATTCGTATAGATATTAGTTTTTAGGGATTTTGCTTATTTATTGAGTGTAGATTAGTTATCATCAGAAATAGGTTTATTTAGGTAGGTAGGTATTTTCTTTTCTGTTGTTTTTTTTTTAATTAGTTAGGTACTTAGGTTTACTTTTTTAGGGCGTAGACCGTATAGATTTTAATTTCAAGCATAGGTAGTAAATTTTAAAGTGTGTAACGTAGGTTATATTTAGTACCCTTATGTAGGATTAGTCATTCGTATAGATATTAGTTTTTAGGGATTTTGCTTTTTATTGGTATATACATATAAGTGTAGGTAGGCGCTAGGTGTTGGCTCTTCTATAAAGATAGTCTTAAAGATTTCTTTATTTTTAATACGGATATACTTCTAACACGATGCCTTCCAGAAAGAGACCATCTCTTTCTGCTACATCGAGACACGCTAGGCGAATGAGACTAGCCAGATCACAAGAATCAGCTGAGGAGCGCGAATCCCGGTTAAGCCGCATGCGGGATAGCATGACTGAAGCAAGAGCACACGAAACCAGTGCCGATCGAGAATTGAGGTTAAGTGCTGATAGTGAACGACACGCACTCTCGCGTTCTTCTCAGTCAATTGAACTGCGTGAGATGTTTTTCACATGGTCAGCTTTACGTCGCTCTTCCCCGTGTGAGCACTCCAAGGAACCTTTATGTTCATATTCCGGACGGGCTCACTGACAATGTCGTGTATTCTGAAGCTCTCAATTGATGTCGTACGGTGACTATCTGTCGTTACCATTATCTTTGTGAGCATTCGTTGCAATGAACGTCAGCTTCGCTATCGGTTATCCTGCTAAACAGGTACCAAAGTAGAAATCTACTACAAAAAACTTACAGAACGCGAGCGATGCCACAATTGGTTTTCTATTGTAATTAGCCACAAAGGACCCGCGCCGGGACAGAAGTACCGGTATGCTCGATAGATAACGTTCTACACAAATAGCACTTTACACAAAAAATTCATTGATAAGTTTCGTCATCCACGCGAACGAAGTCGCGGGCACAGCTAGTAAGCAATAAATGGTATTTAGATTTAGTCAAAAAAAATATTATAAAAAATTATAAGTAAGTAAATAAATATCCGTCATTACATTACTTATCATGGGTATTTTGTTAATATATTAATACAACATGTAATCACAATCAGTTAACTTGAAAACCTCACTATTAACTCCTTTTAAATGAATCATCCCAAAAATGATTTCGAATGTATTTTATACAGTATATCCCCAAACTAGGCATAAAAGGGAAGAGATTAAATGAAAATATACGTTTGAGAGTAGGTACAGACTACAGAAAAAGGAGGGTTTCAGAAAATCTACTCCGTGCAATTCACGAAAATAAACAGTCAAAACCGTTTCGATCGTCTTTCATAGGCAGGCCAATATAGGATGTACCTAAGTCGAAAAAAAGACCGTAGAAGGGACCATTAGAATCCTTTCCAAATCTAAGAAACAGTGCCAATGGCTACGACTTGAGACTAACGGGTGTCTTGAGGTAATAATGAGCTAGATTAAGTGTTCTAGGTACAGATCATGGAATCGAGATGGTAGTACTAATAAAATTCTTGGCCACTGAAAGTGCGTTGAGCGCACAATTTCTGCCATCTTCGACACGCTTGGTCTGTATGGAAAGTGTTGACAATGGTTTTTATAGGCGGCGGCCGTTGCTAGAGGCGGCTCTAGCAGCGGCCGCCGAGGCGTCTGTGCTCTGTGATTGCAGGTACAATGTTAGGGAATAATATTATCAAGCCTCGTATCCACTAGGCAACATCTGACGCGCGACGTGATGTACAACATGTTGCTCATCATGTTGAATGGCAACGAGGAACTATTGTTTAGTAACGTTGTCAATGTTGCGCGTCAAATGTTGCCTAGTGGATACGACGCTTTATGCAGCATTCATGAGTTTGTGCAAAATTCTAAAAATATACCTTCTGTTCTCTTCTTGTTATGTAACAGCAAATTTCGTGATGAATAGTAAGACATAAACAAATGCATGAACTGTCAGTCCATTTGGAATAAGAGGTGATCTCACATGCTCATAACATCAATTGTTTTGGTTTGGTGTCGCCATTGTGTACGATGTTTTTTGTTAGATATTATTTAACCTTGCCGGGTTTAGAATTAGATTATGCTAATAGTATTTGTTTGAGTTATAAAAGCTGTGAAGAATCATTAATTTTTAATTAATTACAGACATTATTTTATATTTTTTATTTAAGTTATTTCTACAGGAAACTTCAATTTGCGTAAGTAGTTAATTTCAATTTAAAATCTAAAACTTTTTCCTGGATAATAAATACACCGGAAAAAAGACAATTTATTGCCTTTTTCATTGTTATACTTTGTTCTCCTGATTATCAATTACAGAGTTGTTGATAATAAAAAGTGAATGTTATATTTCTTCTTCAATTTTTATAAAGCTTTTCGGATTAAACTCTTGAAGTATTCATTGAAATTAGTTTTTGATGTGTAATATATTTTCTCTCGCTTTCTTGCAATATGTGGGAGTGATTTCGTGAAATGCGACGGAACTGTGTAACAGGAAGCTGGGGAAGCGCGCGCTGTTTGATTTGACCAATAAGCGCGCGCGGGGGTAGAATTGGCCGTCAGATGGTACCAACCCATTTTCCGAGAGGTTGGTACTGTCAGCCAACAGTTGCGTGTGTGTGACGAGAACCCTTCAAAATGGTTGAGCTGAATGGTGCTGATCCATGCGTCATGTTCGTGAACGGGCGCTGTCAGTTGGGACTGGTCATCTCTTAGCCACCACGGCTTATTTTTAATTATTTTATTATGGATTGTTTTGTTTGAATTTATATTTGCTGTACACTGGACACTCAATGTGTATGTCTTATTTACATCGTTCTCACATATATAATTATACCTATATACAAGATTAATGATGTAACTAATATTTATGTAACAATATAATTTAAAAGAGTGTCCATGGAGTTTCTTGCCCGTTCTTCTCCATAGGTACCTACTACGCTTTGGAATGGGCAACTAGCTTCATATTTCTGACTGACCGACCACTTGACAATTCAAAAGTGCCTGTAAATGGTTTAATTGAAATAAATGCTTTGAGTTTTGAGTTTGAGTTTGAGAAAGGGAAATAGAGAAGGTGAACGCATCAGCTGTGCGCTTAACCTCAAATAATACCTGAATCCATTTTTTTTATGTTTTGCTTCTTACCAAGGTGAGATGTCAGATGTTACACATCATCTAAGCGACTACTGTAAGGCTCGTTTTTTTTTTTTAAATAAAGTTGGTGTGTTTAATAAAATTTATTTTAAACTGCTGAATTACATAGAATTGTAACATCTTTTGTTTTAAAGAATACTCACATCTTCTATGGCCTGATCCAATTGTTTATGTATCTGAAGCCCCACCCAGGGCTCCGCCGACAAGCTCGAGTCATGTCTCTCGCAATCCTTAGACCCACAGGTCTCGCAACCCTGAAAATACAAGACTCCATCGTCAAATCATGAACATTAGAAAGGACATTTTTGTTATCATTTTCTGTCTTCATTGCATTTGCATTGGTTGAAATGGTTCCAAACAATGCAATTGTTAATAGTTGGCTATAAAGTAGGAATAATTGTTGTGATTGTTATGAAGGGAAAGGTTTAAGACGCGGACCGACTACGATTTTAATCGCTATTACCGCACTCACACAACCGCATCTGCGCGTTTTACGGTAATTATGCACACACTCGCAAACGCTAACACGGGCGTTTGTGTGCTCAAGGAAAGTTGCATAGTATACGTAAGGAAATCAGATGTTTTCTGTTGAATATACTTACTTATGACGTGCGTTCTAAAATTCGATGTAATTACAGTGTCGGTTCATAATATGATACAATAAATAATTACACATAACAATTTAAAAAAAAACATCACTACTGTTTATTTTTATTACAGTACATGATAAACAGGTCAAATATAAACATTCCGAATTTTACCCGACTGCTCTAGAAGGGGAATTATGCTTTTCGGGTGTAAGTCAGTATCAGGGATGGAAGGGTTAATTAAATGGGTAGTTATGCCATTTCAAACTAATGTTTGTGTTTTAGATAGGTACCTACTTAGTGGGTGCGGTAAAAAAATAGAAAACAAAACCAACATAAAGGCCCTCGGACCACTTAAAAATCACATAAACTCTAAATAAATGCAATAATGTCACAGCTCCAAAGTGACAAATGCCATAATGTTTCTAATAAAATGCGGAGCCGGGACGGAAGCTAGAATTCTGAAAAATTTAGACGATAGAGGGATCATCCATGGGAATGGAAGCTGCTGCTGGCTGAATATTAGTTGGTATTTGCTAAAATTGGTAAAACAGTGCGTGAATTGAACTAAAGTTCTGTGGCGGACTACTAAGGCTACTCACTGCCTAATATTGAAGTGAAAATTCAGTCTCAGTGGAAATATGGGCAATAAAAATAAAATGTTGCGAAAGAGTTTTACAAGAAAAAGACGAAAAACTCGAAAAAATGATGGAATGTTTGGGTAAGTAGGATGATTACGGTATTGTATCATAACATTTGAAATTTGTATTTAGTTTAGTTTACTTACGAAACTGTATAAATCTATAGAAACGGCATTGACAATTTCTACAAACATTTTGCTAAATCCAAAAACAAATAGGTGCACTCTATTTTGATGTCTATAGAATGCATATTTGAATGCGCCTAGTGCAAACGTCTCTGGTCGAAGCAACCATCGAGGCGATAGCCATATTGCAATAGTAGGTATAAGTAACAAAAACAAACTTGCAGATAAATCAGAGTGCGTTCGTAATTATTATAATAATATAAATACTGCACACTAGTTATATATAAAGCATTTTGATTCTTTTGTAAGATTATTTTTATAATATTTATTGAGTCATTAGACCAGTGCCGATAATTTTTGAAAACGAAAAAAGTCACAGTAGGCTGAAACCCATTGGAAAAGAAAGAGAATATAACAAAAATGAAAGGAAAAATAATTTACGGGCGATCCGAGGTCGGGAAGTGGGGGTTTAAGGGTAAAAAGCGGTTTATCTCTATTTCCGGCAAATTTGAATTTTTCACATAAATTGTTTGTAGTCAAATTTGAATTTTTCACATGAATTGAATTTTTCACATAAATTTTGAGGTTACTTGAAAAAAGTGTGAATACAAAAGTTGTAGATCTTTTTATTACCTACAACTTTGCTATTACACTTTTTTCCATATGACTTGTAGTTTTGCCGGAAATCGAGATAACCCCCACTTCCCGACCTCGGATCGCCCGTAAATTATTTTTCCTTTCATTTTTGTTATATTCTCTTTCTTTTCCAATGGGTTTCAGCCTACTGTGACTTTTTTCGTTTTCAAAAATTATCGGCACTGGTCTAATGACTCAATAAATATTATAAAAATAATCTTACAAAAGAATCAAAATGCTTTTTATATAACTAGTGCAATATTTATATTATTATAATAATTACGAACGCACTCTGATTTATCTGCAAGTTTGTTTTTGTTACTTATACCTACTATTGCAATATGGCTATCGCCTCGATGGTTGCTTCGACCAGAGACGTTTGCACTAGGCGCATTCAAATATGCATTCTATAGACATCAAAATAGAGTGCACCTATTTGTTTTTGGATTTAGCAAAATGTTTGTAGAAATTGTCAATACCGTTTCTATAGATTTATACAGTTTCGTAAGTATACTAAACTAAATACAAATTTCAAATGTTATTATGATACAATACCGTAATCATCCTACTTACACAAACATTCCATAATTTTTTCGAGTTTTTCGTCTTTTTCTTGTAAAACTCTTTCGCAACATTTTATTTTTATTGCCCATATTTCCACTGAGACTGAATTTTCACTTCAATATTAGGCAGTGAGTAGCCTTAGTAGTCCGCCACAGAACTTTAGTTCAATTCACACACTGTTTTCAGTCATAAATTACTTGAAAACTACAATCGAATTATGCACAGAGCGTCCGGTGCCAACCATCCAAGTCGAGCGCTGCCCGACGACTAAAGTATGACCGCGTAAGCTATTGTCACCACTATGGAGCGTCAATAAGATTGAAAATTGAAAATGATATTTGTGTTGAAATGTGACGTAAGCTGCGAATGGGCATTTATTTTACTGCTTTTCTTTAGATTGTTTAAAATATAGACATAAAATTAAATAATGGTTTGGTTAAAGTTTTAAAAAAATGGAAAACCTACTAAATTCTTAAAAAAAAAACTGTTGTTATCGCTGGAAATACAGAGATCTTCGACGTCAAAGTTTATTTTTGTGCTACAACTTCCCAATTTTTTTATTGGGAATATCAAACTATTATTTATTATTCTGTTCGGTTTAAATTCTTCTTTATACCCTTCTCTGTTCACTGTATTTTTCGCGTTACTTATTTTTATTACATTACGTCATACTCGACGTTCTAAGAAACCAATTTTTGGGAATATTGAGATAACACCCCGCCTTAATAGACACAGTAATCATTTATATTAATTAGTAATACACTAATCAAGTGAAACTAAACCAGTGATGAATATATATTATATACAGGGTGGTCCAAATAGTGACAACAATAAATAGATTCCTCATACCTAGGGGTATGCGAAAATACCCCATGTATGTTCCGCGATTTTTGTTAGTTAGTTAGTAGTTAGGAGATAATTATGATATATTTTTTAAATTTTTGGGAAAATTCTTCGGGGACATCTTTATAGCTTTTTTCCGACAAGCTCTTTTTAAGTATTTTTTTGCGATGGTACTATCATAAAATACCCATTCGTGTAATTTTTTTTTTTTATAAAGCCCCACACAATGCCCCACACTGGGAATTTCTCCTGTATTGTTAAAGTCACTTAAACAAACAGCCAGACCCGGAACAAGTACTTGTAGGTCATACAAATATTTGTTCCGTGTGGGAATTGAACCCGCGACACGCATCGCAGCAGTCAATCGCTTAACCTCTGCGCCAACCGTGCCGTCACATCTTCCTAACATTAGTGCAAGATACAATTTTTTTTTATCAAAAGTGAGAAATATACATTCTTACGATTAAAAGTTGATATTCTTTTTCAATTTTAAAAATATTAACAAATATATCAGGTTCATCACAATTTTTTTAAATTGAAAAATCGCAAAAAAAAAATATAAAAAGAGCTTGTCGATAAAAGCTATAATTTCATATCTCCTTAACTATCAAAAATCGCGGAACATATGTGGGCTATTTTCGCATACCCCTAGGTATGAGGAATCAATTTTTTTTTATTGACATCACTATTTGGACCACCCTGTATAAATGTTGATGGCTATAGAGAAAGAGGATGACCAAAGATAAGATGTAAGGATTGTGTGAGGGATAATAAAACAAAAAAGAGTTGAATTATAGAGTGACAGCTGACAGAATAGAAGAAGAAAAAAGCGTGTTGCGCCGACCACAAGTAACATGGGACAAGGGCAGGATGATAACATTGAATAAACAACAAATACTGTCAATAATGCACACATTACTCATTCAATAACAAAACTGAGAGGTGACAAATCACTTAAATAATTTGGAAAAATCCCGACTCATGTGATTGGAACTGACAGGTACCTATGCTTTCATTCTTTTTTTTTTGTAAACACTATTATTAGGTTGTAGTTAGTTATGATTAAAGTTATTATTGTTTACTTATATTAGCATAGTTATCAGTACCTAATCCTACCTACCAGTAGTTATTAATTATTATTATTACTTATAATTATGACACAATATTTCATATACTTACTTATTAATATATTACTACATATGAAATATTGTGTCATAAGTAATAATTAATAACTAATAAAACACAGTGGTATTTATGAGATGCTTTAGTTCTTTGGTAGCCTTCACCAATAAAAATCAAGCTACTTATGAAACTGTTGTGGTAGACTAACTTCCCATTCACATCTGTAGGCTCATTTTGATTTAGGTATATTTGTTGTAACCCACGCTGAGACATTAGAAGAAAAATGACAAGTAAATTAACAGTTATCTAATCTATCATTTGATAAAGATATTTAAAAAATCAGGTAGGAGTTGTAAAACAGCATACAAGGCTTATTATGTTACCCTGATACTCTATGATTATAGACTATTCACAAGACAGAGATTTAGAAGGAAAAAGAGGTGACCTTTGCCCAGCAGTGGGACACAAAGGTTTAAAAAAAGAAAGACTTGTAAACAAGGATACTTATGTAATTTTTTTTTTAATTTTTATAATCTTTTTGTATTCTTTATTGTACACACAAAAACAATGACTTACAGAGTGGTTGACATGAAATTCGCATGCTTAATAGAATATTGACTTAACTAAAAAAATTAGACTTCTGGGAAATCGCCATTTAATGTTTTGCTTTCAAGGTCTAGTCGGCAAATAAGCCAATATAAAAATATGTAATGAACAGTTAAATATAAATAATTTTGTATTACCTAATTTTTCAAAAACCATTAATTAAATCTGTTGAAAAAAAATGCAGAAATCCTAACTTTGACTCAAGCTCTTTTAGGTCAGTATTGTATTAAGCATGCAATGTATGAAATGACATTAAAATATAAGCTTGTTATTTATTTGACCAACTGTTTACTTAAGTCTTCCATGTCTCATACTAATGACCAATGAATAATAACAATGAAATTTATTTTATGACTCAGCGTTTGGTATTTAATATTTCAGATTCATGAATTTAAAGAGTTTACCAAATGGTAAATTCGTAAATAAAGTTCAGGGAAAAAGACACAGAAACCAGTTAGTACCTTCTTAGCTAATATTAAAGATGTATGTTTACACATTTGTTTTTATACCATAGGCATATTATGGCTGTTCAAAATTGTTATGTCTTTGAGTTAGATAAACACAGCGCAGAATTAATAACCTTTACTTGGTGTTAAACAAATATATAAATATGAGAAAAAGAAATAGAATTATTAAATAGCGAATGTTTGATGGACAATTACTACATAAGACTCTTGTTTTATTTGTTATATTGTTCCAAACAACTCACAGTTGTCTTTTTAAAATAATCCCATTTTAAAATTGACAACCAGTCTGTCTACAAATACCTAAATGTGACAGACATGAGGTTACATATGTTTGCTCCAACAGAAATTAGGAACACCAGATAAGATCTATCTAGTTAATTGATAAGCAAAGAGTATGATTATCTGTGAAAGTTGCAATTTAACTGGTTCTATGTAGTACTACCTCTACACTCATTACTCTATCCATTAGAAAACGGACTAGCATGATAACACGGATGCTTAATTTAGTAATAAAAATGATTAGTGAAGTCTTACAGCAAATGACGAAAAAAACAACTAAGGTATTTTCTTGATTACTTGGAATAATTTCCCTCACAATAATTGCTTATCAATTGGTAATAAAAATGATGAATAGGGAGGCGTAAATGACCTCAATAGCGAATTATTATCGAGTTTTCTATTGCAAGTAAACAGTAAACAAAGAAAGTGTGCCAACTCACTCTGACTGTCGCGTCTCCTTCATCTTTGTACGTCTCACCGACGAAATGGCACTTTAATTTATCAATGTAATCGTGTAAAATGTTCGAGTTGAGCCCGTAATAACAAGCCAGACATCCCAACACATAGCTAAATGCTATTGTGGCAAAGTGAAATCTGAAAAAAACCTTATCGTTTAGGGAAATACTACTCACAAAGTACACAGATTTGCAATTATTTAATTATGCTACCTGTAAAAATATAAAACTCCAATCGCCGTGCATAGAATACCGAAGTAAATAATATAATTTTTATTATCAAATTTCTCTGTAAGCTTCGATTGACATCTTTCACTCATGGCTAAGCGAACAATGACGTTTGTTGATGTGTGACGTTTTGAAATAGTGTTGTCAAACTTGATGGCTAAATGTTACCGCAAATAGACAGAAAGATACTACCAAAAGATGATTCCATTGATGAATCCACCGCCGGTTGATGTGTGAATTGTAAGAAAACAAATGAACAGTCAAACGAGAACTTACATAACATTGAACACAATACAATAATACATATGATAAGCATGATTTGTATTTTTGAAATCTAATTCTAAAATAACATTAATATGTAATAAATAAAGCTCGAAGACTCGTTTGTAGTTTTCATATTAGTCAATCAGAATATTAACTATTTTAGGAGTTTATTTTTAAAATGGCAGCACAATTTTCGTTCAGAAACAACGTCTATTGTTATGACAAAAAATTTGAAAGAAAAGAACACAAAGATTATAATATTTCTCCATGAAAAAATCGTTTTACTTGATATTTGTGTTGTTCCTTGACAGTTATTACCACAGGATTTGAGAATTCAATTTACCTGATTATTACTAAATTATTTCTTTCTTTCAAGGAACCTTAGAATTGGAACCAAAAGAAAAAACTGTCAAACTATACTTTGACTGCTTGACATTTCAGTTTTATTATTTTTCATAACCTGAAACCGCATAGTTCAGTTTTGTTCTTGAGAGTAATATATTCCTTAGTTCTTGTTGTGAAGGGAATTAGATTAGTTAAAAACATAATATAATTAATAATTAGATATTCGACATAAAAAATAAGTCGTAAGTATTGTGTTTAACATTCATTTTATGGTCTACGAGTTTGGTCGAAGTCGGCGTACGGAAATTAAATTCACATACAGTCCACACACACAATCTTAACACAGACTAGAGCACAGAATACTGTTATCCTGCGGGACTAGACACACAGACATAATTATAGTGAATGCCCTACAATGCCATTATCCCATTAAAATATCTTTCAAAACAGGCTGTAGAGTTTACCTCTTGCCATACTTTTTAATCATGGACGTACCTACAAAAATGTCAACAGATTCTCGCTAACAATAAGTGTGTCACTCAGTCAGCCAACTCGCTGGACGTCTACAGCACATTCACAGATTAGTCAGCCATATTACGCGCGCTAACGTCAACACAGTCGACACATCTACGCGGCAAAAAATTATAAAAATACAGCAGGTCTGGTGTGTGAAAAGGTGTAAAAACCAAAACGGTAAAGATCGTAAGAAAAAAAAGGGGAATCACGTTTCATAGGTAAATTTAATAATTTAATTCCTGAGTTTTTCATTCACCGGAACTAAAGAATTCATCACAAGGCCAATGCTGCCAATATTCACCTGTGCAAATTACCTGTAATATAGGAAATGTATAGTTTTTCATTTATTCAAAATTATTTTTAACCTTTACTAGGTATTTTATATTCTTTTTTACTAGATTTTCTAAAATGATCCTCTTAGCCCAGATTCCTACAAAGCCAAATTCCCACAAGGACAGATTCCTATAAGGCCGGTTTTCCAAATTGATGGAAGTACTCTCGAGAATAAACTTCTCTATATTATTATCATATTTCTGACTGACCGACCACTTGACAATTCAAAAGTGCCTGTAAATGGTTTAATTGAAATAAATGCTTTGAGTTTGAGATGTCTTGAATGCTTTTATTTGATATTCTTAATCACATATATTTATTGAACTAAATTAGAATTCTTTTTGATGTGTAACATCTTTCCTCTCGCTTTCCTGCAATCTGTGGGAATGATTTTGTGAAATGCAACAGAAGTGTGTAACAGGAAGCCAGGGAAGCGCGCGGTGGTAGAGTTGGCCGTCAGATCGTGTAAACAGTAGATATATTTTTTTAGCAATTAAAAATTAGTTTATTAAAATTAGTTAATTAAAAAAATATTATCAATTGTTAACGGTTTTAATGGATTATTTATAATTTTCATAGGGTGATTTGGTCCTTGGCATTAACCTTTTCAAGTTGCACGGTATTTATTCTGCCTACATATCCAAGAAACTTGCCTGTCATCCTTTATTTGTTTTATTTAAAATAATAATAAATTGGTAAATTTGGCTAACATTGCAAAAGTATGGCAATCCTAAATCCGTTCAAATACATAAGAAGTCACCGCCACGCCATGCCATTCCGCTAGCCCATTATGGGAGTCCATATAATGTTCTGTGCGGGAGTCGCGGGTAATACAGGGTGTTCGACCGAACGTTGAACATACGAAAATGGCAGATAGGTGGGGTAGTCTGCTATCTACTACCCAGCTCAAATGATTTGACCCCCATAGGCCGCATAGATTTTTTTTAATTAACCGAATTTCATGAGTTTGTTTGTTTTTTCTACACGTGGGACTTTTACCAATTAGGTACTTACCCAATACACTATCGATTTTTAGTTTTTACCACGATTACATGATGAATTTTGCAAAACATTTTACATTTCACAAAAATCGAATTGCATCAAAATCCCCTTTTTGAACTAAAATTGGTCAATAACTCTTAAACAAATTACAAACCGTTCGAAAGGTCACCAAGGATGTTTCGATGAAATCCTAAGTCTTCAATCACTTTTAGTAATTTTTTTAAGGCCATGTAAAGAAAAGTTGAAAAGAATTGATTGAATTGAGTTGGAGTTGTTGTGAAAGATGTTGGATTCGTTTTCTCCTCTTCCGATCGTTATTTCTCCTGACCAAGGTTTATTTTGTTAATATGTATATATTTATGTATTAGTATTTATTCTTGTATTTTAAAGTCATTTCTGTGCTATCTGCCCCGTATGTTGCACCTGCCATGGTATATCTCTGCATCACCCTAAGGTTGACTGGTAGAAAATGCCTCAGGCATTAAGTCCGCCTTTGTACAGTATTTTTTTTTTTAGTTGTGCATATAGTTTTAATAAATAAACAAATAAATAAAAGCTTAAAATCATGTTTTACCCCTTTTTGTAATGTTTGAAGGCTCATAACGTTTTGTCTCGCTGTTATCTGCACCAAACAATAGTTTTAGAGGAATCTACGAACAGTCGAGACAAAAACAAAAAAACGTGTTGCGAGTTTCGTCTATCCTACATAACTTAAAACTCCAAAGTTTTCAAACTCATACAAATCGGTTATTAAAAATAAAATCAAAATAAAAAAAACTATGGGGCCTAGGTCAAATTATTTTGGGCCAGGTAGATAGCAGACAACCCCACCTATCTGCCATTTTCGTATGTTCAACGTTCTGCCAAACACCCTGTAGTTTTGTCATAGCGAGAGTTCGACATCTTTTGTACGTCGCATATTTTTAAGTTCAGTTGCGGTCCCGGCTCATTGCTTTACTTTTCGCATACGTGGTCCTCCCCCACGGAACAGCAAAAAACAGTGAAAGTGCAATGCAACAAACTTACTATAGGAACCGTTGTCGCCAAACTCACACAAATATACCGATAATCTTATAATGCACTACAAGTACAAATAAACAATTCATTTGACTTGTTGTTTTAATATTAGTAAAAACTAGCTTAAGTCACTTAGCCTACATCTGAAAATAAACCTTCATGCTCTATGGGTAGGATTTATTTTGCTTTAGTGCAGAAAGTATTTAAAACGTTTTTTAATCTTAAGTCAAACTGATTCAATTTTTTTTTCTTTTTTAAAAACGGTGCCCCACACTAGGAATTTCTCCTGTATCGTGGGTGCGTTTACAAACATTTAAACTCACATACACAAACAGCCAGACCCGGAACAACTACTTGCAGGTCATACTAATATTTGTTCCGTGTGGGAATCGAGCCCGCGACACGCAGCGCAGCAGTCAATCGCTTAACCACTGCGCCAACCGTGCCGTGCTCGTCAATTGACGAGTAAATTCTGCTACTCAACCATAGATGGCAGTATTCTCAGTGGTCTCAATTATAAATGTTATTGCGTTAGACATAAGATTGACATTCGCGTCATAGGTCGATATCTATTGCTACTCGACCAAGACCACACCAGTGCAGTTCATTAAATTTTGAATTACATTATCGATATCGATAGATACCCAATTTATTGTTTAATTCGGAAAAAATTGTCTTGGGAGTTCAGTAAAACTGTAGGAAGAATGACGTAGTATTATTAAAAAAAAATATAACTACGTCAGTCAACAGTCGGAACCAAAGATGATAACCGTCAGGCACCGCTCTGGTACTACTACGAAAGAGTATTTTTTAGCTTGTTCGTGCTGGTATATATTCGTACCAGCGGTGCCTGATGGTATTGGTTTTGGGTAGTACATTATATTATGTAGGTACCAGCAGTGCCTGACTGGTTTGTATAATAAATTACTTGCTATACATAAATTAATAAATCCCAAATAAATAAATACTTACCTACTTGCTGAATGTTTTCAGAATTTCCATGAGTAAATTCACGTGCAAGAAGAATTAAATGTGCAATACTAAATTAATTGTGAAAATCATCTTTAAATTAATCTGCCTAACCTTTTCCCAATTTTGACGACACGGTTGGCGCAGTGGTTAAGCGATTGACTGCTGCGCTGCGTGTCGCGGGCTCGATTCCCACACGGAACAAATATTAGTATGACCTGCAAGTAGTTGTTCCGGGTCAGGCTGGTGGTTGAGCGCTTGGGAGGAGCCGCGCCGTGCCCTCATCTCAGAAGTAGGCAGTGACTTGTCGCTGCCGGCCGTAGTCGAGTCGATGGTCGGCAGCGACGAGTCCTGGGACGCGGTGGTTTCCTTCTGTGAGACAGTCGTCTCGCAGAAGGAGGCTGCGGAAAGGGAGAGGGAGATCTCGTCAACTCACCCGGCCCGCAGAAGGCGTACCGGGCGTCGGCGAAGGGCGGACAACGCCCTCTTCCAGCCCCCCTAAATGGGTCCAGGGGCGACGGACTCGGGGACGTCTGTCGCCCCCCACACACCAGGACCCGAGTTGGCGGCGCGTAGTGTTCCACGCGCGCCCCTCTTAGACGTCGCGGGGGGAGTCAAACACCTCACTCCCCCCCAGACCCGAAGAGGCCCGCAGTGGCGGGCCGGCACCAGTCGGGGGTTGCGGAAGGATCGTACGTTCCCGCGACCCCCGGCGTAGGTGTGAGATGGAACACCGGGGTGGTTTTTAGTCAGTAAGAGTCTGACAGACCCCGCCGCCCGCCCCAGGGCGGTGGACATCCATGAGGATTTTCCACCCCGGAAACAAAAACAAAAAAAAAAGTGGTTAAGCGATTGACTGCTGCGCTGCGTGTCGCGGGTTCGATTCCCGCACGGAACAAATATTTGTATGACCTGCAAGTAGTTGTTCCGGGTCTGGCTGTTTGTGTATGCGAGTTTAAATGTTTGTAAACGTACCCACGATACAGGAGAAATTCCTAGTGTGGGGCAACGTTTTTAATAAAAATAAAAAAATATGTTGACGTCCGCTTCCAGTCTAACCGGGTACAGCTGAATACCAGTATTTTACATGGAGCGACTGCCTAATAATAATTACGTAGGGTAACCTGTTCACGAATGAAACACCCAAATTTCAAACCCTCCTGTCTCTGTCGTTTCTCAAGTTACGAGTCTAATTTTTTGCAACAAGATAGACAATTTAACTAGTTATTGTATTGTATTTAATTTATTTACTTTACTTTTATAATGTATGTATAAGAAAGCTTTTTTTAAAAAATGAACTTTGTTTCATTGTGTCCAAAACTGTGTATTCAATGAAACACCTGATTTTTTACAATGAAACAGGACTAATCAACAATGAAACATTGTTATTAGTAGGTAGTATTTTGTTTAATCAACTAGGTAAGTATGAAATCAATAAATAAAATAAATAATAATACAAATAATATGTTTTATTCATATTAATTATTAGCTACGTTATTAATCAGACTTATTATTATACAGCCATTGCCGAAGGATGGGTGACGATCCATAACATTTTTCAGATTATTAAAAAAAGAATTGACGGTTTCTCTATTGAAGGCAGTAGCCCGCGCCAAACTGCTTGCCTCAGGTTTTTTTAGTGATAAACCAGGATGCCTAGACCTAAAAGATCTAAGCCACTCAATGCCTGCCATTTTTTCAGACTCCCAGCTGGCAGGAAATTTAATCATATTTATATGAGCCATCTGGTACGCAACGCTGCGAACATCTTTACTAGAAAGACCATAAAATTTCGACGCACAATCTTTGATAAATATTCTTTTAGTTGAACCTCCTGTTCTTCTGAAAACACTCGATTCACATTATAATTAGGAATTAAACGTTGATTCTTTAAGTCCGTGTTATTTACATTTTTAAGGTTCTTTGTGTAACGGAATAAAGTGGGATAATGTACACCGCATTCTAAAGCAGCTTTCCGTAAACTCCATCCCTGCCTTTGAAGCTGAATTGCTTTCAACATGTTTGCCGCTGAATGATTTCCTTTTTTTCTCAAAATGGCTTTAGTACGTGGCATCTGAAAAAAAAGACTACGTATGAAATATCTACAATTTAAGTGAATTTATTATATATTATTTCAATATCAGTCTGGTAAAATATATATTTTATTTAACAATTTAGAGTACCAAATAAGACAAAATAGTAGTAATTTAATACCAATTTAAGTAGTTCCTAGATACCCAACTGTACTAAAGAAAGCTTTAGGAAAGTTACTTGTGCTTAGAAAAAATATCGTTATGGTCATTTTACACATGGCCTACAATGAAACAAGATAATACACAATGACACACTGTTTCATTGTTAACAACATGCTTTCGTTTCAATGTAAACCAACAAGGTCATTTCTTATAACCTATAGAAATAATGCAACAAATAGTCAACTATCTATAAACGGAATCAGGTTAAAAGACACTTTGAAATGTACAGAATGCAATGTAATATTGAAAAATACGAAATTATTTTTCATAATTGGATTAAAAATCACCAAATATTTTCAAAAATTCTTACTTTTTTGTAGCAAAATCCGTTACGTGTCGCTACAGACGTCCTCTCCCACGCGGCGCGCTCGCCAACTGGGTGTGTGCGGGGGGACCCTGAGCATGTCCTTTCTTGCTATCCTGCACTATCTGGCAACGTCGTGTTTTAGAAATATCGCTAAGTTTCACTGTGTACGATTGTTCCAATGTTGGACAGGTGACCCTATGCAATGCAGAATACCTAATTTTTTTTGGAAACATCGATCTTCTATTTTTATGGTCCTTACATTCATATACGAAATACATACGTCAAAAGGTGGTAAAGATGCCATACAGAGGGAAAAAACCTAATTATACCTACTTATCTTTGTAAATAAAACTAGCTCTTGCCAGCGGTTTCGCCCCCGGAGATGTCGAAAATTATCCCACGGGAAAGTACTACCGGATTAAAAAAAAGTTGACTAATATACATCTGCGCCAAATTTCATCCAGATCCGTTCAGCCGTTCTTGCGTGATAGAGTAACAAATATCCATACAGTCACATTTATAATTATAGTAAGAAGTAAGATAAAATAAGATAGTAAGATTAAATTGAAATTATTTTATCCACATAATAGTCTAAACCGTTGAGCGAAAACTGTGAACTGTCCAGTGGCACTGGAGTGGCGTTGAAATATTTGTTGTGCTGTCATTGAGGCGGCACCAGGCATGGATGGCGGTTTACACACTGAAATCATTGACTGGTGACACTGGTCAATGCAATGCAACGTCTCAAGCATTATTAAAATTATAGTTACGTTATTATGTAAAAGTTTGATTACATTTTTGTTCTTTATATGAAAAATGCAATCTATGCAAGTTGCATATTTTACATTTTTAAATAAATTTCGTTTATGAATGTTATGCTTTGTTATATGTTATATTTGTAGTGTAAAGTTATTTAATCAATATTAAATTACTTATTTCCTTTTATCGATATCTATTGATAAAACCAGCATCCGCGACCCGACTACATCACTAAGGGAGTAGCAAAGTACTTTCGACAACGAAATAGTGAATACAATCAATCCAAAATAAACTTTTTTTTAATCGTATAAGGTTGATTTTAACTAGACGTTCTATTAAATTATTAGTAAATTGAAATTAAGTAAGATTTTATTAAAAAACAAATAAAATCGTACTTACCGATGGTACGAACCAACCAACCAACCTCCATTTTTTTCTCCTACTGTCATTTTTGCACTCCAAAATGGAACAATACGGCATAGCTACAGTAAAATAAATTTGTCACGAGACTAGCAACTCGACGCGATGTTAGAACACGACTGGGACCAAGTAAGTGTAACAGCGCTTATTTTTGGCACGCGTGCCACGCCTACTTTGGACTTCCACTGTTTTTTTCTGTTCCGTGTCCTCCCCAGACATCTTCATAAGTAATAAGTTTTTTAAATCAAAAGGTGATCAGTTTCATTGTCATTACGTCTCATATTAATTCCATATTTTTTTTCAACTGTCAACCTGACAGTGACCTGCAAAATGCAAAAAAATTTAAGAAAATTTGAATTTCGCGAGCAACCTGTCGCTTTCCTAAGACACATCTTGTGTTTTGAACCCAGATATAATGCAAACCATTAATTATCGCCACAATTATCATCGTTGACATTTATTTATCAAAGTAATACACCTCAGGAGATAGGTAATTTGAAATTAAGTAATAAAGAGGATCCGTTATTGGTGAGGTAATTTGAAATTAAGTAATAAAGAGGATCCGTTATTGGTGAGGTAATTTGAAATTAAGTAATAAAGAGGATCCGTTATTGGTGAGGTAATTTGAAATTAAGTAATAAAGAGGATCCGTTATTGGTGCCGATTCTCTTGTACACGGAACTAAACTAACTAAACTATCACTAAAATTCCTTAGGTACCAAATTTGGCAATTGCGATTGCGACTCCACGCTTGTTTCAAAGTCAAAGTCAAAGCATTTATTTCAAATAGGCACATAAAAGGCACTTTTGAACGTCAACATTTACATTTAAATAGAATTGATTCTAGTCGCCCCTTCCAAAAGGTAGTTTCGTATGGAGAAGAATGGGCAAGAAACTCCATCGTTACTCTTTTAAAATGTGTTACAATACTTTGTATACATTAGTTATATAATTATATGTGAAGACGATGCACCTATAATAAAAATTACCCTACCAAAATAGGTAAGGTTTTCAGCGTCGACATGTTTTGTATGGAGAATTTTTCACTTTTTGCATGGAAAATATGAAAAAATATTACATACAGACCTACATGTTGAGTTATAGAGGTTACGTGTTTTATAAAGAGGGTCGAAATTTTCATTGTTTTTGCGATAGGACACACCGTTTACGAGTTATAAGCTTTAAGAAAAGAAAAAAAGATACAGTAATGTTTTTGCATCTGAAGTCGAAGTGATGGGTATGAATTTTAGTTCATGACAACTAATTTTATTCCACACCTTTTAAATCACGATTAAAAAATTTCAGATTTAGTAAGACAATCAAAATTTTAGGTGAAAAGCGTCAAATTCAGAATAGCAAAATTGCCATTTTCACAAAATTATTAGCTCAGTGCCATCTTAGTGCTGTCAAACTAAACTATAGTTGTCACTTTTAGTCATTGACTTCTAATAGTATGGACTGGAAATATCAACAAAAAAAAGGTGCCTACCTACAACTCATAATGTCTCATAAAATGGCTGCCATTGCTAGGGTTGTGGCAATCAAGGAATATTGGTGTTACTATAACGAGTATCGATACGAGTCTTACTTGATATCACGTTTGGTTCATAATTATAACTTACATAAAATAAATGTTGTAACAGAAAAAGATGAGTAGTTTACTTACCGTCTGTTATCTGAGAATAAAACTCAAATCAAGTGTTTTTTTCTGTACAGAATTAAAAACTTTTGTATACAACATGTCTGTGTAACATACCTAACTATATTAAAGAGTGAGTTGTGGAGTAAAAATAAAAATATATATTTTTCTTTACTTAAAATATGTTTATTGGTGTGATAATAATTATAAATGATAAATGATTTTATTTCTGTAAGTAGGTTTGTACAAACACTTTTACACGTCAATCGTATTTTAAAAACTAAATTAGGTCAGCGCTTCCTATCTGACTACTCTGAGAAGAAAGGCCGAAACAAACTCCGTGGTCACAGTCTCTTTTAAAGTCCAGACAAAATCTTGGTCAGATAACGTGAAGGCTATGTTCCTAGATCGCTGTCTGAAATGGTCTTTTGAGGAAAGAACCACACAAATTGTGTGGACCTGTCCAGTCAGTTTCTTCAGAGTATTTTTTTGGTGCGGGTAAACCTTTGGGCTTATTAATTTGTTTTTTTAAGAAGTTTATTGGTCCCGCCAATTCTTCTATTACAACAGTCTGTTCCATGTTGATACAATTTTTTCTTCGAAGGTCTTCTATAATATCTTTCAAATTAGCATTTTTTTTTGTTTTTCTTTCGAATCATTTCGATAAGGCGTACTTAACTTTTTGTTGTTGATTGACACGTTTTTCTTTAAAAGCCTTAATTTTTTCAATTTGTACAACCTGAAAAAATAAATTAAAATTACTTCAATCATCAACTTGCGTCGAAAATGCTGCTTTGTAATATTTGTTTCATGCTATAGATCCTAAAAAATCCAATTGTATATTTATACTTTAGCACGAAGTTCAGAAAACGTGCTGAGAAATCACTGACAGGTGGACCTGTAGTACAGTTACGGAACAGAGGATACGTCATTGGTACCGTAACCTCAACACCTTAAATAAGAGAGAACTCAGCTCATTTCATCCCCACATTTCATTTTTGATAATTTATCCCCTGTGGGTAGATTTTGTTCCAAAAATACTTTATTAAACCACTTGACCGTTATTCGAAGCATAATTAAACTATTGAGATAGGCTGAACCTTGTTTCCTGTGCCTTTTTTCCTTACGTTTCTAGCGATATAGCTCTGTCTCGCTCTCATGACGTCACCAGGTCAGAGAGGGGAGCGCATTTTTGAGCGCGCGCGATCGGTCTTGTTCATTGGCGTTCTTTTCCTTGCCGGTGACGGTTGCTGCTTAAGCAGGTGAGTTATCTAAATTTATTTTCCACAACCGTCTATATTTTCCTTTCTATCGAAAGTTGGCATACCAATTTTCAATTTTTATTAAAACTGTTTCTAGTGAATCGTTATTGATATTACAGTGAATCAACGTTGATATTTTCAGAAATTAATGGTTTTCCGTTCGTGTGTTGTTTATTCTTTTTCTTTTCCAGTGTGTGTAAGTGTTCAATTGTTATAAGTATAATACCGAATACGTAATGGATAAAGAAATAACGTTGATTTCGCAAGATGAACCGGTCGCAGGACCTTCGAATACCGCTAATAATACAGTATCTAGTGCCAAACGGATGCGTTCACATCCCAGCATCAGTAGTAGTAGCTCTGATAGTAGCGATTCTAGTTCCAGTTCATCTAGTTCTTCTGACCATAAGTCTAAACATGCGCGTCGCCGCCGTCACAAAAAAAGGCGGGGCAAGTATAAGCATCGCCGCTCGGAGCGTAAAGTGAAACATAATATAAATAATAGCATACCGCTGGCCGACGACGCCCTTTCCCTCTTCACGGAGGATGATTTTGAAATGGAGGGTAGTAGTTTATTAAATAATTTAGATGTTGAAACTAAGCTTAAAGAACCGGCTGTTCCAAAGACAGACGAGCGTTACTTGAACATTTTAAAAGAAATTCAGTTTTTTAATAAACCGGATTGGAGTGAAGTACGTTACGCGGAAACACAAAAATCGTATAATCATAGCCCGGGTTTCGTCGAACTCGAGGCAAACGAGGAGATCAGACCCTATGACACACTAAAACACTTAAGTTACTCTGAGAGGGCTTATGCTTCGTTAACTTACGGTATTTTAAAACAAAAAGAGTCCTTAAAGAAGGAACTTTGTGCGTTTTTGACATGGGTCCGAGACCAGAAAGAAGAAGTTAGCTTCGAGGCTATAAACCAAAAGCTGAATGACATATTCACTTCTGGTGAGTTCAGCAAGGTTTTGGCAGACCTATTGCAAATGGTTTGTGGCCATAGGGCTGAAACTATACAGATGCGCAGAGATAGCATAACTAATGCAGTTCGCGACCCCTTAATAAAAGCGGCAATAAAGAAAATACCTCCATCTGAGGTTAGCTTATTCAATTCCGAGCAGTTAGTTGTTGCATTAGAAAAAGCCGGCGGTATCAAAAAAGCCTTCTGGCCTGCTTCTAGATCGGCTGGTACATCTGCAAAATCGGCTTATGGTAATAACTCAACTTCGCAAGTTGGAAAATGGCTCATACGTCCCTCGCACGGACAATATTCAGCTCCACCCTCGCAGGGTAAGAACAACTCAAGCATGCCTTCACAAGGCTGTCAGAACTGTAACGTCCCCTCGCAGGGTGGCTTTTTGCAGCATAATATACAGTGTCCTTCGCAAGGACCGGTACATGCGTATTACAACTATCCTCAACAGGTTAGTGGCGCAGTGGATAGAGGTTCCTTTCGCTCCCGCGGGGCAAAACAAAACCAAAGATACCACGCTCATAAACGTGGCGGATATAAGCGAAGGTCATCACCTTCAGCCTTCAATGCCAAGAGAAGTAAATATTGACATGAAAATATTTCAAGCCGGTCAGTTATCGAGTTTCGTCGATCATTGGAAGGAAATGCAAGCACCAGATTTTCTTATTCAAATAATTCAAGGGTACCGTATACCTTTTCAACAAAAACCTCCCTTAATCATGCCCAAATTAGACAGCAAGGCGTTTCAAACACCTGTGTCACCAGAAATGACATTAATTATTCAAAAAATGTTGAATCAAGGAATTCTGGAAATTGCAAGCCCAACATCAAGTTTCTTATCTACCCTCTTTCTAGTACTAAAGAGCGATGGGTCAGCCCGACCGATTTTCAATTTAAAGGCTTTAAACGAATTCGTACTGACCACCCCTTTCAGTCTGATAAATGTGTTCAGAGTCCCAGATTTCATTCAGCCCCAAGATTGGATGTGCAAGCTGGACATCTCACAGGCTTACTTTCACCTGACCATAGCAAAGCCTCACAGGCGCTTCTTACGTCTTATTTACAAAAACCAGCTTCTTCAAATGACCTGCCTACCTTTCGGTCTCAGCACGGCTCCAAAAACTTTTGCCAGTTTGACAAATTGGATTGCCCAAGTCATGAGAAGCCAAGGTGTGAGAATATTGGTCTTTCTCGACGATTTTCTTCTGGCTCACCAAGACCCAGTAGTTCTCGCAGGCCACGTAAGTCTTCTCGTAAAAACATTACAATATCTGGGTTGGCAAATAAATTTCGAAAAATCTATCCTAACACCAAAGAAATCCCTGGTTTACCTAGGAGTACTGTGGGATCCTTGGCTAAACCTCAAACATCTACCAAGGGAAAAAGTACACTCATTACTAGCGAAGATACGCGAAATCATAGATTTGGGGAAGACAGACCTAAAGAAATTGCAAAGCGTAATAGGAGCACTAAACTTTGCGAGTTTTGTTGTCCAAAGAGGGAGATTGCACTATCGAGCTCTATTGAAATTCCTAAACACACTGCAATTGGACAATTCTGTCAAGGTATACACTGTACCTGCAGATGCAATAGGCGATCTACAATGGTGGAGCCACAATTTGCAACATCCGTCAATTCTACACCACGCACCAGCGACACATTTTATCACAACGGACGCCTCCGACTTAGGCTGGGGTGCCCAGATGGACAACCAGTCACTATGGGGAACGTGGTCCCAGAACGAGAAGAATTGTCACTGCAACGTAAAAGAAATGTTGGCAATATTGAAGGTTTTTCAAAGTCATCCCGTGTATCTGAGTCAATCTACGGTCACCATACAATGCGACAATCGCACGGTAGTAGCGTATCTCCGTCACGAAGGGGGAACCAAATCCTCGCGATTGATGGACATAACATACGACCTGTTTTGTTTGATAGATCAGTACCAAATTCATATCGATACCAGAAATTTCAATTGTCGTAAAGGACATTTTGCCGAAAATGAGTTATATATATATTTGGAAACAGCGTCGCGAGCTCTGTCGATTGGTATATTTAAAATAATTGTATCTTTGAAAAAAAGCCCCTTACGACCTGGATTTTTAACAGCTCTAGCTCGGTTTTTTTTACTATTTGGGATGTATCGTAAAAATAATTTTCATTATGGAGCGTAAAGTCATGTTATAATTATTTATGAGGTCGTAAACGTCGTAGACTGAAGTTATTTGCCATTTAATTAATACTTTAGAAAGTCAATTGTTTGAGTTTTTTTTGTTTTTTTTATGATTATTTATTTTTATTATTTATTTTTTATTTTATTTTTTTATATATTTTTGGTTATTTTAATTTTATTATTAAGTCTAAGACTGTTTTGATAAATATTGTTTGAGTTTCATTTAAAAGTATTTAAAAACAAGTTTTTTTTTGGAAAATTTTTTATTATTTTGATTATTTTAATTTTATTATTAAGTCTAAGACTGTTTTGAAAAATATTGCTTGAGTTTCATTAAAAAGTATTTAAAAAAAAAACTAGTTAGGTACCGGTAAAATGCTGCAACTTTGCCAAGAAAGCCCAAATTTGCCTATTTCGTTTCGATTACGATATTTCGCGTTTGCTTAGTTTTTTCTTATTTTGTACCATTTGGTAGTAACTTTACATTATTAGGGCAACCTATTTTTATGTTTTTGCAATGGTTACTCCATTTTTACTCTGTCAGTTGTGCGACAAAAACCGGTGCGAACAGGTGATTTTTTTTTGTGACATAATTTACTTAACTTTGCCTCCTAACTGTGAAAAAAGAATACCTTCATGGCAATAATCTAACTGCCGATGCCGGGGACAAGCACGGTGTCTCATGCACACGGAAAAAAATACTGCTATGATAAACTGTTTATTTATTGAGATATCCTCCTAGGCAAAGTTGCGTCTTTTACCTACAACTTTGCCTATGACTTTCGAGTGCTTGTAATTCGGAAAAACATGATGATTTAAAAAGATTTGGCTTCTACCTGGCAAGACATAAGGTCGGTTTTCCGTGTAAAACTCATTAAAAGCCATAATAATAAATAGGTTCAGATAAACGAACAAAAAACGTCAAAATCCAGGCAAAGTTGCAGCATTTTACGGTACTACCTAACTAGTTTTTTTTTTAAATACTGTTTAATGAAACTAAAACCTAGATTAGTTTATTAGCATATTATAAAAATTGTTCGTTTTTGTTACTTTTTTACTATATTGATTAATAAATAAAAAATAATAATAAAAAAAACCTTTTATTTCATTTAGTTTTACAACCTATTGTAGGTATTTCTTAACTAGATATTTAGTTTTTTGTGCCTTTTACCCCCTTAGTCTCTGATTAAATTGACCTGTACTACCCATTGACGATCAAGACTAGTCCTTTGCTACACATCTGACTTTATCATAACCAAATTTTCGAGGCCGTAAAGTACTTCGGTTCAATTTTTGTGGGCTGTAAAGGACACTCATTTTCGTGAATAATTAAGTTTGGTTTATTTTGTTAGTTTATAGGGATAGAACACGAAAAAATAGTTGGGGTTTCTTTTGACATCATAAATATAGCACTTTATTTGAAAAAGATATTAGACACAAACCTTTTTTTTTTTTGTTTTTTGGCTCTACTGAAAACTCGTGTTTTGTCCTTTACGACAATTGAAATTTCCGGTATCGATATCAATGTGTACTACATTCCGGGGAGGTACAACAACCATGCGGACCACCTATCGCGGTTTCGCCAGGTCCCCGAATGGCATCTGATACCCGAGATTACCAAGCTAGTATTCTTAAAATGGGGAATTCCCCAAGTGGACCTGTTTGCCTCCAGCAACGCTCACGTAGTCCCTCATTACGTGTCGAAAGATCAGAACGACAAACAAGCTGTCGCCCACGATGCATTCTCGATTGCTTGGAAATTCGATCTGGCATGGGTGTTCCCGCCCCCGTTCCTGATACCCAGGGTGTTCGGTGTTTTCACCGAACACCTTAGTTAGCAATATCGGCGTGACGCGTTGACCTTTTATATTACTTATTATTTTATAGTAGTTTTAGTGCACTTTTGCCTACCGCGTTAGCTGGGTGTATTCATCAACATTTCAGTAACATTTTAACATTAAGAACAGTTTGACAGTGAGTTAATAAATAGTGTCCAACATAAACATTTGTTTCTCCTCAAAACACCGACACCTCGCTACGTACCCCGACATATTTTTGGTCCTTCGAGACGGATCACGCGTCGCGTAATTTCGGAAATTGGGAATTTTGGTGTGCGAGGTCTGAACTATCGTAACAAAAAACAGTGTGTGTACGTCGTGGAGCTGTCGGAGCGAACATTGGAGAAGAACAGTGAAGTAGCAGTAAGGCTGTGTACTAACAGCAGAGAATATACAAGTAATAAATTTCCTTATTTTTAGTCAGTAAGGACTGCAGTATAACATCCTATAACAATGGCAGAACTCATTGAAACGCAAACAATGATCCATGATAGCATAATAAAACTTGGCATTAACTTGAAGAAAGATAGTGCTGATAGGAAAACAGTAGATTACTTTAAGCGAAAGCTTAACACTTTGGATAATTATTGGAATGATTACCAAATTAATCACGAGCGCATTGAGGGGGAGGTAAGTAAAACTGATCCTTATTTTACCGACCGGGAGTACGAGAAAACCAGTTCAGTGTATGAGTCAACCAAGGCGTTGATCAACCAACAGTATCAGCTGCGGTTCATGAAGACAGGAAGCCTTTCAACAGGTGAAGAAACAACAGCTCGAGACAGATCACCATCGACATCGAGTAGGCGTGCAGAAGAGAAAACAGATGAGGAGGCGCTCCCAAGTTGCTCAAGGCAGCTGAGCGACCAACCACCTCAGAAGTTGAACATGGAACCAAACAGCAAGCTAGATGATTTGTTGAAAAAACAGTATGCGAATTTTAAAGCTTTTGTTCGTACAACCGCAAACATAGATGTGGACTCTATCTCAGATAAGTGAAAACACCGAACACTACTATTATTATTTATCGTAATAGCCCAGTGGTTAAGGCTTTCTCCTCTCATGCATGAGGTTGCGGGTTCGCAACTGAGCAAGTATCATTGTGAACGTCCATAGTGTTAGTGCGCGGCAAAACATGAGTGAACGTCAGTCAAATGCGACACATATTTATGGTGAATTAAATGAATCAAATGAATTAAACAGTACAATGGTGAATAGGGCGTGTCCTCGCGTGCCTAGAAATCCTTTAGGAAAAATAAGCTCTTAATTTTAATTCAAATCATTATCCTTTTGTTCTACTAACAGTTTAATCTTAAGTTGGCTTGTTTTCACCTTGTAAATATTATTTTCATGATCATTACATTAGTTTACTAACATAACATTGTTTCATCTCAGCATCCCTATCTTTAGTGGCCCGGAATATGTTCGGTGTTTTCACCGAACACCTTAGTTAGCAATATCGGCGTGACGCGTTGACCTTTTATATTACTTATTATTTTATAGTAGTTTTTGTGCACTTTTGCCTACCGCGTTAGCTGGGTGTATTCATCAACATTTCATTAACATTTTAACATTAAGAACAGTTTGACAGTGAGTTAATAAATAGTGTCCAACATAAACATTTGTTTCTCCTCAAAACACCGACACCTCGCTACGTACCCCGACACAGGGTTTTGAGCTACCTCAATCAGGCATCAGGAATTTACTTGATAGTAGCACCGAGATGGGAGAGAGTCTTTTGGCGCGGAGATCTCAAAGCCCGGGCTCTGGCCCCACCGTTCACAATACAGAACCTGAACAAAGTATTGATCGATGTGACAACGGGACTGCCACCTCCTCGCGTCCAGGATCTAGTGTTGGAAGTATGGAAATGTGGGGGTGGGCACATCATTTAGGTAATTGGAATAATTCTCAGATAAATCTTTTAAAAAGTTCTTGGCGCGCTTCCACCCTAAGAACTTACAAACCTGCATGGAACCGCTGGGTTTCGTGGTGTAGAACTAGTCATATTAGCCCTAAGAATCCTTCAGGATCTGACCTAGCTCGTTTTCTGGCTGATCTGCATATAAAACATAAACTGTCTTATAATACAATATTGTTACACAAGTCTGTGGTCTCCACGCTTTGTAATGTAAATGATTCAGGTGTTCTAAGTAATCATGTTTTGGTGAAACATATTTTGAAATCGATTTCAATCAAAAAACCAATTGTTTCTAAGTTACCCGTGTGGAATATTGATGATTTTGTATGTTTTCTTGGCGATAGAACGATAAATCATGACAATATTTTTGATGTATCGAGTCAAGCCGCTGCCCTCTTAGTACTCTGTTCTGGTAGGCGTATTCATGATTTGACACTCCTTATGACCGATAACGATAATTATATTAAATCACCAGACCATAATTTTATAACTTTGTGGCCAGCCTTTGGGTCTAAGACTGATTCATCTGACTATAGGCAATCAGGATGGAGATTATTTAAAAATAATGATAATAGGAACTTAGACCCCGTATACTGGGTTGAACAAACCGTATCACTGCTTTCCAGTAGACGTCAGGAAGCTAAATGTCCTAACTTGTTTGTTACTACGAGAGGTACAGCTCGTGCGGCCTCACGAACTGTTATTGCAGGCTGGATTAAAACTCTGATGCGTCAGGCAGGTATTGTTGCTACTCCTGGAAGTGTCCGTTCCGCTGTTGCTTCCAAGAATTGGTTGGACAACTTCCCCATGGAAGATATTATGGCTCGGGGAAATTGGAGATCCTCAAACACTTTTAATCGATTTTATAAACGACAGGTTTTGGGCTCTTCTAGGAGTAACAGCATTACTGCTCTCTTTAAACCTGTCTTATAGTGAATTATGTTGATTTATTGATTTTTGCTTGAATATTTTAAAACAATTTCTCTTAAGTTCTGCAATAAAAAACAAATTGCAATTACTTTTCTATTTTTATTTTTTTCTTGATCTTTCCCTACACATTGGCGTTCGTCATGAGCGTCACCAGGCGATAACAGACATATCTCAATAGTTTAATTATGCTTCGAATAACGGTCAAGTGGTTTAATATCGGCGTTTTACCTGAAATAAAACGCTTATTAAACTACTTACCTTATTCGAAGCATAATATTAATTTCTGCCAGGTGACATATTCTAATCATCCAATGAACAAGACCGATCGCGCGCGCTCAAAAATGCGCTCCCCTCTCTGACCTGGTGACGTCATGAGAGCGAGACAGAGCTATATCGCTAGAAACGTAAGGAAAAAAGGCACAGGAAACAAGGTTCAGCCTATCTCAATAGTTTAATTATGCTTCGAATAAGGTAAGTAGTTTAATAAGCGTTTTATTTCAGGTAAAACGCCGATATTTTTCTACTTTGTAAAAATGTCTCATTTGGATTTCAATGTTTTCTGGAGACTTAACTTAGCATTATTTTCGTAATGTTATAAAATTTTAATTTTCGTAAGAACCTCCTGTAATTTTCTAGCATCAAAAACGTTTGAGTAGATACATACCACTTTGTGCACTGTTTCGTCTGTTTCCACAATTCGGTGGGGGAACTGTAATGGAGGCATTACAGTAGATGTGATGATACGTGGAGAAACGTCCGTATTTTGAATGTTTCTCGTTTCACATAATACAGATGACTCGTGACGTTGCTTTTTGCCAGGTGCCTGAAAAAAATAGATACTAATAAGCAATAAGCAATTTACAATATGATTTATTTATGTAATTAATACATCTATTTATTTATTTCAGGCCAAAGGGCCGGGCTATTATTAATTAATTATTATTTACACTTACCGAAAATACTGTGGGAACATAGTTATCATGTAATCTCATTACATCAAGTGTTCTATTGAAACAGCTTTCTTCAAAGTGAAGTGAACAGAGGTACCATTCTTTATGTCGCGGATTAATATTTTCTTCACCAATAGCCTCTAACCACTTTTTCTTTAATCCTTCATTTTTAGAAAACCTATAAAAAAGGTAAGTATTTTGATCAATAAATCATTTTGGTTAGAGCTGCTGTTAATATCTAACTAAAATAAATAACAAAATGTCTATGTCTTATTTTATTTATCATCATATAAAACTCTGTGGAACGGTCTCCCGGTGCTGTGACCAAGCAAAGTCGCTCGGGCCGATTAGGACACGCATAACGATTTATGTTAACATCGCTGATTGTACCGATATCGTTTCAGCGGAGGAACTAGTTTCGGAAACTATCACAGCAACGGTACAACACTATTCCACTATGACATATTATTGTAAACAAACGAATGAAATAATAAATAGGTCTGTTATACGAAAATGACTCCAAATATACCTTACCAAATATACTTTAGCCTTAAAATCACGATTGAGTAACAATTTGTTCATCGAACGTGTATGAATGTATGTAATATTGCATGAAAACCGGCTACTAACCTATGCAAAGACAATTGAGGTTGATTTCCATTCTTTCTTGCACCACACTTCACAATACAACACACAGGCATGTTGGTTTGCTGTTTTCCAACATTTCCATTAATTTTTAAAGGTAAACTCCTCGTAATATTCTCGCAAATCTCAATAACACAAAAAATAAACAACCATTTGACAGCACAACTACCACGAAACTCGTCTCCACAGACTAAATAGAATGTCGCATAAGATGGCGGATAGGGCACTTACCTACAACTGTCCCTACGTCACGACAAAATGTTACCATAATGAGCAACAACTTAAATATTGTTCTCTTTTAACACATATGATTATTTCATTAGAAAGAATGAGACAAAACGATATTTCACAGTCTGTATCGTATTTCACTCATATTTGTATGCAAAGTGTATGTCAAATATAACGCGGCGCCTCCATGTTTTTCCTATCTCAATGCTTTTAGTCAATTTCAGAATGGGAAATCGTCGTTTGACAGGAATAAACAAAACTTTGGTAAATTTTAGTCTACTTTAGAGAATTTTAAGAGAATCGGCACCATTGTGGTTTTATTTACACAATTACCAGACATGATATTTTGAACCCCAGTGTAATTTTGACCACTTAACTCCTACATAAGCTTGCAAATGGTGTTTTGATATTAAGCTGGAAACAGCTGTTCCCATCAGGATATTCAGATTATCAGACCCACTGTTCAGTAAGAAACTGTAAAGAGTGTTAAAGATTGTAAACAAACTTTTAATGCTTACAATATTATTATTTCCAGAACGAAATGGCATTCCGAAGATGTTTCCTGCAACTGTCAAAACAGTATGTGTCGAGGTGTTGCCTTCTCCAGTCAAATATCAAGCAGACATACTGTGAACTACATCATCATTACAGTAGCAAGGCACCCAGGTTATTCAGCTACAGACATGAATGGGTTGTGGTGGACAACGAAGAAGGAACTGTTGGTATCAGCAAATACGCACAAGAATCTCTTGGGGATGTCGTCTTCGCACAACTACCTGAACCAAAAACTATGGTCTACGAAGGCGATGAATGCGGAGCCCTAGAAAGTGTTAAGGCAGCTAGTGAAATATATTCTCCCGTAACTGGTATAGTCACTGAAAAAAACACAGAAGTAGAGAAGAAACCAGCCCTTATAAACACAAACTTTTATGATGAAGGCTGGTTATTTAAGTTGAAGTTGACAAACCTTGATGAGGTGATGGCTTTGATGACAGAAGAACAGTATGAGACATTCCTCAAAACGGATGTGGAGAAAGAAGAAAAACGAGAGAAAGAATTAGAAAAGTAGTTCCTTATTTAAATGTTAACATTTGTTTTATTTATTAGATGTTATAGAAAATAATAAAGTATGTTATGTTAATTTATTTTTATTTTCATGTCTATGGCAAATTAGTTATTCTTGGGTGTATTGATGAATTCCAGGATGAATTCAAAATAATTTTACAGAAATATTTTGTAAGAAAAAATACAATTTATGTATTGTGCGTTAACATTTTTATTAGTGCATTCTTATCTACGAAAATCAATGGTAAACACAAGTCACTACTTTGGCATCAATTACACCAACGGTTAGTGCAATTAATATGATATCACAATATTTATTTTGTATGCCAACTAAGTAACACAATTATCACAAATATTCCAAAATTATCACATACATTATTGTACAGAAGTTATGGTGAAATTAGTGTACCATTTGAAAGAGTTTAATTAATTAAGCGACCGACTCCACGTCACACCAATGTGATGAGTATTTTTTTTTCCTCGTCGGCGAAGGCGACTTCATCTATTACAAACACAACACTAATGTCGTGATACAAAAGGTGTAGTAAAACTAGCGGTGTGACGACGAGGACAAAAAATACTCGTCACACTGGTTTTACAACCTGGTGTGACGTGGAGTCGGGAATGATTAATTAGACAATTCAGTTAGAATTATAGATGTTAACACATATTAATGATAAATTCTATAATGACGTAAAATCGTAACTGGTGCTATATTTTAAGCAAATGAATAATTAACTATCTTGGAAATACTTTTATGTGAATGTGGTATATTTAAGTTTAAAAATGCGTACACATCTAAATAATTTATGAAAATCATTTTTATTTTATAATGAACATCATTTAGGTAATTCTTGTGTTGTGGACTTTGGGTGCCACCAAATACAATGCGATTTGAGCTTTTATTAGTGTTAATTACCCGGTTATTCGTACAAAACAGCTGCATTACCATCTATCGACGTTTGGCTATAACCCCCCATAAGATTATGGACAATACATTAATTTGGTATCAGGCCCTATTCACACGATGCAAATTAATTTGCTTGTGGCAAACAATAAAATTGAAGCAACAAAATATGACATTATAATTCTAATTACATCGCACCGTGTATAGGGCCTAACTTATAAGCACTTTATGTCATTTGTTTTTAAACTGATAATAAACATCAAATTAACCCATTTAATCCTAATTTGAGAACATTGTGTCGACTTTAGAGACTTTAAAAGTGCCTTTTAATTTTGAACTCGACCACGCTTCACCTGGATTATGACACAATACTATCATATTTGGCAGAAAAGCATTTAAAATCCCTGTTAAATAAACCATAATACAAAAAGTAGGAAGTACCATTAATAACACCAGTATACTAGTGTTTTTTTTTTTTAAATCAAATTCACCACTTCAATATCTTAAAAACTAATCTGTATTAATAAGACAATGTACACATGAAATCAGATGCGGTCTGAGGTAAAAAAAGAGTTAGAATACAGGTAATTTATAGAGATTAGTCAGTGGGGAGAGCTCTTTTACTATTAGAGCTAACGAAAATAGTTCTAAGGAATTGATAATACACAATAGACATTAGAAAAGAAAAAACGTCTCAAATGTATCAGCCTGTACAATACCTTTAGCTTCTACCATAGAGTTATCTAGAATAGATTTCAATCGTTTAACATCATAGACATAGAGTGACGATAGATGGACTGTGTCCCCAATGAATTAAAGTATATCAGTAGTCAATAGAAATAGAAATGTCAGTGAATAATACTTATATAGTAACATCTTAGTAGCTACGAATATATCTGGTTAGAAAGCCTTAGAATATAGTGTAAATAAAAGAAAATTATTCTTCTGTGAAGTACAAAACTATGCTGTATGGCATGATTTGAGACAGGAGTGGTCATAAAACGTACAAGTAGGACAGTGAATGTTTCGTTCTGGTCGTCTCGCTTCCACGGTTTATGACCGCAACTGCCACAAGTATCGGCGTTTAGTATTTAATAACAGTGAGTGTTGTCCAATTTTTTGTTTGAGTTTATTGTTGAGTAATGAAGAAAACTAGATAAGGAATGTTTCGAAACTTCAAGTACAGCATCCTCATAAATTCTTGCATCAATTTGTATAGAAGGATTTCAAAGAACGATGATCACATGAGAGCTAGTTAAATGAAATGATGGTAACTGCCCGACTTAATTCTAGTACTTGCTAAGCTATTTTATTGATGAGAGAATATTCATAGATATATTAAATTTACTTGCAAAGTAAAGATTAAAACAGTAACTTCACATAAAAATTGGGCAAGTTGAAGTTTTTACAGAATATCTTTACATTTCCGAATATGTTTATCTCATCTATCATCATCATCAACCAGATTGTTGACACTCAACTCACAAAAATATTAAATTCCTTCATAGGAACCAGCGTTTCAATGCAGTATTTATTTTAACCAAAATCTTTATATTTTGCATCCCTATTCCAGCTTAAGTTTTTATACACTCCTTACGTCAATATTCAGGGTAGACAAAATGGTCACATTTCCATAGACAAACAGGACTTTTCAGGACCAGAGTACACATAGTATTTAAACCTCCATCGTCGTATATAAATTACAATAAATTTCAAACTACCCACAATTTTCAGGGATATTTTTTGCTTCCCATCCAGTTTCTCCAATTCGGACTAGGTGGTTTCATAGTTGGATACCATTTAACATTAAAAGGTTTATCTAGAGAAAGATTTGCTATTATTTGAAGTACCTTGGATTGTGTGTTGTAGGTAAATTCGCAGGGTTTGACGCAAGGTTGGTCATTGACGGCGACCATCTTGATCGGCGGCTGGTTCAGGACTGATATTTTGTTGAGCGAAGGTACTCCATATCCCCACCATTTAACGTTGCTGCGTATCTCTGTGTTATTTAGAGTGAATTCTATGTGGCTGTATTTTTGTTCTTCGTATGTGTCTGTAATGGAGTAAAAATTTATGAGTTTTACTACAGATCAGCCTGAAAACAGCAAAAAAATCAAAAAGAACCTTGTTAGTTAGTTTTTTTTTAATATTTACAAATATTCGAATTGCTTAAAAGACTGGTTCGTGGAAAATGTGTAAAACAGTTAAAACTATTGTATTATTATTATTCCACTGCAAGGCAAAGGCCTCCCTTCTCCCTTTTAACTCGTCTTGAAGCGAGGACTTTAGATATAACATATTGTGTCCAGTTCATCTCCATCTCTTTCTAAGCCTTTTTTTTTTTGAGGGTGCGAAATATTCAAAATACTTCTCCCGCTCTGGGCAGAGCGGGAGGGCGTGTCAGACTCTTACTAGACTAAAAACCACCCGTGTTCGGGTGGTTTTTGGCCCTGGGCCCAGGACCGATCCCTGTGGGACACCGCACGACATCTCTTGCCGGTTCCATACTCCCGTGTGACCGGGGTAGATGACGGCCCTGTCCGTCAAATAGGCCTCGACCACACGACAGAGGTAGGTCGGCATCCGGTGATACAGGAGTGCCTCTCTGATGCAACTCCAGGGCAGGGTATTGAAGGCATTGGCGATGTCTAGAGGCACCGCCAAGACGACCCCACCCCGGGCCAAAGCATCCTCCGTCGTGAGGGCACGCGCATGATGGCGTCCACCGTAGAGCGCCCCCTGCTGAAGACAAACTGGTTCTCCGCCAAATCCGGCCCCACCCGCACCAGCCGCCCGACGAGGCGGTCTGCAATAACTCTTTCAAAGAGCTTGCCCACCTCGTCGAGCAGCACGATGGGCCGGTAAGCGGACGGAGTCCGCTGGGCGCCCCGGCTTCTTGTTGAGGGCCAGTTTCCCCGTCTTCCAACGAAGTGGGAACTGGCCCCTCTCCATGCATGCGCTTAGGAATCGTCTTCTAAGCCTAGCGCTAAGTTATTGGAAACAGAATTTAAAATATTTGACCAGTAAAAATCACAAAATAAAGTTACTCAAACTGTCGCCGTCGTCCCAGTACAGTTCCCCCCGGGCCCGCTGGCCCCTGTCGGGCGCCACTAACAGCTGCAGCGGCCGGCCGCGCGCGCGCGCCGTGCTCACGGGCGCGCGCGCGGGCGGCGCCTGCAGCGGGACTATACCGCCGCCCTGGGGACAACAAAAGGGTTTTTCATAAAATTTCCCCACTCCCGTCCTATGGGACTGGAGCATTAAGTGGCGAAATGTGGCATGCCCCCTATTACATGTAATAGGGGGCATGCCTAATACCATCGACCAGGCAATAATCTAAACTTGCCTCCTTTTTTCCAAGAAATTGCACAATTCTTCTAGCATAGACTATATAATAAAACACACAACCTCACCTTAACCGACACGGTCTCGTTGTCAGTGAGCTCGTAGGACTTGTCGCTGGCTATGAACTGTCCGTCCAGTACGTTGTACCAGCTCTGTGGTCCGGGGAATTCAGCCCTAGTGACGACGGCTCCTTGTTCTAGTATGGGAGACACCATTATGTAGGGACCGATCATGAATTGGGTGTCTATGTCGTGTAGATTGTTCTGTTCCGGGGCTCTGGAAGGGAGAAAGAAGTAAAAGTAAAAATTAAAAGAAAACAAATTATTGTTTATAAAAATTGTTTAAACTCTCCATGACCGTGAGAGTGAACAACAACAGCACATATTACAATCAGTCTCTAAAAAAGGTGCTAATAATTTCATAATAGGTCCAAAGAAGAAAACAATTACATTTGATACATTACAATGATACTCTTTTCAAAAAGTAACATTTGCAATATTTTTTTACGTTCAGCGCTAGCGCTAACGCTAACGCTGCGCTAGCGCTCGGCTGTTGACAGCGCGCGTCAACGCGCGCTTCTATTCTATTCTATTTTTATGGTTCTGGCTCCATCGGTAACGTTCGATGATTTTGCCAATGTCAAGGTATGTATGAGAAAGTAATGATCGTAAACTGTTACACAACTATTGATCAGTGTTTGTAGCGTTGGCATCCATGGATCCCCATGCTAAAAAAGGACAAAACATTTTTGGTTAATACATGTAAGACGTCACAAAATAAATGTTAGAACATTCAGTAGGTATATGATAAATAAATAGAAACATCAACTATAACTGGATTTTATTAATGCTAATGAATTTATAAAGGATTTTAACTGCAGGGGTATGGGCTAAAGATAATAGGAAAGGAATATTAATTGGGCGGGGGACATCAGAAGGGAGTATGTCGTAAAGGGGAGTGGTTAAACGAGGACAGGAAAAAAACAAGTGTTCCAGAGTGCCCTCATCCAGGCCGCATTCACACAAAGAAGAGTCCCTCACGCGTATTTTGGCCAAAAAAACTGGTGTACAAACGAACCCAAGTCGGAGTCTAATTATGACAGAGGTGGCTATTTTACTAGAATATTTTAGTTTGCTGAACCAACATTTAGATGGAATGAATGGTTGGATAGAGCCATAAAATTTTCCCTTCAATGTTCGAGTTTTTTGCCTATGATCTTTCCGATTCTTCATCATCTCGGGTTTAACAATACAGCGCAGATCACGGGGATAACAAGACGTATGAGTTTCAATCCCATTCCGAATAGCCAGCTTGGCAATTGAATCCGCATTCTCATTACCAACAATTCCAGAGTGGCTGGGTATCCAAGCTAGTGCAATCTCTATGCCTAAGCAGTGGCATCTATACAGGAGTTGTTTTATCTTTAGGATAAGGGGAAAATTGTGACGAGAGCGAAAAGGTGATTTTATTAAATCCTGTAGGCAGCTAAGAGAATCCGAGAGGATGAGGCTTTTGTTGAGTCCATGTGATTCAATGTAAGACACTGCTTCGAATAGAGCTATTGCTTCCCCTGTGTAAATAGTGCAAAAAGCAGGACTACGAAAATTAAGAATAATTTTGTATTTTGGGATCCACACAGCTGATCCGACATTACTATTATCGGACAACTTAGAAGCATCTGTAAATATCGTCAACCAATCGTGCCAGTCCTCTGCCAGAATCCTATTGAGTTTGACATTAGCGACAGGGTCATGTTTGGGTATACCAAAGTTAAAAATAATTTTTGGTTGATAGAGCAAGGAATCAAAATTTACTTCAAATATGGGGTTTTTATTTAACTGAATTATGGAAATGTGCAGATTATTGAATTTACTGAAGCTGTTAACAAGGAGTGGAGGGTCTTTATGAGCCCAATAGCGAGATGTCGGGATTAAGTGAAAAAGTGTACGAAGAAGAGGGAGAAGAGGATGACATTTATTCTGCATGACTTAATAAAAAAATCTGTCACAGAGATATTGCCTACGTAAGTGAAGTGGTGGCTCTAAACATTCTACCTGAAGGGCATTAATAGGTGAGCATTTCATAGCACCCGTGATAATGCGCAAGCATTTGGATTGGATCCTTTCCAGTTTGGCCAGGGCTATTTTGTTACATGGTTCTAACAGATAGGTTCCATAGTCAAAGTGACTACGAACTATGGCGTTATATAGGATTTTCTGGGAAGTTGGATGAGCTCCCCAGCGAACTCCAGAAAGGGCACGTAAGACATTAATGCCTCTTTCGCATTTCTTTGAGATGTAATCCAGATGATAGAGCCCAGATAATTTTGAGTCAAGAATGAGGCCAAGGAATTTTACTTTGTCACGGATCAAAATGGGTTCATTTTCAACATAAAGGTTAATAAGGGGAATATTACGTTTGCGAGAAAAGACAACTGCATTGCATTTGGAGACTGATAAACTTAAGCCGTGATCGGTCAGCCACTTTGGCCATATTGTAGGATTTTGCAGAAACAACTCACTGAAGACTCCAAGTCATGTGTGTATATATTATAAAGGATGGGGCTTAAGACCGACCCCTGGGGTAGACCCTTCCACACTATACGGGATGGGGAAAGGAAGTTTTGATGACGGACAGAAATGGAACGGGACATAAGGAGACTACAAATGATGTTGACCATACTCACAGGGATACTCAGCTGTAGCAGCTTTTGCCTGAGTATAGGAAGTTGGACATTATCATAGGCTGAAGCTATGTCTAGGAAAACACCGAGAACACTTTCATTATGGGAAAAGGCAATACGAACATCAGACATGAAAACACTTAGGCTATCTAAGGTTCCCATACCTCTTCGAAAACCGAACTGAGAACTGGATAAGATGCCTTTAGTTTCTAAGATCCATTCAAGTCGGTTCTTGATGAGATTCTCCATAATTTTAGACAAGACAGAAGAGAGGGCGATGGGCCGGTAGGAAGTAGAGTCTTTTGGGTCTTTCCCTGGTTTCAAAATTGGGATGATTATTTGGGATTTCCATGACTCTGGAACTTTGCCACTAACGAAAAAGGAATTGATTAGGTTCAGAAAGATTAGTTTACAGTTAGAAGAAGATTTGGAAATAAAGGAGTAGGGTATTCCGTCGACCCCCGGAGCAGAATCCCGGAGGTGATCCAAGGAACAAATAAGTTCTGAATAAGAGAAAAGGTCATCAAATCTATTAGAGGAATTGGGAGGAGGAGGATCTATAGTGGGAAGGCATTCGAAGCTAGGAACAAAGGGGGGGGCTAATTTGGATATGAATTCTTCCAACCGGGTACTGTGGTCATTGGTAGAAATATCGGGAGACTGGCTGTCACAAGCTCTGCGGTAGATTTTAATTTTTTTCCATACAAGGGAAACAGGAGAACGTGGAGACAGTGACTCGCAAAACTTGAGCCAGCCACTTCTTTTCTTTCTTGCCAATAACCTACAAGTAGTTGCAGAGGTCTTTTTAAAATTTAAATAGTTGGGCATATTTATGCTAGAGGAAAAGGAGTTTTCAGCTTCTTTACGTTTGCGGACGCCATCAGTGCATTCAGCATCCCACCAAGGTGGAGAAGGTATAAGGTGACGGGCAGAGTTTTTTAAGGGGATTGAAGAATTGGCCGCTCTCAACAAACACTCAACAAAATTACTGTAGTAAATAAGGGAGTTGGATGAATTTATTTGGGGCAAATTTTGAAGTTCTGCGTCCAAATTGGTCGAGAACTTAGACCAGTCGGCTTGAGGTAGGCGATATTTTTGTAGGGGTTGGGTGGGCGGAGAACGTGGATGAGTACTTGGAAAAGAAATTAGGATAGGAAAATGATCACTACCATATGAATTAGGGAGCACAGTCCAGGAAAGAGTTGATACTAAGGAAGGGGAAGAGAAAGTAAGGTCAGGAACACTAATATTTTGGTTAGGTGAAACCCGACGGGTAGCAGATCCATCATTAAGAACACAAAGGTTGCGATCATCTAAAAGTTCAAGCAAAAAGCTGGAGGAGGGGTCATTACAGTGAGAGCCCCAAAGGGTGTGACGGCAATTAAAATCACCTAACACAATCAAAGGGCCAGGAATAGAAGAAAGGATAGAGTTAAATTCAGACAAAATATTAGCATTGGGATGGGGAATGTCGGCAGATACAAAGGATATCTCCATGGCTCTAATGGCCACTACATGTAGACCAGGATCGTGATGGGAAAGAGGAATCTGGGAATAAGTGATAGATCTGCTAACCAATAGGGCGCAACCCGCCCATCCGTCATCTCTGTCGTCCCGAAGACATGAATAACCAGGAACCCTAAAGAGAGATCCAGGCTTGAGCCACGTCTCCGACACAGCAAAGACAACGGGTTTATATCTATTTATAAGATAGATTAAATCGTGTTTTTTCCTGCGAATGGATCTACAATTCCACTGAAGGATTTCTTCCATTTTGTCGAGTCCAGGATTCGAGGAGTTGTTGAACTAATACAACGACATTGTCCGGTATTGCATCACTAAATTTAGACAACATGTTTATAAGGGAGCAAGCCAGGAGCTCAATCAAATTGTCATTAGGAGTGGGAAGGGGAGTAGTTTCAACATAAGGGGAATTCAGGGCACAGCCATTAGGCTGAGAGGAATTAGGGGTATAGACCATCGACTTATGGGCTTGGGTATCATATGACTTGCCCAATTCTGGCCTAGGTTTTGGAGAACGATAAACAGTCTTGGTATAGGAGGTTTTAACGGGGGATGCATATGGAGAAGAAATAGGAGTGTTAAGAGGGGACGAGAAGAGAAGTGGTTCAGAAGGATAAGCTTGAGGTAGTTTAGATTGGGAGGGACCTGCTGTAACCTTAGAGTAAGGCAATTTACGGGGACGGGGAAACCTTACTGAAGCCTCACGGTAGCTTAAGTTTTCCTGAGACATTACCATTTTAATAGATTTCTGTCTTGAGTGTTCAGGGCACTTATTATCCGTGGCCTTATGGCTTCCACCATCACACAAAAGACAAGAGACCTGTAAGTCGGGAACATTACAGCTATCTCCGGGATGAGGTTGAGTGCAACGGTAACAGCGGGGCTGAGATCTACACTGAGTGCTTATATGGCCAAATCTTAAGCAATTGCGGCATTGTATGGTTGGAAGTTGATAAATAGATACAGGAAGAGAGACATTGTGACAGAAGACTTTCTCTGGGAGAATTTGACCAGAGAAAGTAAGCACCACAGTCGATGATGGGGACCATGTTACGGAATCCTCTTTTTTGTTTTTAAAATTAAGCCTTCTAGCCCTAATGACTTCTCCACAATTGTGAGGGGTTTCAATACCAAGGACTAGCTCCTCTAGTGTCTAGTCAGTAGGAATATCCCTAACAACTCCCATACGACTTATATGAAAGCGCGGGATAGCTGCTGAATATTTATTTTCTATCAGTATTGGATTGCTGACAAAATTATTGGCATCATTGTATGTGATGAAATCGATTGATATCCTGTTACGGCCCAAAGACTTGACACTGCCTTGGACAACACCTTTAAAACCCTTACTGAAAACAAATTGGGCAAACTTGAGAGAATTTAAAGTTAGGCCTTGTTTAGGGTCTGTTTCCACCCTAGATACAAATACGGTGAAGGGAGCTCTGTCACTCTCATTATAGAGGATTTTGTAGTCGTTCTCAAATCCTGGCTTGGTATAAACGGACTGAATTGAGTCAGACGGAGGCTTGTTTCTTTTCGCGTCAACAGAAATCTCAGGACCTCCGGGGCGCTTTCTAACCTCGGATCTTACGCGATCAGAGTTTTGGGAACACTCCACAACATCCATAATATCTGGAGGAGTCCCTCCACCCCCATCCGGGGGTTCCTCGGCCAAAAAGCTTAAAAATACAAACCTTATTCCCAAACCAAACACACACAAAACTATCACAACACTACCTAACCCTACAAACAGATTTTGTTATCAGAATAAATTGTGAGGTTAAGAAACGCGTGCTTAATCTCACCAAGACAATAGCAAAAAAATCAACGCGCGCTTTGAGATCATTGGTTTTCTATGTTTCCGTTCAATTGAGCGCGCGCTTTCGACGCGGATAGACGTATTTTAGGGTTCATCTAGTTCGTATGGAAATCGTCCAAAATGGAAACCGAAGCTTTTAATACGGAATTATTAAGGCTGCGTAGAGCAAAATAATACGAAACGGCCGCCACGGTTAAAGGGATATCATCAATACTAATTACCATAATTACCATAAAAAATATGTTTTGAGCCCCACAATGAATGTGTTAACAATTCTTCGTTGGCAAAAATTATAATTATTGTCTAGTTTAAATAACAAAATTACGTAAAGATGGACAAAAATCTTAAAATAGCATGATCGTATTTAGTTGATTTTTGATAGTAAACCGTTGAATTTTTTCACAAACTTTAATTCATATCAATCTTTAATAATCATACTACAATTTGTCGTTTTAACATTTTCGAAAATGTCGCTTGGTTATTTTACACATTATTTTGTTTAAAATTGAGTCGCTGCGCGCGCTGTTTTGAATCATACGCAACGTCCACCGGTCGAAAGTTCAGTCGTCCACGAGAGCTCGGAGAGTGGTCACGTCTCATCGGGGAGCGACACGCCGCTAACGATACTTCGCGATCTATTGTGTACTTATACCTTGCCAAACGCAAACGCAAACGGTTGAATAAGGTAAGTCATATTTTTTGTTTTTTTGAGTTGATAATGACATCTAATATTTACCGTTTATTTTTTTTTTACTTTTCAGTACATTTTTTTGTAACATTTTTTTTTATGTAAGTATTTTTGTTTTAGTAAAATGGGAAAGCATAAGGAAATATATTACAAGAAGAAATTTGGCGCTAATTTCCGAAAATAAAAACTGTTCTCTCAGAAAGTACGTATTTCTATTTTTTTGTTATATTATTTCCTTTTACCCAACATAATGGCGGATGTAATCTTTTCTTCAATTTTTTCTCAAACATTCGATATGGGTATCATGTAATATGTTTTTGGGGGTGGCGATTGCAAATCTGACATTAATTTTAAAATCCAAGATGGCGGATGCTAGTTTTTGTCAAACATTCGATATGGGTATCGTGTAATAGGTTTTTGGGGGTGGCGATTGCAAATCTGACATTAATTTTAAAATCCAAGATGGCGGGTACTAGTTTTTGTCAAACATTCGATATGGGTATCGTGTATTAGGTTTATGGGGGTGGCGATTGCAAATCTGACATTAATTTTAACATTCAAGATGGCGGATGCTAGTTTTTGTGAAACATTCGATATGGGTATCGTGTAATAGGTTTTTGGGGGTGGCGATTGCAAATCTGACATTAATTTTAAAATCCAAGATGGCGGATGCTAGTTTTTGTCAAACATTCGATATGGCTATCGTGTAATAGGTTTTTAGGGTGTAATTTTGACGACACGTTTGGTGTAGTGGCTACGGTGGCTAAGTGTAGTCAGCGAAACCAAATGGTCCTGGGTTCGGATCCCGGTAGGGGCAAATGTTTGTATGATGAATATGGACATTTGTACCCGAGTCATGGATGTATATTTATAATATGTATGTATTTACAAAAAAAATATGTATTTAAGTAGTGTATCAACCATCTGGTATCCATAACACAAGCCAAAAAGCGCGTGTTAAGTGCTTAATTTGGAACTAGATGGTGCTGTGTGCAATGTTAGACGATATTTTTTTTTATTACTCCACGACGATGGAACGATATTTTTCTTAAAATTGCGAATTTGCTTTATTGAAAACTTTGGTCATTACAAGATATAATTATGAATATTTTTTTTTTGTAGATCCATTACTGATGCAAACAAAGAAAATTAAACTGGAAATTCTTCCAACGCCGTAAGTTAAATTTTTATTATCGTTTTATCGTTTGCTGGCAACTAAATACTTAAATATTTTGCCCACGTGAGTGACTTAGTCATTAAGTATTCTTTAAACTATACTTGAGGGCAATACTCTGGAATCACGTAATCGCTGGTTGTTTCAGACCTTATTTTGCTTCTGTAGGTGTGGTTTCCATTTTTTTATTACTTGAGTATTCCCAGTGACGTGAAATATTGGACTGATGAGAAATTTGCATAAACGTCCAGTTTTTATAGGAGTTCCAAACAATTTATATTTCGTTCCGAAAATGTATATCTTTCGTTTTTACGTTCCATGACAAAAGTAAACAATTTTTCGTTATGATATCAAAAGCGGTTGAAAGTTAGTAAAATTACATTTAAAATGATATATCACAACCCATAGTTCATTGCATAAAACTATAAAAAAATTAAATTGTATCAAGCCGTAATGAAGTGAATCCAGTTTATTGCTCGCAAGTATGGTTTTTTTTTGTCATACATCTGATAATTACGTCAACTTAATCATTTTATTTAAATACAATAACTATGTTACTTTTTAGGAAACGCACACCAATGAAGAGCCTCACCAACACGTTGGTGAAGAACCCTTGCCTATACATTGGTGAAGAACCTTAGTAATTATAGATTTTTTTATTACAGACTGGTTTTATTATAACAACCTACTCATATATTTATTACCAACTTACTCACCTAGCCAACCTACTTACGCAGTGTAGTTCCAGGGCGTATACTCCACAACGCCAAAATTTCATCGCAATCGATAAATAGTAAGGGAATTACTATAGTACAAACAAATATATATATAGTGTTACCAGCGGTTTCACCCGATATTACTCGAAAATTATCCCACGGGAAAACCGGGATAAAAAGTAGTTTTCGTGTGAAAGAGTAACAAACATTCATCTAAACAAACTTTCACGTTTATACCTAATATTAGTAGGATTAGTTTTATTAATCGGATTTATGTACCTACACATAACCGTCTAAATAAACAGTATTCGTATTTTCAAGTCACTCAATACACAAAATTTTTTTAAAACCCTAAGTTACACTCAGTCACTCAAATTGTAAAAATCCTGAGTTATCAACTTCTGCCTTGCAACTCAAGCGGGCACCGAGCGAACTTGTCATTGTGTGCGTTACGACGCACACGACTAGCGCGCCGCAGTAAATACCTATTATCCGCGCGCCGTGTTCGCCCGGCGCAGTCTTAATTGATGAAATAGAGAAACGCCCTGCGATATGGGACATGATATGTAGCGATTATTCAGATAAGAATTTAAGAAGACGGGCTTGGGAAGAACTCGTCCTTATATTCTGTGAAGGACCTGAGAATGAAGAAAAGAAGAAATTGTTATGTTAGTACATATATATTTATTTACATACAATCAGTTTGTGTTACAAGTTAAATATTGTGATCCTGCCAATCAACTTTTCCTTCATTGATAAAATAATGTGTTAAATGTACTCGAACATTATCCGCCTGTCGCACAGAACGCCCGGTATAATGTGAGGCTAGATTTTCCAGTGGTGGAGTATAAAGTGTGTCTTCAAAATTGTAGCCATCCCTCATTCTGACATAATTATGTAGTGTACTATCGAGGAAGTTCATATCTAAGCAGTTTTAGAACAAAATCCCGTGAACACGATGACCGCATCTGTTTTACGTTAGTTACTGTTAGCGCCCGAGCGCTACAGGGAAAAATAGTCCTAAAGGTGCATAGATATGAACTTCCTCGATAGTACATATCCCTTTTACGATCTTTTCTGCAAAACCGATGTTAACATCTAACGACCTATGTAAAATGCGCCATTTATTGCACATTATGCCAAAAGTACATTCAACATACCGGTGTGTTAATGTCAAACGGTAATTAAATACTTTTTTAGCATAAGTTAGCATAAGCATAAGTGACCTTCCCCCATATGGACGCATTAAATTCTCCGTCATGCTAAAAGCTTCATCAGCCACTATCACATTATGGCAACATTGTCGGTCTATTTTGTATTAACAATGCCTTTGGCTCAGGTAGATCTAATGACCTTTCTGTCAGATTTTTTTGTACAATTAAGAATTCTTGAATTTACCTGAGTCACTGTTTTTACCGTAGGCACCTATGTCAACCACAACATAACAAAAGTTTGCATCCGCTAGCGCCAATAAAACTAGCGAAAAATATTTTTTGTAGTTATAATACATAGATCCCGTGTGTTCAAGCTGGTTTAACCGTATATGTTTCCCGTCCAAAGCTCCCAAACAATTGGGAAACTTTGAGTTCTTTTCAAATATCGTGGATATTTCATACCCTGTGTGACAAAATTGGGTGAACCCAATATCTCCGTCTTCTTTCGCGTCGTTTCTGCCGTCGGTATAAAATCACCGTTAAAACTGTTTCTACGTCCATCTTCGACAAATGTTGAACTCAAACTGAAACAGGGCGGCCGCGACAACGCGCGTTTAACGCCTGACAAGCGCGCACCATGTGAACACTATGCAAAAATTTAACGCGCGTTCAACGCTCGCTGAGCGTTTGTCATCTGAACGTAGCCTTATACAACTTTATACCTGTAAGGATGGCACCAGATGGCGTTCTGTGGTTTGCGCCTACCACAATGGGAATAAAGCGTAAGTTTATGTATGTATTCAACTTTTGATGATTGGTTGTTTAGATGAAAATATTTTTTTTTTTTAATTATGTATTAAATAACTTAGCAATTCCGCCTTTGCTAACAAATAACACTAGCAAGTTGCAGCTGGATTGAAATGACCTCAAAGATCGCGTTAATGAAGTTCGATTGGAGACCTATGTCCAGCTGTGGAGTGCTAAAAACTGATGCATAATCAGCCTATAATGCTCCCACTGCTGGGATACCGACCTTCTCTCGGTGAGAGGTGGTGGGCCATAACCCACTAAGCGGGCCCAGCAGTTGGCCCAGTAGTTGGTAGATTCATGTCTTCGAATTTTTGGTTCTAGGACATGCCTGTTTCCTCACGATGTTTTCCTTCACCGTTTTGAGAGCAGTGATGAAACAATTTACAGAAAGTAAAGCGCCTATCTAGGTTCGAACCTACGACCTACAACTCGTAAGTCGCGGCCGTTACCACTGGGCCACCAGTGCTGAGGCTGATGATGATGATAATATTAATGTTACTTACTCAAAGAACAGCGGCCTGACGACAGTCTCTCCGTACACATGCGCGTTCCAGAACAGAGTGTAGTAGTACGGCAGTAGTGTGTAGCGCAGACGTAACGCCGAGCGACTGGCTTCTACTACCTCCGGGCCTAAGGATACCGGGTCTTGCGGCTGGTAGAGAAAAAAATATTATTTCTATTTTTGAACTACTGCAATGTGGAAAATTCTGCCAGTAACTGTGTATATTTCATCATTCTCCTGTCCTTACCCCAATATAATTGTGGTCGGCGCAACATTAATTTTTCTTCATACTTCATACCTCGTTACTGTGTATATTAATTAGATATCGTGAAAGAATATTATACCACATTTCGTTGGGTCTAGGGGGGCTTGTGTCTAAGTAGTAACAGCCGCCCGGGTAGATCAACCAGATTAAGCTACGCTTGCCGCGGTTGGTCCGTGGATGGGTGACCATCTATATATATCAAGACCCCTCCGTGCCTCGGAAAACACGTTAAGCCGGTGATCCCGGTTATCGTTTGAGGATCTTTGGCAGTCGTTACGGGTCGCCAGAAGCCCGAAAGTTTGACAACCAGTCTTACCAAGGGGTACCCAGTAACTGGGTTGTGGAGGTTATTAGTTATAGCTGAGAAAAGACTAGGCAGATGATTTCGTTCGGCATAGACGGCTATACTAATGCCCCGAATTGTAGTAAACAAAAAGTTACGCAACATTGTAGTCGCAACTTCATTTTATGTTGCTAGTAACATGTTCAAGTTATGACGTACGGCGCCGAAACGTGGACACTGACAGTTGGGCTGGTCCACAAAGTCAAGGTCACTCAGCGTGCTATGGAGCGGGCTATGCTCGGAGTTTCTTTGAAGGAAAAAATCAGAAATGAAATTGTCCGGAAAAGAACCGGAGTTACCGACATAGCTTGCAGAGTAAGCAAGCTGAAGTAGCAGAGTGGCAGTGGGCTGGCCATGTTTGTCGAAGGACCAATGGCCGGTGGAGCAGACGAGTCCTGGAGTGGACACCGCGTATCGGCAAGCGTACCGTGGGCCGCCCCCGCTAGATGGACAACACAGTGGCGCGCGGGGACAGACTGCACGCGGAAGGTTGTGGCGCAGCCTGGGAGACGCGCATGTCCAGCAGTGGACTGCAGTGGGCTGAGTTGATTGAGTAACATGTTCCACGAAACACAAAACATGTTGCTGAAACAGTGTTGTGCCTTAAAAAATATCTTAATTTTTAGTCTACATCAAGTAGAACATCTCTATAAGTTGTTTGAAACCTTCTTACCCTAGAACTATCCGAGTTATGGTTCCTAGAGAACGGATAGAAGGCTCCTAACTGCATCCACCGCTTGCACAGTTCCACCGTGGTGTCGCCGTTGAAGCCGCAAATGTCGGCACCCATCATTGGAATGCCGAATAAACTAAAGCTTAGCAACTCTGCAAAAAAAGAAACGAATCGTTACTAATATTATAAATTCGAAAGTTACTCTGTCTGTCTTTATGTTACCTTTTCACGCCTAAACTACTGAAAGGATTTCGATAATGTTTGGCAAGGAGATGGATGGTATCTTGGGGTAGGAGCCCAAAGGACATAGGCTACTTTTTGGCTCAAAAATAATCCTATAAGGGATACAAGTTTGTATGGGAAACTTAGGATTTCTTAAGTTCGATTAAAATTTAAGATTTTGGTAAGAAATAGAGAATTACGCGTTCAAGGGTTGTTGTAAAATCATCCCCCAAGGGGATTAAATAGGATCCCCTATTCTACCCCCTCGAGAATAATTTTGTGTAAGTACTTCTCCAAGAAAGAAAGAATAACGTTTATTTGGACACAGTTCGTGAAACACAAAATTCAAATAAAAAGTGAAAATAATGTTTTAACAACAATAGTGTGTGCCTCACGGCTGCGCCAAAAAGGTTCATTTCAGCATTAATGCCAGACAAAGGTTCATTAGACAACCAGCGTCAGACAGCATCTGATGCTGTCTGACGCTGGTTTTCTAATGAACCTTTAGGGACAAGTGACGGGGACTACAAACAGTTTCGACATAGGATTTACTCCAACTGAATGAAACAAAATTTAAATCTTTTATAAAACGCACACTATACAGCCAAGCATATTATAAGTTGGGGGATTACATCGCTGACAAAAATGCTTGGCTCAGGGCTGGTCCTGTCCACAAGGGCGCGTAAATTGATAAATAGCATTCTAAGATATTGTTGGAGCTGATGAAGGTTGTACAATCTTAGATCTTTGCATTGTATAAATTCAATCTCTTAGTATTGTATAATTGCATAGCACATGTGTGAGCACTATGTACCTACTATAAAGGTTACTGGGTTCATCTTTCATTGACTTGAGTGTGCCCTGGCGGCCGAGAGTAAGTCATGCTCACTCAAATGTGTCGCTGGTGGTGGCGTGTGTATTGGACCATTGAGCTCCCTTCAAAATGGTTGATCTGAATGGTGCTGATCCATACGTCATGTTCGTGAACGGGCGCCCTCAGTAGGCACTGGTCATGTCTTAGCTGCCACGGCTTATTTTGATTCCTGAATTGTTTTTATCTTTTTATTACGGACGCTTTTAACGTGCATGTCTTTCTACGTCGTTCTCACATGTATAATTTCAACATGAATGATGTAACCACTTTTTTGTAACAATATTTTGATTTAAAAGAGTGTCCATGGAGTTTCTTGCCCGTTCTTCTCCATAGGTACCTACTACGCTTTGGAATGGGCCACTAGCTTCATCTTTCTGATTGGCCGACCCCTTGACAATTCAAACGTGCCTGTAATTGGTTTATTTGAAATAAATGCTTTGAGTTTGAGTCGAGTTTGAGTTTCAAGGGATTGGAAATATAGTCATGTGACGCATGTTTCCCCCAACCTTTTCATATTTTCTGTGTTTGTGTTATTTTTTGCGTCATGTTTACCGCAAATAAACGCATTTTCTTTCTTTCTTTCTTTCTTTCATAGTCCGTATCTTGAAGTCCAGGTGTCCGGGGGTCAGGGGCCGTACTATGACGTGTTAATTCCATCATTGTTCCAGCGTGGAAGAGAGACGGAGCTATACATGACCGATAGCACTATCTCTCTTTCTCAACGGAATCATGATGGCGTTAACAGCTCATAGTGCGGCCCCAGGGGGATTGTTGGTGTACTTGGTTCTGTTACCTTTTCCTGCCATCACGGCTGAACTGATTTAGTTGAAAGGCCAAAACCTGGGTTAGGACATAGGGCATTATGAATCCCGGTACATTCCAGTGGAATAATATCCGACCTTTACGCGGGCGAAACCGCGGGCAAAAGCGAGTTAATAATATTTCATTGTTTTTGTGGTAGAAAGTGTTTTCTCCTCTTCGTCTTTACGTCAAGGCCGATCCTCACACACCAAGTTAAATCTGCACAAATAAAACTTGTTGACGTGTAGGTTGAAGGTAGCTTGTTCGTCGACTAAGTCTACACAAATCTGTGAGCAGACTCTCCAGAATCTGTGATCTGTCTGCGTGGGTGAACCAGCTATTATTTATTTATTTGTTTTACTTTAACATAACAATGACAAAGGTCAATTACAGAATTATTAGTAGGTTGGAAGAGGCTCTAATTGTTGATCATGTTTGTATATTCATTAATGTAAGTTGCTTATGTACACACACATACATACATACACACCCGTACACACTGAGAGCTGCTAAATTAATGTTTTACCTTATTTATTTTTTCTTTAAACCCCACTTTATTAGCCCTATCATTCTTAAGATATCACACAAGGGAAAAGTGAGACAGCTCCGACACAAGTACTTTACAATGTTTAAGTTGAAATAAATAAATTTGCATTTATGTGGAGCACTTTAGGAAAAGGCTCGAATTAATCACGTTTGCATATTAATTGTAATTAAGTTATTAAATCATTGGGAGTTCATTTGCGGAAAGGTTTGAAAGGTTTTTCTTGACTAATTCAATTTGACGCTTCTTATTTTTTCACTTTTTTACAGTTAGCGTTTGCCTTGCAGTAAGACACTCAAGGTATGAGCAACAGAGTGAAAGGTTAACTCATTAGAAAATGGAGGATCCTTCGACCAATGTCGGGAGGTTGTATATAATATGCTAGTCGCGCGGTAAACTCTGCTTGCGTGATACAGGGTTTTGCGTGACGTCAGTGTGATGCGTAGTTCGCACGTGGCGATGTAGATGCCGCCACACTAGTAAATATAATAATATAAACATACCCGGTATTGTCATCTTCATGTCATGCCAGTTACTGGCGATGTCTCCGCTCCAGTGTCCCGAGTACTTGCCCATACCCACGAACGTTGACCGCGTTATTATGAACGGACGTTTTCCCCGGATTTCTGCTAGTGAACTATGGGAAAAAAGTAATTATGTGAGTAAGAGTGAAATTTAATAAAATACCAAATAGGAAAAAAAATAAGGCACGCAATTACAATGAGAACAAAATCGCATCACATTTAAGCGCACAGTTCAGAATATTCCTTTATCTCAATTCGTTTCGGTCACTCAGGAGATTTTACCCTTAAGAGCGTTTATACCTTATGATGAGTGGCAACGTAGCAATTTAGTGTCATATTTCGTGGTTTTCAATTTTTATCATTTAATTGGAGCTATATTTTAAAAATCTGTTTAATAGATTTTTAGAATTACGTGAAAGTGTTTAAAAAGTAAGTAACCGTAATGCTTACAGTTATTTTACAATGTAAATAACGCCCTGCAAGTTTCCAATGTATTATTTGCATATAAATAGAACTGTAAACGCAACGATTTCTTACCTTTTACACAGTTTTCACATAATTCTAAAAAGTTAATTAAACAGATTTATAAATTATAGCTCCGATTAAATGATAAAAATTGAAAACCACGAAATATGACACTAAATTGCGACGTTGCCACTCATACGCTCTTAAAAATATATAGTAAGTACTGGTTCTATGTCCTATATTAGGGGTTTTGGTTTCCGCAATTAGTCCTTCAGGTGGAACTCTGGTCTGTTGAGAACATCTGTGTAAGACCTGGGTGCCCCTGAGGGTTTCCGTCTGTCTGACGCCTGTGAATTCAAAGAACACATGCGCGACGGTTTCCTCAGCCTCCATGCAAGCCCTGCATAGAGGACTGTCCGTTATCCCTATTGTGTGGAAGTGTTTGTTTAGTGAGCAGTGTCCCGTGATGATCTCCGTCACAAGGCGCAGGCCGTTCCTGTCCAGGCGTAATAAACGTCTGAATAGCCTGCCATCTCAGGATGGCATAGCTTCCCAGGACTGCCTGCAGCCCGGTGTCGAGGTCCACCAGCTTTCTGCTTGTGTATGGGTGGACTCCTTTAGCCACCTGCGAATCTGGTTGAAGGGTATGTATACGATAGGGTTGAGTTCACAGACTGACGCGCTGGATGTTCTGCTAGCCAATTCGTCAGCTGCGTCGATACCTAGTGATCCGCTGTGTCCTTTTATCCATTGGTGTCTCACTGTGTTGCGGTTAGATACTGTTAGTCGTTCTAGTGTATTATGGTGTTAGACTCGTGGTAAAATATTGTTTCCCTATGGATTGTAGGACTGAGGCGGGATCGCAGAGTATTCGTATATGGGTGTCCGTAACTCTCCTGGCTTCTATGGCATACACCGCTGGTATAATGCCCACACACTGCGCTTGGTAGACGGTGATGAACATTCCCAGCGACTGGATATGATTATGTTAAGGTCGTGTGAGAAAACTCCGACTTTCCGGAGTCGGTCTTTGATCCGTCGGTATATTCTCTCAGCTCTTTTAGGCCTGAGTAGTCACACTGTTTTTCTGTGAGTATTTTGTTGTAGTGCTTTTGAAAGTAGTGTTGTTTTGGGGCTTTGTCGCAGGCTGATGCCATCATCGGTTGTAGATTGATCGCATTTTCTTTAATGCGTGTGTGTTTGATTCGAAGATATTTGCTTAGGGATATAGTACTGGTTGTGCGATAGTGGTTTCGATTCCCGTATGTAAGAGACATTTGCAGAAATTTCTTTATGGTTCTGGATGTTTTACATTTGAACTGTCGTATGGAAACAACACCATTATAATATACGGGTAGTCAATGAAATTGAGCCACTTGCAGGTTCCAAGAAAACCGTATTTTACTTTAAGTTTGACAAGTCCTACAAATATTAGAATGGTATCGTTATTTATGTAATTTCATTGCCTTTACTTTTTATATTATTAGATTTATACTAATTACTTACAAGTAAGTAGCGACGGCCTCAGTGAGCGAGTACAAGTTGTGCACGTCGTAGTGCGCGCCCGCGTAGTGCTTGGCGTCCATACAGAGCGTGTGTGTGCGCAGCTGTGAGTCCGACGTGTGAGGCATGTATGGGAGGTCTTCAGGGCCGCAGGTACCTACTGCTGTACCGTCTTTGAAGTTTGAGGGCTCGTTCATGTCCTGTGAATTCAATGCAGGTTGAAAATACGAAAACAAGATGGCAAGCAACAAAATGAGTATACAATATTAGTCCACGTTACAGTATAATATTTTTATCTCACGAGGCGATTCGCGCTTTACTTGTGGTAACTAAGTGTACAAACATGTTGTGAATGTATGCGTTGAGATGAGTAGCGTCAGCACATAACACACACACGCCATTGTCTCGGATGGCACCGAGAGCTCCTGCGCTTACACACACATTCACAGCGTGTTTGTACACTTGGTAACCATAAGTAAAGCGCGTGTCGCGTCGTAAGATAAAAATACTGTAGTAATTTAGATAAATATGATCCAGTAGCACCAACCAAGATTCCGAGTGCTGTATTTGTATATGACCTAAACAAAGCATTTAGTCTAAAGTTTTGCTTAAATAAACCTTTTGAACGCTAGTCGACTCCGCGGTAGAACAAGGCAAAATTGCCGGGTCGAACTTGACTCCTACCAAATGGACTGCACTACAGGGTCAAATTATATTAGCTAGCGAAACTCCGCAGACGTGATGGGTATCGATATATAAACAAGATAAAATTAAAATAAAAGATTTGGTTTTTTTACGGGTCAACGACCGCTGGCTGGATTGTTACTTGGAAGTAAGATTTGAAAAAATGTTTTATCGTGTTAGACAAATCACGTCTGCGGAGTTTCACTAGCTAATTTATTTTGACCCTGTTTATGGAGCTAAAGTGTGTAAGAAAGGGGACAGAGAAGCCCTGCAGTAGGACAATACAGTCTAGGCAGATTGAAAATGTTACAAAAACTTACAATCCAGGCTCCATCGTAAGGCACAGCTTTGTGGAAGTTGCTCATCATCTCCAGCCAGTAGCTGCTCGAGTTTGGATGAGTGAAGTCTGGAAATACGGTGTATCCAGTGTTCCAAACCTATAAAGCATCAAGATTAAAAAATATGAGTGACCAAAAATGTTTTGAGATGTTTGGAATTGTTATTATTTCAGTATCTTTCTGGAGACATAGATAATAACAAGAATGAGGATTTTGATGCGAAATATCTAATACGGCGTGAAAGACAGATATTGACGTGGTGACGCGGCCAACAGCCAACATACAAACGATATTGAAATGAGAACAAAAAATCTTTTACAAAAATCCGAATTCCGTCTGCTTTCCGTTCCGTTTTTGGTTATGCCATAATTATTTCCTTTAATAAACCATCCTTTCATGCATATTTTCTATACAACAGTTTCGATGTTCCACATCGGCCACGCGACCCGCGATGGCACACTTTTTTATTTTAATTTAGCAGTAACATTTTTGTATTTTTTTGTCTGCTTTTTCTGTTTTTTATTTTATTTTACTGTACTGTTTCTTTTGTATATTTGTTTATGCTGAAAAAGTATGACAGCTGTTACGTTAATTTTACGGCGCGGCGATGGCAGCCACACAAAGAAATCGAGAAACGAAGCTATTTCTTCAATGGTATCTTACCTGCCCAATAAGTATTTGATTGGTCGAGTTTTTGACGAATATGTCCATTTCCACCCCACGATCATATGGTGGGTAGGTACCGGGTTTTTCTGATGCACCCACACCAGGATCTGAAACCAGTTACGTTCATTATTTTACGTCTACCGTGCCTTCAGGGAAAGAACGGGTAGGCGCAAGAAATACGTCTCGGTAAATAACAGCGCACTTGAGACGTGAGCTCTTATTTAGTTAAGTTCGCTTGGAACACAGCCAATGTAAACACGACTTTATTACTAGGTGCCATGGTTGTAATTAGGTTAGGTAACTTTATAAATGTTTTAAACTTTTTTCACGCGGACAGCATTTCGCTTTGATTTTGTATGTGACCCGTTATCTAGTTGGTATTGTTGATCGAAGGTGGGACCATAGATAAAATGCTTTGTTGCAAAAACTTTGTTTGACTGGCTACGGTGCGCAGCTTGTCTTTGTGTCTGGCCCTAGAGCAAAATTCAAATTACAGTTTTTCATATGTATACACTAGGCAGAATAATATTTTTATTTTTTTGTTAAATGTGGTCTGCATGAATCCACGTTTTTGAGCTCTAAAAGCACGCTCTTTTTCTACTGGGTGGCGATTTAGTCGCCTGCATCCGTCAACCTAATTCGTTCGTCGCTACGAACTCAAACACGAGTTGTAAAAACAAAAGCATGGATGTGTCGAAATAGTCTGTCTATTGTTGCATAGGCATTTCATTTTTGATGTGTAACATTTTTCCTCTCGCTTTCCTGCAATCTGTGGGAGTGATTTCGTGAAATGCGACGGAACTGTGTAACAGGAAGCTGGGGAAGCGCGCGCTGTTTGATTTGACCAATAAGCGCGCGCGGGGGTAGAATTGGCCGTCAGATGGTACCAACCCATTTTCCGAGAGGTTGGTACTGTCAGCCAACAGTTGCGTGTGTGTGACGAGAAAAGGAAATAGAGAAGGTGAACGCATCAGCTGTGCGCTTAACCTCAAATAATCATTTCAAATAATACCTGAAACATTTTTTTTTACATTTTATGTTAATGTTTGGCTTATTACCAAGGTAAGATGTCAGATGTTCCACATCATAATGCGACTACTGTAAGGCTCGTTCATTTTGTATTTTTTACGAATCGCAGAGAGATTCGTAGCGAAAATTGTTTAAAATGACGGGTAGAATCACCCCCTTGACGGATGCAGGTGACTAGATCACCACCCTGTATATCGAAATGAAACTGGTACTAAGCTTCAAAACCACTTGTTTATAAACCAAGTTATTTGGATTTATTATATTTAAAACACTCACCAATAATCATCATATAGTGCATTCCCTCCGCATGTACCTCCTTCACAAACTCAGACAAGCCGGCGAACCGCTTGGGGTCGATCGTAAAGTCATTGTGATCGTGCATGTAGTCTATGTCGTTCCATTGTACGTCCTGGAAGAAAGGGAACGTTTTAATGTGAATATTTTGATAAATTGAGCAGAACCTGCCTTACCCTAAGGGGATAACAGGTGTGATGTTATATTAAAACGGTTTTATTTGAATGAAAAGTACCTAAGCTTTATTTTTTATCAGGTACTAGCAACGCCCCGCGGTTACACCCGCATAAGTTTCGATCCCGTGGGAATATCCAGGTCATGGTCTACCTATGTGCCAAATTGCATCCAAATCCGTTCAGCCGTTTTAGCGTGAAAGCGTAACAAACAAACATGCAAAGGAGCAAAACTTTTCTCTTTTATTAGTTTAAATAGAGGCACCAGATACTGTAGTAGTGTGTGATTGACTTGTAAAAGTGTTTGTACGAACCTACTTACAGAAATAAAATAATTTATCATTAAATCATTTATCAAAATCAACAGGTATTTTTGGTAAAAAATAAAAGTGTCTGTTTTGGTACTTACAAATGGTATACCAGCATCCCTATTTGATTTCCAGACGTCCCTGGTAGCGTTCACTGTGTTGTAGTTGAACCTGAAATGGAAGATAACTTTTACGACAGTGTAAACATTTGATTTAATTTTTTTAAGTATTTTTTTTTATTTAATCTGTCTTTTTATATTTGTAACTGTTAGTGGTGAGAATAAACTATTTTTATTTATTTATTTATGGCGCGCCGATCGCGACGCCGGTAATATTTATAGTGTGCGTGCAGACGACGCTATACGCCGCGCACGCGCCAGAGCGAGATGGGTGCCAGTTCGTCGTGGATCATATTCACAGATTGTTTTAAGTAGAAGAAATATTAGTGTTCTCCCATTGGTCCATCAAATATTTTTATATAGGTGTGCCTAGCAACTAATTGTCTGTTAAAAATAATGATGTAAGGAACAACAAATAAATAGCTAAGTATTCCCTGCAATAAATACGAGTGTTATTATTTCTGCACACTCCTCCATATACCCAACATATTCATAGGGGACTTTAATTAAGGCTCGCTTGCATTAAATGGGTATACCGCCGTTTACCCGAATTTTATTTGCCCTAATATATCATTTGCCATAATAGTCAACAGCCATAATATCATACGACATAATACTCATTTGCCCTACTCTCATTTGCCATATTAGTCACGTGCCAGAATCATTGTTTCCCATAAAGTCACTTACCATAACATCATTTGTCATAATCATTGTAAGCCCTAATTATCACATGCCATAATTATGATATGCCATAACATAATTTGCCATCGACATCGGGTGTGTAACGGTTGTTTATATCAAGAGAAATTGGATGCAATTGGGACTTTAGGGCACCCCGACTCGGACAGGTTAGGTTCATCCCCTTCGTGGTTATTTTTTATAAACCACACAGAAGTAGGAGCCCCGCGAAGCGGGGCTCCGTCGACCTAGCCCACCATCAACCATGCACAGAAAAAAAACCATGCACAGAATAATCTTATTATACCAAACATTGCGCACCCATCGACATCGACAGCCAGAAAGCTAATAAGTAGGTAAGTATTAGAATTAAAAACAAGTTTAATAATCAAACTATATAATTATAATTAGGTAGTACAATTTCTTTTTTAATGCAAATACAAATTTGATGCTAAAGCACGCAAAAATTCTTCTTTTGTATATTCTTCTTTCTTAGCTAATATCTCATTAATTTTGATTGTCCGACTGATTGTTTGTTTCTTTTTCTTTCTTTATGCCATTTAAATATTATGTCTAATAATTATTATGGCACATAAAAATAAGGCAAACAATACTTATGGCATTCGTATCTTATGATATCTAAAATTCGGGCAATTAAAAGTATGTCATATGTCTTTTAGGGCAAATGAAATTCGGGTAAATGAAATTCGGGTAAATGAAATTCGGGAAAATGATGATTATGGCATATAATCTTCGGGCAAACAATAGACAACCCATTAAATGAGTTTAACGCTTCACGTATTTAAAACATCATTCTCTTTCTAGTCACATTTTTTTTTAAATTGCCAAAGATATAAACAAAAATGGCCGCTCGAAATTGTGCATGGTTTAGTGATGCGATAGTATGAATTTTAAGTTCTGGTGCTATAGATGTTACAAATAATTTCCGCGCATAGAATTGATTGAATCATTTGAACTTATATATTTTCTGTCTGTTTTTGGTTATTTTTATATGAAAAGTTTCCCTTCTAATTAGTAGTTTTATTGTGATAGTCCACTTCGTAAATAAAAATGATATTTTTATGAAAATAAATTGCAAAATATATACGCCAAAGGCATTTCTTCCGCTCTTCTAAAAAAAATAGGGCAGGTATAACACCTGCCCTATTTTTTCCAGGCGCAAGGTAATAATATAGTTTATCCGGTATACTTAAACGACATTTTTTTTTTTAATAAACGTGTATTGAATACTCTTTGCACATAAGAGCGTTTATACCTTATGAGTGGCAACGTTGCAATTTAGTGTCATATTTCGTGGTTTTCAATTTTTATCATTTAATCAGAGCTATATTTTAAAAGTCTGTTTAATTAACTTTTTAGAACTAAACGCTCTTAATGTCGATAAATATTATGTCACATCAAATATCTCTATAACCAAAAAAAAAAATCGACGACAAAAAGGATGTCACTCGTTTAACGTTTAGTACGATTTCAAAAATCGTCCCAGATTTTCGCTATTATTGATGAAGAAATAGTACCTATATTTAATAGTTTTGTGCTGATCCACACGATGAAAAAAGGATTGACACGCAGATATCGTGCTCTATTCCCAGGCCAGTTCAATGTTAATACTTTTGGTCCCTGGCCACCACGGCGGGTTTAAGGGCGAAGCTCGAGGTTGCCCGTGAATCATTTTCTTTTTCTTACGTTTTTTGCAGTTTTCAGGTCAGTGTCAGGTTGTATGTTGAACAAAATATTGTTCACGACTGTACACGTGTGTCGTATGTAGTGTTCATAGTATGTATTTATAGAATCCATAATCATTAAAATCATCAATACAACCATCTAATCATCAAGTTCATATAATCCTATTGATTGATATTTTATGAAATTGTTGTGTAAATTGAATTGAATTTCACGGGCAACCTGGCGCTTTCCCTTTGAGTTTTTTTTCTGATCTGAGTTTTGTTACTTTTAACATGTATTAGACTCTGACAATTTGTTCTGTATACACTCGTGTTTGAACAATTAAATTAATATCTATCTTTCTCGAAAATCTCTTGCTTCATAGTGTCTCGGCAAAAACGATTGTCCATGTTTATTTTCACCTATAGCGCTAGCAAATAGACAATAGATTATTTCATTATAAAAAAAATTGCTAATTGAGTCTATTAGTCGCAGGGTTGACTACGCAGGATAACCACTTCAACAAAAAATAAATAAACCTATTTTTCTTTCTTTCTTTCTTACCTGCATAGATGGAATCCAAGCGACCAATAAGGAGGCATAAAGGGCCTTCCGATCAACTCAGTGTACTGTGCGACCACGTCTTTAGGCGAGGGGCCCAGGAATACAAAGAGATTTAATATGCCACCTGTCGTTCTGTAGGTAATGCCAGGCGTCGGTTGTAAGACTATGTCTGTAAAATATTGATAATATTATGTTTAATAGTGGACCTTGTAGGAGAAGGCAGTTTAATAAGTTGTACACACAGCAGCAGGTCAAGATACCACAAACTGTCAAATTTGCTCATTCGATTATGAACGTAACCTTCAACATTTTAAGGTTTAAAATCATTTGGAGAAATTTTACAGTTTCGTATAACCTGATGTGTCGCCGACTGTACCTACATAGGTTTTTACACACTAATATTACCTACATTCTAAAGTATTTACAAAACGTGAAGCGCCTCGGTTACTATGATATAGGAAAATTGTTGGCAAGCAGTTGCTCAACGTTGTTAATAGTAACTTTAAATGTTGCTGGAATTAATGTTATATCGAACTACACTTGCGTGCAAAAAAATTGACCCACCCATGCTCTCTAATTGAGAAACAATATCTCAAATATATCATTGTATATATTAATTATCTTTTATTGTGTGAAGCTAGGTTAAATAAAGTTTATTTACACATACCCTATACTTTGATAAAAGCAATATTCTTGACAAGATCGACTCCATTCTTCAGGTGTCCTTATCACTCGCCAATGCTTGGAAAAATGTGTGACTTTTTTTTGCCAGTGAAGTTGTCAAAAGCTTAATTTTGTTTATTACTTTTCGATTATTGATCATTTAACTTCAATTTTCAACCGACTAAAAAAAAGGAGGATCTTTATTCGACCCATATGATTTTTAAGCTCGCGATTTTCTCAAAAACTAATAAATCTGTTTTATTTTATTTTTTTACAGACGTAATCTACATACGTTCAGAAATATTTTAGTACACAATATATTAGGTTATTGTTAATTAAACTTGTTGAATTATCTTGTTTTCAATCTAAGATAATGGTGTGGATCGATTTTTTTTCACGCTAGTGTGTTTTATTTAAAAATGACAGTCAGTCTGCGTTAGACGGGCAATCAAGGCCGGTAGCACTGCATTGACTTGTGTGGCCAGCATACAGTACAGAAACATGTTGCTGCAAACACAAGTTGCTGAAAGCCTACGTAAAATTCAAATGTTTAATGGGTGCACAAATCCAACAAGCTGCATTATAAATCACTACATCTAATAACTATGTGTATTTTCATATATTTACAAGTGTTCAACCATACCCATAGCATTAGAATTGAGCAGAAGCATCCCGTGGCTCTTGCCGTCGTGTTCCACGGCCAGGTAGAACGGCTGCGTGCCGTATAGATTCACCTAGACCGGGTAGTGACAATATAGAATGTATAGGTAAGACAGAATGGGCTACAGAGCGTTTCATGGAAGATCCTGTGATGAAGTGGTCAGTAAAATTTCGACATAGGTCCAGATTCAGACACACAGTTTCATTAATACTATTTTGAGGAGTATCCGGCAGTGAAATACTATGGGGTACATAAGTACCGAAGAAAGACTTTTACACAATTATCTCCGAAATGCGAGATCTATATCCGTATTCTTCTAATATTGTTCCTTGTTCCTGTCTCAAAAATATTCTACATTAGAGTGACATGTATTTATTTACACACGATAAATCTATCTTTACACGTTGCTCATTAGTGCCGTTTACGGCACAAACATTGTTTTTCGTTATCTACCACCACCCAAACATGTTTGTCTTTGTTTTGTTTTAGTTTGTTGTGTATATCAAGTTATTTTGAAGACAGAATGACCAGTCCTGTGGTCGAAGGTCTTTACAAAGAATCACATGCATTATTTTAGGCAACATAGTGAAGTTGTGTCAAGATAAAAGGGGGCTAAGTATTGCAAGTTATTGTATCATCCATCTAGTCATAAAGATATTTAAGTACAAGAAAAATGTGTATAATATAATTATGTATATAATAACATCATATTATTTGTTTTATTTTATTAAGTGAATTGTTTTTGATTTTATGCATTTTATTTTCTCTTTTACTCTTACACACGCTGTCTACATTTCTAAATCTACTATTCTATCGCAGGTATGCTGGAAGAGATTTCATTAGAAATAAGCATCACCTTTGTACTTTTTCTGTTATTTTCTTCTTGTCTGTTTAGTTATGTGTGTACATAAATATTTAAATAAAAAAATAAACATACCAAATGAATTAAAATTATTGCAGATAATTTTTTTTTTAAATCTAATTGACTGAGTGGCTACAAAATAGTTGCCTTAGGGAATTTATAGAACATAGACATAGTTGTTAAGTGATGAATTAGTTATTGTTTAAGAGCATATAATGATAGTTTTCATTAAATTATAATGAAGTAATGTAATTTGCACACTTGCTTGCCGGCAGAATACAATAACTTTTAGGCTTTAAGATCTTTCCTTGATGAACAATGTATTTTCTGGCAAATAAATATTTTTGAATTTGAGGAAATGGAGGCGGTTCCGTTTAAATACAGACCCAAAAACCAAAATAAACAGTCTATTCCATTTTCTACATACCCCTTCAGTAGGCGCTCGATCTCTATTGAAAATAGCGAAAGTATTCCAGTTGATATTATTCATGAATCTGGATCGCTTCTCGCCGAGTCCAAACAGGTGGCTGGTCGGTAGGACGGCCGATATCTGGAGCAGCTTGTCTGAGAGGATCAGACCGCCTACATCTTGGGTGTTTACACTGTAAATTGGGAAGTAAACGGTAAATGTATGAACTAATTTCAAGGCTTTTTGATAAATGATAACAGGTAGCAGTATACCATTGGTTAAACTGGTAGCGGTATCTATATGGCCACATGCGAACTACGCATCACACTGACGTCACGCAAAATCCTGCATCGCGCAAGCAGTTTACCGCGCAACTAGCATGTACAAGGTGTAACAGAATAAACGCAAGTCCTGAAAGTAGTTTGCTCATAATTCACTACTGAATCCATTTCAGTAACTGTTAATACAGGTTATTTTTTCAAAAATTATGTATTTTGCAATACTGACCGCCGATTGAGACAAAGAAAATGAAATCTTACTTCAAGGCCATAAGACTCAATTTTAAATGCATAAAGTAATGCTAGGGTCAACACGATTTTCTTAATAATAATAGTTAGCTTTAAAAAAAAATGTTGTGATCATTGTTTATTGCTTTTAACTCAATACTCTAATTGTGGTGTATGAGGTCTTGCGTTAATTATGTTACACGGTGTATAAGGTATATTAAGTCACCTCGTGATCTTTGGAAGCCCTTACTTGCATTAGGAGAGTAACTTACATAGTAACATTATCAGAATTCCTGATGATTTTGAACCCGATAAGAGACCCATTTAGTTGCACGCGGTACTTCTTCTTTGATAGAGGTTTAGATACTATCGTTATTTCTGGCTGCATCGGCTCGAACCTCTTGTGTTCTGCGTCATAAATCTGTAATGTGTTTAAATTTTACATGTAAGTTCAAACATGCTGAAGATTTTTTAAGTGGATATTTAATAATTGGAAAACCTGTCGTTTAGTATTTCTTTAATTCTCAATACTTTTACACGTGCAGCCTGTGGGTGAACTTTACGCAAAGGGCATATAGTGGCCTGCGCACACAATATAACAACACGTTCCGGTTGTTGATGGGGCTGCCGCGTTTTTTGTAGCGCGTCCGGCATGTTTGCCGACGCGGACGTTGATAGTTTTTCGGCCATCATGCGCAAGAGATGCGCATCTCTGCTACGCCGTGTTCGCGCCAGCCCCAACACCATTCTTAGAACGTTGGCTGATAGGTGGGACTCTCCGATCTTGGGGCGGTGGATACGACTGCACGCAGTCAAGTAGACATTCCCCAGGATCGGCGTGCCTCACGCAGCTTAGAATAAATGTTACTTACTAACACTAGTTTATAAGTTTACATTGTTACTAACAAATATGGAAGTGATTCTGAAATTAATGTTTATTTATTTATTTAATTGTCGTTTAGACGTTTATACATGCATACGTGAGCTGACCTTAGAGGTTGAAGTCTGTTATGTTAGTACTTTCATTGGCACTTATACCCTTTAGTCTGATAGAAAAAATAAGTATTGTGGTAGAACTATCCCAGTTCCTCCTGAGTACTACCATTCCTCCTCATCCCGGTTCCTCAGGATGTGTCAACCAAACACGTCGCACGTCAGTGGCTTCTACTGCTACAGATAGACAGGCGCTGTCACTGTCAAATTGTTACCACCGACATGCGCTAGACATGAACAAAAATAAATCCTAGCTTGTTTTTTGCTAACATCTAATCAATAAAACGAGCCTATTTATCACCTTAATCTGCAGCGCATCTTCTATGTCGAAAACTTTGGTTCTCTTCCTGATCACCGAGATTTCGAGTTATGGAAGGGGCTATCTTTCCATAGCTGTTGCTGACCATGGTTTTGTTATTGTTATTAGTAATTAACTCGTTTATCTATTTCACTTCGAAGGTCCTGGTTAAGTTTATCATATATAACTTCAAGTTACAGCTAAATAAACATAATGCAGCAAATACAAATGTAAGCGGGCACGCCCTTTATGCCTGGAGGCTTTTATTTAGGTATTAATTCTGTTACCGGTTTTATTATTTATTTCTGCTTGAGTATAGTTTTTAATGTTTTTGTTTGGTATTTATATTGGCGTGTGACTGCTGACTGCTGACATATGGCAAATAATATTTAATGTTTTGTGTTTCGTAATGTTAATTACTTACTACTGTATAGAATCCAGTTCTTCTAACTGAACAGACAGCAGTGCTGCTGGGGAGTTTGTTGCGCAACTTCTTCTTCCCAGCTTAAGCACTAGGAAGTGGTGAAGGGCGGGAGTTTTGGAGGCTGTCTTATGTAATGTTGTCGTTCAAAAAGTGCTAATTATCAGCCTAGTTTGAATAAATGACTTTTGACTCGAAAAGATTATACGTCACCTGAATAAATATTTTTAACTTACCTTAATCTGCAGCGTATCATCGGACAGATACTTGATGTCCATCTTAACAACTTCAAAATCTCCCGGATACCCTGAAGGCCGCAACTTTTCCATATACACATTCATGCCGTGTTTATCCTCTGTCATATTGACGAAGCGGAACGAGTCGAAGTGCGACGGATAGTAGCAGTATGGAACTCCTTGAGTGTCGGAGGATTTCCAACAGCAACCTGGAATGGTGAAGGTCTGATGGTTTAACTTTGGTACAAGACAACTGCATTCATTTGGCAATTCTGCGGGATTCAGAGCTAATAATTACGTCAATCAATCAATCTTTATTTGTGAACATAGGTATATATACATAAACGGTGTTAAATATACATATTATTGTAGTCGAACTCTTATGTTCTACCAATAAAATTGGTGTACAAATAGTATATTTTTGTCTAATATCATTAAAAAAAATTGCAGATTAAACATTAATTAAAAAGTAAGTTATGTTAAATAAATGTCAATTAAATGAAATAAATGTCAATTAAATTAAATTGTACATGCATGTCAAAGAAAGATAATATTACTTATAGGAATTGTGTCATAGTTTATCATTTAAAAAATCTTCAATAGAGTAATACGTCTTGTCAATTAGAAATAAAAACAAATTACTTTTAAATTTGCGGACATTTTCTTCACTTCTTATACATTTCGGTAACCCATTATATATCCTATAACCCATTATATATACGTAATTTAACATCACGCCTGTAACTCCGAATGGTTGAGCAGAGGTGTCGCTGGTGGTGGCGTGTGTATTGGACCATTGAGTTCCCTTCAAAATGGTTGAGCTGAATGGTGCTGATCCATACGTCATGTTCGTGAACGGGCGCCGTCAGTAGGCACTGGTCATTTCTTAGCTGCCACGGCTTATTTTAATTCCATAATTGTTTTTATCTTTTTATTACGGACGCTTTTAACGTGCACGTCTTTCTACATCGTTCTCACATGTATAATTACAACATGAATGATGTAACCACTCTGTTGTAACAATATTTTGATTTAAAAGAGTGTCCATGGAGTTTCTTGCCCGTTCTTCTCCATAGGTACCTACTACGCTTTGGAATGGGCAACTAGCTTCATCTTTCTGACTGACCGACCCCTTGACAATTCAAAAGTGCCTGTAATTGGTTTATTTGAAATAAATGCTTTGAGTTTGAGTTTGGGTGTACCTATAATACAACTACATTTCACCAGTAATTTTTTAGTCTCATATATGTAATAGGTGGCCAGCCTATTGCCATCAACCAGGCTTGGGACTGCTACTGAGATATTCCTGATAGATATCTGCGGTCATCGGAAAACTTGAGACTAGAGATGCATTCCACCAGTTTTTATGACAAGTCTTTTACAGTTCAAGTAGTACGATTATCGAATGCCTTGCCCGTGTCGATAAGGCGTGCTCAATCTTTGTCCAGTTTTGAAATTCTGGTTAAAAAACACTTCCTCTCTCCTTAAACATAATCATTACATATGTTTTCCTTGCTCTTATTACATATGTATTATTGTGTATATATACAATGTGGAGACAACAATACGACAATAAATGAAAACATTGGCAATACTAATGCATAGGAGTATTTTGAAACTATCAAATTAACCCTAACACCGAAATAACAAAAGTGATTTTTTCAAACAAACTAGATAGTAGTGATGGGCCGACTATGGGTGCCTGGGTAGTGCCTAAACTATTGTATATATTTGATTGAATTTTTGTATGCAGGCTGGGAACATCTTTAGATACACGCAGTTTAATTTATTGTCGTATTGTCGTCTCCACCTTGTATATATGTAGATAAGTAAATGTCTTATGTATATATGTATTTATTATATATGTAATTGGTACACCACTGACTACCTGCAGCGTAGTCTCTCCTTCTCCCTTTAATCCATCCAAAGGTTGTCTGTAAAAGATCACTTTTAGTGATAAGAGCGCCCATTGCATTGTGTCACCCTATGTAAAATTTCTACATCTAATTCTTTTCTATTCTAAATTGGTATTGGTATAACGGACTGATATCTGCATTCCACGTCTGAGTGCGTGTGTGTCACAAAAATTACAGTTTTGATAGTAAAATTGCTGAAAGATATCATCTTCATAATTTGAAATATATGCATACTACTTTAGCAAACAGCATACATTGTAAATTGTAACCAACCAGCACTGGGCCCGCGTGGTGTCTGGCCCGCTCCCTCTCACAGAGAGGAGGCCTGTGTCCCAGCAGTGGGAACATTATAGTCTGTGCTATAGTAATAGTTTTTTTTTTTTTTGCTGTATATTACTAATAACCGCAAAAGCCAAGGCAGTCTTAACAGGCAGATCCATTAAACACGCGATTGTATTGCGGTTTACAGTATAATTATTAAATAGATTAATTTTATAATTATTTAATTCCTATTAGAAGATTACATAAGACATGAGTGTGGAAATCTGTTGGTGTTTAAGTATTCTGATAACTAAGGTCAAGCATGAAAACTATTTCAAGGCATTAGGCGCAAGGTAACTATTTCCTCCACACAAAAATTATAAAACATAACTTAGGCCCACTTGCTCCGCCTATCACTAAACAGGTTTAGCGCAAAAAAAAAAATCTAACATATGAAGCATTGGATCAGCAATATCGTTCAAAAGAATTCAGATTATGATTACGCAATTAGGATACTGATTTAGGACATAGGATACTTTTATTCCAGGAGTATGTTCCCGTGCGACGATTTCCGAGCTCTACGTAGGCGAAGCTGCGGGCAATAGCTAATAAATAATAAATTCGAAAGCAACTGTCTGTCTGATACCATTGTTATGTTGTATTAGAGGGTTTGGTTTCCGCACTTAGTCCTTCATTGTGCATGGGCCATGGCGGCCGTCGGTGGCTATTCCAACCAGCAAGTCTGTTAAGAACATCTGTGTAGGTTCTGGGTGCCCCGAGGGTTTCTGTCCTAATCTGGGTGACGCCTGTGCATTCAAAGAGCACATGCACGACGGTTTCCTCAGCCTCCATGCAAGCCCTGCATAGAGGACTGTCCGTTATTCCTATTGTGTGGAACTGTTTGTTTAGTGAGCAGTGTCCCGTGATGATCTCCGTCACAAGGCGCAGGCCGTTCCTGTCCAGGCGTAATAAAAGTCTGGTTAGCCTGCCATCCAAGGATGGTATGGCTTCCCTGGTCTACCTGCAGCCTGGTGTCGAGATCCACCAGCTCTCCGCTTGTGTATGGGTGGACTTTTGTAGCCACCTGCGAATCTGGTTGAAGGGGATGGGCACAATAGGTTCGGGTCCGCAGACTGACTTGCTAGTTGCTCTTCTAGCCAGTTCGTCAGCTGCGTCGTTACCTAGTGATCCGCTGTCCTTTTATCCATTGCAGTGTCACTGTGTTGCGGTTAGATACTGTTAGTCGTTCTAGTGCATTGTGACATTCTAGTGTTAGACTCGAAGTAATATTTTTTCCCTAACGATTGGAGGACTGAGGCGCTGTCGGACAGTATTTGTATATTAACCGTAACTGTCCTGGCTTCTACGGCATACACCGCTTGTATAATGCCGACACACTGCGCCTGGTAGACGGCGTTGAACATTCCCCGCGGCTGTATATGTACTCCGGCGGACTTGTGTATACTCTCAACTCTTTCGGGCCTGAGTAGCCACACTGTCTGTTGTCTGTTACAGTTTTAAGACATAACGGCTGAACGGATTTCGATGAAATTTGGCAAATTTGGGTTAGAACATGCAACAAAGAACTTTTTATCACAATAAAATGTTCCCGTCGGATAATTGTCGACTTTCCGCGTCCTTCGCGAGCATTAGCTAGTCTTTAGCGAAAGCTAGTGAGACATTGAATTAAACATACCTCGTTTAACGCAATCCTTTTCATTAGCAGTTCCTTGTGGAAAGCAGTCAAACTTCATAATCTCCTCGACCTTCGAGCACATATCCTGCTGAACTTCCACCGTCCTCTCTGGGTACACATTCTTTTTGTTCAGTTCTGTCTTCTTCCGTTCTGTAGCGTTACTCTTGTTCTTTGTACTCAAGTTGTTGTGGTCGTGGTAGCGGTATTCTGGGGCTTGCTGGATTGGGAACTGTGAATTAATGAAAACACGGTGAATATTCTGTTTTATGTGCGATTAATAGAACTGTTACATTATACTTTTTTTTTTAAGAATTATTAAGTACAGGGAATTTTAATAAATATTTTTATTGTCTTTTAATATTGTAAAAGGTACAGTTTACAGAAAGATGAATGAATAATATGAAATAACCTTTTCATATGGCATTGGTGATAGTGGTTTCTTAATGGTGTCAGGATGAGTCCGTTCCCATAGTTTCCTGCAATGAGAAATCATTATATGAAACCTATTTTTCCATTAATTTTTTTCATGAAATTTACAAAGACAGGAGAAACGACGGAGACGATATGAAGACTGTTTAGAGTTCTTTGACATACTTTTTATTCTAGATACATTCTGCCGATAGGGCCAGCTACAGCCCACCAGGCGCTCAAACACAGCGCAGACTAGCGCCACGCCCAACATACCCAACCATAGCCCGGGCAAGTGTTCCCAAGCGCGCTGGAATATGTTGCTACACTTATAAAAGCTCTAGTATCTACCTGTAATGCTCCTCGCCCCACGTTCCGCCGACAGCGCTAACAACGGTCCACCAGGCGGCTACACACAGCGCACCGACTAGCGCCACGCCCAAAATGCCCGGGCAAGTGCTCTCAAGCGCGCTGGAATATGTTGCGACACTCATAAAAGCTCTAGTATCTACCTGTAATGCTCCTCGCCCCACGTGCCGCCGACAGCGCCACCTACGGCCCACCAAGCGCCCACACACAGCGCACAAACTAGCGCCACGCCCAACATGCCCGACCCTAGCCCGGGCAAGTGCTCCCAAGCGCGCTGGAATATGTTGCGCCGCTCCGAAAAGCGCTGGTATCTGAAAAAGACCCAAAATGGGACTTTAAAGCTCTGAATGCTATGTAGCAACAAACTTTTGTATACTCAAACACATACATAACACCACGCCTGTTTTCTCCGAGGGGATAGGCAGACATAGCTGGCGGTACGGGTTGGATTTTAAAACGAGTCGCCTGAATTTGAGGATATTGGTGGTGTAGGGGGCTTAATGAAGTTAGTCTTAATCCCCCCAAAATAATTTTGGCTGCCGGAGTTGCGTCTAAATATTTTTAAACAATTTCCAAAAATTCTTAAATACCTACGAATAATTATATTTTATATATTATGTTTTATAGGAAATGTATAAGAAGAGAACATAATTCTTAGGTAATAATTAATAGCAATGTATTACTCCGAGTTGGCACAATCCGACTTCATTGGGTTAGGTTAGATGGCTAAAGGCGGGAGCGCAGCGCAGCGAAGCTCCCGCCTTAGCCATCGTGGTTATTTTTTTTTAAACCACCCAGAAATAGGAGCCCCGCGTAGCGGGGCTCCGTCGACTCATAATTGAAGCCAGTTTTTATATGTTTTTTTTTGTTACAATTTTTATACAATTTTTGTAAAAATTTCTGTTTTTTATTTTTTCTAAGGAAACTAAGTATTTCCGGCGGGTGAAAATGGTGAGGGGGGGATCCGACCCCTCCCCCCCTCTCCCCCCAACCATTCACAAACCCTTAAAATTGCGACGTATTTCGAAATTTTTACACCTACATACATTTCGCCAGCTAAGCCAACTTTAATATGTGTATGTTTTTACTAAAATCACTTGATGTACTATGATACTGTTTTATGTTGTATGTTTAGGATTATACCTCATCCTCCTAGCCTGTTTCTAACTATGACTGATGCAGCTTACAACTATCTTGACTTGGCTGAATAAGTTCAGCTACTCGAATAATTTCATAATAATTACGTACATTATTCTTATGCAATACACAAAATTAAAATACCTAATAAACTATTTCTGTATACACAGACCTAATAATATATATACGTAATTATACATACATAAATATACACCCAATTAAACACATCTAATACCTAATTTATAAAAATATTGAATTGCTTGAATTGCTGCTTAGCCCTCTTCCTGTCTCCTAATTTTGCTGTGCCTGACAGGGTCTATATTGATCTCTAACTGTGTTATACCATCTATGTAATACATATGGAATGCAATAAAAAATTGAGTATTGACCTCTACAATGCATTGTCAGACCCTTTGTCCTTTGACTTCTAAATTAATTGTAGAAAATAAATCTATTTACACACAAAAATACGTTCCAATGCCTACCTAATTAATACACAGTAATAGAATTAGAAAAAATACAACTTCCAAAGTATATCGGTTTTAGAGTAAATACTCACTTTTCCATAGTTTACACTTCACAATCACACCAAAAAGGTCTCTAACACAAGTGTATTCACCCACAGCATTGGGTACAATAAAGAGAATGTGGTGTTATTTATATCAGTAGGACATAAGACAATTGATTGTACAACCAAAGTTCATGTTTACTGAGCAAATCAAATGGATGATTAACAATGAGTATATTTCACTTTGAACCTTGTTACTATGTGCCTAGTAATGAGTCCTTTAATTTAAGTGTGAGTATTCTCTTAATGTGGCTTTTGAAATAGTAAGCCTTTTATTTAATTATTTCTGGGCTTTATTTTGATGTTATTTATAACAAAAAAAAAATATCTCCTTAAACACATTATGATTACCTAGTTCAGGCAAAGTGTTAGGAAAATAATTTACTTTTAAGCAAAACTGTACTTATTTTTTGGATAAAAATATTATTATTTAAATGTCTTTGAAATATCTCGGGACCCTAGGTTCCCGGACCTTCGGAAGGCGTATAGGGGCCGAAGTCAACTCGCGGAGGCCCCTTAGACAATTTTAAGCCTTGAGACACCAACAAACGATTATACCTTTATTATTATTAATTTAACTATTCCCTGTCTCACTTAAATGATTTCTACCAAAACTTTAGTTACCATGTGTCTGTTTTGGGGTCAATGAACCTGTTAATAATATGCGTATGGGTGTGGGTGGGTATTAGATAATATGCAGTTAAATGGCGATATCTGAATGGATAGCAATTCATTTAATTTAAAAACTATGCAAAATGCTGTTACGGCGCCATTTAAACAATCTTCTACTGTTATTCAAGCCAAATATTTTTTCTTAGATAGCTATTATTATCTAGATTAGATCTGTTTGTTTTTTTTTAGTTTTTTGCAACCACAAAATTGTTGAACATCAACTTTTTAAACTTACTTCTGCATAAAAAAAATCCGCAAATATCACTACAATATAAAATCTGACTATGACGAAGCAAAAGCACATACACTACAACAATTTGTCATGACCGTCTTGCATTTTATAGGTCACTATAATATGAAATATGTTTTAACTAAGAATGCAACACCTAAAATATCAAAGCGGCAAGTTTTAAATAAATATTTACATTTTACTGGTCAATAAATATCTTGAAGTTTTACTTGTGTTCAAGTCAAGAAAATTATTGATTATGAAGATTGCATTGGCATAATTAAATGAAATTCTTAACAGTAACAATAAATCAAATACCTGTTTTGTATAAATAACAGAATAGTACTAAAGTCACAAAGTTTAGGTACTTAAATGGTTTTGCGTTAGGCTCAGACCTAACAAAAAATCAAAACATAGCACTGTCAACAGTGACGTGAGGCTACTTTTGTAAACATGTGTGCACCAATGACGGGGCCGCTAGGGCCGATGCCTGCCAGGGTTGCGGGAAAGTCCGAAAGAGTGACCGTGGCCCCTGGAACAGGCAACTGATGGAACACGGGTGGGTTTTAGTCAGTAAGAGTCTGACACACGCTCCCGCTCCGCCCAGAGCGTGAGAAGTTATTGATGATTCCCCTCACTCAAATAAAACAAATAAAAAGGACTGTCAACAGTGACGTGAGGCTACTTTTGTAAACATGTGTGCACTGAGGTGTAGTTTGGTTGTTGTTGTTGTTTTTGTTGTTGATGTTAGTGTGTATGCACAGAGCAAGGTATAGTTTTGCATGCTTCACTGCATTGTTTGCAGCACTATATCTTATTTTTAATTTGATCTGAGGCATTACAAACTTCTCAATAGTGGAGTCTAGATCAGCACATGCAGTATAAGGCATCAGGCACGTGGACTGTCTAACAAACAGCAAAATACCTACTGATAATACAGGTATAATTTGATGTATGCATTAATAGATAGTTATTAAATACTCTTACAACTGTAGGGTATTCTGACCGGGCAAAGTTGTTAGCAAACTGGTAATTTATGGACTTTTAATTATCAGTGTGTTTCAGGGGTGATTACTTAAAGCTGTTGAATACATAGCTTCGACCATACGCAAAATATGCGCTTAGACGTGGGGTTGTGGACACCAGCCTGCTAGACAATATACAATGCACAGCTACTATAATGCTGAAAGTGGAATCATTATAATCATATTTATTACTTACCTATGCTCTCTGGAGCCAGATTCACCTTCATTCCTCGGCTTAGGCATGACACCACTAAACAGTGGGGCCTTACTCCCCTTAGCACTATTGTACCGCCCGAAAGGAGCGAACGAATTCGACAATTTTCTCTTAAAAGTAACACCCTTGGATCCATTTAGTGAAGTCTCCGTTTGTCTATCAGCACTTCTTGAACTCTCGCCTTCCGTTTCAGCTAATTTAGAATTCTTATCACCTTCGAAACAAAGGCGATAGTTTATATTGTCATTTAAAGTCAATAAATCCGTTTTGGAACCAGGAGACTTATCACAAAAGTCTTCAAACGACACAATCTCGTAATCCTCGTCATCTTCATGTAATAATTCGGGCGATTTATACGGTATCTTTGGCATTTTTCTGTCTTCTAAATGCGACGCACAGAATCCATATATCTAATTTTAGAACTTAAGTTATTAAAAAGACAATATAACTTTCATAATATGGCTAGAGGATGATTTCACTTTTATTTTTAATATAGAGGTTTGAATTATTCAAACTAATGCGCTAATTATCAAAATTTTATCAAAATTCGTTATCTCTCCATTTGTTGTTGTTGGTATTTTTTTAAAGTCATAGTCTAGATGTCAGGCTAAAGTCATGACCCATTCCGCCTAGTTTTTAAATCATTCAGTTTTGAATGAAAAACCTCTGTGGAAATAAAAATAATAAAATAAAATGAAAAGATATTTATATTATGAGTATCAACAAAAATTTTGTGCCTCGAGTGTTCAGGATTGACTATCTTATATAAAAGTAAAAGCAAGGAACCTTTAAACTTGTTAAAATACACACTTTTACAAATATTTTTATTTATCACTTTTAAAGTTGAGGGTATTCAAAGAACAGTCTTAGTAACTTACGACATGCTAAAATTAGGCAGGCGTGGACAACATGGTGGACTGTTGTTATCTAAAAGTTTATTTCTATTTTATTATTTTTTTAATAGTAACGAATGCAGTAAATTGATAGCGATGGATTGGAGAAACGCAAAGATTCTACTTGCATCTACAGCGACGATGGTTGTCGCAACACAAATAGTGAAAAAAGCTTATCAATATTTTTTCAGTTCAAGAAAGACTTCACAGCACGAGAGTCCCAGTGATGACACATGTAACGAAGTTTTAAGTATTAAAAATCGTGAATTAAACGATGTAATACTATTCTCAGACGACGTCGTCCGACATACAATAAGAGTACCACCTAACAAGGACATTACTATTTGTGAAAGTAGAGAGCTGAACTGCTTCAAATTAATTAAATACATAAAATCAGCACGTGAAACCCTGGATGTGTGTATGTATTTGATAACAAGCAGTGAAATAGCAGAACAAATTATACGATTGGGACAGAAACATGTTTTAGTGAGAATTGTTGTTGACAGTGATATGGCGTTCACACCACCATCGCAAATTAAAAAGTTACTAGAATATAGTGAGTACCTACCTATAATTCCATTGTAAGGTTGTGTACGCAGTAAAGTTAAACCCAATCTAGCTTTTGTAAGAGTTGCATTAATTAATTTCATGCTTTGTATTTTCCAGGTTTCATCCAAGTGCAGACAAACAAGAAAACAATTCTGATACACCACAAGTTTTGTATTATTGACGGGCCAAAAGCCACTAAACGAAAGAATTTATTAAAAGCACATGCGGAAAAGTTGAACATTCATGCACAGTTCACCAAAACTATGAAACAAGCACCAAAGAACAAGCAAATTAAAGGTTTCGTTATGTCTGGTTCACTGAACTGGTCTACCCAGGCTATGTTTTCAAATCATGAAAGTGTTATAGTTACATCTCATCAGAATATAGTCGGAAAGTTCGAAAAGGAATTCGAAAGTTTATGGGTGGAAAATGAACCGGTAATTTTTCAGTTTAATTAATCAGTTTTGTAAGAACCTTTGAGAATAAAAACACTAAGTAAAAAGAACTAAAGAGATTTTTTTCATTATAAGAATATGTTTTTCTTTGTGCAGGCATTAGTGATGAAGACATGACGATGAAAATTATTTACACTGCACGACTAGAACATTATTACCGTAAGTACGGAAATTATTATTTTCGTGGACTTTTCATCACAGAGACTTTCATAGTTTCATTCTACAGGGAATTTCCCTCGGTATCATTCACTCAGTTCATTCATTTTCAGAATCTGAGCGAAATAACAACTGTTTTAACATTTTACTCTAAGTTTATGTCCAAAGTTATCAAACCACGATTATAAATAAAACAAAATTAAATAATTCATATTATTTCCATCTTTGGAAGGGTCCTCTATGGCTCTATAATCGTTTTCATTTCCCGTTCCTCACAGATGACAGGAGGCGAACCATAGACGAGTCCATGTGCACTTCAATTTCGATCGATCATATGTTTTCTTTGTGTAGTTTTTTCAGCCGCTGTAATTCGAATTGGTTATAAAGTTCACGTGTTAAATTGGCTGTAAACCCTTGATAATCAGCTCGTTGTGCTATATTGACGCTCACCAGGCTTATCCAGTGTGTTTAAATAAAAATTTGAGACTAAATTACGTGGTGCATAATAGGTGCATTTCTATGTGCACGTGCTTGCATTTTTCAGGCTAATTGTAAAGTTTCAGTTTAAAGTGTGCTGCAAGGTGACCTTAGATTCATAACAGCTGTATTATTTACGCGACCGCCCCCGCCCGAGCCCAGTTTTTCGGTCTATCCCGTAGAAAACGTGTGTTAAACAGTGTTCTATTAAGTTTGGAATCTTAGGTTGGAAAATACTTTGGTTGTTTTATTACGAACCAGTGTCGTCATGAATCCCACATCCTGGATTAGTATTCCGTTGGATGAAGTGTCTGTGGTACGTATTACAAAATAATACGGTTATTTAGATGACTAAAATTGAGAAAAAAACAAGTTGCATTTGATGGACATTCTAGAAAGGTCATAATGTTTTAATTTTTTTTTTATTCATGTTCCACTCTTAGTTATGATACCACCTTACATGCCATTAACTTATAGGTCCTAAAATGTAGTAGGAGTATGTGTAAATAAATATTATAAACATAACTTTTAATATTTATTTTTATCAGTATTCCATGCCATTAAAACAGATTTGTAAGTTAAAGTCGGATTCCTATAATGTAGTAATATCTAACACAAATAAAATATTTTTTCAGCCATGTGCATGTGCCACATAGACAATCTGTTCATTGTCAACTTCTAAATGCATTAATCAAATTCAATCACATGTCTAGAGGTAGATTACTTTTCCTGGCAGCAATGCAATCTTACTTCTTATATTAATCTTAGGTCTATAAATAGTTATTAGAAAATTCAGAAAATAAGACCCAAAGCTGCATCTTAGTATGTTTTTACTATGCAGAAAAAGTGCATTATGTAACAAAACACTTCATTATACAATTTACTAGCCATATCTTGACACGTAAAATGCGTCCAGATCTTTAATAATAGACACTGTAGGTACTAGTCATAATTACAGGCAGACAGCAAACTTGATTCTTAAATTTTAGTTTACTCCAAAAGTTATAAAAATGAATTATGCCACTTATTTCAGCTAGACATAGACATTACTAGATTGTAATATTTAATCTGACTATGTCCACAATAGATTCTTGTAACTAGTTTGGTTTACAATTTTTAAGAGCTGTCCATGTTTCATCAGACCGATGAAGTCATCAGTCAGTTTTGAAAGTCCGTTGTTCATAAAGTGTCCAGTAAATTGCCATATAAATATCTTCACATATAAATATTATTGCAGCTGGAAAATTAGCATTTGGCATAATATATTTTTTAACTACGCCTCATACTTCATAATTTTCTTAGTAATCAATAAAATGTTTATATCATTAGAGTCAAGCATTTAAGTTCACACAACAAATCTGTTACCATAATTATAATCTTTTTGTTTCAGATAAATACACCAAAAATGAAATACCACATGTGCCAGTGTAAAAAATGTGCTAAAAGTAATTTTATAGTGAGCAACTGTACCAAAAATTGTGCAAACGACCAATATATAACGTGAAATAAATAATTTTGTTCAAATGTGTGTCAACAAATTTTAGAATTGTGTAAAGTGCACATTGGATGCAGTGTTCTTCGCTAGATGACGCTGTTCGGATCGTTGCTTAGCAAGTGAGATACTAGTTCGGCTACTGCACGCTAGATGGCGTTTATGGTAAGTTTCAATCTCACTTTGTATTATGGACTTGGCAGCTAGATGTCTCTTATATTTCAGCGCCATCTTGTGACGAGTAGCAAAAATCAATGTAGTTTCCTAAAAATGTAGATGGCGCTACTTGGATCAAATTAAATTACATTCAAGTAGTTGAGAATGGTAAAAGGACCTACTTGTAAGTAATTAAAATTAGAGCCGAAATAACAAAATAATAAGATTTATATAAAAATATGGGCGAATGCCTATCTTCAGAATAATTATGAATTTATGCAAGGATTTTTTCAAATAATTACATTTTAAGTAATTAATACCTACTTATTCATTGTTGTTTTTTATTAATTTATTTTTCATTCATTGATGTATTTATTTAGATTTTTCGTATTTCAACTAAATGCTTAGCTTGCATGGCAACCATGGCGCAAAGTGTAACCACTTACTTACTATTAAAAAAAAATACTGTCACATTTAAAACTTCTAAATTAAAACTTATTCATGCCCAAAATACCTATCAACACCAACAAAGAATTTAACACTCACGTAAATTTTTTCAAACATGACAGGCATCCATTATAGGAAGCATCACATTTTAACGTCCTGTAATCTGCCTTTTAAACACTTTCCAACGGTCAAGGATTGTCTAACTTCTGAGGCGTGTGAAATGTTGTGAAATAACAGGTTATGCAATTCGAATAGGAAATTTGAATAAACCAGCCTTGAACCTTACGTAGACAGAAACTACTTGGAATTCGGTTTTCGGAAAAGTAATTTGAATGCCTCCGGCTTCCATTGAGGCACAACGCAACGCTGTTTGGTATTCCTTTCATAGGTCAGTTTGAATACATTTCTGTCGCGGCAACACCACCGTTGGCATAGTAACCGACAGTAAAGTTCCTATTTTTAATTCTTCTCGGTCATCAGTAATTTTACATATATTATTCAAATATTAAATTAATTACAGCCATAAATTATTGATAGTTGACCATTAGGACTGTGTTGTACGAATGGTGTCCTCATTATCATAAATATGTACGATTTGAGTTAGCAAATTTTAGGTTCGTGATAAATAATTCATTTTTAAGTAATTTAATACTTATCTTAGTTATGAAATATTTAACATAGTAGATTCAAAGAATAGAGTATTTGACTACTATCAAAAATGTACATGAATTAAAACTTATTTTAGAGATGTTACTAAAATAAGACGATTTGCAAAATAATAAATAACATCAGTGGAAAAATGGAGAAGTTACCCAATTTTGAAATTATTCTTCCATCTTTGTCGCGCAAAACGATCATTGTACTGAATAATGCGAAGTTACTAATTTACTTTATAGCGTTCCTGTGCTGTGACGTCAGATGCTAATAATGCTGTCTCTGTCTAGCATCGACTTTAAAACGGATAGAAGTTCGCCGTGTTGAGTTTTTTTTACTGTGGCCTAATATTTTTCTAGTTTCGAAAAATGTAATAAAAAAAATACAGTCAAATGGTCTATTATGCTCCAAGGATGTTCAACAACCCACGAACCAAACTTTAGATTGAAGGATACTTTCTATAACTGGCAAAATTTGGTTGTACCACACAACTCGACCTACGGCCTCGGCAACAGGCGTGATGTGTCGACATAAACATTACTTATATGGCCCCAAATTACAAGAAAAAAGGCGAATATTGAATAAAACCGGCCAACTGCGAGTAAGGCTTCTGTACCTGTACAATATTCAACACTAAAAATATTTTTTTAAACGATTCTAGTTTCCAACCCCCTTAAATTTATTACTTTATTTTATTTTTATAATTTATTTGTTAGAGCGGCAATAGAAATATGATCATGAGATACAGCCCGCTGACAGACAAACGGACGGACAGCGGAGCCTTAGTAATAGGGTTCCGTTGGCATCTTTTGAGTACGGAGCCCTAAAAATAAGAATTGATTACCCAGAATCAATTCTTTTTAGGGGTTCGCCTTCCAAAAGTTAGTTTCGTAAATTGATTCCAATTGATTGTTACAATTATCGAACTGTTTATATACTTTCTGCGTTTCATGTGTGAGTACTCCTTGGTAGTCATCTAGTCCGCATAAATAGAGCCTTTCTATGAAAAGGATACTAATATATACAGGCATGGTGGAAGTCAGTTCGCAGCACGTTTCCTGCCCAGAAAGTCGTGAGGACAGTGCATTCTTTGGTTTAGAATTAATTTAAACTGTACGCGTCACATTTGAGCGTTTACGTCGTGTTCTTAGAATAGGCTGATAACTGATATGTCAGCACATTTTATACATATAACTCAGGTAGGGACTTTGATTTCGTGTAACTTGAGTATTTGATTTGCGTTTAGTTTACATATTTGCTTCCGCAATGGCTTTCTGGAAAACGATGAAGGTACACACGACGACATATCAAGCTATACGTTTCCAATATAAGCCGACTTCTAATTGTACGAAAAGCCTATTTACAATGCGAGGTTAGCTAAAACTGTACATGTAGGTATCTAAGCTTGATATTTCGTCGTGTGTAAGTACAAGGGTTTTAGCACTCGCAACGGTGTTTAGACATTTCTAGGTCTTTTCATGCACCTTTGCATAACGATATCAGGTATGTAGGTAGGTATATTTAATTAATAATTGATGTTACTAGCTTATAGGAGGAGGACAGGGTGTTGTGGCGAAGTCTTAGGAGAGGCCTACGTCCAGCAGTTGACTGCAATAGGCTGAGATCATTGCGGACCCACCACTCCCCTGGTGTTATGGTGGGTCTAAAATTAACCACTAAGAAAATAGTGTTGTGGACTACGAGGATCTGGCTTTAATGGTCACAGTTCTAACCTAACCTAGCCCAAATGATTCACCAAGTAATAGTTTCTCAGTGGTTCAGTTTTAGACCCAGCATACCACCAGGGGTATGGCCAGTGGTATGGTGGGTCCGCACACTACTGAGTTGATTACTAGCAGATGCATTGTGTAATACACACTAACTTTGTAGATCTTGTTCTTGCAACGAATTGTATTAAGATCTAGTCTGACGACCATCAGCTATTATAATATTTTTTTTTTTAAATCTCGTAGTAATACAACAGTAGTCAAAAAACGCTGCAATCCCAAACTTAACTAGGTTTAATGCTTGAATAATACATTCGGTGCTCACTATAAATAATTCATAGCTCTCACGTACTTTATGAACTGCTAAAAAACCTTGTTATCTACCATCTTACAAGTGCCACATTTCCACTGCATTAAGAGAATACAAACTACTTAATTTATTCGTTTTATTTGTTTTTTTTTTGGGGCATTTTGTCGTGTATGCCTTGTTGAGATGTGCTCACATTGAAAGTGGTGCTGAGATTTTATTTGATGATATCAAAATAAAAAAAAACAAACAGTTTGATATTTTTTATGTTGGGGATTTGTAGCTGATTACGTAACTAAATTCAACTTTAGGATTAAATAAAATCAGTTTGATGATGAAATGAAACAGCTAATAATGATGAGGTTTTTATTTATTTAGAGAAATAGAAATATTTTAACCCTAAGATGAATGCCTTAATTTTACAGTATTCTTTTATTATGGTTGCAAAAATATAGTCTTCCAGTGCTGCCAACTGGGGGACAAGTTTTTGGGCTAAATGGAGTATATAATATAATATATAATAAAAAGGCTAGATTAGCCCGAAAATGTTAAAATAGGGATAAACTGCTAAATAATAATAAAATTTGTTGATTATAGTTGATCATATGTTGATTGTATGTTGTTGTTGGTTACCTACTGTGTAGATTATTAATAAAATCATAATTCTGGATACATTGTCTGATCATAAAATTACGAGATTGCTTAAAAAAACAAAGAAAAAACTGCTTTTATAAACAGCTTAAAAGTCGCAGTCCTCATCAGACGAGTCTTCATTGAATCGAATTCCTCTCGAAAGGTTTCACTTTGCGTCGTAACTTATTTTTAATTACGTTCATAGTGCTGAATAACACTTTGGACGTCTGCGTTTGACTGTGGCAATACCAGCATTATAAACGCCAATGATAGTGACACAGTTCTTTATAGGGAGTATCATTTCCCGCATCCCTATACTGCGATACTTCGCGCCAAGTATTTAAGGTATCACTAGTATTTAACCATTTGTTGGTATACAATGTATGCTTCTCCATTGCGGAATAAGGCACTGAAATTGCGTGCGTTTAGTTTTTGCTAAGCTTTTGTTTAAAAACTTTATTTCGTTCTCAGCACAGAACACAAGATGGTTCTCTGTATACGTCTATGGTTTTGGCAGACGATAATATTTTGGGCTAGGTTTCGGGCTACGGTCTAAATCATGAACAAGAAGAAAAAGGGCTAGCCCTCACTGTACTCTTTCCAATTTAAATAGAGTAGGTGTCGTAAGTGACGTTTATTTAGTTTCTAAGTCACTAAAGTCAATCAGAGTACATTTAGAAACGTTAATTTCGTTGTCTATTATTAGCAATTTCAAACGAAAGTTCGATGATCTGAAAACAGTGTCGAGTTAGTTAGAAAGTCATCTACGTTGAGTGTGGGACGAAACCTCTTTATGTTTATAAAACCGTGTGCTTTAAAAATAATATTCGTTTCGTTTTCTGTCGCTTAGCTACCGGTATATTTGCGTCCTAATCCCCAGCCGTGTGACTCAAGTAACGCTTAACATTTTAAATGTTTTTATATTTACAAACAAAGCGAAGCTGAAGGGTTAACAGCACCGGATGTTTTGTCCAGATATGGAATATAACGCTTCCAAAGGAAGTGGATAAAATAAAATGGTGAATCGGAACTTATAATCGATATAATCGCTCCGGGGGTATACGATTATAGTGTTGTTGACTTTCGATCACTTAAATGTGGCATTGTGTGACGGTGCTCGTGACTTGTTGGCGCCACTTTCACGTACAATCATCTGTATTGTTGTCTTACAAGTAGTTCTTGCTATGCTTATTGGAATCAATTTGGGAGTCGGAAACGTCTGACATAGACGTCGAGAATTCTCAATAGATTTCGATGGCGTCCGGCTGTAGATTGCCATTAGATGTCATTTCACTGTCAAATAAGCCGATTCCTACCAATTTAATATTGAGTTAGGGAATAAGTACAACTCTCCCCTAGCCGTCTACTAAGGAAGTTGATGGATATCTTGCCCGTAATATTCCTGACAAAATTATATCTTCATTAGCATAATTCCTACTAAATCTGATTATTTTATACGCACTGTTTAGCGTAACTCTTCCAAGTTGAACAGGTCATGCGCCTGCGATGCGCTAATGACGTTGGAACCTCATCAATCTTTTATACTACCCTCCTAATTAATGCGGGCGTACGTTACTTGAAGTAACACGTAATCATTTAATGGGTTTGTCTGCAGGTAGATGATTTGTTATGTGCAGTTTGATAGCAGGTTCCTTATATGCAAATAATGTAAGTAAACTTTTATAAAGTCTGGCTATATTATTTGATTGCGTTGTTAATTATATCTAATCGAAGTTTAATCTAAGAGAAGCGGCCTCCTGCAATCTAAGTGAGATAAGCAGTTTTAACCTACGGAGGTATCTGCTTTATATAAACTGGTTTAAAAACACTTTTCTTGATCACTGTATTACTTAACTTTGTGGAAAATATTGTGCTAGGTCAGAAATTATGGCAAAGTTTTTGAAAAAAAAAAGAAATTATTTATTAAGTATTTTAATAAACGTTGCCCCACACTAGGAATATAAATAAATAAAAAAAAAATATTTTTTTTATTACCTTCATTTGTACAAAAACACTTAACTAAACACCTTGCAGCGTTACAGCTCAAAGAAAGAGTGTTTTCGATGATCTCTGGCACCCAAAGTAAGATTTAACTTGAGTTTAGGGTGCCAGGAAAAATCTTGATTACACAGGTAGTATAGACGCAATTAATTTGTATTTGATTTGACCCCGAAAATATCTAACAGTCTGTTATCACGAGGAATATCAATACTCCTTGTCCTAAACTTCATCCATATTCATAATTATGAATCCACGTGCAAGATAGTGAGAGATAGTTCCTATAAGTTGTGAAACACAATGTTTTGTATAAGATTGTTTGGAATACAAAACATGTTATGTTGCGAACTTGCCACAAACATGTTGCCTGCGAGCCATTGCTTTGCAACCTCGAGATTGAAGGGTTTATTTCATAATAAAATGAGGAAAATTCACTCCGGAACAAATTCGATTTGCAAATGGAGAGGACCATGTTAAGCATTTTTGTTGACTAGTGTTAGTAGACCATAATAGCAAAGACTTTTTAATTAATATCTGATTCTCTGTATCAATGTCTTAATTGTTGCCTTCACACATCAGACATGGATCGTGTCAATCGTGTGGTATAATAGCATTACATAATACATATTAGTATCAATTACAAATCCTACAGATTATCTGTCCCATAGACGACCAACGAGGCACAACGAGGCGCCTCAAATTACGACGTAATACACTCCAACAATATTATAAAGACCTATAAAATCGAACAATTGCCTAAACTTTTGTGTATCCACTCACAATAAACTTTATTACATCTGTATGTATATGATAATATACTTAGTTGTTTAAATGGTTGCATATTATTCACTCGTATATATATAATTTACGAGCAATTTGCAAAAGTGCTAGGTTACGACGCTCTTAAAGGGACATTATGTCGGGGTCGTGTTTATGCTGCATAGACCGACTAAGCTCTGAAGGGGACCACGCACAGATTGTGGTTACCAGTACTGCCCATAAATTGTGATTATCAAGGACTGTTTACATCCAGCGATATGTTATAATAGCTGGCGAAATAGGAGGGTATAATGTTGGAGGTCTGACACTGACAGTCGCGTGAAGTACAAAAAAAACGCGCGAAAATGCACTGCCATAGAGAAAGTGTGTTAGAATTTAAAACACTTTCTTTTTTTACCATAAATGGCATTCTTCAAAAAAACCGTAACTACTTACATAATAATTTGCATATTGGATTTCAAAATGTCGTGTAAAGCGAGTAACATTAATTTTCGCGGTAGCTATCGTAATTTAATTAAATTTTGAATTAAGCTTTACACGCGAGTTTGTTCGCGTGAATATGATGACTTTGCTTTGTTCCGCTACTGACTCTGCTATGCTGTGTTCATTACATACAAGAAATTATAATTTTTAGTCTTATTCGAACGGATAGAAAGAACAAATTAAGTATAATCCCGCACACAGCGATATCGAATAAACTCCGCCATTTTTTGCGAAGACTAGGTTCGAAAATAGAACTTAATTATAACGTTAGCGTATTATCACACATATGATGTTATTATAACTTATCACGGGATATAATGGGCTGACATTAACGCGCCGTTTGGTACAGCCTCAGGGCGGTGCAGCTTTCCAAACTGTGAATGAGCTCCTTCGCTCCGCATGGCAATAGGATTAGAAACGCTCCAGATTCCCATTGTCAATACCCGAATAATTGAATCTTACCTTCTTCTATAACTTTGGCATCACCTGCATCTGGCCTATGTGAAAAAAAGGATCCCCATATATTTGGCGTCTCGTTACTCAATGTCTTGTGCCTTTGTGTGTTCAAGACTATTGTCTGACGCGAATTTTGCCGCGGGCAACCCCAGTTCCGTATTGAGCAATTAAGCCCTTATTTATAGTGCGACAGTATTGATTTACGGCTGTTCAGTTTCGGCGCTTGCCACGTTTCTTAGTTGTTGTTGGCGGCATCTTTCCGCCAGGTGCGAGTGGTACTTTTTCCTTGATAGCATTGTGGACGGTTTCGTTTCAAAGTACAATGGTTGCGAGATTTGCACAAAAACGCGGCGTAAAAAGGGGGGTTGTTGAAAAAACTATGGTTATGCAGAATGTCCAAACGTTAGTTCGTTGGACTGTAGACGCGTGCCGCGATGCTTTATATTTAATAGTTTTTTTTGTTGTGGTCCCAGGTGAAGGCGCAGCTTGACGCGAATTTATATTACGAATGTAATACACACGATTAACGTAATTCATGATATTGTTTTATACTTAAGTCTCGTTTACATCCTACTGATTTATCCAGAAAATTGTTAGAGATATAGATCGACAGCAATTAAAACTTCGTTTCAGTAAAATTCTTTAAAACATCGTCTATTGTCGTAGTTAACAATTAGTAACTAAAAACGACGCGTATTCTAAAGTTCGTTGCCACGAAATCACAAGATTAATGCGTGTTTATTCTTCTAAGTATATATCTTATACTGCTTGACAGAAGAGGCTCTAAAAATACTTAAATTGATCAGTGGTCTGTGCGTTACACGATTTGAGTTTTATCTTCGCGTTTGCCACGTCAAGATTGCACCAAGTCACCAACGCGTGGGAGTATATTTTTAGTGCTGTCGCCACCTAGTCGCAACATTACAAAATTGACACAGTTTATCAATCAGTTTGATACCCCTCAACGCCTCAACGATGGTTCCCGCGCTTTTACGGGATGAATGATTGAACGAATGAATCTGTCGCTGCGGGCGGTTGATGACTGACTTTGTACTCGTGTGTATTACTAAATTAAATAAATATTTTATTGTACTGTGTGATTTTGAATGATGAGGTTCGTAAAAAGTCTTGTATTTATTTGTTGTGGTTTGGTAAACGGTTCTTAATGGTTTTATGAATGGCTGCCTTTTGAATGATGATAGAATTTCGCGTAGTTTATTAATAGTGGTTCATACAAAAAAACATTTTAAACGTAAAGAATATGTTATTAGATAAAGTTGCACTCCTAATGAGAAGCTGGAAGTTCCACACTAGTTTTGAGACTATAAAAATGTACTAATCACTGTTCCACTGGCGCCAGATCTTGATACCGCTGCAGTGCAAAAAAAAAATAATCACGTCGAATTATGTAAGGATTTCCATATCGAGCCTGTGTTCACAGGTATTCGTGCATTAAAATGTTATTTTCCATTCAGAAGCACATAGGCAAACGCATATCTAAATCAAAATGTAACATTTTGCATAATAATTATCATTGACTTCTGCTGGTAAAAAATAACGTCTAACAAAACTGAACCCTACTCCCGATTAATTCACTTTTCCGGACGGGCAAAAACACATCGGCAGTAAGGACAACTGTCTAAACGTTTAGTCATTCATTTTTAGTTCGGGCCCCAGACTAATCTTATGTCTGTAAGTGATACGAGGTAGGAAACGTCCGTAACTTTGGTGGAAATGACGGACTTCGTGCTTAGGGAGCAGGCCTCCTGTTACGGATATCCAGCTTGCAGTTTCTGTCAGTGCAGTATTTTTTCCACAAATGTGTATCAATCGGCCTGGCCATTTCTCAACTATGTTAGGGTCCAGTCTAACCAGATGCAGCTGAATACCAGTATTTTACATGGAGCGACTGCCTATCTGATCTCCATCCACAACCCAGTTACTGGGTGACACGATACCCCCTGGTAAGACTGGTTGTCAGATTTGGGTTTCTAATTACCCGTGACGACTGTCAAAGATCTACGAATGACAGCTGGGACCAACGGCTTAAACATGCTTTTCACGGCACGGAGAGGTTTTGATATGTAAAAGATGGTCACCCATCCACGAACTGACCGCGGGAAGCGCAGCTTACACACGGGCCCCTCCACGAATGTATACAACTTTAATTAATTAAGTTCCGTCGCGATTTAATTACAAATAACATTCTTGCGTCTAATTTATGTATTTTTTCTCATAGTTAGCTCAAGCCATGATTACGGTATGAAGGAATCCAAACATCTTTACTTACATAGCAAGCCTCCTCAGGAATGCAAGTCCGTTACTCTATTGAAGCAGGCGCGGTATCTTCGTATATTTGCGACGTATCGCCTGCAAGCGCGCGCGGCCACTCAAACAATTCGTGTTGTAATCCCACATCTTTTTAGCACTGTAATGTATACCGAGGAAAAACTGTGTAATTGCACATTGCGAAATATCTGCGGGACTATCATTAGTTTTTGTTCATAGAGTTTCGAGAAAACCAGCCGGCTGCCTCAAAATCATCTGGATGTAAACATTGTAATACACTTTACTGGTAATTAACATCGGTGTACACAACACACACAGGAGCCGTATTTCCAAGTTGCCAGCAATATTACGGTAATGATTTTACCGCGTTTATCGAAAGCCGGTTGACATTTAATTTCGAATATCGAACAGTGTCCACACGGGAGCGGAGGGGATCTATAAAAATCAATCACTAGACTCTGAGCTGGCGAGGGACAAAAATAACGTTTTATAAAATTGCCTGATTTTTTTTGCTACTTCTTTTCGTCTCCCCAGCTTGTTTGGACAGGCCCCTTTACTAAGAAAGTTTTTAAAAAGTACGGATTCTACGGATATTAAACCTATTTTTGGGGTGGAGCGTCTTTGCAATGTTTTATAGTGTCTAGACTAATTCGGTACGTTGTTACTTGGGAGTTGGCGAAGTATTTCAGGTCTTAAAACTTTGTTAATCGACTGGAGCCTATTAAACAGCCTTTACATGAATTATATTGAAACCTGAAGTTTTAGATAACCCCCAAGATTCCGAAAGTGGAAAAGTGGCTGGCTATTAGGGATCTTGTACATTAGTAACATAGTACTGTCGCATCTATAAAGTTCATTCACAAACACGAATCATTCGTCTGGAATTCAATAATGAGCCAAAAAATTCATTGTTTTCCTTCTTTAATTTGATTAATACGATCATGTTTAAAAATGCGTGTGTAGTAAGCGCAGATCCTACACTACTTAAAAATCTCTCACTAAAAGCAACCAGCGAAAAAAGTGGTTACAATTTAAGCAATTCATTTCAAACATAACGTCTTTATTAAACAAATAAAAACCTCTCAATGTTTCAGCACATTAAGTTTGCGTGTCTCTTTTTTTGTCTCTCGTTCTTACGGGATATTATAGGGAGTCGGCTCGTGTTAACTCAAATATGTACGTACGCGTATGTAACTAACAAGTATGTATTAAATATTAATGGGAGATCGTTAGCTCACACGCGACCGCGTCTAGCCGGGAAGTAGGTTGTAAAGTCGCTTTTTATGGACTGAATTAAATCTGGCTCGGCTGCTCGGCCCCTATGCGCAATATGGCCGTCTCAAGGGTGACAACTTGTTTCAGATGTTCAATTAATTGCCTAGCATCAGGACCATAGCCAGTGACGCTGACTTACTGCAATTTTATTTGCTTTTTAAAGTTTTTTTCCGCAAATTGTGTGTAAAAAAACGTATTAGGTATCGTGAAAAGTTCCTTTTTTGTTTTTTTCCTGGTTTTTGTATGACAAACGTAGTAGTGTCAAACCACAGGATAAACTGTTAAAACCGTTACAGCTGTATTAAAAATGAACGTATATTCTTATTTGGAAGGCGAAAACCTCATGATGCTGGTCTAGTCTAAAATTAGTGCTTAGTCAGTAAGTGCCTGTACCTATCGACACGGAGGGAAATACCCTTACCGATACTAACCGATATTTTGGTTATATTTTCCTTTAAGGAAAATATGAAAAATTCTCAGAAGTTAAGTAGTTGCCTTGATGTTATGCAAATTGTTATTTGCAGAGGTGTTGATAACCTATGCATAATCGATAATTATCTCATTGAGTTTTAGAGATGAGACTTATTCTTTATTTGATTTTTGAATAGTTGAGTTCTCGACTGGCTGTAAAAGTCCATAGTGACGGCTCATGGTAGATTAATAGATTCAAAGAATTTACTTTTTCTTTGCACATTTAATTTTCTAACCACATAATACCGCTAGGTACTCTGTGGTTTACCTAGTGCTATTGACTGTTTCAAATTGTAAACAAACATTCACTGGCAAGTTGCCTCTATTATGATGTCATGTTTAACTCTTAATGAATCTACAAGCCTTTTATTTTTTTTGCTGCAAATTCATTTCGCATCCGCAATTATTGTGTGGGCGGTATTGCCTGCCAGACTGCGTGAGGTCTACCTTAAAGCTGAATGGCTAAACTTTTTGGTTCTTTATTTGAATTAACAGAACATACATAACATACGCCTATATTCTTCGAAGGGTTTCGCCAGTAATGTTTTAGTCCCAGTAATAAGGGGCGAGCCTATTGCTATCAACCGGGCACATATCCAGACTGCGAGCTGCTACTCAGAAATTCCAGAAGGAAAAACCCATTTAACTCTTTGCCCGACCCGGGAATCGAACCCAGGTCCTTCATCAATATCGCTAGCGACCACTAGATTAACGAAGCAGTCGAATTAACAGAAAATTGGTTCATAAACTCTGACATGACAGGCGCGTGCAATCGTCGAGACGTTAGTTATATTGTGATTAACCATTACGAATGATTTGCATATTCGACTAATCCACTATACAGTTCCGAATAACCATTATCGATTTATCAAATTAAATTGGTTTATTTTATTAAACGAATGTTGATACGGTTGTTATTGCTTATTTCTATGATTTGATCAAGCCGCGGTTTTATGTCTAGACATGCATGTAGCTATGCTTAATTAGATAATATTCTCCGAGTTTTATTTCTTAATCAATTAAATGAATTGGGTTTAAATATCGCTGCTATCACACTGATCTTTTTGCCACTTCTCATCTTATAAATTATCTTTAATTAAGATATCACAAACGACTTCAATACATTGCTTAGTTATTTTTTACCGAGCTTCGGTTACACAAGTAATAAAACAGTATAATTAATCAAAACACTACGAGTTATTTTATTAGTCATCATGGCCGCTCATCCCTAGGTGTCTGGCAGCAACTTCGCGCCTAAATTTGAAATGAGAACGCGTGAGAAAACGCTCGCGGCTCGTCTGAATTACGACGCTCGGAATGTGAATGAACGGATCTTAAAAAAAACGATCTTGGAAACGAGGTTTTTTTGTTTGTTACACGATGCTTGTTAAGTTAGTACTTTCTAGATATCACATAAGGAAAAACTACATTTAATTTACCTTCTTGATCAATTTATAAGTGATCCAACATGTCAAGAACCTACATAAAAGTATGTTTGCGGTCAGGCTAGCCGACTCGTGTGTCGACGAACTGTTCTTCGCACGCTCCATGGAGGTTTTAAGCGGTAAAAAATAACTTGTGATCATTTTAGCTAAGAGGTTTCATAAGAACGATTCGCTTTTTCTCGGCTACTCTAACAATTAGTTAATAGTTAGGCATCAGTACAATTAGTAACTGATTACAGGAACAATAAGACATGAATTCCATTCAAGTAATTTGCATGTAAACGCATCCAAATTGCCATTCCCATTGCTCATCAGACAGTATTTATTATTTCTTACACCTTTAAAATTAACTTCGCTGTTAATAAAACTTCCCTGAGCTGTTATGACACAAATCATTGTGTATAAAAAAATATAAAATCGTATCTAATCCCCTTTTTGTCCGTACATTTGGGGACGCTTTGTTTTTTTTTTACCATCAAATTGCGCCATAGAATCGGAACACGTGCTGTCTTGAAGAAACTACGGGTTCTAGACGTGTACGATATAGTTTACTTAGATACGGACTGGGGTGTGTTGTGTGTGCGGTGGCTGTGCGTTCTGGGGATGTGGGATAGACGCATGTTATGTACTGTTGAATGGGTTGATGTCCGAAATTGCAGTCGCCTTTGGTCAGAAGTTTTGTACGTGTCTAAAGTTTTGAGGGGCAATTATATTTTTAAGAACGTTCGCATTCTAATGTTAGCCTCGTTCGTCAAAAAAAAAACCTCTATTTTACATACATTTTTGACAAGTTTTGGTCATTGATTGTCGCTGAGATCAGTAGGCCAATTCTCGTACTTAAAAAACGTTCAAATTCAAGTCGCAATCTCATCTCAGCGACAATCAATGTCAAAAACCTGTCAAAAATGTATGAAAATTGATTGTAATTTTGACAGATTGAGACTGAGATTAGAATGCGAACGGTCTTAAAAATACGGGAATTACCCCTCTGATAGCGCCTTAAATTTTTTTTTATGTACGAGAATTGGTCTGCTCGCTTCTGATAACTTACTTACTATCTGCATTAACTGGAATACAACCTAACCTAGTATTGTTTCGTTAAGAAAGCCAGATCATTATAAGGTCCTCATTGTATGAATAAAAGTTGTGTTCAGGAATTATAGACATGTCGCAGCCTCTTTTTTGTAATGTGCCTCCTCGATGGTACAAAAGAGTTAATTTGTGGCATGTAACTCTGCAATAACAGGCAAACCAGTGTCACTTTCGCCCTGGCCTTAAATAGTAACTTTTAACCGTCATATTTATGGCTAAACTTCCTTTAATCATAAGACCATAACCCTTCTTCCCCTTGTACGTCTTTAATTTTTACGACATTCCTCTTTGTTGAGCGATGGTCGAAATTAGCGTTTGTTGCGGCACAGTCCACGGTAATGGGATCGTTTGGTCACATTATACATGAGCAGGCAGCGCCGGGTGCGGCAGATGGCTTGGCTCAGACGTTCCCTTTTCAATTGCCCATCTCTACCAAGCACCCATTTTTTGCCCCCAAAGCGATTGTGATCTACTATTGTAACTTGCATTGTGTTACATAGCATTGTTACGGCGAAACTCTTAGGTTCTCCGCTTTTCTAAGGCATATTGCATTTGCAAATTTTCTTTTTCTATGAATTCTATGAATCTGTGGGAACCATTTTGCAATTTGGGATTAGGATTGAGGGTAATGCAGGTATGTGTGGGGATTTCCATCGTGAGATGTCGATTATAGCATTGATTTTGATGTATTGTTACAGTTTTAAAGCTCCCGTTTTGCGCTAATGGTGGTTATTGTGAGGGTAAATAATTAAAAAAAAAAATGAGCTTGTTCGTTATTATATTTATTAATTGGCCGCTCTAATATTGAATGCCTGTTGGAAAAAATAATCGTTTTGGCCGTTTAAATAATGTGGTTTACGTTCTCTTTATACACGGCATAGCTAAGCCTTTCTCGCTCGCTTTCGCTTAGATAGAGCTAAGTTAATAAATCAGCGGGTTATGCACAAACATTGCATATTTTGAACTACCTTAAAAAGGAATAGTAAGGTAGATAACTACCAAAGCATTATTTTAGTGGTCCATCTCGAAGTTTTACAAATTTGTCGTTTCTATTTTTCTTCAAAGGGTTAACCTGCCCTTTTAATAGTCATCGGCACCCTCCTGCTGCGTACTAATAAACGTTCCTCAACGACGTACTCAAGTGCGAAATCATTTGATACACCATTATTACGATAGCAGCATCTCAAGATCATTGCTAATTAATAAACACAATATGAAAACAGTATCTCAGTTACCAAGATCAGCTCCTCAATGAGCTGTACTAGATGACTTGATCTCGTGAACGATGACGTCACATTGACTGAAGTTTAGAATAACGTTCATCACATTTCGTTATTGCTTTGTCGTAAGATCTATTGAAATACTTGTATTTTGTTATACATTATACATAAATAAATGTACTTACAACATTTACATAGGTATTCACCTACCTGAAATGATGCTCTAGCATAACACCTTTAAGTTAATAGGACGGCTATTTCTGGGGAAATTGGAAGACCTCTGTTACTGTATTTCACCAATGAGTCTTTTATTAATGTTACTATACACAACACCGAGTCTTGAACAAATCTGAATCGTTTTTTTAAATGTTCACTCACTTGGTAACTCAAGGATTCGAGGCATCCCTTATAAGTATATATATTTTTGGTAAACGACATCGCAAAGGCCATAAAATATCGTCATAGTACTCCATTTCGTCGCAATAATTAATTTCACTCAAAATATTTTCAAACTCCATGTTGCACGCTACTAATCACGACCTCAAGTAACGGACTGCCTGCACTCGATTTAAGCATCTCTAGTACACTCACTTATTGTGAACTTAAGTGTAGAGTTTCGTCTATGAATCAGTCCATCACTCGGCTGATAACGTAAACCCAATCCGTAACTTGAGTACTATTTTGATGTTTAGGTATTAATAAGACCATGACCTCAAGATTGTTATCAAGTGCGAGCTCTTGGGCTGAGGAACGTTTATTAATACGGACCCAAGTGCTTAAGTTAAAACACTCAGAATCAAGTGGCCCACTTCTACCTTGTGCTAGTTCGCCGCAAAAACTTGTGCTTCTTGTACTACATTTTTATAGCTTTCGATCTAAAAAGTCGGTAGTAAAAAGCCCTTTCAACATCTGTTTTTAACATCTTCATTGTATCGAACAAACGAATCACGTAGCAACGATGACGTGAGTTCATGCTGCACTGTTATGTGACCCATCAATGCCTCTCATTTTGGACATGTTGGACGACTTACAAGATTTTTTCTTAATTCGTTATTGGACCTTTTCGGGGAATCTTTTAAAACTGGTAGGGAAAATGTGGACAGAGTTTAAGTCAATTGAGATAATCCTATGTGCTCCGATTGCAGAAGGATAGGCATTTTTACTCACAGCACTTTATGGCTGATTGAATGAATTCTTACTACATCTAATATTAATTCTGTCAAACCAGGTAAATAACGATATTTCCCCAGTGCGATAGGCACTGGGGAAATACTGGGGCACTAAAGTCTATAAACAGAACATAAAACTGCTCATCATTAAATCAGTCGATAATCTCTTTAAAGCTTCATTTTATTACATGTTCCCCCGGGTATGACTATTCGCCATATATCTCGGAATGTCAATGCCCATTCATTTCATAGAAAGCTCCATTGGCAATTTCCACCCATTACATGACGTAAGCACCGCCCAAATGTCCAAATTGAGTTATAAATCTTGCGCAACGTCTTCATTTTAAATTCGCCAGTTGTCCATTTTGTGCCTAACAAAATTAGCGGGCACTCTTAGTCCCCACCGTCGAATTCGAGTCACGTATGGACGGTTAGGCGCATCTAGCATTCGGGGGCTGGGTTTAATCTCGGAGGAATGTCCGATGCTCATAAGAACGCCAGTTCTGACTTATGAACCGATAAACGCGCCGGATTTGAATAGTACGCGACGAGACGGCGTCAACCCCTTCCTGATGAGGTACTTGCCTAGATGGGATCCTTCCAGTGAGCGACTCGAAATTAGGAAGACGCTGTAGTCTAGTTGGATATTCAGCTCGGCAATTTGCATTCGCTCCTACGCACCAGACATTCCTCCTGAAATGAATGTTTTATTTTATTTTAATTAAACTATCACATCACTGAAGTTTATTGTTCAGACTCTCGTATAATCTTTTGTTTACCCAAGTAAGTAAGTACAGAGATTTGGTGTTATTTAATTTCTCAACCGTTCCACGAATAAAATCTCCCATACCGCTGATTTGCTAAAAAACATAATTGCTTCTTCAAAAAAGCATTTTTAGATTGATGATTGTTTTTTGTACAGCGGGACACCTAGATTGAAATATATTTTAGGAATGAAAGGCCATTGAGGTTATATTACATTTCTGGGAAGACTGACTTGCGGCTCGTTGACAATGGTCACCATGGTCACGTAGTTACTGGCTATGTTGATAAATGTTTGTTGGTGTCAAACTAACCGCGGTTAGTACAAATGCGCCGGTCGAGCGTTCCTGAACGGTTGGTTGGTTGATGTATGAGCAATTATATTTTACCGTAGATAAGCTTTGATTTTTACTAGACCGCCTTTTAGTAAACTTAGACCGTAGTACGTTCTAATTTTACGCCATTTTTTGTCGATAATTCAGATGATTTAAAGCGTCGTTATCGTTATTGAATACAAAAAATGCTTAAGTCAGTCGTTATTCTGTTTTTTTTACACTGAAATTGTGCAATGAATTAATTTTCATAATGGATATTAGTTTTTTCTGTCGGAAGTTATTTTTATCAAGTTTCTTGCTCTTTGACGAATAGAATTCCTTATTAATGTTGTTTGTCTGCTCTGACAATACACTGAACATAATTGACAATTTTTTTTTCTCTGAAGTCTTTTGTGCTTTTATTAATATTGTTAACAAAATGCTCTCATTCATAGGAAAAGGTATCGGTGCAGTCCATATAATTGCTTATTTGACTTTTATGGTAATGTGCAATCTAATATTATAAAGAGGTAACATTTGTTTGTGAGTTTGTATGTAGTGGTAATCTCTAGAACTACCAGTAAGGTTGAAGAAAATTCTTTAGCCCAATTCTTGAGGAGTCCTGCAAAAAGAAAAAAAAAGTTAGAAAGAACGCTGAGCGAAAACAAAGTATTTAATAGCGCGGGCAGGCAGGGTGGGTCGGGGGAACCAGAATGGTCAAGCGGACGAAGTCGCGAGCAAAATCTAGTGTTGTGTCCTTATTGGTGATGTTCTTCAGAAGGTAAGTAGCGTAGTACTCTCAACCGGCTCGCGTGTATGAGCTGATGTATGAACGTAAACGAGGCCAAAGGAGTATTTGTAAGGATCGTAGCAGACGGCGTTCTGTAGTTTCTGCCTACCCCCATCGGAAGACGGTGTAAGTTCATGTATGTATGTATTATGTATGTAATGTTAGTAGGTAGTCTTTATTTCATTTTGTTATTGAAGTACTGAAACCTTAATTGCTTGTTTGTCTCCCGTTATTCTGTGACTTATTTCAGTTTCCCCTATGTTTTATTGGATTAAGTGCTCTTAATACTGAACTGCTTTGTAAATTGCACTTTTCACCTTCATCCCCTATTCCAAGGACTCGAAGAGTATTATGAATCTTTTCCATTATTGTCCAATACACAATATTTTCGTCTAGACTATATAAATTTATCAGAGGTCTAAGTATAGGGGATGGAAATTTAATGGCGTTGTTTGCCTTCATGTGTTTTGTTTTATAACCTATTTTCCAGCTGCAATTGCTTCTTATGTCGTGGGGGATACAATAACGTTATTTGTACCTACCTAACTTAATGGCAGTCGCTTCTGTGTTCCGAATATTACCGGACGGAGACAGATTTATCACTATGGTAATTCCGTTCGCAAAATTCTGCATTAAAAGTATTCTCATTTCGTGTAGTTATTGCTCCGTTTACAGGCCATAACTTAAATACCACATAGTTATATTTTTAGCGCTCTCCTCTCTAAACCGAAGGTCAGTTGGGATATGAATGAATGTCACAGATTATCGATTATCGTGAACGTAGCGGCCGACCGATCACGCTTATCTAATGTTCAGAGCAAATATTGGCTTGGCGTATACCGAGAATTTGGACACACTAAAACGACGTGCGAAGGGAGGCGAGCCTTTAATATTTAAAAGGGTGTAGGATTGGATACGGTACGGGATGGTGTTGTTCAAATTCCGAATTAATTAATTCGGAATTTGACTTCTATTTAATATTATCGAGGCTTGATTTCTTTTGGTTTTGTATCAATCTATGCAATATATGTTTGAATAATTTCTAGGAAGGTTCATGCATTGAAAAATTCAAATTTAGGTTGACAATTTTGTTCATCTCTTTGGTGGCTTGTCACTTACTCAAAAACCATCTTTTGTCAATGAAATAGTAGCAGCGAGCAGTGTACACAGTTATTTTCTAGTTACGACACGAATTCTTGGGTAGGCCCGGCGTTTTTTCTTAGCGTGTACAAGCGCCCTTATCCAGCTTTTCCGTATCACTGATTTACCCAAAACCTTATTAATTTTGTTTGTCCGTTTGTCCGACGGTTCGGACATATTCCTTGGTTATTGGTTCCGATATTCTACCGATAGCCGCTACCTGCCGCTTTACCTGACCGCTTGCGCATATTGTTGTTATTTATTTTAACCGGCCGTTGTGTGAATAACGATGTTACGGAAAATATTTTAAGGAATCCGACGTAAAGTAAACTTTCTACTTTTTTTTCGAGAAAGCATAATCTATTGTAACCTGGAATTGGATATGTGACAAGTTGTCAGATTGTATTGTCAGTTTTGCTCCATTCACTGTTATCTTGTTGACTGTTAAATTCTGCCAAAGCTATCTTATGTTAACCATTTTATAAGCATTTTTCTTAGGTTATTTTCCTATGCAAAAATATGCATACAATCAACCAATCAGCTCAGCCAATCGCGGTCCACTACTTGACATAGGCCTCTCCCAGGCTGCACCACAAATCCCTGTCTTCCTGCCTTCCGCATTCAGTCTGTCCCAGCCCAGCCACCCTCAGGTCGTCGGCCCATCTAGCTGGGGGGCGTCCCACACTACGAAAAATACTTATTTATAATTAAAAACTGATAAACGTAATGAATGTACATAAACTCCCCTCACAAACTCTCCAACGATCAGACAAGCTTAAAAAAACTTAGCTACATGTAGCAGACACGGATACCTCTACATATGTACACGTTATACACAATTACTTGAGGTTTATGGTCTGTACACTGTAGCTTTGTAGCGTCGGCCCGTCAAAATAGACACGCAACGTCATACATCTACTGATTTGATAACTGCAACGATGCAACGTTATTATACTGAGTACGATGATCGTAAAACGGACCCCGCTACAATGATATTATACTTTTTGTTTGTTTTATTGGCGTGTATTGAATTGGTATTGACATGACATTGCTTTATTGATTTTTATTGGGTGACGTGAGCTGGTATTTAGTCCTTGTTGGGTATCTGATTCATATTTTCAGTTGAGTATTGATGTATATTTGATCTCCAAAGGTCTATCAAACTTGCATAGTCATCCGATATTGGTATTGCACAGACTCACGTTTAATACGGACAGTTTTTTTGTAGAATTCTTAGAATTTAGAATGCATTTACCAGGTTATGTTTTTAAGTCCTAAATTACTTACATAAGTACCTATTATTTTTTATGTTAGCTAGACCTGTGATTTAATAACATGAATCATTTGATTAGCATTCGAGGAACTCCTTACCTCAATCATAATAAAAAGCTGAAATTCAAAGACGTGCACTTTATCTACAAGAGCCACTAGTTCTTCCCCGCTATGAAAGCAAAGATAACACATCAAGTACTTGACGTAGGTACTTACGAGAACTAAAGTTACTAAGTACCTATACATTTTACAAGGTGCACGAATGTTTCATAGAAAATGTCTTGTTAAAGGTCAGCGGTCTCTTTGGTGCTGTTTTATAGGATCTGTGACCTTTCTTTATCAATTTTATGACGTCCAGAGTGTTCCGGCAGATAGGGCACGCATCGCCAACCCTGTGGCTGCAGGTGTGACTATGGCGTGATCGTCATGAAGTTGTGTATGTTTAAACGTTTTTGTTTGAGTGATTGGTATTGGCTTTTTGTAAACGGTGAGAGGGTTGAATTCTGGGTACGAGTTTTTTATGTTGTTATCACAGTGCACCGGACACCGCTCCTTGCGGTTTTTGTATACAGATCAAGATTCTACAGTCAAAGTTAAAAACCGCAGCACCGCACACCGTAGCGGTGCCCGTTGCAGTGTGATAACCGCCTTAGTTCGATTCTAGAGTTTAAGGCGATCTTCTTCTATTTTCGCGGGATTTAATAGTTTGTTCTTAGAATTTAGAAACTGAATGTTATCTAAAGGGATCGGTCGCTTCCTCTTCTGGTTTCTGAGAATTAATAGAATAACCCAAATGAACAAAAAGTTACCCTTCTCACAGGCGAAGGATTGGCTTACAATTTTAAGCACCCCATTTAATGAAATTACGTTCTTTCACACCTTAAGCAGATGGGAAGTAAAGTAACAAACTGATTAAACAGACAGTGGCATTACTAGTACTTACTTTATAACACACAATATATTTCTATAAAACATGGAATAATAAATCCATTTAGTAGATTACGATTAAGATTCAAAAGCTGCCAGTTTGTAAGCCCCAGAGCGTGAAGCTGAAATGGATTTTTGCAATTTCGAACATTACAATCAAATGTGCATCGCGATGTATGTTAATAAGTTTAACAAAGTTGTCTGCGCATTAAAGAGCGTCCATAGCCCGTGGCCCGAGCCGCTAGACCGTGCCCAGAGGAATATTTTGAATAAATTACAATTTCCCATCGTAAAGGAGGTATGAATACGAATTAAGTGGTTTTATTGGCGCTACCGCTGTAATGCCCGGGTTATTGGCTGTACCGCTGTAATGCCCGGGTTATCTTAGCTTTAAGCCTATTCTAATAACTCAATTCACATTATGGTATGCACATAAATGATATGATATGATATGAATTCCCAGGTTATTGGCTGTACCGATGTAATGCCCGGGTTATTGGCTGTACTGCTGTAATTCCCGGGTTATTGGCTGTACCGCTGTAATTCCCGGGTTATTGGCTGTACCGATGTAATGCCCGGGTTATTGGCTGTACCGCTGTAATGCCCGGGTTATTGGCTGTACCGATGTAATGCCCGGGTTATTGGCTGTACCGCTGTAATGCCCGGGTTATTGGCTGTACCGCTGTAATGCGGTAATTTGTAATTTAGCAAAAAAGTGATTGAACATTTTGATGAAAGAATCGACATGAGTGTGAGCGTGGTCGTGGTGGACATTAATTTGTCCGATGTTATTTTTCATTCATAATTGCCAAAACTACTCTTTCTAATACAATAAAAATTTGAATAATTTTCATCTAAATTCTTTGTTTTATTTTGCTTTAAAAACAAAGTTCTCGTTGAAAACCCCTTTATATCCCACGGAGTTAGTCACCGCAATGCTATTAGCGTAAAGAACTCTACCATGATGTTCCATGTCAGAATAGTTAGCCAGGATATTACTTGCCTGCTAAACTAGCCTCGTGTGTCCTTAACCCGTCAGAATACATGAGTTGAAATCATTTTCGAGTGCATGCTGTTTAATAGTCCTTCGACCTTGTAATGACTTTTATGATGCATTTAGGTTCTATGCTAGAGATCACACAAATAAAGGAAAATACAAAGCACTATTAAACTCATTTTGCGGTTTCATATTATAAATTTAAATATGTAATATCGTAACGCTACATAATCCTGACTAACCCTGGGGTTAACCCTTGCGTTCGTTACAAGAAAGCGCTTAAGGCGCTGTAATTACAACGCATAACTTTTACGCTTTATATACCTATTTTAATAAAATAAGTAAACACTGCACGTGCTTGCACTTTTTCACATATTAAAGAATTTTATATGACATTTAGTTGATAGCATTTTTTCTTCGCACGCAAACACTTTTAAATATTCAACGGTAACTTTAGCTACAATAAACACCCCAAGACGGTTAAACTATCACGCGAAATATATTGCAGTACAATGCGCCCCATCTTTAATGTAGGTAAGTACCAAGAAATTGATTACAGCAAACCGAGCGATAAACTCAAAAATAAATTGGTTGTCGCCATAACACCGTGTTACTTATACCGTACAGTATTATTCGAATATAGAACGTATGGGGGTAAACGGGAGGCGATTTCTTTCTTTTCTTTACGAATTTATTGTTCGCGCGCCGTTTTCGCGTCGTATTCAAAAGAGTTATTGGTTATTGTCGATGGGCACGTTATTGTTCAACTTTAGAGGGGGGCGCTCGACTCTGTATGTTATCTTTTTCGAAATGGCAATAAATTTTAAATGAATCGCCGTGTGATTGCGATCGTTGAAGTGGTTATCGTTTTGAGAATGTTCTTTTGTGTGCCGGCTGATGTAGCCGACGCCTTTTATTGGTGTATACGGAGCCTTAATCGACTGTTATGTTCCGTAATACTTTAATTAAGAACTAAAAGCAGTGTGTTGTGAAGAACGTAGGTGTTCTTTCTGTGTTATTAGCTTTTGTTGCTACATAATGTTTGAGATACGACTTGAGAATGTATAGTTTTTTCTTGTTCATAGTAATATGCTTAGAGATTAGTCGATTTCATAATAAAGTCAGCGTTATTTAACTTACTAATCGTAGATAACGTTGCCACAAGTTATGTTAAAAACCATTGGACAGGATCTACCAGTAAATTGCACTGAGAAGACATATAAACAAAAAATAAATTATCTGTATCTGTTGAGGTATTTTAAGTAATTGAATCAATAAATAAATTACTATTACACTCAATACAAATCTTTTAGGAACCGAATCACATCATGAAACCTATCTGATGATGACCAATCACTTAACACTAGTGCTGTAATGGTATGACGCTTGTCCACAAGTACCATGGCAACTCATTGCCCTTAGTTGACATTTACAATTTGCGCGGGAAGAATACCAGCTGCGGCTGTTTCCGGCATTCCTTCTATGTAAATAATTTTAAATACAATTCCGGTTGAATTTAAATGGCGGGTATATTGCAGTTTAGTTCTGAACTTTGCATACGCGTTGTGCTAGAAACGTGTTTTTTTGTTGTTGTAAGTCTTATTCTTTCTGATAGTATAGAACAGTGGTGACGGTGACATCTAAGTATTTTTTGGAGTTGTCCTCATTATTTTCCTTTATAAATAACATACATAGGTATTAAAACTTCGTGCAAATAAGGAAGGTGCTCAGGTAAATGCATAATTCTTTTTTGCATTCCAATAACTTTGATAGCGTAAGTAATCCTATTTTTTATGTTCTGCTTTGTCTTTGTATTTCAAAATTTCAATATTCTATTGACATGAACGAGGGGCGCCCTATAAACCAGCTGCCATGACGTGGATTTAAAAATTTAAACACCAATTAAATTCGTCCATCACTCCTTTGAAACTTCAAAACGAAGTGGTTCATCAAAGTCATCAATGCACTTTGAAGTGTTGTAACTCGTTTTCCTCATTCGATTCTAACAATACGATAAGCAGCTGACAATCAAAACCCCTTCAAATAAACCGCTAATCTACATACAAATGTACTAACAGTCGAGGATTCCGATAATTTCAACTAACAGTTGTGATGTGGCACTAACCGACCATTGCCTGCGTTATACCTCATCAAGCATTATGTTGCACTCATTAACATATTCAATATCACCCATGTTATTGTTTGTTTATCAACAATTCAACATGGCCGCGGAAGTGCGTGCATGATCTCAATAAACACAACACTATAATAAAAGTAGAAAATAAAATACGCACGTGCTTGTGATTTTTATATTATTTGTTTATAGGGTCCTATAGGGGGTTCTGCATCTAAACATATTATACAGGGTTATTGGTAAAACACCATCAACCTCTTAAGGGGTCATTGTACTCATCATTAAGAACAACTTTTACTATGGGACCAAATATGAAATTGCGAAAAAAAAATCTGCTGTTCCCTACATTTATGTTTGCAGAACTCATCAAAATGTAGGGACCAGCTGATTTTACAACATGGATTTAACACGTAGGATAGTTTTTATCCGGTAGAATGTTCCGGTGTAATAACTTCCGACAGCCCCGGCACAGGCTAGTAGTAAATAAATATTGATACATTCATAAATACTTTACGGGGATAATTAAACGTTGATTATTTCATGTGTTCATTGTCCTTTCGGTTTTCTTAAATGAAATGTTAGCATTGCGTGTATCACGTTACACGATAATCGAGTTAGTTGGTCCCGGTAATAGATCAAACCAATAATTTATTAGGTGAGGTCAAACTGTTAGCAGGAAACAGGCAGTGTTCGTCGATCAGTAGTGTTATTGTGTAGAAATTTCACCGTGAAAACTGAGGTGAAGTGAGCGGTCATTCCACCTGAAGCTAGGGCCCTCACTTCACCTATATTTTCACGGTGAGATTTTTACAGAATAACACTACTGTTGTTTGTATTTCTTCTGTTGAAACGAAACTTATTGTGTTGAAAAAGTTCAGTAATGTTTTGGTGTTGCCTTGTGAAAAACGTGATTTCATTTCTATAGATATTCTCGACAAGACAATAATTGTCGTCCAGATACCAAAAGAAAAGTCGAGAGGTGTCGTGGGACAGACAGACGGTTGGAACGAAGTTCCTTTTGCTATATTTTATGTATTAAATAACAGGCGCAATGAAATATATTTATTAACAATGTTTCGGAGTAAGTAAATGAAAAAAATTGAGCCGTCGCGGGACGCCTAGCAGATGTGAAACATCGAAAGCATCAAAGTAATAAAATAAAATAAATATGGCATAGGTAATCAAAAATCAAATATACAGTTTTTTTTAAGAAATAAATTGTTCTTTATTTAAAATATAGCGCGTCGCCACGGCATGCGTCGCCACGCCAGCAATCGGTTTTACCGGCGGCTATAGATGATTCACATAAAAAAAAACGTGGTGGAGTGACGGTCAAAATGCTCCACTTTTTTTCGGTCTAGCTCTCATTCGCCAAGTGTGCACAGTATAGGTGTAAAAGGAACTTCGTTCCAATAAATTAATATAATTTTACAAAATAAACAGAAATTCCTGTGTTTATTTTCTAATATTTATACAATATAAAATAAAACTGCAGCACTAAATATTCCCATAAACAACGAAAGTATATTTACCTTAGCAACCATCCAAAAAACCGTATAATTACCGCACACTTTCATCAATGACACGGAATTTGAAACATCCGTCGCGTCTCGTCGTAAAACATTTGCGCAGAGCCGCAGCGAATTAATTCAATAATTGTATTATACTCCGCTGTTGCTAAGGCGAATATCATCAAGTTGGTATTCCGCATTCCTAGAGATTGGCTCTATAAAGATTCAGTTAATAGTCCACATTTCGTCCCACGTGCTGCCTAGTTAAGGCCAGGCGACCAAGGATTTTTGTCCAAATAATGTATTTTAAGTATTTATGCTGTATTTTAAGTATTTTAGCTTAGGTTTTTTTGCTTACCTGTGGGTAAAAAAATACCATTCATGGAGGTAATTTTACACAGTATTTTTTATTTTATTTATCTCTAATCTCAATACAAGTTTGACCATAACTTAGTAAGGGTGCTGGTCTGCAACACCTACCTTTTTTGCTAGCATTTTTGTCAACTGTACCTACAGATGATGCTATTTGATTAAATAAATAAAATAAAATAAACAAAATAAGCAGTTTTCCCGATATATACTTACGTATAGACTTTAACGCAGCGAAAAGAAACCACAGTGTAGGTTGGTATTACCGCGTTGATTTGGCCAAATTGCCGTTTTAGATTTGTAATTTTTTTGGGCCTTGTCCATAATAATCTTAGTAGTAGGAAACTTATAATTACAATAAGTATCTTTTAAAGTGTTTAAGAAGTGCCATGATGATTAATTAATTTATAGGTACCTACTTAGATACAACTAAATGTTGATTGCACAAGTGAAGTGCTATCAACATGCTTCGAATAGTTAAAACTGTAGCAGTCTCCTGCGGGTAATTGTGTAAACACACTAACAGTAGGAATGTCTTTCATTTTGACAGTTGAACAACATTCATTGCGTTATTTACGTTGTTGAGCAGACAAAGTTTTCGAACGTATGAAGCAATGGATTAGCAATATCCTTCAAAATAGAGTGTGTGTTACGCAATTAGGGTGTTGATCTTATTTCAGAAATCTCGTGATTAAATTAAATTAGTTAACTTACAAATTTTCTAGAAATCTAATATTTACTTTAGTATCATGCATGAGGAATTAAATATAACCAATAATAATTATTATTAATAATTGATCCACTGCAAATAGTGCGTGTACCTTACTTAATATTTTGACGCACGATGAAGATGATAGTTTAACGTTCTACCGCAATAAATATTGTATTTTCCTTGGACCGGAATAGACTTTGTGTTAATTTTAATAAGCTTATGCCGAATTAGTGCTTAAAGGTAGACGACTGAAGCCATAAAAATACAGACGGTTTACTTGACCTAGAAACTAAAGATTTACGCTTAATATGTTTCGCCACTCGGTAATATCGTTTTACATCAATCATTATTCCATTTATTCCGATGTTTATTATTAAGTAATATTCATTTTATTTTCGTTCCTTAAGTACTTACTGTTTTTCTAATGTAAAAAAAATCGAACATTTCTAAATGCTGTCAAACATAATAGTCAACTTACCTAATCCTCACTTAACGTAACCTTAACTCCTAACTACGAAGACAATTCCCTAACCCGATCCAGTGACCGCCAGTACAGCTTCCCCTTAACCGGTGTACCGTGTAATTGGGCCAGGATGTCGGGAATAACCGGCTGATTCATACAATCTCGTGACTACGCCCACCAGCGGTACACTTTCAGTTTGCCTACAGTGTGAGCACAGCTGATAGACGCGACTATTTCTTTTATCTACTCCTCCCCGTTTGATTTTCATGAAGTTTGCTACGAAATAGTAACAATAATGTCTTATTGATACTATTTTGTAGCAAATTTAAGAAAAAAAAAACTAGCCCAACGACGGAAGCTCTTAACTCGTCCGCTAAGAGCTTAAGAGCAAAAAGTTTTGCCATGGATAATCTTCTCATGATGAAGACAGCAAGTACAGTCTGAGCCACCTGTATAGAGAGCACGGAATCCTCTCAAGATATAGCTATCATACGGTGCAATAGGAATGAGTAAGAATAGCATACTTAGACGAAGACTAGAAAAGCACTGTTAGAGGGGCAGAGGCTAGAAGAGTATTCTAATCTATTCTACACCAATAAAACTTGTGGTTTTCCATACAGCAGTCCTGGTGGTGTTTAGCAAGTAGGATTAGCCTTACCAACTAACTTGAGGAGCATGGATTCTCTTCATGTTCAACTTCAGCCATCATACAACAGTTTAAGCTTACGTCTCTCGCAACTACAAATTTTCACAAGGCCTGTAGCGGTATCTACATCGCCACATGCTAGCTGCGCGTCATACTGACGTCACGCAAATCCTGCATCGCGCAAGCAGAGTTTACCGCGCGACTAGCATATATACAACTTCCCGACGTCAATCGTTGGGCAGTTGCGCAAGTTGCCCACCAGACACGACACTCGTCTGGTCGGCGGATCCTCCCTTTTCTATGGAGGTATGAGTGAACTTTACACCCTGTTCCTCGTGCCTCACATTCGATCTTTACATACGTCCGATATAATATGCTTCCTACTTCTGACATAAACGGGAAACATGTATCTTTGAGCTCGTCTATTTTCACAATACTATGTCTTTCATCATAGTGTGTTCCAGAAAAAACCAGGAAAATTTGATGTCTTGGTGGAATTCGCATTAAAGATTTTGATGGACATTGAATTCCGGTGTCTATTCTTTGTTCCCATGATTTAATCTGACATAGCTTCCTACTCAAATACAGCCAAATTCTCAATCACAAATCAATTTTTAGTCGTGGTTAGTTTTATACTGTATTTACTGTATTTTAAGATAAGTATTTTACACATAATTCAACATAAAGACTTTTACAACGTCTGTTATAATTCGGGGGAATTGCCACAAATTCTACATACTTACTTATACGATTTTTTTACAGTGACGAAGGGACGCGTAGAGATTAGAGAACGTCGCGTCGTATTATAAAACCGGAGTGTCTAATGTCCTGACAACTGCGCCGTCTAGTCGCACTTATCATGTCTCGTTGACTAGGAAATATAGATGTTATATATATTATCTCAGCTGTGGCGTGGACTAGGAGACTTCCGTGAGATTCTGTCTCCCTGGTAACGTTATAAGTTTAATCTTAAAGAGATAGAACCGAAATCCACAAATCTAGGGATTTATGAATATCACAAATATAGAATAGAGTACTTTGGTGTATCAGAAAAACTCTACCTACTCGAAAGCATAAAGAAAATGAATTCCACTGTTTAATCATAAAGCTCCAAGGCCTATCAAATAACTATTTCTTTGATGTTTCACATGTTTCTGTCATTGTATGATAACTGTTACGTTTATTCCAGTTTTAATTTACTTGATCTGTATGAGCTTTCTGACTCGGTTAATTATAGGTTTCGATTACTCACGGCTCGCAATAGTTTTTCTTATAGATAGAAACACATTACAACACGCCTATAAGCCAACCTTAACCTTCAAGAATTGTTTAACTTTAATGAGGAAAGACGGAAATCGTAAACACGTGATGGATAAATATATGCAAACTAACAGGGGGCAAACAAAATGTTGTAGGAATACAAAGAAGGTCAGATTATAACGACATGTGACATATTATTGAGGCTCTTTTTACCCTAAAAACGTCACGATACAACATTATTTTTTACACATTTTCGCAGGAATTTTTAAAGTATTTTTAACTGATGAAATCGCGGAAACAATAATCGTTTGCCACTTTTAAAAATTTATAAAACATCTGTTACTCCGCTGCCGTAGGCGCTGAAGATTCATCTTACTACGCCGTAACCGGTTCCTTAAATACATTGTAAAATATTGCGGTTTTTTTCCGCCACTTCGTGCGACACTCATATACATAATGTAAATTATCCCGTCCGACGACATTTCGTAGTTTTAACTCTAGCATAATTTTCTTTATAAAAATGAATGGGTTTCACAAATTACGGATTTCAATGCCACGCGTGGTTGGTGTATTTAGGTTAGTTGTGCCAATTTGATAGGTTGGTGCCTCAAGGTTGCTAGATAAGTGGGTGTATAGGTTAGTAGGATCGTCGGAAGATATCGCATTGTGTGCGCTGGGAAGCTATTGGTTTTGATTACAGTCGCCTTTGTGCGGCGAGCGATGTGGACTGATTGGAGAGGATGCCTGTCGGGTGATAACGTTATGGCGCGTTTGTTTAGGTTGCTTCGCTAGACTAGTCTTTATTATACTTATATTTCACTTGAGCTCCCTAGCTTTATTGGAATGAAAGGATAAATACAGAAACGGTCAGAAAATAAATGTTGGTTGGCAAAAAATGTGTATTCCATAAAAGTGCACCAGATATTTAAGTTACGTCATATTTTTTACGAGAATGTGAATCAGTCCAGAATAATCCCAATAAGAATTTATCGATAGATGGCTATTTGCTGTGATTAACAACTTGCATCTAAATACATATGTAAGCAAGCACATTCGAATTACTTTCTCTCAGTCAGTTCCAAACCATGTCATGTATTAGCGGAAATTGATCACATAATAACTAGGTATGTACTGCCTAACTTAAAATTCTGTGAACTAATGAGGAAGTATATTAAGTATTACTTAACTAAGTACTTAATATATTTAAGTAAGTATTTACTTAAGTAATATGTACTTAATATACTTAAGTAAGTATTTACTTATGTAATACTTAATATACTTCTCTTCTACATATTTACGAATAGGTACGTAAAACAAATATATTTCACGAATAGTTCAATGTTCCTTTGTAATAAACTCTGTACAAAGAATCATAAATGATAATTTTTTAATTTTTTTTTGTAAGTTTTTTTTTTGTGTGTTTGTTTTGTTGTACAAACACTTTTACACGTCAATCATATTTTAAAAACTAGACGAGGTCGGCGTTTCCTATCTGACTACTCTGAGAAGAAAGGCCGAAACAAACTCAGAGGTCACAGTCTCTTTTAAAAGACGTATTTCCTTAACACGTAGAAAGGCATAGAAACTGCATAATTTTCCGTTCATCTCAATGTTTGAATACTGGTTATGCTGCTATCGGAGAAACCCTTGATTTAAATATTCTATATTCATATATACGTTCATATATATGTTCATATACGCTGCTATACGTGTCCCGTTTGCATCACTCTACGAAAGCTCAGGACATCGTAGAGTACATACGGGTGAAGACCAACTGGACCTTGAGGGTGGAGAAGTTGGACGGGCGCTATGACACTAACTTCAAGTCGTTCGTGGTGCGCGTTCCTACTCACTATTTGATGACCTTCCTCAAAGAAGAGTTTTGGCTGAAAGGTGTGCTGTATCGGCGTTTCGGCGGCCGGCTACGCGACACTTCGCAGTGTAAATCGACGCCGTCTCTTCGTGTGCAGTAGTCTTAAGAATTGAGACGCCTCTGGTATCAAAATCAAAAGTAATTACTAGGCTGAGAATCAGCACTTTTTGATCGTCAAAATTACATAAGACAGTCCCCCAAAACGCTCGCCCTTCACCACTTCCTAATGCTTTAGCTGGGAAGAAGAAGTGGCGCAACAAACTCCCCAGCAGCACTGCTGTCTGTTAAGTTAGAATAACTGGATTCTATACAGTAGTAATTAACACTACGAAACAAAAAGCAAAAAAAATTAAAAATCTAAATAATTTGCCATATTATGTCAGCTAGCACACGCCAATATTGAACCAACTATTCACTATACTCAAGCAGAAATAAATATTAAAAAATAAAAACAAAACGTAAACAGAACTTAATACATAATAAAAGCCTCCAGGCATAAAGGGACGCAGGCATAAGGGGTATCGCAGACATTCACAAAGGGCGGTGACCACTTATCATAGGTAGTAAGTGGTGCACCTGCCTACATATTTACCACTCAATGACAAATATAGTAATTTTTTTTTGAAAGATAAGACATTTCTCTGACCCAGGTTAAGCTACACATATTATTTTCTCAGTTGGTATACCTACGTCATGAAAGGCGATTGTCTAGGTTCCCCCCTGTAGTATCCTCATGTGATATTAATAAAAACATTCTGCGTCACCAAATAATACGGAATTCGCACGAAATCAGGTGGGACGTTGCTGATATAAATATTAGAAAAAACAAAGATTTCCTGGTTTCAATGAGGATGAGAGAATTATTATGTAAATTGAGCGAATCAGCTGCTTTTTAACCCACGCGTGTTGTAAAATTGAAAGAAATGGGTTAAAAGAGTTAATATATAGTGTGAAGCCATGATCTAGTAACCTGGGTCTACCCACTTTCTGAACATACATCTTCCGTAAGTTTCCATAGCGACAAGCTTATCCTATCAAAAGAGTCCGGATGGGAATTAAATCACTTGTTTTATGGGGATCTCTGTTAGCCGTTACACTCAATACTTAGCTTTTCTTCAATAAAGTTTTGCTCCAATTGTTGATTCTTCATCTTTTTATTTCTTTGCCCGTTTTGGGTAGTCCATCTTTAGGTTCGAATATCTTCACTGTCTCATAGAAAATGTGTAGATCAGACCAAAGTTCAAAAGTGATCTATGTTATCAGTTTGCAAATCGCAGACCAGTGAGTAATTATGTCAACATCCTAGTTAAAGCAGACACCTAACCGCATCGGAGAACGCACCGCTCTACACGTTCAAAGGTAAACGGTATACTTCTATAAATAAATTGACAGTCATACAATGTGGTGCATTCTTACGTGTGCCAAGATATTTATGCGACGGCGACAGTTCGAAATGGCGCTTGATCATTGCGTACCATTGTGCAATTGCATCCAATTTCCTTATGCAGTCTACTAGGCTGATAAGGAAATACAGGGTTTCGTTTTTGGTAGATCTTGGAACGTTTTCTTTCAAGGGTTTTATGGCTATAGAACTCATTGTGTCAGTGGCTATTCTAATGTTTGCTGTTGTACAATTGTAGATTAGGATTAATCTTTCTTGGACGTATTTTCCAGAGTCCATTATCTCTTTCATCTGGGTTAAAAGGTGTTCGAAGTCTTCAGAAACAACGTAATTCTTCAAAACCAGTTGGTATAATTTATTATCCGCATTCTTATATAAACTAAGGACTTATTTTTCTATCTATTATGCCCATTTCACATACAGAAACGTTTCAAAAGAATTCTAATTCCACCACACAAAGAACGTATTTGGTTTGATCTTGATAGACCGAGTCCGCCTCCACAGTATTTTTGTAGCTTTAGAAGTTCAGAATTTTTTCCTAAATAACACAACGTAATTTGAAATGAGATGTGCATAAATATTTTGGCATTGAAGGAAAGAGTGCAAATGTCAGTGAACTAGTTTGGCATCGTAGGGCGTAGGCGATCCAACCCAGCTTAGTGCAAGTTCCTCTTGGCAACGCATTGCTTTCTTAATGCTTTGCGTTTGCTGAAGATTTTGGCTTTCGAAGCCTAGACAACAAAAAGCATGACTAACTTTCATAATATTTTCTTTATTCTTAATGCATTCTTTGAAATTCGGTTCATCAAATGGTTTTGTGGGTTTGGCTTGGAGTTCAGTCTAAAATTTAGATATATCTGAATATTACTCTAGGAAAACCTTTTGGTCTTAAGGCGGTGCATTCTCATCTACAGATTTAAGAGGATTCTACTAGTCTTATTATGATTCAGTCCATCGATATATTTTTGGTGTTTGAAAATGGTTGGAAATCAATCATCGATTTGCTCTTTTGATCGCGTTTTAAAACTAGTTTTTCCACTACCGTTCACTGAACCCAAAGAATTTCAAAAGAAAATTACTGAAATACGGACAAAATCTACGATGTTCCTTTAAAATAAACATGAAGATGCTACCAGGACTAAGGGAATTACGCCCTACAACAATTCCATTTGCTAATTACTTAAGTAGGTAGTTAATTAATATTCATGCGGTGATTTTCGTCGTCTATTGTGAATTATGCCGGCCTCAGGTAATTAACGATGTTACCTCGGTCACACCGTATTCTATACCACCACGTGACCGCTGCAACTGTTGCAATGTATCGCTGACCTGACACCCTATTGCGATGTCACTAGATAACGTTAAGTAGTTAGGTCAAGATTGATTAAATTGTTGCATTCAAAAGTTTGTGTGGAATATTTTGTTATTTAAGTTGATGGAAAAATTTAATTTTCTTTCGTAAAGATATTTTGCTAATCAAAACAGACATTTATGAGGTGAAAAAATTTTGTCTCTCTGGCTCAATAATTCTAGAGATACACGCTACATTTGCATGTCGCGTGAACACTGCGTCATCTTGTGCATTATGATTATGATATTTTAGCTTTTGTATTTCAAGTGTTTTATGTTCTCTTGTCGGTCTTTAACAGAGATCCTTTTGTCACGTTGATGAACGCATATCCACAATTTTCAGCTGTTCTAAATCCAGTGTAGCGTATTTAAAAATGAATGGTGAAATGTAAATGTTGCTAGGCGGCATTTATCTCGCTTCAGACATCACAGATAGATATAGTCGCTGATAGCGTAGTAGGTGCCCTACATGGTTGCGTCATACGCTCGTAGGCGCCGGGCGGCGGCGCTTGCGCGCGCGCAAGTCGGTCACTGTGCCACGCGCTCACGCACCTAGTCACGCGCACACAGATTCACACCAGAATCACGCATTTTCACAATGATTTTACGTAGTTACAGATGATAGCGCACTTTTTTTATTTCATTGTATACTTTTATAACATTTTTATCGTTCATACTTACTTATCTTATACATATATATATACGTAAATAGAATCCGTTTCAATTCTTCCTCATTGTCACCCGCAAGGTCGCACCGTGATTTTATTAACTACATATTTGCTATTTAAATTATTGTAACTGAAACCTTGTTGAGGCCTCTGAAATCAGCATTCTTGTCTGTTATACAATATATTCTTTAAACAACTTAAGTGTTTTTATATTTTCCGCAGTAGTATCTTCTCCATCCCTTTTCCAATTATCCAATCACTAAGTTTTTTATCAGTCTACTCCGATCAATTAGTTTTGATTATGTTTGCCAAGTTATCTCTGCAATTGGCTCCAATTGAACTTCGTCGCAGTATTATATGACTAGGTACTAGTTTACAACCTGACAAAAGATTCATAGCTGTACCGTAGTCTATAAAGTTGATGTTTATTTATTGGTACATGATGTAACTGAAAGAATTATTTTCTTTTATATATTTGGACGCTTATTTCATTTTTGAATGTCACTTTTATTAGGTACTTGCGAACGTTTGTTGCAAATGCAAATTTAGAGTCCTAGCCATGATAAAGTGACACTGGAGGTATCCACACAATTTTTTTTGTACTAGGAGAAGCAGTTTTTATAGGCGACGATATAGATTGGAGCGAAGCCAGTGTCTTGTATTTTCCAATTGAAAAATCGTATGTAAGCGTTTAGTTGCAATACTGCAGCATCAATTACCTGTGACACTGATAAAAACGTTTACAGGGTTTTCTTTTTAAATGTGAATAGTTTCTGGGAAGATATGATTTCATGCAGTTTTAGTTTAGAAACGAGAGAATTTGCATCAGTCTCTGTCAGACATGCAGTCAGCTCAGATGCCAAATACACTTAACTATAATTATAATTCATTACAGTTCATGTTTAATAGTCCTCAGAGTCTTAGTCGCTCAGTTTTTCGCAATAGTGACGTAATTTCCGCATATCAGACTTGGTTGATGTAAATAGCGTCCTTAGTGAATTCGAGGATAGGCCGTGGGTCAATATAGCTATTAGATGGCGCTGTGTCCGCCATTACAGACCGCGAAGGAGGGAGCGGTGTATAGTGACCATGGTTCTAATGTATTGGGAATGATGACTTGCTGTCTGGAATTGAGAATATTTTTATGTTTAACTTATGGTGGATTTGGCACGGTTCGTGGTTTTGATTGGTAGAGTGTAGATAGATGAGGATCGTTTTCATATTGGTATCTAAATACATCAGGCATATGTGTATAGTGTTTGTCTCAAAACAAAAACCATTAGATACAGTTTAATCTGGTCTAGACGGTCCAAAATTGGACTTAAAAAACACTGCTTAGATTGATAGCTGCTTACTTTTTCGGGGAAATTATTTCAACAACACGCAACAGCAATCTGACAATGCAACGAAATTATATATTTCTGGAATGTTTATAGGTGCACCATGTTACATTGATAGAAAAATATAAGAATAGGTGCAGTATACGTTCCCGACGTCCGTTTTTAGTTTGACTTTCTAACGTCCTATGCGGTGCGGTTAATTATCTATGTTTTTGCTTAGAACATCGAGACACTTTGTCATCTGCTTCGTTTTATTTTGCCTTTTAAAAGGCGTCGTCTGTTTTTAGATGTAGAATTTTGTTGGTATTTTTCTAGTTCATTTGCATGCCTTTATTTTAAATCTGTACTTAGTATTTCCCGGCATTGGCCCATACCTAACATGTGTGGGACATATTATGATGTAGTTTTTAAAACAAATTCCTTAACAAATATACTGATTTTGGCCACTTCGAATTACGACCGGAGATCCAAAACTCCATTCAAAAGGAAATCTGTGCGGGACAAAGACAATTAGAGTAATATTATAGTTACATAGGTACTATAATAGTTTTATTTTTATCAATGGGCGTGGGCGCAGACCCTTCATTTACACTGCCATTATCAAAATTATAAAACAATGAATTTTACTACGACGCTCGGCAATAAGCAAATATTATTACATTTGCTTATTGCCGAGCGTCGTAGTGACCAAACGTGACCCAAAATTCCCGAGCGCCGTAGGAGTTCTAACATCTGGCTAACTTTCTAAAATGTTTATAATTTAAATGGTACACTGCTTAATTCCCAAAGATAACACGTAAGCATAACACGTGCCTAAAACTATTATACCCTACTATGTAACTTAAACTATTATTACTATTATTGTCTTTGTCCCGCACACATATCCTTTTGAATGGAGTTTCAGACTGCATTTGAATGACACTGACCGGTCAAGCCGAGATTTTTATGGCGGATCTCCGGTCGTAATAATTCATAGTGGCCAAAATCAGTATATTTGTTAAGGACTTTGTTTTAAAAACTACATCATGTGTCCCACACATGTTAGGTATGGGCCAATCCCGGGAAATAACAAGTACAGATTAAAAATAAAGGCATGCAAATGAACCAGAAAAATACCAACAAAATTCTACATCTCTTTAATACAGGCTATTTCATAGCCTATCAAGGAGAACAGCACGTCACCCACTTGATTTCCAGAGATTTAAGACTACCCACTTTGTGAAAACTGTTACATGTACCTACTGCAATCTAAAACAGATTGCAGTAGGTACATGTAACAGTCTTCTTGCGAGGAGCGCATTAGAAGTTCTTCTGCTGACCTGAGAAGCTCGGCGGAGACAGGCAGTTGTTTTTTTCCTTTGAGTGGGAGCTATCTTCTGTGTCGCTGTCGTCTGTTATTTCACCGGTTTCTTTATCTTCCTCCAATTTGGATCCGCATCTACTTTTTTCTTGGTCTTCCTGTACTTGTCGCTCTGTTTGAGAGGTTTGCAGAACTCTATGAACGAATGAACTGGCGCCGCTGTATATCGGAGGCGGTCCCAGTTGGAGAATCTGGAGGCATAAGGTAAGCTTTCCGCTGATCTCAACACTTTTCTGTTGCACACATGGTGTATCTTCTGCGCGGTGGGTCGCAGTATGTTGAATTGGTGGAATTTCGACTGGACACCAGTCAGTGTGCGGCCCACCGCGCAAACTATGATGAAAGAAAAGAAACACATCCTCTACAAATAAAAAATATTTTATTACCGGTGTCAACTTCCCTATATCTTAATGGTCACCCTCGGGTAGGGCGGGAGATAACACGACCAATTTGCAGATCTAATATCCGTGGTCCCAAATTAAACTCGGCCACGAAAAAGGGCACACGAGTGATCCATATGGCCGTCTTTATGACGTGTTTTGAATTCCCTTGCTTTTATATTAATATAGTTAATAGAGAAAAATGGCGTCCTCTCTGTGTGACGATATTAATTTGTGGTATTGTGTGGGTGTGAATGTGGTGTTTTGTCTTCTTTATGGGTGGCCGCATATGTCTGGGTTGAAGTCTTTAGTGGCCTGTTTATTTTTGTTCAGGAGGCGGCTAAAGGTGGCTTCGGGCTTCCGTATCTGCATGCCAATTTTTTATGTGTATTAACTTTGAATAGTTTCGTCATTTTCATACGCAACGCAAATACGCAATTTGCATACTAAAAGCGCTTCATGTGATAAATTTGGTTTGACGAAATCACTGAGATAAATCAACGTTGATGGCAATAGGCTCGCCCCTATTACATGGGACATAAACATATCTGGTGAAATGTGTGTGTACTATAGGTACATCTCTGCCTTACTCTTCGAGGATTACAGGCGTGATGTTATGTTATGATATGAAAATCAATGTAGACAGATCGAATTCGGATCGGATGTATGAAATACATAAAGTACTGCCAGTTTGCGCCATGTTTTCTCGGATGCGCGAGCACTAATAATCACAATCGGAAATGTTTTGTGTGGGTTTCGAAACGATGATAGATTCGTGCTGTTTTCATTTTATATATGGGCGTATCAACTGGTTCAATGCTGCCTACGGGATAGACCCCACTCACTTTCGATGTCGAAGGTACAGACTCGAAAGTGCGTAGGTTCAACACCAAAGATAGGGTTACGCTGTATGTGAGAGCAAAATGAAATAAGCCAAAGGTAATTTACTTCATATGGATCCGCTAAGAACAGAGATTGCTTATTAGAATTATGTAATGAATAGAGTAGTAAAATCAATATTTACGTAATTGTTTACCTAGAGGTATCTGGGGAATGACCTAGCCTACACCCAGCAGTGGATGCAACAAAACCGTCGGTGATGATGATGATTAAATACACTTCAGGAGCAATAGTCTTCTATCTTTCGTACCTAAAGTCAAATAACAGCATTTAAATATCCCATTTAAACACAAAAGTATTTACATTATCGTTTCCTCCTCGCAAAATATATATTTTAAACCGATAGCAATTTCCAATAAAATCTGTTTCTTATCGTCCGGTCCCCCACTGTCATTAGCAGTCGATACCGAGATACATCCTACTGATAAATCTACTACAAATTGCTTTATGTCATCGATAATACCCTTTAGTAAATGGTCGTAGACTTACACTAAATTGTGCTTAGAAGATATATCTTCGACTGTACCTATGTCTGTATTTTATATTGAATGCTTTAGAGTGGAGTCAGGTTTGTGTTCGTTTTTGGGATATTTTTAGGCTTGTCTTATTCTGCATCTGTTATTGTACTTAAAATTGCTTTTTTGATCATATTTTTGTCAATCCTATATATACCCAGGCCGTTTATCATATTAACTCACTTTACCTACCTATAGCCACACGGTCAACATTTATTAAATTGTTTATCCGATAAACTATTTACCGCATCGCATATTCTATTTACAAGATTCTGCTGAACTAGTAAATCACTTAACGTTCAAGTTGGTAACTTACTCTGGTATCGATATCGTTATGTTGGCTTTCTGATAGTAGGATGGGATCAAATTCGCTTTTAGTAGGTATTCGGCTTACGGATTTTGCTTACTAATATACTCCAATAACAACTGACGCAAGGACATCCATGTCTTCACAGATGTCATGAAAAATTCATGTAGCGGTATTTATTTATGCGATAAGCAATGAATTGTAATGTAGGTGTGTTTACTTAGAGATGTCAGCACCAAAATATGACGGGGTCCACAGGGCCGATGCCTGCCAGGGTGGCGGGAAAGTCTGAAAGGGTTACCGTGGCCCCTGGCACAGGCAACTGAAGGAACACGGGTGGGTTTTAGTCCGTAAGAGTCTGACACGCCCTCCCAGCTCCGCCCAGAGCGGGAGAAGTTATTTAATGATTTCCCACGCTAAAAACAAAAGTGTTTACTTAACTTCACGGTAGATCATTATTGAGGTAAGTAGACATGACTCAAATGTTTCAAGTTTTTTTATTGTTGAGGTACCTACTGTAGAAACTGATTGACAATTTTAAGATTTTTGGTCTAACGTCTATTCTTTGATTATACACATGATGCGTCTATTATTGTGTGTGTCACCTTTGACCATGTCGTTCATGTGGACATTGAGACTTTAAGAGTTCTGAGTATATGCGTGAAAAGACGTCATAATTTGGACGCTACTGTCAATCTCTACCTCGGGAAGTATAACCTCAAGATGCTGGTATTTCCAATTAGCTGAAGGTGGTTATGAAGTCAGATGTCAGTCGTTTCTTCATAACACTGAAATAAGTCTATCAATCATGTGTGGTTGGTTAGTATAACAATTTCAATTTGGCGAGGAAAATATGTAGCTACTAGCATAAAATAATGTGTACATAGTCTATTTGTTCCCTGCATTAAATCGTGATGGCATAGTCTTGTATTCCGTCATATCTCGTCCCCCTTTTATTCCTAGACATTTTTACGATAACCTACATTATTAAACATGCTAGTTTTACTACGGTTACATCACACAAATTGCAGTCAAGTGGAACACTAGATTTTATAGTTATGTCAATGATTTCAGTTTTATGTTTGGTTCTATTAGGATTCAGGCCCGCATTGAGAAAAAATGCGGTCGAAGGACATTGCTTTTAAATACACACTGGTGTGCTAATAAGACTAATTATAATTAGGTACTCATTCGTTTACTGTGGTTGTGGTACTGACGCACAGTTCTCGTGAAACGTAAGTAATACAGTTGGCAATAGATTTATTTGCATATGGATAACTATTGTAAGCGTGATGGTAATTTTTTGAGGTTTGAATATATGTGTGTCACAGTTACAGCTACAAAGATGGTATTTTTTTTTAAATTCTGGTGTAGGTTTACTAAGGTTCACGAGATGTGCTTTCTGCAATGTATAGGTATAGTTTCTAACTTACATTTTTGTAGATGTGGGCTTGGGGAACTTGACACCTCTACTAACTCCTAACTCTGCAACTAATCATTGCAAAATACGAATATTGAATGAATCGTCGATGGTGGTAAAAAAAAGAGGAAAGAAGCAACCAAATCACTCTTATTAACTCCTACACCGATCATATCATCCGCGATTTTTCCTCGAAATAAAACGCTTTAACAACGTTAAACATCCTGATCCGCATAACATCCGTTATGGCTTAACAAAATATCCGAAATTTAGAACTTAAAGCTTTATATTACCCATCGGTTCCTGTGCTGTTATACTTTATCTGGCATTCGAAACTTGTTGTAACCTGTCCTTGAAAGTTTTCTAATGCGTATTTTCTGGGGACGAGAAATTGTGCGCAGAAGTTTGTACCGTTATTTGACTTTCTGTAAAAGGTTTTTGAATGGTTGACGATAATTAATGAGGATTATGTTTTTTTTTTGGTGCTTTACTGGCCTTGTATATGGAGGGGGGAAATCTAAGCTTAAATATAACGATTTGAAAAGATGTGTGAAAAAGTGAGGGTTTTGTGATCTGATTAGGTGGAATTTTATACATGGTCGCAGGGACATCGACGACCATGGATTCTCAGAACAGCTGTTTTATTTTTAACTGACGAAATTTTCTTCGCTAGGAGGTCTAGAATCATATAACCTTCACCCGGAAGAACCTATCAATCATCTATAACTACTCAATTTCAAATCAGACTTTATCTCGAACTCATGTCACCAGAGATCTTGGTATTCTTATTGACAGTAAGCTTACTTTTGAAGGTCATGTCGACCATATCGCCAAAAAAGCATCCAATGTCCTGGGGTTCATTATTCGTAATGCCAGTTCGTTTAATAAAATAAAAACACTTAAAATTCTGTATTGTGCTTACGTCCGCAGTCATCTCGAATATGGTAGTCAAATTTGGAATCCGAATTATGCAGTGCATTCAGACAGATTAGAACGAATACAAAGGAAGTTCACGAGATATTTAGGTTACAAATTTAAAATCCCTTATCTGAGTTACAATCAACGTTGCTCTCGATTCCACTTACTTTCACTTGTAAGTTTGTAACTCGGAGTAATATATCTGACATACGGTTTCTAGTGAAAATAGCACAATCAAGGACATTCAGTCGTGAACTTCTTTCTAAGCTGTATCTGAATGCTCCACCTCGACATTCTAGTTTGAGAAATCTTCTCCATGCTCCGTACGCTCGCACAATTTACCGTAGTAATTCTTATATGATTCACACCCCTCAATCGATTTGTTTGTAAGCTGCTTGGCGTCCATCAGTACTATTTTACTAAAAACTGTATTGTTTGTGATGCATCCTAAATAGCGGTTGTGCTTGCATTTCTGCCTATGCAGGTACTTAATGTAATAGTTTAATACTATACTTAGTTAGCTTTATGCTTAATTTGATAGATAATCACTTGCTTGTAAATGGCTTGTAGATAGATAGATAGATAAACCATTTATTCAGTGCACACAAAAGACGTAGCACAACACACAAAAGCACAATTAAATTATAACAAATGACATGAATACAAAAACAAGGTGCCAACATACAAAAAATAAAAAGCTAAGCGCATAAGCTTGTCGTGAATTACTTCACTATTACTTTTGTATTGTTAGCTGTAAGCCACCCAAACACAATAAAATAAAATATGCTGAATTCATGTTTACAGTTTGCGCGTCCATGTCCCGGCCACCCTTTATATAGGCACTTAATCATCAGATATTTGCAAACTCTCTTCAAAAGTCGTGCCATTCGCTAGTTCGCAATATGGCTTAACGTGAAATACTATAATACGACATTCCATAAAACTCCCTAACACATACGTAAAACAAGTAAATGACCCAACCCCAAATGGCTGCCATAATGCAGTTATGAGTCTCCATCTCCACGTACTTGGTAACCATAAGGGTAAGAGGACGTTTGACGACCCCTAGACAGAATGGGACAATTAATTGTCCAACAAGCGTCCGGTCTAGACTTTTGGGGCACTTTGGGACACTCGAGTGGACGTAAACTTTGTCCCCTTTCGTGCCGTCTGTCCTTACGTATACTTCTGGTAATTAATGAATTTCTACATAAGTAATTAATGTACCCAGTTTTGACGATGTTTTTCTTTTTGTTACAGGGTGAGTACCTACTTGGAGTAAAACTTGGGAACTGGACCACTTCCGTTTCAACACCAGAAGGTATCCTGTAGTAGATAAAATAATAACATAGAATTAATTCAAAGTTACCTTCGTCGAATGTGCTGCAATGCAACGAATACAAACGGCAGATAGGCAGACCGTAATCTCTTTTCGGGGAAATGCTAATGACGTTTTTAATTCATAGGTTTATAAACAGTAAATAAATGATGATTCGCCCCTTAGGCCTCTTTTCCATTACACGGTTTCTCGCCGTGAAAATCTACGGTTAATTCGCCGCGTGTAGGCACGGTCGTCAGTGTGGTATGGATCACTATATATATGAGCTTGTCGACATGCACGGTGGCGCCAAGGCACGGCGCCGCGGCCGCGTGCGCCGTGACTGCCCCTCGGCGCGCCGCGTCTACGCACGGCGTGATTTTCACCAGTGTTGTATGGCAGTCTATCGGGGTGTGTCGACGGTGCCGGACGTACGCACGGATTCGTGACCGCTTATATACGCTGTTTCGCGATTTTATTATAAAATGAACATAAATCAAGAATTATTAATTACGTTGATTCAAGAAAGGCCTGTAATATGGGATAAGACCATCGACGATTATAAAAATAAGCGGCTTAAATATGATTCCTGGAAAGAAATATTTATTCATTTCCAGCCCACATTTGAAGATTTAAGTGGTGATGAGAAAAACAAGTTTGGTAAGTTACAGATATTTAATTATTAACTTTTTACTTATGCATAGTTGTTTTGATAGGAGAGGCGACCTTCGTTAGATACAAAATATTGTGCAAATCTGTTGCGAACTTCATTAGCCGCCAAACTTCCGCGAACTGCATTCGTGATAGGTAACTGGATTAGTTCCGATTCTGAATCAAGGGTGGACTCATTTTCACTCGCATTGTGAAACTGAAAGTTTTCCTGCTTATGTATAAAATTTTGCAAAACACAACATGTTTTCACAATATCAACTGCCAAATCGATGGACACATTCATTGGCCGGTGAAAAATTCGCCATTTATTGGATAAAATGCCAAACGCACATTCAACAAACAACACGCTCTGGTGAGTCTGTAGTTAAATGTACGTTTTAATTGATCAAGCTGATGACCACCAAATGGACGAAGCAAGTGATAATGCAAAGCAAAGGCTTCGTCCGCAACGAACACATATGGCAAATCGTAGTCAATTCCAGGCAAACGTGTTGCATCGGGTAGATTTAATCCGTTGTTTGTTAAATTTTTCCAAAATGGGGTCTCTTTAAACACACTGGAATCACACTCCTTTCCGTAGGCGCCAACGTCAACAAATATAAAGTTTAATCGCTATCTACTACTGCCATCAAAACTATAGAAAAAAAATGTTTGTAATTTAAAAACATCGAGCCACTATCAATTGGCTTAATAAGTCTGATGTGTTTTCCATCGACCGCTCCTAAGCACAGCGGGAAGTTGGAAGATTCTTGAAATTTGCTTGCAATGTGTAGCCAGTCTTCTTTAGATGGCATTTTCATATATTCTTTATACAGTTCTAACCAAATGTAGTGGCATACTTCACGTACGATGCAACTTATGGTTTTTATTCCAATTCTATAGCTGTAGTATAGGTCAGTAAAGGTATCTCCTGTTGCTAGATACCTGAAATATAAAACAAAACGGTTCAGGTTCAAATACTAAAACCCCATTTTAGGTCGGGGTCGATTCAGTTTAGGTCGGGGGTTTTTATAAATTTTGAATTTAATAATTATTATTTATTTATTTTCAGGGCAAATGGTGATGAAGAAGTGGACCAATATGAAAGATAGCTGGATAAAATATGACAAAAAAATTAATGAATGTAAGTCTGGTTCTTCAGCAAAAAAAATAAGAAAATATATGTTCTATGATGAAATGATGTTCCTAAAAAAAAATGTTGAGCATCGCAAGACCGATTCTAACATGACTGAACATGTTCATGATTCTAGCCTCAGTAATGAAAATTTTGATAGTGCAGTCCCGAATCAATCAAGCTCGGGATACACTGAACGGAGTGAGACGCAAAGGGCTAAAAAAAAAAGAAAAAATGAAATAAGTGAAGTTGACATTAGGTTTATGAAGTTTATGGATTCAGCAGAACGAGATGAGAAAAAGAAAAGCCGTAGTATGAACTTTTTTATGGGAATCGCTGATACAGTTGACAAGTTCAGTGATGAAAATATGATAGACTTTCAGTTTCAAGTAATTTCAATAATTAAAAATATTCAACAAAGACAGTGTACTCAGTATATACCTACATCAAGAAACCAATGGGATCAAGGCCATCAAGGATATTTAAGTGGTACAGCATCCTCAAATGCGCAATCGTCAACATATGGATATTCTACAGCTGCTAGATCGGGCTATGGAATAAGTCGTCCACAGACGTCTTCTCATGATTTTGGACACGGTTCTGGTTTAGAGCCAATCCACTACCGACCCGAATCACAATTATCTGTACATAGTGTAAATGCGGAAAGTATCTCGGCAGATTCTCAAGTTTCTATTGAAGACGAATTCGATTTTAGTACCGCACTTGAGTAGCATTTTCAGCGTAGTGTATTTTTTGATTTACTTGTTCTTAAATTAATAATTATTAAAATTCAATTACATGTAATAATTTTGTTTGTGTGCAATAAACAATTTTAAACTAAAATATGTCATTTAATTTTGTACCTACTTACCTCAGAGTTACAGCCAATCTTTCTGCGGGCGATATACTCTCTCGCATAAAAGTATCTTGATGTTTTAGTTCCTGGGATAATTTTTGGAGCAAGTTGTCGAATGTAGTTTTCTGCATTCTAAAATAATTGTAAAACTTGTCTTCATCTTCTCTCAATTGATTCTTGACAAGTGTATGAAACGCGCCATATTCCTCCCTTTTTTCTAAAATCGGATGTATCCAAAACCTTACTTCCCTTTTTTTTTCTATTTTCTTTTTCCTATATATGTAATAAGCAACTATAATCTTTTTTTTCGTAAGAAAATTCATGACGCAGCACGTCCTACACAGCCCGAGTAAAAAGCGCTACTAGCCAGTACTTACCAATGTCTCGCGCGGTGATTTTGCCGTATCATGTACAAGCTAGCACGTTTTTTCAACCGTACGGCTTACACACCGTACGTTTGAACAACCGTGTAATGGAAAAGAGGCCTTACCGTGAAAGTATCTAAAATTAGAATACCTAATTGAGTGCATAATTGAGTCATTGTATGGCCCTCGTTCAGACGCAGAGTGCATTCACACTTCACGGGAAACCTATACATGAGACCAATTATATTATTTTACCTCACTCGTAAGGGAAAATCCAATTCAGAGATACAGATACTGCCAGTATTCTGTGTTATAATTATGTTATTTAAATAAAGTCATGAAGTTTTATATACTTTTTTATGTTCAGCCCAATCTGTCCGAATATTTACATCTATTGGCTGCATTAACAGAATTATTAGAACAGCAATTAGTCGTTGTCGGTGTGAGATACAACAGAAGCTAGTTCAGTATCGTTTGTAATTTGTATCGACTTTCGTGAGAGGGAGTAGGAAGGTACGTTTATTTATGTTTTGCGCGTAAATTTTACTATCACCGAGTTTATATCCAGTGTTTTACGGTGCACGGTGCGCGAGGTTCAAAGCGTCCACAAAATTTTAGGTCGGGGAAAAAGTTATTTCGTATTTTATGTATAAATTCAAAACTAAGAGCTCGTGTGGCACCCAAATATCGAGCTTTTTTGTATACCCAGACTTTTTGAAATGGGTAAAACTGTTTTGAGGCTAACTTTTCAGCTATGTCGTAACTAATATGCAAATCTTGCTCCACTTTTGCAAAAATGGTATCGACTTCATTCGTAATGGCGACCAGAGCGAGCTGCATCTTGGACATCAAAATTCCCGGACTGAAAACCAACTTTTTGCAACTCTTACTGACACTGGCTTAAGTCAATAAACATCATATTTTTTTTTTGCTGCTTTTTTAATTTTTCTCTTTCTGATAAGAACACTTCAAAATGTATCGAATTTATTCGTTAGGTTCACTTAAATTGGCGGACAGAAAACAACTGAAATATAGCAATAATAGTTTTTAATTTTTTTTCCTATTTTAACATGTCATCTATTTAATGGTATCAAAACCAGCCAGATATAAACAATACAAGAGATTTTACTTCAACTTTACACCTATAAAATACGAAAATACGTTTTCTCCGACCTATAATATACGTGCAAGTTGTACCTACGTACTATATCCGTTCACATCACACTGGCGGTTACGACGACGGTATCCTATGATTTACATGGATGTGTACACTATTCTTAGATAACGAAACGAACAAATATAAAACGATTAAAACCTATCATAAACGAGAGAAACCTGATCCCTGACCATCAGTTTGGTTTCAGAGAGAATCACTCACTCAACAATAGACCAAGAACAATGAATTACCAACATTAATAAGAGAACGCTTGAAGATAAAAAAGTCTGCTCCACCGTATTTTTAGATGTGGCACAAGCTTTTGATAGAGTTTGGCATAAGGGCCTGATATACAAGCTAAGACTAATGTTGCCCAATGACTTTGCCGATATCTTGCAATCATACATTACGGGTAGGATGTTTCGAGTAAGGCACGAGGATGCGTTTTCCGAGTTAAAAATTATTACAGCTGGCGCGCCTCAAGGTAGTGTGCTGGGTCCAGTCCTCTACCTGTTGTACACGTATGATATACCAGAGCTAGAAAATAATACTATTGCAACTTTTGCGGACGACACTGCCATTGTGGCGACAGGAACATGCCATACGGAAGCAATCAAAAAGGTACAAATCGCTGTAAATGACGTTCATGACTGGGCACAAAAATGGAGAATCAAATTGAATGAATCGAAGTCACTTCACATTGATTTCACCAACAGGAATTGTGATTACCACCCAATCTTCATAAATGGCCAACAAGTGTCATATGCAAATACAGCCAAATACCTTAGCATAACACTTGACGCAAAACTGCACTGGAAAGCGCACGTCAAAAAGGAAAGACAGGAACTAGACATACGTTGTAAAAACATGTATTGGTTGATTGGACGGGTTCCTGCCTATTGATACATAACAAAATATTATTATATAAGCATATGCTTATGCCAATATGGACATATGGCATCTAACTGCGGGGCTGTACTAAACCGACTAACATCAAAATTATACAAACATTCCAGTCCAGAATAAGGTACTCAGGTGTATTGTTAATGCTCCCTGGTATATAAGAAATGACGACCTCCATCGTCACCTAAAAGGGGAACCCGTCACCAACATAATCCAAAAATTTGCTGAGGCCCATGATGAACACAGGCTCCACCGACATGTGACCATCGAGGCAATTCAGCTGTTAGATCAAACAAATATAGTGCGAAGACTAAAACGAACAAAACCTTTCGAGTTAGTTAGTGTAGTGTAGATATAACAGTGAAAATGACACGCATAATAACACATAAACAAAGTGTTAACATCAATTTACAGACTCGAAAGTGGAACGTACTCGTGTAAAGTACAATCAGCACTATTCTAAGTTTTAAAATAATTATCACGTAAAAAGTTAAGTTAGATTAAAATTGCTTATTAGTCTTAACGGCTAAATTGTAATGAATTACTAAGAATCTGGTTATTTTTAATAAAGGATAAAAAAAAAAAAACTATTCTTAGAGCCAGCGCCGGCGCAAGGTACAAAGTCACGTGATCGTCACAACGCGGTAGTATTTTGCAGTCGTAACATATGTCTTTCGTTTTCGTCTATGAGTTGTTCTTGTTTTAGCAGCGGTACAGGGTTGAAGTTGTTTAATTAATGTTTATTATGCTATTTATTTATTGCCTATGTCGTAAAGAACTTTAATAGCTACTTCACTGTAGGTTAACGTGGGTGGCAATATACGTATAAAGGTACGTACACTACGTGGTTAAACTGGTCAGACCGCAATCCGCGGGAAAATAGTTGCCAGGCTGCTTATCAGCACACGACAGTCTCTTTATAGCTAATGTATGACGATACCAAAAGCCCGGGAAAATGCAAGTGTGAGAATTACAGTCTATAGCAAAAGTATAGTAAATATTTTGAAACCATTCACAGCTATTTCAAACAATCATTTAAGATTAGAACTATTCTATTGACCTAGTTTCCTCTAGAATTTCTTTTTCGCAAAGCTTTTCCGAATTGTTATTCGAATAAATTTCATTGGCGAAACAAAATGAGGGGAATATATTATGTTAGCAGACAACCGTTTTGTCAGCAGTGTGGGAATATTATCAAAGACGATAGCCAGAATAATGGTGGACCACTTACGAAATCCTCATATTGCTCCGTTCGTTAAAACAACACACAGTTGCAAACTTTACGGTTCGTTAGTGTACAATTTATAAAAACATCGTAAACCAAAGAGATGTATTTTTTCGTCTTGAAACAATATTTCAATCCGTCGCTTCTAGCTCTTCACTTGAAATCTACGATCATTCAGACCTTGACATGCAACTGTTCAGTGCAAAGCAAAACTAACGGTACACCCGTCTTCAATCCTATTTCTAGCGGATGATGAGTCATATTTCCTTGTTTTTATGATGATAGAATAGGATAGTAATAACCCAAGTTTTGTGGAACAAGTACAAATGATTCATGAAATGTGTTGAACTGTTTGATTTGCAACCTTTTGCCGTCGGTTTACTTGGCATTATTGCGCTCCAAGGTGTATTGGGATTGGATTTTTACGCACACAGGATACCGTGGGTAGATGCAATAATGTTTAAGTTCATCCATCTTTTATAATGAAACGATTTTTCTAAAACAATTTACGAGGCATTTTCATTAGTAATTCTTTGAAATGTTACATCACATGTGAATTCGTCTTTCAGAATGCCAACTGTATATATTATGCAAACTTTAGACTACACATTTGCTAAAGCAATACCCATTGTATCGGTATATCCGAAGGCCCTGTGCCAATGAAACCTCGCTGATTTGTATGCATACCAACTATTACCTATTGGTATCCTGAAATACATGCTGACCATTTTGTGTCCGAACCGTATAATACCATAACAGATCCCCTTACCGGCCAACTACACCCTGTTGATTCACCAACGGGTTAAATGTGGATACACACATTGAAAATGGCTTACGTCCGGGAAAATTTGCAAACTCAACCCTAAAATATAGTCCCGGCATGTTTATATGTGGAAAGTTGTGAGTTCGGGTACGAAATGGTTAAAGAACTAGGAATGGGCCGTTGAGTTAGGGGGATTTAGTTTCCTTTCGGTCTAATTTTCTGGGTTTTGTAACGTTTGTTTTAGGTAAATTTTGCTGTTTATTCGGCGGTTGACTATTGAATACGTTATAGTAGTATCCTCTGCGGCTCGGGATCATTACCTTCATAGCACCTTAGTAAATACCACTTCCAAAAAGAAACGTTCTTCAGGATATATTGCTATTTATTATTAAACACCATGTTTCGTAATCGTCGAGTATCCTGCTAACATTCTCATCTTATATGGAATTCTTACAAAATCCTAGATAACGGATATGCTTATACGGTTACCACAAAATACATGACCAGTGTCTTAAATTCTTAATCAAAGCGGATCTTGGCGAAGGGCCGTCCCATACGGATGAATAAGTAAAAGTTACCGCGTGTCCTTTTCAGTGAAAGTAGTCATTTGTTGCCCAACGTCAATGGAACTGGATTCTTGGTAGACCAGCTATTATTGTAGCATCGCTTTCTGGCTATCATTGTTCTTAGGTCATTCAGAATTAATCGCCGGATCCACGTGTTTAGTTTTACTATTTGACGTTAGTGATGAAATTACGATGTAGTGATAAATGCTTTGTATATGCCTAAACAGTCTCGCATTTTTTTAGTCTACTTCTTCGTTTTTGTTTAGGGTAGGCCATTGTTGTTCATTTGCCGTACATTTTGTGAAGGTTTTATCATCTCCCCGAGAGTTGTAGTGAACGGTTCCAGATTGACAACAGACATTCAAACAATGCATGCGCTTCAGAGACTTGTCTATTTTGCTAAAGACATCCATGTGTGAATGTAATAGATTACCAGCAAGCTCGCTTGCCCGCTTCAAAAAAATCCTTCCTAATAGTAAAGGAACTTCAAGCCACAATATCAAGTGACATTTCATCCAATAAAACATCAACACCGACCACATTTTCCTCAACTCACCCCGAATTGGCAGGCGATCGTTCAAAACAATACAAATCGCCGTTTGTTTTCCACAAACATGGAACTGATCCCATTCATCCAATCGCGACGGTGTAAACACGGAGTTGACCCTGATGAATAAGTAAACGTTTAAACCACCACGGGATCTCATGAGACATGCAGGCTTGGCTTCTCCTTCATGTGCCGCAAATTGTGTGGGGTTATTAATATTTGATTTAAACGTAACAGGGGTTTTTTGAAGAGCCGATAGGTATGGTGTAGATCGGATTACACGTAAGATTTTGGGATGGCACATGGAAAATTTCAATTTTTTTCTTCTTTTTCTACATTATTGTCATCAATTAGTAGAAGTTAATCATTCTCATTTTCCTTTCATACATTTTTATTAGGCGCCATCTCTGTGTAACACTCCTTCCTTGTCATATCATCTTTCATTAGTCCTTTTATTATTTAGTTTACTTCTTGTGATCAATTACTAGTAATTCAAGTATAAACTTTTTTTATCGCCCACTTTAATCTGTTTCAAGTTAGTTACTGACCACAAAGGTTCATATTAAAAACCATGGTCTCTAAATAAAACCGAAACCACAGTGACGAACGCAGTAGCAGGAAAATTGTCCACTTCCTTATAGAGTACGGGCTTAAGTAGAATAAGTAGTTGAGTTACACATTCCTCTCGATACACTCATACGCGACTATCGGGTTTTGTTTATAATAATACAAGCTGTTACCCTTGGTTTTACTCACATCCAAGCTGAACTTCCAAAGTGCTGTATAGAAAAGTAACCTATTTTGATAACCGGGACATAGTCTATCTTCTGTGTAGGACGCCCCTCAGCTAGATGAACCAACGACCTTAAAAATGTGGCTGGGACAGACTGCATGCGGAAGGCGGAGGACAGGGTGTTGTGACGCTGCCTGTGAGAGGCCTATGTCCAGTAGTGGACTGCGATAGGCGGAGTTGATTGTTTGAGTCTATCTGTGTGCCAAGCCACGCCAGCATTTACCCATCGGTTATCTATTTATGCGTGATACAGGTTAAGGAACAAACAGTTTTATGAACGGGACATAATTTATAGCTATTGCAAGGCTAGTCTATATGTAAGTCCTAACTAATATTATAAATGCGAAAATAAGTTTTTTTTTGATCGCTTGTTACGATTTCTCGCCAAAACGGCTGAACGGATTTGGATGAAATTTGGCACACAGATAGACCATGATCTGGTTTAGAACTTAGGCTACTTTTCATCCTGGATCGCAGACGAAGTCGCGGGCAATAGCTAGTAATATATATTTAAAGTTATCTGTGAGTAATGGCTCATTGTCAAGCTAGTTTAACTTTAGATGATTTCTGTGTTAAGGTGATACGTAAAAAATAAATCATAGCTCGAAAGGGCGGGCTAAGAAAGTGACTGCTGAGTCAATTACTTCCACATGCAAAAAAAGAGAGCGCAACAATGCGCAATGGAACCAAAATAAAACAACGTAAGCGCCAAACCGAATAAAAATTGTTTAAAATAAATCAAGTTAAGTATCAAAAATATTTTCAGCCAGAGTTTTGAATTACCTAATACGCACATTTTGAATGCAATTTTGCAATGAAATTACTTAAGATTACTTACAGAAAAATATATAAAAAAGTAGAAGTCTTTTCGGAATTAATTCTATCCAGGAAATTTAACCCAAAATTGCGTTTTTCTTTAGTCAGAGTATTAATCAAATGGTCAATAAACATAAATATCCAAAAATTTAATCGATATATACCTACTGTAATAGTGATATAAATGGTTACGAAAAAGCCCCCAATTTATTTTGGTATGTTTGTTAATTTATGTAAGGTATCACGGTTAGGAAATACTAATGTTTGCTCTGCACCTATTGTTTTAGTAAACGGTCGATGTAAGTTTGTTACGTGATATTTTTTAATGTTTACTTACTCATCTATGAATAATGTTTTATTACTTCACATGTGTTGAAATGTGTCCGTCTCCGTACAAGCATATTTTATCAAAGAGTTTCGCCTAAAATGCTGAACTATCTTGCAAAAGACATCATAAATACACTTCATGAATGTTTTAAATAACAAATTAACGTAATAAAACCACATATTTATTTAGCTTCCACATCAACAGCTCAAGTTGTTTAACATAAATAATTATGATAATCTTTTAAAACACGTAATTACTACCCGTTGTGTATAATGAAGACGACGTAAATTAACATAATATTTTAATGATGACACAGAAATCATTGTAACAAATGCTCTGAATACGCAACCGGCGATTATACATGATTGTCATTAAAACGTTTAGAATCGTAATATCGGGCTTGACAGTGGTTGACGGCGGTTCACATAGACTGTTTGTTTAGTTTTCACTCGTGGCGATGGCGGACTCGGTTGAAATTACGGCAGATTGTCGTGCAGTGTGGTGCGGCCACATTAATCATTGTAAACGTCGGGAAAATTGTATAATGGTTGCTAAATCTACTACTTATCGGCGGACGGTTTGTCGGCGGCTGCTCTAGTTCAGTGCGGTACAAGACATGAGCGGAAGCGGGCAGCAATAGCCGCTCCATGTAAATTGCTATGCCAGTCGTATTCGTACCTGCAAAGAAAAAGGTGATCAGTATTGTCTCTCCCCTTCTCCCTTTAATTCATCCAAAGGTTGTCTGTAAAAGATCGCTTTTAGCGATAAGACCGCCCATTGTGTCACCCTATGTATAACTTCTACATTTATATCTGTAATGTTTATGGTGTACATAATAAAGAGTATTCTATTCTATCAGTTGTGTTATGCTAAAACGAAGCCTTCAGCGTAACAAACGGAGGCTATTGTGTAGAATTTAACCCTATTTGAACTTGGTTTGTAATAATAGGCAAACGGTGTAATTCTGTATAAGTACTGCTGATGACTAAGCCAAGATTGTGTCACATAAATACATTAATTTAAGTACCAATATGGCTATATTGATAAATCAATTACATCATCATAACACATGAATTCTTGGATAGTTCAAAGTGGCATATTGTAAGAGACTTAATACATTAGTGTTTATAAATGATCTGTCAGATAATGTAGACAATAACATCGCGTGGGATGTGCAATTACATACAATATAATAATTTGGAGCCAAATAATCAATCTAAAGCTGTTTTAGAAAAATTATATTATAATGCTCTATTAAGTATAAGGCAGATGTTCTTTTTAAGCGACTTCTTAAGTCAAAAACACAACATTTTCCGTACATCCTAATCTATGTACCGTAAGATCTCCGAAACAGCTGTCTCCTATTCTTTGTACCACACACTATAATTATTTATTCCAGTTGCGACCCTCAAAAGAGTACTGACTAGTGACAAATGATGTACAATATTGGAAAAAAGCACCCCAACTATTGTCGCCATAATCGAATATAACTTGTTTGTTCTCTAATAGTTTAACGGTTATTTTTGCGAACGAATGCAAAGATTGTAGATACTGCTTTCATATTCGCCGCCTTTTTAATAGTGGTAATATTTTTGGCAGTGCTTTGTAATGTATACAGAGTTGATTGGGTTTGGGAATTTCAGTATCTGGGAGCCTACGTCAACGAGGATACGGGCCCGTCCGAAACTAATTTAATACTTGGAAGTGAACCCTAGTCCCGATTAATTAACTTTTCCGGACGGACAAAAACACATCGGGAGTAAGGACAACTGTCTAAACGTTTCGTCATTAATTTTTAGTTCAGGCCCCGGACTAATATTATAACCGTAAGTGATACGGAGTAGGAAACGTCCGTAACTTCGTCCGAAATGACGGACTTCGTGCTCAGGAAGTAGGCCCCCTGGTTTTAGTATTTGGTTTGAAGTTTTGAACATAAAATAAGACAATTTATGCATTTTTATTATCTTTTAATTAACAATTTACTACTTCGATGCTGTGATATCAGTGATCGTTTCAATGCTTATTATGCCCACACACACACACACACACACACACACACACACACACACACACACACACACACACACACACACACACACACTTTTGATTTAATGTAAGTTAGTCTTAATTTAATTTGTAATTTAAATAGTTTTAGTTCATACAAAAAATAATAATCCAATCGCAAAATTTTGTTTATACCTTTACTTGTCCTACTAATACTTGAAACAATTTTTTTTTCTATCCCAAATTAATCAGTGTTGCCGATTCGAAGTGTTTCCTGGTACCTAATCGTATTCGTAATCTGGTAAATCGTATAAGGGGACCGGTACATACAAAACAAAGTTTAACCCCTCATATTTATGCTAACTGTGGTTTTAAGCAGCGTTTTGGCACTAATTGTATCTCTACTTAACCGTTACGGTTAGTTTAGCATAAACATGTTATTATATAAACCTATTTAAATAAAAATAATAAAATATAACTATGAATCAATGTCTAGCAACTGTTTTCATGTGCATTGTGTGAAGAAAATAGCGATTCGTTCCATTTAAATCCTATTAATGTTATGAATTGATATTTGAAACTCCATTTACACTATATTAGAGGTCTGAATGAGCTATTATGTTTATTTTCTCACACCTTCCTACTCATAAATATTCTTTTACTGAGACGTGATACGTCATTATACGGTTTAATTAACAGGTTATATAATTATAGTCTAACTAAGTTTATTTTAACAGGAGCAAAGTAATCGTCAAATCACATAAAATTATTCGACTGTGTCAATTTGTATAATACAATATTAAATGGGTGAAAACTAGTGAAAAGCAATTACTTTAAAAAATTGACACAAGTAAACGTTTTATTAAAAACTTGTTGCTTCCGGTTCCATTCAATTTAATTGAAAAATGACTAAAATCGCTTTTGATAACCCAACATGTAGTAGGATTGCCAAAAACGTCAGGCGCATAGTACCAGTATATTAATATGGATATATCCATATTTATTTATACTGTGACAGTACTCGCAATGGGCGGATGATGAAGGCCAATTTCCGTATTTATTAAAAACGTTCAAAATCGAATCGCAATCTCATCTTAGTGACAAACAATGTCAAAAATGTAGGTAAGTAGTAAAAAGTATTTTTGACAGATTGATGCTAAAATGCGAGTGTACTTATATACGGAAATCACCCCGCAGGCCGAGTGTGGACGAAGCCAAAGGAGAATGTAAGTATTTTAGCGCTTTCACTTTCAGCATACCCGCATAAGTACCAGAAAGGCCAGAGCTTATTTGTATTATGATGAGTAGAAAGACGGCAACAAACGTTGATAATATGGTAGCTAGGTAGTAGCAACGGCATACACTCTTAAGAGTACGCTTAAAACAACCAAAGCGTTACTTAGTCGAACGAACAAAAAACCAACTTTGTTTAAGAATGCATTCACCAAATTCTTTTTGTAGTTTTGTTTAGAAGCCGAAATGAATTTATTATGAGATGAGATCTTTTGTGTCCCTCAGAGGCGTAGAGAACGACCGAAACCATTACCATATATATTGTCCTTTAGTTTTGTGATTTATAGTCGTATTTCTTACTGTGCAAGCTTGACGGGGCCTATTTTTGGAACAGCAGCTCAGCTATTTATTTATGCAGTTTTGACATCATTAGCTGCAGTAGCCACCGCAATTACCGCGACTTCTATGAGGCCGAGACCAAATAATGGAATGTTTTTGGCATGAATCTACAAGAGATGTTACCTACGTGAAGATAATGTTCATTCCTCTTCATAGTTGAAGTAGAAACTGACAGCTTACTTGTATTTAAAATTTTGTGTTACGTAGGTACTTACTGTCCCACCTTTTGTAATATGTCTATTGTTGAACTCATTAGGTATGATCTTGTAAAGACGGATAAACAGCATAATTTATAAAATAAAAAACACTATCCTTAGAACTATGAATTAATAAAACAGGATTCATCAATTTAGACAACCCTAAACTTGATGAAAACAATATCACCAACAATTATTTGTAATAATATTTATAATTGTCGCCATTTACATTTACGTGTAGGGCCGTCCAATATAATTTAAAAATGTTATCTCACATCTTACCCCCAGCCCCTACATAATGATATGTTAGCAATATGAACCCACATTTCGCGGTCGCATGCAACATAATTATGCGCGTTGCCAATTTTACCATAAGGGCCCCTGACTCATATACAATTGCGGCTGCCGGCTCAAATGATTTTAATGATGTTAAAATCGAGTTGAATGATAAGGCTAACAATGAAGATGGTATCGTTTTAGGGCCGGTGTGCGATATGTTTTTGCGATGGTGTAATTTTAATGGTGGCTGACGCCTACCTTATGGCGTTACCTTGGTATTCGAAGTGGAACATCAAATTCATGTTAAACATCTACTGTGTTAGGCTTATCTCTTAGCGAGTCGATTCTGTTACCTACGGTGTTCACTAATCCTTTGGGGTTTCGCTCGTAAAAAAATAAAACGTTGTTTACGGTAGTGTCTTCATAGATAGAGAACATTTCGTCACTGGCTGTCATTGTGACCGGCATAGTAACCGGCTCCCTCAGTTTATATAATTATACAATTTGCGCGGGAGATAAGCGTTTGACACTGTTTTCTTTCATTCCCTATTACTGGGGAAAATGTAGGTCGACCCGTGTACAATGTTCCTTTAGTTTTCTTCTTCTATCGTTATCTTGGGCTTGAGTTGGTTTTCCGACAGATAGTTCTCTAGTTTGCTTTTTTCGGTCTTTATCGATGAATCATTCATTGTTCTTATGTCTATCATAACATTTCGGTTACGTATCGTAGGTTTTATGACACTTCCTGTATCGATGTGCCTCAATCCTCGCGTAATGTGTACCGTACCACACATCGCGTGAGGAATAAGTAGCACTTCGTCTACAGTTAGATTATGCTCTCAGAGGGTGAATTTAACTCGTACTTATTGGCACATCAGGAATTAATTGCTTTCTTAGTTAGTATAAATATTTAACTTCCTTCCACCCATATCATCTTGACATAGATAGTATGTTTCACAGCATTTGCTAGGTGGTCACGGGTTATCCCCTTAAGATCAAGTTATTTCAAGTTTCACGTAGGATACCAGTTAGTAACATTCCAACAAGTTTTTTTTTATCTGAAGATATTGCACTGTCGATGTCGGTATTTTTTTTTGTGGATCCAGTGTATCAAATATTGCTACTTCATAATCAACACTCGTCTATATTAGGTACGCTTACTATTCCTTCTGCACGGTAACCGTTATTAACAGCTAAACCATTTCCCAACTTCCCATATGAAAGTCTAATTCACTTCCTGTTATATTCTCTCAGAAATTTAATAAGATTACATAAACACATGCCTAAATACGGCACGAGATGGTCAGCTTTACCCAACTTGAAATCAACCGTCTCTAATAAAATCTATATAAAACATCGTTCCGGCTCCTCCGGGGCTTAGAACTAAGAGCATGTTCATTAACCGTTGATTTTATAGATTCTGAGAGTATTTAACTTCATAGTTAACGTAGCCATGCGGGTAGTTCAATACACATTTTAATCTTATGCTTTGTAAACAAAAAAAGTCGTAGCCAATTGAAATTCTCAAATCCTGGGCCAATACGGGATCATTCCAAACAGAATGAGTGGACGATTATTATTATTAAGTCATTAATATTACACAGTAACGTATGTCTCTAAAATGGTACCCGCATCGGGCGCACGCGTCTCTAATGAATTTTAGAATCGGACCCCATATTGTTTTTTTTTTCTAACGTTTAGAATTGACTGCGTGTGGGCTTTGGCTACAGATTAACTGATGTTGCTATTGAATGTTTTGCTCAATATTAATAAGTGAGGAATTTCTATAAAGCTGGTGGTACACAACACGCAATTGTGTATGTTTCGAGCTGTGTTTTAGTTGTACCAAGTTCCCAATAAAAATGTCGTAATTTTAGAGACCTAATGAAAACGTTAACCGCTGCTAATAGAGGAAATTATGCTTCCGTAAATTCAATGGTTAGTTTAATTTATAATTGACGTTTATTTTACTTTGATAGTGTTTATGCTATAATTATTTTACGTACACTGACATAATATAGGTAATTCCGAAATGTGTATTTGAAAAGTAGACATGAATCTGTTTCCATTTCGGATATCCATTCAATATTATTTTTATCGTGTCTTAAAACCCATCGAGAGTATTTCTAAAACGATACATTTCTTATATCAGACATTTATTCATATTTTTTGTATTTCAACCATGGGGAATTTATGCCCCTAATGGGAATCACTCAACGAGATCGTGCCAAAACGTTTCTGACGTATGTAAACAGACCCCAAAGATTAAAAAAAAAAGTTAAACCGGAAACTATAGTGCCGGTGTCAACACAGTCCTTCTGCGAAACTGCAATTAGCTAGCCTACCATGAAAAAAGTTTGGCTTAAGTAAATAATCATTGTCAAATAAAATCTCCCATAAAAGGTTTACCGCTCCTGACAACATATTGTTTAAGGCTCCCGCAGACAGACGCGACGCGACGGCGCGACGCTACTCTTGTAGAACAATTTCCATGAATTTTTCATAGAAATTGTTTTACAAGAGTCGCGTCGCACCTTTATGCGGTAGCCTTAATTCAATTTTCAACTTTGCGTTTATGTAATTAAGTTTGTTTTTGAACGGATAGAGATTTATTAGGAAAGGCGCTTACTGTTATACGATGCCAATATAATTTGAAAGTTGCTAGATTTAAATTAGTTTTTTTAACTTTATTTGTTCTGTATTTAAGCTTCAGATTTCTAGGAAACGGCTCAAAAGCTTTTTTGTAAAATATAAAATGAGAAAGTTTGTAGTACCTAATTTAAGTTGGTTCTGTTACCACGTTTTTAATGGTAACAGTGAAGCAACATTCCGTTTAAACAAAATTCCACTATCACGAATCCAAACACATTTATCGAGCGCCATACTAAAGTGTTATGAATTACCAACATGGGTACAGAGTTACAAAATTCAAATACTAATATCACTTTTTTGTCACTCTCACATTCTTGACTGATAAGGGACATACGTAGTTTTCCATTGCGGCCGCTGACGGAACGATGAAATGTCGCGACCTCCCATAACTGTTATCTCGAACGATAGCGCTATGTGACAACGACCGATAAATCCGCCGCGCTCGCGTCTTCACGATATATGATTTTTAACGGTCCAACTTTAGGCGCCTTCCTCAAATTTCGGGAGACAAAAACTGTCTAGGTTTATGTCACGCAGAAATTCGATTTGCCTGGGCTTAGTTAGGTTGTGGAGACTTGCTTAACTATTTTGCAAGTTCTTCGAGATTGAATTGAATCATCTATTAGACACACAACTTTCAATACAATTGAAATAATAATTCCAAAAAAGCTGTTTTAAACTGCAAACATATTAAAATCAGTTAGCATGAGATACATATTATTAAAACTGCAGCCTCAAGGTCCAACGCATATATGCTATGGTCCCAGGATAAGGTGTTGTAAAACCTACCCAAATAAGTTATGACATGATAAAAAATACCATCCGGGCGCACAACTGTAATAAACGATATGCAGAACTCATTCAGTGGTCTTACTGCCTTGTATGACGTATGAGGGGTGCTTTATGTAGGTATCATTTGCGTGACTGACTTAGAGATAAAACAGAAAATGATGAGCCTCAACGGCGCTGTGTAAAAGCCAATAAATTTATACTGTTACTAATTTAGAAATGGATACAGGACCTTTAGTGTGGTCGCTATCTTTTTGTAACAAGCCAGCCTTTTACTGGATTAGTGTTTTAGGACGAGTGGTCTGTCAGGCTTTGCATATTTTCGCTCACGCGCCCCGAGAGTCTGGCCTTGCTATAATAACTGGGCTAGGGTGGTCCAGATGCTACAATTTCATCGTTCGTAGAGTTCTCACATTCTGCAGGTTGTAAACTAGAGGAGTTGTTTGTTACTTGGATGATATCCAGGAAAATGTAGGTATGGAAAACCTTGGCTTCGTAATTTTCTTTCAACTTCCAAGAACGTATTTCCTTCATTTGCATAATGCCACCTAGAACAGTGACTGAAAGTAATTTAATAAGAGAATATACATTAGGCAGACAAATTGCAGGGTTTACGTAATGGTCCGGTAATAGATACAACTTACACAAACTGACGAGTCTTATTAAATTTTCCAATTTTGAGATCAAAATGAGAGTCCTTGCAAGAAACCTATAAAAGTATTTCATCAAGAGAACGTCGCAAGGCATTATTCAATTCTGTGTATTTCTTCAACTGAATTACGAAGATTTTGACTAAAGCATCGTTTCTTTGAATCTATTTAATTTGGCAGATTAGAATTTTTATGCGCTTCAATTTAGACGTGAAACGTAAACAATTCAAAAGATGAGCGGTCTAATGTCTTTTCGACATAATTTCGAGTGGTTTCCTACATCACAGACTCACAGACCTACAGTAAAAAGTTCTCAATACAACGAGACGAGATTCGCGATTGAGACGCTGACGACATCGCTCACAATATCTTCTTATCCAGGAGTAATGAACTTGATAAGCAACTAAAAGAACAGTATCGTCATCAAATAATAAACAGTGAGTCTCTAAATTGGGTACTTATCGTTAATTGTAAAACATGCCTGTCACGTAATCCCGCGGTTCACACATATCTAGCGATGTGTATGAGGTCTAGCGAGCCAAGCATTTGATGAGCGATGAATACTGCAAGAGCCGCGGACAAGCTGTCATTTATTAACGGAATTGACCTGGCATTCTAAAGCGAGGGGCCAAATTTATATTCAGCTTCCTTTCGGCGGAGGAGTAATCATGATAAAGCAAAGAGATTTACATTGAATATCCTTAGGATAAACTGACCGTGTTGTAGTGCCCTCTGATCTCTTAAATCTGCTAAACGAACAGGTTTGTCTGAAGATGTCGGGCCAATGCCAACGACAACAGACAAGGTCACTTCTATTTGACTTTGGGCCGGGGGAGGTAAATAAACTAAATACGCGTACTACTAAATGGATTGCAGTTTCGCTGCGTGAATGAGGTTAATAATTAAAAATGTCTGCTGTTTTCTACACCCAAATAAAAACAGTGGTTTGCGTGTGTAAACGTTATTATTGAAGTATGATTTCAGACAAATTAAAAATTTACATATAATTTGATTTGCTGAAACTTTTATTACTCGATTTAATGTTGTTTTGCAACTCAAAACAAAACATAAACCACAAATATGGATATATTCTGGACTCTTAAAAAACTCTCCATAAAAGGCAGTGAGTAATCTCTGTGGGTGGATTGTGATTGCCTGACCGAGGTTTGACGTCATCTCTAAATTGCCACTACAAAAACAATATCCCACCCAATCCAGTCCAGGTAAATGTTTTGCATGAAAACAAACGTACGTGAAATGAACCTGACATTGACATGATTCCGTTTGACACGTTCATCTGACGTATGCATTAATGCCTCGATACATAATCATGTTTCCACAATGCCCATTTCTTACGATTGGGCTGTTTGTACACTGTATAACAAGGCACATAAAGCTGTCAATACAAATGTAATCATTTACTGTTTGGGAGCAATATCAATGATCATTCAATTGTTGAGGTGAGAGGCGGCAACTATTTACTGTTTATGTCTTAAACCGATTTGAACCCATCATCAACACATCTTCCTATCGTTTATTTTATTAGCTGTTGATATGCAAAGTCACTGGTTTTAACTATCGTCACATTTCCAATAAATCATTGATGCTGTCTAAAAAATAAAGTCTGTCTCCATTGCCTAATCTGTGACAAGCTCATTGTTTGGCAAATCTCGTCATTCAAATTCGTTGATCACAATGTCTTTAAATTTATTCGTACTGCGCATGAGGGCAAGACTAAGGTGCCACAAGTATTATTATCAAACGCCTGTGACAATGCATAATAAGTTATTTTTCAGATGACTGTAAGTAAATTGGCGTTCAAAGCATATGTTGACTCCGTGCGTCAATGCGTGAATATTTCGCCAACACAAAACGCTTGCCCTTTTAAAATGCTAATAACATTCAAGCTCAAACGGACGCACTTCGTTACGATGATGGAGATTTTTGCCACAGATAAAACTGAGATTAATACGAACGGCGCCTGGAGCTACACGTAAGTGTTTTAGTTTGCAACTTAGTCGGCCATTTGCAAATTTGTAACCACTTGGTAGGATCAGTTAACGTCGACCGTCATAAAGTGACCTTCGTTCATGGTGCTTTATCTTCCCCGTAGTTTATTGTCATGATGCACCTAAACAGTGTACTATAATGCCCAAGTTAATATTTATTAGGTAAATTATTTTTACAGTCATCTATTTCTGGATGCGATGTTATTATTTGAAATCGTTCTATTTCTGTGATAATTTAGTTGTTCATATATTAAAATGTTTTGCTTTCAAATCGTTTCTAATAATACGGATTTGTTTTTATCAATGTCTATATATAAGTTAATGACCTAATTCATTACAATAAAGTTTTATATTATTATTAGCCAAAAATGTCCCACTGCTGGGCAAACAAAGGCCTCCCTACTCTCTTTCCACCTCTTCTCTGGCCAGAGCTGCCAAGGACCAATCTTTATTAAAGGAGTCCAGCTCATCCAGCATTCTCCGTTTTTTTTTTTTAATTATTCAATAAAGTACAATTTGTTTATACATTATGCACACTAAAAACTTTCATGTTCGTCAATTCTGTTACAGCAGAATGTTATTTAAAATAAAAGTTCTTGCGTAGGATTTGTATTAGGTACCCATAAACATTCTACGATTTATATTTTGATAAGAAAAATGAAATGCAAATAAACTAGTCCTGAAATATTTTGTTTTCGCCTCAAGTCTAGCCAAGTCGCCACCCAAATCCACTTTACTTTAGGCGCAATTTTCTCACGCTAATTTCAGCCACGCGAGCTTTGCCAAACAGTTTTTGTCTAGTTTTCTGAGAAAGCAAGTTCACTGCACTGCTGGGGTGCCCTCTGCGTAGAAAATTAGATTCTTCAACTTTCTACGTTATAAAATAAAGTGTCGGTTCGTGCCCTCACCTCGGCCGTTAGGTGTTTTCGGGGATTGTCTGTTATTAGATACACTTTGCATGCAACTTAGTTTTAAACTGTGGAGCTCTTTTTTTATTTTTTATTTCATAGTCTTGTTGTTTTTAATTACGAAAGTTCAAAGTTAGGGTGTAGCGTAGAATAGATTAGGTTTGTTAATATTTTTTAGTTTCGTTTTAGAAATTTTTGTACTATGATTTGTGTGTTGGCCTCGTTTATTTGATAACATTAATTCTTAAAATGTATGGAGCTGTTACGAAATTCCAATCATATATTTTGTGTAGTTCATTTTATTTAACCAATTCCAGATATTAATCATTGAATCGAAAGTTAAAACAGCACAGTGCAGTGTTACATCTATTCCTGAATAGTCGAACAAAAACAAAATTACCCTACTTTTCTATCAACCCAAAAATCTCGAATCTAACCCTTTAAAACTCAAGTAAGCCACGTAACCCTAAAAGACCGCATTCGGCTAAAAATCTCGCCGCATTCTGCATTGCAGCTGTGGGTGGGTGGTTGGCCGCTGCAAAATTGTTGTTTATGCGCCACCAGCGCCTCCCTGCGGCCATTACTGAAATTATATCACGATGCATTACCGATGCGATGTAGTTTAATGAATCGTTTACCTATTGGTAGCTTTGGATAGTTATTTTTGTGACCACAGTTGCATTTCAGGGTTGAGTGGGTTAGATATTTTGACTAGTCATATTTAATATAAGTAAAGTAGGACTTATAGTAGTACTTAAAATATACATAGTTAGGGCTTATAGTAAATATAAGCCTGAAATCATCAACCCGTCTGTCTTGAACAAGCGTGGTGACCAATTCAGGCAGTGAAAAAAATGAAAAATTACTTTAATTTCGTAAGTCGGTATCTTTGGTTTTATATTTTCGTTTTATGTCACCGACTTCCGGAATTAAAGTCATGTTTCACTGTGTAGTGTCTTTTTGGAAGTCGGTTGTTTTTTTTTTATAAAAAAGTTTTTATTTTTCACTATTTAATTGTGGTATTTACCTCACAAAAATTCGTATACTACTACTTACTATGTAATTTTGTATAAATCAAGCTTGAATACTTATGCGCTACAACTAGCTTCCAGTCGCGAAAAAATATGCTAGGTACTAACCATGATAGAAAATGTGGGTGTACCCTGATATACTGAATACATCTGCGTAACCCTTTCGACTGTACAGGCGTGATGATATGTTGTGTGTTTGCGTAAACAATGCATATTTATGCGATAGCAGCAATCACGGTTCATTTGCTGTAATTTTTTGAAGAGTTCCGTTGTCTTTTTCCAAAACTCATCATCAGATCTAGGTATGTCAAATTTAAATGGGACCATTTCGAAATAAACCTCTTTCAAACAAAAATAGAATTTTGTCGAAAATTACGTCTTTAGATGACGGAGTTAAAAAACATACATTTAAAAAAACATCCGAATTGACAACCTCCTCCTTTTTAAAGTCGGTTAAACATATGAAACGATAAAAACTGCAGCTATCAGAGGGGCAATTCCCGTATTTCGCATTCTAAACTCAGTCTCAATCTGTCATAAATTGTATAGCGTTTACCTACATTTTTGAGATTAGACTGCATGTCGCTGAGATGAGATTGCGACTTGATTTTGAACGTTTTTAGCTAAAAATAACGCGTAATAGCGTAATAAAAATAAAAAATCACAAACTTTAAACATTTCAGTCTACTCTTGATTAAAATAAACTGGGATTTAGGATAAGGATTCAAAGATTTGCTAAAGTGCTAATTTCGCAAGTTTTTGATCAACTTGGAAAGTACAGAAATGAACAAACAGGATGCGTGATGCAACACACGTACTAATAATATTTGTGTGTAGATTAGATGGCCGTGACGTAGGAGGCCACACCTAGTCTGTGCACACGCATATATGTGATGACGCATGCATGTGTTTGTGTGCACACATTAGAAAAATACTAACAAAGGTCGTTACTCTTTTGATATTAGGTAAAGTTTACCATACTTTAGACTCTTAGTGATGCCATATTTTTTGTTTGTATTGCTATGCTAATGAGCCCTTACTTAAAATTATAATTTCCTTCGTAATTGTTTATTTTTAATTACCCTTAAATCCTCACGTCCAATTAAGTCTTTAAAACCATGTCACACTTGACGGAAACCTGCGTTACGAACTACACATGAGAACACTAATTGAACAACTCGGTTAAAAGCTTAATTGCATTTTGAACTTTAATTAATTAATTTAAAGTTGAATGTTGCATGTAATGCCTCGTCACAAAGTGTGATAGTAGGTGTTGCCGTACACTCGATGTTTGCCCATTGCTTGAGCTTTGATTTCGTCATTAACTTCCTAGTGTAAGTTGACCTATTATTCCACGTACAAATGTTTACGTTTTGGTTAAGTTACGGGGGTCAGGTTGAGCTAGTGTTCAAATACGTGGAAACTTCATCCATCCATCATGTCAGCAGGGTACTGTGTGAACGGCTTATGTGAAGATAACGCATCGGTCGGTTACCGAACGGTATTTGAATGACCGATTAAATATATTTGTTGAATTTCGAACGTGATAATTCGCAATGGCAATTTTTTTAAATGTAAAGTTATATACATATTTGGTTTTGTCAATGGTTTCCTGTGACTAACTTTACTAACACATTAAAATGAACTCAAGTCATATTCTCGTCATAAAATCATCATTATTCTTCTAATTCAAGTAATGGTTTTTGTAGCATTTACGTTCAGGTTTCTACAATTAATATAATGAGTGATTAAAACTAACTGGCAATGTATTATTTTAATGTTGGATACTAAATAATTGTCACTTATGAATGAGTTATGAGCCATTTTTGGAATACATTCCTGAACTGGGAATGTTTCCGTGGTTTCGGTCTCCAAAACCAGAATTCCAAGTTTTTAATTACGCGTTTTGAATATTTAGTTAGGGTACATTGTATCACATTTATCATTGGATTTACTAGCATGATTGTTTTCTTAAATGATTCATTGCCGTAACAAGTCTTGATCGCTACTCTTTGAAACGCGTTCAGTAACTAGCTACTACATAAAGCAATAATCTTATGCAGATCTTTAATTATTATTTACAGTTGAACCGTTCTTTTCCACGATATGTTTCTGATTGAACTGATGAAGATGAATGATGGAACTGGACTTGTGGAGCTACGAATACACAGCTCCCAGTCGCTATAATGAATTGAAGAGTTTACTTGCCGTATCAAGTCATAGCTTGATGCAAGCGCATAAAGAATATGATATATCTTTCACTAACCTAACTACGATACTCCCTAACTTCCTAACAAATATTATAAATGCGAAAGTAGGCTTGTTTATTACGTTTTCACGCTAAAACAAAGTAACGGATTTGGATGAAATTTGGCACACGGGGAGACCATGTCCTGGAGAAGGACATAGGCTTCTTTTCATCCTGGATCGCAGCCGAATTCGTGGGCAACAGCTAGTTCTTTATAATCTTCAAAAAATCCTTATTATATCTACAGCAGTGCACACGGTTGCTAACCAGATAAGCATCCGTAATCGATCAGTAATATTCCGTTTGGTTGTTTCAGATTCATCCGAGTTCACTGGCCGATAAACTTCTTGTGATAACATGTGAGTTTTAAACATACATTTCTGTCGTATCGATAGTTTTGCGACATTGTGTTGCTATGCGACTGGTTATATTAATAGATTTGCGATTGCTATCGTTTGTTGAAAGTTTTGTTACTATGAGTACCTATTATTGTTTGGTCGGCTGACCTAACACGCTCTTGGAATGAGTTCAGTGCTCCTGTCTTTACTGGGGTTCTAATTGGTTGGACAAGTTTTGCTATTTAGAAAACATGCTTATAGACAACTAGAGAATTACTTTCATTTATTTAACTAACTGATTGCCTGCTACTTGCGCGGTAATTGCGAACCACATTGGCAGCAGCAATGGGTTTTATTATGACAGTTCAACAACATTCATTGAATTATTTACGTTTTGGAGCAGACGATTTTTTCGAACATATGAAGCAATGGAATAGCAATATCCTTCAAAAATGATTCACAGTGTGTTTATGTGTTACGCAATTTGTAGAACATATACCTACATAATAGGTCGGGGAAAAAGTTTTTTCGCATTTTATAGGTATAAACTTGTAGTAAAATCTCTTTGGCTGTACTGTTTGTATCTGGCTGGTTTTGATACCATTAAATAGATTCCATTAAAAAAAATAAAAAGTAAAATAATAAGCGATTTCTCGCGTTTTTGCAATTGTTTTTATGTCCGCCAAAATCAGTGAATCTAACGAAGAAATTCGATATATTTTGAAGTCTTATTGCAAAAAAGGGAAAAAGCGACACAAGCCGCGAAAAAAAAAATGTGACGTTTATGGACATTAAGCAGTGTCACTAGTCCAAAGTTGGTTCAAGCGTTTCAGTCCGGGAATTTTGATGTCAAAGATGCAGCTGGCTCTGTTCGCCCGGGATAAAGTCGATGCCGTTTTTGAAAAGTGGAGCAAGATTCGCATATTAGTAGTAACGACATAGCTGAACAGTTAGGGGCTGACCACAAAACAGTTTAGATAGACCCATTTGAAAAAGTACACAAAAAAGCTCGATATTTGGGTGCCACACGCGCTCTCACGGCCAGTTTCTTCATCAACCACTAAAGTACACATAAAATTATACCGAACATCTAACATGTGGTATTTAAAACACTGGTTATTACCTAGGCTTCAAGTTCATATCCACATCTTCATGTACTCATACAGAGACAGTACGAACATTCATTTATAATGTTGAAAAAATAATGTAAGGCTATTCTTCAGTAATTTCGTTTATAAACAAACCACATTGTTGCTGTTAACTCAAACATTTTTAGAAACATGGTCGATGCCAACTGCGATACGTGAATTTGGCTTAATTTTTGAGACGCCATTCTTTAAATAATACCGTGTTTTGTTTCCGTTCCTATATAGTTAACATAGCTAAAATAGTGAATAGACATGTAAAGAGACGTGGGAAACATAATCCCACCAAAAACATTTTCATGTAAAATGTTTCCAAGACGAGACCATATGACTCGCACTGTCAAAAAGTTATCAGATCTCATGTAGAGCTAATCTTCTACAAGGCCTAACTTCACAAACTCTACACTTTAGTAAAAAAATGTAGCTTGGCCGTTTCGTTACTACAAAAATGTTCCACCTTACGCCCATGTGAATGTAGCGAAATGGCCAAGCCATATATTTTGACTAAGGTAGAGTTTGTGAAGTTAGGCCTTGTAGAGTTAGGGCGTGCAGAGTTAGAAGCTTGGCTCTACATGAGGTCTGATTAATTAATTTTTTACTCTAATAAATAAAAGTACCGGTAAAACGGGGTTAATCGGGACGCAGGGGTTAATCGGGACGAAACTTTAAAATGGATTTTAATGTTAAAATAATATCGTTTGCTGCCAAAAAGGACTCTTAATGTGTTTACTGTATTATAATCAACGATTAAGTGCCGTTGTTGGCAACAAACTATATTATTTCTACGTTAAAATCCGTTTTAAAGTTTCGTGCCGATTAACCCCTGCGTCCCGATTAACCCCGTTTTACTATAATGTTTTAGAATGTCTCTTGTTGTTTGTGTACTAATACTTGATTGACTGACCGGTTGGTGCAGTTGGTAGGGACCCTGCCTTCTGAGCCGCTGGTCCCGGGTTCGATCCCCGGACAAGTCAAACATTTGTGTGCATGAACTTGTCTGTTTGACCTGTGTCTGGGTGTGTATATGTATGTATAAGTATGTATATCAGTCATCAGGTTACCGCAGTACAGGCTCTACTTAGTTCGGGACCTGAAGGCCATGTGTGGATGTTGCCTAAAAAAATAGCTTACATACCAAATTTCAGCTTTCGAACATTAGGAAGTACCTACCCTAAGAATTTTGATGATCATCAGTGAGGCAGTGATGAAATCAGGGTTTTTTTAGATATCAATAAAATCTAAAGTATAAGAGGAATGCAATTAAAACTACATATATATGTTTAATAAGTCCGCTAATGACAAAATATCCCGAGAATTTTGTTTATCTGGTTAATCCAAACACAAGTTATGAGGGTTAAAAAAAACGACGAAGCGCTTCAAAAAAAGGTAGGTAGTGCCCTTGCGCTCTGCTTGGCTCGTCTTGGTGGATGGGGAGGGGACACATGCTAAAATCATAGTCTGGGTGTTAATTTCCGCTACAGATAAGCCAATCTAAACTATGAATAGTTAATTAAGACCAACATGTTTCTATGGGACTATATAATAATTTGTTGCTATGGTAACTTTAATAATGATCTTCTTAATTATTAATTACAAGTTAATTTATTGGCTTTTACTGGGAACCAAGTACTTTAAGTAGGTACTGAGGGATACACGTGATTTAAAATCGACTCCCTATGGAATAACCTTTTAGAGAAATTAGGTATAATCATTATCCTTTAATACCGTTATAATTTATGTTGCCCATCACGATACACATTTTCGAGACTAATATTGAGTTTATGTTTAGATAACTACTATTAAAATTCACCCTTTCTCCACTCTCATAGTACTCTATAGAACTTGTCACACTTCCTGATCTGATAAGCCCTAACCTACTATACCACAGTTACAAAATAAGTTCGAGTAAATTCCATAAAATTTATTGGCATTATTGCCTTTTTTCCCAGTAAGAATAGTCCGATGTTATCTGAGACCGTTATCTCAGCATGCCATAAATCAGGCGGGTCTGCAAATTTAGCCTTTCGCAGAACTGCCCATAGTGGTGCATGATGGATGACCACCGTGGGGCACAGTGGCGCTTTGTGGGGTTACAGGGAACTTATGGTGGGTTTCCCATTGCGAACACCCTAATTAAGTTGTTTTGTGGTTGTTTTCTTGGGTTGCTGTTGACTTTGCTAACGTTGGTGTTTGGTGTAATCATAATCTATATTGTAATTTGTGGTTTGATGTCTATTTTCGAATAATTAATATTATGAATAATTAAGTTCGTAATTTATATTCTCTTACTTAACATAACGGCTGGTAAAAGACAATAACGAAGCCGAGTCACCTGTACTCCCCGTCATTGTAGTATTTTTGTTTGTTCCGGACCATACCTGGGAATCTTCAGGTTCCAACTTTTACTGACGTATTTTTTTTATGAAAATAAGTTTTTTATGTTATAATAACACAACTTTAAACACCCTCACGACCCCTGCACCGTTGCATGCACTCATGCACAATGTTTTGCAGCAAATTTTCATACCAAAAAAACCCAGCAATTATTTTTGGGCAATGTTACTTAGTTTTATGTACAGAATGCGTAGTTGACGGCTATGTGATGGGTCATTCTACAGCTTGTTTATTCATTTACAATAATTATTTCGTACTAACAATTTCACGTAATAATGGGAAGATTTCTGACAGAATTGCTATTTCGCACGAACTTTTATAGAAGGTGACTTTTATACGATCTGACCGAGCTGTATCACGTATTCCATCTAGCTTGGTAACATATACAACATCAAGGCAAAAATAATGAATTTATAGAAATTGAATGGAAACTCTCCAAACAAATGCACTCACCCTCCGTAGTCACTGCAATCTAGCTAAAAAGTCAAACAATGCAGCAGATTTTATCTTCAAACACCCTATGCGGCGTGTCGTACCTAGCTGTGCAGCGGATAACGGCTACTCGGCTATGTGGCTATGTGGCTAGGCTAGGCGGTAGTAGCCTCGACATGACACCACCGCACGTCCTCCTTTGTGGACGTGCCAATTCATAAGGGCCGTGCTATTAAGGGTGCGATGTTCAATTTTTTCAGCAAGTGGGTTAACGGGCGGGTTTTGATCTTTTTTAACCGACTTCAAAAAGGATGAGGTTATCAATTCGGATGTTTATATATTTTTTAAATGTACTTATGTTCGGGCATAAGTTCTCCGTCATATATAGACGGAATTACAAAATTCTTTTTTGTTTGAAAGAGGTTATTCCGAAATGGTCCCATTTAAATTTCATAGATCTGATGATGAGTTTGGAAGACAAACAACGGAACTCGTCAAAAAATGACAGCATATCAACCGTGATTGCTGCTATCGCATAAATAATTAAATATGCATTTATTACGCAATCACACAACATAACATCACGCCTGTACACTCGAAAGGGTTACGCAGATGTATTCAGTATATCAGGGTACACCCACATTTTCTATCATAGTTAGTAACATATTTATTCGCGACTGGAAGCTAGTTACAGCACATAGTATTCAAGCTTGATTTATACAAAATTACATAGTAAGTAGTGGTATACGAATTTTTGTGAGGCAAGTACCGCAACTAAAAAGTGAAAAATAAAAACTTTTTTATACTTAAAAAAAAAAAAACAACCGACTTCCAAAAAAACACTACAAAGTGAAAAATAACTTTAATTTCGGAGGTCGTCTTTGGTTTTTTATCACCGACTTCCGACATTAAAGTAATTTTTCATTTTGTAGTGTTTTTTTGGAAGACGGTTCTGTTTTTTATAAAAAAGTTTCTTTGTTTGTGTACTGCGGATTTTTGAATGAAAATCTGCTGTCGTTTAAGCAAACGATGTCTTGATGAGTTTGATAACATTGATTGATTGATGGCTTTTGACTGCCTGTCTACTTGTTTTTGGCTCCATTTTATATTGACCTTTCTTCAGGCGGTTCAGTAATCAGTTGCATTACAACTTGACTTGTTTGATACTTAATCATTAACTTAGGTTACTAAAACATTGCACCCAGTTTTGTTGACCTATCCGTTAACAGTTGGCCTTCCAAACGCAGAGAGAGAAACAGATTCAATCATATAGTCAAAATCAGTTCGTGAATCTCTTCGATATTTCTACCAGTAAGTACTATCGAGGAAGTTCATATCTAAGCAGTTTTAGAACAAAATCCCGTGAACACGATGACCGCATCTGTTTTACGTTAGTTACTGTTAGCGCCCGAGCGCTACAGGGAAAAATAGTCCTAAAGGTGCATAGATATGAACTTCCTCGATAGTACATTGTCAAGCCGCAGTTATCCGGACTGTAGCTGGTGCGGCATGCATGGGGAGGGGCGCAGATACGTATCAGATGCATAGTTTCCCTTTCGTACTGTCACTTAGGGGTAGGACTAACGGTTTTTGCACGATATTGTTTGGGGTATGTGCGAAATTTTAGCAAATATGGCGTCTATATTTGGTACTCAAATTCTATCTTGTAATGCGGTTCTTCAAAGGTGCATTGAAATTTTGTAATGCTACTATCTTATTCCCTTCTTCTGCTTATACTGTCATATGAATCCATTTAGACTGATTTCCAGGAGTTGACAACAAAATTACGTGATGGTATTCCCGTTACAAACCTTCCAATGACCGCCTAGCAACACGAAACATTATGTCATCATTAAGCATTTGTAAAACATCATTCTCAGCACTATCGTACCTTATTTTTCCTCGACATGGTAATGAATAATGTATTCATTGATGATATAAAAGCTTATTGCTTATTGCTCGAGGCTCACCCGCCTTCCAAGAATGCCTCGCGTCATTGCCTACTGTTTCATTCCTATGTTTCCATTGATTGGTGATGGGAGAATCACGCCGTGCCTGTCGACAAATTACAATATTGTGTGTGATTAAGTTTGTTTATTATCGTTATTGATCGAACTTTGTCAGCGTTGATAAAAACCCAATAGTGCCTACTATTGGGTTTTACTGACTTTTGCTTCAAACTCAAAGCATTTATTTAAAATAAAGCAATTAAGTGCAGGCACTTTTGAATTGTCAAGGGGTCAATAGGTCAGAAAGATGAAGCTAGCTAGTTGCCTATTCCAAAGCGTAGTAGGTAGGTACCTATGGAGGAAAACGGGCAAGAAGCTCCAACGGGCACTCTTTTAAATCAAAATAAATGGTTACGAAATATTGGTTACATCATTCATGTTGAAATTATGCGTGTGAGTACCACGCAGAACCTTAAAAGCGTCTGTAATAAAAAGATAAAAACAATCGAAATATTAAATTAAATTAAAATAAGCCGTGGCAGCTAAAAGATGACCAGTCCCTATTAACGACGCCCGTTCACGAACATGACGCATGGATTAGCACCATTCAGCCATAGAAATTACCTATCTACTTGGTTCTACAAATACCGAAACCATTTTGGTATTAATTTCATTTCCCTGAACGAGAAAGGGGCTTGCATATTGCTTATCAATATTTCAAACAAATTGGCCTTCATATCGATGACTGATTGTGTTCCTTTACAACGTTTATTTGACAATTTATTGCACCATCAAATGCTGCCAGCCCTATTACAATTTACTTCAAGTACTTACAATTTTCCCCTTGTTCACTTTGTCGTGTGTGAATGGAAATGCGATCTCCTTCCATGGGGTGAATAAATTCCATACGTCTTTGGCCAACGTACTTTTAACGGTTCCCTAAGTATTATTGCATGTTTTTGTTATTAAAATTATGTGTAGGTACTTAAGAGTTATTTTTCTGGGTGACCTTTTGAATTGTTCAGTGGGCTAAGATTTATTGTTTAAATATAATTGAGGCTTTCACTAGTTAAATGGGGAGGTTTATGGTTATTTATTTACGTGATTGACTTGGAAATACAATGAGGTTCGTTCGGAAGTACGTGAACCTACCTTGATATATATTTATGGGTTGTGAAATACTCTGGTATCTGATAAACCTACTAATTTTGGGTAGTCGAACATCTTAACTTGTTTCTTGGGCGTCTCATCTGCAATCTGTAGTGTCTACAGCCATCAAGTACGTAACACCTACAGGACTTAACGGAACCCTTGTTCATTAAGGGTCATTATACCATCATGTACATTCCTATCTATACGGTACTCATCTACTTCGACCTCAGGCACGTGACGTGAGGGGTTCACCGATGGCTCGCTTAATATGTGTGCGCTATTTTAGTACCCCACTCCATGAACTAACACACAGATAAAAATGTATCCTCGTTCCCCATCGGCCAGTACGATATTTATTTATTTACAAATGCCGTAGCCTGTAGTAAAAACATCGTAAACATTCTTGCGTGTCTATTGTTAAAGAAATAGCACTGTTTTTACGTCTGCATGGAAACGTACACATGGATCCATTAATATGTAAGATTTTGCTTGGCAATAAATCTGGTAAGCCGATATCTAGGCAATCTATAAACAGCTGTTCAGTGAAGCACAGAGGTTTTGACAACTGAACTCGCTTGATCTCGTCCAGTTTTGTTTTTATGCGTTTTCTTGTGCTCGTCTGCGGTATAATTAAGATTATGTTCGAACAGTGCCGTAATCTCGTTGTATTATTCTGCAATATTCACGCATGCTTCTATCTCAATCGGAATATTATTGAAATATTGTAATGTCGGAAGTGTTCTTAAAAAAAGTTATTGGTTTCTGGCATTTCTTCTTCACAACAGTTTTCAATCGTTTTTTATTGTCTAGGAAGAGTACTAATAGGCGTGAAACACCATTATCGTAATGGCATATGGCAACCGTAGTAACGTTATCTCTATTTATTTACAAACACATTTACATTGTTACCGTACTATAAACTACGTGTGTAAATCGGTTTGAAACACGTGTAGCTCGGAAATACTAGAACAATACTAGAGGGCGGGGCGGGTTGAATCATAGCGTATCTACGTTTGACGATTACGTATGAAACGAATTAAGATTTTAAATGCCAACTTATGAGCATTACTTTATTTAGTTCTTGTTCTTCGTGATGGATAACACAACATATTATTGTATACGACAATAGCTCATTTTGGAATTAAAATAAGGAAAATGTCATCAGGAAAGTTTTGAATATGAATGTGGATGACTATACGAGTAGGGGAAGACCAAAGAAACGATGGATGGACTGTGTGTGTGTGTGTGTGTGTGTGTGTGTGTGTGTGTGTGTGTGTGTGTGTGTGTGTGTGTGTACCGATATGACGACTCAGAGAAGTATGGCAGAAAAAGACATTTTGCACCGACCACTACTAAATTTGGATAAGGGCGGGAGCATGATAATGATGAATATATAGCTTATTTTGGAAAGATCAGCCAGTCTAAACCAAGTTACCTATACAGCAGGAATACTGCTTTTGATACATGACTCTTTGACGGTTGTGAACGTGACGTGCAGAAGCTATGTTGATTTCATCGATCGATTACCACCATTTTTCACGCTTACTTACTAGTTAAAGTAAAATGATGCAACCGGCCTGCAGTCACAGTGTACCACACGTCTCATAGTATGAAACTACGCCACGGTCATATCGGTCGTACAACCGAGTTACCGACCGTTTCGCTGTAGTTTATAGGTCGTATATGTATGCCAATCAGTAAACTGCGGTCTTGCCTGTAATTTATGTGCAGATATTTTGAGTATACTGTTATTACGACCAGCGTTATATTCTTGGCGGTAGTAAATATCTGCTTTGAGCGGCGGTTATGGAAGCAACCGTGTGTCAATCAGCGGATATTCTTCCTGATTCTAGAAACTTCTAAATGTTTTGTGTGGACTTCGGTTTTAGTTCCGTATAGCTGACTTTGTTTTTCTAAACTTGTTAAAACTACATATTGCTTATTGAAAAATTTTGTCTCGGTTGCGTCCTCTAGCTTGAGAAAATCATCTTAATTTTGGAATGGACTGTTCTACGTTTAACATTGCTTTGGAATACCTACAATATTCATACTTGTAAACGAATGGTTCCGTTCCATGTATTTCTTCCATTTATCCATATTTACCTAATCAAAATCTCCGGCAAAATAAGTTTCTCACCCTTCGCGATCAAGATTTGTTTTTGTTGCCTGTCCGTTCGGAAAAGGCGAAAAACAAATGAAGGCATTAAAATTTGTCAATATACACTATGAATAAATGAATGGTTAATCCTCGATCCTTAAGGTGGCCGGTTCGATTCCGTGCTTACAAAAGGGAGGTGGAGGGATCATGATTTATATCTGAAACGAACGGGCTTTGGTCACTGGTGGTAATTTCTTTCTTTTTTGTCAGATTTTTTGTAAAGATCAGCCTAAACTGAATTTCCATGTCATTCTTGCGTGCTCACGTGCGCGTACGCTCATTTTTATTTTTGTTTAATAAATAAAAATGTCAATGGTGAATTGAAATGTTTAAAATATTGCAGTACAATATTAAACTATTTTAAGATAATATTTAGATAGCCTCTAAATTATATTTAGAATAGTCAGAAAGAGCATCATTGAGTTTCCAAGACACCTGCAATAAGGAAAACCAGGCACAAACCAGTCATAAACATATGATCATTATTAACAAACGACTCAGACACATTGCACAATATTGTCGTAATTTTTACTTCCCTATAAAGTAAGTACATACATATTTAGTATTTTAGCACCGGCTATACAACGTGGCGCTACAACGGTGACTTTAATTTAATACACGGGTAGGGCTAGTGCCCATTAACCATATAAATATTGATAGGTTAAAATAATACGTAAACTGAAAAAAAAAATTTTTCAAACAAACTAAATAATAAAAAAGTCATTAAAATTGGGATCACCCTTGCAAAAATTCATTCATGAAATTACTTACCTAGCTCGCTTACGTTAACTCGGAGCGGCAGCGACGCGGCGCATCGCGTCTTGTACCTACTCGTGATCGGTCCGATTCTTTGACGGCATATTATCAAAAAAACCGAGCGGCGCAAGTGGTACAAACACTTATCACATCACCCTCTCTTGTTACTATTAGTAATAACTGTCATCACTAATCACTGCCATCACGATCATAAGTTTACACAAGCACTAATAGCACAAATAAATGCGTCCGTATCGCAAGAGGTGTAAACGTACCTACTAGATAAGAAAACGAAAACCAATCAAAGTGTCTTTATCGCAGTACCATGATCTAATTACTATCCTAATTACACAAAAAGAAATAAATAAAACAATAGCTAAGAGTCTTTTTCGCGACGTAATTATGCGCACTAGTATAAATAAGTGCGTCAAGGACACGGGTTCGACTAGCACTAGAAAAGCAAAAAAAGAATTCGTGTTCGGTGCGGCGGGTGGGTGGAAGGGAGAGCGCGCGTCGCCTGCGCTGCTCGCCAACAAAGGAAATTTCCTTAAATTCGCCTACTCTATGCATTTGTTTCATCCTAATAGTATTGCTTATTCGTTTTAATTTCATTGATGCGATGTTATGATCCGTGACCCCGGCAAATGACCGCTGCGCGACAGTTCTTTATGTACAGGTTGCTCTAAAATGCCATTTTCTAAAATTTTAAATAAGTCCGTAAATAATAACATTTAATGGAAATATAATTTCTTCATGAAACGAAAATGTGAAAACGCATATGTGTGTTAAATTAAAGTCACCATTGCAGCGCCACGTTGTATATCTACAGTAAATATCATTGTTATTGCTGACTAGTTTTTGTAAAGGAAGTAGGTACTTTCGTTTCATAATTCATAAGTATAATATTACTTACCCGTCTGTTTTCTTTATACCCGAGGAAACAATAATTTAGATGTAACTGATTTTCATTGGTTTTAATTTTTATACAATATATTTTTAGGACCACTTTACCAAACTGTTGGCATGCAAGCAGCGAAAACATTTTTATTTTTGGGCAAAACGGTCACCGGGGCGAGCACGGCCTCTGTGATAGGCTTGAGTCACGCATTTTATCACGGTTTTTGCTCCCAAACTGTGATAAAAATGTGCGACTCAAGCCTATCACAGTAGGCCGTGCTCGCCCCGCTGAATGAAAACCGTCAAAGGTTTAATTATTGACAGAGCTTGATGAACTTGGCTCTTATTTTTGCTTGGACCAAACATGGGAAAATCTGTATATATAAGTTATGAATGAAACGAAACTACTTCCCGAATGGATACTTGATATCTTCAAGTGTGTCCGAAGTTGATGTTATCGGGACCTTTTGTAGAACTTGGAAAATTTCTTTATTTTGTTGCATTTTCATAGTTTTGTGGTGATCGTGTCTTATCTGTCCTGTGGTTATGTCATTTGTAGATACGTGCGATATCTCTGCGCGTCTTGTAAATATATAATATTTTGTATGTTACGGTGATTGTTAGCTTTTGTACCATAACATGAAGCTTTTAGAAAAATACAGAGTAGTGAGCATGTATTTTTTTTTTACAAAAGTGTATTTTCCGAGTTTATTTTGGACATTATCTACTGACATCGGCCAAGGGAAATGTCGTGAAGAAACCTGGACTTCTAGTGAATATAAGTTTAAAATCGCCAACCCGTCTTGATCATCAATGAACAATGATCAATCAATCTCGTGCCTTCTCTGTATGGGAAGAGGCCTTTGCCCTTGCAGTGGAGCATTAATACTTAGTCAGGTATTACAAAAAAAAAGGTGAGGTAGGTTTAAAGGTAGTAAACTTCAATAGAGACTTCAATGCAGTAGTAGCACAAGTTCATAATCGTAATAAACACACTGTGTACCTAATTAAAACAATCCACAGATGTATTTACAGTTCTCGCATGCGTGCGTACAATAGTGAATCAGATAAATAATCGGAATAAATTTGTTTAACTTACATAATATGTTATTATGTATGATTTGTGATGCCATCCCCAACTATTAGAGGCATCGCATCGTGCGTAATTCCAGGTTTGTGGAGACGTACTAACGTTCGAGTTTAATTGTCGAAATAATTGAACAATTACGAAGGTAAGGCGAGTGTGGGCTCCGTACGTTTTGCGCGTAATCTTACGAGATTCGATCTACAATGTTATTCAACCCGCTTTTCAGTATGTAACTACACTTGCGCGCAAAAAAATCGATCCACTCCGTTCTCTTTGATTTGAAACATGATAATTCAACAGGTTTAATTAACAATAACCTAACAGTTTGTGTACTAAAATCTTCCTGAATGTATGTAGTATACGTCTGTGAAAAAAAAAATTCAAAACAAATTCATTAGTTTTTGAGAAAATCGTGAATTTAAAAACATACGGGTAGAATAAAAAGCCTTATTTTTTTAAGTCGGTTATTAATTGAAGTTACATGACCAATAAGCGATCAGTAATAAACACAATAAGATTTTGTCAATTTCCACTGACAAAAAAAGTCGCGCAGTTTTTCCAAGCGTCAGTGAGAGATGAGGACATCAAGAATCGAGTCGATCTGGTCAAGAATATTGTTTTTATCAAAGTATAGGGTATATGTAAATAAACTTTACTTTACCTACCTGTATACAATATAAAATAATTAAAATATACATTAACATTTTTGAGATATCGTCTCTCAAATAGAGAAGATGGGGTGGGCCAGTTTTTGGCACGCAATTTATTTTACCTGCCTCGTTGGTCTAGTGGTCGCAAGCGCCACTGCTGAGCATTAGAGCCTGGTTCGATTCCCAGTGTTATTGGGTTTTTCCACGTGGTGTTTCTCAGTAACAAGCTGGAATCTGGATTTGTGCCATAAGCTCGCTCCTATTACATAGGATTCAAACGTAACTTGCGAAATGTGAGTGTACTTTAGTACACATTTGCCTAACCCTTCTGAGACCACACGAGTAATGTTATTTATGTCTATTATCAGATTCTATTTTATTCTGCAACTGTGAACAAAGATTCCAAACAAAAATTCTTCAAATAAATTACGTCTCTGTTTCCTTGTTTTGTTTGCTGTAATTAACTTGCAACAACTAATTAATCTATTAAGACGGTGAGCTTGAAGGCTTCGGATTGCAAAGGCTTCCGCATCTGCCCGCCTACCCCTAAAAATACTCGGCTCCAGTACAAAGGGCGCACAAATCGTCATAATTGAAAGTTAACGTTCGTTAACTGGAGTAATTACAAGAATTGTTTATAATTAAAGGCGTTACTTTTTTTCACTAAAACAAGCACCGAATTATACAAAATTACTAGTTGTAATGCCTTCTGAACTTATCATTATGTCCGTTCTATGTCCCGGGAAACTGTTCTGGTCTCTGGAAAAAGTTATTATCGTGCTCTATATAAAAAGTATACGGAAATAACCCTTATTGCCTAGGCCATAAGGATATTGTAATGCGATCTTTGATAAAAAGTGCAGTAATTTTGACCAGAAATTAATTTCTAAACAAAATTATATTGCTCGTCCATAACGAAATTGGATTCCAATTTGAGTCTTAGCTCTGTTAAAATAAGGTAGAGGATATAAAATTTGAATGGCAATAAATGTCTTGATCGACAGGTCAATTACGTAAGGGCACGCGCTCAGTGTCCAAACAAACTGAACATGTTTAAATTAGTATACGTGAACAATTGATGTATGAGTGATCGGAACCCACTGAAATGGTCATTATAGAACCGATGGGTGGTCGCTTATTATTTTTTTATTTACTTTTTTGTAAACATTCGGAAAACAGACTATAATAGCTTACACCTTACTCTGTCCGTAATTGTTTGTAATGAAAGGAAACACGTATATGAATGGTGTAATATAATTTGTTCAAATACACTCAGTGGCACGGAATCTTGGCCAAACGCTTATCTCGCGTATAGTTGCGATAACACAAGCTTTAAGTGTTTCTAACGGTTGTTTCTTATGAAGGTAGGTCAAAAAATGTTTACCCTTAGTTGAAGTGGGTAATTCATTATGTTTGAGTGCACTGTAACGTAACTTTTAATTTTTATTTGAATCCCGTGTCTTGAGCGACTAAGTTGCACGTTTAAATTTGTGTATTGTGAATGTTTACGGTTAAGTTATTCAATAATTGTGTTTTCGTGCTTTTAATTTAAACACTAAAGGTGCTTTATAAACAATAAAAATGCCATTAACACCTGCACAGGTTGCACAGGCTGTTGCCTTAATCGATCAAGGATTGACACAGCGCGAAGTTGCTGTGGTGCTTAATGTACCACGTTCGTCAATGCAGTATGCCCTGAAACGATACCAGGAGACAGGCCACTACTCCCGCAGACCAGGCAGCGGAGGTGTCAGATGCACATCGGCCCGGGACGATCGGTTTATTGTCCTGGAAATTTTAAGAAATCGCTACCTTACCGCTGTTGAGATACGCCAGCGGCTCCAAACCGCAAGAGGTATAAATGTTAGTGAGCGAACGGTGAGAAGACGAATGGAGGAAGTAAACCTAAAAGCCCGTAGACCAGCACGCGGTCCTGAACTTCTCAGACATCATCGAGTAGCTCGACTTCAATTCGCACGTGAACACGCCAGCTGGACGCATGAGCAATGGGCTAGAGTACTGTTCACAGATGAGTGTCGAATCGCTTTGCGTGCTCCAGATGGTCGGGAGCGAGTGTGGAGAAGAAGAGGAGAGAGGTTTCTACCCATTACCACCACACAAACTGTGAGTTTTCATGGAGGCTCTATAATGGTTTGGGGAGGAATAAGTTCCGATGCTCGTACGGAGTTAGTTATTGTTAATAACCGCTTAAATGCAACCCGATACATCGAGGAGGTCCTTCAAGAACATGTTTTGCCATATTCGGGGTTCATTGGGTACGACCAATTTCTTCTTATGCACGACAACGCTCGCCCACACGTTGCACGTTGCGTTGAAGAATACCTTCAAGATGTTGGCATTACAAAATTGCAGTGGCCAGCACGTAGTCCAGACTTAAACCCTATAGAACACATCTGGGACATGCTCAAAAGAAAGATTAAGTCCACCTCCGACCCACCAGAAACTCTAAATCAACTTAGAAATGCGGCACTGGACGCTTGGGAAAACATACTGCAAGTTGATATCAGAAACATCATTCAAAGCATGCCAGATCGTATGCAAGCTGTTATTAGGGCAAGAGGAGGAAACACCCGATATTAAAACGTAGAGACAATTATGAAATTTGGTACTTTTTTCATTTTGTAGTGTTTTTAAATTGATAGTGCATAATCCTTTTTTTCTGCGAAAGTGCCTAATTTCGAAAACATGCTTAATGGTGTCCTCATTTTGTGATAACTAAGTTCTAAAAGCATAAGAAACACTTATAGAGTATACCTACCCTTAATTCAGTGTTAAAAATATATTTGAATACGAATTATCGATAAATTCGCATGTGGCCAAGTTTCCGTGCCGGTGAGTGTATAAGGCTTGTGGAGGCGAAGCATGTTTTTGTTTTGATTATGACAGAAAAGAAGGTTTCCCTGAATTATATGAAAGTGGAATTTTGATGATTTCCCATCCTTAAAAAAACGCATTTGGTTATTAACGTGACATTGGCTAAATCCACAAACCGTGCGAAGCCATAACAAAAAAAAAAAAAAAAACACAGTATAGCTGAAAAATTACGTTTTAAGATGTTATTATTTCACGCTTTACGGCGCGCTCCCTCTCCCAGAGAGGATGCCTGTGTTCCAGCAGTGGGAATGTTATAGGCTGATTATGCTATGGCACCAACAGTATTAAGTTTGTTCGTCATGAACTAGTTTTAATTCTTCATACTTATTAATATAACATCTAGATTTTGATTGACATTGTTCTTACTACACTATAGGTACGCGCGGCTACAGATCAAGCTATAAATTTCCAGTATAAGCTGATCTCGCATTGTATAGGATTTCCTTACAGTGAGAGGTCAGTGTAAACTGGAAATGTACAGCTTGATGTGTAGCCGAGTGTACCTACCTACCTACTCTACTCACTACACATCAAACTAATGTAACAACAAAGATCTTTTAATTGGTCGACAATATAGCAACCGACGCACCTGCCGCTGATTTACAAAACAAAAAAACACGAAATCAGCACAAAAAAAACTAACAATCGCAGGACCTACATTAAAAAGCCATCGGTAGGGATATTAACAAATGTTAAGGAGTTTTAAGGGCTCATTACGGACGCGGGAAGTGGGGTGAGTTGGAAGGTTGGTCGAGATAAACATCAACCACTAGGACGCACCTGTCATGTTGTCCGTCGAAAAAAGCTAGCTAGTAAATTCAGAGGACAATGCTGTAGAGTTGAAACTTATCAGGTTGATTGGTTGACTGATTGACTTTCTACACAAGCTCTAAACTTGTATAAGAAAGGTGAATAAAGACGTAGGTATATATGGCAGACGTGTTCGCATGTCTTGCGTATTTATAGATTGCACATTGCAATTTTATCGGCCGGCAGTTTTACTTTAAGTTGTACTGCCGATCAACGAAAGGCCACAAAGGTACACTGCCCTGTAGAAAATAAAACGTAAAAGAATTAAAGCTATCTTCGAGGAGATACACTCTTTATATCAAACGTCTTACAAACATTTATCAATGAATTCTGATGTAAATACTACGTAAAGTATAACCTGTGCAGTACTGAATGTTTGCCTATCTCATGTAGCCTAGTTTACAAACATTCAAACGACCCGAAAACCAGATACACTTGGCCACATTCCCACCTGTGATACATTCTGATAATGTTCCTTTCATTCAATACGAAAATACATTCTGTATAATATTGACTGTCTCAAAACTTGACACCTCGAAGATTTGTTAAGCCCTCAAGGATTAAAAGCATCCAAAATACATAATTAAACGAAGATCGGGGATTGGCGGAAACTGTTGAAACCAAATTTTCTAGACGTCTGCGAAGTTTCATCTAATTATCAACTGAAATAAGTTCGCGTTATACCGACTGGCTTTGTGTTTGTTTCATTATCACCTACACCAGTCAGGTTTACGACAGGAGGGGAGGTTACCTTCACGAATCCAATTGTTCCAACAATAAACCCCTCCGTGTCTATACTTACTTCCAGAAGTAATACTGAAGATTTGAGAGACCCCACTTCAAACAATGCTAAAACAATTTTATCATTAGCAAATAAGTATAAGTTATTATTATGTATTCAATTTAAAATTATATTCTATTAATACCAATACAGTTTAACAATAAATCACAAAACCCACCCTTAATAAAATTAAACTGTGCATTAGATACTTACTAATTTCGAACTTTGAAACCATCCAAAATAGCGCAGCACTGGATGCAATCGTTTAATTAGAAACACTTATTTGATATTGAGTCCACCACAAGAAAAAAACTCCAAACACGAAGCGGTAAAATTACATGTAACAAGGAAACGTGGAGCTGGTGATGGCAATTACCGTTACGATGCAGATGTAGGATGAAACAAAGCTCCACATTAAACCGGCCACCTTACCAACACCTGTACATTTCGAACGGACCAGCTGCCATTATTAAAAGGGAAGTGTCATAAATGACGCCTCGGATAATGTTTGTTCTACAATGGCCAATGACAAGACAATAGTTGGAACTTTCCTTCAAAATGTTATTATTATTATTACACACAAAAACGAGCTTTGCCAACATACCACCCGTAGATTCCGATTCATGAGCGCAAGTACCATAAAAGGCTCCATCACAAAGGATTCCGTTCATCTTTTGTCGTCGAGGGTGGCTGGTGAAATGGTCGCGTCTTCCCGGTAAGAGGATTCGTTTTGTTGTTACTGATGAATAAATTTTTATTTACCTCGCGAGAACAATGTCAGCGCCAACAAAACTCGGCTGAGGGACGCCTCCGGTGTGTTCTTCCAATTGTTCCGCAAGTACTAATCGTTTTTTGAACGGTCTTTTTTACGATAATTACTAAAGAACTATAGTATTCCCCGTCACAACGAATTGGCTAGCTGCTGTAAAAAACATTCGGGTGAATAATATTGAGCACTTATGAAAAACACAATGTCGTGCTTCGTATGTCTCATAAATCCATATCAATTCCAAGGAATTTAAGAAGAAACCGTATTGCACCAACAGCTAATAGGAACGAGTTCCCTCAATCTGATTTCGCGCCAAATTTTTTTCACTCCAAAAAAAACTGAGCTTTAGGTAGGCGCCAAAAAGCCGCCAGTTCTCAGAACGAGAATGAATGAAAAAAGCCATAAACTAAAGTTGCGCCTCACCGACAAACAGCTTCACGTGCCGATGCACCAAAGGACCAAAACCCTCCGATGTTTAACAATTTCACGATAAACGAAGAATTGGTCCGTTTTTTTGTATGCCTTATCTGTGCATTTGAGTGGATGAGTGTGGCGATTAGAAACTCTTTAATTACGGAGATGTCATGTCGCTTTGATGTTTGATTGCTTGGCTGGGAATAAAGATTTCGCGAAGAAATAAAAGGGAGATAATCTGATAGTGGTCAGGCTTCTTGGCCATTTATAAACTGGAACTTGGAAAATGGCCGGCATGTCTGAAATAAAGATAAATAAAATAAGTAGGTAAAGGAACTCGTGTTAGGATTACGGTTTCTCATTGTCGTACAACAAAAGTTTGAAGACTGATTGCGGCATATCTTTATTTTTCCCTTTTTTTTTTTAAAAACGTTGCCCCACACTATTTATTTCTCCTGAACGTTCCGGAAACATCGCATGTGTCTGGCATTAATGCTGAAATGATCCTTTTTGGCGCAGCCGTGAGACACACACTATTGTTGTTAAACCGTTATTTTCACTTTTTATTTTGTTATTTGTATTCTGTGTTTCGCGAACTGTGTCCAAATAAACGTTATTCTTTCTTTCTTTCTTTTCTTTCATCAATATCAAAACAATGTACGTCATGATTATCTAGTCCATAATCTATTACATTTACGGACAGTCTGGGTCCGTTCTCATCTTCATCACATCATCCGGCTCTCCTTTGGGAAGTCTAAGATCATTTCGCCATTTCCTTTGTGGTCTACCGCGACGTCTCACGGTGTCTTGGGAATCCTTCTGTGGTTACTTATAAACTAGAGGGTGTATTATCATAACTATTGCTCTTATTGCTATGTCGGTAGGCTTGGGGTTATACTGTTGGCGTTTTCGTTGTTTAGTTTGATTTTCCGCTGTAATAGGTAAGTTTTAGGGTCTACAGAATTAACAGATTGTTCTAAATCCGATTCTGCTAATGCCTTCCTATAATACCTCCGGAATAAATGTTCCAGTTCCAGATTCCATGTATTTTAGAAATAAGCAAGTAAGGTTGAAACAAATATTTAAAATTAAACGCCGCTTGCGATGGAGCTGCTGAAAATTCGAATCTAATCTTCCCGCAAAATTGGTCCATACCCTCATAGTATTAAATTACCTTTGTTTTCACATCGTTTGTGCAACTTTTGAGCACGTCGTTTTCGTATATATTCATTCATTACTTTGATTAATAACCCGCGAGTGTTGAACATTTTTCGACAAGATTCTTTGATCGAAAATTAATGGCGAAATAATTGCACGGTGCAGAAATGAAGTACGAATTTTTGCAACCTATGCACCTGGATATCATTTGTACAAGTCAATCGGCGGTACCTCAAAAAGGCTTCGATAATTACCACTATATCATTATTTACTGATTTCGGGAACGTGAAAAAGTTATTGAAGCTTTCTCTTGATGTGTTCATTACGAATATTGGGAACTTGACATTTTTAGTACGATACCGAAATCTTCAATTTTTTTTTTGTGAAACAGTATTTATGATATTTACTCAAACTGTTATTGGATTGCGTTCGTTTTTCCACCACTTTGTTTTGAATACCGCCCAATTTCGAACACCTCGCATCGCTCACATTTGTTTATTGTAATCATTTCGCTCTCCGATTGTTATCCGTTCATTGTCAAGATATTTTGGGTGACGAAAAATTTCTTTTATAAAAGATTATTCAGCTGATATAAATATCGCGTGCCTTTTTTACCCAACGTTGGAACAATAAGATGATTAGCAACCCTTAGGGCAGGCTTGCTCCCTTTTTAAACGATAGAATTACTTCCCAGAACTTTGTTACGATGTTTTGATAGCCGAGGTCGTTATACGCTCAGAAATCTTACGTTTCGGCGCTCGCGATTTTTCGCTTATGTTTCTTTATTGAGCCTATTAGTGGTAATTCGAAGTTAACTTACAATTTTGCAATTTCATAACTTAAGTTTCTAACAACTTTTTGTCTACCATGAGTAATTTATGCTGTAATGTGGTCGTGAAGAATCAAAGAAAAAGAAAAATATGAAAAAAATAGAAAAATTAAAAAGAGAATAAAGAAATACCTAAAAGAAAAGAAAAAAAGGAAGGAAGGTATTAAAGGAATAGATTTTTGATTTAGAAAGATTAAAGAATCATTGAGAAATAAGTACTCGTTTTTTATTTATTTATAAAGTCGTCATATTTCGGAATAGCAGCGGGCCGTTGACACACACACTCATGCACACACTATGCGGTAATAACGCTCCAAATTGACAGCAACATATTTCATTGCCAATGCAAAGGTCGGTCGTTCACAGTCTACGTCCTCGTTTAGATCGTGTCAAGGTGAAGTTGGGTTGCATTAATTAACTAATACATCTGAGAGGCCTCTTGCACAGATTAGGAGTGGTCCGGTCTGAAGGTTAATATGACAATTTAACAAGCAATGCGCGGAATTGGTTCGGGATCAATTAGAAGGTTTCACAATGATTGGGGTTGATTACTTAGACATTTATGAAGGGTTAATGATACTTGTTGATTCAAACGACCTGAGAAATGAGGGAACGCTCAAGGGTAAAAAGCATTGTTGTAAATGGTACTATACCTATATATTAACAACGCAGTACAAGGTGATCTACACAGTAAACAAATGTGGGGAAAATGTTGTATTAAGTGATCTGAAATTGTAACAATCTTTTGAATATGCGACGTTAGAATAATATCATGTGACACTCATTCAGACAAACGAAAGTTGTCAATGTAGACCCGGAACACATTTCAAACAAAGCTATTCATATACAGTTAGTTTATCTCAATATCTAATACTGCTGCTAACTTATCTTTGATTGCATTCTCTAATTCGAAATACAAAGCAATTATGTAACGAACAAGTTATGGTAATGCGAAAGGTATTAGGGTCATTCATGATATAGCTGACAACAACGGAGAGAAAGCCACTGCAGATGACATGGTTCTAATTGTGAAATGCTCTGTGAATGTTACTTGTTACTCTGGTCATGATTCATGGTGGATCGAGATTTTCGTTTCCTTGATCACTCTTCTTCTGTGGTAGAACAGAAGTTTGGGTTTGAACTTTGAATAGAACTGTCTCACCTGATGGTATGTGATGTTGAAGCTGGATGTGAACAAGTGTGAGCATACTGTGAAGACTCCTAAATCGAAATACTGCCTTTAATTTAGGTCCATCAGTTGCCAGTCTCTATAAACCTGGTCAGTGTAAAAGAACTGGGACTGGGGTGGACACCATTCCTCTTTCCGAGCTCAGGTTATCCACACTCTTTTGGAAAAATTAGGTAGGTAGGTATTGACTGACTACGATAGTATGGTCTGCCAAAATGAGAGTTTTCATTAACTGCCTAGATTTCTGTGAACAACTCCGTTATATACAATCTATAAAGCTTCACCTTTATGAATTACGGCTTTCATTCAAAACAAACTTCACGTCACACCAACGCAACGCAAACCAGACCATATATAACTAAACTACTGACCATCCAAGATGAATGGCTTACATCGTAAATCAACACAAGAAAATCCTCGTATAACTCCAGCCTTAAAATTGATTCAAACGTATTCCCTCGCCGACAATGATTTACGTTGCTCCCGCAAGCTCGGGTTACGATCGGATGACATAACTTTCTACACCATATATGTCATGTGTAGAGACATTGTACCGGTGTCTATTACGGTGTGAGCGGAGGGTGTCGTGTGTCCAGAAATATCTGGCTATTTAGCGGTGGGCGCGTTTACACCGACGCGTAATCCGGCGAGTTCAATCACCCGAAGTGAATCATGCAGTTTCCAGATTATTGGATAAGCCCGTCAATTGTTACATTGTCACGAGGACGACTTTATAATAATCAGATAAGTGAACTCAACTCAGATCCATCCGTATGTTATTTATGATAAAAGTTAAAAAATAGTAAACAAAGTAAACACTTTGCATACAAAAACACTTTCGTCGTAAAACTTTTACCTTCATTTATAAATAGGAAAATTGTTAACAAACGGATAGAACAGTGAAAAGTGAAACCGTTTCCATTTACAATAATGACTTTGAAAATCGTTTGGTTTGTTTACTCTTTGCGGGTTCTTTCTTCGATGTTCGCTGAAACAATGATTTTATCAAATTTGAAACTTTTTGCTTTTGTTCCTGTAAACAATTGTTGCTTGATTTATTTTGCTATGTTGAAACTTTTAGTGTTAACTCGTATCTCGCCGTTTACAGTTTCTATCACAGTTAGTAGCATATTTTTTCGCGACTGGAAGCTAGTTGCAGCGCATAAGAGTATTCAAGCTTGATTTATACAAAATTACATAGTAAGTAGTGGTATACGAATTTTTGTGGGGTAGGTGCCGGAACTAAAAAGTAAAAACATATTATAAAAAAAACCTACTTCCAAAAAAATACTACTTATAAATAGAGTGGAAAATTACTTTAATTCCGGAAGTCTGTGACAAAAAACGGAATATACAAAACCAAAAACACCGACTTCCGAAATTAAAATTATTTTTCACGTTATAGTGTTTTTTGGAAGTCGGTTGTTTTGTTTTATATTTTTGTTTTTCCTATGAACCATTTATTTATAAGAGCTCAATCAATCTGCCTGGCCTATTCTCAACTATGTTGGGGTCGGCTTGCAGCACAGCTTGCAGTCTGACTGGATGCAGCTAAATACCAGTATTTTCCATGGAGCGACTGCCCATCTGACCTCCACAACCCAGCTACTGGGTAACATGATACCCCCTGGTAAGACTGGTTGTCAGACTTATGGGCCTCTAACTGCCCTCTAACGACTGTCAAAAATGACAACCGGGACCAGGGTCTTAACGCGCTTTCCGAGTCACGGAGGGGTCTCGATATGTAATGGACGGTCACCCATCCACGAACTGACCGCGGCAAGCGTAGCTTAACCTCCGATCGACCCGTGCGGCTGTTATTATTTGGCCACGATCACCTCCCTCCTATATTTAAAAAAGCTGTTGTTTCTTTTTTCAAATATTTATTTTTCTTCCAGTAAATGCATTCACTACAGTTGTCAGTTAAATGTCAGTTCGGTGTGACAGTAGGAGCACGCTAGTCGTTTAGGCGCGCCGGTTCATATGTTCTTTTTGTCCCGGGGACAATTCTAAATCGGGCCGGGTCGTTGCCGGTCTATCTCCGTACTATCCACGCCGCCCATACTACATAATACTGTGGACTTCCTATTGCGTAATGCCTATACAATTGATAGCGTTTAGCGAATATCTGACTCACATTGACACAGTGCACGCTCCGATGACGCGACACACCGTGCACTGTGTAGTGTGTACGTTACGTTACGACATGTCCCGGGCCTCTTGTTGGAAAATGGCATTAGTCATCTTGATAGACAGAAGTGGATGTTAATGTTAGAGGATGTGGGTGTGTTTATCTGACGTGTGATAGCTCTTTTTGTAACACAGATTTCGAGATTATATTCGGTGTGTAATTGTGACGATAACGCCGGGAGTGTCGCTTCCCGATGGATCCGACCGCGTGAATACAAATTTAATAAATGATGTAGGATGTCGACGAGTGGACAATCATTATGCGTTTTGAATGTTGTTTTATGGTACTTTTGTGAATGGGCCACGTCACGTATAGTCTCGCTTTCAATGCTTGAATTCTTAAAGCGTAATTAAAAGACAATGACTTGAAGGTTAATTTATGGATACTATCAAAGTAACATCGGAAACTAAACTGAATTTAAAGACGTCTGTATCAGCTACATTAACGCTTTGACAGACTGAGTGGAGTCTAAATCGACACAAAGTGCAACAACATGTTATAAATGCGCTTAATTCCATTAAGTTAATTCCTTTGTGCCCACAATAGATATCTGTAGCTACTCGAACCGTATCAAGACTAGAATAGTTGACAAGGAATGCCGGTCGGCCATGTTGGCTGGCGCACGCGCCGCTGAGCGCCAACTAATTAATACATGCCCTTCCAACTCTTCATTAGCGAGCAGACGCGTTTTTGTTGAGATCGTTGCGCGAGCGCAGGTTTTTCGCGTCGCGCGTGCTGCGCGGGAAATGTACGTAGTCACACAGGAAATTGTGTGATGGAGTCTACTGATATCAAAAATAATTTAGAAATGTCAAATGTTTTTATGCTTCATGTAAGCTTATTAAGATGTATTGGATAAGTAACCTTTTTTGTTATTATCTGGTATATTTTTTACAAGGTTTTGTTTTTAAGTTAAATTTTTTGTTGGAAGTCGTCGACTCCATTCGAGTATTCTATAAATCCTCTCACACATTTAGAATAAGAAGTTAATATAAATAAATCATAAAAATAAGCAATGAATTCGCAAAGTATGAAACTACTCTGTAATTAAAATTGTATGATTAGTTTAATTACGATTAGGTTTCTGGTGGGGGTTTAATACTTTAAAGTTATGCCTTTAAATTCTCACTAGCATAAAGTTTAGTTTTTTCGCTAGATAAGAAGTCTACACGTACCGATATTAAGATGGTGTTTTACGATTCCCTCCAGTGATATGTTTTAATGTCGGTTTTTATGCGGTTATGATATTACGTGTTTTATTGTTTCCGGTTTTTGAGTCGGCCGGTTTATCTTTTTGTTCTATTTTATTATTGTCTTGTTGAAATGTAGGTACGCTTTTTTTAGAGTAAGCAGTTTTTTGGGAAAACCTCAAATATAAAATTATCAGGTAACTATATAAGATCGAGGAGCAAACTTTGTAATGCGAACTATATGGTGGTGCTCTCTGAATAGGAGCTGTGAATAAATGGAGGTTTTTATGAAGCTTTGTTTGAACGCTGACTTGTGGTTATTCATTGTGACTATTTAACTCTTATTACACAGCTGCATACATTATTACAATTTATCTCGAAACGAGATAAAATTTTACGAAACGTGCTCGTTTCCACCGTACGTAAATTTGAAAGCATTCGGTAGATGACGTTCAATCGAAAATGTTAACAGGAGACGCTTACAGCATTACACTTTTACAAAAAAATTAAATGTTTTGAAGTTTTGAAAGCAAGATTCGGTGAATACATACTCCAATATTCCTATAAAAAGATCTTGATTATTAATTTGGACTTTGTTGCAAAAAGTTGGCCGCGTGCAAACTTTTGGCTATCAAAGCGGTGGCATTGACCTTTCCGATTGATTCGATAGATATCGGACGGACAATAAGGCAGAAATAAGAGCTTAACTTCGGCCAGGGCTGCCAAAAACTCAGCAAAAGATTAAATAAGTTACACTAGTACCGTTGTCATAAAATGTTTGAAGGGCGCTTAGAAGATGGCTGTTTTGAACGGACTCCCGTTTACTTATATGTTTAGCATCCCTGAAGGTATGGCTCCTAAGTATCAAAGTATTGTTAAACTTGGTTTGTGAGTCGTTAATAAAGATAGGTTTATGATAGCCTCATAAGTTATGTACTTAACAATTTATAGCCGCTTTTAGTCTGGGAGTTAGAAATAAAATGATTGAGGTGGATCGCGTAATAAAATGGAATTGTTTTTGTTCAAATAAGACCCTTACAAAATTACCGTATATCGTAATTTTATTTGTGACTATATTTATTTATAATTTCTCGTCAATCGCACCAATATTATAGATTAACGAGTATGACACATGTCATGTCACACACAGGGCTTAGATTACAAGACATACACTGTGTCCTAACCGAAAGCGACTGTCCCGCGAATACGCGATTACGCTGTCGTTTATATGAGTTACTAGCTGCGCCCCGCGGTTTCACCCGCATAAGTCCCGATTCCGTGGGAATATCAGGAGAAAAAGTATCCTATATCTTAATCCAGGTCATGGTCTACCCATGTGCCAAATTTCATCAAAATCCGATCAGCCGTTTTAGCGTGAAAACGTAACAAACACAAACCAAAAAAATCTAATCTTTTCTCTTTATTATGCTTATATTATTAGTTTAGATGACGACGCAGTTACTTGATCGCGCCAGTAACTACGTCATATATTCATATTAACGAGCGCGACAATCACGTACTCGTGCGACAGTAACTTTCGGTTAGGACACGGCCATAGGTGTCACCTCAAAATATTCAAATCAATTGGTCTCTGTAGCACCATGAAACATGAGGCTTCAGGGACTAGTGCAAATATTGGGGTTCATTCGATTAATCGAGTCTGGTCAAACCACGCTGGGGTCGGTACATTTCATTCATTCATCCTTTGTTCCTGCATCACCAGCTGACATAGTCACATCAATCTAAAACTAACAAATAAATCATTTCGCCAGCCCTAGAAACGGGGCAAATGCAAAAACACGACGGGCGGTCGGATGGTACGATGTCGCCGTGTTTGGCTCCTGCATCCGCCTGTCCGAACTCCCGAGTACCCCAGACTCTCCGGACCTCCATTAAGAAGAGAATGTATTGTAAGATAATAATGACAGACCTCTTTAGATGTGAGAGTCAATATTGTTTGAGGACGCCGCCGCCGCTGTAATAGGCATCAGGTTTTAGTGCATTTCCATACACTTGTCTTGAATGATGTCTTGTGTTTTGATTCGTTTGATGTGGGGGGCAGGAGAGCGTGATTAGCTGTGTTTCGTTTTTATTTTGTGATACATACAAAAAAAGTATACATATTGTGTAAGTAGATACACAAAACATGGTATTTACAAAACTAAATTACGTACAGATTTCAACACTTGGGTTTGCTTCTTTAAATACTTAGCTTACCGGATTTTTTATAGAAAAAAATAAAAACTGACTGTGTTTTTGGTAAATAATTTAACGAAAATCAATATAACCTAAGTTGTACAACGTTATAATCATAAAATTAATTAGGAGCCTAGTTTATCAGAACATTCAATTTACCAACTGTTTTAGTGTCAAGGATGTTAATAATTAAAGTAGGTAACTAATCGTATATTATGCTATAAGCATGTAAGTATACATTATTGCCATTATGCTGTTAACGCCATGTACTTATCGGTTCCTCAAGACTCTTGATCATAGACATTACAGTGCTTTAATCATGATGTAATCTATCTTTCTAAATCTAAACTATCATCTATCTATCTATCTAATATTACTTACAAAGTGAAAAAAAATGACTTTTTGTATCTTTGTTTGTTACGCTTTCACTAAAACGGCCGAACGGATTTGGATGAAATTTGGCGCATGGGTAGGCCATGGCCTGGATTAGGACATGGGTTACTTTTACTCCCGATATTCCCACAGGATCGAGACTTATGCGGGTGAACTATATGGGCGCATCTAGTAATAATATTAGAAAGAGGAAATATTGAATTTGTTGTATGTTTGTTTGTTACGTTAAAACGGCTGAACGGATTGTGCTGAAATTTGGCGCATACATAGGTAGACCATGCATGACCTGGAGAAGGATATTAGGCTACTTTTCATCCTGGATCGCAGACGAAGTCCCGGGCAACAGCTAGTAAATTATACAAAGCTAATTCTTTCAAGGCGTAGTAATTTTCTGTAAATGCTAACTGCAATAACACGAGCATTTGTTTGATATAATTGATATACAAGTACCTTGCCTTGCCATACATTCGTGTTTCGCAGAAGGACGCCTGCCCATTCGCCGTAACATGAAATTATCAAAATAATGCACGTTTCCCGTAGCTACACAAAGGAGGTCGTTACATCCAGCCAGACCAGCCAACTCCTACATAGTTCTAGCGAGTTAGTCATAACTTCCGACATATCAAACACTTCACTATTACGTTAGGGAAGTTAGTTTCCGCTTCAGACATATATATACACAAACGTATAGCTTTTGTGTATATATATAAACACTAACTTTAACGCCCTTCACATAGAGGTCAAAATTGAATACAAAAGCGCAATGTTCGCTTCCACAAACTTAATTATACAGCTCGCAACCGAAATTTAACCGATCCTCGCAGTGTCAAGTGATATTAGCATATCCGACGGCGGCAAATACAATTTTGTGTGCCAGTACATTTGGCTTACCATAATGAGTGGTTTGTGGCGTGTGCGATGTACGTGGGTAGACTGACACCAAACGGTCAAGGTCAGGGCGTCCGTCGTCCTGCGAAGGTCACGCCTCTGACCGAGACCCTGTTTGTCCTCCGAAGTTCTGCGAAAAATGGGCTGTTTCCTTTTAGATGGTTATCCATGCTACAACTGAGACTTATGGGTCATCTTGATGCTAATGTCTTGTGGCTCCAGGAATAGTTGTGTGGTACATCAGTCAGAGTACAATAATCATCGTGTTACATGTTCGAAAACAACTTTGGCGTATCAAATGTCAAAACTGACTTAATGTTCATGACTGCGTATTGAATTTACCTATGTCGTTTAATTCAACATAAAACGTTTCTGTTTTCTGAACGCCAGTTATTCACAAAAGCAAGCTGAAACAATCCAGTCTACGTTTATGAATGAACCATCGACGCAACGCAACTAAGTCTCAGTACACAATACACGTTTAAAGTTATCAGTGCACCATATAATTACGAGAGCAAACCTATATTTTAATATCGCGTTATAATTTGCAGGCAATTTTGTCGCTAGCGTTACAATGTGGATGCCATCGATAAGCATCTGTGAACTATGATGATACCATGACGTCTTTTTTGCAAAACACGCCATAGAAAACTCACTGAGATGTTATCTTGAATAAGTTGATGGCGTATGAATGCCATCTGCAAAATTATACAGGGTTATTGGTAATATGTCGGCAATCCATTAAGGGGATGTAGGGGAGGTCATTTGCATCCAAATTACCCCGTAAGACCCCTGTGTAAATGTCAACCAATGTCGGGTAATTTGAAATTTTATATTTTTTGGCAGTTTAAAAAAAAACAATACCTACATGATTTTTTTAAATTTATTATAATCTGCTTCTATTTCAGTACATAACAATCAACCATAAAATGACAGTTGTATTAATTATTTTTAAATCAGAGCACGCAGTTTGCATCATTTTGAGGAGGTTATTTGACTAAAATGGTTGATTTCTGCAAAAAAAAAACATGGATATACTTTACCGTCAGAACATTCCAAAAATATGTACAACTTCTCAGCTATTCAACGAGATACAATAAGATATTTTCAAAAAAATATAATATGTCAAATTACTGGGAAATGGTTGATATTTGCATAGGGGACATTTGGTTGCAAATGACCTCCCCTACATCCCCTTAATGGATTGCCATCGTATTACAAATAACCCTGTATATGCAAACATGTTGGTTTAGTATCCACTCAGAGTTACTTTAAGTATGGAAGCCGAAATAATGCGTCTAGGTCGGGTCATCCATCATAATAGTGTCGTCATGAGGTGGTTTTAGCCAGCTACTGCCAGATTTACTAAGTTCCATTTGACTAGAATGAGGCGTGACCTTAAGAAGTTAACCCGTAGACATGCCTTGGAAGATGTCCTCTTGATATGAGTCTGGTTATGTTTTGCGAAACGAGGTCGTCGAAAACGCCGTTTCTTTGAACTGGTGGATATTATGTCCCAAGAGCCAATTTGTAACTCACATTTTGACCCTAGAGAGCTTAACTGAAGCCTTAATCAAAAGAAGACCGACAAATAGTTTACGCAACCAATAATTACATAATCAGTTCATTCAACTTTCCGCGGGTAAAGAGTCAGCCGGTAATTATGCAGTGTTTCATTATTTTCAGCTTACCACATAATCTAAAAATATGAAGGACCCTTTTTTACCGTCGAAATATTAGCTGCTCCCCTAAGCATAATAACTAAAACTTGAATAGTCATTTATTTAAAAAATCGTTTCTTCATAACCCTTCCGGGGCATTGTCCCGTACTAAATTGATGATCGCAATAAGCTATCACAAAACATACCACTTTCATTTCGTGTAAAGGAATGCATCAATCTATTTTCAACGCGGCCTTGGTCATGAAAAATGTTAGTAGCTTCAGAGGGATCGATAGCTATTATAAATACGGTTATTATGGCATTGTATCGATCCCCTGAGGTTCAAGGTAGGCCGTACTCGCCTCCTCAGTCTTCTTTGTACTTTCTGAATAATGATCGCTTTCATCCTTCGTATAGAATACACGCGGGATTTCGTCGCCCGGAAAATCTTCAAATTTTTCAACTCCTTTGATGAATCTCTCATCAACCTTTTGTCGTTTTGCTATAGCTGGGTGTGCTCACTCATCAAGATTGCTATTTAGATATACTTTGAAGTGTTTGGATGGACATTTGTAGAATGTTTTATTCAGTACTTTCCGGGATAGGATTTGATTTGATGTTTCTCGTAGGCGTTGGTTGGAATAAAATAGAATTGCTTTGTGTTTATTGTTTACAAATCCTATTCCCCCGAGAAATTCCCGACGTTTAAGCCTTAAATGGTCTCACGGGTCCAGCATTCGTACAATACTGTCCGAGAAGTATGAAATCAATGTCCGAGAAGTATGAAATCAATGGACTGGGTATCGACTAAAATAATCAAAAGCTAAGAAAATGTTAGTAAGAGTGCCGTGTTTGGGCGCAAATCGCAATAAGCCTGTGTCGGTGGCACATACTTTTTATGCTTAACATTTCTGAGATTTGATTCCTACATTATCCTAATATATAGCTGTTATATCCGTCATCACAGAATATACTAGACTAGCGGTCCCGACAGATGGTGTCCTGCCCGAACGCAGCGCCACCTACTGGGTCCAATTGTGAATCTAAACCATTCTCGAATCCACTTCAAAAAAATTCATCAAAATCGGTCCAGCCGTTTAGGAGGAGTTTAGTCACATACACACGCACAGAAGAATTATTTATATAAAGATTTGCATTAAGTATATTTGTTTCTCCATAACAACAATTTCTGGGAAGTCCTACTTTAATGCCATAAAGCATTTTTACATTTCTACGTATCTAATAATTCTTTAAGTACACTTGACCTTGGATAGGTCATTGACAAAATTAATACTTTACACGTTGGTGGCACTGAGGCCATCTTAGTTCAGCGACACTAACACGAAATGTGACGAAGGATGGTTTCCGTCACGAAGGGAATTTCACAGCGAATTCTTAGCAGTACTCCTACATGAGTTAGAAATTCCTTGGTAGTTTCAACGTGAACCAAAACAGGGCTAACGTCATGTTGATAATGGTTGGAAAAATCCTATAACTAGTTCTGCAGGATCACAAAATAGATTTTGGTAAAGCTTTTGATATTATGCTGTTTTGTGTAATTATAGTAAACTATTGCACCTGGAGTCCTGATATATTGACTAACTTAAGCATCAACTACCTACATTATCTAAGACATTTTAGGCAGTTCAGTGGGTATTGGACTGGTCGAGTCATCAAGTGTGTATTCTAGACTGCTTTCAGTGAATCTAGGCATTCCTTAGGTCTTGTCTGCTCAATAGTTACGTTATCTTTTCCTAATTCCACTCTAAGCTGGTTATCACTCAACAAAGTTATTAGTAAAACATTACCTCAGTCGAACAATCTCCCATTATACCGCGAACAATATTACGTAATGTCAAAAAACATCACTCCGTTCCCGTCGCTAATCTATCGTGATTTTACGAGAAAATCCATTAATAACGATCGTTTTATACGAAAGCGCCGCGCCGGTTTATCGCGTCGAATGCCTTGCCAACTGTCCATCATGGAGGTTCAAGGTCGGTCATGTCAAAACATTCAGCTGATGTAAGTACTTACGAATCTACCAGATATATTGTGGGCGTATTTAGATGGAGTTTAGGAATTAGAACATATCCTACACGAGCATATGTATACATATACGAGTATCATGCGAGTGAAGCTATTTGTTGTCCCTACGGTAAACATATTCAGTTTCCTTGCTAATCCAGGATACATTCAATCCCTGTATCAAATTGTATCCAAGTCCATTCAGCCGTTACGGCTTGCAGGATTACTGCATATCATAAAAATGGATGCCAAAAATATCTAAATTTAGTGCAGTCGTGCCCAGGGCAACGAAACGATTGCTTTGTGCATTTGGAATTTGCTCTAGTATTTCATGTATTCCGCTCGAGTCCTTTCTTTTGGTGATCTTTCAAAGATACCAAATTAGTCTAGGATAGCAATTTTGCTTCGCCGTCGTACATTGCATTTTTCGTAAAGTTTTTCTTTGGGATTGCTTAATGGAGACGCAATGTAAAGCATACATTTCGAAAATCTCATCGTGAGCTCATCGCGAATGGCTTTAATCGCAGGATGGAAACATGAGCGTCATTTTCATCTAATAATAATGCATTCCGTAGCGAACAGTGTACCGGGCGGTGGCCGAGTTTCCTCTCGCTTAAGAGTAGTTTACGTACGTGTTGAATGTTAAATATTGTCGGCATGTCTGTCCGTCAGTGCACGTGTTCTCAGGTTCAAGGGCGGTTCGCCGGTCGTTACACTTCGCTTTTTGCGCGTTTGCGTAACTATACCTCCCCAGCCAGACACACAGATTGATGACTAAAGCATGTAAACATGACATCGCGCCGGTGACATGTTCGAAACGAATCTTGGCATCCGGCTTGCTCGCAGACCGATGCTCATGGTTACATATTATTTATTTATTATGGTATTGTGTTAATAAAGAAATCTCACGTGATTTTGACACACTCGCAGACACGACCCTTATTGCCGACTCTATAAAGACATTGACTTTCTAAAATGGCCAATACAATCTTTATGAACGTCTTACTTTTCCATTTACATACACAATTATGTAATTGTTTGCACGGAACGGTTGTTTGACGTCAAATTATTTCTCAAATAAAGATTTTTTTATGAGCATGTATCGCCTCTCGAAAACGTTGATCACTTTTGGCCTTTATCATAATTATTTTTTAAGCTAGTTACTTGTCAACTGATGGAATACATCATATTTTTGACGACGGCAAAATATGACAAGGTTCTTAGTATGGTTAAGTCATACGTTCGTCGCATTATTTCGTCTAACTGGCTCGGCGACTACGTTTGTTATGTAGAATAAATATGCAATTTATTTGTCCGCCTGTTTGTTCACACCATCGCTCCCGGCGCACAGTGGAACGAATGTATGGGAGAGTTTGGAAAAAACGTCTAATTTTGAAAAACTAATATAGCCATCGTATTTAGTTATAAAATATCTTCAAAAGTTGTTAAAACCAATTTATTTTTATCGCTCGTATTTCGGGAGTTATTTGAGAAATTTATGAAATTTTGAGTACTATGTGTCTTAGCAGTAAATGACGCTTTTGCTATGCGTAATACGATAGTACAGCTCACAACTTGAAACGAGGCCGGAATCAGGCGGCAGAGAGCTCGATAGTCATTTTCACAGTAAAATTTCACATTTTTTCAATTAACTCCCGAAATACGAGAGATAGACAGAAATTTGTCAGCACAAGTTTTAAAGGCATTTGATAACTAAACACGATGGTATTATTAGTTTATCAAAATTATACGTTTTTTTTTCTCGGACATGCCTGCGTCCAACCTCTCCCATACATTCGTTCCACTGTGCGGCGCTCACTGCTGCCTACGACTATGTTTATTTACTACACAAACATGAGCATCGCCTACCGAATCAAATCGACTCTTGTAACCAGTTCCCGTGCTCTCGACACATCGACATCCCAAAAAGAGAAATGTATAGACGTGATCTAATTTAAAAAGCACAGTAGCGTCTCCTTTCACACCTTTTTGTAAAAGGATTCTCATGTACTTGAAAAACTGAGAAATTGTTTTAACTCTCGATTAGGATTTGAAAGACGTCTAAACACCTTAGCACCTCGTGTTTGTAGTAATTGTGGTCTGTCAGTAGTGAGAGCAGTGGTGGCCCAGTGGTAACGGCTGTGACTTACAAGTTATAGGTCGTAGGCTCGAACCCAGACAGGCGCTTTACTTTGTGTAAAATTATTTCATCGTCATTGCTCTTAAAACAGTGAAGGAAAACATCGTGGGGAAACCGGCATGTCCTAGAACCAAAAACTATACAATCAAAAAATCAAGGAAAAGATTCTCGTAAATTCACTCAGAACAGCTTAATTTACATTCAATGACAGCATTTTAGGCGAAACACAAAAATTCTGACATGTACCAGTGTCAAACACTTCATATTTGGTGACGAAGTGGTCCACTCCAAGCTACCAGACTGTAGGCGTGTGAATCATTCAACTACTAAGAGTACTTGTCAAGGTCGTCTCAAGACCTACGCGGCAATCAAAATTTTATGGCGCTTCGTATTTCCAAATATAGTTAATAGTCATGGTGAGTGAGGCCTTTTTAGGGGTTTTCTTTGTTCGTCCTTATAATATTATTGTTTGTTTTACAATTGGTTGCAAAAAATCAGCTTTCGGTCTGCGAAAACTGGATAAGAGCAGATTTTGGAGGTCCAGGTTGATCTTGGCATAAGTTTCGAAAGCTCTAATGACAGCGTTGTAGGGAAGTGCGTTTTTTGAATTAAGTTAGAAATAACCTTGTTGGACAAGTCCTGTGGGGGATGTAAATATACGCTTGGCGCCTCCATAACCCATAATAACAAATAGGTTTTTAAGTAAGATAAATTGCTCCATTTAAGCCAAATATGTTATATTCGTAAACTATGTATAACGTGAATTCGCAAACCGCGCATTGTTACCGATTTCCTGCGATAAGGAATCTGGACCAATACAGTAACAGTTGACAAAACGCGAGTACATACAAAAATCTAAGATCACATCATCATTCATGAATGCAGACCAACTGTTCGTTTGCAAATGAATCATAAACTCGGCTGCTTTATGCCTACATCCTTTCTGCGAACTCGGAGACTTGTACATCCGTACCGCTTTGTATCAACTTGACTCAAGGTTCAGAGGTCGGTATAGCCAAGTAGTGTATCTACCACGCTTGCCTTGCCTGCGGAAGCAAGGATCACGAGTTCAAATCGGCTTACGAAAAGTATGCCGACGACCGCAGACAGCCGAAATTGAATTAGAAGGCGTACTGTCACGAATTATGATCTTGATTGCTTGATGTATGAGCAGTTTACCAATTGGTTTTTATTTACTTGTGTGTAATTATTCTTCTTGGTACATTGACCTATGCGAGATTGAACCGTGGTCTTTAAGCAGGCAACCATCTTTGTAAAACAAAAATGTGGAATTCGAATTCCGCCTTCCCAATAAAAAATACAAAATGCTTTCAACTAAGCAGGAAGAAATATCTTTTACATTTCGTTGCGTCATCGTCATTCGGACTCCTTCCTGGTAGATAAATTAAATAGCTTACTCTCGAACGGCCGTGACCTCTGGCTTCCGTTCCACTTTACAATCATTGCCGTTTTCTTTCACTTATTTTATCAGTAATTGGCACTGTTAGGAAATTAGTTTTTTTCTCTCTGATCGCCATTAGGATCTTAAAGTTCGGTTCAGTAATTGTTCTATTTGCCTAGTTATTTGAACCCGGTTAGAAGCGGTTTTGATATGCCGTTGCTGAGTACGTCTACCTAGTTCGTGCTCTGGTACTTACCAACGAAAGAAATTTCGAAGGGTCTATATTTAAGATACACACAGTTTTCGTGTTGTTAATTAATTCATTTGTTGATGAAGCACGTTATTAGCCTCACCATATGAGTTGAATTGTCGTGATACAAAACAAGCTAATTTTAATGAGTTAGCGGTAACATTTATTTATTCATTGCATATATGGCACACTACTACATATGCGGGTCGCAGTATCAACAAGTTTAGTTATTTGCACAAGGAACTTGATGAATGTTTTTCCCGCATAAGCTCAAAGGCTACCTGCCTTCCTAAATGCTAGTTCATCGTAATTTTTGAATCAGTTTTCCTCCATAAGTACCCAAGTCGAGAGGACCACCTAAGATGTCTACCTTAACATTTATGATCACGTGTTATACTGTATGATTAGTATTCCATGAAACAATATTAATATGCAGCCGTTTGGCACCAAACACTGAGTCATTGGCTAGCCATTCATACACTGCCGCAGACGAATAGTATATGACTCAATAAATATCACTTGTTCACTGATACTAATTGATACCAATAACTGAGTTATTTTTAACCGTTATAAGATCGTGTCACATTTTGTTTAGTCTAATTCTTGAATCAAGACTATTGTTTTAGGTCTAACCCCGGGTTAGTCTTAAATGGTCAATAAATGGAGGTTTATTGTTTCTTGTAACATTTACATATGCATCGTGTTATAAATAAAAGCATATGTGGTCATGGCTGACTAATCAGCTACTTAGTTGCATGTATACCTAATGGTGATAATGGTGATAATTTATGGTCGTCATGTTATGGGATATTTTTAAGGTTTTTGCGTGGTCATCGGTTGAAATAAGCGCCGTCCTTATCTAATCTGTTGTTCTTTGCAAAACCTGGGTTCTCTCAAGTCAAAGGGGGCCAGAGATCAGTCTCTCGTGATAAGTCTTTAAACCAGTGTCTCAATCAACCCTAAAATAAGAAATGAAGATATACAAAATGATTAACGATGCCTAATTATATAGTGCTAACTAGATAAAGTATTGCGATAATTAATTAATAATGTTGAAATGAGATACTTTGCTTTAGAAGTAAATTATACCGATGGCCAGTTTTTTTTAATTTCAATGATATACTATCAACATCTGAGTTCGTTTGATCTGAACATCCAAAGCAGATGCACGACAATTTATATTTAAAATTAGAATTTATTGACGTGACGTATTCATATTAGCATCAAAATGTATTTGAGACGTTTTTGTATTATCACATCACATATTTTGATATACCCAGTTTGGACGTGTTTATACATTACCGATTAGTGATGCTGCAGATCAATGATCGCAATTTTTTTAATATACATTTTGGCATTAGCCCAGTATATCGACATCGCTATCTATAAAAGGATCGTGTGATGTCTGGCAATCATTTTTATATTATGTACCTCTTAATTGCTCGTACATACTATGGGTTTTATATCTATACAGCGTGAGAACCGTCGGTGATGGGCTGATGGCATTTCTGTATATTATTTTACGACTATGTTTTATGAGCGTTGCAACGATTTAGCCTGGAGTTTCATTAATTCGAACGTTCCTATGATTATAGTTATCGGTAGTGTGGTTGTCTATAATTGTTACTTGCGGCTTGTGAGGCTCGCGGTGTTTCTCTTGGACTACAAATTTTTATTATAATAAAATGTTTATATTGATCCTGGTGCCGTTTGCTTTCTTATTGTTCTACGGCTTAAAAGGAATGCAAATTTTACTAAGTTTTACTTCAGATACGCGTTCCATTTCATAATCTCTTATTATATATCTTCAAAATCTTCATTCCATTTGGTTTTAACTTTGATTCATTGTTCGTCGTCTTAGGGCGATTTTCACCAATCTTTTATACCTAGAATAAGTCTTATCGTGGGAATAAATTTAGAATTTTTGACAGTTCTTCCATACTAGAACTGTCAGACGTCAATTTTATTCCACGGATAAAATATGTCTGACTTTGGTGAAATCAGCCCTTATACAGATATATTGTCTTGTTATAAATCCAATGTAAACTAGTTTGTCCATCGGTGATGATGACCGGCATCAAGTTCTAACAAATAGCTAATTATATCGTTACGCTACGGTAGCAAGGCGGTGAACTGTGTACATAGGAAAATAAAAAAAATAAAAGTCGTCTACGAACTGATGGTAAACTCAGGGTTCCTCATGACTAGAAATGTTGTTTTTTGTTACGACTTCTAATATTCTAGCATAAGTTGAAGTTCTTTAAAACATCTCGTCTGAATCATTAGCTTGACCATCATTTATGATTTTCTACTAATTGTTTCCTATATTATCAAGTCTGTCTGTAATTACTAATTAGTATGCCGTGTCTTGTATCAGTTTTTTTTACCACTATCCACCATCTTTAGTAAATATTTTGTCGATATTTTCCATTTTTATTGATTGAAGAAATAATGCAATCACGTACAAATGAAAGCTAAACTACAAAGTGTTTTACTCTCATCGAACAGAACTCTAAAATGCCGACACTTCATTATCCTTTAATTTGAAATCATGTTTGTTTTAGGTTCCAGATGAGGTTGACGGCGGCCCCTTGATAACACCCACCGTGAGTAATGTTTTATTATAATAAGTTTGTTTATTTACCTTTCTGTTCAGGCCATCTTCGTCCATCTCACGTATATACGTTGACGATATAATGCGAGTTGTATTGCAAATTGAGTTAAGCTCATGTCTGCCCATAAAATTGTTATAGGTAGCGTTGATCGACTCAATCACTAAAGTTTTTATTTCCTACTTAATACAATGGAGTACCAATCAAGTTAAAATCATAGTACTATGACGCCTAAACTGCTACATCATCCTCAGTATTTACAATAACATTAATTATTTCATTCGTGTTCCCAAAGCCATTTACGAGGTTTATAACGTAGTGATAAAACCTCCTTTTCCTGTTCTCAAAGATATTTCTTTTCCGAGAATGTTTAGCGAGGTTTTTGTGCTTGGTTAAAACTTCAAATTGAAGTTTATTTTCGCCAAAAGAGCCGCGAAATGGCTGGCGACAAATTTATATTGGCAATTAAATAACGGTTGTTGATTCATTCACGGCTTTGAACTTGACGCCTCGCCGTTGGTGTGAGGTGGCCGCTTTGTTGGTGTTTTCAAACGGTTTTAGGAAATAGGTTAAACTATTTATGTACAGTGTTGTGTGCAGGAATGTCGATGATCAGAGAATTGTATTTAGGAGATAGGATATACAGTTGCATGGGTCTTATACTATTTAGAAAGTGCTTGCTATGTGTTTTTATTTTGGACTATTAAGAATGATATTTAGGAGCCAAATTTCCTTATTAGTTCTTGCTTCAAAATCATGAACTAGTTCCAAGGATTAGAAAAAACTACACACTTCATTTCTCCTCGGATGATTGCAGATAGAAATTTTGCTCTATACTAAAATATCCTAAACTTTTGCTATCGAATTCTCAGAAGTTTCTTGCCTCCTTTCTTCTTCTTTCTTGAAATAAAAACTTTGGGATCGATCTAAACGGTGAAGGGGTTTAATTTAATGATAATGTAATTAATTTATTTATATAATTTTAGCAGAGTATTTCGCAGTAACGTCATAATTATGTCGGGTGAAATGTTGCGCCGAAAAAAATGTTTGCTCTGTTTTTTCTTATTTGCAGTAAGTTCGATGTTTTGTATTTTTGGTTTCGAGTACCTACTAGTATCATGTATGTTAAATTTCTCTTTTGTATTGTTCATACCGTTTTTTCTGCTGTTGGTTTTATAGCGCATATTCTTGTTACATACACGTCACCTCCACCATCATTTATTTAGTCCATTTGTGATGCGAAGTTCCTTTTAAGGACATAAATGACTTAGAAAACAAGTTCCACCGTCCGGTCCTTATGATCCAGTTCCATTGAAACACTTATTTATTATCACGTTTTGTTTTGCAATCATATAATATTATGATGACGGGTTCTCAAAATCTGCACGCTTACCTCAGTCCATTGTAATTTACCAGGTGGGAGTCTAAAGGGTTTACATCTCCCATTTTATTGCTCGTCTTTATCTCAATTGAACAGCAAATAAACTTAAAGGCAGTGTGTGGGTAGTTTAAGAACAACTGACTAATGCTTAGAGGGAACTGTAGGTTTATCGTCATCTAATTGGGATGATCTATTCGACCGAGATATTATTATGTCTATTCGATCTTTGTAACTGATCCTGAGATTCTGGGAGGAACGGTATATGTGAATCATTTGGGTGCTGACTTAACGACTTATTCAGTGGATTATAAAATGTGAATCTTGATTACACTTGCAGTAGGTAAATTAGATATTTGATATTAGTGGTGTGTTATTGCTATTTTATTGATACATCGTCACCGTTGCGCTTCTCTGGCTAACGGGTCCCAGGCAGCAATGGCCAGTTTTCGCTGTACGGTATTAGTTATCCAATCGTAGAATTAACAGTAAACTTTCCGTTCGGAAACAATTACGTTAATAAGGACCATATCCATTCTACAAAGGAAACAGAAAACGCTTTTATGACCAATGATAACTTGTACACTTTACGCATCGCATCTCCCTTTATAATTTACATGTAAACTAGTCACGGGATCCTCAAAAATCCGTCATGATTGGTTTATCACAAAGTCGGAACTCGTACCGATAACCCTTCCACGAAGGGCGACCCTCGATAACTGACGATAACAATGTAAATAGATAGCGACATTTGGTGAATGAATCCCAACTGCCCGACAGCGACAGACCAGAGGATGTCGCTTCATAAATATGTATTTACTTTTGTACCGTTTTGTGTCTACGTTTGGATTTTTTTCGTCTATTTCTGTTGATAGGTTTATGTGATTGGTTCGTATAAAGGTGAGCGGTGATCTGTAGTACTGTATTCCTTTTATAATATAATTGAGTTTGAGCACAACATCAATGGGTTGCGTGGCCGGTGTATCACTTATAATGGCAATTTACACTGTTACCAAACCACTGTTGCCGTGGTTGATTCAACCATTCCTGGCTCATAGAAAAAGAACCTGCTTCCACGATGTTGATTGCAGGTCTTCTAGCTAATCTGAGGTACTAACCGGCATAATGCTATGGTTGTTGTTATAACAATACAGCCATAACAACAGAGGGGCTGTTGAACCTTTACTAATCAAAGGTCAACCATACATTACTTATGTGTATCTTAGTATAATTATCCTCTAGCAACGGGATCTCCTGCAGTTCAAATGCGAGTTGTGTGGGTAGCATTTGATATGAGAGTAGCAACATTGTATGAAGAGTAATGGTCGCAATAATGTTCTTGTAATAGGTAAGGTTTCACTTTATGTGGCTTTTCTTCCCATTGAAGCTGATGAATTAAAATAAGGTATTTGTGGTTATGGTTTAGACCTGTAGTTTCTGGCTAAGCAGAATTCAGAGCCACTCTAACTTAGATTGAAGCTGCTTAGGGCTGTCAAGTTTGATGTGACTTTCAATCCAAATCCCTCATCAACCTTATGCAGTAACCCATAACCCGTATTCTCACCTTTTTTTATCAATCATAACATGGCCCTTCCTCTGTTACTATAACAGCCGCGTCATCCCCGTTCTTTCAACCTGTTCGTAATTACACTCTGTCGCTTCGTCCCAAATAAATTAAAAAGTCATCATAGTACAGTCGACTGCACGTCACTGGTACCACTTTGACCTTGAGCTTACCTAGTGTATTACGGAGTTTCAAGCTTATACCTAATGGTTTTGTTACAACTGACGTGCGGTCGACTGTTCCTACTCCAGTTTTTGTTTATAAGCCTCGTAATGATTACCGGGTGATAGATTTTTTTCTATACAACATGTAAGTAGTCGTTTTGTCCCAACAGATTGTGTTGCGTGATTGTAATTAGGGATGATTAGCTTCAAATGGGCGGTAGTTTGGGCAATGATAAATACATTAACGGTTGCTTATTATTGTTTTAAACATAGGTTGGGAGTTGATTAAGAGGATGCGATTCAAGATCTATACATCCGACATATATAAGCTGAACTCCTTTAATGAAATTGTTCTTTGGCATCTCAAGCCTAAATAAAGAAATAGTACATTATCGCCGCAGTCAGTAATGGCTGCGTTGATGGCAGCGCTGATGATGGCCGAAAGCGCAGCGTAGCGCAGCTCCAGGCTGTCACATTGTCACACTGTCACAGGTGGCACAACACAGCGCAGTCAGCATTACAGCCCTTGATGGACAAGTTGTAATAAAGGCGTTTATAGGGCAGGCAGCAACGGCTGCAATGATGACCAAGTTTGAAGGCTGAGAGCGTAGCGTAACGTTACGATTAGCCGGAGGGCTAATTGTAAGTCATATGTCTTAAAAAATGGAATAATAGATAACAAGGGATGAAAAAGTGCAAAAGGTGTAGAAGCTTCTGGTCAGTTTCAATTTCACGCGGGGACGCCCGGAGTCAGCAAAAGGTCAGCAGGATGCAGCAGGATCGGCAGGCAGTAGTGGAGCTGGATGAGGATGGGACGGCGGTGTCTCAATCCGAAAAGTATTAGGAGGGGCCTCGTGTTGTCATCATCCCTGTCCATGAGAGTGCGATTTCAAAGTAGCGCTTTATAATAGTTCGCGCTAGCAAGAGGGCTGCGTTGGTATCTTATACCACGCGAGTATCATGCCCTGACGTCAGAGGCTTCTCTATCCGGGAGTGGTTAGAGAAGAGGGCGGCGTTGTCTCACGTCACGCCGATAAAAAAACACCGGTGGCACATTGCAGCGCTTCACGCTCAGCAGGAGTGTCCTAGCCTGCTACGGCATGGGGGAGGAGTGCCCTAGCGTCGGTGGCCTCCTTGTTTTGGAGTGATCGGCTGCGGCGTCTTACGCCACGCCACGCGGGTACAGTGCACTCCTACGTCTGTGGGAGGACGTTTTTAGGCATGAGGGGTTTTTGAGGCTTGAAGACTTCTTGAGGATTTAGAGAAATTAAAACTCCATATTGGGTTAACCAACCTTGGCTTTAGTCTTTATTACACTGGCATAAGATTTTACCTAGCTGCAATTTGAAGAAACAAACTGTTTACATGCATTCGTCAAAAATATCAAAAACGAATGTCAACATTTATAAAATACAGGAAATAATAAGAAACTAAGCTAATTAAACGTGGTATCGTAAAGATAATACCACAGACCGAAGGTCGAGGCCTTTATAGCGCGGACAGCAAGGGCTCCAATGATGACAAACATGAAGGCCGAGATCGTAGCTAAGCTAAGCTCGATGCCATCATAGCGTGGCCAGCAACGCAGTCATTGTGGTGGACCAAGGCTTGTATAGTGCTTTACTCAAACAATGCGAGTTATTTTAATAAAACCAGCTTAGCATACTAAGAATTTATTTAACACTCTCACCGCCATACACATTTAAGGTTTTTCTAGAACTTCAGGCCATGTGGGCGGCGCGCGGGCCATGCAATGTCTTTTACACCACGCCACGCTAGGCTATTGCAGCACGCCATGTGGACGGCCGGCAAGATACGTTATTAAATTATTATCTAGCAAGCCAAGCTCTATAGAAATAAATGAATTTGTGGGATCACCGCGGACCACATGGCCTGCTGGTAAAGATGTACAAATCTATAGTGGCTTGCTGCACTGACATTTTTGTGGGCGGCCAGCAGACCACATGGCGGTGAGAGTGTAGTAATAATTGTTCAAAGGTACAGCTACTAAAACTCAAGACCGCCTTTCCAGGGTTTATAGGTAATAGGCTTATAGTTTGTGATAATTTGGAGGAATATGGTGATTAACGATCTGATAACCAAACTCAACGCCAATCGTTACTACACAATAGGGTATGCAGATGACCTCGCAATCCTTGTATCGGGGAAGGTGACGGGTACGATCTGCAACCTTACTCAGCAAGCGCTACGAATCGTAGAGAGATGGCGCAGGGAATTTGACCTATCAGTGAACCCCACTAAAACTGAACTGGTTATGTTTACCCAGAAACGAGCATTAGGCCCGTTCCGTCTACCAAAACTTTTCAATACAGAACTGCAGTTGGCCAACGAAGTCAAGTATCTCGGGGTCATTCTGGATAGTAAGTTAAACTGGAGTAATCACTTGGACAACAAACTAAACAGGGCCTGCATAACCTTCTGGCAGTGCAGGAGAATGATAGGTAAGAAGTGGGGCCTATCCCCTAAAATTATATATGGCTGTACACCACAGTGATACGCCCCATGATCACCTACGGGGCCGTGGTCTGGTGGCCCCGTACTGAGTTGGGTACAGCTACTAGCAAACTACAACGCCTGCAAAGACTAGCCTGCATGGCCACCACAGGCTGCATGAGGACCACTCCGACTGCAGCTATCGAAGCCATGCTGGGACTACCACCGCTCCACCTGTTCATACAGCAGGAAGCGACGATGGCGGCGGTTCGTCTAAATGCACTAGATCTCTGGGGTAAGAGAGATTTACCACACACCGCGCTGCTTGAGGGACTCAGCAAGGAGTTCCCCATTACGAAAGCCATAAATGACCGGGTACCCAAACAATTTATATGTGGATGGATCCAAAACAGGTAGTGGCACAGGTGCTGGAATCTTCTCGGAGGACTTCAACATACGCATCTCCACACCATTGGGGGTCCATAACACAGTGTTCCAGGCCGAATGCATGGGTATTTCTCTAGCCGCCTCAGCCATCATGGCCAGGGAAGTTAAAGAACACTCGATCCGCATACTATCAGACAGCATGGCCGTTCTGCAAGCGCTGAACAGTCACACCGTTGATTCTGGGCTAATATACGAGTGCCACCAGCGCCTAAACCAGGTGGGCAACCTCAATAACATAACCATTCAATGGATCAAAGGACACAGCGGCTCGCTAGGCAACGATGCAGCCGACGAACTTGCCAGAAGGGGGTCGAACGCTGTACCAGTGGGTCCCGAACCCATCGTGCCACTCCCCTTCGGGTACATACGCACTCTGGTAAGGAAACGCACCAGGGACCAACATCACAAACTATGGGTGGACCAACGTGAGTGCAGGCAGGCTAGGGAAGCACTCCCCACAATCGATGGCCGCTTCACGAAACAGGTTCTCCGACTAACCAAGCAACAGCTGCGTACAGTCACAGCAGCCGTAACTGTTCACGGATCATTTAATAAACACCTCTTTGTATTAGGAGTCACGGACAGTCCGCTGTGCAGGGCCTGCATGGAGGAGGACGAGACAGCAGCCCATGTGCTTCTAAGCTGCCCGGTGGTCACCACATACAGGGTAAAGTACTTCGGCAACCCAGGTACCCTACGTGAGATTGTCAGCAACACCAAGGCGTTGCTGGCCTTTCTCGAGGAGCTGGGGTGGATCGAATAACCGATTTTCCCACCCGTACGCAAAATACGCGCATTGACGTGGAGTTGCGGACACCAGCCCGTATTACCTATTACCTATTCTGATAATTTTAATGCGGTGTTGGATCATTTCTTCATTATGGATTGCCATCTCTCCAGCGTTTGATGATTCAAGAGGCTCTTGCTGGAAGCTTCTTGATGAGACGTTGTTGGTTTCAAATTCATATTTTTTGGTTAAAAGGCTCCATGAGACATTGCCTCTGTTGAAGGAGGCCGTTGGACACTCCATCTAAACATTTATTCATATTTTCTAACAACGTAATCATTTGCCAAGTAGGCGTTGTGCTTAAAGTGTTTTTGCTCATCTGCATATCGGATTTTCTTCCACTTCTCGCTATTTAATTAATCTCTGAATTTGAATACCTTGCTTCGCGAGGGAATCGCCAGCATCACCAGCTTTTGCCTATGGTTCTTTGGTTTCAGGGTTGCAGTTGTTGAAATGTTGTTCTTCTAAACTATCAGAGGTACTTGCATGCCCTGATGTAGTTGTCACACAAGACGAGAGATTTTTATGTAGGTTCCTTTCCTCTAATGTTAATGGTGATGCAGCCCAATTACCGTCTTCACTATCGTTTGAATCCTCTGGATCATCCACCAATGATTTCAGATGAGGATAAGTCTTACTAGTAGTTTGCAGAAACTGCTGTAGAATTCCAATTTGCTCATAAGACGTTCCAGTCTGTCTATCCTGGGATTTTGGTCCATCTTTGGGCTATGAGGCCTTTTGTGATAACTATGTGTAGATGATGAGGGTGAAACTGACCTTTGAGCACGGGACTTAAGTCTAGACGCTTCGCTTTTTGAGATTAACTGAGGCATTGAGTACAAAGGTACTCCTTATTTCTTAAGAATCTTCTGGCTATATCTCATCAATCACTTTTTTCCTTATCAGGAGAGGGTTCCCAGTTCGCGAGTTCGCCCATGGTAGTGCGTTCCAAGATCTGTGGACGACGAGATATATTTAGAATACATACTTTATGCAACTGTATCAAATTAAAATCTTGGCTGCTCAGCCGACGTCTCGTAGGCAGCGCAGCCGATGTCTCGGTCTAAGTGTCGGCTATACAGCCGACGTTTCATTAATGTTTTGCTGACTGCGCAGTCGACTTTTGGACCGGTATGCATTATCGATCCCTCAAGCTGTGAGGATATAATTGGGGGCTTACCCCATTGCACATATAATAACGAGTCTGCCGTCCCGGGAGCGGGCATTCGCAACAAGTGCACATCCTATCGATGATATTTTTAATCTCTTTTATCACATTCACTTAATACGGAGAATGTTCTTAACTTCTACCATTTACTTCGTGACAAGCTAACCGGCGATGGCGCCTAGGCTCGTACCTGTCACCTGTCACATCGGAAATGTGAGGGAAATAGAGGGTAGATACACACTGCAAACGCGCAAAGTTCAGGGGGGTAATCTCACTGTAGGTTGAGCGTAGGCTCGAACACCTAAATAATGAATTTTCAAAGGAAAAACACTGCTGGTGGCTAAAACTCACCGGCGATGAAATTCCATACAACTTTGCTAGCGCCTATTCAAGTAGTGCGGAAAGTTGGACTTTGCTCAAAGAAGGTTGTCAAAATAATGACCACATTACAAGCATTTTTAGTAAAAGAGTATTACTAGCCTCGTAGTAGAAAAATACAGGCTGGAAATAATACAATACCTTCCACATATTAGGAATTTAAATTTTGGAGTTCGCGGAATTGTGAATCATTATGATAAGCCCGTTTAGTAGGTAGGTATAGTCCGCGGCTGATAATTGGATTGCGGAAGCGATACAGGACATGAACTATGGCTGTTTAGGTCCTAGAAGACCTACAGCATAATTGCGTTATTTAATTTTAGCAATTCATGATATTTACCTGTAATTTCGTGGATTTTTACTGGTCGAAGAGATACATTTTTCGCACATACGAGAACCTACCTATTATACTACAGAACACCTACATGGTGGGTTTCAATGACAGTTATTATCATTAATAATGTTTTAGGCAATTAGATGAAAGATAAGCTCGCTGAAAACCAGCGCTGGGGCTCTGTCTCGCATAGGGTCCGTAGCATTATGCTGAGCGATGGCCGTTTTGCGTGGACGTGACGCATATTTTCCCCCAACTTGTTATTTTGTGTGTGTGTTCGTTCTCTGCGTCATGTTTACCGCTTATAAACGTATTTTCTTTCTTTCTTTTTTTCATAAGTTTGCCATTCTAACGAAAGGTTCTTTCATGTTTTTTTTTATAAATTGGTGTTTTTTTTTTTACTTAAACATGTACATAAATACGTAACCACTGAGTATGGGCTCTCCATTGATGTCCAAATGATCTTGTTACGTATAAAGAGCCATTATCACCATCCTACCAACCTCGATCGTGATCGAACGCCAAGATAAAGCAGACTTTGGAACCCAATAAAAACTTTAGTATCTTTATCTTAATAATACATACAGCTGTATTGTGAATGAGTCATAATGTGAACCAGCCGAAAATCCAAATTATACACAAGACTCTGACGTCACGGTTTGTGGAAATTGGCTATTAGCTGGGCCACACACGCCTGTTTAGTAAAATAAAAGTACTTCTGTTAGTCATCTGAAGAAAACCTAGGCTTTGTTGTTTATCACTTTCACTTACCTACGAAGATGATTCAATGAGAAATAATACTACACAAGGTGGAGACCAAATACTATAAAAAATTTAACTTCGTATGTCTAACTGGATGTCCTCGCGTCTTCGTCCGCGTGAAATTTCTTGCTCTGCCGACCTACCCCGTCGTATCGCATCGCCCGTTCACGCTAGCTGCCTTTTTTCCATTTGCTCGACCCCTAAGGGTCGCAGCGTGATGTTAAATAGACTATAACCTTCCTCAACAATTGGGCTATCAAATGAAAGAATATTATTTCAAATCCGACCGGGAGTTCCAAAGATTTTTTTTTTTTTGAATGCGTTTGCATTCAAAAAAAAAAAAAATTGGTTTTTTATGTTAGTATAGATTTAGATAATAATAAGTATTCGGGTTAATTTTTAAGTTTATAGATCAGTGGAATAAGATTTTTCAAATAAACTGTGTCCTCCCTTTTCACCACAACAGGGCTTGTTTTAAAAACGCGTCTGGTTAGTTTCCGTTGTATGATCCAACATTATTTGTACCCATTTTTAGTTAATTGAAACAAGCAGTAAAATCCAAACTTTATTACCCTTTTCCTAGGAGTTGATTTAAGAATTACGTACTTTTTATTTTTAATAACTTGCTGTGTCCCAAATGTCAGCCCAATCCGTTAAGTGGTTTGAGCTGTGTGTTGATAGATCAGTCAGTCACGGTTTCCTTTTACACTTGTATATATAGATAGATGATGTTCCCAGTCTGTATACGAAAGTTTAATCAAATATACATACAATATATATACATACAATAGTTTTGTCACTATAGCTAGACGGCTGATCGGCAAAATCCGTCCGACCCATCACTAGTGTTTAGTTTGTTTGAAAAAATCACTGTTTATAATTTCGATGTTAGAAAATATTTGATAGTTCCAAAATACTTTTATGCATTAGTATAGCCAGTGTTTTCATTTATTGTCTTATCTACGAATTGTTTTAAGTTAATTTTCAAGCTTGCTGGCAAGATTTCTTGTTTTGTCATATCATATATTTTTGGTCGCTTACAATTTTAAACATAAGTCTTAAAGTTAATTTCGGCAGACGAGAGTTTGCGTTATATACAAAAACGCCCATAATCCTTTGGTTCAGCAAAGAATATACAACCAAAAATAGGAGACCAAAGTACATAGTCTCTGTATCCATAAAAGTCTTATCTGATCCCATCATCAAGTTATCCCGACGTTCATGTATCAATAAGTACAACGATCAGCCTCTCACAATAACCCTTCACAGTACTAGTGTACTGTGTATGTCTGTGTACGGTCTTGTTCATAATAATTATTTATTTATACCACCATAAAACCAACCCATTTCCACTGACGAAGATTACACTTGCGGCCTGACATTCACTTTTAGAATTCATTTTTTCCAATTGTGGTTATTATTTTACGGGATGTTGTGACCTTAACCCGTGCGATGCCGCGTTATTATCTCGCTATGGAGTTTATTATGACATTTAACAACGAGAAACGAATAAATTATACGTTTTTTTTTTTTTTTGCCGTCGAAATATTGATTAAAGGATATCAATGAAGGGATATTGTTTGTTGGGTGCTGTAGTCATCAAAAGTGGAACATGAGTGGTGTTGTTTTATTTATTGTTGAACGTTTTCTTGTCTTGGAACATACAGATGTTGTTGGGAACAAATAAATATCGTAGGATGTAGACTTTCACTTTAGATTTCGCAATTCATTTTAGATATTGTTTATTGCATTAGAATAAAAGTACCATTGATAACAACGTAACAACTTAAACCTGCTGATGATCACACTTCAAGTCAACCACAAGTTTCTTTTACCTAGCACGTCCTGCAAAAATAGAAGGAAATGATAAAGGCACCTTAAAATAGTGCCTCCATTACATTTCTAGGCAGCCTCCTATCGCGTCTGAGGCGTGTGATATATGGTTATATTCGTCTGCGCGCGCGCAAGGTCGGCGCGGCATCTGCTGTACCGGCCCGACCGGACGCTGGCTGTGCCCCACTCCGGAGACGTTTACATGACGGTAGTTAAAATAATTATACATTATGCAAATAATGCTCTGAAGCCTGAACGTCGTTTTATTTGCCGATGGTAAAATTTTAAATATGATATCATTAGAGTCAGGCCATCATAGCATCTGTCATGTCACCCTCATGCTGCAAGTACTGGTTGATATGAGGCGAGAATTCCCTTGGCATCCGTTGATGTGTCATTATGAAGATGAGCGAGGAACTGGTACTGTTACTGCACACTCCATTGAGAGAACAGAAGCTTTATGTAAAGCAAACTTTAACAATAGATGAAAAAAGAAACCAGAATAAACATTAGGAAGTGTCAATGACTCCTCTACAATACAGTGGAGTGCATATTCATGTCAAATACTTGGCACTCGACACATACTTCACGATAGGTCATTTCACTTATGTCGTATTTGTTACCAGAGGTACGCCACATTATCTATCTATAATAACTGGTTGCCAAGGAAATAGCAGCTCATTGCGGCACTGGCCATCAATCAAACTTATCTCCGCCATGTTTGTGCAAATATCTCAACCGGAGCAGTCAGCTAGAGACTAATGAGCCGTCATACCAATAGATAATACACGAATGATGCCTGGATTTTGTGCTAACTCATCCCAGGATTCTAGGTCAGTGTTCTTTACGTTATGGAGTGAATGATTAGAGTTCAGTGCTGAAGCCACGAGTTTATCTCAGCCGTGTGACACGCATTCCTGCTAATACCTTACAACGCACTTTGCACTTTTATTTGATTTTTATTTGCAGAATATGTTGTGTGCCTCGTTGTCTGTGCTAAATGAATGTATTTTCATTCCTTCTTTCTTTCTATCTGAAAGGCGATACGTGCTCGCACCGTGTATGAACCCAATAAATTCCGCGTCATATAAGACGCAGCTAAGCGCGCGCGACGCTGCGTGCGAACCGGGTCACCGAGGCCTCTGACTCGCGGCGCGTCCCCGTCTACCTTGTATTGCAGGGGTGATTGCTCTCCCAGTTGCCGCTATGCACCCGACACTTTTGTACCACAACTATGCAAATAAAAATACTTGTAAATGCAGGTGCCCTAAATCAACATTTCATTGTGCAAATTACAGGAACCAAGTAGCAACGTCAAAAGTCAAAGAGACATTCTAGAAATCCGTCCCATTCAAACAATAATTCATACATTCCCATGTCTGGGTGTCGCTTTTGAATGCAGCTGCATTATTCGAGAGATATGAAAACAAAATCTCGTCCTCACAGTCAGATGGACGCATTGATCGCTGAACAAGTTCGAACACGCTTTTGTGAATGTAGAAAGGCGCGATTTTCTCCGGTGCATATCGCTAAAGCGCAGCGTTTATGTTGGAGCCCATAAATCAGAAGTTTACCTTTAGACCGTTCCTCCGCAGGTGTCCACGAGGTATCATCTCGTCGAGACCGCATTGTGTGCGTGGCACGATTGTTCCATTTCATTCACCTGCCATTTGTCCGGCCCTTATTAGCCCGTCTATCTCGACCGTCGTCCTCGCGTCCTGTAGACGTCGCCGCATCTTCGGTTGCCGTGCCGACATTACAATTTGGTATCTGTAATTTTCGTGATAAGATCTAGTCTCGCGTGTCACGGTGGCAGCGTTAGACCGGATGGGAAGCCGAGATGCTGTAATTTGGTCGCACAATACCGCGCAATAATAATCGCAGCCGTTCGTAATTGCGACGACATCCGTTGTACGAGATGTATACATACATGTGCACTCCGTGTGAAAGTTCGAAAGGGCCACTCGTTACCGGACCGAGTTGTGTTATCAGAACCTGTTTTACGCATTTTAGATATATCGGCTTTCTTTACCGCTCGACACTCGAGATCTCGTGCATCGAGAATTTTATTGCTTTTAAATTGACAAGAACTTTTTGTGTGTTATTGTTCGTTTACTTAATAAGGGATTCGGCGTCGTTTCACACCTAATACGACACGTTTATTAAAAAAAATGTGTCACGATGACAATGGAGGGCCTACCACAACATACGGTTGATTTGGTCCGACTCCGACCGGAGCGATTAATGCTTTTGTCGGTTTTTAGGAGCGGAAGCTCCATTGTCGCGGCTGTCGTGTGGTCACTGACGGATTTGATTTGTGTGCGTGTTTTGACAATCGGTGTTAGATAAATGCTCTTCTCACCATTGATTCACTGTTGTGTCCGGTGCGAGAGCAATGAGGTTTCCACTGACGGGATCACGTGAAAGGATTCTTCCCGAAAGCTGTTTGCGCAAACCCAGGTAGAAATGTAGAAGTATTTTTTACCCCAAAAAATCTATTGTAAACGAAGCTCACTTCGATAAGATCTGTTTCCGACTGTCTACGCTCTTCAACAGATAAATATAACATATGGTTTAATTTTGTACTGTTATTGATAAAAAATATTGTACTTTCGTTCGTTGTGGGCGTGGGACCGAAGGATCGATTTAAAAAACCGGATATCCTCTAAGTAGTGTTTAGTATTAATGTATACTTGTATAATGTTATGGAAATAATACCCTTTATCCTTTTAATTCAATGGGATTAAAAGATACTATATAATTTGTATAAAATAGCTTTTTTGTTCAGTGCACCCTAGGATTCTCAATTTTCATGTTATTGAAATATAAAGGGTAAAAATATTCTTATGAATTCTGTTTTTAGAGCATCAACGGAAACAGTTATCGCAAGTAATATAAACTCTGGACATTTTTTTCAAAATAAAATTTTATAAATAAACGCTGCTTTCTTGGCATTGTGCTTTTACGGGAAAAAAGTTGGAATGTCTCAACTCTTAGGCCTTTCGCACATGGGTCGTAGGCGTAGTTGTCTCGTGCGCGTAGCGTAATTACGCTACGCGCACGAGACGCGGTGTTCCTACAAACGAATCGTCGCGTAGACGTATCGTTTTGTAATATCTCAGTTGAAATCATGGCGTCAAGCGTACTTACCAGATGTGTTTGGGGAATTTATTGATGACCTTACCTTCTCTACAGACGAAGAGGATTTCTTGTTATTTGATTTCGTTAGAAGTAGAAAGTGACGTGCTTATTGGATCCATCCATACATCGCAAATAATTACAAGAAAAGATTGTTTGTTGCTGCACGTGAACTGTCAGAAAATGATAATAAATTCCGCAGTTTTTATCGAATGAGTATATCTTTTGCAGTATTCATTATAAAATATTTTTTCAGTCGCTTCCTTTTACGCCAGTACGCTACGACTATCGTAATGACACTGAACACCTCATACGATACGCTGCAACACCGCCTCGTGTGCGGACTTGTTTGAACATGTTCCTGCTCGTATTGCTCTCGTACTACGCGCGTCCTACGATACGCTTACGATACGACGCCATGTGCGAAGGGGCTAAAGTTCCTTTATTCACTTAATCTAATTATGCACGCACTCACAACAGTTTTTAAATGACCTGAGCTGTGGGACAAAATAACCACTATGTGGAGCCCTGGCACAGCTAGAAGTCGTTGCGGTAGACCCTGTAGTAGATAGTGGGATGAGCTGGACAAAACAAACGGCCAGTCGTCCACATTAGCACTGGGAGCCAGGGCCGAGGCTTTTGCCCAGCAGTGGGATGCTACAGGCTAACAGTAACAGTCACCAGAACCCCACTCTATCCACACATTATTGATCTCTTAGTACACAATCAATGGAAAACTACCTCACATTCATCAACTCCAAATCAATTATCATAATCCGTTACTCAACAAACATGATTCAGATGAAATCACTGCTTTAGTCTCCATTGGTGAACATCATTGAACCGTAAAAAAAAAAAACTAATAAGCCTTCTTATACTATAAAAACTATTAAGTAACTATACATCTATCTATGTCTGCCTTAGATGAAAGATTCAATCACGAAGCGAGACGCTTCGTGGAAGCCAGGATTTTTTTCGCTAAAGTTCAATAGTTTTTGGGGTTTCGTATGACTTGTGTTGAAACGGATGTAAGTAAGCAATCGTTTATTTTATTTACAAAAACTTAGCCTAGGTAACATCAGTTTTGTTTCAATAAGGGATGGGTATGGTTATTACATATAAATAAAAACCCCTGTCCTTCTACACTAACTAGGAAAATCCTGCATGTTGAAGGACAGTGATGTAATCGGGTGTCACGTGTAAGCTCTATTCGTCAGCTTATTTCTACTGTTTGAGATTTTCTCTGGTGATTGTGTTAATTAAATGAATCCATATAAAGTTGTTAAGTGCAGCTGCGTTAGTTACTATTGATAACTACATCTCTCTTAATAAAGTCGTTGGATTAATAGGTCTCACAAAAGTTGCTACAAGCATGCCTAAGGTTCCCCTGATCTTTATTAGCAGTCCGCAGATGCATTTTCTTTTTCCCTAATTAACGTCTCTTGTATTTTAATTCGAAACAAAGTCCCAGTTTAATTCTGAGCATTACAATAATTCTTTGGAACAACTTTGTAAATGTCGTTGAATATTCATACTGTGATTACGGAACCTGTCGGCGTGCGTCGTCGTCGTCGGGGCTTGTGTCTAAGTAATAACACCAGCACGGGTCAATCGGTCAGGTTAAGCTACGCTTGCCGCGGTTGGGCCGTGAATGGGTGTCCATCTTAACACACCAAGACCCCTCCGTGCTTCGGAAAGCACGTTAAGCCGTTGCTCCCGGTTCTTATTTGTGGATCTTTGACAGTCGTTACAGGTCGTCAGAAGTCCGAAAGTCTGACAACCCGTCTTACCAAGGGGTATAGTATTACCCAGTAACTGGGTTGTGGAGGTCAGATAAGCAGTCGCTCCATGTAAAATACTGGTACTCAGCTGCATCCGGTTAGACTGGAAGCCGACCCCAGCATAGTTGGGAAAAAGCTAGTCATCATCTGCCGATGATGAATTACGGAACCTGTCGGATTCTCGGTTTCTGTCTTGGCACATTTTTTCTTAGCCACCAATCGCTTGGGAGTCGTGAGCTAAGTTTTTTCAACGAGACCCGTTACTGACCTGCATCCTACCCTCCACCATCACGGAACACTACAAACATAAAAAGCTCACACTACATCTATCCTGTATAAAGAAACATCTTCAAATTAACACGTACAAACGCAGCAACGGACGTGAAACTATACAATACCTCCGTTTCGATGGCAGAACTTAGTTCCATGTATACTTTTATGAATGTATAAAGTGCTAAACGAATTTTTTAGCTGCGAACAGATTTGTATTTGTTTTTTTCGGACCACCTCGCAGATGACAGTTTGATGATTAAGGGTGGCGCATGTGTTGTGAATGAAACGTTTCTTTTAGACGCCAAATTGGGGTGGAGTGGTGTCGTGGGAATGTTCCTTTTTAGGTAAACTTATTTTTACGAATAATTTAGTCTAATGAAGATTGTGCTAGAGAAACGTTGTTTACTATGGACGCTTAAAAGCGTCCATAGTAAAAACGTTTCTACGTGCACGTCTTTCTCACATGTATAATTTTAACATGAATGATGTAACCAATATTTTAATTTAAAAGAATGTTCGAAAGTAGAATAGACTTTCTTGTCCGTTCTTCTCGATAGGAACCTACTACGCTTTGGAATGGGCAACTAGCTACATTATTTTAACTTACCAATTCAAAAGTGCCCGTAAAATGCTTTGAGTTTGAAACCAATTCGTCTAGTATTGCAATCAAGTTGTGCCAGATCTGAATAACGTTTTGTCTGATTGAATGAGTTCTGAAAATAATTAGCATGTTATATGGAATCCGTTTTCACCGTATCCAATTATTTAGTTGAAATAAGTGGTTAACATAAAGTTGAAAGGTGTCAGTAATATAATCAGTGTTTAATTATATAAGAGAAAACGTCTTCCAGAATATAGACCACTCAAGTCGTCAATGTCATTGTTAAACTAAGTAATTGATCTTAAAATATGGAATTTATAAAATTATTCCATTGACTACAAAGTGACTTTCAATATTTTTTTATGTATTTGTGCCTTTTTCTCTTTAGTGTTGAATTAACACGGTCATAATATTTGTGATTCAATAAAAAAATACGTTTTTTGTTACGATTTACGTTAAATATGTCAAAAATGTTTACGATAACTGTTGAATGGGATACTTGATTTCGGTTGTAAACAAGTTAATTTTGACTTGTTCTCTTATTGTCGAAAGTATGATATTGATAATAATGTTTGTATGTTTATTTGTCAATCTGGAGGAGAGGTTGTTTGCACGTGGAAATTATTATTTTTTACGCAATAAGTAATTGCATATTTTCAATCTGTTTCGACCTGTAAATGTAACACGACGTTGGGCCTAATTTCTTCACTTCCAATTTAATCGAAAAAAGATGAGATGTGCATATTGGAAAAAAATAACACATTTTTTAAGTCAATTTGTAGTTTAAATATTACCCTGCATAAATTCTTATTTTAAGGCTTTTACAAACAGACGCGACATGCGACGCAATCGCACGCGACACAAAGTCACCGCTCGTCGCGCGACAATAGGTGCCTTTGTGTCCGGCATTTCCATTTTTCCACCCCAAAAAATCCACCCTAAGGTGGATACGCGGAAACGCATGTCCAAGAATCCACCCTAGGAATAGTTGGAAAATCGGAATTTATAGACTCAAGGTGGATTCTCCGACATGCGTTTCCGAGTAGGTACCTACCATAGGGTGGATATAATGAGGCGGCAAAATGGAAATGCCGCTTTGTGTCGCGCCTGTTTGTAGGGGCCTTTAATCAATACATAGTCAAAGCATTTATTTCAAATAGGTACATAAAAGGCACTTTTGAATGTCAACTTGAAGCCTCTTTTCGTGTCTGTGTGTGACCGCCTTGTCCTTCTAAACTACGTAACGGATTTTGATGCGGTTATCACCACAATTCAAAGAAGTTATTCTGGAAGGTATATATGTGTATGATCTATACATATAATAAAATCGTTGCGAAGTGGAAACTGTAGATTGTTTTAATAAGTATCTTTTTGCGAGGTCTGGGATCGATTGTAATGCCATTTTTTTGTTTTTTTTTTTGTATGTTTGTCTGATTATCTGTTTGTCTTAATGTATGTTCCAGAATCACGCAACAACTACTTACTGGATAAATTTTATCCAAATTTTGCATAGATATTCCCTATAAGTTTGGTCAGTCTGTAGGCTATAAATTATCACGCTATTTGCAATGGGGGATGAGCAATATTGCAATTTATTCGTGTTCTTCTATAGTTTACCACAAATTATAAAAATACGAGCCAAAAGGCTAGAATATTGCAGATAGTTTAAAGATTTAACCTTTTAAATGGTTATCATGATGCCTATCTATACCTTTATGGATCTGAGCACTCAATCACGACATAATATACAGGGTGGATTTTTGAGATGGGGCAATATCAGGTATCTTAATCGTGCTTAGTCAAATAAAACGGTCTTACGAGACTATTTGATACAATTTGATCTAAATTAACAGATTTTGAAAAAAAAAATTGTCGGCAAGAAAATGGGCAATTTTTACACGTAACATTTTTTGATGCCAATCGATTTTGTTTTTTATGAGGATCAAAAAAATCGCTGTTATTTTAGTATATTGTGGTGTCTATTTGTGTAATAATCATGAAATCTCGATGTTCTGTCCAGCCGTAAAAACCGTGCGATGCAGGGGCGGGTCGTTAGTACCGTATTAAATTATAATCATGATCATGACCAAAAGATTACAACCTAAGTCATTGACCGTCAATTCACTTCATTCATAAACACACAATATAACTCAAACCCATGGTTACTTTATTTACTAAATGAAAAAATAACTAAGTACATGTGTGAACAACCAATCAAAACTAACAACAAAATAATGTAATATAAATTAAGGACCTGTCCTTAACGCCCTTAAAATAAAAAATGGTGGACCAAATTGACTTATTATGTGTATAAAAAGAATATAATAATGTCCACAATGCACGCCGTATATTATTCGGATCATGGTTGCATGACGTGCACTGTTGCCTGTTGGTGTCGGTTAAGTAGGTATTATGTGTTTGTGGTCCTTGTTAGTGATAGATATGGGATACTGTACTTAATTGAGTCGTAGCCGTGACGTGGTATGATGGAAGCGATTGCCGCGTAATGGAATTGTGTTCTTAGCGTTGTTTCCTTGAGATTGTTTCAGTGTCTTGCTGTGGGCAGTGGGATAGTGAATTCCTTCAATCATCCGCTGATGATGTTCCCACGTTTAGGTCGATTTCTAATATTACTAAACGGAGCAGTACATCAAAATTTTACTAGGACCTACTGATATCTGACTACAACCTTATTATTGGACAGTACCGGTTTTCTGAGGTTCGTCCAGCTGTCAGATTCTGACCTGCCGTATCCACTTTCAGTCAGTTCCTACACCCGGTTGAAGCTTAGTTATACTTAGTATAAGTTCAATAGGTATTCTCCGAAGAGTATCTATCATAATGTAAAATAAAATAAAAAATAAATAATGATTTGGAGTTATTGTTTGCAATTTGTATTTCCATATTTTTTACCTGTAATCTCTCAGTTTCACCGACATTGATCAAACGTAGGTATTTTTAGCTTTATCAATTAACATAACAGCCGCACGGGTCACTACGCTTGCCGTGGTCGATTCGTGGATGGGTGACCATCCAAGACCCCCTCCGTGCCTCGGAAAGCACGTTAAGCTGTTGGTCCCGGCTGACATTCGTAAATCGTTGACAGTCGTTACGGATAGTCAGAAGCCCAAGAGTTTGAAAACCAGTCTTACCAGGAGTGTATCGTGTTTGCCAGTACCTAACTGGGTTGTAGAGGTCAGATAGGCAGTCGCTGTAATACTGGTATTCAACTGTATCCGGTTAGATTGGAAGCCGACTTCAAAATAGTTGGGAGAGGTTAGGCAGATTGATTAATCATAGGGTCATATAATGACGACAAATCGATAGTTCCAGTGCAGATATATCAAGATAACATTGCAATTTGTTAAGTAAACCAGTTCTATAACGAAAACGATTAGTCGAAGGTTTAGTACGCGGAAGATTGACTGAAGATAATAAGATCTTAGTCTATTTATATTCATTATAACCAACTAATGGTCGTCAGCACTGAAGTGCTGGAATTGTTTACTTTGTTTGTTTTAATAAAGGGTATCATTTAAGCTATTACCAATTTAATTAGTTTTGTGTTTCTTAAATAATAGGGTTTGTCCTCCAAATAGTAGATCTGTCACCAAAATGTAGTCACCAAACAATGCAAAATCAGTTCCACAATAAATCACCTAAAATCCTGAGATATAAGGTCTAGTACCAAATAAATGTTTTTGTATGTATTATAATAGGTGTGTCCTAATAAGTATTTAAGCAAACTAATTTAAAGAGATCACCAATAGTAGTAGTTTTCTTATTCACCACGGATCGATTGATATACATAATATGTCGACGGTAGGGCTTGGTCGACGGAGCCCCGCTTCGCGGGGCTCCTACTTCTGGGTGGTTTATAAAAAAATAACCACGAAGGGGATGGCGGGGTCTCTCGACCCCGCCATCCCCTTCTAACCTAACCTGTCCGAGTCGGGGTGCCCTAAAGTCCAGATTGCATCCAGTTTCTCCTGGTAATTTGTCTCGGGTATCATTTAAGCTATTACCAATTTAATTAGTTTTGTGTTTCTTAAATAATAGGGTTTGTCCTCCAAATAGTAGATCTGTCACCAAAATGTAGTCACCAAACAATGCAAAATCAGTTCCACAATAAATCACCTAAAATCCTGAGATATCAACCTGAGAACAATTTTTGTTTATCTGAGAACGAAAATATTTCGTGGCGATAGATCTATTTATTAGGTGATACAACTTGATGACAAATACACTCGGCGTCAAAAAAATCGCACCTCCGCGAAAATAACTTTTAAGCGTTATTAACCCTTAACACGCGCATGTACCCCCACCAATATTGATGGCATTTGAAAGCCCATTAAATAAACTTTAAAAAAAAAACATTTCATTTCATTAAAAAAAAAAGCTTGATACCACAAATGTGACTTTAAAAAAAAATGGCAATTTTGCTCCTCACAAGGGGCACAACTTGCGCTACCTTTAGTGGGTATAAAAGGGTTAATACAGGTTCAATGGAGGTGTTCCCCTGGCTGGAGGCTTTGAGTTAGCTCGAAGACACCACAGGATTGACCGGTTAAGCAGTCACGGCCTCTCAAGGCCAACTGCGAGATGCCATACACAAAAAAAAAAAAAAAAAAAAAAAAAAAAAAAATCAATGGAGGTCATTCGCTATCCAACCGTTGAAGAGGACACACGAGAAGAACTTTCACAAAAAAAACCACCTTGAAGATGGATACCACTGCTGATGAAGCCGCTCAAGTGATTGCACTACTGCAATCAGGGATGCGTCAGTGTGATGTCGCTCGGCAACTGAACTTGAGCCGTTTTTCGGTTCGAAGAGTATACCAGCGGTTCCTGGAGACCGGTGGCCTTGTCCGGAGGCATGGGTCTGGTAGACGTCGCTGCACCTCGGAGAGAGACGACCGATTCATCGTATCGACATCCCTAAGAAATCGGTTCTCTAATGCTGTTGAGTTGCAACAGCAGCTCCAGGCCGCTCGCAGAACAACCGTGAGTATTTCTACGGTTAGACGAAGATTGAGGGAGAAGAAGATAGCGGCACACAGAGCTGCTACGGGTCCAAAATTGACCGCAGAGCATCGGCGAGCCCGCTTGCAGTTTGCTCGCGACCACGTCAATTGGACCCTTGACCAATGGAGAGCTGTTCTCTTCTCAGACGAGACGAGAGTGTGTCTGTTTTGCAACGATAGACGCAGAAGAGTGTACAGAAGACAGGGGGAACGTTTCGCCCAACCCTGCATCCAGGAGACGGTGGAATACGGGGGCGGTTCCTGTATGTTTTGGGGCGGCATGTCGGCCGACGGCAAAACCGACCTTGTAAGCGTCTCCCGGACTGGAGGTGCTCGCGGGCAAGGGTCGCTGACTGCTCACCGGTACGTCACAGAGATCCTGGAAGAGCATGTGGTCCCCTATGCCGGTTTTGTTGGCGAGGGGTTCACATTAATGCACGATAACGCTCGCGCTCACACTGCATTAATTGTGCGCGACTACCTTCAAGAGGTTGGGATCTCTGTCATGCAGTGGCCAGCGAGAAGTCCAGACCTGAACCCGATAGAGCACCTTTGGGACCATTTGAAACGCAAGGTTCGGTCTCGTGATCCCACTCCCACGACTCTCCAGGAGCTCGAAGAGGCTGTTATTGGGGAATGGGCCAGTATCCCTCAAGAAGAGCTCCTAAAATTGGTAAGATCCATGAGGGAGCGTATGGAAGCCGTCATCCGGGCAAGGGGGGGTAACACTAGGTTTTAGGTTAGTTTTAAGAAACTTTTTGTATTTTTTTTAATGTTTATTAATCTGTTTTTAATTAAGGCTTAGTTAAGGATTTTTATTGTTTTGTAAACTTTATTGTTTTTTGCACTTATCCAATAAAAAATAAAAATTAATTGAATTGTTTTTTTAAGTTTATTTAATGGGCTTTCAAATGATACCAATATTGGTGGGGGTAAATGCGTGTGTTAAGGGCATAGAGCAACACGGACCACCGGCGGACCGGAGGGGAGTAGCCATAGCGTGTGTTCCCGATACAGAATTGTCTGTCATTTTTTGGGGGGGGAAATCTGCGCCACGCACACTTTCTCAGACTCCCACACAAAAACAATCGGCTGTCACTACGAAACCCACACTTAACAATTATAACAATACACTAACAATTTCACACACACATAGCTGCATTCGGTGTCATAACAGTGTAATGAAGTGACACAACTACATTGACAAGTTGCGAACAGCCGTGGCTGTAACCACTGTCGATACGCATTATCGATTAATTCGAGAACTCTGTTAGGGAAATCAGGTTTAAAAAGTGATACAAAGGTGGATATTATAATAAAGATAGGATTTTATTTATTCATCCAACAATTATCATAGGACAGTTAACTTAATGTTTATATCATTTTGAAAACCAGCGATAGTTTTATCTATCACTGGTTTTTAAAATGGATATTTTTTTTTATAAATATGTTGAATACATTTTTGTGGGTTTGCCTTTTCCACTAAGAAAGAAATTCTTGTATCAGTATATTTTTCTATTATTATTCTGGCCAGTTCCAAATTATGATTTGTAAAATCATTTTCACGTGAATGGTAACTGATAGAGGGAAACAAGTCTTTGCCAATAAACTTTTTTAAAGCTTTTGGCACAATTTGGTGTGTGGTACAAGATCGTGTAGGTTTATTGTCGTCACTTAAACGATGCCTTATTTCTTTCTCACAAAATAATCTGGCATAAAAAAATTACCTCTTTTGAAGCATACAGCAACTTTCTTCTGCTTATTTGATGCATTAAGCTTTTTTCATCAATCGGCCCGAGCAAACCTTTGATGCACGTATTGCACAATTTTTTTTTTTGATGTCGAGAAAATAACAAATCCTGCTATGTATTCCACTTCTTTCACGGCAAAAGGAGATAAAAAAGTTAGAGCTTCAATCTCATCAATCAAATCGTCAGTAAAATTGGTAAAGTTGACTTCGTCAGTAGCGTCATTCGTATTGTATTGTCGTACGGTTGAAGCATTAATTTTTTTCTAATGCAGATGTGCAATTCAGTATGGTAATTTTTTCCAATGGAATGCAGTTCGTTCCGCTTCCAGTTTGTATTAGTTCTGTGTTAATAAGATTTTTTTTATAAATTGTTTCAATCTGGGAGCTTGAGGGATTATCGGAATAACCACCATCACTTCTTACAATCGAAAAAAACAGCTCGATGTGATCTTGACTGATCCTGTGGAGGGGCATATATTTCAGACCATTTTGTTGGTTTTGTATAAAATCTTGAAAGATAGACTTTGTACTCTCAATGCAGATCAAAATTCACAAAAAACCTGTGTATCGTGGAGAATCTAATAATTTCATTTTAGTAGACTCTCCATTGCGTTTTTTTACATAGGTTCATAAGCTCAATAAAATCTTTTGAGCTTCGTCCATTTTTCTAAAAGCTTTCTCATAGTTTTCAGAGTTTATTGCTCTCTTATAACCATTTTGACGTGACCGTCGTTTATCGACGTCGTTTATCAGTGAAATAAACTTTGAAGTTGCAGTCGATCCATAAAACTCCGGTAAATTTAATTCTTTTTCACAAAACACAAGTGCGTCAGCAACACTTGCGCTGAACAATTGTGCTGCAAGGCGAACATTCATTATTTTTGTTTTGTAATAAATGTGATTTGCTCTCAACTTATTTGCCATAAAAAATAGTTCTTCTTCTCGGATATTATGTAATGCCTCCACAAATGACCATTGAATTTTATTTCCATTGTCATCGTAAAAACATTTGTAGTCACAAAAAGTGTTTCGAATTAATTTTAACATGTGACTCGGGTCTAAAAAAAGTAAAATTGTTGCCCCGTTGTAGGATCTAATATGGTAGTTTGCAATTTATTTGCAACCCAGTTCTGTTGCCATCGCTAAATTTGCTCTTGCGCCGTCACATGTTAATGCTTTTATTTCCACTCCAGTTTCATGTATTAGTTCAAATGCTTTAGTTATAAGCTGAGCTTTTTAACTTAGCACTTGTGCCTTTAAATAAAAAATATAAATATAAAAAATATATAAAAATATTTTTGAAGTGGAAAAATATAAGCTTCATTTAACAACTATGACTAACTATACTACATAACCAACATTTTACTGGCGGCACGAGGCATTACATCGGGTGGACTAGGTTTTAGCCTTCTCCATGATATAAAAAAAAAACTTACGGAACAAGTACAGTGTGGTATTAGAGTTGGCTTGGTGCCCTCGACCAATCTCCTTCTATTGTTCGCCAACACTTGAAAGTCAGAGGTCTTGAAATTATCTGAGCAAATGACACTGTTTCTTGTAGGTATCTAGTTAAGTCTGTTTTTACAAAAGTTCTTCCATATATCCTTTAAACTCGAATCTTTAGGAAAACTGCAATAAATAAATAAATAAAAACAATATGGTCGAGCTTCACACTTAGTAGTTTTAATGTAATGTAATAATACTCGTAAGTATTGTATTAAATTTAGTTTGACGCAATTTTAATATTAAACAATATCAAAATAAAGCTCACAATATACATAATTATAATAATTAAATCACAAGGCATAATCTCAAAAATTATTATCATGAGAGATATAGCTTTAAAGAGTCCTTTGCATTTGTCATTTTTATCGATATCTAACCGGTAACAACACTATCGCTCGGTGACAGCGAAAACACTCGGATCAGTCGCTCGACCGATCCACATATTGTATGAAGGCGAGCGGCCTGTGTTGGTAGACGAATCCGAAACAACACGACCGTTATTATTGTAAATTATAAGCTTAAAAAGGAGTAAAATGTAATAATTTGATTAAAAATTCCTTACATATGAAAGGTAACACCATCTTTTTGTAAATTTGATGTGGCAGACCTCTTTTTGCAGCAAAAAACTGAACAATTCGGCATTTTTGTGGGACGTCGATTCAGCCGCGCAACTAGATTTAGTCTAGTGAATGGAGCGGCTGCAACTAGTTTTATTGTACGCATAGGACCGCGTGGACTTGTACTTTGGCAGAGGGGAACGCCTGCGTATGGCTACTCCCCTCCGGTCCGTGTTGCTCTATGGTTAAGGGTTATAAACGCTTGAAAATAATTTTCGCGGAGGTGCGATTTTTTTGACGCCGAGTGTATAAATTTTGGTGATAGAAAATATAGTTCCCTTTAATAAATAATAACTCTATCATTGTTGATTAATGTGGAGTTATGAAATTAGTTGGGTATTGTATGTCGAGTTTCATTTGCGTTGATGATTTCCGCGTGGCCAAAGGATCGCCACTGAACCGCGATCTGAAGCACGATAACAATGTAAAATCTTCATCATCAACATGTAGCAGTCTACTGACATATCGCAATCCATTTACTCGATCCTCGACTACTATTATACAACTTCTACCAGTCACTCTTCAAAGATCTTCGCTCCTCGTAGGCTGAGGGGCCATATTTCCCCACATTTGATAACTCGAGGTCTCCCGTCAAGAATACGTCTACCACCAACAGTCGATTATCCTTAGTTTACTGTAAATATTTAAAGTACTAAATCCTATTTAAAACAACAGCAGCAAACTACAAATCGACACTTCGAGTTCCACACAATCTACCGAGTAAAATCACAGCCTCTAATCTGTACATAATCTAGTCGGGGAGCTTACGTACACACAGCAGTCGTTATCAGTGTCACAATGCGACGATAGCGCCGCACTGCGCATTCATGCCGCCTCGCTGACTCCCCGACTATAATATTTAAGGCTCCCAGCGGACTACGCGATACATTTTTATTATTTCGTATTTCGACTTTAACCTACTGCAATGGTGAACAAATTCTGTGTTATATGTGTTTAAACACGATTTCGATGAGGTTCATTAAGGGATACTTATGAACTATCCAACATCATTCATTCACTATCGTTGTGCCTCCTACCGATGCCGTTATCCTAATCTATTTGGGGTTTTCTTTCGTACATTTCCACCAGCCGTCATCTCAGTATTTCAGCCGTTTGTAGCCGTATCCACTTTGTAGCCGTATCCACTTTGACATTCTTGTCTGTCTTAAAATAAAATTTTGTTCTGTTGCCAGTTGGCTGTGATTTCTCAATTTATTTATTTATTTATTGAACACACCAACGACATACTATTGACCAATTACCAATACCACCAATACCAATACCCCACCAAACCAACCAACCAAACCAATATCAATTACCAACCAAAACCAATGACCAATTATTGACTACTTGCTGTTGCCCGCGACTCCGTCTGCGATCCCAGATGAAAACTTACCCAGGTCATGGTCTATCTGTGTGCCAAATTTCATCCAAATCCGTTCAGCCGTTTTAGCGTGAAAGCGTAACTAACAAACAAACAAACTCAATTTCGCATTTATAACATTGTTGGGTTGGATTATTCGAAATAATTGACCGCTTGTTAGAACGATTTACTTTTATAGTCATTAGAACAATAATCAAGGCTTATCTGAACTATGACTGAGATGTAGATCAGCATGTCAGTTCCGCCAAGCAACAAGAATGCAACATTATTATGACGCGACGCTAGAATAAATATCAATTTACAATAAGTAAATATTTATTTTGCTGCATTATCGCTTTGTTGAGCGATAAATATTAAGAAGGTTGCACAAATAAATATGTATGCAGTTTTTCTGAAGAAATATTTGAGGTCAACAGAAACTCAGATCAGGCTTAATTAATTGCTTACTCTATTATCCATATTTTGGCCTAAACCACATTTATAGCCGGGCTTCTCCCCAAAAAGGGTTCACCACTGCCAGCGGGTTGGTGACCGCAACCAACTCCCGGTGACGTTATACCACGTCGACCGCCAGACTAACTACGCACATCAAGACGTGTCTAGGGATCAAGGTATTTAAACATATTTTATTGCCCTATTGAAACTAAATAATAATGTCTATTTAGATTGATGAAATAAAGTGTTTTTGCATGTGTAGATCGACGAAGTACTCTCTGCTTTTGCATTAATAAAGACTTTTCGCGATATTTGCTTATGATGGATCTTTAATTAATCCTGACATTAAAATTTGATAAAAATAAAAGTTTTTAAAGGTTTTTATTGCTTAAAATAAGCGATTAGTAGTCTGTATTTCCGCTTTTAACGCGTATAACACATACTCAATATGAGTTCAACCAAATCACGTAGCGGAATGGCCGCCCACGTCCGTTGTAACAGACGAATGAGATTTTCTGGTGTGTGTACGCCATCCATATTTGGCAGAGCTCTTTTTTAAATCATAACCCATGCGTGCTCAATGGGATTCAAGTTTGTCGGTTGAGCAGGCCATGGTAGGACGTTGACATTAACTGCGACAACTGTGCTTGCAACAACTCTGGCGGTGTGTGGACGTGCAGTATCTATTATGCGTAAGCAGGAATAAAGCACCAAATTCGGTCCGCAAATTAATGACAACATCTGATACAATTGTTTCAGTGTAAATCTGTGCATTGTGATTGCCTCTGATCCAAATCAGCGGTTCTTGCGCCGATCCTAATACCCGGCCATATCATCAATTTTTGTACCTAACTAGCAAAAACGTGAACAATATTGTAGGGTCAGAATGTTATGATCCTGTTCGTTATCAACCAGCATCCGTTGATCATAGGCACCGCTTTGTAATTCTGCCCATAGTATCAGGAAGTTTGATAATAGATATGTTTACGGGGAACTCGACCACACAGTAGTTGATAAGATTTTAGGTATCAAACATAAAAAGACAAATACCGCCGCATTCGGGCTCCGTTCCTTGTCTGTTAATTTGTTGTCGTGTATTTAGCCGGAATGCAAGATTCCTTGTGGCTAGTAACTGTATACTGCTGCAATCTGTAGTCTTTAACTATGAAAACTATGGAGAAAACAATTAAAAAGTGGTAAATTCGAGAGTGGGTGGTACTCTCCGCAAATCGATATGTTAATCGACCAACATAAAATATCTATAACGTTACAAAGTCAGAAAACTTACAGAATTATACATGAGAGCAGTCTATACAACCAGTACAGAGACCTCAGCAGTGCACTAGCCAATTAGCAAGTACCTACTTGATAAACAAAATATCGTAAAAGCAGTCATGCGGACTGCTCAAGCCAACCACTGACCTAACTCACTGCTCCAGTTACTACTACAGTTGATAATCTCTGTTGTCTTGATTGCCTTGCATACACGTCAAACTTGCATAAAATTGCCTTTTATAGATGGCGGTGACGTGACAGATCACGCTGAAGTCCCGAGACGTTATGAAGGGCGTGAGCTGAAGTCAGCGGTTTCACCAGGCGCACATGTTTCATACGTTGTTATGGCTCTCCAGATTGCATGTCGAGATTCATCACGTTTGTCCGCTCATACTCGGCTTTACGCTACCCATTGGAACGAGTTTATATTGTTCTTGAGGCTAGGTACTATTGTTTATTAACATACCTAACGGGGATTGAAGTTTAGCGACTACGAACTATCTCTTAAAATATACTAATGCCCGTTTGAAGTAAACCCAGGTGTCAGCGAAGTATACAATTTAGCAGTACCGTGCACTGCACAACTTTTTCTGCCGATGTTAACGAATTTGATTGCCTTGATTCAGCATTCTTATTACAAGAGTCTTTTAACAAAACAGAGAAATAATCACAGTTTAATCATGTAGTTTCTACAAGTCTCCAAGCTCATTTGAATGTTGTCCTCGTATCATTTAGAGACAACGACTTAATGGCATGCTTTAGCTCTTCAATTGTCGTATATTTGTTCACAATGCTAACGGATATCATTATTGCAACAAGTAGGGCGAACCGTATTTGTGATAGAAACATAGGAAGGACAATTTACAATATTGTTTTTATGACGACTGTGGACTGGGACAAAACTTTATTGTATCGCTTCTGGGTCTAGGTTGCGGTCAAACGATAATACTTGTAGTTGTATTTGCAGCTACAAATGTTTTCAGTAAATTGCATGTTGGGTTCTTTTATTTTACTGAAATGTTTTACTGTATTCAAGTTTAAAAGTCGTCATTTTAGAAAATAGGACGGTCAACTACTGCGTTGTGTTATTCTTCTATTGAATCGGCACGACCTATATTATCAATCAAGTAAATACAGCATATTTACTCGCTAATGGTATTTAAACCTAGATGAACGTGTTCGTTGCCAGTTTCTACATTTTATTGTTGAAATAATTTGAGCTCGAGAATAATAGTACCTATATGTATAGCTTGTGTAACTTATTGAGGATGAGCGATTACCCCTTCGATATTAAACTTTAATTCTGTGTGACATGCATATCTCCTATGTTCAGCGTCTGATATTTCATACGTTATATGACAGATTTTTCATTATTATATCCCAATTTCTATTTATTTTATACCATCGTGACCATGAATAAGAATTGAATCTCCATAATAATCCTTTAACACATTCGTCGGCTTGAAGCGAGACAAATTAAACGTTTATATAATCAACGTGTATGATTTAAATCGGTTTCGGTTTTCATGTTATTTTTAATGGTACAGGTATTTTACTCTGTTACCGAGGGCCGTAATACGTTAATATCCACCGGTCTTTCAAGGCCATCAGAAAACTCTTTATGTGTTGGCAGACTTTAAATGTTTCAATATTTGCATTGGAACTTGCCCTGTAGACAGCAGATTTAACAGGCCGTCTGTAGACGTGGGTGTCTTAGGGTTATTTTAGGTGAATGAATAGTAGATGAAAATCTGTCTTTACAGTACAACTAAGGGCTATGAAAAACAGGTGTCCATGAATATCATTGTCATAATATTGTGCTGATAGCAGCCGGAACACGTCCACCGCTGGGCAAAGATTCTTCAATAGGTTTTCACAACGATCGGGTCTGTTCTCCAATCAAATGATAGCCGTTCGCCGTAATATCAGAAACATATCAATGCAGTATAATGTAGTGTATTACTAATATTATAAAGAGGTAAAATACGTTTGTTTGTATGTAGGGGGGCTAATTTCTAGAACTACCGGTCAGTTATTATATAGTTTTGCATTTGATAGCCCAATTCTTGAGGAAGGCTATACGCTATATAACACGCTATGACCCTTAGAAGCCGAACAAGAAGAATAAAAGTTAGAAAGAACGTTAAGCGAAAACGAAGTGATGGCGCGGTCAGATGATGCGATGCGTCGGCGTGGGTCGGGGGAACAAGAAATTTCACGCGGTTGAAGTTGCAGCTAGTCAGATATAAAACCCAAGACAAGCGGTACGTCATACCAAGTTAGTCTATTCCAGCTGATATACCGTAAAACGGTACCTAGGAAATTCCTCCACCATGTTTCCATGATAAATTTTCGTGAGAAATGATTCAATAGGTGCTTGTAACTAAGGATTGAATAAAAACAGTGCGAACTAAGTGCTTATCTTTCCGCACAATTTGTGGTTATAATGGAGGGAAATGCAAAAACTTGATGTCGGTAAACGAGGGCCCAACAACCCGTCATTATGCATGCACTATTGCAATTTTAAGAGCTTCGGACTTGACATGAATATGTAATGTTGCACCGTTCTCCCATGGGTGTTGGGGAAAACCACGGGGCCTCATGGGATCTGGGATCTTTTTACACTTCTTTTTAGATTGATCTTATAGTAGTTTTTTTTTATTGTTATGTCGTTACAGCCTTGGAGCTGTTCTTTCTTTCTAGGATGTACTTTTTGAGTCTCTCCCCTCGCTTTCCCATGTCTTCTTCCATTGCATACCAGTTGTTATTCACCCCCTTACTAGCCATATCATGAGGGGCTTGTGGCTGAGTAATAACAGCCGCACGGATCTATCGATCAGGTTAACCTACGCTTGCCGCGGTTGCTCCGTGGATGGGTGACCATCTTTACAAACCAAGATCCCTCCGTGACTCGGGATGCAAGCTAAGCCGTTGGTCCGGCGTTCTTTGTCGTTACGGGTCGTCAGAAGCCCAAAAGTCTGACAACCACTGATTGCGACTGCCTATCTGACCACCACAACCCAATTACTGGGTAATTGGTCTTAGTAACTAGGTTGTGGAGGTCAGATAGGCAGTCGCTCCATGTAAAATTGGTATTCAGCTGCATTTGGTTAGACTGGAAGCCGACCCCAAAATAGTTGGGAGAAGGCTAGGCTGATGATTAGCCATATCATCTTTCACGCCATCCATCATTTCAGTCTTTCCCACTCTTACAACCATCGGACCTCCATTCTTATCTATCTGCATTACAAGTAAATCTCGATTAATTACATATCATAGGTACGACTTTGGCGAAACTATAACTTAAGCAAACTTTGTATTTTTGGAAATTCTCCCACAAGAATCAGCTGTTATAGTTTGATATGATGTATTGAACCTAGTAGAGTACATAAAATCCTCGATTGACTATGCTAACAGAATATTTTCTTTACTAGTACTTATCAGTTAGTTCTACGATAATGATCGCATATCTTTGTCATCGCGCCCTGCGCTTGCACAACCTCGGTGATTAGGATTACGGGTTCTCGAATGTAACCCGATGTATTGGTAACCTTACGCTGTTTTCATTAATTACTTTAAATATATTCTGCTCTTAAAAGTAAGTTGAAGAGTTTACTAACTGAAAGAGCATATTACTGCAGTATAGCAGAGTTTGTGAAAGAGGACAATTGTCTTCATTTTTGAGATGGCAATGTTGTATTTTTGACATGTTATTGTAATCTATTGTAGGTATTTTTTGGAATAACCATAATTTGGAATTGAAATTTTTAATGACAGTAATTCATATTTTTATTGACCAGTTTATTTATTGACTACTTTGACATTGAATTGTATCAAAAAAATATGCTTATTGAATTGTAATTATACCTAATCTTTAATGAATAATGAAGAAATGTAATTTTGATGAATATTATCACGGTTTATGCACCATCTCTTCCTGTCAATTTGTACACACAATATGCGGCTGAACATGTTAGAACTTTTCTGTATCCCATTACTATGCTGCATGCAATGTATCATGTACGACATGTTTAAACAAATCAAATTTACTTACATACTTACTTATTATTTAAGATTTTTTCGTGAATATGCAATAGTTTTGAGAATGAATTTGGCAAGAAGAGAAGAGGACCAGAGATTGTGTGATAGATGATTTCGATTGGAGGAAAGTGACCACTGAGCTGACGCTAACATGGAAGAAAAAGACGCGCTTCGCCGACCCCAAATAAATTAAAATAAGGGCAGGAGGATGAAGATGCCAGATTATGTGCTCCAGCATCCCAACCAAAGGTAGTTGAAGAACACAGTGTGGTTTTAGTCAATAAGAGTATGACAGGCCCAGGGCGGAGGACATACTGCCAGGGTTGCGGGAAAGTCCGAAAGGATTACCTTACCGTAGCCCCTGGCACAGGCAACTGAAGGAACACGGGTGGGTTTTAGCCAGTAAGAGTCTGACACGCCCTCCCGCTCCGCCCAGAGCGGGAGAAGTTATTTGATGATTTCCAGCAGGACATCCATGAGGATTCACACAGGCAAAAATAAAGAGCAAATTTTCTCTTCACGTTGTGCGAAGTATTTCTATGATCGTCTCGTTGGAATGTATTTTATCAGAGGATGTCGGTTAATATTTCTCGTACGGTACAGGTACAGTAAGTGTTAATACCGCTTGATAACTGCTAAGATACGGAGCGGTAAAGACGTGGTTATTGGTAGTAGGATTGTATTAGCAGATCTAATTGTTAGCAAATTATCTTAATATTGGAAATGTCAATTGAAAATGCATTTTCTTACGAACATTTTCATGATGCCATTTCTGTGAATAGCTTAAACGAGTTCTCATGCGTAATCGGGGATTTAAGACATTTTCCAGTGTTAAAAATCGAGCATCACCTTTGTACCTATTTTTCTGTTCTTTTCTTCTTGTCTGTTTATATATGTGTGTACATAAATGGTTAAATAAATTTAAAAAAATGCATTTTCCTCAACCACTCGCCATAAAATGGCCGGACGCAGTACAAAAATCGACCCAACGAAAATGAGACAGTAACTCATACAACTTCATCGAGGAGCCGTCTAACCACTACATAAACAATCGATTAAACTGAAACCAACAGTCTATGGCACAACTTCACAACTGTCGAGCCTCCCTGCAGCCATTAACTGCACCGAGCGCTAAACTTAATCGCTATCTATAAATAGACACGTCTGACTCGGCAGACGTCTCACTACACGCCCGGCGGATACCAACGTCCTATCTACAAACTTTGTTACTAATGATATTCAACCTTATCTACGTTACACAAAGTTCACTCTGAACTGGTTGCACTTGATTGTAAAATATAAAATACAATTTTCATAGGAGAGAGGTTGCTACGCGATTTTGTATCGATATCAAACGTCGCAAGGTTGGCTTTACGTTGTGGGGGAACACCGGCGCTTGGATACGTAGGCTGCAAGTTAGGTCGGAAAATGAAGCGCCGTTTATAGTACTCATTATAGTACTATCGTAGTATTGTGTGAGTGTGTGCGTGGCGGCGGGTGTACGACGCGTGTGAGCGCTGCATGCGCTGCAGCGGCTGCAAGTGTGCGTGCACTGTGCTTATACTCTTTGAATGGAGATTGTATTTATGTTTCCCAGTCTGAGGTCGGGCAGCGGCTTTATTGATTTTTTTTCATTACGCTTCGCGTCGTATGCAAGGGAATGGGAAACAGTACCTAATGGAGTAGTACTTGCTTGTCAGTTTGACGTATACTTTTTTATAACGTTTTAGTGGGTTGCATTAGTGGAGGGAAAATGGGGCTTATAGAATGAATAGCGTTTGTGTGTACTCGGTTGAATGTGTGAGTTCATGTTGCATAGTATTTGTAGTAGACGGAGTTTCGCGTAGTTGTCTAATGAGTCCTAGTTTATAAACAGACGGAGATCGTTAGTGTTTTAGGGTTTTGGCTGCACTTTTCGGTACATTCTCTGACTTTCTGAACGTCATTGAGTACTGTCTGGTGTTTACTTTGGAAAAACACCATCTTATGACGCAATGCCTAAGATTTCGATGATGTGTATTTTTAATTGCTTTCTTTATGTAATAATTAATGATGGATATTCACAATGAAAGATAATAATACAACATTTATAATTTATACCTAATTGATATATTTTTGCTATTTACAGGTACCAAACGCCGTCAGACACCACTTGCAGCAACGGTAAATATAATAAATAATTATTTATGCACATCATACATTACCTACTTATAAATAAACTCAATAATTATTTAGTAAAATAATAGTACCACGACTTATAATCGTGATAATAGTACGTAATACGTAAGATAGTGATGTGACATCACTCTATTCATCATTATTAAGTATATGAATAAAAATATATTATATAATTATTTTTTATATTAAACTCGCCATAACAATGACTTTAGTGAAGCCATATTTAAGATATTTGATTAAATTAGACACGTGTATTAGTTTACGATTTTATTTCATTTTCTTTAGCCGTAACGAAATTTATAATAAAATAGAATTATTGATTTTGTGCGTTTAATCGTATCGTAACAGTAGTTTTAGGTCAATCCCGTTAGAAAGTTCTAGATTTAATCATACCTATCACCTAGCTGTAACCGATTGACGTATTGTTTTCATAACCTGGCAAATTATTAGTAGGTCGGACTTGTTGTTTTTTCTATGCTACGGTTTAGATGTAATAATAAATCGTTTATTAACCAAATAAGGTATTCATACATTTTCTTAAAAGTTTACGCAAATCAACTGCTTCTAAAATTAATGTTACAAAAGGAAACATAAATGGTATTCTACTGTTTTATAGTCTGGCGTCTACTAATTATAATATATAAACAGCTTTGTAGAATTTTCCTCATATTTCCATAAACACACTTTTATATAATGATGGCAATAAAAACCCATATAATTCTTCTATAATGTGGTATATTTGTCACCAATGTTATGTACCTTCCTTGATGGAGGATACCTTGAGATAACGCTACAGGCTAATTCAAACGAGTACCTAATTAAAAGCTTACCTAACAATACTACACACAGTATTACTGGTAATCCCAACAAAAACCCCACAATTGACACGTATCCCAATATAAATCATTTTTAATCTTATCGACCAATGAGCTGTCCAGCGTATGCGATTATCGATAATTTTCCCCGGCCTTCAGTTTTGTCGATGTGGACCCTGTTTATCGATAGATAACACATCGATAAAAGGGGCCGCAGTAGCCACAGTTAAACAATTATTCTTGTACTACAACTATACTTATTTTACTAGTTAATATTTACTATGGTTATACAGCATTTAGATTCTAGCGGACTACGAATGAATACACTCGATTACAAGAATCGATACCTACTATCAGCTTCATCACTCGATAACCGTTTCAACTTGTGTAACAAGTATTACAGTACTAGTAAAGAAGTAGTTACCTATTACATAGTTTCAAAGTTTCATTAGATCTCAATTACATGGTTTTGACGATGGCCGATAAGTGGGTAAGAACATCCAGACTAACAAAGACGAGTTCTTGTAGACCAACAAGGAAAATCGGTAGATCTTGCAATGATGCAGCATATTTTTTAAGTAAACAGATACCTACGATCTTTAAATACTTTACAATTGCACAATGTTTTGTCAAAACGGAGAGTTCTGTAGTTGATGTCATTTGTTTTTTTTATGACATAGCTGTGCGCAGACTTAAATTGTGACTGTCTTTACAGACTATCGCTCTATGAAAATAATGGTAACGAGGCCATTCGCAATAAAACTGTCTTAGTCTACGTTGTCAAAAAGTACCAAAAACAGGTTTGGCGAGACAAAAAAACTGTCAACCACAGACAATACACTGTCAGTCATAGAAAAAACTGTTTTGTTTTCGGTGTGGGATCAAGGTATCTACGAAAAGCGCATCTGCTAATTATTGATTAATTTACCAGAGAGATTGCTCTCTGGTACTGTCTTAAATTTGTCATAAAATTAGACGGAAGGTTTTACACGTAATCACTACAGATAAAAAAAAATTACGTGTAGTATGTTACATAAGAGCTGCAGCACGTGAATCGGTAGATCTTTAGCACTAATGATAATACTGATAAGAAATTTTAATACTTAAATACATTTTTCGTACTAATACGATATCTGCAATGGGATGTTACGTGACCTCGGCAGATAGCACAGTGCAAGGACAAGGCTGAGATCATCGTGAAAAATTCAATAAATTACGTCAGAATTCAAATATTGAATCATTTTAAGAACATTATTTACTTAATTGGAAGTAACGCATTTGGTTAAGACTTGAAAAATATGTGATTTATTTTGTCTATATGTAAATGGTGCACCACCGACTGCCTGCAGTATTGTCTCTCTCTCTGTCTCCCTCTTTGTCTTGAAAAATGTCTTTATTTATATCCGTAATTCGTATGGTATAGGTACATAATAAAGAGTATTATAGTCTTGTGTAAAAAGAGTCATCTGAAGTCATCTCAATCGGTCCTTTGGTTCTTAGGCCCGTATTCACAAACTCAACTCAATGAAATACATACTGACATATAGCTAGATGCATACTATTATCTCTATATCTTAAGATCTACATACATACTGGACCATTGTTCTAGACAGGCCTTTGTGTGAATAAAATACATAAAAGTGAATTGAACTTTAACACCTCACATTCACTTTGAATTCCAGAGCTATAATAAGAATTATTTGCGTCACACTCGCCGGAACACGTACTGAAAGGTGTTATACCGGCATTGTAAGCGATTTGTTCAGCTGCGCCGTCGACGCGACGACGGTCTGTTTCCACGGTAAATTCACCTATTGTTCCTACAATGAAATCTACTCAGTGTATGAATGAATGTGTGTCATCGGGTCAGTTTATATGGATTATAATTAAGACTCCGATTGTGCAATGACGTCAATTAAACCAACTCGTTATCCAGTTTATGTGGACATCTGCTAAAATTACATACCGACTACCTTGGGCCCGCGAATTCGTCCGCGTGCTGGTTTTAACATAATAGCTGTGCCCCGTTATTTCGTTTTCGCGTAGCGTTCTTTCTGACTTTATTTTCTTTTTGCTCGGCTCCTAAGGGTCGTAGCTTGATGTTAAATAGCCTATATCGTTCCTAAAGAATTAGACTATCAATTGCAAAAACAAAAAAAAACAAATCCAACCGGGAGTTCTAGAGATCAGCGCGTTCAAAGAAACAAACAATCTCTTAGTTTTATTACATAATATTAGTATATTATTGTCGTCACCGGATTCTCGATTATTTTTCGCATTGTTGAATATGTAAATGAACATAAGTAATTTTTTTGCTGTTCATTGATTTAAGTGCTATATTGACGAAATTCCTGCAAATGTAGCTGTTTCGCTGCAATCGCTTCGATATGCACAGGAGACGTTTTTAATAACAACAGCCATTTCATTAATATTATTTGTTGAGTGTTTTAATAACCTACGTTTTAGAAAATTAATTAGTTCGATTTTATTTTGTAAATAACACGTAAGTGGACTAATTAGGGGTTTAAATGCTGATTGCTGTAGTTCTCGCAGACAAAATTGACTACTTATAATAAAAGAGAGAACTACTAATTCAAATAAAAATATTTTTATTTGTAGAACATAGGTAAACAAAAGGTACAGATGTCAATATTAATCAAAATGAACGCTATGTCTTGCCGTCAACGGCGTACAAATATTTTAATTATAATTTTTAATTAATCATTGGTAAAAATTATAAAAAAACATTCAAAATTAATAGATAAAACTCAATTATATATAACGATTCAAATAAAATAAATTTAGCCAACTAACAACACATTTAAATTAAATTAGATACAATTACATTATTAACAATAAATGAAAATTAAGAAAAATGTTATTAGATTACAACTTGTCTTCCAGGTACTCATTGCCTGTATAGTAAGCAACGACCATATAGCCCAATGGTCGTTGATAGTAAGCTTTCTCGCTCAATAAATTAAGAAGAGCCTTTTTTAAATGGTGTATGCTGTCAAGATCTTTTATTGCAGTGGGTAGCTTATTATATATGTCGTAGGATAATTTGATACTTCGAATTTTCGCGAAAATCCTAGGGGTTTTGCGAAAACGCGGATAATTAGACATAGGCGAAAAATTTAGGTTAGGTTAGGTTAGAACAGTGACCATTAGCGCGCGAAGGCGAGCGAGCGAAGCGAGCGTGCCGCGGCAGCGGCCGCCAAGCGCCAGATACCCTTCTATTGTTGGTTAGGTTAGGTTAGGTCCTGACTTTGTCCAGTAAGATTTGATAATTTTTCGCCTATGTCTAATTATCCGCGTTTTCGCAAAACCCCTAGGATTTTCGCGAAAATTCGAAGTATCAAATTATCCTACGACATATATATACATTGGGTGCCATTCCCAAAAAGCTCTTTGAGTATAGTGCAGTCTTGTGTGGAATAGCTTAAAGCTCTCTATTGCGTTATACTACATAAATTAAAATATTTCAATTAAATTATTAATGTGCCCAGACACCGTTACGACATACAATATTCACAATGTATAGCTAAATTAACTTCTGACTGTGTGGTTACAGGATATAAAATTGCTATTAAACTGTCTGGCGATTTTGGCATACGATCTCTAGTTAGAAATAGAATCAGTAGGTAACATAATCAAATATAATACAATACAGGAGTAGGAAACGCTTTGGGAAATAACTGATATAATTATTTTTATTAACAATGAAATGGCTCATTTAATTTACGCTGTGGAGTTAGAGAATAATAGTATTGAACTGGTACACGACCACAACCGATATGTTGGAATTGATAAAAATAATCAGAGTTCATTTGAATTTATTTTATCCAAACTTATTGAACGGAATATTTTCATATGATAGATTTTGTCAGACAAAAAAGAATATATAATAAACCCTGACCAAAAGTTTTTGAAGTTAGTAATATGTTTGTTTTATGAAATCGTAAAAAGAAGGTGGAGTTCATTTCTTAAATAATTTAATGTTTCAAAATTTTGTAAACATAACGTTTTTAAACTAAAAATTTAGGGCACACAAAAAGGATAATCAAACGCGTTCATTGGTTTCTTCACTAATAAAGCAGGAACGACCGACCGTTCCCACTGTCTTTAAAGGCAATGATTTTTTATAGTCAGTAGAACACATTAACGGTCGACTCCACAATGCTAATTTAAGCTAATTATTATTGACCATCCGCTGGAAGCTTACCTTGCCGCGATTATAAGCATGATAACGACATTCCCATGCCTCTACCAAGACAGTATTCAAGAGACGCTGAATAGAATTACCATACAGATAAAATCGGAAGTATTTATTGTGGTAACAGCTATACTATTTATAAATATTATCGACGATTGAGGGCACATGCGATAATCAGAATCTAACTCAATGGGAACCGTAATCAGGAAAAGGGATATTCTGGGCAAGCTTTCTGCGTCACAACCAAAGTCGATGACACCCTCCATGTAACTTAATACATGGAAGAGAAGTTCTTGTCTAGCTGGTCGCAGTAGCAAATTAGCGTGATCCCTAGCTTTATATAAACCCATATTGTGCAGGGGTCAGGTTAGTTTGGAGGCAATGTAGGATTAAGAAACGGGGTAAATAGTCAAGATTACGACGGGGCGTGGGCGGAATCGAGGCCATGACGAAACTCTGATTGATAACGTTCCACCATACGTATTCTGATAAACGTTCCGTGTTGCTATGCGAGAATACGCGTCTACAGGTTTTTTTTACTCATTGTATTCTTACGTTAAAATAAGACGCACGAGACTGTCTGTGTAACCGTGCCCACACCGCCAGTGGGTGGACTTTTGTGTAGGATATGTTTAAAATGTTGGATCTTACTGGATAATACGATGACTCGCAGTCACAAAGACTGTATCTGCTAACAATAAACATCACTAATTCACTCACAACGGATACCATACATTCTTGCCCCGAAATATTATATGGAATAGGAGCTTCAATAAAGGGTTTTCGGGTTGGGTGTTACTTATTTCATTCGTGTGAACCGAACAAGGCCGAAGTCTTCCTCATTATGAAAATACTTCAATTCTTCTTTATCTCTATCGTTCAGAACGAAGTATTCCATACGTGTCAACGGCTACCCGCCATCTATTTCTGGGCGCAAAATCATCACACTTCTAAATAATTTCACCCACGTCTTTGGCGGAAACGTGACAACCGGACTCAACTGACACTGAAAACTTGCCTATAAATTATATCCGAAGCAGTTAACTCTCGCGTTAATGTTCTAGCAAATTGACTGGATATAAAGAAATTATTCAAAATCAAAAGTCATTTATTCAAACTAGGCTGAGAATCAGCACTTTTTGAACGTCAAAATTACATAAGAAACGCCCGAACGCCCGTCCTTCACCACTTCCTAGTGTCTTAGCTGAGAAGAAGTGGCGCAACAAACTCTCCAGCAGCACTGCTGTCTGTTCAGTTAGTAGAACTGGATTCTATACAGTAGTAAGTAATTAACATTAGGAAACACAAAACATTAAATTAAATTATTTGCCATATGTCAGCTAACACACGCCAATATACCTACCAATAAAAACATTGAAAACTATACTCAAACAGAATTATATAATAAAAACGTAAACAGACCTTAATACATAATAAAAGCCTCCAGGCATAAAGTGCGTGCTCGCTTACATTTGTAATGCTGCATTATATTATGTTTATATAGCTGTAACTTGATGTCACAAATAAACTAGGACCTTCGAAGTAAAATAAAGAAACAGTTAATTACTAATAACAATAACTAAAACATAGTCAGCAAGATGCCCTGTCACCACAATCAGTACCCGTTCACGAGCATAACGCAAAATATTTTTGAAAATTGTCTAAGTTCGACTCGACTGGGCTCTGTCTGCGATTTAACCCCCGAATCAAATTCTAGCGTAACGAGATTTATAATTGACCTAGAAATTGTTTATCAGCAAATCTTTTACCCAAAATTATCCAGTTCTTGCATCACTTACTCGTAACTCCATATCAACTCAAAGTCAAAGCATTTATTTCAAATAGGCACATAAAAGGCACTTTTGAACGTCAACATTTACATTAAAATAGAATTGATTCTTGTCGCCCCTTCCAAAAGGTAGTTTCGTATGGAGAAGAATGGGCAAGAAACTCCATCGTTACTCTTTTAAAATGTGTTACAATACTTTGTATACATTAATTATATAATTATATGTGAAGACGATGCACCTATAATAAAAATTACCCTACCAAAATAGGTAAAAAGAATTTAATAAACGTAGCAATGATAAATAAGTTAATTAAGTGATAGATACATGGTGTTCACATATTTACAAACATTGTAAAAGTATACGATTTCCCAAATTATGTAACCAATTAATATGTCAGTGTGTGAGTTAAAGTAGTCACAGAATGTAAATCAATGTCATAAAAATAACAAACCATACAATTAAAGTAGCAACAAGTTTTAATTTTGTTTAGACCCTAGATTGTTCTGTGGAGCTGGACCAGCATGTTTCCAAGCATTCATATCTTGGATATAATCTTCTAATTTAACTATAAGAGGAATTTCTACTGGTGTCGTTGATCATAAAATGAGCCATCCAAAGTATTCTTTAGGCCATTCACTCGTTTCGGGGTGCAATTATTGATCCAAAAATTTGACTAAACGCTGACTCACGCGGTCTATATTAATCTTTCTTCACCCCTTCCTGGATTTATTACTGGATTCGTCACAGCGTAATACAACCAATTTAAAATGGCAATGCATTTCTCCGTATCGCAAAACTTTTTGGAAGTGCAAATAACAATGGAACATGGGTTATTAAACCTAATAGCTTATGATACGTCATCATTTTCATTTGAAGCGCAAGGGTGCGGAGTGAAGACATCGTTCCAGTGACTTTACAGTTTTGCATCTTCATTTTAATTGACTACATTTGACGTGGGATTACCTTTTTCCTGTCGTCGAGTGTTGCAGATAGACATCTGCAACACGCTTTTATAAACACGGTCCCCGAGGATCTCATTATTATCGACTTTCGGATCTTTGTCAACTATTGTGCATTCGATATTGAGTAACATGAGTCGAAACGTCACTTATATTGTAATCCTCTTGAGGACTCTCTTTTTGATTTCATTATGTTCCCTATTTCTGTCCCGTGCTTATTTTTTGTGTTATTATCTTTTTGTATACTTTCTTGCATTACTATTCTTCGGTTTACTTGTCTAAATTCTAAACGAGTTAAAATTCTTGTTTCAGATCTAACGCGACCTGCCTGAAGCTGAGACTCATTGTTCCATCTGGCGTTTAGTTTATTTCAGTCCACCATTATATTAGACTCTTTATGTTACAATCATATATTATTCTTTAAACATTTTCATTCAGCAGTCCTAGTTGTATTTGGAATATTACGAAATTTGCAGTCAACACTCATCACCGGGCTTGTTTTAATGTTACTATCCACTGTATTACGTGATAGTGCTTCACTGCAGTTTGGTACATTCTTAGGAACATTGATTCATAACATTTTGCAGTTTAATATTGTTACGCAAACCGTAATACAGTCGCCAGCGCATCAGATTACACGAAACTGTCAAATTTCTACAAATGATTTTAAACCTTAAAAGGTTGACGGTTAAGTTCAAAATGGAATGAGAAGATTTGACAGTTAGTGGTTACTTGATCTGCTGCTGTGTGTACATTTACCGTCCGTTATGGTAAAATCCCGGAGGAAAATGCAAAATGCTCCTCTAGTTTATAAGTTTTATGACTTGAAACAATTTGTGTGATCTTTGTTACGTTTTTCCGTTTTCCTCCGCGATCCTCACAGCTCGCGCATTTTTGTTGTTTTAATGCTCAATTCTATGTACCTGTGTTGTCTATACGTGTTTTGAATTATATTGACTAACAAATACTAAACAATTCTAACGCATGACTCCTTTTTTTACGATATCAACTCGCGAGTATGCATGACGTCAAATAATCTTGTTTTAATATTAATTTATTTTAGTTTTAAACGTTTTGTTTAATATTTAGACAACCTGCTACACTGACTTGTAATAATTATGTTTTAAATTATTTGATTGTTTAAATGTATCTATTAATTGTGTTTACTTCAACAATTTGTTAATTTTATTATGAGATCAATCGTATGTATGTAGTCGTGCACCGTGCTCTATTAAACTTGAGTTTGGGTTAAAGTCTGATCACTTAAATTCGAGTTTTGGTTCTTGCATGGCAGCAATACCAGGGATTGCTTTCTAGTTTTTTTATTTAGAAAAAAACATTTGATTATGCAATCTGTTAATTACACCAATCAGTTTGTTATAAATTAAGAAAATTATTGTTTTTATATGTATTGATTTTAAATCTGATTTTAATAAACGTTTCGGCATGAATGTTGGTTTCACTGAGGTTCCATATGGCTTCTGTTCCCACAGTTATTTCGCTTGTCTGTGAACGTCGAATGGCACGTTTGGAGGTCGGACATAAAGTCATTTTTCAATTAATCCAATGTCATCAGGATGACGCGACCTCTGCACCGAACCGGCTAAGTACGTATGTTCGGTATACAATTCCTTTACGATAATAAACTTTATATATATAATATTAATGATGAATTCCCCTTGTACACACACATACGAGGTCAATATAGACTTTAAGTAAATTTGTACAGTTGTTCCCTTACTGTAGTGAACTTTTCTAAAGACAAGTTAAATAATGAGTATGAGATCATGGAAAGGTTGAGCGTTACCACGGGAAGTATTCGTGCATTGCTCAGTAGATCAGTGGCTGAAGTATTTCTGTACTAAATAGGTCACATTTGGTGTGTCAGTGGCTCACAGCACAGCCACAGCTGATTTACACAGTGTTTATATATCACTAAACCAAATTGTTTGTAATATATGTTTGTTTTGTTGTTCTATCCAAGTGCTCAAATGCAGGTGTTAAATGAATTCTACGTATTTATAAGTATCGGTAGCATCGTCCTTTTACCAGTTTTATTTCTTTATGTGCCGTATATAAATCTTGTATGTTTTGATAGTAGTAGGTAGAGTAGATGATTTACGTTTTTATTTATTTATTTTATTATTTATGTACAGACAGTAAAACAGATACAGATACGACATATTAGAATTAAGTACAAAGGTACTGCGGTAATTTTAAGTTTTATTACTGTCGATAAGTTTTGAATGAAATATTAACTGCTCAAGATTTTTTTTTTCGGGCATGAAACAGAGATTAGGTAGGGGATAGGGGTCTTATGACACACATTCTAGAGATGGTTCATTGCAGCAGTTAACACGGTAAAAGCATCTCAAGAATTGTTCAACTGAAATAACCAAGGGATATAGATTGACAGATTTAATTAAACTGAAATATTTATGTGACAAAACATGTTAATTATTTAGACAATAACAATAAATCAGGAGTGTCAGCAAATATTGTCACGTAGGTACTCACAAGTATTTGCTTACGCAGAAAACGCCCTCAATCAATTGCATAAATATCTACTAGCTACTGCAGTCAAAAGAAAAGCAATAACAACTTGGAAATCATGTGTCAGCATTTCAAAACCAATTGCATTTTATACACGGTGGCAGGGGCAACGACGCGCAGACATTAATCATGAATACCACACATGGTTAGACCCCCTAGCGTAGAAATCTATATATGTTGTTTCATAAAAAAGTGCAATACTTACGCGGTTAAAAAGTATGGAACAGCAATTTTTTTTTGTTCAAACATCCGTCGAAAAATTTCAACGGGTTCTGAATTTGCGGGAAAGTCCGAAAGGGTTACCGTGGCCTCTGGTACAGGCAACTGTAGCCCTGAGCGGGAGAAGTTATTTGGTGATTTCCCAAAATAAAATGAAATACAAAAAAGGAGGGTTCTGATTCATGTACTGAATCCATGGTATCAGTTTGCGCTTCGATGTCGCTGCCACCCTGTACAGGTAGGCAGTCGTAAGTGTTTGTTCAAAAATCACAACAATGCAAAATGAGTGAAAGGTTACTTAATAAGAAGCACTTAGCACTACATATTTCTTCCCTCGACCTCGATAAACAACCGACCATCCAACCGAGCAAAGTCCAAACGAAAGATAACAGCATTTTAAAAACGGGTCCGAAAATACTCATGCTCTAGATACATAACATAATCAGCCTATACTGTTCCCACTGCTAGGACACAGGCCTCCTCTCTGTGAGAGGGAGTGGGCCGTAATCCACCACGCGGGCCCAGTGCGGGTTGGTGGATGTCACATGTCTTCGAATTTTTGGTTCTAGGATATGCCGGTTTCCTTACGGTGTTTTCCTTCACCATTTTAAGAGCAGTAGCGATGAAATAATGTACACAAAGTAAAGTGCCTGCTTGCTCTAGATCCCTCACGATAATTCCATAAAATAATGATAAGTTTTCTGATATATTCGAAAATCAGTTTCAAATAAAAGATGGAGGAGATAATTGTTGCTGAAAAATTTTAACGAAGCAGCTAATGTAACGGCGAGTGAAAATTAATTTGTTCGTGGTAATCTCGCATCGGATCTTATCGGGCCAATCTTCGCACGATGACCGCGGTGTCTAGTCTTATGAGACGAGTGGATATCTTTGAAGACGATGACTAATCTTTAAAGCAATTCATTGCGATGTCTGAAGCCGAGATTTATAAACGTTACTTAGCTCGTGCTTTGACTTAGATGTGTTCCCGTCTCTATCTTGCACTTGTAGTTTCACAGTTGTGCGACAGTGACAGGAGTAACGCTTAGCCGAAGTACGTGCTAAGTAAAGTTTATAAATCTCGCCCTCAGTAGATTTGTAAGGCTTTTTATCCACCTTAAATTAAGGTGTCAGACAGTGGGATATGTTAATTGAATTCGTAGTTTGAGCCATAACGTGTTCTAGTTTACCTTTTCTTTTGCCGGGCTCAGGTTTGAAAGAGTAGTGAACTGATTAGCAATCGTGCAGTAAGTTCGTTGCTCCGTATTTTGGCGATATCCTGTTTCTTTTTCGTCATCTGCAATTTTTACCTCCGTAACCTCAATAAACGCAACCATTTTTACTATGGGACCAATATGAAATCGCGAAAAAAACCGCTGTTCCCTACATTTATGTTTGCAGATCTCGTCAAATTTTTCGCGATTTCATATTTGGTCCCATAGTAAAAGTTGTTCATAATCATGAGTACAATGTCCCCTTAAGAGGTTGATGGTGTTTTACCAATAACCCTGTATAAACTTTATGACATGTCAGCAACAAAACCACAGCCTCTAAGATAGATTTCGCCGAACAGGCAAATTGGGCTGGGTGACATTTCATACAGTTGCATACAGGTTACATACGACCGTCGAAAGTTTAATGCCGATGTATAAAAGTTGTCCTGCCACTGACTTTCATGCTTACGAAATTTGCTCACTTAATTGGGTTGCCTGTCAGTTATGGTATGTTAGGATTTTGGACCAGTGGGTCGCGAGGCGATGATATGGTGGTACTATAGTTTGTTGGTAAATGTATAAGTTTGATATGGAGACTTGGTATTTGTTCCAACAAGAAGACTAGTAGAATGTGATGATAGCAACTAAGATATACCTAGGATAAAAACATATTTATTAACCTTTTGACCGCTTGGTTTTATATCAATGGCCGTGCCCCCACCCAGCTCCTACATCGACAAATGATTACCTGTGACAAATGGGGTCGTGCAGTGAAATAAATAACAAACAACAAGAAAAAGATAGGTTCAAAGTGGCGCGTACCTTATCACATTAAATTATACCACGTATACCATGGTATACTCAAAGACGGTATACCAAATTTGAATGAAATAAATAACTAAAAAAATTTGCTCTTCCATACATTTTGTTATACGTAGCTCGACCAAATTTATAGAACAGCAAATTGTTTTAGTTATTTATTTCATTCAAACTTCTATTTTTATATCTGTAATTTTTATGGTGTGCTCGTACATAATAAAGAGTATTCTATTCTATTCTTTGGTGTCAAATGGAAGCGTAGACCGCTATCATAGCATATCTTCTTCTACAGCACCACCTTAACCATCGAACACAGGTCTCGGCAGTCGTGTGATGTGTTTTTTCACGAAGATAAAATATGTAGTCACGATAACGATTACATTGTAATGCTCAGGTCAACGTCTATATTAAGTTACTGTTTTTGTTGTGAAAAAACATTATATAAATGACTGCCTTTGTTATGAGCCGAGATGTTTAAACGACTGGCTGGAAACAGGTGGTGGTTGGCGTAAAAGATGGAGATGACTGCTGCAACCGCACTGCAGATGGACTAGGGAGGAGAGGAGAGGAATGAGGTCAACTGCACACAGGTCTATAGTAATTGGGGATGAGAAAGTTCGTTTGTTGAAGCAAGCTGTTTCCATTTAATTGTGATTTGTCTGGATGCAGCCGATGTATAGCTATCTTGACGTTTATGTTTGCAGCTGCTTGGAGTAGCATATTTATAGCTTAACCAGCAGTAGAATCCTGCATGCGTAGCATGGCCACTATAGAAACGGAAGACAATATGACAGATTGCAGAAAGATATCACCGGCGCGATGTCAAAATTAAAAAAAAAAATACTTTTTCTTAGAAAGTGATTGGTTTTCTCTTCGTAGAGTAGAGATAGAAGTGGTCATGCAACGCATGCAGGTCTACTACCTGACATTATACGAGTAAATGCATATTTATAGCAAATCAATACTAGACAGATGCTTCTGCAAAGGATATTGAACATGTTACGAATCAAGAAAATAGTATAGTAAACAATAATATTGGGACGCATCCTTAACTAATACACTGATTAGAGCTGTCAACTGTCCATGTCATAGGTCATACTACTTGTCATATAATTGAAGTTGACAGCCCGCCCTTTTCCTCCTTTTCATCTCTACCCCTCTCGTGTAACCACGCTCGGCTTATGGTATTATTGTATTCGTATTGTATTTAATAATTACATTATAAAGTGATTTACTTTGGAATCCGTTTTTCCTTTAATATGACATAACCCACAATAGAACAAAGGGTAGATGTTTTGCAATACAAACTTGTAAATGAAATACGTAGCCTCAATACACTGAAACCTCGTACTACAACGTAATTAATCGTTCGTTCGTCGTTAATCGTTCGTAATTTACAACTTTTCATTCTTCGGCTATCCTTCATCAAGGTGTCAATTAAGATAAATATTTTGGTGATGTGAACACCAGTTGCTTGATTACTTCATCCCTCTGTCGCAAACTGTTATTATGGTTTGTCTTAAAAAGCAGTTTAAGATCTCAAGTAGCACCAATCATTTTAAAATCTGACTATTTGATGACAACATACGAAATAGGACTAAGAAATTAAATAATTAAGTTGATAATGACGAAAACCTTTTATATTGCAACCATATTCACTTAAATAAAAATCCACTTACTTGCATTAAAAGAGCTCTAGTTAATACAAAGGTCGAGAAGAACTTGACACCTATAGAATTACAGGATACTATTGTGATTTGTTAGCAAATAATGTAAAACACTGAAGAAACTGGCGTTTGTTAAACAATTTGCCTTACATAGTAATCAATATTACATTTATTAGGTATAATAGCGGTCTCATTATAGTTAGTAGAAGGCCAAATCGATAGAAACAGAAAAGCAAATGTTATTCAAACAATCACGCTTTGACATTGTATTTATTACCGACTCCTCCGATACCTATTTATGTTTTACGTGCAAAAAAAGAGCATTTTATATATATTTTTTACACAAAAAGCACAATCACAACAAACAGGATCAGTGGGGCAATTGCGTAAGTCACATAAAATGCCAATTAATCGCAATGCCTTTCATTTTGGCAGTTCAGCCACGTTCATTGCATTATTTACGTTTTTGAGCAGACGAATTCTTCCAACTTATGAAAGCAATGGACTAGGAATTTCCTTCAAAACCCTCTGATTGTGATTGAAAGGGTCAATAATAGGGTGCAGGATCGATGCAAAATGGTAAATGGCTACCTACTACTGCCGATGCGTTACCAATCTTTGATAAAAAGTTTACGGCACCTTTCAAAACGGAACCCAGCACTCATAAAACCAAACTAGTAAAAGCACAGTACACATATTGAAGCTCACACTGGTTTCAAAGCTTTACACAGACGTGACGTAAAGACTAGAGTGCAAGAGAAAGTGCACCCGTCACATGGACAATGCGTGCAAATAATTATATCGCGTAGCTGTGATTTTATGACAGCCTGATAACGGATCAGCTGTTATTAGTGTCAGATATAGGTACTGAGACAATGAATCTGAAAGGTAGGTATGAGTAGGATAAAATGAAGTTGAAGTAAGAACCTCCTTTCATAAGTCGGTTAAAAAAATTAAAAAAAAACATTGATTATGTTTGTATTAAAAAGGTTAACATTGATATACAACCTAGCCAAGGGCGAGTCGGACTCGAACACGAAGAGTTCCGTACCACAAGGCAAAAAACGCCGAAAAAACACACGTTTCTTGTATGGAGACCACCTTTAATTATTTATTTAATATTAATTATTTTTTGTTATAGCGGCAATAGAAGCAGCACACTGTTCATGAGATACAACTCGCTAATAGACGGACGGACGGACAGCAAAGGCTTACTTATAGGGTACCGTAGGCACCCTTTGTCTACGGAAACCTAAAAAAAATGTCTAGATTGTTCCAAGAATTTCTAAAACAACAGTAGTACAAAAATAACTTAAAGGTGACGCAATAGTTAAGAAAATTTGCATTCCCAAGTAAATATGATCATTGTATTAAATTGCGCTTGCACAAATGCAATTAATATAATTTATTGCTACAAGTAATTGCATGTTTCAGAATAATATTTTCTAAACATAGACACGTCTACATCTTGTCTGTACATGATTAATGATACTTATTAAAAAATGCTTTTAAACATACTGATTAGTTAATAGAGTACCAAGAACTGCCTGAACTGACCTCAGACCAGTCTAATTCTCAGCCTTCACATCAAATGCCATAGCCTTGAGTCTGGATTAGAACTCAGACTTCCAAGAAATGTCTACCTAAGCTCCCATATCTGGTTTTCTTAAATGCCGCCTGGCATGTCAGTCTGGGCTATACTTCTTTTGTTTTTGTTACCTGTTCTACTGCCCTAGAATTTAGCTAAAGCTCATTTGGCTTAATACAAAAATGTTGTTCGAAGATTTTTATGCCGAGTCCCGCAGATGTCATGCTGGCTGACTCATCGATATTGCTTAAGTACCAGGAACTTCAAGAAGTCTTAAACCTTGATAGTTCGCGTCAGGTTCGTTTTCGCGAGTGACGTCACGGGACTACCCCCGACGCTACGTCACACTGCGGATACGTCATGATTCTTTTGCCGTAGGCTATGAGGATCGCCTGACCAAGTCTACAATCCATACATTCTTCGAGCTCTCTCCAGCCAAGAATAGCTTCCAATTGAGCGATCTCCAAGGCAAGTAAATGATCTTGTTATCTGCACCACGTATGGTGATCAATCTCGCGGTGGCGCGATGCATCGAGGTCGTTGACCCGAGCCCGTCCGAAATTCTGATGAGGTGATATATCGAGCGATTTATCGCTATGGATGATAAGTGAGCTGATGTGGTTGCAAGTTAATGTGGTGTTTGGTGTAATATTGTACTTCGAGAGACACGTTTATATTTATTGTGATTGTTTGCGGTTTTACTCAAGTAGGTACATATTTCGGTGATCATTGATCAGCTATTTATAAACTGGGGACTTTCTAAGTAATCGGGAATTCTCGATCGAAGCAGTAAAATCGTAAACAATGAGACTTGAATAAAAACAACGAGAAATAGTAGATATATTCATCTATAAAGAATTTTTAGAAAATGGTTCGGATGCGATGCTTTTCAGCGTGATTCTGCCAAAGTAACTAAGTAATAAATGGAAAACTGGGTGATTTTTTTATGAACAGAGAATGTCTTTAATATTCCAGCACTTGTATTAAGCTTAACATGTTTTAGCGCTCTGCCACGCTCCGCTGTTGAGTATGTTGCAAAACTTTTACTGGGCTTCCTGAATATTTAAAAATTCAACAAAAGGTTCAGAAAAATGCCTTAATAATTGTTTAAAAAGCAATTTAAAAATTATTCTACAAAAGCTACTGCCCTAACAATACTGTTACAGATCCCTCCAATCGCATTCAAATCACAATTCCGTTCAATCACAACCAGACCAACTCATTAATAGGAAAAAAAAACATTTTCTGTCCAGCTCATGAATGAAACTGGCCAACATTCGATCACCACTCGTTCCCATCGATCAAGAACTGAGTCAGCACTCATACATATCAACTGCCTATTTGTACAGGGATATACAACAACTAGACACGGCTATCTTTACAGTTTTTGCACTCATATAAGGCGTGATTGACACCGCCAGATGGCGAAAACTTACCGTTTTTGGAAAGACAGTTTTAAATTACGATAGTAAAAAGCAGATATTACAATTTGTTGTTTACAATATTGTCTGTACTGATGAAGCTCTCAACATCGATTGTCGTCGAGTCTACTCAAGTGATGCTTTTTCCTGGCGGTGTTTATAATGCTTTCCTCCAGTAAGTATTTAGATACTGTGCTGCTTTAAACAAGTCTACGAGAAAACATTGTTTATTTAACTATCAAAGGTCAATGTTTGTTAACAGTAGACAACGAAGGGAGACATGTGCCGTTTAAAAAAATTGTCTCATCATTTATTGCGTTAAACATAGTAAGTATTAAGATGTTTTAATATCGATATGTTTCACATACATTATGTACCTATAATTGGCCAATCTGGTGTCCATATTAGAGATGAAAATTAATTGTTTTTTTTGAATGCATCAAAATAGCAGTGCTTTCTGGTAAGTAATAAGCAAACAGTAGCGTTTTTGTTTTTAATACAAAAAATATTTGGTGTCATGCGTCCGATATCTGTTATCGTAGGCAAACCATTCGTCTATTATTTCATTTAACGTGCTTCCCGAAAAGGTTATCAGATTCGGTTCTATTTGGTTTCGTAATTTTGCGATTGATACAAAGCGAAAATATATGTCAAAAGCGACCGTAAATATTTGGACAGCTTTTTAGCGTTTAGATTCTGTTAAACGAGTTTAATGCTGTAGCCATGGGTCGTGACTTTGTATTTGTTATGTTCCGTAGAAGAAGACGAATGAACTCTCGACAGCCCGTTGAAAGCTTTTCTTGTTGTGACGTAATTTGAGAGTGGTTTATTGTCTAGCCATGCACTGCGAGAGGCCGAGTTGATAAATTGATTACTTTATTTATTCCTTCCAGCACTCTGTGTTTAGTAAATTAATGTAGAATATTCGGTTAATCGTCCGTGTCGATCGAGTGCTCTAATTGGACCTCAGATCGATGCGTGTGGAAAACAATGAGCCTCGATTAGCGTACAGAATGCTGAGCTTGTGGCCGCCAAAGTTATGGGCCGTTAGAGATGTGGAGATTTTGCAGTTAATTTAGACACTTTGGTAAGGTTTTTCAATTCAAACGTAGTAAAGGTCGGTGTAAAACTGGCTTAGAATTATATGAAAAGGTGTTGTACCTTTGACTCATTGCTCAATCTCCCTTTTAAACGGAAGGGCTACTGCAACTGCAACATACCAAGTCCCCTACATATAAAAACAGTTTTATAGCTGTTACGAAAAGGGTGGCGAAAAGGCTGCCCCCTCTAGTCAATAAAACATTTATTAGTCTAACTAACATGTACTTTTGCAATATGATTGTTTATGACCTATTCAAAGAACGAGGGAATGTATACTCGTATCGTTATCACCACCAGCCTTTAGCAATCCACTGATGAATATAAGCTATCGCTCTGCATCCAATTAGCCATTCTCATCTAGCTGCTTTTTAGCCCTCTTTTTTATATGCACGAGTTTATGTAACAATAAAACAGTTATTTATTTCTTTCATTCTACCAGCGACGCTGCTGCGCTCCATCTCACTAGATTTGCTCCACGAAGCACATATAAAGAAAACTCCCTGAACTACGTAAGTAAATCGGTTCCCTATTCCGATAACTTAGGCTTCCGGCGCAACCTAGACACCTAACTCTTGGAGTCACATTTTATCTCGATGACCTTTCCAATCCTTTCACTACGATTGGTACAAAATGCTACTATTGGAGACCACCTCCATTTCTAAGGGACATAATATATCCGCCATTAAAAACTTTTACCACCTTTCCAGAGTCTTCTGTTTCAAGATTAACACCTTTTACGCTTTATAATGAGCAACTAGCTTCATATTTCTGACTGACCGACCACTTGACAAGACAATTCAAAAGTGCCTGTAAATGGTTTAATTGAAATACATGCTTTGAGTTTGTTTGACACCTTAAACAATGTCAGCGCTGCTACTACCTATACTGTACACGATATCGATACGAGGAAGAAATAACGCTAAAAGTGGCCATATCGCAGTCAGTGATCTCTTTAAAACAAGTTTAGAATGCACCAAATTGCATCTAATATCGCAAGAAGGTATCTTCCTCTGGCCATATCTCAGAAACGACGAACCAATTTCAATGGAACTTTCCTGCTATGACTGGACCAGATTCTACTTACCTGCAAAAAATATATATCAAAATCGACACAGTATTTCATTATTTATAGGTATTCTCTTGTTCGCCTTCTACGAATCTAGAACCGGTTAGACGACAGAATGCGTCAGATCTTTTAAAGCTTTCAGTCGCTTGATGTTACAATTCTAGACTGTGAAATGAAGTTTCACTTGCATTACTCATTTGTTATCTTATTAAATGTCATTTGTTTTTATTGTAGATGCGTTTGCTAATATCTTGTGGTGAAAGGATTCGGTACTAGCGTATGATCAGCGGCAAACTGAAATCAAAGTAGGAAAAAATATTGTTATAATTATCCAATTACATTGAATATGACAGGACAGACACATTGCATTTGAAGCAAAGTATTACTGAAAACATCGTCTAAAACATAAATAGATTTTACGCATTTGAGGTACCTACAAGTATGTCTGGAAGTCGTATCGTGTTAGCACAAAGTTTTGACACAGGACCAACCTGGGGCAAAACTATGTTCGTCTAGACTTCATAACATTCTGCCTTTCTCTAGGTTACTGTAATTTGAGGAAAGCTAAGTTCTTAAATAATATATTCCACATATATAGTGCTGGTTCCGCAGCCACATAATTAGCGATGGAATAGGTTTTAAAGAAAATGTAGTTTGAGGCTAAGCTATGACTTGGAACAATAATGTTTAAAGTTAAAAAAATATATATATCTGCACATATAAAAAAAAATCTATGTTTCTAATAAAGTCCTTTCAGATGTTGGCTAAAAAGTTGACACTGACACCATAGAAAGGCTAACAAAACACCGCAGCCCTAGATTAACAAAAAAATATCTCTGTTAATTCATCCTAGCGGGGCAGATACCTCTTTATAATTAAGAAAACTTAATTCAAACAAATATAAATGAAAATATTTTAATTATTATTACACAATTTGTTCTTGTAGCGAGCGGTCCTTGTTAATAATAAGTCTTTACCTATGAAGTTGCCATTTTATTATACTGGCCATTTGAAACATAGTTTGTGTATGGCTGGCTATAAATTCTAAATTCAAATGAATTTTATTTAGAATAGAATAGAATAGAATAGAATATATTTTTATTGTAAAACATGAGTATACATCAAGGAATATGTGCAAGGTCTTAAAATAACAGGTAGATCTGCATGTTTTGCCATTTATGGCGTACAAAACAAAATATTTATGGTTTGGAGTAAAAACCATAAAAAAAATAAAATAAAAAGTTGAGTCTACACAGCAAATTATGAAATAAAAAGCAATGACATAATGTTAACTTAATGCTAATAATTAAAAAAATATATATATTGTTGAACAGATTTGGGCGTCAAATTGTGAAAGTGTCGTAAATATAGGTTTCTATTTAATTAATTGCGGTCATTTAAAAATTCCGATATGGTATAATAGCATTTGGCTATGAGATATTTTTTAAAATGTATTTTAAACAGAGCAGTAGGCATTTGTCGAATAGGTTTTAGGATTTTATTATAAATAATTGGCGCTAAACAAAAAATATTTTTACGCATCAATGCCGTGGTTGATCTTGGTACGCATAATTTATTATTATCCCGTCTATTACGAATAGAAACGTCTGATAGTTTCTTAAATAGGTGAGGATTGGTTTGAATAAAATTAGCTATTTCATAAATAAATAAGGAAGGCAGACTTAAAATGTTATATTTAATAAAATACTGTTTGCAACTATCAGTTATTTTCAAACCAAACATAGCCCTAATACACCTTTTTTGTGACTTAAAAATTATTTCTTTATTAGTAGAGTTTCCCCAAAATATAACTCCAAACCTCAAAATGGAGCCGACAATACCATGGTAGGCAGTTATAAGCGCATTGGTATTTATAATAGGTTTTAGTTTATAAAGGGCGTATGCAGACGAACATACTTTTTTATTTAATTCTTCTGTGTGTGCTTTCCAGTTCAGACGTTTGTCAATGGTTACACCCAAAAATTTAGCTGTGTCTACCTTTTTTATAACATTTAGTTTGTGTTGAACATTAATATTTGGTGCTGCTAAACGTTGACTGAAGAACATAATTTTTGTTTTTTCAAGATTCATTTTTAAATTATTGTTATTTAACCAGTTAATTATTGAATTTATTGTATTATTAATTTCTTCTTCATACCTATCTTTATTTATAGAATTAATAGTGACTGTGCTGTCATCTGCAAAAAGTGATATTTTATAATTAGTTAATAATGGCAAGTCATTTATATAGATTATGAATAACAAAGGACCCAATACGCTCCCTTGCGGGACTCCATATTTAACTATGCGTTTTTTTGATGCATATGTTTCTTCTTTTTTTGTATTAATATTTATTTTAGAAATTTCTGTATATTGTTTACGATTTTTCAGATAAGATTCTATGAGATCTAGTACATTGCCTCTAATGCCGTAAGCTTCCAGTTTACGGAGGAGAATGTCATGATTAACATAATCGAAAGCCTGTGTCATATCACAGTAGATGGTACATACCGGCGTCCTTTTATCCACATTGCCCATGACGTTACTTATGAAATCAAAAATAGCCATGTTTATTGTTTTATTCTTGCGAAAACCTTTCTGGTCTTCTGTAAGAATGTTGAATTTTTCCAAATAGTTATAAATTTGACTATAAATGTATTTTTCAAAAACTTTCGAAATTATAGGAATAAGTGCAATAGGTCTGTAACAGTTCATACTATGCTTGTTGCCTTTTTTTTTGAAGATGGGTTTAACGATACTAGTTTTTAGACTTTCCGGGTATGATCCAGTGCTTATACACATATTAATGATATAGCTTAGGTGGTCACAGATATCATAAGCGATATACTTTAGGATTCTAGTAGAGATGCCATCGTATCCAACACTTGTAGTATTTTTAAGCGATCTTATAATTTGAAGTATGTCATATGGAGTACTTGGTGCCATAAACATAGATTGATTCGATTTAGAAATATTTACGGTTACGTCCTTACCAGCGCCTGGTATTGGTTCTATCTTATCTATAAAGAAATTGTTAAAAGCATTCACAATGTCACGTGGCTTGGTTATAGATTTATGATTTGTTTCTATGGAAGTGATACTATCCTTTGGTAAATTGAGTTTAGACCTATTTATAATCGCCCATGTGGCTTTGGATTTGTTAGTAGATGATTTTATTTTATAATTGTTTTGTGCTTGTTGCGTTAAATTGATTATATTTTTATATATTTTAGAGTATTTTTTAAATTTACTTTTATTCACTTCATTACGATTTAGCCTATAGTTCCACATAAGCTCTCTCTTTTTTTTGCTACAGATTTTTATGCTCCGCGATACCCACTGAGGTTTTACTTTGGTTCTTATTGTAATGTTTTGGAAAGGAAAACATAAATTATAGAGCATCATGAAAGGTTCCAAAAATACATTGTATGCTGTGCTAGGATTATTTGTATTACAAGTGTAGATTTCAGAAAAAGACAAAGTTTTTATATATTTTTTGAATTTTTGTATATTTTCTTTATTATAGTCTCGTCTATTTGTTCGCCAATAGTTTATTAAAATTTTTGTATTAACCGGTAGTTTTAGTACTTGCGCTGTGTGGTCTGACAGGCCGAAGTCAATCACATCAGATTTACACTTCTTCCCCACATTATGGGCAAAGTTGTCTATACAAGTGCCGCTCGCGAGTCGAGTTGGCTGATTTATTTCTAGCTTTAAATTATAACTTAAGAGCAAACATTCTAGATTTATCAAAGTATTATTACGCCTAAGACAGTCAATATTATAGTCACCTGCAATTACGACATTTCTTTTTAAATTTTTGTTACAAATAGTACATAACACTTTCTCTAATTGCTCAAAAAATACAGATAAGTTATTGGACTTTGGTACTCTATACACACAAACAATAATCGTATTATACATTGTTAGATCAATAGCGCAACATTCGAATATTCCATTTATAGAGAGTTTCGATATATCTTGAAACTCCCTAAACTGATGACCTTTCTTTGCAAGGATACATGTCCCACCTCTCTTACTGTCCTTTCTGGAGTAGCATGCCGCCAAAGTGTAATTAGGAATATACAATAATTGTTCATGCCCAGCCATCATGAAGTGTTCAGATAAACAGATTATGTCGATTTCGGTTTTTTTCTCCGACATCTCTTCAAGACATACAGTAAGCTCACTGCTCTTATTCAGTAAACCCGCAATGTTTTGATGTATCTACAAAATATTTAAAAAATATGGAGTTAAATTTTCAAATTCAGTAATTTTTATATTGATTAGTGTTTTGTTTTCACTACATTTGTATCTTTTTCATCAATATGGACACGATCAAAATACGAGTAATTATGGAATACGAGTTCCGTCGAGTAGCAATTCCGCACAAACGGCTCGCAACATTAATTACGTTTACGCAGTGAACACTACAAACGAACGCACAACTCGTTATTGGATCGAACGCTTCCGACTTGGTAATTTTGATCTAAAAAATTAACCCCGTGGTCGCCCGAAAACTAAAGATAACAACGACGAATTAAAGGCGATAGTGGAAACTGACGAAACTCAATCTACGGCTGAGTTAGCAGCAGCTTTCAAAGTTAGCATTTTTTTTTTACTTTCAAAGGCACCTATGTAAATCTGAATCAGAATTCCAAATAAACAAAGAATAAATTATGATTACCAAGCCAGACATGTTATATTTGAGAGGTCAATACGTTCATTACATTACTAGAAGGAAAGTCTACCCTTTTAAGGAACCCCCACATATTATACTAAAGTCATTGACAGTCTAAACATCAACAAGAAATTCGGTGAGAGTAGATCGCCCACAGATCATTGTACAGCTCGGAATGAGTCACTTTCCATAGCAACCAGTCGCAGGCCACGCTGCCCTGGTACCTACAATCAAGCTAAGCGACCCGCACACTGGAACCAATCGGGAATTTTAACGCTGTTTTACGTTTTAATCATTAGTCCGGTTATTATAGTTTTTGGAGTTACTATGAGTTATTAGAAAGTGAAAGTTTGTTGGGAAAATGATTTGTTTGTGATGGAAAATCTGAAATATTGGTTGGTACGGATTGGTGGTCATCATGGATGCGACCTTTGTGGTTGAGTCCATTGATTGCTGGAATGACAGGGCAGTTTTCATCACACACCTTGTCTTGGCTATGGGAGTTGCATTTATAAGTATTCCATAAATTCTAGGTTTGCCTTACTTAGCTGGCTAAATCTCACAGCCTATAACAGTCCTATACAAAATTTGGGCCTCCCAATAAACGCTTCAATGAACTGTTGTAAAGAATATTCATCATCATTAATCAACATGCTTCGAACCGGTTAGTAGTGACGCGACCAAACACCAGTATTTAATAAAAAATCTTGTCAGACAGAAGACCACAGTCGTTATTAGCAGACAGCAGGACGCTGCCCTTCCATAAAATGGCCGCCAAGCCTAAAATGTTGTAATTGAATGATAGTCTGGATGAGGTTTCGTTGATCGTTATTTATTACCCCACTTCACTAAATGATTTATGCTCTATTTGATTTTCGGCCTCAGAAATTATAGAAAATAGAAGCGGTTGCTACAGTTGTCATGGTAAATAATATGAAGTTATTAAGGAAGGAGCTGTTGTTTCAAATTAATCTTATACCGAAGATTTTTGCAAGTTGCAACTTTATAACTGCCAACGGATATAAATTCAGTCTCAGCAACTTAACATTTTCAGGCCAACACCCTGATGTATCAAAGCCAGAATTGTCAGTTTAACACCAAAGCACATAAACGATATTTACGACTAATCGGCCATAAATCATAAAACAACTTACATAAAAAAAACAATCACGAGCATGATACATTTAAGATCACTAACAAATGCTTTGACCGTTGACGTAGCAACAGTCATGATATAGCTCCATTTTTTTATTCCATCGAGTCACTAATAGGAAAATCACTGAGAAAGTAACCGTATGTGTAAGTGTACGTCGCGCCGCGACGCGTAGGTGCGCCCGCGACGAGAAACGTGAACGAAACAAGCGCTGAAATCAATGCACAGATTGGTACAGAAGTTTTGCTGCTAGATTTGCGATAGTAAGCTAACGGTGTGCAGCGTTGTTATTATGTGGAGGGTGCTGACACGGTAACCGTCGTGCTGATCAGGTGCTGGGAGCGTTACTGCTGTGGAAGAATAAATAAAACGGCGGACAAGTAATCTTACGTGTGTATTGGACCAGTGTCACAATTGGAAGGGGCGCGTGTTGCCACAGATAACATAATAATTTACATTTTAAGGTTGGTGTTGCAATATTAGTTACCTACTAAAATGCCCAACAAAAGGATATAAGTAACCACCAAATGATAAACATATACATACTTAAAGTTGTAATTTTGCATCCGTTACGTTTTGGTTTTGATAGTGTATATGCAGGAAGTTAATCTTAATAAATAGAGGAAATACTAAAAGGGAACCACGCTGTTAGAATTGGTGATGTCCAACCAAATCTTCGTTGCACTAGAAAATGTACTAGGTATTTAATCTGATAAAGAAGTCTCCACAAATATCGTTAGGAGTAAAGCTTCTACCCTTTCTTATTTTGCGCCGATAGCTAATGTGTTTTTGATCAGTGGGTGGGTATTTAAAAAATGTTTTGATTGACGTTGGTTGACTTTATTTACTTTTTATTTCTGGGGCAATGGTCGCATTTTGGCAGATGTATGATGATGATGAAGTAAACATACTGTGTATTTATGTTTTAAAGACTTGATTATGTTTGTTTATTAGGGGTTTACACAAAACTGGTTGTGCAACATTTATTTATTACGTCCCTCGTTTTAAACTACTACAGAAGCAAAATTTAACTTTATTTTTATGCATTAATTAGTGAAACTCAGAAATATAATTAAGAGAATCCAAGTAGCTTTTTCAAGAACTAGGGAGGGGAAACGTAATTAAAATGAAGGTGGTATAAAAAAATCTTTTATATGCAGTCACAGGGCAACCACAGTTCCAATTGTTGTTTTATTACGTTCGTGTCCCTTCCCTTTGTATCCTCGTAATTTGCAAGCTTATCAGATGACTGGAGATGTCAGCTACCTTTATGTAATCACTCCATAAGGGTTTTGTGAAGCCGCTTTGATCTTTTTTACTGTGTGAGGAGGTCTGAAAGACATTGTTAGGTCGAATGACGTTGCTTCCGGGACAATGACACAGTGAACTGTAAGTATATTTTGAGAGGTTTAAGATACAGAAAGATGGAATGAAAAATACTTCTGAGATATTTTGTAATCATGGACAATACGGTTCAACACTTGGATAGACTTGTAGCCAATATTAAAATAATTGGGAAAAGGCTAGACTCCAATGTAGGGGAACATGGCAGGTTCCCTCGGTGTATTCTCATAGTAATTATGGTACAGTCGCATAGATTTTTACTAACCAGGTAACGTTCAATTTGCGAGGCATTCAATGCTTTTTCATTGATGAATCTGTTCTTGATAGAATAAGAAACGTAGCGATGCGATAATAGAGAAAAAATATTGTTTTCACAATAAGATAGTGTCTTAAACATACACGCATCAAAAGTTTATAGTGATCAAGGTAGCTTAAAAAAATAATTTATTGTCCTATTGAAATTAAATAAAAATGTCTATTTAGATTAATTAAATAAAATGTTTTCCGATGAGTGGATCGACGAAGTACTCTCTGCTTTTGCATTAAAAAGACTTTTGTGATTTTTGCTTATGCTGGATTTTTCACCTTGGTCGTCTTAGTTTAATCCTGACATTAAAATGTGATAAAAAGTTGAAATTTAAATCGCGTTACGTAATGGCCGCCTCCGTCCGTTGTAACAGGCGAAAAAGATTTTCTGGTGTGTGCAGGGCATCCATATTTGCCAGAGCTCTTTGAAGCATATTTCATGCGTGCTCAATGGGATTCAAGTATAGCGATTGAGCAGGCCATGGAAGGACGTTGATATTAGCTGCGGCAAGTGTGTTTGCAACGACTCTGACAGCGTGATGACGTGCATTATCATGCATAAGCAGAAATGAAGCACCAAATTGGGTCCGCAAAGGAATGACAACATCTTATAAGTACAATCGTTTCAGCGTAAATCTTGTCTGTATGTGCATTGAAATTGTCTCTGATCCAAAAGAGTTCGATTCTTCCGCCGATTCAAATACCGTATCATGATTGTTCCACCACTGTATGCATAGACTTCCTGGCATGATATTCAATGTTCTTGGCGTCCAGGGGTCCTCCAATACCGTGTACGTCTAGTATCTGGCCTCATAGCAAAGAGAGATTCGTCAGGAAAACACAAAACGCAACTCTTTTTCTGCCTTATTTCTGTGTTCACGAGCCCATTGTAAACGAGCTCTGCGATTGCGGGCTCAATAGGTGGTACATGTAGCGAACTTCGGGAACGGAGATTGACTTCATGCAAGCGATTTCTTATGGTTTGATCGCTTATTAACATCCCTGAAGAGCCATGAAGCCTCGTAACCAACACCATCGCGGTCATTTTACGATTTCGTCGAGCAGAAATTAGTATGTGACAATCTTGTCTGCGTTAGGTGATGCGAGCACTTCCTCCATGTAGCTCTGCTACGTTGCCAGTGATGCTGTAACGTGTCTAAAGTTGACTTATAACACTCTGCGTAGTGCCCAGAGCGATTGCCACAGCACGTTGCCACGAACAAGCTGCCAACATTCCCACGGCTCTGATAATTTCTTCTCGGCCTAAATGACATCTTCTCTCCATAAAAACGTTCTTTTGTATTGATTCCACTCAGTAGTGTGGCAGAAATTTTACTGATTTGGCCTCAAACCCATCCCAGGATTATATAGGAATACGACATGACAGAAGATTTTCATCTTTTGACCGTAATTCAAAAACTATTCCCTTTTCAAATGAAAAACTATCCACACGAGTTATAAAAAATATACTCAAGAAACCTAATTTTTAGTAACTAGAAAAAACGTGCTTGGTCCCTAGACACTTTTGAAATATGTATTTAGTTTTGCAGTCATGCCTAGGTAGCGGGCGTGCATTTTGGCGGCATAACGTTTAAACCAGGGCGACATACTCCGGAACGCGTGAGGGAGAGGCAAAATTCGCGCCCTCACGCCCCTAGCCGCCGCAGGAGACGCCCTGGGCGTCGGGAATCCCAAGCCGATTCCTGGCAACCGTAGGCGCGGGCTTGCGGACGGCGAGCAATGGGCAGTTCGCCGTCCGATAAGGACAAGGCCCGGGTCGACGGCGGCGCTTTGTGTTCCAAGCGCGCCTCAAAGAGATGTCAGCAACTATGACGGGGTCCGCTAGGGCCGATGCCTGCCGGGGTTGCGGGAAAGTCCGAAAGGGTTACCGTGGCCCCTGGCACAGGCAACCGAAGGAACACGGGTGGGTTTTAGTCAGTAAGAGTCTGACACGCCGTCCCGCTCGGCGCAGAGCGGGAGAAGTGGTTTGATGACATCCCAACCTAAAACAAAAAAAAAACGATGTACTCTGACTGCACCTTGTGAACATACTTTATTTATATTCAAAGCTATAAAACAGATTTCGATAAACAAAGTGGCACTAATTTGTCATGCTGATGATCTCAGACCAAAAAATGTAATGATCCATTGACAGGATTTCTTAATATAGCTCTTCGTACAGTAGATTTTTGTCATTATCAAATATCCAAATCTCCATTCAACATTGACAAAGTATTCTAATATTGTTCAGCTTATTATTATACACTAGCGACCCATCTCTGTTTGCACGGTTTTTACTACTTATTACCATATACACAAACCTTTCGAAGTACATTCACTAAGTGATGATGAAAACCGTTTCAAAATCGTTAACAGTTTAGAAGAACACTTCGGTCACACAGACAGACACGAAAAGCGACTTTAATTTATAATGTGTATAGATAGATGAGTCAACAGCTCATTGATCGCAACAAGGACATCTTGTCAGCCATTTTGGAATTTCATATTGAATCAAAAGGCAAGCAAAATCGAAGGCTCTTCTAGACACATTCGCAGTTATATCCCAAGTTCTTAACAACTTCTTTTTCTCTAAACAAATGAAGACATAGATCGTGAACGATCGACCAATAGATAAGTGTACTACAGTTTACAATGATGATAATTTCTTTGAACCACTTTAAGTATACTCCTAAGTGTTTTAAGCACTTCTGCTCCGTAAACATTAGTATTTTTTGTGCGAATTCGTTCTCGAATCTAGAATTATATCGTTGTAATAAGCGCTGAGGTCCAATGCTCCCGATAGCCGGTATTACCTATTCAAATAATAGACGATTCATCATTAACAAGAAATTGTCAGCAAAAAATGTAGTAGGAATAGTTCGTGCGCACAGAACTGGTTCCGTCAACTGTTTTAAGGTTTGGATAGGAACAATATTTCGGTTAAGGACCTAGTTTTCTCGATAACAAATTCAGTGGTGAAACAAAAGGCATTGCAAAACCTAAAGGTCGCTGCACACAGCGGGCGCGGCGTGGCGGGGCGGCGACGCGGCGCTGGCGCGGCGGCATCGGTCACACTGCGGGCGCGATCACGTCAAAAACACCTATATTTTGTATACATTTCTACTAAATGTACGTATAATCTTGTATTCCCGCTCGGCGCGGCGGCGGCGTGGCGCGACGGTTACCGTCGCGTCGAGCGGGACGGCTCTGTGTGGCGTCGTCCGTAATATCTAGTACATTACAACCGCTCAGTGTCGCGTCGCCGTCCCGTCCCGCCGCGCCGCGCCCGCTGTGTGCAGAGACCTTAAGGGTGGAATTTGAATCACGTAGATAAAAAAAATACAGAAACTAAACATTTTGAGAAAGAAGATAAAATATAGAGAGAGAAGAGAGCAAGGATGGGGTAGGGGGAGATAAGGTTTCGAGGTTTCAGTTTCCAGAAAGTGCTTTCAGCAGAAATTAGACCTAAAAAAAGATTTATTCAAGGTTTTAACTTTACAAGTTCAAAATCGAATTCTTTAAAACACTTGTATAATTCTGTATTCGTATCACGTTTTTTCAGGAAAAAAACACAATTTGAAATTAGCGACGGTTGCTTCTTTTTCTGCAAATTGTAAAGTCAACTGAAATGGGTTTCTCGGCGCTTGTAGGCAAGGAGCCAAAGTCTTGTTTTTGCCTGTGCAGTAAATTCTACATTTAGGACATGCACACGGCGACTTTTTGCACAATTTGTTTTGGAATTGAATGAAACTTGCGACTGAGCAAAGAAAAGTATAGTCGGGCTTCCATATCGCTGAAATACATTATTAAACAGATTTGCAAGCAATTTTAACATCCCGATATCATTGAAAGTAACTTGCACAATTACTGCACACTATAATAGTCGTCCAGTGAATCAATTCTTACTTACACTTGTAGATCCGTACGCAAAATACGCACATTGACGTGGACTTGCGGACACCAGCCCGTATTACCTATTACCTATTACACTTGTAGATAAACGCGTAAAAATCGATTTCTTCAGCATTGCACTTCACAATAATTAATAACTAACAAGTACATACTCAAAACAAGGAAGTACATACTAACATTTACGTAAATATCGACATAAATGATGATGCCTTTCACTAAACATGAATTCGGAAGGATCGACAAGAACTTTTTTCTGTTACGGTTTCCGTTCCAACTGAACTCTAAAAAATAAAATATAACTCAATATATTGGTGTGGGAGTGTGGTTCCTTGAACTGTTTTAAATGACACATTGAACTAACACAACTAAACACTCTATTTCTTACAAGTTAAGGTTGAATTTACAGTGGAATTTGCGACCACCTGCGCGTCATGGGCCTGCCTTGCTAATTTCTGTTCCACTAGCAAATGCTAGGTATAAGCTAGTCATCTAGATTTCTTGTTTTATTGTAAGATAAGATCTGTATTTCTTATTATTTTGGGCGAGTTAGCGCGCTGTTTCATGTATTGTAAGGTTTTAAATAGCAACTCCTATTTACTAGAATTTGTTGTAATCGGTTTGTATTGTTGTGGTACCTATACATTATTTCGCGAAGTAACGGCATTCCGTTTCAGGCAAAAGTTTATTTTAGTTTAGGTACTATATCGCAGTTTACATTGTTATTACTGCTAAAACCAATACATTTTAGTATCACAGTGGAGAAAAGAAGATCCGTGAAGCAAAGAGTGAGACAGACAGATATAGATTATGTCCTGTTTCACAATGAAAGAAATATAATCAGAGAGGGATCCAGGACTGAAGATGAAGTAGGTACGAATGACGACATTATAGGTCCAAGTTCAACAGAACTAACATTAAAAAATATTAGTAAAATCTCGTTTATGATTGTAAATGTAATGCTTGGTCAATCCCTAGCATCAGTGGGATGACACTAGCAGCTCACTCCATGCTCACTTCACCTTAGTGTTCACGGTGAGATTTTTACAGAATCGACATACCGCTCCCTTCTTAATAATTAGTTCTCATTTATAAAGTTATCTACCTATTATTTAAAATATATATATTAATAAAAAAAACAACAATAGTCCCAAGGTTCGGCAATCTCAAACACCCTCGCACACTCACGCATGCGCGCCCCCATCTCACAAAGAGAGGACTGGTCTCACACTTGCATGCGTTGTTACCTAACTATTAAGTTATTTCTTAATTCTTTTTTTTTTCGATATTATATTAGGCACGTAAATTAAAACATGGGCTTATTAAAATACATAACTTCAACACTTATATGTACCTAACTCAGGGGGATCGGCGTTGAGGGCTGAAATACAGGCTATGCCTAGTTCGGCCCCAAATGCTAATACTTTTGTGTACAGTAACTGTAGATTAAGCACTTAATTTGTGAAATAATGTAATATTTTTTCTGTGAATAAACATTATTATTATTATACTTGCATAATCAGCCTGTAATGTTCCCACTGTTCGGACACAGGCCTCCTCTCTGTGAGAGGGAGTGGGCCGTAATCCACGACATGGGGCCAGTGCGGGTTGGTAGATGTCACATGTCTTCGAATTTTTGATTCTAGGATATGCCGTTTCCTCAAGCTGTTTTCCTTCACCGTTTTGATAACAGTGGTGATGCAATTAAATACACAAAGTAAAGTGCCTGCCTCGGTTCGAACTCACTACCTACAACTCGTTAGACGGGGCCGATACCACTTGGCCACCACTGCTGATGTTAATTACCTATGTCTAACTCCTGTATTTTTTACTTGTTACACAAAGTACACTCATACAAATCAAGTTTGATATCAAGCCTCAACAAAATTAACAAACACAATTTTACCCAACCAGGCTATCTCTCAATCTAGTCCAGTTTTCAGCGTCATCACGACATGTAATCGAATATGGGAGTGTCAGCACCGGCACAGTGCCTGTGGCGGTCCGTCAAAATTAGCCTCCGTGAAATAAGGTGCGCCGGAGTGCGCAAACTTGTCGGAATATTGTGTAGGTAGAATAAAAGGTTATGTTTGTCTGTGCGTTGATTATTTTTGCTTGATTTTTTTTTTGTAGGGAAGCAGGGGACACAGTCCTTTTCATGTTTGTCATGTAAAGTTCTGGTACTCATCTGCATCCGGTTAGACTGGAAGCCGACTGATCATGAGTTGCTAAACCATAGATTTCGAAAGCCTATTCGATTTAAACTGGCTGCCTAATCCCCGGTGCATGATGAAAGTACAAGAGCAAGTTGGCAACAGAGATTTCAAAAACCAGGAGTAAGAAATTGATAGGCTCATGACAATGGTATAAGTAAAGAGGGACCCCAAACCGTTGGATACGTATTCATAGGTAAATGCTGGCGACGGCAAGCCAGACGAAGGGTATATCTAGGAGAAATAAATATAATCCTCTGACTGATTTTGCACAACGCTAATTACTTTGGCTAAGCACGTCTGTCCCAATCCCAACCCTTCCATATGCAAAAACAAAAAGGTATGCTTGATTTTGGTCTGGTAATCTGCTTAGGTATTTTTTATTATTTCTTTTGAGTCCATTTACTTCTAAGGTATGATTTTTATGAGCGACTAGCTGTTGCCCGTGACTTCGTCTACGATCCAGGATGAAAAGTAGCCTAAGTCTTTTTCCAGGTCATGGTCTACCCATGTGCCAAGTTTCATCCAAATAAGTTCAGCCGATTCATCGTGAAAGCGTAACTAACGAGCAAACTTACTTTCGCATTTCTAATATTAGTCAGGATTGGATACCTAAGTACATGTGCCACGAACCCGGTTTTTTTTAAATTTTAATTTAGGAATTAAGTTTTGATTTTTCAATACTCGTATTTTCATAATAATTGAACCAGTAGTTACTAAACGATGCGGTTCCTAAGTGGCTGATTTTGAAAATTTTACGTTTATTAAACATAAATAGGTACAAAATATTTGTAATCAGATTATTGCTGGTTACTCCCGTTTCACAATTATTTATTAGTCCGAATTAATCTTTTTTATATTATAATAATCATGGAATACGATTCGAGTTATCAAGTAAGGAAGTGAAACACTAAAAACTCTTAAGCCAATTAACGCAGTTGCTCGAGTGAAATGGCGGCAAAAACTTGTATATTATACATTTTGTCTGCTCAATTACGATGCGATACGTTTACCTTTTAAATTGGAGCAGTTTGGTATATTATCAAGTTATTAGTAGGTATGTATTATTATATTATGTATGTATCGATTATATCTGGTTAAAAAAACATTGTTTGATCAATTTATTGGGAATCTAAATTAGTTTCAGAGGTTTCATCTGCAAATAAATCAAACAGTACAAATATGAATTGGTTGGAAAACAAGTTGGTACCGATTCAGTGTTATATTGATAAATTATTTTATTTCTGTAAGTAGGTTTGTACAAACACTTTTACACGCGAACAATATGTTCAATCAATACAATAATTTACTTAAGTTTCCATTTACATAACCTACAAAACTATAACATTACAATAATTCCTGAAACACCAAGAAATATGATCGCAAAAAATTCGCTAAAACGCTAAACGAACGGAAACTAAGTATCAGACATTAAAATGAAACAAAAATCGCACTTTAACAAGCCGCGTGCGCAATTCGACACTCGTACTTGTACGCACAGTCGCATTGTCGAAATACTCGCCCCGGTTATTGACCCCGACCGTGGGCATAAAAACTGGTACCTGTCGCTTTTCAGAAACTTTAAAGCACCCACGTCAAGTCGGCGGCGCGGCGTGTGAACTGAATCCACATTGTTTTCGACTGTACCTATATGGCCGCCTATATGGCTACCCGTATGGATGCCTGAGACTGATTATAAGGCTGAGGTCAGCGATATGGGTGCCTTGATAGATTATAAGGCTGGTCGTGACTGTACATCATTTGAAGTGAGATGAGGATAGATTCGGGTCATCCCTTATCTGATTTGCGTGCAGGTAAGATTTTGTTGAATGGTTGATCTAGATTTTAGTAAGTCCTGTATCATCTATGTTTGAAATCGTTTTTTTTTATGGTGTATCATTTTTAGGCAGTTTATTTTATCACCGTGCTGTCTAGCAAATCGTTTCCCGACTGAGATATTATGTTATAATAATGTATTTCTTTCAGAGAAATACTAGCTAGTCATATAGGATAAAAATATATTACCTGAATTAACTTCCTATACTAAATATAATTACATTCTCAATAACTCGTACTGATGAGAGAAGAAATAGAAACTGACTCGAATATAGGACATACTGGCATCACCAATTCGACCCTGAATAGGACAGTTAAGTAGTTTTCTCAAACATGCTTGGAAATTTGAGCATTATTTTGACAACCTTCTTCGAGATAAATCGAAATTGGTGTACTGGCCAAATACATGCGAGCAGCGGCCGGCAAAAGTTGTATGAAAATCCATATCTGTCGTGGTTTAGCGGCCAAATAAATTACCATAGGTATCTATCGTGTAATTTAAAAACGGAACGATCTTTTACCCCGAAACATGGCAACCAAGGAGGTAAATTATCAAAGGTTTTATTTAAATTTAGAACTGGCTTGCAAAGCTGTTAATTGAAAAAAAAAAAACAAACAAACACTTTAACGCGGGAAAAAATATTGTTAAAGTAATTATTGTACCTATTTTAATTTCCGCGCATTATTTGAGAAAAGTAGGTACTACACAAGCCTTGGCGACAACTAGGCATTGATGGACTTACGTATGACGTTCGTCCATCAATGTCTCTTTTGCTGGCCGCTGCAGTAATGTACTATTTCATGCATTGGCATTTTCATGAATTGTATCATCTTGAATCACAGATTTTTTTTTATGTAAGGTATCTAATGTATGTAACACCTACTTTAATATTTGTACTCAGACATATTATAAAACAGTTCCTGTTGTTTTTAATCCATTGTGTTTTTATTGCAATTGTATTGTTTATAACTTTGAACTTGATAGGTTGCTGCGCAAAGAAACCTGCTTCAGTTTTTTTTTTACTTGATGAATTGTATGTCGTGGTATCTTGATACGGGTACACTATAGTTAGAATAGTAATCAATGGTGATATAAAATGCGCATTCATTTGATACAAGTATTCATATACAGATCATAAATTGTTATTTACTTACCTTTATTTTTAAAGATTATATAAGCGAGATGTTTCCCGCTTACCTGTACCTATTTGCATTGAGTTAAATGATCAGCATTGTCCAAAAAAATCGCCAGCCCTTACTTTCGGGATATGTTGTATACCTATTGGACTTAGCTCACGACAATCCTGTAGGTAATGCATGCAACAAATACTCGCAAAATAAAACTCTCCTATCCCTAAGTGTTTATGGCTTGTAATTATTTACAAATACAAGCTATTATATATATATACAATATATATATATATATATATATATTTGCATAATTACATGCTTACATACCAAGCTAGTATAATAATCTTATTTAACATTATATACCATAATAATCACATATTATATGCCCGCCACGTGCTACCGAATTATATTAAATAAAATAAATAACAAAGCTATCAGGCACGATCCCGTATATTTATATTTTTCCTTCTAAGAGTCACGTGGCGGAAAACCACTAGATATATACGTAAAATACCGGTGTATAACCATATATCTATAGCTGTCACACAATATATGAATATTATGAGGAAAACCCAAGGTAAAAAAAAAACAATAGATGCTTTTGTCTGCCCTTTAGTGTCACTTTGCCATGTAGACAGGAAATGCGGTTAGAGGCTTTTTGCTGTTGAACTTGTACTCATTGTTCTTAATTGTGGAAACTGCAAGAATAACTCCAACTAGTAATTATAATATATTTGGGTAGTTATTTAAGTATTAGGGATATGGTGTCTTAAATTTGCGGATTATAAGTCGACGTTGCTAGTCTCTGCAAGATAATTTGGTGTAAACCTCATTCTTCAGTATGATATTATTTTTCTTTTTATATCAGTATCACCACTTCATATAAACAGATTTGTGATTAGTTCCTGAACAAGCGCAATACCTAATTATATTTAGCAAAATATTTTCCAGTTTATATTATCGAAAAAGCAACAATCAATAGAAGTGAATCGCCAATAGGTCTAACATGATTGGTAACTAGACGTCATAAATATGGACACTCATAATATATTCATGCGCATATAAACATTGCCATTTAACGAAGCTCATCAATTTTATAAAGCAAAATGTGATAGCATGACAACACACGCTAGTAATTAGATATAAAACTTAATTATGTATGTGTACAAAGTTTCAAATATGTGTTGGTCTTACATAACAACGATGCATGCTAAAGGAAACATCAAGTCTCAAATGCAGTACCTACAAACAAACGTGGTTCCCAATTTTGTCACGTGCCAAATTATATTGGGCAGAATCACGAGTTTTTAAAACAGCTAGTTCAAAACAGTTTACAGATACTGCTAATTGACATTGTCAATGAAATCTTGGCAGGACTTGAGTTTAGTTAATTTTGTTAGAAAACGTCAGCACGTAAATAGATCGGCAAAGGGCGCGTCTAAACGGTTCTAAATAGTTTAGTTGTAGTAATGGCACGAAAAATTGGGAATTATTGAGGTAATAAACGTTTCAGGGTGTTTTCCGACATTACAGAAACCAATTCAGTCGGTTTTAATTCGTCAATTCAATTTTCTAGAGGTATGCGATGTCTTGGGGAAGACGGATAGTTATATCGAGATCCGGTCGATCGAAAGAAGAGAGATGGTCGGATCGACTAAACGTGGTAATCCTTCAGCTACCCAATATTGTTGGGGGTGCATTGATTTTTGCATTCTTCATCAGCTAAATATACCATCACATGGTCCTAGTTGACGGTGGTCAGCTTATTTACTTAGCCAATGATAAACCATGCTTATTGTTTGCGAATTCAATTTAAAAAAAATTGATTGTTGCCAGCAATTCTGTTTATATCAAACCGACTGGAATGGTATGGTACAAGCATGTATACGATGAAGGAAGTCTTGAAAATAAACAGCTAGTTTAGAAAGTTTTGGGCCAAGTCGTTCGGTTTTAATTTCGATAGAACATGCTTACATAATATACATATCAGGATGTAAGGAACCGATGTTCTTACATCCTGTTACAATGAATGCAGTAAATGATTCTAGACATTCTAGCGATTCAAGGTGTTTTATGGAAGAGATATAACAATTGGTCACGCGACTGAAGCAAGCTTTAGCATCACCACAAGATGGTGTCTCTTGATGATTGACTAAATATTTGGGTGTTGGACAAAGAGCATCGTCCCGTCTTCCTGTCAGCGTCATGTCGTTGGCTACACGGATTAGGAAATGCTTTGAGTAAAATACGAAAACTGTGGAGCGGTTACTAGTGTTGCGATGAAATACATATTTGCAAAATTGGTGATTTTTGCATTTCAAAGCTTAAATTGTAATGTCACAAAAATGTGTAAAGCCGTAATGAATGAGTATTTAAAGAAAGAAAAGAAGAAGGAAAAATATGTTTATTTGTCACAGCAACATGTGCATACAAAAAAGATAATTAGCTCTAGTAATTAAAAAAAATTAAAAAAGATCATGAGCACAAAACAGAAATACTCGACAGCTGCACGTCATGACTGTGACAAGAAGGCTTCCACTCAGCATGATGCTCTTCAAATGTATAACATGGCAAAGTTTTATTGGTTACACATTTGACGCTATTTGCTGCCGAACGCCACAAAATCCGATACTTGCCAAACTACACACGTAGCTGGGAGCCGCGGCGTTGCTGTTCAAAAAAGATTTGACGGTCTGACAGATCAGTATATACGAAATACTGTATAATCAATTAATTAATTGAAATGCTGTTGTTTGAGGTACACACAGAACACAATACAATAGTTATATTCTAAATAACATTGAGATTGTTCTACCCACGCTACTGTATGCGCAACGTCTCATTACGGAAAAGGCCAAAGTCGAAGTTTATTGTTAGTAGTACAAAGTTATACCCGTACTTGTTAACGTTATTTATATGGTATTTGTTTAAATTCTACTAAGAAATTAAGGATTTCTTGACTTAAGCTATTCAGAGGAACAAAACCTGATACTTGTTTTAATTAGTGACACTTTTTAACTTATTCACTGGCACTGGTGTCACTTTTCAACGTATCGGTTTCAAGTAAGTGACACTAACAAATACAACCTTTATTGGGATCAATCAAACCAAATTACATTATCTACGAGTACATCCTACAGTTTCCATTATTCTATCATACCATTAATACTCCATCATTGTCCAACAAGAATCATCCCAAGTCGCCACTGCCAGTGGTGGCACCACACAACTAAAGTAGCAACCACCCACGGCTAGCGTGCGGGTGAAAGAACTCGCCACTATTATACAAACTCCCGGCTCTGATCTCATCTCCAGGTCTTGGACACGACAGTGAGAAGCCCCAGAATATCCACTCTGTAACAGATTTCACAGTTACCGGTAATGTTTGTTGAGGTGTGACAGTGCAGACGAATTCGAAAGAATGGTGGTTAACGGAAGAATTTGATGAAATTATCTGACTCTGAAATAATAAACTGCACGAGCACTGCACTGGCGAGCACGGCCTCTGTTATAGGCTTGAGTCACGCATTTTTGCTCCCAAACTGTGATAAAAATGTGTGACTCAAGCATATCACAGTAGGCCGTGCTCGCCCCGCTGATGTGATCTGATCATTCTGTATCGACTGTATCCTTGAGCAACCACAGAATTTTCTAATACTGTTTTTATTTCTCTTCTTTAAACTCCAATTTTTTTTATCTAGTGCTAGATAAATAATGTAAGGTGTTCATAGAAATTATGTGATCACAACGCTATGCATCCCAGTTTGTGATTTGTGACCACAGATTAAATTTCCATTCAATTTGTAAATTTTGGTCACTTTCAAATAAACCTTCTGTTTGTCCGTACACAGTCTCCATACAATTTCTGGGTAAAGAGTTTTGGAAATAATTCAGTTGTAATGTTTAAACTGTAGTATAGTGCTTGCCAAAAAAACTTCTATTTTTATCTTAATCTTTGAGTCAGCTGCTAATTTAGCTAAGAAATCATCTATCTTGCTGATCTACTGTGATTGTATGTGTATCGTCAGCCTGTTATGTTAATGAGACGATAGTCATTTCTAAGAGGTATTAGTTTCAATTTACACTTCACACTGTAGGTTGTGATTTAGCATCGATCATTTTTTTGGGAGTCGATTTAAATTGTATAGGTTTATTGACAGTTATACTTAGTGATGTCATTTTGGTCTCCTTTGTCAAATAATTTGTATATCACTCCGTACACCACAGTAGGTACATGATCTACCTACTATACATTAATACTATAATATATATCAATAATAAAATAGATGGCTATAAAGAATTTGAGGTACGATTCCTAATTTCTCACCATACTTGACAAATTCAGTGGCGAAAATGGACGGTTTGCTGATGCTCATACTAATAATTAATTGATTTATGTAACAGAGACAGAACAGAGTGATATCAAATAATTGCGTAAACTAGCGTTCGTTTAAATTATTCCTTTATTGCTTAGTAACAGTTCGCCAAAACATCTCTGTCAAGTTATTAACCTCAACGTTGGCACGGACTCATAACCAGCTGATTTCATTCAGCAGACATTTCTCTTTTACACCGTCGGACATAAAAACAACCTGACTGCACTACTAAACTCAAATATTCGCTCAGTTATAAACATATAATTTTAATTGTCCTTTCTCTTCTCGAAAACTCCTTCCATGATCGCTACCTGTACCTACCAAGTAGCCGGAACACATCGCGATTAGATATTGTATAATAGTATGTATATTTTATTGTATCACTTCACTCAACATTTAGAATAATTAATGCATGTCAATCGGCAAAAAGAGCTTTCGATCACAACGAACGGTATTTCGAATTCACGCCAATCATGACTGATCAAAACGGCCATTTTTTTTACCGGACGCTGAGATCTGTTGCCATCGCTTTCGCACACCGAAAAGGATGACGGAGATAGGTACATTTTTACGAGTCGAAAGTTTTTGCTCAAAACTTGAGTACGTAAAGGCGCTGGAATGCAATATTCAATTGAATATAAAAATAAAGTGGCCCGGATTGTGGCGATCCCCCTGGTTGGAGGCTTTAAGTTAGCTCAAAGGCACCACAGGATAGACCGGTTAAGCAGTCAAGGCGTCTCAAGGCCAACTGAGAAATGTCATTAACAAAAAAAAAAAAATTTGTGGCGATCCTGTTGGCCTGTACGGCGGCCCAATTATTTGATCCGAGTCTGTTGCCATGGCAACGGACGTTTGTTTCAACGCAAACGCCAATCGATTTTTCGGTCATTAAATAAGTTAGTGGAATACTTTTTATGAAATGCTCATAAAATTGAGCGTTACGGGCCTTGGGAATTTGGGCTATCATGGCTTAGATGTTATGTAACTATTTAATAGAGCTTTTGTACAATATATAATGTTCCTTCGTTATTTGAAAATCAACAAAAAAAATACTCATAAGTAGCGAAAATTATTTCCTAACAATCTTTTTTGTTAACACAACACTAAAACAAATACACGAGAATCTAAAATGCTCACCACTAAAACTAAACCACATTTTTCAACACGTAATGTACAGCATGTGTACGTAATAAAATAACACAATTTGAATAGATTTCAATAGCAAGTGCATAGAGCTGATGAGCCGGAAAGAAAGCGTGGCGGGGTTGATAAAAAGCTCACCACTATGTACAGACAGAGAAAAAACGCAAAAAATATATATTAATTACGTTGCCTGTGAGTCTGTGAGACATGCCGACCGTAGCGTCAGCAGAAAAGAGAAAATTAAGTTATTTTTTTTTGTTACATCAGTTTTTTTCTGATCGATAATTACAACAGGTAAATATACCAGTTATATTACATAACTGTGCTAACAGTTATTAACTCAAGTTTGATCAAGTTACAAGTACCCTTTCGATTGCATTTGATATTAAATAGATCCTCCTTATTGTTATCAAAGTAGATTAGTTTATCGGTCAATTGGCTTTTCCTGTGATAATTTTAGCACAGGCTTTCACGTCATGACTGTACGTTTTTGACTATCATCCCTTAAAATCCCACAGAAAGAGTCAGTTAAACTAGTTCATCCCGCCATTTTAGCACGAACGAGCTTAGATTTTACCTTCAAGCTTAAACTTAAAAACAGTTGTCGGTTTAGTTATACTCACATGGTTTCGACGCCGAATAGTCTGTAATTAGTTTTAGTTCGAAGGGTTAAAATTGTATACAGGGTGTCCCAGAAATCAACGTGAAGCCGAAAACAGATTATATATAGAGTCGTGACAGTTATTAGAAAAATATAAAAAAGAAATCTGTCATACCTATACTTTTCAAATTATAAGTATCAAAAAATAAATCAGAAAAACTGACACCCTGTGAAAACTAAGGTAGTTATGTTTTTAAACTGTAATTTACAGAAGGGTTATTCATGGTTACGTTACAGAAAAAAAATATCGAAAAATGTTAATATTTATGGTCACAGGACTTGAAAGATCATCACATTTTTTGATTTGACAAAGAGTTTTTTAAATATTTTTCTGAAAGCTGTCACGGCTATATATATCCTCTGTTTCCGGCTTGGCGTTGATTTCTGGGACCTATATATTAAAAAACTTCTTAATTAAAAGTAAACTATTCTGCTATTCCTACAACTGGCCTGGTCGGTGGCCAGTGGAGCAAAGCGCGTGGTCATAGTCCTCCACAGGAAGTTGATTTTTACGTTATTATATTTTTTGTCTCCATCAAAACACACCTTCATAACTACTTATAACACACAGTACGTGGTAGGTGATGCTCTCTCGGTTTCTGTGAACAGTTCCAATGTAACGGCCTACTGTGGAGTGTTTTTTTATACTATATATATATATATGTCAGACGATATTTATTATTTATTTTTTTATACTGATAATTTAAGAGAAGAGCGTGTAGTGTTGCTATTGTTAGGAGACCGGAAAATACTACTTTGGGAAAGAATGTTACCTCATTTAAGGAGATCAGACCTATTCGATATTACTAACAACAAGCGAAGTTAGAGTTATTTATTTCCAGCTAATACAATTATTGGCATGGGACATGGTGGAATAATGAGTGTAATTAACACATAATTGTTAAAGTGTCGCCTAAAGCTATTTCACACAATTAATATTGTCAGTTTCAGCACCTAACTAGAGAGTTAGGCTGTATCTTGGCGCAGTATGACAGATTCATGACGGTGTCAGCGTCAGACGCAACCGGTATCTACAACCAGCATGTATCTATTAAAGAAAGAAAGAAAATGCGTTTATTTGCGGTAAACATGACGCAAAAAATAACACAAACACAGAAAATATGAAAAGGTTGGGGGAAACATGCGTCACATCCACGCAAAACGGCTATCGCTCAGCATTATGCCGCGACCCTATACAAGACAGAGCCCCAGCGCTGGTTTTCAGCGACAGCCGGCGCTGACGTAGTGACGTCGTCCGGTGAGGCAAACAATAGGTAGGACGCTGTACCAGTACAGCGTACTTACGAACGTTGCACTTAAATAAAAATAATATAATTAAATTTAAATGTTATAGAATATACTAAACAGAAATGTAAAAGGAAATAGACATACATGCTACGAGAATATCATCCTCAATAAACGTTTTACGCTCTAAGGCAACATTTCAAAGCGTCTTATTTGACGTACACCCAACATACATACACCAAAGAAACGCTATGATGTAAGGAATTACAAAATGGTAAGTAATATAAATTAATAAAGTAATATTAAGTAATATACACAGATTTTTCTCGACTGCTGACGAAGACAACATCGTTTGTGTTTCAATTCAAATTTAATTTGGAATAAATTAATCAAAACAGCGAAATATTTTACAGCTTTTTGCGAGGTTGCCAACTTTTAGTATATGCACACTCTTAACTAAAGGTTTGTGAAAGATTAATCAGTCGGGCTCAGTGCAGATTAGCGAATTAGCCTGAGCCGAGCCGGTTGCCCAGGTCAGCGGTGACGCTCGTCGTACTCCGGTATCGTCACTAGATCTAAATCCAAATGTGACCTAATTAAAACATTTTTTCTCAACACAAAGAACCGTACAACGAATGTCACAGGTATCACGGTAAGTCAGTCATGTGTGATGCCGATACCATCGATTCCTGTCAAACATCTGGTTGAGATAACATCTCGTAATAATTAGATGTAGTTTAAATAGTATAAGGACCCCGGTTTTTGTGGTACTTAAAGTACCAGTATGATATGAGCTTGAAATTCCATCCACCTCTGCCAATTGTGCCGAAAATGCCGAACGACAAACAAAAGTCAACCGAATGTATTCAAGTTAAGGTTTATTATTCTTTAACTTCTACTCACCGTATGGTCAGGACCTCTGGTTTATGTGGTACTGTATAATATGTGACAGTTCTTCACCTACTCTGTAAAAAATGGCGGATCTATGAACCGCGCGTGCGACAAAAAATCAGTCGATGGAAATATTTGTTTTAATACGCAATGGAATGAATGATTGGAATCGGATCGGACAATGTTCAGTACCTGCTTGTCCGTAGGTCAGTTTGGTTAATTACTAAATTAAATCGTTGGCATACATGAAGGCTATAAGTACATAAAGGCTTATCAAGAAAAAAATCAAGACAAGGTGTACCAAAAACCGGTTATAATCATAGGTAGTGCCAATAAACTGTAAATCGGTAAAAAAAAGTAGGTACATACTCGTAATATAAATAAAATTCTGGACCTATCAGTGATAGATTCAAAGCTCGCCTAAATGATCAAATCGTGCGTGTACCATTGATTTTAAATTTATACCGAAATCGTTACCTTTTAAATCAGGCCAAGAATACGCTTGTGACTGACCAATTGAGAACAAAAATCGTGATTTCTCATTTACGCCTTCCAGTTGACCAAATGACGAAACCATGCCTTGTTAGGGTTTTGTAGCAGTACTAACAAATAGTAGTAATACAATTTGTGGTATCATTTGCATATTGCTAACGAGTTTCACGGATGATCGGCATGGGGAACAGTAAAGTACTCCTTAAATCATGCAGACGTCAGAATATTTCATTATGCGAATCAACGCTATTTGTTTAAATGGGAGCACACAAAGTCGGTGTGAGGAAAAGTTTAATTACTTTTCTTGAGTGTAGGTATGCTTTTACGTCTCTAAACAAGTTCAGTCAGTGATGTCAAAAAGTTTAGATTTCATTTGTGGTTGGCTACAGAATTGCAACTTGAGGCCTTATGGTGCAAACATGTGAGAAACAGTCAGCAACCGCGAAGCTATTAAATAATTCTAGAAAAAAGTTATGGAATTATTTTTTCATCATGGCATAAACAATTAATTTTCAGTGTTTCTATAAGCTTTGCATGTACTTTTAACACTGACAGAACACGCTAATTTTGTAAGCATTTTTTCTCCTAATTTAAGTATGCAATAACGAAAATTCATTATGATAAAAAAGCGGCGCCATGTAAACACAAGTCTAACCTTTAAAGTTGCCGGTGCTTAACGACTATGAAATTAAAATGCTAAAGTATGGTAACCAAGGTGCAGATTACCATACGGATTAGCTAACCGGAAATCGTATGTTTATAGTCACGCCACAACCTTCTGTGGGTAAGCAGACGTTTTTGTTGTTAGACCCTCCGCGACTGCAGTAATACTACTTGTAGATGTCAATTGACCAATGGAGCGCTAAGAAACTATATATTGAATTAAATGCCATAGGATTCATAAAAACTTATGTAAATGCTATAATCGACACACTTGATAGGAGAACCGCGGTTAAAGGGGGTTTTTAGAGGGCTTTGTTCTTCGTTGCACATGCAGGATTGCTCTGTCTGCGTGAAGTTTTATCTGAAAGTTACAAAGTATCATAATAAATACATGGCAGATGCAATGTACTGCAACGCACGCGAAAGCAGAAATATAGACAATATACATGTCTCTAAAAGAGACAGGCAGGCATGCTGGTATTGCGTCCGGCCCTGGTCCAGGCCATGGTACGGAGCGAGAGGGAAGCCGTTACCTCCTTCTGCGAAGCAGTACTTAATAATCGCGAAGGAGGAGGTGGAACGCGGGAGGGAGAGGCAAAATTCGCGCCCTCACGTTCCTAGCCGCCGCAGGAGACGCCCTGGGCGTCGGGAATCACAAGCCGATTCCCGGCCACCGTAGGCGCGGGCTTGAGAACGGCGAGCAATGGGCAGCTCGCCGTCCGATAAGGACCATGGCGCGCTGTATTCCACGCGTGCCTCAAAGAGATGTCAGCACCAATGACGGAGTCCGCTAGGGCCGATGCGTGCCAGGGCTGCGGGAACGTCCGAAAGGGTTACCGTGGCCCCCGGCACAGGCAACTGAAGGAACATGGGTGGGTTTTAGTCAGTAAGAGCCTGACATGCCCTCACGCTCCGCCCAGAGCGGGAAAAGTTATTTGAGGCTTACCCACCCTCATGCTGGTATTCAGCTGCATCCGGTTACACTGGAAGCCGATCGCAACATACTTGGGAAAATGCAGGCTGATGATGATGATGAGACATGTCTCTAAATCATGACATGATACAGGCGCATACAGCGATGCTATTCTGTAACCATTTCACCGTGAAAACTTAGGTGAAGTGAATTTGAAGTGATCTTTCATTCCACCTGATACTAGGGATTGACACTGTTGACAGCTCACTTCACCTACGTTTTCACGGTGAGATGGTTACAGCATAGCACTGCTGTTGTCCACACGAAGGCGTAGCTTTGTCGGCTGTATTATTTTCTGATCTGAAAGCCAAAGCTAATTCTTTTTTTTTGTTTTTTATTTAAGATCGGTTTGCTCTTGACTCTAGTCTAGGTCAGTGGTGACAGAGACAGAGTCGACGGTGGAGTGAGCTTACCCAGAAGAAGCCTGTTCACTCTCACTTTGAAGAGATTAGATTTGTATGCGTTCGGAAACAGACGCAAGTAGAGAGTTCCATTCTTTTGCTGTGCGCATTACTAAAGACATTTGGAAACGTTTAGTGCGAATTGGTGGAATAGCAACAAGGTAAGGATGGTAACTTGCAGTGCGTCTAGATGACCGATGGAAGAAGGGGGCCGGTGGAATAAGTCGTGGAGTTCTTGGGCACACTCACCGAAGTACAATCTGTAGAAGACCGACAAGCAAGCAACCTTGCGGCGATGAGCCAAGCTTTGAAGCATGGCATCCACCAGTTTTACCAGCTTATTTAACTCATTTCGGTATTGACCTCAAAATAATGTGTGTTCAGTCTGTCTGACTGTCAGCCTCTAAACCCTAAATTACTCTCCTTTAAACAGACGCCATTTGATGCTGGATGAATGCCATTTTTTCCGCCGCATTGGTCCAACCCATAACTGGCTATATATTATCAGTGAATAGGTACCCAGGTTAGCCGCGATTCTCCGCATCGAATCTAAGATTTGCCTAAAGTTTAGGCTTTTAAATTCCAATTTATATGCAAATTGTGACCAAATCCGCAATTATAGGAAATAAACGTATTTCGCTTGTCCCACTTTGACGAACTCTGTGAAATATTAATTTAATGGGTACCTTGAGAACAATGCGTGAAGATAAAAACGTAATAATTAATCGATTGGTGTTGGAACTAGTCGTAAGTTTTAACGATATTCGTGGTATTTCACACCTTCTAAAGTCATATACAACAGACAATGACACTTGAATTCCAACGAAATACATATTTTGTCCAGATACAGAAAAGGATAAATCGTGAAAAATTATCTGACATTTGAAAAATTTACACCTTTTTACTAAAAGAGGTGATAGACATAATTATAGTACCAGTAATAGGGACCTATTAGTTCAACCAGGTTTCAGACTGGCTAAAGTAGACTCATCTTTCATGGGGTACTGTTTAAAATGTTACAATAAAATACCTCCCCACATACTTCAACTGAATGAGACAAAATTCAAAGTTTGTATAAAACGCACACTATGCAGCCAGGCATATTATAAGTTGGGGGATTATATCGCTGATAAAAATGCCTGGCCCAATGCTGGTCCTGCTCCACAAGCACAACTAATTGATTAACATTTGAAAATACTGTTGGAGCCTCTGAAAATTGTAAGACTACCTTTGCTTTGTATAAACTCAATCTCCTTTGTATTATATAATTGCATAGGACAAGTGTGAGTACTATGTACTTAACTATTGAGCTACCATTTACCGGGTAATGTCTTTCATTGACTTGAATGTGCCCTGGCGGCTGATAGATGTCATGCTCACCTAAATGTCTCGCTGACGGTGCCGCGTGTGTTGGATCATTTAGCTCCCTTCAAAATGCTTGAGCCGAATGGTGCTGATCCATGCGTCATGTTCGTGAACGGGCGCTGTCAGTTGGGACTGGTCATCTCTTAGCCACCACGGCTTATTTTAATTATTTTATTAGGGATTGTTTTGTTTAAATTTATATTTGCTGTACACTGGACACTCAACGTGTAAGTACGTCTTATTTACATCGTTCTTACATAATATAATTATACATATATTCAACATTAATGATGTAACTAATATTTATGTAACAATATAATTTAAAAGAGTGTCCATGGAGTTTCTTGACCGTTCTTCTCCATAGGTACCTACTACGCTTTGGAATGGGCAACTAGCTTCATATTTCTGACTGACCGACCACTTGACAATTCAAAAGTGCCTGTAAATGGTTTAATTGAAATAAATGCTTTGAGTTTGAGTTTGGAAAGCAGTCGCCTCATTAAATCTGTATTATGGCATGGTTCATACACACGACAGCCCCATTTTATGTCCAGGCAAAACACTGTCCATTCCAAGGTTGCCTGGAAGAGATCGCAGAAAGCGATAAGGCCGCCCATTGTATATTAAGTAGTGTTTTTTTTTTTTTAATGTATTTTGTGGTGATCAATAAAGAATAAATAAATTGTGATAGAGTGCTAGGAACACTGATAAAACCTCCGTAGATAAGACGAATAACACAGTTGCAACCACATATAAAGTTGGTCATGAAGAGCAAATCAGAACTTCAATTATTATAGTCTCGTTTACAACGTAAGTTTTCCCCTGTACAATATAACTGTACTTGGTGATCTAATCAACCCAACTCGTCTAGATTGAGTATTCTGCCAAGTCCAAGGATCATCCATCAGTCACCACCTGCTTGCAAAGGCTGCTACTCCCAAGTGTCCTGCAGCCAGCCTAAAACATTAAATCATAATAAATTGATCATGTTTGAGAGAGATCTAAACACACCGCTTTCAACTCTATTAATCATTACTCGTCTTAGATTGACGAAATGTATAAGGAGTATAACCGATCAAGTTATTCAAGCAGTTGATGTGAACTGTACCGTGTTAAAAATAAGGTTGATATTAGTGTGCTTAGGATGTGGAGGAAGTTTGTTATCTGTGAAAGGCAGTGCTGATCAAAAAGATATAAATATTGTAAAGAATCTAGACAGACCGTTAGTAATTCTAGAACCGGTTTCGTTTGATCGGAATCTGGCAGCGTTTGGGTCCGGAAACTAGATTCGTGACCGAATGAATGATTTTAATTGTGTGGTCATTGTTTGATTTTTACAGTGTATTTGGGAGGTATGGTAAGACCTCACGGTGCCATGGTTTTAATATTTAATTTCATACGTTATGATATGTAAGTCAATTACTATACGTTTGTTGCTATGAGTACAAAAGCTTTTCAATTCATGACAGACATATTGGTGGTATGGTCTTAATATGTAGTTTGTGGTATGGTTTAAATTCAGACAAACCGTTACTGGCAACACTGCAAAATGGCATAAACTTTGCGGCATAAATGAAAATTTGGGTTATTTCAAGCTTGATGCTATTATTATTATATAAATATAAAGCTTGTTTCAATCAAACAGGATTTATGTATACTCCAAGAAAGGAATGAATAAATAAAATAAATTACATGTTTCATAATCGAAACACGCGCGGAATTTAATCATACTAAAGTATATAATATTATATAAGACCTCTTGCTCTGACACAAAATTCTCGGAAACATAGCACATCGGGGTAATCTCACATTTATAAGTTCACAGAATTTTAGAATCGACATTATTTTCAATTTAGAATAAACGTGTCTGCAATCAGGCTTCCCTATTATTTACTTTGTAACTGTCGAGTGTAAAAGGTTAGTAATATAAATGACAAAGAAAGCCTAAAGCTGGAAAAGAAAGCCATAATGATTTATTTTATTAAAATATTTAATAGCGACTAAGCTACGAGCCCAAGATTTTTTATAGATGTTTTTCTGGGCAAATTAGTGAGTTGTAATAACGTTTATGCAGCAACCATAACGCATTGGCAAGCCTATGCGTCCACGCGAGGGAGCTTTTTCGAAGTTTGGCGCTTCGAACAAGCGCTCCCATTATTTGCTGGCGAATCTTAAAACAGTTCAACCGCTTCATTCTTTGCTCGCATCAAAAGTGCACGCTACATAACGCATTTATCACAGTGAATCAACTCCACGCATCATTATTCCACCAAAAAGCAATTCAACATTCAGAGCACCAACTTTTTCATCTTTCACAGCAATTTCAAAACAAACTGTAACTGTTAATTACCTTGCAAGCTCTTCAAGACTGTTCTCAGAGCTTATTAGCAAATTATAGTTCACGGCCTGGGCCTGCATCTCTGTTAGTATTACCGATGTCGGATCATTCAAAGAGTTTTTTCGCTCCGTTATTTTTTTCTGACAAAAAGTCTGGACAGCTTTTTCGTCCGACGAAATAATATAGGGCTAATGGAGTACCTGCGGCCGGGTAGGGGGCAGTCCACACGAGAAACTGATGTGTTACTTTGATTAAAATATTATGACAGTTCATCTCGACCGGTATTTTGGATTATTCTTTTATGTTGTACTTTGCTTTTTATTGCGAATTCCGAGTTTTTAGACAAGTATTAATTGTTACTACTTTTTGGTACCTATTAATAAAGGTCTTTCTTGTAGGGCTCTAGAAATTATTTCAGTACACCTTTGTTTAGGTTTAAGGGTCGCTTTATAAAACCATACAAAGCAATAACAATTATTTCAGTTAAAAATCAATAAAGAATTTATAATAACAGTGATGCGGTTAGGCGTTATTTAACAACACACCACAACAACCACATGAAAATCTGGGATTAATATTAAAACTGCGCCAACGTTCAATAATGAATTAACAGCCAGAAACGGACCGAAACCGCAGTCATAACAACACAAGCCGACCGCAAACAAAACGGAATCAATGAAAACAGAATAACTAAACCAATACCTAAATAACTTAATTGGTTAGTTGTGCAAAGTGCATAACTGTTGTGTAATAAAAAATAATCATAATATGGTGCATGTGAACACCGTGGCAACTCTTTATTGCAGTGCAAAAGCGAGTAAAAAGTTGCCTTCAGGCCGAAGCGAACTCATTAAGCTAATATGAACGAAACGACGACCGAATGCCGCCGCGCTTCGTGGAAATGCAAGGCGGCCACAGAGTAGACGAGACCAGTGAGATGAAGCGATCTGGAGTTGAGACCCGTTGGTGTGGAAATCAGGGATGAATCCTGCACATTCTAGCCATATCCCAGCATATTTGGTACCTTTGGTAACCGATGCCAGATTCTCTTAGAGAATGTGGTTGGTTTCTGTGTTTAACAAGGTGACATTTTGCAAATCCCTGAACCTTACTGGAATATTATTAACACTCCATTTGTGAATTCAAAGTGCCGCTTTATAGAAGATCCTGCTAAAATCATCGGAATATCTGTCTGGCCTTACTGATAAACCTACACTGTGTCAGTATCCCACTACGGTGGTACTCCAGATTTATAACCCGACAAAATTAAATCAACTTGTAACGTATGCTGTGGCCATATCTCTATTGACCAACACGTTTCGGCGGGGAACAAATTGACAAGTTTATCCGGATATATCGAGGAGGACATTGAAAGCACTGCCGGTGATATACGACCGGAGATTTTTGATTTATTCGGGCTATAAACGTGAATGCTTTTTTAGGGACCCGTATTGACAGGAATCCAGAAATATATGGCATGATATACTTACATATTTTTAGGAGCTAAAGGTTTTTCTTTTACGACTAGTTTAAAATATGATAAAAGGAGTCGAACTTTTGATTTTAAATGATAGAATGTATACTTTGGATTGAGTACAATTTGTCTGGCTTTAATCATTTTAATAATCTATCCATTCTCCAACTTTAGCGATTGATAATTTGTGGTAGCTTTTGATTACGGAAACTAGGCGACTAAGTAGGTAGTGATTGGTGAATAGACGTGATCGGTACGGTGATTCTGCATGACAGATGCAACAATATGAATTGTGAAAGAGGCAAAACCACATAAGTTGGCGGCATCTAAAGTTTCACTGAATTCACATGGTAAAAACCAGAAAGAATGTTGTAAAACATTTAAGAATGTAGTAACACTCAAGGAGCCGCGGGCACACCTAGAATTAAACTTACAGATTTTATGACGAGTATGACACCTCCACCTCGGGTGACGACAAAGACAAACGTTAAATCTGGCACCTTTTCCACGGAACTCTTGCGCACATCTCGGTCCTGGCAGTTCCTTAACGATTTCCATCATTGGACAAGTCGGTGATCCAATTAATAATAATAATGGTGAGGGCAAAAACAACGTTACGATGTGCGATTTTGGAGCCGAAATCAGCCCAAATACCACAGCCTCCGGCGGCTGAGGTCAACGCTCGGGAACTGGTTCAGAATTATTTGCCCAAAAAAGCCCTTGATCGTGGGACGGCGAGGGTTAGATGGCACAGCCAGATTTTTGCAAGTTCCTTAACATTTTTGCGTTATACCCTCTGATAGTATATGTCTCCCGACCTGTTTGCGTTCCGAGAAATCTGAGTCGCTTTTGATTTTGGTTTATGGTGATGTGGTATTTGAATGCCCTTAAGGAGAAAGGAATTATTTAATACAGTCCAGTTACAATTTACTTTTAAATTGCCCAAATGAGGCGGGCGTTTTTAATCACCGTGTACGCACAATAAAAGCTACAGACCGCGTCTGTCTGTTTGGATTAATATCAGAAATTAATAAGCTGAATGGTGGCCAGTACACATTTTTTAAAGGTTTTAGCGATTAATTCCTCTCAAGAAGAATGGCCATTTTTTTGTGCAATAATTGCACGTTCTGGAATTCAACCTGTAGGGACTTTGTCTGATGTTAAATTACTGTCCCACAAAATTTTATTCGCCCATTTTGCAAGATGCTTATCACCTAACAATTAATAAAACATACTGTTTTTAATCCTCGCGGGTCATTTTCCTTAAATTCCCTCGTATTACCAGGATGACAACCTTCGGCAACCACCGTACCACCCAGAGCGTTTACCAAATTGTCCGGTTACCATCAACGAAGGTTATTTATATGTATGATATAATTATTACTTCAACATTAAAACGTCCTGAGCGGAACAGTAACGCGTTATAAGATGGTTTTATTGCAGTAGGGATGTGTGACTGCATACGAAATGTTCGTTTTGTGAGGGTTGAAATTCTTCAGGTCAATAATTTATTGTATTGTTGTTTTAGGATGTTATGGTTCTAATTGGAGCTTGGTTTAGATCCGTTCACAATGTGGTTTGTAGAGTTGTGTTTATATCACACTAGCTTGTGCCCGTGGCTTCGTCTGCTTGGTGTCGGAACGTGCCACCGGGATAAATAGCATCCTATCATCTAAATCCAATCCACCGTTCAAGCGTGAAAAGGTAACAGACAGACACATAACAAATGCAAATACTCTTTTTGTGTTTTTATTAAATAGGTTTGTATGATTCTAAATGTCTAACATAAAAATAATAAAAATTCTTTTTAATATTAACATCGTTAATTTGAAATACTCTAGCGTCGCCATTGACCACGTCTAACCTACATATTAGCGAAGTTATTTTATAATTTTAAATTGTAATAACTTTTAAGCGGGTGGACATATCATAGCATAATCAGCCTATAACGTCCCCACTGCTGGGACACAGGCCTCCTCTCGGTGAGAGGGAGTGGGCTGTTATCCACCACGCGGGCCCAGTGCGGGTTGATACATGTCACACGTCTTCGAATTATTTTGGTTCTAGGATATGTCGGTTTCCTCACGATGTTTTCCTTTACCTTTTTTGAGCAAAGTTGATGACATAATTTACACAAAGTAAAGAGCCTGTCTAGGTTCGAACCTACGACCCGCAACTCGTAAGTCGCGGCCGTCACCACTGTGCCACCACTGGTCTAGCGGGTGGAGCGATTTAAATGAAATAAATACTAAAATAAATAATACCTGACTATATTTCCAATACCTTAAATCTCTTAAAAAGATGTAACTACATAAAAATTTCAATAATCATGTGAATTTTAAAATCATCCCATATTTTCCCCACTAATTTAATTTAATTTAGCGTATGATTATTAGCGATTATAAGAGTATTAGCGTCCATTAGCGGATAATTTTACAAAAAAACGCAGAAACTAAAACAATACATTTTTTTATATCTTGCCAAAAGCATAAATATAAATTTTTATATCCATAACTTAAGAAATGTTAAGCTTCCCATGCAAACTTTTATCCCCTAAATCATCGCCTTTTAGGATTATTTTTCAGACAAAAAGTAGCCTATGTCCTTCCCCAGGATACCATCTATCTCCTTATCAAATTTTATCGAAATCCGTTCAGGGGTTTAGGCGTGAAAAGGTAACAAACAAACAGACAGACAGAGTTACTTTCCAACTTATAACTTTAGTATGGATTCTCGACCTTTTAGGTATAACCATTGTAATGTTGTTGCATAGTAAATAAGTACTAGATATAAATCTTTTGATTTATAATGTCAAAGGTCAAGCAGTAGATAATTACAAGAAAAAGTAATAGTTCAGGAAATAAAGATCTCTAGATAAAGTTGAATGCGAGACTTTTACGAGAATTAGCTTTGCAAATTGGTGCTTAGCGAATAACGATTGCAACTAGGAAGCCAAGTACTATGTAAATGTCAACTTTACATTGTATTTTAGTGCATAATGTAAGAAACTTGGAATGACATACTTGCAGAGTAAGCAGAGCCATCAGATCAGTAGTACTCGTAAAACTGTGAAAACGTGTTTCACTTTCGCATTTTAATGGGTATTGTTAGGAGGACCTATCATTATATCCATCGTATATATTCAACTCTAGTAGGTGGACACTTAAAAACAAACATAAAACTGCGATCACCAAGTCCAAGTGCAAAGCGGGAGGATCTCTACAATGTTTGCATTAAACTCAAGCTGTTGCAGTTCACTACTGCACATAATAATCTCCTAAGCTGCGCCACAACACCAGAATCTCCACCTTCCGCATCAAGTAGTCCCAGCCGCCTTTTGAGCTTGTCGTCGGTCCATCCGGAGCGTCCCACGCTAAGCTTGCTGATTCACGGTCACTGAAGGAATGGACTGTTCCAATGGCCATCGGTTCTTTTACAGATATGACCAGCCCATTTCCACTTCAGCTTTGATAACTCTGCTAGCTTCAGATAACCCTGCAAGTTATGTTAGTGATTTAGGTAGTTCTCCGGATCATCATCATCTTCATCATTTCCGCCTGGTATTTCCCAGTTCCGTGTCTTTTCCGGATATTTTCTTTAAAAGCTGCTTATCCTAGATGCATAGGGGAAGCCCACAATCTGCAGTGGATCGTCTACGGGCTGTCAAGTTTCATGCTGGTCGGATAATAAACTATGCTGGTACATATAAGGAAACACATGGAATCATATTTATGGAAATAAGGCATATCTCTAACTAGGGGGAAAACTTTTTACCGTACACTGTCCAACATTTTTCGTAAAAATATCAACTAAACTATCAACTAAGTGATACATACGGGTTCCTGTTTCACATAAAATTTTCCAAATGTTTTACTCAAGTTTGTTTTCCGGGCACTGATTATACTTATAAATATCTCAGTACCTACTAAAAAGCCTGCATTCAAATCAAATGTTTTGATAGATGAGGGCTATTTTCATTAGAAGTGAGCTACTACGAGTCAGGATACTTCAATTACGTTGGGCACAATTTGGACAGTCAATCCCGTTACCACCGTGTTGGGTGTTTACCATTTTACTACGTCATAGACTATTCTTATATGGTTCGTGTTAATACGAAAAGAGAAGCGTCCAGTGACAGTTTGTTTTTATACAAGTTTATATACTATCGATTATTTACTAATAGCGAATCGAGTGGATTGCATGGCGTGCAGGGAGCGCGGTCACAAACCGCAGCGAGTAGTGGTACGCGTGAGAAACTAGTCGCTGCGTACGCGCAGCCTGCACTCGTATGGTGATATGATAGCGTTTCCTCATTGTTCTGTATTGTTGTGATATGTGCTTTAGTTTATAGAAGTTGGAAGATCAAGAGAATGTTTAAAAGGAGAGGAAAATAAAGAAAGGGTGTCGTAAAAGTCACTCATAAAGTAATTTAAATCGTATTTTCATCGAAATGGGTTTTGAAATGGTCCATTTTATAAAAAGTTACACTGAAATATTGAAATGTTATTATAATTTATAAGACCTTTAAATTCAAGCAATGACTGTTAACATTAAATACCGAATTTATTGCGTTAAATTCGCTTTTATGACTTCTCCGGATCGTGCAAATTGACAAGTCGAAACTTTCGTAATCAAAAAATTTGAAAAGTCATGACAAAACAATAATAGTTTCAGAAATCTCAATAAGATACGAAAGTTATTGTACGAGAGCGATCAACATCTTATCTGAATGCAATCCTTAGGTATTGAAAAGTCACTCCTATATCGCGCGAATTGTAATTTACGTGCCAAGAAAACGCGAATTTGTACGATTTTATTTCAAAATTTCGAAAATCGCCAACCCTGAAATAAAATAAAATTCGGTATTAAAATTTCACCTGTCGCCATCAAAAGGGGTAATAAGTAGGTATGTGTTCATATGGTATCGATTTCGGAACCTGTTCTCGATTTTGCATCAATGGGCGACTTCGGTGCGAAGAACTGCCTCGCCACTGATTTCCAACGTAAATTTCTTTTGCATTAAACACGTTATTAAAAAGCAATGTAAGCACAGAGTAGTTTTGGACAGAGGCGGCTCTTTAAACTTTATACTAGAAAGGGTAAAAAAAACATAGACGTTTTTAGGACTATGATAAAACTTTGCCTTGAAATCTGTATAGATAGTCCTGCGGAGCGAGCACGGCCTACTGTGATAGGCTTTAGTCACACTTTTTTATCACTGTTTGGGAGCAAAAACCGTGATAAAATGCGTGACTCAAGCCTATCACAATAGGCCGTGCTCGCCCCACAGAATAGCCAGGTAGTCGTTCTAGTTTAGAAGATTAAGCTAGTGACTTGACTTACTGAGAATCAAGAAGTAGTATACTAATATACAGGGCGTCCAACGGATATGCCACATGGAGGGAAAGTACCTTGAATATTGTAGATGGAACATTTTACTGAAAGAAGGCATAATTTGAATTTAAAAAACAATTTAAACTGCATTCATAGATATTTAAATAATTACATGGATGAACCGGAAATCGAACCCGTTACATGAGAAAAATAATCACCCTATAGCTTTATCATACCGATCGAAATGCTTCATCATAAGGATTATTTTTTGCTAATTAACATAGTGTCAAAAATAAAAAATCATTTACCCTACGTATACTAATTATAAAGCTGAAGAGTTTGTTTGAACCCGCTAATCTCTGGAATTACCAGTCCGATTTGAAAAACTCTTTTGGCATTTGATAGCCCAATTCTTAAGAAAGGTTATAATCTAGCCTAGCCTATAGGTTATAGCGATAGTGGAGGCTGACGATACTCAATCTACGGCTGGGCAAGCAGCAGCTTTCAACGTTAGCATCAAAACAATATTGATCCATTTGCGTCAAATTGGCAAGGTAAAAATACTTGATAAGTGGGTGCCGCACGAACTGAAAGATTGCCAGCGCGACGAACGCGTTGAGGTATGCCTGGCCTAGCCTATAGCTAACAGCATGCTACGACAATAAGGCGCCGAGCAAAAAAGAAAAATAGTGTTCTCACACAGCGAAGGCAGGATTTAATGATAATCATTCTAAATCTCAATTTTTTTTCTGAAACAGAATGTGCATTCAAAATTATATCGTCCTTAAATACAAAATCGCAGCTAAATTAAAGCGCAGTATCTGTGTTACCCTACTCTGATGCCCCGGGGACCATCTCATTTGATCTGGAGCGTGTCTTGTACTTTTTGCAGAGTTTCGTGCAAGTTTCGGCAGTCACTTACAGCGGGGGTCGGGCCGGCGATCCCGACGAAGATCTACGGTGTGTTGAAGTGATCTGCCACTTTGTTAGTGGGCTTAAATGTAGATGGAAAGTTTTGAGAATTGGTCAAATTTTTTAGAGTGACTTCTGGAAACAGGAAGTCTACTCTGTGAGCACGAAATCCGTTGTTTACGCCGAAGTGGCGGTCGTTTGGTACTCCGTATCACCTACTGACATAAGATTACTTCGAGCCCCGAACTGAAAATGAATGGCAACACCACTTGATAGTTGTCCTTACTCCGTATGCGTTATTGCCCGTTCGAAAAAGTAAATTAATCGGATGTATGGTTAATTTCGAAGTATTGAACTACTTTCGGAAGGGCTCGTTTCTTCATTAATGGGCTTAGACAGTAGGCCCCGATACAACCTCTTTCTCGAAGGGCAACGTTTAACTTAATTGTGGTTGATTTCTAGGTCTATATAGAGTAGGTGAGATTTCAGAAATTGTCTACTGCTGCTTTGGCTTTTCCACTAAAGTATAAGAATCAAGATTAAGAGTACTGAGGCAATGAGACTGTTATCATCATCATCATTTCAGCTGTAAGAAGTCCAGTGCTTTAAATTGGCCTCGCCCAATCACCGCCATTTCAACCAGTTCTGTGACGACGGTACTGATATTTAATTAGATCACAACCTCCTACTGATATTCGTAAAGTCACTGCCTCATCCAGCAGCACAGTTCACAGTTCCGTGTCACCGCCACCTACATTATACACTTTGCAATTTTGTGGTGCACGTAATTGCATAGCGTTTTCGACTCAAATTTTTATGTTAAGTAGTTAATGTTTTCTTAAAATAATGAGTAGTTCGTCGTAATTGGACGGCGGCGCGGGCGCAGGGAAAATCACCTGATTTTTATCGCAATTCTTACGCTTTGGTATGTGGGATCCTTAAGTACTGTTATACGTTGTTTTCCTGAAATAAGTAGTGCAGTACTTACTTTGTAATTTGGTAAATAATGAAACGGTATCTCTTTCTAGTGTAGCGGTATCTACATCGCCACATGCGAATTACGCATCACACTGACGTCATGCAAAATCCTGCATCGCGCAAGCAGAGTTTACCGCGCGACTAGCATTATATACAACGTCCCGACATAAATTTTTGGGCAATTGCCCATCAGACACGACACCCGTCTGGTCGAAAGATCCTGCCTTTACCAGGAGGTATGAGCGAACTTAACACCCTGTTCCTCATACCTCTATACCGGTGACGCCGAACATGGACATTGATGCAGCCTTCGAGCAGGTAATTCAGCGTGACGTCGTCACCATCGATTCCTCAAGCTTTCGAGCGGCGAGTCGCATAGCCATCTAGCACCCACGGCCATTCCTGGTCATCATCCACAGCCTCATCAGCAATGTTGGCACAGCACACTGCACTTTGAGAGAGAGAGCCGGTTGAATAGATCAAGCCTCTGTGGTTGGGATCGAAGATCTGTCACGGAAAGGGCAGTGTAATAGCTTTTCCGTACTCATACAATCAGACAAACTGAGTCTTCATAGAGGACAGAGACAGGTTGACATGTTGTGCAATGTAAATGATTTCAGTCGATAAAATAATTTTGTGGTCGTTTTTTTGTAGCTTATTGTGTTATTATTTTAGAATAACATTCGATTATGGTCCCCTCAGTAATCTTACCGACCGATGTTAAATAATGATGTGCCTACCTATTTAGTTATAAAGTTGAAAGACGAAGGAGTCTAATCTCCACAACACAGAAAATTCTAGTATGGAGCCTAGTGCTAATTTAATTTGTACTGCTCTCTTGAACTATAACTTTATGACTCCATGTAGTTCTTTACCAAAATTACTCGCAATCAAATAATAATACGTCTTGGTAATTTCTACCGCCCAATCTGTAGCCCCGATTATCGATTTAAAAGACAAAAACCACTTGGTCGACCTTAATGTATTTCTTGTGATATTTAAACGAGTAATTAATAAAGCAAATAAATCTACTTAATCGAGTCGAAAAAGTCGATTCGGACAGCCTTGTCCGATTACAGACTGGACTGGAATGCGATCCAGTTTAAGTTTTTTTTTCAATTAGCACAGGTCGTTGGCAAATTCGAAACTTTTTAAGAGGGCGCTTGTTTTATCAAAATATTATTAAATTATGTTTATTTTTAGATGTGATGGTGTGTTTTGATAGGATGTTTAAATTTAACTTAAATTAGAAACGCGTACTTATATTATAGAAGTTTTGTATTAAATAAGACTGTACTTATTGGCAACACGAATAGGGCACATGTACATTAAGTAGGCATATCCTGGGTGAAATGTTTAGATCTTTTCACACTATTAATAGCCTCAGGCACAGCTCATGAATAATGCCTACACCTAAACTTTGATCTAAAATTCTAAATAGTGTTGCACAGACCACATCTACCTACGTACCAACCCACATTTATCATCTGTTACTCATTATTACAATTATCAACGTCCTCCCATGAACCTACTTGTAAATCATTGACTTCTCTTTTATCTGATTTATGTACTTTATTATTACGTAAGACAAGATATTTTTTTTAATGAGACTTTTGTAATTTAAAGATAACTTTAGACCAATAAGGCTCAATAAGTTTACTGAAAGAGAAAAAAGAAAAACAATAAATATTTATTGACTCACTCGAAATTTATAAGTAAGGCGCGACGCGACTCTAGTAGAACAATTTCTATGAAAACATCATGGAAATGGTTCTACAAGAGTCGCGTCGCGCCTTTTTGTGGGAGCCTTAAAACAAAAGCTACACACGCATGCCGTGTCTCCTTTAATTCCCGCTATAATCAAAAAGCCACAAAATATAAAAATAAATCCACAACAAGCTTTTTCGAGGAGTGTCAAAATATCAGAGGAAATGCCCTTTCCGTGTTTCCGTTTTAATTCGAGGGGCAATAACTATTGCCTCGAATAATTGGCCGCCATCAAAAATACCGTACGCACACTCATTTCCTTAATTTCTCAAGTAATTTGCACTTATACAAAAGTGTCGATTAAGCAATTTAGTATTCAATTATGCTGATTTTTATAATAATGAAAATGGCTCGTAATTTACATGCCAGGCGTCAATCATTTGTCGAAATATATTCCGGTTTGATTATCTGGTTTAACGTGGGAAGTAAGTACGTGAATATTGAAATATTTATTATCACAATCTTCTTTGTCAATTGTCCAAAGAATAGGTATTCAAATTTTACTTGCACTTTTACGGCTTCATTTTTTTGAAACTCTCAAAGATGAGTTTACTAATAAAAAAGGACAGCCAAAAAGGGATATGATTACCCGAATATTATATAAGTGTCAAGCTTTATTAATAGGAACAAGCCTAATAATTATATATTATAACTTAAACCGTTCATTTACGAACTTTCTACACCAAAAGCTCATGAAAAACATCCGTATTTTAAGGACTACCTCATTCTACAAACAACTATAAATAAATACATTAAGAAAGTGATATTACTTTGGGATGCCGCACATAGCACAAAATTGCGTCAAGAAGGACACCAGCAGAATGACAATAATATTATAATTGATAGATTTAAATAGGGATGCGTAATCGATCGTCATCATCGCGAAAATCATCGTTTTCCTCCATGAGTACCTATGACTGTTAACGAAGAAAATACCTGTGTTATTTTCCTGTAGGTAGTTTTATCGTATAGGCTAAAAACAGCTATCGAAGAGGATAGTAAGCTATAAATGATTTTTTTTTTACTGTCTCTACGTACGTGCTTTTATTAATAGTGAAAGTCAAAGGTATTTTTTTTTATGAGACAATCGATTTTATTGATTGTGGTTGTCCTTTCCCAAAGGTAGTTTCGTATGGAGACGAATGAGCAAGAAACTCTACAGTTACTCTTATTTTTTTTTTTTGTATAGGTATATTGATTATAATTATAATATTTTAACTAATTGGCATGGACGCGACGGTAAAACTATTTTTCAGACGGTTTCGTGATCATTTTAGTAGACAGGTGGCCATTGCCCTTTCGTTGACATAATCTCCTAATCTTCACTTACGACACCCACCGACATCGGCAGTGGTACGTCGACAACTGTCAAGAACTGGGCTAGGAATAGAACTACTTTCCGTTCCGAGAAGCAGAAACACAAAACTTCTATTCATAGTCAAGACCACCATGGCGTGGAATAAAAACTTTTTGTAGCATACCAAAGAGAATAGAACCCGATTAATTCCTATGACGTCATTTAATTTAAACTTACTGTTTATTAACGGCCAGTTTTTGTCTAATATTTAACTGTAACACATAACTAGTTAGTTTGACAGATTGGCGACGAACGCCCCAAGCTAAACGCGAGCCATATACACGGGAGTTCACCAAAATCCTTTATGTTAGTCACTTAACCCTTAACCCCATCATTATAGGCACTATTTTCCTTTGTGTTAAATGAAGAATTGACTTAGTCAAACTTTTCTTGGGCCAATTTACAGTGATCTTTAAGTTGGACTGCTGGTAAAGGGGATAGGGGTTCAACTTTTTCTGGTAATGGATAGTAACTGATAATATTATACGCCCATCCCTAAATCGGATGTTCGGCTTAATCACGTTGGTTTTGTTTTACGATCGGTCGTGAACTGTTGCGACTAATCGCTTTGTGAATGTGGTGGAGGCGATAGACGATGTCTTAATACATATTTATGATTATATTATTAGGAGGCTATCTTAGAAGGAAATATGCTTAAGAAAAGCAAGGAAGGAAAAATTACGCAAAACTAATTAAAAATCTGAAAACTGACAAAGAACTCATAACCTAAACCGTTGCCTAGAAGAATGAAATTTTGCACAACAGTTCTTTTTGCACGTTAGTTATTTTGCACAATACTTATTTTTGCACAATAGTTATTTTTGCATAACAGTTCTTTTTGCACGTTAGTTATTTTTGCACAATAGTTATTTTTGCACAATAGTTATTTTTGCACAACAGTTCTTTTTGCACGTTAGTTATTTTTGCACAATAGTTATTTTTGCACAATAGTTATTTTTGCACAATAGTTATTTTTGCACAACAGTTCTTTTTGCACGTTAGTTATTTTTATAACAAAAGTGAGCACTGAGGAAGGATTTTTGAAAATTCTGCTCCAAAGGGGGTTAACTATGTGATAAAAATTGGTTTGCGTCATTTTTGTCGATAGGAAATTTCAACGGGCGCACGGCTTGTTATTAGATAATAGAAGTTTCATTTTAGAACTCCATGAAAAGCAATGAAATAACTTACATTATACTCAGATTTTTTGATCATTTACAAACTGTCCCCTCCATCGACATTAATTCTATTTCGATTCTAACTTTAAAGTTAAGTAATGCTGCCTCATTACGTTTCAAACTACAGGCTCTAGTACATTAAGCACTAAGTATGCTTATGAAACCCTATGATACCAAAATTGTCAGCATCGAGAGTTGATGTCGAAAACGAAACGAGACTTCGTGGTCGACTGGTTCAGACTGATCGAAGTGCTAAGTTTACCTGGAGACCATAAAATGTTGAGAAAGAAGGTTCACTTGGACTAGGAAAGCTGCGCCGTGCCCTCATCTCAGAAGTAGGCAGTGACTTGTCGCTGCCGGCCGTAGTCAAGTCGATGGTCGGCAGCGGAGAGTGCTGGGACGCGGTGGTTTCCTTCTGCGAAAGGCTGCGGAAAGGGAGAGGGAGATCTCATCTACTCACCCGGCCCGCAGAAGGCGCACCGGGCGTCTGCGGAGGGCGGACAACGCTCTCTTGCAGCCCCCCTAAATGGGTCCAGGGGTGACGGACTCGGGGACGTCCGTCGCCCCTCACACACCAGGACCCGAGGTGGCGGAGCGTAGTGTTCCACGCGCGCCCCTCTTAGACGTCGCGGGGGGAGTCAAACACCTCACTCCTCCCCCAGACCCTAAGAGGCCTGTAGTGGCGGGCCCAGTCGGGGGTTGCGGATGTATCGGACGTTCCCGCTACCCCCGACGTAAGTGTGAGATGGAACACCGGGGTGGTTTTTAGTCAGTAAGAGTCTGACAGACCCCGCCGCGCGCCCCAGTGCAGCGGACATCCATGAGGATTTTCCACCCAGAAACAAAAAAAAAAGGAAAACATCTGAGGAAGAGAATTAGAGACCTTGCTGTAATCCTTGCTGAGAGGCTAAGTTTTAGGTAAGTATCGGCCAAGCATATCTTCAAAATTAACTTCAAAATCGCCCGCTTGGTGGCGTCAGGCGGCTTACCTAGCCTTATTATTCAATACCCAATACCCACTACAGCTACAGCTACAGCTGCGAGGACGTGATGTCGCAGAAGGAAACTGCGGAACGGGAGAGGGAGATCTCGACTCCCTTCCCCGGCCGCAAAAGGCGCACCGGGCGCAGGAGAAGGGCGGACAACGCCCTTTTCCGGCCCCCATGAATGGGTCCAGGGGCGCGGGACTTGGGGAAGTCCTCGCCCCCTATTTGATGGACCCGAGGCGAAGGCGCGCGCGGGTGTCGGCGCGCGCCTATGAGACGATGCACGGGGTAGTTAAACACCTCACTACCCCGTGCAGGAGACGAGGCCCGGACAGACCGGGCCAGCACTAGTGTGGGGCTGCGGAAGAATTTGGATTCCCGCAGCCCCGCGCGCACGTGCGATTAGACACCGGGGTGGTTTTAGCCGGTAAGAGTCCGGCACGCCCCTCCGCCTTTTCCCCAGGCGGAGGTAGTCCATGAGGATTTCCCCCCGTAAAAAAAAAAAAAAAAAGTTAACTGACTAACGATAATCTCACGGACTGTCCTGTCCTGAAGCAGGACAGTCAGCGAGTGCCAGTGAGGTTTTCGGTTGGCACATATTATGTGCTTGTTTTTGACCTGAGACACAACAAAGTTAACAAACCTAGTTAGTTAAACTAACGAAATCCTCACGGACTGTCCTGCCTCAGGAAAATGGGGTTTTCGGTTCACACATTTTAAATGTTTTTTTTTATACGTGTTACAACAAAGTAAACATAATATACCTACCAGCACGCACCCAGCACGGTTGGCGCAGTGGTTAAGCGATTGTCTTCTGCGCTGCGTGTCGCGCGTTCGATTCCCGCACGAAACAAATATTTGTATGATCTACAAGTAGTTGTTTCGGGTCTGGCTGTTTGTGTATGTGAGTTTAAATGTTTGTAAACGCACCCACGATACAGGAGAAATTCCTAGTGTGGGCAAAGTTTTTTAAAAAAAAAGAAGAAAACCTCACGGCCTGTCCTGCCCTGAGACAGGACAGTTAGTGACAGTGAGGTTTTCGGCTGACTCGTGCTGCAATTGAATTTTTTATCAAAACTTACTATTTATTGACTGAAAAGTAGAGTAAGCTGGTTCAAAAATCTTAAATTACTTTTTATCTAATTCTAAAACTAAGTAAAGTATTGGCAATTTTGCATATAATACGTCTGTATTTTCTTTTTAATATGTGCGTCTTATTTGTGCAGACTTCCTCTATTATATCTGTCATCCCTATAGTTAAACGAACGAGCTTAAAATTTAATTATACTTTGTAAAGTTGTAAGCCTTCTGCCCCTACCCACCAGTTAAATTCAGCTCGTTATCGTTCATAGTTCGGTGGATAATAATTGCGATAGTTACCACTTTGCCACACCGACCCACCTAACGAGGTAATGACGGACTTGAGGCTTGTGACTACATCATTGTTACATTATTGGAGAGTGGCTGCGGAAGGGTTAGGCTGGCTCGATTCATTGGTCTAAGGCACTAAGCTTATGATTCTGATGGTTTATAATATGCTGTTTGTGGGGAGTTGAGCCGCTATGTTGCTAATCGCGAAAGACAATGATGGAGACGGCGGGACGAAACCAACTGTTCCACATTACTTGTTGGTGCAACAACTATAGACTGAAACAACTGGAAGTCGTAGGAAGCGAGCAGTAGGAACGGATATAACTTATTGCGTCTTCAGTGACGCATTATCAAATGATTGAAGCACGTAAACCATGGAGAATAAGGAACAGCTGTACTCCATTTATAATAGCATTAGACTGAAGTAAAAAAGGTTATTTTTCATGCACACTTAGTAACAAAAGTACAATAAACTTGTTACTATTACGATAGACGCCAATTTTTAAAAAATCTATTTATATACCAGCTGTCACCCATAATTGTAATCATTTTATCGATTTACCTTCTGAAAATAAGTGGCTTTCATTTAGATATATTATTTTATTCCAATTTAAAATTACATTGTCAATGCTAAAAGCCTAAAAGAAGCAGGGGTGATCAATACCGGGAACGTTTTTCGTTGCACTAAAATTCCATTCAATTGTTACCCAATCTCTTTATAAGCGGTTACAGCCGCGTATTTCTAATTATACCGGTTTATGTCGTCGGTGAAATTGAGGTAAATAATGATCTATGATTGTCATTAATGTTATTCACCTGTGGATACTTGTGAATGCTACGCTTTGTTTTTTGTGATTGAGTTGTTATTGTTTTGTTATCGTTATTAGTGTTGATAATGGATAGTTTGTACAAAACGTAAAATTTTGTTACAACATACAAGTTTTGAGGCTGACCAAAGCCAACGGCAAAACAAAGTGGCCCAAAAATTTACCCCATGGCATAGTAATATCTCCCAAGAAAAAGAGAATGAAACAATCTTCATGGTGTAGAAAATCAAACTGAAATAAAAAAAAAGGCTGTCCTGTTCTGCAGGTCGTTGTAATAAGATTGAGATGATGAAGAAAACCGCAGAAGTTGCTGGTGAGGAGATTCATAAAATGATTACTATGAAAATATTTGAAAGTAACATGCATTGTGTCCGGCTTGGGCGGAGCACCGCCGTGTCATCGTGTAGGCGATCTCTCGTGTCCGGCCCTGGTCCAGGCCATGGTACGGAGCGAGAGGGCATGGGAAGCCGACACCTCCTTCTGCGAAGCAGTAATGCTCGCGAAGGAGGAGGTGGAACGCGTGAGGGAGAGGCAAAATTCGCGCCCACACGCCCCTAGCCGCCGCAGGAGAAGCCCTGGGCGTCGGGAATCCCAAGCCGATTCCCGGCCACCGTAGGCGCGGGCTTGCGGACGGCGAGCAATGGGCAGCTCGCCGTCCGATAAGGACCAGGCCCGCGTCGACGGCGCGTTGTGTTCCACGCGCGCCTCAAATAGATGTCAGCAACAATGACGGGGTCCGCTAGGGCCGATACCTGCCAGGGTTGCGGGAAAGTCCGAAAGGGTTACCGTGACCTCTGGCACAGGCAACTGAAGGAACACAGGTAGGTTTTAGTCAGTAAGAATCTGACACGCCCTACCGCTCCACCCAGAGTGGGAGAAGTTAATGATGATTTCCCACACTCAAAAAAAAAACGGCCACATTAATAGAAAACGTAAAAAACTGAAAATATTATACCAAAAGTGTGTTGTAGATGAGATGGCTAGAGAGAAGGGTATTCCAGTATTGTGCCTGCGAGCTCAACCCTATAGAATTAATATGGGCTGAAATTAAGAGGTATGTGGCCACAAGCTCTGGATAATATTACGCCAGAACGGTAGTCTTCGTTGCTCACGATTAAAGAAGTGGAAAGGTTTTGCCAACTTGATGGCATAATGGATGTAGTGGTAGAAAAAATAAATATGAACGTCGGTGAAACTTCATATTCATCATCTGATGATAGTGACTAAATTAGTTGATGAAGACGGAAGAAGTTTTAACAACGTATTGTGTGTTATTAGTTGTTATTTCAAATAAAATATTGTTAAAAATATTACTTTTATTTCATCATTAAACTGAAATCATTATGTGATCGGTTGTTTCATTCATTCGCTTTGTGGTTAAGTTTGTAATATGTGATAAAGATGTTATAGTAAATAAAGTATAATTTAAAAACAGGCTTATTTCGTTTATCTAAGTATTTAGAGTACTGACTTAGGTCTATTTATCACTGGAATGTTCAAACAATTTAAATTGTAATTACAATGGTTTTAACTTAACTTTAAAATAAATATAAATGTTATGCACTCCTGCTTCTACGAGCCTCTTATTTCTAATGCTATAATAAATGGAGTATAATTGGCGAGAAATGCTAAAGATATGAATGAATAGTGGCTCTTTGAGTCTTCTGAGAAAGACAGTACTTATGTAAATACATTGCTTTTCGAGAGCTTGGGTTCTTGAGGAATCGAGATTCGAGAAACACTATGGATTGTCATCAGTTTGATATCAAATGATTCCTTTGGTGTAGCTAATGGTTTCGTAATCGGAATACTCGTGTCTGGTCCCTTTGAAAGTAGTTCTAACATTCCAAAAGTTCATGTAGCCTAAGTCCAGCAATTGACTGTTAGACGATGAAAGAGAGAAAAAAATAAAGAAAAATAAAATGTTTCTAGAAACAAGCTCTTATAAGTCGTTAGTTAAAAAAAAAAGATTTTTTTTTTAATTATTATTTTAACATAAAGTTGAGATGCGTGTTGCAGCCTCTTTTTTCTCTTTTGCTGTAACCATGTAACACGCTTTTATTTGAAAACGAAATTCCAGTTCCAATCGGAATAAAATTATTTTTAACTTTTAACAACTAATAAAAGCTTGTTTAAAAAATAAATCCTTTATTTATTTTTTACTTTTTACTATTTATAATGTTAAATAACTAGTTTCGTCATTTCTATCTAATTTAGATATACCTACGTACCTACTCATTAAATACAAATTTTTAATTTATTTTTATTTAGATCTAGAGTACTTGTCAAGATGAATCAAACGAGCCCAAACTAGATGGGGTTGCGTCGTTTTATTACAGAGTTCACCTTTCGGCTCCATCATCAGATCAGATCCATGTTACAATAATATTGCATTGTCAACCGATTTACATATGCATGCAAAATTTCAGCTCAATCGGAAACCTGGAAGTGGGTCAAATTTACGTTGCAAGATTTGATTACAGACATCGGGACCGGTGAAACTAAACAAAAGCTTGTAAAAAGAAAAAAACATTTTTTTCAATGATTACGCCGTAACCTGTAAGCTCCATATTACAAAGCTTCATTTATACAAAGTTCTGAACTTTTAAAACTTTTCCAGGCCATGTAGTCATTGCATCTAATTACCCGAACTGGGTCTTCAACCACTATTATAAACACACCGTCACGTGGTTTACTAACCGTTGTCCGTAAGTCGGTGCGTGAGTTAGCGAACCAGCCTATCGAAACTGGTCAACGTATTCATGCCAGTTGCCAATTGGCATCAGGCCGCCTGTTTCTTAGAAATGGCATCCTCGTGACGTCATCTTTATTGCCTAGTTTGGTGTTAGTATTGCCAAAAGATTACAGCTACTGTTGTGTGGTGATGCTGTAGGTGTCATTTTGGATTATTTGCGGAAATTAGAATAAGAATTGTTTATTTGCATAACATTAATTAATTACAGTTTAAGTGTAGGCTTGACTCCAGAGCTAGATATATAATATTTGTATTTCAGGAGTCAGTAATTGTAGCTATTTGTGTTCTAATTTAAATAGATATTTACGGAATGTATTTAGAATTACTTAGAGATTTATTTTTGAAGATTATGTGTGATATTGTTACGGAAACGAGCCTAAACAATCTGTGTAGGTCTAGTTTGTTGCTTGCAACTTTCAAAAGATCAGGGCTTGTCTAGTATGTGAGAAAGAGAAAGAAAAAAACAAGAAAGAGAAAGATTCATATTTGCAAAAATATGCAGATAAGTACAACAATTTGAGCCTTCCAATCGAGCTTAGCAATAAGGATCTCTAAAAGCCCCCTTGAGTTTTTATACGAACATAAAATGAAGTTTTATTAGTCAAGGTGAGTAATAAAATAAGATATCAGTGGATACAAAGTACAAATGCATTCATTCTTTTCCCTGACAAACCTACCAGTTATTTTCCTGTTTATTACTAATTTGAGTAGGCATCAATGAATATACCACAAAGAGCACCCACTATATTATTGGGTCGAATTTAACAATGAATTTTAAATTCAACGTATCGATTCTGACTTTGAATTACCTAACCACAAACTAATAGGTGTTATAACTTATACATAAACAATAACAAATCATTATAAAGAAGTTACGTGTCAATGACCGTCAAGTAATTTATCACCACTACAGTTAATCACCGATGTTGTGTTAATTATTAAATAATATATCACCCGAAAAAACTCAATTTGAGAACGGCGTGGGATCGTTTATCAAAATGTTTTCATACGCCCTTTTGAACTTATTGATTTATAGTTTGGATGTGTTTTTTTTAATACCCATCACGATTTGACCTTGGAAGTTTTGGTTAGATAAACGTTTATCGTCAGGAAAAGGAGCGGAAATAATATGGTTGAGGGAATCATCACCATATACAATTATTATACTGTGTGAGTCTTCATAATGTGCATACAAGGTGGCGCGTACCTTTATCACAAAAAAATCCGCCGTTCCATACATTTTGTTACACGTGGCTCGACAAAAGACGTATGGAACAGCAGATTTTTTTAGTGAATGGACTTCATTCAAATTTTGTATATCGTCTAAGTATACCATGTAGTATACGTACGTACTATAATTTAAAGTGTTAAGGTGTTGTATATTGAAATGTTGGAAACTGTGCTTAATTTAATCGACGGTTTTAATTTTTTTTTCGATGGAGAAACTCCAACAAAAGATTTCCACGGTTACTCTTTAAAAGTGACTACTTTCATGTTCCAGAGTTAATTAAAAATGATCAACTTACAACTAGGTACTTCAACGTTTCATAAAAACGGTATTCTCTTATAAGCAAGCTCACTGCTCACGTAGACACGACGCCACATACCTAGCTTCATAATTGAAAAAGAATGAAATGTCACGACCCGGGAACCGATTGGCGACAACCCTGTTCTTAATAGCCTTTATGTATGCAAATAAGTGTTTCACGATACACGATAATTATAGCTTTCACATACTACATACGAGTACTAGTAAGTTGTTAGCAAATCATCGTCATCGGCGAGTAGACGTTAGCAAATCCTCTTGTCACTAAAATAACGATTTCACTGTTTTACAAATCTTCAGGGATGTAGCTTCTGTGACCAGAACTGTGAGCCTGACGAAACTTATAATTTAGTATCTAGTCAAAACCAGAAATACACACGGATATCTGTCATGACCAATCAAACGGATGACAGTACGAGCTTAACACCTTTGTTCTAGAAATTACCACCAAAAGCAATGGCGGATGAGATAGCTGAAGAAGGTTCCGCTTAAATAATGCTGGGACGATGCTGATGCTGTCGTGAGGTACTCAGAAGCCCGAAAGTCAGACAAGATGGGGCATCTTGTTACGGTGTTACCCAGTAGTAGTTGTGGAGGTCTAATTGGCAGTCGCTCCATGTAAAATAAGTAACCAGCTGCATCCGGTTAGACTGGAAGCTGACCCCAACATAGATGGGAATAGACGAGGCAGATGCTGATTTAAATAACTGCTGATGTAACTAAAAGATTAATAGAAAGACGCCTGTTTTTCACAGACTTTGACATTAACAACTTTTTTGGCGATTCTAAAGTTAGTTTTGGCTCAAATACGAGACGAGTTCACGGTAGTATAAAGAGTTTAATTCTGAGTTTATGACTAATCTTAAATACTAAAGAAGTGAAGCATTAACATTTAAGATTATCAAGATTGTCGAGTGCCAACGAATATCATTCTATAAAATTCGATTCTGATTAATGTAAATAAATCGTGCAATACGTTTGTCATACTTGCGCCTTTTACGCTCTTAATAATCGTAGTCTTTTTGCCAGAATGTTTATATTTATGGTTTAGTTATGTAGTTCTATAAGCACATAAATGTACAAGGCATTTTCCACCAGTCAACCTTTGGGTGATGCAGAGACAAACAGTGGTAGGTTAATATTTACCTCGGCTTTTCCTCTGACCACGTTCATAGATTTAAATTAAATTAATAATAATTTTAATTTTATTTTAATTTAATTTGATTTTATTCATTTTTTTTTATATTTTTTTTATATGAGGGTTTATTTTCAGGGATTAAATGATAAATGATTTTATTTCTGGAAATAGGTTTGTACAAACACTTTTACAAGGCAAGCATATTTTTTTTAAACTAGATGAGGTCGGCGTTTCCTATCGGACTACTCTGAGCAGAAAGCCCGAAAAAAACTCAGAGGTCACAGTCTCTTTTAAAGTCCAGACAAAATCTTAGTCAGATCATGTTATTATTCCAGCTACACTCTGTACTTAGGTACTTCTATACCATTTTATCATCCGTAAAGATCCTAATAGAATCACAAATACCCATCTTTTGTTTCCCCAATAGATCTGTACTGGCCTCAGAAAGATCTTTTACCTAAACATATTTTTTAATACTACCGTTACCACCAGACACAACAGCATCCGAACACACACAAAAAAAAAACAACAACACAACAAAACAAAAAATCTTTAAACACTTGGAAAGCCAGCATCTATTTCAACAGCAAAGTATTAGCTTTCGCCACAGTTTTAAAACGAGCGAAGTCGCCGGCTTTTCTAGTCTCGTTGGGTCAATGACCTGGAAATGGAAAAAGAACTATTTGGCATCCGTTTGAGTCGATGTTACGTGACGATTCTTTCATGTTGCCTTTAGGGTTCCGTAGAGCAAGCACCCGTTGTTTAATGAAAAGGCAATGTCACACTTAAGCGCTGTCAAGAAGTTGTATCTCAATAATTCCATCTTCTATTGTTGTGTACGTGTAAATTTACGATTTTTTACTATACAGATCGTAAGTTAGATAAGTCATGCTCTTTATGGTCAGGTGAATAGCGAAATGACATTTAAGTAGGTATTAATGCAGGTACAAAAGATCGATTCCGTGTTAATACACAATTCTGAATAGGATTTCTTCTGCATAATTGCTTTTAAAGAAAGCTATTCTGGCTACATATAATACATGAGAATCAGGAATGGCGGCAATATTCATAAAGTTAAGCTATTCACTACGGAATTCATGATTCAGCGGACAGCTCCCACTTGTCTATTTATTTTTAGTCCCAAACTGGATGTTGGATGGTGATATTTGAGAATGTTGGCAGCCTGATTGATCGTAGACGTTTTGAAATAAAATATTCTTAATATATCTACCGTTTTATGAATGAAAACTATCAACGATTTAATTTTAGACAGAACCATTAAACTGTGCCTAGAAATCTGAGATGTTAGGTCACACGTTTTTAGGTTGGTATGCCTAATATTTTCTTTTGTGTAATATTTATTTTTAGTTCCAAGAAATTCGTTTTCTTTAAACTTCTTTACTGAAACTGTTAAATAATTGGATGTTTCAGTAAAAAGCTGTTAGATTAGAATTCGTTATTTATTTAATGCCACAGTTATACGGTTACAGACTCAGTATACTTGAACACCATTTTCGTTGGGTGTCACAAAAACCTTCTAATACATACAGCTATAGTTTCTAATCCTTGCTTCGAATTACTAATGTCTGTAAAAGCTAGAGAGCAGGTAAAAATTCATAAAAAGCATCTACGAGTTACGAAATACTTAGGTACACATAGTACAACCACCGCTCCATTAGCTAGCGGCCCTGCTTCTTCTTTGAAGAAGAGAGAAGAAAAGGTCTCTTCTCTGCACTTTGTCTTTTTCTTTCATTCTTTTCTTCCATCCTAGTTGACTAAACATCGTGTGCTTCAAAGCAGAAGTAACTTCATCATATCAGTCTTTTGTTTCTCACCATCCACAAATAGCCTGCAAGATTTCCTTCACGCATTAAGGTACCTCTACCACCGCCCGCGCGCCGACGAGGAAGCGACTATACAGTAACCAACAATTACAAACTGTAACCATGAATTCTTGCGTAGGCAAGGGTGGTCTATAAAATCATGTGCTGAACTCATGATTACAATTTGCGCGTCGGTGTCCCTACCACCCCGTACACACGGCTACACATCAAGCTATACATTTCCAGTTTACACTGACTTCTCATTGTAAGGAAATCCTATACAATGCGAGATCAGCTTATACTGGAAAACTGTAGCTTGATCTGTAGCCGCGCGTACAGCTAATAACTTATTTTTAACCGACTTCATCTCGCTCATCAAACGGACAAAATATTGTATGTCTCGTGTAAGTTATAGAGGTACTTATATTAATAGTTGATCGCTGACTATTCAAGTACTCGTTTGTCGCAGCGACAAGAGCAACTAAAGAGAGTACTCAATCAGCGGTGCTCGCTTGGCGGGAAGAACATTCGCTGAGCGACTTACGCTTGGTACATATTCAGACCAGTGCGTAATCGCTCGTCGCTGTCGCGCACTCGCCGCTCTTTGCTCGCTAACTCGTTTTTAATTGTTAGCTCTACATCTACTCGGTTCTCGTTGATCGCCGGCTGTGGGACAAGTACCTAATCAGCGTGACGAATTTCTATACCTACTTACCTCAGTTTCACATAATTATCGCCTGTATTATCTTACGCAATGTCTTCACATACGTCATTCGAGTTAGCAGACCTAATAGTGACGCTTGACAGGTCATTCCCCTTTCTTGTATGTTTAGTGAAGGAGGTTAATAGCCTAGGTCTTCTTCAGGGCCCTTCTGTGTTTGCTCTATCTTTAGATCTATCATGATAAATGATAAATGATTTTATTTCTGTAAGTAGGTTTGAACAAACACATTTACATGTCAATCATATTTTTTTAAACTAGACGGGGTCTGCGTTTCCTATCTGACTACTCTGAGAAGAAAGGCCGATACAAACTCAGAGGTCACAGTCTCAAAGTCCAGACAAAATCTTGGTCAGATCATGTGAAAGCTATGTAGATCGGTGTCTGAAATGGTTTTTGAGGAAAGAACCACACAGATTGAGTGGACCTGTCCAGTCAGTGCACGCAATTGTCAGTAATCGTGCAGCTCAACTTAGACTCAAGGAGCTCAACGATTCGACGAACAATACCAAAGAAAGGACATTTGAGTAGGCCGCATAAATTACTCAAACTACCAGATCATGATTACGCTGAGAAAAATACAAGAATAAATATAAAAAAATCAATGACCGACATAGTTCTCACTTTCACAATAATTAGAATAATATTATAATAATCTTTGAGGACCATGTAGATTTGTATCTGAAATGGTCTTTTGAGGAAAGAACCACACAGATTGAGTGGACCTGTCAAGTCAGTGCACGCATTTGTCAGTACCCGTGCAGCTCAACTCAGAACTTAAGGAGCTCAACGATTCGACGAACAATACCAAAGAAAGGACATTTGGGTAGGCCGCATCAGCTACTCAAACTGCCAGAACAAGATTAAAACTGCAACAAAAACACACAATAGTCCTCACATTCACAATAATTTAAAATAATATAATACAGTAAATATTAGTGTCATTGTATATGTAAATAAGTATAGATACATATAGCAAAGATTAAAAGTAAAAATAGTTAGCGAAATAAAATAAATTAACATTGCCTGTGCTTTATTGGAGCAACTCAATCCCAAGCCTTTTTGTCCTCAATATAGTCTTTGACAGTATAATAGGCATTCTGGCATAGTTTCCTTTTTATAAAAGATTTTAATTTATTAAGGCTTAGTGCTTGAATGTGGCTAGGAAGTTTATTATAAAAACGTATACATTGGCATCTAAACGAGCCACCTATTTTCTTGAGCCTGGTAGTAGGAACAACAAATTTGTGTTTGTTCCTAGTATTTAAATTATGGATATCACTGTACTTTTTAAACAGATTAATATTTTTATGTGCATACAAAAGATTTTCATAAATATACTGAGAAGGCACAGTCATTATATTAATCTCTTTAAATTTTTCTCTGAGGGAGTGTCTGGGACTTAATTTATAAATTGAACGAGTTGCCCTTTTTTGTAAAACAAAAATCGTCGGAATATCGGCGGCATTTCCCCACAACAGAATACCGTACGACATTACACTATGAAAATAACTAAAGTATACTAAACGGGCTATCTCTAAATCAGTTAAACCACGAATTTTCCTAACGGCGTATGCTGCAGAGCTAAGCTTCTTTGACAATTTATCTATATGGGGGCCCCATTGAAGCTTGGCATCTAAAGTTATGCCTAAGAATACTGTGGTATTTTCGGTTTTCAACTCTTCACCCTTTATGAGAATACTTGTTTCTACTTGTCTAACATGAGGTATCGTAAACTTAATACATTTCGTTTTTTTCTCGTTAAGAAGAAGGTTATTAACATGTGTGAGCAGGTTATGGTTGTCAGAAAAGGGGGTAGTGACCGCTGATATTTGGCGTTTTAGTCGTTTGATGACACTATCCTTGGCATCAGGGCTGTAAATAAACTACCAAACAAAGTGGCCCCAAAAACGGTGCAAGGTGAACTTGCAATAATCACTACAATTAAGTACCAGAGGAACTGGTGATGGCAATTAGTTGTGATTATTTGCAGACATTACGCTGCTGCGAACATCAATCTCCGTTTTGCATTATTTTGGTCGAAATACGGTGTAGTAGACTTCGTTAAGTCATTATTAATACTCTTCACACAAAAAACAAATATTCACATAAATGCGAAACCATACAGATGTTTGTTTCGAAGTGCGAATCGAAACTGCTGGCTCCCAAAAGAAACCTCAAAAACACAACCTGTTTTCATACATTCCAAAATCAACAACTCAGTTCCAAGAAATTTCACTCAAACGTAAAATACTCATTTACAGGACTTACTAAATGTAAGTTTGTAAGTGGTGTAACAAAATGTATGAATGATAGACTGATAGCAGCTTATGGGCCGGCCGGCAAATGAGCCCCATTCATAATATGGATAGACAGTAAGTATTATTTCTTTTATTTTGCACAACTAAGTGACAAGGAATAGCATCCTGTGTAGGGCGCGACAGCAAATTAAGTGTGCGATTAATTTGTCGCATTGCAGTAATTGATTTATTACTTGTCTTAAGTTTATGTACGGTCTATCGGGCTAGTTATGTTTTCAGGTAGCATACTATGTTTTCCACAATAATCTCTCTTTTTTATGAAAGTAATGTCTAAATTAGGAACACCCAAATACTCCGAAATATTTTATTCCGAATTTCGATGTTGCGATTTTCAAAAGTCCGAATTTCATAATAGGACCTAAAAATTATAATGTCTGTTATTAAAAATCACGAAATTTATTTTACCGAAAGTCGTGAATGCGACTTGTTAGTTTTCCGATTGTCATACGTTCGAAGAATCAAATACTCGAAGGGTTCTCAGTCCGAAAAACGTCATTCCGATTTTCAATACTTCGAATAAACTAAAAGTCAACATGTTGTGCTACAAAATTTAGTGGCAGAAAAGAATCGCTGACAGATGAGAGAGTACACAATATACCAGTGTATGACAAAAGTCGAATTATTTCATTACTTCACTAGGCTGAATAGAGAACGAATATAGCAGATAGTTCCAGATTTAACCTTTTAAATGATTATCATCCCGCTATACCTCTAAGGAGCTATGCAGTCAATCATGACATAATATGAGAACGGCTATTTTAGCGAACTTTCAACAAAGCGAATAGGTTAGCGGTTCAACGACTGCCTTGCAAGCCTATGTACGATTCTTATTTGATTATTGGTTTTCTTTTTTTTACATTTTATTTTATTAAACAGGTACGAGGAACAGGGTGTAAAGTTCACTCATAACTCCAGCGAAAAGGGAGGATCCTCCGACCAGACGGGTGTCGTGTCTGTTAGACTAGTCGCGCGGTAAACTCTGCTTGCGCGATGCAGGGTTTGCGTGACGTCAGTATGACGCGCAGCTCGCATGTGGCGAAGTAGCTACCGCTACAATACTATTATATTATGATAGTTCGTAAAACGTTCACAGAAAAACAAGAAGTTTAGGCCTTTTCTGTCATCTTTGATTATAATAAAAAAAAAACCTATGGTTAGGTGGTTAATAAGAAATCCCGTGTGTTTACAATCTCCTGTTATATTATATTAGTGATAGCTGTTCGTCAGGAAAAATCTTTAAGAAAGCATCAGTGTTGTGCCATTAGTAGATGATTCTGAAACCCCTGCGTTGAAATCGTCGGCTATTTAAAATAAATAAAATGTTCCATACATTATGACCGCGTAGGTATTGCGCTTTTCTATGAAACAGCGGATTTTTTCTTTGATAACCGACGGAAATTATCGGGATGGGACTAGGTTCACGTGCTGAATTCATCGTTTCAGTTTGCGCTTCGATGACCCGGCCACCCTGTATAGAGGAACGCAGGCGTTCATTAATTCAGTAAAATCGAAAAACTTCGCAAGCAATGGGAAATTACTAGTGAAAGCTGCGGGTGTCGGCCTCAGGACGACCAGCTCCTCACACGGACAACTGTACGTCGCTTGCTCCCGCGTCACCATTCCTGACTTTCTTCATAATATGTCGGGAAAAAAGATTTTTTCATATTTTGTAGGTATAAGGTTGTAGTAAAATCTCTTTGACTGTACTGTATGTATCTGGCTGGTTTTGATACCATTAAATATACGACATTTTAAAAACGAAAAAACAAAGTAAAAACTATTTCCCGCCATTTTTCAGTGGTTTTCCTGTCCGGCAAAATGAGTGAACCTAAAGAAGAAATTCGATACATTTTGAAGTTTTATTACTAAAAAAAAGGAAAAAGCGACACAAGCCGTGAAAAAAATATGTGACGTTTATGAACTCAACGCAGTTTCGGTAAGAGTAGCACAAAGTTTGGATGAATGTTTATTTATTTATTTAAATGCCTTAAAACTATCATTACAGGTCTTACAAACCTAATGCGATAGCTAAGTCACACACACAAAATTAAAAATAAGTCACAACTACATCTCAGGATCATAAAAATCATTGTTTGTAACATAATGTCAAAGATGCAGCTTCCTCTGGTCGCCCTGTTACGGAGAATGCCGATGCCATTTTTTAAAAAGTGGAGAAAGATCGGCTATTAGTAGTTTAGTTACGACATAGCTGAGGAGTTAGGGGTTTGCCACAAAACAGTTTTCACCCATTTGAAAACGACTGAGAGCTGAGACCAAAACTACAAACGTAGTATACAGGAAAGTTTTTTTATAATAATTTGACTGTTATTTTAGTATATTGTGGTCTTACGACTTCCACGCGAACGAACTCGCGGGACAAGCTAGTTGTACTAATAATTACATATTATGTGAACCAGGAAGAAAGATGAAGGAATTATACGGAAGATTTAGGAAAACAAAATAATAAAAGCACGTTTGTCTTTGAAAAAAAATATCAACAAATAATAAAAAAGAAAACGTTTTGACCGGTTGTATAATGTGTCAAGAATGCATTCTCTAAAATGAAAATTTTTGACATAAAAATAGTTACATATTTTTAGCCTCCGCTTCTTCAGATGTTTGGTGTCCTAACATATTTAGGTTACACGACTAATTCTAAAATGTATTCAACAATGCTTGTCTCGAATAGTCTCGATTAATTTTCTTTTGCATGTTTATTTTTTGTTTGTTTCACATTTATGTTAAGTAGCGTTTTCTGATTCATTAAGCATTACTCAGTATGCAAGTAGGTGAAATGTTAGTAAGTCATTATGAAGCCGAGCCGTAATGAAAGTTATTTTTTTCTTTTTGGACGACTCCGCACAGAAAGAAGCGCATCTTTAAAATAAGTTAATTTTTAATCTACAGGAATGAATCTAAACAATCTTATTTTATCAACATTAGAAAATACAGTGTACCTACACATTGTACACTACATTTGTAAATAAAATAACGACATATTCAAACACCGTAAAACGGAAAAGATTTTTAATTCCAAAAACAAATCAATTAATTTCTACAATTAAAGATTCGTAAGTCTTCTTTGCTGACCGTCCCCAGTTGTAATGTGTGGGAAAACAGCGCAGGCGTCATCGCTAATTTAGTGCATACATGCAGATGCGCGCGCGTCGTTTTGCTCGCTGTCCTGTTTGTTTCGGTGGTTCGTTTGTGCGACTACCCACATCCAAGTCATGCAACCATCCGGTACAAGTGTGGCTTAATTGTCTGACTAATGATTTGTGGCTGTGCCTGGTTTGAGGCAGTTTATAACCCCCGACGGAAAAAGAGGGGTGTTATAAGTTTAACGTGTCTGTCTGCGGCATCGTAGCTTCCAATCGGCTGAAACGATTTTGTTTTTTTTTTGTTTTGTTTGAAAGGTGACTGGATCGAGTGATCTTAGACAAAAAAAAAAGAAAGAAGAAAATCTTTTTAGCCGTTTGCAGAAGTTTTTTTTGTGTCGGATGTATTTTTAGTTTTTAATTAAACTTTTATATTGGTGCTTGTTATAAGTGAGATGTTTTAGTTGCTTTTATTTATGTTATTATTTATGTACACACAGTAAAACAGATACAGATATAACATTTTAGTATTAGGTACAAAGGTACTGCTTATTTCTTAAGAAATTGCTTCCAGCAGACCTGCGAAAGGTGAAATGAAAAAGAAATGGAGACAATAGTGTGTGAGAACAGATGACAAGAATTAGGTTTTGTGACGTCTTAAACTAGAGTATTAAATATACCTACATATAATGCAAAAAAAAATAACATAATATACTTAAATAAATGGTATACCGCCGTTTACCCGAATTTTATTTGCCCTAATATCATTTGCCATAATAGTCAACAGCCATAATATCATACGACATAATACTCATTTGCCCTACTCTCATTTGCCATATTAGTCACGTGCCAGAATCATTGTTTCCCATAAAGTCACTTACCATAACATCATTTGTCATAATCATTGTAAGCCCTAATTATCACATGCCATAATTATGATATGCCATAACATAATTTGCCATCGACATCGGGTGTGTAACGGTTGTTTATATCAAGAGAAATTGGATGCAATTGGGACTTTAGGGCACCCCGACTCGGACAGGTTAGGTTAGAAGGGGATGGCGGGGTCGTGTGAGCGAGCGAAGCGAGCGAATAGACCCCGCCATCCTCTTCGTGGTTATTTTTTTATAAACCACACAGAAGTAGGAGCCCCGCGAAGCGGGGCTCCGTCAACCTAGCCCACCATCAACCATGCACAGAAAAAAAACCATGCACAGAATAAATAAGTTTAATAAGTGTAATGATTATTACGGGGCTTAAATATTTGTCTAATACTTGTTATGCCATTTAAATATTATGCCATTTAAATATTATGTCTAATAATTATTATGGCACATAAAAATAAGGCAAACAATACTTATGGCATTCGTATCTTATGGTATCTAAAATTCGGGCAATCAAAAGTATGTCATATGTATTTTAGGGCAAATGAAACATTCGGCCAAATGAAATTCGGGTAAATGAAATTCGGGAAAATGATGATTATGGCATATAATCTTAGGGCAAACAATAGACAACCTAAATAAATACATACATAATGCTGAAATAAATAAACATGTATATAAAAATATACAGGGTTACTTGTAATTCGACGTATATCCATCAGGAGCTGATAGGGGGGCGGGGGCCAAAATGCAACATTGTACATGTACAACAATGTAACACAACTATTTAATTGTACTACTGTACTGTACTATTATTGATCGAAGGTTAAGACGTAAGTTGATGCTCTTTTACTCGATATTTTAATTGAGAAATAGACATTAAATCTCGAATGCTAGGCGGGAGTGAGTTCCACAATCTTACAGCATGAACAGAGAAGGAATAAGAATAATAGCTTGTTTTATGAGGGTGGGATTTAAGGAGGGATCTAAGGTGCGATCTACACGGTGCGTCGCTAGTGCGAGCGTAAGAAAATCGCTCACGCAGGTAGGAAGGATAAGACGGGTTGTGTAAGATGTTGAAGAGGAGACATTAATCCCTGCGAAGGCGGACCGGGAGCCACTTGAGTTCCTTGCGAAGGTGAGAAACAAGGTCATACTTTCGCAGACCGAAAACAAAGCGAATGCACAAGTTTTGCAAGCGCTCAAGCTTGTTTAATAGCTCCTCAGTAGCAACCAAGTAGCAAGCTTCGGCATAATCTATAATCGGCTGAATAATGCTAAAGAAATTTTATTCTTCAAGGGCAGGAGACTTTGAAGGCATTTCAGCGAATGAAACGAAAAATTTACCTTTTGACTGACCTCATTGACCTGAGCACGGCACGAAAGATTGGAGTTGATAATTACGCCCAAATTTTTGGCGGATTCGGTATAGTCAATGAGAACACCATCGAGATATAAAGGCATCAGAGAATCAATATCAGCTGCAATGCGAACGAATCTGCTGCCTATGATCATGGCCTGGGATTTAGTTGGGTTAAGGGGACTACATGACCTAAATGCAAGTTTTATAATGCCTAAAAGTATATGGTCCTGTACAGTTAACAAAATGAATAAAATATATGATATTTTTCAGGATATTTTCTAGTTAGGTAGTGTGTTGAAAACCTAATACAACTAATTTGGTACGATAGAAAAAAGTCACGAAGATACCTCTAAAAATTTATTTTAACGATTAAAAACCATACTAATGTACATGCAATCATTCTGTTTTTTTTTCAGATTGTTCTTCATGCAACATATTAACGTGATAGTGTTTTCATGTTTTTGTGTAAATAGAGAATTGCTTCATATTTTGCAATAAATTACCAGCTTTGTGTCATCGCGCTTCTCTTTCTTTTATATGCAGTCTGACAGTAACCGCGATTTAGCTGTTGTCAGCCCCTTAACTTGCAAACCAAAAGACTCCGCCCGAGCGCTGATACAAGCCAGGTCATGATTAATTACAGCAATTGCAGAAACCGCGTCAACTACAGTAAAGTTTTGGTACAGCTGCTTTTTGTTTTATTTGGTTCAGAAAATGAAGAGGAAAACTGTGACTGGATGCTCGTTTGAGTTTCCGAGCGTATCCTGTCGTATTTACACGTAAATCAGCAAGCAGGTAGATATTTATTTATTTATTAATACTTTATGCACAAGTAAAACAAAACGGCAAGTAATACAAAGGGGGACTTAATGCCTGAGCCCAGTCAACCTTATGGTGATGCAGAGATAAAACATGGCAGGTGCAACACACGGGATAGATGGCTTGGAAATGACTATAAAATACAAGAATAAATACAAATACATAGATACATACAAGGAGAAATAACGATCGGTAGAGGAGAAAACGAATCCAGCGACTCAGCGCTGGGATGTTTCGGCCAACTTCTGACGGATATGTTCACGTGCCTTCACTTTAGATATCTTCTTGTCTAAGTCAAGACTTGTTTTTTTTATTCAAGACATTTTTTAAAAGAATATATAATACCAATACCTACCTTGAGGCCGATGATTCTCAAACCCATTGCGAACGTTAGTTTACTGAAAAATCGTTAGTTTATTCAATTATGACTTACTTTCATAAAATCTGCACGACCTCTTCATTTGAACCCTCAACTTTCATGTAAACCTCCAAAATCACAAGGTAAACGCAAACCACATCAAATTTTAACTTAACAATCTCTCGGAAGACACAAGTTGTTCAAGTATCACTTTACTTAGCCCCAACTTGGGCTAGACGGTACAAATAACTTATTTAGCCGTACAAATCTGCCGCTCTGCCATCCAGTTAGTTTCACTATTGTGTTAGTTTGTCAATTAAAATTTGTATTGTTGCTCATTCAGACGGTTCGTCTGAGTTGGGTGGTTTAAGAAAAAATATTTTGCATAAGATTTCGTCTTACATGTTGAGTTAAGAGGAACATTGATAAATAATATAAACGGGCACAAAACTGGCGATATGTAGGTTTACTATAGGGACACCTCGGCCTAAGTCTTCGGGGTAAACGGGCGTGATGTTATCTTATGTTACAGCCTTACAGGCGATGATTTCATTTTGCATAAGCAATTTTGCATTTTGTCATTAAATTTTCTTGACTTTTGTTTCTTGCAGAAAGTGAATGAACTGTGGATGTCAGATAAAAATGCTGGATATAAGGTAGCACCGCCAAGGTAGCTAGTGGCTTAGTAATGACAGCCGCACGGGTCGATCGATCAGGTTAAGCTACGCTTACCGCGGTTGGTCCGTGGATGGGTGACCATCTTACATACCAAGACCCCTCCGTGCCTCGGAGAGCACGTTAAGCAGTTGGTCCCGGCTGTCATTCGTGGATCTTTGATAGTCGTTACGGGTCGTCAGAAGCCCGAAAGGCTGACGGCCAGTCTTGCCAAGGGGTATCGTATTACCCAGTAACTGGGTTGTGGAGGTCAGATAGGCAGTCGCTCCATGTAAAATACAAGGGAAAAAGGTTAGGCATATCATGATAATATAAGGTAGCACCATGTCGGTGCAATATAAGTTTTAACAATTCATGCAATAATACGGAAAACTGCAACAATACTGTCAGGTCAGTTATGACGAACAGGTTGCAAAAATTTATGTAACCTACAAAAAAAAAGAAATTGTTGGGGAATTGGTATCTTTATTTAATAGGACTACAAATTCACTATGACAAATCATCATCATCATAATCAGCCTTTAATGTCCCCACTGCTGGTACACAGGCCCCCTCTCGGTGAGAGGGAGTGGGTCAAAATCCCCCACGTGAGCCCAGTGCGGGTTGGTAGATGTCTCATATCTTTCGAATTGTTGGTTCTAGGATATGCCGGTTTCCTCTCGATGTTTTCTTTCACCGTTTTATGACAAGTACAAGGCACTATCTCGGTATGTCCATAGACTACTTAAGGATCTAAAAAAAAACTTAACCAGTCACTTCAACGGTTAACCAAGCGAATATCAAACTTGAAACGAACTATAAATCTCCGCCATCAAACGTTTCATATTTGAAAGGGTTCGATCTTCAAAGCTAAGATAATAAATCAAATTTTGTACTCCCGTCATTCCTTAGGGATCGTAGTGCAACGGTCTTACGTCACGCATTGCGTGTGAGTCGTCCTTTACAACGTTTACTACTTGCTATCAATAGGGATGTGAAAAAGAATCGATAACTGGGTATCGATATTGCTGTCACGAGACTTTTTATATTTACACATGATTATATGGGGATAAGTATTGCCCCTGTGAGTTACGAAATCAGTAAAAAAACTTTGAAAAGATGAAACTCACAAAGAGTTTTTCTAAAATTGTATTTTGGTGTACGTAGTACCTACGTGTGTAGACATTGATATTGAGAACAATATCGATACTTTTGATTCGATTACCTACCCTAGCTATAAAACCCTGTGACATACTCCGTAGTACGTTTATGTAGGGGTGTTTAACACGGGACGACGGTACATAATGCTTGGATATTAGTTCATTTGAATCAAACTGGTCGGCGCACGCGACGGTTGGCGTTTGATGAGTGCAATAGTAATGAAAACTAACGTTAATGTGGGTATGAAATATTTTAAAATAACGTAAGTACCTACTCCTCAGTCACTTTCCCACTTTCGTGTAATATATTTACGTTTTCGCCGGTGTTTGGAGCAAAATTTAAAATACCGCGAGTTTACGCGCGACAAACAGGCCCTTCACTCCTGCAGAGTGTAGGTAGACCTTCAGATACCAAGGTTCCCACACAGTAGCAAACCTGAAATATTCGCTTATCCAACATATATTATTTTATTTCGGTATTCTGGCATATCATAGACACGAGAATCAAACGATTTTAGAATTTAAAAAAAATATTGCGAAATATTTTGCGTACACGCTTATCGTCACAACGACATTGACCACCAACCTATATACCTAAAAAAAAAACAAAGTTTTTAGAATAAGAATACCCAAAATACAAACATCATATCACCCTCCACCACCATACCTAAGTAGTTGATATTCCACCAACTCGCACTAAACGCTTCCAAAATAAATGTCTTTTATAATGCGCACAGCAAAAGAATGGAACTCTCTACTTGCGTCTGTGTTTCCGAACGCATACAATCCTAATCTCTTCAAAGTGAGAGTGAACAGGCTTCTTTTGGGTAAGCTCACTCCACCGTCGACTCTGTCTGTGTCACCACTGACCTAGACTACAGTCAAGAGCAAACCCGTCTTAAATAAATAATAAAAAAACTAAACTTTGATTAGAATAGAATTCTATAATGTAGAATTAGAGATAATGAACCACAAAATCACAAGGTTATCCGTTCCTACACACGTGACGCCTCGTAGTCGTAGCTAGTAGATAACTACGAACTACGTTCCGTCTGCGTCGGGGTCGTTTATCTCACACATTTTGCGCACGAATCAGACAGCTGAACCGCAATAAAATAATAATATTTATTTACAGTTCTAATTACTTGTTTGTAAGGGTTATCATTATCACCAGTATTGTCGTGGTCATGATTCAGGAAATAGTTGACTTATCACTAATTATTACGCCTCATTAATTTTTCGTACTTATTCGGCTCTTTTGTTTTAATTTGATCATTATGGAGAGATTTGTGGCGTGCTTGTCACGCGCAGGTTGTAAAGGGTTTACAAAGTAGCTTGATGGTCATATTATATGTAGATTCTCTAGTTAGCTAATAGCAGTTATAAATCGAAGCCATTGCCATTCCAGAAAACTTATTAGTGTCTATGGAGTTTCTTGCCCGTTCTTCTTCATAGGAACCTACTGCTCTTAGGAATGGGAAACTATCTTCATATTTCCCACTGACCGACTCCTTGGCAGCTCAGAAGTGCTTGTAATTGATTTAATTGAAATAAATCCTTTGAAGACTAACTTTAGAGGTATGTAGAGAAAGAAGAAACCTTATTTGGGTACCTTCTTCATCACTAGTATCTGTAAGCAGTAAATAAGAATAATTTATGACCTGGTCATCAAGATGGTATAATAGGGGTAACTACACCAGACGTACATTTAGCTATCGCAACTCATGGATTCTGTGCACCGAGCGTGTTTGGTGTCGAAGATCCACTCATCATCAGCCTATATTCGTCCACTGCTGGGCGTAGGCCACTCCTAGTGAACGCCACTGAGCCCGATCTTCGGCTCTCCTCATCCACTCTCTGCCAGCAGCCTTTCGCAAGTCGTCACTCCACCTGGCCGGCGGATGTACCACACTCAAAACAGCCTATAATGTTCCCACTGATGGGACACAGGCCTCCTCTCTGTGAGAGGTAAGTAGGCCGTAATCCACCACGCGGTCCCAGTGCGGGTTGGTGGATGTCACATGTCTTCGAATTTTTGGTAGGACATGCCGGTTTCCTCACGGTGTGCCACACTACTTTTGCCTAAACGCGGTCTCCACCCTAAAAAATCGTTTTCCCCATTCCCCAACGATTGTCGGTTCTGCGAGAGACGTGACCAGCCTATTGCCACTTTAGCTTGCTTAGTCTTTGGGCTATGTCGGTTACCCTGGTTATCTGGCGGATCACCTCGTTTCGGATTTTATCCTCCAGAGAGACTCCAAGCATAGCTGTCTCCATAGCTTGCTCAACGACTTTAAACTTATAGATCAGTCTAACCGTGAGTGTCCACGTTTCGGCTCCGCAAGTCATAACAGGTAGGGCGCACGCGTTGAATATTTTCGTCTTTAGGCACTGTGGAAGATCCACTAAGGAAACTAAATCATACAATGTCAAGGATAAGGAAAACGTTAACTACTATCAAATACAATGTCAGGGGTAAAGACTAAAATATATTATTAAAAGGAGTCCCTTTAGACAAGGTTCCGAAGATACTGGCAGCGTTCCTCCTTTGAATAGCTAGACTAATTCTTTGTCCGAGGTAGCTGCCATCTCTTCGGTCTCCTGTGATGTCGACTAACCTTTTTGCTATTTCCTTAAAAAGCTTTATAGCGCTAGGACCCCACGGACCAAGGGTCTCGACACCGAATGGGACATCATATTCGGAGCCTAGACCCCTGTATTTGCATGTTTTAGCTTTTTCAGTCGCTTCACAAGCCGCACCAGCTCTGTTGTTGGTTCCATGTAGATGGGAAGGGGCTAGCGTGTCTGAACAGGTTGCATCCCATACCAGCACCCGGCCCATCTTCCATGGAATCAAACTCATACCGTCCGGTCTCAGTCGGCTCAAGTAGACTTGGCACGTTGACGGTGGCAAGGGACCGGCGTATGATATCGTTAAGTGCGGCATGTCTCGAGAAGCGGCCTGCACTTTATTGGCATGATAGTCCGTGATGTCCTAGCTTGTCGACATCACTGCCACAGGGACATTTATGATGAGCGCAGACCGGAACCCCAAACCGTAGACAGGTTGCGATTCGGAGCGTGTCAGGCTCAAGAAATGTTCCTGTATTTGACGAAGGGTACGCGTGAAGCCAGTAGCCGGCCTCATGCGCACCCACAGCCAAAAGCCTAGCACGCGCCGAACCTGTACTACAGTTCAAAAGATTGTTGTGAGTCAATTTGCAGTTTATGTCGTCCCAGCTCCTCTGTGAATTTGGAGAAACTGGAAAATTTTGACCTGGGCATGCAATTAAGAAAGCGTTTCTAGCTTCTTCCAAGCCAGTAATCTCAAAGTTAGAAGGGGATGCCCTTAAAATTTTACTTGTGAGATTTGCTGAACTATGGACAGAAGATAGAAAGACTGGTAAAGCGACACTGGAAATTTTGCGAATCCCTAAACCACCATAACGGATGGGTAGGGATGCTTGGGTCCAAGATTGCTCGTTCAGCTGCATATTAAGAATCGATTCTAAGCTAATTTTGATTAAGTCGTCTACTTGTGTCAAAAGATCTGGGTGATTCCAAAAGGAGCAGCAACGAAAAGAAAGACGAAAAGACAGAATTTTAAGATGGGTGGACTAATTGCAAGGAGACGGTCAGCAGAATTTTGAAATTTAATAATTGAATTAATAATATATTCAGAAATAGATTCATCAAAAATTGGAGAACCTAAAAGGTAAAGGGAATTACTGTTAACTATTTTAATATTTGAGCCAAAATATTAAATTTTTGTTTTACGTCATTTAAATTTAAGTCGTTGTTATTTATAAAAAATTCGCATTTGCTAAAATTAAGCTCCAAACCAATGGTTTCAAATTTATTTTTGATTAAAAAAAGGTCCGAAAACACAGTATCCACATCACCTCCTAGGGTTCCGTCGTCCAAATACCAAACGTTGAATTTAGAATTAAAATTTTTGATTATCGGATTTATAGCCAAACTAAAAATTGCAGGCCCAAGGGGATCACCCTGTTGACAACCTACTTCCGAGGACAGTTCATTCGAACGATATAACAATTTTGTTGGGTCAGCGTAACTGAGAAGAAGATAATTGTATATTTCCGGTATATGTTGTTTTATTTCCGTCAGCAGGGTATCCCTATTTACCGAATTGAATGCATTTTTGACATCAATTTTGAGCAACACGAAACAGGAAACTAAATTAAGTGTCTATAAGCATTTCAAAGGTTCTGCCGAAATAAATAATTGCTTTTCTCCCACACTTTCCACTTAAACTGTTTTTATACAATGTAGCCAATGTAGGAAAGTACTACACACGACGACAATAGCTGACCTCGCATTGTATAGGATTTTCGTACAGCAAGAAGTCAGCTTATACTGGAAAATTATAGCTTAATATGTTCTCGTGTGTATAACCTTATGTAGGTCTACGATTCTCTTACACTGTGACATAATCAGCTCCATCGCAGTTACTTTCATTTCACACACATTACTAATCCTCAATTAGTTTATTTACTTTACTTCGACTTCATGTATAAATAAAGAGATACCACCTACTAAAGAAAAGCCTACCTTATTACTTTCGCAATAAAGTTTATATTACGAAGTTTGATGAAATTATCAAGTCTTTCTTATCATGAAATGTGATTAACCCACTTTGCTATACGTAGGTATGAAGTTTGACAAATATTTGTGGAGGAATCACTCAAAACTGAAAATCTGTGTCGAGCTTTTCTGGAGTGTAAACTTTCTAGTTTCTATTGTGAAATGGTTGAGTAACAGTTAGAGTAAATGTTTTGTGTTTTATATGTAGTTAATTCGTGAATAACTGAAGGCCTAAACTGAGGCGAAATAGGCGACGAAGTGTAGGAAGACAACCGTTAAAAAAATTGGATGCGAAATATCTACGCCTTTTTGCAAGTAGCAAAAGTTAAAGGGCCAGTACCTACCTACCTACAAGAAAATTTCTGGAGTGATCAAAAATCAAAATCCATTTATTCAAACTAGGCTTAGAATCACCACTCTCAAACGTCAAAATTACATAAGACCGTCCCCAAAACGCCCGCTCTTCACCACTTCCTAGTCCCTTTAACTGAGAAGAAGAAGTGGCGCCACAAACTCGATTCTATCTATACAATAGATACAAGAATTTGATTCTATAAAATAGCATTCAAAGTAATTAACGTTACGAAACACAGATCAGTAGAATGAACAGAAATGCCAAAAGACCATCGAATTAAATACATAATACTCACAGCTGTATAGACTTATACACTTTTTTTTGGGTAGGAAATCATCAAATGTCAGATAGGAAACGCCGAGCTCATCTAGTTTAAAAAAAATATGATTGACGTGTAAAAGTGTTTGTTCAAACCTACTTACAGAAATAAAATCATTTATCATTTAATGACTTCTACCGCTCTGGGCGGAACGGGAGGGGGTGTCGGACTCTTACGGACTAAAGCCCACCCGTGTTCCTTCAGTTGCCTGTGTCAGTGGCCACGGTTAGCCTTCCGGACTTTCCCGCAACCCCGGCAGGCATCGGCCCTAGCGGACCCCGTCGTTGGCGCTGACATCTCTTTGAAGCGCGCGTGGAACACAAAGCGCCGTCGCGTCGACCCGGGCTGGGTCCTTATCGGACGGCGAGCTACCCATCGCTCGCAGTCCGCAAGCCAGCGCCTACGGTGGCCGGGAATCGGCCTGGGATTCCCGACGCCAAGGGCGTCTCTACTCACTAAGCTACAGGACTTTATACAGTAAGCTATTAAATTCGACTGCTGGAAATGGATAGCTCAGTGTACTACCTACGTCAAAGGAGAAATTGTCACCATACTTGATAGAAGAATTTGGTGATCGTAGTTTGTGGAAGGCATGGACTGGTCTCATGTAGTTAGTGCTGTACGAGACATAATACATTGCTAATTGGTTTAATAAAAAAATAACAATAAATTATCTGCTCAACAACGTAACTTGCTGAGCTGTCAAAATGAAATAAATTGCGATCAATTGTCATTTTATGTGTATTACGCAATTACCCCGCTGGTCTGCCCTTTGGAAACATACCAAGTAATTATGTAATGTAGTGTTTCTTTTATTTATTGATTACATCAAAAACATCAGATACTCCGCCCATATGACTGATATCTTCAGAGCATTGTTATAGTTCTTCCTTGATTTAGCGAGGCCAGTGATACCGTATCTGATATGATACGTCAACTCACATCCAAGGTCCGTATAATCCCGCAGTTGATCGAAGGTTTTTGAGGAATGTTTATACAAGGTGTAAAATTCTGTCAATATTTGGTCTAGCGTGATTAATAGAGTGTCATTCAAACCAACTTGTAATGTGACTAAATTTATTGTTAATATTAGCCGTTTGTGTGTCACTTGAAGGCAAATGCCTCCCTTCCCTCGCTCCAAGTATCCCTATGTACTGCTGTATGTATCCAATCTTAAAGAAACGAACAGATTAAAAAAAAAAATTGGCAAATTATTTAACTAAGTGCCGGTTTTTTGATCCGTTAACTCAACCATTAGTTAAAAATATATTTTTTGGCAACACCTATGGATTTGATCAACACATTTTGCCAAAATTTTCCTTCAATTCTGCTAAGCTATGAAGACCGACTTTCTTCGATCGTTACGAATATAGAAAATATCCGGCAAAATTGACTTCGTGTAGTGAAAAAAATTATACCATGTAGGTACATATTTATATTACTTAGGTCCGTCATGGTACGGTCGGGTAGGTAATGGTTTAAAAGCAACAAAAAACTAAGAATACTTATCGTGGAAACTGTCATAAGATAATACTTTTATTTGATTTCTTATATTCTGTAACGTTTGCTGCGCAGTAGCCAAAGATTAATCCATCAACTGGTAATAAAATATAATAATGTTTATATTATATTATAAAAATGTCACATTATGTACGTTTACACAACACTAGTAGATAGGCGATGAGCTTTGTTTAATTTAATCTTTTTTATGACGTTACACAGTTCCGCAGACGACTACTGTTCACATCGGCCTCCGAATGACCTCTACAATAAATCTTCGAATGGGAATATGTTATAATATCCACGAAGGGAACCTAGGTTCACCTAGGTTCTAGGTACATTCTAGAATGTTGCCGTAAATAGATGTGAGATAGACGAACGCTTCTGTCTAGCCTCTTGACGTAGTCCCATAGTTGCCCTTTGTTAGTCGTTTGATTTTCGTTTTATTTGTTGCCTATCAATGTGGCTAAATTAGATCCCTTCTTTCTATACCTACATCTATACAAATAAATAAAATTGAAGTGTCTCTTTGTAATGTCAAAAGATGAAAGTATACTATAGTACGGTTTCTTCTTATTATACTATAAAATTCTCGTGTCACAATGTTAGTTACCATACTCCTCCAAAACGGCTTGACCGATTTTCATCAAATTTTATATGCATATTCAGTAGGTCTGAGAATCGGCTACTATCTATTTTTCATACCCTTAGGTGATAAGGGTTGGAAATTATTAATTATTTCTAGGGACACTAGAAATTTCCTAGAAATAATTTATATGGCGAAACAACGTTTGCCGGGTCAGCTAGTTTTTTTTTTAATTTTTCCCCTCTCTTTGTTTGTTCCGGCTAATCTCCGAAATGGCTGGACCGATTTCGATGAAACTTGGTATGGGGATACTTTGAACCCTAAGGAAGGATGTAGGCTATACATAGCATAGCAATGACATATCATGCGGGCGTAGCCGCGGGTGAAAGCTAGTTACAAATAAAAAGAGGTAGATAGGTCATACACGCTCCGCAAGTGGCTCGTCAAAACTTGGCTAGTTAGCCAAGTTTTCTTCGTTCTGTCTCTTTTTCGCTCCCGATAATTAAGACATGCCATCCTACTTACACGTGTCATCTTAGTGTGACATTTAACCGTCTTTGAAGATCGAATGTTGGATAGGAAACTGTCTTTTTGCTTATAATATCATTGAAAACATAATACCACGCCTGTATTCAGCGATGGGTTAGGCAGAAGTGAACCTATAATACACCTATATTTAACCAGTTATGTTTTAAGGCCCAAGTAGTAGGGGGCGAGCCTATTGCAACCAACCGGACACAAATCCAAACTCCGGGCTCCTAAGTACTGAGAAATTCCAGGGGCCGTACTATGACGTATTAATTCCATCATTGTTCCAGCGTGAAAGAGAGACGGAGCTATACATGACCGATAGTACTATCTCTTTTTCGCAACGGAATCATGATGGTGTTAACACGTCATGGTACGGCCCCAGGTAGAAAAATCCAAAAATTATGTCCTCTAGTGGGATTCATTTTATGTCCGGAGGTGTGTCCGCGGCTGCGGGAGAGTCTGAAAGGGTTACCGTAGCCCCTGGCACAGGCAACTGAAGGAACACGGTGAGTTTTAGTCAGTAAGAGTCTGACACGCCCTCCTGCTCTGCCTAGAGCGGGAGAAGTTATTTGATGATTTCCCACAATCATAAAAAAAGGTATATCCATGGCATTACATCGAGCCCTATCAGAATACCAGAGCTGCGGTATTTGTTTGTGTTTCAAATATCGCAGCATCATGCTGAGATAGGAGCCTTTTTTATCTCGCACAGATCTTGTCTTTAGTTGTTGTTTTCACAATTTTTTTTTTGTTTTAATCTGGGATTTTAATATTAATTTATTAGATTTTCTTTTATTCAACTTTAAATTATAATTAATTTATAAGCTAACTTAAAATAATATTAATAATTATGTACCTACATGTATATAAAAAAGAAGGAAAATAATCACAGGGCAACAAAATCGTCAACTACTTACCTTAGATAAACTTGAAATTATGAATGTTCTTCTTTAATTGTTTTCATGATTTTGTTAGATTTAATATTTCGTGTCCCAGATAAAATATTTTTCTTTCCTTCTTTCTATAACACTTTGTCCGACTCAGGAATCGAACACAGGAACTCATGCCCACCAGTAGCGTTTGTGACCTCTAGACCAACGTTGCAGTCTATTTCCCATTAAAAGGTGTAACAGAATAAACGCAAGTCCTGAAAGTAGTTTGCTCATAATTGGCTACTGAATTGATTTCAGTAACTATTAATATAGGTACATTAAAAAAAAAAAAAAATTACTATACTGCCCGTCGATTGAGCCAAAGAAAATTAAATCTTATCTCAAGGGAGTAAGACCCAAATTTTAAATGCATACAGTAATAGGGCTAGGGTCAACACAATTTTCTTTATAATAATAATAATTGGCTTTAAAAAAAATGTTTTAGTTATAGTATGTGATATGCTTTTAAATTATAAATGATTTTATTTCTGTAAGTAGGTTTGTACAAACACTTTTACAAGTCAATCGTATAACTCGTCGTATAAATCGTTATTTCTTATTTATATAAATGACTTGCCTTACCTCATAAAGGATGAACATGATATAGTGCTGTTTGCAGACGACACTTCACTTTTATTTAAACTCAAACGTCAGCAGCTGGTTACTGACAATGTAAATAGTGCCCTCGCAAAAGTAGTTAACTGGTTTAATGTTAATAACCTTCTTCTTAACGAGAAAAAAACGAAATGTATTAAGTTTACGATACCTCATGGTAGACAAGTAGAAACAAGTATTCTCATAAAGGGTGAAGATTTGAAACCCGAAAATACCACAGTATTCTTAGGCATAACTTTGGATGCCAAGCTTCAATGGGGCCCCCATATAGATAAATTGTCAAAGAAGCTTAGCTCTGCAGCATACGCCGTTAGGAAAATTCGTGGTTTAACTGATTTGGAGACAGCCCGTTTAGTATACTTTAGTTATTTTCATAGTGTAATGTCGTACGGTATTCTGTTGTGGGGAAATGCCGCCGATATTCAGACGATTTTTGTTTTACAAAAAAGGGCAATTCGTTCAATTTATAAATTAAGTCCCAGACACTCCCTCAGAGACAAATTTAAAGGGATTAATATAATGACTGTGCCTTCTCAGTATATTTATGAAAATCTTTTGTATGCACATAAAAATATTAATCTGTTTAAAAAGTACAGTGATATCCATAATTTAAATACTAGGAACAAGCACAAATTTGTTGTTCCTACTACCAGGCTCAAGAAAATAGGTGGCTCGTTTAGATGCCAATGTATACGTTTTTATAATAAACTTCCTAGCCACATTCAAGCACTAAGCCTTAATAAATTCAAATCGTTTATAAAAAGGAAATTATGCCAGAATGCCTATTATACTGTCAAAGACTATATTGAGGACAAAAAGGCTTGGGATTGAGTTGCTCCAATAAAGCACAGGCAATGTTAATTTATTTTATTTCGCTAACTATTTTTACTTATAATCTTTGCTATAAGTATCTATACTTATTTACATATACAATGACACTAATATTTACTATTTAAAGTATTATATTATTTTAAATTATTGTGAATGTGAGGACTATGTGTGTTTTTGTTGCAGTTTTAATCATGTTCTGGCAGTTTGAGTACCTGATGCGGCCTACCCAAATGTCCTTTCTTTGGTATTGTTCGTCGAATCGTTGAGCTCCTTAAGTTCTGAGTTGAGCTGCACGGTTACTGACAAATGCGTGCACTGACTGGACAGGTCCACTCAATCTGTGTGGTTCTTTCCTCAAAAGACCATTTCAGACACAAATCTACATGGTCCTCAAAGATTATTATAATATTATTCTAATTATTGTGAATGTGAGAACTATGTCGGTCATTGATTTATTTATATTTATTTTTGTATTTTTCTCAACGTAATCATGATCTGGCAGTTTGAGTAATTTATGCGGCCTACTCAAATGTCCTTTCTTTGGTATTGTTCGTCGAATCGTTGAGCTCCTTGAGTCTAAGTTGAGCTGCACGATTACTGACAATTGCGTGCACTGACTGGACAGGTCCACTCAATCTGTGTGGTTCTTTCCTCAAAAGACCATTGCAGACACCGATCTACATAGCTTTCACATGACCTGACCAAGATTTTGTCTGGACTTTAAAAGAGACTGTGACCTCTGAGTTTGTTTCGGCCTTTCTTCTCAGAGTAGTCAGATAGGAAACGCCGACCCCATCTAGTTTAAAAAAAATATGATTGACGTGTAAAACTGTTTGTTCAAACCTACTTACAGAAATAAAATCATTTATCATTTATCATTTAACGTTACCTCAATTCTCTTTGGGGTGTATGAAGTCTTGTGTTATTTATGTTACATGTTGTATATAGAACCTTATCCTGGGTTTTACCGCCTTCCTACAAGTGCGCCAACCCTAGCTCCCACACTGATAAAATCAATAAATAGCTCTTTATACTGAAAACAGTGTATTTCATTGAGATAGCATATCCTTAGGATTAGCAAATAGTTGTGTTATCGATGCTACTGGCGCCGTCTTTCTTTGACGAAAATAGCGCTACAGTTATCAAATTCTTTTGGTATAATAAAACGTATTTTATTATCTTTTTGTAACCCTGCCCTACTGAAAATTTGTCGTAGCGTTGCCATTGTCTTATATGGAAAATTATTCTAATCACAATACTAATGAAACTTTTTGGTGATTGTTTTAATTTTGTCGTTATTTTCACATAGTATGGTAGCACGGTAGTTACTGCCTCGGGCATGAGCATGCGGTCCTGGGTTCGATTCCCGCAAAGGGAAAGTGGGAAAGTGTTGGAATGTTTCAGTAGGAGTCCCAGAGTCCTGGATTCGTGCCCGGTTGATGTAAATAGGCTCGCCCACTATTACATTGCCCACAATTCTGTAATCCGATCTCATGTTAACCATGATTGGTTCTGTAAACAAATATAATTCACAAGAACTCGCATTAGATTCTAATAAATAAGTTACGCTTTCAGAAATTCGACGCCTAAGTGTCCTTTTGTTTTTGTATTTATGTATTTGTACCTATAGTTAGTTAGTCATTTAATTTTGTACCTAGTGTAGAAGATGGCGGGACTTGGTTGATACAAAAAACACTACAAAGTGAAAAATTGCTTTAATTTCGGAAGTTGGTGCCTTTTTTGGTTTTGAGCTGGAGAAAACGAACGACCCACTAGTCGTTTGTTTTCCGTTTGTCCGCATTGGCCCTCAATCGGAAGAGTTGCAAGTCATGGGGACGGGCCTATGTCCAGCAGTGAGATGATGAGGGCTAATTACAGTAACCTAGTGTAAATAGTTAGTTGTGTAACTTGTGTAATAATTGTATTACACATTTTTATGCTAGGTAATAATAAAATAATTCAGAAATGTTGCCTTTTCCAAACCCACTGAAAAAAAAGTGGCCAGTCTTTCTCAGCCTTTTCGGATTCCGTACCGTAATTTTTTTTATTGTGGGAAATCTTCAAATACCTTCTCCCGCTCTGGGCGGAGCGGGAGGACGTGTCAGACTCTTACTGACTAAAACCCACCCGTGTTCCTTCAGTTGCCTGTGCCAGGGACCACGGTAACCCTTTCGGACTTTCCCGCAACCCTGGCAGGCATCGGCCCTAGCGGACCGCGTTATTGATGCTGACATCTCTTTGAGGAGCGCGTGGAACACAACGCGCCGTCGACCCGGGCCTGGTCCTTATCGGACGACGAGCTTGGATTCCATACCCTGGAGCAGGTCTGGCGAACCGTGACAATCAGTCCGCTACCTACATAACTTCTAGATTGTCTAATCTTCTCATCAAAACACGAGCTGATCTCATAAAGATCTTTGCCAAAACGAGTTAAGATCACAATGGCTCCTACAATCCTACAATGAATTGCAAATCTTTAAATAACGAACATTCATGACTTAATGATGTATTAATACAACAAAAACTCCATTGGGATTAGCGTTCGTATAATATCTTTATCAGCGACGCCGGCGCCGCGGAGCCGCGTGCGTTATCGTGATTTCTTAGATATGGTGAACACGTGCCTGCAGTGATCGCTTATCAACGAGGTGTGTGTCAGTGCGTGCAGAAGAATGCAATGGATTTTGTCTAATGGACCACTTATTGCTCCATTAAGTATCTCGTACGGTGATTTTTGCATTTAATGGGGGATTTACACCAGGTCGATTTTCACCGTGCGGCTGGTCGCTTACCAAAGTGCCTCCAAGCAGAATCGCCACCCCCATTTACACAAGTCGATAAAAACCGCAGGTGACTAGTTCATTTTGCAACAAAATGTCGACCTTCATGCGGCCCGTCGCCGGGCGACAACAGTCGAAACCTACTCTTACTTTAGAACTTGCGATTTTAGTCACCTACGGCTTAGAAAATTTATGTTTTTTAGACAGTCGATTTTCGCCAGCAAAGTAAAGCCCGCATGATACACTGTCGCCTTTACACAGTATGAAACTACTGTTTGTCTTCAACCAGAGGAAGTCGACAATAATCTTTTATTTACTTTAGCATTGAACTGAATATGTTTATTCATACTTTTTTGATAAAAAAAGCGTCCAAGTGCGACTCAGACTCGCACACGAAGCGTTCCGTACCACCGTACAATATTTAACACTTACGTCTGCCCGCGACTTCGTCTGCGTGAAATTTCTTGTTCCCCCGACACACTCCGTCTCATTACTTCACCTGACCGCGCTATCACTTCGAGTTCACTTAGCGTTCTTTCTGATTTTTTTTCTTTTTGCTCGCACCTAAGGGTCATAGCGTGGTGTTAAATAACCTACAGCCTTTCTGAAGAATTTGGCTATCAAATGCAAAAATATTTTGTTCACATCAGACTGGTAGTTCCAGAGATTACCACCTAAATACAAACTTATAAACAAACTTTACCTCTTTATAATGTTAGTATAGACTACACATTTTTTTATACTTTAAGTACCTAGTTTAATAAAAACAAGAGTTTAACTTTATTTATTTTATTATTTGTTGTAATAGCGGCCATAGTACGGTTACGGTTCCAAAGATACAGACCTGAGTCTGTGACAGACGCACGCACGGACGGACAGACAGTGAAGCCTTAGTAATAGGGTCCCGTTGGCACCCTTTGGGCACGGAACCCTAAAAACTGACATTCCTCTGACTTTATTTAAACTTCCTTAAAATGGCTAAGTCCGAATGTTGAACATTTTTCAATATCGACCAGTTCTTAGCTGTAAATGTAAACGAACTTACTATAATTAGTTTCTAATAATTAACTAATGTATATTAGTGCAATAGTTTCAAATTGGCTGCCAGCCAAGCTGAGCGGCGCAATCTGTAGGAGCATGACAGAAAATCATGAATTACTGAGTAACCAGCTCATTTTGGCAGGTGTCAGAATATGGAACTAATGCGCAAAATGTAGTGCATTAGACAGATTTGTTGTTATTTTCGCTTGAAACCAGCGCCACCGTTAGCGGCCAAGACTTTCTGGTCACTTGTAGGTGTGATACATGGAAAGACTGTGAACGGGCGAGGGTTTCTCAAGACTATCAATATTCGAATAAACTGCTTATTTATTGTCTGAGCAGATTCTTCTATGAAATGCCTATGCATAATTCATCGCCACTGGCCTTGAGTTGCCCGTAAGGAAATGCCACACAAACGTAATTTTCAATGGTTTGAGCTACTATTTTCCATGGCTCGTCTATTACTCTGGCAACCTTTTAGGCCTTCTGCCTGATGGTGCTGTCATCATCTTCTAACCCAACTGGCACAAACAGATGTCTTAATCCATAATCAAAGTTTTTCTTTATTCCTCAGCTTCACCTAAAGTGTGCTAACTTACAAATGAGATATTATAAACATCCGATGAGGAATGTGTTCCATACACGCCCCTATTCATTCATATTAAAAGCTGCATTTATAACGAATTACTTAACTGGCGTAACCATGAAGAAAAACCATCATAGAAATACCAACACACCTATCGCAATTCCACAAAACATTATCAAATCGCGAATCGATAAAACAGCAATTATATCGAGCATTCACTATCGTTCGTAGAATTGAATGTAACGTCTTGTTGATGTGATTCCGTTTTATCGTTCACGGAAAATCGTCGGCAAATAGAATGTATCGCGATTTTCTGTTGACAGTTACAACACTAGCATGACGTCAGTGTAGTTTTAATTTGCAGAAATTCAAAATTTGAAATCTGGAATGTTCTTTTTTTCGAAATCGATTATGCGATAAGATTGCAGACAGTTACATTTATTTATTTGCATATAATCTGATCTACCGGAATCTCATGGCAAATGGGGAAATAAAAATTTGTTGTGGAATACTGGGATAATTGGATTGAACGATCTTGATACTGTGTCATTTTTATTTATGTCTTTAATATTAACACAGGTATTAATTAACATGAAGTATATTAGGTATGTGTATAAAGAATTTTGTTATAAATCGGGTTCTTAACATAGGAAAATATGTCATGATAAATAAATAAATCGTGCATTAATTTATGTACAAATTTATTATATATCATTTGAATCATACAAATAACTAAACTCCTCATTCAGAAATAGAAAACGATTCCAAGAACTCCAGTTTCGTTTCTTGTTTTTCATCAGAAGATGAAGATAAAGAGGAATTTATTATAAATCGCTCTTCCAGCATTTATTCTATCTTGCTCGATGAAATCGTTTTCAATTTTCTTTACATGTTCCCAACATTTTCGCAATTCGTCTGCACCAATTTGTGAGAAAGCTTGTTCTGTTAATAATGTAAATCCACTTGCAGGCCTATTTAAATTTTTATCAGCAACTTTCTGCTTCATTATACCCCAAATCATTTCTATGGGATTCAATGTGCAATGATAAGTGTCGAGCAGACGAGTCCTGGAGTGGAGACCGCGTATCGGCAAGCGTAGCGTGGGACGCCCCCCAGCTAGATGTGGCTGGGACAGACTGGATGCGGAAGGCGGGGGACAGGGTGTTGTGGCGCAGCCTGGGAGAGGCCTATGTCCAGCAGTGGACTGCTACAGGCTGAGTTGATTATTCATAACAGTTAGTGAAGGTCTTGTCAGATTTGGAATTAGCTTCTCTGTCACCCATTTTGTAAAATTGTCCTCATTCATATCGTGATGATAGTCAGCATATACACTTGTTGACTTGCACACCATACAACAATTTGGTACAAAGCCATTTTCTCCACAAGCGTTTACAATGATCCACCTCGCTCCAAGTGAAATACTTTAAGATGGACCTGCAATATCATTGCTTTGCCAGAACTTGTACACAGAACATGAACCGTGAATGTAAGTCTCATCTAAATAAATCACATCCAATTTATTATGGTCTTCCGCTTCGCGGTTTTTCTTTATACGCTTCAAAAACTTGTATCTTTGTAGTTTTATGTCATCTCTCTCCATCAAAATGGTCCTTTTCGATTGGCATTTAACATATTAAAAAACAACGTCCTTTAAGTATAAGCCTGTGAAAAATAAAATAAATAATCATGATAATCAAACGATAGCTTAGTCATTCATCATCATCATCAGTCTATATACGTCCCACTGCAGGGCACAGGCCTCCTCTTACCAGTGAGAGTAAGAGGGATTATTACTTAATATTTTTCTTACCTCAAAGATTCTCTACCTCCGTTGAAATCAATATCTTGTCAAAGAATTTGTAACAGTTTCATTACTGTTGTAATTTCCTTCCTTCTTTCCTTCTTTTACTTTGTTCCTAATCAACTCTAAATCGAAACTGTCCAAGTTGATTTTCTTCTTCCCTCCTCTCTTTTTACCCGGCGTGGAAAATACACCATCATTCGATGTGCCCTCATCTACGATTCGCCGTATAGTAGTACTGGAAACCCCTATAAAGAAGCTACAATTAAGTAAGAAAAATATAAAATAAACTAAAAGTATCAAAACAGCTCAGTCCAACTTACCGATCAACTCTACGCCGCACTTTAAAATGAAAGATGGAGTTTGATTTACGCCTTCTTCTTCCCTTGTTTTACGATACACATTGAAAACAATATTTCTCGCTTGAGATTGAAGTAGTCGTTTTCGACATTTTCACAAAAACAACAAATTGTCATTAAGATATCACAAAATCTCAGCAGCGGTTGACAAATCTCGTAATTTGATTTGACAGGTGACAATCTCAATTTCTTTTTATGCCATTAGCCGGTAGACCTATAATACAATTTGGTGTTACAATATTTGTGAATCCTTATACAATCTGCCTCATGGCTTGCAATTTGTTTGGGTTAAATAACAATTTTCATGTGATGTCTTTTTATCGTGGTGAAAAAAATATTTTATAAGACCTAACCAACAGTTAATTTGGGCAGGTCTACTACTGAAGCCCTGTACTTAGATTTATAAAGTTTCTAGATTTTCTATGCCTTAAAGACTTTTGTTTTGCGTCATCGGTGGTAGCTTTTATTCAAAACAATGCTCCATGTAACCACATCAATGTGTATTCGCAAGATGCATAAGGATGATACATTTATAGCTCGTATTTGATGTGTGAAAGTTTTGCAAAAGAATCGGCTACTAAGTTATTGCCCGGAAAAACCCAGCCCATCCTCCTGCTACAGCATAGGTACTGGAACATACATAGGAATGTATTAGCATTCGTAATACCTATATGATATATTTCTGTACACCACGGATTAAGCCTCTTGCTAAGTTATTGTCTCCCTGGCCATCCAAAGGTGGTCTGGTTGATATAGCTTTATGCGACTAGACCGCCGTTATACCCTGAATATTAATGGTTATGCTGAATATTTATATGAACTTTGTATTTGGTGTACAATAAAGCATATTCTGTCTGTCTATCCATCTATTTTGAACACCAATCCCAAAGACAATAGGGAAATATCCCGATGACAAATAATAAGAATGCCCAGGTACACTACTTGACATTTAGAGTCTGGATGAAGAATCCCTTATTCCTGATAGGGCAGCCTATTCATAGAACTGTCTCCGTCTACTCTGACTATACATCAATGTTATACGTTGGTCTAGTATTAGTCTGATGATCGTTTGGCAGCCGTCGTATCCGCGTGCATGGGTCACGCACACCCTACAGTACAGACCAGCGACTTCAGGGCGTTAAACCCGAAAGCTATTTATTATTAGGTACACTTCTTTTAGACGCTTGACGACCTATATTTACATTGTACACTGACACTGACAATGTAAGTACAGATATTTCAAATTCAGACTGAATGTGAACAATTGTTTTGAAGTGAAGTCAAAATCTAACCAGATTTCCTATTACCATATTTCGGTTTCGCCAAAACTAGGCGCAGATTTTTTTTTGCACTCGTGACTTTCCCGGTTCCAGGCTAATAGATATTACATAAGAAACACTAAAATAGTATTAGACAAAATGATATTTAATTTGAGACAAACACGGCCGACAAAACGCGCGTCTTATTGGCCTTATCGTAAAAATATTTTTTCCTGGAACGATTTTGGCAAACCTCTGGCCGCCGGCGTTGCCGCCTATGTACCTGGGTGATTTTCAAAAAAATTCTACAGTTACAAAAATGAATCAAAAACGAATATCCTTACCAAAATGAACAACGTAACCAAAAATAACAAAAAGGAAATATTAAAGGTTCACAGAAGATAATATTAAAACAACGAAATGGACACAAAAACCACAGACATAAAATCAGTCTCAAAATTGTGTATTCGTTCATTGTATATAAATTAATTTTTTAAACACACCCCTCAAAAATAATACAATAATTATATATTTAAAATAATTCCGTATGAAATCGGTTTTACTTCATTTTTGTTACATATTTTTTATTACGCAACAAAAAAACGGAACAAATCTTTACAAAAATGAAATCAACCATGAATTGAATTACAATCTAAAACATTTGTTTTTATAGCTGACAACTCAAATGAAAGGTTTATTGTTGAAAAAACTCTGCACAGGAACAAACACACTTTTCATGTCGGTGGCACCAGCTGTCAAAATGGCGGACAGACGTTCTATTGTCATCTGATTGGAAGATTTTAAATAGAATGTATCTAGCTGAAAACCTCTATCTACTAATATTGGACAATAAAGAATAACAAAACGGAACGAAACGGAAGACACATATTGAAAGAAAGTTATTATTATTATGCTTTAGGTAATTTACTTATATTTTATATCATTTACATTATAATTAGAGTCATAAAGATATTGCACAATGAGAACATGTAAATATGTGAGTACTTTATTTTTTATGACCCTTTTTGTTACGCACTCGTGCCTAAAAACATGGGTTTGATTTATGGAAATGTTATGAGACTAGAGAAGTAAAAATTTTAATTTTTTTATTACCTATTAATTTGATCCGAAATGTTGAAACCCTGGAAAAAGTGTTATTCAAGGATGATAAAAAAAAACTCGGGAGCCGCGTGACGACTCCCGGCCACCGTAGGCGCGGGCCTGCGGGTGGTGAGTAATGGGTAGCTCACTCACCGTCCGATCAGGACCAGGCCCGTGTTGTACGGCGCGTACGTGTTCCACGCGCGCCTCAAAGAGATGTCAGCATCGAAGAGGGGGCCCACTAGGGCCCAAGCCTGCCGGGAAAGCGGGATCATCCGAAAGGGGTACCGCTGACCCGGAAAATAAAGGGCAAAGGAAGGAACACGGGTGGGTTTTAGTCAGTAAGAGTCTGACACTCCCTTCCGCTCCACCCAGAGCGGGAGGAGTCATTTGATGATTTCCCATCCCCAAAAAAAAAAAAAAAGGATAATAAAACTAAATTGATCGCGTGTTATTCCTGGACAATATTCACGTGGACGTTTTCACAGAACAAAATGTACAAACATTTTGAAAATCACCGACCTATGTGATATTTTTAATTCTTGAATCAAACCAGTACCTAGCTGTATGCGTCGGCTGCATCACTATGTTGAAAGGAATGAGGAAAAATTGTCGTTTCCGGACGCTAAACAAATTTTTGCAACGAAAACGTGATGGGAATGACAAAGTAAATTATTTAACGTAATACATTTTAGGTGTTCGTTGGCCCCTTCGTCACATCTGACACCGACAAAGGTGTAAATTCTGAATTGCACACACGTACAGTTTAGGGTTAGCAAACGAACTAGCCCTTGGAATTCACTTATTTTTGGGGAGAATTTAATTGAATTCATGATTCAATTTTTATTTTTTTATTTATAATCATTTTACAACTCTTTTTAGACCAGATATATGGACTTTGTGAATTTAAAGAACTGGTCAAATGGTGCTGTAAGAGCTCTTTGAAAGAGGATAGGGATATGCCAATGGCCAATACTGGCATAGCAAGTAATCGCTACTATTGAAGCATCGTTTACACCAATCATTCAATCCACTTGCACAATTTTGATAAGTCGTAGTACCTAATCCATTTTTCGATTGTCGATAAGTTTTTTTTCCTTGCGCGTTTTTTATCGAAATATCTTCACAAGGTGTGTTCTTAATATCAACAAGACTTATCGGCTTATGTAAAATAACCATTAGATTTCGCAATATTTTACAATAACTAGATTCAGATAGTAAGTTCTACTTTTTAATTTATACATTTATTTTGAGTCTGGCCTGATATTCTATTGTTATTAGTCCATCCATCTTGTAGTTTAACACGTGAAATTAGTGGTTGAACTAAATGAGGTTATTTGAAGATAGCTGGGTAGCGAGGCAGTCTGCCATCAGTGTCGTCTGTGACCATAGTTACGTAAAAGACGGCTGACGTGGAAGTTTTGTGGAGCGGAAAAAGCTGCTTTAGTTTTGTTTGTTCAATTCTGGAAGGTATTTAGAAATCCATTAACTTACATCTAATCGGTTGCCTAGACAAAATAAGGGCGTGGGCATCTCAGAAATTTGATATCATCATCATCATAATTCGCCCTTATCACAATACAGGTTGGCAGGGACATCAGCGCACAACCTGTAACCATGAATTCAGTAAATGATTCTAAACCTCCCTTTTTTTTGAGGGTGGGAAATCATCAAATAACTTTTGCCGCTCTGGGCGGAGCGGGAGGATGTGTCAGACTCTTACTGACTAAAACCCACCGTGTTCCTTCAGTTGCCTGTGCCAGGGGCCACGGTAACCCTTACACAACGCGCCGCCGACCCGGGCCTGGTCTTGCCCATTGCTCGCCGTTCGCAAGCCCGTGCCTACGGTGGCCGGGAATCGGCTTGTGTTTCCCAACTCCCAGGGTGTCTCCGGCAGCAGCTAGGGGCTCACGCGTTCCGCCTCCTCCTTTGCGAGCATTACTGCTTCACAGAAGCAGGTGACGGCCTCCCATGCCCTCTCGCTCCGTACCATGGCCTGGACCAGGGCCGGACGCGAGAGATCGCCACCGCCAATCGCCTTCACGAGGACACGGCGGTGCTCCGCCCAAGCCGGGCAGACCTCCACCGTATGCTCCACCGTGTCCTCCGTATTCTAAACCCCCCTGCGTTGAAATTTTTCGCCGGTAATTTAAAAAAAACAATTGCTCTGCCATACACATTGACCGCGTAGGTATTGATTGCACTTTTCGATGAAACTGCTGATTTGTTTTTTGGTAACCGACGAAAAATTTCTACGCTTGGCCTTCTAGAACCATGTGCTGAATTAATGGTTTCAGTTTGTGCGTCGCGCGTCGATGTCCCTGCTACCCTGTATATTAGTGGTCAGCGCAACATCTACATTTCTTCCATAAATCTCTATTAGAAAGGGAGTGACCCTTTCTAGCCATATCATCAATCACACACTCAATCAACCCATCCATTAAAGAAATTACCCATAACCTAAATATACCTTCTTTTCAACACCATGGGAAGACGGCAAGGTTAACGGACTCTTATCCTAAAATCTACCTAGTAGCTGTCTTGAGTGATAAGGATTTACACTTGGAAACGTGTATAAAATTCTGAAATTCACGGTGACAAAATGACACTAAGCAACTACATAAAAATCTAAGCGGTTTTATCGAAAAGATCCACAAGTACCTACATCAAATGATAAACAAATTATAGTAAACACTACTTCAGACGGTCATTGACTGTTAATATAGATAAAACAATTTTATAGACTTTCACCTGATTACAGAACTACACGTAGCCACAAATCCAGTCTAAAATGTAGGACTTATGATAAAGAATAAAGACCAGAATGACTTAAGCCCTGAAGAGGCACAGAACTAAACTGAGATGGACCAAAATTGATAGCACCCTTGGTAGAAAGAGTGACAGTGATCGGTCAACTTATACTGGTGAATTGAGATGACACATTTTTGCATATAATCTCAGACGGCGCCGATTCCGTATCAGTCTCATAATGTGTCACAGAATCGATCACGATAATCCGGTCTTTGATCGATAACATTCAAATCAAATCAAATATCAAATATTTTATTGGAACAACAAACAGGTTCACAATTACAACAACAACATATCACAGTTACAGTACAATTACATCGGGGGCGTCGCGAGGGACCTCGGCAGCGAGGTTGGAATGACGGTTGGTGTTTCTGGTGCACTGTACTGGTGGCCCTACTGATCTCCTGAAGGAGGGTTACGGGGTCATCGGGGTCGGTGAGGATGAGAGCGCGCGCCAGTTTGCGTTGGCTTATATAGGGCTGGCTACGCGAAACTCCCTCTAATCTGAAGTTGCCGCTCGCAGTATGCTATCTACTTTAAGACCTAAAACGATTCGCTCTAACTCTTCAAAGTCCGTACTGAAGATGGCCATTGAGCCAGGAATGGCACTCGCATTAGGTTCAGGAGCAGTTTGAAGGTAACATAACCCAGGCGTAATTTTAGATGCTAAAGTTTTCCCTACATTTGTGAAGAAATGGTTTACTGCATCAAGTGACAGGGATGGGTCAGCCCTTAACGACAAAAGTTCACTAGCAGATGATTAGTTATTTTCAAGGTTAGAAATAGATTTAAAAAGTTTCCAGGTAGCCTTTCGGTTCTTGCGGTGCCTCTGACATTCTGTGTATCGATATTGGCGTTTTAATATTTTTAGTAGATGGTTACAGAATTTTTTATAGCGTGTGCAATTAAAGCATATAGTTGGCCTCGTCAGGATCTCTTTTTGATTTTCGATACATTTTATCCCGGTTACGAATGCACCGAATTATTTAACCCTGGATTATGCGAGGGGTATCCCTCGCATAATCCAGGGTTAAATAATTCGGTTTAAACGGTAACGGTACGGTTAGAGATTACAGCAGTGCAAATGTTATTATTAGCCACATTTTGAGGACTATCGATACTGCTTTATTCCCTATGGGGGCCAATACATCGTCAACGGCAATCAGGCAGCTTGAATAGCAGATTACTAATGACATTAAGCTGAAAAGTATACTGACGTCAATCGTCTTGATCATACATTTCCTCACTTTCTATGGCACCATGACGAAGAGACTAATCTATTTTGGTCTTATTACAGGGCCAAAAATGACAACCTTTAGCGCATAATCTTTTGAAAATCTTATTATTCTTTACTTGGCCCGATCCAATCATGGTCTACTACTTCCGTGCTCATATTTTTTTTTACGAGCCGGCAATTATGAAGCACCGCAACTTCCGAAGAAATACCCACCACAAATCAAGAATTAGCGATAACAATATAACAACATCGATTACATCTTATATCGAGAAATCATTATCCAGAGTTGGACATTGCGAATACTTTGTAACAATGGCTGATCGAATATTCATGGGTAGGAGATGGCGGATTTCCTCCTGATTCACGTCCTGCCTGCGCTGGCATCTGTGGTGCAATGACATGCCATACGTGATCTGGTCGAACAAAATGTATGGGTGTTTTTTCTTATAGTGTTGTGCTTATTATTTCGATAAGATTGTTTGTCGTTGTGGTGGGGTACTGTTTTGGTGTCTAATTTGTAAGTTGACCTTTGGAGGTTAGAGCGGTGTCTAGAAGGTGAAGTTGCCTACTGTTTTGTAGAATCGAACGCATGCTCAATTGCTCCGAACAAGAAGACTTGAAGTATTTTTGTTTGCGTGTAGGTCTTTTTTTTTTTATACATGAATTAAGTTTCTTCTAATTTTGCTATTTCTGATTAGGTCAAGTCAAATAAACCAATACAATATAACTTTTAAAGTTAAAATTCGCGAGCACATTCGTAAGATTTAAGAAACTGGCTGTATCATCACAACGTTAATATTTTTCTATTGTTAGGTTTATTTGTTTTAGGATATTCGTGCATTAATGTGTATTTATTCGTGCTTATATTTACATATAGTTATGTATATATTTTATAATTATAGTTGGTGATACCTGTATATATGTTGTAAAGGAAAGGTGCACCCTGCTGCTTACCAACGGGGCTGTTACGACCGATAAGTGGCGGGGTATCCACCAACAAAAGCATTCCCAAGGAGGGTTGGTGTCAGGCTGGTGACCGACTGTAAAATGTTGCCAAAACCTTAAGCAACATGAATGGAAATGATATGATGCGCGATAGAGCTAGGGCGTATCCCACAGGCGACGCGCAGAGGCAGCACCCGGCTTCTGTGGGAAATGGACAAGGGTTGTCGCACCAGAACGGGCGGGAGCGACGTAAGACGTAAGCTCGGAGTGTGAGTGAAGTTAGATTCAGGTGTGCGAGCTGGAATGTAAGGACAATGTTTGGAAAAGTAAGGGTACTAGCAGATGTTTTAAAAAGGCGATGACTGAACATGCAAGAGACGAAGTGGAAGGGTGCGAAAGCTAGAGAGATAGGAGAAGGATATAAGTTGTAATACTGTGGGAGCAATGGCGAACGAAATGGTAAGGGTTTTGGATAGACAGTTGAAAGAATGTGTTGTGGATGTTCAAAGAGTGAGTGATAGAGTAATAGCTGTCGAAGTGATTGTGGAGAGTTTGGTGGTTTATATAGTTAGTGTGTATGCACCCCAGTCAGGGTGTAACGATAGTGTAAAAGAGAAGTTTTGGATGGACTTTGATCGTGTGATGATGATTGTGCAAGATAATGAAGAAATGTATGTGGGGGGTGATTTTAACGGGCATGTAGAGAGACGCAAGGATGGGTATGAGAGAGTGCATGGTGTTTGGGGATACGGAGACCGTAAAACTGATGGCGAGACTCTGCTGCAAGCTGCTTCGTCCTCAAACTCAAAGCATTTATTTCAAATAAACCAATAACAGGCACTTTTGAATTGTCAAGGGGTCGGTCAGTCAGAAAGATGAAGCTAGTTGCCCATTCCAAAGCGTAGTACTAGGTACCTATGGAGAAGATCGACCTGCCAATAACAAATACGTGGCTTGAAAACCAAAATGAGCATCTTATAGCTTACAAAAATGGCCGCCACGCGACACAAATTGACCAATTGCTAGTAAGACGGAAGAACCTTAAAAGTGTCAAAAATTTTAAACTGCTCTCAGGTGTTGACTTAGTCTCACAACATAGGCTCATAATAATGGAAGTAAGTCAGTGTCTCATCTAGTAGCACAAGGAACGGCCACCACCCAAAACCAGATGGCGTATGATAGAAAAAGTGGCTGTAGGCTTGCACCAGGGTTCGGCTTTAAGTCCTTACCTCTTCCTATTCATAATGGACGTTCTGACGTCGCACATACAGAAAGAGGCACCCTGGTGCATGCTGTTTGCCGATGACATTGTTCTTGTCGGTGAAAATGGATCTGAGATCCAGAGTAGATTGGAGAAATGGCAACAGAAGCTGGACAATGTTGGCTCGAAAATCAGCTGTACCAAAACTGAATATATGTTCTGCGATTTCGGCGGTCTCTCCTGTTCTGGAGCCATAGCGCTTGATGGCAAGATTCTTTCTGTGCTCCGACTTTGTGCATCTCGGTTCACTCGTGCAAAGGGATGGCGAAGTAGATCGGACGGTTAAGCACAGAATAAACACTGTATGGTTGAAATGGCGGCAGGTCACGGGAACAATCTGCGACTCCCGCGTTCCCCTTAAACTTAAGGGGAAGATATATAAAACAATGGTAAGACCTGCTGTCTTGTATGGATCAGAATGTTGGGCAACAAAAGGGATAAATGAAAGGTTATTGCATGCAACTGAGATGAGAATGCTAAGAGGGATGTGTGGTGTTACACGAATGGATAGGATAAGCAATGAGTACATAAGAGGAAGTCTGGAAGTGGCGCCGGTGACAATGGACGGACTGTGTGAATGATGATGATTAGTTGGTGATAGGTATATAGGTGTATGTATATGTGCATCTTTATATTTAAATAAATATTTATTCCAAAAGTTCCAAACGCTCTAATCTTATCTACGAGACTAAATAAAAAACATGGACTAAACGCCCTATTAAAAATATAATATCGCTAAGAGTAGAATAATACATTATATGCAATGGCAACACAAATTAAAAACAAAACACCATTTATATCGTAATTAACTTAATATGGAATTATAATTAAAAATATATTAATTGATAAAATAACAACAGATGACGGCTAAGGACGGTGAAGACATCGAAGTGACTCAGTAAAAATAAAATAAATACCTACACAGTATTCGACATTTCTCGAATATTGATATTTAACTTAAAAATAATCGCGTGCCAGTAACAAGAATCCTTACCCGACTCCCATAAAAACAATCACCGTGGCTTGTTTCGCCACAGAAAAGGTAGAAACAGAAAGACCAGAAAAGCTTGATTAAATAAAGGCACAGGAGAACAAAATTGAGCACTACGAACGCATGAAACGGAGATTCAAAAATACTTGAGTTAAAAGTAAAAAATAATCGTTAACCTAACCAGTTCTTCATATCTTCTTTTGCAATTTTATCAAAAGTTGCAATATTTTCGATAGTATCCAAATATGCAGCTAAATTATTTTTGGCGTCACGAATATCACAAAGTTGGACTCTTGAGCTTATATCAATATTCCTTCGTGAACTTTCATCGTAGCAGTTCAGCTGATCACCATTAGGGCACATTTCGTGATGATGAACTGGACATTCTGTTTTTCCTTTTCCTGTGGTTCTACCGCATTGGCGATGAGGTGCGAATTTTGCACAAATTATTTTAAACTCCTCGTTATGGCACCAGCGTGTTTTTGTTTAATATTACCATAGTACCCGGTATTGTAACCATGGGAAACGACGGAATCCTTGAAAACGTTGTTTATTGGACTCGCAAACTTTTTAAAATTACACATTTTAAGTTTTCCTTAAGTATTTAAATGAAGACATTAGCTACGCAAATACTGAAGTTACGGTTATTGTCAGAAGCCAATAGTCGTCTTCTGATTGATTTCTACAATGGGCTATATAAATTTTGACGAATCAGAAATGATTCCATCAACACATTATTACGGGATATGACTATTGTGGATGAAAACGATTTAAGAGAAACTAAAGCTTGAACATGCTAATTTCCTGTACCTAAAAAACTCAATAAGTTGTGCCTGAAACCATTAACGAAAGCTATGTCATTAAAAGTCAAGTCAATGAGATCGATGAGAACGCAGGTATGTCGTATTAGATTAAATGAGAGAATGAATGTGTGAAAGTACAGTTTTAATTGATTTATGAAATGAAACTTCAGACCGTTTACTGGAGAGATGCTTGGAAGAGTTTCGCTATATGCTTCCGTCTCGCTTTCGCAATGAATAAAACGAAATGCCTGTTGCTGTGCAGTGTGCTAGAAGCATAAAGTTTTATTCAGGCTTCAGATGTATTGTCTTCTAAACTTCTTATATGCTACAAATAATTATTCTTGTAATCGGTTTGTAGTATGAAACTCGCACGCAAAGTTACTATTATGATCGTTTTGCAATATACAACATCCATTGCGTGCTTTCTTTCATTCAAGTGATTGATCATCATGAAGTTGCTATAGATGAAACGTAATGGAATGAAAAGTTGATGCATGGTTAGAAGCAAGTTCTCAAGTTATAATTAAACTATCTGAAATGACAACTAAATAAGTGTACAATAAAAGCAACAGCTTCCTTTCTCTTCATGTTGTGTATAAAAAACATTATAGCTAGTAATTAGTTAGTATAGTTAGTTTACTATTCTTATTTTAGCACATCCGTGTCAGTGACTACATACTGGTATTTATTTTTAGCTCTACTGTGTCCGAAAAGCAGAGCTATAGATAACTAGTCTAGAGTGTTCATTTTCTTGAATAGGTTATTAAGCATGACAGGGTAAGCAAAATAAAATAAGCAAATATGCAATTTTGTGAGGAAAATTTTAAGTATGAGAGGTGATATGGCTAGGACTATCGATGTGATGACTAATACAGATGTTTGGAGGAGACGACATGTTGCGCCCACCTTATATACCACCTATAAATGGGGATATGATTCTCCTGCCCTCAATGCCCTCCTCCTCCTGCTCTTGCTTTCAATTCAATCTATGTTTCACACAAGGTAACTGTATCGATATACGCATTTCTAAGCACAGTCTTTCGATATAACGTAAAACTTCCTATAACGTAGAAACTATAGTCCAATTTGGTTGGTTTTTACCTTAAAACACATACATTTGATACACTCTACAGCGCAACAGCTATTCTCTATTACGAAGATGCACGTACATATTTAGATGTCAGTAAATATATTTTACCAGCATTCATATTTATTTATGGCAGAGAACCAAAGTTGTCGACATAGCTCACAGAATAAGCAACCTGAAGTGGCAATGGGTTGGCCATATTAGCCGTAAAACCGATGACCGTTGGGGTAGACGTGTTCTTGAGCGGCGACCGTGAATCGGTCGTAATGACGTCTTCAGGCTAGGTGATGCGACGATCATCGCAGGGTGGCTGGTAGCAGCTGGTTGAGAGTTGCCGAGAATCGAGCTAAATGTCATGCAATTGGAGAGGCCTATGTCCAGCAGTGAACTGCTCTAGGCTGATGATGATGAATATGTTACCAGTTTACAAAAGGCTGCGACTAAATGTTTCATCATCAGCCTATAATGTTCCCACTGCTGGTGGGAACATTATACACAGGCCTCCTCTCAGTGAGAGGGGGTGGGCCGTAATCCACCACGCGGGCCCAGTTAGGGTTGGTAGATGTCTTATATCTTTCGAATTGTTGGTTCTAGGATATGCCGGTTTCCTCTCGATGTTTTCCTTCACCGTTTTGAGAGCAGTGGTGATGAAATAATTTACACATAGTAAAGCGCCTGTCTGGGTTCGAACCTATGGACCTACAAGTCGTAAGTCACGGCCGTTACCACTGGGTCACCACTGCTCTCAAAACGATTAAATGTTTGAAGTGTCGAAATTTCTAGAAAGACACCGGGTCGTAAACAGCCGCCTTGCTTTTGTTATTGTTAATTGCCTAGAACACGTGTGACATTGCTCTTGGATTGCATTGTCTCTAGGAATGTTGGCCCCAAAAATACATAAGAAAATACAAAACAAATACTGGCATAGCACAAAACGTCAGGCAAAGGTAACAGACTAAATACATATGTAATTTAAAATAATTGAATTACATATTGAAACAAATATTAAAAATGTTTTGTGATTAACTAGTATTTAGTTGTTTCTCCTTCTTCACTCCACATAACGAAAACTCTCATAACGAAAAACAATGCTCGGTCCTTTGAGTTTCGTTATTAAGATTTTACACTTTATTTATTTATATATTATTCACAAAATCCACAGCTCTTTGAACTTTTATCTTAATATATATAAACTAGTCTTACAGCCAATTACGGATTTACAATTTATTTGCTATACAATACATGCAGCAGAAACAACATTCAGAATGAAGTGTACTGCTAGCTAGCACCATACAGCAGCTAGCGGCATGGTGTAGAAGTGTGCATGAGAAGTTGCGAATGGGTGTGTGAGAGTGGTATGTGGTGATTGTCTGTATACCTTCTGATTCCTTCTTCTTGATTTGTTAAGGGGCTGACAACAGCTAAACCGCAGTCATTGTCGGACTGCATAGAAAAGAAAGAGAAACGCGATGACACAAAGCTGGTAATTTATAGCAATATATGAAGCAATTCTCAATTTACAAAAAATCTATTGATTGGATTAAAAAATTAAAACACTATCACGTTAAATTGTTACTTGAAGAACAATCTGAAAAAAAAAAACAGAATGATTGCATGTATATTAGTATGGTTTTTAATCGTTAAAATAAATTTTTAGAGGTACCTTCGTGACTTTTTTCTATCGTACCAAATTAGTTGTATTATGTTTTCAACACACTATCTAACTAGCATATATCCTGAAGAACATCAAATATTTTTCTGATTTTGTTTACGGCAGTGGATCATATACTTTTAGGCATTATAAAACTTGCGTTTAGGTCATGTAGTCCCCTTAATATAAACTTGTGGAGGTTTTCCGAACTTTCAACCAATTTTCAAATTCCAAAAACTAAATCAATTTGTTAGGCTTTTGGCTTCGACAGCCATTTGTTTTCAAGTACACAGCGAGTGAGTAAAAAAACATACTCGTAGCTACAGAATTTGGTCTTTGTAGTATATTTTTTTCCTACTTGGGTAATTTGCAATTCTGTTCTAATACGTCAATTACGTGTACTGTACATATTGGTATTCTTAGCTTTGCAATACAATGGCCGTGCGTAAATCTGTAGCAGGCTCTCAATAGACAATTAAAACCTCTTTGTTAGAACATTTGCTGAATTGTTTCGTGATAATTTTTCAGCTGTGACCTTATGTCTTTGTGATATTATTTGATTCGCCATTTTCGTTTGCCATATTTGTAATATGAATCATTATTTTTACATTTGAATTGTTGTATTGTAATTTATTTTTGCTTTTCGTGGAACAAATTTTGTTCGTTAGTATTCTAATCGACTTTTTGCGAATTCATCACTTATATTTCTGGCATTTTCAATGTTTTCTGAATCCTGACGTTTCTGTCGCCAGCTTCATGTTAATAATTGAGTAACTACCTTACAAAAGTTTAGTTTATATACAGCGTGGCGCTTTAATGGCGACATTGATTTAACACACGTATTACGGTTTCGCGTTTTCGTTTTAAGAACATATTTTAATTTCACTAAACGTTATAATTTATTGATTTATTTACAATATTCTAAAATAGCATCGTGGAGCAACCTATACTTTAAGGACTCTAGCGCAGAGGTCATTTGCCGGGGTAACCGATCATAACATCGCATGAATTAAATAAAAACGAATAACGTACAAAGAGTAGGCGAATTGAAGGAAAGAGAGAGCCCTATGTCCGGCGAGTGGCGCAGGCGGTAGTTTTCAATTTACGAATTATATTATTTTAATATATTTTTATGATTACTGGCCACTAAGCCCTACCCATGTGCTAAATCAATGTCGTCATTATAGCGGCACGTTGTATATCGGCTTAACTGCCAGTGTCGCTTCTTTAGGTACCTACTAATGCTGACTGCCTAATCTTTTACCCCGACATGGATATATTTTCATATAAGAACCTCAAATCTTCCCGAAAGAAGAATACTTATAGAATTTAACTTACTTTTTTTCGTCTTCCTATCCTATCTGAATCGAAAGCCTCAGCCAGATGTAAAGATGGAATTCCGTAACAAAATGGCACTTAACTAGTAAACTTTTAAGTAATCCTTGCATTGTTATGACCAATAACTTCAGTGGTTTAAGGTAGAAATTACATTGACCTTTAAACTGAACATTTTATTGCCCCTAAGTACCTACTTACCGTCAACTTGCAACTTAAATGGGTACCGCCTTTCAAGTACCAAGTAGGGATCAAAATTAGACCGGAGATACAATTATGTGAAAGAGAATTACAGTGGTTAACATTAAGGATATTATCCCTGAACATGAATGCCATATTTTTCTCGTGGTCGTAAGCCAAGCAGCCTAGATCGAAGTCCTACGTTCGATTTCTAGACCGCAAACATCATGGCCGTTGAATTATATTATACCTTTCCGGACGAGCCCACATTTCACGGGCGACAGACGGCCAAAGATACCTACATGAGTTCTAATATTGCAATAAATATATATTGTCCTATATAATACGTTCATGTGTAGTATTGTGTGTGTCTATACTTATAATAATAATATTATAAAGAGGTAAAATTTGTTTGTTTGTAAGTTTGTATGTAGGGGGTAATCTCTGGAACTGCCGGTGGGATTTGAAAGAATATTTTTGCATTTGATAGCCCTATTCTTAAGGAAGGCTATAGGCTATTTAACATCACGCTAAGGCCCTAAGGGGACGAGCAAAAAGAAAAAAGCCGGAAAGAACGCTAAGCGAAAACTAAGTGCGCGGGCAGGCGATGCGATGTGACGGGGTGGGTCGGGGTCGGGGAACAGGAACTCTCACGCGGACGACGTCGCGAGCAAAAGTTAGTAGTAACATAATCAAACAGATTTGGCAACGGAATCAACTCCAATCTTTTCTGCGAGTCATTGCAATTTCTCGCGAAGGCCAATCGCTGTACAATATACATTGTTACACACAGAGGAAATTCTTCACAATATTTAACCTTCAAAATATTCGAAGATTGTTAAATTCTTCCTTATGTACCTACAGTCAGGGAAATTAATTGTTTTTCAAATTGACACACTATGCACTGTCGTTGTATTGTCATTTTAAGCAGCTATCAAAGAATGATAGTGGCGCTTACAATTTCAGTTGGTAGCCAATTTGTTAAGCAATTAATTTCCCTGACTTACAATCAATTCCAATTAATTTGGAATCATCGATACGCCGAAGAAGAAGAACTCAATTTAATTTTAAACCATTAACAGACGGTTTGTTTTAGAGACTGAATTTATTCGCCCTTAACAGAGGGTAGACTCTTCTTAGCTGGGAGCGAATATCCATCCTAAGATCATCGGCTGGCATTAAATATAAAACCAGCAGTAAAACTAAACTAATAATAATAAACAAAATCCTAATTTGACACTAAAACATTATACGTAGCACGTTGACCCTTCGTCAGCCGCTGGTAAATACAATTAGGCGACCTGCAAACGTTACGTTGGTCGTAAAGTTGATATCAATAATCGTTGTGAAGACACGTTTTGAGTGTGTAGCCCGTTTAAAGACTAATTTGAAAAGATATTCTTTAAATAGTATGTTTTTGATTTTTGTTCAGACTTGGAATTGTAAATGGGGGAAGTGTCAAATGGATGCTCCTAAAAAGTATACTGATTGATGCTGAATCAGCTCCTTATTTCAGTTCAGGTTCAAGGTGTATCGTGTTGCCCTGTAACTGGGTTGATGAGGTCAGAAGCCAGATGCTCCATGTAAAATACTGGTACTCAGCTGCTTCCGGTTAGACTGGAAGCAGACTCCAACATAGTTTTATTAAGTGAATTGTTTTTGATTTTATGTATTTTATTTTCTCTTTTACTCTTACACACGCTGTCTATATCTCTAAATCTACTATTATTTTCATTCATAAAGATTTCATTAGAAATAAGCATCCCCTTTGTACCTACATTCAGTCAAAAAAGTATCGGGAATGGATGATTTGTTTATGGTTCCAAGTTCAAATTTTTGTTTTTTTGTAGTTGTTAGATTGGCACAACTGTTTTCCATTTTGGCGCGGAGTTTGAGTTGTATCTGTTATTTATATTAAATACAGTGCTGGTTTTAGTAATATCATATATAGTGTGTATTGCGAATTTCATAATGGACAAAAATATCGAACAAAGAGTTTGTCTTAAATTTTGCATCGCCAATGGAATTTCGTGTTCGGAGTCACTGAAAATGTTACAGAAGGCTTACGGTGAATCGACTTTATCAAAAACTCGTGCTTATGAGTGGTTCAAAGCGTTCAAAAACGGTCGAGATGTGATGGAAGATTTGCCTCGCTCTGGTAGGCCGTCAACGTCTGCAACTGAAGTTAACATCGCAAAAGTGAAGGAAATAGTGACTGAAAATCCCCATTCAACTCTGAGAGAGATAGCCGCCGAACTTTCTGTATCTCACGAGTCGATCCGTACCATTTTAACTAATCATTTGGGTATGAAACATGTTGCTGCTCGGCTAGTCCCAAAAGATCTGAATTTTCTCCAAAAACTCAATCGCATGAAAGTCGCTGAGGACATGCTAGAACGAGTCAGTTCGGACCCAACATTCATGAAACGCATTGTTACTGGTGACGAGACGTGGGTTTACGAGTTTGACATGCAAACTAGTCAACAAGCTTCGGAGTGGCGCCTTCCAACTGAACCGAAACCGAAAAAACCACGCCAAAGTCGATCAAAAGTCAAAGTCATGTTGACTGTTTTCTTTGACTATCGCGGTGTTGTGCACTCTGAATTCTTACCGGAAGGTCTAACGGTAAAAAAAGAATATTATTTGAGCGTTATGCGGCGTTTAAGAGAGCAAATTCGACGAAAAAGGCCAGATTTGTGGAAAGAAAATTCTTGGATTTTGCACCACGACAATGCGCCTTCGCACAAGGCTATCATTGTGAACGAATTTTTAACCAAACACTCAACAAATACCATCCAGCAACCACCATATTCACCAGATATAGCTCCTGCTGACTTTTTTCTTTTTTATAAACTCAAATTACCACTTCGTGGCACCCGTTTTCAATCGATAGAAGACATAAAGGAGAATTCGCGGCGAGAACTGAACTCAATTCCGGAAGCAGCGTTTAAAAAATGTTTTGATGAATGGATTATTCGTTGGCGCAAGTGTATCGTTTCTAAAGGAGCATACTTTGAAGGTGATAAAATAAATTTGGATGAATAACAGACATTTTGTGTATTATTGATCTTTTCCCGGTACTTTCTTGACAGAGTAGTATTTTTCTGTTCTTTTCTGTTTATATATGTGTGTACATAAATGGTTAAATAAATTAATTAATAGTTGGGATAAGGCTTGGGGGATCATGAACCCTTCCGGAATAAATGCTCTAAATGATGGCAAAAAATGATGGTAGTTTAGAAGATATAAGTTGTCACACAGACGCCAGCACAAAATGTTTCATGCTACTTCACTCATGCTAAGACTTCATAGTTTTTCGAAGTTTCCTACAATTTCTACCAAAACAAACATACTAAAAGGTCTATCAACTTTTAGTATATATTCGTTTATTTTAGTGTATAGTTGATAGGGGGACAGTAGCCATCATAATAGTGTTGATTAGATGTGTTGAATATAATATAATCTATTGTTTATTGAAACAAAGTTTATGATATTTGATTTTCATCATTAGAATTGAAAAAATACACTAAACGATTACGATTTTTGCTGCATGTTAATAATCGCGAAATAAAAAAATTGCCGAAAAAGCATTTCGGTGTATTTCTTGCAAAGTAAATATAGCTATTGATTGACAGTTATCTACCGAATCATAAGCATTAGTTATGGTCAAAGTGGCGCTACCTAAACCTGATAACGAGCTTGTCGATACTGATAATGGTTTGACTGCTGTTGCTAAGCAAGGGATTTGATAATTATTAGATAGGTGCTTCATTTACTTGAAGCTTGTCAAAGTCAAAGTCACATTTTCAAACAGTTAGAAAGAAACTGCGTTTATTTGCTGTAAACATGACGCAAAAAAGAACATAAACACAAAATAAAAATAAAAGGTTGGGGGAAACATGCGTCACATCCACGCAAAACGGCTATCTCTCAGCATTATGCTGCGATCCTATGCAAGACAGAGCCCCAGCGCTGGTTTTCAGCGACAGCTAACAGTTGACATTTGTTGATAATTTTATAAGCCACCCGCCCGCTACGTATTTGGTATAAGCATTTATGTTTTTAAGCCTCGTATCCACATTCTCAAATCCAAGATTGTCATAAGATTACACCTATTAAAGATAACGTAAAGCATTAAAACCAATTTCAATTCATTTATGTTTATTAACAATTTGGTATTCACAATAAAGGAGCTCCTAACTGATCCGAATCGTCTCCAAATTGTTTGCAGTGAATACCAAGGAGGATTTTATTAATGTTTTATTAGGTGCCTCTGTTGTTGCAGTTTTACTTCGAGTAAAGTCTGTTGCAGGTAGCTTAAAGAGGGTAGATATAAAAAAAAACGTATCTGCTGGGTACGTCATCGTCAGGTTGGCTGAATTTCTGGTGGGAACTAGAAAAAAAAAGCGCACAAAGAAATACTGACTTTCAAAATTATTGAATAATTTATTTATTTATTTAAAACTTTAAGCACACAAATGTACAGAAGCGGACTTAATGATTTTCTACCAGTCAACCTTTGGGTGATGCAGAGACAAACAGTGGTTGGTGCAATTTATAATGATAATTTAGGAATAAATATTTTAAATATAACGACACGCAGAAACTTATTAAGACTAATATGGTATATATACTAATATGGTATATAATATACCCAATTATATATAAATATAAACACAAATAAATGCACATAAATACACGATTATACTAAAAACAAATAGGACAAACAATTCATTCTTGACATCTCTTACGACTGTGGGTTGGCCATGTTCCTCGAAGGACCGTTGTCCGGTGGAGCAGACGACTCCTGGAGTGGAGCCTGCGTATCGGCAAGCGTAGTGTAGGACGCCCCCCAGCGACTCGTAGATGGAACGACGACCTTAAAAAGGTGGCTTGGATAGACTGAACGCGGAAGGCGGAGCAGGTGGTTGTGGCGCAGCCTGGGAGAGGTTTGCGTCCTGTAGTGGACTGCGATAGGCTGAGTTGATTGATTGATCTCTACCGAACAGATGAAATCGACACATAAATACCAAACATCAATTACTAAGTACTTCATGGTGAGAAAAACGAACTCGCCAACTGTGTGGAGTTGTTGAAGACTTACATCACTTATTGATGGACTGTGTTCGGTATGAGTCTGGGAGACATGATTTGTTTAGGGCCTTGAGGTTGAACAGACTTCAAGTAGACACATTCCATAAAATCCTGGCTCAAACAAATGGTGATGATGCGAAGAGTCTGTTTAGGTTCATGGCCCAGATATGACCAATGTGTATTTAGGATACGATGGGACTGACAATCGCATTGCGATTGTAAGTACATGTACCTAAATAAAAAAAAAAACTAAGTAAGAATCAACAATAACAAAGGCCATACTTATCAACAAATATCTGAACCGGTAATATCACGCGGCAAAACTCTAATGAGTTTATGTTGCCACCAACTTAAATGTATGTATGTAATGTACTACTGAATAAACAAATTTAATAATAATAATAAATATGTTTATTTATTTTGTCTCACAATGGTTTTGCAGCACTTAACAGTTATGAACTATATAATTTCACATTGTGAGATCTGGTACCTGATGTAGGTTTAAGAAAAACCTGTTACAGGTTACCAGGCCCCACGTAGTGGCCTCATACAAATGAACAGGCAGGTAACGTGTATTTCAACTAAACAAAAAATAAAACAAAAATAAAAGTAACGACAAAAGTAAAAACAAAAATAAATAAACATAAAAAAAAAATCAAATATACTTAACAACTTAAGAGCGTTTATACCTTATGAGTGGCATCGTCGAAATTTAGTGTCATATTTCGTGGTTTTCAATTTTTATCATTTAATCGGAGCTATATTTAAAAAATCTCTAAAATTAACTTTTTAGAATTATGTGAAAACTGTATAAAAGGTAAGAAATCGTTGCGTTTACAGTTCTATTTATATGCAAATAATACATTGGAAACTTGCAGGGCGTTATTTTCATTGTAAAATAACTGTAAGCATTACGGTTACTTACTTTTTAAACACTTTCACGTAATTCTAAAAAGTTAATTAAACAGATTTTTAAAATATAGCTCCGATTAAATGATAAAAATTGGAAACCACGAAATATGACACTAAATTGCGACGTTGCCACTCATAAGGTGTAAACGCTCTTAACTGTCTAAATCAAACAATAATGTTAGTGTTTCTTCAACCAAATCTAAGTTCGGAGCAAAAACAATAGGGTTTTAGGCGATTCCCATGCGCAGGCGCCTGCTCCCACGGCCTCTCTCGAAGGCTATCCCAGTGACATACTGTCTCTATTGGCTAATTAGGGTCAAAACCGCTTAACAGTTTAGGTTTTGTCAAAGATCTCATGGGTGGGAAGGTAAATTAATTTGTTTGATGGTGAGATTTCTGGTTACTATCTGGGCCTGTAATAGATAGATGCCTATAATATATTAAATAACAAAACATGGTTATTGTAGACACTTTATGAAAGCTTTAATTGAATTGAATGTTTTGAATTTCTAAGTAGCTTCAGATAGTCGGGAACTGAGCCTGGTTGATGGCAATAGGCTCGCCCCCTATTATATGGGACTTTAACTTATAGGCTACCGCAGATAGGCGCGACGTGATGACGGTGCGACGGGATTCTAGTACAACAATTTCCATTAAGTTTTCATAGAAATGGTTCTACTAGAGTCACTTAGCACTCTCTCGTCGCGCTGATGATATGTGCATGTTTCCCCCAACCTTTTCATATTTTCAGTGTTTGTGTTATTTTTTGCGTCATGTTTACCGCAAATAAACGCATTTTCTTTCTTTCTTTCTTACTGTATAGGTACACCTCTGCCCTACCCTTCGAGGAAATACATGTGTACAATAATAGTAGATTATTAACCAAGGGGATAAAGCAGTGTCTTCTGTCGCGGGTGACGATTTAAATCGCGAGCGTAATGAAGGACTCGAGGTTTACTCCCGAGCGTAGCGAGGGTGTTAAAAACTGAAATCACGAGCGAAGCGAGGGATTTAAGACGAGTCCTGAGTGTAGCGAGGGATTTAAGTTCACCCAAGACTAAGACAGCTTTATCACCGAGGAAAATACTCTACTTTTCGTACCATTTGCGAAAAAATTAACACAATAATAATATGAGTTCAGCATTTATTAAAAATAATGACAATTAAACGTATTTTTAGAACATTAACTTATTTATAAAAATAAATGAAAATAAACTTAACGTTTATGTATTTGAAGAAAACAAAAACGCGACAAATTCCTAGACTAATATTTTTTTGTCGGCAAAGGCATCAAGCTCATACGGCCTCGTCGGTTTTCGTAATTTTATTTAATAATCATAACTGCTTAATAAATGCGTATTCCTTTTTCAAAAAGATGTATAATGCTTTATATACAAACTCAATGGTGTAAACACAGATGTAGTTCAGTATAAATTTCGGTAAGGTAAGAGTATTCCAAATTTAAATCACATTCTCCCCCTAGAGGATGAATGAAATTCAGTACAATTTTCTTTCCCTGTTTTTAACAGATTAAAAATGACTATTGTTATGTTCGCTTTTTGTGGCATAGAATGTCACTTTTTTGAGCAAGTGGTACGAAAATGTTATTTTAATTGAATAATAGTCTATTAGAAGTCCTTTCTCTTCTTGCAATGTTTCTTGGGGTTTGCGCCATTGATACTATTTTTTTCTCATCGATTCTCCTCTGTCAGCCGCCATCTTACGATTTACTCCCTTCCCCTTCATATGTATCGATGTTTACTAATAAACAATTGAACAGTTAGTTTAGCCGTATTTGTCCTAAAGACAATGAATTTATATTTGGTTAGAACTACAAACGGCAAGTAAGTCTTTGATCGCGGAGCGCCTCGCAGTAGCTAGTAAAAAAACCTAGACATGTAACAACCAACAACAATCTTAGTCATCGCCATTCAAATACAGAAACGGTTACCTTATTATAATTTAAATGATCATCAAATTAATTAGGTTCAAGTACTAACAACGGGAATTCCCATACAATGCGTAGTAGTGACTATAACATTGTATGGTTTCTGCATTTTACGAGCGAATGTATGGAACTGTGACACTTCGTGGGAAAGAGCAGAAGGATCGCTCATATCAATTATTCGTTCATAGAAAACTGCTACGTTTTCTATTCGAGTTTCAGTACAGATGATTAAGTTATGTAAGGGAGAGCCAACACGTAACTTAAAAAAGAGCTTTCCATTACGAAATTTAGTCCCCAAAAAACTTAGGACATTTAAGAAAGAAAGAAAGAAAATGCGTTTATTTGCGGTAAACATGACGCAAAAAATAACACAAACACAAAAAATATGAAAAGGTTGGGGGAAACATGCGTCACATCCACGCAAAACGGCTATCGCTCAGCATTATGCCGCGACCCTATGCAAGACAGAGCCCCAGCGCTGGTTTTCAGCGACAGCCGGCACAAAAAAACACACCTCTGTCACTACTACTCTGGTCGCTAATTAAAAGTAGATCGTATTATATCACCAAACGACACAAATTACACACGCCATTGCGAAGTTCTCGTGAAGGCTCGTTTGTCCACTTCACAGAATATCTCTTCTAACTTTATCTATTTCATGCCGGTGTTAAGGAAGTCCAAATTATAATAATGGCGCCCTTTAATTGTGATGACGTCACGCGAGGTGACATAATTGTGGCTATGCCAGGGCTGGCAGTAATTGCACCAATTAAATAAACTGGCTGTATCCTAAAGTTGGCTGTGCCTGTCAGGTCGGTGCGAATAACCTATATTATATTTCCTTGGGTCGGTGAGCAATTAAAAAAATACTTTGTTACATGTTGAACCAAAGAGATTTTTCTCTATTTAGACTCTCTTCATAATATAAAATAAAAATTGTTTATTGGTAAAACAAGTATAGGCTTATTTACTTATAAGCAATTTTTTTTTATTGGATCCTTCTTTTAGGCTTTTTGTGCCTGTATTAGGAGGCCGCTCTTCCATAGCAAGACGTGTTATATAAAAAGCAAAACCCTTATCACATTAGTGAATGGATTTCATTCAAATTTTGTATAACGTCTAAGTATACCATGTAGTATACGTGGTATAATTTAATGTGATAAGGTACGCGCCACTTTGTATACATAAATTAACATTAGTGGGTGTAAGTATGTATGTGAGTATATGTGAGTGAAAATGAAGCCTGTAGGTGTGACTGAGAGTGCATGAGTGCGAGGGTGTGTATGTGTCAAGGTTTCAGAAGTGTATCGGAATCAATGTAAGTAAGCGTTTCTTTTATTATTTTATTTCTGTTATAGCAGTTTTTGGGATACATGTAGATGTATTTATTGATTTTATTATATAGCGCAGCTGCAGATCGTTTACTAAACTGCATACTGGCAAGCAGTCTACGAAACGAGATCTTTCAGCAACAATGTTCCATAATTTTGTAATAACTTTTAGGTGTAAGTAGGTATCATAAATACAGACTTGAGAATTTAGAAGATCATATTCACTTTGAAACAATGAATGCATATTAAAATATTCAATATTATTGGTAATATGTCGGCAATCCATTAAGGGGGTGTAGGGGAGGTCATTTGCAACTAAATGAACAGTTATGACCCCTATGCAAATGTCGACAATTTTCGAGTAATTTGACATTTTATATTTTTTTTGTGGTACACAATTTAGAAAATTTATAAAAAAAACCTAATTCATTATTTTTTTTAAGTTATTATTATCTGCGTCTACCTCAATACTTAATAATCAATCATAAATTGACAATAATTTTTAATATTTCTTTAAATCAGAGCACACAATTTTCACCATTTTGAGCAGGTTATTAGATTAAAATGGTTGAATTCGGCAAAAAAACACGGATATACTATATCGACAGAAAATTACAAAAATATGTACAACTTCTCAACTATCCAACGAGAACCAATAACATACCAGATATCTTCAAAAAAACATAAAATGCCAAATTACTGGAAACTGATTGACATTTTCATATGGGTCATAAGGAGGTAATTTGGTTGCAAATGACCTCCCCTACATCCCCTTAATGGATTGCCGTATTATTACAAATAACTCTGTACCTTTATCTGGTGAAAAACGTTGCAAATGGTTCAAAGTAATCTTAAAATATTACCACCATAGGAAATTTTCATGTCAATCCTTTAAGCAATAACCAAAACCTACAGCTAACAGAAACGACATCACCTATGTTTTGTGTACACAAAAATCTTTCACATCAGCTGCCCCATCAACTTCAAAAGCTGTGAATCTTCTAGACGGGACCTACCACAAACCAGACCAAGAATCGCCACTCAATATAACATAATATTCCATGGCCGTTACTAAATTTCCATCTATAGACCAAATTTGTTAACGTGCTAACTGCGCTGCTGCGACCCTAAGGTTCTAAGATGCTAATAAGAAATGTCAACAAACGTAAGAACAGCCTTCTCTGTGACCTCGATGACAGTAGCTATGCCATCAGATGGTCTATGTGTTATTTTGCCTATTGATGAACTTGAGTGTTATTATCTCAGTAGCCTGTACTAATGTATTTGCTGCCATTTTAGTAGTGTCAATAGGAAGTTCTGTGTTGAGATAAATTTGTTGTTTCTTCCGTTATGTTGTCTTTATTGTAATGGGAAAGTTTAAAGAGCCCTTTAAAATTTTTCCTCGTCGTTTCTCTATGGATTTATTTTACTTGGGTGTCCTTTAACCACCTCGTAACTCGAGACAGTAGACAATATATGGGAAAAATGAACAGAGGCAACATCAAGGATCCATTATGGAGGTCAAGTTTCTTTATAGATTTTATTAACAACGCCAAGACCCATAATGTCAATTAGCAGACATCTGAGATGACGCAACCAACCAACTACCAAAAAAATCAAGTCTGCAGTAAAAGTATTATTGTAAGCAATTTGTACCAGTAGCGACAGTAGTAAATTCGATGTCGTTTTCCCGCTATCTAACACCTGTTCCGATAGGCTTTCTCATCGCAACGATCAAATCTTATCTGATTGCCTTGTTCTGACCGAAATATGAAGTATTAGTGCCAAAAGTAATCTTATATTTATGCATCTATAGTTTCATTGCCTTTCCTAGTTGAGGAACAGACTGATTTTCGGTTGATATGGCAATCCTTTCATACGTTTATCCGCAAATAATTAATACAGACGAGAAGTCCCTGAATAGTCGATGGTCTTAGACTATGTTTACGATGTCGTCGCGAACAGTCAGGTTAGATGAAAATAGACACCACATACTTCCTGCAGTATTGTCTCTCCTTTCTCATTTAATCCACCTATAGGTTGTTTTTAGCGATACGACCGCCCATTGTGTCCCTCCTTGTAAAATGTCTATATTTATATCTGTAATTTTTGTGGTGTAAGTAATAAAGAGATCCATCTAAAGTAAAATGCACAATTCTAAAACTGATACTAAACGACTGTAGTAGACACAAATTTTTAAAAAAGCTCGCCGCCCTTGAAACAAGTCCCCAAATACAAAGTAAACAGCTTGACCAAAAAAAAATTACAGTTTTAATTGAAATATGTGGACCGTAAAAAGACAAATTAATATATTTCGTGGCAACAAATGCTACATTTACATAATCTCGATAGGTGCGAGAGGCCGGTGTCTGTCTGTTTGCACAGCGGTCTACTCGTTACACAATCTTGTACGTGAAACGTCGCGATATTTAAAACGTTTTACAGCTTTTATTACAATTTATTGTGAGTTTTCTTGTGGTTTTGTGAGTGTTATAATTTTAATAACTGTTTCTTCTACGTTCATTGCTCTGCGTAGTTCATGTAGGACGGTATTGTCACTATCCTTAAATGGGTCAACTTCTTTTATTTTTGTCTGATTGTCAATAATACTGGAATCTTCAATCATTATCTGGCTCATCTAGTTTAAAAAAAAATGTTTGACGTGCAAAAGTGTTTGTACAAACCTACTTACAGAAATAAAATCTTTTATCATTAGATGGTTTCTTCAATTATCAATCCATTTAATTGCGGTCATTAATTCATCATTATTCAAAAGCCACAGTTTGTTATGACTGGCAAAAAAAACCCAGACAATTTTATAGCGCATTTGACCGTCCATTCATGGGTCACATAAAATGCATCTTTTCAAACAATTGTACGAGAAATAAGTTCATTCACTCGATATTATAAAAGCAGACATTGTCGAAAGAACTTCCTCTACGTGTGCGGAATCGAACCCATTGTCCAAATGTCGAGATGATGGCCAGAATCGTGATGTTACTTCAATCGATCCTTGCGACCTGAGGTTTTGATGTAGTGTCTTGATTTTAGTGTTTGCAGCTCATTGTTTAGAATATATCCTGTGTTCTATTATAAAAAGTAGACGGTTTCGTCCAACTCATAAATGGCCAATGAATTTAAATTTTATTGAATGTTGATAATTTTTCTGAAAATATTCACGCCTCCACCACTCACTCACTCACACCAATAGAGTAGCACGAGCTTAAAACTCCCTTATTTATGAACCTATAATAATTATTCATAATCAGCCTATAATGTTCCCATTGCTGGGACACAGGTCTCCTCTCTTCGAGTGGGAGTGAGCTGTATGTTGTATGCGGACCCAGTGCGGGTTGGTAGATGTCATATGTCTTTAAGTTTTTAGTTCTAGGACATGCCAGTTTCCTCACGATGTTTTCCTTCACCAATAATATTTAATAAACTCACAAAAATGCTATTCAATAATTCCCTAATGTGTTAATTTATGATGCTAGAGATCTTTATCAAAACAGCTTCTAATAATAATATTTGAATCTTTAATTCGACGTACTTACTCGTCGAAAAAATAACTCTCTCGCTAATGTCTTCTGCCCAAAAAATCCCCTAATTCTGCCAAAATTAACGTTCAGTAGAAAAACATTATTTATTTAGTACCAGATACCATTCTGCGCTATCAGTAGGATTTGACAAGCGTACACAGTGACATTGTTTCAAGGCAATTTGTATTTGATAGCAAAACGACACATTTTCGAGATTATTCAGGGCTGCCCGTCTCTGAACGGTTTTTTTTTTACGATAAGAAATGTTATGTTATAATGTTGTTTCATTAGTACGTATGGGAATTCCAGTTGTATATCTTAAGAGATTTTGTGTTTCCATTCTCTTCAAGTCAACCATCTTGTAAATCAATTAAAATCGTTTTTCTTTGACATTTTCGGTGCTGTCTCTTCTGTTTTGAACCAATTAATGTATATAGGTATATCCAGGGCTATTGGTAATATGTCGGCAATCCAAGGGGAAGTCTTTTGCAACCAAATGACCCCTATGCAAATGTCAACCATTTTCGAGTTATTTGTCATTTTATATTTTTTGGCGGTATACAACTTTGATAATATCTATATTTTTAAACCAAAGCATGTCTTTTTAAAATTATTATTATCTGCTTCTACTTCAATAAATAATAATCAACCATAAAATGACAAAATTTATCTATTAATAGTTTTAAATCAGAGCTACAAAATGTTACAATTCTCATCATATTGAGCAGGTTAATTGACAAAAATTGACGAAGTCTGCAAAAAAAGGTACTTTAACGGCAGAACAATCAAAAAACATGTACAACTTCCTAGCTATCTAACGAGATCTTAGAGCTAGAACGAGATACAATAAGAACCAGATCTTCAAAAAAATATAAAATGTCAAATTACTCGAAAATGGTTGACATTTGCAAATGGCTCATAAGGAGTCATTTAGTTGCAAATAACTTCCCCTACATCTGCTTAATGGATTGCCGACATATTACCAATAACCCTGTATATATTAATTTTTCTTTCCTTTTTTCATTCTATTATTATTACCATCGGTTATTTATAGGGGTTTCTTTGCAGCCGTGCTCTCATTGCCATCTGGTTGCTACCTCGCTTCCAAACAAATTAAACCAATTTAAAAATACAAGGTTAGTGACCTGACAATCAACAGCAAACAAAACATTTATATCTGTATTAAAATTGCTTATTTTATCAACCTATACCCACCCATACCACGATAATGTTATCTCCATACGGTGCTATAGCTAAGCAAACCTTCTCCATTAACTTATACCGCTTCAATTACAATAAATATTTCAGTAAAGTTAGGTAAATCATCAACTAGCAACTGTCTACTATTTTAAGGATAAATAATCTTGATAAGTGACATCGCCACTTCGCCACTCTTACCTTACTAACCCAATTCCGCTCAGCTGATGAACATTGGCGTGAAAGATAAAAGGTTGATACACTCTGTTTGCGTTAGATTCCTTCATCAGCCAGTGTAAGATAACATAATTGTTACTAATTGGCAGATTGGCTAGCAAGATGACTAGCGCGTCATTAATTTTGTTCTTGATACAATGTGCCTCTTTTATAGAAATTTAGGAAATCTTGTTTGATTATATAGCAACATGAGCGGTTTCTATGCTTTTCCCAAAAAAAACACATTCTGTGTCTATCTTATGGTTATTATTTTGGCACTTAGCGTTTTCTTATTCACTGCTATTGGTTTCTAGATCTTTAGATTTGGGTTTTTGATTGCCCATTGGGGGCCCTCTTTATCGTTATTAATCATTGATAACATCTGTATTTTTCTTTTATCAAAAGTCCATGCCGTACCACTCACGTTAAAATTCAGTTCTTTTAAACAAAATATTTTATTGTCACTATCAACCGAGATAAGTACAAGGTAATAGTTCCTCTAACATATCATTTGTATCTTAGACAAAGCGACATGCTATCTCTAGTCTACCAATTAGATAATATATGATATTCGTTGTCGCTACCGTAGTTATCAGTTTACGAATAACCTAATTCTGTTGTTGACGCAATGATACACTGACCTATATCTTCAGGGTTATGTTGAATCTCATTTTAGGTGCTCAGCCATCTATTATGATACAATTAACCCTTTTTATTGCGAATAAAGTGTGTTTAACGAGTTATGTCACAAGTCACACATGTTATTCCAGAGATAATTTCCGTCGTAACACGAAACCCAGTCATCAATGGTCACGCCAACCTATTTTCAAATGGTGCAACAAACTGACCCATTTTCGCGCCATCGCATCGCCAGCCCTGGCAAGAAAGGGCGTTCGAAAATGGCGCTTACGTTCGTCTGGGCGACGTCTGCGCAGCGCGTATTCCGTGCGCATCCAGTCTTTCCGCCGGCGGCGCGGGCGCAATGTCAACAAACTCGGCGAGTCAGCTCTGGGCGCAGGAATGCAACGACCACGGCGCATATACCATGGAATAAAAACAGAAGGTCCATAGAAATACTGCGAAGTAACTAGTTCATGCACACATAGGTAGATGCTAAATTAAGAACAATATTTTCAAGCGATTCCGATATGCAACAGCGCTGATCAGGTACTGTTCCATTTCCTCTTCTTACGCGTCTGTTGAATGAGTAACTTCTTTATAAAGCTGATCTTCTGTAACTTCTTATTTATCAAGTGAAACGACGGTGCAATGTGCGCATGCGCAAGTCACGGTATATGGAATATGAATAGGATGTACCCTTTTTAATAGTTCATTTTATTACGTCATTATACTAACAATAGTTTCGCCTGGATTACCACCATTTTGGACAAGTAGTTCCTTCATGACGTCAGAGATTCAAATACGATTAATTGTCGAACAAATGTGACTTCAATCTATGTGTTCAGAAAATATTTGTGGTCTAACACCTATTGGTTAAAGGTGTCAAAAATGGACATAATTTTCGTATCTTTGTAGCTCGTGCTTATTTTAAGATGCTGTTTGCTAATCTGATCTGACAAAAATTCTCACGTAGGTTTTAAGCCAATACTATCCAATAAAATAGGTGTCGTGTTTGTGATTCGTTGACGAGATAATGGATTCACTAAGAGCTATTTGCTGTCAAATTAACATATACGTTAGCACTGTTCCCAGAAAATTGCAATAAAATAAAGATGAAAGTTCACTCTTTTACATGTCATCTACATCTAATTATTAATTCTATTTTGGGGAAGGCTGCTAGAACTTCAAAATTAAACCATATAAAAAATAAGTTTAATATGCAATCATAAAACTGTATAAATAAAAAAAAAAATACAGCCAGGGTTCCGGGAAAGTCCGAAAGGGTTACCGTGGCCCCTGGCACAGGCAACTGAAGGAACACGGGTAGGTTTTAGTCAGTAAGAGTCTGACACGCCCCCTCCCGATCCGCCCAGAGCGGGAGAAGTTATTTGATGATTTCCCAACCTCAAAAAAAAAAAATCTAAGGCGATGGCAATATATAAATTTTGTGTTTATTTATTTTCAGTATTACTAATTAGTAATACTGAAAGTAATATTTTATTGGAACTGTTAATGCTTGTGTTTGCCACGTGTGTCACCTAGTAACAGACTAGGTGAATTATTTGGCAAATTCGCGGAACATTGCTCAGTGTCATTGGATTCGATTGAGAATGCTCCAACATTCAACATTCACATAGACGGATTGGCAGGCGATTCAAAATGATTTTCTATCGTGCTGTCTTTGGAAGTTGAAGTACGAATCCAAGGATCTGGGTAAGACTGTTTTAAAGTTATACCTCCAACGATGCACTTGCATGTTGTTGACTTGTTTTCTATAGAGTCCTCAATTTATCCTTCTGCCACGGTACTGGACTCCCAGCCGCCGTGACGCTTAAGCGTGGTTAGTTCAGCGCTCGAGTCAGCCAAACATGTGGCCGACGTCCTCCTAAAACAATGTCCGGTCCATTGCTTTGGTTCCTGTAGTCCAAGGAAAGTGGCAATTTCTCGTGGCAAACCACCAATTTTAGTAAGTACTTCCCATACGCTGTCTAACAAATTTTCCTTTGCGATATTGCAAAAAAAAAATCGATCGATTGGTGTATTAGCAGGGCGCAAGGCTTGATCTACAATTTTGACATAATTATTCGTCACGAATCACGAAGTTCCTACCAATATTGCTTTTCGTGTTTGATAAGTTAACCAACAGCAACTTTTCTGAATGCTTCTCAATGTTTTTCGTTGTAAGATACGTGAGTTCATTAGTCCGGCACGCCCCACTAATGCCAACAATGAGGACAACCTGTAACACAAAGGAAGAAAATTAGTTTTACAGCAGATACTAAGACAGTAAGTACATACTTTCACATTTAGGTACCTACTTTGAACAAACATATTAAAAAAAAACGAACAAAAGCAAAATACTTACTTTTGTAGCAAGAAATTCGGAGTGGGGTGCTTCTTTGAGAAACTGCTCGATGTTAGTAGTGGTGACAATCATAGTTTTTTCGTTTTTGTGGCCGCTGGACTTTTTCTAATAGTTTGTTTGTATCACCCTAAGTATGTAAAATAAATATCTGTAAATTTTATGGTGTAAATAATAAAGAGTATTCTATTCTATAGCTTGGAATATTTTTCTATGTGTAGGTATATAAATGTTTACTTTGGGTTCGAATTTTAAAAATCTTTCCACGCTAGCAGACAAAATGCACTCTAGCACTCAAATATCGAATGACAAACAGAATCATTCCGATGTTTTGAGGTGAAATAGTAGATTATTAACCAAGGGGATAAAGCAGTGTCTTCTGTCGCGGGTGGCGATTTAAATCGCGAGCATAATGAAGGACTCGAGGTTTACTCCCGAGCGCAGCGAGGGTGTTAAAAACTTAAATCACGAGCGAAGCGAGGGATTTAAGACGAGTCCTGAGTGTAGCGAGGGATTTAAGTTCACCCAAGACTAAGACAGCTTTATCACCGAGGAAAATACTCTACTTTTCGTACCATTTGCGAAAAAATTAACACAATAATAATATGAGATAAGCATTGATTAAAAATAATGACAATTAAACGTATTTTTAGAACATTAACTTATTTATAAAAATAAACTTAACGTTTATGTATTTGAAGACAACAAAAACGCGGCAAATTCCTAGACTAATATTTTTTTGTCGGAAAAGCAAAGGCATCAAGCTCATACGGCCTCGTCGGTTTTCGTAATTTTATTTAATAATCATAACTGCATAATAAATGCGTATTCCTTTTTCAAAAAGATGTTTAGTGCTTTATATACAAACTCAATGGTGTAAACACAGATGTAGTTCAGTATAAATTTCGGTAAGTATTCCAAATTTAAATCACATTCTCCCCCTAGAGGATGAATGAAATTCAGTACAATTTTCTTTCCCTGTTTTTAACAGATTAAAAATGACTATTGTTATGTTCGCTTTTTGTGGCATAGAATGTCACTTTTTTGAGCAAGTGGTACGAAAATAATATTTTGATGCGTTTAACAACTTGTAAGTATCAAAGTGAATTTTAAGTACCTAATTCCGCCCCCGTTATGACACGCAAAATAAATACGTTGATAACGAACTAAAATAATATTCCAGCTGCACAATTCAACGCGGTTAATTTCGCCGTTAAATTATTGCAAACCTAATCATTAACTATCCGAAGGCGTAACCGCGTCACCCAAATAAATTATTTTGTTTTAACATCTACCTATCTACACTAACTCGCGCTCGGCCAAATATTTAAACTGCGATTAATATTACACTTGTTCAAACAGTACTTTGGCAGTGAATAAATCATTAATTCTTTTGTTTTATTAAACCTACATATTTTCAATTTGCCTGTATTTTTCCACGATTTTACAGAATAGATTACATCATTACTATGTATGGATTCAGCATTTCGAAATACAGGTTAGCAGATACAATTTTAAAGATAAAAAACTAGCGAGCCTTACAGTAGTCGCATATGATGTGTAACATATTTTTTTTTTTTTTTGTGGGTGGGAAATCATCAAATAACTTCTCCCGCTCTGGGCAGAGCAGGAGGGCGTGTCAGACTCTTACTGACTAAAACCCACCCGTGTTCCTTCAGTTGCCTGTGCCAGGGGCCACGGTAACCCTCTTGGACTTTTCCGCAACCCTAGCAGGCATCGGTCCTAGCAAACCCCGTCATTGGTGCTGACATCTCTTTGAGGCGCGCGTGGAACACAACGCGCCGTCGACCCGGGCCTGGTCCTTATCGAACGGCGAGCTGCCCATTGCTCGCCGCTCGCAGGCCCGCGCCTACGGTGGCCGGGAATCGGCCTGCGATTCCCGACGCCCAGGGCGTCTCCTGCGGGGGCTAGGGGCGTGAGGGCGCAAATTTTGCCTCTTCTTCACGCGTTCCGCCTCCTCCTTCGCGAACATTACTGCTTCGCAGAAGGAGGTGACGGCTTCCCAAGCCCTCTCGCTCCGTACCATGGCCTGGACCAAGGCCGGACGCGAGAGATCGCCACCGCCAATCGCCTCCACGAGGACACGGCGGTGCTCCGCCCAAGCCGGGCAGACCTCCACCGTGTCCTCCGGGCGATCCACACAATGGTGACACCCGGGCGTTTCCTCCCGCCTTATCCGGAACAGGAACCTCCCGAAACAACCGTGTCCGGTGAGGACCTGCGTCAGGCGGAAAGTGAGGACGCCGTGGCGCCTCTCTAGCCACTCCTCAAAGAGGGGACTTATCGCCGCAATTGTGGCGTGCCCAGCGCTGGGTTGCGACAATCGCACTCTCCATGCCGCCCTGAGATCCCGCCGGAGCTCTGTCCGCTGTACCGTGATTTCTCGCGGCAGCGGAGCTACGCCCCGGCGTTTCGCCTCCTCGCGCCACTCCCAAACGTGCGCGAGGACTCTTGCCTCCAGATCCCATGGCGGTAATCCGGCAAGGAGGCTCGCCGCCTCACCGGAGACCGTACGGTATCCCCGGACCAGCCGGGTGGCCATGACCCTTTGGGGCGCGTTCAACCAGCGGGCTGGCCGCCGCCTCAAGGAACGCGCCCACACCGGTGCCCCGTAAAGGGCCATGGACCGCACGACCATGATGTGTAATATCTGACATCTCACCTTGGTAATAAGCAAAACATTAACATTATATCCAAAAAAATATTCAGGTATTATTTGAAATGATTTTTCGTAACGAAGAATAATGATTTTAATGAAAATTGTATTTTATTTCATTAAAACTAGGAGCAATACAATTTTTTATTGAAGATAGTCATTTTTGTTCCATTTGGGGGAGAGCAGAGACAATAGACTTATGGTAACTAAAATATGAGACATATACTTGTGATTACAAAGTAGGTATTTAAAAACCGTTGAAAAACTGCTTCAATAACAGTAGCACTGTTAGTTGTCGAAACATTTCGATCAGTGTTTATTTCGAGCTTGAGTTCATCATTAAAAGCTATGAGCGGTTCAGCTTCTGGTTAACTGAAGTTTACGTTAAGAGCGTTTATACCTTATGAGTGGCAACGTTGCAATTTAGTGTCATATTTCGTGGTTTTCAATTTTTATCATTTAATCGGAGCTATATTTTAAAAATCTGTTTAATTAACTTTTTAGAATTATGTGAAAACTGTGTAAAAGGTAAGAAATCGTTGCGTTTACAGTTCTATTTATAAGCAAATAATACATTGGAAACTTGCAGGGCGTTAGTTTCATTGTAAAATAACTGTAAGCATTACGGTTACTTACTTTTTAAACACTTTCACGTAATTCTAAAAAGTTAATTAAACAGATTTTTAAAATATAGCTCTGATTAAATGATAATAACTGAAAACCACGAAATATGACACTAAATTGCGACGTTGCCACTCATAAGGTATAAACGCTCACCAATTAAAATCATGGAAAGAGAGTGTTTTTTTTTTAAAGAACGGTACCACCTTCCGTAATGGTAAAAGTACGAAATGAAGAAAATCTATTATTTTTTAATTCATCGATTTGGAGAAATGTAGACAGCGACCGAAATCACTGTGACAGTGCCAACCTCTCGGAAAATGGGTTGGCACCATCTGACGGCCAACCCAACCACCGCGAGCGCTCATTGGTCTAATCGAAAAGCGCGCGCTTCCCGGGCTTCGTGTTACACACTTCCGTCGCATTTCACGAAATCACCCCCACGCAGGAAAGCGAGAGGAAAGATATTACACAACATTTTTTTTTTTAATACCTATTAGAAAACCGACCACGTGCGTGTCGCACCACGCACAATTAAGGAATGTCGTAGCGTGATGTTATATAGCCTTCCTCAAGAATTGGCCTATCAAATAGAAAAATAATTATCAAATCCGACTGATAGTTCCAGAGATTACGCCCTACATACAAACAAATGTTACCTATTTATAATATTAAAGTATAGATTATATTAGGTCGGGGAAAAAGTTTTTTCGTATTTTATGTACAAATTTAAGACTAAGTGTTCGTGTTGCACCCTCATACCGAGCTTTTTTGTATACCTAGACTTTATCAAATGGGTCAAAACTGTTCTGTGGTCAACCCCTAAATTTCAGCTATGTTATTACCACTAACATTTCCGATCTTGCTCCACTTTTTCAAAAATGGCATCGACTTAATCCGTAACAGGGCGTTCAGAGCGAGCTGCATCTTTGACAACACAACTCTCGGACTAAAAACGCTTGAACCAACTTTTGCTTCTCTTACTGACACTGCGTTGAGTCCATAAACGTCACATATTTTTTCGCGGCTCTCGCATGTTTCCCTTTTTTGTAATACAACCTTTGTTTCTGCTCCGTGAATACAACTTCAAAATGTATCGAACTTCTGCGTTATATGAATCACTCATTTTGGCGGACAGATAAACAATTGAAAAGTGGCGGGAAATTGTTTTTACTTTTTTTTTATGTGGTATCAAAACCAGCCAGATACAAACAGTTCATCCAAAGAGATTTTAATTCAACTTTATACCTATAAAAATACGAAAAAACTTTTGACTGACCTAATACATAAGTTAGATCAGAAGTAGTGTAGGTCAGAATGTAGGGCCACAAAAAAGATAAATGAAAGGCAATTGATTGCGTGCAGCTGAAATGAGAATATTAAGAGGGATGTGTGGTGTTACATGAATGGATAGAATAAATAGACTGATACAGACTTTTGAGAGACTGTTATAGACTTTAATACTTTCAGGCATATTCCATATTTGTTTGTTTTATGTTAGTATAACTAATATCATTAATTTTTTAATTTTAAACACTAAGCTATTGATTTCTCCATTCTTGAGGGATACGGCACTGTTTCTCTTTACTACAGGCTATTATGTAACCTATCTAAGAGGACAGTGCCCCAACCATTTATGTTGTATAGCAGTGTTGATTTGTAAATATACCAGTGTTCATTTGTAAAGAGCAACTGTTTTTATTGCACATTTTATGAAATAAAGATACCTATTATTATAAAAAAATATTGAAATGAGTACATAATGGGAAGTCTGGAAGTAGCACCGGTGACTGAAAAGTTGTTTGGAAACCGGTTGTCATGGTACGGGCATGTGATACGGAGGAATGAGGAGAATGCGGTGAGGAAAGTATTGAGTATTTTGATAGCTATAAGGTAGGGGAAGACCAAAGAAACGATGGATGGACTGTGTGAATGACGACTAATAGAGGATTAGGGAAGAAAAAGACATGTTGCGCCGAGCGCAAATAATTCGGTATAAGGGCAGGAGCATGATTGATGATGATGAATTATATACAAAATAAACTTTAATTAAGTTAAAGAGGTCCAAATATTAGTTAACGTTTCAAAAGGAATTATACATTTTAAAAACAAAACAACATTATTTTATAGCTAGACACTTAAGCATTTTCCTTGAATTTTGCACTCACTGCAACATGCAATGTTTCATATCGTTATCTTGAAGTAGGTATTGTAAACGTTATCAATACATCGATAAATGATAAAGTACCTACCTAAGAAGAAGTTATCGCTAATAATATATTACGTTATGACAGATTCAGGCGAAAAGATGAATGACTGCTGTAGAATGTAGGTCAAACTTGCCAATTATTTTTGTTTCAACTATGCAGCTGAGTTTCAATATTTAAAACAGGAGCATATTTTTGCAAACATCGTTCGTCAATATTTTCTTTCAAATCAAGTTTTGTTTTTCTAGCAAAAGTAGAGGTTATTAAATTAGGGTTAAAAAAATAACCTCTGATTCAAGTAGGTAACTATAAAAGATACTTTAAAGTAAACTGCAAGATCCGCATTCTTACTAAGTAGGTAATGCCAAAAACAATTAACACAAACTCGACAATTTGTTAAATGATAATGATAAATGATTTTATTTCTGTAAGTAGGTTTGTACAACACTTTTACAAGTCAATCATATTTTTAAACTAGATGACGCGTCGCGTTTCCTATCAGACTACTATCTTGCCCATACGGCACGCTTTTTGAAATTCGTGAAGTAATCGATGTGAAAATACAAGAAAACATTCAGCGTTCAAGCTTAATTTCTATATTTTCCACTAGCTGTTGCCTGCGATTTCATCTGCGATACAGGATAAAAAGTAACCTATGTGCTTACCCAGGACATGGTCTATCTGTGTGCCAAAGAACAATGCTCATGAATGTACGGAATCCCGTACCATGCGGCATCTAAATTATACTGGTTTTTTATAGACACTTCTTATCATATTAACTCCTACAAAAGTTATTTCTGTAAACAAAACCCCCGGTTTCGGAGTAATTTTATAAAATCGAAAATAACCTATAAACTAGGTGACTGACTGCGTCAGTCGGTCGACCCCACGACTCGACATATTTGCACAATGAAATACACTATAATCTACTATCTCTATACTATCTTTCTCAACACACACAGCTTGGCTCATCGCCGCAAGGTCGCCTGCTTGTCGGTCTTCTATAGATTGTACTTCGGAGAGTGTGCCCAAGAACTCCACGACCTCATAGCACCGGCCCCCTTCTTCCATCGGTCATCTAGACGCACTGCACGTTACCATCCTTACCTAGTTATTTCTACATTTATATCTGTATTTTTCTGGTGTAAGTACATAATAAAGAGTATTCTATTCTAGTTGCTATTCCACCAATTCCCACTAAACTTTTCCAAATGTCTTTTGTTATGCGCACAGCAAAGAGTGGAACTCTCTACCTGCGTCAGTGTTTCCGAACGCATACAACCCTAATCTCTTCAAAGTGAGAGTGGACAGGCTTCTTCTGGGTAAGCTCACTCCATCGTCGACTCTGTCTCAGTCATCACTGACCTAGACTAGAGTCAAGAGCAAGCCCATTTTAAATAAAAAAATAAACTCATTAATTAATCTCAACTCTCAAAAACACAGACGGCCGCTTCGCGATTCGCTAGCGCTAGCGCAAACAAAGCTAATACGTCAGATCAAATGTCAGAAATGTCCCGGCCGGGATTTGGGGATGTGATCAATAAATCAAAATCTTTAGTAAGAAAATCGATTTTGTGTCAATTAGCAATACTAAATCGATTTGGTGTACTGATATTCAATAACAACAAAAAAAAAGCGAAGCTAATACATATTATTATAATTCATGAAATATTTTTCAAAGTCAAAGTCAAAGTATCTTTCAAGCAGACTTTATAGTTATTTAGCACTTATGCAAAAGAAACGTTATGAAAATGACTGGCTAGTCGATTTTTTTAAATCGATTCTATTGCATTTTACATCTCTATGACCGGCTGTGAACGTCCCGTTAACCATAGATAAAAAATGACTATCTTTTAAATAAACATTCTAATCTATTCTAGTTATTTTTAATTAATGTAGAATCGGCAAAGTATATTTTTTTTCATGATTAATGAAATACGTGATCATGACGGGTTATTGTACATTCGCCATAAAGTAAATTCGTCACATTTTGTAAACTCCATGCACTGAAAGTGTATTCGCCACACGCATAAAAAATATGTGTACTTTCGTCACAAGTGTTCACAGTTACATAATGTTTGCATAAAGTACTGGCGGCAAACAATATATTAATTAATATATTATATCGATGGTAGTAAGTTAGATAGGTGCATGTCTAAAAAAATGGATCATAATCAGTCTGGCACTAGCTTTTGGGTAGACATGGTGTAAGTATAATATATTATTACTTAATGTAGTATGTATTGTTTTTAAAAAGAGTATATATTATTATTTTATTCGGAGTATAAACATAGAAAAAAAACATAAATTAAAGGTGCATGTCCACCCATATAACGTTTTGAAAATCATGTAAACAGCTTGTCGCCAGCCACCGGTGGCGGACATACTCGTAGTTCCTAAAGTAGCTTATTGATATTTTTGTATTTTTTTTTATATTTTTTTTAATTAGATGTGAAGTACTTATGTTATAATATTAAACTTATTTATCTTTCGTTATGCAGGCAAATCAGCCTATTACAATAAATATAATATATTTATTGTAATAGGCTGATTTGCCTGCAGTTTTCACAAAAAATTCACAGTTTTACTTACAACTAAACATATTATATTTAGTTGTAAGTAAAACTGTGAATTTGTATGTAGACGTAAATTAACTTAGAAAAAACGTGATTATTACTGTGATTTTTAATTATATTTCTATTATTTTTCTTATAATTGTAATGTTGTAAGCAAATCAGCCACTTGCAATACATGTTTATTTAGGATTAGGCGGGTCACGCAGGTCACGCTGTCTTTGACAACGCGGCCTTAAAAACGAACAAAACCAGACAATATTAGCGTATATTTTAGCTGTAAGTAGAACTGTGATTTTATGTGAATTTCTGTGATTATGAAAAATTTATAAATAACGTTTTATTCTACTTATTGTTTGATTTTTCTGTTGTCTGTACGGAATTAAACAATATGGCGGATTTTTCTTCATGAAAATAGAGCTGTGGCGAGTTTACACATACTTTTTTTCGTGGCGAATTTACTTTGTGGCGAATGTACAATAACCCATCATGACGGTTTCAAAATTCACATCGGCGACGCGTAATGTCGTAAAAAATTATAAAAATAATAACTATTAAATCTTGATCTTGTTGCATGATACTTTTTGGTACTACTTTTGGTCATTCTCTTTTCATTCAAATCCGTTAAGCCCTTTTTGCGTGATTGAGTAACAATCATCCAACTATATAAACTTTCACATTTGTAATATTAGTAGGCTGTATCGTGTGGTTTCCTGTAGGTATTTAATTTAAACGTAACGATTATTTTATGGCATGTTGGCGGCATTGTGCCAAAAATCTCTTTGCGACTTTGAATTTTTAAGAGTAATCTGGTTACCCACTGTCCAAATAATTTATTTCTGCTGTATTTACATTATGCTAATCACGACTTAATTTCGACAGCAGGAAGGAACTACCTACCTACCCTTATTTACGGCACATAAAAGAAGTTTAATAAGGTAAAAGTTAGTTGCAAGCTATCCAGATTGTTCATGTACATAATTTCATTGTGTATCTTCAGTTATAATCTTAATTAAGCCGGTCACGGTGTAATAATACGATTAATGATAACTTCCACGTTTCTGAGCTGTTTGTTGGCTCGTTGGTTTTAAGAGGTTGGCGCCACTGTCGCGGTACAAGGCGGGGGACATAGTGTAACAAAAAAAAAAAAATCCCATAAACAAAAGGACGGACAGTTTTTCCCGAATTTGAAAATTGTCAAGGCATCTTTGACAATGTTCAAGACCATGAGGAACATTCAACCAAATCGGTTTAGCCGTTCTCAAGTGACGCGCTTGCCAACGAACAGCATTTCATTTTAATTTATAAAGGTAAGTATCCCTAATAAAACTGTCATTACGGTTGGCAAAGGGAATATATACCGAAGAATTCTGGGAAAATCTATAGATCATTGAGGTGGGTTTCAGACGACAGAACGTAGTTTTCATAAAAATAACTCATAATAAAATTAATCAAGATTTTTTTTTATAGTTTGTTGTTGAGTCTCTTGCGTAAGGTGTAGGTATGGTAAAGAAACCACGCAATAAATCCCTTAAATAAATAAAACATTTTGAAGGAACATTATTATTTAAACCTCCAGTTTTACCGTCGCCGTCACTTTCCACCAATGTACACCCGTCCTAACCCAAGTGCAATGCGCGCGCTCACGCGATCCGATAATATTGAAACATCAAGAGTAGCCCTTCGGAACACTCGTTACTAGATATTTATATAACCTGGTACGGTCACCCGCACAACAGTTGAACTACGAAAACCAGCCTTACTCATCATCTGCCTCGCCTTTTCCAACTATATTAGGGTCAGCCTCCAGTCTAACCGGCTGTAGTTGAATACCAGTATTTTACATAGAGTGTGTGCCTATTTGACGTCTACAACTCAGTTACTTGGTAACACGATAAGGCCCTTGGTAAGGCTATTTGTAAGACTGTCGGGCTTCCAAATACCTGTAACGACTTTCAAAGATCTACAAATAAAAAAGCATCCTTCCTGATACGAAATATTGGGGCTGTCAATGTCAAATGGACACTATGGGTGGCAGTTGACTGTACCAGTGAGCCTCGTTAAGTTGACAACGCCCCTGCGTAAATCATTACTATAGCAGCTAGCAATACATCATTTGGAGAAGTTTTAATCCACTTGGTGGCTGATTATTATACCTTACAAAAGCTTGTAATTCACGGCTGAACCGAAGTTAGCTAGGTCAAGCAAGAAAGACTAGAAGTTGAAAAGACATTTGATGCACTTTTCGATCTGGTTAAAGAAAAAAGAAAAGCTGTAGAGGAGGTCTTTCCTGGAGTACCTACTTATTATGAAATCTCACTTTACGATAGGAATTGCAAATATTCAATTATTGCTTGACGAAGCCATGGATTGGATCAGAGTACTTAACTTGTAAAGAGAAACGTACCTATGTGATGATAGGGAAATTCATTGAACAAACATTTCGGTTCCAGATCTCACTCATCTAAACCTTTAGGACTTACGCATTCACATTAAAAGGTAAACTTAACAGCGAAATAACTAACAATAGAAGACACACAATACTGTTCCAAACAAATATCGCTTCCATAACTCCCGCTAATGCATTTCAAATGTATCAGTTTCTGCTCCCGTCATAACTGTATCTTAGATCTGTCAAAACACAATCTTTGTATCAATACCTTTATTACGAAACAATTAGGTAGCTCGGCCCACCGCCCTATTTTCATAAACTAGGAAACGTTTAACGACTATTACTCAATTCTGAACAGACAAAACAATCGGAACTTCTAAAATTAGATCGCGATGGCGGAAAAATTCCACCGTTTCATCTCTTGTTTCGACATCCATAGCTAAGTTTGTACTGTTCTAAAATTTCATCAAACTTGTTGTCTACGCAACGGATGGCAACTTTAGCGAATATTTGAGTGTTGTGGTAGACGGTATTAAAGACATTATGGCCTAGTTGGCACCGTGTCCACACCCACGAACATCGCGAGGGAATCACAGAAATTTCGTATTTGTCGCCAGCAGAAATATACTGGCTCTGTTAATGTTTATATGTTATGCCGGAATTGCAAATAACAGTATTTTTTCTACTTGGATTTATGCGCGAAAAACGAAGAAGAAAATACTGTGATTATACTTGTTACACAATAATAATACAAAACTACAGGCAATCGTTCAGAAAATAGGTGACGATAACAATAAAATCACGGATTGGAATTTGGTGAACCAGGTCAAAAGTTAATCCACGTCATTGACCAAAAACTTTTCAGACAACAACATTTTATTCTAATTATGCCGAGACGGCCCGAGGGTTTACAAACCGTTTAAAAATGATGAAATGTTTATCAATCCTGGGCTCTGAGGTCGCCAACATTAGGTGAGCAAACGTGGTCGTCAATGCTTATGCCATTTGATATAAGAAGAGGCATTTGCTAATCAGCAGAACAATATGATCATCCTGGCTGATGATATTATTTACTTTTTTTTCTATTCTTTCAATCAATTAAAATCGTAGAAAAATCCTCATCAATTTCCATTAATTTTACAAACCCAACAAATATATTTGAGTCACATTCCGCCACTTGCAGCCGAGCTTGATTAATCATCATTAAGAATAATAAGTAGGTATAATTAATATTTATACTAATTGAAACAAAAAGATAAACAATACGTTTAAAATTCTTGGGCTTTTCCTCGTTATCGTTGTTTATCAAGTTTTGTTTAACGCGGGAAATACCCCTGGCAAGTAAACGTTACATTATTCTGTCTACAACATTTCATCGAAATAAAACATCAAAATATTACCTGATATTATTATTTATTATAATAATATAATAATAATTAAATTATAATAAGGGCAGGAAAAATAGGAGAAAAATCATATCATCATAATCATAATTAGTGTATATTATACTATACATTGCTTCCGACGTTAGTAAATCTCATAATTATGTTAGGGGCGTATAGCATAATATACACAGTGCACTTTTGACATAGCTCCATCAAAAAAAAAAACGGTGTGGGGAAACTACGTTCTTGACGGGGGTCCCCGAGGACCCCCGTCAAGAACGTAGTTTCTTGTGCTTTTTCTTCAACTCGAAAATTTTCGTAGCCACCATCTTGGTTTTTCATTTGGAAACCATGAAACCTCTCTCTCTCTCTCTCTGTGTCTCTTTCTTTTAAAATCTTAATTAAACGTCGCATGGAGGGGCGCTTTTTCGTTACGTAACGATTTCTAAAGTTTTACTCCTACCGCAAGTTGTGATAAAGAACTTCATTCCAATAAAAAAACTTACAAAACTACTATTAAAAAATTAATGTTATTATTCTGTACCCGATATTTTTCCTGATAATTTACTGTAATTAAAATGTAATTATTATTTAGACCTCGTAAGTTAGTTTATTTTTATATAATTATATATACCTATAATGCTCATGATGTTTTTGCATGCCTGTACAAGGACTCTAACATTAACTGTAACATCTGTTTTGTAAGTCTACATTCTTTGCCAGTAAATGTATTCTATTCTAAAATATGCTTCAAAGTATAATAAAAATAATGCCATCAGTGGTTATGTATTTATTATCAGATTGATAAGCTACAAAACAATTTGTTTTAGTCACGTAAAAAATATGAACATTGCATTTGGTACAACGAGTACTTGCTTGACCTCTTTGCAATACTTGCACCTCTGATACTTGATGTGTTCCAGCCAGTGATCAACAGCGTCATCTCGGATGGTATCTATGGGCCTTTCAGTAGCTGGTTTCGTTATTTTTTTTCTCTTCAGCCACCGAATCCTGGGCTGAACTTTTCGCCATTTATATGTTGCTTCTTATAAGACCAGCATACACCTCATATTGGAACTGCTTAGATGGTCATCTTTTTTCTTGATGTTACTTGATCGGTAATGGCGGCAGCGAAGAAGCCAGCAGCCGTTGTTGCTACATACCTATGTCCAATATTTGAGAAAATATGTTTAGGTACCAACGATCTGTCTTCGTGCTAGTCCAACACAAGGCAATAAGCATGTCAGCCAGATCGACTCCACCCATATGCCTATTATAGTGTCTCACTATTTGTGGGTAAGACACGTCTATTCGTCCTTTTGATTCCTTACGGAATCTCCTCATTTCACGATAGCAATTTTATTTTTATTGCAAGTTGCTTGACAATAAGCCCCTTGCCCTTTTTTCTGTTGAGCTTTGTATGGCAACAAGAAGGCATTGGCATCTTGAAGCCGGTTTCTTCTGGCAGTGTCTAAAGTAAATATGCCCTAATTTATGCCTCAACAAATAGACAAGTTCGAGAGACGTAAACCAATTGTCAAAGTAGACGACACAAGCTCGGTTTTTGTGGTCTTACATAAAGCCAACACCGTTTTGGCTCCAATACTGAAATTTTCTTCATCAGGTTCAAACTGGATGTCCCTAAAGGTATCGTCCCTGCATATAACTTGCATGGTTTGTTTGGGTTATACTGTCATCGAGAACCCGCTGTTTTACCCTTATACGGAATGATGATCATTTCATCTACGCTGAAAGCATTCTCTTCTTCAATGGACAGACATTGGGTTCTGACTCGCTCAAGGAGAGATCGTGGTTTTTAGTAATGATCGGACTCGTCAACTTGCGTGTTGTCTGCATAATGTAAATACCACCTCATACGACGCGTTAGTAAGGTGCGTTCTTTAATTATTTCTTGGTGATTTTTATTTCTATTTTAAATCAAAGTAAAGTAGGCAGGCATTCTGGGGGCAGAATTTTAAGAAAGAAGAAAAGGAAAGAAAATACTTTTATTTATGCTAAAACAAATTGCTGCGTTGTTTTTACTACTCGAAATTCAAAAAGTGCAATGAGCATGACATGTCGTCTATTTTCGCTAAAACTGACACTTTCACAAAAGTCACTCCCACTGATATTCCGATTTTCCTCGACAATAAAGCTCAGATTCGTGTACCATTCGTTTGCAGACTCCCATCAATAATTTATCTCATCTATTCCCGTTGTTCAACCATCGATCGATGTTGATACTAATGCACTTGCGGACCTGTCTAGTGCCTGTTTGTCACTCTCTGGTACTTAGGGTAACACCTAATGCTCAGGTACTTTAGGTAACTTCGGTTTGGAGCTAACATCAGATCGATATTGGGTTTTGATTGTAATTTTACACCGAAAATTGATCATGCTACTCTTACTCGAAAGTTCGAGGAAAAATATGAAGCTAAAAAATATTTACTGGAAATAATATGGACTTTGGCGAGTAGCACAGGACCAGATATCCTTCACATTTTCTGATCAATTATGAAAAAATCTTTGAAAAGCCCTCACCGTGCGGTTTTAGAATAATTTAACCAACAAGAATATAAAACATCATTTATTCTGTATGTCGCAGGATTCCTGCACGATGTCATAAGCCTTTGACTGAATGAACTGCCTTGACTAGATAGTAACAAAGCTTTCATTCTGAATACAACCGTGAAGCTAAACTTTTACACCACAATCATTTGTCCAAGCACATCGCAAATTATCCTGCATTCCTGACAGCAAACCAGTGCTCACAAAGCAGATGCATGCGGAAGCAGTGAACGAATGAGTGAACGAATGAACATAACCCAGTTGTCGGGTCGGGGCAACTGCGTCAACAACATGCCTTTAATAAAGACGTGTGTCTGTGCCTATAACACCACAAAGAAATTGACTTTGTAGAACTTTGTGGACATAGGGTAGAAGGTAGATAGCAGTGCTCGTCAATGAGTTAAGTTATGTAATTTTAGTAAAATCTTAGCTGTCTAGACATTAAGATGCGGCTCCAATTGGTTCTGCAAAACATGATGTATGGAAATTGGCGCCAAACTGGGGAAAAATGACGTAGGCATATGAGAAGAGGTTTTAAATGTCCTTTAAAAAGCTATGGATGTCGATGATGAATTGGCAATGGAAGATATATGCGCTTTGATCGACAATGAACTTTGGTGGACCGTGAAAAACATAACCCAAGAAAGATAATATAAATACCGTAGAATACAATTCAGAGAAAATAAATGAAACTTTAGTCTCCCTGTGTCATATAACAGTTAACAAAACAGAATATCTATGACAACTTGTCTACGTATTTCCTTAATCTATGGCTCATATAACCCGTAGTGTACACAAGTGGACACAGCACAAATGTTTGGTATCTCTGCCGCCATGCTGCTAGAGAATCAACACAGAGTTTTTATTTAGACAGTGCTAGTGTATTCATATCCTTATTGTATTATCAAAATACTGTTGCGACATGACACTTCGCGTATAATTTAGGTTTTAAGTACGCTCGTCTTGAACAGGAGATAATAATTTTATGTCTAGTTCGTTAAGATTTGTTGTGATAAGACAACTGTGTTGAAACGTGGACTGAGTCACTAATGTCTTGGTTTAAAGCAATTTAGAGAGAGAGGTCGTCAAGCTTTTACGCCCTCGTCAATAAAACTTGCCAGACTAATATATGATGGCAGGACACAGCTAGGGTGGCCAACCCTACTATATAATATAGTATCCTACTAGAGTATATTAGAGGCCTTTAAACAACATAAAAAAAATTGCATAATATTTCTACACAATGCCCCTGAACTTGCTAGTTTACAGGGTCGTTCAATGTACCTATTCTCGGTATCGGCACAGATTATATAATAGTTACTACGTAAGTATCGGCATGGAAATAATCATAAATTCAATTTATTTATTTTTATTTTTCATTGTAATCCCACATTACCTCCATGCATTTATTACATCTCGAAATTAACTTTTCAACACCCTGAAAAAATTAAATTCCTCTTTTTCTGAAAAATGCGAGTGTGTGTGAAAATGTAAGTGTTTTTCCTTGAGCTCTTCATCGTTGGAAATCGTTCCCGCGAAGGTCTTTTTGCAAATAATAATCACTTGGGGCTAGGTCCGGGCTAAAGGGCGGTGAGTGGTTAAATTCTTCGAAATCACAATCTCGCAGCAGCCTTGGAAACACGCGCCGTGTGGACCGGGGTGTTGTCGTGAAGAAGCAACACACCGGTGGTCAGTTTACCCCGTCCTTTTTCTTTAATTGCAACCCGTAAATTTCGTAAATTGGATGCCTTCTAGGATGCTGCGTTTATGGTTTCACCTTTTTTTGTCTACTCGATCAGCAAAGTTTGAGTCCCAAAACACTGTCGCCATGATTTTTCCGGCAGACGGAACGACTTTGAATTTCTTAGGGGCGTAGAACCCTTCTTGTACCACTGCATGGACTCCTGCTTACTTTCAGGGTACCTACATTTCATCTCTAGTAACAATTCGATCGAAAATACTTGACGGAATTTCACCACAGACCTCTAAAACTCTCTACAGCACTAGATTCGCTTTTTTTTTTGAGGCGCCGTGAGCGTTCGTGGCAACCGTCTTCCACTGACTTTAGAAAGGTAAAGAAGGTCATGAAGAATAGTGTGCACGGTACCAACGGAGAGGTGGGTCATCTCTGCTATCATTTTCATCTTCATTCGGGCATCCTCCAGTAGAAGCTTCTCAAATTTTTTCACGTTTTCTTCCGTAAAGGCAGTAAGCGGGCCGCCCGAGTGAGTGTCTCGTCTTCAATACTCTCTCTGCCCTTTTAAATTCACTTGGCCACTTTTGAACCGTAGCTTAGGTAACGAAGGTATAAAATCTTGGTAAATCTTGGTAAACAGCCACCACCTCTTCGTGAATAGTTTTTTGACTTTTTCCTCGTTTTTGTTTGGTAAAGAATGTACCTACTATCAGCGCGGTGCTCGATTTTCTTCAACATTGTCACGTTAGCCATTCCAGTTGTCGTTGACTAACGATAACTAGCAAACTAATGATCACAACTGTATAAAATGTTACCTTTTGATAATGTAATTAATTAAGTACTTAGTCAAATTATTCACATCATTAGTAAATCACCCTCATACTTAGAATACATTAAATGCCCCTCTTAACTTGTAGAAATGTGAGTACAAAAACTAATAAAAAATTTACCTCTTTTTTTGTTTTTGTAACTTCTTCAAGGTTTGGATTTGTAATGCTTTTACTACAAAACACCATACAATGTAAAAATAAATAGTACAATAGCGAGTTAATACGTGTGGATTATGTTTCGGGTAAAACTTAGAAAGTTTTGCGAATCTTCATTTACTAATCTTCCTGATCATTGCAGTTGTCGGCGAAAATCAAGTTTGCGTGGCTCAAAAAAATTATGACATAGTACATTTTTTTTATAAAATAAACCCTTAACTTTTGTGAAACTTATAAATACTTAACACTTAATCGCTTCATTATTAGTCCTTTATGTACATAAAGCAGCAGGACAAGACAAGTTACCACAAGCTGTCAAATTTTCTCATTCGATTTTGAACTTAATCTACAACAATTTAAAGTTTAAAATCATTTGGAGAAATTTGACAGTTTCGTATGACCTGATGTGCTGGCGACTGTACTTATTTTAAGTGCCTGCTGAGAAATCCGATCTAATTCCACGTATAAGTTATCAGGTAAGTACACGTAATTAGTATCTATTTTGTTAATTGCCGCTCATTGTAGTGTAATTCTTAGAGATTTTAACAACAAGAAGTCTACAGGGTGTTTGGCGCATGGACCGACACAATTTTTCCAGGGATTTGGGAGGTAATTAGCTAGGTTCTACCCATACACCCTTTGTCCCAATTTTTTTTAACGAATTTAGAAGTTGTAAAATTTTATACATTAAATAAAAAAAATAACTTTGGAAGCTTGTAAGGAATTTTCTTGAAACCAGTTACAGTATCACTGCTACCACACCCATAAACAAAAGACTTATTTCGAATTAAAGGAAACATTTTGGCTATTTTTTTCATAAAAAAAAATCATATGTAACCAACCATGACATTTGGGACCAAGAGTGTATGGGTAGAACCTAGCTAATAACCTCCCAAATCCCTGGAAAAATTGTGTCGGTCCATGCGCCAAACATCCTGTATACAATGATCGTTATTTTATTTTACTTTAGACAATATGTATTGTATACATTTGTTATCTGTGGTATTTTTGGGTTTTTGAGCGGAATAAACATAAAAATATATATTTTAAATTTCATTTTTAAGTTAACATAACGTGTCTATTTCTACTTAGAGCATAATAATATAATATTAGTATAATAAGAGAACAAAGTAAAAGTTAAAAATCAACCGCTAATGATTTCGTTCAAGAAGTACCTACTCATGTCATAAAATCATAATTAAATAGTTATATAACCGTGTGCAATATTTATTGCAATATTTGTGTTATCCTGGCTGTTCCGGAGATGTAAGCACTTTTTATATCAGCTCCATACATTTGTTTGCCAAAAAAAAATAAAAAAGTTGCCAATTTGCCTACAAGATTGTATTCTATGATATATTATAAATAAGCATGATATTGGCTATTAGAAGCCATTTCAAGCGAAAAAACCGACACTTTAAAATTTAAATTCCCATGTCTCCTAGGGCCTTTTTTGATCCACTGTGCGACATCCCCTTCGAACCTAACCTGTCCGAGTCCGGGTACTCCAAGTCCCGAGCTCGCTTCACTCGCTCTTACTTCCTAAGTTCTCATTGCCCTTTTGCTAATTCGAGATGTGTCGGGACTTGGGGTACCTCGACTCAGACAGTTTAGATTCGAAGGGGATAGTGGGGTCTTTGTTCGTTTGCTTCGCTCGCTTACTAGACCCCGCCACCCCCTTCGAACCTAACCTGTCCGAGCCGGGGTGTCCTAAGTCTCAAGCTCTCTGGGCTCGCTCTTGCATCCTAAGTTCTCATTGCGTGTTTACTTTACTTTAAGTTGAGATTTGTTATAAATGATAAATGATAAATGATTTTATTTCTGTAAGTAGGTTTTTACAAACACTTTTACACGTCAATCATATTTTTTTTTTAAACTAGATGAGGTCGGCGTTTCCTATCTGACTACTCTGAGAAGAAAGGCCGAAACAAACTCAGAGGTCACAGTCTCTTTTAAAGTCCAGACAGAATCTTGGTCAGATCATGTGAAGGCTATGTAGATCGGTGTCTGAAATGGTCTTTTGAGGAAAGAACCCCACAGATTGAGTGGACCTGTCCAGTCAGTGCACGCAATTGTCAGCAATCGTGCAGCTCAACTCAGAACTTAAGGAGCTCAACGATTCGACGAACAATACCAAAGAAAGGACATTTGAGTAGGCCGCACAAGTTACTCAAACTGCCAGATCATGATTACACTAAGAGTAAAAATACAAAAAAAAAAAAGCAATGACCAACATAGTTCTCACATTCACAATAGTTAAAATAATAGCATAATACTTTACAAAGTAAATACTCTTGTCATAGTATATGTATATAAAATTCATTAATGTCAATGTGTATATAAAATCCGGACATAATCATTGAGGACCATGCAGATTGGTGTCTGAAATGGACTTTTGAGAAAAGAACCACACAGATTGAGTGGACCTGTCCAGACAGTGCACGCATTTGTCAGTAACCGTGCAGCTCGACTCAGAACTTAAGGAGCTCAACGATTCGACGAACAATACCAAAGAAAGGACATTTGGGTAGGCCACATAAACTACTCAAACTGCCAGAACATGATTAAAACTGGAATAATAACCCACATAGTCCTCACATTCACAACAATTAAAATAATATAATACTTTATACAGTAAATATTCATGTCATTGTATATGTAAAAAATTATAGATACTTATAGCAAAGATTAAAAGTACAATAGTTAGCAAAAAAAAAAACAATAAAATAAATCAACATTCCCTGTGTAAATTTATTGGAACAGCTCACTCCCAAGCCTTTTTGTCCTCAATAAAGTATTTGACAGTATAATAGGCTTTCTGGCATAGTTTCCTTTTTATAAAAGATTTGAATTTATTAAGGCTTAGTTCTTGAATGTGGCTAGGAAGTTTATTATAAAAATGTATACATTGACATCTAAACGAGCCACCTATTTTCTTGAGCCTGGTTGTAGGAACAACAAATTTGTGTTTGTTCCTAGTATTTATACTATGGATATCACTGTATTTTTTAAACAGATTAATATTTTTATGTGCATACAAAAGATTTTCATAAATATACTGAGAAGGCACAGTCATTATATTAATCTCTTTAAATTTTTCTCTGAGGGAGTGTCTGGGACTTAATTTATAAATTGAACGAATTGCCCTTTTTTGTAAAACAAAAATCGTCTGAATATCGGCGGCATTTCCCCACAGCAGAATACCGTACGACATTACACTATGAAAATAACTGAAGTATACTAAACGGGCTGTCTCTAAATCTGTTAAACCACGAATTTTTCTAACAGCGTATGCTGCAGAGCTAAGCTTTTTTGACATTTTATCTATATGGGGGCCCCATTGCAGCTTGGCGTCTAAAGTTATGCCTAAGAATACTGTGGTATTTTCGGGTTTCAACTCTTCCCCCTTTATGAGAACACTTGTTTCTACCTGTCTAACATGTGGTAACGTAAACTTAATACATTTAGTTTTTTTCTCGTTAAGAAGAAGGTTATTAACGTTAAACCAGTTAACTACTTTTGCGAGGGCGCTATTTACATTGTCAGTAACCAGCTGCTGACGTTTGAGTTTAAATAAAAGTGAAGTGTCGTCTGCAAACAGCACTATATCATGTTTATCCTTTATGAGGTAAGGCAAGTCATTTATATAAATAAGAAATAAAAATGGACCTAGAATTGAGCCTTGAGGGACCCCCATTCTTACTACCGATCCGGGAGATCTTTTCCCGTTAACATCAACTCTCTGAATCCTATCACTTAAATAAGAAGTAAGAAGATCCAGAGAGGCGTTCCGGATTTTTTATATTAAAATGTTGGTTTGGTGTGTAGTGTTACTAAGTTGACTTGCTTGATTTGATTGCGTTATTTGCGTGATTTGCGTTGATTGCTATAATCACCAAGTATGGAAAATTGGTGATTTTAGACAAAATCGTCGACCTCGTAATTGCTTTACCACCATAAAGTGTCACGTGCACGACAAGGTCTATTTGTCTATGTGTTAGTTAGATAGTTTCAATCTGAGGTAAGTTTCAATACACTATGAAACCTGGTAATTGCTTTACTTTTAGCTTAGCCTTAAGAGACATTCAATCTTAGGGTGGTTGAATGTTAGCTCGCCGTCCGTTAAGGACCAGGCCCGGGTCGATGGCGCGTTGTGTTCCACGCCTCAAAGAAATGTCAGCACCAACGACGGCGTCCGCTAGGGCTGATGCCTTCCAGAGTTGCGGGAAAGTCCGAGAGGGTTACCGTGGCCCCTGGCACAGACAACTGAAGGAACACGGATAAGTTTTAGTCAGTCTGTCACGCACTCCCGCTCCGCCCAGATCGGGAGAAGTTATTTGATATTAAAAAAAAAGGTGTCGTTTTGGATCCTCGTCAAACCCGAGGAGGTAACTATGTTAGTGATTCTCGACACGAATCAATAATAAAATAAGTAGGTTTTTTTTATTATAATTTTCGGAAATCGGCACGTGTAGAGCCCGCGTGGTACCGCCCTGTAACTGCGCTGTAACTGAAACGCACACACACAGCGACATAGTCGTGCGACACTGCCTACCGCATACGCAACGGGGCGATTCTGTTCTTTGAAAATGGAGTATTCTGAAATATTGTCAAACTTAAATATCTAAAACAAGTATGTAAACTAGTGAGCAGGATCGTAATTTTATTTGATCATTTATGTCTTTCATAACAGCCTCCTGAAATTTGACGAGGATGCAAAACGACATGTCGTAGAAAAAGACCGACTGTGAAACGTTAGTGTCACCTTGTACTGTTATGTAATCTGTGGCGCCACTTACATTCCATTACGTTTATCTTTTATGAGTACAAATTTAACTTTGATACTTTTAATTTAATTAATTACATTTTTTGTATCATAATTGAGTACATGACGGTAAAAATGAAATAAAGTTAAAAACCTACTATTATTTATACTAAAAACCATTAAACTCCGCTGTCACTTTGTCTGAACGTGAAACGTTGTTCCGTTTCTCGTTCAGACAATGGTTTTCATAGGAGTGAAATTCGTACATTTTCTGTGGTAAAATGTCAATTTTATTACGTAAATAAGTAGAATTTGTTGAAACTTTAGGATTTTATTCTCGAAAACTAGGCGTTTGCTAGCTGTGACATTTTTCAAAAGCGTTATACATGTAGACATCAATTGACACGTAAACAAATTGAAGCTTCACGCGCTCAGTTTTAAAGCACAGTGGACAAAATGTACTTACTTTAATTTTCAGAGACTTAACGTGAGAAGGTAGGTCTATAAACTTTTCCTGAGAAGTGTTAGTGACCCATTTTCCTCAATACTTAGTTGTAATTAGAATTGAAAAACGCTTCCGCAACTTTTTTGCGTTATTAAACAATAGAAAAAACAAAACTTTTTCTTTTTACTAGATTTTGCCGGTCTTTTGTTAACTTGATATTTTTTTGCTACGGTTTTCTTATTAAAAAATAATTGATCTAAATGTTTTGGAACTTTTATAAAAATTGAAGTCGTTAATATTGGTAGGTATTACCTAACTATCACACTATGCAAGAAAATAACTCTAAAATATTTGAATTGTACTGACGTCAATTACGTATCATAGCAGCTTATTTCCCTTCACAATTGGACCAGATAGATAAGTAACTGGTATCTTTTTAATTCGAAGAAAAGCCAAGATAACATAAATCAGCATTTAAGTTAAGCTGTGCGGAAACGTGATTAGGAAAACCAAAATTCGCCAATAATTCAAAATTATACTTCACGAGAATAATAAGGTTACTTTCTGATAGTTGCGAATTGAAAATATCGCCGAACGCGAATATGACAGACACATTTTTTTGTTTCACTTACGAACAATTCGGCCGAAAAATCGGGCCCGGTCCAAATTTTGCGCAGAACGCTGAACAATAACAATTTTAGGAAACAAATGGTGACATGACGCGAGTGTTAGAACATGCGAGAAAGTTCGGAGAGCCTATTTTCAGACCGGCCTACTCCCTAAAGACGAAGTCCGTCGCTTCGGCCGAAGTTACGGACGTTTCCTACCCCGTATCACTTACGGACATAAGACTAGTCCGGGGCCCGAACTAAAAATTAATGATAAAACGTTTACACAGTAGTTCTTACTCCCGATGAGTTTTTGTCCGTCCGGAAAAGCAAATTAATTGGGAGTAGGGTTCACTTTTATAAGTATCGAACTACTTTCGGACGGACCCGTATCCTCGTTGACGCACTTAGAAGAGTAGGCCGTATTGTAACAGCGATATTTCTCGCGTTCAAACCCTAGCATAAACATCGGATCCATTTTTTTTAACTGAAAACTCTTTAAAAATGGCCACCTTATCGTTTATTAGTCGCTTATCTTACTTAACCCAATTACCTATAAATTACGAGTATTATTTTATCAATAAGTAATAAATTATCGATATGAAAGATTCTGGAATTGGGCCGACTTATCGTGTGCCATATGATTATAACAAATAAAAATGTTACGTTGATAAACCCTAGTGTACGAAGATAGTCGTCAAGGAAATACTGCTATATCTGACGATAGTGAATGACGGAACGGTTTAATCTGACATGCGACTATATTGGAATATTAGGGCCTACCTTTAATTACGATTACCTACATCTAAGCCCGCTTGAGGAAACCGGGCATATCCTAGAACCGAAAATTCTAAGACATGTGACATCTACCAACCCGCACTGGGCCCGCGTGGTGGATTATCGGCTCACTACAGAGGAGGCTTGTGTCCTAGCATTGGGAACATTATAGGCTGATTATGCTTTATGATAGGTACATCTAAGCCTAATTATTAAGTGTAGGTATACAGGGTTATTTTTTAGTTAGTTTACACGTTTTCGCGTATATTTGAATAATTTAGGAAGCTAAATACGTGTAGCATAGGTACTTATCTTTTTTGACATGAGTCATACATCTTATCAAGACTACTTTCCTTCGCTGGACTTAGGTTCACCCACGATTGTACAAACAGGGAAATTAATTATTAAACCATTTCATACAACTGCCACAGACAGAATGACACTTGTGATATGAATATACGCTTATGACGTATATACGTATAAATATTTCTCTTTTACTCAAAAAAATTGTTTTCAGCATACTTAACTTAAAAGTTAACACGACATTAATTAGTAGAATATCTTTCAAATTAATAACAACTATGAGCTTTATATAAATAATAATGCAATTAAAGCTTTTCTTTATAAAAATGTCTGATCAATAGTAAGTAAAATTTACGAAAACCAAATCAAATACATACTAACCAAAATGACAGAGTGAACTCTTTCACTTAATTTGTTACAATACGATCTGACATGGCTACAAAAAGACTTTACATTATTGATTTTGTTTCACGTTGGGTCAATACATTTAAAAGAAATACCATGTCTGTCGTTACATTGCTCATTCTCATAAAATGTACCACACATCACAAAAAAGAGTTGTAATTAAAAAATATATAGTCTGATTTTGTTAATGTATCATCATCATCATCGTCAGCCTACAGCAGTCCACTGCTGCACAACATAGGCCTCTCCAATAGCACGCCATTTAGCTCGATTCTTGGCAACTCTCATCCAGCTGCTACCAGCCACCCTGCGAAGATCGTCGCTCCACCTAGCCTGAGGGCGTCCTACCTTACGTTTGCCGATTCGCGGTCTCCACTCAAGGACACGTCTCGGTCTACCCAAACGGTCATCGGTTCTACGGCTAATATGGCCGGCCTATTGCCACTACAGCTTGCTTATTCTGTGAGCTAGTCGACAACTTTTACATTAATTATTCATAATATTACAACTGACGATAATGTATGTTTTGAGTGACGACTTTAAAATTAAAATGTGAATGTGGCAGACTGGATGCGGAAGGCGGAGGACAGGGTGTTGTGGTGCAGCCTGGGAGAGGCCTATGTCCAGTAGTGGACTGCAGTAGGCTGAGTTGATCGTGTGATCTAACAAAAAGTGTGTTTTGACACAGAAGAAATTGGGTTTACGAAGAGGTAACTCTGAAAGTTTAGATCCTAATTCTAGATATGTAGTTACAAATTCATTGCTATAGAGTTACCTATCTACTTAATATCACCAATAAAACTTACTTATCTGCTCAGTAAATTGAGTCTCAGCTTGTTTGGGTGCGCCTTCGATTTCCGGCTTAAACAAATATTGTAGTCCCTTATCGATCATGTTAGTGAAGCAGTAGATAGTTTATAAGAATTTGTGGTTTTCTTTTTCTAGTAGTTACACAAGCGACATCGCTAGTTTTTAAACAGGCCCTCATGAGGATAATCCTATTGTTTTATATCGTAATCACTTTTACTGAGAAGAAATGGCGAAACAAACTCACGGGTTAGAGACAAGTCTATTTTAAAGTGAGGACCATGTAGATTAGTGTCTAAAATAGTCTTTTGAGGAAAGAACTGCACAGATTTGAGTGGACCTTTCCAGTCAGTGCAAGCATTTGTCAGTATGCATTGTCGAATTAGTTGATGACTGAACAACTGACAAATCGCAAGTATTCTCTACAATTAAAAAATACCATTAAGTGATGAATACATACTTGATAACTTAATAAGTTATAAATATGACAATAAGAAGATAATAATTATGATAATGGGTTGAGCATAATCGCTTTATAGTTATTTATTTTTATTTACGTAATCTAAAAGCTAACAGTATTAAAATAATAATATGTACAAGTATATAAAAAGGGGAAGGGAAAGAAAAAAAAGGTCATCAAAAAATTCGTCGCCTTTATTGTAAACAGGAAAAGTGCCCAAAAGGCTGGCAGCATTGCCACGTTGTTAGGCGATGCTGATTCTTTGGCCAAAAAATAAGTCAGCCCTCTGGTCACGTGAAGAGTCGACCAACCGCTTGGCAATGTCTCGAAAAACTAGATGGGCACTCGAACCCCATGGCCCTGGGTGTTGTCCGAGGCAGTAGACAGCTGCTTCACCGCATTAAATTGGCAGCGATGCAGAGCCACGCAAGGAGCACCCAGACGCTGAGAAGTAGCGAGTCGGAAGGTGGTGTCACCCAGCATAGTGCCTATGTTGGGTGACGGTAGTGCCCAAAGCCAGCCCAGCAGTATTGGTGGACAATTATTCCGTACCAACCTACAGAGCGGCTTATCCCACTGTCTCTGGTAAGATGGGTTCACGGGCCCATCTGTATCACCATTAAACGTTTATTTATTTCTTTTAGGGATTTTGTTTATCGAATGCCGCCGTATCTATGAATTCCAAGGTCCGTATTTTTATGTGTATTTATAAGTTGTTAGCCAGATGGCGCGAGCAGGGTTTTACGAAGTAGGTATTGTAGAGAAATATATAGAGAAATAGGTGCGGCAAAGAAGACACGAATGCTCAATATTATTTGCTCAGGGAAGGGAATAAGCTGAACATATAGTCGGTATATTAATTATTAATCCCTTAGGTATAATTATTAAGGGCTAAAAACAAAGTATATCCATACATTATTATAAAGAGGTAAAATTTGTTTTTAAGTTTGTATGTAGGGTCTTATCTCTGGAACTACCGGTCGGATTAAAAAAAAAATCTTTCTGCATTTGATAGCCCAATTCTTGAGGAAGGCTAAAGGCTATTTAATATCACGCTATGACCCTTAGGAGCCGAGCAAAAAGAAAAAACGTCAGTAAGAACGCTAAGCGTAAACGAAATTATAGCGCGGGCAGGTGATGCGATGCGCCGGGGTAGGTCGGGGGAACCAGAAATTTCATGCGGACGAAGTCGCAGACCGAAGCTAGTCTACAATAAAAAGCGATAAACTTCTTTGTCGTAGCTTAAACTTTTGGGTAAATATTTTGACATACTATTAACGTTATTTATCAAGTAATGGGATTATGGGACTTAAATATAGCAGATGAAATGTGGACCGTGTACTATTAGGTACACCTCTGCCATCCCCTTCGGGTAACACAGGCATGGTGTTATGTTATGTCAAGGGTAAACAATCAGTCTGCCTAGCCCTTTCCTAACTGTATTAGGGTCGGCTTCCAGTCTAACCAGATGCAACTGAATACCAGTAATTACTTGGAGCGACTGCTTGTCTGCCCTCCACAACCCAGTCTGGGTTGTGGAGGGCAGACAAGCAGTCACGACAACACGATATCCCCTAGTAAAACTGGTTGTTAGACTTTTGAACAACAAAACTTTTGCCTTCGAAACAACTTATTAACGATTAAAACAATTATAAAATAATTCGGTACAGTTTACCTACTAAAATCTGAATGAATTAACTTAATGTTGATTATTATGTAACCAAAAGATAATGAAACTGAGAATGGCAAACTCATTCATAATAATACAAGATGTCACTGTCCGAATTGATGACGTTTAGGTACCTACTCGTATCATCCAGAATTATACGTAGTGTAGTGGTGATAAGGGCGGAAATGCACAAGGTCGTAGGGCCGTATCGCGTCCGTCAGTGAGATCAAGGCCTTGCGAGTAATTCTATTTTCCTGGTTACATGACCTCTGTTTGAATATGGAATATAATGTTTGTATTAGGACTAAGCGACGAGGTACAGACTGTATTTTTTTTCTGTAGGAGCTAATAATACCTCTTTTCAATTTTCTAAGTACCTACCTACCTACGTTTTCATTAACTGTAGGTATTTAAGAAGAAGTTTTGCCAACACAAACATATTCATTAAAAATTTATAAATCCGACAAATTTAGAAATCGTAATTAAATATTATTAAGTATTCAATCTTCGTGTTAACTAGGTATCTAAGTAGGTTCTTAATAATTAATATTTTGTATTTATTTACTTATAACGAGGTTCAATAATAACGATAATATCCTACCTATCCACGTAACTGACTTTCCACTTGCTCCCTAAAATACTTACGAGGGGAGTTCAATGTATTCTCGGTATGAGGGTAATTTACTAATGATGTGGGTGATTTGACTAATTAATGTCATTATCTTATTCTAAGGGTATAAAGGTAAATTTTCATATAGTTGTGATCATTGGTTTGCTAGTTATCCTTAGTCAACGACAATTGGAATGGCTAACGTGACAATGTTGAACAAAATTGTGCACCGCGCTGTTATTAAAATCGTTACCAAACAAGGAAAAAGTCAAAAAACTATCCACGAAGAGATGGTGGCTGCTTAAACATTTGTTTCAAGATTCTACACCTTCGTTATTTAAGGTACAAAAGTGGTCAAGTGAATTTGAAAGGGGCAGAGAGAGTATTGAAGAAGACACTCTATCGGGCGGCCGGTTACTGACTCTACGGAAGAAAACGTGAAAATAGTTGAGTTGCTTGTACTGGAGGATGCCCGAATGAAGATAAAAATAATACTTTGGTTATATAATACGTATAATACGTTGGTACTGTGCACACTATTCTTCATGACCTTCTTTACCTTTCAAAAGTCAATGCAAATTGGATGATGCGAATGGTCACGGCCGCGGCGCCTCAAAACAAGTGTGAATCGAGTGCTGTAGAGAGTTTTCTGCTGCTGTAGAGAGAATCTATGATATGAATGCGCTATACCCCGCGGGGGAGAACTCCTTAAAGGCTTCTTCAAACAGGCGCGACACGCGACACAAAGTCACCGCCTGTCGCGAGACGAGCGGTGCCTTTGGGTCGCGTGCGATTCGCGTCGCGTGTCACGCCTGTTTGTAGGAGCCTTTAAGCGGTCGGTCTATAATTATTATAATAATTACCTACTATCATTGTCTGATAGTGATAGTTAAATTCAATTAAATAATCATCCGATAAGTAGGTAGGTACCTACGTCGAGCAGATAGTAATTTTCTAAAGCTTGGCTCGCCCCGTAACGGGCCTAAAACCGATAATAACTTTATCGGTTTAACACAAGGAAGTGTTAGGTACCAAATTAATATACCAAGGTACTTACCAAGTTATAATTTTTTCTTTGTAAGAAAAACAATAGGCTAAACACCTTTTATAACATATCTTATCTCATTTGGTAAAGTTCCAGGAATAGTCCAGGTACCCTAATTACATTTTGTTGTAAACAACAATACAAAATGGTTGAGCTGAGTGGTGCTGATTCATGCGTCATGTTCGTGAACGGGCGCCGTTTTTGGGACTGGCCATCTCTTTGCGGCCACGGCTTTTTTTAATTATTTTATTTTTAGATTGTTTTTTTTTTTTTATTTCTATTTTTTTTCTCTGGGAACTTAACGTGTAGGTACGTCTTATTTACATCGTCCTAACTTAAAATTATAAATTCAACATAAATGATGTAGGTAACTAATATTTATGTAACAATATAATTAACACATTATTATTATTATTTATTTATTTATTCTCTCTTCACAATATTGGTTTCCTTAATAATTAACAATGTTTTTGATTAATGTTATATTCCACAATTGAAAGAGACTGGTGCCTGAAGTAGGTTTTTGAAGAAGCCTGAACATTAAACATAGGTACCTACTACGGTTTGGAATGGGCAACTAACTTTATATTTCTGACTGACCGACCGACCACTTAACAGTTCAAAAGCACCTGTAAATGGTTTAATTGAAATAAATGCTCCGAGTTTGAGTTGCGTTTAAGTTTGAGTTACATCAATAATTTCAGAGTGAAACAGAAAAAAAATCTTAACCCTCCGTTTGCCGTCAAAAATGTTGTCGCACTTTTGAACAACTTTTTCGAAATTGCGAATAAATACTTACTCTTTTAATGCCAGTGTACTTTTGAACAGCCTACTTTACATTTTTAATAAAATACTCTTTCATTGTTTAACTAGTGTTATGTTTTCGACATAGTTTACCTGATTGTACAGAAATTGCAGCTGCGAACACCCGAATCGTTTATAAAGGCACCGATATTTGTAATGTAAGATATCTATCCTGTCACATACTTTTATCGTGGGAATATAGGCAAGGTGTATTTTTGTACGCCCCGAAACTTGAAGGGTTTAAAACGGAAATATTGATTTGATATTCTTACAAATAACAAGTTTGTAAGTGAGGTTTATCTACATGTAGCAGTTAGGTTGGTTAATGAAAAAAAAATATGATACTTAATGTAAAAATTACGGATTTTTTTGTGCGATTGTGGGAATCTGTGAACTTGTATATACTTCTTCAAATAGGCGTTTTTAAACATAATATTATAGTATAGTAAGATCCATGTACTACATATTGTTTTGCTATTTAGATTCTATCTTTCGATGTTTTTTTTTTTTTTTTTTGTAAATAAAATATAACTTCTTCGTCTGTGCTCATAAACTCATACATCATCAAACTTGTTGTTTCCACAAAACAGCTACAAACGCTTCCAATTGACATTAATCTTTATCACAATCACACTCTTCACTGAAGTTCGATTATTATCGGTCAATCGTAACAAAAATTTAACTTCCCACTGACTGTTACGCGGTTGAGCGATGGCTGCACATCACGCATATGCATTAGGGATAATGTAAAACCAAATAAAATGGGGATTAACGACACTTACTAATCTAACATAATGAGGATAATCTCTCTTCCTGTTGTGGCAAATAGCCCGTTACCACCCTGCGCGTACGCACAACGCATGAAACCGTTTATTAGGGATGACATTAAGTATCTATTGTATTAAGGATTTTGTATTTTGAATGACATATTGTGACAAGGAATAATTTTGTTTGAATTACATATTTCCTTTCACACCCTGTTTTTTTTACAGTCCGTTTGACAGTAATACTTTAACTGTTATTGCATTCGATGTATATTATATGTATAGCCATCGTATTTTTACAGTCGGACAACATAGTGCCAACTATTATTAGTCCACCGATTTTGCACGTAGAATTATAGCTATTTATATATCGCCAGTCAATAATTCTAATTAATTTTAATTATTACATACGATAATACTAAGTGCATTGTAATGGATAATTATGCAGTCCTGGAGAGAACTGCATAATTAATAGGCATTAATTTTGTATTTCTATTTCCTGGCGTATAATTAATGTAAACTAGTATTTATTTTCATTGACCACACATTCTGTAGCTGCTCTACTACTTTTAATTGAAAACTAAAACCGTCGTAAACAGTGTTTAAAACTATTCACTATAAATATTTAAATACAAATCGTATTTATAGTTCATCATTCATACATGTCACTAAAACAACATGATGTACGCGTAATTAAGTTCAACCCTAACATATTCAGAAATAAATAGCTGCAAGTTACGTTTGAATCTAACCTGCTGTACACTTTGATCACTGGGACATTTTCAATTGTCAAAATAATGAAGTGACATGTCGTAAAACGTGACAGTTACCGACCGTAGACAAATGAGTTTGACTGAGACCCGGATTATATCGGGTTTTGATTTTACCCCTTTCAAATTCCGCATTCAAAGGGTTTTTTTTCTTTTTTTATTAACGAGGGTTTGATCAAATAGTGAACATGTTACCCTCATAGGCAACCTTTGTTACATGCAAAACTTAACCTGTACGCTTAATTCCTAAGTTAAAAAAGTTAAAATCTATTTCAAAGACCATAGAGCGCAGATTTGAATATTTTTTTCCATTTATGCGAGGGAAAATGTAAAATTATGGGTTAAGTGGCATTGTTTGACAACCCTAGCTACCTTACGTTCGGAAGTAAACGTTCTAAACTTCCTGCTTATCTATTTTTTAACACGAAAAGGGATGAATGAATTTGAAATTAATTTAAGGGATATACGTGTAAAGGGTTAGAGTTATTGGGGCGAGTTTGATCAAATTTTTCCAAGTTTTTTATAAAAGTTAGTCAAGAGGTCATTGAAATCAAAGTTAATATAGTAGGTTGTTTATAATATAATAATCATGAATATAGACTCGACTTATTACTGTTTCATAAAAAAAGAACTTCATTTTATTTTTGAAAATGGAACTAAAATCGGCGATCGAACGTTGCGGCTGCAGAAGAAAAATCAAAAAAAAACTTTATAATTTTTCTCTAATTGCAAATTGAATTGGTAGTGACCGTAATTAATTTAACAATAGTGAAAATGTCATCATCTAGTGAGAATGGAGACCCTAATTTGCAAATAGAAGAGAAAGGAAAAGAACCACTCAACATTCATCTTCACAGAGGACTGAAATTAAGTTACCGGGAAAAACATCTCGTTAAATATCCAGAATTGTACAAATTGTACATTGAATTTTTAATAAAATAAACTACATATTTCATATCGATACCGGAAATTTCAATTGTCGTAAAGGACAAAACACGAGTTTTCAGTAGAGCCAAAAAACAAAAAAAAAAAAGGTTTGTGTCTAATATCTTTTTCAAATAAAGTGCTATATTTATGATGTCAAAAGAAACCCCAACTATTTTTTCGTGTTCTATCCCTATAAACTAACAAAATAAACCAAACTTAATTATTCACGAAAATGAGTGTCCTTTACAGCCCACAAAAATTGAACCGAAGTACTTTACGGCCTCGAAAAATTGGTTATGATAAAGTCAGATGTGTAGCAAAGGACTAGTCTTGATCGTCAATGGGTAGTACAGGTCAATTTAATCAGAGACTAAGGGGGTAAAAGGCACAAAAAACTAAATATCTAGTTAAGAAATACCTACAATAGGTTGTAAAACTAAATGAAATAAAAGGTTTTTTTTTATTATTATTTTTTATTTATTAATCAATATAGTAAAAAAGTAACAAAAACGAACAATTTTTATAATATGCTAATAAACTAATCTAGGTTTTAGTTTCATTAAAAAGTATTTTAAAAAAAAACTAGTTAGGTAGTACCGTAAAATGCTGCAACTTTGCCTGGATTTTGACGTTTTTTGTTCGTTTATCTGAACCTATTTATTATTATGGCTTTTAATGAGTTTTACACGGAAAACCGACCTTATGTCTTGCCAGGTAGAAGCCAAATCTTTTTAAATCATCATGTTTTTCCGAATTACAAGCACTCGAAAGTCATAGGCAAAGTTGTAGGTAAAAGACGCAACTTTGCCTAGGAGGATATCTCAATAAATAAACAGTTTATCATAGCAGTATTTTTTTCCGTGTGCATGAGACACCGTGCTTGTCCCCGGCATCGGCAGTTAGATTATTGCCATGAAGGTATTCTTTTTTCACAGTTAGGAGGCAAAGTTAAGTAAATTATGTCACAAAAAAAAATCACCTGTTCGCACCGGTTTTTGTCGCACAACTGACAGAGTAAAAATGGAGTAACCACTGCAAAAACATAAAAATAGGTTGCCCTAATAATGTAAAGTTACTACCAAATGGTACAAAATAAGAAAAAACTAAGCAAACGCGAAATATCGTAATCGAAACGAAATAGGCAAATTTGGGCTTTCTTGGCAAAGTTGCAGCATTTTACCGGTACCTAACTAGTTTTTTTTTAAATACTTTTTAATGAAACTCAAGCAATATTTTTCAAAACAGTCTTAGACTTAATAATAAAATTAAAATAATCAAAATAATAAAATTTTTTCCAAAAAAAAACTTGTTTTTAAATACTTTTAAATGAAACTCAAACAATATTTATCAAAACAGTCTTAGACTTAATAATAAAATTAAAATAACCAAAATCATAAAAAAAAAACAAAAAAACTCAAACAATTGACTTTCTAAAGTATTAATTAAATGGCAAATAACTTCAGTCTACGACGTTTACGACCTCATAAATAATTATAACATGACTTTACGCTCCATAATGAAAATTATTTTTACGATACATCCCAAATAGTAAAAAAAACCGAGCTAGAGCTGTTAAAAATCCAGGTCGTAAGGGGCTTTTTTTCAAAGATACAATTATTTTAAATATACCAATCGACAGAGCTCGCGACGCTGTTTCCAAATATATATATAACTCATTTTCGGCAAAATGTCCTTTACGACAATTGAAATTTCTGGTATCGATATTGTATTGGATTGTTTTATTTTCTCGCAATCGTAGTGAAAAGTAGAGAGTAACACACGGCGCTAAAAACCCATTAAAACTCGGTTGCTATTTACTCCCTCGCTAAAGCTCGGGAGTAAAACTACCTCGTATTATTATAATGGGTCATTTTAGCTCCTTGTATAACAATCTACTATTTAGCGCCGTGTGTACAATTTGTACAATTCTGGATATTTAACGAGATGTTTTTTCCCGGTAACTTTATTTCAGTCTGTACAGACAACTGTACAGGTTTAATTTTGTTTTGTATACATAATTATTTTCGTGCCGCGCGCCAGCACTTTTATACGGTATTTAAACTGTAACTTTAGCACTATGTATCACTGCACCTTATCATTTGTATCAATAAACATATCAATTACACTCGCCGCAGAAGGTTGTGTTATTTATCAATCAATACGCGATCTTTCTGCCTATATCAACGAGAAGCAGTCATCTATCATTTATCATCTAAGTGTAGGCGTGATCCAAAACCCCTACATTTTTTGGTCCTTCGAGCCGGATGGTGGTTATCAGTGTATCATTATCAGATTTGTGTTCTGAAGATTTCTGGTACGATAGCGAATCGGTCTGCTGGCCTCCCACAAGCGGGTCTCACCAGTAAGATTGAGAAGGCGCACATATCGTGCTGGAGATTACAGAAACAAGCATCAAGCAAATCAATCAACGATTTACCATCATCAGCATCAGAGAATCTTCTCAGGTACTTATCATTTAACTTTCATCAATTATCATGGAGAGCATACAATCAATGTTCGAACGTCAGAGCTTCCTGACCAAGGAAATTGAGAGAATAAATACCAATTTCCGTAAGGACAGTTCAACCAGGAAGACACCTGAATATCTTATCAGCCGATTAGCCTCACTGGATAAATATTGGAAAGATTTTGAAGACAATCATAGCAGGCTGCTGGAATTTGAAGATGATCAGTATGAATACTTCTCCAAAGGGATTCATGGGTACATGAAGGAATATTATATCAAAACCAAGGAAATGATATCATCATATAAGGAGGCTAAAGTTCCGACCTTTCCCTTACCCACCTTTGAAGAATACTCCTATCACGGGGATGACCTACTTGGTCAGCAGGACACTAACTTTAGAGCATTAGAACGACTACTGAATAGAATCAGCGTTCAAGACTTAGAGGAAAAATGGGAACTTCAGGATGAACTAAAGAATCTTCAACATCTCTGGAAAGTTATTGACACCATTCACCTCCGTCTCGATAATCAATTGAAAGGAAGCAACGATGCATACGAAGCCAAGTTTTTGCAGATTGAAGAGCGCTACCTTGCCATCAAAAGGGAGTTGAACAGAAAACTAAACTCTACTGCTCACCTCGAGCAAGCCACACCTAAATTAGAAGTCCCTACATTTTCCGGAAGATATACTCAGTGGCCGACCTTTTTTGATTTATTCATGGAAACGATTCATAACAACAAATGTATCACGAAGGCGCAGAAAATGCAACATCTGAAAGGGAAGGTCAAGGGTGAGGCAGAAGGTTTAATCCAGCATCTCAATATATCAGCAGAAAACTACGAGACAGCATGGGATATCCTCACTCATCGCTATAACAATCCACAGATTCTGTTTTCAACGCAGATGGATATCTTCCTAAATCAACCACTGATTACTAAGCAATCATCATATCATACTTACAAGAAGTTGCATGATACCACGACACAGTGTATCAACAGCATTCGGAATCTAGGCATTGACATCACTACCTGGGACCCAATATTAGTTCATCTACTAACAAAGAAGCTGGATGAAGAAACGCGTACTGATTTCATGGAGTCACGTGTGTCGCCTCGAGATCTAACATCATATACAGAGTTCCTGCATTTCCTTGAAAACAAATTTATGGCTCGAGAGCCTGTAGGCAAGAAGGAGAAGCCTGCAACTTCAGATTCGTGCAAGCCGAACTCAAGTCATCCTAGGCCTCAAAATCATAACTTCTCAAAAAACGCATCGTTTTACAAGAAATATCAATCAAACGCCACAAATAATAAGAGGTTTTGTCCAGTATGTAAGGCGCCTCATGATTTGTTTCTATGCAAACGCTTCCTTGCGCAATCATCGGACGCGAAATTGAGGACAATTTCTCAACATAATATTTGTCGTAATTGTTTATACAAACATTATGACAAAAAATGCATTTCTACAAGAAGGTGCAAAGAATGCAACGGTGATCATAACTCAATAATGCATGACGCATTTTCAACGATGCAAGGTGACCTACTGGAACCAACTCAAACTCAGCACTCTCAAACGTCATCGGACTCAGCTTCAACCTCTCGTAGTAGTCACAATGTTAACTACGTTGCCAGTGAAAATGAAGAAGTCCTTTTGACTACTGTAGCATTGAATATCAGAGCTTCAGACGGTAGCATTGTGAGATTCAGAGCTCTGCTAGATCAAGGGTCACAAATATCCCTTATATCAGAAAATGCCGCCCAATTATTAGGGTTAAAGAGGCAACATTATCAAGCAGCGATATCAGGAATTGGTTCGACACAAAAACAAAGCAAAGGCTTAGTGTCACTTGAATGCATATCAATTTACGAGGACTATCATTTTACAACGGAGGCTTTAGTCGTATCACGAGTTATAAATAACTTGCCTAATGCTTCGTTTAGGAAACGAACTTGGGCCCATTTATCACACACCAGACTGGCAGATCCTGAATATAACATTTCAAAGCCAGTTGACTTGCTCTTGGATGCCAGTGTCTACTCAGACATTATCATGAGTGGCCTTATCAAGGGGCCAGTCCAAGCTCCTATCGCTCAGCAAACAAAACTTGGGTGGATATTATCAGGCAACGTGAAGACGTTTGCATGTCACGTTGTCGTCAACGATATAGACAGCATCTCCAAGTTCTGGGAGGTCGAAGATATACACGAGACCACATCATCATTATCATCTGCAGATCAATATTGCGAGGAGTATTACCAATCAACCACTAAGAGATTGGAGTCTGGCCAGTATGAAGTAGCATTACCCATGAAACCCAAATTCGAACAAGAGATGGGGGCATCAAAATCAAAGGCTGTCGCTCAGTTCATTCAACAAGAAAAGAAGATGAGCAAAGATCCAGCACTAGCAGAAGGTTATCGCAAATTCATGCGAGAGTATGAAGAGCTAGGTCACATGCGTAAAGTCGAGCGACCAAATCATACTGCATGCTACTTACCGCATCACGGCGTGCTGAAATTAGACTCTACAACGACAGCTCTCCGTGTTGTATTCAATGCTTCGTCTAAGATGTCATCTGGACGCAGTTTGAACGACTTGATGTATAATGGACCGAACCTTCAACAAGACCTTCAAAATCTCATCCTGAGGTGGCGACAACATAAGTACGTAGTCACAGCGGATGTGGAAAAAATGTTTCGAGCAATCTCATTGAGACCTCAAGATCGTCATCTTCAATCTATACTGTGGAGAAGTCATCATCGTGAATTACTCCAAGAATATAATCTTACCACTGTTACATACGGCACAAGAGCGGCTCCGTTCTTGGCGATGAGAACGCTGAAGCAAATTGGAATCGATCATGCTGAACAATATCCATTAGCAGCGTCCGCCTTGGAGTCATCTTTCTACATGGATGATTATATGGGGGGAAGCAATACCATCGAGCACGCCAGAAAATTACAACACGAATTAATATCGGTGTTAAAAGCTGCTGGTATGAACCTGAGGAAATGGTCTAGCAATGAACCTCAGCTTATCGAAAATCTACAACCAGAACAAATAAACGCTCCATTCGAGTTCAAGGACACTGAATCTCGGAAAACATTAGGCCTGCGATGGATTCCTTCCAGTGACATGTTTACCTTCGACACAAAAATTGAACCCCAAGACAGCTATAAACCATACACAAAACGGCAACTGTTGTCAGATATTTCTAAAATATTTGACCCCCTTGGCTGGTTATCACCGCTCACAATCAAGGCAAAAATATTATTCCAGAGCACATGGACTGCGCATCTAGAATGGGATGAAGAATTACCGGCCCACATATCATTAGAATGGCAAAGGTTGCGAAACGACCTAAGAAATATCAACATTTATCAAATACCTAGACATCTAGGTCAAACAGAAAAAAACGTACAAGTACATGCATTTTGTGACGCCTCGGAAAAGGCTTATGCATGTGCAATCTACATAGTAACAAACAATCATAAGGGCGAGCGCACATCGAAGCTAGTGACGGCTAAAACAAAGGTGGCACCAATTAATAAATCGGTCACATTACCTAGGCTAGAGCTACTAGGTGCATTATTATTATCACAACTGATGGAGAAATTTCTTCAGACACTATCTTCGGAGCAAATAGAAATCTTCGCCTGGACTGATTCGATGGTAGTTCTTGGCTGGCTAAACGGGGACATATCAAAATGGAAGCAATTTGTGGCTAACCGTGTACAAACAATTACGGGGATCATCCCAGCATCAAATTGGCGTCACGTCAGGTCTTCTGACAATGCAGCAGACTGTGCTACGCGTGGATTGAGCAATGAAAATTTATCAGGAGATCGCTTGTGGTGGCAAGGGCCAGAATGGCTTCTTAATTTTAACTCATATCATATCACCACAACCGAATATCAAACTCCAACCGAAGAAATGAAAAAAACCATTGTACACACAGCCTTATGCCAAACGAGTTGGACTTTGGTAATTGAATTATTAAATAAATTCAATTCATTAACAAAGATTGTACGCATAATGGCATGGGTGTCACGTTACATCGCAAGCCTGCGCAATAAAAAATCAAGTGCAGCGAGAAGTGCACTGACCGGTGTCGAAATACAAAGCGCACTATATCTTATTATCAAACATGCACAAAGTATAGACTTTAAAGAAGATATACACCATCTAAAGAAAAGGGGCTTCGTCCGCAGCAATAGCAAATTGTCCTGTTTACGACCATTCTTAGTCGACCACGGGATACTAAGAGTCGGTGGACGTCTGGAGCAAGCAAATATCACATATGCGGCGAAACATCCCATCATTATATCACCTGGAAGTCGTTTAGCAGAGTTAATCATTCAGCAGGCTCATATCACTACGCTTCACGGCGGGCCGCGACTTACCTTATCATTCATCAGGGAGAAATATTGGTTGATCAGTGGCATCAGCAGCGTCAAAAAACATCTGAGATTGTGCGTAAAGTGTCGCAGATATAACCAAGAATCATATCAACAACTCATGGCTGACCTCCCAAAGCCTAGAATTACACCATCTCGGCCCTTCACTAATGTCGGAATAGATTTCACCGGACATGTGGAAATAAAATCCAATAAGGGACGAGGCATCAAGACTACCAAAGGATACATTGCAGTATTCGTGTGCCTAGCAACCAAGGCCGTGCATCTGGAATTGGTATCTGATCTCAGCACAGCATCCTTTCTAGCAGCTTTAAGAAGAATGTGTTCCAGGCGTGGAGTACCCAAGAATATATATAGCGATAATGGTACGAATTTTGTGGGCGCTTCACGACTTTTGAATCAAGAATACAGGGAGATCATGGCTTCAATCAACCCAAGTGCTATCAATGATGTTCACAACATGGAAATACATTGGCACTTCAATGCTCCTGTCTGGCCAAACGCAGGAGGATTATGGGAAGCAGCGGTGAAGAGTTTGAAATATCATTTAAAGCGCGTGCTAGGTAATCAAAAATTAACCTACGTGGAGTTCACCACGTTGCTGTGTCAAATAGAAGCCTGCCTCAATTCGAGGCCTCTATGCGCACTCTCTGAAAATCCAGACGATACCTATCTCACCCCTGGGCATTTTCTTATTGGCGGATCCTTGTTATCACGACCACAGACAGATCCTGATCATATGAGCCTGACTATGCGTTGGCAATTGATTCAGGCAATTAACAAACAGTTCTGGAAAAGGTGGTCCACGGAGTACCTTCAACAGCTTCAGTCAAGAACAAAGTGGCGTACCACTAAAGAAAACCTTAAATTAGATGATGTGGTTCTTATAAAAGAAGATAACATGCCGCCTGGCAAGTGGGCGATGGCGCGAGTTCAAGCTCTACATCCCGGTCAAGATGACTGTGTAAGAGTTGTGACATTGAAAACTACCAATAATATTATCAAGCGTCCGGTCAACAAACTTGTTCCATTGCCAATACAAGAAAATAATATCATAAACGAGGCCACTTCGAACAGTTCCCATCAAGGAACATCCAACAGGCGTCGCGAACGGTCGAAATTCAACATGAAAACATTATTTACATCAGCACTTCTTATGTTAATGATGATAATATCGCCTAGTATGCAGCAATCATCAATATCATACAATATCACGCTACTCGACGGTCAAAGGACTATGCTTTTCGACAAGGTATCAGAACTACAGCACATCAAGGACGAATGGAAATTAATAGTCTACTACAACATGTCTACGTATTGGTCTGGGTTCACCGACTTAGAAACATATGTTCGGTATTTAAATCAATTATGTCAGCGAACGTGCCTACCGCAATCAAGAATGCCGTACAGAGCTATCATATTACAACTGCAACACGAGTTGAGCGAACTACAACATTACAATTCTTTACTGCGGAACCCAAACAAAAGATACAAGAGAGGACTAGTAAACGGAGTTGGCAACCTGGCCAGTTACTTGTTTGGGGTGTTGGACGACAAGTTTGCAGAGCAGTATAAACAAGATATTGAGCAAATATCGCGTAATGAAAATCATTTACAGAGCCTTATCAAAAATCAAACTCTTATTATTGAATCGGAGTACAGCATTATTCGACGAAATGAGGCCATAATGAATCAACAATTCACGTCCATGAATAACCAGATGAAAGCCTTATTGCACGAAGTAAACAACGTGCAATCGGACACAACGCAAGGCCTTTATTTAATGTCGTCAGCACTATCAGCCTACACCGTTTTATCAAACTTACGACTTGTACAACAAGGTCTCATCGATGTGGTCACTGATATCTATCATGGGCGCATAGATACTCACCTGTTACCGCCTGAAGAATTAGAGGCTCAAATAAATATCATAACACACGAGGTACAGGATGATCTCAATGTGCCTGTAGACAAATCAAGTATCAGAAGTCTTTATAGATTACTGCGAGTGTTTGCTCGAGTATATAACGACTATCTCATTATGGAAATCAAGATTCCTCTGGTTACTACGGAAAAATATGAGCTAGATAAAATCATACCCCTACAAAGCGAAGAATCAGGAAAAAGCTATCAAGTCACACCGACTTATCCATACTTAGCATTTAATTTGAGAAAGGACTTGGCTTTATTCTTCACAGAAAACGACCTACAACAGTGCCTTCATGCGAATCCAGAAAAGATATTATGTTCCATTGATAAACCCATCTATGAAATTCGAGAAAAACAATCCATTTGTGATATTAAAATCAATGACATAATCACATCGCCCTGTATTCACAAACAGTCGAAGTGCGAAAATAAGTGGATCAAGTTACAGCGCCTGAACGACTGGCTGTATCAATGTTGTCAGCAATGCACTGTCCGCATTTTTGGCATACGGACTACGGAAGTGAAGACTTTATCCGGCAATGGCATAATCACCTTATGCCCAGGATGCACGCTCAAAGGAGACTCTTTCAAGATTTACTCTCATAGGAATTTCATCAATCACGTGGACCATTATGCAGAAGAGATGGAACTTCCACAGATGTCTGTTGTAAATGACATAGTCAACACCAGCATCCCCTCGGTTGAGACTTTTGTACCCGAGGATCATCACACTATGTGGAGCCAGTTGAGATCAGAAATCGACAACCTTAAGCAGCAGTCGACACAAACACTGAGTGTCCACGACGTGCATCAGTACAGCGTGCTATACTCGCTGGTGGCCGGAGGGATCCTGACGGGCTTTACCTTAATTATCATATGGATCCGACGAAGGCGGGGACAGGAGCCGGCATTGGAGTCAAGATTGGAATTAACAGAAGTACAGACTATCCCCAAGCCGCAGCCTACCACTCGAAGGATCACCGAGAGCACATCAACCCCTAACTTGCACTCAATCAAGTTTGATATTCCTATAAGTGAAAGTTAGATTTATAGATTTTTGTAATTAGTATTTAAGTTGAGATTTTTAAGTTGGCATTGTTTAATTTGTTATTAATTTGAAGTATTTGTCTTCCTTTGCGCCCTCGGCAGCATGTACAGACAACTGTACAGGTTTAATTTTGTTTTGTATACATAATTATTTTCGTGCCGCGCGTCAGCACTTTTATACGGTATTTAAACTGTAACTTTAGCACTATGTATCACTGCACCTTATCATTTGTATCAATAAACATATCAATTACACTCGCCGCAGAAGGTTGTGTTATTTATCAATCAATACGCGATCTTTCTGCCTATATCAACGAGAAGCAGTCATCTATCATTTATCATCTAAGTGTAGGCGTGATCCAAAACCCCTACACAGTCCTCTGTGAAGATGAATGTTGAGTGGTTCTTTTCCTTTCTCTTCTATTTGCAAATTAGGGTCTCCATTCTCACTAGATTCATTTCACACATTCTAGACTAGATTCTAGATTTCATTCTAGATTTTTCATTTTAGACATTTTCACTATTGTAAAATTAATTACGGTCACTACCAATTCAATTTGCAATTAGAGAAAATTTTTAAAGATTTCGCGCCAATGTCTTTTTTTTGTTTTTTCTTCTGCAGCCGCAACGCATTGCATGCATTCTACCAAAGAGATCGCCGATTTTAGTTCCATTTTCAAAAATAAAATGAAGTTCTTTTTTTATGAAACAGTACTAATAAGTCGAGTCTATATTCATGATTATTCTACTTATGACTAAAGACTTTTTCGTTTTTGTAGGCTCATTGTCATTTGACACACAAAAATTAAAAAAAAAACTTTTTCCCCTAGAGGAAGAATTGCTATTTTTTCTTCGCTCTGGTACGCCACAATGACGGTCTTTTTGAGCAAGAGGAGCGAAAAGATTATTTTGGTGGTGGACGGTGGGGCGCGGTGGACAAATCTGTATGCAGTACGTAAAAGCGATTTATATTTATAAAACCTATAATTACAAAAGTCTGCTTTCAATAAGTATTACACTTATGAAGCTCATAACATTAATTATCAATTAATTATACGACCGCTCACTTCAGTATTGTATATATTACTTAATGTATAATATACGTATAGGTATACCAATACCAATTTCTCATTGATGGATGAGCCGATCGAGAAATAAAATGAAATTAACTATAGAAAATAAAATTAGCTATAAAATCGAACGAAATTAAAATCCCACAGCATTTTACAGTGTTATTCATCGCAAGAGAATGAATGACTTTTATTAGTCGTAAGGATTGCAAAGTCGATGCGGATTTTTATTTGTACGGGAATGCAACGCCAGGAATGCGAGGTCGTTGAACTCCGTTGCGGGAACATGGGGTTGGTTCTGCGGGATTACCTATTTGTTCCCAACCTTACGTATAATAACAATGCAAACAACAAAACGCATGCACAACCCTTGTTAGTGGAACTGAACCCTAGTTTTATTTCAAAATTTAGATTTTTCGACGTTGGCCATTTTGAGAAGCGTCATGCCAATAATAATTAACCTACTCATTTTGTTGCTATGTCCAAAATGCTAATTGTCAATGTTGCTCAGTTTTATGTAACTATTTAATTTTAATTTACTTACTCTTACATCCGTATGCTCAGGTGGTCGGTTATGAATTAAATTGGCAGCACTGTGCCAATTACACAATTTTATTGAACACTGTATGTAAGTATCTCGCACGTTTTTCCTGGTGGAGTAGGTAGGCATATACCTACTATATTTTGAATAATTTATTGCTAAATTTTTTACTTAATAATTTAATAGCACTTAAGCAATTTTTTATAATGTACTTAATCATGTGCAAAGTCACAGAAACAGCTAGTAGAATAATATAATCCAATAAAAACTTTATTTTATTACTACTTTTCTACTTCAGTGTATTCGGGCACAACACGTTTCAATCGGTTCGTGAGTAAAGTAAAGAAGGTCATCGATATGTACGAAGCCGTCGCTTTTTTGTAGTCATTCGAATTTGGTCGGATAACCACCCGTTGTTTACATATTTTGTTTTTTGTTTATATTTACTTAATGCGAAACATTCCAAGCTGAATATTTTCTCTATATATTTTTGACTAAATACACTAGTTTTTGGTTTACAGCTACACATCTTGGGTTGAGCCGGTTTCTTCTATTTTGCCGTCAATGTTATGACACCGTCGTTTTGACTTTTATAACGCATGCATACGTACACTTTTAAAACTTTTCATGGTTATTAAAAGCGTGAAGAAGGACCGAATACAGTTTCCAGCGAGCTTATACGTTTTCTCATTTAGGCGCTGCGATATTTTTTCGGGTTTTCAAAAAACCGCGATTACTTGAATTTTTTTTTTTTTCTTAAATCTCATTCTGTCACAAATACGCACAAATAAAGAGCTACTCATGTATGTTTATTCTACAGGCGCACATGCAACGGTTTTAGAGGTACACGATTCTGCGAAAGGCTACTCCAGCAGGAAATGCAATATCTCGAAAACCTAAAGACGCACAAATTATATTTTCTGTGCACTTTTTTACACAAATATAAGCTCTCTGGCCATGCACAATATTTCTCTCATCGATCATTCCTTTAGAATTTTCCTGCTGGAAAAACGTTACCTACTCTAGCAAGCATCGTTTTTTCCGTTATTTTTATCAAAACGTCAATGTGCACAATTTTTTTATGTGGTGCACATACACAGCAGATTATGCACTAATTATACGTTTCTCTCATATCACTCTAGGAACCACTTTCCTGCTAGGGCAACGTACACAAACTTAATCGTATATTAAGTACCTACTTAGGTAGGCACAGATACTATTTAATTAATGACAGTCATTGGTAATACTACTCTAATTGCTAATGTAAAATTGTAAACACCGGTGTGCCTATTAAAATATAATATTTAGTAGACATATCTACTAACTTGAAAGTAAAATAAGTAATACCCAACTAGTAGTGTAGGTACTTCCTGTATTTGTGTTGAAAAAATGTTAGGTCTAGGTTACGACTGCCTATTCGATGTTCCCGCAAAACTGATTCCAGATTTTATTTTATTGCAGCGTCTGCATGCCTACGGGATCATAATATTTATACTTTCTCAGAAATCTACAAACGAAACCTATAAAAAGGCTCGTTAATACAGCGATCTGGGGTTAAGAACTTCATCTCAGTTAAGGTACGTACACCTGTAGTTACAGCTGCGGCACCTTACAAACGCTAATTGTTTGCTGTGTAGACGTCCAGTAAATAATACGCGGCAATTCATCAGAATTGCTCAGGTATTTCTGCTTCGCGCCATAATCCGTCGCCTCTGGAATGTTGACCGTCTGGCTTCGATATCTGCAGCTGCTAAAAAACAAAGCGACACAAGCTCCCCGCAGCAAGGCTGGCAGCCGAGTGAGCAGGACTGTGAGGAAAGTGAGCGAATCTAGCCGGTGTTTCGCCTCCTCGATATTCAACTCGACCGACGCGACGCGACGCGCCAAGCACACATTCTCAAAACACTACTACACACACATCCCTCCTTTCGTGTTCTTTGAATGCCGCTGCGCTGATTTCCTTCTTCGAGCGACCCCTCCACCCTCCACCCCTCGAGACAATCGCGGTTACCGAAATTCTTCTGCAAAATTCGACTTCAAATTCAACGCATTTGTGCAGAAATTGTTGTCATCTGTGTTCTTTGATAGGTTTAGCCTGCTTTTAGATAATATCCAGTTAGGATATGTGCGTATTTTCAGAGAATTTCGTGAATGACATCGAATTAGCCGGGACGCGGCGCGGCGGGGAGCGAAGGGCGCCGCGTCACCGCGCCGGTTGCGAACGCCAGCGACCGGCGACGACTGCTAGTCGCTACTCGCAGCGCGGTTCGTACAATACGTTTATTTCATCTAGCTTGTAGTCGTGTCCACGGCGCCCATCGAATCGCACGCGCGGCTCTCCTTAGAACCGGCCGGCTCCCGAATAATGTTTCAGTGTTTGACAAACTCAATCAGAGGTCTCGGAAGAAGTATCGTATTTAATAATTTACACTGTATTACCGATCGCATATTCTCAGTGAGTGTTACGCAGTGTGTACGGAAAAAACTTTGTCGAAGATTCTGAAGAATCTTGTGTAAAATTGTGTAATACACCGGCCGCTGCCGGATTGCGTTTTGCACAAAACTTTTTGGTGAGTACCTATTTGATTGATTATAATATTAAGATAGTACATTCAGTGTGCAGTGTTACTTTAATTTTCGAATATAAGTGCGGGTAATAAATACTTGTACGCTTGGGGCGTTGCCGGCTAACTCCAACATATACTATAGGTTTAATGAGTTTTCTGCGAATTGGCAGCGCCCAAATTCTTTACCCTGTTGAGGCAAACTTACAATAAAAACGTGGTAGGCGGGTAGTGAATAGTAGTTTTCTATTAATCTTTTTTTGTGAACTAAAAAAGTAAGTAGGAGTACCTACATCTTTGAAGGTACGTAAGTAGGTACCTACTCCGTCTGTAAGAAACTAAATAGGTTTTATTGATTTAATTAACACTCGTCATTGATAATTTCAGATTTCTTTTGGCCAGTGTTTTTTGAGTGAAATAAAATTTATCTTATGAATTTACTTGTTAGATAAAAGTGTAAACTAATTATAGTGTACCACCTACCTTACTTCCATCTACGTAATACCACAACTAAGTGTACTTAGGTATCACAACAGGTATTGATAATGTTTTTAGACAGATTGCTTTTGTTGTGCAATATTTATGAAATGTATTTACAAACATTTCTAACTATTTCACATCTGCATTACCAAGCCAGAAATTAGTTTTTGATTTTATTTGCGATAATTATGTGTTCTTTACAAGGAAAGTTTGCACAATTTCGCCTTTACTTGCTAAATTAGTGCAAACTTTAAAAATATCTAAAAGGTTCACAAAATCTCGGCAACTAATAATTGGAATTGCCTACCTGTAATTATCATTGGACTTGATATTGTATGGTGAAACTGTGCTTATTAAATTCTTCTATTTATTTTTTATTTTTAATAATTATATAAAATATAGCAGTACATATATTTTAACATTACAGTTCCTACCCTCTCACAAAAATAACTAACTACCTACCTTTATTTGGTTAATGCTATGGATGCTGCTATTTTAATTTTCAACTTACCTACACCATTTTTTTATAAGACACCATGTCTCTAAAACACTAACTTGGAAAATAAAATTGTTGCAACACTAGTCGAGTCGTAAATAATAACGTAGAGGTATGTCATTGCACTGCAGGCGTAAATTAGCGGGAAAACGACTCGTTCATTTGCAATATTATTAGTAAACACTCATTTCGCGCCATTCTGCGCTTGTAAACAAAAACAGTTTACGGAAATCTTTACCTGATATGATGGGCGCAACAACATGGCGGGATTAGTGATGCGCCCGCTCTATTTCAGGTAAGAAGAACCGGGAGAAAAAAGTAGCGGGGGAGGCAGTCACGACAATGACTAATTGTATTTCTTTAAAGTAGGATAGGGCCCCAAGGCCAATGTACTCTTTAAAATTGTCCGGTCTTGTATCCAGACTTCAGTCTGGTTTCTGGCACCGCGGTGGACGCTTCCTCCTTACCGACAGTTAGCTAGAGTCGCTGTGCCGTTTCGATTCGCGATTGTTGGTAAATAAAAAGGGGTTATTACCCTTCAGTGCTTAAATTTTTCAATTATTTATAATTATTTTTATAAAATATTTTTTTTCGCATTTTTCGAAAAATACAGTCCGATACTTTAGTGATTCGTGGACTTGTGCAATTTATCGGAATACAATACTACAACATCGATTTTTTTATAAGAGGTACTTACTTTCTTAGTTATTTTGCTGTGAAATATCTTAAATAATTACTACAATTAAATAAATGTTTTTTTGAAGCGATAATATTTTAGGTGTTTGTTGACTTGGAAGATTTTTTCACATGCCTACATACCTACTTGCAATTTTTTTATCATTTGGTTACGCAACTTCTTAATTTAATTTGAAGTCGCTCCAAACTTTAGTAAAGTCCATGTGTATCATCAAGTTATTCTTAATATTGATACTAGTTTATTTTTCATTGTTACAGACTGCGTGCGTTTACCCATCGCGCGCATCTTCCCTGTGATAAGAGGGTCCTGTGATATCGACGAGTTCGACTTAGCTTTAAAACTAGTTAGTCTTTAGGAATATAGAATTACTAAAAATGTCGCCACCGTTCGATTCGTTCGTTCAATTCGACATGTGGGAATCTTTGGACGAGGACTCCCTGAGGTTGACGCAAACGTCCGAATTTTGGACTCAAGTTCAATATGAAGCAGATAGATTGGAGCTAGTCCCTCCCGCCAACTTTTCGGACCCCCTGCAAGACAGTGATGAAGACTGGAGGATAATGGACGCACCAGAGGAGCCCCATAAAGATAACATAGTACACCATGATTGTATGTGGGCTGGCTCTTGTGTCGATTCTGTACACCCAGGCAACACATTTGTCCCGACCGATCCAATAACAACACCGACTACACCCGGTCAGAGTCTACTTCGACGAGATATTTCTCCATCTAGACCAGAAACTCCACCATCAATAGACGGGGATGAACCACCTCAGTTCCGTCATTCAGTCGATGTTGCTGGCACAGCTCTACGCCTCTTAAGAGACTCTGCCGTGGTAGCGGCCGACCATTCGTACACACTGGCCAGGCGGCACTTAGACTACCTCGGCGTGCAAACACCCTCTGACTCATGTGAATCAGGTCAGTACTCTTTATTACCTTTATGAGTTTACTTCTTTGCATTAGTTACTTACGTCACTTCTGAGCTACGTGAAATTCATGCAGATTTTCGGGAACAAAGCAAATATAAATTGTCAGTGTTGAAGTTAAGTTTCAAAACGATCGTTTAAATATCTTCGTAAAGTATTGTCGCTTTGATTTGAAATTCAAATGGATGATATTAGGGCCTCTTTGGCTTATTGGGAAACCGCTGATACCGGTGACGATCGGTGACCTTAAAACGAATTCGAAGTGGTTTTTTATTTGTTTCTCTTACTATACGATGAATTGGTACTATTTCTGTTTTCAATGCGAATTTAAATTACTCCAACCAATAACTACCTATAATCTTTTCGCAGTTCATTAAATTTCATCAAAGGTTCAATATTATATGTATAGGTAGTCTACGACAAATTTATACGGATTACTTAATTGAATTGCGCACGTCCGATTCAGGTCTCAAAAAACCGGTTTTCTTGTTTAGTCATAAGATGTTTCTCTAAGTATTTGTCAAGTTGGGTTGACCGGGAATGTCATGAGGACGCAGGCGCTGACTGCGAGCGCGGGAAACTGCGCATATCGACCGCCTTCCTTCCCGCGTCCCCCGACGCGTCTAGACGCGCCCGCTTTTCCGCTCTTCCGGAACCTTCGCCTATTGCGACCTTGAACGCCCCAACCTTCCTTAATGTCAGATTGCGCAACGTTGGTACCAGGCTTTTCATCTCCCGGGGTTGACATGGTTAATTACAATGCGAATTAAAGTTGTAAACTAAGTAGTTGCAAACTAAGTAAAAGGTCTCACGGCGTCTCACTGGCTTAGACGGGTACTAAGGTCATAAGTACATCGACCGTCCCGACCTTGATGCATCCTCCAATTATTGCAACCGGCGCTTCCCGCAGGCGGCGCGGCAGGGTTATCATCCTCTCGTATTCAATAAAACGATGAATTCGGTCTACGGAATTCATCCAAGTAGTTCATCTGCTGATACGTTAGTGTTGATTTTGTAAAATTGAGATACTAGCTCATAAAGACCAATAAGAATATCTATTTGAAACGGTACTTTCAGTTATAATAAGATTTACTTAAAATTATTGACTTGTCATAACTCTTGTACTGTGACATGGCGTGTGACCTCAAACAGACCACCGATTATGTGCTACTACGATGTTTATAATACATAGTAGCAATTTAGTTATCGTTGATAGCAGTGGGTAAGGTCGCGATGGGCATGTGTTTGATTCCAGCGGCCGCGAACGTTTGTTTACATTTTAACTTGTTGCGCAGCTTCTAGTTAAAAATAAATATGTAGTCGGAAATCGTAATTTAATTAAAAACTAGCGAAGTACAAAATGAATTGAGCGAGGTACGCGGCTGCCTCGCACTCGGCACTCTCGTGTCTAGTCCGTTACTTGTGTAAGAATGCAGTGGAATGAAATGGAATCTCATTGAAGTGGAGCTTGCTCGGCTCGCTGGACCGGTTTGAAACGCGGTACCCCCATGTCCAGCTAGGCCGGATGACAATTTGATAGACAACCGTCTCAATAATCGTGATCGAACATCAGTCGGCAAGCACCTCTATCAGATAAATAACATATTTAAGTACCCTACTAAATTGTAATTACTGGCCCACTAAAAACCAAGAAGTAAACTTTATTCTGCATTCGCGTCTTGAAGTCGACAAAAAAACTATAGATAGGTACTGTGTCACATCACTAGTGAGCGCGGTGGGCGCGAAGAATTTACGACGCATGCGCGGTTTTATCGCTCCATACGCCACGCAGCTAACCGTACGCCCGTTAGTTGTCACATTTTCGCGCCAATTTAGTTCGTAACATCGTTGTAGGTAATAATTTTATTTTAGAATACCTTCATAGGTACTACATACCATTTTTCAACACATGAAACATATAAATGGTTATTCCTATATAATATAGGATGTATATTCATACTGTTTTTAATCCTGAAAAAAACTACATCTGTAGGTATCTATCTAGCTAAGTACCTATACCTACTTAATAATATCTTGTCGGGATAGCAAAGTCTAAACAGCACTCGCACTGTGTTTTTGACCCGATGCTACTATCTTGACAGATTACACACTTGATTAATACTCTTTACTCAAATGTAGGCCACTGGTTTAGCTATGAATTGTAAGTTCCTTTGGGGCAATTTAGGGCACAAAGATCCGGTTTGTTTGGCGCCCTAAACATTTTAGTATCAATCAGTGAGCCAAGGCTACGCACTAGTTTCTAAGCGCTGTGTTTGTGACTATGTGTACATAAATGTATTTTTATAACGACATTTAATATGTCACCACAACTTGATGGCAACTATAGACTTATGTATAAGTAAAATAAAATGTAGTTTAATTTGCAATTTTGTTAATCCTTCCGCGATCATAATTATTACACTCGTCGTAATTCGTATTGGTTTTACAACATTCTGTACTCTGTAGAGCACTGATGGCCGCCATTAGAATGATCTGTCAAAATTTCGCGCTATTCTCATTACAAACCATTAATTCTTATCAGAAATTGGTTCGCATACAACACATACAATATTGTATTACCATCTTTCCGTAGTATTTTATGAAACTTTAATCGTGTCGCCAAGCGTAATAATAATAATTCAAAAGGCCTCGAACGCGTAGTAAAGCAACGTTTATAAATAAACCCCATTATGTTTAAGACACAGTTATTGTAGCTAAGTACCTCCACGTTCTTCACACTGGTAATTGGTTGGCATAACAACTGTGCCTAGGCTGACAATCAGCTTACCTACTTGATGAATGCTGGCACACCGAAAGCGCTTAGTCGGCCTGCCTTGCATTCCAGGCAAACCCAGCTGTCCTATCATTGATCAATTTGGAATAGGATTTTGCGCCCAAACTCTCATTCTCTTCAGTCGAATTAGAGGACATGTCTCAGAAATGCCTATAAAATACCTACTTTTAAACGAACAGTCTAGTCCTGTCGGCATGTACACAGACTATCAAAGTGATAGTTGACACTACACCACATCTGTCCTAAATAGTGTGACTGGTAGGTAGTTAAGGAGATATTTAGTCTAACCTAGCCTTGCGCCGCCTAGTCACCGGGCCTGGCCCACATTGATCTCAATAATTTATCTTAAGTACTTGCTTGTATGATTTATATTCTATACCGATGTTAAATCAACTCCAGTGACAGTCTGCATCTACTGGACTACAAGAATGTCATAATTCATTTTAATCGTACTTTGTGATGTTTAATTTTTATTGCTTAAATATGCAATCAACCGAAGCAATATAGTTTTAACTTTCTGCGCGAAATAACATCAACATGTATAGCACTCGTGATAACAGATTTAGAAATTCAAGTTCAATCTACCCACTTCAATTAAAAGTACATTAGCAGCTATTTAATAAGGTAAACAAACAAATCAAATGGCTGTTACACGCTTCAGCGATCACAAAAGATAGAGAAAGTTTTTTGTTTGTAAATATTAGGTCGGTGAAAAAGTTCTGTAGTATTTTTTATACAAACTCAAGACTAAGAGCTCGTGTGGCACTCAAATATCGAGCTTTTTTTGTATAACCAGACGTAAACAAAGGTCAAATTGTTTTTGTGGTGAACCCGTAACCCTTCAGCTATATCGTAACTAGGTATTAATATCTTGCTCCACTTCAAAAATGCCATCGTCTCTATCCGTAACAGGGCGACCAGAGCGAGCTGCATCTTTAACATCAAAATTCCCGGACTGTAAACGCTTGAACCAACTTTGTGCTACTCTTGCTGACACTGAATTGAGTCCATAAACGTCACGTATTTTTTCGCGGCTTGTGTCGCATTTTCCCCGGTTTTGTAATAAAACTTCAAAATGAATCGATTTTCTTCGTTGGATTCATTAATTTTGGCGGACAGACTAACAATTGAAAAATGGCGGGAAAACGTTTTACATTTTATTTTTCTATTTTAAAATGTCATCTATTTAATGGTATCCAAACCAACCAGATACAAACAGTACAGCTAGAGATTTTACTACAACGTTATACCTTTATAATACGAAAAAAAAAATCCCCGACCTATTATTTCGGTGCGAATCGCATCACTAGGCCAGTAGGGCAGTGTAACGAAAAAAATATTAAATAGCACTTTATCATGCAGCCATGCAGCGATAAAGTAATTTCACTGGTCGAACGGCATGCATGTACGTAGTGGAAAGGACCTTGAGCCTTATCGCCACAGAATATGCACTTAGATATTTAAACAATCGGTATAGTAGTATGAATGTGTTGATACGCTCACATCGCGATCGCGCCCGCCATCTTGGCCTCCGCGCGACGCGGCGACGTCGTCGCATTATCAATGCCGATAACAATAGTACTTAATACAACGTGACACCCTAACATAAATTTGTATTGTCTTGTCACGAAAAAAAACTAAAGCCACGCTGACGACTTATAAACGACATCGTAACAAGATAACTTTTTATTACTGTTTGATCTCGTAACATCGCAAAATATTTAAATGAGGAATGTTGTACCTACCTAGTTATTTTATTTGCTTAGTCGAGCGCGTATGATGTCCGCTTTCCAACTCACACGGACCGCTACGCCACGACGACCACAAAATCGCGAGCGCTTATCGATACGCGAAAATGACCCCTAAAATAATATAGTTCTACTGATAACACGTGACAGTCTCCGCGACACACGTGATCATATAGAGTATCAATTAGTATTAAAGAATTCTTAAGTTTCATTAAAATTCTGTAGCGCAGAGCGCAGTAGCTAAAATTGCGCTTTGCCCAATTCGTCACAATTACAAAGTCCTGCGATCTTATTGGGGAAACCCTACTCATTATAATAAATTAATCTTGTTTGAATTATAAGGGTGTCTTTTAGACCGCATTGTGGTAAGGAGTGACGATGGCGACCACAGGGGCACCGCAGTGAGATCGGTGTCCGTGTGAGCTCAGTCAGGCACATCTAGTAATAATTATTACGATCCGGTTTCTTATTCGGTCGCTCAGATGGGCGTGGCAGCTGCCCGGCAACACGAACTACTTACAATGACGTAATAAACTACCCATTTGAATGTTTAACACTAAGGAAGTGTCATCTTCTATATCGCTTTTGTATGAGATATTGTACCTAGTTAGGATATTGTGTTATGTATGACATCTTTTATACGTATTTTTACTTCGTTAATCATTGTGTTGTATTTTGTATTGTATCCATAATGACAAGTCAAAGGTTGCCGGCTTGTTGTTTTATAGCGCTCCTATAAGTGAATCAGATGTACATTTAAATTGTAATTACTTGCATTTAATTATGGAGTAAAAACGTGTATATATTGGACTTGTATAACCGAATGTTACTTTATTGACGTGTGCCCCACCCTGTGTTATGTAGTACGCGCAATTTAGTTACATAGGACTATCTCACAGCCCTCGCAAGCCTTGCTTATAGAACTAATAAAACTATTAATCATCTAGAAAGTATTTAATCACAGTTTCACGCCCATGTTATTCATACAGTTTAATTCGCTTAGGAATTCGCATGTTTAATGTTAATGAGCCTCCATACACATTTGACTCATTAATTGGGTAATAAAAAAACGGTTGCGTCACATTTTTGTACGCTTATGTACCGTCCATGAACTTCCGGGCGGTGCGAACCGTGTTCAAGGTTACCGTTGATGGTGGATCGATGCGCCACGCCAGCGCCATACGATAAATTACGAACCGTCTATTTTAATCCCACTACAAGTGGATACCAGTAAACCAGATGACCGAGTTTTCTTAGTTGCGTAACACTACATAAATAGTAAATATCTGTCTGTATATTGATACCTACTTACACTGTATCGGATTCTTATCAGTGATAGTAGCGTACATCTTTGTTTTGTAGGTAGTACTCGTTAATGAGTTATTTTTCCCACGTTTCTTATTTATAGTCTTTGGTGAAAATAGTAGCGTCATTATATTACGTTTGATAAGCGTCGCGTCGCGCGTCGTGACGTATATAATTAAGTTTAAAGTTTAGTGGGCAAATAAAGGCAACCTAAAACATATAAGCAATCGACTTGGTACTAAACTGGCATGACTTACGTACTTCTAATTAGCATCCACCTTACTGCAGTCATAGAGAGATACCATACAGGCTGATTTTAAAACGCCTCTGCCTTTAAAACCTTTAAAATATTAGTTTTAAACATGAAACCCCAAGGTCGTTACACTCTGTAAGGATTATCATTTTATCGCGGCGACGAAATTGCTTCAGATTAAGCAAATAGGAAAATTTATGATAACAAGTCTACTATCGAAACGCGCGACTGCGATACCGCGACAAAAAAAAAAGCGTTCAAAGTCCATAGCTTCCATCGCGTTACGTGAAAAAAGGTTTTATTTATTTTTTAATTAGGCCGGCATTACGAGCAGGCTGTATATAAGATGGCGTGCGCCGTGCGCGTCACGATAATTTTTAATTATCGTGCTCAAATGCCAGTGAACTTGGCCTCAAGTCGTGGCCAGCGGAGCGTGCCCCCCGCCTCACCACTCACCAGGTCATACTTGACGACACCATTGTGGATTGCATTCCGTTTTCTAACGTAGACTAGACGCTTGTTTATTTTGACAACTGACAAACACAAATCCTTGAGACTTTCTCCCATTTCGATTTTTATTGCGTCCCGTTAAATAAATGACAGTGGTCATGATCATCCTGTCAACATCTTGTATAAATGGCGTTAATAAATCTCCACAATGTTCGCCACTAAAACATAATAAACAGATGTTTTCTGTTTTCCCTTCCTCGATTTTAGCAATTATCACCTAACTCCAAACATGGCAATTCATTGAGAATTAACTTTAATACCGACAAGAAACGTGAAGCTGACTAAGTTACAGGGAAAATGTTTCCAACGTTTTAAGGTCGGGAAAACGTTATACCGGTTTAACATAACTGTCTACCAAGATCGCCGACGATTAATAAGTTAGTCTGTAAAGTCTATGACTCATTGTTTTCTCACGCTCAGGCTTAGCCTACCTAGAATTTGTGACTAATCAGGCTCTCTGCATTACCTACGTAGCCAACTATGCTCACTTATTGTTTATCTTATCATCGAAAATTTAGGAAATTTTTTATTAAATTTCGACGTCTGGCCGTATCTATAAAAACGAAATATATGGACAAGTTTAAGAGAGAGCTGGCGATTTTTTACCCCACCACTCGGATACCGGTCGGTCGGGCGAACAATAAAAGCGGATTATCTCTGGTATAAAATTGGAACGGCGGCGGATCTGAGAATCGCGTCTCGAGTGATGGAGATATAATAGATATGCACTAGACCGGATCCGGCGGGCGGCGCACCGCGACAATACCGGCCGTATCGCCTTACACGCAGACCTGAAACAAATACTCTCTCGGCGACCGTTAATCGCGTTGGCGCCACGGAGAAAATTGTCACGTGAAAATTACTCCCGCACAATATGCGCCTAAGTCTACTGTCAACGCCATTTTCTTTACGCCTCCCACCCTGCGGTGTTGACTCTAGATCACACACTCTTTATCTGTTTTTGGTTACACTCACTAATTTTGTCTTCTTTATCTTCTTTTCGATGTTTAATAGGTATCACTCGGAATTTATCATCCGTTAAATGAGATTAACGCCTTTCGGGAAAAGCCCACGAAAACTGACCCCAAATTTGGCGATAGAACCCGTGGTACAAGTATATTGTATCATATTAGGCAGGGTGTGTCTATGTGGCTCGATATAGCGCCAGCAGTCTTACCCACGCCTAGATTTAGACGTAAGCGAGGCGTGTTTGACGACAGGCGCCGATCCTCGAATTAGATCTACGCGTAAGCGATAAGCGGCTGCGTAAGCCGCGAAACTATGCGGAAATGTAGTAAAAAGATCGCGTTCGTGTATAAATTTATCGTCGCGCTGTTCGATAAATGTGTCTGATACGTATTTCTTTTCGCGCAAACTGCCCAATTTAATGAACCTATTTAGCCGCGTCCCTGACTCGCCGTTTCGTAATCGAATCGCCCAGTTGCCCACGTAACTGGTTTTTATTTCTAGAGCTTAGGCACTGGAGATTGAAACGGAAACTCTCGTCCTTGTTGGGTACGTAAATAGCAACACGCAACACGTTTAGCGCGGAGCCGGTAACCTTTAATCACAATGAACCGCTGACATAATTATTTGTTGGTGTAACCGGATAGTGCGGGCGAACAGATTCCGCGAAACATGCACTACGGCGTAAACACGAGACTAACGTCCACATCCGCACTTAGATGTAATGCGATCGTGAAATGGACGCCCGCACCTACATAGCTCATTCATAGAAGTCGACAATGCACTCTCAGCACGAGTATCGCTGCATTGCTGCACCGGACGGAATTTAGGCCGTTTCCGCAACGGCATTAATCGTGCTTCAATAGAACATACGTATAAAAGTTAGCCATAGTTTTAAGTTAGGGTTTATCCTGTTCATTTGGGAGCCGTATTGCCCTATGGTTGCGGTTCTAGAAAAGACAGGTACATTAAATCAGAGACGATCCGTATTGAGGCGTTCTTAATAGACGCTATGCAACCCCGTACGTCTCTTACATTAGAAATACCAAACGAAATGCAACATGATCGATTGTGGCTTTTAGCTCGCGACCGAACCGGTCCGGTTGGTATGTCAGTTAGGAACGTGTAAGCCGGCCGCCCGTCGCCGTTATCGTGCAACTCTCACGTGACATTTAATTTCGATCGATGCATTGTTAAATGGTAGCGGCGGAGGCCGGAAAGCGTGTCCACCGCTCGGTAATCCGGACTCCATTGAGTGCGGACGTTGCGGCAGCGCGCCGCGCACGCGCTCTCGTTTTGGCGCGAATGGCGCGCCGTGACGTCAGGCGTCTGGATCGATGGCGGCAGACGCTGCGGTAGTACGCCGGGGTCGACGCCCTCCCCCCGCGTACGCCGCCCTAACCCCCTCCCGCGCACCTGACCACTGCAGTCGCATCTCCCCGACTAGATCTAGCCCCTGCGATCGTATACAGATGTGGCTATACGACAATCGACGCCCGCCTTTTATGGTGATGTGGGCGTAATGAACGGTATGAATGAAAGTATGCGAGCAGTGAAACTGTAAATGCGGGCGGAACTCTGATAAACGATTGTAGTGATGAGTTTTTTTAATTATGTGACATTATCCTAAACGAATTCTCCGTTGTTACAGAGGAGGAAATCGACGTAGTCTCAGTGGGCACGCAGCAGCCACTGCCCACGACGCACGTCCGCACGGAGTCGCTGCCACGCGTGCCGTCGGCCCAGGAGCGCCAGAACATACAGCGGACGGTGGAGACTGCTATCACTCCCCGGTCCCCTCGGCCAGCCGCCAGGAAGCGCCTGGTGCCGCCGCCCAGCATAGCGGCCGCGTCGCGCCGGCGAGCTCGAGGGCCCGGCCGCCGCGGGCGTCGGTCCAACACCGACACAGACTCGGAGGCCGAGTCGCCCGAGATAGAACGCCGCTCCATACACAACGACATGGAGAGACTCCGGCGCATAGGTCTCAAAAACCTCTTTGATGAGCTCAAAAAGCAAATCCCGGCCACGAGAGACAAGGAGCGTGCGCCGAAAGTGGTCATACTGAGAGAAGCGGCCGCGTTGTGCAGAAAGCTTAGCCAAGAAGACCTCGAGAGGGAAAAGTTGAAGAAAAAACAACACCAACTTGTGACGAAGTTGAAAAAGCTCCGCACGATGCTGTCGGCGCGCTATCGCTCGTACTGAGCGCGCCGCACTACCTGACTGGTAATCGATTTGTTCCGACCGAGGAACTATAGTCTACTCGACTGGACACTTATGGACTGGTAACTTTTTATGCAAGTCGCTTCTGAACGCTCTAGTGAACGTTAGAACCGTTTATTCAAGACGCGGTGGCGCATTGAAGCCCCCGTCCGATTGTACCTCCCTCGCCGTTTTGATTGCAAAATTTTAAGCGATGTCTTCAGTCGTGTCGGCATTCGGGAGTTTGTTATATTTCAATGAAAAGTCGGCTTTTACGGCTTACTCTGCTTCTGGAAATGTCTCGAGAGTAACATAGTTATGAAACAATAACCGCAGGTTTGTTTGCTCAAAACGATATTTTGCAGTGCCAAAGTGAGCCATAAAACTGTTGTTAACGACAAATCCTAGGTCTTCAGTAAAATATCTTAATAGTTACAGACTGCTTCGTGAACTAGTAGACTGGTTATACCTCTAAAATGTTTTTTGAATTTATCATTAAAGTATACATAGTTGAAATAGCACATTACAGATTTACTCCGTGTTAACTGATCGAAAATGATATGACATTTGTTAAAATATTGTTTCGAGACGTTGATAAGAAGATTTTTTACTGGACCTTCCATTAAATAATTAAGTATTGCTATGTCGCATTTTTAAAGGAGCATGAATTTGTCAGTGCTGTAAATATAACGAGAGTGCAGGTAGTTGAAAGCTTTGTCAGAGGTGGTCTGGCGCTTGTGAGCAGATTGGAGATGTATGGCCACTATATATGTTTTCGGCCCGATTTGCAGGATTTTTCAATTGTAACCTTTGACTCGCGAGAGATAGGAGTTGGTGAAGTGATACATCAATTACTATTACTTTTAATTGCTTTAAGTAAACTATTATTTTAACTGCTTTAAGTAAATTGCATTTTAGGATAGCGCGCTTGTTTCATTAGTTTTTTTTTTGTTATTTTGTAAAGTTTTAACACTTATTGTTTTTTTACATTAGAGATGCCCAATTGGTACCAATTCTCGATAATTTGGTATTGTTGAATAGATTTTGGGTCAGTTTGAATCGATCTAGTTTTATACTATAATAAATTAAATGATTCACATACAGCTTCCATACGAGATGGTGATGATTCATAACGATTTTATGATTAATTTGTATGCAATTCATCATGTGAAACTCCACCGTACGATTAGCATGCGATTGTGATGATATCGGCTTTCTATCGCGAATTTTCTGAAAAATAAATACACGATCCCTTCCTAGTTTTTTTACAACAATTTTAATTTACAATTTTTAAGTCTCCGTAGGTTTTTTTTTACATATAATGCTAGAATTTGATCGAAACCGTTTTCCTGTTCAACAAACGCGATATTACTCTTACGAATATTTGTATTTGTTCACAAGCTTTTAAACAACGGTACACTTCAAAGTTTGTACAATAACTTAACAAACATCTATTTTAAATATTTTGCTTTAATTTGTTAAAATTCTTATGGACAAATCATGTGTACGTGTGAACGGAACTGGAGTCGCAAGCGCATGTTATCCGAAGGTGCACGTTCCCTTCATTTACGATCATCGTACCTTATTATAATTATAAACATTATTATGAATGTTAAGTCGTCTAGAATATTGAAATCAATATTTAATTCATTCACATGTTGGGATTACAATGGAAACATACCATTTTCATATTTTAAGGTAAAACAAGTTTTTTATGTAAATTGTATAATCTCAATGACAGTCATCTTATTCGTAAGAAAATAATAGACTGTGTATTTTGATAATAACATCAAGTCTTATAATATAACCATATGATGGTCCTGAAATAGGACCGAAATAAAAAAATAACCAAGACATAGTTCCTCATAGTACCTACTAATAGTAAATTTTGCATTTTTTTCTTTATAATATTTTTTTATTAATGCAAGTAAGTTAGTGAAGTACTCGCAATAGTTCGTGTTAATTGAATATTTGAACCTGATCAGAAAAATAAAGCTAGTTCGAAATTAAGCAAAGAGGATGGTATACTTAAAGCCGGGCCCGTAAGTCTGTGAGCCGTGGTTCTTTATTCTACTGGTCAGGTTTGTAGAAGGTTGATGTTATATCAAGCACATGGTCAGCATTTCGTGAGTGTGAAGGCTTTAATTGTGTGAGGAATGTGCCTTGCTATGTTCTTGTACATTATTATATATATATATTAGGTTTATACTCGAATTAGTTGCCAAGACATATTTTTTGTGAAGGATGTCTACGATTAGAATAGTGCTGTTCTAAGTAGTTGTACATAAACAGACAAGAAAAAAGTTAATTGATATTATAGATGTTTATCTTATCTTCCACTAGGTGTTTAATTGTACATACATAATATGTAATGGTAACACTAAGTATATTATTACTTTGATCAATCTTTTTTACTAACGAGTTTTTTTTCCTAGTATTTGTTTAGTTTTCTTAACTGGAGAGTTACAGATCCTCGAATGTTGTACCTGCATTTATTTTTTTGTTATTCATACTTGACATAAATAAATAAAGATAATGGTTTTAGTTATCCAAAAATGTAATTGGTTGATTTGGTGATAATGACCAGTGTAATTAGACACAAAATAAAAAGTCAGCAGTTACATGTTTAATAGTAAGTAATGACAGCTTTATAAAATCGAAAAGACGGAAAGTGAACGTTGTAAAGTGTGCACTACACTTCACAGCGTTCACTGTTAGAAACACATAATTATAACGACTATTGTGACAAGGCACATTTCCACCACTGCCAAAATGGAAAAGGAATTATTGATAATAAGTTTAGGTTGAACTGTATATAGATAAGGTCGGGTTATAAAATTATAAGTCCTGTTATATATAAAAGATTTCCTTTTATTCTTTGTATAGTATCCATACGTTTGTAACATCTAGCCGTGGCCGGTGTGTCGCGACGCACGGCGACGCGACGTGCGCCGGCGACGGTGCGCGTGCGCCGCTACAGGGAGTGCAGGGGGCAACATAGATTCCGCCTAATATTAATATTGCCCTCTGCAATCTGTGAAGCGGCGCTCTTATGTCTAAGGACCTTTGTACTTATGTGGCAAATTTTTTGGGATACTATTGTAAAACAGAGATAGTTTTTTTTTTGGTTTTGTTCCTCTTATGTGTATGGACTCACTGATACATTGTATTGCATTGACTATACATATTAAACGCTTACGTCGGACCCGGAGAGAGCTTGGGAACAGTCGGCTAATTAATGTGATTTTTATACTTATTCGCTGTAATTTGGGATAAATAAAATCATTGTATTGTATAGTATAGATTCTGTGATTATGTACCTGTGGGGTACGTTTGGGTTTCCACAGCCCTATCTGGTCTGACAAAAAAAAATACTTAAATGAGTTTTGATTTTTTAATCCACACAATACCTAAACCACAGTAATTTAAATAAATAGAGTACTTGTTTATTTAGATTTCTGTGACTCAATCCCTTATTTTAATCATCGAACATTTTCTGAATCACTTGCCTAAATATTTGATTATACAACATTGAACTGAGGCAAATACCCTAAAATAAAGAAGCAGCTGATTTTAAATTCCATACATCCACTGAATATAATATTCAATACACACACGCACACACACAAGATATGAACACTGAAAGTGACTGCTGAAAAATAATCTAGACAATTCTGTGAACTACATAGTAGGTAAATTACCTAGTCATTTGAAACGAAAATCGACAAAATAAGAACAAGATGTCCAGACATGACAGCCTCGGAAGTTGAGGACAGACATGTCACCGAAGGAGAACTTTGAAAATCAAAAATGGCTGGGTATGGGAAAATCCTCTAGCTACTGACAGATGAATCGATGGTAACACAAGGGTACGAAACATGTCGAGAAATAAACTGGTATCGTACGTTCTATTCCCTCATAACAATATGGAGAAAATGGAAAGATATTTCGGTCTTTTGATGATCACTCTATAACCGAATATTCAGATTAGTCCAAATCCTACAGACAGCACTCGGCGGCAGTTACCTACTGTCCCCAAAAAAAGTTTCCAAGTAAAGTAGTCGGAACTAACCAACTATGTACCTACAAATAAACTAAGTAAATAGAGAATTAATTAATGAGAAAAGATAAGAGCCCTTCGAATTCCAAGTTCAAAAAAGTTTCCTTATAAATTTAATTCAAAGCATTGAATTAAAATGACATTATAATAACATGATTCAAAGTTCAAATGTAACGGTTCACACGATTATCTCCACAGGAGGTAGGTATCTGGTCAAACGTACCTACTTAATAGCAGATTAATTACGATGAAGAATCCAGATTTAATGTGTTCCGTGTATTGCTAAGAGCTATCAAAGGCCATTATTTCATACATTTTAAAGTTAATTACTTAGGTACTCTAGAAGTAACTATGCAGGTGCCTACCTACTTTACTAAATTTTCAGTGGGGTAGTTAGGTACCTAGGTACTTATAAGTTTGAGCTTTGTATAGAGTAATCGATAGTTGAAACCCCCGGGTTCGATGCCCAGGTAGCCCAAAGTATTTAAGAAATTAGGTACGGTTAATAAATCCCTGTTGAAACGGTTAAAACTGAACTGGAACTGCGCCGGATAAATGACGATATCTATTCTGCTAAATATAGGTACCGTCACCGGCGATTGACGTGAAAGCCCTTACTCCGACATTGTTGAACTTGGTTGAACTGTAGGTTACCTATCACCAAAGTGACTGTATAAACATATAGTAGAAAGAAGAAAGTCCAGATTATGCCATAAATCTAATACATAATTGCAATATGTTTTCAAAATAAACCGGCTGAATCGTATGTCGGTTTATTCTCAATGCAATTATTCATATGGAAGAGCTTGTCTTATGTAGATAGGCAATGTATAAATGAAAAAGTAAATAAACAATGCTATAACTACAAGTACTTTCAGAATGTAAATAAATATTTCTATAAATAACAAAATAATTTATCTCGTTGGCTGTAAATATAATTCCTTTGCCTCTCAAACGAGCCGGAGCGAGAAGGTGACAGATGTCAAAACAATAGTGAAGTTCGCGCGAGCCGTTGGAAAGATGGCTCTTCGTGCAGTGATGTCTTCAAAAGTTCCTATGGTGATAATTTTAGGTGCTACGGGTACGGGGAAGACTAAGTTAGGAGTGGAATTAGCACAAAAGTTCGCGACGGAGATCATCAGTGCAGATTCTATGCAGGTTTGTTAGTAGAAATGTCAAGATTGTAACCTCAAAAGTATCAGCTCTATTTCATGAAACAAGCACTTATAAAATGCCTAAAATAGCATTTAGCTCTGAAAAAACATAATAATAAACCTCTAGAATGAATACTTTTCATGATTTTAGTTCCATAACTCAGTGTTATGCTATGAAATAAGTCCTAACCTAAAAAATCGATATTTCAATTTACACTTCTCTGTTGTCTCTGATTCATTCAAAGCAGGAACAATTACATGCATTATGCTGAATTTGAGGCATACATCTAATTTTAAAGGCATTTTGGAGTGTTTTATGATACATTTTCAATTGTAGTAAGCTAAAACAAACCTACTTCTAGTTTTCTTAAAGATCTGAACATGAAAACGGGTCAAGTGCATATCTCTTTATATACACATTTATTGAGATATTCTTTGGCCCCATGATCAGTTCTTGAGTTACTACATTATAACTTTACTATATTGTGTCTATATTGAAACATCAATACCATAATTATCTTATTAGACAAGTTGAATTCAATTTAGGGACTGTTACAGATCTAAATTGGTGGCAATTAAATGAAAGATCCTATTGGATTCTTTAAGTTCTGAGCATGTTAATGGGATAAATGCTATAAGCTCTTTATATATACTCTATTAAGACAACACTTTTATAAATCTTATATACCTATCCATTGCAAGTCACACTGAAAACTTGACCCATAAACTTCTTAGGAATCTCTTTGGTTTATAATTATGATAGAAACTTGGGTTGGCTGATGCTACCTAGGGCAGCCATATTATTTGAGGAACACAGTACTTTATTCTTTTATTTGCTTTGATGCATGTCACACATTTAAGTATATAGATTAACTGTAGGTTTTTGCACATGAACTCTGCCCGGGCACTGCAAAACACAACATTAGTTTAACCAGTAATTACCTGTCTATCTTCATCAAATTGATACAGTGGCAGTACAGATACAGTGGCAACATGTTGTGATTATACTTGGGCTCCCCGTCTTGATCCAAGCATGATGGATTCAATGGTTTGCTGTATCTAACTGAATATACCTGAGTTAATTTGTAATAACTTAGCATATTCAGCCTATAAAGTTCCCACAGCTGGGACACAGGGTTCCTGTCTGTGAGTAGAGTGGGCCGTAATCCACCACGCCGGCCTGGTGCAGATTGGTAGATGTCCAGTCTTCGAATGATTGGTTCTAGGCTGAACTGGTTTCCTCACAACGTTTTCCTTCACCGTTTTGAGAGCAGTGGTGATGCAATAATTTACACAATGTAAAGTGCCTGTCCAAGGAATCCGCTGTATGCGGGAAGCACAGAACCGGTTGAAGTTGCTAGGTTTGGGGGTTGCCTATGCCCAGCAGTGGACTTCTTTTGGCTGAACATACAACTTGTAAGTCGAGGATGTTACCACTGGGCCACCACTACTCAATTATAATAATAATAATAATGTTATTTATGCACTTATAGGGTGTGTAGTGTATGAGGGATTTACAAAGTATGCATTATTAATAACATGGTGTACACAGAAATTGTTGCGTGTAGCGCTGCTCTCCTACCTTGATGACAGTAATCTGTATTTTGGAAACATCATAGTCATAAATCAATTTATTGATATATTCTTGTGAATATCCATTTCTGTTGTAAATGGTTTTCTTCTATGTAGATATTATGGCCTATAAACATTCAGTGGTAACACTTTTTAATAACAGGTCTCTTTAGGTACTGTGTTGAACCTAGTTGGATTGTTTTCTATTCTGGCTTAAGTTACTACAATATAGCTTTACTTTGTGTCTTAATTGAGACACCAATATCTTAACTTTACTATAATTCTCTCTTGATTATGATTTCTTGGTTTTCCCTCTTCCCCTGGTTATCTAGACCCCCACTTTCAGTACACTTGCACCAGCCACAATAAAAATCTACGTTCATCACACAATAGTCTTCATCAATGTCCCACTCACCGCACAGACTTCATTCACTCTTCCTTCTTTGTTCAATTTATCTCTCTGTGGAATGCACTCCCCCAGGAAATTAGGATGGCAACCAACCGATTATCCTTTAAAACTAAAGTTTGCGAGCACATTCGCAAGAAGCTGGCAGTATTGTCACAGCAGTAATGTTTTCTCATTGTTGGTCCTATTTGTTTTTAGCATATTCGTGTATTTAAGTACATTTATTTGTGCTTATATTTATATATAATTAGGTATATGTATTATATGTATTTATACTCGTAGACTTAATAAGTTTAATGCATGTCTTTATATTTAAAAATATTTATTCCAAAATTATCATTATAAATTGCACCTACCACTGTTTGTCTCTGCATCACCCAAAGGTTGACTGGTAGAAAATGCCTATGGCAAAAGTCCGCCTCTGTACATTTGTGTGCTTATAGAGTTAAATGAATAAATAAATTATCATGTCATAATTGAGACACCAATATCTTAACTTTATTATATTGTGTCTTATATGATACACCAATATCTTAACTTTACTATAATTATTGTGTCTTAATTGAGACACCAATATCTTAACTTTACTATATTGTGTCTTAATTCAGACACCAATATCTTAACTTTACTATATTGTGTCTTAATTCAGACACCAATATCTTAACTTTACTATATTGTGTCTTAATTCAGACACCAATATCTTAACTTTACTATATTGTGTCTTAATTCAGACACCAATATCTTAACTTTACTATATTATGTCTTAATTCAGACACCAATATCTGTATGGTGGATACTTAAGTAGATACAGTCATTAATACCCACTTACTTTTATGAATTCACATGTTACATTACATCACGCCTGTATTGTCCGATGGGCTAGTAGACAGATGTGTACCTATATTATCGCCAGTTATGTTGGTCCGTGTAATAGGGGATGAGCCTATTGATTCCAATTTTATGAATTCCAATTGTATTGAGACACTATCTTATTGGGTTAATAGTTCTCATTAGGCACAGTTACAGATGGAAACAGGTTTTGGTTTAATAGAAGAACCTCTTTACATAGATGATTTAGACATAGAAAATTACTCTTTTCTAGATGACGGAATTTCTATTAATCAAACATGGCTAATTAGACATTTCTTATTAGCCAGTCTACAAGGTATAATTGAAATAGCAGAATAGAATCTATTCCATAAGATGTATAAAATCAAAATCAAAAGTCATTTATTCAAATTAGGCTGAGAATCAGCACTTTTTGAACGTCAAAATCACATAAGACAGTCCCCCCAAAACGCCCACCCTTCACCACTTCCTAGTGCTTTAGCTGTATAGGTTACTAGTCGACCAAACAAATTGGACAACTGAATGGAGTTGGTCCGTCTTAGCACTATATCAAATATTTGCTGAGGACATTTGTCTCACTAACTGGTTGACTAGTAATTCGCATTGGTGTATTATTTTGAAAATCGGTATTACCTACCACTTACAAGGGTGGAAGAAACATTGGCTGTATCTAAAAGCGAGCCACATTTTTCATCTTTGTCTGTGATTGTTTTGATATTTAGCACACCTACTTTAATGTCTTATGTCAACTGAAAAATACTGTGTCGGTTCATAACTGTTCCGTTTCCTACTCGGACCAACCCCATAACTGACCCGGTAACCTTATACTAATTACAACTGAACTTCTAAATTTACACTGGGCACAAAAAGAAACAATACAAAAATGTATTTCGTGTGACTTGCAATGTTAATTTCAAAATTGCATGTAATTATTTCGGTTCACTCAGGCTAGCTTCGGCAAGCAGGCAGAGTAAAAAAAGTCTGGTCTAACAATGGGGCGTAGTCTGTGAATCATTCAGTCAGCGGTCACTATCCTCTTATTATAATGTTGCTATTAATAAAAAAGATTTTGATTTGTGGACAGATGTGGAATGGTTTGCCCGAGGCTGTATTAATTTGCAAATGGCCGATTGATGGCAGCCGGACGGTTAAGAGTTAGTAAGCGGTTGGCAACACTGCAGATTTTATTTTCTTTTGCTGCTGAAATTGTTTTTGTATCTGGGATTCTTTTTGTAGGCTGGCCTTTCGAAATTGCGTACTTAGATATCTATTGGAATTTTAAGAAATCCAGTTAGAATAAAAATAAATGTTCGTAATAATTTATACACAGTTACACACAGACAGATCATAGAAATAAACCAAGACGTTCATTGGGAGTCTAGAAGATACAAAAGATACACTAGTTACGAGTTGTGTTTTAGAAAGTCCTGATACTGACTTCTACTGTCCAATCCTCCACTAGCCTGTCCTGAAGTCTTGTTCAGGTATCCAGTTCAGTTATCCTACTACCTTTAATCCAAACTATCCATACTAATATTATAGATTCGAAAGTAACTCTGTTTGTATGTTGCCTTTTCACGACTAAAGCACTGAACGGATTTCGATAAAATTTGGCAAGGAGATAGATGGCATCCAGGGAAAGGAAATAGGGTACTTTTTGTCCCGGTAGCACGTTCTAATTAATAACAAATATAACAGTTTCCTTTTATTTATTTTTTATAAAATTGCATCAACATGTGAATCTCCGAAATATGAGATAGTTCTGATTGCCAGTTCACAGTCGATATGACGCCCTCTTCACAGAAACACACATTTAAATCTAGTTAAATTAATTTCTTTCCACCATTTACCCAACCAACATAACGTCAAGCCCACACGTCGCGTCGCGGTCGCTTTAAAAAATTGCCAAAGTGAACTCCGGTAGTTAGTAAGCTGGTCATGAGCAAAGGCATTGCATAATTTTGCTGAGTAATGACCGGTACTTAGAACTTGCCTCTAGGCACTGAACTGATTAGGCTTTCGTCTACCTACGGTCTAATTTTATGACTGCGATCAGGGCGAAATAGCGTTACTCATTTCGCTTAAATAAATTAATATGATGCTAGTAAAATACTACTGGATTCTGTGAGTGTCTTGAGAGCTCAAGTAGGGCCTAAAAATTTATTTTATTTAACAAATATGTCATGCAGCCGATGCAGCCTTTGCCCATATTGAGATAAACCGTGTTAGACACATCTCATTAAAAAAAAAAAACGTAAAAACAGTAGTACAAGTACTACATATTTAGGCGGCATTTAAATAAAAAGAGGACTGATATCATTAAAAAAATACATCAATAAATAGCTGACAGTTTAGACTACACAATGGTGTACCGAATTCCAAAATTGAATTTAAATTTTCGAATTTTCATTCAATAAATGAATATAGAAATTGTTTTCCATGTGTATTCCTTTGGAATTTCTGCATGTAATCACATTTTTTTGCAAAACATCTTTTTTTGAATACCTATTGATTGTTAACTAAGCTCTGTGACATTCTACCTAATAAATTATTTCCTAACAAATATGGATACTTCGCCAACGGAAGCGGCCGAAGTCGTGCCGTTGCTGGATTCAGGCCATAGTCAGCGTATTGTGGCTGCACGATTGCATCTTAGCCTCTCTGCTGTCAATAGAGTGTATCAGCGTTATTTTGAGACTGGTATGTTTACTGACCGTCCAGGATCTCGTGGATATCGAGTCATGTCTGAGCAAGAGGACCAATATATTGCATCAGTTTCTCTAAGAAACCGTCACTTTAACTCTATTCAACTGCAGCAGCGACTCCGTGACGTTCGAGGATTGACTATGAGTGATTCTACCATTAGAAGAAGAAACCCCATGGCTAATGGCCCAAAATTTACGGTAGAACACCGAGGAGCGCGCTTTAACTTTCCACTTGAACACTTAAATTGGTCATACCTTTAATAGAACATCTTTTTCCTGACGAGAGTAAGATTTGTAACTGTATGGTAACGACGGAAGAAAGAAGGTGAATCGAAGAGATCCCGGGAGAGCGTTTTGCACATTGCTGCATTGCAGAAAGAGTCAGCTACGGTAGCGGTTCATGGACGGTTTGGGGAGGCGTAAGCGCCGATGGAAAAACCGAACTTGCTTTTGTATCTGGACCTCGCTATCGCGTCATTAAATGGGGTCACGTTACATCGAAGAGTGTCTGGAACCTCACGTGTATCCTAAACACGTTCTCTACACGCGTAGAGTTCATTTTTATGCAGGACAATGCCGGAGCTCATACCGCAAGCATTGTAAATGAATACCTGAGCGAAGTTGGTGTTACGGTTATGGGCTGGCCAGCAAGAAGCTCGGATATGAATCCCATAGAACACCTATGGGATGAGTTGAAGAGACGAGTCAGAGCGAGAGATCCTGTTCCGGAGACGCTTGGCCAGCTTAAAACAGCTAGCTATACAAGAAGAGTGGGATATCCCACAACACAAGATTGTGACTCATTCGCTTCATGAGGAACCGCATGGAAGCAGTCATTAGAGCCCGGGGAGGAAATGCGAAATACTGGATAACATTAAAAACAAAATTGTTTTACGTCTTTGTTTCTAACATTTTACAAATTCTTCTTAACGGGTAGAATTAGGATTACAATTTTATTTATTTGTAAGAATGTAGTTTTACATAGTATGGTAATATAACATACCAGTTGAACAAAACACGATAGCTAAAGAAATTTAATTTTAATTTGAATTATTAATATTCATTAAACTATACCTTCTAATATCCGCAATTAACTGGCATAATTGTTTTTCTTAATTTACTGTAAAAAAAAAATACATAAACCTCATACATAACCAAACTTCAGAGGTGTTTCGATTTTTTTATGAGAAGTGTATATTTGTATAACCCTAGTGATGATTATTGCCTGTAGATTACCTAACTATCAGCGTTCATATCTTTTTGTATAATCTTCATCACCTTAAATATGAAAATGTTTCATACTCTTGGCTTTTCTAATAGCAGAAAAAGAAAGAAGATAAATAATCTGCAAAACCCTTGTTTTATACGTTTCAAGATAAACCATGAACCAGAAGATATATGCCGCCGTTACATCTATTTTTACTCCCCCATTTTAATTTCAGGCTTCATTAACTCATAAACTTGTTAAATTATTGCTAAAGCTTCTCTGTAGCCGACAATTTCGTTATTTCTAAGAATTTCTTAATGTCTTTTTTGTTTAATCGCTAATTATTATGGAACATTGGGTTTAATTAAACACGAAATCAAATCATACAATATTTAATAAGTTTAATAATTTTTTGGTGTTATATGGTGTTGCGGTTTTTAGGAGACCTATACCTTTGTTTACATAACAGAAGTAAATAAATGATCTTAAGTCCTAGGTTCGTTACACCTTACTTACCTACACTTATTCTTTTCATATGCTGTGTCTAGACCCATTGTTTCCTATTTGACTACTTACCACTGAAAGATAACACGTTACAAACTCTGAGATTAAGACCTAGGTTCTTTGAAGTCCAGACACTTCGGAAAACGTCCAATGCCAGTTACAAATAGGGTCTTTCTCTACTTATAATGTTCATATACGTCACAAAGACCGCTTGCATGTTCCCATTAAATACAAAAATTAAGATAAATGAGCCCTATCTGAATAACAGTGGGTTTGATCACAATGGGTCAATGAGCTTGAATCGGAATCGACTTCAAGACGAACAATCTGCACCCTCCTTTAGGGCCATTGTTGGGCTTGCATTCATACTTCATACCACAGTCATTCAATTCCGTCGTTTAATAACGATCAAATATAATTAAGAATAAATTTTACCTCCAGTTTTGCTTGTGAAAATGTAGTAAAAGGAAAAACTGCAGTGTGCTTAAAGTTTTTATTTTGCTGCTAAAATAAATAAAATACCCACGCAGTTTTAAGACTTGGCACAATTTGGTGAAGACAAACTACAGCTTTTGCCGCACTTTCCAAGTTTATTACACTATTCTCTCTCAAAATGGTTGGTATGGTAATGTCCATCGTGATCCCCACTTAGCACCACGCGAGACGCAGGGCTGGTGACCCCAGATACCAATAACTATCAATTAGATAATCATTTTACAACATAATATTCGGCAAGTCACGCTGATACTACAAGATGCTTAAACAAGGTACAATGCAAACGATATTCAAAGAATTTTGCGTAAACTAATGCAAGTACAATAATACAACCCTAAGACAGCAGCTTCAAGATTCTTAAAGTCTGTAACTTTTACTTATACTGCAATTGTTTCTCTCTTTTATTCTAGAGTAAAAAAGAAAAAAAAAATACTTTAAGCCGCTCTTATGTAAAGTTATGTATACGCTTACATCTCTGTTCGTGCCTTCCCTACTACGACTTTTTTTTTAAATGTGTGGTGGGAAATAACCAAATAACTTCCAGAGCAGGAGGGCGTGTCAGACTCTTACTGACTAAAACCCACGCGTGTTCCTTCAGTTGCCTGTGCCAGGGGCCACGGTAACCCTTTCGGACTTTCCCGCAACCCTGGCAGGTTTCTACTACGAACTACGACTGACGTTCATAGTTTACGCCCAAGATTTGTCAGGATAACAAAATCCCAGACGAATGTATGTCATGAGATTTGTAGCACTGAAAAGGAATACCCGCACAACACTGGCGCCCAGGTTTATGCACCGAGTTATAATATAACCAGACTGTCGTGTAGCCTTCGATCAGGTTGTTGTCGCCATAGTATACAGGGTTATTGGTAAAACACCATCAACCTCTTAAGGGGTCATTGTACTCATCATTAAGAACAACTTTAACTATGGGACCAAAAATGAAATCGCGAAAAAAAAAAAACAATTGTTTCCTACATTTATGTTTGCAGAACTCGTCAAAATGTAGGGACCAGCTGATTAATTTTTCAACTCTGCCGTTGCGAATGCACGTGAATGAATCATTCCGTTCATTGCGTGACAATTTAACGGGAAAGTGAATGTTTTTTTGTTGGTATATATTTTCTTTTTCATTATGTGTTCGTTGTAACGTGGTAAACCGTATAATAGCCCAAGTCGTGAAATAATTTTTAATGTTTATAAATTTATTAGTCAAGAGGCCACGGAGTCTAAAAATATAGTATTAGAGAAAGATCACTTTCAAAACCTTCAAGAGCGAACTGCGAAAGCTACTGGTGTGTCACGTAGAACAATAAGTGTGTTTTGAAAGAGCATCATAATGCCTCGACTTCCGACTAGTTCAACCGGTGATTCTGCTCGTGGCAATTAGGGGTTTCGAATACCGGTATTAAGGCCCTACCTTGAAAAAAAAAATCTGCTTTTCCCTACATTTATGTTTGCAGAACTCGTCAAAAAGTAGGGACCAGCAGATTTTTTTTTCGCGATTTCATATTTGGTCCCATAGTAAAAGTTGTTCATAATGATGAGTGCAGTGACCCCTTAAGAGGTTGATGGTGTTTTACCAATAACCCTGTATATGCGAAGATTTTAAGTAAATTAATATAGTAGACTTGCATTGCATACGAATTTGTTTTCATTGAGTTATAACGTGATTGGAACAAGTAACCTTCGCACAGGTCGTTGTCATTATAGAACATGCAAAGACTTCAGATGATTTTAAATGAGCACTTACTTTTTTATTGTTTCACAGTTATTATTTAAGTAGGAACGGAATTTCAATAGTTAAAGAAAAGAAGGAAATATTCATTTGGGACTCGTAGGAAAAAGAAGATCTTGAAGAGAATCAGTTCGTTGGTACATTCTGGTAAGTATTAATTAGTAGCATTAATCAAAATAAGTAATTGATTTGTAGGTACCTGAAATACTTAGGTATTTCATAATAGGTAGCCAACCACAGAAGTGTATTATGTTTTTCTTCAATAAAACTTATGTTGTACTAACTTTTTCAAGTATAACAGTTGTTGCATATTTTAGTAAATTATGGATTAGTATCCACTGTAATTAGAGCTAGGAATGTTCGTAAAAAAGTTATTGCTTTTAATAAGGAAGTCATATTACGATGAAAGGAGACGTTCAATAAATGTATGGGGCTTGGTACTAAAATAATAGAAAATTGAAACAGCCTTCTGAGCTATATAGGCTGAAAGAGGGTAATTATTGTGATGTCTTGGGGCATTCCATTTTTTTTACAGTCGCCCGTTTTTTTAAAACAAGTGTTGAAAAATAAAATCCTGGCATCACTAACTACAAACATTATTTATATTTTAGGGCTGGCTGCCCTGTGGCAAATGTCAACAATGTCAATGTCATTGTCACTTGTCAGTGAGGAGCAGCTCGGTCCAAACCGTTAGACGGCTTACCGACATATTTTATTAAGTACATTAATATTTTTTTTGATGTATTTCTCTACATAAAGTCAAAGTCAAAGTCAAAGTCAAAGTATTTTATTCGTGTGCTTTTTGGTGATACAACAGGTCTTACAGTAATTTTATGGAAACTCAAAAAGCTACCCATTAGGCATACACGTTTTAACAATATCAGAAATTAAAATTGATTTACATTGAAATACAAACAAAAATGTCAAAATTGATTTACATTGAAATGCAAACAAAAGAGAATTGATATATTAAATAAAAATGTCAAAATTGAGATAACATCATATTAGAATACCTACAATTAATTATTATTACAAAAATTAAAATACAATCAGTTAGTCAAGCATAAATATATAATTGTCAGTTTTTACACTTTGTCAAGAAGGAATTCGCCAATGGTATAGTAGCATTTTTCAATTAAAAAATCATTCAGTTTTCGTTTAAATTGTATCAAATTCAAATCTTTGATAGCATTTGGTATTTTATTATATATTTTTGGTGCCATGCAGATAATGCTTTTATGCATAAGGGCCGTCTTTGAGGCTCTTAGACATAGTTCGTGTCGATATTCCGGTCTTGTTGATCTATAACGTTCCTCAGAAGCTTTTTTAAATAATTTACTGTTTTTCTTGACGAACAATGCAGTCTCGTATATATAAAGGCAAGGTAATGTCAATATCCTAAGGGATTTAAAATGAGGTTTACAACTATCTGTTTGTTTTAAATTACACATCGATCTAATGCACCTCTTCTGAGCTTTAAAAACGTTATTTTTCTCACATGTATTTGCCCAAAAAAAAACAAACAAAACAAACAAAAACAAAAAAAAACAAAAAAACAAAAAACATAACAAACAACAACAACAACAACATATAAAAACTCTCGGTATACTAATAAGTACTCTGTGGTAAAAACACTCCGCCCCGCGAACTTTACCAGTGCAGTGGAGGTGTTTTTTTTTTTATATCAACGTAATCAACGTCATTCTGACATTTACAGATTTTTGACTTCCTATCGACACGTTTTGATATTGCGTTGTCATGATATTCAATATTTTTTGTCTCAATTTCTGGGAGCTGCAGCTAAAATTATATAATTAAATGCCAAAGTATTTATAAAACCAAAACTTTAGCCACATTTAAAATAATTATATTGCATAGAAATGAATAAATAAAGGCTATGTGCGTTTGGTTTGTACTGAAACATTTTTCACTTTTTCACAAGAACGCGCGCCTGAAAAAATCATATTTAACTATAATCGAGTAGCTTAATAAATAAGCTTTCTAAAAAGGTATATCACATTGGCGTTTAAAAATATTCGGAATATTGTACCAATTTTGTCCTCTCCTTTGATTTACGGTTCATGGATATGCTGCTTTTTATTGATGATGAAATTCCGATTTCTAAGATGGTGGTTATACAAATGGTAAATAGATATCTAATGATATAGATAATGGTTATAATTTGGAAATAATTGATGACCAATTTGGTTGCTTCTTTACCTATACATATTGTGACTTTGATTTTGATTTGAACAGTCAAGAAAACTAATTGACACACCGTCAATTTCCCGTATCATACAACTGTTAAATAATGATATTTGTGATTTGAGTAAACGGGCAGTTTAAGGTGGTATTCGATTTGGTAAGCAATTAATGTTATTGGCTTTATAATCGCTAATTGAGTTTTAAAGTTCAAAATCAAGTCATTTATTAAAACTAGACTGAGAATCATCACGTTTTGAACGTCAAAATCACATAAGACAGTCCCCCCAAAACGCCCGCCCTTCATCAGTTAATTTACATAGGTGGAATTCAAAGTATACTATATCCATTCACTGTTAGCATTCCAGAAATCTCTTTGCACTATGCAACTAACGGCATTTAAAAGCGTCCTAAACGGAGAAAATCACAACAAAAGTTCCATCCATTCTTGATTCGTGGTGCACTGCTAACACGATCCTAATATTTGGTTACATTTGAGTACAAGATCTTCGTGAGACAATGTTTAAACAACCGTGGATTCCTTTCAAATTTACATCTACGCACAAAATTGTCATATTAAAGTTTGTCTTTCACTTTCGTGACTACTGTAGTAGAAAGTGTATATTGCGTGTGCTCTTTTTGTTTCCCTGTTAATTGTTTCTTTTTCATAATGTTCCCACTGCTGGGACACAGGCCTCCTCTCGGTGAGAGGGAGTGAGCCGTAATCCACCACGCGGGCCCAATGCGGGTTGGTAGATATCACGTCTTCGAACTTTTTGGTTCTACGACATGTCGGTTTCCTCACGATGTTTTCCTTCACCGTTTAGAGACCAATGGTTAATTGAATATTCAGCTTTAAAACTATATTGTACATAGCACAACATCACGCCTTATTCTACCCGAAGGGTTCGGCAGAGGTGTACCTATAGCCTATAGTGCATACACATTTCGCCATTTATGTTTTAGTTCCATGGAATAGGAGGCTGCTATTGAGGAATTGGTGAAAGAAAATCCCAATAACACTTTGCCCAAACAGGGAATCGAACCCAAGACTTAATGCTCAGCAGTAGCACTTGCGGCCACTTGACCAACGAGCCACATTGTATTAGGTACTTATTTGATTCTTATTCTGAGTTCACTAACTCATTCGACTTCAGCATTCTTATACTTCTTATAATATTTTTGATGATATTTAAAGAAAAAACTGACTGTGAATGTGAGTACCATGCAGGCTAGATAGAAATACATTACTTTATAGCTGTCTGGCGGTTTTGAGTATTTTATACGGCCTACGCAAATGTCCTGCAGATCTGGTAGCGTCGTGTGACGGGTCGTTGAGCTCCCTAAAATAGGGGTGAGCTACACGATGACTGATGCATGCATGCCAGCTGTTAGGACAGGGCAACTCAAAGCTTCAATGGCAGTATCTTCAACAGGCCCTTCCACACATGGCCATGCATTGTTAGACTCACATAAAATCCTAATAATACAATGACCTCTGAGTTTGTTTCGGCATTTCTTCTCAGGGATCAGTCAGCTAGGAAATGCCCGCGCCGTCTAGTTTTAAAATATTGACGTCTAAAAGTGTCTTAAAAGATTTACTTAAAGAAATAAACATTTCATTTCATTCATTATTTCAATTATCGCCCTCTAATTTCAAGCCCACATAATTTAAAGTGAACATATTTAAAATTAGGGTACGCCGTAATCTGGGGATTAGCACCAATTGCACGCATACTGCTTAACCCCATGACACTTAGAACCTGGTTTAAGTATCCGGAAAAAAATATGGAACTAATTACGATCCCTTTGATTTAATATCCTGCGTCATGCTTAATGAAGACCGCATTTAATGGCTCCGATAAAGTCTTATTGGAATCGCAGCAGTGTTAATTAAAGGTTATCTTATATCTGTCCAGCTATTCTTTATTGGTCCAGATTAAAGGCTTGGTTAACGGAGGAATTATTTCCAGCAATTTCTCAATTTCTAGTCATCTCGCTGATTTGTCTATGGTATGTTTAGGTCATCATGATCTGCCTAGCCTTTTGCCAGCTATGTTGGGGTCGGCTCCCAGTCTAACCGGATGCAGCTGAATACCAGTATTTTACATGGAGCGACTGCCTATCTGACTTCCACAACCCACTTACTGGGTAATACGATACCCCTTGCTAACACTGGTGGTTAGACATTCTGGCCTCTGACGACCCGTAGGTAACGACTGTCATAGATCCACGAATGACAGCTGGGACCAACGGTTTAACGTGTTTTCCGAGGCACGTAGGGTTGTCGATATGTAAAGGTGGTCACCCATCCACGGACCAACCTCGGCAAGCGTAGCTTAACCTGATCAATCGACCCATTCAGCTGTTATTATTTAGCCACGAGCCCCCAAGGTAATTTTAGATCATATCGATCACAATTCTCATTATTTTACAGCCGCAAGAGTTGTAACAAAAGGGTTGTGCTAATTATTTTATGGTCGCTACACCACTTTCAACAATTAACGATCTAATTTGAACTAGATCTACAGAAAGTGAAAATGTATGTTTCCGAGTAATATATTTTCGGGGCGATTAATAGAATGAATAGGTTTAGTCTAACGTTTACATCCAAAGAGTTTTAATATTCGTCTCAAGGACAAGAGTTTTATGGCGAATCTAATTATGTAACGTGGAAACAATTTAACAGACGTCTTATTATTATTAGATAGTCCCAAAACTACACCTAAAGTCACCAGTTTTTACTTTTTAACTGCAAACACAAACTCAAATGACATAACATCCGGCTATAACACAATTACAAAATACAAACAAAAGAAGGCAATAATGTTGGCGAACAGTTCACACCTTCGCTTACTTAGAGACTAGGTACATCTGCGAATTCGCCACATACACACAATTTTCGGCAAGATGTCCGCTTGTTCGTGTTTGCATTCCGCAGAGAGATCGACGTCTCGTCCAAGGCCACCGCCGCGGTATTTTCCGCCACCCTGCGGTGCCTCCATAGACCTACCAAGTTAAGAACTGACCAGTTGGGCGAATCCTGCGACACTTGTAGGGCCTTTATAGGCGAACAAATGATGTTCCAGTCAAACATTTGAACTGAAAAGCTGTAAAAGGAGATGTGGCTCGTGAAAAATGGCGCCGAAATTCTGCAAATGTCAAAAAGACGTCTATTCTATTTGTGAATTTTAATAGCAACCAGTCCTAAATCCTATAAAGTGTGTTTAATAAGCTGTCTTAAGCATCTTAAAGATACGACCAAAAAATTTGCCGTAGCGAAACACAGCGAAAGCTCTCTGTTTTGGGGCGGTTCCAATAAAATACTGAAGCCACCCTTAATCTCTTCAGTGTTCCGACAGACGTAGTAGGTATGCACGATGTGTATCTCAACATACTTTATGTTGCGCTGTTCGCTCGCATTAAATAACCTGCGTAGTACAATCCCAAGGTATTCTATTCCTGATGTTGTATTTTGACCCGTTTCGAGTCTACAGTACAGATAGTATACGTATCGATTGCAAATAGATTTTCTGGGAGGATCTTCGAAGTATTTCAGTTTATGAGAATGGAGGCTGTGACAGTCGTGTAAACACACGTGATTGTTTACATATGTAGTTTCCCGACGTGCCTCCGAGTGGCCTTCGAAGGTATAATGGGTACCTTGGAAGGTGTTAACCTTCGTAACTACTTGGGCTTTTTATGAGTGACTCGATACGTACGTTTTTCTCGGTGTTCTTTAATAAAATTCTATTTATTAACCGTGTCATTTTAATTGCCCTTTATGCTCGCACGTGATTTCCGCTTCGGTTAAATAACCGTTTTCATCATGAAAGCTAACTAAGGAAAAAGTAAATTTTCCAGAATGAGCTTAAATATAATTACCTACATAGTTCTGGCTATTGATACACCTTACACTTACATGAACCAGAATAAATATAGTACCTATACCTCTTATCTACGTTGCTATGTTTTTGGTGCATCCAAATTCTTTTCAAACTGTTCTGTATTCCATATAAGCCACTCCCAGATTGCGCTAAACTATTTTAGAATACCTACATATTAAGTAATATATTTGGAACTTTAGAGCACGAAACGGTCTGAGAAAGTTACGAAACAAAACAAAAAGTTATTCCTCTGCGAAGAAAAATTCAGAATGGAAGAGAGAGACATCTACAAAAACAGCTGTCAATAAAATCGGTTCTTAGGAACCTATTCAGCGCCATTGCGGACATTTTTGCGAGCCTACGTTATGTAATTTTTACGTTTTGACGTCACAACTTGAATGTTTAACCTTATGTATGCTAATGACCAGTCAATCTGCGTCGCATTTTTGGGAAGCCGTTCTGTATACCCCGAAGATACTGTGTTTTCTCGTGACATCATGCGTACGCCCATACTTGACTGATCCAGTCTCGTGATTCATCTCATCTGTGTATTCAATGTACTGCACTCGGCAATTATATTTATGAATAGTAACAGCTGTAGTGTAAATTACAATGATTGGACATGATTAATCGCGGCCGTGACTGTAAAGGAGAAAATAGACATTTGTTTCAGAACAAATGGGATTCAGATGTCGCGTTTTCATTTGTGAATTATAATGGCGTCGAATAGATATTTTTTTTGTGAATACTTAGTCTTGTTCAATTCATGTTTTATCATTGGTCGTTTGTATTTGGGTATTAGACACGGAGACACATTACTTACATACTACTTACTTACTTATTACTTTACATTTCTATTTTTGCCATCGAGCATCAATGTAGTATGACTTATGAGTACCACTTACTCCAGTCTAAAAATGTTCTGTGCTACAAACTTGCCTAAGTATCCAGACTTTTGATAAACAGGGTGGCAGGGATATCGACGCGGAAACTAAAATCATTAATTCAGCACATGACTCTAGACCCCTATCGTAGAAGGCTTTAATAAGTTTTCAAAAAAAACAGCTGCTTATTCATAGAAAAGTGCAATACCCACGGGATTATAATATATGGCAGAGAGCAATTATTATTTTAAATAACCGACGTAACATTTTAACGCAAGGGGTTCAGATCCATGTACTGAATCCATAGTTGTGCATCGATGTCCCTGCCAATGTAATTTTGTCATCTAGATTGTTTTTGGATATTTTGGATCTCTCTTGTACCAATTTTTCTGAATGTTGAACAGTCATATAGATCTTTTGTTTATAAGTCTAGTAGAACCACCTACATTCTAGTCTAGTTTGATCTATTTCACCATTTCAAAGTTAGCTCTCAACAATCGACTAATCAGGCATCAGTGAGCTTATGTATATACAATATATAAGTCTTGAATAAACTTTCAATGTTTGTACTGTGTGGCTAATAATGTGCATTGGCCAAGAGTGGGCAATCTTGACCTGTGCCAAACGCGCCATTGTCAAAAAAAGAGGGAATACGTTCTGTTAGTCATTTTACATTTCTATTATTAGAAAGGAGTTTATAAACGTTCTGGATTTATCAGAAAGTATTTTGGGTGAGCTACATTGGAATCCCCTTTAAGAGATTCCAGTGAACCTGTCGCAATATACCTACAAATAAAACAATTCCTAGATTACACAAATCTTGGACAAACAAGTGATCTTATAAAAATAAAAATGGAATTCCCACTGCGGGTTGTCAGAACTCGAAGGAGATTTTCTCAAGTCTCCAAAAGCACATAACATTAGTAAATCATTTTTTTATCAGCACTCGTTTTTGCCCGCAGCTTCGCCGTTCGAACGTTCTACCGGGATTAAAAGTATTCTATGTGTTAATCCAGGTTATAAAGTACCTGTGTACCAAATTTCATCCAAATCCGTATAGCCGTTTTTGCACTAATCCGGAACATACCTCTAGACAAATAGACAACAATTCTTCGTTACTATTTTATTATATGTATGATTTTATAATGCATCTATGTGTTCCTAGATATAAAAATTTCAGCTCTCATATAAATAAACCCAGGTGCCGTTTACCTCCGCCAGTCTGGTTTATCGCAGTCTAAATTTAAAATCATGCCATCTTGGAAGATCTAGGAAAAAATGTTGGCATTCGATGGAGGCAAGTTGACACGACTCGACTTGCTAATTATATGGAAACACGTGACGTAGTAAATAGACACATTATTAACACCATAGAGTCTGTGCTCTTTGTGGAATGTTCTATTTTAGCTGTTTTACGAATCTCTTAGGGCCCGATCACACGTACCACAACGACACGCCAACCATAACCCACCACAGCGACAAAACGCGGACGGGCGCTAATTTGTATTAAGATTAATACTTTATTCACACGGACCATATTTGGCCGTCAAAATCAATGGTGTGGGCGATACAGACCACATCAAGGCGACGTCGCAGCCACAACGCAACTACAACGATCTGTCTGTCTGCAAACACTAGCCACAACGTAACCATATTGCAACTACTAGCGACGGCGCCGACGCAACCAAAACGCAACTGCAAAAAGATGGCCCACATTTTGCCGCCGTGATGTGGTGTGGTTGTGGTACGTGTGAGCGGGCCCTTAACAGAATGACTATTGAGAGCGTCTACATTTTTACATCAATGACCGGCACACGACTTTTTTAGTACTAAATTGACCATTACGAATTGTTAACGCGATTCTGCTAATTATTCTGAGGTTGGCAATGGGCTGTTGACTGCTTTGATATGCCTATTGCCAAACCAATTTTGTACACCTTTGAATTGAAGATTAATTTGCAAATATCTAAGTTTCACGAGTCGTTGAATCAATAAAAACGGTGAAGGAAAACATCGTGAGGAAACGTCAAAACGGAAAGTGTCCTAGAACCAAAAAATCCAAGACATGCGACATCTACCAACCCGCACTGGGCCCGCGTAGATTACGGCCAAAACTCTCTCAACGAGAGGAGGGCTGTGTCCCAACAGTTGGAAAATTACAGGCTAATTATGCAGCTAAGTTGAATAACTTCATGTCAAGTTTTGTGAAGTTACCATGTGTGATTTTATTCTCTGGTATTTATACTACCCAGATTCTACTTATGTAAATGTTTATTCGATTCCATTTGATTCGTATAAAGAATTTATTCAAGTTTAACTTTATATTTACTTAAAGTGCTAAGTTATTCTTAGTTTACGACTGAATTCTAATTAATTTTCTCCGTATTTTTATTTTATTACTTTTTTATTCGTTCGTTGCTACTTCAAAATCTCCTAAAAACATATATTATACATTTTAGTCTACTCATTCACCTAGGGCAACAGTCGCATGTATCTTATTAATAACTAAACTACTTAATTGTTAGTTGTACTGATCTCAAGTGTAGATACAAATAATACGTTTAACGCAACTGAGGTCATTGTGTCGGTGTCAACATAGAAAAGTGTCAAACAACTGTTGTGTGACGCGCTGATTCATTTTGCGTAGATATGGAAGACTCTTCAGTTGTTTTCACTTTTTGTTTGTTTTAAATGTTGACAAAGACGCGTATTCTACTCCCGTTTCCATTGAAATAGTTAAATGTGTAGGAATCATCAGTGCTGTCTCTAAAAATTATAATAACAAATTAACTAGTTTAGTCGAAATTGCTTTTAATACGTTAAAAGACATCTGAATTATTGAGAAAGCAAAGGAAAACATGGAATCTCTAAGCTCATCTAAATATTTTCTCTGCATATTTGCTTGGAATGGATAAACCGCATCAAATCTACACTGATCACAGAACTGTGAGGCATCAATTGGAATACAAACAACTGACTGTCCTAATCAGACTTTTCAGTTACCTATTAGAATATTGCGACCTATCCATAAAATCCTGGTATTCAGCTAGACTGGAAGCCGTCCCTAAAATAATTGGGAAAACTAGGCAGATGATGACCCATAACATCATCTCAATATATTCAATAATGGCTTCCTAATCACACTGTTTTGCATATGAATAAAAATTGACAGTAAACTTGTAAGTATTTTTTACACTATCTTACCTTACTCAATCTTTGCATCTGTAATCGCTGTGATAATCCCATAATATAGACGTAGTATAACAAGGTTGCATATAATCATAGCTAGCTGTATCACAGCATGGCATAACTTCTATAAATAACATGTCAAATGTATGCGTACGACAAGTATCTGTTCATAGAATTGCCATGTTGTCATCCTTAATGAACATATGAGATTTTGACAATGCAGAGATGACGTAAATATGGAGGTCTGTGTTTATTATGCCCTGATTTAAGGTCTTACTCATGGCTACATTTGATAAATGACACTGATTTAAGATGATGGGATGAATGGGATACCCGTTTGTAGATACTGTGTAATTCCCGATGATGTAAGATGTAGTGAGTAAAGTAGAAGTAAGTTGAGGGATCACAAAAATGGACAGGACCCTACATGCATACATTGGGTTTTCCATCCATTTGCTATAACACAAGAAGTGATTGGTATAATTTATAAGGTCATAGTCATTCATGTCTTGATTAGTTAATGACACTGATTTAAGACGATAGCGATTTAAGAAATGGTATTCCCGTCTGTACTATGTTAGTATTGTGGGAGTCACAAAAATGGACAGCAGTATGGACCCTCCATGGGCTTTCCCTCCATTTGATATCAACAGGAAGTAATTGGTAGATGTAAGGTCTAGTCATAGTTAGATTGGATAAATTACCCTGATTTAAGGAATTGGTTTTCGTAAGTATTGTAGGAGTACAATAAGGGGAAAGCATGATCCTCTTTTGATACAATTATTCTGTAGTACTTACTCTTTGATCTTTTAACCATTTGATATCTACAAGAATTCAATGACGTTTTCTTAAAAGCTTGTGCTACAATGCGTAGGTGATACAGAATGTCTATTTTGTGTGCTCTTTCTCCTCATCGTTCGTTACAGACCACAGTGTTTTTAGTGGTTGGTTGCTTATCACCTTTAAGTACTCTTGAGAGTCTATTAATCCAGTCTCATATAGTTCCCTCAAATAATTCGAGATATCCATTAATCGAGGCTGAAGTGTATAGAGATCATTGGTCCTATGATACGTAGGTACTCGTACATACGAATTACTGTTAGCACACACATACAAAGTGTCTAGGGACCAAGCACGTTTTTGCTGGTTACTAAAAATCTGGTTTTTTAATTATATTTTTTGTAATTGCTATGGATACTTTTTAGTAAATTTCGTCATTTGAGTTTTTATTTTGGAGAAAAGATCTTCTGCCAAGTCGTATCAGCATTAAGGCCATATCAGTAAAGTTTCTGCCTTACTTCTCAGTGGGATCAATACAAAAGAACGTTACACGTTACCGCATCACTGGCAGCGTGGCACCATGCGCAGGCAGGATCGTTACATACAAATTACTGCTCAACGAAATCGCGACAATGACCGCGATGATGTTGGTTAAGAGGCTTCAGTGATGTAAATAAGCGATAAATCCATAGTAAATCGCTTGCATGAAGTCAATCTCCGTTCCTGAAGACCGCTACGTGTACCACCAATTGGAGTCCCGCAATCGCAACGTCCGTTTACAATGGGATCGTGAACAGAGAAATTGGGCAGAAGAAGAGTGGCGTTTTGTGTATTTTTAAACACATTTGCCGCAGCAAATTTCAACGTCCTTCCATTGCCCCTTTCAATCGCCAGACTTGAATTCCATTGAGCACGCATGGGATATGCTTCAAAAAAGAGCTCTGCCAAATATGGATGCTGTACACACACCAGAAAATCTTTTTCGCCAGTTACAGTGGACGTGGGCAGCCATTCCGCAACGTGATTTGGATTAACTAATATTGAGCATGCCGGCCGGAATCGCTGCGATTGTGTTATACGCGATAATGGCGGAAATACATACCACTAATTGTTTATTTTACGCAATAAAAACCCCATAAAAAATATTTTTATCATATTTCAATATCAGAATTAACTAAGGTGAAGAATGCAGCATAAGCAAAACACGCGAAGTCTTTATTAATGCAAAAGCAGCGAGTACTTCGTCGATCTACACATACGAAAACATTTTATGTTTTCAATCTAAATTGACATTTTTATTTAATTTTATATTATAGCATAGGGCCATAAAATATTTGACTGATGTGTGTTTTTGCATTTTTAGTCCAATAGGAATATAAATGTTTCTGCTTTGATTTATAATTTTATATTGTACAGTTCAAATACTAGATCAAAAAGGGCCAATTTTAATTTACCGTTTAAAACGTTTTGTCACAATATGAAAATTTGCACTTTCGGCATCTCGCAAATGGCTAATGACCCGTAGCATTTATACCGTTAGTCTGCTTACCTACGTTGTTTCATTCATTTGTCTAGATTATTATTGTGTGCTTGTAAGTTTTTAACTGGATTTTATTTATATAATATGTATTCAAAAGTAATTCAAGGATCATTGTTTGCAAAATAGTTTCGAAATCTTCAGTTATTTTTCTGTCACATTGTTAATTCAGGCTCGCCGTTCGATAAGGACCAGGCCCGGGTCGACGGCGCGTTGTGTTCCACGCGCGCCTCAAAGAGATGTCAGCACCAATGACGGGGTTTGCTAGGACCGATGCCTGCTAGGGTTGCGGAAAAGTCCAAGAGGGTTACCGTGGCCCCTGGCACAGGCAACTGAAGGAACACGGGTGGGTTTTAGTCAGTAAGAGTCTGACACGCCCTCCTGCTCTGCCCAGAGCGGGAGAAGTTATTTGATGATTTCCCACCAACAAAAAAAAAAAAAAAACGCTTTTAACATTTTCAAGTGTGTCTACGTCCATTGTTACAGTTTCTAAGTTTTCTGATTTATTACCTAAGCCTTTTGTTAATCTGTCACGTGTTTATAATGTAAAACAATGGGTCCGAAGGGGTAATAATATTCTTTAGTTACGCCATATTAGGATCGCCTTGAAACTTAAGACCTCTAAACTTAATTGTTGATACTGTGGAATAATTCGTTATGGGTGTTAATGATATAATGTCAATATTTTCGGTTTGATTTGATTATATCACGCAATTTTAAACAAAATATGTAAATCACGCAGTTGCTTAATAATATTTGTAAATCATGACCAGTAAGCGTATGTCTCAGTTCTAACTGTTTAGTTCTTTTTATTTCTTCTTCAAGATTATATGTTGTTGGATGTCTGTAATGAAATGCCTTGACTTTGATAATGCTTTGACTTTGAAATCTTTATTGTATAACAAATCATTTGCCCGCCTCAAAATTAAATCCGGATTCTCAGACGTTCATATTATTAATCGAATTTATTTGATCTGCAAAGAAAAGTTTTATCGTTTCTGTTTATTTTCTTTCTAATCTCATGTCTTTCTTTACCGTTTTCTTTATTAATTAAAAATAAAACAATATCTAGCACATTTGAATAACCACTAAGTAGTTTTATAACCTTGTCATCATGAAATAATCCATTTTCTAAAACTGCTGTACAATTATTAGTTTAAGCTTAGTTAAACAAAAGTACGACAAAAGGGAACAAAGACTCGAGGAAAAAACCCAATTCTTAGCATACATTACACGGAAACCCGTACATACGATGTAAATTACATTTTAATTTATTTCATTAAATGACAGATTGTATTGTCATGCAAGCATTGTACGCAATAACGCTGATTTACAAGTGGTAGCATCTCTTAAAACAATAGAAACTTTAATTGTGTTGTACATTATAAGGCCAGTCGCCAAGTAAGTGCTGGATTATCATAATTAGGTGGCCATATTCGCCGACACAGTTTGATTAATAGCCTTTATATTTGGCTAATGGCGCCTAGTTCTAATCGATGACTGTGTTGAGCGTTTAATTAAGATCGACAAGCTTTTCTTTAAGGTATGGCTCTCTTATTTGACTTTGTTTTGTGTTTTTACTTAATTTTATATAGTTTTCAATATGCATACGAAGATAAAGTACTGAATTAGTTTGGCAGTTGTAAAGAGAATTTGGTGTCAATGTGGTTTCCAACTAGTTTTTTTTAAAACGTTTTGAGCAGTCTCAGAGTCGTCTCTATCTAATAGGAGTTGAGGATAGTCGAAATAACTAAAGAACATAAAACTATGCCTATAACAAATGGTCTGAATATATCGCCTTTTATTGATTGTTATCGACAACGACTGTCTTTGCGAACAATAACTTCTAAAATAATGAAATTTTTAGGATAAAATATAGGTTCTCATTTTTACATTTAGTGGCATGGAACCATAAGACCATTCAGTTGCTATGCTCATAAGTTGGAACTATCCAAATTTGCTCAGTGCCTTTGTGCAATTGACTCAAGTGATCCGTAGTCGAGCAACACTGAAAGCCTTTACATCTATTAACTGTAATATAACACGCGAAAAACAGCTGACACGAACCTATGGCGCGCCTCAATTCAGAGCCATAACGAAACAATTTATACCGCGATCATTTTGGAGTAAACTCAGTCTCACACGCCCAAAACTGGTAATATGAGGTTTAATCAAATTCTTTGTATCGTCATGTTGAGCGCGACCTTCAACGCTCGCTGCAGACTGTTTAACATCAAACACTAGACAAAGACTGAGCAAAAACGTGGTACGCAGGCGAAGTAAAACACACCACGTACAGGTGAGTCCGAAGGCCCCCCGAAGTAGTCTCTAGGCGGAATGTTTCGCGATATGACATCATGTGCCACTGACCCACCGAGGCCGCCAGTTCCTTTAGTTTACAATATTCAACGTCGCCGCGCCGCACTCGCGAGCCATTGATCTTGCCACCTTTAGTGCTCTTGCATTTGAATTCGGCGATCACGTTTTTTTTTTTGGAAATTATCAAATAGGTATTCTGTCTCGCCACGATGAGTCTTTTGATGGAATGCCTGGGAAATATGTACCTATCTAATCGATGATCCGGATAGTTTTTACTTATGAACATATTTGTGATTATAATTTCAGCTGCCGATTTTTTTCTTTTTGAAAGCTAGTAGTACCATTATTAACTATGGGTGGGTTATCCATTATAAAATAACGGATAAATTGATATTGAGTTTTCAGAAAGTTTTTATCAGTTTGGTTTCGAAGAAGTTGTCTGTGTATTTTTAAAACAATTCAGGTTCCGATATGCGGATATGCCATTAGCTTTTATTTTATTGTTCAATACAAACATGTATTTTCGCAAGAACTTTTTTCAAAGTACATATACTCGTACGTGTTAAAGTTAGCCGTGTTCCGCAGTCCTTATTAAATATTGAAATAAATAAACTCCGTCTTACACACGGAAAATCAATAAATTACGTGGCGTTGGTATTTATTAGTATTTGTGTCTCCATTCCCACGTTGACTGAACATAAAGATTCGATGAATGAGGTATCATAAACATAACTTTAATCCCACGAGACGTTGATTCGGCTAATTGTACTTAGAATTACTGAGACACGTAAATAATTTTATCACTACTTCTATTATTGCATTTCCTACGTCATTATCCACCGGTATAAAGCCGTTTAGACGTAACAAGTAGAAGTTAATTATGATATCTTGATTGGTTCCTCAGGGGGCCATGTTTGGGCCGTAATGACTACTAGCAATCTATAGCTTTTTTTAAAGATTTATGTTACGGTACTTAGCTAAGAACATGACGTTACATGCGATTTCTATTGTTATTTGAATGGATCATTAAATAACTCTACTTTCAAGTATATTAATTTAGGATTTATTCATTAAGATTCTGATTCAGTAGATAATAATACTAGAGAAGTCTCGAAGAATAGCATGTCAGCTTAGTAATGAGTTAATTAAGTATACATGTATATACATCATCGCATAATAATACAAACATGTTGTCATTATTGATTTTGCTTCGGAACGGTTTGAAAAAAATGAATGAATGTACATATATAAAGTAATTCATGCATATGATCACGTTTTTCCTTCACTGTGTCTGTATGTTTTTACTCTTATAAATACGTATTTAAATGGTACACACCGTTTGTATGTTGGAAATGCTTTAGGAAGAATTTTAACGTAGTATTCTAAATACGCAGAACTTTTTTGTCCTTTTGCGTCTCTATTTTGTCAAATATTTGTGTTTCATCTTATTTGAAGGGGTTTTTATAATACAACACCGTATGAGAATACAAAAGATTGGAACCTTTTTTATAGATCTTAGAACGGCTCACTCTTAACATGCTACGATACTTAGACGGGTCCTAAAAACCTGTTTGACAAATTCAGCTTCCTGAATAGTTTGTCAAACAAAAAGACGATCATTAACTAAATTTGGGCCGAATTCTAACTGCGAATGTGTCAAACCGAAAAAACCAATTGATTGCTAATTAAATAACGGCCCAACATCGATTCCAACAACTCTTTCAGTCAACAATGAATACATTAAATCGCTAACATCTTTGAAATTAACTTTGATGCACCTGGACGAGCGTTTTTTCCCAACACTGAAATTCTAGTTCAAATCTTTGTTACTTTATTTCTAGTCTTCAGTTTCACAGTTAGACGGTTCATAAGCTTTTCCTTGTTTGTAAACGTACTATTTTATTTATGTACACAGTTTTTTACAAACGATAGGACGACGACATTTTGAGGTCATTGTGTGCTCAAGCGTCTGTTTTGACACGTTTAAAAGGTGTTTTCACGAGTCTGTTTAGTATTTTTTTGCCATTTCGACTGGATACACCCGGAAGGTCGATTGGTCTTTTATCCCTTTGTGCTTTGGATGAACTCGTTACATGAATTTCTTGACCTCAGAAGTTATCTTTTAATTATCTATCGTGTTCTTCAAGTTCAGAAATAATACTGTGTAATTTATGCGTTGATTGCGGGGTCTCATCTGCTATTTTCCGCTGTCCACGGCCAGCATAATCATTATGTAATTAGTTGTATTCAGTTAAGAAAAGTATAATATTTTACTTGATACATCGAGTACCATTCATCTGGAGTAATTTCGTACCTATTTATTTTATTTTAGAATTTCGTAATTTTGCTTTAAATTACCTACCTATGACGTTCGCTGTCTATGTAAGAACAATAGCTTGAGTAAATATTCAGATTATAAATCATTTTAATTGCTCGTATCCATCTTTAGCGTAACATTTAGTTTTTCAATTGCACATTTGAACTTAATTAGGTATTTAGCTTGGGAAGAATCTCATGGATGCAGTAGCCGATGTAGGTGATGAGAATCACATTGGACGTTATGGAAATATATGGTTCTAAATCAACCTACGTTCATATCAAGGAAAATAGATTCCAAATTGCTGGAAAAAAAAGAAAACCCTGAACAGAAAACTGCTAATACCAGCTGGTTTTGTTACTTAATGACCAGGTAATATCAAAATGAAGGCAAGGTTGATTGTGATAACTTTCACCGATTCGATTCTCTAGTCAAATTATTTCTGCAAATAGTTTCATGCGAATTTGTCTGTTTATCATTATGGAATTTTCGCCTTTGAATAAAACATACCCATAAATTCAACACAGTAAGTATATACGTACGGATCCTAACGAAAATACAGGACCACTCTAATCTTTCATATTAAAACTTTCGCGGAACAAGATAATATTTTCGGTAACTTATAAATATGTAAAACGCACGTTCGCCAATAAAAAACATTGTAAGTTGATGTCCCAGCAAATTTGAGCAAATTGTCCCAAATCTTGGTCCATTTTTCCTTATAGCCTCTTTTTCGGGTACTATTGGTTTTTATCTGCGGCCTTCGGAATGTGTATGGGTCTGTATGAGTAGTTTCCCAAGCGTGTTTAAGATGTCAGGCATAAAGCTCCAAAAATAGTGTGCCTAGTCTAGTAATATCTGATTTATATTTGCTGTATGTGGTTTATGTGGAAATGTTCCGTCTTGTTTTTATTTGCGTGTCTGTTTACGAGTTTTCTGCGAATACAATAGTGGTTAACTATTAGTTGTATCGTTAAACCTAATGTTTTGTTCGTACTTATATAGCTGGTTAAAGAACTATATTTTCTTTAAGTTCTGTATTAGTAACCTTAATAATAACTAATATCCTATAGCCAATTCTCCTCGTACCGTGCATATAACGTAATCCATATATTCAATCTTACGCTAGGATTTTCATTCATTTCCATTTTTAATTTTCTTCTTGAGAATAATGACTCGCCTCCTGTAACAGAATTTAAGCGAGACCCAGATCCGGGCCATCTGTGACATATTATATTTAGAAATATGATATTCAGTTTTTATTACTTTATATGAACCGTCAAAGAATGAGTATGTTAAGGACTTTAAGGTTCAATTTTACTTACACTTTTTTATTTTTCCGACTTCGTCATTATCAACATTTTGAATGAAAATGACAGGCCGTAAATGTGAATTGCGCCTGCTGTGTGGGAAAGGAATTTGGTTGAAAATTGCTTATCGCTTCTTGAGCGTACATCTTGAGTAGTAGTTGATCTTACTTTGTTATTTCGTCTTCAACCTTTAGTGGGGTATAAAACCAAAAAGAGTCGACCAAATTCTCTTCAAAGATATCATGGAAAGCTTTCCCTACAATGTCAAAGCTTCTGAATTCGTCACCACCAAACCGACGGTCACAACGAAATCCGTTCTAAATTCTAAAATCGTTCGCGAACGCCATAATAGGCTGGTCCGCTTATACACTTTAAACTGGAATTCTACGCTCAGTTACAACTATGTAGGTATTTGTATGAAAGTGAAAATGTTCGACTTCCCCGACCTGCTATTGTGATGGCTGGGCCGTGACATGGCGGCCTTGATAGGTCATCGTTTCTCACATGGGAATTGTAAACAAAATTATGGTGTTTGTGTGGGTGTATCGTATTTGGACTATTGTTTCTTTGGTTTTTAGGATATTGTGGTTGGCGGGACAGTTTTGTAAGGCTGTTAGTATTGGCTGGTTCTACAGGGTTTTATATTATGTAGGTATTTGATAGGTTGGTAAGGATTATTGACTCATCAGCTACTTTGACTCACCGGTTTCCCTTCAGATGTCGATTATGTTGTAGTTCAACTGATCTCCAATACTATATTTGTAGATTTTTAAAGAAACATATAGTTATTCATATTTTATCATGAATTATCCCGTCTTTTTTGTCACCCAACGAAAGCAACGTATCAATTTAATCATTCAGTGTTGTCTTCTATCGACATGTTTAAATATTCTCAAATACTGTGTCAATAAAATTAATATGGCGTAGTGCTTATCAATTTGACAATAAGGAAACAATCCTTCTTGTTTTACTGCGTAGTAACATTTCGTTTTGTTAATCAGACCTGTTTTATTGATTTACATAGCTATAACATTTAAAATTCAATCACCTTATCGTTTCGTTCGTGTTTGAATTCCCTTGAAGGGTGAATGAAGCTTTAAATAGTGGTCGACTACGAAGCAATTTGTTAAATGATTAGGTTTATTTGTTGGTTTTCAAGGCAGCTTACTGTAGAAGAAATAATGGGATTTATCATGAAAGAAGGCACCTTTGATTTGTGGATGTTACCGGCTCTGGCAGAAGTAATACGTTTAAAGGTAACTCGGGCTTCTTTTTTATCAGTGGTCTTGAATTTAACATGTATATCAACTAGAAACTGACCGTGTATTGATAACATATTAATAGTTTTTATCTATTCTCTCTTCTTACTCAAAAGTGCGACGATAAGCACCACTATATTTTATTTCATCAGCGTCGAATCTACTTGAAGTATATTTAAACAAGCTAGTTTCCCGATTTGCATAGCTATAAAATTACAATAGATTTAAACGTATATGATGTGTTACGTCAATGAATTGCCACTTGAATCGAATCACGACTGATTTAGGGAATTTTGTAGGAGAGGAGGAGAATGTTTCGTTAGTCTGTCTCGCATTCTCAAAGGGACTCAAGATCAAGAGGCTAATGACGATTAAAGGGAAAAAAATGCATATAACTTGTAATATTTTAGTCACTCTACTTGATAAATAATCACTTACATAACCATCACACATGAGGATGAGAAAATTTTCATTGCTCTATAGTTGTTCAGCCACAATAACAACTGCTACAGTTATTTAACTTGGTATTACCTCACCTAAATTACCTTTTTGTAGATCCTTAGTTACCTATACTATACTTTAGGTAATGCTTGGATTACTTTCATCTGACACTTCAATATTACCATAACTCGAATTCCTTGCACAAACCCAACTACGAAAATGAGTAACAACTTCAAATATAAATTATTTAATGATCATAACCAATTATATTTAATCACTTGCCTAGTATTATACGGGCAGGGCAGTCGAACTGACGTCCCTCGGTTCGAATTAGAACAACTAATGAATAGGGACAATAGGAGGCGCCCTATGTTGTGTGGCGAGGTACAATCCCTGTGGGATGGACATCAGAGTTGAAAGTTTAAATGCCATACAAATGTACACAGAGTACTTAGGATATTATTTATTTGTTTTCAAATAACTATATAAACTAACCAAACAAAAATATAAAATATAATAACCTAAACTAACTAAAACTATTAACAAATTAAAATATGGCGTCGAAAAATTCCTCTGCATCGCTGTCGACTGGTAAAGTACCCAAGAGACTGGCGGCATTGCCACGTTGTATGGCAATGCTAAGCCTCTGGCCAAGGTAATGGCCAGCCCTTGGATCCCGGGAAGTGTCAACAAGCCGTTTGGAGATTTCGTTGAACAAACCGTGAGCACTCGGACCCCACGGCCCGAGGGTTCGTACTTAGGATGGACATACATTTTTGGAATTACGTAATTAGTTGATAATGTTGTGTAAAATTCTGCTCCTACATAAGTAAATATATCAATGAGAACTAGAAAAACCAACTTAAGTTTTGCTTTATTCGGGTGGCGGAATCAAAAGTGGATGCATATTCTTGCTGCTTCTTGTACTCGAGAATGAGTCAGTCATAGGTTTCAATTAGTCACCTACCTTTAGACCTTAACACCTAGATATTAACTTGACCACTGAATGAATGATATATTCTTGACTTTTGGCTCGCAATATTTAATACTTCGGTTGTTAAATCCTGAAGTCAAAGCTATCGCCGAAGTGAATCAAATTCACAATTATGTGAATCGAAAGAATTCATCCTTAGTTGATGAATCAATAATGCCCCATTTGACATTAAACGAGGAAAGTAAGTAACACAGCTGGTATAGAACATAAAGCTTATCTTTACGCTCTCTCTGCCACGGTGTCAGCAGAGAAGACGAAGCGGATCTAACTGCAAAATGTAAAGATAGACACAAAGATGTAATTATTAATAATTGACAGGTTGCTAGTCCATCTACGACAAGCTAACAAGGGGTATCCTTCGTTTTAGATTCTTGGGGATTAGCAGAAACTAGTGACGAAATGATAAAACATGAGTATTGAACTGGTGTACTTAGTGTGCCAATTGCAAATGCATAACCCCTCTTTTTTTTAAAGCGGTCGAATATTGTGTTGGTGATCTGTTACGACTAAATATTTCTAAAGAGCCTTCAAAGGCGAACACATATAAAATCTTGAACTTGAACCATTACGCAAGTAATTCTTTGTTTTGTAACAGAACGTTCCTAAAAGACCTACAGGAACATAGTTTCAACCACCACGAAGGCTCCCTACGACCGGAATCGACCTTGAAATTTAAAAAAACTGGCATCGCGTCACAACAGCTTCAATAAAACTTCTATGGCGTCGTAAACGAATGGTTTGGCCTTGTCGGGTCGTTGGCACAACCTAGGTCTTGACGTCAGCCGATTACACGCTAAGCAACTGGGCTGGGCACGCTCGAAAATTTCAAGGTTGACCGTTACGATTTAGAACGATGCTTCCCGAAACTCTGCGATGTTTTGTACTCAAACTGGAATGTCTGTTGTACCTAAGTTTAGGCATACTGGTAGAAAGGTGGGGATTTCATAGATTTCATTCAGAATTGGGTGGTACGGTTACGAATGTGATTTGGATTAAAAGCCAGGGTGGTATATGGGTTGTGAATTTTCGGGATGGATGGTGGCTTGTCAACTTCCTTGTTCTGGCAATGGTAACTTGTTCGTGAACTTATCATTTAATTTGAACCGGATGTAAAGCGCTTGATATACTGTTATCACTTTAAAATCTGTAGATTCTTAAACATTCCTACTACTAACTATTTCAATGACAAGTTTCGCTATGTGCTTATTATCCATTGTATTCCTAAAAGTTTCAGTCTCATTTAAGTCGCAACTGAAATCAGCAAGACTTTCTTACCATATCTTCTGAGACCGTAATACCTCATTGACGACCTCAACACATAGGTCCCTACCTACCAACGTATCTATATCGCCTTCGGGGATAGCCAGTGTAGCCACATTCCTCGTTTTATGATCTTCTCATATAAGGCTGCATATCTTCGTTTACTATATTCACTTGAAACATTTATTTAGATTCACAGCTTGTGGTGAAAGGTAATCTGTTCACGGGTCTGTCGCTGTATATACTACGAAAATCTGGATCGAATTGAATGGGGTTTTTTTGCTAAACGTTTAATTATGAACTATCATCTTCCCAGCCATTTATAACTATATTTGGGGTCGGCTTCTAGTCTAACCAGATGCAACAAAATACCAGTATTTTACGTGGAGAAGCCCGAAAGTCTGACGACCAGTATTAACCCACTAACTGGGTTGTGAAGGTCAGATAGCCCACCCCACCAGTTAGTGGGTTAATACTGGTCGTCAGACTTTCGGGTTTCTGACAACGTTTAAGAACTATGCTTATTATATTAATTTCAACCAGTAGGGGTCCTAGTTTATGTCCTGGCTTATCTGTCATTTTTTTTTTTAAATTATTTATACTTACTGTGGTAATAATTTTAATCCAGGTACATCGTCTTCACATATAATAATGATGTAATTGATCTATACATTTTAAAATGGTAAGTGTGGAGTTTCTGGCTCATTCTTCTCCATACGTAACAACTTTTTGGAAGGTACAGCTAGAATGAATTCTATCTTTTTGTACATTTTTACGTTCAAAAGTGCCTTTTATTTAAAACATATTATTTGACTTTGATTTTATCTATGAAAGGTGTTATTGTTTTTGTGCCATTTTTAAATGGAAGTGGTCAATATTTTCTGGGTAAGGACATTAGATTCTAATAATGAAATTTACATTTCACTTACATGAGAACAAATTTAAACAAAGTATAAAAACTTATCATTGTCCTTCGGCACTCGGACTTACAATTAATCTTAAGTAGGTATTTAACTATATATTACATTAGTATTACAAATTATTTAGGTTCGTGGGTACTCTCAAAATCTAACACTGTGCCACTATGCGTTACCACCCTGCTTTGAGATAAAGAGTGCGGTCCCGCTGTCACAGTGCAGATACATCAGTCAGTAGTACAACTTTTGTTTACAGCTGCTATTTTAATTTTTTATTTATTTATTATATTGTTTTCGTATTGGTTTTATGTTAAGTTGGTAGCATTAATTAATCGTTTATGGTTAATTAATACTGATATTTACAAGAACAGACTTTTTTAATTTGGTTTTAAAAATATTGATCGAACACGCACCCTTTATCTCATCTGGTAATTTATTCTAAAGTTGCACTCCCTCGTAACCAAGTGATCTTTTACCATAATTTGCCCTATTTTGTCTTTGTTTACTACCTACTAGGTAACTACCATAAGCTGCAGTGGGTATTGATTAGGTTAATCCTTGTGGGCTCCTAATTTTGAGTAGGTCATAATAGGTAACTGAATTATTTCGAGAGGATGAGAGCAGCATCTTTCTTAACCGACTTCAAAAATGGAGGAGGTTCGCAATTGGACTGTACTTTTTTTTATGTTTTTACCTCAGAACTTTCGACTTGGTGAACCGATTTTAATGATTTTTTTTATTTGAAAGCCGGTGCTTCCCGTGTGGTCCCATTAAAATTTTATCGAAGACGGTCAAGCGGTTTAAAAAAAAATCAACAATCAATTATTTTTAAAGAAAAAAAAACCGCCTTCAATCAGACGTGGACGCTTAAGACGATTGGTTGGTAAGTACCATAACTAAAAAGTGAAAAAAAAACCCGACTTCCAAAAAAAACCCTAAAAAGTGAAAAATAACTTTAATTTTGGAAGTCGGTAGAAAAAACTAAAATACCGATCCAAAGACATCGTCTTCCGAAATTAAAGTTATTTTTCAGGTTGTAGTGTTTTTTTTCGGTTTTCTTTTTTGTTAAAAAGTTTTTTTGAACAAAAGCTTGTACCTAAAGAGCATTCTAGAAATATTATTATTAGGATTAGTAAGTAGCCTGTGTCATCTCATTTATCATTAAGTAATGTACGTTGGTCCAAGATAGTCGTCACAAGAGCTACTGCTAAGGTACTGGGTTTGATTCCCGGGTCGGGCAAAAATTATTGGGGTTTTCGGGATTTTCTCATCAGCAGCTCGGAGTCTGGATTTGTGCCCGGTGTGATGGCAATAGGCTCGCCCCCTATTACATGGGCCTTCAACATAATTGGCGAAATGTGGGAGTACTAAGGTGCACCTCTGCGCAACCCTTTTGGAAATACATTCGTGATGTTATGTAATGTTCTTATGTAATCAATCAATAAATCATTTATTAAATGATAAATGATTTTATTTCTGTAAGTAGGTTTGTTACAAACACTTTTACACGTCAATCATATTTTAAAAACTAGATGAGGTCGGAGTTTCCTATCGGACTACTCTGAGAAGAAAGGCCGAAACAAACTCAGAGGTCACAGTCTCTTTTAAAGTCCAGACATAATCTTGGTCAGACGAAGACAGAATTTGCAACGAATGTAGGTTACATTAAATACAGGTGGACTAGATAGGAGTGAGCCACGTACATTCTGCCTGAAAATAGGCACGCAAAAATTATAAAAATTGTTAAGAAGCTATCCAGAAGCATAATTACAAATTAAAATGTCACAGTCAAAATTATTACAATTATATACCTAACATAAATTATCATTGAAAAATGTCAAATCAAAATGTTACTATAAAATAAAATTTTAAATAAGTGTATAATAAGTCCATAATTATGTTCAAGATAATATTAATTATATTAATACCATTCCCCCTCTAAAAAGCTTATTTTATTCACTGAAAACAGTGAATAAAAAGCACTTTTACTCACTGTTATATCGCTACACAAGTTGACCATCCTAATAATAATAACAAGAAAATTACTCTTAATTTTAGTAATTGTTCCAATTTTAATGTGCATTTTAATTAATTTAAGCTTCCTTTTTCTTTATTAAATGTTTATTTTCGCTTAAATCTTTCTTTTTCTCGTAGTCATGGTATAAAGTATAGTATGCAACTCTTGAATAAAACGGATTTATATCGAGGGCCATGAATCACTCGCGTCGCTCAGGATTCTAATACTTGAATCACTCGCTACGCTCGTGATTCAATCATCATGAATCACTCCCTACGGTCGTGATTCAGTCGTTAGAATCCTTCACCAGCTCGTGATTCATCTATGGCCCTCGCTTTAAATCCGTCCTTTATTCACTAATTGCATAATGTACTATTACTATACACATTGTCAATTAAAAAGTTTTGTCCATTAAAAAAAATCATTAATCGAATAATTACATTTTTCTATTAGGAAGGCCACTAATTTATTTTTAAAGTATTTATTTATGTCATTTTTCATTACATCTGGCAGTGAATGTAATGTAATGGTATGTTATGTTACCTGGTTTTATTTTTTTGGGCAAAACGGTTTTGCTCAATTTTAGGTAGGTACGCGGCTATCGGTAAATCAAGCAATAAATTTCCAGTATAAGCTGATCTCGCATTGTATAGGATTTCCTTACAATGAGAGGTCAGTGTAAACTGGAAATATATAGCTTGATGTGTAGCCGTGTGTACTAATAGAAGGCAACGTTTTTTTTTTATCTATATAGTGTAAACTTACCTAGTTCTATTCCTAAACCGTAAAGTTATGGCGAATCGTTTTCCGTATTTAAATATCGCAACTTCAATATGTCTGTCTGGTTCATTTGAGGTTGATCTGAAGGTTGCCCCCCGGAAGTCTGTTGAAAAGCCGACGGTTGCTGAGTTAAATTGCTTAATAGACAAAGAAGATTATGGTAATGGCAGCCGGTTTAGAGGTTTTATCAAGTTTTATATAAAAAAAATGGTTTAGCCTTTGTTTGTGATAGGTTGACGAAAATATGAATTTGAGAAAGCCCGTGTAGGTCACCATATCTTCCATTTATGAAAATAAATGGATTATCTGTTTTATTATTTAACCATTCCAGTTCCATTTATTTCATTGTTTAACCAACCATCTTGCAATCTATTATCGGTCAAATAATTATTATTGTAGCGAACTTTCAGAATCGGTTATCACTGGAATCTACTTTTAAAGACATTAAGTTAACCACTTAGTGTTGGCTTGTTTGCTGGTCGGTAACACTTTCTTTGATTATTATCATTTAAAACATTATTTTGATTACTTTGCACAAAACATCTTGTATAAAATGACAGAGACTAATTAATAATCTTAATATTAATAACACCAGATATTTAAATGATAGGCTTGTCAGGGGGTGTCGTGTTACCAAGCAACTGGATTGTGGAGGTCAGATAGGCAGTAGCACCATGTAAAATTCAGGTATTCAGCTGCATTTGGTTAGACTGGAATCCGACCCCAATGCAGTTGGGAAAATGGTGGCAGATGCATGTCAGATGGTGTATTTGATTAATGGGCTCGGGTTTGAATTCGAAGACATTGTGACATCCGCCTGCACTGGGCCCGCGTAGTGGGTCAGTCCTACAGAGAGGCCTGTGTCCCAGCAGTGGAAATGTTTTAGGATGATATGTTGCTGCTCGCGTTTGGCTACTATCTTTCCCGATTCAATTACTCAATACTCAATTCTTTATTGCATTCCACAATGTAGTCTTAGGTGGTAAACATTTTTAGTAACAATCGTGGACCCTGTCGGGCACAGCAAAAGTAAGATATTTGGAGAGGACCTATCAAGAATCTTAAATCATTAAATAATTTATGTTTTTGCAAATATGGGTATACAAATAAATGCAATAATGCTTTCGACGGGTTACTTATTCAACCGAGTCTTAAAGACAACGAATTAACAGGTTTCCATTTTTTTACTAAATTAATAAAACATGTGTAGGTAGGTAGTATAAACTGTAGGTACCTTTTACGCTATCTGGCTCGCGTTTCGCCAGTTTTTCTACTACTTATGATATAACTATTTTTACGACTTAAATATTCTTATTAGAAGTCGGAGCTAGTTTGTCTTTCTGTAATAAATCTAGATCGTTATCTTCTTTTTTGGTTGATTTTTCTATATTATATTGATTCTCTTCATTGTTGTGGGGACTTTACGCTGGGTGAGAAGTCGTTTTAGAATCGTCGTTTGCCAAATCAGGTATCTAACACTTTACCTGAAAACATAAGATGTGAGAGAATGATTATTTACATACGAGTGCCACTGTGCGCTTTTATATTCGCGCTTCCTAATGTTTTGACATTACCGTGGCCGTCCACGTCCATGTAAAATGTATGGAAATACGTGCACGTTATCGTGGACGGACATATAAAAGTGTCTTCATATATTTCAATGCATTGCCATAACTGCGTACAGTCAGCGTCATTTCATTTCAGATGTGTACATTTGTTCCAACTTAGCCTTTGTTTATAAATGCTGCAAGGAGGAGTAGGCTCGTTTTCTATTTGAGTTTCAGCATATAATTGTACTTGTACAGTACTGCGTTCAGCTGTGGACGGCAAAATTCAACAATGATTTGACGCACGCCTCGCCCTCCTAATACATGGGCATTAAGCATAATCTGGGGAGTGTGGATGCTCTATAGGACTACAGGATCACCTCTGTATGACCCTTCAGCAATACATGCGTGAGGTTGTGTTGTTGCGTTATTTGACGCACGTTTCAGAAATAAACAGTCGCTGCGTGCGTGTCTTCCATTGTATGCGATCCACAACTTTGATATTAGGTTGATAGCCGCATTATGCAGCTCGTAAAACAAATGCCTATTTATAATTTACATCTAGCCAGTGATCTGTGGCACTAACTTTATTATACCGTGTGGATTTGGCTGCGATTGGATTACGTGCTTGCCATTTTGCACACGTCATTACGGGTCCATGATGAGAAGTGTTGCTCATTTCGGCCATCGCCTTTAGCATAGAAGTTGAAAACAAGGCCAAAGTGTTTCGATGTGTTTTTTAATTAGGCAGTGGCCTTAGGTCATATGATATTGCCAGATTTTCGGTAAAAGCGATTAATTGACTACGTCAAGAGGTTAGAGAATGGTAATGGCATGAAACGTCTCCCAGTCAATCATTCTGCCAGTTGAAGTCAGCTTCCAGTTTAACCGAGTGCAACTGAAGACCAGTCTTTTACATGGAGCGACTGCCTGTCTCACCTCCACAACCTATAGTTACTGGGTGACACGATACTCCTTGGTAAAACTTGGTAACGACTGTCAAAGACCAACGAATGACAGCCGGAACCAACGGCTTAACGTGCTTTCCGAGGCACGGAGGGGTGCAACGGTCATGCACCAACGTGTTAAAAAAAAACAAATTAACAGCCGATCGCAACTTACAAGCAATCGCTTGCATAGCCATGTTAATTGCTTTCTTTAAGCACTAGATTATATATTTTATCTTTTTAATTCAATAAAGAATACAACCTCGTTAGAAGCAAATGAGCGGTGCTTAATTGAAAGTAGCGATAGGCGTGCAATCATTGCACTGTAGTCGTTATTTTATATTAGTTTTAAGTATGTACAACAATTATTTTTAGAATTCATTGAAGTTGATAAGATATTAAACAAAAGAGCATCATCTCATCATCAGCCTAGCCGTGTCCCAACTATATTGGGGTCGGCTTCCAGTCTAACCGGATGCAGCCGAATACCAGTATTTTACATGGAGCGACTGCCTATCTGACGTCCACAACCCAGTTACTGATAAATATACCGTTTGGTCTGAGTCAGACTAGTTTTCAGACTTTCGGGCTTTTGACTACCCGTAACGACGGTCAAAGATCTATAAATTACAGCCGGGACCAACGGCTTAGCGTGCTTTCCATGGCACGGAAGGGTCTTGATATGTAATGGACGGTCACCCATCCACGGACCAACCTCGGCAAGCGTAGCTTAACCTTGGACCGACTCGTGCGGCTGTTATTATATAGCCACGAGCAAAAGAGCATCTGCTTGATAATAGCGATTATCGTCCGATGATTGTGTTATCGTTTTTATTGGTCGCATTATTTCATGAACCTAAAATAAAAGCAGGGGGGCACTACCGACCTTTTCTCTAAGCGTTTCGTCGTATTTTCAAAACCCTCACTCCACCGTTGATTCTGTCTCTGTCACTACTGACCTTTTTTTTTGTTTCCGGGGTGGAAAATCCTCATGGATGTCCGCCGCCCTGGGGCGGGCGGCGGGGTCTGTCAGACTCTTACTGACTAAAAACCACCCCGGTGTTCCATCTCACACCTACGCCGGGGGTCGCGGGAACGTACGATCCTTCCGCAACCCCCGACTGGGTCACCACTGACCTAGACTAGAGTCAAGAGCAAACCCAAGTAAAAAAATAACACATATAATGTAGAACCAAGCCCGTAACTCTACAAGGCCAAACTCTACAAACGTCACAACTTGGTCAAAATGTATGACTTGGCCGTTCCATTGAACTATTGCATGACACAACAATAAAGGCCAGTGACTTAGTTTCTTACCATAAGCCCATAGGAGTGTGCGACGGCCGCCAAAGGGCCGAGCCATACATTTTAGAAAGAAAGAAAATGCGTTTATTTGCGGTAAAATGGAACTCTCTACCTGCGTCTGTGTTTCCGAACGCATGCAACCCTAATCTCTTCATGGTGAGAGTGAACAAGCTTCTTCTTCGATTCTGTCTCTGTCACCACTGACCTAGACTAGAGTCAAGAGCAAACCCATCTTAAATAATAAAAAATAAAAAAACATACTTGACTTGCAAAAAATAACATAAACACAAAAAATCAGAAAAGGTTGGGGGAAACATGCGTCACATCTACGCAAAACGGCTATCGCTCAGCATTATGCTACGACCCTATGCAAGACAGAGCCCCAGCGCTGGTTTTCAGCGACAGCCGGCGTTGTCGTAATGACGTCGTCGTCCGGTGAAGCAAACAATTGTTAGGACGCTGTACCAGTACAGCGTACTTACGAACGTTGCACTTAAATAATAATAATATAATTGAATTTAAATGTGATAGAATATACTAAACAGGAATATAAAAGGAAATAGACATACATGCTACGAGAATATTATCCTCAATAAACGTTTTACGCTTTATGGCAACATTTCGAAACGTCTTATTTGACGTACTTACATTATGCCCACCATGATAAATAAATAAATGATAAATGATTTTATTTATGTAAGTAGGTTTGAACAAACACTTTTACACGTCAATCATATTTTTTTTTAAACTAGATGAGGTCGGCGTTTCCTATCTGACTACTCTGAGAAGAAAGGCCGAAACAAACTCAGAGGTCACAGTCTCTTTTAAAGTCCAGACAAAATCTTGGTCAGATCATGTGAAGGCTATGTAGAACGGTGTCTGAAATGGTCTTTTGAGGAAAGGACCACACAGATTGAGTGGACCTGTCCAGTCAGTGCACGCAATTGTCAGCAATCGTGCAGCTCAATAAGGAACTCAACGATTCGACGAACAATACCGAAGAAAGGACATTTGAGTAGGCCGCATAAATTACTCAAACTGCCAATGCACCAAAGAAATGAAAATTTTGACCAAGATGTATGGTTTATAGAGTTATGGGCTTGGTTCTACATTAGATAGTAATAATAATAATAGTAATAATCTTTATTACACAAGAAAGTGTTTACAAAATAGTGTGAAGTCTCTGACTCCTGTGCTAGGTGATAGACCTGTGTTACAAGAGCCAGTTCCCTCTTCCAGTAGGAGATGTTACAGAATCTTATGCAAAACTATTAACAAAAATAAAAAGAATATGGTAACAACAAAAAAGTTAAATAAACTAGAAGCGGTTAAAAGAAGCCTGTATTGAGTTTGTGAGTGTTTGTGTGTATGTTTGTGTCTCAGTGAGAGCGTACGTGTGTGCGTGCGTGTGTGTGTGAGGGTGAGTGTGTGTGTATGTGTGAGTGTCAATGATTGATCAGGAGGGGTTTTGATGTTACGAAATAGATATGACAACTTTCTCTGTTTCGTCATAGTTCAGCGACAGTAGCGATAGCTTAAGAGTCTGCTTGACTTTATGTAGGGTTAGTTTATAAATTGAAAGTGTTCCTACAAACAGGCGCCCCACGCGACGCGAATCACACTCGACACGAAGTCTCCGCTCGTCGCGCGAAAGGTGGTGCCTTTGTGTCGCGTCGCGTGTCGCGCCTGTTTGTAGGAGCCTTAAAAGTTTAAGATTGGTCACGCTTAAACTGTATTGTTATCGCTAGTAATAAAGAGCTTTTGGTACCAATGTCAGAACAAGAAAATATATGGCTAAAAACGATATTCTGCTCCATTCTTTGGAGATAGAGCATAGAAACTTAAGGTCCAGCCTCGAATATAGAGCAAGGAGGGTTAAAAATAAAATTCTATATTTTTAAAGGTTTTTCGTGCTACTGAACCACTTATCCCTTCTGTTTGCCGATCGCATTATATTGACCTTGGTTGGCGGTCGAAAAAGGTTTGCATGTTTACGATTTTACGTAAGTACCACCCCAAACACCCAGGAAATAAGGCGCATTCGACCCCCGCCGACAAAAAGGGAACCGACGTAACGATAATATTCTAAACTCCCAACATGATTATGTTTTCCGGGTATAAAAAATAATGTGTTTTAGCAACACGCCTATCCATTCAAAATTGAAACTTCAACTCCAAAAAATAAAGTCGAATTTTAATTGGTGAGAGGCCAAATTAGAATCTGTTACACCAAAGGATACCTTTTTGCAAATATTCAAATGGCCATTTTGTTTGTCGGCGGTTAATAAAAATATACGCGAATGTTGCCAATTAACGCGACAATGCGTTCGCTTGTTCGCGGAACTTGCGATAGCAACTGATCTTACGACCGTCGTAATCAAACGGGGATTAACTTGCAACTCAAAATAAAAGGTTTCTAAATGTGGCCCGATCGATGGTGTCATACTTAGCCCTTTTTTTAAACAGTTCTAATAATAAGACCTACTTCGCTAATGTGACTGATAACGATTAGCTGTTACAAGCTATGAATATTCCTTATTTGGCTCTTCAATATAAATGCTATGAAAGAAATAATTTATAATAAAAGAACGACTTCTACCGAAAGTTTCGCTCCTAATCTCATTAATTCTCGCAAATACATTGTCCGAACTACACAATTGCACCTAGCTATATAGAAACTAATAACACACCTACTAGAAAACATGAATTCATCAAAAAATAACCCTCAACAACTAACATACAATATCGAACAATTCTAGTCACAACTTGTGCGTACGACGTAAAAGTTAGCATGAAACGCTTTTCACTCGCTCGCTGATAAAACGGGCCGCATGCCGAGATGTCCCACGCAAAAATTGAACATTCCACCCGCATTTAAGGGTTACATACATACTCGTAAAATATTCTGTCATTTTGGTCGCGAGTGGCACATGCGCCCGAGCTCTGTGGTCGCTTAGTGGTCAATGGAGCTATATTTATATTACAACCAGAAATAGGCAATTATGATCAGATTGCGTAGAGTAAAAATTCGTACAATATTTGGTAGTGTTTTCTAGAGAGAGTGGACTACATTTGAAGTCCTGGCTGTGATCAAAATCGCTACTATAGAATTTTAGCTCAAAAATCTGCATGGTTTTCTGCTTAGCGCCAACCGTGACGATTAGCGGAATTGGACCAAAAGAGTCAAGTCATGGTTTACGCTTGATTTTATACCGCGAAGAGCCTTAACTACAAACACTTTATAAATAAACAAGAATGTAATAAAAACTAAACCACACAAGGCGGACAGTCTTACAAAAGATATTCAAGAGTTTCCCAAATCACTCAATGCCGACAGATATATTTATACAATACTAACAAGAATACAATCAACTAATTTGTGCCCACCACAACAATAGATCATATTTAAAAATAATTATATTTTATTTTCTATCAGTTCTTTGATTTCGAGACGAGCGACCGATCACAAGGATGATGCATTATCCCCTTTTTTTGCGAATCTTCATTGTTTTTTTATGGGTTTTCAACTAAATTGCAATGTATTCTTATTTCGTCACATCTACTAGTGGGCTGTAACCATTTAACAGGTGTAACTTACATTGAATTTTTACAAAGTTAAAGTCAAGATCTATGTCACCTTCATGTCGACAAATAAATATCATGTGAGACAACCCTACTACTGACATATATGAGGTAAGTACAACAGACAACTCGAAGACGAATTCTAGTTACGAGCCACTCATGCAGTCCTGTAAGGCGCCGAATCGAATTAGTATCAAATGGGGTGTACATAACACAATTACACCGACAAAATAAAGGCGATTGCTCCGTGTTACTTTTCTTCGTGAAAATTCGTGTAGGTACTCTGAGCATAAAAGGTGTTTGTGGCTTAATCTTGGCACCAGAGAACGAATGAATGAATGGATGTTGATACCGTTTCGGTTTTGAATTTGGAACGATGAAGGGTGTGGGCGCTATGTTTTCGTTTTGTTCAACGGTTCATTCAAACTTTCTCATCCATCATTTTGAGAGTGGGAAGATTTGGACGTTTCACATAATATTTAACTACCTAACTTTAAGAAGAGGAGGTCTCTAATTTCTGTGTCAGTGTTAAGTCGCAGAGCTACTTATGAAAAAGCTAATTTGGTAAAGATCCTCCTCAGTCGTTATTTCAACCGAATCCCATCACGGTATCGATACCCCTCACATCTGCGAAGTTTCGCTAGCTAATTTAATTTGAATCTGTATAGAGTGCATTATGTGTGCTGGTAAAGTTACCAGAACATGCGACATTTCAACTTGGTCTTCTCTAATCTTCTAAGGTGTTCTGGAGGTGGTGTTTTGAAGTTGCCATCTAAAACCTAAGCTGGTACAAGGCACTTATCGGTGTAGGTTTCTCTGTCATGCTCTTCTTCCCACTGCTAAACTTTCAGTCGTGTCATGCAATTTCTTCTCTGCTTTCTTATTTCTCTTCTTGCCTCTATTTTCCTTGCTGTAGTTGTGGTTATAAACGTATCATTCTTCATACTAATTGAGTGGCCAAAGCTGCTTGCCCTGTTCTCCTTGTACTTTTTCCAGGTAAAAATCATTGTCATTCACATGTCCAAAGTAACACTTGACAACCAATCTGTCTAGCCTTTTCCTATATTGGGGTCGGCTTCCAGTCTAGTGGCAAAGTATTATTCTTCATACTAATTAAGTGGCAAAGTATTATTCTTCATACTAATTAAGGTGCAAAAGCTTCTTCCCCTGTTCTCCTTATCATTCTTCATACTAATTAAGTGGCAAAAGCTTCTTCCCCTGTTCTCCTTATCATTCTTCATACTAATTAAGTGGCAAAAGCTTCTTCCACTGTTCTCCTTATCATTCTTCACACTAATTAAGGTGCAAAAGCTTCTTCCCCTGTTCTCCTTATCATTCTTCATACTAATTAAGGTGCAAAAGCTTCTTCCCCTGTTCTCCTTATCATTCTTCATACTAATTAAGATGCAAAAGCTTCTTCCCCTGTTCTCCTTATCATTCTTCATACTAATTAAGGTGCAAAAGCTTCTTCCCCTGTTCTCCTTATCATTCTTCATACTAATTAAGGTGCAAAAGCTTCTTCCCCTGTTCTCCTTATCATTCTTCATACTAATTAAGGTGTAAAGCTTCTTCCCCTGTTCTCCTTATCATTCTTCATACTAATTAAGGTGTAAAGCTTCTTCCCCTGTTCTCCTTATCATTCTTCATACTAATTAAGGTGCAAAAGCTTCTTCCCCTGTTCTCCTTATCATTCTTCATACTAATTAAGGTGTAAAGCTTCTTCCCCTGTTCTCCTTATCATTCTTCATACTAATTAAGGTGTAAAGCTTCTTCCCCTGTTCTCCTTATCATTCTTCATACTAATTAAGGTGCAAAAGCTTCTTCCCCTGTTCTCCTTGTACTTTTACCAGGTAAATAATAATAATTGTCATTCACATTGTCTTTCACCGTGTGTGGTGAAAGGTAATTTGTTCACGGGTCTATCACTGTATATGTTACGAACGACTGGATCGAATTGAATGGATTTTACTGCTAAACGTTTAATTAAGAACTATCATTTGTCTAGCCTTTTCCTACCTAAGTCGGGGTCGGCTTCCAGTCTAACCGGATGCACCTAAAAACAAGTACATGGAGCGACTGCCTATCTGACCTCCACAATCCAGGTTTTGGGTAACACGATACCCCTTGATAAGACTAGTTGTCAGACTTATGGTACCGGTAACGGCTGTCAAAGATCAACGAATGACAACGGCTTAGCGCCCTCGATATGTAATGGATGGTCGCCCATCCACGAACCAACAACGGGTCGCAAACGTAGCTTTACCATAGATGGAATCGCTGTTATTATTTAGCAACGAGCCCCTCAACAATGTAATATTGAGCAATATCCAGAAACATGGCCACACAATCACACAAAATAATGTTAATCATTACTTTTGTTTTAGGGTCATTACCGTAAACTCTTCGGCCATTGATAATATTTCACAACACAATAGGTATCATCAAATTCGTCAGTGAACTGTCACCTTGACATGTGTCAACTAACTTGTGTTGCTGTGGGACCATTCACGTAGGGTAATTTAGTAGTCATTGCGCCTTTTGGACAGAATATGGGCTTCAAACTTGGAGGTGAGACGTCAATGTATGGGAAAGTGTTTTATGGGAAATTTTGGTGGAACGGTGATTAGATTTGGATTAAATTATAGTGTCTGTGGGAAGGGACGTAAGGCTTGCAAGGTTGGCAGTCTATTCTAAACGAAAAGATTTAGGCAATAGTAATGACAATTCACAATGTACTTACACATTTTTACGTAACCTACTTACCTAACTACCTATGTAGATTTACTTCTACTGCTTAATACGGGGTGGTATGGACATGGACACAAACTGTTACTGTGAATTCAGTACATGACCTCCCCCCCGTGCGTTGAAATATGTCGTCGGTTTTTTTTTAAATTGCTGTTTCGTTCATTTGTACCGCGTAGGTATTGCACTTTTCTATGAAATAGCAGTTTTTTTTTGATAGCCGTAAAATTTCTCCGCTAGGGGCTTTAGGATCATGTACTGAATAAATGGTTGCAGAATGTGCGTTGATGTCTCTGCCACCCTGTGTACATCCGCATGTAGTGTGATGGTCTTCTTGGAGTGTCTCTGCTAGGGAAGCCTACTCCATTGCGTCTCCATAAATAATTTTATTTGTATATGTAAGTTTGTAGAAACACTTTTACACGTTAATCGTCTTTTTTTTTAAAAAGACGATGCCGGCGTTTCCTATTTGACTACACTGAGAAGAAACTAACTCAGAGGTCACAGTCTCTTTTAAAGTCCAGACAAAATCTTGGTCAGATCATGTCAAGGTTATGGAGATCGGTGTTTGAAATGGTCTTTTGAGGAAAGAACCACACAGATTGAGTGGACCTGTCCAGTCAGTGCACGCATTTGTCAGTAACCGTGCAGCTCAATTCAGAACTTAAAGAGCTCAACGATTCGACGAACCAAACCAAAAATACCAAAGAAAGGACATTGGGGTAGGCCGCATAAACTACTCAAACTGCCAGAACATGATTAAAACTGGAACAATGACCCAACACGACCACCATCTACCTACTCGTATAGGCTTTATGGGATTACGTAAAGAAAATGGCAACAGCTTCCTTCTGTCTGCTAACATAACACCACGCCTGTAATCCTCAAAGGCTTAGGCAGAGGTGCACCTATAGTACACCCATATTTCGCCAGCTTGTGTCCCATGTAACAGATCAACCGGGCACAATTCTGTCTGCTAATTACATAAAAATACATGATTTGAACAAATCATATTTCAGCCTACTATTTTTGCCCTTGACAGAAATTTCAGGGTATTATTACAACATACATTTGTGTGTACAAACACATAGAATGGATTAAAGGCACCTTCAAACAGGCGTGACACGCGACGCGAATTGCGCGCGAAGCAAAGGCACCGCTCGTCGCGCGACTGTCGCGGGTGATTCGCGTTGCGTGTCGCGCCTATTTGAAGGTGCCTTTACCTCGTTCTTCCACATACAATGATTAAAACTGGAACAATGACCCAACACGACCACCATCTACCTACTCGTATAGGCTTTATGGGATTACGTAAAGAAAATGGCAACAGCTTCCTTCTGTCTGCTAACATAACACCACGCCTGTAATCCTCAAAGGCTTAGGCAGAGGTGCACCTATAGTACACCCATATTTCGCCAGCTTGTGTCCCATGTAACAGATCAACCGGGCACAATTCTGTCTGCTAATTACATAAAAATACATGATTTGAACAAATCATATTTCAGCCTACTATTTTTGCCCTTGACAGAAATTTCAGGGTATTATTACAACATACATTTGTGTGTACAAACACATAGAATGGATTAAAGGCACCTTCAAACAGGCGTGACACGCGACGCGAATTGCGCGCGAAGCAAAGGCACCGCTCGTCGCGCGACTGTCGCGGGTGATTCGCGTTGCGTGTCGCGCCTATTTGAAGGTGCCTTTACCTCGTTCTTCCACATACAGTCGGTCAGCCATAAATATCTATAATTTACTAATTTCTAGTGCATTTCAATAAAGAAAGTTATTTATTTTATGTAACTATTCATTTTTGTAATAAGTGTGTGCTAACAATATAGCCGGGTTCTCTTAAGTAATTATCAGACTTTCTCGTAAGTATAGGAAAAGTTTGGCGCTACCATAATACTGCCGTCATTATATGCCTAGCCTTTCTCAACGACGTTGGGGTCGGCTTCCAGTCTAACCGAATCCAGCTGGTTACCAGTATTTTACATGGACCGACTGCCTATCTGATCTCCACAAACCAGTTACTAGGTAATACGATACCCGTTGGTAAGACTGGCGGTCAGACTTTCGGGCTTCTGATAACTAACTACCATAACTACCACTCGTAAGCAAAACGATTAGTTGTCCAATATGAGAACCCGGCGGCATCCAACTACATACTTACCTAGGTTACTTATAGTAACTGAAAAATCGAAGTAACGGACCCTTGCGGTACCAACAATGAATATGGCAGATTTCTCGCAAAAAGCAATACACCATTAGACAGAATCGAATACTTATACACTACACATTTCCCCCCTTTAGTTTACACATTATTAAAATACCGACAATTTTACTTGAGCGTATAGTCTCAAGTTAGACCATGTTCAACTGAATACACACCCTTTCACCTAGTACACAATGTTGCATTTACATTGTTGCATCGTTCAGACTTTCCTTGCATTGGAAATCAGGCTGTATGTAGTTAGAAATAGAAGTGATTTTATTTTTCCATATACAGGACGAACTTTTATCACGTGCAACGACATGGAGCGCACACTGTATAATTGATTTTCTTTTGATAAAAAATCGTATAGTGAACTTGCATACCATTAATATTTAACGTTTATAATTTGATTATTTCGCACCTGACTATATGGAATTATATACTTTCATGCTAAAAAGGTGTAGGCAGAGTTGCACAGAATGTACGAATTTTTTTATACTGCTTTTTTTTCGTGTTGTCAGAAATGTAAACAATATAAAACAGGGATGAAAATGGCGCTTTATTTTTGGAGTTGACAATAAACATTTACATTTCAATCAATCTATTTTTAATATATTAATACACAAGTAGCCGACAGAAATTCTCATAAAAAGATTATTATACCATTCCCTTCCCCCCCTAAAAAGCTTATTTTATTCACTGAAAACAGTGAATAAAAAGCACTTTTACTCACTGTTATATCGCTACACAAGTTGACCATCCTAATAATAATAACAAGAAAATAACTCTTAATTTTAGTAATTGTTCCAATTTTAATGTGCATTTTAATTAATTTAAGCTTCCTTTTTCTTTATTAAATGTTTATTTTCGCTTAAATCTTTCTTTTTCTCGTAGTCATGGTATAAAGTATAGTATGCAACTCTTGAATAAAACGGATTTATATCGAGGGCCATGAATCACTCGCGTCGCTCAGGATTCTAATAAGTACTTGAATCACTCGCTACGCTCGTGATTCAATCATCATGAATCACTCCCTACGGTCGTGATTCAGTCGTTAGAATCCTTCACTAGCTCGTGATTCATCTATGGCCCTCGCTTTAAATCCGTCCTTTATTCACTAATTGCATAATATACTATTGTTTGGAAATGGAAATCTTACTTTTTCAATCCACATTTATGAAAGAAAAATAAATACGCACGTTAAGCCGTTGGTTCCGGCTGTCATTCGAAGATTTTGTCAGAAACCCAAAAGTCTGATAACCAGTTTTACCAAGGGGTATCGTGTTACCCGGTAACTGGGTTGTGGACTGTGGAGGTTAGGCAGGCAGTCGCTCCATGTAAAATACTGGTACTCAGGTGCATTCGGTTAGACTGCAAGCCGACCACAACTTATTTAGGAAAAGGCTAGCCACATGATGATGAAGCTTACTTTATTTGTAGATTTGAATACAATGCCCTGCCATTTGCTTACCAATATATTTTATTTTATAAACAAGAAGTTAATCATGAACATTCTATAAGAGTTTTATAACGTCTTTTGCAGTTTCATTAAAAAAGTGGCAGGTGGAAATTATTAATGGTTGGAATTATGGATGTGGAGTTCTTGTTCGTAAAAGGATTTGTTTTTGCGAGATTATTGAAGCTTAAAGTATTAGTTATTGGATTGTTTCTTTTGTAAAATAGAACACCCTGCATTATGTAAATATTTAGTATGTACGAACATTTTTCAGTTCTTTCATGCTTTTTATTAAGAACATGATTGTGAGAAGTTTACCGATTACTTGCTGCTTAAAGATTTAAGTTTTAAATCTTATTTAGGTATATTAGTACAGTATACTAAATAACAGACACATATGCTTTGAATTGAGATCCCACCCTTCGGGTATTTCGAAAATCGAATAATAAAATAGAACGTGTGTTTTAACGTTTTGAAAACAACGGCTCTTAAGAAAACCAGAGAGCATCACAGTGGCTAGGAAGGAAAATAATATTCAGCTTACGCTTTCTGAAAACAAAAAAAAGTTTGGTGCTAAGCAGTTTCAAGTCGTACTTTTTGCTAACGAACTTTTTGCGTAAACCAAAGCATGTTGAACTCATCACACAATGTTTTGAACCACTTGTAACTGGTTCTAACTTGGGTCACCAACCTTTATGATCGCTGAGGTGAAGATCAATTTGATGTTGGAGAGGCGGAGGCCATGTCCAGGGGAATGTAATACGCTGTGGAAGTTTAACAGAACATTTTGTAGACAGCTGGTGATACTCCAAGGGTGAAATGAGGCGAAGTAAAGTCAAAATATTATGTCCGACAAACGAAAAGTAAAAAAAATAAAAAAAAATTCCGTACTGAGGCTGTTCCATCCTCGTCATCAATTTAGTATCCTGTGGTAGTATCTACAAAGCTATGAGATTATATTGGCGCGTGGCCAAACCGGAACTAACGCCGCCATTTTGTTTTTGAACACAAATGTTTACCAACAACGCCTCCTGTCAATGTCATGCGGGCGCCAAAATATCCTTGTAGTACTCTATGCAAAACGCTGGATGAAGTTTAACTAATTTATTTGACACTAGCTGCGCCTCGCGATTTCAGCCGCATAAGGTTCGATCCCGTGGGAATATCGGGATAAAAATTATCTTATGTCCTAATCCAAGGCATGGTCTACCCATGCGTCAAATTTCATTTAAATCCGTTCAGCCGTTTTGGCGTGAAAGGGTAACAAACAAACATAATAAAAATCAAATGTTATCTTTAGAGACTTAACGTTTTATTACAAAACACGATCTAACTTTAGCCAGAGCCTAAAAACCTGGGGCCATACTATGACGTATTAATTCCATAATTGTTCCAGCGTGAAAGAGAGACGGAGCTATACATGACCGATAGCACTATCTCTTTTTCGCAACGGAATCATGATGATAAGACCGTTATACTTTAGACAAATGGCAGTTAACATATTATTTATAATCAATAACAACAAAAAAGGTTGTACATAAATACCTACTCCTTAAAGGCTCCTACAAACAGGCGCGACACGCGACGCGACTGTAAGGCACCGCCACGCCAGTCGCACGACTAGCGGTGCTTCTGATCGCGTGCGATTCGCGTCGCGTGTCGCACCTATTTTGAAGGAGCCTTAAAAAAAAGTCGTTGCATTATTTTTATCTTGAATACTTTATCGCCTGACCCTAAAAAAGACTGCATTTAAAATCTAAAGTTAAGTTGATAAATTTAAGGTAAACATTACGTTTATATTTCAATTATATGTGTATTGTAGGCGCGTAATTTTAATTATGTAACTCCCCTTTCCCCGGTACTGAATGCCAGGGGAGACACATTTCAGATGTTTTTATTTCAAAGGAGGGTCCCGTTCTTGTATGAAAATACCGGGTAGTACGTGTGGGGATATCTATTTTCCTGTTTTCTATGCCGATATTAGAATGGTGTATTGTTGTTTATCATCGTTCCATGGAGATTTTGGAATATTTTATGGTGAATAGAGGAGATTATAAAGTGGCGTAGCGATTACAAAGACTTCTTTTGATACATTATCATTGACTACTTCTAAAATCGTCGTTTATTTGGTTTTGTTTTAAATGACAAGAATAAATAAAATAAACTTTAATACTTATTCGTGTAAGTATAGTAAAAATTGTACTTAAAAAAATATATATTTTAAATTTTCCTCTGGTACACACGCAATACACATAAACACACACAAACACACCTAAATAAACACATACACACACACAAACACACGCACCCAAATAAACACACACACACTCACATATAAACACACGCAATCACACTCACAAACACACACACAAACCAACATGCACCCATACACTCACCAGCACACACCGTTTATTCTGTTTTCGTTTTTTTCACCTAAACAGTCCCTAATTCTTGTGTTTAGAGTAAGACAATCTAAAATTTAACTTATAATGACTAATTATAACTTAAACTCATCTAGATATTTCAAATATTCCTGTAATTAAAATTCATATTTTATACCTTATTGGTCATTGGCTATAATGATAAAGAGCGTGGGCGCTGATACCCATAATTACAAGATATTAAGATAGCTTAGGTATTGGCTGCAACTCTAACAAACAACTTTACTTACCTTAGACCTATTTCTATTGTAAACCATATTTTTTACTTGAAGGCGCAATTAAACTATTTATTATTTCGTAAGAAAGTTAATCGTTTCACGTACTAATGGTAGTAACGTGATCAGACATATTAAAGTCCAAGATTATCCTATCAACAAGGAGTGGCCGAGATGGAGAAAATGCAACTGTATTCTAAATTCTTATAAAGATGATCCGATAAACACGCGCGAAGCATCGCAGGTTTTTGATTTATTTGTAAACAAAACCTAGGGGGTGACTAATAAATCAGGTCCGCGCAAAAACGCCCTGATCACCCAACTAGGATCGTTCTCAGAACTCGGCTTCGTTTGTCAATCGTCACGCGTTCAACCATTGGTTATAACAGACTGCATACTTGCAGAAGGCTCACTTCATTGTATGCAGTTTGTTTATTTATATATTTAAAACGTTGCCCCACACTAGGAATTTCTCCTGTTTTGTGGGTGCGTTTACAAACATTTAAACTCACATACACAAACAGCCAGACACGGAACAACTACTTGTAGGTCATACACATATTTGTTCCGAGCAGGAATCGAACCCGCGACACGCAGCGCAGCAGTCAATCGCTTAGCCACTGCGCCAACCATGTAAAAGAAAATAAAAATGTACCCAAACTAAGCGACCAACCAACCAACCGTACCTCTACATAATATTCCGATAGTAATAGTACCTACACTTTACCCTGAACTCTTTAATACACCATTAAGTGATTCAGACTTAAGGGGACTACATGACCAAAACGCAAGTTTTATAATGCCTAAAAGTATACGATCCACTGCAGTAAACAAAATCAGAAAAATATATGACATTCTTCAGGATATATGCTAGTTAGATAGTGTGTTGAAAACATAATTTAGTACGACAGAAAAAAGTCACGAAGATACCTCTAACAATTTATTTTAACGATTAAAAACCATACTAATATACATGCAATCATTCTGGTTTTTTTTTCAGATTGTTCTTCAAGTAACATATTAACGTGATAGTGTTTTAATTTTTTAGTCCAATCAATAGATTTTTTGTAAACAGAGAATTGCTTCATATTTTGCAATGAATTAACAGCTTTGTGTCATCGGGCTTCTCTTTCTTTTCTATGCAGTCCGACAGTGACCGCGCTTTAGCTGTTGTCAGCCCCTTAACAGTGACGTAATATTAAGTTCATCATCATTGTCCTGCCCTTATCCCAATTTATTTGGGGTCAGACCCCAAAGGGTCTTTTTCTTTCATAGTTCTCTGTTAGTCGTCATCTCATTATTCTCATTAGACAGCTTATTATTAAGTTGTATTTCAGAATTCTTCCATGTATTTCTCAACATATCAAATTATCTCAATCCTAAAAAAACATGAATATCTATTTGGCAATTTAACCTTGAAAATGTGACCGCCATAATAGACGGATTCACTTTTCCAGTCAAAATAAGTAAAAAAAAGATTAAGCTTTACTTACGCACAGCCACCGCTCAAACGTAATCTCAGACGAAATCGATTGCACGCCCTGCCACGGTGTTTTTGTTTTGTTCATGTTCAATTCTGTTTGTTGCCCTAGGGTTTCCAGTAAAAGGGTGTTTAAAGTAACTCAGGGATTATACCAGGTGAATAGACAGCGTCTTTAATGTGGTATAAACAAACTACGATTACTAATCTTTTAACCTCCCACAGAAAAAGAGGGGTGTCATACGTTCGACGTGTGTCTGTTTGCGGTATCTTAGCTCCCAAACGGCTGAACCGATTTTGTTTTGTTTGAAAGGTGAGCTTCGAGTGTTCTTAGCAAAAAAAAAAATACAAAATCGAAAGAAGAAAATTCAACCGTTTTTGAGGTTTTTATTTGAGTGTGGCGGATTACTTAATTTTAAATTTATTGCCAAGTCTGATTGACTGGTTACTATAGAAATATTTATATTTGCCCCATGTCTACTCATCGAAACAGTTTACTGGAAGGCTCAGGCTCAACTTGGCAGCTTTGGGGTTCAAGCAGTCGAGTTCGATATTGATATCGATATTGGCTTTTCTGTCAGGAAATTCTCAGCCTGAGTCCCGGATTTTGGCCAGGTTAATGGCAATAGGCTAGCCCCCTTTAACATAGGACTTACAATAGATGATGAAACTTGAGTACGATAGACCTGTTGTTCTTCAAAGTTAAGCTTCACTGTTACGTAACAACATTGTGTAAAGTGGTATTTCTGTAAGTCTTCCGTAGTAATAATCAGCACAGGTGAATGATCTGTCCGAATTGAAGGCCGACAATCATTTGGTCAGTTTTTTTTAATAATATTATTAGTAGGTACATACTTATTGCTTATGCGTGTGTTTGCATGGCCAACGATCCGAGACTAAAAAATTGTATGTATATGTAGTTCGGCTAATAGAATTTTTATACAGCCCGTTTTGGGGCCTTTTTATACATCCCCTTTGGAGGCCTTGTTGGGTAAAGCGTTTTATTATTATTATGTAATGACATTTGTATGTTCCTCGAAAATAACTATCTGTCATGTACCCTGTGTCTTAGGTAGGTAGGGGTTGATTGTATAATTCACCTTTCTCACCACTGATCCAATGATACACCAGTTATTAGTTCCCTAGATATCCAGAGTAAAAATAATATGCTTAACGTCATCATAGCGGCCGGCATAGACGGATACAGGCAAATAAACGGACATTTAAGAGCTATTATGCTTAGGACGTAATGTCATACTTACTACGCAATGTTTTCATTTGTTTTTTGCATCTTTGTGAGAACGGTTAGCACCCGAACATTAATTTATTGAATGTTATGGTGATGAAATATTACAGATACAAATGTTTTCGCCTATAGCATCGGCTCTCAACCTTATTTTGCCCACCGTTGAATTATTTTTAAGAACCCCCAATTTTTCTTAAGTACCTACTTACCATCTGTCGCGAATCTGAAACAGCAAAAGCCACGATTATATTTAAACGTGTAACATTATATAGTCGTAAGATCCCATCTCAACGCCCCCTAATTTTCTCTGGGTCTTTACTGCCCCCTGAAAGTCTCAAACGCCGACGAGGGGGGCGTTATCACCCGCGTTGAGAACCTATGGTCTACAGGCATTGACAGACATTTTTATAAAAATCTCTCTCCTCACTGGTTAGACACTGTTTATCTTACTCATGAGTTAGCTCTGAATAATCTATGATACTCGTAACTTTCCTTCATTCACTGGCGAAACGAAATAAAGACGAGATTGTGCGTTCGGTATAGGCGTTAATATCAAGAACGTTTTCAAAACCACGCTTTTCAAAACTCCGGAATTGACTATTCACATGTCTTAAAATGCCTTCCTCTCTCGCTCGTTATTTAATCTATTTACTAACTGGTGTAATTTACCTGAACATAGCTATATAAAAGCTGTATAAATCGATCATTACCAACACCTACATCAATGCGCAATAGAACAAAGCCCCGAAATTAGTCAACGCCATTTTTCGGCTCATTCGCTTTTCGGAAAACGGTATTGCGATAGCGGAACTCCCAAAAGGAGGAATTTCCTCGACCCTCAAGAATCCGCATATTACGGATAGAACTGAATACGAAATAGGGTGGAACTACCCTCTGAATTTCAATCGTATTGCACGTTTGACGTTTGTATATCAATGTTTTCCCGCGTTTTTATTGTCGTAACAGGTGGCCATGATGAAATTTTAGTTTTTTTCTTGGAATGTATTCGAAATTTGAATGGCAGGGGTTACAAATTTACAAATAAGGCTAGGTACACGATAGGTTTTTATTTTAAGAACAATAAAATTGATTGAGAGTTTACAGCTTTCGCTTGCAGACTTAATGATATTCAACAGCTGTTAATGGATTTAATTTTCTATGGCAATCATTATAAATTGTTAAAATAAAACAAAGTGCCTTTTAATAAGAAAGAGAGCAACATTAAAAGTGTAAGGACTTTTTAAAACCAGCTACCTATTCTAATTTTATGTTCAACGTCTTAGTTAATTGTTTACTGCGGTATATTTATTATTGTGTTTCAAATAGACACATATAAATTGTTTAGATGTAAAAGCTTATCTTAATATTATGTTTTTGCATACGAGGTTATCTGCATACTTAAATGTTACGACTGAGATGCAAATTTTTATTAGAAGTAGATTCAAAACAACTTACAAGTTACATATTTTTTCACACCATTTGTCATAATTTGAGTTTGCTTTACTTTTTTACCATCCTGAATATTATTCTGGGTTCAAACAATGAGATTTTTATAAGTTTAGTGGATATTTTTCAATCAATATTGGTGCTTGTGCAGTAAATAAAACAAAACTAAAATGACGAAAGGTGTAATAAACCGCACTCTATTTCAAAACATGTGTGAAAGACTCAGTAGTAGGTACTTACATAACATATTAATAATGACGATAGTAATTAATTCAATAAATTGCTACAAAAACAATACAGTTTATATTTGTGCGTGTGATCGCTTACGATTAAGTTCAGATCACGATTGTCGATGAATTAAATCTAATTGCGATGAAAAAGTCGTGCGTGTGTTCATCGCGCGCTTTTTTGGCGATCTCCTTTCAAGGCGGTTAAGGTTCGGTTCCCAGGGTACGACTGTCGCTAACTGGTTGTTAATAAAGCTATTGAATGTTTAGTTTTAAATACTTTACATTAATTGTTGAAGCTTCTGATTGGTTATTTGTTGGGAACTGTCTGAACAACTTGATTTTAATGTTTTAAATACTTAAATCTTTTTTTGTTGTTTAATTTTTGTAAAGGCACACATTCTAATATCTAAATACTACTACTACTCCTACTACTATATCTAATACTATTTATTTGAGATCACACTTAATATTAGATGAAAACAATCAACTTATTTAGTTATGAAGCAATTTCTTACTGTAGATAGGTAATAACTCACAGTTGTAGCGGTATCTACATCGCCACATGCTAACTACGCATCACAATGACGTCACGCAAAATCCTGCATCGCGCAAGCAGAGTTTACCGCGCAACTAGCATATATATACAACGTCCCGACAATATCAATCAATCAAATCATAACAATCGTCGGGCAGTAGCCCACCAGACACGACACCCGTCTGGTCTGGTCGGAGGGTCCTCCCTTGACTACAGGTATGAGTGAACTTTACATCCTTACCACCTTTACCACTTACAGTACATCATATAAAAATAAATTCAGTCCTTTTTCCTAAAAAGTATTATGAAGCGCATACTGTCTCTCACTGCAGTACAAAAACTTCTTCCTCTGTCACGGTGTACAATAATAAGTATTCTATCGATATATCTTCAAAACAGAATAAAAAATAACAGCTAATCATATTAATACGATTTGCAGTAAAATAAAAACAGCAATAATTAAAGCTAGCATTACATTAGACATGAATGGTCGACTTTTAACCGTTAAAGCACATCGTCACACAAGTTTCTTACATTTGCCATACAATAAAAGTGAAGCAACAAACGGCTTGCATCGACTGAACACTGTTTTGACCAGAGGTCCCCAAACTTTTTGATGTGTAATATCTTTCCTCTCGCTTTCCTGCAATCTGTGGGAGTGATTTCGTGAAATGCGACGGAAGTGTGTAACAGGAAGCCGGGGAAGCGCGCGCTGTTTGCTTTGACCAATGAACGCGCGCGGTGGTAGAGTTGGCCGTCAGATGGTATATACCAACGCATTTTCCTAGAGGTTGGTACTGTCAGCCAACAGTTGCGTGTTTGTGACGAGAAAGGGGAATAGAGAAGGTGAGCGCATCAGCTGTGCGCTTAACCTCAAATAATCATTTCAAATAAAACCTGAATCATTTCTTTAAGGATATAATTTTAATGTTTTGCTTATTACCAAGACGAGATGTCAGATGTTACACATCATATGCGACTACTGTAAGGCTCGTTTGTCTTTGTCTCATAGACCACTTGCTATGAATTTCGGTTTTGGGTAAACTAATATTGCATTTCTAAAAATTCACCAACTTCGTCTAACTGTAGTGAGATGTAGAAGAAAAAAACAACCTACGACCTACAGGTCGTCGTCAACCTCCGGGGGTCAATATAGACCACTTTGGGTACCATTGGTTTAGACGGAGCAACTTTAATTGTTGCTTCAAGTGGTGGTGCGCCACAAAGAATATAATCGCATCGTGTGAATCTGTCTTTATCGATATGGGTGCTAAAATCACGTTAAAATCCTCGTTTTATGTTACTTATTATATGTGTAGCGGTGATAGCAATGGTTTCAGTTTAGCTACACTGCTTTGCGGTAAAGTTTTACCGTCTTATACCGCAATTAATCACTACACAATTATTTTAAAGACAATGAAATGCTGATATGAGCTTAGAGTCTTACTGATTTGATTTTACTGTCGGACTTACCGTAGATTTTACCGTCAATTTCTTAATATACCTATCTTAATTAACCTACCTACTGGAGTCTCAAAATCTTTTTTTTTTCCATAAATCTACAAACAATTGGTCGTTTCCTATGGAGAAGAGCCGGAAAGAACCTACATACTCTTTTATAAATAATTGGCTTTTTACAATATTTCTAAATGACAGTGTTAATAGGTAGGAGTGGACAATAAGTAGGTACCAGGTACTTGACAAAATAGAAAATGACAGACCACAAGGCCTACAACGTTCTCACATACGCAAAATAGAAAAGAATCTACACAAATATAAGATTAAAAAACAAAAAAAAAACCTATTTAAATAAAATTACAAGTCTAGAATTATACAGGGTTATTTATTTTTTATTTTTATTTATTAAAACTTTATGCACAAGTAAAAACTGTACAAAGGCGGACTTAATGCCTTGGGCATTTTCTACCAGTCTACCTTATCATCGGACTTAAAAAAAAAAAAGTTTGTTATTGGTTTGTTAGCGTTAATGTATAGTTTCGGTAACAAAAACTAACGTCAACTACGGGGTATTCTGATGACGATATTTTTGGTCTAACAGTAAGCGAAATCAAGTTATCACATAATAGGCTTATACCTAAAGCATCCATTCCAGAACAAAAAGTTCAAAAAACTGTCGTTTTTGGTTAAACCTTTGTATAAGGGTCTAACCAAAATGAAGTGAAGCACTTCACAGACTCCTATAGAATTTATTTATAAAGTTGACTTTGTATTTAAATTATAATTTTCCGCCATAGATTAGTTGAAGTATTAATTCACTCGTTGACTTTAATAAAAGCTCGTAATCGGCTTAATATGCTAAGTTTTCCTTAACTTCGTGTAGGATTGATTGATTAATTTCTAAGGCGTTTCTAAGCGGATCTAATTCTGCATAATTATCGTTTAATTAGTAATCGATTCCATGGAATTTGCATTTTGAGATGTCTCGACAATCTGCCTTATTTTCTATTAGAACAACTCCTTACCTCTTCTAGCTTCACTATGGCGTGTCTATCAAAGTTTATTATTTTCGATAATATCAACTGTAATATATTTATCACCATTTCTATAAAATTATCACCCTTTTCTCATTTATTAACATGTTCCAAAAATTAGCTTTTCGCTGCCTTAATTTACATGTTCCAAAAGTGAAGTATTCAGTGCCTTTTTGGGTACATCCAAATTTCGTAAGGTTCATTGACATATGACATCAAATTAACGACCATTCAGCAAGATTGTGACGCGGGATATTAGACTAACCCGACAGTTCTCAACTTCACTTGTAGGCAGAGTTCTCAAAACAACAGAGGATGTTTTAGAAGAGCCAAAAGTCGTCCCAATTTAGAAGGCTATAAAATGTTCAAGCGTTTTGGGCCAGTCTTCTACTTAGATCTTATTAATATGCAAACGATATTATGGCTAAAAATCGATTTACTTAAAGTAGCTTCAAGGATACAAGAAAATAACCTCAGCCAGCAAGCAGGAAGTATTTCAAACTGCCACGTCAATAAAACTATAAACATCAGATCAAGTTTGCCAAAACAATTTAGGGAGAAATTCCTCAAGGAGTAACCCTACTTGTGCCGCAAACAAGCTGCTTTTACAAGGATTAGGTCTGGCAACACCAAGATGTTGTACAAGAAAACATTGTACGGAACCCAGATAGGATTCCCCAACCGGAAACAATATGTATTAGCATAAAGTGTGCCACAGAACGGGGACAACTGAAATTAAAAGTTGTTTTCAGACTTGGCATTTCATTCTAGACGTTTTTAGAAGCCGGTTTGACGAGGTAAATATGAAATATACAAATTGTGTTTGGACAGATGTCGCACAGTCGCATAACCTGATGGCTTGGGTGGTAATGTGGATTTTTTTAAAACATGTGAAGTATTACGTGAGGTATATTTTTTTTCGGATTTGTGAAGCTAAGTTTGAAAGTTCCTAGTCATTTTTTTACTTCGTTTGAAATCTTTTTAAATGAGTAGTTACTTAAAATTAGAATAGAATACAATTTATTTCCAACGTACGTGTTACATTGCATACCACAACTTAAGACTAAGTATTAATCATAATAAGTACTTACAATAAGTTTCCAAAAACACGCATTCTTAAAAAAGAATCATCCATAATTAGTAATCATTTCGTACGCTAAAATGATACGTTTTTCTTTGGATTTCAACTAAACAAAAACGAAAAAGATGAAATCTTACATAGTACCTACTGTAGGAGATGTAAAAATAACTTATTTACGCTAGATTAAATAGAATTAAAAGCTAAGATTATTCCAAACTGGTTAGAAAATACTGTTTAATTTCGCCTTTTCGTCTCTTCGAGTACATCCTTTTGACGTTTGAAAATTATAAAATATCGATGACAACATGTTTAAATCGACATAATTAACTGGTTTTTATTAACTTAAGACCCTAATGATTGCGTATAATACTGCCCATAAAATATATTATTATTATCTATTGAGATATATTTTATAGTCTAAGGTAGTCATCGTGTTTGTTACCGAAGGTTCAAAGTTTTAGAGGTTTTAAATATCAATAATAAATACAAATTAGTTATCTTTTCCCATCTTTGGTGGGAAATTCTCTCATAAAATCATAGGGATTCGATATTTCTAGGCTTATCGCCGTTGTCAAATGCGATTAGAATCTAAAACATTTTGTAATGTTCGAATTTAAACCTTATTTGTAATATTTAAATACAAGTACGTGGGAGTTTTGTTTATACCAATTACGATTTGAATTGTATTAAACATTATCTTCTTACCTTTCCATAGGTAATTTTATAGGTTTGTTAAAAGTTACGAAGTAATAAAAATCCGTAAGTGCATACCTTTTCTAATTAACAATATCACACCGCAATTAACTATTGTGATAATACTCTCATCATAACATTGCAAACTTCCCTTCTGCACACCTTAGGCAGTAGGCCCCGCTACAAACTCAGCGATTTTTGGTTAATCTATTTAGTACGGCGTGGCATGATCGATTTTCTTAGAAAACAAGATCAAATCTGACTTATGCTTATGACACCAATATCCTACTCATAATCTAAACTAATACGAAAATAGATCTCCAACTGCGACAATTAATTCTAATCGCACTAATGAAACCTCACCTTAAACACGTGCAAACTATTACATAGCACTACTTAAGGTGCGAGCTCAACACTTGGATCTATTTAGCATAGACATCACATGAACAATGACTTGTAATTCGCTCAATTACGGTCGTGATTGTAATCGTATGTTGACCCTTGTAAGATGTGTATCTTATTTTACCTATTTATAGGTTGGTAGGAAGATGACAGTAGAGCGAAATTTGTGTAGTTTCAAGTGGATTTTACTCAATAGAAATATAAAGACAGCTAATTTAATACGTCATTATTAATGGCAGCAGAATCTTCATGTTTCTAAAATACCAATACGGTAGTTTTTATTTTGACTCTGATGAAGTTTTGACCCTTTATTTAATTTAAAAGACCATGTTCACATGTTTAGGCGTACTCTAAGTTGGGATAGTATTATAATAGCATACTTTTCTTGTGTCAGCATGAGCAATACGACAATTACTCATTAAGGTTTTAAATGATTTGTCAGTCTGCATGGACGACGGACACGGAGGACTGGTTGTCTAACTAATTGCTCAGTACAAAGTCATCCATCATAGAGGTCCTTTCAATTCAACCCAAAAAAAGTTACTCGATGGTAGGTTTCAGCGGTAATCCTTTTCTTCTTCTTTTCAAGTCGATGGCAATCATCATCATCATCAGCCTATATTCGTCCACTGCTGGACGTAGACCTCTCCTAGTGAACGCCACTGAGCCCGATCTTCGGCTCTCCTCGTCCACTTTTTGCCAGCCGCCTTTCGCAAGTCGTCTGGGCCGGCGGGCAATGAGTCGAAGTGAATATAAGTCGATAGCAATACGAATTCATAATTTCTTATCAAAAGCATAAATTTGTATTTTTATATCCTATCTTAAAAAATGCTGGGTTTTCCATGCAAACTTTCATCCCTATGTCACTTTCAAGATTATTTTTGAGCCTAAAAGTAGCCTAAAAAGTAGCCCTTCCCCGGGATGCCATCTATCTCCTTGCCAAGTTTTATTGAAATCCGTTCAGCGGCTTAGGCGTGAAAAAATAACAGACAGACAGACAGAGTTACTTTCGAACTAATAATATTAATATGCATGGATGTTAAATGAGTTGGCTCCAGTAGATATGCGCCAAAATACGCGTTCATACGAGTAGATAGGTTACTTACGGTGTGCATTGGCCATTCACATGAACACGAATACATGCGTCATGTAATCATGCTCTGTCGTATGATCACGCGACTATTCAAACGCATTATTTTCAGTCACTTTGACCCCTTTTCGACTAAGTATGTTTTCCTCGCTTAACACAATTGTCGATATAGTTAACTGTTGATATAAAAACAACAATATAGTAAGCGTTTTACACACCAAGTTTATCAATAAACCCTTAAAGGTTTATCTACTCCAAAAGAGGTAGAGTAAGCAGCAAAAGTATACGCTCGTTGTACAAAGATTTGCGTTATTAATGTTTTTGTAGCAAATAAATTACCTGTTTTTTTCAAAATAAGAACGTAAATAATGTTAGGTTAGATCAATTTATCTTTAACTGAGCTGTTGAATATTTTTCATTTGCATAGGTGACTGCCCTTTGTTAAAATGACAAAAAGATTTGAAATAGCGTCATCCATTTTGCTAGTGTCATAATTTGAAGTGTCAATTGTAGGTGATATCATTAAAATGACTTTTCATTTAAAGTATTTAAGCATTTTCTTAACATGAAAAGTTAAAATAACTATAAATAGAATAATATAGAAATAAATATTGTTGCAAAATTAAAAACTGTCTAATCAAAAGTCTTTAGTAAAACTTTTTGCCTATCCGTACCAGGGTCACGGTCCCCGTAAGGTAAAGGGCGACGAAAACGTCCACTGAATACATAAGGGATCGAAGTACAAATATACCCATGTATACATACACATATAGTCTACCCACTACCGGTTGCGTAACATCCGGTCCTATTTTGTACATACAACGTCTGATATGAATTTTCATTAGATATTTTTCCTTTCGATTTTTTGCAGTAGCCATTTTGGTTGCCGAAATTGTGCTTGTTGTGTTTATAATGTGTTAGATATGCGTCATTGTTGTTAGGCGGTTTTGTAATAAAATTCAAGGAACATAAATAGTTTACTGGTCGTTTTTTTGTGGACATAATAATAATAACCCCACCGCCGCGCGCCGTATCTTTACGTTGACGTCGTGGTGGGGCTTGCGCGCTCCGAACTCTAGGTATGTGCAGGTAAAGTTAGCTTTGCCGAAACAAGTCTAGGGGGAGGAGCCAGACCAAGAAAGATACATAAACCCGCAGGGCAGCATGTGACGAGCAATTGAATGTGCAGAAGGCGGTCAGTAGCGACCCCACGAACCCTATCTCTCGGGAGAAATCATGTTCCTCATCTCTGACTCGCTTTTATTGGCCGGCTGGAGTGAACAATGACGAGGAACAGAGCTCCCACCTCTTTCTTGAGGTTATTGGCTGGCTTGAGTGAAGATTCGCAAGAACAAACGTGCTCGGAGCAAGGAAGTATTCCAAATAAGATGCTGGTAGAGATCTTGACCGTACTTCCGGGATTGTCCTGATAGCCGTGGAATACCTCTTCACTCCTCATAAGCACCTCAGGACATGTTGCCCCCTTGTCACAATGTGCTAGTAGCAACCGTTTCCGGGGGCCCATTATTGAGTGTGCAAGTCACCCCCTGCCATTTTATCTGTGTATTTTATATAATACATTGGTCAGGCAGGGGTCATCATAGTCTTTCCACTTGAGCTTCTCAAATCCATAGTCCAATATCTTTGTTTTCATATCCTGCAATAGTACTACACCAACCGGGGGTTGTCCTTGGGTGCACTTGCGTAGTGCGAACAAGGATAATCGTCGGTTGGTGCCTCATTTCATTAAACACGATTAACGGGCCTCTGCGGGTTGGCTTCGGCCACTTGTACACCTCCCAAAGGTCCGGGGCCCCAGCGTCCCGAGAAATGTCAAATAAAAATAATAAAAAGTTTAATTGATTCAAAATCAAGTGTTACAATATTTAGGTATGACACTGGATCCCGCACTAGGATACCCTGTGTCGCAGGATCCAGCCTCTTTCGACAGATTATATGAATTATAAATTATAAGTTAACAAATGCAACGGTTTCAGTATAAATAATTAAACTTAGGACTAAAAGGTAACCAAATGTATATGTGTATGTGATGAGTGTAAGTATGTATGTGATGAGCGTGAGTGTGTATGCGATGAGTGTTAGTGTAGGTGTGCCAGTACCATGATTAAATACATTTTGGTCGATAGACAATCATTCAAACTTAGCCCATGTCCATATATTCTCTTCGAACCGAGCCTAGCCGTCTGATTACCTTGAATTCAATGGTTTCAGTCTAAAGTTTTCAGGGACAGCATTCATCAGGCACAGGGAGATTTGGGTTAGCATTATTTCCGTCTAGTGTTATTCGGGATAGCCTTCTTTAGGAGCACAGAGGTTTGACCTTTCATGACCTGAAGAAGGATAGAAGTACAATAAAACACATTATTTAGTTACCCGTTGGGGAACACGGAAACAGAAAATAAGTATATACATTTTCATTCTTGCAGAAATAAAGCCCTCAAACCTTATCACCATAGCAACTTCGTTTATCCCGATTCGCAGCGCATGATAAGCATTTGTGCCACACTGCACCAATGTTTCTTTCTTACTCTAATCGCCGTGGAAATTGCAATCATTAACACGTTGTTGTATAACGCTGCAGCCAATTGTGGATTGTGGGTGCCAAGGTTACTGAGATTTGCGTTTATTTTCTTTTGAAGGCCTTTTCTTTTTGTGTGGGAAATCATCAAATAACCTCTCCCGGTCTGGGCGGAGCAGGAGGTCATGTCAGACTCCTACTGACTAAAACCCACCCGTGTTCCTTCAGTTGCCTGTGCCAGGGGCCACGGTAACCCTTTCGGGCTTTCCCGCGACCCTGGCAGGCATCGGCCCTAGCGGACCTCATCATTGTTGCTGACATCTCTTTGAGGCGCGCTTGGAACACAACGCGCCGTTGACCCAGGCCTGGTCTTTATCGGACGACGGGCGACCCATTTCTCGCCGTCCGCAAGCCCGCGTCAACGATGGCCGGGAATCGGTCTTTTGGACGCCTGTATTTACTTTGAATTTTGTGATAATCTGAAACTTAACGTAACATGACACCTAAAGGCCTTTTTCCTTTTTTGAAAACGTTCAAAATCTAGTCGCTATCTCATCATCATCATCGCCATCGCGACATTTAATGTCAAAAACTTGTCAAAAATGATGGGACATTTTAAGAGTATTTTTGACAGCTTGCGACTGAGATTAGAATGCGAACGTTCTTATATATTCTTATAAATACTATCAGTAACTATTTCCGATGCGATAGGCAGGAAAGTGCCAGTATTTCATACACTTAATATGGGCGGGGTAACAATTCAGACGACTCTTGAAATAAACTTTAGCAAAAGTGTCATATTAACATAAAAAGACGTTCATCCTGCGGCTCATGGGAAACTCATTGGCCACTTCTTCTCTAGGTAGATTTGAATTGGGATCTTTACCTTCATGGATGTACAAAAAAGCTAGCATTGATTTCATAGATTCATTCCCGCCTACCTAAGTATATCGCTCAGACGTACGCGCCAATTTTTTTGAATTTGTATTAACATCACTTGCAATTCAACATATCCCGCACTGACACATGCGTGATGAAATCTTATACCTACTTATTAGGTACCTATATTTATATTAATACTAGGCTCACTATTAGGGTTCCGTAAGCAAACGTTTTGTATTACATTCTGAGTCGTTCTATTCGTCTTGGGGTTTGCCTAGATTAATACAAAGTTATTTACATTAGAAGTAGGTTTCCTTGGCTCCCTTCGTGTATTAGTCACAAACAAATAATTGTTTATAAAATTGACTACTTACTTTTTACAACTTATATTGTCTGTAGGTATATTCAAAGCACATCTACCTATCATTCTTTGACAGTTGTACAAAATGGCTGGAACACAGCAAATTGACGTAACGCGACCATTTTATAAACGATTAATTTCCCTGTACGTACATCTGTTAAAACATGCAAATATTTTATTAAGTTATCATCAAAAAATATCACACGAACGGTAGAAAAGATGCAATTTAATGTCTAGTGTCGTACGAAACCTCCTAAGTTTAATAAAGATTCGCACTTGTCCAGATTTTTTCTCAACTACCAATCTAATTCTTATAGTTTATCTTTTAATCAGTTTCAACTTTCAAATTATGAGAAGCAATGTTATAGCCACTAGCTGTTAGTGGTCATAGACAAAAAAATAGCCGTTACTTCGAACCCGGACCTGCGAGACCTCTTAATATAATGTCTATGTATACCTACTTATTATAAGTCGAACGGTGAAAGAGCTTGGATAGAAAAGCAGACAGATAGAGCATAAATATTATATTGATAGAACACGTACTCTTTATTTTTTGTAGGTATGTACGGCCACCAAAAGTGATAAGTAACCAGTGTCATCGGATATAGTTTAAGTTTAGTAAGAAACCGATAGATGTATTCAAATAAAAAATAATTTTAATTAATAGAAAACTAAACAGTTTATTTATCACATAAACTTTCATTTCAAAACAACATCCATCGGTTTCTTTTAAACTTCTGCTTTAGCCGACGACGACCCTGGTTACTTATCTCTTTTGGAGACTGTACACCAAGTATTTTATTTATATTGTTTTCTTGGGTTTTATGCTTACGTACACCATAAAGAGACTTAGACTTAAGGGGACTACATGACCTAGACGCAATGTTTTACGCCTAAAAGTATTTGATCCACTGCAGTAAACAAAATCAGAAAAATATATGATATTCTTCAGGATATTATGCTAGTTAGATAGTGTGTTGAAAACCTAATACAACTAATTTGGTACGATGGAAAAAAGTCACGAAGATACCTCTAAAAATTTCTTTTAACGATTAAAAGCCATACTAATGTACATGCAATCATTCTGTTTTTTTTTACAGATTGTTCTTCAAGCAACATATTGACGTGATAGTGTTCTTATTTTTTAATCCATTCAATACATTTGTTGTAAATAGAGAATTGCTTCATATTTTTCAATACATTACCAGCTTTGTGTCATCGCACGCGCTTCTCTTTCTTTTCTATGCAGTCCGAAAGTGACCGCGCTTTAGCTGTTGTCAGCCCCTTAAGTTAAATGCGCGTACATAAAGTCACGCCTTATTTCCACGGGGGCAGGCAGAAACTAAAAAACGCCACCTGCTACGATCCTTACATAGTCCTTTTGTTTCGTTTTCGTTTAAATAGTCCATTTAATTAATAGTATATTCTTGTAAAAAGCACAAATAACATCATTATCAGCGCAGTTAACCATTAAAAGTTTGCATTACCTCGGAATCGTACCGAAGACCTTAAAATTATGAAAGAAACTGATCAATATGAATGTTGTCAATTTAAGTGTCTGTAAAAATGAAGTAAAGTTTATCAGCTCTAAATATTTGTCGTCTCTGTTTTACTCAACTCGAAAACGTAATAAAATACGTCTATTTTGGAAACCATTCAATTTATTGGGCGCCAATTAAATAATGCACCAATGGAATGGACGCTAGAATTGGCGGCAAATGATAGGTACTATCGATGTATTACAGGAAAATGCAATAAATATTATAAATATTGTATTGAGAGCAAACGTTTAATTGATGTAATTGTTTATTTATAATTATTATCCCTGTCATGGTTCACATGTAGTTTCCTTGTTTATATATTGTCATATTGTCTGTACAAATTATAATTAGCTGATTCTCATTGTATGAGTTAATGATGACCCTAATCTTTAGCGCAGTTTATTAATTGGATTTATTATAATGATCTTTTCTGTATTATGGGTGATCATGATCACACTAGGTAGACGAATTGATAAACGCTGTAACTGCTTAAAGACTCCTTCAAACAGGAGCGACAGGCGGTGCATATGTGTCGCGTGTCGCGCCTCTTTGATGGAGCCTTAATGCCTCAGGCATTGAGTCCGCCTCTGTACCTACACTCCTACAGTATTTTTTTAACTTGTGCATAATGTTTTAATAAATAAATTAAATGACTGCCCGTAAATATTAAAGTACGTGATATCTTGATCCGGATTTGGTCCGGATCCGGTCGAAAATCCAATGTGCGATAAAATTCCGACGCGATATTATTTACGTCCGTGCGAACGTGGACTTACAGTTCAACTCCAATACGCCTCTAAATATTCATTTCTCTCTAACATAAGAACAGTTATCCCTAAAAATTCCTCACTTTGAAGCTCTTTCCTTACAAATCGCAGTTACCTTTGAATTCCTTCGCTCAAGGCATGTGGTCACACAATTGCATAATGAGAATTTTCTCGTACGACGACGGTCTCGTATGAGTATGTGCTTGTATAAGGACGTACTTGTTTGAGTACGGCCGAGAGTATACGTCCGAGGTGACTAATTAAGACGGATTAGCGTTTGAGTGGCCATGTTTGGTTGGAGGCTCGGTCAGTCTTTGTTTTTTTTTTTCTATTATTTTATAATTGCATTTTCATTTATTTCTGCTCCGATTGGAGCTGTGCATTTGATTATGTTCTGAAAATTTACCTAAATTATTTTAGTCGCAAGTAGTGTTAGGAACTTCTTTGTGCAGAAAATATAACTTTGTTTTTCTGTATGAAAGCTTTCATATTTTCAATAAAACATACCAATACTTAGTAACTAACTCATCCGATGTATTTATCAGACGCTTAATCAGCATTGTATTTACTTTCGGGCAACAAGTGCATAATAAACCAAATGAACCGTACCAAAATGCAACAACACTTCACCTTCAAAACATAAACACAGACTTATCCCCGCTCTTACATTCGCTTGGCGACCGTCGCCACCGCCTCGGTCATCGACTCTAACCTTGGCATTGACTACGAAACACAGATCTAAAACCGAACGTGTACTCGCCCCACTATACTCTGACACGTGGCGAAAAATGGAACTAAAATTTAAAATGTACCGAATTTTACATTTGTTTTGACAGCTCCCTTGACGAGCAGCGCCTTCCCTAGGAATCTAGTTATACTGGTCGGTCTCAGTACGTAGACGAATGAAATTGAACAATTATATAAGGAATATGTTATTATATCTGTCAGTTTATTGCCGTGGGATACTTACTTTATTTGTTTTAGATTGATTTCAAAGGTGTTATTGTTTTTTTGTGTGATAAGTGGCTGTGTTATAATAAATAACGCCTTGTCGGTTAATGGCTAAGAAATTACTTACATTGCTTCATTTGACTTAAAGAGGTTGGTCTATGTTAATAGTAGGCAAACAATGGATGTTGTTCATTGTGACTTAAGTACAATGCATCAGCTGATTGTAATCACACGCATGGTTCTAAGGCATTTAATGGGAAATGGAAATGATGGATGAGGTTTTCGTTAGGTGATAGCAGGTCTATGAACTAAGTGAACTTTCAGGTCACTAACCCCAGGTCTTTGGTCATCTGATTCTCAGAGAGGCCTGTGGCCAACATTTAGTTTTAGTCGGTTCCTTTCAAGACGTGCCGATCTACCAATGCTATAAAAAAATCACCATAAAAACTTTGATGAAGTGAGCTGTCAAAAGTGTCAATCGCTAGGTGGAATGACAGTTCACTTCGCCTAGTTTTCACGATGCGATTTTTACAGAATAGACCGGCTGTGTTACTGGTAAATACTGGTATTTAGTTAGACAGATTGCGACCGGCTGTGTTACTGTCCTCGTCTATTATGGTAAACATCACACTATGTTCACCAATTAGTTTACTAACCATGGTCTAAAGGGCTATTTTAGGATAAAGAGAGCGTCCTATTACCTCTTCCTAGTTATGAGCTGGAAAGAAGCAGCTCAACAAACTACCTAGCAATATCAATAATGATGTAGTTGAGCTTAAATCGGTGCCTTTAGTATCGGCCCCAACATACATAGGTAGTTCTAATACATACAAAACTTCTAAATAGTGCGTACGAACATATTTTATGGGGCTGACAATAGCTAAAGCGCGGGCACTGTCGGACTGCATAGAAAAGAAAGAGAAGCGCGATGACACAAAGCCGGTAATTTATTGCAAAAAATGAAGCAATTCTCTATTCAAAAATTCTATTGATTGGACTACCGAATGAAAACACTATCACGTTAATATGTTGCTTGAAGAACAATCTGAAAAAAATAACAGAATGATTGCATGTATTATATTAGTATGGTTTATATTGGTTAAAAGAATTTTTTTGAGTTATCTTTGTGACTTTTGTCTATCGTACCAAATTAGTTGTATTATTTTTTCAACACACTATCTAACTAGCATATAGGTATCCTGAATAATATTATATATTTTTCTGATTTTGTTTACTGCAGTGGAACATATACTTTTAGGCATTATGAACTTACGTTTAGGTCATGTAGTCCCCTTAATACACTCGTCTCTCTCACCTTGAATTCTCATTCACGCACTTCTAGGTATTATGGTAAATCATAATACCATTTAGTACTAATTACCATGATACCATTCAAAATAATTATTATTATGTGTAAATAATCTATGTAAGTACATTTTGTTTACTTTGGGAATTTCGTGAGGTCATTGAACTGTGCTTTTTGTAGGTAACTGCTTTGTAATCTTTACGAGTTAAATTTTTAGGTTTTTTTGATGTTTAAAGTATGAAAGGTCAAACATATATTGGTTCTTAGCTGTGTATATACAAAAGCACGAATCGATTAATATGTTAAGCTGAGCTTGCCGCGATTATTTTGCAGATGGGGTGAATGTGGACGTTTCGTAGATAGGTTCGTATTATATGCACGTCAAGAAAGTCATTGTGTTATTGTCTACCCTAAATCCAATATCGTATGATACTGTACCTGAAAAAAAATCTTGTTGAAATACGGACACCTGAAAACCACAACAAATCTAATTGTATCACTGATTTCCCTGCCAGCGTCATGGTTCTGGGTTCCCTACTACCTTAAAGGCATAACCTTCACCTTTAACCTTTAACCTTCAAAGCTAAAGTGAACAAGAATATTCCGAGTACGCTCGTCCCATCGCAGACCTCATCCATCGCTTTCCATCAGGCGAGATTGAGGTCAAGAGCAGGTCGGCAGGTATTTTGTACTATATTCTGATTTAAAAGGGTGTCTGTGGAGTTTAATTTCCGTTTTCCCCCCTTGGGTACCTACTACACTTTGAAATGGGCAACTAGCTTCATCTTTCTGACCGACCAACCCCTTGACAAATCAAAAGTGCCTGTAATTGGTTTATTTGAAATAAATGCTTTGAGTTTGAGTTTGAATCAATATGGATATGGATAGCGCAATAATCGCCACTAATTGTTAACTGGGTGTTTGCGATTTTAGTCTAGATTTTTTTCAGTTTTTCATTCTGTAACTGCAACGTCTTGTTTTAAACTTTTTATTCGTGAGAAACTCACTTTGTTAAGTAAAAATGCTCCTTATACAACTGCTGGTTAAGTTACTCTTTTAAGTTTTCAGTGTTCGTTTTATTGTTTACTTCATAACTTTAAAGTTTACTAAGGGATTGTTTTAAAGTGTTCTCTCTATTGTAGAACTGTTAATAAAACGATGATTAGAATGTTTTGTTTTTATTTCTGTTTATTGTAAGTTGTATTTTTTCTGTTTATTTTTGGCTTTTAGTAGTCAATTTGGAAGGTTTCCGTGGTAAATATTGTAAACCCTGCTAAACCCGTTTCGCTCTGACGTTCGGCGATCTTGATCAATCATCCTCCTGTCCTTGAACAATTAACATTATAAATTAAATAATTTATGATAATTATCACCCATTTTATTTGCATACCTACTTGTGTTACTAACTCGTTCTTTTTATAGCTTCACGCTTCTTTACTTAATGGAGTCACTTTGACATTAATTATGTCATGTCAATGGTTAAATTGGGTATGAAATCATGTAACACTATGGTAAAGAATATATAATAACAATACAGCCTATTATCATCCCACTGCAGGGTAAAGGCCCCTTCTCGTACACAGAAAGCATAAGCATTGATCACCACGCTTGCTCCAGACGGGTTGGCGATTTCAGGCTTATATCACTTACTAAGTAGCTTCCGCCCGCGACTTCCATTAGGAATATCTTAGTAACAGCTCGGAGTTTGGAAGTTGGCGGTGTGATACCCCCGTATCTCGGGAAGCACGTGAAGTCGTTGGTCCCGCGCCTAGGGGTCTACTCTCTAAGCACCAAATCCGTAGTTTCACCTACGGACACAAGATTAGTTTGGGTCCCGAACTAAGTATGAATGACAACACTATTTGTTAGTTGTCCTTACTTCCGATATGCTTTTTCCCGTCCGACAAAGTTAATTAATCGGGGGTAGGGTTAATTACAAAGTATCTAATTATTTTCGGAGGAGCCGGTATCTTCGATGACGGACTAGCCCTCCGGTCGAGTCGAATGCTTGCCATCCCATCGGTCTGTGAGAGTGAGGGAAGATAGAGTGCACCTGTGACTGCGCACACACTTGTGCACTATAGTATTGACTGACCGGTTCGTGCAGTTGGTAGCGACCCTGCCTTCTGAGCCGCTGGTCCAGGGTTCGATCCCCGGACAAGTCAAACATTTGTGTGCATGAACATGTCTGTTTGACCTGTGTCTGGGTGTGTATATGTATATAAGTATGTATATCAGTCATCAGGTTACCGTAGTACAGGCTCTGCCTAGTTTGGGACCTGAAGACCTTGTGTGGATGTTGTCTCATAAAAAAATAAAAATCTCCCGCGCCGAAGGCTAGTCTCCATTGACATTGGCCGCCATGGCCGAAATGCGGTCTGGAAGACTATTACCTATTATGTTGACAATGGCACTGGCTACTCGCAAATTGTTTGTGCCGATAACCAACATCGGAAGGTGTATTCCGATATTCTAATGTCAGAACTACTCGCAATTGTTTTAGCGGAATAGAGGCGACCGGTGTATTTAAGTGTAGTAGGTAATGTAGGTATCATTGAAAACTTATGCTAAATGCAGTGCACGAGGAACGCTTTTAAATAAGTTCGTTTCTAAAAGAATCTTTAGATCCGCGCTAAAATGAACTAGAAGAAATTAATTATTTAAATGATAAATTATTTTACTTCGGAAAGTAGGTTTGTACGAACACGTCAGTCATATTTTAAAAACTAGATTAGGTCGGCGTTTCGAAGACAATGTAGATTGGTGTCTGAAATGGTATTTTGAGGAAAGAACCACACAGATTGAGTGGATCTGCCCAGTCAGTGCATGCATTTGTCAATAATCATGCATCTAAACTCAGAACTTAAGGAGCTCAACGATTCGACGAACAATACCAAAGAAAGGACACTTGGGTAGGCCGCATAAATTACTTAAACTGCCAGACTACTATCAAAATATTTACATATTCGTCGTAAGTAGCAGACAACGGACCTGTTTGCTAATAAAATAGAGTTCTTCAAAAAAAATCTAGACATACTAAAAAGTAGTGAGCAATAAAACATTTTGCACTAGTTGTTTATTATTATTAAATTAATGGACATTTTACTACATTTTTGTTAAGCCCACCTTCTGGGAAAAAGTATTTTTGCGATTTTCCGAGATGAAGCTGTAGCTCTCGAGATTTATCAAGAAATGAACTAAACTGAAACAGATTTTTATCACTGATCGCGATCCAAATTACTGCCGAAATACCGATGGTCCTTGAGTTCTGTGTAGCTCTATCGAGTCTGAAACAGCTGTTCAAAACCGCCATTTTTATTCAATCATTGTCATTTAAAAACAGAACAAACGAATAATTTCATTTTCTTTTTTTCCAGGTACACCTGATTTAAAAATCGAACACAGCAGAATGCACGAACACGTGCCAGTTACCACACTTCACGTAATATGATGTGCGCACGTTTGGTTTGTCGGCAAAATCGTCCAATTACGACATTTAATATAATAATGTAGGCGAATACTGGCGAAATACTCGAACTACATTTTTTCATTATCGCATAGACAGTTTTGGTTTTCTCTGTGGTAGGTACTAACTACGTTATATGCGGTTAGGGTGTGCATATACAAGAATTCTAGCATGATTGTAGCAATACCAGGTGAAAACGTGAAAAAAGCTGAATAAAATACCTGCCCTTAATAATTCATCGGAAATTTATCGTAGACACACCGTCATCTAGCATTTATTTTATCCTAGCATTTTTTCCTGCTCCATGTTGTAGTCTATTTATTGGACCTTAAAGTTTACAGGCTAAAATGATAATATGTATGTTAATCTAGTCAGAAGGTCCTTGTTCATATTTATTCTTTATGTAAGTTCCATATATGCAGGATGATAAAAGACAATTTTAATGAAAATATACGACGCAGAAACATCATAAAAGTATATAAAATTAATGGTTTTTGTATTGTTACAGTTTTACGACACTGAATAACGCCATATGACAGTGTAGTCATAATCCGATGTTGCTAAGACAATGCAATTAATTATGAATACGTGCAACTAGCTCTGCCTTACGGATTTGCTCGCGTGTAGTCTATAAACTAATATTATAAAGAGAACAAATTTATTTTTCTGTATGTTTCTTTGTGACGCTTTCATGCTAAAGCGGCTGAACGGATTTGGATGAAATTTGACACATGGGTAGACCATGCCCTGGATTAGGAAAGAGGATACTTTTTATCCCGATTTTCTCACGGGATCGAGACTTATGCGGGTCAAACCGCGAGGCGCAGCAAGTATGAAATAAATCCTTACAGGTTTACGTATTATGCTACTTTTAAACACCAGGTTTAGTCAAAATCTAGTAGTTTAGTTTAGTTTTGTGGTAGCTTTGCCATGAAACGTAACAGACTTGTTTTCACATTAGCTTTGACCACCATACCACCATTGACGCCATCTTTGACCACATGCCATCATTGACGCCATCTTTGACCACCATACCACCATTGACGCCATCTTTGACTACATACTACCATTGACGCCATCCTTGACCACCATACCACCATTGACGCCATCTTTGACTACATACCACCATCGACGCCATCTTTGACTACCATACCACCATTGACGCCATCTTTGACTACCATACCACCATTGACGCCATCTTTGACTACCATACCACCATTGACGCCATCCTTGACCACCATACCACCATTGACGCCATCTTTGACTACATACCACCATGGACGCCATCTTTGACCACCATACCACCATCGATGCCATCTTTGACTACCATACCACCATTGACGCCATCCTTGACCACCATACCACCATTGACGCCATCTTTGACTACATACCACCATGGACGCCATTTTTGACTACCATACCACCATTGACGCCATCTTTGACTACCATACCACCATTGACGCCATCCTTGACCACCATACCACCATTGACGCCATCTTTGACTACCATACCACCATTGACGCCATCTTTGACTACCATACCACCATTGACGCCATCCTTGACCACCATACCACCATTGACGCCATCTTTGACTACATACCACCATGGACGCCATCTTTGACCACCATACCACCATCGATGCCATCTTTGACTACCATACCACCATTGACGCCATCCTTGACCACCATACCACCATTGACGCCATCTTTGACTACATACCACCATGGACGCCATCTTTGACCACCATACCACCATCGATGCCATCTTTCTTCCTGTCAAAGCTAATGCTGTCATTACTGCATTAGGTAAGCACATAACCATTTGATCTAGAATTTGTTGTTTAATAAATAATTACATACATAACATAACGCCTTCATTCTCCGAAGGATCTTGCAGAGGTGTACCTAAAGTACAATCTTTTTCCCCAGTTCTGTTGAAGTCTCATGTAATAGGGGGCGAGCCTATTGCCATCTACCGGCCACAAACCTAATAACTCTACCCGACCCGGGAATCGAACCAATGAAGCAAAAAATTACTGTACTAAACAAATGCCTACATGCATATTGACTTGTAATTAACTCACTTTTTCATAACAAATTAAGTGTCATTGTACTTTGGTCATAATAAAATTGTAAATACTTTAAATAAAATCTGCTGATTCATCGATTGGGACTGATTGACAATTATAATGTCGTTTGCGAGGTCACTGTTCTAATGGGTAGGCTGGAAGTGAGGTAAATGTTTGTTGGGTTGTCTTTGTTTAGAATAATCGTAAAATTTCTCAATAAGACGCCCCTATTACCTACCGTTTTTATTACTTTAAGTTATTTTTCATCGTATTAGCCACCTAATGATAAAAATTACATGTTTTTCACTCAATCCCATCATTTCTTATCGACTGTTAAAGAAAGGCCCAGCGCGCCGCTACGCAATATTGCTTAGCAGGTAGATAGCCTTTTATTTAAATATATAAAAATATTTAGACTTTTTTAAATATCTTTCCTCCGTCGATAAAACTAAGCATAGCTTCCCTCATTTCGATACGTGCAAATTATAAAGACTCACAATGTATATCTATCTATACATACATAACATAATATCGCGCCCGTTTTCCCCAAAGACCTGGGCAGAGGTGCCCACTACTTATAGTACAGCCATATTTGTCATCAACCGGCCACCAAGCAATTATTATACCAATACAATTCACACACAAACACCAATACAGTTCCAGATAGAAAAATCAAATAACATTTTGTCCGACCTGGAAATCGATCCTAAGACCTCATTGCTCAGCAGTACTTGCGACCACTTGACCAACGAAGTAGAGCGATACGTATTATAAGTGAATGTAGCTGTTCGTGTCTGTCTATGTGACCACGATGCTCTGCTAAACTCCACGAACGAATTTTGATGCGGTTTTCACCATCATAATAAATAATTTAAAAAAATATAATATATATATCGGCCAATGGCCTGGTGGCCGAAAGCCTCGATCAACATCTCTCGAAGCTCTTGTTAGGCGATTGTATCAAGGGCCTGATTCAGAAGGCAGTACTCGTCGATACGGCTCGTATTGTGAGGAGGTTCCTGTCTCTGGAGCCCTAACCACCGGTAGCTTGGACCCTGCTCCCGATACAGACAGATTACTATTTTTAAATGTTTTTTATAAAAATATTTACTAAATAAACGAAATAATAATATAAAAAAATAATAATATTGTATGTGTTATGTTATTTAAGATAGTTCATTAAGATAGTTTAATGAAGGACCACGCTACCGCATAGCAATTTCCTGTAACGATAGCAGTGATTGTGATAAATAAATAAATAAATGTATTCCGGAAGGTTTATGTATAATAATATGTACATTAATATAAAACTTACGTATGATAAGGAAATCTGGATGTTTTGTCAAGTCATAAAAACCGTGTTACACAGGGAGGGTCGCTAGTGTGTAACATCTTCACGGTTAACCATGAAGACCATAATTATTGATTAGGCTCATCTTCCTTCTATCTTCTAGGGGGTATTGCTGCATAACCCCGTTAAGTAAGCGGATTGATGATCATAGAGTAACTGTAAAAAGAAATCAGGAATGTATCTCTTGATTTAATCTTTTAGAAGACAAGACATGTTTCAACCAATAAAAGTGGACACAATAGTTGTATTGTTTCGTTAAATAGCGCGATGAAAGACATTTCTATCCATCCGTTTTTATAGCATTTATTAATATTGTTGTTAGTGATATTTAATATAATCGAGATACAATTACAAAACATTTTGGTCTCACGAATTGTTGATCCAATGTCTTCCCTCTTTTCCTGGAATTGCTGTTTGCCTAGAATTTTTAAAGGTAAATGCGGTGCCAGGCTTTTTCACAATATAATAAATTTAAATGTGAACACTTGAGGTGAAGTTTTGTAAAAGCTTGTTGGGTTGCAAATTCGTTTTACATCATCTTTTTCCACGGATATCCTACTAATATTATAAATTCGAAAGTAACTCTTGTCTGTGTGTCTGTCTATCTGTAAAAAAAAAAACAGATTTAAATCTATGCTTTTGGTTACAAATAAACATTCTTTGTTTCAGTGTTTTTTTGTCAAATCATTCCCCAAGGAGGTAAAATAGGGGGTGGTTTTAAAATTCACATGATTATTGAGAATGATGTGTATCCCTTTTTAAGAGATTGAAAATATAGTCAGAACTCGTATCTTGAGGTATTATTTATTTTAGTGTTTATTACATTGAAATCGGTTATTACAAATTGAAGTTATAAAATAAGTTAGCTGATAAGTAGGTCAAATGAATGATGATAATATTCAAATGAATTATTATTATTGTTAAGTTACTCGTTTAGAATCATAAAAAACCCCCTACAAACAAAACCTCTAAAAAGTAAAAAAATAATACATAACACTCTACATTTAATATCTGTAATTTTATGGTGTAAATAATAAGGAGTATTCTATTCTATTTAATATGTATTGGCCCTTTAAGTTTAATATAAGTTTTAGGTAGTATTTAGATCAAAGCATTGTCGCGTCGGGGGACGACTAATGAAAATGCCAAACAGACGAGACCCAGCTATATTGATTGTATTATTATACTTAGCTTATATTAAACTTAAAAGGCCAATACATAATATGTATTGGCCTTTTAGGTTTAATATAAGTTAGTTGTAGTAGTAGTAGGTAAACCTTAAAACATTAAAACCAAATTAATCAATTATAATATAATTGATTAATTTGTAGAGGTTTTTGTTTGTGTCGGGGGTTTTTTAAATGTATTTCCTGCTTTTTAAACTTAACATACTAATTAGTAGACATGCTACGATCTACACGTGCCTCGCTTAAATCTGTGCAGCTGTATGTTTCTCACAGTGAACCTAGTTACTAATTTATCCTTATTTCTCTTTGCTACTCCATCATCAGACCCTGATCACTATATATATATCTATAATCTATTCATTGAGGCCATTCCAATGAGCCCAAACACGATACTTCTGCTGTATGTTGGTGAAGGAGTTGGGTATCCTGCAAATTGTGTTACTATGTGCTTCTAATATCATTGAAGTAATAGAATACCTCATTTCGACTCGATCAGCGTTGTGGAAGATGCTCACATCTCTTCATCAACTAGAAAAGAGCTGATAATCTTCAAACGGCTTAACAGATTTTCTTAAATCATAGCTAAGAACAATATCGACGAAGTCACCTTTCGAACAAAACAAAATCGGTTCAGGCGTTTGTGAGCTACGATGTACGATGCCACATACAGTTACACAGCCTTCAAACTTATAACACCCCTCTTTTTTGTGTCGGGACTTAAAACGGTTTAATAAAAATAAAATAAAGATCATTTGCATGGATTATCTGTCTGTCTGTTACCTTTTCACGCTTTAACGGCTGAATGGATTTGGACGATAGGATACTATTTATCCTGGTAGCACGTTGGGATAATTTCTGACATCCACTCGGGCGTAGCCGTGGACATAGAGAAGCTAGTAATATAATATATGTACCTTGACGATACTTCTCGCGTAAGCTGAGTAGTCAGATCTGCTACAATCTTTTCTAGCCCATATTTCTACTACTCCCCGTCAACTTTCTTCTGACCAGAGCTGCGAAGGACCAATCTTTGTTGAAGGAGTCCAGCTCACCCCGCCATCTCCGTCTGGGCCTGCCGCGATGTCGCTTGCCAATAACCCACTGGGTCGTGAATTAGGCCCATCGATCGTCTGCCACGCGGCACATATGTCCAGCCTAATTCCATTCAAACCACCAGCTTTACTGGCTGGACAACCGTTTTACAACGGTATGACACTAGAGAAGCAGAAGGACGTCTGCTGACGTCAGTAACGCGTATGATATTCGTTTCTGGACTCCAAATACAACTTTGACCGGTCATAGGGTAAAAAAACTGCAGATTCTGCTATCAAAGTGTAGCAGCAACAATAAATTATCCTCAAGTGTCAAGCTATCGAGGTCAACAGTTGCTGAAGCTCCGTTATCAATGCATTTAATTACAGTTTTTTTGGCAATGTTGATACTAACATTCGGTTTAGATTAGCTGGTTGACGCCCGGTGGTCAGATATGCCATCGGTGTTATTGGCTGGTCGGGATCGGGCGATCTGTGTATTGGTTCTGTATACCGTTAGGACATGACTAATAACTACCTGAAATAAGGGAGCTAATCTAGTGTCAAACTATGGATTGGGAAATTAATCGTTTAGTTAACTAATCACAATAGCAGTATCAGGCTTTCGGAAGCCCCCGAGAAAGGCCTCTAGACAAAGTGGATTTCTATCACCGATAACGATGATGGAAATGTCAAAAATGTAGGGAACTGACATAAGCTATCGACAAGCTTATGTCAATCCTCGAAATTCGTTATAGAAATACGAAACGCTTTGAAAACGATAGCCTTTTGTTTTGGTTTAAATAAATAAAAAAAACATTTTTATTACAAAGTTTTTAAATGCAAGTTTTCATTGTAACTATTGTATCACCAAACTGTAACGTTTTTAATCGAATTTATTTACCGTTTTGTGTGCGAATTCTAAGGAACTCTACACTACATTGTATGTCGCTTGTTGTCAGCCGGATCTACTCTCATTATATTGTTGATAATGTGCAGGTCAAGCGCAGAATCTGAATCTGAATCATGCCTACTGACGGATACATACTTAAATTTATAATTGTCACATGCCCCTGGTCCAGAATCGCCTAGTGTTTTTTGTGGGAATCACGTGAAGGGGAAACAAAAAATATTGTATGATTTTGCTCCTTGTGCTTGTTTAAATAAGGCAGTATCATGATTCACAAAAGGATTAGTAATCGCACTCATCATCATCATTTGCCTAGCGTTTTCCTAACTAAGCCTGGAAGGTAGGATTAGTATTTTACATGTAGCGACTGCCTCTCTGGCCCCTGCAGCCCAGTTACTATGTAATACGATGCCCCTTGTTGTCAGATTTTCGGGCTTCTGACGACCCGTAACGACTGTCAAAGATCCACGAATGACAGCCGGGACCAACGGCTTAACGTGCTTTCCGAGGCACGGCGGGGTCTCGGTACGTAAAGATGGTCACCCATCCACGGACCAACCGCGACAAGCGTTGCTTAACCTGATCGATCGACTAATGCGGCTGTTATTACTTAGCCACGAGCACCTCAGATGTGTACGATACCTGTCCAGACCAATACACAGAATTTTAAATTACTATGTCTATTAGTTGTCTTGTCTTACTAGAGCTCAACTGTCGCTAATAAGACACAATTACTTTTCTATTATTACCGAACTTAATCAGTTTGATCGACAGATGAGGGCTAATCCCAATTAAGTATAGAGGTAAAAATCGAAAAAAAACTAACAAATGCATGCTCAGTTATAATAATAATAATATTCTTTATTTTTCAGACAACAATGATCCATAGTGTTAGTAAAAACAATAAAATTACTTATTTCTAGTGTTAGTAGCTAATATATTATATGGAACAGAGTAAATAGTATTGTGAAAAGGACCTCCCCGAACTAATGTTCAGTGATTATCCTTCCCACAAAACCTTTAATTATCGGAGAGTCGACACTCTCCACAACAATTTTTAGAATGCTGTTGTCACTCGCCCGCAACTGTGACAGCAGCGACGCGGTTTTCTTCCGAATGACGGCGTGGAATCCGTCAGTTCGGTTTTGCGCAAACATAGCAGAAGCGCTGCACCAACGCGGCAGTCCCAACAGCATCCTAAAAATATTATTACCTATATTGTATGCGTAGGTCATCCAGCGTTCTTTTGGTATAGTTGAACCAAAGATTCCCCGTGTAAAAGCACTGGCAATATGCCTTAAACAGTGTTATCTTCACTAAGGTGCTACACCGGGCGAATCTTAGGGCCAACATGTTACCTCGGACCGCCAGAGCCCTACGCTCCCTTTCAATATCAACATTGTCCTTAAGGTCGTCTGTGAGAATATGCCCTAGATATTTAAATGTTGTCACTCTTTTGACGTTCAAGCCATTTAGGGTAAAGTCAGGTATATCTGGACATTTACCGCCGGCCTTAAAGACAATGTATTCACAAAAAAAAAATATAAATATATAGTGTATTATAAATGGGTTTATACTACACCTGCTTGGAAAGTACCTTGATACTTTATCAAATTTACGGTAGAAAGTACGTCATTGCATATCGAACAAATATGCGGGGAGAAAACGCATCTGAGCGGGAGAGAAAAGTGTATGAAAATCCATTTCTTACGTGGTTTTTTCTTTTTTAATTTTGGGTAAGACTATGCGCCGGTAACCTAAATATCAAAAGCCAAAAAGTTTTTACAGTGAGTTTTTATCTCCAAGTTCGCAAAATGACACTGGCCACTAGCTGTGTGTTGGATGGTGTCGGGCTGGCAGTGCGACCCTGCGGCGGCAGGATAAACAATTTGAAAAAAGAACATGTGAAAATTGCAGACGCCATTGGCGCCATTTCAATTAGTAAAGATTTAGTTTTTTATTTTCCTCGTAGGTGTAGTATAAAGCACTATGTATCACTCGAGAGAAAGTGCGATTCCCGATCTCGGGTGTTTTAAAGCCCTCGCCTACGGCTCGGGCTTCAAACGACACTCTCGACGGTAATCGGTCACTTTCTCCTCTCGGTGAACAATGTACTATTAATTATTCCCAGTTACAGAGTTATTTTAGTTAGGTAGAGGATTCTCACATATTGAGGGCCCACTAAACCAGGTTACACTAGTATGTAATGTACAGACAGCAGCAGATCTAGTAACCACAAACTGTCAAATTTTCTCATTCAATTTTGAACTTAACCTTCAACATTTTAAGGTTTAACATAATTTGGAGATATTTGACAGTTTCGTATAACCTGATGTGCTGGCGACTGTACACAGGCGTTCTCGCGTGCCTAAACGAACGTTATTCTATAATTCGCACATCTTCATCATGGCGCTCTGCGCATGCATGTATTGCATGTCTGACGATAGTTTTTAGCCAGGTCAAACATGGCGCTGGTAATAATATAAATTATAATAATATCATAACCGACCTACATGTATGATCACTGATTCGCATGGCCGTCTCGCTTCTGCCTATTTTCTATCGAGCTAAATATTCGAAAACAAATTTGCGAAAAATAAAATGCTGCAGGGATAGGTCAAATTACATTAAAGCAGCTTGAAATAATTACTGAAACGTCCTTTCTTTGGTATTGTTCGTCGAATCGTTGAGCTCCTTAAGTGTAAGTTGAGCTGCACGATTACTGACAATTGCGTGCACTGACTGGACAGGTCCACTCAATCTGTGTGGTTCTTTCCTCAAAAGATCATTTCAGACACCGATCTATATAGCCTTCACATGATCTGACCAAGATTTTGTCTGGACTTTAAAAGAGACTGACCTCTGAGTTTGTTTCGGCCTTTCTTCTCAGAGTAGTCAGATAGGAAATGCCGACCTCATCTAGTTTTTAAAATACGATTGACTTGTAAAAGTGTTTGTTCAAACCTACTTACAGAAATAAAATCATTTATCATTTATGACAACATTCTCGATTTTAAGGACTCTTGTTATGCTACATGCACCACCATTGCGAAGACATTATCAAAGCATAGGTAAGGTACCATTTTGTCAACTTCATCTAAGCTAATTTTAATTACGGATATTATTCAAAATGTCAATAAAATTAACATAGGCTCGACCATCAGATGCCAATGGATTCTTATTACTTATTACGTAAATGCCCGCCCTAACGTCCGTGGTCCCAGGTCGAGGCATAAAATTTTAAGAATCTTTGTCTTCTGTGCGCTTTAATTGCAGATCAATTGATTTGATTTTTATTTCAACTTTTTATGGTTTTGAGAAAAGTGCCGTTTTATGATTCCACATAAAAATTAATGAATTATTTTTTATCCAAAAACAAGAGAAAGGTAGCACTTTTAAAACATGAATCTCCACTATGAGACTTTACATAATAATACTTTATATTTTGACATAATGAAATCGTTCGTAGTTCTTTAACTACGAACGATGTCACATTGTATGTGAATCGTATCAGATCAATAGAAGAAACGTAAAGACGAACGAAAGAGAGAATTTTATGTAATTATTTGGGCTTATTTATTTATTTTATTTTTAGGAACACTTAGGTACCTACATCTAAACAGATACAGCGTGTACCTATATATATATATACAAACAACAAGTTACACACAACATACAACAACACACTTGTTATATTACAAGTTTCCACATGTAGTACATAAATCATATGAAACAGAGAATTGATAATAGATTAAATATAACTATTATGGCTAGTTTTAACCTATCAGAGGGGCAATTCCCGTTTTTTTAAGAACGATCGCATTCTAATCTCAGTGTCAATCTGTCAAAAATTGTTTAGCGTTTACCTACATTTTTGACATTAGAGTGTCGCTGAGATGAGATTGCGACTTGAATTTGAACGTTTTTAATTACGGGAATTGGCCTTCAGGATTAGTTCTGATTCTATTTCTTTATGTGGTAGATCGTGCCTGCCTGGACAATTGAACCTTGTGGTATGATGTACCTTTAGTCTTAAAATAATTGATAACTTGCAATATTTCCAGACACCTTACAAACAAATTACTACTAACTTATATATTATGTCTTTATTCCTTAAAAATAGTAACTACCTAATGGTTCAATTTTGGCAAAACGTGTTGATTTGATCAACAGTTTTTGCCAATTTATTTTTATCTGTGTGTGTTATTTTTTTAGCTGTGCATTGCATTGTCTGTCAGTTGTAAAAGGAATGCATTTAAAATTATTAAGTAGATATCGACTTTCGATCTTTCCACGGTCAGTTTTCATTGTCTAGAGATACGTATCACGATCGAACCGTTACCTTTGACACGAGATACAGTACAATAAGTAGTCTAATATCTTATCGGACCTCATGTTGATTCTAAGAAATGTTTGATAGATGCTAGACTTGTATTTGGATCGGTGCCGGTGTGGTGAACTTACGAAAGTAGTCTGGTTCACTATTCTTTTTTGCCATTTTTGGGGAGTTTTGAGAAGGAAGCGGTAATTTCTACGCGGAAAAAAATATTTGCTTGTACGTTTCACAATAAAAGTTTCACTCCAAAAACTACTATCGTTTACGTGGTCCCTACTGTTCCGGGTCCAGGCCCTAGGTATTTGTATGAGGGTTTTTTGTGTCCGTAAAGTATTGTAAATTCAGTGATAAAAATTTTTGAAAGAATATAAGTATGATTGGTAAAACTGTCTCAAAAAGATCAGCTTTGATGTAGTCCCGAGGCTGTCATAAGGATGTCTGACAGATTATATTAGATGAATGGTCAGTATCCAGTAACATAATCTTTTCGTAAACTATAGGTAGATTCAAAATCGCAAAAGATAAAGAGAGTTAGATAGCAGAAATTTTTATTACAAAACTTAGTATTTATTAAATAGGCACATGTTTTTTCTACATGGCAACACAGAACTTGATTCTCTGAAATATTTCGGTCAGCGTGTATCGGAGCAGAGGTTAATTACTTGAACTGTTCCGGTCAAGATAACGTATCGGTCATTTGCGACCACTGTTCTTTTTCTTTTTTGTTTATTTTTGGCCTCTCCGGTCCTTTAATTAACGATGACAGAGGACTCGGCCAGTTTCACTTGAAGAATGCTGCTGAAAGTCTTTAACGATGTCGGATGGTGATATAAATTAAGTGTTGCATATCATGGTTTTGAGAGATGACTGATCTTAGTATTTTTACTGGTGAATGTGAAGACAGTATGTGATGCAAATGAGTGAGAGGTTTTTAAGCATATTTGTATGAAGAAGTATTCATGTGCTGAAATGCATGCGAGCTTTAACAAATGCACAGCTTTCTGTTTAAGTCAAGTATAGATTTTTAACCTTTAAACGACTTTCACTGACGATGTCTGCAGGTTTGTCTATAAATCTGTCTGTCTGTAAATACGATATCCGTCTGACGGATATATATAAGTAAAAATGAGTTATTATCTCATATTTTTATTAAACTAGATGACATGAATCCAATCAAATCTGACGCATCTATTGGCGCCATATGATATTTGACTCATGTGATAAGGATAAATAGTCATGGTACCACCAAGTACCAAAATATGCCCATAAGTAATGATATACCTAAATCGGATGAATCACTTTATCACTACACTTAGAATTATCTGTTTACAATTCCACTCGCGCATGAGAAATGTCACTTCGCGATTCAAATATAGAATTTGTAATTCGTCATCTGTCGGAGAATTCGGAAATGGAACACATTTTTCAGTCTTAATATATCCGTATGTTTGTCCGTATGTCTGTTAGTGCAGTCGTTAGTCATCATTTGTTTTTAGAAGTTTTCAGCAACAGAAAACGTATTTTGAGAGATGGGTATGCCAACCTTACGAGTTGGAGGAGAGAAATATGATATCGGTCATATCCTCAACTGACTCTTTATGCCGACTCTTTATAAGCGAATGTCATGATTGCTATACAAAAAAAAAAACGACAAAAACGGTTTATATTTTATTAATATTTTGTATAAGTAGATTCTTTTAGATTTTGTGAATGTGAAAACATTGTAGGCCTTGTAGATTTGTAAAAGATTTTCTATTTTATTAATTACCTGGTACCTACTATTTGACAACCCTACACTGTCCCCAAACATTGTAAAAGCCAATTATTATTAAAACAGTAACCGTGTATTTTCTTGCCGGCTCTTCTCCAAAGGAACCGTGCACCTAGATTCTGACGTTTCATAAGTGCCCTTGTAGGTTTATGTGAAATAAAATATTTTGATTTGATTGATTTAAACCCATTTGACCGCTAGGAGTGGTAAAAGCTTCTACGCGTTTCGTAACGCCTCCTAGAAATAGAAGTGTCTATGAAATTAATCTTGTGTATATCTAGCTGCATGCGGACCACTTCTATGTCTACTCTATGAAGAGAAGACAAATCACTTTCGTAACAAAAACTCATTATTTTCTTGGATTTTGACATCGCACCGTAGATATCCTTCTACAATCTGTCATTTTGTCTTCCGTTTCAATAATGATTATAATTCTTTAAATACATACCTACATGTTACGATCCCTAAACTGCAAATTGCAATAAAACGTAAGAAAATTTGAATTTTGGCGGACAACCTGGCGCTTCCCCGATAAATATTTCCCATCTTAACTTCATAGAGCTACTGTAAATTTCTATTTACAATCATTTTCTTAGATAAAGATATTGGCCAAAGCTCTGCCTATCCCATCCACGGTTACTACCCACATTTCCTCGCCCACCTACTATGAAGGAAACAGTATTTGTTTATACCGCAAGTTTAACTACTAGCGTTAGTCTAAAACAAACGGCTATTCCATCGCTTTATTGTCCATACACCATAGGATTACTATTAAATTGAACCGTACAATGCGTGCGACCTTTTTATAGATTTATCTTCTGCTCGTGATCGGGAATAGGGCTGGCACTATCTTTTTTTTTTGTGGATGAGAAATCATCAAATAACTTCTCCCGCTCTGGGCAGAGCAGGAGGGCGTGTCAGACTCTTACTGACTAAAACCCACCCGTGTTCCTTCAGTTGCCTGTGCCAGGGGCCACGGTAACCCTCTTGGACTTTTCCGCAACCCTAGCAGGCATCGGTCCTAGCAAACCCCGTCATTGGTGCTGACATCTCTTTGAGGCGCGCGTGGAACACAACGCGCCGTCGACCCGGGCCTGGTCCTTATCGAACGGCGAGCTGCCCATTGCTCGCCGTTCGCCAGCCCGCGCCTACTGTGGCCGGGAATCGGCCTGCGATTCCCGACGCCCAGGGCGTCTCCTGCGGCGGCTAGGGGCGTGAGGGTGCAAATTTTGCCTCTCTCTCACGCGTTCCGCCTCCTCCTTCGCGAACTTTACTGCTTCGCAGAAGGAGGTGACGGCTTCCCAAGCCCTCTCGCTCCGTACCATGGCCTGGACCAAGGCCGGACGCGAGAGATCGCCACCGCCAATCGCCTCCACGAGGACACGGCGGTGCTCCGCCCAAGCCGGGCAGACCTCCACCGTATGCTCCACCGTGTCCTCCGGGCGATCCACACAATGGTGACACCCGGGCGTTTCCTCCCGCCTTATCCGGAACAGGAACCTCCCGAAACAGCCGTGTCCGGTGAGGACCTGCGTCAGGCGGAAGGTGAGGACGCCGTGGCGCCTCTCTAGCCACTTCTCAAAGAGGGGACTTATCGCCGCAATAGTGGCGTGCCCAAGGGCTGGCACTATCTGCATCTAACATAACATCACACTTTCTTCCCCGAAACTTTAGGCAGAGGTGTACACCCAAATCGCCTGACAGGTTTAGGTCCCATGTAATGGGGGCGAGCCTATAGCCGTCCACCGGACACAAAATCTAGACTACGGCCTGCTACTGAGAAATCCAGATAGAAAAAACCTAATAACGCTTTGCCCGACCTGGGAATCGAACCCAGGATCTCATGCTCAGCGGTAGCACTTGCGACCATTAGGCCAACGAGGAAGTTACCCGAATTTAGCTGAGCATACGTGTACAGGTTAGGACGTTTGCCAAGGGGTATCGTGTTACCCCGAAACTGGGTTGTGGAGGTCAGAAAGGCTCCTAGTAAAATACTGGTATTCAGCTGCACCCGATTACACTGGAAGCTGACCCCAACATAGTTGAGAAGCCCAAGAGAGCCCAATGAGGGCCACAACTTATGATGTCTCTTTGCTCGACTGTCATCTTTGGCTGTTGAAAGGGCTAGCTAGTCGGTTTTGGTGGTTACATTCACTTCTTAGCTGTATTGAGTGGAGCATCTTCTAAGCATTATCTTCAAAATCAGCCTATAATGTTCCCACTCCTCGGACACAGTCCTCGCTCTCAGTGAGAAGGAATGAGCCATAATCCACCACGCGGGCCCAGTGCGGGTTGGTAGATGTCACACGTCTTCGATTTTTTGGTTCTAGGATATATATGTTGTCGGTTTCCTCACGATGTTTTCCTTCACCGTTTTGAGAGCAGTGGTGATGAAATAATTTACACAAAGTACGAACCTGCGACCTACAACTCGTAAGTCGCGGACGTTACCACTGGGCCACCACTGATGCATTATTATAGATGAAATAATAACTACAGTTTTGTGCAATCATTCATCCAATTTAATACGTTTAATTAAAAGCTCTACCGATGACCTGGTGAAGGGCGAGAATCACCGAACCGGTCGACTTGAGGGAGGCCTATGTCCAGCAGTAGATGTCTTTCGATTGAAAAGTATGTATGTGTAGCGGTGTCTACATCGCCACATGCGAGCTGCGCGTCATACTGACGTCACGCAAATCCTGCATCGCGCAAGCAGATTTTACCGCGCGACTAGCATATACACAACTTCCCGACATCAATCGTTGGGCAGTTGCCCACCAGACGGTAGAGGTATGAGTGAACTTAACACCCTGTTCCTCGTAAACCCAATGGGTACATACTTCGTGCAAGTGGCAGCCCTGGTAAGAACGCAAGTAAAATGTATTTGAGAAAGAAAACTCTAATAATATTTTGTACTACCTATATTTTGTTTTCGTTTCGAATAGTATGATTATTTGTAGTAGTAAGCAATGTGGGTATTTCAGCCGTTTATATGAGACATATTGAAACGGGTCATGGGTCCAAGGGCTCGCCTTCTCTTTCGACAGTACGTTGTTTCGTCCCGTTGTGTCTGGCCTGTTATTTGGACAAACACCCGTAGCATACCTCTCATTTCACCTGCACCAGTAGAACAGCCGGGCGTCAAAGGGCGCTTAATGATCTCTGGCCACCGTAAGTCGTCGTGTGTCGTCGCTCGATCAGTCTCAAAGAGGAGGCACGAAATATGCGCGTGTTAGTGGGAGGACATGCGGTCGAGGGATCAGTCGCACTTTGTCAAGATAGATTATGGAATATGGATTGCTGTACTTTTACCTACAATGTTTACACTATAAACAGCAAAAACCTCTGAATGCATATTCTTAAAAAGTATATCATTATTGTAAATAATACCTAGGCTTATTGGTGCAATACATAAATACACTCCTTAGTTTAGTTGGTGAATAAAAGGTTTCGGTTGACGCCACTCTTGCTCATTCTGTCACGAACTAACAAACTATGGAGCGGGGAATGACGGAACTACGAGTAGTTCGCGTAGTTCATCTGTGGGAGCGCTCTTACGACCTAGTTCGTTCGCGAACTACACAAGACTACTTGGTGATGGGGCCCGCCCGCTAGGTATGGCGGGCTGATACCAGTCGGGGGTGCGGCGAATGTACAGGTATCCCCCGGGTCCCCGACTCATGGTACTAGAAGGAACAGTGGGGTTTTAGTCGGTAGGAGTTCGACATAACCCTTCGTTCCATTAGGATTGCTCCAAAGAAAAAAAAAGGCTCTACCAGTATAATGCTTTCCAACATTCAGTGCCCTTAGGCTAAGAAGACCGACGACCTTCACAGAGTGGCTGGTAGCAGCTGAATGAGAGTAGCCGCGGATCGAGTAAGATGGAGATTGGACAGATCTATGTCCTGCTGTGGACTGCTATAGGCTGACGATTTTGACCCAACATAATAATAAGCTTTTTCGCACATTTATAGCACAGCGATAAAGTCTTTTGATGTCTTAGTGGTATTTCCTTTTACGTATTTCATACATTTACCCAATCGTCCTTAGTTTGATTGTGTTAATGAGTGTTAATGCAGTTGCAAACAATATATTTTTCGTTTTGTAAACAAATGTTTTAACAAGATTATGAGTCTTGACGTCAATGTCGAATTTCCTGTTATTAAAACTGTATTTTTGTAGGCTTTTAAGGAAAACCAACGAAGTTAATGTTTATGGCCGCTGTGGTACAGACTACCTATTTAGTTTTTGTTTATTTATTTATTATGGTACACCAACAGCTTCTGTGTCTAATATATCTTAAGTACTATAGGTAACAATAGCCTCGGACTTAAACAGTCGCCAATTACAGGATAACCAGCCATCTCAGATTTTTAAGGCATTCATTAAAATCTCACACGAGACATTTACCTGCCTATTTATTAGTCTTAGTAGCAACGAAGAAAAACTTAATATTCTAGTAACCCATCTGCTTAGTTGAATTTCGAGAAAATTCGGAATTTTCAGATTGGTCTTCGATTTTATTTAAGAAGATAATTGACAATATAAACTAAACAGATCTTTCTTTTTAATATTTTCTGTTCCAAGCGATCGATCTCGGCGAACTTATTAATCATATACTAGAATCAACATAATCGATAAAAACTCGGTTTCACTTGACACTCTGCCCTAGTTGCACCAGTGATACTACATAGATAGAGTAGGTAATGCTATAACTAAACGTTCAGAAGGACCATGATAACATCCCATAAACGCAAAACTACTCGTAAATCGTACGTATGTCAAATATAATGACATAATGAGACTGTCGGATTTCCGCCAGAACCTTTAGGTAGTTTTATAAGTATTTTTTTTTTTTGCTAAGTTAAGGGCGATTTCCGGGTTTAGGCATCGTGACTTTTCTAATTCGCCTTTTTTGCCACGGAATGAATTTGATAAAAAATACCGTTAGCTACTCGTTTTGTGAAACCTGTTTAATAGCATAAGACAGAAGCGAACTCTCATAGTTTGTGCATTTCCTGAACACATGCAACCGGCGCTAAACATAAATTTTACGAATTTCATGGAATTCTCGAATGATACATGTCCCATCTAATACTATTCAAGATTCCCCAGAACATACCCATGACGCATCGCATGCCTTCGTGATCCTTTCATGGTTTTTTTTTTATTTAAAATGGGTTTGCTCTTGACTCTAGTCAAGGTCAAGGTCAAGGTCAAGGTCAAGGTTGCCAGTGGTGATAAAGGCAGAGTCGACGATGGAGTGAGCTTACCCAGAAGAAGCCTGTTCACTCCCACTTTGAAGAGATTAGGGTCGGTATGGAACTTTTGAGTTCGATATTTGATACGCAAACGCTGCACGCACTGGGTCTTCTGTCCCTCCTCTGTTCACAAACCCAGGTATGTTGCTTCATATCTACGGTACGTCCGGTGTACAGTTGCATTGCTGCCTACTGATTTATTTACTACCTACATATATGTATGTATTTGTCCATGTTTACGATGCGATCATTTGAGTAAACATTAATTTTGTTGATCGAATGAATTTTTGTATGTGTGTGTGGGTCGTAAAGTACTTACCTGTTTCTGAATGAAATTGAATCTGTCACGTTGTAAATGGGTTTAACAACTTGAATGAAGATTTTCTTGCAATTTTTTTTTTTTGATTTTTATTAGGTTATAATAATTTTTCGTTGGGCATGGTAGGTATACAGGGTGTAATTTTAAACACTATTGATCAACCTCTTAAGGGGTCTTTGTACTCGTCATTAAGAACAACTATTATCATGGGACCAAACCTAAGATCGCGGAAAAAATCTGCCCTAGATTTATGTTTGTCTATCTCGTCAATATTTAGGGAGCAGTTGATATTTTTTTCGCATTTCAGGTTTGGTCTCATAGTAAAAGTTGTTCATAATGAAGAGTACAATGACCCCTTAAGAGGTTGATGGTGTTTAAAATTGCTGCCTGTTTTCTTATCTATGTGCCGTGCCAACTTTCATGGTGTTCGGTCAAACGGTGTTGGAGTTCACTCTAGACTCACAAAAGGTATTAACTTTTTTTTTATCGCCAGGGTTACGGGGAAGAAACTGATATTTCACGTGAATAAACAAACTGCGGTAGACGACCCCACAAATAAAATCACCGTTTTTGGTTTTATCATTTACCCATCAAGTCGGCGGCGCACGGTGGATCGAAAATCGGCTGTAGAAGACATAGGATATCGATTTCCTAAATGTTATTTTTTTTGCTGGAAATGACTTCTGCTGATCATTACTGTTCTATAAAATGTCATATGAAGTAATTGTGTGCACAAATGGAAGAGTTATAATTTTTATAAGAAAAAAATGTATGGAGCTGACATGAAAAATGAGGATATCTCTGGAATCGCAAGGTTGGCCGTTATATCCTTGCACACTGTTATAGTACTATTTATTTGTGAATTTTTGACATACTTAATATCGCGGCATCACTTGCGATTTTTTTTTTTTAAATCTTCAAAATTAAAAAAAAAAAGAAAAGTATATGATACATTTTAATGCTTAAATATGGCTATACCAAGTGTAATTTACAATATTTTTTATGCTTAGACCAAAACATTCTAAGAAATCACAAAGTCGTATTACCTACTTTGTGATTTTCATTTGAAATGACATGGTAATTATGAATTACGTAATACGTAATCTTGTCTAATGCCTCAAGTCCACATTAGCTAATGATTAATAAAACTTAATACCTATATACCTAGTTAAAAGGATACGTACCAAAATAATTTGGGGTACTCGCTAATTTAGCAATTAGTGCAGGATTAACTTAATGAAAGTAATTAGATAAAATATGTGATACCATCATTAGTCAATAACAATAAATAGTCAAACATTGGATTCACAACTTCAGTTCATTTAGAGCATTTCTAATACTAACGTCTATCCTACCGTGTCTTTTTACTCAGTGATCATGAATAATGGAAAGCATTATTACAAATTTGGATTTGTTTGTTATTCTGAGCAATCAGGATGCTTCGTCTTTCGATCACGAAATATTGTTCAACACACTTGTTATTCGACTGGGCTCTAGCCTTTCAGATGAAGACAGTGTTACCGTGAAAGAATTTTGTCGAAGATTTACACGGACAGTTCAAAAGAGATGGTTACGATCCCACAGGAAAAGTGAAGTTTTTAGACGTGATTACAGTAATTGGCTTGAGGCAAATATTGACTGGCCAAACTGCGTGCAAACCAATTTGCTCATTCAAGAATCAACAAGTGAAAATATTTCTACTGAACCTGTACCTGAACCTGTACCATCAACTTCAACAATGAAATCAACTTCAACGATGACAAAAAGATCTCGAAAGCCGTTTGAAGATCTAAGTAACAAGCAGAAGAAGAGACGATCTGATGAACATATAGGCGATGACCCTAATGAAGTAGCTTATTCAGCTGCAGCACTTTTGAAAGGAGATGGTCGTGAGGATATTGCATCTGTTATTGAACATAATATGCTCCAAAATCCAGAAGCAGCAGCAAAAATCAAGGAAATGTTGAACAAACCAGCTCCTTCAACAATATTTTCACCAGAAAAAGCACTGGGTTTGCTACTTTCATTAAAACTATCGAAATGGCAATATATCACATTAAGGGAAACGACTATTCGAGAAGGTTCAAAGGAGATATATCCGTCTTACTATAAAGTGCAAAAAGCTAAGCTACAGTGCTACCCTCCGAAGACATTTGTGACTGTAACGAATTCATCTGCTAAGATTGCACTACAAGCGTTACTAGATTTAACAGTGAACAGAATTTTTGAAACTATTCGTAGTGCTGATGCGATACAAGATAAGCAATTGATATTAATATCAAAGTGGGGATTTGACGGTGCATCTAACCAAAGTAGATATAAGCAAAACATAGAGAGTGGTCAAGATGATTCCAGCATATTTATGACCTCTTTGGTTCCATTAAAGTTGACAGCTGACGGTGATACCGTATGGGTGAATCCAAAACCCTGCTCACCTATGTATTGCCGTCCAGTCCAGTTTAGTTTTGTGAAAGAAACCAAAGACGTTGTCATAAATGAAAAAACTGCAATAGATAACGAAATTGAAGCTCTCGGTCCCTCAAAATGTCAAGGACATGAAATTAGTCACAAATTAATGATGACGATGATTGATGGCAAAATTTGTACATATCTGTCTGAAGCTAAGTCAAATGCGGCCTGCTACCTGCGTTTGGCTAAGCCTACAGAAATGAATAAGTTAGATGTCATTGCGTCAAAAACCATTTCTTCTGGTATGTATGAGTTCGGATTATCATCACTTCATGCCCGCATTAATGTGATGGAATGTCTTCTACATATAGCGTATCGTCTCGACTTCAAAAAGTGATCTGCAAGAGGAGAAGGTCATCAAGAGTTATTGCATTCACGAAAAAAACTCATTCAAGATCGATTCAAAGATGATCTCAACCTTTTGATTGACATCGTTAAGCAAGGATCAGGCACAACTAACGACGGGAACACAGCAAGGCGGTTTTTTGAATTTCCTGATAAAACTGCAGCGATCACCGGATTAGATGAAGACCTAATACGCAGATTTGTGATTCTGCAAGCTATCACATCTGGAGAGATTGTAGACGTGCCGAAATTTAAAGAATACGCTAGAACAACCGCTGAAAAATACGTGGAACTGTATGATTGGTACTACATGTCATCAACCGTCCACAAATTGTTGATTCACGGAGGGGACATAATTGCAGAAAATGCTATTGTACCAATTGGAAGTCTTTCGGAAGAAGCTTCAGAGGCCCGAAACAAAGACTTTAGGAGGTTCAGAGAACACCATTCGAGGAAAAAGAGTAGACAAGCATCAAACGAGGATATCCTCAATATGCTTATCGTCTCTTCTGATCCTCTAATTTCTTCCACAAGACCAAAATTAGATGCCCACAAGAGGCAGACATACTTTAAGGAAACAGTAGAACTACTGAAACTTCAGGATCAGGAAGCTCCGACAGAGTTCTTAGAAGAAAAAATTATTATGTAATTCATAATTACCATGTCCTTTCAAATAAGTAGGTAATACGAATTTGTGATTTCTTAGAATGTTTTGGTCTAAGCATAAAAAATATTGTAAGTTACACTTGGTATAGCCATATTTAAGCATTAAAATGTACATATCATAAACATTTTTTATTTTTTAATGTGATGCCGCAATACTAAGTATGTCAAAAATTCACAAATAAATAGTACTATAACAGTGTGCAAGGATATAACGGCCAACCTTGCGATTCCAGAGATATTCTCATTTTTCATGTCAGCTCCATACATTTTTTTCTTATAAAAATTATAACTCTTCCATTTGTGCACACAATTACTTCATAATAATATGACTTTTTATAGAACAGTAATGATCGGCAGAAGTCATTTCCAGCAAAAAAAATAACATTTAAGACATCGAGATCCTATGTCTTCTACAGCCGATTTTCGATCCACCGTGCGGCGTTTCGCTAGCTTATTTAATTTGACCCTGTTTGCGCCCACTTCCATCTCTACTGCTTCATCTTTGGACTTCTTTGGGCTTGTTTTGAATTATGACATACCTTACTCAGACCTTTTTTATGCACAAAGGTACCTACGTTATTATCTATACAGGTTGTGGCGTAAATAATGGATAACCCTGAAACTGTCGATCGGCCTGATTATTATCTATCATTTACCCCACTTATATCGCCATTTATGATTACCAAATATTATTGATTTTATTGATATTTTAAATAAAAATCGTATTTACTCTTACAAAATCAGCTGTCATTTCCACAATTAGTGACGTGTTCCCGTTTTGTTTTTTTATGTCACTCCTGAATATTTGTATTATCAGACCAGTATCAAGATTTTTTATTACAATCTAAGATAACATTGCAAAAAATACTTATTCTTAAATTTCAATTTTTTTTACGGAATTAACCAATTTTAAGCCCCTATATCGAAAAAATAATGTACGCGTATGTAGGCGATATAAGTGGGGTAAATCATAGATGATAATTTGGCCAATCGACAGTTTCAGGGTTATCCATTATTTACGCCACACCCTGTATATACCTACTAATATAAATAAAGCTGAAAAGTTTGTTTGTTTGTTTGAATGCGCTAATCTCTGAAACTGCCAGTCGGAATTGATAAATTCTTTTTGCATTTGATAGACAAATTCTTGAGGGGTTAAGGTTTTTTAACATAACACTTAACCACTTAGGAGTCGAGCAAAAAAAAAAGAAAGAACGCTCAAGAAAAATTAAGTATTACAGAAGGTGGGCGATGCGATGAATGTTCAAAAACTATCTTTTAAAGTGTGGATTAAAAATAACTAAATTCCGCGCGGACGAAGTCGCAGGCGAAGCATTAATAATATAGCGGGCGTAGCATTCCAGTTCAGATTATTTTAAACTAATCAAATTCCCAAACCACAACGTAACACCACGCCTCTTCATCGAGGGGTGAAAGAAACCGTTATCATAAACAACCGCCATTACAGACTTCATCGTAATTTCACAGATCGACAATAGATTCAAATAATCTACTCAAACACAAATATTCCCCGAATTTCAAGTGCGTAATTTTTTTTTTACTTTCTGATCGCCGTTTATCACAAGGAGTTCCAAACACGAACGCGTGCACGGGATGTACTAACAATTTTGTGTGGAAATCATAACATTATACTGGGTGCTCCCGAGAAAAATATTAGCTTTGGAACCGAGCGAGTTTATAGAGACCGTTTCGGATATTTGTGATTTTGTAAAACAAGGTTTTATTGCGGTGGAATGCTGTGCTTTACGCTTGTTCGCGTGGAACTGTAGAATTGTGGCTTTAAACGGGTGAAAAGGTATAAATGTTCTAAGCTGTGACATCGCACACAATATAATCTATGAAATAACGGTGTTGGATGTTTGATGATTAGTTTTACGTACACGAATTGTATTTACTTCAGGGATTAGAACTAATACCATTTTACTAGTTAATCTTCTAACTTGACGGTAGGTTATCACAAGGTTTACACAAGACACAGTATGAATAGAATTAACATAGATTGCTAGCTTTGCGTGTGGCTATAAATAACCTGATTCTACGAACAACTGGAGATAAAGTCCCGATAACATACTGCATCACGATTTCAACTCAACAACTGCATAATCAATACAATTATGACACTGCCCGTCAATTCCGTGTATCTACAATTTCCTTGTAAGTTGCATATACAGGGTGTTTTGCATACTACTGGGGAAAACCGTACAAGTAACCGGTTTTACGAATAATATGCTGAATTATGGTAATACGAATATTTTCTGTTCCTGTTAACGTTACTGGTTGATAATAATGTTTCGATTTGCATAAAATATGTTAAGTAATAAGTGGGAAACGGTTTGCTTGTCTGGTATTTGCGGGTGGTGGTAGGTGGTGTAAATCTTTGCGATTTATGATGCTAAAGATGACGCGTGGAGCGCTTGTGTGGTCGTGGGTTATGAAGGTGGTTCTTTCAATGCAAAATATATATGCAATAGGCAGGATCGTCTATACTTAGTAATATTTTCCAGAAACATCACGGTATTTTTTTTTTTGTTTGCCTACCAGTCCCTCTGCTGAGCAAAGACCTCCCCCAAATTCTTTCAGGTATCTTTTTCTAGAGCTAGCCCGATCCAACCCTTGTGGTACGCGTCTAGGTTGTCTAGCTACCTCTTCCTGGGCCGGCGATCAATTTTCTAAAACTTTATCTAACGCAGGCACATGCTTCCAAGAAAACGATTTTGCGAGATTCAGGCAACGCTTGAAGTGATTTATCTAACGAATAATATACTTAAATGGTATAGTTTTACCAAACCTATCCGCCGACCTCATCTAGTTAAAAAAAATATGATTGACGTTTGTACAAACCTACATACAGAAATAAAATAATTTATAAAGCAGAAAATTGACATAATGTTCCAGTTAACATTTAACAATAAAAATAGTCATAACGATAAAACAAGACCATAACCCTACCCAAGCACGAACCAACACAACTCCCTTATTCGCCAAATGAATTAAAATCGCAAAAATTTACCTCTGCTACCGACCCGTCACATCCGGCCGGCCCGACACCGGACATTCTTGCCATAGCCTCTACCGGCCGACGAACCATAGCTTCATGGTAAAAAAGTTACACATCCCTATAAAAACCGGTTTCGGTTATTATAATTTTTAGTCTTCGATGAGGAAAAAAGTGATTTTAAGTATTATTAGTTCCAATGATTGGGTAAGTTGTTAGTGTGCTAAGGTTTTGTAACTGTTTTATTTGTGCGCGTAATTTACTTTGAAAGTTTTTGAGTTGCGGTGAAATTCATATCAACTTGAACTTAGGAAATGGAAAAAAGTCACACAATAACTCTTGAAAGCTTTGGAAACTTTGGAAAAATAGAAAGAAGCATGAAAGACACACAGATATTATCCGCCGATCTATTCAGTTATTATCTCACCGTGAGAACATATATCTCATTACAATAATTCTGAACCTGACGGTAAAGTAATGTTACAAATAGTACATAACTACCTAATATTAACTTCTGAAATAAAAGTTAGAATCATGAAGTTTTATCGAACAACTAGGTCACGTAATAAAACCAGCATCCATTATCAATTCGGTAATTTAGCTGTAAAAACTTATGAAAACGTTTTGCGCCGACCCCAAGTACCATGGGACAAGATGATGATGAGCTCTGAAAACTTACGAAACACTTACCTTTTTTTTTATATAACGTTGCCCCACACTAGGAATTTCTCCTGTATTGTGGGTGCGTTAACAAACATTTAAACTCACATACACAATCAGCCAGGCCCGAAACAACTACTTGTAGGTCATACAAATATTTGTTCCGGGCGGGAATCAAACCCGCGACACGCAGCGCAGCAGTCAGTCGCTTAACCACTGCGCCAACCGTGCTTACTTACCATAGTATGTGTGCATGTTTTATAGCTTTCAGTTATTATGCCAACTGAATGTCAGTGTCGGTTTATTCAAAAGCTCGATATTGCACCATCTTGCAAGAAACTAAAACTAGGAGTGGTCTGCTAGTGCTACGCTTATAGCACGCGCTGCGTAGTTTTTTTTTTTTTTGTAAAACCACAATTTCTACTACATCAAATTTATTTCCAAAACCCAAATGTATGTCTAAATCCGAAAACCGGCTAAAATACCAAACATCGGTTACCTAAGTCCGGTAAAACCCGTCTTCGGCCAAACATCTTTCTTCTAAACATCTTGGTATTTTATTACCAATGTCTCTAATACCGGTTCTCCCGCCTCGGGAGCAATCGCGTGTGGTCTAAATATAGGTACTTATACTAAATATTATGCAAGGAAGCCGACGAAGTGGACGGAAGGAAGGACGAATAAGGACCAGTCCACATCCACGGTGCATTCTACGAATAGTACGAATCGTACGTCTAGAACTGCAGTCTATCCGGGTAGGATCGAATCACTTAGTGGGTTTTGATTCTGAGAAAAACAATCGGAAAACCAGTGTATGTTAATGGGAATTTTGTGACATAAATACTTATTTAATTAGTTTTCGGAACTGATCTCTAGAAGGATCTGATATTGCAGTAAAATGGAACAGTTTGTGATGATAACATTACAATTAGATTGGAAGGCCCACTACATACATCATGAATGACGCCAATTTCTTGCTAAGTCATCACATATTAGTCAAAGAAATTGTCCCCTTCTGCCATTGTAAACTGACCCCCCTTCGCAATAAACCATTCTCCAGAAAGGTCAATATATCTCTTCACATTTTCGTCCGACGACAGCGACCGACAGACGTTTGAAACTCAAGTCACGAATGCGTTCAAAATAAAGATTCGATTGTTGACTCAACGACGTCAGAATCGAAACGTTTTCCCGCGTAAAGTCCGCAAACTGCAGACTTTATCAAACACTTCGAAAAGTAAAACATTAGGCTTTAAACACCCTTATCTGTAACCAAATAAGGGCCAGTTTATAAGGCTTTGTGTTAAACGTGATAGCAAATAGATTGTCAACGTATAAATAGTGCAACGGTGCGTTCCACGAATTCGCTGCGTTCATTTTCCTCGTCGAATGGAATGCGCCTCCTGACGTCATTTGGAACGCACCTACAAATAACACGGCGAAATTAAATCGTTTTAATTCTATGTTTAAATTAGAATTGAAAGCAGACTCTAGGAATAAGGAGTATGTTACTAACCGAACAATTTGAATAGTTCCTCTGTTGTGTGTGGTTTGTTTGGGCTGTAAGTCTGTTTCATTTTGTCAGTTATCGAGTGCAGGATAACGGTTCTTATACCTAGGTCGTTCGAATGACCGATAGGAATGTTTTTATTACTAAGTTCTAAAAAATAAGGTGTTTTTTTTTACTTATCGCAAGGAATTTATGCAAAAGGTGTGTTTGGACAGGTGATGTGTAGGCAGGTTACATGTTTATTATGGAGTTGATATAATTTAAAAGTTTATTCTTTTTAAATAGCGCTTAGTGTTGTAACGCTATGGATAGCTTTAATTTAGATAAGGTGGTCAGGAAACCGTTGCTGACATGTCTGCCATGTCTATTAAAAAACAAGCATTTTTGATTCCAAATAAAGGGTGCGGCACATTTGTAACACCAACGCAGGCTTATTGGACGATTTAGGAAATGCGGCCCCATGATTCAAAATGCCTCATTTTAAGGGATATGCTGCCGGATAATAACGTATCATCACCGTTTATCGTTGCGATCATTGAGAGGTGCTCTGTTAAAATACATTTACATGTTTTATATTGTGGCCATCGAGTAGTATGCTACATTTGCGTCGCGTGTTACGTTATCAGTCTGTTCCAGCGTAACTATGCCTATTCAAACAAAGCTGCGATGGCCAGAAAACAGTAACACCATTCAAACATAGATCAACAAAAGAAAGCGTATGTCAGACACTCACTGTTCCTCACAATGACATGAGACAAAACGCTAAGTAAAGAAATATTTCCAAATCGTTTGTCCCGAAGTCCGTCGTAAAAAATGACGAATTGCCAATAATTAGTCGCCATTTTGAAAAGCCAACAATGCATTGTGAAACGGAAACTTTCCTATTTAAAATGTCTTTAAAATAACAAGAATAATATTTGCTTGCCTATCGCCGAATACTCATTTAATTTTCGACCTTATTTCTTTTGTTTTAAGAACTACGAGTAATGTTGTGTGCAAGTAAAAAAGTTCCCAGGTTTATTCAATATTCTCCTAACGGTGATGTAATTGATTGCTCACATCGATAACTTTGCAGTCTCCACACAATGGGAAGAAAGGTAATGAGTAATTATAATCAATCGCTTAATATACGAACCGTATTTAAGTGACTAATTTTCTCTATGTAACTGGCGGATGTTTGAAATCCTAGTTTTCACATGTTAGGTCCAGTGCCCTCGTGTTCATTGAGAAATCGCCCTTTGGTGATAACGGATTTTATAGAAGACCAATCTGCGAAGGTACAAATTATGATTATTGTCAGCTTAGGTATAGCTTAGGGCTTGGGCACGCCACAATTGCGGCGATAACTGGACTCTTTGAGGAGTGGCTAGAGAGGCGCCACGGCGTCCTCACCTTCCGCCTGACGCAGGTCCTCACCGGACACGGTTGTTTCGGGAGGTTCCTGTTCCGGATAAAGCGGGAGGAAACGCTCGGTTGTCACCATTGTGTGGATCGCAGCTCGAAAAAATAAGGTATAGCTTTGGGCTCGTGGCTAAATGACAACAGCCGCACAGGTCGATTGAAGGTTAAGCTACGCTTACTGCGGTTGGTTCGTGGATGGGTGACCATCCATTACATATCGAGAACCCTCCGTGCCTTGGAAAGCACGTTAAAGGCTCGCGCAGACAGGTGCGACGTGATAGCACGACTCGACTCTAGTAGAGCAAGCAATTCATATGAAAACTTCAAGGAAATTGTTCTACCAGAATCGCGTCGCACCGTCACGTCGCGCCTGTCTGCGGAAGTCTTAAGCCGTTGGCCCCGGCTGACATTCGTAGATCTTTGACAGTCGTTACGGGTCGTCAGAAGCCCGAAAGTCTTGACAACCAGTCTTACTAAGGGGTATCGTATTACCTAGTTACTGGGTTGTGGAGGTCGGATAGACGCCCGCTCCATGTAAAATACTGTTATATAGCTGCATCCGGTTAGACTGGAATCCGACCCCAAAATAGTTGTTAAAGGCTAGACAGATTGATTGACCAGCTTAGGTATAGTAGGCCACTGCTGGACATAGGTTTCCCTAATCGCATGTGATTTATCTCGATCCAGCCAGCGATCCTCCAGCTACTACAAGCCACCCCAAAATAATTATAGTGTCGTCTAATGTTCGCACGTTCTGTGGTATGATTCTTCCCAATTTTTTCAATTTATAATAAAAAACCTGATTAATTCGATTGCTGACGTCCAAAAAGCTTTATTTTTTAACTTTTTTATTTACGATGTGTTTGCTCTTGACTCTAGTCTAGGTCAGTGGTGACAGAGACAGAGTCGACAGTGGAGTGAGCTTATCCAGAAGAAGCCGGATCACTCTACTAAGGGCCGGTTTTTTGATCCGTAGTTAACTCAACCAATAGTTAAAACTAAAAAAAAAAATACCATTAACTCGACCATTAGTTTAAAATAGTAACAATGGTTAAATTTTGGGTTAAAAATGTGTTGATCAGATCCACACTTTTTGCCAAAATTTAACCATTAGTTACTATTTTTAACGAATGGTTGAGTTAACTATAACTACGGATCAAAAAACCGGCCCTTAATCCGCGTGCTTTCTGGTAAAGAGAAGCTACCAGTTTAATTCGGAGAACTAGTAGAATATTACCAGCTGGCTCGCCAACAGTGCTGATTTATAGCAATAATATGGTTCTTACTTACCCCCCTCTCTCAGCCTTTCGCAGTCTATTGACAAGACAAGATCTCGGAGGTAGGAAGAGAGCATAACACCATGATCAATACCTGGAAGTCTGCTTATCCCGCAGTGGTGACTCAGCACGTATAATAATCAAGTACAGGAGACGAGTTCCAATAAATGACGGGGCGTTTCCACGTCCACCGTCGGATTATTCCACATACCATTAAGACGTACCGGTTCACAAATCGCAGATTTCGATACTTTAGGGTACCGTGGATTGATATTCGAAGATGTACTGTGACTAAGAACCAATTTAATTAATGATAAATTGGTCCTTATAGTTTTAGGAAATTATTATCTTGGCTGTGTCTGCACAGTCTTCAAGATTTTGGTCTGTCTTCGTCCAGACTCCAGACTAAACTGTCTTTTTGGGAACAGTGCCCAGTAATCAGTTTACGTTCCATATATAAACTATAAAGTAACCCAGTTTGGGCCTTAGAACAACCTGCAAGAGCAAGGATTCATACATCCGGGTTATCCCGTGGAACCAGCCCAGCTGTCATGCTTCCATGACTCATTTTTTGTACCACGGAATAAACTTTTCTCGTATACCATATTAAATTTTTTTGTCATGTCGCCATGAGTAAAAATGTTGATAAAAACCACGATGTCTTATGATATTGGTGTTCATAATATAAGGAATATAATCATTAAGCTCCCAACTCACACTTGCCCGCGCTTTTTAGGGCTTTCAAAGTCGAAATACCAGTTCGCGTGGTATTCCAAAAATTCGGACTTGTTTGCCGAAGACATATGCGGCATATATTATATTTGTATTACTCAATACCTAGGTCATTGGCCTACCTGCAATCGGCGTGTTTTGATCGCTGTGTTGCCATTTAAAATTCTATACTTGTTGCTTTTTTTTGCTACCTACTTACCTACTTGCTTTTGTGTGCGTTGTAATGTTGTGTGCAAGTGTGTCTGTTTGTTTGCTGATTTGTTGTGAATGGATTGCGGAGTGATGATTTCATTATCTCTGCTAGGTCCTGGCTTTTTTTTTCGGAATTAATATAATTTTCTGATACTTACGTACTGCTTCTTGCTATTTTTGTTCTTGACTGTTACATAAAGCTCTGCGCCATCTGTTACATATAACTATCAATAATAAAGAAGGGGTAATGAATGAGTGATTATTGTTTGCTTACTTGCTATGTGGTTTCAAGCAACATTTCCCTTTTTCGCTCATGTATGTACAAGTAACATAGCAAAGTCACGACAATACCTAGTGTTAATAACGAACATTATTTACGTCGTATTGTTTTCGATTACATTATCGTGCTAGAGTTTTTTTTTAGCTAATCCGGATGTCAACGAGCATCAAAGTATTTGTTTTTTATTTATACAAATGTTGACAACCCCGCTGTTTTAATACTGAGTTTTAAGTATATTGAATTGATTAGATATTTAAATTGATTGCAGCAGGTTTTTTAGCTTGGTGATATCAACCTAGCAGAATACTCAGACCAAGTAAGAAATCAAGACATAGCGCTGCGAACAATACAGTGAAGCATGCAAAACTACACCTTGTTCTGTGGATACACGCTCACACTTACAAACGAATTTACAACCAAACTACACCTCACTAAGTGCACTCATGTTTACGAAACCGGCCTCACGTCACCGTTGACAGCGCTATGTTTTGTATTTTTATTTGGTTGGAGGCAGAACAGTATACCTACCTACATACCAACTTTTAAATAGTATACTCTACCTAACGATTTATAACATAACATTTTCAATGTTTTCAATGAATCTACGACGGAAATTAATAATTTTTACATACTTATACATAAACCCACGCCTCCTTCAGAAACTACAAAACACCACTTGCTACGATATTTCGTTTGCATTCACACTATCAATCACAATCTGAATCATTTTGAAGGATATTGCTAATCCATTGCTTGATATGTTCGAAAAATGTTTCTGCTCCGCAACGTAAATAACGCAATGAATGTTGTTGAACTGTCAAAATGACAGCTATTCCTGCTGTTAGTGTGTTATGAAAAGTACCCCGCTGATCATACACGCCCGCTGGCTGCGAGTACTACGCAGTTGACCTTTGTAAAGAAAAAATAATTTATTCGAGAAACTGTCTCTATACAATAAGGTTTGTTACCCCTTCTTCTGCAAAAGAGTAACCCCTGTACCAAGATCTAAGCCAATTAAAAGTGAAGTGCTTTTCTTAACGTTATTAATTATTGACTTGCGCTAAAGTGCGGTAGGTATTGTCAAAACGCAGACTTGAAATATAGAATGTTGATTTTGTCGACATCCGTAAAGGGAAAAAACTGATCAACTTTCCGCAAATAACTGGGTATTCGTTTACGAAATACATAAAAAGTCCTGATTAATACAAACTTTGTTTTGTTTCATACACGAGTATAACCAACAATACTGACTATTATTACCTACATAAATATAACCTACCATAATATATTAAAAAATAACAAATGCCCACCGAACCCTAAATAAATGCAACTCATCCTTACCGTTATTTACAAATGTAACAGCTAATTATAACAAAATATTGTTATTTTTGAACGCGCCGCAATAAATTACTCGTGTTTTTATTTTCGGAACACGGATCTGGAGTCCGTCATTAGATTTGGGGGCGTAAGTTAGTAAACAAGGTATTGTCAAGGTTATTCTTTTACGAAATAAATACTCGTATTTTGTGAGGAAACGATATTGACATTTTCCTTAACGGTACCGTACAAATCTTTCGGCAAAGGAACGTTTTTTCTAATTTCTGTTTAACATTCTGGCGATTTCGTGGGGAAAGTTTTGATTATGAACGTAGATGGCTTTAAGAGTAGAAGAAGACCAAAGAAACGATAGGTGGACTGAATAAAAGATGATATAGCTAGAAAGGGAGTGACTACCGAGATGACGACTAATAGAGAAATGGAAGCAAAAGACATGTTGCGCCGACCACGAATAAACTGAGACAAGAGAGTGATGTTTCTGGCGATTATTTCAGGATGCTAGCCTTCTGCAAACTATGACCACAATTCTGTCTAACAAGTACTGGTTTTCTGTCATTTCTCCATTGATATGTAATGTGGTGGTTGAACCGCAAACAGACAGCAGGAACTGCAGAAAGACCGTTTACAACCTGTCCTCAGAAAAACTCATAAGCCCAGTAAACACTGGGATGAGTAGGTAATTACAGTGATCTACCATTACCAGGAAAATGTAATAAAACATTTAATACACCGTAGTAATAGGAACAAGAATAAAAGTTACTTCCTTAAACACTACCTTTGTTCTTTTAAGGACGACAAAAGCGAAATTTTCCTCAAAGCCCATAGCAACGACTGGAGAACCCATAACACGGCTCACAGTTCTTATAACGAACTATTATATAAATACAACGGTTCAAAACACCCAATTAGTGGGTCCTTATCACTAACTTAGATTATACACGGAAATAAGGACCCGATACAGAACCGCAACCTTCCTGCCTGGTTTTATCGTGCCATGGATCCCGTGGGTACCGTGCTCAGGGGAAACCCGACTTACGTAATAGGTGATATCGTATCACTAGTCCGCTATAATCTAGCAAAATAATGAGGTTGGTAAACTTGAGGGAATTCTCCTAGAATATAAAAACTACAGAGAGCAGTGGTGGTCCAGTGGTATCGGCCCCGACTTACGAGTTGCAGGTCGTAGGGTCGAACCCAGACAGGCGCTTTACTTTGTGTAAATTATTTCATCACCTTTGCTCTCAAAACGGTGAAGGAAAACATCGTGAGGAAACCGGCCGGCATGTCCTAGAACCAAAAAATTCGAAGACATGTGACATCTACCAACCCGCACTGTCCCCGCGTGGTGGATTACGGCCCACTCCCTCTCACCGAAAGGAGGCCTGTGTCCCAGCAGTGGGAACATTATAGGCTGCAGATGATGATGATGAACTCATAACAAACATAAACTACTGACAAGTTATAGTAAAAATCAGCTGTCCAATGTACATGCTACATGAGTCATCAAATCAGCTCATTTTACAATGCTGTACGTATGGGCCGCGGCGGGTGGTACCAGCAATTTCCTTATCCCTCATTCATTCATTTTGTGGTTATGGTGATGTCAATGAAACAGATAAATAAACACCTACCATGCAACGCTGTGACACGATGGTATCCTAGAGAAAGTAAAAGGAAAAGAGGTAGACCGCAAAAAAGGTGGGATTACGACGTAAGATGGCAGGCGTTACATGGAACAGAGTGGCTCAAGAAAGACATCAGTGGAAAAGGTTGGAGTTGTTTTTTTTTCTCTCGATTGGACGCGAGCTTTAATACTTAGGTAAAAGAAAAGTCGGCAAAGGTGGAAGCGGGGCTGACTGGCTCGGGTGCGCGGGACCTAAATTGCTACCTGCATCTTTTGGCGCCTGAATGACATTGACAGGGCGGCGTTGTTGGTAAACATTTGTGTTAAGGGGCTAACAACAGCTAAAGCGCGGTCACTATCGGACTGCATAGAAAAGAAAGAGAAGCGCGAAGACATTATTGCAAATAATGAAGCAATTCTCTATTTACAAAAAATCTATTGATTGGACAAAAAAAATAAAACACTATCACGTTAATATATTGCCTGAAGAACAATATGAAAAAAAAAATACAAGATGATTGCATGTATAATAGTTTGGTTTTTAATAGTTAAAAGAAATGTTTTGATGTGTCTTCGTGACTTTTTTCTATCGTACCAAATTAGTTGTATTATGTTTTCAACACACTATCTAACTTGCATAATATCCTGAAGAAAATCATATATTTTTTTGTTTTTTTTTTACTGCAGGGGATCATATACATATAGACATTATATAACTCACGTTTAGGTCATGTAGTCCTCTTAATGTAACAGAAAAAACAAGATGGCGGTGTTAGTTCCAATTTTCGCCCCGCGCCAGTAGAACTTTGTAGCGGAGCGTTGTACATTTATGTACGGTCAAGGAATGATGGAACGAATGTTAAGCACCATAAAGTAAAATTTTACTTACTCCTTATTATTTTTCCGGGATCGTAGCAGGTGGCGTTCTTTTATTCTGACTACGTCATTGGCGTGTAAATGACAATTGAAAAGGTGGCATGCGTCCGCTATGTGTGAAAGGAATTTGTTTGAAAACTGCTTAACATCTCCTTGACCTTATTTACCTTTTTAATTTCGGGGATGACCTTTAGAAGGCGCCCCCCGGGCTTTGGGGATAAGACCGGGGAGTAGATACCTGCCTATCGTCACTCTTTTGACCGGGGAGTAGATACCTGCCTATCGCCACTCTTTTGGGGGTTATTTCTTCATTTTGTTTCCATTGAAAAAAACGGTTTTCCTGTAGGTGCTTATACAACTTACCACAATTTAACCAATAGTTTTTGATATTAGCCAAATCGTTCGACGGACGTGGTCAGAAAAAAATACTTTTAATAACTAAGTAATCGTACAAGGCCGTGTATCCTGTGTTTATTATAAATTATAATGTAAACGAATTCCTTCCTTAACTTTATTGTAGGTAACAGGGAGGAAAAACGAATATAGCGGTTTACAAAATATGAATAAACTCAGCTACTACTACTACGATAGATTTTGATAAATACTCGTATATCAAGGTAATGAAATACTACATTTTATAGTAATTCCGTTAGAGAAAGTGGGTAGTAGAAAGTTTTGTAAAAAGAAAAGGGATAATTTTTTACTTTCCTACTAAGTTATCATCTTTTTCACGTGTCGATTTGACTGAAAAGTCTGACCTACACCTTTATTGCGTAACAATCACAATCACAATCTGAACCATTTTGAATTTAATTTTTGTCTGCTCAATTATTTTCAAACTAATTTTTTGTCTGCCTAATAACGTAAATAACGCAATGAATGTTGTTGAACTGTCAAAATGAAAGCTATTCCTACTGTTAGTGTGTATCAATTACCCCGAAGAATGTAGTCACCTGCAGCCTAAACAATGTTGGCCTTGTATTAAACTATCACCTATAAAAAAAATTGAAAATATAGTACATTACTGCAGCGGCCAGCAAAAGAGGCATTGATGGACGAACGTGTAAATGTGGGCGGAGGCGAAGCCGAGACACACATACGTAAGTCCATTAATGCCTAGTTTTGGCCAAGGCTTGTATGGTACTTTTCTCAAATAATACGCGCAAATTGAAATACAATTACTTTTCAAAATCAATGACGAACAACAATAATGTTTTCACTCCTCTTGCTCAAAAAGACCGTCATTGTGGCGTACCAGAGCGAGGAAAAAATAGCAATTCTTCCTCTAGGGGAAAAAGTTTTTTTTATTTTTATTTTTGTGTGTCAAATGACAATGAGCCTACAAAAACGAAAAAGTCTTTAGTCATAAGTAGAATAATCATGAATATAGACTCGACTTATTACTGTTTCATAAAAAAAGAACTTCATTTTATTTTTGAAAATGGAACTAATATCGGCGATCTCTTTGGTAGAATGCATGCAATGCTTTGCGGCTGCAGAAGAAAAAACAAAAAAAAAAAGACATTGGCGCGAAATCTTTATAATTTTTCTCTAATTGCAAATTGAATTGGTAGTGACCGTAATTAATTTTACAATAGTGAAAATGTCATCATCTAGTGAGAATGGAGACCCTAATTTACAAATAGAAGAGAAAGGAAAAGAACCACTCAACATTCATCTTCACAGAGGACTGAAATTAAGTTACCGGGAAAAAACATCTCGTTAAATATCCAGAATTGTACAAATTGTACATTTAATTTTTAATAAAATAAACTACATATTTCATATTGTATTGGATTGTTTTATTTTCTCGCAATCGTAGTGAAAAGTAGAGTGTAACACACGGCGCTAAAAACCCATTAAAACTCGGTTTCTATTTACTCCCTCGCTAAAGCTCGGGAGTAAAACTACCTCGTACCTCATTTTAGCTCCTTGTATAACAATCTACTATTATACTACACCTGCTTGGAAAGTACCTTGATACTTTATCAAATTTACGGTAGAAAGTACGTCATTGCATATCGAACAAATATGCGGGGAGAAAACGCATCTGAGCGGGAGAGAAAAGTGTATGAAAATCCATTTCTTACGTGGTTTTTCTTTTTTAATTTTGGGTAAGACTATGCGCCGGTAACCTAAATATCAAACGCCAAAAAGTTTTTACAGAGAGTTTTTATCTCCAAGTTCGCAAATTGGACGTTTCGAATTGTGACCAAAACCAACCCAAAATGACAAGCGACAATTTGCTTGAAACATTGACAGGAAACCAACGGCTAGTCGCATTGAAAACGAAGGCAACCTTCTGGTCGCAATCGTTTTTGTTCCACAAATTTTAGGAGTTAAACTTATATTCTACATAATTATTTCGAAAAAAACACCGACTTCCGAAAAAAACACTACAAAGTGAAAAATTACTTTAATTTCGGAAGTCGGCGGCAAATCGGTTTATAAATGACGGAGTTGGTAACAAAAATAAAAAAAATACAACGAATGAAGAACCACCTCCATTTTTAAAGTCGGTTTAAAATGTAAGTCGTAGTCTTCCTGATGAATTGTGAATGTGATTTTGTGTAACACTTTAATGATAAATCAATATTAGTGGTATTTAAAAAATCGAGGAACACGAGGCGAATTTTTTAAAATAATTGTTAATGTTTTCTTCTGTTACAAGTGCTTACGACCTAAACTAAAGCTACATAGGTATTATGAAATTTCAGAAACGAGGTACAAGTATTTTCATATTGTATTTTGCTGACATTTTAACGACAGACAAAATTCGTACCTTGTACCGTAACAAACTTATCATAAGCAACAAGCTTAGCAACACGGTCGAACTTTTACTTCATTAAAAAAGCAAAAAGTAATAAAAAAGAGGAAGAACAAAAATGCACACTTTGAAGCAGTTTATGTCAATGGATTATATATCTAAGGACTTCGAAGAACACAAGCACCAATAATTGTGGTCCAGCCTGTCCCTTGCTGCCCTCCCCCAGCGACGCCCTAAGCCGAGGTCCGTACCCCACAGGGCGTGTCCTTAGCGTCTAGTCGCCTAGTTTATAAGTTGTAAAGCCCTGGCTGGAGGCCTTCATTTATTAAGGAAACCACTGGCAAGCCCGGTTAGCAGCCGAGAACCTCCTAGGTTGACCTGCGAGATGCCATTTATATAAAAAAAAACACCATACATAGACCTATTTATTTATTTTCTTTGTAAGTGTTGAACATTGAATGTGTACCTACCTAAATAATATATTGTATCTTCAAAGATGTGTGTTAAACAGCAACAATGTTACACACATATTGTTTGTTACTGGTGCATACAAAATATAGATAAGGCACCATCAAACATCGGTGCCATACATACCTACCTAACCTACTACCTATATGAATATTTACTTAGCAATTTATAACAATAAAGAAAGTAGGTAGCTACTACCCTTAATCGATCAATCAACTCAGCCTATCGCAGTCCACTGCTGCACATAGGCCTCTCCCAGGCTGCGTCACAACACTCTGTCCTCCGCCTTCCGCATGCAGTCTCCCGCAGCCACTTTCTTGAGGTCGCCGGTCCATCTAGCTGGGGAGCGTCCCATACTACGCTTGCCGATATGCGGTCTCCACTCCAGGACTCGTCTGCTCCACCGCCCATAGGTCCTTCGACAAATCTGGCCAGCCCACCCTACCCTACCCTACTACCCTTAATGATTTTCAATTATTGTTAATATTATTAGTTAGGATATTCAATTTAAAATGCAGTAAAAATTCCTATGTATCCTCTCATAAACATATAGGATGTCCGGTGTAAGTCCTCAAAATCAGTATTGTACTTTACTAGCATCAGATGATGATCAGACTATGGTAGTCATGAAAGTTGTTTTCTAAGTATTGAACTATAATGATATTTATTTCTAATGTTTATTAAGTGGAGCCCTTCGAAATACTCTTTCGCATTAAATTGTTTTAAAAAAAATATATTATATACTTACCATAAATATAAGCCTTAACTTTTTTATATATTACCTAAAGTACTTGCTGAGATTATAGTATCTTTGTTTAAGTACTTTTTAGTCAAGTATGCTTCATCCATTAATAGAATTGTAATTATAATTTTTATTTCACTCAATAAGGTACAAATTTGGTACATGGTATCTTCTATCATGGTTACAAGCAGATTCAAACCTTTGTGACAGCTGGAGTCTATACTGGGTTCAGGACCTGTATGACAGATCTCCAGGTTCACCCCCTTAAAATTACAACATTAAAATGTACTTACGTACTACAACATTGTAAAAGCTCCAAGTACTGAGAGGAAGGGAAATTAATATACAAAACAAAAGGAGATGTGCTATGTTGTATGTATGTGTCTTTGGAGAGTGTTGCGTGTCCGTGATTGCAATATACCTAAGTCCACGCGCCAAGCACCCGCTTAGGGCAATGGGCGCGAGCACGTACTTGCCCGAGAGTGTGTGAGAGCCTGAGCCTTGCCTGAGAGGTTCACATCACAGGTGAAATCGATCAAAAATTAATGATTTGAGTAATGTTTTTTATTTTTTTTTTATTTTTTTAACTTTGCCCCACACTAGGAATTTCTCCTGTATCGTTGGTGCGTGATAGTTAGTTATTCCCGGTTATTATAGTTTAGTTATTCCCGGCAGGCGCTTGTAGGCATCTTATTGTTGTTTTTATCGGAATATTGCTGTTCTATAAAGTAGATTGTGTCATTGAAGTGTTTAAGGGAGAGGCCTGTTAAAGAGTTTGTGGATGTATGTATAATGGATGATGGAATACAATGAGCATTTACTTAAATTCTTTTTTTTATCTGTTAGGTGTCGGGCTCAACTAAGAATAGAATACTCTTTATTATGTACCTACACCAAAAAATTACAGATATAAATGTAGTAATTTTACATAGGGTGACACAATGGGCGGTCTTATCGCTAAAAGAAAAAAAAAACATAAAAAATAATTAATCAGTTAATAATCATTATAATTAATTTATAATTAATAGAAAAACTAAATATTCAGGAAAAAATCAACTTTCATGCGCTCACAGCGAGCATTAGCAAGCAGCATATAATTTATCCTTGATGACATCCACGGGAAGACATTAGATGCCAAATTACACCTATCCACACAATATATTTGTTCCAATTTGTTTTTGCCTCAAACAGTTTTTTTTTGTTTACCTTAGTCTATTAATTTCTATTTACCATTACCTAATGAATCACAGCTAATTTAGCTAAACGCCACCATTTTCTAATTACTATCACTATAATAATCGCTTGTCTTAATTAAAAAAATACTTAAGTACTCAATTCTTACTTATATAATATTTCATAACAAGTTATTTTTATTTGTACCTACCTTTATTATAAAATAATTAAATCGACTTGTAGGTATTGGTTATTCTTTTTTCAAATACAAAAGAATAATTATTACAAGTCGTTTTAATTATTTTATAATTTTTAGTGCGTGATAAAAGCGTGTTTTTTTATTACACAATTCCAAATATTTGCTGTATTTGGAACTGTTTTGCCTATTGTGAGCGGAGCTTGCTTACTTTTGGAATCGCATTCAGAAACAAAATGTTTTACGCATTTAGGGTGTGCTGGACAATTCTATCATCGGCCACGTTTTTATGCTGGAAGGTGCAGGTGGCTGTCCATGATGGGCAGGAAAGGAGGTGGGGCCTATTCTGTGAAGGGGCACTTGGGATGGGTCAAGGATACCCCATTTCGCCAAACCCCCTAAGTATTAATGTGAAAATATTTCTCTGTCACCAAACAAAGGTTTCAGGGCTATTTCTGTTGAACTTATGTTGTTGACAATTTATTTAATTCAGACAATGATAGAGTATTTTCCACTTCGGAAAAGCAAACATTTCCACGCAGATGAAACCACGGACATAGCTGGTGGTATAAACCTAAGAATTTCTTCAGAAACAACTTTTTAATAGTGCAAGTAAAGCATTGTCCATATTTTGCGATTATGCGAATTCCTAACTCCGTGTAAATGAACACTCGATATTGGCAAATCGTGTCCTATTACTTGAATTCCGTAATTCTGCCGTTTTACACAAAACAAAACACGTTTAAAACAAAATATTTTTATGCAACATCTAGATTTTTATGCTCAAAGAACATTCAACTTCATACTTTGGTCATAAGGTCCCATTTAGGTTACGTACTTTAAGGACATAACACGTTATGGCATGGACAGGTTATTGTTCAATTAGAATGAATTATTTTTTTGCCAGTCTATTCAGTAAAATTCTCACCATGAATACCTAGGTGAATTGAGTTGTCAATAGTGTCAGGCTCACTTCACAAAAGTTTACACAGTGAGATTTATACATAATCGACTGGCTTTTTTTTTTGTGTGGGAAATCGTCGAATAACTTCTCCCGCTCTGTGTGGAGCGGGAGGGCGTGTCAGACTCTTACTGACTAAAACCCACCCGTGTTCCTTCAGTTGCCTGTGCCAGGGGCCACGGTAACCCTTTCAGAAGAATCGACCGGCTGGACTACTTATTTTAAGTGACAATCATATCACGACTTTAATATCCGAGTACCTACAATGAGTTCTTATAGTACACTCATATTTCGCTAGTTATGAAGTCCCATGTAATAGGGGGCGAGCCGATTGCCTTTGACTGGGCACAAATCCAGACTCCAAGATGCTACTGAGAAAATATCTGGGGAAAAAATTCAATAATACTTTGCCCGACCTGAGAATCGAACCCAGAACCTGATGCTCAGTACTAGTGCTTGTGAACACCAGACCAACGAGGTTTTCAATCATAACATGCCAATAAGCGTCCACTGCTGGACAGTGGACATGACATGCCCCATAATACCCAAATTTTGACCGACAAACTTCAATGAAATCTCAAGCAAATGCCCTAGTAACGTTATTTCGAAACCAGACCGGTGGTTGGTGGCTGTTGTTAAAATTAACTTGAAACTAAGTTTCCCGTGAATATAATTACTGGGTCAAAAGTTGATCAAGTTGTTCCACTTATGGCAGGGCGCCAGCGTTAACTAGATCACCGAGTAAAGTTTTGGGTATGGACCAAGTAGTCGAAGTTGAGTCAGCGTAGTACTTTTGACGTTAATGACTAAAATAGGACTTTAATGAGAGCAGTGGTGATGAAATAATTTGCTCAATGTAAAGTGCCTGTCTGGGTTCGAAGCTACGACCTGAAACTCGTTAGTCGCGGCCGTTACCACTGGGCCACCACTGCTCGGTCACTGTGTCTGTTAAGTGATAATGCACATTAAATCAAATTAGAAAAACATCTTAATGTTGTCACGTCACTCCTATATTTTTGACATTGTCTCTGCAATGGCCTCCAGTCTATCCAGATATTTTTGCAGTCTAATTTCTTAGCGATAACTAAGATTTACTACGCTAGATCAGTTGCAAAACTTACAAAAATCGGATATTCTCAAGTACGCGTAAGAACCTAACCAAATGATTCCCACAGCCCTACAATCATTATGTACTTAAACTTTGACGTTCATCCATTTCCCGGTATCCATGTGTAAATTAAGCAAATAATATTATTTCAAAGACCATTATTGTAGTAAATATTTGCCGCATATAGTAAAATCCTTGGAGCAACAAATGCAAATACAGGATTTCTGAGATGTTATTTCTAAAACCGTTGCTTTAGCTAGTTTATTATTATTGTAAAGGACAAAAGCTTTAAGCTGGCTTTATGGTTGCATTAGAAATCGTTAAGAACACATTTATTAAATGATACCTATTAAGAAGAGTTTCTATTTTTAACCCCCGACGGAAAAACACTGGTATTATAAGTTTAACGTGTGTATCTATCTCTTTGTGTGTCTGTCTGCGGCATCGTAGCTCCGAAACGGTTGAACCGATTTTGTTAACCCCCGACGCAAAAGAGGGGTGTTATAAGTTTGACGTGTCTGTTTGTCTGTGTGTCTGTCTGTGTGTCTGTCTGTCTGTCTGTCTGTCTGTGGCATCATAGCGCCCGAACCACTGAACCGATTTCAGTTTAGTTTTTTTTGGATGAAAGGAGACTTAATCGAGAGTGTTCTTAGCTATGTTTTATAAAAATCGATTGAGCCGTTTAAGAGTTATGGTGGGTTAAAGTGGGGATGGTTTCGTACTTTTTTTAGGTAGGTTTTTGTGTCGGGGGTTTTTTAAATTTTTAATTTAATTATTTATTTTTGTGTTGTTTGAAAGGTGACTTAATCGAGAGTGTTCGTAGCAAAAAATCTGTTCAGCTGTTTTTGTAGGTTTTTGTTTGTGTCGGGGGCTTTTTAATTTTAAATTTTATATTTTGTTCCATCAATTTAATTTTCCTTAAACCATGAATTATGCAGTTTAGCTAGAACGATGTCTCGTATCAGATCTAATCGAACAATACGAACCTATTTCATAGAAATAGATATAACAATTTCTAGAGAAGTGCAGTTGGGCGTATCATACGACCTGAAACTAGATAAAAAGTGTGGTTTTAAACGTGTTCGAGGCGGGAAACACAGGAGTGTAACTTCTGTACAAATAATTTATTTTTCTTTGTCGGGTTCCCAACCAGTGGGGAGCGCCGCCTTAAGGGTCGTAGAGTGACCCAATGGGGGCGCGGTGGCTCCAAAAATAAACAACACTTATATTTATTCGTTCTTAGAAAAAAAGTGTTGATGCCAACAATCCTGAGGTAGCAGTGACCTGTATTTAACCAAATCAAGCAACCTACTTCGGGTACGTTGTATACGCCCAAATCAGCGGACACGGCACATAACATCGGCTCCTTGTAGAATGACCTTAACAGGCAAGGCGATGGTGATATAGGAGAAAGTCGAGGGACGCGCGTACGGTAAAAGTTTTGGACGCCCTAGTCTAACCAGGGGGCCTACTCCCTGATCACGAAGTCCGTCATTTCGGCCGAAGTTACGGACGTTTCCTACTCCGTACCACTTACGGACATAAGATTAGCCCGGGGCCCGGGGCCCGAACTAAAAATTAATGTCCAAATGATTTGACAGTTGTCCTTACTCCCGATGTGTTTTTGCCCGACCGGAAAAGTTAATTAATAGGGAGTAGGGGTCAATTTTATGCATCGAACTACTTTCGGACGGGCCCGTATCCTCATTGACGGACTTAGGCAGTTTGCCCCCAGATGTGGCTCAACAAACTTAAACTCAATGCATTTATTTCAAATAAACCAATTACAGGTACTTTTAAATTGTCAAGGTGTCGGTCAGTCAGAAATATGAAGCTAGTTGCCCATTCCAAAGCGTAGTAGATACCTATGGAGAAGAACGGGCAAGAAACTCCATGGACAGACACTCTTTTAAATCAAAATATTGTTACAAAATAGTGGTTACATCATTCATGTTGAAATTATACATGTGAGAACGATGTAGAAAGACGTGCACGTTAAAAGCGTCCGTAATAAAACGATAAAAACAATTCAGGAATCAAAATAAGCCGTGGCAGCTAAGACATGACCAGTGCCTACCGACGGCGCCCGTTCACGAACATGATGTATGCATCAGCACCATTCAGCTCAACCATTTTGAAGGGAACTCAATGGGAACTTCTTTTAAATCAAAATACGGTTACAAAATATTGGATACATGCATGTGAGAACGATGTAGAACGTTAAAAGCGTCCGTAATAAAACGATAAAAACAATGCAACTATTAAATTAAATTCAAATAAACCGTGGCAGCTAAGAGATGACCAGTCTCTACTGACGGCGCGGCGCGGCGGCGCCCGTTCACCATATTAGTATTTGACAAGAAGTGTCTTTGATCTGATCTTCACAGCTCTAACGAGGCAATACCAATATCCTCAAATTAGACGAATTACTCGATTTTCGGCTCTTTCTTAACCTATGTAGAATAGAATATAATAGAATAATTTATTTGTCAAACATAGGTGATTGTATACAAAGATCTTAAATATTAGGTAGTGCGCTATGTTTTGCCAATATTGACATACAAATGATTAATATTATTAAAAGCTATTCAATCATTACTAGTATTAAATTACAATGATAACTTTATTACAATGCAATTATATAAGTATTTGAGTACATAATTTATTGTTAAATTAACTCATGCATGCAAATTCAATTTTATTACAATCAATGTCAATTTCATGTCATGTCAAAATTTAATGTCAATAATTCAAGTCAAAAGATTATCATTAGTGTACCTATAGTATTAAACAATTTAGAAGTAATACAAGTAGACGGTCCAGAAGTCATTATCGTCATCATCTGCCTGCCTTTTGGCAAATATGTTGGGGTCGGCTTCTAGTCTAACCGCAGGCAGCTGAATACCAGTATTTTACATGGAGCGACTGCCTATCTGACCTCCACAACCCAGTTGGTAACACGATACCCCTCGTTAAGACTGGTTGTCAGACTGTCGGGCGTCTGACGACCCGTAACGACTATAATTTATATTATTAATCTACTTTGAATAAACTATTGTTAGACTTCGTAATCTTAGACCGGTTTCTGACTTTCAGGTAACAATAATAGTCGCAAGGACCCACAACTACCCCGGAGACGGAGGGTTCTTGATGAAACCCCTTATCCCCATTGGTAAGAATAAATAATAAAATCGGCCAGACACCGGAAGTTACATACAATAGTCATCGCAGAAATATGACTGACTGACCGGTTGGTGCAGTTGGTAGCGACCCATCCTTCTAAGTTGGTCCCGAGTTCGATCCCCGGACAAGTCAAACGTTTGTGTGCATGAACATGTCTGTTTGACCTGTGTCTAGGTGTGTATAATTGTATATAAGAATATAATATAATAGAATACTCTTTATTATTATATTATAATATTTTATGTATGTATATCAGTCATCAGGTTACCGTAGTACAGGTTCTACCTAGTTTTGGACCTGAAGACCTAGTGTGGATGTTGTCTCATATTATAATATTCAAAACTATTTTCGCAATCATATTCATAAATACATAATATTTTAGATACAAATGCCTGGTCCGTTGAACTGCCAAGATCTCAACTTATTTCGTAGTCGGAAATGAGTAAATTAGTTGTTAATACGGGCCATTAGTAGTCGCCTACCACTTACAGCATTAGTGTCTTTGAGGTCATCACGCATTTTTCAACGCGGATTTTATTTGTCACAAATGTAAAAGTTTTGTTTAAGAAACTGTCTACACATTTTTTGTATACTATTTTGCCCCACTTAGTTTTCTCATGTATCGTGGGCTTGGAGGAACACCTAGACCCGGAAAAACTTCCTAAAGACAAAAACTTTATAGAGAGAAACACCTTACCCCGGATAAACTTACAACAATTATCAGTTTTTCCGTGCTGGAATCGAACCCGCGGTCCGCACCGTAGATATTGGCGTCTTAGCCCCCAATCCGAACAACCCGTTAGGTTACCTAGAAGTTAGAATTAAGATTCTGCCAGATGTCCTATAAATAAATAAATATCGTCTGACATTGCACACAGCACCATCTAGTTCCAAGTTAAGCACTTAAGGCTTGTGTTATGGATACCAGATGGTTGATACATTACTTAAATACATTTTTTTTTTCGTAAATACATACATATTATAAATATACATCCATGACTCGGGTACAAATGTCCATATTCATCATACAAACATTTGCCCCTACCGGGATTCGAAACCAGGACCATCGTTTGGTTTCGCTGACTACACTTAGCCACTGTAGCCACTACACCAAACGTGTCGTCGTCGTGTGCCTATAAGTATGTATAAAACCACGCTACTCTTATTGGGCATTTCCTAATAGAAAGGTTATACATATTTACAAAAACCATTGGGATGGTAATTTCAGTTGCCCATCTACTTATTTTCATACCAACTCAATTATATCAGAAACATCAACTTTATTGCGAATGCTTACAACATTTCGTACTTTAGCTACTCCCTAAAACATCGCAATAAATGTCTGTAATCTATATCTATGCTATCTATATAAGACACATTTGCTACATTAGGGCCTTGTCACCTAGGGATGTTCACAATACTGCCATCATTCAAACAAACCGACGGCTCAACAAGTGAGTGACAACCCTCGCCATCCAAGATGGCCGCCGTCTGGAGGTCAAGAGGACTGGTTGTCGTCTCTTTGTTCGGTTTTGCGATGTACCCTGACCTACCTTTGTGATTTACTGGGGTCTGGAGCGAGTATTTTTGTTGCTATGGCCCCGAATTGTAGGTACACAATTCATTTCGATGTCGGTGTCTTTGAGATAAGATCACTATGAGTTTAATAGGGATAACTGTTTAAAAGGATATATGAAGTAAAGGATTATTATTATTATTATAAAAAAGAACTAGCTGTCTTTCACATCTTCAATCCCTATTAGACCAGTCACTGTGGAGTTTCGATATACCCTTTCTTAGTGCACTAGATATGTCATTCTACCGGAATTCAATATTCAACCGGGATAAAAAGTAGATCCTTCGACCTAACAAAATAATCCGTTCAACCGTGAGGGCGAGAAAAGAGAACCGATAGACAGACGGAGTAACTTCCACATTTGTAATAATAAAAAAGAAAATAGGGTAAATCGAAGATCAATGCTACAACCGGCCTGTGCGAATTGTGGGCGGTAATTGAGGTAAACGGATTAAACTGTAGCCCACAGGTAGGAGGTTTGCGGCCCAGTTTGGGAGTTACCTATTAACTAATTGTCTTAGTGTTGCGTGTGGTTTAAGTCCTTTTGAGCGGCAACTGTGTGGTTATAACGTTAGGTTTCAGACTCGGTCAGTTATTTTCTGTAATACTAGGATCCAATTTTCAGTCTAGGTTTGTTTTGTGGTCGGGGAAACTAAGAGATTCTGAAGAAGACATCGTGGATATAAAGACATTAATCTTGAGCTCTGTTTGTTATGAGAGGCTCAAGACAGGACAAGCCAACAACGCATCAGAATTCAGTTTTAGCTGTAACTGAAATTGGTTCAAATAAGATTCCCTATCATATTATTCTTTGGTCTTTTGGTTCATAAATTTTTCAGATTCCTAAATGATAATAGACGAACCTAATTACAATTCAGTGTGTGACTGAAGACCCTTCTATAAGATCTTAACTTACCTAATTACCATAAAATAATAACATCCCAAAGAAAAACGTGACAAAACTGTGTATAAAATATTTGAGCATAACCGAATTAGCGGTAGGTCCTGGCATGACGTCATCTAAGCTGATAACTGCTCGTGATCATTGTGTGAGCGGGAAAACTTTGAACGTTGGTCGTGTTTTATTTGTTTTTAGTATTGATAAGCCCTATTTTCGTGGCGTAAAGGAAAATGATAGGATGTTGTTAATTAGGTGTTTTTGAGAGTTCGTGTTCGTAAGTTAAGGATTGTTATTCTTTAACTGTAGTACCTATTCAATGTTTTAATTTATGTTTCTAATACTGATTTTTAAAAATCCACTTAAATTGGGCCTTCCACAGAGAACGGACGACGACGGCACGGTTGGCGCAGTGGTTAAGCCATTGACTGCTGCGTTACGTGTCGCGGGTTCGATCGCTGCACGGAACAAATATTTGTATGACCTGCTAGTAGTTGTTCCGGGGCTGGCTGTTTGTGTATGTGAGTTTAAATGTTTGTAAACGCACCCACGATACAGGAGAAATACCTAGTGTGGGGCAACGTTTAAAAAAAAAAGAATAATGAACGGTAAAAGAGGAAATGGCTATGATCACTATACTTGACTGTCAAATGAAACTAAAAAAGGATTAAAGAAAATCTTGTATCTGTATGATTCTAGATTGCTCCAGTTACTAAGTAGTCAGAGGGACCGACGACGCCAATAAAAACTTTTGTTTTAAACCGCTAACGAAGATATCAAAGTGTGTAATTTCTATGTCATTTTATAAATCACTTTTCAAACCTAAAATCAGAGCCACTTATCGTAAAACACTTTCAAATTGTTACAATTGAATAATTAAACCATGTTCGTGAAACAGTTTAACGTAGATCGACATCTGTTTGGTTTCCCTTATGAAAGTTGAAAGAGGGTTAATCAGAAGGGTGACGGAGATTTAAAAGAAACAAATAGTAGATTGTTATACAAGGAGCTAAAATGACCCATTATATACGAGGTAGTTTTACTCCCGAGCTTTAGCGAGGGAGTAAATAGAAACCGAGTTTTAATTGGTTTTTAGCGCCGTGTGTTACACTCTACTTTTCACTACGATTGCGAGAAAATAAAACAATCCAATACAATATGAAATATGTAGTTTATTTTATTAAAAATTAAATGTACTATTTTTACAATTCTGGATATTTAACGAGATGTTTTTTCCCGGTAACTTAATTTCAGTCCTCTGTGAAGATGAATGTTGAGTGGTCTGTGGGGTAAACGTGGGAGATACATGTAGTTCCAGGTTGGAGGGTCCCACGTTCAGATGAAATGAAGTTCTTTTTTTATGAAACAGTAATAAGTCGAGTCTGTATTCATGATTATTCTACTTATGACTAAAGACTTTTTCGTTTTTGTAGGCTCATTGTCATTTGACACACAAAAATTAAAAAAAAAAACTTTTTCCCCTAGAGGAAGAATTGCTATTTTTTCTTCGCTCTGGTACGCCACAATGACGGTCTTTTTGAGCAAGAAGAGTGAAAAATACGTTTTCCCCACAATAGAGAGCTTTTCATGTGTGTGATGTGACTTTTGTCTCAAATATCTTGATGACAACTTCTATGCTAGACAGTCAAAAAAACCTCTAGGACTTAATAGCGTCTTAGAATTTCTGGCCCTTACAATCAAGTCGCCTGGCTTAAACGCCTTAAAATTTCTGCCCATTACCATTAAGTCGTCTGGCTTACATAACATAATCAGCCTATAATGTTCCCACTGCTGAGACAGAGGCCTCCTCTCTGTGAGAGGGAGTGGGTCGTAATCCACCACGCGGGCCCAGTGCGGGTTGGTTCTGGCGTCTGGCTTAAACATCTTAAAATACCCAATACCAAAGTCTGTCGTGTGCCGACCTTATAAATAATATACAATACAAATAAAAATATTATTTTAAGGGACTCGATGTTTTAAAATAGTAGTTTGTTGTCTTGTAATAACTAGACTTTTTAGTCTTACTTGTTATTCAATATTATACGGATATGTTAATTTAAATCTACCGTCCTTTGTCTATTTAGTAGGTACAATACTGGTTATTATAACATTGTCATTCAAATATATTTTATCATTTACAATTCGTATGGTACTTTGTAATTTTACAAACAAACAAGATTTAATAGAACGCGAATTTTTTATTAGTCCTTCGAAAAACCTAATTTCGGTTCAATTTCAGTTTGTAAATGTCATATTTTTACAGTCAACATGAAAGTATACCATTTATAAACCCTTTTTATCAAATAAAACATAAGTTTCACAGTTTTAGTGTTGGTCCAAAATCCGCCAACGTCGGCCGCCCACTTGTTGTGGCGGTAGTGTAACCACGCCATTATAATTACAGTTCCTACATTTTATTACTAAGGTAATACTACTTATTAGATACTGTTTTTTGTAAGAGGCTGAATAGCTTTGTGAATAGTCATGATGTGAAAAGAAATAGAGTTCTGGAAAGATAACTAAATATTTATTTCTTTTAGCATCGTAGAGAGGAAAAAATTGTTAACAGAAAATGACAGAGCTTTTGTCTTAGGTAGATATAGTTCTCCAGGTATAAAAGACAAAAAAAAATCGAAGACATGTCATGTGGCACCTACCAACTCAAACTCAGTAAGAGTCGGACACGCCCTCCCGCTTCGCTCAGAGCAGAAGTTATTTGATGATTTTCCACACAAAAAAGGGTGGTTGAATGTCACGTGCGCGTCATAAAACGACAAGGTCTATTTGTCTATGTGACAGTTAGATAGTTTGAACCTTAGTGAAATTTTAAATTACTGGGACTTGTTGTCAAAAGTGGTAAAGGAATTTACGAGGTCAACTATACCGACCTAAGAAAAAAGTTTCTTCCTCCGGACGGCGAGCTAACATTCAACCACGTTTGAATGTCTCTTAGCTAAGCTAAAAGTAAAGCAATTACCAAGTATCATAGTGAATTGAAACTTCCCTCAGATTGAAACTATCTAACTAACACATAGACAAATAGACCAGGTCGTGCTCGTGACACTTTAGGGTGGTAAAGCAATTACGAGGTCGACGATTTATTCTAAAATCACGAATCTTCGTTACTTAATGATTATAGAAATCTCTACCATTATTTGCAGGAGTATAATTTTAAAGCCGCGTGATCTGCGTTGAATATTGTTACCTCCTGGCGTGACTGGAAACCATATAACTCCGTGGAACCATATTTTTGGACTAATTAACTAAGTAGGAGAATAATTATGAATATATTATGGAGTTCTGCCGCAATTATATCTTGGTAATTACGTACTAGGTACTCCCGCCGAGAGAGATAAGTGTCACCAAAAATAAAATATGTCATTGGACAGAATACATCCGTAATACGAAATGTATTCTCTCTACTTTCTCTAACGGCGTGTTATTCCTACCAAGTAATAGGGCCAGGCCACAACAGTGCGTTGCGGCGTCGCATCGCAAAAATCAACGACGCCGCACAACGCATCGTGGAAATTTCCGATGCGCTGCCGCAACGTACAAATCTGCGATGCGACAACGCTTTGCCGTTTAGTCGGTGTCACTAGAAACTGAACTGACGGTTAGCGTCTTGTCGTACGATGTCGTATCCGATGAAATTTTTGCGTTGCGACATCGCATCGCATAGCTGTGCAATGTTGTTTTTGCGATGCGACGCCGCAACGCACTGTTGTGGCCTGGCCCATAGGCTCTCCCCGCTTACCTTTATTAGATATCTAAGGTGACTCATAGGTATTACGCTTAAATGTCTAACACTAACAATTAGCCTGTACCTAGCGTAGTTACACAAATAGTGAGACTACTAATACTAGACGGTACTAAATTATGTAGGTCGTGTAATAATAATAAATTCGCAATTCATATAAGCTGAGTGTTCATTATGCAAATAAAATAAATGAATAAACCCCTTATTAAACATCGTACCTAACAACCAACCTGTCGAATACAGAACCTGCTACCTAAATAAAAAGTTGTCACAGATGACACCAACGCTACAGTTGAAGCTAACGACATACAGAAGCTTTCCGCAAAAGTTAATGCAGTGTTAACGTTCGTGATTCTTGGTTTGAAAGTAACAAGCTTATAATTAACACTGAAAAAACCAAAATAATGTTATTTAGTACAACAGCTCGTAATAAAGACAGCAAGACGATTGCACTTAATGAAGTTAATATTGACATAGTTAGTGAGGTAAAGTTTCTTGGGGTATACATTGACAAATATTTAAATTTGAAAAGGGAATTGCAAGCCATTGATTCGTACATTTCCTCTGCGTGTTATGCCTTACGCAGTCTTAGGGATGAAATAGACATCAACCACCTCAAAATGGTGTACTATGCTCTAATACAATCAAGGTTGAGATATTGTGTTCAGTTTTGGAGGAATAGTTTTAAATATAACTGCCAGAGAGCCTTTGTACTCCAAAAGAGGGCCATACGGTCCATAGTTCGGAAATCACAAATAGAGAGCTGTCGGCCACGCTTTATACATCTAAAAAATCTTACTGTGCCCAGCCTCTATGTTTTAGTATCGTTGGTGAATTAAAAAAAAAAAAATATCTGCATAGCTATGAAACAGACGAGAAGAGACAGTTGAGAGAAAGTACGCGCCAGAAAGGTTTTAAAAACAAAATAATACCGCAACTTAATATTGTTCAACATAGTCCTCGATATCAAGCAGTGCGGATTTTTAACAGGTTGCCATTGGACTTAAAAACTATAATTTACAAGACCTCAGTCAAGACTTAAGAGGGTTATCACAATTTTTTTTGTATTCAAATACAAGAAAAATTGTGATAGCAAACACTCAAACACACAAACGCAAACACTCAAGTGTTTGAAGAGTCTCACACACTCAAATACGAGAAAAATTTTTATATTTATTTAGAGCACACTCCCGAGAGAAATAATCAAACTTTCTCGGACTTTTTTTTTTAATTTTGCTGCCATATCTATACCATAATCTTTCTTCTTTCTTTTTTTTTTTTCTTTTTTTTTATCTTAGATGTGGCCACAATATTAAAAAAAAAATATGCCTTATAAAGTTTGATTATTTCTCTCGGGAGTGCTCTAAATAAATATCAATTTTTTTCTTGTAGTGTGACACTCTTTGTAACACTCAAATACAAGAAAAATTGTGATAGCTCTTAAAGCGTTGCTATAATTTGGGGAAATGTATGTTTTCGATAGACGATGACATAACCACGTTTTAAAAATGCCATATTTTAGTTAATGAGAGACTGGTAATATTAGTAGGTATATAGTAGCTTGTAACGTTATTATTTTTCTGATATTTTCTATCTTTAATTGTATTATGAATGTGTTTAGTTATATAATGTTAATGTTTTCAAACGCAATGTGAATTGTTCATGAAATAAATAAATAATTACAATTTCTAAACTCTAACAGCAGCGACGTTGAATCTGTCGGCTAATTAAGAACAATAAACTGTAATCACTAAACAATCAATCAGTCCAATCAATCTTATAGATATCGAGATTCAGGCTTATGTGAATCAGCGTCAATGTCTAAAACAAAAAGTACGAAATACAATCTCAATAAAAAAAGCAATGTTTATTTATGATTAATCAGTATTGAATTGATTGCACTCCCTTGAACCCAGTCTGCTTAGAAAAGGCCTTGGCAGTGAATGGAATTACTGCCGACTACCTTTGTCTACTTGTGTTTGACCTATGGTTTAAAAAACCAATACGTCAAATCATACATTCACTGGTAAAAAAATATAATTTGTAAAGGTATTGGCCGTATTCAAGGACCAGTGTTGTTCTTTTCTAAGTTTATTTATAGATTTTTAACTACAATTTCACATAGAAGTTCTGACAACCTGGAAACACTTTTAATTATCGACTTATCCTCTGGGATGGCGCTCAAAAGGAGGGTAATTTTTTTTGGACAGGGCTATAAAAGTTTTATATCGATTACAGTCAATCGAGAAATGGCGGTCACTTTTTCATAAAATAAATCATATGTCGCATTCTGAAATAAAAACTTTAAAGGCGAGCAAACAGACGCGATGCGACTCTATTAGAATAAATTCTATGAAAACTCCATGGAAATTGTTCTATAAGAGACGTGTCGCGCCTGTCTGCGGGAGCCTTAATTGAATACATAAACGTTACGTATGTAGTAAGTAACTAAGTACTAGGTAATCTGTGTCAACATCACGAAAAACCCAACCTAATTACCAGTACCATAAAAATGAGACCTGAAATCCTCCGTTCACAAATCACAAGAAGAACTATAAAAATACTTACAACTCACCCACGAACAAATGAACTTACACACGTTAAATAAAAATAAAAAAAAACATCTACAATACAACTCTAGCCTGCTTTTCTACAAATCTAGCTTACATAACAATTATTAGAACTTCACGTCGGTCGGGGGGATCGCCGAAAATAGCCCCTAATACTAAGATACAGCGTGGCGAAGCGCGGGCCAATAGTAGCGAGCATGGCTTAGCGTGGGCCCATTCATAGCTTGTGACGTCACGTACTACAGATGTCGTGCAGTGCAGTAGGTATTACGCTTGATAATATCGATAACAGAATGTCAAATGGGGTTTGTTAGCGGGAAAATTGTGTGGGTGGTCTGTCTACGTCTGTGTGTGCTTTTGTACGGGTTTTCTTGTTGGAAAGGAGGTTAGGTTGATTGTGTTGCTTTTAGAATTGAATTAATTTGATTTGTTGTGTGCGATTCCTGGCATAAAGTTGTCTATCTTTCTCCTTCATTCGATGTCTTAAAGAGCAATAGATGGCGTAAAAAATTGGGTAACAGTAAGGAACGACTTTCTGTAGAAATGTATAACAAACTGTGATGATCACCAATATCAACAGTGGTGATCAAGTTCCGTTTGGCCCACCTTCAATGATCCTTTACCCTTCTATGAAAATTATAGGAGGGCACGTCAAGACAGTGATAATTTGACAATATCCCTCAACACGCAACCAAACTCAATAAATAACATTCCATTAGACAACTCTATGAAAAACATGCAAACATAGAAACACAAACTAGTATGCAACCGAATGAACCTGACGTGGGCACTCCTCGTGCAGATAATGATGATTGTATCGACGGCAAAGGTCAATCCTATAACCACTTACTACACGTAGTTACAACCTATGAATCGTAAGCATGAATGAACGCCTACGTCGCCATCGCTCGATCTATTGATTAATAGAAAGAGATAATTCTGAGTGCATTACGTTCGTCTTGAGCGGTATTGGCATTAGTTATTTAATCAGAAGTGGTGGTATCTTCTTGCGGCAGTTAACAGCGACTAATGTCTTACTAGAAACAACATCTTACTAGAAATTACGGTATGGAGCCTCCATTTTGGTTATCCAAATAGGGGTTGTTATAGAATGCTTGCTGGAGTAGTTTTCATTGATTTTGTTTGTATATTGGCATGTGCTAGCTGACGTATGGCAAATAATTTATTTTAATGTTTTGTGTTTCGAAATGTTAATTACTTACTATTGTATATAATCAAGTTCTTCTAACTGTACAGACAGCTGTGCTGCTGGGGATTTGGTTGCGCCACTTCTTCTTGCCAGCTAAAGCACTATAAAGTAGTGAAGGACGGGCGTTTTGGGGGACTGTCTTATGTAATTTTGGACGTTCAAATAGTGCTGATTCTTAGCCTAATTGGCATAGATTACTTCTGATTTGGAACTTACGACCACTCATTGTAGTCAAGTCTTAAAGGCCGCCATGTTTGTAATTGTTTGTTTGTTCTTACGCTTTTTCGTACTCACATGTTTATTTTAAATAAATAAATAAATAAATATCGTCTGACATTGCACACAGCACCATCTAGTTCCAAGTTAAGCACTTAACACTTAAGGCTTGTGTTATGGATACCAGATGGTTGATACACTACTTAAATAAATTTTAAGACTGTTATTGCCCTGTAACTTTCCCCAGTCCTTGTCCCCGCCCTATTTTCATGAATGTGTGTCACGAATACAGGTCAAGACAATATAACGAATAGGTAGGGCAACTTTGTTTGATAGAGGACGTTTAGGATCGATTGATCAGCCTTTTAGGGCGAATTTCACCAATGAAACTGTGCGTTCAGCAAAGCTAAACTTCGTTCAAGAGCTGTCAGTGTCAACATTGATATGAAAGATTGATACTGACACCTGTTGAACGCGGTTTAGAAGTGCTGATCGCGTTCAGTTTCATTGATGAAAACCGTACTTGGAATCTGAGAAAGCAAGCCCCTACTTTCTCAGGTTCTTTTAATACTACAGTTTGACGTCATCAAACCTTTTAGATGCTCTTTAAAACGCCTTCAGGAATTGTGGAAGTCGTCTATAACTGTGCTCAGTAAGGCTTAGTATTCTTACACTTACACCATTGATATACATTAGTATATCAATGACCTACACTTGATACCACGGAACCAATTATCTCTTCTATTTGCAGCAATATAAACTTTATTATAGAAACAACAATCTTTAAAGTTACGTAATTTAAAACCAGTCGTTCATAGTAACGTAGATTGTGATACAAAAATAGCGCATCGAATTTTTTTTTTAATAATACTTTTTCCTTAGTCGTATATCGAGAAATATTATAAACATATATTTAATAAAAAAATTGTCCGTTTCTTTGTTTGTCTGGATGTGTGTTCCAATTTGGCGCAAAAACGGCTGAACGGATTTGGATGAAATTTGACACACAGATAGTTTCTAGTTTCATAGAGTAAGTACTTTTAATTCAGGTAGTACGTTCTCGTGGGATATTTTCCGACATTCACGCGGGTGAAGTCGCCGGCAAAAGCTAGTTGTAAGGTTGTTGTTGTTGCAGTTGCATCATAAGGTGAATCCTCAGTTGCAGCCCGCCAAATTCAAATCTGCTTTGGTTTTTTGCAAATTGCAGCTCTGTTTTACGTCGTATGTTGATAAAAATGCGATTCGCGACTGTAGGAATGATATATTTAAGTACTGAATAATAATCACTAATCTCCTATCAATCGTCAAACTTTGGAAATTTGTTCCACCTAAGAATTTTTCAGAATATTTCGCATAAAAATTCTTAGGTGGAACCAATTTCCAAAGTGTTTCGAAGATTGACATACGACGTAAAACAGAGCTGCAATTTGCAAAAAATCAAAGAATGTTTAAATTTTGCGGGCTACAACTGAGGTTCCGCCTTAACTTTAAACACCTACTCGGTGTTGGATCGCGTGATCGGAACGAATGCATCCATTCATCAACATCGAACCGGGTAGGTTGTATCGTGGGAACTTACGTTAATAAATAAATAAGAAAGAAAGAAAGAAAAAGTGTTTATTGTGACTCGTACAGGAAGTACACAAACTAAATAAAATTATAAAAGAAAAAACCAAACTATATAAAAACAAAAAGTAACAAAAGAAAAAGGAAACAGAAATTCCTATACGAGGCCAAAAGGCTCCTATCTCAGCATGATGGGAAAAGATGCTGCAAAAGATGTTGGGGTATTCTCGTCGTTGACTGATACCCCGGTAGTTGTTGTAGGAAGGTAGTTAACTCACACCAAACCACTGTTAGGTTCAATAGTTTTAATTAAGTTACGATTGTTTAGTTATCTGAGCCGCACTTGATACAATGTTATTATTGATCGACCCGCTCGTGGCTAAGTTTTAGTGACGACTGCGTTTATGTTAAAATATAATTAATAAAGTACGTTTAGCGTAATTCATTACGTGCGCAGAAACGTACTTTTGCTGTATGAGCAATATTGGCTCGTACATGCTCCCGGGGGAAAAATATGTACGCACTCAGATTACCAAACTTGAGTTACAAGTTAAATAGTATACATGTTATTAAGCAATCAAAACAATAAGCAAGACATAATTCTTAAATAGTTAATCATAGTTTGAATCTTGTTCCAATTGCTGGTTGCGGCGAACGGTAGTTCTCCGAATGTCCACCTCGTATTTTGGCGTAGGCAGGAATTTCCTTTAGTTCTATATCATCTGTCCTTTCTTGAGTCTTGTTCGCGGTGGCTACGGTATTGCTCTTCTTAAGCGCCTGAAGATATCTCCTTATTCGCCAAACTATTATAGCGGCGACGATTCCTCCCACCAGCAAAGAGCTTATAGTGTAGTTGCCGATGTCGTGGACACTTAAGTCGTTAGGTAAGCTCTCTCTTCCCTTTAGTGTGGTTATCTGGTCATCTAATAATTTGTGTTCATTAGATAAGTTTTGTTTCGGTAGCACAATCTTTGTGTTTTTGAATGTATTCCACATATCATTTGGTGAGTCAATAGTAGGTACCTCCAAGGTAATTCCAATATTAGTACTGCTACTTAAAACGTTGTGTGAATAAATTGTGTTGTCATTGTGCTGAAGTATGCAATCCTGACCTAGGGCAAGAAGTCCCGCTTTTGTTATAATGGTTGTTGTAATTCGATTTTCGCAGACAATGCGAGTCGTGCACTCATTGATGCAATTATATAGCCATATGTTTGGTCTGTGTAACTTTATCCACCGGTCAGAGCATTGTTGTGATACCCAATCACATGTAATGTTGTTTACATTTTGACTGAGTATTTTAGCTTCGCAGGATGCCGTGGCTCCATGCAAGTTGCGGATAGTTGTAGATGCGTGGCAGATATGATTATCCGCCGTCATTGTGGTACACTGCTGAAGATCAACCTCTTCCATCTGTATGTAGGTATTCTTTACGAAGTTGACTCCAATATATTGTGTTTTTGTCTCTATCACCTGACATTGTTTAGCTGTTTCCCATCTAGGCATAGCTATATTACGGTACAATGCGTACTCGTCATCGCTTAGTAACGGTATATGTAATTCGAACAGTAAGTACTGGTCGGTGAGCCGGGCTTTAACATAAATAATTTTGTAAATATTTTTAATGTTCGACCCGTTGCTGTTATTGATAGGTAATATTAATCTTTTCGGTATAATACCAGCAATGTAATTGATTTGTTCAGATAGCTGCTCCGGCGTCAATAATTTCATGTCGAGGTGGCCTCTGTAGATATCTGTCAATGCACTTAAGAGCATTTCTTGGTTTCTCCTCAGTACTGAGATAAGTAAACTAGCAGTTAACGCCCCAGCATTGACATCGTTCATTGTTTTCATTCTTTGAAATCTGTTTTCAATTACTGCCGTATTATATTTCGTTTCGTTCATAAATTGTTGAATTACTTCTAGTTGCGTCTTTACAAAGTCTTCATTTTTCTTGATGACGTTGTTTTCTGCCTCGATAATCAGTGTCTGATTTCTTATCAGCTGCAATAAGTATTGTTCATTTGTTTTAATTTTTTCTATGTCCTGAGCGTATTTTTCTGCGAAATCGCTATCAAGGACACCAAACAGGGCTCGTGCAAGATTTCCTACGCCGTTAACGTAGCCACGTCGCCTTCGTTGTTGATGTTGAGACCGCAACAATGTGTTATACTCGTTCAGCTGGCCCATTTCGTATTTGAGTTGTTGTGACGTAGCGTGACATGGTTCGTTAGGCATCGTGTCGCATAGTTGGCTTATATGATTCACGAACTCCTCTACCCTCGTCGTACTTTGCCAGAATGTTGTCAGGTTATAGTATACCAGAAGTTTCCATTCGTCGTGAATAAGTTGGATATTTCCGACGGGGTCAAAGTAAACTGGTTGGTTTTCTGCTAATCGAGTTATTTTAAAATGTTGCGGGGGTGCTGCTAGGCCACATGATAGCGTTGTAAATGCTACTAGTAACATCATAAGCAAGCTGTTGACCCCTTTTCGACTTTTGTTAGTGCCTGTCTTTGGCTCGTTGTGGTCAGTTTCTGAACTCACTTCTTGTGTGTCAGCACTTCCGCATGCCTCGTTTATAGGTAGCGGGGCGAGTTTAGTTATGGGTCTTTTAAGTATCCCATTTTGTGTCTTAAGCGTGACTACTCGTACTAAGTTATCGCTGCCAGGGTGCAGTTCCATTACGCGTCCCATAGCCCATCTGCTTGAGGGTGAATTACTTTCCTTGACGAGAACTAGCTGTCCCTTCTGTATGTTTTCTTTAGTTTGTTGCCATTTGTTTCGGTGTTGTAGTGAATGGAGGTACTCTTTCGACCAGCGACTCCAATAGTGTCGATGCATGAGCTCAATGAGTTTCCAGTTGTTTCTGATGTCTATCGTTTTGTTTTCTTCAGGTTCATTGAGTGGTAGTGTTAGTGTTGGACTCCCCGTGAGAAAGTGACCAGGGGTGAGGTATTCCAGATCTTCGATATCCTCTGTTAATGGACACAGTGGCCGGCTGTTCATGCACGCTTCGATTTGTGTGAGAAGCGTTGCAAATTGTTCGTAGGTAAGCTTTTGTTGTCCGATCACGCGTTTCAGGTGTGCTTTCATGGAACGTACAGCGGCTTCCCATAAGCCTCCTGCTGATGGCCAGGATGGAGCGTTAAAGTGCCACTCGATTTGAAGGTCGTTGATCTCCTTAAAGAACTCTGACGATTGTATTGTTTTAAATAGTTGGAACTCTTCTTTTAAAACTCTTGCGGCTCCGACAAAGTTAGTTCCGTTATCCGAGTAGATGTGTTTAGGGGTGCCTCTACGGGCGCACATTCTTCTTAGTGCTGCGATGAAAGTTTGCGTTGATAGGTCCGAAACAAGTTCGATATGCACTGCTTTTGTGCACATGCATATAAATATGGCTATATAGCCTTTGCAGGTTTTAATCCCGCGGCCTTTGTTTATCTTTACGTCCACATGGCCTGTAAAGTCGACGCCAGTATGCGAAAACGGCCTCGATGGAGTGATCCTTTCTTTAGGAAGGTTGCCCATCAACTGTTCGCTTGGAGTTGTTGCGTATCGACGGCATCGAATGCATTGTCGCAGTATTTTCTTGACGGTTCGATTGCCGCTGATGATCCAGTAACTGTTTCTAGTGTCAGCTAGCGTTAATCTTGCTCCACCGTGTAAGGTTCGTTGATGCGCCTTTTCAACAATTAGCCGGGTTAGTCTTCCCTCTCCTGGTAAGAGAATGGGGTGTTTCGTTTCCACTGGTAAGTATGAGTGGTTTAGGCGTCCTCCAACACGTAAAACTCCATTTGAGTCCAAAAATGGATTAAGGTTCAAAATGGTGCTTCTGTTGGCAAGTTTTTCACCTTTATTGAGAGAATTTATCTCATTTTCGAAATAATCCCGTTGCACTGATTTAGTAATCATAAACAGTGCGTTGCTTAGTTCGTGCAAGTTCAGTTCATGGCCTTCAGTTGACCTTCTTTTGTTTCGTAATGCATCAGCGAAACGTATCACCAAGGCAAGTATTCTTGTAATGCGATCCATGTTGCTATGTCGCTCAAGTAATGACTTGATTAATTCATTTTTGATCGGCGTGGGTTCCGTACTATTATTCGTGTAACAGCTTGTTAGGAAGCCCTCGTTTGTGCTATAAGTTTCTTTAGAGATAAGGGCTTGTGTTTCTTGCTCCTTAAGCCATCTAGGGCCTTCCCACCACAGGGAAAAGTTCACCAGTTTGGTTGGCATGAGTCCTCTCGTGGCACAGTCGGCAGGGTTTTCGTTCGTCTTCACGTAACCCCAGTTGATCGCAGGCACGATGTTTAATATTTGTGCGGTTCTATTAGTTACGTACTTCTCGTATTTGGTTTGACTTCCCTGAAGCCATGCTAGGACAACTTTAGAGTCGGTCCAGCAGGTAATCCTTAGATCGTAATCTTCGAGGACTTTTGTTATCCTTTGTAGGAGTTTCGCCAGCAACACTGCGGCGCATAATTCCAACCTCGGTATCGTAGTTTTCTTCTTGATTGGTGCCACCTTAGTTTTTGCTGCGAGTAGTGTTGTTTCATAAGCGCCACTGGGTGACGTAGTTCGGCTGTAGATAACGCATGCGTAGGCTTTCTCGCTCGCGTCACAGAAGGCTTGCAATTCGATCGTAATATTGTTTTCGTTTTTTATCCATCTTGGTAAACTTATGTATTTTATGTTTGGCAGGTCGGATTTAATTTGCCTCCATTCCTTTTCTATGGAATCTGGTACATTTTCGTCCCAACCAATGTTCTGGTAGTTATCCCTCCATAGTTTTTGAAAAAGCAGTTTTGCTTGTAGAGTAATTGGAGCCAGCCAACCAAGTGGATCGTAGATCTTGCTTATTTCTGACAATAGCCTGCGTTTTGTGTATGATGCATTTTTGTTGTCGTTAGGGGCTTCACTAATAAAATGGAATGTGTCGCTTGCGTCATTCCATGCGAGCCCTAATGTTTTGCTGAACTCTTGTTGTTTAAAGTTAAATTTGTTATTGTTACTTTTCTCTTTGTTCTGTAGGTCTTTGAGAATAGACTGTTCGTTCGTGGACCATTTCCGTAAAACAAAACCACCTTTCTTCAGTAGTTCACTTAGCTCTTTTTGCAGCAGCTTCGTCGATTCTATGGTATGGTGGCCCGTGATGGCGTCATCCATATAAAATTCGTTAAGTAGCGCCTTTTGGGCCAGAGGGAAAGCGTTGCCTTCATCTTTAGCCAGTTGTTGGAGAGTGCGCATCGCTATGAATGGTGCGACTTTGGTCCCGTATGTTAGGGTACACAGCTGCATAGTTTTCAGTGGTTCACTATTCGCTTCTCTCCAAATTATTTTTTGAAGACTTTGTTGATCTTGATGAATAAGGATTTGACGGTACATTTTCTCAATGTCCGCCGTTAGAACATATTTATAGCTCCGCCATTTTATGATCAGGGATAGTATGTCCTTTTGTAGATTTGGCCCTTTTTTCATCAAATCGTTTAGGCTGTACCCGGAGTCTGTTTTCATTGATGCGTTAAAAACAGCTCGTAGTTTCGTTGTTGATGAGCACTCCCTTACTACGCCGTGGTGTGGTAGGTAGGCTTGCACTCGATTTTCCGATTCTGTCGCTTGTTTCATGTGTCCCAAATCGATGTATTCTCGGATGAATTCTTTGTATAGCTTAGCGAAGTGTTCTTGTCGCGCCATTTTCTTTTCCAAATGAAGAAATTGTGCTGTAGCTTGAGGTTTCGAGTTCCCCAGGTTTTGTTCGTAGTTAGTGTTCATTGGCATTTTCACCACATAACGCCCATTGCTTAATCGCTTTGTTGTTTCTGTGTAGTATGTTTCGCAGAATTCGTTTTCCGTTGTATTTTCGGATTCCGAAGGGATATCTTCTATTTCCCAAAATTTTGTTAGATTGTCTAGCTCTGTTAGTGTTACTAGACAGTTAAACTGCTTTGTAGCACCGCACAATATCCAGCCCAACTTTGTCTGTTGCGCTACTGGCGAACCATTGTTATGCTTTATTATTCCTCCTAAGATCACGTCGGAGTAAACATCTGCTCCAAGCAGTAGATCGATGGGTCCAGAGATGTTGTAGTCTGGATCAGCTAACTTGATATTGTGAAGATGCGTCCAGTTCTCCGTGTTGATCGTTGAGTTAGGCAAATTGTTGATGAGTTTACTCATCACTAAAGCTTCTGTTAGGAATGTATAATCAGAGTGGATAGACTTGCACTCCAATTTAATCATCCCTTTGCTCTTGCCCATTATCGTGCCAACACCAGTGACTGCAGCGTTCATTTTGTTTCGGGGTAAGTTCAACCGTTGTGCAGCATTTTCTGTGAGCAAGCTTACTTGAGAGCCTTGATCCAGTAACGCCCGAAGGATGACGTAATTTCCTTCCCTGTTCTTGACCTTTAGTTGAAGAGTAGTTAAGAGTATCTCTTGTTCACCGTTAATGTGATTAGATGTTCGCTCAGCCACCGTTGATGTGGTCGGCTTTGAATGTTGCCCTTTCAGATTATCATCATGGAGGAGAGAGTGATGTTTGAAGTTACACGTGCGGCATGTTTTCGTTGAATTGCATTTATTTCCGCCGTGACTAAACAAACAATTTTTGCACAAGTTAAGGTTTCTTGTTGTTTGGTTTCGCGTTGCGACATCCATGTTCAAAAATGTAGAACACTGCCTCAGCGTGTGTTCGTTTTTGCACAGTGGACATTTCCTCACCGTTGCATGGAAGGTTTTTGTCCACTTTTCTGTGTCTTTAGAGTTCGTTGACTTGTAGTTGTTATAACTTTTAGGTTGGTTATTTGATGAGTAGTTTTGTTTCCCGCCGTTCTTTTTGTTACGGGATGTTTCTAAAGTTATGAACTGCAATTCCAGGAACTCCATAAACTCCTCTAAGTCTGGAAGCTCTCTTGAATGTTTCATGATTTTTATATAGTCAGCGTACGTGACATCATCCAGTTTGGAGGATAGTAGGTAGACGATAAGTGGACCCCATACTGGAATATTGACGTCTATGTTTTCTAGGCCGTTTAAACACTCTTTAGTTGTGTCATACAGCTTCTTCATGTTGGAAGAGTTTGGTTTTTCGATGGACGCTTGATTGAGAAGTGTATCTATGTAGGAGGTGAAAAGTAATCGCTTGTTGTCGTAGCGGTGCTGAATAATATTAAGGCACGAGTCATAATTCTCAGCACTCACAGGAAGGTGCTTGATTAACTTTTCTGCTTCACCTTTTAATTTGGTTTTTGGGAACTTCATTTTCTGCGTTTTGTTCAGCGTTGGATTGTTGTGAATCATCTCAAAGAATAAATCCCTAAAGGAGATCCAATTGTTGAAAGTTCCGTTGAATTCCGGTAATTCCATACGCGGTGTTGTTTTTTCATAATGGGATGTCTCAAAGATTTTTCTATTCAGCTCTTCCTTTAGGTTGTCGTAGACTTGCTCCCAATGATCGAATTTTGCTTCATAGTCCTTGTCGTTCCCTTGCAGTAAGTAACTTAGTTCCCAATGAATCTTGTCGATGGATTCCCATTTAGATCGTAATATGTTGACTTGATCTTGGAGTTGCCACTTCTCTTTCATGTCATCCAGATTAATTTTGGAGACCGCTCGCTTCAAAGCGTTGAAGTTACAAATTTGATTACGTAACAGCGTTGAAAGGTGCTTGTCCGTTTCATCCTCGATATGTTGGTGTACTCCAGTTGTATCGAATTGCGGTGTTCCGGGTGTTTCTAGTATTTTCGGTTTTTGTATACCCGAAAATCCAGGTTCGTTTATCAACTTGTTTCGTAGTTGATTCATAGATTGCATTGTTTCGTCAAACATGCTTTTTGTAATAATAAATATGTCCTGCCTAAAGTAGTCGTGGTCTCTTTGGGCAGTTTCATACTTCTTCAAAATTTCGTGGTTCGATCGAAACTTATCCCATAGGGATTGTAAGGCTTCGATGCGCTTGTCTAGGTAGTCTGTGGTTTTTCTACTCACAGAATCCTTTATGTAGTTCGTTTGTAGAGTTTTGATTCTCTCGTAGCTGTTTTGCTGTTTTGTTATAAGTTCCACAAATTCAGGGTAGTCTTCTGTCGACATTGTTTACGCCTTGTGGAGCTGCTAGTGGTGGGCGTGTAGGTAGTACTCACGAAGTTTTCTGAGCTGAAGTAACCGCAGTGGACGTTATCCCCGCTGATTATTTCTTAGTTGTAGCAGTAGACGTGACCTCTGCTGGTTCGTTAGTTACAGGCACTCAGTGTAGCTCACCCTCCTTTACGTTATGTGCAACGTCTCAATGCTACTGGTGAGACCCGCTTGTGGGAAGCCAATAACACCGATTTGCTAACGTAACTGGGATATACCACGCTAAGCACTCTGCTGATGAGGAGACACGACGACTCACAAGGTGATATGCCGCGCCATCCGGCTCGAAGGACCAAAAGATACGATAAGATACGACGAGATAAGATAGATATTATTATACCATGCGAAGGGCTCGTGGCTAAATAATTACAGCCGCACGCTAAGCTACGCTTGCCGAGGTCGACTCGTGGATGGGTTACCTCCGAGACCTCCGTGCCTCGGAAAGCTCCTTAAGCCGCTGGTCCCGGCTGTCATTTGTAGATCTTTGACAGTCCTTACGGGTCGTCAGAAGCCCGAGAGTCTAACAACCAGTCATACCAAGGGGTATCGTGTTACCCAGTAACTGGGTTGTGGAGGCCAGATAGGCAGTCGCTCTATGTAAAACACTGGTATTCAGCTGCATCTGGTAAGACTGAAAGCCGACCCCAATATAGTTGGGAAGTGGCTAGGTAGATGATAATGTAGGAAGCTCTTTATCGTATTCGTTTTAGCGCCGAGACTTGAAAGTCTAACAGTGCGCTATTTATAATTTTGTTGTTATTCTAGACCACAACTGCTTGAGATATATCTGCATGGTACACTGACAAGTCTTGACTTTTGACCAAGTTTTAGGAATAGTGGTTCTCAAAAGACACCCACGCCAACGGTTAGAGAAAAGGTGGTTTAGCCCTGTCTTGTCTTGTTTATTACACATCATATCATCTGCTTGCCCAACAATGCCTAATCGGAAGCAGCTGAATACCAGTATTTTACATAAAACGACTGCCTATTTGACCTCCACATCCCAGTAACTGGATAATACGATACCCCTTGGTAAGACTGGTTGTCAGACTTTCAGGCTTCTGACTGCCCGTAATGACGGTCTACAACTACGTCTATGACTGACATATGACAACGGGACCAACAACTTATCGGTCTTTCCGAGGCATGGAGGAGTCTCGGTATGTAACAGATGGTCAGTGGTTCAGTGGATCGATGGACTGACCTCGGCCTTCGATCGACCCTAGCGACTGTTGTAACTTAGCCACGAGCCCCACAATAAAAAGCATCTTCCTCCCCTCCTAGTCTGATAGTTAAACAAAATGCGATCACAACCTAATCTGTTTGCAAAGCAGTGACGAAAGCAACAACATATTTGACCGTCTGTTTAATGTAGCGGTCATTGAGAGGCCCAAATTCCGAAGTCTTCCAATACTTCTGGCGATAACCCTAAAATGCCGAATGCCTGTGTATCTTGTATCACTCTTATCACAACTCGTGCATCCGCGAAGTACGTGGTACCCTTGAACCTGTGACTTCTTATCAATCATGCATTTTTATTGAAAAATTATAAGAGGTCGTGCAAATTGTGCGTCTTGTTGGATATCTATGGTCTTGTCACTGCGTCTAAACGCAGAGCTGTCGTTTGCCTCTGCGTCTAGTCCTTACGACAGACGTTGTGCAGGAAGCGATCATGAGTATTCGACGCGCTTCGAGGACCGATTTGAAAACATCGACATCGAACGTATCCATATTGAGATTCACAAAAAATCTGTATCCAACTTCCTCAGCGCTCACGACCTGCCGTATGCGACAGTCGTCGGGTGTGCGCGGACACCGTGCGTCTAGTCGCTGCGACATGCAGCGACAGCGTGCGTCTCTCCTAGCCTGTCGTTGCAACTCTGCAACTCGACGCCAAGTGTGCGGAGCTTTGAATAAAATATATGAAAGTTGTCGGCCGCAGTCTGTCGTTGTGTTGACTCTAGTCGTCGAGCTGTCGCAGTCGCATTTCGCATAGTTTGCGAGGTAGCTTACAGTTCATATACAATTATTGCCGCCAATTGCATGTTCAATTAATTTACTTCAAGTGCAGTGCATTCTTGAATGAAAGATAGTGTTTATCTACTGTTTGCTTTCAACGTATATGTAGTAAGTGCAAGTTAAACATTGTATTATTTACTACAGAACGCTGTGGGGCAAATGCAGCGTGGTTCCGGTGATGGAAAGACCGTCCTTTGCTCTCAGAATTTAATCGTGAGCGACGGCGAAAGTTGATTGTATTTTGAATGGGGCTATCTCGATAGATTTTTTATGCCATTCAAGGTGTGTGCTCTCACCAATGTGATTTGCTATTCGTGCTGATTTTGCTGCAAGACCCAAGAAATAATATTGTTTTACAGATTCGTCAGCTTACTCCTACTACGTCGACGTACTTTACAAGGAAGCTCTTACCCAAGTTGCGGTGATTTTGCAGCATACAGGTACAAGAGAGGACGGTACTTTTAGCTCCCTGTAAAGACTGGAGTTTTGTTCTAGTACATAAATATTCTGTATCGCCGCAGTAAACTTTGGTCAATAATACGGTGGACTATACCTACACTTTAATTAAATATCTATAGTTTTGTCAATGACACTTGATATCAGGATTACGTCCGCGTTTGACATTGCTTTAACTTTTGATAACGTAGCCCTCATGCTTGGTACCAGGAATCTTGTTTGTTTTGTATCACTTTATTTTAATTTAATAAAAGGCAAAAAATGCATTCATTTATGTTATTATGCTGACATCTTCTGTCAATACAGGTGAAGTAGTCAAAGTCCTCACTTGTGTAAGAACACATGATTTACATATATAGGTATACTGAGCAGGCACATAAGAATAATAAGCTGTTTAAAAAATACAGTGATATACATAATCTAAATACTAGAAACAAACACAAATTTGTTGTTCCTACAACCAGACTCAAGAAAATAGATGGCTCATTTAGATTTTTTTTTTTTTTTCCTAACTATGGCATCTCGTAGTAGACCTAGAGAGGTCGTCACTACTTAACCGGACTATCCTGTGGTTGCCTTAAGTGAAACTCAAAGCCTCCAGCCAGGGGCGTATTATTACATACTAAGCGACTGTCACCTAAGGGCACCCCCTGTGGGGTACGAACCTCGGCTTAGGGCGTCGCTGGGAGGGGGGACAGCAAGGTGGGACAGGCTGGATCAGATTTTTCTTATTATTAAGCTTGATGAGGTCGGCGTTTCCTAATTGACTATCTCTGAGAAGAAACGCCGAAATAAACTCAGAGGTCACAGTCGGGGGGGGTTTATATTTACGGGCTCAGCTACGGCGCGGGCTGGCGCTTCGTCGGGCAAGGGTCGGGGGGGACGATTAAGTCGGGGGGTTCGCGAGGTACCTCGGCGGTGAGGACGGAATGACGGTTTGTGTAATTTGTGCACTGTACTGGTGGCCCTATTGCTCTCCTGGCGGAGTGTTATGGGGTCATCGGGGTCGGTGAGGACATGCCTTGGGCGGCGGAGGTGGCTGATTTTAGAGGGGACATAGCCTGCGGCCTTGACAACCAGAGGGTTGCGATGTTTGTCGGAGGTGTCGAAGAAACGCTTGGAGTTGCGTTTCATGAATTGATGGATAGTGGGGATTTTGAGATCTAGGTGGAGTATTTCGTTACGGACATACCAGGGGGAACCTGTTGCCCTACGAAGGACACGATTTTGTAGGGCCTGCAGCCTATGGATGTGATGGGGTTTGGCGTGTGCGAAGACTGCACTAGCATAGGTCATGATTGGGCGAATGCACGCTGTGTAAATGCGTAATTTACACCTGAGGGATAGTTTGCTGCGTGCATTCAGAACGAAGTGGAGTCTACCAAGAGCGAAGGCGGCGCGCGAGCGGGCCTTCCTTATATGCTCTGCGAAGGATAGGTGCTCATCGAGGATGACACCGAGGTATTTGGCTCGCTTCTCCCAAGGGATCGGCTTGCCTGACATAGTGATCGGTTGGGCTCATTTAGATGCCAATGTATACGTTTTTATAATAAACTTCCTAGCCACATTCATGAACTAAGCCTTAGTAAATTCAAATCTTTTGTAAAGAGGAAACTATGCCAGAATGCCTATCATACTGTCAAAGACTAGTGAGGACAAAAAGGCTTGGGATTGAGCTGCTCCAATAATTTTACACAGGGAATGTTGATTTATTCTATTTTGCTAACTATTTTGCTTTTAATCATTGCTATAAGTATCTATACTTATTTACATATCAAATGAAATTAATATTAACTGTATAAAGTATTATATTATTTTAGTTATTGTGAATGTGAGGATTATGTGTGTCCCAGTTTTAATCATGTTCTGGCAGTTTGAGTAGTTTATGCGGCCTACCCAACTGTCCTTTATTTGGTATTGTTTGTCGAATCGTTGAGCTCCTTAAGTTTGGAGTTGAGCTGGACGATTGCTGACAAATGCGTGCACTGACTGGACAGGTCCACTCAATCTGTGTGGTTCTTTCCTCAAAAGACCATTTCAGACACCGATCTACATAGCCTTCACATGATCTGACCAAGATTTTGTCTGGACTTTAAAAGATACTGTGACCTCTGAGTTTATTTCGGCCTTTTTTCTCAGAGTAGTCAGATAGGAAACGCCGACCTCATCTAGTTTAAAAGTGTTTGTACAACAAACACACAGAAATAAAATCATTTATCCTTACAATTTGCATAGCCACTGATAAATCTGTGCTTAGCCTGTGATCTGCCTGAAATAATATACTCTAAAAGCACATTATAAAAGAAAATAACTCCGCCACTTAAGCTACGGTGTCCTGCAAAAACCGTGGCCGACATATAGCGTCTGCAATTTACGGCGAATGACGTCACTAAATACAGTTCGTGTATTTTGTATTGTATTGTTGTGTATCCCTAGAGAGCGTTTTTGACACCGTAAATTCAAACCCCGTTCCATCATTATCACGACAGCCGTCACTGCGATCGCTATGTGGCGGCCAGCGCTCTTCTAGAAAACTGTAGCTTTATGACCAGAAAATCTGCGCCGCTCACAAACACAATCATTCCTATAGCAGCGTAATAATACATCTGTACTCCAATTCCTTTCATTCGGCCCTCAGCCCTCGGCCCTGTTCAAATCCAGAGCAGGTCAGAAACAGATACTTAATCAAACCAACAGATAGTACGCACCCAATAGTTTGATAGATAATTATAGTTATTCATAAACTAATGAGCGAATGCGGCGATATTTGCAATTACAGCGATAGGCTCGGCCTTGGCTGATTTCACTTATCTAGCGAATTTTAAAATGTGTTGTGTGGTGCCAGTTTTGGCGATTCATAGGATTCTTTCACTTAGAGTCCTTCCGCTTTTTATTCAGTTGTGTTGAAGTTCTGCTACCTCTATGGGTACACATACAGCTTCTTAAAATAATAACCTTTGTTCTCCTTTAGAACACATCTTACTTTTTAAAGATCTGATCTGCATAACTTTATCGGCGATGCTTTTGAATTTTTGGTTGTGATTGCTTAATGTAAGGCCAACGAGAGGAGATATAGTACGTAAGCAACCTGACCTTTACTGAGTTACATTACGATAACAAGCGATTATTATCTCTGTCCTTTTCTCTCCCACGCAGTAATGACGTCAGGTGGTCGATGACGGCTATCGTTGTGTGATTCGTGGTACAGGAAAGCGGTCGGTACAGCAGCTACCAACATTTTGTCCGTCCAGTTTGTTCCTGATTAGATTGCGTTCGAAGAGATACGAATTTTTTAACTTCCGTATGTATGTGTTTAGCTTTTTGTTAATTTGCATTTCAGTAACCATGCAAATAACAAGTATGCATGTCATTGACACATAAATATTAGAGACAAAGGAAACAAAAATAAAGTATGCCTAGAAGGCATACATCTAGAACACTACAAAACTAACCAATTTGAGCTGCGAGTACATAGACGTGCACTGTTCGCACTGATTAAATAGAGAACGTCTGTATGGAGCGAAACTCAAGGAGAGGTAATCTGTCAAGTTGGACTTATCATTATATTGATTTGCTATACGTGTTATGGGGCTATAAAATGTAGTATTTAAGGTGGATGTAGGCAATTCAAAAATACGATGATGGCACTTAATTTCGGATCTCATTCTTCATACATAAATACTTAATAAAACGGGCCTGCACAGATTCAACATTATTAGTATAAGTTGAATAATAGGGAGACCAAATAGTGGAACAACACTCCAAGAATCTCTGCACTAGTGCGTTGTAAAGTAAAATAATGCTACTATAATTACGAAAAGGTTTCGACATACGGATTATAAACCCAAGCATTATTTTAGCCTTCACTATAATATCTATGGATGTATCGAAGAGGATCCCGATACTCTGCTCAGTACTAATCCAACAATATGATAATCAAATTTAATGTAGTTAACTTTATTCGTGAATGTAATAGTCTGGCATTTTTTTACATTGAGCGTCATTCTGTTATTCAAGCACCATTGTTGAAGGACATCTCTTTGAAGCTTCATACAATCACTCAGGTGCAATATCCTACAGCATATTTTTAAATCATCAGCGTCGGCTAAATAATCGCAATTTGTTAAATCTAAAACATAATTCCAAATTACCAAAAAAAGCAAAGGGCCTAATTTAGAGCCCCTGTGAAACGCCAGACCAGGAGAAAAAGTTACAGATTCATAACCCGCCAAAGCAACTATTTGAGAACAAATAATTAAATAACTCTCGAACCACCGCAACAGAGAGCCACGAATACCAGCGCAATTCAATATCATAGAAAGAATTGAGTGATCAACGCGATCGAAGGCTTTTGCAAAATCTGTGTAAACAGCGTCAACCTGACGCCTAGCTTCAGTATATTATAAAATGTCATTATTGTGAGTGGTTGTTGATTTTAATTATGGAATCACAGCCTGACACTCTAGACAATCTTTGAAAGATATCAATTCAGCACGAAGAAGCTTTCTTTAAATAAAAATGTTATTAACTCCTGAAAGTTTGTTTACATTCTTTATCTCGTCTCGTTGGCCTTACAAAAACCATCGGCAGCCTGGTCACAGGCCGACGGCACGGTCGGCTCGCAGGCCTGTCTCTTAAACCAATCAAATGTCATACCACGGCACGGCACGGTTGGTGCAGTGGTTAAGTGATTGACTGCTGCGCTGCGTTTTGAACAATTATTTGTATGACCTACAAGTAGTTGTTCTGGGTCTGGCTGTTGTGTATGTCAGTTTAAATGTTTGTAAACGCACCCGCAATACAGGAGAAAATCCAAGTGCAGGGCAACGTTTAAAAAAAAAAGAGAAAAGAGAGAGAGAGAAAGAGAGAGAGAGAAAGAGAGAGATATTAATATTCAAGTAGCCGTTGCCCGCAACTTCGTATACGATCCAGAATTAAAAGTATCCTTCTCCAGGTCATGATCTACTTCCATGTGCCTAATTTCATCTAAATCCGTTGAGCCATTTTAGCGAGAAAGCGTAACAAAACAAACAAACTCACTTTCGCGTTTATATTATAAACGCGAAAGTGAGTAGTAGTATTAGTAGTTAGGATTAGAATTATCTCTTGTCAAATATCATGTCGATCTCTATGATTCGTTTTTGTTATTTAAGTGAACCAAACACGATACTAAGAACCAGAAACTAAAAGCTGATTCTGCCGCTTCCGCTCATGGCTTACCCTTCTACATAGCAACAGATTTTTCCCGAACACTAACATTTGTAAACTTATACAGGCTCGTATCTGTCTGCAACTTGCAGCACACAATATACACGTAATATACCTAGAAATTTATATTATATCACCAACTAGTCCAATTCACGACCAGACTGGTCGTTACTAATTAATATGAGTAAATTTTCCGATAGATATTATATTTGACGAACGTTTTGAATAGATTATAAACTTGATTGTTGGTTTAGGTTACACGATTTAATTATTAAGTTATTATATAATGGGGCTCACTTATAGTAGGATTTGGGAAATTTTGTGGCTATTTTGGTAAGTGTTCATTATTTTATGGAAATAGATGGAATTCGTAGAGTCTACTAAACATAGTCTTTTAACTCTGTTGCTGCAACATACAATTTTTCTTATATTGGGTCGTCTGTATTGTAGAGTACCTACTCAAAAAGAGCTTCCACGGGCCATACCTTAGTATGTTCAGCGCATTTTCGGCAGGTAATAATGTAACCAGCGGGATAAATGAAATAATAAAATAAATAAATAATTGCGTAACACACTAACAGGTTGGAATGGCTGTCATTTTGACAGTTCAACAACATTAATTGCGTTATTTACGTTGTTGAGCACACTAATATTTCGAGCATATGAAGCAATGAATTAGCAATATCCTTCAAAATGATTCAGATTTTGATAGTGTGTTACGCGATTAGGGTGCTGGGTGTCTTTAAGTCTCGACTGAATACTTCTAGATTAGCCTACACCATTTTTGACTGCATTATCGTTTACTATTTATTAGGTGAGGCGATACTTAACGAAGCTTTCAGATTTAAAAAACAATCAACGAAGGACCAGTTTTTTAAGGCCAGCTAAATGAAAGATTATCACAGTTTTTTCGTATACAAAAAGATTTTCCTACACTTTTAATAACATGATATTGTCATTGACAAAGACTTCACAGCTAATCTAAAAGTGCTACCTACCCACATGCCAAATGATTACCCCTTTTTTTCGTTATCAACCCGTGCTTACGTCAATCGGTCATTGTTTATATTATGATACTGATATATGATAATAGCCGAAACATTTAGATATAGGCCTATGCACAATGGTTGCACCGAAAAAAATTACCAGCTTACGAAGACCGATTATGACAGTTAATTTGGTCCTTCGAGGCTATCTAAGGCTGGTCCTTAAAATGTGACCAGTTATTAAAGATATCTTCTTTGGTACTTATTAAATGACGATGGGCAGATGTCAGAGTTCTCTGTGCAAACATTAACATTCAAGTATTTATTTATTAATAAAGGTACACCAACAGCTTCTGTATGCACAATATCAAATAACAATAGATAACAGTTGAGGGCTTACACAGTTGCCAATAATAGGTGAACCAACATTCTCAAATACAAAGATATCCTAAGGTAAAAACGAAATGATTAAAAATTAAGTGGTGACAACTATATGAACATACATATGAAAAGACATAAGTAAGTTATAAGATTACATAGGACATGCTCAAATATGAGCATGTCCTACCACAAGATTACAATGTTGCCCAAGGTGATGATGTTTTCGATATATTACATCAGTTTATTAAAAAAAACTTCAGTTAATGATGATAAGGATGAAGCTGAAGATAAAATCAATCAATAAAAAACAAGCACGCCAAGTGACAATGGCGTACAGATAAGCAGTTTTAATTTTGTCATTATGAACCCATTAATAGGATACCCTAATTATATATGATTAGGATACCCCTATAGGACTAACCTGAACAAGTTTGCCCCCTTGTCACTCGCCATAAGACTGTTAAATATTATTTCAGATGAGGTAGATATATTTCACTGCAGCCTGATGAGGTTCACAGTAGTAGCACTAAGGTGCATTGAGAATCTTTAGAGATCATGATTGTAAATTGTGGGTATTTTTATTTATTCTTTCAATGTATGTTAATTGTTATTTTTCCTAATTGTACTTTTGTAAGTGAGTTATAGGTATGTGTATCTTGGTAGTAACATCGCATTGGCGTTATAGCTGTTAAGCTGTTATTTGCATAATTTTAAATAAATAAATAAATAATATTTTTGTTCATAGAAAAGTCTACGTTGGAGGCGTGGAAAGGATATACATACACGCTGAAGACTAGCGTCTGACTTTTGTCAGAGAGATGGTAGATAACATATTTAACATACTACATGCATTTAGTGACCCTTCTCATATAGAGAGTATCCTTTACAGGTGAACTTAAGTTCAAAGAAAAACTTCAAGGAGATCATAGCAAGTTTTGTTTCAAATGTAATAACGTAAACAAAGGTCGTTAAACCGTGGTCAGAATTATCGATATTAACCATAAATATTCCCTTTTCTAAAAAAAAAACCAGTATAAACAAAGCCTTGTTTATTAGCTTATTCATTATAAGGTATCCTGTCAACAAAGAATGTCTTTTAATAATCTCCAATCCGCTTATCAAGTGTGGTCATTACCAGTAATACCTGATTGGTAATCTGTAGGTCTATGTTAAGAAGTAAAAGTATTCCTACTGTCTATCATATCTTGATATGTTATGACGGCACCACTTGCCAAGAAAGTGTGTCAAATTCAGTACATTTTCTATTTAGTTCCGGATTTTCCCGCTGGTCAAGCTTAATTGGGCGTTCTCTGCGTAAGAATAAAACAAAAGCGTGTAATTTATTAGGCATTCTTAGAAAAAATCCACTTGTCCTAAATACATTAATTATATTGTGAAATTATGGTAATTTATTTGAATAGGCATATCAGTCTGAATTTCGACATGCTCTTGAGTTTTCTGTTATTTTTGCATAATTAGTTTATTCTGAGAGTTTCTTCGAATCCTGGTCCTTGGTTGGGTACAGTAATTATTTTTCTGTCTACTAAAAATACAGGTTGTATACCCATCACAAAGCCGTCATCTACACTTTCAGCCTTTACGATAGCGCGCACTGTAAAGCACGCTAAACATTAACCTTATAGGTGTATTGAATGGTACAGAGGTCATGGGGGTTTATGAAGTTATAACATTAAAACGAACACATTGAACGATTAACATTAACGTTGTTTTTGTAAAAAAAAAGTTGCAAATTTAATCTTCAATATCTCTGTAACCAGAAGTTTCTTTGTATGCGTAGCATGCCCACTATACAAGGTGGAATTTAATTCATGGGCATTATTTTATAGGGTCATTGTACTCATCATTATGAACATCTTTTACTATGGGACCAAACCTGAAATCACAAAAAAAATATCTGCTGTTCCCTACATTTATGTTTGCATAACCCTTCAAAATGTCAAAATGTGTTTTTTTTTTCTTTACGAGGCAAAAGTACGAATCGAACGACTTGAGAATTGCCTTCCTGGTACTATGGTTCAGTACAGAAAAATGATCACAATGACGGGAAAAACAAGTAACTCTCGGCTCTATAAATCGTCTTTTTACGAAATTAGTACTCATTCCATACGGTATCTAAATATTTAAAACTGCATCAAATAGCTATAAGTTTTACTTACGAATGCTTTGTAGTTGCATCTATTGCATACATAGATGTGCAGATGTTTACGATTCAGCAAACATGGCTGACTCAGTAGGTTAGGGAAAGGAGGAAAATGCCAACTATAAAGTCTTAGACCATGAACAAATATGGATATCCCAGGGTTAATCTCTGTGCTAACTTCTAACATTGTCTTTAAATAAATTCTACGTTAGTATTTTTATTAATTAGCATTCCTCGAGAGCTTCACACGGTACCGTTTATGCAGCAGTTTTGAGCATAGAGCAGTGCCCAGTGACCAGTGAGCATGGCCCAGTGGTAACTGCCCTGACTTACGATTACGAGTGTAGGTTCGAAATCGAACCCAGAAAGGCACTTTACTGTGTGTAATTTATTTCATCACTATTGTTCTCAAGACAGTGAAGGAAATCGTCGCCAGGAAACAGGCATGCCCTAGCAATAATAACGAAGGCATGTGACATCCACTAACCCGCACTGGGTCCCGTGGTAGATTATGGCCCAATCCCTCTAACAGAGAGGAAGCCTAGGCTGTCCCAGCGGTGGGAACGCTATTGGCTGACTATGTCGTCTATTTTTACATTATCACTAGAAAGCTGAATTTATGCAATTAAGTAGATCTTGTCACTTTTGACATAATTCCGTACAAGATTAGCAAGCTGCCAACTGGAATACTTATATGCAATACTCGAGCTGCTTTTCATTCATCAACATCATCATGCTAGCCTTTTTCCAGTTATATTGGGGTCGGCTACCAGTCTAACTTAATGTACCTGAATACCAGTATTTTACATGGAGCAACTGACAATTTGACCTCCACAACCCAGTTACTGGGTGATAAGATACCCCTTCGTAAGACTGGCTGTCAGCCTTTCGGGCTTCTGACGATCCGTAACGACTATCAAACATTCACGAATGACAGACGGGACAAACGGCTTAACGTGCTTTCCGAGGCACGGAGGGTTCTTGGTATGTAAAGATGGTCACCCATCCACGGACCAACCGCGGCAGGCGTAGCTTAACCTGATAGATCGACCCGGGCGGCTGTTATTAGTAAGCCACAAACCCCACAACACAGTTACAAACAATCATCGTAATATTGCCAAACGAATTAAATTCGGATTCTGTCAACGTTTTCACTTTGACAATAATTCCTCTTGGGATTCTTTTCACGTACACTATATTGAAAAGTACTTACTTCCTGAAAAGGTAAGTGTTCTATTTTTTGCGACAGACGAAATAGCTGACAAATTGTATTTCTCTTGGTAACATAAAATAATCTCATCTAAAAAAATTAAAAAGGAATATTAATCGTCGCCGAGAAGTGGTGTTCAATTCGGATAAAACATGAGAACATCAAAGGTTTGAATTCACACTATAATTATAAATGCGAAAGTGACTCTGAAGTCTGAACTGGGAAGTGAGTCAGTCTGTCTGTTACCTTTTCACGCCTAAAACATTAAACCCATCGTTTTGTTTGATAAACAGGTAGGCCTGAGACCTGGAGACGGACACAGACTATTTTTCATCCTAGATATTCGTACAAAAAAAATATGGAATTCCAAATACACGCAGACGAAGTCGCCGACAATATCTTCTATCCAATAAAACTGATACTATTTAAACGTTTAAAGTTTTCTTGCTATAGGCTCCATGACCTTATTCAGTAGGCAGGTATCCCTAGTGCAAGAATTTTGATTTGGAAGGTAGAAACCCAACCCAAAGTGACATTGACCGATGACATTTCGCGATGTCGTTAAAGAGACCTAGTTCTATGCGATTGACAACTATACCTAGGTAGGTATCATACGTAATTATATCACTTATTATCCTATCTATACAAATAAATAAAACTGAAGTGTCTGTTTGTAATGTCAAAATAACAGCTTTTTACTAAATGCATATGAAAGTATATACGGTACCTACTTATGATAAAATACCAATTTTAAATTTTTTGTTCTGTTTGTTCGGGCTAATCTCCGAAACGGCTGGACCGATTTTGACGGGACTTTCGCAAGCAGATAGCTGATGTTATAAAGAGAAACACAGAGGTTACGTTTTTTGTCCCGGGAACACGTTCCCGTGGAATACTTTCCGATATCTACGCGGGTGAAGCGGGCAGCAGCTAGTAATCAATAAACGTGGGTATTAATCGTACATTCAAATGTACGATTAACTTGTACAATGATAATATAAGATGATAGATAAGATATGCACAATGTTTATATATGACTAGCGTGCTATAACACAATGTGGATTTCTTTTCAACTTAATGCAGAAGTGGAGCCAGCTACATGTATTACTACATCTACAACGTGTTGTTTTGCATCCTCGTCAAATTTCAGGAGGCTGTTATGAAAGACATAAATAATCAAATAAAATTACGATCCTGCTCATTAATTAATACATACTTGTTTTTTTAGGTATTTAAGACTGACAGTATTTCAGAATACTCCACTTTCAAAGAACAAAATCGCCCCGTTGCGTTTGCGGTAGGCAGTGTCGTACGACTATGTCGCTGTGTGCATGCGTTACAGTTACAGGGCGGTATCACACGGGCCCTACACATGCCGATTTCCGAAAAATACAAAAAATATAAATAAATACCTACTTATTTTATTATTGATTCGTGTCGAGAATCATTAGCATAGTTACCTCCTCGAATTTGACGAGCATGCAAAAAAACACCTTGTATAAAGAGGTAAATTTTGTAAGTTTGGATGTAGAAGAAATCTCTGGAAGTACTGAACCGATTTCGATAACTCTTTCACTGGGAGACAGCCCCACTATTGTCGAGTGCAATAAGGTATGTTTTATAGAAAATAGTTGAGTACAACGCGGGTGAAGTTGTGGGCATAAGCTAGTGTGTTATAATATTACTAATCTCTTAGGACGAGGCGCAAAGTATAATTATCTACTACTTAACATAGTCCTTCTACGATCAAAAATTGCCGTGGTCATCGAACCTAGATAGACACTAGGAGACTGCTGACTTTCCTCTGACAGTAAGAAGTCATCAATATAGGCTTTTATTTGCCACCGTAAGGACCAAGAAATTACTAATCTAGGTAGCGATAGAGAGAGAGTTCTTGTTGTTTTCGTTTTTTGTTTTTATGAGTAATTATAATTTATTACTAGTTTATTTATATGATGTATTAGGTACCAACGCGACGTCGAAACTGTTTGTAGTCCCCGTCACTTGTCCCTAAAGGTTCATTAGAAAACCAGCGTCAGACAGCTGTCTGGCATTAATGCTGAAATGAACCTTTTTGGCGCAGCCGTGAGGCACACACTATTGTTGTTAAAATATTATTTTTATCTTTTTTTTATTTATTTAGGTACTATTTAGGCTATTTGTATGTTGTGTTTCACGAACTGTATCCAAATAAAAGTTATTCTTTAATTTCTTTTTTATCATCTCCTAATGTGTTTAATCGCAACATTATCTTAAAAATAACACTTTTAACACTACACCAATCGACGACCACAGTCTTTATCACATTTGCGCAGATGAACTAAATAATGTCATATATAAAAATCATTATTGCTTCTTGCTGGCTTGCTTCTTTGAACAGTCGTCGTTAGCTCGTTAGCTGGTTCACTTGTCCTTCCGAGTTTCATTCACAAGATCAAAGTCACATTGCTCTTCTCATTGTCACACTTATAATGTGTTGATATGTTACGAAAATTGTGTCATATTTAATTTAGGAGATCGCGGCTAAGTAATGACCATCACACGGGTCGAGCGTAGGTTAATTTAGGCTTGCCGAGAACGGAAACTCTGCGGAACGGGAGAGGGAGATCTCGAGTCCCTTCCCCGGCCGCAGAAGGCGCACCGGGCGCAGGAGAAGGGCGGACAACGCCCTTTTCCGGCCCCCATGAATGGGTCCAGGGGCGTGGGACTTGGGGAAGTCCTCGCCCCCTATTTGATGGACCCGAGGCGGAGGCGCGCGCGGGTGTCGGCGCACACCTTTGAGGCTATGCACGGGGTAGTTAAACTCCTCACTACCCCGTGCAGGAGACGAGGCCCGGACAGACCGGGCCAGCACTAGTGTGGGGCTGCGGAAGAATTTAGATTCCCGCGGCCCCGCGCGCACGTGCGAGGAGACACCGGGGTGGTTTTAGCCGGTAAGAGTCCGGCACGCCCCTCCGCCTTTTCCCCAGGCGGAGGTAGTCCATGAGGATTTCCCCTCGTAAAAAAAAAAAAGGCTGGCCGAGAGTCGCCGTGCCCTCATCTCAGAAGTAGGCAGTGACTTGTCGCTGCCGGCCGTAGTCGAGTCGATGGTCGGCAGCGCCGAGTCGCGGACGCGACGCGGACGCGGACGCGGTGGTCTCCTGCGAAACAGTCGTCTCGCAGAAGGAGGCTGCGGAAAGGGAGAGCGAGATCTCATCTACTCACCCGGCCCGCAGAAGGCGCCCCTCTTAGATGTCACGGGGGGAGTCAAACACCTCACTCCCCCCGCCAGACCCGTAGAGGCCCGCAGTGGCGGGCCGGCACCAGTCGGGGGTTGCGGAAGGATCTAACGTTCCCGCGACCCCCGGCGTAGGTGTGAGATGGAACACCGGGGTGGTTTTTAGTCAGTAAGAGTCTGACAGACACCGCCGCCCGCCCCAGGGCGGCGGACATCCATGAGGATTTTCCACCCAGGACACAAAAAAAAAAAAAAGGCTTGACGAGAGTCCACCGTGCCTCGGAAAACACGTTAAGCCGTTGGTCCCGGCTGTCATTCGTAGAACTTTGACTGTCGTTACGAGTAGTCAAAAGCGCGAAAGTCTTGTCAGTCTTACCAAAGGGTATTGCGTCATCCATTAACTGGGCTGTGGAGGTCAGATAGGCAGTCGCTCCATGTAAAACACTGGTATTCAGCTGCACCCGGTTAGACTGGAAGCCGACTCCAAAGTGGTTGGGAAAAGGCTAGCCAGGAATGATAACGGATATTAAATTAAGAAAATTGTGTCATATTTGTTTTGCCATATTTCGGGTATGACCGAGCCGTCTTGTGAGTATTATGTCGTCTTAATATATGTTTCACGGTTTAGTAGACCATTTGATAGATATTATTATGGTTGACTAAATAATTGTGCCAAGAGGATGGCTAGATGAATCCACTTCGTGTCTATTAAGGGCAAGGTTGCCTTGCAAAGGTATTATTGTGTTTTTTCAATACTGACAATTGACTTCGTCTCAAACACCAGAAAGTGGTGTAGTTTGGTCGTTTTGGGGTCTGACATTTGTAACTTTAAATTTCAGAAAGTGTAGATTTTCTCCACTATAAGTGATGTTTTTAATTTAAAAGATTAGGAAACAATGACCACTACCTACTTCACTATAGTTTTGGTTTGGCGACAGCGTAATCTGGTTTAAACCGTATGACCTAAGATAGGCAATAATGTGGCATCATTTGCTGCCTACCTACCATTCGTATTGTGAATTAATCAATTAATAATTGTCCTCTCAATGGATTTCAGATAGCAACATTTTTAAAACCTACTTGATGTTCCAGTTTAGTCAAAGGAATAAGTAATATTTTCATTGCGGAACTCGTAAATGTCAACTATAATCTGATTATATGTCTTTGCCCAGTGAACTTTTATAGTCTGTTAACTTACTTACTTGAGTTTGTTTAAAAACGATAGTACGATTCGTTTCGATTCGAATACGAAAGTATTTTATATTAACCAAAATTGTGTGGGCTCTGAATAATATACCGCATTACCACTGCTCTCAAAACGGTGAAGGAAAACATCGTGAGGAAACCGGCATGTGCTGGAACTAACAAATTCGAAGACATGTGAAATCCACCTACCCGCACTGGGCCCGCGTGGTGGATTACGGCCCATTCCCTCTCACCAAGAGGCCTGTGTCCCAGCAGTGGGAACAGTATAAGGTAGTTATAGCCCATTCCCTCTCACTGAAAGGAGGCACGTGTCCCAGCAGTGGGAACGTTATAGGGTGATTATGGCCCACTCCCTCTCACCGACTGGAGGCCTGGGTCCCAGCAGTGGGAACGTTATAGGGTGATTATGGCCCACTCCCTCTCACCGACTGGAGGCCTGGGTCCCAGCAGTGGGAACGTTATAGGGTGATTATGGCCCACTCCCTATCACCGACTGGAGGCCTGGGTCCCAGCAGTGGGAACGTTATAGGGTGATTATGGCCCACTCCCTATCACCGACTGGAGGCCTGGGTCCCAGCAGTGGGAACGTTATAGGGTGATTATGGCCCACTCCCTATCACCGACTGGAGGCCTGGGTCCCAGCAGTGGGAACGTTATAGGGTGATTATGGCCCACTCCCTATCACCGACTGGAGGCCTGGGTCCCAGCAGTGGGAACGTTATAGGGTGATTATGGCCCACGCCCTATCACCGACTGGAGGCCTGGGTCCCAGCAGTGGGAACGTTATAGGGTGATTATGGCCCACTCCCTATCACCGACTGGAGGCCTGGGTCCCAGCAGTGGGAACGTTATAGGGTGATTATGGCCCACTCCCTATCACCGACTGGAGGCCTGGGTCCCAGCAGTGGGAACGTTATAGGGTGATTATGGCCCACTCCCTCTCACCGACTGGAGGCCTGGGTCCCAGCAGTGGGAACGTTATAGGGTGATTATGGCCCACTCCCTCTCACCGACTGGAGGCCTGGGTCCCAGCAGTGGGAACGTTATAGGGTGATTATGGCCCACTCCCTATCACCGACTGGAGGCCTGGGTCCCAGCAGTGGGAACGTTATAGGGTGATTATGGCCTACTCCCTCTCACCGAGAGGAGGCCTGTGTCCCAGCAGTGGGAACAGTATAGGGTGATTATGCTATACTGCAATGTTGTATAACTGATCTGACTGGAGCTGACAGTCTTTTTTCAAAAAGACTAAATAAAAATTAAATTAAAAAAAAAACAACAGACTAATAAATTGTAAATGTGACTGGCAGCCAACTACAAGTCTTCACGTATAATTGTCAGAATAATAACAATATACCGCCAAAGCCAAAGCTATACATACTAATATTATATTATATAAACAACAATACAATATAGGTAGTAAAACTAGGCTAGCCAGGGTAACATTTTTTTAAGAACGTCTTATATTATTATGACGCAACAGAAATATCACGTTTGAGTGTTTTTAGATGAGGTAATGGCTAAAAAGTTAATGATTACGTAACAGTAAGTGACATTGAAGTAAATGCACAAATTCTTCTTAAACAGTTTAATTCACCGATAACTACGACTTAAAAGTTGAAGCTCTATTCATTATCTTTACATTTTTCTCTTATCTGTTGGCAGACGCAGACAGGTCTCACTGATGTCAAAATAATATGCTGTCAGAATCTGTAATTGTTTTCATCTCGGGCTGGCTCACCGGAACAGACGAGCCGACCATAATAATAACAATAATAATACATTTATTTATTCAGATAACTTTGATCCATACATGAGAAATACAACTAGTACAAAATAGTAAGCAGGGACTTGGTCCGCTGCACTAACATCCATGCCAGGGGACAATCGTGCCTAGCAGCAATGGCACTCAAGATGCTGTGGCGACTTAATAAATTATAATAATAATAATATAATTATTATAATACTTGTATAATTTAATACCTAATATAATAACTTTATTTTGTTATCCTGATACTTCTATTTGACACAGTGAATGTAAAACTTTTATGCAGACGCACTCATTAACTACTAAAAAGCAGATTTACTCTTTTACAAAAGAAAACAAATGACAGTCTTGTTTAAGGTGAAGTCTCAGTCGTAGCACGCCAAAACCGATTTTTGCAAATTGCAGCTCTGTTTTACGTCGTATGTTTAAAAAGGCGGTTCGCGACTGTAGGAATGATATATTTACTGAACAATAATCATTAATTTCATATCAATTTGTCAAACTTTGGAAATTTGTTCCACCTAAGAATTTTTATAATTAAATATTCTGAAAAATTATTACTTGGAACAAATTTCCAAATGTTGACGATTGATAGGAGAATGGTGATTATTGTTCAGTACTTAAATATATATCATTCCTACAGTCGCGAAACGCATTTTTATTAACAAACTGTGTAAACCAGCTGCAATTTGCAAATAACCAACTAAAATTTGAATTTGGCGGGCTGCAATTGAGGATTCACCTTGAGAGAACTTTAGTTAGAGGCGCTTGTGAGTTCTATTTTAAAAATACACCCATTGTATTTCCACCGATCACATCATTTTCTTTTTCTTTTGTTGTTTGTATGGAGCAAAACCAAGATTGTTAATTTTATCAAACAGGACTAGAGACGAAAGAAACCATAAGATACTTAAAATAGCACGGCCGTTCTAAATGTTCGAAGCCCCATTAACTTTCTATAATGAGTATTGAAAGGTGCCAGCAGCATTATTCAGATATATATCACGCCCTCCGCCCCCTTTACATACATTTCATGGTGTTTTGCTTAAATTACCATAATGTCCCATGATCCATTGAAGGTGTAATAATAACATTTTTCGTGATTTATAAGGTAGAGTGGATATGGAAGGAAATTGAGTGTTTCTGGTGCGAGGGGAAAGTTTTCCATCAGAAGGGAATTATAATGGTTGTTGGCGTTATGTGCTATGGTTTTCACTGTGGGTGGCATCTTTATAGCATCGTGTAGTTCTCACTGTAGACTCCCAACTTCAGGGTTTGATGGCTTTCATAAAAATAAAGTTCCCTTGCCTTACACTCAAAACCAGGTTATTTAGAAGATAAAGATGAGGTAGATTTTTACGATATAAGATAATTAGGAGAAAATAAAAACAGACATGCCCAAATATTCATGCTGCACCGCACTGGTCCGCACTCTTTCTCACAGTGGGGAGACCTGTGTCCTAGCAGTGGGAATATAATACGCTGATAATTATTATGCTGATGATGAACTTCCGATAAAAAGCAATCATTAATGACTAACCATTGCGTTTCTTACTGGCTCTTCTCCATAGAAAACGACTAACTTGAACCTTAGACCTAGCTTCTGACGTTTCATAAATGCCCATGGTAGGTTTATGTGAAATATAATGTTTTAAAATTGAATTTTGAATTTGTTACAGATATACAAAGGCCTGGATGTGGTGACTGCGAAGGCGTCGGCCAAAGAACGGGAGATGGCGACACATCACCTCCTCGACATTCTGGAGCCGCATCAGATGTTCACCGTCGTGGACTTCAGGAACAGAGCACTCAAGATTGTATCCTTTTCGTAGAAGTATCTTTATTAGAGGCACAGGTCACGTCAGAATGATAGATAAGATACATCTGCAAAGATTACGGCCTACTCCCTCCCACAGAGGGAGCCTGTGTCTTAGGGCAGTGGGAACGTAATAGACTGGTTATGCTTATGCTGCAAAGATCTAATTGACGGTACGCTACGCGGCTTGAATATGGCAAAGTCAGACTTCGGCTCTGTCACTTCAACCCGTAAAAATCTATCTTTCTTAAAATTAATGTGTTTTATTGACTTATTTATGTAGTACACCAATAGCTCTGCAGTACATATTCGTACAAAACCATTAATGGACAACAATAATATTAATATCACCGTTGATACCTAAGGTAACTGCCACTATTGGCATACGTATTGCAGCACAGGTAAGGAAGTTATCTTTAGGAGCACAATAACAGTTACATTTGATAGGCCAGTTCAAAAACCCTAGACAGATCTAGCCTGTGCTTAAGTTTTATAGCTCAGGAAGCAAGCCAAACAGTTATTATTCTAAATTCTAAATTTTGATTATAATTATGTTTTTCGGGAAATGAGGGCTGATTGTCCTTAATACAGGCTACTAAGTAACCTAGCTAGGACATCAGATCGTAAAATTGTATTGTTACCTACTCATCTCTGATATAAACTACTAGCTGACCCCGCGAACTTCGTACCGCCTATATTTTTTTTTCTGTCCGTATGAACCATCCTCGTACTTCAAGGAATATTCTAAAAAAAAGAATTAGCGAAATCGGTCCATCCGTTCTTTCTTGAGTTATAAAATTACAACGAAAAGTGGCATTGATTTGTATAGATAAGGATTCCTAAGTTGTCATCCTACTGTGTAATAGAGTCCTCTTTTTTATGAAATAAATTTGATTTGATTACGAAAAGACGATTATGTCATTTCCATTTAATACATTCCGTTTCACACTACAGGTGTTTTCGTCAAATGACATAATATTCGGGTTTTTAAATAATTTTCCATTGAAACAATAATTAATGACGCTAAATGAATATCTGCGCGAGTATCGCTGCCATTTTCCATAAGAATTTAATTTGACCATCAAATTGAGTTTGCTCACCTACAGCTTTTGTATGAAAAACATTTGTTCAAATATGTGCAAAGAACTGAATTGTTCAATAATTTTATGTATAGGGACTAAAGCATTGACAATACAGCTTTAATTTGGCAAATATTGATTTTCGAAATATTATGAACAAATTATGTCAAAGTAGTAGTGTTGCCAAGCGATTGTAGGTATCTAGGTCAAACTAACAATCTGAATTTGAATTGCTTACATATGTAATATTTAAAGACGAAAGCAAAGAATGGACTGTCCCCTATTTTCCGGGAGTTTCGTAAAAGACTTATGGATATGTCAGTTGGATAACATTGTAACTAAGTACATCCAGCAATGAAAAAAAATGCCTCGTTAATATTCACTAGCTAGCAACCACTTAAAAAGCTGTCCCATCCCGTGGAACTCCGGGCCATAACGACATTTATTAAATAAGGCCTTAATTCCGGAGACTTTTCAGATAGAAAAACGTATTCCACATTTATTACACTTGGGAATTGAAGTAACTGGAGAGTCCAAGTAGAATGAAGATATACTTTCTAATGTAAATCAAAGATTTCTTGGAATACTTGTCACTTAGTAATCCGACTCCGCGACGGAAAGCAAATTAAAGGTATTCAAAGAAATCAAGATTAGCTTCATGTCCTTCGTGTAAGTCTTGTTGAAATATATGTATCTAAATACTTGAATATATCGCCGAACATTAAATATCAAACATGATGTAAACATTACAATAGTTAGAGACTAGATTTGCTCCTGGCTGTCAGTGTGACCTCTGAGTTTGTTTCGGCCTTTCTTCTCAGAGTAGTCTGATAGGAAACGCCGACCTCATCTAGTTTTTAAAATACGATTCACGTGTAACAGTGTTTGTACAAACCTACTTGCAGAAATAAAATCCTGTATCATTTATCAGTCAACCAGCCTTTAGATGAGATAATTAGTAACATATGACACCGCTTCATAACTTCATTACTAAGTAGCAAATGAAGGTAACAAGCGTAGGTTTAAAATAACCTTTCAACAAGCAAGTCCTTCTAGTGCGTGTGAAAGGGACACTTATCTAGAATATCAGCTGGCGGTCTACGCAAGTATCAGAAGGGTCAACTGCGACACTAATGGCGCTGTAGGCGTAAGACACGTCACTAGTGTTGCGGAGTTTAATTTAGTCCTGCTAGTGCCAGATAGTGTGTAGTAAGAGTTACCGTGAATCATGCTGGCTTGGAATTATCCATGTAAGTAGTTATAGATTCTGAACTTTCAACATATCGTTTATGGCTATGTGAAGTTAGCCTTAGAGTAATCATTTGGGTTGGAAAATTTGGTACTCTGAATTGCTTATCAAACCTTGTACAACATGACGCCTACAATCCCCGAATGGTTAGATGGTCAGAAGTGTACCTGTCTGTAGTACACTGTAATTTCGCTAGTTATCTTTAAGTCTCACATCTAGACTTTGGGTTGCTACTGAGACATTCCTGATGGAAAACCCCAATACTACAGTAAAACAGTATGATGTATAGGCCACTTGAAGTTTGATTTTTAAATCCCAGCGTAAAGCATTAAATTGAGCGTATTAGGTCACAACGTGAAAGTGTCCATTTGTGATGCAATTTATTTTTAATCTGAGTGTCGTTGATTATATGTTTTGTAAACCAAACCGGATATCGTCTGGATCGTCTGGTGCCAGAATTTTTTCTCTTTTTTTTTGGAATAGGTACATGAATCGAAAACGTCATAGAATATGGTATAAAACTGACTAGTAGCCGAGCGTGCATCCCGACAACGAAGGAGATCCTGCCAAGCGGCGGTATGAATTTGATCAATTAAGTGACTGTAACCTCCTTTGCTGAAGTTCCAGTCTTTACATTGGTCAATGTTGCTAGGGTATAATATTTCATTAACCCGGTGCTTTGACATTATTACGGCAATATCTAAGGGAGGATGATGCAAGTCGATAGGTACTAGTTCCAAGCCCTCGACGTACTCGTAGTTTGCCTCGATACCCTCCTGAACCAACGCAAATACGACGATCTGACGTTTCTTTGCTTAATGGATTTTAGTAACGCGTTTAATATTGTCGATTTCGATATCCTGCTTGACATGCTTCGCTCGCTTTACATATCTCCAACGGAGATTGACTGGTTTCGTAGTTACCTGTATGGCCGCCGGCAGCGTATATGCAAAGAAGAAAGAGTCTTGCTCTTCTTGGTGTTATACTTTTGCCGATGTACTTCAGAGTGGAGTTTTATCTCCTATATAAACTCTATTTCCAAAAAACTTCTTTCTTCCTACCACCTTTATGCAGATGATTAACAAATATATAAACAGACTGCCCTTTCGGATTTGGCTGATGCAATTAATATCATAAACCTGGATTTGGGTTCAATTTGCGAGTGGAGTGAGGCACATGGTTTGCAGGTTAATCCATCGAAGACTCAGGTCCTTGTTGTTGGCAGCTCAAGGATGACCCTCAAGATAAACCAGTCGCAGCTTCCCCAAGTTCAATTTAACGGAACTGCTATTCCAGTCAGCGAATAGGTTAATAACCTTGGGGTTTGGATCGACAAATATCTTTCTTGGGGTCCCCAGTTACAGAACGTAAGTCGCAAAATGTTTGCATCTGGTAAGTCCCTGTGACGATTGTGGAACTTTCTTCCAACTGCCACTAAAACTGCGCTTGCACAATCCCTTTTACTTCCCATCCTTGACTACGCTGATGTCAGTTATCTAGATCTCACTGAGGCACAACTAGATAAACTTGAGCGACTTCAAAACTTTTCCATAAGATTTATATTTGGCCTGCGCAAATATGATCACATTTCTGAATTTCGTACAAAGCTGAAGTTGCTTCCCATACGTCTTTGCCGGAATTATCACATCTTGTTTCAGCTCTACAGTATTCTGTTCAACCCTACAACCCTCTCTTATTTTAAAGAACGTTCCAAGTTCCTTCATGACACACATAATAGATATCTGAGATCATCGGAAAACTTAAGACTAGAGATCCATTCCACCAGTTTTTATGACAAGTCTTTTACAGTTGAAGCAGTACCGTTATGGAATGCCTTGCTCGTGTCGATAAGGTGTGCTCAATCTTTGTCCACCTTTAAAATTCTGGTTAAAAACACTTCCTCTCTCCTTAAACATCATCATTACATATAGTTTCCTTGGTCTTGTTTCATGTTTATTACACATATCTACATAGATAAGTATATGTTTTATGTATTTATTGTTTATATAAATGGTACACCACTGATTATCTGCTGTAATGTCTTACCTTCTCCCTCTAATCCATCCAAAAGTTGTCTGTAAAAGATGGCTTTTAGCGATAAGACCTCCCATTGTGTCACTCTATGTTCAAGTTCTACATTTATATCTGTAATTTTTATGGTGTACATAATAAAGAGTATTCTATTCTAATCTAATCCCACTTTGAGTTTTGGTCTTCACACCTTGAACATAATTTTATTTTACTGGAAAAGACACAGATGAATATTCATATTTTTAACTAAGATCTAAGTTGATGTGTCTCTGGCGTGGAAAATGATTCCTAAACATCAAAGACAACCTGAAGACATGAAGCACGAAATCTATCTTCTTCATTCGATTCCCGGACTTTTCGGTGCAAAACTGATGATGATAAGAATATGAAGGCTTGAAAGTATATGTTTTGACTTAATATCATTAATATTTGAGGTTTTGGTGATGTTTGTCAGCTGCCAGTTTACATTTTGGTCGACCCATGCGCCCTTATCAGGGTTTCAGGGTAAACCTCAAGACCAAGACTTCAAAGACTTTCTTCTGCAAATATTCCATAACCAAATACTTATAGCACAAAAAATTCGTCGATCAATCCGTAGTAGTGCTCGTCACCTCTGACAAGTATTTGAAAGGTTTACCTTCTTTCGCGTTTCGGCCATTGACCACATAATCCTCTTATGTTGACCAAAGTAGCTTACACATTTGGTACACCGGCCTGTCGGTATAATAAGTATGTACTTTGCTAACGAGCAATTTCGTCATTCAGAAGTGAATATTGGATGATTGAAGGTACCGTTCCTTTGGGTGTGTTGTGGTCTTTGATGATCAAAAGATTATTGTAAATGAATTATTATTATTTATGCGGTTTTCCTTGCCGCTTTAGTGTTGGCCGCTCTTTTTTTCCTGTAATAAGTTTGGTTATTTATGCGTAAAACGAAGTTTAAGTATCATTATGAACAATTTTTACTAATGGACTAAACCTAAAATGCGAAAAAATATCAGCTGCTCTCTACATTTTGACGACTGAAATGTTGGGAACAGCTGATATTTTCTTTGCGATTTTAGGTTTGGTCCCATATAAAAAATTGTTCATAATTCTTAGTCCAATGACCCCTTATGAGGTTGATGGTGTTCAAAATTACACCCTGTATATGTATTTTTAATGGAGAAGGATTCACAGGATTTTTTTCGACCTTCACTTGGGCGAACCTGCACCAAAAGCTAGTGAACAAAACAAAAAAGTTTTAAAATATTTTATGTCCCAATATTTTCATGTTTAAATTTAGTTACTATGATATCAATAAAACCAACGATTCCTTATCACTGAATACAGATAGACACCCTTGCAGAACAAGGAAAGGTTCCAATTGTAGTTGGTGGAACAAACTACTACATAGAATCCATTGTGTACAAAATACTAGTTGAAGACATGGATGATGATGAAGCTTTGTTATGGGACAAGAGTAGGAGAAAGAGAGATATGAGTGAGAGACAAGAAGAAAAAGAGGCGAAAAAAATAGCAGTAGAAGCTCTAAAAGAAGACAAACGAGCAGAAGATCCAGGAGAGCCATCTTTATCTGATGCTTCTAGAAAAAACTTTGATAACTCTAAGTTGCAATTAACCAAAGAACAACTACAAAAATATGTAGATAACGAGGCAATCTTTACAAATGAAGAGATCCACGCGAAATTGCACCTGGTAGATCCGAAGATGGCGAAGCGGTTGCATCCAAACAATAGAAGAAAAATATTGAGGTTAGTGGTACATGTAAATGTTGATTCAGTACGTTAAGTTCTTGGTCATCGTTTTCATTAACTGATTGACTGCGCGGTAATTACCGCCATCTATCGACGCACATTTGTATGGCTGGCTTATTTTAAGTAATATACACAATATACTTACATAACGAACCCGTTAGATTTTGTATATCATGTAGTATTTCATGATTGATTTCATAAATACTCTGATCGTCTTTGATTTAATTAAAATTAATATTTTTAGACCAATTCAGCACTTCATAAATCATTTTATCTTTAATTATTTAATAGCCTGCTAAGTATCATCTGCCAATTTATGTTCTGTTTCAAAGTTTTCCACTTGTATGAACTTAATACGACATACATAATTGTTTTTATAATACCTTAGCGTCTATGCAATTTATTTTCGCTATCACTAAACGGTTTAAAAATAAATCATTCAACAATATTATCCATTCAAAAACAACGAAGTGACGCAAACAGACTGCCGCGACCGGTTTTTATGAATGAACCCATTGGATATTTGTTAGGTGACTGTCAATAACTCATTACCAATTTTAATTCTAACCTCTGCCATTAGATTTTCCCCTCTATCGCCACTTCATAAGACTTCTAACGATGACAAATCTATTTTATAAAATATGTTTTATAATTTTTATCAAGTAATGTCAAAGTTCAGACGCAGTGTGTCAAATTGCTCAATTTGCTGCTCGTTATCTTGGACCTTGTGCTGTGATAATAGGGGTCACATTGGTAAATCAGCAGTGGTGTGAGGATCGGTCTACGTACCAAATGTTTCTCGCCCATCACGTGAGCTTTTTAGGATTGTTGCCGTGGGATATTTTTGGGTAATTAAATTTGAATTTTGATGGGAATCTGCCTCGTTTACGCCAACTTCTAGTAAAGTTCTTGATAAATGGTTAATACAGACTAACATATACCTGTAAGCAAGAATAAACTGTTTTGTAATAGTAGTCTAGTAGAACAGTGAAAAACGAAACGAAAAACTACTGAATGAGGAAATCAGAATAATACTACTATTTATCTTTGAGGTAAACTACACTGGACCACAAACAAAGCGGTTCGGTTATAAAAAATGGGATTATACTTATACTTTTAACATATTTGAGCAATCCATAAAAAATAAAAACTAAATTAAAGTTTATTTCATTACAAATATAGGAAGGAGGTAACCGTTTTATTTATTTTTGGTGGTTGTTAATACAACCACCAAAAATATACCAATAATACCATTTTTTTTAAAATGATTTTTATAATTTTAACGTCTTCAAATTGTTTTACTTTTGTTTCTGTTTATATATTATGTGGCATTTCTTGTGCAGAAATTAATTATTCTGATCAAATTCAATTAAAAACATGCCTTAAGAGTGTACCAGAATTCTGCAATGCTTGAAGACGGGTGCAGTCAGCGTTATACAGCGAGAACTGTTGGTGTGTCGCTATCAACCGTTCAAAGAGTGTTCCAGCGATTTAACGAGACTGGATGCAATATCCGCAGCCCAGGAACAGGCCGAACAAGGTCGCGACAGCGCGGGAGGATAGATAATTGTTGCCAAAAATGTTGAGAAATCGATTTCAAATGGCTGCTGGAGGGAGCAATCCGAGCACGTGTTCTTGCTGAAGCAACCTTGAGGCCATTTAGACGTGCAAATGGTCCAAAACTCGAAGGCAGCATCTAAATTCAAGGCTGAGTTACGCTAGAGAATACTTGAATTGGACTCTAAATGACTGGTCAAGAGTAATGTTTCCGGACGAGTCGAGGTTCATGCTATACACGCACGATGGGCGGCAAAGAGTCTATAGAAGACCAGGAGAGCGCTATAACCAAACTTTCTTTGAATAGAAAGAGCCATACAGCGGAGGCTCCACACGCTGGCTCACACGTGAGGGCTGGATTTTTTTCCGAAAGCCGCACCGCGCTAGAGGTGATAGAAAATGGCACTTTAACTGCAGAAAGATACGCGAATGAACTCTTAAATGAGTATGTTGGATAATTTTTAGTAAACACGGGCAAGAACGCCATCTTTACGCAAGATAACGCTTGTCATACAGCACGGATAGTGTTTGACTACCTTGAAGATGTCGCTATCACAAGCATGGAGTGGCCAGCACGCAACCCAGACTTGGACCCCATCGCGCATGCCTGGGACGAACTGGGACGACGTGTACGCCAGCGAAATTCCCCTCTCACGCTTCGGGAGCTGAAAGAAGCACTTATAGAGGAATGGGAGAATATTCGTCAGCATCAAACCGTGGCAAGTAAAACCGTAAAGCAATCCAAACCGTATAACAGCTGTATTAACAGCCCGTGGTGGCAATACAAAATATTAAAATGTATAAAAATTGTAGCACATTTTTATTTATTTATTATTCATAAAATCCACAGCTCTTTGAAATTCTATCTTAATATAACTCACAATATCTCTAAAGTAACTCTTAACTTACTTTTATTCAAAATAAACTTCATAATATTGAACTTTTGTGACATTGATTAAGCACTATAAAATTGTCTATAATACAGTCTTTATTTCATAAAGCTAGCTCCAATATTTTGTTGAGGTTTTGTTACCGATCCGCGTTCTTTGCGGCCCAGTATATTTATTTAACTGTGAAAATATTAACTCGACATCCTTCCTAATGGTTACGTGTATTTTTCACGAATTAATTTTAATTTATGTACAGATGTTAACAAACCAAATGGTGGATGTTTCTGGAAACGTTTTCATTGAAAATATCCATCTAACTATAGAAGTAGATGCCAATGTAATTTATGTATCTAAATATATATATATATCTTTATGTAAATCATCTATTGTATTTCCAATATTTGATCCTAAATCCACAGCATTGATTCCAGATATTTTTGTAGCTTAATATCTGAGTTTTCCAGCATTTCGTAGGCATATAAAAATCTATGTATACCAACGACCTATCCCTTTCTAGGAATAAATTACAATGAATTTTGATACCAATTCTATACTTAACTGCCTTGAACGAATCATCAATTTTATTTTCTTTTTATTGCTGTAGATAGTCGGTTTCCTATGTTTAATGTTTTATGAAGATATCTCGTTCAACCTCATCAACCTCAAGCGCTTCCTGTTGGTTCATAATTACCTTCTTAGTGTTACTATGATCAGTACAGAAAGGGGATGCTTTTATTTCTATAACATCTTCTGTTTCATTATCTTTGCTCATTTCATTTGATTTTTCATGAGTAGTTATATATTTTTCGAGTTTCTCAGCTGTGTTCACAGGCTGGAATTTATGAATTACGTCACAATACCCTCACTAGGTGTCCGCTCATTGTTATGGCGTAGGAAGGATAATAAACTTAATTCCACAGCCTTATTTATGAATTATTTCATCATATCCGTTGGAAAACAATACACAGATCAAATTCAACAAATTTTGAATATTTTAATGTACCTACCAACGTCATTACTACAATAAAGACCACCTCTTCAGTTATCCGTCAACCTAAATCATCTGTTTAGTATCGCTTCACCATAGTCCGTTATAAAAATGGTCACATCAATGACTGCCACTCTAAAACTTCATGCTAAGCCGCCTCCTTCGCATATCGCACTAAGATATGAGATATAACCGAAATGAGACTTCCAAAAAACACACTTCCCCCTAACAACAGAGTCGTGAAACTTGTTCACGCGGTTTACATAAATATAGGAACCGAAGGCCGCATGACTTGATGACTGAACCAGTCAGCTTGAGCCCCCTCCTTGACCGTAAACTCCCCCAAAGGGGGAAGTATATTGACGGCGGCGGTTCTACTTATGTTAGTCGTTACGACTTCCGTAGGTTTTTAGCCGCTGCCAAGGATTTCGTAGATGTTTGCGACTGTGTGCGTGCGACCTTGGTTCTACTACCCGGTGTAGTGTGGCCATGTTTTCAAGCGTAGTTAGCGAAACGGATCGCGGCGAGCGTGTGTGGGTCGATCTAATTGGACGTTTTGTTGGACAAGTGATCGAATATCTTAATAAAGTTGTACGTCATTTACTTAATTAAGAATTTTGTTTCATATTGGTTTAATTCATTTGGGTTTGCGTTCAATATTTGAGGTGATCGTTGGCATACTTTTGCTTCCATATCAATGAGTATTGATATGGTAGTAAAATTATGCCATACGTTTTTACGCTTTCGTATTTAAATTAGTCAATTATTATGTCGATCACGATGATTACTGTTACACTAAAAAACTACGTAGCAAGTAGAATAATTTAAAATAATCCGATAATTTTTACGGGTTTTTGAACGTTCGTAGACGATAAGTAAAGAAAATTCTTAACCAATTTTATTGTGTTAAATATCATGCGGTTTCTTTAAAAGTCTTTAAGCATTTAAAGAATGCTTCGATGAAAAACTGTTGAACTTTTGTACTGTTTGGTTTAATATGATCGCTAAATTTAATTTTATTTTATTTAAAGTATTATATAATATAATACTTTAGCAAATTTTAATATTATTTTATTTTATTTATAGTTTTATTTTATTTAAATAAATCATATCCTGGACAAAATAGGCGATAAAAGCTCAAAATAACTCTCATTCTCGTTCACAATTTTTCCAGGTCACTCAACCAGTAATAACTTCTAATGCCAGCCTCTATTTGTAAACAAAAACAAATCTCTAACTGAACGGTTTTCAATAAACAGTCCCGTATCTAGTGTGAGGGATCATGGTCACACTACACAGTATCGCAAATAAGGCCCCTGATAACCCCGAATTACTTATCACGTGATTATTATACATTCGGCAAGCTAGACGCGCCGTTGATATTTAAAATGGAAAATTATCATATTACGCATATACAACTGGACTTTGGTTTTTGGAATATTTTCCGCGAATTCTGACAATATTCGCTAAAGAAGTTATTCTTTCTCTCTCTATCCTGTTTATTCTCAGTGCTCAGTTTTGAAGATAGGTCGTCCTCTGTCGGACTGCATACAAAAGAAAGAGAAGCGCGATTACACAAAGCTGGTAATTTATTGCAAAATATGAAGCAATTCTCTATTTAAAAAAAATCTATTGATTACACTAAAAATGAAAACACTATCACGTTAATATGTTGCTAGAAGAACATTCTGAAAAATAAAACCAGAATGATTGCATGTATATTAGTATGGTTTATAATCGTTAAAATATTTTTTTAGAGGTATCTTCGTGACTTTTTTCTATCGTACCAAATTAGTTGTATTATGTTTTCAACACACTATCTAAATAGCATATATCCTAAAGTATATCATATATTTTTCTGTTTTTTTTACTGCAGTGGATCATATATACTTTTAGGCATTATAAAACTCGCGTTTAGGTCATGTAGTCCCTTTAATAGTACTGAAAGAAAAGAGGCTTTGTGGTCATTCTCTTTGCAATTGCCCTTTCGTTGCCAAGTTATTGGTCCTTTGGTACATGTAAAGTAATGTAGACAAAATCTATTACTTACTAATACATCTTCTTAAGAGTAAACCAGTGTGAGATCTCTAGACAAGTTTCAACCTGAAACATTTACATGATGTTTTGTAACGGCATTTGATACTCAAGAGTTTCTATATCAATGGTATGGCTTAGTCAATGATTAAACCACTACATCCACCATTTCATTCACAAGGAGTTCAATATTCGATCAGTTGACGAAATTCGTCCAGTATGGACCAGCTGAGCTATTCTGTAACAATCTCACCGTGATAACTTAGGCGAAGTGAGCTTGAAGTGAGTTGTCGATAGTGTCAATCCCTAGCATCAGCCTGTCGATTCTGTAAAAATCTCACCGTGAAGACTTGCGTGGAGTGAGCTGTCAGTGTCATCCTAATGATGCTAGGGATTGACCAACGTTACAATCATAATCGAGATTTTAATAATACTTTTGGTCCAAATTCTATTGATCATTTTATATTATTTTAAAGCTAGTATTTATTTAAGTGGCTAAACATTACTATTATCGGGGTTTTAAAATAAAACAGCAAGAAAGAAATTCAATATTTTTTAAATCTCGATTATGATTGTAAAGGTAATGCTTGGTCAATCCCTAGCATCAGTGGGATGACACTGACAGCTCACTCCACGCTCACTTCACCTAAGTTATCACGGTGAGGTGGTTACAGAATCGCACTGCTGGATTGACACTGTTGACAGCTCACTTCACCTAAGTGTTCACTACACGGTGAGATTGTTACAGAATCGACCGGCAGTTGTTGTATCACCTAGAAGATGGATGGCTCAGCGGTTGACGAATAAAAACTATATTACAAGTTCTGAGCAAAAAATATTGAGAAAAACCAATTGGGATCATTGTACTTATCTGTTTGAAAGATGGTCATATCTCACTGTACTAGAATATGAAGCCCAATTAAAGTTAATAAATATGTAACAAGTACAAACAAGGTTGGTGCGTATTCATTTTTAATTATTTTCATTGCTTCATGGATCATGAAACCAGTGGTAATGACCCCTTTTCTGGTTGTGAAGTCCTTGGTTAAGATGTCATCTTTACAGGTCCAATATTTTTTTAAAGTCACAGGACGCTTAGCTTAGGATTCAGGGTATATAAACATTGACTTATGTATTAGGTGAGCTTTTTATTTAGTCATAATGACTTGGAGAAAAATCTTAAATTAAGAATTTATTAATTTAATTTTCGTGTCAAGCTAATATTTTTCTTTTAGTAGTTACACGCAATTATAAGCAGCACCCAGTGTCGTTGTGAACGCAATATGCTACGAATTTCGTAGCCCTTTGAAAACTGGACATTTTCCGCTTAAGGGACATTTCCGAACATTAATTTCAATGATCTGAGGTCCCATCTTCTATGAAAGATGAATGACTTTTGTCTACTAGATATGCAATGCGATTATTGTGGTTGGCAATACCTAGAGCTACTGGGCTGTAAACGACTGTAGACTTTTGCATAGAGTAGAGGGTAGAGGGTCTACAAAAACTTTGTAAAACACTTTCTGTAACTGTAATATTTTATTATTTTTTCCTTGCAACTAATTAAGAGACTGATGGAAAAATAATACAGCTTAGGTACAATTTTTTTTTTCTGAACAGCTATAGGTTTATTTTATGGTTAAAAAAAATTACTAACAAATTACACAGATTTCACTTACTCGAGAACATTTTAAAAATTTAATTATAGTATTATAACAACTTTGGGACACTAACTAAGCAGCTATTGTTTTTCTTTATAACAAATCATTTACGTAATAATTACATTTCATTTCGTACGCAAATAACATAACAACAGGACATGACATAACGCAAATAATATGTCATAAACACAAAATTTAAAACTTTTCTATCCACCCTCAAAAGAAATAATTATCGTGATCGCAAATATTCATTGTAGATGGAATGTGAACCCGGTGCCACAGTAAAGCAACGCAGCAGTAGGGCAAGTTGCGGGAAAGTCCGAGAGGGATACCGTGGCCCCTCGCACAGGCAACTGAAGGAACACGGGTGGGTTTTAGTCAGTAAGAGTCTGCAGAGCGGGAGAAGTTATTTGATGATTTCCCACCCTCAAAAAAAATTAAAATAAAAAGCAGTAGGGCAAGTCTGTTTATGGTATTATTGTTTGATCATTTAGAATGTGATTTTTTAATTTAGTTTTGAAAGCACCAAACGAGTTCGCATTCTTTACATCTTTAGGTATTTAGCTTATTTTAGTGTAGCACTACCGCAAAACTAATTGTTCTCTTGCCATTGACTATTCGCACTCGCGACACAGCAAAATGTGATTCTTCCTACGACTGCAACGATTTTGTATTTGATGTATTTTTGTGAAGTGTTTGTGTTTGAATGGACTGGTTCAGAATGTTTCTTATGTATTAGTATGTTGGTACAATATGCATGGAGTTGTTTAATATTCACGAGTTTCGTTTCCCTGTAAATTTGAATTGTAGGTGTAATGTACCTAATCATAGTGGAATAATAGTTTAATAATTCGATTTTCAGCGATCTGTACGTCCGTCCTTTAGGTTAGTTTTTGGAGCGTTGCCCCATATTTGAATTAGGTCAGTACACACAGCTGCAGGTCAAGTTACCACAAACCGTAAAATTTTATCATTCGATTTTGAACTTAACTTTCAACAATTTAAGGTTTCAAATCATTTGGAGAAATTTGACAGTTTCTTATAACCTGATGTGCTGGCGACTGTACATCAGATGTGGCTTCACTAACGAGTTGTAAATGATCTGGCGCACTCGACGAGGAAGAGAAAGCATTGAAGGCATTTTTTCTGCGCCCACAGTCCTTTTATATACCAATACTTTGTCCTCCAAAACTGGGTTTATAGTACTACTATTATTCCGTACTATTCGCTCATATATTCTGACCGTATCAACGGAATTATGTATACATACGGCATGCGAATAGGCGAATTTATCCGACAATTATTATTATGCAGCCCTGACGTAGCTGTTGCTACGGGCCGTTCGAAGAGCTAAGATAGCGTATGCGGCGACTCCGCGCGTTGTATTTTGTGCTACGGTACAAATAGTTGGCATTTTTTTGCTACTTGTAATATTTATGTTTGTAAAAATCATTGGAATTCTTTAAATTGAATAAGGCTTTTGTATGTTTTTACTTTGACACATTAAATTTTCTGTTGATTATGCAGAATTTATGTTTTTACAAACCCTTTGTAAAAACATAAATTATCATAATCGGTTTGGTTTGTATTTTTAATAGTTAATGTATTATTAGTAAAATGTTCTAAATTATATATGTATATACTAACGACTAACCATTTAACGTTTAGCAAAAAAAAAGTTTTTTTCAAACTAAAATTATCTGAATTTACTACTGCTTTATGTTGCCCAATTCAGTGACCTCATTACTTTGCCTGGTTTCCGTGATTCAAAGCACAGATATAAATATCTAGTCTAGCATGATATAATGTTTAGGCAGACAAAGAGATCTATTTAGATTTTTCTCTGATCTAAATCGATTCACACGATCGTGTGCACTTGGAACGCACAATTTTTATTTTAAGCTCGTAGGAGTATACTCAGTGTGCTTTAAATAGGCGTGACGCAGCGAATGCGTAGATTTTTGCTCAAGATTACCCCAAAAATAACAAACTGGAAATTGGCTCAAATTAATAGAAATACTTAGATCACTAACTCAAACTGAAAGTTTTTGTTCAAAAATGACAAAACGGCCTACCATAGCAACTTCAAAACCGTTGACGTTTCATAGCTTCCTAGTATTTAAACTACAGACAGGAAGCAGCACTCCTGCATCACGTTTTTGTCTAAAGAAAGAAAGAAAATATTTTATTTGGACACGCACACGAAATACAAACAATAAAAAATGAACATAAAATCTAACAAAATCAAGAAAACGATAACAGAAGAACATTCATGCTTTTAAGTTTATCTAAGATTATAACTAACAAAACAGTGAAAACAGTGAAAACAACAGAGGGGCAATTCCCGTATTTTTAAGACCGTTCGCATTCTAATCTCAGTCTCAATCTGTCAAAATTACAATCAATTTACATACATTTTTGACAGGTTTTTGACATTGATTGTCGCTGAGATGAGATTGCGACTTGAATTTGAACGTTTTTTAAGTACGAGAATTGGCCTACTGAAATAAAGAGAAGATCTGTGCGAGACCAAAAAGGCTTCTATCTCAGCATGATGCTGCGATATTTGTAACACAAACAAATACCACAGCGCTGGTATTCTGATAAGGCCCGTTGTGATGCCATGGACACCTACCGACAAACGGACATTCCCACCAGAGGACATAATTTTCTTATAAAAATACGTTACGTTAAAGATTATTTGGATGACAAAAAGGCTTGGGATTAATTAAGGTACTCCAAAGTACCCCCCAAGCAACAAACCATTTTGTACTTAAGTAAGTGTTTTGAAATTAATCATGTAATTTTTATTGATTTACGTGACATAACTTATGATATGTTTGATGATATTTAAAGAGAAAACTGACTGTGAATGTGAGTAGATACCATGCAGTCTAGATTTAATAGGCTTTATAGCTGTCTGGCGGTTTTGAGTAGTTTATATACGGCCTACGCAAATGTCCTGCAGATCTGGTAGCGTCGTGTGACGTTGAGCTCCCTAAAATAGGGTTGAGGTACACGATGACTGATGCATGCATGCCGTCTGTTAGGACAGGTCAACTCAAAGCTACAATGGTTTTTTATTCAAGAGGCTCTTCCAGACCCAGGCTTGCGGGGGACAATGCAGGGACATCCCTGCATTGTTAGACTCGCATAAAATCCTAATAATACAATGGTTAGACTTTAAAAGAGACCATGACCTCTGATTTTGTTTCGGCATTTCTTCTCAGGGATCAGTCGGCTAGGAAATGCCGATGCCGGCGCCATCTAGTTTTAAAATGTTGACGTGTAAAAGTGTCTTAAAATATCTACTCACAGAAATAAACATTTAATTTAATTTCAATAATAAATAAAATAAACAATACAATCTAATAAAAAATGCAAAAGTAAATGAAAACGTATTTTTTACGATAATTATAGTAGAATATTACTATCGTCTGTCTTAAGCACCATCAGCTATGGTAGATGAATTTATTACTATGTTTTGTTTTTATATTTGTTTTTTTTTTAATATTTGTTATTGTTCTTTTATAACCCCCCACTGTATTTTCATATCTGGCATCTGGAACGCTGTCGTCTCCCTCTTGGAGGTGGGCGTCAATAGCTGCGACATAGTTTTGTAACTAATGTAGCTATTTACGTACCTACGCAATCAATTTGTAGAATGTGTTTTTGTTCCAATAAATATTATTATTATTAATTGCTGATTGCGGATAGTAGTTTTTTTGCAGCAGCCACGGTGATACTTCTGCCCATTAACATAGCATAATCAGCCTATAACGTTCCCATTGCTGGGACACAGGCGTCCTCTCGGTGAGAGAGAGTGGGCCGTAATCCACCACGCGGGGACAGTGCGGGTTGGTAGATGTCACGTCATCGAATTTTTGGTTCTAGGACATGCCGGTTTCCTCACGATGTGATCCTTCACCGTTTTGAGAGGCGGTGTGATGAAATAATTTACACAAAATAAAGCGCCTGTCTGGGTTCGAACCTACGACGTACAATTCGTAAGTCGCGGCCGTAACCACTTGGCCACCACTGCTCTGCCATTAACATAACCGAAGCCTAAATCTAACAACTAGCCCTTGACGTAATAAAATTCCTCAGTCCCATTTTAAGAAGACCCGTGGACTTATAAGACCTCTTTTCTGTCTCTTAACTTTCATAGACTTTCCTTATATTTTATTGACGGCACGGTTGGCGCAGTGGTTAAGCGATTGACTGCTGCGTCACGGGTCGCGGGTTCGATCCCCGCACGGAACAAATATTTGTATGACCTGCAAGTAGTTCTTCCGGGTCTGGCTGTACTTATGTGTATGTGAGTTTAAATGTTTGTAAACGCACCCACGATACAGGAGAAACTCCTAGTGTGGGGCAAAGTTTATAAAAAAAAAAACTGGTGACAAAGAGTACAGGCACACACGACATGTGTCACCAATAATATATATGAGAGATTGGTCGTGTCACAGTGGTACACGTGTTTGGTCATTAGGTCCAATAAATTTGGCGTGGAGCAGCAGGAAACAGTAAATAAGGCTTTATAGTATACAGATACATGTTATAGTTCTCTATTTTACCAGTGACCCTTGCTACATAGGGACATAATTATGCCAGCTTCAATATTTATATGTGAAGTTATTTAACTTTTAGTTTTAGGGGCGTGGACAGTTTTGTTATGGAATTTCAAGTGACAAAAACTAAACGGTGAGTTGACTTATGGGTCTAAGGTCATCATTTAGAAGCCTGTTCGCTGTGCTAACACATTCCTAACACGTGCATACCAAGCTTAATTAGAGGGGTCATATACCTACGGATGATTAGGATACCTACCTAGTAGTCAGATAGGAAACGCCGACCTCATCTAGTTTTTAAAATATGATTGACGTGTAAAAGTGTTAGTACAAACCTACTTACAGAAATAAAATCATTTATCATTTATAACCTTTGCTCACAGCTCCAAGTTTAACACTGCCGGCCGGGAAGAAATGGACGCTATACCTACCAAGGATCAAGCTACACAGCTTGCTGTGTCAGCTCGCTGTGCCCGACAGTCTAAGTTTCTGTAGAACCTACCACCCAAGTTCATATGGTGGAATGGTGTATTGAAATGTCGGCAAAATGGTAGTTAGCAAAACACGAGTAGCAACACACATAATTTAAAGAAAAAGTTTCTTACGCTTGTGCTTTTGTAACATTCATCTCAGTAATTAATTATTAATAAATGCTATAAGTAATAATTTGTAACTCTCTAATCTTATTAACTATTTATGTCCTTATTTTATTGTTAGATTAATTTAAATACTTACCTAGATTTTTTATTTTTCTATTAGCAGCCATTTTTATTTTGTCATTTTAATTTTATCCTTTTGCTGTGCTGTTACAGGGTCCATATTTTTGTACCTAGCTTTAAGCCTTTTGTAGCACCTTTTTACAATATATAATGCAATAAATGAATACACCTCTGCCAAACATAAACATCAGTTAAACACTTAAATACTTAAATTAAAATACTAAAAGACTGAGATCTTCCCGTGTCTATCTTGCACTTGTAGTTTGACATTTGGGCGACAGTGACAGGAACAACGGTTAGCCTAAGTACGTGCTAAATAACGTTTATAGAACACGGCCAGAGACTGGCGTCGACTTTGGCTGTTATAATAGAAATTTACCGTGCCCCACACTACCGCTAAAATGCGTTTCCGGACCTAGTTACGAAATTGTGTAAATCCCATGTTTGGTCTGTCTGGCCGCCAAGGACGTTACGCATAGATACACGCATGACGCACTATAATAATAATTATTGTGTTAATAATCGAAAGTGGCGAAAAGCACGCCTGTCGCTATATGTTTTGGCGTCATTTACGTTTTTAGTTAGCACACTATATTATGTCCCCAATGTATGGTAGAATTAGGTAGTGACATAAGTAGAATAAGAACAAGCCTTTTTTTTTCAAGTTGGGAAATCATCAAATAACTTCTCCCGCCCTCCCGCTCTGGGCAGAGCGGGAGGGCGTGTCAGACTCCTACTGACTAAAACCCACCCGTGTTCCTTCAGTTGCCTGTGCCAGGGGCCACGGTATCCCTCTCGGACTTTCCCGCAACAACAAGACCGAGCAAGACCTAATACCACAATTAGAATATGAAGTACCTACAACTTCTCAGGTTAGAATATCATTGACTGGACAGGTCCACTCAATCTTTCCTCAAAATACCATTTCAGACACCAATCTACATGGTCCTCAAAGAATATGTCCGGATTTTTATATAGACATTGATATTGATTAATTTTATATATACTATGACATGAGTATTTACTTTGAAAAGTATTATTTTGATTATTATGAATGTGAGAACTATGTCGGTCATTGCTTTTTTGTATTTTTCTCAGTTAGTTTTAATCATGATCTGGCAGTTTGAGTAATTTATGCGGCCTACTCAAATATCCTTTCTTTGGTATTGTTCGTCGAATCGTTGAGCTCTTAAGTTCTGAGTGGAGCTGCACTATTGCTGACAATTGCGTGCATTGACTGGACAGGTCCACTCAAACTGTGTAGTTCTTTCCTCAAAAGACTATGTTAGATACCGATCTACATAGCCTTCACATGATCTGACCAAGTTTTTGTCTGTTACTTTAAAAGAGACTGTGACCTCTGAGCTTCTTTCGGCCCTTCTTCTCAGAGTAATCAGATAGGAAACGCCGCACTGGCCTCATCTAGTTTAAAAAATATATATGTTTGACGTGTAAAAGTGTTTGTACAAACCTACTTACAGAAATAAAATCATTTATCGTTTGAGTGCTAACTATGCGCACACTGAATTTTTTTTAGTTCTATCTCTTTGTGAGTAGGCACTCACAAAGAGATAGGACTAAACAAATTTCAAAGGGTTTAATCATTCCAATAATAAACCAATAATCTTGCTAGAAAAGCAGTGATTCTAAAATAAAGTATATTTTAAATACTTCTTCGAAATTTTAATACCACGTTTATAAAAATGGTAAAATCTACCACCTACTGTCAGGATTTGCCCTAATTCTATTACGCGTTGTATAACCAAACACAATATGAGCACAGGATAATAAATAATGTGTGTGAAAGAATAAGAATATTCCCCCTTTTTATTTGGAACTCTAAGAAGTGGATGTTTGCGGAGATAATGGTATTATATCTAGGTTTTTTTTGTATTTGTCGCGACCTTGGCCCTGTTCGAGATGCTTCCGTATCGATTGCGTTGACTGGGGCGCTGGAAATGGCTGGGATATGTTTAGATTTTCATGGTGTTTTGCTTCAAGAATATCCTGTCTTTTCTTCTTTCCTTTGACTTTGTGAGTTTGTGGTAAGTAGTGGAGAGATTACGTTTCTGTTTCATTTTCAAGGTCTCTAAACTAGCAACTCTGGGCTATCGGTTGGTGTCCCCTTCATCTTGAGTTTGGTTGCTATGCGAGGGCCGCCGAATGACTGGGCAACTTGTCAGCTCAGTTACTTGTGTTCCTTTTGTGTGGTACTTACCTCAAAATGCTCGTGTTTGGCTTACGATGACTGGTGAGGTGCGAAGTCAGGATCACCAATCGCCTAACTACGTTAGCTGCTGATCTATTGCCATTAAAAGTGGATGAATCTGTAGTGGTTAAAACTGGTAGTTTTCACTGACATGTGCCAAATAAACATACTTTCTCTCTTCCTTTCCCCGTAACCACCACGTATCCAATAGGTAGGCTGTTGCCGTGCTCAACAAAACCGAAGGTGAGCAGCATCATGCTCCGTAATTTTATCGAATCAGACGGCGTAGACTCGGGGTCAGCCGTACCCCACAAAGTCATGGACGCGGTCTCGTGATAATGACCTTTAACCAATTTAAAAGCGGTTTTGAATCATAAGGCATATTCCGTCCATGTCTTATATCCTCCCCTCTGTCTGTTAAAACAGTAGATTAGCTGGAAGAGTTCATAATAAGCTTGTAAACTTGTACTTGTATCTCATGTAATATGGTCAGCCAAAATGGTTTCTGATAAAGGTAAACGAGGTTTCTGTCTATATATTTCATATTATACGGTTTATTATGTCAGAAACACGTGTCATATGTCAACTACTTATCAATCATGGCGACCGTCGCGACGTTTGTAAAGCCAATTGACAGGGATTGCCCCAATGCCCACAGCATCGAATTGTGGTTGATAAGTAATTTAGTAGACTAGTAATTGAGCTGAACTACTGTTGGTCATAAAGTTGTATGAGTAATTTCGCTTGCAACTTCATCCCCCGTTTGATTTGCTTAGGGGTGGAGCTACTGAAAATGTTTTTCTGCTACATTCTATAAGGAAATATTATCTTCCAAAATGTATTGTTCTATCTTCAGATGCCTCGTTCATTAGTCATTCAAGATAGTTGGCTCAATGTTTTATTTCGAGCACCTAGTTTGACTATCAGGACCTTTCCATCACATACCTTGTACATTTTACATACATAAACACACGTTTTCTTCTCATGGAAGTAGGCAGGAAATGACACTACTTTTTATTTGCAATATTTGAAAGCTATTCCACATATTATTGTAAAACTCAACATGATTCTACAATTTCGTCCTCCATCTTTGAGCGACGACAGCACTTCCTGAAAAAAAAAGAGGACACAAAAATATGAGACCGAATTCAATGTCACGCTGGCTAATTTACACGAACTTTCAGTGTACGTGACCCATATACATCAGATGTGTATCTTGAGCAGTCCCGCGGGGTCCGGGTGGCGGGCCGCGGGGTGCGCGGGTCGGGGGGCGTCACCCGCAGGATGACGCAAGCCCTACAATAAGGAAGTGTGTTCAATTGTCCATGCGTACGTACGTACCACTGGGCTATTCTGTAGCGGTTTCGGGTCGTAGCTTTTGGCAGTAGTTTTTGTTTTTTTTGTAATCATTACCTTTAAGATTTTATAAATCTTGCTTGTTAATTATGATTTCAATATTTTTTGAGTGTGGGTCTGTTCGGTTTACAAACGCAAAATAAAATGTTTAATAAATTTTTTTCACATAAAAATTCATAATATAAATTATATTAAATCGACACCGTGACAGTGATAACTAGAATAAGAAGGTTGGCAGACGGTATCATTAAATAACAATCGGTAGGTATCGATCGATACATAAATAATTTATATTAAAATATGCGTAGACTGGTCTATAATGACAATATTCAGTTAATTTTCTGAAATGATTCTTTCATAATATTAGGAAACGTTTGGCTTACTGACCTTGGAAAACTAATTTTAATTAATTTACGACAACGTCGCACCTGCGACCCTCGAATTATAAACAAAATGTAAATCAAAATATTTTATTTCACATAAACCTACAAGGTCACTTATGAAACGTCAGAAGCTAGATGCACGGTTCCAATTATATTTTTTTTTTTTGTCGTTTCCTATGTAAATTATAATTATATCTATACCTACCAAACTTCATTGACGCTTTGCCAATCACGACATTAGGTATCTTCCAAGACCAGTGTTTAATTAAAACTCAGTCCTTTTAGTAGAATACAAAAATGAAAAAAAATATATACAAATACAAAAATACTGCCTAATCTTTTCCCAACTAGGTTGGGGTCGGCTTCCAGTTCAACCGGATGCATCTTAATACCAATAAAAAAAGTAAAAATAAAACTTAATTTAATACCTTGTGATTTAATTTATATAATTATTATGATTCGACTTATTCAACTTTTGCCACACAATTTTTTTCGTCTAATACATTCAACTAATCCTAATTATTCTAAGTGATTTTCAATCGTCCACACATTTATTACGATTAGCATGACTACTCTAAAATTTGACATTTGTAAATATTCACAGACTGACCCTGCCAGTCGGAATGCGGTGCGTATTGACTGATTTATTGTAATGTAATGTACACCCGGCATCACATCACGAGTATTCACGAGTACTGGCAAGTACTACGAACTGGTGCTTGCTAAAATACTAGGATACTTGAAATTGACTGGTCTTCGTGGTGGACGACGTTTATTGAGTCGTTATGAAACTTGAGGCGGTAATGGAGTGTCAAGCTGAGTAGTTCTCATGTTAATGTAGCTACGTAATTATTGAAAGACATGTTGATAGTAACTTAGGTCAGTAAAGGAGTCGTTAGATGTATTTTAAATGTATTAGATTAGATAATTTAATCAGCGGCAATGCGAGAGTCAAGGCTGATTTACACTGATCCAGCATCTCATTCCAGATCAAGTGAGACTGGTTCGTTATTTGACCCATGTCGACAATTTTTAATCCTTTAAAGTATCTAGCGCTGGATGGGAATAGAGAAGGAGCCGATAATTGGCCGAAGATCGATCCTTCGCCACTGGATTGCTGCGCTGGATCAAAATCTAGATCAATTTACTTGATTCAGCTTTCAAACTTTGTTCTTAATCTTGCAATTTAAATAAAATTATCATAACAACTAAACATTCGAAGACATGTGACTTCTTCCAACCGGCGGCGGCGGCGCGGCGCTGGGCCCGCGTGGTAGATTACAGCCCATTCCCTCTCGAAGAGAGGAGTCCTGCGTCCCAGCAGTGCTGCTGGGGAGTTTGTTCCGCCACTTCTTCTTTCCAGCGAAAGCACTAGGAAGTGGTGAAGGGCGGGCGTTTTGGGGGGACTGTCTTATGTGATTTTGACGTTCAAAAAGTGCTGATTCTCAGCCTAGTTTGAATAAATGACTTTTGATTTTGATTTAACAGAGGGGCAATTCCCGTATTTTTAAGAACGTTCGCATTCAAATCTCAGTCTCAATCTGTCAAAAATACAATCAATTTACATGCATTTTTGACAAGTTTTTGACATTGATGGTCGCTGAGATGAGACTTGAATTTGAACGGTTTTGAAGTACGAGAATTGGCCTTCAGGAGATTTAGAATAATCACTACTTGAAGAGCTCTCAAATGAGCCTTAGTTAAGCGAATATTTTCAGTCATGATGATCTATATCTCGGCAGCTCACTAATCAGGGGGCCTACTCCCTATGCACCGTCCGTTTTTTCGGCCGAAGATACGGACATTTCCTGCATCGTATCACTTACGGACATAATATTAGTCCGGGGTCCGAACTAAAAATTAATGACAACGTTTAGACAGTTGTCTTTACTCCCGATGTGTTTTTTGCCCGTCCGGAAAAGTTAATTAATCGGGAGTAGGGTTGACTTCCAAGTATCGAACTACTTTCGGACGGGCCCGTATCCTCGCTGACGGACTTAAAGAGTAGGCCCCCAGTTCTCAAGAAGCAATAATCATAAAGACAATGGTTACGACCTTTGGCACCCACACATTCATTTACTAGGACGATGACATAACTCGTATGAAGTCTGTCTTAAATTATATACTTAATTAAATATGTATAATTTAGTCATTCTTATGCTTACAAAGGCGTGCGTGCGTTTTGGGTTTTCGAATAAATGAATTATGTACACTTGAGGTATTACAAACGTTTGACTGTTAATGAATAAATATTTTTAGGGTTCCGTACCCAAAAGTTGCCAACGGAACTCTATTACTAAGCCTCCGCTGTCCGCTCGTCCGTCTGTCACCGGGCTGTATCTAATGAACCGTTATAGGTACCTAGACAGTTGACATTTTCACAGAGTGTGTGTTTCTATTGCCGCTACTTATAACAACAAATAATACAGTTAAAAATTAAAGGAGGTAAACAAGAAACGTGCTTATAAAAATGTAGTGTTAATTATGGTATGGTGGTACGGAACCCTTAGTGTGTGAGTCCAGTTTTTTTGAAGAATTTATGTTTGGTTGCTAATTTATGCATGTTATTGATTGCAACCACGCTACTTATTAATAAATGCGAATGTGAGTCTCTCAGCCTCGCGTTTGCTTGTCTGCCTGTGTGTCTGTTCGGTTAGTGCGATTTTGCGGCAAAACTACTGAACAGATGTTGATGATATTTACCGTAGAAGTCGCTAGTTAATTATTAGACGGCCATATAGTACTTTCCATCCCGGAAAAGCAAACAGTTTTTTCCCTATTATTAAAATAATACTCAATTTAAGATAGACAACAAGACCTTTTCCTTACTGATAAGTAACTGATAACACCAAAGAAAGTGACTATGAGTGGGTAGGTACCTACTATTACTTACAAAGTTCATCAGAGTATAAATAACTAAACGTTTATTAATTACAATGATACAGAGGTTAAAGGCTAGCAACGTGTTATTACGTAAGTAGTTAATTATGACTTTCGATAGTCATAATAATTATCTTGTGAGAGCAATCGTATCATTCGATTGAGTGTACCTACGTAGTGAAAGTATATTTAGTATAAACACATACTGAAACGAGCCACCCTGATTTTTTTGTATAAAGATCTGTATGATCGTGAATTCAAATTAAGAACAATGTTGACAACAAAATGATCGCCAGGCCCTGCAGTCTCGACATAGTTAGCAATAGTTTTCGGTTGCTAAGTCCTAACAATCCAGATGTAAATGTTGATGTAAATGTTTGGTAGTCTCGACACTCAAATTTATCGGTTGTTACCTACCGGTACCTACCTAAAATACCAGTACCAAACGATAAATTTTAGTGTGGAGACCACCAAATATCATTTCATCTGGATTGTTAGGACTTAGCAACCGAAAACGATTGCTAACTATGTCGAGACTGCAGGCCCTGGCTTGATGATGTCGGCTTCAAAACTGCATACAAACTTGTTTGGCTTATATTTATTTTAATGTTTTAGACCGTTATTTATCTACATGTGGTGGCTTGATATAGGATTCCGGGAGTGTATTTTTCTCTTGTTATACTTATTAGAAGACATTTATATCATCATTATCATACTCCTGTCCTTATCCCAAATTATTTGTGGTCGGCGCAACATGTCCCTTACTTCCATACTTCTAGTCGTCATCTCGGTAATCATCCCTCTTTCTAGCCATGTCATCTGTCACACAGTCCATCCATCGTATTTTTACTCATCGTTTATTAGAAGATATACATATAAGATCGACAATGCCAGCATCTTGTTCGATTGTAATAAAAAAAGACCAGTACGTACAGTAGGACGACACAGCCTAGCAACTTTGAAAATGTTGGGTCATCTGCTGTAATTATAGGCTCCACGAATAAATGTTACTTAAAAGAGTGGCCATAGAGTTTCTTGCCCGTTTTACTCCGTAGGTACCTACTACGCTTTGGACGGAAGTCGCCTCCTTCTGTGAGACCGTGGTGGTCAAGAAGGTGGCCGCCGAGCGGGATCGGGAGAGAGCTGATCCTGCTCGGAGAAGGAGGCGTCGGGGAGGCAACCGCCTTGGCGCCTAATACGCCGAAGCCCGCTTACCAGTCAAGGTAGTAGACCTTTGTGGTCGCGGGCGCACAGAGTGGGGACTCTGTCCGCCCACCGAATGACCCCAGGGAAGACGGTGACATAGTTGTCACGTGCTGCCGTGCATAGCGACGCTCAGGGCAGGCCCCTTTACAGTCTCCCCAGGGATGTGCCTTATAGGCGTTGCACAGGGAGGTTCCGGAATTGGTATTTTAAGAGGAAATCCCACACTCCCCCACCTCCTTCCCGGAGGTCGGGTGCCTTTTGAAGGTTTCCCCCCGAAAACAAAAAATGAACCTACAACGCTTTGGAATAGACAACTAGCTTCATATTTCTGATTGTCTGACTCCTTGGCAATTCAAATGGTATAATTGAAATTAATGCTATGAGTTTTTTTTATCTGTCTAGTGTACCCAGTGTACCCTAGACAGTCAGCTCTACTATCGACCTGATAAAGACCAAGCCAAAGTATCATTCTATCAGCAATAATGATAAGGGAAATGTCATGAAGGTATTGGACTGGCACAAACTACCGAAAAGCTTAATGTCGATCCTGTTGATGATAGTCTTTATAGAAATACGAAACTCTTTGAAAGAGATCGGCACTAATCTAAGCCCTCTGTCTTGTTATTGTATTGAGTAGTGGAAATGGAGGTGTAGAGTTTTCTCATCTTGTTCGTGGCTTGACTTGAGTTAAGATGGTGGCCTTCTGATCATACCATCATCTGGTCAAAGAACAACTGCATACCATAGAGAAAGCAAGAGATAAAATAGATGTATATTTTCTCGGTTAGGTTTAATCATGGTCAGGCAGTTTGAGTAATTTATGCGGCCTACCCAAATGTCCTTTCTTGGTATTATTCGTCGAATCGTCGAGCTCCTTAAGTTCTGAGTTGAGCTGCACAATTACTGACAAATTCGTGCACTGACTGGACGGGTCCACTCAATCTGTGTGGTTCTTTCCTCAAAAGTCCATTTCAGGCACCAATCTTTCAATCAGGTCTTCACATGATCTGACCAAGATTATGTCTGGACTTCAAAAGAGACTGACCTCTGAGTTGGTTTCGGCCTTTCTTCTCAGAATAGTCAGATAACATCATTATCATTTATTTGCATTAACGTAACGAGTATAGAATTTAATAAAAAAAGTGGGTCATGGCGGACGCACGCAAGTCTCATATTCTGATTGTAGTTCATGCTAATCAGCATGGGTTCGTCTGCATAATGCATTATCAGCCCGCATCATTTATTAAATAAGACAAATTATTTGTCCATTGTGCCACCCTATGTAAAATTTCTACATTTATATCTGTATTTTTTATGGTGTAAATAATAAAGAGTATTATATTCTATTATTTTATTAAAACACCTCTGTACTGAAAGTTTCGTTGAACGAAAACACCCTTTTCATATCACCCGTAAACCATTCAGCATAAAAAAAACAATCGCTAATAGTAAATGTGTGGGTACACGAGACTCAACGGTTTGTGACCCATTCATTAAAATATAAATAACACTGATTCATTCACTCGCTGCGTGTGAGATGACTGCACTAAAAAAAATGCATTCGCTAACAATGAGAATCGTAAATAAGTTGTTATATCGCCATTGACAACGTGACGTAGCTGTCACAGTGCAGGAAAAGCAGTATTACAAGTTTATGACACTGTTTTTTTTACATAACTTATGTAAGATTGAATGCTGGCCACTTTTGAGTAATTTCTGACTTTTTGTTCCGTCAATATTTGGACAATTCTGGTTTCCAGCTTTAAAAGCAAATAAAATGCAAAAATAATGTAAATAGTATTAATTTGCTTTCAAATACTTGACTCGGTGGAACGCAGATCTAAGAGATTTAAGAGAGAGAAGATTGGCGACGTAAAACTGGTGGATGCCAAGCTTCACGGCTTGGCTCATCGCCGCAAGGTTGCCTGCTTGTCGCTCTTCTACAGATTGTACTTCGGTGAGTGTGCCTCAGAACTCCACGACCTTATTCCACCGGCCCCGTTCTTCCATCGGTCATCTAGACGCACTACAAGTTACCATCCTTACCTTGTTGCTATTCCACCAATTCGCACTAAACGTTTCCAAATGTCTTTTGTAATGCGCACAGCAAAATAATGGAACTCTCTGCCTGCGTCTGTGTTTCCGAACGCGTACAACCCTAATCTCTTCAAAGTGAGAGTGAACAGGCTTCTTCTGGGTAAGCTCACTCCACCGTCGACTCTGTCTCTGTCACCACTGACCTAGACTAGAGTCAAGAGCAAACCCATCCTAAATAATAATTTAAAAAAGTTGTCATCCATCATATAGCTGTTATCAGTAGGTACCAAGTTATTAGTTAGTTGCTAAAAATAAATAAGTAGTTAATATTTTGCGTTAAGAAAAACATCCCCAATGTAACAATGACGTATGCATGTAAAAAGTATTAATAATATCGATGGTCATTGATTCGAAGCTCTTTATTATGTCAATTTGCTTTGAAGGATACCATATTGATATGCAATTTATCAATGAGTTTTGTCAATGGAGACTCCCGATCGTGTGTAGGATAACATGACATAAAACCTTGTCTTATTTATATTCTGACCGCGTATAACGCATTAAGAATAGCAATAAGTAGCTACAACACGTCAAGCATTAAGTTGGGTTGTAGCCAAAAAAAAACTTTATTGAATTATGTCTTTGTAACAAAGACTTTTGTTGTAGGTATGGTTTGTAGTAAACTTACGAAAAGTGAGCCTTCTGTGTTTTTGAGTGAAATAAAAGGAAATACTTATTGGCTGTTTTTATCCTTGTTTGTGAGAAACGCAAAAAGTATAATAATCTATAAAATTGAAAAAAAAATTATATGATTTATATTTTTTTTAGTTTTCTTTCAAAATTGCAAATAATTGAAAAAAGAGAAATTTTAAGTCAATATCAACATACTTGTAGTTTTCGGAAATCTTAGAGAATTTATGAGAATCTCCTGAAAAAAATAACTAAGTATCTAATATTAAAAGACAAATTGTATCTGATTTACTGCTGCTTATTATTATGTTCGTAGGGTGCGTACGCGCGTCGGCGGCCGCGGCGCCTCGTTGGCATCGCGTGATGTCATATCCGCCCGCCATTCATGCCGAGACGTTCATTCATGAAACTCGCGCCTCATTACCTACTACAAACAAATTGTGACCTTAAAAACTAAGAGTTTAAGCGCATTTTAGCTTAAAAATCCACGCGGCGTAATTAATAAGTTTTTTCAAGATAAAATATTTGCGCTCCTAGATCGTAAAAAACAGGATATTATGCTCGGGCATATGTTCTGAATTTGGAAATTAACACATTGTTAATTAGTTTGAGTTGGTGAATTAAGAATTTTGTGAATAATGACGGCGCTACCGCGAAATTGGACGAGTTTCTTGAAATTAGATGATTGTCATGCATAATTATCTTGAATTGTTATGATTGTAGCTTGTCTTAAGGTAATAAAAAAATACTAAAGACATTCAATATTTTAGTCGTTGCCATGTGCTTATCTGTTGACGTAATCTACCAGTTAGCCGCTACTTGAGTCCCGCCGCGGTCGATACTATTGACTCATTTAATTCCCCACACAGAAGCGGACGCTATCATGTGACAGAGATAAGTAGAAGATTAAGGATCCAACAACTTATTCAATGACAAGTCGTTGCCCACGGATTTGCCCTCTATATCAAATACACACCAATGAAATTCCCTCTACATACATTTTCATAATCAAACACGTACCTACGTTGCCGCAAGTTGATTGAATACCAAATAGAAACTTTCACATAAGCATTGCGCGTTGTATGTAGATATATTACCTGTCTGAATCGATATCTTATCCATAAATTCGATTCTAAGAATGCTAATGCGTTCCTATAACAAGTTAACGATTAATATCGATCGCCATTTTATAGCTTTTAAAAGCAGTTTCTCTTCTGTTTCGTCTCAGACTATGAAAATTTGGTAGATGTGTCATCACGAAAGCTTCTGTTTCCTAGAAGAGTGGTCGCCGCCACAGCGTTTTCAATTTACCGGCGAATGACGTTACTGAAACGTAACTCATGAAAGTAAATTGGTGTGAGAGCCTAGAGAGCGTTTTTGACACCGCAAAGTCAACTCCCGCTGCCCAAAGATTTAAATCGCAAAATTTACCCTCATCGTACTTAATCACGCGCAAAAGTGTCCTTATTGAGAAGAGTGAGCTCACGCATTATTAAATAGCGTTTCCATGACAATCAAATGAAGACACTGCGTCATTGTGTGTCAGAAGTGTCCAAACGAAACAGAAACGCGACTATCTTTTGACGCGGTAGGGCGAATTTAACAATTTAAATCTTTGCCGCTGTCATAATTTTCATGACAGCCGTCACTACGGCCGTAATGTGCGCCCACAACTCTTCTAGGAAATCGTAGCTTAACTTGAGATGTAGGCGAGTTTTAGAGTCGCTGCATTCAGATGGGCATGAATCATTAAAGTATCTAAGATTTGATGCTCATTTATCATAATATCTAGAACGTTCTTTCTTGACAGGCCACTTCCGATTACACATATTATTAAATACATCGCAAAATGATAGAGCATGACTGTGTTTTTTTTTCCTTTATAAATTAGTATGTTCTCTATCTTCATGTAACCTTATCGTTTTCCAAGCGTGGGGATTGTTGCCCGCTTTTACTGTAATAATAACTGTTAATTATTGGGATAGTCGTCAATCTATCTAAAAAGCCTGTGGCCTAGTTAATAAAACCGATAGGCGACGTGTCCGACAATTTTGTAAGTCTTTTTTCATCGTTTTCTATTTTGTTAAACAGCATCTATCGAGAAATTTGTGCCAATTTTGTAATTTTTAGACAAAATTGTCGCATTGTCAGTTATATTTTACAGGGGGTAATGTGCCCCAAAATACATCAATTGAATTCCTTCTTCCTCTCGTCAAAGGTTACCAGAAATGCTTTGATACCTTTGATTTGTTTTTTAATCTGTGGCCACTGTACATGGTATACGCCGACCGATAATTTTGATCGCACCTCTCGGTATTTCAATATTTCTTATTTATAGTTTTTAATACCGGTAATGAATGTTAGAATCGTGCTTAGAGTTATTGTGTGTGATAGTTTAACGTTCTATGATATTATCACGCTGGAATGTTTGATGGATCGGCTGTTTGTTTTAAAAGTTTTTTTTGGGATGCTGTGTTAGGACATGGAATAGGCAAAGGGATAATAAGCACGTCATCGTGATGACATTTATTGTTATGCTAAACTTTTTGAAGTAAAACTTCTAGGCGGTAATTTGATAATTGGACAAGTATTAAGAATGAAAATTCAAGGACGCGTCACCTTTAGGCACACTTCGTTACATGAGAGAGAAGAAAGATATAACTCTCTCTGTCTCTCACACTAAATCTCTCTTATTCTTATTTTTTTAAGAAGAGACAATAATTATATCATGTGTTTACGGTGCTGCACGCTCAGTGTTTTTGTTTCTACTTATTACTATTCTAGCCAGAAACCGGGAAATATTTTACACTGTTCTGTCAATTTTAATATCTTGTATTTGACATATTTTATTATCATTGAGCTTTCAACATTTATTTATTTAAATACTGTCTACTGCACCATACTCTATTACCTTATAAGTCTTACCAAGGGGTACCGTATGACCCATTTACTGGGTTGTGAGGTCAGATAGGCGGTCGCTCCATGTAAAATGCTGGTATTCAGCTGCATCCGGTTAGACTGGAAGTCGACCCCAAAAATGCTAGCCAGATGATGAGAGAGTAAGGTAAACAAAAAAATCTGTATAAACAATGTTTGTAATGTTATCTTAATGGCAATGGGACATTAAAAAGTCAAATGTGGTCGTTTCGTGGGACCTATGAAACTGTTTTGAATACTCTGCTTATTGGAGTATAAATAACAAATATGTAGATAATTAATTAGGCTTACAAGTTGTTTGAATTTAATGATGATGATAATTGAAATTAATGTTTCTTTTAAAGACGAGTATTGGCCTTTTTCTCAAATAAATCTTGAGCTGGATTTATTGAAGGTTATGTATGCGTAAGAATACATTAGCGTCTGTTTGAAAATTATGCGTCGTTGTCTATGGTAATAAAGTCCTGCATTGGCCCCTTTGTCTTTAACTGCTTATTACCAAGGGATACTGAAATAACAGAAACAAAATAAGATGTATGAACGTAAACGAAGCAAAAGGAGTAAGGATCGAAGGTGGCGTTCTGTTGTCTCTGCCTGGCTATGGCGAGAAGGCGTGGCGTGGTGTGGTGCGTGTCTCGCCATCAAACGGTTAAGTTTGGCGAGTTGGAAATTTGTAAATATAAAGGATTTTGGACGTGATTAAACAATACAAACAATAAAAATAAATGTAAGTAGATACATTAAATTAATATTATTTTTGTTATCCAGCCTGCCTTGTTTATTAAACTGTTTCCAATACTGACACCACATAATCGTACTACCTTATTATAATGGCCCACAGTCCCACATTTTGATCAAGTTATCAAATTCGATGTCGATTTATTCATAGATTAATTTGATGTCGGCGCCATATTAGTACATTTCGCGCCATGGCCGGTATCGGCGCGTTTAATATAACATAATCATTCACACCACGTTAAAACAGATGTCGCCCTTCAAATTTGGACGATGTTTCTAGGGCTGACACTTTTACGCACAACGCGAAGTTAATTATTATTAGTTGCGACTGTTTGTTGTCAGCAAAAAATAGAGAGCGTTTGAAACCTTACTTTTTGAAAAATACTAGATTTATAAATAGAAACTAAATTAACAAAGTCATTAGAAACAGTCAAGTGACCGCGACCAATAAAAAAAATAACGAGCCGTCTACATTATCCTACGCATAAAGGTTCCCGTTGACAGGCGTGACAGACGCGACTCTAGTAGAACAATTTCTAACAGAATCGCGTCGTACCGTCGTCGTCGCGACGCTCCTGTCTGTGTGTGGGTGCCTTAAATATAATAAAAATTATCAACATTTAAATAAGGAAGGGATGTACAGTCACAAAAAAACTCGCAAAAAATCTTTTGATATATTTATATTTCGAGTTGGCGATGTCGATAACCCTAGCGTGGGTGCCCTTGGATTGGACAATTGGCCCCGCAGTGCGTAGATATATATATTTTTTATGTATCCGCTTTACTTCGTGAGTATTTTATTAGTGTATCGTAGGTATTCGTTTCTCGACACCTCGGATTCCGTAGGGCCGGCTGTTCGACAAATATCTGTGTTTACATACTTGTCTATTAGCTTATGCATTGAGGATGGTCGGGGTTTCTGTAGAAATGAATGCCAGGTACTGGAAGTTACTTTTATTAAATGGTAAGGGTGGATTTCACCATTGAAACTGAACGCGTTCAGCGCATCTAAACCCACCTCAGTTTCATTTGTGTAATCCGCACTTGGTTCGGCACGATCACGATTATGAGTAGGTACAACAACGGTGTTTATCACTGGTTATTCCATCTCTGTATGAAAACCAGCCTTGTCCTTGAAGTGGGGCTGTTAAGGTTGACAAAATACTAACCACCGATTTCTGATTCCTGGTATTCCCACATTACAGTCCTGCAGCTGTTCTGCTTGGCCGAAGTAACAACAGCAAATAAAAACCACTTTATCTTTTATTAGTTGAAGTAGGCCAGTAATCCTACAAGTATTAGAAGTAGCAACCAAAGCCGTACCTTCCAAAAAGTCGGTCACAAGCCCATGGCTTCCATTATTCTCCAACTAAAACATGTGTTGTTTATCCTTGTTTGGTGTGGCGATAACCGGCATATTTTATGGGAATTATAATGAAACAGCCGGGAATGGACCTTGTGACCTTGCGCGACCTAATCTGTGTGAATTAATCCGCGAACGTTTGGCTGGGTTGCCAGATCTACTGCCAATATTGTGGGAGGAAAGGTTGTTACGTATGATATAGTAGCATTGAGATACCTAACTTAGAAATTAAATGGTAGGGAAATAATAAAGCAATTTGTTGTATCCTAAACAGCAGCCTAATTGTGTAACCCACTAACAGTGGAAATAGCTGTCATTTTGACAGTTCAACAACATTCATTGCGTTTGTTACGTTGTTGAGCGGTAGGATTCAGATTGTGATTTATAGAGTGTTACGCAATTAGGATTGTTGGTTGTCATCGTATCGGAAAAAAAATCCAGCCCACATTATTTTTTTTTTAATGTGAGATATCCACACAATATCTTCAGGTCCCGAACTAGGTAGAGCCTGTACTACGGTAACCTGATGACAGATATACATACTTATACATATACACACCCAGACACAGGTCAAACAGACATGTTCATGCACACAAATGTTTGACTTGTCCGGGGATCGAACCCGGGACCAGCGACTCAGAAGGCGGGGTCGCTACCAACTGCACCAACCGGTTTGTCATAAGTCTTCGAACTGTGTATAATTTATTGCCAAAACAAAAATGACTTTATCACACACATTGTCTCACCTAAGATGGGGGGCTAGTGGCTTAGTAATAACGGCCGCATGGGTCGATCGATCAGGTTAAGCTATAGACTTAGATACATTTTTACAGAGTGACTTACTTTTGCAGCCATTAGGCTAATGAACCTCCATAATAAACCATCAAGTATTAGTTCTTAACTTATGATTATTTCGGTATCAACCAGAGAACTAATCTTCGTAACAAGGCTACTTGCGTCCATAATGTATGCCGCCAGATGATTGATGAGCCTGCCTCTTATATATCTTAGGTCATGTACAAGTAATATGCAGTACACGTTAGAATCACAATAAGTAAGAAACCGTTATGTATGTCTTAAGTCAGCTATGTACCTATGTTGATGATTGAAAGAAAGGGAGATGAGATTACATTTTTTCTCCGGGACAGTGATTTCTATGCGAGCTTGTAAAGCCCCAGTTTTAATCTTCAATTTCTATGAAGCAGTGCTGGTCTAGATCAAAAGCCCATAGTCGGCAATTCCCTTTCGCCTTTTTTATAATTTATGGTCACACTGACGGTCAATTATCACATTACTTTCAGGAATTTTATAAGAAAGCCTACGTTCGCACGGACGTAAAATATCGCGGCGGGATTTTATCCCGCACTGGATTTTCAACTCTCGGTGTTCAGCCGAGCGTTGTGTATCTATCAGAATGCATCCCGGCGCGTCGTAAAAACACTTGGATTTTCTACTCTCAGCGCTTAGCAGAGCGATTAAAATCCAGTGTGCGATAAAATCGTGCCGTGATATTTTTACGTCCGTGCGAACGTGGGCTAAGGCAGGTTTATCATGCATGGAGTTGTATTCGGGAGGCACTGAAATACCATCGCGTGCCTCCCTACCTCCGCCGTACGGTAGGGGCTTATCTGGAGGATAGATGCGTCACTTATCGGGGACGTGACGGTGCCAGTCGGCACCTCATGTCGTGCGGTGTTCCACAGGGATCGGTCTTGGGACCGCTCCTGTGGAACATCGGCTATGACTGGGTGCTGAGAGGCGAGCTCCCGTCGGGCGCCGACTTGACGTGTTATGCGGACGACACGCTTGTCGCTGCCCGGGGGAGCTCGCACAGGGAAGCGACGTTGATAGCCACGGCTGCGGTGTCACAGGTGGTGAACCGCATCCGGCGCCTGGGCCTGGAGGTGGCCCTAAACAAGTCGGAGGCCATGGTGTTTCATGGCCCCCGACGTGCGCCGGCGCCGGGATCACACATCGTGGTCAGCGGGGCCCGGATAGCTGTCGAGTCCACCATGAAGTATCTGGGATTGGTGCTCGACAGCCGATGGGGATTCGGGCCCCACTTCCGGCGGCTGGCGCCCAAGCTGATGGGTGCAGCGGGCACGCTTTCAACGTTGCTTCCTAACTTGGGGGGCCCGAGCGCCGCCTGTAGGCGGTTGTACGTGGGAATCGTGCGGTCCATGGCCCTGTATGGGGCCCCTGTGTGGGCGATGGACATGACGGCCGGCACTCTCGCCATTCTGCGTAAACCGCAGAGGGCGATGGCCGTCAGAGTCGTCCGCGGGTACCGCACGATTTCCTACGAGACGGCTTGCGTCCTGGCCGGATCCCCGCCCTGGGACCTAGAGGCGAAAGTACTCGCGTTATTATATCGATGGCGCGAGGAAGAGCGGGCACGGGGCTCGAGGCCGGTGCAGCGGCAGATCGCGCTGCGCCGAGAGGAGCTCCATCAGGTCTTGGTGGCGGAATGGCGGCTAAGGCTTCTGCGCCCTACCGCCGGCCTCGCTACCGTCGAGGCGATCCGGCCAGTACTCGACGACTGGCTCGGGAGAAGGCACGGCTCCCTGTCGTTTAGGGTGACGCAGGTGCTGTCGGGGCACGGCTGCTTCGGCAAGTACCTGTGTCGCATAGGCAGGGAGCCGGACGCTCGGTGCAACCATTGCGTTCATTGCGGGGAGGACACGGCGCAACACACGCTCGCCGAGTGTGTAGCTTGGGAGGAGCAGCGCTGTGCCCTCACAAATGAAGTAGGAGGCGATCTGTCGCTGCCGGCCATAGTGCGGAGGATGGTCGGTAGCGCAGAGTCGTGGGACGCGGTGGTGTCCTTCTGCGAGGACGTGATGTCGCAGAAGGAAACTGCGGAACGGGAGAGGGAGATCTCGACTCCCTTCCCCGGCCGCAGAAGGCGCACCGGGCGCAGGAGAAGGGCGGACAACGCCCTTTTCCGGCCCCCATAAATGGGTCCTGGGGCGTGGGACTTGGGGAAGTCCTCGCCCCCTATTTGATGGACCCGAGGCGAAGGCGCGCGCGGGTGTCGGCGTGCGCCTCTGAGGCGATGCACGGGGTAGTTAAACACCTCACTACCCCGTGCAGGAGACGAGGCCCGGACAGACCGGGCCAGCACTAGTGTGGGGCTGCGGAAGAATTTCGATTCCCGCGGCCCCGCGCGCACGTGCGAGGAGACACCGGGGTGGTTTTAGCCGGTAAGAGTCCGGCACGCCCCTCCGCCTTTTCCCCAGGCGGAGGTAGTCCATGAGGATTTCCCCCCGTAAAAAAAAAAAAAAGATTTATCATGCAGCAACCTAGCATGTTGCTAGAGTAGGTTACCAATACCAATTACGTTAGACCTGTCAACTCAAAAGACCTCCTTTAAAATAAGATCTATGTGCAGCATCCGTTTCCTATGTAGATTTGTGTCACATACCAACACACAGGGTAAGCGCCATCGCATCTGGCAACCCAACACTTAGCATACCACAGTAATAAGTGAGTCATTACAGGCTGCATGGCGATTGTTGCCTTGTGTTGCCAGTATCTAGTCGTTGCGTCACTATTTATTAGATTATTACCAGTTTAATAGTAAATTGATACTGACTCGTTGTTTTATTCATGAAATGGTAGAACAAAATTAAGTTGTGGCTATGAAGGCCGTTCAGTTCTCATCGAAGAATTGACTACGCGGATTCTTCCTTTGGTTAGGCCGTTAGGGTAACTAAAGTATTGAAAAATCAGATTGGGTACGGGTACAAACAATGTAAGGTAGGTAGCTAGAACCTTAATATTATCATCAAACACAGCTCGGGCTTAATCCAGGATTGCGAAAATCAAATTCAAATGGAGGGGCTTGTGGCTTAGTAATAACAGCTGCACGGGTCGATCGATCAGGTTAAGCTACGCTTGCCGCAGTTGGTCCGTAGATGGGTGACCATATTTACATACCAAGAAACCTCCGTGCCTCGGAAAGCACGTTAAGCCGTTGGTCCCGGCTGTCATTTGTGGATCTTTGGCAGTCGTTACGCGTAGTCAGAAGCCCGAAAGTCTGACAACCAGTCTTTACCAAAGGGGTATTGTATTACCTAGTAACTGGGTTGTGGTGGTCAGATAGGCAGTCGCTCCATGTAAAATACTGGCATTCACCTGCATCTGGTTAGACTGGAAGCCGACCCCAACACAGTTGGGAACAGACTAGGCAAATGAAGACGTTCAAATGTGAAGTAGAGTACTTATTAGTTTTGCAGTTCGTGGATTTTTCGACATGCAGTGTTCTTTATTCCTCATGCATGCTCAAGCACGATTTTCGCCTTTTCATCTTTTTCTCCAACTATAAAATCTTTGGTCGGTGCAACCCATTCCAGCTTTCCGTAACTGATAATTGATATTTATTTCTGTACCATTGGTCCAAAAAAACACTTACACGTCAAAAATAAATTATGTTTTCAATCTAGACTAGTTCAGTGTTTCCTAACCGACTCCACTGAGAAGAAAGACCGAAACAAGCTCACATTGTAGAGAATTCCTTGACCTACAATTAAGTAAGTACCTTCGCTTTTTCTTAATCTATTTGGTCAATATAGCTGTCTGTCCCGTCCCGCCGCCTGCTTCCTTCAGTCCTTCCCCCCATTATGAATGCGCCGCGGCAACGTTTTTAATCACTCGAATATAAATGCAGCAGACATTAGCGTTGCATCGCGTGGCGCCTGTACATCACTACGTTAGTGGCAGTCACATTTAGTATGTTAATACGCCATTGTTCGGCTGTGGAGTTAACGCGGTGGCAATTAATGTTAGACGGCTCCTTCGTCGGCTCCCACGCAACTCGCCATTCCTGAAGTGTAGTGTGTAGAGTTTGCAGACAAATTGTTGGTCCTAGAGTAATCAACAGTAAAAAACCTCCCACCTTTTTTGCAACATAATTTTGTTGTTTTTTTCTCTGATTGTGTAAAGTTGTAAGTCAGAATCAAGTCATATTATTGTTTAAAAGGCACATTGTGGATAGTGGAAACACCGGGTTTCGGGTTTGTCACGAGCATTCAGGCAACGATGATAATGCCTATGTGAAATTTAGTGTGAATTCACTTTAGCCGTTCAATAGGGTAAAGGATCCTAGGTCATTGTTTCCATAAAATAAAATAAAACTGTTAAAAAAATGCGAAAAAAAGTTAAACTAAGTACCTACATAATACACAAAACGTTCCTATAGAAAAGTAAAACCTCATTTTATTTAATTGTTTGTAAATATTTTTCTGCTAACACTACCGACAGCGGTAAGCATTGTCCAATGTACCCAGTAATCACTGTTCATTAAGCTTTCTCGATGCATACGAGCTTTTTTAAATTCGTCCGTGAAATTTTGTGTTGTATGTTAAAAATGTGGGTATGTTAACAATAGAAACAGTGCATAATTAATATTGCTGTAATTGTACGAAGTTTGGTTGGGCATAAAATTCCGCAAAAGTCTTTAATTTTATTGTAATATCTTGATTATTTTATTAAAAAAATATGTAAATAAAATCCAAAAAGAATTATATGCACGAACTTGCATAGGCCCCGACGAGATTCGAACTCGTGATCTCCTGTTTACTAGACAGGCGCTTTAACCAACTAAGCCACGGCGCCGCTTGTTGTGAGTTGCGAAATTATACATTAGTTTACACACACATGTGCTCACAGCCAATCTTGATGACACCAATTCAAATTTGGAATAATACAACATGTTCCATCTCTTTTTGTAATCTTATTAAGTCGCTTGTTAGAAAGAGATGGGGATAGTATTCATTTTTTTTTGTATCTTTTTAGGTCGCACTGTTGCTAGGCGCGTTTATTAGCGATAATAAGATTCAAAATGTGTTTTGTTTAATATTTAATTCAATGTCTGTGTATCAGATAATTTAAATCTTAAACCTTGACAATTATAGTAGTAGGTACACTGTACCACTATAAATTACCGTGTCTGTACAGTATTGTTTTAACAGGGCTGACGAAAACTTAGTAATTTAATATGCTGATTGTAGTACATAAACCTACATACTGTTTAAATAAGTTTTATAATAATATCTGATAATAATATGACGACAGAGCAACTGAGTCAATAAAGAGATGTGTACACAGTCAATGAGTTGTCAGTTTTCGCGAATACCTGCACTGTTACTTCAAGGACGTAATTATGTCGTAGAAAAAAGATAGTCTACCGTAGAATCGTACCGTGCGGCAGATTCTACGGTAGGTAGGGTCCGTGCCTCGGTTACATTGTCGGTTAAGCGATTGACTGCTGCTGATCGATTCCCGCACGGAACAAATATTTGTATGACCTACAAGTAGTTGTTCCGGGTCTGGCTGTTTGTGTATGTGAGTTTAAATGTTTGTAAAAGCACCCACAATACAGGATTAATTCCTCTATCATCATAGATATGAGAATCTGCGAAAAAATACCTACTATTTGAGTACAACATAACTAGTGGACTAGTACAACGTAAGTATTTCGAAGGAACTAACCTCTTAACGTAGAATTGTTTGGTCGGTTATCAAAAAAATAAAACTGCTGTTTCATAGAAAAGTGCAATACCTACGCGGTGACAATCGTATTATTTATTTAAGTTATGTTTTTCTATGTTGTACTAATTCTATTCGTGACTCTGACTTACATTATTTTCTCATAACTTCCTGTTTTTGGAGCTCCAAAGCTCTATAAGGAAATGTTTGGCATGTCGGGTCACCCTCCACCCTCCAGTTTCCAAGGTTTTGGTATTTTTACTGGGTCCATCTCATCTCATCTTTCACATTCACACACCAACGCTTGTAGCACTGACACATAACTTTTGCATAATATTAGTAACACATTACATCATTGGCCATTTTGTAATTCCTTACATCATAGCGTTTCTTTGGTATATGTATGTTGGGTGTACGTCAAATAAGACGCTTTGAAATGTTGCCATAAAGTGTAAAACGTTATTGAGGATGATATTCTCGTAGCATGTCTATTTCCTTTTACATGTCTGTTTAGTATATTCTATAACATTTATATTATTTTTATTTTAGTGCAACGTTCGTAAGTACGCTGTACTGGTACAGCGTCCTAACTATTGTTTGCCTCACCGGACGACGTCACTACGTCAGCGCCGGCTGTCGCTGAAAACCAGCGCTGGGGCTCTGTCTTGCATAGGGTCGCGGCATAATGCTGAGCGATAGCCGTTTTGCGTAGATGTGACGCATGTTTCCCCCAACCTTTTCATATTTTCTGTGTTTGTGTTATTTTTTGCGTCATGTTTACCGCAAATAAACGCATTTTCTTTCTTTCTTTCTAATAATATATCTATACAAATACTTAAATAAAATTGTAGTGTCTGTTTGTAATGTCAAAATAGCAGCATTTTATTAAATGCATATTATACTTTTATTTGCATCACAAAACTACAACCATTTAATTAGGTATTTTCTACATTTGGTAGGTAGACACTACAAACGCAATTAAATAGGTTCCTGCGCTTAAATACTAGCCAATAATGTGATACTATATTTTTCGCCTTTCTAACGTCATAAAGATGTTGTTCGTTAAGTAGGTACTTACGTCACATGATAATCATTCAGCACGTATTTAAGCACTAATCACTCAGCAACAATTACTTACACTGATATTGTTCTATGAAAGTATATAGGTACGGTACATATAACATTTTTTTTTCTGTATCTTTGTTCCGGCTAATCTCCGAAACGGTTGGACCGATTTTGACGGGACTTTTACTAGCTGATAGCTGATGTTATAAGGAGTAACTAAGGTTACTTTTATTTTAGAAAAATAAATAGTATAGAGACACATTATTGTTTTCCGACATCCACGCAAACGAATTCGCGGGCACAGATAGGGATAGTAGATAAAGTCATTGCCTTCATCCGATGGGGCTAGACAGAAACGACAGAACACCACCTGCTACAATCCTTACATACTCCTTTTTGTATATGTAAATGGTACACCACAGACTGACTGCAGTACTGTCTCTCTTAGTCCCTTTAATCCATCCAGAGGTTGTCTCTAAAAGATCGCTTTTAGCAATAAGACAGCCCATTGTGTCACCTCGTGTAAAATTTCTACATTTATATCTATAATTCAAATCGTGTACATAATAAAGAGCATTCTATTATATTATTTTAACTTGATCAACAATACCGACTAGGTTACGGTTTGGTGCAAGAAATGTCTCGGTAAATAACAGCGCACTTCCAGACGTGAGCTCTTATTTTGTTTAGTTCGCTTGAAACACCGCCAATGTTAACACGACTTTATTTCTAGGTGCCATGGTTGTAATTAGGTTGAACTTATAATTATTGTTTTAATATTTTCTCACGCGGACAGCGATCTTGTTGGTATTGTTGATCCAAGTATTTTAAGGCACAATAATAGTATGTTTTACAACAAGGATGAATAAAAATGTCGGACGGAACTCGGCTAAGACAAAAGTGAGTCCCGTTTACGTGTGAATATATAATTTATGTGTGAGTGTTGCTGTTTTCGCGCATAATGGCCGACCGTCGCGCGCGTCCTCGGCCGACTAATGCGTGAATGTGAGCGTACAGCGGCCTGTGCCTACGTACAGCGAGCTGGCCGACATGAGTGACACTGTTTTTGTTAGCCAGAATCGGTCCGCGTTTTTTTGTTGCCATGTTTTACAAGTGCAAAGTCGAAAAGACTAGTGCTACACGAATTTTGCTCACATTAAGCTAATTTTAGCCAGCAGGCTATCAAATGACGTCACATCTCAAGCACTTAAATATGAGAAGTCTGTCTCATTCATTAATTCATACATCCGCTTGCGACTTCAATATTAAACGACACTTAGTTTAAAAATAAACGATTTTAGTACTTACTTCAGGAAGGACGGTAGATGGATGATGGTGGGAAATAATTAAAGATGACATACGGTTCACAGTTAATACTTTAAACATTTCACATAACATCACGCCTGTTTACCTCGAAGGGGTAGGCACAGGTGTACCTGTAGTACACCCATATTTCGCCAGTTATGTTGAAGTAGCAGGTGTCATGATTTCCAAATATGAATAAGATTTGTAGTGATTTTAAATACTAAATATAAAATTGAAAGTATGTGATTTGCCTCAAATGATTTTTGTATTGAGTGTCGTCATGAAGTTTAAAAGTATCTCATTTTACAGTAACCGAAAAAGTACTGGTTTTATAACGTAACAGAAAGGAAATAATATGATGTTTGGAGCATCGCCTAGTGTCTAAGTCAGTTCTTTTCGAGCTTCGAAATCAAAGGGTTATCTTCAAGAAGTCTATATTGATATTAAGTTGAGTACCTAATTAAATAGTTGATCAAATAGTTCTATATAAGTATTAGGTTTGTACGTATGCAAGAATTGAAATACAGAAATGTTTAAACTGGAAAAGGTGAGTTCATTTGACAGGGGGCGAGCCTATTGTCATCAACCGGGCACAAATCCAGACTCTGGGCTGCGACTGACAAATTCAAGATGGAAAAACCCAATAACACTTTGTCCGACCCGGGAAACGAACCCAGAACCCATACAACCTGTTACTGACCAGCAAATTGCAAAAAAACGTAAGAAATAAATTGAATTCCCAGGCGCTTTCGCCTTAAAGGTATTAAAAAACCTAAAGCCTGCACTCTCTTTCACTCCTTCCTCTGTGAGATCATGAGTTTCGTGTTGATTATTCTTTGTACAGTCAGGGAAATTTAAGTAAATTGACACCCTACGTCTAGTTACAGATTTATATACCCATTTCATACAAAGAATATAAATATGTATAATTGTGATTTGTATATACTTTGGTATAATTTAAGTTGGTAGTCACTTTGCTTAACAATTATTTCCCTGACTCGCTCAATCGAAACTCATCATCATTTGCATAGCCTTTTCCCAAATATGTTGGGGTCGGCTTCTATTCTAACCGGTTGTAGCTCAATAATAGTATTTCACATGGAGCGACTGCCTATCTGACCTCCACAACCCAATAACTGGGTAATACGATACCCATTGGTAAGACTGGTTGCCAGGCTTTCGGGCTTCTGACGACCCATAACGACTGTCAAAGATCCACGAATGACAGCCGGGACCAACGGCTTAACATGCTTTCAGGGGCAGGGACGGGTCTCGGTATGTAAACATGCCCAAGTAACACATCAAAGCAGTATAACGGCCGACTTACAGCATCCCTGTATCGTTTTCGCATTTTGAGTTAGTTTTATAGTAGCATTACAAACGTTTAAACGGCTATTGTAATTCTTATTTGGGCACAAATTATACGGCTTTACATCCTAAATAGGTTCACAATAGGTGTTTAATTGCATTACAGGCGCATTATATTAGCATTATTGTGGTCAATGAAGTTGCCAATCGCATTACAGAAGCATTATACTAGCAATATTATTGATAATGAAGATGTTAATTGCATTACAAAAGCATTAGACTAGCATTAGAATATAGTAAAAGAATGATTGGAGCTATTTAAGTGTTCACCGTTGGAACTTAAATAAACCTTACATCATTGCAAAAACATCTCTAATACCATGGTACTAATGTTATAAATACAATTAACGTTGTAATTTAACTATTTTGTCTCGCAATTATAATAAGGACGAAGACGGTTAAAACTGAGTGAATGACAATATTTGTTTGCATCAAAACAAAATTTATAATACTGGGTTAGTTTTTGACTCTTTTGTTATTTCATGCCTTCAAATATTACTGCGCAAAGTAGTTTACTGTAAATGTCTATATAATTTTCATTAAAAATTTTCACGCGCCTTCGATATTTTGTGGTTTTTATATAAAATGTTATTAAAAGATATGTGTGAAATAACCAAAACAATTGTGTATTCCTAGTATAGAACGAATTTTGCATAATTAACATAATAGTATTGGTTGGGCAGTATTAAATTAAGGTATATCATTAGTCTATAGGTCTATTGCTTTTATAAATAAGCTCAAATGATAATATTTTTTATTATAAAATGTTTACAAAATGGTGTCGGTCTGTAGCAGCCCGGTGAGCCTTTAAAAAGCCTAATTAATGCCGCCAGCAGTATAAATACTCACACGTGAACAATTATTAAGCCAGAGACCAGAGAGAAGACTTTTGTTGAACCATTGTAGTGCTATTGTCTATAAAGTAGTTATATATGGTCTTACTGGTATACCAGTAGACTTGATGTAGCCTGAAATAGTGCCATTACTTGAACGCAATTTTGGGGATCCTTGAGCAAAACAATAAAACCCATTTCAGAGTTTTTGTACAACTTGAATCCGTTTGCCAAGAGTTGATAAAAGGCTTTCTGACCGCATTATCTAAATAACTATTACTGCGAGTGGCTTATTAAAATGATTACGGTGATTTCAACAAAAAAGAAAATCAAATAAATAGTATAATTCGAGTAGGTACTTGAATATCACTCAGTTAACAAGAGCATATTATTGTGATTCTATAGATCTTATTTCAATGCCGCCGCACCGTGGACCTTACACTGATGCAGTTGCGGGACCGTTTCCCTAGTGCGTGCGAGACAGCGCTATGCATATTATAATATATTATAATCGTTATACAAACACGGTTAGGCAACACGCACAGTTAAATTAATAACTTAGAATATCTATACGTCCACTATAAAAATTGCTGTTGTTTTGTTGATCATATAATATGTCCTTTTCCCCAATATAGCTGACAAATGGCTTTACTAATACAGTAAAATGAATGTATTTACAGCTTTACGCATTAAAATAACTCACGTGTATTTGATTAAAGAGCTGTTAGCTGTACAACAGAACTCAGTTGATCTTTAAAATGCAAGCATTACATTGATTCACGTTTATGCTGTTCAGCAGTACTAGGCTTTTATTTACCACTTATAAGTGCTATTACACAACAAAGAGCACTAAAAGCAGCTCAAAGCTGTATAACGGATTTACGGTGCATTATAATGGTACAAGCTTATGCTATTATGCAGCATTAGGCATTATCTTATTACTTAAAAATGCTCTTGTAGACCCTAAAGCACTAAAAACAGCTGAAAGCTGTATAGCGGATTTACGTAGCATTATAATGGTTCATGTTTATGCTATTACACAGCATTAAGCATTTATTTTCTACTTAAAAATGCTATTGTAGATCCAAATGCACTAAAATCAGCTGAAAGCTGTACAGCTGCGTTGTGATTTGCTGGACTAAAACTAAAGGCAATACAAAAGCATTTTGATATGCCATTATCCAACCGTTGTACAGTGTAAAGCATCAAAATGGTTTTGAAATGCCAATTTAAGGCGTCAAGATGAACGGTAAACTCATATAAGAGTTTATACGGACCTTAACTCCTACATAAGTTTAATATTCGTTTGTTAAAATGCTTCCTGTGTTACTTGGGTGGTCACCCATCCACGGACCAACTGCGGAAAGCGTAGCTTAACGTGATCGATCGACCTATGCGGCTGTTATAACTTAGCCACGAGCCCCTCCAATTCATTCGAAACTAAGAAAACGAAAGATCCTAGTCCCTGCGCCTGGATTTTCATAAAATCGTGTTCAAGAATTACTTTACAAGTTAGTGCTATCAACCCTATCGAAACAGTAGGCTCTAGGGCCCTTTTATCATGAACTCAATTCATTGTTTTTACACACAATTACCGTACTTGACCCGTGCTTCAACTTAAGTTCAAGTATGTACAACTTATCGTACTTATTATCGTACTTATTGATCTTCCTGTGGTTCTACCGAATCTGAATAGTGGCTGCTTTTACCAATGAGGTTGTAAGAGGCTTCCAGTTTTAGAGGGGCAGTTTCCGTATCTTTTAGAACAGTTGCATGTTTGACAGATTGAGATTAGTCTCAATCTGTTAATAATTCGGGAATTGCCCCTCTGATCGTTAACTTTTGTTGAATTATTGTCATCAGTATTTACCTATCTATAATAATATTATAAAGAGGTAAAATATGTTTATAAATTTGAAAAAATATGCTATAGGAATGCTATAAATATGATATACGAAAACATATAATAGGCTATTTAACATCACTCTAGGACCCTTAGGAGCTGGATAAAAAGAAAAATAGTCAGAAAGAACGCTGAACGAAAACGAAGTAAGAGCGCGGGCAGGCGATGCGATGCGACAGGGCGGATCGGGGGAGCAAGAACTCTCACGCAGACGAAGTCGCGTGCAGAAGTTAGTGGTGAATAAAGAAGATAGATTGATCTTCATCATCAGCCTACAGCCGTTCACTGCTGGACATAGGACTCTCCAACTGCACGCCATTTAACTCGATTCTCAGCAACTCTCATCCAGCTGCTACCAGCCACCCTGCGAAGATCGTCGCTCCACCTAGCCTGAGGGCGTCCTACCTTACGTTTGCCGATTCGCGGTCTCCACTCAAGAACACGTCTACTCCAACGGTCATCGGTTCTACGGCTAATATGGCCGGCCCATTGCCATTTCAACTTACATTCTGTGAGCTATGTCGACAGCATTGGTTCTCGGCCGGATTACCTCATTCCGGATTCATTCCCCCAGAAATACTCCAAGCATAGCCCGTTCCATAGCTCGCTGAGCGGACTTCTGTATAATGTGCCGCACTGTGTGGATTGGTGCTGTATCCTCCTCGAAATTCGGCCCGCTCCGGTGACTGAAACTCGTCGTGTCTTCGCGCTAGACGATTCGTGACGTCTCTTGAAAAGAACTTATATACGTGGTTTAGGAGCGAAATAGGGCTGTAATTCTTTAAAAGGGTCTTATCTCCCTTTTCAAAGAAGGGAACGACCACGCTCATTCGCCACGTTTCTCGAGTTCTCCCAGAGAACAAGACAGAGTTAAAGAGCTCCTGAAGCTTGTTCAGTACAGGACTTCCTCCCGCTTTTAGGAGCTCGGTCGTAATCCCGTCCTCACCAGGGGCTTTTCCATTTTTAAGCTGTTTAAGAGCCGCTTCTATGTCGTCTCGGTTGACTTCTGGCAGGTCTTCCGTGAAATGGCGGGTTAAGGTGGCCCTGGAATCCTCATTTTCGGGATCAGGTCGAGATGCATGCGAAGCGTCCAATAGGCAAATCGCGGCGGAGCGGACGGACCTCCGGGGCGATCTCATGGCGGCATGGAAGGAGCGACTGTCGCAACCCAGCGCAGGGCACGCCACGATAGCGGCGGTAAGACCCCTCTTTGAGGAGTGGCTAGAGAGGCGTCACGGCGTCCTCACCTACCGCCTGACGCAGGTCCTCACTGGACACGGATGTTTCGGGAGGTTCCTGCACATCATCAGGCGGGAGGAAACGCCCGGGTGTCACCACTGCGATGATCACCCCGAGGACACGGTGGAGCATACGGTGGGGGCCTGCCCTGCATGGGCGGAGCACCGCCGTGTCCTCGTAGAGGCGATCGGCAGCGGCGGCGATCTCTCACGCCCGGCCCTGGTTCAAGCCATGGTCCGGGGCGAGGGGGAGTGGGAGGCAGTCGCCTCCTTCTGCGAAGCAGTCATGCTAGCTAAGGAGGTGGCGGGACGGGAGAGGGAGAGAGTCTCCCGTCCAAGCCGCCGCGGTGGACGCTCCGGGCGTCGGGAGCCGCGTGACGACTCCCGGCCACCGTAGGCGCGGGCCTGCGGGCGGTTAGCAATGGGTAGCTCACCGTCCGATCAGGACCAGGCCCGTGCTGGACGGCGCGTACGTGTTCCACGCGCGCCTCAAAGAGATGTCAGCATCGAAGAGGGGGCCCACTAGGGCCCAAGCCTGCCGGGAAAGCGGGATCATCCAAAAGGGGTACCGCTGACCCGGAACATAAAGGGCCAAGGAAGGAACACGGGTGGGTTTTAGTCAGTAAGAGTCTGACACTCTCTTCCGCTCCACCCAGAGCGGGAGGGGTCATTTGATGATTTCCCATCCTCAAAAAAAAAAAAAAAAATGTGATATTTGTCCGTTATGATGATGAAGTCTATCTCACTTTTCGTCATAGTGTCGGGACTTCACCACGTCCACTTCCTTTGGGGATGTTTGATAAGGGATACTAAAGTTGACAAGCATTTGCCCCCTATGATTTCTGCTGCCAAACCCGTAGGATCCAACTGCCGATTCGCTGCAATCCTGTACTCCCACATTAGTGTTTAAAGTTTACTTTTTAAATTAATTAATTTAATGTTAGTCAGGTTAGTTAGTTATTATCCGATTTCTCGTCAGGTGCCAGTAATTAAAACTATTTCGAAAACGTTTCTGCCACAGTCTCTTAAAACTTATTTTCTCACTCATAATGACGTTAAAACATAACGAAAACTGGCCTGGAAAAGTTTTAACATATTAGAGTAAGGTGTTATAAACAAACCTGTTTTCTATTGCAAATATCTAAAACGCTCCTCATTAACTATTCATAGAACTCCAATACAGCTGCCATATAATACCATATTCTTCCATTACACCTTAGCATGGCAACACCCAACTGTCAGTCACACACGGAAGTTAATCCGTAATAAACTATTTAAACAGATGCCTATCTCCAACCTAATTAATATAAATAATACAGAAGATACAGGCAGTATTCGTTTCAGGTCGCTCGAGTGTAAAATTATTAGATTTACATAATAGTTTTTAATTAATCAACACGTTTAGCTTTACCTAATTAAATGTTATCTCGGTGAGGGGAAGTCGTAAGTTAGTTATCTTCGCCTCGTGTTTCTGAGGGTCGTGGATTTTGGTTTTCGGTTTCTATGTTTACTATGTCTTCAAAAGAGTATGGTGACATAGTTGATGGATTGTAGAGAGAAACATCCAGAATATATGTTGGAGTTGTATCCATATAAAAATATTGCAATGGCCATTCTGCTTTCCTGGCGTTGTTGTTAAAAATGAGCTTTAGTTAAGACCATTCTAGAAGCAGTAAAAGAGGTTTATGAGCGTATCATTCTGATATGGTGAGGATCGGGAGGATCGAAGGTACAAATACCCAAAACGCTGACTAACCAAATATTCTTAATCTCAAGGAACTGCTATTCCAGTCAGCGGAAAGGTCGAACCTTGGAGTTTAGATCGACAAACATCTTTCTCAGGGCCCCAGCTATAGGACGTAAGTCGCAAAAAAATTGTATGGTATCTGGTAAGTCCCTGAGACGATTGCGGAATTTTCTTCCAATTGCCACTAAAACTGCGCTTGCACAATCCCTTTTACTTCCTATCCTTGACTACGCTGATGTCACTTATCTCGATCTCACTGAGGCATAACTAGATGAACTTGAGCGATTTCAAAACGTTTGCAGAAGATTTATTTTATACCTGGGTAAATATGATCACATTTCTGAAGTTACAAGTTGTTTCCCATACGTCTTCATCGGAATTCTCATATCTTATTTCAGCTGTACCAGTATTCTTTTCAGTCTTTCACCACCTCTTTACTTAAAGGACGTTTCAAGTTTGTTCATGACACACATAATAGATATTTGAAGTCGCCAGAAAACTTAGGACTAGCGATGCCGATGCATTCCAACAGCTTTTATGACAAGTCTTTTACAGTTCAAGCAGTCCCGTTATGGAATGCCTTGCCCGTATCGATAAGGTGTGCTCAAACTTTGTCCACTTTAACAATTCTGGTAAAAAAAACACTTCTTCTCACTTTAAACATCATCATTACATATAGGTCGTTCCTTGCTCTTGTTTCATGTTTATTATTCTATATATAAATAGATAACTATAAGTTTTATTTACTTACCTATGTATGTATTTGTTGTATAATAATATGTAAATGGTACACCACTGACTACCTACAGTATAGTCTCTCCTTATCCCTTTAATCCATACAAAGGTTGTCTGTAAAATATCGCTTTTAGCGATAAGACCGCCCATTGTGTCTGTCACCCTGTGAAAAATTTCTACATTTATATCTGTAATTTTTACGGTGTACAGAATAAAGAGAATTCCTACTATCTAAAGAAAGTTGAGAACATAGTGAAGTTCTGTATACAGAGTAGCATTTACTCGTTGTAGCCTGCTATAGTAACCATGGACCTCAAATCAAATAAAAAATCAAGACATAGCGCTGCCAACAGTGACGTGAGGCCGGTTTCGTAAACATGTGTGCACTTAGTAGGGTGTAGTTTGGTTGTAAATTGGGTTGTAAATGTGTGCGTGTGAGCGTGTATACACAGAGCAAGGTGTAGTTTTGCATGCTTCGCTGTATTGTTCGCAGCGCTATGTCTTGATTTTTATTTGGTCAGAGCCATAGGCTAAATTAATCATTCGAATGTAAACACAAGAACGCTTTTCTATATACACGGTGATTTTTAAATCACTGTTAACTTTTTAGGAGGTGAAATTACTCATTATTATGAACAACTTTCACTATGACACCGGCTCTGAAATGTCGAAAAAAATATCAGCTGTTTCATACAAAACTGCAATATTTACTCGATGAAAATGTGTATGTATGTATGTATTTTTATTGCTACTTCGTAGTTGGTTCCATAGTGAAAGTTGTTTATAATAATGAGTAATTTCACCTCCTAAAAGGTTAACAGTGATTTAAAAATCACCGTGTATATCCACAATATATCTCCAATATCTATACTTTCCACTTGAAACCTGAGAGATAAAAAGTCTCTGAAGTTTTCGCTCCAGTGACAGCTCCCGAGTCGAGAGCGGTAGGTATATGAACACGATATAATACATGTGTTATAATAATCACCCCCTTTATTTCCGTGCTTTATGCGCTGGAGCATCGTTATTACGAGCGGTACGTACGATTTTCGATGCCAGACAATAATGTGAGCAGACAGGTGTGGTGCAAGTTATAAGAGAAGCTTTAGAAAGAGTTTCAAGATGAAATCTAAATGATCACACTTTACTAAAACTTTTCCTGTGTCTAGTCAGGCGACGCTGAGTCCTTTAAAGACAAATGGCGAACCCTGAACAATATGTCTCTTCTGTTAAAAATCTCACTGTGGAATCTTAGGAGAAGTGCGCTTGAAGTGTGCTGTCATTCCACCTGATGCTAGGAATTGACACTATTGACAGCTCACTTCACCTAAGTTTTCACTGTGAGATTTTAAGAGAATAGACCGACAGGTGTTTAGCCGCATGACATGGAATTTCGTTCCTCATGTTCCTTTTCTTATAAAATCCAGACGAGGAAGGTTTTCAAAAACCGTAAATAAAAAATCGTTTTAATTACTATGAGTATACTACGAAATTATAACCCCCCCAGTTCATGCCTTGTCCCCCACATCACACATGACGGATGTTACACGACTTACATGCAATAATGCGCGCGCGTCTAAACCGAGGCTACTTTTAAAAGTCCCGCGTTAAGTTGCTGACAAGTTTCGACGTACAGGTGTGTGCTGTATACAAATTTGTTTGAAGTAGGATAGTCCTGTTTATTTTTTGGTCCTTTTGCCAAATTACACGAAGATTTTGGTCCTTATGCACGAGTATTTGCAGAGATTTTTTCGTCAGATTGAGATGATAAGTAATATTGTGATTTATTTACGTTGAATTTTGTGGAGTTTTTGTTTAAGTATCTGTAGTAAATGAAACAGATTTCTATCTACTATTGTAGTTAAATCAGAGATGGCAAAATTACACTTCTCCCACTTCCAAGCATTTTCGTAAAACGTCCATATTTCTATCTTTTATTTGTGGATTCTAATTATGTGTAAACATTTCTAAACATATTTGACAGCATAACCCATTACCCAATTATTACACCAAACTAAAAAATGCGTTAACAACACACGTTATGATAAAGTAAACGCTCTTAAGAAGCTTCCGTATAACATTGAAGACAAATGGCCCTGTCCATAGTAACAGGTACACAATTACATCACGGCCGCCCTACCACAACTCTTCGCCTTCGAATCCGATCCATCGCTGAGGGGCCACAAGTCACACAAGGACTAGAAGACCCACTGATCCCATTTAACACCACAAACTCATTAGAACCAAAAGGGTGGCAGAGGTCAAGTTGCACTGGTTACAAAACTCATTAATAAGTTTTTTGAATATTAGATATTGTTTAGTAAAATGCATGCTCGTTGAATGTAGGTTTTTATTATTTATAATTGACGTGAGAATGTCCCAATTAAGAATTAATGATTTATGGTATCTCGGTGCATCGTTACGCTGCAAGGTATCTTCATGGTGTGCTGGTTATTCGATAAATAAACAAACTGTTATTTGAATTAAAAATATACGGTACTTACGAGTATTATATGAATAAGTTGACTCTACTCTACTCTTAGTGCATTTTCCCTCTCATAGGTTTCCAATTCAATTTTTTATTTGAACCATTTGGGTATCATTGATACGTTTGCGTATCACATTGAAATGTGCGATTTTAGATAACAACGCTGTATAAAAACATCTACATAGGTCAGTCAGTTCATGAATTGCGATTTTAAAGGGTTATTTCCACAATAGACCGTTAAGGTGGTCACTGCTAAAAAGTGGTTGATTCCATGGTCATTATGAGCGCTTTATTTTTTTTATAACCTCTGCAGCTCCAATCTCAAAGACCAGTGGTGCCCCAGTGGTTACGGCCCCGGCTTATGAGTTGTAGATCGTGAGTTCGAACCCAGGCAGGTGCTTTACTTTATGTAAATAATTTCATCACCACCGCTCTCAAAACGGTGAAGGAAAACATCGTGAGGAAACCGGCAGTTCCTAGAACCAAAAATTCGAAGACATGTGACATCTACCAGCCCGCACTGGGCCTGCGTGGTAGATGATAGCCCACTCCCTCTCGAAGCGAGGAGGCCTGTGTCCCAGCAATGGGAACATTATTCGCTGATTATGCTATTATTATGCTATTATTATGCTTATGCCATGCTATGCAGCTCTAATCGTATGCTACTATCTTTTATTTCGTATACGTTTGTACCACTTACAGAAAAGTTTTTGATGATCCGCGAACCCAAGGACCAGTTGACAACTCAAATGTTAATATGTTGGATACATGTGGCGTCAATGTGTAGTACAGGATTATGGAGCTTTCACATTATAGTAATTAGCAAAAGATGTGAGCGAAACATGTTGTTACCATTGTAGATTAGGTTGTTGCCACCCTACTGATCCCCACTTGATGTTCACACTTCTATACAGAGCTACAAAGTTATTTTGGCGCGTGAAATAATCAGAACTAACGCCGCCATCTTGTTTTTTTTTTCAATACATTTCAAATGGGTCTACCCTTTATAGCAGAACTTTTTATGTCATAATATTATTTTGCATAGCAACGAATAGCATAAACTTCATTTCGCAGAAAATCGTTTGTCACACACTCATATAGCATACATTCAAAACTCATATTTTTGTAAGTCAGAATCATCTTTAGGCATAAATTTCTTATCCATAATATTTAAAAAGTAGAACCATCATATCGCAGAAAATTCACATTCAGAATCGTGTTTTGGCATACATTTTATATTGATAGTCATTAAAAGGACGAAATCATATCTTAGAAAGTTTACAGTTAGAATCGTCTTTTGGCATATAATTCATATCACCTAAAATACACGCTTCCTTGACCAGGTAAAATAGGTAGAATTCGGTTCTGGCACTCGCCGGCCGCTGCCGCGGCACCGCTTGCTACGCTCGCTCGGCTCGTGCGCAGGGGGTCGCAGTTCTAACCTTTTTTTTTCCGGGGTGGAAAATCCTCATGAATGTCCGCCGCCCTGGGGCGGGCGGCAGGGTCTGTCAGACTGTTACTTACTAAAAACCACCCCGGTGTTCCATCTCACACCTACGCCGGGGGTCGCGGGAACGCAGTTCTAACGTTTTTTTTTTTTTTTTTTTTTTACGGGGGGAAATCCTCATGGACTACCTCCGCCTGGGGAAAAGGCGGCGGCGGGTTCTAACCTAACCTAATCATTTATTGCGGGTATTTAACATAATATTTAACCTAATCTAAATAGTTCGGTTAGAATAATTTAGTATATCTTACCATAATAACTTATTAACCATAATGACGTTTTAAGACAATATTTTAATTTTAATTAAGATTAAAAATGCCCGCAGCATATTTTATAAAAATTGCAATATGCCAAATATTTTTTTTATTTCTAATGAAATTCTGCCATCTTCACAGTATGCCAAGTGAAACTGTCCCAAATAATCGTCGCTCCAAATAAAAGTCATGCTAAACGAAATTATGCGGAATGTTAACTTTGCCAAAGGTAATTATGCCAAATAAAATTCTGCCATCTTAAAAGTATGCCATTGTAAATTCGGACATATAAACATGCGGCCAAACAATAATTATGTTACATAATTTATTATTATGCCAAGTGTGTTATGCCAAATTAATTTCGGAGCATAGCGGAGATAGAGGGAACCCATTTCAAATGACAGTTTTCAAAACAATTGCACAAATGTTTACCAGCAGCGCTCACCAGTCAACGTAATTCAAGCGCCAAAAAACAATTGCACAAATGTTTTACCAGCAGTGCCCACCAGTCAACGTTATTCGAGCGCCAAAACAATTGCACAAATGTTTACCGCTTGCGCCCACCAGTCAACGTTATTCAAGCGCCTAAAACAATTGCACAAATGTTTACCACTTGCGCCCACCAGTCAACGTTATTCGAGCGCCAAAAACAATTGCACAAATGTTTACCAGCAGCGCCCACCATTCAACGTCATTTGAGCGCCAAAAGATCTTTGTAGCAGTGTACACACACACTGATGTCAATATTATTCATTTTTCTGTTTCATTTGAATTCCTAACATTTTTCCTCAATACATTTTCCTTGGTCTACAAAACCTTTATCTAATTACTACACAAAAACAATAAATTAACCTTATAGTGTTGTTCACAGTAATAATCGGTGCTCCCGCCCTTCGTACGCACTTTAGCTACAAATTTTGATAAGTAGGCATTGAACCGGATATTCCTCAATGCTTGACTCTTGATATTATCATTTGCACAATGTAAGTATGTACGGTCTAATACCTCGTAGGCTGAATGACATTTTAAAAGCGATGTTTCGTAGTTAGGCTGTAAATTATTTGAGTATTTATGTTAGTTATTACTCTCAAAGAATGCCCTGGTTGCAGTTATTGGTTTCCGAAGGCATTAGAATGTCGTTATAATTGAGTGTCCCACTCTATTTTAAATGGAAATATGCCATGCGGCGTCCACATAAAGTCTTGAATTATATAAGAATCATCGTATCTACACAAGGACTAGCTTTTCTAGGCAGAATATTGAGAACGGCCAAATATAATGATTATTTTTATTAGAACAATAATAAGTTGAGTGTGTGTGTCACACCCTCGTTACCTTGCATATTTTTTGAGGGAATTCCCGAAACATTTCGTCAAATATATGATAGGTACTGGGTATCCCAATATTAAAGAGGCCAATGTAAATGTTTTACTTACAATTAATTGACACTTAGGTAAATCTATCCACTTTTATACGGCCTTTGCATCAGACTCTAAACTGATACTGATACTTATAAATATGTTGCTAGCAGATAAATTAGAACGTAAAGACTAATTAAAGAGCCATCAGCGGCACTACTTTTCTAAAATTTAAAAGATGTCATCTATTAACATTGCCTTTTTGTTTGACAAAGGCTATCCTGAAAAGGAGATAATGAAGTAATCAACACACCAAGCAAGCGTCAAGCAATCATGAGGACCTAAAAGGTAAACTAGGTAATGGCCAGCCAGACTTATGTCAACTCACGCGCAATTTAAGTGGATTTACTCGTAAGGTGAATTTCCATGTTAAATATTCATAAGAGCAACAAACCAAAGTTTGGCGATCGATATGAAATTGGTGATATTAGTAAATATATCATTCCTACAGTCGCGAATCGCATTTTGATCAACATATTATGACGTAAAACAGAGCACCAATTTGCGCTATACTTTGCGTAAATTATTTCATTACCACTGCTCTCAAAACGGTGAAGGAAACCATCGTGAGGAAACCCGCACTGGGCCCGCGTGGTGGATTACGGCCTACTCCCTCTCACAGAGAGGAGGCCTGTGTCCCAGCAGTGGGAACATTATAGGCGGATGATGATGAGCAAGTATTATTCCACTGCAGGGCAAAAGCCTCCCTCTCCCCTTTTGCACACAATTCTGTCTTTTGCTATTCTAGTTCGGTACAATTCAACGCGCCATCTTCGCCTTGGCCTGTCGCAATGTCGCCTAGCGTGTAATGGGACCTGCACCCTAATTGCGTAACACACTCAATTACAATCTGAATCAATTTCAAGGATATGGCTAATTCATTGCTTCATGAGTTCGAAAAATGTGTCTGCTCGACAACGTTAATAACGCAATGAATGTTGTTGAACTGTAAAAATGAAAGCCATTAGTACTGGTAGTGTGTGTTACTCAACTACCCGCTGCTCGGTGGTTGTTTTAGCCCATTCCTCATCTGACATGCGGCAGACATGCTCGGCCTAGTCCTACTTAAGCTTAGCGGCTATCTGGCTAAGATAGCCGATAGATTTTGATATTGGCGCGCAGCTACACTTCCAAAAATAGACAAAGGCTTTGTCATATAAAAGTACCTTCCAGTACATTTTCACACAGGCATTAGTAGGTGTGCAAATCAATTAACATTTTACGAGCGTGTCTTAAATTAATAGTTGTGGCGTGCGTCATTACGCAGGCGCGTTAAGTTACGTGGCGATGTAAGCTGTGAACACGTCGCGACGTCGCGCAGTTATGTTCATTTCATTCATCCATTCGTTCGCGAATAGTGTACACTTGGCCTTGAGTTATCTTCAACTCGAGAGTTGAATGAAGGGTTATTTATGTTTTTAATCAGTGGGCTACAAACTTGTAGATAATCAGCTGCTGGTAGACGTCTGCCTGAAAAGTAATGTACGGAATGGAACTTGTAGGTTTGAATCCGTAAATACGCGCCCGCTGAGTACCTAATTGAATTAGGATTTTTGCTAATGATGTCTCGCACCAAAATTGAGGTATTACATTTTCAACAACCCCATAACATACCTCAATTTTGCGGATATAAAGACCATTTCATATAATACTCACGAAGCATTGGCCCAGTTATCCATATCTTTAGTAGACTCGCACAGAATAAGTGCCTGTTGTAGATAGATAAGCCCCAAAAAATATTCCACACTGAATATCATAGTTATTCCTATCGCTTCTTCCACGTGAGTTTTGTGTGTACAAACAAAGCAACGTTTTTCGATAACTCACGTGGCCTACACTCAAAAATAGCAGTCGTACGATAGCTCTGCCAATCTTATCACTTACTTCCTACTGATAAGAGATTACTACCAGATTACCAATCACTCATAACAGTATCTCCTCTTGATATTAAAATAATACGTCTTACTTGCAGATTTAGATTTTAAGGCGTATGCTAAAAATGTTACAAACTATTGCGTCGTATGGAAATGCTGTCACCATTTATCACTATAATGAAAACATTTATGATGATAAAAACGATTCAATTTCTCAAATCATTTATTTCAATTAAACCATTTACAGGCACTTTTGAATTGTCAAGTGGTCGGTCAGTTAGAAATATGACGCTAGTTGCCCATTCCAAAGCGTAGTAGGTACCTATGGAGAAGAACGGGCAAGAAACTCCATGGACACTCTTTTAAATTATATTGTTACATAAATATTAGTTACATCATTAATGTTGAATATAGGTATAATTATATGTGAGAACGATGTAAATAAGACGTACACATTGAGTGTCCAGAGTACAGCAAATAGAAATTTAAACAAAACAATCCATAAATAAAATAATTAAAATAAGCCGTGGCGGTTAAGACATGACCATGACCAGTCCCAACTGACAGCGCCCGTTCACGAACATGACGCATGGATTTTGTTTACATTTTAAAGATTTAAATAATTGGTATTGAAAACATAGGCTGTAGCCTGTGGCTCAGTAAGTACTATCGTCTAGACAACTTTAGTTGTATTAAACCTACATCAGGAATGACATTATAATTTGAACATTAAACATTAAAGTCGGTGCCTCCGATAACTCTTTTTTTAATGTCAAATCCCGCAGCGTTTCATATGTAAGATTATGTGGCGTGTATATCTTCATACATAATCATTCCTTCGACTTCCACTGTCACCCAGGCCAAAGAAAAATAAATAATACCTGGTAAGGGCCTAAGGGTTCACAGCTTCGAGCGTTGCGACTTGCGACAGGACTTGCATCAAGCGACAAGCGCACGCGTCTCCGATTATCATCTGTCGCTCTGCAAGTCGCATCTCAGTGACTCAAGGCATGCTCTAAACAAATTCTTTTATTGGTTTTCACCGTCGTCGTCGCTGTTGCGAGACACGTGTCACCTGAGCGTGTAGCTCGTGCGTGGCCCCGGGGTTAAGAAACGGAATTAGGCGTTATAACGCCCCTAAGCTACGATCGCAGTTTTGATTGCAAACGCTTTTCAGGGACAGAGGCGGCAAAAGTGGCTGGGACAGACTGGATGCGGAAGACGGAGGACCGGATGTTGTGGTGCAGCCTGGAAGGTGCCCATGGCCAACAGTGGACTGCGATAGGCTGCGTCGATTAACTGTGGCCCGGATTAGTGTCAGTCATGTCGGGGGAGGAATAGACTTGACTTTAATGTGTACTAGTCAGTCTTTTTCTCTCTCCTATATGGTTGGCATGTAACCGTCCTCATCATTCACATTCTGCACCTGAGTCGCCCGCTAATCAACTCCCGGCGTAAATTCTCAGTGACGTCAGAGATTACGTAAGTTTTTATCTGAATTAGTTAATTTAGTTTTCAGTACGCGCTATACCTTTAATTTTGTATGACTTTTTCAAGAGTAGGTTCATGTTGATGTCTTTAAGTAAATTTTACAGACTATTGCGACTTGCGACGGGCCTTGCGTCAAGCGACAAGCGCGCGCGTCTCCGATTATCACCCGTCGCTCTGCAAGTCGCGTCGTGGTGACTCGTGGCATGCCCAAAACAACTTCTTTCATTTGTTTTCTCCGCAGGCGCTGTCACGAAACGTGTCGCTTGAGCGTGTAGCTCCTGGCCACGGGGTTAAGAAGCGAAACTGGGTGTTTAAAACGCCGTTAGGCTATGAGTGCAGTTTTGAACGCAAACTCTTTTCAAGGACGAAGGCGGCAAAGATGACTGGGACAGACTGGATGCGGAAGAGGGAGGACCGGGTGTTGTGGCGCAGCTTGGAAGACGCCTTTGTGCAACTGACAGTGGACTGCGATAGGCTGAGTTGATTGCTTGATTGACGCTTTTCAGTAAATCTGTCGCCAAGAGTTATGTCAGTCGTGTTGGGGGGAGGAATAGACTCGACTTTATTATGTACTAGTCAGTCTTTTTTCTCTCTCCTATATGATTGGCATGTAACCGTCGTCATCATCCACATGCTGCGTCGGAGTCGCCCGCTCATCAACTCCCAGCAGTCCGCAGTGACGTCAAAGATTATGTAAGCTGTAATTTTATTCGGCTGCGCGGAAACACTATCCTGCGTTCGCAATTTAGTTTCAAACAAAGATGTGTTTTTGGACAAAATAAGTCTAACGGCGCAGGATAGCCTCTACCAGAAGTGGTCATCGTATAAATGATTCAGCAGCTTCAATATCATCAGGATTGTGCTGGCATATAGTAGTTCGTCGTGAATGTGGCACGACAGTGGCTCCCCACACATCAATCTCCAGTCATCAGAAGACACCGCCACGCAACCATCTATGCGATGCACTGCTAGAGGGACTGTCACCAGCTATTGTCACTCTTATCCGACCTCTTCGGTGGTTCCTAGTAAATTCGTAACAAAACTAGACGGCGTCTATTATTGCGCTTTCAAGTTTAATACCCTCGCTAAAAATTCAGTATGTGCCAGTGTCATTTTGAAATCTACCTTTTGAACCCTATATTTCCCACGGACCGGGAGTTCGCCATTACAAACATATTAATCTTTAAGAGTCTGAGATATCTGCTAGTAAATACCACATACTCTTGCGTATTGCGTCAAGCACGACACGCGCGCTACTCCAGTGACCGTCCGTCAGCGTCGCTCTTTAAGTCGCTTCGCGATGACTCGTGGCATGCTTTAAACAACTTCTTTCATTTGCACCCTAATGCATGCGCACTTATTTATTGTTGCTGTCTTTGTTTATTTTATAAATTTAAACATTTGCACACCATATGTAATGGTAGAATGTAAAGGGGCCATTATAGTTCTAAGATCGTATGTTGTAAATATACTTTCTGGCAAATAAATGAATTTGATTTGTATTTTGATTTCTCCGCAGTCGCAGAAACAAAACACGTGTTGCTTGAGCGTGTAGCTCGTGGCCACGGGTTTAAGAACCGAAATTGGGCGTTTAAAACGCACCTGGATGACTATATAGATGAATAGGCTGAGTTGATTGCTTGATTGACGCTTTTCAGTAAAACTGTCGCCAAGAGTTATGTCAGTCGTGTTGGGGGGAGGAATAGACTCGACTTTATTATGTACTAGTCAGTCTTTTTTCTCTCTCCTATATGATTGGCATGTAACCGTCGTCATCATCCACATGCTGTGCCGGAGTCACCCCCTCATCAACCCCCAGCATAAGTCCGTAGTGACGTCAGAGATTACGTAAGCTGTTATTTGATTTTTGATTTCAGTTTCCACCCACATAAACAAAGATGTGTTTTTTGAAATAAGGTAGTTTAATGCCCATTGGATTTATGTCAGTCGTTTTGGGGGGAGGAATCGACTTGACTTTAATATGTACTAGTCAGTCTTTTTCTCTCTCCTATATGATTGGCATGTAACCCTCGTGATCATCCACATGCTGCGCCGGAGTCGCTACTGTCAGTCGTGTTGGGGAGACGAATCGACTCGACTTTAATAAGCACTAGTCAGTCTTTTTTCTCTCTCCTATATGATTGGCATGTAACCGTCGTCATCATCCACATACTGCGCCGGAGTCGCCCCCTCATCAAGTTCCACCATAAGTCCGCAGTGATGTCAGAGATTACGTCAGTTGTTTTTTGATTTTTTAATTTAGTTTCCAAACACGTAAACAAAGGTGTGTTTTTGGAAAAATAATAATTAATACCCACTGAAAAAATTCAGTACGCGCTACAACTTCAATGTTTTAAGAAGTCTTCAAGATTCATTTTGATACATGATATATCATGCGGAGCTTGTTGCAATATCAAAGGCTCTTACATATTTGCAAAATGCGGAGATCGATAACAACAGGATTGTCATTTTTTATAGACAGCAGAAGTGCTCTGCAGCATATAGTTCGATGCGCCTCTGGCACACAGAGGTGTCTCGATAAATTATGCTATATTAAGCCAAATATGGTATTTCACATCCCATTATATAATATATAATGGTTTCCGTCGCATGTGGGTTTACGGGGGAACGAGGAGGTTGACCAATTAGCAAAGACTTCTGTCTTGGACGGTATTGAGCTGAATATTACTCCGAGCTACTTTGGACTTCTGCCGAAATGCAAAATTGAATGCTCTAAAAATTGGAAAGAATATTTTAATAAAATGTCATCAGAAAAGGGAATTTGGTACAAGACATTGCAATGTGAACCTCCTCGTATTCCTTGGTTTGCCGATACTAAGCTTAATAGAAAGTCTATAATAATAACGCATAGACTACGGTCTGGACACGTTCCACTCAACAAGTTTTGACACTTAATGGGGAAAAGTGACAGCCCCAATTGTACACAATGTCATACGATGGAGGACGTCCATCACTTGTTGGTGGAGTGTGTCAGGACCCGAGCTGCTAGAGAGGCGCTGATGAATACCTTCAAAATTAATTTGATAGATGTTGGTTTTGTTCAAAGCATATTATCAGAGCCTGTATCGAATGCAGCTATCTTACTGTAAAAAAATAATACATATAAGGTTTTGAAATCTGAATAGTGTAAAGCTTTTATTTAATGAGGTTATGATGGGGCTGGCATGGTCGTGTTGTGACCCAAAGCCCCTAAATTTATAATAGATAATAAAAAAGAGTAATTTTGAAATCAATCTGTAGAACCCTATATTTCTCATGGACTGGGAGTCCGCCATCGCGCCAATACAAACATTTTAATCTTCAAGAGTCTGAGATATCTGCTAGTAGGTATCACAGACTATTGCGACTTCTGACGGGACTTGCGACAAGCGATAAGCGCGCGCGTCTCCGATTTTCATCCGTCGCTCTGCAAGTCGCGTCGTGGTGACTCGTGGACAGCTCTAAACAACTTCTTTCATTTGTTTTCTCTGCTGTCGCTGGCACGAAACGTGTCACTTGAGCGTGTAGCTCGTGGCCAAGGGGTTAAGAAGGGAAATTGGGCGTTTAAAACGCCGCTAGGCTATGAGTGCAGTTTTGATCGCAAACTCTTTTCAAGGACGAAGGCGGCAAAGGTGACTGGGACAGGATGGATGCGGAAGACGGAGGACCGGGTGTTGTGGGGCAGTTTGGAAGACGCCTTTGTGCAATTGACAGTGAACTGCAATAGGCTGAGTTGATTACTTGATTAAAGCTTTTCAGTAAAACTGTCGCCAAGAGTTATGTCAGTCGTGTTGGGGGGAGGAATAGACTCGACTTTATTATGTACTAGTCAGTCTTTTTTCTCTCTCCTATATGATTGGCGTGGAACCATCGTCATCATCCACATGCTGCGCCGGAGTCGCCCGCTCATCAACTCCCAGCATAAGTCCGCAGTGACGTGAGAGATTATGTTAGTAGTTTTTTTATTTTTGAATTTAGTTTCCAGTATGCGCTACAACTTTGTATGACCTTTTCAAGAGTACTTACCAGTTATTTTGAAATCAACCTATGGAAGCCTACATTTTCCATGGACTGGGAGTCCGCCTTACAAACATTTTGATCTTCAAGACTCTGTGATATCTACTAGCTATAATAAACGAGTAATGAAAGACTGAAACTTATGAAAATGTCAGTTTATCTGTAACCATTTGCGACGTGGATCCAAAACAGACGTGGTCTCAAAAAGAGCGTTCATAGTATCTACTAGTTGAGATATAAAAAAAATGTTTTTACAGATTGCTGATGTTTTTCAGAAAGGACAGATACGCTCGCCAGTTGCGTGTACTACAACACGCAGCTGGCTTGCGTATGACCACATGTATGAACGTAACGTAAACGAAGCAAAACGATTATGTAAGGATCGTGAGTAGGTGACGTTCTGTAGTTTATACTCCCCTTCTGCTTCCCCCTCCCCTTTTCCTACTGCCATGGGAAGAAGCCGTAAGTTTATGTTAAGTAACCTAAAACAGGGTTGAGAGCGGTGGTGGCCCAGTGGTAATGGCCGCGACTTACGATTTGTAGGTCGTAGATTCGAACCCAGACAGGCGCTTTACTTTGCGTAAATTATTTCATCACCACTTTTCTCAAAAACGGTGAAGGAAAACATCTTGAGGAAACCGGCATGTCCCAGAACCAAAAATTCGACATCTACCAACCCGCACTGGACCCGCTTGGTGGATTACGGCCCACTCTCTCGCACAAAGAGGAGGCCTGTGCCTCAGCCGTGGGAACATTATAGGCTGATTATGATGATGAACCTAAAACTGAAAAGACAAAATATGCAATAGCGACAAATAACCAATAAGTAAATCAAGGATGGACAAATAGTTAACGATACTTCATAAAAGTAACCATGCGAACTAGATAACAAACGGTACTGAAACTTTATCAGGCACTAGGTAGGCAGAACACGCTATTAAAAGTTAAAGCGGCATTTTACACGCCCTGCTCATTACGAGCTAACGCCTATGTTACACGAACTAGTGGGGATCGGACATTGACGGAGGAAAAGTATCGAAGTTCAGTTACATAAGGATGTGTTTTTCGGTGAGTTTTGAAAAAGACGAAACATATCATTGAATGCTTAGAATGTGATTATATCTGCGCGACAGAACTCGAAACGGTTTATACCAAGAAAAAAACTCTTTCAAAACGACATAACTCTGTAGTGAATATTGGCCACGGGGTTAAGAAGCGAAAACACCCCTAAGATTCGAGATTCAAACGTAGTTTTGATCGGAAATGCTTTTCAGGGACTGAGGCGGTAAAGGTGGCTGGGACAGACTGGATGCTGATGACGGAGGACCAGATGTTGTAGCGCAGCTTAGAAGATGCCTGTGTGCAACAGTGGAGAGCGTTAAGCTGCGTTGAATGCTCGATTGTCGCTTTTCACTGAATCTGCCGCCCGGATGAATGTCAGTCGTGTTGGGGGGAGGAATAGACTCGACTTTATTATGTACTAGTCAGTCTTTTTTCTCTCTCCTATATGATTGGCATGTAATGTTGCGCGTCGTCATCATCCACATGCTGCGCCGGAGTCGCCCGCTCATCAACGTTGTGTTCGACTACTAAGAATGTGATTGGATGCACGAGAGAAATCTAAAAAGTTTGTGAACAGTTTATACCAGGAAATAAAAGTATATTGCAAAACGATTTAACTAGTGGTACTTAACATATATTATTATGTGCAGATATACAAAATATAATAATCACAAACAGACATAAAGCTTATCATGAAACCACAAAATATAAAGCGTAGCACTCATTTCCCACGGCTGATAAAATTATAAAAACTGTGCCATAACGATAATCTATTAGTACACTAAACGTACAATAGGTTAGGTATAACAATTGTTTGAAAACATTCCATTTCAGCACAGCAAATAAGCATTAGTAGATAATATATTATGTAAGGAATCTTCAGTCCTTATCGTTTTCAAGAATTTTCTTGATTTTCATGTTTTCATGAAAACATAAAAATGTATAGACTTTTGACACACACCTATTTAATGTAAATGATAATAGCCATTATTCTGGGGAAAATCTAAAATTATTGACATATTAAATGCTTTTAATTTATGAAAATTTAACCAATTCAATCAAAAGGCTCCACATATCAATGTAACATAATATGAACACTATCAAATCATTCGATACATTTATCAACAAATTATTTCTAATTTACAACACCTGGCAAGAACGATATAAAAATGTCGAATTGTTAATGAGCCGGTCTCTGATTGGTCGGTTACGATATAACCGTTCTGAGTTCAAGGATGATCGACAGTGCCGTTAGATACAATCACGTTTTTATTTTAGAATTCCTCACAAAATATCTAAATCTTAGCATTATAAAGAAGATATATATAGTTGGTTTGTAAGAGGTTAGCTGTTATCTCTAGAAATACTGAATCCGATTAGAAAAAATCATTCACTGATAGAAAACTACACTACACCCGAGTGCCATAGGAATTAATGGTAGGCTTTGACGCAGAAAAATTCGCGGCTAGAAGCTAGTTGTAGATATTTCAAAAGAAGTAATCCTGAGTATTTTACTATGTGTACCTAAATACTTTTAGACGTAGTATATTGTATATGAACAAATATTTTCTTTAGTATTTATTGGAATTTTTAGAAAAATCACTACAATTTATGTTTTATGGTAGCTATAGTTGTCATTGACGCAGACGAAGTCGCGAAGTTAGTGGTAGATATTTCAAAAGAATTAATCCAGAGTAATTTACTATAAGTAAATACTTTTAGATGTAGTAAAGTGTAGGTACTTTTATCAATACCCAGTTTTCTTTACTTTTTACTGGAATTCTTAAAAAACTTACTGTTGTTTATTTAATATTATTTACTTTGTAACAAGTAACATCTACATATTTATAGTTCCTTCAATAGTCGTAGCTAAAAATGGGCCTCCCGACCTTTACAACAATTTATACACATTGACGTATACACTTACATAAGTAGGTTACTATGTAGATAACGATGACTCAATGTAACTGTTTCAACAGAAAACGTGTATCTGTGATTAAAATGTTTCCGCAAATCTTCAAACTGAGATATATCTGCAGAACCAATCCTTTTCGATATTACATCATCTTCAATGGGTGTGGCAAATTTTACAACGAAAATTAATTTGAAAATATAAATTTTTAATATCTACAACAACCCTATATTATTATAAAACACAGAGTCGAGACAAAGCAAAATAATAATCATTTCAATAAATTATAAAGATTCTTTTCTTATTAAAACTTGAGACAGACTCGACGCGACCGCCAACTGAGACAATAAAATATTCAAAAGAAAACAGTCCCACATTATAATCAATATCAGTTGAAATGTAGATTAATTCAAATAAAACTGTTTCCTTGTTCTAATTTTGATAGTGGTAGTCAGTTCGTGAAAATAGCTTTCCCAGTTTGTTAATGGAAATTCGGAGGTCAAACACAAGTGTGGCAATCATACGTACATGAACCGGCCCTTATGATAACGTAATATAACAATTTTATGAAGCAAACAAAAACATAAAGAAAAAATAAGGCTTGGCTACTGGTTGGTTCCAAAACCAACCAGCTCTGAAAACAGACAAACATTACGTTATTCTGCTTACCCCTTTCTAAAACCAGTTATCTACAAAAAACCGCAGTTTTGCCAGAAATTTTTTGGCTAAAAAGGCGGAAGTAGGTTCGGGAATCATCGCGTCAGTTCGGCGTTTATCGACATCATTCACGTCACTAGTTCAAGGGCAGACGCGCGGAAAATTTCATGCCCGCCTCTACACGTTTCAACTGATAATTTAATAGGCGTTCGTTGCGTTGCGTAATAATTAAATAATTCTTCTAATCGCAATAATTTGGCCCGAAATGATAAGCCATATGGAAACCACAATATTTTATTTCAGTGCGTGATAATTATGTTGGTGTGAATTCCTGTAATTTAATCTGAACCTGAAGTTTTGTTATTCATTTTATGTAGTTTTAACAGACCGGTAGAACTTTACAGAATGTTAAGACTCTCCTTGTAGGTAAGTAGGTTAACGACACTGAAATGCATGAATAAATAATAACCTTGGAAACAGGTACAAAAAGAATAATTTGCAAATACAAGAGTGATATCGTAACTTTTGTAGACAATGGATTAATAACGTCAGTTCAGTTTTACGTCAAAGCAAATGTCGTTGCTACTGAAACCGTATTTTTATACCGTACACTACAATTTCTAGAAGTTTTGCTGAACTTTTCAGTCTTCGCGCCTCATTTCTCTGAAACGAGACTGGACTCGACAGTATATGTAGAACGATCGTGGTTGTAACTCACAACCACAATCGTTCTGCATTATACTGTAGTAGGTATGTATTTCTGAGTTCACTGCTCTGTTATAAGCGACTGACTGCTGAGCGTGGGGTCCTGGGTTCGATTCCCAGGTCGGGCATAGTTTGTGTGGATCGCCCGGAGGACACGGTGGAGCATACGCTGGAGGTCTGCCCGGCTTGGGCGGAGCACCGCCGTGACCTCGTGGAGGCGATTGGCGGTGGGGATCTCTCGCGTCCGGCCCTGATCCAGACCATGGTACGGAGCGAGAGGGCATGGGAAGCTGTCACCTCCTTCTGCGAAGCAATAATGCCCCAGAAGAAGGAGGCGGAACGCGTGACGGAGAGGCAAAATTCGCGCCCTTACGCCCCTAGCCGCCGCACGAGACGTCCTGGGCGTCGGGAATCCCAAAACGATTCCCGGCCACCATAGACGCGGGCTTGCGGGCGGTGAGCAATGGGTAGCTCGCCGTCTGATAAGGGCCAGGCCCGGGTCGATGGCGCGTTGTGTTACACGCGCGCCTCAAAGAGATGTCAGCACCAATGACGGGGTCCGCTAGGGCCGATGCCTGACAGGGTTGCGGGAAAGTCCGAAAGGGTTACCGTGGCCCCTGGCACAGGCAACTGAAGGAACACGGGTGGGTTTTAGTCAGTAAGAGTCTGACACGCCCTCCCGCTCCGCCCAGAGCGGGAGAAGTTATTGGGTATAGTGTTATTGGGATTATCCACTAGGAATTTCTTAGTAATTGCCCGGAGTTAGGAAGTTGGCGGTGTGATACCCCCGTGCCTCGGAAAGCATGTTAAGCCGTTGCTCCTGCGCCTGATTTCTCTCCGATCGTATCGGATTGCCGTCCCATCCGACTAGGAGAGTGCACCTGTGTCTCACACACTTGTGCCCTATACCTAATATCTTCCGCGCCGAAAGCTAGTCTCCGTTGAGATTGGCCGCCATGGCCAAAATACGGTCTGGAGGGCTATATATATAAGGAAATCTATTCACGTACTAAGTTTACTGTTAATGGGTGGTGAAGTCTTTTCAATATGGCCTACTATACGGGAATAAATACTGTAGAAGTATAAAAAGGTTCTAATTTTACTTTAATTATTTTAATATTTAGTTTGGTTGTACCAACTTATTTACAGTATATTTTAATCGCATTGACATAATATTTTATTCTAATCTATTCCGTTACAAGATGTGTTGTAGGTATTTGATGTAATATGGGTTCTCCACTTTTACCTGAATTAAATAGATTTATTAAATAAAATAAAAATGAAACCTAGTGACATAATTATACACAATTTTAAATTGTATTTAAGTAGGTACTGTTACCGTTACCCTGCATCATCCCTTTGCTGGGTAAAGGCAACAACCATGACTTCAAATCTTTCTATTGATATATGTGATTTAGTAAGAAAAATCTATTCGCATAAATATTAAGTGGGCCTAGCATGAACGTACGTAAACGAAACGATTCGCACCATTTTGAAATTTAAAATACACGTTTCGCACATAATATTTACTTAGTTTTAAGACTTTATTAATATCGATGGGTGATACTAATTGGGCTTATCGCAAACATATTAATCTAAATGGACGGTTGTATTTTCGATTAAAAAAATCATTCGAATTTACGTTACATTTACGTCCCGCGTTCGTGCTTGGGTCTAAGCTTTCCAGAAAGCTGAACAGACAACAATCGGTCGATTTTGTAATAATCTCACCGTAAAAACTTTGGTGAAGTGAGCTGTTATTCCACTTGACGCTAGGTATTGACAATATTGACAGCTCACTTCACCAAAATTTTCATGGTGTTACAGAATAGCTCGGCTGTACAGTTGTTGAGTTCCAAACATGATGACGGACCATCAGTATTCCAGTGCAAGCTTTCCTGGCGAGATCGAGGTCAAGAACGGGCCCATTAACTCAAAATGACGATTTAGCTGTAACGAACGACAAGCCCCATTTCTTTGTCGCCAGGCAACAAAAACGACTTTCACACGGGTGGCGTAGGTCAAGTTTTAACAGCCAAACTTTTACGACACTCATAATGAAACCAGCTGTCATCACGAACTCATACAAAGCCAAAAAAATAGGTCATCGCCAGGAAATCACGATCTCACAACAATGGGCAAAAAACTTAGTATGCACGTCCTTCTACACAGTTTCTCAATATCCCCTAACTATTCCGACTGTTAAGCACTTGGTAACACCCTTTTTTATAATGGCGTAGGCCTACAACGTGCCTTAGAGACTCAAGCCGTTTGTCCACCGTCACCGTCAACGGGACGTCAACGTGAAAGAGACGGTCGGCGCCGAAGTAGCGAACATACATTTACTATGGCCGCGTGTCCACCGCCGCGGGACGTCACGTTCGGTTCGAATAATCTCGTTTCTCGTTGACGTCCAGTTGACGGTGGCGGTGGACAAACAGTGTTATATCATTATTCTGTAGCCTCGCGCCTATGCAAAGTTCGGAATCAACCTTAGATTCGGTTTTGCAAGGACTCCTCTTGAATATACTAGTTATATAAATGGCCAAATTTTAGATTGTGAAATAGGTATGGATTAAAGTAATGGGACTGTGTGTTTGTTGGTCATAAATATAGTCTGGCTGGCTATGAATGAATAAGTAGCTGACAGATATCTAGACAACGGAAAGGCGCCTGTATCTATATGGTTACTGTAATAAAAATAGAACGTGATCTGCTCTATATTAAATAAATTCATAGTTGGTACAAACAGAAAGTAAGTACACAAAACACAATACACTCAATCAATCTCATCGTATGCTCTATCTTTGCAAGCAACTAACAGAACACCCCCGTAATTCGGAAATACATTTATCAGAGAAACAACCCAGATGCCAAAAACTCACAAGCATACCCAGCAGTCGAACCTAACTTAAAGTAATAATAACTAAACAAAGCGTTATCGTTGTATGCTAATAATGTTCGGTTAATGCTACGTCCCTTGAATTGATCACGACAACGGAAGGGCCGCAAGGTAAAGTGTAAGTATATCGTAGTACGTCAGATTAACTGGCAACGATCCGTTGTCAATCGGCCTAGTCTTCTCCCAAATATGTTGAGGCCGGCTCCCAGTCTAACCGGATGCAGGGACAAAGAGACCGACCCAGACGACGTGCCGACGTTTGTGGCGAAGGAACTGCACAAGCTTCCACCTGTCACCTTCGACCACGTTGACGTAACGAGTCTTCTGAAGGACATTGTCTTACCCCTTGGTAAGACTGGTTGTCAGAAATTTGGGCTTTTGACTGGTAACGACTGTCAAAGATCTGCGAATGACAGCCAGGACCAACGGCTCAACGTGCTGTTCGTGGCACAGAGGAGTCTCGATATGTAATGGATGGTCACCCATCCATGAACCGACCGCGGCAAGCGTAACTTGACCTTATGATGTAGCCGTATGATTTAGCCTCGAGCCCCTCCTGACAACGATCCGTTGTGCCATCGGTGAATTCGGACCAATAAAGTTGTATCTGCGGTTATGGCTATATGGTATGCTGACCTAGAAATATAAAAATGTTTTATCAGCTGTTGCTATGGGGCCAGTTAGGCGTGAGTTCAAGCGGCGGCGCGGCGGAATGTTAGATACTTAGGAAAGGCCGTTGATGTGGTAAGTTCTGTCGTATTCAATGATTTTTTTGTAAATTAAACCAGTTCAAGATTTATGAAAGGACAAATGTTTAATGTAGCTAAATCTGGTTCAATTTATTATGGGCTGATGAAAATGTTAGAGAAAATTTAAAATGAACCCATATCGCAATGTTGGCACCGGAAATGATAAGATTCCTACAGTATAAATAAATACTGATATATCTTCCTAGTTTGAAGAAAAACGATAAAGATATTCGATATAAAATCGTAATAATCCGTAATTATCGAAATAAAGCTAAATTAATTAGTATCAGCCAATGTCTTGGCAACATACAGCTAAGAAAATCGCAATAAAAATAATCGAGACTACTCGATCGAAATAGAAATAAATAAACATGATCACATATCGTCCCTTGATATCTCAGCTCCCTAAAATACCGGTAACATTGTTAAATTATTCGAGAATTTCTCATTCGCAGACGTTACATACTATAACGATAATTATATAGACGATACAGATTATAAATTTAAAGTCGCTTTTCGTGTCTGTGTGTGTGACCACGTTGTTCTTCAGAACTGCGCAACAAGTGCGCAACAGATTTTGATGCGGCTTTCACCATCATTTAGAGATATTATTCCGGAAGGTTTATGTGTTTAATACATTAATATTAAAGTGTTTTGCAAAGTCGTAAAACCGTGCGAAACAGGGGCGTGTCGCTAGTTATAGATAACCTGTAAATTGATGCTATTTTGTCGTACGCACGGCTACAGATCAAGCTATACATTTCCAGTATAAGCTTTGTATAGGATTTCCTTACAATGAGAGGTCAGTGTAGCTTAATGTGTAGCTGTGTGTAGGTACCTGTTTGAAGTTATTACGTTATTCTGGGGGTTACGTCAAGGCATATATTAGTGAAACTTCATCTTCTTCTTCATCTTCGTCATGGGTCTAAGTCTTCTTTGTGACTTTTTTCGTTGGAGTGCGGGAAATTGGCAACAATTCTGTGGGGTATGACAGAGAGTCTACTGTTTTATGGAATTGTCATTGAGTTTTGTGAATATATTTGTGATATATGTGCTTTGATGTGATATAAATTGGGTATTCAAACTCATGGGATAAAGTCTGATATACTTTCCAATAGGTATACATAACATAGAATCCCGCCTGTAACCCCCGAAGGGAGTGGCAGAGGTGTACCTATAGTACATCCAAATTTCGCCCTTATTGCCATCAACCAGGCACAAATCCAGTCTCCAGGCTGCTACTGAGAAATTTCTGATGGAAAAACCCAATAACACTGCCCGACCTGGGAATCAAACTCTGGACCCGATGCTCAGCAGTAGCACTTGCGACCCCTCGACCTACGAGGCAGGCAATATGTCCAATAGGTATTTTTTTGATGTGAAACATCTATAACCGCACGTAAAACCGATTTCTGGCGTGGCGACGCATGCCGTGGCGACGCGTCGCCATGCGCAAGCGACAGTGCGATTCTTTTATTTTCATATGTATTTCCTTTAATAAACCATCATTTCATGCATATTTTCTCTATAAGTACATAATAGTTTCGATGTTTCGCATCTGCCAGGCGTCCCGCGACGGCTCAATTTTTTTTTTTAAGTACGTAAAAGTTCAAATAATCCTCTTATGCTCCCTGAAAGTACTCAGGAAATTTCAACACACCTACTCGTGGATTCTCGAGAGTTAACAATACACCTACGTAGATATAGAACCCTGACCTGGCCCCACTACGTTGCTTTGTTCTTCAAACTAATCGCTGCCAAACAATTAACATAACATCATTAAACAATTTGCTATGAAACTCGATCCGGACCTGACCTAACTCAACAGGCATGAAAAAATGAGTCAACGACAAAAAAAAGTATTGCCTCAGCCCTTTTCGTGAACGTGACTGACCTTCACAACATCACATAAATTTGAAACAAATTCAGCCATTAAAGCTAGATATATTACCCCGGATATATTAGGTGTAGCCACACAGTAGCTCCACCTCCACTGCGACCGACATATGTATATTAATATGTACGTCACCTTGCCTTTATTTGTTAACACATAACTACAGAAATTTACAAACTGGTCTTTGTTGTTGCTAGGTTAGTTATAGAAACGCGAAATTGATGATATCATTACTGACTTAAGGGAATAGTGCCAGCCGAAGAATAGGGCGACGTAAATCATTTGGGAACTACATTGTTGAAGTGTGGAAAATTCCGACAGTTAATAATTTTAACAGTCGAAAAACGCTTTTAACCTATATTCATACTGATGCTCAATTAATCTTAAGGATCTTCGACTGACCGATGTACTGCAACAGACTTTGGACGGCGTTTTCCCTGAATAAAGTAGGCATGACATCACAGGATTGCGGCATATAAGCGAAACATTGTATCATAGTGCCGACATCAAACACCGACCATTTAGTATCGGCGAATAAAAGTGGACGAAGCGAAATCAGTAGGTACCCAATCCAAAATTCAATTTCTCGGAATCTCAAACCATAAAAAATACTAAACTTTTGGTTTACGTCGCATAATGTCGTTATATGAGGCCGGGTCGTAACCAAAGAGATATTCGCGCAACTTGCGACCGTCGCGTCGCGCGTCGTCGCGTTCATTTTGTTCGGCAAACCCGAACGTCGCCTTCTAGTCCGAACAAATGAGTGGCATATGAACGCGACGATCGGGTACTTGCGCGACCAATCGATTTGGTACAAACTTTCACGAGAAAAGGGCTTATGCGTAAAATACAATCAGCCAGAACAAAGTACACTCCTTCGACTTCAAACACTATACTCCTGCGCTGTCACACTATAGTTAGGGTATATTTCAACCGGCCACAGAGTAGCTCGTAAAGCACAGATGCGACGTAGATACAGTATTGAGCTCTCACCGTGATGGCCGCCACTTAATCAAGACCTTCTTCATTACTCTACAGCGACACTGCAGTGCTTGACAATAGCTGGAAGATAGGATGATATAAAATTTTACAAAAATGGGAAATGTATTGGCATTCGTAATAGAAAAATTAGGTGGAAGGGAGTCATAATTGTTGCCGAATGATATAATTAGGTAATGGACCTACCGATAGACTAGATACAACTAGAGATATAGAGGCAAGATTGTGGGAGATATCGGAAAAGAATCAGTGAAGGTTATCAATTAAATAATTCTGATATCTATTTATGTATCAAAATGTGCATAAGGCTGCTAATGATGATAACCTAATCAACAATGATCGATAGATAGATCAATATCTCATCGATTTGAAAACATCCGAATTTCGGGTAAGTCAGTTAAATTTTTCCCATGTTTAATTGCTATCCTAACGATCAATCTGTGTGTTGTTTTGCGCCATTCCGTGAAATCTAAGATAGAGAATACGATCATATGACTGGTACTATCTTTATCTATGATATTATCTACAGACATAAGGTGACCGTCTACGCAGTATTTAAACCAGACTAGCCTTGAGTTGATCTCCCATTTTTATTCACCGATCTGCGTCATTAGCATCACGGTTTTCCAAAATCCGCGGCTTTAACATTTACAAGTTTACTTTTTATACAGTAATAAATCAAATATTACGATGCCTGAACACTGCCTACTATATGTCGTAGGAAACTCGCGAAATAAAATATATACAAATAAATCGGCACTAAAAGTTCCTCTTGTGACCCAAATATAACAGCTGATCGCGTCATTGTGTAGGAATAGCACCTGTGTTGTGTTGTAGGCGTGTGGGAAATATGACTTTTAATAAAATGTCTAGGTAATGTGAAAATTTTGTTAACTATGGCGAACTACTAAGTTCCATAAGAAAAGAAATACCGGGTTGTTCTAAACTAATATTATAAAGAGAATAGATTTGACTTTTTGTATGTTTGTTTGTAATGGATGAACTCAAAAAATACTTACCGATTAAAAAAAAAAACTTGCATCTATAGATAGCTACATAATCAGCAAGTAACATGGGCAGGACATTAATTTAAAAAAAAAATTGAGATCCCTACGAAAATTGCAATAATGTAACCCAAGGTATCAAAAATTTGCCTATAAACGTCATTCGTCGGATTTGAAAACCTATTTTTGCATTTGATAGCCCATTTCTTGAACAAGCTTATAGGCTATATAACATCACGCTACGAACCTTAGGAGCCGAGCAAAAAGAACCAAAGCCAAGAAGAACGCTAAGAAAAAACAAAGGATTAGCGCATGCAGGAAATGTGGTTGTTATTTTAGTACATTGTGGTGTCTTACGACTTCCACGCAATAGTATAGTATTCAATATTATGCAATTGTGGCACTTTCCAAAAACCATGTAAAAATACTTTCTTGTTTAAAAAAAATTACAATGCAATACTTATCTTTGACGATTAAAACAAGAACATCGTAACAAATACACCCAAATGGCAAATTTCCTGGTGTAGGGTAGTAAGTTTTCTCTTCCATTGTATAATTATGTGACGAACCAAGTAATTAATAGTAAACACTTTACGTGATGTTAATATGAAACTTAATGAAAGACATAAATGTTAAAAACTATTTGCGAAATCCATGAAAGTAGAAACATTAAATGCTAAAAATGATAAAACTGCTATTCATTTTCTAACATCCAATTGTCTACAGCATGAAAACTATCGTTATTGTTTTACGGTCTTGAGTGATAATCAAATATATTGGAGAGATTATGAGCCTGTTAATGACATGTACAATGTAATTGAGGAAGAGTGCGAAAATTTATCGTTTGTTTGGCGACACCAGAATATTGGCTAGCTTTATTTTTGTGGTCTGATATTAATATAGGAAGCGATGGGTCCAAGGCTAATGGGCGTGACGCATTTGAATCTTAACATATACTTTTGGTGACAACTCATTTATAGTTTCACATGGCCCAATGTTATGTGAAATGGCTATTATGTAATGGTGCTGAAATGTTGCGTCTTAGTTAATTTGTTCCTTTGTTAAGTTGTATTGAAATATTTTTCTAGTACTTTCAATGCCTTGTCCATGTTTGAAGACTTAGGCCAGTTGAAATGGACACTAACACATCCGTTGCGTCGATAAATTCTTGAAAGGCTTTTTAAAAGCTGTCGTGAGAAAATGGCTTTAAAGGAATACTGTTTAAATTCATTATTCACCTGAGTTAAAAGAAAATAATAAGATTCTCTTAGTCTTTACCCTCTATTTGCAATACCACAACTGAATTTTTGAAATGTGTTTGGCAGAAACGTCTTCGTAAATTTTACGACAAAAGTACCTCGTAAAAGATTGGTTTTGCGCAATAAACAAGAATAAACATAATCCCTAACACCATGTCCGTATGGATGACTCACAAAAAGAAGTGGCCTTACAATCTTTTTACTGTACTCTTACTTTGCCAACTTATTTTAAACATTTCACTTATTATATCGTTTCTTCTTTCTTTGTCAGACAACTCCTTCCTAATTGGCATCATTACCTAAAATTATGTAAGTTTTCCTAGAACCTACCCATTGTAGCAAGTAAATTGCGAATTTAATTAACTACAACTTTTTGTAATGATTCATCAGGAAATACAAGAAATTCTACACATAAAAACAATAAAACATATTTCAAGCTAAGAAAGAAGTCTTATAACATTTAAGAGACGAAGAAACAAAACAATTAAAAACCTCGGAGAACAAAGTTAAATTAAACTTTCGCGAGTACACTGAATTAACGACAGTGCTATAGCAAATCATGAGTCCCTGACCCAATTTTTATCTCAACGGACTCTGTATATTACCTAAACATTTTAGTAAAACCGAATAAACACTGTTTATCTAAAAGTCAAAATATTTTTGTTCGCGCGGTTCAGAAAGTTTCTAATCTTAGATAGGTGTAACTATATGGCGGGAGGCATGGAGCCATGAAATAAATAGTTGGATCAGAGTAGGTAATAAATGTTTTAAATTAACTACACATGCCGTATCTATTTTTTCAGTAGCCAGGAAAAGAGTGGTAGAGGTATCTACTGTTTGCAACTCGGGAGAGGCCGAGAAAGCCTAGAATAGACTGAATGGTGGGGATTTCAAAACAGGGATGAGGTTTTGTATTCGATTCGTTTATTTAACATAATTATGTACATCGATTTCACCGAGATTTCTCAGCCGATTTTCATAATCCTTTTTATATCAACAGAGGAAGTCACGAATTAGTCCCAATAAATCATTGACATTTCGTCGTTTTAATTACTTTGAGAACTGAACCTCCATGCTAAGATGATACTGGCAAGAATTTTATTACACACTTCCCGTTTGATCAAGTAAATAACATCGTTGAGGTAGCCCATGTGAACGGAAATCATCATCACATAATTCTGACACCCAATAAGGTTGACATGATTATGATATTTCCCGGTATAAGAAGCGAACCGGATGAGAAACAACTGATATCAATGTATACGCCGTTTAACTTTCTATTTCATTATTATCAGGATGGGAATAAACTATGGGAATTTTTGTATTGTAATATTATGTTTATTTTACTTCATAATTTGTGTATGTCATGATAGATTATATTCTGACATGTCAAACAAATAATGGTTGACGATTTCACATGATATTGACAAGTCGCTGATCTTTGCCATTTTTATAACTATAAATAATAAAATAAAATCAATAATTGTAGGGAGACCCCCGCTATGGGTTTTCGGAAGATATCACAAAAAAATAATTTGGTTACTTCAACTAAACGATTTGAGTTTGAAGAGAAAAAGCAGAAGAAATTAAAATGTTAAGATGACATAGTATTACAAACATGCATGCTAGAGGTTATCAATGTTATCAAATATATAGGTATAGCTTTCTCTTCTATTATTTTTCCAACAATTAAAAGGTCAAACCATTGAGATAAATAGTATATAAATAGTAATGACACCATATCATTGATGATAACAGTGACATAGATCGAGAATATTTCTCAATACCTCTAAAAATACACAAAAGTCGTCGACTTTCGATTTAAGAGATTAGTTTTACGACCTGGAACGTTGTTAATGTTTATTAACTTTATTATACCTAAACAATAATAAGCATGTGGATCACGTCCCACTATATGTAATGTATTATACATATGTATATTTATGCTCAATGAAGTATTTCCGCATTTTAGTACTTAGAAAAATATTTGAGTCTCGTATCATCTTTACTTCCTTATTAGTTACTGAGAAGCCGTTACTAGTGTCAGTTGCTATGGTAACAGCTTGTCTCTGCAAGTTTATTTATTCCTTTAGAATAATAAACCAACCTCGATTATTAGAGGTACCACCAATACTAACATGTGAAATAAATAGATACCTCTAATATAATATAATATGAGACAACATTCACACAAGGTCTTCAGATCCCGAACTAGGTAGAACCTGTACTACGGTAACCTGATGACTGATATATACATACACATAGCTATTGCTCCTATTACCTATTTGATAACAAAAAACCCTTAGTCAGTAATTAAATTACATAAATCACACACAAATTAAATTAGATTGTCAAATTTTTTGATTAATTTCCATATATTATAATTTTATGTGTCTTCCACATTAGTTCGTACCGCACAATAATTTTTTTTTACCCTCAAAGTAAACATAAATATTTATATTCTTAAATACTCAAACCATATTTCATAATAATAGTAAAATATAAATAACATATTATCTATGTGCACGTCTTAAATTCGCATAAATAGATGCGCGCGCGTCGCCTACTGCCGTCGTTTGATCTGCCTAGCTTATTTTATAACACGCACATTACTGGACCGATGTACTCGTAAGATCTTGCTTCCGTCGTTTTTCTTGAAAAATCACTATTATTATCGTTCTACTAATTGAAATTGCCCCGGATTCAGGTCAAGCTTATACTGATGAAGAAATTGTCTGTAACTATCCCGGGATTTATTTATTGATCCGTTGATAAAATAATTTATTTGTAAATCGTCGGTCTGCGCTCTTTTCATAATAATGTTGCTACATAAATCAAACAAATAAATTCATTTTAAACGAACTCCTGCTCCCCGTACGTTTAAAATGAATTTATTTGCTCATTATTTCAACTAACATAGCTTGTCATAATTATTGGACGAATAAAATGGAGCTTTTATAACAAACTTTTACAACTGCGAATAAACTAAATTATATTTCCTTTATTAATTACCTACGTTCAAACTATGTATATAAAAATGTTATTGTTACAAGAAAAGTTTATGGTGGGTAATTTTTAACAAAACCCGATTTATCGCGCATACCTGCTACATAAATAGTACCTACGTAAATCGAAACGGTTTCGTTTTCACAACAGCGCGACGCGGCGGCGCGCGGCGGCGGCGTTTGAAAACGGATTCCATTATTTACGTACAATTTTATTATTTTGGCACGTTACGTTGTCTGTCCATCCGTATTTAGCGATACCGACAATGTATGACGCATTAAAGTGGGCGTGTATGTGGGAACATCGATAAAACCCATTTAAAGACATGAGGAAGTGAACGCCTGCTCAAATCACTAGTTACTTATGGGGATTATCGCTGGCGGCGTCTACCAGAGCGACGACGCCGTGACGTAATGTAGAGGCTTGACATCTCTATCCACGATTTGCCTTGCGGCGTAAGAAAAGTATGTAACTCAAACTCAAAGCATTTATTTCATATAAACCAATTACAGGCACTTTTGAATTGTCAAGAGATGAAGCTAGTTGCCCATTCCAAAGCGTAGTAGGTACCCATAGAGGGGAACGGTGAGGTATAAGACTAGGGTATGCAACAAGCGCTTGCTGTGTGATTTTATGTTGAACTGGTCACCTTGAGAAAAACTGCCACGATCGTCTCGAATACTTAAATAGAGCTTTTTTTTTTTAAATCATTTTAAATAAACATCAATATTGTATGCTTGAACCATGGACATCTAAGTACCCACCCACCCCACTAAAAATCTAAATAGTTTTAAAAACACATTATCATTGTGATTTCCATAAAAAATAACAGTAATCTTCATTGACAAAGTAAAAGGAACTCTGAAAGTAAGTACTTAGGCTTATATAAAAGACTTGCAAAAAAACGTACAGATTTATAAAAGCAACGCAAACATGAATCTAAACAAAATACACAAGAGTTCACAAAACTCGCTTGACTTTACTTAGCGCCATTTTGTTTTTCGTTTTTATCTACGCATCCCTCTTGCAGTATTGCAACATTTCTCTCTCTCTGAAAAACATATTTGATCCCTCCAAGATGAGGTTTGGCAAAAACGAAATACATCTAAATAGCTCTACGGGGCCTATAAATGATTCGTTGGTCCCTTTTCATCAAATCCTTGGCTTTGTTCGAGAAATGGACATGAAAAACAAATAGGAGCATAGATACGTAGGATCAATATTTTTATTAAGGGGTAAAGGGGTATTTTAAAACAAAGGACTCTCGATTTTAAATGAACTTTGGCCTTTCTTTTGTTTTTACAATATTTCAGAAAATTATGAAGTTTTTAAATTGATTGTATTTTGTTTTTTTTTAATGTTTGTACACGCTGTACAAAGTACCTGATTCTTTCTTCGGGAGCTTCGGAATAGCTCCGGTTAATATCCCCAGCAGAAAAAAAATACTGGTTTTTTTTTAATTAATTTGTTTTGTGCCTACCATCATCATCTGCCTAGCCATAATCAGCCTATAATGTTCCCACTGCTGAGACACAGGCCTCCTCTCTGTGAGAGGGAGTGGGCCGGACTCCACCACGCGGGCCCAGTGCTGGTTGGTAGATGACACGTCTTCGAATTTTTGGTTCTAGGACATGCCGGTTTCCTCTCGATGTTTTCTTTCGCCGTTTTGAGAGCAATGGTGATGAAATAATTTACACAAAGTAAAGCGCCTGTCTGGGTTCGAACCTGCGACCTACAACTCGTAAATCGTGGCCGTTACCACTGGGTTACCACTGCTCACAAATTCCAAGTCCAGCTGAATACCATTATTTACATGGAGTGACTGCCTAGTTGATATTGCCTACCAAGACACTCGAAAAGATAACACTAGTAAAGGTTGTCTGTAAAAGATCGCTGTTATCGATAAGACCGCCCATTGTGTCACCCTATGTAAAATTTCTACATTTATATCTGTAATTTGTATGGTGCAAATAATAAAGATTATTCTTTTCTATTCTAGTCGGTATCTTCAAACTGTACCCAAATATTTACCACCAAACAAAAATAACTTGCAACCCTAAAATCAGATGGCAAACTACGATGCCCTTCAAAATGGACCGCCCCGTGCGTGAGCAAAGTTCAACCCACGAACTTACCAATTAGTTATATCATATTCCCCCAGACAGCTATTACAACTGCGCTGACCACTACATACAAAAATAACAATATATTTTGCTATAATTGTTTTAATGTTTAAATACACTTTTGAAATGAAAACTATATGGTGTAATGGTGTACCCCACTTGGGACTTGGTAAAGTCATGGACACTTAGTAGCTGTTAGTACACCTCTGTTTATCATTTAAAGGTCAGGGTCGTAAGGGTTATGGTATTTTATATCTATTCATAAATTATTACTAGTTGTCTAAACGAGGCTTTATTTTTTAAACCGAAATCCGCCTAATAGAAATCTTAAAAAGTTTGGAACATCCAAAAGTGCACGCCTCACGCTCATTTGTTTTAAAAGTTCTTATATTATGTTTGTACGTGTGTATCTTATGGAATAAAATAAATATTAATTTTAAAAAAAGCTACGTAAACTAGGCTACTGATAAGAAATACGGCACCAGTTCATCAAATTCTGGAACTAATAAAAAAGTCCGACCTCGATATACCTATCCATTTTTTCTGGAGTTATCGTCGGTACATACAAAATCAGCGTTCTTACTTCAACACGTCCACGTAATTTTTTTTTCAAAGTAGCAACATAAATAGATTTTTTGAAAGTATTAGGTGGTTTAATTTAAGTGTTTTCTCGATGTACATCTACTCTTATTATTGTATAAGTGCAATATAGTTGTGATAGAGGCATTTGAAGATCACAAAATTGCTTGACCTTGACGAGTCGGGAGTAAAGCACTACCTCAACCGCTTCGCGTTATGAGGCGTGCAGTTCATTCTGTGACTGATAGACAACGCACAGATTGGGTTTAGAAGCATGCAGTTTTTCACTAAGCAAGGGTTTTTGAATATTCATCTCCTAAGGGGGTTACGTTCGAAATTTTGCCTATGAGACATCTCATCTGGCGCATGGCTGGTTTTTGGTTAGTATGAACGCAATACCAGCGTGTCAACGGGTCTTACTGGTAGCCCAGTAGTCTTCCTTGTGTCACAAGTACACACATCGTACGTACTACTTTCGAGTACCTATTGGCAATCACTTTAGTATTCCGGACCACGTTTTCCATTCGAAAGTTAATAGGTCAGTCAAAACTACGTGGAGCTTTTTGTGACTGAATTGATTTATTGTTCATATTTACAGCCATCCTAGCCTTTTCCCATTTTTGTTCGGGTTGACTTCCAGTATCACCGGATGCAGCTGAATACCAGTATTTTACATGGAGCGACTGCCTATCTGACCTCCACAACCCAGTTACTAGGTAATACGATACGGTATACCCTTTTATGCAAACAAAAACATTTCAATTTCCCACATACGCGTAAACTTGTCAAAGTATGTCTGCGCAGACAGGTGGAATTGTGCCGTGAAACATACTTTTTGACTGAAGGTTTTGTCGCTCCTTTTGAGTGAAAAGGACAAAGGTGTGTAGTGAGTGACTTGTGCCAGCTAGAGCTGAGCTGATAAAACCTTACTCATACGATGTTCCGCTTAGGATATTATAACTTAAAAAATCAATCTGTCTAGCGTTTTCTCTACTTCGTTGGGGACGGCTTCCTGTCAAACAGGATGCAGCTGAATACCAGTATTTTACATGGAGCAACTGCCTATCAAACCACCACAACTCAGTTACTGGGAAACAAGATACCCCTTGTTAAAACTGGTTGTCAGACTTTCGGCCTTCTGACGACCCGTAACGACTGTCAAAGATCCACGAATGACAGCCGGGACCAACGGCTTAACGTGCTTTCCGAGGCACGGAGGGTTTTTGGTATGTAAAGATGGTCACCCATCCACGGACCAACCTCGCATTGTTAATACTTACAGCATTAGATACAAATAGTGGGCAAGAAACTGTTTTCCTAGAACTAGAATTAAACATAAAAGAGAGCATCAAAGCTATGTGCGTTTTATTTGTACACAATAACATAATGTTTCTTTCTTTTCTTTAAAGCATTCATCTGCATCGTTGAAGGCATGTACCGGGCCTAAAAGCTGTACTTTATAGCTTTGTTATGTCCGTAAAATTAGTAGGTCTGATCCTTTAAGCCAATCAGCAGACGTAATGATGATAGTACATTTTCTTCTTACCTCCGACGCAGCCTTAAGTCACAACCACTTAAAACTCTAGAACTTTGTGAACAAATCTGAAACTCCATTAAAATGTACAGTCGCCAGCACATCAGGTTATACGAAACTGTCAAATTTCTCCAAATGATTTTAAACCTTAAAGTGTTAAATGTCAAGTTCAAAATCAAATGAGAAAATTTGACAGTTTGTGGTAACATAACCTGCTGCTGTGTATACGTAAGACTTAGGGGAAACTTAATTACTTTAAGCTCATAACGACAATACACCACTAAGCCTTATCCATAATGACTCGACATACGCACTTCCCGATAAAGATGGGGACACATTTGTCACAGTCGACGCGACTAGTATTGGTCGCTTGATAAAATGCAGTTTTTTTTTTGTTTTCGGGGGGAAACCTTCAAAAGGCACCCGACCTCCGGGGAGGGAAGGTCGGGGAGTGTGGGATTTTTACCTCACTAAAACCACCCCGGTGATCACCATCAGCACATAGGGGCGGTCCCGGTTCCTCTTAAAAGACCAATTCTGGAACCACCCCTGTGCAACGCCTGTAAGGCACATCCCTGGCGAGACTGTAAAGGGGCCTCCCCTGAGCCTCGCTATGTTCGGCAGCACGTGACCACTGTGCCACCGTCCTCCCTGGGGTCACTTGGTGGGCGGACAGAGTCCTCTCTCTGTGCACCCGCGACCCCAAAGGTCCTCTTACCTTGATTGGTAAGCAGACCTTGTTGTATCAGGCGCCAAGGCGGTTGCCTCCCCGACGCTTCCTTATCCGAGCAGGATCAGCCCTCTCCCGATCCCGCTTGGCGGCCTCCTTCTGGACCATCACGGTCTCACAGAAGAAAGCTACTGCTGCCCAATTCTCGGTCTCTGCCAGCATAGCCCTCACTACTGACGGCAAAGACAGGTTCCGACCGATCTTGGCAACCAGGACCCGCCGCTCGGAGGCCCACGCAGGGCACTCCTCGAGCGTGTGTTGTGCGGAATCCAGGCTGCCTCCGCAAACCTCCTATCCTCCTACTCATGACCTAGAAAACAGCCAGGTTTATTGCCATCGGAAAGCTCCTAGTAAGAGATCCATTCATTAGCGGTCGGTACTTACACATAATGAACGTGATAACATAGCGGTTCGTGTGTATTTGTGGAATATCCACCATCTAACGATTTGTTTTGCCGGACTGCTAGCATTTCTAAGATGCAAGGAATAAAATAACGCAATTCCCTTCTCCCGAAATACATCCGATAAGTCCCCTCTTTGAGGAGTGGCTAGAGAGGCGCCACGGCGTCCTCACCTTCCGCCTGACGCAGGTCCTCACCGGACACGGTTGTTTCGGGAGGTTCCTGTTCCGGATAAGGCGGGAGGAAACGCCCGGGTGTCACCATTGTGTGGATCGCCCGGAGGACACGGTGGAGCATACGGTGGAGGTCTGCCCGGCTTGGGCGGAGCACCGCCGTGTCCTCGTGGAGGCGATTGGCGGTGGCGATCTCTCGCGTCCGGCCTTGGTCCAGGCCATGGTACGGAGCGAGAGGGCTTGGGAAGCCGTCACCTCCTTCTGCGAAGCAGTAATGTTCGCGAAGGAGGAGGCGGAACGCGTGAGGGAGAGGCAAAGTTTGCGCCCTCACGCCCCTAGCCGCCGCAGGAGACGCCCTGGGCGTCGGGAATCGCAGGCCGATTCCCGGCCACCGTAGGCGCGGGCTTGCGAACGGCGAGCAATGGGCAGCTCGCCGTTCGATAAGGACCAGGCCCGGGTCGACGGCGCGTTGTGTTCCACGCGCGCCTCAAAGAGATGTCAGCACCAATGACGGGGTTTGCTAGGACCGATGCCTGCTAGGGTTGCGGAAAAGTCCAAGAGGGTTACCGTGGCCCCTGGCACAGGCAACTGAAGGAACACGGGTGGGTTTTAGTCAGTAAGAGTCTGACACGCCCTCCTGCTCTGCCCAGAGCGGGAGAAGTTATTTGATGATTTCCCACCCACAAAAAAAAAGAAAAAAATAAAAAAAAAAAGGCCCGCAACTCTGTTGCGTGGTATGTTGTGTTGCAAGTCTGTTCCCGCAGACGCAGCTATTCGCGATCAATTCAAGCTCTTTTAAATTCTATTCATGCATTACGCAATATCTCTATTCGATATTACAACCCCAAGGTTTTTCCGTTTCGCTCACGTAGCGGGCCCCTAATCCGCGGGGCGTGAAGATATTTTCGCGACGTTCTGTGTGGCTACTAGGACAGAGAATGAAGGGAGTGGGCGAATTTTTTTTTAATTTTTTTTTTAAAAAACGTTACCCCACACTAGGAGTTTCTCCTGTATCGTGGGTGCGTTTAAAAACATTTAAATTCACATACACAAACAGCCAGAATTAAATTTCTAAATATTAATTATGTTAGCTACTACTACTACTTGTTCATGTAACCCTTCAAAGTTGAGTGAAAGATGGTTTTTGGTTAGTCAGCGATTTTTTTCTAAATAACCAATTATTATTCGTATGTTACACGTTAATATTCTGAGATTCAAGTTATCCTTCCAATGTTTTTAAATAACACGTTTTGAGTACAACTATTGGGGACTGTAGGTACACTTTCTATAAAAGCCCTCAGTGCGGTGTGTCTCGTAGTGCGTCTCGGCGGGCACTGACCGGGCACTGGGAGCGCTTGAACTGCTAGATTTTGTATATATTTTAAAAATAATAACGAAATTACTCAACGTTCCCTAAAAAACAATAAGCCTTATCTTGTGATATAACTTTTACATGGTTTCATCATGCAATCTATTCATGTTACACGTTTTAAATAGCGATTTAGTGTCACCTCTATGTTTTTTTTTTATCGAGCCAGTTATTGTAACTCACGCTTCTGTCTTCACACAGCGCTTGGTCGTTCAGTTTTCCTAAAATGTTTTTTTTGCCCAACATATTACATTTGGTTAGATTTACAGAGGCTTAAGAAAGTTAAAAAGTACTGCGACCTCTTGAGTGAGTGTTCATCTTTCACTCGGAGCGTCTGAACACAAAAATATCAAAAGTAAAAAAAAAAATTCATTAGCGAACCAATTCAACGATGGAAATACGGCGCTCGCCTACTGAATGATCGAAAAATGAAATATGTCATTTTGTTGGTGTCGTGTGAATAAGAATGGACAAAAGTGAAACGTCTGATATCTGCTTTAGCACTCAGCTTAATCTCCCCGCTGACTTTATAGCCGCACTTAAACAAGGAATCGATTCAGCTATAAATCGGCAGCCATGACGACATGACATGAATAATATTATAACTCGTACTTATTGAGGATTAGCCCACCGCTGGGACTACGCGGAATATGCTGTGTGGGACTTTTTTATTTCTTAATTTATAACACCTAGATGTCTGGGGGGAGATATTTGGTTGAAGTCGTTTTCTAATAGTTATTTGTACGTTTTATGGGTTTAACTGAACCAAAATAAAGGGCTGGATTAAGTTAACTAGAATCTCTTTTAATTTTTATTACAGCCCTCTTTTCTAAACCTAATTTGTAAAACTCCAGTTGGATTTTCTTGAAGAGTTTTATTTTAAACAAACCAAGACATTTGATTTCTTTTAGAATGAGAAATTTATCCTGTGTAGGTTTACCTATACACGGTGACATTTGAATCACAGTTTTGCTAGAACAAACGTTGTTCAGACCATGGTCTACAACCATTCTATAGCATCCAATAGAAAATAAAACGTCATTGGTTTTCTAAAAAAACACAAAAAACGCAAATTTAACAAAGCTGGGATTACGCCCTACAACACAGACACTGCGGCTGCGACGCGCCGCGCTCGCGTCTTGATTGCATTATCGCTACCGTGATGAGTACTTTGATGTTACGGTTAATGTTTCAAACATTATTAGTATTATTACACATTTGAGCAACATAAGATTAATTTGAGAACTCCTAGATTAGATGGTTTTAATAACATATTTGATGCTGTAGAATGGTAGTAGACCATGGTCTAAACAACGTTTGGGCCAGGCCACAGCACTGCGGTGCGACGACGCACCGTGTAAATCTAAGACATCAAACAACGGATCGTGTTTTGTAGTGTGACGTCATTTTTGCGACGCGTTGTCGCAACGCAGTGTTGTGGCCTGGCCCTTTGTTCTAGCAAAACTGTGATTCAAATGTCACCGTGTATATATATTTGTATCATATTATTAAATCTCGCCATAAATTTAACCACTATCACGAAGGGAACGTCTGAAAATAGTCTGAAAGTAGCGTGCAGGTTTCACAACTGTTAGCTTAAAAGTTCAAACCAACGAATTCCAACCCAAACACATTCAGTTTTTAAAATAAAATAAAAATCTTATCTCTAAATTATCTCCTAAAATCCAAAATCTATTTTATTTGAACAACAATAACGCTCTGAAATCTCATATCGACACCTCGATGACAGCTATTCGATTAATTATGTCTTATCGGGGCCCAGTAACAGATTATTCAATTCTAGGATAATTAATTGCTAGCCTAAAGAGGACGTCTACCTAATCGATCAGATCTTTTACTAACAAAATTGTTTACTAATCCTAATACCGGCGGCAAACTGGGTGTGACTGGAAAATAAAAGACTAAACCAAATATATTTAGTTTTTAATCTACAAAATATTTAGTACTGTCGACGAAAAGAGGTTGCTAAAGCTACAAACAAAGGTGAAACTAAAATGTGCAAACAAACAGCAATTCTTAAAGGTCAAAGCTCGCAGATGATTTAAAATGGCCCTTATAAATCTTCTCTATTTTCAGGGACTTAGCTTTTGATCTTGGCTTACAAGAGTCACTGTGGCTACGATTCTTTATATTTCAACTTCAATCAAACTATGAAAAAAAAAGGAATAAATTGTGAACTATCTTAAATCAGAAGACCGATTCTTAGCAATCACATCTCAGCGACAATCAATGTCAAAGGTTTATAGAAAATGTAGGTAAATTAGAGGTAATTTGGACGGATTGAGCCTGAGATTAGAATGCAAACGTTCCTAAAATACGCGTATTGCCCCTCTGTACAAAAGAAAGTACAGTCGGCAGTTTTCGTGGTTTTGGTGGTTTCTTTTCAACCTTATTACTAAGAGCAAGGGTAGAAAGTGGTCAACCGCCAACATTGTCGAGTGCACAGAAAATCAGTTTCCATTTCCCAGTACAGAAATACATCCCGTTTTCTTTAAGAATACAGCACGTCTACCTTTCATTACTTATGGATAGGCAGATATCACACCCCGTGCTCTTTGGTTCCCAGAGGAGGCATTTCACGACCAAAGTCGTCGAACTTAAACTTGTCAAGAGACATTTTTACACCAGCAGGACGCTTACAGAATACATTTAAATCACTACTAGTATGTCTTATATTTCTTCTGTATTGTGGATTCGTTTATAGACAGAATTCTTACATACAAAAAATAACCCTGTGTCAAACGCTTATCCACCATCAGATCAGAATCATAAAACATGGGTAGCATATTTTTATTGTGTACCATAAACTGTAACACAGCTCGTAACCAGTATTTTAGGGGTATTGAAAGTAAGAACAGCCTTCAGACAGGTAGATACGTTCCCTTTGTAGCCCAATTCCCATCCTCTTGACACGATTTTTTCACCTTCCTCACCACTCATAAACAGACTCCTCTTCAATATGACTCCGAACTTTTAATTGCTCAAAAATCATTCATCTCCAAAACTCGACCTTTGTTTATAGATTCTCTAGTTTGCAGGTTTCATTTGTTGTCTTCATCGTGGGCCCATTAAAAGAGTCCATACTCTCCCGTCTCCTTGTATGTGACCTCGAACTTTTAGTTAGCTCGTTTGTTGTCTTCAACGACGCTCCGAACCACTTTGCTATGACCTCGAACTTTCGCCTATCCCAAAAAGACATTAACCACCAAAATCTCCCAAATTATCACATCATCAGAAACATCTACAACGTCCTTATAACGGCGTCCTCAGACGGTGAGTGACCCCTAACCTGTGGCTGCAAATGATCGCAACGCTACACTAGAAGATGATACTGTCATACTCTTTGTTGTCTGGAATCAGATTGGTGTTACCACGGACCTTAGAGACGGTGGTAACGCGAGTCGAAGTCGATTTCGAGTGTAAACATTGAGGTTTAGTTGATTGTGTTTTGTTTTAGTTTGTGGGTGGTCCTGGAATTGTGTCGTGTGAAGTGTGTTAGCGGCTCGTCATAATACAAGGTTCACTCTATATTCATAAACAGTTTATGTTGGATACCTGTACCCTAATTGTGTAACACGAGAATATTCCTAATCGATTGCTTCATAGGTTTGGATAATTCGTCTGCTCAACAACATAAATAACGCCATGAACGTGGCTGAAATGTCAAAATGGAAGGCACTTAGTTACGCTATTACCCCACTGGATGACTGGACGGTCATATTTATCCTTCTATGTGTTTGCAAAGTGGCCGAAAATATTGGTTCTTACTACATATTTTTAGGTTAACTTCTTTGAACTTACAAAATGGGTGTAGTGGTACCTCGTAATTCATGATCAAAGAAATAGTACGTCAAAATGTCAACAAACGTTAAGAACTACACGCTTCAATAGTTTCGGCAGGACACCCGTGAGCAAGCAACTCAAGTTTATTCTCAAACGTCTTGTAATTCATACCAAAAAGTACTACTGACTCTCTCCCCTCGGCCAGAAGGACGCATACCAATCAATGGTGGAGCAAAAAATAAATAATAAAAACAGAAGAATTTCCATAAACTCAAAACAATGGTAAGGGTTTTTCGTTTGGTCGTAGTATGTAAATTATTTTTCTTTTTAAATATCAAAACTTGGTCTTCGAATATACGCTACGTTTGTTCATTATTTAGTACGTATTTCTATAGAGATGTCTGCTGCACGTTTTGTTTTCTTTGAATTTTTTTGGTTCAATTATTTTAATATTCTGATTATATTTGTAGTAGTGACAGTTGCATCTGTTACTTCATTATGATTCAAAGAAGAAAATTAATTTTCATTTACTATATAACATAACACCACGCCTGTATATCCCAAAGTGCTAGGCAGAGGTGTACCTATAGTACACCCACATTTCGCCACTTCTGTTCAAGTAATAAACCGGGCATTTATTACTAGATTCTCATTTGCGATACAACCTTTCAAGATCTAGAAAGCTATCTTGAAAGGTTGTATCGCAATATAGCTATGTCAACTTTCATTAAAAATAATAAATTGCCATTCAAAGCTGACTAACAAAGTGATATGAAAGCCGTAAAACTACTTAAGGGAGATGCGCCAAGGCAGCCCTCGAAATTCAAATTTACTTACGTTTCAGTGTCAGGTTGTCGGTTGAACAAATATGGCTTTACAGAACTATAATGATTAGAACAACTCCTTACGTTAGAAATGGCCCCAAATGTGATTGAAATAGTCATTCAATACGGTAATATGAACTTAAAGAGTTGTATTGATGATTTTTATGATTAAAATTCTATAAATAAATATCGGAGACGGCCGCGAATCATATTAAGATCAACATATAACCTGATACTGACCTGCTGATTGCATAAAACTTAATATTTTTTTTTAATTTCACGGGCTTCCCTGGCGATTCCGCCTTAAAGCTCTTTTCAGTCCCTCATCACAGAGACTGTATAACATCCTCAAGCCATAATTCGCATACTAACTACAACACCACATTATTCGACCCTCTGCACAAGATAATATTCCTAAAACTTTCCACATTGGTTCCAAATTCCGGACATTTTGACCCTCCCATAGTCATATTAGGAAAATCGTAAAAAAGTTACAAAAAATATATTACTTTATCGGATCAAGTGTCGCGGTAAAATTATACTTTTTCCGAAAGTTTTGTTTGATATGCAATTTATTATTCAAATTGAATTTTTTGTTTCGAGAATTCAGTCGAATGGAGTCGTTTATCGTTTGTAAATCAAAGGTATTGTTGAAATTGTTTTAACTTCTCAGTTCTTGGAAAATTGTTCAGTCACATAACCTAAATTTTGCACTGAAATAATTAACTAAATAACACGTTACCTGAATTATTATTTATTCTATAGGTATACTTGGAACCACATTTGGTTTAGTTAATATTCAGCGTCAAAAATAATAAAGCTTCCTAAGCACGTGGCCGCCATCTTGAAAAGCTAAACGTAAACATCAATTTCGCGCGCAAATAGCAGACTATACAGTTTCCCTCGTAAGCGGCAATTTACGCGCGAAAAGCAATTGATACGTGTGTTCATGATTTGCTTACAAAAACGACATTGACGCCAAGTAAAATATTTGAGATTAAGTTTAATCTTTAAACAACACACCTAAGCTGTTCCTAACTTTGAAGGCCGAAGTTGATGTGACGAGCTCATAATCAGCATTGCGATTCTGTAACCATCTCACCGTGAAAACTTAGGTGAAGTGAGCGTGGAGTGAGCTGTCAGTGTCATCCCACTGATGCTAGGGATTGACCAAGCATTACACTTACAATCATAATCGAGATTTTAATAATATTTTTTATCAAAATTGTATTGATCATTTTATATTATTTCAAAGCTAGTATGTAGCTAAGTGGCTAAACAAAACTATTTTGATGGTTTTAAAATAAAATAGCAAAACAGAAATTCAGTTAGAAAGTCAATGCTGTTTTTATCTTTGTTTGCCTTAGGCGCGAGTGCGCCACGCACGGAACTGTAAATAAAATATAAAACATTACAAGTTGAAGACCGCTACAAAAATAGAAACGCGTAAGTATCGACATTGTTTGTAATTATGAACGAAGCGGGCTCGATCATTTTACCGAATACCTAGGTACCTACGTTAAGTGCTTTAATATTCTGTGAGGCGTTTTCGCATATTTTTTTAGTTCCGAATGTCTTACACCTATAGGTAGGTATTTAATTTTGAAGCCAGGAGAGTGCAAGTGCGCCGTCTTGCACCCCGCTCCCGGCGCCCATGTTAAATGATTATGTAAACGCAATCCCATGACCCAATCGCGACTGTGGCTCGAGTCGAGTAAAGAAAGACTGTGCTACGTTGTTCAGGCTTGTTACTAACCCAAATCTATACCGACACTTGCGAATAGCGCTTACTTCACCTCGCCGGTACCTAGTTTTGAGATGATTCGGGTGATGTGATCACGAACACGCCGCGCTTGCGCGTTAGGCCTCGTTTACGGAGACGCGACGCGTCGCGTGACGTCTCGCGTCTCTCTCACTCTCGACCACGCTGTATGAGACCGAGAGAGACGCGAGACGCCACGCCGCACTCGACGCGCGACGCCCCGCGTCTCCGTAAACGAGGCCTTAGGCACTGGCAATATCACATGGAGTTTTTTTACTTACTTACCTACTACCTACGTAGGTAGGTACCTACCTACTTATTTACCAACGTCCAATACATAGAGGTCTACTTAATCTGTCGTTGCCAATAATAAAAGAATATCCATCAGATTATCATCGTCAATACTAAAATTTAATAGGTACCTAGCTAAACAGAGACTCCCGCAGCGCCGACACGGGCTCACTTGACTTCGCTGGCGTGCTGTTGCCGTGGCAACGAGAATCGCGTGGCCGTGAAGTGATCACGCCGCGCAAGCGCGTTAGACGCTATCTTCGCTGGCGTGCTGTTGCCGTGGCAACGAGAATCGCGTGCCCGTGAAGTGATCACGCCGCGCAGGCGCGTTAGACGCTATCTTCGCTGGCGTGCTGTTGCCGTGGCAACGAGTATAGCGTCGTCGTGATGTGATCACGCCGCGCAATTGCGTTAGACGCTGTCATTAGTAGGTAGACGTACCACGAGTTTCCTTTTCGTTATTACAATGACAACCACGTCCCTAAGTCTGTTCGTATTCGAATTACGAGACAATAATTAGTACCTACCTATTTATTTCAATGCTTTTAGATTGTCAATTCCAATCATTTTTTGAATGTCAGTATTATTATGTACATACCTAAATTTTGTTTTCAACAAATGGATATTACTTGAGAGGTGAGATTGAATAACTTCGAAGAAAGTTTTCAGTGATTGGTGTATTGTTCGTTTACATAATATTACATATACACGTAAATAGCACATGTATCCCGTCATCTAGATAAACCACAGTGCAAGATACTAACCAAATATAAACATAAATATTCAGGCATATCATCTAGGTAAGGGGTGCGACACAAATTGCTTCTCTCTGGCCAACAAGAAATTAAAATTATTTTAATTATTCATGTATTTGTTTCTATATTCTATGTATATTATCATTGTATGCATGTTTATTTTAAGGCGATAATATAATGCAAGTACCTATGTGTAGGTTACTATAGTCTAATTTAAGTCTTCCTTACTGTTTTACACACCATGCCTATGTTTCTCATCCTCCAACTCTCTCCATGAAATTTCTAATGATTTGTGCAGTTCCTTTGTGCTCTTATCTATATGTATTTTACTTTATTAAGTGTTTAGTGTACCTACATAAATAATAAAGAAATAAATAAAATTTATTCATTTGTATCACATAAAAAAAAATTGCTAATGCATTTTCTTCTAGCGAGTCTGCTGCTTCCCGAGGTTCAACATCTTGATGCACGCCGGGATGGAGGGTCGCCGCATATGTGTGTGGGCTGCACGCTCCCACTAGCTGAAGACAGACAATAGTACATATTATTACTAAATTGTTTGGTAGCGATCCTGCCTTCTGAGCCGCTGGTCCCGGGTATGATCCCCGGACAAGTCAAACATTTGTGTGCATGAACATGTCTGTTTGACCTGTGTCTGGGTGTGTATATGTATATAAGTATGTATATCAGTCATCAGGTTACCGTAGTACAGGCTCTGCCTAGTTCGGGACCTGAAGACCTTGTGTGGATGTTGTCTCATATTATATATTCATCATTTTTCATCTTATTTTTTGTTTATTACTAAGTATTTGATTTATGTCGTTCCTACACTCATCAAACTATATTGCTTTAAATCATTGACGTCTTACTATTATTTAAACTACCACCATTCATTGAGTTAGTAAAAAAATTATACCGTTTCAGTCAGTGTTTTGTCGTCGAGGGTGGAGCTAGCTCCTCTCCCATCAGCATGTTGAGCTGGAACAAATAACACTCGTATTAAACTTGGTGTAGGTCCTATGGTAAGTTAATTGCAAAGAAAAGGATTTGGGTTTGTTATAGAGTTAAGGTTTGAGTTTCAGAAAACATATCTGTATCTTAGATGAATGACAACACATATTACTTGATTTATTATAATAATATTATGACTGGTCCAAATGCTAGTGAACAACAATTTTATCATCTCTATTTTAAGTGGACAACGTATTACATAGAAAAAATATATTAATATAGGTACCTACTACTACTATCACAGAAATACATACAAAACTGAGATGAATAGTCAAGACAAGAGTGACTGCAACCCTTTTTATTCGACACCTCGAGCACAATTTTCTCATAACATAGGCTTTGCAAATCAGGTATCTGGAAAACATATTTGTATTTTAAATTATTTAAAAAATACCCTTGTGTGTATGGAGAAATAAACAAAAAAAACTTTTTTTTTTATATTAATCAGCAGCTATTATTCACGTGATTATTAAAAAGAATTTAAATAATTAAAATATCATTCTTACCAGGCAGACGGGCACAACATGGTCATCATATTTCATTTTCCGAGAATAGTAATTAATAAGATCACAATTTTATTCTGACAAACATCTGAAAAAAGAAATGTAAGGATATAGGTACATTAGTATTCTTTAAACTAGGTTGAAATACTCGTTTTACATATTATATAATAATATGTAGTGATGAGTGGTGATCAATAAGGTTTTCCACTAATAAAAATTTCCATTATGTCTTAGCTAGGTATTTAGTAATAAAGTTGGACAGGCTGTTAAAACCTCAAATAAAAGGCATTGCTGGCAAGGAAAACTATAGTGAATTGGATTGGTATGAAATATAGGTACTCATTTTACAAGATTAGCAGGTAATTATTGGTAATTACGAACCTTCGTAAACTTTTATGACTATCCCTATGGTAATGTCCTCGGCCGAACACAGTGAAGTATAAGAGCAACTTTGAGCCAATACTTCTCATTGATGTATCTTTTTCAGTGTTTCTGGCACACACATAGTTTGTGAAGATCTTGAGTGCTTAATCACTGTTAGTGCTCAGGCGGAGCCACTTTTTGCGTCCATCTCACTAACAGGAAACGTCTGCATTTAGATCCTTCGTAAGAACGCAATGTTCTATAACACTTGATGTACATCTTGCACCACCAATGCAAAATAATACACTTTAAAACCACTGAGAACATACGAACGGATATTAATCAACGCAAACTTTACTCGATCAGCAACAAAACAAAACTTTATCAGTGGGAAACAGAACACTGAAAAGTCTCAAACTGCGAAAACCGCCAAAATTTGATAGTTATAGTTCACAAGTTGTCTATGGTTTTTCCTACCATAGAGTACACGGTTGAATTATTGTTTCAATAAATTCCGCTCAAGTTTCGTTCCGTGCAGAAACGGGAAAAACTATGTTTACAGGCTGACCAACGGATTATATTAGAACGAAAAAAAAAATTTGCTAATTTACAGCTGTAGATAAAACTTGGACACTATAAATTTTTTTTTTTTTGCCTATGCGTTCCATAGACTCACATTTCCACCACAGATCGTGAAGTTTAGCAATCTATTAACTATGTACGATTTGAAAACCGGTCCTAATAAATAAACTTGTCACCGACAAACTAATAATTTAATGTAGGAACTGCTAAATTCAAACTTTCATTTGTTTAAATAGCTTAATTTAGATAACTTTGGAACTAACGAACAAATACGGTAATCTTGTAGCGGAACGTCCCATAGACAGACACTTGTTTCCACCACAGATGATGGAGTTTAGTAATCTTTGTGTATGGATGGATTGACGATGAATAATAATTTAAAGAGCGTGCAAGCATCGGCATAGTGATAAAATGTATGTATTAAAATAATAATTTAATTCACAAGGACTTTAAGTGTTGGTACCTACCAGCGCGAAAAGGATCGTCGATGTAGGAATGCAAAAACAAGAGCGCGAAATTTAAATTATATTTAAAAAATATATAAATTTTTAAGTTTAAAATTAAATTATTATTCATCGTCAATCCATCCATACACAAAGATTACTAAACTCCATCATCTGTGGTGGAAACAAGTGTCTGTCTATGGGACGTTCCGCTACAAGATTACCGTATTTGTTCGTTAGTTCCAAAGTTATATAAATTAAGCTATTTAAACAAATGATAGTTTGAATTTAGCAGTTCCTACATTAAATTATTAGTTTGTCGGTGACAAGTTTATTTATTAGGACCGGTTTTCAAATCGTACATAGTTAATAGATTGCTAAACTTCACGATCTGTGGTGGAAATGTGAGTCTATGGAAGGCATAGGCAAAAAAAAAAAAATTTTATAGTGTCCAAGTTTTATCTACAGCTGTAAATTAGCAAATATTTTTTTTCGTTCTAATATAATCCGTTGGTCAGCCTGTAAACATAGTTTGTCCCGTTTCTGCACGGAACGAAACTTGAGCCGAATTTATTGAAACAATAATTCAACCGTGTACTCTATGGTAGGAAAAACCATAGACAACTTGTGAACTATAACTGTCAAATTTTGGCGGTTTTCGCAGTTTGAGACTTTTCAGTGTTCTGTTTCCCACTGATAAAGTTTTGTTTTGTTGCTGATCGAGTAAAGTTTGCGTTGATTAATATCCGTTCGTATGTTCTCAGTGGTTTTAAAGTGTATTATTTTGCATTGGTGGTGCAAGATGTACATCAAGTGTTATAGAACATTGCGTTCTTACGAAGGATCTAAATGCAGACGTTTCCTGTTAGTGAGATGGACGCAAAAAGTGGCTCCGCCTGAGCACTAACAGTGATTAAGCACTCAAGATCTTCACAAACTATGTGTGTGCCAGAAACACTGAAAAAGATACATCAATGAGAAGTATTGGCTCAAAGTTGCTCTTATACTTCACTGTGTTCGGCCGAGGACATTACCATAGGGATAGTCATAAAAGTTTACGAAGGTTCGTAATTACCAATAATTACCTGCTAATCTTGTAAAATGAGTACCTATATTTCATACCAATCCAATTCACTATAGTTTTCCTTGCCAGCAATGCCTTTTATTTGAGGTTTTAACAGCCTGTCCAACTTTATTACTAAATACCTAGCTAAGACATAATGGAAATTTTTATTAGTGGAAAACCTTATTGATCACCACTCATCACTACATATTATTATATAATATGTAAAACGAGTATTTCAACCTAGTTTAAAGAATACTAAATGTACCTATATCCTTACATTTCTTTTTTCAGATGTTTGTCAGAATAAAATTGTGATCTTATTAATTACTATTCTCGGAAAATGAAATATGATGACCATGTTGTGCCCGTCTGCCTGGTAAGAATGATATTTTAATTATTTAAATTCTTTTTAATAATCACGTGAATAATAGCTGCTGATTAATATAAAAAAAAAAGTTTTTTTTGTTTATTTCTCCATACACACAAGGGTATTTTTTAAATAATTTAAAATACAAATATGTTTTCCAGATACCTGATTTGCAAAGCCTTTGTTATGAGAAAATTGTGCTCGAGGTGTCGAATAAAAAGGGTTGCAGTCACTCTTGTCTTGACTATTCATCTCAGTTTTGTATGTATTTCTGTGATAGTAGTAGTAGGTACCTATATTAATATATTTTTTCTATGTAATACGTTGTCCACTTAAAATAGAGATGATAAAATTGTTGTTCACTAGCATTTGGACCAGTCATAATATTATTATAATAAATCAAGTAATATGTGTTGTCATTAGTGTCCGACCGAAGGTGCAATTCTGGCCGAAGCCGAAGCCGAAGCCGATTAATCGGTATTCACCAAAACCTTCGGCCGAAGCCGAAGCCGAAGGTGTCATTGACCTTGAGAAATACGATAGTTACTTTGATCTCAGAATATACTAGATACATATTGTGAGAGCTTTAGAGATTTAGCCCAATAACGAGCCGAGTGACCAACATATACAAGTAGGTAATAAAATATTGTCTAAAATAAAAGTTTCAAATATACAATGTTAAACAATGTAAAACGAATATGAAATATTTAAAACAAAACACTTATTAGAATTTTAAGACGCGCTCTCAAACTTGTTTTGACTCGTTTAGTTTACTAACTGCGATTCGTTTGGTCCGGTGCGGCGGCGCGGCGAAACTCTGCTGCTCTGCACACTCTCCGTCTCGCTCTAGCATCGTTCAGTAAATTTCAAATTTTAACAACTAGCAAACCTTCGGCTTCGGCCAAACCTTCGGCAAATTTTTGGCCGAAGCCGAAGATTTGGCCGAAGGTGCTTTTTTGGCCGAAGGTGGCCGAAGCCGAAGCCGAAGCCGAAGCTTCGGTCGGACACTAGTTGTCATTCATCTAAGATACAGATATGTTTTCTGAAACTCAAACCTTAACTCTATAACAAACCCAAATCCTTTTCTTTGCAATTAACTTACCATAGGACCTACACCAAGTTTAATACGAGTGTTATTTGTTCCAGCTCAACATGCTGATGGGAGAGGAGCTAGCTCCACCCTCGACGACAAAACACTGACTGAAACGGTATAATTTTTTTACTAACTCAATGAATGGTGGTAGTTTAAATAATAGTAAGACATCAATGATTTAAAGCAATATAGTTTGATGAGTGTAGGAACGACATAAATCAAATACTTAGTAATAAACAAAAAATAAGATGAAAAATGATGAATATATAATATGAGACAACATCCACACAAGGTCTTCAGGTCCCGAACTAGGCAGAGCCTGTACTACGGTAACCTGATGACTGATATACATACTTATATACATATACACACCCAGACACAGGTCAAACAGACATGTTCATGCACACAAATGTTTGACTTGTCCGGGGATCATACCCGGGACCAGCGGCTCAGAAGGCAGGATCGCTACCAAACAATTTAGTAATAATATGTACTATTGTCTGTCTTCAGCTAGTGGGAGCGTGCAGCCCACACACATATGCGGCGACCCTCCATCCCGGCGTGCATCAAGATGTTGAACCTTGGGAAGCAGCAGACTCACTAGAAGAAAATGTATTAGCAATTTTTTTTTATGTGATACAAATGAATAAATTTTATTTATTTCTTTATTATTTATGTAGGTACACTAAACACTTAATAAAGTAAAATACATATAGATAAGAGCACAAAGGAACTGCACAAATCATGAGAAATTTCATGGAGAGAGTTGGAGGATGAGAAACATAGGCATGGTGTGTAAAACAGTAAGGAAGACTTAAATTAGACTATAGTAACCTACACATAGGTACTTGCATTATATTATCGCCTTAAAATAAACATGCATACAATGATAATATACATAGAATATAGAAACAAATACATGAATAATTAAAATAATTTTAATTTCTTGTTGGCCAGAGAGAAGCAATTTGTGTCGCACCCCTTACCTAGATGATATGCCTGAATATTTATGTTTATATTTGGTTAGTATCTTGCACTGTGGTTTATCTAGATGACGGGATACATGTGCTATTTACGTGTATATGTAATATTATGTAAACGAACAATACACCAATCACTGAAAACTTTCTTCGAAGTTATTCAATCTCACCTCTCAAGTAATATCCATTTGCTGAAAACAAAATTTAGGTATGTACATAATAATACTGACATTCAAAAAATGATTGGAATTGACAATATAAAAGCATTGAAATAAATAGGTAGGTACTAATTATTGTCTCGTAATTCGAATACGAACAGACTTAGGGACGTGGTTGTCATTGTAATAACGAAAAGGAAACTCGTGGTACGTCTACCTACTAATGACAGCGTCTAACGCGCCTGCGCGGCGTGATCACTTCACGGGCACGCGATTCTCGTTGCCACGGCAACAGCACGCCAGCGAAGATAGCGTCTAACGCGCTTGCGCGGCGTGATCACTTCACGGCCACGCGATTCTCGTTGCCACGGCAACAGCACGCCAGCGAAGTCAAGTGAGCCCGTGTCGGCGCTGCGGGAGTCTCTGTTTAGCTAGGTACCTACCTATTAAATTTTAGTATTGACGATGATAATCTGATGGATATTCTTTTATTATTGGCAACGACAGATTAAGTAGACCTCTATGTATTGGACGTTGGTAAATAAGTAGGTAGGTACCTACCTACGTAGTAGGTACCTACCTACGTAGGTAGTAGGTAAGTAAGTAGGTACCTAACATGGGCGCCGGGAGCGGGGTGCAAGACGGCGCAATTGCACTCTCCTGGCTTCAAAATTAAATACCTACCTATAGGTGTAAGACATTCGGAACTAAAAAAATATGCGAAAACGCCTCACAGAATATTAAAGCACTTAACGTAGTACCTAGGTATTCGAAACGAGGTCCTGAAATTTTCTTCTCAATTCTAGAGCTTTTGTGGATTATTCAACAAAGTACCGAAACTCCCTATTTCCAAAAATCTAATCGGCCCTAGGCGGGGTGCTTACATCATCAAGCTCGCTTTGCTCGCTCTTATATCCTACATAGGTAGGTTACTCTTAACCCTTTGACCGCGCGTGTCGCATATATGCGACAAATATTTTCGTGTCCCTATCGCGGGTGTCGTATTTCTGCGACAGAAATATGACAAGAATATTCTATTTTCGTCCTAATAACTGTGTGGTACAACTAAAACGAAAAAAAAAATTTTTTTCGATTTGTAGCCGCGTGCTAGGGGCACGGCCATTGATATTTAGCCACGCGCTTAAAGGGTTAATAATTGTTATGCTTTTCTGCATAAGTCGACCAAGTTACTCCTTGTGAAAAATGATCGAGCCCGCTTCGTTCATAATTACAAACAATGTCGATACTTACGCGTTTCTATTTTTGTAGCGGTCTTCAACTTGTAATGTTTTATATTTTATTTACAGTTCCGTGCATGGCGCACTCGCGCCTAAGGCAAACAAAGAAAAAAACAGCATTGACTTTCTAACAGAATTTCTGTTTTGCTATTTTATTTTAAAACCATCAAAATAGTTTTGTTTAGCTACATAGGTACTAGCTTTGAAATAATATAAAATGATCAATACAATTTTGATAAAAAATATTATTAAAATCTCGATTATGATTGTAAGTGTAATGCTTGGTCAATCCCTAGCATCAGTGGGATGACACTGACAGCTCACTCCACGCTCACTTCACCTAAGTATTCACGGTGAGATTTTAACAGAATCGACCGGCAGTTGTGACCAACAATAATGGTACATACACAACATAAGCTTTTTTTCAATTGTAATATGCAGGCACTCGAAGAAAAAAAATATTCTTACTAGGCCCACTTATTAGTCTAGTAGCTTATCCTAAATAATAGTTATGATTATATTATTACCAGCAAAAACATCTATTCATTTACCAAGATTAATTTGGTGCCTCAATTTAGCCATTTATTATTTATTTTACTAAATAGGTACGCATTGAAGCTCCATTTACCGCCCACTACTTCCTTCCAGGCCACCACATCAAAACAAATATTATCCACTAGTTTATTCCGTACAAAAACCCTTATAAACGACGCAAACACCGAAATATTCGCATAAACCAAACTTTCAAATTTTAAATCGCACCAAGTTTCCCTAAGTACTGTAGGTACGCAATTCGACATTCGATTAGAATAGTAAACGCGTCTGTGGGGGACAGACTCCCCCTGTCTGCGCCCTAGCCCAGACACCCTTTGCCCTTTCGCAAAGATCAATCTTTGATTAATGGCGCAGATGCGGACCCATTTCGGCGGGAAAAGATTTTAACCTATATTGTAGCCACGAAAGAGACTGAGAAAATACCTATTTCATAATATCGCGTTCGATAACACTATGTTCGTAACACCATAATATATTATTTACTACTTTAGGAGAAAAAGTCTTAAATCTTGCTTATGTGTAGGGTAGGTCGGGCCCCAAACTAATCATAGGTCATAACCGTAGGTGATACGGAGTAGGAAACGCTCGTAACGTCGGCCGAAACTACGGATTTCGTGCTTAGACAACATACAAACATTTTAACGAAATTAGAGTTAAAATGAACTTTAATTTTGTTAACTTTTCTAGGAAGATGTCATGAATCAATGTCATGAAAGTAGTCCATATTTGCTACTAAACTTTAATGAATATTCTGGAAATATTCGATTCCAAAAGATAAAGAAAAACAAAAACGTAAAAAAAACCTTCACATCGCCGTCGGCAGTAGGTACATCTCAAAAAATCTAGTTCAAACAATAAAGCTTTAATTAAGTCAACGTCAAATCACGTCATCACTCACAACTAACAACTAAATAGGTAAAAAATCACCGCCGACGTCGCTTCTGTAATCTCGGGCCATTAGTCTGGGGCGAATGTCTCGCCCGGGCCGGTACACCCGCACCGAGCGTGCCCTGGCGCCCTTACCCTGCCCTCAAAACAGGATACGACTCCAACATCCAAATTCCACCTCACTTTAGTATTTTTTTAACTGCTATAGATCTACAGGGAGGTTCTCAGGTTCTGCTTTGGGGGGCCAATGTCCAGCAGTGGACGTATTTAGGCTCAAATGATGATGATGATAGATCTACAGTACGCTGTTTAAAGCTATCTTCTGGCACGGTCATCGACCACGGCTGTTTCCATGGATTCAGAACCCCTGCGTTGAAATTTTCCGTCGGTTATTTAAAAAAAAATTGATCTGCCATACATTTAGAACGCGTGGGTATTGCACTTATTTTATGAAATAGCTGATTTTTTTTTTTGGAATTACGGATAATTTCTCCGCTGTGTGGTCTAGAATTATGTACTGAATATATGGTTGTCCCTGCCACTCTTTATATCAAAGTAATTAATTTTAATTTGCCTACGACTTTAGGTGATTTTTCCAGGTAATGTCGGTTTGGTACGAACGTACTGAACTTTCCCGGTGCCCTTTGTTTGTCCTTACACCCGGATTCGTTGATCTAGCTAGACGTCTATTGATGTTCGAGGTTACTTTAAGGTAGTTGAGTTAATTTAACGCTAATTTTTCTTTGAAATTCGATTATTTTTGCTTCGCTGGTTTCGTTCGTCGTAAGTACATGCGTACCGAAGCTTCCCTTCGTCCTTATCTTGTCTGCACAAACAAAGACGTCTCCTTCATAGAAGATAAACGTGACCTATTTATTTAGGAACTAGGTTTTACCCGCGGCTACGCCCGAGTGGATGTCGGAAAATATCCTACGTGATTAAAATTACCCTGTGTGTTAATCCAGGTTATAAACTATCTGTGTGCCAAGTCCGTTCAGCCGTTTTTGCGGCAATACGGAACATACTCAGACCAACGGACAAAAATTCTAAAACTATATTTTCGGTTTCAGACTCAAAAAAAAATTGCTGCGAGGTGTGGGAACGAACCTCCACAACTACTTTTGTAATAATATTCAATGTACGGTTTTGACTTCGGTACCATTTTATTATATGTATAGACAACAAGAAGATTAACTTACATGTAGAGTGCGTAGACAGTTTTTGTTTAGCTCAGATTTCTTCTTCGTCTGTCTTGAAGGACCGGATATCCTTGGTTCTTTCGTCCTGTCTGTCTTGTAACGACAAGTGCGACGGGTGTACTGATTAATTGATGTAATTAATTAATTTAAATTAATTTAAATCATTTAATTAATTAATTAAATGTAATTAATTAATGTAATTATTAGATTATTGTGTACTGATGTACTACTTCGTCCTTATCGTGTCCTTGGAGCAGAATACTTGGCGGAGTGTTCCCGAGTATAGATCCCCGGGGAGGTGAGAGCGGTGCCTGAGGAATAGCAAGTGTGGCCGAAAGGACCAAACGATACAAAGTTGTTGAATGTTAAATGATGTTTGTTTAGTTGGTTATGTGTTTCTAGGTGGCAAAATGTTTTAAGCTAGAAGAAGCTGATGTTGTCGGAGAAAAGCATAGAAAATAAACCTAAATGTCAAGGATGCCCGTAAATTCAGAAGGAATGTTTCTTCACGGAGAGATTAAATCCATTCATATTAATTAAGTACATCAAACAGTTTGTGGCAAGTCTACCATTTTCTCTTGAGTATCGTAAATGTTTGTTAAACCAGAATGTGCCAAGAAACGGCCGCGTCATGATCGTATACTTCTTTTTAATAATACAAGTACCTCTTCAATGACCAAGGGTAGTAATTATGGCAATATTTCTTTATACTATGTTTGAGCCCTATAGCCTTTATACTATGTGTAGTATTGCATTAGTTCACTTCACGTTCAGTACCTATACATCTATCTTCACGTTCAGTACCTATACATCTATCTTCACGTTCAGTACCTATACATTTATCTTCACGTTCACTAGCTATACATTTATCTTCACTTTCAGTACCTATACATTTATCTTCACGTTCACTAGCTATACATTTATCTTCACGTTCACTAGCTATACATTTATCTTCACGTTCAGTACCTATACATTTATCTTCACGTTCACTAGCTATACATTTATCTTCACGTTCAGTAGCTATACATTTATCTTCACGTTCAGTAGCTATACATTTATCTTCACGTTCAGTACCTATACATTTATCCTCACATTCAGTACCTATACATTTGTCTTCACGTTCAGTACCTATACATTTCATAAAAAATATGAAGTAATAGGTTTAGCACGCGGCTTCCCCCGCGTCGACGTTTCAGTTTATCGCACGGAAACTTACTGCCGGGATAACAAGTACTAATTCGTCCTAGGTCATGGTCTACTTGTGTGCCAAATTTCATCGTAATCCGTTCAGCTGTTAAGGCGTGAAAGGTAACAGACAGTTACTTTGTCATTTATAATGTTATTAACCTCTGCCCGCGACATCATCTGCGTGAAATTTCTTGTTCCCCCGCCCCACCCCCTCGCATCGCTTCACCTGCCCGCGCTATCACTTCGTTTTCGCTTAGCGTAATTTTTTACATTTTTCTGTTCATTCGGCTCCTAAGGGTCATAGCGTGATGTTAAGTAGCCTGTAGCCTTTCTCAAGAAATATGCTATCAAATCCATTTTTTTTTGTCAAATCCGAGCTGTAGTTTCAGATATTACCCCCGACCTACAAACAAACAAACACAAATTATGCGGTTTTATAATATTAGTATGGATAAAGTATGGATGTATATGCTTTATAAACTTATATTTAAATATTTGTGTTTGTTCCTTAGCAAAATACCTACATAAGCTTCCAAAAGTTTTTCTCCGCCGCCGCCGGTTAGGTACTCGTAAGTACAGATGTACCGAGCGTTCGGAGCCCTTGACGAGTCCTTCCTCAGGATATTGACTGGTTGCTTTTGAAACGGATTGTGGTAGACTTTAGTGGGATAATAACAATAGGACGGTTAGTTATTGGGTTCTTTATTTACTCTTTTATGCTTTAGTGATGGAATATAAATTCACGTTCAATTTTGAGGTTATTTCTTTACCCTAGACAAGTTCTGGGGCGTTAGGACTTAAAACTCACACTCATTGACCAATTTCACACTTATGTATATCTTTTGGTCGTATATGTATTTCAGCGACACACATGGTATCTACTTTTCCCTTATTTGTTGAATTTTCTGCTCTTTTCAGTACAGTAATCCACCTGTAATCACGAATAAAATATCAGCTGCTCCCTACATTTTGACATGTTATGCAAACATAAATGAAGGGAACAGCTGATTTATTATGCGATCTTAGGTTTGGTCCCATCGTAAAAGTTGTTCATAATGATGAATACAAAGACCCCTTAAGAGGTTGATGGTGTTTAAAATTACAGACTGTAAGTATATTATTATTTTTTAAACAGAAGGCCCAGTGATAACGGCCTCGACTTACGAGTGTTAGATCTTAGGTTCGAACCCAGACAGGCGCTTTACTTTGTGTTAGTAATTTCATCACCACTGCTCTCAAAACGGTGAAGGAAAAACATTGTTATTTAAGATGGGTTTGCTCTTGACTCTAGTCTAAGTCAGTGGTGCCAGAGACAGAGTCGACGATGGAGTGAGCTTACCCAGAAGAAGCCTCCTCACTCTCACTTTGAAGAGATTAGGGTTGTATGCGTTCAGAAACACAGACAAAATTCATACGCATATATTTTGTTCCATGCGGGAATCTTACAAGCCAAGGTAAGATTACAGCCCACACCCTCTCGAAGATAGGAGGCCTTTTTTAAAAAAAATTTTGAGGGTTGGAAATCATCAAATAACTTCTCCCGCTCTGGGCAGAGCGGGCGGGCGTGTCAGACTCTTACTGACTAAAACCCACCCGTGTTCCTTCAGTTGCCTGTGCCAGGGGCCACGGTATCCCTCTCGGACTTTCCCGCAACCCTAGCAGGCATCGGGCCTAGCGGACCCCGTCATTGGTGCTGACATCTCTTTGAGGTGCGCGTGGAACACAGCGCGCCGTCGACCCGGGCCTGGTCCTTATCGAACGGCGAGCTGCCCATTGCTCGCCGTTCGCAAGCCCGCGCCTACGGTGGCCGGGAATCGGCCTGCGATTCCCGACGCCCAGGGCGTCTCCTGCGGCGGCTAGGGGCGCGAGGGCGCGAATTTTGCCTCTCCCTCACGCGTTCCGCCTCCTCCTTCGCGAACATTACTGCTTCGCAGAAGGAGGTGACGGCTTGCCAAGCCCTCTCGCTCTGTACCATGGCCTGGACCAGGGCCGGACGCGAGAGATCGCCACAGCCAATCGCCTCCACGAGGACACGGCGGTGCTCCGCGCAAGCCGGGCAGACCTCCACCGTATGCACCGTGTCCTCCGGGCGATCTACACAATGGTGACACCCGGGCGTTTCCTCCCGCCTTATCCGGAACAGGAACCTCCCGAAACAACCGTGTCCGGTGAGGACCTGCGTCAGGCGGAAGGTGTGGACGCCGTGGCGCCTCTCTAGCCACTCCTCAAAGGGGGGACTTATCGCCGCAATTGTAGCGTGCCCAAAGAGAGGAGGCCTAATATCCCAGCAGTAGAAACATTATAGGCTGATAATGCGTTAATAGCTTCTCGTTCCTCCTACCAAAGGTCTTTGATATAAGACCAACCACTAACACAAGCGTGGGTCAAGTTTTACAGCCTTGTAAATCTGATAGGTCAAGAGAGTTAGTTAGTTGATAGTTTATAGAGGCAGTTTACCATAAAATAATGTACTTATAATAAACTGTTTTATGGCTAAATAAATGCGAAGTACCTGTTTTATGGAGATTCTAATATTAGATAGGTCTAGTCCTAGTCTATGAACTAATTATTTATGTACTAAGTATGCGAGTGGGTATTTGTTGGAAATAAAAGGGTCACGCTTGTTAAGCCCGGAGGAGGTAAGCAGGACTGTAGGCAAGGTCCTACCACACTTAGACTATTTTGTCAATTTTTTTTTGGATTTTTTTAGTAGGTAATCGGACTAAATCAAAAACTTTCTTGAAAATGTTAGGTACCTTTGCCAGTGACTATCACTCGTGAAGTCGAATATATTACAGAATACCAAAGTCCTTCGTTAACCAGACAGAGAAGACTTTAACTTCTTTAAAATCATTGAATATTATGGGACAACAACCTCGTCAACACAGAATCTTCGAAATCCTAAATTCTATTAATCCACCTGTCAACAGAAAGGGCGAAATAACAAAATTGAAATACCAGGGCAACATACTATATCACAGTTCTTTTAGTCTGTGATTTTCCAACTCTTAAATTGCTGAAAAGAATTCATATCTCAGAACGTGTACGCTTTAAAAATGATATATTGTTATGAGGCGGCAGTCACGTAGGCTTGCTGAAGCTTTAGTTATAAATAACTAAAGTCTGTCTGTCCGAGTTTTTGGGGAAACTTCGAAGTAGGCGCTCTGCTTCGTCCAGTTTGTCAGACACGCACTAAGTACAATGGCGGCACTGTATGATGGCTAGTGACGTTTCGATGTTTCTATGAATTTCCGTTAATATTGACAGTTCATGTGATAAAACAGATGCAAGACTATATTTTTGTACAGTCTACAGCACATCAGAGGGGCAATTCTCGTACTTAAAAAACGTTCAAATTCAAGTCGCAATCTCATCTCAGCGACAATTAATGTCAAAAACTTGTCAAAAATTTATGTAAATTGATTGTATTTTTGACAGATTGAGACCGAGATCACACTGTGAACGTTCTTAAAATTACGGGAATTACCCCTCTGGTTTTACGAAACTGTCAAATTTCTCCAAATGATTTAAACCTTAAAATGTTGAAGGTTAAATTCAAAATCGAATGACAAAATTTTACAGTTTGTGGTAACTTGACCTGCTGCTGTGTACGTTGTACGTGCTGTTATAATGACGTACGCATTAACTATAATTTATCGAAAGGATAAGCTATATTTTTATAATTTGTAAGCAGTCACACGTTCCAAAGAAATCTGTACTCGGCTTATACTTTTCTTTAGCGTGTTTCCCGATGTTTTCTGGCTTGTAAGGACTATCTTTATCAAGTGTATTTTTTGTTTTCTTTAACATTACAACAATATTGCAACTTGACCTGTGCCTCGCAGATTCTGACACTTGAGTCATCATTACCTACTAGCTGAGCTGGCTTGTGCTAAATCTGCGAATGAGGACGTATTACGCAAGTCTATTGAGCTCAATGGTGTTCGAAACATCTCTTCACTCTTCTAACCTCGTCTTTCTCCCTCTACCTATTTCAGTAACTCACCTAGGAACAAATAAATTACTACAAAAAAATATTTTATATACAAAACGTAATTCAAGATAAAATATAGGCAGTAATGACAATTTTAGTCGCCATCGCTATTCGGCGCGTCTATTTCGATGCGGGCGGCACCGCGGCGCGGAGCTATGGTTTGTCTATATTTAAAGCTATGTCTGTCTTGCCGGACAAGTATTCGGGTCAAACTATTAGGTTCTACACAGATACCTGGTGACAACGAGAGGAAGTTTTCGGAGGAGAATATTTTCGGAATGCGCTTGAAATAACAAATGGACCGGTGAGAGGAATCTTATGCACAGAAGCTTACAAATAAATATAACCTAATACATCGAAATTTAAGCGAAACTGGGAATTTTAAAGGCTTTATAAGCAGTGGCTATTAACGCGTTTTCAATTCGTTCGAAGCGTACGAAACTTCCAACCAATGAAGACTTTTTTTTTTTTTTTTGAGGATGGGAAATCATCAAATGACTCCTCCCGCTCTGGGTGGAGCGGAAGGGAGTGTCAGACTCTTACTGACTAAAACCCACCCGTGTTCCTTCCTTGGCCCTTTATGTTCCGGGTCAGCGGTACCCCTTTCGGATGATCCTGCTTTCCCGGCAGGCTGGGCCCTAGTGGGCCCCCTCTTCGATGCTGACATCTCTTTGAGGCGCGCGTGGAACACGTACGCGCCGTCCGGCACGGGCCTGATCCTGATCGGACGGTGAGCTACCCATTACTCACCGCCCGCAGGCCCGCGCCTACGGTGGCCGGGAGTCGTCACGCGGCTCCCGACGCCCGGAGCGTCCACCGCGGCGGCTTGGACGGGAGACTCTCTCCGTCTCCCGTCCCGCCACCTCCTTCGCTAGCATGACTGCTTCGCAGAAGGAGGCGACTGCCTCCCACTCCCCCTCGCCCCGGACCATGGCTTGAACCAAGGCCGGGCGTGAGAGATCGCCGCCGCTGCCGATCGCCTCTACGAGGACACGGCGGGCGGTGCTCCGCCCATGCACCAATCAAGACTTTACTCGGCATAATCCTGACTGTAGTGAAGTCGGCCATCTTGAAAAACCCAAACTGTTTCATAATCATTATCAGCCTATAGTGTTCCCACTGCTGGGACACAGGCCACCTCTCTTCGAGAGAAAGTGGGTTATCTACCCCGCGGCCCAGTGCGGGATAGTAGATGTCACATGCGGTCGATTTTTTTTATTCTGGGACATGCCGGTTTCCTTACGATATTTTCCTTCACCGTTTTGAGAGCAGTGGTGATAAAATAATTAACATTTAAAGCGCCTGTCTGGGTTTGAACCTACGACCTACAACTCGTAAGTCGCAGCCGTTACCACTGGGCCGCCACCGCTCTAACCTGTTTCATAATGAAATGTCACATTTATTAGCAAATGCTCTTTTCTATCCACCTCAAATTGCATACGACGACACCGACGGAAATAATTCCAAAGATGACATTTGACTCATCAAAAAAATTCGCAATTTTACAAACAACTAGAATTGCAATCGATACCCACAATTATAATGAAAAAAAAAAACGGTAATTAATACTTGTAGCGTGTGCAACACAATACCTCTTTGTCGGCAGCCGTCGGGTAACAGTAGACAGGTGGACAGATGACACTGTATAGTGTGACCAGTCTATTGTAAAGTTTTAGACAAAAAAAAACTGATTACAGGCGAAAAGTAACGGTGGTTTTTTGGAGATACCTTTTTTTGTGTCTAGTCTATACGTTTTGAATAGGGCAAAGGACAATGTTTTCATGTCTGAGGCCCTAGACCAAGGACAAACCCTTTCAAAATGTTTCGTATTTCTACAACGACTTCCACTACTTGTAGTTTTTTTTTTTTTTTTCCTTTTTTGGCAACTGAGCCGATGTCACTACTTGTAGTTGTTGACATACAACGGGATTGACATAACCTTTTCGGTAGCTCATGTCAGTCTCATACATTTTTGACTTTTCCATCATCGTTATCGCTAATATAATGTCACTTTGTCCAGACCCTCTGTAACCTCGAATGATTACCGATGCGTTATCAACTTTATATACAGGGTGAAAAGGAGTCAGGTTGCCCGAATCTTCAGTTTTATTGGCGTTTTTGTGTGTTTTACTTATTTATTTATTTTATTATTTATGTACACACAGTACAACTGATGCAGATACGACATATTAGAATTGAGTACAAAGGTACTGCTTATTTCTTAAGAAATTTCTTCCAGCAGACCTGCGAAAGCATATAGGAAAAAGAAATGCAGACAATAGTGTGTGAGAACAAGAAGAGAAGAATGTGGATTTGTTTTCTTTTATTGTACCACAGAAGATTTTTGGGAAAAATATCAATTTAGAATAGTACATTGTTCACCGAGAGGAGAAAGTGACCGATTACCGTCGAGGGTGTCGTTTGAAGCCCGAGCCGTAGGCGAGGGCTTTAAAACACCCGAGATCGGGAATCGCACTTTCTCTCGAGTGATACATAGTGCTTTATACTACACCTACGAGGAAAATAAAAAACTAAATCTTTACTAATTGAAATGGCGCCAATGGCGTCTGCAATTTTCACATGTTCTTTTTTCAAATTGTTTATCCTGCCGCCGCAGGGTCGCACTGCCAGCCCGACACCATCCAACACACAGCTAGTGGCCAGTGTCATTTTGCGAACTTGGAGATAAAAACTTACTGTAAAAACTTTTTGGCTTTTGATATTTAGGTTACCGGCGCATAGTCTTACCCAAAATTAAAAAAGAAAAACCACGTAAGAAATGGATTTTCATACACTTTTCTCTCCCGCTCAGATGCGTTTTCTCCCCGCATATTTGTTCGATATGCAATGACGTACTTTCTACCGTAAATTTGATAAAGTATCAAGATAATTTCCAAGCAGGTGTAGTATAAATTTAATATATAGGCTGAAGTGAGGTTCACATGGTATAACATCACGCCTGTAATACCCGAAGAGCTAGGCAGAGGTGTACCTATAGTGCACACACATTTCGCCGGTTATTTTTATGTCTTGTAATACCTGTCCAGAACCACCAAACCTGTCCTCACCTGAGCAGAACCCAGGACCTCACGTTCTGCAGTAGCACTTGTGACCGCTAGACCAACGAGGATTCCGATCTGAAATAGACAGATTTGGGAATCCCATATTGACATGCACGAAGTGTCAAAATCTATTTAGCTCCCTAAAATAGGGTTGAGCTCAATGACTAAAGACTAAGAGAGGACATGAACTAAAAGATCTTTATAAATTATACATTAGGGAATTATCATACGATTCTATACAGAAATAAAAAAATATACATGTTTCTTTCTAACTTAAGCAATTCTGCAAGTGTCAAAAAGAGAAAACCGTATTTTGTCAGTTTTCTAAAATTGCAATATTGAAGTATGACGTCACGGAAGCCCTGCCCATCGGCCGGTTCGCCATTTTAGTTTCTGGTTTTGAGTACTTCTCAGAGTGTACATGAAGTGTCATTTGGCGTTATCGTGCGACTAAATATTAAGTTTTTTTTTCCATTTTGAGAACATTTTGAGTGCTGTAAATTTGACTGAGGCTGTCTGTGATAGAGGAAACCATGCCTAAGTGTTGTGTGAGGGGCTGTGGCTCGAATTACAGTAAAAAAGCGCCTCTGATATCCCTGCACAAGTAAGTCGAAAGAATTCATAGATTATTAAGTTTCCTATATAAATTTATACCAATTTCTAGTCTCAATTCATGTTTATTACTGTTCGGTCATAGATTATTGCCTATTCATAGTCTTTCGAACGATATATTTCCTTATTTTGGTTTTGTTTACTACGTATTTTTATTGACAAATATAGTGTTGTGATTGTGTAATTTGCACAACGAATTGATGTTGCATCGATAAAAACCAAATTTCGTTTGAATATTTAGCATGAAAGAATATACACATTTATGTTAGTTTGCGTGTTTTGTTTGTGTTTTTAGGTTACCAAAAAATAATAAACTTAAAAGTAAGTGGCTTGAAACATTGGGTCAAGAAAATATCGACTCCAGCCAGGAAAAAGTATTTGTTTGTTCACTACATTTTGAAGAGTCTTGTATTAATAGAAGTCTCTTAGTATTGTATAATTGCATAGCACATGATTGTGTGAGCACTATGTACCCACTATAAAGCTTACTTGGTTCGTCTTTCATTGACTTGAATGTGCCCTGGCGGCTGAGAGTATGTCATGCTCACTCAAATGTGTCGCTGGTGGTGGCGTGTGTATTGGATCATTGAGTTCCCTTCAAAATGGTTGAGCTGAATGGTGCTGATCCATACGTCATGTTCGTGAACGGGCGCCGTCAGTAGGCACTGGTCATTTCTTAGCTGCCACGGCTTATTTTAATTCCATAATTGTTTTTATCTTTTTATTACGGACGCTTTTAACGTGCACGTGTTTCTACATCGTTCTCACATGTATAATTACAACATGAATGATGTAACCACTTTTTTGTAACAATATTTTGATTTAAAAGAGTGTCCATGGAGTTTCTTGCCCGTTCTTCTCCATAGGTACCTACTACGCTTTGGAATGGGCAACTAGCTTCATCTTTCTGACTGACCGACCCCTTGACCATTCAAAAGTGCCTGTAATTGGTTTATTTGAAATAAATGCTTTGAGTTTGAGTCATAATACATTATTATTTCCCTGTACATTTATTGTAGACAGGCAGACTTTATTGTATTTCACATTATTGGTGTACTTAATACTAATTACAAACTGATATTATTGTATCTATTTGAAATAAAACGGTTCTCCCCTTAAATGCATAATATCGATTTCTGTTGTTTTATTTTGTTAATAATCGGTGTAGTTTTGAATTCCTTGTTGCAGTTTAATTTACTCTTCTTCTAGCTTGATTATCACGAGCAACTATTAATCATAGAGTAAATAATATCAAGTACAATTAATTTTAAATGAACCGCCAAATTGATGATTTTTGCAAATTTTCAGTCAGATTACGCAACAACAGGCTTTTTTGTACTTAATCCATAATGCGACGTCCTAGAATGAGAATCGAATAACACCCTACTTACCTACTATCTACTTAAAATCAAAAACCTTATTTTAATGTGTGCGATTTCGATTAATCGATTTGTAATCAACACGATGAACAAAATCATTGCAAAGAATGAGCAGAGGACAACACTAGGTAATGGGCGGAGCCTACGCCATTTTACTTTCCATGCGCGCACGCGATACGATCTTTTAGTTCATGTCCTCTCTTATTCTTTAGTCATTGGTTGAGCTACACGATGGCTGATGCGTACATGACGTCTGTTAGGACAGGTCAGCTCAAAGCTACAATGGCTCTTTCTTCAAAAGGCCCTTCCAGACATGGCCCTGCATTGTTAGACTCACATAAAATCCTAATAATACAATGTTTGGACTTTAAACGAGACCATGATCTCTGAGTTTGTTTCGGCATTTCTTCTCAGGGACCAGTCACCTAGAAAATGCCTGCGGCATCTAGTTTTAAAATATTGACGTGTACAAGTTTCTTAAAAGATCTACTTACGGAAATAAACATTTCATTTCATTTATTTTCTTCTCCGTAATTGAGCAACTAAGTGCAACCAACGCAATTCCTCCTATCAGCACAAACATTTAATAATAATAATAAACAACTTAATTTCAGAGTATTCATTACAGAACATCCATATTTGTGTTACTTAAGTTATTAAACCCCAAAAAGAAAAAGAAACGAAATCAAAAAGACACGTGGAGTGCTAAGGATTTAAAATACAAATAGGGTCATATTTATTGGGCAATATCACGCAAAAATGTCGGAACATGAATGTCGCTTATATTCCATGTTTGCACGTAACGTATATGGCTAATTAACTGAATTCCTATGCAAATGTGCTAGCATGGGGGTTCCCCCATGGTGCACTGGGACTTAATGGAAATTCATAGATTGTTAGTGAAAGTGCTAGACAAATTGTGTTGGGAATGTGCATTGCTAATGCGAGCAGGCGTTTGTATAAAATTGACGCTTGGAACAGTTTCTAAGAGTGAATTTTCTGCATGAGAAAACTTGAAAATGCGCAGTTGGTTTTTTTTTTTGCAACACGATGTGTACGTTATTTTTTTCATAATTTTCCAACCTCTAAACGATAACTAACTACTTATAGTATGTGTCTTGTCGGCCATGTCAAATTGAAGTTAACTAGAAACCGATTTTTCAATCGCCGGATAACTTTTATCTGAAGAATAAAAATGGCGTTTTGACATAAGTAGGTAGGTACTTTCAATACTATTTTTTTTTTTTTATTCGATCAAACTCAGATGAGTTTGATCTTAGGAATGAAAAATATAAATATACTATATATATTATATATTTATTTCATTTAAGTATCATTAAACCTAGCTAAAGCACCGTTTAAATAATATTTAAATAAAAAATTCATTGGCTTTAAACACAATCTCTCAGTGTGTTTCAGGATTGAGTGAGAATATTCAGCATAGTGGCCCAACCGACCGCATTGTAACGATATCTATGCTATATTTAGAACATTGGTGCCTAGCTGCAAATCCTTATTGTTATTCAAACTAATCTTATCTTTGTGAATTCTAATTAGTGTATGAGTAGCTCATCAGTTGAACTACGAAACTCGCCCTTAATGTTACGACATAAATGTAAAACTTATAACTATACCGCTAAGATGGTCAGCGAGCAGTGTGTGCGAGAGCTCAGCCAGATCACCGTGTTAGGTTTGGTAGGCTAGTTAAAGTTGGGCGCACTATAACGGCTAAGGCTTTGCAGATAGACTGCTCAGGCTGTTAACTAACAGGTTAGTGTTTAGAGATCAAATAAACTGTTAATAAAGGTTCATACATATATTTTCTACAGTAGTAGGCTAGGTCGCGGTTAAGGCCTTTGATTCACTGTTCTAAACTCTCGCACTTAGAAGTAGGAAGGGTACCGTCCTTGTTTCACGGGATGCTGGAGGGCCTGTCAGCCCAGGCTCGGCTAGAGTATGGTCAGGAGTGCTATACTCTCTATGGATACAGCATTACGCGCAGCGCTGCCGCAGCGGCGAAACACGCGGTTTTACACGTGTTTTGCCGCTTCGGCAGCGATGCGTGTTGCGGCTGTATCCTTAGAGAATAGCACCACAAGTCCTTGGAAGGCCGCGGTTAGCGTGCATTTGGTTGTAGGTCTCCAGCGCGCCGTCAGAAGTAGCGTGCACATTGGAGTAGCGTGCAGCATGCAGATGCCGAGCCTCAACCTGGACGTAGAACCCCTAGGTTGGGGGACACAGATTCCTGGGGGTCAGGGAATAGCTTCTGCTAGCCAAGCAAGCGGATGTTCTATTGGCCGAGTTTTATTAGAAGATTTGTGTTATTCCATGATTTTTGTGATGTCCTTAGTAATAAATTGTGAAATATTTAGCATCACTCGACTATTCACCGTTGAGAAGCCACACAACGCTACAATTGAATTTCAAATTGTTACCGCTGAAGTCTCCAAACTGACCGTATTATCCAAATGGAGACTGCAGGAAACTCTCATCTTTCAAGGTTACCCATATTGAGAATTTACTAGTACTCGTAACCAGCGTGCGTGTATGACCTGGGGAGTAATTGCGTACCTAATACACTAACAGTAGCAAAGCCTTTTATTTTGACAGTTCAACAACATTCATTACGTCATTTACGTTGTTGAGCAGACACATTTTTCGTTTAGATGACGCAATGGATTAACAATATCCTTCAAAATCATTCAGATTGTGGTTGAAAATGTGTGACGCAATTAGGGTGCATTTGTATGAAGGTAAACGCAAATGGAGTATGCGAGAATCGTAGCAGGTGGCGTTCTGTCGTTTCTGCCTAGCCCCATGGGAAGAAGGCGTGAGCTTATGTAAACATACATAAACTCCTAAACTTCTTAATTATGCGTAATAATCTTAAAATAACTAAGGGTTTTTTCCGCATTTTTAAGAACGCCCCGCATTCTTATCTTAGTCTCAAGTTTTTGACATTGAATGCCGCTGAGATGAGATTGCGGCAACATTTTAAACGTCTTTAAATACGGCATGATAACATCTTAATTTCAGACATTGATTATAATATCCAGGGCCTCGTGAAGATTAAGCTACGCTTGCCACGGTCGGTTTGTGGATGGGTGTCCATTCATTACATATCAAGACGCCTCCGTGCCTCGGAAAGCACGTTAAGCCGTTGGTCCCGCCTGTTATTCGTAGATCTTTGACCAAAGTCAAAGCAATTATTTCAAGTAGCCACATAAAAGGCACTTTTGATACGTCAACATTTACATTGAAATAGAATTGATTCTAGACCGTCGTTACTGACAGCCTAAACATCTGACATCCGGTCTTACCAAAAAAAGGGTATCATGTTACCCAGTAACTGGGTTGTGGAGGTCAGATAGACAGTCGCTCCATGTAAAATACTGGTATTCAGCTGCATCCAGTTAAGACTGGAAGCCGTTCCCAACGAAGTAGAGAAAATGCTAGTCAGATAGATTTTTTAAGTTATAATATCCTAGGCGGAACATCGTATGAGTAAGGTTTTATCAGCTCAGCTCTAGCTGGCACAAGTCACTCACTACACACCTTGGTCCTTTTCACTCAAAAGGAGCGTGACACCTTCAATGAAAAGTTTGTTTCACGGCACAATTCCACCTGTCTGCGCAAAGATACTTTGACAAGTTTATAAGCGAACTTGAAATGTTTCTGTTTGCATAAAAGGGTATGGAGTATACAGGCGTCATTATGTCACCGTGTGATGTTTTGACTGGAAATCAAGTTCAAAGTTTAAAGCGAGATGTAGATATGCTGCTGATTGTAACGTTTACTAATTAATTTGTACACTAGACAGTAATAATTAACTCGCACCTTATATGTTTCTACATTTTTCAAATTGACACGAAACGATATTTAATTAAACATCTATATACAGCATGTTTCAGAAAGATTACTCATGTGTTACAGTGTGGTACAGACCATTAAACTGAACAACTTTCTCTATGGGACCAACATCGTAATCGCAAAAAAAAGACAACTGTTCCATACAAAACTTCAATTTGACTATACCTTTCTGATACATGCTGTAGTTTTAGATACATCATCGTAACCATGACGAACGATAGAAAGATGGCGTCGGTAAAACAAACAATTGATTTACTGCTCATAATTCCGGTTTAGTTCATTTTCTGAACCCCCTGTTAAATTAAACTCAGGTAATTATCACACGTCCCACTTACCTTAATTAAGTAATAACAATAAAAAAACTTGAAATAAAATATTTTAAGTTTTTTTTTAACTACTTATTATAACTTCATTCATACACTTCCGACCATATAAACTTCGTAAGCAGACCAAGCAGTTAATTTTATTTCTTATACGCCATTAAAGTTTTCATAACAATAAAATGTGATGTGTTTTATACTTTTAATGGATATAAATGCGAGTCTAATGTAATATTCATAATGTTTGTATAGACGAATACAAATGTTGTGTCTAATTTATTGAAAGCACTTTTTTATTTCAATTTAACTTCTTCTGATGGAGTTTTTATTATGTGTCGCGTAGTAAAATCATTTGCCTCATAGACACGCCCTTTAAAAATGCATTGGATTCGGTTGCTATCGGGTTTGATGTAAGAATGTAATAAGTAATAATAATTGTATTCTATTAAATAAATAATACAATGGTCTGGTGGATGTTTTCGTTCAACAACTTATATTCTCACTAGTGAAGGTTTTGATGTAAACAAAAACATGGTTACTAACGTTTGAAAGCAAAAGATTCATTGATAACATTTTCCAAGAAGTCTGAAACAGTCTTTAAGTTATAATAAGTTTACGTTTTCTAAAGAATTTCCCTTCATTACAATTTTTTTCTTAGGGATACATCTCTCACGCAGTAATTATACAAACACAACTTTTTTTATTTTTTCACAGATAACAATTCGTTACAAGTCTGTAACGGATTGTTTCTTTTAAATACGGTTTACTTTATCGTCTTATAGTATTTAAAAGAAACTAACTCTGTACTACAAACGTAAACGGATCAACTTTTCTTGTCCTCAAGTGTACTTCACCGGGTTAACGACCCCCACAAAAACTTATTCAATTGTCTTCAGGTACAGATTAATATCTAAACATTTCTCATTTAGTTACTTAATAAGGCGTTTAAACAATTTTGTTACGATTTTTATGATATTCGGAAAGGTTTGTGCGTAGCTCCGTTTAAACAATTTTGTTACGATTTTTATGATATTCGGAAAGGTTTGTGCGTAGCTCCGTTTAAACAATTTTGTTACGATTTTTATGATATTCGGAAAGGTTTGTGCGTAGCTCCGTTTTTTTACTATCATATTTAGTTACCATCATAATTGTCTTAATTGTTGTAATTGTAACTCATGAAGTAAATTGTATAACAATTTTGAAGTTCTAATAAAACATTCGTTAGTAATATTTAATGCTCATAAATGAGGAAAAGTAACGATCCGGTAAGGTGGAAAGATTATGTGTACGAAAAGGTTTTTTATAAAAGCAGAAATAATTAATTTGCAGTGGCTGGTCGATTTTATGGTCATATTTGTATTTGTCTTACCGAGTATTCTCATAACTCATTATCACCAATTTTACACTAAAAGCAAACATGGTCTTTAAACGATTAATTTTATTTTTCACAGGTAGAGGACTAAAATGGGGAGGACAGGAGGATATCGCAGTAAAGGTCTATCCACACATATCTGGGCCGTGCCCGGGACGTGAACTGATGTGTCACTGGCTTAATAAAATATCGGTGTGTACATTTTATAAGAACTCGTTCACACACGTCCGTGTCGGGGCCGGCGACGGAACTTCAGCAGTGCTGGCCCAGTGTGTGCCACGGCCCCGTCTCGCCCAGGCACGGCCCTGATATGTGTGGTTGGCCCTTAATAACACAGACGGTAGGCCCACGCATAATGTTCCACCTAAAGGACTAAGTGAGGAAACCAAAACCCTCTAACAATAATAAAAAAAACACGGTAGATTGATTATCGCAGTTTATTGTTATATTAGCAAGATAACTCTTTTCGGTTGTAGAGTCTTTTTACTAATTACATTAATGGGGATTTAGTAAAGGACAATTATTGACCTTTACTAACCCCGGTACTCAGAGTCGTTACTTAAAATTAATCAATCATTTACTTTAACTGACCAGTATAAATTGGAGCGCTGTCAGTCAAAAGCATGTCAGATTGAAAACGTTTCAATATTGGTGACATGAGCCAAGATATGGTGGTCAATCAAAGTTAATGATTGATTAATTTCAAGAGAAGTCTCTGAGTGGAGTGTCCGACTAAACGCCGACAGACACTACTCCGCCGCCGATAGACTGCGAACACCGACAAGACTTTACTTCGACGGGACTCTTCGCCGACAGAACAACATTTCTGTGAGTAACTTGGAAGTAACGCTAGCTGGCAACTGCCGCGGCACCGCTCGCTTTGCTCGCTCGGCTCGCGCGCGGTTGGTCACAATTCTAACCTAACCTATATCGCATAATCGATTTCCAAAGTATGTATCTGATTATGTATTATATTATGCCCTGTCGGCGAAGAGTCCCGTCGAAGTAAAGTTTTGTCGGTGTTCAATCTGTCGGCGTAGTGTCTGTATGTGTTTAGTCGTACACTTCTCTGAGTGCGGCAGTAAATAAAGCCCCATTAACACGATGCAACTTTCTTGCCAATGGCATAAAATAAAATTGAAGCAACAAATGACTTGCAAACTTTGCACCGTTAACCTCATTTTGCTTGTACAAACTTTATAGTTTATTTTACTCTCCTCTACTTCTAATTAAATCGCACCGCGTTGATCTGGGGGTAGTTGCGTAAAACACTAACAGTAGGAATGGCTTTAATTTTGACAGTTCAACGTTTTTTTTTTTTTTTAATTAAGGGGCTTTTGTCCAATAAGGATATGTCAACCCCATCATACCTTATAACAAAGTAAATTCACTTAGAAATATGAAATATAACACACAAAGAAAATAAATATTATAGTAATACTAAAAAGCTACCGCTCACTGCTGAACGACTAATACTAAACTACATAACTTTTTAGCTGCCTCCGATTTAGGGTTTGCCAAAATGCTTTGAATCAGACCCACATCCAGCCTATTTAATTTTAATTCGTTCAGCAGCAAGTTCCGTTCATCTTTATTCCGGACACACTCCATCAGCAAATGCTGAACATCTTCAATTTTATTACAAGTTAAACAATTAGGAGAATTCGACTTTTTCATTAAGAAGGCAAACTTTGCTGATGGATAGTGTCCGGATCTAAGTCTAAGGGCCAATTTGACATAATTTCTACTTAAGGTACTGCCATCAAACCAAGGGACACGAGGAAGCTCTCCCTGTATGGTCTTATACCATATGCCTTTATCTATAGATTTACTATCAAATAACTGTTTCCAATCATCAAAACATATCGATTTAAATGTAGGTACTAACTCCCAATGATCCGGTAAGTAGTCAGTTACCCTGCCCTGTACTGCCGCCAACTTAGCTATACGGTCAGCTTCCTCGTTCCCTTTCAGACCAATATGTGCTGGAACCCATTGCAACTTTAATTCTATACCCTTATCATTAAAAATAATAATAGCTTTCAGGATATCATAGGCTATCGTTGCACCTCTGCGACCAGAGGCGCATCGAGCCACATGTTGCAAGGCACTCTTACTGTCTGAAAAAATAACAACTTTATTCAAATTATGATTCATTGCGTAAGATAAGGCCTGATATATTGCAATAAGTTCCAGCGTCATTATTGATACTTCACAACCGATTTTAAATCCTTCTTTATGTTGTAAGGTTTTGTCATAGAATCCCGCTCCTAGACCCAGATTACTTTTAGACCCATCGGTAAATATTCTATGCCAGCCATTATAGCTCTCGTTTAATTCGGCGATGACATTGTGCACTAATATATTAGAGTCATAACAAGTTTTAGAGCATTTAACACTCTCAAGATTTACACAAATTATTCCAAATTTTTCGAACGTATTAGGTCGGGGAAAAATTTATTTCGTATATTATATACAAATTCAAGACTAAGAGCTCGTGTGGCACACAAATATCGAGCTTTTCTCTATACTCAGACTTTTTCAAATGGGTCAACTTTGTTTTGTGGTCAACCCGTAACTATTCAGCTATGCTCCACTTTTTCAAAAGTAGCATCGACTTTATTCGTAACAGGGCGACCAGAGCGAGTTGCATCTTTGACATCAAAATTCCCGGACTGTAAACGCTTGAACCAACTTTGTGCTACTCTTGCTGACACTGCGCTCCTATTTTTTTCGCGGCTTGTGTCGCTTTTGTCGGAATTTTTTGTTACAAAACTTCAAAATTTATCGAATTTCTTCGTTAGATTCTTTCATTTTGGCGGACAGAAAAACAATTGAAATATGGCGCGAAATCGTTTTGACGTGATAACGTCTTATAAATCGATGAACACCGGCTGCATGCACGAAAAAGTGTAACGTTCCGTCTGAGCCTGAGCGTGCAAGCGAGTGCGCGGAACAAGCGATAGAGAGGCACGATCAGCCCTTCCCCTTTCGTTAGCGTTAGCTTGTGTCACATTTATCTCTCTTCTCGCGTGACGTCAGAGCTAGTATTCCGAATAGTACAGTAGTAGTAGTAGTGGTTCATCGATGTTTCGTTATGACGTTATCACGTAAAACTATCGTCCGTAAGCAGACTTTACAGACAACCAATTTGTTTGTTTACTTTCTATTTTTCTTTTCTAAAATGTCGTCTATTGAATGGTATCAAAACCAGCCAGATACAAACAGTACAGCCAAAGAGATTTTACTACAACTTTATACCTGTACAATACGAAAAAAACTTTTTCCTCGACTTATTATAAAGCAATGGATTAGCAATATCTTTCAAAATTATTCAGATTGTGAATTAGGGTGCGGCTTTCGTCGCATTTTGAGAAACCCACCAGACGTCAAATATAACAATAAGTCATAAAATATTGAAAGGAGTGATTCCATTCATTAAGTAACCAGTCTCGGATCTTTCAAAACCAGTTACGCATCTCAAGTACCAAGTCAAGTCATCTCAAGTCTTCCTTTGGAAACTTTCATGACTGGATAGTTCCTCGTCTGTGATCCTTCCCAATATTCCCAACACCTTTAAGCTTCTCCATCTTGTTGGAATCTCTTACCTTATCCTGTATTCCAGAAAAATACTATCATAAACCTCGATATAAAACTAAAATTAAATCTAGAATAGTATGAAATCTGTCAGTTTTCATTACCATCTTGTTATTTATTTATTTGTTTAATGCATAATGTACTCAACCATGGTTACACGCTAGGCTTAAAAATAGTGAGAACGTGGCCCTGTTGGGGCGCAGCAAGATAACATAAAACTAATAATATTGCAGTGAGTATCTATTAAATAATAACAAGTAGATTAGGAACTTTCACAATTAAAAATATTATATCAATTAAGCTTATATCTAGCTTTATACATAAAAAATATTATAATTAACACACGGATATTATATTTTAAATGTCTTTTAACATATTTCTTCCTTGTGTTATAGAATTAAAAAGTATACTACCAATATTGATGCATAAGATACGTCCGTTTATCATACCAATCAATGTGAATGCTAATAAAATAACGACTGTGATGATGACCTTTCTTATTAATCCAATCTTATTTCTGGGCCGACATTAGATAATAAAAAACACTGACCTGCTCAATATTTATCTTAAATTCCCGCCAAAAAACCAGGAAACTTAAAAATAAATAACAAGCAATCTGCCGTAAGGGTTCGTTTACCTGATCGAAGTCAGGTGACACCACCAGTTCGAAAATAAACAGAAGTCAAGCAAACGAACTTGCGAGACTGCTTTGCGGTGGAGACCATCTGTCATGCCACGACATATGGCGTTTTTACGGACCTACGATTTGTATATATTGCATCTCTTTCACTCTTGGAGTTGTGGTATGTCGGTCTTGCTCGAACCCAGTTTTCCTTCAAGGTGAGGGGGTAATTGAAATCGAACACTGCATGCGGGTTAAGTGAAAGGACTTGTCTTGGCATAGATTAGGATGGAAAGAGGTGTCCTTTTTTGTATTTTCTACCTATTTTCATAAGGTTCTAAATGTAAAGATTGCTGGCTTCTTCATCTAACAGGTATAAGGTTAGCTAGCACTTAAGTGCATCTAATCAGTCATTTTAATTAAGGGGCTGACGACAGCTAAAGTGCAGTCACTGTCGGCCTGCATAGAAAAGAAACAGAAGCGCGATGACTCAAAGCTGGTAATTTATTGCAAAATATGAAGCAATTCTGAATTTACAAAAAAATCTATTGATCGGACTAAAAATGAAAACACTATGACGTTAACATGTTGTTTGAAGAACAATATGAAAAAAAAAACCAGAATGATTGCATGTATATTAGTATGGTTTTTAATCGTTAAAAGAAATTTTTATAGGTATCTTCGTGACTTTTTTTCTATCGTATCAAATTAGTTGTATTATGTTTTCAACACAATCTAACTAGCATATATCGTGAAGAATACGATATATTTTTGATTTGTTTACTGCAGTGGATTTACTTTTAGGCATTATAAAACTTGCGTTTAAGTGCATATGTTAAGTGATGTGTTGAGCATAATCATAAGTCCACTCACTGTGTGTCTAGAGCCGAAGGACCTTTAAAGTAACTGTTCAAATTAATTATTCCCTTAAAAGAAAATCAACTACAATGTAAACAAATAACTGTTTTCTGTTTCTTTATAAATCAGACTAGATCAGTAATGATAATGATACATGCACTCAGAGGGTAATAAAGTTAATTATTCCCATTTAATTGATACTTATTTACGTTAATGAAGTAATATATCTTCTTCTTTGAGCTTTTCAAGATACGAATAGCACCTACATAAATTGTAGCGTACTTTGATTTAAAACTAGTGTTATGTTATGGTACTTTACTGCCATAATAATGAACAATGGTAAATTATAGTAATAAAAACCAAATGTAAGTAATGTTTATTTGATTACCAACAAAAAATAATAGTAGGTAGCTATAGTTCGTTTTTTAAACACAGTTAGTTATTTGACAGGTGTAATGTCAAACTAAAAAGCAAACACAAAAAGACTTGAAATGTCAGATTATATCTGGGATCAAAAAACTAACAGTGTACAACTTGATTCCTCTGTGAAAGTGAAAAGATTAGTCACAATACCTGATATATTAATTTGCTAGGAATAATAAAAATCAGTTCTATCAAAACTTTGGTACTTTCCTCTGGGTAGCTACAAGACTTTAGGCACAAAACAAAATTTTTGAAGACGTTTTTACTCTTTGTACTTTTTTTCGCAAACCATGGGAACAATGACCTATCATACTAAAAGCACCTTTGTCATGCCAGGAACGTAAAGCTGCAGTTAAAAGCAGGTTAAAATTAAACGGGAAACGTATAGCTGAGTTCTTCAATTTAACAGCAGTTTATTTTATCGATTCATAATTATGTTGTCGGTCCTTTTAAGGAAAAAAAAAACAATTCCAGTTCCTTTTCGGCACGATACGATTTCGTCGCTGTAGTAACTTGATATTTTTGTAAAGTTGTTGATTAACGGTCAATTAAACATCAGTTTCTTCTGTAAATCGTATACTTTTACAATGTTTGTAAATATGTGAACACCATGTATCTATCATTTAATTAACTTATTTATCATTGCTACGTTTATTAAATTCTTTTTACCTATTTTGGTAGGGTAATTTTTATTATAGGTGCATCGTCTTCACATATAATTATATAATTAATGTATACAAAGTATTGTAACACATTTTAAAAGAGTAACGATGGAGTTTCTTGCCCATTCTTCTCCATACGAAACTACCTTTTGGAAGGGGCGACTAGAATCAATTCTATTTAAATGTAAATGTTGACGTTCAAAAGTGCCTTTTATGTGCCTATTTGAAATAAATGCTTTGACTTTGAAATAAACTATTTTATAGGAGACGTTTAGCAGTACCGATGTATGAGAGCCATTGTAATAAAACAATTTTTTCTCTCTTTTTTTATTGTACGGAGCAGATGGCACAATTAGTTCCTAACCACTACATTAAAAAGGGATTGAAGAAAAATATTGATTTAAATACTGTTTAAACTCCTTCAACAACAAAAGTTTGCTTCCATCTATCTTTGCGAGGGTAACATCTATCTAAAGGGTGACAGCAGAATAATATATCATAAGTACTATTGACAGTCCTAGTAGGAAATCGGATGTACCGTGGCCCTGCTTTGCGAAAAAGATACCATCTGTATTTAGGTATAATTACCACGGTGTACCTACTACGGGCGCGATAAGCCCTTCAATCGACTCAGCCTATCGCTGTCTACTGTCACTGCTGGACAAGGCCTTTTCCAAAGCTGCACCACAAAATCCTGTCTTCTGCCTTCCGCATCCAGACCTTTTTAATGACGACTAGGTTAGCGCGCGAAATTCAAATTTTCTTATGTTTTTTTGTAATTTGCAGGCCAGTGTCAAAAAAATATGATTTGCGACCGTAACAAATATGTATTATCAAAATATATAACTATTAGAATCATCCATACTCTCTAAGTTAAAATTTACCTCAAATGTTATGATTTCATGAAATAGTAATATTATAGGGTAATATGAACATGATATGAACTTAGAGGGTCGTATTGACAAATTTAATTATTATAATTCTGTAAATACATACTTGTTACGGTTGCGAATCATATTTTGATCAACATACATAGGTTGTACTGACCTGCAAATTGGAAAAAAAAACAATAAAAATTTGAATTTCGTGGGCCACCCTGGCGCTTTTACCTTAAAAAGCTCCATCTAGCAAGGATGCCCTTACTTTTTTCCTATAGACAAGATTTATATTGAAAAATGGTTTTTACCATGGTTGAACTTCAGCCAGTCAGCAGGGGGTAATGGTGGTGATATGTGGTACTGACTGACAGCACCGGCCGTTTTTGCATGCTGTTCTTGACAGCATTCAAATCTTACAAGGTGTCTTTAAAGTATGGCTAAGGGAAAAAATATTCTACACGTTAAACGACATATTTAATACAGGTTAAAAAATAAATAACAATCTTAATAATTTCACCCTCTGACATTAATAGTATTTTTTAAATGTATATGTAAATTTATACATAACAATATTGCTACTCAATTTTAATTGAACTATAACTACAGTAATTTTAATTATGCATGAACCTGAATGTGTTTGCATGTCACATTATTATGACTAAGTGTTATGAATCTGTATAATGATTTATGTTAAGACCGAAATTGTACCAACACTTAAGGCAAATAAATTGATTTGATTTTGATTTAATGGATATTCATAGAGTAAAGGCGATATTAATGTCTATCATACAAATAGAATTAGCTAGTACAAGTTGATATTCAATAATAATTGGCACAATAAATATATAAGTAGGTGTATGACAATGAGCCACACCAGCTGGATGACGTGATAGGTCACAAACACCAGTTCGCAATCTAGCAGTGGATATGGAGTTCCATAATAATGACCAACAAGTATGTGTCTCTTTTATTTGTAAGCTCTGCCAACGGTTTTGCATGTGTTTGAATAAATTTGCTACAAAAGATGGTCATTAACCGTAAAACTAGCTGAACTTTAGTTGTAAGCACGTGAATAGAGACTGAAACGATGTTTTACTAGAAGCATAAACAACACAGCACATTTCAGACAAAGAATTCCGGTTTGCAGAAAACCAAACAGACCTTTATATATTGCTTCTGAAACCAATAACTTGCAAGTCTTGGCTTTGAAAGATAAATTGTTAATATTGGTCCTATTTCGAAGAACTAGATATTTTTATTTATTTTTTAAAACTTTGCCCCGCACTAGGAATTTCTCCTGTATTGTGGGTGCGTTTACAAACATTTAAACTCACATACACAAACAGCCAGACCCGGAACAACTACTTGTAGGATGAACTTATATTATAGAACGATTGCTGAGATTTTCATAAAACTCACGACAGTCACTCTAATTTATACTTTATCACAATGTGAGAAGAGTTATATTGCTATGACGTACTAAAGGTTTTACGTCGTTCAAATTGGATCCATGGATATCCTACTAAAGTGCGTTACCACACACGAACCTCTCATATTTGTAAAAACGAAGGTACGTAAGTCTTTTGTTTTCTATAAACTTAACTTAAAAACCAGTTCCTGGTCCTTGGATCCCAAGTATCTGATACGCTACGGTAGTGGAGTATAGATAAACGTCGGTAACAATTAAATCGATGACGTGACGCGTCTTTTACGTCAATTAATCGATTATTATATTTCATAATATGTTATATAGTGATTTTGTCGATACCTCTAAGGATTTTGGGTGAGAGGTGTGTTTGTCTCACCATATAGGTAGGTACGTAAAGATATATAATTTATTTCTCAGTACATGGTACACAAAGATCTTAATAATTATTATTAAAAAGCTTCACATAGCGTTGCCGGTGTAGAAATATTAAAATTAAAGTACAATTAAAATCCCCATTAGTAATTATAAATAAGTTAGAAATTTAAATAGGTAATTTTTAATAAAATCTCTTTTTTTTTCTTATGAATTAAAGGAATTAAATGTCAAAATTTACCAATAAAAAAATATAAAATGGTTAATAAAAACATGCAATGAAATGTTTCTTTCTTTTTCCTGAGGAATATTATTGGGAAACTGCAGCAGCTGTCAGTTATCATCCTAGCCACAGTATTTTATTCTCTTTTCCAATCGCTTCATTTATTTTCCTGGCACCGTTTTGCTTATTTCGCTCCCTAACTTTCTTGTGTTTGCAGATGTTCACTCTCTTCGTTTGTTTATGTAACATAGCCAATTACACTGCTAAACACATCCCTCACAATTTTATTGATCCACAATGCTTGGTTTTTTTAAATTTTCTTGGTTTTTTGGGTAATTGTTCCAGTTTTAATCATGTTCGGTTTATCGTTTGCGCGGCCTACCCGAATGTCCTTTCATTGGTATTGTTCGTCGAATCATTGAGCTCCTTAAGTTCTGAGTTGAGCTGCATGGTTACTTACAAAAGCGTGCACTGACTGGACAGGTCCACTCAATCTGTGTGGTTCTTTCCTCAAAAGACCATTTTAGATAACGATCTACAAAGCCCTCACACGATCAGACCAAGATTTTGTCTGGACTTTAAAAGATACTTGTGACCTCTGAGTTTGTTTCGGCCTTTCTTCTCAGAGTAGTTAGATTGGAAACGCCGGCCTCATCTACTTTAATAAAAAACAATAAGTTTGACGTGTAAAAGTGTTTGTACAAACCTAATTACAGAAACAAAATCATTTCTCATTTCCACCCACAAAAAAAAAAGACCGATTTCTGGTCATTCGTCCTTTTGGTTATGGATGGCGCCTCCAACGCCTGCTTTTGTTAATTTTGGTGTTCCAGTCAACGTAGCATTTCGCGTCCAGAGCTGAACATTAACCTCTTCTACGTATTTTCGTGAATTTTAAGCCAACGCCACGCACCAAAGCTAGTGTCCGCAATAAAAACTTTACGTCCGACACATCGATTTCACGTGCGCCGGATCATGGCATCGGTAATAAGCGTACGGTATGTTAATATTCTATGGTCTCCTATGGGTTATGTATTGTCTCATCGGTACATTTTTAGGCTGTGGCGTTTGATTTGACGAATAAATTATGAACCCCGAAGCACATAATGTTAGGATCTATTTTCGAAATAGGCACCTATGGATATAACTTTTTTTTTCTTCTTTCTGGGGAAAACGCCAAGTTACCCGCGAAATTCAAATATTCTTACGTTCTTTTGCAGTATGCAGGCCAGTGTCAAGTTGTATGATTTATTAATTTTGATTGATTATCATTCAATAGGATTCTATGAACTTAGAGGGTTGTATTGATGATTTTAATTATTATAATTATGTAATTACATACTTGTTACGGTCGCGAATCATATTTTGTTCAACACACAACCTGACACTGACCTGCAGACATTGCAATATTTTCCCTACAGTTTCTACTTCTTCGTAATTAAGGACCACAGATCAGAATCTGTTCTATAACTATCCCCATTTCCCTCCATGACTGATTTTACAAATTTAATTACCTATTTGCATAGCCTAGTGATTTTTACAGCAGAATCATACACTGTGACCAAAGTTTAGAGGTAGGTCGACGTTGTTTATTAAAACTCACTGGCGGTTTATGATTAGCAAGAAAAACAAATAATTTTAATTAAAGAACCCATAAATTATAAAGCTTCGTAATTCAAAAAATGTTTTGCAAACTTCTTTTTTTTCTCAGCGGCCAGCGGGCAAACCAATTACAGGCTAATTTAATTAAATGAAGTAAATAAATAACAAAATAACGTTTTGGCCACGGTATCTCTTGCTTACGATAAACATTCTTAATGCAGGAAAAAAATACGTCAAGCTACTAATCGAAGTTCATTTAAGCTGCAGTTTTGTTTCTATTTAATCCTAAAACATTACTGATGTCTAAATTAAGTGCATTTTTATGCAAATCGGGTCGATAAGCACTAATCTAAATTTGCTTGTGGGGAATTCGTTTGCACAAAAATAATGGTAAACTAAGTGGTGAGTATATAAATAACGCTAAGCTTAATGTTCATAGGCCCGACGACGGTTTTGTTACTAACTCATATATATTTCAATTGACTACTACTTCAAATTTTAATAATAGAATAGAATACTCTTGATAACACCAAAAATTACAGATATAAATTTAGAAATATTACATAGGGTGACATAATGGGCGGTCTTATCGCTAAAAGCGATCTTTTACAGACAACCTTTGGATGGATTAAAGGGCTAAGGAGAGACAATACTGGAGGTAGTTAGTGGTGTACCAATTACATATATAATAAATACATATATATATATCAAAACCAGCGCTGGGGCTCTGTCTTGCATAGGGTCGCAGCATAATGCTGAGCGATAGCCGTTTTGCGTGGATGTGACGCATGTTTCCCCCAACCTTTTCCTATTTTTTGTGTTTGTGTTATTTTTTGCGTCATGTTTCCTGCAAATAAACGCATTTTCTTTCTGTCTTCTTTCTTTCTATATAGGTACCCAAATGTGTGCATGTCACATTATTATTACTAAGTGCTATGGATCAGTATAATTATTTATGTTAAGACCGAAATTGTACCAACACTTATACAGCAAATAAATTGATTTGATTTTTTTCTATTTTAGTCTTACACACGCTGTCTACATCTCTAAATCTACTATCCTATCGCAGGTATGCTGGAAGAGATTTCATTAGAAATAAGCATCACCTTTGTACCTGCTTTTCTGTTTTTTTCTTCTTGTCTGTTTATATAATAAGATTGTACATAAATGGTTAAATAAATAAAATACATAAATAATTCACTGATTAAAATAGATGTAAAGTCTAAACTTCTAAAGTATGCCTATACTTTATTATAACGTCGATCAATAACATAAATGTTATACCCGTTTGCAACTATCAAGTTAAATTGTGAATACAGCGTGTTTTAACTGAACTAGAACAAGTAACAAAGCAAACACCTTCGATATCTCTCAGACAATAAAAATATTTCAAAATACAAAAAAGAGCCGGCACACAAAAGCTGTAAAAAAAATATTAAGGCAATTTTTTACAACGTAAATGATGAATTTAATCATCAACTATCTTTTAAAATGAAAATCTAAAACGGTACAAACATAAGGAAATCAGGTTACAAGTTAACATCTAGGAAGACTTCGTTGCCTAGAATTATTTTAGGCTGTAGACCCACTGGTTGACAGGCAGTTATAGAACAAAGATGGCCACCGGCTACATTGTCACATGTTGCGGCAGCATGTGCTTGCTTCCGCCAATTGACGCGGTTCCACAGTTGCCCACGATACGACAATTTATAGGACGAATAAATTATGGGATATTTTTCTGCTTATGTGTCGGTTTGAGATGAGATTATCTCGCGGAGCTGACTATACTATACTCGAGGTACGCCTCGAGAATAAATATACCTTGAAAAAATAAAAGCGTGTAGTAGAAGGCCAATTCCCTATTTAAAAATGTTCAAAATCCAGTCACAATCTCATCTCAGCGACGCGACAATCAACGTCAAAAACTTGTCATACATAAATGTAGGTAAATTAGAGCTATTCTTAAAAACCGTTCTTAAAAATTAATCACTTTCTGGCTGTGACGGCAAACAAAATAGGCATCCTCAAGTTAACGGTAGGTAGGGATCTGACTTAAAAAAGAGCTTTGAAGAGCGCGCAGTTAACTTTTAAGCTTTCGTTCAGCGGCTCCATTTACCAGCATTACCAACACACATAGAACATTTACTTCACCATAAGCGCTTCACTCTTATTAATAAAATTATTAGTTTATAAGCACTTTTTGAATTCTGCCAGTAATTGTCAGTTTTATGTTTCATGTCTATTAAAATTAATCTGTCTACAAATGTCTCGAACCGTGATTAATTGTCCTAGATCTCAATGGAAACGCGCACACGATTCTTTGACAAATCTTTTAATATAATACTTATGGCCACACGGACAGCGCTAATGTCGATTAATTAACGTTTATTACAATTAACACTCTGAATGGGTCCGCAGTACATGTCATAGCTATTTATTACTATCAGATTCATACGTTTATATTCCTGAAATTGCTAAAATTTACGCTAAGTAATACAGTTTCGGTTGGAAACTGTACTGTTCAATGAGTGGGTATTCATTACCCCGCTGAGTTCATTATTAACTGAGATTAGAACATTATTAATAGTAGTTATACTGTAGATTATTAATAGAACATTACTATAGCTGGTAGCAGATGCCTCGAAGAATCTAGATTTTAATTAATAAATGGACGAGTACTATCTTCAAATTAGGTTTTGTGAGCGGAAAAGAAATCTTAATTTAATATTTTTTACTTTCCTTCTATTCAACAAGAAAAGTTTTATTATTATGAAAGTTGTGAAAGTAATAAACTATTTTAACTTAATCGGATATATCCGAGATTAAGCACTTTCCTATTTTAATTATCTTTTACTTGCTACATATTCAGTTAAGTTATTTTCGATTCGTCTGGACAAGGAATTCTTCATCTAAGCGAACTAGCTTTGAGTGAAATGACTGCCATAATCCCATTTGCTTACTTATCTTTTAGTTGAAGTCTTAGCAGAAGAGACGAGACCCTATGCTAAAAACAACATGCTATTTGCGATAGAGATGCTTTTTGTGATGATTATGGGAACTTTTCGAATGACCTATGACGTCTTAGTCTGAGAAGCCACCATTCAGTACTACAAGTTGCAAGTAATGTTCTAGATCAAACCATAAATTCTATTGCAAGCCACGAACCACAAAAACAAAACAGTTATCGTATCATTATTATTCCATTAAATACTCTTAGAATTTCTTCACGCAACAAAATATTTTTTGCCTCCCCAGAATTTTACATGTCATGACCAATTAAAAAATCATTCGCTTAGCCTCACGTCTAAACATTTGATTAGCAGAAGGCTGTTATACACGGCCAACGTTCTAGATCTCACGATAAAAAATCTAGGCAAAAAAATAGGCGTATAGCCGAAAGGCTTAGCAAGTTAGCATTCCAAATATCTTGTTGGGAGATTCGATCTTTGAATTTCAATTATTTTCCGAATGAAACATGTACGTGGATTTGTTGCTAATGCTGTTACATCGTGGATACGATCTTCTTGTATATTTTCCATGGTTCTCGAATCAGGACTGTGGGAAATCTAGAAGTAATAAGCACAAGAATTGATCAAGAGCCATATCCTAACAGTAGGATCGACTTACAAATTACCCAGATGCAGAAACTGTTTACCTTTACTGGAGAAAACGAAAATTCTTATGTTACCCTTAGTCAGACTTTCAGCCTTTGGTAATAAGAATTTATGTTATGAAACTCATGCATTCCTTGCAAAATACTGGCCAATACTAGCAAGTACAGCCTGAAAGCCGACCCCAACATATGCGAACCGACGAATCAACACGCTCTTCAAAGCTCAAAAATCAAAATCAAAAGTCATTTATTCAAACTAGGCTGAGAATCAGCACTTTTTGAACGTCAAAATCACATAAGACAGTCCCCCCAAAACGCCCACCCTTCACCACTTCCTAGTGCTTTAGCTGGGAAGAAGAAGTGGCGGAACAAACTCCCCAGCAGCACTGCTGTCTGTTCAGTTAGAAGAACTGGATTCTATACATATAGTAAAGGAAGAATCAACCACTGCCAAAAATATATAACTAATAACAGCATCTTTTAGATCCGTCACTAGCTCAGGTCTAACTCTATCGAATTTATCATTAATTGAGTCGGCTCGCGCTCAACTCAATACACTGATCTACAAAGCCTATTTGATAGTTAATGATGACGTGCTCCTTATATTATAGACTTTAGAAAGCGAGGCAGAGCTAGGCTATTATAACAAAGCAAAAGAAAATATATCGGTGACGTTGAATGTGAAGATTTATGCATGTCAAGCCGTATGCCTGATGAGATATTCAATCGAAAAAAATCCAAAATAATTTCTATACTAATTTTCATTCCCTATTTAGCGCCTACAGGGTATGAATTTGCATAAATCTTTCCTAGTGCTCACATTCGTTATCTTATGCAAAATTTCATGCTCCACACCCAGCGGATTAGGATGTGCGTTGTCTATCGGTGAATGAAAGAATTTAAGATTTTTTTATTACGATAGGTATTACGGTTCTGGTGAAAACGTCAGCCCGTTTGATGGCTTTGCACATAAGACATTTCATTATTCTAATCTTTAGAGATATTATCATCGGAGAGAGTGTGAAGATGCTTTGTACGACATAAAAATATTCTTGTTCGTCAGTGGACATACCTATTGATGATAAAAATTATATTTTGCGTCTCTATGTATATAATACTGATACATTTGATACGAAGGGTAATAAACCAACCTAGCGATAAAAGTATCACACACAAAATAAACCTAATTTAATTCCGATCCGTATGACAATAAATAATAATTCAAATAACAGCTTGATACAAGACAACGGGCAACATTTCTATCATCACCAAAAAACCGTCAGGTGGCTGACAGAACGACAGCTCATCAATTATCTCCCGGCCTGACACTCCGTGTGTGTCATAGTGACAATTCTTGACAAAAAAAGACACGACAATCAACCTTCTCGCATTGTAATAAGGATATAACCTAACGACTATTAATAAGATAATTTTTTACCTAACTTGGTAGGCTAGGTGCCGTTGACCGCAGTTTTTGTCTGTTTTCAAGAATCATTGAGTATTGTTTACATTAATTATGTTCAGCTAATTAAGGACCAGCATACGTAAAGTTCCGGGTAATTACAATAGTCATTATTACAGCGATAACCGCCACATTGGTCGACCAACTGGTGGCCTGTCTTAATATCGACCGACAGATCTAGAAAAAGCCACTCTTCATCAAATGGTTGTTCACACTTTGTTGAGGAACCTACTAATCCTTAGGAAATCAGGGTAAACTGTTATAATTGGGAAGTTTGGATATTTATATGAAAGGGAAAGGCGTTATGGCAAACTAAACTCACTAGATAACAGAAGCTGTAGCAATGAACATTAAGAACCTAAAGATAAGTATACCGTTTTCGAATGCAAAAAATCAGTACTTATTTACAAAAACAAGGTAAATATTAAAAGGTCTACAGATTTACCTTAAAGGAAATAAGTAAAACAATTAAACTGTACTATAAATTCGTCTCCCGGACTTGGTAGTTCACGAGAAATCTGACACATGCAGTTCGCAAGTGAATGTGCATTCCACATTCTCGGAATTATGTCGATGTCGCCCGTTCATTCAGTGGAAGCCTTTCACTTTATACTTATCTTTAATTAATATTAACATTCGCCTCCACACACCGAACAGCTTTGCGATTCGGTGTATCGCCAAATTACCTAACGGTTATGGCATGTATTATATAGAATCAGGCACTGTATACATGACTGTCTTTTGTTTTTGAACTTGGTTCAATCCATTGATCAACACAGTCTTTGAAAGGAAGTGCTACGTCAAATAAGGTGTCGTTAAGATCAATGAAATGGATAATATTGAAAAGGGCCCTCCTGTAGAAGATTCCATGGATAAAAATCTTTAAAAGAAGATACCTTTATTACCCCGCTTTGCAATTATCATCATCGGCCCGTAAATGAAAGCGACGAAACATGGGACTTCTTTCATCTCAGTTTCTTACAGTCGAATAAAATCTTAAAATCATGGTAAATCAAGCAATATTCTGGTTTTTGTATTTGCTTGTCGAGAGGTTTTATTATAAATACCATTTGCAACTGAGTCCGTAGCCCTTCATAACTTTAAAAGGTACACAATCCCGGCCAGGAATTGTAAGTCGCAGATTTGCCGCAATAAAATGGAGTTGTATCTAGGAAGACTGTAAGTAACAGGAGATGACAGTAAGTCAAAAACTATCCTTCCAAATTCTGACTAAAAGAAAATTGTATCATGCCTGTCCACAAAATCACAGTAGGTACCTAAATATCTACAAAAAAGTATCAAAAGCCATGGAATTCGTCGCACAGAAGAGCACGAAACAAATAAAACCTCGAGTATGCGCTTGCGCATTCCTATGCGTGCGCCGCTATGGGAGCCGACGAACGAGCTTTGACGCTAAACATACATCATTAGTATAACTATATTAATGCGTTAGTTTGATGGAGATTTATGTAGGCATGTAACTGTTTTGCGCCTGTTTAGAGATACAAACATCAATTATTACTGATAGAAGCCTATCATCTTAAGAAACCCTATGGATGCTTATTATATTATACCTTGGTACATTTAACCTATATCCATCTCCAAAATATTTTGTTTCATTTGTAGTCGCTGACCTTTACCAGTCGTTGCTGGTAGTCAAAAGCCCGAAAGCCTGACAACCAGTACTACCGAGGGGTAGTGATTTCCAGTAACTGGGTTGTGGAGGTCAGAAAGGCAGTTGCTTCTTAAAAAAAGCTGCTTCCGGTTAGAATGGAAGCCGACCCCAACGATAAGGAAGTTGGTGATGCTAGTACCGTACAAAAATTAAGAAATTAATTAAGAATTTAAATTAGAAATGAGATCAAAACAATTACGCTCACGTTCATAGTAAGATGCCTTCAAAGCAATAAGAACATCTGAAATTAAACTGCAGAAGACTATTGATCTATCGACTATTGACCCTTTATTTATGGAAAATAAAGAGATTTATATCTCATATCCCATTGAAGTGGGGTGTCGTTAAATCTTGTATACCGCGCAATAGATCATTCTGTGGTTTGACACTTTGAGTTTTCAAGTCGATATCGATATTATACCACGCCATACTATTCAAATCAGTGGATTTAACTTATATTTCTTAATAGTTACTTTATAATGGATCTTTTAAATCTTGAGTTCAGAAAACTGTTAGATGAGGGATCGATATTATGGGTGAGTCATTGAGATGAATCAGTATGTAAACAGCAGTCTATTATAGCTAGACGTGCCTACTTGCTTGCTTGTTGGTTTGCACTGTCCCGTTGGTCTTGAGGTTGCAAGCGCGACTGCTCGGCGTGGGGTCCTGGGTTCGATTCCCAGGTCAGGCAAAGTGATATTGGGTTTTTCCATTAGGATTTTTTTAGTAACAGCCTGGAGTTAGGAAGTTGGCGGTGTGATACCCCCGTGCTCCGGAAAGCACGTTAAGCCGTTGGTCCTGCGCCTGATCTCTATCCGGCCGTGTCGGATTGCCGTCCCATCGGAGTATGAGAGAGAGGGAAGTGAGAGCGCACCTGTGCTTGCGCACACACTTGTGTACTATAATATCTCCCACGCCAAAGGCTAGTCTCCGTTGAGGTTGGCCGCCATGGCCGAAATACGGTCTGGAGAACTATTTAGATTATAGCTAGACAAAGTTTGAATGATCCATAGTGTCCATTTAAAATGATAAAGAAAACTATAGTTCAGGCTTTCAATTATGGTCATATACGAATAGCAAGTTTTCAATAAGAACAAGACGAATACAATATGAATACCTACATACTCGTACTTATCGATTTTGTCGTATATGTATATTAAGTTGAAATTCTTTTGGCTACAGTAACTAACTTTACATTCAAAACTCACCTAAAATTAATCATTCGTGAAAAATACTGATAATAAAGTAAACATTCCAAAAAAAAACCCTGATGTCACCAAGCGGTCTTGCGTCGAACTAACGAAGAACTTCCTGTCTTAATCAGTGGACAACATTCGTTCTCCGATAATGCAAGAACTTGTGGAGGGCACGAGGGATTACTAATTAATGAGGAATTGGTGACAAGTGACAATGAATTGCTTCTGATAATGCTGGTTATGTCAGAATTGGTTGTAACGTAAGCGTTTGAATGAATTGAATTTAGAGGCAGAATGCACTGCCACCGACTATGCCTTGGAAGTACTGAAGTGTTGGGCCAACAACATTTTATACAGTGTCAGACGAGAGGCAGAATAACAGAAAAGCAAAAAACAATAAAAAATTGGATATGCCATAGCAGCCAAATATGACGGCTTATAGATACGAATGGAACTTTATGAGAAGCATCAATGGTGAAAGCTTTTCTCTTAGAACCAAAGATTCCCACCGAAAGATGGCTTTAAATTCGTGTACATTGTACAGGTGACACAACGTTCGATGTTGTGGAGTCAAAACACATACACGTTTACAATTTATTTCTCACGAAGCTTTAGTTTGTTTGTTTAAAATTGGTGATAAATAACATGCCTTGGTGAAGTGCAAAGATTGAACTGAGATAATCAAGACGGATCCCATTCCAAGACAAATTTCAAGATGTATTCCAACTGCCAAATCGTGCCTAATTAAATGCTGTTTTTTTTCATTTGTGGAAGCTATCTTCATTTCAGCCGAAAGATGTCCACTGCTGGATGGCTTCTCCCAAGCACCGCCACTTCGACCGGTTCTGTGTTTCCCACATCCAACGGGTTTCTGCGGCCTTCACAAGGTCATTGGTCCAGCTTGTGGGAGGCCTTCTAACGTACGTCTTCTGGTACGCGGTCACCATTCTAGAAGCTTTCGGCTCCATCGGCCATCTGTTCTGCGAGTAATGTACCATGCCCACTGCTACTTAAGTTTGGCAATTCTTCGGGTTATGTCGGTTAACTTGGTGCTCCTGCGGATCTCTTCATTTCTGATTCGATCACGTAGGGAAACTCCAAGCATTGCCCTCTCCATTGCCCTTTGGGTGATTTTCAGCATTCTAATGAGGCCGATTGCGAGTGACCACGTTTCAGTGCCATAAGTCATCACTGGCAACACGTACTGGTCAAAGACTTTCGTCTTGAGGCACTGCGATAGGTATGTGACAGATATACGACACGCTTGGCGCAGTGGTTAAGCGATTGACTGCTGCGAAACGTGTCGCGGGTTCGATCCCCGCACGGAACAAATATTTGTATGACCTGCAAGTAGTTGTTCCGGGTCTGGCCGTTTATGTATGTGAGTTAAAATGTTTGTAAACGCACTCACGATACAGGAGAAATACCTAGTGTGGGGCAACGTTTAAAAATATATATATATATATAATATATATTGCGTAGCTTACTGAACGCTGCACAGCCGAGTCGGGTTCGACGATTGACCTCTTTCTCGAAGTTGGACCTACCTAACTGGATAGTTTGTCCTAGGTAAACATACTCCACAACTTCACGTGTAGCGTCTCCGATATTGCTGTATATTAGAAGCAAATAGAAATACGTGAAAAGAGGAGGCTTTTCATTTGGAACGCCAAGGTGAAAAGGCCTAGCGAGGTGCTTGCTGGAACGGCTTAATGTTCGCCAGACATACATTTCAAGGAGGCAATTTTTCTGTTTAGCATACTTGGACTGTAAAAGGTTTAGTCTTTGTCTCCATAGCAACCATCAGGAACAGATGAAATATCTACATACATAAATCACTTCATAAATGGATATTGCTCCGTAAAGACATATTCACATAAATAATTCTACCAGGATATGTTCGATTGCCAAAAAACTTCCCCATGAAACTTTTACAATAAACTTAGCTGTTCTGCCGTTACATATTTCTTATATTTGGCCTTTAGTAACGTTCTAGTTAACTGATATTTCTCAGGCGGTTGCGAAATACGGATCTTCTGTGGACCTTGAGAATTATCCTTACAAATAGGATCTAGTAAATAACTTGCTTTACATAGTTTTGCAGCGAGACTATTGTTACTGTAGTTTCCCAAATATTTTCGATAAATTCTTCATCTTCCTTTACATAAACTATTCAGGCTAAATTGTATTTACAAGTCAGTTCAGTTTTATATTACCTAAGTATACTACGATGTTCAAAACTTTCATAGTAAGTCTACCTTCTATAATCTTACCTTCTATAAATCTACGGCTTACAGCAGATCTTTTTAAAGAAAATGAACGATACTATTAATTAAATGTACCTACTTATAATTGACTGACAAAAACATTTACAATTTTTGTATTTTTATTCTGTTCTGTTTATCGGTTCCCTGAGTCTTTCTGAACATTCATGGGTTCAGCTTGAATCCGTGAACATAAAACTGAAGATGAAACTAACTTCTAACCTGAACCGTTCAGCACCCTAATTGGATAACACACTATTAATCACAATCTGAATCATTGTGAAGGCTATTGTTAATCCATGGCTTCATATGTTCGAAAAAAAAATCTGCTCAACAACGTAAATAACGCAATGAATGCTGTTGAACTGTCAACATTTTCATTTACCCCGCCGATTGCAAGTTTTTAACAATAAAAGTCCAACGACTCTCGAAAATTAAATCATAAATTCCGTCTGCAAGTAATTGTGACTCACGCCATTTGTTTTAAGAAATTAAAAGTAATTATATCATGGGAAAAGCCTTGAAGTAGGTGTTTTAGACACAGACAGACTAATGATGATGATGATAACGACATACACCGAACAAGGAAATAAACAAACAAAATGTCAAATTTCAGAAGTGCAGACAATTTTTTATTATATTACTCCGACTTAAAAACTCAATGAGCACCCAAAAAACTGTTATTTCAAACTCAACGACCGAATCTTACTTAACACAATTTTTGCCGGCATTTTTTCCCGCCATGATGTAAGCGAGGTCGACGACCCGACACCTGTTGCTTATGTTTTTTTTTCTTAATCATGTCTGCGATGGGCGCTGGTCTATTAAGTATTAAGCACTTAGTTTTTATTGTAACCTCTTAGCTGATTATTGATTTGTGGTTCGGGAAACACATTCCGTTGTAGTTTCCCCAGTTGGTAGTCGCAGCTGGCATAGTAAGGAGGGTAGACTAAAAAAACACAACTTAACGTAGTAAAAAATGAGAAATATTGACTATAAAACTTTGGATCAGAGCTGAAGAGCTGGTTTGTTGGAACGCGCTTATATCTGGATCTATCAGTCGGATATGTTTTTTTTTAATATACAGGTTGTGGCATAAATAATGGATAACCCTAAGACTGTCGATTGGCCAGATTAACATCTATCATTTATCCTACGTAGGTATATCGCCTACATACGCGTACATTATTTTTTTCGATATAGGAGCCTAAAATTACATAATTCCGTAGTGTTTTTTTTAAATTTATGAAGAACTATTTTTTGCCATGTTATCTTAGATTGTAATAAGAGTGACATAAAAAAAACAAAACGAGAACAAGATTGGAGAAATGGCCACTGATTTTGTAAAAGTAAGTAGGTACGAGTTTTATTTAAAATATCAATAGTTTGGTCATCCATGGGTGATGTAACCCCACTTACATCCACATAAATAATAGATAATAATCTGGCCGATCGACAGTTTCAGGGTTATCCGTTATTTACGCCACAACCTGTATAATATCATTTTTGCATCTGATAGCTCAATTCTTGACGCTACGACCCTTAGCCTTTACCCTACGTACGAAGTCACGGTTAGAAGCTAGTAGGTATTTTATAATTGTTTATCAACAAAAACAAGAAAAAGATTCCAGTTTGTTTTTTTTTTTTGTAAGACAAACTAAAGTTGTGAGCGTCTCAAACGCAGGCTTTGAAAGAAAAGTTCAAGGCTTTAGAGAGATAAAAGCGGGGTTTGTAACTGGGAATCGACCCCGATCCCCATGAAAACGGGATTTGGAAGTTTCTCGAAGCATAGATTCACCTTTTGAGCTGTACCCGAAGTTTAGGAGTGCGCCGTCAATATAAAACAACTTTTGATCGAATGTTTGATGTCCATGGTTTTGTTTGAAGGAGGAAAAATGACAAAATATGCTTCAGATGCTAATGCTGCATTAACGACACGCTAAACGTTAGTTTAGCGTGTCGTTAATGGTATTATCATACACGTAAGACGTTATCTTCTATACAGAGTTATACCTTGGCCCTAATAGCGATTTATTTGGAACTAGCTTCAGTCAGCGACTTCGTACGCGTGAGAGTTCTTGTTCCCCCGACCCATCCCGTGGCATCGCATCGCCTGCCAGCGCTATTACTTCGTTTTCGCTTAGCGTTCTTTCTGTTTTTTTTTTCTTTTTGCTCGGCTTGTATGGGACCTAGCGTGATGTTAAGTAGCCAATAGCCTTCCTCAAGAATTGGGAATCCTACCGGTAGTTCCAGAGATTACCCCTACATACAAACTTACCATCAAACAAATTTTACCTCTTTATAATATTAAGTATAGATTGGTGCTGCATGAAGTTTTCCATGTATACCTTCATCAGCCATTATCTCCTTTCTTATCTACTAGCCACATAATTCTTCCTTCTTTGGTCTTCCTCGTCTCTTATGAGCATCCAAATTCATACCCAAAACACACGATCTACAAATAAAAATGTTTTGTCATTAAATATTTAATTTTTGCGTTTACGAAAATGAGAATAGTTGCATTGTCCATTTTCCAATAACTAATAAGCCAATTACATCGCAACAACGAAAAAAAACATGGTTTAAAAGACTTTTTGCTGTTCGCTATGTTCAATGTTGTGAACTCTTGTGTCCATGGTCAGGTTGTTGGCTGGTGTCGGCTTTCATAACATCCTGTGAATGCATCCTTGAGGTCGCGCAGACTCTCATTTTGATATCTCTCAAACTTCGTACTACTTCAGTGTCCAATCTCTGGGATAATCGGGAATAAATATTTTGTTTAATAACTCAGCTTTTTGTAAATTACCGTAAGTTTTACAACGTAAGTAGATCCTTAACGTGACTGCCTCGTTCGGTCTAGTGGTCGTATAGAGGTACGAGGAACAGGGTGTAAAGTTCACTCATACCTCCATAGAAATGGGAGGATCCTCCGACCAGGTGTGATGTCACGTTATATACATCCCTAGCATGATCTATTTTTCTAGACAGTGTTACGGCGGCTTAAAAGGACGAAATCAATATATATTAATATATATACATATAACCATATTTTCGAAACTTTTAATGACATCAGAAGGCCAATTCCCGTAATGAAAAACGTTCAAAATCAAGTCGCAGTGTTATCTCAGCGACAATCAATTGTCAAAAATGTAGGTAAACGCTATACAATTTTTGACAAATTGAGACAGATTAGAATGCGAATGTTCTTATAAATACGAGAATTGCCCTTCAGCTATATATCTTATGTTCAAATTGCCCTCATCGGCCATTGTTACAAAAACAGATAAGTCTCACCCTACACAGAAAAGCAGATACTTATCTGCGACTGTTCTTTTTAAGCCAAATAAAGCTGTTTTATCACGCACCACAAAACCTTGTGGTAAGCTGCACTGCGCCATAAAGGCCCTCCTCCACGAGTTAGTTTTTAACCACGTCCAATCTAAGAGTATGATCTCCTTACATCGACGCTCTCGAGGGCTCGTCTGAGTTCACTTTTATGAGTTTTTAAGTGGCCATTATAGCGATAGAAGGCCGAACTTAATGTCTCTATGTTGAGACCGCGGTACACGGATTCGTGCACGGAAAATGTCTTGTGCTGCGTTTGGACTGGGTGGTTTTCTGTTTGGTCTAGCAAACTTAATTTTTAGAAAAAAGAGGGAAGAAAAGGAAGGGAAACACGCTTGATAACGTTATGAAATAACCCTTCACAAATATTTTTCCAGCTGTTGGGTTCTACTTAAAATAAAACTCATAGCCATAACGAAAATTTAATTTAGATTACTTAGTATTTTAGCTTTTTTTTGTGGAATTGTTGTATTAAGTAGCTAATACTTAACGTTTAAATGACTTTAGCTTTAATTAACTGCCATAATTGTATTATGGTTAATATTTCAAACAAAATATCTTGAATTTTCTATTTCAATGACGCTAAGCTCCCGTTTTTCACGGATTCTTCACAAAATAAAAAATTACATCAATAACGTGCACGCATTTGTAGTCATTTATCACTAAGAAAAAGTACCTGTCCGTTTGAGCCCAGCTTTCGTCTTTATTGATTACAATTAGTTCCCGATGACTAATAGTTCCTCTGTTTACTTGAGCGAGTCACTCGACTGATACAAATGCGCCCTAAACAAGTTTAAAGTATGAAATGTCTCGCAGGATGTGGTGTCACTGTAATTTAAATTATTTTACTCTTCTACGTCGTTGATGACTCGAAATTGTTAGGTAACCCGATAGTTACTGTCACAAAGTAACTGCTTACCGTATTGTAAGTTTCGTGAGAATATTTCTGAATGCACATTCGACACTTGGATACGACGATTTGCTCGTCAACCCGACCGATTGTTTGTGAGCATGATAGCGCATTGCTTGTTTTTCGAGTGACCTCTTTTTCATGTAATATTTTCGGTTTCACAACTTAGCTAAGCAGGTAAGTTTCACGTCATCATTTTTGCATTATGTTGCTTCGCTTTCTAAGTGTTTTCTAAACTTCAGTGAGGGTTGGCTAAATGGTTAAATGGTACAATTTCAAACATTACAATAATTCTGTTCTTAGACAACAGTAAGTTCTCATGCCCGACTGTGGGATGATGTTGACAGATCGCAACTTTTCTTATTGCCATGTAACATGCCCACTGTCTACAAACAGTAGAATGCGCTCAAAATAAGTCTGAGGCGCATGTTTGACCCTCAAGATTATTATCCCTGCCATATGCCAGCAGTTTTAATCACATTCGGCATAATGATGGCGAATATTTACTTTAGAAAGCAAGGAACACAGCAAAAAAAAGAGAAAAAAAAATATAAGGAAAAAACTAAAAAAAAAAATAAAGAAAAGAAGTGGAAAAAATTAACAGAATTGCTAAAATCTATGTCCTATGGTGCTACTGAACAACTTGTGGTAACATAAATCAAACAAAAACTTACACACACTTCACACCCAGACACACACCAATACACACAAATATAGGTACCAATGCATATTTTTGTAATTTTTAAACTTAATGTAAATAATTTCCCATAAGATAGTCTGGAACAAATTTGATGTTCCTTATTGTTTATTGAGTTGGGCTTTGATAGCTGCGCCACAGTTTTATACTTTTGTAGCTATCATTGTGTCTTTTGTAATCTGTGTATACCTAAAATGATCCAAAATAAACGTTTATTTTATTTTTTATTATTTGGTACTCTCTTGACACCTCGATATAAACGTCGAGATGGCGGCAAACGATTACTTCCGATTTCAGCCGCGTGCAGATTTCTTATAGTTTCCGGACTTTGACGAACTCCTTTTTAAAAGCATGGGCGTAACAAGGGTCAGGGGTACAAAACTCAAAATGAGGTTCAATATGATAAATGAACTAGGTATTTTGTTGCTTGTCAATGAATAGGGGAGCTCGGCTACTCAATTTTTCACGCCTCCGCTAGAGAGGTTTTAATAATAGATAGATGTTATTTTTCCCTTCCTTAAAATAGAATTTCATTTGTGTATCATTTGCGGAATCAGAATAATGGGGCCATCATTTAAATGTCTAGTTAATGTTTATTTTTATGATTAGCTATTATTTATGCTGATTGGTAGATGCAGGACTGCCACGCTTGTCTAGTGATCGCAAGCGATAACTGAGCATGAGGTCCTCGGTTCGATTTCCAGGTCGGACAAAGTGGTATAGAGTTTTGATGTTGCACATCAGAACTTCAAATCTAATATCAGAATAAAAAGCTTGAATAGAATCCAAAATAGTACGCACGGCTACCGATCAAGCTATACATTTCCAGTATAAGCTGATCTCGCATTGTATAGGATTCCCTTACAATGAGAGGTCAGTGTAAGCTGGAAATATATAGCTTGATGTGTAGCCGTGTGTACCATCATAACATAGCCAAGTTATTAATTCATACTAATAATATAAATAAATTCAAAAGTAACTCTGTCTGTATGTTACCTTTTCACGCCTAAACCACTGAACGGATTTCGATAAAATTTGGCAAGGAGATAGATGGCATCGGGTATCATTTAAGCTATTACCAATTTAATTAGTTTTGTGTTTCTTAAATAATAGGGTTTGTCCTCCAAATAGTAGATCTGTCACCAAAATGTAGTCACCAAACAATGCAAAATCAGTTCCACAATAAATCACCTAAAATCCTGAGATATCAACCTGGGAACAATTTTTGTTTATCTGAGAACGAAAATATTTCGTGGCGATAGATCTATTTATTAGGTGATACAACTTGATGACAAATATAAATTTTGGTGATAGAAAATATAGTTCCCGATGGCATCCTGGGGAAGGACATCGGGTACTTTTTGTCCCGGTAGCACGTTCCTATTGGATAATTTCGCGGGTGAAGCCGCGGGCAGAAGCCAGTACATAATATGCAGTTCTTGTCTACAGGTCAATAGAAGTCTTTATGAAGACAGGCCGTCTTCACAGCGAGGTCCTGGCCGAACAGAAGATTAGCGAGGGGCAGCTGCGGAGACCAGGCGCCACTATCATATTCTGGCTGAAATGTGAAAAGGTAAGACATTTATTACTACAATAGCATTTTACGAGCATGCAATTTTTAAACCATAAATGGTTTTTCTGAATGGTCGGATTTTGCTTATGTGGTTATTTGCATAAAACATGGTATATAAAGTTGCAGATTGTAGGACACATGAGCAGATCGTTCACGAGGGGCATATTTGGGTATTCAATGAACCTTAATTTATCAGTACCACCACCATTTTCCACCACACTGCTGGCTGCGACGGCTGAGAATTTTTGACGATCGCTTGTCTACACCAGTCGGTTTATTCTTTAGGAATCTCACCGTATAGTTTTGGTGAAGTGAGCTGTCACTCCACCCGTTGCTAGGGATTGACACTATTGACAGCTTACTTCACCTAAGTTTTCACGGTGAGATTTTTACAGTATTTAGGGTTGTTTGTAATACGACGGCAATCCATTAAGGGGATGTAGGGGAGGTCATTTGCAACCAAATCAGCAGCACGTCAGCCCTGCCAGCAGCAAGGTGACCTTAATTTTAATCTTGCGCTTCTCAGAAGCTGGTTTGGTTATTGCGTATTCAAATAAAACTTATTTCTTTAAGTACTTTCATAATTTTAATAATAATAATAGATGTATTAGTACTGAATTAATGACGAATCGTTATTATAGGAGCACATTTAAACATTGTGCCTGTATAGTCAACAATTAATAGAAAAAAGGAATGTTTGACGCCATACTCACAAAAAAATTACAATCAGAACAGTAAAAAAAACCTTGATTACGCATGAATACCGAAATGTTGACGACTCCATGCGTTTTCAAACACGGGCGTCGAAATAAATCGCGGGAGCGCGCGAAAAAAAACTGTTAAAACTACAAATTAACGATTTTTGAACGTTTTCCTTTAATTGTGCTGTGAGACCTTGCTTCTTGCTAAAAAAAGGTCGTGACAGACGGACGGACACCGATGTGATCCTATAAGGGTTCTGTTTTTACGTTTGAGGTAAGGAACCCTAAAAAATTATGGCATGTATTTAATGCGGCAACTAAGTAAAATGAATATAGGTTTTAAAAAAAAATAGGTTGGGTACCATATATAATGGGTTGGCAGCTAATAAGGAGTATCGTAATAAGTAATAGGTAGCATATTAATATATCAGTAATAAGCTCCGTTTTAATTTAAACTAGCATCAAGTTTTTCTTTTTGGAACAGAATTAATATCTAAGCGAAAACTTAATGGCGAAAACAAAATAGAAAATGGGCGTTCATGTTTGTCATAATTGTCACAGTTCTAACCAAACCTTAATTAAAATATTCTATGCATGGTCGATGGCAGGGCTTGGTCGACGGAGCCCCGCTTCGCGGGGCTCCTACTTCTGGGTGGTTTATAAAAAAAATAACCACGAAGGGGATGGCGGGGTCTATCGACCCCGCCATCCCCTTCTAACCTAACCTGTCCGAGTCGGGGTGACCTAAAGACCAGATTACATCCAGTTTCTCCTGGTAACAAATTAAAACGGAGCTTATTACTGATATATTAATATGCTACTATTACTTATTACGATACTCCTTATTAGCTGCCAACCCATTATATATGGTACCCACTCTATTTTTTTTGTTGCAAACATTTAGTCGACTTTTAAGTTATTAGTCACTCGGAAAATAATAAGCTAAAAATTATTATGTTCCGTTCTTACCTAAGCTGATTTTATCTCAAACAATTAAAATGGCTATAATCGTCCTAGAGTTTATAGCTATAAACACTCGTAGGATAATCTTGGTCAATTCTAGTTCGTTTTAAAAGCCGCTAGTATTTAAAATGCAGGTGTACCTTCTAATTATTAAAATGGGTGGGACTGCATCACAATGGTCATAATCGACAACTAGTAGGCTATGCAGTTACGGAAATCCTGTATCATCTATGTACCTAGCTGTCTGTGGGCAATATGTAAAGTATTAATTGGTCCGGGATATGAAGCTTTTTTTTTTATGAAGCTGCACAAGCTGTTAATGTAAGATCATTCACACATCATCATCAGCACACACAGCACGCAGCACAGTTTGGCTTTAAAACTCGTATTTTTACTTGCTGGTTGTGAGCGTAGATCCGACATTTGACACTCCACTGTTGCCTTAAATTCGGCCTCTTTCAGTCGAAGTTAAATGACGATTTCACTCACCTACAAAATAACGAATAATTTGAATGAAACGAGCAGATGAAAGTACTTCCAGAAATAAACACACCTTTTCCGAGATAAACATTTCTGTATTTCAATTCTTGCACACATACCAACCGTATAGTATAGTAATATTTGACCAACTATTTAATAAGGTACTCAGCATAATATCGATATAAACTTCTTGAAGACAACCTTTTGATTTCGAAGCTCGAAGAGAACTGACTTAGAAAACTAGGCGATGCTCCAAACATCATGTTTCCATTCCGTTACGTTATAAAACTAGTACTTTTTCGGTAACTGTCAAATCAGATACTTTTAAGCTTCATGACTACACTGATACAAAAATCATTTAAGGCAAATAAAACATACTTCTAATTTTATATTTATAGTATTTAAAATCACTACAAATCTTATCAATATTTAGAAATCATGACACTCTCTATGTTATTTTGTCGGTGTCATGTGAACGTAGAATAAAACAACAAAAACATTCACTCGATTGAAACATTAATTTGAGTGAAGCGTCTGATATCGGCTCAACTAACTTTAACAGATATGATTGCTCTGAAATATCTAACAAACTGTGTTACCTTGTTCCGAGAACAGTGCGTACGCGCGGGTGCGTTTACTGTCTACAAATACCAGCCAAGTCTGTCACTCTAATGCTGGCTCTCGCGCTCAACAGCGTCAACTTGTGGATTCTTATAACAATAAATTTGAGAGCTTTGGTATATTTAACCTCTCCGCTAACAAATTTAGGGAATTTGTAGTCGAATAAGTATCTACTTGCTTCGTAATTTTGTTTTTTTGTTGTTTTTTCTTACTTTATTACTTGAACGTCCGTAGGTAATCGCTGTTGTTCTTTTTTTTTAATTTATTTAACTCATCATCAGCCTCTATTCGTGCACTGCTGGACGTAGGCCTCTCCTAGTGAACGCCACTGAGCCCGATCTTCGGCTCTCTCGCTGAGCGACTTTAAACTTATGGACCAGTCTAACCGTGAGTGTCCACGTTTCGGCTCCGTAAGTCATAACTGGTAGGACGCACGCGTTGAAGACTTTCGTCTTTAGGCACTGTGGTATAGATGACTTGAAGACCTGACGAAGTTTACCAAATGCTGCCCATCCCAGCTGAATCCTCCTATCGGCTTCCCTCTCAAAATTGTTTTCCCCAACTGCATATTCTGCCCGAGGTAAACATATTCCTGAACAACTTCAAGGGGGACAGCGTCAATAACAATCGGTCTCGGGGTAATAAGGTCGTTATACAACTACTATTGTAGGATACAAATATACTATTTAACTCACGTAGCATTAATCTTTAATCATAAGCTAGTGGTCTGCGGTGTGTTGGTTGTGCAATAAGTGCTATAATTTTAAGTTTATATGTAGTGTAAGTTTACATGTCATTGTACTACTGTTTTTTATCCCTAATTATTAAATAAACTACCTTTTTTCTGCTTCGAAACCTTTCGAAGTACGTATGGTACCTAACTAACGTTGTAAACATCGATCAACAATAGCATTAGATTTAGCATTAGGAACAAAAACACATCGCTCAAGTGGCCGCTATTGCATAAAGCTTAATTATAAACCTTAATACTCAAACATAAAGTTTATTAGCGTTTGTAATATATTTACTACTTTGATTAAAAAGTAAACCTATTTTTAAAATAAGGACGTAAATATTTATTTATAATAAAATAAAACATAATTTCTAAGCTCTACCACAGATTACTAAATAGTTATGGTCTACGGTTGAAAAAAGTATGTTGCAAAATAAGACCACAACAATATTTGTGGTCTTATTTTTCCGGCCGTTTTGTTGCGCTCATCGGAAATCTAGTACTATTGTTGATCGAAGGTTGTAAATGAAGAATTCTCAAGTATATTAATATCAAGTACATACACTTTTAAAATAAACAAAACGCTGCGCTTCCTGCGATGGACACCGTTCGTTATGTTTGCATGAGTAGCGAGCATTCTTTTGTAATAATTATGTCAATTATCCTGTGTTTATACCCCATTTCTTTAATCATAATTACATCACATAATGATTTCTGACATTTACTATTGCGACTACGATTATCCATCACGAGTTGCACCTGTAAGTATTTTAAAATATTTATTCTTTCCCTTCGTTGAAAAATCCCCTAAAGCATTATGTCAAGAAGATTCATGATAGAATCATTCTCTGTGTGAATCATCATCTTTAAGTGACGATCAACATCATTGGCAAGCTTGTTCCACCCACTGCTGAGTACAGGCCACCTCCCTTTTGTGTCATGCTTGCCTGGCCTTTGCGAATATCAACCAGGTTCTGAATCTCTTCTGACTGGCTTTAAAGCTATGTGTCCCAATAAACCTGAACAATGATACGAATCTCTCCTCCTCGTAAAACCATACAGGGTGTCTTTTCGAAGACAAAAACTCGCGCCTTAACGCGCGATTAGAATGTCCCTAATAAGGATCATAAGCACAAGCACGCGGCAAGCTGCATCGGAACGTCCATAAGCCGCGTCGCCGCTTCGCCGCGTCGCTTAGCACCTGATCTTAGAACCGGGACAGTTATTGACTGCATCCCATAAGTGTGATTATCTAAATGCATTAATTAGAATACCCACTCCAGTCATAGTATTGGAATAAACAAGTTATTTATAAACTAAACACATCGATATTTTAATGCAGCATGTGCAAGGGTTGGTGCCTCCCCCCTCTGCGTCCTCTGACACAATAAAGTAATGAACAGAAGTCTCCGTGATGACAACTATTGGGAATATTTGACATAGCGAAAAATCTAAGTCGCAGAATCCAATTTCGTCCCTTAAATTACAAAATAAACTAAAACTTAGGTGACTTTTTCACAAATACGGGTGATGATGCTGAATGGCCGCAGTTCACTGAAGAGTCATATTTACGCTAGTTAACTAGACTACTTCTTTCGCATTTAGCTGGATGCAAACTTCCTGCGCCAACAGTTTTTTTTCATTAAGTTGTAGTTCAGTTTGGTTCTGATGACCTTATAAAATCGCAAACTATTAGAATTACATACATAAATGCCAAAACTATATGAGGCCGATGCTCTTTGCTAAATACAGCCTTGCAGGTTTATAAGCACAGTAATACTTCTGCATTTCACTGCATCGTACCACGCAGATGCGCCCGCGTCGCACCTGCCAATCTCGGCGCGCAGGTGAAACTGTGTTTACGTTTTTTTTCAACCCCGCGCTGCGACCTCCACGAACGAACGATTAATAACGTTACTTTGTTGCAGCCTTGTTGAGTTTTAATTGGGAGTTTAGGGTTGATCAAGTATTTGACGTTTTTGGTACTGATGTACACTGACGTGGAATGTGACATTTTGACAGATGCTTCGGTGAAATGTCAAAAGTTGTGAAAGTGTTATAATTTTTTTTTCAGATCAGATTCAGATTTAACAGTTATTTTTCAGTATTTTATAACTTTTATGTATTTTTTCATGCTAAGGTGGGAAAAGGGGTGTCGGTCTATAATAAATAACTGTAATAAAATTATATAGATATCATAATATGTTTTTAGGGTTACGATTGCTTTATTTGCGCTAACTTTGTAACGTATCGACTCATAAGATGGATTATTTTTAAATGATTTGACATGTAACAACAATTAAAAGTAACTAAATTCTGTAATTTTTTTTAAATAATTTTTTTCACCTTTTACTATGATACCTTTTAACTACACACATTAATATAAAGTGAAAGTAGCTGTCTAGAAAGTTAAATGTAGCTATATTTTTTAATATATCGCACAAAACAACATAGTTTGTTGCTAAAAAGTTTAATAATTGGCTGAATGACTTACTACCTTTGCACATGATACCAACATAGTCTAATTATCAATATTTTTCTTTTGATAACTGAAACATGTTTACGTGGAAATAGAAATATAGCAAGGTAGGTACTTACACCTGGCTTAATTAAAAATGTTTTTTATTTATAGTACCCTATCACGCGAGGACTCGGCGCGGCGCCATATCTTAACTCATGCGCATTCGGCTCTAAGAAACCTCTGTAGTCTGTGGTACTGCACCTTTTGCCGCACATTCTGCCGCCATTAAAAATGCTAATGTCAACAGACGCTGAACGTCATGTTACGATTAACCTGCTCAATACTGGCTGGTGCGTTCCTGATTTTTGCAACAAAAAATCAATATTTATTATTTCTGGAGTATTCTTAGTTCTTATAGAATATTGATCTGGCTTAGCAATTTTCGATCCTTATAGGTTACTATAACCAGTTGGATTTCTGATATGGATCTGCGATTTAACATTCTGATTCTCAACATCATGTTGATGGAGACCGTCCACCTGGTAACACAGACGATACCTGTTCATCGAAAGAAACGGTTAAAGTACTTATGCGCATTATGTTTTCGCACCGACCACACATAGTTTAAAATATATAAAATTATAAATTTTATAATGTCATTTAAATTTTTTTAAATGTAACATAATTATTATAATGTTAAGTCTTAATTTTTAAATGTAAAGTTTCATTTTTAAAAGTATTTAATTAAAAGTAAAAGAATTTTTATGCAATTTAATAATGTAAAGTTTTATTTTTTGAATGTATTTATTTTAATGTAATAAGTAGCAATCTCCTATTTTTTTTTTTTAATGTACCTAACATAGTTTTTAAGTCGTTACTAACAAATATTATGGACCAAAATGTATGAAATATTTTTTTTTATATTAATGTTTCTTAAATACATAGGTAGAAGAATGCATGAAACATTAACACATACTATTTACCCATAGAACAACAATAAATTAATCATTCCTACTAGGTACTGCTACAACTACAAACACATCGTCCACCTAAATGTGGTACGCATACCACGTGTGACATTCCCAATATGGGCCTCGGATAGACACACGGCTACTTTTTATTTGTATTCTAAGCAGTGAGCAGATGGAGGGTTAAAATAATATAGAGAACGGGACAACAGGTGTATAAGTCTTCAAATATGAATTCTTAATTGTTTTGGTTTTCTTTGAATATGTTTACGATAACATGAGTTTTAACATAACTGTCTTATTTCATTTAGGGCCGATTTTTTCATCCGTAGTTAACTCAACCATTAGTTAAAAATATTTTTCTAGAATTTAACCTTTAACTCAAACATTAGTTAAAAATAGTAACTATGGTTAAGGTTTGGCAAAATCTGTTGATCATATCAACGCACTTTGCCAATTTTTAACTAATAGCTGAGTTAATAGTTAAATTTTGGAAAAAGGTATTGATTTAATCAACACATTTTGAAAAAAAAAAAAAACCCGTTACGTAAGTTGTAATGGGTGTGTATTTCTTAAAAAGACTACGCCATTTTAATTCTGAGGGTGATACTTTCGAGAAAAGGCGATTGATTATATCAAGGGCCCAAAAACCAAAGGAACAAAAACTTAAACCTTCATTTATAACTGTATTTCCCATTAAACTTTAGGTAGGTACTTCTTCTTTTTCCGTCGTATAGATGATTCCATGTGTTTATTTTAAATAAGTTTCGACCAGGATTCGGCCAGTTCTACAGCGTTATCGTTGGCCTCGCAAAGGCCTTCCATAGTGCAGGACAGAGAGCACGACAAGAGGTGCAGCATAGTTAGCGATGTGGCTCCACAGACACACGGCAGCTCATCGAAGTACCCCCACCTGCCCAAGTTGTGCTTGCAGCGGCCCACCTGGCTTCTTAGTCGGTTAAGAGATTTCCAGGTCGGCCATGGCAGTTGGTGGCCCGCTGGAAGCCTTTCTGCAGGCTCAACATAAGTAATTAGCTGGAGGGAGATGTTTGAGAAGCACAGTTTTAATCGTGCCGCACTAGAGCTCTACCGTCATCATGTAGTGGAATGGTCGACTTGAGGTAGGTCCTATTCTTCTATTATGATTAAATTAGAGAATTCTTGAGGATGATTGTATCTTAATCTCATAAACTGAGATCAGTGGTGGTAATGATAACGGCTGCGACTTACGAGTTATAGGTCGTATGTTCGAACCCAGACAGGCGCTTTCATTGTCATCATCATCATTTCAGCTGAAAGACGTCCACTGCTGGATACAGGCCTCCCCAATTACCGTTACTTCCACCGGTTCTGTGTTTCCCGCATCCAGCGGATTCCTGCGGCCTTCACAGGGTCATCGGTCCACCTTGTGAGACGCCTTCCAACGCTGTCTTCCGGTGTGCGGTCGCCACTCCAGAACCTTTCGGCCCTATCTGCCATCTTTTCTGTTTATGTAAATTATTACATCACCACTGCTGTCAAAACGGTAAAGAAAAACATCGTGAGGAAACCGGCATGTCCTAGAACCAAAAATTCGAAGATATGTGACATCTACCAACCCGCACTGGGCCCGCGTGGTGGATTACGGCCCACTCCCTCTCACCGAGAGCAGACCTGTGTCCCAGCAGTGGGAACATTATAGGCTGTTTATGTACATAAACTGCTGATTGATTTGGATGACATTTGGCACATAGAAAGAAAAAGAAAGAAAGAAAGAAAATGCGTTTATTTGCGGTAAACATGACGCAAAAAATAACATGGATAGACTATATCCTGGATATACACATAAAATATTTATATCTTATTTTCTTTATTTCTATCTATGTGTACATGAAGAGAGTTCTTTCAGGAAACAACTAAAACCGTGGGCAACAACTATCGGATTTATAATTGCCCTAATTTTGGGTTAACTAGCAACAGCTTATCACTCTAGGGCCTTCCCATTGCTTTAACTATTTATAGGTTTAGGTTTAGGTTTAAAGACATTTATTTCTCATAAGAACTTTACATAGTTCACTTAAAATGAGATACAAAGTACTTATATCTAATGATAAATTATAATATCGTATTTGCCTCTGGGGCGTTGGTGACGTTACAGGGTACATATATGCTTCTTAAGTTTAGCCTTAAATATATTTATACTATCACATCTCTTTAAATCCTCCGGTAAATCATTAAACAGTTGCGTCCCCTCAACCAATATAGTTTTTTTCCCGTAATTAGTCCGTGCTCGTGCAGTCATTAGTTGAAATTTGTTTTTGCTTCTTGTGTTGTATGTTATTACTTTTTTATGTAGTTGTATGTTTGATTGTACGGAATTCGTGGTGATTTTTTTTATGAGGATGCAGGTGTAATATTTGTAAAGTTGTGTGAGATTTAGTAGTTTAGTTTTGTAGTATAATTTTTTTGTTGGATATAGATAGTGATAGTGAAATAATACTTTGATAATCTTGTTTTGTATTCGTTGTAGTGAGTTTAGATTAGATTTTGCGGCTGACCCCCACACTTCGATTAGGTATTCAAGGTTTGATTTTACTAATGAGTTATATATAATTAGACGAACTTTTTTCGGAATACATTTTGTAACTTTTCGTAACGCTCCTAATAGTGATATTAATTTTATTTTGACGTGATCGATGTGTAGTTTCCAAGAAAGTTTGTCATCTACCCACAGACCGAGGTATTTTTCTTGATTAGACCGTTTGACTATTTCTCCGTTAATCGTAAGAGGTGAAAAGTCCGGTAAAGGTTTATTTTTGGCGGAGAAAATTATAAATGATGTTTTTGACGTGTTAATAGTTAGTAAGTTATATTTTAACCATTCGTTGAGTAGGTCAAGGTCCTTTTGGGCATCAGATATAATGTTTTGTAACGATTTATCGAAGTAAAAAAGGCAAGTGTCATCCGCGTATAACGTTAGGTGTCCCGTCAGCCCTATTTTATTAATGTTATTTATGTAAATTAGGAATAGTAATGAGCTTATAATTGAGCCTTGTGGACAGCCGTATGTTATGTTTTGCATCGAGCTAGTGAAGTTATCTATCTTAACGACTTGTTGTCTATTTTGTAAATATGAGGTGAACACACTGAGGGCGCTGCCTGAAATACCTATATTACCTAATTTCTGTAGTAACTTTTGATGGCTTAACGTATCGTACGCTTTTTTTAGGTCAATGAAAATACCTACAGCAATTTTTTTTTGATCAATATGAGTTTTTATTTTTGTTATTAAATCTACTGAGGCCGTGAGAGTACTTGATTTAGGGCGGAAACCATATTGTTGATCAATTAGGAATTTTTTCTCGGTTAAATATGCGTTTAGACGGTTGTATAACACTCGTTCGAAGATTTTTGAAATAACGGGTAAGACCGATACCGGTCGATAGTTGCCGGGGTCAGTATAATTTTAATTATAAATAATTTATAATTAATACATTCGCCCAATCGTGCCTATTAGGGAGTAATTAATTCCGTCATAGACGAATTATTGATAGTATCTCTAGTTACCCACTGTTTTGACCTTTTTGGCGTTTTTAATTTCAGTATTACGAAAGTGCAATGACTTCATAGACAGAATATCTATCTATGAATGACCGTAGAATGACTAGTGGGCAAGTGATTCCAAATTACAATCGCTGTCATTTTGACAGTTCAATAACATCCTTTGCGTTATGTTGGCTAACGTGGACACGGTGTACATACGACGCTATGAATATTGCTGAATTGTCAAAAAGAGCGATGGTCGTTAGGACAGTCAGGGGTGCTACTCACGATCAGGTCAGCAGGATTGAACACAGGCCGGGCAGCAAAATCAAATGTATATTTTGCCGCCCGGCTATGCCGAATTGCGCCGAACCATGGCGACCCGAACAAATGTGTAGGACGCCTAACAATATGAACCGTGTTTGGAATATGAGGCTTAGCATTTGTTGCCAGATAACCTCAATCAACTCAGCCTATTGTAGCCCATTGCTGGACTTAGGCCTCTCCCAGGCGGCGCCACAACACCCTGTCCTCCGCCTTCCGCATCATGTCTGTCCCACTCACCTTTTTTTAGGTCGTCTGTCGGTCCATCTAGCTGGGGGGCGTCCCACACTACGCTTGCCGATACGCGGTCTGAATTAGAATTCAGGACTCGTTTGCTCCATCGGCCATCGGTCGTTCGCCAAACATGGCCAGTCCACAGCCACGACCAGATACCTACTTATCTCTTTAAAACCTTAAGGTCATATGCAATCATAAAACAAAACATTTTTATCTATTTCAGGAGTTCCACTGGACGATATGTCAATAACTTGGGGATCGAAAGCCAGACGATTGCTTAACTTTGTCCACTGACGGTAAAGTGTACGCCTCCTCATGCAAGCAGTATCTTCCGTACATATGCTACAAGAAAAAAGAGAAGGCTTTGCAACTGAATGAATGCGGCAGCTTCGATGAAAGCGCTTAACAACTTTTTTGACCAAACGAGCGAATGCACATTCTATCCCAATTCTACCAAATTCTTTTTGCTTTAACAGGGAAATGGCATTCTTTCGTTGGTCTATCCATAATAAAGTATCAAGAAAACCATGTTCTTGTTCTGGTTCTATATTCAGTTAGATTAAACCAACCTTGAAATAATCAATCACGCACCATGGGAAGTCACCTTAAGACGATAGGTTTTAGTTTTGTTACCGAGAAAAAAATGGAATACAAGCGATCGTAGCGCTCTCCTTAAAGGGGGAAGTGCCAGGTTGCCCGCGAAATTCAAATTTTCTTACGTTTTTTGCAATTTGCAGGTTAGGAACTTAGAGGGTTGAATTATTATTCATTATAATTCTGTAAATTATACTTGTTACGGTCTCAAATCATATTTTGTTCAACAACCTGACACTGACCTGCAAATTGCAAAAAACGTAAGAAAATTTGAATTTCGCGGATAACCTGGTGCTTAACCCCTAAAACTAATCATTAAAGTGAATTGCGCAATTAATTAGAACCCAATCATAAAACCGAATGGTGCCGAAGAAATACGAACGCACCTGACTCGTGCGCGAACGCAGCACCTGCCACGCTATCATAGAGGAAAAAATAAAATCGTCTATTTATTAGGTTAATTAAGGAACCTGTTGTGCATGTTTTAGATTGGATGGGCAAGCATCTAATTATGTTAAATATTTTGTCGTAAGTCGTAGAAACATAGCCATATTTTAGGATTTAACAGATATATCTATATGTACAGGATGGTCCAAATAGTGACGTAAAAAAAACGTGAAAAAACGTAGAACCTGAAATATTTATTAACATTTTTAAAATTTAAAAAGAAAATCAACTTTTAATCGTAAGAGTGTAAACATCTCACTTTCGATAAAAAAAATTGTATCTTGCACAAATGTTTGGAAGATAATTATTTTTATGCATGTAAGGATATTTCCTAATAGTCCCAACAAAAAAAAAAAAACATTAAAAGAGCTTGTCGGAAAAAAGCTATACAGTTTTAAAGATGTCCCCGAAGAATTTCCCCAAAAATTAAAAAAAAAATAACATATCTCCTAAACTATCAAAAATCGCGGAACATACATGGGGTATTTTCGGATACCCCTAGGTATGAGGAATCTTTTTTTTTCTTGACTTCACTATTTAGACCATCCTGTATATACTATATAATAAAAATGAAATGCTGTTCGTTGGTAAGCGCATCACTTCAGAACGGCTGGACCGATTTGACGATTTTTTTGTTTCAAAAACTTCGTAAAATAGTTCAGTCCAAATCAGGTTCCTACGAGATATTTAAAAAATGCCGGTAAAGTTGGAAAATTCCAATCACGAATTGGAATTCGATATCGATACTTATCACGTCTGCGGAATGTCGCTGGCTAATTTAATTTGACCCTGTATAAGTAGGTATAGTAAGTAAGACCATAAAAAAAATCTTAAAAAAAAAATAAGTGTGTCTTGGCAACCTATGTCAAATTTCGGAGAATTATCTTTTTGCACTTGAAGTCTAAAGTTGAGGAACTTAGTTGGTCTCATTACAAAAGCTTTTAGATCCTGACAATATAGACCCTTGTTTATATTGCTTCAGTTAATTATTTTATTTATTGTCATTATTAATAATTATATTATTATGTATGTATATAATTTATTTAATGTTTATGTTATTTTCGCTTCATTTTTAAGCCCTGCTTAGTAAGCAAACATCTGTTAATTATGTATATGGGAGCCGCTTATGTTTCTAAAAAGCTTACCTACATGGTCACTCACATCCTATCGTCACAGTTTTTCCTACAATTAATTTTATGAACGTACTTAATAACAGCTTTCAATGATTAAACCCTTCCTTTTAATACATTATATTGTCTATTCGCACATTTACTTAAATTAAAACTGTAATTGTGTCCACCTTACTATGCAAAATTATACAACTTTAAAATGCATCTCTACCATTCCACAATGCCCTTTATTATATGTATAGAACTATAGACAATAAAGTCTCTAATTCCCGCAAAGGCGAGTGGTTAAAGGTTATTACACTTAGTACAGCACATAGATAATTATAATTATTGTAGCCCTAACATGTGTTTAACAGTTTAACATAATTTTTAATAGACAAGATTAATTAGTCCCAATGCATTGCCGTCATTAGGAATTTGGTATTTATAATATAAAGTAAGAAGTTACTTACAACAGGTGTGAACTGCTTAGATATTATGGAAACGGCTCGTTTGAGAGTTTAAAATTTGGTTAGGTAAGTATATGGTATTTGTATTTAATATTAATTCCAGTCCACCCAAACCTAAGAAAATTCATTGTCGGGTTATGAGAAAGCCCGGTCGTCATCATCGTCATTTCAGCCGAAAAACGTCCATATCTGGACATAGGCCTACCCCAAGCACCGCCACTACGACCGGTTCTGTGCTTCTCGCATCCAGCGGATTTTTGCGGCTTTCACCAGGTCATCGTGTGGGAGGCTTTCCAACGCTACGTCTTCCGGTTCGCGGTCGCCGCTCCAGAACCTTTCGGACCCATCGGCCACCTGCGAGCAATGTGCCCTGCCCACTGCCACTTAAGTTTGGCAATTCTTCGGGCTCTGTCGGTTACCTTGCTTCTCCTGCGGATCTCTTCTTTTCTGATTCAATCACGTAGGGGAACTCCAAGCATAGCCCTCTTTATCGCCCTTTGGTTGACTTTCAACATTCCAATGAGGCCCACTGTGAGCGACCACGCTTCAGTGCCATAGGTCATCACTGGCAACACGCACTGGTCAAAGACTTTCGTCTTGAGGCACTGCGGTATGTGGGACGAGAAGATATTGCGTAACTACCCGAACGCTGCCCAGCCGAGTCGGATTCGACGATTTGATAGAAAGCCTTGTAACAATGTGATTTTAATGATGCGTCATACGGAATCCTGAAAACTAACCTTCAATGGAGAAAATGAATTGGCGCCTAAGAAGATAGGTCTATTCACTGCTGATTGAAGCATTATTTAACGCAGAGCATTCTCGAGCTATGTCGTCACCGGAGAAGCCAGTACCGCACCTGCAATAGTCAAGGGTCAATTGAGAGGAGTATAACGTCCCATCCCGCATATATTCCTTGAGGGATAAGGTTCAAGTCAAAAGCACAACCCGCATATGGCCACCTAAGTTTAAATCCCGCGTATCACTGGAACTTGTGCCCGGCTGAGGGCAATAGGCTCGCTATTGCCATCAACCGGGCACAAACCCAGTCCAAGCTACTACTGAGAATTTTCTGATGGAAAAACCCAATAACACACCGGCATTACAATTCTGTAATCTCACCGTGAAAACTTAGGTGAAGTGAGCGTGGAGTGAGCTGTCAGTGTCGTCCCATTGATGCTAGGGGTTGACCAAGCATTACATTCACAATCATAATCGAGATTTTAATTATATTGTTTAATGTTAGGTATGTTGATCATTTTATATTATTTCAAGGCTAGTATTTAAGTGACTAAATATTATTATTTAGAGTTTTATTTTTATAAAACAGCAACACCGAAATTCAGTCAGAAACTAGTTTAGGAAAAAAAAACACTTATTTAAATTTCTGACAGAATTTGTTTTGCTGTTTTATTTAAAAAAAACCCGTAATTTTTTAGCCCCTTAAATACTAGCCCTGAAATAATATAAAATGAACTACAGAATTAGCATTTTTTTAAAATTAAAATCTTGATTGTGATTGTAAATGTAATGCTTGGTCAATCCCTAGCATCAGTGGGATGACACTGATAGCTCACTCCACGCTCACTTCACCTAAGTTTTCACTTCACGGTGACATTTTTACAGAATCGACATACTGGACCCATGCTTAGCAGTCGTGCTTGCGACCACTAGACCAACGAGGATGTTAACGAAGCGGTAGAAGGTCATAACATAGCTACTTAGCGGCAGATATAACGGCTGTAAAAAGACACTTAAAAGGAAGCCGAGAATCATTTTTACTCCCCGTCATTATAGTACGTTTTTTGTACTGGACCATACCTGGAAACCTTCCGGTTACGGAGATATTGAAGGTCAAAATTCCAACTTTTACTGGCATTTTTTTATAAAAACCAGTTTTTTTTTTTTTGGTTTGGCATCTCGCAGATGGATTTGAGAGGCCGTGACTGTTTTTACCGGTCTATCCTGTGGTACCTTTAAGCTAACTCAAAGCCTCCAGCCAGGGGCATAATATTAATTACAAACTAAGCGACCATCACCTAAGGGCACCCTCTGTGGGGTACGAATCTCGGCTTAGGGCGTCGCTGGGGGAGGACAGCAAGTTGGGGACAGGCTGGATCAAATTGGATTCATTATTATTAATAGGGGAGATAAATACTAGTGGCTCAGCTACGCCACCAGCTGGCTCGGATCCGATCAAGGGACAGGGAGGGCAATTAATCGGGGAGGAACGCGGACGCGAAGGACTTCGGCGGCGAGGTCGGAATTTCGATTTGTGTCTGTGTCTGCTGTATACTGTACTGGTGGACCTACTGCTTTCCTGGAGGAGGGTAATGGGGTCGTCAGGGTCGGTCAGTGCATGCCTTGGATCGCGGATTTGACTGATTCTAGAGGGAACATAACTGGCGGCCTTCACAACCAGAGGGTTGCGATGGCTGCCAGTGGTATCAAAGAACCGCTTGCAAACGCGTTTCATGAATTGCTGAATGGTGGGGATTTTCAAATCTAAGTGTAAGCTATTGTTACGAACGAACCAGGGGGAACCCGTTGCTTTACGAAGAAATCGGTTCTGTAGGGTCTGCATCCTATGGACGTGCCGGGGGTGTGCCTGTGCGAAAACTGCGGGATAAAACGCGGAAAAAAACTGTGGGATTTTTTCCATAGAAGCCGAGCCTTTTGTCAATAACATAGTTACTGAATTCCTCTAATGAAAAACCCAAAAACGTTATATCGGACCTGGGAATCTTACCAAGGCTGGCTCATGCTTAGCAGTCAGTGCGATCACGAGAACGAAGCAGACAAAGTCACATTCACTGCTCTCAAAAACATCGTTACAAACGAAGCAGGTAACTCAAAAAACACGGAATTCTAAGAAATAAGAAAACACTCACCGCTTATTGTCAGCAAAGTTAAAAAAAACAAATGATTTCAACATGTTCAATCTCGTAATTAGCTTTCGACTTCACAAATCGTAGTGATTGTAGTTTACGCTACTGTCAACTTATATAGGTACCTACTCACATATTCATTATCTATGTATTTAAGTATCTATGTATTTTGTTTTGTTTAAGTTATCATTTTCCGTTTTATTTTACTCATTTCTTAAACTATGCGTTAAGTATGTTACTGTTGATTTCTGAAATTAGTCAAAAGCTGATCTGTCTAACTGAACTTTGAAGTTAGTACACTTAAGAGGGCTATCACAATTTTGAAGTTTAAAGAGTCACACACTCAAATACAAGAAAAAAATTATATTTATTTAGAGCACTCCCGAGAGAAATAATCAAACTTTCTCGGGCATATTATATTTTTTTTTTTTTGGCCATGTCTAAACCATAATGGGGGGAGTATGTATATAATTTAGTAATGTTTAACTATAAATATATAGATAACCTATCGGGCGGTGTCATAATAATATCTTTAATTATTCGCTTTAACGGTAATAATAATAATATATTTCAGGCCGTGCACGAAATCGACTGATTTTGATCAATTTTGTGCATTATTTGTAGGAAAGGGAAACATTATTTAAACAAAATTATTTGTGATTCGAAAACTTGAGTTCTTTGTTTTGCATGTGGCTGAAAGGGATTTTTCAAATAAGTTAAGTACTCGTGGGAAATCGCTAATATTCGCAACAAGTTTTCCAAAAAATTACGCGAGACTGTCGTTTGATCATTTTTTTACTAGAAAGTACGTTTGATTTTGAACATTAAAAATTATCATCAACATCATTATATGGTCTACTTGCATGTAGCTGGACCACTTTTTTCAACCTCGATACAAAATATAGTAGAAAAATAATGTTGAAAAAAACCTATTTTTCGGAAAAAACCCTGGTTCAAGAAATTTAAAAATCACACATTAGTATTCAGCAATATTTTATCAATACAACTCTCTTACTGCTTTTTGTTTCGTTAGTGCGAAAAGTCAGCAGTGGTCGTCTGCTTTCAGCCTACTTATGATGACCCACATCAATAAATCAATATCTTTATTGTGGTGCATAGATAGGTACATAATACAGGTTTAAAAAAAATGTGATCAGTTATGTCCCGCCCTTAGGGCATACAATAGTTACGAGTACATATAATGTTACAAATTATTACGAGTTCACATAAAATATATAAAAAAAGATAATAATAAAACGAACGAATTTAGGTAGATAAACACATCAGTGGGACACTGGACGCATCATGGACTGGGGGGGGGGGGGGATTGGGGGGGCTGTATCGAAGAAGTGATCTTTTATAGAGTAGTAGCACTTGTTTTTTACTAACAGATCATGGAGATTATTTTTTTTATTTTTTTTCGTTTCCTTAATTATTCTAATAGGCCCCGGAATGTTGTTAAAGATGCGTGTAGCTGTACAAAAATCAACAAGTATGAAGAGTAGAAGAGAAGAATGTGTTTTCTTTCCTTGTGATTATTTAGTTGTCTAAAGTATGTGGCATGATACGTGTATTTATTGAAACCGAAAAAAAAGAACTGGCCCTGCCATCTTATCTCTTCACCACTCTTGGTTGACTGATAGAGAATGCCTCGCCTTTGTACCTTATTGTGTGCGAGAAGTTTAAATTAATTAATTAACTAAATAAACTGTTGGAAGATAACCAGATCAAGTCATCTGTCGGTCGAGCAGGTCTAATGGCTATATTATCTACTGATTTACATTCCACTTACTAGTCCCTCATGTCTTAGTCAGTTTAAATTTTACGAGGAGACTCGCATTTTCGTGAAGTAGTAATTGCAAGAAAACTTCATACCCGTTCTATGACCTCGATTTTTAGGAGTTAGCTGATAGGTTGACTTTCCACGACAAGTCCAGTTGCAGGATTTGCAAGACTCAAACACATCTAGTCAGACGGACTCGAAAACAAACTGGACATACTTGCAAGAAAGCTGCGAACCATTTAATCCGGCTCGAAGTAAATCGGCTGCTGTCGGCACACGACGAACGAAGACATATTTAACTAGAAAGCCGACTGAAACACAAGAAAGGTTACGATGATGATGTATGTGTCCCTGATCGTCGTAAATCGGCTATGTTCGACTGTTGTCGGCACGTGAGTGGCGTGTGGCGCAGTCAGCCACCTGTTGTGTCTGCGCACCCTCCATTCTTATACAGGCTGATTGTAAAAATGATGAGCAAAGAGGTTGGATAGTTTATTTTGTCCTTCTTCGTCTTAAAGAAAATTCGGCTTTCAACTGCCAGGACTGGTGTTCAATTAGATCTTCAATTTCATGCCGTAAAGAATGTCAGACAGCCTGCTTTTCCCATTCAAAACCTGGGTGGAAAATGTAATTATTGAAGAATATGAGTTTTAGGTACTGTAGCTATAAAAGCCTTTGCAAGTTATTATGACTGCGGCAATGACCTATATTGAGTCCTTATACGAATGTGTTGATAATTATTTAATTTTCAATCGAGAAATTAATAATCTTCGTCGTCATTATCCTTGTTTGGAAGGTAGATCCGATTGTACAAGTATAACTGAACTTGTTTTTAATTGTGAAGACCTCCAATTACTTAGCGCTATATTTAACTCATTACCTTTTTACACTAGTTCAATGAATCAATGTATAATTACAGTCCATTAAATTTTAAATGGCATCATATTAATTGTAAGTCTATTTTTCATCTACGTTTTACTAACCGAACTTCTATACGTATTATAAAGTTGCTATTTGCGTGTCTGACTGTATGACTGCGTTGTTCTTCTACAGTACACATCGGATTTGATGCGGTTTTCGCCATAATTTAGAGTGTTTATTCCGAAAGGTTTATGTGTCTAAAACATTAATATTAAAGTTACAAAACTTTGGAATGGGCAACTAGCTTCATCTTTCTGACTGAGCGACCGCTTGACAATTCAAAAGTGCCTGTAATTGGTTTATTTTAAATAAATGCTTTGAGTTTGAAATGTATTATAGTAACTCGATGTTTTGTCAAGTCGTTAAAACCGTGCGAAGCAGGGCGGCTCGCTAGTCTATCATAGATTGCTAATTCCACCCAATCAATAAATTAAAATTGTCAAATGGCTGAAATTGATGCAAGCGTCGGAACTACTTTCAATTTTGTATTCAGCCTGTATGTCCGGCGCGCGCACCTGCTGTTTTCCCGCCTTTTTTTCCCTTTGCTTCCCTATCTTTAACCCGACTTGGCAACTATAATAAGCCAGTATGTATTATGGTAGGTCATTTGACATCAGTATTTTAACCTTTTTAATATGTTGTTGTTTTTTTGCACCGGAACTGGCTCGCATTCCTGGAATGACTCGAACCGCCGCGGTTGGTGAAATTGCTTAATTTATTTATTTGTCCTCCTCATGTTTGTAAAAGATGGTTTTATACACAACATAACATGCCAATACGCCTATATTAGGCACCCACATTTTGCCAGTTATGCCGGCGAGCCCAATGCCATCAACCTGGCACAAATCCAAAATCTAGGCTGCTACTGATATATTCCAGATGGATAAAATTCAATGACACTGCCCGACCTGGAAATTGAACCCAGGACCTCATGCTCAACAATAGCGCTTGCGACTGTAGCGGTATCTACATCTCCACATGCGAGCTGCGCGTCAGACTGACGTCACGCAAATCCTGCATCGCGCAAGCAGAGTTTACCGCGCGACTAGCATATATACAACTTCCCGACATCAATCGTCGGGCTCCCCTGCCTGGAGGCTTTGAGTTCGCTCAAATGCACCACAGGAAATACCGGTTAGGTAGTCACGGTCTCTCAAGGCCAACTACGAGACGCCATTAAAAAAAAAACCATCGGTTAGTTGCCTACCAGACACGACACCCGTCTAGTCGGAGGGTCCTCCCTTTTCTATGGAGGTATGAGTGAACTTTACACCCTGTTCGTCGTACCTCTATACGACCACTAGACCGAACGAGGCAGTCACGTTAAGGATCTACGTTGAAAAACTTACGGTAATTTACAAAAAGCTCAGTTATTTAAAAAACCTTTATTCCCGATTATCCCAGAGATTGGACACTGAAGTAGTACGAAGTTTGAGAGATATCAAAATTAAAGTTTGCGCGACCTCAAGGATGCATTCACAGGATGTTATGAAAGCCGACACGAGCCAACAACCTGACCATGGACACAAGAGTTCACAACACTGAACATAGTGAACAGCAAAAAGTATTTTAATCATGGTTTTTTCGGTGTTGCGATGTAATTGGCTTATTAACTACTTATTGCAAGATGGACAATGCAACTACCGACTGGGGATCGACCGGGGATGAGATTGTATCTGTCTTTAGTAATTAAAGACACGATTCCGATTATTTTCCTTTTCCGAAAGCTCAGCGGGATTTCGAGGCCGTGCACTGAATAAGTACCTAAATACAATTCTCTTTGCAAATGGTCTTAGTTATCTGCATAAGTGTACACTGTTTACTCATTGAGTCAGCACTTACAAATTATAATAGGCATAATAAATATGTTAAAACAAGCATTAGGGATGCATGCATATGGTAAACATTACTGAGGTCAACACACCAGCAAACACATTATAGGATGCAGTTGTCTTATTACCTACCCAGTAAGTTTACCCATCTGTGACGTCACTAGTCATGTTTCTGTTAAATAAGCTGCCAGCCTCCTCACGTTGCGGGAAAGTCCAAAAGGGTTGCCGTGGCCCCTGGCACAGGCAACTGAAGGAATACGGGTGGGTTTTAGTCAGTAAGAGTCTGACACGCCCTCCCGCTCAGCCCAGAGCGGGAGAAGTTATTTGATGATTTCCCACCCAAAAAAAAAGCCTCCTTAGCACAAATGCGTGTTAGTAAATGATTTCACGTCCATTCAACGCCTCTCGATCAGTAAACGTCAAAATGGTCGATACCACGCCGGTATCAAAGTGCCGATAGATACCCAGGTACTAATAATGTTAATGTAGGCTGGTACCACACGGTCGGACTAGGGGGGGATGGGTGCAATCGGCGATGGTTCTGTTCGAAAGGTGGTTTTGTTATATTGCGTGTAGATTAGGTAGGTACTATCTTCATTCCAGTAAGTTATGTTATTAACTTCTGCGAGGTAATTGTGTAACCCACGTTAACAGTAGGAATGGCTTTCATATTGACAGTTCAACAACATTCATTGCGTTATTTACGTTGTTGAGCAGACAATTTGTTCGAACATAACTAGCAATGGATTAGAATCGAGCTATGATATCCTTCACAATGATTCTGATTGTGATTGAAGAAAGTGTGTTACGCAATTAGGTTGCTGGTCTCTGGTCTACCTAAATGAAAATATACTAAACTTTTAAAAACTTTTCAGGTGACATAAAAGTTATCACTTTTATGTCACCTGAAAAGTAACCGAAAACATAATAAAAATGTTATTGCCGAAGAACTATTATAATGTTTTTCATTGCCATTAAGCATGGAATCTGTTGAAATCCTCCAACTCCTGAACCTCAGAGGTCCACGGTGACAGTTGTTAGTGATCGCAGTAACCAATACGCTGTCAATAACGTCGTAGAGCAATAAAGTATTGTGTAAACAACAAACAGAAAGTTCTTCTAAAAGTATTTCATTCAAGTTGCACCCGATTGCAAACGACTCTTTTCGCAACCCACCATTGACTACCTGGATCCGGCCCTGTCCTCTTCTGTCAGTCTCAGCAAGCTCCCACGAATCTACAAGTCCCGACAGCTTCAGAAACCAAGTTCATAGACCCCAAATAAAATGACAAAAAGCGTTCGCTCAGTTGTAAGCACGCGTGGAAAAAAAATAAAAACCGTCTTAACAAACTGATTAAGTAATTTTTGCGCAGATTATAATAACTTGCCATTATTTGCCCTGGAAAAACTTAAATGATTCGTTCTTATTTGCACTTTTTTGGGCATTATCTTGCCGTGTGCTAGTCTCGAAAACGCGGCTTGTCGGTTTCTACTATAATTTTTGGAATCATATTTAAAGTTGTGTACCTAGTAACTACATGACGTAAACACAAGTTTTATAATGCCTAAAAGTATATGATCCACTGCAGTAAACAAATTCAGAAAAATATATGATATTCTTCAGGATATAATGCTGGTTAGATAGTGTGTTGAAAACATAATACAACTAATTTGGTACAATAGAAAAAGTCACGAAGATACCTAAAATCAAAAAAAAAATATTTTAGCGATTAAAAATCATACAATAATATACATGCAATAATTCTGTATTTTTTCAGATTGTTCTTCAAGCAACATATTAACGTGACAGTGTTATAATTTTTTGGTCCAATCAATAGATTTTTTTGTAAATACTTAGAGAATTGCTTCATATTTTGCAATAAATAAACCAGCTTTGTGTCATCGCGCTTCTCTTTCTTTTCTATGCAGTCCGACAGTGACCGCGCTTTAGCTGTTGTCAGCCCCTTAACATAACGAAATAAATATTAGTTAGGTATAATAAAGATAGAAGCCATTTTTTATTTAGATAAACAAAATAAAAAACAAACAGACGTTTGAAATAATCGTTAGTGCGTAAGTTATGTGAAATTCAACAAAAACTGGGGACCTACATATGTGTAGTAAGTAATTTATTTGATAGCGATAAATCACCGTATCTACGTGTAATAATTATCATTAGTTTTTTATTGAAACTGTTAAATGATATTAGGTAATCTTTTTTAATCTGTTTCGTGAACCGTAAGAGGTATCTATGGTGTTTTTTCATTAAAAAGCTTTAGAAGTTCGGAACAAGAACCAACATATACCTAAGACGAATGCTTGATGCTCGTAGAAAAACCGTAAGCTGTAATTTAAAAATCAAATGGCAATCAATGAAAATAGCCTCTAAACAATATACTATGTAACTCGTTACTGCAATCGTCAATTTGAGCTCGTTTTACTAAACAAAAGGTAGGAAGTAAAACAACAAAACATTTTCCTCAAAGTCTGAGAGCAATAAACTTTGTCATAGTGATAGGTTTTCCTACAAGTAATAACTATAAGCAACACAAAAACCACAACGTCAAACAAACGTCAACAAAACCAAAGGTAAATAAATAAAGACTATTTATAGAAATCTAATAACATGGTCCTCAATTGCCAATATACTCGATATAAAAAGGGTGACGTCGCGTGACCTAAAGTTCCCCGAAGCGTAGGCTCCAATGATCAACAACCTCTTTGAATCGCAGTGCCAACGCCCAGCTCAAGTTTTGGCGCGAACCAAATGTCAAACATCAGTGTCTAATGGTTGTCTATATGTTTTTCTCTTAACTTTTTTAGGAGGCAAAGGCACAAAAAGTCGCCCGTACCTCGCATCAATGATAGCCATTTAATGGCATCACGAAGCAATAAAAAGCACTGACATCGATAAAAACTAAAATGTAGATCGTTTTGAAATGAGCATACGTGAGGTGTGTTTTTGTTCGGTCATATTGTTGTCGCTGAGGCGTTTTGTTTTGTTATTAAAGGCTCTAGGCGCGATACGACGACGCGCGACGGTGCGACGCGATTCTTTTAGAGAAGTTTTCATAGAAATTGTTCTACTAGAGTCGCGCCTGCCCGCTGGAGCCTTAACGTTGCAATTTCGAAACGTATTTAAAGTTCTGTTTCGAAAGAGTCGAGTTGCGGAATATTAAAAATGAGTGTTATTTCTAGAGTAGTTGTGAATTTATTTTATAAGTAACTATTTTATTTATATTTTAGAAACCTGGTTTAGTAGGACACAACTCGGGTTTAAGGTAATGTTATCGGATAAAGTCCCCCTAAATCACATCAGTTATGAAAGGCTAGTATTTTTTTTCTTAGTTCTTATACGCTTTAGGAACTTCTAACATTAATTGTCACTTAGGTACCTACTTATTTATATCATATAAAATGTGGAAGGATAAGAATATTTTCATACAAAAATATGTAGATACAGCAAACATACTTATAAGAAATACTAACAACAACACTTACTCATAACAGTCTTAAGTCACAGTTAAATAATCATCTGGTTGAGCTGAATCAGTCGCTAATAGATTTAATCTAATCTACGTGAACAATTAATAACAAACTATCCTACTTACGACTCTATAGTGCAATCATAACCACAATTAATATTCCCACGTCGTTAAATTACATAGAGACATCCCTATTAGAACTGAATAGCATTTGCGATTATTCTTAACGAGTATGAATGGATCGATTTAAATCTGTCGATTGCAATTTGCTAACTCATCGGGGAATTAACTTTTTTTGACGATTACGCAAACTCCAGACACGCGAATGATCGATTTTAAATGCACAATTAGATTTGCGGAATCCATTACCATACCTATAAGCTATAAATGTTTAAAAATATGGCGTGACAGAATATTTTAATTTTGTTAAGGCCAGTGTACATCGATCGATGTGTATTACCGGATGTGGTTCGATGTTTAATTTTTTTAAGACAAAATATGGCAACATTATTTTAAAGTTTTATAGTCGTGAAGCTTACAAAGATATATTTTTGAAGTCCTTAAAAGAAAAATATTGTTTAAGCTACTTACTTCGTTTTGTTTTTTATTTAATTTAAAGCACAACGTTTACGTATCGAGAAGCTAAAAATAACGTAAATACGCACGCAATTACGCATAGACGCGTCATCATTGAAATCGCGGCCCTCAAAGGTTAAAAAAAGAAACTGTATATTTTAATCTGCTTACTTTTCAGGTAAATAGGTAACTAACTTTGATCAATTGAACAATATTTCTGGAAACTCTGTTGATTTTGCTAGAACGAATCGGACATTGACAGTCAACTAATATCACCATACAAATGAGAATGATGTAAGCAACTATTACAGAAAATTTTGGGAAAAATTAAGCAGTTTTTCCTTAGAAAAAAATATGACGAATTTAGTGGAACCTTTGCTCTGAAAGAAAGAAAATAAAAATATTTTATTTGGGACACGCACAGGAAATACAATCAATAAAAAAAGAACATTAAATTTAACAAAATCATGAAAACAACAAAAATAAAGAAAAGGCCCGTGCGAGGCCAAAAAGGCTCCTATCTCAGCACGATGCTGCGAAATATGAAAAAAAATATATATATATCGCATCTCTGGTATTCTGATAGGGCCCGCTGTGATGCCATGGACACACCTACGGACATAAAATAACCACTAAATGACATATTTTTTTAAATAAAATATTATTTAATAAAATATAATAAAATTGCAAAATTAAATGATAACCGTATTTCTTACGATAATAATAATTAAATATTACTATCGACACACGACGCGCGACGCTCCAACATCGCTTGTCTATGCTACATACAGACTATTGTTTTCGCGAGCGCAACACCTTAAAAATAAAAAACTAAATACTAAGTATTGGTACAGTATTACAGTTATAAGTTATATCTTCCCAGTATCCCTAAATAGAATTTACTATGGCTGACAGACATTCAGTTCGTAATCTACCTTAGGGCCGGCACGGCGCCAACTGGCGGCACGGCACGGCAAGGGATTTTTATGCGACGATTGGAAATTTAACTTATATGTGTGACAATAAAATTGAAATTTCAATGATGATGCTTAAGGACGCCGCGGCATGCCTAAGGATACCGCGGCATCGTTGCCGTTGAAATTTCAATGTTATTGTCATGCTAATAAGTTACATTTCTATTCGTCGCATATAAATCTCTCTCGGTAACCCTACGATTATTTCTAGGAACTTAGTTCACCCTGTACGTAGCCCATGTTATGTTAGTACAGCAGATTTGTTCTGTAAACATTAGAGGCCAATAAAACGACAGTAAGTACCTACCAAACCTCAATTTTTACCTCCAACTAAGTATAATAAATTTAAAATATTCTTGTAAATCAACAAACATTTTAAGTTTTAAAGCAATATGTTTTATTTCTTACCGAAGCTGCAATAAAAGGAAATAAATATTATATTCAACCGACCCCAACCACAATCTACCTCTTTTGTCGAACGAAATGCGTTTCGCGGTAAAACATGGATATCGTGTCAACACCGCCTAACATCTGTTATGCTTTTTTATAACGAATTTAAAACTGGCATCAATAGGCACAATGTGAAATAACATAACACTTTTACTTTTACACGGAATTTATAAAAAAAACGTGATTACTTACTATAAAAAAAAATTGGAGAAACGTCGGGCTGTCGCATAGCAGGGTTGTCTAACTTTATAGTGAAAGAAAGAAAAGAAAGAAAAATAGATTTATTTGTCACAGAAACACGTGCATACAAAAAGATAATTAGCTCTAATATTAAGAAAAAAAGTTAAAATAACAACAAAGAGGATAGGAGAGGATAGTTACGTAATAAACGTAATAAAACATTATTACTTAACAGGAATTTAGGCGGTGGCTTTTCTGATCCGTGGCTCAGAAATTATCGCTCAAATACTGCCTAAAAAAACAATGAATTGCTACAGTTTTCAGTCCCTCGACAGCTGCAAATATTCGGACTTATAAATATTAGTTGGAATTTTTATGAGATTGTATTTAATATGGTATCCCCAATTTACAGTAATAACTAAAAAGTGGTAATGGCAAACATTATTTCTTACTTTTCTTCACCTATAAACCAAATCAAATGAATTCTAGGTTGTAGCCCGCCAAATTCAAAGTTTCTTTAGAACCTAAGAATGTTAATTTTTTTTAATTCTTAGGTGGAACAAAGATGATGTCCAAAAAATTACCCAGAATCGACAGAAATGAACTGTGTACCAATGGATTGGCATTTAAATATAATATAATGTTGCCAAAGCGGCAACCCTGAAATCGTTGTAGTATAGGAGCTAAGAGCAAAATAAAATAAGTAAAAAATTCTTTTTTTTTGTTTTTTATTTTTATTTGGCCCGTAGATCATAGGCCAATCGTTATAGTACTGTGTGTATTATTGGTAATTCTGTAGCTAAGGATTGCAAATAAAAAAATACACAGTTGCTACTGGCTATTATGCGCGGGCGCGGCGCGGCGGGCGGGGTGACGTGGGGGCGGGGCGGTGTGGTAGGCAGGTAACGACTAACGACCATATCCCGTCGCAGTCCTTCGTTTGTTTTCGTTGTGATCTGTGTGCTTTGTTTTACTTCGTGGATTTTAACTTGACCTCTGCTTTTGTATATTGGACACTGATTTTTCTTGTTGATTCGAAACTGTGGCGCGTTAAACCGGACTTCGATTTTCTTTGCGACTGGATATTGTTTAAAATGGATGAACGTAACCGTTGTGTGACTTGTCCCCGTTCTGTTCTACAAAGGCGGCATCATGTTTTGTCCCTCGAGTTTCTGGAGTCACACCGGGACTTCGTGGAGCATATGTTCAGCACTTTACAAGCGCCACAAGAAGTAAGTACTATGGTTACTCAATTACATATAATATAGTATGTAGTTTCATCTTAACTTATAATCAAGGCGATACCCCCATGTCAGCGGCGTCGCTCGACACGGCGTGTTATCATATTGCGTCATGTTTTGTTTGGATTAGTATAGAATAGTAATTAAACTAACACAACTGACAACGCACAATAACTACGACTAATATTCGTCGTCAATTCATCATAATGAGTCTAGTTTCGCGTATTTTCATGTGTTCGCTATAGATGTAAAACTCACGTTGTATACATATCAGATAGTATACCATAAACAATAGGTACTTTAAAATGAATGTGAGACTAACGAGGGAATGTTCTTGCTTATTTCAGATTGCATTTGATGGCTCCAGAGCTATTTGTCATCCGTGCTGGCAGCGCATAGACTATAGCTTAAGACGACCTCCTCCACCACCACCCAGACCTCCAACTGCATCGATATCTACACCTGGCTTCGCACGCGCAGCAAACACGTCAAGACGATGTATTGTCGACGTTTGTAGGAGTTTGGACTTCGCGCTGTGCCCAGTTCAATGAAAGTATATATTTTAAGCTACTTTCATTTATACATACCACCTCTTGCACGGATATGTTCACACCACTTAAGGAATACTACTTGGGAGGACTTACCAGGAAACATCGCCAGACGTCAAGACGATTTCAGAGGCGAGAACTTACGCGATATAGTAGAGTTATACACTCAGGCTCTCGAAAAAAAAAGCTGCTGGATTTTGAAAAAATTGATGAAATAAGTCCGGACGAACTTCATAATTGGATCGGTATAAGTCACCAGCAATTCTATAGGATATTAGAAGAAACCTTTTCTTTACAAGAACGATCCAACAGAAACACAATCTTGGGTATCTATTTATCTAAACTGAGAAGCGGTGCACCTTGCCGAAGACTGGAGACGGTTTTTGGCCTATCCAAGTCAGCAATATGTCAAAAAATGAAACAAACAAGAGAATGTCTCAATAATGACTATGTTCCACGCCATCTTGGATTTGACCATATTACCCGGAATGAAGTTATAGCAAGAAATAGAATTATACCTAATTATATTTTTGGAACTGAAGATCATACAAAAGCCATTGTTATTATGGATGGGACATATTTATACATACAAAAGAGCCCAAACTTCTTATTTCAGAGATTGAGTTACAGTTTACATAAATATTCCAATCTAGTAAAGCCATTTATGCTTGTATGTTGCGATGGATATATAATAGAAGTGACAGGACCTTATAATGCTAGAACGTCCGATGCAACAATATTGAAACAGGTCTTGGATAATCACAACGAACCTATGGAAGAAGCTCCGATAAGATGGTTTTTTGAACCCGACGACGTCATGGTTTTAGATAGGGGGTTTCGGGACGCTCTGCCAGATGCAGAGGAATGTGGATTCAGGGTCTACACGCCACAGACATTAAGTAGACATGAAAGTCAGCTGAGCACTGAAGCTGCTAATAAGTCGAGACTAGTGACGCTAGTTCGATGGGTGGTAGAAAGAATAAACGGATGAATGAAACGTGATTTTAAAATATTTAGAAATAAATATTTTAATAACACTTTAACCACGGCAATGACAGACTTCAGAATAGCTGCAGCGCTTGTTAACGCAACGCAAGAACCATATGGGGACAGTCACCTGACTGCGAACTTCATCGAAATGATCGAAAGAAACATAAATAGACAAAACCAACTGGCCGAATATGTCGATCATAACCGTTTGAACGCACAAAGAAATATTGCGTTTACCAGGATGGAGGCAACGGATGTTGTAGATTTCCCAAGAATGACATTTGATGAGCTGCTTATTTTTGCCATCGGTACATATCATGTGAAACTAGCTCGATCGTACTGCTACGAACATATATTATAAGAGAAACAGGTGTGTACTCAATAGAAGTGTACAGGCATCCTGAAAGAGTACATTTTAATGAAGAGAGGGAACACACATTAATGCGATGCAGAATACATTCAAGACACATTACGACAAGAACATACTATTGTTATATAGCATATAATAGTCACGCGGTCACTGAGCACTATTGTAGTTATGTATTGTATACATGGGCGTCGCACTTTAGGTAGTTGTGCCCATATTATAAGTATCATATATTATCTTGCATGGGCGAGGAACGAAGGTGATTTGATTCAACCTGCGGGATTTTTAGACTTAGTATGTTTGGACATAGAAAATAATTAATAAATAAAAGAGATTACTGTTACAACTACAACAAAACCGCGTACATATTTTTAGTTCGTGTATAGTTCCAAACTGTATTTTCTTTGATTATTTGGGCAATAAAGTTTTTATGATAATAATTGTTGATTTTTTTTTATCCAAAGCAACATAATTACCAATAACACACAATACGTTGATTGTAGTATCTATGAGCGAACAAAAATAAGTATAAAAGTTAGAGTATTTCTTTTGCTTGTACATTCATGTGTAACACAAGTTATTGTGGATTAGAATGTCGTTGTTGTTATAGGAAATATCATTAGAACTTATCACAATAAGACTTACATTATGAAAATAAATGATTAACAACGATATTCTCACCCACAACATGGCTCTTAGCTCCTATACTATACCAATTATTTTTATATTTGCAATCTTTAGCCACAGAATTACCAATAATACACACAGTACTGTAACGATTGTAGTATATATGGGCCAAAAGAAAAAAAATATACAAAAAACAGAGTGTTTGTTATGTTGTGATTTAATATGATGTTGTTATTATGTTGCTGTTGCTTGTGAAATGTGTTGATGATAATTATCACAAGTGATACAACATTAAAACAACGTCATATTAAGCCACAACATGACCTAAACTTATTTTATTATTGTTTTAAACAAAAAAAAATTCTTATTTTATTTTGCTCCTAGCTCCTATACTATAACGATTTCAGGGTTGCCCCCTTGGTAACATTATATTATATTTCAATGTCAATCCACTGGTATACATTTCATTCCTGTCGATTCTGGGTTTTTGGTCCATACATTTTTGGACATGTCCTTTCCAAAGTTTGACGAATGATATGAAATTATTGATTATTATTCAGTATATTTATATCATTCCTACAGTCGCGATTCGTATCTTGATTAACATACGACATAAAACAGAGCAGCAATTTGCAAAAAAAAACTAAGAAAATTTTAATTTTGCCAGCTTAAACTGAGGATTCACCTCCGATAGGTAATAAAGTTAGTTAGTTAGGTTTATCTCTAAGTCCAAGAACAAATACGATAATATATTTCAAATAAAACTACAGAGTGTTGCTTTTCGCACTTCTCTTTTTCCGATTTTAATTGGGAATCGCGTCGCTAACCCTATCCGGCGACAATTAACACGTACGTACCGTCGCGTCGTATGAGTCAAGGGCAGTCACCGAGGCAGCTGGTTTCCTACTAAATTTTAATACGCAACCGATTCAGAAACTACGACGTTATACTAGTTTACGACCGCTCCCGAGGTCACAACTTGAATTGTAGTGTTGTTACGCGCGATTTCGCGTGGAAAATTTTGATTATTTACATATTTCGTATGTGTAGGTATTTAATCTTTTTTTTTTGAGGATATCGTAGTAGGTATGTCTATGTATGGTGCACGGCGTTGTAGACCTTCGCAGTAGTGTCAGTAACCTGGTGTATGCATAGCGCCAATAAACTGGTTGCTATCTGGATTTTGGCAGAATATTCAGTCGATTATTTTTATTTATTTTTAAACGTGTGTGTACACACTTTAAGTGGCATTCATTTTGAGACGCCCGCCCAAGCACAAAATCTTTTAAAACGTCGTTTTGTCGTAGCGCTTAAAACGTACTACAAAAAATAGTAGCAGTGTCAAAAGCATCGTAGAACTTTTTTGCAAACTCTTTCAAGCCAAACCAAAATAAAATATACTTACATACAAAGTAAAATAACTTTAAGACATAAAAATAGATTGAACATACCAACTTCGAGATTAAAGATGCACTCGAATAGTGCCTACGTCATGTCCATAAAAATCTTTAATTAAGTTACCCGAAATAATAAAATGTTCAAATAAATATAATATTTTTATCAATAAATTGAAATTTTTCCTTATAAGTAAATGCTACTATAGTATAAACGAATACTTAAATGATAAATTGTAATTAATTACATATCTAATTATATTAATAAATACTCAAAATATTAATGACATAAGTAATAAATAATTGCGTAATAAATTAAATAGAAATAATTTCGGTGGATATTTTTAAATAATTGTAATTAAATATTGTAACAAACACTCTGTATCCTCCCTCCTCTCTCCTAGTTTTAATGTATGCTGTGCCCGACAGGGTCCATAATTGTGACTAAAATAAAATAACCCTAACATCTATGTAAACATTATGGTACGCAATAAAGAATTGAGAATTGAATTGAGAAAATCAGAATTCAAAACATAAACGCGTTCATTGATCGAATATTTGGACAACAATTTAAAATTGGAACGTTCCCGCCAAAAGCATTTAGTTTTCAAAGGACGCATGGAAGCCATAAATATTTCTGTCAACATCGATCTCCATTTGGATTAGCACGCATGAGCCGTGCCCAAAGTTGTAACTTTCAAATATTTACGCAAATAAAATTCACTTTCGATATTTCCTTACACAGAAACTTGCCTTCGGTAGGACTTGTACACAATACATGTAGAAATGCTTGACATATTGTCTAGTGCCAAGTAGTGTCCAGTGTCTTAAATAACACGCAATTCAACTTTTGAACGGCTTAAACATCCAATATTTACCTACTTGAACCACGCAATAAATTTTAATAAATGAGCAGAATTTTTCATTCATTGGCGCGAGCGTATTCACTGTGAATTAAATGTTGGAGCATAAATTAACTCCTTCTAGCATAGTAGCAGACGGCGTCATAATATAATGAGACGGAGTAACTTAGGTAGTTAATTCAAATTAATCCCCAAAAATTCTGGGTTCTGTGTGCTCCGTCCAAGGTCAGACGCTACGTTCGCTTGAACTTTAAAAGTGCCCATTTGATTTGAATTTATTTCAATATTTAACACGATTTATAAGGCGTGACCAAGGAAATTCATTTTTGCGAGTGCTGATAAAAAGCACTTCAAACGTATGGACGTGTACCCAAACGATGCACGTAGTAAACTTTTAATTTATCTTACGTCGAAACATACGTTTTGGTAATGTTTATGACTTAGCACCAAAAACAACGTTAATTGCCAGCTACCCAGTTATTAAGGTAATTAGATATATTTTTGGAACAAAGAAAGGATGTGTGGTATTAGTATTTAAATTCTAGACATGAGTTTTAATATTCTCGAGGAAGAAACGCCTTCAATGACTCGTTTAACATAGCATTAAATAGTTTTTGTAAGTTTAATGTACCAAATCGTCGCGAATTTGCGTCGATTTTTATGCTGAAATATCCATTACTTATAATATTATTAAAACATCAAACTACCAGCTGTTATCCTAAAGCAAATAGTTACCTACGTTACGGTAGACTTACATTCGTATGTCAATTAAATTGATCACTCTTACCTAATTATTTAGTTTAAAATGTTATGACGAAAATAAAATCAAAATGATTAAATATTAAAACATATCAATGTTAAAGTTGCCCAAAACAGACATCTTTGCAGAAAACTATTTTTCCTTTCAAACTCGATTTCGTTTTCATTATTTTTTTTATACAATGACACTTACTTATATTGGAATAAAGACACCCATGCACACGACGACAAATATACGCGACGACTTTAATGGCCCTTTCGCACAGCAACGTTTGAAATATGGAATTGAGTTTGACGGGTCGTTATCCATATTATTTTGTTAATTCATTATACGGTTGTTTTCATAATTAGTTAAGAAGATGAACCAGTTCTTATATTAACGTCTTATGTTAGATAGTTGGCAAAATCTGAGGGGCTATTATAGTCCTCTTCACCGTATCCGGCGACAGCGACACAGGCTACTTTTCTTTCCTTTCTTTGATGACTAGCCAAACCTGTTTTAAAAATCCGGTCACACCGCGTACAGAAGAGCTGATCAGCATCGTTGTATGTGTAGATATATGAAGGCTTTGGTCGACTTTTGCGTATTTGGCGCTTCTTGTCTAGGTCTTCAAGACGATTTGTTTCATAGCATTCAGTTGCTTTGTGGATTGAAGTGCGCCACCTTTCTGAGTTTCGAACTAGCTCCTTTCCACCGATCAACAGGTACGCCACAAGTCGTTAGGTGTCGTTTAATGACGTCTTTGTAGCGCAGTTATAGCGCAGGCATATCTACTAAATAATTATAGTTGGGAGTGAATTGTTTTTTTTTATCTACTTTATTATCGGCTCTGTTGCAGGAAACAAATAATTATGTAATGGTTAGGTTCTATCTTCTGACCGTTCTTTTATCACAATAAAAGAAGCACGCCAGCCCATCTTTATTAATACTTCGAAAGACCGACGATTTAAAATCGCAACACTACAATATCCAAAATCGCAACATGAATGTGCGCTTCAGAACATAAGCGATCTTAAATTTGGAAACGTCTCGACTAACCTTGAACGCACGCACGGTCGCGACTCGCGATAGTGCACGAGTTGAATGTTCTCGCTAAGAGTTTTTTCTTACTACTTAATTAAAATATTAGTATGCACTAAACACAACACTGACAGGGCTGCCAGCTTTACACGTCTAAGCTCTAAATTCAGCATACAAATTACGGCGAAATCTTTAAAAAATCGATTCGTAAACAGTGATCGAAGTTCAACCACTTCTAAATCGGTATTGGCATAACTTGCCATAACCGCAGCTGGTATGCTGTCAAGCAATCAAATCTACTCATTGCGTCAATAGTTTACGAACAATGGCTTGGCTAAAATTAGGGTTTAGCACTGTAGACAATTTTACGATACCCAATATTATGTCATTGCAATACAATGACATTGACATGACACTAAACTCTTCGAACTTGTAAAACTTCAAATTCTCAATTCAGTAACCGGGTGTATGAGCGTAGAGCATAAGCTCGTATAATATAGCGAAAAACTAAGTCTATAAAACTTTTGGAAAATGAATCGTCGAGCGCAGCCCTAAGCGCAGACCAACTGCAGTTCAATGCGCTAGCGTGCTATAGCGCGGTGTTTCGGCCGGCACTACATTCCGCCTCTGTTAGTCAGAGACGCCCACGAGCGTCGGCGAGTTCGCACGAATTTCGCACTTGGATGCGCGAACATGTTTTAATAAATGAATAGATGTGACAGCTCCACTTGTTTCGCTGTTCGATTTAGCGCGATGTATGTTTTAGTTTTTCTTAATGTTGGAGATCAATAAACTGGCAAGTTGCCGGTCTTATAATTATTATAAAATATTTTGTAGTGGCAGCAGTAATCACTTGAATCTACAACTGTCTGTCTACGTTTTTAAGTCGTGCGTGGTACATCTATTATCCAGTTGTCTACTTTTTTCTTTTGATGGTTTTTGTTGCAATCATTATAATTATCTTTACAAGAAACTTATGTACATTATAATGCTTTAATTATGTTTTCTTTGATACCACCCACTTACCACTTCTTTTGAGGCAAGCTTAGTTTTATCTCGATTTATTTCGGTCTATTGCTGATCTGATTTGACAGTCTACTACAAAGTGGGAATTAAAAATAAACCTGACTTCCAGCTGATTAAACGCCTCTTCTAAGTAACCCTAATCTGCACATCAACCTCTATCATCAATACCACCCGTCTTAACATCTTTCTCCTATCTTCAACAATTCAAAAAGTTTTGTCTGCCAAATGAAATATGCCTCATCCAACAACCATTCATGGTTCCTAACAAACGGAACTCGAGACACCAGATACGCCCAAATTTGGTCATGGTTCGTGCGAAATGCAGTTCACTATACTATTATAATATTACGCGTATAAATAAAGCGCTTGAATAAAGTAGTTGAATAAGTCGGCCGTGCTGTAACCGTGGCAAATCAAGGAAATATCACTTTGAGCTAGACCTTTGATTTCGAATCAGATTATGGGGTTGGTGTTTGTAGTAGATAATTCTGACCTGTTCGGAATGCCCATGAGAATGAAGCTAATTACAATGGACTCAATTATTTGGGTTGAGTATTAGATCATGGTTGGTTAGCATAGAACAAAGTATTGTTTCTATTTAAGGAGTAGTTAGGTAGTACATGAAAACAAAACATTGATTTGATGAAATGTGGTTATGGTAAAAGGGCTTAGATAATATCATCCCTATTTTGAACATGTGGGCTATGAGCGAATAGAATAACCTCTAAGAACCGATAAAATCCAACAAAGAATATAACAAGAACAAAAATTAAATCAGACGTGTCTGTTGTCCTCAATAAAAACTTTTAACAACACACTGCTGCCTATATTTTATCCATTTAGCAACGTTTCCCAAGATCATTTGCAATTTCATCACCTAATTCACATTCAGGTTTTCATGAATGAACGTTTAAAGTCCAAGACGATAAGGTATTTAAAAAACCGGTTCGCTGAATAAATGTTAGTGAGACCGTGAAAATTAAACGAGTGGTTGATAATGTAATGCGTAAGGCGTTTGTGGGCGCGGTACGGCAGGCAGGCAGACAGTCTTAGTGAAAGGAAGCGATAGTCATGAATGAACTACGGTTTCTATGTTCATATTCATTTATTTGCGTTCCACAAGGTAAAACATGGTGTTAACAAAAGGCTTAGAGCTAAGAGCCGTTGTAGACCCTGTCAGGGCACAGCAAAATCTAATTCTTACAAGCTAAAAATAAAAAATAAAATATATACATGAAACTAAATAATTAGATACATTCGCAAAAAACAAAAATAGAATGAAAAAATGTCAATATAGTTAAAAATTAAAACTGTCAGTCGTCCACAGCCAAAATTTTAAATTAAATTAATTGTGAAAACTAAAATAATTACCTATATATAATTCACAAAACATAACATACTACTAACAAGTACATAATTCTATTATTTGGTAAGCAGGTAGCTATTTCTTGTGTCTAATTAAATAATCTTCTTGATAAATAATATGTCTAAGTTTATTAATTATATAATCTTTCATTCAAGTATTCGTTCACGTTATAATAGCTTTTGTTTATAAGAAATAATTGTAATTTATTAATAAAGATGTTGATAGTACCTACTACGAGTAGGTTCGCAGTTTGGAGTTAAAGCAGAAGAGAAGAGAACCTTAAACATAGATTATGTAAATCGTTGATTTTGTAATCAGAACTGTTTCTATATAATTATGCAGATCCGTACAAAAGTTGTAGGTGGATACAATAAAAGGATTACATTTAAAAAAAAACACCAGGAAACCTTTATAAAAAACCTCAAAACACGAAAAATATCAAATTTGTGTTGGTACTGCTCAACTGTCAAACTGTAACACTGTCAAAAAACAGCCCCATTCCCCAAAGTCAAAGTTTACTAAACAGTATAATCTGCCGTTAATAATAAATACATGGGGCACACTAAAAGTTTTGCACTTCTAGCTAATCGGAACTATTTGAATTTCGAATGTTATATTTTTTTAAACGTTGCAACCTTCTTAGTAATAAAAAAAAATAATTGGCGGGAAATCATTTGTCAATTGTTTTTTATCACACATGACACATCAAAGTTCTACGTACGCAACGAAAATGGAATTAAGTCGAAAAGATTTTAGAGCGATGATTTTTTATGATTTTAAAAGTTCTCTCTCTCCGCAAGACTGTGCCGCTCGTCTTCAAAATGCTTTTGGGAGAGAAGCACCTTGTTTGAGCACCGTGAGGCGATGGTTTGCTGAATTTGAGAGAGGTCGAGTTTCTTTACATGACGAATTTCGTGAAGGGCGGCCTTCAACTGCCGTCAACGAAAATAATGTGGCTACTGTTAAGCGGCTAATTGAAGAAAACCTGCGGATTACCTATGAGACAATTCGAGGACTATTGGGGATTGGTATGAGCCAAATTCAGAAAATTTTACTCGAAGAATTGAAAGTTCGGAAACTTTGTTGTCGTTGGATCCCTTATGAACTGACAGCGGAGCAGAAGCGGGCTCGCGTGGAATGGTGCTCACAGATGCTACTGAAGTACGACCACGGACATTCTAATGCTGTTTATGACATTGTCACAGGAGACGAAACGTGGATTTATTGTTTTGAACCCGAAAAAAAACAGCAATCTTGTGAATGGGTGTTTGAAAATGAGAACAGGCCAACAAAAGTAAGGCAGACGAGAAACGTTGGTAAAAAAATGATCACGTTTTTTTTCTCAGCTACGGGTCCCATCTGTACAATTCCACTTGAAGATCAAAAGAGTGTTAATGCCGAGTGGTATTCTACCATTTGTTTACCTACCCAGGCTGTTAGAAAAAGTTCGCGAAAGACGACCCAAAAGCCGCGTCCTCCTACATCATGACAACGCTTCTTCACACACGGCCTACAAAACAAAGTCATTTTTAGCTTCCGAAAAAGTACAACTCGTCACCCATCCTGCTCATAGCCCCGACCTAGCACCCTGTGATTTCTGTATTTTCCCAAAAATCAAAGATTTGATGAGAGGTTTCACTTTTACCAACTCCGAAGAGGCAGTGATAGCGTTCAATCAACACGTAGAAAACACGCCTTCAGATCTGTGGTCCTCCTGTTTTAAAAAAATGGATCGAGCGCATGAAAAAATGTTTAAAATGTAAAGGAGAGTATTTTGAAAAGCAATAAACATAAAATTTTGGTTATAACATGTGGTTTTATTAAGTTACGCAAAACTTATAGTGTAACCTACGTATAAGAGCTGAAGCAGATTGCACACACTCCCTTTCAAGTTTCAATTGCAAATTCCTTGACCGAGTGCTCTTATATCAGTCAATAAGCGAAAAAACGTATTGAATAATCGCATTGTGAACAGGAGGTTTAACGCCCCCAGAAGTCAACTGTCACAACATCCATAACCAACTCGTTGATTTAACGTCCAATTCAAATTTCGAACGTCAGATCTCACCGCCCACTAGAAGCCCACAGATGACATAACGTTTGAGTCATGTTGCATAGACTGCTTAGAGCGATGCACCCATTGTGGAGTTGTCAAGTTGTAATGGGAGTAGTTCGAACGCATTTGTGTGTCACTGTGACTGTATGTTTTTGTATTTTGTTGCATGTTTGTCAGGATAGTACAACAGATACAGTTTTAACTAAAAAAAAACAAAAGTACCTACATATCTATTGCACGGCATTAACCTGGCAGCCTTGACTTTTGACTCTGACTACTGCTTTGTTTGGGTTCGCGTCCAGGCTAGTCAGGTGCGGCTGAATACCAGAATTTTGTTTTGCCGTTCGCCCTATATCCAGAAAACTATTAGAAGGTCTTTGTATACAGCACAGCCACTCCTCATGAAATGGTGGTGGGTACCACGGTTGCATTACAAATTATTTATGAATTTCTCCCTCACCATACGTAAGTGCCCGTGGTTATATTGATGATAATCCTAGAGCAACCCACTACTGGACCTAGGCCTCTTCAAAAGCACGATCTTGGTAAGTGTCGCTTCCATCAGCCAGCCTGCGAACATCGTCGTCGTAGAGGCATGAGTAACAAAGTGGCAAGTTCCTCCTCATCCTCCATAGAAAAGGGACGGGTGTTGTATCTGGTTGGCTACCGGCCGACGTCTGAAATCGGGATGTTGTATATATTCTAATTGGATCGGATAACTTTGCTTGCGCGATGCAGGATTTTGCGTGACGTCAGTGTGATGCGTAGTTCCCATGTGGCGTTGTAGATGCCGCCACACGTTTGTAGATATTATCATAAACTTATGGAACCTCTTGACGTAACGGCCACAGAATTCCATACAAAAGGACATAATGCAGGTAATTCCGTAACGGGCAGCCAACAGTCATGTTTCCATGTAATTAGGAGTACAGGTCATGCTGCGCCAGTCACGAGTCGTCAGACGCCTGGCGCATGTGATTATAGCTGGTTATTAATAATACATGCTGCACGATACTGATTATGGTGGTGTACGGCTGGGACGCAAAGGTAGCGGAGACGTTTGGAGCTAAACTGTCTTCATACCGTGACTGGTAATGGTATTCTCTAGTCAGCAAATTAGTAGCGGGCGCCGACTGTCCTTGGGTGCGACCATAGATAAGAAAGAATATTTAATTATAATAAGAATATTTCCATGGGTGCGACGGACGTCATTTTAACTTCAAGTACTCGTTAATTCTGGAGGTCAATTTAACTGAACCTGATGGCGATCTCTTTTGACAATATTATAATCCCGTGCCATTTTGCGTGGACGTGACGCGTATTTGCCCCCAACTTTTTATTTTTGTATGCTTTATTTTTTTCTTTATTTGACACGTTTAGTGCAAATAACTGTTTTTTTCTTTTTGTGCCAGGTTGATGGCAATAGGCTCGCTCCCTTTTACATGGGTCTTAAACATAACTGGCGACATGTGGTGGAGTGGTGTGTGTGGTGTGGTGTGTGTGTGTGAAGGTGTGTGAGTGTACTATAGATACACCTCTGGCCTTTTGGGATTACAGGCTTGATGATATGTATGTACATGTATTTTCTTTTTTTCCTGCTATTTCGTCAACATATTTTAGCAGATCACTAAAATCGCTTTGTTATTAAATTAAATTAAATATTCATTTATTTCAGGAAATTATTCCCATCTATAGCACTACAAATTAAATTGACAAATATAAATTAAAACCATTGCATTAAAAAATAAAGATTATTGGTTGTTGTTTCTTGCTAAGCTTCAGAAGTGATGCATCATGAGCGGAATTGTCTTAATAATCAATCATTTAAATTCATCGTAAACTGATTGTCCGCTTACTGTATGACCACATCCGGAAGGTCGTTACAATAGCAGTATTTATTTGCTTAATATTGCTGGTTGGCCGTTTTGTATCAAGCCTTTACTACTTGGACTTTCCCGATGACGCACTAGACTTCAATAAAGGGCTTACCAATTATTTGGAAATATAGTAGGAAATGGCTCTTTTATTCCACAATCAACGTATGTAAGAATAACATAAGAAGTGGTCCACCATTTGTCACCCATCTTCTCATATTCCAAATGAACTCATCCAATAAGTACGAGTTTATGGATGATACTGACTGCTCCTATCATGTTCTAAATTAGACTTTTTGCAGAACCCTTTAGAGCCCGATAGAAATCTTCAGGGATGAAATGAAGCCGTTACTTTGGTAAAAAAAAACATGGCCAATAAGTATTGGCTGTCAATCACAATACAAAGTGCATAATAGAAAAGTAAAAGTAAACAACCAAAGAAAAGTCCACTTAATCTGTTATCGGTTTCTTTATCTGACGCATACTCCAAAAAGTGAGCCACAACAGCAACATACTTACAACAACGTAAATACTCGAGCTAGTCAGCTGATCAGCATTGTTTTGTTTAAGGGGCTGACAACAGCTAAAGCGCGGTCACTGTCGGACTGCATAGAAAAGAAAGAGAAACGCGATGACACAAAGCTTGTTATTTATTGCAAAATATGAAGCAATTCTCTATTTACAAAAAATCTATTGATTGGACAAAAAAATTAAAAAGCCATCACGTTAATATGTTGCTTGAAGAACAATCTGAAAAAAAAACAGAATGATTGCATGTATATTAGTATGGTTTTTAATCGTTAAAAGAAATTTTTAGAGGTATCTTCGTGACTTTTTTCTATCGTACCAAATGAATTGTATTAGGTTTTCAACACACTATCTAACTAGCATATATCCAGAAGAATATCATATATTTTTCTGATTTTGTTTACTGTAGTGGATCATATACTTTTAGGCATTAGAAAACTTGCATTTAGGTCATGTAGTCCCCTTAATGCACCACGACGACACGGCCGGCGCCTGCGGTGTGTCGCTACATTGCACAATAAGTGTGAGCGTCAAACATAACGATATCGAGCTATCATTCCTGATAGTCGTTGCGGTCCAAGCGCACTGAAGAGAGTGCATTATTTTGCACTTTATTGCACAATAATTAGTCAATTGTTTTTTTTTAACTATTTCGGCACTATTGTAGGGAAATTGGGCAGGATACAATTCTGGGTGTTGCTAAATGTGGCAAGAATAGAATAGAATAGTCTTTATTTTATGTACACCAAAAAATTACAGATATAAATGTAGAGATATTACATAGGGTGACATAATGGGCGGTTTTATCGCTGAAAGCGATCTTTTACAGACAATCTTTGGATGGATTAAAGGGAAAAGGAGAGACAATACTACAAGTGGTGTAACAATTACATATAGGTACCTACAATTAATACATATATACATAAGATACTCTTGGTCATAAAGATTGATGGTGGAATACATCGGCATCTCTAGTCTTAAGTTTTCCGATGTCCTCAGATATCTAATATATGTGTCATGAAGGAACTCGAAACGTTCTTTAAGATAAGAGGGGGTTTTAGGGTTGAACAGAATACTGTAGAGGTGAAACAAGTTATGAGAATCCCGGCGAAGACGTATGGGAAGCAACTTCAGCATTGTACGAAATTCAGAAATGTGATCATATTTGCGCAGGCCAAATATAAAACTTATGCAAAAGTTTTGAAGCCGCTCAAGTTTATCTAGTTGTGCCTCAGTGAGATCGAGATAACTGACATCAGCGTAGTCAAGGATGGGAAGCAACAGGGATTGTGCAAGCGCAGTTTTAGTTTATTTGCATAGAAAACGTGCCACTGAAAAACACGCTGAAGAATACCGATGTAATTAGTTTGGCAGTCTTTTGTAAGAAGCAATTAATCATAGAGGTGGAGTTGACGTGTATTCTTACCCGTTTGTTTTATTATCAATAAGTGCAAAATAATACATTACAATCATATTCCATTAGTGAGAATCTTAAAACCTTAATATTTCGTATAAAAACATCCGATATATTGCAATTAAACCATCCGTCTGCTCAGTTTTTATTAAAATAAAATATAATTACTCGTACTTCGCGAATTGAGTTATAAAACGATTAATCGCTTTCCAAAAATGCCTGTTAAGCTAATTGAAGCCCCTTTAAGAAATAACAAATTTATTGTAAAATACGATTTTATGCTTATGTTGACCGAAATAAAACCTGAAATGGTAAACCATTCGGCCTGTGCACTCCAGTGGACGATTACGTACTGATTTTATTAACATAACTTGAAAAATGTGGTTGTACTATAGGCTATAGGCTATACCTCTGCCTGATCCTTCGAGGGTTATAGGCATGATGTTATGTTTTTTTTTTAAAGGTACACATGTACAGAGGGCCAATTCCCGTATTTTTAAGAACGTTCGCATTCTAATCTCAGTGTTAATCTGTCAAAAATTGTATAGCGTTTACCTACATTTTTGATATTAGACTGTCGCTGAGATGAGATTGCGACTTGAATTCGTACGTTTTTAATTACGGGAATTGGCCTTCAGGTGTGTCCTCGGCCAGAAAGTGCCTGAGCCTTAGTTTCTTTAATTAAGATTTTGTATGTTCAGGTTTTGATTATTGTATTGAATATGAATTGAATGTTATACTGTTTTTTTTTTGGTAGCTTTGTTGTGTTGTTCAAACTCTTTCTTTCCAATCTGTTTTTAGAAGTGATGACCATTAATTGGCTGTTAGTCTCACATACTATATTTTATATACCGTTTATTTTAACTGTAAGTCTTCCATAGTTAATAATTAAATAAGTTTGTACTGGTTTAAATTAAACTGTAATATTGTACGGGCAGTTGAAAGCTATTCATCTAAAAGAAACGTCAATGTAGTAGCAGCGTGATATGCCAAAAACAGCAACTTAAATGGAACCTGCACTCATCATCTCATCATCTGCCTGCGTTTTGCCAACTAAGTTGTGGTCGGCTTTCAATCTAACCGGATGCAGCTAAATCCGCATTTTTTTTTTACGTTGCCCCATCCTAGCAATTTCTCCTGTATTGTGGGTGCGTTTACAAACATTTAAATGCCACATACACAAACAGCCAGACCCGGAATCACTACTTGGAGGTCATACAAACGCAGCGCAGCAGTCAATCGCTTAACCAGTGCGCCAACCGTGCCGTCACACATGTTACATGCTTGTTCCATGGAGCGACTGCCTATCTGACCTCCACAATCCAGTTACTGGCTAAGACTTGTTGTCAGACTTCGGGCTTCTGAATACCCTTATCGACTGTCGAAGATCTACAAATGACAGCCGGGGCCAACCTTTACTATGAAATCCTTTATCAAACACCATCTAAACCCGGCTAAAACGGGGACTGTATGTTATAAGCTTTATTTGGTACCCTCATTATAGAAGTTTCTTAGAACCGAATGAATCAAGATAACATAACATAATAATATAACACCATGCATGTTATACCCGTTAGGCAGAGGTGTACCAGGCCCTGCAGTCTCGACATAGTTTCGGTTTTCGGTTGCTAAGTCCTAACAATCCAGATGTAACGATATTTGGTGGTCTCCACACTCAAATTTATCGGTTGTTAATGGTATAAAAATAAATAAAAAATAAAATAAAATTTATTGTGTCAAATAATTGGTTTACAAATTGTTGTGTTCGGAACCTTCTTTTAGACAAATAATGCCTGTAGTAGAAGACTCCGCCCCTCCCTATTTTGTATAGCGTGATAATTAACACAATATTTTTAAAATGTAAAAGAATATTAAGTCTAGGCTAACAAAAATAAGAAATTAAAAAATAAAAAATAATCAAAGAGTATACTTAAAGATTGTGAGTGTGCGTGTGTGTGTTGTGTGTGTGTGTGTGTGTGTGTGTATGTGTGGATGAGCGTGTCTGTCAGAGTAAGTGGGTGTGTGTGTCTGTGAGTATGTGAATAATTCCGTGTTATAACAATGCTTCTGTGTCTTCATACGTAAGTGGTTTTATCCACTTAAGGCGGGGTGTTATCTCAATATTCCCAAAAATTGGTTTCTTAGAACGTCGAGTATGACGTAATGTAATAAAAATAAGTAACGCGAAAAATACAGTGAACAGAGAAGGGTATAAAGAAGAATTTAAACCGAACAGAATAATAAATAATAGTTTGATATTCCCAATAAAAAATTGGGAAGTTGTAGCACAAAAATAAACTTTGACGTCGAAGATCTCTGTATTTCCAGCGATAACAACAGTTTTTTTTTTAAGAATTTAGTAGGTTTTCCATTTTTTTTAAACTTTAACCAAACCATTATTTAATTTTATGTCTATATTTTAAATAATCTAAAGAAAAGCAGTAAAATAAATGCCCATTCGCAGCTTACGTCACATTTCAACACAAATATCATTTTCAATTTTCAATCATATTGACGCTCCATAGTGGTGACAATAGCTTACGCGGTCATACTTTAGTCGTCGGGCAGCGCTCGACTTGGATGGTTGGCACCGGACGCTCTGTGCATAATTCGATTGTAGTTTTCAAGTAATTTATGACTGAAAACAGTGTGTGAATTGAACTAAAGTTCTGTGGCGGACTACTAAGGCTACTCACTGCCTAATATTGAAGTGAAAATTCAGTCTCAGTGGAAATATGGGCAATAAAAATAAAATGTTGCGAAAGAGTTTTACAAAAAAAAGACGCAAAACTCGAAAAAATTATGGAATGTTTGGGTAAGTAGGATGATTACGGTATTGTATCATAATAACATTTGAAATTTGTATTTAGTTTAGTATACTTACGAAACTGTATAAATCTATAGAAACGGTATTGACAATTTCTACAAACATTTTGCTAAATCCAAAAACAAATAGGTGCACTCTATTTTGATGTCTATAGAATGCATATTTGAATGCGCCTAGTGCAAACGTCTCTGGTCGAAGCAACCATCGAGGCGATAGCCATATTGCAATAGTAGGTATAAGTAACAAAAACAAACTTGCAGATAAATCAGAGTGCGTTCGTAATTATTATAATAATATAAATATTGCACTAGTTATATAAAAAGCATTTTGATTCTTTTGTAAGATTATTTTTATAATATTTATTGAGTCATTAGACCAGTGCCGATAATTTTTGAAAACGAAAAAAGTCACAGTAGGCTGAAACCCATTGGAAAAGAAAGAGAATATAACAAAAATGAAAGGAAAAATAATTTACGGGCGATCCGAGGTCGGGAAGTGGGGGTTATCTCGATTTCCGGCAAAACTACAAGTCATATGGAAAAAAGTGTAATAGCAAAGTTGTAGGTAATAAAAAGATCTACAACTTTTGTATTCACACTTTTTTCAAGTAACCTCAAAATTTATGTGAAAAATTCAATTCATGTGAAAAATTCAAATTTGACAACAAACAATTTATGTGAAAAATTCAAATTTGCCGGAAATCGAGATAAACCGCTTTTTACCCTTAAACCCCCACTTCCCGACCTCGGATCGCCCGTAAATTATTTTTCCTTTCATTTTTGTTATATTCTCTTTCTTTTCCAATGGGTTTCAGCCTACTGTGACTTTTTTCGTTTTCAAAAATTATCGGCACTGGTCTAATGACTCAATAAATATTATAAAAATAATCTTACAAAAGAATCAAAATGCTTTATATATAACTAGTGTGCAGTATTTATATTATTATAATAATTACGAACGCACTCTGATTTATCTGCAAGTTTGTTTTTGTTACTTATACCTACTATTGCAATATGGCTATCGCCTCGATGGTTGCTTCGACCAGAGACGTTTGCACTAGGCGCATTCAAATATGCATTCTATAGACATCAAAATAGAGTGCACCTATTTGTTTTTGGATTTAGCAAAATGTTTGTAGAAATTGTCAATGCCGTTTCTATAGATTTATACAGTTTCGTAAGTAAACTAAACTAAATACAAATTTCAAATGTTATGATACAATACCGTAATCATCCTACTTACCCAAACATTCCATCATTTTTTCGAGTTTTTCGTCTTTTTCTTGTAAAACTCTTTCGCAACATTTTATTTTTATTGCCCATATTTCCACTGAGACTGAATTTTCACTTCAATATTAGGCAGTGAGTAGCCTTAGTAGTCCGCCACAGAACTTTAGTTCAATTCACGCACTGTTTTACCAATTTTAGCAAATACCAACTAATATTCAGCCAGCAGCAGCTTCCATTCCCGTGGATGATCCCTCTATCGTCAAAATTTTTCAGAATTCTAGCTTCCGTCCCGGCTCCGCATTTTATTAGAAACATTATGGCATTTGTCACTTTGGAGCTGTGATATTATTGCATTTATTTAGAGTTTATGTGATTTTTAAGTGGTCCGAGGGCCTTTATGTTGGTTTTGTTTTCTATTTTTTTACCGCACCCACTAAGTACCTATCTAAAACACAAACATTAGTTTGAAATGGCATAACTACCCATTTAATTAACCCTTCCATCCCTGATACTGACTTACACCCGAAAAGCATAATTCCCCTTCTAGAGCAGTCGGGTAAAATTCGGAATGTTTATATTTGACCTGTTTATCATGTACTGTAATAAAAATAAACAGTAGTGATGTTTTTTTTTAAATTGTTATGTGTAATTATTTATTGTATCATATTATGAACCGACACTGTAATTACATCGAATTTTAGAACGCACGTCATAAGTAAGTATATTCAACAGAAAACATCTGATTTCCTTACGTATACTATGCAACTTTCCTTGAGCACACAAACGCCCGTGTTAGCGTTTGCGAGTGTGTGCATAATTACCGTAAAACGCGCAGATGCGGTTGTGTGAGTGCGGTAATAGCGATTAAAATCGTAGTCGGTCCGCGTCTTAACTAGTGTTACTTTACAGTCATATTTATTTTTCGAGTGTATATTTATCTTTTTATTTATTCTATTATACAATTGAGCTGATCGTTTACGATATTGATTACATGCAAATTTGGTCTTAGTTGAAGGTATATCTGCTATGCTGAACTTCCTTCTTTTCGAGGTAATACCCACATTAAGGGGCAAAGACTTATGCTTTTTTAATATTGTTTGGACTATGTACAGCTTTCTGACAGAGAGTACATCACTAATGTGATAAAGGTCTACAGTAGGGAATCTAAGTCTTTTAAAATGCATAATCTTTAGGAGTGCGCGTTGTGCTCGTTCTAATTGTATCAATTTGGTCTTTGCTGTACCTCCCCAAACCGGAATACAGTATCCGAGCACAGATTGTACAAGTACAAGGTAAACTTGTGTGAGTAAATTTTTAGACAGGCATTTTTTGTTCGCTTTTACCATTGGTGCAACATGTCTTAGGGTTTTGAACAACCAACTTAACTTTCTAATTCTGGCGGTAACTTGTTCTACATGAGCGTACCAGGATAGCCTATTATCCACTACTACACCCAAATACTTAATTTCGGTAACCTTTCGAATACTTGGGCAGTTACACTTACCGTATTCACCCTTACATGTATGTATAACGATACCAAAATCATCAGTTGGTTCATTACGCTTAGAAATGCTGAAACATATGAAATTAGTTTTGGAGGCATTTAGCGTTAGGAGGTTGAATTTTAGCCAATCAGCGACACGAGAAATACCTGTCTCAGCATGATGCTTGACATCGTGCCAAGAGCTCCCATAGAAGACAACGGCTGTATCATCGGCGTAGGAGAAAACTTTAGCATTGGGTATAATCATACTACAGAGGTCATTTATATATATTAAAAAAAGGGTTGGACCCAATACACTCCCCTGAGGGACTCCGTACAATACAGCCGCGTAGCCACTGATATGCTGGCCAATCTTCACTCTTTGTGTCCTGTTTGAAAGGTAGTCCTTTAAAAGGTCAAGAGCTATTCCCCGAATACCAATCTTTTCCAGTTTGTTTACAAGGATAGAGGTAGAGACGGTATCAAACGCCTTTTTGAGGTCTAAAAAGACAGTGAGGCACTTTTGTCCATTGTCTAGATGTTCGGTTATTAGAGAGGATAGAGCACTAACAGCATCTTCCGTAGACATATTTCTTCTGAAACCGTATTGCGAGTCGGATAATATATTAAATTTGCTCAAATAATTTAGTAGTCTAGTATTTATTATTTATTTATTTATTTATTTATTATTTATGTACACACAATAAAATACATGAGATAAGACATAATTATAAATTGAGTACAAAGGTACTGCTTATTTCTTAAGAAATTTCTTCCAGCAGACCTGCGAAAGGAGAAGTAAAAAAGAAACGTAGACAATAGTGCGTGAGAACAAGAAGAGAAAAATATGAATGTGTGAAGTCTAAAGCTAAAATATTAAATATACCTAAATAAAAATAATTAACATGTATACTTAAATAAATACATAATGCTAAAATATATAAGCATATATATATATATATATATATATAAATACTCACAGTATAGAGGAAAGGTAATGCTCTTTTAATCGAAATTTAAATAGAGAAATAGTATTCAAATCACGAATGCTAGGCGGGAGTGCATTCCACAGTCTTACAGCATGGACAGAGAAGGAATAAGAATAGTAGCTGGTTTTGTGAGGCTGAGATTTAAGGAGGGATCTCTGGTGTGATCTACATGGTGCCGCGCTAGAGCGAGCGTAAGAAAAACGCTCACGCAGGTAGGAAGGATAAGACGGGTTGTGTAAGATGTTGAAGAGGAGACATAAAATCCGAGTGTTCCTGCGAAGGCGGATTGGGAGCCACTTGAGTTCCTTGCGAAGGTGAGAAACATGGTCATACTTTCGAAGACCGAAAACAAAGCGAATGCACAGGTTTTGCAAGCGCTCAAGCTTGTTTAATAGCTCCTCAGTAGCATCCAGGTAGCAGGCGTCGGCATAATCTATAATCGGCTGAATAAGTGTTTGTGCCAAAGAAATTTTAGTCTTCAAGGGCAGAAGACTTTGAAGGCATTTCAGCGAATGGAAAGAGAAATGCACCTTTCGGCTGACCTCATTGACCTGAGCACGCCACGAAAGATTGGAGTCAATAACTACACCCAGATCTTTAGCGGTTTCAGTGTAGTCAATGCGGACACCATCGAGATATAAAGGCATCAGTGATTTTACATCAACCGCATTGCGAACGAATTTGCTGCCTATGATCATGGCCTGGGATTTAGTTGGGTTAATTTGCAAACCAAATGACTTAGCCCAATCGCTGATGCAAGCCAGGTCATGATTCATTGCAGCAATTGCAGAACCCGCGTTAGCTACAGTAAAATGTCGATAAAGCTGCAAGTCATCTGCATAGAGATGAAAACTAGAGGAGATTACTCTGGTAACAGAGTTTATGAAAATTGAAAAAAGAAGAGGAGAGAGAACGCTACCCTGAGGAACACCCTCAGTGAGACTACACCAATCAGAGAACGAATCCTCCAGGCGAACACACTGAGAGCGTCCCCGAAGATAAGAACTGAACCAGGCTAAAGTGGAAGTAGAGAAATTTATAGATTTAAGGAAACCTAGTAAAATGTCGAAATCTACTGAGTTGAAGGCGCTACTAAAGTCAAGCAGTACAAGAACGGTAAGGGATTTATTCTCCATTGCCCAGCGGATGTCGTCAGTCACCTTCAAAAGCGCGGTTACAGTACTGTGACCCGAGCGAAAACCGGATTGAAAAGGGGATATTATCGAGTTTGACGTCAAGAAAAATGTTAATTGTCTATGAACTATGTGCTCAAAAACTTTAGAGAGAAATGGGAGAATAGAAATAGGTCTAAAGTGGGTTAATAAAGTAGGATTCTTAGTTTTATGTAAAGGTATTATGTGAGCCTGTTTCCAAACTGACGGAAAGGAGCAAGAGGAAAATGAGTGATTGAAGATGTGAGTGAGAACAGGAAGTAATGAAGAAAGGATAAGAGTAATCATTCTTGAACACAACTTATCATTACCGACTGCTGAGGAAGTGATCGCGAGTATAGACTTCTTAACATCATCCTCAGTAACATCATTAAGCTTAAAGAGAGAATATTGTGGTAACGGCAAATAAGCAAGACTCTCTAGTGTCGCAGCCTTGACAGACGGATCAAGAGAAAAGGGAAGGAGAGAGAAATGCTTATTGAGAGCGTTGCGGTTCACATCCTTACACTGATTGGCAGGTGACTTGCCTATGCCTACAGACTTGAGAAACTTCCATACATCGGAAGAACAGCGGTTATTGAGTTGGTCGTGGAAATAGCGTCTCTTAGCATCCCGACACAGATGACTGCAGCGATTACGTAGAGATTTGTAATAAGAGAGATTCAAATCTGAAGGTCTGCGCTTATATCTGCTCTTAGCTTTATCCCTGCGAGCCATAAGCTCTTTAATTTGTAGCGTTATCCATGGTGCAGGGTTATGTCTAACTTTGACACGTCGGATAGGAGCATGCTGATCATATAAATCGAGAACGGTTGCGTTAAAACAATTCACCTTATCGTCGATGTCATCGATCTCAACCAGAGGGGTCCAATCGAGATCGCCGGCATCACGCTGCAAAGCTTCCATATCTATACCCTTGTAGTTACGGAGATATAAGAGCGGGGACTTACGCTTGGGAACACGTATGCGATACGAAAGATAAATGAGATCGTGATAAGAAAAAGTAGCCGTAAGTTGACCATGGTAAGAAACATTACTAGGAGAGGAGACAATCATAAGATCTAGAAATGAGGGTGTACAATTAGGAGAGTAGTGAGTTGCAGAAAGAGGCAAAACTTGAAGATTGAAAGAGGACAATAGTGAAAGCAGTTTAAGGGAGCGAGTGTCATTTTTAATCAAGCAGGTATTAAAATCCCCCATTAAAATAATGTGCTCATACATGGGGCAAAGATCACTGAGCGTGGAGTCGAGAGAATTGAAGTAGTCAATGTGTAGATTAGGACTGTAGAGCACTGCAAGCAAAACTTTTGTATGATTGACAGTAATTTCAAGAAACAAGTATTCAGCCGACTCAGAATACCGCGAGGGAGACGAACTGACCACCCTGTAGGGTAAATCAGCACGCAGGTACATAGCGACACCTCCTCCACCTTTTCCGGTTCTATCGTTGCGGATCAAGACGAAGCCAGGGAGTGAGTACTGAGTAGAGAGGAGTGATGGCTTCAAAAAGGATTCCGATATTAGGAGCGCATCCAGATGAGCACTGCTAAAGGATGCCAGAAGGTCAGAATAATGACAAGGAACACTCTGAGCGTTTATGTGAGCTATATGAAGATTCCTAGGGTCATTGGAGAAAAGAGAAGACATTTTATCATGTAAAGTAAGTGGTATGGAAGAGTCACTGTCCGCACTAACAAAACTAGTTGAAGAAGAGCACGAGAAGAAGCTGTCGTTAAGATCAGCTACATCATCCATGAGCATAGATAGATTAAAATAAAATATAAAAATATTATAAATATCTAAAATAAAAGAGTAATATTTAAAATAACGTAACGTATTTATTAGTTTTTCAATAATTTTTGATAAAGCAGTTAAAACAGAAATTGGTCTATAATTACTGATATCGTCTCTATCTCCACCCTTGTGCACTGGCGTGATTATAGCTTCTTTTAACGGGGCCGGGAAAATTCCTTTCGTAAAGCACAGATTTGCAAGATGTGTGATGATGGGGACCACTACAATGCTGGTATATTTTAAAAACTTTGTGGATATGTTATCCCAGCCCGAAGCGCTGTTGGACCTAAGATTCATTAGAGTTCTATGTACCTCATCACAGTCAGTTTCGAGAAGCACAAAAGAATTAGCTTGTGTGAGTGCATCACTGAGTGGAGTAGGGCAATTTAGGTATTTTAGGTAGTATTTTAGGTAGGTACCGGTAGGTAACAACCGATAAATTTGAGTGTCGAGACTACCAAACATTTACATCAACATTTACATCTGGATTGTTAGGACTTAGCAACCGAAAACGATTGCTGACTATGTCGAGACTGCAGCGCGAGTACACCCATAGACCCATCAAGATAACATTTAAAAAAATCGTCATATTTGCTCAGTTTGTAGCCCGCCAAATACAATTTTTCTTTGTTTTTTTTGCAAATTGCAGCTCCGTTTCACGTTATACGAGTATGTTGATCAAAATACGATTCGCGACGGTAGGAATGATATATTTACTGCATAATAATCATTAATTTCATATCAATCGTCAAACTTTGAAACTTTGTTCCACCTATGAATTTTCATATGAAATATTTAAGTTTAATAGAGTTAAGATAAATAAACAATGCTATGATATCGAGACACATAATATTGACATATGGTTTTGTACTGCTAGGGATACATACCTATAAATAAATAGACCACTCACTTCACGTGGACAGTCTGATAAATGCCTCGAAAAACGAACACCATTTTTTTTTTTTTTTTACCTATAATCGAAAGTATGAACTATTTTGAATGCGAGAGTAGAACTTCCGGATCTTAAATATACCTTAAAACACGAGTTATAATTTTTATTAATTTTCTTGGATTTTCAAAAAACGATGCGGTCTAAATATTTGAACATCTGTTTTTGAAATTTATTGACATTATATACAAGGTATAGGTCAGTAGGTATAATACCGCTTTACCGAATATTACTGCTAGGTTCTAATACCGCTGGTACGCCGGCGGTGACAAGGGCTCGACGAATAATATCGTCGATGCTGGCGTGCCGTGCTATGTGACCTGCGCTCCTGCAGCAGGACAGGCGATGGTGCCCGAGGCTGTCGACAGTTTCAATATGCCTGTTTTTTTTTTCCCTCGGAAATCTTTTGTAATTAGCACCTAATATTTATATCAAAATATTCTTCAGAATTGTACTATTATAAAAAAAAATCTGATGCAAATCTAACAGGAAATCCAAGTGGTTTTCAAATGTTTCTCTGATAATAGGGTTCACTCTCGGAACACCATAATGCAATTAATCATTTCTGTAGAGACAATTCGCGCCTGGGTGCAGTCCTTATCTATAGGTACTATTTATAAAGAGTTCAAATTTGTTTATAAGGGGTAATTTCCGAAACTACACATCCGATTTCAAAAATATGTCACTAATAGAAAGCTACACTATTCCCGAGTGACATAGGATGTTTTATGGTATAGGAGTATGTTACTTTGACGCGAACGAAGTTGCGGCCCGCGGCTAGTAATTAATTAGAGAAGAAAGTCCTCGTTTAGTGTCACAATGTGTCACTCATTGACACATTGTGACAGAAAACGAAGACTTTTCAATAAGTATCTGCGAGGCTTGTGATTTGACTGAAACTAGATTCCTCGGCTTGTGGTTCTTTTATATTATTATTACCATAAATGGATTTAAAAAAAATCTAAACTGTGATTGCCAGAGGTTGGTGCTTTAGCTTGTTTAGTCTTTGTTTTCAGCCAGAGGGGCAATTCCCGTATTTTTAAGAACGTTCGCATTGTAATCTCAGTCTCAATCTGTCAAAAATACAATCAATTTACATTAATGTTTGACAAGTTTTGTACATTGATTGTCGCTGAGATGAGATTGCGACTTGAGTTTGAACGTTTTGTAACTACGAGAATTGGCGTTCTGATATCGAAGATATATGGGTCTGAAGACGTAAATAAATCCAGCATGGTCTTATCGCGGTCTGATTTCCTGGTCAGGTATCGCGAGATTCATGATTATTTCCTTACCGTGGACCAATATTTTGTGTAATGTCACTGTCATTGGGTACCATTCATATTCCGTAACATATTTACTTGCAACAGATTTGGAGCAATTACCAAATTTGTCACTATCTACTGGCAATCCACAGGGTAAAACTACTAATACTACTTACTAAGTACGCTGTACTGGTACAGCGTCCTAACTATTGTTTGCCTTACCGGACGACGTCACTACGTCAGCGCCGGCTGTCGATGAAAACCAGCGCTGGGGCTCTGTCTTGCATAGGGTCGCGGCATAATGCTAAGCGATAGCCGTTTTGCGTGGATGTGACGCATGTTTCCCCCAACCTTTTCATATTTTCTGTGTTTGTGTTATTTTTTGCGTCATGTTACCGCAAATAAACGCATTTTCTTTCTTTCTTTCTAATATAGTATGTAGTTCATCTAACAACCACTGTGGAAGACCTAATATTTCGGCAAATACATTACAGTTTTTGTCAGACAGAGCGGTCCTAGCAGTGTTTTATTAAACCTGACATGTTGCGCCGACCACTAATAATCTGGGATAAGGACAGAAGAACGATGACTAACTAAACAATAATCATGTGAAAATAAATTGCTACTACCCTATAAGACCACGCAAACAAAAAAGAAAATTACAGGAAAAAAATACGTAACTTGCTTTAAATTACATATAAAAAACAAAAAAAAACTTTCTAGTAATAGCAGATATTTGGCTTTATTTCATACTGTAATTAAAACATATAAACGTTGCATAAATGATAAGTTAAAGAAATTCTTTTGATTTCTATGGATAAACAGAATAAAACATTTCAAAAATTATTGCTTTGGTTCTAAACTGAACTGGGTTTCTGGGTGTTTTACTTTAGCATTCGAAACAGTAGGTAAGTATCTATACTATCGATGAGAACAATAAAAAAGTGATGTCCGATTTTGAGGTATTTATCAGACTATGCCACGTGAAGTCTTAGTGAGTGGTCTATTTATTTATAAACAATAAACCATATGTCAATATTATGTATCTCGATATCATAGCATTGTTTATTTATCTAAACTCATAATAAACATCGGGCGAAGTTATGACAAAGTAGCGATTATAACTCAGTCAAAGGCTTAGAGTCAAAGTCAATTTTATCTGGTATTGAAATTATCTTCTATATTGGGGACGAGGACACAAATGAGTTACGTGATTCGTGTGAACGGTATATTCAGTAGTACAGCAGGGCCAATATGTTTCGCGATAGCAAGCTTGTGCAATGCACTCAGACGCAAATCGAAGCATAAATAGGTACAACGTGGAAAATCTAACAGGTATTCATAGATACGTACGAAGCTGTGAAGAGGATGTGTGAAGGAGGACTTGAGGCTTAGTAATAACAGCCGCACGGGTCGATCGATCAGGTTAAGCTACACTTGCCGCGGTTGGTCCGTGGATGGGTGACCATCTTTACAAGTTTACAGTATACCAACAACCCGCAGCCGGTTAGACTGGAAGCCGTCCCCAACACAGTTGGGAAAAACTATGCAGATGAGGTCCTACGCAGCTGCGAGGTTGCGGCTGCCTTTAATTTTGACAGTTCAACAACTTTTATTGCGTTATTTACGTTGTAGAATAGACGAATTGTTCAAACCTATGAAGCAATAGATTAGGAATTTCCTTCAAAATCCTTTGGTGCTGCTTTTAAGGGCTTCGGACACATGTGACGTGAAAACCATTCATAAAGTCAAAGTAAAATTGGACAGTAGCATCTCTGGTACGATAAACTAGCTTTGTAATCTAAATAGCACTTGCAAACCCTACTGCCTATCCTCTGGACGTGGCGTCGTCTCCTTGGGGGATATTACACTCATCATATATCTGGGACCTGGCACTGAAGCTCACGATTGATAGCCAAATGTCTATATTTTATTGTCATATATCTATGAAGTGTAAATCCTCTTTAGACACCTATCGTAAAACCGTTTGCGAAGGACCAGGCTAGGCTAAGCCTGGAACCCCAAGGGGATAAGTCCACACGTGTATGAAGCTTTGTACTCACATTACTTATTCAAAAGTGGACCTACTGTTCTATTCATCCTGTGGTCGTGCTAAGTATCTACACGAGCACACGAGTGCATGTGTTAGGCTGAGCGCATGATGCACTTACGCGCGTATCCGACCGGCTACGTCCGAACATAACCCTTATATGTGGGGGTAATCACTCTGTGAAAGATGTCTGTTGTAGATCTATTGGCGTACTGATTGTGTTACAGATGAACGGGGATTATATTTAGACTGTGTGCTAATTTTAGCAGCAGTTTTAATTGTTAGCCAATCGATATGAAGTGTTTTTTTTGCACGTTATTGTTTGTAGTCTGGTACTGAATACTGACTGAAGGCGGCTAAAATGTATTTGGGAGAAAGCCATTTTGTAAATTGGTCCTTCGATCCATAGTAAAGGGTAACAAAGGACCAATTAAAACTTTTAAGCGTCAGTAGATCAACAGACGTCTGACTTGCGAGCCAGCGGATGCTACGGGTCCGAACCACGGGGCCTACTCCCTAAGCACAAAGTCCGTCGTTTCGGCCGAAGTTACGGACGTTTCCTACTCCGTATCACTTACGGACATAAGATTAGTCCGGGGCCCGAACTAAAAATGAATGACAAAACGTTTAGACAGTTGTCCTTACTCCCGCTGTGTTTTTGCCCGTCCGGAAAAATTAATTAATGGGGAGTAGGGTTCACTTTTAAGTATCGAACTACTTTCGGACGGGCCCGTATCCTCGCTGACGGGCTTAGGGAGTAGGCCCCCTGATCCGTAACGTTACACAATTCTTAAATTTTCCGTGCATAGTAAATTTTAAACCCAATGCTAACACAAACATATTTACCTTAGTCAAAGGAGTTAACCCAAGTTTTTTTTAATATCTAAAAACATGCTTCAATCAAGTAATCAAACCAATAAAAGTGATTGGATAAAACTGTTTGTTTCCAATATAAAACTCAACCAACCCGCAAGTTTTTCTCGTTTTTCTGCGTACTTCCCTTTCCACCTATCACTTTCTCATCTCGTAGTTTATTTTTGCAGGGTATACGCTGGAGGATAAGATCATTTTATTAGAAGCACGTGTAGAAAGCACACGTGTAGGAGGAGGTGTGAAGGTCTAATATATAAGACCTAACTATTTTCTTTCCCGTCTTGTGGATTTAAGACTTATTATTACAGTGTTATTAATTATTGTATGGTAGTGCTAGGATACACTTTGTTAAACCTCAGATTGTCCACCGTCTAAAACAATTTTGGCGAAGAATTGAGGGTAAAATACAGAGACGAAACTTGCTTGCAAACTTACACTAATATTTGTCAAAATTTTGCTGTTATTTTGACAGAACGATGCGTAATTTTACGCTGAATTTCATCTTAGTTCCCTGAGAGCAAGTACGAAGGGATTGATTAAAAAGGGGTGGTAGAAACAAACTTTATTTTAAGGACAAATTGCTATTACCGATTCGACTGCTATGCTTGATAGGTAATATCCTCTTTGTCTGTTTATTGGTACCTATTTGAAAGACCGTTAGCGGAACACCGTTGTACTGTTGCATGCTGATATAATATGTGAACGTAGTCAACTTGTTTTATCCATGATATGCTAAAGTTTAGGTGACAACAGATTTTAGGCAAATCTATTATCTCATCCAATTTGAATTCAAATATACAGATTTTTAAACTAAACTGAAATGGAGTTAGCCTATTTCAAGTCAGGTTTATACGGCATAAATAGCAACCAATTATAAACGTGTTCATACACTAAAGGACACAATTACATAGTACCTAACCGTCCAAAGTAAGCTAACGTACTATGCACATGCAGTGTACTATGCACAAGCAGTGTACAGTCAAACAAAGAGACAAGTGTACAGGCAGCTGACTTGTCAAATCAAACTCAAACTCAAACATTTTATTGCACTCATGTGGTAACTACTTATATGCTATATTCAAGGCGCCCAGCACCTGACATGAACCCTGTAAAGGCACTGTAAGTTTTACATCACTCGTATGTGTAGGTATGTCTAAAGACTCTTTTTTATGTAGGGTTATCTTATCTCAGGATTTGTCCTGAGATTTCAGGATTTTTAGATTTTTCAATAAAAAAAAATTCAGTTTTTTTTAAATTAAAAAGTTACAACCAACCTAAACAAAAACATATAATTATAGCCTCTTTGAATATATTCACAAATCAAAAACATATAATCTAATGTACCTTCTTCTCCTTCTTTTCCCTCTTTGGTTTGAAGATTTAGAATCAACTTTTATTGGGTAAATTGCACAAAATAATAATCAATACATATATTCATTAATCTGTAAAACTCATCAGTTTTATCGTACTCGCTGAGTGCTGATACCTTATTAAGTAGGCTTTTGTCTTTAGTTATTATTTTAGAAAATCCTTCGGACTTTAAGCTCTTCAAATACTACGTTAAAAGCAAAGCTCGGATTGGAAACACTTTTAGTCGATTTCTTTCCTTGGACCATTGAGATCCCATGGTGGACAAAACTCTTTATACGTTCGGATTCTGGGTTGTAATAGCAAATATTGATAGATACGCAATAACTCAGGTAAAGTCAAAGTAGTTCCAAAGGGTAGTTTTGTATGGAGGCAGGAGAAGAATGGGCAAGAAACTCCACCGTTACTCGTTTAAACGTTTTACAAAATGTTGTATACATTACTTATATAATTATGTGAAGACGATGCCCCTGCACCACCGGGTAAACTTGAAATACCCATAGTCTTGAAAATTGTTGCCCACAACGTCTGGAACATTAGGTACCTACATCAAAAAATGCGTCTTCTTGTTTCGATATAAGTGTGTTCAAAGTTGCAATTACGTTAAACAGTTTCACATCATGAATGTGTAAGTATCTACTCCTTTTCCATTCAGTTAATGAATTGATGAAGCATTTTGATCAAAGTCAATTATTTCGCCCTTCTTCAGCATCTCAACCAATTAAAAACTTTAAAATCATCTAAAGGCTTTATCCACTAGACCAAATATTCAACGCAAGCTTGATACATATTTTTATCGTCTTGCTTGAAAATTTCCTGGTTTTCCGCAGTGCACTTTGCGAGCAATTCTCTCACATTAAGAGAAATAAAGTTTGCATTCGCTCGTGCAACTAAAATTGAATGTGTAGATTTGAGGAATCTCGCAATATCCAGAACATAATTGCTTTCTTTTTCTATATCTTGAATTGATTCTTGATCTTGAAAAAGATGAACAGGCTTCTTCTGGGTAAGGTCACTCCAACGTCGACTCTGTCTCTGTCACCACTGAGGCACTGACCTAGACTAGAGTCAAAAGCACACCCATCATAACTAAAAAAAAAACAAAAGATTGACATCAGGGAGTGGGCGAGAAATAAATAAACTTCGCTTAGTTCATTTAGTTAAAAAAAACATAAAATTTACTGTTACACCAGAAGTAGACAAAAAGTATTATTTCAACGGCTCATACATCCGTATTATTCTTCCGATCGCTGGGAAAAGGAAAAACTTATTTTACTATGAAGCAAGAGCTTCTGATAATTAACATTTATGTAATCGTTGATATCTTTCAACGCCTCGGAGCACACCGTTTATACGGAAAAATTGTTAAACGGCTTCATTACTACAGATTCCATGTCAATATGAAGATTATCTGTGCCGTGTTGAATACAGCTCTGTAGTATGTGCGCTAGGCACCTAACTCCTAAATATATTTTTCGAGTACAGTACCTATGTTTTTTAAATTGGTCCAAACATTTTGTCCCAGTCCAGTCCCAGATTAACACCACCAAAATTAACATTAGCGTGGTCTTCTGTAAACGATACACATTTTTCCAACAGGTCGTGCGTTTGCTAGCTTGTTTAAATTATCTCGGTTATCGTATCAGCAGTTTCATCTAACAGTTTTGTTTTAATGCCTTCTTGCCAATCAAACAATTGAATCATAATAGGAAATATTTTTTCTGCATCGTGGCTGCTCGCATCTGTGAAAACGCCCAAGTAGTTCATTTTGTAATGAAATTTTCACCTGTTCAATTATCCATGGATAATATTACGTCTGTAAATATAGCCTCAGTCTTCGTTCTTGCACAATAAATACTATTTGCAGTGTTGGAGTTAGCAAATATAGGTTATTTAGGTAGGGATTGGTGATGTTTCACCGTGTGATAAGCTAGTGTGGCCTAAGCGGCAGATTTTTTTGCTGTGCATTCAGAACTTTGCGGTTGAAATAGGGAGTAAGTTTTTTTATTACTTGAAACTGTTAAAAGGTTTTCCTTGGTTTTTCGTTAAGATGTATTCACAAAACCAATGACTGATTTTTCCACAAAGTTGTGAATTACGTTTGCGACAAAATCTCGGGACATTTCTATGGAAATCAGGCTTTTTGTCAGGACTTTTCAATTTTACATCTGGTCTACGTCTATATCTATACATATTATAATTTAAAGTCGATTTTCGTGTTTGTCCGTGTGCCTGCTTTATTCTTAACTACGCAATGGATTTTGATGCGGTTTTCACCATCATTTATAGAATGTATTCCGAAAGGTTTAAGTGTACAGCACTATAGTACAATAATATTTAACATACAGAAATCTCGATTTTTGCCACATTGCATCCGTGCGGGGCGCGGGTCAATAATTAAAAACAAAGTTGGTCGTGTAATAGAAACTTAGAAGCATGAATAATGATCTTTACCTATGAAATAACCGTTTAGTATACAGAAAATTAAAGTAATTTTTTATTTTTACTTCTATCAATCAAAATATGCACCTATGCTATCGGTGCATCTCTGCCAGCGTGGTAGTTTTTCAATGCCGTTCTTCAAGAAGTCAGGTGTACGGGAGTCAACAAACTGCTTAAAGGCATTTTGTACTATAATAATAATAAAAATATTTTATTGACGTATTATTTATTTTACTGCTTATTTTATTTTACTGCTTCTCGGATATTGATTTTTTTCCCTGCCAAGAAGTTGTCCAAATTTTGGAAAAAGTAAAAGTCTGTCGGCGCAAGATCTGGTGAGTACGGTGGATGATGCAAAACTTCCAACCCTAGCTCTTGTAGCTTAGAGACCGTCTGTTGTGTCATATGAGGTCGAGCGTTGTCGTATAGGAGCAGCGAGACGAGCAATTAACCAAGTCTGGCCGGAGGTTTGCGAGTTTCTCCATCATTGTATCCAGTTCCTCACAGTACACTGCCGCAGGTGCAGGCTGGTGCTATTTGGTAAGAAGTTGTGATGAATTATACCGGCACTAGACCGCCAAACAGCAACCATGACTTTTTTAGGGATAAGTTTTCGTTTGAGGCATTGCCTAGGCACTAAACCAAGGTCTAATCAACATGATGACCGCTTACGATTATCAAAAATAATCCATTTTTCATCGCAAGTGAAAATGCGGTTCACATCCTTTCGTTTCTGTGTCTGTTAAGCAAAGCAAGGCATACCTCAAAGCGTTCGTCGCGCTGGCGATCGTTCCGTTCGTGTGACAGCCACTTATCTTTTTTTTTTACCTTGCTAATTTGACGCAAATGGACCAATATTGTTTTGATACTAACGTTGAAAGCTGCTGCTAACTCAGCCGTAGATTGAGTATCGTCAGCTTCCACTATCGCCTTTAATTCATTGTTTTGTTTGTTGTTGACTTTAGTTTTCGGGCGACCACGGGGTTCAATTTTTTTATCAAAATTTCCATGTTGGAGCGTTCAAATCAATAAAGAGTCGTGCGTTCGTTTGTAGTGTTCACTTCGTACACGAAATTAATGTTGCGAGCCGTTTGTGCGGCATTGCTACCGCGACGGAACTCGTATTCCATAATTACTCCTATTTTTATGGAGTCCATATTGATGAAAAAGATACAAATGTAGTGAAAACAAAACACTGACCAATAAACAAATGACTGAATTTGAAAATAGAATTCCATATTTTTTTAATAAAATTCTTTTGTATTTAGAATTTATTGCATGCCATACCTACATAAATTACGTTTCAAATGGCCAGTATTGTAAAACGGCAACTTTATAGGTAAAGAAGACCTATTCTTATTGCCTGCATACCAAACTCTTTGTTCAACTGTACTGTGCACCTGTAATCGTGCATGAGAAAGGTCAGTGAAGGACTGACACACGCTCGACCCAAATGACATAACCGTGACCAACACGGACGTTCTAACCTAGAGCTAGTGTACTCGTTGGAGTACATTCGTGTTTCTTTCATAACTCATTTGACTTCTCATTTTGTAGATTTAAAGTGCATTGATTGTTTTGAGAGCGGTGGTGGCCCAGTGATAATGGCCGCGACTTACGAGTTGTAGGTCGTAGGTTCGAACCCAGACAGGCGCTTTACTTTGTGTAAATTATTTCATCACCACTTCTCTCAAAAACGGTGAAGGAAAACATCGTGAGGAAACCGGCATGTCCCAGAACCAAAAATTCGACGACATGTGACATCTACCAACCCGCACTGGGCCCGCGTGGTTGCCCACTCCCTCTCACAGAGAGGAGGCCTGTGTCCCAGCAGTGGGAACATTATAGGCTGATTATGATGATTGTTTTAACTTGGGAGACCATGGTACCATGAGATCCAACAAGCCTCGGAAAATAAAAAAATAAAAACCGACTGAAACAGCAGATTTGTTTTTTGATAACCGAAGAAAAATTTGAACGCAGGGGGTCAGCAGAGCTATTCTGTAAACATCTCACCGTGAACACTTAGGTGAAGTGAGCGTGGAGTGAGCTGTCAGTGTAGTCCCCACTGATGCTAGGGATTGACCAAGCATTATATTTACAATCATAATCGAGATTTTAATAGTATTTTTTATGCAAACTCGCTATTGATAATTTTATATTATTTCAAAGCTAGTATCTAAAAGTATAAAAAAAAACAACAACACTGAGTTGTAACTGAATTTCTGTTTTGTTATTTTATTTTAAAACAGCTTTGAAATAATATAAAATGATCGATAGTAATTAGCATAAAAAACATTTTTAAAACTAGATTTTAATAATATTTTTATTATGATATTAATATTTTTATTTAAATTATGATTGTAAATGTATCGTCAATCAACCCCTAGCATCAGTGGGATGACACTGACAGCTCATTCCACGCCAGTCTTCACGGTGAGATTGTTACAGAATCGATCGGCTGAATCATATACTGTACCTATACATGATATAAGGTTGCACTTTGATGTCCCTGCAACAATGTATATTTATCTCTCTCACAAATCCACCCTCTTTTATATGACTGGACCTAGATGAAGCGTATTATGATATGTGGTACAGCACTCCTATTCCATTGATAGTGCACACCGCACGCGTCCGGAAAATACAATGCGTCAAATGCATGCTCATGATTCATCGCGTATAAACTATGAATAGTTTTTGTTAAATATAGGCTCTGCCCGTGCCGTTGCGATGTAGGTATTGGACAGAAAAACACGTTTCCCTTATTTTTAAGATTTCTCGAGCAAAATGCTTTTCTTTCCTAGATTTGTCTCTATTTGTAACGTTACTTATAATAACTAATGCTATTCGTTTTAAGAGCGTTTATACCTTATGAGTGGCAACGTCGCAATTTAGTGTCATATTTCGTGGTTTTCAATTTTTATCATTTAACCGGAGCTATATTTTAAAAATCTGTTTAATTAACTTTTTAGAATTACTTTGTTATACATATGGGGAGGTGAAGAGGCAATCACCAACAGTCCGGCTATCGAAAGAATGCGTACGTGAAACCTGTCAGTGCGACTCTAGTAACTAGTAAAGATCAAATTCGCGAAACGCGTATTCGTTTGTGTGAAACTGACAGTGTCAGGAGCGCATTCTTTTGCCGGCCAGACTGTAGTTTTACGAATGTAGGTTTTCTTTTTGATGACTAACGATATTAAAATCATCATGCCATACATACAGACAAATAGTTTTTCAACACCATAGGCCCAACTGGCCAATCTTGTCGAGTCGTGACTCACACGATAATCAGTGGTTTGAAACCGTACACGATCGTTATAATGTGTTAACGACCAACAATGGCCATGTTTCGGCTAATCGAGGGTTGTCTTCTAATCACTGTAATTACCATATTCATGACTATTAGTTGACTTGCTAGCATTAACCGTTTGATGCTTATTCTTATATGTATAAGTATCGAACGTTTAATACTAACATTAAGGAGGTTTTCCGGATACAGGTTTTAGGCAAAGTTTTGGGTGAAAATCGAGGTCTAAACAAATCTGTTTACAAACTTAGTTGCTTATGAAGCAAGCCCTTCTTAGTAACTTGTCATCTTAGCAGCAGTGTTGCCGTAATAAGGAAAGTTTACTGCATTGTTAGCAAATTTCTGAAAAGTTCATTTTTATGATGCCCTAATCGGTTCGTGACTTGAAATACCAATTAACGACCTCCAAATCGGTGTTTATACATTTTATCACCGTAAGTTTTACCTAATATAAAACTCGACACGATCACAAGACGATCAGCCACGCGCATTTTATTCGAGCACGGAGGACGGACCTCATATAATCTTAAACCGATTTCCCAGCTTCAATACAGTCTAGATTGCCAAACAGCTTAGGGTAAGGAAATTACATCTTTTCAAGTCTTCCGCAGCTTCATAAAGGTTTTCATGGAAGATGTTGTCTCTCTGTGTTTACCTGTTTGTGGATGAGTTTCGCGCGTCTATGTACGCCTAGTACTTTGCGTTTGATATGAAAATCTAATGACGGGTGTTTAACTTTAAAAAGTTGCGTGAATAAATCATAGATAATCAATCATGAATAATGGGGTTAATACTAACCCTTAGTTTTTAAAGACCTGACAGATTTTAGGGTGTGGAGTACTGACCATCAAACTGAACAACTTTCTCCGTGGGACCAATATCGTAATCGCGAAAAATTTATCATCTGTCCCTTAGAAAACTCCATTACCTACTCGACCTAAATGACCCGGATGGCTGATTTTTTACCGGCAAACAGATTTGATCGTACAGGCAAACATTAGTATACATTTCTCATCCCATCCTATCCCCCCGAACTCGGCAAGTCGAGGTTTTACCACATTTGGGCGCTATAATTCAGATAAGGAATAGCCTTTGTATGAAATAATCTGCCAAATAATTAAGCTAGAACTAATGCCGAAAATGGTTAATCTATGTCACCACTTTCGCATTAGTTCTAGTTTACTGTTTTTTTTTAACCATTAACAGAGTCCTTTTAAGGCTTTCGTCGTCATTGGCAGCTTAATTCCAACTGATGACGATAGACCTCCTCCTTTTTATGCGATGCTTCTCTGGTATGTGCGAGTCTCATCCAGGTCTTCCTTGCCATCTTCTGTAGGTCTTTTAAGTCCTTACATGAGTTACGAGAAATTTTAATATTCCATTCAAACTAACATTTTCAGTGACGTAACGTAACTATTGATTGCACCATAGTGCATACATTTATCACCTTATCTTATTTGCTGTCGCGAATTCAGACTTATTTGGTTCACACGGGAATCCTTCGTTCCCTAGGTAGTTGCTACTTGGGAACTGGGGTCTTCGCCCTGATAATCAAACAGAATTCGGGACACCTGCCACCTGTACAATTTGTCAAGTCTGAAAATAATACTGGATTTTTTGTTTACTTGGAGATTGTGTGGTTATTTCTGGGGGATATGGTTTCCTTGTGATAATTATAAATTTTGCTGTAAGCTAATAATTCTTTTACGGACTTCTAACCTTAAAGGGAACTTTTATTAAAATTAGCTGTGAGTGTCGTTGTAGAAAAAATAAAAGTTTCACTTCAATCAATCTACAAAGTCTAATTAAATTAGCTAGCAAAACTCTACAGACGGGATTGGTATCGATGTCTAAACACGTTAAAATTAAAAAGATTCAATGTTTTTTTTTTGAAGGGTTTACGACCGCTGGTAGTGTTGTTACTTGAAGTATGAATTGAGAAAATCTGTTTTCTTTTGTTTTATCGTGTTTAGATATCGACACCCATCACGTCTGTGAAGTTTTCACAAAAATATAAAAGTGATACAAGTGACTACAAAAACTGCGATCTACAAGGTGATTGGAAGATGGGTGCAAAGCTTTAAGGCGAAGATAGTGCAGACAGTTTAGAACAATTTAAGCCATGGTTGTCTTAGACGAAGTCTTACCATTTTTTTTTAACCTAATTTTTAAGATTTTTTTCGAAAATTGCCAAAATTTTAACTAAACTGGTTATTAAGCTATAATATATAGCTAAATTGAATGATAAATGAATTCATTTTTATTTTATTTAATTAAAGTAATGTGTAAGCAATCTAGCAAAACATGTTTTAGGCCTCTGTGTCGTTAGAAATTTTTTTACAGACATTTAAAGTTCATATAAATTTAAAAAAATCATAAATCATTTTTGAAAACCTTATTTAAAAAAAAAACGAAGGGTGCTTTTTTTGTTCAAATATTTTTGAAAACATGCGTGATAATCGCTCTTTCCTTTGAGGTATCATTTACGAGGATATTTTACAAATTATTGAAATTATAATCTACAAACCAATTTGAAGGAGAAATTTTAAATTTTAGGCAGACTAATTTCTTTTATTTTTTGTCATGTTTAGATATCGATACCCATAACGTCTGCGGAGTTTCGCTAGCTAATTTGATTTGACCCTGTATAAGTATTTGAGTTTGAGTTTGAACTTCCTCAGCCATATGCTGGTGATCGGGAATCCTTGCGAAGTCCTTGTATACTTACTTTTTAATCACAATACTATGCATTCTTCTTCCAGGCCGAGCAAGACACCTCGCGCTTCTCCTGTAGGTATATCAATCAATCAAACAAGTCTAATTAGCAATTATTTTTATTACAGGCAATCCACGATCAACGACTAAACGCCCGAGTGGACACGATGATACAAGAAGGACTCATTAAGGAGCTACTGGACTTCCACGAAGAACACAACAAGCAAAGGATACAGGATGGAAAGTGAGTTGGAACTGCACTGTATTTGTAAGCAAACGTCTTGGTAGTCCGTAGGTTCAGATCCCTTATCAAACTACAGTAACCACAGTTTTGTTGCCCTAGGTTAATAACTGAACAGAACTTACTTGCCAAAGTGACTATATAGCGATGTGAAAAAAAAACTTCAAAAATGCTGACTATGGTTACTTATTAAAAGAAAATGTTTTGAGGAAAACTATATTTATAACTACAGACCTAAAAAATCAACGTCTTAAGTATGCCAACATGAAAAAACGTATTATTTAAAAAGCAAGAACCATCAGACAGTGAAGTCTGTCGATCGATACTTAATTTACGAAAAACAAAGGGCATTCGATACACACAAATTATCCGTGAAATTAAATGGCGCTAAGCGAAACATTTTGTTAGTAAGAAACGCGAAATTGACAGGAAACTCTTCTTTAGAGTGGACCACCATAATCTGACACGTGGCGAGATGCAGAACTAAATTGAAATCTTGTACTAAATTTGGCGTTTACCAAAGCAAGTGGCGCCACCCTGAAATGTCAAAATATACTGGGCAATGTATTATTTGCGTAATTATGTGTTTGATAAGTTTTATAGCCGTATTGACTGGTTGAATGATTCTCAAAGCTTTATTATATTCGATAATGGCTTCGATGAACTTGGCTCCTACAGTTCCACTAAAAACCGAGTCGTATTAGATGGTAGATCAAAATAGAGAGACAAAGTAATTGTTCAAATAATCAGGTCTATTTTGGACACATTCCATAAATTTGACAGTATTTCTCCCTTTCATATTCAAAAACACTATACTGTAGTATTATAAAACTTCTTTTTTTTTGTCTTCGGTGGTAAAGCTTCAAAAGGTACCCGGGCTTTGGGGATAAGACCTGGGAGTGTGGGATTTTTACCTCACTAAAACCACTTCGGTGGTCATCATCATCTGCACATGGAAGGGGCACCGTTACCTCAAAAGACCAATCCAATACACCCTCTGTGCATCGTCTGTTAGGGCACATCTCTGGGGAGACTGTAAAGGGGTCTCCCCGAAACCTAATTGTGCAAGTGTGCAAAGCAGCAGGTGACCACTTTACGCCGTCTTCCCTGATGTCACTCAGTGGGCGGACAGAGACCCCACTCTGAGCGTCCTCGACCCCAAATTCCCGCCTGCCTTAAATTCAAATTTGGATCATACAATTAAATTAATCTAAATTAAAAATTATTAATAAAAATTAAAGAATTACATTTAAATTTCAAAATTATACATTCATATTTATAAATTAAATTCTCTTTTTCTCTTTTTTTAAAAACGGTGCTCCACACTAGGAATTTCTCCTGTATCGTGGGTGCGATTACAAACATTTAAAATCACATACACAAACAGCCAGACCCGGAACAACTACTTGCAACTACTTGCAGGTCATACAAATATTTGTTCCGTGCGGGGATCGAACCCGCGACACGTAACGTAGCAGTCAATCGCTTAACCACTGCGCCAACCGTGTCGTCACGGTCATTGAATTTATAATAGCTAACAAAATTAAAATAATATCTTAACTTTAGTCAGTACTTGAACCATACATCAGTGGTTCACGTACTGACAGTCAAAACGTTCATTAAAAAGCGTTCAGGATACTGTTGCGGCTGGCCCGCACCCTCCGCACCAGGGATGTGCCCCGCTGGCGCATGATTGTGTGGAAACAATCCACACGCGCCTAGACAAATATCCCCGACGCGCTACAGAAGCGAGGTAGCCCCAAGAGCACACTGAACGCGTTGTTGTATTGGACGTGTAGAGCGCTGTACTATTTCTTTGTGTAATCCACCCACAGACTGCCAGTATAGAAGGACGTACAAAATGCCCTAAATAGGGCATCTTGACGCCCCTCGAACACCGAGCAAATCTGCGGACTATCATATTCGCATGAACAGAAAGCGCCCTACGTTCCCTTTCAATGTCTGCATCGTCTAAAGTCTCAGTCGTCATTAAATGATGCAGGCTCAGCCTGGCTTCGAAGTACAGTACGATGGCTTCGACAACAAGCTTACGAGAATATTGGGGCTGTTGCAGCCGCTCACGCCACCGCTCAAGCGCGTGTAGCCGTTCCTGTTACTTTGGAGAATACCTTCATAAAATATTAAATAATTTATTGATTGGTCCTCGTTGGTCCTGTGGTCGCAAGTGCTGCCGCTGAGCATGAGGTCCTGGGTTCGATTTCCAGGTCGGGCAAAATTTTATTGGGTTTTTCCTTCTGGAATATCTCAGTAGCAGGCCGGACTCTGGATATGTGGCCGGTTGATGGCAATAGGCTCGCCCCCTATTACATGAGACTTCAACAGAACTGGGGAAATAAGAGTGTACTAATAGGTACCTACACCTCTGCCATACCCCTCAGGAAAATACAGGCGTGATGTTATGTTATGTGAAAAGTTCTTTTGCGTGGTGGTCTCTTCCCCATTAATAATAATAATATGAGACAACATCCACACAAGGTCTTCAGGTCCCGAACAAGGTAGAGCCTGTACTACGGTAACCTGACGACTGATATACATATACACACCCAGACACAGGTCAAACAGACATGTTCATGCACACAAATGTTTGACTTGTCCGGGGATCGAACCCGGGACCAGCGGCTCAGAAGGCAGGGTTGCTACCAACTGCACCAACCGGTGTAACTATCTTTCATCTTTGGTAGTGGTAAACGGGTAAGAGGAGGCCTGGGTGGGGTTTTCCCATTCTAGCATTGACCGTGAAACCGCCGCGCCGCCACCCAACAATTGATCAGTTGTTTGATCAAGATATTTCCGTATCTATGAGCCTATAACGGGCCCAACTCACTTTAGCCCATAATATTATTTATAGACTTGCAGCAGCTAGATCTAACAAAGACCAAAATGAATACAAACGCGATATGATACGGATACGAGTACACTAGACACTACAATACACACATACAATATACAATTTAGGTCACCCAGCCAACATTGATATGTAGTTTTCTACATATAAAACAGATCGGTAGTGGACAACGCCAAACCAATACCTACTTAAAATATTTTATCATCATAGCTGTTGTTTGGGTTACAAAAAATAAACCAAAATGCTAAAAAGGTCACTTCAATAATAAAACTTTCTGAGTTGCCAGCATCTTTAAAGTTACAAACAAAATACCAACGCACCTCCGCGGTACGCGTGTATTTAAAAAAAAGTTGCACAAAAACAAATAAGCGTTGGCGGGCAATGTCCTGAGTGTCATCTGCTGTGCGGTGTGCGACTGTGCGGCGCTGCGGTGCGGTGAGCGGTCGCGTACTACGCACAGGGTCGTGTTACACGGCCGGGCCTATTTTACTACGATCCCATTTGTTTGGTACTTTTCATTTATTAGGGAAAACGATGGCTCATTGAAAATATTCTGCCAGGTACAACCCTTACGAACTTACAGTCTGGCCGTCAAGAGAATGCGTTCCTGACACCTGTCAGTGCGACAATTCTAGTAACTAATAAAGATCAAATTCGCAAAACACGTATTCGTTTGTATGAAACCGACGGGTTTCAAGAACGCATTCTCTCAACGCTGCCAGACTGTAGATAATTCATGTTGAACCATAAGCGTTTAGAGAGAGAATTCAGGGCGAATTGCACTAATGCCACTGAACGAGATCAGCACGTCTTAACCGAGTTCAAGAGTGTCATCATTGTTGTAGAATAGTGACACTGATAGCTCTTGAACTTGGTTTAGAACTTCAGTTTCATTGCATTCGCCCTAAAATGCCTGTCTCTTACTAGGCCCTTTACTAACACAAAGCCTTGTGACAGACGGACATACCGACAAACAGGCGTTGTAATGAAATGAAATGTTTATTTCTGTAAGTAGATCTTTTAAGACACTTTTACACGTCAATATTTTAAAACTAGATGGCGCCGGCATTTCCTAGCTCACTGATCCCTGAGAAGAAATTCCGAAACAAACTCAAAGGACGTGGTCTCTTTTAAAGTCCAAACATTGTATTATTAGGACTTTATGTGAGTCTAACAATGCAGGGCTATGTCTGGAAGTGCCTTTTGAAGAAAGAGCCATTGCAGCTTTGAGTTGACCTGTCCTAACAGACGGCATGCATGCATCAGTCATCGTGTAGCTCAACCCTATTTTAGGGAGCTCAACGTCCCGTCATACGACGCTACCAGATCTGCAGGACGTTTGCGTAGGCCGTATTATGGCCGCTTTCGATACTACCCTTGGCTTCATGACTGTAAATAGTTTCTAATTTTAGCTACAAAGGCAAATAGTTTCGCCGATCATTTGTTTTTTAGGTTATTATAACACGGTCATGCTATAGCGCCTAGGAACTGAAGTGCGTTCAATAATCTAAAAAAACATCTATCATCTACTTTCATGATTGATTAGCTTTTTTATTTAATTGAAATCCATGGAACAAAATTCTTTTTTAACGTAGTGTGTAATTGATATTCAATCTTCCGGGACCAATGAACGGAACTTTCGTTTTTCTGATTTTCAAAAAGTGAAAGTTTTTTTCTGGTTGCAGTTAACTATTTCAATAGACTTACTAGAGTCTAATATTCAGGGATTCTTTCTTCTTTCTCTTTCAAGCATGCTTAGAAATATGTAGACGTATGTCGCTTTCTGAAAAAACCTATCGAGAAAAACATTAATTAACAGGCTGACATTAATGGTTATTAATTCGTCCATAGTTGTATATTAATGTTTGGGTAACTAAAATACCGACTTCGTCTACTAAATATTTGCATGCCATCGTTCAACCGGGGGCTTATTATTTTAATTGCAAGTATCAAGACTAGCTAATTAAAGGAACTCTGCGTAAGCGCGGGGCGGTAGCAAACAGTGAGCACCAACCAACAAGCGATGGCATGTGAGCCAACTCGCTACCCAGTAGATGCCTACATCTAATGCAGCCAACAATAGTTATGTAGCAATACCAACTGTAGAAAATAGGAATCAAAAAGACCACGCATTTTGGCAAAAGATAGTTCTATTTTTGGTGTCCAAATTTAACTTGCTAAACAACGCTGGTTTCCTAGTTCAGTTAATATAACGTGTAATAATGTGACATGTACTACCACAGAACCAATACCAACTAGACCTAAGGGACTACCATCGGATATTAGGATATTATTCGGATATTAGCTTCGAACCAAACTATACATGATTGCTCTGATTTTCGAGAATCAGCTTTACCTTAACACGGACGAATCTCTGTTAATTTACACGTTCATGTAATCCCTTAACCCTAGATGCAAGTAATATGGGGTAATAGATCAAAATTGTGCATAAACCACGTACACCTCTATCCTAAAACCACACCCACTTGACCCGTTTGTATAGCATGGGAAGACACGTAAGTTCCCGTAACCAACTAACAGTTCTTGCAATTCACGTGGAAATCGATAGAAACACGGAAATAAAAAGACAGTTTCAATTTTACAAACGGAATTAAATCTTGGTAACTACAGGCTGCAGGCTGAAAAGCAAACTCATATTGAATTTCGAATGTAAATATTTTCAATCTTGAACACCACTGTCTTTAAGTATATGAGAAAATTGTAAAGAAAATTCGACTTAGTGGTCTGAAGCCAACACGCAGTGACCAAACAAACCTACAAATCAATGCTGGTTCCTGAAAATTACAGACTTATAGTTTGTTATCTTATTTGTCGTAAACCAGCCAACATGAACATGTTCCTACATCACACAAGCAATCGAAGCATTTACAATCCACTAGCTTTTTTATTACATGACAAATTATATTTATTTCTGTAAATTGGTTCAAAAAACACTTTTACACGTCAAAAGTAACGTATGTTTTAAAACTAAATGCGTTCGGTGTAAATTAAAAGTAAGTACATAAAAATGCAAAAAAACAAGAACGAGCCTTACAGTAGTCGCATATGATGTGTAACATCTGACATCTCACATTGGTAATAAGCAAAACTTTAACATTAAAAATATTCAGGTATTATTTGAAATGTTTTTTCGTATGAAAATTGTATTTTATTTAATTAAAACTAAGTAAGGCAATTTTTCTCGTCACACACGCAACTAAGTAAGGCAATTTTTCTCGTCACACACGCAACTGTTGGCTGACGGTACCAACCTCTCGGAAAACGGGTTGGTACCATCTGAGGGCCAACTCTACCACCGCGCGCGCTCATTGGTCAAATCAAATAGCGCGCGCTTCCCCGGCTTCCTGTTACACATTTCCGTCGCATTTCACGTAATCACTCCCACAGATTGCAGGAAAGCGAGAAGAAAGATATTACACATCAAAAACATCAACTTAGCTACCACTTCCAGTCGCACTAACTCCTGGTAGACTTATAGGTCTTCATCTAGCCGGTGCCAGTGGGTTCATTACTCCCACCTAATACGTCACCCTACTACACAACCAACCCTTTAACCTACTTCAGCGGTCCTACCCTTTGAATGAGGGCATTGGAGCTGACGCATGGGCTGTAGTTTCTTGGTGATTGAGAAAATTGGAGGGAAATTGGGGTTTTAGGGAAGTCTTTTTGTGAGTGAAGCTACGACACTACATACTCTAACTTCTCTTTGCTCTATAATGCTAAATTGTCAAATAAGTATCAAAGTATGCTTTATTAGAACTAGTTGTTGCCCGGGACTTGGTCTACGCGTACAACTGTCCAGGATGAACAGTAACGGTCCTACTCCAGCTCCCAGGCTACCTATCTGTCAAATTTCATAAGGATCGGTTAAGTTCAGGCGTGTTAACTTATCAGACAGACAGAAAGGCAGAAAGAGTTACTTTTGGAATTTATAATATTAGTCTGGATATACTTAATAATATGTATTGTATGGATTGGTTGTAGAGATTTTGGTCAACTAAAGAAATTACCGAATTTGGACAGCTTTGTTGGTCGCATATAGAAACTGGTTACCTACATATTATTTACAAAACTATTTTACTAACTAAGCTCACTTAGCAACATACATTATTGTTTTTTTGTTATTTTTTCTCAGTTACTTTTAATCATGATCTGGCAGTTTGAGTAATTTATGAGGCCTACCTAAATATCCTTTCTTTGGTATTGTTCGTCGAATCGTTGGGCTCCTTAAGTTCTGAGTTGAGCTGCACACATGCGTGCCCTGATTGGACAGGTCCAAACAATGTGTGTGGTTTTTCCTCAAAATACCATTTCAGACACCAATCTACATGGTCTTCCCATGATCTGACCAAGATTATGTCTGGACTTTAAAAGAGACTGTGACCTCTGTGTTTGTTTCGGTCTTTCGTCTCAGAGTAGTCAGATAGGGATCGCCGACCTCATCTAGTTTTTAAAATATGATTGACGTGTAAAAGTGTTTGTACAAATCTACTTACAGAAATAAAATCATTTATAATTTATTACATACCGTACCATTACTAACCTTACCACATAACATTGTAATATTGTTGTGAAATAGCCCGTGGTAGGACCACAAAATATTCGTGTCTAAATGTAATTTAATTGATTATGTACTAGCTTGTTTAATTAACTCAATCACGACTGTAAATGTATTGTTAACTCCAACAATTCTTGTAAGCTAAGATTAATGAGTGTAATTTATAAACGGATTTTGATCTTATCGGGCACTATTTTCATAGTACCTGACTATCAAATTCATCTGTACCATTGTTTAATGGACTCGTATTGATTTAAAACCGGATAGAGAACTCTGGACTCGTCCTGACTTGATAAGACCTATTAGGGTTTCGCAAAAAGTTTTACGTCAAAACTCAGAGTATATAACTGTATGAATGACCAGCAGTTTGGTTACAGTCGGTGATGTACCTACTAAAGGCGTTGGAAGTGCCACTTTGAGCTTAGATTCGATTTTCAGCACATAAACATCGGACTTAAAATTGTCAAGAGGGCCCATACAAGTGGCGATATTGCACTGTCAAAGCGTTTCGTATTTCTGCAACGACTTCCAAAAGGATTGATATATGGTTTTCGGTAGCTTATGTCAATCCAATACCTTTTTGACTTCTCCGTTATCGTTATCGCCGATAGAAAGAATGTCAGTTTGTCTAGGCCCTCATGTACAGAAGAATGAAGAAGATGTCCTAAGATCCATTGCTAAAACCAGTCTCTTTTTAACCGACTTCAAAATGGCATATTATGTTACGCGATATCTCTGGCAATTATGGATCGATTTCGAAAAATCTTTTTTTTTCTTATGGATAGGGCTGGCCTCGAGGATGGTTCTATATAAATTCTATTAACTTTTGTGGGGCAGTTTTTCAGCTAGCTTCAACAAACCGTATTTTTTCCACTTACTGTATATTGATGATGTTATAATAACTACCTACCAATCACTGTTATTTACATAGCAAGTAGTGGTAAGTATAAGGATTTGTGTGGGGTAGGTACCACAAAAAAAACTTTAAAAATAAACATCACCTAGTTCCAAAAATATCACTACAAACTGAAAAATAACTTTAATTTCAGAAGTCGGTGGCCAAAAGAAGAACTTACAGAACCAAAGACACTGACTTCCGAAATTAAAGTAATTTTTCACTCTTAAATATATTTTTTTTAAGGTTTTTTCTGTTAATATTTTCGAAATTGCTGAAGCTTTCAAGGTGAACTGCACTAGGTAATTAACAATACCTCCTAATCAAATATAATATATTCTTTGGAATGGTTCCCTCGTAAACCCTAACATCTTTTATTATTTATTCTGAGAATCATTGATATGTCACGATCCTGTAGGTACCGCCAGGTTTTGGGGTCAAATATTTTTACTAACAACTTTCCACGGGTGCAGAAATTAGGATAAAGTTGGGCGAACAGCATTATTGATTTTGGTTTCGGTTAAAGCCGGTTGGTTCAAAATTCCGAAATATTTTGACAGTGGATACATTGTAATTAGGTAGTTAGTTTGACTTATAATTATTCGGCTCTCGTGTTGGTTTTCGTATGTTATTTATGGTACAAGTCCTACCTATAGCTAATGATATGTAGGTATATATATATATTTTTATTAGCTGTTATCTAGCTGTTAGTATGTTGTCAAATTTAAAAATATGCCCAAAGTACATACTTACCTACGTCTTAAAAATTCAAACCTGTCCGCAAATCAATATCCTAAAAATAATTCCTAATTATAATAAATTATAATTAAGTATCTGCGTATTCGGAGGTACTATTGGTGTACGAACACGTGACTAAAACACACGTGCGCGATAAAAATATCAAAATATAGGAAATAAATCGAATAACTTTTGAAGGTTAAAAAGCCAGCGTGGATCGAACAAGCCTGAGGTGAACGAACGATACCTTACAAACGTTACGTAATCGATGATCGCTCGCTAGATAATAATTATACCATCGACAACTCCGCCACGAAATGGCGCGCAAATATTCATATTCCATTTTTAAATGTTCGGGTTTCTACGTTGTTTGTGAATAATTATATTGACGTTTTATGCAAAATAGGAGTCGTGCATCATCTGCATTGAGCGTATTTATTACTAGAGTTATCTAGTTGCTTATTTATATCTCAATCAGTTCTTCTAGTACCTAAATAGTTGACTGCTGCGTGCTCGATTAAATATAAAATAAAAGCACATTACGAGTACAAAACTCAAATAATATGTCTAGTTTAGTAACTGTTAGGCACCTGGCCTTCTCTAAAAAAGGTGAAAGAAAACATCGTCAGGAAACCGACATGTCCTAGAACCAAAAAATCGCAAACGTGTCATTTTCCAACCCACACTGGGCCCGCGTGATAGATTACAACCTACTGCCTCTCGAAGAGAGGAGACCTAACTGTGTCCCAGCAGTGGGAATATTATAGTCTGATTATGCGACTCCCGAAATTGAAAAAACTATGTGACCTAAAGCAGTGCAACAAACGAAAAATGACGAATCAAGAGATGACATTACAGTAGCTGTACCTATAGCTTTCTCTAACGTTACCATAAAAGGAAAAATACAGCTCATCCTAAAATTAGCATGGGTTCATGGCAATACATAGCAACCGGCTTCAACAACCGATTTGACGAGCATCCGACACCTACAGTCTCTTTCTATTGCCAATAACAACAGAACTAAAAGTTTCCCAATTTAAATGTTCCGAAGCCGTGGTGTACCTATATTTACTACCTAGTACTACCCAATAGAACAGACGTCGAACACGCCCACAAGTAAACAATCCGCGCGAGTTCCACTTCCCTGAAAGATATACGGTATCGAAAAGATAAACAAAATATTTTTGCATCGCTTTATCTTGGCGAATACTTATTTGAAGTTGTTCTGGCACCGGACTGATCCTGAACGATCTTTCTTTAATACATTATACAGTTTTTAAACCAATCCTGAAATAACTACTTCGACAGGTTGTTCAGTAGGTACAAATTTAGATAATTCGTTAATAGGTACTTAAAATCATAATAATCTTTGCTTCCCTAATCGGCTTACATACAAGCTTACAGAATTACCGAGCATACTCAAAATCAATTTGTGGAACGGATCATTCAAACAAGCGCAACACGCGACACAAAGGCACCGCGTGTCGCGCGACGTGGTGCCTTTGTATCGCGCGCAATTCGCGTCGCGTGTCGCGACTGTTTGAAGGAGCTTTAAGAAGTTATCTTTGCTCAGTGCTTGTACCTACTTCATTCATAATCATAATCTACGTCAACAAACATTCATATAAAGTTTAATTATTCACATCTGTGTTTCATAGACTATTCAAGCTCTTATCCTCGACGGGTAAAAGACCCTTTGCGGTATCCGTACCCCGTGTAACATTAATAATTTATTTCATACCTTATCCTATTTATTATCGTTTTCCAGGCCACCGGACTACACCAAAGGCGTCTTCCAAACTCTCGGCTTTAAAGAATTTCATGACTATTTAATGTTATCCGAGGAGGAAAGAAACAGTGGTTCTGGAGAAAAATTGCTCAAAGAAAGCATTGAAAACATGAAAATGGGCACCAGAAGGTATGCTCGCCGGCAAAACAAGATGATTAGAGGAAGATTTTTAGAACATCCTACAAGAGAAGTAAGGAGAGTTTTAATTAAATGTCAAATAGAACAACGTAGGTATTATGGTAGACTTTTGTAATAACAGCTATGTACAATGTACCATAATTTTTCGCGTCGTGTAACAATCGATAAATCAAATAAGCGATATCTAAGTATTTCGTGATATTAGTTCATTGTGCATTTTATGCTTCGTTATTATTCACAAGAAAAGACACATTTAGTACATGTAGATAATTTTACAGAAGTCCACCACGAAACATTTTTAATATTTATTAGTCAGTTATTACAGTAACTCAATCATAGTTCCATTTGAATTTATATATTATAATAAGTTGCTTGCAATCTTTAAAAAAACATATTAAAACAGAGCCATCTCGTGTCAAGTAGCAAAACTAGAAGGAAGAAAACTAAACAACGAAATCTAGTGTCGAATAGGTGAACTACTAAAAACGAAACGTCAACTGTTGAAGGCTTCAAAAAATAGATGGCGCTAAAATTATTTTATTTTCAGGTACCACCCATCTATGAACTTGATACTACCGATGTTTCAACATGGGATGATGAAGTTAAAAACAAAGCTATACACATTTTAGAAAGTTACCTGAACGAAACTCCATGTGACTTTGAACCATTAACAATCGAAATCGATGAAATGAAAAGATGTATTGATAGAAATTCACACAACCACTGTGACGTGTGTAACAGAATATTCATAGGGGATAATGTGTATGCCATTCATCTTAAGTCCATAAGACATAATAAAGAGCTGAAGAAAAAGAAACGCCTTGAAGAGCTAAAGAGAAAGACAGAGTTGATGGCGGAGGAGAAGACTTCTGATGTTTGACTACCTATGTGCTTGTTTATACTGTAATGTAGTGTAAATGTAATGTAACTCTAGATATTAATAAACTCTCTCAATTTTCTCAGAAATTATTTATTGAAACATAACTAATATATACATCTAAAACATCTAGGTATAACTTAAACTTCTTCCTCTACCATTTTTGTCTCTAGTGGTACTTTTCTAGCCCTGTAATCGTAGTGCTCAAATTCAGGATATTGCTTAATAATTTCACTGTATGCATGAACTATTCTAGCAAATTCCATGTTAGCAATCTGAAACGATCTGGTAACGGGATCAATGTCAGCCATCTTGTACATTCTCAATGCCATTTCTTCTCTTACATCTTCAGGGAATAAAGTTTGAGCACCTCTAATTGAATACTTTTGTCTCATAGAAAATATTTGCCGAACCACTTTCTCAACCATTTTGAAAGGATGCTGTATTATAGGGTGTTTCAAAGGTGTTAAGGTCACTACTCCAACATCAACATCTGGTTTTGGAAGAAATGCTCCACCTGAAATGTCAAACTTATATTTCACTGTGCACCAGTTCTGGCACATAACAGATAGCCGGCATCTCTGACTGCTGAGAATTCTTGCTGCCATCCTTTCAGCTACTTCTTTTTGAAATGTCAGCGTCATTCTAGTTCTACCAAAAGCCCATGGACCATCTTGCTTAGATATCATTTCTAGCCAGCGTATAATCAGTATTGTGGACACACTAAAAGGCAAGTTGCCTATTAAATGAACTGGTGGGGGTGAGTCAAGCCAATCTGCCTTAACATCTTTAGGGATGAACTGACCAATGTCAGTCTTTAAAATATCACCAGTTATGATGTCCACATCAACTTTGTCTCGACATGCATCAGCTAAAAGTTCCAGTGATGGCACAAAACGACGATCTTTTTCGATCAAGATTAATTTTCTTGGAGCTCTTTGGATTATTGACCTTGTAATTCCGCCGGGGCCAGGACCAACTTCGCAGACGACGTGTTTTTCTATATTACCAGCGGCGTTCACTATTTTTTCTAACAAACGCGGTTCCATGAGGAAGTTCTGAGACAGTTCCCGAAGTGCACGTAGTTTGTACAGTCGAATAACATCTTTAATACTTGGTAGAGGAGGTAATCTTATCTGTAAAGCTTTTTTTGCCGTCGCCATATTACTGCTGCTGCACTTTGACTGGTTCCTCAAAGTCGTCGAGGAAGGTTTCTTGTTTCACAGCGAATATCGAGTACAAGTAAACACTTAGCACTCCAGTTCCAATTGCTAGTCCGGTGATCCTATTTTTTTTGGAAATCTGCTGCAGCTTAGTTACTCGTTCACGGTTTTTTTGTTCTATCAACTTCATGTAAGCTATTTCGGCCTGTTTAAGCACTGGATCTTGAGCAGTACTGTTGATTTTTGGCTTGAAACTTGCATCGGAGTCTCCCATTACGAAAATACAAATTCTCGACAAATATAACCTCAAAACGCAGCAAACTTCTAGAGAACGAATGGAAAATTGACTACAGGTAACGAAATGTTATGCAATGAATGAATGATTGAATGATTCTACTAAACATTCCAGGGTTAAACAATGTTGAGTATTTAAGCGTCATGTCATGCCACTCTTTTTAGCAAAATAAAAGGATCTTTTTTAATTTGCCAACATTTTGAATGAAATTGTTTAATTTTCAAACTGGATTTATTACAATTCACAAATATTATCAATTAAGAATGGCACAAAAAATGATGTCTTCAATTATTTTATAGCAAAACAAAAACAGCTGTTCCTGACGTCTTCCATAAAATCAACAAAACAAAAGCCATGCGCGCATTCATCCTTTTCTAAACAAGACTTCTCTGTCGCACTTATTCATTTGCATCGGCTCGAACTCGCAACCTCGCACTTCTCGTGTCAAAATCGTCAAATCCCGTCTCACGTTGCAGACGTTAGCTTGTACGACTCGTTTGGCTGCGCACTAGATTCGCGTTAAACTTTGTTGTGTTTTGTGTTATAAAATGCCTTTTATTTCAAAAGACTGGCGGTCACCAGGTGAAGAATGGGTGAAAACTCAAGAAGGATGGGAAAAGAAAAAAGTGCTGGAGTGTACCGCACAAAGGTGAGTTGCGTTGCAAAATAAACACAGTCCTTTGTTCGCATTTAGTTTAGTTGAACGCAACGAAATAACACGGGCCGTTTAGTTCATTAATTTTACCTAACATTAGTGCGCTAAAAATGATAATTAAGCTTGATTTTTGTAGTGTTATTGTGATTGTTGAAAATTGCTATTTTGTATTGCAGATATCCCGCTATAACTAACTTTAATAACCCTGATGAAAGTCAGCAGAAATCGTGGTGAGTGTTGCTACAACCTATACTCACGTTTGTATATTTTGTCGTAATCAGCTGTTGTCTGTTGTGCGCTGTTATTGATTTTCCTGCGCGCGTGTGTGTCTTTTGCCTGGTTTTGTGTGAACCACTGTGTGCTAACTTGTGTAGTGTACTTGTGTAGTTAAGTAGGTAAGTATGTACCTTCTTGCTTAGACGTATTTTAGGTAGGTCTACTGAAAGCCATTTGTGAAACAAAGCACTTCATTACGAAGTTTAAAACGCTCCTTTAGAGTTTCAGAAATATTTAAATGTAAGCAGGTAAGTATCAAAGGTGTAGATACCTAAGAAGGTATCAAAGGTGTAAATACCTAGATAGGCATAATACATAAGTGAAATAAAACTGTGTTAGTTAACCTCCTGATTCCAACGTTTTCTTTGGGAAAAACCAGCGAGGTCACGTAATAGGTACCCACTCTCACGCGTTTTATGACCCGAGTTTGCAATAATTTTAAACGTTTACGTAGGTACCTATTTATCGTTATTAATAAAATAAATTTCTACTAATATGGTACCGGAATCTATCTATACCTACTAGGAAAATGTAGGTACTAAACGTAAACTATCTTTAATAAATTTTACATAGTTTGGGTAGGTACCGATTTTATTGTGGGTAGGTAATAAATAAACAGGTAGGTAGATCTAACAACTGAAAATTGCGGGTGAAATAGGGTAAATCTATTTAAATACTTACCTTAAACTTACCCTTTAACTTATACTTACTTATCTATCTATATAATAAAATACAAAAAAAAAATAACAGCGTCTTTTCCTGATGCTGTCGCTTTTGTCATATGCACTGACGAGGGTCGTTATTTGAAGCTCGGGCTGAAGCTATAAATTACATGGACCGACATTGAAAAATCAGTCTTGAAGACCACCATCTCCACTATAAAATAGATACCAATTAAGTTAAAGATAGGTAGGTAGGTACCACCAAAAACAAGTGCTCGTTTTAGAATAATAACAACTAAATACATTGCTCTTTTCAACATGGGTACCTACCCAAATGGACTCACTTCAAACAATATGTACCTACACATACGAAGCACCTTTTAAATTAAATGTTATCTACTCAGAATATGTTACTGCTAGACTCAGAATCTATGCATAGGACATTCCTTTTGGCCCTGAAACAGCGAGTCGGCACACAGACTTCCGACCGACTTTCTTCTTCCTTCTCCCGGCTTTTTTTCTACTTTCATCATCATTGTCCGTCACAGTTTAAAGAAGATCGAAAATTGCACAGAACCTCGTCTCCCTCCTATTGCAGTTACTTCAACGGAATCAGTCACGGAATAGATACGTAGATACTGCTAGAGCTGAAACCTAATCTTATCTCTATTGATGTTCTAAAAAACAATATTATGAATATCATTAATAAAAACTATCTCAAAGATATTGTATCGACGCGTAGTAGAGAAAATAGGTCGTTTGATAATTTAATACTTACCCAAATTTATTGTAAATAAACAAACATGCTAGCCAAGGAATAAATTATGTAAGTGAACGTGAATCATCATTTTCTTTCACAATTACTATGATTGGCTCAGAAGCGGCTGAAATTATATTATGATACAATATTGTACTAGGTACCTATACTCTACCATCGAAAGCTGTCCATGAAAAAGGAGGTTATTTAAAAAAATCAAGAGCTAGTAACCCTGGCTGTACACTGCTTAAACAGAGTTGATACTATTTATTATTCATGAAATATTATGTATCACTTGCAATGCCTTTTAAAACCATCTCCAGCACGCACACAACAACTTACCAAAGTTTATTTACAATTTTATAGTTTTAGCGAGACTAACGACATCAATCGATTTTTATCTATAAAAGAAGAAGATAGATTAGACATGTAATAATGTAGTTAGAAGTAAAATATTTTCAAACAGATAATAATAAACCCCTTAGACAATAATAACCTTATTACCCCTGGTATTTACTTACACATGTTAAACCGCCATTTGCATTCGCATATCGCAATGGTGCGTAACCAAGTTAGCGTTTCGCCTTGAGGATGGTCATAGTCAGTACCAAAGTGAAGCGCTTACCGATACTAGCTTGGCATTTTTTAACTTCTGCGCATTAAAGTTCACCGCTCAACCTTCCTGGAAAAGGTGGAATTAAACAAAAACTTATTACTATAACTTTACTGGAATAGAGAGTTTTGCACATCGGGATATGGATGTTCGGGATATTAAGCTTTTGGGCAAATGAACTTTCGGGATTTAAAACTTTCGACCAAACAATCAATCGGCGTTAAATTTTTCGGGATTTCGTCCATAGGTATTTTAAAATTCTGTCTTTTAAATGTCGGTATTGTAATACGTAGCCTTTCACTCAGTTGTCAAAATGACGAATCATACAATCTGCCTGCGACTAGATTAGACAATGGTAAAAACATTTCTGCGGCAGATCGTATGATTCGTCATTTTGAACTGGGTGAAATAGGTTAGGTTAGAACTGTGAGCAATCGCGCGCGAGCCGAGCGAGCGGTGCCGCGGCATGGCCGGCGAGCGCTACTTCCAAGATTCTCACAGAAATGTTTTCACACGATATTTAGGACATAAGACACTCTTACTTCTACGTCGCCGCTCTTTGGGATTTCATCCCTCGGTATTTCGTCCATTCGGGATTTCGTTCATTAGGGGTTTCATCCTTTCGGGCATTTGGACATCGGTATTTTATGTTTCCTTAGAATGTTCTTTCTATATTCTAAGTATGTTTCGATATAACGGCTATCGGTATTTCAAACTTTCGGTATTTTGAATTTCGTTGTTTTGAACGTCGGTATTTCAGTCATAGTTATTATGAAATTTCGGGATTTTAATACGTACCCGATAATATTGAACCAGCTTCATTGCTTTCTTCGCTGCTACTGCTACTGTCCCCAACATGCACGAGTAATATGAATCGTTAATGATAAATGATGATAATTGATTGTATTTCTGTAAGTAGGTTTGTACAAACACTTTTACACGTCCAACATATTTTTTTTAAGCTCGGTGAGGCCGGCGTTTCCTATCTGACTACTCTGAGAAGAAAGGCCGACACAAATTCAGAGTTCAGTCTCTTTTAAAGTCCAGACAGACTCTTGGTCAGATCATGGGAAATGTAGATCGGTGTCTGAAATGGTCTTTTGAGGAAAGAACCACACAGATTGAGTGGACCTGTCCAGTCAGTGCACGCAATTGTCAGCAATCGTGCTGTCGTCAATCGTTCAAGCTCGTTTTCAACAATACGGTCCCTTTTTTTGTATTGATGTTTAACATTTAGTACATGATCAGTGTACTTCTTCCAGTCATCAGCAGTTAAGGATAGAAAACCTTATTTTATTACATTTTGTATTCCTATATTTTTATTTGCTAATTTTCTCTTCGCCTGACTCCATACAAAGTCAATTGCATTGAGGTTGCAATGATAAGATAAGGCAACAAAATGTTGTGGTTGGTGACAGTATATTTTTACAAGTACTTCTGCTTTTTAAACTGCTGCAGGTTTATTATGTTTCACTAAACACATCAATTCAGCTTTTGTATTATATTCTTCAAAATGAATATTATTCACTTGAAGCCATATTCGGAGATTAGCTTTACACTCAGATATAGTAGAGGGTTTGATCACTTATTTCATATGGTAACTTGCATTTTCCATCACAAGTACCTCGGTTTAGTGAGTGTACGAGCAAACCCGTACATATCAATTGTATACATTTTAGGCTGACATCGACGCGCAGCGCCAGAATAAAAATACATGTATTTCAGTAAGCAATCAGTATTTGCATAACATCGTTTGGGCACACATTCGCCGCGAGTCGATCATTTCTTAACTTTCAATACAGAAGTTCAACTTATATATCCGTTTTATCATTTAAATGTACCTTACCTGTACAGTTAGATTTGGTATCAACATTTCCTAAAGCCATTTCATAAAGTTGGTAGCATTCATATCATCATGGTAGTCAGCTGATTTGGATTTTGTACTGAATACCAATAATGCAGCTGGCACAAACCCGGCCTCTGATCCTGCATGCACAATAATGTCTTTTTCCTGACGATATAGTAACACCACTTGTTGAAGGTGCTTACCATGATTTTTTTAAATTTATAGTTCTGATGTATATGTCTCATCAAGGTAAATAATATGCTTACCTTCTAGTCTCTTTTGATGTATTAGTCTCAAGAATCTGTGTCTCCATGCGGGTCGGGTCCATGCTGCAATATCAATGGCAAAACCCGTTCATTTCTATTGTTTTTAAACACAAACCCGTTCTTGTCTATAAACAAATCTAAGGGTATCACGGCATCCCATAAATCAAATTACTTCCTTCGGCTCATTGTGCAGGCTTGTCAGTGTTGGGACTGGGTTTTTCACACCACAAAATTCGTTTATTTTGTTTCATAAAGCCGAAATATCAAAATTATCCAAATTGGAAACTGTTGCTGAATGTGGACGTTTTTTCCCGTTTTTGAGTAGGTATTTCACTGTCCGTGATTTTAATTCTTCTCAGTGTCTTCAAACTTACATCTGAAAAGAACAAATACAATAAATTATGTAACAGTATACTCACCAAAGACTTAAATTAACACACTCAGTATGAAAGTTAAAAACTACAATAAAATACAAAGATAGCATATTATTTAATTATTACACATATCTTATAAACCCTTCAAAGTGATGTTAAATCTATAATGTCTGAACTGATAAGAATAACTGTCATAAAAAATATATTTTTCATAAATTAATCGACATTTCATTTTCTTCGAGAGTTTTCAATTTCTTTACTGTTTCCACAATTTTAAGTTTTGTCACCTCTTTGCTGATACTTCCTAAAAAGTAGATACACCGTAAAAAATATTGCGATTTTTATATAAGTAGTCGAAAAATATCAAGTTGTTTTAATATAAATTCAAAAAACTAACCTAAAAGTGAAATGTTTGAATCCAGTCGTCAGATTTCTGATTCAAATCACTTTTTACGTCTTTAAATTTATCAATCATAGTAAATAGAAGCTTCCTCGTCGAACTTTTGATTGTTTTCGGCATTATTTGAACAGAACCAACAAAAATAAGATGCACGTAAGTACAAGATGACTCAAGTACGAAACCTTGTACGAAACCTTGTACGAAACGTCCATGTGACCATTTTGATACATTGTAGTCCTAAAATGTTGCCATACTCAAAGTTTAGAAAATAATTCGTAATCAGCTTTCGTTGGCCAAGCTCTAATATCAACCGCACCGCACCGTATCCTCAATTTATTTTGATCCTGCAATTAGGAATAGGTATAATTATAGTCTTATTACTCTGATGGACTTCAAAACCAAGTATGAAGCTGAAGCTGAAGTAGTTGAAAACGACCAGCATATTGTAAAAGTTAGACAAAACACGAAGGCTCCTGACTTTTTTATTTTTAATTTTAGCCAAGAAGTGAATTTAAGAGTCTATTACAGAACAAAACACACCCGAAAAAAAATAATGGTTCAGCTTTATATTGTTTTTCGTTAACCAAAACAGCTGATATGAAAGTATCCTGATCCTAGGTGAAGAATTAATATCGGGGTGCTTTAAATAAATATAAATCGACACTTTACAAAGTTCAAGTACAAGAAAGAGAAATTAAAAATAAAACCGTCGCGTTTGAATTCCAGATTCCTTAAAAGAAATAAAAAATCGGAAATAAAATCCATAGACTACGAACACGAACGAGTATTTAATAGAAACGGCAAGTCGTGACCAAACACAAAAAATTTTGACCGTATCTAGGTCAGGCTGAAATGCACAGTTCAGGTCAAACCACTCGCCTGAAAAATTCCGACTCAACATGAAGAACCAATTTGTTTAGCAGACAGATTTTGTTTACCAAAGTATTTAGAGCAAACTAGCTGGTTTAAAGATAAATCTTTTCAACTGAGATCGACTTAGACTAACCTAAATTGTGACATTATGATTCATTCAGATTTTTCTGTCACATAAAAACTTCAGCTTTTCATTCGTCTGTTCCATCAGGCTAATAAATGTTCGTTTGTCTTTCTTTGTGCACGCAAACAATGACACCATAAGAGATCCCGATTTTTTTTAAGTATATTAATGTCATTTTACCCACTGTGGGACTCTGTACTGTACTAGAAAAAAACAGCAATAAACCGGTTAGGTCAACGCTTATGGAATTTATATGAGAGTCGCACAAACTTATTTTAATTTCATTTTACCTGTGACGTTTAATTATAACTCAATACACCACTCAGGCCGGACAAGCCATTAACGTAACGTCATTTAAATTCAAAATGAGACAAAAATAAAAATATGTTCCTCCCAAAAAGGTCCACCCACGGTTGACGGAAGGTTCCGGATGAGTCAACAACTCTCAAAACATGTCCCGACAGGAAAGAAGACGATTATTTTTTCAATCTTCAAGGTTTCGGTGGTAAGTGAAAGCCCTTTGAGAAATAGTTGTGACATTCTACTGACAAGATGTTTAGACTGTTAAAAAACAGTGCTTTACACTAAAAAGTAGATTTAAAAATACAACATCTTACAACTCATTTGCAACTATTCCTTTCATTACGATTTCAACAACATACAATGTCAGCTAATTCTTATGCAAATTGATATATTCCAGTGGCTACTTTTATTTGGGATGTTTCACGTCAATTAGTCAATTCTCAATTTCGAAATCTCATTGAAATGACCAAATACTTTTGGAGCTACTTTTGCTAAACGGTTGACAAATGGCACTGCGATCCAGCACAATGAATTTTTCCTTAATTCGGTCGGCGTCATTTCTCTTAAATCTTTCACCAATATTTATAGTATCAAAAAGTATTCTAAATGAAGATGTCTCTCTCTTTTATAAAAGTCAAAAAATCCGATCGATTATTTAAACTGTCAAAACAGTTCCATAATAACCATCCCGGAACTTCAGCGGGCTAGTTTCCTATATTTAGCCTTTCTAACATTAGCAATAACGGTAAACTGGCCAGTAAAATGACGTAAACTGCCATGAATCATGTTCTCGTGTTTGACACGAGAACTGGTAAACCCAGGATGGGCGAGGTGGTCAGATAAAAGGGGTTGACGCAGACGTGGACAGACCTTGAGATTTTTGGGGTTAGGTACGGCCTCAGAACAATAACTTATTGTTCTGAGGGTACGGCAGACACGACATTGACAGATGTAGACTTAAATGAAGTTGAATAATGGCAAATCAATCTTGCTTCGGACGTCTGTCTTGTATTTCTAATGCATTTAGACGCGTGAGGGATAACCCAATCAATGCCAGCGTCAGTACATTTTGAAAACCGAAAGAACACAGTTGGTAATTCCTTCAGAAAGCTGTTTTTTAAGTATCCATTTTTTACCTATTTATCGATCTTGCTGTTGAACCTTCGTTCTAAGGTTAAATGTGCAGAATTAAGGAGCGGTTTTAGCATAATGGCTTTGCGTGGGACACCTTAAACCTTTGACCTCTCAGTGTCCAGTCAACTATGGCCGACCTTTTATCCTTCAACTGCTTTCATCTTATATAATAGCTGTATGTTGAGTATGTAAATATATTCCTTCCCTATCTGCCATCAGTTCCTTCGGAATTTAAGATATTTTTCGCCCCAGTCGATACATATTAAAGATACAAATGTAGTTGTAGTTCCTAGTCGCAAACTCCTAATATATTTAGTTTACATACACAACACATCAGCATTCATTTTTTTTATAGACTAGCTCGTTTCTTTCTAACGAGTGTCACAATTTGTGCAAAGTTAAGCTACAATTTGCATTTTATATTCTAATATAAAATATAATAATATGCAGTGCTACTATTGTATTTTCTGTGACGATGGTCTAATGCTTGTTGCTTTTGAAGTTGAGAACTTACTAACTGCTAGCCATTTCATTTTAGTATGAAGAGTTCACTTAATGTCTTAGAAATGCTGGTAAAGCCACTATTCTCAATCAAAGCGATTATAACTGCACTCGTTTGAACAGTTCGACAATTTGCTCTTTAAACGCCAGTTGCTCTCTTTCAACAAAACAGTTAGGTTTATTGTCTTCGTTGGTTCTAGTCTAGAAACTAGCTTCTGGTTGTACCTTTGTTTATAGTCATTTAACATCAGGGACACTCCACAAGCTTTTACATTGGTTTTGCCAGATACACTAAAGAAATCTAAATGAAGAACTTTCTCAATAACAAGTTTACCATCAGCTATTTCATTTAATAATAATATTCCGGTATTTCATATCTGAAACATCGTACCAGTTATCACAGACGACAGTTCAGCTCCATTTAAATACTGGGTTGCATTGCAGGTCGGGAATTAGAAAGTAGGCACGATAATCATACTGCGTTTATAGGCAGTTATGCTTACAGATCATTGGGACGACTACGTTATTATACGTTGGTTTCTATTCTGCCATCTTTTCTATTTGTGTGATCACGGTTCTGTGAGTCGATTAATAGCATTTTGAAAACTTTATGATAAGCTATTACGTTTTCGGAACTGACTGTGACAATGGACAGAACATTTTCTAAATTGTCATACTTTTTTGTGAAATTGATCGTTACTGTTATGTCATTCTGTGACTATGAAATCTATGACTCGCTATCGTTCTAGTTTATTGAAAAGCAAATTACTATAATAGCTACATGTTTGGTCATTTCAGTAGCATAGCTCAGTATTTTTTAACGACTGTATATTTAAGTTTATAGTCTGCATACCTACTTTGCACTTATGGACGATATACTTACAATCCAAAATATATCCTTTAATCGATCCACTATCCAGTGTTTATGAAAGTCAAGTTTTATTGATAGTCATAGAAGTACATAAGGTAATTAAGTTCTAAGTCTTTGATAATCATAATTATAATATTCTAAAGACACTTGACCACAGGCATCAATTCGTTATCTGTCTACGCAATAATCTTGAGTGCAGTAACTAGTACTATGCATGAATTATGAAGATAATCATATTGCAAAAGATAAATAAATCAAACGTCAGATACAGACGTTTAGAGACGAACTGTAATGGATGATATTAGAATATTGATGGCCATACAGAACACTCACTACGGTTTACTATGAAATTTGGAGAGATGCCAACAAACTCTTGCAGTTTTATTTGGGAAGTCTTTTGGCTGGCAGTATTCGATGTTAGGAGAATTTTGCTAGGAGAAAAAAACAGTAAAAATGGGATAGTAAGTTGGGGAATAAGAGCTTTAAATAACAGCGTGCTATGAAAGTTGTTAAACTCAACAAAAGTGGTGCGGTGCATGTTTCGAGTGAACCAAATAATTAACCAACTGATCTGAAATTTAAAATTAAATTCACTGAATATCGTTCAGGGCGAGTGAAACGGTGCAGAAAATAAGGTAAACATTTAGCTGAACATTTCAAGCCTGCCACAGTTCATTTACCCCTGACTAACTGTGTTACTGGTTTATTTTATTGTAATTGTAAACAGAGTTTAATTTTGGAGCTATCCAATTTCAATTTTGGTTTAGCGGATTTCCAAGCCAAGCTTTTTCACAGAGGAATGTTAGTGGAATTTGTGGTTAAGTTCGACAAAGGCCGAATGCTCAGGAAATAGTAACCGGAGACTAATGATTTTGTACAGTACTTGGAACTGCAACGCATTGGTCTAATATGTATTTTATAAGTTACAATCAAGCGAAACGGGAGGGTGCCGTTTTCGATAAACTCACATCAATTTAGTGGATCTTCCAAAATCGAAAGTTATGGTCTGACATTCTGAGAATCAGCAAGCTTTATGTATCAGTAAACGCGCTTTCCTTTGTCTTTCATTTTAAAGACAAGAAGTCAGGCACGATTGCGCGAACAGTTCACCTTTAACTTGCATTGAGTCCCAACACGAGGCAGTCCCCAAACATGTAACCAAAAACAATCTCACCATAGACAACAAAAACAATGAGACATGAGAGGGATTAAATGAATAAACAACGTTTTAATAACCATAACATTTAGAAATAAAACATTAAAATACGATGATTCACAAGATAATCGGGCAGACAGCGAGACGCCTACGAAACACTTGGCAATAAAATATATCGTTTGTTGAACTTTGAATTGCATTGTGAGGCTAATCTTAGGAGCTGGGTTTTTATTTAGATTCCTTTTTATCGAGTTAACATTTTTGATATTTACTTTACTTAACTTGAAATTGTTTTTACATTAGTCTGATAAAATGTTACTCGTTACAAGGAATAGTAGAGGATGGCTGAAGCAACTCGAAAAAATATTTTCAGGCCAGTCGCGTGCCATTTCACCGGACATGTTTTCGAGGATAGTTTTAGATTTATTTGACTCGTGCAAAGAGCTTACAGTTCGCAGAATTTGTTTTAAAAAGTTTTGCTCTAGCTTTTGGACCACCCGTATTTAATAAAGTCGGCATCATTAAAACTACTTATATATTTTTCCGCGAATCTGTGAACTCAGAATTCGTGCTCTTCTAGCACTAGTATGAATCTTAACTTTAATCAAGACACTTGCTTGAGTATCTTCTACAACTCAATATTGTCAACTTTCTTCGATCTTTTAAAGGCCTTCGATAAACATCGTCATCGAGTTTCAAAAACAATTTTACTTCTCAATGAATCCAGTCAGAGTGGACTCTCCGCTTAGCAATTAAGACGATGTTCATTCAAGTCGGAAATGTGAACAAGCTTAAATACGAAAAGAGACTATATGCTCATTAAACTGATGTCTAATGAGACACGAAAGAATTGGAATCTTTTCAACGGTTAGTATTTGAAGGCAGTAAGTAAGTAAGAGGGATTGAACTGAGATGAAACATTGATGGTTGAATATGGCTATGTGCTAATAAAGGCTCTTTAAAAAATGCAAAAGGCAGAAAATCGAGTGATGTGATTGATATTCAGAAATATTTTCAGTCTGACAATAAATATCATTAAAAGGTTAGCTATAAGAAATTAATATTGTGTTACTAAACACAATATGGTCCTACTTTCTTATATCTGTTATTTGATAATTAAGAACCTTTTAATCATATTTGTTGAACTAGCTCAATGCGTCTGATATCGCTGCCGTCTTGTTTTTCTTGATAACACTGATTGCAGAAAAGACAGGTTTAATAAAAATAATATGAGTACCCTTTTTCCTCATAGATATCTTTAGCAACATCATACTTTGTGGTCCACATATTCATGTAAATGGACTAGACAGTGGCTTATCCTACAGTTTTATTTCTACTCAAAAAGCAAGAATGTATAATCAATCCTGATTCTCTATCGGTACTGGTAGACAAAGACAAATTGACGATATAACTTAAGGCGACAATAGGCCACACCTACTAGAATCTACCACACCCACAGAAAAGGTTAGAGTTAGCCTTTTAGCGAATTGCACTGATCTAATGCATCAGATTATCTTTTAACGAAAAGTACTTTGGGATTTACAACTTTAACTGGAAGGGATAAGAACGAAAATGCTGTACTTACTCAAAACCTAGTCACATTTTGGGTATTCAGTGTTTCGGGATCCCTCGTGGCTCGTGTCTTGATTAGTAGAAACTTTTAATACGTTTTGTGTTAACGATGTTTGATCAAATGGATTGATTTGGAAATGGAACTACTTAACTACTACTAGACAAGATTCAGTGCTTGGATTTATATGTCGGTTATATTGAAGCAGTTTTCATCATTCACTTGCACTTATTCCAATTTACATATTTAGGGTCGGCGCAGCATGTCTTCTCCTTCCATACTCTATCAGTTGTCATCTCAGTAGTCACCTTTCTAGCAAAATCACCTTGCTTATTCATCCATTCTCAAAACTTTCTTCGCGACATTTACCTTATTTCTCCGCATTACATGCCCATACCATGACAACCGATTTACACACAACATTTCAGTCACCGGTGCCACTTTCAGACTTCCTAAGCAGTTTTGTAGTATTATAGTTCAAGAAAGGTTTGAACCGAAGTTAAGCAATAATACGTACAGACTTGAGCATTTCTCCGATCATTATTTTGAACTATGGAAGACTGCAAAAGAGCGCAGAGCTTGGATTCGTATCGGCAGAATTTCCTAAACATTCTTCGGATATCAATAGCATTTTAATCTGGCATCTGTTTGGACTTTTTATAAACAATAGGTATTTTCCGTCTATGCATTCGTCTCCATATCGAATAGGAAACATTATTTCTGTAACTTCGTCAATGTGGAGAATCTGGGTCTGGCTAAATGCAATGTAGTGTACTTGATACAAAGGGAGTTCACACAAGTTTAATTTGGCAGCCTGTTCATCTGTTGCTTTGTCGACAAGTGAATTGTGCGCTCCGTAAACTTTGTCATAGGCTATGGAAGGGATTGTACCAGTATTATCTTGTTTGACTTTGGATTTCCGGGTAAATCCTATCTTTTGAAAGCGGTTTCTGAGGCTTGAACATGGCAAATGTTTTTATAATGTTACTGAGTAGGGACTACTTGTAGCAACTTGGGAATACTTAGTATAGAACTTAAATATATTAAGCGATAACATCATTAAAATGTGATTTATAATATACGCATCATTATGTGTCTAGGGATCAAGCACGTTCAAGCTAGTTACTTTTTTTTAATATTCCTTATATCTATGCTCTTCATAATTCATAATTTATTTCATAAGCCTAATACAATAAGGAGAGAAAAAAGGGTTTACAATGCAATTATGTACTAAAATAAGTTATATCCTTATAATAATAGGCTAAGTAAATGCACGTTGTATGAAACTCCTGACACCCAAACTAGGACATGTCCTGTATCTCAGGTGTCTTATATCTGCTATGGATATTTTTTAGTAAATTACGTCATTTGAAAAGGGAAGTTTTTGAATTTCGGTCTAAAGATGAAAATCTTTTTTCAAGTCGTATTCTTACGTATTCCTGGCCAAATCAGTAACATTTCTGCCATACTTCTAAGTGGAATCAATACAAAAGAACGTTATTATGGAGAGGGAAGACGTCATTTCTGCTGAGAAAAAATTATCAGAGCAAAAAAATTAATGTTGGAAGCTGGTTCTCGACAACGTGGCAATCGCTCTTGGCACTACGCAGAGAGTCATAAGTCGACGTTGGACACGTTACCGCATCACTGGCAGCGTGACAGAGCGACCTGGAGGACGAGCTCGCATCACCACATAGAAGATCGTTACATACAAATAAGCGAAACCATAAGAAATCGCTTGCATGAAGTCAATCGCCGTACTCGAAGGCAGCAACGTGTACCACCTATTGAGCCCCGCAATCGCAGAGCCCGTTTACAATGGGCTCGTGAACACAGAAATTGAGCAGAAGAAGTGTGGCGTTTTGTGTCTTTTTCTGATGAATCTCGCTTGGGTATGAGGCCAGATACTGGACGTACACGGTATTGAAGGACTCCTGAATGCCAAACATACAGTGGCCGAATAATCAAGATATGGGCGGGTATTTGGATCGGCGGATGAACCGAACTGATTCGAATCAGAGGCAATCTCAATGCACAGATTTACGCTGAAACGATTGTATCAGATGTTGCCATTCCTTTGCGGACCCAATTTGGTGCTTCATTTCTGTGTATGCATGATAATACACGTCTACACATTGCCAAAGTCGTTGCAGACACACTTGCCGCAGCTAATATCAACGTCCTACCATGGCCTGCTCAATCGCCAGACTTGAATTCCATTGACCACGCATGGGATATGCTTCAAACAAGAGCTCTGCCAAATATGGATGCCATACAGACACCAGAAAATCTTTTTCACCTATAACAACGGCCGTGGGCGGCCATTCCGAAACGTGATTTGGATGAACTCATATTGAGTAATCGCTGCGATTGTGTTATACGCGTCAACGGCGAAAATACAGGATTACAGACGACTAATTGTTTATTTTACGGAATAAAAACTTTTATTTTTATCTTTTTATCGCCTTTTAATGGCATGATTAGCTAAGGTGAAAACTCCACCATAAGCAAAAACCGCGAAATGTTTTCATTTCTTAATGCAAAAGCAGAGAGTTCTTCGTCGATCTATACATACGAACACATTTCATTTAATCAATCTAAATAGACAATATTATTTAATTTCAATAGGGCAATAAAATATATATTTTAAACACCTTAATCCCTAGACACTTTTGATGTGTGTTGACAATTTAGTTCCAACAATAGATCATTTTCTGTTACCGCAATATTCTTAAGATGTTTTTCATTCGTTTCGATTGAATTTCACGCAGCTGACAAACAATTAGTCTTTCTAGGTTTTTGTTTGCTTGCCCATCTGTTCTCATCTATTTGCCCTACGTGACAAATCTCATCTGAACTTTCTGTAAGCGCTTTTAATGAAAAAGTTTTGTTTTTCTAAAAATACTTACGTTGACATCAGTAATTCTTTTTCGAACAGTTGCATGTAGACGGGTTTGATAGTACTTGGCGATTAATAATAATTAGAAAAGTTACTGTTTGTCGTTCTTACTTTGTTAGTAGATTTTCATGTAATCTTGTCTATATTTTATTAACTGGATTCAATGAGAAACCTTAAGTTAAGGAGAGTTAAAACCAGATTCCTTTCGTGTACTTATTGCATTCTACTTATTTCAGAGTCCCATGGGAAAAATTTGTTCATATTCAATTTCCAGAGACGTCAAATTCAGTGTGTATAAAACCCAATCTGAGCCGAATCAAATAGCTGCCGAAGATTTACGTATGGCTACATATTCTGTATAGTGAGGTTAAACTTCGCATCTATCCTCGAATAGACAGAAGTAGGTCATGGTCGAAGTTCGTCAGGAAACGTTGAGTAATCTTACTGCGGATGCAATACTTCAACACTTCATAATCACAGTGTTTTACTAATATGTAATTATAGTATGAATAGGATATCTGTTTAGAATTGGTGCGTTGATGCTTCTTCTAATTAAGGATGTGAGAATCGAGGTTAGTTTGAAATATGGACTTGCTTATTGTCTGTTGAGATAAATGTTATTTAACGTTTCATCGTAAGTAATCATCTGCGTTCGCATTTCGATGGGCGTGTCGTGCCTCTGAAAAACTTCTAATTGATACGAATCACTTAATTTTAAACCAAGACTTGCCCTAACTCATTTTCCATATTCAGGCTTATCTGGAAATTTTAAAACAACAATGATTTACGTCCAGGAAAGGTAATGATATAATTTTCCAATTTTCCCTTCTAAAACAATTTCAACTCTGAGATCTTTATTAAATATTACACCAAACACCTTACAAACCTCTTATAATCTTTTATTCTGAACATCTGGAAAACCTTTCTTGTATTTTATTCCTAATAGTGCCTATAACGTCTCGTGGTATTATGTTCTCATATGTAGGTCGCAGTGTCGCGGAGCTTTGGCAACATACTCAGATAAGGTGTCACGTTGTTTGACATCGACCTCTTCTATATTTTTATAATAATGCCGTTAAATCTATCCCTTTTATAACGCCGTTAGATGTGTTGTTTACATTTTTTTTTATAATTTATTTTTAGGGAAAATATTATGGTTTTGATGCATAGTCTTAGCCTGTGATCTTGGCGGACATTTTCCCATTCATGCAATGGACCAAGACATGTTGTTTATCTCAGAACAGCTCGCTCTGACATAAAACTAGTAAAACCTATTTATATTAAGACAACAGTTTAATAGCACCAGAGCTCAACAGATCATCCTCAGATCCTTTAAACACTTCCCTAAACAATACAAGCATCATGAGAAATATGGAAGCTGCTTTTGAAACCATGCTGGGTAACAAATAATAGTATATTTTATGTTATTATAGTCCTACCATTACAAAGCCGGTAATAACAGGCTCTCTCTATTTCATTTATTTAATAAATATATTTATTTAATAAACCCTTTGATTTCATCTCTTTCAAAGTTTCCATCATATTAGGTTGGGGAAAAAGTCTTTTCGCATTATAAGTAGTATGTATGAACTTGTAATAAAATCTCTTTGGCTATACTATTTGTATCTGGCTGGTTTTGGTATCATTGAAAGTTTAAATTTTAAAGAACATAATTCCAAATTCAAATTAGGAAAATGTGTGATATTCATTTGTTTTTCGTACCGTCAAGATGAGTGAATCTAATGAAGAAATTTTAACATTTTACTACATAAAGATAAAAATGCAACGCAAGCCGCGAAAAAAAATTGCGATGTTTAAATGGACCTAGTGCAATGTCTGTGAGAGTAGCACAAATTTGGTTTAAGCGTTTTCAATCCGGAAATTTTGATGTCAAAGATGCACGTCGCTCTGGTCGCCCTATTACAGATAAAATGGATGCCATTTTTGAAAAAGTGGAGTAAGATCGGCATATCAGTAGTTACGACGTAGCTGAAGAACTGGGAATTGACCACAAAATAGTTTTGGCGCATTTGAGAAAAACTGGGTTCACAAAAAAGCTCGATATTTGGGTACCTCACGAGCTCACTGAAAGAAACCTAATGACCGTGTACTCATTTGTGATTCTTTATTACGACGTAATGAAACCGAACCATTTTTGAAGAAGCTGATAACTGGTGATGAAAATTGGATCACGTACGACAAGAACGTGCGAAAAAGGTCGTGGTCAAAACCGGTCAGGCTTCACAGACTGTGGCAAAACCCGGGTTAACTCGCAACAAGGTGATGCTGTGTGTGTGCTGGGATTGGAAGGGCATTATTCATTATGAGCTGTTACCACCAGGCAGGACCATCGATTCTGAACTTTACTGCGAACAACTGATGAGATTAAAGCAAGAAGTTGAGAGAAAGCGGCCGGAATTAATCAACAGAAGGGGTGTGGTTTTTCATCATGATAACGCTAGACCTCACACATCTTTAGCCACTCAGCAAAAATTAGGAGAGTTTGGCTGGGAGGTGTTAATGCATCCGCCGTATAGTCCTGACCTTGCACCTTCAGATTTCCACCTGTTTCGGTCTCTTCAGAATTCTTTAGGCAGTGTCAGGTTAACATCACGAGAGGACTGCCAAAACCACTTGTCGCGGTATTTCGATCAGAAGCCCCAAAATTTCTATAGCAATGGGATCCTGTCCCTACCTACAAGATGGCAAAAAGTTATCGAACAAAATGGTACCTACATAATTTAGTTAAATGTAAATAAACTATATTAAAAAATGTTTTGAATTTTCTTAAAAAATGCGAAGATACTTTTTCCCCAACCTATTATGTTACAGCTTCTTTAACGTTATGATCCAATTTTATTTTTACAGCCCACGATAAAAGCTTCAATTTGTTAGCAGCTCCCGTCACATTTCTATATCAAGCCACCTAAAATAGAAAGTTTACAGCTTCTTGCACTTATACTTCGGGAGTTCCATGGCTCCGATATTATGGAAAATAGTCGACAATATTTTTGGTGAACAACAACATTTTTCGAAATTTACAGAACGCTGTATCAGCACTTGCAATAAACAATTTTTCAATTTTATAAGTAAAGTTTCGTTGCCAAAACATACAGGGTTACTTGTAATTCGACCTTTATCCGCCAGGAGCTGATAGGGGGGCCAAAATGCAACAAATTGAACCTTCCATATGTATGGCCGAAATTCAATAGTTTTCGCGATATTTTAATTTTAAGGATTTTTCGATATTTACCCAAAATTTGACAAGTAATTCCAAATAAAAAAACGACATATCGAATGGCTACTGGCACTTCAATTAAGCTATGAACATAATTAAAAGTACTTAATTCAACAAATCAATTAATATTATGAAAAAAAATAATATGTTTTTTTATTTATTTGTATGATTAATGTCATAGTAATTTTGTTAACGAGACAAAATTTTTTGAAGCTTAAAATCAAAATATTATTAACGTATTATTCTTAAATCGAATTTTATAATTTATAATCATAATTTTAATTATTTTCTTGACTTAAGTAGGTATTTTTAATTATTTTCATAGCTTATTTGAAGTGCCAGCTACAATATATTTTTAATGGTACCCATTCAATATGTTTTTTCTTTAATTTTCATTTGGAATTAAATGTCAAAATTTGGGTTAGTATATATCAAAAAACCCTTAAAATTCAAATATCTCGAAAACTATTAAATTTCGGCCATACATATGGGGGGTGCAATTTGTTGCATTTTGACCCCCATATCAGCTCCAGACGGATATACGTCGAATCACAAGTAACCCTGTATAAATCAAAAGATTAGAGTCTATTGAAGTGGGGCTCACTTTATATGCCTCGTCTCGATTTTGCCTTCATCCTCAATCCGCAATAAATTGACCTGACAAGTCTGGAATAAATTTTATGGATGCGGAAACGTTGCCTTGACTTCCAAGTCAAAGCATTTATTTCAAATAGGCACATAAAAGGCACTTTTGAACGTCAACATTTACATTAAAATAGAATTGATTCTAGTCGCCCCTTCCAAAAGGTAGTTTCGTATGGAGAAGAATGGGCAAGAAACTCCACCGTTACTCTTTTCAAATGTGTTACAATATTTTGTACACATACATTAACTATATAATTATATGTGAAGACCTATGCACCTATAACAAAATGACCCTACCACAATAGGTAAAAAGCATTTAAAAAATGTAGCAATGACAAATAAGTTAATCTTGTGATAGGTACATGGTGCTAACATATTTACAAACATTGTGAAAGTATACGATTTTCCAAATTATTTAAACAAGTACGAGTAATAATGTCACTGTGTGAGATAAAGTAATCACAGAATGTAAATCAATGTCATACAATTAAAGTAGCAACAAGTATGATTCTGTCTAGACCCTAGATTGTCCTATGGAGCTGGACTAGCCTGTTTCCAAGCATTCTTATCTTGGATATAATCCTCTAATTTTTAATATGCTTGTTTACAAACTTAAATATTTATATTAGTTTTAAATTTTCTTTAATTTAATTGCTATACAGGGTGTTTGGCGCATGGACCGACCGATAGGTTCTACCCATACACCCTTTGTCCCAATTTTTTTTAACGAATTTAGAAGTTGTAAAATTTCATACAAAAATAAACTTTGGAAGCTTGTAAGGAATTTTCTTAAAACCAGTTGTATCACTGCCACTACACCCACAAACAAAAAACTTACTATTTCGAATAAAAGGAAATATTTTGGGTGTTTTTTTCATTAAAAAAAAATCATAATGTAACCAACCGTGACGTTTGGGACAAAGGGTGTATGGGTAGAACTAGCTAATGACCTCCCAAATCCCTGGAAAAACTGTGTCGGTCCATGCGCCAAACACCCTGTATATGACAAGGTATTTTGTTGTAGCATTTAACACAGTACCCCATGAAACATGTATGTACTTTAGCTAATCTGAAAAATGGTTGATATATATTTATATTTTATTAAAAAGATGCAGATTTTTTCTTACATACATTATATTTTCATAAATGAATTGGCAAGGTACCGTCATACTATTAATCTTTTTAAATAGTTCCCTGAGAGATTCGCGGTGACGTAGATTTAAATGGCTCTGACAGCTCTTTTTTGCAAAATAAAGATGGATTCAATGTCAGCAGCCCGACCCCACAGTAAAATGCCATACGACATAATGCTGTGGAAGTAGCTAAAATAGACCAAACGCAGCGGTTTCTACATCAGAATCTGTTAACTTCTAACAGCATAAGCGGCCGGCTTCGTAGGTATTCTGTCCAACAAATAGTCGGTTTTCGATGATGGTTTCCAATTAACTGTAAATGGTTTAGCCTGAAACGCTACGAATCGTCGACTTTTGGTTACATTTACGATTTTGACTAGAATTGAAATAATATTTTCACATCACTTCCATACGGATTAATTGCTATTCCCAATTTTCTTTTATTTGTTGATGGTTATAGGCTCGCCCCCTTTTATATGTGACTTAAACATAACTGGCTGACTGAAATGTAGATATACTACAAGCACACCTTATACTTCGAGGATTACAGGGTAATCTTATGTTATGTTGTCATTCGTTGGCTGAGTCGTCATTTTAGCAAAATATTCATCTTGTTATACCTGCTGCTTCTGGGTTTGATTTCCACCGGCACTTAGACTTAATAGAAACCGTGAACTCCACGATTTAAACACGTTAACGCCTAGGTGTGCCTGCTATTACAGTCAATGCTTTCTCTATCTCTATCTAAATAACTATAATTATCATTGCCAACAGCTTTTCTATCTAGGTTGTAAATAATCTGTTTATCTAATCTTAACCCATACCTTATTCAACACCTTAGGTGGTAGCAACATTAAAAATAATTGTTCGAAAGCAAATAATCGTAATTCTAACCAGTAACGGAAACGTCTCGCTTGGAGACCGCTGTCGTTTACCAATCAACAAACATTGTATCATTGCAATCCTACCAACTGCAAAAGTCAATCTACTCGCAGAACTTGTTATAGACTCTGCATCAATTGCACTTGGTTGCATCAAGTTACCATCCGGACAAATTAAATTGAACGTAATATCTTCAAGATAAAGTTGAGTTTTCTATTCTTTCTCCATCATTAGGGGTTAGTTGAAGTGGGAGTGAGTGAAAGTGCTTTCGATTCCCTTGTGTTTATTTTCAGACTGCGGAAGTGTACAAACGTTAATAATTACAAGCTACTGGTACCTTTGTTGTGCATGCTGGTAAAAATAGCTAATTGGATGTTTTTGGGATAATAATATTTTTACGTTGCGGTCCAAATTGTAGCTGTTATTAGCTTGTATATTCAGGAGTTAGGTGTGAATTTTGAAATGTAAACCTGCGCCTACCACATTGTCTTTTAAGGCTTTATAACGTCGTTTTAGTCTATCGTTTCTGAGTCTAACCCATACTAACATACAAGTTTAAATAAATTCCATAATTCTTCTTCTAAACGTGTCACAATGAGCCATGCTAGCTGCTTGAAATAAATGATAATTTTCTTTACCATGTCGATTTCGATAAAGAATGAAACTTAAAAGCGAGAGTCGTATCGATCTATTGTGTTACTTCAGGCGTAATTTACGCTATTTCGTAATAAATGAACAATGGTACGTTGAAACCGTATAATGCTACGAAACGATGCACATCAAAATATCCAAATGAAAAGATTTTCCAGAGAAAGTTTTGTAAATAGACCTCGACCGGCGCTTGCGCCGCTACGTTTTATTTCTTAGAAAAGGATAGTGTAGCGTACCTAAATGAAGAAGTGACAAGTGTTTACAATGACAATCGTTTAAAATATTAACAATGTAGTATCAATATATGCAGATCATAATTTTACACCAACACCTAAAATAGCTTCAAAGAAGCCACGCAAGGCCACAATGTGAAACCATAACAGTATTCATAATAATTGACATAACAATACAGAACTATCTCAGAATCAAAGTTAATAAAATAACACAATGGATAGAGCACTAGAGCTATAATTTGCATCAATGCTCCAATTAAATTTGTCTTTGAATTTTAAATGACATTATATTTTCAAAGTTTACCGCATCATCGCGCGACGCAGTCGCTTCTTATTCTCCACGATCAGTACTTGATTTACCTCCATTGTTTTGAAACGTTTCCAACCAACGACCACCTAACGTAACCATTGCAAACCATTAAGTAATGTCGCGTGCTTTTAGAAATAGACACGGAAGAAAATTGTTCTCAAAACAGATTTAGAAGCACCCAGTTATGTACCTATCGCATTTAAAGTGCTGGCAACACAATAAAAGGACTTTTACTTCTAAAACGGGAATGAAACAGTTTATAATCGTTCAGACACGTCTATGCGAGGGGTGATTAAAGGTTGGTCGTTGTCCGACCATCCTTGGCAAAAAGCCAGGATGCCAACTCAGGGAGAAATGTTTGCCTTGTTGGCTGTTTGTAACTATTTAACTGTCTATGGTCGTGTGTTCCAAATTCTAAACTTTAAACTGAACTGTCACGTTCGAAACAGTTGTTGAGCTACAACATATATGTTACCTACCGAGCTCAAAGGAAACTTTTATGACTCAGTTATTTTTAAATCGCTACATCATTTGGTTGGGTCTTCAATCTCTTCGCGGTCCATTAATTTTAATTATGAAATGATCGAAACACAAAATATATTTTTACTTCCATTAGAGCTGGATGGATATGAATAATTGTATGAAGGTGTGAACGTCCCTTTTCTGTGTATTTATGATTAGGTATGAATCTCTTTGCTTTTGGTACTTACTGGAGATTCAGGGTTGATTTACTACATCTAGACTACGACATCGTGAAAATATAAAACCTATGTTTTACATTTCTTCAACAATGGTTGTAGATAGAATCCTTTCTTCGCAGTGGAAACGATATTTACCCTCAATCAGTAGCATCGCTGTTTGTTCTGTACAAATATTAAAAATCCTGTTCAGAAGAATGCTTATCGCCTACTAGCATCGGACTGACCCGTTTCCCTCATTTAAAACTGGCAAGTTTGCTAGGAAAGAAATACGTTCAGCCATTCGTTATGCAGCTATGTTTTCTAATATTGCATAGACTAAAAATACCGCCCAGATATTGAGATAGAAGAAAGTCTTTCTGTGAAAATAAATTAAAAACATAATTGTTTCATCATTTGAGCTTACTGGTTAGTGTAGTCTTAGTAAACTGTCAAACGCACAAAAAATATGTAGTCAACTTTTAAACCATCATAGCCCATAGGTACATAAGCTAAATAGACATGGACTGTGGACTCTGGCTTACTCTGGTGGTAGGTGCAAACCTGCCAGTTTGCCAATGAAATGGGCATTAAAAAGCTTGTTATTAAAAAAACTTTTTTCCTATATTAATTTTTTTCTTTTTAGAATTTATGGTGTTGAATAACTAGTTATATTATTATATACATTTTTTTTTTTTATGTCTGGCATATCTCGGGACCCTAGGGTCCCGGACTTGGAAGGCGTACGAGGGGCTAAAGCCTACTCGCAGAGGCCCCTTAGACAATTTTAAGCGTTGAGGCACAAACCGACGATTATCCCTGTATGCACTGTGCAAGTGCACCCAAGGACAACCCCCGGTTGGTGCAGGACATGGGAACAAAACATATTGTGTGTGGATTTGGGTGGCTATAGTGTATTGGTTACCTGAACTATGGAAGGACTATGGCCCCTGCCTGATCAATGTTAACTGTACACGGAAGAAATGGCAGGGGGTGACTTGCACATTCAATAATCGGCCCCCGTAAACTGTCGCTAGCACTTAGTGACGTAGCGACCAGGGGGCAACATATCCTGAGGTGCTTGAGGATTGGAGAGGTATTCCACGACTATTAGGACAATCCCAGAGCCCGGAAGATGGTCAAGATCCCTACCATCACTTACTGGAATACTTCCTTCCTCCGAGCACGTTTGCTCTTGCGAATCTCCACTCAAGCCAACCAATTTAGGCAAGAAAGAGGTGGGAGCTCTGTTCCTCGTCAGATTTCACTCCAGCCGGTCAATAAAAGCAAGCCATAGATGAAGAACAAGACTTCTCCCGGCAGATAGGGTCCGTGGGGTCGCTACTGCCCAAAAGCTCGCCACATGCTGCCTTGCGGGTTTCTGTATCTCTCTTGGTCTGGCTCCTCACCCTAGACCTGTTCCGACAAAGTAAACTCTACTGGCACAGACGTAGAGTTCGGAGCGTGCAAGCCCCACCACGAGTCACGACGTCAACGTAGAGATACGGCGCGGCGGTGGGGGTTATTATTATTTATATTGAGTTCTTTATTTTTCTTCTCTTTTAAGAGAGTTTACGACCTTGCTCACGGGCCGGAACCAACGGTGTAAGGGGGAATTTAAATTGAAAAGGTGGATGATAGTGTAGATGAATTCAGAAACTTTCGGGTGTTGCTGGCTTTTTGGAGCATGTAAAGTGTAGAAGGCATATGTAGAGTGTTAAGACTTAGTGTGAGAGCCTTCGGTACTACACCGGTAGATGAGAGTACTATTGGGACGATATGGACGGTTTGTGCTTTCCATTGGGTTTTTATTTCTATGGCGAGGTCTTGGTACTTTCTAAGTTTTTCGATATTGGTGCCGATTCCCTTGTTCACAAACTAAACTAAATTTATGTTGAATGCATCTTTTTCTTTCTATTTCATTATGAAAAGGACAGAAGATAAATATTAGTTTAGTCCTGTCAAATTAGTCAGCACCGACATAATTTGATGTAATTTTAGTAGTCAACTTTTTAATCACGTCTAAACTTGTATGGAGTAGTGTCAGGCGCTGATTAATTTGACAGGACTAAACTAAAATTTATCGTCTGTCCTTTTCTTAATGAAATGGAAAGAAAAAGATGCACTGAACTTAAATTTGGTTTAGTTTGTATACAAGGGAATCGGCACCATTGTAGTTTGAATGTTGTGTGAGTTAAGTATAGCTACGAGTATATCTATCAAGTAAACTGTTTTATTTATTTTGTCGTGAACGGATATATCAGGTTTATTGTAATGTATAGTTTTGTTTGTAATTATTGTTCGGTCCCAATAGATTTTCTGATTCCTGTTTTCTAAAATGGTTTCAGGTTTGTATTTTAATATGGAATCATTTCGCCTATAAGTTTATATTTGTGTGCTAAGTGTTCATGTATGATTGCAGCAACCTGATCATGTCGGTGTTTATAATCGGTCTGTGCGAGTGATTTACAGGCCCCTGTTATGTGTTGAATGGTCTCAGAGGCACTGTTGCTATGTCTGCATATGTCAGACGGCTGATTGGGGTCTTTTATTATTACGTACTTTCTGTAGTTACGAGTTACTATTATTTGATCCTGGATCGCAACCATGAAACCTTTGGTTTCGGGAAACAATTCACCTCGTTTTTCGTTCGACTTAATTTAATCGACATATTGTGGTTGGCTCAGGTAGGCTCGGTGTCTTCCATGTAGCGCTTTTCCAGCCCACGCTGCAATTTTTTGTTATGTGCTTATGAGATTTTCATTAATTTTAGTGTTTCTATTTTGTAAGTTGAGTGGTGTAAGTTTTTTATCTGCTTCAGTTATATGTTTGTGTAATGACGAATGTTCTGATTTGTTATGGAAGTAAAGTGAACGTATCTGTTTGTTGTGTAAGTTGTGTATATCTATTAATCCTCATCCTCCTTCTTGGCGTGGTAGCGTGAGTCGCTGTATGCATGATTTAGGGTGGTGTTTCCTGTGTTTGGTTAAGAGTGTATTGATATTGCACTGTAGCTTTCTGATATCGGTTTTTGACTATCATATAATTCCGAAAGAGTATGCAAGAATGGGTATAGCGAATGTGTTGATAGCTTTGATTATGTTTCTGGAGTTAAGGTTGGTTTTAATTAGGTTAAGGCGATGTGTACATTTTTTGAACAGTTCTTGTTCATCTTTTGTTCTATCTGTCTAGATTATTTGAAACCTAGGTATTTGTAAGTACTGTGTTTATCCATTGGTTCAATAGATTTACCTGATCCAAGTGTGTAACTGTTATTTTGTGTTTTTCTTTTTACAATTGACAAAATTTTGCATTTTTCTACCCCGAATTGCATAATAATATCGTTAGATTATTTATATTATTATTATGAAAAAATTAAATAGTGAATAAATGCATGGTAATTGTATACAATAAGAATAATAGTAATATAATAAGAATGTTTTTAACTCCATAAAAATTTGCAAGCAGAATACAATGCCAAAACAATGTATTTCTGGCAATTTATTTTGATAACTAAGCCAGTTGTGGAAGTGAACTAAAATGAATGAATAAAAAATAATAAATAAAAAATAAAAAAAAAAAAAAAAAAAAATTGACATGAACTAGAATATTAAGCAAGTACTTACACTTACATATTGTGGTCTGTGTATTTTTGTCCTCGTAGATAAATTTTCTTAAATTATAACCGAACGGGAATAACATTTCTACACAAAAGTAGAAAACGCATCAACAACTATAAGTAGATTGAAAATACTTTAATTTGGTATACTACTAGAAAGATCACCGCTGGATAAAAAAGAACCTTCGAACGTAATCTGCTGTACTATCAAAGGTTTTTGAAATAAATGGATAATTTGGAAGGTTCCAATGTACCTAGGAGTATCACCAATAAAATTTTCAAGTCTCTAAGCAATAGAATAATAACCACTGGATTTTAGTGGCGAAGATACATGAATTTTTTCGTTCGATTAGACAGGTTCATTCAAAAAGCTAACACCGGTTTTGTTGCTGTCGCTCAGGGGGAAAGAGAACGAATTACGTTTTATCAAACATAACGATCGAAGAAAGTATACATTTTCGCGCTGTAATGAACTGAAACGTATCATTTCACACTAAGATAATTCTGCGCCAGTGAACTCGAGATTTCCACGTTTAATATCAAGGCACGTTATTTAATATATTTCAGGAAAAATAAACAACATTACATCACGTATATAGCCTTATCCTTCGCCTAGCCCAAACGGTGAGGTGTGACTATATTAAACCTAAATTTTGCCAGTTATGTTCTAAGTCCCACGTGGGAGCGAGCCGATAGCCACCATGCAACTTGGCACAAATGTCAGGATTTGTACCGGCTGCTACTGAGGAAATAAAATCCTACCTAAAACATCCCAGTCGTCGTAAGCCCCTACAAATAGCCAAAAGCTAATTGAAAAGGACTACAAAGGCCTCTAGAGGCTATAAATATTTCATTAGAACCCTTCCTTCCGCAGTCTGGCCTCCTCTTGTCGTTCATTTATAGGTCAAGGCGTGGGAAGTGGGAGGCCTGTGTCCCTGGCCTCACAGAGTGAACAGTGTCCACAATATGAATCCATTTATTTGCTACAAAAGAATTGCTATTGGCTTTCTTGTTATTGGATCTATTTGCTTGTTGGAATGAAATTGTGATTTATATTGTTAGGAAGGGAGAAGTTTTGTCCGCTTTTAGTGGAGCTAAGTTAGTTAGGTTTGTCTTCGTTGTGTTTAGATTATAGTTTCCTCGTGATTCATAGTTTGGAGTGTGTGGGTTTCCTGTAGGCCTAATGTTGAATTTTTTTATGCTGGCAATGGCCGTGTCTTCTACAAAGAAGTGAGAGTCACTACTTCAACAGTTTTTATAATATCTTTATTCTGGAAATAGTTTAATTAATTGATGGAGTTTTATGGTAAATTGTTTAAGACTGCAGTTATGATTTTTTTTCAGATAACAACAAATTGTCTGGATTGCTTGGCAAGCAATAATTACTAGCTCGGTTCGCAACATGATTTGCTTGCACTCTCCCGCTTCGTTTTAATTTAATCTCAGGCAGGGTTGGAAATATTTTAGCCTTTTCTTGGTGTTTCGAAATTTCGAAATAAAAGCAATAAAAAATATTGCAAATAAGTCACTGATTTACGGATTTCACGCAAGCCAACTAAAACCTGATGAAAACTGTAATTAGAAGTTAATGAAGTGAAAGTCAGGTCTAAGAGAAAATGGCTAGCAGGTTTTAAAGAGTGTTTAAAACTAATAGTGGACGTAGACTTTGCCATCTAAAATATTTTTTCACAGACATAAAAAAAAACAGTTAATTATGTTAAGCGTAAACTGCGTTACAAATAAAATCGTAGTTAAGTACAATTCGTATTTTATTGTCCGTTTTCTCATGAAAACTGAAAAAGTTAAAAATCCGTAGGTAGGTACTGTTCTTATAAGTAGGTAAATGCGAAAGTTACTGTCCGTCTGTCTGTTACCTTTTCACGCCTAAGACACTAAACCGATCGTTATGAAATTTGACATATAGGAAGCCTGGGACCTGGAGAAGGATATAGGCTACTAATAAAACTTTTATTTTTTTGACGGTGGGAAGTCATAAATAAATAAATAAATATCGTCTGACATTGCACACAGCACCATCTAGTTCCAAGTTAAGCACTTAACACTTAAGGCTTGTCTTATGGATACCAGATGGTTGATACACTACTTAAATACATTTTTTTTTTCGTAAATTCATACATATTATAAATATACATCCATGACTCGGGTACAAAATAATGTCCATATTCATCATACAAACATTTTCCCCTACCGGGATTCGAACCCAGGACCATTTGGTTTCGCTGACTACACTTAGCCACTGTAGCCACTACACCAAACGTGTCGTCCATAGAGCAACACGGACCACCGGCGCCGGCAGACCGGTCGTCTAACAACTTCTCCCGCTCTGACTCTCCCGCTCTGGAGCGGGAGGGCGTGTCAGACTCTTACTGACTAAAACCCAACCGTGTTCCGTTGCCCAGTTCCGTTCAGTTCAGTTGCCTGTGGCAGGGGCCACAGTAACCCTTTCGGACTTTCCCGCAACCCTGGCAGGTATCGGCCCTAGCGGACCCCGTCATTGTTGCTGACATCTCTTTGAGGCACGCGTGGAACACAACGCGTCATCGACCCGAGCCTGGTCCTTATCGGACGGCGAGCTACCCATTGCTCGCCGTCCGCAACTCCGCGCCTACGGTGGCCGGGAATCGGCCTGGGATTCCCAACGCCCTGAGCGTCTCCTGCGGCGACTAGGGGCGTGAGGGCGCGAATTTTGCCTCTCCCTCACGCGTTCCGCCTCCTCTTTCGCGAGCATTACTGCTTCGCAGAAGGAGGTGACGGCTTCCCATGCCCTCTCGCTCCGTACCATTGCCTAGACCAGGGCCGGACGCGAGAGATCGCCACCGCCAATCGCCTGCACGAGGACATGGCGGTGCTCAGCCCAAGCCGGGCAGACCTCCACCGTATGCTCCACCGTGTCCTCTGGGCAATCCACACAATTGTGTCATCCGGGCTTTTCCTCCCGCGTTATCCGGAACAGGAACCTCCCGAAGTAATCGTGCCCGGTGAGGACCTGCGTCAGGCGGAAGGTGAGGACGCCGTGGCGCCTCTCCAGCCACTCCTCAAAGAGGGGACTTATCACCCTGCTGCTACTCAATCTGAATTTTCTATTGAAAAAAAACAATTGAGATACAAAATACACGCAGATGATGTCGCGAACAACACCTAGTTATTAATAATAAGAATATGAACTGCTGAGTCAATGAATCAGCTGACACTCATCACAATATGACAGATTCTGATGTAAGAATCAACAAAGGAAAATATGAACATTCTCATTGTAGACTGCATAGAATTTATCCTCATTTCATGCACAAATGACCGCAAAACCTACGTTATAAACTTTCCAGATTAGGTTAAATCGACTTTCTTTACGTAAGAAAAGAAGAGAAAGAAAGACAATTTCTTTATCACGTCTTCTTGAAAAAATTTAACGCCAACCCACCTCTATACAGTAGGAAATAAATAAATACATAGTTGTGTTTACTAACAACTTCTATCGGTCATGACCTTGTGTGTAGTACACGCCACGTGACTCAGACGGATAGCCACAAGTTCAACTTTTATTATTATTGATTCAGCCTTGTGCTAACGGTAGTCTATGCAGTTGATCCTAGTCTAAATGCGTGCAAATTATAATAAGTGAGAATTTTATTACGCAATCTAACCTCCGATTGGTGCAGTAATTGTTTATGGTAGTTGTTTTTTTTTATTCACGCAATTGAACGCACTTGGGTAGGTACTAGGTCTGATAATATTGTATTTTTAAATTAAAAATGCTATTGAATTATGAATATAAAAGTTTAGCATGTAGGATATAGAGTCTGGTAGAGCTAGAATTGTTCAGGTTTAAAAACAAATTAAACGGAAATTTGTTATAAATAAGGTACCTACCTATCTAATATTCTAAAGACAACCGAATGTCTCACTTACCTACTCAAGAATAGTGCTAACGGTAGTCTATGCAGTTGATCCTAGTCTAAATGCGTGCAAATTATAATAAGTGAGAATTTTATTACGCAATCTAACCTCCGATTGGTGCAGTAATTGTTTATGGTAGTTGTTTTTTTTTATTCACGCAATTGAACGCACTTGGGTAGGTACTAGGTCTGATAATATTGTATTTTTGAATTAAAAATGCTATTGAATTATGAATATAAAAGTTTAGCATGTAGGATATAGAGTCTGGTAGAGCTAGAATTGTTCAGGTTTAAAAACAAATTAAACGGAAATTTGTTATAAATAAGGTACCTACCTATCTAATATTCTAAAGACAACCGAATGTCTCACTTGCCTACTCAAGAATAGTGTTTCACAATAAGAAATAACAAACAAAAAGGAAAAAAAGTTCAACGATGTTGCTTGCATTAAATATTCAAAATGGCATTAGAATGGCGCCTCTTGCTTCATGCGACTGGCTGTCATGAGCGTTGCACACGCGCTGACCCGGAATCTCCAGGAACAACTGGTTCGAATAACGTAACCAATATATCCTGACCTTTCAATGCTCAGTAAACTTCAATAGCTTTAGATATCGTGAAAGGTCTTATAAAATGGTAGGTTATAAACACATTCAGCTTCACCGTCTATTTTTGAAAACGTTCTTATTCGAATCTGATTGCATTCAGTGCTCCATTTATGAAAATGTTCCTGATATTGCCAATTTAAAAAATGTTTTAACTGCGTTTCATTTCCGTGCGTTCACGATTTTCGCACGCGATAACTTTCGTTTTCGCTAAGCCAAGCGTCAATTACATCAACCTAAATAATATACAACGACTGTGAAATTGTTGTCCACTTTCCCGCGTAGCAGTGATGCGATTAATTAATGTCACATTACGCAGCCGACAATTATGTTATGACACTCAAATCGACGCCGTAATCGTATGCAAATCTTGTTTTGCATCAATTTTTTAAAAACATCTACCTTTTCACCCGCGAGTTGCATTTCAAATTGCGATAAATTAATGTCGTTTCAATTTGTTAATCACGAATAGGTAAGTAGTTAAAATTATTATTTTACATAACTTGTTAAGCAATTAGCCTGGCAATAACCGCAGAAATAAATTATTTATTGTATCTTCTTTCGACCTGGACTTGTGGCAATATCTACTTCGAAAGGTCGTTGCCAACGGTATGGGCACGTGATGCGGAGGAATGAGGAAAATTTCGAGTATGAATGCGGAGGGCTATCAGAGTAGGAGAAGACCAAAGAAACGATGTATGAACTGTGGGAAAGATAGACTAGGCTAGCAGGGGAATGACTACCGAGATGACGACTAAGAGAGAAGTATTGAAGAGAAATAAATATTGCGCCGACCACAAATACATTGGGATAAGGGCAATGATGAGGTCAGTTCCAATAGGCTAGCATGGTCATATTCGAGTCAGTAGGTACAAGTTGGTTTTGGTTTATGTTTACTAGAAATCTGGCTGGTTGTGAGGAAATGACCCAGACTTAAAGCGGCAATAGAGCAGACAATCAATTTACAAAACGTCCCTGAAATAATCTTTCATAGTCAACATTCTTAAACGTATGTTCACACCTCTACCGTAAGAATCCTCATATACCTACTTACCATTTTACCTTACATAATATTTTCGTTGAATAACCCAGATTCTTCGATACGTCTAATACAATTTTATAACCGTATATCCTTCCACCTAGATCCCGTATTATCCACGTCGTCGTATCGCCAAGAGAATTAAACGATACCTATATTTCTGGATTTTTCAGTAAGGAATGATTTTAAAGTAGATAAGCTGTTTCACATATAATTATAACCTGATACAATTTGCCGTGCTAACACATACAACTTGGTACAATTTGCCCTGCATCCATTCAAAGTTTTTCAAACTCAAACTATTTATTTCAATTAAACCATTTACAGGCACTTTTGAATTGTCAAGTTGTCGGTCAGTCAGAAATATGAAGCTAGTTGCCCATTCCAAAGCGTAGTAGGTACCTATGGAGAAGAACGGGCAAGAAACTCCATGGACACTCTTTTAATTCCATACACACTTCAGCCCCAGTGTTTACAAACAACATTAACTATGCAAACATTCGTTCCTTACTACCAGACCAAAACGGCAGTCAGCCTCAAAACATTGTAACCATACAGCGAATCTTCTGATCCCACGTCAACGACCTACACTATTGCACTGCCATTCAACATCGACCACCACAACCTGATCTTTTCCCCCCTCCTCTATCTTCTAAACGCAGCACACAAAGACGAAATTGCAAGGAATTATTGAGGTCTTGAGAAAATGGCGTAAACTAGCGCAGTAAGTCGACGATCTCATAGAAAATGCAACACATCACGATGACTCAGTCTCGTAACAGAGAGGCTTCTTGTTTTTATTCTAAGCTATATTATGTATGTATTATGTAAGACAATATATTGCTATATTGGTTATTGCGTCACGGTTAGATCTTTGATGGGGAGATATTGCTTCCTCTTTGCAATACGACTTCGAGTCGTGTAACTTTAATGTCGTAAAAAGAATATAAAATTAGCTAATACCCACTTTTAGTGGCCTGTGGGATCATCTGGAGTCCAACATGCAGTTGGTATCTAAACCCCTCACCATTTACTAAGTAATTCAAATGCAACTGATCGAAATTCGCAGAATGAGCGAGGGAGAGATGCAAAGATATTGAACTTAGGTAGATAGTATCTCATTTCCACACATTTGAATTCGCAAAGCAGTTGCTTGTTGTGCATCTTTGATCTTCCTTTCTGAGAAATTACTATAGCATGCTGTTCTAAAGCAATTGTTCATACTGTATTCAAGTTCTTAGTAGCGTAATATCCTAAATGTTATGCTTGTTGCATATTATGCACTATGTACTTATTAAATATAAATTTCGCGGCATGCACCGATTAATATCGAAAATTGAAATTAATTGAATCCGAGATAGCGTTTTAGTTGGGTATCGTAGAGAAATCAAAGTGTTAAGGCTCAATTTGATCCCGAACCCAGACAGAAAGGTATTTAAATTCAATTCATCAAAACAGTCTATTGGTTCAGTGAAACCAAGTAACTTGACATTGCCATCTGGAGGAAGATCTACTTATTGTACCTATTTTAAACAAATGACTTATGACATGAAAAAACGACATGCTTGAATCTCTGGGAATTCTGTTCAGGCTACCATTCCATACAGACAGCAGTAGTCCATAGGCACTCGTACTCGTGCTGCTCTTCTAATCAGTTGTCACGTTGCTTCGAAAGTGTTGCTAGAAAGTTTGTTGTGTTGAGCTGCACCGTTTCTTCTTTTTTAGCTTTAACACCAGAATAAGCGTTTTTGGGACTGTCTTTCGTATTTATAAGTCAACAGAAACATTGGTAAACGAAGCAGAAGGAGTATGTAAGGATCGTAGCAGGTGGCGTTCTGTAGCTTCTGCCTACCCCCATGGGAACAACGCGTGAGTTCATGTTTTTGGACCTAGGTATAGTCCATTCTGATAAAGTTTTTGAAGTTTCAACATGTGTCAACATCTCAATCGTCATGCTTTAGTAAGACTAGATTATAAAGAGCAAGAAACAATTTCTGACGCAAAAAATCCATACTAGGTACATTTCGTGACACAGCATTAGGAATAGGATGTAGTAAGACAGCAAAATACACGTCCATTTGCGAACGTTTCCGGGGAAGGGCAGACGATTGAAAAGATGGAATCTTTCATTGCCTTTGCCGTGGCGTTAACGGAATCGGATGTTTATTGGTGTAAGATTTGTGGTACGATGACTTAATGTTAGAAGTTATAATTTAATTGCCATTTTTTACTGCGCTGTCCTTAGGAACAGCGTTTTCTACCCTTCTGGTCCGCTTGTCCGCTTGTTGGTGGCCTGTGCCAAATAGCTCTTTTATTTTTTAAAGTGACCGTGTCTGGTTTTACGCTAGGAGACTTGTATTCTGTGATACAAGAAGTAGGTATATCGCCTATTTCAACTCCAACTGTGGCGAAAACCGATGAATGAAAAACTACATAGCAAGGAAGTCAATTCGTAGAAAGCTTTTCTGTATCTACGTACGTACGGTGTGTTTGCAGCAAGTCTTAAGTAACAGCCCTCTTTAGTGGCGTCCCTCTTAAGTGCAGAGAGCGTGCAGACAGCATATATATATATATATACGAACTTGTACTTTGAGGCTCATAGACAACTCTTGAAGTTTTGCAATTATTGTCACCTCTCTGATCTGCACGCAAATACGACACTTTATGGAAGTGAAGACATGCATCAAGTATCACATCTACCTACGTTATCAAAACCAGCAGTTAGAAGTTATGAACTTTAATGTGCATAGTTATCTCGACATACCTACATAATAACGATTTTAACTTCAGCGTAACTTATTCAAACAAATAATCCAATGAGCGTCCGTGCCATATTTTCGGCTTACACAACTAACGAGTTCAGTAAAAACAGATTTCTTAGTTATTATGGCTGCGTGTATATCTATACATATCTTACGTAAACGAACTTTCTAATGACCAGAGCAAAAATGTGACGATCACCCATTATTTGTAATAAAAGAATTTATGATGGTTATGCACGATAAAAACGCTATAAACCACGGGGTATGGTATAGTTATTACAGCAACTAGATTGTCAATTACGATAGTGAAGCTACGAGAATAATTGCATGAAAAGCACCGCAAATCGTGATGAAAGTTGACAATATTTAAAATCAAGTCATCGTATCACAGTTTTGTGCTTTTCTTTGCCAAATGAGAGAAACTCGGCTCATTTTAAGATAGACGCCCTTAAACCTATAAACTTCGCGCGTTAAATATTTTCTTCTCAACTTGTCCTATAATGACAGACACTCAAAACGAACTGGATGGTTCGATCATACTAACAGGGTGACAATATAGAAGAATAGAGAAGTGAGCATGATAGAAACCATTGAAGAAACTTATCAGAAATTGGGATTTACCAGAGGACGGCGATGATATGTTATGCGTAAAAATCTTCCATTCTATACTGAAATAGATCTTTCATAAGCTGCATTAGTGCGGATTTTAAGTGTGCATCTATTCCACTCTTAGCGAATAGGTACAAAGGAACTGCGAATGATGGCTCTAAGCCGCCCATTTTAATAAGACCTCAACCACCATGGGCCATATTCCTGGTCATCGCTCTATAACACTGGACACGCTTTATGGGTCACGCTTAACGAACTACTAGCGACCCATTTTGCTCGGACCGTATTTTGGATACCTATCGGATATCCCTGAGCTATTTTAGTTCGTCCCTTTACGCTAAATTCAATCGAGGCCCTCGGTGTCTTTTGGATTCATATTATGATAGGTAGGTACTTACATATTTAATTTTGTTACACCAATTCTTGGTTCGTTAAGAAATAAATTGGGTTCATAATATATTTCAGTAATACTCGTGTGATATTTTGTAGAATAGGTACCTAATTCTTGAGCAATATTGGATCATAAAATTGGTAGGTATCTCGGCATCGCGGTTAGCACTTTTTTTTAGTTGTTATTTAACGAATTCGGAATTTGTATGCATAGTTATAAAGAAAAAAATAAGATTTTAATCACAATTACCTATTGTTGTTTTTAAGCTTCTTTCCCAGGCGGTGTACCTACTGTAGGTGTACGGTGTACTCATACAGACAAGCTACACATTATAAAAGATAGTTCAGTCAATTTAATTGAAATACCTACAGCTAATCGATCGCAGCACTCTGGAACAAAACACTCCAATAATGGTATTTTCTGTTCTTAGGTCCCCAGAAGGCGACGAGAGCGAGAAGAACACAAGTGATGGAGTGAACAGGATACCTCCACATTGTCACATCACAATCAAATGTACAAGAGAGGTAAGCAAAAGCACCAATCAACCTATTTACTCATCACCATCATTATATTTAATAACTTGTTATTTTTTTTATATTTGTATGCCATGCCCATAACATAACAACGTGAGCGTACATCCCGCGCGGCTTGGCAACGTCGCATTTCTTGTGGTTTTTCGTGATTATTTTATTAAATTTAAATCAAATTACAATTTTTTTCAGCCAAACACTTAATCGTTGTTATTTATAAGTTTGTATGCTATTTTTTTATAATTATTTTTGTATTTTCTATTTGCAGTACTTACTTATTATTATTAAATACTTTTATTTAAGAGTAAATGTTAAAAATAATTATAATTGCCAACGATCTAGTGCTTGGCTGAAAAAAAATAGTAATTTGATTTAAATTTAATAAAATAATCACGAAAAACCACTAGAACTGCGAAGTTGCCAGCCCGCGCGGGATGAACGCTCTTAAGCAGAGGTGCCCACTATGGTACACACACATTTCGCCAGGTATATTTAAGTCCCATGTAACAGAGGGCGAGCCTATTGCCATTATAGAGTTACAAGGAACAGGGTATAAAGTTCACTCATACCTCCATAGAAAGGGGAGGATCCTCCGACCAGACAGGTGTCGTGTCTGGTGGTCAACTGCCCGGTGCCCGACGATTGATGTCGGGACGTTGTCTAAATGCTAATCGCGCGGTAAACTCTGCTTGCGCGATGCAGGATTTTCGTGACGTCAGTGTAATGCTTAGTTCGCATGTGGCGATGAAGATACCGCTACACCATCAACCGGGCACCAATCCAGGACTCCGGGCTGCTAGGATGAAATCCTACTGAGAAATTCCATACATTTCATCCATCCATTCCATTTTTGTCTGACAATGTTGGATCATAATCCTATTATTAAGACTATTATTATACCATGTTTTATTACAAATAAAACTATTCTCTTATTATCAAACTCAAAGCATTTATTTCAATAAACCATTTAAAGGCACTTTTGAATTGTCAAGGAGTCGGTCATTCAGAAAGACTAAGCTAGTTATCCATCCCAAAGCATAGTAGGTTCCTATAGAGAAAAATGGGCAAAAACTTCATAGACACACACTCTTTTAAATTAGCATAAAGCAGTCCATTGCTGGACATAGGACTCATCGCTGCTACCACACAAACCCAAATCATAGTGGTTCCCGCTTCAAATAAAACGTTCCATTCTCTTTGGTGATAAGATAACCCATATATTACGAAGGATTGCGGGCTGATTTGCCAACGTTTTAATGAGATTTCGTCACGGCAACAGTGACCTGTTCTACTTTATATCCTTAAATTAACATAATATTGCTTCTCATACATTTTAGGTAACTAAGTTACATTATGTGGCGTAAGTAACCCTTACGGTTACGGCACATAGGTATAATTTGGTTATAACTAGCTATATTTATATTCCATGGGTTTTTTATTCGGATGCCTGCATAAAGGACCTGCGACGCGACTCTTCTAGAACAATTTCCATGAAGTTTCCATAGAAATTGTTCTACTAGATTCGAGCCGCGCATGTTTGTGGGAGCATTAAAGAAGCTGATTACCGGTAAAGAAGTCGGTACCGATCGGTGCAAGTGATGTAGACCCGAACTAGAACTTACGTGCTCACAGGGAAACAGCTAAAACACGTAACCGGTTTTGCCGAAGATCAACTAGCAGCGATTCGGAGGTCTACTCTCTAAACACGAAATCCGTAGTTTCAGCCGAAGACGCCCGCTTCTTACTTCGTCTCACTTCCGATGTGTTTTTGCCCGTCAGACGCTTGTATTTGGCGGACCAACTACTTTCGAACGGGCCCGTAACTTCGTTGACACGCTTAGACAGTAGACCCCCTGAAACCCGCTACTTTATGCACCACCCTTTGAACGAAATTAGGACAGAGCGGAGATGCTTATTTATTATGAGTCAAAGCATCTCAAGAGTAAAAACTTCTAGTTTCTGTGACGGCCTTTTAAAACATTGCAATGCCTTCCACCCGTTCTTTAATATTCCTTCCCCTTCAGATTGCAGGGTTCAACGGTCTGTCAGAAGCCGTCCGACGTCTAGACTTCTCGTCAGCCGTGCGCGATGTTCGCCGGTTTAACTACATCTGTGCGTTGTTGGAGCTGCTGGTCGGTGGTCAGAGACTGACGCATCTGCCCGGAGCTGCGCAAAAACTGTTACTGTCCATGTTGGAGCAACTTGCTGATCAAGGTGATAAAGTAACACGACAAAGGGAAAACTAGGCTAGGCTATACACTATACAGGGTGGATTTTAGAACCTTAACCGCTTGTAGGAGACTGTCTTTAACTTTTTGAGTAATCGCTAATTGGATTCACAGACTTCGTAAAAAAAGACAGCTATGGTAGGGCAAGAAGAACAAGACCCTTTACCCAATCCACCCTGGGCACCCTACATACGTAGTTACTAGGTGTAGTAGTTTCCAACAACCTTTTAAAGTCTATTAAGGCCAAATCAGTAAGGGAAGTCAATCTCTTAGTACCTGGTGTCTGAAAACTACACAAATCCATTGTCTAGTTAGGTATGAACACAAAATTATACTTTGGGTTATCAGCATAGCATGACCCAAGTTTTAACCTCTTCATTAATTCCAGTGGCGACCTCAAAACAGAATCTTAACGCTCTCCGCGCGCTATTGGTGTCAGTATCATCAGCCCGAGAGTCAGAGAAGCGCTCGTGTTGGGGCAGGCCGCTCGGCTCGCGGGCTCTCTGGGGACACCACGACCACGCCATCGCGAGGATCAACCGCATTGCTAACAGTATTTTGATACAAGAGGTATGTACTAAAGGCAGACCTAGCATAGCTACAGTCCAACATAACAAGAGTGCCATAAGGATCTGCGCTCGAATGACGTTGACATGGGGACGCTGTTGATAAACATTTGTGAAAATAAGTATTGCATCAAGCGTTAGTTCCGATTTTGGCCGGTCCAGTGAAGGCGTCGCTGTCATCGAACAATGAATATCAGACCTTTTCAAGTTTTCAGAATAGCTTAGTTCTTTCCACTATTAGCTACCGGGACAGATATTTTCGTAGCACTATAGATCTACTAACTAAGTAGGTACCTAATGAATAGGCGTTCTTCTGGCGTCGCTAAGCGCGTGAGATGAAAAGTCGACGAGATGTGCAAGGATTTAGGGCATGATCTCTAAAACTATTTATATTAATAATTGTGTCTAATCTGAGCCCTCTAAGTGTTAAGACTTAAGTATCATACGATCCAGTCATATTTGTCTTTTTTTGCTCCCCCCTTCCCCTAAACAAAAAGCACCATAATCCGCTAAATTAATTCTTTACAATAGTAAAATTAAAAATAAGTTATCCAAAAACAAAAGCTCCGGTTATTTTGGACAGCAATTGTCCAATCTATCTTGCACAATCGCCAGGGAACCGCTCATTTAGTGCTATTCTCTGTTAAGGGCATTCTGGCAATGCTCCAAATGGTCCGAGCACTCAATACGTGGCCGTTTGGAGTACACTCGTTGTTAAATCCAGATGCACGTTACAACTAACAAAGCATTTGTTCTCAGCCGGGACCAGAGGTAGTGCCTAAGCTTCACGACTTGCCTGAGGAGTGTATTAGAGAGATACTGCTGAGGATATCCGATCACAGGGACTTGGACGTAAGTATAATTTTGTGGACTATGGACGTTGAACATTCTTTCGGCTAGTCCTAAGTCCTAACCGCATTTTTCAATATTTTCTTTGGTCCTGCAAAGAGCTACCGCAAGACCGCTACGTCTTCCCTTTTCGTGAACTTCTTCGATTTCTCGGAATTTAACGTCCCAATCTGTTTGTGCAGCTGAATTTGATTTTATTTCTTTGGTACTTTCTGCCTAGCAGCAAAATATGTTACGCAATCAAGTCTCTCGAGTACCAGTGCCTAATTATTACTTTTTTTATCTTTTCTTAGGCAGCGTCATCAGCATGGACAGTAATGGCATCAGTATGCACGGAACAGCGCATCTGGCGGGAGCTGGTCAGCTTCCACTTCACTCAGCAGCAGACTGACGCCGAACTGGCGAAGAACAAGGACGAGGTCGTCGATGAGAAGGACTTCGACTGGAAGAAGCTGTTCCATCAGCTCAGGAAGTAAGTGATGAATTAAGTAAAAAGAGCCACTGTCAAACGAGCTCAGTTCAAACGACTCGATTCAAAACAGCAAAACTATAGTAACTGGAATGGTAGAGAACTAGTATTTATTTCCTTTTCCAGGATGTACGGCCTTCGAGAAGACGCGCAGTTTGCCGAGACCCTCTCCCTGTGCCGCCACTGCAAGTGCCTGTTCTGGCGCTCCCTGGGCCACCCGTGCATCGCCGACCAGTGCCCCGAGTACCGCGAGCGCCTGCGCGAGGCGGGCGGGCCCCTGCCGCCGCAGTCCGTGCCGCCCGCCGCCTTCCTGAAGTTCTTCTCTCTTTAAATAATTGCCGTTTTTCATCGCTCACTAGATTTTCAACGCACTGCTTGGCGCTGAGAGTTGAAAATCCAACAGCACTCTGTTGGATTGTCAATGATCGGATCAACACCGAGTGCGCGTAAAAAAAATGCCCGTGCCTGGGCTAAATGACCGGAAAATACTCGAAGACGACTATCCACACTCCGTGGCTGCAAGCTTACTGTGGACTCTTTTGGACAGTGCAGCTACTATTTGCAGCTGTATGTCAAACTATGACGTGATGTTTCTGGTGTTCAATAGACCGGAAACTACTGCAGGTACATAAATGTATTTAAAAAGGTTACGGCCCCACAGTTCGTTGTTTTAAAGATAACTTGTGACTACCCTATCATTGTTCTCAAGCAAAATGAATCATTGAATAGTTTCAATGTGGTGAGAAGTTTTTCTTACATTTTCCTTTAAATGCTGAAAAATTGTGCTAATGAAACTTATAACAGTATTTAAATGTACAAAGAAACAGATGATTTCGAGCCACTATGATGATGATGGGGACTCCCTTTTCCGCACTTAGACTCTCATTTGGTCCGTTGTGCGTGGTTCGAGCCACTAATACATCACCAAATACAAGTCGTGCGAGTCAAACTAAGGGAAACTATTCATAAAGTAATTTGGTAAAATCTGACATTGAGATGCGTACTAAATGCGATTCATAATACTTTGGTGCTTTGTCCAGTATTTTTAAAACATGTATCAGAAGGTAACTCTCAAGGTAAGCCTTTATTATAAAATACCAATGACTGACTAAGATCTCGGGCGACAGGCCTACTTTGAAATATTATCAGTGCTTTTCATAAATAGGAAACTAATTACTTAAACTGTAGGTGTAGGTGGGTGTTAGTATGGCACGGCAAAAGAAAATTCCGACGGAGCCGGCTTTATCGTCCCTTAGCTAAGGCTTGTGAAACTACAAAAAATCTGACTTAGATGTTTTAATGTACTTTATTACTTTTGCCGTGTGTACATTTATGGAATAAAGAACGCAACAATACATTTTAAAAGAAACATGCTACTTTTATGTAATTGACTAAGCTATGTGAGTAATATAAGAACTTTGAAATTATGGATTCATAACTTCCTCTAATTTAGTTTTATATAACTATGGCTTAACTAAATCATTTTAACATTTTGTTAAACTCGTTTGTGAACTATCGCGAAATTAATCATTGTAGCTATTTTCTATAAATAATTGTATTTTTTTTATTTAGTAACAATTTACAAGTAGTCAAGTAGGAACCCTTGTTTTGTATTATTACCACTATGAGTATTTTCAGCCAGTTAGAAGTGTTGCCATGCTACAGCATTAAAGATGAATATCCTAAAACTTCCTAAATAATGGCAACACTACCAGTGAATGTGACCTAAAAACATTTAACTTGCTTTGTTTGTTAGTTTTAAGAATATAATGTTATCTATAAGGGATTCATTTGTTCACCTATTTTTGTTTGCGCACATAATGCTTATAATATAAAATATAAATAAGACTTTAAAAATAATGGAAAAAAATGTGATAACTCCAAAATTATATAAGTATCGGTATAATTTACTATTTATCTGTGTGTTCTTTGTTAAACGGTTTTTGTTTTAGTTGAAAATATAAATTAAAAGTAGCCAAGTTTAGTTACAAATTCAAAAGTAAATTAAAAAAGAGATAAGCAGCTGCTTGTCTGACGATCCTGTATAAGAGCTGTGGTGTTACCACTATAAAAAAAACAATAGTAGGAAAAACTGATGAATTGACTTGGCTGTTTAAAAACTTATGAATTCTTTTAAAGCTATTTAAACTATTAGTTCCTTTGTTTTGGATTAGGCTATTTAACAGCTAATGAATTTAATACCATGACTTAATTGCTTTTAAATTGTGTGCTTGCATTTAATTTGCACACTATATTGATTTGAGATTTGACTCCAATATCCAGGATAGGCTATCATTATAATATTGTAGATTAGTCAAACTAGTTCTGTCATCAGTTGAATTTGACGAGACCTTTTTGCCTTTAACAATAGTATAGGAGAAACACTTGACTCGTCAAATTCTACAACCCTAACTCAGTATTTATATCACAATATTACTTAGTTTACTAATAAACTTGAAAATATTCTGAATGTGCAGCTAACAGATATAAAGAAAGCAATATTTTATTACACAGTGATAGTTGCAAGTATAATTAAAGTAAATTATTGTAAGGACATCCGCAAGCTCACTTCGGATGCAATTTTTTTTATATAAGGTTCTTTAGGCCTAAAGTACTGTTTCAAAGTTCTATCTGTCACAGTAATGTAAGAGGTCTGTGATTTCTTTTGTATCTGAATGCATTATTATTTAGCAAATTTATTTACCAAGTCTGAAATTAGATGTATTGTGTTGTAGACTGTATTTATTGGGATGCCAACTCTTGTATAAAAAACTAGCTGACACCGCGAACTTTGTACCGCCAAATTTTTTTTTTAATTTTTCTCTCCGTATGAATCATCCGCGTACTTCTCAAGGAATATTCTAAAATAAGAATTAGCAAAATCGGTCCATCCGTTCTTCTTGAGTTATAAAATTACAACGAAAAGTGGCATTGATTTTTATAGCTATAAGGATTGTTTAGCTTCATGAGCAATCAACTCTGCTTGTTGGACAGTCCCTTGTTGCACGTTGGCTTCTCTGGAAGCACCAAACACATGATGACATCATCATCATTTCAGCCGAAAGACGTCCACTGCTGGGCATAAACCTCCCCATAGCGTTGCCACATCAACCAGTCCGATGGCATAATTTGCATTTATTCAAGTACTTTTTACAAAATATTATTATTATCTAGCATTTGATGTTGCGTTAGTAACTTACTCAATGACTTGGTTCGTACATTTGTTACGTAGGTGATCGTAGTTGTGTTCTTATGTACAGCGGCTCCTATAAGTACAGTATAATCAAAATGTTCAGTGTATTGTGGTAGTGTAGTTGTTGATATTGTGATATTTTAAGATAAATTTATTATTAATAATATATTAAGCATTCAATAGTCCCGAAGAAGCTAACCCTATGTAGAGTAGCATGAAATAAAGAACTACATGAGGCACACATTTACCTAATCAGTCTGCCTAGCCTTTTTCCAACTATGTTGTGGTCGGCTTCCAGACTAACGGGATATAGTTGAATACCAGTATTTTACATGGAGCAACTGCCTATCTGACCTCCACAACGTAGTTACTCAGTTACTGGGTACCACAATACTCCTTGGTAAGACTGGTTGTCAGAATTATAGGCTTCCAACTACCCGTAACAGCTGTCAAAGATCTACAAATGACAGCCAGGAGGAGAGGAACAATGGCTTAACATACTTTCCGAGGCACGGAGGGGCCTCTCCACGAACCAATCGCGGAAAGCGGAGCTTGACCTTCGATTGACCTGTGTAGCAATTATTATTTAGTCATAAGCCCCTGAGGTATGTTTACCTAATACAATAAAAAATAATCTACAATTTGCCAAAGCTGGTTGTATAATACACCTCATCAAAAGTGTAATCTTCCAATTCTGAATGCTGTTGTGAGTCTTTGCAAACTCTGTATGAACTATTGTTTCTTTTTGTATAACTCTGGCTGAACTTTGGAACCTTGTGTAGTTTATTATTGAATGGTTGATGTTAATTATGAAAAATGCAGCTTACCTACTCACATAAGTCATATTTAGTTAATCTGTGATCAGCTTTATGTTTTACACAATGGAATTGTTTTTTTTTGTGATTGTGTTCCCAGTATCGTACTTTATAATGGTATTTTAAATAAAGTTATTTTGAATAAGAATTTCTGGTTTTACTGACGTAATCTGATAATGGCAATGAGAAATAGCTGATTAGTGACATGTAGAAGGAGGAAAATATCAAACAAGATGTAACTTACAATATCATATTTATCAAGAATTCATTTGGTGCCATCTAAAATTACAAACAGTATAAAACCATCAACCTATCTCACTTTTCACTTTCTCACAATGTCTCACTAAATCTTTTAGTTTATACACCAAATCCTGCAGCTGTTGGCTTCCACAAGTGAACCTGATATCATCATCGCTGTTCGTCTTCAATATAACTGTGTATAACAAGTTGTCAGACCCAACTCCTGGAGTATTGGTCATAACTTCAAGCTTCCACTCTACGTCTGTGATTTTGGGTAAAACGCTGGCATCAATGCTCTTGCCCGGCTCCATAGTTCAATAATCTTGATGATAGTTACATGTATTTCATTACACTCTATATAAAAAAGTACTCTGTGATTACACTGTTGATTTTCATTAGAATTGTAAATATTTTGATAACCACAAATCCAGCGTTTCGTTTGACACAAGCAAAACCAAAACGTCACATCGATGAGCGATGACAGTGAAAGGCGAAAACTCGGAAGGCTAGATTTAAGCAGGGCCAAAGAGAGCAGAAGTATGAATGTTAAAAATATTTAATTTTTGATACTGGAATGGCAGAAATGTTGTGAAATCATTCACTCTTTCATAAGTTATGGCACTTTGGTTTTTGAGCAAGTTTTATTTATTTAAACTTCATGAGGAGTAATCATCGTCAGGCAGTCGCTCCATGTAAAATACTGGTATTCTGCTGCATCCGGTTAGACTAGACGCTGACCCCAACATAATTGGGAAAGGGCTAGGCAGATGGTGACAATGAGGATTAACGATCATCGGCCACCGTGGTGCTCGTACTCGTGTGGAGTTTCACAGGATGAATGCTTAACGGCTCGAATTGAGGTGAACCCGATCTAATGCATACCTTCAAGCTTGTGTTTTGAGCTTAAGGGGGCAGCGACAGGTTACCTGCGAAATTCAAGTTTTAAGTTTTTTGTAATACGTAAGAAAATTTCAGTTTCGCCGGCGACCCCGACCTGGCACTTTCCCTTGGGATTAGGTAAACCCAATTTCTCATTACTCTGATTCAATAATAAACAAACAAATAGTGATTATTAAAAGCCAAAAAAAAGTAGTTGTCTGTAAAGTCGGTTTACGGACGATAGTTTTACGTGATAACGCGGCGATCCAGCAGTAATATTCGAAATACTAGCTCTGACGTCACGCGAGAAGAGAGATAATTGAGACACAAGCTACCGCTAACGAAATGGAAAGGGAAAGGGCTGATCGTGCCTCTCTATCGCTTGTTCCGCGCTTTCGGTTGCACGCTCAGGCTCAGACAGAACGTTACACTTTTTCGTGCATGCAGCCGGTGTTCATCGATTTATAAGACGGTATCACGTCAAAAATATATACATATAATAATAAATAAACAATTTTATTTCAGACCACTTAGTCCATTTTGGTTAGTATACAAACAACTTATAAACTAATGTTAGTAAGTACCGGAAAATAATTACAAAATTTGGTCACACACTACATGTACGCAGTGGCATGTAGGCGTATCCAATGTCCCAGTATGCGGCTGTCCCACCTGTCCGTTATAAGCTTCAGAATGCTGTTGGGGCTGACGCGAATCTGATGCATTATGGATGCGCAGCGCTTACGCATGACTGCAGGAAACCCATCTATTCCCGCCATTGCAAACATGCCCGAAGCACTGCAGTACCGCGGCAACCCCATCAGCACCCTGAATGCATTATTGTACTGTACGCGCAGAGCGTTGGTATGTCCTCTGCGTGTAGCTAACCCACAGACTGCATGTATACAACGACTGCCAGTACGCTGTAAATTGCCTGAACAGCAGTCGTGCATTTCGCAAATCTGCGAGCCAACATATTGCAGCGGACAGCCAACGCCCTGCGCTCATGCTCAATGTCCAGGCTGTCTTTTAGGTTTTCAGAGACCCATTGGCCCAGATACTTAAAAGTTAGTGACTTGCTTTAAAGGACTTCCAGAAAGTTTCAGATGTGGCACAATGGGGTAGATTTTAGTAGGTACCGGCCTTAAAAACTAGTACCTCACTTTTCTTAACATTGTATCTGAGCCCATGGGCCTCCACGTACCTTTCACATAACGTAAGCAGACTCAACATTGCGTTAATCGAAGGGCTCAGCAACACCATGTCGTCAGCATAACTTAGATTATTCACGCATACGCCGTCCACGTGACACCCCTGATAGGTGTTGCTGAGCTCAACGATCAACCGGTTTATGTACAGACTGAAAAGCCGAGGCGAGGACAACCCACCCTGCCTCACCCCACACTCCAGCCTGTACACATCCGAAAATGAGCCCGCCCACCTCACGCACGGTGATTGTTGTACCAATACCTAAGTATTGACACAACCCCCCTATCCACAGAAGTATCATTGAGCAATTTCTGCCACAGCCAGTCATACGACACCAGATCAAACGCCTTGGACAGGTCCAGGAAACATGCGATCACAGGCGTTTTCCTGGACGTGTAGTACTGGACAGAGTGCTTGAGAGACAGTATGGCACTTTCTGTAGCTGAACCCAAACTGCGCATCATGTAATTCAATGCAGGTTGCCATATGTCTGTCAAGCAAACTATCCAGCACCTTGGCCATGACAGTGGCAAGTGATATGGGCCTATAGTTCGAAAGATCTGATGCCTCCCCGGTCTTGTCCTTTACAATCGGCACAACCACTGTTTTCATAAGGTCACTGGGCAGGTGACAATGACTTAAACAGAGTATGTAGAACATCGCCAGTACCCGCGGCAGGTGTACTCCCGCGTGCTGCAGGTGCTCGATGCTGAGGTGATCGTGTCCAGGAGACTTGCCTCTTACCACAGATTTTAACACAGTAGCGACATCTTTAGCAGAAAACCTAACCCTTGACTCGGTCTGAACTACCTCAGCATCGACCACCTGTGACGCGGGACCAAGAGGTGACTTAACCCTGAAATGTTCTACAAACAATTTTGCTATAGCCATGGTAAAAAAACAAGTAAAAACTAAGTACCTAGGTGTACCGCAATGTAAAATGGTACCGGCTCCACTCAACGCGCGAAAAGGCATCGCAAGATAAAGAAAACTTGCAGCACAATAGAGACGCACATCGTCGTCACTGTCTGAACCGGCACGCCGCGCGCCGGGTCCAAGCTCACGCGTGGTCAGAATTGTTTTTTTTTTAATTTATGTTCTGCGATTGCGTTTGATTATTTACTTATAATGAAAATGAATAAAAACACAAATTACTATCAGTTCTAAATCAGTATCAAAAACTACACTGATTAATAATAATTGATAGTAATTTTGTTTTTTATTAATTTTCATAACATATTTAAAAAACTGTAATAAGAAATTTCATGTTGTTTTTTTTTTTGTCACTACCATAAACATCATACCACCTAAAATAACATTCATCGTAGTTGCTTTTGCCATTATTTTGCTAGTATGTGGTACTAATACATTTTTTGCAAGTCTGTCAAAATGGTTACGGTTACTTAGCTTAATAATTAACTGATAGAAACAAAAATGACAAATATGTAGGTACTTGAATAAAATATGATTTCGACCATTGTGCATTAACAATTATTATTCAAATTAATTTATTACATAGAAATGTCTTAGGTTTTCGCGATTACTAGGCACTATAATAAAACAATCTGATAATGGATCAACTCTCGTATTTTATTATTTTTTATAAACGAATTAATAAAATAAGTTCACCTACTTACTGCCTACACGACATGCTTACCTCTAGTGTGACACTTCGCTCGGCTTTGGGTGCTTGGTCTACCTGGGCTAAACTCTGCAAATTCGCGGTCAAAACTTGTAACAGGGTAATTTAACATCAAAGCGATGCGACATCGCATCTCCTAAACGCAATTCATTAACATAGACATTGCTTTGATGTGCGTCGCCTCATATAAATCTCATGGGGTTCTAAGATAGACGAAATAAAACTAAAATGTATTACTTAGTCGTTAGTATATTAAACAACTTTATGAAAGTTGTAACATTGATTTGTCATCAAAAATATAAATCTACACTTAACTATAACAGTTACAAAGTCAAGGCAAAAAATGTTATTTGGCCGGGTTATAAGGCACATTTCACAATAGCGTTTACAAAATTAGTTTGACTACTACACTATGCATTTAATTATTATTACACATCGATCATTATTAAAGAACTAGATACACAATCCCACGCAAAAGATCTCTTAAAACTGTCGCCAATTGTGTTTACGTAATTTTAGTTTAAATAAATATACTATAGTAATCAGTGCTTATTGTTGTATTCACAAAGCTTTGTACAAAAAGCAATCAATTTTTACGACCGAGACTCGCCGCAAGGACAAGGAATGAGTGGAGTCGAACTGTCCAATATTGTTTTTGTTTATACTGTAATTATAAGAATAAGACTTAAAGATTTCTTCGAAATCTTTGAAGTGCTATAACTGATGTCCATTCACCACACCTCATTGAATCTCGAGGAAAGCTAAAAAAACAAAAATAAAGTCCTGTAATATGACATGCAGTTAGTCAAAATTAAATCTATAAAATGTTACTGCAGTATTTTTAGAAAAAGTAAAGAAGTCTCATTAAACAACAAAAAAAAAAACAATCATACTTTAATACAAAATAATAAAAAAAAACCAATAGCGTCTCCAACAAATGGAACAGAATTAACTCACATAACCCGAACAATTTAAGTGGGCATGCGATAGTATGATTAATAAGTTTACTAAGAGTCTTTACAATTGAGATCCTATAAAACTCCTGCTGATTATTGCGACTTAATTTAAAAAAAATATTTTGCAATGATTTCTTGATAAAATATCAGTATTTACAATAAGGTCATGATATTAATAATTACCGAAAATATAAAACTCCATCCTGTTTTAGCGACCTAGATGTGTGATTTTTAATTTTTTTTAACGAGCGCTGAGGCGTTTACCGTCGGAGCGTTCGATTGCTACTAGATTAAAACCGCACCCAATGTTCAAATGGGCGCTCATTTGGGGAGGACTTTTTTTGTCGCTGATTGTGTATCTAGTTCTTTATTATTGATTAATGTTATTATAGCAATTAATCTCAATGATACAAATTACACAATGCCTTCAGAGATTCTAGTTGCTAGTATCGAGACATGAAATGCAGTTTCTAACAAATAGGTATATTCAAGATTATTATTAAAACCGGCTGTTTTTCCCTTCCATTGTTCTTAGTTATCCCTAAAACCGCAAGGAAAAATACAGGTATTTTCTGGCTGTTCAAATAAATCTTTTCTACAACTATTTCGGGCGTCTCTTAGATCTATTTCATATGTTTCTGGTTTATAAAATTCACATTAGCACCGATTTAAATATTAGCAAGTACACTTATCTGTAGATAATATAATATTATAATTTAGTAATATTACTACGAAACCTTAATTCAGCACATTTATCCAAAAAAGAAAATTTATTATTAGAACACAACCTAAGTACTAAACAACACTTAAAATACTGGCAGTTAAAAAGATTTTAGTGATGTTTAAAAACAGTTATCTTTTTAAATAAACCTATGTAACTAAAAGAACATCTCCCAGTGCAAAATTATTTGACATCCCAATGATATCTGCAATATAAAAGATTGTTTAAAATAAACATATTTTTAGTACAACACAGACAGTTTGAAATAATACAGGTATAAAATTGATTATAGTCTTTTCGCCATAAGATGAGTTCCCTGACAGTTCATTTTTTTCCGTGGCATACTACTTTAGACGAATAAAAAATAAACTGGCAAAAAAATTCAAAAAGAAATGATAAAAAAAATATTGCCTTTCGTAAATGACTAAGTAAATTATTGTAGTTATAATTAACTGTTAATAAATTAAGTAAATTAAATAAAAAAGTATAAATATTAAAATGTCTAATGCGTTGAACGGAACGTCGGCCAATAGAGATGGACACTACTCAATACACTAATCGACAAAAAAATTGATGAATCGGAGCGGCCATTTTGTAATCGCGATCGCGTCGCGTCAGTACGAGTGCGTCTGCCTTGTATGCTGTTTGTTTTTGCGTTAAGTCTGCTCTGAGTGTTTGTTTGTAATAGAAAAAACTCAAAAAACTATAACAGAGGACTGGCACAAATATATCCGGATCGATCGAATTAGGGACCAACAATTAATTATCGCGGTTGGAGAAGATTCCGATTCCGATATGGATATGAGTTTAAATCAAGAATCAAGTTCTGATAGTGAATAATAAATAAATAATTATTTTAAACAGACTGCGTTTCATTTACCACTAGCTGTCCCCCGCGGTTTCACCCGCGTTATGTCAGGTTTTTGCTCTGATCCCGTGATGTTATGTAGCCTATGTCTTATTCTGATGTATAAGCTATATTACTGTAAAGTTTCATCAAAATCCGTACAGTACTTTATGCGTGAAAGAGTAAGAAACATCCACACACACACACACATACTAACTTTCACATTTATAATATTAGTAGGAAGTAGGATAACCAGTTTATTAAAAAAATATTTTGAAAATCTAAAATCGATAATCCGATTCCATTTTCTTTGCCAACTGAATCGATATTATAAAAAAAAACGATTATATTTCGTTAGGTCACGTCACTACAATTGTCAGACAAGAACTGTCAGGGAACTCGTCATAAGGCGAAAAGACTATAGGAAGGGATTATAAATTCTTAATATTAAAGTTATGGCACCTACTCATTCCATTTTATATTATTTTCTTTCGCAAATCGCCAGTGATTATGTTTCAAGAATTCATTGATATTGTTTAATAGTTGAAGCATGTAGAACTCCTACTCTACTTAATTTATTCAAATCCCTAACTTTTGAACAGTGCAATTGACAGTAGAAAATACTTAAATAATATAATAGCCATATATTGTACGTTTGTTTTCGTAAAATAAAATTGATATTTATATAAATAACACTTGGAATAACCCCTTTTAAAATGATTCCAAGTAGAATTCGTTTATACGGGGTGTATATTTGATATCTACTTAATCTGCAGGGTGGGTTGTGTCACTTTACTAAAACAAAAAAGAGTTTTCAAAAATTGTAGAAACACACCTTGTATAAATTAAATGATTTCTGAATATCCATGTAAAAATATATAAAAAAAAAGGATTCTCAATTCGAACCATTTCAGCGTTTCATCTTCTCGAGTATAGGTATGACCATTTCGAAAGTGGGTCGTTTGCCGGGGTCCTCGTTCATGCAGATCTTGATTAACTTTGCGATGTGGGGGGATATGCCCGGTGGGATCGTGAGACGGAGCCCTTCTAGGGCTATCTTCATACCACACTCCATTGGAGATAGATCGGCAAAGGGTACCTGAAAAATTTGTTATGATTATTAGACGCAACTTATTTGAGAGTATGTTACAATAAATGAATTCAAAAGAATTGATAAGGCTTTTGGTAAATTGTAGTTGTATTGCAATCGTAGAGGTGTTCCAATGGAGTGAATGCCACAGGTTGTTCACGATTGCAAACCTATTATGAACTTTTCCTTTTGAGAGCTTGTCAACCTTGTGCAGATGAGGTTGCTATATTATTCTTCTCATCAAGAAACGTAGGTCTCTTCTCAAAATGTTGCCATACTCTTGCAAGCACGACTTCCTGTGTTGCGAATTGTGGTACGTTAATAGACGCAATCTTGTAAGCAAAAACAATATCGGAGATGGATATGACTTTACAATTTTATAAAGCACAACCTACCTCTCGAGTAGCAAGTTCCCACAGCAGAATGGCGAAGCTCCACATATCGGCCGCTTCAAGGTTGCGTTTAGCGGCTGGCTTCTGCAGGGCTTCGGGCGCCATCCACGCCGGCGCGTAGACGCGGCCTTTCTCTTGGAACGAGAACTTCGAGTCCGCCATGTTGACGCGCGCCGTCAGGTCCTCGTCGATCTGAATAGAATGCTCTTTATTATGTAGGTACATCAACTAAAGTTACAGATATGAATGTAGAAATTGTATAATATTTCTTTCGCTTTTTTTCAGCGTTAATTTTTCACGAGTGAGTTTAAGAAAATTTTGTTAGAAGATGAAGAGTTACTTGTTACTATAGTCTTTTCGCCATAAGATGAGTAACCTGACAGTTATTTTTTTTCCGTGGCACGCATACTACTTTAGACGAATAAAAAATAAACTGGCAAAAAATTTAAAAAAGAAATGATAAAAAAAATATTGCCTTTCATAAATTACTAAGTAAATTATTGTAGTTATATTTAACTGTTAATAAATTAAGTAAATAAAATAAAAAAGTATAAATCTTAAAATGTCTAATGCGTTGAACGGAACGTCGGCCAATAGAGATGGACACTACTCAATACACTAATCGACAAAAAAATAGATGAATCGGAGCGGCCATTTTGTAATCGCGATCGAAGAAGATTCCGATTCCGATATGGATATGAGTTCAAATCAAGAATCAAGTTCTGATAGTGAATAATAAATAAATAATTATTTTAAACAGACTGCGTTTCATTTACTACTAGCTGTCCCCCGCGGTTTCACCCGCGTTATGTCAGGTTTTTGCTCTGCTCCCGTGATGTTATGTACCCTATGTCTTATTCTGATGTATAAGCTATATTACTGTAAAGTTTCATCAAAATCCGTACAGTACTTTATGCGTGAAAGAGTAAGAAACATCCACACACACACATACTAACTTTCACATTTATAATATTAGTAGGAAGTAGGATAACCAGTTTATTAAAAAAATATTTTGAAAATCTAAAATCGATAATCTGAATTCATTTTCTTTGCCAACTGAATCGATATTATAAAAAAATCGATTATATTTCGTTAGGTCACGTCACTACAATTGTCAGACAAGAACTGTCAGGGAACTCATCATAAGGCGAAAAGACTATAGTTATCATGGTTTAGCGGTAAATGCATTTTTATTTTTTAAGTGATGAAAAAGTATTATTTAGAAGACTGTATAATATGGAAGTTACATCTGCCAACAAACTGCTTTGCATTTTGGCAGTTGTATAAAAAAAGATTTATTTTTTATTTTTGGTGGGAAAATAAACGCTTTTTAATTTTTTTTCATTAATTCATATTCGAGTTTAAAATGGCGTGCGCATCTAGGAAGAAGGCCCGCGAGGGTACTCGATCGCAACCAAAGTGAAGTAATATTTAGCAACAAATATCTCACAAACTCACCATAATATGCTTGCTGTTGAGCGCATAGGCGGGCAGCAGCTTGTCGACCTGCAGCGCGTGCAGGTAGCGCATGGCGCGCGCCACGTCGTGCGCCAGGCGCGCGGCGGCGTGCGCGTCCAGCACCAGCGCGCCCGCCGCGCCGCCGTGCAGCAGGCCGTGCAGCGAGCCCCACGACATGTACTGCGAGATCACCAGCAGCGAGGGCGGCGACACGCAGCAGCCCACCTGCGGGAGACGGGGGGTTGCTCAACTTGGGTCGGCGGCTGAAACCTTCGGTTCCGTAGAATTGCTGTTTTAAACGAAATACGTTGCATTTCAACCAGGACTCGCGTATGGCAATCTGAGCTAGAGTACAGAATATTTTGTTGAGATGAAAAGATCAAAGATGTTGATGGGATAAAAAAACCGCTTTAGTAATTATTATGAGCTTGATTTATGAGAAAACTAAAACATTTTTTTTTTTCAATAGCACATTTTTTATAAAAATGAATACTCAAAAATTATGATCTTACTCAATCACACCCATAGAGCAACACGGACCACCGGCGGACCGGAGGGGAGTAGCCATAGCGTGTGTTCCCGATACAGAATTGTCTGTCATTTTTTGGGGGGGGAAATCTGCGCCACGCACACTTTCTCAGACTCCCACACAAAAGCAATCGGCTGTCACTACGTAACCCACACTTAACAATTATAACAATACACTAACAATTTCACACACACATAGCTGCATTCGGTGTCATAACAGTGTAATGATGTGACACAACTACATTGACAAGTTGCGAACAGCCGTGGCTGTAACAACTGTCGATACGCATTATCGATAAATTCGAGAACTCTGTTAGGGAAATCAGTTAAAAGTGATACAAAGGTGGATATTATAATAAAGATAGGATTTTATTTATTCATCCAACAAAAATCATAGGACAGTTGACTTAATGTTTATATCATTTTGAAAACCAGCGATAGTATTATCTATCACTGGTTTTTAAAATGGATTAATTTTGTATAAATATGTCGAATACATTTTTGTGGGTTTGCCTTTTTCATTAAAAGAAAGAAAATCTTGTATCAGTATATTTTTCCATTATTAATCTGGTCAGTTCCAAATTATGATTTGTAAAATCATTTTCATGTGAATGGTAACTGATAGAGGGAAACAAGTCTTTGCCAGTAAACTTTTTTAAAGCTTTTGGCACAATTTGGTGTGTGGTACAAGATCGTGTAGGTTTATTGCCGTCACTTATACGATGTCTTATTTCTTTCTCACAAATCCGGCGTAAAAGATTGACCTCTTTTGAAGCCTATAGCAACTTTCCTCTGCTTTTTTGATGCATTAAGCTTTTTTCATCAATCGGCCCGAGCAAACCTTTGATGCACGTATTGCACTTAATTTTTTTTGATGTCGAGAAAATAACAAATTCTGCTATGTATTCCACTACTTTCTCGGCAAAAGGTGATAAAAAAGTTAGAGCTTCAATCTCATCAATCAAATCGTCAGAAAAATTAGTAAAGTTGACTTCGTCAGTAGCGTCATTCGTATTGTATTGTCATACGGTTGAAGCATTAATTTTTTCTAATGCAGATGTGCAATTCAGTATAGTATTTTTTTCCAATGGAATGCAGTTGGTTCCGCTTCCAGTTTGTGTTAGTTCTGTGTTAATAAGATTTTTTTAATAAATTGTTTCAAACTGGGAGCTTGAGGGATTATCGGAATAACCACCATCACTTCTTACAATCGAAAAAAAGAGCTCGGTGTGATCTTGACTGATCCTGTGGGGGGGCATATATTTCAGGCCATTTTGTTGGTTTTGTATTAAATCTTGAAAGATAGATGATGAATTGGTGATGTACACGGAGATGTCAACGAATCAGGAAGAGTAAGAGTGACACTAATGGCATCGTACGATGATAGTCTATCATAAATGATAAAAAAAAAAATAGATTTAACATTGTAAATTTTTCGAAGTGGAGAAATATAAGCTTCATATAACAACTATGACTAACCATACTACATAACCAACATTTTACTGGTGGCACGAGGCATTACATCGGGTGGACTAGGTTTTTTGCCTTCTCCATGGTATAAAAAAAACTTACGGAACAAGTACAGTGTGGTATTAGAGTTGGCTTGGTGCCCTCGACCAATCCCCTTCTATTGTTCGCCAACACTTGAAAGTGAGAGGTCTTGAAATGATCTGAGCAAATGACACTGTTTCTTGTAGGTATCCAGGTAAGTCTGTTATTATATATACATACTATTACATGTTATTATTACAATACGGTCGAACATCACACTTAGTAGTTTTATTGTTATGTATTAATACTCGTAAGTATTGTATTAAATTTAATTTGACGCAATTTTGATATTAAACAATATCAAAATAAAGCTCACAATATACATAATTATAATAATTAAATCAGAAGGCATAATCTCAAAAATGATTATATGCACGAGAGATATAGCTTTAAAGAGTCCTTTGCATTTGCCATTTTTATCGATATCTAACTATCTACAAACCGGTAACAACACTATCGCTCGGTGATAGCGAAAACACTCGGATCAGTCGCTCGACCGATCCGCATATTGTATGAAGGCGAGCGGCCTGTGTTGGTAAACAAATCCGAAATAACATGACCGTTATTATTGTAAAATTATAAGATAAAAAGGAGTAAATAGTAATAATTTTATTAAAAATTACTTATTTATGAAAGGTAACGCCATCTTTTTGTAAATTTGACGTGCCAGACCTCTTTTTGCAGCAAAAAAACTGGACAAATCGGCATTTTTGTGGGACGTCGATTCAGCCGCGCAACTAGATTTAGTCTAGTGAATGGAGCGGCTGCAACTAGTTTTATTGTACGCATAGGACCGCGTGGACTTGTACTTTGGCAGAGGGGAACGCCTGCGTATGGCTACTCCCCTCCGGTCCGTGTTGCTCTATGATCACACCACACAGGCCGTGTTCTGAGATCACAATACCTTTTTAGGTTATAACAAATTTCCAGATTTTCGGATGCAATGGTCCTGATTTACGGTAGAGCTTTAAAATTATACATTCTTCAAGTGACACTCACAACAGGCAGTATGTTGGGGTGTGAGAATATCCGGAGCTTGGGGAACTCCTCGTTAAAGTCCCTCTGTATGCGTGGTGTACACTCGCGGACAGCCAGGATCTTCGCTACGATGTCGTTCTTCTGCCATCTGCCGCGCCATGTCTCGCCTAGAACAAATTTATGTTAGAATTTCTATGAGCAATTAAGTTGTCTATGAAGATCTATGTTAAAACCTAGATCGTTGTGGCGATACTTGAGGCTATTGGTGCCGATTCTGTTGTACACCGAACTAAACTAACTAAACTATCACTAAAATTCCTTACTTTTGGCTATGAGAATCATAACGCTATTCTGCAAAATATAATCTCTAAATTTAAAAATAATTTTGACACATCTAAAATCAAATTTGACAATTATTGCGACTCCACGTGGTACTTGTTTGCCGTACCACGTGATCTTTTTTTAGAGCCGTAGGCGCGCATTATGTGTGGCCTCGACTTGTTTTGTATGGAATTTTTTACTTTTTGTATGGAAAATATAAAAAAATATTACCAACACTGAGTTTTATAGGTTTACGGGTTCACAAAGGGGGTCCAAATTTGCATTATTTTTGCGATAGGACACACCGTTTTCGAGATATAAGCAAAAGAAAAGAAAAAAAGATACAGTAGGTACTGTTTTTGCATCTGAAGTCGAGGTGTTGATGTGAATTTTAGTTCATGACCACTAATTTTATTCCACACCTTTTTAATCGCGATTAAAAATAGTCAGATTTAGTTAAGACAATCAAAATTTTAGGTGAAAAACGTAAAATTCAGAATAGCAAAATTGCCATTTTCACTAAATTATAATCTCAGTGCCATCTTAGTGCTGTCAAACTAAAATATAGTTCAGTTGTGTCACTTTAGTCAATTTCAGAATGGGAAATCGTCGTTTGACAGGAATAAACTAAATTTTGGTGATTTTTAGTCTAGTTTAGAGAATTTTGTGACAAGAGAATCGGCACCATTGTCAGCAGTCTTTCGGCTAAACCGCGAAAAATTATGAGACCTATGTTGTTTAAAATCTGATATTAAGTAACAATATTTATTTCACTAAAATTATGCTTTATCTATTTAAGTTTACATGCATATCATTACAGAATAGAATCCCAAGATATTGTCCGGAGCATTTGATTAAATTATTAATATTTGTGGTCGTCGGTCCACTAGCGAATTCGTTCCATGTCAAATAGCGTCGTGATGAAGCAGCCAGTTCTACGCCTCCCACTTATAGGTGGTTCTTCTTCAGTCATTTTACCACCGCTGTCGGGTTTAACATAAATTATTTATTGCCATTGCCATAAAAACCGGGTACAGAATCATGTGAGACCCTGGCTCCAGAGCTAGGTTAGAGTACTTACCTACCTGTATTTCAGGAGCCAGTGATTACTTCCATTTAGGTTACAATTGAGCAAGTTTCATGCTTCAGTTTCAGCAAAGGTGACAAAACTATTTTACTTAAAATTAAGTTTATTATTTGAACATTTAATTATGCACTAAAAATAGAATCCGAAAATAAAATTAGAATAAAAGCAAGTTAAACAATCTTATGAAATCAAAATTCACAACAATTATAAACATAACACAAAACAAAAATATAACACAAAATTAATAACAGTTCAGTAACTAGAGGGTTTGGATGCAAGGTTAGGCGTGCCTTGTGTTGTCTTTCGTACCGATCGATTTCAGTGTTTACTGATGGCATTTGTAGATAGTCGTGAACTTCGTTGTTCTTAGCAAACCAAGGAGCATTTGCTATTGATCTTAGGATACCATTTTGGACTTTTTGCAGACAGAGTATGTTGATTTGCTGGCAACGCCCCACAATTGGATCGCGTAGGTCCACATTGGCTTAAGGACCGAGTAGTAGATGAGGAGTTTGTTGTCTACAGAGAGCAGTTTCTTCCCATGAGCGTGAACAAGTAGCATACTTGTGGTTTATGTCGTCCCTTTTATTTTTAATATGTTGCTCCCATGTTAGGCACCGATCTAAGTGGAAGCCAAGATATTTTACACATTCTGTGTGTGGTAGGGTATCAGGACCAAGTCTAAAAGGAGGGGTGTTTCCGTGCCTGAGTGCGAAGGTAATATGGTTAAAGTTGGATGCACTGGCACGTATCCGCCACTTGCAGAGCCATTTAAGAGGTCGGTTAAATACGACTGGGTGAGCAGGAACACAGTTAGACCAGATGCTGCACAGCCTGAATGGAGCCTCTGGGCGGGTTGGCCTCGGGATGACTTTGATAAGACGAAAGTCAGGTACAATTCACACGTCTTGCAGAGTCCAATCCACATCGAAGGGTCGCTTCTCGAAGTTGTGAAGGAGTATGTCTACCTAGGACAAGTCATCCAGCTCGGTAGACACAACTTTGAGAAAGAAGCGGAGAAAGGATCCGATTGGGTTGGGCAGCGTTTGGAAAACTTTGTCCAGTCTTCTCGTCGCCTAGATCGTAATGTTTGAAGACTAAGGTCTTCTACCAGTGCGTCCTGCTCATTATGACGTACGGTGCCGAAACGTGGACACTGACAGTTGGGCTGGTCCACAAATTCAAGGTCGCTCAGCGCGCTATGGAGCGAGCTATGCTCGGAGTTTCTTTGAAGGTTTATCCTTCAGAATCAGAAATGATTCAGAAATTAAATTGTCCGGAAAAGAACCGGAGTTACCGACATAGCTTGCAGAGTAAGCAAGCTGAAGTGGCAGTGGGCTGGCCATGTTTGTCGAAGGACCGATGGCCGGTGGAGCAGACGAGTCCTGGAGTGGAGAACGCGTATCGGCCAGCGTAATTAACGGTGTAATAAAAGGTACGTTAATTAAGGTAATATCTAAGACTGCTTCTTAAACCAATGCTATGTGTTTTGAAGGAAACATAAATACATGATTTTATGTGTCATTTCTTGTGTATATAATTTGTTGGAGATCCTAAATGAATAATAATATTAAGGAACTGAGCTCCCACCTCATTATTGTCTTTATTGGCCGGCTTGAGTGGAGATTCGCAAGAGCAAACGTGCACGGAGGAAGGAAGTATTCCAGTAAGATGCTGGTATGGGTCTTGACCGTACTTCCGGGATTGTCCTGATAGCCGTGAAATACCTCTCCACTGCACAAGCACCTCAGGAAGTGTTGCCCCCTTGTTGCTCGTCACTTTGTACTAGCGACTATTTCCGGGAGCCTATTATTGAGTGGGCAAGTCACCCCCTGCCATTTTATCCGTGTATTGTACGAGGGGAGGTCCAAAAGTTCGTGGAATGGAGGGGATGGAGTGGGGATAGGGGCGCTTGCTTAGTGTCATACTAATTGGGTACTCATCAGTAGTATATTATTTGAGTTTCAGCCCTATTGCGTCATTCGTTTACGAACACTCGCCTGCTTAACAGGTCAATCCGGAAGAAAACTGAAACTATGGAGAAAATTGAACACCATGTTGTGATAAAATTCCTTACCAAGCTTAGCAAGGAAAGAACGCTCAGACCATTTTTAATGAAATGGAAACCGTTTATGGGGAACAGTGACCTAGTAAATCAATGATTTACAAGTGGCATAGTCTTTTTAAACATGGTCGGGAGTCGATTGAAGACGACCCCCGGCTCGAAAGTTGATGGTTACTGATTTTTGGGATTGTGAGGGGATAATACTGATTGATTACAATGAAAAGGGAAGGACCATAACCGGAGAATACTACGCAACGATATTAGAAAAATTAAAGAAGGCCATCAAGGAAAAACGTCGAGGAAAATTTACCAAGGGTGTGTTGCTCTTGCAAGACAACGCGCCGGTTCACAAGAGCAGAGTTGCAATGGTTGCTCTGCACACGCATAGCTTCGAATCACTAGTCCACCTACCCTACAGTCCAGATCTGGCCCCAAGTGATTTTTATTTGTTCTCAAATTAAAAAAAAAAGACTTAAGGGGAAGGAAATTTTCCGACGACAATGAGGTAAAGGAGGCAATTTTGGCTCATTTTGAGGCAAAATATAAAAAATATTTTTACGGTGGTTTAGAAAAATTTATTCATAGATCTAATAAATGTATTCATTATGTTGAAAAGGAATAATAGATTTATTGTTTCATTTTATTTAAAACCCTTTCATTCCACGAACTTTTGGACCTCCCCTCGTATGTATAAAACATTTTTTTAAAACGTTGCTCCACACTAGGAATTTCTCCTGGATCGTGGGTGCGTTTACAAACATTTAAACTCACATACACAAACGGCCAGACCCGGAACAACTACTTGCAGGTCATACAAATATTTGTTCCGTGCGGGGATCGAACCCGCGACACGTTACGCAGCAGTCAATCGCTTAACCACTGCGCCAACCGTGTCGTCAGCGTGTTTCCATATCCTGCAATAGGGTTATCCTTTATCTTCCAACCGGGGGTTGTCCTCGGGTGCACTTGCGTAGTGCGTACAGGTATAAAAGTCGGTTGGTGCCTCATTTCATTGAACGAACGCTTGGAAATGAAGCAAGTCTGATAAATTTGGTAATAACAATACAAGTTAGTATCATCACCAACCAAAGTTAGTCACAAACCATACCAAAAGGGAGCTTAACTTTAGTAGCCAATTATGGCCCTTATTACCTGATGGAGTAACAGCGATCCTGGTATGTAGTGACAACTCATTAATATTGATTCCCTTGTGACGCGACAACGTGGCGTCACGGCTGCGAGTCTTCAAGCCCAGCCAGGATTGATCCTTGAACTGGATCTTCTTCAGATCTTGACCTTGCTGAGTTGCGAGTTCATGGAGTCTGTGTAGATAAGGGTGATATGTTGTATTTTTTTTGTTTAATTCAAATTCAAAACATTTATTTCAATTAAACCATTTACAGACACTTTTGAATTGTCAAAGACTCAGTCAGACAGAAAGTGATGCTAGTTGCTCATACCAAATAGTAGGTTCCTGGTTCCTATAGTTAGGTTTTGGGATGATTAGGTCAAGATATGAATAAGTCTTTAAAATTTTCAGCTTATCTGCATCCATAGATGAATATGATTTGCACAATGACTGTCCATCTATCTTCCATTTTGATTATTTTAACTCAACTGCCACAGATGTAAAGGTGCTGATAGACTTAAACATTCACTTGTATCTGAACATCGAGCATTCGCCGTTTTTAAATTTGTCGAACTGAACAACGAACAGAGCCAAGCATAGAGCCAAACATCGCTACGAACATTTTCATGATCATTCTAGCGAACGCACCAGTCAATGCTCTTAAAAAAAAAGAAAATAGAAACTTAAAAGTAAAAATAAAGAGGTTAAGGCACGTTAAGGCATAAGGCAAAGAGGCATTTAATATAGGTTATTGGTTAAGCTTTATTGTCCTTTAGCTAAAATGCTTGCTAGAGCCCTCGCTAGAATGCTCGCTAAAACGCTCCCGTTTATTTTTCTGTAATGTAACATTCGCTAGAATGCTCGCTCATTACAAGTGAATGCTCAAGTCTATCAGCACCTTTATGTTTTAGGTGTGTTTGTTTCTTTGGAACCTCTTGTAGCTTATACGAGTGACGTTTTTTAAAGGAGTGAGAGGCGTTGTTTCTAAAAAGGTTCTTACCTCTGCACAAGCTGTCCTCTAGTCTTATCCAGGGGTGTGTCGCCATCCTTGTTAGCCAGCGACACGAGAGCCCCGGCGAGTAGCAAGTCTTCGGCAATAGCAGTGTAGCCCCAGAAGCAAGCGTAGTGAAGGGGCGAGTTGCCGTGTTCGTTCGTGAAATTCACGTCGACGCGGTTTTGGAGGAGCTGTGTACAGTTTCAAGAATAGATTTTTAAAGCTAAATAATGTTAAACTGATTTACTTTCAAAACAGAGGTTTCAAATGAATTGGTTGTTTGATGAAAGTTTAAAGTTTAAAATGATGTTATAATTTTTGTATTTTACTAAGATATTAGGCACAAATGAAATGTAAAACTTGTAAATAACAGCTTATGTTTTGAACTCTCAGATCAATCTAATCAACACGGTTATGTTTGAGTTACTTAAATTAGTGAAACAGATAGTGAATGAACAATCAGGATAACCAGCATTAATTTCCTTATTTGATTATTTTAATGACATTTCCCTAATAAATGATTACCCCAACAATAATGAATTACTAACCAGCTGTACAATAGCCCTGTGCCCATGTGCGGCTGCCAGGTGCAGCGGGGTGTCATCTCCCATGTTGGTAACGTTGATGCGGGCGCCGCGTCGGATCAGCATCTCCACAATCTTTAGATGGCCTTCCTTGCATGCCCAGTGGAGAGGACTGAAGTGGTGGTCATCTCTGAAAAGATGAGAGGAGAGGGTATTTTTTTGTAATGACGGTTATTTTCAGTTTGTGCTATTGGTGTTCCTCATCTAATATGTTCATTAAAACTCTTCCAGTCAGAGTTTTAACTTTGATTTACCTACGTTTCTGTGAATAATAGTCACAATTACAAGTCTTTCCGCCTTTATGGCTATAAATCTTAAGAAATAAAATAAATAGCTTTCAATAAGGTTATAGCTAACAACCAGTGGATTTATATTTGGTGATTGAAACAAAAACGACAATCTCTTGTTGTTGTTAGATTGCAGAATACAGACTGGTATGGCTGACAATGGTCACCCATACCAGTCTGTATTCTGCAATCATACACCATGGATATCCCAATGGCTGGCATACAATTAGTGGCCAAACGTGTTTTTTTTACCATTAATTTGCTAAACTTTTGAAATAAAGGTAAAGCTGTTTATCATCCTAATCTTTACCCTTTTGTAAAGATGTTTAATAGATAATAAGGCATATCAGGGTGGTCCAAAGAGAAATCATAAAAATATATATTTAATAATACCCCATGTATGTTCGGCGATTCTTGGTAATTTTCGAGGTGTAATATTTTTTTTAAATTTCTTGAAAATGTTATGGGGGCCGCTTTCATATAAGTAATTTTACATGGCATTTTCACATTTTTTTTTTTTTTATTGTTTTGGAGTATTCTTTCAGACACAAAATAATCATCTTCATATCATGAATGATATGAAGATGATTACTTGTTATGGAATATTTTGTCAGAAATGATGAATCATTTCTGACAAAATATTCCATAACAATAAAAAAAAAAATGCTGTATAAAGTAACAATGCAGTATAAAGTACGTACATGTAATAATGCTGTATAAAGATATAATTTTTGAAAGCAGATCCGATAATATAACGACATAAAAAAAAATATTATAACTCGGAAAACTATCAAGAATCGCGGAACATACGTGGGGTATTTTCGGATACCCCTGGGCATTATGAGGCATCAATTTTTTTTTATGATGTCACTATTTGGACCAACCTGTATAATTATGCAGGGATAACCATAGTAGGTATGACATACTTAAAGTTAAGTCTAAAAGTAACATTGACTAGAGTCTGGCATTACTTTATCATGACTAATAATATTTTCCTCAATGAATGATGCCACCTACATTTTTATAATAAGTTTATACATTTTGTATGTGCTAAGTAAGTATTCAAAAAGTATTATTAGAAGTAGGTTTCAGTTTAAAAAAATTGCTGTCCTTAGTTTCATAGTTGGTTAGCTAAAGATTTTTTTTAAACACTTTATTAATGATAAATAAAAATGAAAAAAAAAATTTTTTGACCATGTAGGTTGACGTCCTACTCTGAGGGGTCTAGAATCATGTGCTGTAGTCATGGTTACAAATTGCGCGTAGATGTTCTGCCACCGAGTATAATGAAAAATATCATGAAAATTCACACCACCAGTTGGCGGCGCCACTTTGACAAGAGGTCTTCCGTTTTGACAGTGAATATATGATGACGTTCATCATTCAGGCTACATTCCGAATTACGCAAATTATTGATGCTGCGCTGTGAGTCACAGTGCTCACATCAATAATTTGCGTTCCGTTTTAAATATCATTATTATCACAGCTAAGAACTGTCATCAATTCGGAACGCTTGTGAACGCGCTCACAGTGCTCGCTCAACGTCAACCTCAAACCTTGAACCAAAAAGACCGATTGTATATTGTTCTGCAAATGGAAGTTCAACGCATTGGTACTTCTATTTTGTTGGTTGACTCTATCAACTCTGATATCTCAGATTTTGAGTTTGATAACGGCGATTCGTCCAGGGATGAAACGGATGACGAAGTGCTTATATTAGCGTATTTACATTCTCCCGGCAAAGATTTACATTTATTTATTGTTTGTCACAGGTGAAAAGACAGTTCTTACAGTTAGCATTATTGTACAATATTATTGGCTATATTAAAAATAATTAATAAAAATACAATTACACTCTTAATTGTTACCAAAAATTACCAATAACATAGATGCAACAATAATTAAACATAATGCATGCGCATGAGTCATTACAGGTATTCTGTTACGTCTTGGTTTTTACAGCACAATTTCGAAAATGCCGCTATAGTTTAAAGATGTGATGTGTCTCGAAACAAAACGCTCAACTGTGATTTTTGACAGCGCTCACGGTGACATTAATTTAGGGCATGGTCGACGTTATCGCAAGACATGTCATGACGTCATATATGACGATTCACGGGACATCATTAGCGCGCTCACGCTAATTCGGTACGGCCGTTAGCACGCTCAAATCGATTACAGCGCAACTCGGAACGCTCTCTCAGTCACAGCTAAAGAAAATATAGGCTCTTTGATACTTTTGACAGATGCCCGGACCTGACGTCTTAGTGCTGCCACCTAGTGGATGACCTTTCAGAAAACTCTTGACATGAAATTAAGTAAACATTTTGTAAGCTTTTAGATTTTCAATGAAATGGGATAAACTCCATTGTCATACCATAGAAGAATATTTCTAAAATATCTTCTAATTGAAGCTGTGAAATTCTCCACTGTACTTCTTTCTAAATCCTAAGCATTCAATAATGAATAAGATTTATTTGATTTAAAATTAATATTAGTGATTGGTTAATCGGGCGCTTATAGGTAGGTATACCTAATCTTCTTCCCACAAAAGAATAATATGGACATTCCTTTCTGAATAAATAAGTACTCCCGGGTTCCCGGGATTGAAGAATTTTGTAAAAACAACTAACTTAATGAAATTATAGCAGTGGTTATATTTTGATTTAGTATCTTTATTTTATTCAAAAATGATGTGCTCAATGGGGTCGAGTAGTGGATTAATTTATTGTATGTTTTAACAGAAGACTAAAAAATATTTATATTTTTTTTTCATAAATAAATAAAATTCGTTTAATTCAGACTTGAAATGTCCATATTTTGTTAGTATTACAAATTATCTTAAAACTATGTTAGTCATGAGGAGATCCATTACCTAATGTATTTAGTTAACATGAGATTAAAATTATATTTTTAATTTAAATAAAATAATTAAAAATGAAATTGAAATACAACTGAAAAAATTAAATTGAAATAAATTATTAAAAAGGACTAAAATGAAAATTAAATTAAAATAAATTATTAATATAAATGATTAAATTAAAATACAAAAGCATCAGGTGACATGCAGCCTGATGAGCCTTCCCACAGCTGCCGAATTTGGTCTGTCTGCAATCATCCTTAATGAGTACTAACTATATTTTGTATGTAGGTAACATTTATAGGAATCTATTTCAAATTAATCTGGGATCCGGAATTCTGAAAGGCATGTCCGTATTATTCTTTCATGGGAATAAAAGTGAAGTTTAAGTATATTAGCTCCCGATTATCCAATCACTGATTTGTTTGGATTCATACTAAATTTATTACTTGTTTTAAAAAGTAACAATTTAATAAACAGATTGTGTGAGGGTATTTTGACTTTCAATAGAATAGAATATTTAAAAACAGTGGTTTAAGGACAATAAAAATCAAGCACAAGCATAACAAATTCTGTCTGATAACAAATTTTCTAAGAGGAAGCTTTGGATTTAACTAAACAGGGAAACCATTTACAATACTTTACTCAAAACATGAGATAATACATACAACAGGAAAAAAGTACATTAGATACCAGCTATACAGAGCTAATAAGATCAGATCTATTTGCAGACCAATTTAGTCAGGAAGTTTTGATCTACATAGCAACTCTTGCACCAGAATCATATTTCCTAATTAATTATGTTACTACGAAGGTCGAATACCCTGATCTCATACAGACTATTATTATTTTTGTACAGATCTGACGCATAACATTAGTCCATGACTACATTGTGGGCGTGTTCTCTCAATGCCTTTTATGGGGAAACTAGACCTTCCATATGGGGCATCATCAGACATATACACCGCAAATACACTCTACTTACCCTTGGTTCATGTCATGTTCGGTATCATCGAGCCAAACTCGCACCTGTAATGCATTTCCTTCTCTGCACCACTGAAATATATCTTCCATGTTTTAACACCAAAATCACTAACTCAACTTGAATTTGAAGGAAACGTTAGATATGTCGTCGGCACTTTAAACGATAAGTCAAAAGAAACTGTGAATAAATGTAAATAATTTAATGAAAAATAAATGAAATCATTTCATCTGCGACCTGTTTGACAGTTTCGCAATCACCAAAAATAATATTGTTTCACGAATATTTTGTACTGATTCAAATATTTCTACGTGTCTCTTTCATTCAACAGTGTTATGTATTTGGTTTTCCCTTTCTAGCAAGGAAAACCCAGTCAGCTGAATTTCGAAGTTTAATGTGTACAAGGTTGCCAGAAAAATAATAAATTATGGTAGTTTCCGAATAACACCGAGGCTTTTGCACATCTACCGTCAGCAATGTCATGATTTGGAACTCGAGCAGATCAAAGGTTTTGGAGAGAGGCCCGAAATATTCAATTGATTAAGGATTGAGGTGAAAAACTACTGCTCTTACGGTTAGGGCACAAAATACATAATAGTACAAGTACAGAAGATTCACTATGCAAAATTATAAATAAAATTGCACTATATTGTGTCGTTTCAAGAGTCCCTATTACTCTAGAAACGACACAATAAAGTGCAATTTAGGTCGCACACAATTAGCTCCTTATTATATAGAATTTTTGCTTATTCTCCTAGAATTTGTCTCTCCGTCTATTGTGTAGCTCAAATCTCTTCTGGCTACTTTAGGGTTGTCTTCTTTGAGAGAATAATTAATCTGAATATTGAACTACCAGTTATGTGCCTTAATAGGTACTCTACTTTTGTGAACTAATGACGTTTCAAATAAAACTAGGCTAGGTACTTACTTAGTAGTATGTAGATCAGAAAACTATTTTATTTTACAATGTTTGCCCAGGTACTTAACAAAAATAAACATTTGGTAGGTAGCCGTGCGTACCTACCTAATTAAATTACTTATAGGTAGACGTGCATTTCTTACATTTCAATGCCCTATGGAAGTGTGAAAAACGTTAGGTTCGGATTCTTGGTTATTTTTATTTATGCAGCCGAATGCGATGCAATATGCCTTTGCCTTTATTTTATTATCGCGACGAACGGACGACGCGATGCGGCGCATGCGTGAGTATCACAGACTACAATATAATATTTAGTTTCTCTGTCTACGTATGAGTATCAAAGTAACGTGCGACCCGGCCGCGTATTGCCATAATGTATACTAGCACAGACAGGGGTTGCTCTGTAATCGCACGCAATATGCTCTTGTAGCTAGAGAGCATACTGCATATCAGTACAGAGACAGACTGAAATAAAATACACTTTGCTCTAATTCGTGAGAGCAAAACACATACGAGTACAGACAATTTGGCTGCCGTAGTATGTACAATGGCATGCTTCAGTGTGAGCAAACTACATGCGAGTGCAGAGCAAACACATTCTGTCTCTTTCGCACCAAAGATAGATAGGTACATCCTTTACATTCTTTGCTTTCTTCGCATTATGGCAGTGTCCTTGACCTAATAAAACGAGTTCGCACGTGTCGATCAAATTAAAACAAAGTGTTTGTTGTTTTTGTTTGAAATAAAGACTTTAACTGTTTATAATATGCATGAATACAAGTTAAAAACGTTTTTAGCAAAACAGTGTGTCGAATTCACAATCTTAAAATGCAGTTTTGTGAATAGTGAGACATTTAGTGCCAATATCCAATGTAAATTACCAGCGTTAGAAAATGATTCGCCGCGTGACCAGTGTAAACGGTTTATTCAAAAGTTTTCCGAGTTTACTAACACCAACTGGATTGTAAAGCGAAGCCCTGCTGTTCAGAGACTAGAATTTCGTAAGCAGTATGGATGCCAGCACTCGTCATTCAATAAGAAACATGAAAAAAGAAACAGGAACTTTCAATGCAGTGCCACAATAAATATTAAGTATAAAAAAATTAATAGAAATACAATAAAAAACGACGTACTTTTAAAAGATGGAATGAACGTCATTATCGAGATAAATTTTAACCATTCGCATAGAATACATGTTGCATCCGCTTATAAGTTTTTACGATGTGATCCAGATGTGCAGAAACAGTTCGAAATGTACTTTGAACAAGGTATGACACCGACCATAGCACAACAATATCATGAAATAAACATTTTAGATTCTGCAGACGATCAAGTGCTAGCGAATGCTCAAAAAAATCCAACTTATCGTCAAATCAGGCATTTATACGATAAATGGCGTAAAATTAATCTAGGAGGACGTTCGGATCGCGACGTTGTAACAGTTTTAAAAGAGCGACAGAATATTTTTTCTGAAAAAGGAGTTTACTTGATTATAAAACAAAACCCTATGATAATTGCTATAATAACTCCAATTATGAAAAGATTATTTTTAAATGAATATGCAGATGAAATGGTCTACATTGATTCTAGTGGTTCTTGTGACCAAACATCCACAAGAGTGACGTTCATTTTTGCATCTTTGAAAATTGGCGCTGTACCGATAGCTTGTGTGTTACATACTGCTGATACCGAAGCCAATTACACTCTTGCTTTTATGGCGGCCAAGGAAGCTCTGGAAAATGATACAACAAAAAAATTTCAGCCCGTAGTAATAATGACTGATGATGCCGACGCAGAGCGTAATGCTTTGAAATGCGTTTTCCCCCGAGCTACTTTATTACTGTGTCACTTTCATGTTTGTCAAGCAGTTTGGCGATGGCTTTGGCTTTCTGATCATAAAGTAGAAAAGGACTTCAGAAAAGTTGTAATGAAATCATTTCAAAACGTCCTCTATGCTGAAAGTGAAGAAACGGCGACCGCATTTTTTTCTGATTTGATTAAAGATGTTAAAGATAATGCTATGCTGAAAAATTATATGACCAATTTATGGGAAAGACGAGCAGAATGGTGTCTCTGTTACAGATCAGATTTGATGACTCGAGGTAACAATACAAATAATTATGTTGAATCCTCTATCCGCATATTTAAAGATATAGTGTTACAAAGATCTAAAGTGTTTAATAGTTGTGCGCTTGTAAAGTTCATTACGGAAAATTTTGAGAACTACCATAAACTTCGTCTTTTAGACTTCGCCCACTCCAGACGCGACAAAAACATTATTTACATGAAATATCTTAAAAAAAACGGAAGGGTTGAATGAATACTATCAAATTAATGAAAACGAGTACAAAATTCAATCAGAAAGTGACCCACTGATTTTTTATACAGTGTTTGTAGATATTGCGTGTTGTGATTGCCCTCAAGGTACGAGTGGAAAATATTGTAAACATCTATGTTATATAGAAAAGAATTTTAACATTCTTATCAAAACATCCCCCCGCATAACATCGCAGGATAGAAAAAGATTTGCTGAATTAGCATTAGGCAACAATATTTCCGGAGACTTCTATTCCAGCGTCAATCTAAAGAGCACTGAAAATTCATTTGAAGAGTCTGTTACTGGCCCATCCACACAACCCTTGCCACTTGTTTCGTCGGAAACAGTAATTATACCGAGTGCGCATCAAAATGAAGAAAATATGAAAAAAGAAATAGATGTTATGAAATTACAATTCAACCGCTTGTCTGAAATATTACAAACCGACACATCAACTAATAATTTAATGATAATTAAAAAATTGAATAAAGTTTTATGTACCATAGAAACCGTAGACCAAGCCAAAAATTTTGCCATTCAGAGAATAAAGATGTGTAGATCTAGGAAAATAGGCGTCCAACCAACATCTGTTTCGAGGAGAAAGGACAGAGGGATCTCTAAAGGAAAAGGGCGCATACAAAGTGGAAGAGATGTGAGAAAGAAAAAACAACATAATCTCTCTGAAAATATTAATAAAAATCAGCCAAATGCAAAAAAACATTAAATAAGGTTTCGTTTTAAATAGTTAATAATGTTGATTTATCCTTTCAAAAATAAATACTTTAATATTTTTTAAATATTGTTTTATTTACATAGCTCCCTACTGCATTTTTTTTTTCATCAGTCATTACGTGGGAATTATTTTGCGGAGCCCTCGATAAAAAAGAAGGAAACGTTTTTCTACTTCTAAATATTTTCCCATTTCCATTATATTTAAGAATGTTATTTTCATAATAAATACCTAGGCTTATACGTTTTATATAGAGAATAAAACGTTTAAACCTAGTTTTTAATTATGTCGATAAACATACTCGTACTTAAATAGCATAGAGATCGGAAAATCTTTAGAAGAAGAAAAATGTTGTATCCTTTTCTATGGAGGGGGTCGCACGAAGATTCCCTCAGAGAATATAAACACGTACAACATAGTTATGTTCAATGGTAGTACACTGCAACATATAATTAAAGTCTTATGACCCCACATACCCTACAATACAAACAATAACACGGTCACATTTTGCTTTAGACATATGCGAACAAACCGTATACTTATACAGACAGGTCTGTAGTCATACGTAGTTTGCTTTAAAAATATGCAAGCAAACTGTATACTTATACAGACTGGTCTGTAAGAGCACAAAGTGATCTAGTACAGACTATGGGTGTCTGTACTGATATACACAATGGCAATACGCGACCCGGCCGGTGGTGGCGCGTGTGCGTTACGCCGCGCCAGCGGAATGTTGTCACTTTTCAGGATTCGACAGCTAATTAGTAGTTACTCCATATCGTGAAATTGTGCTCGAATTTGTGCGTCCAGCCGATCCAAAGATATCACGAAAAACAGATTCCGCTGGAGTAACGCTACCCCAGCGGCATGTTTTTTTCCTGGTGGTCGTAGCCAAATCCATGTTACGAATAAAGAAAATAGTACCTATAGTAAACAATAATATTGGGACGCATCCTTAACTAATACACTGATTAGAGCTGTCTATGTCATACTTGTCATATAATTGAAGTTGACAGCCCGCTTTTTTTTCATCTCTAGCTCTACTGCTCTACCCCTCTCTTGTAACCACGCTCTGCTTATGGTGTTCTTGTTTTGTATTCGTATTGTTCGATACTCATCGAACACAGTCATCATCATCAGCAGTTTTGACTCAAGTAGGTCGCGCGCCCGCACCAGCGGAAAGCGTGAGCTACGCGAGTCAGTGCGCGATCGACCGGCATACTTGTAACATTCATTATCATCATTAGCATTAATTAGCGTAAAGTGTCGGAATAAACGTACTCTGAATCTTAGCTCAGACTTATCATTTAGCACCCGAAATATCTAGCAGCACGAACCTTACCGTTCATATTGGTCCTTCGAAACCGTCAAGGACTCCGCGACCGCGATAAATCGTAACGCGAAGTGCTTGTACAGTACCAGCAACCTGTGGGTTGCCGCGAACTAGATTAGGCGTGAGTTCATAGGGATTCACAACCACCGTGGGGAGCTACCCGCGCAGCAACAACAGCGAGCCAGCAGCATAGCAGCAATAGCCGTGGGACTAGCGGCTGTCAAGTAAGAGCGTTCCGTATCTTCTGTCTCACTTAAGTCTAACAGCAGCACAATGGAGACTTTATACTTCCAACAAACTGAATTAGCAGAGAGCATTGCCAAGGTCCTTATTAATTTCAATAAGGATAGCAAACAGCGTAAGACCATCGACTACTGTAAGAAGAGACTAGATCTTTTAGAGTCGTATTGGAGAGAGTATCAGCTAAACAACGAAAAACTTGTGCCGTTTGAAAAGAGAGGTCATAAGTACTTCGTAAATTCGGAGTTTGAGCGAACAATGGAGTCCTATAAAGCAGCAAAAGACGCCATATCCGAATATTATGACGCGTTATGTCACCAAGCAAAGCCGCCAGGATTCTCTGATCTAGAAGACAACCCTTCTAATCAGCAAGTAGCAGCAACAGCGGGTCCTTCCGGGGGCAAATCCTTACAGCACCAGGACAACGAGCCATCCTCAGCATCCGCCAGCCCGGCGCGCGCTCATGCCGAGGTGTCTAAAGGTATTTATAGCAAACTAGATGATATGATGCGCAAGCAACGTATCAATTTCAAAGCATTCGCAAGAACCGTAGAAAGCATAGATGTCGAATCCTTGTCCGATAAATGGGAGTTTGAAGACGCCTTGCGATTATTACAAACTCGATGGACAGCCGTAGACAACAGCCATTGGGAACTAATGATGGAGTTGGAAGACGACGAGGCGTACGAATTAAGCTACATTAAACATGAACGTACGTATAACGGCTTGAGAAAGGCTATCAGCTCTAAGATGTGGGCAACATCGTACCGTGACAAGTCCACACCGAAGATGGAAATTCCTGTGTTCTCAGGTAAATATCAGCAGTGGGTATCCTTCAAAGATCTTTTCGATGAAGCAATCCACAACAATCCTTCTCTATCAAAGGCACAAAAGATGCAGTTCCTGAAGAGTAAGGTAAAAGGAGAAGCCGAGCGCTTGATCCAGCATCTCCCGATTAGCGCGGACAACTATAACACCTGTTGGGAAATTTTAACTCACAGGTTTAACAACAAAAAGCAGTTATTTATGTCCCACGTAAATTCCTTTTACAATCTTGCCAATATACCGCAGCAGTCGTACACAGCTATCAAACGACTTCATGATGTCACCATAGAGAGTCTTCACGCCATAAAAAATCTAGGCGTAGATATTACGACATGGGATCCTCTTCTTGTATATATACTAGCACAAAAATTGGACAGTGAGTCTTATTCCGAGTATATAGAGTCGTTGAAGAATTCGCGAGAGCTTCCGGTACTTCGGGACTTTTTGAACTACTTAGAGAACAAGTTCACTGCCCTAGAGTCATCTCGGCGACGCGACGTCAAGATGGGACACCTAAAGCAGTTTCATCTCAATCATCCAATGGTTCATCCAATTTTAATCGCAAAAATAATTTTAAATTGAGCAATGAATCTAAAAATAGCAAGAAAATGGAAATGGCGAAATCAATGCATGTGTCTGAGTCAGTAAATAAATGCCCTCATTGTTCGGCAAAACATAATTTAATAAGCTGCAAAAAATTTACAGAATTACCAAATGAGCAGAAAATTAAAATAATTAGCCAATTAAATTATTGCATAAATTGTGTTTACGATCATAATGGCGCAAAATGCTACTCGACAAAAAGATGTCATAAGTGCAATGACGAACATCATACGACTTTGCATGACTATTTCGCAACACAATCAAAGTCTAACAGCTTGACCGAGATTGCGAAACAAAAATGCGAAAACAACAAAAGCATCTACGCTTCTCAGCAAGAAACATCGGAGATTTTGCTAGCCACAGCGCTGGTGAAAGTCACAGCAGCCGACAGGACCCAGCACGTCATGCGAGCACTGATCGATCAGGGCTCACAAGTTTCCGTGATCAGCGAGAAAGCAGCACAGCAGCTAGGATTAAAGCGAAAATCTTGTAAAGGGGTTATTTTTGGAGTAGGCGAACGTGAAAACAACTGCAAAGGAAAACTAACGATCGCTTGTCAATCGACTTACACCGATTTTAAGTTTTCTACTGATGTTGTCATAGTGAACAACTTAATAAAAAATCTGCCAAACGAAACGTTCGCTAAGCCATCTTGGCAACATACAGCACATCTTTGTTTAGCAGATCCAGATTATAACATCAGTCGTCCGGTGGATCTTCTCCTAGGAGCAAAAATCTACGCCAACATTCTTTTAGAAGGATTAATTCGCGGACAAACGTCCTCGGAACCGCTAGCACAGCAAACTCATTTAGGATGGTTGCTGTGCGGTGGCAATACAAGCACCTCATTCCAATGCAACGTGATCTTGCATAACGTTGAAGACATTCAACAATTCAGGACAATTGAAGACATTCAAGTACAGAATTATATGTCCGTAGAAGATCAGGAATGCCTAGATTTTTATGAAACAACGACGAAACGTCTAGAAAACGGTCGTTATGTAGTTAGGTTGCCCATGAAACCAGAATTAGAAGAGAAGCTAGGATCTTCGAAAGAGATAGCGATAGCACAATTCAAAAATGTAGAACGTAAGTTTAGCAAGAATGAAGACCTAGCGAAGCAATACAAGCAATTTCAGATGAGCAGCAAAAATATCCCAGAGCAGCTAAATGCATCCAGGAAGAGCTCTATATGGATGATTGGGTATCGGGAGCGCATAGCATCAAAGAAGGAAAGCGGAGGATTACGGAAGTAAACGCATGCCTAAAAAGCGGCGGATTTTCACTAAGAAAGTGGTCCTCAAACGATAAAAGATTGCTTGAAACAGTTGAGCAAACTGCCGACAAACAGCCAGCAGTCTTTACATTTAAAACTGAAAGCTCATCAAAAACTTTGGGGCTACAATGGAACTCAACCGAGGACGAATTCATCTTCAAATATGATTCAAACAGCACACAAACAGCAAAACTGACCAAAAGAATGCTTTTATCCGAAATCTCTAAGATTTTCGACCCTTTGGGATGGTTAGCGCCCCTAACCACAAAGATGAAAATTTTATTCCAGCAAGTATGGCAAGATTCTGAGGTCCAGTGGAGCGACGAAGTTTCTATTAAAACCAAAGAAGAATGGATCAATTTGAAGAGAGATTTAAATCTATTAAATCGGTGCCACATTCCTCGGTGGTTACAAAGCAAAGAGCATGACGTCATAGAATTACATGGGTTTTGTGACGCATCAATTCAAGCCTTCGCCTGTGTAGTATTCGCACGAATCGTATCAAATAACTCTACATCAGTAGTGCTAGTAGCAGCAAAAACGCGGTTAGTGCCCTCTAGCAAGGCTGTATCGCTACCTAGGTTAGAATTATGTGCGGCCGAACCACTTACGAAACTCATGTCAAAAATCGTCAAAAGCATCAACAGCTTGGCCGTGGAGATATACGGCTGGAGCGATTCTAAGGTTTCCCTTAGCTGGATTCAAGGCTCCCCGGAGCGCTGGAAGCCTTTCGTAGCGAACAGGGTGAAGAAAATTGCCAGCATTATGCCACCAAACACTTGGCATTATGTAAACACCAAAGAAAACCCAGCGGATGCAGCTAGTAGAGGCCTGACGACCTCACAATTGCTAGAACACGAATTGTGGTGGCAAGGACCGACCTTCTTATCTTCATCGCACTTCAAACCTACGGGTCATACGAAGTATACTACTGACGAAGAGATAAAAAGGCACGTAAACATAGTTCAGAATCCTATCATAGATAGCAGCATAGTCGACGATCTATTACATCGCTACAGCTCGTTTACAAAAACAACACGCATTTTAGCCTGGGTACGGCGGGCATTGACACCTGTCGTTAGTAAACAGAAAACAAAGCATCTCACTTTACACGAACTTAGATCAGCAAAACTAATAATAATAAAAAACGTACAGCGAGCTGAATTTAAAACAGACATTGAACGCTTATTGCAAAACCAGGAAGTAAAATCTGATAGCAAGCTACTCAACCTTAATCCATACTTAGATCAGGACGGGATCCTTAGAGCAAAGGGAAGACTCAGGCAGGCCAACATAAGCATAGAAATGAAGCATCCAATCATCATTCCATACAACAGTCGACTGACTGAGCTTCTCATCGCGCAAGCCCATGAGCTCACATTTCACGGAGGAGCTCGGCTTACTATGTCCTTCCTTAGACAAAAGTATTGGATAATTAAAGGAAATCGAGCCGTCAAAACGCAACTTCATAGATGTGTTACTTGTAGGAAACAGGAACCCAGGAAGCTACAGCAGATTATGGGAGATCTACCTGATTTCCGCACCAACCCAGCTCCAGCGTTTTATCACACAGGTGTAGACTACACGGGCTTCATATCTGTGAAGGCAAATAAAGGGAGTGGAATAAAAACAACGAAAGGATACGTGGCTTTGTTCGTCTGCATGGTTACGAAAGCCGTGCACATAGAATTGGTGTCGGACTTGACCAGCATTTCCTTTATCGCAGCATTGAGGAGAATGTCAGCACGACGAGGAGCCCCGAAACATGTGTACTCGGACAACGGCACTAACTTTGTGGGAGCTAACAAAGTAATGCAGGAGGAGTACGAGCAGCTAAAACAAGTTTTCGGTGACTCATTTTATAATGAGATAGCGGAAATGGATATAGAATGGCACTGGAATTGCCCTTCCTGGCCTAGTGCGGGAGGATTATGGGAACGATCAATACGAAGTCTTAAGCAACACCTCAAACGAGTTGTAGCGGACCAAGCATTGACGTTTGAAGAATATAGCACCATTTTAGCGCAAATAGAAGCGGGTCTCAACTCTAGACCACTATGTCCGATATCTGAAGACATAGACGATTTAGATTTCTTAACACCCGCGCACTTCCTAACCGGTAGAGCAGGTCTAACCGTTATTGAAACAGCCAGTGACGCTAGGACTAGATGGCATTTAATGAACAAGATTTTCCAAGACCTTTGGAGGAGGTGGAAAACTGAATATCTTAGCCAATTATCGGTTCGTAGCAAGTGGCTAAAGCCAAAAAGCAACATTAAGATCGGCAATATGGTGACCATCCACGATGATAATTTTCCTTCTGGAAAATGGCCAGTGGGGAGAGTCATCGAGGTACACCAAGGGAAGGACGGGTTTGTAAGGGTTGTGACATTAAAGACGAAGAACGGTTTAATAAAGCGACCTATTATCAAATTGTCCGTCTTACCAATCGAGCAAGAGGACGAAGAAAAGGAAGCTGAAGAGCAGAGTAAAAAAGCCAAACTCAAGATCACAAAGGATGAAACACAAGCAAGTACGAGAAAGCATCGTAGTTTCGTCAACATCGTTTTATCACTATTATTTTTTATCAGCATTTTGAGCAGCAGCGAAGCATCGAACCACATTACCCAATTTAGCGGTAATCAATCCTTATACTACGACCCAATAGGTAAACTAAATCTAATACGGGATCAATGGAAAATTGTGTCCTACTACAACATGCAACCTTATTGGCAAGGTGATAAAGCCGGGGACACCTTCATTAAATATCTAAAGCAGACACGTGAACAAATCAAAGAGCCTAGCCATTGTAACATGATTTTATTACAAGTGCAGCACGATTATAACGAGCTCCAATATCACAATCAGCTGCTGCTAAATCAGCATTTCGGCACTCGGTCAAGAACTCGACGCGGCCTTGTCAACGCGGTCAGCTCCATAGCCAATACATTATTTGGAGTACTCGACCAAAGTTTCGCTGATAAATACCAACGTGATATTGAAATTATAAATAGCAACGAAAAGCACCTATTACAGCTTTGGAAAAACCAAACGTCAGTGGTAGAAGCTGAGTATAATATTCTGAAACAAACTGAGAAGACTATTGATACACAGTATAAGCTCATAAATAGACATCTAAACCTCTTAGATCAAGTGAATAAGCAGATACAATTGCAAGGTAAAAGTACATCAATGTTACAAGAATTCACTCTCGCAGCCATGGCTACGACAAACATGATACACAACTTAAAGCGTGTCCAAGATACTTTAATCGACATCTTAGCGGATATTTATCATAGTAAAATTAGCATGCATCTACTTACTCCAGAGCAGCTCAGCAACGAACTTCAAATCATTTCCGGTCAAATATCAAAAGAACTTACTTTACCTATCAACAACATCCAGTCCGATTTATATGAAATCTACAAGCACCTAAAGATCAAGGCGAGAATGAGTAAAGAGTACTTCATGTTTGAGATCTCCGTGCCACTAGCAGAGACAGTTTCCAACTGTACCGCTTGATACCTGTTCCTCTACAGGTGGGAAAGGACATGATCAGCATTATTCCCCTCACAGATTACATAGCAACTAATCTGATGAGGGACTCCTTTACCGAAGTCAAGAACGACGATCTTCAAACCTGCACCTATCAGGATGAAAGTTATATCTGTCAGCTACGAGGTCCAATCAAGCGACTGGGTCCAGAAGAAAAGTTCTGTCAAACCGAACAAATAGGTATCTGCCAGCCTAAGAAAGAAACCTGCAAGAATATGTGGTTACAATTACACGACCTATCGTCTTATTTGTATTTCGCATGCGATACCTATTCATTTACAATCATATGTGACAATGAAACCCGAATGCAGCAAGGCCGGGCTCATTCAACTCGATAAAGAATGCATAGCTAAGGGCCGTGACATAACACTTTATTCATATCAGCAGGAAAACAAGCGGACTTTAAAACCTGACCTATTATTAGCGAATATAGCTCCAATACAGCACCATCATTTGGTCAATATTACGCTACCGCGTCTCGAAACAACAACAGAGGATGCACAGATCAACAGCACACTAACACGTCTCGGCAATCAGATAGCCGCTATGAAGAAAGCAGCTTTAGAAGAAGGAACATTAACTACGCATGATATACATCACTATGCCATATCATACGTATTGCTAGCAGCAGTCGTCGCCGTCGTAGCGTTCCTGGTGTTCCTGTGGTGGCGAGGCAAGCAAGCCTCACCCGCGCCCGCGCGTGACCCGCAGGCTCCGAGCGAGCCTGCCGCGCCGCGGGCGGCGCCTACCAGCAGTGTGAGTGTTAGTGCTAGTGCGCGTAAATCACCCGTGCCCGAGCAAGGGCCCAGTGTTTGTGGGACCAAACGGTGGTCCAGTTTACGGTACAAAAGAGACAAATCAACGTCACCTATCAGTAAAAGACAATCGGTCTTTACGGTAGATACGGTAGATCTAGATAGGGATTAGCTATCACTTAGGATAAGAACATTCAGCATTGTATTAACCTTCATTTAGCATAAACAAATACTGGTTCACCTATGTGTTACTAACCCTCTTAATTGTGTAATCATCTCATCTCATCTTTCCCATATCTTCCCCTCGGGAGCATGTTCGATACTCATCGAACACATCATCATCAGCAGTTTTGACTCAAGTAGGTCGCGCGCCCGCACCAGCGGAAAGCGTGAGCTACGCGAGTCAGTGCGTGATCGACCGGCATACTTGTAACACTCATTATCATCATTAGCATTAATTAGCGTAAAGTGTCGGAATAAACGTACTCTGAATCTTAGCTCAGACTTATCATTTAGCACCCGAAATATCTAGCAGCACGAACCTTACCGTTCAGATGGTACTTCAACAATAATATTGGCCACTTTTCCATCAATCATGGTCATATGCAAGTCATGTGATACAATAATATTTCCACACTGTGTAGATATTCGTTCATCAATTTGTTTTTTCATCTCCGACTCTTCAGACTTTATAAAATCAGCTGTCTCCGAAGTGAATGTGAACTTCACTGGTCGACAGTACAGAGTTGAGCAAGGTGTGGGGTTCTCCCAAACTATATTTTCATTCCCAGATGATGAGCCAGACACACTAGCCGAAGAGGGACGATGCTTATCATGACTACTGATGAATCACCGAACTCTGTAGCTGTGTTTGACGTTTTCTGTTTATAGTTACTCTGCGACGAAGAACCATAAAGCCCCCATTTCCAGGTCAACTTGAGTTCTTCATTTTGAGACCTATCAACAGAATTCACATCTAGTAAAATCCTCTCCACAGTGTTGTCCAATAGCGCTTGCAATTTAATTTGAGCTCCTTTTTCGGTAATCTCCATACTCTCTTGTGGTGGATAACATCTTTTCTTGGCATTAACGAGCTTTGGATAAGATGGAAAGGCAGCACAGTTTTCTTCTTTCAGAAATTGTCGAGGAGCTAAGTACTTCCATCTCGAGAGCGCAAGTGATGTATAAAGAGTTAAACACTTATCTTCAGAGACAGTACTTAGGCTCTGCTTTTTGAATAGTCGCTCGTGTACTTCGGATAGCGTTTCTGGATTACTGGAAAGGTATTCGACCACTTTTGCCAGATTCGTTTTGCCGTTGTCTTTCAATTTTGTTATGTACCAGTGCTGCAACTCTTCCTCGGAATTTTCTTCTACTATGGAAGTAGAACGTCTTTTTTTTTTGCTTATTACTTAAGTCTTCGAACGGTTTTCTGTGCTCCTTTTCTGTAGATGTTCCCGCTTCCGTAGTACATACTGCAAGATTAGGAACATGGGAATTCATATCCACTGGCTCAGATAAGGCTGCGTCCGAAAAGCCCAACTCACTTCTCAGGTCAACACTGTCACAAACAGGCCAGTTGATGTTTTTTTCCAACCACTTGCGATTATTTACACGATTCATAAAAGTTTTTTGATTTCTACTTGACTCTATCCACTTTTTATTTAGACTTACACAAAAAAGCCGACAGAACTCCTTGATTAGGTTTTTGTCTTCTTCAGAAACTGTGGTATTCAAAACAGAAATTATACTTTCACATAGAAACATAATTTTTCAGATCACCACCACTTCTTAATTTCACAAAAAGATTTAGGTTGGTACAAAATCCAGCCATAGTTCTAAAGTAAATATAAAAATAAAAGTTTTTTTACCGAATGATTACTCGCGCGGCCGCGGATGGCCGGCGCTGATATATTTTTTCGTGGATAGAGAATGACCCTAGCTATCATATACTCACGCCATACACCTAACATATTCGTATAATTGAAGAAAAAAAAAATAAACGTGATTCGCTCCATACAAAAAAATCTAATTTATATTTTTTCAGACAAACGATCAACTTTAGAAGAAATTTCACAAGAGTAAAAGTTGTCTGGAATATCATGAAGAATCACATAAAAAAATATCGAATCGATATTGGAACTTTGTTGCCCATGTCCACTAATTTTCAATATGGATCCACTGTGCGGCGCAGCAACCTTGTAGCTTCATGCATATAATGCGGAGTGCGTGTCGGCCTGGTTAGGGGCCTAACCATATTGCCCTAACGAAAGTGATAAATATCATATCATATCATATCATTTATTTGCATACCATAATGTGAATTGAGTTGTTAAAATAGGCTTAAAGCTAAGATACAATTATGGACCCTGTAAGGGCACAGCAACATAAGAGTGAGTAAGTAATTAAAAGTAAAAATATTAAAGTAAAATAAAATAAATAATAGCATTTAGAACATTCATAATTCTTAATTAAATTAAATGTATTTAGAGATGTGTTTTAGATTATAATAATTATACAATACTAGAGTTTAGAATAGAGTCAAATTTAAATTGAATTAATTATTTATTTATTTTATATGCGTGAATGTAATTGGCAAATGTAGAAGTAATCTCAATTAAATATTTAAATTCCATTGCTATTCCAGTCACAGTTTATCATTCATGTATTCATTTATATTATAGTAGCTTTTGTTTATAAGAAATAGCTTTAACTTATTACTAAACATATTATATTTATTTATATTCTTAAGATGTTCGGGTAGTTTATTATACCTATATTTTTATTGACATTACATATGTGCTTGATGAATGCATTTTGAGTCGTGATGTTGGAATGTTTAGTCTGTTTTTGTGTCTTAGAGTAAATCTATTCTGTATGTCTTCTCTTTTGGTGTATAAGTCGGGGTATTTGCGTACAAATTTACAAATTTCATACACATAGAGGCAAGGCAAGGTCAAAATCTTCAGTTCCCCAAAGTGAGGCTTACAACTGTCAGTTTCATCTATGTTAACCAGAGTTCTCATCAGCTTTTTTGTATGGTAAATAATGTGGGCGCGTCAGTGCTATTACCCCATAAGATGACGCCGTATTTGAGCCATGCATAAGCGTACGCGTAATACATGAATAAATAATAAATAATTCCCATTCATTGTATATACATATATATACATTGACTGACCAGTTGGCGCAGTTGGTAGCGACCCTGCCTTCTGAGCCGCTGGTTCCGGGTTCGATCTCCGGACAAGTCAAACATTTGTGTGCATGAACATGTCTGTTTGACCTGTGTCTGGGTGTGTATATGTATATAAGTATGTATATCAGTCATCATCATCAGGTTACCGTAGTACAGGCTCTGCCTAGTTCGGGACCTGAAGACCTTGTGTGGATGTTGTCTAATATTATTATTATATACATGTACATAGGACGACATATCAAGCTATACATTGAGGGTCGGTTCACATCTAACGGAAGATGCGTCGCATATTATCGGTCGCGTAACGCCAGAACAGACAATTATATGAGAAAACATTCAACCTTTCACACTTATCCGTTGATACGTTGGTTCGTCGAGCGTACTAAGTTACGCCCGACGCATCTTCCGTCAGATGTGTACCGACCCTTACAATGTTACCTGGCTTTTCGTACAATTAGAACACAGCTTAAACTGGAAATGTATAGCTTGATAATATCAAGCTATACATTTCCAGTTTAATGCACTATGCACACTATGCACAACAATATATTATATTGTTGTGCATAGATATTTTTTTGTGACTGTTAGGCGATTATCACACTGTATGTTGCGTGTCAACGCACCTACGCGCGTACTTGTGGGTGCGTGTTTTCTATACAAACGGAGATACTTACAAGCAACGTAAGAACACGCACTCGCGCACCCCGCTGCATGATGCGGTGCAGTGTGCGAATCGCCTTAGTCCTATTTATCAGGCAGTTTAAAAAAAAAAAAGGAACAATGATCCTTGCATGTAAAGAATCAAGCTTAGATTCAAAGAGTATAATTATTATAGACTTAGATTTTCTTGAGAAAGGTACTCCGCTAGGAGTAATAGTGTTCTGTGGTTAACTATCACCTACTGACAAATGTACTTGTCAAGTTAATTAAGCGTGTTTGTGGATGAGGTTGAGAATGTTTTTTGGGATGCCTCAAAATCTACATACATTTTGTTTTTATATTGATATAGGTATTCAACTTGACTTTGATGTAGAAGTAAAAGTCGTTCTCGAGATCTAGAATAATATCACAGCCAAGGAGAGCTGTTCAGGCTAAGTGCAATGCTCAAAACAGTTCTCGAATACTTAAACTTTATTGTTATTAAAGGTAGTTTTGTACAATTTAGTACTACAAAATAATTTTATTTCTTTGCGAAAGTTATCTTCATTGCATGGGTAGGTGTGATCTTGAATCCTTGAAGAGCTTCCTTTGCTGCAGCTGATTGCATTTCATTTGCAAATTCAACAAAGGCAATGTCGTGTCTGTTTGGCACCAGTCGCACTTCTTTGAAACCAGGAAATCTGTAACGAGGAGTAGTTCAAGTATAAGTGTACAAGTAATTTTTATTTACGGTAACATTGACTGAAAAACTGTCACAACTAAGCCTTACCCAAGTGCGGACTGAATTCTGTACAATAAAAGTAAGCAATACTCACTGGTTGAACAACATAGACAACATCATCTCAGAGGTTTCATCAGGTAGATTGGTCAAGAACAGGATCTGATTAGGAGGCTGCTCAGCATTGACATTGTTGAGCATGCCAGCCGGTCCCACATGCATGCCAGGACGATTGGCATCCTTATTCTTCTTCTTCCTGCTATCATCCAGACCCTTGGGCATTTTTGGTCTCTTTGGTCTTTCTTGGAATGTTCCCTTGACTTTGGCAATGACATCACTGTCGGTTTTACAGTATTGAATCCTCTGAAAAGTTTTAGAAAAATGTTAAGTCTGGAATATTACAGAATAATAAAATACTTACACCAAAGAAAATGATGGAGTTGCATTACTTACCATAGGTTTGTCATAAAATGGGAAGCCTTGCATACTTCTTAGAGCGACAGTGGCGCTGGATATTTCCTTAAATATAACGAAAGCCTGCCCCCTCATCTTCAATGTTTTTAATGCCACAATATCCAATATTTGACCAAACTGGGAAAATATGGCATAAAGAGATTTCTTCAATTCTTCCTTTTTAATTTTTTCATTGAGGTTGTTGATGTATATTGTGTGGTTAGGTCGAATATCCATCGCTGAAACAAAAAGATTTAAATAAATTAGAACATCTAAAAAAATGTATGAACGCTGGCAACCCTTCTAGTTTTGAGGTTAGGTTTAAGTTAGGCCATTTTAGGGCTTTTTTATTGTAGGTCGAACTCGACAACTGTTTTAATGTACGAATCATTAGAAATCAACCTACATAACAACTGGAATTATAATTATTTATAAGCTGGACTTACTCATGTCGAAAGCTTCAGGGAAATCTAAGGATGAAGGTGCTCTATCAGACGCTCTGGGCTTGCAGCGCGTTTGAGATAATCTATTTTCCCGGAATCAAGTGTCTAAATTAGTGACTGATTCTCACTATTGTAAGAACACACCGAGTGTAGTGCAAAATAAATAACAGTAAAAATAATATTTCTAGTTCTACCGACGCCGCTACAACACATGAACACACAGACTATATAGTGAACTACAAACACACGCCAAAATTACCACAGACTATTAATTTTACTACTATAGTGCGTTTCACGAAAGAATTCCCTTCGCCGTTATATTGGCACACCTGACTGTCAAGAACGTCAAACGCTAGACGCATCGTAGGCTTTGTTGAGTTTTTCCAAGATTTATAGTTGTTTTACGGTTTTAAACTATTCTCTGTCTACGACTGAAGGAAGTCCTGGACAGAGAAAGAAAGTCGACTACCGCAGTCACCACAGATCACATCTCACTGAGAGAGAGTCACACAGAACCACAGAATAATTTATTGATTCAGAAAACTTTTGCTATCCTCTATAAGACATAAACATTATTTATTACTTACTAATTTATATACACAGATTTATATAGCAACCTGGTGTAATGGATGATAAAATCCTGCAAAAAGCCCATTACACTTTAGTCTAAATTACACGATACGCTAACATCAGATATAAATTGATTATTCATCAAATATATTAATTGACGAGAATATCAGTTGAATTTTTGAGGAATCATTGATTTATTTATAATTTCAGTTTTCAAAAGATAAACATACCTACGCGTTCATGAACACAGGAGACCAGAGTACATTTTTTTTTTTTTTTTTGTTTTTGTCCTAGCTCAATGACATTGTTCATAAATTCGCGCGCTGTCAAATGTCAAAAATACTCATCTTGTCATGTCAATGTGATTTGGGTTGTATTTTCAAAATAATTTTATTTAGTTTTGCTGATTTTAAAAGTTTTCTTGAAAGAAATCAATAGTGAAACTTATAAAGTTTTTTAATATATATTCAAGCGAAACTTGCGTGTACCTGTTACAAAATGCATGACCCTAAGACTGATTTTGAAAGTGTTACCCCTGATTTATGGATGGCAAACGAAGAAGGGTGGAAAGGGAAACTATTGAAACTGTCGAATTGGTGCCAGGTAACAATACCGTGCATAACGGCAGCCCTTACACAAAATGTTTTTGTTTTTATTGCATTTGACCTTTACTTAACCTTACATTATTCTCTTTAAGATTCCTCTGATCAATTCGAATGCTTCTCACAATTTGCCTGATGGCACGTTAGTCCGTTTCCGGGGGATGGTCCAGGATATGCACAATCCTGAGTTTTATTTTGAACAGTTTGAGGTGTTCAACACAGTTACAAATGATATTAAACACAAAAGTGGAAAGTACAGGGACACAGCCCAAATATTGGTAAGCATGTAAATATAAAATAATAATTTCCAATAATTTGATTTGTTTCCTTAAATTTTTTCAGCAAAACTCTCACAATAATTCTGAGGGTGTTTATTAAATTAAAATTCTCGTTTTTTTCTCTAAGTTACAATAATATCTTTGTAATTATGTCTTTCAACATCACAAAATATTTGCTACTAAATACAGGAAAATGAGAAAATCAACTACACAGAGAATCTCAAAAGCTCACAACGTCAAACAATGGTTGTCGTATCAATGCCCGGTTTCAACGACTGGGCACAACAGTTAGAAGACAGACAGAACCATCTAAATCACTTAGAACAGCAGCCAAACACTTCGAAACGTCTCAGCCAAGCTAGTATGAAGTTAAAGCGTAGTCACGATGAAGCGGATGAGGATTCTGATGCTATGGAAGTGACAGATGAGGCAGTTGGTAATAAGGAACCGAAAACTACTGAGACGGATAGCGGTACAGGCAATGTAGTGTCTAGGGAGCATTTGTTGAACTTCCCGCTGCCTGATATGCCAAGCAAGTCTTGCATTGTCAAGGTACTGTAACTTTTTGTTTATTACTAGTAATTTGTCTATGGTGGTCTACAAATGTGTACTACTTTTTGTTTTTTTTTTAGATTTGTTATAATTTTATTGTCCAACAGATTTTTTTTTTTAATTTTTGAATATATAAGTAAGTCAAAGCATTTATTGGTAATAAATAAGGTTGAAATAAATGGGTCAGAAAGTTGAAGATACATTAAATGAACTAATTTTTTTAGGAAATAGTTAAGTGCTAGTGATACACAATTTTAGACAAAGCTTTGTTTATTTTAATTTCAGCTTTATGATGACAGTGAAAATGTCAAACTGAATGATATGATAGAAGTCATAGGCTTCTTATCCGTTGATCCTGCGCTATCCGCAGAGTTTCAACTGGAGAAGGATCCGTTACTGGACCCTATGACAGAGTCCGAGGTAGAGACTATCACACACAACCCCCCACCTAGCTTGGTGCCACGGCTTCATGCAGTTTATGTGAAGAAATTGGACCATTGCAACCCTTTGGTTAGGAGTTTTGATCAGGGTATGTACTAGACACACCAATGCTTTTTGTTGCAATTTGTAATGCAAATGAAATGCCTTAAAATCTTGTGGATGCCACATCAAAAATAAATAGAGTGTTTGGTAATTGGAACAGTAATTTTTGTATGTAAAGGTATGGTATGTATATTATATTACAGATGCAGTATTAAAAGAAGCAAATTCGGCGCGCGAACATTTGTTGAAAGCTCTCACAGAACTCTTACTGGGGGACAAACTTGCGGCCGAGTATTTAATCTGCCACCTTATTGCTTGTATGTAAGTATGACTTGGCTCGGTATTATCAATAACATAGAGTAGTGCATAAATGGAGTGCTAAAATGAGGGAATACGATTGTTCGAAGTCAGTATGGGTAACCCAGCCCTTTTGAATAGTAGGGTTTTTTTTTGTTTCCAAACCTGGATTTCGTAAACATAGACCCATGAAATAAAAGATCGCATTAATAGCGTACCTAACAATACTTGATGATTTATTATTTCCATGCATTTCATTGCATTTGGTGTAGGACTGTCCAATTCATAAATTTGTTAATGTTTTGATGCTAAAACAGGGATCTTTATGTTTTTATCATATTTTCTAGATACCTACGCCAGGAGACATTAGCACTCGGCCAGTTTTGCCTAAACTTATCAAACTTGCCGACACAGAAGTACCCAAACTACGCCAAACAGTTGTATGAGATTATCAAGCAGTTTGTCACTAAGAGTTATTATTTGCCACTCACTATTGATAATATGAATACACTCAGCTTATTGCCCAAGTAAGTACTTTATAAGACTCTACCTTTTCTTGTAGGACTCTCTAGTATATCCTCTCTGTAATGACATTTCATACTAAGGTTCTTTAAATTCTTAGGGAAAGAAGGGGTTATTTCATGATGATGCTAGTAGCTTATCGAATTAAACGATTGTGCTATGTCGGTTGACGTCTCTTTTCCTAAAAAATAGCTGGTTTGTAGGCATTTGTGGTCGAAATTTTGTAACTGACTTTCAGGCCCAATACATTTTAGATTAGCTCTTCGCCTATTCTATGTCTATACTATTTCCAAACCTTACAACCAGCTCCATAAAATTTTAGACAAGAGTTTAATTGCAAACAGCCTGGGTTCGCAATGAAACTCTTGTCTAAAATTTTATGGAGATGGTTGTATTCACTGCAGTTAATTAATCTTATATGTCCCCAGAAAAGACTATGAATGCAACCGCCTAACAAGCGGAGTCCTACAGCTAAGCAAAGACACGCACCTTGTACTAGACGAGACAAAAATGGAGCAAGGTCGGTTAGACGCGACCGGAGTGAACAATGTGGCTGCTTTGGGCAATATGATCATGACACAGAAAGTGGAGTATGACTTCAAGTATTATAAGATGGAGTTTGATTCTGATGTGGCAGTTCTGATATTGTCTGAGGGCAAGTCTTTGTTACCAGTAAGTTTGTACATTGTTTTGTTAAATTTTATATTGGGATTCTATTCTACAAAACATCTCAATAATGATTTTATAGATTTGTAGTATTTATTGACAACATTATACATATAAGTTGTTTCAAGACTGCATGAAAATGTCATAAGATACTGGTGTCAATTTCGTCTTTTATCGTAATATTACAAGTGTATGCTTATTTTAACTTTATCGGTAAAGAAAATGAGCTATTGTATGTAATGCTTGTAATATCAGATTTGTGATTGCGCACTTAACTTTAACTGCGATAGCGTAGTATTCCGATGATAGTCTTAAATCTCAGGACATAAAGTAAGACCAACGAGACGAGATAAAGTACGTAAACATCGTGACCTTTACCGAGTTACATTACGATAGCGAGCGATTATTATCTCTGTCCTTATAGATCTCTCGAACGCAATATTGACGTCAGTTGGTCGACGACGCCTGTCTTTGTGTCATTACGTGGTACAGCAGCTATCGACATTTAGTCCGCACTTTTTAAACAAGTTCATTCCTGTATGCATTGTGTTCAAAGTATTACGAATTTTTGCGTTTACGTAGGTACAGCTTGGCCAAAAAGTCGTGAAAATAATGGAGGCGCCACTATCGTGCATGTTGTAACCCTATACAGGGTGTTTGGTAGGGAGCTGTACATACGCCTAGGGTAGAAACTAGGGATAGTCTGCTACCCACCCCCGCCCATTATATTGACCTTGGCCTCAAGGTTTTTTTTACCTTACTACCTTACCTTAAAATTATTTCTTTACCTTACTACGGTACTTCAGGCCCCATAACTTTTCTTCTCCACAATTTTCTGGTGTAAAATAATTTTTTGCAGGACCCTAAGACTCTAACGATTAAAACAAGACCATTAGCCGACCGGTCCCATGGATAGATTTTGAGCTACAGGTAGTTTTAGTCAAAAAATCACAAAAAAGTCATATAAAAAATAAAAATAAATTAAAAAAAAACCTTGAGGCCAAGGTCAATATAATGGGCGGGGGTGGGTAGCAGACTATCCCTAGTTTCTACCCTAGGCGTATGTACAGCTCCCTACCAAACACCCTGTATAGTACGACGAAAACGGTTTTGATACTTATTTTTTTTTTGACAATTAATGTGAATATTGGCGGGTTTTATGAAATCAGAATCAAAAATTTTAATCGTTATCCATTACTATAATTGAAGGTTTAGACAAATTCGGTATTAGTTTCTCCTTAACCCATTCAGTGAAATTTGATTTATTCATCTCCGACTGGTAGTCTTCACATTTATTTTTCCCACAAAATATTAACAAAGCATTTGGTACAAAACCATTTTCATTCCCTGCATGTATGATAATGTACCTGAGAAAAAAAAACATGCAGAACGTGCAACACATGCAAAACACACAACGCATTAAATAAAGCATGCTTCAGCAACAATTTACCTTTTGCCTTTGGACACACTTTCTTTTATTCCACTGACGTTAAGAGACTGCCAGCATTTTTTTAATTTATAGGAAGTATGAATATAGCTTTCGTCTAGATAAATAATGTCCTTTCTCAGATCATCCGGTAAATTCCTATTTTTAATAATCTTGTCCAAGTAGACTTCACGTTTTGCAGCAATATTCAGCTTTTCCGTCAAAGCTTGTCTGTCTGATTGGCACTTTTTGTATTCAAAGCCCAGGGCTATTAGAACCTTTCGTAAGTGTTCACGACTTCCGTTAAACCCAAGTTCTTCTCTAACCACAGGCAAAAGGTTACGTAAAGTTGGTGCCTAAAAATAAAAATGACAGCAAATGTCTCAGTGTACTTAATAAAAACTAAAAAAAAATTGATATGAAAAAGAAGTTTAAAATTCTACTTACAATCTTTTTTACAGTGTAAAAGATTTGAACTTTTTGTCTGATTGCACACAAGTCAAAATTGTCTAATTCTTTTTTAGGTCGCCCTGCTCTATGTTTCCCTGGTGTGGAGAAAACGCCTTTGTTTCTTGGTCCTTCTATTGCAATTCGTCTTATAGTACTGATGGATTTACCTAAAATAATACTATAGTTATTTTTGTTCAGTGATATAAGCAATATTAACAAAAAGTATCAAAAATATACGAACGCGCTGCATTCAAGAAATGACAGAATATGTACCTTACTAGACGAGGCAGAGCGAGTGTTGCCAATGATCAAATATTGTAGTTCCGTTTCAGGACTTTCTTGCCAAGCTGTACTTGTTTAGTTTTTTGTTATTTTTATTTATTTATTACGACTGATTCAGATACTTCTCACGAATCATTTTCATCAAATACAAACGACAACGATTAAAGTTTAACATTTGTATATAATTTCTTTAAATAAAAATGTTATGAACTCCTGAAAGTTTGTTTGTTTCTTTATCTCATCTCGTTGGCCTTACTTTATTTATTCTTATAATATCATAACTAATAATCACCAGAATTTCTGCCTAGCAGTAAAAACCTGGAAGTAATAGACAAATACAGCACTTTATGTATCTCTATCAATTTGTTTCAGAGCGACTACCACCTCCCGCTACGCCCTGAGGAGTCTTCATTACAAATATTCGACGCCATTGTTGAAGCAGCCACTTATTACTTGAAGGACAACATTATGAACATCATTAGGAAATACATAACAAGTCTCAAGCTTGTAAAGTATACTATTTGTGAAGATTTGCAGGTGAGTCTAAACTTTATTAGCCTCGTGTCTCATGCAGTGAAAGGCGTAGTCAAATGCAGAGAAAGATATAAGATGTGGAACAAAAACACACAATGAATTAATATTTATTTTGTCCCATTTATCGTACGACATAAGTGTATCTTTTAATAAAAATGAGTACTCCATTCACTCACTACTCTGTGCCTATAAATAAGTGTATTTCATTCTGAATTAGTGTTATCATCAAACCCTATATTTACGTAAACTTTCTTTGTTCCAGTTTGTAGAAGACGATTTCATAGAAATGAGAAGCAATTCAGATTCGGATAATCCAGTGACAGCCGATGATTTGCACCGGTTGCTAGTACTGGCGCGATTGGTCAGCCTCTCGCGAGGGCTGGATACCCTCAACAAAGAGTGCTGGGATATCACCAAGAGCATGGAGGCTGAGAGACTCCACAGAATAAAGAATAGGGTCGCCCCTACGTTATAAGCGTGTAATTTTAAGAATAAGCGTTTTTTTTATAAATGGTTTTTGATATAAATATATTTTTTTTTGCTTTTCATCCAATGTCGACTATTCTGCCAGCGTCACGTTTAGCCGGCAGTGCAGAAGCGGGCCGTCGACTTTGCACTTAGTGGTAGTACTACAGATGTTAGTCGCTGAAAAGACGAGGGCAGACGAGACGAGGGGTTAGTAAAACATAAATATTATTCTAAAATACTATCTTATATAAAATAGGGTGATAAACAGGACAGACATAAAAATATATTTTCATAATTATTAGGCACCAATTACAATTTAAGATCATGTACGTTTAAAAAAGTTGTTAAAGTGTTAATAATTTTGGGAGAGAAGTAGGATAAATAGGATGGAAGTTAATTGCGAGAGGAATGTTACATTTGGAAATTTTTCGATAGAGATCGCACGATTTGGTGTTCAAGGAGCAGGAGAAAAAATGGTGGTCCAAAGTACCCTCCGCAAGACTGCATTCACACAGGGAACTGTCCCTTTTTTTTTTTTTTTTGAGGTTGGGATATCATCAAATAACTTCTCCCGCTCTGGGCAGAGCGGGAGGGCGTGTCAGACTCTTACTGACTAAAACCCACCCGTGTTCCTTCAGTTGCCTGTGCCAGGGGCCACGGTATCCCCCTCGGACTTTCCCGCAACCCTGGCAGAGGGAACTGTCCCTAACATGGATCTTATCCAGAAACACTGGGCTACAACATTGTCCGAGTCTTAGTTTGCAAAGCGACGAAACAGTTCTTTTGGACAGTTTTGGATATTTAAAAAACCAAGGTTTCCGCTGGATGAATAGCTGCGTAGTAGACACCCTTGGTTTTTGAGGTCTCATTCCACGTTTTTGTCCATGAGTCGAACAATTTGGGCTTGGCACCATTTCGCAAATCGTAGTTATGAGCTACGTAGTGCTTTCGGTCAGCCGGATTCGATGTAGCATACTTTGCTAACGAATCAGCGCACTCGTTGCCAACAATACCCGAGTGACCAGGGATCCAGGATATCTCGATGTCCAAGCCGTTTTGGGAACAGTCAAATAACAAGTTCTTAATTTCTACTACATTTTACTATGAAGTTGGTTTTGTTGTAAGGCCTGAATACTACTACGGGAATCTGAGAAAAATACTGCTTTTGATATTTGATGTGATATGGCTTCTAAAATACCAATACACTCCTGTAAAAACTGTTGCTTCTGGTAGACACTGAAAGAGTCAGCCAATTTTTGAACTTTCAAAATATACTGCTACTCCAGTACATTCTGTTTGTGATAATTTTGAACCACGAGTAAAGAAAAGTTCCATCCTTCCTAGTAGCTTTTGACGGCTAACTCGAAGTCGCGTCTTGCGTTTTGGGAATTCTTTGATATATCTAGTCCCAAAACCGCTTTTGGTTCGAAGTGAATCGTCTCATATGCAGCGAAAAAAACGGGGACAATTGGATATTGACAAACAGGCAAGGAGAGGGGTATAAGCTCTCTGTACCTATTTATCAATTAGAGGAACTGCTTTATTTTTCCAATAAGGAGAATTGTTAAAGGAAAGGTCGGTTTGCTCTAAAATTGGGAGTAAAGTATGGGATGAAAGAGAGAATACTTTAGACAGGAAGCGATCTGCCAAATACTGTCTTCTTAGGTATAGGGGCGGTTCTGAACATTCAACTTGAAGCGCATTTATGGGAGATGTTTTTATGGTTCCAATAACAATTCTCAGGCATTTCGCCTGGATGCTGTCTAATTTCTTGAGCGCTTCTTTGTTGCAAGGGTCAATAAGGAAGCAACAGTAGTCAAGAGCGCTCCTGATCCACGCTTTATAGACCAGTTGTGAGGGTGTACGGGTGAGCTCCCCCCCACACCCCGGCCAAAGCCTTAAGGACCGAAACAAAGCGTTCACATTTTTTGACCGTGTTGCTAATATTGTGAACTCCAGACAATCGCGAGTCCAACGGTACTCCTAGAAACCTAGTCCTATCCTTGACTGGACATATTTGTCCATCAATATTTATATCTACTTGGGGAACAGAACTCTTGCGGGTAAAAATGACCGCTGTACTCTTTGATGCACTTAAAGATAAGCCGTGATCAATTAGCCATTGGTTTAGTGAAGACAAAGAGACATTCATCGAAAGAGCGGCATCCTGAATGGAGGAGGAAGGAGGACCGAGTTATGCAGCTGATATGTCCAGGGAAACGCGTGCGTTACGCCACCGGAATGTTGTCGCTTTTCAGGATTTCGACTTGACAGATAATTAGTACTCCATGTCGTGTAATTGTGCCCGAAATTTATAATTTGTGCGTCCAGCCGATCCAAAGATATTCACGAAAAACAGATTCCGCTGGAGTAACGTTACCCCAGCGGCATGTTTTTTTCCTGGTAGTCGTAGCTAAATGAAAACTAGCTACTTAGATAGATATAATTTGTGCATATTTATGCACAAATTCTACACACATTTTGGCACATTTGTGCCAAAAAAATAAAATTTGTGCGTCTTGAGGTTTCAGAGTTATTCAAGATGCCGCTGGGGTAACGTTTAGCAAAATGCTGTATCTCTTAAACGGCATGACATACAACTACGATGGGTCATAATTTGTGCAATTTTATTTTTTTCTCTAATTGACGCCGTTGGAAAATTTAGCATTTTTTTTCAAAAACCCTAAAATTTATCCTTGCGCTTCAATGAGAAACCCTAGAAACTTACCAATTATGGTGTTTGTACCTTTTATGAACTCTATGCATCATGTGGAAATAAGATGTTTCTATTCCAATTCCTTAGAGAGATAATTCGTTCTAATTAAAATCTGGCTACGATATAATGTAACGCTCTACGATATAATCTAAAACGACTGACACTTTAAATTCCTCGCCCACGCTCGCTTTTGATTTAGTAAGGGCGAACGTTTCGGTCTGCCCGATTGAATTTAACTTTAAGCATATTAACCCCATAACAGTAATAAAAGCTTTTAAGCAAATCAACATCAAATTGACTGAAGATCTTTGGGGAATGTCCAATAAAGTCTGTACGTCCATAATTGACACTTTAGCGCCTTACTTAGCCTTCATATTTAATTTGTGTATGGGTCAAGGAATCTTCACGGATTTAATGAAATACAGTAAGTTAATACCACTTTTCAAATCCGGGGACAGTAAAGACACCAATAATTATAGACCCGTATCGTGTTGCCAGTTTTCAGCAAGGTATTTGAAAAGGTAATGCTTATATAATCAAATGATCATTCATTTTAACACCACTAAAATCTTAAACGATCAACGGTATGGTTTCACCAAGGGACGTTGTACGACTGACGCCGCGCCGGGGTCACCTTATTAAAACACATATTTACGGCGTGGCAAGAGGCCCAAGACACCATAGGAATCTTTGGTGACCTCTCCAAGGCATTTGATTGCGTCGATCACGAAACCTTGCTCTTGAAACTTGAGCATTATGGACTTGGAATACTTGCGCTCAGTCTAGTAAAACCTTATTTAAATGATAGGCAGCAGCAAGTTCAAATAAATGGTGTCAATTCACTTACTTTAAAAGTAGAAATGGGAGTTCCACAAGGCTCGATATTGGGTCCTTTCCCCTTTTTAGTGTATATTAATGGTCTACTCCATTTATTAAAAAATCAACCACAAAATGTGTTATTTGCTAACGATACTTCTTAAATTTTTAAGGTAGAAAGAAGTGCTACAAATTTTGACGACGTTAATAACGCCCTACTGCAGGTCCATGCTAATAAAATGTGGAAAAAAAAACTAAGTGTATACGATTTTCTTTACCTAATGTCAAAAGTAGTGATTGTGAGATAGTATTGAATTAAGAGAAACTAGAATTCGTCGATAAAACTGTTTTCCTGGGGATCGCGCTCGACTCGAGGCTACAATGGGGTCCTCATTTAACATCTCTGGCGGGACGGCTAAGTTCAGCAGCATATGCTGTCAGAAAAATCCGTCAATTTACCGATGTAGATACCGCGAGGCTAGTCTATTTTAGTTACTTTCATAGTATCATGTCTTACGGTATTTTACTTTGGGGACGGGGCTGCAGACGTCGATTATATTTTTATTCTGCAGAAAAGAGCCATCAGAGCCATATCATACATAAAATATATCTATCCTATTCCGTCAGAACGGCCGGAATAGTAAAACATTGCGTGGGGGAATCCCCAGAGCTTGATTCTATGTTGCCATACGAAATGGTTTTTGCCAACATTATTGCGAAGGAAATTCTTACTTGAACCGCACTTTCAGTTCGGTTCGTAGTTAAGTAGTTTTTGTTTGAGTGACTTCAGTTGCCTCCAATTACTCGTGTACGAAGAGCGTGTACATATTCACTTTTTCTCAGTAATTCAAGGAATTGTGTGTTTAATTACGATGCGTATACAGAAGTCGGAACGCGCCACCGTCGGGTTCCCAAATAACGGCTCCACGCGCGCCCTTAAATCAATATCAACCAATTGTGTGTTTAATTACGATGCGTATACAGAAGTCGGAACGCGCCACCGTCGGGTTCCCAAATAACGGCTCCACGCGCGCCCTTAAATCAATATCAACCAATATCAACTCAATATCATGGCAAAGATTAGAGTAGTGACGTATTTGTTCAGAATTTCTGGTTCCCCAAATTCCAGAGTTACACAACATTGAGTGACAAAAGCCACCTTCCTATTTGTAAAATAAAAAACTACGATCAACTACGATGACATTTTTGACAAATTATCCCAGTGTCACACTGACAGTGTCACAGTGACGTGTACGATTTTCGTGAAATGACTTATTGATTCCAGAAATCCTATAAATTAATTTAATAAATTGAAAGAAAATAACTTATTTAATCATGACGAGTAAAGGCAAATCTTCCGACGTAAACAATAAGGTGAAAGCGATCGAATCAGCATGGAAGAGAGCGTTAATTGCGAACGCCGAATGGCCTGACAAGGTTAGATTTCGCATCACGAGACTGCTTACATTCGTCAATGAAAGTATGATTTATTGATCATTTAATTGTGTTCGGCACTTTCAGGAAGAGTTCCTAGACGTTATTTACTGGATGCGTCAAGCTATGGGCATTTTTTTGGGACTATTTTGGGGCCTCCTACCAATGAAAGGATTCCTTGGTTTACTGTTGTAAGTATTCATTTACATTGCCTTTAGATTTACCTTTATCCTGGAATCGAATACAATATTTCATAAAGGAAAAACCCTATTAGATTATTACTGAATGAATATAAAAAAAAACATCTAATCTCATTGTGATGTTACATGCTGTTTCAGATTCGTGCTAGTAAACGCAGCTGTTATTTACTTTTATGTGAATAATTTTCAAAACATAGATGAGGAGGAGTATGGTGGTATTTGGGAAATAACAAAAGAGGGATTTATGACTTCATTTGCTGGCTTTTTGGTAATTCAATGCTATATAATTTCAAGTAGTCTAGCTATTCTTAAATAAGGCTATAAAAAGTAACACATAGTAAACAATAAATAAGATAAACTCTAAAGGCTTTATTCAATATTAGGTAAATATTTATTATGTGATTTGCCATATTTTATCTTCAAGATGGAAACTTTTAGAACACTATTGTCATAAAATTTAAGATTGACTGATAGTTTTGGTATTAAATGTTATGTCTAATTCTAGGTAACATGGATCATCATTTACACAGGACTACACATCGCAGACAACTTATGAGACACAAAGTAAACCTAACATTCAGTGCTATAGTATCAAGCCGAGACTTGCAAGAGAGTCCTAGTACAAAATATGTGAACACTGTTCCAAGTGGTTTCTACTTTAATAAGCTCATTAAGTTTTTTTGTCGTTGCTTTTAAGCCATCAGTCAGATTGTTTAGGCATTTCAAGTTGTTTCTTAGTTTTATTCTAGATTTTTCAGTCCTTACAATAAGACGATAATTTCAGTGTCTGAATGTTTTCAAATACTTTATATACAGGCTTGATTGGATTCCTACTACTTTAATCATTCACTTATAACCTAAAACTTCTTGTTGTAAGGACATAATATAATTTTGAAAACATTTATTATGAAATTAATTTATATCATTATCCTATGTTGGATTATGTAGGCATTTAAGTCATTGAATTTGAATCTATAAACTAAACTGTAAAATATAACCTAAATTACCTAATCATAAATTTGAAATACATGCAGTCTTCTAGCCAGTGCCAATTAGGGCTAATTTAACTTTTGTACCATTTGTAAAGCAATATTTGTATGAATATTATAAGAATCACATTTTCAATGAAATTGTTCTTTTGCTCCACACTTCTTTAAGGCTCGAATGCACAATAAGAAATATATAATTGAACAAAATATACTAATGTATTGTCTTCATGTTAAACTTACTCAATTTCGAAAGCCCTTTGTTTTGCCTATAAACTGCAAATTATTATACACTGGAACTGAATCTTGTAGGCATATTATATATTATCTAAAATGCAACCTGTTAATTTCAATTTCCAATAAAATGCTGCAGATTAGTAGAATAGACAGTAAAATACATGAATCAACTTATAAATATTGCATAATTTCAGCACCATCCTGTAGCTAAGTTAAAATGCGAGAATAAATTGTCAGCTAAAACAATAAGTACAGAGAGGTAAATTATATATATCTTACTATGATAATTCTAAACGAACCTTGTATTCATTCAAACTAAACATCCTTTAGAATAAAATGAAGAGAAATAGTTGGGTTGATGGGAAATAGCTGGGCGATCCAGTTCGCTCCGATTGCGCGCGACACCTCCTCGGCGACCGCGCTTTGGTCCTGCCGCGGTGTGGAACCAGCGAATAGTTAGTGGTGGATACAGAATACTTAACAAATAAATGGGTAATAAAAAGTTTGTCCAGTCAGCATGAAGATTCGCGTGTTTTTTATTGTACCAATCAATCTGGCTGAAACAACTTAACATTTTAGGATTAAAAATGGTTTTTAGAGCGAATGTAGATAATGCTGTGAATAGAGAGTCTGGAAGTTTAGTTCGGTGTTGACAATATCTCCGTCTACATTTCTGTAGTATTTATTTATATTATTGTAAGTAAAATCTTACTTGTTAAGTTTTATCAATATTCCTCAGAGTTCAATCAATATGGTTATAAAGTAATTTATTTTCAAAATGCATTAATAATGGTATCTTGTTTGTAATGTTGTTTGTTGCGTGTTTGCTCCCGATGAGTTTGCAGTGATGTCCTTATTTTGAACAAATGTAATGGTTGATTTTTAATAAAGTTTTGTAACTTTACTCTTGTGTTTTTATGTAATTTCTCAATGAACAGTAATAATAATAGGTACCTGCCCTATCTACTTCGGAGAACAGTGGTGGCCCAGTGGTAACGGCCGCGACTTAAGAGTTGTAGGTCGTAGGTTCGAACCCAGTACTCTCGAAAACGGTGAAGGAAAACATCGTAAGGAAACCGGCATGTCCTAGAACCAACAGTTCGAACACATGAGACATCTACCAACCCGCACTGGGCCCGCGTGGAGGATTACGGCCCACTACCTCTCACCGAGAGGAGGCCTGTGTCCCAGTAGTGGAAACATTGTAGGCTGATGATGATGAGATCTACTTCACATATTTGACGGTATATAGGTATTATGTCACTGTCTGCTACGGATGATTTGGAAATGTCCTCCTGATAGACGATACGAAGAATGATGAATGCAGGGCAGAAAAAAGCGTTTGCTGGAGATTTTGGTGCACCGCGTGATCTCTCCTTGGTAATTAGGGTTTCGATTTCATGGCTTATGTTTTACAACTATGGTAGGTACTTACTAAAAAAGCACCTATTTTAGTCTGCTGTGTGAATAAATGCACCTGCGGTTGGAGTAGGTATACGTGAATCTACGTCCGTCGCTACCCACACATCAGGACCCGAGGTGGCGGCGCGTACTGTTCCACGCGCGCCCCTCTTAGACGTCGCGGGGGGAGTCAAACACGCCCCCCCCCCCCCCCCCCCCCCAGACCCGAAGAGCAGCGGCGGGCCGGCACCAGTGGGGGGTTGCGGAAGGATCGTACGTTCCCGCGACCCCCAGCGAAGGTGTGAGATGGAACACCGGGGTGGTTTTTAGTCAGTAACAGTCTGACAGACCCCGCCACCCGCCCCAGGGCGGCGGACATCCATGAGGATTTTCCACCCCGGAAACAAAAAAAAAGAAAGGTAAACCTGAATCTGGAAACGTAAACTTGGCCGCCAGCAAGCTAGCTGGAACGAGGACCATCGCATGTAGGCTGGTAGTAGTTGAAGTAGCCGAGGAATCGAGGATCGAGTTAGGTGAGGTGTGATTGGAGAGGCCTATGTCCAGCAGTGGACGGGCTTAGGCTTCTGTGCGATGAATATAGCTGGCTATAGGCTGGTGTTTGACTGAGGGAACACCACAGTTTATGGAGAATAAATTTTTGGAGCAAAAATTAAATAAAATACCAAAGTAAAAAAAAATCATTTAATCATCTCTCCACGTAACTAAAACATCGTCAGTCCTATATCTCTGTGTTATAGTAGAATCTTTGAAATCCATTGTCGCTCCCGACTCGAATGCTAGAGCGCCCGCGTGCGCGATCATAACGCCGTTGTCGATACAGAATCGTTCGTCTGTAGCGAATAACTTCGCTCCTCTTTCGGCACACATGACTCCCATCATTTCTTGCAAACGTTCGTTGCATCCAACACCCCCTACTATTAGGACCTGAAACAATACAGTCAAAGATGTAAAAATATAAATTACTAGCTGTTGCCCACTACTTCGTCTGCGAAAAGTAGCTTTTGTCCTTACCCAGGTCATGGTCAAATTTCATCAAACTCTGCTCAACCGTTTTAGCGCGAAAGCGTAACAAACAAACTCACTTTTGCATTTAACGCACTTTTGCGGCCTGATCACATAATGACCGATCTTACCCTGCGTCATTCATAACCAAAAGCTATCGAAGCGCATGTACCTACGCGATCGACGCGATCGTTTGTATGAGTTTTGACGTACAAACGCGACTTGATTCATCGCGCGACTATTTTATATTCATATAAAAGAGCGCGACGATCGTTTCTGGTTAGGATTCAGCCTTAATTTTCTGTTATCTCTGCCCAAAGGGTGTAAACGAGATTAACGAGACTATAACCTATACGCCGCGCCGTGTTTCTGACTGCCCCGGTATATTAATGAAGAGAGAAGAAGAGATCGCAGAAAGCGACAAGGCCGCCCATTGTATATTAAGTAGTGTTCAGTTTAATTTTTGTTGTTATGTTTTTTGTGGTGTACAATAAAGAATATATAAATATAAATAAATAAATTAATCTATGGACTGCCCGTCGGTCTGTCGCGGGGCCGTATCTTTTTAACCGTAATAGGTAGCCAACTAATTGAAACATTTCATATAATACGAGTTACTATGACCCAATCATGGCAAACTATAATAGTCATTATAGATAATTATGGTAACTGAACAGTACCTAGGTACGCTACGAGAAATTCGTCAGTTTCACAGCAGATTCTGTATGTTGTACAGATAAATTTTATTGTTCCTGAATAAAATAAAATAAAAGAGTATTTACCTCATCCGAGCCACAGTGCGCCATCGCCCGCTCGGTAATTTCCACCAACATGGCAAATGCAGTCTCTTGCAGTGAATAGCACAAATCTTCAGGGGTGTATGTTTTCAGAAGTTCATCAATTTTATCTTCCATGTATGATAAAATGCCAGAGAAGCTTACATCCATGCCTGAAAAACGAAAAAGAAACTAGAATTTCATGACCGCCTAAAAATTATGAAATGGCCACTGCTGCATATTAGCCACAAGCAAGTTAAATTGAAAACTCCCATAAAGGTTGTAATCCACAATACCTTTTACACAATAAGGAAGCTGATAATATTTAGTTCCCTTTTTGGCAGCTTGTTCAATATTATACCCTGGACTTGGTGCATTAGATAACTTAAGCACTCTTGCAAATCTGAAAAAAATAAACTTAATATACCTACTTAATTTATTTCTGGTAACTGGCGAGTCTTGTAATTTGATGGACTGTAAAGGACCATGGGCACTTTTGTATGAACACTGGGCCCACTATTTCAACATTGTTCAACAGTGACGAATTATATGTCATATGAAAGCTCTTGGCGTGTACTTTATTTCATTATATGGCAATTAAGTTCAAATCCAGCGCGAAAATGTTCTTTTTTTTTTGCGGTTTTTTTAATCTGGTTTGTTTTGATATTAAATTATTTAAGCTGTCAGTCAGTAGCTAGGATTATAGATTTGACTAAAAATACACTAAACACATAGGCCATTTATTGCCCTGGAACGTTTTATTTTGAATGATTTGTTAGTACCCATGTAAGGACGGGATGATCAAGTCCTTTCAGTGAACTTCAGTCGTTGCTCGTACGTTATTTACGCTCGGTGTACTTTTGTTAATCTCGGCTTGTTTTACGACTTATTGATCCCGGCTTGTTATTGGACTCTGATATCAGTTTGTGTAAAGGATATTGTTGTTTAGTTTTATCTATCATTGTGACCCTGGCTAGCATATGGACATTGATGTAATTGAATTGTGCCTGTTTGCATTGGCAATGTTGAAAAAGTGGGCCCAAAATTACACATGGTCCTTTATCATGGAATGCATGCAAGGTTTTTGAAGTGAAAACCTCTTTAGCCGCGTTGAGCGATATTTGGTGGGGCATAAGTTATGGGTTCGCGTCACCGACATGCGAATGTGACGCGTTGTGCCAGACTGGCGACGCGCATACATTTTGGGGTTTTCACTTCTGTTGGCAGTCCCCATGACTGCCAATTTTTTTTTTTTACTTGGAACTGTTTCTTGTTTAAAGACATAAACATAACATCAAGCCTGTATTCCGCATAAGTTTAGGCAGAGGTGTACCTATAGCAAACCTCCTTTCGACAGTTACGCTAAATAAAAGTAATAATCATTGGCAAAAATAAAATGAATAGCAGATCAAATATTTTTTTTAGAAGCAAGGTACTCTTACCGGTCCAAACAGTTGCCCATAGCAATATCTATGGTCTCTCCAAATATCCTGTACCTATTCCTGGAGTATGCTATGATCTGTGTGTTGCCACCACTCACATATAGGACAGTTGGGTTGTTAGCCTTTGTGATCAGCCTGCCCATTTCTATGTCTGTTTGTGTGTTAAGAAATTAAAGTAGTTTAAAGCTTTTATGTAGTTGGTAATATAAGGCTAGGTCATTTGTACAAGGTACAGTACTTTTATCTCACAAAGCGACGCGCGCTTTACTTGTGGTAACCAAGTGTACATATACGCTGTGAATTTGTGCGTGAAGACGAGTAGCGCCGGCATATAACACAGACACGCACACACACACACTTCCGAATTCGCCATTGTCTCTGACGGTACAGAGAGCTCCTGCGCTTACACACACATTCAGAGCATGTTTGTACACTTGTTAACCACAAGTAAAGCACGCGGCGCTTCGTGAGATAAAATACTATAGTTAAAATTACTAACGATTTATAGTCAAACTGCAATAGCAAAAATAAATAATGATGCAATAGTTTAGGTGTATTTTCAAATATGCTTCTTCTTTTGATTATGATGGTATTGCATTCAGTATGTTTAGGTGCCATATTTGCAAAAAGTATATGAACCATCCTTATATAGGATCATTTACACAATATAGTGAGAATTGTAGGTAAATATTATTTTCAGTTAAGTTAAAAGGATACGCCCAATACAATGATTGACTCCTAGAATTGGTTTCTTCCACAGTTGGGCACATGTTCTGGCCACTACGGCACATACCATCAATGGGGCTCCCATGCCAGGGCCTTTGGTGTAGCAGATCACATCTATCTCTTGAGGAGTTATACCAGATTCATCTAAGGCCTCCTTCAGCACTGCATGAATGTTTTGTCTATGATGTTCTGCTGTTTCCCTGGGAAGGAAGCCTGGAAATAAGAGTGTAATGTGTAATTTATGGTTATAATTTTATTTGAAAATCTCACTTTAAGCGGTTTTTGTAATATTGTATTGATGAATGAAATTTGAAAAGATTATAACGTATGCTGCATACATGTAATGCCGCTTAACATTTTATGCCGTTGCGGTCGCGAGCTGTCCGTCTAAAGCCATTAACAACAATAATATTCTGATCAATCTAACCTTCAATTTAATTCAAAAGAGAGACTATGTGGTACTATTTTAACCGTGTACCAATGTATTCTGGAAACTATGAGATAGTTAGTCGCTAAATTTAATGAGAAAAGTACATACTAAATGAATTCGGACTATTAATAACGAGATTTATAAAAATAACCTTCGCCAGCCGGTGTGATGTAAGTTCTTCTACAATTGGACAGTATTTCTCCATCTTTCACTATACCAATGCCAATTTTGTTAGCACTTCCTTCAAACCCAATTGCTATAACCATTTTCGAAAAGGAATTTCTGCTAAAAATATATTATTCAATCTCGTGGATCTCGTGTTTTCAATAAACAATAATATGCCAACTTTTTTGCCGTCAATTTGATGTTTTTTTTTTTCCTTTTTGGCGTTGCACTATTCGTGCTTAATGCCACTGACAATATTTTATTTGATATAACAAAACGCAAGAATCAAGTGTTCGCGAAATGAATTATAACGGGAAATTTGGAAGTGGAAAGGAGATTGGTTGTTATTAAATAAAAATAATAAATTATAACAAATTAACACTAAAGGAATACAATTTAACATAAAAGTAACGATTTAACGCCACCAGGTGGCCCAGCAAAAAGGCCGACTCGGTGCGTAAACTAAGAACTACATGGTATAGTACAATATGAGGTTTATAAATTATGTTTATATAGATATATCTATAGCTACATTAAAATTAAACAAAATACATGCAATAGAAGTGGGAAAAGGGACTCGGAGGGAAACAAGACTTTGGAAAAGTGAGGAGTGGTCATAAAGGGGGCAGGAAAAAATAAGGTGGTTCAGATCTCCCACTTCAGCGCCACATTCACACTCAGGGTTCTGCACAATGCCAAGCCTGGCAAGATGAGCAGGAGTGCACACATGACCTAATCGCATACGTATGAATATTGTTGTAATAATTTGATGTTGACAGTGTCAATCAACCTCTGCATTCCGAATTAGATCATGATCGCTCGCAGTGATCACATCAATATTTTGCGTTCCGTATATCGTGAATAAGACAGCTACACTGACCTCCATTAAAATACGCTGGACTGGCTATCCCATACAAAATGACAGCTATTTGCTGTGCCGATTCAAAGCGCCCCCAGTGACAGACGTGAGAGTTCTGAGAACTAATAAGATTGCAAATGGCCGTTGTTTGTTGATTTTATGCTAAGTGTCTCTGCGGAATAAAAAGTTTTCTAGTGTTTACTGTGATTGTGATATAAATTAAAGTGTTATAATAGTGACAGTGATTGTATCATAGCTTGTATTGTTCGTCCAACATGAAATCGTGCGTATATTGTAAAACACGATACGAAAAGGGCAGTGGTGTCAGTTTTCACTTAGTAAGTGAATCTAAAACATAAATACTTATTAGAAAACCGCTTAAAACAGTGTATTCTTACAATAATAAACGTAAACTATTCGAGTTTACGGGATTTTACGAACATTTTTATAACCAATAACTTTTGTTAGGGATGTCAAAATTCATATCGATACTTTCGTAATATTATGATGTAAAACAAAAGTCATGCTCATCATTGTTAAAATAATGATACGCACATTATAATGATCTCTAATAATAGCAAAACACTTCAAGGTTTATTATTATTAGAGTCAATAACAAATAATTTAACACTTATGATTCATAATTCTCATTAAGTGTTCTATATAATTATAGATATATGTATATAATTTATAATTTTTTACCCATACCTACTATAATGTTTCCTTTAATTACAGGTTCCCCTCCGATTACACTCTCAAACTTTGGTTAAAAAATATGAAGTTTGTCAACTGGACTCCGACAATGTATCATTATCTGTGTTCTAAACACTTCACGGAAGCTTGTTTCTTAAAACATCAGTCACGGACTACGTTGAAAAAATGGCTCGACAGTAATTTTTAATTTAATAAAATATGTGATTTGAGAATGCTTTTTTTTATTTCCCTGTCCCCCTCCCCTGCGGTAATTAAGTTGTTACAAGTTAATTACCGTAATTACAGACCTAATAGAAAGTTATTGTGTCTCTTATCACATGGCAACATGCGGTATCTGACTAGTAATAATATCTTATTGTGCACTTTTTATAGGAAGGGATTATCTTAATAACTATTTCTATCTTAGTAATTTACTATTTTACAGAATTTTATTATTTATTGATCCTATAGTGAACTGTTATCCGATTAAGGACAACAAGGAAGGAAGGGGTCAACCGGACATGTGATACTTATTATTACAGTCCATAAACAGTACTAGATACTGCTATTTCAAGTTATGTTTCCTACGTAAAATATCTGCTTATTACGACTATCTATAGTTCATTGGTTTAGTTGGGTACTCAACTAGTGCAGACATGTCTTTTTATCTGTGTTTTAGTAACATTTAACAAAATATATGCCTATATTGTTTTGAATCAATTATCTACAATTTTAGTAAATCTTAACATATGTTATAAAACGTATTTCACGTTTTTTAAAAACATATTACGTATAAAAGACATCACGAATGTTACATGTTAATAATTACCTAAACCAATTTAATTTATAGGAAATCTGTAACAATAGCGTTGGTAATATTTCTATCATTGTGGTCGATATCAGACCATTATCGATAACAAACCTTTTGTTATACATCACTAGTATTAGTTCCATTCCCCCACACTGCTGCCGTCAGCGCCAAAATGGCGATTTTCAAATAGGCACATGAAATTGATAGCGATAGCCAGTCCAGCGTATTTTAATAGAGGTCAGTGGACAGCTAAGAACTATCATCAATTCGGAACGCTCAAACCTTGCACAAAAAAAAAACGAGTGTGCTTTAGACCACACAACTGAAGTAAAACTTCTTTAGCTCCATCCATATGCGTTCGCCTCGCCCGATCACACTTTTCGTAACGCTCTCGTCATGCATTCGCCAGCTTACTCCCCAAGCCAAGCGTGCCTAAAGAAGTTTTACTTCAAAAACCGATTGGATATTCTTTTGCAAATGGAAGTTCAACACATTGGCACTTCTATTTTGTTGTTTGACTCTATCGACTCTGATAACTCAGATTTTGAGTTTGAGAACGACGATTCATCCAGGAATGAAACAAAACGGGTGACGAAGTGCTTATATTAGCCTATTTACATGCTCCCGGCAAAAATTTACAACGAAGAAAAATACCATTCATTTATTTATTGTTTGTCACAAGTGAAAAGACAGTCTGTTCTTACAGTTAGCATATTTTTTTTTAATGGCATCTCGCAATAAATTGCCCTTGAGAGGCCGTGACTGCTTAACCGGTCAATCCTGTGGTGCCTTTGAGCTAACTCAAAGCCTCCAGCCAGGGGAACTTACAGTTAGCAACATTGTACCACTGTAATATACCAATGGGGTGTACAACATTTTTATGCATGTCAATATTATTGGCTATTTAAAATAATTAATAAAAATAAAACTACACTCTTAATAAAATTGTTACCAAGAATTAGAAATAACATAGATGCAACAATATTTAAACATAATGCGCATGAGCTTTTAACTCATTTCAGGTATTTTGTTATGTTTTGGTTTTTACAGCACACTTTCGAAAATGCCGCTTTTTTTTTATTTATTTTTTTGTAGATATTATGCGATTTGAAATAAAACAGCTCAACTGTGATTTTTGACAGTGCTCGCGGTGATATTAATTTAGGGCGTCGTCAGCGTTATCACAAGATGGCGCATATCATGACGATTCACGGGACATCATTATCGTGCTCACGCTAATTCGGTACGGCTGTTAGCACGCTCAAATCGATTACAGCGCAACTCGGAACGCTCCCTGTGATGTCAATGCCAATCTGAAATTTCTACCATTTCTCCCCAAACATTAATTATATGGATGTCGTGACTAGATCTTAGAATAAATTGATCATTTCATGCAATGGCCAGCTAAAATTGACGATATCGTTTAACGATATGTCAGTCGACATTTGGGCATATCATTAATGTAGGAGTTTTAAGGGTGGGGAAGATCACGTGGCGGGTTTTTGCTTCCGAGTAATATTAAAATAAGTCGACGTACTTCTGAATGGTTTAAAAAAATAACCACGAAACGAATGGCGGGGTCTTTGTTCGCTCGCTCACTAGGCCCTGCCATCTCCTTCGAACCTAACTTGTCCGAGTCAGGGTGCCCCAAGTCCCGAGCTCGCTTCACTCGCTCTTGCGTCCTAAGTTCTACTAGTACTCCAAAAAAAAAAAAATAGTTTCCTAGTAACACTGCCATTTTACTAAGTCGAGATGATTGTGTTATTTAAGCGACATCGACGTCTCTACCGGAGATAATTTAACTATTTTACGATATTATGATCACTAATATTTGGCCACATCATGAAGTAGTCATGCGTTTAACTGTTCATAACATCAAACGTTGAGTATTCAATGATCTGGCCAGACCATATCATGGTGTGATCAGCGGCCGATGTTTTATTTAATGAAATACAACCATTTCATGAAATGGTCGAACACTTAATGGCGAAGGAAAACATCGTAAGGAAAATGGCATGTCCAAGAACCAAAAATTCTAAGTCGTGTGACATCTACCAACCCGCACTGGGCCCGCGTGGTGGATTTAGCCCACTCCCTCCCGAAGAGAGGCCCCTGTCTCAGGAGTGGGAACATTATAGACTAATTATGCTGTGCCGACTATGCTGTTTCAGATAAAACATAACCTATGTATGAAACTCGTACTCAAAAGAAACAACAATAATCAATGAAGCTTTTCAAGCGATTTAATTACGAATTGGATACACAAATGTACTCTTATAAATGTATAATAATCAAGTTTAAGCTTATGCTACTAAACTTGGCTCTTCATTAACTTCGTCGACGAAATCAGCCAGCATATCTTCAACACTGATTTCTTTGCTAGTTATTTTCACTTCTATATTATTCTCATTTGCTGCAATGGCGTCACCGTTTTGTTGAGTTTCTTCATTTTCAGCTGCTTCAGAGTCCACAGTAGATATTTCAATCTCAACTTCAACAATATCTTTGGCAGGTTCGGATTCTTGGGAAATTACAACATTTTGCCCGCAAGTTATTTGCACGTCATCCGTTTCGTTTGTGCTCGGTAAATTATCGTCATCTAGCTTTTCTAGAACGACCACTTTGCTGTCTACATTGGAGGCATCGTAAGCTATCTCCATAGACACTGGGCTTTCGTCATCATCTATAGTTTCAGTTGAAGTGTTGAGGGGAAGTTGAGTCTTAGCTTCGTAGATAGAAGCTTTCTCGCTTGGCTCACTTAGTTTTCTTTTTCTGTTATTTTGGTAAGCATCTGTAGTATCTACAGAGTCCTCAACTGTCGCGGTATAATCTGTAGTTTCTTTACTATCTTCGCTAGTTTTTAGACTGGACTTTTCGAGTTCGGGTCCTGGCTGTACTTCTACTGCGTCCCCATCAGACTCATTGTTATCTTCGTTAATTTCTTCAACCTCGTCGTCTGAACCATCAGGAATTACTACGGATACTTCAGATTCGCTGCTAATACTAATTCTGTCTTCCTCTAATCGCGGTTTTTTGGTCGAAGGTTCACCCACAGTTTCTCCTAGTGCATCTTCGGCAGTTGATGGTCCCTCTCTGTAAAATAATTTGAACATTCATATATTTTAAAATTGCAAAAAATTTTATATTTAATTTGTTGTAACTAGGACACAAAAATAAGACTTGATGTATTTAAAGAAGAAAGCACTATTTACGAGAGAAAGTGGCATACCCAGACAAAAACATCTTTTGATCTCTTTTTTACTATTAAAGTAGGTAATCATCATTTTGATTACATCTTTCGCTACCACAAAATATACTACGAACCTTTCATTTATTATAGACTCGAGTGCATCTCTGTTCTCCTCAGATATTTCCTTCCTCTTATTTTTGTTTGCCTCAGTATCGGGAAGTGCTTCGATCGCGAAGTTGATCGACGGCGGCGAACAGTGCAGGTGCAGTCGTATGTCTAGCAGTGCTTGTGAGCAGAACTTCCTTATCTGTGGGGTGAACAAGTTATGTGTAAATAAAAGTGAGAGAAAAAGTGGAAATAAGAGGTGCTCGGCTCGGATATCTATAACCAATTGTTAAAAATGAACGACGAAAGTTTGAATAGTTTTGGCGACGGTCTACCGGATGGCACTGCGTACGGTAGAAACGAAGAAAAACAACCACTAAAAGCACACTTTAAAGCACTTATGTCCAGTGATATTTGGCTAAGACGATGATGATGATATTCAATATCAAGTGTATACGGTGGAGATGACAATACGACAATAAATTAAAATTCGTATGAATGATATAAGTGACGTTCCCGGTCTGCATACAAAAAATCAACCAAATTTATCCGATAGTTTAGTCACCATAGCTAGTCAAAGATTGGCAAAGCCCATAGTCGGTCTATTTAGTTTGTTTGAAAAAACCCATTTGTGAACTTCGATGTTAGGATTTGTTTGATCGTTCCAAAATACTCCTGTATAACAAATACACATACATTTATTGTTGTATTGTCGTCTCCACATTGTATAGAAAACCGAAAAAAAAGTATGAGGTCTTATATAGAGCTCAACCTTGGAAATGCTTGCCTTTTTTATATTATGATAATTACAAAATTATGGATTAATCGCTGTATGCAATTCCAAATAAAAACGTTTTTACAAAAAAAAACTACCAAGTGAAAAATAACTTTAATTTCGGAAGTCTGTGGCAAAAACATAAAAATGGAGCCAAAGACACCGACTTACGAAAAAAGGTTTTTATTTTTCACTTTTTAGTTATGGTACCTACCCCACAACAATTCGAAAACGATCGTCTTACACGTCCACGTCCGTTTGAAGGCGTTTTTTTTTAAATTTAATTGTTGACTTTTTTTAAAACCACTCGAAAGATTTCGATAAAATTTAAATGGCCACCACGTGGCAAGTATACCGTTTGAAATAAACAATTTTCCAAATCGGTTCAGGCGTCTTCGCGTAATCGGTGAACTTACATTTAAAAAAAAAAGATTCCGACGAATTGAGACCTTTCGAGAGATCCTTTTTTGAAGTCGATTAAAAAGTTGTCAAAACGTTCGAGTGACAGATGAATGATGATGATTCGTATCGCATAGTTTTCTTGGGATACCTGTACGATAAATATTGTTTACCTCATCACAGCGACTGTTAACAAGCGTACTGTAGAGTTGTACACAGTACTGCGTCGGCGGCGGTACTGTAGTTCCGGTGTTCTTGCGCGCTGCGTCCAATGCACGCAGGAGATGTAGAGACCGGACTACGCTGTAGGATTCGAGGTTGTAGCACTCGCGGACTAGACGCTCTTGGAACGTCTGGGGGGGTGAGAGAAAAGGGGGTTAAATTAAAAACGCTATTTTAAATCATATTCGGCTGTGTAGCAGTTCAGTGATTGATTAGTGCACCAATTAATCTGTATGGTCCTCACATGATCTGACCAAGATGTCTGGACTTTAAAAGAGACCTCTGAGTTTGTTTCGGTGTTTATTCTCAAAGTAGTTGATTAGCACAAACCTCGTCTAGTTTTAAAACATTACTATTCCTTTTGACGAGTCAGTGTTTTTTGCTACCAATTTAATTACCCAAGAAATAAAACATAATTTATCATTCAAATAGGGCGGAAGAATTTAGGCCCGCACTCCAGAACGCTTTTCTTTATGTAAATTATTTCACCACCACTGCTCTCAAATCGGCGAAGGAAAACATCGTGCGGAAACCAGTATGTCCTAGCACCAAAAAATCGAAGACATGTGACATCTACCAACCCGCACTGGGCCCGCGTGGTAGATTACGGCCCACTCCCTCTCACTGAGGAGAGGCCTGTGTCCTAGCAGTGTGAACGTTATAGGCTGATTATGTACTCCAGAATGATAGTCAAGCCAGAATCTCATTTCAATATGGACATATTTCATACTCTATAACGTAACACCACGCTTCTATTTCCCCGACAGCGTAGCGAGAGGTGTATGAGGTATAATGGTAGTGTATTGTAAATGCCTTTGAATGGCCTACTTGAAATAAATGATTTCTTCTTGACCCTACATTTCACCGGTTTCAAGTACCATGTAATAGAGGGCGAATCTATTGCCATATAATTATGTCCCACGTAAAATCCAATTTCATACTAATCTTCCCGGAAATATCTAGTTTAAAATCTTGATTCATACTTCTAGAATAGAAATGGCATAAGTGGATCACTTTCTACATTCGTTGAAGGAATGACATATTTATTTGCAAGAATATAGGCAGCTAACATAAGTTCTTAAGATCAATGGGTTTCACTATAACATGTGCACGGCTGTAATGCCGAATATTATTCGGCATTACAGCCGTGCACATATTTAGATCGTTATCTGCTTACCTTGTGTGTAGTTGGTTTCAAAAAGATTCCACTGACTGTAAGGAATGTTTCTGCACATTCTAGAGCTGCGTTTGCGACTTCATCGTTTGATTCGTCAGACCTAACGATAAAAAATAGCCATAAAAAATTTTCACCTACCAATAATGTAAATAATAAATATTTTTGAAATTTTAAATGTATTAGTTCGAATATTTAATAATGTATTTTATATGTGAATGTACAATGAAATAGACGGATTATGATACAAATATAATAATAATAATACTTATTTTAAAACATTTACAAAAGGTGTTCATGTAGCCACATTTCCGATAAAATGGTTTATTGGTGCCTAAAATAAACTATAACTAAAATACGCTCGTTACAGGTGTAAGTAATGGTAGTTGGGTAATTTGGTAATATTAAAATTGTGTGCGTAAATAAATAAATAATGAACCCCGTTTTTAAGTTTTAGAAGGACCGAGTAGTTGCCTAGAGAATCCCTTAGGAACAAAGCATGCATTGACAAAGAAAATATAATACTCACACATTGGCCTTATTCTTCTCCCCGGGACTATGACTAGCGATGGCACTTTGTTGAAGTGTCTGGTTTGCTAGCTTCCTCTTAGCCTTTTTACTCAAGTTTTTAGTGTATTGGTTGCTCATCTGCAATAATGAGACATTTTTAGAAAAAGCTTCGCTGTAAATTATAAATAAAAGACAGTTGGTAGGTAAGATGCTCGGGACCAACAGCCGCGGGCTGCACGAACTAAAAGAAATAATAAGCTTAGAAAAATCTTAATTTTTTTTTAATTATTTGGTATTAATACTCTTTAGGTATGGCTGTAGTGTTTCGCTAGTTAATTTAATTAAACCGGGCTCTTAAAGTTTCGCGAATCAATTTTATTAATCCCTGTAAACTTACAGTGAGCTGCACAATCTTCTGCACTGGAGTGATGTCTTCGATGATATGTTTGGTGAGCTCTTCCTCCCAGGATCGTCCCCTGCCTTCAGTTGATACTCGATGCACATTCAACACACTCAACCACTTGGTGAGACTGTTGTAAGCGGTGATTCGGACTTTTCTAAAACATTTAATTTTATATTACAACCAGAAATATAGGTCTTTTTTTTTAATTGTCATGGGATCACGACGCAGGCTTCCTTTACCAAATGAAAAAGGAATTACGTAAATCGGCTCGATAATCACGGAGAAATCGGGGTAAACATATACATAGGTAAAATGAAAAAATAAAATCGAATGCATAATAACCTCCTCCTTCAGTTGAAGTTTATCTAACCCAAGTCGGTTACATAAATTCAATTGTAAAAACATACTGGAGCATCTGCCATATAAAGCTACTATTTAATGTAGGTAATACGCACGTAATGGTTATTAATTTTAGTTTTACAAACACACACACACACACATGTATGTCACAACTTTTTATTTGATTTTGTATGATCTTTTCTATATTATCACATTTAATTAATTCTCTTAATTTATTATAACAGACACACACTTCCCTATGTGTTTATGTAACAAACATAAACACATAGGGAAGTGTTTGACACATAAGAAGATTCCAGCATGTGGCACTCGTGGATTTCAGCTAAAAATCAGCATCAGGTGGCACACCTTGTGTAGTCATCTGACATTATACTGAGTTGCGGCCCTTTTGGAATTACAATTGTTGTTTTCTGTTTTATAGTTTTAATGTGTATTTATTTTGCTGTAATGCCAATAAACGCAATTTTCTTTCATCTAGGCTCTTATTCAGGTTTTATTATTATTATTTATTTATTTAACCATTTATGTACACACTTATTTAAACAGACGAGAAGAAAATAACAGAAAATAGGTACAAAGGTGATGCTTATTTCTAATGAAATCTCTTCCAACATAATATCTGCGATAGGATAGTTTAGAGATGTAGACAGCGTGTGTTATAAGAGAAAATAAAATACATAAAATCAAAAACAATTCACTTAATAAAATAAAACAAATAATATGAGAATATACAAACATACAAAATGACCATCATAGATAAAACTAAGCAAAACAGGTGTCAGAAGATGTATTATGTACTTCACATTACCTTGAGTCGTCACTAGGATTCTCTGAGCTCCATTTCAGTGTCTGCATCACAAATCTGAACACTAGCCCTGAGAATGGAATGAGATTTGGCCCCAAGCTGGAAGACAAAACAATGTTACATGAATACATAAATAAAGAGATTTAGAACCTTCATTCCTGCTCCAAATTTGAACAAGGCTTAAAAGGAAAAAAAAGTAAATAACTAGCGACCCGTCCCTGCTTCTCACGGGTGCTTTCGACATGTCAGAACATCGCGATTTGTTTCGTTTTAGTTCGTGTTAATTAGTATTACACACAAACCTTTCGGAAGAAATATGATGGTGAAAACTGCATCAATATTCACTGTGTAGTTTAGAAGAACTAATGTAACTCACAGACACGAAAAGCGACTTTGTTTTATAATATTTACTAACTGTTGCCGGGACTTCGTCTGCGTGTATTGAGTATTTCATAATTTTTTATACAATTTTCCAGGGAGAAAAGTAGCCTATGTCCTTCTCCAGGTCTCAGACTAACTATCTGTCGAATTTCATAGCGGCCGGTTCAGTGGTTTAAGCGCGAAAAGGTGACAGACAGAGTTACTTTCACATTTATAATATTAGTAAGCACCAGATGGCGCCACTTCCGACTGCGATCCAGGATAAAAAGAAGCCTATGTCCCTCTCCAGCAGTGCTATTCTGTAACCATCTCACCGTGAAAACGTAGGTGAAGTGAGCGTGGAGTGAGCTGTCAACAGTATCAATCCCTAGTATCAGCAGTGCTATTCTGTAACCATCTCACCGTGAAAACGTAGGTGAAGTGAGCGTGGAGTGAGCTGTCAACAGTGTCGATCCCTAGTATCAGCAGTGCTATTCTGTAACCATCTCACCGTGAAAACGTAGGTGAAGTGAGCGTGGAGTGAGCTGTCAACAGTGTCGATCCCTAGTATCAGCAGTGCTATTCTGTAACAATCTCACCGTGAAAACTTAGGTGAAGTGAGCATGCAGTGAGCTGTCAACAGTGTCGATCCCTAGTATCAGCAGTGCTATTCTGTAACCATCTCACCGTGAAAATTTAGGTGAAGTGAGCGTGGAGTGAGCTGTCAACAGTGTCGATCCCTAGTATCAGCAGTGCTATTCTGTAACCATCTCACCGTGAAAACTTAGGTGAAGTGAGCGTGGAGTGAGCTGTCAACCGTATCAATCCCTAGTATCAGCAGTGCTATTCTGTAAAAATATCACTGTGAAAACGTAGGTAAAGTGAGCGTGGAGTGAGCTGCCAACAGTGTCAATCCCTAGTATCAGGCGGAATGAAAGCTCACTTATAACTCACTTCACCTAAGTATTCACGGTGAGATTTTTACAGAATAGCACTGCAGGTCATGGTCTACCCATGTGCGAAATTTCATCCAAATCCTTTCAGCCATTTCAGCATGAACTTGAAGTTAGTATAGTATGGATTATTGCAGCTGTCAGGTTAGCTTACCATAACATCATAGCATCCAGAGTCCTAAGTGCTTGTGTCTTCACCGTGACAGCTTCTTTCGCGTCCGTGTTGACACTGTTGGACACACTGAGTGCTTGCACTATCACTTCTAATATCACCTGGGGTTGCACTGGCTTGGCTACTGGGTACACCTCCCTGCGGATGTTAAGATGATATGAAAAATGTATAGGGTGGGGAGTTTATGGGCTGGTAAGGACAAACAGTTAGAAGAGTCAGTCTTTGAAAACTATCCAAGTTAAGTACTATCAAGAAGAAGTAAAATGTTGACAAATACTTTTATTTACCAATCCTGTTATCACTCCAAGAAACAAAAGTTTTTGATGTGAAACATCTATTGGTGTCCTTGGGATAAGATCCAATCGTATGCCGTGACGGCAAATAGCATGACGCTCTCTTATACCGCCACGCGTCATGCCGATGTTTCACATCTGACCGACGTCCTGTGCCGGCCACTTTTATTTAAATGCACTTACGTACTCATATTATACATGAACTCACGCGTTATTTATTATATTGTAATGTAAAAGCAACAATGTAGATGTGTAATCAATGATTACTGATCTCAATTAATATAGCCATGGTTTTTGGAGATGTAAACATTAATCATCGTAAGATGGCTGAATAAATAAAACATCATGCATACAATATGTCTACATATCAATGAATCCAGTTTTACATAATACTCACTGAACTTATTCAAATCTTTGGCATTGGTGTAATTTCATGGTACTTATACACGGTGACATTTGAATCACAGTTTTGCTAGAACAAACGTTGTTCAGACCATGGTCTACAACCATTCTATAGCATCCAATAGAAAAAAAAACGTCATTGGTTTTCTAAAAAAACACAAAAAGGCAGTGTTAATAATGTCGGGATTATCGTTACGCCCTACAACACAGACACTGCGGCTGCGACTCGCGGCGCTCGCGTCTTGAATGCAATATCGCTACCGCGATGAGTACTTTGATGTTACGGTTAATGTTTCAAACATTTGAGCAACATAAGACTAATTTGAGAACTCCTAGATTAGATTGTTTTAATAACATATTTGATGCTGTAAAATAGTAGTAGACCATGATCTAAACAACGTTTGTTCTAGCAAAACTGTGATTCAAATGTCACCGTGTATATTTCGTTGTCTGTACAGAAAAAAGAACAAACAAAAAAATACTTACACAAGCATAGCTTGAATGAAGACAAATATGTTCCTCAGTTTATTACATAACACAATCTTTTTCTCTTCACTGCTAGAGCCCTGTGATTTCTTGACAGTCAAGATGGTGTATAGAGCTTTTGTCAGTGGACTGCTAGCCAGCAACTCTGGCTTTTTTTTCTGAAAACATAGAAAAAATATTGTAAATCCAATGTATTGTGCACTCAAGATGGACTGGTTGAATGTATTGAATGCTGAGTGTCTTCTTCCATCACTGAAATCGTTACTTTTACTAGTAAGTCTGTCATCCTAAAAAAATATATGCTTTAAAATCAACCCATAATATATTGTTTCCTCATTCACAGGCCAGGACCAACAGTTCTTGATTTTCTCACAGATATATATTATTATTTTTTTCACAGTTTGTACCAGTGGCTTAGGAATTGAGGTGCTTCTTTTAATGTATTTCTATTCATTTATTTTTTGAGGTTTCAGTGCTCTAGGTGATTAAGCCAGCTTCATGCAGTGGCAGCCAGCATGCTACCATACTAACACCCACTCACATCTATTTTAATCTTATTTAATTATTATAGTTTATCCTTACCTTAAAACTTTGGTTGGTTTTGTAAATATTTACGGTGTTAGAAAATATGGCTTCAATGAGTGTGTGAGCTGTGTTGCTTAATATAGACATTTGTTCCCTCCAGCAGTTCTTCGGGCTTGCTGTCTTGTCTTGAGAGGGACGTATCTAAAAGAATACAATGAATAACAATAACGATGCAGAAAGACTTGCAAGACTATACATCAAAGTCTGTAGTATACAGAGCGTCCCACGGATATGCCACATGGAGGGAAAGTACCTTGAATATTGTAGATTAAGAAAAATAATCAGCCTGTAGCTTTATCATACCGATCGAAAGGCTTCATCATAAGGATTATTTTTTGCTAAATAACATAGTGTCAAAAATAAACGGAAGACCTTGAATTTTAACATTTTTAATACAAAATTAATCAATTTATCAATTGCTCAGAATCTTTTTTTTTTTTTTATCTTTTATCTTTTTTTTATTCAATTGGTACCTACTTTAAAGTTTTATTTCACATTTTTGACACTCTACATTCAGTGACTGCATACTTACATTACAGATTATTAGATTCACGATTAGATTTAGACATTTACAAGATCTAATCTTCAGATCGAAGGAATTCAGTCTCACATTAATCGCGTACAAATAACCTTTAAGGAAGGTTACTGAGAATATAATCGTATATAAATGTTATAATACTTATGAACACGCGCTCCACATATTGAAATTTAGTATTTCGAAGTCAATCAAATCAATCAAATTTATTTTCTCACCACAATACATAGTACAAGTTGTTTTACATTGGTCAGATTCGACAATGATACATAGTTCAGGTAAGTATACATAAATATTGTGGGAGACTGGTGCCTAAGCTAGGCTCGTGGCCTGTGTTGCAGGACACCAGGATCCCACCCCTTTACATTTTCATTTTTATAACTTATGTACTAAGCGCGCTGACAGAATGTAATAAGGTACCTATTATACAACATTTGATAGTTTAGAATGAGTCCCTTCCTGTTGAATACAAAGTCGCACTCTTTTGATTATTTCGATTTGTTGCATACAACCAGGTACGTCGTAATTACGTATCTCTTTATTTTTTTATCATGCACTTAAATTATAATAGGGAAATAATGCGTACTTCTCAAGTGGGTACATTTATTAGTAATATCTAGGTACTAATGATAATGTCAGTTGTATGTCCTTACGGCAATGTCAGCTTTTCATCTTTCTGATCAAAATTTCACATCAAATGTTAAAATTCATGGTCTGCCTTTTATTTGTGACACTATGTTATTTAGCAAAAACTAATCCTTATGATGAAGCCTTTCGATCGGTATGATAAAGCTACAGGGTGATTATTTTTCTCGTGTAACGGGTTCGATTTCCGGTTCAACCATGTAATTATTTAAATATCTATGAATGCAGTTTAAATTATTTTTTTAAATTCAAATAAGTAGTCTATGTTTACTAACAAAAATTGTCTCGTCCTTTCAGCTACTAACATCTAACATATAACTAGAAATACCCCGAAGTGCAAAGTTCGACGGCTCCCCATTAAGTTGCCGTCACCACATGACGCTGGCAGAATAGTCGAAATAGGCTCAGTAGCCAAAGAAAAAAAAAAAAATGTCTTCTTTCAGAAAAATGTTCCATCTACCATATTCAAGGTATTTTCCCTCCATGTGGCATACCCGTGGGACGCCCTGTATAGTAGTTTAGTGTGAATGTCCTTAGAATTTACTTTTTCTTCTCTGTATTTTATAAGTGGAGACCTGTAATTGGCTTTCAGACTAATGTACTGTCCTTGATATGTTTGGTTTAGCTGTAAGTCTCCCATGTCATTAAAATAAATAAATAAAAGTAGATTTCGGGGATAATGCTACAGCAGTTAATTTTCAAATGAATGGATCAAAGACAACTAGTTTTTGTTTGCAGAATAGATTAGAACATTTTTATTTGCATTAAAACAAGCAGTTATGCTAAACTTGACTTGAGGAACGGGTGGAGATCTTGTTGGCAGATCAGAAGTAGCTACCGTAAGAGGCATTCATGAAAGTTTGGTAATTTTTTTATGATGACATCACCCTTATAATTTTGTCTTTGTCTTTAATAATTGTAATTGGTTTTTAACCATTTTAATTAAAGTTTATGAATGAATAGATAATAAGAAAGTCACAGCACTTAAAAACTGAAATGACTGAGCTAGCAATAATTCTACTCTTGCTCCAGGAGAGGGTAAGGTAAGGCTGTTCACTAGTAAGTCCAACGAGACGAGATAAAGAATGTAGACTAACTTTCAGGGGTTCATAACATTTTTACTTAAAAATAGTTTTTTTCGTGGTGAATTGATATCTTTCAAAGGTATCTATCTAGAGCTGCCAGGTTGTGATTCCATAATTAAAATCAATAACCACTCACAATAACAATAAAAATCAACAAGATAAACTAACAATAATGGATTAATAACAACAAAAAGTGGATTATGGCCTGCTCCCTCACACAGAGAGGAGGCCTGTGTCGCAGCAGTGGGAACATTATAGGCTGAGTATGATGATGATAACAACAAAAAACCAAACAAATACAGAAACAAAAAAAAACTGTATCACTTCAAATGGAATCTAAACAGGAATGAACCGGCCGGACCAAATGTTGGTAGCTACTGTACCAACCGCTTTCCTGTACCACGAATCACGCAACAACAGCTATCGTCGACCAACTGACGTCATTGTTAGTAGTCATAGTTGTAGAGATAATAATCGCTTGCTATAGCAATGAACTCAGTTAATGTCAGGTTGTTCACATTCTTTATGTCGTCTCACCTTACTTTAAAAAGCAACTTACTTGTTGTAAACTATGTGCACATTTTGCAGCCACAATAACATTGTAATAATTACTTGATTCCAAGAAGTGAGCCAAGTAGGTCTCTATTGTTGGCCGGTGCTGTGAACAGTACCTTGGGAATCTACAATAAAATAAAAAGTTAGGCAATGGTAGAAGAGTCAATTGGATTCCTTTTTTGTTTTAGATTTGACGTGTTTATGGTTGGCTTTAGACAGACCCCTTATTTATAAACGTTGCTTGAAGTTAAGCAATGATGCATTGCTTACAAATAAACCTCAGATCATGTGAGATATAATTATTAAGAAAAATGTTTTTAACATGTGTGTTTTAGTTTATAATAATTTACCAAACAAATTAAAATTATGACAGGTTCATGTATTCATGACAAAATTGACAGAATGGCTTCTATAGTGTTGTTTTTATGGTATTAAGGAATTTATGGAACATAAAAGTTGAAAATTTGTATAATACTAGGAACAGTAACAATATAAATTGAAAAAATAAATAGTGAATAACTGCATGGTAATTGTATATAAGAATAATAGTAATATAATAAGAATGTATTTAAACTCGATAAAAATTTGCACACTTGCTTGGCAGAATACAATGACACTTAGATTGTAAGATCTCACCTTTACTAAAACAATGTATTTCTGGCATAAAAACGTTTGATTTGGTTTGTGACTTACGTGTTATAGGTTTTATTAGTATGAAGTTGCAGTCAATTTTTGAAGTCTTCTAACAAGCAAGAGGTTTGAATGTGGGTGTAGTGCTCTAATTAAGTAAGTAAACAGGGGGTACTACGATCACACCATGACCTGCACTGTCAGAACCTCAGAGTAGGAGAGAACGTAATATAGATGAGTAAAACTCCATAATTTTGGGTATTTATAGGTTATATTACCGGGTTATCACGTCTTCTAATACACGCAACCATATGCTGCAGTTTTCTTCTGTGTGCTTGAGTAAACTCTGGAAGAAAGAGGTAATCACCTCCTTCACCGCATCACTGTCGGTTGGATTTACGTCCCTCAGTTTTTGTAATATTTGACCTATAATAATTTGAAGTAAAAAATCATCGAAAAAATATTGCATTAATGCATCCAACACAATTAATTTTATGAAGTAATACATAGACTCACTCATCTTAACGTTATAATTAGCTAGCGTTTTCTTTTAATATTAGTTCTTTGTTACTTTCATTTATTAGATAAGTAAACAAACCCACGAACCCACGTTTTAATTTACTAAAATTTTATCACCATTTGACATTGACAATTGCAACTTGGGCTGCATTCCGAATTAGAACATGAGCGCTCACAGCGATCACATCGATATTTTGCGTTCCGTATTCCGTATAATCACGATTATGACAGTTTAGAACTGTCATCAATTCGGAACGCTCGTGAACGCGCTCACAGCATTGAGATAGGAAAAACGCTCACAGTGGTCGCTCAACGTCAACCTCAAACTTTGCACAAACCTTATATTATATTTGAAACACGTGAACTCCTTTATAGGTGTTCTAATAAGGGGTATTCAGTGCATTTCGCATGGATACCCTCGCATTGTGGCATTTTAGGTAATGAGAGAGCTGACCAGTTAGCTAATGATGCCGTATTGTGTGGAGACGTTTTTCCGTATAAAAATAACACCCACGATCTGGCAGCTCTGCCCAAGGTTTATCTACAGGAATCCTGGGGTCAGCTTTGGTCCGGGCAATCAGTAAAAGGGAAATTTTATCGTAATATTCAGCCATCCATTTTTGTTAAACCTTGGTGAGGTGATATGCAACGTAGGCAACCTCCTTGAGTATTTATGGTAACAGCGACTTTACGTGACGTTTGTCGATCGCTTCAAACGCTGTGTATATCTTCTCAAAGCTTTCTCGCTGAAGAGATTACTGAAGATATATCGGATTCTCTCAAGTGTAAGCTGTTAGTCAACCACTTATGCGCTTCGATCTACAAACATATCAAGTCTTGCACGACTTATAAAGCATCTATGAAAGTTCTAGAAGACATCTATGTCAAACCAAAAAACACGATACTAGCTCGACATGTTCTATTCAATCGAAAGCAAAGAGCGGACGAGACTATTTCCGAATATGCTAGAGCTCTTCGACTGATTGCTAAAGATTGCAAATTTGAAGCTATCACCGCGACAGAACATGAAGAACAGGCAATTCGTGGTGCTCTTATTTCCGGCCTCCTCTCACAAAAAATCCGTGAACGACTTCTAGAGAACTCTACGCTCGCTCTTACAGATGCTCTTAATAAAGCCATTACCTTGGAAACTGCTGAGAAAGATGCACAGACGATGAGTACTAACTCTCCGCATCTAAATGCTGTACCTGAAATCTCCCGAGACAAGGAATCGGACAATCTGGCTGTAGCTTCATCATCTCGAATGCCTCTGACTGCTTCGGTCGCACCATCCTCCACAACACAACAATCAGCCAAGCGCTGTTTCTTCTGCGGCGGAAATGTCCATCCTAGAATAAGGTGCCCAGCTAGCAAAGCTACTTGTAAAAAGTGTTCGAAGAAAGGTCATTTTGCTAGCGTTTGCAGATCCGGGCATAACATAAACTCTGTGTGGACTGAAGAACTTGCCAACTCGAGCAATGACCACTTTTACAGCGGGGCTATTTCTGCTGCTTCTCCTTCAAGTCTTAGGAGTGCGACAATCCCTATCACAATAAACGAATACAAAGCTGACGCTCTCGTCGACACTGGTAGTTCAGTCAGTTTTATAAACAGTAAAGTGGCTCGCATCATGAAGTTGCCCAAGAAACCGTGCAAACAAACTGTAAATCTCGCCTCTCTTAACCAAGTCTCGTTCGTTGAAGGGGTATGTTTCGCAACTATTAAAATGAATCAACATACCTACAAGCAAACGCCGCTTTTAGTAGTTGACAACCTCTGCGCAGACGTTATCGTGGGTCACGACTTACTCAAACAACATTCAAGCATCCACTTCAATCTGGGAGGTCCCGGCGAGCCCTTACAAATCTGTAATGTTCTGCAAGCCTCAGTTCCGCCGGCCTCTGTATTCACCAATCTTTCGCCAAACATCCAACCAATTGCTGTCAGAAGCAGGCGTTACACTAAAGCAGACGTTGACTTCATACAAGAAGAAGTATCCAAGTTGCTCGAAGATGGGGTAATTGAAAAGAGCATTTCCCCTTGGAGGGCCCAAGTCCTCGTAGCGGGAGGAGGGACCCATCGTAAACGGCTCGTGATCGATTATTCAATGACTATCAATAAATTTACTGACCTAGATGCCTTCCCCTTGCCAAATATCGAAACGGTTGTGAACAACGTATCAAAATTTAAAGTCTTTAGTCAGATAGACTTGAAATCTGCATATCATCAGGTTCCAATCCTGGAAAATGAGAAGATATACACAGCGTTTGAAGCGATCGGCAAACTTTATCAATTCACACGCATCCCGTTTGGAGTGACTAACGGCGTAGCTGCCTTCCAGCGGACTCTGGACTTTATAATATCAGAAGAAAAATTAGATGGAACGTACGCATACTTAGATGACGTAACCGTATGCGGCAAGGATGCTAAGGATCACGAGCGCAATCTAAAACGATTCATGGACGCCGCTAAGAAGTTTAATTTAACTCTCAATGAACAAAAAAGCGTTTTCAATAAAACTAAAATCAATCTGCTTGGCTTTACCGTGGAAAATCATACTATCCGACCTGATTCTGAAAGGCTTAAGCCTCTGCTAGACCTCCCCGCACCAACTAAAGCAAGTGAACTGAAACGAGTCCTAGGAATGTTCGCGCACTATGCAAAATGGATAGGGCGTTTCTCAGAAAAGATAAAACCCCTCACCCGCGTCACTAGCTTCCCGTTATCACACGAGGCTCTCAAATGTTTCGAACAACTCAAACAGGACATCAAGGCGGCGGCTCTAGTAGCGATTAATGACGACGATATTTTCACAGTTGAGACTGACGCTTCAGAATTCGCTCTAGCGGCTACACTTACTCAACGAGGACGACCAGTAGCATTCTTTTCGCGAACTTTGTCAAACTCTGAATGCAAACAATCCTCAATCGAAAAAGAAGCTTGCGCCATAGTGGAAAGCTTAAAGAAATGGAGACACTACCTAATTGGCAAACATTTTCTTTTAATTACGGATCAACAATCGGTAGCCTTCATGTTTAATCAAAATCATAACAGTAAGATCAAGAACGAGAAAATCTTACGTTGGCGATTAGAGTTGTCTTGTTTCAAATATGATATTATTTATAGACCAGGCTCCGAAAATGCAGCTGCGGACGCTCTATCCCGCGTGTGTGCCTATATGAATATCAGCAAGCTGAAAGAGCTCCATAACGCACTCTGTCATCCGGGCGTGACAAGAATGTATCACTGGGTGAGATCCAAAAACTTGCCCTATTCAGCAAACGACGTTAAGGAGATAACTGCCTCGTGCCCGACCTGCGCCGAAATAAAACCAAGATTCCTCAAAGTAAAAGGTCACTTGATCAAAGCTACGGCCCCTCTCGAACGTATCAACATAGACTTCAAGGGGCCACTGCCGTCTAACACCGCCAACAAGTACATATTGACGATAATTGACGAGTACAGCAGATTTCCATTTGCATATCCATGTAAAGATATGACATCTGCGACTGTCATCAACTGCTTGAAAGATCTCTTCCTTACTTTTGGCCAGCCTCTCTATGTCCATAGTGATAGAGGCTCATCGTTTATGTCCGAAGAATTCAAGTCATTCCTAAGAAAAGCAAACATAGCCTCGTCTAGAACGACACCTTATAACCCTCAGGGTAATGGACAAGTGGAACGTCTAAACGGGACTCTCTGGCGAACTATCCAACTCAGCCTCCGGTCAAAGGGACTATCTGTGGAAAACTGGGAAGTGGTACTGAAGGATGCATTGCACTGTGTACGTTCTCTTTTATGTACAGCTACTAACGCCACCCCACATGAAAAACTTTTTACATACCCTAGAAGATCCCCGAATGGAGACTCACGGCCGTCCTGGCTGACACCAGGCCCGATATTGGTAAAGAAGAATGTCCGACAATCTAAAACAGACCCTCTAGTCGAAGAAGCTGAACTCCTTGAAACTAATCCTCACTATTCTCTTATTCGACGTGACAATGGGGAAACATCAACAGTATCGAACCGTCAATTGGCACCGTTCCCAAATACTGTTGACTACAGTGGAGATGATAGCTTTGAATCAGCTTCTGAAGAGATGGAAGATAGCACTACAGCTCCACCCGTAACTGTCACCCCATCGCTATCATCGCCGCGACATTCACAGGATCTACGTAGCTCGTCGTCTTCTCCAATACTCCAGACCGAAGCTCTCCCTCGAAGATCAAACAGGACCAGAAAGCCGCCCTCTTACCTGAACGACTTTGTGGTACATCGAGAAGGGAGTGAAAACTCAACCGGGGAAGAATGAGGTGATATGCAACGTAGGCAACCTCCTTGAGTATTTATGGTAACAGCGACTTTACGTGACGTTTGTCACAGCGCTATCATCTTTGTCATAATTATTTTATCTACCTATTCAATGTCTAGTTAGTGTAATTCTTTTAGTTAAATAAAGCCACATTTCTTGATTGGTTTTACGTCTATTATACTACACTTGGTTTAGCAAGTACAAACTAAGCAAAAAGATTACAACAATATTCATACGTATGCGATTAGGTCATGTGTGCACTCCTGCTCATCTTGCCAGGCTTGGCATTGTGCAGAATCCTGAGTGTGAATGTGGCGCTGAAGTGGGAGATCTGAACCACCTTATTTTTTCCTGCCCCCTTTCTGACCACTCCTCACTTTTCCAAAGTCTTGTTTCCCTCCGAGTCCCTTTTCCCACTTCAATTGCATGTATTTTATTTAATTTTAATGTAGCTATCTATAAAACCATAGCTCTTTTCCTTGTAAATAATGATATATCTATTTAAACATAATTTATAAACCTCATATTGTACTATACCATGTAGTTCTTAGTTTACGCACCGAGTCGGCCTTTTTGCTGGGCCACCTGGTGGCGTTAAATCGTTACTTTTCTGTTAAATTGTATTCCTTTAGTGTTAATTTGTTATAATTTATTATTTTTATTTAATAACAACTAATCTCCTTTCCATTTCCAATTTTACCGTTATAATTTTTTAATTTCGCTAACACTTGATTCTTGCGTTTTGAATCAAATAAAATATTGTCAGTGGCAATAAGCACGAATAGTGCAACGCCAAAAAGAAAAAAAAAAAAAAAAAAAAAAACTTTGCACAAAAAAGACTATTATTATATGATTATTATTAAATTCTTCTGCAAAGTGTAAATGGAAGTTCAACGCATTGGCACTTATAGTTTGTTTGTTGACTCTATCGACTCTGATAACTCAGATTTTGAGTTTGAGAACGACGATTCGTCCAGGGATGAAACGGATGACGAAGTGCTTATATTAGCGTATTTACATGCTCCCGGCAAAGATTTTCCCCGAAGTAAATACCATGTTCATATTCATTTATTTATTGTTTGTCACAGGCGAAAAGACAGTTCTTACAGTTCGCATTATTGTATCACTTTAAAACATACCCATGGGGTTTACAATATATATTACGATTACGATTCTCTAAGGGAACTGTTTAAGGTTATTAAGATCTTGACGGTACCTTGTCAATATATAAGAAAACATCATGTACGTAAGGAAAAATGTACATCTTTTTACTAAAAGAGGTGATAGACATAATTATAGTACCAGAAATAGGGACCTATTAGTTCAACCAGGTTTCAGACTGGCTAAAGTGGACTCATCTTTCATGGGGTACTGTTTAAAATGTTACAATAAAATACCTCCCCACATACTTCAACTGAATGAGACGAAATTCAAAGTTTGTATAAAACGCACACTATGCAGCCAGGCATATTATAAGTTGGGGGATTATATCGCTGATAAAAATGCCTGGCTCAATGCTGGTCCTGCTCCACAACCACAACTAATAGATTAACATTTGAAAATACTGTTGGAGCTGCTGAAGATTGTAAGACTACCTTTGCTTTGTATAAACTCAATCTCCTTTGTATTATATAATTGCATAGGACAAGTGTGAGTACTATGTACTATCGAGCTACCATTTACCGGGTAATGTCTTTCATTGACTTGAATGTGTCCTGGCGGCTGATAGATGTCATGCTCACTCAAGTGTCTCGCTGACGGTGGCGCGTGTGTTGGATCATTTAGCTCCCTTCAAAATGGTTGAGCTGAATGGTGCTCATCCATGCGTCATGTTCGTGAACGGGCGCTGTCAGTTGGGACTGGTCATCTCTTAGCCACCACGGCTTATTTTTAATTATTTTATTATGGATTGTTTTGTTTGAATTTATATTTGCTGTACACTGGACACTCAATGTGTACGTCTTATTTACATCGTTCTCACATATAATTATACCTATATACAAGATTAATGATGTAACTAATATTTATGTAACAATATAATTTAAAAGAGTGTCCATGGAGTTTCTTGCCCGTTCTTCTCCATAGGTACCTACTACGCTTTGGAATGGGCAACTAGCTTCATATTTCTGACTGACCGACCACTTGACCATTCAAAAGTGCCTGCAAATGGTTTAATTGAAATAAATGCTTTGAGTTTGAGTTTGTGATATATGTGTGTCAATATTATTGGCTATTTATGTTAAAAATAACTAATAAAACTACAATTACACTCTTAATTAATTGTTACCAAGAATTACAAATAACATAGATTCAACAACAAATAAACATAATGCGCATGAGTTTAAAACTCATTTCAGGTATTCTGGTTCGTCTTGGATTTTAGCGCATAATTTCGAAAATGCCGCTTTAGTTTACCATCATTTTTGACAGCGCTCACGGTGATATTGGGAGCGTTCCGAGTTGCACTGTCATCAATTTGAGCGAGCTAACACCCGTACCTAATTAGAGTGAGTGAGATAATGATGTTCCGTGAATCGTCATAATATGACGTCACGACATGCGCCATCTTGCGATAACGCCGACCATGCCCTAAATTAATATCACCGTGAGCGCTGTCAAAAATCACAGTTGAGCGTTTTGTTTCGAGTCGCATCATATCATTAAACTAAAGCGGCATTTTCGAAATTGTGCTGTAAAAACCATGACGTAATAGAATACCTGAAATGAGTTTTAAATTCATGCACATTATGTTTAATTATTGTTGCATCTAGGCTATTTGTAATTCTTGGTAACAATTAAGAGTACAATTGTATTTTTATTAATTATATTTAACATGGCCAATAATATTGACATACATAGATATAAATATTGTACACCCATGGGTGGGTATGTTACAGTGATACAATAACGCTAAGTGTAAGAACTATCTTTTCACCTGTGACAAACAATAAATAAATGAATATGAACATAATATTTTTCTTCGGGGTAAATCTATGCCGGGAGCATGTAAATATGCTAATATAAGCACTTCGTCATCCGTTTCATCCCTGGACGAATCGTCGTTCTCAAACTAAAAATCTGAGTTATCAGAGTCGATAGAGTCAACAAACAAACTATAAGTGCCAATGCGTTGAGCTTCCATTTGCAGAAGAATATCAAATCGGTCTTTTTTGTGCAAAGTTTGAGGTTGACGTTAAGCGACCACACTGTGAGCGCGTTCAAGAGCGTTCCGAATTCATGACAGTTCTTAGCTGTCATAATCATGATCATGAGATCATGATAATAGTGCATTTCATCCATTTTTTTTTTCGCGCGCGGGTTCATACGACCGGGAAAAACAATAAGTCAATGGTTTCATCCGTAGACAGAGAAACTCATCAAAGAAGTCCCTTCGCTGTAATGTTGGTAGCGCTTAAATGAGTGCTGCCAGGCTGTGAAAATTATATTACCCAATAAATCAGTATACTTAAATTGAAAACGAAAATTTATTTTGGTTGTTCTTTTTGTTTGGTCACCTTTCAACAAAGGTCTATAGAAAATTATACCTTACGTGTAAATATAAGTATTCATAAAATTAAACTCTTAATATAACCATAATAATTATTTATTTGCGAAACTTCTTAATAAGCTGTAATGATTAACAACAAAATTACTTTTTAAAATAACTGTGCTCCTCCAAAGGACCTACACCCGATATAGCACTATCTCCAGGGTCACTATCGTCTGAAGTATCTCCTATAGTTTAACTAGTCATCTCCTACTTCTATTATAAATCGATCTATTTTATTATCAACAGTTACTCCATTGTTGAAGTACTTATCTTCTATGGTTTCTACGTGGCTGCATTCTTTTATCCACTCTTCTGGCGTGCTACTGCAAATTGCCTCTTCAGTTATTTTTACAATATTTTTTGCTTCCTGACCCACGTTTTTTTCAGCAATCCGCCTTTTCAAAAGACTCCATATGAGTTCGATTGGATTCAGGTAACAATGATAAGGAGGAAGTCTTACAACTTTATGACCGTGTTCTTTTAACAATGAATCGACTTCGTAGATAGGTGGTTCTTTATGGTCTTTAATTATTTTAAAAGGTGTAGGTAGGCACCTACGGGGTAGCAGCGGGGACTAGGGAGCATCTAGTTCTGGCAATGGCAACCCTATTTTATGGCAGCGACGCGAAGTCTCACACATTCTACTGGAATTATTGCCGCTTTGTTACGTTTTTCACTCTCACAAAACGTTTTGACTTTCAACACCAACTCTCTTTCGCCACTTTTAAGTGTCTTCGGCGTGATTAAAACCGTAAAACAACTATAAATCTTGGAAAAACTCAACAAAGCCTACGATGCGTCTAGCGTTTGACGTTCTTGACAGTCAGGTGTGCCAATATAACGGCGAAGGGAATTCTTTCGTGACACGCACAATATCTAATACGGAACGCAAAATATCGATGTGATCGCTGTGAGCGATCATTATCTAATTCGGAATGCAGCCATTCATTTATAATATTGACTACATAATTACTCCGCTTTAGGACATTTGAAGTGTACGCTGTCATACACAAAAGAGTATTAGCTAGTGATGTGACTATGCATAAAATAAATACCGATATCGACTTCTTAGTTTATGGTATCGCTCCTTGGCATTTAAATCTAAAATATGCTAAGGTGAAATAAACTCACTTCTGTCTGATTAACTTATTTATTTATAAACACAGGATAAATTATTAACAAATTGAAATTACCAAGAAAACGCTTAAATAATTTTTAAAGAGCGATTGGCACCGGAACAAGTAACAAAAAATTTAAATCACTGTCCTTTAAAAATTATAGTTTTTGTTAGAAATGTCCTTACTTTTTCTACAGGAGAAGATAATTCTTTCGCGATATAATGAATTCTAATTGTTAAATATTCTTTGCTTATCAATTTAATCAACAAATTTCTATGTTCATCCAATACATCATTATCGAATGAATGTTCGAGTAAATCATCAAAAATTGACGTTGGAGCAAAATTATAATAAAGCAGTAATTGCTGAAATGTTTGGAACAATTACGATGTTGTTTTTTTCCATTCCCAGTAGTTACGTGCAATAGCGTTGATCCATGTTTGTCTCATAATTATCAATATCGGAGGGAAATCTGAAAATTAAAAAAAAAATCATAGCTACACATGAGTTTAAATTATTATACCATGAGCCACACGGCTTTTTGACCACTGCCATTTCATTACTCATACGAATGATTTGCTGGCAAGACCGTAGGTATTTAGGTATTTATTTCACTCTTAAATATTTAATCCTTCCCAAAACTACGTGTAAAGAAAAATAATGTAATAATTTAGATGACGTTAGTTCTATCGATATTCTATCGATAGTTTATTTTTGCAAGCACTATTGCAAAAATTTCTATACCGATTTAAAATTTCTATTTTCCCTAGAATCGAATTATTTAATTACATAAAATATTGATTTCAAAACACTACCGAGTACACTAAACTCAAATAATTTGAAAAAATGCCAAAATAACCTACAGTGAGAATACAAAACCGATAAAATGACCATATTTGATTACTTACCGATGGAAGCTTATGATTTCCGCATCATTTTCTTTGCGGGATGAATGTGATTTACATCCCACTATAACGCAGAACATTATTTAATCTTTAAGCTTTGCGATTTACACTAAATCACTATTAATTTTGTACTATTTTTATAAAAACACGTAAAATCAACGAAGCACTTCAACTCCCATGCGCACATAAGCATTATACGAAAAAATGCGAAGAACAAAGTCATACACAAAAACCTGAGACGTTAAGTAGCTTTTAAACTTAGTATCATAAAGGTAGCCAAGGTAGCCAAATTGACGTTTGCTTTGTGACGCTTTGCATTTTGAGCAACCTACATCTGTCTCTTTCTAATGCTGTTATGAGTGTATAAGAAAACAGAGACGACTATATTAGTTAAATTTAGCTTCCTTCTATGCTTTAGTTATTGTTCTGAGCATAATTATGACTCTATAGCATTGACTTTTTCCTATCTCAATGCTCTATAGGTAAACCTATTTGAGTATAAGTTGTCAATGTAAAGGTAGATAAAAAAGGGTAAACAAAAAAACCCACGTGACTCATAGATGCTAAACCTTTTATTTCAAATGTTAAAATCATATTATATTGAGTCACTTATTATTAGGCTCTATTCTGGGTATTTATTTTATTTATAGGTATGTATTTTTGCTATGTGGCAGATGTGTACCTATGCAATACTTGTTTTACAGTTTTTTGCATTATTTATGTATATTTAGAATAGAATAGCAAGACGCTGGGTGCGGACGTCTGGGTTTATTTTGAAAAGTATTTTTTGAAACCCTGTTTTATAGAAGTATATAGATTAAAATAAAACCATGGCATTTAATGCAGATATGTGTACGTTTATACATTGTTACACGAGTTATCTCAGTTAATTACTTCAGTCATCTAAATCTATTAAAATAGACTCTAAACCTACAGCTGGATGATCCAGATCATGTCCATTGTTTCTAGCCCAACCAAGATAATACATAACACTTATTATATGGACGCAGCTTCCAAGTGTTCTTTTACCTTGATAAAAAGAACAATAATGTTCTTTAATTGCATCGATTCCAGAAATTGCAGTGTTAATTAACTAATAGGTGTGCAGCGAATCAAGACATAACAATGCAACATGTCGCAATCAAACATTATTGCAATGATTTTATTGCATCACGAAACCTCTGTCTAAGTTGAAAACATCTCCTTGTTCAAAGAAATATTGTAACGCCTTGTCTTTAATAAACTGGTCATGGTTTTGCAGTAGATGCTTCATGATATCCGCGTCTGTGGTTGTAACAGCGTCTGGTCCTGTCTGTTACGTCTAAGATGTGGCCATCGCCATAAATAATCAAAAATGACTTTACTAGATTGCGGTATTTATGCAAGCTGTAGCTCACTCTTTGGAACAAAAAGTTGGAACTTTTTTCTCCAAATATAGAGGCTCTCGTCAGACGTATATGTCTTCTTACAGTGGTCTCAGAAAACCGAATGTGGAACTAATTCTTGTATTGGGTTCCCCACTGTTCGTATTTTACACAAGTACCTATATTCCCAACTCTGTTCGTGGAGTGTGGGACTGCTGATGGAGAGATGGAACTTCTTGAAGTAGTTGTTCAAATTGTGGATGATGCAGACCAGTCCAATAGTGCATATCGTCTTCAGATATTATTATGTTTATATTTTCGAAATCTAGCCGAGATTTGGACTTTAGGGCTCTTGTGTATATACCTATTGACTATGTCTACAAAATTTGTTGACATAGTCAATATATAGCTGTCATAGTCAATATATGCTGATAGCTTTGTTGAACAAAGCTAAGTACATAAGGTATCTTTCGACACGTCTAGGTAACGCGATGGATAGAAACTTTGTTTTTATAAAATCAGAATAACGGATTTTAACCATCAATAATTATTATCAATCAATAATAATTTTTTCAAGGCTTTACGCCTTGAAAAAATTGAGAACACAAGAAAAACACCAGTGTTGATAATAAAAAACAATAAAAAATATTGTGGTTGCGTCAAAATTCAGATTGAACTTAACTGCCGCCAACTGCATTAGACTGATTAGACTGCAAAAAGTGTGGTTGTTTTGAACATTTTAGTGGCAGTAGGGTTTTTTGTTTTATTGTAACAATATAGCCTGTGGCTACAGTGCGCAGCGCATGCGCAGCGTTACAACACTTGAACAGTGGCATTGTTCTGAGAGTGAGTGGCACCGAGGAAATTTCATTGTTGGCAATTCTGTAGAAAAATTTGTAATGTTGGCTCATTGTACTTCTTGACAGATTTGACTATGTCATGTGAGGGAAAATAACGCAATTGCGATTGGCGTTAGCAGTTGGACTTGTTGTGTGTTCAAATTAGATTTTTTATTGTTTCACTTGTATACATTCTGATTTTATTACTGTGAATCATCTATTGTGAGATACAGTAACGGAACAACGATGGCTACTTTAGAAGATAAAATTTTGGGTGAGAAATTGCAAAATTATTGTAGTAGCAGTGAAGACGAAGGCGAGGGCGACTCTGATGACGACAGAAGTGGAGACGAAGAAGGAGGAACTGCTAAAGCTGAGGTGGCGACGAATGCTGAGCCACCGCCTATTAACAACTGGACCGGCCAAGCCAGTAACACTGGCCCAAAGGGAGTACTTGAAGATTGGCGAAGGTTTAAGCAGTTGGAGGCAGAAAATCGAGCAGAGCTCGCCAAAGAACGCATCGCTTTAGCGAAAAAGCTCACTCTGTCAGTTAAACCAGAACGCGAAGTAGCTCAAGACAAGCAAAGAGAAGAACTAGAAGACGAACTAACAGAGCTTATGGATGAAGAATTTCTCTTACAGTATCAGAAACAACGAATGGAAGAACTGATGAGTCAGTTACAGAAGGTACCTAAGTTTGGTGTACTTACAACTCTTAACAGCCAAGAAGAATTCCTGAATGCTATTGATAAGGAAGATCCAAAAGTTACAGTAATTATTCACATTTACAACAATAGCACAAGAGCTTGTGAGACAATGGATGGCTGTCTGAATATATTAGCGACTGAATACCCAACAACAAAGTTCTGTCGTATAGCAGTAGACATCACGGGTCTGAGTCGCCACTTCCGTGTTGATGGTGTACCAGCAATACTTGTGTACAAAGCAGGCCAAACTATTGGCAACTTTGTACAACTAGCTACTGAGCTTGGCAATGATTTCTATGCTACGGATGTAGAACGTTTCCTCACTGAGTTTGGGGTGCTACCAGAAAAGTAGTAGGTTTAAATTTTATTTTGAATCTGAACCCCCTTGTACATTAATGTCAGCTAAATGATAGCAACTTAATTCATTTCATGAAGACCACAATTATGTAAGATTACAAATTAAAATGTGTTTATGAAAAGGTGGGTTAGTTTATAATTTATTTATTATAAAAAATCATGAATGAAGGCTTAGCAAGCTTAGCTTTAAGGAAATTGGTTCTCATATGTTTTAATGGAATAATTTCAATGACATTATATTGGTGTACCAGTGCATTAGGAAAATAATTCTATTAACCTATTTATTATTTTTATGCACTTATCTATCTTATTAATTTTTCCTTGAATAATTAACATACATACTTCACGCATCCCACCAATAATATTGTACAAGTTAATCATCCTTTAAGGATGTTTACGGGTTTCCTTGTATTTTTCTCTTTGTTGTTAGGGATTGTTCATGCGTAAACATCTTGTTGATATTTTTGTCATCTGTGTTGCTGTTACACATGTGCATTGTGGGCCAACGATTGTTGTCAGGTTGGTTATAATTGGTAACAAGCAAAACCAACAATGCATTCTTGACCTATTTGTAAAAACCAAGTTTTGTACTTCAAGCTTCAAACTTTTTATATCAAATGAATGATATCCAATATCCAGCCAAAGTATATTAAATAAATTATTCTAAAAATTTGCCGAATTTTGCACATTCTTGTACTCATAAGATATTTTAGCTTATAATATTGGTAGAAATATTTAGAGTTGGTTTTCGACGTGGTAGATTATTATGTGTAACATTAAGATTTCATCAGCCTTACTAGTTTATAACATAATGCATTGTGTTCTCTTTTGTGTAATAATAAAAACATAAGTAATTATTTATATGTGGTAGGTATAGTAAAATATGTACTAAAATTCACTTTAACATAAAACTTGTTAATCAGCAACAGCATTTTTTCTAGAATATACTTAACTTTTACAAATGAAAAATCATTGTGGTACTTTTTACATAGTTTTATAAAGCTAATTCTAAAATTAAGACAAAAATGCATTTACTTTTAAAACATAGTACTTACACATTTCCCTATTAGAAGTACCCAATGAGTGAATTTTATTTCTTTATGGTGTCTTGTCGATGTATATCGTAATGTAATGCATGTAATCCAATTTATGGTTGCATATTATCCGCCTAAGATTTAGCGGGTGCTAATCAATAATACACCTTTATAAAATACCTCCTTATTGTAATTAGTATGTAATAAACGTGAGTTTTACGAGAGTGTTTCATTATTATTAAATTAAATTAGTTGCCTCTACTCTGTTGTAACATGATGTCGTTCGTTTTGTAATTTCTGCCTTCCCTTACGGAGTAAGTAGGTTATGTAGGTACGCAGTTACTTTTTCTTGGGTTGTATACAAAATTGGGAGTACATTGAGAAGCACTTAATAAATAATTACAAAAGCTATTTACGTAGCAAAGTGGGCCGGCAGTAAGTTCTTTATTGAGACGTTACCACAGATTACACGTTATCGATTCTAAATTTAGGACATCACCTCCTAAAACACGCGAACTAGAATAAAAGTCGTGAAGATGTAGGTACTTATATTGTATATTACGCGTTGGATCTACGTTATAAATATACCTTTTGTAAATAGGAGAGAATCTGCGCGCGCATTCGGCACATAGTGGAGGCGAACGATGGAAAAATTAAATTCACCGTATTGTTACTTATTAAATGACTGGAACTAATTACATTTTGCTACGGTGGTTCCGATGAGTAGTTTTGGTTACTCCGTAGTTTGTGGAAGGGAAATAAACATTTTTATTAAATGTTCTATTTATGATACGGGGTTTTGATTTCACCGTGTTGGAGTAAACTTCAATGTACTTACATATTTTTATCTCTACGATTTGATTCGAAATACCGTTACAAGAATGGTCTGATAAAATAACCTCTTTTTCAAATGTTCAAACAATGTACCTACCATCACCATCATACCATCTTTGTACAGTCATGTCTTCCGTTGAACTTAGGTACTTACCTACCAACGCATCTCGTTTTATCGCGACAGCTGTCTTTCACAACATTAAGAACTGTGAGTGTATCGACAGCACATCTCTGCCCATCCCTTTGCGGAATATAGCGTGTTGACCACCCAAGTTGGAGTGCTATTATATACTAATTAGACAATAGGCTATCAACATATCATTATCGTATTGTTTCACCCCTATTGTGACAAATAAGGCTTAAATGAATAGGTCTGTCTATGTTAATTTGTCCATGCTCTAACGCTAGCCACACTAGGGTGTTTGAGATACGCCGGATACCGTAAGAAGTAAGTAAAATGTAAGAAGTATTCGGCGAATATATTTCCAACGCAAATTAATCGAATAATCGCCCCATGACCCAAGATAGGGTTGCCCGGAGGTCAATAATGTTTTGCCTTCTTAATTCAACTTATTATTGTAACTGCTTGACCTAGTCAGGTCAGTGTTTCTTTGAAACCTCTCTAAAAGACAAAGGAACTAAAAAGGATATGAGCAATTTGCTGTCTACGAATCACAATGGACACTGGCCGCTTAATATGACCGTGGGAATGAGCCGACCGCATCGCAATTAACGGGGCAATCAGCATGTGAAATGAGGGGAAATCACTCTCGGTGGCCATCAGTGAAAACAGGTTGGGATGATGTGGAATGTCTTAGTTAGCCGAGTATGGTATTAAACGAAAGATAATTATAGTGTTCTGCAACGGTACGGTCCGTTCAACTTTTGTAATAGGTACCTACTTTTTAGGTTGATCTAGATTATAGAGTTCATTGCACCGCATAGCACTTAGATGATTAAAATATGAGATAAATAGGTACTGCTTCTTTTCCTTATAACAACTAATAAGCCAATAAAATTCCAAATTCTTATCTAAATTAATTTATTAATGAGACAGAGTACTAGAAAAGTTACATAACTCTTAAATTATAATGAATAATTGTTCTTATAATTATTCCTCTCAACGAGTTTAAATACTATGTTGCGCAATCTCTTTTATCATTTTAATTACATGACCCAATATAACATATGAACATGCCTCAATATACTGCTATTTAAATAGGCAAAACGCCTTAATAATTCTATAAAATCCTGGTATTTAAACATTTATTCATTGAAATGAATAGTAGAAAATTGTAATATATATTTGCGACCAGTACTTATAAACAGTTGGATGCGCAATCTGAATTTGAAGAGGCTACGTTAACAGAGGTTGACGATTTCGTCGCTCATTTCTGTGCGCCTGCGCTTCGGTGGTTTCACTGTGGGTTCGTCGTCATCCTCTTCAATGATCTCCATATCACTGTCACTGTCTTCCCGGGTCCTGGACGTTGAAGGACCAGGTTTCGGGTCACTGCCGTTTGAACCATTTGCCGGTTTTTCATCTTCTTTCGGAGCCGGAATTGGTGCGTCAGTGTCAGTCACAAGTCGCCATGACTTTTCCTCATCTTCCTGCTGTAACCTGACCCTGACCTCATAGTTTTGTAAGAAGTCATCAACTAACAACGCGCAGCCGTCATTGAGGCCTATTTCCTCTAATGTTTTGTCGTTGTTGTGGTCAGTTTCTCCGGGCTCTGAGGACAGGACGACTAGGCCTTTGCCCTCGACGGTAGCGTCGGGTGCCTGCATGTTGAGTCCCTCCTTGAAGGCGGTGGTGAGATCTTTGAGTGTGAGCTGCTTCAAGTTGCAAGCGAGACCCACTTCTGGTTTTGGCGCACACACGTAGCATTTTGGATTGGGTGGAGTTAGTGCTGAAAAGAAACAATAAGTAAGATTTTATTTATTTTCTAAATATCATTTGTTGAAATTTTTGTGTTTGTAAAAGAAAATTGTGGGATGGGCACTTTATTAGCAACCTAACCAGTATTTTTGTACAGTAAATATTATATTATATTATAGAACTATTAGGTAGTGTGGTATTTGAAACTGTTACATATCTGCCACTTGGTCCATAAGGGTGCATTTGAAAATAACCATCAGACAACATCTGTCTGTCATTATTGCTGAAATGAGCCTATTTAGCGCGGCTTTGAGGCACAACTGATCCTGTATGGTAATTTTATGTTAGTTTTTATTTTGGTTAAATGTGTTCCTAGCTTACAGTACTATGCCAAATCCACGTACTTCTTCTTTTTTCTCATTCAAGAACTATTAAATTATGTCTACAAGATGTTACAGACTAATCTACAATATAAAGTTACTTGCATAATACTTGCTTAAAATATTGCTATTATTGCTTTTAAATATTAAGTACTAGCTAACTGCACAACGAGTGCTCTGGACTATCTTAATTATTGCCTACATGTTATTATTAAAACTTTGTTTCTCATTAAGTGATTATGTAAATCGTTGAGAAATGAATGATATTTTAAACCTTATAATTTACTTAAAATAAAATTTCCAATATAAACTTACTCTTCTCCGGCACAAAGAGCTGTCCGCGATGGTTGACCTTGGGCCGCAGATACACGCTGGTACAGTTCTCTATCTCGCCCCGGAGCACGGCTTGTGCGCGTAGTACCGCGAGACCGGCCACTATAGCGTTGGCTGTCGCTATAGCCGGGATTATGTTGCCGGCCATTGCTGTGGGAAAAGGGCAATTTGTAAGTACACAATTAAGGTTATTTTGAAGTTTTCTCGTTCGTCATTTGTGCAGGAGCTAGAGGAACATAGCTTATTGAGCTAGCAGCACACGGTGCTTAAGTTAATCCAGTCAGAAACGTAGGTAGTGGGGCCAACGGTTAAAGCCGTGCCCCGGCCGTTTGAGCATCGATATTAGTAGAGGGTTTTAATTAATCTAACGCTTATCAACAAGGAGAGCAGTGGTGGCCCAGTGGTAACGGCCGCGACTGTATATTATGTTATGTGATAGATACAGTGCTCACATATTTACAAACATTGTAAAATTATATGATTTTCCACAAAAAATATAACAAGTAAGGGGGCGTCCATAAATTACGTGAGGTGTTTAAGGGGGGGAGGGGGTCGAGTCAAATCTCATCTAATCTTACGTTGGAGAGAGGGGCAAATCGGCAAATATCACGCAATATTTTTTCTGATTGAAACAAAAAAAAATTATACTATTTTGGTCCATTTAATCCAGATTGTATCCATGCTTAAGATTTAATCTTAAGCGTAATCGTAATACGATTAAGATCATTCATAATTCGTTCGAAAGAAAACAATTTCGTTCATACTTCGACGTTATACATCTACTGACTGTCAAACCACCATATTTGTTTTCGCGCCACTGTCAGCCGAACGCGCGACTCGATGAACGAGAGCGTACGAGCTGAGGAGCAACGACACACGGACAGGTTCTAACTTGCTTTGTTTATTCTTGTAAATGTTTTACTCGACTTAGTGCATGCTCTTACTAATTTAAAATGAGTTATCAAGATTTTTTTAACGCATACGTCAAAAGATACGTCTATAAGACTAAGAAGTCCTGCCAGGACGATGCACAGTGTTTTTTACACCCTAAAAATCGGACATGCCCTTTTTATTCCAATAATAGATGCTGTAACATGTTTGGAATGCGAGAGTAGAACACCCAAAGTTCAATTTTATTTAGAACAAAAGTTATAGTCGAATTTATTATTTTTCTATGGAAACCAGAAAAACCACAAAAATATTAATATAAAAAAAACTATTGAATAATTCTAATATATTTATGTTTAGTATTATAAAACACCATTTTGTCTTTATTTTAAGATAATACTTGTAATTTTAACTGCATTCAACTGGGAGTTATTAAATTTATAGCTTCATTTCGTAATTTATTTTTAAATTTTATATCTTATCGAATACGGATTTTATTTCTTAATGTAATTATTAATTATATCTTTATCCATTTAAATTCAAAATATCGAATCCATATCTAGTAGGATCTCGAAGCTATCGGATTTTGAAAATGACGACCTAGGGTTGACAAAAATCCAAAATGACAAAATATTTTCCAAAAAAATACAAATTGTGAAGAGGTGATCGTAATGCGTAATAATAACGTTTTGCACTTTTAATATAAGTTAAATAAAATAGAAGTAATAAAATTTTTTTTTTAAGTTTTTTATAACCTATTCTTGTAATAGGTACGTGCAATATGGGTTTAATACTAACCTAAAATGTCAATGATTAAATTTAGCTTTTTCTTTGCATCATCAAAGTTTGACTAGTAGAAAATTACTTTTATGACTTTAGAATTAAGTTCACCAAATGCAATTCATTTACATTCAGTTTTAATACTATGCATAAGAAAGACTTAGAAATTCAACAAATGCATGTATGCATGTATGCATGTATTTGTTGAATTTCTTAACGTTCTTCTAATTTTACAATATTTGTAAGTATTTAAGTATAGGTTCCTTATCATAATAAATTGCAATATAAATAATAACCACGTAAAACTTTTACAAACTGTTCACAATAAAAGTGATTTTAATCCGATGAAGGAGATTATTTGGTAAAGGGAAGGGGTCCGCCCTCGTTAGGTTTCAACTAAAACCCTTTACTGTTAAATAATCTCTGGAGGAACGGGGGTGAGGCACCATGGAGCCGTTAAAGACCCATGGTACCACTTCGCCTCAACAGGGGTTGACCCAACCTGTTGAGGGACGTCTGTCCGGGCTCCGACCGGCTGACTTAATGCAAGGAGGGCAAGAGGGCGCCAACCCTCTTGTTGGTCAGCGAGTGGCAAATGAAGCTGTGGATACCGCCACAGCCGGTGCTCTTCAGTCTCCGAGAGTATCCGCAAATGCGCAAGGAGAACCTTTAGCAACTAATTTTACCAAATTAAAAGCGTACCAAATACTTGTCGACGCTGCTAAAAAACTTGGAAAAAAGGTCCGACCCACTGATTTAGATATAAGCGAACGCGTTTCAATTATTTTAGAAGCTTTGTCATTACCCTTAACTCACCAAACCAATAAAGACTTGCATAATTTAATCATTAAATTTACCTCTAAATGTGAAACATTATACAAAAAATGTAGTTATAATTATAACATTTTTAAAAGAAAACACAAAAAGTGGCTAAATGAAGATTTTTCTGAACAGTGGTCTTGTCTTGTAAACGAACCTCTTCTTAGTATTCTTGAACCTAGTCCCAGTTCTGTCCCAGATTACATTCCAAGCTTTGATTTATGTCCTGTTTCTGAACCTGGTCCCTCAGTCGTCCTTGACCTTTCATCTCAGTCAATTCCCAATTCGAACTATTCTGATCCTGAGCCTGGTCCCAGTCACGTCCTTGATTCATATCCTGTCTCCGTTTCCATCCCCTCTACTGATTCATCTCTGATTCCCGGTTCTGTATCGATGAGTCAATATGATGATCCTATTCTTGAACCTCGTCCCAGTTCTGTCCCAGATTACATTCCAAGTTTTGATTTATGTCCTGTTTCTGAACCTAGTCCTTTAGTCGTCCTTGACTTAGACCTTTCATCTCAATCAATTCCCAATTCGAACTATCCTATAACTGAACCTGGTCCCAGTCACATCCTTGATTCATATCCTGTCTCCCTTTCCATCCCCTCTTCTGATTCATTACTGATTCCTGATTCTGTACCGATGAATAGATATGATGATCTTTCCATAAGACAGAAACACAGAGCTCGAAAACGCTTGCATGATTATTTAGAAAAAGAGTCCCCTAAGAAAGTAATATCAGTCTTTGCGAGCACTGTTGAAGTAGGAGGTAAAAAATTCAAAAAGAGCGTTTCCAAAGACCTAGAATTTATTTTGGATTCATGTGTACAGAGTCCAACAAGACCGACAAAAATTGCTTCAAAAATTAGAACCCAACCGACACCTTATTCAGCAGATGAAGCACTAGCTATTTATATTGACAGAAAGTTGTCAGTGGAGACATACAAATTTTTACAACAAGATTTAAAAGCTCGTGGATTTAACGCCTTCCCTCCATACAGTCAAGTGCTCGAAGCCAAAAAACAATGCTACCCGTTACATCCAGTCCATGTATCTGATACAGAAGCTATTATACCAGTTTCCAGCCTAGTATCTCATTCTTTCCAAAGACTAGTTCAATCTTATGACACAACTTTCACTGACTACTGTAATCGAAAAGATACCAATAAATTAAATTGTATATTTGAAGCATCATGGGGGTTTGACGGTAGTACAGGTCAATCACTGTATAAACAGAACTTTTCCCAAAATGAACATGACGAGAGTTGCCTTTTTGCAACTACTTTTATACCGTTGCAGATCAAAACAACCTGTGGGCAAGTTCTGTGGCGTAACTCTACTCCACAATCGTATAGATATTGTCGCCCTATTCATATTCAATATAAAAAAGAAACGACTGATTTAATAATTGCTGAAAAACTATTAATACAAAATCAAATTGACCAATTAGACAGATTTGATACTAAAACTTTAAGTGGTCAAACTATATCTACAGAGTTTAAACTATATTTGACAATAATAGATGGTAAAGTCTTAAATATTATAACCAATACAATGTCTCAACTTCGGTGCCCATTTTGTAAAGCGACCTCTAAAGAGTTTAATAATTTAGAGTTTGTGCATTCAAAACCTGTCGATCAAACCCTTTTAAGATATGGCATAAGTCCGTTGCACGCCTGGATTCGTGTTTTGGAATTTTTGTTACATTTAGGTTATAAAATTATTGTAAAAAAATGGAGAGTATCTAAAAGTTCACCGGAAGCCGTGCTTGTCAATGAGAATAAAAAAAAAATTCAGGACGAAATCCGCACTAAATTAGGGCTGCTCGTAGATGTGGTTAAGCCTAATACGGGTACGACTAATGACGGAAATACTGCTAGGATGGCCCTGTCTAATAAGTGTCGTACAGTATTTGCTGAAATTTTAGGACTACAACAATGGCTTTTGGATGACTTACATGTCATACTAGTAGTCTTATCAAGTGGATTACCTGTTAATGCAGATAAATTTGATGAATTTTGTAAATTATTGGCCAAAAAATATGTAGAAGAGTATTCGTGGTACCCAATGACCGTAACTCTACATAAAATACTTGTGCACGGCAAAGACATCATAAAAAACTCTGCACTACCCTTAGGATTGTTATCTGAGCAAGCTGGGGAAGCACGTAATAAATTTTGGAGGCACGACCGTGAACACCACACAAGGAAATCAGATAGAGAAAAAACAATGTTAGATCTTTTTCATCGAGCACTTGAATCCTCTGACCCCTTCATATCAAATATAAGATTAAATAACCTTAAGCGTCAACCTCTTCCACCTCAAGCCCTTATATTGTTAGAGCCTTTTGAATTTCCAACGGGCGAAGAAGAGGCTGATCCTGAGGAAAATATAAGCACTATGGAGAATAACCTCCCAGATAATTTTGAAATGTTATCTGAAGATGTGGAATTTGATGATTCGTAGTCTTCTGGGTTCTCCGATACTGTATAAGAATTTGATACTTACACTTGCTTTTTTGACACCTTTCTGTATCTCAGACAATATCTATTGCATTGATCTAGAAATATAACTCTTAAAGTACAAATAATAATTATATAATAGAAAAAAAAAACGTTTAATAAAAAGTAAAACTGCCTTCAAAACCCATAAAATAAACTTTAAATAGGAATAATAAGGTATAGGTTTAAAAACGGTGCTAGTTTTTCTTCAATTAAACTATAATATTTTATTTTATGGGTTTTTTCAAGACGGTTTTACTTCTTTTGTTAAAAATCTGATTATTTCTTAATTTTTAGTGCCGTAAATAAATTAATCTTCGATTTACAGTTGACAGTTGATATTGACACAGCTAAAATGAAACAAAATGCAGATGTAACAATAATAAAGCACCCTTGCTGTACTATTGTCACATCTGCTAATACCCATTTACAGTGTACAGGCGTAATGTTATTTTACGGAAGGGTGTAAATGTAAACAAACGTATGATTGAAGCAATCGCGGGTAATACCGAACACATAACAAAAACTATATAAACTTCCGAATTGAGAACCTCCTCATTTTTTGAAGTCGTTAAATAATAAATAGGTAGATCCATATATAGCAGAAAACGTAACAATCAATAAATTAACCCCAATGCAATCCGATTTTTTAAAAATATTCCTACACTGTTTATTTTCAATTACCTACATCTCAGAGAGGCAACCCTAAAACCATAGAAATTCTATGAGAACTTTAGAAGTATGTTTCTCCGAGATCCTACTGGATATCGACACGGTTATTTTTTTGGGGTTTTATTGTATCTTAGTTAATGTAATGAGCTAGAAATAAAATCCGTATTCGTTAAGGTTTATCATACAAAAAATAAATTCTTAAATTTAAAAAAAAACCTATTTCTGGGCTCCCTTGCGGAGTTAAAGTCTTGTAAATATAATCAAAAAATGCTTAAAATACGTCGTTAATTTAATATTGTAACAGAAATAAGAAAAAGTTTTCCTGAGACAAGATATTTCTAGATTTATCAAAATACCTAAAAAAAACCAAATGGCTCAACTTTGGTTCTAAGTTTATTTGAACTCTGGGTGTTCTACTCTCGCATTCCAAACATGTTACAGCATCTATTATTGGAATAAAAAGGGCATGTCCGATTTTTAGGGTGTAAAAAACACTGTGCGATGTGATAAAATTATGGAATACCTACAGCGAATTTTTCATTTTATTATCACTTTTATTTATCACTTCCCGACCTCGGATCGCCCGTAAATTATTTTTCCTTTCATTTTTGTTATATTCTCTTTCTTTTCCAATGGGTTTCATCCTACTGTGACTTTTTTCGTTTTCAAAAATTATCGGCACTGGTCTAATGACTCAATAAATATTATAAAAATAATCTTACGAAAGAATCAAAATGCTTTTTATATAACTAGTGCAATATTTATATTATTATAATAATTACGAACGCACTCTGATTTATCTGCAAGTTTGTTTTTGTTACTTATACCTACTATTGCAATATGGCTATCGCCTCGATGGTTGCTTCGACCAGAGACGTTTGCACTAGGCGCATTCAAATATGCATTCTATAGACATCAAAATAGAGTGCACCTATTTGTTTTTGGATTTAGCAAAATGTTTGTAGAAATTGTCAATACCGTTTCTATAGATTTATACAGTTTCGTAAGTAAACTAAATACAAATTTCAAATGTTATTATGATACAATACCGTAATCATCCTACTTACCCAAACATTCCATCATTTTTTCGAGTTTTTCGTCTTTTTCTTGTAAAAACTCTTTCGCAACATTTTATTTTTATTGCCCATATTTCCACTGAGACTGAATTTTCACTTCAATATTAGGCAGTGAGTAGCCTTAGTAGTCCGCCACAGAACTTTAGTTCAATTCACACACTGTTTTCAGTCATAAATTACTTGAAAACTACAATCGAATTATGCACAGAGCGTCCGGTGCCAACCATCCAAGTCGAGCGCTGCCCGACGACTAAAGTATGACCGCGTAAACTATTGTCACCACTATGGAGCGTCAATAAGATTGAAAATTGAAAATGATATTTGTGTTGAAATGTGACGTAAGCTGCGAATGGGCATTTATTTTACTGCTTTTCTTTAGATTATTTAAAATATAGACATAAAATTAAATAATGGTTTGGTTAAAGTTTTAAAAAAATGGAAAACCTACTAAATTCTTAAAAAAAAAACTGTTGTTATCGCTGGAAATACAGAGATCTTCGACGTCAAAGTTTATTTTTGTGCTACAACTTCCCAATTTTTTATTGGGAATATCAAACTATTATTTATTATTCTGTTCGGTTTAAATTCTTCTTTATACCCTTCTCTGTTCACTGTATTTTTCGCGTTACTTATTTTTATTACATTACGTCATACTCGACGTTCTAAGAAACCAATTTTTGGGAATATTGAGATAACACCCCGCCTTAAATTAGCAAACAGTTTGATTTTGTTTAGATCCGATGTCAGAAGATTTTCTCTATACTCTAAAGGTTTAGGTAGTTAAAAAAAGGTAAACAAATCTTAAAAAGGGTTTTTTATAGTTGACACTTTCTTGTTTAAAAATATGTTATAACAAAATTAATTTATTTTCGATCACAGGATAGTTTCCTCTTCTATTATAGTATGTTAAACTTTATCATTTATTCTTAAACTACTCTTCGTAGATGTACCTACTTGACCACAATTTTTTAGTTAGATTTATTATAATGATATAATATTATTTTGTAATCTGTCTATTGTAAACAGCCCAAAAAGACAGGTTCCCCAAACCTTTTAGAAAAGATAACGAATTAGTATATTAGTTTATTAGTATTGCGCCTGCCACCATATCACTGAGCTCAATCCAATTGAGTTAATATGGGTTCAAGTTAAGGGGTTTGTAGCCGAGAAAAATAAAGCTTTTAAAATGGCTGACCTAAACATTCTTTTGCCAGAGGCTTTAGCTAATGTGACTACTGAGAATTGGAAAAATTGGGAAGGTCATGTAATAAAAGAAGAACAGAAAATGTCCAACCACTGCTCAAAAACAGAAAATTAGACAAAATAATTGATGATACCACTGAAAGCTTTATTATTAATGTGACATAGTTCATCAGATTCAGATTCAGAATAGAGCCTATTAATATGTGAATCTATATAATATGCTTTTATCATTTGAAATAAAAGGTTTAGCATCTATGACTCACGTGGTCAAGTAAATATATTAAATTAAAAGCTCACATTGTTTTTGAGCAGTGGTGGCCCAGTGGCAACGGCCGAGACTTACGTGTTGCAGGTCATAGGTTCGAACCCTGACAGGCGCATTACTTTGTGTAAATTATTTCATCACCATTGCTCTCAAAACGGGTGGAGGAAAACATCGTGAGGAAACCGGCATGTCATTCATGCAATGACAGAAAATGCCTAGCCTGAACACCTGGGTCTAGAAGTTTGAAATTTTCAACAAGAGTACCTTTTATAACAGAGATGCATAGTGCTAAAGGTTTTTGGAAAATTTATAAACAGGTTTGGAATATCCTAATTTTTGCCGATCGGAAATGCCATTGGGCGTATGGCTTGTTATGATGATAGAACTACAAACTAGAAATTTTGTTGTAGTACTCACATTTAATCTCAAACCTCGACTTGAGCGGTATATTGAATATGTGCGCGCGTATATTAGCGCAGGCTGTGACGAAGTCCATAGCGCTCTTCTCGTCCTTGTCCCACACCAGGTCATCGCCTTCCGCACGACCCTTCAGATCTTTCTGTAGAGCACTGCAGCTTGCGGCAAACACCTAGAAAATGCAGATATAGAGTTTAAAAAAACTGCTGTGTGGCCACACGCCAACAAACTCAACGTTTACGTCGCCGTCGCCACAATTATATGAACCAGATTTAGGTTTACACTGCACCTACTACAAATGTGTCTAGTGAGGGCATTTAATCAGTGTTAAAATAAGCAATTAGTGAAAGTCGTGAAAGAAAATTACCTGTGCACATTCATGCACCGACCAAGTTCTTTGATCAGGCAGCCCAGAGTGCTGTGCTGGAGCATTATGCTTTCCTGGCAAGTTGTCCCACACAAGAGGCGTAGGAGGCCTGCGCTTCTTCCAAAGATTCTCCATCGATAGCAAGTAACGGATGTCATCACCAAACAATTTGCTGAATAGCTTCTCAGGTTCATAGTTAGTTTCAGCAGCCCATGTGCGAGTACTCTTCCGTTCTACGTTGCCTGCTGTGGTTCCTTCTGTTGACAGTGCTGATGCACCGGCTTCCCCGGCTGCTTCAGGGTCAGCGGTATCCGGACTGACATCCTGATCAGGGTCTTCTTCACCAAACAGCTGGTTAAAGAGATGCTTGGCCCATACAATGCAGTGGATAGGTTCGGATGGAGTGTTACGTATTGTGCAACCGGGGAATGTTTTCTGTGGGGCTTTGGGCTGACATTCATAGCACTGTGTCAGGCCTTTTTTGATGAGCTCAACCTGTTAAAAATTAAATGTCATTTTACAACTAAAACAATTGAAGAGTCAATAAAATAATGTGTTCATGAACTTATTTGGTACACCAACAGAAATAAATATATAAGTTTTCTATGCATAATGCTAACACAAAAAGTCCATCAATAAGCTTTTTTAAAAGACTAAAGAATGTAAAATTTATAGCTACAGCAGTAAACTCTTAGACAGCATAGTAGCCATTTTAAGTTTTGAGTAATACTTTCTAGACAGTAATAACAATTTTTGTGTATTTTCTGAGAAATATTAGGTAAGTTGTCTATTGAACCACAATATTACCTGTCCAGCATATCCAGCAGTGCCGGTCTCAATCAGTGGCACATTGGCAGCGAGACACATCCTGTTCACATGGTTACGAGCCACACGGTTGTCCAATGCATTCATCACAATCTGGAACTGTTTGAAGTAGCTGACACCGTAATCATTGCTGGAATTACAGAAAACAATATTGGTTAGAATGTTACATTTATAATCTTACGGTAACAAAATGTTAATAAATATAGATTCAGAGGTTGCCGAGATTGAACCAGTTGTATTTGATTGGGTGAGCATAATTCTGATTGAAGGATTGAAGTTATGAGGATAAAATCTAAATAATTCTGGTGAGCGCCAGTTATGTCTGTCTGGACTTGACAAATCAGTTAGAAATAGAAAAACTTTTATTTGTGCAAGATGTACAGAAAAAAATGCACTATGCAGTAATATTTGCAACAGTGCAGTCAATGACCTTTACCAGCTACGCTGTCGACACAATTGACATTACGCATCGATATTGTTTATTCTATAACATTCTAAGACGCAAGGCTGACTAACCTGATAACACTGTCATGATGTGCTACGATGTTTACGTTAGGGTTGAAGCTGAGCGCGCTGTCTTTCGCCACTTGCGCCTTCGACTTCCCAACATGCTCTTTGTGGAAAAGAAACTGACGATTCAAGTTGCTTACGTCGATCGTATCAAGGTCGATCTGAAAAAATAAACACATGAGTAATGTCTTACATCCCCACAAATAATCAATCTTATAGTAAAACTATCGTAGCACGTACAATTTCAATGTTAGGAAAGCCGGTCAGTACGAGATTCTTCAATATTTCACAACCTATACCGCCGGCCCCTACGACCAAAATCTTAGAATTTGCAATGGCTTCTGTCAACTTTTCGTCGAAAACACCAGCCACCCGCGCTACCATCTTGGTTTTGATAAATAAAAACACTACTGTGAGAAATTGTAACAATTAATTGCAGTTTTATTTTATTACAACGTAAACGCTAGCGTAGCGAGGATTCATCAACTGTCAAAATTGGCGTCAGTTCCTCACACCACACGTTCTGAAATCGAATAGTACATATTATAAAGAAACTCGCTTGTTTAACTCGCTTGGTTAAACACTTCAACCAAATTGCAATCGAATGTATGTTTTTAAATGATGGTAAACGAGTAAAGCAGTTATTTGTAAAGAAAATAACATTTTAAAACCATATATTGATTTTGCAAAATAGTTTTCTTGATTTCTGGATGAAACTATACAATACGTTTAGTTGTTGCATCAAAATACAATTTAACAAAACGGTCATCAAAGGCTACGTTCACTATGCATTTTTTGCCAAAGGGGTCTGGCAGGAGTTTAGGTCCTAGAGGAAGCTATTCCCGGACTTATTTATCATATTATTATTATATATAGGTACAATTTTCTTATAATATTTCGTACGTTTGATGTGCTTGATGTTTAATTTTAAGATCTAACTAAACCTCTGTTCAATCATCCCCATTTTCGTGGGCATTGATTTATTTTGCAGACAGGTAAAAATTCTACTCTTGCGAAATTGACAAGGCATAGAAACATGATGGATTAATCGATATTGAAAATAAAGCTAACACCTTTTCAGTTGAGAATAATTGAGTTTTTTTTTTGCATCGACGTTTATATTCTTATAAGTACACCTTCTGGATAAGGTCTTCATTTTACTCTGATTCTTCAATATAAGCTAATTAAGTGCTATCTCAATCTGGCTGGATCATATTTGGAAAAATGCCAAACCCACGAGTTTGAATCTCGATGGAATGGTTTGATTTATTGCTGGTATCTACGTATTTACTACATAAGCAGGGCGATCATCTATAAAGAATAAAATCTAAAATGTATGTCTCAACCTCAACATCCATCGTCTTCAACATAAAATGCGGCTTTACGTTGCACAATTTCATTAAAATTGCTTTTAACTTTATGGAATGGCACTAGCAGCTTTTATATAAAAAGCTTTTTTTTTTATAAAATGCAATATAGTGCGAAGCGTGGTCATCGTTGTTTTATTTCAGGCTCTTACTTATAAAGGTGTCACTGTAAATGGTTAACGACCACTGGTGATCACAGAGAATAACAACCTAAAGGCTTTTAAGAGCAATTTGGGAAGGGTTTGTTGAGCCTCCTGGCAATAACTTAGCTTTAAGCGTCTGTGAAATTAAAGGTTATTGCTAACAGAACCAAATCAGAGAAATCGGGACAGCGGTGATGTTCCACCGTCTAATGATTTATTAATATTTATTATTTGGTGTGAGAGGTACCCTACTTGGTTCCGGTTTTACGATCGAATGGGAGCTTGAAATAGTCCTGGGCACATTAGCAAACGAGGGACTGTGCAGACTTTGCCATCTGAAGATGTTTAGGTATCGAATCAGTTGTTGGTTGGTCGGTTGTTTCGGGAGGTTCCTGTTCCGGCGGGAGGAAACGCCCGGGTTTCACCATTGTGTGGATCGCCCGGAGGACACGGTGGAGCATACGGCGGAGGTCTGCCCGGCTTGGGCGGAGCACCGCCGTGTCCTCGTGGAGGTGATTGGCGGTGGCGATCTCTCGCGTCCGCCCCTGGTCCAGGCCATGGTACGGAGCGAGAGGGCTTGGGAAGCCGTCACCTCCTTCTGCGAAGCAGTAATGTTTGCGAAGGAGGAGGCGGAACGCGTGAGGGAGAGGCAAAATTCGCGCCTCACGCCCTTAGCTGCCGCAGGAGACGCTTGCAAGGAGGTCTTGCGAACGGCGAGCAATGGGCAGCTCGCCGTTCGATAAGGACCAGGTCCGGGTCGACGGCGCGTTGTGTTCCACGCGCGCCTCAAAGAGATGTCAGCACCAATGACGGTGTCCGCTAGGGCCGATGCCTGCCAGGGTTGCCAACATGCCTGCCAACGTGGACCGAAAGACGTAACCACCCACTAGAAAATAGGGCTGCCCTTTATTCAGTGTTATTAAAACCCTAAATAAAAAAGGAACTGTGATGTAGCGATCACCCTGTGTTTGTTTACACGCCCTTCTCTTGTCAGCGATGAGTCCGAAATTGCTTTGATTCTGGGCACCTACATAGGTACATACATTATGGAATTGGTATTATCGACCCGGGTCTGGTCCTTAGCGGACGGTGAGCTACCCATTGCTTGCCGTTCGCAAGCCCGCGCCTACGTGGCCGGGAGTCGGCTTGGAATTCCCGACGCCCAGGACGTCTCCTGCGGCGGCTAGGGGCTTGAGGGCGCGAATTTTGCTTCTCCCTCACGCATTCCGCCTCCTCCTTTGTGAGCATTACTGCTTCGCAGAAGGAGGAGACGGTTTCCCATGCCCTCTCGCTCCGTACCATGGCCTGAACCAGGGCCAGACGCGAGAGATCACCATCGCCAATCGCCTGCACGACGACACGGCGGTGCTCCGCCCAATCAGGACAGACCTCCACCGTATACTCCATATCCCTGGTGATGGATTTGCACATACTGTGTAATGTATAATATGTGGAAACAAAAGTGTAGCAACAGTTGCTAAACTTAACGCAACATCAAATGTTGCTGACAACAATGTTTACGGCAACATTTCTAGGTCCACTTTAGCGCATTGGGGATCCTCAACTTTGTCTGAAAGAAATGTAATGGGTCAAAAAGCACAGTATACCTATACAACCTTATTACCATTATAAGTACAACAATACTCTACCTATCTGAAAAAAAATTAAACTGTCAAAATATCAAAATGTAGTCATCATGAGCAACTTTAGTCATTGATCATGAGTCATCAGCTTGTAATGTTTTTCAGTCACAAGAGTCTTCCAGTACATGCTCTGTGGAGTCTATTTACAGCACTTACCACCACCCAATGATAATATAAATACGGTTAGTTATCAGTGACATCATTGGCACCACCTCAAAGATTGCCACAATACTCCGTTCAAAGATACATAATGCAGTTAAATGATTCAGGAAACATTAAGGATACCCAAAAATAGGGAGTTCTCCCGTATCTTTCGTTTGGTTGGAGTAGTAACTTTTAATAACAATGGCCCCGAAAAAAGGAAAAGAAAAACCAAAAGACTCTAAAAAGCCGGGCGTGAACTTGAAAGCGGTGGCCGGCGAGCCTCCAAAGCCAAAAAAAATACCGCCTCCACCTAAATCTTTTACCAACGAAGAAATCATGAGATATAAAGAGGTTTATAAACTCCACGATGAGGATAACATTGATAAGGTACCTAATGAAACATTATATTTTTCACTATCATTGTTTGTGGTTCCTTGCACAGAGTTGGGCTTACTTTTAACTCACATATTCTCTGGTGTCTCTTATTCGTTTCACTAGACCTAAGTGCCAGATTTGGAGGAAGGTGAAGGAGATTGGACATCATTAACCGACGAAAAAAAACGGAGGAGGTTCTCAAGTCGACACGTATATATATATATTTTTTTTTATGTATGACCACGCATTACTTTTTACAGGGTAACGTTAGATTTTGATAATTCTTTTTTTATTGAAAGGGTAAGCTCCGAAGTTGGTCCCATATAAATTTGGATAAAATATTCCAACCCTAAGTGAAGGAAAACAGGGGATGATTGAGTGTTCACTCACTGATTTCACGCATAATTTTTTACAGATTAGTCTGATTTTGATCATTCTTTTTTTTATTGGATAGGGTATACCTTGAAGTTTGTCCCATATAAATTTGAAAAAAAAAATCCTATACTAAGGGTGGGAAAATAGGGGGGGGGGGGGGGGGGGGGGTAAAAATTTAAAAAAAATTTGGAGTCGGTGCCAAGCAATATAAGATACCTAAATGAGGATAAGGATGTAGTAATTAGCAGATTATAGCCACAAAAATTATAAAATAAAAACTTTTTAACAAAAAAACCTAATCTAACCTACGATTAACCTACACTAAAATTTAAAAAAAATGGAGTCGGTGCCAAGCAATATAATATAAAATAGCAATATAAAATACTCTGGAATTACCAGTCAGTCGTTTCATTACTTAGCTTGGCACCGACTCCAAATTTTTTTTTAATTTTAGTATAGGTTAATCGTAGGTTAGATTATATAGGTAGGATATAGTATTATTTTTAACTTTTTAGTGCTTTTATTGTTTTTAGTTTTTTCAGCGGTTTAATTTTCTTGTTAAAAAGTTTTTTTTAAGTTATGTGTCATGTTTATATTAAGTTTTGGTAAATACATTTGTAAAAATTAGGTATCAAACCATGATTTAACTACAACTTAGGTTTTATTAAATTAGCATAATAGCTAAGCATAATCAGCCTATAACGTCCCTCCCACTGCTAGGACACAGGCTTTCTCTCGGTGAGAGGGAATGGGTAGTACTTAATCTACCACGCGGGGCCAGTGCGGGATAGTAGACGAGACGTCGCACGTCGTCGTTTTTTTGGTTGTAGGACATGCCGGTTTCCTCACGATGTTTTCCTTCACAGTTTTTAGGAGCAATGGTGATGAAATACATTACACAAAGTAAAGTGCAGGCGCCTGGGTTCGAACTCACAACATAATACTCGTAAATGTAAATTAAAAAACAACACTCTCCATACTCGTGGCATTAATAGCTATTTCAAAATTAAAACAAATGCTCACAGTGTGGAAAAGCTATTTTATCCAACAAACCTAGTCCACTTGATTTGTGAAATATTCGATTCCAATCCATATGAATGAACACAGTGTTTCTATTTGATACAGGTGCCTATAAAGGATATCCCACTGATGTTGAGGAAAGTTGGACTCAACCCGAAAACTGCTGAAGTACAAAAACTGTTCGAAATGTTTCTCGAAGATGAACTTGTGGACACTGTAGAGCTTCACGAGTGGTATCAAATGATAGAAGCCAAAATTATTATGGGAGACGACTTCGAGTTGGCGGTAACGAAAGCGATGGCAGCGTTGGGGCATGACGACGAGGAAGAAACAGGATTTGTAGACTTCGAGCTGTTCAAGACTGAACTGATGCAATGGGGCGAGCCACTTTCAGAAGTCGAGTTCGCGGATTGGATAAGATTGGCTACGAAGGATAAAACGTACAATCCAGAAACTGGGATGTTTTGTATTCTCAAGTTTGTGGAGAACATGAATGATAAGGATTTGAGATTCTTCAAAGAACCCGTCAACTATTTCAAGCTAGACCAGAAGACTTTGGCTGAAATGGCCGTTAAGGCCGCACAAGCGGAGAAAGAAGAGCAGGAGAAGAAGGAAGCTGAGAAGCGAGCTCGGGAAGAGGTCAAGAGACAGAAGATGATCGCTGATGGTCTGATAGGGCCAGATGACCCGCTACCTACGAAAAGCTGAACGTTGCAAATCTCACCATAAATGCACTCATCATAATATTTTCTTTAAAAGTAGGTATCAACTCTTTTTTTCTAATGCCAGATTAACTACAATTAAAACACACTACGGAGAATTAAATAAATGATTTTGTAAAATTCATAATATACCTATACCTGCCTGAGTAAAAATTAAAAACAATTAAATTAAAAAGCTTACCTAAACTTATTTTCGGAAAATTCAAATAAAGCTTATTTGTTTAAACAGTTTGCGTTCTTTTAACAGAATAATTATGTCATCATCGAATTTATCTAAATTAATAAAAACAGAAAGGGAACTATATTTTCTATCACCAAAATTTATATTTGTCATCAAGTTGTATCACCTAATAAATAGATCTATCGCCACGAAATATTTTCGTTCTCAGATAAACAAAAATTGTTCCCAGGTTGATATCTCAGGATTTTAGGTAATTTATTGTGGAACTGATTTTGCATTGTTTGGTGACTACATTTTGGTGACAGATCTACTATTTGGAGGACAAACCCTATTATTTAAGAAATACAAAACTAATTAAATTGGTAATAGCTTAAATGATACCCGAGACAAATTACCAGGAGAAACTGGATGCAATCTGGACTTTAGGGCACCCCGACTCGGACAGGTTAGGTTAGAAGGGGATGGCGGGGTCGAAAGACCCCGCCATCCCCTTCGTGGTTATTTTTTTATAAACCACCCAGAAGTAGGAGCCCCGCGAAGCGGGGCTCCGTCGACCAAGCCCTACCGTCGACATATTATGTATATCAATCGATCCGTGGTGAATAAGAAAACTACTACTATTGGTGATCTCTTTAAATTAGTTTGCTTAAATACTTATTAGGACACACCTATTATAATACATACAAAAACATTTATTTGGTACTAGACCTTATATCTCAGGATTTTAGGTGATTTATTGTGGAACTGATTTTGCATTGTTTGGTGACTACATTTTGGTGACAGATCTACTATTTGGAGGACAAACCCTATTATTTAAGAAACACAAAACTAATTAAATTGGTAATAGCTTAAATGATACCCAAACAGAAACATGTACGTTAGATAAAAGGGATTCTTTTTTAGAATTTTAGATTTAAGTTAGAACAGCCGTTTAATTAGGCGTTTGGGGCTGAAACCCTCGAGCCGTGGGGTCCCAGTGTCCATGGTCTGTTCAACGAAATCTCCAAACGCCTGGTTGACACTTCCTGTGACCCCAAGGGCTGGCTTTTACCTTGGCCAGAGGCTAAGCACTACCATACTACCATACAACGTGGCAATGCCGCCAGACTCTTGGGCACATTACCAGTCGACAGCGATGCGGAGGAATTTTTCGACGCCATATTTTAGTTTTAGTCGGGTTAGGCTATTATACTTTAATAGTTTGTTAGTTAATTTAGTATAGGAAGTTAATTCAGTGTATATATTTTTATGCTATGTAATAAATAAAAAGTCTAGTTAGAACAGGAATAAGCCAGAGTTTATAAAACTATCTGAATGCAAATTGGATGGGTGTCTGACTTCTCTCTTCATAATAAACTGTAAAAATATGCAGGCGTAGGATAACTCGGAGAATAACTAATTTAAGTTAGTTGTAGTTTTTAATTGAACGTTTTTCTTTTAAATGAGAGGTGAGTTAATAAGAAAACTTTGTGGGGTGACAAAGTCAAAAGTCAAAGTCAAAGCATGTATTTCAAATAGGCACATAAAAGGCACTTTTGAATGTCAACATTTACATTAAAATAGAATTGATTCTAGTCGCCCCATCCAAAAGGTAGTTTCGTATGAAGAAGAATGGGCAAGAAATTCCACCGTTAGGTACTCTTTAAAAATGTGTTACAATATTTTGTATACATTAATCATTATACAATAATTGTAAGTGAAGACGAAGCACCTAGAATAAAACCATTCCCGTCTCCACGTTACACCAGTTTGCAACACCAGTGTGACGATGAGTATTTTTTTCCCACGTCGTCACACCAATAGTTTTACTACACCTTTAGTATCACAAAATTAGTGTTGTGCTTGTATTAGATAAATCCCTCATCTACCTATCCTATCTAACGCATATTGGTCGACTCGAGTACTGTTTGACTTACTGAATTTTGATTAAACTAAAATTAATCGCACTAACGATCGATTAACGTAATGTTTTTTTAAGATATTGGATATTTCAACTAAGTATGACATACCTAATGGAGAACTCGCCTACAGCTTATTAATACTGTATATTCTAGTAGTTTTTGGCACTCGCCGGCCGCTCCCGCGGCACGCTCGCTTTGCCCGCTCGGCTCGTGCGTAGGGCGTTGCTGTTCTAACCTAACATTTTTGCGAGTAAGGCTCTAGACAGACGGACCGCATTTCAACTGCAATCCAACCGCAAATTGCAGTTCGAATACAGTTTGAATGCAGTTGACACGACTGCAAACCAAACGTGCATTGCAACTGCATTCAAACTGCATCCGAACTGCAATTTGCGGTGGGATTGCAGTTGAAATGCGGTCCGTCTGTCTAGAGCCTTAAGATATTAAGAATAGAAAAAGAAAAGTCGGATGGGAACCAACTTAGATACTTCGGTACCTCACTATTATTTATAAAAGGTTTTGTAAAACCAACGGTGTGACGACGAGGAAAAAAAAACACTCGTCGTCACACTGGTGTGACAACCTGGTGTGACGTGGAGTCGGTCGCTAATAAAACTACCGTACCACAATAGGTAAAAATAATTAAAATGTAGCAATGACAAATAACTTCAATAAGTGATAGATACATGGTGCTCACTTGTAAAAGTATACGATTTTCCAATTTTTTTAAAACAAGTAATAAGTCAGTAGGTATGTGAGTTATGTAAATCAATGTTATAAAAATAATAAATTATACAATTAAATTAGCAACCAGTTTGATTTTGTCTAGATCCGATGTCAGATGATTTTCCCTAGGTTAAGTAGGTAAATATATTAAATTTATTTTATTATTTATATGAGACAACATCCACACAAGGTCTTCAGATCCCGAACTAGGTAGAGCTTGTACTACGGTAACCTGATGACTGATATACATACTTATATACATATACACACTCAGACACAGGTCAAACAGACATGTTCATGCACACAAATGTTTGACTTGTCCGGGGATCGAACCCGGGACTAGCGGCTCAGAAGGCAGGGTCGCTACCAACTGCACCAACCGGTCAGTCAAAGCCGGTCGGTTATAAGCTCACATTGTTTTCGAGTAGTGGTGGCCCAGTGGTAACGGCCGAGACTTACGTGTTGCAGGTCGTAGGTTCAAACCCAGACAGGCGCTTTACTTTGTGTAAATTATTTCATCACCACTGCTCTCAAAATGGTGAAGGAACACATCGTGAGGAAACCGGCATGTCCTAGAACCAAAAATTCGAAGACATGTGACATCAACCCGCACTGGGCCCGCGTGGTGGATCACAGCGCACTCCCTCTCATAGAGAGGAGGCCTGTATCCTAGCAGTGGGAACATTATAGGCTGATTATGTATTGTTTTTGAGGCTTGCTGTAGCTACCGAATTGCTTTGTTTTCTTCTACTTTGAAATTGGATTCGTCTATCCGTATAAATAAACATGAAATTAATGCTGTTCGTTAGTAAGCACATCACTTCAGAACGGCTGTACCGTTTGGGCTATTGTTTAACAATGTTCGTAGTAGTCTGAATTGGATTTTGATTTGTATGTATCTAAAGAAAAATTGGATACGTTTCAGGAGAAACTGAAGGTCGTTTTTGTTTGGATAACGTCTGTCCGGTAAGCTGGTAGGTACCTAATATTGTTCCTTTTTAAGTAAAACGCGGATTCAGGAGCATGTTAAAACGTAAATCAAGGAATGCAATTTTAAAAAAAAAAAAATTTTTTTAAAACGTTGCCCCACACTAGGTATTTCTCCTGTATCGTGGGTGCGTTTACAAACATTTAAACTCACATACACAAACAGCCAGACCCGGAACAACTACTTGCAGGTCATACAAATATTTGTTCCGTGCGGGGATCGAACCCGCGACACGTAACGCAGCAGTCAATCGCTTAACCACTGCGCCAACCGTGCCGTCAAAATTAAGAAAGGCTTTGATAGAGACGTGCTAACTAAAATCTGACGATCAAATTTCTACAATTTCCGTCGTTTTCCGTTTGAAGGCCTTTTCGAATTTGCGTATAGTAGGGTAGGTAGTAAATTCGGTACTACACACAAGTATAATGAGATTATATACTGTCTTACAAGTACAAGTTTAAAAAAAGTTTAGATGAGAACTCGTGGCAGGAACTTTAAAACATCCGCCTAGGTTTTCAAACCTGTGTTTCTCTGTGGTAAGTACCTACTTTTTGTTACTGAATTAAAGCTATGAAACAACTTTTGTTTCTCAAAAGAGTTATGCTAACTGGTCTTGTTCACTTGTGCACGTCTTCTTTAATTCACTATTTATATATTTATTCTCCTACTGGAACGCCATACAGCAATTACACCAACAGAACAAAAAATTTCTTCATGGTAGATCGGTGTCTGAAATGGTCTTGTGAGGAAAGAACCACACATATTGAGTGGACCTGTCCAGTCAGTGCACGCATTTGGCAGTAACCGTTCAGCTCAACTCAGAACTTAAGGAGCTCAACGATTCGACGAACAATACCAAAGAAAGGATATTTGAGTAGGCCGCGGCACTCAAACTGCCAGAACATGATTAAAATTGGAACAATGATCCACATAGTCCTCACATTCATAATAATTAAAATAATATAATACTACACGTGGAACTGTAAACGATTTCTTGCCGCATACATACTTACGTTTTCTTTTACTAGGTCGTAGGCTGTATAATTTCGCGACAAAGAAATGGCTCGACTATAATAGCGCAGATTTTTCGCTTGAACACAATTTTTTTGATAACAAGTTGGAATTTGGCTTGTATTGCGTTAAATGACGTGTGTATCTGTTTTGGCTATCAAGTTAGTATGGATTGATAATCGAAGTACTTTGTTATAAGAAAACTTAGTCCTAGACCACTAAGGAGGATCATCATCACTGTCAGCCGTTTGACGTCTAATGGTGAGAAGGAGCCATAGATTTCCACAAGAATCTTTTCTGGGTCGCTCGCATCTATTGACCTTTGACGACCTGCAATTTTCACCAGAATAAGGTTGTAGCCAATCCGAAATCGCCTTTTATGCTATACATGATCAGAAAACGTTACCACGAATTAGGCACATGATTCTAGACTGTAAAAAAACAGTGGTTACATACATTTTGACTGTGTAGGTATTGCAGTTTTGATTGAAACCGTTTCTTTTTAATGACATATCATTTCTAGAATCAAGTGCTGAATTCATGACAACAGTTTGCGCGTCGATTTCCCGTATACCGTGTGTTAGATTCATTCCCTTAATTAAAAACGTTCAAATTCAAGTCACAATCTCATCTCAGCGACAGTCTAATGTCAAAAATGTAGGTAAGCGCTATACAACTTTTGACAGATTGACACTGAGATTAGAATGTGAACGTTCTTAAAAATACGGGAATTGCCCCTCAGAATTGTCTTTGTAGCTTCACCTTCACAAGTCACATAACCACATACCTAGCTATATGTTTATCACATGCCGCCTCTTTAAAATCATTACTTGAATTAGTATAAGTTAGTCGCAAATATACTTGCATTCAGACACCACGTACTTTATTAATCCGAAATCAGTAAAAGCAATAGTGGACCTTAAAACAAACACCACCGTGTTTGATTTATTAAATGAGGAGTTTTTTTGTGCATTAAAATATGTTGCTGTAACGAGAAAATCTCACGGAGCGGTATAATGCCAAGTTTCAGTTTGCAGAGGTCCATTTGTTAAATTGCACTGCAGTAATTTAACTAAGTGAACTTAGTAACCAGTTTGTAAAGTGGCTATTCAATTACACAAAAAACTATGTTATTTTGGAATGCGAGCTATTCAGTCGGGCAAGTTTGTAACTGAAAGTAATAATAATATACTACAATACTATACTATATTAATATACTACATAGCCAATTACTGCAACCAACCTGTACATACCTATGTAGCGCAAGCCAGCCGCGCCGCCGCGGCATCGTTTTAAAATCATAACCCAGATATAGGTATCAGCATCACGAACTTCGTTAAAACAGTACAACAACACTCTAAAAACATCGCGTTTGAGTTTCATTCAACGTCCGCGGAAGTTAAATCGAGCAGCTAACATGAATAACGATTCAGAATGCTGGGAATTTGCTAGAAAATTTAATATGAAACTTTTCTTCATTCCGTGCAGGGGTGCGTTCCTAATACGAGCTTTATACTGAATCTAGGTGTCTGAGAGTTCCTAGAAATCGTTGGTTAGAATTTCAGTGAAAAACATACATGGGACCGAATGAGCAGTTGAAAGGATTTTTGAATACTCATTCCCTAAAGGGGTTAAATAAGGGATTGTTTGTATAGAAGTTCGTAACATTTTTTCACACTGCTTTTTACGTAATAAAAATATAAGCCAGCCGACAAAGTTGTTACTATCAAATCAAATAATTTAAAATATATACAATATATTTTTTTTTATATCCATAGGTAAATTTTACACAAGTCATAGTACAAATAAAATAAAATCGCAAACTTATAAAATTAAAATCAAAATGTGTATCAAACTATGGCTGACTGTTTACACTACAGCAAAGGGTGTTCGTTGAGCTCCTTAAATTTTTAGTTGAGCTGCACGATTACTGACACATGCGTGCACTGACTGCACAGGTCCATTCAATCTGTGTGGGTTTTCCTCAAAAGACCATTTCAGACACCAATATACATGGTCTTCACATGATCTTACCAAGATTATGTCTGGACTTTAAATTAAAAGAGACTGACCTTTGAGTTTGATTCGGCCTTTCTTCTCAGTGTAGTCAGATAGGAAACGCCGACCTCATGTAGTTTTTAAAATATGATTGACAAGTGTTTGTACAAACCTACTTACAGAAATAAATCAATTGAAAAGTCACTGGTAGGTGTTTGCAAGGTTTCGATCCTGCAACCTTGTGCTTTAGATACAGGATACTCAACATTCACTAAATAACAGTACGAGTGCTACGAACTTATCTGAGTGGGAATCGTTTGTCTTGATAAGTAAGACGCATATAATGGTCGCTGAATGGTCATGTTTCTGACAGTTTAAAATGGTTTAATTGCGTAATAACTTAGCTAGTTCTGTGGGCGAGTGTACTAACAGAGCAATGTGTCTAATAAATGCTAGTCTTTGTAATATTACGTTCCCGAAATTTCTCCCATTCTCGGTAATATTATTTGACTCGCATACTCGAGCAGACATTTTAGGAATTAAGTATGATATTTTGGGGTTTTGGATTACTGTTTGTACAGGAACTTAATATTCTTGTTAACGTTATGTGTACTAAGCTCTAAAGTCTTCTTTAACAATGATACCTATTTAGCTTAATGCAGGGTAACGACTTTTTGACCTTTCTAAAAATCTTTTCACATCCAATGGAGAAGAAAATACATGTAATTTCATGACTTTTATTCTTGTCTAATAGAAGGAAAGTGACATTATTTGTTTAAAAAAGACGTCTTTTTTCGTGAGTAAAAATGTGTATCTAAGTACTCATTTTTACTCTCGTTCTCTTTCTTTTTCCGTGGATGTGGCTGGATTATTCTTTTGTCGTTCAACTGAATTTGTAAGAATCTGAAACAATTCTACGTGTCTTTGATTAGTACATCGTCGTTATGCGCCGTATGTCTATAAACTAAGAATAAGAAGAGAACATTGCTTACTATTTCTGTGGTATTATTAAGTAGGTAAGTAAGTAAAATGAATATAGGTTTTAAAAAAAAATAGAGTGGGTACCATATATAATAATAATAATAATATGGGACAACATCCACTCAAGGTCTTCAGGTCCCGAACTAGGCAGAGCCTGTACTACGGTAACCTGATGACTGATATACATACTTATATACATATACACACCCAGACACAGGTCAAACAGACATGTTCATGTATACACATGTTTGACTTGTCCGGGGATCGAACCCGGAACCAGCGGCTCAGAAGGCAGGGTCGCTACCAACTGCGCCAACCGGTCAGTCAAATGGTTAATGGGTTGGCAGCTAATAAGGAGTATCGTAATAAGTAATAGGTAGCATATTAATATATCAGTAATAAGCTCCGTTTTAATTTAAACTAGCATCAAGTTTTTCTTTTGGGAACAGAATTAATATGTAAGCGGAAACTTAATGGCGAAAACAAAATAGAAAATGGGCGTTCATGTTTGTCATAATTGTCACAGTTCTAACCAAACCTTAATTAAAATATTCTATGCATGGTCGATGGCAGGGCTTGGTCGACGGAGCCCCGCTTCGCGGGGCTCCTACTTCTGGGTAGTTTGTAAAAAAATAACCACGAAGGGGATGGCGGGGTCTATCGACCCCGCCATCCCCTTCTAACCTAACCTGTCCGAGTCGGGGTGCCCTAAAGACCAGATTGCATCCAGTTTCTCCTGGTAACAAATTAAAACGGAGCTTATTACTGATATATTAATATGCTACCTATTACTTATTACGATACTCCTTATTAGCTGCCAACCCATTATATATGGTACCCACTCTATTTTTTTTGTTGCCAACATTTAGTCGACTTTTAAGTTATTAGTCACTCGGAAAATAATAATCCTTATTTAAAGCTGACTAAAATTGCGTTCGTTATAAGTACTAATAGTCCAAGATCCCAGTGCCACCAGACGTCACGTATTTTCTGACGAACGAAATGTGTATGATTGAGTAGTGTTAGTATGTACTAAGAACGCATGCCTACCTGCTAGCTTGCTGAGACGGGCAATTCTCAGGTATCAGGTAATCAAGGTACATAAAAACATTACTTACCTCACGTAAATTCTCCAAGCTGATTTTCACGTATATTTTAGGCAATATCCTTAAAAATAAGTCGCCAATACTCCCAGACACTTTCCGTCGGTTGTCTTGCTTTGCAGACCCTTTAAAGCTCCCAAAATAATTACTTAACTTCACGCAATTTCTGATGCTCCATTTTTATATATGTCCACCAGACAACTTACTATTTTAAAACCTTTTACAAGAAGACAGACCGATCCAAGGGGCCAATCATCCCCTAAACTGAATTTTAATGCCTCTGTGGGTATTAACGCGAGGGCATTATGGGCATGGTAGGTGGTACTAACACTACTCAATCATCCACATTTCGTTCGTCAGAAAATACGTGACGTCTGGTGGCCCTAGGATCTTACTCTTTAGCGATTGACGAAACTAAGGCCGAGATCTAGAAAAAATACTTAGCACTTAGTTCCTGTCACTGTCACATAGCTGTCAAACTACAAGTGCAAGATAGTGACGGGAACATGTCAAAGCCAAAGCGCGTGCTAAATGGGCTGTAGCGGTATCTTAATCGCGACATGTAAACTAGGTACGCATCACAATGACGTCACGCAATCCTGCATCGCGCTAGCAGAGTTTACCGCGCAACTATCATAATTCACAACGCCCGTCTGGTCGGAGGGTCCTCCCTTCACTATGGGTAAAAGTGAACTTAACACTATGGGTAAAAGTGAACTTAACACCTTGTTCCTCATACCTCTATACTGGTGACCCCGAACATGGACATTCAAATTCATTTATTTGTCCGAATATGGTACAATACATGGTCTTAAATGAATAGATGGTCTCATCACATTCTGCCACGTGGGGCGCGCAAATATCAGGTACACAAATAAAATTATTACAACACAAAAATAAAAATATTATGTTAATGTTGGTACTATTGAATAAATAATTACGAATCTAAATTACAATATGAGACATGTCAGTTAAAAATATTATTTACGTTAATGTCAAAGTATTATTCAATGTCAAATATCAAAGAGAGATTTCAAAGTATTAAAGATTACAATTAAATTAGGATGTCAGAGTATCATTCATAAAGTCGTTTAAATGATAATAACATTTTGTGCATAGCAACTCCTTGAGTTCCTTTTTAAACCTATTTAAATTTAACCGTTTGATTTGCTTTGGGATTTTATTAAAAACTTGCGGGACTATACAGAATATGCTCTTCCACATTAATGCATTGACGCCTCTTCTGCTCTTCCACATTGACGCCTCTATAGGGCTAAGGCTCGGCCTAACTGCGTAGGATGCATTTTTGGCACTCAGCCTTGCTAGCTTAATTGCGAGCTTATCTTCTAACACTAACATTCTTGTGCTGATGCGAAAGAACATTTTTATAATTACACTGTTGTATAACTACTGTCAGATATATAAACAATAAATGACGTAATAAGACACAGTTCTCGAACGATAAACAAAACTTAATTCATTTGTATAAATCCGTAACCCAAGTCCATTAAATTGTGGAAATCTGAATTAGCTCTCCGTTATAAAAGCTAGAACATTAAATATAAATTATGTGTTCTACAGAACACGTGGAGATTTCTTTTCCTTCACTGCGTATGAGACCGTAATAAGATTTTCCACTCATTTTTAATTTATTAAGCTGATATATTTTCCTTTAAAAACCATTTGAACTGAAATTCAGGATATAAAATATGCTTGATTGAATTTTACGCGTGTAACGGTACACAATTACGTACGATAGCAATTAATTGCCATTAGGCCGCAGTTTATTGTTACGGAAAAACGATGGAGGTTCGTATTGACTACGAAAATAAATGATGGTAGTACCTGTTGGGTTCGGTTGATGGCTTTTGGCGCTTGCTATCTATTTATGTATTTGCGACAACAAAAACCCAATTGTTTTGGATCGTTAACTTCGCATGTGCTGTAATTAAAAATTCTAGCAAACCTAGATCTAGTTCTTTTTATGGTACGACGACTATTGTAACTCGACCTGCTGTTACGTAACGCCTAAAGCTCCTCAAAGCTCTGCAGCCCTGGTGCATTAATCAAAGCCAGGCGGAAATTAATTATTGTCTAACGAGGATCGCAAGAGGTAGTGGGTCGGTGCTTTCTTAATTAAAAGAGCTTTGGATGCCTTTTTATGGGACGTCACTTGCAGGCACGCGCAGACAACTTTTGATCAAAGGTAATGAAAGCTTGAAAGAGATTATGGTTCCAAAGAATGGTGAGGTTTTAGGATTTAAAGTAGAGCATGATGTAGGAGTCGGATCCACTTTGAATTTATGTGGCTTGACAACACAGGAAGCTGAGAGAGAAGTAGGTACGGTTCTCTCAGCAGACAGCAGTTAACACAATTACAGCAGTAGTAGACCGTAGTGTCATACTTTGGATTACTATTATGGTATCAGAATTTCAGAAATAGTCTCAGTATAGAAAAGTAAGACCATACACTGACGTTGATACAGCTCGACTAGTCTATTTTAGTTATTTTCATAGCGTTATGTCCTACGGCATTCTGCTGTGGAACAAAGCCGCTGATATTCAAAATATAATATTTGTTCTTCAAAAACGAGCTGTTCGACCAATTTACCAGCTAGCTGCTAGAGTTACTCTGAGAGATTTTTTTAAAGATATTGGTATTCTCACGGTGGCATCACAATTAATCTTCGCCAACATCTTATATATTAGGCAAAATATACACTCATACACAAAACACAGTGATATTCATAATATTAACACTAGAAACAAGGACAAACTACGTAGGGAGCACGTAGTTTCACCGGCTTCATAAGGTCCATAACTCATTTGTTGGGGTTGGTATAAACTTTTATAACAAGGTTCCCTCTTCTTTGTTAGATTTGCCTTTTAATGCGTTTAAAGGAAAAGTAAAATCTAACCTTTGTTCAAAGTCATACTATTCTATCAACGATTACTTATCTATCTATTGTCGAAGGCATATCAAGTGGCAGCCCAAATATGTAACATCGAAGGAACAACAAAACTACCTGATAAGATAAGCGACGCCAACATATAGGAATGCAGCATCGACTTCAAAAATATGTGTCATGTCTTTGAATTCAATAATATCGGATATGTCTTGCGTATAAATATTTGACTACTCTGTTAAATTCAGAAGACTATACCTCCTAACGCTATACAAATTGCACTCATTTTTGCACATGTTCAAACTCTCAATATTCTGTCACTTACACGAAACTTGCGGCCCAATCACGGGTTTATTACAAAGGACTACGATTTTTACCATATCTTTTTATATAGATTGATCGAAATATGTACGAGTAGGTAGTTTAGTTAAGTTGATTCTATGACCTAAATCAAAGATAAAAACGAGATTTGCAGTGACAATAACATACGCTTCTTCTTTAGTTCCAATCGTTTATTTTGTTTAGAAAGGTATCAGTAAATAATTTAAAGTCGGAGTCCAGTACCTAGTAAATTGTTAAACAACTATCGATTTACACTAGGTACTGAATTAAATAACTAACTATCTTATTTTGTTTAATTTAATTTTGCAGCACTGTTTTTTGGCACAGAAATAAAGATCTGTATTTTAATTTATTACCAGAGCTACAGAAACAATAGAAGTAACAAAGTAGGGGCAATTTAATTACGGCTGAAGCCTAGTTGTTACAACTACAAAGTTTATTACTCCAATGACTTCACGTTATTTAGATTTGCTGTTTTATTACCGACAACTTTATTTTCTTGACATTTCAATGTCAAGAAAATAGTTTCAGCAATTCATTGTTGAATCTTAAGTTGTGAACTCACTTGGCAATCATTAATAAACTGTTGCTCATATGTTTAGCAACTTTTATTGAGCAGCATTGTCTATTGATCTTGCCAGTGCTTCATGTTGCTCGTTTACACGGAACTTTACTTAACATGTCAGTGAATCATCATTAGCTATAGCAGTCAGCTTGACATAGGCCTCTCAATAATACGCCATTGAGGTCATCTTCGATTCCTTTCATATCCGTCCATTACACTTATTGGGTTTTTCCACTAGGAATTTCTTATTAATTAAAACAGCCTAGCGTTTGGAAGTTTGCGGTGTTATACCCCGTGCCTCGGAAAGCACGTTATGCCGTTGGTCCTGCGCCTGATGTCTCTCCGGTCGTGTCGGATTGCCGTTCCATCTGACTATGAGAGCGAGGGAAGAGCACACCTGTGTCTGCTCACACACTTGTGCACTATAATATCTCCCGCGCCGAAGGCTAGTCTGCGTTGAGATTGGCCGCCATGGCCGAAATACGGTCTGGAGGACTATATGCATCCATTAGGTACCTAGTAGTAATAGTATCCATTAGATACCCTGCGATGTTCGTCACTGTGTGTTCGTGGTATCAACTCAATTATGTACCTATACCTTGAAAAAATCCCGACACACGTCTTTCCCGACGAATATCGTTTTGACGGCTGGTACAGTCAGACCATTGCCACCTCAGCTTGATTATCCTACGGGCTATGTCAACAGAATTTAGCTCTCTGTTTGATCCTGTGAAAACACAGCTTTATTGTTAGTCAGAAATATGAGCCAGCAGTGATTTGTACCGGGTCGTAAAAGCCGAAGCTTTACGAGGAAATCCTGTATTTTTTATTTTCTCCCCTTGCTTCAAGTTATGGGTTATTCATGGTTTCGATTTTCATAAAATATCTTGTGTTACCTACTTTTGTATCGATATAAAGTTGGCTCTTTGTAATTTTATGAAACAGGGTGGTTGTGTATCTGGTTTTATGGATTTTGGCTTCCAACGCTAAAATTACGGACTTGGATTCTTGTCAAACATTTTTAATGTGTAGTACTGTACCAATATCCAATGTACCAGTGATGTACAGTAAGTAAATGTTGCCATCTTCTTCTTCTCTTCTTTTTCTTATAATAAAATCGTATCACGCAAAAAATAACTGATAGATTTTGTTTAAATTTTGCATAGATATGTCCTATCAGTCTGTAGGCTATAAATTATCATGCTATTTGCTATGGGGGATGAGCAATATCGCAATTTGTTCGTATTCTTCTATAGTTTACCGCAAATTGTAAAAAGACGAGGCAAAATATTGCAGATGGTTACAGATTTAACCCTTAAAATTATTATCATCACGCTCTACCTTTATGGAGCTGAGCAGTCAATCATGACATATACAGGATGGATTTTTGAGATGTGGCAATAATGGCAGGTACCTTAATCTTGTCGCTACAAGAAAACTGCCTTAGGAGACGGTTCTTAACTTTTCGAAACAGTTTGATCTGCATTCACAGATTTTGAAGAAAAATTACAGTTAGCAAGAAAATGGGCAATATAACAAAAAAAAAATATCCAATCGATCCTGTTTCTTATAAGGATCTTAAAACTACCGGATCAACTGAGGTCAGAAATCGCAAAATCTTCCCAGACATTTCGTATAAAATGAGACAGATGAGAGAGAACAAAATATACCAGTGTGAACCAACAGTCGAATTATTCCTATACTTCACAGGGCTGTAACATATATAGCATATATGTACAGCTTTAACCTGTTAAATGATTAACATCCCGCTATACCTTTAAAAGGAGCTATGTATGACTGCATCGCGACATACATAAAAGAACGGCTATTTTAGTCAACTTTCAACAAAGCGGTAAGCGGCGCGCGGCGGTGCAATTGCGGTTGGACGACTGCTTTGCGTTATTTTTTGTTCATGCTTTGTTTACCTTTTTTACACTATTATATTATGATAGTTCGTAGAACGTACTCAGAAAATCACGAAGTTCGGCCTATTCTGTCATGTTTGGTAATAATAAAAAATAATATCTATGGTTAGGTGACTGTACATGAGAAATCTAGTGTTATATTATTTTAGTGACAGCTGTTCATCAGGAGTAATCTGTAAGAAAGCATGAGTCAGTGTATCACTGTTGTGCCGTTAGCTAGTATATACAGGATCGCAGGTGTTCACGGTGGAGCATACGATGCGAGGTCTGCCCTGCTTGGGCGGAGCACCGCCGTGTCCTCGTGGAGGCGATTGGCGGTGGCGATCTCTCGCGTCCGGCCCTGGTCCAGGCCATGGTATGGAGCGAGAGGGCTTGGGAAGCCGTCACCTCCTTCTGCAAAGCAGCGCGAAGGAGGAGGCGGAATGCGTGAGGGAAAGGCGCCCGCACGCTTCTAGCCGCCGCAGGAGACGCCCTGGGCGTCGGGAATCACAAGCCAATTTCCGGCCACCGTAGGCGCGGGCTTGCGGACGGCGAGCAATGGGCACCTCGCCGTCCGATAAGGACCAGGCCCGGGTCGACGGCGCGTTGTGTTCCACGCGCGCCTCAAAGAGATGTCATCACCAATGACGGGGTCCGCTAGGGCCGATGTCTGCCAGGGTATACTTTATTTTAGAACCTATACTTTCCATTAGGAAAGTATAGTTTCTAAAAAAAAGTATAAATATATGTATATATGTGTGTATGTTATATTTATATTGCTTATGTCTTAAGTAAGTGGGTAAATTGCAATATTGGCCGTCTTGTAATTTTATTTTCCTTTTTGTTATTAATCTTAAGTTTAAGATGTATTTTGCTATAATTTCAAAATTCTAAAGTATCTAGTTTTATTTTTATTATGTGTTATGCCCTATTTCTGAGATTGCTGGTTATCCTGTAATTGGCTAGTGTGTAAGTCGGAGGCTATTGTTACCTAAAATATATTATACACAGAAGCTGTTGATGTACCTCAATATATAAATAAAAAAGCGTAGTCACTATCTCATTGTGTTACTAACTGATGACTTTAATTCGCCACAATCTATTTAATAAAAAAAACGTCTGTGTGTACTTAGGTACGCACGTTAGAAGTTATACTTCTTTGGCGTAGAACAAAAATAGCTAAAGACTACATCCCGTATGCCACAACTCTTTGTTTGTAAAAGGAATGATAAATTAAAAAAAAAAATTATAATGTAAGCAAATAAAATACATATCGACAATTCAGATAGTATAGGAAGAGGTTTAGGTAAATTAATTAGTAACAATCAGAGTTATTCTACCCACAATTATTGTATGCCAGGGTCAACCTACAAACGAATAATGGCATCAGTAACAGGAAAGGTATTTAATCCTCAGACCACTATTACTGTAGGTATTTGTAGGTAATAGTGCTAAGGTCAAAAAGGAAGGAAATCACTAAATGTGTAACTGAGTTGTTAAAGTTAAATTGTAGCAAAATAATATTGTGTGCTTTCCCATATTTTGAAAAATTTACAAACAGACAAAACACTTAACAACCATATGCACTTTTTAGTTACTCATTACAGTGATCAGCTTGAGTATTTTACAGTTTTGTAGAAACTTTGAAATCGACTAGAGATACTGTGTATCTGCCTGTTAGTTTAAGACACATAATAGCAAGGCTATCAGCTTTTTATATAAACTCAGACATAAGTAGTATGTCGAAGTCTTGCGTTATTAACACCACAATGGTTAGTAATAATACTAATAATAAGGTAGCCTAAATAAATGTTAAATAATAGCTTGGATAAATGCTTAAATAATAGCTTGAATAAATTTAGCTCAAATGCTATTACTATTTTTACAAATTGTACGAAGGAGGTTCCATGTCCCTCACTCACTAGGAGCTCACTGCCTGGTGATGACATTGGAGTACTGGGGTTAACTCCGGATAATCATTTAAACTAGTTTGTAAGACAACAGAAGGTACCAGTAAGAATATTCCTATACGTAACAACAACAAGGTATCTTCTTGCTTTAAATTAAGTTATTATCGAAAAGGAGATCAGCAAAATGCTTTGAAATTATTTCATCAATATATTCAAGGTATTTCTTCCAAATTATTAGAAATTGAAATGTTTTTTTACAAAAAACCAAGTTTGACATTGTTTGTTTTACTGAGCATTGGTTAAAAAATTACCAAATGCTAATTAATTATGAGAACAACAGTGTAGGCAGTTGTTTTAACCGTAAATCTATGTTGCGTGGAGGTTCTCTAATCTTAATTAAAAATTGTTTAAAATATAAGCAACGGAATTATATAGTTGGTTTATCAGTTGAGTATTGCGTCGAACTGTCCTGTGTTGAGCTAGATAAGCAGGTTGTGTGTAGTATGCGTTTATTGACCCCCTAATTATCAGAAATTTTCTTTATTTGAATCAATAATGGAAGATGTCCTAGCGAAACTTGCATCCAGTAACAAAGCTGCAATCATTTGTGGTGATTTTAATATTAACATTTTGGAAATTAATTTAAATAGCAGTAGTTCAATTTATCGAATGTTTTTACCGAACCAACTAGAGTAACTCCAAGTTCTGCTACTTGTATTGATAATGTCTTCTGCGATTGTGATAATTTAGTGAAAGATAGCTTTCACTAAATAATCGGGAAATCATCAAATAACTTCTCCCGCTCTGGGCAGAGCAGGAGGGCGTGTCAGACTCTTACTGACTAAAACCCACCCGTGTTCCTTCAGTTGCCTGTGCCAAGGGCCACGGTATCCCTTTCGGACTTCCCCGCAACCCTAGCAGGCATCGGCCCTAGCGGACCCCGTCATTGGTGCTGACATATCTTTGAGGCGCACGTGGAACACAACGCGCCGTCGACCCGGGCCTGGTCCTTATCGAACGGCGACCTGCCCATTGCTCGCCATTCGCAAGCCCGCGTCTACGGTGACCACGAATCGGCCTGCGATTCCCGACGCCCAGGGCGTCTCCTGCGGCGGCTAGGACCGTGAGGGCGCGAATTTTGCCTCTCTCGCACGCGTTCCGCCTCCTCCTTCGCGAACATTACTGCTTCGCAGTAGGAGGTGACGGCTTCCCAAGCCCTCTCGCTCCGTACCATGGCCTGGACCAAGGCCGGACGCGAGAGATCGCCACCGCCAATCGCCTCCACGAGGACACGGCGGTGCTCCGCCCAAGCCGGGCAGATCTCCACCGTATGCTCCACCGTGTCCTCCGGGCGATCCACACAATGGTGACACCCGGGCGTTTCCTCCCGCCTTATCTGGAACAGGAACCTCCCGAAACAACCATGTCCGGTGAGGACCTGCATCAGGCGGAAGGTGAGGACGCCATGGCGCCTCTCTAGCCACTCCTCAAAGAGGGGACTTATCGCCGCAATTGTGGCGTGCCCAGCGCTGGGTTGCGACAATCGCACTCTCCGTGCCGCCCTGAGATCCCGCCGGAGCTCTGTCCGCCCTAATTTTATTTTTAGTGACTGGGCAACTAGAAGTATCAGGATAAGTAGGAAAAGACTGTTCGATCTGTACGGCCTTAAGCCCTACATTAACACTGAAACCTTCAACAAGTATGTTGCTACATATTCCAAAATTTTTAGGAATACCTGCAAGATAGCTAAAGCCCAGTACATTAGCAGCAATATTAAATCAGCAGAAAATAAAATAAAAACAGTTTGGTAAGTTATAAATAACGAAACTAGTAGGAAAAAAATACGAAGCACTAATTATACATTGGAAACTTCACATGGTGCCATAAGCTCTAACTTAGAAATCGCTCAAGAATCATTTGTAATCATTTTGAATGGTGCTGATGCATACGTCATGTTCGTGAACGGGCGCTGTCAGTAGGCACTGGTCATGTCTTAGCTGCCACGGCTTCTTTTTTTGATTCCTGAATTGTTTTTATCTTTTTATTACGGACGCTTTTAACGTGCACGTCTTTCTCACATGTATAATTTCAACATGAATGATGTAACCACTATTTTGTAACAATATTTTGATTTAAAAGAGTGTCCATGGACTTTCTTGTCCGTTTTTCTCCATTGACTACCTACTGCGCTTTGGAATGGGCAACTAGCTTCATCTTTCTGACTGACCGACCCCTTGACAATTCAAAAGTGCCTGTAATTGGTTTATTTGAAATAAATACTGTGAGTTTTGAGATTATGCAATTTTTTTTAAATCACTTTCGGTAAAGTTAAGTTAAAGTAACTCTTGTGCAAGTTAAGTTAAAGTAACTCTAATGCATTTTTTTTAATCACTTTCGTTAAACTTGGATTAAAGTAACAAAATATTGTTACAAAAAAGTGGTTACATCATTCATGTTGAAATTATACATGTGAGAACGATGTAGAAAGACGTGCACACACAAGATTCACTCTAACTTAACATGTATGCAAGTGATTAAAAGAAAAGTGATCTCCTAAAGGTGTTAAATAGAGGATCAAAGTTTGTTGAATGTTCGGTCATTTTTGCCGATGCAAAACCCTATCGAACTTGTGTTTTAATATAAAACTGCAGACAAGACTTCGCACACACTGTCAGCAACAAATATTGTATTAGTTCCTTGAAACAGATTGGTCTCAACGTGCTCACTAGTTCCCAGGAAATGTGGCAACAAAGGAAACGTTATGTGATTTCGATATTTTGTGTATGTTGCAGCAGTTGATATTATCGTAGCAATTTTTTTTTTCAATAACGTAGCCCCGCTTTAGGAATTTCTCCTGTATTGTGGGTGCGTTTACAAACATTTAAACTCACATACACAAACAGCTAGACCTGGAACAACTACTTGTAGGTTAAGTATACAAATATTTGTTCGGTGCGGGAATCGAGCCCGCGACACGCAGCGTAGCAGTCAATCGTTTAACCACTGCGCCAACCGTGTCGTCAGCTTGACTTGCATATTTCGTTTAGATACACAACATTTTATAGTTGTACATCGTAATATTACGTATTTAGGTAGGCTCGCCCCTTATTACGTGGCACTGTCTAATCTTATAACTGGTGAAATGTGGGTGTACTGTAATGTACACCTCTGCCTATCCGTTCAGGAAATTCAGGCGTCAGGTGTTACGTGTAGGTACTTTATACCTACAAACATGTAGGAGTAATTGAACTGTTTTAGTTATTCTCCATCGTTCTTATTTATTCTAAAATCTCAAGAAACATACGGTAACCGAGAATTTCTAGTCTTTGGTTAGCAATGAAGCCTTCCAGTTTACTTGTTTAAGCTTAAACAAATGTTTATCAAAAGCGAAGCTTTTATTAGCTTCCAGTTAAATGTTGTTAAATAGGCCATGCTTAAAATAACGATGTTTTTGTGTATCGATGCGAAGGAAAGTTATTTGTAACAATTATTTACAGTATCTGCCAGTTGGAGTAAACATAGACACGTACGAGTACGACAGTTATCGAAAAACAATCAAGGATGTTAATGTTAATGGGGTCATGCTGTGGGGTAACAGTACAGACTCACAAACCATATTTATCTTACAAAAAAAATTAATCAGAATAATAACAAATATAGAACAAACAGACAGCTGTAAACCACACTTCCAAAAACATAAAATACTCACACTTCCTTGTTTATATATTTTAGAATTATGTAAATTTGTCAAAACACATAAAAATTACTACACCAGTTGCGAAGAGACACAAAAAAGATACACTTTCAGACATAACAAAAACAAAGTAAACAAACCTCAATCCCGAATCAAAATGCACTCAACCAGCCCCTTAATTGTGTCCATTAAAATCTATAATAAACTGCCAAATGAAATTAGAGAAATAAGCAAAACACACTTATTTATAAATAAATTGAAGCGATTTCTGGAATCCAAGGCATATTACACAGTAAAGGAATTTCTAGATGATAAAACGATTGCAAAATGAAATTACTCTATCAAAAACAAACTAGTAAAAAAATAATATAATATGGAACACAGAAATTCTTGTATAAATATGAATAAATAAATAAATAAATAATGTATCTACATAATTAAAATAAATAAAATATATAATTTAAATACAAAATTAATTTAATATAATATACTTATAATTAATCTATTTAAATACATAATTTAATTAATACATACATATTATAACAAATACTTCTAAAATTACTTTTATTATGAAATAATAATGACCTATTGTTATGCAATACCTAAAAAATAAAAATAAATATAATGTACCTACACCAACATAATAATGTATACATATAAAATTATATACCGAATGAAAAACACCTAATAATTTATAATAATATTGATTTGATTAAATTGCTATGCAGCCCTCTTCCTCTCTCCTAAATTTTTGCGTGCCCGACAGGGTCCATATTGTATCTTTAATTTGTTATTACCATCTCTGTAACATATGGAATGCAATAAAAAATTGAGTATTGAGTATGGAGTATTGGTTAAGGTGTTTATAAACCTAGAAGATTAGGTTTTTTGGGTCATAGGGTTATTGCACGTAAATGCTGATTGCATGGGGTGCTACTAACTTGTTCGGGTCGGCACATTATATTCAGCAGTATTTATTAAACAACAAAGCCAAACCAAATCAATTACTATATTCGGCTCATACCGATCAGCAAACTCCGTTCGGCCTCTACCCTCACCGAATCATATTGCGGTCGGCTTTGCACAATTCGACCCAAGCCGATCGGATTTTTCCCGAATATATATCTAAGATTACGATTTCCCTGCCCGGCTGTGCTGAATTATGCCGACCCGAACACCTGTTCGGGCAGCACTAAAATACCTTTGACGTAAATATACCGCGTCTCAGAAGCTCACACCGTTCAGTATTATTTTATATTTTCCATTTTTAGAGCTTAAAAATAAAGTGTGTTTGTTTTATTGAGTGCAAAATAATGTTTTGCTGTGGTTCCACTCAGCGGTTGAGTAACAAAAATTCTAGTACATTTTAGTACCTTTACAACGTCTTCGAAACAGATATTGATGTTGCTACCTTCAACAGTCTTGGATGTGCATTTTCAGTCACCTATACACACTCAAAACCGTCAACTAAACAAAAATGTATCATAAAAAAAGTCATTTATTCAAACTAGGCTCAGAATCAGCACTTTTTGAACGTCAAAATTACATGAGACAGTCTCCCAAAATGCCCGCTCTTCACAACATCCTAGTGCTTTAGCTGGGAAAAATTGGCGCAACAAGCTCCCCAGCAGCACAGCTATCTGTTCAGTTAGAAGACCATTATCCACAGGATGACTTCACCCACTGCTAGACATGGGCCTCTCTTTGCTTGTGCCAATCCCCACGGTCCTGTGCCAGCCTCAATATAAAATCCCAACAAAATATTTACATCAATATTGTTATTTTATAAACTGTCAGGACTTTTTATTACTCTGCATACTAATTGGACACTCCAGTCGATTACACTTGATTGCTAGTCGAGGCTTATTACAAAACTATCCGGTTATTTCGGATAGCTGTCTGCTGAACTGAAAGTTCTTATTTAAAGTTATAAAATAACAATGTAACTTTGATTATATTACAGTTTTATATTAAACTGTTAGGATACACAGCTCCCTCGCGCACATTTCAGAGTGGCGCGAGGAGGCGAAACGCTGGGGCGTAGCTTCGCTGCTGCGAGAAATCACGGTACAGCGGACATGGAGTATGGCGGTATGGAGAGTGCGATTGTCGCAACCCAGCGCTGGGCACGCCACAGTTGCGGCGATAAGTCCCCTCTTTGAGGAGTGGCTAGAGAGTCGCCACGGCGTCCTCACCTTCCGCCTGACGCAGGTCCTCACCGGACACGGTTGTTTCGGGAGGTTCCAGTTCCAGATAAGGCGGGAGGAAACGCCCGGGTGTCACCATTGTGTGGATCGCCCGGAGGACACGGTGGAGCATACGGTGGCGGTCTACCCGGCTTGGGCGGAGCACCGCCGTGTCCTCGTGGAGGCGATTGGCGGTGGCGATCTCTCGCGTCCGGCCCTGGTCCAGGCCATGGTACGGAGCGAGAGGGCTTGGGAAGCCGTCACCTCCTTCTGCGAAGCAGTAATGTTCGCGAAGGAGGAGGCGGAACGCGTGAGGGAGAGGCAAAATTCGCGCCCTCACAGCCCTAGCCGCCGCAGGAGACGCCCTGGGCGTCGGGAATCGCAGGCCGATTCCCGGTCACCGTAGACGCGGGCTTACGAACGGCGAGCAATGGGCAGCTCGCCGTTCGATAAGGACCAGGCCCGGGTCGACGGCGCGTTGTGTTCCACGCGCGCCTCAAAGAGATGTCAGCATCAATGACGGGGTCCGCTAGCGCCGATGCCTGCCAGGGTTCGTGATAGTCCGAGAGGGATACCGTGGCCCCTGGCACAGGCAACTGAAGGAACACGGGTGGGTTTTAGTCAGTAAGAATCTGACACGCCCTCCTGCTCTGCCCAGAGCGGGAGAAGTTATTTGACAATTTCCCTCCCTCAAAAAAAAAAAAAAAGGATACACAGCTCCGGCCAGGGTCGTGGGAAACTCCGAAAGGGTTACCGTGGCCCCCGGCACAGGCAACTGAAGGAACACGGGTGGGTTTAAGTCAGTAAGAGCCTGACACGCTCTCCCGCTCTGCCCAGCCAGCCCAGCTCTGCTCTGCCCATTTATTCAAACTAGGCTGAGAAACAGCACTTTTTGAATGCCAAAATTACATAAGACAGTCCCTCAAACCGCCCGCCCTTCACCATTTCCTAGTGCTTTAGCTGGGAAGGTGAAGTGGAGCAACAAACTCCCCCGCAGCGCAGCTGTCTGTTCAGTTAGAAGAGCTGGAATCTATACAGTAGATAATTGTAAACCCACAAAAAAAAAGATACACAGCTCAAGAAGCGTTATTAAACATAAATTATTTAAAAAAATTACCCTTACAACTTCCGCCACGAACTACTTTATTAAGATTTATTTCAACCCAATAGAAATAAAACAAGATTCACAGAAAACAGCTGTGACACGTACACGGACGAATATAACGAATAAGTGTAGATTTTCACCGTCAGGTTGCCATTTTTATTCAATCTGCCTGTTCCTAATATGTTAGGGTCGGCTTCCAGTCTAACCGGATGCAGTTGAATATCAGTATTTTACGTGGACCGACTTCCTATCTGATCTCCACAACCCACTGGGGAATACCATACCCTTGGTAAGACTGGTTGTTAGACTTTCAGGCTTCTGATGACCCGGAACGACTTTCAAATATCCACGAATGACAGCCGGGACCAACGGCTTAACATTCCTTCCGAGACATGCAGGGGTCTTGGTATGTAAAGATGGTCACCCATCCACGGACCTACCACGGTAAGCGTAGTTTAACCTGATCGATCGACCCGAACGGCGGTTATTACTTAGCCACAAGACCATCAGGATTCATTTTATTTAAATTATAGCTGTTAATTTTAAAAACATTTTTAGGGGGACAGCTTAAACACTTGCCTATCCGTTAATTGCCATTTATCCATCGCATTTACTACATGATTGTACCTTTGAACCCCAAACTTGGAACGAAACAAAACAAAACTTTGAACCTTCCGACCCATGCTTGGCTTTGAACCGAAAAGTTTTGCTTCCGATTGATTTGAGCTGCTGAAAGGAGAAGGGAAATACTCCATAGTTTCCTGGGCCCAGGTGTTAACTCAATGAAAATAGCCTTATTTGTAAGAGGATATAATAACAAGGCCTCACTGAAAATTTGGTGAAATGTAGCTAACCAGGAATCAAGTTATATGAAGTATAGTAAAAGTGAAGTTACATTATAACATTGTAGTTTTTTGACGTTATTTTCGAAATATTTTTGAATGGCTTCGGCTCTGTAATGGTTTTATGCTTAGAGTGCAAGTAGAGAGCCTCCATGTGTGACGTGTCGAAGATCTGACACGTTTGGCACGCCCTGGACAGTCGCTACAGTCGAAGCCAAGTATCTACATCCAATATCCTGCACTTAGAAGCAGTGGGTGCGTACCTTTTAAAAAAGGGAGAACAGGAAGTAAAATAAAACACCAATATAAGTTTAAAATATATATTATTCATGCCGCCGTATTTCCACCGTGCTAACACTGAACGACCGCAGCGGACACAAACACTGGAATGGCCAACTTGGGTTGATGCTTTAATCGGACGTCTCCCAAGAACCACAACTTGAGCTAAGTCCCAACATGTTTGGCATACATAGTTCTCACTGGTTACCTGAAATAAGTTAAATCATGTTCAACTACAAACAAGCTTCATTACATGTACCTAATCCTAATGCTTGTTCAACCAAATCGCTACGTACCGGCCGAGCCAAAATGGTCCCAATAACTGTCAATACCTCAAAGCACCAAAGCCTGCGACCGAATCGGTCCCATCGGGACTTGACACCTTTTTTATGAGTGAAATGGTCAAACGGAACATTCCATAGACTCGTATGGCTAATTAAACGACTATTTAGCTATTAAGTAAGTATTGTTTTAATATTATGCTATCCAACAAAAAGACAGCCGACAGACATGACGCCGGAGACAGTAAACAGTAGGTAGATAGGTCTGGTTTTGTTCGCTCGATAGGTTAAAGCTCGATTTGAATAGGTATTTACAGGCTGAGATGCACGCCATTGACGAATAACTGATAAAATCGCCTCATCGTCCAAGACTCTTCTGCCAATAGAGTTACTGCGACCAGTCGCAATAGTATTCACACAGCGATCCATGTCGTCAATAACCTATCGATAGGCGTAATCAGTTATCCATAATAGAGAGCCAGGTAATTCAAAGTAGCAAGATCCGTCGAATAGTGCTTTATAATATGCAAAGCCGAGGTCGTGGGGTTATACAATAAAACACGGAAAATACTTGCACACTCAGAAGAACGAGTGCCGGTTTTTTTCTTTCTGTCATATGTCAGTCGGTGACCAGTGTTGCCAACTGAAGAAAAAATTAAAATAACTGGATTCGCTATGAATTGATTCCACGAAACGATTGGTATGCACTCGCCACTCGATTTTCATACATATTCTGAGATTTTGCCGATTTATTCATTATCAATTACTAAGAATTCAGGCATACAGTATTAGGCGATTATTTAGTTTCATAACTTAATTTTATTTTTCTTGCTTCCTAGATAGAATCATGGTACTTAAGTACTGTATTTTGTTTTGTTTTTTTTTCACAATCGTTATCACTATTTAAAAAAAAAACTACTAAAATGTCACATCTTAAAGGGTCATAAAATAAAATAACTAATTTAAGTAATATAATTCATTTGTCTCTAGTGTAAACGAGTCTTTAGATTTCAAACATAAAAACAAAGATACCTAACGAGTCACCGCAGATCGACCGCGTCAACTCGGCGCACGGCGGCGGTTGATAATACAAAACTTTTAACAATTACCTCTTTATATTCGTAATGTTAACACTAAAATCTCTTACTAATCCTGGACAACTAAAATGTATAAATCAAGTAATTTTTAGTATCTATTTCTGTACAAGTGATTTGTAATCTTTAGAAATAAATGAATTCAAACCGTATTTTGTGATTTCCTTTAGAAAAATAAACGGTTTTTTTTAAACAGATTTCAACTAGTTAACTGCTGGGTCCAAGAGTTCCCATCTCCTTTTTATGTTTATGAATTAACTGATATTATAAACTACTTTGACTAAATAAATTGTTATTAACAAGACCTTTAATTACGACTACCTTCACAGGAACTACATTTTAACGCTCTTTTCACGCAGACACGAATTTAAAAAACGTTTAAAATAAGTACGAAATATTATTAAAATATCCAAGTGAACAAGAACACATTTCACTACTAAGAGAACTAAATGATCCTCTTTTCTACTGAAGAATAGTACATTACTGCAGCGGCCAGCAGAACAGGCATTGATGGACGAAGGTGTAAATGTGAGCCGAGGAGAAGCCGAGGCACACATACGTAAGTCCATCAATGCCTAGTTGTGGCCAAGGCTTGTATAGTACTTTTCTCAAATAATGCGCGGAAATTAAAATACCTTTCAAAAACAATGACGAACAACGAACACCAATAATTTTTCGCGCGTTATAGTGTTCATTTGTTTTTTTTTCAATAAATAGCTTTCTACTTGCAAGCCAGTTTGAAATTTATATAAAACCTTTGATAAGTTACCTCCTTGGTTGCCATGTTTCGGAGTAAAAGATCGTTCTATTTTTAAATTACACGATAGATATGAGTTTATTATGTAATTTATTTGGCCGCTAAACCACGACAGATATGGATTTTCATACAACTTTTGCCGGCCGCAACTCGCATGTTTTTGGCCAGTACAGCCATTTCGATTTATCTCGAAGAAGGTTGTCAAAATAATGCTCAAATTTCCAAGCAAGTTTGAGAAAATATACATTTTTCAAATATTGTAGTTCAGCAAGAAATAATATTTCGAGCGATTCGTTATACATCGCGTAGCACTGTCTACGAGGTGCTACGAGATTTCGTAGCTGCTACGAAAGATCGTAGACCCACGTCACACAGAAAAAAGTCGTTTCCTATACAGCGAAAGGGTTTCCTCAGACGGAAATAGGCTACTTTTTGCCGTGGGCGTTATTGTAGACGAAAAGGGATTATGACAAGTGATTGGGCAGTAACTACCTTTCTTCTAGATTTTTGAGAAATAGAAATAGTCGACCGTGTACTGCTATGTAGGATGTGTACGGAGAGGGTTGCCACGTTAGTTGTTTTATTCTGTGAAGTGCATAAATATATTTTATAAAAAAATATGTTTCCGTGTTACAGAAGAAGTGGTCAAGTTTGCAAATAAAGTTACGTTACGTCAACGACAGCTATTTGGAAGGCTATTTCTGGTGACACAGTTAAAGACCTCTGCGGCAAGTTGTATACTGTTTGTCACAAAATATGTGCCTTCCAGTTTATTCGTTGACTGTTGTTAAGACTTGCATTCGATAGACGTCAAAATTATTATCGACGCTGTTATGGTAAACACCGTCACCTGACTGACTTATCGGGGATATACCAAGGTGTTGTCTTAGCTGTATTAAGAAAATGATGTCTACACTAACATAGAATCTTGCCCGAAATTTGAAGCCACCTCAAGGCCGCTTCCAACAGCCTAAACTACAGTAATTAGTCGACTAGACATTTATGTATACGGAGGTGTGGTTTCGTCAAAAGTTGTCGAGATCTAATCAATCACGCTGGAATGGCTGATAAAGTAATAGTAACAGGTGCCTCCGATCTGTTACTATGATTGATAGTGCCGTGACGGTTGTGATTGCGGAGAGCCGTTTAAACGGATCAAGTGTGGAAATGGGCTGTCTTTGTTAAGAAAAATAATGATAGACTGTGGCAAAATCGTCGGCTATTTCATAAACATACGTTGATTTTTCTTTAAGCTCAGTGGGCCTAGAATGAACGCGCGGAGTGAACGTAACGTATGTTCGAACGATTTTAAAATTGAAAATACTGATTTTGCACAATGACATAATGTTTACTTAGTTTTAAGATTTAAATTATATCTATGAGTGATACCAATTGTGTTGGTCAAAAATTTATATCAAAATGCTATATGATAATTGTATTTTCGATTCAAAACTCGTTCAAAACGTTACGTTTACTTCGGGCGTTCACAATAGTGCCCTGTGGCCAAACGGAAGCGAATCCCACGTGGGATAGAAGACTGTTTAACTCGCCTGTTGTGTCAACTAACAGCCGGATTTTTGATCCTTAATAGTAACTAATGGTTCAATTTTGGCAAAAATGTTTGTCTTGATCAACACATTTTGGCAAAATTTTGCCATAGTTACACTTTTTAACTAATTGTTGAGTTAGTGGTTAAATGTGCTGATCTAATCAACACATTTTGCAAAAAAAAAAGACTAAAGTTTGAGTTACCTACGGATCAAAAAACCAGCCCTAACTTGTATAGGGGTGTTGAAACTGGTACAAATAGTCGCGTGACATCAATTGGATTCGCTTCAATGTGGTCAGAGCTTTAATGTGTTTCGTCCTGCCTTTATATTTTCAATATTATAATACCAGCCTGTTACTATACCACTGCAGGTCAAAGGCCTCTTCTCATACCTACAGAGAAGGCACGAGCACTGATCACCACGCTTGCTCATGACGGGTTAGCGATTTCAGACCTATATTAACTATTATAAGTCGAGCAGTGCTATTCTGTGACCATCTCATCGTGAAAACGTAAGTGAAGTGAGCGTAGAGTGAGCTGTCAACAGTGTCAATCCCTAGTATCAGCAGTGCTATTCTGTAACCATCTCACAGTGAAAACTTAGGTGAAGTGAGCGTGCAGTGAGCTGTCAACAGTGTCGATGCCTAGTATCAGCAGTGCTATTCTGTAACCATCTCACCGTGAAAACATAGGTGAAGTGAGCGTGGAGTGAGCTGTCAACAGTGACGATCCCGAGTATCAGCAGTGCTATTCTGTAACCATCTCACCGTGAAAACATAGGTGAAGTGAGCGTGCAGTGGGCTGTCAACAGTGTCGAACCCTAGTATCAGTAGTGCTATTCTGTGACCATCTCACAGTGAAAACTTAGGTGAAGTGAGCGTAGAGTGAGCTGTCAACAGTGACGATCCCGAGTATCAGCAGTGCTATTCTGTAACCATCTCACCGTGAAAACATAGGTGAAGTGAGCGTGCAGTGGGCTGTCAACAGTGTCGAACCCTAGTATCAGTAGTGCTATTCTGTGAACATCTCACAGTGAAAACTTAGGTGAAGTGAGCGTAGAGTGAGCTGTCAACAGTGACGATCCCGAGTATCAACAGTGCTATTCTGTAACCATCTCACCGTGAAAACATAGGTGAAGTGAGCGTAGAGTGAGCTGTCAACAGTGACGATCCCGAGTATCAGCAGTGCTATTCTGTAACCATCTCACCGTGAAAACATAGGTGAAGTGAGCGTGCAGTGAGCTGTCAACAGTGTCGATCCCTAGTATCAGCAGTGCTATTTTGTAACCATCTCACAGTGAAAACGTAGGTGAAGTGAGCGTGCAGTGAGCTGTCAACAGTGTCAATCCCTAGTATCAGCAGTGCTATTTTGTAACTATCTCACAGTGAAAACGTAGGTGAAGTGAGCGTAGAGTGAGCTGTCAACAGTGACGATCCCGAGTATCAGCAGTGCTATTCTGTAACCATCTCACCGTGAAAACATAGGTGAAGTGAGCGTGGAGTGAGCTGTCAACAGTGACGATCCCGAGTATCAGCAGTGCTATTCTGTAACCATCTCACCGTGAAAACATAGGTGAAGTGAGCGTGCAGTGGGCTGTCAACAGTGTCGATCCCTAGTATCAGCAGTGCTATTCTGTGACCATCTCACAGTGAAAACTTAGGTGAAGTGAGCGTAGAGTGAGCTGTCAACAGTGACGATCCCGAGTATCAGCAGTGCTATTCTGTAACCATCTCACCGTGAAAACATAGGTGAAGTGAGCGTGCAGTGAGCTGTTAACAGTGTCGATCCCTAGTATCAGCAGTGCTATTCTGTGACCATCTCACAGTGAAAACTTAGGTGAAATGAGCGTGCAGTGAGCTGTCAACAGTGTCAATCCCTAGTATCAGCAGTGCTATTTTGTAACCATCTCACAGTGAAAACTTAGGTGAAGTGAGCGTGCAGTGAGCTGTCAACAGTGTCAATCCCTAGTATCAGCAGTGCTATTTTGTAACCATCTCACAGTGAAAACTTAGGTGAAGTGAGCGTGCAGTGAGCTGTCAACAGTGTCAATCCCTAGTATCAGCAGTGCTATTTTGTAACCATCTCACAGTGAAAACTTAGGTGAAGTGAGCGTGCAGTGAGCTGTCAACAGTGTCGATCCCTAGTATCAGCAGTGCTATTCTGTGACCATCTCACAGTGAAAACTTAGGTGAAGTGAGCGTGCAGTGAGCTGTCAACAGTGTCGATCCCTAGTATCAGCAGTGCTATTCTGTGACCATCTCACAGTGAAAACTTAGGTGAAGTGAGCGTGCAGTGAGCTGTCAACAGTGTGGATCCCTAGTATCACGTGGAATGTAAGCTGACTGACCCCAGTTTTCACCGTGAGATTTTTATAGAATAGTATTGCTAGTTGCTCTTATTCGTGCATAAACACATTACTAACTGTAGAATACATAGTTCATCCAAAATCATTTTGTTCAAAAAGTTTGAAACTAACTTTAATCGAAAGACGCGTGTGTAATGTTCTCATCAATGTAACATCGTAGTGAGATTAATACTGCACGGACAATTGGGAACTACTTCACTTTCGAAGTGGTTTTGTTAGTGTACAAACTTTTCACCAGCGTAATAAATAAATAAATAAAAATACTTTATTTCAGACCTTGATCCATATGATGTTTCTAATACACACTTATAAACTAATTTAAACTTATAAACAGTCATAAGCAGAAGTATAGCTTAGTGACCAAACTGTTTATCCTACACTTGTTACCAGACGTCAAAGGCGTTTTCTTTCTATGCATACTTATTTACAATAAAATTAATAAAATTTTAATCATTTAACCACTCTCTTTTCATGAATGTAAGTCCAAGGTTAAAAACTGGCTTCTTCTTGACTAAGAAGAAACGGAAAAATATTGAATTGGATAAAGCGAACTCACACTCACACACACACTCACACTCCGCATCCACACACTACTTTCACATTACATTTTAATTAGTTAAAGTACTATCTCTGTTGTAATTTCTGCATGCTCAAAATTATTGTGTATAGTAAAAATCATAGTTGGTAATAAAATATAATGCAATGAATTGGGAGAAGGCGCTGAAATCTGACATACAGGTTTTTACCTAGTTTGGGTTTCAGCGGCTTCATTGTTTTTGTAACTCTAATTTATTTCAATAAAGATTTTATTTATTATTTATTTACCCTCTGAATCATCATACACTTCTTGTAAGTGACTGTGAGACGAAAAAGAAAAGCTTGCAGGCCGAGCAAACATATCCATACTACGTAAATTCAGAGCTTCAAATATCACAAACAAACTCATTCAAGAAGAAAATAATAAGATCCAATCATAAGTTAGAATCATAAAAGAACAAAATTACACAGCCAAATACGTTATGTACAAAAGTCTTATTAATATAAACTAAATTCTTGAACCTATACTTACCCTGAAGAAACTAGATTATCTTTAGGTAAATACCTTACCAAACACAATTTATTAAGGTAACTACGGCCGTATGTGGATCAATTTGTTCAATTGTATCAACCGATTGTATTAGTATTTAATTTCTAATAATATAAAAACAATGTTTACATATACAGGGTGTCCAAGAACCTGGCGTCCAACTGGATTCCCACGATGCCCCAAGTTCTAACAGTACTCAGAAAAATATTTTAAAAAATCCACCCCATGTACTTACAGAATTATACTGATTTCAAAAAAAAAAGGGGAAATGAGCACCCTGTGACATACTTTTGAATGCTGTGACTGCTAATGCTGATAATTTCGATATTTCTTGGAGGTTTTATAATCTAGGGTATTGCTGTGTCTAAATAGAATGTAAAAATAATGTACTTATTGTACCATTTTAAAATAAAATATTATTTTAACTAAAGGTGATATGGAAAACTATTGAATTTCGCAACTTTGACCGACTGTAGTGTAAAAAAAATGTACCAAAATAGTATGGCAAGTGACGTCAAATTTTGACGCGTTTATTCCTCTTTTTAAAAAGGTATAATACTTACACATTAATTTGAAAAAAAAAATTTTTGATAATATTTTTACTCAACAACCCAATTTTTACGATGTCTTACAGAATTCTTAGAAAGAAAAATTTACGACGAATTGAATCTAACCTCTAAAGAATTACTATTGTATGCTCATAAAAATAACAACAGGCCTCTCAAAAAACAGGTTAGACCGTAAGGGACGGTATGTGCATGCATCTCACCATAGTGATTCGTTATTACAACAGGAGGGAGCAAGACAGAAACTATCTTTGCGATTTGCTGGTTCTTCTTTATGGTACCCCATTATTCAGGTAAGAGTGAGGGAGAAAAAGGTTAGAGGTGCGAGTGAGATAGATAGTGACGCTATCTGGGATCGTGCTATTTAGGATAACAGTACGGTCAGTACGCGTCACTGCCTCCTGCCGTTACTACGCACCTCTCTCTTATTGTTACCATTGATCACGTACTACGATTTAAAGCTTTGTTTATTGGACTCGATTACTCTTTGTGCTCTGGACTTTGAAACGAACTCTTTACGACGACCTTTGCCTGTGTTTGGACAGTTTGTGTTTTGTGTGTGCTACCATGGCGACCTACACTCCGCAAGAATACGCAAATATGCACTACATTTATGGAGAATGTAGAGGTAATGGACGAGCTGCAGCGAGACTTTACAGAGAAAGGTATCCGAGGGCTACGCGATATCCCGACCATCGAGTTTTCATTAATGTGCACAGATCACTATGTGACGGGCGGTTCCCCAATCAAGTAGCTGGTGAAAGACGACCCGTAAATGACTTCATACGCGATGAAGTTTTAGAGGCGGTGTCGGCAAATCCAAGCATCTCTGTGCGAGGAATAGAAGCTGATACGGGGATACCGAAGAGCACAGCACACAGTATTCTCCAAAAAGAAGAATATCATCCGTACCACGTACAGCGAGTGCAAAGTCTTTTACCTCGAGACTATCCGAGCCGAGTCGCGTTTTGTGAAACAATCCTGCAAAAACATCGAGAAGACGAAAACTTTATCGACAAAATTTTGTGATCAGATGAATCAACATTTAAGAAGGATGGCTACATGAACCTACACAACTTGCACGAGTGGCATGTGGAAAATCCGCACTTGATGCGAGAAGATAGATCCCAGTACCGGTTCAAAGTGAACATGTGGACCGGTATTCTCTGTGGGAATATTATTGGTCCATTTGAGATGCCCGAGAATTTGACTGGCGAATCATATTTAAATTTTCTTCAAAATGATTTGCCAAACTTACTAGAAGAGACCCCACCAGATATGTGGTTCCAACACGACGGCTGTCCAGCACATTTTCGCGTATCCGTTAGAGAGTTTTTGGACGAGCAATACCCGAACAGGTGGATTGGGCGATCAGGAACAATCCCGTGGCCAGCCCGCTCACCTGACTTAAATCCGCTGGATTTTTTTTTCTGGGGAACTATGAAGGAGCTCGTTTATGCGAAGCCCATTAATGACATCGCTGACCTTCGTGAGAAGATAACACAAGCAGTGCAGGTGATACGTCAAAAAAGTTACTCGCGAAACATAAAGCGGTCCTTTTTAAGGAGAGTGAGAGCTTGTATTGCCGCGGGTGGTCAACATTTTGAACATTTATTGTAATAAAATATCTTTAAACTAACATCCTTTGCTTTTATTCTACTGGGAACCCATCTACCTGTGTGTATTTCCTTCTTGCTCACTCTTGGAACCGAAGTAAATAATAGTAGTAACATAACAGTTTCTAAGATAAGAAAGGGTCCGACAGTTACCGTTAGTAGGTAGGCACTTCGTAAAAATTGGGTTGTTGAGTAAAAATATTATCAAATTTTTTTTTTTTCAAATTAATGTGTAAGTATTATACCTTTTTAAAAAGAGGAATAAACGCGTCAAAATTTGACGTCACTTGCCATACTATTTTGGTACATTTTTTTTACACTACAGTCGGTCAAAGTTGCGAAATTCAATAGTTTTCCATATCACCTTTAGTTAAAATAATATTTTATTTTAAAATGGTACAATAAGTACATTATTTTTACATTCTATTTAGACACAGCAATACCCTAGATTACAAAACCTCCAAGAAATATCGAAATTATCAGCATTAGCAGTCACAGCATTCAAAAGTATGTCACAGGGTGCTCATTTCCCCTTTTTTTTTTTTAAATCAGTATAATTCTGTAAGTACATGGGGTGGATTTTTTAAAATATTTTTCTGAGTACTGTTAGAACTTGGGGCATCGTGGGAATCCAGTTGGACGCCAGGTTCTTGGACACCCTGTATATATTTTTTTTATGAAGTAGGCAGGTACTCGTCAGTTTAATTTAGAACAAGTTTCAAGTAGTTCAAACAGTAAAACGCAGCAATAACAGTTTTTCATAGTCAAGTTACAATCTGATCGAACGCCTGAGCCAATTAAAATTTAAAATTAATTAATTCGACAGCATCAGCCGCGCATAACGTACCGGCCATTTCGGAGAAAATGCAGGACATTCACCATAATAGAAAAAAAAAAACGGAACAACATTATATTGTATCAGTATTTGAAACGATACTTACCAATTGTATTATCTCTCGTTATTTTCCTCTCAAATTTAATTCGACCGAGAACATAATAGACATCAGAACGATATCTTGAGTACAATAGGTACTGGCCAGATGATATTAACTTTGGGGTACCTAGCTAGATGGTATTCAAACATAAGGTGCGTTCGTCACGATTTTATTGAATCTATTGTTAGATTCAAGGTTCGACATTTGGACTAACCACCGGTTCTTAAATAGCTATTGAGATTAATCTCATGGATCAACTTACACAGCTTATTGTTATAATGTCGGTCTATCAATTACCACAAGTAATTTGCGATTTACCAGCAGATTAACTAACCAGATACTTACCTACCTGGATTTTATATCAGATCAGAATAGCACTGCTGATACTAGGGATCGACACTGTTGACAGCTCACGCCACGCTCACTTCACCTACGTTTTCACTGTGAGATGGTTACAGAATAGCACTGCTGATACTAGGGATTGACACTGTTGACAGCTCACTCCACGCTCACTTCACCTACGTTTTCACGGTGAGATTGTTACAGAATAGCGCTGCTGATACTAGGGATTGACACTGTTGACAGCTCACTCCACGCTCACTTCACCTACGTTTTCACGGTGAGATTGTTACAGAATAGCGCTGCTGATAATAGGGATCGACACTGTTGACAGCTCACTCCACGCTCACTTCACCTACGTTTTCACGGTGAGATTGTTACAGAATAGCACTGCTAATACTAGGGATTGACACTGTTGACAGCTCACTCCACGCTCACTTCACCTAAGTTTTCACTGTGAGATGGTTACAGAATAGCACTGCTGATACTAGGGATTGACACTGTTGACAGCTCACTCCACGCTCACTTCACCTACGTTTTCACGGTGAGATTGTTACAGAATAGCGCTGCTGATAATAGGGATCGACACTGTTGACAGCTCACTCCACGCTCACTTCACCTACGTTTTCACGGTGAGATTGTTACAGAATAGCACTGCTAATACTAGGGATTGACACTGTTGACAGCTCACTCCACGCTCACTTCACCTACGTTTTCACGGTGAGATTGTTACAGAATAGCGCTGCTGATAATAGGGATCGACACTGTTGACAGCTCACTCCACGCTCACTTCACCTACGTTTTCACGGTGAGATTGTTACAGAATAGCACTGCTAATACTAGGGATCGACACTATTGACAGCTCACTCCACGCTCACTTCACCTACGTTTTCACGGTGAGATTGTTACAGAATAGCACTGCTGATACTAGGGATTGACACTGTTGACAGCTCACTCTACGCTCACTTCACTTACGTTTTCACGATGAGATGGTCACAGAATAACACTGCAGTACGGAAATAACCTAAAGTAATAATCATCTCGTATTAACTAACAATATCGTCTCAGTACAATGATGGTAAAGGATCACGATTGATTCAGACAGAAAACGGATACCTACCTACATATATGATTCCGTGTGTCAGTTTAAATTAATTAAAGAGTTTCAAGAGGAGCATACATTTTCATAATGAATGATACTTTGGTTGTGCTACTTACTCTTTTAATATAAATTGAAGAAAACTTTACGCGTAAAATACTTCGAAAATTATTGGAAAAAGAATTAGGACTACTAAATATGAAATAAGCTGTACAGACGGCCCTTTTGTTCAACTTTAGTAACCCTTCCTAAAGTTAAGTTTCACAACAGTTGAGAGCTAGCGGCTGTTGTATACATTGTGTAAGAATACTTACTATCTTTTTTTTTTCTTTTTTTTTTAGGTTGGGAAATCATCAAATAACTTCTCCCGCTCTGGACAGAGCGGGAGGGCCTGTCAGACTCTTACTGACTAAAACCCACCCGTGTTCCTTCAGTTGCCTGTGCCAGGGGCCACGGTATCCCCGCAACCCGCTTTCCCGCAACCTTGGCAGGCATCGGCCCTAGCGGACCCCGTCATTGATGCTGACATCTCTTTTAGGCGCGCGTGGAACACAACGCGCCATCGACCCGGGCCTGGTCCATAACGAACGGCGAGCTGCCCATTGCTCGCCGCTCGCAAGCCCGAGCCTACGGTTGCCAGGAATCAACTTGCGATTCCCGACGCCCAGGGCTTATCCTGCGGAAGAATACTTGCTATCTACTATATATTGAGTTCCAAATATTACTGTTCTGTTTTTGTTAATAAAGACACATCTTTGCTACGACCTTGTTTATCGAGACTGACTTTACCTTATTACCTTGTCTGCCACCTTCATATAGTATAATTGAAACGGTAAGCATATAAAAAACTATCTTCATCCTGATTTCCCTTGTGGTGAGAGCAGAAAAACTCAATCGAGTGTCTTGTCAGACAGTGTAAATGATTGTTGTTCAGCTTCGAAGTTAACGTAGATAAACTTTTCTAGAATAAATATCAAAGGAAATAGCGCATCTATTAGTCTAAGCTTCAATAAACGTTTGAAATCGCAGTGTTTTACGAAAAACAATTATAATTGGTAGGTAGAAAGAAATAGGGATAAATGGAGTACCAGTCAAAAATAAAGCCTTTGATTACTAGGCTAGCATAAGCTCGAAGATGATTCCCTGCCACATTGATCTTGAATCGTTGTGCTCCTTAAGTTCTGAGTTGAGCGGCACGATTACTGACAAATGCGTGCACTGACTGGACAGGTCCGCTTAATCTGTATGGTTTTTCCTCAAAAGACACCAATCTACATGGTCTTCACATGATCTGAAGATTATGTCTGGGCTTTAAAAGAGACTGTGACCTCTGAGTTTGTTTCAGCCTTTCTTCTCAGAGTAGTCAGATAGGAAACGACGACCTCATCTAGTTTTTAAAATATGATTGACGTGTAAAAGTGTTTGTACAAACCTACTTACAGAATTAAAATCATTTATCATTTTATCAATGGATCTGGAGGCATTATAATTATATACATCTTCAATCATATTATACCACTACCACTCATATTCCATGCTCTTAGTTCTAATTTCACAATAAACGACACAGTACTGCCTACATAGCTAGGTACCACAACTATTCCATTCAATAGGTATGAATTAAACTGCTCTGGGAACAACAATTTACCAGTCGAAGTTCAAAGTCGAAGCCAAAGCATTTATTTCAAATAGGCACATAAAAGGCACGTTTGAACGTCAACATTTAGGTCAGGATTGATTCTAGTCGCCCCTTCCAAAAGGTAGTTTCGTATGGGGAAGAATAGGCAAGAAACTCCACCTTTACTCTTTTAAACTGTGTTACAATATTTTGTATACATTATTTATATGTGAAGACGATGCACCTAGAATAAAATTACTATACTACAATAGGTTAAAAGAATTTAAAATTAAGCAAAGACAATTAATAAGTTAATTATGTATTAGATACATGGTGCTCACATATTAACGAACATTGTAAAAGTATACGATTTTCCTAAAACTTTTTAACAAGTAATACACACTTACTGTGTGTGGGTTAAAGTAATCACAGAATGTAAATCAATGTCATAAAAATAAATAAATTATACAATTAAGTTAGCAACCAGTTTGATTTTGTCTAGACTTCAAGGCTGTCAGTACCAGGCTCCCATAATTATAAGGAAGCTTTATCCGTCACACTAATCTTGCAACAAGACCACAATCACCAGTAGTGTTCTATTCGATGCATGTCATCATCCCGCACCAAGGTCAATCAGATACTACCCCGCACTGGGCCCGCGTGGTGGATTATGGCCCATTCCCTCTCACCGAGATGAGGCCTGTGTCCCAGCAGTGGGAACATTATAGGCTGATGATGCTATGCTGCATCATCATTATCTGTCTAGCCTTTTCCCAACTATGTCGGGGTTGGCTTCCAGTCTAACCGGATGTTCGTAGGTACGTGTATATAATTAAAGCATAAATACAGATTAAATAAATAAAAATTTAACCCGGCAAGCTGCTGAGTTATCGATAATGTTTACTTCAATCAATTACCGAGTCTTCGGTTAGTAGTAGCAGTTAACATTTATATTTAACTGTAGTCCAACGTCTTGGCCCAGTTAGTCTGCTATTTAAATAGTTACTCAATGTTCTAATTTAACCCAGATACTAGTCTAGATGTTAAAATGTCTAAGGGTGTTTATACTAGGTAACGGTCAATTATTTAAACTAAAATGGTTTGTCTTAGATTTTTGATCATAATTTTTTTCAACTTCTGTCTGTTGTTGTGCAGTCAGGGAAGTTAACTGCTAATTTCCAACCTACGTCGACTTGCCGTCTTATTTCATACAATTATCAAAGGATGACAGTTGTGACTCAGATATACGGACAATTTAAGTTGGTAGTCAATTTGCTTAACAATTAATTTCCCTGACTACCTATCTCGTTAGTTATAATCCACTAGCCATAGATAGTAAGATCCTAATTCATAAGGCATTCAACTTTTTCTTCCATTAAACTTTAATCAGAAATCGATAACCTCAATTCCTAAAAACACGTAGCTGTAGGTATGTTCAAACCCGTTACTAAAGAACTAAGCATAATTCTGACCTCACCGACGTTTCAGTGCGAAATGGTCAAAGGCTCTCAATCCAAATTAGTCGGTGGTTAATCATTCATTGTTAATTACTCAGCCTGGACTAGATGTCTATAGTAGATAAAGGTCGTAGTGTTTATTAATTGTCGTTTGGTTCCTTATTAAATATTCAATGGGTTTAGTACTGCTTAAGTGGCTAAGAATTAGAACGTTGTTTTTAATTATCTGGTTAGGTTAGGTTAGGTTAGGAATCGTCAGGGGTGCATGTTGAAGAGCCTCCTCGTGGCGCACCCTGGGCAACGTCGGCTCCAATTTCTCCCAGTGCGGTTTTGGGGGACAATTGGGGCTGGCGGCTAATCTTCAACAAGCGGGGAAAGGTCACGGTTCCAATCGCCGATCATGCTTGATGGTCGGTGAAGGGAACCGGGCTACAGAGGGCAGATACGTCCACTCCTCCTCTGCTTACAGAGGGAGGTGAGTGGGCGTAGACTGGGCAGGGCTGCCGATGCGGAACAGGCGGTCGTGTCCCGGAGGGAGGCAGCGGCGCGCGCGCGGGGGATGATTCTCTCGCGCGGCGCCGCTCCGGAGAGGGGAGGGGTCGAGGAAGACGCCAGTCTGGTAGTCACCTCCGGCTCCTCCCGGGTGGAGGCCAGCAGGCGGTGGGTGCGGGGGCGCCCTTTGCCTGTATTGCACGGGCCTCCACCAGTGTCGGACGGGAGTGGCTGGGTGTTCCCGGCCATTCCCGTAGCCCCCCAGTTGAATGGGGGGCATGCGGGGCCCGCCAAGTAGGCGGGCACACGCCGGGAGGGCTGTGGAAGCAGAGGCTGAGCCAATTTCCCATAGCCCTCCCATCACGGCGTTGTGGGAACACCGCTGAGTTTTAGTGGGTATACTGTCGAGTGCGGTTTTCGACAGGAGTCCCACATACCCCGTCTCGTCCCCCACGAGCGGGGATGCATAAAGCATTTCTCAGCGACAAAAAAAAAAAAAAAAAAAAAAACGTTAGGAATCGTCAGCCTTGACAGGTCTATTGGTCATAATTATAAGGTCGAAGTTAGACATGTTTTAAAGTTCTTTAGAGCGACATTTATCAAATTAAGACATAATTATTTAGTAACACACTAGCTTTTGACCGCGGCCTCGTGGAGGTCGGAAAATATCGTACGGGAACGCACAACCGGGATAAAAAGTGTGTCATAAGTCCTAGCCCAGCTCATGTTCAACCTGAGTGCCTTTCCTTGAAATCCGTTCAGCCGGTAAAACGTGAAAAGGTCACAGATAGATTTTTTTTTTCTATATTTTTATTTAGGGGGTTTTTTCATAAAAGAATATGTCACCCCCATTTCACAGATAGATAGATAGACGTACAGACAGAGTTACTTTCGCATTTATAGTATTAAGCATGAATATTTCTGTAGTATCCCTACTGCTAGCCACAATGTGTACAGACCTGTAGCGGTATCTACATCTCCACATGCGAGCTGCGCGTCATACTGACGTCATGCAAATCATGCATCGCGCAAGCAGAGTTTACCGCGCGACTAGCATATATACACACCCGTCACCCGTCTGGTCAAAGGATCCTCCCTTTTCTATGGAGGTATGAGTGAACTTTACACCCTGTTCCTCGTACCTATATTATAGACCCAGTTTTTCACTTTCCACATTCGGTCTACCATCTTTAGTAGATACTAAAGAACGTAATGAAATCTTAAATCTTCTTTACTGAGCTCCATTAAAGATTACGTTAGGCGTCAAATAAATGACCTATAAACACGGTACTGATACCCAAACAACGCCGAAGTATCGAAAAGTATTCGATCTGTTTACCAAAACGCTGTAGCCCATAAAATGAGCCGGGAACATAAAAACCTCCGCGGTACGGTAAAAAGCGTTCGCACGAAGCTAATATTTATAAATTGATTTTTAGATGGATTTGCACACAAGTCCAATCACGGCAATATCGCAACGACCTTCTAAAGGGGGAGATGACTTCTGGGGTTTGAGGTTGTTGGTGCGCGGGTATTTTGCACTGGTGGCCCAGTGGTAGCGTAAGTCCCAACCCAGACAGGCGCTTTACTTTGTGTAAATTATTTCATCATCCCTGCTCTCAAAACAGTGAAGGAACACATCGTGAGGAAACCGGCATGTCCTAGAACCAAACATTCGAAGACATGTGACATCTACCAACCCGCACTGGGCCCGCGTGGTTGGTAACGGCCCCCTCCCTCTCACAGAAAGGAGGCCTGTGTCCCAGCAGTGTGAACAGTATAGGCTGATTATGTTATGCTATGGGTATTTTGGTGATGGATAGAAATGCCTTGCGTTTAAGGTAGCAGAAGTTGAGGCACAAGCTGTACGAATGCCTAAGGCATTAAGTCCGCCTTTGTACCTTTTGTGCGAAAAGTAATAAATAAATAAATAAAATATAAGTGAAAAATACCATGGTGAAAAAATTGCCAGTTAGCAGCAGATTTGAATGAACGCTTAGTACCGTCACCCGTAGTAGGCCTCTCATTGGAGACATGCTGGTATTAATACTTCATAATATGGCCACTGAAGTCATAATGCCTGTCAGAAAGTGTGAGAATAGTTTTCAAGTAAAACTTACAAAACAAAGATACAACCTGTTACAAAACAAAGGTAGGTACAGCTCGCGCGATAAGAGTTTGGCTTTGACCGTTATTGCGCAGAAATCAGAAATTGGGTATCAACGGGCAATTAGCGGGGTGCGGGGCGGGTGTGTAGGCGCACGCGGTGCTCTGATTGGCGCTCCAGTCGTTCCCTGCCTCTCGCATCGATACGACGTACGGCGCACTCCTGTTATACAATCAAAAGTTCAAAAATCCGAAGGTCAAAGCCAAACTCTTATCGCGCGAGCTGTACTATTTCTTAGGAACACCCTAAGAAATGTTAACTGACACTGTCAACATTCTGAGTGAGTAACTTCCTTCAGAAACGCTCATAAATAGATTATTATTTCCTCTCTCGCCTCAGTTTATCGCTTAGATATTATTTACTCAGTCCATATAAATAGGACGGTATTTCTCATCACATTTTTAATTTATTCACAGATAGATTGATTATTTATTATGGAGTGGAATACGAAATTGTATGCTAGAGTGGGCGCTTTCATGTTCATGCAATAATCTAGATTTATACGTGTGCAATTGTCATCGTTTTTTTTCTGTTATTATTTTGAATTGGAAAATGGGAGCGCGCGTACAATATTTGGCAGCTAGGTAACAAATGCTGCTCTCATTTTTAGGGTTCTGTTTTTTTTGGACTTCATTGGAGTTCACTCCATTAGAATCGTTTCATATATTATAGCGCACGGTGTGAAAAATAGATGGGAAATAAAATCGAGCGTTAGCAAAAAGTAAAGCCGTTTTGGTTTTCTGTCCTAGGTGAATAACTTTGGATAACGAAATTCGATTAAACTTTTTACCCTATCTAGAACGTAGCTGAAATCAAATCTTTGAACTTAAGACAACTATCACAAAACGACATGTTCATGTAGGTCCGACCTAGATGTTAAAACCGTAAGATGTTTAACGTGTACATCGAAGTATTGAGGGAAAAAACGTCAATAAAGTGTCCCAAGAATAGGTTTATTACCTCGAATTAAACATCTTAGATTTACATGAAAAAATTACTTTTATTTTTGTAAGAGCGGAACACAACCATGTAATATTACATATGTTGTATACTGTGCTGTGTAGGTAGGCAAGTACTTCGTAACTTTGTCGACCGCGCTTCACGATCAATTCTAAAACGTTTTCCGAAGGCTTAGAGGCTTTTAAAGCGAGTTTATCGAGACCTTAATTGTTCCATGCATTTTAATGTCGAAGCGAGTAGAATTCTGCTGTACTGAGATTATCGTGTAGGCGGAAAGCGGGTGCATAATTGAAGCACCTACATTGAAACAATATTTAAACATTTTGTAAAATTGTGGATTGAATTTTCGGGAACTCCTGATACAATAATGTTGCGTGTTTATTTACACTAATTGTCGATAACAAAAACTTGGACTACGAACATAGTCGAGGCTTATTTGTTTTTTTTTAATTTTTTTTATTAAAATGAAACTCGAAATCTTTTCATCATTGGAGCAAAAAATGTCCTTAAGTAAAACAATACCAATTAATTTTTCATGGTCTGCGCTAAAGTAGTATTTCCTAGCCTCGCGTTTCAATAATTTCTTTCTTACCTTATCTTCGCAAATTAAGTAAAGCCGGGTATTAGACAATAGGCCCGAACTGTCGTTGACAACCTCATTTAACATGTCTCGAGTACCGAATACATTTGACACACACTGACACGGTTCGTGTTCATGAAGTGAAGAGAATGGAGACTTAGTACAATGATGACGGGGAACTTCGTGAGTTATGAAGGTCTTGTCATTAAAGCACGAATTTTACAACTTCAGAAGTGTTCTTGTGCCTAAAGCTCGTGCGATAAAATGAGCTATTGTCCGTCAGGAGAGGTCGATGTAGCGACGCTTGGAGGACGCCCTATGTCCGGCAGTGGACGTCTTTCGGCTATAATGATGATCATGGTGATGATTGCTCGTGCTGAGTTAAAAAATTATTCGTCAAGATAAAATACACCTAGGATGCACCGGAGGTTTTTTAATATCATACTGCTTTTTGAGGCTTTTAGCAGTCTAACGCCAGATTAGGAGGACGCCATAAACTCAAGTTCAAATAATTAATTCCAATTAAACCAACTACTATTAGGTACACATACATCAAAAGTGCCTGTAATTGTTTTAAAATATAACGTAACATCAGGCTGGTGATCCCTGAAGCACGAGGCAGACCTCTGCCTCACCCTTCAGGGATCACAGGCACTTTTGAAATTTCAAGGAATTAACTAGTCAGTAAGATGAAGCTTGTTGCCCATTCTAAAGCGTAGTACCTAGGTACCTATTTAGAAGACCGGGCAAGAAACTCCATGGAAACTCTTTCAAAGTTTTAAGCCGTATATCATTGTTCCTGTACGATAAAGAGATGGAGCCTCGTACATAATATAAAGCAAGTTTTGTAATGCCCTGTTCCGCTGTAAAAATTAAAAATTGCTCTAACACTCCAATAATTATACTCCTTTAGTACAATGTCTCAGGTGACTGTAGCACCATAGAACGAGCCTTTTCTTAACGGCTTCCGTTTCAATCCCAACCAGATGCAGCCTCATCAGCTGAAAAATTGCTAGATGTAATGCAATAAGTTTATTTATGCTAAGTCAGTTTTTATTTAAAAATATAATTGTTATGTATCAATGCTAGCTCTATGTAGTAATATAGTAGTCCACAAAGCACTCAGCGTTGATAAGTGATGGCCTTTTTTTTTCTTTTTTTTTTGAGGGTGGGAATTCTTCTAATAACTTCTCCCGCTCTGGGCAGAGCAGGAGGGCGTGTCAGACTCTTACTGACTAAAACCCACCCGTGTTCCTTCAGTTGCCTGTGCCAGGGGCACGGTGTCCCTCTCGGACATTCCCGCAACCCTAGCAGGCATCGGCCCTAGCGGACCTCGTCATTAGTGCTGACATCTCTTTGAGGCGCGCGTGGAACACAACGCGCCGTCAACCCGGGCCTGGTCCTTATCGAACGGCGAGCTGCCCATTGCTCGACGTTCGCAAGCCCACGCCTACGGTGGCCGGGAATCGGCCTGCGATTCCCGACGCCCAGGGCGTCTCCTGATAAGTGATGGCCTGAAACACAGGTTTGAATAAACCTACATCAGGCAGGTCGCTATTGCATTCATTACGCCTTTAACCAATATTATATAAGTTATACACTAGATTTATTTTAGGCTTAGTTTAATATTTTCTTAAATTTTTTCATAATATTAATATCTAACTTTGTAATGATGATGTGACTTCTAAGTTAATTAAATGTGATCTTATGAATATCAAAAAATATGTTATCTTATCTTATCTGGTCTGAATAAATCTGCTGTTTATTTAGCAGATTTATTCATGCTCTGTATTTTCTTTAGGTAGACGTTCTAGAAGTAACGAATCAGGAAACGTCACGCTTTGTAAAGGCGTGACTAGAATTGATGGCGATTCTGATTACAACTGACGGATTACAAATATAGAAATAGGCATAAGGATTTTTGTGTTGTTTCATTGGTTCCGTAAATAATAGGTCACGTCCGAATCTTGTGCTAGGGGTATCGAAAAAGGCGGTTTATAACAGTATAATATTAATGTCTCTAGAAAAACAATATTATTGTAATACTGTGATCAGCAATCCGTTTGCTAATGCTACATGGGATTAGTGGCTATAACAAAATAAAGCCTGAATCATCAGTCATCACATGACATGGAAACAATCATAAGGTGGGAAACAGTTAATAAATGCCATTGAAGAAGCAATTCACAATCAATCGTGACAGAACCTGTAGACCCGCCTTATTCCTTGGCCAAGAGCTACACGCTGAAGCAACACAATGTCTTGCGACAGCGACTGCGCAGAAAACAATAGAAAGAAGTTGTTTTGAACATGTTACGATTTCATGCATTACCACATTAAAAATAGTGGTAATGTAATTAAAATGACATGGAGTATCATTAATAGCGAAACGGGAAGGTCATGCAACCGATGTAGTAACTACAGCCTAGGTATTAATGACAATATAATTAAATCAGATTCTCAAGTCGCCGCGGCCTTTGAAAATTTATTTGCAGAGATTCCCGTATCGACTACTAAATCTCTTAACTCTTCACCCACTGCTTCAGAGTCTTTACTTAAAGAAAACGTTCCAGTTTGTGATTCTGAATTTTATTTCTAATATGTCACGTCAGCACGTGTAAAGATATAATTAAAACCTTTCACACGTTAAATGTTAAAAAGACCGCAGATCTATAGGGTAATTCTGTGGACGTTGTTAAGTCGATTATAAACATTGTAGCACCAACTTTAGCTGTTATTTTTAATAATTGTATTGACCGTGGTGAGTTTCCTGATCTTATGAAAAACAGTAAAATAATACCGTTGTTTAAATCGGGTAGTACATCAGACCCTACTAATTATAGACCTATATCAGTGCTACCTACCTTTAGTAAAATTTTTGAAAAGCTTATTCTAAATCAAATGCAAAGATTTTTTTACGTACATAAATTACTACATAACAAACAGTCCGGTTTTACAAGGGGTCGTTCAACTACCGATGCCGGAGTTGAACTTTTAGGGCATGTGTATAATGCATGGGAGGACAAATGCGATGCGTTGGGCATCTTTTGCGATTTGTCCAAGGCATTCGATTGTGTTCTTCATGAAACATTAATCAGGAAAAAGCACCACTACGGAATCCGTAGCACCTCTCTGGATCTTCTTACTTAAGTGATAGGATTCAGAGAGTTGATGTTAACGGAAAAAGATCACCCGGATCGGTAGTAAAAATGGGGGTCCCTCAAGGCTCAATTCTTGGTCCATTTTTATTTCTTATTTATATAAATGACTTGCCTTACCTCATAAAGGATAAACATGATATAGTGTTGTTTGCAGACGACACTTCGCTTTTATTTAAACTCAAACGTCGCAGCTGGTTACTGACAATGTAAATAGCGCCCTCGCAAAAGTAGTTAACTGGTTTAACGTTAATAACCTTCTTCTTATCGAGAAAAAAACGAAGTGTATTAAGTTTACGTTACCACATGTTAGATAGGTAGAAACAAGTGTTCTCATAGAGGGGGAAGAGTTGAAACCCGAAAATGCTACAGTATTCTTAGGCATAACTTTAGACGCCAAGCTGCAATGGGGCCCCCATATAGATAAAATGTCAAAAAAGCTTAGCTCTGCAGCATACGCTGTTAGAAAAATTCGTGGTTTAACTGATTTAGAGACAGCCCGTTTAGTATACTTTAGTTATTTTCATAGTGTAATGTGGTACGGTATTCTGCTGTGGGGAAATGCCGCCGATATTCAGACGATTTTTGTTTTACAAAAAGGGCAATTCGTTCAATTTATAAATTAAGTCCCAGACACTCCCTCAGTGCCAATTTTAAAGAGATTAATATAATGACTGTGCCTTCTCAGTATATTTATGAAAATCTTTTGTATGCACATAAAAATATTAATCTGTTTAAAAAATACAGTTTAAGATCTTTGTATACAATCACCTATGTTTGACAAATAAATTATTCTATTCTATTCTATCCATAGTATAAATACTAGGAACAAACACAAATTTGTTGTTCCTACAACCAGGCTCAAGAAAATAGGTGGCTCGTTTAGATGCCAATGTATACATGTTTATAATAAACTTCCTAGCCAGATTCAAGAACTAATCCTTAATAAATTCAAATGTTTTATAAAAAGGAAACTATGCCAGAAAGCCCATTATACTGTCAAATACTTTATTGAGGACAAAACGGCTTGGGAGTGAGCTGTTCCAATAAATTTACACGGGGAATGTTGATTTATTTTATTGTTATTTGCTAACTATTGTATTTTTAATCTTTGCTATAACTATCTATAACTTTTTACATATACAATGACATGAATATTTATTATTTTAATTATTTAAATAATATATATTATTTTAATTGTTGTGAATGTGAGGACTATGTGGGTCATTGTTCCAGTTTTAATCATGTTCTGGCAGTTTGAGTAGTTTATGTGGCCTACCCAAACGTCCTTTCTTTGGTATTGTTCGTCGAATCGTTGAGCTCCTTAAGTTCTGAGTCGAGCTGCACGGTTACTGACAAATGCGTGCACTGTCTGGACATGTCCACTCAATCTGTGTGGTTCTTTTCTCAAAAGTCCATTTCAGACACCAATCTGCATGGTCCTCAATGATTATGTCCGGATTTTTATATACACATTGACTTTAATGAATTTTATATATACTATGACAAGAGTATATATAAAAATAGGTTTCAATACTGTGTCTAACTGGCTTCAAAGCAACTTACTAACATTAAATGCCGACAAGACAAAATATATTCACTTCTTCATCCGCAAACCGCATTTTAATATTACTAACTCTCATCTGTATGCCCATCATTGCGGACTCCGCTCAGTCAGCATAATATGTAAGTGTCCTTTTATCCACAAAACATGTAACATAAAATATCTCGGGGTTCTAATAGACGAGTCGCTCTCTTTTAGACCACATATTGACAGTTTGGTTACAAGAGTGCGCAGGCTAATGTTTGTTTTTAAAAAATTGCGAGCAATTGCAAATAAAAAATTAGTGGCACAAGTTTACTTGGCCCTAGGTCAATCTGTAATACAGTACTGTATTACTTCATGGGGGGGAGTACCAAAAACCTACTTACTGCCTCTTGAAAGAGCACAGAGAGCCATTTTAAAAGTAGCAAACTTCCATCCCTTTCTCTATCCTACAGATCTGCTATACAAATCCTGTAACGTGCTGACCGTTCGCCAGCTTTTCATAACGCACTTAATATTAAAACAGCACACCATGCTCTCATATAACATTGAAAGTACTAATAAGAGACGGAATGATATTGTATGCGAGTCAAATGCACCCTCTAAATATGTGTTTGTAAACAGATTTTATAAATTTTTAGGCCCATTTCTATACAATAAATTAAATAGGAAATTAAGTATCTATAAATTAAATAACTACGACTGTAAAAGACTATTCTGCAATTTTTACTTAGCTTATCATACAATGAGACAGAGAATTTACTTGTTGTCTGTAAATAAAACATGTTTAGTCTTTAAGTTAATATTACTTTTTAATTAGTCTTCTCCGTTTTTGTAATTTTATATTTTAACATTATAAGCACCTTTCTAGTCTGAAACACAGGTTCTACCTAGTTCAGGCAAATAAGCAACTGAGTCCTCTAATTTTTAATTTATGTTATTGTAAATCTGCACCATTTTTATAAATAAACGATATTATTATTATTTACTTTGTAAAGTATTATGCTATTATTTTAACTAATTGTGAATGTGAGAACTATGTTGATCATTGCTTTTTTTTTGTATTTTTCTCTCTTAGTGTAATCATGATCTGGCAGTTTGAGTAACTTGTGCGGCCTACTCAAATGTCCTTTCTTTGGTATTGTTCGTCGAATCGTTGATCTCCTTAAGTTCTGAGTTGAGCTGCACGATTGCTGACAATTGCGTGCACTGACTGGACAGGTCCACTCAATCTGTGTGGTTCTTTCCTCAAAAGACCATTTCAGACACCGATCTACATAGTCTTCACATGATCTGACCAAGATTCTGTCTGGACTTTAAAAGAGACTGTGACCTCTGAGTTTGTTTCGGCCTTTCTTCTCAGAGTAGTCAGATAGAAAACGCCGACCTCATCTAGTAAAAAAAAAATATGATTGACGTGTAAAAGTGTTTGTAAAAACCTACTTACAGAAATAAAATCATTTATCATGAGTCACCGAGACACAATTTGCGGAGCGATGGACAGAAACAGGACGCGCGCGCGCCTGGTGCTTGACGCAAGTCGCATCGCTCGAGGTCCTACGGGCTTTTTTTTATTTTGTTTTATTTAAGATGGGTTTGCTCTTGACTCTAGTCTAGGTCAGTGGTGACAGAGACAGTCGACGATGGAGTGAGCTTACCCAGAAGAAGGCTGTACACTCTCACTTTGAAGAGATTATGATTCCGTAATTCAGACGTCTCATCTATTGAACCAAAACCATATCAGCAACTCTTCAAAACAAAAATATCTGCAGATCAGAATCACAATTATTTAGTGTAGCACAGTAAAATATTCTAACGTTTTTCCATACTTTCGGCCGCGCGGTGGGCCAGTGCCGGCCGTGTTCATTGGAACTGAATTTTTTAGCTCAACAACTTCTACTAGAGGTGAGAACTCGGATGTTGACCGAAGATGAAGAGAGATGTACCTACTCATACTTATTGTGGATTATATATCCGGTGTTGGCAAGTAATTGATTGGTGTTGGATTGGTTTTTATTGTTTTCTGCGACCTGTATTTACGCTCATTTGAGAGCTTCTATTTATGTCGTTTCTGATTTTACACTGAAGGTATTTTTTTTACAAATATACTGGTATGACATTTTGTGTATATATTTTTAATTATTCCAGTTCTCCTTTCAAATGAGAGTGATTTATACTTAGTAAAGTTCAAGGATAAGTTAAGATACAGGCACAAAGTGCATGTCATGAACCCATCCGAAAAAAAAATCCTAAATGATCCACGTCCGAAAGCCGTGAAAAATAAAAGGAGCAACAGTAATTGTCTAGTGGTGTGACAATATGAACATTATAATAGTATCGAAGCAATTTTCTATTTTCACAACATTATTTACTGTAGCAACAACTCAATTTGTTCATATTCTCTGAAAGGCTGCATTCTACCGAAAAAATGTAATAAAGAGCGCGTTTTGCGGGAGTAAAGTGAGCCTTGTTGGTGTTCAGTGTGTCTCACAAGTTTCTACTGAAACGTATGTCGAGATACGAATACCTACATGTGGCGTCTGCATTCCTTACGGTCGATTTAGGGAACTTAGGTGACCTGGTATTTGAAGAAGGTAACTTTGTATTTTTAAAATCAATGCGGTTCTTTCTTAAGCTGAGCCACTCCTGTTATACAGGGTGGAAGGGATATCAACGAGCACACTCTAACCACACAATTAATCACATTTTTCTAGGCCCTCTAACGTAGAAGTTTTAGGTCAGTTATTTAAAAGAAAATACTGTTTCATAGAAAAGTGATCAAATTGTATGGAACAGCGATTTTTTTTTATATTACCGTCTTAATATCAACAGACGGGGGTTCAGATTCATGTACTGAATACTGTAACAGTTTGTGGGTTGATGTCCCTATCATCCTGTATAATATTTACGTGTTTTACATTGTGCTATATGAATAGTTCATTCAATTCTTTTTCAGTTTTTTTTGGCACTCGTGGGTTGCAGCTGAAAATCAGCGTCAGGTGATCGCACCTTGTGTTGTCATCTGACATTATGCTGAGCTGAGGCCCGTTTGGCATTATAATTTTTGTATTCTGTTTTTATAGTATTAAGGTGTATTTATTTTGCTGTAATGCCAATAAACGCATTTTCTTTCTTTTCTTTCTTTCTTTCATCCCAGTGAAGACGCATATTTATAGATAATTCCGTTGAAAAATTTTAGAAAGAAAGGCGACATACAAAATCGCTCACATAAAGAAGTACCAAATACAAAATAAATAAAAATACACTTATATTTCTTCGGGAAAGTGTGGATACCTGCAGTGATAATACAGGCTGAAAACAATAAAGAATAATAACATGAGTCTAGCAGTAAGTACTGTTACTTAAATACACGGAAGCTTTCACAGAAATAGGTTGTCCTAGTAAATACTAGTCAGTTGTCACTCAACTCAACAATTTTCCATTTCACCATTTAGTCACTCAAAGCGGCTTAAAACCTCCCACAAAAATTATTATTACTAAACAGTTTGCATTATTAATGAAAACCACTTGTTATTTTAAGAAAATACACTACTCAACAAAGTCTAGGGACCAAGGGTATTTTATTCATAGTAATTATTTTAATTTTAACACTTTATATACAACATACTTTATATCAACGGAAGCGTAATTTAATACAGATTTTAAATGTTTGGTTAAATAAAAGGGTTGTTAGTGAAAAAAAAAATAAAACAATCTAAAATGGTGCCAAAAACGAAGGAGTCACTTTTTTGTAGATTAAATAAAAACTATCGCCCACAAAACATTAAATATAAAAACATATACCTAGCAGCTATTTAATAATGTGATGAACCTCCCAAGGCATTAGGCCCAAGGGTGCTGAGTATCAGTTAGTCTATTGTCACCTGTGGAATATCGTTCGATACTCTGGAAAGAAGTGCAAAAAGCTCTTCTTCCGTGTTCAAATTTTGGGGAAGGTCACTGAACGCTCTTCTCCTGAGCGAATCCCACACTTGCTCTATGGGATTGAGATCAGCGGACTGAGTAGGCCACTGTAATACCGAGATATTGTTCTCGCAGAGCACATTCATCATTAGCCTCGCGCATTATCTTGCATGAACAAGAAATCTTCCACCATACGTTCACTTACCATACGTGTGCGCACAATTACGTTTCAAAACGCCGTACGCTGCGACCAAGTGAAGTTTTCCCTCCTTATTTATTTTTTTTAGCTTTTTGGCAACAGCCGACGGCGACGGACGTCTTTCTACCTCAATATTGCATTTTCTCGGTGCCAAGTGATAAGTTAATTAGTTGCTCATTAAATTTGTCAGTTTGTTAGGTTTTTCTAGAAAGAAAGAAAGAATAAAAAATAACAAATACAGTTGATTGGTAGTGTGTATTTTTTTAAATAAAACCTGCTTCTTAAATTACCTTGCTGTTAAATTACCTTTCATTCATTAGAAAAACGTTTCATTTGGATCCAATTAAAATATAATATTTAGAGGATATATTTTCTGCAAATCTTAAATGAACAAATTCAATAATCAACAAAAGATTAATTACCTTTGCCTTTCAAATGTTTCAATTAGCTATAGTTGCGAAAACACTTTTCTAAACGTGACTTTGCAACTGTAGGTAATAATCTATTTTTGGACCACAAACCGTTGCATTGAAAAGTTTTATTTCATTCTACCACCAAAATTAATGTTGGGTGTTGTAAATGTGATTTAGAAGATCGAAGCCAGATAAGTACCTAATATCCATTTGGATGAATGAAAGGCGACTAACAAAAGGTATTTACAAGGATCTGCCTTGAGTGGAAAGGCTGGTTGGTTGGTCCCTAAAAATACATATACTGACCTCATTGGTGATGTTCTTCAGAAAAGTCAGGTGCATAGTACTCGCAACTGGCGTGCGTGTAATGACCAGCAGTGCTATTCTGTAAAAATCTCACCGTAAAAACTTAGGTGAGGTTAAACTTAAGTTTTCACGGTGAGATTGTTACAGAATAGCACTGCTGATACTAGGGATTGACACTGTTGACAGCTCACTCCACGCTCACTTCACCTACGTTTTCACGGTGAGATTGTTACAGAATAGCACTGCTGATACTAGGGATTGACACTGTTGACAGCTCACTCCACGCTCACTTCACCTAAGTTTTCACGGTGAGATGGTTACAGAATAGCACTGCTGATACTAGGGATTGACGCTGTTGCCAGCTCACTCCACGCTCACTTCGCCTACGTTTTCACGGTGAGATTGTTATAGAATAGCACTGCTGATACTAGGGATTGACACTGTTGACAGCTCACTCCACGCTCACTTCGCCTACGTTTTCACGGTGAGATTGTTATAGAATAGCACTGCTGATACTAGGGATTGACATTGTTGACAGCTCACTTCAGGCTCACTTCGCCTACGTTTTCACGGTGATATTGTTACAGAATAGCACTGCTGATACTAGGGATTGACACTGTTGACAGCTCACTCCACGCTCACTTCACCTACGTTTTCACGGTGAGATTGTTACAGAATAGCACTGCTGATACTAGGGATTGACACTGTTGACAGCTCACTCCACGCTCACTTCACCTACGTTTTCACGGTGAGATTGTTACAGAATAGCACTGCTGATACTAGGGATCGACACTGTTGACAGCTCACTCCACGCTCACTTCACCTAAGTTTTCACGGTGAGATTGTTACAGAATAGCACTGCTGATACTAGGGATTGACACTGTTGACAGCCCACTCCACGCTCACTTCACCTAAGTTTTCACGGTGAGATTGTTACAGAATAGCACTGCTTATACTAGGGATCGACACTGTTGACAGCTCACTCCACGCTCACTTCACCTACGTTTTCACGGAGAGATTGTTACAGAATAGCACTGCTGATACTAGGGATTGACACTGTTGACAGCTCACTCCACGCTCACTTCACCTACGTTTTCACGGTGAGATTGTTACAGAATAGCACTGCTGATACTAGGGATCGACACTGTTGACAGCTCACTCCACGCTCACTTCACCTACGTTTTCATGGTGAGATGGTTACAGAATAGCACTGCTGATACTAGGGATTGACACTGTTGACAGCTCACTCCACGCTCACTTCACCTAAGTTTTCACGGTGAGATTTTTACAGAATAGCACTGCTGATACTAGGGATCGACACTGTTGACAGCTCACTCCACGCTCACTTCACCTACGTTTTCACGGTGAGATGGTTACAGAATAGCACTGCTGATACTAGGGATCGACACTGTTGACAGCTCACTCCACGCTCACTTCACCTACGTTTTCACGGTGAGATGGTTACAGAATAGCACTGCTGATACTAGGGATTGACGCTGTTGCCAGCTCACTCCACGCTCACTTCGCCTACGTTTTCACGGTGAGATTGTTACAGAATAGCACTGCTGATACTAGGGATTGACACTGTTGACAGCTCACTCCACGCTCACTTCACCTAAGTTTTCACGGTGAGATTTTTACAGAATAGCACTGCTGATACTAGGGATCGACACTGTTGACAGCTCACTCCACGCTCACTTCACCTACGTTTTCATGGTGAGATGGTTACAGAATAGCACTGCTGATACTAGGGATTGACACTGTTGACAGCTCACTCCACGCTCACTTCACCTAAGTTTTCACGGTGAGATTTTTACAGAATAGCACTGCTGATACTAGGGATCGACACTGTTGACAGCTCACTCCACGCTCACTTCACCTACGTTTTCACGGTGAGATGGTTACAGAATAGCACTGCTGATACTAGGGATCGACACTGTTGACAGCTCACTCCACGCTCACTTCACCTAAGTTTTCACGGTGAGATTTTTACAGAATAGCACTGCTGATACTAGGGATCGACACTGTTGACAGCTCACTCCACGCTCACTTCACCTACGTTTTCATGGTGAGATGGTTACAGAATAGCACTGCTGATACTAGGGATTGACACTGTTGACAGCTCACTCCACGCTCACTTCACCTAAGTTTTCACGGTGAGATTTTTACAGAATAGCACTGCTGATACTAGGGATCGACACTGTTGACAGCTCACTCCACGCTCACTTCACCTACGTTTTCACGGTGAGATGGTTACAGAATAGCACTGCTGATACTAGGGATCGACACTGTTGACAGCTCACTCCACGCTCACTTCACCTACGTTTTCACGGTGAGATGGTTACAGAATAGCACTGCTGATACTAGGGATTGACGCTGTTGCCAGCTCACTCCACGCTCACTTCGCCTACGTTTTCACGGTGAGATTGTTACAGAATAGCACTGCTGATACTAGGGATTGACACTGTTGACAGCTCACTCCACGCTCACTTCACCTAAGTTTTCACGGTGAGATTTTTACAGAATAGCACTGCTGATACTAGGGATCGACACTGTTGACAGCTCACTCCACGCTCACTTCACCTACGTTTTCATGGTGAGATGGTTACAGAATAGCACTGCTGATACTAGGGATTGACACTGTTGACAGCTCACTCCACGCTCACTTCACCTAAGTTTTCACGGTGAGATTTTTACAGAATAGCACTGCTGATACTAGGGATCGACACTGTTGACAGCTCACTCCACGCTCACTTCACCTACGTTTTCACGGTGAGATGGTTACAGAATAGCACTGCTGATACTAGGGATCGACACTGTTGACAGCTCACTCCACGCTCACTTCACCTAAGTTTTCACGGTGAGATTTTTACAGAATAGCACTGCTGATACTAGGGATCGACACTGTTGACAGCTCACTCCACGCTCACTTCACCTACGTTTTCATGGTGAGATGGTTACAGAATAGCACTGCTGATACTAGGGATTGACACTGTTGACAGCTCACTCCACGCTCACTTCACCTAAGTTTTCACGGTGAGATTTTTACAGAATAGCACTGCTGATACTAGGGATCGACACTGTTGACAGCTCACTCCACGCTCACTTCACCTACGTTTTCACGGTGAGATGGTTACAGAATAGCACTGCTGATACTAGGGATCGACACTGTTGACAGCTCACTCCACGCTCACTTCACCTACGTTTTCACGGTGAGATGGTTACAGAATAGCACTGCTGATACTAGGGATTGACACTGTTGACAGCTCACTCCACGCTCACTTCACCTACGTTTTCACGGTGAGATGGTTACAGAATAGCACTGCTGATACTAGGGATCGACACTGTTGACAGCTCACTCCACGCTCACTTCACCTACGTTTTCACGGTGAGATGGTTACAGAATAGCACTGCTGATACTAGGGATTGACACTGTTGACAGCTCACTCCACGCTCACTTCACCTAAGTTTTCACGGTGAGATTTTTACAGAATAGCACTGCTGATACTAGGGATTGACACTGTTGACAGCTCACTCCACGCTCACTTCACCTACGTTTTCACGGTGAGATGGTTACAGAATAGCTCGGCGGGTGTATCAACGTAAACGAAGCAAAAGGAGTAGGTATGTAAGGATCGTAAAAGGTGGCGTTTTGTAGTTTCTGCCTACCCCCATGGCAAGAAGGCGCGTGTTTAGGCGTGCGTTTCTTTCTTTTTTTCTTTTACTTGATGTTTTTTGTTGATTTTTGTAACATGCAATAACTAAGACAGATGATACAAAATTACCTAGTACTTATTGTGAAAGACTTCTGATGGATCGGTATAAGACCTAGAGGAGCAAAGTATGAGAGAAATTATGGAAGGTATGGCCACCATTTGGTCTAACAGTTGTTTATTAACAGAGAAGCAGTTGAAATGACACACACACACATACACACACTCACTCACACTATTTTGGGATATTTATTTATTTATTTATATCCTCACTTACAGCTATTTTTACAGGTATAACCCAATGCAATAGTGAAGCAAACTTAGAACTTATTATCTAAAACTTATTACATATAATGTTATCCTTGTGAATTCACTCAGTGTACACGCAAAAACGTCTATCTCCTCTGCTACAAGGTTAAGGGTGCGAAGCGCCCGCGTCAGGGGCGCCTCATTTAACAGATTAGTGCGGCCACGAGGTATAGCCAGCAGCTGAGGCCGCCGTCACCGCCACACATAATATCTGTCGGGCACCCTCAAACACACCAACCCTAATATGTCGGCGTTATGTATCTTGCCTCTAATTAATTTAAATAAATAAGAGACAAGTGCGAACTCACGCCTAACTCTCAGCTCATTGTATCCAACCATGCCTAATATAAACAAGGTTGGATATATAAGCGGGTAAAAAGGATATACTCCATAGAGCCTCAAATATAAAAATCTAACAAATTTATTTTGTATTCGCTCCAACATTAGACTATATTTAGTCTCACGTGGGGCCCAGATGACTGCGTTGCATTCTAATTGGCTTCTCACCAAAGTGTTATATAATGCGATAACCGCCGTAATATTTGTGAAACCACGAACAGTACGCATAATAAACCCCAAATTTCTGTAGGCCTTTTTACAGCACTTGACTATGTGATCACGAAACGCTAGCCCCGCGTTAAGACTAACTCCTAAGTCCCTAACCTCTGTAACCCTGATCATCGGCATCCCATCAATGCTGTAATCATGCACAATAGGACTACGTGCACGCGAGAAAGTGATGGTGACACATTTTTGGGCGTTGAATTGCAGAAGGTTTTCCTTGCTCCAAGTAACTACGCTATCTATGGCCTTCTGTAAGCGTTCACAGTCCTCATAACCCCTCACTGCCATGGATAACTTAAGGTCGTCTGCAAATAATAAACAATTTGCCTCCTTAACGACTTCGGGCAAATCGTTTACCATAATTATAAATTGCAGAGGTCCGAGGTTAGTCCCTTGGCTTACACCCGACCACGTAAAGTACGGCTCTGACGTGTGTCCCTCGTACTCTACGTATTGCTGCCTATCCCTCATGTAACTGGCAAAGAAACGAAGTAGGTGCGGAGTGAAACCAACGGCTGCTAACTTCTTGAGCAACACGTCATTATCGACCAGGTCAAATGCTTTTTTGAAATCGAAGTAAGCAGCGTCAGCTTGCCCCCCACTGTCTACAATCGGCATCACATGAGCCATGTAACTCAGTAAGTTACTAGTGGTGCTCCTCATTGGTCTAAACCCGTGCTGTGCATCTGAGAGTTGCGTTCTCACCTGCATAAAAATGCTGTTATGGATAGCGCACTCCAACACTTTAGCCGGTGACGACAGTACTGCAATAGGTCTGTACCCACTAACATTGTCCTTACTGGAACCGCCTTTCGGTACCGGCACGACACGAGTGGTTTTCCATCTCTCTGGAAACACGGCCGCCTTCAGACAGCTGTTGAAGATATGGAGCAACGGTACAGCCAGAACAGATCTACAGTCTCGGAGTATGTAAGGCGGAATACCATCCGGTCCCGCAGATCTCTTCGGCTTAAGTTGACCAAGCGCAGTTTTCACATCCTTCAACTGCAATTTCTGCAGATGAATATGCGCCGCTCCATTCTCGCCACCCGCCCCTTCTATTGCCGCAGCAACATTCAACTCGGGCTGCCTCGCGCTATAAACCGAGTGAAAGTACTCCGCAAACTCTTTCACACATTGCTCAGCAGACAAAACCTCCCCGTTTTTTAAAATTCTTTTTGGACTTCGACTACCCCTTTTGGAATTTACGTAGTTCCAAAATGATTTTGGGTCTTTTTGCAGTTGATTTTGAACCCTGTTGCTATGTTGTTCTTCCGCTAATTTAATCAACTGTTTTACTTTAGCCCTACACAGAGCAAACGCCTCGTAATCATCCTGGCTCTTACTTGCCTTGTACCGTTTGTGGAGAATGGCCTTAAAACGTATGTTGCGAATTATTTCAGCAGTGTAAAACTCGGGATATATACTTCGAGCTTACCTCACTTCGCCGTTTTCTGGGAACACAGTCATCTATTGACGCATTATTTGTTTCATAAAAATAATTTAAACTCTTTTCTAAATCAAGGTCATAGATGTCAGTCCAATCTATTGCCGCTATTGATGAGTACAATGTTAAAAAATCAGCTTTATTAAAATTCCAACCGGTGGGTAAAGTACTCGACTCGTTCGCCAGTGGATCCGCAACCCGGCGCGCCCGCAGTTCGACCAACACGTCAAGCGGCGGATGGTACGCATCCACGGGCACGAGGGGCGCCCCCGCCACGCGCACATTCACACTCTCTCCCTTCGGAAGCGTACTTAACACTAAATCCAAACATCGATTATTACAATTAACGATCGTGTTGCACTGAGTAAATCCACAATATGATAAAAAGTATTCAAAATAATTACATACGTTTATCGAACAAGAATGCATATTGAAATCACCAATTACGACGATATCACTATATTTACTACACAGCTGTTCTATAATCCTAAACAATATCATATTATTATACTCATTCTCACAACTGTTTGGCGGAATGTAAATAACACACAATAAAAATAAAAGTCTACTTTGTAAATAAACGGTAGCACAAACCAGTTCGAACACCTTATCATCTATGTTGACGTCACTCGGGCCGGACACTCGCCGCAGTTCTAAACGCGGTGTGGCCACGAGACACGCGCCGCCCTGCTTTCGCCCATCCGCGCGATCGCAGCGCAGTATTGTATAACCAGGTGGCACTATTTCTGCGTCCTGAATAGATTTGTTGCAGCCTGTTTCAGTAATGGCGAACAAACCAGCTTCTGAAGATGACACACCTGCATAGAACTCTTCCAATTTTGTACGCAAACCTCTCACGTTTTGGTAGTAAATCTCAATAAGTGTGCTAGTTATTTTATGGTTTTTTGGTACGAAACCACACCCATTCACAGAATTCAATGTTCACGGCCCAATTTTCCGATTGACATAAGGTATTATAACTGCTTTCAGGTACACCAATGATAAAAGAAGCATAATCCCTTTCAGTCTTATGTCTTATTACTTCTACCGTGATTGGTACTGACGATCCACATAGATTCTTCACGTATTTTTCCAATTTTTCTACCGTAGTTTCCTTACAAAGGCGCCATACATGCAAAAACTTTTTACGTTCAGTTCCCTTTATGTCTACTGCACTCATGCTCCCACCTCTTTTTACTTCAGTGTTTGGATATCTACTTTTTTTCTTATTTACTTTTATCCAGTTTCCTTCTTTTTGAGATGCTAACTCCTCTGTTTCTACAAGTTTTTCAAACTGATTCCTTCCATTTTCTGGTCTATTTATCTCCTTTGCGACTGCACTTTTCTCGATTTCTTCTTTGTTAGATGGTTTCGTGGCCACACACTCTTTTGTAAGAACATCATTTCCAACTACCCGATTTTGGTTTTGTTTAGTGGCCGCGGCAAATGTTCGAGCAGGTCCTGTACTATCTTTCTTCTTTTCTACCTCCATGTCTTTTGTAATTTCGGTCTGTTCCAATGGCTTCGACATTTTAAAATCGCTAACCTGTTGTTCTAGATGTTGATTTCGTGTAAGTTGTTCATTAAGTTGTTTTTCTAATGAAACTACCCGATCAACTTTTTCTTCGAGTACTTGTACGTACGCACGCAATTCTCGTAGCTCATTTCCTGTGCAATTGCATATTTCTTGCAGGTTCTTCATTGCCTCAGTTTGTACTTCAAAGCTTAACAGTACCTCAGATCAAAACTCCTTAATAAATTCCATTAGGTTACTCTCTGTATCTGCTACCATCGGCTGTTCGGCGGTCTTCAAGCGATTGCCGCGCTTAGTATTTACCTTACTGCAGCTGGCAAGGGTGTTCTCAACTCCAGATCCAGGAGTTGCAGGAGTATCTGCACTGCGAATAGGCTTCCGTTGTGAACAAACGCACTCAGGGCATACCCACTTTTCTTTGTAATCAATGGTCCAAGTTTCCAATTCCTCTGTACATATTCCAATACACTTCAAATCGTACACTTTGTTGCAGCTCATTTTAGTGCACTTAATAAACAGCATGCCAGCTGTAATATCCGTACAACAACCACTACAGTTCCGCGACATTGCACTCGTAGCTATAATAAGTTTCTACATATCTTTAAGTTTCCTTATCGGGTTCGATTTCCGGACAAGTAAAACATTTGTGTGCATGAACATGTCTGTTTGACCTGTGTCTGGGTGTGTATATGTATATATGTATGTATATCAGTCATCAGATTACCGTAGTGAAGGCTCTACCTAGTTAGGGACCAGAAGACCTTGTGTGGATGTTGTCTCATATTATTATTAGTTTCTTTCTCTTTTTTTTTAGGTATAGTGCAAGTCTTCTTGTTTAGTTTAAATTTTACTTGTAATTTTTCGTTTAATTTCTATTTTCTTTTGTACACCACTTTTACCATTTCATGATCTGTCTTGAAGAGCTTGATCTCCTAGCACAGGTATATATATATATTTTACTTAAAAGGAGGTCCCGATGTAAGATTTACTGTAAAAAAAAACCTTATATTTCTTTTTTTTTAATATAATGGCTAAGAAAAATACTGTTCTGGATAATACCCCCATACAATTTAGAATGACCTGCCCTATTCTCTTATTTTATGAGTTTCCATCTCTCATTACCGTGAACGCAATTTAATTTCGCATTCAAATTGAGTCAAAGGCACTTAATAAAACGCTGTTATAAACATTAATTACCTCATCTAACAAATTGTTAATAGCGCTGTTGGGCTTGCCAGCGCAAAATACTAATCACCCGCCCGTAAAAATGTGTTGCCAATTTAATAATTAGGTACGCCATCGTTTTGTGAAACGTAAAAAGCTTTTGTCTTAATTAAACATTAGTGCCTCAAAACTAATGATAAAGGCTTTGATTATTTTAAATAATCAAAGGATAAAGGTTTGTTCTAGGAATTTTATCTTATTGAAGGTGAACTGTTTTCAACCGACTTCAAAAAAGGAGGTTCTCAATTCGTCGGTTTTTTTAAATGTATGTTCACCGATTACTCGAAGACGCCTGAATCGATTTGGAAAATTATTTTTTTGTTTCGAAGGGTATACTTCCCAGGTGGTCCCATATAAATTTGTTCCAGTTCTGATGGGTGGTTTTTGAGTCAGCTTCAATAATAGTTATTTTTTTTACTTATTGTATGCTGATGATGATGTAATAACTTCCTGTTATTTACATTGCAAGTAGTGGTATCCGAATGTGTTTGGAGTAGGTAGGTACCACAATTACAAAGTGAAAAATAAAACTGTTTCACAAAAAAAAAAATAATTAACTTCCGAAGTCAAAATTTTATTTCACATTGTAGTGTTTTTTTTGGAAGTCGGTGGTTTTTTTTGTGAAAAAGTTTTACTTGGTTTTCTAAGCATTTAAGGTTACAATGGTTTCTTAACTCAATTAGACAAAGCTTTGAAGAGCTGTTATTGTCAAGAGTATTAGGTCAGAGCGGTTAGTTGTAGGAATTTCCTTTTCGGAGATATTTTTCTGTATTTCTGATAGCGAGTATTCGCTCCCCAAGAGTACATACTACAAGTGACTGGGTACAGGTAACACGTAAAAGGTAGGTCAATTAATTGTTTAGATACCAGTTTAAATGTTAAAGGTGCCGAGATTACTATATTTGTCCTTGACTTACAAAACCATTCCTAAAATAACACCAGAAAATCTCATTTTTATTTCTATAATAATCCTTATTTTATTATTTTGTTAAAATAATTATTAGAAGGAGTTAATTATGTAAAATATGAATGGCTAAGTTAGAACGTGATGGTGTCCGAGGAAATATATTAAGCTTAGTCAAGACTTATTTAAGTGGAAGAAAACAAATCACGGTTATAAATAGAATTTGTCCTAATTCTAAGATAGAAATTGCTCACAGTTCGTCCACTAGGAACACTTCTTGTGGTGTACCACAAGGGGGTGTCCTTGGGCCTTTGCTGTTATTTATAAATGATATTCCGATTTGTACTGACTCGCTCTCAAACCGTCATGTTTGCCGACTACAGTACACTTATAATACCGTGTAAAAACTTAGAATCATATGAAAATTACATAAATAATTACATCTATTGCATAATAAACTGGTTATATAAGAATAAGCTAAAAGTTAACTTGAAAATCAAAGGTTTGTTAAAAAAAACAAACCTGTTTTATTTATTTTTTTAAACACACACGTGTCTTTAATATTTTTTAAACAAAAAATAAACTTTTTTACAAGTTTATTTTTTATTTAAAAAAAGATCAAAAGAACTAAATTTAAATATATCATACGCAAACCAAAAAACACCTGAAACTAACAGTGCCAGATTTCTAGGACTTTACTTGGATAGTCATCTAAACTGGAAATGTCATGTAGAAACTGTCTGTAAAAAACTAAACTACTTCTTTCTTATGCGCTTTATAATCCTTTATAATACAAAGCATATGTTTCTTCGACGTTGAAAATATATGATTTGCCTCAAATGGTTTTTGTATCAGTGTAATCATGAAGTTTAAAAGTATTTCATATGAAAGTTACCGAAAAAGTACTGGTTTTATAATGAAACGGAATGAAAATATGATGTTTGGAGCATTGCCTAGTTTCTAAGTTGGTTCTCTTCGAGCTTTGAAATCAAAAGGTTGTCTTCAAGAAGTCTATAATGACATTATGTTGAGTAGCTTAAATAGTTGGTCAAGTATTGCTTTATAGCAGGTTTGTATGTGTGCAAGAATTACAGAAATGTTTATACTAGAAAAGGTGTGTTCATTTAATTTCAGAAATGGGATAAACTAAAATGGTATGCAGATAATCTTTTAAAGTGAATTGCTTGTAATTAATTTTATTTAAACAAATTTGTCACGCTCACTTTTGTAAAACTTACCCAGAGGCTTATGATAACAATTAGGTAGGTACCTAAAATAATTATTGTGTTTTGTTTTATATTGCTATCATTTTGTCAGCTGCATTGTGCTGCATATCAGGTAAGTAGCCCTGAGCTGATGTGCAGCACAATGCAGCTGATGGTGGTGGTGGTGGTGGTGGTGGTGGTGGTAGGTTGTGTGTAGTACTGTGTATGGGTACGTCGTGGCTAGGGCTACACTCTGGCGGTACCTTAGCGCACATTATTGCGCATACTGGCAGGACGAATCGTGTGTTTGATCGGGGCAACTCCCCGATACCACGGGATGTATTATGGTTGCCTAAATGAAACCAGTGAGCATGATATCGAGGCACGAGTGTGGGTACCGCACATTATATCGGGACCAGTCTCTGATGGCGCGACATATAAGGTGCTATAAAAATATCTGCCACGGCTGCAATGGGAGACAGTATTGTGTTTATAGATTACAAAAGTAAAGATAAATTATTGATTATTTGTCATATTTTTTTTCATACAAAAATAATTACGTATAAATTTGAATAGATTTTTTAGCATAAAACCATCCCGTAGACTTATAAGCTGTTGCCGCACCGCACCGAATTCATTCAAAAACGCCGGCGACGACATGCATAAACTGTTGCCATTCTGATCGGCCCCGCGCGCCCCTACCCTCACCCGCACTACCCCGTTCGTCGCACGCGCCAGCCGACGCGACCGCCCGCTTGCCAGTCGCCCCCCGCGCGCCCCCACGCTCACACGCACTACCCCGTTCGTCGCACGCGCCAGCCGACCGGCGACCGCCCGCTCGCCAGTCGCCAGTCGCCATCAGCGTACGGGACTTTTTAAACGGTGTGTGGTACGGCGGTGAAAGGTGGATAGGCCGAGGAGGGCCAGTGCCGTGGCCTCCTCGCTCACGGGTTTAACACCTCTAGACTTTTTTTTGTGGGGTCGTGTAAAGGACCTTGTGTACGGCCAAACCGGACATGACATTAGAAGTGTGGAAGAACTAAAAAGGCGCATCAAACGCGCATTTAGGCAAGTTAAAAGTGAAACGGACACATTAGACATTAGATAAAGTGAAGAGACATGTACGTAAGCGTGCCTACATTAATGTGCAACGCGAAGGCGGACTTGTGCAACAGTTTTGTAGATAAGTAGGTAGGGAGTGTGTAAATAACTGCAAATACAGTGCAATTGTTGTAAATAAGATGATTACCTTTTAAACACGCCAAGTTACTGTAATTTATCGTTATTTGATATTAATCTAAGTACCTATTGTTGGGGCCCTCAGCACCAGCGGGGTGCCTTAGGACCACAACAACAACAACCTATTGTTTAAAAATAGTAAGAAAAAAATTGCGATTCTTACACTAACTTGACAGTCCAAAGCCTGTTTTAAGTGTGATGGGAAGTTTATCATCATAGTTACGTCAGTTTTTTGGAAGAATGCGGTAGCTGGTAAGTAATTGCACTTTTAAAACACTTGGCGTATTATTGCGTACCTAGTAGATTAGGTAGTGACGAACTAGTCAGCTGATATCAGTTTTCATTCAAAGAACAGATGGAAAGAGATAGCAGTTGTTTTCATTGACGAAGCGACCCATCGCGCGTAATTTGTGAACCACATTATGCAGAGTAGAGTCAATGTTATTTTAACTACTTTATTTTCTCAAATTGAATTAACTGTTCCGGGGTACGAAATTTCTTCACTATTGTAATCTATAAACACAATACTACCTCCCATTAAAGCCGTGGCAGATATTTTTATAGCACCTTATATATTTCAGCCCGGGTGATGCCTTGGAGTCATGATTTCTGGGTGATTTAGATGAAGCAATGTTTTAAATTTTATAGTGTTTCCTTATTTTTTGCTACCATTATAACTTATGCCTACCTTCCCATAAGCCTCTATATGGGATGTAAATGAGCATCATTTGAACAAATTTATTTAATTTTATGATTGTTTTCAAGCAACACTAGGTAGGCATAAATAAATTGTTGGTTATGATTACTCCTACTTTGATAATTGCCATAATAATTTGCATACTTGATATGTGAACTATGGTTGCTCACTCGGATTATATTCATGTGCGTACTTTGCGATTTCACTGGATTTTGAATGTGTGCGTTTCCTGCTGGTGGATATTGGCCCACTCCCTCTCACAGAGAGGAGGCCTGTGTCCGAGCAGTGGAAACAAAATAATAAAAAAAAAAAAACTATCTTTTTTGAAGTAACATTTGTGTCGTACAACACCAGCCTCGCACCTACAGCGTTAACCCCACGTTAGCTTATGGGATTTGGTACAAAAAAGCACTGTATTCTAAAGTGTGACCGCTGACTGACATACCCGATACGCTTACGCAAAATTAACCACGCTTTTGATGACAAAAAAGAAGTTGAAAATTAAACATTTCCCATTTTTTCCGGTTAAGTACTATGTCACACACAATCTGTTTACCCTCGTAACTACCTTTTTCGTTTAGGTACGTTGACGGACGTTATCTAAATTACCCGAGTAACGTCGGCATTTACCGGTCGGTCAACGACTAAGGTGCAATGGCTGCTGAAATGTGTCCTGCCCATTCATTTAAATACATTTTTTTACTGCAGTAGTCTCGCCGACCAAAGGTCATGCTTATTGGAAAGAAGAAACAGCTGAGTGATGAGGCGTGGCGGTATGTAAGGTCACCAATCCATGGACCAGCCTCGGTAAACGTAGTTTAACTTGATCGGTCGATCATCAGCCGTCTAGGCTTTTCCCAAGTATGTAGCATACCAGTAGGTACCAGTATCCGGTAGACCCTTTCGGTTGGTATTAAAACGACAAACTACTACGCCAAAAAAACAGAAACAACATGGCAGCAACACAACCTCAAGTCAAACACTTTACCTACTTAATCGTCGCTAGATTTTATCTAAATTGCCCGGCAAAGGCCGCCAGACCTGTGCGTTAACAGTTAACTTCAGTGGTGTGGCACCCTCCTGTGTAATCTGTTGATCTCGTTATCTTGAATTTGAGCCGCAGGACGTTCCTTTATACAGCGCAAGGAAAATCATATTTGATTGGTGTAATGAGCAATTTTATGTGTACCTTTACTATAATTCTGTATATATTTTTGGTTTGGACAGGAATTCATTAAACAGTCAACATCAAGTATGAAATATTACGTAGGTAATAGAAAAACTGTTTACAAATATAAATGATAATATTTTCAGTCCTAGAGTTGCCTATAAAACGAGCTTGTCTCAAGATTATTTCCTATTTGAAAAGAATTCTCTAGATGTTATTTCAAAGTGAGTTTTTTCGTATCATTACATATTCTGTTGGGTGAAGTAGAGACAGGATTGTCCGATACAAAGAGAGTAATCTGAAGCTGAGACGTCTGAAGTACCGACAGTTAACAATAGATCCATATACAACACAAGACAATACAACATACTATAATCTAACTTCACGCGCGGGTTGTAATAAACAACGATGTCGTGTAACTAGGCCTTATAATTAGACTACACTATTATTTATTAATTTATTTATATATACTTTATTGTACACCAGAAAATATATAACAAAAACATACATTTAACACAACAAAACATACAATATCCTTGTCCTCGTCTAATGTCTTCTACCAAGCTTATTTCGTGGTCCACACAGCAATATTTGAGCAATTACTTCTCCTAAGGCTCTTTTAGATATAAAACAAATTTTTGGCAAAGCCTATTAGGGCTTCGCATGTCTGACCAATTACGAGCTGAAGGCAAAGTGACACTTACAAAATATGAAGGAAGAGAACAAGATATACACAACACGTATATGTCTCAGGAAGTACCCAACTATTCACACATAAAGGACATCCTGTCAGTGAAGATTTCACCCCGTATTCTGTGACGTATCGGGGTAAACTAAATATAATTGGTTTAATCTAGTAAACATAATTCGTACAGATGTCGGAGAGGCTCATTACAACAGGACAAGATATTTTGTTAGTTTTTATGCTATATAGTTGTCCAAATGTTACCACAAATTTTACTTAGAATAAGTTAGTTTGCATGTATAAATAAGTCCTCTTCCTTCAAATTTTTCTTTTGCTGTGCCCGACAGGGTCCACGATTGTTACAACAAATGTTTACTTACCACCTAAGCATATACATTGTGGAATGCAATAAATAAATGAGTATTGAAATGTTTCTAAGAGCGTTTGTATTTAATCAAAAATAATATAGGTTCCCATATTTCTCGAGGCTTTAGTCCAAACGAAGATTGTCGAATTATGCAAAACTGAATGCCCACAATTTTTTGGTTACCTTACTCGTACCATAAACCCGGACAAATTGCCCAAATAATCCTCAAACCTGTTAAAACAGGTGCCCCGCCATTTTGGTTTTAACATTAAGGCTGTATAAAGCCAATCCATCAAAATGTACTAAAATATTCTTTACATGATTCATAAATTTGTACGATGTGGAAGATAATCAAAACAAACAACTTCAAGAGTGCCTTGTTCCATCAATCTGCATTTTTATTGGTGTCTGGCAACATGTTACGAATAACATGGACGTATAGGGTCGTTTAGTGCCGCCAGTGACGATGCAACTTAATCTATGAGGACTTTACGAGAAAAGGGTTTGCGTCAACCTGTGTTTATATGATCTGAGGCGTCAACGTTCTTGATTGTCTCGAAATTGAAACATTCGGACTTCTGACGTTGGACCCGAGTTTTACATTCAAATTCAAACGTGGAACGCTACAGATCTTTTTAATTCCGAACGCATGGTTTATTTTTCCAATGTCGTAGTGACTTTGCTGGTGCTAAGCTCCTATTTGTTCTTATGGCATTACTTTAATTAACATTTTGTAAAGCGACTATAATTTTTTGTTTTTATGTTTGAATAAAGGTTTTCTGTTTCTTTTGTTTCTAAGTTATGAGTCTTTTACGTAAGTTTAACAGTTTGGAGGATCTAAATCTTGCTTGAATGTGGAAATGCGAATAAAGTGATAATAGCGATTACGTCAACGTTGTAACACATATTAGACAGTTTTCCCATGTACCTCTTCACGGTCAAAAATCGTCACGGGTCACATATATAAATCACAATACTCACACTAGAAAAACGCTAAATTTCCGGTCGTTCGTCAAAGACAAGAGACAAGAATTGAGGCCTCGAGGGTTCCCGCCAAAATACGACAAATGGCCGCAATTAAGTGCGCTCGACTTGAGTGTGTAACTCCGACAATTTGAGACGCGTCCAGGGAGCTGTGGTTAATATTTATTGGTGGGTTGTGCGCTGATTATTTGTTGGTTTATGAGCGTGTGTTATTAAAAAGTTTGTGTGAACTTTGAAAGCTTAGCGAAAAATGTTGAGTCTTACATACTTAAATATTAACTTTAGATATCACACCTATTTATTAGTAGTACTTAATAAGCTCATTGAATAAACTGTATTCTAACAGTGATAGTTGACTTTGCTAAGCGGAGGGCTGACAAATACATTCAGTTTAAAAGCTGCCTTTTAGCAATCAAATATCAATGATGAGACTCTTCTTCAACGTTTTAAACACATCTTAATCATTGCTTAATTTATTGCCAGATTTTTTTTTGTATAATATCGAATATTTATTTAATTTATTTAAGTACACACAGTAAAATAGGTACAGATACAACATATTAGTAGTGAGTACAAAGGTACTGCTTATTTCTTAAGATATTCTTCCAGTAGACCTGCGAAAGGAGAAATGAAAAGGAAATGTAGACAATAGTGTGTGAGAACAAGAAGAGAAGAATTTGGTTTTGTGACGTCTTATACTAGAATATTAAATATACCTACATAGTGCTAAAATAAATAAACATCTAAATAAAAGTTTATGAATTCTCACAGCTAAGAGGGAAGGTGATGCTCTTTTACTCGATATTCGAATTGAGAAATAGATTTTAAATGTCTAATGCTAGGCGAAAGTGAGTCCCACAATCTTACAGCATGAACCGAGAAGGATTAAGAATAGTAGCTAGTTTTATGAGGATGGGATTTAAGGAAGGTTCTAAGGTGTGATGTGATCTACACGGTGCGTCGCTAGGGCGAGCGTTTAGAAAATCGCTCACGCAGGTAGGAATGATTGTGTAAGATGTTGAAGAGGAGACATAAAATCCAAGTGTTCCCGCGAAGGTGGACCGGGAGCCACTTAAGTTCTTTGCGAAGGTAAGAAACATGGTCATACCTTCGCAGATCGAAAACAAAGTGAATGCACAAGTTTTGCAAGAACTCAAGCTTGTTTAATAGCTCCTCAGTAGCATCCAAGTAGTAGGCTTCGGCATAATCTATAATCGGTTGAATAAATGTCTGTGCCAAAGAAATTTTAGTTTCCAAGGGCAGGAGACTTTGATGGCATTTCAGCGAATGAAACGAGATATGTACCTTTCGACGGACCTCGTTGACCTGAGCACGCCACGAAAAGTTGGGGTCGTTAATTACACCCAGATCTCTGGCAGATTCGGTATAGTCACCATCGAGACATAGAGGCATCAGAGATGAAACATCAGCGGCAACGCGAACGAATCTGCTGCCTATGATCATAGCCATTTTTAATATTGACCTCCTGTTTATCTGCAAATGTAAGTCGAAGTGGCTAAGAATGGACCATTGTATACGCAAAAAGCCCAACAAGCACCATTGTGTATAGAATTTACACACAGCTAGGTGCAGCTTTAATATTCCCTGCAACGGTTTGATATCGCTCCCTAAGTGAAATTGCATTCACCGCTTTTTCCGACGATTATGGACAAAAGCAAAACTGTCGTTTCAATACAACTTTAGAGAGGCTTTTCACATTGCGATAGTGCTTTCTAGGTTTATATGACTACTTTGGTTAGCTCTGGTTTTTGCAAATACCTACATTGTTCCTCGGTAGGTATCCGTTTCGATATTTGCTTACATTTTGTGAGTTGATTTGTAAATTTTTGTAAGTTTTTATTTCAAAATTATTAAAATAAAACCTCATTTGACAACTCAATCTCTTATCTTGTTGCTGGTACAAAAATTGGCGGTCGCCATTAGCTAACCAAAAAAACGTATTTATAAAGCTAGTCAAATGGCAACTCAGTATTTTTTGTGAGGAAACATCCGTGAAACGGGCTGTATTATTTTTTTTGAGTTAATGCAATTTCATAAAAAATCTAATTTCCGAAAAAAATAATTAACCATCTTTAGAATGATTTTTCTCAGCGGGATGTCGAAATTCATTGTTTATTTGCCGATCTTTAAATTGGTTGTCACAGTTTTATTTGTAACGCTAATTACTGTAATTGTTTAAAAGATACTCTTGGTGGGTTTTTTTGTGCTATAAATATTGCGGCTGTGAGAAAATACCTAATTATTCTGCGGGATTTTAGTTTATATTTACGTGATGCGTGTACGATTAGGAGCGATTCGTAGGTTTTGGAAATTAAAGGATCTAGGACTGACCTTGATTCGATCTTCAAACCTCGTGGCTGACGATCTGTTTTTCTGGATTCCTTGGGCCCAAGAGATTCCTCCTTCTTCACGAAAACACTGCACTGACTCACAATTAATGTTCGCGGTAATATAAATCCACTAAAAACTTCTATAACCCCATATTAATCATAAATATTAATGTTTATCGATGCGGATGCCAGCGCCACGTCACGGCTTTTCTTCCGAAGCTTGTCAAAAGACCTCGAAGATTATCTTCTTGTCTCTTCATCGGGTTATAGGAGTGAAAAGGATGGAGACAGGAAATAGGAATACGAAACGCTCGCTCCTAATACTGCTAATTGTAAGGATATTTTTATAAAATAATGAATTCGCGTTTTAGATCTTTGGACTATATGAGTCATATTAAGTATGCTATATTTTTGGCGTCAACAACTCTGTTGTAATTTAATTATATAAAAAGCTTGTGAAATAGCTTCTATTCTGGTGAATAATTCTTCCAAATTATTATTTTTTTTAACCTATGGAACTAACTTTACACACATAGACGCGTGTGAAAAGTTCTCAACAGTGTAATATCGTGGTGTGATTAATACCGAATGGAACTATTGTTGACGAACAGAAATGTTGTTAAGTAGCAATAATTTAGTTGACGTTGGAGTAATGACGACCGTGACTAATAAATAAATAAATAAATAAATAAATAAATATCGTCTGACATTGCACACAGCACCATCTAGTTCCAAGTTAAGCACTTAAGGCTTGTGTTATGGATACCAGGTGGTTGATACACTACTTAAATACGTTTTTTTTTTTTTTTTCGTAAATACATACATATTATAAATATACATCCATGACTCGGGTACAAATGTCCATATTCATCATACAAACATTTGCCCCTACCGGGATTCGAACCCAGGACCATTTGGTTTCGTGACTACACTTAGCCACTGTAGCCACTACACCAAACGTGTCGTCGTCGTGTCGTGTGTGTGTGTCGTGTGTACTAATTTAACTTTCATTTCATTTGTGTTAGAGATGTGCCGACTATGACTTTGGCCGACTAGCCGACTAGCCGACTAGTCGGCAGCAAAATGGCCGACTAGTCGGCCGACTAGTCGGCTAGGCCGATCATTACTTTCGGTAAAATCCGGGTGACGTCTGAAATGTTCAAAAAGAAAAAACAAAAAGAAATCGATTGCTGCCAGAAAGAGCAGAAGCTCTAGTCTTTCTGCATCATAATTTGCCCCTTATTAAAAAATATAAAAACTAGAGGAATACTCTTGTCAAACTTTAGTCTTTATTATTGCCATTGTTTGATTAATGATGAGTAGTACATTGTTTTGTTTGTTAACTAGATTCTAATTAGGCTATAGTATAATAGTTATTTTTTGTTGTTGAAGTTTATTTTACTTGATTTCTAGATCTCAGTACAATTTATTATATTGAAATAGGAACTTGTTTTATATGTATAATATATAAAGTACACATAGAACAACTTCCTGTTTCTAGGTTGTAGTGTAAAGTAAACCTACCTACTTATTTCTAATATTTTGTTAAAAAAGTTTGTTGATCCAATTGATACTTACTTACTATACTTAGATACTTCTAGTATTGTTTTATTTTATTAATTTCGAGATTGAATAACTTGGGGATGTCAAAGGAAGAGTTCCTATTTTTTATGTTATAATTGAACCTACTTATTAGTAATAAGTAGGTTCAATTATAACATAGTAATAAGTTATTACCAATAGTTATTTGCTTTAACCTATATTTTGTTATTTTATAAAAGACTAAAGGAAGAGTTCCTATTTAAATTTTCTACCAATTATTAAATTGTATTGTAAACTGAAACTGTGATTCTTATAATAAAAAATATCAAGAGTAAAGATACAATTTCATTTCAATCACTCTATTTTTTAAGCATATTAACATGAGTGAGAAGCGGGCCGACTAGTCGGCGGATTTAGCCGACTAGTCGCCGACTAGTCGCCGACTACAAAAATGGCCGACTAGTCGGCTTTACCGACTAGTCGGCGACTAGTCGGTACATCTCTAATTTGTGTATATTAGCATTGTTTAATTATAAAAGAATTACCTGATAAGCATTTTAGCATTGTTAGTAGATTTCATTAAACTAAGTGAAGCGTATCTGTACTTGGGTAGCAAGTACGTCCGCCCAATTTGAGGGAGTCACGTTTAGAAAAGCGGGTGGTATCGCGATAGAAGTTGTGTAAACAACAAGGACTGAAATTGTTATTGTCAAACAAGAACCTCTGTGAAATAATGTTTTGATTTAAAAGAGTGTCCATGGAGTTTCTTGCCAGTTCTTCTCCATAAGGAACCTACATAGTCTTGGAATGGGCGAATAGCTTCACTAACAAACTCAAACTGAAAGACTCCTTGTTACACGCTAAATTCAAAAGGGCCTGTAAATGTTTCAATTGAAATAAATGCTTTGAGTTTGAGTTGAGTGTTGTGTGTGATTGTAAACCCACTACCTATCTACCATTAACGAAGAATACCAGAGTCTGGTAGGAGAGTCAAGTACAAAAATAAATTACGACAATAACGATTGACGTCTAATTGGACCATCTAATACCAGCCTGTCTGTAACTTGAACATAACTGGCGAATTTTGGGAGTACTATGCACAGTATACACCCCTGCCCAACCCTTAGAAATAATACAGGCATGATGATATGAAGGAATATTATTTCCACAACTTTTTTGTGCGACTGTCCTTTCGCGCAAGTGATATCGCGCAAGTGGATTCACGCAAATGTCCATTTGCAAATGTCTTTTCACGCAAGCGTCTTGTCGTGCAATAGTCCATTGGCGCAAAAATCCATTCGGGGAAATGTTTTTCGCGCAGGTGTCCTGTCGTGCAAAAGTCCATTGGCGCAAAAATCCATTCGGGGAAATGTCTTTTCACGCAAGCGTCTTGTCGTGCAATAGTCCATTGGCGCAAAAATCCATTCGGGGAAATGTCTTTTCGCGCAAGTGTCCTGTCGTGCAAAAGTCCATTGGCGCAAAAATCCATTCGGGGAAATGTCTTTTCGCGCAAGTGTCTTTTGCTTAAATGTCTTTCGCGTAAGCGTACCAGGGGCCGTACTATGACATGTTAATTCCATCATTGTTACAGCGTGAAAGAGAGACGGAGCTATACATGACCGATAGCACTATCTCTTTTTCTCAACGGAATCATGATGGTGTTAACACGTCATAGTACGGCCCCAGATCCGACTAGTTAGATAAGTACTTCATAGAATAAAAGCATTTTAAGAATTACTAGAACATTTAATTTTGGTAACGCGTTCTTTAGTATGGGTTTATTCTTAGCCAACAATGAAACTGCTTCATAAAACACAATATCGTATATCAAACATCACTAACACTAGTTTATCTGTTTATCAAGCGGCGTACAGTATTATTATCTCACGAAGTGACGCGCACTTTACTTGTGGTAACTAAGTGTACAAACACGCTGTAATTGTGTGCGTGAAGACCATTAGCGTCAGCTCGTAACACACACACGCCCACACACACACACTTCAGACTGCGTCATGGTCTCGGATAGTACTGAGATCTCCTGCGCTTACATAGACATTCACAGTGTTAGTACACTTGGTAACCACAAGTAAAGCGCGCGTCGCATCGTGAGATAAAAATATACTATAACATCTGTGACCAATGTCAGTGCAGTCGTGCTCGATGTTAAAACAGCGCTGCAGCGGCTTAAACGGAATTACAATAGTGAGTCGCGATCAATAAAATAAACATATAAAATATATTGTAATTTTATTATAGGTGCATCGTCTTCACGTTTAATTATTCTATAATTAATGTATACAAAATATTGTAACACATTTTAGAAAAGTAACGGTGGAGTTTCTTGCCCATTCTTCTCCATACGAAAGCACCTTTTGGAAGGGGCGACTAGAATCAATTAAATTATAATGTAAATGTTGACGTTCAAAACTGCCCTTTAAGTGCCTGTTTGAAATAAATGCTTTGACTTAAACAATACAAGGTAGTGTTTCTTTGCATACTATTGTAGAACATCCAGTTCTTCTAAGTTAGTCAGATGTGCTGCTGCAGTTAAAACACTAGGAAGTGGTCAAGAGCGGGCGTTTTAGTGGGCTGCCTTATGTCATTTTGACATTCAAAAAGTGTTGATTCTCAGTCTAATTTGAATGAACCACTTTAGATTTTGCTTTTAAACTTCATTGAATACATATATTCACACTGTCAGCTTGTGTCGAGCAAGCAATAAGCACAAGCATAGCTTAATGAAGTAATTTCCACACTTGATATCCTCTGAATCCATATACACCTCTTTTAAGTGACTAGTCACTAGTCACTAGTCACTATGTAGAACGAAGATGTTTGTAGTCACGTACCTAGGTACGTGACTACAAACATCTCAAATGTCACAAACAAGCACTTCATTTAAGAAGAAAATGGAAAGCGGACCCAATCGTAAGTTAGAAACATAAAAGGACTAAATGACAAACCAAATACGTTATGCACAAAAGTTTTATTAACATTCCTATGCAGGTACCGATATTCTAAAACAAAATGGTGAGATTAACTTTAGGCGCCTTACCTAATAACAATTTATTAAGATACCTACGACCTACGTAGTTTGAAGAAACGATACGCTGTCCCTCGTATCAACCGAGTTTATTCTGTTTATTTAACTAATTTATAAAACAAGGCCATTATTTTATATAATTAAGTAAATCAAACTTACTAAGTTTGATTAAGAACAAAATACGAGCTCAGACAGCAAAACGCATTTTATGTATCATGTAACAAAAACACATTTTTAGTACATACTAATTCGTACATAAAACAACAAAATATGAATCAAGTTTTTCATAGTCAATTTACAATCTGATGTACGCCTGAGCCAATGCGATAAGACCGGATTACTAATTCCTTACATTTTGAAATTCATGAATTCGACCGCAAAAGCCCTGTATAACGTTCCAGCCAATTTAAAAAAGGAGGACATTCTTGTTAATTAAAAAAGAAAAAAACAGAACAAATTTATATCGTATTTGAAATGGTACCAATATTGTATTTTCTCTCGCTATTTTCGCTCGCTTTAATCGCGCTAATTCGACCGAGAACATAATAGACATCAGAACGATATCGTGAGCACAATAGGTACTGGCCAGATGGTATTAACTTTGGGGTACCTAGCTAGATGGTATTCAAACATAAGGAGCGAAACTATTGTTAGATTCGACATTTGGGCTAACCACCGGTCCTTATATACCGCTTTCATATTAATATTTTACCTAGTCTCATGGATCAACTGAAATCATGAAATGTTATAATGTGGGTCTATCAATCACACCAGGCTATTTGAGATTTAGAGAGAGGATTTATGCTGTCAGAAACCGAAAGGCAGACGACGCAGAGATCGATACGCCGCAAGGAAAATACCTCGAAGCTCCTCACATCAATACCTATGTTTGTAAAATACCAAAGCACCTGACGAACAATACCAAAAAAAAAGAACATTTGGGTAGGCCGCATAAATTACTCAAACTGCCGGCGATCATGATTAAACCTAACTGAGAAAACATAAAAAAATAAAGGCCCACATAGTCCTCACATTCACAATAATTAAAATAATATAATGCTTTACAAAGTTAATACTCATGTCATTGTATATATAAAGTTCATCAATGTCAATGTGTATGTAAAAGTTCGGACATACTCTTTGAGGACCATGTAGATCATGCCTGAAATGGTTTTCTGAGGAAAGAACCACACAGATTAAGCGGACCTAACCAGTCAGTGCACGCTTTTGTCAGTATATCCCACGAGTAGCAGGATGGTTTGAGTATATCCCAGGAGCCAGGGGTTTGTGTCGTGTTTATCAAAACTGCGTCGAAAATAATTTAGTTAAGTTTATGGAATGCATTCTAAACAATAGCTTATACATCAAACCGCATAATATAAACTTCATAAACCAATCCGCAAATCTTTAGCTCTTTCGCTCTGCACATATTTTGTAACAAACATTTTACAACTTGCCACATATGGCTTTAACTGTGTCACCAGAAACCTAATAGCTGTCGTTACACGTAACATAAGATTCATTATAAACTGTGACCACTTCGTCGGTAACAGAGAAACATATGTATAATTTAAATAAAAAAATATATATGCACATTAAATACACATAAAATGTTTCGTTGACTAACATAGATATTTCAGTCTTCCAATCGCACTACGTTAACGTATGTTTACGGGCCATTTTTAAATTATTATGTACAACGCCAAATAAACACGTGCCAACTCCCGCGTATCCAATCGCCATTAATTTTCCTCCCTAGGTCATCTGCCCCCATTTCACTTATGAGCACTTTAGCGCCGCGCTGCACGCTTTATGGCCACAATTTCCCAACGTACGGCCAACGCATCGTGTGCCCGTTTCATATTAAATTTTGCTTTGCGACTACCGTCACAGAATTCGATTGAAGCGTTGTTCTTTGAACTAGCAAGTTTATTACTATACTAGCATTTTGGGGCGATTTAGATTGATTTTGGTTTGTCTCGTACCTTACTTGATCTCTTTGTTTGAAATGTAGGCGAGTTCGTCCACTGCGACCCACGGCCACGCGACGCATGAAGCCGTGGCTGGCAAACAAATTAACCGCATAGCAGACATGGCAATCCTTACCATTTATATCTTACGCAGTAGTAGACGGTTAACTTTACAGCTCTACAAGCTTTTTCCCGCAAATTCGCCCGCGTGGAGATTGAATATTGTCCCACCGGAACGTACTACCTTGATAAAAGTATCTCTAACTTAGGTCATAGTCTACTTGTGTGCCACAGCGAAATCCGTTCAGCCACTAAGGCGTGATAAATGATTTTTCGTACCACTTGCTCAAAAAAGTGACATTCTATGCCACAAAAAGCGAACATAACAATAGTCATTTTTAATCTGTTAAAAACAGGGAAAGAAAATTGTACTGATTTTCATTCATCCTCTAGGGGGAGAATGTGATTTAAATTTGGAATACTTACCGACTACATCTGTGTTTACACCATTGAGTTTGTATAAACATCGTTTTGAAAAAGGAATACGCATTTATTATGCAGTTATGATTATTAAATAAAATTACGAAAACCGACGAGCCCGTATGAGCTTGATGCCTTTGCTTTCCGACAAAAAAATATTAGTCTAGGAATTTGCCGCGTTTTTGTTTTCTTCAAATACATAAACGTTAAGTTTATTTTACTTTTAATTGTCATTATTTTTAATAAATGCTTATCTCATATTATTATTGTGTTCATTTTTTCGCAAATTGTACGAAAAGTAGAGTATTTTCCTCGGTGATAAAGCTGTCTTAGTCTTGGGTGAACTTAAATCCCTCGCTACACTCAGGACTCCTCTTAAATCCCTCGCTTCGCTCGTGATTTAAGTTTTTAACACCCTCGCTACGCTCGGGAGTAAACCTCGAGTCCTTTATTACGCTCGTGACTTAAATCGTCACCCGCGACAGAAGACACTGCTTTATCCCCTTGGTTAATAATCTACTATTATTTCTGTAAGTAGGTTTGAACAAACACTTTTACACGTCAATCGTATTTTAAAAACTAGATGAGGTCGGCATTTCCTATCTGACTACTCTGAGAAGAAAGGCCGAAACAAACTCAGAGGTCACAGTCTCTTTTAAAGTCCAGACAAAATCTTGGTCAGATCATGTGAAGGCTATGTAGATCGGTGTCTGAAATGGTCTTTTGAGGAAAGAACCACACAGATTGAGTGGACCTGTCCAGTCAGTGCACGCAATTGTCAGCAATTGTGCAGCTCAACTTAGACTTAAGGAGCTCAACGATTCGACGAACAATACCAAAGAAAGGACATTTGAGTAGGCCGCATAAATTACTCAAACTGCCAGATCATGATTAAACTAACTGATAAAAATACAAAAAAAAAAAGCAATGACCGACATAGTCCTCACATTCACAATAATTAGAATAATATTATAATAATCTTTGAGGACCATGTAGATTTGTGTCTGAAATGGTCTTTTGAGGAAAGAACCACACAGATTGAGTGGACCTGTCCAGTCAGTGCACGCATTTGTCAGTAACCGTGCAGCTCAATTCGAACTTAAGGTGACTCGTGAAATGGTAACAGACAGACTACGAGTTCCTTTCATATACAGGGTTATTTGTAATACGTCGGCAATCCATTAAGGGGATGTAGGGGAGGTAATTTGCACCATTACCTCTTATGACCCCTTTGCAATTGTCAACCATTTTCCAGTAATTTGACATTTTATATTTTTTTGAAGATATCTGTAGGCCAATTCTCGTACATAAAAAACGTTCAAATTCAAGTCGCAATCTCATCTCAGCGACAATCAATGTCAAAAACCTGTCAAAAATGTATGTAAATTGAGTGTAATTTTGACAGATTGAGACTGAGATTAGAATGCGAAAGGTCTTAAAAATACGGGAATTGCCCCTCTGGTATCTTATTGTATCTTTGTATTTTTGGAATGTTCTGTCGATAAAGTATATATATCCATGTTTTTTTCAGAAATCAACCATTTTAGTCAAATAACCTGGTCAAAATGATGAAATTGTGTGCTCTGATTAAAAAAAATATTAAAGATAATAAATTGTAATTTTATGGTTGATTATTATTAAATATTGAAGTAGACGCAGATAATAATAACTTAAAAAAAATCATGCAATAGGTTTTTTTTTTATTTTTTCCATATTGTGTACCGCAAATAGAAGTCAAATTACTCGAAAATGGTCGACATTTGCATAGGAGTCATAAAGGGTCATTTCGTTGCAAATGACCTCCCCTACATCCCTTTAATGGATATGCGACATATTAGCATCAATCCTGTAATTATTTAGTATGCGTTAATGGATTTCTTAAAAATCAATATAGTAGGTGGCTACTATCCAAGCACTTGTCATAATTGAATTAAATTGAAGCTGTTTGACAAGATGTTAACTTTCTCGTCACACCTTGATAGTGTAAAAAGAGCTTCGAAAATGTTAGGGTTCGTCTCAAGAAATTTGCAAAACCTTTCGTCACAATTGAACTAAAATAGACAGTCCCAGCTTGCTGTCCTTTTTCAGTTTTCGTGCACCGTCTAGAATCCCGGGAAATGCCCTCACGCCTCTTTGTTCACCTTTTAGAAGAACTGTTTTGGGTGCCAATTCGCCTTTTGCAAGAACGTGTAAGTCAGTAAATGGCTGCAGTGATGTTATTGATCTCCACTGTGACTATCTTGAGAAATCAAAAGTCATCCTTAATCGTTTGTTTTATGTCAATTTCACCACTATTATTAATATATCAATTTTATCTTTTATTTTTACCAATGTTATCAGTCAATTAAATTTTTTTTGTTGATCATTTTTAGTACCATTTTCATTCATCTTAAGTTAACATTTATGTACTTGCCGATGTTAAAAGTTTATAAAATTTTATTAATTTACTTAATGTTATTCAACTATTTATCAATTTTTATTTATATTTAATTCTTATAGATTTGACCAATGTTATCAATGTCAATGAGTAATCAATTTTACCTTTACCAAATTTATAATTTTTAATCATCATTTCATAAATTTTTATTTCATTTTAATGTACCTTTTTACGGACGTTACCAATTTTTCAATATAATTCTTTGTTTTTTGTATGTGGTGTTTACTTTTAATTAACTGTTGCAATGTTGTTTTACTTTTCATCCATAATAATGCTCACGGCAAAAGGTAGCCTATTTCCGTCTGAGGAAACCCTTTCGCAGCCTCGGTAACGATATTTTCTGTATGACGTGAGTCTACGGTCAACTCACGTAGCAGCTACGAAATCTCGTAGCCCCTCGTAGACAGTGCTACGCAATGTGTAGCGAATCGTTTGAAATATAATTTCGTGCAGCATTGCAATATTTTAAACTGTATATTTCTTCAGTGAAATTTCCCCGAAAAGGGGAACATTTAGGTGCGAGTAAAGTGCTATTAGTCGTGAAATATGTGCACCTGGATATTTTACCAATATTTCGTAGTTATTATAAAGGTTATTTAAATTCGTGGTTGCATGAAAAGAGCGTTAGAATTTAGTTCCTGGCAATGGAGTCGTAATTTCGTCGTAAGGATTTAGACAGGTACGTAAAAAGCCTCTGTCAGCTTTAATGTTTAACAGTGGGCTACGAATGCGATTAAAATTCATAAGTGTTGTAAAGGTTTGAAAGTGATGTTTGTAAATTCCGTATTAATCCCGTGACTCGGCCGTACGGAGCGCTCGACGCCCAAAGCGCGCGGACGCACGTTGGCGCGATGTTGCGTTGCGTGTCAGTGACCTCACGTTTTGGACAGTTTCCATTGCGTGTTTACGAAATATGAAGTCTTGAAAGTTACCAATTTAAAGCGAAAGGTTATTGGTATCCGTTTGCATTTACGAGTAGGTGGTATATAATCTACATTCTGACTTCGGAAGCGTTCCCCTTACACCCTGTATAACTCCCAATAAGATTGGAGTATTTTTGCCGTTTGAGGTTTTCCGCACCTGCAGCAGCCGCCCCAGCACAGCCCGCCGTACTAGGAAGATGGGGTGGCGCAAGGGTGTCGACACACGTTGCATCCCACACCAAAGGCCTGCCTAACTTCCAGGGCATTATGGTCATTTCGTCTGGTCTCTTCCTATCGTCACGTGCCAAACCGTTGGGTTCTAAAACAGCTGGCACCCCGGCGGTGACAAGAGCACGGCGGATGATGTCATTAATGCTGGCGTGCCGAGCTATCCGGCCTCCGCTCTTACTGCAAGTTAGGCCATGGTGTCCGAGGAAGTCGACAGCTACACCGCACTGACAGCGATGCGGAGCCCCGCAAGGAGCACCCAGACGCAGACAAGTAGCGAGCCGGAAAGTGGTGTCACAGTAAGTGATTAAAAGTTTAGTTTTGCAATACCGACCACAATAGAGGCGATCGTTTTTATTGTAATCATTTTTATTTGTAATGAGTCTTTAATTTTTTTTTTTTCATTAGGGCTAGGTCTCCTAATGAGTGAAGCTGACTGAAATGTTGGGACTATTTATATAATTGGACGCAATTTTTTTATTAACAAGATTTACTTTAGCGTTTTGTAACACCTTTATTAAAATAAAGGTCAGTCAAGTTTAAGTACCTAATAGATAAGGCCGTTTTTTGTCTCAAATAAAATGGGATAATAAAATATTGTCTCCATAGAGTTGTGGATATGGCGACTACCTAAAGTTAAGTCAGAAGAGGTGGGTACTTGTGTAGTCGACATCGTACTTCACCAAAGCACCTCTCTCACCACCTACGAAAAAGCAACTAGCTATCAACGATTGTCTCGCTCATGAAATGTACAAAAGAGTGTAGGTCTCGTGTAAGTAAAAGAGATACATAATATATTAATAGTTGTTCGCTGACTGTTCACATCACCGGCGAGTATTTGTTTGTTGCAGCGACAAGCGCTATCAAAGGGGGTATTCGCCCAGAGACGCTTGCTTTGCGAGCAGAACCCTCGCTGAGAGACTCACCCTTGGTACATACGCATACCAGAGAGTAATCGCTCGACACCATCAACTAGTTTTTAGTTGCTAGCTCAACTCGCTTCTCGTTAATCGCCGGCGTTGGGACAAGTGCTTCAGGCCCGCCGTCCACGAGTTTGTAACATGGTACTTTTGAGAAGCGCCGTGAACTTATATTATAACTTATCAGTGGCGAAGGGTGAAATATTGAGAGAGGTAAGCCAGAGCACAAAAAATGCTTACCTAGGCCGGGCGCGGGCACGCAGTCTTGAGTCCTTACCGAAAATCTATGATTGGCTTCCTGGCTTCGGTCTTGTATAGGCAGATGTGGCTTCAGTCCACTTTTACTATACGTGTAACCACTGATATATTGAAACAGTGTCTTGCAAGTATAATAAAAGTGGCTTTGATAAAAGCCGTTTGTGGTGAGATGATGATAAGTATGATGTAAAGGTAAACTAAACTACGCACTTACAAGACTACTGATTTATTCTACTAATAATACTACCTACTTATACTCTAAAGCTATTCGTCTATTCTTTCTAACAAAGTGCGCTAAGACATTATCATAAAAGCCCGGAAGATTCTTAATTTTTAGTAAAGAAGGTTTTTCTATAGAAAGAATGGCTAGATCAGATAATCGTTCTTGTTTTTGAGAATTACGCATGTACGTATGAATTCGCTTTAAAGCAGAAAATAACCTCTCCGCGGATGCTACTGTAACAGGAAGTGTCAAAAATAGACCAACATAATGTTGTGACTTGTGGAAAAGTGTCACCTAATAATGAATTTTGAAAATTGAGATAAAGCTCGTAAACATCTAATTTGTTCAAAGATGGAGTTGTGTATAAGACTTTCAACTCGTTTTTTAAAGCACTGAACTCAAATATGTGCGGAAATTGTAATAACAAAGAAGATATTATTTCATCTGGAAATGATCTAAGTAGTATAAAAACAATACTTAGATTTATTCAGTAAATTAAGAAATCTCATTTGAGAAAGAGATTGGTATCTGTGTTGTATTTGCGTCTTAACATTGTCTATTATTTCAATGAAAAGACGCCGATACATAGTTTTAGCGTCTACTTCTGGATTTAGCCGTCTACGCTATCGCGGCGGCTCATTGAATTCCTGGACGCTGTCATAAATAAAATCAAAATTATTTATAAAATCATTTGTAAGCCAACTATTAAATGAATCTATTTCGCGGTTTGCTACTTCGATATCAATCTGTTTTGACTGCAATAAATTAAAAAGAACGTCGGTTTTTTGAAAAATGTCTGACAATACGTGCAACAAAAAGCAAAACTGCATGTTTTCTAACTTACTGAGGAAACATTCTGCCAAGGAAAGAGACTCACTATCCCAAGATTGCGTGTTATCTAATATAGAATTGAAAGTATTAACCATGTCTAATCTACAGTTAAAAAGTACATTAATAATGCGTGAGTGATAGTGCCAACGGGTTTCTGAAACACCGGGCATACGGCGGTCAGCTATTTCTTTCAATAGGTTGGACCGTTTAGATGATTTGTTGAAAAACCGAACTATACTATTTACGTGTCCAGAAAAAATTTTCAGTTCCTGAATATTTTCAAGGGAACGGCTCAGTACTAAATTTAATATATGAGCATAACATGGAACAAACAGTGCCAAAGGGCACGCGTCGCGAATTTTTGCTTGGACTCCACCGTGCTCGCCAGACATAACTGCCGCGCCATCGTAAGACTGACCAACTAACTTATGCCTACAATGATACTGGTCAAGTATTTCTAACAACTGATTAGATAGAACTTCAGCAGTTCGACTTCCGCTAACATCGTAAAAACCTAGGAATCGTTCTTCGATTCCAGTTTGAGTTAAATACCTAAAAATTACAGTTAATTGCTCCCTATGACTGACATCGGGAGTTTCGTCAATCATTACAGATATAAATTGAGCTTTATTTATCTCAAGTCTAATGTGTTCGCGTAAAACAGATGCCACACAATGTATTAAATCATTTTGAATGTCACTAGAGAGACCAGAAAACACGGGGTTCTGAACTGAAGAACATAATTCTAAATGTGAATCCATTACTGTATCGTACTTGCTCAGATATAGCAAAGTTTCGATATAGTTACCGCGGTTATCAGAATTTGGGCCTTCATCACGGCCGCGAAAAGCTAGTTCTTGTTTACCTAACAAAATGACGGTGTCAATAAACCGTTTCATTAAATTTCTATTGCGATTGACTTTCCTGTTATGGGCGTCATGCGAATTATCGAAAAATGATTCAATCCTACTAGTTCCAAACTCATGTAACGCTAAGAAACTACGTATATGCTTTTCGGTCTGAGAATGTTTCCTAGATGAATTTGTTAGATTATTAATATCGGTATAACCCCCTTTATTCCATAAACTACTACCATCTGAGAAAAGTAAACATGGCCAACAATACATTTTATTTAATTTACAACTGCCAGTTAACCATTGATATTTATCATAAAGGGAAACATTAAAATGTTTGAAAAAACCATCGCGTCTTTTATAATTTATTGTCATATCTGGCCGAGCACGTCCTAACTGTATTACGTGTTTTTTATTTTCAAAACTTAACCTTGAAAAGCATGTTTCCTCACAAAGCAAATAATCTGTCAAGCAGCAATCTAAAGCTATTAGACCCGCCATCCTACTGACCTGCTACTTTGTAAATCTACTTACTCTAAATTAGTAATTTCAACTTATTACACTATCTACTTACCGCAAATACCTAATTACAACGTACGTCTATGTAACTGCTTTCACTACACACAACATCAACAACACAAATAAACACAGTTCAACTAAAAAAATACACAAATCACTATTTTATACCAAGCAATACATTCTAAAATAGCTAACTATTAAATTCAAATATAAATTCAATCAACAACGCATGCAAGCTATGGTCGTTTTAATGTAATGTAATTACGTCAAATTGTCTGTCAACATAAAATGTCATCAAACATTCGCCCGATTCGATACGAAATTCAACGACGGATAACGACCCATCCCGCTCGCGGGCACATATTTCCTATATACATCTCGCTCGATTATCCGAGTAAGACGCTCAGAGTCGGCTTAGTTTAGTTCTAATATGGCGGGCTGGGTAGTGACCTTCAAGTGACGTCATGACGTTCTTTTGCTAAGAGATTTTATCGGCGAATAAGCCGATCGCTCCTGCGGTTTACTTTATAGCAATATGTTGTAAAAGAGCAAATTTTGTTGATTTAATGTCCATCAGTGTAGGCGTTTTGTAATTTTTCTCTACTTTTAAAAGTACTGATTGTGCCATTGAGAGAGTGGTTGTGTTCCAAACTTCTGAAGGGAAGCCGGTGGGAATGGGCTTATAAGGAGGCTGCGGCGCTGTAACTTATACTTATTATGGCTTTACTATTTGATTGGTCAGTGTAGAGTTACGACGGTAGGATTCTAATTAGACAATCTAAATATACTTTAATCTAAGCTCTTATAGTCAAGGAATACGAGATATTGGTAGATTTGCCAGACTTTAATTACCTAATGCATTGAATTTACTAATCATAATTTATAATACTAGAATATTTTTTTAAATAATTTAAAACTGCGAAGTTAATCTAGAAGATTTAGGTGAAATAGACAAATAATGAAATAGAATAAAATACTCTTTAATATGTACACCAACAAAGTTACAGATATAAATGTAGAAATTTTACATAGGGTGACATAATGTCACCATACAATTAATTAATCCCTTATATAATAGTTTAGAGAAACTATTAATTATAAGGGATTCATTATCTCTTTTAATATTTGTGTTTTTCACCTGAATCTTGTAGATAAATAGGAGAAATACGATTAAACGAAGAAAGAGTGATCGTCATTAGAAATACTCGTAGGTACGAACACAATCTAGTAAGCCCTCTCGATGATTCTAAAACAATTGCGAAAATGTTATTTACTGTGCAAGCAAACTAATAATGACATATTATTGTTTATCGAACAGCTAACTAATAAGAACGATCGGATAATTGCGTAAGGGTATAATCTATATCAATAATGGAATTAGTCCTAACTGATTATTGTTTATTTATGATCGTGAGCCATAGTTTGTGCGTGAGGTGTATATATTTTTACGTTTTTACGTAAAGCGAGAGCAAAAACCGTTTCTCTTAGCTGCAAAAAGCAACACCTGGCAATTTAAATTCTCTTTAAATAATATAAATACAAAATTTGCCATAAATTTCTGGACTTCGAAAACATACATTTTCGATTACGAATAACAAATCTCATTTTATATGAGTTCCCTAAATACAGCTGATCTAATCACGCTGGCTTCACGTCCAGAACTAGGTTAGGGAATGACCTCACGACCAGTCCGTATCCAGACCACACCTCAATCCTCAACCTACTGCCATGCCACGTGCCGTGAGCCACATGATTCCGTACTACCGGGTAAGTATCTATTTACGAGTATCTGCTTCATATCAATGCAAATAATAAGAAAACTGTGTAGTAAATAATTCTCAAGGGATGAAAGTAAAACATTCAAACATAGAAGGAATACCTGGAAGGTTATCCTTTTTTTTGCCAGGGAATTTGTCAAATAATTTCTCCCGCTCTGGTCGGAGCGGGAGGGCATGTCAGACTCTTACTGACTTAAACCCGTACGTACTCAGTACGTACAACAGTAGTCAGATAGGAAACGCCGACCTCATCTAGTTTTTAAAATTGACGTGTAAAAGTGTTTGTATAAACCTACTTACAGAAATAAAATCATTTATTATTTAACCTCTGCGGTTGCAACCTATTTCATATAGCTGGCCATCAATTTTCATTCTGAATTCTTCCAAATTTTGGCGTAAAGAAAAAAAAACTAGGCTACTCACATACAATTTATTTTATATTTGGCTAATCAATTTATCTTCTTTATGTTATACGCAAGTTACTGTTTTTATATTATAAGGTCACCATATCTTACTCTTCTAAAAATTTGGTTTACTGGTAAAAACTAGCCAAGTCAAAATCTTGAGCTTCAATTTACCTAAGTTATCTGCTTTGTGTAAATAATTCGACTGTTCAAATCTATGAAGTTATATTTTTAAATAGCAAACATTGTTGTAGCAGGAAAAATAACAAGGAATTGTAGGTATCTTAAATTTATTTTATAGTGTTGCATGTATATAAGTGAATTTCAGGATTATCTACAGAACATGGCAACCATATAAATCTCATTTCTTTGGTCGGCGAAGTCGACAAACAACGCATATTCTTAATATTGAACTTGGCTCCCATTTTTACATTTATGGTTTTGATGTGATATCTTTATTTTTTGTAAAGATATTATTATTGTTCATCACTCAAATTTACCTCTCAAGTCTCACGTAATATTTTTTATAATAGGTATTTTTTCCGGCGCCTGCTTACTTACACACCACCATCGCCTCTTAATGTATGTGAGTAAGTACAATGAGTTAAGCAAATAGGGTAAGTAAGGTGTACGAGTACCTACCTATGTATGTGCAGAAAGACTAAGTGTTTTCCAACAATCTACATTCCGAGTAGCTTGCGTTTATATTAAATATGCTGATCAATCCTTCCTTACGTATACCTACCTACATGTTTTGTAGTGATTATGTACATTTTAAAAGTGTCTATTAAACTGGGCTCTTGTAAATCATAGACTGTGTAAGAATGCATTTCTTTCGTAAAATATTTTAAAACCGTAAAAATTCATTGTTTCCTTTATATATACACAATTACCCAGCTGGACGCCAAATTGAGCTTTCTAGGTCATCTGGAAGTGGGTTAGGTTTTTGATCTATTATGTGTCTAATATCTCAATAACCGTTTGAGCTGTATTTGTGAAATTTGGGGTTCAAGTCACCTAAGAGGTTTTTAATAAATAAACCAAAGAAGATTGGCAAAACCCCATGTACTTTGAGTGTCGCCTTTATACTTCGCGTGCATTAGTAAAAACACCCGAAAGAGATAGATCTAAGGCCTACTAACATAAAGTGTAATCATAGCATATTTTTTTGTAATGGGATTTTGACAGAAAATCGTTTCAAAGATTTACCATGTAGGTGAGGTTATGTGTGTTGTGAAATGTGTATTAATGAGCAGATTATTTCATTTAAGAATAAAACGTAGGTACATGTCATAAGTATAATAGCGTTTTTCCTTTGAGGCGAAACGGATAGGATGTACATGTAATGTAACCTACACCAAAAGGTTAGGTATGCCTATTGATGTTGCTGGAACATCATGCGAACCGTACCTACACTTGTTTGCCATCTCTGTATATTATATATGTATGTATAATTATGTAAGCTTGGCATTCCCAAGCTTTAGGAGAAGCCTAGGTCCAGCAATAAGGTAGGTAGGTAGATAATAAAGGATGTTATAATATGAAATGAAACTACACACTTTTCCAAATATTTAAAATAGGCACCTATTTATTACTTATCAGTCATGTATCTATCCTGAGTAAAACTTGGTCAAGGAATTGTGCAGGTGGAGTTATATTATCCTGGTGACGCGCATAACCCAGGTACCACACTATGCTCATTACGTGAGAGCAACATCCCACAGTGCGCAAACCAATAATGCTATTGCAACAATATCCGGTGATGGCATTCCTACCCACTTGTTGCCGATCTATTGTTATAAAAACATAGTAAGTTTTTTGTGACACATGCCGGGACTTTACTTTTGCTCGAATCAAATAAGAGCTTACTCCCCCTAACCTGCTTAAATTGACATGGTCCTCTCTGCAAACCTCTATTGTGTAAAGGCCATGGAAATGCAACTGTTCACCTATATAAGACCTAGCTTGTCGGATTTGGTAAGTGCCACAAGCAAAGAGGACCAATTCTTCTATAGACAGGTTAGGGAACACAATATTTGCACTCGTTATCGTTATAAACATAGTTTCTTCTACTCAAATTCTCTTCTTGTACTATTTCTGCTAATATGTTGTCTGCGAAAAGCCTTTCATTTATAATATTGACTATTTGTTCTGCATTACTTGGATCCACAAACATTGTGGCAAATGCATTATGCAGTGCTGCTGCAATTAAGAAGTCTTTCATCATGTGAGGGCAAGCATGATTAAAATATTCATGTCTGAATATTTTAAAGTCTCTTTTGATTCTGCCATTAACGGCTTCCACAACCCATCTATTTATTGTCACACAGCGCGACCTGTTGCCTTCCAGTGTAGTTAATTGAAACTGACCTGGTGACAGGGTTCCTGGTAGATGGGCGAGGAAGCCACGCTGATGTATAGCGTCTACACTATCTCGGAAGCCTCTATCGAGAATAAACACATTGTCTTCTCTAAAAAAATCCAAAAAACTGTCTTTATTTATCAAACCTATCATTATCGACGCATCGTTAGTAGTGGCAGAATATGGCCCTGCAACATCCAGGATGTATCCATTGCAACATACAATCATGAATGGCTTTATGAGATTTCGATACTTATGCAGGGAATAAATAAGTCTCTTTTTGAAATAAATAATTTGAGCTTTTTTGGGCATAAACATAGGTGCCATCACAGATAACAGTTGTATTTTGTCTTTCCAGTGGGAGATCAGGTCTGCCATATAAATGATTTGCTATATACGAGTTTTTACTAATAACATTACTCCGGCTTATAACATTAACAAGGTCTTCGTTTTCGTTTGAAAGACGATGTCGTGGTCTCGTCAACCGAAGTTCGCAGTTAATACACCGAACGTTAGAACGAGACATGTTTATAATAACAAATAGAGTCCTGTCTCAAAAAAAGTGTTCACTATCACAAGTACTCAACACGCAGGAACTCGAAAGCTCAACTCACAGAGCATCTTATAATACTGGGCTCAACTGAACGCGGAATAAACAATGCAAATAAACAATAATGAGTTGGAAAGTAAACAAATAACAGACGCCAAACAAATCGGAAGATACGTACGAGTTACGACGACTGTGACAGCAGTGACAGTGACAGATCACTGATGACAGTTGTCACTTGTCAGAAATACATTGTTCAATGTTGCCAGGTATTAACTGTAAAAACTAACGATTATGTTATGTTTTCTTTAATTACTTAAGAATACGGTTTACAGTTAAGATTGGAATATTGCAATCTCATTAATTTCTAATAATATAAAAAGAAAAAATGTGTTCATAATGTTCATAATAAAACGATTTTTAGTTTTTAACCATCCAGCCAACAATCACATTCTACTAATATGTATTATTCTACTGAAAATGGCAATGACTACTTCAACAACGCTATTTTACGTTTAGTAATTGCTACTTTTACTTCTGATTTAACAAAAATATCTATTTACATTTTTTTCTCTTTTCCCACAAAATTAAAAAAAACTTTAATCAGGAAAATAAACTACTGAACTTGATCTATAAAATGCATATAATTTAGTTTAGGCTCGTTTCTCAAATATAGCGACACTGACACTGCCGTTCTTCTTTCATGTATTTACTCGTATGTTAAATAGATTTTGAGTTATTAAGGGTTTAAAAGAGTCTCCAAATGGTTCGAACACCAGTTCCTTTTTCTTTGGACTTGACACGCTACTATGTCGAGGAAACATCAAGTTTGACAGAACGAGTCGAGAATTTTGTAAGGCAGCGCTGTCATTGTACGTGTCTAAATAATATTCATTTGAAAGTTTACTGCGATTCCGTAGTTCGGAAACCAAATACGTAATGTGACTGTTCGTCACGTATTCCTATTTAATAACAAAATATTATATTTATTTTAAAACCGGCAAATCGTTCGGTCTACTTAGGAACGCATGAATTCTCCATTTAATGGAAGACAAACTAGGGACAAGTACCAGCGGCGGCGGTGGACAGGTCGAAACCAATAATTCAACAAATTCTAAAGAAACGAGTAAAATATCTGATTTCTAACTTTGACTCACAATGCTAGTGCCTCATCTGGCAACGATAATGTACTCAACAGGACCCTTAAAACAATTGAGAATTTGTATAAAAACGGGAATAAAACTATTCTGCGAAAGTGCGGTAATTTGGGTCGAAGTTACAAAAAACTTAAGGCCAGGTAGACCAAGCAAAGTAGGCATTTAACGCTACACCGTTTGCGCGACGCGAGCCGTGCGCTTACGTCGCCTGCGTGAACTTACATGAACCCAACGCCCAGTGGCGAAGTGTCACAGTACAGGTAAGCGCGTTGTATAGGCAGTAGGTCAACTTATTTTATTAATATGTTTAAAAAAATAATAAAATACGCGACTTGATCCATGATTCTTGTTTACCGATATAAGTAGTAATCGCAAAGGCCGAAAATTAATTTGATGTGTTGTAAATACATTTTATTAAATTATTCGACATTTTAGTTTCTTAAAGTGTATCTCACTAAGCGACACGCCCTTCAGTTGTGGTGGTGGTTGGTTGGGTGTGGTGTATTGTGGTAACCACAACAGAAGAAATTTTATGTGCTGACACCACTTGCCTTCACGCACACGCGTGACACACATAACATTTCTTAGTATGGTGTTTATGGTTGAGTGAAAAACACTTTTAACAAAAAAAAAAAACAACCGACATAAAAATATAAACACTGTAAAGTGCAAAATAATAGTTTCGAAAGTCGATGTTTTTAGTACTGTTTTTTTCCTTTTTAGTCACGAAAGTATTATTTTGCACCTTGTAGTGTTTATATTTTTATATCGGTTGTTTTTTTTTTGGTAAAGAGTGGTTTTCACTCAACCGAATTGAGAACCTCCTCCTTTTTATAAAGTGGGTAAAGAAAAACAACATGGAATTACTTTTAAATTATTTTTAATACAAAATAAAATTAAATTATAAACACAAAACGACTGTTTTTCATAAATCAGTATTATAGTTTTTGAGTATTGAGTAAATATGGAAGGAAATCAATTCAAAATCAAAAATTAAAATCAAAATATTTTATTTCACATAAACTTACATGGGTACTTATTAAACGTCATAAACTAGGTGTACGGATCCAATTGGTCGTTTCCTATGGAGAAGAACGTTACTCTTTTTAAAAATAATTGGCTTTTACAATATTTTCAAATGACAGTAGGTATGGGAGTACAGCGTAGGCCTGTTAACAAGTACCAGGTACTTGATAAAATGAAAAATGGTCTACAGATCTAAAGTCTACAAGGCCTACAAAGTCCTCACATTTACTAAATAAGAACGTATCAAAAAGATAAACAAAAAAAAAAAAACCTACTAAAACCAAGTGATATGATTGCCATTACAACCACTAATAAAGAGGTGAAAAATTTGAATTGTCTGTATATAATGTCAAATAATAAAAAGATTATGTCAAAGAAGTATATAAAAAATAATATAAAAAAATATTATTGAAATCGCTTCTTATTTTGAAAAGTCCTCAAGTTTAATTATAAGTATGATTCAAAATTGATCAATATTGACCACGCGTGAGCTTGGACCCGCATGTGATTCTGACAATGACGACGATGTGCAACTATTGGGCTGCATGTTTTCTTTATTTTGCAATGTCAGATCTCTAATGGGCATGCCACGTTCATGTCTGCTGTCCACTAGTTCTGGTAGCAAACATTTCAAATAAAATTGTACCAGCTTTGGCTCCATATTTTTTTTCCAGAATTCGTCATCTTTTTCAATGCACTCTGTATGTATAGGCTCATTCTCTCCTGCCCAGATCCCAAGGAGACACACACGCCGTCCTGTAATATGAAGTTGTCCTTGGATTTGGTAGAACCAATTACTATTTTTGTTAATGGTTTTGGTCATCGTTTTTTTATTATATTTTATTATTTGAATTTTATTTTCTTCTATAGCTTTCACCAACCCTTGTTTTGATGCTGTTATTGGACACTTAATTTCGACAATCGTATCAATCCCAATCAACCCGTCAGGCGTGGCCCCAATATAACAGTGAGATTTGTCAATAAATAATCCACAGGGCAGAATATTTACGTTCTCTTGTCGCTGTAATTGCAGCAGCGCCTGATGTTCGTTTTCTACTCCATGGGCTATTGATGCAACATGAGCCAAATTATTTTTATATAGTATAGTTTTAACCAAAGGAGCTGTACTGGATGACAACTTCCGCTTACATATGGAGCCAAAGTTAGAGGCTGTTATAAGCTTCTGTCTTATCTCTATCCACTCGCTACTATCCCTTTGTAAAATAGTGGACCTCTCTATGGAATTTCGATCAGACGTAAGTTTTTTTAAATTTTCCATGTATTCATTTTTGGCTTGCTCCATTTGAGTTTCTGTCATGTCTGGCGCTGAAGAAGCTGGCCCATAATCATTTTGTTTTTGTGTCTCTCTTAATTTCCTTTTTTTTTTGTGGGATGCTCAACGTTATATTTTCTTTTAAGAGCTCTTTTCTTCTCTACTTCCTCCACTTTTCCACCAGGGTTTTTCTCGGTAAAAGCTTTTTGAATGGTGGAAAGAGCAGCTCTTGAGTTGAATGAGACTGCTGCAGCGTGACAACGGCCCTGGTAACCTCCTTTTAATGCAAAATTTGTTCTCTTTCCCCCAATAATTTTAGCTATTACATTATTGAAACATTCGACAGTATTAGTGTCTACGTCTTCTATTAGACTTCGCGATTTCGCAGCAATGTTGGAAATAATTGCATTTATTCTAAATGCAAACGTCGAATTTTGAATTTTTTTAAACTCCTCATTAAAGTTGTTTGTTTTGTCACAGAAGTAACTTTGGCACATTCTGTGATCACCGTAAGCATGTGCCAAAGAGTTAATAATATCATTATGTAGTACCGATATAGCTACATGCCTAGGACTCTGGGAAACTTTATGGTGTTTTATGGAATTAACAATTGCTTTTCGCATTGACATGATTTTTATATTGGTCAGCGTTTTCCGATGTACCAACATATATTTAGTTTCTGTGGTAAGTCCACGTAACTTTTTGCAGAAATTACGCAATATATGATTCCGGCACTCAATTTTTTCCACTGTCAGATTCTGATTTTCGTATGGTTTGGCGTTCAGAATTTTAGCGTAGGTTGAAGCGTCACCATCTCCTATCATTCTGCCGTATATGAGTCCATACATTGGAATCGAGGATTTAAACCCTTCGACTATAATTTGAGTTTCCATTGAGCTCGAAGAACCTTCATAGTTTCTGAAACAGACATGCTGTTTCGGATCGACCGTTCTGTTTGCGGCTCTGGCACACACCAAGCAATATTTATTTTTTACTCCAAGATACAGAACTTGGCCAGTCTTTCTGCCAATTATTGCTGCCGTACCTGATGTAGATTTATAATTTGTTCCGTAAGACCTAGTACACCATGAGCCGTCAACATATACGTCAATGACGGGGTAACCGTTCTTTGTTCTTCCTTCTGCGAACGCTATTTCTTTTTCTTTTGCTGCAGCAGCCGCCAAAGACTCACTAGCAGTTTTCTCCCATTTTGAATAAACATCATTTTGCAATTTCAAATAATATTTTGAAGAAAATGATGGTATATTCATGGAAGAACATAATTCCTCAAATGTAGAGTATCCAATGCCAGAAGCAATGATTCCCGTGATTGCAGCTATATTTAAATTTACTTGCTGTGGATCCTTGTAATCTTCAGAATGGACCAGACAAGTTTCTTGACACATGCTACATTGGAATTTAAAAACAGATATAAGCCCTAGACTTCTTTCGCTGATTAATCGAAAATGACTCATCTTGCAATCAAATAAATTATTATGTCGCCCTTTTTCTTGCAGTTCTCTAAGAAGGAAATTTATATCAACTATTCGACGTCCCTTAACAGGATGAAAATCATCTTGATTTCTAGCCTCTTCTTCCACAATAAATGAATTACGAATATCTTCCATTCCACTGTAACAATGAATGAAAAACAATTACGCTTTTATATGATACAACTCACGGGTGTATTACTCTTCTTACTTGAATACAGTGGTATCAATTTTAGCTAGATTAATTTTCTAACGAAACTTATATTCTACCACATTGTTCAAAATCATTTAAATATATTTGGAGTATATATATACTAATGACTATTACATAAGGAAAATTATGGGGAAAATAATTTTATTAGTAAAAAAAAACTTACACAGCAGTCTCATTGGGTTGCGTATCAACAGGATCAAGTGTCACAAGAGAGTTGTTAGTGTTATCAACTCCACTTGCACAGGCGCTTGCCATTGTTTCGTAGTGTCTGAAAAAAGACCATAACAATAAGATTTCTGAAGCAAATAATAAAATCGGTTCCAATTTGGCACTCAAACTCATTTATAAAATAATGTATCCATAGAATTAATACTTAGAATATGTACACAAAATAAATATATACCTACATAAGTACAGAAGGCGGGCTTTACAACGTGCGATAGACGCGCGCATACATAGAACTCAAACTAACAAACAAACTATCAAACAAATGCCCGTCGTCGTCTCGTGTATTGTACGAAGATGTATAAGTGTGGGTGCCTTTTCCCTTGGAGCTGGTAGCATTTTGCATTGCGGTAGGTATACTAGATACTTACTTCATATTTGTGTTTTTTTTGGATGCATACATTCCTTTGCATCGTGGTTTTGATGCACTGCAACAATAAAAAAATGTTCATGAAAAATATTATCAAGTTATTCTACTGTTATGATTCTACTATGTAATATGTAGGTATTGGTAAAATAAAATGTGTAAATTATTGAACTTTATAGATATTGTTGGTAAACATTGAATACATAAATCGATTAGAATTAGATAATACTTTGAATATACGTTGTATACTTACCGGCACCGACAAAATTTGACATTTGTCAATTTTCACTATCGATAATCCCTAATAACTTCTAAACGGATTACCCTATTTGTACAATTTATTTTATCCTATCCGTTTTGGACCTAAACCTATCAAATGACACTAAAAACAACACAATATCTTCACAAACAAAAAATCATGTTTTCAACTTACGTAATATTTGTTGGCGTGAATTTACCTTACAAAAAAGTTACTTCGTTTTTAATGATTCAAAATAGGAACCTATTATATAAATCGAGCTTAGATAGCCATCGTTTGTTGCTCCATTTTTGCACTTCACAGACGCGTGTCTCAAGCGGATGGCACTCGCGCTCGCACTAGTACCCAAACTGTCCGAGATATCGTGTCCGTGAGCGGTGCGTTGCTCGAGCGCACTTTGTTTGTACACACGGCTACACATCAAGCTATACAAAACCAGTTTACGCTGGTCTCGCATCGTACGGAAATACTATACAATGTGAGATCAGCTTATACTGGAAATGTATAGCTTGATGTGTAGCCGTGTGTATGTAGATTGACTTCTGCACTCTCTATATTTTGAGGCGCGGCTCACTTCTATTATTACAATAGTATGTAGGTACCTAAATAGACGTAAGAAGCGCCACTCTTATTGCCATTTCTTAGACATGATGGACAAGTTTCGAAAGTAAAGGTAGAGATTAGGTGACCGTAGGGCAGATTGAAAAATCAAAAGACTTATTATGTCGATAATATGTAAATAAATAAAATTGTAAACAAACTTACCTGGTTTCTTGTCTAACCTTCCGCACTTTACACCTGGCCACTTTCTTGTTTTTATTTTCATTCCCCATACCTACTTCTGTTTACTAACAAAAACGAATAACTGATTTCTTTTATATACAATACGTGATAGCTGCGCGCTGGAAAAAGGGACATAGGTCATACCTCGACAAGGCCTGGCGGGCGACTGAATCACTGAAGTGACGAACGCGAGCGGCTGTGTTATAATAATAATTTATTATTAAAAGAATTAAGCTATTTTTCAAAATGTAACCACAAATTATTTTTCTATATGTTATTATCTTTTTTTAGATATGGTTTTTAGTAGTAAAAGTTTTATAAGCTTCGAGTAAAACAAGAATTACATTTTAAAAATATCGAATTTGGCTGTTCTTCGGATTTTTTTTTGATCGAGTGAAGTTTTCGATATCGTGTTTCGAACCACAAATTGTAAAAGTACATAAAGTAAACTACAATACGTTTTTTTTTGGCTTTAAAAAATCACGATTTCTTTGTTTATTATTAAATCAAAGTGATATAAAATTGGGAATACCTGGCCTTAAGGGCTGGTAGCAGATTTTTAGGATATCGGAGTTGTACGTTGACTGAGGACCGCAAGAGGACCATTGCGTCCATTGCGGGGAGGACACGGCGCAACACACGCTCGCCGAGTGTGTAGCTTGGGAGTAGCAGCGCCGTGTCCTCACAAATGAAGTAGGAGGCGATCTGTCGCTGCCGGCCGTAGTGCGGAGGATGGTTGGTAGCGCAGAGTCGTGGGACGCGGTGGTGTCCTTCTGCGAGGACGTGATGTCGCAGAAGGAAACTGCGGAACGGGAGAGGGAGATCTCGACTCCCTTCCCCGGCCGCAGAAGGCGCACCGGGCGCATGAGAAGGGCGGACAACGCCCTTTTCCGGCCCCCATGAATGGGTCCAGGGGCGTGGGACTTGGGGAAGTCCTCGCCCCCTATTGGATGGACCCGAGGCGGAGGCGCGCGCGGGTGTCGGCGCGCGCCTCTGAGGCGATACACGGGGTAGTTAAACACCTCACTACCCCGTGCAGGAGACGAGGCCGGACAGACTGGGCCAGCACTAGTGTGGGGCTGCGGATGAATTCGGATTCCCGCGGCCCCGCGCGCACGTGCGAGGAGATACCGGGGTGGTTTTAGCCGGTAAGAGTCCGGCACGCCCCTCCGCCTTTTCCTCAGGCGGAGATAGTCCATGAGGATTTCCCCACATAAAAAAAAAAAGGACCGCAAGAGGCAACATGATAGACACAAAGGTCCAGGCTAGTTAAGTTAGGAGATTTAGGGAATGCCAAGAAGGGATGTCCATTACGACAGTAAGCGACCGAGTATTATTTATTGAGTCGATAGTGGGCTAAAGACCACGTAGGAAGCGTAGCGGACGACGTAGTCTAAGTTACATAGTTTAGTTTTGTGCGCTGTGAGGAACTGTGCCCGCGGTGTAACTGCACGTGCAATATTTCGTAAGTGAGTTGTAATCTAATTCCCATCGAGGAGATATTTGGTAAGTGTCAACTTTAATCTCTAGTAATAGTGTGTAAATCGTAATTACGGAGTTCTCCATTATATTGTTCTGACATATTGATTTGTATTGTGATTTATACGTAACAGTTAAGTGATAGCGCTGACGAGCTAATAATGATAATTTATTCCATGAATGATTTAATAGAGCTGATGTAATAGAACGTTGTGTGGAAATCCAATAGGCAAATGTAGAAGTCTATTTACAAATGTGCGTACGGTAGTATAGATGAATGTGTGTAGGAAGACTTGTTGATAAAAAAAAATATTCGACTCACGGTTAGGTAATACACTAGAATAGGTATGTTGAATGATCCAGAATTACAGTAGGTACATCGTTACACGCACAATATTGTTTTGATGGTGCAATGAGGATAAAAACCGCCACTGAATTTGACAGCTAGCTGTCACAATCCATCGTTTTGTTGTAAGCAAGTGACCGCAGATAAATGACTGGTCTTTTATCTATGCAAGTGACTTCTTTTACGCATAATTGATTAATATTCCCCGTTGCGCAGCTATGGACTGCAAACAAATCGGGACGCATGTATTTGCAAAAGATGTTAAAAGACGAAAATTGTTAGAGAAAGCTCTCCGAAAAAGAATTGGAAACCCGATATTTCGTCGAGTCTCTATGCTATTATTTTTAAACCTATAAACTTTTGGTGAGAGGCCCCAAGGAGAACTAAATCCGCTTTTATTACCTACAGTCACTTGTGGTGTAATATTACGTACATTAATGATGTAAGTAACTAATATTTATGTAACAATATAATTTAAAAGAGTGTCCATGGAGTTTCTTGCCCGGTCTTATCCATAGGTACGTACTACGGTTTGGAATGGGCAACTAGCTTCATATTTCTGACTGACCGACCACTTGACAATCCAAAAGTGCCTGTAAATGGTTTAATTGAAATAAATGCTTTGAGTTTGAGTTGAGTTATAGTAAAGGTGTGTGTGTGCTTATATTATCATATTAGATTTGTGAAGTTGTTCAGTCAGGAAGCTAATTCTTGAGTTGGTTTCAACTCCGATCAGGTTATTCCGGTTGTACACCTCCAGTCTTCACCAAAAAATGAACTTCGAGTTAACAAATGCAAGTAGTTGTTCCGGGTCTGGCTGTTTGTGTACGTGAGTTTAAATATTTGTAAACGCACCCACGATACAGGAGAATTTCCTGGTGTGGGGCAAAGTTTAAAAAAAAAATACACGAGCAGACCTACATGACATACATTATAAAACGTTCACAATTTATTGTCTTTTCCATTAAAGCTGCTTTTTTACCAGTGGTTGACACTTCCCTTTTCCTTAGGTAGTTTTTTAATAGTGTTACACTCCAAGTCCCATACATATTTATCTAGTTTTAGTTTAATTTGTGATCGTCACAAAAGTAAACATAAACAAAAGAATGGCGATTTGTAGACTTTGAACTGTGCTGCCACCTATGAGGAGCTTTCAGTTTTTAACCCCATTAATCAACCCATTGCACCACCGTCAAAAAAAAAACAACTGACTTCAAAAATGCGATAGCGCAAATTTTTGTTCGGTGGCAATTTAGCAATATGCAAAAAAAAAAAAAACTAAAGCTACTTAAAACAAAAAATGATCACTTCGTTTTTTATTTCATCAAATCAATCAGTTAAACCTAGAAAACACGTGGTTTTTAAAGATGGAGCCAGAACGCATGCAGCTCGAAAAATAATCGAAACTTTGAGAGGTGCATTTCCAAAACAATAAATTCCAAGAAATGTTGACATTAATTGACCCCCAAATTCACCAGATTCGTCAGGTCATTACTTTTTTTCTGTAGGGTTGTCTAAAGGGACGTCTGATGGCCAATGTGATTGATTAAAATAAGAACATTTGTGATTCTGATAGTGGAATACTTAACAAAGTTTGCGAAAATTGTTGAAAAACACTATGAAAAGCGATCGCGTTTTAAACCAGTAATAAGATGGAGATTTGGCGGACGTTATTTTTTATACCTACAACATTTCCAAACCATTTGTTTTATTATTTATTTGTTTATTTATTACTGTGGGAAAATATCAGGTTATTTTCATTTGTAATAAAAATGTTCTTAATTTAAAGTTGTACATTCGAATTGGCCACCTTGTAAAAGCTAGGTCAGCCACGATTCTTGTTGCAATAGGGTATATGCATGTATTTATTTTATATTTTTTATTCATTGTTTACACCGCTATAACATAGTAAAACATATAAATACTGTTTAAAAAATGCTGTAATTAAGTTTAAAAAAATATTTAAAATAGAGAATCATTTTGAGCTGTTTAAACGCCGCCATTTTCGCGCGCTCTGTTGATGACGTCAAATAATACTATGTCCAGTGACAGTCCCACAGAGTAATTTTTTTGACAGTCCAGGAGTAATAGTGTTCTGTGTTCCAGTCCATTGTTTACTATGTGTTCTCGTTATTAACTTATTTCATCATGAAAAAAGCTCAAAAGCCAGTTTACAAGAATTGCATTGTGCCTAAATGCAAAAACACTATCAGAAGTGCACCTGATAAAGTGCTTTTTCCAGTCTCGATAATAAAAAAAGGAATAATAATAATAATAGTACAAATACGTAAGGAATGGTGTAAGATTATCAAAAGACATGAAGTATCTGCAACAACTTGTTTACATTGTTGTGAAGATCACTTTAATGTAAGTATGGCGTATTTCGATGCTTAATATGATTTTAATGAAATTAAAATAATAAATAAATAAATAATAATAATACACTAAAATTACAATAAATGAAATCACAACACACACGATAATATTAGGTTTTCTAATCAAAAGCCTGCAATGCCATACAAATGTAAGCAAAACGAACTTGTTAACATCACAGACTCAAGGAACTTATAAGCAAAGAGTACAGTATTTAATTATGAGCATAAAAGTTTCTTGCACAGACTATAATAGAGAACTACGTTGTTGACATACTAGTTTGTGACGTAACGTTTCGTGATTATCCATTGGTGTTTTACAAATTTGAATTTCCCGCGCTTAATTTGCACTTTCATTTATTAATTTTAAGTAATTAATAAGATATTAATAACTAAAATAATGATTTAGTTCAAATGTCCGGCCAATAAAGATACGGAATAAAAATATTTGAACCAAATTAAAATCACATGCATATTCCCTATTATTTGAAAAAAGATTATAATGCAATAAGGTTTGAACACTAAGTGAATGGTGGTTTTTGCACTTAATATGTAAAAAAAATCAGTGATACGTTTACCTGAAAGCATATGAGGTTGATGTTTGATTAATCAGGGTTCACATAATCAGAAAGAAAGAATGAAATAAATCATTTATTTGCTGATAATGTAGGTCATATCTAAAAGTTGGAATATTTGTTAAGTGTCCCGATACTTTTTACCTTACGGCATGCAACATATTTGGTTTGAATTAAATAGTAGATACTATATATACTGCTATCGATGCGATTATTATTAGCCATTGTCAAATTTAATATGTAGTTAAAGATCAGATTAAAACAAAAAAAAAAAAAAACAATAATACTAATCAAAATAATCAATGAATTAAATATAAATCTCTCGCAAATCATATAATGAAGAATATTATGTCGTAATGTGTAATGTTAAAAAGCTTAATGTCAAAATAATCTAAAACATTAACGACAATCACAATTATTACTAGTTATAATCTTTACATAATCTGGTAATGTCAAAATCTGTTTATCAATTATTATAGCAACAACCATAAAAATAATAAATAAATAACGATGTCATTATTATAATCTAAAACATTCGAAATTGCAGAGACAACGTTTCATTTATCGATAAAAAAAATTCCTATATAGTTTTGTCATTTAAAAAGTCCTTAATTGAGTAATAGCATTTCTCCAGCTTTTTTAATTGTTTTTTAACCATTTCGACTAAATTAAGCACTAATTTAACTAAGTATCAGTACCATTTTTTTTTTGATCGTCGGATGTTATCTGTATAACTTATTCCGCTCTGGGCAGAGCGGGAGGGCGTGTCAGACTCTTACTGACTAAAACCCACTCGTGTTCCTTCAGTTGCCTGTGCCAGGGGCCACGGTAACCCTTTCGGACTTTCCCGCAACCCTAGCAGGCATCAGCCCCAGCGGACCCCGTCATTGGTGCTGACATCTCTTTAAGGCGCGCGTGGAACACAGCACGCCGACATTTCAAGCCCTGTTGGAGCATTGAAAGACCTTTTTTTTTTGTTTCCGGGTTGGAAAATCCTCATCGATGTCCGCTGCCCTGGGCCGGGCGGCGGGGTCTGTCAGACTCTTACTGACTAAAAACCACCCCAATGTTCCCACACCTACGCCGGGGGTCGCGGGAACGTACATTCCTTCCGCAACCAGCAATAAAAGACCTAGGCTAAAATGATTTATTTCCGTAAGGAGGTTTGGACATACACTTTTACACGTCAATCATATTTTTTTTAAACTAGATGAGGCACTGATGATGGGTTAATGAATCACTAGAGTAAAGTTGGAGAAGCGTGTCATAACTAATTTACCTGTGCTATTATTTTATAATATTATTAATAGAATACCTACCTAGGGCCTTACAGAATACCAGCGCTGCGGTATTCATGAGATAGCAGCCTTTTTGGTCTCGCACAGGCCTTTTATTTTATATTTTCTTGTTATTGTTATTTTTAATGTCAATTTTGTTAGTTTTAAATGTTCTTTATTTTTTTTTACTGTTTGTATTGCCTGTGCGTGTCCCAAATAAAATATTCTTCTTTCTTTCATTCTTAATTATTAAAAAAATATTAATAATATTATATTATTTATATACCTAGGCCAATAAGGTTAGGTAATACCTACACATTTTCTTTTGTATTATCTCTTCGGTTCTAATGGCCATAAAACGAACACTCAACTTCTATTTGCTAAATTCAACCACATGGAAAACCGCATTTTTATGCTATTCTCCTATTCCGCAGAAGTTTCCGTCACTCGCAACTTTAACACATTACATTTAGGTACTTTAAACATTAAAAAGTTTGAATGTGATTTAAGTTTTGGGCCACCTGCAATGTAAGCTCATTTTGTGAAAAACCGGCTTTAAGTCCCGGAAAGTATGACGTAAACACATAAGTACTAACCTAGGAGCTAGAAGCTAGGTAGAAATGTCACTTTGCTGTCTAGCCACCAAAAACAACTACCTGATGTGTCAAAGTTAAGTAATGAGGGATTATAATTAGTTATAGAGTGCTTGTTAGTACTCTAATTAAGACTAAAATGTTTGATGCAGATAGGACAGAAGCTTTGTACCTAAAGGCAAAAGCGTTTGTTGTAAGAAGCCAAATTATTGATTAATTCCAATTAGATTTCAGTTGAGCGTTTTATAAAGAAACGGTTGCCTTTTATTTACTGAATGTTACAATGAAATTAGCATGAACCACGTTCCAGCCCGACAAAATTAGCAACTTTTGAATTACGACTGCCGTGTACAGTGTAAGCTTTGTCATTACGAAAAATATTTGTTGAATATTGGTGGATTTTCTTGAGAACTGCCTATCCCTTCAGGGATTACAGGCGTGATGATATATTGTTTTTAAATGTAAGTAAAATTATTCTGCTAATTGCGACTAGAAGCTGCATGTAATAGAAATGTGAATGACAAATGTTTAACCATAGTTTTTTTTCAAGATTGACGACATCACGTCAGCGCCGGCTGTCACTGATAACCAGCGCTGGGGATCCGCCTCGCATAGGGTCGTAGCTTTATGCTGAGTGCGGGCGGTTTAGCGTGGATGTGACGCATATTTTCTCCCAAATTGTCCTTTTTTGTGTATGTGTTCGTTCTCTGCGTCATGTGTACCGCAAATAAATATATTTTCTTTCTTTTAAGGTTTTCAGTACTGCGATTTAGTAGGTACATATAATTACAGACAATTTGACTGAGAAATAGAAAGAAAACCATCCAAAATCATTTCATCAAACGCTAACATGTAGGCATAAAAGTGTCTCATGTCTCATCTGAAACACACTATTTAATCTTTGTCAACTATTCCTTACGGGCTAATATATAATGCTGCCAGTATTATGTCATTATATGAGTACTCTTATGATCTAACTTTTGACCTCGGCTTTTATTATAACACTGTGTAAGTGTGAGCTACGACTCCATTGCTAGACACTTTTTCATTAATAAATCACACATCATACTAATATATTCTTATACAGTAGGTGTTATCTAATATTTATATGCCTGTAACATAACGAGTAACCTATCATGGTTCCTACATTGTGAAGCTTTCAGTGTTATTAAAGAAATAATTATTGTACTAGCTGTGCCCCGCGGTTTCACCCGCATGTGTCTCAATCCTGTGAAAATATCGGGATAAAAGGTATCCTACGTCTCAAACCGAGTCATGGTCTAGATCCATCTGCCAAATTTCGTCCAAATCCGTTTTGCTGTTTTAGCGTGAGAGTGTAACAAACAAACAAACTTACCCGTCGATTTATAATATTAATTAGGATTATTTTATTTTGAGCAGTGGTTGCCCAGTGGTAACGGCCGTGACTTACGAGTTGTAGGTCGTTGGTTCGAACCCGGACAGTTGCTTTACTTTGTGTAAATTATTTCATCACCACTGCTCTCAAAACGGCGAAGGAAAACATCGTGAGGAAACCGGCATGTCCTAGAACCAAAAATTCGAAGACATGTGACATCTACCAACCCGCACTGGGCCCACGTGGTTAATATGGCCCCCTCCCTCTCACAGTCACAATTATTACACAACAAAATAGCCCAACGATTAAAATGGAAAACGACTGTAGTATTTGCTAAATATTCATTTGTGTGATAAGTCTTCGTTTATCCACCAACTTCATGAAAGTTATCACTACCTACCAGTCTATAGTTTCTCTAATTGGATCATAAACTAACACATGATTAAAATTGAGGTCCATTCACATTCAGCCTTCATGAATACTTTTTGAACCTGTCTTCTACACAGACTATAAGTTTGTGTAGAGGACAAGGTTTGAGGCGATTATGGCCGATTATTACCGAAGCTTTTCCGAATATATTCTTGTCTTTACGGGCGCTGCTTGCTTGGCTACAGCTTATTGAAATAAATACTTAAGGGGGAAGCGCCAAGGTACATTTTTATGATAATTATTTTTTTAATTCTTCAGTTTTTTTTTAAATCCATTTTGACCAGCTATCTCAGATTGGAGTTAATGGAACTAAAATATACAATCAATATTAATTGTCTTTTAGACCAATGACGATGCAGCAACAATCGAATACCTCGCTTGGTTCAAATTTATCACGAATTGTTCACTAATGCGGCGTGACATCCTTGCCATAAATCCTTCTGTTAGCATATATGAAAATAAACCTTAACTTATAGTGTTTTGAGGTTCAAAAAAGTTTACAATTGAATGGTAATTAGGGTTGGTACTTTTAGATAATGAATGAACCTGCGTGATCGGTTGCGAGCTGTGTGTGTCAATTCATAAATCAAAAGAAACATGTCTGTTTGCGTAATAACTAATCGCCTGAGGGACAGTAAATTAAACAACAAAATAAATAAAAAATAAAAATCTATGTTGCTACCTAAGTAGGTACTGTTTAATTAGATCGTGTAAACCAAATGTTTTAAGACGACCGCTAATCCTGCCGACAAACAGCCACGCAGTTGGGCAGGTTTCTAAAATATGAACAATGTCTGGTTCAAATAAATGATTGTTTTTTTTTATTTTTTATTAATTATGTATTGTTTGTGGTTTCCGAAGACTGTGACTATTACGGTGATGTTGCAAGTGGTTATTGAATATTTTTATTTTGTTTAAACTAGCGATCCGCCCCTGCGTCGGCGTCGCGTCGCACGGTATTGACGACTTTACTAAACGACTTGACTACAGTTTTTTTTTAAATTATTATCTCTAAGTTGAATATTAATGTAGACACGGTGCCTATGATACACATAAACCTTCCGAAACCAACTCTCTAAATGATGGTGAAAATCACGTCAAAATCGGTTGCGCAGTTTAGAAGAACAACTCAGACACACCGACAGACAGACACGAACAATGACTTAATTATTTTGACATGCACAATAATTACATTTTCGCATATAGATGGATTTCTATTTACAACTGTAGCGGTATCTACATCGCCACATACGAACTATGCAACACACTGACGTCACGCCATAGACATATCATTGCGTCACGCACAATCCTGCATCGCGCAAGCAGAGTTTACCACGCCACTAGCATATACAATACATCGTCCCGACATCAATCGTCGGGCAGTTGACCACCAGACACGACAACCGTCTGGTCGGAGGATTCTCTCTTTTCTATGGAGGTAAGAGCGCGCTTTACACCCTGTTACTCATGCTTCTATACTGGTGACCCCGACGTGACTACGCTTAACGCTATAAAGCTAATATGTAAACATTAGCACGGGTTCAATTCCCGATCGAGTAGAAATCGGTGACCATACCGATCTTCTACACGGTAGTGTAATACTAGCTGAGGAACAAATAGACGTTCTATTCCGGTTTGGTACCGTTTTGGTACTTACAGTAATCAGTAAGTGAACACTTATTCACTTCCGCACCTAAACAATATTTTTATTATCAATAAGGCACTTCTCAATGAGCGGTTGAATTATTTAAATATCTTCCAATAAAACTGTTACACGAACAGTACTCTAATATGACTTCATTAATCTGTCCCACAATATAACTTTCACTATTGTTATAGAAACCAGCGAATATTGAATACCCGTGTTTAACAAAACTATTGAAGCGTTGCTAATTACAAACCAGTGTAAGTAGACCTGTGTTCCCTCTAGGTGCTAAGTGAATTTCAAATAGAAATTATTACTCTATACATAAGCAGGGTTCTTGTTAGTGTGGTTTGAGTTTCGACATCTCACTTACCTGGTGAAGTTATTACGTGTGATCTTTGACATGAAAAATATAAAATTATAGAACATTTAAACACAATTTTATTATTTAATTATGTAACGTGTTACAATGTGTTCCATAAAAAAAAAAAAACATAGAACCTGAACAAAAGTCTGCATAGTTTTTAAAAACAATTCCTCTGCCTGTCAAAGATTCTAACAGTACTTCATAAACTGATCTCAATAAATTAATAATGCAGCTCAAATCATTACCATCAGATAACTCACAGGGTCCAATCAACCAATTACACATTCACAACTGTCAATCTGACATACCGAAATTCTATTGCTATTGCTAAACGTAATAGGGCAGTGCACCGGCTGTGCTAACTCGGTCACAATGACCGAGGTCGGCGCGAGCGCAGACAGGACCATTTTACATAATTTCATACACGCGATACCTCGTGACAATTTTCTTATATTCATTTTCATACATGACTTGACAGTTGTAGTGAAGGGACATGAAATAATAGTGAGATGTTAAGGATAATAATAGTGTTGTTATTCAGTTGGGTGATTGTGTTTGCCGGTGCGCAGGATTGCAAAGTAGGCGGGAAAAAGGTTGGGTGGATCTTTCAGTGATTTGTTTTGAGAGTGACTGGGTTTTCACATTTCGATAATTTTTCTCGGAGCTTTGGGTAAATATTTACTCGTTGCATATCGTTATTTATTATATTTTGTACAAACATACCGGAACATAAACAATCACTAATGAAATTAGAACAATTTTTTAACCTTTCTTTTTTATGACGTGTTCTGTGTACCCATGATAATTTAACGGCAAATTATAACAATATATTGTAATACTAATCAACAAATGAGAGCACGGACCGTTTCATTACTAATTGCCAATTAACTTGAGATTACGTTCTTATTCTCTAACCGGTAGAAAGAAGAATCTTGTATTGCGGTTTTATCAAAATTAGATAGACAAACCTGCTGTCAGCATTAGAACATGGGGATTTATATAGTGTTGATTCTGATTTAATAAGAAATTGTTATATCTGTGTTTTATGTCCAACGGGACTAAACCGTGTGGTTCTGTGAGAAACGTTTAAAACAGCTGATTCAGCTGACGTAGATACCAAGGAGGTCTACCAAAGAGATGCTAATAAAACCTTCACACTTGTAAAATTTTGTTTTCATTGACAAACCTTGTTGAACCTGACGCATGTCTTACCTACCTACTTATGTGTTGATTTTTTAAATAGGTGAAATTAATCTCGTGTGTTGTCCAAAAAACTACTTTTAACAAAGAGGCAACTTCAATTTAATTTTGAATTCTATCTTTCTATCTGTTCGTCCGGAAGACGTAGCGTTGGAAGGCCTCCCACAAGGTGGACAGACGATCTTGTCAAGGCCGCAGGAACCCGCTGGATGCGGGAAGCACAAAAGCGGTCGAAGTGGAGGTGCTTGGGGGAGGCCTATGTCCAGCAGAAGACGTCTTTCGGCTGAAAATGATGATGATGATCTGTTCGTCCAGGTTACACGTGAGAAAATCGCTGATTATTTAACCATCATAGGTACATAAGGACCTACACGTGTCTAGATGCTAATCAAACATTAAAACAAAACGTTCTGTCCACAGTGTGTCGACCACGAACAATGTTGCGGAGGATGCTGCTTCTATGGCGAGTGTATAGATAGTGAGTATCACGTGTTTATGTAATACATATTGGTAGACGAGGTCGCAGGAAACAAAAGGAAATCGTTTTAGATTGGATTTAGGTCTCAAAATATCGTGATCGGTGATACGAATAGGTGGGTAAAATTCTAAAGACTTTTTTATAACCATTCGACAGTTGGCTACAGAAGGAGCGAATCTCCGACACAATGTCTTTGGCGAATAACATTTTTTCTATACAGTGAAACGACGTCCAAAGAAAATTGGCCTTCAAGGGCTTTCCGAAACACCCGCTACTTGCGTGTGTTTCGGAAAGCCCTTGAAGGCCAATTGTTCAGCGATTATAGTCTTGTTTATTTATTTTATTGTATAAGTACACTCAGTAAAACAGACACAGATACGACATATTAGTATTGAGTACAAAAAGTAGGTACTGCTTATTTCTTAAGAAATTTCTTCCAGCAGACCTGCGAAAGGAGAAATGAAGAAGAAATGTAGACAATAGTGTGTGAGAACAAGACGAGAATAATTTAGTTTTGTGATGTCTTACACTTGAATATTAAATATACCTACATGTAATGCAAAAAAAATACATACCTATACCTAAATTAATACATAATGCTAAAATAAAAAATTGCTTGTATAATAATAATTATTATTTACAGATACGACATATTAGTATTGAGTACAAAGTTTTGTTTTTAAATCCGTAAAATATGGTCTACGATCGATAAAAATACTGTCTGTCTAAACATTACCCAAAGTGACTAAAACTTAGCTCAAAGAGATTATTTTTGCTTGGCAAGATTTGTTCCATATTTTTAGTCATTATAAAAAGAAAAAGGGAACTACTTTGAGGTCGTTGCCGACCCCAAAGTAGTCCCTACAAGTCCCTTAAATCGTAACTAAAGTCTTATAAAATTAAATCTCGTCAACTTGTATTACAGGGGCGACATCTTCAAATTGAACAAGCCCCTTTAAATAAATAGAAAAAAAAAAAAAAAAAAACTATTAATGAGACTTTAATCCCATTAATAATAAACCCAGAATAAAGTTATGGCAATCTCTAACCTCGAAAAATGTATGTTTATTTTTTTCTTAATTTTTTTTTCAAAAATGTTGCCCCACCCTCACTTGAAATTTCTCCTGTATTGTGGGTGCGTTTACAAACATTTAAACTCACATACGCAAACAGCCAGACCCAAAACAACTACTTGTAGGTCATAGAAATATTTGTTCCGTGCGGGAATCGAACCCGCGACACCAGCACAGCAGTCCATCGCTTAACCACTGCACCACTTTAATAGATTTAATTAATAAGGGGGTTAGGTTCTAAACTAGTAGTTTCCTAATGAGGTGCTTTATTAGGTACAGCATCCATGATTACTATGATGGAGTCATGATGAGTGACATGCTGGCAGGCTCGCATTATACATTCATGTTAGGTAACATGGTTATTCCGGCACTACGCATTAGTGCGTTCATTAAAATAATATGTGTAGGTACGTGTATCACTATCTGAATGGTCTCAAGGTCTTCCAATAATAAAGTTATCAACTAATACACAATTATTAGATACTTAACTTTGTTAAAAATATCTTCCATGGTTTCCGAAAGCCCTAATTTTCTTCTGAGGGGTTTGGCAGAAGAGTATATAATTACGTAATAGAAGGTAAGCCTATTGTCATTTATCGAACTCATCACATTTCCGAACTGCCAAACAGAATGTCCTAAGACGAAAACTCAACAGATAACTTTTGTCCGAACTTTTTGTCTTGTTGTTTTTTCTTTTTGAACCTGAGGGCCTTGACAAGTGGCAATCTCTTTCAAAGAATTTCGCGTTTCTACAACGACTTTCCCATCATGGTTTTCGCTGATAGAATCCTTGTCTAGACCCTATGGGACCCAACGACCACTACACCGAACGATACTGCCTACAATAACGATGAATTACCCTACCTAAAGCTTGAAGTGAACATGCGCAATTTTTCCTTCCAGCCTACAGATCCTGTCTATCATCGATGGACGTGTGTGAAGACCACGTTTGTCTCGGAGAAGAAGAGTGCGTAGTATACGTACCGCCGGAATGTCCGGGATGTGAACCGTTGCCGCTGTGTAGATTGCCTGGGACATACCTGTAGCACAAGAGAAGATGTCTGTCAGATAACGAGCTTCAGAATTTTCCAACGTGAAAATTACGAAACTTTTACCTATAGTTATAGACAGGCAATAGTTAATTTACTGGAGTAAAAAGTTGAAAATGCATTTAATTGGTTTCAATTATATGCATTTTAACATATTACTAAATTTTACTAACTTTTTACTTTTAATTGTTTCTTCCACATAATAACGTTTTTAACCATTTGGTAATAAAACGTTATCACGTGTAGGTATAACTTTTCTACAAAAATGTCATGGAAAGAAAAGTTACGTTTTTGGCCACTTGACTGACCTAAACTTCTGCTGGCTCCTTTGGGAGTATTCTAGCGGTCACCAAAAAAAAGGCTTAATATAAATACAAATAATGTGTAAAATAATACTTTAGATTAGAAAACAAGTGGGTAACCCATGCATAATTTACTTCTTCAATTATAGAGCTTGTATTTTATTACGAAAATATAATTTGATCTCACGAAATAAATAATTTATGAAGTACAAAATGCATGCATTAACAAAAATTTATGTATGTTCAATGCATTCTAAATTAAAATATTATAGCTAATAAGCTTTCTACTTTATTAATTAAAGGTAAAACTATATTATTTTAAATATTCATTTAGCAATTCTTTACCTATGAACGTCAGCCTCTCTGTGGCACGTAAAAAAGGTTAAACATACAAAATAACACTGGTACTATAAGCAAACTAACCTAAATTGCCTACAGGTAAATCCAATAGCCGCATTTATTGAGACTGTAAATCACAATGAATCAGTCAATCAGTGTCCTACACTGACATTATAAGAAGGCTCAAGAAACGCCTTTAATAGAATACTGATGTTCGAGTGAACATCAGTATTCTATTAAAGGCGTTTATATCTGGCCAGTATGGAGTCATACTGGCCAGTGGAGTTGGCAGAAGTCTATAAACATTAGTAAAGTAAACGAATTTGAACCGAAAATATTCTAGGCCCCTACATCGTCAACCAACGAGCACTGGGCATGCGTGGTGGATTACAGCCTACTCCCTCTCGAAGAGAGTAGGCCTGTGTCCCAGCAGTGGGAACATTATAGGCTGATTATACTTTATGCTGCAACATTGTCTTAGATAAAGAGGTGCTTGAAACTGTAGACTCGGCAGTTTTTCTGAGCATAACAGTTGATGCCAAACTTCAGTGGGGATCACATAATTATATCAAGCCTAGCGGGTAGGCTCAGTTCGGCCGCCTACGCCGTCAGGAAAGTAAGCTCGGCTAGTCCATTTTAGTTATTTTCATAGCGTTATGTCCTACGGCATTCTGCCGTGGGGCAAAGCCACTGATGTTCAAAATATATATTTTGTTCTTCAAAAACGAGCTCTTTTTAGACAACGTGGCGCTACAATGGCGACATTAATTTAATACACGGGTAGGGCTAGTAGCCAGTAATCATAAAAATATATATTAAAATAATATAATTTGTAAATTGAAAACTACCGCCTGCGCCACTCACAGGACATAGGGCTCTCTCTTTCCTTCAATTCTAGGCGAATTGAAGGAAAGAGAGAGTACGTACTCTTTGTACGTTATTCGTTTTAATTTAAATCGGTTACCCCAGCAAATAACCTCTGCGCTAGAGTCCTTTAAGTACAGGTTGCTCCACGATGCTATTTTAGAAAATTGAAAATAAATCAATAAAGTATAAAGTTTATTGAAATATCTTCATGAAACAAAAACGCGAAACCGTATACGTGTGTTAAATTAATGTCGCCATTAAAGCGCCACACTGTATATTAGGTAAAATATACACTTATACATATAAAACAGTGATATTCATAATATTAACACTAGAAATAAGGACAAACTACGTGCTTCCTTCCACCGGCCTCATAAGGATCATAACTCATTTGTTGAGCTTGGTATAAACTTTTATAACACGCTTCTCTCTTCTTTGTTACCTTTGTTCAAAGTCTATCTAGATAGATAGACTTTGAACAAAGGTTGGATTTACTTTAGCTTTAAACGCATTAAAAGGCAAATCTAACAAAGAAGAGAGAAACGATAGATATCTAGAACTATAGAATAGAAATATAACTAGAAGAAATAACTATCAACTATTACTTAAACGATAAGAATAATTGGTCGCTGTGATTAACTCAAGACAATATTTTATGTTCTTTCTCCAGAATTAGCTTACCTACTGACAAGTTATATGAATTCAAATATTTTTTTTTTATTTGACTATAATAGTAAATTTAGTTTAATTTAAATATTCATTTAATATTGACATTTATTTATTTATTACTTTTCGCACAAAAGGTACAAATGCGGACTTAATGCCAACATAACCACACACACACACACACACAATCCACACACACACTCACACACACACATTATCTACTTATTTCAATGTTTCTTTAATGAGTTGTATTGTAATAAGTTGTATTGCAATATGTGGTTAGCTAGCGATCTCGACAATTGATCATATTATTCTTTTGAGCAACCGGCACCAAGTTCGTCATGCTCCCTTAGGTGTCACTGCTTGCGGTAGCGTCGGGAGTCGAGATGCCTCCTTCCCTCAAATATGGCGAGAAAGGGTACTGCTTGTGGTGACAGGTCATCTTGCTGACTATGGTGTTGTTACTGTTATTAGTAATTAACTGTTTCTTTATTTTACTTCGAAGGCCCTAGTTTATCATTTGTGACTTCAAGTTACAGCTATATAAACATAATGCAGCATTGCAAATGTAAGCGGGCACGCTCTTTATGCCTGTAGGCTTTTATTATGTATTAAGTTCTGTTTAAGTTTTTATTTAATATTAACCCAGACATAATTAGTATGTTGAAGTCGTCTTTATTTAGCACCACAATTAGTAATAGTACTAATGTTAAGGTGATTAGCTCAAATATTTTAAACTAGTTTGTAAGACAACAGAAGGTACCACTAACAGTGTAGTTATACAAAATAACAAAAAGGTATTTTCTAGTACTAAACTAGCTAACTGTAAAAAAGGGGTTAAGCAGAAATCCTTGAAATTATTTCATCAAAATATTCAAGGTTTTTCTTCGAAACTATTGGAAATTGAATTGTTTTTGGAAATAACTTGAAACAAAAAATAAGAAATCCTTCAAGTGGTGAAGGGCGGGCGTTTAGGGGGACTGACTTATTTAATTTTGACGTTCATAGAGTGCCGATTCTCAGCCTAGTTTAAATAAAAGTCTTTTGATTTTTATTCGTTTGGATAGTCATGTTTATTTGTATATGGCTAAACAGATTTGGAAGAAATGTATCTGGCCGGGTACATACTATAGTTCCGATGCGAGCGAACGCAAGCACAAATAGTCAGACAGACAGAGACTTCGTGTTTATTGAAAAATTATCGGTCGATGACACGTAACGTCAAAAATATAAAGTGCTAGCAGAAGTTATGAAATTGCATTTCATTCCAGAATTGAATAATACAGAAACAAATGCGATCGTCTGTTGTTTTCCTATTGCAGTCGAATTTCATATTTGTCAGGAATGTATTGAATTTGGGTAGTATCAAAAATATTGTACATTTTAACATGCTGAAATGTCCATGGTAGGTTCCATCGAAATAATGCGTATCTTTTATTAAAACAACTTATAACTTATTATTTAACTTATTCAACTATATGTTTTTTTTTGTATGTTTGTTACGCGATCATTCCGCCAAATATGAATTGATTTTGATGATAATTTTTTTGTTTGGTAGGTCATACTTCAGAGGTGGTCCCATATTAATTTTATCGAAGTCGGTCGAGAGATTTAAAAAAAATCATCAATAATTATTTTTAAATAAAAAAAAACCGCCTTCAAACGGACGTGGACGTAAGACGTCATGTAAGGCGATCGTTTTCGAATTGGTAGCATAACTAAAAAAGTTTTTTATTTTTATTATATTTTGTAACACCAATATTTGGATTTATTAAATGTTGACTTGGCAGCACTGCGTTTTTTGTTAGCAGCCAATCAGGTAACGCTAAACAGTGACTGTCGGCCATTTTGCGACGTGCGTTATTCTGAGTGCGGTGTGCTTAAGCCAGTGGTGATTTTTTTCAACAATAACACGTTCCTTTGGTTCGCTGGTCTGTTTATCAAACGGTAAGTAGTTGGTTTATTATTTGACCATTTAAATATTGTATCAGTCTCGCCCAAATCAAAAGTAAACAACAATTTTAGCTAAGGTGCTTTATTGATTTTTATTTTGTACAAACAAAATAAAAATCAATAAAGCACCTTAGCTAAAATTGTTGTTTAAAAAATAATTAATTAATAATTATTTAATTTATATATTTTTTTTTTATTAATTGTTGCGTGGCGTGTAACGAAAAGGAATATAAAACATGTGTTGAATAATAATATAACCACAAGCTTTTATTATTATTCAACACATGTTTTATATTCCTTTTAGTTACAATTTGTCACGTAACAAAAACGAAGTAAGGGTGATTTTATACTGCTGAAAAATACGTCACATGTTTATTTTGGTTACTAAAAACCTCACCTTACCTAGTAGGAATACTAGTAGACGAAAGGAAAGTGTTAATTTAATAATGTTTTTATAGTTTTACTAAGTTATACATTTCGGGCTTGCCCAACTAATGCTTGCCATGCCTTGCCATCACCACTGTGTTTTGAGCTCATGACTAAGATCCGTTCGAGATTGAAACTAGTCTGGCAAAAAAAGAATGAATACGTTAGTAAAATTCTACCTAACATCAAATTAGTAATGTCTCACAAAATGTTCATGATATAAAATATTGCATTGCATAGTAATATGTGAAAATATTGCAATTTATTTTCTAAAGTTCGTTTTAAATCCCAGATAGTAATCTGAGATTGCTAGTCTTTTTGTTTTTGCTTTTTGGAAGGAGTTTAACATTACACCTGTCAAATTACTATCTGGGTTTAAAACGAACTTAATCGACTTAACTTAAGTATAAAGCTTAATCGGAGGGGTTAGCAGAGATATGTTAACTCCTTCAATTAAGCTGAATATGCTTGCGCTGGGGTGGGTTCATGTCTATAGTGTAGCGGGTGGGGTTTGAACTCACAACCGAGATTATTCGCAAAATATAAATGTCCGTGACACCTGCAGAACGACAACGCAATTACCGAAAACGACTTAAGCAGAACGATCCCGAAACATGAAGAAAAATGAGCTGGCTATTTTGATTATTTTAGTAGCGATAGTGAAAATTGTTGTCATAATTTGAGTTCATTGCAATTTAGAGCTGACTGTATTTTGCGTTAGTTTACACTATTATTGTTATAAAATAGTGACTGTATTTTGTGATAGTTTACATAATTATTGTTATACATAGTTAGTTTACATATGATTTGATTTTTATTACTATTTTGAGAGTTTGTTTGATTTTACACTAAGTGGTGCTGACTGTGTGCTCTACGTAAGTTATCTACACACACGCACACACAGTTCCAGTTAGTTATATTATACTGATTACAAGGGGATGTGGGTGTACTTATTATCAATAAACCTCTGCCTAACCCGTTGAGGCATATAGGCGTGATGTTATATTTATCTTAAGTTCGATTACTTACAGGAAAAGGAAAGATAAAAAAATACCTACTTAAATATAAATCTTAAGGCGAAAACGCCAAGGTAGAGCCCGCGTAATTCTAATTTTTTTTGCGTTTTTTGCAATTTGTAAGTTTTCTGGGGAGTTGTATTGATGATTGTAATGATTATAATTCTGTACATACATATTGGTTACAGTCACGAATCATATTTTAATTAACATACAATCTGACACTGACCTGCAAATTGAAAAAAAACTTAGGAAGATTTGAATTTCACCGGCTACCTCGACGCATCCCCGTTGATGCTGTGTCTCAACCAATACAAAACAACTTGTGTTTCATCTTCATGTTTTGTTTGTATTTTTTTGTGTAGGTACCCAAAGTTTTCATGAAGATTAAAAAACACAAAAAAAAAACTTTATAACTGCTAAGGGAGCTATTTATTAAACGCACTTAAATGTAATTTAAAATAGTTGGATGTATAATTAGACTAAACTGATTGTACTGAAGTTTAGCTTAAGTCACTTAAAAACATGCTTGTAGTACTCATATATTAACAAACCACTTTCTAAAAGAAACATTTTCTTATGGCATAACAGCGATCGGCTATCATTTGCAATAATTTTAATCGTTTCTTTGCAAAAATTGTTTTGGAGTACCTACTATCATGTCACATGTGTTTAAGGTTCCAACACTAATTTACCAGTAAACTACTTTGCAGAAAAACACGTTCTTCCAATTTTCTTTTGATGAGTGTTGTTCATTTAGTGTAAATGGTTACCCAGTATTCTTCGTCAACGAGAAGAGTGGTTCAGAAAAAATAAATACTTAAGAAATAATTATGAATACAATTATGGGCCAGTGACATATTTATACTGACTGATACATTGACTTGGTTGACTGATAAATTGATCTCGATTATTAATTAGGATAAGAAAAAAACATGAAACCACTAAAAATGAGACACCTGTTTTGTGATTTAAGAAATCTATCCAAGTTGTATCTCACTTTAGTTCAGATATCATGTGATTGATTATAATTAATAAAAAAAAAACGGAAACCTATGATGTTTTGTTCATAGTGTGAAATAGCCCCATTAGTTCCTTTTTGTAACACTTATCATTTTTGCAACGAAATTTACTTTCGTTTCATTTTGGTGACTGTGTAATTTAATTTAATATTACCAATGTATGTTAAATTCACGGAATTTCAGTGGAAATTTAATCGACAAATACAGTTTGCGATACAAGTGAAAAGGTCGTTAGTGACAGATTCAGTTTCAATTAACATACAATTCACGCAATCACTCCACCATTGTGCGAGGTATGCCAAAATTTATCTTACATCAATAAGTTCAAGATAAGATAAGATAAGATTTTTTTATTTGCTTAAACATGTGTGTGTAAATACATAGAAAGTGTATACAAGATGCTAAAGTTAATTAAGTGCAATTAGTGTTTGTCACTACGTGACGTGCAAAATAATAAATTTATACAATTAAAAAATAAATTAACAAAATACTAAAAGTTGTCATATTTAATTATTTATGGGTTATTCAAATTATAGAGTAAATCAACATTATTATATAAGTAGCTCCAAATGAATATAATTAATTACTTATGTCAAAACAAATTCCTTTTCATTATGGAACTCAGTAACGCTATAATATGCTCTGGCGATGGCGGTCAAAAAAGTACGAAGTCAATTTTTAAACATAGATTGAGGTAGTTCTCCAATTTTTAGTTTCCTCCGTCGACTACGCCTACGTGCGACGTAGGGCCATGCTTCTCAGAACATAAATGGTGTCTATTGTCAAGGTTAACCCGATAGCGTAATAAAATTGCTTGAATACCGAAAAAAATATTAAAAATAGACAGTCCAAAAAAATAATTGATTAAAATTTCGGAGTTGAAGAATTTCAACTCCTACAACTCCGCCCCTAAGACGACGCACTAACCATTGTCACAGCTTATCGGTAGCTTAATTCCATCCAAATTTTTGACGTTTTCATCATCGTTTTTGCTGATAGAATGTCACTTTGTTTAGGCTCAATGCTCTCATGTCATTTCATTTATTTGCATACCATAATGTGAATTTAGTTGTTACAAATAGGCTTAATAAAGCTTAGATACAGTTATGGACCCTGTAAGGGCACAGCAACATTAGTATGGATAAATAATTAAGTATTAAAATAAGTAATAGCATTTAGAACATTAATAATTCTTAATTAAATCAAATGTATTTAGATTATAATAATTATACAATATTTATTGTTTATTTTAGCGTGAATGTAATTGGCAAAAGTAGAAGTAATCTTAATTAAATAATAACATTTTATTGCGATTCCAGTCACAGTTTATCATTCATTTTTATTATAGTATTTAATTTATTAATTATTTATAATATAGTAGCTTTTGTTTATTAGAAATAGCTTTAATTTATTACTAAACATATTATATTTATATTGTATATTTTTAAGATGTTCCGGTAGTTTATTATATATTTTTATTGTCATTACATATGTACTTGATGAATGCATTTTAAGTCGTGATGTTGGAATGTTTAGTCTGTTTTTATGTCTTAGAGTAAATCTATTCTATCTGTATGTCTTCTCTTTTGGTGTTTCTGGATGTTTGCGTACAAATTTACAAAGGAGATTTGCAGAAACCCATGTATTTTCAGTATCACATACAGGCTTACGGTTTCATAGAATGCTTATATTGATTTGAATGCTACAATAGAGTATAATAAAATATGTAATGGTAAGACATACATTAGACTTGGGGGTATTAAATTGATTTATACATAACCTCAAAATGCACCACCAAAATAATACTGTATGGCAAGTTACTACTAATAATTATGTAACTCAAGGCAAGACCCTTTTATATCATACATTTCACTCAGATAAAGTGGATAGATTGTACTTTAATAACTATAGAGGATTTTTGTGTTAATATAGGTGCTTACTTAAAGATTTTAAAGTAGGGTGTTCTAAGTTGAGATAGGAAAACGGCAATTATAGATAAGAAAATTTTGAATTATTTTAGGCCATCCGTTTACTATGACTTCACATAATAGTAATAACGTACCTTTTGCGGGATTCAAATCCGCATCCAAGATGGTCTATGGTCCATCCACAAGATGGTCGTCAACAGGATAAAAGATAATTAATAATTTAAAATAGAATACGTAAAAAATAACCATGGTTAGTAAAAAAAAGTAAAGTTAGTATAAAATTATATACTAACTTTTTATTCTAATGTTAACAATACATTGTCAAGAAATACCTCAGAAGTGAGGTTGTTCGTTCATGTCGAGCGTAAGCGAAATACAACCGACATATGAACAACAGCCCACGGATCTGAATCCTAATATACAATTGGCTTTTGTTATGTGCACAAGCAAGAGAGTGGAACTCCCTACCTGCGTCTTTGTTTCCGAACGCTTACAACCCTAATCTCTTCAAAGTGAGAGTGAACAGGCTTCTTCTGGGTAAGCTCACTCCATCATCGACTCTGTCTCTGTCACCACTGACCTAGACTTGAGTCAAGAGCAAACGTCATCTTTAATAAAAAATAAAAAAAATACAATACTAGCCGATGATGGCGCTCCGATCTTGCTGTTCCTTTTCACCGGTTTTTTTTATTTTTCACTAAAGTGATTACCTCATCATCATTTATTTGGGTTGATTGTATGGCAACACTGACGTAATACGTTCTATTTTATGCGTTTAGTTTTGCATTAGTGCGTTTTGTTTCCGTAACGGGGCTGCACCCAAAGATCATGGTTTTTTAATTACTCCTAACAACTATTAAAACATTTTAGCTTGGAAAATAACTGCGGATATAAGACCTATAATTTGCATATAACTAGATATTTTTAAAACGTATAGACTTGATGAGGTACCCAACTCGCCAATCTCCTTTCAAACATTTATAGGCAAGGCAAGGTCAAAATCTTCAGCTCCCCAAAGTGAGGCTTACAACTGTCAGTTTCATCTATGTTGACCAGAGTTCTCATAAGCTTTTTTTGGTATGATTTGGTATGTGGGCGCATCAGTACTATTACCCCATAAGATGACGCCATATTTGAGCCATGCATAAGTGTACGCGTAATACATGACCAGTGCAGTTTTAAGGTCTGTAGTTAGTAGTAGTCTTTTTGATCTCGCGGAGTGCTTAGATGACAATTTAGATAACTTTGCCCTTAATTTTTAGATAAAGTGAACCTGTGTCGTAGATATTATGATGATAAATTGTTAAAACGGATGCTCAGAATTAGGCACTGCTTAATTTTATTTTAGATACGTATTCAGGGCAAACGAATGTTTCGTAACATGTTTGCAACACCCTGATTTTGTGACGCGGGAAACATGGAAACAGATCAAATTGTTTTGTTAATTTTGTTTAATTTATCTTGCAACTGCAACGGGTTTCAATCAGAACATGTATTTAAAACAAAGCAATCTTGAAAAAGGTTTAATATCTAATGGTTTGACCAATATTTCTCGAAATGTAAATGACAAATCACTGACCTGTGAACAAAACTCAGAGCACTTAGCTATATTGGATTCTTAATAATAACTCTAGGTATATTCAGTTCAGAGGTAACGCTACTGTCAATTCCGGCCAGTTTTAATATCAGTTTGAGGAAGGTTTATTAGTTATGAAGGTATTTAATACGTTTTCCTAGAAGCAATAGGTAGTTGAGAAAATTTATTTTGCCGGATTTTTTTCTAAATGACATCCACCCACATTAAATCTGTATTTAGGCGTAGATAAGTAAGAAGACCAATTCCCGTAATAAAAAAAACGTTCCGCAGTGTCATCTCAGAGACAATCAAATGTCGAAAAATGTAGGTAAACGCTACACAATTTTTGATAGATTGACTGACTGAGATTAGAATGCGTACGTTATTTTATGTACGGAATTGCTCCTACGTTCAGGTTCCGATGGACAAATCAAATTAATAATGCATAGTATCGGAAAGGAACGATGAATCTATTTCTTGAAATAATTGCATAACCTCAATCGTATCTAAACAATACGTAATCTTTAAATACCTGCGGATTAATAATATCTAACCTCATCTAGTTTAAAAAAAAATATGATTGACGTGTAAAAGTGTTTGTTCAAACCTACTTACAGAAATAAAATCATTTATCATTTATCAATACATTTTGATGTTATCAAATAATATTTGTTCAAATAATTGGTTGTTTATGTACTCGTACTTGCTTTATATTCGAAGAATGTTCTGTTTGTTTTATTTTATTTTGTTATAAGTAGTACCAATCATTGAACCTGACTTGGCTTCCGTACGTCCTTTTCGGGTAACCACTGAAAATCAGCGCTGTGCTGTGGGTCCCCCATAGCACAGCATCATGCTGAGTGGAAGCCTTCTTGTCACAGTCATGACGTGCAGCTGTCGACGATTTCTGTTTTGTGCTCGTGATTAGAGATCTCTTTGTTATTTTTACTTTTTTCTTAATTATTAGAGCTAATTATCTTTTTGTATGCACGTGTTTCTGTGACAAATAAATCTATTTTTCTTTCTTTCTTTCTTTCAAATAAATATTGAAGTTAGAAAATTAGTAAAGTCAAGTGCAAACATTAGTGAAATGACGAACAATGCGAAGTGACATTTGTAACGAACAACCTATAACATTTATTTGTTCCAAATTCAAACACGACCCTAATACCTTTTTCTTGGTATTTTTAAATTAAGAACAAGCCTGTCGAAGCCAAAAAATATCTTAATGATATTTCCAAGAAGGTTTAAATAAAACGGTAGCTATTTTCGGTTATTTATGTGGGCATGGACAAAATTTTCCGACCGTTAGACGACCTTTATTTGACAAAATATGTAATCATTCTTATCGGTATTCTGTCGAAAAACCTTGAGATGTCCTACATGTAGAATTATTATAAAAAAATATCCCTTGTGAGTCCCTTTCATTGCGGGTCACCTACTATGAGCTGATAATAAGTAAAGCTGGCGGGGAAAATTAATACTATATGAAGAGGTATTTTTTTTGAGTTTAGTACTAGAAATTATTATTTCAAACATACCAAAGCTACAGAGCCTGTGGCACTAAGTTCAGTTTACAAATCGACATTGAATTTTACAGTAAAAAAATACTTCGTTGGAAGTATTTTTCGCTATTCGCTAGGCTATCGTACTTTCAAGTATTTGTAATGTTGGCCAAAACGTAGAAAAAAATTACGCACGCACTAACTGACCGAAAATAGGTATAACCTTTGCGGGAATCATAATTTTAATCCTCCTGGAGTGAATTCCACGAACCATGAAAATTGTGTAAAAAGTCCCTCCTCTCCAATCTCTCATTTAGTAACTGTCCAATATCTTCGATAATCTCCGACGAGGACTCACATTCGTTAATCATTTAAAATATTTATTTAACCACTAAAATAAAATAAAATATTAGTTCAGTTTCAGCAAGCCTTGATTGGAACGGCTCCAACTTCAAGTAAACAATGTAGAGGGTGCGACGATTTTTAATTGAGAATATGGCGGGTATACAAACTTGCCGCCATTTGCATATTTATTAGATTTCAGCCTCTTTCAGGTAAGCCTTGTGGGCATAGTTTTGTAGGCGTTAAGTGAATGTCATTGATGTGAAGGGTCGCTTTTTTAGGGTTCCGTAGCCAAATGGCAAAAAACGGAACCTTTATGGATTCGTCATGTCTGTCTGTCCGTCCGTATGTCACAGCCACTTTTTTCCGAAACTATAAGAACTATGCTGTTGAAAGTTGGTAAGTAGATGTATCCTGTGAACAGCATTAAGATTTTCACACAAAAATAGAAAAAGAACAATACATTTTGGGGGTTCCTCATACTTAGAACTGAAGCTCAAAAAAACTTTTTCATCGAACCCATACGTGTTGGGTATCTATGGATAGGTCTTCAAAAATGATATTGAGGTTTCTATTATAATTTTTTTCTAAACTGAACAGTTTGCGCGAGAGACACTTCCAAAGTGGTAAAATGTGTCCCCCCCCCCATGTAACTTGTAAAATAAGAGAATGATAAAACTAAAAAAATGAGTGTGCTTTAGACCACACAACTGAAGTAAAACTTCTTTAGCTCCATCCATATGCGTTCGCCTCGCCCGATCACACTTTTCGTAACGCTCTCGTCATGCATTCACCAGCTTACTCCCCAAGCCAAGCGTGCCTAAAGAAGTTTTACTTCAAAAATATATATGATGTACATTACCATGTAAACTTCCACCGAAAATTGGTTTGAACGAGATATAGTGAGTAGTTTTTTTTGAATACGTCATAAATCGTAAACCGCAATTTACCTTTCATTCAATCAACTCACTATTATTAAAACATCAATCAAAGTTACAACGAACTACAAGAACTTTTATATTATGTTACTTGCTGCTACGGAATCCTTCATGGGCGAGTCCGACTCGCACTTGGCCGCTTTTTTCACTTTTCAGAACAAGTCGCATTCATCATAATTATGCTCGCGCTTCGTGTAAACATCATTATTTTAGTACACTGAAAATTGTTTTATATACTAAAATTATTGTTTGACTGACTGCCCCGTTGGTTTCGCGGTCGCAAGCGCGCCTGCTGAGCGTGGGGTCCTGGGTTTAATTCCTAGGTCGCGCAAATTGTTATTGGGGTTTTCCATGAAGAATTTCTTAGGAGTTTGGAAGTTGGTGGTGTGATACCCCGTGCCTCGGAAAGCACGCAAACCGTTGGTCCTGCGCCTGATCTTTCTCCGGTCGTGATGGATTGCGTGCCGTCCCATCGGACTATGAGAGTGAGGGAGAGAGAGAGAGAGAGTGCACCTGTGTCTGCGCACACACTTGTGCACTATAATATCTCTCACGCCGAAGCTGGTCTCCGTTGAGATTGGCCGCCATAGCCGAAATAGTCTGGAGGACCATTAATATTGTTTATAATTAATTGGCTTGTGAATGTAACTTAAAATCACCACGAAACGCGTTTTGAAAGGTTCTGTCTATTGGAATTCTTCTAATTTGAGACAACAAGAACTTCATCCAGAAGAAAAGAAGCATAAGCAATAAGGATGCACAGAATCATATTTTTGTCGCATTTAAATTGGTTTGTTTCGGAAAGTACCTACGCGTGGTCCAATGTAAATTTCACTTCATTACAGAAAAATAACGTCTAATTTTTTTTAAGGTACCCATTTTCGTAGTACTTTGCGCTCATTTTACCGTGCATACCTAGGCGTAGTATTTACTAGACCTTACTAAAAATCTGTCTATACCTTCAAAAAATATCAGTTACCAACGAAAATAAACCGTGTGAAGCCTTATGATAATGTTCCTAGCAAAACTGAAAGGATATTTCTTACAAAGAGCTCAGTCATCAAAAGGTAATATTTTAGGCGAGTGTATCAAAGAAAGTTGAACAGGCTCACTCAGAAAGAAAGCAAAGTGTTGAAAAATACGTACATTTGGCTAAAATAATAATTTTCTGAAGGTATTTGCATACACATGGCTTGCTAGGGGCCATAACCTGCAATTAATTGCCGTTTTATTAATGTTGGCAAAGCACCTACTTTTATAAGAAATGATGAATAGTTTTAGATACCTGCAAATATCATGTTTGATGAATAATGTTGTCGTTGTTCAATGTTTTCTCAGTGCTTAAAAAAGACTAGCTTTCATCTTAGATGGATCACATTTCTACATCCAGAGATTTACTTCTCAATCAGTCTATCCCTAATTTTAGGAATACTTTATTCCTCACGCAGTCACGCAGAATATAATAGAAGCCAAATTTCAGAAGTCGCGGTGAGGTGATTCACTGTCATCTATTGATGAGTTCCATTCCTCTAGAAGTATACATTAGATCTTCGGCACAGGACTAGCTCCAAGATTTTACTTTAAAATAAAAAAGAAACAACAATCGGCTTTGCCAAATGTTACTCCAACGTGTTACAAGTAACTATCGGTAGAATTTCTCTCAACAGAGTCACGCAGTTTAGATACCTGGTCACTGATGACTTGTGGGATGATCTGGACATAGAAAGGGAACACAGGGCGTTGGCTATCCGATATAATAATATGTTGTAATAAATATGCTGATCCGCAGATTTGCATAGTGTAGCAAGTAAGTAAAATTCACACTCACACTCTTCAGTGCTTACGTAGTAATTCTACGCTTGCTGTCTGTGGGTTAGGTATACACAACGGTCATACAACGCCCTACGTGTGAAGTGTAACCACGCGTTCAGGATGCTGGCGGGGCTGCAGCGTTTTTGTAGTGCCTCAGGGATGTTTGATGAGGTGAGGACTGATACCTTTCATGCCATCATTCGAAAGCGGTGTGCCTCGATCTTACGCAGGATGCGTGCCTGTTCCCTCAGCATTCTGAGGACGTTGTGCGGTAGGGGGCATTGTCCAATGCTGCAACACTGGGTCGGACTTTATACGTCTACAAGTACGTACTACATACCGCGAGGATAGTGAGAGGTTCGGCTCCAGACTTTGCCTAGCATAAGATTGTTGTTTGTATACTAACATTAGTTTAAAGTTTTCTTTACTAACACTACTGTATGGACTCACTGTGGTCTGATAAGAAAGGTTTAATAATAATTATTATAGAACAAACATATCTACCTAAAATAAAAACGTACATTTGAATTGATAACCTCCTCCAATATTAGTTCTTCCATCGTTTAGATCAGTGACCCGAAATCTCGTCAATTTTTCGATAAATAATATCCGTTCACTAATAATTTTCCGATTAAAGAGCCGAGTCTCGTGATTCGTTTCAGCGTCCCTGGTCGGTTATATTAAGTGGAGTCCTCATCAATAAAACATTTTAAGCGGTTACGATTAGGTAGTTAGTTAGTAAACAGTTCAACAAACTTAGTTGGGAAACAGACGTTTAGGTTGGTAAATAATTAATGTCTAATTGACAGCGATCATGGTAAGTGCCTACCATTATTGAAGGCTATGGAAAATACCCCCTTTGAACAAAATTATACATACATACTCATAAACTCACGCCTTTTTCTCATGGAGAGGTATGAACTACAGAACCAATTATTATGTAGGTAGCTAGCTGTCAGCCATCTCTCATTGTTAATGCTCGAACAGGCAGGCGTGACGTGACGACGACGGTGCGATGCGATTCTGCTAGAACAATTTCCACGAAGTTTTCATAACAATTGTTCTCCTAGAGGCGCGTTGCGTCTGTCTGCGAGCCTCTACCTGGTAACAACAGCGTCATTTATCTGAATCACGACCCCGAAACATTGGAATGATCGAAGTTAAATACGGGACTGTTTTTTTAAACCCTTTAATGCGTTGTTTTTGGTAAATTATAATATAACAAAAAAAAAAAAGTTTATTGCATCGATTTAAAATAACTTATTCTACACACAAGTCACATAAGACCTAAGCCATGAAGCTATGTTACATGTGTGTACAAATAGGTATCTCCGTAATGTTTTCTATTTCACTTCTGTTGTCTGTTTCGTCCACAGAACAAAGTCATCTCGAATACTTATCTGCATGTTAGACGGACAGGGGTGACGGGACATCGAGTCGTGTTTTATTGAGATCCATTGTATTAAATTGCTTTAATTAAAATGAAAATGTTTTGTTTTAATATGCTAACCACGAGAATAGCAGGGTTTGCTGCTTATCATATTACTGCTGTTTATTTTAATGAAGACTAGCGATTTGATTTATTTTATTTAGATGTTAAAGATGATTCGATTTTTCACCAATTGTTTGCGTCGATGGTTCATGTTAATTCCGCGTCCGCGTGAAATGTCTTGTTCCCCCGACCCATCGCGTGGCATTGCATTGCCCGCCAGCGGTATTAGGTACTTCGTTTTCGCTTAGTGTTATTTCGTCTTTTTTTCTTTTTGCTCGGCTCCTAAGGGTCATATCGTGATGTTAAATAGCCTATAGCCGTCTCAAAAAATAAAAACAAATCCGTGTGGTAATTCCAGATACTATATGATTATCATTTATAGATAGATGCTGAATAAATTGTTTACTAACTCAAACTAACTTGATAATTGCTATCCTTAGGTATATTGCGATGATTTTGGATTTTACAACAAAACATTTTTTTTCGCTTTCCTTAAACTGTTGATTCTTTTCGTGTTGTTATCGGTTAAAACTAATTTACTCGGTCCTTGCAAACAGATAGTATCCTTAAAGACGTATTTTTTCCTCTCGTCCTTATTAAATTCAAAATTCAAATTATTTCACATAAGCACTTACGTGTATAACGTCAGAAGGTACACGGCTCCAACTGGAGGTTTCAACCATCAACAATATGAATATCAAGTTAAATTATCTAAGCTTGTTCTATATAAAACTGATTGACAAGATCAAACAGCAGCGTGAAGCAGTTTGCCACTTAGTTTAGAAACACTTTGAATTAGTTAACTAAGTCTTCTTACTGAACTAATTTCCTGAACTCGTCATACTTTGTGTCATGAATCTTGTCTGCAACGTCTTTGACGAGTTAGTGAACTGTAAGTGGATTGTGTACGGTGGTTGGATTTCTTATTATCCATAGAGTTTGATATCGGTTTGCTGAAATACTTGCAATTTTTTGTTTATAAATCGTTCTAAATATATATAAAAAAATTGGGGTAAAATTAAAGCTGCCGAAGCTTCACAGACCCAATGGGTATCGATATAAATAATGACGACATAACAAAAAAATAACTCATCATTTCAAGTAGGTAGGTACACTACCAGCAGCCGCTGACCCCGTTATCAGCTGCTAATATCAATACCCAAGACGAGAAAGATTCACGAGCTAATTTAAGTTGACCTTGTACATTACGTGATGCAATCTTAAAATTCTTTTTGCTTCTTCCTGTTGCGAAAAACTTTATTTATATTCTAATGAAGGGAAGTATTTAAAAAAATGTAGATTTCTACAATATACTTTTAAGTAATAACTCAATTAAAATGACAATAAAATTCAAAGACAAAAAATTAAATTTCGGGCCTCTAGATTTATTATTTTCACTTTATGGTCAACAGCATCTGGTCTGGCCTGTATATTTACGATCGAAGACCACAATTTTAAATATACAGTGTTTAGCCCAGTCCTTTTGTCCGCCAGCTTATTCTTTCTACCTATAGCTACCTATAGGTACTCCACTATTTGAGAACAGATTATTTTAACCTTCATAAGATCTTTGGGTTAATCTTGAACTTAGTCAGGCTTCATCTAAACTAAACAAGATATTGTATTTGTAAAGTTCAACAATAATAATTAATTATTACTAAACCTGTCTGTATAGTCTGAAATTATTATCTTAACTGAACTTTCTGATTATAAAAATGAACTATACAACGTCCGTTGGAAAGATGTGCATTGGCCCGATACTACTTGCATCGTGCGTATATCTCGTTGTTCGTAACCCTCAAAAGAAGCCTATATCTACGATTATCACATAACTAGGTAAAAGTGAGTTTTTATACCACCGTTCGGCCGTGTAGTTGTAACTCGTGAATACGAGACGATATTTGTCTCCTCGCCTTATGGTTTCCTCATCCGGGACCCACGAGACACAGCCTCAAGATCATCGCTGCGGTTCACGAAAGAGACGGTGAATGATTGACGGGGAATCGATTTCTGAAATTTGCAATAGAGGAGATGAAAAGTAGTATAAATTGGTGATTTCGCTTACAACGATATACAGGGTGACAGGGCCATCGACGCACGACTTGATACCATGAATTCAGTACATGATTCTGAACACCCCTACGATGAAATTTTTCGTCGGTTATTAAAAAAAAAATGCTCTGCCATACATTTTGACCGCGTTTCTATGAAACAGCAGTTTTTTTTTTGATAACCGACGGTATATTTCGACGCAGGGGGGTTAAGAATTGTTTCCGGAGGTTCCTGTTCCGGATAAGGCGGGAAGAAACGCCCTGGTGTCACCATTGTGTGGACCGCCCGGAGGACACGGAGACGGACACGGACACGGTGGAGCATACGGTGCAAGTCTGCTTGCTTGGGCGGAGCACCGCCGTGTCCTCGTGCAGGCGATTGGCGGTGGCGATCTGTCGCGTCCGGCCCTGGTCCAGGCCATGGTACGGAGCGACAGGGCATTGGAAGCCGTCACCTCCTTCTGCGAAACTGTAATGTTCGCGAAGGAGGAGGCGGAACGCGTGAGGGAGAGGCAAAATTCGCGCCCTAACGCCCCTAGTCGCCGCAGGAGACGCCCTGGGCGTCGGGAATCCCAAGCCGATTCCCGGCCACCATAGGCGCGGGCTTGCGGACGGCGAGCAATGGGCATCTCGTCGTTCGATAAGGACCAGGCTCGGGTCAACGGCGCGTTGTGTTCCACACGCGCCTCAAAGAGATGTCAGCAACAATGACGGGGTCCGCCAGGGCCGATGGCTGCCGGGGCTGCTGGAAAGTCCGAAAGGGTTACCGTGGCCCCTGGCACAGGAAACTGAAGGAGCACGGGTGGGTTTTAGTCAGTAAGAGTCTGACACGCTCTCCCGCACCGCACAAGCGGGAGAAGTTATTTGATGATTTTCCACCATCAAAAAAAAAAGGGGGCTTATTAATCATGCCGAAGTCTTCAAGTCACTTGAGAGTGTTCATGATAAAGGAACATTACGAACTTCTTGTACTACCTACTGCGGGCCAAAATCTGTTTCGTAAAAGGAAAGGGGTTTTCGTAGTAATATATTCAGCTATCTGGAAATGTAAGAAAAAAGTAAGGCACAATATCTTGTTTCGTCGTAAATGAAAACCAAACATGTTTTCTTTTTATAGTTCGTACGTGATCTCGAAGCTAGAGTTGTGTCTCTCCAGTTTTTTCGAACAATTATGATTTGTTTCTTGTGACTTGTGGGTGTGGTAGAAAACTAAAATATTGTTTTTTTAAACGAATATCTGTCATCTATATTTTATTTCAAGTTTTGGACAATACGTATTGTATGAAATGGTGGATTGGTTACCAACTTCAATTTTAGCTGCCTCGTTGGTCTAGTGGTCGCAAACGTTACTGCTCAGCATGAGGTCCTGGGTTCGATTCCCGGGAAAAGTATTATTGGGTTTTTCAAACAGGAATTTCTCAGCAGCAGACCGGGATCGAGATTAGTGCCCGGTTGATGGCGATAGGCTCGCCCTCTATTACATGAGACTTCCACATAACTGGCTAAATTTGGGTGTGCTATAGGTACACCTCTGACTTCCCTTTTGGGGAGTCAGGCGTGATATTATGCAATGTTATGTTATGTGGTGTTCAATTTTTCGGCTTCCATAACATTTAATAGTTCAAATACGGTATTTATTTATTATTATTGAATAGAAGGGCCGAAAGCATTACACTATTTAAACATATAATTTATGTAACACAGTCATGCATTCTTCTCACAAAAATTCAAACATTCTGACAGAATCATCTTCCATTCATTCGCAAACATGACGTCATGATCTGTGTTAAATAATAATAATAACAAAATATGTATGTGTGTTGTGTAATAGTGACAACCCTGGCGTTGTCTATAATATACAACGTGTCGTTTTGCATCCTCATCGAATTTCAGGAGGCTGTTATTAAAGACATTAATAATCAAATAAAATTACGATACCTTCTCAATACTTAATACATACTTGTTTTTTTAGATATTTAAGTTTGACAGTATTTCAGAATACACCACTTTCAAAGAACAGAATCACCCGTTGCGTATGCGGTCGGCAGTGTCGCGCTGCCGCGCGGCAGCGCCGCGCCCCGCTAAGACCGAAGTCGTGACCAGGCCATTTTATGCAAAGTGTTGGTAGAACGCAATGTAATCTAGTTTTTATGGTGGCAGCACTGTCGCGCCGATACTTATTATAATTAGTCTGTACTGAATCTATGGTGGAGGGAAAACATATTACCGTTGTGAGCTTAATCAAATAAAGCTATTAAATTCTAAAACTTAACTGTTTTACTTAATTTCCAACACAAAGCTTAGCACGCAGCGGTCGCTGACGACATACATGATATTACCGCGAAGAGATTTTGTAGGGAGTGATGTATCTGTTACAACTTAAATAATCTGTGACGTAACTATCCGCTAGTTAATAAGATGTTAGTTTTGCTTATAAAAATTATTTTGTAAATTTATCTCTTAGCAATAAAAACGTGAAGGTACGAAATACGAATCCATGGCGCGCGCGCCGCGCGTACTTTAGATATGCAGGTAATAATAAAAGCCGGTAAGGTAGGTAGTTCGTGGTGTTTACTTACGTCAGTCGCTTTGCTAATCGCTCCTCGGTTTTAAAGAAAAGTGCCGTTTGGAAGGTTGTGCGTGGGTTTGTGAACTGAATTACAACAGAAAAACAACAAAAACACGCCAATAAAATAAAATAAAGTGTTTTTTTATCACAAACATATCGCCAAGGTTAAGTTAAGGTTATCTGTCAAAACAGCAAACCAGAGGCAATATAGAAGATACGGCATTACCAACCTAATAACAAAAGGCTACATAATTTTTGCAAGAGGCTGACTCTTGTCCTAATTCCTAATTTAAATGATGACCATTGTCAATAATTTGGAACAAATTATTGGTATAATAATGCAAAAACTCATTTGTTGCTCAAAAGAAGCATGTTGTTTAGCCAAATTTTTGGCTGAAACAGAAAAATAATATGATAGCGACACAGCTATCTGTCTGTTGTGATAGTTAGAAAGATATTACATAACAATATTATGTCTATCTTTTGTCAAATACAAATGATTACTAACATAATTGTTAGTATCATCCAATAAATGGAATAAATTATCATTGCATGTCAAATTGTGTAATGTCACGTTAAAGTCAAATTGTGTAATGTCATGTAAATGTCAAATTGTGCAATGTCATGTTAATGTTAAATTGTGCAATGTCATGTTAATGTCAAATTGTGCAATGTCATGTTAATGTCAAATCGTAAGTTATTATCATCCTGTGGCAAACTGTTACTATAATTGAATGTAAACAACACAAAGGGGAATGCCCATCGACCACACAAAAAAATGCTTGAAATGAACAACAATGAAATATACGCCAAATTGCACTTCAAATCGTAGGGAACGCAATACAATTTCAATCACGATTCATTTTCATCGATTTGCGTGTCGCGGGTTCAATTCCCGCACGGAACAAATATTTGTATGACCTACAAGTATTTGTTCCGGGTCTGGATGTTTGTGTATGTGAGTTTAAATGTTTGTAAACGCACCCACAATACAGGAGCAATTCCTAGTGTGGGGCACCGTATTTTTAAAAAACTGAAAACTGAAACTGAATAATTATCAAAAAGCTAGGTGGAAACCAGTTCCAACCATTTTTCTAAAATATATAAATTATAGAATGTTGGAGGTTATCCAACAAAAAAATAAGAATGGATTAGACGGATATCAAGTTAAATATTTTTAGTGATCGTGATATTTTCACCCTAGGTTTCCAAACTTGAGAATTATTGAATTGTACATATTTTATTCTAAATAGAATTAAGGACTATTAGAAGTTTCTGTCCATTTCAAGCATTTTTTAGGCATTCCCCTTTCATTAAACTAAGGTTGCACGATGTTCTATGATCCTGGAGCAATTCTCCTTTGTTCACATTTCCCCTATTTTCCATAATAATCAACAATGTTGGTTCCTGCTTAAAGTTATATTTAATAATTTCATTCATAATATCAATTAAAGAATAACCATTCATCTGTCAACAAGTGGCCAGTCCTTTCCAATTTAATCACAAAATAATACAATATCATTATTTACAATTTGTTTAAATATTTTTTATTTTATTGCACGTTGATAATGAATGGGCAGGCAGGCAAATGGTAGGTACATTGGATGGTGTTTGACAAAGCTCACAGCTGTTGTTCTGTGAGTTTACCAGCTCATTCATTGCCAACACTTATTATCATTAGATCTTCAGATGTATTATATTTGTTAGTCATTGAACTAAGTTTCGGAAACGGAAAGAACGAAGGAAAAATACTGATTTAATTCTCTACTGCATCAGGTTTCAAATCAGTTGTAAAATGGTGTTCTTACTTCACGTTTTAAGAACTTAGACGAATATCAATTACTCTGTCGGCATGAAAACTCTAAGGAATTCATTGCTGCTTTGGGAAAGTGACACTACTAATATAAAGTACATTACTGCAGCGGCCAGCAAAAGAGGCATTGATGGACGAACGTGTAAATAAATGTGGGCCGAAGCAAAGCCGAGGCACACATACTTAAGTCCATCAAATGCCTAGTGGCTACGGCTTGAATAGTACTTTTCTCAAATAATGCGCGGAAATTAAAATACAATTACTTTTCAAAATCAATGACGAACAACAACTAATTTTCCGTTAAACTATTCATTTGTTTTTTTTTTGTCAATAAACAGCTTGCTATTTGCAAGCCAGTTCGAAATTTAAATAAAACCTTTGATAAGTTACCTCCTTGGTTGCCTTGTTTCGGAGTAAAAGATCGTTCCATTTTTAAATTACACGATAGATATGAGTTTACTATGTAATTTATTTGGCCGCTAAACCACGACAGATATGGATTTTCATACAACTTTTGCCGGCCGCTGCCTGCATGTATTTGACCAGTACTGCAATTTCGATTTATCTCGAAGAAGGTTGTCAAAATAATGCTAACATTTCCAAGCATGTTTGAGAAAATTCCTTTTTATCGGAAGATAAAATAGATTTGTTTCATTCGTATCGCAGACAAAGACCACACCGCAAATACTGGGAGAGAATTGTTTTATCTATTCGTTGCCCCCATTTCTTCAGTGCGACCGTGGCTTTAGATAGAAGAACTTGACGCTACCTTTACAATGGATATTAGTACAGAAAATCACGCCCGTGGGACCGGCCACTATACTTGATGAAAACTTAAGTTTGTTTGACGCCTGACGACTGCGAGACTGGATAGTGTTTTTTTTGGAAACTTATCTGGTATTGTATCGTGTGTTGTCTTGAATTTGAAGCTTAGAACGTTGATAACCTTTGGAAGTTCTGGCGGGATGGTTCCTGCCTGATGTTTCTAAGGATTAGGCAGAGGCGTACAGTACACTTCATAAAGTACATTTCGTCGGTTATGTAAGTCCCATTAAAAAGGTGTCGAGCTTATTGCCTTATACTGGACAAGAACCCAGATACCAAACAGCTGAAAAAAAATTCTGATAGAAAAAAACTTAGATTGAATTCAGTCAGTATAAAAGCAATATAAACAAGAAACTAAATGCCTTGTTTTTATTTCTATATTCCACAGTTTCGCCTACAGAGGTCATATAACAGAACAGAACTCGACATTCGCAGTTCACACTCGACCGAGTTTCCAATCCCAGCTGTAATAAGCCTTCCGTCTTGCCATCGGCTTTATTTCACACTTGTCGGATATCGAGAAATACCAGACTCAATAAGTCAGAAGTTCTTATGGGAAATAGGAATACCTTTATTTTCATATCATGCATCCGCTATGGTGAGATTATGTGTGAGATTACGAGATTATCATTAATTCTGGTTATTTCCGTACTGGTTGCTCTTATTCTTCATATATTGGGTCTGGTTTGACTCTGTTAGATGTGTGTTCCTAGGAGTTCGTACCTATTATTATTATTTCACTCCGCACATAACACTTTGTCACAACACCAATCTATCTCGTCCGCTCGACGTCCATATGTCACTGCAGGGATCCAGCAAAATATCAGCGTCAGGTACATTTGCCTGACACATGCTGAGCTGGACTCCCATTTGGTGCACGTGCAACCTTGAGACGCACAACGCACTGTGCATATTCGCTATTTTCATTTGTAGTATTTCATAGTGTCAATTTATTTCTATAATTATGTTTGATTTTTTTATTTTTTGTATGTTGGTACCTTGTTTTTATATTTATTTCCTTTGCTATAATTTAATTGTTCTTTTGTGTGTTGTGCTACGTCTTTTGTGTGCACTGAATAAATAGTTTATCTATCTATTAGTCGTCCTTAGAGAAGTGCTTTGAAGTCGCCAAGTTCATATCCTCATCTTGGAAGTACATAATTATTCCACTGTCTGTATCTAGTATTTTCAGATTATTTTCTTTTTACATAAAACATAACATCAGCTGTAAATGCATATGGTTGCTAACTGTCAACTTTCATTGTCACGTAAAGAATCATGGCAAGGTCCGTACATTAATTTGTACAAAAAAATGGATTCATTTAGAGGGTTCAAAATATTTTCCAATTTTGAGAATACATTACGAGGAGTAGATTGATCTACTTATCATAATTTTAAAACCCCGCATAATTAAAATATTTCGAAATGAAAATATCAGTTTTTCGTTTCAATCACGTTGCCCATTTTGCTGTATTTATAAAAAAAAACGACGTGACAATGACGGATCTGTCAAACTGACAGACAACTTCAGATGAGTCATGTGAATAGTTTGTTTACGGAACAGCAGAGAATAGTTTGTTTACAGAATATAACGTTTACAGTGGCGTTATGAGTTGAAAAAGTATCATTATATCAGTAGAAAGGGTGTGACTACTGTGATGAAGGCTACGGGGCATCCAAGAGTCAAGACAGACAAATTAGGCACACTACTAACTTATAAACTGCGATAAGGACGAAAGAAGCCAGCCGCAGCAGCAGTACGACACCAACAGTCTACATTGAGGGTGCATTTATTGATATTGTATATATTATGTCTACCGTTAGAAGACGTCAAATTAATATCAAGCTTGTGTAAATATTGATGGGCATTAATCTGTTGAAAGTCTAATAAGTTCATATGAAAAATTATCTATGTAAATAACATCAGGTTACGTCTTATAAAATAAAAAACAACATCTTGATTAATGTCTTTATTCCTCTTCTACAAAAACATGATTTAAATGCTGAGCTGGTAATAAAATGTTATCCTGATACCTTGCCCATCCCAAATACCAAACATCATCATATGCCTTTGTCCTATGCCAATCGGGGGAAGAATAATATATTATCTCGATCAGCTGTGATACTTATAAAGTCAGATGAGCGCCTATTAAGGTTCAATGAGACCACCACATCTGACAAGTTAGTACCTATGCAATTGAAATCGTTCATTTATAACATTTAAAATATTTTGAGCATCACTACGATCTTTCAACCGCACAGCAAACTTATTGTACAAAGCCACTGCTATCTTGAAATCCTGCATGAGATGTAGCAGAGCTTTATTATTAAATTCATGCCTAAATAAATTATAGTCTCTTTTCATGTGACCATTCACCGCCTCTACCACCCAGCGACAAATAGTGACAACGGCTTTGGTTAGCTTGTTGTGTGGTTAATTGATTGTTTCCTTGCATTAAGGAGTGTGGCATATGGGGCTCATAACCACACTGTTCTAATAACGTTATTAATTCCCTAAAACCTCTATCCAAAATGAAAACGTCATTTTCTCTGAAATATGCTCTTACTGCATCATTGTCATCATTAAAAAGGGACAACATAATCTCAGCATCTGAGGTTGTAGCTTTGTATGGACCCAGGCAATCCAAAATATATCCATCACATAAAACTACCGTCATAGGTTCCTATACTTATGCAAAGAATAAGAGTCTTTTTGAAAGCTGTAATTGCTACTTTTGTAAGTAAAATTATAGGTGCCATCCCAAATAATAATGGGTTTAACATTATGGCCATAAAGGCCATTAGGAATTAATACATTGTGTGATAGCATCTGTTGTCTGGTAAGATGGGATAGACCTAAATGTCTAGGAACAAACTCCTCTGTCATGATTTTCCTGACCTTATTCATGTAGCCCTCAAGTGTACGCCTCGGAACATTCATGAGGCTTGCTATTCTTTCATCAGATTCACCACTTCTATAATTAATTAAAAGGACCGATAAACCAGTCTTCATATTTTCTTCAGAAAGCCTTGGAACCAGGTCCAACAAACTTAAAAAGTTTTGTCTTGTCAACCTGACCCAATATTGCAACAAATTGTCATCTATGTTAAGAATTTCTTCAAAGTTGTAAGTCTGATTGTGATTTATATAAGAAAATATGTGCTCAATTTGCTGCGAGTTGAAATATGAAGTACTGGAATTATACAGTGCATCCCACTCATTGGTTATAAGATGAGTACTACAAATCCTAATATGGGTTGGAAATATCTTGTAGCAACCTAATACTCAATGACTCTGATATAGTGTGAGTATCTATGTTGTTGCATTGTGGTAGTGCACAGTTATGTGGGCTTCCGGTTGCCCTTTTGTAATTAGGTAATAGAATGGTAGGCATATTTTCTTGAGGTACATTTGGTACATTGGCAGGTATCCATTCTGAACCTGACGATGGCGGAGAGCTGGGCTGTGATGACAACTCCTGATCAGAAATTAAGTGCAGTGCAGGGGGCCGTACTATGACGTGTTAATTCCATCATTGTTCCAGCGTGGAAGAGAGACGGAGCTATACATGACCGATAGCACTATCTCTTTTTCTCAACGGAATCATGATGGCGTTAACAGCTCATAATACGGCCCCAGGTACTACAACTGTATCTTCTTGCGGTTGCTGCTCTGGCTCTGCTCTGCTCAGGATCGGGGTCTGATGCGGCATCCGGGCAACAGTACATCCAGCTGGTCTGTAGCAGTTGTGGCACAAGCGATCCAATGGATTCACCTAGAAATAATTCAAAACTAAAGACCAACATCCTTTAAAGTATAGTTTGCCACTATAGTTTACTAATAACTATAAATATGTACTTAGATCAGTATAATCTCATACCATGCTTAAATTCACGCCTTTTGCATGGTGGTAAGCATAAAGTACAGAATCAACACTACTACTATTTATAATTATGTAAAGAACTAACCTGACGAGGTGCAATATAGTTTGAGATCAATAGTTGTATTTGTTGTTGCCTTGCTGTTGGGTTTGTACGCACTACAAGTTCACTTGGAATCCTTAAAACAGAGCGCCCACATGTAATGCAGACTCTTGAGTGTCCAATAACTCTTTGAGGCTGGCTTACGCTGCTAGAGCTAGCTTCAGATGGATGGCTGTCAGTAGCAGTTTCCATAGTATTCAATGATTCATTGATAGCCCTCATAGCTGCTTCCCAGCACTGAACACATAAATGCAGTCCATCTCAGTTACCTGCAACATTACAACAATTATAACAATATATAACATAAAATGCCTTGTTTCCCCGAAGGGTTGGGCAGAGGTGTACCTCCAGTACACCCACATTTCGGCAGTTATGTTTAAGTCCCATGTAATAGGGGGCGAGCCATCGCGACATATACCTACCTAACACGTGGGGAACTATGTGAATAAATGAAAATAGGTACTTACTATGACAGGAGAAATCCATTCTGCTATCATTGAGATTGTTCAAGTGTCTAACTCTTCTAAAACGAGTATACGCCGGGAATGGTGAAGATCGAGGTCACAGTTGATCAAAGAGTATAATAACTATACAGGCAGTTGATACACCTCATTGTCCAATGTGTAAATCAAAATCCAGTGTCGAGAATATAAGCACAAAGTCAAAGATAAGCGTGAAATTCAAAAGTCCGTGGTAGAAGCCGAGTTTTCAGGGTAAAGCAGAAATCAAACTTCCAAGAAAGTAGCTAAAAACCGTTAAAGAAAGCGAAAATAACAACGAAGCCAGAATACACGCAAGACAGTCGATGACAGTCGACAATCAAAGCACAGATTACTAAACTAGTAGCAACGTAGACAGAGAAACTTAGCAAGGAACAATTTTTATTTATATTAGTTTGTTTTTATATAATATTAGTATTTAAATTAGTTTTATGGAGCAAGGACACTGACCTCTATGGAGGTCAGTGAGCAAGGATCAAAGATAGTCTGTCCCATAGATTAAAATAAAAGCGGTCCGGCGGTCTTACACTGACAACGGCTGTTTCGTTCTAAAATAATGAGCTCCTAGTTAAACTATTTACTTTTAACATTATATTTTTATTGCGGGGTTTTAAAAATATTGTAAATTCCTGAAGATACTCTTCGGGTACCCAAGAGTACAAGAGCTAGAATTTCAACTTCTCTAAATATCTTAAATTTTTTGTACAAATTCTGCCATGATCCTTTAACACAAAACCTGAGTGTCTGCGTTTTCGAATGCACGTTAATACGAGTAACTATAGACAATAAATAATTATGGAAATAAAACATAAAAATACATTTGGCGGGTAGATTTACGCGATTAAATACATAGTTTCTATTGTCGAGTTCCTAATAAAATAGTAATTTTTGTAATTAAAAAAAAATCTTCTAATTTGTTAACAGGTCAGCTATCAATATTATATGTTGTATTTGAAAATTATATTAGATACAAGCCAGATTTTTGGAAAATACTGTATGTTGCCAAATGACTACATTATGCGTTTGTTTCATAAGTAATTATAAGAGGGTGTTTTTGGTGTTTGGGCATTTACCTTATTATGCTTTGCTTTTTAGGATGTCTAGACGGATAAAAGATGCCGATATTGAGGATTTACTTGCACGAATAGAAAATGGAGATATTTCTGAAGACGAAGAGGATATAGGTGATCTGAACGAAATTTATTATTACCCGGACCTGCAAAAACTTGTAAACGAATTAGCGGACAACAATGATAAATGATAAATGATTTTATTTCTGTAAGTAGGTTTGAACAAACACTTTTACACGTCAATGACGATGAAGAAGACAATGAAAATCCTCCCTCGACCATGGAATAAGGATCGTTGGACCCTTTCAATTATCCAGCTCCAGAACCTTCGAATCGTCAACCACCACCAAGTCTTCTTGGTGTTGTAGCTTGGAGGCAACGAAGTAGGGAACTTGTATGAAAAAGCGTAATACAGCGAAGAACGTATACGTTTTACAGGAAATACTGACCTTTCCCCTCCACTAGCCTCGCTTGAAACACCAATCTAATTTTTTTGCGAATTTATTAATGAGGATATACTCACTGATATTGTGGATCATACATCACACAAAAATAAATCTCCAACTGTATTCTTGTAACTGCTACTGAAATCCCTAAATTTCTAGGTATCATCATATTTATGTCCGTGTAAGTACCAGTACCCAAGTGTTAAATCCTATTGGGGTAAATATGGCTTCGATCTTATACGACAGACGATGACGGCAAATAGATTTGAGAAAATGAGATCCGTAATTCATTTCAATGATAATGCACAGCACAAGCCGGCTGGACACCCAAACCATGATCGTCTTCATAAAATAAGACCTGTTGTAGAACACTTGAACATAAATTGTTTGTGAGTGTGGCACCATTTGACCAAAGCCTTTCTCTAGATGAGCAAATGTGTTGGACTAAGGTAGCTCATTTTATGAAACAATATTTACCCAACAAACCCCATAAATGGGGTAAATGGGGTAATGGGGTAAACCGTATAAATGGGGTTTCAAGTTGTTTGTTTTGTATTCACTCTCAGGATATGCTTATAGAAGCATATCCCGAGAGTGAACACAAAACAAACTATATTTTGAAATACATTCCGGTAAACAAGATGCCGCTAAGCCTGTCCCGTCAAAAGATATCCGGACTGATTGTATAGGCCATGATGAAAAAAGGTGCAGCACTAAAAATTGATGCAAACTTCCAGGTTGCAAAGGATTTTCACGGACTGAGTGCACCAAATGCAAGGTTGCTTTACTTTGTGTCATAACAAAAATCGGAATTGCTTTGCTTAATTTCATTATTAAAAAAAATCCTATATTAAAAGAATAAAAACTATAATATACGATTTTCTGTAAATCCAAAACTAATAATCATACATTTAAGGGTAAAAAACAGGCCCTTTAAACTTAAAATACTCACACACACTTTTGATATAAACTCCTAGTAAATACATGCCATAGACTCATTTTACTGCTATATTATATCCTTTCCTACTTACAAATAATTTGAAATAATAGTTTATTATACATTAGTAACGCTTTTAACTTAAAACTAAGATATAAACCAAAAAATTGCTACTTTTATCTTACTGGCAAAAAACTCAAACAACATTTATAAGTATGTTTTACGCCTGGTTTACATTTTAACAAGTGGTATTGCCTCCTTGGGCTCAAAATACAGCTTCGACCCAGCTTGGCATACTGAAGATGAGGTTTCAGAGGCGATGTTGGGGAATATTCCTGAAAAGACCATTTCAGACACAAATCTACATGGTCCTCAAAGATTATTATAATATTATTCTAATTATTGTGAATGTGAGAACTATGTCGGTCATTGATTTTTTTATATTTATTTTTGTATTTTTCTCAGCGTAATCATGATCTGGCAGTATGAGTAATTTATGCGGCCTACTCAAATGTCCTTTCTTTGGTATTGTTCGTCGAATCGTTGAGCTCCTTGAGTCTAAGTTGAGTTGCACGATTACTGACAATTACGTGCACTGACTGGACAGGTCCACTCAATCTGTGTGGTTTTTCCTCAAAAGACCATTGCAGACACCGATCTACATAGCTTTCACATGATCTGACCAAGATTTTGTCTGGACTTTAAAAGAGACTGTGACCTCTGAGTTTGTTTCGGCCTTTCTTCTCAGAGTAGTCAGATAGGAAACGCCGACCTCATCTAGTTAAAAAAAAAAATATGATTGACGTGTAAAAGTGTTTGTTTAAACCTACTTACAGAAATAAAATCATTTATCATTTATCATTCTTCCATCAGGGCCTGTTTTAGGGCCCTGATGCCAAGTCATCAAGTTGATGTCCACCTCCTGAGTGTACTCTTGTACGACCCGAACGGTGTGTGGCTGAGATTTATCCTGCATCAGTATCGATCCGTCACCCATGTTTACTAAATATGGCCGTGCATTCTCATTAAGGATCTATTGAGCATATCTTTTCCCAGCCAGGGTGCCATTTTCTATGGCCACTAGCTGTGTGCCACCTTCTGAAGAGATGCCAGCCCATACGTTTACAGCACCTCCGCCGTATTGGTTCTTTCTGTGAAGCAGGCTTGAATGTATCGCTCACCAGGTCACCTGTACACTGTTCACCTTCCATTGGGAGTGAATAGTCAGAATCGTCTCATCAGTGAACAAAACTCTTGCCCATTCTTCTTCAGTCCACTGTATGTGTTCACGGGCGTAGAGCAGTCTTGCTAATCAATGCCCTCTCTCGAGTTTGGGGCCACTTGTTGGCTTTTGGGGCTTCATGTTTACTTCAGCAAGTCTTCTTCTCACTGTAAAGTCACTAATGTGGTCTCTTCGGGTCTGAAGAAGCTGTTGCTGGAGTTCAACTGCATTGAGATGGCGATTTCCCAACACAGCGGAGACCATATAGCGGGATTCTCGGGTACTAAGGCATATAGGTCTGCCATTACAAGGTCTCCACAGGTAGTTACCAGCTGCTTCGTACCTTCGCTTCACCTGCCGGACCGTTCTTAATGTTACATTCACCATTCTTGCAGTACGATGCATTCTGATGCCTAGTTTCAGAAATGCCATGATTCTTTCAAATTGTTTAGGTGAAAGAGGCATGATAAGTAAAGTTTACGTGCTGTAGACACCTTGGCTTTTGAATAAAAAATCATCGATCAAGAAATAAATGTGAAAACAAAAACAGAAACATAAAAGTCAAAAGTAAGAGAGTAATTGAAAAGGAGTGTTTTTGTTTATAAAGGTTCTATTTGAAAAGGAGTGTTATTCTTTACAAACGTTTTTTCAGCCATTCTTTAAAAGAAGGTTATCGACTATAAAGGTTTTATAAATGAAATGAAATTCGTTTTGTAATCCTTTTTATTTCGAAAATATATCTCGAGTACTTTAAAAGTTACTGCAATTTTAAAAGTGTGGTACTAAGTTTTGAAGGCCAATGTATTTAACAGTATAATGGCTACTTTACCAGCTTTAGAGTATCTTTTAAATGATTACAGTAATTAGCATTACGAACAAAATTGTGACTTTAAAGATCGACAAATAAACAATGAAATTCGACAACCACCCGAGTAAATCGTTGTTATGATGTTTCCTTTTTTCGATAATGAGGTATTTATGTTTGCAGTCAACTCAAAAGAAAAACAATCAGGCCATTTCCTCGTACGAGTAAAAACACTGTGATGCTATTTGACTTGCTTTTCAAATATTTTTTTACGGAAAGTAACCAGTATCAAGATAAGTAAAGTTTATTTGCCAAATGAGGTTTTATTTTAACAATTTTGAAATAAAAACACGTTTGACAACTCATTTCAACAAATGGTAGCAAATAGCAAATAGCACATAGGATGCCTATCTAAGAACAATAAAGGTATTTACAGAATCAGATGCAACCATATCAATAATTTAAACATAGAAAGCACTATTGGAAAGTGAAAAGCTCCTCTTCAGTTATATCGATTGCTTTTGTCCATAATCGTTACGAAAAAGCGGTGAATGCAATTTCACTTAGCGAGTGACATTAGAGCACTGCATGGGAGACAAAAACTGCAACTGGCTATGTGTAGTTTTTATACATAGTAATTGTTGGCCATTTTGCATATACAGTGGTCCATTCTTAGCCACTTCGACTTCCATTTGCAGAAGGTCAATAAAATAAAATTGAGTTAGCATATAATAGTTTTTTTTTCTTGCATTGAGTTGAGTATAGCTTTAAGATATGTTTAAAACGTAGAAGATTCTTATTATTAATTGCTTAAAAATCTGCTTTTATCCTGAATATACTTGTATAATTGCAACTAAATATTTTTAACGGATACTGTCCTTGTTTTAATGCAGTCCGCCTGAATTGAATTATGTATTACTAAATCACTAGCATTTGGTTTATTTATAAATCGACTGCTCATTAAGGTTTTTCAAAACACAAAATAAGGTCTCATTTCACGGAAATTTATTCCATATACTTAATTATTGAGATGGGTACTTGAGTCATATCGTCAATTTTAACAAAAGGATTCCATTACCCAGTAAAAATCGTCGTGAACATATTATACATAATATAATAAAATCAGAAATAGCAATCGGGTTGACCAGGATATCTAGAAAGCTCGGGGTGGCGCTGCTTGTCAAGGCGGATGTCAAATTCAGAACCTTTTTGAATTTGGTTCCATTTTTCGCCGTATGTCTAGTCATACTGGATATTTTGAGCGTTATGTGGAGTGTTATATGGGTAGAGATTATTTCGTCTAGTTCAGCCTGTGTATATAAATGAACATGTTTATGCTTTTCATGGTCAAGAACAGTAACATAACAAAGGAACCGTATTTATGATTGTAACTAAGCGTTAGGTATCTTGTGATCCCGGGGATGTGCCTGACAGGCGTTGCACAGGGGTGGTTTTATTGAGGTAACAATCCCACACTCCTCGACCTCTTTCCCCGGAGGCCGGGCACCTTTTGAAGGTTTCCTCCATAAATCACAAAAAAGGTATCTTGTGATAGGATCTTTTTTTTTTTATGAGGGTGGGTAATCATCAAATAACTTCTCCCGCTCTGGGCAGAGCAGGAGGGCGTGTCAGACTCTTACTGACTAAAACCCACCCGTGTTCCTTCAGTTGCCTGTGGCAGGGGCCACGGTATCCCTCTCGGACTTTCCCGCAACCCTAGCAGGCATCGGCCCTAGCGGACCCCGTCATTGGTCCTGACATCTCTTTGAGGCGCGCGTGGCACACAACGCGCCGTCGACCCGGGCCTGGTTCTTATCGAACGGCGAGCTGCCCATTGCTCGCCGTTCGCAAGCCCACGCCTACGGTGGCCGGGAATCGGCCTGCGATTCCCGACGCCAAGGGCGTCTCCTGCGGCGGCTAGGGGCGTGAGGGCGCGAATTTTGCCTCTCCCTCACTCGTTCCGCCTCCTCCTTCACGGACATTATTGCTTCGCAGAAGGAGGTGACGGCATCCCAAGCCCTCTCGCTCCGTACCATGGCCTGGACCAGGGGCGGACGCGAGAGATCGCCACCGCCAATCGCCTCCACGTGGACACGGCGGTGCTCCGCCCAAGCCGGGCAGACCTCCACCGTATGCTCCACCGTGTCCTCCGGGCGATCCACACAATGGTGACACCCGGGCGTTTCCTCACGCCTTATCCAGAACAGGAACCTCCTGAAACAACCGTGTCCGGTGAGGCCCTGCGTCAGGCGGAAGGGGAGGACGCCGTGGCGCCACTCTATGCACTCCTCAAAGAGGGGACTTATCGCCGCAATTGTGGCGTGCCCAGCGCTGGGTTGCGACTACCGCACTCTCCATGTCGCCCTGAGATCCCGCCGGAGCTCTGTCCGCTGTACCGTGATTTATCGCGGCAGCGGAGCTACGCCCCGGCGTTTCGCTTCCTCGCGCCACTCCCAAATGTGCGCGAGGACTTTTGCCTCCAGATCCCATGGCGGTAATCCGGCAAGGAGGCTCGCCGCCTCATCGGAGACCGTACGGTATCCCCGGACCAGCCGGGTGGCCATGACCCTTTGGGGCGCGTTCAATCGGCGGGCTGGCCGCCGCCTCAAGGAACATGCCCACACCGGTGCCCCGTAAAGGGCCATGGACCGCACGACCCCCGCGTAGAGCCTCCGGCAGGAGGCGTTTGGCCCCCCTAGATTGGGCAGGAGCCGCTTCAAGGCAGCCCCAGCCCTGTGACAGGATCCGTGAAGGTGTTTTTGGAACATTATAGGTTAACCCTCTCCTGAGGCACTCTGCTATGTGAAATCTTGATACATGCAGCTTTAATGAAATTATGAATATAGCTAATAGATATGATTTTAAAACGAAATTTTCAAATGCTTTTGTGCAAACTATTCTAATTTATTATTATGTGTGATGTAACATTAAGATTTTTTGTATGCGTTATCAACTATTTTTGCTTACGTACTAACTTTTAAAGTTCAATATAAACTTTTTGATAGCACACACACACAACAGCAAAAGTAACAACCACACACACACACATAGAACAAACCTCTCCAATAAATATTGACCAGAGATCCGGATGCGTCTCAAATTGTCGGAGTCACACACTCAAGTCGAGTGCACTTATTGGCAGCCATTTGTCGCATTTCGGCGGGACACCCTCGGAACCAAATCAATTCTTGACTCTTGTTTGAGAACAAGAGCCTTTGACGAACGAGCGAAGATTTAGCGCAATTCTAGTGTGAGTATTGTGATTTATATCTGTCATCAGTCACAATTGTTGACGGTGGAACATTGCATTGATGAAGTGGCTAACGTGTGTTATAAAGTTGACGTAATCTCTATTATTATATCCCTTTATGGGCATTTCCATATTCAAGTAATATTTATAAAGATCTTCCAAACTGGTAAAACTACGTAAAAGATTACATAACTGACAAACCAAAGAAACGGAAGACCATTTTATAAACAGCAAAAACGTTTATAGACGACGTTTTACAAAATGTTAATTAAAGTAACCATAGAACGAATAGCAGCTTAGTCGCACCAGCAAAGCCATTACAACATTGGAAAAACGAACCATGCGTTCGGATTTTGAAAACAACTCAAGCATTCCACGTTCGAATTTGAATGTAAAACGGTTAAACTGTACGTTCCATGCATTTCGGATCCTACGTCCGAAGTCCGAATATTTCAATTTCGAAACATTCAAGGACGTTGACGCGAACCCTTTTCTTGTAAAGTCCTCTTAACGACCCTCCACGGCCAATTTATTCGTAACATGTTGCCAGTCACCAATAAAAATGCATAATGATGGAACAAGGCACTATTGAAGTTGTTTGTTTTGATTATCATCCACATCGTACAAGTATGAATAAGGTAAATAATATTTGAGTACATTTTGATGGATTGGCTTTATGCAGCCTTACTGTTAAGGCCAAAATGGCGGGGTACCTGTTTTACCGGGTTTGAGGATTATTTGGCAATTTGTCAAAGTTTATGGTTACGTAAAATAAAATAAAAATGGGGGCATTCAGTTTTGCATAATTCAGCATTCGTTGATTGGACTAGAGCCATGGGGAAACGAGAACCTAACTCCTTTGAAAATATTTGAAAAATTACTTACCTACATACAATACGTACAAAACAACAAATTATGGTCATGACGTAATGGAGCCACTCCAACATCTGTCCAAACTGCCTAGTGTCTATTCACCGCAATTATATTTCATTTACCCTTATACGTCACAGGATACACGATGAAACCTTTACCGGCATGATGTCCTTTATGTATGAATAGTTGGGTAGTTTTAATACCTACGTGTGTATTATTTTGTTCTGTCCTCTGATATTTTGTAAGTGTCACTTTGCCCTCAGCTCGTAATTGGTCAGACATGCGAAGCCCTAATAGGCTTTGACAAAAAATTGTTTAATGACTTCAAGAGCTTTAGGAGAAGTAATTGCTTAAATACGGCTATGTAGACCACGAAATAACCTTGGTAAAGGACAATAGCGTAGACTAATTATAAGGCCTAGTTACACGACATCGTTGTTTATTACCACCTACTCGTGAAATTCGATGATCGTACTCGTATGTTGTATTATATTATGTTATATTGTACTGTGTTGTATGTCTGCCTCATATTTCGCTCCAGTTTTTTTATACATGGATCTATTATTAACTGTTGCTACTTCAGATGTCTCGGCTTCAGATCTCTCGCTTTGTATCGGACAATCCTGTCTCTACGTCACCCAACGGAATATGTAACGCTACGACCAAAGTCACTTTGAAATAACGTCTAGAGAATTCTTTTCAAACGGGATATAGTCTTGAGATATGTTTGTTTTATATGCAACTCTAGGACTGAAAATATTACCATTTTTGTTTTTAAACAGTTTTTCTATTAAATTATATGTTATACTTGATGTTGACCTACTAGTCGTGTAATGAATCCCTGACCTAAGCAGAAATCTACAGGATTATAGGCTCACAAAAAAATGCTCATTACACCAATCAAGTTACGTCCTGCGGCACAACTTGGAGTAAACGAGATCAACAGATTACACAGGAGGGTGCGAACCCCTGCAGTTAACGGGAATGTTCACAGCTCTGGCGGGTACCGACCTTTGCCGGGCAATTTAGATAAAATCTAGGGACGGTTAAGTAAGTAATTTGGTTGACTTGAGGTTGTGTTACTCACATGTTGTTTATATTTTTTCTTTTTTGCTTAGTTTCTTAGTTGGTTTTCGCTTTTCTTATGTGAAGGTTGGGATTTGCGTCACTGGCACTGTTGATAAAGTAGGTGTATGGCGCAGTAAACGCAACACCTTTTTGTGATAATAGCTTAAGGAATCATTGTAAGATAGTTGAATCTTTGTTTGCCTGATAAACATGGTCGCCTTACAGAAATTGAACAAATTGAAATTGAATAAATTGGACATGTATGCCTTTACAAGAATTACTCATGTCTACTTAAGACAATTAAGACAAAATAAAAATAATTAAGTTCGAGGGATCACTTAGCTTTTCCTTCTTCCCAGTAGCATGGCCAGCAGTTGGTCAGCAAGAATATACCAGTATCATAATTTGGACTAAGCGGAATGGACAGATTTTTGCAGCAATTGCACCTCTGTCACTGACCGACCGACGACGACGACGACTGACGTTAGCCGGTTAATTTAGATAACTTCTGTCGACGCACCTGGGCGAAAAAGATAATTACGAGGGTAAACAGATTCTGTTAAAATTTTACGCCTTTTTTGCTGTCGTCAAAAAGTTTGGTTTATTTTGCAGGGATGTTAGTCAGTGGTTACACTTTAGGACTCTGCGCTTTTTTTTTGTAACACGCGTTAACTTATGGGGGTACCCATAAGTTAACGCGTGGTTAACGCTGTAGGTAGGTGCGAGGCTGGTATTGTACGAGATAAATGTTACTTCAAAGGAAGAAAGAAATAAAAAACATTTATGTAGCACAGACTAACAGGTACACAACATATTTTGCAAAATAAAAAGATAACAAAACCGTTAAAAAAAAAGCCGGAATGTGGGCCTGAAGGCTGCGCCAAATAGGTCCAATCCAGCAAAAATGGAAGACTGTGTGGTGATGCGATGCGTGTAAAAAATGCGAGGATTCGAATTATAGTATGAGCGGGAGAAAATATGGTACGCCGTAAAACAATTCAACCAGACGCGAGCTAAAGAAAAAGCAATTCACTCACCTGGCGATGGCACCACGATGTTGAGGGTTTCTCCTTGGAGGCTTTAAGCTTGACTTGAAGGCACAGGGCTTGGTAGCCAGCGTCCGGTTTTGCGAGCGTAATGAATGGATGCGAAGGGTTGCGAACATGCAAGCGAGGGAGGTTTCTAATTAGCTTAGCGCGTGCGAGCAAGATGGCGGGCGGAGCGGCGGCGGCGCGGCGCGGCGAGGATCAGCGATCTCTCATAGCGGTAGTATACGGAAGAGTGGCGGTCGTAAACCGTTCGTTCGCGAGTTAGATGCAATGAACGACGGAAGGAGTGAATGCATTCCCAGCCCTCGCTGACTGAATGAATTAGGCGTAACCATCCTCCCCCCTTTGAGAATCCTTAGGATTTTCGAAACAAACGGAAAGGATAAGGAGAGGATCCTAGATTAAAGCGGAGCGAGGTCAAATGGATTGACGTAAAGTTAAATTTATAAGAGGTGAAAGGGTGTGGATTAAGTTACAGATTTACTAAATTACATACTTAAGATTAACGAATTATAACTGTGCTAATTGGTAAATTAAGTTTAAGTTATTGTGAAGGAAGCGGACACAACTTAACGACGGGGCGTTTGAAAATCCCTGCTGTAGTGCGTACTGACGCGACTCGCACGATTCCATCTTTACCCGGATATACTTGTTCAATAATTCCGGTAGGCCAGCGAAGCGGCGGTGAATCATCCTGGTGGATGAGAACAAGTAAACCCGGCCGAATAGGTACATCAGGAGTATTCCATTTTTGCCTCAGTTGAAGTGTATGCAAGTAATCTACATGCCACTTTTTCCAATAGCTTTGGACTAAACTGTCTAACAGTTTTTTCCTGTTATGAAGGCTTACAGATGCGTCAACCTCATAGGCAGGTAATGACTGCAAAGGGGTTGTGTTTAGAAAATGCGCAGGAGTAATAATTGTATGCGGCTGGTCCGACAGCGCACACAATGGGCGAGAGTTTAAGACACTCTCAATTTGAGTTAATACTGTCAACAATTCCTCATAGCACAATAATTGTTGCCCAATGCAACGGTAGAGATGAGTTTTTATGCATTTTATGTTGCTTTCCCAAATGCCTCCCCAGTGGGGTGCGCGAGCAGGAATATTACGCCATGTTATTTTCCGATTATTCAATTCAGTTTGAAATGCGGTAGACGTATCTTTAGAAGAAAGGAAAGTATATAACTCGTCCAATTGACGCTTTGCACCAATGAAATTGGTTCCGTTATCGGAATAAAGAACTGATACTGGCCCTCGCCTAGACAAGAAACGCTTGAAAGCGTCAAGAAACGTTTCCGAACTCAAGTCTGAGGCAATTTCAATGTGTATGGCTTTAGTAGTCAAACACACGAAGAGACAAATATAGGCCTTTTGGCTTTTAACGCCCCTCCTTCGCGTCATAGTAATGTTTATAGGCCCAGCGTAATCAACGCCAGTGTGAGTAAAGGCCTTAGCTTCTTGCACCCGCGAAGGGGGTAAACTTGACATCATGGGTGTAGGATGAGAGGGCGCAACCTTAAAACAGAAGTTACATTGGCGTATGCGTTGTCGAATAATATTCCGAGCGGATATGATCCAATATCGCTGCCTTAATAAAGACATAAGAAGATGTGAACCGGTATGACAATTGGATCGATGACAATCATCTATTAGTAGATCGACTATGTGATGTCGACGAGGAAGCAACAATGGATGCCGACTTTCATAAGGTATATGTGCGTTCGTTAGTCGACCGCCTACGCGGAGCAATCCGTTGTCATCAACAAACAGATCGAGCTTTCTTAACGAAGGAGAAGGTAATTTACCCTTTTTAATATTTTTTATTTCATCAGCAAAATGTTTGCTTTGCAATTCGCGAAGAATCACGAGTTCAGCGGTTTCAAGGTCAGAGACTTGAATTACCGGAGCGAGAGGTAACTTACGCAGAAAGCGCAAGACATATACCAGAATGCGTAATATTTTTTTCCAAGACGAGACTCTGAGAGCTAGCTCCAAAAGTATCGAAGAATCCAAATCAGGAATGACCGTTAGAGTAACAGAGCTCTTTGCTTCAGGTATAGAACCTTCAACACAAGACGGTTTGAATGGTACAATTGGCCATTCAGCGGTTGGATGGCAAGCCCAAAGTGGACCATACCACCAAAGCGGATGATTAATGAGTTGCGAGGGTAATAAACCTCTTGATAAACAATCACTGGGATTTTCTATCCCATTGATGTGGAAAAAGCGGTCAGGAGATAGATTTTCCTGTATCTCAGTCACACGGTTGGCCACAAATACTTGCCATCGGTGTGGAGATGAATGAATCCATGACAGAGCGATCGTAGAATCACTGAAAGCGAAAATATCTCTTAAAGGATAGCGATTATCAAAAACCGTATGTACTTGTTTGACAAGTTTAGCCAGAAGTAGCGAGGCACACAATTCAAGCCTTGCCAGCGAAACAGTCTTTAGCGGAGCCACCTTAGACTTAGCGCATACTAAATGAATGGATATATCACCGTTAGGGTTCGTTACGTGCAGGTATAAGACGCAGCCGTAAGCCTTCATACTAGCGTCTCCAAAGCCAAGCAAATTTATGACACAGCCGGCCGCGACACCTAAGTGGCGAGGTATCTGTAAGTTAACTAATAACGGTAATTCCGATTTGAGTTTAACGAAACATTTAGCAATGAGTTCCGGGGGCTCTTCATCCCACCCCACCTTAGAAAGCCAAAGATCTTGTATAAGAAGTTTTGCGTAGAGAATGACAGGTGCGACGAACCCGAGCACGTCGAATAGGCGAGCAATAGTTGACAATATAGCACGTTTGGTGTTACACGTAGTCGCGGCGGCAGTAGTGAACGAGAACACATCAGAAGTAGGTATCCATTTTAAACCAAGAACCTTCAGTGTGTCATCATCATCTGTGAACTCGATCACAGCACGATACGACTCCGGCAAGTGAGCGAGAAGTTCCGATGAGTTGCTCGCCCATTTTACGAGATCAAATCCACCGACCTTGAATAAAGCGAGCAGCTCGTCGGCTAAACGAGTACCATCTTCGGCAGAGGGTACAGAAGTTGTTAAATCATCCATGTACAGTTCTCTCATGGCAACATCTGCCGCGAGAGGAAAGCGTTCGCGATAATCCTCCGCCAATTGACGGACGGTACGCATTGCCAAAAATGGACTCGAGCGGAGGCCGAAAGCCACAGAATTAAATTGAAAAATACGAATACTCTCGTTATCATTAAAGCGATATAATATTTTTTGATATTTACGATCTTTATCTGACAATGAAATTCTAAGATACATTTGACGTATATCAGCGGTAATTGCTACCTTAAAATATCTAAAGTTAAGCAAAAGCGAAAATAAGTCTGCCTGCAAATTAGGCCCTGTATGCAACAAGTCGTTGAGCGACTTGCCGCTATCAGTTTTAGCGCTTGCATCTAAAACAATGCGGGTTTTTGTTGTTGACTTATCAGGCCTTACAACTGCGTGGTGCGGGATGAAGTAGCCTTCATTTATAGCGGATAAAGAATAAGGTATTTCCGACAGATAACCCTTATCTATATAATCATTTATTACGTCGTTATAAGCTTGACGTAAAGCGGGAAGCGAATGAAACTTTCGCTCTAGCGCGGACAATCTACGCTGAGCGTGAATGAAGGAGTTACCTAAAGACTTAGGTTCACCTTTAAAAGGTAACGACACAATATATCGCCCACATGAATGTCGCGAAACGGTCGATTTATAAAAATCTTCACATTCCTGACATTCCGGACCCTTTTTGTTAACAGTAGGTACTTCCTCGATTTCCCAGAATTTTAAAATTAAATTATTTAAATTATCTACTAACGGGCCGAAGGACCAGGCTACACTGTCATGGTTGACAGAAGGTACCTCACCCATGACAATATAGCCAAGCGTGGTTTCTAAAGCATGAGGTATGGAGCGAGCGGTGATCGCGGAATCAGCTGATTGAGAGGTAGATGCTGGTATAACCTTTTTCCCTAGCAAAACAAACGCGAACATTTGTGTACCAAGAATCGCGTCTATATTCCCAGGTACGTCCCAACATTCATCTGCGAGCGGTAAACCTTTAAAATGATCCATCACGGACCTTTGTACCGCGCGAACAGGTAACGGATCAGCTATGTGATCAATCACTAACATGGTTAATTCGTATTGAGCGTCACTTACGCGAGACTGTATTGTAAGAGACACGTAACCCTTAATGGGAGTGAAAATCGTACCTACTGATTTTAGAGACGAGTTAACAAGCGGTTGAACATTTAGTTTTAATTTTCTACAACATGCGAGAGTGATAAGGTTGTTTTGTGAACCACTATCCACTAAACATCTAATAACAAAACGTTTTCCATTTATCGGAACATAAACTTGTGCCGTTGGTAAAACAACTGACGTATTCAACTGGTCACAAGATAAATCTATATTATTATTACGCGACGTCAACGCGATCGAATTCTTAGAATTAGTACTTTCATTCAACCCGACACACGAAGATGTCACGACCGGCGACGCGCGAGCGGCATTGCTAGTAAGCATACACACCGACTGAGGGTTGTTGTCCAGTGCGCGAGCAGCCGGCAAAGGCGACGGTTCCAATACACTAGGTTGCGATTGTTGCGAGCTTAACTCGCGATTATTAAAATGCAACAATGAATGATGCTTTTTGTTACAGTGTTTACAAGTATTTGTAGAACCACAATTAAGGGTGGAATGTTTACTACTAAAACAATTGATGCACATTTTATTCTCTTTTATGAACTTAAAGCGATCTTTTACATCTAATTTTTTGAATTCTGAACACTCGTATAAATGAGTATGTTGAGATTTTTTACAAAACTTACAAGTGGGTACATTATTAACTTCATTTTCTGTTACTGCAAAACTATGCGAAGTTTTCGTTGCAGAAGAACGCGACCGATTTTGTAAGTTAGTCCCCTGATTATTTTGCGGTGACGTGGTTTGACGAACAGCTGTTGATCGTTCAAGAACCTTTATGTGATGCCGTACGAACATAACTAAATCATCACTTGTAGGTATATCTTTCTCGCGGGCGGATAACTCGAAACTTTGTAATACTTGAGAATCTAACTTTTTTATAACGAGATGAGTAAACATGAAATCGGATAAATCGTCAATGTCTAACTGTCTTAACGCGGACCACGAAGAGTGAACTCTTTCAATAAAATCATTTAATTGACCGGGTGAACCTGGGGTAGGTTTTATGTCAAGTATATTATTCAAGTACATAGACCCAAGTAACCTCTTGTCTTGGTATTTTGTCACTAAAGAATTCCATATCGTAAGATAGTTAGACGCATTGGGAATTATTCCCGCGAATATATTTTTTGCGTTGCCATTTAATTTACCTACCAAATACTGTACACGCTGATCATCAGTTAGTTTTTTATTATCATGAACGTTAGTTTTGAAGCATTGGTAAAACAGTGGCCAACTTTCCGGTTGCCCAGAGAAACTTAATAACTCCAATGGCGGTAAGCGGCACACGTAAGATTCCACCGCGGGAATATCTACATTAGCGCGGGTAGACTCTAATAAGGTATTACGTTTATATTGGATTTCTGTAAATAATGTTTCGAACGAGCTCCAATTACTAAAACTTATTTTATAATCAGGGTCTATCTCTAATAATAATGTATTATGTTGATCACATAGATCGTTAAAATTATTATATAACTTTTCTATATTCGAAGAAGCGGCTAGAAATTCTTGTTTACTTCTAGTATCAATATTTGAAGGAATTATTTTCTTTGCAATCTTGAATAAGCTATTTATTTTCTCGAAAATAGTTTCTTTTTTTGTAACGATCATTTTCAACTTTGCTTCTGACGCCATTTTGTTGCGTCACCCAAGCTCCCGTTGTTCGAGTTATAATTTATAGAAAATATGATATATAAATGGTTTATTCAACAACGTAATTTACTTGAACAAGCACAGTTATAAGCGTAATTATAGTAGGGAATACTAATAGCGAGATGGGGAATATTTTAAAAAGGTATGTACTGGCTCAGTCCGACTCGAATGGACCAAAAGTATGGTGAAGCGATGCGTGTAAAAAATGCGAGGATTCGAATTATAGTATGAGCGGGAGAAAATATGGTACGCCGTAAAACAATTCAACCAGACGCGAGCTAAAGAAAAAGCAATTCACTCACCTGGCGATGGCACCACGATGTTGAGGGTTTCTCCTTGGAGGCTTTAAGCTTGACTTGAAGGCACAGGGCTTGGTAGCCAGCGTCCGGTTTTGCGAGCGTAATGAATGGATGCGAAGGGTTGCGAACATGCAAGCGAGGGAGGTTTCTAATTAGCTTAGCGCGTGCGAGCAAGATGGCGGGCGGAGCGGCGGCGGCGCGGCGCGGCGAGGATCAGCGATCTCTCATAGCGGTAGTATACGGAAGAAATGGCGGTCGTAAACCGTTCGTTCGCGAGTTAGATGCAATGAACGACGGAAGGAGTGAATGCATTCCCAGCCCTCGCTGACTGAATGAATTAGGCGTAACCACTGTGTCTGTGGTGTATTTACGTGATTCAATAAATAAAGAGGTCATCTACAACCTTGAGATTGATTTTGACCTTGATTTTAAGCTGATTCACAACACCCCTGAGTGACTTGTAAGCTTCAACGAACGATATTTAAATGTCTTTAAATGAACGAAATCCTTTGCCTAGGTTTACGTAAACACATCTACCTAATCACGTATATTTATGGGAAGGGAAAAACATGTAACACATACAGCATGCATCAGAAAGGTGCGGTCATAATTGAGCGTGTAGTACAAACCATCAACTGAACAACTTTCTCAATGGGACCAACATCGTAATTGTGCAGGATACACATTTGCTATTGCTGGATTGGTGAGGAATAAAACCACTGGCTTGAGAATTCTTGAAGTTTATTCTTCTTCTAGTGTTCCTTGTTGTTCTTTCTTCTAGTGCTGCTGCTCGCCGACTGTGTCGATACCGAAAACCCACCCGATATTTATACTAAATTTCATAAGAAAATCTAAAGTCTCTGATTGGTCGACCAATCAGAACTCGCGAATTATGACCAATCAGAAATAGGGCGGTTTCGACACAGTTTGCTTAAGTACAACAGAACTTTACCTTAAAGAGAGCCACGTTACAATTTTTGCGTTTTTCTTTAAGTTTTTCTATAAAAACATATGACAAATTATATATTTTTACATTCTATTATCTTATTTCTATCTAGGAAAATTAAATTCAACATAAAAACTGAACATTGATAACGAAAAATAAAAACTATAAACTATCTTACTAGACTATTCGATATCACTGTCCTTATCAGTTCGTTTACAATATTCACTTATAAACTATTCACTATACTATATACACGATTGTTCATTTGTCCCGCACATCACTCCCGCCGTGCGACTGCGTCGCATCTCGTTCCGGTGCGGGCACGTCGTCCGTAGGCAGGGGCAGGATCACCAACTTCCTCACCGGCTGGCGTAGGACACCTCCCTTGGTCTGCACGTCCACTGTCCGCACGATACTGTCGGGGCCAGGATAAACCGCGATGACTCGTCCTCGTATCCACACGTTGCGGGGCAGGTTCGGGTCGACGATCTGCACGAGGTCATTCACCTTGACCTCTTGACCTCGTCCGTGGGGCTCCCGCCGGTGTTGGAGCTCGGGAAGGTACTCCTTCACCCAGCGGAGCCAGAAGACGTCAGCGAGCCTCTGTGCGGCTCGCCAGCTGGACCGGGAGATGGTGTCTTGCTCGGAGAATGTGCCTGGCTGTGGCACGCGCCCAGGACCCCCCAGCAGGAAGTGATTGGGAGTCAAGGCCTCAGGATCTTCTGCGCTGACGGAGACGTGGGTCACCGGGTGACTATTCACGGTATACTCTACTTCAGCTAGTAGAGTGGCGAGGACTTCTTCGGTGGAGTGGCGCTCGTGCAGTGTTGCTGCGAGCGCGGTCTTTACGGGTTCCATTGGCCAGGAGCTTTCTGTTAGGTAGAGGAAATCCGGCCCTTTGTACCATCGATGATTCTTGTCGAAGGCAGTTGGTACATCTCTCGTTGCATCGTCGGCGACATTCTGTTTCGTCGGAACCCAGCGCCAGTCGTTGACCTTGGAGCTTTCTTCTATTGCTGCGAGACGGTGAGCCACGTACGGTTTGTAGGAACGTGACCCGGTCCTTATCCATGTGAGCACTGTTTTACTGTCGGTCCAGAACACCTTTCTGTCGGGTTTTCTTTCGTGTTCTTCGATGACTGTTTCAGCGAGCCTGATGCCCATGACTGCTGCTTGTAGCTCTAACCTCGGTATGCTTGTCAACTTGAGCGGAGCCACCTTTGCCTTGGCCATGATGAGAGACACTCCCACTTCGCCGTCTGGTGTTACTGCCCTCCAGAATAGGACCGCCGAGTAGGCCGACTCGCTGGCATCGCTGAAGACATGGAGTTCGAGGGAGGCGGCGTTGCTGTAGTTCAAATACTGCCGCGGGATCGCTATGTCGTGGAGATTTTTCAGATGTCCCATCCACGACTCCCACTGCTCCGCCAAGTCTTCGTCGATGCGGTCGTCCCACGCTGTTCCTCGGCGCCAAACTTCTTGAAGTAGCTGTTTCGCCCTGATGGTGACAGGCGAGGCGAATCCCAACGGGTCGAAGAGTGACATGACGATGCGCAAGGCTTCTCTCTTCGTTGGCTGCTTTCCTTCGATAAGTGTTGAAGGTATTCTTGCCAAGTTGAGGTTGAACGTCAGCTCGTCCGAGTTTATCTTCCAGATGACACCCAGTACTCGTTCAGTTTGTTCTTCTGTTTTGTATAGCTCTAGGTCTTCTGTTCGGTTTTCCTCTCCCAGTGCTTCTAGGAGTGACGCTGAGTTCGATTTCCACTGCTTCAGTTCGAAGCTGGCCTTCTTGTGTACTTCGCGCACGCTCGTTGTCACGTTTACTGCGTCTTCTAGGCTTCTGAAGCTGTCTAGGTAGTCGTCGACGTAGTGCTTGTTTATGATGGCAGCTGCGGCTTCCGGATGAGTGTCTTCGTGTTGCTTGGCATTCAAGTTCTTGACGTAGATTGCTGTAGACGGCGAACTCGATGCCCCGAAGATTAGCGAAGTCATTCTGTATTCTTCCGGAGGTCGGTTGTCGCGGCGATCTCCGCGCCACAAGTACCGCAGTGCGTCTCGGTCTTCGATGCGCAGTTTGACCTGCATGAACATTTCTTTGATGTCCGCTGTGACCCCGATGAGATGCTGTCGGAAGCGCATGACGACACCCGGCAGCGACTGAAGCAAATCCGGACCTTTGAGGAGCATGTCGTTGAGAGCCACCCCTCTGGTCTTGGCGGCGGCGTCATGCACGACTCGTAGCTTGTCCGGCTTCATGGGGTTGACGACCGCGAAGTGAGGCAGGTACCAAGTTTTCTCAGGAGTCTTCTGCGGCGGCGCGGGCTCGGCGTAGCCTTTTTCTATAAGAGCTTCCATTTGTTCGACGTATTTCTTCTTTAGGGCTGGGTCGCGATCGATCTTCTTTTCAATGTTGAAGAGCCTCTTCAGTGAGTTTTCATAGTTGTCCGGGAACTTGATGTCTTCCTTCTTCCAGAGGAGGCCGGTCTGGTATCTCGTTTTGTTGATCTTCTCGGTTTTTTGTTCGAGAATTCGAAGTGCCTTCTCTTCTGGGTCGGTTTTCGGTCTCTTCGGGTTTATGCAGAGGGCGTCCATCTCGAAGTATCTGTTCACGAGGTCCTCGAGGTCATCTTGGGCTTCCTTCATGTGTGACACGAAGTCGATCTTCTGACCGAAAGAATTCGTTTGGCTTCCGTGGAGTACCCATCCGAGCGGCGTGAGAGATGCCACTGGATGGTCCTGGTCCCCTTTCCTGGTCTCTTCAGTCAGCAGGAGATGCCAGTTATCTTGCCCGATGAGGATGCGTGGCTTCGCATTGGAGTATGTGAGATGTCCCTTGATGTCTGATAGGTGTGGACATCCTTCCACTAATTCGCGTGGAACCCGTTGAGAGGAGACTTGTAAATTCTTCACTGTTCTTGCTTGAATTTTCTCTTCACGTTCGTTGACCCCTTTCAGCCCAATGGTCACTCTTCTTGATGCCGATTCTGCCGTCTTCAACTCGTTGATGGTTTCTATCTTCAGTGGATCTACGGGTCCTGTAGCTCCGATGCTCGCAGCGACGTCGTCGTCGACGAGCGTGACCGTTGATCCGTCGTCCATCAATGCGAACGTGTTGATTGCTCCCTTTGGCCCCTTCACCTGGACCGGCAGGATCTTCAGATAGGATTGCTTCTTTACTGTCCACGTCGAATTGATGACATCTGTTTTCTCGTCGTTTTCTGTCTTCTCAGCCTGTTCTATCTTATCATAATGAAGCAGCTTGTGGTGCGTGTACTTGCACCCGTTGACACCACACGGCTTCGTTCGACAGTTGTGAGTCTTGCTCCTATAACGTAGGCATCTGAAGCAGAGGCGTTTAGACTTCGCAGCATCCCATCTTGAATTGGCTTCCATCTTCTTAAATGTGTCGCACTCCGTTGCGTTGGTATGGCTTGTCTCGTCGCACACGAAGCACTTCGGGGTGTTGCCCTTCTCTGTGACGTTGGTGACCCGCTGAGTCTTCTTTTGAGGTGCGGCTGTCGACGGTGCTGCCACCTGTTCAGGTAGCGCGTAGGGTCCGCACAGTTCTGCTTCTCTCTTGAAGAATCTCTCTAGCTTGATGAGGCAGGGATCTTCTTTGGGTTGCGTCGATGAGAAGTCGTAGTAGCGGTACCGGAGCGTCGGCGTCAGCTTGTCCACCAATGTCTTCGCAAGTTCGGGGTTGTACATGTAGTTGAAACAACCCAATGTCTTCAATGTTGCTACGACGTTGGAGACCTTCGTGGCAAATATGCAGATGTCCCTCGGCGACTCGGAGAGACGTGGTAGACCTCGAAGCGTTTCCATTTCTATCACGGCGATTGACTCTGGTCTTCCGAATCTTAATTCCAAAGTCTTCATCACTTCTGAAGGGTGCGCGTTGGTGATGAGTAACCCTTCAACTGCTTCTCTGGCTTTCCCCTTTAAGTTTCTTCGTAATCTGTTGATGTTCTCGACGGCGCTGAACGTTGGTTCAGACTCGTAGTAGGCGGCGCGGAAAGGTAGCCACTCCTGATGCGACCCGCTGAAGAAAGGCAATTCGATGAATTTGGGTCGCTGGGCGGCGCTGACAGCCCGAGTGATGGCTTCAGCTAGGAGGGCGAGGTCCCTTTGACCTCCCGCCGGTGTTCGATGAACCTCTTCTTGCTTCGGTGGTTCTTCGTGGACGATCGTCGGCTCTGGTGGGGGGCGGTGAGGCTCGTTGGCGATAGCTAGGACGGGGCGAGTCACCTGGTTATCCAACCAGTTGTCCACACGAGCGTTGACTTCTGAGTAGAGGGAGACTTCATCTTCTTCTCCTTCTTCTTCATCTTCTCTGTCGGTGTCCTCCGTTTCTAGCGCGGCCAGGCGTGCAGCAGCTAGTTCAACTTGGAGGCGGAGCAAATCTTCCTTTGCTTTGGCGATTTTCTGTATCTTCGTCTTGCTATGCGTCGATCCCCCCCCCTTCCCCCTTCTTGCTAGGGGGGCGGGGGAGTTGTAGGCCGGTTGGTTTCGACGTACCGGCGGCGTTCTTGACAACTCGTTTCACAGTCGAGGCGTCAGTATCACGGCGATTTTCTTTCGATGTGACAGCGGTGGGCGGCTTCATCAGCTGTTTCGATTTCGCACCCGCGGTGAGCGTCGTCGCGGCGGAGGGGGTAACGGAAGGTGCGACGACGCCGGCGGGGTGCGAGGCGGAGGGCGCGTTGGCGGCCGAGGGGGGGGGGCGCGGTGGCTGCCGGCGCGGGGGGCGCGCTGGCGGCTGAGGCGGAGGCGGCGGTCGAGGCGGTGGCGGCGGAGGTCACGGTGGTTGGGTCGGTCGTCACGGAGGTGTAGGTCTGTTCGGAACTCTCCGTGGCAGCTGTCCCCGTCTGTGTCGATTCGGATGTGGCTTCCGTGCTGGTACCGGTCGCAGAGGTCCCTGGAGTGGCCTCGGACGATGACGGCTTCTGTTCACTCGACGGCTTGCGGCCCCTTCCCTCGGAGCGCGTAACGGGCATGATGTCAGCTGATCTTCAAGGTCGATGAATACTAACACGAAGTACGTTCTTCAAGTTTTCTTCACTGTAGCACTATCTTCAATCTTCATGCAGTATTCCCCACAAAATCCGGCTCGACAGGACCATTAAATGTGCAGGATACACATTTGCTATTGCTGGATTGGTGAGGAATAAAACCACTGGCTTGAGAATTCTTGAAGTTTATTCTTCTTCTAGTGTTCCTTGTTGTTCTTTCTTCTAGTGCTGCTGCTCGCCGACTGTGCCGATACCGAAAACCCACCCGATATTTATACTAAATTTCATAAGAAAATCTAAAGTCTCTGATTGGTCGACCAATCAGAACTCGCGAATTTTGACCAATCAGAAATAGGGCGGTTTCGACACAGTTTGCTTAAGTACAACAGAACTTTACCTTAAAGAGAGCCACGTTACAATTTTTGCGTTTTTCTTTAAGTTTTTCTATAAAAACATATGACAAATTATATATTTTTACATTCTATTATCTTATTTCTATCTAGGAAAATTAAATTCAACATAAAAACTGAACATTGATAACGAAAAACTATAAACTATCTTACTAGACTATTAGATATCAGTGTCCTTATCAGTTCGTTTACAATATTCACTTATAAACTATTCACTATACTATATACACGATTGTTCATTTGTCCCGCACAGTAATCGCGAAAAAATAATTTCAGTCGTCCCTTATAAACCATATTTTTTAAATTTTTATCACACCTGTCACAATACAAATACAACACAAATACACACAATACAAACACAATAGCAAAAAAGTACGAATATAAAATAGTTTATTAAAATACTACACAAAAGCGAAACTAATATTGACGGCATGGTTGGCGCAGTGGCTAAGCGATTGACTGCTGCGCTGCGTGTCGCAGGTTTGATTCCCGCACGGAAAAAATATTTGTATGACCTACACGTAGTTGTTCCGGGTCTGGCTGTTTGTGTATGTGCGTTTAAATGTTTGTAAACGCACCCACCATACAGGAGAGATTCATAGTGTGGAAAATGTTTAAAAAAAAAATAGTCCGGTAAATCAATTCATCCGATCAATGTTTACAGTATTCCAAATATTTACAAAAAGAAACGATATTTTCTATTTTCGAACTGTGTGGCAATTTCAAACAAAGAACATTTCACGTAGAGACTGTAGGCTCTAAATTGAATAGTTCGTTGATTCGGAAAACAAAATAATAGTTGCGCGGAAGAAGAGTTTTATTTCGCTCTGTTCCACGGTTTGACAATGATAACTCGGACGTGAAAAATCAATAGTTCTCTGAACTAGTTCTAAATTTGTTTATTGCTAAATAAAAGTTTGTGAAACATGTTTGAAACAGTACAACTTTCGACGAGTTACTGATTGACCCTTTGTAGGTCTGACATTATCTTTCATTTTGATCGTGTGTCAGACTGGATTTTATTTATTTTGCATTTTTTTACATTGCATGTAGTACATACGAAATATAAACAACGAAAAAACAAAATCCAAAGACACTGACATCCGAAATAAAAGTTATTTTTCACTACGTAGCGTTTTTTTTGGAAGTCGGTGGTTTTTTAAACTCTCCAGAGAAATTAAATAAACTTGCTACAAACCTTTAAAACGTGGATGACTCTTGAAAATTGTGCAAATTAAAAAATACTCTAAAAGATTAGTGAAACATTGAACAGCCTTGCAAGCATAAGTTAGCAGTCTACCTCTTAAAGTTTTGAGGCAAGTGAAATTGCTGCTTTTACGTAAAAAATGCACGGTTTCAGTTCTAGCCAATCATATTCGTTCGTTAGATCGTATTCCATTTTTGCATTCAACATATAACACACACACACATCACGTGACATCCTTCAAACATGACGTGGTTAGGGTGACGTGAAAACCCGTTATTTTATATACAGTCATGTTTTACAAAGTTGCTTTAAGGTGGATCCTCAGTTGTAGCTAGCCTCTGTTGTTGTAAATTTGTTCCACTTAAGTATTTTTATATACTTAAAATATTCTGAAAAGTTCTTAGGTGGAACAAATTTCCAAGTTTGACGATTGATATGAAATTAATGATTATTATTCAGTAAATATATCATTCCTACAGACGCGAATCGCATTTTGAACAATATACGACGTATAACAGAGCTGCATTTTGCAAAAACCCAAAGAAAGTTTGAATTTGGCGGGCTACAACTGAGGATTCACCTTAAGGGATAATGCGCATTTTTGTACCCCCCTCCAATAGCCATACACACGACTTCATAGTTGGATAGCTCTTTTCAAACTGAATAGAAGTTACTATGACGTCTTCTTCCAAATCCTGGTCCGTTCAGAGATCAACTGTACCAAACATGTCAGTTTTAGCAATACACTGATTACTAAGTATGAGAAAAGTTTTGCGATTTGTGACTTTTCTAGTACTTTCACCTCATTTTGTCCAATTAGTCTTTGAATCCACAGACAAAACTGCATCGATTGGCTTCATACAAATTAAATGTAAGAATTAACATTTTTCTAGCTGACTGTACCATTTTTCCAATATCTATGACTGCAGTTAGCAATTATTCAATACGTTAAAGACAGTCTCGTAAGGAAGTTTTTCTGTAGCTACAACGGTTAAGGTAGCCTCCCTTAATGCCTCGTCTCAATTTGCAACCTGTATTACTCCGATCGGACAAGGAATCTAGACAAAGGCCATTGGAATTCTTGTACTAAATCTTAATACCTTTCTAATGATTATTTATTTATTTATTTTAATTACAACTATAACACCTTCACCTTCACAGACTCATCCAAGGCAATGTCTAAGAAGTAAGCAAGTAAGAATTCTAAGATGTACAATGTCTAAGAAGGTACATAAAATTACAAAAAAAAACCGTAAGCAAAATTACAAATCATTATATAAGTACTTACTAATATAAATTACAACGTATATAATCTATCGTTTATAATATGATATTCCTATTGGAGCGGGTACCAGTTTCCATACATTTCGTGGCATTAAGTAAAATCTTACTCTCTACGTTTATTTCCTCATGTTACCTACCTTCTTTTCTCTCCTTACTTAGCAGAAAAAGATTGAACAGGTCATGCCATACTTCAGCGGTCAATTTTCTTTAACCACCAAATCAACGCAAAATCCTGATCCCGAGACGCGTCAAATATAAAATGCAGAATAGTTTTAACCCTTGTTCCTGTTGTAACCCAGTTTGTATACTTAACTTGTAACTTTGCCGTCGACGTCACAAACTTCAGTGCTCGGATTACTTGTTGGTTTTTGCACTTAAATATGAGATCGTTTTAGACTATTTTGGGCTTGTGTCGTGAGCGTTGGCATGGCCCGGAATATTGACACAGTTTTCAAAAGTGGAAAATTGCGGTCACATTTGTCTTCCAAACATAACAAGCTGTAGTCCGATGGGGTTTCCCATCGGCAAACATTTCACACTTCCATACAAACAACTGCAGTTTGTCCTTAGTGCTTACTTTCATTATACGGAACTGTTGTGCCTATAAAATTTAATGTTTCAAGAAGCCGCGGCCTAAAGTGTTTTTTGTCATTGAATTAAAAATTTCTAATAAGTAGAATAACATTGCAACAAAAAATGGCATTGAACAGAGCACTTTTCGAACTTTCATAAAACAAAAAAAAAACCAAACAACACTTTTGAACACGGGGTGGTTTTAGTCAGTAGAAGTCTGACAGACCCCTCCTTTTGCCCCAGGGCACAGGACATCCATGAGAATTTCTAACCAGTCAACAAAAATTAAGCTCTACCCAAAAATATTTTTTTTAAATCCCATTGATTTTGCAATTCAAAATCAAAATCAAAAGTCATTTATTCAAATTAGGCTGAGAATCAGCACTTTTTGAACGTCAAAATCACATAAGACAGTCCCCCCAAAACGCCCACCCTTCACATTTGACAATTTGTCAATTGAACAAGACAGTAAGTCTTTTTCTGTATTCTCTTAAACATTTTGACATGTATCTTATGACTGTTGGAGGGTGGGGACGGAATCCATACAAAATCCCCCATCGTCCTTTGTGAAATTAATAAAAAAAACATTTTTTTCAGAGGAAATGCCAACGGTACACGTCCTATGCTTAATTTAGATAAAGTCGTTCCACGTAGACATTCAGGACGTTTGCTTCTATCATGTCTGCTAGCACCACTTAAAAACAACTTAAGAGGGCTATCATGCCTGTATGAGTGGCGCGCGGAGGCACTACGCCGGGGGGAAACCCCGCTTCCGCGGCAAATCGCGGCGGAGCGGACGGACCTCCGGCGCGATCTCATGTTGGCATGGAAAGAGCGACTGTCGCAACCCAGCGCAGGGCACGCCACGATAGCGGCGGTAAGACCCCTCTTTGAGGAGTGGCTAGAGAGGCGTCACGGCGTCCTCACCTACCGCCTGACGCAGGTCCTCACCGGACACGGATGTTTCGGGAGATTCCTGCACATCATCAGGCGGGAGGAAACGCCCGGGTGTCACCACTGCGATGATCGCCCCGAGGACACGGTGGAGCATACGGTGGGGCCTGCCCTGCATGGGCGGAGCACCGCCGTGTCCTAGTAGAGGCGATCGGCAGCGGCGGCGACCTCTCACGCCCGGCCCTGGTTCAAGCCATGGTCCGGGGCGAGGGGGAGTGGGAGGCAGTCACCTCCTTCTGCGAAGCAGTCATGCTAGCGAAGGAGGTGGCGGGACGGGAGAGGGAGAGAGTCTCCCGTCCAAGCCACCGCGGTGGACGCTCCGGGCGTCGGGAGCCGCGTGACGACTCCCGGCCACCGTAGGCGCGGGCCTGCGGGCGGTGAGTAATGGGTAGCTCACCGTCCGATCAGGACCAGGCCCGTGCTGGACGGCGCGTACGTGTTCCACGCGCGCCTCAAAGAGATGTCAGCATCGAAGAGGGGGTCCACTAGGGCCCAAGCCTGCCGGGAAAGCGGGATCATTTCCCATCCTCAAAAAAAAAAAAAAAAGAGGGCTATCATAATTTTTCTTGTATTTGAGTGTTTGAAGAGTCTCACACTCAAATACAGGAAAAAATATAAATATTATAATATAAATAAAATATTTATTTAGAGCACTACATAAAGGAATAATCAAACTTTCTCAAGTATATAATATTTTTTTAATTTTGTGGCCATATCTATACCAAAAAATAAAAATATGCATGAGAAAGTTTGATTATTTCTCTCGGGAGTGCTTTAAATAAATATCAATTTTTTCCTTGTATCTATTTGAGTGTGAGACTCTTCAAACACACAAATACAAAAAAAAATTGTGATAGCCCTCTTAAGGGGACTACATGACCTAAACGCAAGTTTTATAATGCCTAAAAGTATATGATCCACTGCAGTTAACAAAAACAGAAAAAAATATGATATTCTTCAGGATATATGCTAGTTAGATAGTGTGTTGAAAACATAATACAAGTAATTTGGTACGATAGAAAAAAGTCACGAAGATACCTCTAAAAATTTATTTTAACGATTAAAAGCCATACTAATATACATGCAATAATTCTGGTTTTTTTCCAGATTGTTCTTCGTGCAACATCTTAACGTGATAGTGTTTGAATTTTTTAGTCCAATCAATAGATTTTTTGTAAATAGAGAATTGCTTCATGTTTTGCAATAAATTACCAGTTTTGTGTCATCGCGCTTCTCTTTCTTTTCTATGCAGTCCGACAGTGACCGTGCTTTAGCTGTTGTCAGCCCCTTAATTAAAAAGTTTGTCCCATTATACGCGATGCTAATTCAGAACGTCAGACTGATATGCTACAATTATGTTTAAATCGCGGCCATTAGAGGTAATGCGAGACTGGTATCGGTTCTAATCACGTCTACTTATGAAACAGGAGGAATTACCCATACTCTCATCTTCTACGGAACTGAATACTAAGTAGTGTAGCTAGTTGACTAGCTTTTGCAGGCATGTTCCATGTTCAGATTTACGTGTCCCAGCAGTGCTATTTGCGGTCTGTTAAGTGGAGGTTCACGATCAAATTTGAATGACGTAACACCAACCTGACGTCGTTTGATCGTGAATGTCCTACTTTAATCATCCCTGGAAGTCATTAGGTATCACTCAGAACACCATGTTAATAGCACAGAATTTTGCAGTACACTTTATTTGATGTTTTTAGATATTATGCTATAGCCCTGAGGAACTGACAAACAGGTTGATTGTTTCATCCGTGTGGGGACATACTAGGCTAGTTAAATATAACGTGCCTTCGACACGACAGAAGTAGTAATTAGATTTTGAGAACCTAAATGTCTTTTTGGAAAAGCTCCTTATTTACGAGTTAATATAATAATATAATAATAATATATTTATTCAGAAATCACATGGCTTAAAAATATGTACAGATTAGCTTAAATGTAAATTATATTCCTAAGACTTACGTGCCTGAACTAGGTAATCCTGTGTTTCAGGCAAGAAGAGCTAAAGTAGTCTTTAAAAGTTAATAAATAATCAAAAGTTGACAAAAGACAAATAATTAACAAACAGCTAACAGCTAACAGCAACAGCTAACACACAGTTAACACACAGAGTTAACAGCTAGAACATTTTTTTAAATCGTCATGTAACGAAAAAGCTTTATGCCCCCTCTATGCGACTTTTTATTATAAATACATATGCAATAGACAGACATAAAGAGAGAGAGAGATAGTATGCATGGTTTTCGAGGGTGCTGAAGCTAATAGTGAGGTCAAAATGAAAATACAAGATGGCGGCTGCAAAATATTTCAAAGTTTTCATCATGGGTGTCGTTTTCATAGTTTTCGAGAAAGCTAAAGCCAATAGTGGGGTCAAAATGAAAATCCAAGATGGCAGCTGCATTTAGAAAATTTTCTTCATTGGTGTGGTTTTCATGGTTATCGAGGGTTGTTTGCTGTTTTACATAATATACAGTGTAAGGAACTTCCTTCGAATCTTGTATCCCATGACACCACACGACTTTTTTTCATTCGACATTTGGTAACTACAGTTCTAAGCTTTAGGGCACTTTGTCCTCGTGTGCTAAAATTGGATTCCCTTTTTGGGTGAGACCTATTTGGGAGGTAGATATCCAGATATAGGTAATAACGAATACAAGGCTTTATCTTTTATGATTGGCGGATACAAATAATTCCTGCTCGCAAGCTCGAACATATTGTTCAAAGACTGCCAGGAGATGAATAAATGTTAATCTATTCGTTTTATCTATTCTATTTGTAGGGATATATTTTTCTATCTTCCGTTTAAAGAGAACCGTACCTCTTACTTCAAAGTTTAAGATTTCCAATAAATCCAGCTAGCGGTAACTGAACGCTGTACATATTTTATCAGCCGTAAGTGTACGTGCATTGCGAACTGTCTGTAAGGAAATCTATCTGTAATGCAATATCGACAAACAAGTTGATTGTTAAAAGGATTTAGTGTAAATTGAGTAAAATTGCTAGATTCTGAGCTGATCTTCCTATGAGACATATCTGTAATATATTATTCTATAGAAATTTCTTCCGAATCGTGAGTGGAATAAAAAATACTTCAACTACACGTATATAGTAGTAGTCTCAGAGCAATTAACTGCATGTGTTCAATACATATAGCACGTTGTAGTCATATCTGTCAAATTAATCAAGGGAAAAGCGACTGTTTTATTCCTACTCGTAGCTAAAATACTCGTAGTATCTATTTTAAAATAACCCATTACAAAAATCAAACAGTTTAAGGTTAGAAACTGCCATTGAATTATACTTCTTTTTATTACAAAACGTAGTTTAATGTCCTTGTTTGGATGTCTACGTTTAAAAAATTTGTGAAAGGCAAAGTAAAAAAAAAAACATTTTTTTTTAAATTTCGAATTAGGAGCTCTTTGGGGTGTGTAATGAATTCATATGTCACTTGTTTTTTACAATTTAGCGGCAATTTAAAAAGTGTCTGTGTGCGTCGAAAAGTGCGTCAAATTGGATTTAACTAGAGAACATTTTCGTTCAATGATTTATTACGACTTTCGTTGCGGTCTTACTCAACAAAAATGATACGATAGACTTCCATTAGCATTTCATGACGAAGCCCCATCCCGTGTTACTGTTTACAACCGGTTTAATGATTTTAAACGTAGTCGAAGCAAATTCACTCATGATTCGCGAGAATGACGTCCATCTACGGCGACAACTGAAGATAGCGTGAGTGCTGTGCGGCTAATGATAGAAGCTGATAGAAGGGTGACATATCAACAGATTCGGGTAGCTATAAGCATTGGTATGAGTCAAGTACCAAAAGTCTTACATGAACATTTAGGCGTCAGAAAGCTTTGTACTAGATGGATGCCTCAGTTTGATCAATACATAGAATTAACAGACCACTAAACTTATGCCGAGTGGCTGATGTAATTTTCTGTCAGCCAATCATTTCACCTGACAATGAGCTTGGACAGTCTCTCATCTAATGTTTGTGGTGATTAGCTTTAAACTAATCGGGTGTTAAACTAAGATTATAGTTAAACCACGATTCGTAATAAGGAGTGAATATGTTTGTCTGCCTTTGATGTTCACCGTACCGAGTAATACACTGCCAAGATTCGTAGATTGATGTAAGTTCTAAGACGTCTGCAATCTCAGGTAATATCATGCAAGTTAGTATCCAATCTCATAACGCATGAATATGGGACGCTCATATGTGGTACCTCGCATCTTGTAGTAATCCTCTTTAGTAGGTTAGCTGTATGATGCTCCTTTTACCTAGACTTAAATGTTATGAGAATTGAAATAACAAAAGGACTTTTTTTGAGACTTGTTTTTTGTTTCTAAATACGATTACAAACGTTCTGGACTGCTTCAATTTTCGAAATAAAGTAGGTAAATACCGTGGAAAACCAAGATTTCTTATAGTATAATCTAGCTGAAATCAGAACCAGAGAAAATACAAAAACTACTATAGCGTCATGTTTAACAAACTATAAAAAAGATGATATAAACACAATCTTTCCCTTATCTTTTTCATAAGCCCTAATTGGTAAGGCGGGCTGGCGTCCGCAACTCCACGTCAAGCGCTTATTTTGCGTACCATATAAGCCCTATACAAGTCTGTCTGTTGTAGATCTTTGACAGTTCTCAGAACTTGTCTTACAAAAGGGTATCGCGTTACCCAGTAACTGGGTTGTGGAGGTCAGATAGGCAGTCGCTCAATGTAAAATACTGGTAATCAGCTACACCCGGTCAGACTGGAAGCATATCCCAAGTAGTTGGGAAACGGCTAGGCAGATGATGGCCAGCCCAAGAAGATGTATTTACTAAAATCGAACCCTATAAAGTAGCAATGAAGGGATTAAGCGCCATCAATTTCCGGAAAATTAACTTTCAACGTTGTTCTGATTACAGAAGCTTATCAGTTCAATCTTATTCTTGACCATTTATTATCAGAATGTCCTTAGCTGGCAATAGTCCTCAGTATAACCTCGTCAACGGAACGCCCGTGTGAGTAGGGTCAGCAAACGAAATGGAGACGGATTAATTTAATCCTATGACACGGCAACCCTATTGATATCAAGACACAGAGGTGAATGACATGTGGGGGGTGAACAACCTTTGTAAGAAAAAGCAATCATGTTTTCGTTTGAAATGTAGAACTTTTATTCAAATAAGGAACTTTCTTTGTAATTTGTTTTTCTTAATGGGGCCGGGAAATTAATAAATGTAAAACGATGTTCTTATAATATTTAGACATGGAAGCCTGAAGTATTGTCTTAATAATTTAATCATGTTGAATCTGATGAGCCCCAAACAAGACAGTCTGTATCCTGTTATCAATCACATTTTATTCCACAGATTAGTAGCTGCGTGTGTTCTGCTTGAGTGAATAACATACCTGGCGAGAAAACATACCTCTAAATAAAAATCAAAATTTTGTAAATCGGTTAAAGACGCAAACAGATAGATAGAACAGGTAAACGTAACATATTTAAGGAGGATGTTAATAAGACTGACATGGAAAAAAATAAACATTAGTTTCTCATTAATTGGAAACAAAGTTGACAAATAATTGTGCAATATTGTTGCCCGCAAATACAAATGTTTTTGGAAACATTGTTGCGCAACTTTGTATCCCAATAAGTACGATCAACGCAACACAAAAACATGTTGCTGAAACTATGTGGTGCACAATGGTTTTACAACTTTGTTTCCCAGTGAATACGGGGCTAACTAATATGACAAAAGTATAATATATGTATAGGCACTTAGTGACAGTAATTAATTCCCTATAGGTCTACACGGGTAATGTAGAAAGTTTCCAATACCACCAACGTTAAAGGACGTGTGAGTTTCGGATACCGAACTAAGATGATTGATGTATTTGAAAGCATCCACTTGTGTTACCATTTCCTTCAAACTCTTCAACCGTTTAAAACTTTTGAACGCTTCGATAGTTTGTCGTCATGTGGACATAACACTCCTTCATTATGTTCCACTTTCCACGTACCTATTTGAAAATAACTTTTTGTTAGTTTAACACGAGAACAATAAATTACTGTTTTTGTTACAATGTTCGTTTGGGTGTTACTTTTTCATTCTGGTGTGTGGAATGAAACAATAACAGGGTGACGGGTTTTCGTGGAAAATTGTGGTGTACACATTGTAAAATATACAGTGAATTTGTACAGTGCTTTTCATAATACTGTGTAAAGGTTAGATTTATTGTTATTTTCACCTTATTTTTGTTTGCTAATTCTCAACAAATTTAATGATGTTTAACTCAGACATAAAACATGGAATCATTTTCAAAAGAATGTGAGGAAATGACAAACAATTTAGTCTGAAAATGAGAAATCACCTACTTGTTTTCTGTTTGTTTAAGCGAATTCGTTGCAAATTATACTGGTGACAATTACTTCCGAATGTGGAAACAGTAATAAAAGAGAAGCATCTGACATTTTTTTTATTGTTTCCTTTATAATTAAGAATAGTGACAATTTGCATTTTTGCACAATTTCGTAGGTAGCACTTTGTTAGAGTCTGATAATTAATAAAAAACACTTTGTTCCTGTGTTACATGTATAGCACAGCATTGTTATTATTATTCATTCATTTTTAAAGCAGTACACTAATTCAAATGGTTTAGTTCTCTTTACTCTACGCACTATGTACGTGTTGTCTAGTCAAAAACGAACATTGAATTGCTGAATTGCCTCGACATTCACATGTTGGTGAAGTCTGTGTTCGTGGGCTGCAGCAAATTTTTGGATGACGGTGGTTTTGAGTTCCAGTTTAACGTCACGGTGGAGGTCGTCATTTCTAATGTACCATGGTGCATTTACAGCATCTCTGAGTACTTTATTTTGGAATTGTTGGATTATTTTAACGTTACTCCGTTTAGTACAGCCCCAAAGCTGGATGCCATACGTCCAAATTGGCATAAGAATATGCTTGTATAATATAATTTTATTATGTATTGATAGGCAGGATTTCCTTCCGAGTAACCAAATATATACTTTTATAACGTATATCGAGTTCCTGTCTTTTCTTTTTGACGTGAGATTTCCAACGCAGTTTGGCGTGAAGAGTTATGCCAAGATTTGGCTGTATTAGCAAAAGGCACTTGCATGCCGTTTATATAGATTGGGTGGTAATCGCAGTGTTTGTTAGTGAAGTCAATATGAATTAATTTTGACTCATTCAGTTTGATCTTCCATTTTTGAGTCCTTTGAGTAACTTTGTTCACAGCTAGTTTAACTTTTTCTACTGCTTCTTTGTGGCTTAATCTAGTAGCCATAATAGCAGTGTCATCTGCAAAGATCGCAATGGTGTTGTTTTCCAGATCTGGGATAACACATGTGTATAGCAAGTACAGGAATGGGTCTAACACACTTCCTTGTGGCACCCCAGCTTTTATGGGCTTAAGCTAGGAATATGGATCCTTTTGCCTTATTCTAAACATTATATTACTTATATTTGACTCTAGGGTGTCTGCAAATTTATATAGCAGACCCAAAATTTTAGAGAAGTTTAGAGAAATTTTCGCCAAACTTTATCAAAAGCTTGCGCGACATCTAGGAATACGGTGGCGCAGACTTGCTTGCTTTCGAGTATATTTTCAATGATGTTATTTATCCTGTGTACTTGGTCTATCGTAGAGTGTTTTTCCCTGAAGCCAAATTGATGGTTTGGTATTAGGTCTTTTTCAGGTTATATGATATGATACTTCATGGAGTGGTTTCCCAGGCTTCCCAATCATAATGACTTGCAGATGTCTGAAAACTTTCTTTCCGTGCCTGTTTGTCAAGATTCTTTATGGAATGTTGGGCAGTTGGCACAGCAAGTTTCTTTATTATGTTTTTGTTTTTCATAATATGCATCTCCTTGGCTACTTCACACCCTCTATAGTTGGCAGGGTGGGGTAAGCCACAGTGGACGCATTTTGGTTTCTCTTGCGGAGATTTAGTACAGTTGGCTGTAAGATGCTTGCCCGTGTAACTTACAAACTACCTACTATTAAACAATGCTGTGAGTATGCTGAGTATTTGAGTCCTTTACATGCCTCTTGTACAGGGTGGCAGGGCCATCAACACGCAAACATTTTGCGCACGCACATGATTCTGAGGGTTGGAAGATATCAAATAACTTGAGATGCGGAACGGGAGGGCGTGTCAGACTCTTACTGACTAAAACCCACGCGTGTTCCTTCAGTTGCCTGTGCCAGGGGTCACGGTAACCATTTCGGATTTTCCCGCAACCCTGTCAGGCGTCGGCCCTAACGGACGCCGTCATTCGTGCTGACATCTCTCTCTCATCATTTATCAGCCATCATCATTCATCGCCCTTATTAAATCATTCACAGGGTCATTCTAGACCCTAGCGTAGTAATTTTACTTCGGTTATAAAAAAAACAGCTGTTTCTTAGAAAAGTGCAATACCTACGCGGTCTAAATGTTTGGCACACTTTGATTTTTTGTAAATAACTGACGGGAAATTTTAACGCAGTGGGTTCCAGAATCAGGTACGGTATCCATGGTAACACGCGCACGCTGCACGTCGATTTGACAACCATCTTGTATGTGTGTCAAATTAAAATATATGTATGACGGTACAGGATCAGACATATTGTAAAATAAAAGAGGTAATTTCAATAGTAAGGAACTATAATTTATTTAATCAATTTTACACGAAACTACAATTAATCAGTTTCAAGAAATAATGAATTTAACACCTTACAAAAAATGCCATGACACCCAGTAATACAGTAACAGCTTAGTTTGAAGCGTAAAAGGGTTGCGGTAAATAAGCAAACCAACAGCTTACGGAAAGGAAGGTGTATATTGTTCACAAGTTTACATAGTTCACAGGACACAGATAAAAGATAAAAGGCGACATGAAGAGCACAGAAAGAAAGCACAGTTAATAGTCCAACACTACATAGCACGTCTAGGTACAAGTCTTTCCCAAAAGCACTGGATAAAAGTTTGTAATCACATTAGGTACCTATTGACGAATGTTTACCGGATATATGAGCGAGAGCGACTTGCGCTTACGACCGGTGAAGATTCTCGACTAATCTCCGCGAGCGCCGCGACTTTAAAAGGCATAGATAGACAATGCGCAGGCGCCCGCTCAGGTAGCCGGTCCGCATTCCAAATAACTACATAAAAATATCTATTAGCAAAATGATCTGTTTGTTTATACAATATTGACTTAACTGTATTACTGTATACGGCCTAACAATATTAACTGAATACACCTTATAATGTAAATAAACAATATATTGGAGAAGTAGCTACGCTACAAGTTCACACAAAAGAGCAACAATGTACAGAGAGGCAGAGTAACAATAATTAAGAGCAATACAACCTGTGCACCGGGCGACGCCTGAAGTCAGAATGCCATTTCGTATTTTTTATTTTTTTTGTTTATGGCATCTCGCAGTTGGTCTTGAGAGGCCGTGACTGCTTAACCGGTCAATCCTGTGGTGCCTTTGAGCTAACTCAAAGCCTCCTGCTAGGGGTGCCATTTCGCCGCTGTGCGGACCCTTTTATACGGTAATATTGCAGGTGGGACAACGACGTAGCGCGCTACGGCGTAGCGCGCACTAACTCCGCCCAGCGGCGAAGAGGCAGGAGAATGACGTAGCGCGCTACGGTGCTACCGCGTAGCCCAATGCACGTGTTGTTTACAATGCGACGCCGACATATATATTAGCCGAGTAGTGAAAAGATAAATATTTTGCCAGAATACCGAACTCTTTGTTCAACTGTACACATCACAATAAAGGTAGCGACTAGCGATAGCTGTACCACCAGAAAAGCTAACATGGCACAAAAGTTCCTTTCCAATTATGTTCAAGTTAGAACTATAAATCAAAATCAACCCATAATTCATGAAAACTAGCCTTTAATAATTGAAATGGGTGAAATAAATCATTGCACTAACGTAATAGAACCTAACTAAACGTGTTTGATTTATTCCGTTCATAAACCGCGGCTGTTCGCCGTGATGTCATTATGAGGTAGACTTGCTGGGCCGATCTGTTTGCCAATCAATTAGTTCATTAAATCAGTGAACGGCGTATGGAGGACAAGGGGAGGAAAAAGAGGCGGATTTGGTTAAAATTTTGATTTTAGGTAGGTACCTATACAAGGCCACGGCCAGCAATTTCAAATGTAGCTAGGAAGTCCCTAAGGCACACACATAGTGAAGTCCATTTCATATTACGTTTTAGGTAAGTATTTGTTGAAGTTTAGGCTCTGGAAAAGCTCTTGCTAAAATTGACTTCTACTGATGGCTGATACGGTACAGTTCTCCATTTCTCCGTATAGAGCATTTCTTCAAGCTCCGATAATGTTAATTCTTACTAATGCTCTTGAAAGAGAGATAAAGGCAGTTAAAGGCAAGAGTTTATCTTCCAAGATAACCGAAACCCAAGCTTGTCTATTTACACACCACATTTAACTTGTCTATACAATTTTGTATAGTAAATAGACACGGAAAATGGAAAAATAAATGAATATGCATCCTATGAATTCCTCCATAAAATTTCAATTCGCTTTACAAGTCTCTGCACTACCCGACCTCGCAAAGGCAATTTTAAAAACTTTTCTATTACACAGAACTACACAAGGTTCTATCAGTCTTGCTCCGCCGTATGTTTCCGACTATAATGCCAACATAGCTCATTTGCTTCTCAGCTAATTGAAAGACTGTTCCATAAAACATTATAATGACCAAATTATACCGAGCTTACGTTTCGTGGCTTGTGATCTTGTTTATTACACCGCACGTGATAATGATACTGTTTAATAATCATTATTAATGACTGGTTATGTAAATATACGCTATATTGGTGTTGGGGCCGGGATAATACCAGTTTTTAATGCTTTAATGAGAATGACATTACGTCACAATAGGTAGGTAACTACTGTGTTCATGAAACGCAAGTATCAACAAATTAATATCTGTTGATGGTATTAATAGGGGATAATTAATGAAATATCCACTTAATGACTTTAACCTTGGGAAGATAATTGGAACGAACTCACAAGAATAATGGCCTCCAGGGTATATTATAGCATTGACTTTATCGGGCACACGGATTGTTATTATAATATTGTATGGTTTATGCAGTTAGTGCCGATCTTGATTTTTTACGTGCTAATCTTCATTTAACTATCTCATATTTCAGACAGATGGATGATTATGTCAGACTCGTTCCTTCAGTACTTATTATGACCCAAAGCCTTTCCTGTGCTTGTCATGTGCACGTCTCAGGTGTCTACTCTATGCTTAACACAGTAGACAGAGTGGACTGCCCGTTAGTAGTAACAAAACCAGTGCAAGCTGGCCTCTTATTCTATGAAACTCTGTATCTACTAAGCTAGGTTAGCTCAAGTTCATAGTGTTTCTACGGATCGACTGTATTTACAAAAAGCTTAATCACCATTTATACAGTCTACCACACTGAGCCGCAAAGAAAGCGGGTCGGTAATAAAAACCTGGCAACTTCATGCGTGTGGAAGCGACGTCTTCAAGGTAGTCAAACACTATTCCAGCTGTATGGGAACGAGCGTTATCTTTCATAAAGATGGCGTTCTCGCCTATGTTTACTAAAAATGGGCCAACATACTCATTTAAGATTTCATTCTCGTATCTTTCTGCAGTTAAAGTGCCACTTTCTATCACTACTAGCACGGTGCGGCGTTCGGAAGAAATTCCAGCCCACACGTGTATGGAGTCTCCGCCGTATGGCACTTTCTCTTTGATGCCAGTTTGGTTATAGCGCTCTCTTGGTCTTCTGCAGACTCTTTGCCTCCTATCGTGCGTAAAGCATGAACGTCGACTCCTCCGAAAACATTACTCTTGACCAGTCATGCAGAGTCCAATTCATGTGTTTTCTAGCGTAACTCAGCCTTGAACTTCAATACTGCCTTTGGAGTTATGGACTATTTGCAGGTCTAATTAGCTTCAAGTTTGCTTCAGCAAGAGGCCGCCTTACTGTACATGTGCTCCTACTGTTTCCTCCAGCACGTAGAAGGTCATTTTTGACTTCAACAGCTGACATCGACTTGACATCTTATATCGAACCTACCGTGCTGTCGCGCACGTTGTTCAGCCTGTTCCTGGTCTGCGAATAATCTCATCAAATAGATGGAGCACTCTTTGAACAGTTGATAGTGACACACCAACAGTTCTCGCTGTTTAACGCTGACTGCGCCCGTCTTCAAGCATTGTCAGAATTCTAGTACACTCTTCAGGGGTTAGTGGCATGTTTTTAATTGAATTTGATCAGAATAATGAATTTCTGCACAAGAAATGCCATATTTATAAAAATAAACAATAGTAAAACAAATAGTTTAAAAGTTGCTCAAATTTTTAAAATCGTCTTTATTTTTTATTTATGGTTTTTAATACTATCATCAAAAATATATAAAAAAGATTTTACTTCATCCTATATTTGTAATTAAATGAGCGAGCTCAGTTTTTATTTTAAAAGGATTACTCAGATACTTTAAAAGTTATCACATTTTCTATAACCAACCCGCTTTCCAGTGTATCAAGTAAACAACACTTAGAATAGAATAGAATATTTATTTATAGAATAGTCATGTAGGTACAACTTGTTCGTGTTTTATATCCTCAGCTTAGAAATGGTTTTGAAATGGAAGTTGAGTAGAATAGGTATTGAGATGGTACTACCCCGTGACCACGAGCTACATGCACAAGCAACATGCGTCTTGCGACAGTGCCTGCGGAGAAAACAAATGAAAGGAGTTGTTTAGAGCACACCACGAGTTACCGCGATGCGGGAAACAGGTGACGAGCGTACTTGTCGCCTGATGCAAGTCGCGTCGCAAGTCGCATCGCATCGAGGCTGTGAATGGGGCCTTAGGCATGTTGTGGTAAATTAATATCTCGAGCCTTGTTTGTTATTATAACGATTAGGTGCTACTTACCTACCGTGAATACTTATTACGTACTTCAGCAAATATTCAGATTAGGCTGACGAATAAACAACATCGTGGAATAATAAATCACTCACATTTGAGAGTTCTTTCATAAGTGGTGCTGTATTTATTTACGAATTTACCTAAATTACCTACCTACCCTTTAAGTAAATAAATATTTCTATGTGAACGAAATTGAAGGCCAATTCCCGTAATTAAAAACGTTCAAATTCAAGTCGCAATCTCATCTCAGCGACAGTCTAATGTCAAAAATGTAGGTAAACGCTATACAACTTTTGACAGATTGACACAGATTAGAATGCGAACGTTCTTAAAAATACGGGAATTGCCCCTCAGAAATATGTACTTTGTAGCAGCTTTTTTGAGATTTTCTGGCGCTATTTTAGGAATGGTTTTATAGGTCAAGGATAAGTCGTAATGTCGACACTTCTAATATTAAGCTGGTAGGTAATCATTTAATTGACCTACCTTTTACGTGTTAAATGTGTCCAGTCACCTGTAGGTACTCATGGGGAATGAATAATCGCTATCAGAAATACAGAAAAAAATCTCAGAAAAAGAAAATTCCTACTACTAACCGCTCATACCTGCCTGCCTGCTTTAACTTAGTAAAGAAACCATTATAACCTTAAATGCTAAAGAAACGAAGTAAAACAGTTCACCTACACTTAGATTTAATTTTTAGAACAAAACTTTATCATTAGTTTGAGGCACTAATGTTTAATTAAGGTAAAAGCTTTTTGTCGTTCCACAGAACGATGGTGCAATTATTAAATTGGCAACACATTTTCACGGGTGGGTGATTAGTTTTTTGCGCTGGCAAGCCCAACAGCGCTATTAACAATTTGTTAGATGAGGTAATTAATGGTTATAACAGCGTTGTATTAAGTACCTTAGACTAAATCTCAGGCGGAGGACAGGATGTTTTGGGGCAGCCTGGGAGAGCTATGTTCAGGAGTGGACTGCGATGGGCTGAGTTGTTTTGATTGACTCAATTTTAATGCGAAATTTAATTGCATTCAATGGAAACTCTTAAAATAAGAGAATAGGTTAGGTCATTCTAAATTGTGTTGGGGTATTATTCGGAACCATATTTTTCTTAGCCATTATATTTTGCGTAATTAACTCCTCCTCCCTCTGCCCAGCTGTTAGACCAAACGGGGGCCCGCCTTCCATAATTTCTCTCATAGTTTGCTCTTCTAGGTCTTATGCCGATCCATCAGAAGTCTTTCACAAAAAGTTCTAGGTCATTTTGTATCATCTGTTTATAATGTTATTGCATGTTACCAAAATCAACAAAAAACATCATGTGAAAGAAAACGCGCCACCTTCTACGATCCTCACATACTCCTTTTGCATCCTTTACGTTGTTACAACTGGTCATTACAAGCACGCCGCGCGCCGGTCGCGAGTACTACGCAATTGACATTTCTGAAGAACATCACCAATGAGGTCACTATATGTCCTTTTAGGGCGTCTCACATCTGCCTTGTAAATAAAAAATAAAATGAAACTTTTCAACGCAACGGTTTGTGGTCCTAAAATAGATTAAAACCTACAGTTGTAAAGTCACGTTTAGATAAGTGTTTTTGTTAGCGCGGGGAGCAATAAAACAGTGGACTGCATTTTAGCTGGCAATGGTTTATTGCCGTTCTTATTTACAATGTAAAACTTTCCCGGACAACCAACAGTTAGTAATATAAATTAAGAGAGGAGTTCCGTCCGTCGCGCGTCGCGGTCGAGTCCGTTGAAGCGAGTGGTCATCCGATGGCCGAGCCGTGTCGCCGCCGTGCCGCATGTCAACTTGCCGATGATGTGCCTGCGCATGCAGACCGCGTGCAACGTGCTGTGTTGGGTTCAATTCCCAACAGTTTTCGCAACTATAGGTAGGTAACTGAAACCTTTTAAAGGCAAAGGTAATTAATCTTTTATTGATTAATGCATTTTTTAATTTAAGATTTCCAGAAAAGATATCCTATTTTAAAATTGTATCCAAATGAAACGTGTTTCTTATGAATGACAGGTAATTTAACCTACTTTAATTTCTTGTATCGATGATCATTTGATTAAGTTTTCTTCTGTGGAATACGAGAAATAGAAAATTGAATAAGCTATGAAGCAATGAGGTTTTTAATTACGAAATTAAAGGCTCAATCGCAGAAAAAGGTGTTCATATGCATTTATCATGCTACCCTAATTTACACACATCCAATGGCAAATATTCCTTACTCAATAATAAGTTATGGACGAGATTCGATAATAGAATAACAAATTAGTTTATCTAATGCCTTTAGCCCACGTAAACATTATTTTTGACACAATTTTATTCAGACTTCAGTACACAAATAGTATTTTTTTTATATGGGATTTCCAATAACCAATAATTGGAGCGCTTCACCTTTTTGCACGTTGTTTCGTATGTAAAAATATGTAGATTGAATCAGTTTTCATCGTTGAATGCAAATTGTTATGTTCAGCGAAAGTGTGCGCTGTGTGAACACGATAAGCTTGCCTAGTGCAACCACACTTCGACACCTGCAAGGACAAGCTACGTAGCTCACTTTTTGTCGATTATGAGTAATTAAAACTGCAGTCTTAGTATACGAAAAGTTTTCTTTTATTTGCACTCAACGCTGTACCTATGTGAGTTAATTCGCGTTACAATTTTAGCCAACGCGAAGAAAATTTATTTATTTGTTTAAAAACACATACATTTATCATCACAGGCTTATAGTAGCTTACAAATATTAGATTTACAATTAAAAAAAAATGCAAATTAATTTCCACTAAAGATAGTAAAAAGTTTGATTTCGTTAGAATTACTTACATAAACTTGCCATTAATACGCGAAAAGTCATAAAAATACACGTAAGGCATTTTATCTCAGATTAAAGTAAACATTAACACACACAATTGAATTGTATGTCTAGATTACAATACAAAAATATTATCAATGTGTTGTGAAATGTCATTGTAAACCACAAAAGTGATAAAGTACCTACGCACATTAATAACGTGTTCATTATATATCAGGGTAGATTTTCTCTTTGTGAATGAAATCAAGTGTCTGGCGTTAGCACTTAACATAAATTAATACTTTAGAACTTTTTGAATCTTTGACGCGCTCTCCTGTAAAGTTACGAAAAATGAGTTACGATGTTCTTCCTTGCAGGGGACTGGATATTGTGACTGTAAACCGCTTATTGTAATGCTATGTGGCTTCGAAGAGCACTTTCACGGAGACATGTGAGCTTGAATTGAATTTTGATTTTCTGTTTAGTTCGTTTTCAAATGTCAGCTATTTTATTTTATTAAATAGTAACAACAAACAGCTACATTATGCAATATTATAAACAGAAAAAACATAAAATACATAAGTAATAATGTAACCCACAGCGCTGTTCACAGATTAGCATTAATAATAATCTAATCTCTTCACCACCCTTGGTTGACTGGTAGAGAATGCCTAAGGCATTAAGTCCGCCTTTGTGCGAAAAGTAATAAATAAATAAATAAATATAACCTTAGTCACTAGGAGGTGAACTGTTCATGCATGACAGTTACGCTAATTATAAAAACAATAAAATGAGAAAAAAAAAGAAAACAAAACAGTATTTTTAAAACAACTAAGTACAACAAACAATTAGTCTAAGAGCTCAAGTGTCTCATGCAAAAGGCTACGAAACCTTTTCAAAGAGCATGTAAATATATCTATATGTTCGAATACTTCATTGTAGGTTGCTGCCATTCGCCGAACTGGCGAACGTAGACCAGTGTTAGATCGGCAGGTACTTACTGCAAAGAGTTTGCCAGCACGCACCCGCCGTCTATGGACAGTTCTGGGGACTGCATAGCACAATACATTGTTTAAATCAATACAGTCAAAATTGCCATTAACAATGTTATACAATGTCATTGCTTCTAATTGTTTACGTCTAGAGCTGAGCGCCAAAAGCTTGTACTTACTGAGCAACTGGTTATACTGCAGATACGTTTTATGACACCTGTAGTGCATTGCACGAAGAAATCTACGCTGGACATTTTCTATCATGTCAATGTATTTGCCATAGTACGGGTTCCAAATGGATATGGCATATTCGAGCTGGGAACGGACTAGGGTTTTATATAGACAGAGGTACGAAGAGGTCCGCTTGAAGTCATGAGTGGATCTCATTATAAATCCGTACATCTTATATGCTTTATTTACAATTTGATCGATATGCAAATCCAAGCAGAGTTTAGAGTCAAGCAATATACCAAGATCACGAACCGAGTTTACATTATTCAATAAAACATTACACAATGAGTATGGAAACCTTATGATGTTTTTGTTTTTGGTGTAATTTAGGTAGTTACACTTGGGAATGCTGAGATGGAGCTTACTAGTGTAACAATAGTCCGTGAGTCGATCCAAGTCGTCTTGGAGAAGGTAGCAATCCTGAATGCTATGAATAGGTCTGTATACTTTGAGGTCATCAGCATAATATAACAAAAATTTGGAATGATGAAAACAGCTACCAATATTATTTATAAAAATAATGAATAAAAGAGGACCTAGAATAGAGCCCTGCGGGACACCAGATGTAACCCGAGTAGCATGAGAGTGGTATCCATTAATAACAACCCTTTGACAACGATTAGAATGAGAATGGAGAATAAATCCCTTACCGTTCTTGTACTGCTTGACTTTAGTAGCGCCTTCAACTCAGTAGATTTCGACATTTTACTAGGTTACCTTAAATCTATAAATTTCTCTACTTCCACTTTAGCCTGGTTCAGTTCTTATCTTCGGGGACGCTCTCAGTGTGTTCGCCTGGAGGATTCGTTCTCTGATTGGTGTAGTCTCACTGAGGGTGTTCCTCAGGGTAGCGTTCTCTCTCCTCTTCTTTTTTCAATTTTCATAAACTCTGTTACCAGAGTAATCTCCTCTAGTTTTCATCTCTATGCAGATGACTTGCAGCTTTATCGACATTTTACTGTAGCTAACGCGGGTTCTGCAATTGCTGCAATGAATCATGACCTGGCTTGCATCAGCGATTGGGCTAAGTCATTTGGTTTGCAAATTAACCCAACTAAATCCCAGGCCATGATCATAGGCAGCAAATTCGTTCGCAATGCGGTTGATGTTGAATCACTGATGCCTTTATATCTCGATGGTGTTCGCATTGACTACACTGAAACCGCTAAAGATCTGGGTGTAGTTATTGACTCCAATCTTTTGTGGCGTGCTCAGGTCAATGAGGTCAGCCGAAAGGTGCATTTCTCTTTTCATTCGCTGAAATGCCTTCAAAGTCTTCTGCCCTTGAAGACTAAAATTTCTTTGGCACAAACACTTATTCAGCCGATTATAGATTATGCCGACGCCTGCTACCTGGATGCTACTGAGGAGCTATTAAACAAGCTTGAGCGCTTGCAAAACCTGTGCATTCGCTTTGTTTTCGGTCTTCGAAAGTATGACCATGTTTCTCACCTTCGCAAGGAACTCAAGTGGCTCCCAATCCGCCTTCGCAGAAACACTCGGATTTTATGTCTCCTCTTCAACATCTTACACAACCCGTCTTATCCTTCCTACCTGCGTGAGCGTTTTTCTTACGCTCGCTCTAGCGCGGCACCATGTAGATCACACCAGAGATCCCTCCTTAAATCTCAGCCTCACAAAACCAGCTACTATTCTTATTCCTTCTCTGTCCATGCTGTAAGACTGTGGAATGCACTCCCGCCTAGCATTCGTGATTTAAATACTATTTCTCTATTTAAATTTCGATTAAAAGAGCATTACCTTTCCTCTATACTGTGAGTATTTATATATATATATATATATATATATATATATATATATATATATGCTTATATATTTTAGCATTATGTATTTATTTAAGTATACATGTTAATTATTTTTATTTAGGTATATTTAATATTTTAGCTTTAGACTTCACACATTCATATTTTTCTCTTCTTGTTCTCACGCACTATTGTCTACGTTTCTATTTTACTTCTCCTTTCGCAGGTCTGCTGGAAGAAATTTCTTAAGAAATAAGCAGTACCTTTGTACTCAATTTATAATTATGTCTTATCTCATGTATTTTATTGTGTGTACATAAATAATAAATAAATAAATAAAAATAAATAAATAAATTAGTGATGTAAGAAATGAACTATCGCAACAAGTTACCACGAATACCATTGAAAGCTATTCAGTTCAGCAACAATTCATGATCCACCTTGTCAAAAGCTTTCTGAAAGTCCGTGTACACTGCATCAACTTGTATACGATTGTCGATGTTATCAAATAGGTCACTAGAAAATATCAATAAATTAGTTGTCGTGGATCGCTTTTTCACAAAACCGTGCTGTTGTTGTATAATAGTGTTATGCAGGATAGGGTACACTTCGTTATGTACCAATCTTTCAAAAAGCTTCGACAAGGTAGATAAAATAGAAATAGGTCGGTACTGCTCAACACTACGCTTAGAACCGCTCTTGTGTACAGGTGTGATATTAGCCTGCTTCCACATCGTTGGCATAACACCTTCCGTGATACATTTATTGTAGATTATAGCTAGGGGTCTACAGATAGAGGAAGCAGTATTTTTAAGAAAAAACGCCGACAGTCCATCAGGACCTGGACCCTTAGATGGATCAAGGGATTTGAGTTCGGCCAAAACCGATTCTTCCTTAAAGTGTAGGTTATAAACAACAATGTCGTTAGACACTGTTTCAGAAGGTAACTCCCATTGAGAGAGTGCAGATGGAGCAGGTTCATACACGGAAGAAAAGAAATCAGAGAACGTGTTGCAAATCGATTGAGGGTCGTTGGATACATTGTTTTAATATTGAACTTTTGCCGGTATACCAGGTTTATCTTTGCGGTTGGAAATGTATGTCCAGAAATCCTTAATGTTTTTATGTATACTATCCTCAATAGATTGAATATATTTAGAGAAGCATTTATCACAATTTTTCTTTGAAGGTTCTGTGCTGCGAGAATTTTTCGTAGTCTGCAATGTTGCCTTATTTCTTCCATTTAACCCATGCCTTTTGTTTTTTATTGAGCGCGTTAATTAATGATTTAGAAAGCCAGACCGGATAACCAGCGGTCCTAGATGCCGATAGTGGTGTGTGCTGTTTAATTATATCGTCAATCATATTGTAAAATGTGCTTAGTGCCTCTTCAGATCCCAAAGGGGCAAGAAGGTCCGTCCAGTCAATTTCCTGAATTTTGCTGTTAATGTGCTCGTAATCAGATTTGTAAAAGTTGTATTTATGTGCTATGCACGTGTTATAGTTAGTTGCGTGGCTAGTTTGCTTGGTGTGAATTGAAGGTTTAATGAAAAATTTTCTGAGGGAAATCCTTGGCAATAAATTAATGGGGCTTAGCCTAATCCTGTGGATTTTACCAGGATGACCAAACGGGATCGAACTACAGTTCAATATATACGTTTTTGGATAGATAAATAGTCGTTCGCAAAATACGTGCTTGGACGTAAAGTTGAGGACACCAGCCGATCTTACTTTTACTACTACATAGATAGACATTAGACATGTTGGGCTTAAGTACACTTCGAGCAAAACATCGTCGCCAACTGATATCAATCAGACTATACTGAACACACGGCATAGGTATGTCACCGTCTCTTAACATAGTTATAACAACAGGGGCATTTAAAATTACGTTATAAATTAAATAAATAAAACATTAAATAAAAAATATTTATTGCAGGCCAGCATACCCATAGGAAATACAAATACATTACATTAAACAAATAACAGAATTCCATTCACAAATTACAATTTAGAATTGACCAATTCATCATTTCAGCCGAAAGACCGTGGACATAGACCCCCCCGAGCATCGCCACTTCGAGCAGTTCTGTGCCTCTAGCATCCAGCGGATCCCTGCGGCTTGGACACATTGCTCGCAGAACAGTATTAATTAAATGTTAGCAGGAATATTTAGTAGGTACTTGAGTTTTATGTTCAGGAGTTACTTGTCTAGACGACATCAGCTTGTTAAAATTGGGGACAGTGTCAGCGGGAGTCTTCCGGTTGACTTCGGGGTACCACAGGGAAGGATTTTGGGACCAACCCTCTTCATTATGTACATTGACGACATTCTGAGACTTAATATTGGACAGTCAGAAGTAATCTGCTACGCTGATGATACAGCTGTTATTTTTCATGGAGCTACTTGAGAAGAGGCTCTGGATGCAACTGAAAAAGAGATGAGTATCATAGCAACATGGCTAGAACAAAATCTTTAAACACTAAACCTTAAAAAAAACAATTTCTTGACTTTCCACGTCACTCGATCTAGCAGAACAAACATCGATTCCTTAAAAATACACAACAACAAATGCAATTTCTTGACAGCAGCATCCACCTCCGCTACCGATTGCAACTGTAATGCCATTGACAGAGTAGAAAAGACAAAATATCTAGGCGTCATAATCGATCAGAACCTGTCCTTCAAAGCACAAATTCAAACACTCGCAAAAAAGACTCGGAAATTAATTTACGTCGTGACTTACAAACCAGTGCTCCCAAAAATATTTGTATACAGGTTTACGTCTCTCTATGCCAATCTGTCCTGCAATACTGTGTAAGTATCTGGGACAACGCCTCCAAGACTTGCATGCCGCAGTTGGAACGGGCCCAGCGGGCCGTCCTCAAGGTGCTTCAGGTAAAGCCGCGGCGTTTTTCTACTGACGAACTCTACAGGGAATCTGGAGTTTTACGCGTACGTCAACTGTTCATCCTAAGATCACTACTAAACCCAATAAAACTCAACAGTAATCGCTCTAGCTGCAGTAAGGGGAGAAGCTATATGATGACTTGCCACCCTAAAAAAAAAAAAAGGGGGTTGGAAAATGACTGAAAGAATCCCACTTCCAAAAACAAAAACCGTCCTGGCGACCCAGTTTTCGTCGTTTTTACCCTTAAGCGTGTTCAATGCCATAAGTAAAACTTTTACCGTACCGTAAAACTACTCTGAGGCCAAAATTAAACTTAAAGAATGGCTGCTGGGCCGGACTTATGAGGAAACAGAAAGTTTACTTTTTTGCTTAAGTTAATACCCACTGATAATAATAAGTTAATACTCTCTGATAAAACACATAACTACACACACACACACACACTTACACCTCACATTTAATCACCTCAACTGTAATTTGCTTATTTTACTCATATACCAGCGTTGCGGCATTTTTTTTAAATGTCGCAGCATCATGCTGAGATAGGAGCCTTTTGGCCTCGTATAGGAATTTCTGTTTCCTTTTTTTACTTTTTGTTTATAGTTTGGTTTTTTATTTTATAATTTAGTTTGTGCACTTCCTGTACGAGTCGCAATAAACACTTTTTCTTTCTTTCTTTCTATATATTTGCAAATTTTGTGATTTAATTTAGTTGGAATTTTATTTTATTTTGAAATTATCAATAACAAATAATAATCTTGCGCTAGCAGAGTGTTTGGGTCACCAGGATACAGGCTGTGCCTAGTTTGGGACCCGCTGTTAAATCTGTTGTTAGTTTTTGGTTGGTTATAATTTCATCCCGTGTTACTTGTATATTTGTGAACCATGTGTAAGTATAATAAATTAATTTGAATTTGAATATTGACAGCCACGTACAAAGTCGCCTCCTTCTGCGAAGCAGTAATGCTCGCGAAGGATGAGGCGGAACGCGTGAGGGAGAGGCAAAATTCGCGCCCTCACGCCCCTAGCCGCCGCAGGAGACGCCCTGGGCGTCGGAAATCACAAGCCAATTCCCGGCCACCGTAGGCGCGAGCATGCGGATGGCAAGCAATAGGCAGCTCGCCGTCCGATAAGGACCAGGCCCGGGTTGACGGCGCGTTGTGTTCCACGCGCGCCTCAAAGAGATGCCAGCTTCAAATGATGGCTTCAGGCCGATGCCTGCTAGGGTTGCGGGAAAGTCCGAAAGGGTTACCGTGGCCCCTGGCACAGGCAACTGAAGGAACACGGGTGGGTTTTAATCAGTAAGAGTCTGACACGCCCTGCCGCTCCTCCCAGAGCGGGAGAAGTTATTTGATGATTTACCAACCTCAAAAAAAAAAAAAACCCATGCACAAAGTAAAAAATAGTTTCATACATGGTTCTCAATATTATTTAAAAACCTGTTTTCAGTAACATAGCATTATTTAATCGAATAGAAGGCCAAGCCACAACAAAATGACGCTATTTTACTGTTTTCGCATAAAGTGCTATTCGTAAAATAATAAGTGGTTTTCATTTAATAATGCAAACTATTTAATAATCATGAAAGGTTTTTGTGGGAGGCTTTATGCTGCTTTGAGTGGCAAAATGGTGAAACGGAAAATTGTTGAGTTGAGTGACAATTGACTTGTATTTACTAGGACAACCTATTTCCGTAATGGCTTTTGTGTATATAAGTAAAGGTACCTACGGCTAGATTCATGTTATTATTATTCATTGTTTATTTATTTATTACAGCATGGAAGACTTACAGCTAAAAAAAAATCATCAAAAAAGGAAACAATAGTCGACGGAAAGCCAATTACAAGTCTTCGCGTTTAGAGTTCTAATAGAATTTGTGTTGTGAACATACAAGCAGTAATGCATTATTAGAAACTATATTTAATAATGAAAACTATTAAAGTAACCACTTATGTTTTCAATAGAAGAGTGAGAGAAAAAAACAAAAACAATAAAAAAACACTGCAGCTATTTAAAAAAATTGAGGCTTAAGCACCTTCTAGCTGAGGTCACACTGGTTGTAAAGAGATCCAAATCGTGTTGTTTACATATTTTATTAAAATTTTGTTTCAGCCTGTATTGTCACTTTCCCGAAGAAATATAGGTGTATTTTATTTATTTTCCACGAGCGCCTCAAAAAGATGTCAGCAGCAAATGACGGGGTCTGCTAGGGCCAATGCCTGCCAGGGTTGCAGGAAAGTCCGAAAGGGTTACCGTGGCCCCTGGCACAGGCAACTGAAAGAACTCATGTGAGCGTTAGTCAGTAAGAGTCTGGCATGCCCTACCGCTTCGCCCAGAGCGTGAGAAGTTATTTGATGATTTCCAACCCTCAAAAAAAAAACAAAGAAAAGAAAAGGTATCCACACTTTCCTAAAGAAATATTTTAATTCTTTCTTTTGTTTTTACAACGGAATGATCTATGCATTTTACCAGTTGTCAGGAGATAATAAAAGAAATATTCGGATTGCCTTCTTATATTTTAGGTGCTGGTATATATACAATTTAGAATGACACATAGGTGTAGAACAACAGAAGTATATAATATAATATTGACCAATCACAGATGAGCGGTCATTATTGCTCGAACTATAAACGCCGCGCGTCGCGCCACGAAATTAGTTATATATGCCCGCGCGCACAGCGCGCGGTCGTTCATGCTAGCTGCTACAGCATCTTCACTGGGATGGAAAAAGAACTGAGTGAACTATTTTTATAGCACAACGTAAAACACGCGCAACCTGTTACCATAGATTCAGTATCTACATGATTCTGAGCCCCCGTGTGTTGACATTTTTCGTCGGTTATTTAAAAACAAAATGGCTGTTCCATACATTTTGACCGCATAGGTATTGCACTTTTCTATGAAACAGTAGTTTCTTTTAAATAACTGACCTAAAAGTTCTAAGTTAGATGGTCTAGAATCACGTGCTTAATTGTGTGGTTACAGTGTGCGCGTTGATTTCCCTCCTACCCTGTATAACAAGAGTGGCTTTCCCGTTCTCGATGACCTAGCGCGTTCAGCCCCGCCCACCACCCCTCACCTCCTAATATTTACGTCGAATACGTAAGGTGCGTACGGCGAAGAGAAGTACGTGTTTTCCGTGCAAAGGCCGTCGGCCGCACAGAGTACCGCGCGCTGCCGAAATACGCTTGGTTGCAAATTCGCGTTTATTTTCGAAAATACTCAATTGATTGAAAAAGATACTTACAGTTTTGTAGATTATTGTCCTAGAAATAAATACAGACTAAATTTATTGAATTATTTCATACGGCTAAAAAGCCTATTCAGATTTATTGAATTGAAAATAACCGCGGGCGGTTTTTTTTCTCTCTATAATAACAATGTCCAGGAAAAAGAACTTCAGAATAGGAAGCTAAAGAATTAAACTTTAACATAAATATTTTTACTTTATTGCACATCCGTCGTTTACCTGTACTGTATAGAGTTTGAAAATAGGCAATCGAGTACGGGGATGCCCTTAAGAAAAAACTCGCATTGATTTTCGAAATACAAACTTACCTTCAAAATCTTCAAATACCAAGTCACGTAAATTCCCTAAATCGACCGTAAGGAATGCAGACGCCACATGTAGGTATTCGTATTTCCACATCCGTTTCAGTAGAAACTTGTGAGACACACTGAACACCAACAAGGCTCACTTTACTCCCGCAAAACGCGCTCTTTATTACATTTTTTCAGTAGAATGCCACTTTTCAGAGAATGTGAACAGATTGACTTGTTGCTACAGTAAATAATGTTGTGACAGTAGAAAATTGCTTTGATTCTACATGTTATAATGTTCATATTGTCACAGTACTAGACAATTACTGTTACTCCTTGTAATTTTTGAGGCTTTCGGACGTGAATCAGCTTTCAGCATTAAGGTTTTTTTTTGGGTCGGTCCTCGACTTTGTCGTCGTATCTTAACTTATCCGTTAAACTTGACAAGTATAAATTAGTCTCATTTGAAAGATGAACTGGAAAAATTAAAAATATATATTAAGTGTGATTAATTTGAAAACCAATATCTTCAGCGTAAAATCAGAAACGACACAAGTAGAAGGTCTCAAATGAGCGTAGATACAGGCCGCGGAAAACAAACAAAAAAACAAAAGATAAATTGGTGCCTTATCCAGTCCAACACCAGTCAATTACTTTAATACCAATTACATAACCCACAAGAAATACAACCCTCTCAATCTTCAATCAACATCGAGTTCTCACCTTTACTAAAGTTGTCGAGCTAAAATATTCAGTTCCAATCAACACGGCACTTCCGCACTGCGCGGTCGTTATGGAGAAACGTTAGAATATTTTACTGCACTGCACTAAATAATTGTGATTCTCACCTGGTGAATTACAACTCTGAAGAGTTACTGTTAAGGTTCAATAGATAAGAGGTCTAAATTAACTGACTTCATATATCTATATTGTATTGCGACGAAAGTCCAATTTAGGGTGTATACGTATGATTTTATCCTTAGTGTGCACACACACTAGCGACGCGCGTCAACGGTAGAGGCAACTGCAGCCGTCGACAACATGCCGCTCGTATATATATATATATATTTTTTTTTTAAACGTTGCCTCACATTAGGAATTTCTCCTGTGTCGTGGGTGCGTTTACAAACATATAAACTCACATACACAAATAGCCAGACCCGGAACAACTACTTGCAGGTCATACAAATATTTGTTCCGTGTGGGAATCGAACCCGCGACACGCAGCGCAGCAGTCAATCGCTTAACCACTGCGCCAACCGTGTCGTCGTCATTTGAGCACCGTACTCAAATACACCAGCGGCACGTTGTCGACGCGCGACGGTAGCCGCCGACGCGTCGACGCGGTGCGTCAACGGATGTCGACGGCTGCAGTTGCCTGTGCCGTTGACGCGCATCGCTCGTGTGTATTCACACTAAGGCCCAGCGCACACCGCTGGAGGCGCGGCGGAGAGCAATTGAAGACAACAATTAAATATAAAACTTAACTACCCTGACATACGGTCAATGTAAGAATAAATTCGCACGCGGTGCTCGGAGCGCCCTCAAGCTACTACAAGAGCATGCGCGCGACTGCTCCAGTCGCCGCCGTGCTGCTCTGCGCTCCGCCGGACTACCCCGCGCCCGGCTGGCTGGCAGTCACATGCCTGGAGAGTTTTAACTAGTGTGATCGTCGTAGTATCGATCAGCACTAAATGACATGGGCGCGCTCGGAGTAGCTGCGCTCTGCCGCACCTCCAGCGGTGTGCGCTGGGCCTAAGGATAAAATCATACGTATACATCCTAAATTGGACTGTCGCCGTAATACATTATAGGTAAATGAATTCAGTTAATTTGTGTATGAGCACTTACCTAGACGTCGCTGCAGGTGCAGTCACGATTGCTTTTATGATTGCTTCTATGATGAAATTGAGGTGTTACGGGCTCGATTCCACAAACAATAATATTATTTTTAACCAGACCATAACTTCATAACGACGTTAAGAAGTAATGGACGTCCCAACTTCTTAAAATAAATCACCTTTTTACGATATTCTATGCACGACCTATTCTTTACGGAACCAATCACAACGCAACATTCGTTACACCCATTTCTAAGTCTGTAATCCGTCAGCTGTAATCATGTTCGCCATTAATTCGTGTCACGCCTTTTCAGAGCGTTACATTTTCCTTCCGCGTGAACTTAGCGAGTGGAAGACCGTGTAAGGAAAATATTGAGACTGAATCAATCTGACGTTTTTTGTGTGTTGATTTAACATCAAATCAAAATATTTTATTTCTCATAATACTACATGGGCACTTATGAAACGTCAAAAGCTTTGCAGAAGCAGGTGGCAAGAAACTCCACGGTTACTCTTTAAAAAATAATTGGCTTTTACAATGTTTTCAAATTAAAGTGTTTATAGGTATGGGAGGACAGTGTAGGCCTGTCAACAGGTACCTGGTACTTAACAAGATAGAAAATGGTCTACAAATCTTTAGTTTTCAAGTTAGGCCTTTGTAGGCCTAACTTGACACAACATTAACAACATTCATTAACATTCTCACATTCACAAAATACAAAGAATCTATATTGTATAAGGTAAATAAAAAAATAAAAGCCTATTTAAACCAAAAATGTCATGATATTCAACTGCATCCATCCGGTTGCGTTTAAAACGGAAGCCGATGAAAAAAGGGTCGGCGGATGGCCCTAAAGACACCCGAGACATTGTTCTGAGTATAATTCTGTGGTGTTAAGGTAAAAGCAGATAAGTCATAAATATTGAAAAACGAGTTATTTGCATAATCCGATAGTAAACATTAAAATCTATTAAGGTAAAAAGGAGATAAGTCAGTATTTGAGTTACAATTTCGTACAACTCAAATTGCAAATCGAGTCTAGTCAGGAAACAGCAAAATACTAAAAGGGCTTAAAGAGTTAAGTTTACTCATCTCATTATTGTGTTTATGACTTATCCCCCTTTACCTTAACACCACAGAAGTATTGTAGTGTTAAAGCAATTTTTTTTGTTAATTTTCGCAGCGGAACTTAACATTACAGAACTTGAATGATGCTTTAAATTCTGTACGAGACTCCATCTCTTCTGTCACACAGTGACAATGGGGGCTGTAACAAGACTTAATACTTTAAAGAGTTTCCACGGAGTTTGTTCCCCGCTCTTCTCTATAGGATCCTATTACGCTTTGGTACCATGGGCAAGCAGCTTCATCTCTTTGACTGGTTAATTCCTTGACAGTTCAAAAGTACATGTTATTGGTTTAATTAAAATAAATTCATTGAGTTTGAGCTTCCAGGCCCTAGAGTTCTCAGGATCTGCCGATATATGCTGTAAACATGTCACCATGAAAACTTAGGTTAGGTGAGCTTGAAGTGAATTGTCAATAGTGTCAATACCTAGCGCTGGCAGAAACATAGATATTATAAATTAAATCTATGGGAGGAATGACATCTCACTTCAAACTCACTTCGTTCGTCGTTCTCTTCTTTTACGTTTTCGCGGTAAGATTTTTACAGAATAGACCAGCTGGTTTTAGGGAGCTAAAAGTTTCCAAAAGCAGTGATACTTAAGAATGCATCGTGAGCCAACTACCTAGAGAGCACTGTAGGTTCTTAAGTTTCACTGCTTTTTACGCTGTCAAGTGTCTCTCTAGACGAGTAGCTTTTCAACTCAGCACAAGCAATATCTCATTATTATTGCACGAGTTTTAAGCACGGGAATACTTGTGAAGTTGTAAAATTCGTGCAATAAGAACTCACTTCATAACTCACGAAGTTCCCCGTCTTCATTGTACTAAGGATCCATTCTCTTCACTTCATGAACACGAACCGTGTCAGTGTGTGTCAAATGTATTCGGTACTCGAGACATATTCAATGAGATTGTCAAATACAGTTCGGGCCTATTGTCTAATACCCGGTTTTACTTAATCTGAAAAGATAAGGTGAGATTGCACGCGATTAGAAATTATTGAAACGCGGACAAGAAATACTATACTTTAGGGTGGACCAGAAACATTGGTAATGTTTTATTTGAGAAGATTTTTCGATGAAATGATGACCGATGAAAAGATTTCAGGTTTCAGATTCATAGGAAAATAAAAAAAAAAACAAAAAAGGCCCAACTACGCTCACAGTAAACGTTTTTGTTTCCAGCAATAAGTTTAAGTAATAGTAAGCAATAGTTTAGTGTTACGTTGCGGAAGTGGTTGTTACAAGAAAGTTTTTATTCGATAGATGAGTTCTTTCTTAAGTGTCCCTGTAAATTCTATACATTAAAGCACAGATATATTTAACTGTTAAGTAGATACATAAGTTGACCAAATGTATACCATAAATAATATCATAAATGTTAGAACGTGTACCTACTATCGAATGCTACCTAAATATTGGCCAAATGTGTGGTACTAAATATTTTATATAAGAACTTCATGTTTGATGCAATAAATGAATTGAATTGAATAAGTCTGAATAAACATTCAAAATTATTGAGTATGAATTTGTACTCAATAATTTTGAATTCACAATTTTACAAAATGTGTCAATGTCAGTGCTTCAATTGTACCCCCGCTTTCCGCTTACGCTGTAATCTCGGTACTACAGAGTTCTACTCGCTTCGAAATTAAAATGCATGGAACAATTAAGGTCTCGTTATACTCGCTTTAAAAGCCTTCAGAAAACGTTTTAGAATCAATAGTGAAGCGCGGTCGACAAAGTTACGAAGTACTTACCCACCTACACAGTATAAGATAAAAGTTATTTTTTCATGTAAATCTAACATGTTTAATTCGAGGTAATAAATCGATTCTTGGAACACTTTATTGTCATGTTTCTTCCTCTATACTTCAATATACACGTTAACATCGTACGATTTACATACATCTAGTTCGGACCTACATGAACATGTCGTCTTGTGATAGCTGTCTTAAGTTCAAAGGTTTGATTTCAGTTTAGTTCTAGATAGGGTAAACAGTTTAATTGAATTTTTTATGTTAAGTTATTCACTTAGGACAGGATTTGAAGTTCGACATTATGGTAGAATCCATTTGGATCCGTCGAAAACATAGAATAGAATAGAATAGGTAGGTAATTGCTTAGAATGTACGTAAGTACACAAAAATAAGTTGTTAAATTATATAATAGGATCCATGTACATTCTGCCTAACTATAGCATGCAAATATAATATAAAGTAGAGGTTAATAAAGATATTACAAAAATTTATCATTTAGGAAATCCTGCACATAATAATAACATGTATCTACAAGTACTGTGAAACGTTTTTTAAATTTTTGCAACGGTAAACTTTTAATTTGGTCTGGTATTTTATTAAAGATTACAGGAGCCATAAAAATCACATTTCTTTTTATTAGGTAAGCTAATTTTAAATACGACCGTGCACAATAGATTATGGTATTGAGATCTCATAGCTGTACCTACTTCGTTTCCTAGTTTCTGTCTGTTACTTTAAGGCCGAATATAGCTCTCAGGCAACGCTTTTGCGCTTTGAAAATGCTTTCTCGTTCACTACAGTGACCCCAAAATATGATACCGAATCTTAAGATGGAAATTACTAGACCATAATATCTATCAAAAAAATTAAATATACCGACGATATTAGTGGCTACTAATATCGTCGGTATATTTACTTTTTTTGATAGATTATGCAACATAAACGCGGCTGTGCTTAAACGTTTACATATATCTTCTGCTTGCGGCGTCCAAGTTAACTGGCTGTCAATTATGATTCCTAAAAATTTTGTACTGTTTACTTTGTCTATAGTTTGACCATTGTAGTTTATATCCATATCTCCCGTAGATATTCGTTGGTAAAAGTGCATGATTTTAGTTTTCTGGAGATTAATAACTAAATTATTTTGGTCAAGCCACTTTATTAAACTACTAATTGTATTGTTAATGTCATCATTCATATATGATTCTTTACTAATACATAGTCTTTATAAAAAACTACGTTTGCCGATTTCTAACAAAAACTAAAAATAAAACCGGCCAAGTGCGTGTCGAATGAAGGGTTCCGTAGTAGGGATTTATTTATACCAAGAACAAACTTAATATTCTAGTTGAAAAACACGTAAGTGTTTTAACTTCGTTATATACATACTCGTATAATACAGCCGAGAATGTCTTCACATAATAATGTCCAAAAATAACCATTTAGCTGTCGGGGGATCACTCACCGTTCCTTGAGGTGGCGGCCAGCCCGCCGGTTGTACGCGCCCCAAAGGGTCATGGCCACTCGGCTGGTCCAGGGATACAATACGGTCTCCCGGTGAGGCGGCGAGCCTCCTTGCCAGATAACCGCCATTGGATCTGGATGCAAAAGTCCTCGCGCACATATGGGAGTGGCGCGAGGAGGCGAAACGCCTGGGCGTAGCTCCGCTGCCGCGAGAAATCACGGTACAGCGGACAGAGCTTCGGCGGGATCTCAGGGCGGCATGGCGAGTGCGATTGTCGCAAACCAGTGCTGGGCACGCCACAATTGCGGCGATGAGTCCCCTCTTTGAGGAGTGGCTAGAGAGGCGCCACGGCATCCTCACCGTCCGCCTGACGCAGGTCCTCACCGGACACGGTTGTTTCGGGAGGTTCCTGTTCCGGATAAGGCGGGAGGAAACGCTCGGGTGTCACCATTGTGTGGATCGCCCGGAAGAAACGGTGAAGCATACGGTGGAGGTCCGCCCGGCTTGGACGAAGCACCGCCGTGTCCTTTTTTTTTTTTTTTTTTTTCGTTTCCGGGATGGAAAATCCTCATGGATATCCGCCGCCCTGGGGCGGACGGCGGGGTCTGTCAGACTCTTACTGACTAAAAACCACCCCAGTGTTCCATCTCACACCTACGCCGGGGGTCGCGGGAACGTACGATCCTTCCGCAACCCCCGACTAATGCCGTCCTATTTAAATGGACTGAGCAACGAGAAAGGAAATAATAATCTATTTAAGGGCGTTTCTGGAATCTCAAATTGTTAGTGTCAGATACTGTTTCTTATGAACACATTTTTCTTGAAAAACTATTCTCACACTTCCTGACAGTCATTATAACTGCAGGTGCTGTATTATGAGATAATAATGCCATCTTGATTCCAGTCAGAAAAAGGGACGGTGCTATAATTCATGTATAGCGCCGTCTCTCTCTCGCACTGGAATCATGATAACCTTAAAACGTCATCCGAGATTTTTTGGAAAAATGGGAGATCCAATTTCATGTGGAACGTTAGGTACGGCGACTTCTTGCATGCCTTTCACAGCATATCTTGAAAGAGACAATAGGTCTCAAACTCATCACATGATCAAAATCTAAATTCATTTATTCAAACTAGGCTGAGAATCAGCACTTTTTGAACGTCAAGATCACATAAGACAGTTTCCCAAAAGGTTCCCCTTCACCACTGCCTAGCTTTAGCTGGGAAGAAGAAGTGGCGTAACAAACTCCCCAGCAGCACAGCTGCCTGTTCAGTTAGAAGCACTTGATTCTATACAGTAGTAAGTAATTGACATTACGAAAATTATTAAAAAAAATATTTGCCATATATTATCACCTAGCACACGCTAATATACCTACCAACAAAAACATTCAAAACTATACTAAAGCAGACATTAATAATAAAAAAACAAAACAAAAACATAATACATTATAAAAAGCCTCCAGACATAAAGGGCGTGCCCGCTTACATTTGCATCGCTGCATTATGTATATATAACTATAGTACATATAACTTGAAGTCACAGATGATACACTAGGACCTTCGAAGTAAAATAAAGAAACAGTTAATTCCTTATAACAAAACCATAGTCAGCAAGATGACTTGTCAGCACAAGCAGCACCCTCGCCATATTTGAGGGAAGGAGGCAACATGACCCATCGGCATCATGACCCATGTATCATCGGGCTACCGCAAGCAGTGACATCTAAGGGAGCATGACGAACTTGCTGCCGGTTGCTCAAAAGAATAATATGATCAATTGTCGAGGTGGCTAGTTAACCATATATTGCAATACAACTAATTAAAAAGCATTGAAATTAGTAGATTATGTCAATAATAAATGAAAAATAAATTAAACCAAAATGACTACAGTCAAATAAAATAAACCATTATATAACTCATATAATTAGTCAGTAGGTATGCTAATTCTGGAGAAATAACGTAAACATTGTCTTGAGTCAATCACAGCGACCAACTATTTTTATCGTTCAAGAAATCGTTGATAGAATAGTATGCCTTTGAACAAAGGTTGCATTTTACTTTAGCTTTAAACGCATTAAAAGGCAAATCTAACAAAGAAGAGGGAAGCTTGTTATAAAAGTTTTTACCAAGCCCAACAAATGAGTTATGAACCTTATGAAGCCGGTGAAAGGGAGCACGTAGTTTGTCCTTGTTTCTAGTGTTAATATTATGAATATCACTGTTTTTTGTGTATAAGTGTATATTTTGCCTAATATGTAAGATGTTGGCGAAGATAAATTGTGAGAATACCAATATCTTTAAAAAAATCTCTCAGAGTAACTCTAGCACCTAGCTGGTAAATGGGTTATGGGGCTTGCTAGACTCGTGCATGACAAATATACACATCAATATGGTCGGTTCTGAGAACTGTGTTCAATTAACGTTGATTTTGAGAGAAATTGAATATCACAACTATCTCAAATACAAGATGCTCCAAGGACGCTTCATGCAATAAAAGAGCCTCCGATTTTGGGGATACTATGCGTTCATTCGGCGCTCCTTAGTCGTGCTACCAACCTACTGACTGTTACTTTTTTTACCACGCCATGAGCTAATATTTTCGTATAAGTAGCTTGTGCCTCGCCTTCAGCTCCCCTCGCCCTTAACCAAAGTGTTTCTATCTATCATCAAAATACCCGCATATCAATAACGCCAAACGTGTCATCTCCCCCTTTAAAAGTTCGTCGCGATATTCTCGTGATTGCACTTGTGCGCAAATCCATCTTAAAATCAATTTATAAATATTAGCTTCGTGCGAACGCTTTTTACCGTGCCTCGGAGGTTTTTATGTTTCCACCTCATTTTATGGGCTACTGCCTTTTGGAGAATAAACAAATCGGTAATGTTTTCGGATACTTTGCCGTTGTTGGGTATCAGTATCGTGTTTATAAGTTATTTCAGTTCATCACTGTAACTCACATACTAACTTATTATGTATGTTTAAAATTTTTGGAAAATCGTTTACTTTTACAAGGTTTGTAAATATGTGAGCACTATGTATCTATCACATAATTAACTTATTTGTCATTGCGACATTTTTAATTCTTTTTATCTATTGTGGTATGGTAATTTTATTATAGTCTTTACATATGTTTAAATAATTAATATATACAAAATATTATAACACATTTTAAAAGAGAGAGTGTAGTTTCTTGCCCATTCTTCTCCATACGAAACTGTCTTTTGGAAGGGGCGACTAGAATCAATGTAAATGTTGACGTTCAACAGTGCCTTTTATGTGCCGTGCCTACTTGAAATAAATGCTTCGACTTTTGACTTTGACTTTGATTTATTTGAAGCCTAACTAACGAGCTTAGTGAGGAAGATTGTAGATTTCCTTAAGTTTTTTAATCTATGAAGATGGTAGTCTGGTATGTAGAAAGCGAAAAACTATATCATTATTACTACAGGTTTGGGACTGGCAGTATCTACAAGAAGCCTGAAAGGTATGTGACAATAAACGTATGTTTAACCTTATAATTATGACTAAAATACATATTTTCAAGCCCCACGGTCCAACCCGATCATTAAACACACTATTCTTATACCTACTTAAACAGTACTAAACCCATTGAATATTTAATATGGAACCAAACAGCTTGAATCTAGATCAAGCAGACAATTAATAAACACTAAGACCTTTACTTATTGTAGACATCAAGTAAGGACTTAGTAATTGACAATGAATTATTAATAACTGGCTAATTTGGATTGAGAGACTTTTGACCTTTGGGCACTGAAACGTCTGTGAGTTCAGGTTTATTGGAGCTACGAGTATTAAGGGGACTAAATGACCTAAACGCAAGTTTTATAATGCCTAAAAGGTATATGATCCTCCGCAGTAAACAAAATTAGAAAAATATATGATATTCTTCAGGATATATGCCAGTTAATAAAAATATGTTTTTTTAATGAAAATATTTAAAAATGTATTTATATGTATGAAAATAAATAAACGGAATAATAATATAATATGAGACAACATTCACACAAGGTCTTCAGGTCCCGAATAGGTAGAGCCTGTACTACGGTAACCTGATGACTGATATACATACTAATATACATATACACACCCAGACACAAGCCAAACAGTCATATTCATGCACACAAATGTTATGTTAGATAGTGTGTGAAAACATAATACAACTAATTTGGTACGATAGAAAAAAGTCACGAAAATACCTCAAAAAATAAATTTTAACGATAAAAAACCATACTAATATACATACAATCATTCTGTTTTTTTTCTTCAGATTGTTCTTCCAGCAACATATTAACGTGATAGTGTTTTAATTTTTTAGTCCAAACAATAGATTTATTGTAAAATGAGAATTGCTTCATATTTTGCAATAAATTACCAGCTTTGTCATCGCGCTTCTCTTTCTTTTCTATGCAGTCCGACAGTGACTTCGCTTTAGCTGTTGACAGCCCCTTAATGTTAGAATACAGTTGCTTAGTACTTAGGAACGGGTTTGAACATACCTACCTACATAAACAAATCTAAATGTTCCAAGGATTGAGGTTATTGATTCCTGATAAAATTTTAGTGGAGGAAAAGCTTTAACGCCTTATGAGCTAGGCTCTAACTACTTACGGCCCTAACTACAGTAGGCTAAATAAAATTAATGAGATAGGCACCACACAAAAATCCCAAGCCGATTCCCGGCCACCGTAGGGGCGGGCTTGCGGACGGCGAGCAATGGGTAGCTCGCCGTCCGATAAGGACCAGGCCCGGCTCGACGGCGCGTTGTGTTCCACGCGCGCCTCAAAGACATGGCAGCATCAATGACGGGGTCCGCTAGGGCCGATGCCTACCAGGGTTGCGGGAAAGTCCGAAAGGGTTACCGTGGCCCCTGGCACAGGCAACTGAAGGGACACGGGTGGGTTTTAGTCAGTAAGAGTCTGATACGCTCTGGGCGAAGCGGGAGAAGTTATTTGATGACTTCCCACTCACAAAAAAAGGCACCACACAAAAGTTGAACAAAACGATGATCAAAAATCTAAGAATTACCATCATATCATCTGCGTAGCCTTTTCCCAACTACATTGGGGTGGGCTTCCAGTAAAAAATGATGCAGCTGAAGTAGTAGTAAAAGTATTTAACATGGAGCGACTGCCTATGTGACCTCCACAACCCAGTTACTAGGTAATACGATACCTCTTGGTAAGACTGGTTAACAGACTTTCTGGCTTCTGACAACCAGTAACGACTGTCAGAGATCCACGAATGACAGCCGTGACCAACGGCTTTTAACGTGCTTTCCGAGGCACGGAGGACTCTCGGTATGTAAAGACGGTCACCCATCCACGGACCGACCGTGGCAAGCGCAGTTTAACCTGATCGATCGACCCATGCGGCTGTAATTATTTAGCCACCAGCCCCTCTAAGTATAAATCTAAGAATTACCATTTAAGTTTAAATAATTTACCAAAAACCTAAGAGGGCCATCCTCCGGCTTTTAGATATCTAGACTAGCACAGACAAATCTGGGTTAAATTTGAACATTGAGTAACTATTCAAATAGCTGACTAACTGGGCCAAAACGTCAGACTACAGTTAAATATAAATATTAACTGCTACTACCACTAACCGAAGACTCGGTAATTGTAGTAAACATTACCGTACCGTTAATTCAGCAGCTTGTCGGCTGCCATATTTAATTTAAAGATACACGTACAACAATGTATAGGTTATTTGTGGTAGCTGTTGTTAAAGATGTTTTGTCGCGAGATTAGTGTGACAGGTAAAGGTTCCTTGTACTCATGTGAGCCTGGTAGTTATAGGCTTGAACTGAGACGGGTAAATTGTTGTTCCCAGAGCAGTTTAATCTATATCTATTGAATGGAATGTTTGTAGCTGCTATGGAGGCAGTATTGTGTTGTTTATTGTGACAGTTGAAACTACTTCATACTCTTATGAGAGCATGCAATATGAGTCGTTGCTGGAGTTAAGTGTCGAGATTAGTATGGCAGGGAGTCTTCTTCGAACTTATGCGAGCCTGGTAGCAGGATGCAGCTGAATACCAGTATTTTACATAGAGCGACTGCCTATCTGACCTCCACAACCCAGTTACTGGGTAACACGATACCCCTCGGTGAGACTGGTTGTCAGACTTTTGGGCTTCTGGACTACGCGTAACGATTGTCTAAGCTTTACAAATGACATCATAATGATTTACAAAATCGCCACCTTTCTCAAAATAGTGAAGGAAAACATCGTTGGGAACCCGGTATGACCAACTCGCACTGGGCCCGTGTGGTGGATTACGGCCCACTACCTCTCACTGAGAGGAGGGAGGCCTGTGCTGCCATTATAGGCTGATTATGCATGATGAGCCAAATGTAGGGATGACAAAAAAGTTTTTTTTTTATATTTCAGAGTTGGTACCATTGTAATTTTTTTTTTTTAATTTATTAGGGAAAACAAACAATTACACATTAAGAAAAACAGAAAGATAGGATACAGAAATGATACAAATGTGAAATCAACCACGTTCTCCACAGATACACAGTGAGACAATTTGGTAAATTTAAAGACTAAGTAGCGTTGTAAACAATAAATAAGAGGAAAATTAATATTAAAGTACCAACAAAACAAAGCCGCTAAAGATGCCGCATATAAGCGGAACAAAAGTTTCACATTATTTTTTCAATATATTAAGTAACATGAGTTTAAACTTACTATGTGGCAAAGCAAACAGATCCAAACTGCAGAAATTCTTATTAAAATTGCTCGTAAGGCGACGAAGAGGTGCACGCAAGCCTGCGTTTGTACGACAGGAAGTAGTGGCGAATACAGGTCGGTCGTGAGCGCACCACGCGTCCCTGGCATGTTCTAGGAACTATATAACACAACTTATTACTCATGTCTAAACAATCATACGAATTATTGTTCATTATAAGATCCTGTATGGTTGTTCTAACATTTTTATTTCGTAGTAACGTAGTGTATGGTTGTTATGTGATTGAATAAGAAGACGAAACGACAAATCTTATAAAATGATTTGCCAAAGGTAATTTAAGCGTGGAATATAAATATTAAAGAAAGAAAGAAAGAAAAAAAATATTTGGGACACGCACAGGAAATACAAACAATAAAAAAAACATTAAATCTAACAAAATCATGAAAACAATAAAAATTAAAAAGGAGACCTGTGCGAGGCCAAAAAGGCTCCTATTTCAGCATGTACGTAAGTAAGTACTATGCTGCTAGCTCTCAATTCTATGAAGGGTTACTGAAGTTGAAGAAAAGAGTCGTCCGTACTGCTTATTTTATAATAAGTGGTACTAATATATTTTCCGATGATTTTCAAAGTATTTTACACGTAAAGTTTTTGTCGACTTATATTAAAAGAGCGAAGAGAAAGTGGCAAGACTAAGTAGCACACTGACAAAATATTATATTCATAATAAGAATCTCTTTGGTTCCCTTCAAACCGTTTCATTACTTTAAACAGAAACATGGGACATGTTGATAAATTTTCCTCCATGTTTTGTTTCTTTTATCTCTCTTGACTTAGTTTATTTTGTTTTTAAGAATGTGTATATTCTTGTATTTTATTCATACATTTTTTCAAGTTATTTATCTATCAATTTGCACCTACTACGTTTGTCTCTGAGCTGCATCACCCTAAGGGAGACTGGTAGAAAATACCAAAGGATTTAAGTCCGCCTTTGTATGGTTATTTTTGCTAGCGCATAACGTTTCAATAAATCTTTCGTGTCGTATCGTGTTTCGTGTTTTTATAACTTTTTTATATTATGGGGAAAATTATGTTGGTTATACAAATGGTATGGTTGGTGGTTGGTTAACTAAAAAGGTAGTATAAATATACTCCCTTTTTAGTTTGAAGTTCTATACTATAACATTGTAACCGTTTATTTTCCCAAATAAATAAAATAAATAAATAAACATTATATCCGTTGCCTCACTTCAATCAAACGTCAAGTTTTGAGACTAAATTATTAGTTAACACCAAATTTCCGTGCCGGTTGCTATCTTATTCCTAACTGTAGACTAGTTTGACTCTGTGAGATGTGTGTTCGTAGAAGTTCTGTATCAGTCGTCCTCAGAGAAGTAATTTGAAGTAAGTTCATGTCCTGGGTGGTCCTGTCAGTTGTAACTTGTTGTTGGTTTGTTTGAGTAGTTTGACAAGGTACAGCAGTAGGTATAATTAGTCTTATGACAACCATTTCATTTACTAGGAGAATAACAAAACTTGCCACACTCTATTTATACAATACCGATATTCCTTGTTCAGTTTGATATAGATAACTAAGGAACTGCACTGCACAATAAGGCAAAAAATATACCTTTGCTTACCAATGGATTAATGACATTATAAGAAGTCTTATAGATAATTTCACAGGGAGAATCTCTCACATATTATTCTAATAATAGCGAATGATTTTTTGAAAATAAAAGTATTCCCGTAAGAAAAACATAAATAAAATACATCCCATAAAAAAAAAACGACTTCCAAAAACCAAAAAACACTACAAAGTCAAAAATTACTTTAATTTCGGAAGACGGTGTCTTTGGATCTGTATTTTAGTTTTTTCCACCGACTTCCGAAATTAAAGTTATTTTTCATTTTGTAGTTTTTTTTTTGGAAGTTGTTTTTTTTTTGTTAGATGGTTTTTAATTTTTCACTTTTTAGTTATGGTACCTACCCCACATCAATTACAAAACGATCGTCTTACACGTCCACGTCCGTTTGAAGGTGGTTTTTTTTATTTAAAAATTATTAATTTAGATTTTTTTTAAACCGCTTGATCGATTTCTATAAAATTTAAATGGGACCACACGAGAAGCATCAGCTTTCAAATAAATATTAATTTAATAAAAAAGAATCATTAAAATCGGTTCATCCAGTCGAAAGTTCTGAGGTCACAAACGTAAAAAAAAAAAACTGTCAAGTTGAGAACCTCCTCCTTTTTTGAAGTCGGTTAAAAATCGACTTATTGCGTCTGTTACTTCTTGGTGTCCGACAAGTGTGAAATAAAGCCGATGGCAAGACGGAAGGCTTATTACAGCTGGGATTGGAAACCCGGTCAAGACAAGTGTGAACTGCGAATGTCGGGTTCAGTTCTGTTATATGACCTCTGTAGGCGAAACTGTGGAATATAAAGATACAAAAGAAAGGGATATAGTTTCTTGTCTATATTATACGTAGGTCACACTATAAGTTTTGCGTAACTTAAAAAAAAACACTTGTCATACTTATAACCAAAATTTTATGTTTATTGCTTTTCAAAATACTCTCCTTTACATTTTAAACATTTTTTCATGCGATCGAACCATTTTTTAAAACAAGAGGACCACAGATCTGAAGGCATGTTTTCTACGTGTTGATTGAACGCTATCACTGCCTCTTCGGAGTTGGTAATAGTGAAACCTCGCATCAAATCTTTGATTTTGGGGAAAATACAGAAATCACAGGGTGCTAGGTTGGGGCTATGCGCAGGATGGGTGACGAGTTGTACTTTTTCGGAAGCTAAAAATGACTTTGTTTTGTTTGCCGTGTGTGAAGAAGCGTTGTCATGATGTAGGAGAACGCGGCTTTTGGGTCGTCTTTCGCGAACTTTTTCTAACACCCTGGGTAAACAAATGGTAGAATACCAGTCGGCATTAACACTCTTTTGATCTTCAAGTGGAATTGTACAGATGGGACCCGTAGCTGAGAAAAAAAACGCGATCATTTTTTTACCAACGTTTCTCGCCTGCCTTACTTTTGTTGGCCTGTTCTCATTTTCAAACACCCATTCACAAGATTGCTGTTTTTTTTTCGGGTTCAACACAATTAATCCACGTTTCGTCTCCTGTGACAATGTCATAAACAGCATTAGAATGTCCGTGGTCGTACTTTAGTAGCATCTGTGAGCACCATTCCACGCGAGCCCGCTTCTGCTCCGCTGTCAGTTCATGAGGGATCCAACGACAACAAAGTTTCCGAACTTTCAACATTCTTCGTGTAAAATTTTCTGAATTTGGCTCATACCAATCCCTAATAGTCCTCCAATTGTCTGATAGGTAATCCGCGGGTTTTCTTCAATTAGCCGCTTAACAGTATTTTCGTTGACGGCAGTTGAAGGCCGCCCTTCACGAAATTCGTCATGTGAAGAAACTCGACCTCTCTCAAATTCAGCAAACCATCGCCTCACGGTGCTCAAACAAGGTCTTCTCTCCTAAAAGCATTTTGAAGACGAGCGGCACAGTCTTGCGGAGAGAGAGAACTTTTAAAATCATAAAAAATCATCGCTCTAAAATCTTTTCGACTTAATTCCATTTTCGTTGCGTACGTAGAACTTTGATGTGTGATAAAAAATAATTGACAAATGATTTCCGGCCAATTGTTTTTTTTTATTACTAAGAAGGTTGCAACGTTTAAAAAAATATAACATTCGAAATTCAAATAGTTCCGATTAGCTAGAAGTGCAAAACTTTTAGTGTGCCCCATGTATATTTGCTTTTATATAGACTAATTTCAATCTGGATATTTTTCAGCTGCCCGTTATCTGGGTTGGTGTCCGGTTTATGGCAATAGGCTTGCCCCCTATTAAATGAGACTTAAAACATAACTGGCGAAATATACTGCATAAAGTGTACTATATATCTCTATCTAACCTTTTACAACTTCAGGGTGAAACCTGAAACTGCCTGAAACTTCAAAGGATTAACAATGTTATAAACTTGGAACTCAAGACAGCACACGAGACAATACCGGTTACTTTCCCAACAAAATCACTGTTCAGTCTCGTGGTCGCCAGGCGTCAACAAACCTAAGTTCCCATCAAGTATAATGACCGCTCCCACGGGCGTGATTGTCTGAACTCCTATCCATTGTAAAGGTAGCGTCACATTCTTCATTGTAAGGCCACGTTGGCACTGGAGAAGTGAGGGCAACGAATAGATAAATTGATTCGCTCCCAGTATTTGCGGTGTGGTCTTTGTTTGCGATACGAATGGAACAAATCTCTTTTATCTTCCGATAAAAAGGATTTATATTAGTCGTTTCACTTTCCCAATGAAACTGTGAATTCTTTAGAGTTTTCATGCAGACAGAGTAATTGATATTGGTCTAACTAAGTTCTAAAAATGTGAAGTACGAACACCATTTTACAACAGATTTTTAACCTGATGCAGAATTTTGTAAAAAAAATTCTATCATTGTTTTCGTAATCATGTTGCTTTGCTATTAAAGAGAGTTAAAATTTGGTGATAATCTTTTGGTGCTTTCTTTAAACCGTGCAGATCGGTACAATGTATCAAGTGTTTGACTTGGTAACCGTTCTTTACCCTTACAATCACTTTACGCCTTGGAGTCATCGATCCCGTACTCCCGGTTATTGAACAAAGGACTTTGGAAAGTTGTATGCTATTTCGATAAATCCGATGTCACATTGTTGTTCACATTTCGTTTATTTCTGTCTTTCATTCGGCATCTTTCTCTCGAAGTGAAACGTCTGAACACAAAATGAATCAAAAGTGAACATTTTTTAATTACTGAACCGATCCAATGATGTTGGATTTCAGCATTCAGCATCTTTCAATCGCACTCCAAATGATCAAAAATGAAATGAGATGAGCACACTAACGTTAATATCGATGTAATTTTATGAACCTTCGCTCGAGTGAACAATGCACTCGAGTGAAGCGGCTGTATTAGGAGTAGCTGTTACCTACTAACACTTTACAGTCTTAGGCCCATTTCTAAAATATGATTTGGGTCACGATTATTTAGAGTCCAATCTGGCATCTCAAAATACAGTTCCATTAAAGAAATTTCTTTCGTTATACTTATGATATTTGTTTTTATTCTTTGTTTTGTATCGTTTATATTTTCATCACGTCATTTAAATACTTCCCTTTATTTTATTCCATTTTTAGTTTTTTACCTTATGTGCGAATATTTTAATGTGATTTTGTACGGTTGTATTGCTCTAATGCAATGTGACGAATTATAAAAGCTTTTATCTAATCCAATTTTTATATTATCATCTTATTTGGTAAAATATGTTTTTTTTTTGTAGATAATATTGTAAGTAATGATTTAAAAAAAATTTAGAAAAGTTGTTCACCTATTAGTAAGAATGTTGCGCATGCCTGTAAGTGATGTATGTAAACAGTATTGAAGACTCGTGATTACCTATTGTTACCTGTTGTAAATATGTCTTTGGTGTAAATAAATAAACATTGTTCTAACATGACGTGGGCCACAATGAGGATAATGTATGATCATAGCATCGCAAGTTCAGGTAAGCTTAGTGACTTGCCTAGACTAAGCCGAAACAGCTTTAATGATCTAAGTTAAGAACCTCTTACTTGTTGGAACTTGTACCGTTGGGTATATTTAGTTAACTACTACAAATCTGTTGTAATTCGAAGACCTGAAGGCCAATTCCCGTAATTAAAAACGTTCAAAATCTGGTCGCAATCTCATCTCAGCGACAATCAATGTCAAAAACTTGTCAAATATGTAGGGAATTTAGAAGTATTTTTGACATAAAGACACTGAGATTAGACTGCGAACGTTCTTAAAATTACGAGAATTGGGGTACTGATCGTGTGCTTAATTAATTGTTAAAATGATCATAAAACTAATTGTGCTCGCGGCTTCCCTCACGAGAATGAGTATCCTTTTGGCTTTTTAATCTTTTATCATAAATTGGGGTGTGATATGACCGAAACTGTCACCAACACACTTATCCCACTTCAAAACTTGAACATCACAATAACATTAAATCAATTTCCTCCTACTTCTTTTCCTCGTATCGATGACTCGTATTTTTATTTCCCCCTAAAAACACGAAGTTAACCACACAAAAGCATTAATTCTACCCCTTTTCATAATAAAGGTCTGAAAATTATAAAATAATAATGTGAACGGCTTCTATTATACACAGTTATACTACAAACATCTTGCATCGGTAGATATAACTCGAACAAGACGAACAAACTCCTATGACAAACTGAGGTGTATTAAGTTAAGAAACCCCAGTATTTGTGATGTATAGAAATAGCTCTTTGATGACTGAACAAGACCTCTACCAGTAAATTATTGAAATCGTATCATTGACGTTGTATAGCAATACATTGCTGACTTTCATCAATATTGGTTCTCAATAGACACCGTGTATAGCGCAATGTAATTGAAAAATTAACATTTTGTAAGGAGTTACGAGTGTCTGTTTTGGTGTTGTATAAGTTATACCGTCTTCTGTCGATACTTCAGAAGTTCACTACAGTTGATACGAAGACGTGTTTTACAGCGAGTATCTCAATTTATGAAATACTTATACTGTACAATGTAGACAAAGCCAGGGATGTCACTATTAAATATTATGGAAGCCAAAAATTTGTCACCACATAACATAATATCACGCCTGTACTCCCCGAAGGGGAAGGCAGAGGTGTACCTATAGTACCTACACCCACATTTCGCCAGCTATATTTAAGTCCCAAGTAACCAAGGGTGAGCCTATCGCCATCAACTGGGCACAAATCCAGACCCTGGTCTGCTGCTGAGAAATTCCCTGTTGAAAAGCCCAATAACACTACATCTTTTTTAATAAAATAAGTGATAGACATAATTTTAATACAAGAAATAAAGATAAAAAAGATCAGTACATACATCTTTTATGGGGTACTGTGTTAAATGCTACAACAAAATACCTTGTCATATAATTATTGCAATTAAATGAAAGAAAATTTAAAACCCATATAAAAAGTTCACTGTGTAAACAAGCATATTACAAATTAGAGGATTATATCCAAGATAAGAATGCTTGGAAACATGCTGGTCCAGCTCCATAGGACAATCTAGGGTCTAGACAAAATTAAACTTGTTGCTACTTTAGCTGTATAGTTCATTATTTTTTATGACATTGATTTACATTCTGTGATTAGTTTAACTCACACACTGACATATTACTTGTTTACATAATTTGGGAAATCGTATACTTTTAATGATTAAACGAACTAACCTTAAGTGAAGTTCGATCATAATTATACGAAGGCTTTGTCCGAAGAGATTAGCATAGATTACATGTAGTAGACATACGGTGTCGCCATCTGCACTGTTTGAGAGTTTTTTTTTTCAATTGCCGCCTTCGTCTGACAGCCCCAGCGAACTTCATTTACTTCAGAGCATCTGGTTGATATTTGAATACACTGGGGAGATGGGAGGGTGGGATGCTAATCTCTTCGGACAAAGCCTTCGTATTTATGATCGAACTTCACTTAAGGTTAGTTCGTTTAATCATTAATTATACTCGGCTTTGTCCTCGAGATTAGCATAGATTACATGTAGATGTTGAGAGTTCATTATGAAAATGTCAACAATAATAATTAAACACAGTTTTGAAAAAACCAAGGATCATTTTTATTTCCTCTAAGACAAAAATATAAATTTAGTAATTTTCTATTCATCAATAATAATGTTAAATCAATCAGTATTTAACAAAATACTTTTAGCAAAAGAATCGTTACTTACATCCGATATAGTCTTATTATAGAATTTACCAAATGTTTTGGAATTATCGCTCCAGCCTGCTGTTTTTCGGATTATGTCCAAGCTTACTCCAAGTTGGTGTGCCTTAGAAGTGGAGGCGTGTCTAGTGCTATGTGCAGTAAATATGGACACATCAATTCCACTACTACCTAACGTAGATTTAATCCATCTGCTCAATGTCTGCGGAGTGATAGATTTATGTGGTTTCTTTAAACTTAAAAAGAGATCATCATTTTTCCTTAAAGATTTTGTTATTTGAATATAAGATTGCAATGCAAGGGCAGGGCATATTTCTGGCCGTTCCCGGAAAAAAGGCAGTATTAATATTGGTTGTGATGATCCAAGACGGGACGTTTTTATTAGATTTGGAATTTTGATTCGGATTTCGTTATTAAATATTTCTATATTTGTTATGTTAATTTTAGAAAATGTCTGCACTCTATGTGCAGTTACCAGAGCAAGTAAAGTTATTAATTTCTTAGATATTCTCTCTAAGTTAAGTGTCTCATTTGGGTACCAATTAGCCAAAAAGTCAAGGACTATTGATGTGTCCCAAGTAATGCTGTACTTAGGTAGTGGAGGACGTAATCTGAAAATTCCTTTGAAAAAGCGTTTACCTAATTCTTGACCAAGAATCAGGGCGAGAGCTGATCTACAACTATTTAATGTTCCATAATGAGCACCTGATTTATACAATTCTGTTAAAAAATTAATGACAATTGGAACTGAGGCTACATATAAATCAACCTTGTTTAATTTACAGAAGTTGAACCATTTTTTGAGGCACGAATCATATTGCTTCAGTGAGTTCTCTGCCAGTGAGGCTATCATAAGAGGTATAGAATCTGGTGGCACATATCTTTTTAGAAAGGACGTCCTGATAATATTCCGGCCACCAGGGTAATTTTCTGATGCACCTCCCGATTGCTAGAATGAGAGATAATTAAGTTTTTAGTTGATTTAAAAATCAAAGGTTCTGTTATGAGTAGACTGTTAAATAACGGGTACCACGGCTGTGTGGGCCACATCGGTACTATCATAATACCCCTAGCCTTATCGTTAACAATTTTTCTTAATGCCTTTAGTATGATAGCTATTGGAGGGAAACTGTAAAAATAAATATCAGACCACGAGATTGTGAATGCGTCTATAACATACGCATCAGGGTCTCTATGCCAGGACGCGTATTTTGAGCATTTTTTATTAACTCTACTGGCAAATAAGTCTATTTCTGGAACACCATAATTTTGTAAGATCTTTTGAAAAGCGGTATGTGACAACTCCCACTCTATATCTGGGTGGACACGTCGCGATTCTGCATCTGCGATATAATTATCTGGCGAACTAATTTAAGACGCGAATACTACTAAATTACGTTCCTCACACCACTGCCACAATTGTCTAGTAATATTCGTGAGGTGAGGAAACTGAACACCTCCCATACGGTTAATGTATGAAATAGCGGTGGTATTATCAATCCGTAATAGTATTTGGCAGTCGTGATACGACTTGGCAAAGGTCTTAAGTCCTAAAAAGGCAGCTAAAATTTCTAAATAATTTATATGTCGCGACTTTTCGCTGTAGGTCCACATCCCGCTCGCACGTTCATCCCCACAGGCAGCTCCCCACCCCGTAGTTGAGGCATCACTATAAATATCTAAACTAAAGTTATTTGTTTTTATTTTATTATAGGGACTTTTCATAGCCTGAGCCCACCATTTGAGGTCAGGTATGATAGACTGCGGAATACTCATAAATTTGTCATAGTTGACATCATCCTTTATGTTCAGAAATTTACAGCGCTCCAGTTCCTTCGTGTAAAGCCAGCCATATTCAACGGCTGGGCAAGCAGAGGTGAGCAAACCCACTAAACGGGCGAATTCCCTGACTTTACAACGATTTATACAAATAAATTTATTAATTTCAATTTTAATTCTTTCTCGTTTTTCTATAGGTAGGGAAATCTGTAAGCGTTTTGAGTCTATAATGAAACCTAAGAATTTACAAGTAGTACTTATAAGGTGTAAGAATACTTTTTTCAGTATTTACTATGAACCCTAGGGCCTTCAAAAGTTTAGTAGTGTCCGATATGTTTTTCAGGCATGATTCGAAAGAGTTTGAAATAATTAAAGTATCGTCTAAATAAATTGTCGATAAATGTCCGCATGACCTAAGTAAACCGATCACTGGTTTCATGATTTTCGTGAAAACGAAAGGGGCAGTATTCAATCCAAAGGGTAAGACATTAAATTCATACAGCCTATTTTCAAACTGAAAGCGAAGGTACTTTTTAAAATCAATATGAATTCGTATAAGAAAATATGCGTCTTTTAGATCAATTGTACTCATAAAGCAATCCTTAGAAATAAGCTTAATGGCCGTACGGTAGATCTTCAAGTTTAAAATGTGATGTATCAATAAACTTATTTAGTGCCTTTAGATTTAATATAAATCTTGATTTGCCGTTCGATTTTGGAACTAAAAATATAGGGGACAAGAATTGCTCAGCGCAGGATTTACATTCTGCGATGGCTCCTATGCTAAGCAGATCATCAATTGATCTTTCTCAGAGGAGGAGTAGAGTCTTTTTGTAGGCATAATGGTCTGTGTCACAGGCCTTGAAAACGGAATTTGATAACCATCAATCCATGATAGGATGTTCTTATCACCTGTCAAAAGTGACCATTGGTCGCGAAAGTAAGATAGCCTACCGGCGTATTTTACCGAGTCTATCGGCGGCGGCTGCGAATCCGATCTTGACGCGACGATGGTTTCGAAGAGTTGTCTTGATGACCCTTGTATGCAGGCTCCTTCGTCCTCTGATTCCCCCTCGGCCTGTGGCTCAGGGGAGGACCACGCCAGTTTAAATTTCTCAGGTGCGGTTTATTTTTATTCTTACTCGGCTTTTTGCTGGGTGGATATGGCGTGAATTTTAGGTCAGCTCCTGACTTCGTGATAGCTTTTGCTACCCTTAATGCATCCGACAGATCTTCACTGAAAAGGAATTTGTCTATTTTTGTTGCTTGCAGCTGGTCTTTTAACTCTTTTTTCAGATTGTACAGCACAAAGTTCCTGCGTGTAACAGAATCTGAGAATAAACTATCGCACAACAGTTTGATAGCGTCCATAAGTAGTTTGATTAGTGTTGTATTTTTTGGTTCTGATGAGATGAGTAAGGTGAGCGCTTCAGCTAAACAAGATGTCGTGGAGGAAGTTTGTCTTTGTTTGAGTTCGATGCCTTTGTCTCTTTTATGGACAGTCTCTGAGATGGCAGCCTTGACCTCAGGATTGAGTACGGGGGCATCAATTGAAGTACAATTTGCTGGAGGCAAATATCTTTGCAACAGTTCCATGCGCTCTTCCTTAGATAAGCCTGTAGTAGCCATGTGTTGCAGGCGTATCGCAAGATCAGATTGTATATTCATACCGTACATCTTGGTCCGAGAAGGGTCTTCCCCTAATATTTCCAGCAGTTCAACATCCAGTTCCAATGCTGCAGATGACGCTTCTGTATGCAGCGGTGGCGTAGGCACCGGCAGTGGCACTGCGGCACTGGTTGACGGCTGGGGCTCTGCAGCGGTACTTGTCGACGTTTGCGGATTGACGTCGGCGCCTGCCGTTGTTAAAGGGATGTCTGAAATAGACATTAACCCATTTTAGGTATATTTATTTAGGTAAAGTGACAGCCCCATAAGCTGACCGCATTACCCTACCTAGTCTAATAGGAGAACTGCATTCAATAATGTAGTTAAAACAACTCAATTTAGTAAAGTGACATTCCCTAAAAATGCCCGCATTACTTTCGTTTTTAGACTAATCGTGGTTACAGGATGTAGGTACCTTAAATAGTAAAGTAACAGTCCCACAGACTGCTCGCAGTACTATATAATAATCGCAAAGTGACATTCCCAAAAAATGCCCGCATTGCACTCATGTTCAATAATCACGTTTTAGCGAAGTGACAATCCCATAGATTGCCCGCAGCACTTATTCAAAAACGTGAGAATAATGTTCGTAAAACGTCATTTAAGTGATAACCCCTCAAGTTAACTGCAATAACTATTACATTTTCGTAAAACATGTGGGTATCTAAAAATTTTTACCTTCAATGCATAGACGCTCTGGCTGCGGCGGCGCCGCCGTGTCGCGCCTTGGCGATCTTGAACGTGAGCGCGAGGATGTAGAACTTGACGAAGAACTCGACGATGAGTCCGACGATGATGAGAATGATAACCGCCTCCCTGCTGATATATTATGTCGATCTCTGCGTCGTGCACGCATTAATTTACGTTCTAACTTTTTGAATTTATTGGCAATAGCTTCATAATTCTCTTCCACTGGTCGAGAACGTTTACCCATGGTTAAAACGAACCGATGCACAACACAAAATTATAAATTTAACGGAGTGTGCTTAATGGCGAAGCACTGAATGTGTAATGGAGTTCGCTGGGGCTGTCAGACGAAGGCGGCAATTGAAAAAAAAAACTCTCAAACAGTGCAGATGGCGACACCGTATGTCTACTACATGTAATCTATGCTAATCTCGAGGACAAAGCCGAGTATAATTACAATGTTTGTAAATATGTGAACACCATGGATCTATCACTTAATTAACTTATTTATCATTGCTACGTTTATTAAATTCTTTTTACCTATTGTGGTAGGGTGATTTTTATTAAAGGTGCATCGTCTTCACATATAATTATATAATTGATGAATACAAAATATTGTAACACATTTTAAAAGAGTAACGGTGGAGTTTCTTGCCCATTCTTCTCCATACGAAACTACCTTTTGGAAGGGGCGACTAGAATCAATTCTATTTAAATGTAAATGTTGACGTTCAAAAGTGCCTTTTATGTGCCTATTTGAAATAAATGCTTTGACTTTGACTTTTGACTTAGGACCTCGTGCTCAACAGCAGCGCTTGTGACCACTAGACCAACGTGTCAGCTGGAATTGAAGTTGGTAACCAATCTACCATTTTATACAATAAGTATCGCCTAAAACTTAAAATAAATTACTGATGACAGATAAATTAGTTTATCGCAGAACCAACACTGGCACAAATTATTAGAATCGCTATGGATTATTGTTAATTTAGAATAACGCCATCTATTATCGTTTGTTGCAAACGTTAAGCAGTATGCGTGGGTGAGGTCGATACAGGCCTTGGCACTGTTGGCAGCTGTCAGTTGTCATTCTTTGACATTGGACGTATTTGACGTGATAGGCGACGGAGAGGGACTTGACTTGATGGTTAGACACAAACGCGAGAGGTCGTGCTGCCTGCCTGTATCGAACTTACCACGTTTCCGTATCTTAATCCATTTCTATCGGCCTGATTACTTGATATTTTGTTAATTTGTTAACGGGAGTGATTAAATATACGGTTGTAATCAGTGTTGAAACTGTTATTTCGTACCTGCACCATGTCGAACTCGGAAACCGATAACGACATACCCCATATGGGTGAACTACCCTCGTTACGTTTATGAAACAATATTTTAGTTTTGTACCACACAACATAAGTCACAAGAAACAAATCAGTTGTATTTGTATCATAATTGTTCGAAATAACTGGAGAGACACAACCCTAGCTTCGAGATCACGTACGAACTATAAAAAGAAAACATGTTTGGTTTTCATTACACATTTTGTAAGACTGTTTACGACGAAATAAGATATCGTGCCTTACTTTTTTCTGGGGTTACTGGTAACTCGACGTATTCCTTGCACGACGTCATAGTAGGATTAAAATGCAACAAATTAAGCCACCAAATGCTCTACCGAAATTCAGTAGTTTTTGAGTAAGTTACATTTTCAGTATTTTTATGAAAAATCCCAGATTCAATCATTTGGAGCCAATTTAAAAATGATTTACAGCACGACTGTACTGAAATTTAACTTAATATCATAGTTGATGCCGTAGCAGATCTTTCTTCATAATTCAAAATTCAAAATGCCAGGAACCTTGGTAAATATCACTAAACAAACATTTTTTTTTGTGATTTATGCTGTTACTTCATACAAAATGTTGTCTAGTGAAAAAAATAATTTACAAAATAAAATATAAAAAAATAGGCTTAATTTGTTGCATTTTAACCCTACTATGACGTCCTGCAAGGAATACGTCGAGTTACCAGTAACCCTGTATATATGGTATGTGTATTTATACAACCTTTTTCGAAACATATTTTGGCCCGCAGTAGGTAGTACAGGAAGTTCGTAATGTTCCTGAATCATGATTACTCTCGAGTGACTTGAAGACTTCGCCATTATGAGACTTGGATACTTCAGATGTTAAGCCATCTTTGTTGGTATCACTTGGGAGTTCCACACAGGATGTTTGTTTGTAAAGACACGTGTATTACTTGGCTAAACTTGCCAGTAAGTATCTCTCTAGAGTAACATTAATTAAAGTGTGACTTAGCTGCTTTTACGGCATGGCATAGGAGCAGTGGTGGCCCAGTGGTAACGGCCGCGATTTACAAGTCGGTCGTAGGTTCGAACCCTGACAGGCACTTTACTTTGTGTAAACTATTTCATCACCACTGCTCTCAAAACGGTGAAGGAAAACATCGTGAGGAAACTAGTTTCCTAGAACCAAAAATTCGAAGACATTGACACCTACCAACCCGCACTGGCCCTGCGTGGTAGATTACGACCCACTCCCTCTCACAGAGAGGAGGCCCGTGTCCCAGCAGTGGGAACATTATAGGCTGATGATGATGATTAGCTGCTTTTCAATCTACGCATAATATCTTTGATCAGGCAGGCATGGCTTATTAAGTATATTACATTGCAACATTTTAATCGTGAACACCTCATCATTATAATATCTGCTAGTAGACTACGATGAAAATCGGCTTCCGCATAGACCGATATGGTACAACGACATTGTGAATACCAATTGAATTAACGATTCAATTGGTAATCACAATACATAGTAAAGTAAGCGTAATACAAATACTTTCCATCTTCTCCATTGCAGATCCCAGAAATCGATTCACCAGTAAACCAGAGGGGCAATTCCCGTATTTTTAAGACCGTTCGCATTCTAATCTCAGTCTCAATCTGTCAAAATTACAATCAATTTACATAAATTTTTGACAGGTTTTTGACATTGATTGTCGCTGAGATGAGATTGCGACTTGAATTTGAACGTTTTTTAAGTACGAGAATTGGCCTACAGATTTAGCTCATCATTCTCGGTCTTGTTCGAGAACCACAACGGTTATCTCGAGGTTGTGCCCCGCGGGAGGACATAAATACGGCGAAGAGACAAAGACCGTCTCGTGTTTATGACTACACGACCGAGCAGTGGTTGTAAAACTTAGTATACCTAGTTATATGAGCCTCGTAGATATTGGCCGCTATTGAAGACTTTGAAAAACGGGATTAAGACACGAACCTACGGTTTTTTTCATCTATCGACTTAAAAAAACAGTTCTGTTGTTGAAAACTTATACCCACCGTAAAAGATTAAGAGGTTTACCTAATCCAAATAGTATCATAATACAATATATATTATAGAACAAAGTCACCCCCCCTGCTACTGTGTGTCTATCTGTCTGAACGCGATAAACTCAAAAACTACCGAACTGAATTTCATACGGTTTTCACCAATGGACGGAGTGGTTCATGAGGAAGGTGTAATAGTAATATTTATTTGCATAAAACATGGAATATAAAGTGGTTTTAAAAAACATTATAGTGCATACACGTTTAGCTTATATCATAGCATGCAAATATTATTATCGGTTACAATTAAGAATGTTTCCCGCAATAAATTCATGAATGCTGTAAAATTATTAGTCTTCAACCATTCATGTAGTCTTGCTTTAAACAATCTAACATCTATAGTTTTTAAATCACTTGAAATTTTATTATACATCCGAACACACATGGCTAAACAGCTTCTGTTATATTTAGCCAGTCTTGGCAAGTCACATAACCGAAGCCTGTGAGAATTTCGCCGGTTTCGAGGATATACATCCTCTGCATTTTAAAACAAGTCTTTATGCTTCTTAACAAACATGCATACTTCATAGATATAGAGAGATAAAGAATATGAGAAGGTAGGGTGTATAATTAATTACGGTTTTGTATAAATTGGCTGAAATATGACGATGATCGTTGAAGATGTCGGAAAAAAATATGCCGACTGGGAGCTTTATTGGCGTGCGCCGCGTAAACCAATAGAGTTATATGAAAATAATGTATAAATGGGATATTTTCCAACATGCACGCGGTCGAAGCCGCAGTACATAAATTTAGTGTTTACACAAAATGATATTATTGTTATCGAACTTTAGAAATGCAATATCTTGTTTAGTTTAGATGAAGACTGACTAAGGCGATTAACACACGGCACCGCGCTCCGACGCGGTTGGCGGTGAAGCGGATCTTACGTTGCATTGGCATGTACAAACACGGTCACATTAACTTGACGCATCTCTGGAATGCGAGGCCCCGCCCGCTTCCCCCCGCATTCCCTTAGCTCGCCCGGCAAGGGTCAGTATGGTCAGCATCTTTGTTACCGATACGCGCGTCGATAATTTGGCTAGATTTCTGTTGTTTTTATATTGTTTTTGGATATTATTGTTACGTTTTCTTTATTGTTTTGTTAAGTTTAGACTATTTTTGTTACTGTTAATTGTTTGGACTGTTGTTTGAAACCCGTAAAACATGGGGAAAACTATACACAGTGAAGGGAGAAATCTCGTTTTAAAAGTGCTACAGTTTTTCGAGAATGAAAAGAAAAATGGACGTTTTTGCATACCTGTGGATCAGGTTGAAAAACGAACCTGTGCCGCAACCGGGATTTCAAGAAGTACTCTTACTCGGATTTTACTACCTACACTTCCTGCAAATAAAGATTTGAAATTATATAGGTAGTATCTACTACCTACATACATTTTTTTTTCTTAAAAAAAAAAACGTTGCCCCACACTAGAAATTTCTCCTGTGTCGTAGGTGCGTTTAGTTGTTGATGCTTTTTTGTCACACCGTACCCGAGTGCCAAAATGACGTCATCAACGCCAAGCGTCAAGTTAATGTGACCGCGTTGTAAGTAATCCGTTGATGCCTAACACATGTACACCGCCCGACCGTACGTTTTTGAAAATGGATTTTCCTTTCGAGTCACCGCCAACCGCGCCGGAACGCGGTGCCGTGTGTTAATCGCCTTAGTTCTAAATGACCTGGGGACCTTCTAAAGGTTAAATCTATCCTTAAATAGACGAGACTAATTCTACTGGCTATATGTAGAAGGAATAAGTTGGCAAACAGAAGTAGGTACTGGCCCAAATAAATATTGTAAAAAAAAAAAAAACTGTGGTCTTCGATCGTAAACATACAGTCTAGAACAGATGCTGCTTACCATAAAGTGAAAATAAAACGTCTGGAGGCCAGAAATTAAGGCTAGTCTTTGAATTTAACTGTCTTTTTAAATGAGTCATTAAAGTATATTGTAGAAATCTACATTTTTTTTAAATATTTTCCTTCATTAGAATGTACATAAACTTGTTTCACAACAGGGTGAAGCAAAAATAATTTTAAGTTTATAGCACGTGATATACAAGGTCAAATTAAATTAGCTAGCGATACTGAACTGGCGTCTTGGGTAACAAAAAAAAGCAATCGTTAAGTTTTGTCTTGAAATTATTTCATCAAAATTTTCAAGGTATTTCTTCCAAATAATTGGAAATTGAAACGTGTTTAGAAGTAAAAACGTTTGACATTGTTTGTTTTACTGAACTTGGTTAAACAATTACCAAATGCTAATTAATTATGAAAACTATAGTGTGGGCAGTTGTTTTAACCGTAAATCTATGCTGCGTGAAGGTTCTCTAATCTTGATAAAAACTGATTGAAATATAAGCAAAAATGACATAGTTGGTTAAATGCGTCAAATATAAAATGCAGAATAGTCACAACCGTTGTTCATGTTCTAACTTAGTTTGTATAACTTGTAACTTGGTCGTCACAAACTTCAGTGCTCGGATTACGTGTTGGTATTGCCACTTTAATATGAGATCGTTATAAATTATTTTGGGCTTGTGTCGTGAGCGCCGGTAGTATATTGACATAGTTTTTATAATAATAGTACCAGCTTATTACCTATTGCCCCACTGCAGGGCATTGGCCCTTGTCATACAGAGAAAGCACGAGCATTGATCACCACGCTTGCTCAAGATGGGTTGGCGATTTCAGGTTTCCTCACGATGTTTTCTTCACCGTTTATTTTGGACATTACTGACATAGTAATGTCCAAAATAAACTCAGAAAGTACATATGAATTGAAGAAGTCACATTGGTAGGTACTTGCTCGGACTTTTTAAGAGTGGAAATTTTTTATGCAATTGTTTTATTAACATGATTAAAATTGCAACACGAAATGGCACTGAAAGAAGTACACTTTTTGACATCTCATAAAACAAAGTCAAATAAACAAAAATGGATTTTTTTCAGAGGACATGTCATCCGTACACACTCTTTGCTTAACTTAGATGTAGACGTTCCACGTAGACATTCAGGACATTTGCTTCTATCAAGTCTGCTAGCACCACTAATTAAAAACAACGCGGTCTAAAATCCAAAAAATTCAGAATTGAAAAAGTCACTGTGGTTCTTGCTCGGACTTTTTAAGATTGGAAAATTGTAATGCAATTGTTTTATTAACATGGTTAAAATTGCAACAAGAAATGGCACTGAAAGAAGTACACTTTTTGAAATGTCATAAAACAAAATCCAATAAACTAAAATGGATTTTTTTCAGAGGGCATGTCATCCGTACACACTCTTTGCTTAACTTAAGATATAGTCGCTCCACGTACTTAGACATTCAAGACATTTGCTTCTATCAAGTCTGCTAGCACCACTAAGTTAAGCAGTTAATAAACAATAAAAAAAAAAAAAACTTAAACAAATAAACTTGAAAATCCAAAAATACACTTGTCATGATAGAACTTCAGCATCCGTACAAATTGCTGATCGCGTAATGCGCAATCTAAATTAAAAAGTTAGGTTAATTATACGCGATGCTAATTCAGGACGTCAGACCGTCAGACAAACTGATATGATACAATTATGTATGTTTAATCGCGGCGGTTTTACAGGTAATGTGAGCCCGGAGTCGGTTCTAATCGCGTCTACTTATGAGACAGGAGGAATTACCCATGCTCTTATCTTTATTATACGGAACTGAATACTAAGTAGTGTAGCCAGTTGTTTGTTTGTTTTTGTTTGTTGTTTTCACTATTTTGTTCGTTTTTATCATAAATAAACTTAAAAGCATGAATGATGTTCTTTTATTCTTTTATTTAATGTGCCCTCCCTGCCCACTGCCGCTTAAGTTTGGCAATTCTTCGGGCTATGTCTGTTACCTTGGTTCTCATACGGATCTCTTCATTTCTGATTCAATCACGTAGGGAAACTCCAAGCATAGCCCTCTCCTTTGCTCTTTGGGTGAATTTTAGCCTGGGTGCTAAGAATCCCCGTTTAGAAAAAAAACTTAGTTTGAGTTAAATTTTCAATAAATTACCTAAAGAAATAAGGGCAATAAATACTTCCTTATTTAAAAAAAATCTAAACGGCATTTTAGTTATTAAATGTTACTATAACCTGAATGACTACTCAAACGAAAACTTTTCCAAACTCAAGACCGTGACAGTGACAAATCAAGTAGGTAATAGAACAATTTTTATGCATGTATTTCTAAATAATTAATCTGTTAATGTATTCTAGGAATGACATTAAAATAATTTAATTACTATTATTATTAAATGAATAGCTAATCTGTAATAATATGAGTATATGAAGAACACTCCAAAAATGTAATATTTTTAAATACTTTATTATAATTTTACATGTTTCAATGTCAATCTGGATTTTGATAAACCATGATTGATAAATTTTGCATACCTTACGGTCGAATCACTGGAGACATGTACCTTTACACAATAACACCATTGTAACAGTGTTTTCTGCAAAAATAACTAATTTGATTTAATCAAATTTCTTATTTAGCATACTATGATAAACACGAACTATCAACGCAAACAATTTGTGAAAAATCGAATCATCTCTAAAATCCAAATAAAGAAAATCTGATCCCTAGTCCTAATTAAAATAAACAGCAGTACAAACCCCACTATTGGTTAGCATATAGAAACACAACATTCTCATTGTGGATTCAATGCAACCAATAGAATACAATGGATCTCAATAAAACGCGACTCAATCCTCTCACCCCTGTCCGTCTAACATGCAGATAAGTATTCGAGATGTGAAATAGAAAACATATTTGTACACACAGAGATACGTATTTGTATACACATACATAGCTTCATGGTTTTAGGTCTTATTTGACAGATCTATTGTAATTTACCAAAACCAAAGCATTAAACATTACAGCCAAGAATTTGGCTAAACAAATTGCTTCTATTGAGCAAAGCTATACTAACATATCAAATAATTCAGCCAATAATTTGGTACACATTGACATTGCTAATCATTTAAATTAAAAAATAAGACAATAGAGGCAACCTCTAGCAATAATGTACAGAATTGTAAGAATAATTCAAGTAAAAGCTTGAAATCAGTAAATAGTATCAACCTGGTGCATCAAAACATTCAAGGATTTATGAACAAAGATTTAGAAGTAGAATTATTTATGAACTGTAACAGTATAGATATTCTTTGTATAACAGAACATTGGCTTAAAATCCACCAGTTCTTGTTCAATTTTAATAATCACCAGGTTGGTAGTTCGTTCAGCAGAGTAAATGCTATACATGGTGGCTCCTTAATTTTAGTAAGCAACCAGCTTAAATTTAAAGAACGTAAGGATATTGTGAGCCTATCTGTTGAGCGGACAATAGAAATAGCCTGTATAGAATTGGAGCAGTTTATTGTATTAAGTGTGTACAGACCCCCTTCAGGATTGTATGACTGCTTTGAAAAGGTAATGGATGAAGTGTTAAACAAGATTTGTAACTCGAACAAGTCCATTATCACTTGCGGTGATTTTAATGTTAATTTATTAGAAAACTCAGGTTCTTGTAGTAAAATATTAAGTCTGTTTCAGTCCTACAATCTTGTAAACCTATTTTTGGAGCCCACTAGAATAACCCCTACTAGTGCAACATGCCTAGATAATATTTATACAGATGTTATACCAAGCCACAAAGAAATAATAAATTTACTAGATTCTGATCATTGCGGGCAAAGGATTACTATCCAAAACCAAATCAAGAAAGTGGCTAAAAAGGATATCACTGTCAACCCCAAAACTGCAAGTCGCTTGGAAGCTTTTAAAGTTAAACTCATTAATAAATTACCAGTTTTATCTATTAATTTTGATCCTAATCATCTATATGATGATTTTTTTAATATATACTGTAAACAATTTAATTCCACCTTTGTTCCCAAGACTATCTCGGTTAATAGCAACGCATCTTTCAGTGATTGGGCTACCATTGGTATTCATAAAAGTAGAACACGGCTTTATGAACTGTACAATGAAAGGACCGTTTTAAACACTGCTGAATTTAATTTATATGTTAGAAATTATTCAAAATTATTTAAAAAAGTTTGTTGTATGGCCAAGTCCCGTTATTTGAGTTCGAAGATTAAAAACAGTAGTAATGTAATTAAAACGACTTGGAATATTGTTAATAGTGAAACGGGAAGGTCTAGTAACCGAAATACTGACTACAGCCTGTCCATTAAAGACAACATAATAAAATCTGACTCACAAGTCGCCGCGGCCTTTGAAAATTTCTTTTCAGATATTCCCGTTTCAACTACTAAATCACTAAACTCATCACCTTCTGTTGCTGAGTATTTGCTTAAAGAAAATGTTAATGTTTGCGATTCGGAATTTCATTTTGAACATATTACTTGTAGAGATATAATTAAAACCTTTCACACTTTAAACGTAAAAAAGACTGCAGATCTGTGGGGTAATTCTGTAGAAGTTGCTAAGTCTATTATTGACATTGTAGCACCTACTTTAGCTCTTATTTTTAACAATTGTATCGACTGTGGAGAGTTTCCTGACCTCATGAAAAATAGTAAAATAATACCTTTGTTTAAATCAGGTAGTACTACAGACCCCACAAATTATAGACCTATTTCAGTACTACCTACCTTTAGTAAAATTTTTGAGAAATTAATTTTAGCCCAATTGCAAAGATTTTTTAATAAACATAAATTATTACATAGTAAACAGTTCGGTTTTACAAGGGGTCGTTCAACTACTGATGCCGGTGTTGAACTTTTAGGACATATCTATAATGCATGGGAAGATAAATGCGATGCCTTGGGCATTTTTTGTGATTTGTCCAAGGCGTTCGATTGCGTTCTTCATGAAACGCTAATCAGGAAACTCCGCCACTACGGGATCCGGAACACCGCTCTGGATCTTCTTACTTCATACTTGAATAATAGGGTTCAGAGCGTTGACGTTAATGGTAAAAGATCTCCCGGATCTATAGTAACAATGGGAGTCCCACAGGGCTCAATTCTTGGTCCTTTTTTGTTTCTTATTTATATTAATGACTTGCCTTACCTCATAAAGGATAATCATGATATAGTGTTGTTTGCGGACGATACTTCACTTTTGTTTAAACTTAAACGTCAGCAGCTGGTTACTGACGATGTAAATAGCGCGATCTCAAAAGTAGTTCACTGGTTCAATGTTAATAATTTACTACTTAATGAAAAAAAAACCAAATGCATTAAGTTTACGCTGCCTCACGTTAGACAGGTGTTAACTAATGTATTGATAAAGGGCAGAGAATTGAATCCTGAAGATAGCACAGTATTCTTGGGCTTAACTTTGGATGCTAAGCTTCAGTGGGGCCCACACATAGATAAACTATCAAAAAAGCTTAGCTCCGCAGCATACGCTGTTAGAAAAATTCGTAATTTAACTGACATAGAGACAGCCCGTTTAGTGTACTTTAGCTATTTTCATAGTGTAATGTCGTATGGTATTCTGTTGTGGGGAAATGCCGCCGACATTCAGACTATCTTTGTTTTGCAGAAAAGAGCTGTTCGATCAATTTATAAGTTAAGCCCGAGACACACTCTCAGAGAGAAATTTAAGGAGATTAATGTAATGACTGTGCCTTCACAGTATATTTTTGAAAATCTTTTATATGCCCATAAAAATATAAACTTGTTTAAAAAATACAGTGATATCCATAATATAAATACTAGGAACAAACACAGCTTCGTTGTACCTACCACAAGGCTCAAGAAAATAGGTGGCTCGTTCAGATGTCAATGTATACGCTTTTATAATAAACTTCCAAGCCACGTTCAAGATCTAAGCCTTAATAAATTCAAATCATTCATTAAACGTAAGTTGTGCCAGAAAGGCTTTTATACCGTTAAGGATTATATTGAGGACAAAAAGGCTTGGGATTGAGTTGTTCCAATTTTCTGCATACTGAATGTTTTCTTTTATTTCTGTTACATACACTGATAAATTGATAATTATTATAACAGAACGACTTGAATACTTACCTTGAGAAGTACAATTTATTGTTTTTAATAATATTGTGAATTTGAGGACTATGTGGGTCATTGTTTCAGTTTTAATCATGATCTGGCAGTTTAAGTAGTTCATGCGGCCTACCCAAATGTCCTTTCTTTGGTATTGTTCGTCGAATCGTTGAGCTCCTAAAGTTCTGAGTTGAGCTGCACGGTTACTGACAAAAGCGTGCACTGACTGGACAGGTCCTCTTAATCTGCGTGGTTCTTTCCTCAGAAGTCCATTTCAGATACTAATCTACATGGTCCTCAAAGATTATGTTCGAATATTTATATACACCTTGACATTGATGAATTTTATACATACAATGACATGAGTAATTACTTTGTAAAGTATTATATTATTTAAATTATTGTGAATGTGAAGATTATGTGGATTATTACTTTTTTATTTTATTTCTTAGTTAGTTTCACGATCTGGCAGCTTGAGTAATTTATGCGGCCTACCCAAATGTCCTTTCTTTGGTATTGTTCGTCGAATCGTTGTGCTCCTTAAGTTCTCAGTTGAGCGGCAAGATTACTGACAAATGCGTGCACTGACTGGACAGGTCCGCTCAATCTGTATGGTTTTTCCTCAAAAGACCATTTCAGACACCAATCTACATGGTCTTCACATGATCTGACCAAGATTATGTCTGGACTTTAAAAGAGACTGTGACCTCTGAGTTTGTTTCGGCCTTTCTTCTCAGAGTAGTCAGTTATGAAACGCCGACCTCATCTAGTTTTAAAAATATGATTGACATGTAAAAGTGTTTGTAACAAACCTACTTACAGAAATAAAATCATTTATCATTTATCATTTAAAGGGTCATAAAAAACCAGCCTCGTATTTACTTCGATCATTCCAATGTTTTAGGATCGTGATTCAGACAAATGACGCTGTTGTTACCGGGTAAAGGCTCGCAGACAGACGCAACGCGCCTGTAGGAGAACAATTTATTTTTATGAAAACTTCGTGGATTTTGTTCTGGCAGAATCGCGTCACACCGTCGCTCGTCAAGTCGCGCCTGCCTGTTCGAGCTTTAACAATGAGAGCTGACTGACAGTTAGCAACCTACATAATAATTCGTTCTGTAGTTTGTACCTCTGCATGGCTACAAGGCGTGAGCTTATGAGTATCTATGTATAATTTTGTTCAATAGAAGGGGGTATTTTCCATAGCCTTCAATTACGGTAGGCACTAACTATACTCGCTGTCAATTAGACATTAATTAATTACCAACCTAAACTTCTGTTTCCCAACTAAGTACGTCACACCGTAACCGCTTCAAATGTTTTATTGATGAGCACTCCACTTCATATAACCGACAAACGGCGCTGAAATTAATCACGAGACTTGGCCCTTTAATCTTTAACATCGGAAAATCATAACTGAACGGATATTACTTATCGATAAATTGACGGGATTTCGGGTCACTGATCTAAACGATAGAAGAACCGAAATTGGAGGAGGTTATCAATTCAAATGTTTAAAAAAAAAAAATATCAAAGTAGTTTGGTCCATAATTATTATTATTAAACCTTTAATTTAAGATCACAGTGGGTCCATAGTTCCATAAAGTAGTGTTTGTAAAGAACACTTAAAACGAATGTTAGTATACAAACAACAATCTTATGCAAGGTAAAGTCTGGAGCCGAACCTCTCACTGTCCTCGCGGTATGTAGCAAGAACTTGTAGACGTATGAAGTCCGACCCAGTGTTGCAGCATTTAAAGAAAAAAAAATGGACTATCCCACCGCACAACGTGCTCAGAATGTTGTGGGAACTGGCACGCATTCTGCGTAAGATCGAGGCACACCGCTTTCGAATGATGGTATGAAAGCCATCAGTCCTCGCCTCAGCAAACATCCCTGAGGCACAAAAAAAACGTGGCAGCCCCGACAGCATCCTGAACGCGTAGTTACGCTGCACACGCAGGGCATTGTAAGACCTTTGTGTATACCTAACCCACAGACTGCACGTGTAGAATGACTGGCAGTAAACTCTGAAAATTTTCAGTTTTACATGCTTGCTACACCGTGAAAATCTGCGGATCAGTTTTTTTTTTTGGGTAATTATCAAATAACTTCTCCCGCTCTGGGCGGAGCAGGAGGGTGTGTCCGAATCTTACTGACTAAAACCCACCTGTGTTCCTTCAGTTGCCTGTGCCAGCGGCCACGGTAACCCTTTCGGACTTTCGCGAATTTCGCCTCTCCCTCACGTGTTCCGCCTCCTCCTTCGCGAGCATTATTGCTTCGCAGAAGGAGGTGACGGCTTCCCATGCCCTCTCGCTCCATACCATGGCCTGGACCAGGGTCGGACGCGAGAGATCGCCACTGCCGATCGCCTCCACGAGGACACGGCGGTGCTCCGCCCAATAGCCAACGTTCCCTGCCTGTGTTCCCTCTCTATGTCCAGGTGATCACTCAAATTACCAGTGACCCAGTGACCAGGTATTTAAACTGCGTGACTCCACTGAAATACCACCGATAGTTACTTCTGACACGTTAGAATAACACATGGCAATTTTAGCCGACTCTTCTTATTTTCTTTTTAAAGTAATGTCTTGGTGCTGATCCTGTGGCTAAGATCTAATAAATACTTCTAGAGGAATGGAACTCATCAATAGTCAGTCAATCAATCAGTGAATCACTTAACCGTGATCTCTGAAATTTCGCGTCTACTATTTTCTGCAAGACTACGTGAGAATTATTTCTCATGTAGTTATGCAGAAAATAGTAGACGAGGTATACTTTATAGTATACCTACAGTTAAGTATAGATTGATTGAGAAGTTAATCTCTGGATTTAGAAATGTGATCCATCTATGATGACAGCCAGTCTTTTTTTAAGCACTGAGAAAACATTGAACAACGACAACATTATTCATTAAACATTATATTTGCAGGTATCTAAAACTATTCATCATTTCTTATAAGAGTAAGTACTTTGCTGACATTAAAAACAGCTACTACTCGCAGGCTATGGCCCCTAGACATGTTTATGCAAATACCTTCAGAATATTATTATTTTTGCCAAATGTACGTATTTTTCAACGTTTTGCTTTCTTTCTGAGTGAGCCCGTTAACTTTCTTTGATACCCGCTAATGACCCGCGGGAAGCTCTTGTTCCCAATAGCAAACTACCGTCAATGCCCCCTGGGTACCTGGGTGCCCGGCCTGTTATCAGCTTTAATTTAAAACAATTGAATACTTAGAAAACCCATTGTTTACACTAGAGCAGCGATGACATAATTTCGCACGTGCATGAACTGTAAATAACCGCTGCGCCACGGTATCTAGAGCAGATACACTCGCCTAAAATATTACCTTTTGATGACTGAGCTATCTGTAAGAAATATCCTTTCAATTTTGTTAGGAACATTATTATAAGGCTCTCACGGTTTATTTTCGTCGGTAACTGATATTTTTTGGAGGCGTAGACAGATATTTATAAGGTCTAGTAAATACTAGGCCTAGTTATGCACGGAATGCATAACATGAGCAAAATTCTAAAAAAGTAAATGAAAGAAAAAAGAAAAAGTGTTTATTGCGACTCGTACAGGAAGTGCACAAACTAAATTATAAAATAAAAAACCAAACTATATAAAAACAAAAAGTAACAAAAGAAAAAAGAAACAGAAATTCCTATACGAGGCCAAAAGGCTCCTATCTCAGCATGATGTAAATATATAATAATATAATATCATACCTTAAAAAGATTATGAGACGTTATTTTTCAGTAATGAAGTGAAATTTGCATTGCAACACGTACTTTTCGAAACAAACCAATTTAAATGCGACAAAAGTATGCTTCTGTACCTACCTATTTAGATGCTTCATTTCTTGTCGATGAAGTTCTTCTTGTGTTAAGAATTCCAATAGACATCACATTTCAAAACGCGTTTCCTGGTGATTTTAAGTTGCATTCAAAAGACCATAATTTAAGTATGTAAAAAAAATCTGTGTACTTACTGAAATAATGGCGTTTACGCGAACCGCAAGCGTATGATGAATTCGATTCGTCCTGCAAAGTGAAAAAAAAAAACCGATTTCACATCATGAAAACTATGCCAATAAGGCCTACCCGAAACAGGCTGAAATCTAATAAATATGCAAATGGCGGGAAGTTTGTTTACCCACTATAATATGCTCAATTAAAAATCGTCGCACCCTCTTCATTGTTTACTTCAAGTTGGAGCCGTTCCAATAAAGTCTTGCTGAAACTGAATTAATATTTAATTTAATTTGGTGGTTAATTAAATATTTTTAATGATTAAGGAATGTGAGTCTTTGACGGAGATTAACGAAGATATTACACAATCAATAAATGAAGTTAGAGACGAGGGACCTTATACACAACCTTTATGGTTCGTGGATTTTCACTCCAGTAGGATTTAAATTATGATTCCCTCAAGAGCTATACATCTTTTCGGTCAGTTAGCACGAGCGTAATTTTTTTAAAGTTTTGAGCTAAATTCCAAATCCTTGAACGTCCAACGAAGTATTTTTTTACTGTAAAATTCAATATCGACTTGTAAACTGAACTGAGGGCCACAGGCTCGGTAGCTTTGGTATGTTTGAACTAAACTCAAACAAAAAAAAAAACATTTTCGTACAATAACAGTCTCCCCCGCCAGCTTTACTTATTATCAGCTCATAGCACCCGCAATGAAAGGCGACTCACAAGGGATATTATTTAATAATAACCCTACATCTAGGACATCTCAAGGTTTCTCGACACAATACCGATAAGAATGATTACATAATTTGTCAAATAAAGGTCGTCTGACGGTCGGCAAATTTTGTCCATGGCCATATAAATATCCGAAAATAGCTACCGTTTTATGTAAACCTTCTTCTTGGAAATATCATTATGATATTTTTTTGACTTCGACAGGCTTGTTCTTAATTTAAAAATACCAAGAAAAAGGTATTAGGGTCGTGTTTGAATTTGGAACAAATAAATGTTATTATTTAAACAGTGTCTTTGCCGATAGGTAGTTAGCAGATTGATCCACTGAAGAACAGAAGGGGGATACCTACCTTCTGTGATTGTATGTATTAACTACACTGGTTTTCAAAACTTAGTAAGTAGAACACTTTTAAATTTGCAATAACTTTTAAAAGATATATTTTAGAAATAAAAAGGATTACAAAAATAATTTATTTTTAAATAAAAACTTTATAGTCGTTCTTTTATGGAACGACTGAAAAAAAACGTTATAACCAAAAACACTCCGTTTAAATCGCTTCTTTTTTGTTTCTGTTTTGTTTTCACATTTATTTCGTGATCGATGAATTTTGATTTAAAAGCCAGGGTGTCTACAGCACGTAAACTTTACTTATCGTGCTAAGAGGCAAGATAAGTAAAGTGAAAGATCACCTGAAGAATGTGCAAGAATCATGACTTTTCTTGAAGTAGGCATCAGTATGCGTCATACTGCAAGAATGGTCGGTGTAAATGTTACAGTCCGGCTGGTAAAGCGAAGGTACGAAGAAACTGGAAACCATCCGAGGAGACCTTGAAATGGCATACTCAGGTGCACTAGTACCCGAGAAGACCACTATATCGTCTCCACTGTGTTGAGAAAAATCCACCTCAATGCAGTTGAAGTCCAGCAACAGCTTCTTCAGACCCGAAGAGACCACATTAGTGACAGTACAGTAAGCAGCAGACTTGCTGAAGCAAATCTGAAGCCTCAAAGGCCAGCAAGTGGCCCCAAATTCGAGAGAGGGCATCGAGTAGCAAGACTGCGCAGGCGCCCGTGAACACTTACAGTGGAGTGAAGAAGTATGGACAAGAGTTTTATTCACTGATGAGTCTCGATTCTCACTATTCACTTTCGATGAAAGGCGAAGACTGTATAGGCGACTTGGTGAGCGATAAATTCAAACCTGTTTCACAGAAAGCGAACAATAGAAAACAGCACCCAGACTGGGGAAAGATTTGCTCAAGAGATCCGTAATGAGTATGCAGGTCCATATTTATTGATTATGGGTGTTGGATCGATACTGATGAAGGATAACGCCCGGTCACACACCGCTCGGGTAGTACAAAAGTACATTCAGGAGGTTGGTATAGACTTGATGGCTTGGCCATCAAGAAGACCTAATCGCAACCCGATCGAACACGCCTAGAATGAGCTCGGAGGCTGGTCAGAAGCCGCAGAGCACCTCCTATCACCATCAGAGCCCTAAAAATGGGAGAATATTCCCCAAAATCGCCTCCGAAACCTCGTGTTCAGTATGCCAAACCGGCTCGAAGCTGTAATCAGAGCCCGAAGAGGCAATCCCAGTTATTAAAATGTAAATAAGGCGTAAAAGATATATTTTTTTTTTAAGACGTTGCCCCACACTAGGAATTTCTCCTGTATTGTGGGTGCGTTTACAAAAATTTAAACTCACATACACAAACAGCCAGACCCGGAACCACTGCTTGCATGTCACGCGAGAGGACTATTGTGACTGCATGAAAAGTTTGCATGACTATTCTGCCATTGTCTTGTAGCGGTATCTACATCGCCACATGCGAACTACGCATCACACTGACGTCACGCAAAATCCTGCATCCCGCAAGCAGAGTTTACCACGCAACTATCATATACACGGTGACATTTGAATCACAGTTTTGCTAGAACAAACGTTGTTCAGAACATGGTCTACTACTATTCTACAACATCAAATATGTTATTAAAACAAACTAATTTAAGAGTTCTCAAATTAGTCTTATGTTGCTCAAACGTGTAATAATGTTTGAAACATTAACCGTAACATCAAAGTACTCATCACAGTAGCGATATTGCATACAAGACGAGAGCGCCGCGCGTCGCAGCCGCAGTGTCTGTGTTGTAGGGTAACGATAATCCCGACATTTTTAACATTGCCTTTTTTGTGTTTTTTTTCGAAAACCAATAACGTTTTTTTTCTATTGGATGCTATAGCAACCATTCTATAGAATGGTTGTAGACCATGGACAACGTTTGTTCTAGCAAAACTGTGATTCAAATGTCACCGTGTATACAACGCCCCGTGATTTCTATGCAGGTGATGATGGGCGAACTTCACACCCTATTCCTTATGCCTCTGTACTGGTGATTTTAGCGTGACGTCATCACCATTGGTTCCTCAAGCTTTCGATCGGCGAGTCTCAACCAGCCAGCGCCCACGGCTTCAAACGGGTATCCTGACCACCACCATGCAGCGAACGCGTATTCCTGGTCATCACCCTCAGCCTCATCAGCAACCTTGGCACAGCACACTGCACATTCGGCCGGTCCACAATCAGAGCCCTTCACACTTCTAGTGGTCGACGCCAGCAGTCAGCCTCAACCCGGCGCTGTACCACATCCGACCCACTGGAACATAACGTAGCGCCACCCCGACTCACTGGGGAATCATCGCAGACAGTTCCGACTCACCGTGAACTACGCGACACCCGGTTCCGACCCACTGAAACCTCAACTGGCACTGGCAAGCATCGCAAGATACATAACTCAGCCCACTATCGACCTCCGGTCTCCGGAGCGTAGTAATGTAGCGGCATCTACATCGACACATGCGAACTACGCATCACACTGACGTCACACAAAATTCTGCATCGCGCAAGCAGAGTTTACCACGCAACTAGCATATATACAACGCCCCGACATCAATCGTCGGGCAGTTTTTCACCAGGCACGACACCCGTCTTGTCGGAGGATCTTCCATTTACTATGGGTATGGGTCAACTTTACACCCTGTTCCTCACACCGCTATAGTCTTAAGTGGTTTGGAAAACCAAGTGTGCATTGTTATAAATTAAATAAAAATATTTTTACAAAAAAAACGACATTGAGTTAGGTTGAAGTACAAGTAGGGTGCATGTTGAAGAGCCTCCTCGTGGCGCACCCTGGGCAACGTCGGCTCCAATTTCTCCCAGTGCGGTTTTGGTGGACAATTGGGGCTGGCGGCTAATCTTCAACAAGCGGGGAAAGGTCATGGTTCCAATCACCGATCATGCTTGATGGTCGGTGAAGGAAACCGGGCTACAGAGGGTACTCCCACTCCTCCTCTGCTTACAGAGGGAGTTGAGTGGGCGTAGACTGGGCAGGGCCGCCGTTGTGGTTTAGGCGGTCCTGTCCCGGAGGGAGGCAGCGGCGCGCGCGCGGGGGGATGATTCTCTCGCGCGGCGCCGCTCTGTAGAGGGAGGGGTCGAGGAAGACGCCGGTCTGGTAGTCACCTCCGGCTCCTCCCGGGTGGAGGCCAGCAGGCGGTGGGTGCGGGGGCACCCTTTGCCTGTATTGCACGGGCCTCCACCAATGTCGGACGGGAGTGACCGGGTGTTCCCGGCCATTCCCGTAGACCCCCAGTTAAATGGGGGGCATGCGGGGCCCGCCAACTAGGCGGGCATACGCCGGGAGGGCTGTGGAAGTAAAGGCTGAGCCGATTTCCCATAGCCCTCCCATCACGGCGTTGTGGGAACACCGCTGGGTTTTAGTGGGTATACTGTCAGTGGCGGATTCCGACAGGAGTCCCACATACCCCGTCTCTTCCCCCACGAGCGGGGATGCATAAAGCATTTCTCGGCGTCAAAAAAAAAAAAGGTTGAAGTACAAATAGTGTTTTTTTTGGCAAATCGGTTGTTTTTTTTTGGTATATACGTTTTTATTTTTCAGTTGTTATCTGTGGTACCGTACCTACCCCACACAAATTCGTTTACCACTACATGCTATGTAAATAACAGTGAGAGGAAGTTATTATAACATCATCGACATACTACATAAGTGGCAAAAATATGTATTATTGAAGCTAACTGAAAAACACCCAAGCAAAAATGAAATTTATATAGGACTACCTTTGAGGCATAACCTATCCATTAAATAAACTCATTTTTGAAGTCGGTTAAAAATACATGGATATCTTCGATGAGACAGATGAACTTAATGTAGATCTTGTGGGGTTAGTACTGAACTGAAACAAACAGAAAAAATAAAATTACATAAATTTATTTTATAATAAATTTGTAATTTAATTAGCTCTCAGCAATCGAGGGAAGTGCGAAGTCTCCAAGATTTCACCAGTCCGGCGCAGGCCACCCCCGGTGTGTAGGTACTCCGTCTTATTTTGTTGACCAAACCGCTCGCAGCCCGTCCAGGCGTCCATTTTCCGGATTTGTCCCACTTTCACACAAAACACACTTTTGGAGTTACTCCAGATCTAAGTAAACGCTTTTGGGGAAGCTTTATCGTGACGATTTATTGAGATTTTCCACCTTACACTGTTTTGTTGACCTGGTTCACACAAGAATCTGTGCTTCAGTTGATATAGCTTCGGTTTTAAGTTATTACAATGCGGGCTGCATTGTGAAGAATTCTGTAGGTAAAATCTGCAAAACCTGCAAAAGGCGAATGTGTTCCGCTCTAGATCAGAGAGATAATACTTGCAAAAAGATTTTTGTTTGAATTATGCAAGCCTTTGAAGTTCATGATTATGGGAAAAGATGAAGAGTGTGGAGTGGTTCACTATAGTTATAACTATGAAATGTTTTCAATCAGCTCAAGTTTTTTGCTGATTGAATGCAAAGCAGGTGTAACAGCCGCGAATTAAAAGTTGTAGGTCATTGGTTCGAACCCAGACAAACGCTTTACTTTGTCTATATTATTTCATCACCACTGCTCTAAAAACGGTGAAGGAAAACATCGTGAGGAAACCGGCAAGCTGGTTGTCCTAGAACCGAAAATTTGAAGACATGTGATATCTACCAACCCGCACTGGGCCCTTGTGGTGAATGACGGCCCACTCCCTCGCACCGAGAGGAGGCCTGTGTCCCACCAGTGGAAACATGAGCATGAGCATGGCTGATGATGCATGATGAATTTTACAGAAGATTCCGTAAAATTAACAACCAAAATCAATTATAATTACAGTCACAATCAATCTGTCTAGCCTTTTCCCAACTATGTTTGGGTCGGCTTCCAGTCTTACCGGAAGCAGCTAAACTTTACATGGAGCGCGACTGCCTTTCTGATCTCCACAACTGAGTTAGTGGGTAATACGATACCCCTTGGTACTTTGACTGGTACGGTACCCCTTGGACTGGTAGTCATACTTTTAGGCTTCCGACGACCCGAAACGACTATCAGCTTAACTTTCCGAGGCACGGAGGGGTCTCGGTATGTAACGAAGGTAACCCATCCACGGACCGACTGCGGCAAGTGCAGCTTAACCTGATCGATCGACCCGTGATGCGGCTGTTATTACGAGCCCCTCAATCACGATGCTTTTTAATTTTGAGACTGTAGCAAAATTAAGAAGTGTTCGACCATTCTTCAGTGTAAAAATAAAAACGCTTTAAAACATCATTACAAAATAAGAATACTATCCTGAATCGTCAGCATTATTTAGACAAGCTTAAGGGATCAGTTAATTGGTCCATTACTGCGAATGGCACATAAAATTGAGGAAGCGATTTGATCATTAGGCTTCCCCTCGTAAACGTTGGAAATAATCCTTGACGCGGGACTGTTCAAGGAAACCCTCTAGCTGTAAAGGTTGTGTAAAGAACGGCGACGCCGCTTATGCTAAGTACGCTGTGAGTACTAGTGTATCCTGTCACTGTTCACCAAAAATAATTTAAAAATGTTTAAGCGTTTCAAGCGGCTTCATATATTGCACGTATTTTTTCTAAATCATTCATAGTCATCATAATTTCGCTCATAATGAAGATAGAATGAAGATTAACCAAGTCGTCGTGGAGTATGATAACATTCACTGTGAATAACCAAATTCGTCATGAAAAGAATAATAATGGCCATTAGCCAGGTAGTTTGGGGTTTATTTATTTATTTCTCAGATTAATTGGTACATTGAGATCTTACATTAAACATTGTTTCACCTAAACTCCCATTGTTGGTGTAGAAATATTAAATAACAAGCTAGGTACATGCTTATCAGAACTAGGTACATTAAAAGAATATTAAAAGTAAGTTAGAGTTATTAAAAGTATATGAATTTATAATTTTAATGATAATGTTTATTTTTGTTTGGTGTGGTTTGGTAGTTCGGTTCGGTCACAGTAAATACATAATATCTATAAAAAAATATATACGAAAATAGGTATTGCAACAACACTATAAAAAAATAAATTAAAAATCTTGTATAAGGCCAAACCATGGTGGTATGACATTTAAAAATAAATTATGACACAGGCTGATATAAAATAATAATAATGACAAAGAAAAAAAATAGTCTAAAGAATCCTAACAAAAAATAAAATATTTGTATTGTTAGGATTCACCAATTGTTGGAAAAGTAAGTGCGAGACCTTTGCCCACCTGTGGAACAATATACGTTTTCAAAAAATTAAATTGTTTTGCTTTAGTTGGTTAGTAACATAAGCAAAACTTGTGTAATCTAACCTTTAAAAAGGCTTTACATCAGCTCTCATAAATGATTTACTTACTTTACTTACTTACTTACTTACTCCATCTGCAATAAACTGTTATACGCAGTGCAGAACGGGTGGAAGGACAGAAAAAAACATTAGAGCTCTCAATCAACGGCATTTGAGGAATAAAATAAGAAAATATCTATCTAGAAAGAGACGTAATAACACAAATTACACCACAAAAAAAAAACTATATAAATTTTATTAAAACAAAATCATACTAAAGAAGTAAGTAAGTAAATAAGTTATCAGTGTTGAACATGTCGCTGCTAATCTGCCAAACGCTCCGGTCGCCATTGCCAACTGCGTGCAGATCAAGTGTGGTATCTTTTTGAAGCTGGTATAAGTGCTGGGTCTGAATGTACCAGCTGTTTTAATAGCATCGAGGTGGCAAATGCAGCAGGTCTGTACGTTGAGGCCGATATGAGGTAAGAAGATGCTCTAGTATCTTCTAATCTCGATATCATCGCGCGACCAAGACAATTTAATATAACAATACTATTCTGCGCCTTAATTATTGTGTAACTTAGTTTTACAATCAGAGAGATTATGTAGGTGTTTGGTAATCCTTTGCGGTGCCGTTGTAGATATTTGATAGCTGTTGGCAACACTACGTTTATTTATTTTTTATGTGTGGCATCTCGCAGTTGGCCTTGAGAGGTCGTCACTGCTTGACTGGACTATCCTGTGGCTGCCTTAAGCGGACTCAAAGCCTCCAGCCAGGGGCGAATTTCTTAAATTACTTACTAAGCGACTGCACGCTAAGGGCACCCCCTGTGGGGAACGGACCTCGGCTTAGGGCGCCGCTGGGGAGAGGACAGTGAGGTGGGACAGGCTGGATCAAGATTGGATAATTATAATTATGGGGAGAATTTAAAGCTACAGGCAACAATTTTACTGCAGTATCGGGTTAACCTTGACCATTGACACCATTTATGTGAGAAGCAAGGAAGGCCCTACGTTGCACGTAGGCGTTGTTGACGGAGGAAACTAAAAATTAAACCTATTGTTGTAAAATAAATATTTGGCAAACCTCGCACAATGGTGGACAGATTGCGTGATATGTTTGTTATTGAAACTGAATATGTCACTAAAGACCTTTTCACTTGTATCGCTAACTGTACTGGTCGATCCACTGAAATTCCGTGAATTTAAAATAAATATTATAAACATTCCTGACAAATATGAACGTCGACTGCAAAAGGAAAACAACAGACGAGCGCATTTGTTTCTGTATGATTCAATTCTCGAATGGAATGCATTTTTCATAACTTCTTTCTTCGCACTTTATATTTTTGACGTTACGTGTCATCGTTACATGTTTTTCAAAAAACACGTAGTCTCTGTCTGCCTGGTTGTTTGTGCTTGGTTTCGCTCGCATCAGAACTATTGTATGTACCCGGCCGGATACAGTTCATCCAAATCTGTTCAGCCGTTTACAAGTAAACATCGCTATCCGAACGAATATTTTCTATTCAAATTCGTTTACTTTACTAATGTTTATAGACTCATGCTAGCTCCACTGACCAGTATGGAGAACATTAGTATTCTATGAAAGGCCTTTCTTGAGCCTTCTTATAATGTCAGTGTAGGACACTAATTGATTGATTCGTTGCGGTTTCGAGTTTCAATGCGGCTATTCGATTTGACTGTAGTCAATATAGTGTAGTTTGTTTACAGTACCTTTGTTATTTTGTATTTTTAACCTTTTTTACGTACCACAGAGAGGCGGTCCTAAGTAAAGAAATGTTGAAAGAATATTTAAAATAATATGGGTTTACTTTTAATAAATAAAATAGAAAGCTTATCATATTTCAATTTAAAATTACATTTTGGACTTCATAAATTATTTATTTCGTGAGATCAAATTACGTTTTCATAATAAAATACAAGCTCTCTATTTGAAGAAGTAAATTATGCATAGGTTACCCACTTGTTTTTTTAATCTAAAGTATTAGTTTACACTTTATTTGTATTTAATATTAAACCTTTTTTTGGTGACCGCTATAATACTCCAAACGGAGCCAACAGAAGTTTAAATCAGTGGCTAAAAAGAAACTTTTCCTTACATGACATTGTTGTAGAAATGTTATACCTACACATGATAACGTTTTTTACCAAATCGTTATAAACGTTATTAAGTAGAAGTAACGTTTAAAAGTAAAAAGTTAGTAAAAGTTTAGTAATAAGTTAAAATGCATATAATTGAAACCAATTAAATGCATTTTCAACTTTAAAATCTAATAAATTAACTATCGCTTGTCTATGACTATAAACGTTTCGTAATTTTGTCGTTGGAAAATTCTGATTCACGACTGTACATTCTCTCACAGGTAGATGGTCTGAAGCTCGTTATCTGACAGACATCTTCTCTTGTGCTACAGGTATGTCCCAGGCAATCTACACAGCGGCAACGGTTCACATCCCGGACATTCCGGCGGTACGTATACTACGCACTCTTCTTCTCCGAGACAAACGTGGTCTTCACACACGTCCATCGATGATAGACAGGATCTGTAGGCTGGAAGGAAAAATAGCGCATGTTCACTTCAAGCTTTAGGTAGGTTAATTCATCGTTATTGTAGGCAGTATAGTTCGGTGTAGTGGTCGTCGGTATGGTGGTCGTGATCTTTAGGTCCCATAGGGTCTAGACAAGTATTCTATCAGCGAAAACTATGATGGGGAAGCCGTTGTAGAAATACAAAATGCTTTGAAAGCGATTGCAACTTGTCAAGGGCCTCAGGTTCGATTGCCGGGTCCTCTTAGGACATACTGAGTGGCAGTTCGGGATTTGGAACTGTGATGTGTTCAGTAAATGACAATAGGCTCACCTTCAACGTAAATAACGGTATATACCCTTCTGCCAAACCTCAGAAGAAAGTTAGGGTTTTCAGAAACCCTCGAAGACTTTTTTTTTCAAAGGTAATTATCAAATAATTTTGTCTGTTCATAAGCCTATTATTTGAAGACCTGTAGACCATACATATAGTGAAACACATACCTACACAAATTATTTTAATGAACGCACTAATGCGTAGTGCCGGAATAACCATGTTACCTAACATGAATGTATAATGCGAGCCTGCCAGCATGTCACTCATGACTCCATCATACTAATCATGGACACTGAACCTAATAAAGCGCCTCATTAGGTAACTACTGCTTTGAATCCTAACCCCCTTATTAGGTTAAAATTATTGAAGTTCTCTTTGAGTTAGGTTTTAGTCGCCTTGGGTGATGTTTAGACGGTCAGTGGTGCCGATTCTCTTGTCACAAAATTCTCTAAACCAAACTAAAAATCACCAAAATTTAGTTTATTCCTGTCAAACGACGATTTCCCATTCTGAAATTGACTAAAGTGACACAACTTATCAAAATTTTAGTTTGACAGCACTAAGTGGGCACTGAGATTATATTTGAGTGAAAATGGCAATTTTGCTAGGTATTCTGAATTTTACGTTTTTCACAAAAAAATTTGATTGTCTAACTAAATCTGCCTATTTTAATCGCGATTAAAAAGGTGTGGAATAAAAATAGTTGTCATAAACTAAAATTCACACCAACACCTCGACTTCAGATGCAAAAACAGTACTGTATCTTTTTTCTTTTCTTTTGCTTATATCTTGAAAACGGTGTGTCCTATCGCAAAAATAATGAAAAAATCTACCCCCTTAATGAAACTTGTTAACTTCTAAAACTCAACGTATTAGTAATAATTTTTCATATTTTCCATACAAAAAGTGAAAAACTCCATACAAAACACGTCGAGGCTGCACATAGAGCGCGCCTCCGGCTCTAAAAAAAAATCACGTGGTATGGCAAACCAGTACCACGTGGTTTGATTTTAGGTGAGTCAAATTATTTTTAAATTTAGAGATTTGATTTTGCAGGATTCTCATAGCCAAAAAAAAGTAAGGAATTTTAGTGATAGTTTAGTTAGTTTAGTTCGGTGTACAACAGAATCGGCACCATTATTTTATCGATCGTAGACCATATTTTAAGGATTTAAAATTTCAAATAAATGCAACACAGACAGAGAAAAATCAAATGAGAATTTCTCTAAAAAAATTAAAAACCGTCTAGTAACTGAACTGTAAATAATCGCTGAACATACTTGAGAGCGCCTCGGAAAGCCCTTCAAGAAAAAAAAATATTTCGACGTCGTCGTTTCACTGTATTGAAATAATATTTCACGCCAGAGACATTGGTTGGAGATTCGCTGCTTCTAAAGCCAAGCATCAGTAGAGCAACAGCAACTGTCGAATGGTTTGTCACTCATCGCGATACTTCGAGATTTAAATCTAATCTAAACCGATTTTCTTTTGTTTCCTGCGACCTCGTCTACCACTATGTATTACATTAACACGTGATACTCACTATCTATACACTCGCCATAGAAGCAGCATCCTCCGCAACATTGTTCGTGGTCGACACACTGTGGACAGAACGTTTTGTTTTAATGTTTGATTAGCATCTAGACACGTGTGGGTCCTTATGATGGCACCTATGATGGTTAAATAATCAGCGATTTTCTTACATGTATCCTGGACTAACAGATAGAAAGATATAATTCAATACTAAATTGAAGTTGCCTCTTTGTTAAAAGTAGTTTTCTGGACTACAACCGACATTAATTTTACCTCTTTGGTAGGACATGCGTCAGGTTCAACGTGGTTTGTCAATGAAAACAAAATTTTACAAGTGTGAATGTTTGATTAGCATCTCTGTAGTAGACATCCTTGGTATCTGTGACAACTGATTTAGCTGTTTTAAACGTTTCTCACTAAACCGCACGTTTTGTTATCCAACGTTTTCGTCCCGTTAGACATAATACACAGGCATAACCATTTTTTTTTATTCAGAAACCACACTGTCTAAACTAACATATTCCGATGCTGACTGCTAGCTTGTCTAATTTTTATTAAATCGCAATAAAATATTGTAAAAGTAAAGTATACAATAAGAACGTAATCTCAAGTCAATTGGCATTTAGCAATGAAACAATCCGTGCTCTCATTTGTTGATTACTATTACAATTCATTGTTCTATTTTGCCGTGAAATAGGGTTATTTAGAACTGATTGGACTTAAAAATGTTAAAAGTAGGTACCTACTTCCCTACTATTTGTTGTATAAGTAACTAATTGTTAAAATAAAATGTATAAAATAATAAAACAGAAAAAAATCAGGTCAATGGGTCGTCTTAGGGGCGGAGTATCAGAGACACAGTACACTTGATAAACGAACCCTACACAAATTCGTATACCTTGCTAAGTAAATAACAGTGACAAGCTATTACATCATCAACATACACTAAGCGGAAAAGATCCGTATTATTAAACCTGACTTAAAAACCACTCATCAGAACTTGACCAAATTTATATGGGATCACCCTATAAGCATAAACACCCTTTGAAACAAAATATTTTTTTTTAAATCGGTGTATAAATGACGGAATTCTGAGGTAGCTAACATTTAAAAAAAATATAACCGAATTGAACGCCTCCTATATATACATGGTTTGTACAGAATATGATTAATAATGATATCCAACGGGTAAATATTTTCCTAAAGCGCCGAGAAAAAAAATCGGAAAGTAAAAACTAGTCACTCTCAAAACAAATCACTGAAAGATCCACGCAACCTTTTTCCCGCCAACTTTGCAATCCTGCGCACCGGCAAACACAATCGCCCAACTGAATAAAAACACTATTATTTTCCTCATCTTCTCACTTTTATTACATGTCCCTTCATTACAACGGTCAAGTCATGTATGAAAATAAATAGAAGAAAATTGTCACGTGGTATCGCGTAGGTATATGAAATTATGTAAAATGGTTGCACCTGCGCTCGCGCCGACCTCGGCCATTGTGACCGAGTTAGCTCAGCCGGTGCACTGCCCTATTACGTTTAGCAATAACAATGGAATTTAGGTATGTCAGATTGACAGTTGTGATTGTGTAATTGGCAAATTGGACCCTGTGAGTTATGATGTGACGTCTAATATTAATAAGTTCTGATGAGATGATTTGAGCTGTGCTTTTAATTATAGAAGTCAGTGTTTCAGAAATAGATACTATTAGAATCTTCAACGGGCTCAGGATTATTTTTATTAAACTATACGGAGTGTTGGTCAATTTAGAACACTTTTATAAGAATTGTCTTTTCTGGAAAACAATAACTTAGGTACGATACGATACGATACGACAGATGATCCGAGTTATTATTAAATAACGTATGTTTCAGTAATTAAATAAATTGGTAAATGTTCTAATATTTAATATTTTTTCTGTCCCTTATCAATGACATCTAATAACTTCACCAGATAAGTGAGATGTCGAAACACTAACTAAACTAACAAGAACCCTGAATATGTATAGAGTTGTCCTTTCTATTTGATATTTAGTAAGCACCTAGAGGGAACACAGGTCAACTTACACTCGTTTTTGTTCGAAACGCTTCAATAGTTTTTGTTAAATACGGGTATTAAAATATCCGATGGTTTCTTTATAACAATAGTGAAAGTTCGATTGTGGGACAGATTAATGAAGTAATGCTAGTATGGTTCGTTTGAGAGTTTTATTGTTAGATATTTAAATAGTTCAACAATTCATTGAGGAGTGGGTAATTGATATCGATGTTTTTTGTATGTTTCGGAATAATAAGTGCCTAATTATTGCTTATTGTTGTAACCAAATTAATACCAACCAAATAGAATATAATTTTGGTCTCCAGTAATAAGTAAAGCTGATAAATGAAATACCCAAAATCCATACCTACCTGAATAATAAATTTTAGGTAGGTACCTAATCCGTGAAATAACAGAGATATAAAAATGACTGCCCTTATTAAAAATATACATTCAAACAATTTTAATGGATCGAAACTAATAGTTGTGGTTTTTAATAAATAAATAATGGATTTGAATATTATCTACTTACAACGTCACCATAATCGTCACAATCTTCAGAAACCACAAACACTAAATAAATAATAAATAAAGCAAGCTGTTTTACGCAAACAGATATGTTTCCTTTGATTTATGAATCGACACACAACTTGCAATCGATCACGCAAGTCCATTTATTATCTAAAACTACCAACCCTAATTACTATCCTACGAACTCTCTTGAACCTTAACTCTAAGACATAAGGTTTATTTTCGTTTCTGTTGACGGACTTTTTGAATGGATACTCCAGTCACGTAGCAAGGATGTCACACCGCATTAGTGAACAATTCATGATAAATTTTGAACAAATCGAGGTCTTCGATTGTTGCAGGACACAATGCGTCGTCATTGGTCTAAAAGACAATTAAGATTAACCAAGGATCGACACAAGCTTGTATTGTTTATTATCCCGATTATTTTAGAGCCATGATTCCAATGTCATTTTGACAAGCTATTTGCTTGCCAAAATAGATTTAAAAAAAACTGAATTAAAAACCTAGCTACTTTACGGTAAACTTATAAATTACCGTAAAAAAATAATTTAAGAATATGGGAAAATCGTCTACTCTCGGCTTAAAATGCTGACGGCTCTGAGCCTTAAAGAAACAATCGGAGGCTGGTAGAAAATATCGGAATGAAATATATTTAATGGATAAACACCGACTTTAATACAGTTAGATGAAATAGAAATGTCCATCCAGCATTCAACTGTTTGGTTTCCAAAAGAATTCCAGAATCCCATAAACCTAGATTGTCTAGAAACAGAACCATTTCATTGAAAGTTTCATGGCTGTTAAGCATTAATTTCAATAAGCTGTAGCCATGCAAGCAGCGCCAGTAAAGACAAGGATATATTCGGAAAATCTTCGGTAATAATCGGCCATAATCGCCTCAAATCTTGTATTTTAGTAACGTTTATTGCTTGTGTAGAAAGCAGGTCCGAACATAAAGGTCTTGACCAGGATCAAGTCTCCGTTTGTCTTTCACTTCAGTAAGTAACTTTACAAAGTATTAATGAGGGCTGTATGTGAATGGACCTGAATTTTAATCATGTGTTAGTTTAGGATCCAACTAGAGAATCTATAGGCTGGTAGGCAGTGATAACTTTCATGAAGTTGGTGGATAAACGAAGACTTATCACACAAATTAATATTTAGCAAATACAACAGTCATTTTCCAGTTTAATCGTTGGGCTATTTTGTTGTGTAATAATATTATATTTTTTAGCATAACATAAGTATAAATCAACCTATAACGTTACCACAGCTGGGACACCGGCCTCCTCACTATGAGAACAGTGCGGGCTAGTGGATGTCACAATCATGTCTTAAAATGGTGGGTTATAGAACTATGATTGATCGGTTCCCTCAAAATGTTTATTTTCTTCCTTCCAGTGGTGATGAAATACATAATTTACACAGAGCACCAAACCTGCCTGCCAAGCCTGCCTGGCTGGGTCCAAACCTACAACCTACCTACAACTTGTAAGTTGCGGTCGTTTCCATCAGCACTGCTCCAAAACTGCTAAATATAGATGTTATAATGTCTATTGTAATGCGCACAGCAAAATAATGGAACTCTCTACCTGCGTCTGTGTTTCCGAACGCATACAACCCTAATCTCTTCAAAGTGAGAGTGAACAGGTTTCATCTGCGTAAGCTCACTCCACCGTCGACTCTGTCTCTGTCACCACGGACCTAGACTAGAGTTCAGAGCAAACCCGTCTTAAATAAAATAAAATAAACTCTAATAGGCATTTTATAATCTCACCTAACGAAAGCTTTTCTCTCAACCACCCTTCATTTGACAAACTTTTCAGTGAAAATCGATTTATTTTCTTTTAGGCAAAAAACAGTACCTAGTTTCTGAAGGGTTCATGGTAGAAATAAAATAAATACATAGGCAGGATTAACAGTGAGATATAATAGGATGAAACCACACAATGTTCTTACTACTACAACCTTTGAATTGCGAGAGAGAGGCAACAAGTTTCGTCAAAAGTGACGTGTGTTTGACATATTACGTTTACAGATCTATCATCAGTTTCCTGTTGTTTACTTACTTAAAACTGCCCATCATTGGTCCTAAGACACTTGGAAAATCGTGTTATCCCTTTTTACCTAAAAAGGAAAACGGCCTAATGGATCTTACACCCGAGCATCGAATATCAATCTTGATAAGTTGATACTGTATTGCGGGATTATTTCACAGATTTTCAGATATTTTATATTGATTTTAGAGATTATCAACCTTGTGCTGTTGTGTTAAGAGTTTGCCCAAAAGAAATTACCTTATTTAAGAATGTTTGCCAAATATTTTTGACAGCGCATCGATCATAGGAAACCATTTATTTTTTTATTAAGCGTATCTTCTGACTTTGCGTGTTTATTTCTCAATATGTTATTCGTTATTGCTTTTTTTATGTAACAAATGCAGGTAAAAACACAGTAAAATAAAATATTATTGTTATCGTATTATAGTTGTTATCGTAGTATAAAAGGTATTATTATGTAGAAGTTTATTTAGGGTCACACTGACCAATTTATTTGTTGTTGCCATTTGAATGACTTGATGTATCTATGTTTAAATACTAAATGATTGACCTTGTAAGTTCCATTAAATTATTTTGTTAAGAATATAACAAGAGATAGAGAGAGAATAATATAATAAGATTGATAAATGATAAATGATTTTATTTCTGTAAGTAGGTTTGTTACAAACACTTTTACACGTCAATCATATTTTTAAAACTAGATGAGGTCGGCGTTTCATAACTGACTACTCTGAGAAGAAAGGCCGAAACAAACTCAGAGGTCACAGTCTCTTTTAAAGTCCAGACATAATCTTGGTCAGATCATGTGAAGACCATGTAGATTGGTGTCTGAAACGGTCTTTTGAGGAAAAACCATACAGATTGAGCGGACCTGTCCAGTCAGTGCACGCATTTGTCAGTAATCTTGCCGCTCAACTGAGAACTTAAGGAGCACAACGATTCGACGAACAATACCAAAGAAAGGACATTTGGGTAGGCCGCATAAATTACTCAAGCTGCCAGATCGTGAAACTAACTAAGAAATAAAATAAAAAAAGTAATAATCCACATAATCTTCACATTCACAATAATTTAAATAATATAATACTTTACAAAGTAAATACTCATGTCATTGTAGGTATGTATAAAATTCATCAATGTCAATGTGTATATAAAAGTTCGAACATAATCTTTGAGGACCATGTAGATTAGTATCTGAAATGGTCTTCTGAGGAAAGAACCACGCAGATTAAGAGGACCTGTCCAGTCAGTGCACGCATTTGTCAGGAACCGTGCAGCTCAACTCAGAACTTTAGGAGCTCAACGATTCGACGAACAATACCAAAGAAAGGACATTTGGGTAGGCCGCATGAACTACTTAAACTGCCAGATCATGATTAAAACTGAAACAATGACCCACATAGTCCTCAAATTCACAATATTATTAAAACAATAAATTGTACTTCTCAAGGTAAGTATTCAAGTCGTTCTGTTATAATAATTATCAATTTATCAGTGTATGTAACAGAAATAAAAGAAAACATTCAGTATGCAGAAAATTGGAACAACTCAATCCCAAGCCTTTTTGTCCTCAATATAATCCTTAACTGTATAAAAGCCTTTCTGGCACAACTTACGTTTAATGAATGATTTGAATTTATTAAGGCTTAGATCTTGAACGTGGCTTGGAAGTTTATTATAAAAGCGTATACATTGACATCTGAACGAGCCACCTATTTTCTTGAGCCTTGTTGTAGGTACAACGAAGCTGTGTTTGTTCCTAGTATTTATATTATGGATATCACTGTATCTTTTAAACAAGTTTATATTTTTATGGGCATATAAAAGATTTTCAAAAATATACTGTGAAGGCACAGTCATTACATTAATCTCCTTAAATTTCTCTCTGAGAGTGTGTCTCGGGCTTAACTTATAAATTGATCGAACAGCTCTTTTCTGCAAAACAAAGATAGTCTGAATGTCGGCGGCATTTCCCCACAACAGAATACCATACGACATTACACTATGAAAATAGCTAAAGTACACTAAACGGGCTGTCTCTATGTCAGTTAAATTACGAATTTTTCTAACAGCGTATGCTGCGGAGCTAAGCTTTTTTGATAATTTATCTATGTGTGGGCCCCACTGAAGCTTAGCATCCAAAGTTAAGCCCAAGAATACTGTGCTATCTTCAGGATTCAATTCTCTGCCCTTTATCAATACATTAGTTAACACCTGTCTAACGTGAGGCAGCGTAAACTTAATGCATTTGGTTTTTTTTTCATTAAGTAGTAAATTATTAACATTGAACCAGTGAACTACTTTTGAGATCGCGCTATTTACATCGTCAGTAACCAGCTGCTGACGTTTAAGTTTAAACAAAAGTGAAGTATCGTCCGCAAACAACACTATATCATGATTATCCTTTATGAGGTAAGGCAAGTCATTAATATAAATAAGAAACAAAAAAGGACCAAGAATTGAGCCCTGTGGGACTCCCATTGTTACTATAGATCCGGGAGATCTTTTACCATTAACGTCAACGCTCTGAACCCTATTATTCAAGTATGAAGTAAGAAGATCCAGAGCGGTGTTCCGGATCCCGTAGTGGCGGAGTTTCCTGATTAGCGTTTCATGAAGAACGCAATCGAACGCCTTGGACAAATCACAAAAAATGCCCAAGGCATCGCATTTATCTTCCCATGCATTATAGATATGTCCTAAAAGTTCAACACCGGCATCAGTAGTTGAACGACCCCTTGTAAAACCGAACTGTTTACTATGTAATAATTTATGTTTATTAAAAAATCTTTGCAATTGGGCTAAAATTAATTTCTCAAAAATTTTACTAAAGGTAGGTAGTACTGAAATAGGTCTATAATTTGTGGGGTCTGTAGTACTACCTGATTTAAACAAAGGTATTATTTTACTATTTTTCATGAGGTCAGGAAACTCTCCACAGTCGATACAATTGTTAAAAATAAGAGCTAAAGTAGGTGCTACAATGTCAATAATAGACTTAGCAACTTCTACAGAATTACCCCACATTAATTACTTTACTTTACTTAATTTACTTATCGATTATATTTTTGTGAAGGCATTACAAAAATATAATCGATACAATTTTTAGTTTAAAAGTATTTGTTTTGTAATAGTAGTTCAGTTTATTTTATCTGTTGCAATATTCATGTTAGATACGTTGTAAGGGTAGACAACTGTCATTTGAAATGTTACAAAACTTGTGTAACTTTATTTTTGGTCTCTTTTCTGTACGTGTCGCTGGACTGGTAACTATCTATAAGTTGTAAGTCATTATTTATATCATTGATCATCAACCTTCTTCCTAACACCTGCAACATTACAATGACTGATTACACCCGGTTTGTCGAACGAAAATTATCGAGGGGTCAAAATTAAACAAAAGTCAAGTGATGCGATTGGCTGTTGATAATTTATACAACCAATCATAGCATTTTACCCGCGCTTGACAATTTGTTAGCTATTTTTCTTGTGTTGATTTTCGTTCCAGAAATCTGGCGTTAGGTACAAAATATGGTTTTATCAAGCAATAATGCGTCGTTTCCCTTAATCCTAGAACAGATAAAACAAACTAAATATCAAACTGAAAGTTTGTCTTTCTTGTCATTAGTTTCAGGCATTACTCAACATGTTACAGGCATACAAAAATATCAGGCAATACCTATTCTATAAATCATATATTATTATGTATGAAGTGCGATCCAATAATGAAATAGCAACTAGCAATAGAATTACAGGTACATACTTACACAGTGCTGGTCATAAAACCGGAGATCAAATGTTAGATCATAAGAGTACCTACTTATATAATGACATAGTAGTGACAGCATTACAGGAATTGATGTCAAAGATTAACTAGTGTAATATTTCAGATGATAGTGAGACACTTTTATGTACGTACGTCTACGTTCATGTTTTCCTTGGATGAATTATTGAAAGTCCTTTCTTTTGTCCAATGTTCGAGTGCGATGGACTCTAATACGAGTACACCAAAGAGTATAGTAATATAGATGGAATAGAGAACCCTCTCTCTAGAATTTTTGACACCTATATTAGACAGTGTCGCCATCTGGTACTATATCCGCTGAACTAATCCCAAAAACTATAGGTGCGTACATAGGTACGTATTTATCTATATATTTACTATACTCTGAATAGGTTTTCTATGGGTAGGCGGGTAATTTGCAATGTAGGCCATATAAAAATCAGTTTTATAAACATTTTATATTTGTTCCATAGCAATTCGTGCATAGTTCTTGATTAACTTATGAAATAAGAATTTACATAATAAAAAAAAAACGAATACAGTTAATGTTTACAAAATTTAATGTTTTACAAAGCCAGCACAAAATAAAAATTATGAATGTGTTAATATTTAAGTCATTTATTTGTCTTAGTAGAGCGATGTTTATTAAAATAATCTACTACTAGGACTACCACTCAACTCAACCGCACATTCTGAAGCTTTAATAGAACCGAATAAATAAATATTTATTCTGGTTTAGAATGTACATTTATTATTTTTGACAAAATTTTCATTATCAACAAGGCGTAACCATGCACCACAGAACATAATACTCTAGAGAGCTATGCACACTGGCGATAATTGGCGTAAGCACCATCTATGTCACTTTTTCGTACTAAATCTCTCAAGTTTACGCGGATTTCGTAAAAGATGGTGCTAGTATCTTTGTGAAAAATTGGACGCCTACATCAAGTTCGCAGTGTCCCCCCCCCCCCTGGAGTACACTAAGGATGATATTCACAAATGAAACTGAACGCTATCAGCACATTTAAGGCGCGTTAAAGAGCTGTCAGTGTCATTATCACAGCTCAAGGGCAATTCCCGTATTTTTAAGAACGTTTGCATTCTAACCTCTGTCTCAATCTGTGAAAAATACAATCAATTTACATACATTTATGACAAGTTTTTGACATTGATTGTCGCTGAAATGAGATTGCGACTTGATTTTGAACGTTTTTCAAACTCAAACTCAAAGCATTTATTTCAAATAAACCAATTACAGGCACTTTTGATTTGTCAAATGATAAATGATTTATTTCTGTAAGTAGGTTTGTACAAACACTTTTACACGTCAATCATATTTTAAAAACTAGATGAGGTCGGCGTTTCCTATCTGACTACTCTGAGAAGAAAGACCGAAACAAACTCAGAGGTCACAGTCTCTTTTAAAGTCCAGACATAATCTTGGTCAGATCATGTGAAGACCACGTAGATTGGTGTCTGAAACGGTCTTTTGAGGAAAAACCATACAGATTCAAGTGGTCGGTCAGTCAGAAAGATGCAGCTAATTGCCCGTTCCAAAGCGTAGTAGGTACCTATGGAGAAGAACGGGCAAGAAACTCTGTGGACTCTCTTATAAATCAAAATATTGTTACAAAAAAGTGGTTACATCATTCATGTTAAAATTATACATGCGAGAACGATGTAGAAAGACGTGCACGTTAAAAGCGTCCGTAATAAAAAGATAAAAACAATTACGGAATTAAAATAAGCCGTGGCAGCTAAGAAATGACCAGTGCCTGCTGACGGCGCCCGTTCACGAACATGACGTATGGATCAGCACCATTCAGCTCAACCATTTTGAAGGGAACTCAATGATCCAATACACACGCCACCACCACCGACACATTTGAGTGAGCATGACACTCTCAGCCGCTAGGGCACATTCAAGTCAATGAAAGATGAACCCAGTAAGCTTTATAGTGGGTACATAGTGGTCACACATGTGCTATGCTGTGTTATATGTTTTAATTACGGGAATTGGCCGTCTGATGGCGTTCAGTTTCATTTGTGAAATTCGCCCTAAATCGGAGTACGAAAAACCTTGAAGAAAAGACTATGGACAACTATAGAACTGAGACTACTACATAAATTGGAGACTACTATATAAACATTATGCCATTTACATTTCTATTAATTCGAGTATGAAATATCCAGTTTCTAGTCACAATTTGCAGCTCTCACTGCGAGCAAGAATAAATTTACTTATATTTGAACATGACATAACATCATACTTGTATCCCTAAAGGGATAGGCAGAGGTGTACACCTACATTTCACGAGTAGATAATGTTGTTGTTTCGCCAGTTGTGTTTGTGCAGTATTGGTGTGTTTATTTCAATAAAAAGTTAAATTCTCACTGCCAGGGTTGCGGGAAAAGTTCGCCGTCCGATAAGGACCCAGCTCGGGTCGACGGCGCGTTGTGTTCCACGCGCGCCTCAAAGAGATGTCAGCAACAATGACGGGGTCCGCTAGGGCCGATGCCTGCCAGGGTTGCGGGAAAGTCCGAAACGTTTACCGTGGCGTCTGGCACAGGCAACTGAAGGAAAACGGGTGGGTTTTAGTCAGTACGGGTCTGATGCCCACTCAGCCCAGAGCGGGAGAAGTTATTTGATGATTTCCCAACCTAATAAAAAAACTTAACAATATCCAACAATTTAACCAAAAAAAAAAATGCTAATTATCCTGTCAGGCCAGGCTAATGCTGATTTCATTGTAACTTAAAAATTCAGTTAATAAAAGGCAACCATTTTTACAATATTTTATTTAACTTGCCTCGTTAGCGAGTTATTTAGTATGTATTCGTCAAATCTTGCAAGCTGAATGAAAACCACTTCCTCTTATCCTACGGAGTTGAAATTTTACATGTTGATTTTGTTTCGAAGACAATTCATTTTTGCATAATGCAAAAATCCTGGTTCTTTAACCAGGATTGGCTCCAAACGAGGGAACTCCTTGTCGGTCAACTAGAAAGACAAGAAATTTGATATACGCATTCAATTATGATAGCTTGTTCTACAATCCACCATTACCCGGCTGCGGCACCCAGGATTGGCTCCAGTCGAAGAAGGTCCTCAAAGGTCGACAGCAGAGTCACTAAATTTTGTTATACGCATTCAAACTCAAACTCAAAGCATTTATTTCAATTAAACCATTTACAGGCACTTTTGAATAATCAAGGGGTCAGTCAGTCAGTAAGATGAAGCTAATAGCCCATTCCAAAGCGTAGTAGGTACCTATGGAGAAGAACGGCCAAGAAACTCCATGGACACTCTTTTCAATCAAAATATTGTTACAAAAAAGTGGTTACATCATTCATGTTGAAATTATACATGCGAGAACGATGTAGAAAGACGCGCACGTTAAAAGCGTACGTAATAAAAAGATAAAAACGATTACGGAATTAAAATAAGCCTTGGCAGCTAAGAAATGACCAGTGCCTGCTGACGGCGCCCGTTCACGAACATGACGTATGGATCAGCACCATTCAGCTCAACCATTTTGAAGGGAACTCAATGATCCAATACACATGCCACCACCACCGACACATTTGAGTGAGCATGACACTCTCAGCCGCCAGGGCACATTCAAGTTAATGAAAGATGAACCCAGTAAGCTTTATAGTGGGTACATAGTGGTCACACATGTGCTATGCTGTGTTATATGTTTTAATTACGGGAATTGGCCGTCTGATGGCGTTCAGTTTCATTTGTGAAATTCGCCCTAAATCGGAGTACGAAAAACCTCAAAGAAAAGACTATGGACTACTATAGAACTGAGACTACTACATAAACTGGAGACTACTATATAAACATTATGCCATTTACATTTCTATTAATTCGAGTATGAAATATCCAGTTTCTAGTCACAATTTGCAGCTCTCACTGCGAGCAAGAATACATTTACTTATATTTGAACATGACATAACATCATACCTGTATCCCTAAAGGGATAAAAAAAAAAAAAAAAAAAAAAAAAAAATATCGTCTGACATTGCACACAGCACCATCTAGTTCCAAGTTAAGCACTTAAGGCTTGTGTTATGGATACCAGATGGTTGATACACTACTTAAACACTTTTTTTTTTTTTTTTGTAAATACATACATATTATAAATATACATCCATGACTCGGGTACAAATGTCCATATTCATCATACAAACATTTGCCCCTACCGGGATTCGAACCCAGGACCATTTGGTTTCGCTGACTACACTTAGCCACTGTAGCCACTACACCAAACGTGTCGTCTATATGTAGGCAGATAGGCAGAGGTGTACACCTACATTTCACGAGTAGATAATGTTGTTGTTTCGCCAGTTGTGTTTGTGCAGTATTGATGTGTTTATTTCAATAAAAAGTTAAATTCTCACTGCCAGGGTTGCGGGAAAAGATCGCCGTCCGATAAGGACCCAGCTCGGGTCGACGGCGCGTTGTGTTCCACGCGCGCCTCAAAGAGATGTCAGCAACAATGACGGGGTCCGCTAGGGCCGATGCCTGCCAGGGTCGCGGGAAAGTCCGAAACGTTTACCGTGGCGTCTGGCACAGGCAACTGAAGGAAAACGGGTGGGTTTTAGTCAGTACGGGTCTGATGCCCACCCAGCCCAGAGAGGGAGAAGTTTTTTTTTTTTTTTTTTTTTTTAAAAACGTTGCCCCACACTAGGAATTTCTCCTGTATCGTGGGTGCGTTTACAAACATTTAAACTCACATACACAAACAGCCAGACCCGGAACAACGACTTGCAGGTCATACAAATATTTGTTCCGTGCGGGGATCGAACCCGCGACACGTAACGCAGCAGTCAATCGCTTAACCACTGCGCCAACCGTGTCGTCAAGTCGTCAGTTATTTGATGATTTCCCAACCTAATAAAAAAAACAACAATATACAACAATTTAACAAAAAAAAAAAAAATCGTGACGACAGTGCTTACACGGTACAAGCAGTCGTAGTTCAAAAGTTGCTAATTATCCTGTCAGGCCAGGCTAATGCTAATTTCATTGTAACTTAAAAATTCACTAAATAAAAGGCAACCATTTTTACAATATTTTATTTAACTTGCCTCGTTAGTGAGTTATTTAGTATGTATTCGTCAAATCTTGCAAGCTGAATGAAAACCACTTCCTCTTATCCTACGGAGTTGAAATTTTACATGTTGATTTTGTTTCGAAGACAATTCATTTTTGCATAATGCAAAAATCCTGATTCTTTAACCAGGATTGGCTCCAAACGAGGGAACTCCTTGTCGGTCAACTAGAAAGACAAGAAATTTGATATGTACGCATTCAATTATGATAGCTTGTTCTACAATCCACCATGACCTGGCTGCGGCACCCAGGATTGGCTTCAGTCGAGGGAGGTCGTCAAAGGTCGACAGCAGAGTTACAAAATTTTGTTATACGCATTCAATTATGATAGCCCGTTCTAAAGTTCACTATGACCTAGCTGGTGCACCCAGGGATGACTCCAGACGAGGGAACTCCTAAACGGTCAACCACACAGACACTAAATTTTATCTACGCATTCAGATACCATGACCTGTTTGCTGACCCAGGATTGGCTCCATGCGCAGGCACGAAATGTTGTATATGCATTCAATTTTGATAGCCCGTTCTAAACTTGGATAGTGTTGTCGGTTGGTTCCACACCATGACTTGTGTAAACGCGTGTTTGGGTTCGTTGGATTTGTCTTTAGAATTACCTTTCAAGGGAAGGTATTAGTTATAAGAGATATTTAAACAAATTCTAATGCAAAAAAATTAAGTAAAATCCTTTTTAAAACAAACTTTTAATTTAAATAAAAGTACAGAATAAAATAAAACTTTAATATTTTCATAAAAGCTTGAGGCTGATCTTAAAGTTTTAGAAGGACGTTCACGCCTCAAGTTTTAGATTTATTTTGTACTTTTGAGTTCATTATAAGCTTGTTTTAAAAATGGATCTTACTTTTTTTTGTATAACGCTCAACTGAAATCTAATAGAAATTAATCAATAAATTGGGTTCTTACGACAAACGCTTTTGCCTTTAGGTACAAAGCTTAATTTATAGATTGTCCTATCTACATCAAACATTTTAGTAATAATAGTAATAGAATATAATAGAATAGAATAAACTTTATTTCGGACAGTATCCATATAGTGTTAGTAACATACAAAAAATACCTTATTGCCTAGTGTTAGTAAAAATCAACCTCCTCACAAACTTCTTTACAAACGTAGAGCCAAGGCTCTCAGCTACAGTTTTCAGGATGCTGTTCCGACTGCCCCTCACTCTCCTCAGTAGCGACGCAGTTTTTTTGCGTATAATTGCATGGAAGCCGTCGGTGCGGGCTTGCGCAAACATTCCCGACGCGCTACAGTAACGGGGCAACCTCAACAACGTCCTGAAAGCATTGTTATATTGGACGCGCAGGACATCCAGCGATCTCTTCGTATAATTGACCCATAGACTGCCCGTGTACAAACTTTGGCAAAAAGCCTTGAAAAGTGTTACTTTTACTTCATCTGTACACCGCGCAAATCTACGAGACAACATATTGCTCCGGACCGCTAGAGCCCTGCGCTCCCTCTCAATGTCTTCATCGTCCCTGAGGTCAGCAGCAAGACAATGCCCTAGGTATTTAAAAGTTGACACTTTAGTAATTGCTGACCCGTTCAACTCGGGTCCTACTCCACGGCATTTATTTGCCCCTGACCTCAAGGAACATGAATTGACATTTCTTGACATTATATTTTAATCCATGTGCGGCAGCGTAGGTCTCACACGTTTTAAGCATCTCTCTGATTGCTCCCGCCGACGGACCCAGCAGCACCATGTCATCTGCATAGCTGATGTTGTTAATTCTAACCCCATCAACACTGCATCCGACACGCATGCTGCTGAGTGTGACAATCAGGTCATCCATGTAGAGGTTGAAGAGCCTGGGGGAGGTCAGACCACCCTTTTTTTTTTTTTTTGTTTTTGTTTCCGGGGTGGGAAATCCTCATGGATGTCCGCCGCCCTGGGGCGGGCGGCGGGGTCTGTCAGACTCTTACTGACTAAAAACCACCCCGGTGTTCCATCTCACACCTACGCCGGGGGTCGCGGGAACATACGATCCTTCCACAACCCCCGACTGGTGCCGGCCCGCCACTGCGGGCCTCTTCGGGTCTGGGGGGGAGTGAGGTGTTTGACTCCCCCCGCGACGTCTAAGAGGGGCGCGCGTGGAACACTACGCGCCGCCAGCTCGGGTCCTGATGTATGGGGGGCGACAGACGTCCCCGAGTCCGTCGCCCCTGGACCCATTTAGGGGGGCTGGAAGAGGGCGTTGTCCACCCTCCGCCGACGCCCGGTGCGCCTTCTGCGGGCCGGGTGAGTGGACAAGACCTCCCTCTCCCTTTCCGCAGCCTCCTTCTGCGAGACGACTGTCTCGCAGAAGGAAACCACCGCGTCCCAGGACTCGTCGCTGCCGACCATCGACTCGACTACGGCCGGCAGCGACAAGTCACTGCCTACTTCTGAGATGAGGGCACGGCGCGGCTCCTCCCAAGCGGCACACTCTGCCAGCGTATGCCGCGCCGTGTCCTCCCGGCAGTCGACGCAGTGGTGACACCGGGCGTCCGGCTCCCTGTTTATGCGACACAGGTATTTCCCGAAGCAGCCATGCCCCGAGAGCACTGCGTCACCCGAAACGACAGGGAGCCGTGCCTCCTCCCGAGCCAGCGCTCGAGCACCGGCCGGACCGCCTCGATGGTGACGAGGCCGGCGGTAGGGCGTGAAAGCCTGTCCCGCCATTCCGCCACCAGGACCTCGCGAAGCTGAGACCGACGCAGCTCGATGTGTCGCTGCATCGGTCCCTCGTCCCGCGCCCTCGCTTCCTCGCGCCACCGATACAACGACGCGAGTACTTTCGCCTCGAGGTCCCAGGGCGGGGATCCGGCCAGTACGCAAGCCACCTCGTAAGGTCAGACCACCCTGTCTCAACCCGCACTCCAACCCATACGGTTCAGAGACTGTATCATCCCATTTCACCTGATTGACTTGGTTACCATACCAATATTGGAATAGCTCACATATTTCCGCGGGTATACCCCTGTCTCCCATCTTTCTCCAGAGCACATCGTATGAAACAAGATCAAACGCCTTGGAGAGATCAAGGAAACAGCGTACACCGGCGTACCGCGATCTTTATAATATTGAACGGTATGCTTGAGACTTAAAATTGCACTTTCAGTTGATAGTCCGGGGCGAAAGCGAAACCCGAACTGTGCATCATGAAGATGTATGTACTTACTTAGGCAAGAATCAAGCATACCGTCCAACACCTTGGCTATTATAGTCGCAAGAGAAATGGGACGATAGTTACCTTTGTCCGAGATGTCACCTGTCCTGTTTTTCACAATGGGAACTAAGAGGGTCTTCATTAGATTAGTAGGTAAGTACGCGTGACTAATACACATTGTGAAAAACATAGACAAGACTCGCTGCAAATGGACACCTGCGTGCCTCAGGTGCTCAATGCTGAGCCCATCATGCCTTGGCGATTTGCCTCGTTTCATGCTGTTAATGATTGCACATACTTGCTTGGTTGAGAAACGTATCAGAGGTTTTGCGCCATGACGGATGGGCCCACAACCAACCAGGGTCGAGGGACCGAGAGGGGACTGAACTTGGAAATGGTCTTTGAAAACATTAGCGATTCCCCCCTTGTCACTTATCCCTTCCACACACGCAGAGAGGCCAGGCTTCGCATCCAAACTACCAGTGGACTTCCAAAATTTACCAAAATTTTTACTAGCTCGTTGTTCTACTAGCCTATCCATTACAATTTGCTCAGCGTGGTTTTGACAAAATTTCAATCGACTTTTAAAAACTTTTCGCTTCGCATACATGTCATCATAAAACGGGCCCGTCGAAGGACGATTGTTCAGAATCCAGGCCTGAAAACTACACCTGGCCTCTCGATGAGCGTCTCTCACAATCTCATTCCACCCACACACTCGCTTACCTCGCCTCGGCCCCCCAGATGACCTTTTAGATTGCCTAGCTGCCTCACATAGGACTTCTACAATCTGTTCATACAAATTGTCCAGAATAACTCTGTGCTCAGCTAAACCACATGATCCAACGCTGCACCCTTGAGACTCATGGGGGAAATCAACATCTCGCAATTTACTGGTACATAAATTATGATAGCTTTGCGTTTCTGACTTAGTTCTTTCACCCCAAAAGACAGAATTGCAACCGGCACCCCCCGTCATCAATTTACGCCTCACAACTTCTAAGTCACATTCCAGATGTATTGGTAGATGATCCGAAACGTAAACGTCCTCCGATACATCCACATTTGCAATTGTGTGCCAAGCTGATACAGATACCACACAGTGGTCTAACCACCTCCTGCTTCCGTGCACATCACTTATAAAAGTGTAGGTACCACTATCAACTCCCCGTTTCTCTACATCAGCACAAACCCAGGATTGGTCACAACAAAAGTTCATTAATTCTTTATAGAAAATCTCATGGGGGTGAGCGTTGAAATCGCCCAATATAAAAACATTCTCTATATCATAGCTTGCTACGGTAGCACTAATCTCACTTAGTACTTCTGTGAAAGTTGGTAAGTTATCGGGACAATTTGTAGTAATAATTACAATTACAATTTGTAGAAATTACAATCTCTTATTACTAACTTTGACACATCAGGGTGTTGTTTTAGGTGGCGAGACCGACAGTTAATTGGCATTTCTACCTAGACTCTAGGACCAAGGTCCTACGTTAGTACGAGTACTTAAGTGTTTAAAAGATCATACTATCCGGGACTTAAAATCCGGTTTTTCACAAAATGAGCGTATATTGCAGCTGGCTCGAAACTTAGTTATTCAAACATTCAAACTTTTTAATGCTAAAAGTAAAAAAAAAAGTAATGTAATGAGTTAATGTTTAAAAGTATGAGTTTTTTTTATGTATTTTCTGGTGAACAATAAAGTATATATTAATTAATAAATAAAGTTGCTAATGACGGAAACAACCGCGGAATAGGAGAATTGCATAAAAATGCGATGTTCCAAGTGGTTGACTTTAGCAAATAGAAGTTTGTCGTTTTCTGGTCATAAGAATAATAAAGTGAATAATGGAATGAATACGGGGAAATTAAAGTAAAGGTATTTATCATAATATGCCTATATTTTCTTAGTAAAAACCAATAACACCCAGAATAGAACACTTGAATCAAGGTAACTAAATGCACTTGATTACCATTGAGCCAATAATGAAGCGCCTCTATTCTAGCCAAGACATGACGTACCTGCCCTACCCGCCTGCCTGCCTGGCCTACCTCCTACCTGCTGCAGTCGTTGATCAATTAACTTGCTTGGACTATTAATGCTCGACATTTCTCGAATAACATGCCTTGTATTTGATCAAATTCGTACCTACGTTAGTGGATAGATCGATAGAGCAACTAAATTAATCAAATAGTTAAGTAGCTCTAGCTTCATCTGCATAAATCTAATTTTCCACTGAAAAATTCAACATTAGTGCAAAAACCACAATTCACTCGGGTTTCAACCTTTTGGCATTAAGACCTTTTTAAAATAATTGCAATGACAATCGTGGCAGACCGTAGATAAAGTGCTACAAGGATTTTTTGAGTGACATTGACTGGGCAGCGTTATTGGTAATCATTTGTGAAATTATTGTTGCGGAAATTGCATTGAACAAAACAAGGTGACGGTGTTAGTTCCGATTTTCGACTAACTATTTATATAATATTTACACATTAATAATTTACATACATTTAATCTGATCACAGTAACTCATACAACACAATACACCGATGCATAATCATCAGTTCGTCGAAGTCGATAATCGATAGTCAACACATGATTCATGACTATCGATCGACCTCCTCACTAGTTGTGTCTTGCCGAGCCGCTGCGCTGCCTGTTCCGCTGCGTGCGCGCACGGACCATCAATATCGCCAAATTATCAGTTGACATTTACGACGCGTAATGCATGTATTTGTTAACATTTTGATAAAAAAATATTGTTTCTCGTTTGTTATCCTATATTTTTGTTCTCGCTACTGACGTTTTTATTCACTGTGCAAGTAAACTTGCAGGACTGTGCTTACAAACTTTGTATGTCGTTAATAACTGACTAATTAACCCATTGCACCTTCCAAACAATATTGCGTGTCTAACTGTGTACCTAATATACAGGGTTATTGGTAAAACACCATCAACCTCTTAAGGGGTCATTGTACTTGTCATTATGAACAACTTTTACTATGATACCAATTATGAAATCGTGAAAAAAATATCATCTTTTCCCTACATTTATGTTTGCAGAACTCGTCAAATTGACTGAGCGGTTGGTGCAGTTGGTAGCACCCCTGCCTTCTGAGCCGCTGGTCCCGGGTTCGATCCCCGGACAAGTCAAACATTTGTGTGCATGAACGTGTCTGTTTGACCTGTGTCTGGGTGTGTATATGTATATAAGTATGTATATCAGTCATCAGGTTACCGTATTACAGGTTCTACCTAGTTCGGGACCTGAAGACCTTGTGTGGATGTTGTCTAAATAAATAAAAATAAAAAATGTAGGGACCAGCTGATTTTTTTTTTCGCGATATCATATTTGGTCTGTATATACTCGTAATAACCCTGTATATAATATAATTCTGGATAATTTTGTACCGTATTACCTAACCATGAGTGAAATATTGTTTATTATCCACAAGACCCTACACACATTCATCGCCTATTGGTTTTCCACAGAGGTATAGATCCCTGACCACAGCATCACGTCATCTTTATCAAAGCATAAAATAAGAACTGGAATCGTTCTGATATTAATCGCAACATTTGGAATACAAACGTGGGGGTTTGTATAGGAAGTATAAAACTCTTTTCAAGGTCTCACAAGTGCACGTTACTTAGATAACATTGCATGCATCCCTTAGGGAGGGCTCATTTACCTTTTAAAGTGTACCTGATGCTGTTACACCTTGTAGAGTACCGTTCACACAGAGTCGTAAAGATAGAAAGAAATTGTTTATTTTTTTATAAAAACGTTGCCCTACTAGGAATTTCTCCTGTATTGTGGGTGCGTTTACAAACATTTAAAGTCACATACAGAAACAGCCAGACCCGGAACAACTACTTGTAGGTCATACAAATATTTGTTCCGTGCGGGAATCGAACCCGCGACGCGCAGCTGACGCAGCGCAGCAGTCAATCGCTTGACCACTGCGCCAATCGTGCCGTCAAAATAAAAATCACTGCAAAATTAAGGCGACAGACAAGCGTGCCGTTAATACCACATTGTATGCGTGAACAGCTCCATTCATACTATGCTTTATTACAATGTGCGTAATTAATATTATAAATGCAAAAGTAACTGTCTGTCTGTTACCTTTTCATGCCTCAACGGCTGAACGCATTAAATTAAGTACACAGGTAGATTATGCCCTGGGTTAGGGCGTAAAATACTTTTATCCCGGTAGTAAGTTCCCGTGGGGTGATTTCCGACCATGACGCGAGCGAAGTTGTGGGCTAAAGCTAGCAGTGGCGAAGGGTGAAATATTGAGAGAGGTAAGCCAGAAAACTTAACCTTGAAAAGCATGTTTCCTCACAAAGCAAATAATCTGTCAAGCAGCAATCTAAAGCTATTAGACCCGCCATCCTACTGACCTGCTACTTTGTAAATCTACTTACTCTAAATTAGTAATTTCAACTTATTACACTATCTATTTACCGCAAATACCTAATTTAAACGTACGTCTATGTAACTGCTTTCATTACACACAACAACAACACAAATAAACACAGTTCAACTAAAAAAATACACAAATCACTATTTTATACCAAGCAATAAATTCTAAAATAGCTAACTATTAATTCAAATATAAATTCAATCAACAACGCATGCAAGCTATGGTCGTTTTAATGTAATGTAATTACGTCAAATTGTCTGTCAACATAAAATGTCATCAAACATTCGTCCGATTCGATACGAAATTCAACGACGGATACCGTCAAATGGGGTTACTTTGATAACAACTTTAGGCTTATGAAAAACTTAATTTTATAATAACTACAACGCTATAATACAAAGAAACTATCAGTAGTGCCAAGTACTGATAGTTTATTTTTTAACTGGTGTTGTAGATATTATAAAATTAAGTTTTTCATAAGCCTAAAGTTGTTATCAAAGTAACCCCGTAGTATCAAAGTAACCCCATTTGACCGTAACGACCCATTCCGCTCGCGCGCACATATTTCCTATATACATCTCGCTCGATTATCCGAGTAAGACGCTCAGAGTCGGCTTACTTTAGTTCTAATATGGCGGGCTGGGTAGTGACCTTCAAGTGACGTCATGACGTTCTTTTGCTAAGAGATTTTATCAGCGAATAAGCCGATCGCTCCTGCGGTTTACTTTATAGCAATATGTTGTAATTGAGCAAATTTTGTTGATTTAATGTCCATCAGTATAGGCGTTTTGTAATTTTTATCTACTTTCAAAAGTACTGATTGTGCCATTGAGAGAGTGGTTGTGTTCCAAACTTCTGAAGGGAAGCCGGTGGGAATGGGCTTATAAGGAGGCAGTGATAATGATAAATGATTTTATTTCTGTAAGTAGGTTTGTTACAAACACTTTTACACGTCAATCATATTTTAAAAACTAGTTATCGGTCGGCGTTTCTTAACTGACTACTCTGAGAAGAAAGGCCGAAACAAACTCAGAGGTCACAGTCTCTTTTAAAGTCCAGACATAATCTTGGTCAGATCATGTGAAGACCATGTAGATTGGTGTCTGAAACGGTCTTTTGAGGAAAAACCATACAGATTGAGCGGACCTGTCCAGTCAGTGCACGCATTTGTCAGTAATCTTGCCGCTCAACTGAGAACTTAAGAAGCACAACGATTCGACGAACAATACCAAAGAAAGGACATTTGGGTAGGCCGCATAAATTACTCAAGCTGCCAGATCGTGAAACTAACTAAGAAATAAAATAAAAAAAGTAATAAACCACATAATCTTCACATTCACAATAATTTAAATAATATAATACTTTACAAAGTAAATACTCATGTCATTGTATGTATAAAATTCATCAATGTCAATGTGTATATAAAAGTTCGAACATAATCTTTGAGGACCATGTAGATTGGTATCTGAAATGGTCTTCTGAGGAAATAACCACGCAGATTAAGAGGACCTGTCCAGTCAGTGCACGCATTTGTCAGTAACCGTGCAGCTCAACTCAGAACTTTAGGAGCTCAACGATTCGACGAACAATACCAAAGCAAGGACATTTGGCTAGGCCGCATGAACTACTTAAACTGCCAGATCATGATTAAAACTGAAACAATGACCCACATAGTCCTCACATTCACAATAATTAAAATAATAAATTGTACTTTTCAAGGTAAGTATTCAAGTCGTTCTGTTATAATAATTATCAATTATCAGTGTATGTAAGCTTAATAAAAAACATTCAGTATGCAAAAAATTGGAGCAACTCAAATAATAATAATTTATTCTCTCTTCACAAAGCTGACTTAAAGTTAATGTGTATAAAAAAAAATGTCTCAGCTGTATTCCACCTTTGTGAGAGACTGGTGCCTGAATTATAGGTTTTAGGGAAAAACCTGTATTACAGGTCACCAGGCCCCTTCCACGGCTAGAATCAGCTTTAACAGGGTTACCGTGCACGAGTCGAAGTTAAACTGCAATATGCATAACAAAAATAAAAACTAAGTAAGAGTTAAACAATATGCTTAACACAAATAAAAGAAGAAGTAATAACAATAAAAAATACCTACGTATAATTCTGGAGAAGTTATTGAGTCATGTTGTGAGACGATGTGTGTGTGTGTGTGTGTGTGTGTGTGTGTGTGTGTGTGTGTGTGTGTGTGTAATGTGTGGGTGAGTGTTTATCTTGTGTGAAGTGTACAACTAGTAGGAGATGTATGCGAGTAATTCAGATGAGCAGTGTGTGAATGAAGGCGACTTTTGTGAGTGAAGGCGAAACAATAGCACATTTGTGTAAGCACTATGTACCCACTATAAATCTTACTAGGTTCGTCTTTCATTGACTTGAATGTGCCCTGGCGGCTGAGAGTATGTCATGCTCACTCAAATGTGTCGCTGGTGGTGGCGTGTGTATTGGATCATTGAGTTCCCTTCAAAATGGTTGAGCTGAATGGTGCTGATCCATACGTCATGTTCGTGAACGGGCGCCGTCAGTAGGCACTGGTCATGTCTTAGCTGCCACGGCTTATTTTAATTCCATAATTGTTTTTATCTTGTTATTACGGACGCTTTTAACGTGCACGTCTTTCTACGTCGTTCTCACATGTATAATTACAACATGAATGATGTAACCACTTTTTTGTAACAATATTTTGATTTAAAAGAGTGTCCATGGATTTTCTGGCCCGTTCTTCTCCATAGGTACCTACTACGCTTTGGAATGGGCAACTAGCTTCATCTTTCTGACTGACCGACCCCTTGACAATTTAAAAGTGCCTGTAATTGGTTTATTTGAAATAAATGCTTTGATTTTGAGTTTGAACAAAAGTCACTAGTGAAGGTATAAACGAGCTACGGGGCCGGATCTTGCGGAAAGTCTGTTCGGCTTCCGCAAGGGGCGCTCGACGGTGGACGCCATCATGCGCGTTAGAGCCCTCACGACGAGGGACGCGGTGTCTCGGGGCGGGGTTGTCGTGGCGGTGTCACTCGACATCGCTAACGCATTTAACACCCTGCCCTAGAGTTGCATTGGGGAGGCACTCCGGTATCACCGGGTGCCAACCTACCTCCGTCGAATAGTCGAGGCATATCTGACGGACAGAGCCGTCATCTACCCCGGTCGCGACGGGGATTGGAACCGGCGAGAGATATCGTGCGGTGTCCCACAGGAATCGGTTCTAGGGCCGCTCCTGTGGGACATCGGTTACGACTGGGTGCTGCGGGCTGTCCTCCCTGATGGCGTCAGCGTGGTGTGCTACGCTGACGACACGCTGGTCCTGGCGCAGGGAAGGTCGCATCAGGCGGCGGCCGACGCGATGACACGTGGGGTTGCGATAGTCGTGGAGAGGATCCGGCAGTTGGGTCTCGAGGTGGCTTTGCACAAGTCCGAGGCCATGTCTTTCCATGGGCCCCGGAACAGGCCACCATCGGGATCCCAACTAACGGTAGGAGGGGTTCACATCGGCGTCGAGTCCACGATGAAGTACTTAGGACTCGTGCTCGATAGCCGGTGGAACTTCGTGGAGCACTTCCGACGTTTGGCCACCAAACTGGAACGGACTGGGGCCGCCCTCAAGCGGCTCCTGCCCAACCTGAGGGGTCCAAACGCCTCCTGCCGGAGGCTTTACCCGGGGGTCGTGCGGTCCATGGCTACATATGGGGCCCCGGTGTGGGCGCGTTCACTGCGGCGGAGAGCCGCCCACTATCTGAACGCGCCCCAAAAGGTGGTAGCCGTAAGGCTGATCCGGGGCTACCGCACGATCTCGGGCGAGGCGGCAAGTCTCCTTGCCGGACTGCCGCCGTGGGATCTGGAGGCGATAGTCCTCGCGCGCCTGTATGAGTGGCGCGCAGAGGCACTACGCCGGGGGGAAACCCCGCTTCCGCGGCAAATCGCGGCGGAGCGGACGGACCTCCGGCGCGATCTCATGGCGGCATGGAAGGAGCGACTGTCGCAACCCAGCGCAGGGCACGCCACGATAGCGGCGGTAAGACCCCTCTTTGAGGAGTGGCTAGAGAGGCGTCACGGCGTCCTCACCTACCGCCTGACGCAGGTCCTCACCGGACACGGATGTTTCGGGAGGTTCCTGCACATCATCAGGCGGGAGGAAACGCCCGGGTGTCACCACTGCGATGATCGCCCCGAGGACACGGTGAAGCATACGGTGGGGGCCTGCCCTGCATGAGCGGAGCACCGCCGTGTCCTCGTAGAGGCGATCGGCAGCGGCGGCAACCTCTCACGCCCAGCCCTTTTTTTTTTTTTTTTTTTTGTTTCCGGGGTGGAAAATCCTCATGGATGTCCGCCGCCCTGGGGGGGGAGTGAGGTGTTTGACTCCCCCCGCGACGTCTAAAAGGGGGCGCGCGTGGAACACTACGCGCCGCCACCTCGGGTCCTGATGTATGGGGGGCGACGGACGTCCCCGAGTCCGTCGCCCCTGGACCCATTTAGGGGGGCTGGAAGAGGGCGTTGTCCGCCCTCCGCCGACGCCCGGTGCGCCTTCTGCGGGCCGGGTGAGAGGACGAGATCTCCCTCTCCCTTTCCGCAGCCTCCGCCTTTCAGCAGGAAACCACCGCGTCCCAGGACTCGTCGCTGCCGACCATCGACTCGACTACGGCCGGCAGCGACAAGTCACTGCCTACTTCTGAGATGAGGGCACGGCGCGGCTCCTCCCAAGCGGCACACTCTGCCAGCGTATGCCGCGCCGTGTCCTCTCGGCAGTCGACGCAGTGGTGACACCGGGCGTCCGGCTCCCTGTTTATGCGACACAGGTACTTCCCGAAGCAACCATGCCCCGAGAGCACCTGAGTCGCCCGAAACGACAGGGAGCCGTGCCTCCTCCCGAGCCAGCGCTCGAGTACCGGCCGGACCGCCTCGATGGTGACGAGGCCGGCGGTAGGCCGAGAAAGCCTGTCCCGCCATTCCGCCACCAGGACCTCGCGAAGCTGAGACCGACGCAGCTCCATGTGCCGCTGCATCGGTCCCTCGCCCCGCGCCCTCGCTTCCTCGCGCCACCGATACAATGACGCGAGTACTTTCGCCTCGAGGTCCCAGGGCGGGGATCCGGCCAGTACGCAAGCCGCCTCGTAAGAGATCGTGCGATACCCCCTGATGACTCTGACGGCCATCGCCCTCTGCGGCTTTCGCAAAACAGCGATGCTGCCGGCCGTCAGGTCAGAGGCCCACACCGGGGCCCCATACAGGGCCATGGATCGCACGACCCCACGTAGAGCCGCCTACAGACGGCGCTCGGGCCCCCCAGATTGGGAAGCAGCGTCGCGAGCGCGCCAGCCGCGCCCAGCAACTTGGGCGCCAGCCGTCGGAAGTTGGGCTCGAAGTTCCACCGGCTGTCGAGCACCAATCCTAAATACTTCATGGTGGACTCGACAGCGATCCGAGCCCCCCCGACCACGATGTGTGAGCCGGGTGGCGGCGCCCGCCGGGGGCCATGAAAAACCATGGCCTCTGACTTGCTGAGGGCCACCTCCAGGCCTAGGCAACGTATGCGGCCCACCACCCGTGACACCGCAGCCGTCGCCAGCAACGCTGCCTCCCTGTGCGAGCTCCCCAGGGCAGTGACTAGCGTGTCATCTGCATAACACGTCAGGTCTACGCCCGGTTGGAGCTCGCCCCTCAGCACCCAGTCGTACCCGATGTTCCACAGGAGCGGCCCTAGGACCGAACCCTGCGGAACACCGCACGACATGCGGCGCTGGTTTCCGCCATCACGTCCCACGTAAGTGACACACCTCTCTGACAGATAAGCCCCAACGATGTGGCGGAGGTAGGGAGGCACCCGATGATAGCGCAGTGCCTCCCGAATACAACTCCAGGGCAGGGTGTTGAAGGCGTTGGAGATGTCCAAGGACACCGCCAACATCACCCCGCCCCGGGACACCGCTTCCTCCGCCAGGACTCTCACCCGCGACACAGCGTGGATGGTGGAGCGAAAACCAAACTGGTTGTCGTCCAGGTCCGGCCCCTCTCTGCACAAGTGGCTGACGAGGCGGGCTGCGATAATACGCTCAAAGAGCTTACCCACCTCGTCTAGCAGTACTATGGGCCGGTACGCGGACGGCGAGTCGGCAGGTCGCCCCGCCTTCCTGAGCAGGACCAGACGACCAGATTTCCACAAAGCGGGAAACTGGCCCCGCTCAAGACACGCTGTGTAGAGTCCTCTCAGTTGGGGCTCAAGCTCCTTCAGAGCGAGGGCTAACACGCAGCCGTGGATCCCGTCGGGCCCCGGGGCCACGTTTTTGGCCCGGAGCCGCATCACGGCTGCCCCCATCTCTGCCTGTGTCACCTCTGGGACGCTGATGGCGTTCTCTCTTGTAGGCTCTGCGGCTGTGGGCACAGCCATCGGCGGCGGACTGTGCTCCGCTCTCGCTGGGAAGAGGGCTGCGACTGCTTCCTCCAGCAGCTCGGGTTGGAGACTCTCCGTAAGTGGGGGCGCCGCGGCTCGAAGTTTCCCTCGGACCGCGCGATAAGGGCGCCCCCACGGATCCCCGTCTAGAGTCTCCAACATCTCCTCCCTGGCTCGCGTTTTCGCCTCGCCGATGGCCAGCCACAGAGCCTCCTTCGCCGCGCGGTACACCTCATACAGCGCGGCTTCTTCGTCAGGGACCCGACGACGTCTCCTCCGGTATCGGGTGTACTGGCGTCTAACCGCCACGCACGCGACGCGCAGCTGCGCGATCTCGGCGGTCCACCAGTACACCTGGCTCACGCCCGGCCAGGGCCGGGCGTGAGCCAGGGTTGAACCAGGGTTCAAGCCATGGTCCGGGGCGAGGGGGAGTGGGAGGCAGTCGCCTCCTTCTGCGAAGCAGTCATGCTAGCTAAGGAGGTGGCGGGACGGGAGAGGGAGAGAGTCTCCCGTCCAAGCCGCCGCGGTGGACGCTCCGGGCGTCGGGAGCCGCGTGACGACTCCCGGCCACCGTAGGCGCGGGCCTGCGGGCGGTGAGTAATGGGTAGCTCACCGTCCGATCAGGACCAGGCCCGTGCTGGACGTCGCGTACGTGTTCCACGCGCGCCTCAAAGAGATGTTAGCATCGAAGAGGGGGCCCACTAGGGCCCAAGCCTGCCGGGAAAGCGGGATCATCCAAAAGGGGTACCGCTGACCCGGAACATAAAGGGCCAAGGAAGGAACACGGGTGGGTTTTAGTCAGTAAGAGTCTGACACTCCTTTCCGCTCCACCCAGAGCGGGAGGGGTCATTTGATGATTTCCCATCCTCAAAAAAAAAAAAAAAAAAGGTATAAACGAGCTACAACATTTTAAACCGAGTGACTGTCAGTTGTCACGACACAGAAGAGAAACTTGCTAGGCTTGCTTGACATTATAAAATATAGTTTTGCGAAGCTTGCGGTTATGTTAGTTATTCATTTACGGTCCACTGTCATCTCAGGAAGCCACAATCTGTCAGTAGATTGATATATCTGCCAGCTATCTGAATTCGGGTTGAGCAGACGTCCACAATTTTATTGCTCCCTGATTTAACTAAGGATCAGAGGTTACATTTACTATATATCCCATCAGTTGAACTCTCTTTTCCGATGAATTTATGGAATCAAGTTGAATAATTAATAGCATTACTTTGAATCAAAATGGGTCGCAATAAGTGTTCCATTTTCCTCGTGATTGGTGACAGTGGGCATGACAAACAAAAAGACAACAAAAAAACAAATCAAAACATAACACAACATAACACAAAAAGGTCAGTGAGTATATAAAATGAATTCTAACACCACTTCGACCATTATAGTTCGTGGTAATTCTGAAAATCATGTGTCAAATACCATTAAAGATGCATCTACTGAAACTAGAATTTAACTCCAAAATCCTAGGAGATCGTTTTAAAATACACAAGTTCTAACATAACACTGTAAACAATCGCTCGCTAGGTCGTGTCTGATATTAACTGAAGCTAGACTCCATAGTTCAGCCTCCTTGGGGAGACTCGTGTTAAGAGCAACCGTCACACCTTGGGGCATTAGTTGGTTTAATGCTCTAAGCGTCACACCGTGTTAGCTCTGCGAGTCGCTCTGTATTGTTCTGTGTATTATTTAAACAGTGCAGGTGCGGAGTTTAGAGTATCTGTGTCTACACTGTTGTTGATAAGGTGTATGTCATCGGGTGACTGGTTACGGTCGAAAGTAAACCTATTCTCACCAATACAGTACACTATAAATTTTATCTGTAAAGCAATTTGTCATTACTTTCACGCTGAGTAGAGCCAACTGGAAGAAAATTTGTTGTTATACTATTTGATTGGTAGGTAAAAAATCTAATGCAATATAATTTTATGTCTATTATAATAATTTCCAACACTACATTGTGTCTAATTTAATTTTTTATACATCGACTAACATTTAGAAATTAATTTCAATTACGCATTATAAAAGTCTCTTTGATATTAAATTCATTTAGCAGGCCGTATAGTCACAGCTCGGTAACAAATCTAGTTTTGGGCTTACAAATTATCCTATTTTCCAAATTAGGTTTATCCAATGTGAAATACATAATAACAATCGAGAAGGCATTTGTACACAATTACGCAACCGTTTCTAGGTTTAAAATATATATCAAGGTCGGTTCTACCACGTAGTGTAATGAATACAACTTTTCCAGAACAAACATTTCTGTATTTCAATTCATTCACACATACAAACCTGTTAGATAGCAAAAGTCATCAGAATCATTTTTAGATGAACATACGACCCGGTACTAAAAGCGTAAAAAAAGGGCTACACTAGCGTTTTCGCCTTAATGTAATAAGTCAGATGATTGGCATTTAGCCTAAAGCTTAAGCACAAGTTACAATGCGCCTGAACCCATTTAGAGGGCCAGCACAAGGGCAACACTTCGACCTTCATGTTTGCAGGTAATTATGTGAATGGATATGTGTGGGACGCCCTTTTGTAGGAGTAGAGATAATAATAATGTTCGTTTTAGATACAATAAGCATAATCGGCCTATAATGTTCTCACTGCTGGGACACAGGCCTCCTCTCTGTGAGAGGGAGTGGGCCGTACACCACCGGGTGGGCCCAGTGCGGGTTGGTAGATGTCACATATCTTCGAATTTTTGGTTCTAGGGCATCGTTTCCTCACGATGTTTTCCTTCACCGTTTTTGAGAGCAGCGGTTATGAAATAATTTATACAAAGTAAAGCGGCTCTCTGGGTTCGATTCTACGACCTACAACTCGTAAGTCGCGGCCGTTACCACTGGGTCACCACTCTTTGCAATTTAATACAATACGGCTTAGTATTGCCAATCGTATGTTTTGTGTTGTCAGTACGATATAACGTGACAACGTCAACTTTCATATATTTCGGGAAAGTTTTGGAGGAAACTTATTTATGAGACCAATTTTTTCTTACTTCAATTAATAAGTACAACTTATGTTTATTGATGGCACATGATCAGCTGACTTAAAGTAAAGACCTTGAAAATATATTGTCAAGTATGATTTGTTGATAAACTTTGAATATTCTAATTTACGTCTTTAAAACGGCAATGAGTAAGTCTTGCCTCATGGTAATCCCCTATTAACTAATTGTCAGTTTGAACACTATTTTCAACCTAGATTTATTAGACTAACTCGTGGCTAACTGCGGAGAGTCGTCAGAGAATTGGTAGACTATTCACCGATGTATCGCCTGACATTTATGATTTAAGCCTTGACGACCACAGACCAGGATTGAACAGCTGTTTGAATATATGGTTTGACAATTGTTCGGTAGGGAAGTGAAATAACAATGCAGAAGTTCAATTTCGTGACAGCTTTTTTGACCAAACATTTTAGAACCTGAACTTATTGCATAGTCTTGGGTATTTTGATGACGTTGTTACATGAGATCGAAGCCCACTGCTGAAAATAGACCTTACTTTGATAATTCGAGATCATGAGTTGATTATAATATTTCTTATATAATGTTTCTATTCAAATGTCGTTGGTCAGCCACAAGCGATATCTATCTGAAATTACTAATGAAGTTTTCGCGTGCATTAGATGTGCTTTATTAAAAGCGCTTATCCACAGTCTTCTTCATTCACTGCCTGTGTACACGGAATTGGTTTCTATCACAAATACAATTGAGTAAACCTTCTGTCTCCCGGCTTTAAAATAACATATCTACACGTATACAAATTCGTCGAAATTAATTCACAATCCAAAGGGACCTCAGGGGATAACCTGCCGGGTATTCCTTCCATATTTTAATGGTTTGCTTTCATCCCTAGACAATTATTTCAGTTTTTATTCGTATGAAATCACGTGGTTGAAGCCGGACGGCTGAGTTGTGGACTGGCTAGCGACAGGTCGTGAGTTGCTATGGTCGTGAATATACTGCGATTAGCTCAGATGTATTTAGACTACTCATCTGAAATTATTTATTCTTATTCGTAAACACACTCTCAGAGAGAAATTTAAGGAGATTAATGTAATGACTGCAGTATATTTTTGAAAATCTTTTATATGCCCATAAAATATAAACTTGTTTAAAAAATACAGTGATATCCATAATATAAATACTAGGAACAAACACAGCTTCGTTGTACCTACAACAAGGCTCAAGAAAATAGGTGGCTCGTTCAGATGTCAATGTATACGCTTTTATAATAAACTTCCAAGCCACGTTCAAGATCTAAGCCTAAATAAATTCAAATCATTCATTATACGTAAGTTGTGCCAGAAAGGCTTTTATACCATTATGGATTATATTGAGGACAAAAAGGCTTGGAATTGAGTTGCTCCAATTTTCTGCATACTGAATGTTGTTTTTTTTTTCTGTTACATACACTGATAATTGATAATTATTATAACAGAACGACTTGAATACTTACCTTGAGAAGTACAATTTATTATTTTAATTATTGTGAATTGAGGACTATGTGGGTCATTGTTTCAGTTTTAATCATGATCTGGCAGTTTAAGTAGTTCATGCGGCCTACCCAAATATCCTTTCTTTGGTATTGTTCGTCGAATCGTTGAGCTCCTAAAGTTCTGAGTTGAGCTGCACGGTTACTGACAAATGCGTGCACTGACTGGACAGGTCCTCTTAATCTGCGTGGTTTTTTCCTCAGAAGACCATTTCAGATACTAATCTACATGGTCCTCAAAGATTATGTTCGAACTTTTATATACACATTGACATTGATGAATTTTATACATACAATGACATGAGTATTTACTTTGTAAAGTATTATATTATTGAAATTATTGTGAATGTGAAGATTATGTGGTTTATTACTGTATTTTATTTTATTTCTTAGTTAGTTTCACGATCTGGCAGCTTGAGTAATTTATGCGGCCGACCCAAATGTCCTTTCTTTGGTATTGTTCGTCGAATCGTTGTGTTCCTTAAGTTCTCAGTTGAGCGGCAAGATTACTGACAAATGCGTGCACTGACTGGACCGGTCCGCTCAATCTGTATGGTTTTTCCTCAAAAGACCGTTTCAGACACCAACCTACATGGTCTTCACATGATCTGACCAAGATTATGTCTGGACTTTAAAACAGACAGTGACCTCTGAGTTTGTTTCGGCCTTTCTTCTCAGAGTAGTCAGATAGGAAACGCCGACCTCATCTAGTTTTTAAAATATGATTGACGTGTAAAAGTGTTTGTACAAACCACGGCTTACAGAAATAAAATCATTTATCATTTACCGAAAATTTTATGTTTTTTCATATTTTGGTGTTGAACCTTTTTTTATTGTTTTATAGCACCATAGGAGGTTGTATTGTATTTAATTTGCAGCTAAGAGCAACGGTTACTGCTCTGGGCACACGTAACAAAGTAACAATTTATACACCTCACGCACAAACGATGGCTCATGATCACAAATATAACAATAATAATCAGTTTCCGTTATGGATACAGATTAAAAGGGTAATAATTTTTACAACTGTTATTTAAACACAAGGGAGGTTATTATGATCTGTAAAAAAATCAACGGGTAGTCATTTTATTTTGCGGCGTTTGGTAATATAAAGAAGGAGGCTGCGGAAAGGGAGAAGGAGATCTCGTCCACTCACCCGGCCCGCAGAAGGCGCACCGGGTGTCGGCGGAGGGCGGACAACGCCCTCTTCCAGCCCCCCTAAATGGGTCCAGGGGCGACGGACTCTGGGACGTCCATCGTCCCCCACACACCAGGACCCGAGGTGGCAGCGCGTAGTGTTACACGCGCGCCCCTCTTAGACGTCGCGGGGGGAGTCAAACACCTCACTCCTCACAGTTTTGACTACCGAACTTGTAATAAACATGCATTTTTTATTTTTTTTATTTACCAGTACTACAATAAACAACTGCCATTTTAAATCAGTGTCAGATTAAAACCCTATCGCATTAATTCGATTTTCCTTTCTAGTTAGCTGTTCCATGAATAATAATATGCTATTATTAGTTTGATTGGATCGTTAATAATATCTTTGCCATTCTGGAGTTATTGAGACAGCAAAATAATTATATTGTTTTGTAGCTATTTCTAATTACGATCACTCGTTCTTCGGTTAATCGGATTTCTTAGATAAACTAACTATTAGAAGGGATTTATTATCTCTTTTAATGTTTGCCTATTTCAACTGAAACATTTAGATTTACTTCAAGTTGTATTAGTAAATTTAATGCATTCATTTTAGTCTGACTGGTCCATTAAGTCGTCTTCTTTGAAAATAAGAGCATAATTTGAAGTAGAAAGGTCCTGATACCTGCACTATGTTCGCCGTTTGGCTCCACTGTACTTTAGCACCAGCGCGAACGAAGCTTCATAATTTTTATAGCTTAACATGATTATTCGCAAAATTTCACACTGCGCAAACACCTAGTTATTGAGAAAAAAATCCTAAAGTTTCAGAAAATTTAACATATCTAATTATATAATAAAATTGATATTTTACCACAGATAATGCATGAATGTCACTTCAAGGTGGTTCCGTCTTAGGTTCAGACAAAGTGACAGCGAATTTTAATGATTTTTTGTATAAATATTTAAGTTTCACTTTAATTCATTTTTAAGTAGCTGCTACCGCAAAATGACTCAATTTAAGAAGCAAATAATATAATTAATTAAATTAAAGAATAAAGTTTTATTTTTACTCTTAAAAGATCGTGGGTAACGAAACGTAATCGAATGTAAGTGACGCTAACGTTCGTAGACAGCTAACGTTTGACCATTGACTTATAATCTTATAATAGTATAGTACTCAATGCGTTTGACTGACAGGACAGTTGTCATTTTTAGTACCAATTAGTACTCATTGGATCATTCTACTCGTACCTATGTACTGAAGTCGAGATTGTATATCACACTCTTGTTTGCCACAACGGTTGATTGACACCATGCCGTCCCCGAAGTCCCCGAACCTATTATATTAGCTAACCAAAATAACACATCTCGACTTAGTTTAACGGCAATGTTATTAGGAGAATTTAGGATGCAATAGCGAGCGAAGCGAGCTCGTGACTTGGGGCAGCCTGACTCGGACAGGTAAGATTCGAAGGGGACGGTGGGGTCTTGTGAGCGAATGAAGCGAGCGAACCAATACCACGCCATTCCCTTCGTGGTTTTTTTTTGTAAACCATTTCCAACGGAGCCTCCGTTGACTACGCCGTATTATTATTGCTTGGAAGCAAATTTAGACCCGCCACGTGATCTTCACCACCCTTAATACTCCCACTATCTCACCAATCCCGAAAGAAACTGGTGATGTTTTTCTCGGCATCTACGGTTTCGCGCACTTTGTGGTTTTCAAAAATACATTATAAAGATATACAAAAGATAAAGCTAAAATAAAAAAGCGCCGGGTGTTAAAGTACAGTGGTTCCATACGTTTTAAAAGGCTAATTACACTACTCTGAATTTAGGAATCCTAATTAAGATTTATGCTTTGTGAATCAGGAAGGCAAGAACCATCCTGACTGGGCAATTAGGATCCTACTATCCTAACTCTTGTATCAAGAAAGTAAGCATCATCATGCACGACGCTACTCAAAAGCAACATGTTACAATCCTGTGGACGACGAGCTTAAGTTATAATTCGACAAGATGTCAAAGTCATCAGGAATAAGTGATAATACCTACGGGCTTAGACAATGTAGGCCGTATTACCGAAGTTACATTGCAGTAGGACTATAGTGTAGCTGTAGGCTAAAGACACATTGTGGTAATCAAAGCATCATCAAGGTAACAGGCTGCTGTCCCGGTGGAAATCTACAGCGTGATGAAAATAGGCCTCCGTTACTCGTATTGTTACGTTACTGGTATTGTCCGTTCATAGAATACTGCGGCTTAAATCAGATGCTTTTGTTAAAGAAACAAAAAGCACGACACAAAACAGAAAGCAAGTTTAAAAATAGATGCCTACATCATACGTAAGTTTTTAAAATGTTTTTTTTTTGTCTAACCTAACATATCGCACCTAAAGCTCCTGTACGTATAGGTAGAGGTGTTTAGTACACCTACATTTTGCCAGTTTTGTTAAAAGTCCCCTAACTAGTTTTGTCTTTCGATTAACTGACCGACTCCATGACAATGCAAAAATACCTTCCTGTGAATTGACTCTGAAGTTCTGTTGTCCTGCTTCTCTTTTTACTAGCTCAAATTATCAGTAGTGCTGATCTCAGACGCTGACATCTAGCTTCGTATATGAAGATATTTTAGGCCGTACACTGTCATCAACCAAGCTGACGCAACACCATCAATCCCTGACATCCCAAAGGAAATCTGCCGCGTGATGAAAATAGGCCCTACCAAGCTCTGACGTCAGTGTTATTGTTGGGCCTCAGTCTGAATTTAGCCGTAGTAGCCAACCAAATTGAGATGCTTTTGTTTCACGAAACAAAATAATTTTGTTGACAAAAGAAAAGTTTATTTACGTTTAGAGTTTTTTTCGCGTTCCCTATTTTTTTAAATTTAGATGTTATTCATGAAAATTGGCTGGAGAAGGCAACACATAGGGATGAGTGGAAAGCTGTGGGGGAGACTTTTGCCCAACAGGGGCCGTACTATGACCTGTTAACGCCATCATGATTCCGTTGAGAAAAAGAGATAGTGCTATCGGTCATGTATAGCTCCGTCTCTCTTCCACGCTGGAACAATGATGGAATTAACACGTCATAGTACGGCCCCAGGCCAATAAAAAAAAAAAAAATAATATATTGTGTGACTATTTGTTAGCTTATGTTTTGTGGTTTCTTTTTTTACTTTAAACTTCATATTTTTTCTTCGTACCTACTTATTTTTATAAAATTTTCTTGAAGAGGTAGATTCTTTTATTTTCAAGGCCTGACAATCCGTGTCTGACCTAGATCGTTATTCTAACCTCTAAGAAAACGGTCCACCTCATTTAGAAAATTACCTACGTATTAAATGTTAATTCTACACTTGAGTTAACATTTCATCTGATTTGTAGGCAGCCCAGCAAATTGGTTTTGACTCGGGGCTTCTTGCATAAAAACATATTATTTTATAATATGACGTGTAACAAGACGCTCGTGTTTCATTAAGTTTTCCACTTCATTATTTATTTCCTTAAATATTTCCTTATATATTTCCTTCAAGTTGAATTAAAGCCAAAGAGCAGGCCATATTCCATAGAATTTTCGATATTTAAATTCCTCAAATTTTCTGTTTTCGATTCCAAGATGGCGGCAAATATGCAGCATGGAGATAATGTGTAAGCCTCAGAGATTGAAACTAACGTGGAGGTTCAATGAATCGAGTTAATGGAACTTCAGTGTAGTTTAATCTATTTTATTTAAATATGGATAATTTCGGAACTATGATTTTAGCGTGCGAGTAGTTGTGTACCTACTTGATTTAACTTATCTAAACCTAACAATAATAATGACAGCACTTAGTTCTTATTAAAGAATCATAAGATTAAAGCTATACATATCGATACACTGCTAGTAACACGAGAAGATACAAACATATATTACACATACACACAACAACATAATATTATACATATTTTAACATTAATTATTATTATTGTCATATTTTAAGGGTTAATTTGGTTGCAAATGACCTCCCTTACATTCCTTTATTGGATTGCCGACATATTACCGATAACCCTGTATAACTCGAGCCATACGTTAATCTCACCCATAATAATCTCTCTCATCTCATAATAATATAATTATGTGGCTATGTATAACGGCGTAGACACAACAGGTGTTACCCCATATCATACCTTAGGACACCTTGAAGGGATAAGCTTGTAAGATGTCAGTTTACTTAGATGCCGAGAACCGAACATTTCAAAGGAAAACGTCAAGGAAAAAGCTTGGTAATCTGCATGAGTATTCAAGCAATCTGCATGGTCCGCATAAGGCCTGACAAAGATTATAATTATCTCGACTCTAAAAGAGACTGTGACTTCTGAATTTGTTTCGATCTACTATCTTAGAGTAGTAAAGTAGGACAGGAAACACCGAAAGCATCTGTTTTTTTGTGACGTGTAAATATGTTACGTATTTGTACCAATTTACGGAAATATATATAATGTATCATGGCTTTCAAGTTTCATCGTTAAGGCCGTTTGTCTACAGCCACGCCAACAGGACGTAAACGAGAATGAGATGATGGTGCCGAAGTAGAGATACATACATTCAGTATGGCCACGTGTCCATTGCACGTCCGTCAACGACACGTCACGTTCGGTTCGAATAATGTCGTTTTTCGTTGACGTCCCGTTGACAATGGTGGTGGATAAACGCTCTAAGACTGGGTCTTTTCGAAGGTTTTAGTAGATAAGGTGGTACTTATATATTTTCTAACTGACATCATGCAGTCCTGGCCTAAATGGTGGTAGATCAAAATTATATTGCTCAAACGTATTGACAATTAATAAAAAAGTTTATCGAGTAGTGGTTTGCACGTTTTAAATCACTGAACAACTAGCGCGAATTTTAAAACAGAACCAAGAAAACGGAACAGAGAATTTGCATTAACAAGTTATAAGTTTTTAACTTAGACGACTTTTTCCTAACAAGTTCCAACTTAGGAACATTTGCCTAGTTGCTTGTTCGATCCTCCAGCTATTACCTCTGCGTGCGAAGTGCTGCAATCTTTAAAACTATCTTATTTGCAAGTATGTTGAGTTCTTGGAAACGGTTGAAACGGTAAAGTAGCTCTTTTAGTCAAGTTGGCATTCTCGAGCAAATGCCTAGAAACCGATCATCTATTTACCAATTGTATGATTGGGATTTTTAAATACGATTTAAAATTCATATATTTTAGCTTTAGCCGTTGGTCCCGGGTGTTATTTGTAGATAGTTGATAGTCGTTTTGCGTAGTCAGAAGCCAGAAAGTCTAACAACCAGTCATACCAAAGGGTATCATGTTGCTTACCGAGTTACTGGGTTTTGGGGGTCTGAAAGGCAGTCGCTCCATGTAAAATACTTCTTGTTCTTCATTTCGTGTCGTCGGTACTTTGGTAATATTATTACATTGTTTGAGCTCAGTAGGAAGCCACGTTGATTGCGGCACCAGTGGCATTCTTAAGGTCTTCAAAGTAGCAGGTGAACTTAGGTCACTCGCTAAGTTTCTAAATGTATTTCTTTTTAATGAAAACGTGTATTTCCAAGAGTTTGTTTAGGAAAGTAAAAACAGCTAGGAATCAATTTCAGCGGAGACCGTTTCACATATATATTCAGATTTTCACTTTGTTATTGCCAAGCAAGCAGAAGTGGTGGAATGCAAATATTTTGGGCTTGGTTCAAGTGAAGAGGTTTTAACGGTCAATAAAAATTAAAAAAAAATAACTCAGGCTATCGTCCAGGGCGGATTTGATCATGTTAATCAGTCATAGTAGATATTTGCGATATTATCAGGAATTACCTAATGAGAAAATAGCTACGCGATGACCTCAACAGAAAAGGTCATCTCTGCAAGGTATCTGCGAAAAAGTAGGTATTTAGGCTTTGAAAAACCCTGATTTTTATGCGAAATCGCAAACTGCCAAATTAAAGATTATTTATTTATTTATTAAAACTTTATGCACAAGTAAAAACTGTACAAAGGCGGACTTAATGCCTTGGGCATTTTCTACCAGTCTACCTTAGGGTGATGCAGAGACAATAAGTAGTAGGTGCAAAACTTAGAAAATATTTATAACTAAAAAAAATAATAATAAGAATAAACATATTAATATATAAGATTATGCGTTTGTGTTTGCGTTTTTGTTTCTTTAACATATTCTAAAAACCAAATAGAGGAGTTTTGCACTAAATATACAGGGTTATAGGTAAAACACCATCAACCTCTTAAGGGGTCATTGTACTCATCATTATGAACAACTTTTACTATGGCACCAAACATGAAATCGCGAAAAAAAAAATCTGCTGTTCCCTACATTTATGTTTGCAGAACTTGTCAAAATGTAGGGACCAGCAGATTATTTATTCGCGATTTCATAGTTGGTCCCCTAAAAAAAGTTATTCATAATGATGAGTACAGTGACCCCTTAAGAGGTTGTTGGTGTCAAACTGAAACTCAAACCCAAAACATTTATTTAAATTAAACCATTTACAGGCACTTTTGAATTGTCAAGTGGTCAGTCAGTCAGAAATATGAAGCTAGTTGCCCATTCCAAAGTGTAGTAGGTACCTATGGAGAAGAACGGGCAAGAAACTCCATGGACACTCTTTTAAATTATATTGTTACTTACATAAATATTAGTTACATCATTAATGTTGAATATAGGTATAATTATATGTGAGAACGATGTAAATAAGACGTACTCGTTTAGTGTCCAGAGTACGGCAAATTTAAACAAAACAATCCATAAATAATATAATTAAAATAAGCCGTGGCGGCTAAGATATGACCAGTCCCAACTGACAGCGCCCGTTCACGAACATGACGCATGGATCAGCACCATTCAGCTGAACCATTTTGAAGGGAGCTAAATGATCCAACACACGCGCCACCGTCAGCGAGACATTTGAGTGAGCATGACATCTATCAGCCGCCAGGGCACATTCAAGTCAATGAAAGACATTACCCGGTAAATGGTAGCTCGATAGTACATAGTACTCAAATTAAACTTGTCCTATGCAATTAATTATACACGGTAACATTTGAATCACAGTTAGAACAAACGTTGTTCAGACCATGGTCTACTACCATTATATAGCCCCAAAGTAAAATACCGTAAGACATGATACTATGAAAGTAACTAAAATAGACTAGCCTCACGGTTTCTACATCGGTAAATTGACGGATATTTCTGACAGCATATGCTGCTGAACTTAGCCGTTCCACCAGAGATGTTAAATGAGGACCCCATTGTAGCATCGAGTCGAGCGGGATCCCCAGGAAAACAGTTTTATCGACGAATTCTAGTTTCTCTTGATTCAATACTATCTCACAATCACTACTTTTGACATTAGGTAAAGAATATCGTATACACTTAGTTTTTTTTTCCATTTAGTACTAAATTATTAGCAGTGAACCAATTATGGACCTGCAGTAGGGCGTTATTAACGTCGTCAAAGTTTGTAGCACTTCTTTTTACCTTAAAAATTAAAGAAGTATCGTCAGCAAATAACACCATTTGTGGTTGATTTTTTAATAAATGGACTAGATCATTAATGTACACTTAAAAGAGGAAAGGACCCAATATCGAGCCTTGTGGAACTCCCATTTCTACTTTTAAACTGAGTAAATTGACACCATTTATTTGAACTTGCTGCTGCCTATCATTTAAATAAGATTTAATAGACTGACCGCAAATATTCCAAGTCTACATGCTTATGCTACATGCATGCAAGTCTAATGCTCATGTTTCAAGAGCAAGGTTTCGTGATGGTGCTTACCAATAACCCTGTATATTATTCTAAAAATAACTCAACCCAAAAAAATTAAGAATATTTAATTTCCAAGGATTTAGTAATGAAAGCAAAAATGAAATACAAAGTAATAAAGGCGTTATCTTTGCTCGTAAGTCGTAATTTACGACTTTTAAAGTCTACTGAGGCAGTCATTGAGACTTTTATTATGGTCGTGGGCGAAGCGTCTGTGACTTATCATTACACCTACTTTATATTCGAGAATCTTTAAATTGTATATTGGATGAGAAATGAGGTTGATTATCACTTGGCTTGCTTGCTTACTGGGAGATTTGTCTTCTAGATATTTAGTATTATACTCTAGCCTGGTCCTCGAGATTAGCATTGTACACTTGTAATTCTACAAAAATAATGTCGCCTCTTTATGCATTTTAGTTTAGCCTTCTTTAGATCTTTTAATACGGATGCCTTATTCTCGCTGTCAGTTTGCCATCAATGCTTCAATCATATTTTAGTGCTCCATGGCTCCACCTGTATTGCGCACATAGTAAAATTGTGTTGTTTTTCGTTATGTTTGTATTTTCGTTATTTTCCTGATATGCTGAAAAGGTTCCAATTGCAAAGTGACTCCATCGTCCGCACTAGGAAGGAACTATAACAAAGTTGGAAAGCAATTTGGCGAGGAGGCGTCACGGGTCACTGGTACCTGGTACTTAACAAGTACTACTTACCTGCTGAATGTATAATAAAAAAGACACAAAATACAAAGAATCTATATTTAAATAAATAAAAAATAAAAGCCTATGTAAACCAAATTACATTTTAATGTAATAAAGAAACTACTTTGTTTCAATTAATCAAGTTATAAATCGGCCTTTATGAGGCTCACGTCACAACAATTCGAGCTGTGATTGGTCTTGAAACAAACTGGGTTCACGGTATAACGCTTCGAGATATACCTTACCAATAGCTGTTAACTCATTATGATAATATTAGGTCTTTACCTATGACATTGCCAATTAGTATACAGAAAGTTAAAGTAACTTTTTTTTTTATCAATCAAAATATGCACCCATGCTACGATGCATCTCTGCTAGCGCAGTGGTAATTTTTCAATGCCAGTCTTGAAGAAGTCAGGTGTACGGGAGCCAACAAACTCTTCAAAGGCATTTTGTTAATGCCTCTTGGGTATTAAATTTTTTCTGCCAAGAAGTTGTCCAAATTTTGGAAAAAGTAGAAGTCTGTCGGCACAAGGTCGGTTGAGTACGGTGGATGATGCCAAACTTCCAACCCTAGGTCTTGTAGCTTTAAGAGTATCTGTTGTGCCGTATGAGGTCAAGCGTTGTCGTGTAGGAGCAGCGGGACCAGGGACTAATCAAGGCTGGCCGGCGTTTTGCGAGCTTTTCCATCATTGTGTCCAGTTCCTACTCCTAGTACTACTGAAGCAGCCCACATACTAACGGGCATGCAACGCATCCGTCTACACCGCCGCACGGTCGGGCACTGAGGGCCGGCCGCTCTGTACATGCGCCCGCGCTGTCGGCTTACGCCTCCTCCGCTGAGCCGTGACGTCATCGGACAACATGCCACCTTGAAGTCAGGATATGTACTGGACCGGCGAGCCGGAGCGAGCCTTTTATAAGTTAGCGCGTTCATGGAGCCGTTGCCAAAAGTATGACAGAGCGCGGCGGTCTCTGATTGGTCTATCCACAATCAGGTGTATGTTTGGTGGTACCTCTACTGAACAAATTGTAAATATAATATAACTAGGCTTAAATAAATGATTATTTTTCGAATTACCATACATCGCTTTTTACTCATCGAACGACTACCGACCTCCCCAAACTACTATTAGTTCCTAGTCCAGACACAATGATGCGGATGTATCCGCAGTAATGCTGGTGCCATTTAGTAAGAAGGTATGATGAATTATACTAGCACTAGACCACCAAACAGTGACCATGACTTTTTTAGGAGTAAGTTTTCGTTTAAGGCATTGCCTAGGCGCTGAACCAGGGTCTATCCAACATGATGACCGCTTACGATTATTAAAAAGAATCAATTTTTCGTCCCAATGTGGTTCAAAATCCCGTAATTTCTGTGTCTGTTAAGCAACGCAAGGCATACCTTAACGCGTTCGTCGCGCTGGCGATCGTTCTGATCGTGAGGCAAGTTTTTCTACCTGGCCAACTTGATGCAAATGAACCAATATGGTTTTGATGCTAACGTTGAAAGCTGCTGCTGTAGTTAGTTTTGGTGCGACCGCGGGGTTCATTTTTTAAATCATATTATCCATGTCGAAAGCGTTCAAACCAATAACGAGTCATGCGTTCGTTCATAGTGTTCACTCCGTACACGTAATTAATGTTGCGAGCCGTTTGTGCGGCATTGCTCGATGCGCGATGGAACTCGTATTCCTTATTTACTCGTATTTTTATCGAGTCCATATTGATGAAAAAGATACAAATGTAGTGAAAACAAAACACTAATCAATAAACAAATGGCTGCATTTGAAAATAGAATTCTTATGAATTTAGAATTAATTGCCAGCCATACATACATTGCATTTCAAATGACCTATTGTTATCTTCACTTTTGTGCTAAATGATCAAAGTGAGTTTATAAGTACCAAACAGTAACAGTCCTACTTTAATGTATAGATATCATTATTCATTCAATGTAATTTTGTCTAAGAGTTTATTATTTCATGTTTATCTATGAATATACCTTCGATTTCAAGCGCGCATCTTTAGCATACTGCCGTGGTATAGGTGCGTTACTATTGGAACCACTTTTTGTTTGTAAATGCAGCCACGAGATACAAGAGAAATTCCTAGTGTGGGGCAATGTTTAAAAAAAAAAAAAAAACTTACAGTGAATTCCAGATAAGATTTGGAGTCCGATATTGTCATAGAAATAATAGCTAGATAAAGAGTTGGATTTGATGTGTGCGACCAAGACTGTGCCAACAGCTGTAACAGACGACAGTCTCTAGTGTGACGGAGTGGCTTTCGTGATTTTGAGAATTTCCTTCACCTTCCACCATTACCACCACCACCACAATTACCTTCAATATGTACTTAGATATTAAGTAATCTAGTTAAATGAAGCAATAGTAAGTATAGACTTACTGCAAAAAAAAAATGGATTTATCATATTGGTATATTTTAATAACTGATACAAATTAATAAAATATAATAATTAATACCTACACGTAAAATAATTGAATAATTGTTAATACACTTTATGTTATTTTATAAATATTCGATTTAGTTGGATAAATATGTAAAATAAAAAAAAAACGTTTAGAAATATTGAATAACCTCATGATATCTATTAAATAACTATAAACCCAATAGGTACTAGAAATGTTTTCGATAGTAATTATATTAGTTATATTATATTTGTTTAACAAACTCGCAATCCAGTATACCTACTGACTGGATGCTTGTTTTGTTAAATCTATTTATTATGTTGCCGTGCCCTAACCGGGTTTCATGTTGGAACTTACTTACATGTAACAACTGAATGTACACATGAATGCAATAAAGAATTTGAGTTTGAGTTTGAGTTTATATTCATTTAGGTACTCGGTCTGCTGGTCAAGATGGAGACGAGTAACGGAAAGATCTTCTGGCAATACCTACTACCTTTTTGATCTATGCACCTGCTTTGAATCCTGAGGGTAACTTGTTTTTATTCTTTGCTGCACTGGCTGATATTGTGATTAGAGTTTTTTGATAAACAGAAACTTACTGCTCCTGTAATGTCCTCACTCAGTGGGCAATCACTTTGTTGCTGTCAAGTTATCTTATGTTTAAAATCAACGAAGTTTTAAATGCAAATAATAGCGGATTGTTTTCTATGGGGCTAAAATTACCCATTATATACGAGGGAGTAAATAGAAACCGAGTTTTTAGCGCCTGTTACATCCTTCTTTTCACTACGTTGCGAGAAAATAAAATAATCCAATACAATATTAAATTGTTTATTTTATTAAAATTAAATGTACAATTTGTACAATTGTGGATATTTAACCAGAGGTTTTTTTCCCCACAACTTAATTTCGGTCCTCTATGAAGATGGATGTTGAGTTGCCTGTGAGTGTGGAGTAAACGTGGGAAACACACGTAGGTCCAGGTTTGAGGGTCCCTCTTTCGAATGATTCGAATAGAAAATCAGCTAAGTTGATCATTCCTTGTTGTCGATGGCCATGGTCTAGTTGGGAGAATATTGATGCGTTCCATAGAACGCATCAATATTCTTAAACAAATTGGAGTTCTCTATATAACCTTCCGCCACTAGATAGGATCTCCATCCACCGTGGCGTTTTAGCACTGTTATATTTGCACCAGAATACGCCAATGAGCGGCGGATGTTCTTCGGAAACAATGGCCTGTGTACTGTTCCGGATTAGGCAAATTTAGATAGGTGGCGATTGTTTTTGGCATGTTGCTAAAGGACCATATAAGTATCAAAATGTCCCAAGTGTTGTAGCGCTTTGAGTGATATATCATTAGGTAGATACCATTTAGTGGAACAAATTATTTTCTGACGACGAAGCTGAATTCCACGTCAGAAAAAAGTTACAGGCGTTTAACGTTATTTTAAATATTATTAAAAGTTAGCGTTTTAAGGGTGTGGTGGGCCATAAGAGTGTTGGCGATTTAATTCTCCAATTTCTCGGAAACGCGTGGCGCGAGGCGGCGGGGAAAATGTTATTAGCCGCGCCGCTTCCTGGAAATTTAGTCGCCATTTAGTCGTACACTGGAGTCCCGCGTGCATTTTGTGTCCGAACGTATTACAAAAACAACAAATCAGTGATTACTGCACGACGTTTGTATCGACATGCGGAGATCGGTTTACGCAATTTAAGTGAAGTTCCAAGCGCTAATGTGATACGCAAATGGATCAGAATGTTCGAAACAACCAGCTCGGCAGTACCAATTACGGCTCGTGGTCGCCCAGTTTCTGCAAGATCAGCCGACATTGTGGAGCGTGTTCGTGTTTCAGTTCAGCGAAATCCGCAACAGTCAACACGTACGACTTTGCCCCACACTAGGAATTTCTCCTGTATCGTGGGTGCGTTTACAAACATTTAAACTCACATACACAAACAGCCAGACCCGGAACAACTACTTGCAGGTCATACAAATTTCCGTGCGGGGATCGAACCCGCGACACGTAACGCAGCAGTCAATCGCTTAACCACTGCGCCAACCGTGCCGTCATGTCTTTGGACATAAAAGAACGACTTCGCGACGAATGTTGAACCGTGATTTGCATTTGAATCCATAAAAGATTTAGGTAGTCCAAGAATTAAAACCAGACGATGCCAATAACCGACTTAACTTTGTCAATTTGATGCTCGACCAGTTTAACAACTTTCACAACGTTATGCTCAGTGATGAGGCCAATTTTCACCCTAATGGCCATGTGAACAAGGAAAATTGTCGGTTCTGGTCCGAGACTAATCCCCGACGCTTGCATGAACGTCTACATCACAGCCCTAAGCTTGTCGTGTGGGCTGGAAAACGTCAACCGATAATATTGGGGCATACTTTTTGAGGACGAAGGAGGGAAAGCGACGGTTAGAGCTAACAATTATTGCAATATGATAACAGACTTTTTGGTGCCAGCTGTGTAAGAACTTCAAGGCAATACCTCGAGGAAGTGGTTTGAACAAGATGGGGCCACATTTCACACGGCTAGGGTACCCATAGAGCTGCTGAAAAATGTTTTTTCCCGGAAAACTCATTTCGAAAAGGGGGGATATTGCAGGGCCACCACGTAGCCGTAGCCCCGATCTCTCTCCATGCGATTATTTTCTATGGAGCTACCTCATATCAGTGGTCTACGAGAATAATCCGATCAATTTAGAGCAGTTGAAGAGGAATATTTGTTTCCAAGAGTGCCAAGCAGCCGAAGGAAGTCATTTGGACAACATTATTTTTAGGTACTAAAAAATCCTGTTTCTACTTTAAAAAAAAATACAAATATTAAAAAAAATGTGTTCCGTTGTTCTTTTTTGAATATTGAAACCGCTAACACCCTTATGGCCCTCCCTGTATACCAAATTTTCAAGTTTTTGATTTTGAATGCCCGGATAGATTTTTGGACGATGTTATTGTAATTGGTCGTAATGAGTAAATAACAAGATCCATTTTTTACATTAATCGATAACTGTGAACAGTGTATTTTTATGCCAAATAAAAAAATGCTTAGTAAATATGGTTTTCTCATTTCATATGCCTATTCGTTTACTTCATCATAATACAGATAAAGCACTAGCACAGCAATAAAGATCTTGGCCAAATATCGTTCTAAAAGGGGATTTTTTGCTCTTAATATTTCTTCCTTCTTGGACATGACTTTGAGTAAAAAAAAAGTTTATACAATATGTAACATAATTAACGCAAGACCTCATACACCCCAATTAGAGTATTGAGTTAAAAGCATTATACAATGACCGATACATTTTTTTTTCAAAGCTAACTGTTATTATTATGAAAATCGTGTTGATCCTAGCATTACTTTATGCATTTAAAATTGAGTCTAATTGCTTTGAAATAAGATTTCATTTTCTTTGGCTCTATCGGCGGTCAGTATTGCAAAATACATAATTTAAAAAAAAATACCTGTATTAATAGTTACTGAAATCGATTCAGCAGTCAATTATGAGCAAACTACTTTCAGGACTTGCATGCATTCTGTTACAACTATTTGTAATTAGGGGAACCAAGACAACATTTGTCCACATGTCATATTATTATATTGCTAAAAGGGTTGGGACAAACTCCAAAAAAATCTGCTCATTGTCCTTTATTTTTGCCTATAACTTGGCTTGTGTAGTCGTTTTGATAGTTGAGACAAAATTTCGTCGTGCCCAATTGCTCCAATTGGCCGTAAATATTGGTAGTCTTTGACAAATTTTAGAAATTCTCCACTTATACCGAATTTCCTCGCCATATTTGTCTTTGTATTGGGCAGATTTATGGCTTGGAGATGGGTATCAGTTTCGACATCTTCCACTGTTATGCTAGCCAATTCTATCCCTCTACAGGCACTGTTGATCCTGTAAATCAATACAATAAGTGTGTTAAAAATTTATTTTGGTTGGTACGTCTGCTAATTTAGTTTGATGAAAATAATAGAAAAATTGTGTTGCCAAGTATTTTTCATTTGGTGCGTTATTTACGAAACTCTTGATATCTTTCCTCTTGAAAACTTTGGATTTCTTGGCCTTGTAGCCGTTGGATAAATTCTTGAGAAAAGCCGTCTTTACATATTTCTTTATGTCTTGTCTGTATAGTTCGCAACATTGAATATGTAAGGGTTGAACTTTGATATTTTTTGGAAAGTTCATCAAAATACGTAAGAAAAACTCATTCTGTAAGCGAATCCACTAGTTTTTCTGTCATAAACTTTTCGTAAGTATTTAAATAAATGCTTTGTGACCTTGACGGTAACATAATGAGAATTATTTCGTTTCCTTTCTCTCTCGTTCTCTTTCTCTTCCATCTGCAAATTCCATGCACTGCACTCCATTCTCACTAGATTATGACATTTTCACTGTTCTAAGATAAATAACGGTCACCAGTGCAATGAGTAATTAGAGTAAAAATCTAAACATTTTGCGCCAATGCCTTTTTTTATTTATTTTGTAACCGCAACGCAACGCACGCATTCTACCGAAGAGATTGCCGCTTTTAGTTCAATTTTCAAAATAAAATGTTCTTCTTTTTTATGAAACAGTAATAAGTCCAGTCTTTATTCATAATTATTCTACTTATGAATAAAGACTTTTTCGTTTTAAAGGCTCGTTGGTAACAGACAAAAATAAAAAATTAAGAACCGTACCATGACGTGTTAACACCATCACGATTCCGTTGCGAAAACGAGATAGTGCTATCGGACATGTATAGCTCCGTCTCTCTTTCACGTTGGAACAATGATGGAATTAATACGTCATAGTACGGCCCCTGGTATGATATAATGACGGACTTTTTGAGCAAGAGTGAAAAAGATTGTGTGATACACAAAATTATGACCATTCGACAACTAACTTTAGTCGGTCAGTTCCAAAGAGGGGCTTAACACTCAGTTTCAATATAGACGCTTGTTTAAAGTTGAATTACTCGCTTAAGCGATGCAAAAGCATTAACAAATCTGGAACAAAATTAAAATTGACATCTCAATCTAAATCCTTGCCGGAAAATCCTAAACCTGTTTCTGCTAATAAATTTTAAAGTCTGCCCCGAGCCTGAGGTCGGCGCCGCTGTGTGCGTTGCTTACAGCTAATATGGGGAAGCTCAGAGCCAGCGCCGATGAACCCCCACACGCGCTGTGGTCGACAGCATCATAGCAGACACTCTTCAACAGCCACCGCTTATTCCAGTACGCTATGCTGTTTAACCATGCCATTTTTATAATCAATGGTCACGGATAACTACCGATATACTTAACTATATTATTTCCTTGGCATGTGGATATGCATATGAAAATACATTCTCATTCCCACCTAAATTAATCTTACTTGTCGAAAGTATTTTGAAGAAGAAATTGATTAATCCGTTAGTTTGTAACAACTTGCTAACAATAGACGCTATTTCACAGTGTGAACCCTGTGAAGTGCAGTTCATATTGAATCAATCTAAAAAGGAATAGGAAAATAGGTACATATTTTTAAATAATGTTTAAAAAACTTTCGCATAGGTATAGATCACATTCAAGAAAGTTCTTACGGTACATTTATGGTAGAGTATTGAATCTAACATTAGCCTTCCCCTGTTCCTCGTACCTCTATAAGTCTTTCCTAGGGGTATCGCATAGGGCACGCCACGATAGCGGTGGTAAGACCCCTCTTTGAGGAGTGGCTAGAGAGGCGTCACGGCGTCCTCACCTACCGCCTGACGCAGGTCCTCACCGGACACGGATGTTTCGGGAGGTTCCTGCACATCATCAGGCGGGAGGAAACGCCCGGGTGTCACCACTGCGATGATCGCCCCGAGGACACGGTGGAGCATACGGTGGGGGCCTGCCATGCATGGGCGGCGCATCGCCGTGTCCTCGTAGAGGCGATCGGCAGCGGCGGCGACCTCTCACGCCCGGCCCTGGTTCAAGCCATGGTCCGGGGCGAGGAGTGGGAGGCAGTCGCCTCCTTCTGCGAAGCAGTCATGCTAGCGAAGGAGGTGGCGGGACGGGAGAGGGAGAGAGTCTCCCGTCCAAGCCGTCGCGGTGGACGCTCCGGGCGTCGGGAGCCGCGTGACGACTCCCGGCCACCGTAGGCGCGGGCCTGCGGGCGGTGAGTAATGGGTAGCTCACCGTCCAATCAGGACCAGGCCCGTGCTGGACGGCGCGTACGTGTTCCACACGCGCTTCAAAGAGATGTCAGCATCGAAGAGGGGGCCCGCTAGGGCCCAAGCCTGCCGGGAAAGCGGGATCATCCGAAAGGGGTACCGCTGACCCGGAACATAAAGGGCCAAGGAAGGAACACGAGTGAGTTTTAGTCAGTAAGAGTCTGACACTCCCTTCCGCTCCACCCAGAGCGGGAGGGGTCATTTGATGATTTCCAATCCTCAAAAAAAAAAAAAAGCATTCTGACTAATATAATCTTATACCTCATTTTGTTATTTGTATTTTGTGTTTCACGAACTGTGTCCAAATAAACGTTACTCTTTCTTTCTATACCAGGGTAAAATTACTACGCTCATGTGATTTTACGTGTTCGCAGTAAATGGTAGACACCATTTAATCGGTTGACTTTTCTTGGACAGTCCCTAAACATAATGCATGTAGGTATTTGGAAACATAATGCAGTGGAAGTTTTATCAGTGTAAGGTTTTAATTAAAGTAACATGATACGAGTACCTTATCCCATGGTACCTAACACTTGCAAATATCTGGGATAAATAAAAGATTTACTTTTTAGATATACATACTTAATTTTTATTAAAATTTACTGGGTACGTCTTCCATTGACTCTAATGTGCCCTGGCGGCTGAGAGTATGTCTCGCTGATGATGACGATGTGTTAGATCATTTAGCTCCCTTCAAAATAGTTGAGCTGAAAGGTGCTAATCCATGCGTCATGTTCATGAACGGGCGCCGTCAGTAACTCACACACTGGACTGGTCATCTCTTAGCTGCCACGAATATTTGAATTCTTTTTATGTTTATAATACGGGCACTTTTTAACGTTTTGTATCGTTCTCAGACGCATAATTTCAACATGAATGATGTAACTAATATTTTGTAACCATATTTATAATTAAAAGAGGGTCCGTGGAGTTTTTGCCCGTTCTTCTCCATAGGTACCTACGGTTTGGAATGGGCAATTAGCTCACCTTTCTGACCAACCGAACCTTTGACAATTCAAAAGTGCCTGTAATTGGTTTATTTGAAATAAATGCTTTGAGTTTGAGTTGACTTCAAACGATTTCCCGGAGGAGTATTTCGTTTGTAACGACTTTCGCTACCGCACTGACATACCGCTCTTTGGGTTGGAATAAGCTTGCTATCTAAACACAATCAATATAATAAATAACAAAAAAAGGTTTGTGTGGTAATTAATAATATGCATTACATGGCAGCACCAACAGCCTTCTGAATACAATGTTGGGAAGGGTTGATTGTGCGGTTGTGAGGCTCTGGAATACTGTTCACGGATCGGGAGGGGTTCTTTTCACTGTAAAATAAATTAAATGTAATAAATGAATAATTTAATGTTGTCATTGAATAGTATTATACTAAGTGTGGTTTACTAACAATCTATGGTTTTTTTTTTATTCTGGTAATAAATGAATAATAATAATTACTGCCGTCCCTTAGAGGAGCAGTAGTGGTCCAGTGTCAACGGCCCTGACTTACGAGTTGTAGTTCGTGGGTTCAAACTCAGGCAGGCACTTTACTTTGTGTAAATAATTTCATCACCACTGCTCTCGAAACGGTGAAAGCAAACATAAAAAATTCAAAGACATTTGACATCTACCAACCCGCACTGGGCCCGCGTGGTGGATGACGGCCAACTCCCTCTCACAGAGAGGAGGCCTGTGTCCCAACAGATCTTCCTCATTTATATGTATAAACTAATAAATTTCCCGCTAAGGTACTTAATATGTTCATACCTTCATTTAACAAATAAGTTCCTCAAACAATTAAATGTGAGGCTAAAAAAAGTCGTAGGTCCTGTGGTATTTTCTCTAAAGTTAAAGTGATAAGGGGAAGTTTAGATACTATTAAAGAAAGTGCCACTGGTCTTTTAATTAGAAATCTTTTAAAAGATGATGTTTAAGGTGAAAAAGAATGATACAATTATAATTTCACGTACCTACATATTAATATTCTTTCAATTGATTAAGAATAGCTACAAGTATATTCTTTAATTTGATGTTTTACTATAATCTCTCAAGATCTATAAGTGTACAATGCCAATCTCTTCGGACGAGGCTATCATATAATTATGATAGAACTTCACTTATAAGTAGGCTCATTTTATTACTAAATATTTGTCTTTGCATAATTTCTTACCACGTCTTCTAATTTTTTTTAAATCCTAGAATAGGGTCCAAGTCTTTTGTCCCAACAGGCAGGTTTCTTGTAAATAAGGCGTATATGCGGCGTTTTTCAACCAACTTTCGTTCGCCGACATATGCTGACTGGCGCCGGAGTCAACGTAAAAATCAGTCTTACTGAACTCGCCTGATAAGAAAACAACACTGAATGCGTTACTTTGCTTTTTCTTTTCCGTTTTCTCATTATAAAGTGGACATTGGTTTCGGTAATGTCCTATTTCCTTACAAGGAAAACATTTCATTGTTTTCATATTTTTGATATTTGAGTTTGACGTACCTATTCGGCGTACTATAGACATTCTGCCCTCCATATTTGCTAGTGCTGCCACCTTTAGCCATTTTTTTCTTTTGCCAATTTCTAGTCGATAATAGTGCTGTGCTGCTTTCTGACTCATTCGGATCAACTGACTCCATATCCATCAATTTTGTTTTGATCGAATCTGCAGTTATTTGAATGCCAGAATGTTCGATTGCCATTATCATCGGCATAAATCGCTCTGGTAATCCGGCCAGCAACAATGAACCTACCCATTCATCGTTAATAGCGAATCCCGTTCCGCTTAAACGTTGAGAAGTTTCAACAATTTGTGTCACATAATTCGTCATACTTTCACAGCTCTCCAAACGTATTGAAATCAGATGACGAAGCAAAGTAATCCTCCGCGAAAATCCTGAATCGTCAAACAAAGCTCGCAGTTTTGTCCACAACTCCTTCGTGGTCTTTGTCTCCTTTATGTGCACAAATAAAGATGAATCGATCGTCAGTATTATCTTCGCGCGTGCTTTAGCATCTGCCGCCTTGGTTGCAGCCTCAGTGCCTTCTTCTTTTAGGTATTTGTCAGCACCTTCGAGCACCAACAGGTTCTCCACAGCAAATGCCCAATCGTCGAAGTTCTCGCGACCCTTCAGCTTTGGAATGTTCGTAACATAATTAGCACTCATTGTCCTGCTTGCACCACACGATACACTACCGAAATACTCAAAATATTATGTTATTTTTGGTTAAAATGAAAAGCGGCCCATAACCTATAAGTAAAACAGTATGGTAGTTGACGAACGAATGATTTATTCAACACGTGTTAAGACAATGACAAACAGATAGTACACAATCTCTTATACTAGATGGCGCTAGGAACCACATTTTGATATTATTTCAACAAATGCCTTTTGGAGAACTTTATTCTAAAAGGGACCTGGACTTAAAATTCCCGACTGTGTGAAGGACTAATAAGATCCATGCCCTAGAGATGTAATAATAATATGTTAATATGGGAATAAGACTCGAACCAACATCACTTTCTCTAAGAAAAAGCCATATAATTATAGTATAGTACCGTTTTTTTTTGAGGTTGGGAAATCATCAAATAGCTTCTCCCGCTCTGGGCGGAGTGGAGCGCGTGTCAGACTCTTACTGACTTAAACCCACCCGTGTTCCTTCGGTTGCCTGTGCCAGGGGCCACGGTAACCTTTTCGGACTTTCCTGCAACCCTGGCAGGCATCGGCCCTAGCGAACCCCGTCATTAGTGCTGACATCTCTTTGAGGCGCGCGTGGATCACAACGCGCCGTCGACCCGGGCCTGCTCCTTATCGGACGGCGAGCTACCCATTGCTCGCCGTCCGCAAGCCCGCGCCTCCGGTGGCCGGGAATCGGCTAAGGATTCCCGACGCCCAGGGCGTCTCCTGCGGCGGCTAGGGGTGTGAGGGCGCAAATTTGTCCTCTCCCTCACGCGTTCCGCCTCCTCTTTCGCGAGGATTATTGCTTCGGAAAGGCGGTGACGACTTCCCATGCCCTCTCGCTCCGTACCATGGTCTGGACCGGGGCCGGACGCGAGAGATCGCCACCGCCAATCGACTGCACGAGGACACGGCGGTGCTCCGCCCAAGCCGGGCAGACCCCCACCGTATGCTCTACCGTGTCCTCCGGCCGAATAGTATAGTACCCTACATGTAGTTTTAGTTTATTTGTTCTGTTGGAAAATTGAGTGTGTCTCGTTTTGAACATGAAAATATACTATGAAAATGTTTATTATCACTAGCTCTTATGCTTTGAACCACCCAGCCACTGGATACATAATCTAACATGTGACGTGAAAGCCACATAACATTGTTATAATAATCGTAACTATTTTCCGTCTGCCGCATCGAGGCAGCTTTTCAATTTCCTCACTCAAGAAGTAAATATTTACTGTGTAGTAGACAAAACATGGATAGATTATGATAAGATTATTATGTTTAACACCAAATCCGAGAGTTGAGGGTTGGTGTCTATTGGGAGAAACCAAAAAATCTGCCCCGTCCTTTGATCCTTATACTTCGGCTAGCATGAAGGGAAAGGAAGGGAAAAAGGGGTTTCTGTCCCCAATATACAGCATGCGTTGTTTAACATAGAAGAATAGCAGTATATTATGAACAAAACCTTAACACTTCAGCAAATATTTCTTGAAAAATTAATTAATTAATTTATTTATTCAATATGTCTTACGAGCTAACAGAATTGACCTCCAAAACGCTCATACGATTAATTTTATACAAATAAATTATTATGGTTTTTAAATTACACATGCTCGTCACCTTATACCATAGATTTTTATAAAAATAATAATAATTAATAATGATTAATCCTGATGATTAAGATAAAATCTTTTTAGAATACAGGCCTCAAAGTCTGATGTGCCTGTAATTGCACCGGAACCCAACTTTAGTCAAGTATAATTACTTTAAACTTTCTAACTATGTAACCTACCCACAAAAGTTTCCGTACAAAATGGCCGCGATAAAAACAATATAGGCTGGTGTTAATTGCTAACACAAAGTTGGGTACGCAATAGATAGCGAGTGTGTGCGGACCGTTATAGTAGGTCTATTGTTTGTTATTGGCGGAGAGCACCAGTTTTTCCGCAGCTCTAATTCGCTTGATAGTGTAAATGTTTTTTGGCAATTTTACTTGGAAAGGTTACGATTTTCTGTCTATTTCAGTGTACACGTGTTCAGGAAACGCCTTCAGGAAATGTCACACCGAATTTGTTTTAAAGAAATAGCTGTATCAATTCTTATTGAAAAAAAAAAAATAGGACCAAATTTAAATCTTTAGATTGAACCATTTTCTCGCGGCAAATTCTTAGAAACAATTGAAAGATTTTATAGATTTGATGTTGGTATTAGTACCTATAGTTCGCTTTCTCGAAACAAATGAAGAATGACTCTCCTATTGCAGTCCTGTGCTAGATAAAGAATGCCTCATCTAATTCACCATACATAACCATCTGACCCAACTGCTTGCTTCATTAAATAACCAGCGAAACATAGTACCTCCTTTCCACTTCCTTAAGAGTAAATATAAGTGTGTAAGTAATATGAAACAGAAGACTACAACCACAATCATACCTCTGAGCAATAAACATCCTAATCGTAATCTTCCAATTATGATCACAAAGCAGTAAAGCCAAAACATGCAATTTCGCCACTGCGTAGACGCCGCTCCAATTTAATGACACTTTGACGCCATCTTTGGGACATAAAATGTCAAAATGTGTTGCTTGAGGCTCTAGGAGTTACTGCGGGGAATATTCGCTTCATACAATGTATTGTCTTATCAGTTTGAGTCGGTTCTTTGCTGATAACATTGTGTTCTTCGTAATGGCTGTGATTTTTTTTATTTGACAGTCTCAGCGTCCATACTTTGCAGCGGTTTTTACACTATTGCTGGAGTCAGTATTGCCAACCCGAAAAAATGGACCTTATAAAACATATCCTTATTTTTACATTTAATTTATATGAACCAACTGAAATAGCCACTAAGAGTGGCGATACTAAAATGTTTAAGGAATGTCCAGCGTACCCCGGATTGACAGGCTCGTTTCCTCATGATTGGTTAATCGTCATAAGAGCAGTTCTTATACATTTAATTAGTGCCGTACGAGAGAATAAAATTAAAACATTGCAGTTCAGAGTCATATTATCCACATCCACTTTAAATTTATATAAGAATTGCGAAAGTAACTCTGTCTGTTACCATTTCACGCCTTAACGACTGAACCGATTTTACTGAAATTTGGCGCACAGGTAAATCATGATCTAGGGCATAAGATACTTTTTATCCCGGTAAAATTTATGTTTCTGTGGGAAAATTTCCGACCTTCATGAGGTTGAAACCGCGGGTTAAGCTAGTTTTAATATATCTCATAAAAATTAACAAAAGTTTGTTACGCGAAATAAAATATGTTCTCACCTCAAGATATACTCGTATATTTCATTTCATTTATTTATCCAATAACAATTTCCATTGTGTCTGAATTTTTACAAAGGTACATGAGCGAATAATTAAATAATAACAATTAAAAACACAATTACATTTCTTCAACATAATCTCATTTCCTACCTACATTAATATTATTCATACAAGTTCAAAATTAAAAAAAAAATGTAAACGAGAAAAATAAATAAATTAATAAATGTCACTAACATAATAATAATTGCTCTCAAATTATATCCCTTGATTGCTTAGTAGCAATTAATCTCGTAACTAAGAATATTTACTATTTCCCTGAATTTGGAATCGATCCTTCAACAGTTTGCCTTAATTGTTTTATTAGTATACCTTCCCTTTATTAGATAAAGTTGCTGGTAGTTTATCTACCCTAGAGGGTTTATTAGATTTAGTGATTCATTTACTTGTCTTTCCTTTTACGAGTTTCGGGTTATTTTAGTCAGGAATTCTGTGTCCATTTGAATACTTTCGGTTGCGATTTAAATGGTATATCTGGTTGTGATCACACCACTCATGTTCCGCCGACGGCGACGAGCGGGAAAATCCTTATTATCTTCCACTCTGTTTTTGTGGTTGGCAACATGAAAACTCATCTTATAAAAGTAAGAAATATAAAAAGGGCTGTCTTTTTTTGGTTATTGATGCATTTTTTCAAACGCAAGCTGCGCCCTAATACGTAACACACATTCAATAACAATCCGAAAGATTTTGAAGGCAATTGCTAACGCATTGCTTCATAATTATTGTATGTTTGAAAAATTCGTCTTCTCAACAACGAAATTAACGAAATGAATGTTGTTAAACTGTCAACATGAAAGGCATTACCCATAAGTGTATTACGCATTCACCCCGATATTGTTGCTGTTAAGAGTATTTTGCTCAAATTCAAACCAAATATTTATTTGTATTCTCCAACATAGGTCTTCTAACCTCCACAGACCTTATTATCCCCTCAACAAATATTTTCCACTCAGACCGATTAAAAAACAATTTCACACGTCTATCACTAGTATAAACTCGTTTTTATCTGTGGAAACTTGTAAATGGCCTTCAGTTCCATATAGTTTAAGTATACTGTATATTATAGCTGTAAGTTTCCCGAATAAAATAAAATAAATCCGTCAAAGAGTAGCGTTGAAGCGAAACCGGAAGACAGATAGCGGCCATGTTGTCTCTCGCCGGATGTGACGCGCCAGTTGTAATGCGACCATGTGGGTATTGCAGCACACTTTGTTGGCTGGGAAACCGATATCTACAGTGATTGGTGTCCGTATTTGCTGTCATAAAATTCTCTGGTACAAAGTGTTTCTAGAATGTGTCGATTTATTTATAAAATGTAAAGTCTGGTCCAAAAGTATCTGATGAAAGTGTAAACAGACCCTTTTCAGGTTAAATTCTTACGCAATCAACCACTTAAGGTAATTAGTATAACACATATATCTGTATTTAGGGTTCAACATTATATCTCGCCATTTTTCCGAACAATTATTGTTTGAATAACATTATTAAATTGTTATTGAAGAATCATCGACAAAAATCGAGGTTATAAAATAAACCTCAATACTCAAATGCAAAACATGTTTAAGGTGATTTAAAATTAGCATTTCGGGTTTAATTATTCAAATAATAAAATCAAACCACTTAATTTGTAAGTGGCACTACAAATTGGCATCCACAGGTACGTTTTATCATCCATTTGTTTACATTTAATCAGATACTTTCGGAACAGACTATACAGCGTAAGAGAACTAAATCGATAATTGTAATAATGGAATCCTCCACTAGAAATTATAGTATGCGACAGCTTTTCTTAAAGATATTCATTCAGCGACGTTTTACAGCGATATCTACATTATTTTTGCCGCCAAGTAGCATTCCTTTGTTCCAGTTTGAAATGAATGGATACCGATTAAATTACAGGCAACTGTAACATTACAGTTTTGCTTCTTAATTCACCAACGTATTGGCAAAACCTTCGGTGCTGCAGGTCCACAACGTCGGTGCACTGCAGGTAATCACAACTTTTCATCAGGACCACTTTGATGTAATTTAACAATGATTAAGTTGTTTATATACAGATACCATATAATTCAAAAAGGAACATTTATTAAACGACAATAAATAGGAACTTTTTCGATCACATCGAACGTTGCCGTAGACTGTACATAATGGAAACCAATTTTAAACTTTCCAATTGTATCTGTAACAGTTTTTTACAAAGAAAAAGAAGAGAAACTCAGTTCATTTGTGCATTGATTGGTGCACTATCGTCTCTCTTCGATCGGTGCACTATTGTCTCTCATTGATCGGTGCACTATCGTCTCTCATTGATCTTTGCACTATCGTCTCTCATTGATCAGTGCACTATCGTCTCTAAAGAGAGCCAAAACAAAAATAATAATTGAAAAGCCAATTACGGTTTGAACTTTTTAAAGATTTGTTGGTATTCTTTGTTGTCACAAACTAAGAAAATAACTTTACTGAACGTGTAAGAAGTTTGTCACGTAATTGTTTGGTTTGATTTCGTTTTACGAAAAGTAACACGTAAAGTATTTTTTGTTGTACCGTTACAATCGTGACAAAAGCATATTAAGATGTCAAGTGTTTTCCAGAATAATATGTAGTTTGGTTGCTGTCTTGATAGCATTTGCATATGCAGTAGAAAAGCTTTAACATTATTTAAAATAAGTAAACAACATCTAGAAATGAAATGTAAATAGTTTTCCAATGAGACTGAGTTTCGCTCTGTATTGTACCGTTTACAGTACTTTACTTTTATTGACTTCGCGTTGTTACTCCTTATGTTTGTTTTTTTTTAGAATTTAAACATTTATTCTCTAGTGTTGAGTTTGTTTATAACTCTAGTCTAGTTGTTAATTGGTCTCGAAGAAATCGCAGAATTGTGCAGCAATGTAAATCAATTAAATCGGCTAGCATTCGTATTGTCAGCTGAAAACTAGATAATGCCAAAAGATCGCAAATCACCCGCATGGGTAGCCTTATCTTCGCTTAAAACCACGCAAACGCGGGTTAGCCCCACTGGTTCTTATACTAGAACCATTACAATAGAAACAGTTAGACTAACCATGTCATGGACTACTGAAATTCGAAGAAAGATATTTTAAATTTAATTGGTTTATAAGTCTGAAAGTGGCACCAGTAACTGAAAAGTTGTGTCGAAATCGGTTGTCATGGTATTGGCACGTGAAGCGGAGGAATGTGGAAAATGTCGTGAGGAAAGTTTTGAGTATGAATGTGGAGGGCTTATGAGTAGGGGAAGACCAAAGAAATGATAGATGGACTGTGTGAGAGATGATATGGCTAGAAAGAGAGTGAATACAGAGACGAAGACTAAAAGAGAAGTCTGGAAAATAAAGACACTGCGCCGACCACAAATAAATTAGGAAAAGGACTGGAGAGCAAAGATGATGATTGGTTTGTGAGATTTGTGGTGCAATATTGTTATTAGATACAAATAATGTAATTACTACATTCTAGGTGTTAACAGTTCTGTTATACAGGGTTTCCAGTAAATAGCATACATACTGCAGGGGTTGGTAGCTTGGGTCAATACCTGCCAAAACAACACAATATATGTTCAGCAAAATCTTACGGATTTACAGTTTTACAAAATACACGTAACGAAATTGTAACCACTTCCTTACAAATTTAAAACATTAACTAAAACAATGTAAGGTACGTTTGAAAGCCTCATTCAAATGTTTTGTATATACAGTCAACAAAAAAAAAATAGTATTCAGTCAGGTAACATTTACTGATTTTTATTTCGTTTTGAGCATGTGCTGATTTTTCTGACCGACGATGTCAACTACACGAATTATTAATGTACTTGTAGTCTAAAAGTTTAAAACGATTATTAGCATTTCTCAAAAAAAATATTTTATTTTTGAGTAGGTATACTTATTTTGAAATGTCGCAGCACCATTCTGAATTATGCCTCTTTAGCTTCGTACAGGAATTATATTTAATTTGAATTTTGAATACTGTAGTTTTTATTTTTTCATGGTGGGGCTCGAAGCTAAATGATAACAGCCGGGCCGCACGGGTCGATTGAAAGTTAAGCTTAGCTTGCTGCGGTCGTTTCATGGATAGGTGATCAAACATTACATATTGAGAGCCCTTCGTGCTTCGGAAAGCACGTTAAGCCGTTGGTCCCGGCTGTCATTGGTAAATCTTTGACAGTCGTGACGGGTAGTTAGAAGCCCGAAAGCCTGACAACCAGTCTTAGCAAGGGGCAACATATTATGTTACCCAGTACCTGGGTTGTGGAGGTCAGATAGGGAATCGCGTTCTGTAAACTATTGGTATTCAGCTGCATCCGGTTAGACAGGAAGCCGAACCCAACGTAGTTGGAAAAGGCTAGCTAGGCAGATTGATTGTGTTTAATTCTTTTAATTTTCCTGTGCTTGCGTCCCAATAAATGCTTTTGTTTAACAAACTCTTTTGTTAACTGTACATAAGGTTACTTTTACGTAAACATTCGTTTGAGAGCTACAGTAAATAATGTACGTGACTCATTACAAAGAGTCAACTTTTAATTATTATACGAACCGTAATTAAAATTTCATAATTCAGAGTGTGAGCCGTGACGCCTATGAGCCTGAGGCAACGCTTAATGGAGGACCTAATACAATTTAATGTTCGTCATAAAATATTTTATGAAAATTAATTTGTTTATTTATTTATTGCGGTACTCTTCAATTTTCTGTTGGCAATTTCGAGGAAAAACGGTTGATCCTAAGTTCGATACTTATGTCTACAAATTATTTTTAGGTAAGATTCTCTTTGGAGCAACACAGAGTCTGGTGTTGGGCCCGGCTGATGGCAAAAGGCTCGCTCCCTATATCATAGTACAAAAATATAACCGGAAAAATGTCGACTTACTGACACCTCTGCCTACCTCGTCGAGGAATTCAGGCGTGGTATTAAGTTATTTACTAGAAACTGGATTGGTGCTTAAATGGCTACTGTACAAGATACATCTGTCTACGAAACCGTAATACGGGCGATTAGAATTGATGGACCGTGGGATCAAAAGGCATCTGTAGAGCGTCACAGTTTCTGATATCGACTTAGATTGCTCCAGATTGCTCAGCTAATTGCTTTTCTGTGTTTGGCGATTGTCGCTGGGGCGATTAATTACCTACAGACTCGTCGGTCTGTCGGTGCCAATAACAGTTGTAGTAAGTCAGAATCTCGATAAAGCCTTCACATCAATGCCAAAGCGACAGAATAGCATGCGCGCTTAAAATTTTCTTAGTTATTTTGCATCTCGCAGGTCAGAATTAGGTTGTATGTTCATCAAAATTTGGTCGTGACCGTAGCAAATGTGTAATTACTCAAAAATGCTTGTAATTTGGTCTATATTTTGACAACCTTCTTTGAGCATAGTCAACCTTTCCGCGCTACTTGAATAGGCGCCAGAAAAGTTGTATGGAATTTCATTGTTGGCGAGTTTTAGCCACCAGCAATTTCTTTTTAAAATCCTTTGCTGTCGAGTTTTGTTTCACAAATAGTTAGATGCAAAAAGGCTTTATTTAGAATTTGGCTATAAAGGTACAGGCAGTACAATCATCATTGCCTGATTAAAAACAAAAAAAAAGTTCGGGGTAGAAACAAAAGCGCGGCGCGGTGAAAATTTTGCAATTCTCCATAATATATTATTTTCCATCAATTTTCGTGATATTTAAAATAAAATTGTAAAAATGAACACTTCAATCGACGAATCCTCAAACTCAATGTGTTTAACACCCCGGGAATTCAACACGTAGCGAAATTAGTGATTTAAAGTTCATTGCCACCGAAGTTTTGACTTCGGTGGCAATAAACTTTAAATCACTAATAAAATACAAACAAACTTTTAAATACAAACTTTTTCGATCTTTGCGTTATGCTCGTGAACGGGTGCTGCTTGTAGTGACAGGTCATCTTGCTGACTATGGTTTTGTATGGTAATGTTAATTACTTATTACTATATAGAATCCAGTTCTTCTAACTGAACAGACAGCAGTGCTGCTGGGGAGTTTGTTCTGCCACTTCTTCTTCCCAGCTAAAGCACTAGGAAGTGGTGAAAAGCGGGCGTTTTAAGGGGACTGTCTTATGTGATTTTGACGTTCAAAAAGTGCTGATTCTCAGTCTAGTTTGAATAAATGACTTTTGATTTTGATTTTGACTTGCCCACGAAAAGTTAGCGCAGTGGAAAATCGATAGGAAGATACTATCTGTCGATTTTCGATTTTCTTAAAGACTTTGAAGTCTTTATCGGTAAATGTTTTTCTAGCTTATTTTAACGGCCTGAACGGGCTGAAGCACTCATCTCTCTGGAATACTAACTTCATGATGAAGTGCACGGTTTTGGCGAAAGCACAATTTGTGCATAACATACTATCAGAACCGGTATGATCAAAATACGGATATAAGTGTAAAAACTCAAAACTCTTGAGAGGACAAAACGCGGAAAAGTTTATAAATGAAGCCCCCGACTCTGAGTACTTGGCGGTGAAAATAAGTGTCTTTAACTTGAGTGCATTATTTATTTCTAAAAAAATCTGTTGGTAGGTCCTAATAAATACCTACAAATAACGTTTTTTCGACATTTACGGTTCATGTAGATGTATCGAAATTGCAAATATCACAGTAAATGATATATGTAGAAACTCACAACAATGTCATGATGATTACTCTTCGTGACACTAATACCAAGATAGATCCAACCTTCGTCGTCATTTGCAATGGTAAAATAATATCAAGCACTTCGTCCCGTTGATGTAAAAACTGACAGATTTTGTCTCAATTATAGAAACTGCAAATGTAAAAAACAAGTAATAGGAAGGCACAAAATTTCACAAATGTCCAAAATTATTGCGACATACCTAAACTGCCCAATATAGAGCAATTTACAGGTCATTGTTTCCGGTGATCATCAGCCACTCTGCTTATTGATACTGGAGCCAACCTATTAACACTCAAACAGCATGACGGATGGAAATCTGACAGAGAGGCTGAAAATTACATAGAAGAATCTGTCGCCATTGCTTTCCGCGCTAAAAAGGCCTTGACCTTCGAACTCGGCCTTTATTCCAGCTTGTCCATCAAGGCCTGCAGTGCTGACCACGCTGTGTTGGCCTGGAGCTGCGCTACGCTGTGCTTTCGGCCATCGTCAGCGCTGCCAACAACGCAGTCATTACAGATCGCGGCAGTATTGTACTATTACAAAATAGTTACGATTAAAATATATACAAATGGGGCTGGCTACCTTACTGCATCCCCATCCACTAACAAACTTCTTTGGAAAAGGTTTGTAGACGTGCTACGAAACAAAGACTACGTGTTTGCTACGGCGGGCGTAGCTTGCATCGAGATATTGTCATTGCTACGCCAACCGCTACGCAAGCTCCGCTACGTAATTTGGTCTTTTAGTAAACGTACCGTCAACTTACGAAAACAGAAACAATTAAAAAGCCATTGTGTCTCGTGGGGATCCACGTTCGAAGGGAGGGTTAATCATACTTTAGAATCTTGTGATTTTGGACGATGAAAATGGCGTCACGACGTTTTACAAAGTCCAAAACTTATCAATTGTGTGAGGTGATTGTACCTACAAGATTAACTACCTAGTATTATTTTACGAACAACATGTCATGTTAGTTACGATGTAGTGAAAGTCTACACGTTGGCTCCTTAATGAGTCTGAGGATGCCCAAGTCCGAGTAAGTGGATAATGTTTGCGAGTATCGGTTTTCCACTTTATAGCATAAACCAATATTGTGAAATTAGTTTATACTGAAATATTATGGACGCTGTTCAGGGGCCGTACCTACGTCATGGTACGGCCCCTGAACAGCGTCCATAATATTTCAGTATAAACTAATTTCACAATATTGGTTTATGCTATAAAGTGGAAAACCGATACTCGCAAACATTATCCACTTACTCGGACTTGGTGGACATGATGGTGTTATTACGATAACACCATCATGATTCCGTTGCGAAAAAGAGATAGTGCTATCGATCATGTATAGCTCCGTCTCTCTTTCACGCTGGAACAATGATGGAATTAATACGTCATAGTATGGCCCCAGAACAGGTTTTTGTGAAAATACTTGGATAGGGAGCTAAAGATTGTTGAAACAGTTTTTTTTTGTCTTAAGCTCAAGTTGTAGATTCGCATTACCTTATCGTCCTTAGATGTATGCAAAGTGATCGTAGTAAAAAAACAAAACAAGAAAACAAAGAGAAGTTAAGTTTACTGTCCCGTAAAAAGAAATAGTGACATTGGAAGTTCTTTTAAAGTTTAATACTTTTTATCTAAATGTAATGAAAATACAGTATTGTTCTAGCATTTGACACGGTATCCGATTGTCTTACTTTCTTCAGAACCTGTAACCGCTAGTTCTAACACAACTTTATGACTTGACTTTAGTTCCTATCCACAACACTTTCACATGATGGATTTGTTATAAATATATATTATCTGTGGTATAAAAATAATTATGATGGACTGTAGCGCCACTTGTACTTATTTCTACTACATTAATAAAGCGTTAGTACGTTAAAAACTATTCACGAGTTTTATCATATAAAATTTAATCATATATTTTTTTTATATTTAACCTACCCCGATATACCTTTGCAATGTGTCCAGCTAGGTAATAGCGTTACAGACATAAAATGTCAATCGATCGCAATGCCTTTCATTTTGACAGTTCAGCCATTCATTTCGTTATTCGCATTGTTGAGCTGGTCAAACTTTTCAAACCGATGAAGAAATGAATGTTACTATGAAAGGCATTGCGATCGATTGACATTTCATGTGTGTTATTACACAATTAGCCCGTTGGTCGTATCATTGAACTTGCTAAATGGGTTAAAATATTTGTTTTGACTAGCATCGTTTTTGTGAAAGAGTTTTACTGTTTTTTTTTACGTAAATTCATATAGAAAGGTCATATTGTTTTGGAGGTAATGGCTGGCTTGTTTTTGTTGTACTTTTAAATGGAGAAAAATTAGTAAAGAATGTTATGATGTTTACTTGTGAATACCGTATTTAAAATTACTATTATGGAATTGTATAAATATTCGTTTTTACAGGTTATCAAAGTAAGTAGGTACGCCTTTTTGCAGTTCATAAATAATAGCAGTCAGTCAATTTACTATAATAATAATAATATTATGAGACAACATCCACACAAGGTCTTCAGGTCCCGAACTAGGCAGAGCCTGTACTACGGTAACTTGATGACTGATATACATACTTATATACATATACACACCCAGACACAGGTCAAACAGACATGTTCATGCACAAAAATGTTTGACTTGTCCGGGGATCGAACCCGGGACCAGCGGCTCAGAAGTCAGGGTCGCTACCAACTGCGCCAACCGGTCAGTCAATCTGCACAATACCTGCCTTCAATAAAAATATATTCCGATGTAATGTAAAGAAGCTGTAAAGGTGATAAAGCATAATTATTTACATTAAGGAAGACAGAACAGTCATTTTGAATGAACCATTATTTTCACCGGACTTGGTATCCAAATTATTGCTGTATTATACACGCAAGTAAGGACGAAGAAGCGTTATTTATAAGCACAGCAAGGACGCTCTTAGCCAAATCATTTTTTGTGAATTATGCACCGGCTAGTGGTTCTTAAACTCATATTAGCAACGTAATCAAATAAATATAACTTGGCTAACCTACTTACTTATGTACTTTAATTGTTCGGCTTTATGTAATCGATATGCTATATATCTGTGGAGGCTTGTTATTAGCAACTTGATGATATGTTGTTGTTACCTATTTATTTGTAATTAGTCTGTAAGCCTTCTTAAAAGTAATAAAATAAATAATAATTATATTCACGAAAATACTCAGTATCCATTTAATTTATATTCTTCTCATTTGTTTAATTTTCCCCTCACGTTGGGTGTGTGGCAATATACACACGGTTATTAAATTAACGTAGTATTTACTTCACTTTACATCATTTACTCTATAATGAAAGCTCGTTTTTCGATTGTTTCATTAAAACATCGCAATTGTTGGCTCACCGCGCCTGAAATGATCTCATGCAACGGGCGGACAAAATGAAATGATTTGTTTACTGTTAAGTTTTTAAACCGTTAATGCAATATTTTGTCGGGTTTTCAATGTCTATAATGACAACGTTTATTAAAGCGTATGTACTTTTAAAACGTCAGTTTTAGAACCTAAAGAAAAATATATAAATGATTTTATTTCTGTAAGTAGGTTTGTAGAAACACTTTTACACTTTAAGCATATTTTAATAACTAGATGAGGTCGGCGTGTCCTATCTGACTACTCTGAGAAGAAAGGCCGAAACAAACTCAAAAGTCACAATCTCTTTTAAAGTCCATACATAATCTGGGTCAGTTCATGATAAGACCATATAAATTGGCGTCTGAAATGGTCTTTTGAGGAAAGAACCACACAGATTGAGTGGACCTGTCCAGTCAGTGCACGCAATTGTCAGTAATCGTGCAGCTCAACTTAGACTCAAGGAGCTCAACGATTCGACGAACAATACCAAAGAAAGGACATTTGAGTAGGCCGCATAAATTACTCAAACTGCCAGATCATGTTTACGCTGAGAAAAATACAAAAATAAATTTAAAAAAAAAACCAATGACCGACATAGTTCTCACATTCACAATAATTAGAATAATATTATAATAATCTTTGAGGACCATGTAGATTTGTGTCTGAAATGGTCTTTTGAGGAAAGAACCACACAGATTGAGTGGACCTGTCCAGTCAGTGCACGCATTTGTCAGTAACCGTGCAGCTCAACTCAGAACTTAAGGAGCTCAACGATTCGACGAACAATACCAAAGAAAGGACATTTGGGTAGGCCGCATCAGCTACTCAAACTGCCAGAACATGATTAAAACTGGAACAAAACACGGATACGGAATAAAAGGGTGCAGCGAGCAAACGCTAAGTGCTTATATGTACTAACTAACTTCTATCTCATCAACGCCCACATTCAAGTAACAAAGTCATACCCAAAAAGGGTCTCACACAAGCCATGATAACTGACGCGTGAACACTAGCTGCCGTGTTGAGGTGATAATGAAAGATTAACCCGATTACTCGGCCCAATGAATGCTCCGATATGTTTCCGATAGCTCTTTGATAGCAAATGTACGCAATCAAGTAATGGAACGTAATCATGCTGTGGTTTGTGAACGGTATTGTCTATTGTGAACGTGAATTATTATTAATTTGTATAGGTTTGTTGCTATGTTATTATTTGTAGTTTGTTCGAATCAGTACAGTGGAATCGAATTTAAAATCCATAAGATCTGTTAGTGTATACTTAAGCGACTCGCCCCAGCAAAAAAAAAACTAATTTCTTCATTAATGTCGGTCTAATATGAATGTCTTTTAGTAGATTATTGTCTTATTTATCGGCATGCTTGTGAAACCCGCAGAAAATCCGTTGTTTTGTTTTAAAGAAAATCGCACAGACCGACACGAAAAGCGACTTTAATTAATAATATGTAGATATACAAGTAGATTTGTTGCTATATTATAATTTGTAGTGTGTTCGAATTTCACCCTAGATGTTGTCTCCGCCTGCTGCCTTGTTGTTAGGAAGATGTTTTAAGGCTAATTCAGTCTCTTTTTGAGTGGGTTCTGGAACATCACTATTATTATTGCCTGGCCCTTCTGTTGGAGTCTCAGCAACAGGGGATGACTGAAGTTCCGCAAACGTTTCTACCCTGAAAACAGTTTACTTTGCACTTGCTCACTCGGTTCTTACATATTGTATAACGGCTTGGGGTGGGGCTGGGAAGTGTCTTCTCCTTCGACTTGAGAGGGCGCAGAGAGGGGTCCTTAAGGTTATGGCACATAAACCCTTTCGTTTCCCGACTCACGATTTGTACTCGTTATGTATACCTACTGTAAGGCAGTATTTCATTCTAGGCACAATGTTACGAAAACACTCGGAGTTGCCTTACGACCCTAACGCCACTATTGTGCGTAGACGTGGGTGTAGATCGGACAGAGTTTGTGGCATAGTGTCGGCGAAATTTGAAGTGGTCCGGCGGCAATACGATTTCTTTAATTCGAGGTTGTACAATAAGGTAAACAGTGTACTTTATATTCATTCTCGTTCTTATAGGAATTGTAAAAAACTCACTGACGACTGGCTTCAAACCCTCACCTATGAAGACCTGGAGAGCTTGGTCAAACCCTGATTTGTTTCCAATATCGACCTCTTCCTTCCGAAATAGAATCATTGCACTTAAATTAAGACACACTCACGCACACACACACATACTCACAAACCTATGCAAATACCCACACGCACATAATACATTCGCTCGTACCTACACATATTCACATTTTTTTTTTACCTATTATTCTAGTTTGTAATCTATCTCCTGTGTTTTCTAGAACCCTATCGTCCTTTTCCTGAGGTGGGCGTTAATTCCTACGACACAGTATTTTTACTAATGTAGTTATTATCGTACTAAATGTTATTGTCATACTGTGTTTTTTGTAAAAAAAAATATATATAAATATGACTCGACAGTCACTGATTCACTGTTCGTTTCGAGAGGGAGTTTCGCAAACTACTTATACGGATCTAGAACGGAATTTCCATGCCGGACGAGTGGAACACGGCTTTTATATGTACCTTGCTCATAGAGCAACACGGACCACCGGCGGACCGGAGACCTTGCTTAAAAGAAGGGTGACGTCTTGGAGTGCCAAAACTATTCTATCGTATCTATTGAACACTGTGTATAAGGTGTTTGCGAACATTATCTTCAACAAATAAAAAGTTTTTGTCGAACTCTCTATAGGAGAATATCAATGTGGTTTTCGACCAAATAGGTCCACAATAGACCAAATGTTCTCTCTGAGGCAAATTCTTGTAGAAACTATTGAATATTGTGTGAACACACACCACTGGTTTATTGACTTTAGAGCTCCGTATGACAACATACACCGTAATAATATTGTGGAATACTAATCACCGCAGTGGCGGAGATTAGTATTCCACGAAAAATTAATATCCCTGACCGAAATGACGCTGAAGCACTCTCAAAGCGTAGTTAGAGTACAAACAGATATGTCAGAACCATTTAGAACTAATGACAGCCTTAGACAGGGGGATGCGCCCTCCTGTTTACTTTTCAATATAGCTCGTGACAAGTGTATCCAAGACTCAAAGATAGAAACAGCGGGCAGCATATTTTATAAATTCATGCAGGTATTGGGTTATGCGGATGACCTCGATCTGAGCGGTAGGAGCCAGCCTGCGGTGGAGTGTGCTTTGCGGGTTGGTTATCGAAAAACCATTCGTGTCTATTGGCAACGACCGACGCGTTTTAATCACTTTGAACTTAAATCACTAGAAAATAAACTAACCCCGCGTCCTAACCAAAAAGTTCGGTCGTGCGAATACGCGATCGTCACGGTCAAATTTAAGTCACTCATTTGTTCGAAAAACCGTAACAAATGCCTGTACAACAGTAGACAGACTATTTCGATGTATGTATGATTTATTTATATTTTTTTACAATTTGTGTTTAAGTGTCACAGCGAAAGTTGTTTATAATGGCGTGTTGAATCACCCCCTTGATGGATGCAAGTGACTAAATCACCACTCTGTTACGACATGTCAACAACAACCGTCAGACCCACCAGACACAACGCCTGTCTGGTCGGAGGATCCTCTCTTTTTTTTGGAGTTTTAGAAACTTTCCACTTCGTTCCTCATACCTCTGTAGCGGTATCTACATCGCCACATGCGAGCTGCGCGTCATACTGACGTCACGCAAATCCTGCATCGCGCAAGCAGAGTTTACTGCGCGAATAGCATATATTCACACCCGTCACGACACCCGTCACCCGTCTGGTCGGAGGATCCTCCCTTTTCTATGATTGAACGTTACACCCTGTTCCTCGTACCTCTATATTGGTGACCCCGATGTAATTTGAACAACATCAACAATCAACAACAACAATCAACCAACAATCAATCAACCTCTATAGAGGATGGTGGACCCTAGAAACAAAGAAAAATTACGATGCTTTGTTGAATTTTTTGTATTTTCCAACAACTCTGTTTTATACTTAAGGCAGAGTTTATTCTTGTAAGGAAGGAAGTTAGATTAATATTATTTATTTGACTATATTAGTCAATTTAGTTTAATTTAATGTTTATTTATTATTGACATAATCTACTCATTTCAATGTTTTTTAATGAGTTGAATTGCAATATATGGTTAGCTAGCGACCTCGACAGTTGATCATATTATTCTTTTGAGCAACCGGCAGCAAGTCCGTCATGCTCCCTTAGATGTCAATGCTTGCGGTAGCGTCGGGGGTCGGGTTGCCTCCTTCCCTCAAATATGGCGAGGGGGGTAATGGCTGATCTTTGCGTTATGTGAACGGGTGCCGCTTGTGGTGACAGGTCATCTTGCTGACTATGGTTTTGTTATTGTTATTAGTAATTAATGTTTCTTTATTTTACTTCGAAGGTCCTAGTTTATCATTTGTGGCTACAAGTTACAGCTATATACATATAAACATAATGCAGCATTGCATATGCAAGCGGGCACGCCCTTTATGCCAGGAGGCTTTTTATTATGTATGAAGTTCTGTTTGCGTTTTTGTTTTTATTATTTATTTCTGCTTGAGTATAGTTTTAAATATTGGCGTGTGCTAGTTGACATATGGCAAATAATTTTAATATTTTTGTGTTTCGTAATGTTAATTACTTATTATATATAGAATCCAGTTCTTCTAACTGAACAGACAGCAGTGCTGCTGGGGAGTTTGTTCCGCCACTTCTTCTTCCCAGCTAAAGCACTAGGAAGTGGTGAAGGGTGGGCGTTTTGGGGGGACTGTCTTATGAAATTTTGACGTTCAAAAAGTGCTGATTCTCAGCCTAATTTGAATAATAGACTTTTGATTTGATTTGATTAGTGGGTTTAAATTAACAGATCAACGTTTGTTAATCTTCACATACACGCCCATCGACTTCGCTTTCAGCAATTAGCTAACGTTACTCCATACAATGAACCAAGCCAACATGAATACCGAAAACAACAACTAGCAAGGAAGTTTCCAGCATAATTACGGCCTTTTCATCTTTATCAAACCCAACCGTGGCATGAAAGTTCAAAGTTTGTAAGGTGTATTCAAATCGTTGTTTCTAATTGATGTTACATCCACTTCATGTTTGTGTTTAGTAAATTGATTAAAAAAATGACTGGTACTATTGAAAAAGGCATAACAAGTTGTGGCGCCAATTGAACAGTCTGCGTAAGTACTAAGGTTATTTTTCCAAAAAACTCATCTTTGTTTATATTTTTGTTGGAAACTAAATTGCGAACAGTAGATTGTATAATTAGTTAAGCTGAACTGAGCTTAACTATTTATCTTATTTATTTAACTTCATTTGAATCAACGAACTTCCAAAGTGTTTGATTTCAAATGCCAATTCATTCTGTTTGATCGCTGAATGGACTGATTCGATGTTGAATAAGCATTGGTAAACAATTGAATAGAGAAGAATTGTGACCTTTGACCTTTTTTTTGATGGGTGGAAAAATGAATTGTTGAAGAAATGATTTTCAAATTCAAATTCAAATCATTTATTTCAGACAGGAGTCCATAGGGTTAGTATAACAAAATTACTTAAAAACTAGTGTTAGTAATAAAAATAGGAAATCGCTTAACTGGTGTGGATCCTCATCCAGTGGCGCAGCAAAGGGGAATCCCACCGATCTCGGAACACGCTCAGGAGACTATTAGTGGCGGTACGCAGCCGGCCGGCCATGGATGCGGACCTTTTTCTAATTATGGCGTAAAAGTCATCAGTATGCGCCTCCGCAAACATACCAGACGCACTACAACGCCACGACCGCCCCAACAGTATCCTGAACGCATTATTGTATTGGACACGCAGATCGCTGTATGTCCTCTGCGTAAAACTGGTCCAAAGACTGCACGTGTAAAAGGACTGGCAGAAAGCTTTAAAAAGCGTTACCTTTACGTGATTTGTACAACGTGCAAATCTTCGAACCAGCATGTTACATCGAACAGCCAGCGATCTGCGCTCCCTCTCTACGTCTATATTGTCCCTAAGATCCTCAGTGACCCAGTGACCCAAGTACTTAAACTTAGTCACCCATGATAAAGGAGCACCACATAGCGTGACACTCGGGACATCTGAATAATTTATGTCACGCGCTTTAAACATCATCAGTTCGCTCTTCGTGACATTGTACTTGAGCCCATGGGACACTGCATAGGACTCACATATCGCAACTAGCGTCCTCAGAGCGCCGATCGACGGGCTCAGCAGCACCATATCATCGGCATAGCTGATATTAATCATACAAACTCCATCAATATGACATCCAACTCTGGTGCTGCTGAGCTCACCGATCAGCCGGTTTATGTATAAGTTGAAGAGGCGGGGTGAACTTAACCCCCCCTGTCTCACCCCACACTCCAGCTCATACACATCCGATTGTGTCTCAGCCCACCTAACACTATTCTTCTGGTTATAATACCAGTAGCGATACAACGATGTAATTTCGTCTGGTAGTGTTGTCTCACTCTGTAATTTGCCCCATAGTACCTCGTAAGACACAAGATCGAATGCCTTCGATAGGTCTAAAAAACAAGCAAAAACGGGGGTTTTTCTAGTGGTATAATATTGAACAGTTTGCTTGAGGCACAGGATGGCACTCTCCGTGGACAGACCGGGTTTGAAACCAAACTGCGCGTCGTGGATTTCAAAGTGTTTAGCCAACTGTTGATCAAGCAAACTGTCCAAGACCTTGGCGACTATCGTGGCCAACGAAATTGGCCTGTAATTGGTCACCTCAGAGGCATCCCCCGTCCTGTCCTTAATAACCGGTACCACCACGGTGTGCATAAGGTCTTCCGGTAGGTAGCGGTGTCGGAGACATAAATTAAAAAGCAGAGCAAGAACCCTATACAGATGTGGCCCAGCATTCTTGAGGTGCTCGACGCTGAGGCCGTCGTGGCCTGGTGACTTACCTCTTGTCATTTTCTTAATAACCGTAGCAACCTGTTTAGCTGAGAATGTTACGGCAGTCTCACCAGATCCAGACAGTACCCTTTCATCGAGCATCCTCCTACCTTTATGCAAGGGGGACTGAACTGTAAAGTGTCTTTGAAAAAGGGTGGCAATATCTTTCGGCTCACTCAGACCTGCCACACTTACAGGGAGACTCGGCTTAGCATTTAATTTACTAGTAGACTTCCAAAACTTAGCAAACTCTTTTTTGGAATGACTATTTGCCAAAATATCTAATTTAATTTGTTCTTGATTATTTTGAACAAATTTTAATTTACTTTTAAATGTCCTGCGTGTTACACGCATTTTCTCATATAAAACCCCCTGAGTAGGTGCACCATATGATAGCCACGTATGATAACATATACGAGCCTCCCTATGAGCGTCGCTGACATGTTTATTCCAGCCTGTAACATATTTTAGCCGTTTATTACGTTCACCACCTACAAAAGTACACTGAGCACCCGCTTGGAGAGTAGATATTATTTTTAAATACCATGTTATCTAATAATAATAAATGGTCTTCATTATTGCACATTTTGTGGGAACATGTAATACATTGTTCAGGTAAATCTATTAATTTTAATTTGTCATTACAGTATTTAAAATAATTATTAATTTGTTCAACATTTCTTTCACCCCACCGCACTTTATTACAAAGAGGATTTTTGGCTGATACCCTCTGATTAATTTTAGTTACATTACACTTAAATAAAACCGGATAATGATCAGACTGGTAAACCCCATATGATACTGATGCTTTAATAATCAAGTTTTTGGCTGCGCTTGTTATCAAACAATGATCTAGCCAACGGCGCGAGCCACTAGCTTGACAAACAAACGTATGCGTATCTTTCGGCAAAAGCTCATAGTCGGCGCAAAACCATGTCTGATCGTTACAAACAGAGATAAGTTCACTAAAAAACCGCGAGCCAGGGTTGGCATTAAAATCCCCTAGTACAATTACACACTCAATACTAGTATTATCAGTTATAGCTATTATCTCACCAAGGGTTTGTGTAAATAAAGTCAAATTGTCACTCTTACCGTTATCGTAGGGCATGTACACAGAAAATATCAACATTGGCCGGCTTTCGAAATCAACTCTTATCGCAACTAACCGATCACTTGAACACTTCACTGTTGTTACAGATGAAAACACTGATTTTCTCCATAATAGTGCCACTCCTCCATATGGTCTTCCCGAGATCACTTTGACAGACGTGTCAATGGCAGACTGGCCGGTGTACGCGAAGTCATCATCTAGGTTTCCTAGGAACCCTATATCATGCGGCCAAATCCAAGTTTCTTGGAGAGCTATAATGTCTGCACTTTTGCATACGTTTCTAATGCAATCCACTGACCTGTTCACACCTTTACAATTAAAAGTACATAATGTTATTTTACTTTTGTCAATCAGAGCCATTATTTGTAGGTGTTTTGTTTGTAGCTGGGAGCTGAGTCTCAAAGAAATCCTTATTCTTTTTAAAATACATAAATCGTCTAAAGCGTATTCCTGCAGGCCAAAGACTGTCATCCAGGAAAGTGTCTAACTTATTTTTGGAGACGAATATCTTAAACGAATTGTAAGCCCTTTCTGTTTTCATATTAATTTTTTCTAGCTTCACGCTCACCTGTGTCTTAATTTTAATATATTCACAGATATCTGTTTCAGTTGTCTGTTTATCAACATTTGACACGAAAAGCGGGACAAACGATTCCGCTGCTTTAAAATTCCCTGGAACAGACTGTGCTTTGCCAGTCCTACCTGTGAATCGGTTGTTAAACTTTTTATTTTGAACTAATGTCCATTGGCCATCATATTCTTTTTCTTTCCATTCACCTTTGCTAACTATTTCAGCCATAGTCAACTGTTTACTTGAGATATCGTTACGATTCGTAGCGTTTCTTTCTAACAAAGTTGAGTTAACGGGAGCCATTGCGACAGAGCCATCTACAATTACGTTCGATTGGCAAAGAGAACGATATTGCAACGAACTGTTTACGTCCGTTACGCTGTTATCAGAACCGATGACACCTGATTCCACAGTAGCGGCGGCAGCGGTGGGGCAAATCGTTGGTACTGACGGCATAGGTTTGCTATCTCTTTCACACGGCGCAGGCGCCGTTGGTGATGACTCAGAAACATGCGACAGCCCGAACGGTCCACTATCTAATAAATACCCTCCTCTACGCATATTAATGTTCGAGATATATGGCAAAGGGCTATTTATGGAATTTCTATCCCTTTTTTGTTTATTTTCTAGTTCTTCTTTCGTCACATAATTTTCTTTCATCTGATTTATTTCTTCACGCATCAATAACAAATCTTTCAATAACTTCGTTACGTCGATATGATCAAAACAAACTGGAGGTAATTTCTCTAAGTTATAAGCCACAAAAATCGGTAGCTGATCAGGTTCTGCTGTTTTTAATAATGTCAGCATATCTTCGAGGTCTTTTTCTTTTCTCTGCTTACGTCTTGATACAAGCCTAAGCTTTGTTTTCACAGACGAAAACAGTAACTTTTTTGCACTGTCAATATCCTCTTCAGAGAATGCCGACACACAAATTCTCACTAAGCTTTCATTGTCCATAACGTCAATCTTATTTCGCATAAACGCTAACACTTCGCATATAACTATATTACAGTTTGCACACTTTATCGTATTCACGCTGTTCTCGGTCATTGTGACCACTTTAATTCGTCGCGACCGCTCGGTAGTGCGCACGCGCGAAGACTGTTTATCTTGAATTTTGTTTATCTTGAATGAGTAATTTTTGGCTGTGCTTTAGAAGGCAAAGCTTTCGAGAAACTTCTTCTTTAGAATGTATTTGTTTTTTGCAATCGGCGGCTTTATGATTACTTACTGTTTTATTGTTTATGGCAGCCATCAGAAGTCTGAGAGCAATCCTATTTTTGTAGGGGCTGAAAGGATTAAGGGCTCAGAATAAGGTAGTTAATTTGTGATCGTTAAAATACACACAAGAAACAGGGTAGCATAATTATAGAACACCGTTTTTTCGTAATTAACCAAACATAGATAACTAGCGAAAGATTCACTAATATTAAAACGAAGGCAAGCTAACATTTATTCCGCCTTGTATGAATGAAAAAGTCGAGAGGTGTCGTGGGACACCCGGTTGTAACTGAGTTTCTTTCGCTTTTGCACACTTGGCCAATGAGAGCTAAATAGAAAATAGGGAACTTCGTTCCAAAAGTGTAACAAAATGTTGCAACTCTTTTTCGCCAAGTGTGCAGGGTAAAATATGCGATAAGGATCTTGGTTCCTACAAATTAAATACTTTAAACCTAATTAACGCAAAGATATCAATATCATACACTTTAATTACGTTAATGAGCTTCAGGAGTGTAACGTCTTAAGCTATCGTTTTAATAATCTGTTTTCCTTAACGAGTTCACACAGCCTTCAGTTGAGAGTTCCGTAGTCAAGCGACAAAATCGAAAGCGTGATATTAAATGTTTCTAAGTTTCCAATGTATTCTCGCTACTAACATATTTTTTTAAATAAGAAATAGGCCATGTGCCTTTCTCTTATTCTTATTCTTAAGATTTTTGCTGGTTTTACAAAGATGTGTTATGTCGGAAATACGTTAGTCACTCGTTTGACTTATCGGGACGCCAGCGCCACCAAGCGGCGCTCGACAGAGTCTACCACATAACGCTCGACTTAAGTTAAGATGAGCAAGGATTCAAACCCATGGCTGATTACACATCGTCATAGTAATGTAATTGAAACCGATCGCTTAGCGGCACCGTATGAATAATGTTTTTTTTATTTTTTTTTATCTATGATTGGTTTGCTCTTGACTCTAGTCTAGATCAGTGGTGACAGAGACAGAACCGACGATGGAGTGAGCTTATCCAGAAGAAGCCTGGTCACTCTCACTTTAATAAGATTAGGGTTTTATGCGCTCGGAAACACAGACGCAGGTAGAGAGTTCCACTCTTTTGCTGTGCGCATTACAAAAGACATTTGGAAACGCTTAGTGCGAATTGGTGGAAGGGCAACTAGGTAAGGATGGTAACTTGCAGTGCATTTAGATGACCGATGGAAGAAGGGGGCTGGTAGAATGAGGTGGTGGAGTTCTTCGCCACACTCACCGAAGTACAATCTGTAGCAGACCGACAAGCAGGCGACCTTGCGGCGATGAGCCAAGCTGTGAAGCTTGACATCCATCAGTTTTACGTCGCCAATGACCCTCATATCTCTGCGTTCCACTGAGTCAAGCGCGGCAAGTTGGTACTTTGCCAAGCTATCCCAAAGGTAGCTGCAATACTCCATGCAGGACCGGACTTGCGCATTGTAAAGGCTCAAAAGCTGTCCAGGCGTAAAGTATTGCTTCACACTATTTAGGATGCCCAGTTTATTGGGCGCAGTTTGGGCTTTGTACTCGATGGTGGCGCCTAAGTTGATACCTGATGTCAACTCCATGCCTAGGAGCTCGAGCCGATCAGTTACAGGAACAGATGTACTCCGAAAAGAAGGAGTTTGGTCGAAATGACTCCTTTCTGCGGTAAAAAGATACGCCTGTGTTTTGGTGGTGTTAAAAGAGACTAGATTGTCATCACCTCACTGGGAGACAAGGCTTAAGGTAAAATCAGTACGCTCTACCAAAATCAGTATGTTTAAAGAAAGAAAGAAAATACATTTATTTGCGGTAAACATGATGCAGAAAACGAACACATACACAAAAAATTACAAGTTGGGGGAAAATATGCGTCACATCTACGCAAAACAGCCACCGCTCAGCATAATGCTACGTCCCTATGCAAGACAGAGCCCCAGCGCTGGTTTTCAGCAACAGCCGGCGCTGACGTGATGTCGTCTACCGGTGTAACAAACGCTAAGATAAAATATACAATAAGAATTAAAATAAATACCCAATGCCTGATAAAATTCTAAGTCTTTAAGTAAACAATATTTATAAAATCGTTATTTTCCGGGCAAAGATTGACGCAAAAAAAAAAAAACAATAACATAAATTTTTAATTAATAAAAAATAAAAATAACTTTAAAGCACGTACGAGTATGGCTGCTCTGTTGTCACCAAATGATAGACACTAACAGACAACGCAAAACCTAAGCCATCAAGCATGGTCTAGAATAGGGATCACCAAGCAATGTGCTTAAAAACTCTAGTGTCTTTTGCTACATTTTTAATTATTTTTACCTATTGTGGCATGGTAGTTTTATTATAGGTGCATCGTCTTCACATCTAATTATAATATTAATGTATACAAAATATTGTAACAAATTTTAAAAGAAAAACGGTGGAGTTCTATTTGAATTTAACAATTAATAAAAATATATATCATATTTAAGGAATGCGCACAGTGATAAGTTATATATGTGATAGGGGTATGTGTTAAGTGGCGGTGTGTGTGTTGGTGTGGATTTGTGGAAGGTGTGATTTGTGTACTTTTTGTTTAAGTCAGCGACAAATTGTATATATAGATTATATGTAATTGTATGAAGCATAGCCTCCATTTCTTCGTAACTTTTGCTCTTCAACCATTCAGTGAGTGTTTTTTGCAGTCGCGGTATGTCATAGGATATATGGTGAGAATTTTGTTGAGAAAATTGTATAAACGAGAAGATTGTTTTGTGTATTGTCTTGTAGCGAATGTAGTTTTGACTGGGGTTTCTGGAGCTACTTTATTCTTCCTCCTAGTTTGTGTCCTGGGAGTGACGAAGGGAAGAGATTTATGCTTCTTCAGAGTAATCAGCAGGACATTGAGCTTTCTAACTGATAAGAGGTTCAATGTTAAGTATAAGGTTTCGGTGGGGAATATTAGTGGTTTAAAGTACATGACTTTTAGTAAAGCTTTCTGCGCCCTCTTTAGTTCTAAAAACTTTGTTTTTGATGCTCCACCCCAAATTGGTAAACAGTACGTCAATATGGATTGACCCAGAGACACATAAATTTGTTGGATAAGATCTTTAGTAGCTGGCAAAAATATTTAAAGGTTCAAATTAATTTCCTGACTCTGTTCATTATCAGTTCTAGATGCGAGTACCACGATAGCCTTTGGTCGAGCATTACACCGAGGTATTTAGTGCTACTTACTATGCTGATTTTTAAACAAGAGCAGTTGGTGTCAGGGAAGTCAGAGCAAGTATGTATTTTAATTTGGAGGTCTTGAGATGGCTGAGTACGATTGTCAATGGAGAAACAAAATGTAGTTAGTCTTTGAAACATTTAAAGTTAAAAGGTTACATTCGAGCCATGAACCGATTTAGAAAAATCATTTTTGTTACAAAAGATATGTTTTCCGGGTGGTCCCATGAAATTCGATCGATCAGTTTAAAAAAAAAATCAACAATAAATAATTTTTAAATAAAAAAACCGACTTCAAACGGACGTGAACGTGTAAGACGATCGTTTTCGAATTGGTGTGGGGTAGGTACTATAACTAAAAAGTGAAAAATTACTTTAATTTCCGAAGTCGGTGGCAAAAACTAAAATAAAAATCCAAAGGCACCGACTTCCGAAATCCAAAAAAGTTATTTTTCACTTTGTAGTTTATTTTTTTTGGAAGTTGTTTGTTTTTTTTGTAGCTTACGTACTCGTATCTTCCAAAACGAATTGTTGGACTTCGAGGCAGCTTTATCTTGGCCAGTCTTCCTCAAACTTGTGCCGGCGAGAACGTTCCGACTATCAGACGGCAACTTGTTCGCAAGACATGTTCCACATGTTATTACTTGAGGAACTTTGACTTGTTAGTTATACTAAGTAGGGAGGTTCGTATTTGCGTTTACCTCGCGAAGTTGTGATTTAAAATGTAGGATCAAGTTTGTTTCGTGAAGTTTTGTTGTTCTTCATTTTAACATTTCTGTCAGGTCTTTTATTTCAAGAAACTTTGATTTTCAGGAAAGGCACCTAGGTTTCTAAGGCAGAAGATGTTGTAATCACGTACCGACAAGGCTGTTCATACCTTATTACTGGTATTACTTCCCTGAAGAACGAGTTTTGGTGTTAAGAAGGCAATGACAAAGTTTTTACAAAAAACTGTTTTTAAAAATGACAGTATATCTATCACGAAACTAGCTTATTATTATTTCGTTTATTTATTTTCATACATATTAAATACATTTTTTTTTAATTATAAGAGGCATTAAAATAGTAGCCCACCGGTATCGGGAGCAGGGTCCAAGCTACCGGTGGTTAAGGCTTCAGAGACAGGAACCTCCTCACGATACGAGCCGTATCGAGGAGTACTGCCTTCTGAATCAGGCCCTTGATACAACCGCCTAACGAGAGCATCGAGAGATGTTGATCGAGGCTTTCGGCCATCAGGCCGTCGGCCGATACAACAATCGGCACAGTGACAGCCGAGCTCACATTCAACATGCCAACAACCTCGTAAAGCGCCTGTCTGGGTTCGACATACGATCTACAACTCGTAAGGCGGGGGCGATACCAATGGGCCACCATTGCTCCTCCACAGTTTATACCTATTTTACCGAAAGGTTTACGCTGGTGAACATCTAATCTCTACCTAGCCTGTATTCTCTATCCCTTGTCCAGACAATTCTGTATTTTATTATTATGATAAATTATGTAAAGGCTAGAATCAGTCCACCCCTTAATGATCTCAGTATTAAACTGAAGTACCTACTTTAAAATTATTTCATAAATAGCACATACTTAGTACATTGGTGGCGGTGGTCGTATTATTATTAAAACACGTTTCCGTATCGTCACGTGTTTTTAATGATAGGCTATCGTAAAATTCGACACGAAGAAGACATCAAAAACATTTCGTGCCACCGATTCTCTTTAATAAACGACCAGAAATAAGTTCATCATATCAATTCCCTAACAAAGTTACTAGCAATACAACAACAGCCTCTATACTATCTGGCACAACATTCGCTAAGGAGACTGTCTCCTTATCAGAAATCAATTTGTTTACGACTTCAACATTCCGTAATTAATGAGAGTCTCATTCAGTACTGAAAACAATTTATTCCGTCGTTGATTCGACCTACACATTAAGATTTTAATTAAACCGCGTCTACCAATGAATATTTAAATTTTGTTTCAATCACGATGTGTTTTCACAAGGGACTCCAACTTTTGGGTGTGATTTTAGGGTAGGAGGAGCTTTGTTCGATGGGTAGTTAGGGATTTATTTCAGTGGATGGTCACTCATCTAATATGTTAAGACCGTGGTAAGCGATATTTAACTTCGCTGGTCATTGAATTCGTGATGTGTGCTTGATATAGGCAGTTATTTAGTTAAGATTCCTATTTATTGTTTTTTATAAATTATAACTATAATTTTCATTTAATTTTCCGTGCCTCGGAAAGCACATTAATCCGTTGGTCCCGGATGTCATTCATGGATCTTTGACAGTCGTTACGGGTCGTCAGAAGCCCGAAAGTCTGACAACCAGTCTTACCAGGGAGTATCGCATTACCCAGTAACTGGGTTGTGGAAGTCAGATAGGTAGTCGCTCCATGGGTACTCAGCTGCATCCGGTTAGACTGGAAGCCGACCTCGACATAGTTGGAAAAAGGCTATGCAGGCTAGGATGATAATATAACGATAATCTTCATAGATAAATCTTTTTCGCCCTGAGTTTTTCTTTCGATATTTCCATAGTATAACAAATCAATTTGATTAGGTACTTACTGATCAGGACGACGTTATCAAAAAAATCTTCCAGAACATTCTAGAAAAATCATCCTAATGTAGAGCTCATATTATAGCAATACTTATGTTTTAATACAAACTTATCGATACTAGGAAGCTTGAAACACGTCAAAACAAAACTATACGTTACAACATGAAACACCGCTGTATCGGACGTTTTCCGCCCGCTAATTTCAACTTAGCCATTTGTTCGTTACTCGTTGCTTTTTTTATACAAAGTTATTACTCGTATGTTCTGACTGTAGAAATTCTGTGTTAAAATGAAATTAAAAATCATTTGTTGCGTGTTTCTTATGTGGAAGAAGCCATCACCGCTTTTTGTGGTTGTCGGAATAGAGGAACAGAATGTGCTCCATATTACGTTTTATTCAGTGATAAACTTCGCTTATTTCGGTATCTATATACTAATTTAATAAAGATGGCGAGTTTCGTTTGTTTAAACGCGCTAATCTCTGGAAATACCGGTCGGATTTGATAGAACGCTAAGGGAAAACGAAGTAAATGCGATGCAATGCGGTGGCCGAGGAAGTTTTAAAAATGTGGCTGTTGTTTTAGTATATTGTATATCTTACGACTTCTACGCAAACAAAGTCATGGGCAGAAGGTAGTTTCCCAATATAGGTCTTTGGTTCTTTCGGTATTCCTCATCATAATCAGCCTATAAAGTTCCCACTGCTGGGACACAGGCTTCCTCCCCGTAAGAGGGAGTGGGCTGTAATCCACCACGCAGGCCCAGTGCGGGTTGGTAGATGTCACATATCTTAGAATTTTTGGTTCTAGGATATGCCGGTTTCCTCACGATGTTTTCCTTCACCGTTTTGAGAGCAGTGATAATTAAATAATTTACACAAAGTAAAGCGCCTGTCGGGGTTCGCACCTATGGCCTAGAACTCGTAAGTCGCGGCCGTTACCACTGGGCCACCACTGCTCCGGAGCTCCAGCTTTCGGTATTACTTATAACCAATTATTGGAAGGTATATTTTCGGTTGTAGACCATTACACTTTTGGTTGACTGACGCAGAAACTTTCTTGTTAAAAATAATTTTAATTACTTTATAAGGTATCCATAGAGATAGAGAGGACATAGCTCTTTTGAATCGTGAAACTTGTTTGTAATTTTTTCGCCTTTCGTAATATTTAATCTATTGAAGGACACTGAACCAGACACAATAGAAGTTTTATTGTTATTACGTCGAGGGGCGTTGTTAAGTAGTATATACGAATGTAGTTATCTTCTTCGTCGTTCCTTCAATGCTGAGGATCGCGACCACATACGACGCGTCTCCAAGTTACGCGGTCTTCTGCAGGTAGAACCGCTCGGCAGATGCTGCCCCCAACAGCCTTCTTGATCGCGTCTGACCATCTTGCAGGTGCTCTGCCTGGAGAGCGTTTTCTTTCCACCCGGCCCAATATCATAAGCCTTTCCAGATTACGCTTAGGTGAACGCATAATATGTCCAAAAAAGCTGAGGGCACGCTCCTGGTGATGTTGAGTTCCTCCATTATGGATTCATTCGTTCTCATGGAGGTCCATGATATAGTAAATGTAGATATAGTAAATAATAAATTGTTTATTGTAGATAAAAAAACTGAGTGTATGTATGGTTTCCCTATCAGACAATATCACTATAGCATTAAAATAGTCGTTAACATCATTCATAACTAATTATGTGGGTGTAACGACTTCTGTACCACATTATATTGGTTCCGGAGTATCACGCAGTAGTTTATGAGTGAAATATTGCCAAGAATATTTGGCTCGTTTGTTACAAATACATAGCACAGTACACAGTGTAAGGTCCCTTACATCCAGAACAATGGAAGAACGCAATAATCGCCATCATTCACAAAAAGATGATATAAACCAAAATTAACTAACTACCGTCCCATTAAACTCCTATTTCAGGTCAACAAGCTATTCGCTACAATCCTCACTAATTGACCTACCCGTGATCTGACGAAGCTCAGCCTATTGAGCAGGCCGGATTCCGCAGCGGATATTCGACCATTGACCATATCCACACGGTAAAGCAACTGATGGAGAATTTCTAAGAGTATAACCAGCCCCTGCGCATGACTTTCGTCAATTGTAAGAAGGCCTTCAACAGTGTCGTGTATGAGGCCATGTGAAACGCTATCCATTGCTGCCACATCGACTCCCGTTACGTAGATGTGCTGCGGAAACTTTACACTGCGGCCACTCTGTAGGTCCGCTTGCATACCCTATCTAAACCCGTACCAATCAAGCGGCGAGTGAGACAGGGCGACACCATTTCACTGAAACTTTTCACAGCACTCCTAGAAGCCATCGTAAAAAGTTTACATTGCGACCAATGCGCTGTTAACATTAATGGTGCTTACGCGTCCTACTTAATATGTTAGATAATAATAATAATAATAAATTTATTTCAGTAAATTTACAGCTTCTACAATTAATCTTACATAGGGGTATCTTTTTAGGTATGAGAAATACCTGAGCTAGGAGGCCCCGCTCTTCTAAAACTAGTACAATAGAATGTAGGAGTGTGCTTACATGGAATTTTACAATATGGTAACTTATTATTATTAATTAACTAATAGAAGAAAAAAAAGGTAAAACTAACAAAAACCATTACTTAAAAACATGTGCGTGTATGAGTGTGTGTGGGATGAGTGTGTGAGTGATTGTGCGTTGTGTAAGGGTGTGTTGCTGTTTGTAAAGAGTGTGTCAGTGTTTAAGGAGGTATGTTTGTGTATGCGCCACTTATCGCCAGATTATCACACGATAGTTTGTAAAAGGGTTTCGATGTCATCATAGCTTTTACTTTTAAGCCAATCCATCAAAGATTTTTTACAATCCCGATAAGGCAAGGGAAAAATATTTAAAAGTTTATTTAATTTGTTGTAGATGGAAGCGGATTGCCTGATATACTGTCTTTTTGCGTATGTCGATTTAACTGAGACTTCTGGTGCAACAAGATATTTCCTTCTTTTTTGTCGAGGCTGGGATCATAAGGGAGAGTGTTATGGAGTTTTAAAACAGCATGGAGGACATACAATTTCCTGACTGTGAGAAGACCGCTTAGTGTATAAAGGTTTTCAGTCGGGAATCTATACGATTTGAAATACATGACCTTCAAGAGAGATCTTTGTGCTCGCTCCAATTCTAGAAATTTAATTTTTGTAGCTCCGCCCCAAACAGGTATATAGTACCTACACTAAAACTGACTGGGCTAGTAAAACATAAATTTGGTTTAAGAGAGTATTGGAGGTAACATGTCTTAAAGTCTTGAAGATCCAAATGAGCTTTTTAGTTCGAGCCATGACCATTTCTGTGTGTAGATGCCAAGATAATCGTTGGTCAATCATAATACCAAGATATTTGATATCAGTCACTTTTGTGATTTTGTTACAAGAACAATTTTTGTTAAGTTGAAAATTATCACAGCTATGGATTTTAAGGTTACAGGTAGGTCCAGGTTGAGTGATGTTGTATTTTGTAAACGCGATATACTTAGTTTTTAGAAGTGTTTAGTGTTAGCAAATAAGCATTTAACCATTTAGCAATCTTAGCGAGCCCCCCCTCAGCATTTACATATACGGATTCCCATGTCCCCGTGAAAGCAAGAGCTGTGTTGTCTGCATAGGAGAAAACACGCCCATTCTCAAGCTTCATTTCGAAAAGATTATTAATGTAAATGAGAAAAAGCGTCGGACCCAAAACACTGCCTTGCGGGACACCGAAACTCACCCCTAACTCATCACTGACGTGATTTCCTATTTTTACACATTGCTTTCTATCATGGAGATAATCTATTAGCAAAGCTAAAGGGATTCCTCTAATACCTATGTTACTAAGACTACGTACAAGGATGGGAACAGAAACGGTGTCGAATACTTTTTTTAGATCTATGAAAACAGTTAGACACTTCTTTCCTGAATCCACTTGCTCCACAATATGAGAAGTTAATGCCGAGACTGCGTCTTCTGTCGATAATCCTTGTCTAAATCCGTATTGAGCACGAGATATTATGTTATATTTGTTAAGGTAATTTATTAACCGGGTGTTAATTAACTTTTCTATAATTTTTGAGACTGCAGGTAAAACCGAGATAGGTATATAATTGCACGCATCATCTCTGTTGCCGCCCTTGTACACAGGCGTTATAATGGCTTTTTTCAGGGTAGATAAACTTCTGCTTTGCGATGCACCTGCCTCAGTGCATCAAAACCTTTATGATGGTTCTTTGAAGGTAAGACTTAGGATGAATATGGCCAAGACGAAGATTATGGCAAACACCTTCAGCAATTCAAATCATACTGTTAAAGTCATAAATTAAAGGTTGGAGATGGTTAACCAGTATGTCTATCTTGGCCATAGTTTTTCATTTGGTAAAGAGCATCAGCAAACAAAGATATTGAAAAGAATACACCTTAAGTACGCCGCATTTAGACAATTGGACGACTTCCTGAAATCAGACAAAATTCCACAATGTCTGAAGTCTATAACCAGTGTGTTCTGTCCACCATGACGTACGGTGCTGACACGTGGACGCTCACGCAGGAGGCTGTGTACAGGGTGAGAGTTGCACAGAGAGCCATGGAGCGTTTCATGCTAAGCATAAATTTTATAGACCGACTCCCAAACGTCGAGATCCAAAGACGTACGAAGGTTTTTGATATCGGATAACTAGTTATGGAACTAAAATGGAGTTGGGAAAAGCGCCTGGAAAGGTGCAGTGATGACAAGTGGAATAAGGCAGTAACCGAGTGGCGTCTAAGGACTGGGAGACGAAGTTTCAGTCGTCCGGCGGCGAGACGGGCGGATGACATTGTTCCCATCGCGGGTAGAGCCTGGATGAGGCTGGTACAGGAGCGAGGGGATAGGCACATGACAAGAGAGGACTAAGCTCAGAAGTGGGTGAAGTTGGGCTGTGGATAATGATGATTTAATTGTAACTATTGGATCACTGATACTAAAAAATATATTATGACAGATTGAGAATATTTTAATTTAATCGACATTGTGCTAACAGGGTGTAAAGTTCACTCATACCTCTATAGAAAAGAGAGCAACCTCCGACCAGACGGGTGTCGTGTCTGGTGGGCAACTGCCCGACGATTAATGTCGGGAAGTTGTATATATGCTAGTTGCGCGGTAAACTCTGCTTGCGCGATGCAGGATTTTGCGTGACGTCAGGTTGACGTAGTTCTCATGTGGCGATGTAGATACCGCTACAGTGCTAATTGTGTGTGTTAAGATATACTGGTTAACTAAGGTGATGAGAGTACCCATTTGACACCTGATACAACACATACCTACCTGCTATAATTCTTGCAAATCACTAGCGTGCGTTATGTGACTTTTGAAATCATAGAAATAAGGTATAAATTGCAATGATTGACGAGCGTTCGTAAAATCAACACAAGATTTCTTCGCAAAAACTCAAGATTTCTGTCGTAGATATTTGTGTAGCGGCTGCAATCGACGGCTATAGTTGGTCTGCGTGGTTTGTGCGCCGCATTTAACTGTCATGTCTGAGTTTAAACGAGTTTTCCTTGTTTTCGATTTTGGTTGTGCTACGTTTTCTACGTTTACATTTTTTTTATTAAAGGGTGTTTCTCACTTTTCGTGCATATAACACGTCCAGTAATAAAAAAAATATTTATTCACAATTTATTATCATTTCTTTTAAAGAAAACCAACGTAATAAAGTTATGCTTACAATGCATGTACCATTTACAGATCCAAATAACGTAATTAATAAATTATCCATAAAAAACTTTACAGATTCTCATTTCCTTCGGTGTCCATTTACTATTATCATAAACACATTTGTATTTTATCCAATAATATCAATATTAATTATAAATAAAGTAACCGTAACAAGAAACTGTATTAAAAAACACAACTTTTACACCTAAAATAAATAACAATTTCCGCAAATATAATACTATTTTATTTCATCAAAAGTTTAACATGTTTTTTTTCTAATTATCGTCGCTTTGTATGAAAATCTAAACAGCAGTCTGCGTATGCCCTTGAACGCTCCTAAAAGGGCATACTAAGCTCCGCGCACGTCTCAGTCACCCAGCAAACGTCGTAGCAGGTGGACGCTTGGTCGTGGTAAAAAAATACTGTCGAGTGAAGTTACGCGGGAGGTTATTATTCTGGAACCATTCTCTTTCCTATCGTCCGTATTACTACATGAGTATTTATAATTTTGTTTAATTTGTAGCTACTTAATATTTCTAATAATTACCTTTGTAGTTTAGAATATGCATGAGATTCGTAGTGCTGATATTTTTTGTAAAAAAACGGATAAAGGATTCAAACCTCATTACCTTCGTCCTCACTGCCTTCGTTTACCGTCGTTTTTTTGAGCGATGGTAATTTGCCTTCTGTTTATCTTCATTACCTTCGCAGCTCTATGCCTTCACATAACGATTCAAAATCATTCCCTTCGTTAACGTTCTCATTACCGTCTCATTCCATTTTTTTATATTGTAATTACTTTATTGTTATCAATAGAAGGAAGGTATAAACCATAAAATATTTAATGATTTTATGTATATTAATGATATCAGAAACAAAAACGAAGTTATTCGACAATTAATTTGAATTGTAGAAATTTCTTGGAATTTGCACGAACTAGGCGAAACACCCTAAAATGGAATTCATATTTTTTATCCAGACGAAACAACCAAGTAGGTACCTTTTATTTGGTACCAAAAAGTTCCTTTGTGTTACATGCAATGTTGAAACAAAAGTTGAATTATCTTGTCTATACATACAGTATGGAAACCACTTACATGCAAGTAATGTAACCACATACTTGTTTTTGTATTGCCATTGCTGACAATATAGAAAAAATGAATGAAATCGGTCCAGTGCTTAGGTCTAAAAGTAGAGTTTTCATTTTAAGCAATTTTGAACACTATTGAATTGGATCACTAGATCGATGATTCAATGAACTTGAATCTTTGAACATTGATTTTTTATTTTATTTTAAGTATGGCATCTCGTAGTTGGCTTTGAGAGGCCGTGACTACTTAACCGGCCTTTCCTGTGGTGCCTTTGAGCGAACTTAACGCCTCCAGCCAGGGGACTGAAAACGACGCTCGCGGCGCTGCGCGTTTATAATATGGATACGCATTCAAGTGCCGTGGACCGAAATACGAAAGGCTCACGACTCTTCTTATAAATAATTCTATTATTGAAAGAAGCTATTTTCTTAAAACACTATTATAACATTTAGATAAATTTACATTTACTTACACAAACAAACACTTATAATATTAGGTTGGTAATTGATAAAATTAGTTCTTGTTCATGTTCTTAATTGAAAAAATATGAGCCGACATGGTTGTCTCATAACCAGTAAGGGTTGTACGAACGTTTAGGTATCATCCTTATTGACGATCTCATAAACGACGCTGACATAGAACCGGAAGACGGGCGCTCTCGATAAGGTGCAATATGCTTTCGCGCAGATTTTGCCTCTGTAGCACGTGTGTCAAAAAACGATGTTCCGTGTCTATTGCCTCTGTTTTTAGGCATGCCAGGTGTGGACAAAATTTAAAAGGTCGATACCATGCGTGCAGTATAATTATAGAGGTACGAGGAACAGGGTGTAAAGTTCACTCATCCCTCCATAGAAGAGGATCTGGGAGGATCCTCCGAAACGACGGGTGTCGTGTCTGGTGGGAAACTGCCCGACGATTGTTGTCGGGAGGTTGTATCTATGCTAGTTGCGTGGTAAACTTTGCTTGCGCGATGCAGGATTTTGCGTGACGTCAGTGTGACGTAGTTCGCATGTGGTGATGTAGATACTGCTACATAATGATGCCTACCGCATCTTAATGAAATTTCCGCGGTACTGTAGCGCGTCGAGCTTTTTCCAGCAGTTTACGTAAATCGGCCAATCAACGTTTGAAGGTCGTTAGTGAGGATGAAGTTATTGGCATGAAGTTCGTCGGAGTACCAACCGACGGTAAAGATTTTGTGATAGTTTTATTTATTTACAATTTAGATAATTATATTTCAATGTCTATTCAATTTTAATATTTTTAATTTTATTGTATTAAATTTACTGTGTTATATCTTATGATTGTGTTGCAGACGCCACATGTGAACTACGAATCACACTGACGTCACGCAAAATCCTGCATCGCGCAAGCAGAGTTTACCGCGCAACTAGCATTTATATACACATCAACATCAATAGTCGGGCAGTTGCCCACCAGACACAACACCCGTCTGGTTGGAGGAGCCACTCTTTTCTTTCTATTTGTATTGAATGTTAATGTATATTATTTTAATGATCTAATGAATTTAAAAAATTTTGTGTTTTTGAGATTTGTATATTGGAACTTGGTGCCTTAGTAAATAAATAAACAACAATTTTACAGAAGTGCATATTGGACAAGTCATAGAGCTGACTTAATACCATCTTAGTACCCATATTAAAAGGACTTGTAACATAATTGAAAATTGTTTCGATTCCTGGTACTTGTGTCGTCTTGATTGAATTTGTTAAGAACAGCTGCCCTTTTGAATGTATAACAGATAACGAGAAGAGATCAATTGCCTCGTGTTCAATATTTAATTTGATCGCAAAACGTCGTGTCGATTATTTCTTCTGTAGGCAGGACAATGGTGCCGATTCTCTTGTCACAAAATTCTCTAAACTAGACTAAAAATCACCAAAATTTAGTTTATTCCTGTCAAACGACGATTTCCCATTCTGAAATTGACTAAAGTGACACAACTTATCTAAATTTTAGTTTGACAGCACTAAGATGGCACTGAGATTATAATTTAGTGAAAATGGCAATTTTGCTATTCTGAATTTTACGTTTTTCACCTAAAATTTTGATTGTCTTAACTAAATCTGACTATTTTTAATCGCGATTAAAAAGGTGTGGAATAAAATTAGTTGTCATGAACTAAAATTCACACCAACACCTCGACTTCAGATGCAAAAACAGTACTGTATCTTTTTTTCTTTTCTTTATATCTCGAAAACGGTGTGTCGTATCGCAAAAATAATGAAAATTTCGACCCCCTTTGTAGACCCTTAAACCTATAAAACTCAACGTGTTGGTAATATTTTTTTATATTTTCCATACAAAAAGTAAAAAATTCCATACAAAACAAGTCGAGGCCGCACATAATGCGCGCCTACGGCTCTAAAAAAAGATCACGTGGAACGGCAAACAAGTACCACGTGGAGTCGCAATAATTGTCAAATTTGATTTTAGATGTGTCAAAATTATTTTTAAATTTAGAGATTTTATTTTGCAGAATAGCGTTAAGATTCTCATAGCCAAAAGTAAGGAATTTTAGTGACAGTTTAGTTCGGTGTACAACAGAATCGGCACCAATGTATTTAATTTCTCTAAATTGTTGCGACCCGCTGTTTTATCTCCCTTTGCAATTATTATTTGTGTAATCTTGGACGTGGTTTATGTGTGTGGCTAATTTTATTAAAATTCGTTCAGCTATAATATTCATAATTTTCACAAAGTTTTATCTCATTTACTTTAATTAATCGTATCACCGTTACAACCGTCAGAAAACCGTCTAAAATCACCGTTTTAAGAGCAGAATCTCAAAACGGTGAAGGAATACATCGTGAGGAAACCGGCATGTCCCAGTTCCAAAAATTCGACGACATGTGACATTTACCAACCCGCACTGGGCCCGCGTGGTGGATTACGGCCCACTCCCTCTTACAGTGAGGATGCCTGTGTGCCAGAAGTGGGAATTTTATAGGCTGGTGATGATGTTTTAAGAGCAGTGGTGATGAAATAATTTACACAAAGTAAAGCGCCTGTTTTATACCTACCTCCACATTACGCCAAGAAAACAATCTTAGTCTCACATGTCCATTAGCCAAGACGAATCTTCATAAATATTGATAACATCGTTACGCAACGCGTCACAAAGTTTCGCGTTACTAACGGAAACGCGAACGTTAACGTTATGAACTGTCAAATCACGCTTCTTAAAAACAGCTTGACGTCAGAAACACGGCTGGGTGATTAAAATGTAACTTTATATCAGAATGTCACTAGAGCTTGCAAACAAGAGCATCCGACTTGGTAAGACTGCTGTTACGTTCATAAGTGGTAGCGGGAAGCGGAAAAAGTCTGATCCCAAGCTAAGGTTATTAGATTATTGGTGTATCATCATCATCTGATTCTGTCTAGCCTTTTCCCAGCTATATTTGGGGTCGGATTTCAGTCTAACCGGATGCACCTGAATACCATGATTTTACGTGGAACGACTGCCTATCTGACCTCCTGTCTGGCCGTTTGTGTATGTGAGTTTAAATGTTTGTAAACGCACCCACGATACAGGAGAAAATCCTAGTGTGGGGCAACGCTACAAAAAAAAAAAAAAAAAACCAGTTACTGGGTAGTACGCTATCCCTTGGTAAGACTGGTCGTCAGACTGTCGCACTACTGACTGACTGTCATAGATCCACGAATGACAGCCGGGACCAACAGCTTAACGTGCTTTTCGAGGCACGTAGCGGTCTCGGTATGTAAAGATGGTCACCCATCCATGGACCGACCGCGGCAAGCGTAGCTTAACCTGATCGATCGACCCATGCGACTGTTGTTACTTAGCCACGAGCCCCAGATTAATGGTGTCTAATTGATATTATTCGATGAAAGAGCAGGAAGAAGATATATAGCAAAATTGGGTATTATCTAATCATATAAGAATATAAGACGATTACCATTCGACTTGCTGAGAATGGTATACTTATAATGTTTGTAAATATGTGAGCACCACGTATCTATCACACAATTAACATACATATTTGTCTTTGCTTAATTTTTAATTATTTTATGTGGTATAGTCATTTTATTCTAGATGCATCGTCTTCACATATAAATAAATAATTACAAAAATTAATAACAAATGTAAATGTGTTACTACACATGTGTGTGTGTTGTGTGTGTGTGTGTGTATGTGTGTGTGTAATGTGTTATTATTAATGTATACAAAATACTGTAAAACATTTTATCTACACCCATGCTATTAATTCTCTATAAAAGTTTTTGAAACAGTTAGCTTATTGCCAACATTAAAACAACCAGTGTCATAGTAACCATATTACCTTCCGTATGAATGTTGTAATGTTGAACTGAATTTCAATAAACAACTCGTACTCGATCCCTTCCTTGCTTATCAAACAGCCACATTCTCATCATTCTTTATGAATCAAAAAACGAACATTGTCATGCACGCGCGTTTCATTACTAGAGCGATTAATTTAAAAAATAAAACTTGTAATTTACGTATGGTTTTTACAACACTGTACAACACCCTATGGTTTCAGAATCTTTTATAGAGGATTCATATCATTGTTGTAGGTAAAGTCTTGTATGCAAATATACATAATTAGATAGTAAAACACTCATGTTATACTATTATTACACTCGGCTTCGCCTCGTGTGATAAACCCACATTCGAGTTTTAATACCCTTTATTATACAACAGTTGCATAAATAACTTTAAAAGAAAACCCGTTAGTAAATGAACCGAAAACGCCAAACCAAACGAACCAAAAAAACTATACCAAAATAACGCAGGATGAACTGAGCGTACAATAATATAATAATATTTTAGGGTGCTGTTGGGACTGCCACGATGGTGCAGCGCGTCTACTATGTTTGCGCAAAACTGAACTGACGGCTTCCACGCCGTCATTCGCAAGAAAACCGCGTCGCTGTTGTCTAGGTTGCGGACGAGTGGCAAGAACATTCTAAAAACTATGGCGGAGAGTATGGACTCTCCTATTATTTAAAGTTTTGTGAGAAGGACAATCACTGAACATTCATTTGGGGATGTCCTTTTCACAATACTATTTATTCTGTCTTATTGTCTGTATTTTAATAACACTAGTAATAAGTTATACAGGGTGTTCGGCAGAACGTTGAAGATACGAAAATGGCAGATAGGTGGGGTCGTCTCTGCTATCCACCCAGCCCAAATGATTTGGCCTAGGCCCCATAGATTTTTTTTTAATAACCGAATTTCATGAGTTTGAAAACTTTGAAGTAAGATTACTTTATGTAGGATAGACGAAACTGGCAATTTTTTTTTCTGGTTTGACTGTTTATAGATTCCTCTAAAATTATTGTTTGGTGCAGATAACAGCTAGACAAAAAGTTATGAGCCTTCAAACATTACAACAAGGGGTAGAACATGATTTTAAGTTTTTCTCTACATTGCATAAAAAAAAACTAAAAGTGATTAAAGACTTAGGATTTCATCGAAACATCCTCGGTGTATGGCCTTTCGAACGGTATGGAATGTGTTTAATTTTAAAAAAACTTGGGACTTATTGACCAATTTTAGTTAAAATCGGGAATTTTGATGCAATTCGTCATGTAATCGTGGTAAAAATTAAAATTTGCCAGTTTCGTCTATCCAACATAAAGTAATCTTACTTCAAAGTTTTCAAAGTCATGAAATTCGGTTATAAAAATAAAAAAAGTCATTGGGGCCTAGGTCAAATCATTTGAGCTGGGTAGATCTGATAGCAGACGACCCCACCTATCTGCCATATTCGTATGTTCAACGTTCTGCCGAACACCCTATTTCTTTTTTTGAGGGTGGGAAATCATCAAATAACTTCTCCCGCTCTGGGCAGAGCAGGAGGGCGTGTCAGACTTTTACTGAATAAAACTCACCCGTGTTCCTTCAGTTGCCTGTGCGAGGGGCCACGGTATCCCTCTCGGACTTTCCCGCAACCCTAGCAGGCATCGGCCCTAGCGGACCCCGTCATTGGTGCTGACATCTCTTTGAGGCACGCGTGGAACACAACGCGCCGTCGACGCGGGCCTGGTCCTTATCGAACGGCGAGCTGCCCATTGCTCGCCGTTACAAGCCCACGCCTGCGGTGGCCGGGAATCGGCCTGCGATTCCCGACGCCCAGGGCGTCTCCTGCGGCGGCTAGGGGCGTGAGGGCGCGAATTTTGCCTCTCCCTCACGCGTTCCGCCTCCTCCTTCGCGAACATTACTGCTTCGCAGAAGGAGGTGACGGCTTCCCAAGCCCTCTCGCTCCGTACCATGGCCTGGATCAAGGCCGGACGCGAGAGATCGCCATCGCCAATCGCCTCCACGAGGACACGGCGGTGCTCCGCCCAAGCCGGGCAGACCTCCACCGTATGCTCCACCGTGTCTGCCGAACAGCCTGTATTATTGTTTACTAACACGCTGAATAATTTTTGTCTGAAAAATAAAGAATATAATATAAATATTACCTTTGGTGCGATTCGACAATAGTGTTAAGTTGGCTTTCCATGACATCTAATAAAACCTTTTGTCCGTAATCGCATTATGGGGATACAATAATGCACTATAGGGCACACGTGGAGCTACGTGCCGTCGAAGGAACTCCGGCGGATCTTGTTTCTCGCGGGCTGAAGGCTGACCTTATCAGCGAGTGTTCATTATGGTGGTCAGGTTCTCAATTATTGTTAAATTATTAAATATATTGGCCAAAAATGCCAAATGAGAACTTGAAACACGATCTATCTGAAGTTGTATCATCACACTTTACTGATTAATAATCTAACTTCAAACCATTTGTCACATTATAATAATAATTATTTGTTTATGAAATCACTTATTCACAAATATTCCAATTATAATCACTTATAGAGAGTCGTTGCTTATATACCTACTAAGATTTATTTACAATTTAAAGCATACGCATATTAAATTCCTTGAAGAACCTTGATTTACCTGCGAAGAACTTACAAATTCTACAAATTTTAATTTACTGCAACCAGGAAAGTATTTACCAAAAAAAAAAATTGGCTTATTTCTTTGAGTCCTTTTACAGATTCGAATGGTCTTATACGCGTAGGAGGGAGACTTGACAACTCACCTTATGATTATAATGTCAAGCACCCCGTATTATTATCTGGTAAGCACCATATAACTAAAATAATATGTCATATACATCATTTCGACTGTTACACGCTGGCCCTCAGCTGCTTTTGGCAAATATACGCCAAATGTATTGGCCTCTAGGTGGTAGAAATATTTCCAAATGCATTGTTAAAAAAAATGCATCAAATGTTATAGAAACAAGTATCTAACTGTGCAACCTACAATTGGTCAGTTGCGCTCTTCAAGAACACATTTAGAAAACCCATTTTTAAATTGTAGTGTTGATTATGCTGGGCCTGTGCTGATAGCTGATCGCAAAGAGCGAGGGTGCAGGCTTATAAAGGCGTACCTGTGTATTTTTTTTGCTTTGCCGTTATGGCTGTTTACATCGAGCTTGTTACAGACCTTACGAAAGAAGTCTACATGTCTGCTTTGAACCGTTTCGTGGCTGGTCGTGGTAAACCCGAAAGCATCTTGTCCGATAATGGGACAAACTTTAAGATACCTGCAATTAGCTACGTAAGTTTTTACAAGAATCGAATCTCGGGGCATTGCTGAAGCCGCCGTCAAATATAGTAAACATCACCTAAAGAGACTTTTAGGCTTAACACATTTCACACATGAGGACATGGCCACGTGCTTGACTCAAATAGACGCCGTCTAAATGTCCCGTCCTCTTATCCCTCTTTCCACTGATCCTCTAGATATTTCCGTTCTTACTGCTGGACACTTCAAATCTGTTCTGTTCCGCATCTACAGGTTACTGATCTCAACATCGGGCGATTGGAGCCCTGCTAAAGAACATAAAGCAACATTTTTGGAACCGTGTTCAATTAGAATACTTATGTATCTCTGCTCCAGAAAAAAACTAAATGGACAGTGTCAACAGGCCAACTTTCAGTGGGAGCATTGGTTCCCATCAAAGAGAAAGGCCAACCGCCCTTGGTGTGGCTACTGGAGCGTGTCATCAAGGTCTTACCTGGCTGCGTCAGGACCACATGGGTAGTGGAGCTGGAGACGAAGACAGGAACGGTGGTGCGGGCTTACAACGACCTCTGCCCACTTCCTCTCACTTGAATGCTTCAACCCGGTGAGGATGTTTGGGCGCCACCGACCACTCGGCAATCTTTGGCTGCTGTCGTGACACAGCGGAAGGCGGCGGGCCGTGGCAAGAGGTGCGGCGTGCGGGACGCAGGCCATCGGACCACTTCGCTACCGATCTCTGACGACGCGACGGCACGTGCAAGCACTCCATACACTTATCCACATCGACATTAATGTACCTATTTGGATTACATTCATTTAAATTACTGTCCCAACTGACGGCGCCCGTTCACGAACATGAAGGATGGTGTTCTTTCACTGTTCTTTTAAAAACTGCGACAGCAGTCCCTTATGTCAGGTGGAAGTGAATCCCACAACCGCACCGATTGCACAGTGAAGGAAATGGACTGGGGAGGGGACTTAAGTAGGTTTCTAAGATGCGACTTTCAAGGCGAATCTGAAGGTCGGGCGAAGGAAAAACGCTCCTGCAAATAGGATGGCGTTTTAGTACTGTCAAGGAGGCTGAATAACAGACACAATATCCAAGAGTTCCTGCAAAGTCGAAGGGAGAGCCACTTAAGTATCTTGCGAAAGTTGGAAACGTGATCATACTTTTTAAGGTTAAAATCAAAACGAATACATATGTTTTGCAAACGCTTAAGTTTATTTAGAAGCTCCTCGGTGGCATCCAAATAACAGGCATCGGCGTAATCTATAATGGGCTGAATGAGAGTTTGTGCAAGAGAGATATTGGTGTTTAAGGGCAAGAAGCTCTGTAGATATTACAAGGAATGGAACGTGTAGTGCACATTGCGACAGACTTGAGCAACACGAGCATGAATCCACGATAGATAGGAATGCATGGTCACCCACAGGTTTTTAACCGTTTGTGCGTATTCAATCTGAAGTCCGTTCAGACAGTATGGAGACAGCGACGCAATATGGAGCCTATTCCACATATACCTGCCGCCAATAATCATAGCCTGGGTATATACAGAGTTGTTGCGACAGACAGGGGGGCGTTCAATGACACTACGTATACTATACGTGTTTAGTGTTAGTTATTAATTCGATACGGTATAAAAATCAAAAGCTCCAAAAATGAGTTTTTTTTTTCAAACAAACTAAATAGCTTACAATTCAGAGTAAAACGCAAACACCCTATGTAAATAAATTTAACTGACCTTAGATACCTAGGTAACAAAGCGGCAACGTCGTGAGCGTGCCGGAGTGCGGCGAGTGTTACCTCGTGCCATAGCAGGCGGCTGGCGGGGGCCTGGCTTTTATGTTAGTAAGGTTTTGAAGTACGCACAACAGCAATCACAACAAACACTAAATTTTTAAATTCTCGATGTGTCCTTCACATTAATGCACAAATTATACCGACGGAGAATATTGTTTTTTATTTTTCTAATTAAATAACTGTCCGTTTCCTATCACTTTAATTTGTGAAATGCTAAAATAATCCAATTCTTTAGTTCAACAATTGTATTTAACTCTGAGGCACACATTTCACCCTTACCCCCACAAATAGAAATTCATGGGAGTGAGGTCTTAAACTTATTTAGTATCCTATCACAATAACAAAACAAAATCACAATTGTCAGCGCGGAGCTCGACAAAACAAGTGCGGCGCAGGAGCGTCCGCGTTACGTAACATACGTTCCAAAAGGATACCGGTCGTCGGTGCACTGAGGCCCCACTTACCGATCGCAAGGATCTAGAATGCAATAGCAACACACTGTCCTATTTCTATTTCTATTACGCGCGGGATGTTTTGCTATGATTGTCACTCTCGTAATGAAAGTGCAAGTGTGTGTGTATCTATTGCTTCCTTGTTTGCATTGCCATCTTTTTAGCGAAAATATTTGGTTGTACTTGTGACTTGCGTCAGAGCGGCAACAACGCATCGTAGGTTATATTCAAATTTATCGTTTTAAGGTGCATGACCTATGCGTATAGACACAATCAGCTGTTAGGAAAGATACATCGTGTTCAAACGGGGCAAAACTTAAAAAATCATTTGCGACTAAACTACTGCTCTTATTTAATTGATTTTTGGTACAGAGCTTGAAAATGGTACCTAGTATAGGCAGTTTAAAGGAAAGCCCCTCTGTCGCATCAACTCTGTATACAGTGCTCCAAATAGTGATATCAATAAAAAAAATGATTCCTCATAGGTCTCCTAGGTATGATGAATCTAATAAAAAAAAATTGTAATAGAACCTGAAACGTTATAGTTCACATTTTTTAATTGAAAAAGAAAATCAACCTTTAATCGTAGGAATGTAAATTTCTCACTTTCAGAATCAGAATCATTTATTTGCCAAAAATGTAGGTATACAAATAAGATGTTTTTTTATGTAAATTGTTCCGATATATTTTACCTTTCGGCATCCAAATACTACTCATTGTTAAAAATAATAATAAGAGGACCCATGTGTAGAATATAATTTTTTAGTAAAGCTGTTTTATGGCCACCTGTGTACAGTAGGTTTTTATAATTGGCCCTTATTGGTCTTAAGCACTGCCTAGTATCACCCACTGACGAAAATAAATGCAGATTTATTCTAACGAATAAAGTAACTTCTAGAATGTACAAGGATGGTAATGTGAACATTTTTAGGGATTTAAATAGTGGTTGACAGCTTTCTGTCGACTTAAGACCAGTCATTGACCTTAGGCAACGCTTTTGTGCCTTAAATATTCGTTTTCTTTCGCTGCAATTCCACCAAAATATAATACCGAATCTCAAGAATGACGCAACTAGACCGTGATACGCTGTCAACAAGGCACTTATACTTAATTTTCTAGAAAGGTTATAAGAACATAGGCAGTTTTACTTAATTTTTGGCACATGATTTCAGCATTAGTTTGCTATGTTAATTCATAAATTAACATAGCAAACTCATGTTGAAATCCTGTGCAAAATTCCAAGGAATATATTCCTTGGAATTATATATAGACCATAGTCTATATATATTCCTAGGAATTTTGCCTCTGAGGTTGACTCTACGTGTTGACTATTATATTTCGTAATTATATTCTCTGGTTGAAGCCGCTGGTGAAAAAAATAAACTGTACACACACACTGCAAAAACTTCGATAAAAAAAACTGTATCTTGCACTAATGTTAGAAATGCATTTTTTTTATACGTGAATGGCTATTTCATGATAGTTCCATCGCAAAATAAAAGAGCTGGTCGAAAAAAAGCTATACGTTTTTAAAGGGTTGTCTTTTGTTTACCCGAAGATTATATAGGTACCATAATCATCATATTCCCGAATTTCATTTGCCCGAATGTTTTGTTTGCCCTAAAAGACATAATGACATACTTTTAATTGCCCGAAACTTAGATACCATAAGATACGAGTGCCATACGTATTGTTTTTCATATTTTTAATTGACATAATCATGATTAGACATAATATTTAAACACCATAATGATTATTAGACCTACATACTATTTAAATGCCGTATAAGAAAAAGAAACAAACAATCAGTCGTACAATCAAAATCAATGAGATATTATCTAAGAAAGAAGAATATACAAAAGAAGAATTTTTGCCTGCTTTAGCATCAAATTTGTATTTGCACTAAAAATAAATTTTACTAATTATAATTATATAGTATGATTAAACTTGTTTTTAATTCTAATACCTACCTACTTATTAGCTTTCTGGCTGTCGATGTCGATGGGTGTGTAATGTTTGGTAGAATAAGAATAAATTTATTTATTCTTCTCTTTTAAGTTTAATGGTCACAGTTCTAACCTAACTGAAATGGAACCTAACCAAAACCTTAAAATATTCTATGCATGGTCGAGGGTGGGTTTGGTCGACGGAGCCCCGCTAAGCGGGGCTCCTACTTCAGGGTGGTTTATAAAAAAATAACCACGAAGGGGATGGCGGACTCTATTCGCTCGCTTCGCTCGCTCAAACGACCCCGCCATCCCCTTCTAACCTAACCTATCCGAGTCGGAGTGCCTTAAAGTCCCGGTTGCATCCAGTTTCTTCTAATATAACAGCCGTTACACACCCTATGTCGATGGCAAATGATGTTATGGCATATGATAAATTATGGCATGTGATAATTAGGGCATGTGATAATTAGGGCACGTGATAATTAGGGCTTACAATGATTATGACAAATGATGTTATGATAAGTGACTTCATGGGAAACAAAGCTTCTAGCACGTGACTAATACAAGTTGTCGTTTTGCATCCTGGTCAAATTCGAGGAGGTAACTATGCTAATGATTCTCGACACGAATCAATAATAAAATAAGTAGGTACTTATTTAAATTTTTTATAATTTTTGGAAATCGGTCTGTGTAGGGGCCGTGTTAAACCGCCCTTGTAACTGCGCTGTAACTGTAACGCACGCACACAGCGACATAGTCGTGCGACACTGCCTACCGCATACGCAACGGGGCGATTCATTTCTTTGAAAGTGGAGTATTCTAAAACACTGTCAAACTTAAATATCTAAAAAAACAAGTATGTATTAATTATTGAGCAGGATCGTAATTTTATTTGATTATTTATGTCTTTCATAACAGCCTCCTGAAATTTGACGAGGATGCAAAACAAGACGTTGTATAGCAAATAAGAGTAGGGCAAATGAATATTACGTCATATAATATTATGGCTGTTGACTATTATGGCAAATTATATTAGGGCAAATAAAATTCGGGCAAACGGTGGATACCTTTTTAAAGATGTCCCCGAAATATTTGCTCAAATATAAAAATAAAAATGTGTAAATAATCTTTTATCTGAGGAATAAATATTGTGGTTTGACAGCTTTTGTATGGAAAATATGTCAAACTGTCAGATTTATATAAAAGTTATTTGACTATTGAAAAATCAGCCCCTAAACTATCAAAAATCGCGGAACGTACTTGGGGTATTTTCGGATACCCCTAGGTATGAGGAATCATTTTTTTTTATTGACGTCACTATTTGGACCACCAGCCTGTATATTATAAAGAGAAAAGATTATATTTTTTGTATGTTTGCATGTTTGTTTGTTACGCTTTCAGCTAAAACGGCTGAACAGATTTAGATGAAATTTGGCACATGGGTAGACCATGACCTGGATTAGGACATATGATACTTTTTTTTCAGGTACGATCATGGGACCGAGACTTATGCTGGTGAAACCGTGTGGCGCAGCTGGAGCGATTTATAACTATAAATCGCTCCAGCCCTGCTCCAAATCACGACCACAAAAAGCAAGGAGTGGCGGCCATATTTGAGTAGCGCTAATTGAGGCTCGCAGCCACTCAGCAAACATGACGACACGGGGACAGTTCGACCGGCTAATTTTAGTAATAGCCGGCCCGCACGTACGGAGATAGGAGCTTTCAAAGTCATTTGGATAATGTTAAAAGCCAATTTGAGCTTAAAATGTCGCTCAAAAGCTCATCTTGTTTTTATAAAGGTTATCGTAAGTGGAATTAATTAGTGACTTTGTAAAAGAAAATTAGCACTAATAGACGCTCATTAAAAGAGTGTAATGGATATTTATAAAAAAATACTGTTCGCCGCTAGGCTATTTTTTTTAGAAATAAAACCTTTTTTTTTGTGATCAGTCCATGGAATTAGTATGTACTGGCTCAGTCCGAATAAGGCAGAATAAATGTTTCTTGATATTTTTTTCATTCTGGGTTGCATAGATAAATCCATCGACACACAAAAAAAAACAATACAAACGCTTGGGTGACACGAAAAGTAAACAACCAAAACTAAAATAATACAGATGGCTTTCTGCCTTTGTACGAATCGCCTACAGTGTCATTGTCAAAATGAACAAACCCTGTAACATCTTGCGCAATATTTAGCAACACTACAACCTCAATATTAATCACCCCTACACTAACACAACTATAAACAAGCAAAACTAATCCGTCTCGTAGCAATATTCAAAACTAACCCAGAAAGACAAACAGCCGACTATTTTTCTTTCATTTCTTTTTCGATATAAACAGAGGGTATTTGCCTAAAGAATTATTACTAGCTATGACGTACGTCACTGTTCACTCCCGGGAGGCAGGATATTACATTATTTTTGTTTAGTATAGTTGTCAGTAAAGTGTATCTATATCTAAATATTTATACTTATGGTATAAAACAAAGTCGCTTTTCGAGTCTGTCTGTGTGGGCGCTTAGTTCTTCTTAACCACACAATGGATTCTGATAAGGTTTTTACAATCATAGCTGATTGTGATTGTTGATTGGCTGATTATGCTCGACACAGGCCTCCTCTCGGTGAGAGGGAGTGGGCCATAATTCATCACGTAGGCCCGGTGCGGATTGGTAGATGTCACATGTCTTTGATTTTTTTGGTTCTAGGACATGCTGGTTTTCTCACGATGTTTTCCTTCACCGTTTTGAGAGCAGTGGGCATTTTAATCGGGAAGGTTTAAATGTACCTTTTTTTGTGCGTGAGAAATCATCAAATAACTTCTCCCGCTCTGGGCGGAGCTGGAGAGCGTGTCAGACTCTTGCTGACTGAAACCCACCCGTGTTCAAAGGAACACTTGTGGGTTTCAGTCAGCAAGAGTCTACTAAGACATGTACATGTCGTACTAAGGGGTACCGTGGCCCCTTTTTTTTTTTTTTTTTTGAGGATGGGAAATCATCAACGGACTCCTCCCGCTCTGGGTGGAGCGGAAGGGAGTGTCAGACTCTTACTGACTATAACCCACCCGTGTTCCTTCCTTGGCCCTTTATGTTCCGGGTCAGCGGTACCCCTTTTGGATGATCCCGCTTTCCCGGCAGGCTTGGGCCCTAGTGGGCCCCCTCTATGATGCTGACATCTCTTTGAGGCGCGCGTGGAACACGTACGCGCCGTCCAGCACGGGCCTGGTCCTGATCGGATGGTGAGCTACCCATTACTCACCGCCCGCAGGCCCGCGCCTACGGTGGCCGGGAGTCGTCACGCGGCTCCCGACGCCCGGAGCGTCCACCGCGGCGGCTTGGACGGGAGACTCTCTCCCTCTCCCGTCCCGCCACCTCCTTCGCTAGCATGACAGCTTCGCAGAAGGAGGCGACTGCCTCCCACTCCCACTCGCCCCGGACCATGGCTTGAACCAAGGCCGGGCGTGAGAGATCGCCGCCGCTGCCAATCGCCTCTACGAGGACACGGCGGTGCTCCGCCCATGCAGGGCGGGCCCCCACCGTATGCTCCACCGTGTCCTCGGGGCGATCATCGCAGTGGTGACACCCGGGCGTTTCCTCCCGCCTGATGATGTGCAGGAACCTCCCGAAACTTCCGTGTCCGGTGAGGACCTGCGTCAGGCGGTAGGTGAGGACGCCGTGACGCCTCTCTAGCTACTCCTCAAAGAGGGGTCTTACCGCCGCTATCGTGGCGTGCCCTGCGCTGGGTTGCGACAGTCGCTCTTTCCATGCCGCCATGAGATCGCGCCGGAGGTCCGTCCGCTCCGCCGCGATTTGCCGCGGAAGCGGGGTTTCCCCCCGGCGTAGTGCCTCCGCGCGCCACTCATACAGGCGCGCGAGGACTATCGCCTCCAGATCCCACGGCGGCAGTCCGGCAAGGAGCCTTGCCGCCTCGCCCGAGATTACCGTGGCCCCTGGCACAGGCAACTGAAGAGTTGCCTGTGCCAGGGGCCACGGTAACCCTTAGTACGTAATGTACGTAGTAGTAAGGTAGTGTACCTACAATACATTAATATTTAACTAAGTTCAGCTCAGAAACGCATCAGTAAATTGTTGCAACCGAGCGAAGCAGGAGCGGGTCGCTAGTGAATAAATAAGTCTTTGTCTTTGTAAATAGAGAATGCGTCTCGTGGATGTCGGATGTAGGATTTCAGTAGGATAGACAAAGTTGCGACGTGTATTTTGTAGGTTGGACAAAAACATTTACTATTGAAGAGGATTATCTGAAAAAGTAAACAAATAATATTCACGTGTAGGGTGGAGACTGTTGTCGTAGTGACGGTTGAAATAAAACCTGTAGAATAATCATGTTTGCGTTTTTAGAGCTTTTCTTTAAATACAAATGATCTTGTTTTATTCTAAATAAACTTTACTAAGTTTAAGATGTTTTGAGCGAGTTCACGCCAATGGTGCAGCAGTTAGAATCTCACTCTCACGTTCACTAGCGTTTTGCTGATTCTACTCGACTGCCGCCGAGACACACGGAGGGTAATGTTTTCGGTTAGTTCTGAAAAATAAAAACAAATCCTAGCAAGTTATATAAGCCTTTACCTATTTTGTGGTATAGTAATTTTATTCTAGGTGCATCGTCTTCAGATATAATTATAGAATTAATGTATACAAAATATTGTTACACATATGTTAAAAGGGTAACGGTGGAGTTTCTTGCTCATTCTTCTCCACACTCACTAGAATCAATACTATTTTAATGTTAATCTTGATGTTCAAAAGTGCCTTTTATGTGCCTACTTGAAATAAATGCTTTGACTTTGAAGAGCAAGTTTTTTTTGTGACCCTACGTCGACACTTTATTTGTATGCTCAATGTTCTTATTAATCTTACTCTCGATATCTTTATTTTTATATCGACTCATAAATAACAACAAGCACGGAAACGAGAACAAATTCATCTTCATTTCGGAGAAGCGTAACATTTAGTTGACTTATATAATTCTGTTAGAAACCGGAGGTGATCGTTGGCGAAGACGGAGACACAAGTCGGAAATACGAGTAGTCTTAGGATATGAACGGATCATGTGTAGCATTTGTATGGTTATAATAGCCCGGAGATATTAATGTGAGTGAATGTGTGTGCGTGTGTATATATGTCTGTATGACATGTTCCAAGGATTATTTCGCCGAGATTTTGTGTTCTTTAAAGTTCAAGGTAAAATATGGGTCGGTTACTTGTTACATGTTGACCTAAGGGAATTTATGCGTAAATATGTTGTAAATTACGTGGTAGTAAATGTCATGTGCTTTTAATAAAGTTTTATCCGAGGTCCAAAAAGAAAAAACAAAAAATTTATTACCTATCTACCAATATTGGAAGGTATAACTTTGAAACAAATTCGAGGTAATTAAACAAGTAATTTTGAACTTTCTTCTTTTTTAATCTATTTATAAAAAGAAGGCGGTGGTGCATTTGGGGTGTTTTTTTGTAAGTTTAATTCCAAATAAATTAATGCTAGTGATACGCGTTGCTACGCCTGCTGTAGCCAGTGCTTTCACTGCTCGTTGTCGTAGCGCGTAGCAAAGATCTGCTACGACGTAGCTGGCATTGTGCTACGAAAGCGTTGTCTACGCAAAATCATAACTTTTTAGGAATTTTCATTGTAGATCTGGGTCCTTCAGGTAAGTGGGAACCCTATTTGACCGTGAGATTCCAAAGAACCTTCATCTGAACCTGCACGTTATCGCTGTACTATGTTTACAAAAAACTTCCATTCGTAGCTATTACAGTTACAAAATATATTAAAAGACATTTAATTTTCCTTTTAACCCAAGAATTATGTCAAAAAGTGTAATGACTGATGAAAACGATTTTCTCATGATAATATTAGGGGTTAAAGTATGAAATTGCCGATATGTACTGAAAAATTTAAATTCGTTTTTTTAATTTAACATATTTATTTAATCAAAATAATTCCCATTATTATCTATACATTGCTGCCATCTAATAGGAAGGTCATTTATGCCTTTGCGATAGAACTCTCGTGATCTAGATTCGATAAACTGTGTGAAAGCATTTTGTACTGCCTGCTGAGAAGAAAACTTTTTATCCCGTAAAAAATTGTCCAAATCACGAGAAAAATGGTAGTCTGTTGGAGCAAGGTCTGGCGAATACGGAGGATGACGAATGGTTTCTAATTGAAGTTCCTGTAGAGTTAAAACGGTTTCTCGTGCTGTATGAGGTCTTGCGTTATCATGGAGCAATAATGGTGAAGATCAATTCATGAGTCGGGGCCTGCTAGTTTTGCTATCATTGTTCGGAGTTCAGCACAGCAACATCTGCCGTTATTGCTTGACCAGATCGGAGAAAGCTGTAGTGAATAACACCATGCTGAGACCACCAAACAGTTACCATTACCTTTTTATTGGTAAGCTTTGCTTTAGGACACTGTTGCGGCGTTTGACCTGGGGTCAGTCATTGCATTTTTAGCTTACGGTTATCGTGAAGAATCCACTTTTCATCAAATGTCACAATTCGATCCAATATTCCTTAATTTCTGTATCGATTCAACATGGCAACACAAGTTTCAACACGCGTTTCTTTCTGCATATCAATCAAATCATGAGGCAACCATTTCTCATTTTTTTTTTTTTTATTGATTTGACGCAAATGAATCAATATTGTTGGTAAGGTAACGTTAAACCATGCCGCTAATTCCTGGGTAGTTTGGCTCGGATCGGCTTCCACTATCTCTTTCAATTCATTGTTATTCACCTGTGTGGGCGGAAAGCGTTTAAACCAAAATCGCACGGTGCGTTCATTAGCAGTCCCCTCTCCAAACGCAACATTGATATTGCGAGCTGTTTCTGCCGCGTTAGTTCCGTGTCGGAACTCCTATTCAAAAATAACTCGAATTTACGAAGTATCCATCTTTCGGTCGTTTTCATCGATAATCGAATGTTGCACATTTTTTTAAAGAAGAACTTCATAGGCACCATGTGAAAAAAGTTTCACTCAAAAATCTCAAACCATGAAGGTTCTATGTCAATTCGAAGTACCTAATACAATAAAAGGGCAAATTCATATTTTAACCCCTATTATAAGAACTTAGAGGTAACAGCTTTCGCTGGTATCAATAAAATAAGTTTTGCTACCTCTTGAAGTGACGTAAAGTAATAACATAGTGGATTTATGAGCAACTAATACAGTAATAAAAAAGTACTTATTGGCGCTCGGATATTCTCTGCAAGCAATTGTTTTTTCTTTGTTTTTTTGTTTCATGCCTACATGGCAAAATAAGGCTGATCTTGTAACGATTTTGTTATCATTTATACCCGTATTTGCAAAATAAAATGATCTTAATCTTTCTCATATATTAAAGTGTTACTACAAGGGCGAATCCAGGATTTATTTATGGGCCTGACGGGTAGGGTAGATTTTCTTTTGACCATATACACAGAAATAACAGTTACTTTTGAAGAGAACAGCACGTTAGTTTTTCTTTTGACCATTCATAGTAGGTATTAGGTAAATATTTTTTATGAGTTGAGGGAAGCTGTATAAACTTGGGAGGCGCTATTAGCGCTTCAAACCGCGCTTTCTTTTTGCTTTAGATGTTTTCATGAAATCCTATCTCCGTCTGAGACTCCAGGCCGGTGCATTGTTGGCTTAGCAGATCTCTGGGCTCAACTAGGAACTCGCCGCACTACTTTGCATCTTACACTACTGCTGAAGATATCTAGTAGGGATTTCTGCAGTGGTCATCATTGAAACAATGTCTTGATGGATATGCATTACAGACAGTCCATTCAGACGATCTTTTTTCATAAAGCTGCGAAGATATTTTTTTAACTGGCCTGAGGTGGAAATAGATCGCTCGGCAGTGCTGGTGGTCACAGAAAACGTGCAGGAAAGAAACGAATGTTATCATAGCGTTATCGTATTATTCACCCAGTTTTTTTTATTGGGGTTCAATTACCCCTCTGTAATTGCTATGTTGATAGGTAGTATTACGGATCTTGGTTTGGTCCATCTATGGAGCTCATAATATCTGTGAAACTTGTTTAAGATACTGTAGCGAGAGAATGCGTTGCTTTTCATAAGTGCCTACACGGTTGTTTTGACAGACTTATGATAAGCCACCAGAATAAATAAAAAAAAAATCGGTGGATCATTATAATAAGTCCAAGCTTATCAGACATCTAGTTCATGCCAGTAGGTATTTTATAAGCGTTAGAAGAATATTGCCTTTATTTTTTTTGACATGTCTACTTAAAGGCATTAAACGACTGCCATTGTCAGACCGACCACGATAACCACATTATGCTAAAGTCCTAAAGCTTTTTTAATTTAATTTGTGTATGAGTCGAACGATAACAAGCCTGCTTAGTAGTCTTATGATACTAATATTCCAAATCTATACGATTTTTTATTGAATTGATTTTTTTCTTTATTCTAATTCAAGTAATTTTCCTTTTCAATTGCTAGGGACTTCATCTTTTAAAATGATCATGAAAGTACGTTATCCGCTTACTTTGATGAACATTTTAAGAGATCAAGTGCAGGTCTGTTTCAGAAGCTTACATTAATTGTATTAAGTTTTTCTAGCTTAGGAACCACGTTATACTTCGTTGGTTCGTCCGATGTACGTCTCTGCTGTGTAATAAAAACGGGTGTTTATTTATTATCTCTTTAAAATGAGACACAGAATATACTTTAACGATTATAAAATTAGTGTATTTTAGGACCAATTTCACTATTTCTATAACTCTATTATTAATTTTATTTTACAATGACAGGCTACTTCTTTAAAACCGTTTATAGTCACCGTAATATTATTAACAAAACCAAACTCCCTCGAAATTTGGCCTCTAGCAAGGCCAAAAACCGATTCATTCAACATTCCAACGACATTCCCGCTTCTAAGGTACAATAAGGTAAGGTATATATGGTTGACAACCAATTTCAGACAACATTAATCTCGGCCGGCTTCGATAATCGATTTACATAAATTTTATATCCTATTAAATACTCGCTAATCGTTTTAATCTGTCAGATGAAAGAAGATTGAAGATAAACGAAATATAGATTCGCTATTATACTATGCTAATCGTTTTGTAAGTTTAAGTTTATTTTGAGCTAGAGAGGAGATTGTTTTGAGAAAATTGTGATAGTGAATTAATTAATGTCTAACGAAGGGGTAAACGTACTTGGCAGGCGTATTCGTGATTTCAGTTTTTTGTCATTACAAAAGAACGCAGCGTCCGACTTTTTCGACACAATAATATTTAAGTGACTTTTACCGATAACCACGTGAGTAAGTTATGATCCTTTTTTCTCACTAAGATCAAACATGAAGTCATTATAGAAAGAAGTGAATATATTTAAAACAGACAGAATGTTCCATAAATAGTCGGTAATGGCGTGGACATGTTCCTAAGTTAACTGCTTCACTACGACCGAAGAGCCGTTCCTTTTGAGTGTAAATACGATTTAAACCACGTAGGTACGTACTTTACTGAAGACAGTATATTTCGTACGTCTTTAGTATTTCACGAAGATTCTATTGGCATTATATTCAGAAGGTGAGATCTGTATACGTTATTTGGCATACTTTGGCTTAGACATATTTCCGCCTCTCTGTCTTGCATTTGTTGCCAGACACTGAGTGACAGTGAAAAAAAATACGCTACTTAAAATTAGTGCTAAGTAACGTTAATTGATCTGAATGGCTAAAGCCTCGCTTGCACTGCAGCACAATAGAAAGTCTATCTCTCGCAGCTTGCCACTTGTGAGACTACAGGGCATGGAGAGCCTCGGCGGCCGCTTGTAGTGGTGGCACTGTCAACACTTTCAAAGCGTGTCACGGATTACTCGCACTACAAATGACATAAAGAGACTTGAATGGCGGCCAGTTACAGAAGTTATGTGCTCGACACTTTTGGCGCCTCGAACCTTATTAAAAAGTACTGCTATCTCGACGCTGCCTCCAGGCGGCGATTTTTTGGTCTGTGGCTGAGATTGTGTGCCGATAAAATATGGCGTAGGCGTAGTACGGATAAGGAATCATCTATCATAGTGATGAATGAAAGCTCATGAATTTCTTTCAAAGCAGTAACACAAACATATTAATATTAACGTGTAACTTTAATTGTGAGAACAAAATAACTTTCTAGTCTATTCTACTTCTGTTTAGACCGAAAAACAATATCTACATCCACGAATTTTCCCATTTCATACCTTCCAGTTCCCAATGTATTATTTCGGCATTAATAATATAACGATGCAGGCCAGCCTTACCAGAAATAGGGTGACCAGTCAGTTCACCAAAAATTAATTCAAAAATTCCACGATTGGCAAAAACATTATTTGTCATTTCATCGTTCTACAGCAAAAAGTTTACCAAATATTTCACTTAGCAAAATAATTATCCGATAAACTTTTATTTAATAACTATTTAAACTATTTAAATAAATTATTTTTTCATTTTATTTCATAAACAATGTTTGGAATAAAGACATTACACAAATTGACTTAATATAACGTAATAAAAAATAAAAAACTCACATTAGCATAATTGCAAGTGTAGTAGTGTAAGTTCCTCTAGACCCTGCAGACAGAAATAGGTGCCCCGCACAGCGGTGCTCCGTCGACCTGCTGACGGAAACGCTAACCCTAGACAGTCGACGTCAGGGGCACCCCGAGGTTCGGTTGGTTAGGTTCCTTTAAACCCTGCAGACAGAAATAGAAGCCCCGAGCGGCGGGGCTCCGTCGACCTGCTGGCGGAAACGCTAACCCTAGACGGTCGACGTCACGGGGAGTTAGGTTCGGTTAGGTTGCTTTAACCTAATGAGGAAATGATATTTAGTAGAATTCTACGTGATTTATCTTAATGAATCTAAATGAGAAATGAAAAAAAAGATATAAATGAATATATATCATCTGATGCATTTGTTAAAATAATTGTTTGCCAAATATTTGTTACAAACAAATATTTGGCAAACAATTCTTCTAAACTTCGATCAATAATTTTTATTGATCCAAGTTGTAAAAGGAGTGTTTATAAAATAAAACATTTGCGGAACAGGTTGTTTTCGAAATAAATAGTATACGAAACGTTGGTTGTAAAATGAAAATTTGCCAATCGAGTTTTGGTGAAACTTTAGTGAACCCAGAAATGGTCATCCTGTTAGTGGTTCAGCAGCTTCAATATCATTAGAATTGTGACGGAATATAGCAGTTCGTCGTGAACGTGGTAACACAGCGGCTGCTCTGGTATCATATCTGCCATCAAAACAACCGCCACGCTACTATCAATGCGACGCTTTGCTAGAATGTCAGCAATCAGCCAGTGTCCCTCTTATCCGACCTTTTCGGTGATTCCTGTAAGTTCTTAGCAAAACTAGCGGCGCCACTCACTGCGCCGTGAAATATTTTCTATCTCAGTGCGGATCCTCAATCTTAATCTGTTATAGGTCCACTAACTGATAATAGTTGGTCGAAAGTTCGGCCGCAAGGCTTTAGGTTTCACAAATATGCAAATTGGCATCCTAAGCCCTTACCACTTAACCCTATTAAGTATCAGCTGTCTAGTCTACAGCATCCATCGAAAGGTAAAAGATAAAATTCGATGATAATTCTTAATTAGGTACTTTATTTTGAACGTACCTTAAGGTTCCCAAAAAAAAAATACTTGCGGTATTGCTAGCAGGTACGAGTATATTGTGCTGGCACTGTTAAAAAACATAAATAGGTGTATTATAAGAATTTTACGTAAACAGTGCCATGTCGGCGAAATCCATTTGTCTTATCTTCTAAATAAAAAATTAAAAAAAATCGGTTGTCTGTAAAGTCGGTTTACTGACGATAGTTGAACGTGACAACGGCAGAAGAAAATACTGATGGAATGGTTGCATTTTTCAAAAGAAAATTTTAATTTTATTTGTTTAATAGATATTTTGTATGGATATAGAGAAGGAGGTAAATGGAAATCACAATTGAATTGATCAAGTTACATTTATTTGTACGCATAAATACAATTATGTAATTTTTTTTTTACAATGTTCATAGTTTTCTTATTGTTATAGTTTTGACAATTATAGCATAACCTACAATCGCTGCACTAGCGGACCGATGCTATTTATTTTAATGATGAAAGCACGAATATTCGACAATAAATCACTGAACATATATCTAATATCGAAAGAATCATTACCTTTATCGCCGCAATTATCGTTGCTATAAACAATTGACACCACATTCACTTTTCACTGCACTTCATACTTGACGAAAACTTGTAAATGTATTATTGTATAGCAGCTGTCCACGCGGACGCATCGCTCACTCAAGTAGGAGAGAGACAGATGTCGAACGCTGCCGAACGCGGAGGCCGATTGTGCCTCTTTGTCGCTCGTTCCGCGCTCTCGCTTGCACTTCAAGCCTTAAATGGAACGCCTCAGAGCGAGGTAACGCCGCATGAGTCATGTGTAACGCCGCATGAGTCATGTTTTTTCGTGCGTGCAGCCGGCTCCAGCGAATTATAAGACGTTGTCACGTCAAAAAAATTGGATTTCTGAATTACATATACGTGTGTGTAACACTACACCAAAAGCAACGTAAGGAATGACATTAAAAATAGCTTCAACAGTTAAAACCTATCTATTTGCATTTTCATATAAGATAAAAATCAAAAGTCATTTATTAAAATTAGGCTGTGAATCAGCACTTTTTGAACGTCAACTATACAAGGCAGTCCTCCGTACGCGCGCCCCTCACAACTTACTCGCATTTACAAACACAAGTTATAACAAACATCTAAATAGAAACATCCTCTTTTCCTAATTACATTAAACTAGACAAACCAAATAGACGCTACTGCAGGAAATCCTGTGTAAATAATAAATACGGTTCGCTGTATAACCGGCATCGTTACATTGTACTCTTATTAGATTAGGCCCATTATCCGCGTCTGCCGATATCAATCGAGCTCTTAATGAAAAGTAAACGAATCATTTTCGTGCTTTCTTTTAATTGAAAATCGATTCAGGCTTCGCACAGCGTTTTTTCTAAAGTTTTTTTTATTTTTAACAGTCATGGTCGTGTTGAAATAGACATAAAAACGTTATTGCATATTGTACTGACTGCGTGTTAATTGAATCTCTGATTATAGAAGAAAGAATTGCTCAAATTAGAATGTTACACAGGTTGCCAATCATTTAGGCTTCCAACTACCCGTAATGGTTGTACGAGATAATAAACAAAAACCCGATGTTCAATTAACGGTCACAAGCCGCATCAAGCACCGCTTTACTTTAGATACAACGAACCACGCTGTTGCCATTGAGCAACGTCGTTCTCAAGGTTAAAAAAATACCCTTAGGTATCCTAATTTATTTATTCAGGCTTACGTAATCATAATTTAGGTAATAAGTAATCCGAGAATTGTGTTACTAATAAACATAATGAATTTAATTGTAGTTTTAGGGTCAAGCGTCAAGGGACTATAGAGAAATGAATAGTCTGCCAAAATATGACCTAAATTATATTAGGTAATACGACTAAATTAATGAATTTGGTCACATGGGTACGATTGCAAATGATATGGGCATGATGACGAGGATTTTCAAGTTGATACTGGTAGAAATAAATTACACGTGCTTATTCAATTGTTCGGCTCCGCACACTTGGCGTCGGCAACAAAGAGTAATGTAGATAATTGCCGAGAAAAGTCACCTACTTAGCTCGAATTGTGGCCCAGCCGATCCGAACATGATTCAGCGAGGGTAGATGCCGAATCAAGCCAAATGAAAGCCGAATATGTGTAGTAATTGCCTCGGGTCGGCTTTGTTGTTCAACAAGCACTGCCGAGTTGAATGTGCTGACACGAAAAAGTGTGTAGCACGCCTAAGGAACTTAATTTACCTGAGAATGTGTCAAGTCATCCATACGTATGCAGGTAGGTACCTGCTAATCTGATATATACGATTTTTGAGATAATATTGACACTGGCCTTCGCCCCCTGTTACTTCTTAAACATAACTGATAAAATATGGTGTGTGGTAGATTACGGCCCACTCTCACAGAGAGGAGGCCTTTGTCCCAGCAGTGGGAACATTACACAGGACAATATTAACTACACCTTTGCCCAACTCTTCGAGTCAAACTCAAACTCAAAGCATTTATTTCAATTAAACCATTTACAGGCACTTTTGAATTGTCAAGTGGTCGGTCAGTCAGAAATATGAAGTTAGTTGCCCATTCCAAAGCGTACTATGTACCTATGGAGATGAACGGGCAAGAAACTCCATGGACACTCTTTTAAATTATATTAGTTACATCATTAATGTTGAATATGTAAATAAGACGTACACGTTGAGTGTTCAGTGTACAGCAAATATAAATTTAAACAAAACAATCCGTAATAAAATAATTAAAATAAGCCGTGGTAGCTAAGAGATGACCAGTCCCAACTGACAGCGCCCGTTCACGAACATGACGCATGGATCAGCACCATTCAGCTGAACCATTTTGAAGGGAGCTAAATGATCCAACACACGCGCCACCGAGTAATAAGTCAGGCGTGATATTTATGTTATTTACACTAGTCATGTCTTAACCTAATAATTACATAACAGACGTCAAGACGTAGATACGCCATCGAATACGTAATTGAGACCCCTGTCACTTGTCACAATGACGAGAAAGGTAAAAAGAACTGTCAATATCAGGACGTGCAAGTTGACGACTTCGAAGTTGGCGCTGCGACTTCGAAACTTTTGGAGAACAAAAAGTTATACTAGATGCATATTATTTAGTATGTAGAAGCTTATACTATAATGTAAAGAGAATATTTGTTTGTGTCTTTAATTTTTTGTGGGAGTTTCATGATTTTTTTTGAAACAAGTCTAAGTCAAAGCATTTATTTCAAATAGGCACATAAAAGGCACTTTTGAACGTCAACATTTACATGTAAATAGAATTGATTCTAGTCGCTCCTTCCAAAAGGTAGCTTCGTATGGAGAAGAATAGGCTTTCTTTCTTTCTTTCTTTCACCTATAGTAAAAATTACACTACCAATACGTAAAAAGAATTTAATAAACGTAGCAATGATAAATAAGTTAATTAAGTGATAGATACATGGTGTCCACATGGGTACGTATTTGAATATCGAAGATTAAAATACCTACTGTTAAAATATCGATGTTCATAACATCGAAAATGGAAAAATCGAACGACCATAAAACCGAAAATTAAAATAACGAAAGTTTATAGTATCGAATGGTTAAATATCCTACGTCCAATATATCTAAAATCTAAATATCTACAAAAGTTACATCGAAAGATCCAAATATCGAAATACAGATTATCGAATGTCCTAAATATCGAAGTACAAACTATCGAACGTCCTAAATATCGATGGGTACATAGAACATCGAAAATGAATATACCTACGTGTAAAAATGGGTTAATTTTCAACATTTAATACATTCATTAATTCACCCTAAAAATACGTACCTACAAAATATCGAAAAAAATTTGATGTAAGTAGTATGAGTGGAAAAAGGTTGCTTCTGCAACGTCTCCGGCGCTACGGGAAGTGCAACCCCTTCGCCCTTGCGTAACAAAGAATAGGCACCCATGTTCACCTCCGCAGCTTCGGCTTGCTGGTCGCCTCCGGCGACCAGCCTCAGCCGCTACGGCTCCCACGGGTGCCTATGCTTTGTTACAGCGGGCGGGGGTTGTCCTCCCTTCGCGCCTCCGGATTTTTATATACACTCTAGGGGTAACAGCCAAAAGACTACGTAAATTCGGGGTGCCCCAATTCGGTTTTGGTACAATTTTGACCTATTTTATCCATGAAAATCAGTGTCTAGTGTACAAGCATAGGTCAATCGTGAAGGTATTATTTAGGTCTTTAAATTAAAATATTTTCTTGAAAGTCAATATGTTGTGCTACTAAAGTTAGTGACAGAAACGTATCGCTGCAAAACCGACTCCACGTAGTCTTGTCTGCCCTACCCCTAGAGTGTAATTTAGAATCGCGTAGGCGCGGAGGGGCGAGGCAGCCCGCGAGCTGAGGAGCAGGTGGTTTTAACACCCGCCGCCGCAGCTGAGGTTGGCCGGCGAAGCCGGCGAAGCCGGCCAACAAGCCGAAGCTGCGGTGGTGAGCGTTTAGACCATCTGCGACGTTAAGCTCGCGTGGGACTGCCGGAGCCCTGCAGCGCCGGAGCCGTGACAGAAACCATGCTTGCTTGCATGTTGCATGATTGCTGCATGCTTGTTTGCTGCTAGATGGTAATCAGTTACTAGGTGGGTTACAAAAAAAACAAGGAAAACCTCCTTTCCTATTTTTACATAATAAAAACCCAAAATAAAACACATTTGTACGCAAATGTACAATATAATCAGTGACAATAACACACTTATGAATACACATCACACGTCCATCTACCTACATTTATGAATACACTCATACTGCCTATATAATTTTTTTTCGGTATTTCAACTAGTAGGTATTTTTAACGTAGATATTATGAATTTAGATGTATGAAATGTTGATATTTTGAACTTAGGCATAATGTCATTCGATATTTTGAATCATTCGAAATTTTAATCACTCGGCATTTCAATCTTCGACGTTTTAAGCTTAGGTATAACAATTTTCGACATTTTGATATAATCGATATTAAAATTTTCGATGTTTTGAACATTGGTATTTTAAGCGTAGGTATTTTAATCTTCGATATTCAAATACGTACCCGTCCACATATTTACAAACACTGTAAAAGTATACGATTTCCCAAATTATGTAAACAAGTAATATCTCAGTGTGTGAGTTATAGTAATCACAGAATGTAAATCAATGTCTTAGAGGTATTTTGTTGTAGGGTCATATTTTATTTTTTATATATCTAAGGCGTTTCGCAGGTCATCCTAGGAGGTGGTCGGCTCGGGAGACAGCACGGCTCCCTGTCGTTTCGGGCGACGCAAGTGCTCTCGGGGCATGGTTGCTTCGGGAAATACCTGCGTCGCATAAACAGGGAGCCGGACGCACTGTGTCATCACTGCGTCAACTGTTGGGAGAACATGGCGTGGCATACGCTGGCAGAGTGTGCCGCATGGGAGGAGCCGCGCCGTGCCCTCGTATCAGAAGTTGGAGCCAACTTGTCGCTGCCGGCCATCGCTCGATCGATGGTCGGGAGCGCCGAGTCGTGGGATGCGGTGATCTCCTTCTGTAAAAGCATAATTTCACAGAAAGGGGCTGCGGAAAGGTTGAGGGAGGTTGAGACACTCGCCGGCCGTAGTCGAGTCGATGGTCGGCAGCGCCGAGTCCTGGGACGCAGTGGTCTCCTTCTGCGAAACTGTCCTCACGCAGAAGGAGGCTGCGGAAAGGGAGAGAGATATCTCATCCACTCACCCGGCCCGCAGAAGGCGCACCGGCCGTCGACGGAGGGCGGACAACGCCCTCTTCCAGCCCCCCTAAATGGGTCCAGGGGCGACGGACTCGGGGACGTCCGTCGCTCCCCACACAACAGGACCCGAGGTGGCGGCGCGTAGTGTTCCACGCGCGCCCCTCTTAGACGTCGAGGGTGGAGTCAAACACCTCACTCCTCCCCCAGACCGGAAGAGGCCCGCAACGGCGGGCCGGCACCAGTCGGGGGTTGCAGAAGGATAGTACGTTCCCGCGACCCCCGGCGTAGGTGTGAGATGGAACACCGAGGTGGTTTTTAGTCAGTAAGAGTCTGACAGACCCCGCCGCCCGACCCAGGGCGGCGGACATCCATGAGGATTTTCCACCCCGGAAACAAAAAAATCTCTGCCATGCCCTGGAGCAAGAGATCCTGAGCTCTGGCACAGTGGTTGATATTCCCTTGGAGGAAATGGTAGAGCGCAATTATGCGCAATCCATTCCCTCCGCACCATTCCTAGGCCGGAAGGGCAGCCAGGCTGAGGGGGGGGGGGGGGGGGGTAAAGAGCCCCCGGCAGCCTTAGCAGCCCCTCTCTTCTTCTTCTTGTTGGCGGGCGCGCCACAAGCCTTTCCACCCACTCTGTGCCCAGCGGGCCTCCCCGCACTGGGCCGCCTTGTGGCCCGCCTCACCGCAGCGATAGCACTGCTAGCTGCGGTCTATTTCAGCGGTGCACCGTGCTCTGACATGCCCAATGTCGAAGCAACGAATCGGGCGACAGCCGCCACGACCTCAGCCGCGGTCGTCGAGTCATCCAGGCCATCGACGCGCAGCTCAGCGGTCTTCATCGGCCTGGACACCCGGATGTCCTCCGGGTTGAGGACCTCTCGCAGCTTGGCGGCCAAGATGTCCGCCTTTTCGCCGCTAGAGGCACCCGACACCTCCAGCAGTCGCACCCCCGTAATCGCCGGCCTCATTCTGAGGCCGGACGGTATGCCAAGGTCAGGGAACGCGAATTTGGCCCTCGCCTCCGTTAGGACCGCCTTATATGATATGCCCCTTTCGACGGCTCCGGGCTGCAGCGTAATTACTACAGCCGCGGTGCGTGGGGCTCTGACCTTAGGCGATCCTTGGGCCTTCTTCGGTGCCGGTGCTCTGGTGCTCTAGCGGGTACCGGCGGCGCCGTCTTCCCTTTGCGGCGGCCGTTCTTGACGACCGTCGTCCAGGTCTCCTTGGTGGACCCGGGTGCGGTCACCGAGGGTGTGGTCGGCGGGGGTGTGGTTGCCGGTGGCGCGGCCGTCCGGGAAGTGGGCGCGGACGTGCACTCCACGGGCTTTCGGGGCCCCTCGGCGGGCCTTTTGGCCGCCTCTTTTCTTCGCCTGTCCGCAGCGAGTGGTGGGCGAAGGGTTTCTTCTGGGAGGAGTCTTGCCTCTATGGCCTCCAACCGGGCACCCACCATACTTCCGCACTGCATCATGCAGATGCGTGCGATCCTTTCGACCTCCGCATCGGCAAGTGCAGAGGCGGACGACGCTGCTGGCGACGCTGGGGCCGTGACGGGCATGGTGCTGGCGGCCGGGGGAGCTGTCCTCGGGGCGGCGAACTGCCGTTTGAGGTCCTCCAGCTCGGATCGGAGACGGCCGTTCTCCTCCCATAACTTCGCCGTCTCCTCCGTGCTCGTACGAGTAAGGAGGACCCCAACCGCGTCCTTGATGTCTTCAGCCGCCTCTTTCAGGGCGCGCGTGAACGTACCCTTCAGGTTGCCCGATTTTGTGGCAACCTTCAGGACGACATCCACGCCGTCTATAACTTGGCGGCTGAGCGCCACCGCCGATACGCTCCCCCCGGCAGCCATCCGAGTGGACCGCCGCTCTAGGGCCTGTCGGGCCAACTCGCTGACTTCGTCAGCCGCGACAGCTTTCCTTTGCGCCCGCTTGGCGGCGTTCGCCTCCGCCTTGTGGACCCCAGCAAGGAGCCCTCGCTCAGGTCCACTACCGCGAGCCCGGGGTCACTCTCCGCACTCTCTGCCGGACGCTCAACGGGAGCTGGTATAGCGGCCCGTGAGAACGGCACGAATCGACCCGCTCGGTCACGGCTCGGCAGCCGAGCGGGGGCTCCGCCTGCCATCGTGCGACCTTGCCCTTTCTTGGCGGCCGACAGGTTCTCCTCACTAGAGGAGAGGCCCATCGACGCCGGGTCCCTGCTTAGCGGGCGCTTCCTCCAAAATTTGGTGAAGCACCCGGGCGAGTCCACATCCCTCTCAGGACATGAGCCTCCTCCTCCCCCCTCCTTGTTACCGTCAGCGAGGGCAAGCGGTTGTACCACTGCGTCGCACAGGCGCTCCAGGCTAACCCGGAGCTCCTTTTCTTGCGACGCAGGTTGCGACGAGTGCTTTGAGCGTACGCTCGCCACACTCGCCACACTAGTCTTCTCAGATGTGGTGTCAGAGTCTGACACCGCACCCATACCCATCTGCTCGACCAATACGATCGGCGATTTAGATTATTGTTCATTTTGTTTTTCCATAATAATTATATCCCACGAGGTGTGAGATGGAACACCGGGGTGGTTTTTAGTCAGTAAGAGTCTGACAGACCCCGCCGCCCGCCCCAGGGCGGCGGACATCCATGAGGATTTTCCACCCCGGAAACAAAAAAAAATAGAAGGTTGTCGGCTGCTTAACCAGGCCTGTCCTTTGATTGCCTTAATAAATTCAGGCCTCCAGCCAGGGCTTAAAAACTTATAAACGAGGCGACTACACGCTAATGGTACCCCCATGGGAGTACGGACCTCGGCTTAGGGTGTCGCTGCGAGAATTAATATTTAGGGACGAATTTGAGCTCAGCTACAGCTCGAGCAAGGGTCGAAGCGGACATGGATTGGGGCGTCGCGCCGGGTCTCGGCCGCAAGGACGGAGGAAGGCCTGTTAGTTTTTGAGTTTACTGTGAGTACAGGTGGCATCATCGCGAGTGGCGTCATCGGGGATTATTAAGGTATGCCTCGGGCAGCTAATCTTACTTATGCGGGAGGTAGAGTAGCGGGTGGACGTTTTAATCAGGGGATTGGTGTGCTTTATGCCAAAGAAACGTCTTGAAAGCCGTTTCATGAACTGCTGGATGGTGAGCATTCTAAGGTCTAGTTAAAGATTCACATTACGGACATAGAAGGGGGCTCCGGTAACCTTTCTGAGTAAACGGTTTTGGAGGGTCTGCATCTTATGAAGACGGCGTGGCCTAGCCTGTGCAAATACGATGCAGGCATAGGCCATGATGGGACGAATGAATGCGGTGTAGATGCGCAATTTGCACTTTAGTGACAATTTGTTGCGGGTGGTTAAAATAAAGTGAAGCGCACCGGGAGCTAATGAGGCGCGCGAACGAGCCTTCTTTATGTGCTCACTGAAGATGAAGTGGTGGTCAAGGGTCACACTTAGGTATTTAGCTCACTTCTCCCAAAGGATCGGCTTGCTATACCTACATAGTGATCGGGCTGGATTGTACGGTCATGTAGAAGATATGTATATTCATATTACTGATGAAGTTCCGAATTGAATTTAAGAAGCTTATTTAAATGTTGAAATAACTGTAATTACTAATTGTAAATAAATGTTATTGCTAAATTTTAATCTAGCTTGTGAATTAGGTTCTGCTTTGCCCTAAGAACTAATTGATAACCAATAATATTGTACCTGATTTAAAACACAGTAATCACAAAATTGATAAAACACAATTTTTGGCGTTTCATACATTATCGTTCCTGGATAGGTTATAACAATAGCTAATTCGAAATTCGTGAAGAAAATATAGGTAAACTTCCTACCCTACCAGCAATATTAGGAAAAAGTGCCCCGTAAGGCACTTTTTCCTAATATTGCTGACCTTACTAAACTTGCAGTAACTATTATATTTTCCGGATCGCTATAACGTTAGTTTTTTATAGAAATCGGACACGACTCTAACCGATACGAGATAGTTTTAGACCCTTTGACCTTTACGTACCTGTGTTAAATGGAAGGTGTCGACTCAATAGATTTTATGGTCCAATTTGCCGGGTCGGATTAGGAATTCGTTCGCATCCATTTATAATGGTTTCCTGTCGCCGCTCGCTACGATTTTTGAACCTTTTTCCTTGATAAGTAAAAATGTAAATCTTTTATTAAAAGGTTGCACAGTTTAAGTGGTGCTGTAGTGTACATACAAAATAATATTTTTTGTAGAGTTTCTACAAAAAATGCATTTACGAGGCCTCCATACAACGGAACGGGCGGTAAAATAGGTACTCTCACCTAAGTACATGTTTTACCGCCTCCTTCGTTGTATAGCGGCGTGCGTATTCTTTACGGTTTTTTTAATTAGCATAAACAATAATATAAGAATTCCACCAAGGAGTTTCAAATTACGAGAATAAATAAGCTGAATGATCGAACCTCCTTGGAAGCGCTTTTGCTCAATACGTTTATCTCACTTTAGTATTAAAGAGAAAATGAGACGAAATATGCTTTTCGACTCGACTATTGCGATTCGACTTTTTGCGATTCTAATTTTCACCACGCGCACGTAGCGCCATTTGGAAATGCCGCCATTTTCATATTAGAAACGTCAAAGTTTGTTATTGTTGCGACTTTCTGACTGATATTTTTATAAACAAAAGTTTGTTTCATTACTTACTGTACTGTTTTCTCTGTACTGTTTTTTCATGTGTTGAAAAACTTTGTATGACACACGCGCGGAAATTGGTATTTACAAACTCGTGGCTATGGTAAGTCCTCGACTTCGTCTCTGGCTTACATTCGTCTACTCGTTTGTAAAAAACAACTTACTGAACTAGTATCATAAATAACTATTACCTGCTAAAATTTAAAGGTGTGTCCCAAAAATAATTTAACATTTATCTATTGTTCTTAAAATACCTAATGGTTTTTGTTTCACTGATGCTTATGATAGTTCAAGATTTCAAGACAAACTGAATAAACTAACAAAAACAACATTGTTATCCGTCAAAGTACGTAACTAAAATACGACTTGACAGAAGATTTAAATTTTTTGACCGAAATTCAAAAACTATTTCCTTTTCAAATGAGAAAATTGACTAAAAAGTATCCATAGTGCAACGCACTCCAACGAAGACTCTCATACCAGGGCAATCTCTGTCGGTTCCTGATATTGCTTCAGCTTCCAGTAGCAGTGAAGCCAGCAGGAATGTTACCCTCAGAAATAGGTAACAATGTATCTATGACTCGCCCAACGAACTGGTGATGCATTCCTCATCCTCTTTCGCATGCAGCGAATTAAAGGAGCAACTTATGCAACTATTGAACTCATGGCAGACTGATACTGACCGTATGTTAAGGATGTTCAAAACTATATGAACTTAAAAACCTGTGCGCTAGAATTCAAAACTCCGCTACTGAGCTTGAAATCAGCATGAACACCTTTAACATGAATCTCGAGAGAGCGAAATATATATATATTGTTCGTCGAATCGTTGAGCTCCTTAAGTTCTGAGTCGAGCTGCACGGTTACTGACAAATGCGCGCACTGTCTGGACAGGTCCACTCAATCTGTGTGGTTCTTTTCTCAAAAGTCCATTTCAGACACCAATCTGCATGGTCCTCAATGTTTCGTGCCTGAAGTAGTGAACCATTATCCTACTAACATTCTTGCCACCACCCCGCCCAATCTCAGTAATCGTAACAACTGCCTACGTGTATTGTACCGAAACGTCCGTGGGCTCAAAACGAAATTACCTACATGGAGATCAAGCTTTATTTAAGTGTTATTATCCGAGCATGACTTAGGAGCCGTCACAGAAACAAACCTAGATAAATCAGTGGAAGACTCAGAATTGACAGACGGAGATTGGCGTATCCTACGTTGAGATATATTGACTCTGGGGGGCGGCGTGTTACTAGCAGCACGCGATGGCGATACCATGAGCAGGCAAAATGATCTAGAAACGGACTGCGGTGAAGACCTGTGGGCGCGGATCCAAATGAATGGCCGAAATATGTATGTGTGTGTGGTCTACATCAAGCCCTATGCCACTAACGAAGACTAAATGACGTGGTTTTGTAAGGTTGAGAGCATTATTTCTTTGACTGAAAGAGTTATGATCTTAGGAGACCCTAACTTTAAAAGTGCGTCACTGAATGCTACCAATTATTGCTGTTATTTTTTATACTTTTGTAATCTGGTAGAGAAGAATGATGTGATGAATGTGCCATTTTGTAGCAAAAAAAGAAAGGAAACACAGATTCTCTTCGCCACTGAACACGTTTAATTTGTATTTGAAAAAAGACCGAATATTTGAAAGAACAAAAAATATAAAAAAGTAGAAAATAAAATAAAAAGTAATTCGTCACATTTCTAATACTTTATAAACCTGCCGAACCCCGTGTTCGGCAGGTTTATAAAGTATTAGGAACAATAACAAAGTAAGTCAGATGTGCGTTGGTTCAGAAAGGTGCCGAAGTTAACTGCGAGTACGTCGTGGGCTCGGAGCTAGTCCCTAGCGACCTATGTCATCCTCCCTTAGATATTGCTGTAATTATGTCAAAACTTCAGGTTAAATGAAATAATATACCCTAGCAACTTTGACCGAAGTAGAGACTGGAAATTCAACAAAGGAGACACATACACACACACACTCACACAGTGGGGCGCCAGTGGATGTCCTCAATTTCGATTTCCGCAAAGCGTTCGACAGGGTTGACAATGACGTGCTCTTGATGAAATTGGAAGCGGTCAGGTTTCTCATCTGAGTTTCTGTGTTTCTTCGCGAACTATCTGCGCAGCCGCAGGCAGTTTGTTAAGTTTGCTTTGAGCCTGAACCTTATAATACCCGCTCAGGCGTGAGTCAGGGACCCGTGCTTGGTCCAGTGCTTTTTTTTTATCATGATCAATGATCTTATAAATAAGGTTAGGTTCGCAAAATGCTTACTCTACGCCGATGACCTAAATTTAGTAGTTCAAATTGATACGGTCGCGGATTGCATACTCCTACAAGGGTACATTGATGCTATACAGGGTGGAAACTTCCAGCGGGGTAGTAAGGGGAAGTACCGTATCCGTTGCAGCTACACGAAAATGGTCTTAGGAGACTATCCATATTTTTAATGGAATTTTGATCCCCATACTAACTGTATTTTTTTTTAAATCTGTGAATCGGTACTCCGTCCCTCGAGGCAGTCACGAAGGGACGGGGTTGCGTGGCAGCACGGTTCGGGGAGATTGAAGTGGTGGGGATATACTTCTCCCCGAACCGAACTCTTGCCGAGTTCCACAACTCCCTGGCGGAGTTGAAAGTCGTCGTCGTCGGGTTCCGTTCCCTCCCCGTGCTCGTCCTCGGGGATTTCAATGCCAAGAATGTGGCTTGGGGTTCCCGGTATACGGACACACGGGGAAGGATGGTGGAGGACTGGGCTCTGGAGACAGGCCTGGTCGTCCTAAATCGGGGTTCTGTCCCCACGTGTGTGCGGATGCGGGGTGAATCGGTGGTGAACATCTCGTTCGCCAGCCCCGCTCTGTCACCGCGTGTCCTTGACTGGCGCGTCATAGAGGGGGTGGAGACCTATTCCGACCACCGGTACATCCGGTTTGACATCTCCGCCCAGACCTCGAGCGCGCTGGTGCGACAGGCCCCGAGTGGTCCGTGGTGGGCGCTGAAGCAGCTGGACCGGGAGCTCCTCCTGGAAGCCTCGATCGTGCAGGCCTGGGTGTCATCACCGGACAGACCTGCTGACATCAACGTCGAGGCGGAGTGGTTCCGGGAGGCCATGTCCGAAATATGTGACGTGGCAATGCCCCGGGCCCAGCCCCGGCGCGCTCAGCGCCAGGTGTGCTGGTGATCGCCAGAGTTGACGACTTTACGCAGTGCGTGCGTCGCTGCGCGACGCCGGTACACCAGGCACCGCAGGCTGCGTATTCGCCCTCCGGATACGGAAGCCATTCAGGCGGAGCTGTACGAGGGGTACAGAGCGGCGAAGACCGCCCTCCAAGCGGAGATCCTGCGGGCAAGGGACTGGCCCGCGAGGAGTCGCTGGAGACTGTGAACAAGGACCCGTGGGGACGCCCCTACAAATTGGTGCGTGAGAAGCTCTGCCCATGGGCTCCCCCGCTGACGCAGAGTCTCCGGCCCCAGCTCGTGGAGGACGTGGTGAGCAATCTGTTCCCTTCTAGAGGAGACCATATCTCCCCGCCCATGGCTCCGCCTACTGCGGTGCTGAATGCGGACCACACCGCCGACGACGACGACGATGCTCCGGAGGTGACCGAGGCAGAGCTGCGAGTGGCGGTACGTAGGCTGAGTGCTAAAAATACCGCCCCAGGACCGACGGCTTACCTGGGAAAGCCTGGGTCCTGGCCTCGGAGGCTCTCGGGCCTCGACTAAGGGGGCTCCTAAGCGCATGCATGGAGAGGGGCCAGTTCCCACTTCGTTGGAAGACGGGGAAACTGGTCCTCATCAAGAAGCCGGGGCGCCCAGCGGACTCTCCGTCCGCTTACCGGCCCATCGTGCTGCTCGACGAGGTGGGCAAGCTCTTTGAGAGAGTCATTGCAGACCGCCTCGTCGGGCGGCTGGTGCGGGTGGGGCCGGATTTGGCGGAGAGCCAGTTTGGCTTCCGCAGGGGGCGCTCTACGGTGGACGCCATCATGCGCGTGCGGGCCCTCACGACTGGGGATGCTGTGGCCCGGGGTGGGGTCGTCTTGGCGGTGTCTTTAGACATCGCCAATGCCTTCAATACCCTGCCCTGGAGTTGCATCAGGGAGGCACTCCGGTATCACCGGATGCGGACCTACCTCTGTCGTGTGGTCGAGGCCTATTTGATGGACAGGGCCGTCATCTACCCCGGTCACCAGGGAGTATGGAACCGGCAAGAGATGTCGTGCGGTGTCCCACAGGGATCGGTCCTGGGGCCGCATCTGTGTCAGTCCGAGGCCATGTGTTTTCATGGTCCTCGGAACACGCCACCGTCGGGTTCCCAAATAACGGTAGGAGGGGTTCACATCGGCGTCGAGTTGACGATGAAGTACCTGGGACTCGTCCTTGACAGCCGGTGGAACTTCGTGGAGCATCTCCGACGTTTGGCTCCCAGACTGGAAAGGGCCGGGGCTGCCTTAAAGCGGCTCCTGCCCAATCTAGGGGGGCCAAACGCCTCCTGCCGGAGGCTCTTCGCGGGGGTCGTGCGGTCCATGGCCCTTTACGGGGCACCGGTGTGGGCGCGTTCCTTGAGGCGGCGGCCAGCCCGCTGGTTGAACGCGCCCCAAAGGGTCATGGCCACCCGGCTGGTCCGGGGATACCGTACGGTCTCCGGTGAGGCGGCGAGCCTCCTTGCCGGATTACCGCCATGGGATCTGGAGGCAAAAGTCCTCGCGCACATTTGGGAGTGGCGCGAGGAGGCGAAACGCCGGGGCGTAGCTCCGCTGCCGCGAGAAATCACGGTACAGCGGACAGAGCTCCGGCGGGATCTTAGGGCGGCATGGAGAGTGCGATTGTCGCAACCCAGCGCTGGGCACGCCACAATTGCGGCGATAAGTCCCCTCTTTGAGGAGTGGCTAGAGAGGCGCCACGGCGTCCTCACCTTCCGCCTGACGCAGGTCCTCACCGGACACGGTTGTTTCGGGAGGTTCCTGTTCCGGATAAGGCGGGAGGAAACGCCCGGGTGTCACCATTGTGTGGATCGCCCGGAGGACACGGTGGAGCATACGGTGGAGGTCTGCCCGGCTTGGGCGGAGCACCGCCATGTCCACGTGGAGGCGATTGGCGGTGGCGATCTCTCGCGTCCGGCCTTGGTCCAGGCCATGGTACGGAGCGAGAGGGCTTGGGAAGCCGTCACCTCCTTCTGCGAAGCAGTAATGTTCGCGAAGGAGGAGGCGGAACGCGTGAGGGAGAGGCAAAATTTGCGCCCTCACGCCCCTAGCCGCCGCAGGAGACGCCCTGGGCGTCGGGAATCGCAGGCCGATTCCCGGCCACCGTAGGCGCGGGCTTGCGAACGACGAGCAATGGGCAGCTCGCCGTTCGATAAGGACCAGGCCCGGGTTGACAGCGCGTTGTGTTCCACGCACGCCTCAAAGAGATGTCAGCACCAATGACGGGGGACCGATGCCTGCTAGGGTTGCGGAAAAGTCCAGGAGGGTTACCGTGGCCTCTGGTACAGGCAACTGAAGGAACACGGGTGGGTTTTAGTCAGTAAGAGTCTGACACGCCCTTCTGCTCTGCCCAGAGCGGGAGAAGTTATTTGATGATTTCCCAACCACAAAAAAAAAAAAAAAAAGGTGTATTTAAGCTTCTGTACATCACTTTGGTTCGTAGTTAACTTGAGGCTGGTGCCTGTATCTGGCATCCCTACATAGCGACCCACATATTATCGCTGGAAAAGGTACAGTAAACTTTCTTGAGATTTCTGTATAAAAAGATGTTTCACTTCTTTCATGACACTCACTAATTACCTCCTAGAAGTCTTGGGCTTCATCTCATTGCAGGTTAGACGAGGCTTTCTACAACTCACAGTAGCCTGCAAAACTCTTAGAGGACCCATCTACAGACCCGAACGCCACGATCTTTTCTGTCGGCTATCTGTTCCTGACAAATACATCGGACATCGCCAAAGCTGTCGACGCAATCTGTTTGACCTGAGTCTGAGACCTGAGTCCCCTGTGTGTCGTACTTTAAGGATGCTTAACATCCTCCTGACCACTAATCCTGAATGTGATCTGTTTGCTGATGTATGGAGTAGAATTATGCGTGTATGTCTGACGTTTTGTGAGAGTAAGTATGCTAGGTTGTCCTCTATTATATGTTAGTATTTGAATTATTTTTGTTTACCGTACCTGTTTCAATCTCTATGTTAGTTAATGTTATTTGTGTTACCGTTTTAATAAACAATGAAACAATAGACAATTTTGATGTGTGTTTATGGAAACAAGTCGGGGATTTTTGTTTCGTGTTTTAAAGGTGTAAGTTGTAGTAAAATAATTTTCGCTGTACTGTTTGTTACCATAAAATAGATGACATAATAAAAAAGTAAAAACGATTTCCCGCCTTTTTTCAATTGTTTTGCTGTCGGCCAAAATGAGTGAATCTAACGAAGAAATTCGATACATTTTGAAGTTTTATTACAAAAAAAGAGAAAAACATATTTCAAGCCGCGAAAAAAATAGATGACGTTTAACGCCGTGTAAGTAAGAGAAGCACAAAGTTGTTCCAAGCGTATTCAGTCTGGTAATTTTGATGTCAACGATACTGCTCGCTTTAGAATAGCTAAAGTAGAATAGACAAAGCTAAAGTAGATGCCATTTTTTAAAAAGTTGAGCAAGTTACGACATAGGTGAAGAGTTAGGGGTTGACCACAAAACAGTATTGACCCCTAAAAATACGAAAGAACTTTTCCCTGGCCTAATATAATATGCTATTTCATACAACTGGCAAAAAAATTACAGGTGTGATTTTAATATATTTAAGTTGGTAGTCTATTTTTTTAACAAATTACTTTTCCTGACTTTATAAAATCTACACTATATCACATAATAATGTACCTATTTGTTGAAAATATAAAGGCTTTTACATGTCGATATACGTCAGTAACATTAGCTGTCTGACAGGAATGAGGGAACTTGTCACTGACACACTCCGTGTAAATGACAAATTGTTACCCCCTGCCAAGCTTATATTCATAAAACTTTTTGTTTTTATTGCCCTTGTGTCAGAATTAATGTGATTTGGATGTTTTTTGTTTATGAAACACAGGTTTAGGGATTAATGTGTGTTAGAGCGTAAAATATAAGCCACTGGGCGAATATTAAAAACTGTCAAGATTTCTGAGGCAGTAAGGAATTTTGGAAACATCGAAGATATTAAAAAGTTTGCTAATCCTAGCGATAATTGTAAAACCTGCGTTTGACTGTTGCTGAAGGTCGGGGTTACAGAATACCACTAGGATTACGATAAAGTTTTGTTTTGTGATCCTTATTACAGTCCCCTTATCAATTTTCCGACCATATTTGTTCTATTTTTGCTCCCATAAAAAAATATTTGGTAACTTCGAATTCAAAGCATTTTTTCCTTAAGTATCTTAAATGATATCGTATCTTCATATATTGCCTCATAAATGTTAAAGGGACAGGTTGGTAACCGGTGCCTAGCTGTTTGCTTCGTACATCGTACGAATGAAATAAAGAATATTCCGGAACAAGATAGGAATTCATAATACAAATTATGAGATTTCCCTTTTATGACGTTTTCAGGTGTAAATATTTTCGAAATTGCTACGCTCGCTCACTATATTCTCTTTTCGCAATAAAGCGTACACTGTGTACGCTTTATTGCAAAAAAAAAGTAATGTACGAACATGTATGAAAAAAAAACCTTTTATGTTATTTAAAATGAGACATTCCTTTTCATAGACTTCTATTTTAAACCAGCTTTTATTTTCTGCTAAGTACATTTTGACTTCCATTTTAACCAAATACTGTAGAATAATTTGGTCAGATAGGCAACCGGTTCATGTAAAATACTGGTATTCAGCTGCATCCGGTTAGACTGGAAGCCAACCCCAACATAGTCGGGAAAAGGCAGATTAATTGCTGTTATTGCTGTATTAAAATATTTTTTGTGGATTTCACCGATGAAACTGAACGTGATCAAAACATCTAAACCGCGATCTTGATCGAGATTTGTTATAGTTGTAATGGTAATCATGTCATTTGGTTTAAATAGGCTTTTAATTTTTTAATTATTTTATTTACCATATACAACGTGGCGCTACAATGGTGACATTAATATAACACACGGGTAGGGCTAATGGCCAGTAATCATAAAAAATATATTAAAATAATATAATTCGTAAATTGAAAACTACCGCCTGCACCACTCGCCGGACATAGGGGTCTCTCTTTCCTTCAATTCGCCTAATCTTTGTACGTTAATCGTTTTAATTAAATTCATGTGATGTTATGATCGGTTACCCCGGCAAATAACCTCTGCGCTAGAGTTCTTTATGTACAGGTTGCTCGAAGATGCTATTTTAGAAAATTGTAAATAAATTATAACGTTTATTGAAATTAAAATATGTTCATAAAACGAAACGCGAAACCGTAATACGTGTGTTAAATTAATGTCGCCATTAAAGCGCCACACTGTTTATAGATTTTTTATACTTTGTGAATGTGAGAATGTTGTAGTCCTAACTTGTAAACTTAAGATTTGTAGACCATTTTCTATCTTTTTAAGTACTAGGTACCTGTTGACAGGCCTACAGTGTCCTCCCATACCTATAAACACTGTAATTTGAAAACATTGTAAAACACATTTTTTTTTAAAGAGTAAACGTGGGGTTTCTTGCCGGCTCTTCTCCATAGGAAACAATCAATTGGAACCGTACACCTAGCTTCTGACGTTTCATAAGTGCCCATTAGGTTTATGTGAAATAAAATACTTTGATTTGATTTGATCAAAAGCTGTCAGTGTCATCATTGTTGTGAAATATTGAAACTGACAGCTCTTGAAAACAGTTTGTGTCAAAACTATTGACTCCTGCGCTGCGTGTCGCGGGTTCGATTCCCGCCTGGAACAAATATTTGTATGACCTACAAGTACTTGTTCCGGGTCTGGCTATTTGTGTGACTATAAATGTTTGTAAACGCACCCACAATAAAGGAGAAATTCCTAGTAGGGCAAAAAAAAACTAAAGGGGGTTAAAAAAAACTGTTTTGTGGTCAACCCCTAACTCTTCAGCTTGCTTTGTCGTAAGCTGCTCCACTTTTTTAAAAATTGCATTTACTTTATCCGTAACAGGTCGACCAGAGCGAGCAGCGTCTTTGGCATCAAAATTTCGCGGACTGAAAACGCTTGAACCAACTTTGTGCTCTTACTGATACTGCGTTAAATCCATAAACGACACATATTTTTTTCGCGGCTTGTGTCGCATATTCCCGTTTTTGTAAAAAAAACTACAAAACACAGATTAGATGTGCTGATCGCGTTCAGATTCATTGGTGAAATTGGCACATAGTAGGTACGGTACCTCAGACCATAGAATATGATCTATATAATATGGCTATCGAGTTTCAGATACTTGATAGTCTTAGGAAAGCTCACTCCACGCCAAGCTAGGCAACAGCAACAGGTATTTATTTTGTGGGATAACTGTAACTGACGGAATTAGTCGCACTCCTTAAAAATCCGTGCCGTCTTATGACATAATCCACAGACACGGCAAGTGAAACCTTACAGAAAATCGATCCGTGCAAAGCGACAAACCCTTTATAAATAAATATACATAACATCATAATATCACGCCAGTTATATCGGAAGGCTTAGGCAGAGGTGTAACTACACACAGGTACTGCAGATATTATACACGGTGACATTTGAATCACAGTTTTACTCGAACAAACGTTGTTTAGACCATGGTCTGCTACCATTCTACAGGATCAAATATGTTTTAAAACAATCTCATCTAGGAGTTCTCAAATTAGTCTTATGTTGCTTAAACGTGTAATACTGTTTGATAGATTAACCGTAACATCAAAGCACTCATCGCGGTAGCGATATTGCATTAAAGACGCGAGCGCCGCGCGTCGCAGCCGCAGTGTCTGTGTTGCATAACGACAATCCCAACATTTTTAACATTGCCTTTTTTGTGTTTTTTTTAGAAAACCAATTTTTTTTTTATTGGATGCTATAGAATGGTTGTAGACCATGGTCTGAACAACGTTTACTTTGTTCTAGCAAAACTGTGATTCAAATGTCACCGTGTAGTCGATTTGGTGCTTAAATGCAACCTTTATGAATACTTTGAAACGTAGATGGCTGAATTATGAGACCAACATTCATTTGTATTAAGGATAGAAAAACAAAGGTAGGAGTCAGTTTAGCTGATAAGCGAAGTGACATGAAGGAATACTTTATAGGTAAATGTATAAATCATAGAACCGTTTTCTAGGAATAATTATCAAAATTATATGACAAACCTTCGTTTAATTTACTCATCCCGGTACCGAGGGCTCGTAAAGAGCTCACAGTACCTACACCTCTGCTTAACCCTTCTGGACGAATGAGGCGTAACGCCTAACCGCAAACGTAACCTATAATTAGACCAGAAAAAGATACCATATTGAATCTTCAGACGATCACAATTAAGATCCAATAACAATAGAAAAGAAAAACATTTCCAACCAAAGAACCGTTTATTTTCAATTTCAGATCAACACAATATCGTTCCAATAACCTATCTTTATAAAGTTTTCACCAAAGGATTGGAGCGGAACAAATATACGAAACAAAACGAATGATGACAATGTTATTTTAGAGCTTTTGTTCGATACAAGTGGGCTGTTAATCTGATTTAGGGTTGAGACCACAGAATAGTAATAATGGAGAGATAAGTTATAGAGAGTTTTAGTTGATTTGTTACTTTTATCGAGGTGGATTGTCATATAGCAACATTAAGAGGAATGTGCTGCCTAGGCAAGTGGAAGTTGCTTTCAAAGCGTTTCGTTTTCATTTTTGCATCGACTTTCATCAGAATTGACGTAAGTTTTTCGGTAGCTTATGTCAGTCCCATATGTTTTAGGCTTTTTCATCAACGTTATCGCTGATAAAATGACACTTTGTTCCGGCCCTCACGATATCTATTTTCCTAAGCACAACCATGGGCTACTACAACAGTGGCCAATAGTGACACTACTTCAGAAAATCTGGCTTTATAGAGACCTAGCTTTCACCCGCGGCGTCTCCTGTAAGGAGGTCAGAAATTATACCACGGGAACGGACTACCAGAATAAACAGTATCCTTTGTGTTACGCATCCGTTTTTGCGTGATTGAGTAACAAACATCCAAACATAAAAACTTTCATATTTATAATATTTTTTTAGATGTGGCACAAGCTTTTGATAGAGTTTGGCACAAGAGCCTGTTAAACAAGCTCATACAAATAATGCTGGCCAATGATTTTGTTGATATCTTGCAATCATACATTACAGATATAATGTTTCGAGTAAGGCACGAGGATGCCTTTTCCGAGTTCAAAAATTATTAAAGCTGGCGTGCCTCAAGGTAGTGTGCTGGGTCCATTCCTCTACCTGTTGTACACTAATGACTGGTATATCATACGTGTACAACAGGTAGAGGACTGGCGGCTGGAGCTAGAAAATAATACCATTGTAACCTTTGCGGACGACACTGCCATTATGGCGACAGGGTCATGCCATACGGAAGCAATCAAAAAGGTACAAATCGCTGTAAATGAAGTTCATGACTGGGCACAAAAAAGGAGAATCAATTTGAATGAATCGAAGTCACTTCACGTTGATTTCACCAACAGGAATTGTGATTACGCAAGTGCCATACGCAAATACCTTGTCATAACGCTTGACGCCAAACTGCACTGGAAAGCGCACGTCAAAATGAAAAGACAGGAACTAGTCATGCGTTTTAAAAACATGTATTGGTTGATTGGACGGGATTATAAGCATATTCTTATGCCAATATGGACATAAATGGGGCTGTACTAAACCGACCAACATCAAAATTATACAAAAATTCCAGAATAAGGTACTCGGGAGTATTGTTAATGTTCCCTGGTATATAAGAAATGACGATCTCCATCGTGACTTAAAAATGGAACCCGACACCAACATAATCCAAAAATTTGCTGACGCCCATGAATACCAATACCAACTCCACCGACATGTGAAAATCGAGACAGTTCAGCTGTTAGACTAAACAAATATTGTGCGAAGACTAAAACGAACAAAACCTTTTGAGTTAGTGTAGTGTAAAAAGTGTAGAAATAATAGTGACAATGACACGCATAATAACACTTGAACAATGTGCTTACATCAATATATCAGACTCTAAGAAAGTGGAACGTACTTGTGTAAACTAGAATTTATATAGTATATTATAAGTTTTAAAATAATTATCAAGTAAAAAGTTAAGTTAGATTAAAATGGTTTTGTGTTGTATTGTTGTTGTCTTTTGAATAACGTATAAAAAAATATACAATATTATTATCTAAACAGGGTGTTTGGAAGTTGGTTATAGAGCCAAAGGGACCCTAGACCCTTTTTATATCATTTTGAGCCATGCATGTCTTAGACGAAGTACGCTTTTCATATTATTTCTAACTGTTTTTTTTTTGTTATTTTTATAAATAACCCAATTTCTGAGTGTTAATTACGAATGGTTAAAGTAGGTATGTATTTTTTTTCTAACATACGTCGTAACATACTTTGAAATAAAAAAAAACTGCGTTTTTATGTGTTTAAAAAATAAAATAGCCTCAATCGTTCATAACCTAAAAAAACATACTCAAACTGCTCCAACCCCCCTTAAGCTTTGCATCCAGCTTCCAAACACCCTGTATATATATAATATCATAATATACTAGCTGACCCCGTGAACTTCGTACCGCCTAACATTTTTTTTTTAATTTTCCTCTCCGTTTGGACCATCCTCGTACTTCAAGGAATATTCTAAAAAAAGATTTAGCAAAATCGGTCTATCCGTTCATGAGTTATAAAATTACAACGAAAAGTGGCATTGATTTTTATAGATAAGGAGGATTATTAGTAGGATGCCCATGTCTCTGAAAACATAAAATCGATACAATATGGGTACTCCATAAAATTCCTACGTAGTTCTCAGTAATTCTTCAAATTCGTTTTCGGGTCATGAAATCTTACCGAAGTGACTGAGTTATTTATTTTTGTACAAACGCTTATTTTTCATACTCTATTTAAATTATTCTGTGGTTAAAATACACAGAGGCCAATAAGGCGATTTACGCAGTTCATGATTTGTAGATCATGCTTAGTAATAATAATATGATACAACATCCACACATCGCCTCTTCGCATTAAAAGTGTACAATTACCAAAAAACTTCGAAATTGAGTTAATATGCGGAAACGTTTGGTATCACCAGTATTTTTCTCTTAAATACCGACTAAAGAGCGTAATTCAACAAAAACTCGCTAGATGGCGCGATGTTTAGTTTTAAATTGGCCGAAGTGAGAACTTCTGTCGCGCGAATACTGTATAACTTTTAGTTACGTTCAAACGACCGAGCAGTGCACGCGTTGTATCTCTTCAAAAGTATACAATAACGGAAATTTGACGCTAAGGTAAGTATTCTATTTCATTAGTAATATACAATCTCAAAATTATACACTTATTGCTGTAAACTTGTAGCAAAGTTTGAATCAATTCTCCCTTTAAAATTGTATAATTATGTAATTGTACAGTTTTTGTGATAAAATATGAATAATACTGTCCTGATATTTTCCATTAAAAGTATGTTTTTTCTAAATTGTATACTGTTTTAGATATTTTTTGTGAAAAGTGATGTTTTAATTTAAAATTGTCTACTTTTTCTCATAAATCTGACGTCAGAAATAGTTTAATCTCGAGAATGTTTACTTTTTAATAATTAAATGTATTTTGATTTTCGTTAATATTGGCTATTTTATTAGGTATCTATACTTTCACTGTTATTCTGAAACATAGAGCGACTTGTTTCAACGAGTTTGGCTATGTTTTAATAGACGGCACTGCGACGGATCGTCTCGGGGGCGAGTTGCCGCGCGTTAGATACCTACAAAACCTACAATAGCTGCGACAGCTAGCCATCGCATCCTACTGTCCATTGTAGTGCCGGCTCTTATTTTATGTTTTAAAATGTTTTCTTTCTTTATTCAGATTAAATTAAATGCTTTTGAAATGGCACAAAGAAGTAAATTTTTAGAGAGCTTGAAAAAGAATATAATTACTCAGAAAGAAATAAATGATCCGCCTATTGCTGATTCTGAAGTGGAATCGATGGACATACTTCAAGAAAATAACTCACAATATGTAATAAGTCAAAACTTAGGTATGTTTTATATTACCTACTATTTTATAAAATCAAATTATGTACTTATTATGAGATTTTATTTTATTTAGGTATTTATTACACTATAATGTTTTTCATTGACAGGTTTACAGGACGATTTACAGGAAACGACTGAAAATCCTCAGGAAGGTTCACAGGAATCGAACAAAAATCCCCAGGAGGCTTTACAGGAAACGAATAGTAATTCAGATTTACAACAACAATGTACTGTACAAGAAATTAACGCTTCAGAGGAGCAACTACTTCAGAAAATTGGTAAGATGGTCTATCAATATTTTTTATAGTTTTTGTAAGAGAAATAACTGTGTCTAAGTATTAGGTATTTATAACACTTTCATATTTTTCTTTGACAGGTTTACAGGAAACGACCGAAAATTCCCAGGAAGGTTTACAGGAATCGAACGAAAATCCCCAGGAAGGTTTACAGGAAACAAATGGAAATTCAGAATTACAACAACACCACTCGGTTATTGAGAGAAATATAAAAAAATCACTTAGATCTGGGCCAATATACAGCCCAGATCAGTATGTTTCATTGATCAGAACAGCTAAAAAGACTGGGAACCCTTACAATGTAAACGAATTCAATTATACTCAATTTAAAGATTTCAAATCTCTTTGCAATGATGTAGGACGCAACTATAATAAAAATACTAATAATGAAACTATAAAGATGAATGACATAAAAATCTTAAAATTCACTAAAGAAAATCGTGGTTGCTTTTTTTATAAAACTTCCTATAGTCAAGAAGATTTTAAAATGGTAAAGGTTGGACCCACCACTGCAAAAGGTCTTCGAGATAATTACCGTTTTAAAGCAGTAGGTATATAACGCGCCAATGAAAATTGCCGATCAGAAAAAACGAGGTTTATTAGCTTTAGTTGATAAGAAAACTATTCCCGAATATTATCGTCCATTTTATGAAAATCTCTAAGGAATAGACGACAATTTAAAATAGAACAGAATACAAATTAAATAGATATAATTGTATTCTTTTTATATCTTTTTCTTCTGTTTCATTGTTTTGCATTTTTATTAAATTACCTAGGTTAGGAAATACTTAAAGCTTTTAATATTTTATACAATATATTAATACGTATTAACAATACTCAAAAGACTGGATAAAGTTACTAATAATTTAAAAAATATAACTATAATGCCTAGATCTTAAGCTCATTCAGTAAGACTGAAATACCTTGGTTAACAAGTTCCTAACTTAGTGCCATGTTACTTAGTGATTGATTAATGTGATTGAATCAACCACCTAATTGTATTTTATCTTTTTTTGGAGCCATTTTGTTTTATTTGTATAAGTTTCAGTTCATATTTAGTATAATAATTTCATAACTGTATTGAAAGAAATAAATATCTCATAAAATATTATTGTTTTACTGCCTGAAATATTGGTTTTTTTCCTGAATTTAATTCCATTTAATAAATTAAATACTCATGTTCAAATTAAATCGTAAAACTTATGCAACATTTTATCTAGAAAAGTATTAAAACTCAAAACGATTTTTTTTCTTACCTATTTTTCAGCTACTATATAATAAAATTAATATATAATATTATGTTACTTTGAAAGCCAGATAGTGTAACTAGCAAAAAAAATAAAAAATAATGATGAAAAGATTATTATCATTAGAAATATTACACGTTAAACCTTTAAAACGCTCTCCTGTAAAATTTGTAAGTTTTGAGATTATACAGTTTTAATCCGAGAAGGCGACATGGTCTTCAGGTCCCGAACTAGGTAGAACCTGTACTACGGTAATCTGATGACTGTTATACATACTTATATACATATAAACACCCAGACACAGGTCAAACAAACATGTTCATGCACACAAATGTTTGACTTGTCCGGGGATCGAACCCGGGACCAGCGGCTCAGAAGGCAGGGTCGCTACCAACTGCACTAACTGATCAGTCAATTAATTAAAAGTTAGTGCCGAATGTTGGTGAAAGGTTTGACTACAAAACTGAATACATTTTGGATGATTTTCAATACGTTTGGTGATAATTATTATTATTGGTTGAATGCAGTGGTAGTGGTGATATTCAATAGTGGTATGTATATAATATAATAGTGGTTAAGTTGGTATTAAGTGTATTCTTTTTTTCTTGAATTAACCAAATCTAACCAACCGCTGGATGTGAGAAGCACAAAGCTGGACGAAGTGGCGATGCTTGGGGGAGACCTATGTCCAGCAGTGGACGTCTTCAAGCTAAAATAATGATGATGAACCAAAAGTTGTGTAATTTTTCGAGATATTTTAATATTGCACTACCTTCTTCGCCCTTTTACTTTGTTATTAATTTTAAAAGAAAAAGCACCTCTAGGCAAAACATTAAAACAGATATCTGAAACGCCTTGTCGAGTTAAATATCAAATTACGTAGAAAGATAAATTGCAGCTGCATTTTCTTTTATATTTTTTCTTTCCTCCTCTACAAATCTTGAAGACTTACAATTTAAGTTTTAAAAGTTCAAAGTTTTTAGTTTCTTTTTTCTTCTTAAACGTAGACGAATATTGTTTACCGTGTGATCTTCACTTTATACTTTGTTTGGATAGATTCTAAAAAGTATTTTGAAATGTTAGGTGAGTCAGCCTAGAAAAGTAAAATGGCCTCGTCATGGCGACTATAGTAATGTTTTCTATGATTTATGCACAAGAAACCAGTATTAGTTAACTTATTTCTTTTTAATGAATGCACAAGTACCTATTTTAAAATTCACTCATTAGTTTATAATGACTACTGTCATCATAAACCTATTTCACCTTGTATTTTTCACATAAAATGTTAGCATTTTACGTAAACAAATTAAATTGCAAATTTTGTCGTCCATTTTTCATCATTGCAGCAATTTTATAATTTCACAGTTTTATTTATTTATAACTTTTCGCACAAAAGGTACAAAGGCGGACTTAATGCCTTAGGCATTCTCTACCAGTCAACCAAGTGTGGTGAAGAGATTGGATGGCAGGTGCTTTAATTGAAAGGATTGATTTTGAGCGATGTTTAACAATGATAAAAAAAAAAAAAACTATCAAAACAACGTACACAAATACATAAATAAATCCTATACACATACATACTATTTACTATACTATATACTTACATAAATATATATATATACAAATTCAAGGAAGAGAGATCAAACAACATCAACAACAACAACTCATAACAACAGTCTCGAAAAAGTATACGTCGGGACAGGAGGCCAGTTAGAGTTGGATTCTTCACAGTTGAACATTATTACTGGCGTCGATGTGTTTTGCGGGCGAGAAGAAAAACTCTGAAGATGATTATTGATTTTTAGGTTATATTTGAACTTCACAATATTTATAAAACGAAACGTTGGACAGTTTCTAGGCACTTGTTGTTCGTACGATGTCCGGTGGTCAAGAGAGCTGCGCCACGCCACGGTAGCGCTCTCGTCAACTCGCACGAACGTCAGACTAGACTCCGTCGAAGCGCGCCAACTTCAAACTTGCGTTTCGTTGTCAATTGACGTCCCGTAGTCATGACTCTTCCGATATATATATATATTTAGGTGATGCATTTTTAAGTATTCCGAGGAAGTTGTTCATGGTTTGAATAGCAACAATTGGGTCCTGGTTGCGTGAGCGAAGTTCTTTATCCACCACATTGGGTGGCTTCAGTAAATTAATAAAATTGGCAATCCTTTAGTAAAGGACCACCTTTCGCAACAGACGAAAGATTATGTAATTTACGGATGTAATTTATATGGGCAAAATCATTTGAAAAATTGTCGAGGTTTTGTTTAGCAGCGATCTGTTAAATGCTGACTATGATAATTTCTTAGCACGGTGAAAAAGTTTTTTTTTTTTTTTTTTAAGGTGGGTGCAATAATTTATTACCTTTATATCATCTATGGTTTCGGAAATTGAAGTTGTTAAAACTATACCAATAATTTATTATTTCTCCGTGCTCTAGTGAAACAATAGGGAATATTATGCATGTTATTTAAATTTGGTTCAAATATTTTTATTCCGAATCTTTATTGGCTGGACATTTGAACTAAATCATTATTTTAGTAATTAATACCCTTTTAATTACTTCAAATCTATATAAATAAAACAAAGACGGGTTTGTTACAACACTTATAACTCGAGATCTGCTGGACCAATTTTCATGGTTTTTGATTCGTTGGATTTGTCTCCGCCCCGAATAGCAGAATACATCTTAAAAACAATGAAAACTCGACGAATATAATAATATATATAATAATTTTAAATAAATGTTCCTTTGTTTCGTACCTGTCAAACATTTGTTGTCTATGCTGTTAAATACTGTATAAGTAATGATTGAAATTTATACGTGCGTTCAGAAATAATGACAAATGATTAACATTTACGCGTGCGTTCATAAATTTATTTTGTGTAAATTACAGTTTCTATTTCCGAAAATAAGTTCTAAGATATATTCTATAGGTTAACGGAAGCGTAATTTATGTCTTTTTATATAGTCAATGATTTTTTTAAGATAAATAATTACAAAGGTTAAAAAGTGCACTATCCAAATAATAGTCTATGATCTAAACTATTGTCTAAGTCTCGAAAGTTCAGGTACTGTTATATTTGTTTGTTTTGTGTGGTTTTGTGCAAATACATGTTTAGTATTACTTACTAACAATGCCGCGTCCTAGAAGATCTAATCTTTCCCAGCGAAGCCGTAATGCAATTAGGCAACGGAACATCGCGAGTCAAATTATCTGATGAAGAACGAGAAATTGCACGAGAAGAGCGCCGCGTTAGTATGGAGTGAAGAAGGGCCTTAATTCGTGCTTCTCAAACACAAGACGAAAGAGAGGCAGCCCGTGAAACGGCTAGGTTAGAAACGAGAAATTGTCGAGCTTATCGTACAGATCAATAGAGGGATAATCTTCGAAGTGCAAGAAGAAATGGTTCAAGTGTTGATTTGAATCGAGCAGCGTTTTTATATGATTGCACCATCAACTACAGCTTGCATCGTTTAGTTTGCATTGGTCCAATGGACGTTGTTTGCCAGCATTGTGGCGCATTGAAGTTTGCTGGTGAAACGCCTGGTTTATGCTGCCTTAGTGGTAAAGTGAAATTGCCATTATTGGTTCCGCCACCAGAGCCATTGTCTTCCTTGCTTTATGGCGAAACACCAGAATCACGACATTTTCTAGCGAACGCACAAAAATACAATGTCTGTTTTCAAATGAATTCATTTGGGGCCGGAAATTATTGCCTCAAAGCATCAAATCTGTGGCGATATGTGAAGAAACTTCAACTGTCAGTAAATATGAGAGTTGCATTGTTGAACGATCTATCTGCTGATGATTTCTCCAAGCAATTGCTGACTATCGGTAATGGCCGTGTTCCTGTTGACGAATCGAGCGGATTGATTTCATTTCCTCCAAATTATTGCAATTTCGTCTCATCGAAAGACGAGCTTATCAACAATGTTTTCCCGGATATCATTGCTAACCACAAAAATACTAAATGGTTAAGGGAGCGAGCAATTTTGGCGGCTAAAAATAAAGATATAGATAACCTAAATTTTATAATTCAGAATCAAATCGTAGGTACTCTGTATTCATTCAAATCTATCGACTGTGTAACAAACGAAGATGAAGCCACTAATTATCCAACTGAATTTTTAAACTCCTTGGATGTGCCTGGTTTACCACCGCACAATTTACAACTGAAGGTTGGCTCGGTAGTCATCATGTTTAGAAATTTAAACCAACCAAAACTGTGCAATGGAACACGTTTGGTGATAAGAAAACTGATGAGCAATGTGATTCACGCGTCGATACTCAAAGGAAAATTTAAAGATGGGAAAGTTCTCATTCCAAGGATTCCGATGATCCCAACGGATATGCCCTTTGAGTTTAAACGAATTCAATTCCCGATTCGTCTTGCCTTCGCCATGACGATTAACAAATCATAAGGCCAATCCTTGACTATTTGTGGCCTCAATCTAGAAAATGCATGTTTTTCTCATGGTCAATTGTACGTGGCCTGCTCACGTGTCGGCCAACCATCCGCTTTATTTGTTCTTGCGCCTGACAGAAAAACAAAGAATGTCGTTTACCACAAGGTGCTTGAATGAAAAGAGTTAATCCGAGTGCATCCTATGCTGCACAACATAGTTTAATTCAATAATTTTTTTATGACACGTGTTTGAAGTAGTTAATTTTTGCTTTTTTTTTATTTTAATCTCTATCTGTATGTATTTATTCATCGTAATAAAATACTTTTATATATCTATCTATATTAATATTTATTTTGTATCATTGTATTACGTTCATCAAAGCCTAAATTAGTTCAGCTAAAAGGTAACACAACATTCATTGACTGTTAGGCGGTACAAAGTTCGCCGGGTCAGCTAGTTAATATATAAAAGTGCAAATTAAGCGAGGGAAATTCAAATTTGTAAAACGCAACACCATTGTTTAAAACGAAACATGACGTCAAATTAATACTAGGTCAACAAGTTCGTATGGCATTGCAGGCTTTTTATTAGAAAACATAGTAATAACGTGTGTGCTGATAATTAATTTTATGTTTAAGAGTAATTTTGATAGTGAGATAAGATATCATTTAAAACAATGACTGAAGTGGTTTGGTTAAAGCACAATCGGATAATCTGCCGAGAATAGATCCATTCATGATGTCGTCTTATTTTCTTTCAAATCCAAACTTTACGTCCGCTGAAGTAAAGGAGTGAAGTTTATAATGATAAATTATTATATTTCTGTAAGTAGGTTTGAACAAACACTTTTACACGTCAATCGTATTTTAAAAACTATATGAGGTCGGCATTTCCTGTCTGACTACTCTGAGAAGAAAGGCCGAAACAAACTCAGAGGTCACAGTCTATTTTAAAGTCCAGACAAAATCTTGGTCAGATCATGTGAAGGCTATGTAGATCGGTGTCTGAAATGGTCTTTTGAGGAAAGAACCACACATATTGAGACTGGACCTGTCCAGTCAGACACTCAGGCAGTCCAGTTAACGACACAATATGTACGTTATTTTAACATTATCCTAACTATGATAAGGAATAAACATAACCTATCATTTTTGATTCACAACAATGTAAACAAGTTATTGTGATACTTCATCTCTTTGACTGGACCTGTCCAGTCAGACACTCAGGCAGTCCAGTTAACGACACAATATGTACGTTATTTTAACATTATCCTAACTATGATAAGGAATAAACATAACCTATCATTTTTGATTCACAACAATGTAAACAAGTTATTGTGATACTTCATCTCTTTTGATAACCTTACACAATTCTTTACGTATTTTTATTTATTTGTTTATTTGATTCAGACACATAGTCCATACTGCAATACAATTTCATTTAAAATAAACAAGAACATAAAAAAAAAAATAGAAATACACAATAAAATTAGAAATAAATAATAATAATTAAACATCAATTCAAACATTAAAAACACAATAATTAATTCATAAAATGTCAATAAATAATTTTTGCGCCTATATATTATTATTGGAAATAATACATTATCAGGTGCACTTCTGATAGTGTTTCTGCATTCAAGCACAATGCAATACTTATAAACTGGCTTTTGGGCTTTTTTCATGGTGAATTAAGTGTAGAATGAGAACACCTGTAGTAAACAACGAACTGGACTGTTACTGGTCATAGTATTTGACATCATCACAAGAGCGCCCGAAAATGGCGCCACTTAAAATAGCCCAATTCTTTTTTTTTATTTAATTTTTTTTTTACTTAATTGCAGCATATTTAAACAGTAGGTCTAAACCTAGATATGTTTTAATATGTCATAACAGTGTAAACAATGTATTAAACATACAAAATAAATACGTGCTTAAACCCTATTGACTCAAATAACAACAAGAAAATTACGACCACCCTTCATAAAACGTGATTTTATCTCTACTCATTTAATGAATATACCTGAGTAGTTTTGTTGAAACAATAGGAGTGTTGTGCCAATTTATATAACAGAACAAGAACAGCCACGTTGTAGGTCAGGTGTGCCAGAGACTTTTCATTTTTATTGTGGCGTGAAACAATGAAATACGGTGACCGCTTCGAACTGCTTGAAACCGGATCGAGCCAGTTCACGGCAGTTTCAAACGAACTTTTTTGAATTGATTTTCAATATGGCCGTGTAGGTGAATTTAATGCCGCAGTAGGCTTTTATTTTATTGGATTTTGTATTTCGGTAAAGATGGCTTTGTTTTAAAAAAAAGTGGATGATTGCATGCTGCTGGCAAGCTGGTGATCGGACTATTGGACCGATTTTTTCCATATTCATCCATTCAGCTACTATGTATATTATTTAAGATTATGATAATGCCCACTATAGTTCACAGCTTTTTAATAAGTAGACAAAGTTTAGCCTACCAATTTAAAAGTTTGGCTTCATCATCATAAAATTATTTCAACACTAAAGGAGCGTATGAAACTTAATTAAGATTTTAATCACCTTATTTAAATTAAGATAAAAATAACGTATTTAAGGCTTACAGAATTTATTCATTGAACGGATTTTATCGGAGGACTGTCAAAAGGGATTTGAGAAGAAAGAAAATCTCATAGCCTCATAACGGAATGATAAGATGTATTGTAGACATACCTACTTCAGGAGTGGCTTTATGTCCAGTCAGGGAAATTAATTGACTATCAAATTGACATACTACGTCAGTTTGCCGTGTTATAGCCATTTCAAACAAGTGTCAGTGAATGACAGTTGTGATTTGAATATACGGGCAATTTAAGTCCATTTGTTAAACAATTCATTTCGCTGACCTCATAATATTATGCGCGATTAGGGCGAAGATTTTCCACCACTTCGAAAACGCCCCGTGAGTTATATGAAGTGGGTAAGCACCAAGATCAATGCTCCTGCTTTTTCTGTATTAAAATAATATGGGTTGATACTACGCATTACTTTTGTGAAATACCTAAATTTTGGGACAGTTGTCCAGGACGCAAATTTTTTTAGTAGTCTCAACAAAGAGAAGTTTCAAAGAGAATTGTATTTACTGGGAGAGAATACAACAACTATGTACCTACTATGTTTGTTTTTTTTTTTTTTGTATGTTGGCGTCTTGCTATAATTTAATTGTGTTTTTGTGTGTTGTGCTACGTTTTTTGTGTGCACTGAATAAATGGTTTATCTATCTATCTATCTAACTTGTATTCTCTTCCAGTAAATTGTGGATTTGCTGATGTCTGCTCTTCCAGTCCATTTATACCAAAAGTTAGCAGATTCTAGGAAAACATTACTCTAGAACTCGTCGAGTCAACAGTAAATGTTAAAGTTACGTGATACCGTAACAAATGCTGATGTTATTGTTCACTGTAACTTACTCCCACGGAACGTCTGAGAAACCCAGGCGCCATTTTTCTTCAATTCACTCTTAAAACTTCCTTGGAACCAGAAACAACTGCTATTTATTGTAATAGGTTTTCTTTTTCCGAAATCTTTAGGCCGGTATTTTGGATGATATTTGAGATTAGCTCATAATTTGTTAAATAAATTATGGATATTTAGCTTGTTAGACAATAGAAAGTTACATACCTATAATGGGGAGGAATTACTCGATTTGTGATCTTTTTTATACAGAATAAATTTCATTTCTAGTAGTCGTCTAACAGTCAATAATGATGAATATGAGAGTTAGTCGCCGCACCTAAGGTGGAATCCAAAGTTAGAGTATGTCAAAGCTGTAAAAATAAAAAACATACCGTGCCGAAACCTTATAGAACGGTTTTTTAGGATAATCTTTACCCCAAAAAAAGTAGTCAGCTGCATGGAAGTGGAGGGAATATGTATGTCAGTCGCGTAAATAAACATGATTGTTGCAATGGCACATCAGGCTAAATTAAAAGTGGACAAAAAAACCTTGATTTCAATTTTGACAGAAAATAAAACTGCATTTTTTTATTTTTGAAAAGCTTTAGCCTGATCCAGGAATTTCACTGCTGTAAAAGACGAATGAAATTAAGTGGTCGGTCAGTCAGAAATATGAAGCTAAGTAGATGCCCATTCCAAAGCGTAGTAGGTACCTAAGGAGAAGAACATGGACACTCTTTTAAATTATATTGTTACCTATATATTACTTACATCATTAATGTTGAATATAAGTTGAAGTAGTTAACTACTTCCTAGCCAGCTAGCCGTTTGATTGAATGGCTGAATATCATTCAGACCGCCATCGCCAGTTGGACGGCGCCGCTTAGTAAAAAGGGTAGGTTTTTAACAGAAACGCTAATTCAGCTAGTTGCTGCGACATGTACGGGTAGGAACACAATACTCCCAATTATTTTAGCAACTATTGCGTGTGGAAAGTTCCCTAATGATGAGTAATGATAACCTTTCAGGAACATCAAGCACCAGAGGAATTTCTAATGAGTTCCCGACCTTTCATAACTTCAAAGGAAATCTTCCTGCTTTTGATAATCCTATTAAAGTTCCCAATTTATTGGAGTTTCTCAAAACCTAGGAATAGAAGGTATCAAATTCTATTTTTAGACCCGAAAAGGTCCTCACAAAATATTCAAGAACATGGTCACATACGCAAAGTAACTTCCAAGGGTACTGATTATCATAATTTGATGTGAAAATCTTGTAGAATATAAATTAAATATCAAAGTGGAGGAACTTTCCATTAATGTTACAGGAGTTTTTATTAATATTAGATAGATCTTTCTTTACCTATGAAATTGCCGTTTAGTATAGAGAAAGTTAAAGTAATTTTTATATAAATATTTTTATTTGTGCCCTTTCAATGCCCTTCTTGAATAAGTCAAGTGTACGGGAACCAGCTAACTCTTCAAAGGCATTTTGTACGGCCTGTCGGGTATTGAATTTTTTCCTTGCCAAGTTGTCAAAATTTTGGAAAAGTAGAAGTCTGTCGGTGCAAGATCTGGTGAGTACGGTGGATGATGCAAAACTTCCAACCCTAGCTCTTGTAGCTTAGAGACCGTCTGTTGTGCTGTATGAGGTCGAGTGTAAGTTGTCGTGTAAGAGCAGCGGGGAAGAGCGATTAACCAAGGCTGGCCGGAGATTTGCGAGCTTCTCCATCATTGCGTCCAGTTCCTCACAGTACACATCCGCAGTAATGCTGGTGCCATTTGTTTAAGAAGCTGTGATTAATAATACCGACACTAGACCACCAAACAGTGACCACGACTTTTTTAGGGGTAAGTTTTCGATTAGGGCATTGCCTAAGCGCTGAACCAGGGTCAGTTCGTGCGGCACCCACCTATCAAGTTTTTTACCTTTTCGGGTAACCACTGAAAATCAGCGCTGTGCTGTGGGGCCCCCATAGCACAGCATCATGCTGAGTGGAAGCTTTCTTGTCACAGTCATGACGTGCAGCTGTCGACGATTTCTGTTTTGTGCTCGTGATTAGAGAGCTCTAATAATTATATTAGAGCTAATTAGTTTCTTGTATGCACGTGTTTCTGTGACAAATAAATCTATTTTTCTTTCTTTCTTTTCTTTTGTTTTCTTTCTTTCTTTCTTTACCATGGACCAATGTTGTTTTGATGCTAACGTTGAAAGCTGCTGCTAACTCCGCCGTAAATTGAGTATTGTCAGCTTCCTATAACGCCTGTAATTCGTCGTTGTTGACTTTAGTTTTCGGACGAATACGGGGTTCATTTTTTAGATCAAAATTTCCGTGTCGAAAGCGTTCAAACCAATAAAGAGTCGTGCGTTCGTTTGTAGTGCTCATTCCGTACACTAATTAATGTTGCGAGCCATTTGTGTGGCATTGCTACCGCGACGGAACTCGTATTCCATAATTATTCGTATTTTTATCGTGTCTATATTGATTAAAAATATACAAATGTAGTGAAAACAAAACACTTATCAATAAACAAATGGTTGAATTTGAAAATAGATTTCCATATTTTTTAAATAAAATTAATTTGAATTAGAATTTATTGCCAGCCATACCATAATTATATTACGTTTCAACTGGCCAGTATTGTAAAACGGCATCTTCATAGGTAAAGACGTATTATATGTAGCTTCTGGTCGTGACTTCGTTCGCATAGAAGTCGTAAGATACACAATTATAATAAAATAACAAGTAGGTACATTTCATAAAACTCCCTTGGACCATGATCCACCGCCTTAGCGTGATGTTTAATAACCTTCCTCAAGAATTGGCTTATCAAATGCTAAAAGTTTTTAAAATCCGACAGGCAGTTCCAGAGATAAGCGCGTTGAAACAAAAAAACTAAGTCTTCAGCTATCCTCGTATTATTATACGATTTTATTATATGTATACCTAGATAAATGATACAAGATCAGATGCCTTTCTGAGTACAAATCTCATTTAATTTCAGACTTTATTTTCGCATCAGAAAACTAGTTTTCTATATGATTACTTTCAGTCGGTTATTTGTTTTAAATTTTGGGCTGACTATCTGGCTGGCTAGCTACGTAAAAAGCTTTCTAAATCGGAATCATCATTATTTTGAACGACTGAAAATAGCGAGGCCATTTTCAGTAGCATCGTTTAGACATTTGACGTCTCCAGTAACAGCTTAAATGGATAGCCGAAATGTACCCGCGGCCGATTTGAAATTGGAATCGTTCAAAATTAAAAACATGGCAACGCTGCTGTATAATAAGTCGTTATATCTATATGTACACACTTTCCTGGGCAAAGTCTATATTTTATTTGAAATGTACCACGTCACAATTATGTATATCAGTCCACTACATCTAGTCGCTTATGTTAGGTACACACGCAGCGACTCGCTGGTGATTTCAAAATCTTAGGCCCACATACACATTTTGACAGTGGATTGTCGCTAGCGATGTCAAATCTGTGTAAACGAGAGAAATTGCAAGCGAGTCGCTGGCGATCAAAGTCGCATTACATTTATATCTCCCTGGGGATCTTTTACCGGGAACAAATTTTTACATTTATGTTAAATATTAAATGAAATAAATACCTACTACCACGAGGGATTGAGTAAAATTATGACCGACGTTTGCGGTGAATTCATATGAATAAATCAATGATAGTTCGTGCTCCGGAAATCGTATTGGGTATTCTGATTCGAACAGCTTACATGGTTGATTATGTTGACTTGGCTGACGTATGATGCGTTCGGCGGGTGATGTTGCTAACATTCTGGTTCAAATGCCAACATTCTGGATCAAATGCCAACATTCTGGTTCAAATTGGTGAGTTCGGACTATCGCTCAGTGATTTCTATCTCCAATTCTGATTGGATTACCAATCAGAATTAGAATTCAATGCTAGTCTGGTTACAGTGCTTCGTTTAATTGGCGTTGATTTACCGGCGACACTAATAGTGTTCGATTAAAGTGTTACCAAGAACCTGTCGGACACGTATTGGCCATTAGAATATATGTAATATTCTGTGTCTTATCTTTTTCAAAATCATCATCATCATCAGCCTATAGTGTTCCCACTGCTGGGACACAGGCCTGCTCTCTGTGAGAGGGAGTGGGTCATAATCCACCACGCGGACCCAATGCGGGTTGGTAGATGTCACATGTCTTCGAATTTTTGGTTCTAGGACATGCCGGTTTCCTCACGATGTTTTCCTTCACCGTTTTGAGAGCAGTGGTGATGAAATACTTTACACAAAGTAAAGCAACTGTCTGGGTTCGAACCAACGACCTACAACTCGTAAGTCACGGCCGTTACCACTGGGCAACCACTGCTCAAAATAAAATAATCCTAATTAATATTATAAATCGACGGGTAAGTTTGTTTGTTTGTTACACTCTCACGCTAAAACAGCAAAACGGATTTGGACGAAATTTGGCAGATGGATCTAGACCATGACTTGGTTTGAGACGTAGGATACCTTTTATCCCGATATTTTCACAGGATTGAGACACATGCGGGTGATGAAACCGCGGGGCACAGCTAGTACAATAATTATTTCTTTAATAACACTGAAAGCTTCACAATGTAGGAACCATGATAGGAACTGTAATTTTGTAACAGTAATTGAAAGAGGATTACCGTGAAGTCGCTAAAGTTTGTTTTTCATATTCCTTTTCTATTGTAGAGCAGCTTGGGAACCCAGAGATTAAACTGACATAGACTCCACATTTACTTTACGTCTAAAAGCAGCAACACAATAGCGACCTTACTGTAACGACAATAATTACACTGTGATTTTGACAGTGACGCAAAATCGGAGGTAAAATAACCGCGAACACACATGCTCTACAGTTCTACATACACACATTAAATTGTGTCTAGGGATCACGCACGTTTTTACTAGTTACAAACAATCTGTTTTTTTAATTAAGTAACGGTCAAACGGGGTGAATAGGGATGCACGGGTGAATAGAAACAAAACTTTAAAAAGGGTTTTAACCTTGAAATAATACAGTTTGATGCCAACAAGGGCACTTAATATTATTTCAAGGTTAAAATCCCTTTTAAAGTTTCGTCTCTATTCACCCCTGCATCCCTATTCACCCCGTTTGACGGTATATTTTTTTAATCTTCTATGGATACTTTTTTCGTTGACAACAGCTTTAGATTGCATACCTGAGAGTTTGTGCGTTAAAAAAAAACTATCCTGTTTCACACTGAATAACGAACATAAAGATAGCCAAAATTATTATGAAATAAAATCGAATTTTCAGTTATATCAGTTATGTTCTCCTTATCCAATCGATTTTAATTTCCGGGCGGAGGAAAGCCGATGAGATAATACTGATACTTTTATCAGTAGCTGTACCAATTGGATTATAGTGCCTTAAAAAATATTTTGTGTTGTGTTGATGTTTGACGAAAAAAGTATTATGCCGTCAAAATAGCTTAGCAAATAGCTTTTATGAGGCATTACGGTATTCTCAGTGTGCTCACAGATCGGTAGGATTCTCTTCTGTCGCGGAGCTGGATGCAGCTCCACGCTGGATTTTAATTTTAACTGTATCTTAATCTCTCTCTACCTACTAACACTAGCTTTATTACATAACACTGGTTTTCTTTAAACCCAGGCTTAAACCATCGAGCCATGTTTGAATGTCGAACTTTATTCCGACAGTTTAAAAGTTCTGAGTATAAAAACTGACGTTAAAAGCGAGTCTAAGTTGTCATTTTTGTATTAAAAACTTTATCACAGTCGAAATAAGGTTTGAAATACAATAACTGGCTCGTAGGTTTGGCCTAGAACTAAAGGGTTTTTTTTATTGAGGGTTGGAAATCATCAAATTACTTCTCTCGCTCTGGGCGGAGCGGGAGGGCGTGTCAGACTCTTACTGATTAAAGCCCACCCGTGTCCCTTCATTTGCTTGTGCCAGGGGCCACGGTAACCCTATCCCGCAACCCTGGCAGATCAGGCGCACCCTGAGTTGCTGTCAGCCCCGTACCCGGCTTGCTGACTTGAGCAATTCAATACTCAATATGTTTATTTGCATTCCACTATGTGAACGTAGGTGGTAGGTACATTATAAAATATACATAATTTTGGATCATTATGGACCCTGTTGGGCACAGCAAGATAGGATAGAAGAAGAGAGCTACTAATACGTTATTTTTTTAAAGAGTAGATTATAAATGTTTTTATAATATACTTTGACTTTGATTTTCTTTATTAATTTTTAATTATTCATTTTATTTATCATTAAAATATCCATTAATATTATAATGGCATTTATGGATTAGGTATTGTTTTAATTTATTTATAAATATATTAAATTTTTGTTCTTTTTTAATTGCTTCTGGTAATTGATTATATATTTTAACTGACATTACATCATTCACATTCATTCATCGTCATTTTATTCACATTCGCGAAAGAAGAAATACTTGTTCTACATTAAACAGCGTATATCAAAAATTCGTGCTCATATTTTTTTAAGGCTGTACATACCATCAAATTTAACAACATTCCGCATGCGACCAACCTCAATACCTACCTAATCTACTCGACCCAAATGTATGGCACAGCTGATTATTTTTTCGCAATTACGATGTTAGTCCTATCGAAAAAGTTATTCCGTTTGATGGTATGTATGTTTCCCTTTAATATGATCACACCCTTCTGATACATGCTATATGTATCACGTTAGCGATCAATCTCAAAGAGTACACCGTTGTCTTTAAAAACAAAACGTTCCGTCTTCTAAGGCCGCTAAATTTCAACGTTATTGTCTGTCACGGTAGAACCATGATGCAACCAGCACCATGCTTCTATAAAATAAACAGCTGATGAAATCGGAACCTTGGCAGCAATTTTGAGCTCAATAATAATATTGATTTGGCAAGGCCGGATTTCTGCAGCTAATCTGTTAATTTTCCGAGCCGTTAACATTGCTTGTACCTTTGAGTCGTACTAGGTTTTCGTGCTGTACTAAATACTGGGAAATTCTGAGCTAAAATACTGAAAACCAGTCAGTTTGAATAATAGTTCTAGTTCTAACAGCTTGCGACTGTTACGCCACGTTAGCTCACAAGTCTTGGCGATTTCAGACAAGCCCAAAGGCCATTTTGTGAAGTATTAATGCCATCATGATTCAAGTTCGAAAAAGCGGAAAACGTTATAATACGCGACCAGCATTGCTATTCTGTAAAAATCTCACCGTGAAAACTTAGGTGAAGTGAGCGTGGAGTGAGCTGATTTAAGAAGAAACAAAATTGAGTTTCTGAGTGAATTTCTGTTTTGCTATGTTAGTTTAAAAGACCCGTAAATAGTCATGTTTAGACACTTAAATACTAGCTTTGAAATAATATAAAATGATCAATAGATTTAGCATAAAAAATATAATTAAAATCTCGGTTGTGATTGTAAGTGTAATGCTTGGTCAATCCCTAGCATCAGTGGGATGACGCTGGCAACTCACTCCATGCTCAGTTCACCTAAGTTTTCACGGTGAGATTTTTACAGAATCGACATACTGTTTTCCTTAAGATGCTTTTTCTTATGATTGTGTTCGTCAAAAATTTAATTATTATCATTGATATTAGCTTTTTATGGCCCACTGTAAGGCAAATGCCTCTCTTCTCTCTTTTCATTAACCCCTATCTGTTCGCGCCGAATTTAGCATTCAATCGGTAGTGAATCATGGTAACCTTCGCTTGTCATTGACCCGTCATAATTATGAGCCCTATGATTGGAGGGTCAGGACTTGACGACCATGTAGGATTCTCCGCTCCTTATCTTAAAAAATATACGGTCGCTGGAGTCGAATGCGCTCGTGACTCGTGAAAATCCGCTACAATCGCAAATATAACCTCCGCTAAATAAAAGCTCGTAATCGCTATACAATTACCGCTCTGTGAATGTTCCTCGTCTTCTGCTGGCTGCTGCTTCATAACCTTGGCTTAAGGATCGAAGAAACGTGGCGTGCCAATAGATAAGTGTTATATTATTATGATTGTTTTCCCATTCGGATGCAGATAGACTCGACCATCATATACCCGCTCTGCTCGCTGTACGTTCTACCGCATTTCAAACGCTTCACCACTATGTATTACTGTACGTGTACAAATTATGTAGCCAGTCTTTAAGAAAAGAGTAGAGTTCGTCCCGATATCTCCTCCTAGACCTACCGTGTGGTCGTATGCTACCGTTTCCAAAAAATCTAAAGATACTGTTTTTATCCTTCGAATATTTTTAGCGATTTCTTATAATATCTGATAGCGCCCTGTATAGAAAATAATATTATTTCCGGAAAAGTTTACGGTAAGTTACTGATTTTATCTACAAATAGGATAACACCCAACATATATTCGTAGGTTCTAATACCAACATTCGTTATGTTTTCATAATATTAGTAAGCCCACATTAATCTCATTACCTTGTTTGTGTCCGTTGTAGATAAGTGTTTTTTTAACGATCATATTGTAGCCATCAGCTAAATTACTTGGCGTGTCGACAGCGGCCCGTTTTAGACGATTAACCAATTTACTTAAGATTGTTTACGTCCAAATTACTGTTGAGTAGTGTCTGAGATTAGTTGATCTGTACATTTTGTATAATTATAGAACAGAGTGCAGTGTTTTTTTTTACTTTAAGACAAGATGTTTTCTATGTTTATTTATTTCTGTCCGTAGTTTAGGATTTATCACTTGTTTTGTTTGGCTTTCATTTAAGTTTCTTAAGATATTCTTGAATCTATTTATAACACACGGTACACGTATTTTATTATGAGATCTGTCACAATAATTATTGATTGTAAGACATTGACATTGTATTGCTTACGAGAAAAACTAGTTATCTAGCTCGAATAGCGTGCCTAAACAAAATATTTAGTCAGGTACAAGACTTACATTCTTTGAAACAAAGAAACAACCATTAAAAAACACAGTAATCTGACTACGGAAAAATTAAAGTGATACAAAAAAAGAACCAATAAACAACAACAACAACAATAACAACAACAACAAACAACAATAACAATACAACAACAATATTTCATTCAGAAATCAAGACAGGTACAAAAATGGCCAAGGTGAAGCCGTGGTCGCATGCCTTTATAATATTGAAGGTGTTCCTGGCACCCACATAGTATATTTTAGTTAGTATCAGTTTAGTTTAGTATCAAGACGCCTGAATTTAAGGAGTCTGTCACTGTGGGGGGTCAAGGGGGCTTATCTCAAGTGCCCCCATGCAATTTTAGCTGCCGGACCTGCGTTTAATATTTAAAACCATTTTCTAAAAATATTCGTAAATCACTAGTTAATATCTGAATCGGAACTTAGATTACACTAAATTCTTAAGTTTTTTAACTTGCATCTGTCAAAATGCGTAAAATGCATTACTAGGCCGCGTCGTAAGCATCATGCCGTTGCTTTCCAGTTTACGTGAATGTGCTCCTTATCGTTATTAGCTGCCTATTGTTTTTCGACGACTTCGCTACCCCTCTGGACACCGATTGCTTGCTATTTTACGACGACTTCACTACGCCTTTGGACACCGATGACATCATATAATAATTCGTTTGGCTAAAGGTTTGTTTACGTAAAACATTGTTGCCCATAAACAAGTACTCAATTATGATGTTTTTTTCGTGCAAATGATTATCTACAACATAAATATTAATAAATGAATATAAAATAAAATAGTGCTTTTGTGACTAGTCGACAGTGAGTGGATACTAACCGATAGAAACACTTAATTTCAATCAAAAACTTGGGAGCATACACTCACGGACCAACCACAACCACAGACCACGTTGGCTTCTATAATTTTTTTGCAAAATTGCCATTTAATGTTTTTTATTTTGAAAGATTTATTCGAAGAGAATATCCGTCGGCCCATAGAGTGAACTGCCCACAGACGATATTAGACCTAGTAGGTAATAGAGATTTAAACCGCGTGAATCGGTGGACCCTTTAGAGGGCCATCAGAGCTTGATGATATGGGTGAAAAAGAGTCCCTTCAGAGGGCCATCGGGGCTTTAGAACACTATCGATTCGCAAACTGAACATGAGTTCATCCAAATCACGCTGCGGTATGGCCGCCCACGTCCGTTATTACAGGCGAAAAAGATTTTCTGGTATGTGTATGGCATCCAAATTTGGCAGAGCTCTTCTTTGAAGTATATCCCATGCGTGTTCAATGGGATAAAAGTCTGGCGATTGAGCAAGCCATGGTAGGACGTTGATATAAGCCGCGGCAGGTGTGTTTGCAACGATTCAGGCAGTGTGTGGGACGTGCATTATCATGCATAAGCAGAAATGAAGCACCAAATTGGGTCCGCAAAGGAATGACAACATCTGATACAATCATTTCAGCGTAAATCTTGTTAATTGAGATTGCCTCTGATCCAAATCAGTTCGGTTCTTCCGCCGATCAAAATACCCGCCCATATCGTGATGGTTCCACCACTATGCATGGACTTCCTGGCATGCTTTTAAATGTTCTTGGCATCCAAGGGTCCTCCAATACCGTGTACGTCTAGCATCTGGCCTCATACCAAAGCGAGATTAGGCAGAAAAACACAAAATACGCCACTCTCCTTCTGCCCCATTTCTGTAGTCACGACCCCATCGTAAACGGGCTCTGCGATTGCGGCGCTCAATAGGTGCTACACGTAGCTGACTTCCGAAACGGAGATTAACTTAATGCAAGCGATTTCTTATGCTTTAATCGCTTATTAACATCCCTGAAGAACTATGAAGCCTCGTAATCAACATCATCGCGGTCATGGTACGATTTCGTCGAGCAGTAGTAATTTGTATGTAAAGAACTTGTCTGCGCGTGGTTATGAGGTAACGTGTCCAAAGTCGACTTATAACACTCTGCGTAGTGCCCAGATCGCCTGCCACAGCACGTTGCCGAGAACCACCTTCCAACATTCCGACGGTTCTGATCGTTTCTTCTCGGCTCAAATGGTGCCTTTTCTCCATAATAACGTTCTTTTGTATTGATTCCACTCAGAAATATGGCAGATTTTTTTACTGATTTGGCCTCAACCTCTTTGCAGGATTATAAAGGAATACGACTTAACAATTTTTTTTCATCTTTTAACCAAAATTCAAAAACTATTCCCTTTTCAAATGACGAAATTGAATAAAAAGTATCCGAGTTACAAAAATATAATAATTGTCAATTATTTTGTACTCGCCTAAGAGTCTTTAGAGAGAGTTATTATTGTTTTTATTTTTATTTGTTTGATTATGGTTTAGATTCTTTGATAGTAATTAATTATTCACCTCCTCCTTCATGGAGTCGGTGAATAATTAATTAGGTATATCTATCTATAAATTTAAATATTTTGAAAAGAACTATGAAATATCTTTTCAAAATATTTAAATTTACCATTAATTAAAGCGTCGAATTTATCCTTCGGTTTCCTTTTCTGGTGTCACTGTATGATATACATTTCACGATAATCCAGTCGCTATTCTCGATTTTTTTTTCTTTAAGTACCAACCAAGACAGCGTCAGACAAAAACCTATTTAGGGATTCCTAAACGTTTGCAACTTGTGGTCTTGTCGACATAATGATCCGGGCCAGACGTTGGTCTTCCACGGACAAACTTAGACGATTAGTGACACGTGCTCTTGAAGTCACAAGTTTCTCTTAAGAAATAGAGATGGGGCATGTCTTTGTGAATTTCGAATCGATGGAAATTTTCTTAGTACGTGATCAGAGGTAATGTAAAATTGATTATAGGCGCACGTTTACATCATATTAAGTACTTCATTATAGGTACTTTCATGACCAAGGAGTCAGATTAATCTCTCGTGTCATGAAATGGAACGTACCTATTTACTAAACACACTGCGATAAATTACCTCGTTCCTCAAGTCTTCAAAACTGATAGTCTGAAATAAATCTTCTCGAAATTCACAGCAATAACTTTGATGATGGCTTTGTGTTTGCTTGTTCGGAATAAAGCCAAAATAGTTCCTTATTGCTAGGATTTATGTGGAATTTCGAATTCAAATGGCTGCTAAATTAATGTAATTAATTATAGCAAAAGTGCGGGAAAATTCTGTGTGGAAATTGAGACTTGAAGCCATGGGTGTTACAATCTTAGTATATTTTTTACATGTATTTTTTGTATATGCTTTACATGGAAAAATACCCGTATAAATTGGTTTAATTGGCTTCATTTGAACTATCGCACTTGAACTCAAATAACGTAGGCTGTTCGAATAAAATATCATAAATTAGACGACATTAATTAGAGACGTACACAAATTAAGATCTGTTACACGTCCGCGTCATTCATTTGTTGTCAGATGAGTAATTTAAAAGATCTAGTATTCAAGTCCAGACATACTTAGATTTATTAGTAGGTATCCAATATAATTTGTGCATTAAAATCGGGCACTGCTCATCAGAGGTAAATTTTTATCATTCGTTGGAAAAAGTGACTCAAATAAAGAAGTGAGTTCAGCGAACCAGAAACATGTTACGAAACTACAAAATTAAGTAAATATTATAAGTAATATATTAAGTAAATAATATATTGTATTAAATGTGCTGCAGCCAAGTATTTTACTAACTTCATCCAGTTCAGTAACGTATTTTATTCTAAATCCAATATTCAACAACCATATCACACTTGTCAAATATTCAAGAATTTCAAACTTCCACATTCAAATATTCGATACTGAATATCTAAATCAAATAAATTTAGCGTTGTCGCATCCCTAGTGAGAACTAGGTTGGCTGGGCCACTGGATGTAATATCACCGCGACAGACGTTTCTCTTGCAAACAAACTTCACTGAGCAAGAGCTAGCATAGACAATTTGTGGCTTTTATGGTAGTTTAGTGGTTGGGGAAGTGACTTCCGCTGTGTAGGATTTCTGGATACGTTTTTCTTTTAGGTACTTTATATTGTATGTAGTTTGTTTCCTGGTAAGAAAGTAATTCTTCCTTGGAAACTTTCTTCACGATCGTGAATCTTTAGTTACTGATATAGATTGAATAGAATAGAATACTCTTTATTATGCACACCAAAAAATTACAGATATAAATGTAGAAGTTTTACATAGGTTGACACAATGGGCGGTCTTATCGCTAAAAGCAATCTTTTACAGACAACCTTTGGATGGATTAAAGGGAGAAGGAGAAACAATACTGTAGGTTAGTCAGTGGTGTAACAATTACATATACAATACATATATATATATACATAAGACATATACTTATCTACGTATATATATACAATAATAAACATGAAACAAGAGCAAGGAAAACAAATTATTATATAATGATGATGTTTAAGGAGAGAGGAAGTGTTTTTTAACCAGAATTTTAAAAGTGGACCAAGATTGAGCACGCCTTATTGACACGGGCAAGGCATTCCATAACGGTACAGATTGAACTGTAAAAGACTTGTCATAAAAACTGGTGGAATGCGTCGCCATCTCTAGTCGTAAGTTTTCCGATGACCTCAGATATCTATTATGTGTGTCATGAAGGAACTTGAAACGTTCTCTAAGATAAGAAGGGGTTTTAGTTTTTTTTTTAGATTGAATCAATTCGTTGTTCGACGGTAGATAGTATGTAGTGAGGGCTACGTTACACGTCCATATTCCCTATTCTACATATCGACGACGTACTACCATAATTTTATTTTTTTTAGAAAATTTCAACCTGTAGTATAGTAGTATATAGTAGTATTAGTTATTTCCACTTAAAGTTAGGAGGTTTTCGCAGCAAAATAAACGTCTCATAGTTTGAAAGTTATTTTTATTGGTGTTTAGTGGGATAAATAATCAAATATCGTATTAGGGGGTTTTGCCAGTACACGCGAAATAGTATTTTACGTCGATTGGCATTAATAACAAAACATCGAAAAAGGTAGTTAGTAGGTATTGGTCGTTCATTTATTTATTTAATTATGGTATTACAACGACTTCATCGTCGTTAAGCAACATAAATCACGCCTGTTTCTTCGAAGGGTATAGGCAGAGATGTACCTATAGTACACCCTCATTTCGCATAATCTATACTTTTTTTTTTTTTTTATCAAATAACAATTTATTAGGCTTATATCCCGAACGTTATTTAAAATATATTTTAATAATTTCAATGTAACATACATCATTCAAAATGCTTTGATCTCTTTTCGTTTGTCTGTACCTAATATGATTCGACATTATTGGTAAAAGTTTTCACATTCATTATGAGTTTCTTTTGTGTTCCGTAAATCAATGTCGGCGAGCTTTGTTTTAAACTCATGTAAAACATTCTACCTATGTACCTACCCAATTAATTGGATTTTCATTTGTTTCAAATTAAACTTATCTACCTACCTGTATCTTCGTCAATATGATGAATAAAGCGTGGTCTGCCATCTGCATAGCTTTGCTTAATAATTATAAGAAATTTTCCTACTTTCGAAGCAACTTACAGGTAAAATTATCTTCAGTCTTTTCAAAGCCCCAATTTAATATTTCAGGTAGATGTAGATAGGTATAAGGTTTAAAATAAATCTAACAAACAATGTCTTTGGTACACTTTATTAATATAACGACAGCGAATTGCACGTATTTCTTCCATTGACATTAATTACAAGGCATTTTGCATTTTATTTACATTTTTTAATTTCCTAATTTTTACATTACAAAAATATTTTTAGCGTAACACAGCGCTACTTACAACTTCCTATGATTAATGACTATACATTTATAGAAAAAAGTACCTTCGTCAATGGGCTCAAAGTTCATTATCGAACTACATAATTGACGTAAATACTTTTATTCTTAGTTGTGACAAAATTTACACTAGACATAATTTTTGGCTATTCTGTACATTTTTCGTATACTTACTTCTCTATTTACATACAATCTTTAGTTACGTGAATTTAATATATTTCTACATTGTTCGTTCTAGTAGTTAAAATATTTCATATTTTATATGAATAAGAAGGGGTTTATCTAATAGAATTTACAGCATTTCCTTATCTTTAAAAGTTCACACAAACAGGTCCTGAATACGGAAATAGTTATTGATAGGTACATTCATAATAAATTAGACACAGTGAGAACCAACCGATTTATTCTGTAAAAATCCCAGCATGAAAATTTTGGTGAAGTGAGCTTGAAGTGTACTGCCACCCTACCTGACGCTAGGGAATCTAGAAATTGACGGCTCACTTCACATATACTTCACCTAAGTTCTCACGATGAGATTTTCACAGAATATCACTACCGTACATTAATCATCACAATATTATTTGGTGTAAATAAAAAAGTTGTTGTTTCTTAAAGTTTTTTTTAAATGCTAAAACACGAATGTTAACACTGATTTATATTTTTCATTCGAAAGGAGGTCACTGCAATGTGTTACCTGTAACAAAAAAAAATCAAGTTATAAAACAAGAAAAATTGTAAGGGTCAGCACCGACGCGTGACTGGAATTTACTCCTGAAAAACGATTGTCTGAAAATATATACTCTATGCAAAGGAAGTAAATGAACCCATATATTTATTTATATTGATTTGACAACAATTATATTACATAATAAAAGCATCTACCTACTTCAGAATGCGTGATAGGAACTATCAATACTCGAATTTCAAGTACCTACAAATGGTGCGCCTGTACACAATAAGTGGTGACAATTTGCGGGAAGCAAGCAAGGAGATTATAACACTGCGCCTAATAATTTCGAAATGTTACGCAACCGCGGTGTGATCAACCCAAAGTGCCAGGACTGGAAATCATTTTAGCAGCAACACAGCGACTGATTAATCACGGTCTGTTTCGCAGCCCAGCGCATGCGCAAACTCGTGGCTGCCCACGATATTCACCTATTCTCGAAGAGAAAGAACATCTTGGATTATTTTGAACGACACCCGCGACAGAAAACCAGAGTGGCTTCTGGGTTTATTGTAGGTAGGTGCCTACATAAGGAACATAAGTCAAATTTCTATCTTCAAAGGGTTCGAACGAAAACAAATTGATCAGTAAATCATTATGCATTCCATCTTGAATTTACATTTTAACGTCACTATCGGCATTAAAACCCTCTTCAACCATGAAAACGACACTCACGACGAAAAATTTGAAAGTTTTCGCATTTGCCATCTTGGATTTACATAAAGAGTGACAACCCTAACGCTCCAATGGAGAGTAGGTAATCATTGCAACAAATAGGCCTAGTTTCCATTACTGTCCATATATAATATACTGTGGCGCGGAGAAGCGGGGAGCGCTATGCGATGCGCTAGTATGTTCCGCAGAGAAAAACCATAACGGCTTCACTTTTTGTTAACGTTTGATATTATTACCCATCTACTTTTCATAACTTGTGCTATATATGAAACGATTCTTAAGGAGTAAACTTCATAAAACGTTAAAAAGAAACCTATAAAAGTTCGGTGTTTTTATGAAAGGGATTTTTTTTATTAGCAAAGGATGGATGATGCAATATTATTCGCACCCCCTTTCATCCCAGAAGGTGTGAGGTGACGGATTGCTGCCTTTTTATAATTCGGGTAGTGACATACTGGCTAGTGATTTGGAGAGTGAAAAAACATCAAGATTTCTTTTTAATGTGTAAGTTTCATATTAATTTATTATAGACATAAACCTTCCGGGATAAATTCTTTAAATAGCTGTGAAAACCGCTTAAATATCCGTTGCGTAATTAAGAAAAACAACGTGGTCACACGGACAGACACGTTACGAAAAGGGACTTTTAGACAGAAATATTAGCTGTTATTTTTAAAACATAACAATAATGCACGAGATTCAATAGGTGAGAAATATACTGTACACAATCTATTGCAATAGGGTATTTAAATACAATGTGAACCTTTGATAATTATAAACAGGTAGGTGCAAGTGCTAAAATAACTTGCATTTTTTTTTTATATACATACGTTTTAGGTACACTGTGCCAAAATAAATAGTGTTTAAAATAAATGTGAGTAATTAAGTAAATAATGTTTTGATTGTGCAATAGCATTTGTAAGATATTATAAAAAGAAGCGATGTTACAATAGTATAATGTCCAAAATGTTGCTGGATTTAACCATATCGTAAAGCAAACTAAACAACAGAATCTTAAAACAGAAAACAACAAGAAGGCCCTATGTTTAGATAAATCTATATTACAAACATATTAGTTTCTACGTTTATATCTGTAATTTTATGACGTACATAAAAAGAGTATTCTATTCTATTATACGAACGAACAAAGCTACCTAAAATTTGTAGGAAAGATATAAAAGTCGCGATTCAGTTTATAAAACCAACATGTAAAACCAATGCATACCTATATTTTTTTATGAGCAGTAATGTGGAACGATCTAAATCTGTACAAACGTGAGCTAAATAAACAAATCCGACTCTATAGTTAAATATAAAAATCAAAGCTATTACGCTGGACCATCGTGGGATGGGTGGGGTATAGGCCATAAAAGAAGCGAGAGCAAAACAAAAATCTCGATAATTCCCCTTTGATCATAATCATAATATTTCTCATTATATATTTTTATGGAGTTCTTCTTTTATATGATTCAACTTTTCACTCTTTTTTAATTTCCGTCGCTGATTTTTTAAGAGTTGTAGCAAATGAGACATCCTATTAGTTCGTCCTTTTTTCGCTATGTTTTTGCGACGAACTTTTTCTTTTATTTTTGGAGAGAACATAGTGGTTACTACATGGCATTAAAGCAACTTTCTTCAGGAAATAAATCCATAATTTAATACTTTGTTTGTTTTCCCTATTTCCTTTAGTTTCTCTTTCCGTGACAGCTTTTCAGAAGCTCCAATCTCAAAAATTCACTTTGTTGATTACAAAAGCGGAATATATTACAACGTCGTGTTGATTAAACGAACCGTGTATACCAGATTGAAGTACAGATAAATGTACAAACATAAATCTGTGAAATTTATTCTACTGACTGTGCACTGTACAAATACACTACAATTCTGGATCGGATCCCGGAATGGCGGAAAAATAAGAAGATTTATGTAAAAAATTGTGTGCTATTTACATTGTGTATTGATTCATTTGTCGCGTTGCATTCCGAGTAAGATGGATTGATGCAAGACGCTTTGGTTAGATACAATACAATGTATTTACATACGTTGGGTATTGATTAAATAGGGAACAAAAAAAATACTCGAATAGAGTTTATGTACAACGACTTTACATTTAACTTTCGTTACATACATTCAGTCAAAAAAGTATCGGGAATGGATGATTTGTTTATGGTTCCAAATTCAAATTTTTGTTTTTTTGTAGTTGTTAGATTGGCACAACTGTTTTCCATTTTGGCGCGGAGTTTGAGTTGTATCTGTTATTTATATTAAATACAGTGCTGGTTTTAGTAATATCATATATAGTGTGTATTGCGAATTTCATAATGGACAAAAATATCGAACAAAGAGTTTGTCTTAAATTTTGCATCGCCAATGGAATTTCGTGTTCGGAGTCACTGAAAATGTTACAGAAGGCTTACGGTGAATCGACTTTATCAAAAACTCGTGCTTATGAGTGGTTCAAAGCGTTCAAAAGCGGTCGAGATGTGATGGAAGATTTGCCTCGCTCTGGTAGGCCGTCAACGTCTGCAACTGAAGTTAACATCGCAAAAGGGAAGGAAATAGTGACTGAAAATCCCCATTCAACTCTTAGAGAGATAGCCGCCGAACTTTCTGTATCTCACGAGTCGATTCGTACCATTTTAACTAACCATTTGGGTATGAAACATGTTGCTGCTCGGCTAGTCCCAAAAGATCTGAATTTTCTCCAAAAACTCAATCGCATGAAAGTCGCTGAGGACATGCTAGAACGAGTCAGTTCGGACCCAACATTCATGAAACGCATTGTTACTGGTGACGAGACGTGGGTTTACGAGTTTGACATGCAAACTAGTCAACAAGCTTCGGAGTGGCGCCTTCCAACTGAACCGAAACCGAAAAAACCACGCCAAAGTCGATCAAAAGTCAAAGTCATGTTGACTGTTTTCTTTGACTATCGCGGTGTTGTGCACTCTGAATTCTTACCGGAAGGTCTAACGGTAAATAAAGAATATTATTTGAGCGTTATGCGGCGTTTAAGAGAGCAAATTCGACGAAAAAGGCCAGATTTGTGGAAAGAAAATTCTTGGATTTTGCACCACGACAATGCGCCTTCGCACAAGGCTATCATTGTGAACGAATTTTTAACCAAACACTCAACAAATACCATCCAGCAACCACCATATTCACCAGATATGGCTCCTGCTGACTTTTTTCTTTTACCGAAACTCAAATTACCACTTCGTGGCACCCGTTTTCAATCGATAGAAGACATAAAGGAGAATTCGCCGAGAACTGAACTCAATTCCGGAAGCAGCGTTTAAAAAATGTTTTGATGAATGGATTATTCGTTGGCGCAAGTGTATCGTTTCTAAAGGAGCATACTTTGAAGGTGATAAAATAAATTTGGATGAATAACAGACATTTTGTGTATTATTGATCTTTTCCCGGTACTTTCTTGACAGAGTAGTATGTAGTTTTCATGAACACTCTTCAATTATTGATATTAATAACCTTTTGACAATAGCATAGCAGTCACATGACACACTAATCTACATGGTCCTCGCATGGTCTGACCAAGATTATGTCTGGACTTAAAAAGAGACTTTGCACCCTTTATTTATTTATTTTTAATGATAAATGATTTTATTTCTGTAAGTAGGTTTGTTACAAACACTTTTACACGTCAATCATATTTTTAAAACTAGATGTGGTCGGCGTTTCATAACTGACTACTCTGAGAAGAAAGGCCGAAACAAACTCAGAGGTCACAGTCTCTTTTAAAGTCCAGACATAATCTTGGTCAGATCATGTGAAGACCATGTAGATTTGTGTCTGAAACGGTCTTTTGAGGAAAAACCATACAGATTGAGCGGACCTGTCCAGTCAGTGCACGCATTTGTCAGTAATCTTGCCGCTCAACTGAGAACTTAAGGAGCACAACGATTCGACGAACAATACCAAAGAAAGGACATTTGGGTAGGCCGCATAAATTACTCAAGCTGCCAGATCGTGAAACTAACTAAGAAATAAAATAAAAAAAAGTAATAATCCACATAATCTTCACATTCACAATAATTTAAATAATATAATACTTTACAAAGTAATTACTCATGTCATTGTATGTATAAAATTCATGAATGTCAATGTGTATATAAATATTCGAACATAATCTTTGAGGACCATGTAGATTAGTATCTGAAATGGTCTTCTGAGGAAAGAACCACGCAGATTAAGAGGACCTGTCCAGTCAGTGCACGCATTTGTCAGTAACCGTGCAGCTCAATGTGGGAAATCGTCGTATAACTTCTCCCGCTCTAGGTGGAGGGGGAGGGCGTGTCAGACTCTTACTGACTAAAACCCACCCGTGTTCCTTCAGTTGCCTGTGCCAGGGGCCACGGTATCTCCCTCGGACTTTCCCGCAACCCTGGCAGTCATCGGTCCTAGCGAACCCCGTCATTGATGCTGACATCTCCTTGAGGCGCGCGTGGAACACAACGCGTCGTCGACCCGGGCCTGGTCCTTATCAGACGGCGAGCTGCCCATTGCTCGCCGTCCGCAAGCCCGCGCCTATGGTGGCCGGTAATCGGCTTGCGATTCCGATATTCTCAAAGAATAAACAATTTAATTTAATTTCACGTTTATAAATTGTATGGACTGCAGTAGGAATCAGACAGAACACACGTACCTACTTTCAAAATTGTGACCCACTTGTAAACCGATTACAGAAAATGGGTAAAACCCGATCACACAGTTCAGCTGGGAGGCGGTAAGCAGTTTGAAGTTGAGTGAATCGTTTCGAAAGTGGAGTATCTGATGATTCAAGTGGGTGCAAATGGGATAACCCAAATGTAGATTTGGGCAAAAATAAGTGGATAAACACTTTGACTCTGTAATCTAATATTTTTCCTTAGTTTATTTGGTGTAGTGTTCTATCATGTAGCTTATTAATAAGTTTCGCAAATCAGATATGGTAAATATGAGGATCCTATTGGTGTTATGTAACATTCACGAACCTACCACCTATATATCCGTATTATGCGAGATGTTCTGATTTAAATGACACAGAAAACAAAACTCCCATTCTAAACGCATTCAAAACCGCGCCATTATCCTACAGTTTCGAGGCTTGTGATTTTATCAATTAGTCAGGTTTTACTGAATTTAATTCGGACTGCCTCTACTACCCTACAGTTTCGGGACATACGACACGCCCAGTTTCCCGTCCATGTACAATAATATCTATATTTCCGTAGTCTAGCCTACTAAACGGTGCATACAAAATGTCTGCTTCAACGAGTCTGCGACAGCCTGGCTTGCTATTGCGTTATCTACTTCACGGCATGCACACACGACTGACAATTTTCACAATGTGGACGGCTTCGTTTTGCATCAAAATATTTATACAAGTTATTACTCAGAACCACTTAAAGGCGTATGTACATATATGTATATTATGTTCTATAACACCACTTTGCACTTATCATTTCCTCTGCCCAAAAAACAATCCCTATGTTTTCTTAAAGTCAAATCTTTTATGGTTATAAACGACTTAGTTTCACCAGGCATTTTTACATAGGCACTTTCTAGGTTTTTAATTTTATAATTTATTTGAGGTCGGTGGTAGGTGGTAGGTATTTATTTTGTACTGAATAAGACTGATCTATTCTAAAATAAATGAGTTAACCACATTGACTAGGCTCAATAAACTGATGATGACTCAATCGAAACGAATTTTGGAAACTTTTTATTGTACCTAATGTATTTTGGAAGCCATAACTTTATTTTAAAGCTCGTATTGTTCAAAGTAACTAAACAAAATCTAAAACTATTCTGATCGTAAATAAAAATACATTTTACTACTCAATAAATGTTTTTGCCTGTTTCTGACAGCTCCCTTTGGAATGTTCGATAATTTTTATTGGATTTATCCCGGATTCTATTCTTAAAACTCTTGCATGAATCAGATTCTAACATTCGAATACTCTAGCTGTATCTACATTATTGTAGGTATCTCAACAGACCCTTACATTTCAAAACTAGTTGCCGGTAATTGTGACTGATAATTTTTTTTAAATATAGAAGAATTTTACTCATAAATTACTTATGCTTCAAAACTAAATATTGCCAAACAAAATAATTTATGCGCAGTGTTTTCTACAACATAATATTTCCCTTTTTAGAAGGTTTCTTCCCCTACTATACCACAAAAAATCGCCTAAATTGACAGCTGTCACGTGAATTCACGATTACTCTCAAATTAGGATACGTAGAGTGAATCTGTATAAGTCACAAATATACGATCCTACAGATATGATGCGCCAATTTGTCGCCTTCGTATTTCGCGAAATTCATAACGATCTTTTTCAAAATTGAGCTCGCGACTAAATATTATAATCGCAAAAATATATGTCGTATATTTCTTAGCTTAGTTTAGAGCTTAGATATTACATTTTGTTCAAAACTTTTCATTCTTTACTAAATCATAAAACTTGAATGACCGAGAGCCTGTAAAACTGGAAAATATTTAAACATAAAATGAAAATGCAGTTACATGGAAAACAATTTGCGCAAAACTGTTCAATTGAATTCAACCCTCTGAAACGTGTGTGTATGTACTTTATTGCCCATTTTAATCGAACGAACCTTTCTATTTTATTTTTAGTTCACGTTTGTGTATGTCAGCGAGCAGTTAGTAAAATAAAAGTTCAAAACTTTTTTCTTGCTTCGATTTTGCTATTTCACTAAATCTCTTTTTTGATAAATTAATTATTTACGTAGTCTATTCATAACAAGCTTTTTTTATTATTTGTGTCTGTAGTTGCCATTTTTTTGTCACAACTAATTGCTTTCTCTTTTGTAAATAACAGCTATTGTTCAAAGTTCTCATCTAAATAATGGTGACAGATTAAAACTATAATGATACAGTTCCATTAGACAAAATTAGTTTTGCTAATCTCCATTTATTTCTACTTGAATTTCTATTAGTACTGCAATTAACAAAACAGCTTAGAATTGGTGCTGGTATTTCTTCGGACAGTTTGCTAAATAGATATTGGTTCAATAATAAACGTTTTCAGCATACATTTCCATACATTATTAATCCTATCAAGTACCAGCAATATTTTGTCCTATTTATGGGCGTAGAAGACCAGAGAGTTTATATTTAATACTCATTTATGTAGTCTGACTTCGCGTCTGTTAATTACTGAAAGAGATTTTAAAATATTTGTTTATCTTAATGACGTTTCAACTTACCACTATATCTACAGTGCAGACACGATAGGCTCCTTATCCGAAGTATTTACAGTTTTATCTACAAACATATACATATTAACACAGTCTTCGTTAGGACTCGGGTTGTCCTCTGGCTTCTCATCAGGACTTATATTCTCAACGCCATCATCTTCATACACCTTTAATTTATCATTGAATTCTATTTTATATCTAACTGAGGGTATCTTACTAACTGTGGAGGTCAAAAGGGACTCTTGCACGGTATCGTTACCGTTGCAAGTTTTCTCTGAACGAAACATACCTGTCCGCTCTGACTGGTTGAACTTCCTCTTAGACCTCTTAGTGACCAACGCTCCTAAACACGGCAGTATCTGCATGAATTCCTTTCTGAAGTTCTCGTTCAACCACGCGTAGAGGAATGGGTTGTAACAAGTAGAAGACATAGCGATGAAGTGCGCAATGAAAAATAACACCATGTAATATCTCCAGTCTTCGGCCAATGAATAAAAGTCACTACTTATATTTATTAGGTTCAAAGGCAGCCACGACAACCCAAATATGGCCACCATTGCTATCAACATTCTATTTGTTCGCCTCTTCCTTTCTCTTTCTGCGTCTTCCTTCTTACTGTTCTTACTTCCAGGCCGTGATTTTAATCTATCATTCAATTTTACACTTACACATGTATAGCAAAAAGCCATTACAATAAAGGGAACCACAAACTGCATAATAGTGGTCACTGCACCAAACGCCTTACGAATTTGATCTGAAGGCCATTTTTCCGCGCAGTAGACATCTTGAAGGGCCATGTAGTAGCCATACGGGAAGGTCACAGATAGAGAGAACACCCAAATAAAAACAATCAGGCATATACAGGTCTGGATCTTCATGCGAGGTTTGAAGGGATAGATGATGACGAAGAATCTATCTATAGCTATCGAAGTTAAAGTTAACGTGGAAATATAGACGCTGCATCCTTGTGCATAAGGCATAATATGGCACAAGGGGCCTCCGAACACCCATCTACCGAGGAAAGTGTAAAGTGGTGTAAATGGTACAGCAAACACGCAGAGTAGGATGTCGGATAATGCGAGGTTCGTGATGAATAGATTAGTGACGGTTTGCATAGCTCGGTTCCTGATCACTGCGTAACATACTAGAGCATTCCCAAAGATTCCAACTACGAAAATAATGGTGTATGCTGTACAGAAAGCTGCTTGAATCGCTTTATCTTCAATTGGGTCAGTCGTTGTATTATTTTGGAATTCGTTGTTGATTGCGCTGTACGTGTCATTGTAAGTTGGAGTAGCGGTTGCCCATAGGTTGGTCGGCATATTTCCGTCTTGTTCTTAACTTGTCATCATAAACCACTTTGGTTTGGTATTATCATATTTGGTATGTTTTATCTTATTTATCTCTATGTGAAGCTCACTTTGTCTCATATTGTTATTGACTGCTTATATGCTTGTTATGTTTGTGATCTTCAAAAGCAAACATTTTTTGATATTTGAGCATTGTTTTCTATATCCGGTCGAACATTCTTGATTGATGATTGAAATCTGAAACAAGCAAGAGAATAATTATCGTATTTGTTTGAGTGAAACTTTTTGGACAGTTGTCGACATCTTAAGTAATGGTTTTGAAAATATTATTTATTATAGACACATTTATTAAGTTAAACACAATGTCAAGACCTAGTTCAGAGTTGTAAAGAACAAAATAATCCTAAAGGTTTTCTAGATGTCTTACTTTTCAACACTAAAAAATATCTTAGATAATAAAGACACGACGTTCAAATTTATTGTTCATAAAGTATTAATACCGGTTCCTAGGGTATTTTATGTCTTACATTTTCCGAGATATATTTCATACTCGGTAAGTGTTTTGATTGGCTGTAAAAATACTTATGTCTATTAAATTGGAATTCTAAAGTGGAAACTATAAAACGTGGATTCTAAAATGAGTTCTGCCATAAACATATCTGTAAAATCGATGAAGTGGATACCGACAAAAATACTAGTTCAAATAAAAATATTTTTGTTTTATGGGTTTTGTGAACTTGTATTTGTAAACATCACATCAAGGCGTCAGTCATTCTTACTGAGATTACCATCTATATTGCCGCTGGTAAAAAGCTGATTTTTTAGCAGATTTTTTATAAAACTCAAAAAACAACTCAAAATTCAAAGCATTTATTTCAAATAAACCAATCACAGGTACTTTTGAACTGTCAGGGAGTCGGTCAGTCAGAAAGATGAAGCTAGTTGCCTATTCCATAGCGTAGTAGGTAGCTACCTATGGAGAAGAACGGGCAAGAAAGTCCAAGTACAATCTTTTAAATCAAAATATTGTGACAAAAAATTTATTGCATCATTCATGTTGAAATTATACATGTGAGAACGATGTAGAAAGATGTGTACGCTAAAAACGACCGTATAAAAAAAGATAAAAACAATTCAGGAATTAAAATAAGCCGTGGCAGCTAAGACATGACCAGTCTTTACTGACGGCGCCCGTTCACGAACATGACGTATGGATCAGCACCATTCAGCTCAACCATTTTGAAGGGAACATAATGATCCAATACACACGCCACCACCAGCGACACATTTAAGTGATCATGGCACACTCTCAGCCGCCTGGGCAGATTCAATTCAATGAAAGACGAACCCAGTAAGCTTTATAGTAGGTACATAGTGGTCACACATGCGCTATGCAATTATACAATACTAAGAGATTGAATTTATACAATGCAAAGATAGTTTTCACAATCTTCAGCAGTTCCAACAATATTTTCGAATGCAAATAAAAAAAAGAAAGAAAGAAAGAATAACGTTTATTTGGACACAGTTCGTGAAACACAGAATATAAATAACAAAATAAAAGTGAAAATAATGTTTTAACAACAATAGTGTGTGTCTCACGGCTGCGCCAAAAAGGATCATTTCAGCATTAATGCCAGACAGATGCTGTCTGACGCTGGTTTTCTAATGAACCTTTAGGGACAAATCAAGTAGTTTATGCGCCCTTGTGGAGCAGGAGCAGCGTTGAGCCAAGCATTTTTGTCAGCGACGTATTCCCCCAAATAATAATATGCTTGGCTGTATAGTGTGCGTTTTATACAAGATTTAAATTTCGTTTCATTCAGTTGGAGTATGTGTGGAGGTATTTTATTGTAACATTTAAACGAGTATACTTTAGACGGTCAGAAACCTGGTGGAACTAGTTGGTCTCTATTTCTAGTCCTAATAGTTGTGTTTTTCACCTCTTTTACTGAAAATATTTAAATTTTTCCATCAGTACATGATGTTTTCATAGATATATTGACAAGGTCCGTTATGATGTTAATGTCTTTAAACAGTTCCCTTAGAGAAACGCGCCTGTGGAGGCCATATATTGCTTTGATGGCTTTTTTCTGCAGAATAAAAATATACTCGATATCAGCAGCCCGTCCCCATAATAAAATACCGAAAGACATGAAATAACTGAAATAGACTAGCCTCGCGGTATCTACATTAGTAAATTGACGGATTTTTCTTACAGCATATGCTGCTGAACTTAGCCGTCCTGTAAGAGATGTAAAATGAGGACCCCATTGCAGCCTTGAGTCGAGCGTGATCACTAGGAAAACAGTTTTATCGACGAATTCTAGTTTTTCTTTATTCTATACTGTCACAATCACTACTTTTAACATTCGGTAAAGTAAATCTTATGCAGTACGTTTTTTTCCCATTTACAAAATACAATACAAAATGATTAGCAGTGAACCAATTTTATTGTCTACCTGCAGTAGGGCAATATTAAATATATTGTTCTCACTGATATCGGTATGAAAAATAGACTCTATATATGCTTATCTAGGGTTATGTTTGCACACGGACGCTAGCTCTAATCGTATACTAACTATCTAAAAAATATCCTAGCTTTCATACTAATTAGAAAGAAAGATAATCCAAACAGATCAGCGTAGCTTAGTCAAAGTTAAAGAGTTTATAATGTCTCAGTAATGGACACTAAATGTTTATAGAATTGACAGGTTGTTTGCTTAGTAATATGATCAGTTCAGTAGCTTTTAGGCAATGAATTTTCATTTGTATATAGCTTACAGCAGTGGGACTGTATGTGCTAAGGAATTAAAATATAATGGACTAACTATCTCTCTATCTAATTTGAGGTAGACGTGGTTTTCGTATGTATTAAAAACCAGTCTCAAATGTCATTGTTGTTTATTAGATAATGAAGACAACCACAAGAATACCTCAGAGACATAAATAAACGGAGGGCCATCAAAAGTCTGGGCAGAGTATATTTTTCGATATCTGTGAAGTGTAGGTGTAGGTAAGAATATGAATAAACGAAAAAGCAGCCTGTCTCTCCCACGGTCTTTTAGGGGCGTTCAAACAATTCATAATTTGTGAAACGATATGCCCATTATTCTTCTTTATTCACGAATTCGTGACATCTATAAAAGCCCAATAAATCGTTTCTGTCATTCTCATTTTCTTTTTAGATGGAATTGAAGTTAATAGCTGTACTTTTTTGTACGGTAAAAAAAATTGTTGGGTTTGTAATGCTGTCATCTAAAACCTATGTTAATTTATACTGAAAAACGTTTACTTTGAAGTACGAAAGTATTTAATATCATTAGAACAACATTAATTTTAAAGATATATAAGACGAACTAGATGCCATAGTGAAATATTCTATTGTCAAATATGTGGCCATTGTTAAAAGTAGATCAAAAGTTTCCCAAAGATGGACAGAGGTTATGAAATAATTATGATGAGAAAATACTTTAAGAATAGTGTAGTAAAAACACAAATCTATGACAAGCATTATGAGGTTTGAATTTAATAAAATACAAGAAGGAAAGTAAATAAAATTAGTAACAGAGTAGGTGTATGGCTACTTACTTGGACATAAAATAGACTCGGAAAATGTAATAAATAAAACAGGCTACGAGATGAAGGAAAATGAATATGATACGAGAAAAATATTTTCCTTACGTATCTACCGAATAATCAAAATCAAAAGTCATTTATTCAAACTAGGCTCAGAATCAGCACTTTTTGAACGTCAAAATCACATAAGACAGTCCCCTCAAAACGCTCGCCCTTCACCACTTCCTAGTGCTTTAGCTGGGAAGAAGAATTGGCGGAACAAACTCCCCAGGAGCACCGCTGTCTGTTCAGTTAGACGAACTGGATTCTATACAGTAATAAGTAATTAACATTACGAAACACAAAAACATTAAAATTATTTGCCGTAATATGTCAGCTAGCACACGCCAACATTGAAAACTATACTCAAGCAGAAATAAATAATAAAAACGTAAACAGAACTAAATATATAATAAAAAGCCTCCAGGCATAAAGAGCGTGCCCGCTTACATATGCCATGCTGCATTATGTTTATATATGTAGCTGTAACTTGTAGCCACAAATGATAAACTAGGACCTTCAAAGTAAATTAAAGAAACGGTTAATTACTAATAACAATAACAAAACCATAGTCAGCAAGATGACCTGTCACCATGAATGAATGAATGGATAAGTATTTTCTTGGTAAACAGTTCGATCTGATGTCGTTCATTTTAACGTTTACCCTATAAGCTTTTTAAAAGGTTGCATTGTTAAAGGTAGCAGTTGCAGTGGTCTAGAATATAATCACAAAGTTAGAAGATGGATCTTTGAAACGTGTAAAATCTGGAAGAAATTGATTTATAGAAGCACGAGTAACAGGGTGTAAAGTTCACTCATACCTCCATAGAAAAGAGAGGATCCTCCAACCAGACGGGTATCATGTCTGTTGGTCAACTGCCCGACGATTGATGTCGGAATGTTGTATATTTATGCTAGTTGCGCGGTAAACCCTGCTTGCGCGATGTAGGAATTTGCGTGACGTCAGGTTGATGTGTAGTTCGCATGTGGCGTTGTAGATGCCGCCACAAATTGATGAAACGAGATGATACAGTGATAGCTGAAATCCCTCGAAGTATTTGAAGGAATGTAGATGTTTCCTTCGTTTGTTAAGACCGCAGGGTTTTCCCATGATTACATTGGTTGGTAAACGTCAATTTAACGAGACGTTTGACCGATTTAGATAAACACATCTACCTATCTATTCGTCATCATTATTTATTTCAATCGTGAAAATCGACGATATTATCTTATGTAACGTGTGTCAGTCAGTTACCTTCATTATTATTATGTTGGTATTGATCACAGATGTGGCTACTTGGAAATTCGCCAAAGTTATAAACTCAATATATGTAATCAAAATAAATAAAGCTATTTTCGTAACAATATAGATATATTTATTGGTTAAGTTTTAGCTTCTTAGTATTCTCGGTTGTTAAAATATATACATGTGAATGAAATAATGTATGTTTATTGGACATTTTCTTGAGTTTATTTTCATTCATTGTCAATATGACGTGATTTAAATTAAAGTTGAGGACTAATCATATCTACGACCTTCTGTCATCTACCAACCACCTTCCTCATATCTTTCTGCTTAGTATTTTGGGATCGGCTTCTAGTTCAATCAGATTACGTCGTCTCTAATCACAGCGGGATAGCTATCTACTGACTTTGTACTGATCAAGTGCCGTTTGACGTACCTACGCTACGAGGCAATATTTTATTTAAACGGGTTGTCAGGTTTTTAAGCCCCCATACCACACCTAAGTATCTAACTATTTCAAAAACTTTGGTAAGATTCATATTCGATACAAAGTATAAATGTATATCCTAAGTAGACTTAACAAGCCCATAGTACATTCTAGTCTTCAAAATTACTAAGCGAAATTATTTTGTTTGACATCTTTAGCTTTTGGAGCTAGAACAATACCAAGACATGAGCCAACCCTGGATTGGAGACAGCATCTTTCGTACGTTACTCTCAAGTAAAGTCAAATTACAAAATCTGTTTTCTTTCTGAATAAATGAGGTCAGATGATAATGAGCAGTGGTGGCCCATTGGTAACGGCCACAACCTGCGTTTTGTAGGTCGTGGGTTTGATCCCAAGCATGCACTTTACTTTGTGTAAATTATTTAATCGCCACTGCTCTCAAAACGGCGAAGGAAAACATCGTGAGGAAACCTAAGATCTAGGAATGTTCTAGAACCAAAAATTCCAAGACATGTAACATCTACCGACCCGCACTGGGCCCACGTGGTGGATTACGCTCCACTCTTTTCCTCTCACAGTGTGAAGGCCTGTGGCTCAGCAGTGAGAACATTATAGGCTGATTATGTAGACGATAATCAATGGCAAATCACTTGCGGTCTATCGGAACGACATTACTATACACCGAGCTGAGGGGTAATTGCACATCACACTTACAATATTTATTTATTGCCTTTAATTTTGGCAGTTCAACAACATTCATTGCGTTATTTACGTTCTTGAGTAGACGAAATTTTCAAACATATGAAGCAATGGATTTCAAATTTCCTTGAAAATCCTTCGGATTGTGATTGTGAGTGAGTGTGTTACACAATTGGGGTGATGGTTACTCTTATTTGTGTTAATAATATCAAGTCTAGTTCTCAAAGCAAAATGGTAATATTTGCCTTTTTTCCATAATAATGTTAGCATACAAACTGCCGAAACATGCAAAGGTATCGTAAATATTTATTTGACCACTGACCATAAAATTTACTTATCATAGAGATTACATTTCACTGATAATCAAAATAATATGTACGAACCAAACATGATACTGAGTGAACTTTTCGATCAAAATATGTAATCATCTGAAAATGTCAAAGTACTCGTATGTAAGCTACGTAGGACGTAGCTTTTTTTTTTTTGAGGCTGGGGAATCGTCATATAGTTTCTACCGCTCTGGGCAGAACGGGAGGGCGTGTCCTCCTACTGACTAAAACCCACCCGTGTTCCTTCAGTTGCCTGTGCCAGGGGCCACGGTGTCCCTCTTGAACTTTCCCGCAACCCTGGCAGGCATCGGCCCTAGTGGACCCCGTCATTGCTGCTGACATCTTTTTGAGGCGCGCGTGGAACACTACGCACCGTCGACCCGGGCCTGGTCCTTATCGAACGGCGAGCCGCCCATTGCTAGCCGCTCGCAAGCCCGCGTCTACGGCGCCGGGAATCGGCCTGTGATTCCCGACGCCCAGGGCGTCTCCTGCGGCGGCTAGGGGCGTGAGGGCGCGAATTTTGCCTCTCCCTCACGCGTTCCGCCTCCTCTTTCGCGAACATTCCTGCTTCGCAGAAGGAGGTGACGGCTTCCCAAGCACTCTCGCTCCGTACCATGGCCTGGACCAGGGCCGGACGCGAGTCAGAAGTAGGCTGACTTGTCGCTGCCGGCCGTAGTCGAGTCGATGGTCGGCAGCGACGAGTCCTGGGACGCGGTGGTTTCCTTCTGTGAGACAGTCGTCTCGCAGAAGGAGGCTGCGGAAAGGGAGAGAGAGATATCTCGTCCACTCACCCGGCCCGCAGATGGCGCACCGGGCGTCGGCGGAGGGCGGACGACGCCCTCTTCCAGCCCCCCTAAATGGGTCCAGGGGCGACGGACTCGGGGACGTCTGTCGCCCCCCACACACCAGGACCCGAGGTGGCGGCGCGTAGTGTTCCACGCGCGCCCCTCTTAGACGTCGCGGGGGGAGTCAAACACCTCACTCCCCCCAGACCCGGAGTGGCCCGCAGTGGCGGGCCGGCACCAGTCGGGGGTTGCGGAAGGATCGTACGTTCCCGCGACCCCCGGCGAAGGTGTGAGATGGAACACCGGGGTGGTTTTTAGTCAGTAAGAGTCTGACAGACCCCGCCGTCCGCCCCAGGGCGGCGGACATCCATGAGGATTTTCCACCCCGGAAACAAAAAAAAAAAAAAAAAGGGCCGGACGCGAGAGATCGCTACCGCCAATCGCCTCCGCAAAGACACGGCGGTGCTCCGCCCAAGCCGACGTATGACGTAGCTACGATATGAATGATAAGAGCGACGAGTATTGATATGCATAGTCCGATGAGTTGACAGTGGTAATGAAAAGCGTTTTCATTAATAAACTAGCGGACCCGACAGACGTTGTCATGTTCAATAATTCCTATAAAAATCCCATAGAAAAAAAAACTTTTCGTTTGTCCCGAATTTTCCAATCTTCCGGGATTTTCTTCCAATTTTTTTGCCATAAAAACCAAACCATTACAAATATTTTTAAATATAGAATATCAATATCGTTGCAGCCATTCTCAAAGTGATGCGATAGATAAATTAATATATATAGTATTGGTGCAAACAGACCTTAAATTGTTAAACTAAACATAATAAAACAAAGCATTTACTGTAGAGATAGAACATGATTTTGGATTTATCAAAACACTTAAACACAAATGATTTATCTCAATAAAAGTACTGAAAGCTTCAAGCAGACAGATTATAAGCAAGCATCCACAAACACAAACAAACACTTCAAGAGTTTACCTTAACATAATGATATATATTTATAGGCAGCTCTAATGTAGACTTGTTCAAATTGACTACGGATTAATATGACAAGCAGCTGTTATAAATCATAATTTGTATGTGTTTGTGTGTGTGTGTGTATTTAGGTTATATTGTGTACATAAGATGAACATAATATTATGTGGCTTAAACAATTACACAAGCAGCCATAAACATTTACACATTATTTGTGTTTGTGTGGTTTCGTGGCTAAATAATAATAGTCGGTTCGTGTATTTTTTTTTTTTTAATATAACATTGCCTCACACTAGGAGTTTTTCCTGTATTGTGTGTGCGTTTAAAAACATTTAAACTCACATACACAAACCGCCAGACCCGGAACAACTACATGCAGGTCATACAAATATTTGTTTCGTGCGGGGATCGAACCCGCGACACGTAACGCAGCAGTCAATCGCTTAACCACTGCGCCAACCGTGTCGTCAAACCATCCATTACATATTAAAATCCCTCCGTACCTCCCTGCTGTCATACGTAGATCTTTGACAGTGGTTACGGCAAGTCAGAAGCCCAAAAGTCTGACAACCAGTTTTACCCAGTTGGAAACGCTTTGATTTAGAAAATCCTTTAATGTTCTGTAAATTATTCGTTTTAGTACTGGCTCCTTGGTATAATTCATAATTCATAATTCATTTAATGTATAGTGGTCACAAGCGCTGCTGTCGGGCAGGGGGTCCTGATTTCGATTCCCGGGTCGGACGCAAAGTGTTATTGGCGTTTTACATCTGGAATATCTCAGTAGCAGCCTAGTCTGCATTTGTGCCCTGTTGATGGCCATAAGCTCAATCCCTGTTACATGGGATTTAAATATTACTGGCGAAATGAGGGTGTACTATGGACCATACACTTGTGCTTTACTCTTTGGAAAATGCTGGCGTTAAGTAGTGTTGTGATATTATTCGCTTTATTAATGTTGGCCATGAATAGAAATTATAATATATTTTCTATTATTATGATGTGGCTGTATACAATTCGGCGTGGAGTTAATCTTTTTAATTAAATAAAGAGTTTTTATACTGTGGTTAGCCATCAACAACGAGTTTAACCCAGTAGACCCAATTTGGAATTCTCATCAAATAACATAGCAATCCGCTATCTAAAATTCTAGATACATCCACCAATTTTTTTCTTTTTTTAAGTTATTCAGACAATGAACAAGTCAGTAGAAAGAAAAGAAAGAAAATGCGTTAATTTTCGGTAAACGTGATGCAAAAATGAATATATACCCAAAAAAATTAAGAAAAGGTGGTGGGAAACACGCGTCACATCCACGCAAAACGGCTAACGCTCATCATTATGCTGCGACCCTATGCAAGATAGAGGTCTTGCATAGGGTCGCAGCATAATGGAGCGCTGCGTTGGTTTTCAGCGACAGCCGGCGCTGACGTAATGACGTAGGCCGGTGGAGCAAACAATTGTACGGACGCTGTACTACTTAAAAGTCGCTTAGTAGCTTATAGCCACGATCACAAATCACCACTCACTCACATCATTTTCCTGTCCTCGCCCCATGTTACTTGCGGTCGGCACAACACGTTTTTTTCTTCCATTTTCCCCTGTCTCTCTTGTCTTGTCTTGTCTCCCTGTCACTCGCTTCTCTTTCATATCTTGCCACAATCACTTATCATGGAACGTAAATTGGTGATTCCAATAGCTGAAGGGTGTGGCGGCAGATACTGCCTCGATTTGTGCGAAGACTTATACACTAGTTTCCATTTCTTGTTGTGTCTAGTTGTTGGGTGGTCTTCTTTTGAATTTGCCTTTAGTTCAAGTTACTAAAAATAAAGTTATTTTAAGTGCAAACCTGTGACTAACAATTTATGTTAAATGATTTCATTACTGTAAGTAGGTTTGTACAAACACTTTTACACGTCAATCGTATTTTAAAAAACTAGATGTGGTCGGCGTTTCCTATCTGACTACTCTGAGAAGAAAGGCCGAAACAAACTGAGAGGTCACAGTCTCTTTTAAAGTCCAGACAAAATCATGGTCAGATCATGTGAAGGCTATGTAGATCGGTATCTAAAATGGTCTTTTGAGGAAAGAACCACACAGATTGAGTGGACCTGTCCAGTCAGTACACGCGATTGTCAGCAATCGTGCAGCTCAACTCAGAACTTAAGGAGCTCAACGATTCGTCGAACAATACCAAAGAAAGGACATTTGGGTAGGCCGCACAAACTACTCAAACTGCCAGAACATGATTAAAACTAGAACAATAACACACATAGTCCGCACATTCACAATAATTAAAAATTATATAATACTTTAAACATAATATTAAAGGTAAAATAGTTAGCAAAATAAAATAAAAATAAATTAACATGGCCTGTGTTTTATTGGAGTTTAGGATATATCAAAATAAAAAAAAAGTTTTGTTTGATTATATTTTATATTGGATATCTTAGTTGTCCTAAAAGAAATGTTTTAGTTTTTTTTTTTTTAGGTTTTTACTTAACGAAGATGATCCTGTTTTTCTTATATCAATGTTTCCTCACGACGTAGAAACGTTCCTCACGCGTAGATGTGACGCATGTTTCCCCCAACCTTTTCATATTTTCTGTGTTTGTGTTATTTTTTGCGTCATGTTTACCGCAAATAAACGCATTTTCTTTCTTTTTTTGTCTTTCTCACTTATATCAAAAACAAACAAGCGAAAGTATAAAATTACAAAAGTCTTTTCCCAAATACTCGTATAATTTTAAGTCATTAAATAAATTGAGTTGAGCGTACCCTACTTGACGCCGCGCGCTGTAAACTACCACATTTAAATCATTTTACGCTCGCGTTACCCTAAACATTCAGAAAATTTCATTTGAAATTGTTTAATTTTCGGTTTGTCTGGAAAGAAGATCGGCCTAGGCGTCGAAGAATGCTTCAAGTTTATAATTAAATAGGAGGCGAAGAAGAATGGCCCATACAAAATTTACCCAGGCTCGGCACGAAAGAGACATATCCCAGTTTTTGTGTTATATTATATGTCAATAATATGTAGGTATATAAATTGATAAAACATACTATACTTATATGATGTACGATCTCATTACTGAGGGAAGTCTTCCATAGAATATTACTGTTTATGTTATCACGGGAAGAGAACATTAGGGAGTTGTGCACATGCGACTAGTGTTAATTATTACCTAAGGTGGACTAGACATCGGCGGCGACCTCTCACGCCCGGCCCTGGTTCAAGCCATGGTCCGGGGCGAGGGGGAGTGGGAGGCAGTCGCCTCCTTCTGCGAAGCAGTCATGCTAGCGAAGGAGGTGGCGGGACGGGAGAGGGAGAGAGTCTCCCGTCCAAGCCGCCGCGGTGGACGCTCCGGGCGTCGGGAGCCGCGTGACGACTCCCGGCCACGGGCCTGCGGGCGGTGAGTAATGGGTAGCTCACCGTCCGATCAGGACCAGGCCCGTGCTGGACGGCGCGTACGTGTTCCACGCGCGCGTCAAAGAGATGTCAGCATCGAAGAGGGGGCCCACTAGGGCCCAAGCCTGTCGGGAAAGCGGGATCATCCGAAAGGGGTACCGCGGATCCGGAACATAAAGGGCCAAGGAAGGAACGGACGGGTTTTAGTCAGTAAGAGTCTGACACTCCCTTCCGCTCCACCCAAAGCGGGAGGGGTCATTTGATGATTTCCCATCCTCAAAAAAAAAAAAAAACGTGGACTAGACATCAAAATGACTTTAATCATCCCACCCTGGGTATGGGTTATGTATTAAGAGACGGTAACAATTAGTTTAAAAAATCTCAATAAAAACATTATATCTAATACAATTGTTTTTTTTTTTCATTATCAGACCCGACCCTTAAAAAAAAGTGCGAGAAGTCGGACTATTAGGTTAAAAATAACTTTATCATATTGCGCCTGAAGAAAAACAAAGCAATAAAAATAATAAATAAAGTATTAATAGTAATATGCTAGCCATTGATCTTGAATATAAAATTACATATATTTGTTACTTAACAACGTAACGTTACGTAATATATAACAAATAAACTTGGACATGTCTATTTCGTGCCTGTTAATTGTTACTATTATTTAACAAATGAGTGCTCTAGTTTTCTAGTTTAAGATTTTATCAAAAAACAAAACACCAGTTGTACAGACGCCAGCACATCAAGCTACTACAAATTTTTAAGCATTAAGGTTCAAGGTTGATTGGGAAAATTTGACAGTTTCGGGTAGCTTGACCTGCTGGCGTCTGTACAATGACGTCAAAGTGACAAGTATATTTTGCACAGACAATATAATATTATAATAAACTAATACGCAAACACAACAATAGATGGCGTTAAGGTAGCATAGAAATAATTTGCGATTAAAATTTAATTTAACAGTGCCGGGCCTGGGTCACAAATAACCATTCTTCTTTGTCCAATGTTCTAGAACAATTTTGATCAGTTTCTTTGAAAATAATCACTCCTAATTATTAATGCCTAGACTGTTATTTTAGATCACACAAACCTTTAAAACGTTTACACAATAACATTATTACTATTTATTTTTGGAACATTGAGATTATAGGCGTCGTCAATATCTTACAATATGTACAATAACCAGTATAACTTATTGTTGAATCTTGTGTTGCTACGTAAAAAGACCACCCATTGAATTACCAAAGAAAAACAGCAGTGAGCTGCTGTTACAAAATATTTAACAAGCTCTAACCTGCAACCATTTTCATTCTGATTTCATTTCAGATCTCTTGTTTCAAACAGCGCCAAACCACTCTCGAGGCAAATTCAAGCAATATTTGTGTAACAATATCGTTTGAATTTACCTCCACACCACTCAAGCACTCACAGTTCTCATGTTAGACAAACAATGCGTGGAAATAAGCTCATAAGTGAAACAATAACAAGTAAATAACACGGGAAATGATACACAAATGAATAAACGCCTTTGGTTAAGATTTATCGTGAATATAAATTATGGTGAGACCCTTTTCACTTGAGCTGGGAGCCGCAGGGATCTGTGGGTGCTGATAGAAAGTGATGGATTTTAAGACGATGTTCGTCTGTCATTGGCTGAATATTTGGTTACATAACGTGCTGAAAATAAATGGCACTTGAAGACGTAAGCAGGAATCCCTTAGGTAGTAGAATATTGAAAACAGATATAGAAAAAATCTTATTTTTGACAGCATCACGTTGGAGGAACTAAAATGGATAGTAATTCTCGAGCGTGTTGGTTGGGTGCATGACACTGTTACAAATATGATTGTTTGATCAGCTGAGCTGGTCTGATGGAAATTATGAAGATTTATTTATTTATTTAAAACTATTATACTATCATTACAGGTTTTGGAACCTAATGCGATAGTTACAACTACTTTTAATATTAACTATTTTAAATAACATCTATTACTAACAATTACCCAATACATTAATACAAAATTACTAATAACTAAAACGATACAACCTTATAATTACAATTACAACAATGTAATCTTCACACAAAATTAACTTAAGTATGTTTTACAGTCAGAAATTAAAAATAAAAGAAACAAAATAAAAGAAAAAACAATAAACATAAACTTACTTTTGCAAGTTCAATAAAGTAACACGAAAAAAGGTCCAACCTATTCTGAATTTCGTTAACAGTACGAATTGCTCGCGTGAGAGGTGCTTTGGCCAGCAGGTTCTGGCAGTTGGATAGATGATTAATTACTACACCAGCTTCCTATCTACAAATACCCGGGCAAGTGCGAGTCGGACTCGCGCACGTTTTACAGTACCTACCTACTATCAAAACTTTCAAACTACTTTTTACAATTTCAACTGAGTACCTATAAAACTTTAAAATATATAACCTTATGACATTCAGGCCGACTGATAACGTTGAAAACAGGACAACATATTTTTAACTTTCTTATCAAACTGTTTGTTCAATAACCAAATAACCATGACGACAATCAAATAACAGCTGGTAATGTAGGCGGCCACTCACACGCCAAATACTTCAAACACTAACACAAAAACCTTTTGGGCGATAAGATAAAAATAAAAAGTTTGCCACGAATACATCGGTTACCTAAAACCAACGATGACTGATAAAAGATTGATGGACGTAAATGTTACTTTTGTTACTGAATTGTATTACGTCAATAGCGTTTGTTGGAGGGTGATTGTTTATAAAGCCTTTCATTTATTATATTAGGAAAACTTTATGCTTGTTGGAGCATGTACAATAATCTGGTAGTCAAAAATTGTGCGGCAGGCATTAACAACGCGACATGCAAACTACGGACCACACTGACGTCATGCATAAATAAAAAATCACAATCAAAAGTCATTTATTCAAACTAGGCTGAGAATCAGCACTTTTTGAACGTCAAAATCACATAAGACAGTCCCCCCAAAGCGCCCGCCCTTCACCACTTCCTAATGCTTAAGCTGGGAAGAAGAAGTGGCGGAACAAACTCCCCAGTCTGTTCAGTTAGAATAACTGGATTCTATACAGTAATAAGTAATTAACATTATGAAACACAAAAACATTAAAATTATTTGCCATAATACGAGTAGGTATGTCAGCTAGCACACGCCAATATTGAAAACTATACTCAAGCAGAAACAAATAATAAATACGTAAACAAAACTTAATACATAATAAAAAGCCTCCAGTCATAAAGGGCGTGCCCGCTTACATATGCAATGCTGCATTATATTTATTTAAGTAGCTGTAACTTGTAGCCACAAATGATAAACTAGGATAATCCTGCATCGCGCAAGCAATGTTCGACGCGCAACTAGCTTAATTAAAAATAGCGTCCCGACTTCAATCGTTAGGCAGAGCTCACCAGACACAACACCCGTCTGGTCGGAAGATCCTCCTAACCTATTGGGGATGAGGAACTATACACCCTATCCCTCATACCTCTATATTAGCAGAAATAACACATGCCGTCTTATTACAAAACACGATCTAACTTTAGTCGAAGCCTAAACCATAAAGCCAGTTTTTGTATTTCGAACTTTAGGCTAACTTTAGTAAAGTTCTTAATACAAAATTGTCAACTTAAGACCGGACTAAGATGTAAGTTATATAAAAGGAACTGTATTCCGATTTCTGTTATGTTCTTATTTCAAAAACAGGCTCGATGGTTTAAACCATGACTAAAGAAAAACCTTGTTTTGTAATAAGACCATTTGGGTTTTAGTTGGAAGATTTCCTTCACGAGAAAGAATGCAAACTACTTATTTAACCTAGTCTTATTGACTTCATTTGGTGGCGTCACAGTTTAAACCTACTTAAACCGAAGAATAGTAATAGAACCCCCACTATCATGGGCAACACACTTGGCAATGTGACCTTTTTTTTTGGGGGGGGGGGGGGGGGGCTCTCTAAGCACGAAATCCGTAGTATTGGCCGATTTTACGGGCGTTTTCTACTCCATATCACCTACGGACATAAGATTCGTTTGGAGACCAACCTAAGATTGAATGACAACACGATGTGACAGCCTGCTGTCCAGCCCTACCTCCGGTGTGTTTTTACCTGTCCGAAAAATGTTGTAAATCGGGTGTAGGGTTCACTGCAAAGTTTCAAACTTCTTTCGGACGGCCGCGTATCAAAGTTGGCGGACGTAAGCCCCCAGACTCTTACTGACTAAAACCCACCCGTGTTCCTTCAGTTGCCTGTGGCAGAGGCCACGGTAACCCTTTCGGACTTTCCCGCAACCCTGGCAGGCATCGGCCCTAGCGAACCCCGTCGTTGGTGCTGACATCGTTTAAGGCGCGCGTGGAACACAACACGCCGTCGACCCAGGCCTGGTCCTTATCGGACGGCGAACTAACCATTGTTCGCCGTCCGCAAGCCCGCACCTACGGTGGCTGGCAATTTGACCTACGGTGGTTACTGGATGTGAGTGCAGGCCTATTAGATGTCATTCTATTAGGTAGTAATTTTTCCAGAAACGGACTGCCAGAGCTGATTCTGAAGATGATTACGGTGCTGCCAGCCTGTCATCCTGACGTGTATCCCTTATTCGCATTTTACGACATCGGGAAAACAATGGCCTGTCCTGTCCTGAAATTCATAATTATGTACCTTCTCGAACTCGTCTTCTGTTAGCAAACTTACGAGGATTTAACCTATTTCCCTGTTCTCTCTTATATGAATCAGCTGCGTAAGAACAGCAAAGTTGGCCTTAAAATACCTTTTACCACTACATTTCCTAGTCCCATAATTTCTTTCTCCATTAAGCTGCAGACATAAAGTTTATACCGACTACTATCTATAAGTCGTTCTGTCTCCACCCTGTAAAAATTTAATGCCTTGCATTTTATGTCTTAAGAGTACAAGGGTGCACTTTATACAATTCGCTACGTTCCAATGGTGCGGGAATAAGTGAATTTATTTTGTTAAAAATTTTAGGATTGGAACTCTAAAATAATACTATCTTTCTATCTTTTTTAATAGGCTGTAATTTGAATAAAATTTTCTTTTTTGGAATCTCAAGTTAATTACGGAGAAACTAAGTAAACAAAAAATAAGTAAAAATAATGGCTAAAGAAGCGTCATTATATCACATTTTAATTATCACTGTAACTCTACGCCGCTCATTATAATTTTCATTTTGCACCGTTCATTATAATTTCAAAAACGCCCCATTATTTAACGAACGTTTTGAATCATATGTTTTCCTTTCAAAAGATTTCAATATAGTAACTACCGGTTTCTTAGTTTTCAACGACTTTTAAGATAACGAATTAAGTAGCTTTTTACCAAATTTTTAGTCGATGGATTATGAAAGGTGGTCCAGTTCCGTATAGAAAAGAAATAAAGAAAAAAAACTATAAGCCAAGAACAGAGATGGCAGAGCCTGGCGTGCATTGTTAATAGCTTAAGCCGCTTTGTTAAAGGGATTAGGCTAAGCTGAGTGCGCGGCTAATTCCCGGTAATATGTTTTGAAAAGTAACCCATCGACATTTATATTATAGTAGCTTCCTCCCGTGATTTCGTTCGAGTGGAAGTCCTAAGACACCACAATATCCTAATCCTCACAATATGTATAATATTTTATATGCGAGAGTAAGTTTGTTTGTTTATTTGTTACGCTTTCACGCCAAAACGGCTGAACAGATTTGGATGAAATTTAGCACACAGGTAGACCATGACCTGAGTAAGGACATAGATTTTTCATTCTGGATCGCAAACAAAATCGCTGGCCACAGCTAGTACTGAAATAACAGCCACATTTAAAAAAAAAACTTTCCTGCATGCTACGTTAGTCGTTTTGATCTCAGCAGCCAAAATATGAAGAGAGTCAGGAATAGTGACGCGGGAGCAAACGACGTACAGCTTTGCGTGTGTCAGAAGTAGCTCGTCCTGAGGTCGACACCCACCAGCTTTCAGTAGTAATTTCCCAATGCTTGCGCAGTTTTTCGTTTTTAGTAAAATAATGAACGCCTGCGTATAATACCTAATGGCACAACACTACTTATTTACAGATTATTCCTGACGAACAGCTATCACTAAAAATATTATAACAGTAGATTGTAAACACACGAGATTTCACCTACCTAAGCTCATTTTTATTATAACAAAAGATGACAGAAGAGGCTTAAATTTAATGTTTTTCTGTTTACATTTTACAAACTATCATAATAGGGGTTAAAGTATGAAATTGCCGTTTTATTGTATTAGGTACTTCAAATTGACATGTTTTTATGTTTATTGCTTATGTTTATTGCTTCATCTTATCTTAAATAACTTAAGCTAGTTACAATTGGGAGAATCCAATTAAGCAAATAGTATGCTTGTTTTAGGATTCTCCGCCCTTCCCCAGGTTTTGTAGTTGTTATAAAATTTGAAGTTATACAATTAAAAATTAAAAAGGTATAGAACAAATTAAAAAGGATTTTTTAATGAAAATAACTAACGCGCTATGATGTGTGTAATGTGTGTAAGTGAGTGTATATGTGAGTAGTGTGTGTGTGTGTAGTAGTGGTGAGAGTTAGTGTGTGAGTCAGGGATTGAAATTGGGGGATGCACCCGCACCTTATACAGGTGGAGATTAATATCACCGGTAATTTAGGCAGTTTTTGCAAGCTAACCCTACGACAAGTCTTGGGATCGGAATTAATGAAGAGCATTCATTATCTTCCATTAGCGAGAGAAATATTCTGGCGTAATTTATAATAAGAGTTACTCAAAGTATAAATTATATTACAGTCTCATTGATTGCACCATATTTTTCACTTCGTCATAGGTTTTTGACTTAATCCATTTAGACAAAGTGTTTTTGCATTCACGGTAAGTTAGTGGGCATATGTCAAGTTCCGTATTAAGAAGATTGTATAAATTGGATGATTGCCTAGGGTATTGTCTTTTTGCGAATGTAGACTTTACTGACACATTTGGAGCAACCGTGTCTTTCCTTCTGCCTTTGGTCTTCTGTGGGTTGAACGATAGAATTTTATGCTTTGTCAGAATTATATTAATTATGTAAAGCTTTCTAACGGAAAGGACATCTGAAATATGGTAAAGGTTCTCGGTTGAAAAGCGGAAGGGTTTAAAAAGCATAACTTTTAGTAGGGACCTCTGAGCCCTCTCGAGATCTAAAAATTTGATTTTAGTGGCGCCTCCCCAGACGGGAAGGCAATAAGCCAGGACGGATTGAGCCAGTGAAATGTAAATCTGTAGGAGGAGTTTTTTCGAGATGACATGACGTAATTTCTTGAAAGTCCAGATTAGCTTCCGTACACGCTTTATTATTAGTTCAGTGTGGTTATGCCAGGATAATCGTTGATCAACCATAATGCCCAGGTATTTGGTAGATTGAACTCTAGTAATTTCTGTGCAAGAACAGATTGTGTTAATAGGGAAATTGCATTTATGAATCTTAATTTTGAATACTGGAGAGGGTTGAGAGGAGTTGTACTTTGTGAAGCAGATGAAGTTGGTTTTGGTACTGTTTAGGGTTAAAAGGTTAAGGTCAAGCCAGGCCGTTACCTGTGCCAGTCCACGCTCGGCTGTTATCCGGACATTGTCCCAGGTATCACCACTGAACACTATGGCAGTGTCATCTGCGTATGATAGAATATGTCCATCCACCAGTCTCATGCTGCACAAGGTATTTATGTATATCAGGAACAATGTCGGTCCGAGCACACTACCCTGACCAACTCCGAATTGGACGACCTCTTCAGAGCTTATGGTATTGCCGATCTTAACCTTTTGTTTGCGTTCACTCAAGTAGTCTTTAAACAGGGCGTGGGGAACACCTCTAACTCCAATTGATTCCAGCCTATCAAGCAGTGTGGAGACAGAAACTGTGTCAAAAGCCTTTTGGAGATCTAAGAAGACAGCAAGGCACTTTCCTCCGCTATCCACTTGACTGGCTACAGCGGAGGAAAGCGCCAGTACTGCATCCTCCTATGACCTTCCTATTAGATGGCAGCAATGTATAGATAATAATGGTAATTATTTTGATTAAATAAATAAATATGTTAAATAAGAAAAACGAATTTCAATTTTTCAGTACAAATCGGCAATTTCATACTTTAACCCCTAATATAATAATTTAACAAAATGTGAAAAAAAGGAAGCATAAAAAGTATTAATGAGGAATGTTCATAGGTATGTAAAATCACTTGAAACTTCGTTACAGTAAAGCTTTTCTATAGACAAATACACTTGTTTTTGTTTTATTTCAAAATACCAAGCAGTTTTGATTTTACAAGCATTCAAATTTCGCGTAAATTAGTTGGCCCGCAAAAAAAAAAATAATATACAACTTTTCCGGCGTCTTGGTAGTAGTACTTGTACATTTTGGCACAACACAGGATTTCCGAGAACTAGGATTGGACATATCCAATGATTTTAAGGAAAACGTAAGGCAGCGTTACGGAAGAGCGCGAACGGACTGAGCGATTGTTGGAAAATGACGTCATGAGGCGCGAGCACGAGCCAACGGTCCCGAGCTCACTTTAAATTCTATAACTTGGGAATTAATTAACGTATCAAAATAATTCTTTCACACGTATTTTTTATTTTTGACGGAGAATACATGAAGCTAAAATTCAAAATTAGTGAATATACTCCATTGTTGGGAATCGAACGTAGGTTTGCAAAGCAGTCGTCGAACTTTTAAATTATTTGCTTTTTTGAAAAATTACTAAAATAGCCGTTCTTATACTGGGTGGCAGAGACATCAACACACAAACAGTTTTCACGGATTCAGCACATAATTCTAGACCCCCTAGCGTAGAAATTACATGTATATTATAATTATATTATATATTTTTATCAAAAAATAAACAGCTGTTTCATAGAAAAGTCCAATCAAATTCTAAATCTTTAATTCGAGCAAATACTCTTAAACAACTAGTGACACTGTCCTTATAACGATGACACCTGACAGCAGTGAATTACATATGGATAGTCAACTCTGTCAGCAATCATTTTCAGAACCCTCTTGGCCATGACTCGAGCCACCATTGTTGCTGCGCGCTTGCATATTATTGTGTAATAACAATCTACACGCACTGCAACGCCATGGCAACCCTATCAGTTTTCTGAACAAGTTTTTTAATTGGACAGGAAGGGCCTCATAGGACGCCTGCGAATATTTCTCCCACAGACTGCATGTTTAGAAGATGGTACAAAATGCTCTAAACAGCGTCACCTTTACCGTCAGTTCTGCAGTACAACGTGCAAATCTGCGGGCTATCATATTCGCACGCACGAAAAGAGCCCTCGCCGTTCGCTTTCAATGGCAGCACTATCTCTTAGGTAAGTGGTGAACAAATGATCTACGTATTTAAATTGTTCCACTCGCTCAAGAGGAACGGCGTTTAGCTGTACGGGAGGCACATCAAGATGGTATTCGGTTCGCACCTCAAAAACAATCTACGGACGTTTCTGAACGTAATACAATAACCCATGTTCAGTTGCAATGTTCACATCTGGCCAATGGTGTCCTAATACCGCCGACTGAAATACCTACCGCACTCAGTAGCACCATGACGTCCGCGTAACTTATAGCTTAAATTATTGACACAGACACCGTCAATAGGACCACCGACTTGATGACTGCTAAGCGCCTCAATCAGGGCATTCATATACAAATTGAAGAGGGCCGGGGAGCTAACCCTCCTCTGTCTCACTCCGTACTGCAATTGATATAGCTTCGACAGCACACCTGCCCATCGAACATTGTTGACCTGGTTTTCATACCAATGCTTGGAGTTGCGTGTAAGATCCATAGGCAAACTTATAGCTTCAGGTAATGTATCATAGGAAACCAGATCAAAAGCCCTGCACAGATTGAGGAAGCAAGCGAAAACAGGTGTTGTTCTTTTTGTGTAGTATCTGACGCCCTGCTTGAGACACAGAACTGCACTTTCTCGCACTTTCTGGCCGAAACTCAAACTGATTGTGCATCAAGCACTTTAGCGACTGTGGTCGCTAGAGAAATAGGTCTATACTTATTGTATGTACCTACTTAATTTATTTAGGTTGTAGTTTAGTCGTTGCAATACCTACGCGGTCCAAATGAATGAAACAGCATTTTTTTAATAACCGACAAAGTATTTCAACGTTGTAATTTTTTCAGAAGGTTCTGAATCATTTACTGAATCTATGGTAACAGATTGTGTTTCGATGGAGATTCCACCCTGTATTATGTCTTGATTGACTGCTTAGCTCCTTAAAGGTTAAATCTGTAACTATGAACTATATTCGTTCTCGATTCAGCCCAGTGAAGTAATGGAATAATTCGACTGTTGTCAAACATTGCTATATTGTGGTTTCTCTCATCTCAGTCTTATTTCCTACGCAATGTATGTGAAGTTATTTGCGATTTCTGACTTTTCTAGTACTAAAACCTCAGTAGTCTCATAGAGTTTTTTGATCCTTATAAGAAACAGGATCGATAAGCATAATTTTTTTTTGTGAAAATTACCCTTTTCTTGCAGACTGTATTTTTTTTTAAATCATGGAATGCATACCAAAATGTTTCAAAAAGTTAAGAACAGTCTCCTAAGGCCGTTTTCTTGTAGCGACAGCGGGTAAGGTACCTGACCGATCTCAAAAATCCAGCCTGTATATGTCGTGATTGACTGTTTAGCGCCATAAAGGTATAGCGTGATGATAATCATTTAAAAGGTTAAATCTGTAACTATCTGCAATATTCTACCCATTTGGCTATTCTTTTTACATTTTGCGGTAGAAAAATAACGAAATATCATCAGTTGTGTTTACGTGAGTGAAGTGATGCCATAGTGTTTTCAAGGAGGTGATAAAATATGTCATAAGTTTATTATTTTACTGATTTCTGCTGATGTTTATATACTAAATTAATCTCTAACGTGTGTGTTTTTATATTAAAGTAATATTTTTAGGTACATTGTACGACAACATTAAAAAAATCGTCATTTAAAAACATACTCGCAGTGTCGTAGTCCTAAACTTAATTTTGTACTGCTATATTATAAATAAATTTGACAAACATTAAAAAAAAACCCATTTAAACTATTATATTTATCTAAGAGTGAAGAAAATGACCTCTATAGAGGTGGTAATATTTTTGTTCTATGTACTTTAGTTTTAATGTAAAGTGGCCTAAATTATACCTAAAAATCTTTTACGCATCCGCGAATTCTGCACCTGGTTTTACGTAATATTTTTACTACATTCTTATATGTAAATTGTTTTCAAATACTGTTAAATATGTACAGTAATAAACCTTGTTTAAGAATAAAATAAATAACTATTTACTTATTGATCTTATTTTTTTTTAAACCCCTGTGTTTTACAAAAGTCGCTAAAATGGGTGGTACTCTTTAATTTAAACACTTGTAAAATATTAGTGTAATCATATTTTTAAAATAAAGCGATCACACATTATTTCTTATCTCATGGACTACTCATAACAGTAAAAACATTTAAAGTACTCCACTCGAGCAAGTCATAAATTAAGTTTTAGTAACAGCGGGCAGAACGCGCAGTAAGCGGTCCAAAGTAACTGGCAAAGTAAGGTACCCATTTTTTTTCGCGCAAGCGATCGAGCGGGTAAACTATAGAAGAATAAAAATAAATTGCAATATTGCTCATATTATAATATAGCCTACAGACTGACTTGACTTATAGGGAATATCTATGCAAAATTGTAAAAAAATCTATGTTGTAGTTTTCGCGTAATGCTGGAACATACATTCAAACTATCAGACAAAAATTCGGGTCTGCCTTGTTTCACCGAAAAGAAATTGCCAAATTATCACTTCCCAAAAAAATTTCCGCATAGTTTAATTTACCAAATTCTTACTTAGCAAAAAATCTCTTCACAAATAATTGTAACGCAAATCTAATGTTTGGCAAATGTACGTTTAAACATTAACTTGTTTACCAACTAGTACTTTTACCAATTTTTATGTAGTCAAATATTTCAGTTGGAATAACTCATTTTACGCAAAATAAAATTTGCCAAATAATAATATTAATATTAACAATTCTGGTAGTATTTTTTTTTTTAGTTAGTAGCATTTTTTTTTTAATAATTAATCTCGTCTAACTAGTTCAGCTTCGGGTAGCCTGTTTTTTTTCCATATTTTTTTTCTATATAATCTAGTCGCTTCTGGCACTCGCCGGCCGCTGCCGCGGCACCGCTCGCATTGCTTGCTCGGGTCGTGCGTAGGAGGTCACAGTTTTAACCTAACCACCCACTAAAAAAAAAATTGCCTATTCTAACTAGTTCCATAAGTAACCATAAATTTGACTTGTTTCAGACAAATTCAAGCACATAAACTCACAAAGAAGTACGCAAATGACATCAAATTTTTGTCTAAAGATTGTTTGCTGTAATAAATCATTTGATTAAAGACCAAATGCCTAAATGACATTATCCTTGATAATATTCTGCCAAGTAAAAATTTTACCAAATGAAAATGTGCGTGCTAAAATCATTCCAAAGATTGCATTGATGTAAAAAAAAGGTTGCTAAAATTTGTTTGGGGTAGTGAAATTTTGCCAAAATCTTTTTGGCAAAACGGCAGGATCCCCCCAGCTTATAAGTACCGCTTGGTCTAAGAGCACGAAATTTCGCACAACAGTTCCTAATGTATTGAAGGTGAGCATTAAGCAAGGAGTAAAAGAACTCACCTCTAAAGGGGCCTATTTTACTCCTTGTAGGAGCTGATTGTTTTTTGGAAGTTCGTCATTATGATGAATGTTTGCATGCAAGTTCGTCATTATCCTCCTAGTAAAATAAAACCCTCCTAGTAAAGTAAAATCCCACTGGGCAGTTGGCTTGCGTAAAATAAACCAGTCAAATGCTAGTGGTTATGATGTTCCTTTGTTTATAAGAGAGATTAGATAGGTAGTTAATCTTTTTTCTCAATTGTTTACTTTCCATCCTGTATCGAGGGGCCATCTTGTGGATGAAGCACTGTTTTCCTAGGTCCACTATTCCTTAGAATTGGGTCTCGAGAAACTGAAAGATTTCCCAGAGGACGAACGCAAGTAGTAAACATATTTTTATCCGATACGGAATCACCAAAAGAAAATCTCAACAATAGATACTTTTATCGCAACCCATGTGAAGTCAGTCTTAGAGTTGACATTGACATTCGTTGTCATTCCACATAAAACAATCCAGAGTCCAGTCAAATAAACAAAAGATTAAATCCCAAGGAAATGGGGCGCAAATATATGTTACTGTTCTTTTTGAGTAATCATCATAAATGGATGTACGAGAATGAAGAGTGACGTCAGCAAGGATGTATGGCACGGATGTTCCGATGCTGAATTATTTATCTGTTAAAATAAAGGATAACAGCAAAGCTTTTTGCGAGTGAAATGGAAATGTATTTTAAGCTTTACCTCAGTGAATCTTGTTAAATAAATACATAATATAAAAGATATATTTTCGGAAGTTTTCGTGGAACCAGTAACCTGTTGGTCCGTTTCTGCTTCCATAATTTGTAATATCAAAGTCTCAATTTTCGAATAAAACTTGGAGTATTAACTTAATTGGGTATCTCAGTGGGATTTTATTTAATTATATTGGTATAGTGATATAAAAGATCTAGCCTTTTGCAAACAAGTTAGCTTTTATTTTCGTGGAATGTTGACGCTGGAATACATTTTTAATAACCTATAAATAAATAAAACGGAGGGCGGTGCTACATTCTGCGTCGAAGCATGGATCTATACTCCATTTATTATAACATTAGAAAAATAACGGTTTTCACCGCTTTGTTAATTCTAAAACGTATAATAAACTCCGTTATTTCAAGATAAATACAAAACAATGAAATCTATTTACCATTAAAATTTTTAAAATTAAAAAAAAACCATCCATCCATTTAAATTCTTCTCTTCTTGTTCTCACACACTATTGTCTACATTTCTTTTTCCTGTCTCCTATCGCGGGTCTGCTGGAAAAAAAATCTTAAAAAATTAAGTACCTTTGTACTCAATACTAATATGTCGTATCTGTATATGTTTTACTGAGTGTACATAAATAATAAAATAAATACATAAATTTAAAAAAATACTCTTAAGGGCAATAATTTCAAAAATATTAGACAATAACTGTCGTTATTTAGCCGTTAAAACGAAATATGAATGCATAACGAATGCATGCCGTTCTATACGTGCAATCTGTGGGTCAACTACACGCAGAGGATATACAGCGCTCTGCGCGTACAATACAAGATACAGTAATGCTTTCAGGGTGGTGATGGGGTTGCCGCACTACTGCAGTGCTTCCCGCGTCTTCACAGAGGCGAGAATAGATGGCATTCACGCCATCGTGCATCGTGCGCATGCGTTGCGCTTCCATTAAGCGCAGGGTACGATGCCAGCCCCAACAGCATCCTAAAGACTATAGCTGTTAGGTGGGACAGCCCATACTGGGACATTGGATACGTCTACATGCCACTGTGGCGAAATAATTAATAGTTTTTTTGATGTTTTTCTGGTAGATGTAAGCACTAACACTAGCTTCGTGTACACTAACCAAATGGACTATACGTATGGGTCCGAAATAAAATATTTTTATTTTATTTATGTACAAAATAAATCTATTACGGATTTGCGCACAGTAACGCCTAATTCCATAACTTAACTATTTAATGTTTTTAACGATAATCTGGTTCTAGGTTACTAATAGGTTCTCGCGCTTTTAATTGCAAAGTACCTTAACCCAAGTGAAAAAAAAAACAACTATTTCTATGAGTATAGAGGCGCTGCTCCCTATCTCTGGCCATTCTCATCTGTCAGCGGTGTCTGTTAATCATTAGTCAAGATCAATCTGACGTGCCGACCGAAATAATCCAGGCCTATGATAGATAGAAACATTTCTGCTACGACGGGATCGGAGTCACGATCAATGTTTGCTTCAAAGTTGTGCCTGTTCACTTATCGCATGATTGACATAATTCAGGGTGGTAGGGAGATCTACGCGCAAACTGTAACAATGATTTCAGCCCATGATACTAACGTAGTTTTTTTTTTTTTGTTTTAAAATATACCTACGTTATTAAAAAAAAATGCGGTTCCATACTATTTGACCGCTTAGGTCAAAACTCACATTTCTATGAAAAATCTGTTGTTTTTTTGTAGCTGGGGAAAAATGTCTACGCTAGTCTAGAATCATGATTGTGCTTATTTTTATTCATGGTTACTGTTTGCGCTTCGACATCCCTGCCACCCTTTATCTAGATACAGATCTATAAGATTATTTTGCCAAAATCGGAACTATCGCCGGCATTTTGTTTCGTTAATACAGTTTCTGGTACAATTTCTTAAATGTTAACAAACAAGGATTCCCTGTCAATATCATTCAGGCGCTAAAAGGTCCTAGTATAGCTGTTACTAGGCAAGTGACTTGTAGATTGACCGCACCAGATACCAGACCAGTCGGCTATAAGTATTATCTTGAATGAAAAAACTCCTAATAAATAATAAAAAAGAAAGTCAAACAAAAATTGTCTGATTATCGGCGGCATTTTCCCACAACAGAATACCGTACGACATTACACTATGAAAATAACTAAAGTATACTAAACGGGCGGTCTCTAAATCAGTTAAACCACGATTTTTTCTAACAGCGTATGCTGCAGAGCTAAGATTTTTTGGCAATTTATCTATATGGGGGCCCCAATGAAGCTTGGAATGCAAAGTTATGCTTAAGAATACTGTGGTATTTTCGGGATTCAATTCTTCACCCTTTATAAGAACACTTGTTTCTACATGTCTAACATGAGGTATCGTAAACTTAATACATTTAGTTTTTTCTCGTTAAGAAGAAGTTATTAACATTAAACCAGTTAACTACTTTTGCGAGGGCGCTATTTACATTGTCAGTAACCAGCTGCTGACGTTTAAGTTTAAATAAAAGTGAAGTGTCGTCTGCAAACAACACTACCTTTTTTTTTTTTTTTTGTTTCCGGTTTGGGAAATCCTCATGGATGTCCGCCGCCCTGGGGCGGGTGGCGGGGTCTGTCAGACTCTTACTGACTAAAAACCACCCCGGTGTTCCATCTCACACCTACGCCGGGGGTCGCAGGAACTTACTAATCTTCCGCAACCCCCGACTGGTGCAGGCCCGCCACTGCGGGCCTCTTCGGGTCTGGGGGGGGGTGTGAGGTGTTTGAATCCCCCCGCGACGTCTAAGAGGGGCGCGAGTGGAACACTACGCGCCGCCACCTCGGGTCCTGGTGTGTGGGGGGCGACGGACGTCCCCGAGTCCGTCACCCCTGGACCCATTTAGAGGGGCTGGAAGAGGGCGTTGTCCGCCCTCCGCCGACGCCCGGTGCGCCTTCTGCGGGCCGGGTGAGTGGACGAGATCTCCCTCTCCCTTTCCGCAGCCTCCTTCTGCGAGACGACTGTCTCGCAGAAGGAAACCACCGCGTCCCAGGACTCGTCGCTGCCGACCATCGACTCGACTATGGCCGGCAGCGACAAGTCACTGCCTACTTCTGAGATGAGGGCACAGCGCGGCTCCTCCCAAGCGGCACACTCTGCCAGCGTATAAACAACACTACCTATATCATGTTTATCTTTTATGAGGTAAGGCAAGTCATTTAAATAAATAAGAAATAAAAATGGACCAAGAATTGACCCTTGAGGGACCCCCATTCTTACCACTGATCCGGTTGATCTTTTTCCGTTAACATCTACTCTCTGAATCCTATCACTTAAGTAAGAAGATCCAGAGAGGCGTTCCGGAAACCGTAGTGGTGGAGTTTCCTGATTAATGTTTCATGAAGAACACAATCGAATGCCTTGGACAAATCGCAAAAGATGCCCAACGCATCACATTTGTCCTAACATGCATTATACACATGTCCTAAAAGGTAGTTGAACGACCCCTTGTAAAACCTAACTGTTTGTTATGCAGTAATTTATGCACGTTAAAAAATCTTTGCATTTGATTAATAAGTTTTTCAAAAATTTTACATAGGGTCTGATGTACTACCCGATTTAAGCAACGGTATTATTTTACTGTTTTTCATAAGATCAGGAAACTCACCACGGTCGATACAATTATAAAAATAACAGCTAAAGTGGGTGCTACACCTTTGGGTGGAACTAACTAAAGGAAGGTAGAAGGAAATTTATGACAAATAAACTCTCTGCTGTAAATATATTTTTAAAATTACTATTACTGTTTAAAAGTGAATAAAAAATAAGTGTATCGATTAAACATCAAACAATTACTTAGTGACAGTGTAGTTTAACCATCTCATTCGCAAACTATGAAGTTAAAACCAAATATGTGATCTCACGAACCATCTTAAAAATAAACAAGAACAGTGTAAAAAACAATCATAATACAATCAAGAAGTGACAATTTGCAATAAAAAATAACTAATATTCAACCGACAAATCGTTTAGTGATACAAATACTTAATATAATATGTGTACTAATAACAATAACATCAAACACAAAGTGTAAAAGTGATTCATCCGTGTTTTGAACCTCAACCGACATAAGATAGCTAAAAATAAGCGACTTTGAACCTTAAACCAAATTGCTGTTAAGAATTTTGTTTAGCCGCCAACTACTCAATAAATTCGTCACAAAGAATTACTCTCTGTCTGGTCTCGAGGATAAGACGGCATCCTACTTTTGCCAATTGACTTGCGTCATTCAAGTGGTTGCGAGTTCAAATCTCAGTACCTAAATTCACTTTTCGGAAATATCAGAGTTCTCATTTCAAGTTTTACAAACACTTCTCAGACACTATACGAAATATCTGCAATCAGTACACACGGCTACACATCAAGCTATACTTTTCCAGTTTACACTGACCTCTCACTGAAAGGAAATCCTATACAATGCGAGATCAGCTTATACTGGAAATGTATAGCTTGATCTGTAGCCGTGTGTACATCAAGCAACAACAGTAGTGGCCACAAAATGACGTCACTAGTCATGTGCCATAAATGTAAAACAAAGGTAGACATAAAAAGTACTGCGTTGTGCTCAGCCTGCAATAACAGATTCGAATTTGAGTGCGATGGATACCCAGAACACACAAATCGCCTCAAAGATAAAGAAGCTAAGCTTAAATGGAGGTGTAAGGTGTGCATCAGAAACAAAAAATATGCGAAAACTGAAAACCCTTCAGGCATTACTTTAAGGAAAAAGGAAACTTTTTTGAAGACCCTATCCCCTACGGAACAAGGTCCAGTCACGGACTCACCAGCACAAGATAATACAATGCTGTCTGACTCGCATATCTTTACTGACTGCGATACGTCCGATACGTCATATGTTACTCCAAAAAGACGGTCAAGGAGTGTGGATAGAACTGTAACTGATTTAATAACCACCTCGGAAATGAAGGAGACAATTTCAAAACTCACTCTCAAACTGGAAAGTGCCGAAAACGAATTGGAAAATGTATTATTAGGAAATACCGACTTGCAGATACAAGTTAATAAATTAACAACGGAAATTAGCACATTAAAGTCTTTGTGTCTATCTCCCTCCATGGGCCGAAGTCCTGGTTCAAGCACTGAGAAAAACAAGCAAACCGGGATACGACGACCAAACTTGACTCCCACGCTGTCCATTTCATCGAAAGTCGATAACAATGCCTACGTTATTCAGCTGGAACAGGAAATGCTAAACCTACAACAACAATTACAGGGTGCGCAACAGGAATTAATAATCCTTAGAGAGCGTATCAGTGCCTTGGAGAACTATACTCATCATGAAAAAACTGCTCAAATGAGTAATGTTGCTAGCAAAAATGTGACAGGCGCTTTACACAAAAATAAATTAACTATAATAAGCAGCAATTGCACACAGGGAACTCTACCCATAATCGAAGAGGTATTTTCGAAACACTTTATGTACTGTAATTATATAATACCGAACATCACCACAACATCTTTCCTAAGGAGTATAAAATACAAATTAAAAGACTTCACAATTAACGATTACTGCCTTATATTCATTGGTGAAAGTGACCTGCGGGGGGGGGACTATTCACATATACTACATAACTTAAAAAGCTCGTTACAAAATTTGACCCATACAAATATTGTTATTTGCACCCCCATATACATAAAAGGTGCATTAATTCATAACTATAAAGTAGAGCTCTTCAATAACCTCCTCTTAACGGACATAAGAAACAATGAATACGCATATTTTTTCGATAGCAATGGTACACTATCGCACGAAATGTTTTCGTATAATACTGGCAGAATAAATAAATACGGATGGAAAAACATATATGACCAGATCATGTCCAGGATAATGCTTGACTACGATTTGTTCGGTTTTCAAGATATTGGTACTAACTTGGTGATCGAGGCTGATGACAGGTCGTCCACGGGCAGTAATACCGAGACTCCAACTGATCAAGATAAACAGTTTTTTCTATTGTAGACACTTGAATATTGTGCACCAAAACATCGCTGGTCTTTTAAATAAATCAGATATGTTGACGTTGCACGTGCAAGAGTTGTCTACGAAAGAAAATATAGACGTTGACGTCTTATGCTTGACTGAACATTTCGTTACTTCAGGTCAGGAATCGTTGATAAAAGTCCCTAATTTTAAGCTCTCAGCGTGTTATTCAAGAAAGCAACAAAAGCGCGGAGGGTCGTGTATCCTTATCAAAAATAGATACAAATATAAGGAACTTCCTAACTCGTCTATCTCAGGTTTATTTGAATATTGTGCAATAGAGTTAGTTGAACAAGGAATAATAATTGTTTGTATCTATAGACCACCGAATTTGTCGTGCATAAATTCATTTTTAGATCATTTAGATACCCTACTAAAGAAAATTTGTACAAACCCTAATAAAAAAATTGTATTGTGTGGGGACTTTAATATTAACAGACTAAAAAGAAATAACTACTCAATAGACTTCGAAAATGTACTGCTTAACTATAACCTTAAATTAGAATTGAATGAACCAACCAGACCAAAAAGCGGCAGTTGTTTAGATAACTTTGCTCATAATTCTAAACAAAAATGTGAGAGTAAAGTAATCGATTTCGCATTGTCAGACCATACTGCTCAAATCTTAAAAATTCAAGTTAAAAAAACATGCATACTGAATTCTTGGCACATTCAGAAACGTGATCTATCCAAAGAAAATTTAGTCTTATTTAAAAAGCATCTACAATGTCTGTCTTTCTCTGACGTTTGTGAATCAAATAACCCTAACGAGGCATACGATAGGTTTATTGAACTGTTTCGTTTATTTTATAAGTTATGCTTTCCAAAACAATTAATTAATATAAAACCCGATAAGAAAGTAAAATGGATCTCGCGAGGTATTAGAATATGCAGCAGAAAACAAAGAAACCTACTTTGGAAATATAGGAAAGCACCTTCATGTGAAAATAAAACTACATTTAAAAATTATTCACGCACGCTTAAAAAAATTATCAATCTCACACAAAAAGCTCAAAATAACTACCTAATTCATTGTTCTCAAAATAAAGCTAAGACGTCATGGCAGATAATTAATAATAACAGTTGGTTAAAAGAACCAATATTACAAATTAATAAGGAAGATAACTTAGTAACTAACCCTAAGCAAATTGCTGATTCATTTAATGATTTCTTCGTTGATCAGGTACAAAATGTAAATAGTAAATATCCGAGAAATACAAGTAGTAATCTCCATGTTAGCAATTCATTATTCATGCCTCCAGTAATACCTCAAGACATTTTGCGTATAATAAAACACTTGAAAAATAAAAATAGTGTTGGATGCGATGAAGTTTCTACCACGGTGGTAAAATTTGTATCGGATGTCATAGCTAAACCATTAGCCCACATAATCAATACATGCATAAGCTCAGGTATATTCCCTGATAAATTAAAGACTGTCATAGTAAAACCAGTGCATAAAAAAAACGATAAGGGAGACATGTCGAACTATAGACCGGTAGCATTAATTTCAGTTTTCTCTAAGATATTCGAGAAAATTATTTATGAATCTATTTACACATTTGCAACTAAAAATAATATTCTATGCGAAGAGCAAAAAGGCTTTCGAAAAAACAAAAATATTAATATGGCGATATTTGATTTATTAAAAGTGATAATGAACAATGTGGATAAAAAAAATCCTGTATGTGCAATATTCACAGACATGACGAAAGCATTCGATTATGTAAAACATGACATCCTCTTAAATAAACTTCATCACTATGGGATAAGGGGCAATGTCCTAAATTTAGTAAAGTCCTATCTCACGGATCGAAAACAATTTACAGAAATTTCGAGAATATGTCCCAAAACTAAACGCGAATTGAAATATCTATCCAATGTTAGAATAACTAAATTCGGAGTCCCGCAGGGCAGTGTACTTGGGCCATTGTTATTTTTACTTTATATTAACGACCTACCTTGTCAAATACATCATACTATGACTTTATTTGCTGACGACAGCACAGCTATAATTGAATGTAAAAATAATACTCAATACGAAAGAGAGATAAATGATACACTTGAAAAAATAATAGATTGGCTTAATAAAAATAATCTTGTGTTAAATCTACAAAAAACCAAAGTAATGCATTTCTACCAACGACTGAGGCCAAACTATATTGTAACTAAATATAAAGACGAAATAGTAGATACCACTTCAGTTACAAAATTTTTGGGAGTACATATTGATGATAAATTGACCTGGAAAGACCATGCTGAAATTGTGTGCCAAAAATTGAGCAAAACAGCATATATTCTGTACAATCTCTCAAAAAAGTTAAATATGAACACGCTAGTGACAGCATATCATGGTTTGGTTGCTTCATTACTAAGGTTCGGTGTTATATTCTGGGGAAACTGTAGTGAGAGAGATAAAATATTTAGGGCCCAAAAACGTTGTCTTCGATCGATGACAGGGATTAAACCCATAGAAAGCTGTAAACCAATTTTTAAATCATTGAAGATTCTAACACTACCTTCTTTGTACATTCTTGAAGTTGCCTTATTTGTTAAGATGAACAGTAATTTGTTTACATCAATGATTGATAAGAGAATACGCAAAGGACCAATGAGGTCTCAATATAAAAGTCAACTTTATACAGGCGGTTACAAAACGTCCTTACTTAAAAAAAATATTTTTTCCATGGGTCCTCTCATATATAATAAATTACCAATAAATCTAAAAGCATTACCCATCTCAGTATTCAAAAAACAGTTAACTAAATTGTTATTAGAAAAATGTTACTATTCAATTAAAGATTTTTTTGATGATAAAAGCTTTTCCTAATGGGAGTTTTGATTGTGGTATTATAATTAAGATAAATTTATATTATTTGACATTCTAATTTTGGTTCTTGACATTCGAATTGTAATAATAATATTGTTAATTGTAATGACATGTCAAATATTCTAATGATAATAGTGTATTTTCTTTTGTTACACATATTTAATTTTTTTTTTTTATTAATTTGATGATTTAAATAATAATTAAAAAATTAAAAATTGATATACTTAATTGTGATAAGAATGATATAAATAATCTAATCTAATTTTGCATGCCGATTGGTAAAATGTGGCTGAGCTATAATTATGTACTTAATCTTAAGACCTGTATGTAAAACCCATATTTGCGAAATAAAATACTATTACTATTACTATTACTATTACATTGTTTGAGGAGCTGGCGAACAGAACCGGACTTGTCCACTACTATTCAAAAGATGTTTTTTTTTCGAATCGTGATGTCTTGACCTAGTTTCGTCGATCCCTGTTAATATTTTCACCCAAAACCGGCTAGAAGTAGGCTAAAAAAGGCTTAAAAACTAAATTTTCATACAAAACCGGACTAGTCCAATATCCAACACAAAGATTTTAAAAAAATATATTTTTTCATTCTAAAGCGAACTTGTCCTGTAATGTATTTATTTCATCAACACATTTTCAATCAAAACAGGAAATGTCTAACAAAAACGAAACACCACCACCACCACACCAAAGTCCACCTTTTTCAAACAAAACCGGTTTAGTCCATTTTTATTTCTTGAATAAGTTCCAGAATATAGAAGTAAATTAAAAATAGGTACCTCATGCAATAATAGAACTAATCCACCGACATATCCTAATGCAATGTAATACTATTAGTCTCCTTCATATACTGATATTAGTTTTTTAGCTACCGTGTAAAATTTATTTTCGTGGACTAATCCGGTTTTGTTCGCCAGCTCCTCGTTTATAATCGACTTAGAGCAACGTTCAGAGAGTTACCCCATAGATCTGCGGTATTTTTAGCATTTAACGTGTGAAAGGTTTTAATTATATCTTTACAGGTGACATATTGGAAATAAAATTCAGAATCACATACTGGAACGTTTTTTTTAAAGTAAAGACTCTGCCGCAGCGGGTGAACAGTTTAGAGATTTAGTAGTCGATACGGGAATCTCTGCAAATAAATTTTCAAAGGCCGCGGCGTCTCGAGAATCAGATTTAATTATATTGTCATCAATAGCAAGGCTGTAGTCACTACTTCGGTTGCACGACCCTCCCGTTTCGCTATTAATGATACTCGATAAAGTAGTTTTAGAACACAGTGTAATTTATGTGCACCAGCATTGATTAATAAGCGTATTTCAATATACAAAGCTTTAAGCGATTCTTAAACAAAGCGGAATGAGTTTGTACGGTTCAGAAATAAGTTAGTACGTTAGCGTACCGTACAATTAAAACTAACCATTCGGAGCTTTCCGCAACTTAGTCGGCACCGTACTTACAATTGTTGCATCCGTCTGTTTAAGTTGTAGCAACTCTGGTTTATACTCATCTGATCCGACTAGTGGGAGGTTTCAAAGACCGAGTGATGGATGCTTTTTCATGTATTAAGTAAGACCTTTAATGCAAAAACCTTAGTATTATATTATGAGCTATTTTTGCTTAGCACTGAAAAATAACAGGCTCTAAAAGATAGAGAGAAACTAGATTTCGGACTTGAAATGAAAGACTAAACGTCCAAAATGCAAAGGAATGTCTTATTCAAAACACGAACCTATTGCTACCGAATTCGCTCACGTTGCGATTGCAAGCTACTTCAAAATAGGTCGCAAAACTTATCTAGAAGCTAGCTCGCTAGACTACATTAATTTAGATTTTACCTAAATACCTATCTACAAAAAATCCTTAAGAAGTGGAATAAGGTCGTAACTAATCATAAGCTTGAACGTTTCTTCATATTAGCATATCTATTTCTTAGATAAATAATTTATGGTCCTATCCTGCTCACACATTCTCAATTTTAGATAATCTCCTGTGATGAATGAAAATGGGTCCTCCTCTCAAAAAGCTTTCATTTAATGTGTTTGACTGAGTGACATTAATTATATAGACATTAATTACACAGTTACATTAATTAGACAGTTATATTAATTATAAAAACTGATTTAGTGTTCAATGTTAAGAAGAATACATATCTTAAAGGATAAAAACTGCTCTTAAAAACAAAATAAAATAATAATTGTTTTTATTTTCGGTTCGTAACTTTCTACATTCAAAACGGCTTTAATTAATAAATTGACATATCAATTCTAAACATATAACTCAAAAAATTACTTCCCGTAAAATGAGTTTTCAAGTTCTTCCTAGATAGCAGCGGTGACCTAGTGGGAGAGCAGTGGTGGCCTAGTGGTATCGGCCTCGACTTACGTTCATAGCCAGACAGGTTACTTATATAGTATATTTAATTTCTTAACCACTGCTCCCAAAGTGGTGAAGGAAAACATCGTGACGAAACCAAAATTTCTTATAAACTAATAATTCGAAGACATCCACCAACCCACACTGGGCCCGCGTGGTGGATTATGGTCCACGGGACCCTCACATAGAGAGGAGGCCTGTGTCCCAGCAGTGGGGACATTATAGGCTGGATATGCCTCGATAAAGATGTTTGCTTAGAAATTTAAAAAAGTATATCAAAATCCTACGAATAGTTATTCCACGTACCTTTATGCGGGTGATACTAAAAATCCAGTAGTAAATGTCAGAAACCACCAAAACATTTTGTACTTTTTTGGCTCGCGCTTTCACTCAAGATATCGAAAAATACTGTTCACCAATCATATAACTTCACTGTTCCACATTATATTATAAGTAACACCTCAACACTTCACTTGCTTCTGAAGTAAGTTATCACGATTATCATATGATATTGAATCAACGTCTAATAAAGAAGAAGTGATATGCCATTCAGAGATTAAGCCTAAGGCTTAGTACACATAGGAGGATGGCACGTGGACAATGGACACGCACGTGGTGGATGTTAGATGGTATTTTATGCGAAGCGTAGTGTGTTTTATGTGTGTGTCTGTGGAAAAGGAGAGACAGCTGTATATTTCCCGACAAAGAATTTACAACCATCATATTTTATTCAGCACGTGTAAGGATCTTGTAGACTGAGGATTGTTTGCTGAGATATAGTGATAATGGCAATATTTATTTATGACTTGTCATTATTCAACTGTCTGTGATAAACCTCAAGTTCAAAGCAGGACTTCGAGTGGACCATCTGTCCCCCAAAAAATGCAGCCATAGCGGCCTCTGCTGTCACTGAGGATGCCGCGGAAGTGGCAAAGTTTTGAACCAACAAAATTTAATACACTGTCACCATCGACACAAGAAGAGGTTGCTGATATCCAAACAATTTAAATACCTAATGACGACACGACGGACTATAGGCACTACATTCTATCTGTACCACGCTTAACTACGTCATCGTTCATAGTCTGTAGATTTTTGCATTTCACGAGTCAGTGACAATAAAGCGGTCATAAAAGTAGCGATAATAGAATGATAATGACATATGTAATGTAAGTTATAACACATACGTCATTTTGTTATGTCATCTTGTTCCTACGTTAGCTCTTTATGAGCGGTATCAACGCTCCTCATAATCTAAGCCATTTGTGTAGGTAATGGCTTGAGGTTAAGCGACCATAATCTTTCTAGGAATTACCGATTTTATGGTGACAATAAGAATATAGGAAGACTGGAGGTAGTGATGGATGGATTGTATGGAAGTTGATATGGCTAGAAAGAGGGTGTCTGAGCTCTTATCTTATAGAGATACAGGATTCAAAGATAAATAACAGTTTGATTTGTAAACTTAATTTAGCACAATTAAATAGTTTTATATCATAATTTATAAGCGAGCAACGTCTTTTCATTATGTCGTTCGATCGTTTCCATTAAATCTTGGGGATCTACCCTCTTTATCCTTTAAAAAAGATATGGGCCCGTCCGTCTATGTAGTTGTTCCGTCAAAACAAGTGATAAAACTATTTATCGGACGGGCAAAAACGCGTCTTGTATAGGAACGACTGTCAAATCGTGTTATCATTCATTCTTAGTTCGGAAACCGAACTAATCTAATGTCCGTAAATGAAACGCAGTCGTAATCCCCCGTTACTTCTGCTGAAACTACGGACGTCGTACTTAGGGAGTAGACCCCCCTGTGTCAGCCTATTCCATCCGTTCAGATACATTCATTCATCTTACATTTTCATCAGAGATGTATGGCCGAAAACATGCAGCGCCAACCATAATAAAATTGAGTTAAGGGCATCGGCAGCGGCGGCGACCTCTCACGCCCGGCCCTGGTTCAAGCTATGGTCCGGGGCGAGAGGGAGTGGGAGACAGTCGCCTCCTTCTGCGAAGCAGTCATGCTAGCGAAGGAGGTGGCGGGACGGGAGAGGGAGAGAGTCTCCCGTCCAAGCCGCCGCGGTGGACGCTCCGGGCGTCGGGAGCCGCGTGACGACTCCCGCCACCGTAGGCGCGGGCCTGCGGGCGGTGAGTAATGGGTAGCTCACCGTCCGATCAGGACCAGGCCCGTGCTGGACGGCGCGTACGTGTTCCACGCGCGCCTCAAAGAGATGTCAGCATCGAAGAGGGGGCCCACTAGGGCCCAAGCCTGCCGGGAAAGCGGGATCATCTGAAAGGGCTACCGCTGACCCGGAACATAAAGGGTCAAGGAAAGAACACGGGTGGGTTTTAGTCAGTAAGAGTCTGACACTCCCTTCCGCTCCACCCAGAGTGGGAGAGGACATTTGATGATTTCCCATCCTCAAAAAAAAAAAAAAGAAAAAAAAAGGGCATCATCATAGATGTATGGCCGAAAACATGCAGCGCCAACCATAATATTGAGTTAAGGGCAAAGAGAAGATGATGGATGGTGAAAGTATGAATAGCAACGTGAATAATTACTACGTCCAGGAAAAGAGACTTGCGTGACTTCTCTGGGGACACGTCGTGTCGCGGGAAAGTGCCCTGGGGAATACATGGCTTACATCACATGGCTCATTCTAAAATCATTCGTTTTCAATTTATTAATTTAATCATTAAAAGGCGATTCTAGAAAATAACGCTCACACTCACAGAACTATGAAGGCCCCAAATAAAGCAAACATAAACTACGTATATTAAGTTCAAATAATAATATACTGTTTCAAGCGAGTCAAAACAAACTCTGTGACTAGTTTAGGTAGTTTATTTAACAAATTACTCATGCTCCACGCACTGCTGGCGGGGCGGAATCGTCTCGCGTCACATTTAGGGCGGTTTTAACCGAAAGGTGGAAGTTTAATAGAACAGCAAATAAGGTTAGTTGTCACTTGGAAATAGGACTAGTTTCTCAATTGCTTTTGTGAAATAATGATGTTAGTGTGACTGAAAATAGATTGCAGGGAGAGATTTATGCCGTTGCCTTTGCCGTTTAGAGTGCGTCGTGATTTATTTTGTTCACTTAAAAGCATTATATCTCAGTATAAATTACTATAATCTCCAGAATGGAAGAAAAAATCATGAAAACAAGGAAATGTGCGTAACATAACCAACAACAACAGTCTGAACCCCTTTAGTTAAAAAAAAAGTAATACTTTTCAATAGAAACCTTGTCTATCAGTGCGTTAATAAATAATTTATACAACAGATTTTTTTTTAAGACGTTTAGCCATAATATTTTAAAACCAGTGCCCGTTTCCAAGCTGTATCCACAAATAAATCTCTAGAGAGAAAACGAAATGTGACAAACGACTGAAACGTGCGCTTTAAAACCCTTAACTGAAGGAATGACTGACGAAGTACAAAAAGAACATCTTCTTAAAAGGTCTTTTTTTCAAAGAAAAGCAAGTATTGCAGTTACGGAAATAATATTATTATGAGATATTAATTAAAAAGGCAGTTTTTGGTCAAATATTTTTTCAGGTTCCTAGGATCGATATTTTAAGAATACAGAAAGGCAGCTTTGATCAAAAATACACGATCAAAGCAGGGCAGAGACAAGTTTACCAATTTGATAAGTGAGTACCTACCTTTCGCAGATTTGCTAAACGATAAATATCAATATTTACGACGATCGTGCAGCGTTCACAAGATCTACATATAATACAATTTTTTTTTTTTGATATTTCAATTACGTCAATATTTAATAGACACACTTCCGTATTAGCACAGATTAGGTACTTATTAGCTTCTCCGTCATATGGTAGGTACTTGTGTGAATCACTCGCTGAGTTTCGCAGTTATAATCTAAATAAGTATGACGTAATGTGTGTTTACTTTCCGAATCAAATCTTGAAGAATCTCAAGTGTATTCACGTATTATGATTTACTCTCACGTGCTTGTGCCGAATTCAGTGCACGAGTGCTGATCTTATGTCCGGCGCAGAGAACACGGAAACATCGCGCTGCGCCGCGCCGGTAGCGTCTAGAGTCAGCAGTACTAATACAATTCGAGGTGTCGCTAGTGTGATGAGTGCACGCACAGCTTCCGTCACGGACTGCCTTCAAAACTAGTTTGTTTGGAAAGTGTTGACAATGCCGCCTCTAGCAGAGGCCACCGATTCGTCTCCGTGCTCTGTAGTCCAGCGCTACCTGGGCAGTCAGTCCCACTATAGATATTAAAATTAAAGGAGAATGAGTAATGATGGGCCCACCTCTCAATAGGAATAAGACACTCATAAATGAATAGGTATGTTTATGCAGAATAAAACTTATTATTACGACTAAGGTCAAAAGTCAGTACTTTCGGAGTTATACTACTTATTATACTGCCATAAAAGTGACCGTAGTTTACTTCGTTATAAGATAAACTATGGCCAGACTCAAAACGGACGGCACCTATCTGCTTGCTCCTTACCTGCGCCCCCACCCTACCCGCTGCGCCCGCCGCTTGCCCGGGCGCATTTGCAAATGGCGATCAGTCATATTGCAGTGAACATCTTCGAGACGGTTTATACGTTATAGAAAAATGTACAGACAAAACGATTTACATGATTTAATAGAATATAATATACCAGCAGAGAATGTGTGGTTGCTGCGTGGTAGGATACAGTCACGCCACGTAAGAGCAAGAATATACTATTGCTATATATTAATTGATCGAAACCAAGTTGGAAGAAACGCGATATCACAATATTATTGCTCTTGCTTGACCGGACGGCGAACTGTAGGAAGTTGCGCTCACACTATTTCTTTGATTTGGTACCTAGGAGTTGGGAGACATCAACCATTCGTGGCCCCCGTGGGTTTTTTAAATGATGTAATTGTCTTTGATGTCCAAGACGAATAATAAATCTCTTTTGTTTTAAAGTGTACTTATTATTACTATTTTACCTTATAAGTATCCATAAAGAATATGTTAGACTGACGACTTTAAGACGTCGTATCTCCGAAAGTACTAACATTTGACCATAGTTATATTAGTAACTAATGTTCCACTTAAAAAGCCCTATCCAACGGTATATCAGATGTTACTATTGAAGGGTGGGCCCAGACTCCATACATTCATTTCCCATTGTCCTTTATTTATTTCAGACTAATTATTTGTCCATAACTGTTAGTTACAAAGATTTTAGAACTATGTTAGTCAATACTAACATCAAAACGAAATCAAATCATCATTCATAAAATTTAAATAAGTAATAAAATCACTCATCATGTCAAATCATGTCGAAAAATCGTAGAGTCTTCTCGTTAGACAAAGCTGGATGAATCTCCCCAGCACTGCAGACTGTGGCCTCTCAGAGATCATCCTAAGGATTCCGTTGGCGCTCCCCCACATACAGCGCATCAGAGAAGCTGTTTTCTTACACATACTGGCATAAAAGTCATCGACTCTTGCGTCAGCCTGCCCAACGCACTGCAAAATCGAGGGAGCCTCACCAGAACCCTAAAGGCGTTATTGTATTGTATGCGAAAAGCGTTGTAGGCCCGCTGGGTGTAGGTGAACCATAAAGCGCTGGCGTAAAAGTTTTGATCTGAGGACTGTTACGTCTAGTGTACACCTTACGAATCTATGAACCAAGATGTTAGCACGCACCGACAACGCTCTTCGTTCCCGCTCGATATCCGCATCGTCTATCAGGGTTTCTGTCATAATGTGCTCTAGGTACTTAAACTGAGCGAAATGTTCTAAAGATACTCCAGTCAGATAGACAAGTATACTCCGGTTGTTTATTCCTACCTCTAATGACCACACACACTGATACACACTCTTCTTCTCGTTGTACCTCAGACCGTGAGCCACAGCATATGACGAAGAAATATCGAGCAATTTTCTTATAGCACTGACTGAATGAGCTCAGCAACACGATGTCGTTAGCGTAACTGATATTTTAACACAGACGCTATAAACCAACCGACATGGCTGTTACTGAGCTAATCGATCAGCTAATTAACGTACAATGTAAATACTCGTATTCTTCGAGAGGACAGTCCTTCCTATCATACCGCACATTCCAGTGCGTACTCATCCGACAAAACTTTCCCTCACTTTACGAAGCTCTTCTGTTTTTGTACCAGAAGAACAAGATTTTAATGAGTTCAGTGGGAGTCCTTACCTCTCCAAGCTTTCTCCAAGCTTTTTTTTTCTTTTTCGAGTCCACTAAGTCAAAGGCCTCCGATGTGTCGACGAAGCAAGCATAGACAGGTGCTTTTCTGTTTACGTAGTAGTTGACAGTATGTTTCATGTTAAGATAGCACACTCAGTGTCTTACAGACGCCAAACTGCGCGTAATTAAGCTCAACGTGTTTCCTGAGTTGAACGTCGAGTAAACATCGAAGACTTTCGCAATTACAGTTGCTAGAGAGACGCCTACAGTTTCTTTTTCTGTGACATCCCCAGTAAGATTTTTCGGTGTCGTTACAACAATAGTTTCCAGCAGTTTTGCCGGTAGAAAGAATTAAGGTATATAGCATGACCAGGATATAAAATATATGCTTGTCTGCCAACTGCAAGTGTTCAATACTGAGCACGTCATTGCCCAGGGATTTTCCTCTAACCATGTTTTAATAACCAAGTCCACGTCTTTGCTGGAAAAACATATAACAAGTTTTCTATTATTGCTAACTGGCGATTTTTTTTACAAAATGAGATGTACATATATAGTGACCTATGCATATCTGAAACTGACACCACCGATAAGACGAATGAATTGTGTGAGTAGTTGCGAAATAATTTTCACAATTTAAACATGCTGAAAATGACTGAAAAACTTCGTTCGATCCAGGACAACTAAAATAATGGTTTGGGAGATGTTTTGAGTTCGCGTATTGGTCAAAAGGTATACGCGCGTAAGTAAAACCGTAGACTAAAATAAATAGGTATTCTAAAGTTAGTTACATAATAAAGCTCTCCGTTTTGTAATTTGATAGCATGATATATTTTTAGCTTGTAATAGTAGTTTATGAAACTGTTGCATAGTGAGGGGTATTAAAACACTCGTGTTTTAATACCTAGTTGTGTACCTAGTTGTGTTGTGTGTTTCATACCCTACTTTATTTACTCTCATTTATTGGGATTGAACCTACTAAATAAAATATCAAAGTTTTCCAAGAAAATCAGTACAACAAAACGTATGAATGGCGCCAAAATCCAGCACATCACCGCGCATGCGCTAAAGCTAAAGCAGACACTGCCACAGACAAGTAAAAATTGGAAACAAAACTTTTTTGTAATGCTATGAAAATGGCAGCCCCTGCATAAGCATTCCATTCTTAGAGCATTATGCTCTAAGATTCCATTCTAAAAAGATAATTGATGGAAACTCCTTGGTTATATTAACTTCTTGGATTTGCCTTGTATCGTATTGGAAAAAAAATTGTTTGATAACGTTATTTTGGTAGAGACAACGTGTTATAATATGATTCTATTTTAAAATTTTGGTATTGTGTTTATAACGTATATCAATATAAACTCGTTTTAAAGTTTATAATTCGAATTATACGATATGAGAGTGTATAAAAAGAATGTATACTATTTTTAATGTCAAAACCGGTTCAGTAATTGCATTTATGCTTGGACGAGTCACGTGGATTATCTTATTGCGGATTGTAGTTATTTTTATGATTAAATAGAATAGAATACTCTTTACTTTATACACCATACGAATTATTACTTTTCATAATAATAAGTACCAGAATTAAAAGAAAAATGTGCAATGAAAGCGCGAGTATAATAAATAAGCAGTATTTGCTTACAAATACTGATGTACACGCTGTGGCGTACTGCGAGTTGAAGCAACAATATAAGTTGCACCATTCTAACAGTGTTTATACGATGCAAGACATTTGTTGCTTCAATTTGATTGTATGCGACAAGCAAGAAACTTGCATCGTGTAAATGGGCTTAAGTTCCTACCTTCGACGAAACTTTCGCAGTCAGTCGTTAGGAACTTCATCGTGCACATAATTGCACATAATATATAGGGTTTATTAGTAATACATTATGTATTATAGTATAGTTATTTTGGTATTGTTTGTGTCAACAAGAGAGAGTAAGACCAAAATGCGTATAGCTACGTGTCAACCGTACCTAATAAAAGCTCACTGACGAAAACTTCTTGATTTTCCCCGTGTAAAATCCCAAACTGGACCTTGTTAGGATATACCTTGTTAGGATATAGCTTGTTGATAGGATTTATGCTACTATATCAGAAAGTTGCGTGTTCAGATCACGTCGGGGTCACCAGTATAGAGTTATGAGGAACAGGGTGTAAAATTCGCTCAGCTCATACCTCTATAGAAAAGGGAAGACCCAGACCAGACGGGTGTATAGTCTGGTGGGCGTCCCGACAATTTATGTCGGGACGTTGTACCTATATATGCTAGTTGTGCGGCAAACTCCGCTTGCGCGATGCAGGATTTGGCGTGACGTCAGTGTGATACGTAAGTCCCATGTGGCGATGTAGATGCCGCTACACTACCAAGACCTACAAACGGTGGTTGGAAATAGCCGCGTTAATGTATTATATTGTGAAAGGGAAGAAAGGTGTGAGTTTATGAATGTACAAAAGATGGCATTTTATGTATGTATGATGATGGCGTTTATGTATGTACATGATAAAATGGTACAATACACACGTATTGTGCCATTTTATTGTATCTTTTGTTTTATATATTATTTTAAATATTATTTTTTTTCCATAAAGATCTCCTCCATCGAAAATAAATAATCTTCCGAACATGCCTGATGGGAAGCGCTACCTGGGGTTGTCTATCACTGCTCTTTCGAATGCAGTCACTGCGTCTTCAGGGTTTATACTGTAAATGCGACGAGGTGACAGTTTGGTTTCTCAACTGTACACCTGCCGTACTCAATAAATCGACTGCTCGTCTGGCGGAGTGTGCTGAATCGTTATCACGGTGAAGAAGGATCACGCTTTAAGAGCACTCTTGAAAACTTTCCGGGAAAACAGGCAAAAAATCTATGAAATTATCTTGATGAACATTGCATTATTTATCACTGAGAAAACCACCTTAATTATCTTACATTATCCTCACTTTTTATTTGAAATTGTTTTAGCGCGACTAAAAAACCACCAATGGAAAGCGATTTTTATAAAATTATCATTCAAACATTACTTTTTGGGATAAAACAGACACAGTTACCTATAAAACGTGTTATTATTAACTTATTATGGATATCACATGTCTTCGTTAGTACTATTTGCGTCAATAGATGTCGTCACGTGTTTATACATTACGCAATGAAAAATTATTCTTGAACACTTTAAATTTATTATATCTATTGATAGACCAAAGCGATGAAATGAAACAAAAACTAATAATTACCCCGAGATAGACACAGTATATAAGTATAAAAGTTAACCATATTGGTTTCGTACTTTTACGTGATGACTGTTCAAATTAATATTTTACATCCAAACAGACAAACAGACTAAAATTCCAAAAAATATAGAAATGGCATCTTGGTTATCCTTTAACAACCCAACTATATTTTTTGGAAATATTTTCAGTGTACAGAAACGCCTCGTTTACCAATTGATCAAATGACTAGATGACCCGACAGACGTTGTCCTGTCCAAATTTCAATACCTAAATTTGACAAAAACCCATAGGAAAATAAACGTTCAGTTGTTCCCGAATTAAGAAAAAAAAGTGTAAATTTCCAATTTGTCTCTCCGTAAGAACCTAATTCGGACTACTAACACAACAGTTTAAAACAAAAAATAATCAAATGGTCCAACCGTTCTCAGTTATTATTCAACGAACAGCATTTCATTTTTATTACTTATATAGAAAATGTTATTAAACAAATATACAATCCTTATTTATCCTTAAATTGCACTAACTGGTAGTCCGGCCATATACAAAACGTGTCAGTAACATCACGATGATGGATTGAGCACTATTTTCATTACGTGGTTTTTAATCTTGCGCATTTGGCAGACGATCAACAACATTGTGGTTTTCGATGTAACTATACCTACGTCAAAAAGGTCCCATCTACAAGTGCTAATAAATAGCCACGAAATAATATTATTGGTACTGTCGACCGCAAGTCGATGGTAAAAGTCTCAAATGGTCAGATTAGCTAAAGTACATACATCTTTTATGGGGTACTGTGTTAAATGCTACAACAAAATACCTTGTAATATATTGCAATTAAATGAAAGAAAATTTAAAACTCATATAAAAAGTTCACTGTGTAAACAAGCATATTACAAATTAGAGGATTATATCCAAGATAAGAATGCTTGGAAACATGCTGGTCCAGCTCCACAGGACAATCTAGGATCTTGACAAAATTAAAACTTGTTGCTACTTTAATTGTATGGTTTGTTATTTTTATGACATTGGTTTACATTCTGTGACTACTTTAACTCACACACTGACATATTAATTGGTTACATAATTTGGGAAATCGTATACTTTTACAATGTTTGTAAATATGTGAACACCATGTATCTATCATTTAATTAACTTATTTATCATTGCTACGTTTATTAAATTCTTTTTACCTATTTTGGTATCGTAATTTTTATTATAGGTGCATCGTCTTCACATATAATTATATAATTAATGTATACAAAGTATTGTAACACATTTTAAAAGAGTAACGATGGAGTTTCTTGCCCATTCTTCTCCATACGAAACTACCTTTTGGAAGGGGCGACTAGAATCAATTCTATTTAAATGTAAATGTTGACGTTCAAAAGTGCCTTTTATGTGCCTATTTGAAATAAATGCTTTGACTTTGACTTTGACTTTGAAAACTTTGACTTTCAGCTGGCCTAGAGGAGAAGGACGAACTGACTTTCAAAAGAATAAAATGGTAGCTTTTAGTGTTGTTTTACCACTAACGTGCGGCCTAATGTAGCTAGAGTAAGTTAGCTGCAGGGGGTTGGTGTAAACATAATAACTACTAATTGATTTGTGGTGATAGTAATTTGATTAAATCAATCTGTATAGTCTTTCCCAACTAAGTTGGGGCATTGTTGGGGTCGGCTTCCAGTCTAGCCGGATGCAGCTGAATACCAGCATTTTACATGAAGTGACTACCTATCTAACACGATATATACGACTGTTGGGCTGTTATTGTTTAGTGTCGAGCCCCTATTTAATTAAAAGTCAACAAACAACATCATCATCCCAACATCAACACAAACATCATAACATGGAAAACATCGCAGCGCTGAGTTGCTGGATTCGTTTTCTCCTCTACCGATCGTTATTTCTCCTGACCAAGGTTTATTTTGTTAATCTGTATGCATCTATGTATTCGTATTTATTCTTGTATTTTATAGTAATTTCTGAGTTATCCCGTATGTTGCACTTGCCATGATTTATCCCTGCATCACCCTAAGGTTGACTGGTAGAAAATGCCTCAGGCATTAAGTCCGCCCTTGTACAGTATTTTTTTGCTTGTGCATAAAGTTTTAATAAATAAAAAAAAAGCGTTACAAAAAGAAGAATTTGTACTTGATTTGACCGCACTCAATCAAGAAATTTCAATCCAACAATAAGCCTTTAAAAAATCTGTTGTCATTGACCACATGATTCGAATCCATGTGGTTGATAATAAAACCACATGCTTTTACGAGGCCACACAAAGTTCATCGTACACAACATAACTGTCGCAATCATAATGAAATGAATAGGATAGACGATAGATTTCCATAAAAAACGTCCGCCCATCCATAAAACGTGTCAATATCAGAAGCTGTACCGTACAACTGTGCTGTGACGTCACACGACAGACGCCATTTTGATTACGTGGCTTTTTAAATATCGAATACTATGTTGATTGCCAGTATTTGGTTATTGATTTTGTAGCTGGAAAACGATAAAACGTTGTTCTATTACCTACATATAGTGATACTTTTAATGGTTATTAGGTATTATGTATTAAATCAATACAATACACCGAGACCATTTGGTAGCGTGAAAATATGAACAGCAATTCGTCAGGATTTCATAAGTCATATACACAATGAAATTTATGTGCTAAATAGTGTTTTCATGGTGCGAGACAGTATGTAGGTACAAGAAAATGTTAAGGCAAAGACGATAATAATCAAGTAGATTGTGTTTTCAGTCGAAGGAAATCCAGTTGAATTATCAGAATTGCTTTAATAACAGAAGTCTTGCATATGAGTTATCCTTTTTGACTTTAAGTATAACATAACTCACTTTTTGGCCAAGCCAGATATATGATACCTTATTTTCAACGTATACTGCTGTAGCATATTTTGAAAACATATATATAAATATAACATAGCACACTTTGAAAAAAGTAATTTCGCTTTTCCAACTTTTATGGCACATCATGTCTACCCGTAATTATTGTACTTCAATCTTTGCTGAAATGCTCAACCCCTTTGAAAGCCGTAGCGGTATGAATGTAGACTTTATTCAACAGAATCAACAACCATGCATTCTTTATGAGCAAACAAAAATATACACAATGGTTTAATTCATAAAAGATTAAGAGAAATATTTTTCATTATGATGAAATTCTAAGAGAAGCAGGATTTATACTATGCTTACATTTAGGAACACCGAAATACCTGAATTAGCAATTATGAAGAATTGTGCATACATTATGAGCCCAGACGAGTATTTTGCAATATAAATTAAACGTTATTTTTTAGCTTAACGAGTTAGTAGAAATGATTAGGTAAACAGTAATTAACATGAAAAATTTCTAAATTATCATCTAGATTCAAGACGACACCTTAATTGCACATTTTAATTTATTCTAGGTAAGAAGTAGATCACGTTATTTGTTGTAAAATTAATAAACTATCAAATAAAATCTTAAACCAATTCATAAAATTACGAAAAGATCAACAAATTAATAAAACTTTCAGAATAATATTTACGTTCGTTCACATAAAGTCTAATTTATTATATTTTGATTACGTCTAACAAATATCTGGTCTATCCAAACACACAGTATGAATCAATGAATCATCTCAATGTTTACTGAAATCGTAATTTAAAATAATTTATGACGCCGTAAATTAAAACGGTCATAAAAGAAAACTGTAAATATTATCAAACGAAAGAGTTTGAGAGGAGTTAGGCCATTGCCATCGAATGAAGCTTGAATTTCAAGAATTTTAGTTACGGCTCTAAAATTCTCGAAACAACAATTCCCGCAGATTTTCAAGTAGCATTTGTCAAGCTACAGTTGAAGAATTTCTCCAATAATGTTATTCAAGTAAGGCACAATTTGTTGAGCCCTTATTAAAACGACTTGCTGGTATTTATAGGCACATTGATGAATGAATAAATACAAATACATAATGGCATTTTGGCGTTGAATCTGGTAACCTGTACAATGTCAAATAGATTCGGGCTGTTGCGATTTGATGTTATTTTTCCTAAATAATAAATTATTTATTTCTGTAAGTAGGTTTGTACAAACACTTTTACACGTCAATCATATTTTAAAAGCTAGATGAGGTCGGCGTTTCCTATTGGACTACTCTGAGAAGAAAGGCCGAAACAAACTCAGAGGTCACAGTTTCTTTTAAAGTCCAGACATAATCTTGGTCAGATCATGTGAAGACTATATAGATTGGTGTCTGAAATGGTCTTTTGAGGAAAAAAACACACAGATTGAGTGGACCTGTCCATTCAGTGCACGCATGTGTCAGTAATCGTGCAGCTCAACTCAGAACTTAAGGAACGCTCAACGCAAAACTAAGCTGACTAACTAAGCTTATCGTATAAACAGTAGGTTCACCTTATATAGTTAATCAGTCACCACTTTCAAAAATACATGGCCAATTATACGGAGTTTAAGGATAAGCTACGCTATACTTACAGGGTCAAATAAGATTGGCTGGCGCAGACGTGATGGGTACCGACTTTAAACGCGATAAAACCAAAAAAAATGATGATATTTTTTAGGACCCCAACTTTTTGCTATCGATATCAAAACCAAAAAAAACTGATTTCCTAAATTCATACTTCAAGAAACTAAACAACCTGCGGATGTTGACCCCAAAAAAAAAATCTTTTTTTTTCTATGAACGGGTTTAGATATCTATACCCATCATTCCTGTGTAGTTTCGCTAGCTTATTTCATTTGACCGACTATTTTGTTTATCATATTGATACTATCGAAACAGTCTGTTCATCTATCTAAGTATCTTTTGACATATTTTTCGTTGGTGTTAACGTCAATATTTTTCATAAGCACCTTATTCTTACTCACGGTGATCAGGTTTATACGGCACATAAACATTTCGACTCCCACGAAACTTGAGTATTTTCCTTCATTCAGTTGTCACACCTATCCACCACCATCACTAGTCAAGGTCAGGTTAATCTAGACTCAACTTTATTGTAGTCGAATACATCTCAACTGGCTTAATTGCACGATATAAAATGGCGGACATAATAATGTACACAGTTTTTGCGTGAAAACAAATCCGGTAATTGGGACTGTGGACTTTTATGCGTTGGATTCAATAGGATTTATGTTCTAAGTAACGGTGTTACGTGGTTAAAAGGCCGTAAGGAGACTGCTGATATTGGTATACAATATTTGTTACATTCAAGCTCGTCCTTGACTTCGATCATAGGTCTACTGCGATGAAACTGACTGTACATGTGTGGTTTAAACAAACTTCAGATAAAATGTTAAACTTCTTCCTTATCGTGTCCTAAAAACCTCTAAGTTAACAGTTATAACCATTAACAAAATAATAGTTTGTATTATTGATAAATAGTAAAAAAAAGTATATGTGGCGTGCATTGATGAGCAAAAAAAATCAGATACCCATCAATACGACCAATCAGATTTTAATTGATTTTCTTACAAAAACTGAATACTGATTATATATATTAGGAATTTATGTTTTCGGTCGACGCCTAGTGCTCACGCTGCGGAAATTGAAAACGAAAATATAATTTACTCTCAGTGAATACATAATTATATTATTATCAAGAAAAAATAGCTTAAATTAAAACGCCAGCTAAGCAGCTTATTATCAGTTTTTTTATCGTAAAAGATATCTACTTAAAAATTGGCGGTCGTAAATATTTTTTTTATTCGTTTACTTTTTGACGTAAAACCTCCACTGAAATTCGGCCGCACACATAACTTTAAGTATTTCAGTACAAAAAAGGGAAAACCTTAACGACATCCGACACAGGATATTGTAAGCGAATTACAGGTTAGACGTTACCATAAACATGTGTTTTATAAGAAAAAATAAAAGGTATAAGTTCCGTCTCGGTGCGCGGCAATGTAACAGTCTACAGTACTGTACACTGTACTCGCTCTAATGGATTGAAAACGATAAATCTACCCGATGATTGACACATTAGTCGATTAAATACTTAGCTGTCGGTACATTAAATGCTTTTGATTCTGACGTAGGTATTATTGAATTACTTACGCAGTTATTTTGCGTACAAAGATAAGATAAGATAAGATTTCTTTATTTGTTTTAACATTTTATACATACAAGAGCATGCCAGATATAATATCATTTTGTCCAGTCCAATCATGGCTAGCCGTCTGTATCGGCGTACAAATATTTCCATAACATTGATTTATGTAAATTAACAATAAGAAAAATTAAGTAGGTACCTAGCTAAAATAGTCACTCACAAAGTTTATAAATTAGAAATTATTTATATTAAATTATTTATTTAAATGTCAAAAAATTCCATATTTATATAAATTTTGTATTAGTGTCAGGAAATAGATAAAATTATTTAATCAAAATTTTATTCGGCTAGATATTCGGAGACACTATAATACGCTATTTGCGAAAGAAACATTTTTAATTGATGCTTGAATGCCTTACTATGCTATGAATGCTATTTTAATACAAACTTCATTAGCTTGTACTTCAAAGCGTTTTTATGCTAACACCATAATGTTAAAAGGGCGTGATGTCACCCCTGATATCATCATTTTATTTCATGTTCAAAATAACCTACTCTTTATGAAAAGAGTATGGCGCATTATGAGCAATTTCAGTGAAAATAATAAAAAAACCTTCCGCCGTCCATCTTCCAGTCCTTAAACATTTATAACACCATAATGTCATAAATTGAGAAAAAATCCTGCAAATAACATCTTACGAAGCGTTCGCGAGGAAATTATGAAACAATAAACTCGGACGTTGAATAACTCACGACTAGTTTTTTATTCCAAGAGAAATATAACCGTATTTCTTTCACTCAAGGTTCTTTCTCGAACGTTGAATAGCTGTATAATTTTTCAGACAAAAGTGGGAAAGGCGGGCGACAATTTATTCTTCAGTGCCGTTTTATAAAGGCCCGAAGCCTGTGTCTTGGACAAGAGTTAATTCGACTGGGCGATTAAAAATTAACTCGTTGTTCGCCGAGAGAATATTTAGAGCGAAATCTTTGTAATTTAACTAGTGGGTATAACCAGGTTTGTGATGCTTTTAGAAGAGCTAAAAGCGTCGAAGGGAAATGTAGCGAAACCACAGACCTCTCAGTTTACCCTAATTTCAGGTTGGGTCGTGACTAAAATTAATTGAAGTGAAACCTTTCTAAACTTTCTTGTTGTTAAATGGAAACTGAAGAGATTTTCAAAGGAACAGCTGTACAATTTGAATTTTAAAACGCATAGCACGGTGGCACTGTAGTACTACCAAAGGGTATTTAATTAATACGAATTTGAGGCACAGGACGTTTCAGATAATTGTATTTATGTAGGACCGTCACCCTTGTTTAAATATTATCGAGACAGACATTCACGTTAATATTTAGACAAGGGTGACTTCTGAACGTTTTGTTACGATGACGATAATATCGATATTGAAATATTATTAATATGAAATGGTATCTCAAAACATACTGTCTTACAAAAAGCTTTCAGGCTATTTGTTTAGTGAAATGTAATAAAATGTTTATTTCTGTAAGTAGATCTTTTAAGACACTTTTACAGGTCATTTTAAAACTAGATGGCGCCGGCCTTTCCTAGCTGACTGATCCCTGAGAAGAAATGCCGAAAAAAACTCACAGGTCATGGTCTCATTTAAAGTCCAAACATTGTATTATTAGGATTTTATCTGAGTCTAGCAATGCAGGGCCATGCCTGGAAGGGCCTTTTGAAGAAAGAGCCATTGCAGTGTTGAGTTGACCTGTCCTAACTGACGGCATGCATCAGTCATCGTGTAGCTCAACCCTATTTTATGGAGTTCAATTTTAGTTTATTACTGATAGTAAATATAGATGTAGGTATTTATATACAACATAACTGACTGGCCGGTTGGAGCAGTTAGTAGCGACCCTGCTGAACTTTACCATCATGCTGAAGTAGATAACAACCGTAACAACAACAACAGTTGGTAGCAACCCTGCCTTCTGAGCCACTGATCCCGGGTTCTATCCCCGGACAAGTCAAACATTTGTGTGCATGATCATGTCAGTTTTACCTGTGTCTGGGTGTGTATATGTATATAAGTATGTATATCAGTCATCAGGTTACCGTAGTACAGGCTCTACCTAGTTTGGGACCTGAAGACCTTGTGTGGATGTTGTCTCATATTTATTTTATTTATTATAATAGATACCAAGGGGTATCGTGTTAGGGCACGCCACGATAGCGGCGGTAAGACCCCTCTTTGAGGAGTGGCTAGAGAGGCGTCACGGCGTCCTCACCTACCGCCTGACGCAGGTCCTCACCGGACACGGATGTTTCGGGAGGTTCCTGCACATCATCAGGCGGGAGGAAACGCCCGGGTGTCACCACTGTGATGATCGCCCCGAGGACACGGTGGAGCATACGGTGGGGGCCTGCCCTGCATGGGCGGCGCACCGCCGTGTCCTCGTAGAGGCGATCGGCAGCGGCGGCGACCTCTCACGCCCGGCCCTGGTTCAAGCCATGGTCCGGGGCGAGGGGGAGTGGGAGGCAGTCACCTCCTTCTGCGAAGCAGTCATGCTAGCGAAGGAGGTGGCGGGACGGGAGAGGGAGAGAGTCTCCCGTCCAAGCCGCCGCGGTGGACGCTCCGGGCGTCGGGAGCCGCGTGACGACTCCCGGCCACCGTAGGCGCGGGCCTGCGGGCGGTGAGTAATGGGTAGCTCACCGTCCGATCAGGACCAGGCCCGTGCTGGACGGCGCGTACGTGTTCCACGCGCGCCTCAAAGAGATGTCAGCATCGAAGAGGGGGCCCACTAGGGCCCAAGCCTGCCGGGAAAGCGGGATCATCCGAAAGGGGTACCGCTGACCCGGAACATAAAGGGCCAAGGAAGGAACACGGGTGGGTTTTAGTCAGTAAGAGTCTGACACTCCCTTCCGCTCCACCCAGAGCGGGAGGAGTCATTAATTGATGATTTCCCATCCTCAAAAAAAAAAAAAAAAGGGGTATCGTGTTACCCAGTACCAGATAGTCAGTCGCTCCATGTAAAACACGGGTATTCAGTTGCATCCGGTTAAACAGAACGTCAAACCGAACATAGTTGGGAAAGGCAGATTGCAGATTGATAGTAGTTAAAAACTTTGGTTTTCACAGAAATATTAAAATAAAAAATTTATTCTTTTTTAATCAATTGCATTACCGGTTCGAATAATCTTTAGAAAAACTTTAAACACCAAAAACTTAGAAAACATAATATTATTATTCTTATCTTGATCAAAATTTATAAAAGTATTTTAAATTTAATAATCCCCCGACACAGAAAAAAAAAGTAAAAAAAAAAATTTGGAAAATCGAAAAGTGCCTCATAACGCTCATATATTTTGTTAAAATAATTATTATATCGTATAATTGATTTGTAATAAGAAAAGAAATCACTTATGCAAGAAACGTTCTTATATATTTGTGTACGTCTATCATAGTGAATTTTACACAAAAAAAAATATTAATCTATTTAAACTAGTACCTACTGTTATGAAACACGGCACCAGTTCAACCGAATTCTGGAACTAATAAAAAAGCCCGATCTCGATATATACATTTTTTCAGGAGTTATCGTTGGTACATACAAAATCAGCGTACAGATAGCACAGGACGTCCACGTAAAATTATTTCGAAACCATTTTTTTTTTTCAAAGTGGGATTATACCTGTATTGATTTTTAGAAAGTATAAGATGGTTTAAGTGTTTTCTCGATGTTCATCTACTCATATTATTGTATAAGTGCATTAAAATTGTGATAGAGGCATTTGAAGATGACAAAATTGCTTGACCTTGACGAGTCGGGAGAAAAGCACTACCTCAACCGCTTCGCGTTATGAGGCATGCAATAATTATGTACTGGCCCTTTAAGTTTAATATTTGTAGGTAATATTTTGATCAAAGCGACGCCGCGTCGCCGCGTCGTCGGGAACGGCTAGTGTAAATAGAAAGTTAACAGCAGCTATCCTTTCTTCAATAGCATACATTCATTATCTAGGGGCCTCGTCTGTTTGGCGTTTTCATTATAATAATATAATATGGGACAACATCCACACAAGGTCTTCAGGTCCCGAACTAGGCAGAGCCTGTACTACGGTAACCTGATGACTGATATACATACTTATATACATATACACACCCAGACACAGGTCAAACACACATGTTCATGCACACAAATGTTTGACTTGTCCGGGGATCGAACCCGGAACCAGCGGCTCAGAAGGCAGGGTTGCTACCAACTGCGCCAACTGGTCAGTCAAACATGTCAAACTGGTCAGTACATTAGCCGTCCCCCGTGGCCACGACAAGACGCTTTGGTCTAATTATACTCTAGCCTCGTCCTCGAGATTAGCATTGTACACTTGTACTATTATAATGTTGCCTCTTTATGCACTTTAGTTTAGCCTCATTTAGATTTTTTAAGGCGGATGCTTTATTCTCGCTGTCAGTTTGCCGTCAATGCTTCGTTTCACATTTTAGTGCTCCACCTTGCCCTACATTAATTTGTATTCCTATAAACATCCAGTTCTACTTGATAAAATAGCTTAAAAACACTAGTCTAGAAGCTATCTTCTTCTATTTTACATAATTTAGTTAATAGGGCATAAGTACCAAGGAAATAGTTAAGGCCAACATTTCTGTAAAATTGTTTGATCCAAAATACGGTACTTCGACACTTTGGGATTTTTTTTGTAGTTGACGTGACTTAATCAGTAAAAATTGAGAATCAAACAGAAAAAAAATCCTATGACAAACCAAATAATTCTGAGTCGCATTAAGTAAATGAGTGAATTTCGTAAAAAGTGCTGTTGAAAGTTGGCTGTTTCTACTTTGCTGCCGTCGTACTGTCTACATGGAACGTCATTTTTGTCTACTCCTCCGTCGACAATACGGTGCTCATGCTACGCCTGCTGAAACAGAAGACAGTCACCCAATGTGACGAAGTGGCTTTCGAGATTTTGAATTATAATGCCGCAGACCTCTTTCATCTGTTCTGTGCCGCATACAGACACACAGACACACACGTTAAACTTATAACACCCCTCTTTTTTCCGTCGGAGGTTAATAAAAGGACCTGTCGTGTTTTACGAAGTAAGTCTCTTAAAAAAGGAAAATAGATTAAACTCGAAGCCGTAAACTAAGAAATGATTTTCCCATTAACGGCTCTTTCTTTGTGGACTTTATAAATATTTATTTTATTAAAAATAATAGCGGCACAGGAAAAAAGATTTGAAAATTGAGAGAGAGAGCCTGAGAGACCCCGATGATAAAGCAATAGAAAGTAGTGAAGGGCGGGCGTTTTGGGGGACTGACTAATGTAATTTTGACGTTCAAAAAGTGCTGATTTGCAGCCTAATTTGAATAAATGACTTATTATTCAGCAAAAATGCAGCAAAACCCTTGCCTTTCTAGGCTTTTTCCACAATAACACTGTCAATAAACCGGCTCAATACGTGTTATTCATTTAAGGTCATCATGCGCCAGCATGCTTCTACCCTAGTATTTGAACACGCCATCTTCAACTTCAAAGTTCGGATGTAGATAATTATAAACTGGTTTTATCAAAACGGCTTTCCCTAGAGTATGGATTGGATCTCCCCGAGTTGTTGATTTATTGATTTAAATATACCTATCCGTGTATGACTGACTTTTAGCAGTCCCACTTAGCATAAGTAATCATAAGTAATTCGGAAAACTCACATCAATACGCTGGCCTTGCGTAGTGTGGAATTACTATATATTATGAGGCCAGTATATACTGGTTTTGTTACCACTGATGTGCGGCCTACCGTTCCAGATTTTACACCGGTCACCTTGATTTTTAATACGCGGACGCGCTAACATTTATACAAAAGCGTAAGGATAGGTACACACTACTACAAAACTAAGTAACATTGCCTCTGTGGGGGGTTACTCTGTGACGCGACGTTCGTGCTAATTCGGAAACACGACGATGACCGAAGCGCATACCTTTTCTGGATAACCTGTAAGTTACTATGACCCTGACGTCCTATTGAAATCATACAATTGAGTAAACAGTAGTAAAGGCATTATAAAGTCAGTGTGTTTATTTGAATACCAAACAAATCTGTAACTACACAAAGTATCATACCTACTAATACAAAACTTTGTTACACGTTTGAACATTTACATTTAAATAGAATTGATTCTAGTCGCCCCTTCCAAAAGGTGGTCTCGTATGGAGAAGAATGGGCAAGAAACTCCACAAGGTCATCTGCCTATTCAGATTACCCCTTTAATTACCTATTTAAAAAAACCAGAGCTTCTGTTAAACTCGTTCTTATTTCTTTATCTAAAAACATCCTTGAATTTTCAGCATTGAAAGAATGTTCCCGTTCCGTTCCCTTTATCGTTAATTCTTTGGTGACACACGTGTCCTCGTACCTATTGTATGGTAGGTAGGTACATACAATGAGAAACACTTTAAAAGGATAATATCTACCTACCCATAAATAATATCCTTTGACTTAGCAACTGACGTGAGTCTCAAAGCAAATATCTGAATTTATTTTACAATAAACTTAAAATAACGGTTGTTAAAAAAGGCAGAAAATCAGAGAACTGGTAACCTTGAAGACATAATACCTATACAACGATTTGTTAGAATATAACTAAATAATTCCTCCTCACAATAGATTATGCTGAAACAGTGATGAAACCCCAATACAAATAAATAACGTATTAGTATCACGAACACCTACACACCTTTCTAAACACGCATGACACGCATCACACACGCTCACACACATCGCACACACATACACTTTCCCCATTACACCACATTACACGCGCTTACTCACACTCTATTGCTGCTGTTACACGTTTTAGGTCCCAAATTTTGTAAAATCATATGTGTTATTGCCATCCATTCGTCCGTTTGGACGAATGGATGGCCCCTATAACACAGGATTTTCCTAGCATCGGGGTCCTTATTCACAAAAATTGAGCACAAATGTAATATCCTAATAACGTAACATGTATTGTATTTCTTCTTTTCGCTTTTCGCTAAATAAAAATAAAAAACTATTCAAAAAAACTGATATTCTGTTGACTTTTATCAAAATATTTTTTTCATACGATTACAATACGATTTAATTCATATTATGCGATATTTTCAAAATCTTTTTGAGGAGGAGCTGATCAAAACGGACCTTTTTATGTTTCATGAGGTAATACATAGCTTGATTTGATTAAAAATATAAGAAATTTAAACACTGTGTGCCTGCATTGCGAGAGTTAGAACGTGGCGATTAGAACATTTTATTATAAGGGGCGAAATCTGTCCGGGTGCCCACGTGACATGACATGCCTCTTGCGACTGCGACCGTGGAGGAACCAAATGAAAGAAGTGAAACATTTTGTCGCTGCGATGTGGTGTGGGGTGTGGTTGGGATACGTGTGAACGGGCCCTAAGGGCGAGTGGCGCATACACCTATTTTTCGTAGAGAACTAGGACTTTTTATTTTAAACTCTTCTAAAATTATTCTCGTACCGCGTCGATTTTAAATAAACATGGAGCGGTGTGTTATCTTTCCCGTATTAAATGCTAAGTACCAGTAGACGCGATGTTTCAACTTGATTGCATAATGAATGCGATCAATAATACATGATGTTCTAGAAATGTAAATATTTAACGTAGAAACGTGTTAAATACAGTTTACTGTATGATGTCATTGTATAAATGTTAAAATGATTCGTGAGAGGTTTCTTTACAAAGAAATACGTTATTTTGTTGACCACGTTGGGGGAAAATCTAACGCGACAAAGCAATCAAATTAACTTAAAACAAAAACACAAACGTTTTAGTATTTTATTTTAAATTCTTAGTCATGCTTCTGTTTATCCTACGTTCGTGGGCGTTATTTATTTTCGCAAAAATAAAGTTAACAGGCTTTTACGAGCACAAAATAATTATGTTTAAGCCCTTCATCCAGTATCGTTGAACTCGTAAATGATCCTCTTTGCAATTCCCGTTCAAAACGTGAAGCGAGTATCATTTAAGCTCCCTATTGAACAAAACTGTGCTTATCGCTAAATAAAATATTTGGTGAAAATGCTGATAGATAAAAGTCCCAACACTGATCACATTTCGTTCACGATCTCTCTATGGAGGCCGGTCAATCAATTTTACTATTGTCAGTCAATAAAACGAGCTACAACGAATTCGGGTGTTTTAAGTCATAAGAAACTGCGATAAAACACACTTTTGTTCGTGGCCTTTGTTTCGTGGATCTTCACTTTTGTGGGTGGTATCGTTAACCACTTTCGATTAGTACGACATTCGATTTGCTTGCCTATAACAATTTATACAATAGGCAAAACAATAATTTTATGAAGATATATTTTTGTTATCGTAACACAACTTCATGTTTACGATAATCTCATTCTTTGTTTATTTCTTTGTAGGTTTTTGCTTACCCGTTTTCTGGTTGATCCAATATGTTAGTGTAGGCAGCGATGCAGGTAATAAGTATTTGACACTCATTCGTACTTACCTGAAAAAATTAAAAAGAAAGGTTATAAGTAAGATATCAATAATAACGAAAATGTTAAGTGTTAACTTCAGGTTATATGAATAGAGTTCATTAGTAAGTATTAATTGTCACTGTCGAGAAAGCAGACAAAATAGAAAAACGATCGCCGTTAATATTACGCATACGTCATTCATTGGACGGGGAGCCAGTTAAAAATCAAATATCAGCTTTCGTGCAAAATAATGAGGTCCCATTTCATTTGTCAAGGTAACTGAAAGAGTGTACCTGCTACCTTTTATCCCTTAATCCAGTGCCCAAAACCGACCACGGCCATTCACATACGACTGTCCGCCAATTTATATTCCTTTGTCGACTTCTATATACTTTTATTATCTGTGTGGTGTACAAATGTACCAGTGTCAGTGAGAATAAACCACAGTTGATGACCACTGTGTAAACGCTATGGCTTGGTGTTTTTTCAAAGAAAATTGAGGAATGTGTCGTGTGTGTTTTGTTTTTTTGAGGCAGAGACTTAATTTAATCAACATTTTTGGCATTCTTCACTAGCAGCCCAGAGTCTGGATTTGTGGCCGGTTTATGGCAATAGGCTCGCCCTCTGTTGCATGAAAGTTTAACATAATATAATATATATAATATATATATATATATATATATATTTTTTTTTCCTAATATACTTTATTAAGTTTTGTCATTACTAACAATATTATGGACCACGGTCTGAAATAAAGTTATTTTTTTTTTTTTTTCACAAAAGGAACGTAAGGCCTCAAATATGGCGAGGGGGGTAATGGCTGATCTTTGCGTTATGCTCGTGAATGGGTGGTGCTTGTGGTGACAAGTCATCTTGCTGACTATGGTTTTGTTATTGTTATTAGTTATTATCTGTTTCTTTATTTTACTACGAAGGTCCTAGTTTATCATTTGTGACTGCAAGTTACAGCTATAATGCAGCATTGCAAATGTAAGCGGGCACGCCCTTTATGCCTGGAGGCTTTTATTTAGATATTAAGTCCTGCTTACGTATTTATTATTTATTTCTGCTTGAGTATAGTTTTCAATGCTTTTGTTGGTAGATATAGGCGTATGCTATCTGACATAATATGCCAAATAAATTTAATTGAATGTACTGTGTTTCGTAATGTTAACTACTTACTACTGTCTAGAATCCAGTTCTTCTAGCTGAATAGACAGCTGTGCTGCTGGGGAGTTTGTTGCGCAACTTCTTATTCCCAGCTAAAGCACTAGGAAGTGGTGAAGGGCGGGCGTTTTCGGGGGACTGTCTTATGTAATTTTGACGTTCAAAAAGTGCTGGTTCTCAGCCTAGTTTGAATAAATGACTTTTGATTTTGATTTAACCCTTTGGGGTATGCAGGCATTCTGTTATGTTTTTGATTTAATCTCTCAACAGCGATAGGTACCTACTAGCGAAAAAAAAACGATGTTTTCTCCTTTGTAATTTGGATAGGCTCGCGTTAAGCCACAATCTTTTTTACTTGTACTTTGCCTGGAATGAAACGTCGTCTGGTTTTTCAATCAGAATCAAACGATTTAGTTCAAACTACAGAACTCTATGTGGAACATATACTGTAGGACTAGCATGAATACGTGGAGTAAACGGAACGTTACTTCGATTTTAAAATACCTAGTCATTTTGCACATAATATTTACTTAGTATGGAGTGATACTTATTGTGTTTGTCGCATAAAACTAAACCTAAATGCTAAAGGATAGTTTTTTTTTTGTTACATTAAACATTTGCCCACACTAGGAATTTCTCCTGTATTGTGGGTGCGTTTACAAACATTTAATAAAGTCACATACACAAACAGCCAGACCCAGAACAACTACTTGTAGGTCATACAAATATTTGCTCCGTGCGGGAATCAAACCCGCGATACGCAGCGCAGCAGTTAATCGCGTAACCACTACGCCAACCATGCCGTCAGTTGTAGTGTGGTTCAATCATGTTCTCGCAGTTTGAGTAGTTTATGCGGCCTACGGTACGTCGAATCGTTGAGCTCCTTAAGTTCTGAGTTGATCTTCATGGTTACTGAAAAATGCGTGCACTGACTGGACAGGTCCACTCAATATGTGTGGTTCTTTCCTCAAAAGACCTTTTCAGACACCGATCTACATAGTCTTCACGTCATGATCTGACCATGATTTTGTCTGGACTTTAAAAGAGACAGTGACCTTTGAGTTTGTTTCAGCCTTTCTCCTCAATAGTCAGATATGAAACGCCGGCCTCGTCTAGTTTAAAAAAATATGATGGACGTGTAAAAGTGTTTGTACAAACCTATTTACAGAAATAAAATCATTTATTATTTGTATTTTAGATTCAAAAATCATACGACTTTACTTTACGTTTACGTCACACGTTCGTCACAGCCTCTGAACACACAGATTCACTTTGCCTCACAGAAAATGTTCCAGGAAAAAATACCAGGCTACATGAACCTCGATTTTTGCTTTCGCCCTAACCCCGCAGTGTCAAAGAGAACCATTGAGCTTAAAGTGTGGAGTAGAGCCTTTTAAACCAACGAGCCGTGTCGGTACATTCTGATCTGTGCTGGAAACGTGGAAAGGGATTTTGCATTTCAATCCCAAAAAAACGCATTTGAAATTTATTTAATATTTATTTATTTACGTACACACGCTACCATTACAGTGTCCCAAATCGATCACTCATTTGTAAGAAACAATAACCAAAACCTTTGCAAGTGTTCAAACCAACAAAGTACATAAAGAACTCCCTTATTTGTTATTTCTTTTGCTTGTAGAAAAAAAATATGGCACTGACCGGAAAAGCCTAACTAATTCAGCATCTCCTCCTCCGTTCTTCTTTCTGTTCTGCGATTTAATCGTTGCAACGTTGTTTCTCTAAAAATAGCCAGTGAAAACTATAAAGAAATAAGCATCACCCACCAAAGGTCTCAATTATAATTGAGACCTTTGGTGGGTGATGCTTATTTCTGGTGTGACCAATTATTGGTATTATTGGTAAGATTATTGGTGTGACCAATAATAATTATTATTGGTCACACAGCCACACCGAATGGCAAATTTGACCAAGCTCTTAGTTCAACGAACCGTGCCCTTACATTTTGATTTGTTTGCACGACACGCTCTAACTATTGCCCTGAGCCCTGTTCATGAATATGGTCCGTATTAATGACCCTGCCAGGAAATGTTCAATGGTTCATCTCTAGGAAGAACTCGGTTCAAGAGGCCATTTCTTAAGACGGGGCTGAAATTGGGTGAACTGACATAACGATGAGTAGGTTTTTCATGTAGATAGGGGACTTTTCTGTCGTATTTTATGTTGCAAAAAGATCCGATAGTATTAACGTTACACGCGTTGGTGGCATTTATATTGTGTTTGTTATAAAAAGTTGGGTCTGAAAAAAGAGCTGGTAGACAATATCTAGTCCCAAGACTGAACACTTTTAATAAATAAAGGACGACAGTGCAGTATAAAAAAACCAGCCTATTATCGTCCCACTGCAAGCAAGAGGTCTCTTCTCAATAGATAAGGCACGAGCATTGATTCACATAAAAATCATAATTATGTGTAGACAAAGAACCAACGAAAAAACTGTTTTTAAACTGCACTATCAAGCATCAAGCCAGCCTATTTTGTTCTATTCAATGCGGCCGTTCTAATATCTGCCTCACTAAAATAAATAATTTTTGAACGACAATTATAATAATCGTTAGACGCAATCAATTTTCCATATCACGTTACTTGCTACGCTGTGTATGGTCGAGTATGCTAAAATTTTCAATTTGTTAGTCTGTAAAAAAACCCTAAAAGTATTTTCCCAGTGTTAGGTATAAGCGTACTGAAATTTCCCATTTGTTAGTCTGTAAAAAGATCCAACAATAATTTCCAGCAGTAGGTCTACAAATTGGTACTCTATGAAGAAACTTATCAAGATGCGTGCCCTGTTCGAGCACCCTCGTCTGTTACATGCCCATTAAAAGGCTGTTTGCTATCGAACCATTAACTTATTAGACGGTACTACAAATTTCTTTTTACATGTTCTTAAGTGAACTCGTTGGCAGGGTAAATATTTAATAAGTGACTGTTGGAGATAACATTTAGGAAAGGACAACTGAAAAAAGTTTTCCGATCTAATTTTCATGCATGAAATTGCTGAAAATGAAATAACTAATCTATTATCAGAAAATTGTTTCCCCACAAGAAAATTATCGGTACATGGTACTTAAATTAATCAGCTTAAAAATATCTGTAAGACTACGCCTAAAAGAATATGTTAGAAGGATAGGAATAACGATTCCATTGAAACTAATTTGGATTAATTCTCAGAGCAACTGATCAGTCCAAACGTTAAATGTTCAAAAACTCAGAACGACGCGCGACGCGCAGAGTCTACATCAGCAAGGAAAAACACAGGAAATTAATTGTGACAAGACCGAAAAAAAGTCGATGGACTCCCCTATTAAACAACGACCTGGACACCTAGAATATTCAACCCAACCAAAACTCTAAAGAGCAAGAAATATTTATATAATCAGAGACGAAAAAGTAAGAGGTATAACCGAACGATTAATTCACGTAAATCGAATGATAATTACAACATCGAGGGAAGAGTTCAACCATACGCTTCATCATGCGAGATCCTACGTAATCCAGATAATCTGTTACGCAGGGTGCGTCTAACAACGAAATCGTAATACTTTCAGTTGGAAAACATGATACAAATCCCTACATGTTAATAACTAATCTGTGAAGCACATTGTGTAGTCTGAGCTGTTGTGCAATTTTAATGCTGAATGTTTCAGGAAACAGGTACCTCAATGTTTGAAAATTGAACCATGAACTTAAAATATTTACAAAAAACTTAAAAAAATGCAAATTTATCGAAGCTAATGAGTTAGATGTTAATTATACTAAGAAGCATTCAGACTTAGACTTAATTACGTATTAACTTAACATAGAAATTGACTTTATGGAATAAGAAAATTGTTCTATAAAAACAATATTAAGAGCGTTTATATCTTATGATGAGTGGCAACGTCGCAATTTAGTGTCATATTTCGTGGTTTTCAATTTTTGTCATTTAATCGGAGCTATATTTTAAAAATCTGTTTAATTAACTTTTTAGAATTATTTGAAAACTGTGTAAAAGGTAAGAAATCGTTGCGTTTACAGTTCTATTTATATGCAAATAATACATTGGAAACTTGCAGGGCGTTATTTTCATTGTAAAATAACCGTAAGCATTACGGTTACTTACTTTTTAACACTTTCACGTAATTCTAAAAAGTTCATTAAACAGATTCTTAAAATAAAGCTCCGATTAAACGTTAAAAATTAAAACCATGAAATATGACATTAAATTGCGACGTTGCCACTCATAAGATATAAACGCTCAAAAAGAAAGAAAAGATAAAATATACACGTTGAGTGTTCAGAGTACAGCAAACAGAAATTCAAACAAAACAATCCATAAATAAAATAATTAATATAAGCCGTGGCGGTTAAGAGAGGACCAGTCCCAACTGACAGCGCCCGTTCACGAACATGACGCATGGATCAACACCATTCGGCTCAACCATTTTGAAGGGAGCTAAATGATCCAACACAAGCGCCACCGTCAGCGAGATATTTGAGTGAGCATAACATCTATCAGCCGCCAGAGCACATTCAAGTCAATGAAAGACATTACCCGTTAAATGGTAGCTCGATAGTACATAGTACTCACACTTGTTCTGTGCAATTATATAATACAAAGGAGATTGAGATTATACAAAGCAAAGGTAGTCTTACAATCTTCAGCAGCTCCAACAATTTCAAATTATTTTCAAATGTTATTCAATTAGTTGTGGATGTGTTTGCACTAAAAAAATTAAGACTAAATGTTTCTGTGGAAGCTGAAAATGATGTTTCTGTGAAAGCTGAAGCTGAAAATGTTATGTCTGTATCTGTACTGAGCTTTGGATTAATAATGTGGGGCAACTCGACCTACCAACAGAGTTTTAAAAATTCAAAAACGGTGCATCCGGGTTATTAACAAGGCGTGGTTCCTAGGTAGTTGTAAACCGTTATTTCAAAAATGTAAAATTCTTCCAATCCCAAGGGATTGGAAGAATTTTCGGTTGTGTATAAAAGATATATCTGCCTCTTTACAAAAAAACACATGCACTACTTTACACAACGTAGTGAAGTCCTGACTAGACAAAAAAGGGCAAAGTTTCGTAACCTACTGTATCAACCACCCTGTCATAAATATATATATATATATATGTGTGTTTTAGTTAATAATAACTTACCAAACGAATTAAAATTATTACAGGGTCATGTGTTCATGACAAAATCGACAGAATGGCTTATAAAGTGTTGTTTTCATAGTATTAAGGAATTTATGGAACATAAAAATTTAAAATTTGTATAATAATAAGAATAGTAACAATGGAAATTGAAAAATTAAATAGTGACTAAATGCATTGTAATTGTATATAAGAATAAAATAATAGTAATATACCTAATAACAATGAATTAGACTCAATAAAAATTTGCACGCTTGCTTGCAGGCAGAATACAATGACACTTAGGTTATAATATTATGATCGCACCTTTACCAAAACAATGTATTTCTGGCAAATAAACGTTTGATTTGCTGTCAAATTCTGTCCATAACCAAACTTGTAAGCCATGGCTGAAAAACATGATATTTTCCTGAACATTTTCCATTTTAAACATCTGTTACGTTATACATTAGAATCAACTATACACTTCATTTCCTCCTCGTCCTAATTGCGCCATTTATTTCATCCCTCTGTGCAAATAAAATCGCGCGTTGGAACAAAAAAAAATACAAGATTTTTTTTTCCCTGTGTTCTGAGTCAACGAGGCTAGAATGTTGTTCTATTGTAAATATTACAAAGCGAAGTTATATTATTTATTGGTTCTTCACAGCTTTGGAGTTTTAATTGGAGAAAACTGTGCGGAAAGGTCTTATTTATTTATTTATTTATTTATATATTCTTTATTGTACACCACAAAAAACATAACAACAAAAATTAAACTGAACACTACTTAATATACAATGGGCGGCCTTATCGCTTTCTGCGATCTCTTCCAGGCAACCTTGGAATGGACAGAGATTTTCCTGGACATAAAATGGGGCTGCTGTTGGTGCAAATAATAAGTATGTATACAATACACTAAAATAGATACACATATATACATATCCTAAATAATAGATACACTCTTATACATATCCTAAATAATATATACATAAATACGTACATACTAAATTTATAAGCAACGAAAATAAATGAAGACTTAAGATAATTACAATTATGAGAACACGATCACAACGACAAGTAATGTTCCTTCACGAGTCTTTTCAGTCATTAATAAAAATATAGGAGAATGTTTAGAGTTATTCCTCTGAACATTCTTCTACTTGTTAAATAATAGGTACACTTCTCATCAAAAAAATCGAAACACCTCTGAAGTAAGTTTGGTTTTGTATGAGTTTAATGTATTTTTTTTTCACTAAACAAAAAAAATACCAGTTAATTGCGGATATTGTAAGGTATCGGTTAACAAATATTAATGTTTCATATTTTTTTTTTATAGCTGTCGTGTTTTGTTCAACAGGTTGTCTTAACCATTTAAGAAGAATTTGTAAAATATTAGAAACAAAGACGTAAAACCAAAAAAAGTTTAAAAAACGTTTATTCAGTATCTCATATTTTCTCCCCAGACTCCAATGACTGTTTCCATGGAATAGATTAGAGTCACAATCTTGTGTTGTGGGATGTTATCCCACTCTTCTTGTATAGTTGTTTTAAACTGGCCAAGCGCCTCCGGAGCAGGATCTCTCGCTCTGACTCGTCTCTTCAACTCATCCCATAGGTGTTCTATGGGATTCATATCCGAGCTTCTTGCTGGCCAGCCTATAACCGTAATACCGACTTCGCTCAGGTATTCATTTACAATGCCTGCGGTATGAGCTCTGGCATTGTTCTGCATAAAAATTTACTCTGGTGGCCTCAGACACTCTTCGGAGTAACGTGACCCATTTATAACGGTAAGCGAGATCCAGATAAAAATCAGATGGTACAATAGAACACAAGCACAACTAAGAAGTTGCATAAAGGTACATCGATTTTCTGATCTAACTATTAAGTATATCCGCAAACAGACGGTCGCTACATAGAGGTCAGTGACAGCTACATTTCATTTTCACATTTTCTGGCCAGATAATGTAGGAAAGGTGGCTAACGCCTATTTTCAGACTACTTGCGAGTTATAAAACGTTCTTGGTAAAATTTTATGTAAAAATATTTAGTTTTAATCCAGCAAAAACTATAATTAGGTTTACCAATACCAAGTATATGTTTGGATTGTATGTTGCATTATAACTAACGCAGCGTCTGCATTTGCACATTTTTGCATCTCTCATCTCATTACTTATACGCCTGATTCTATTATTTAAACTTTATTGGCCCTGACAATCCCTGCCCGAGTTCGTCTAAACAAAGTTAGGAAGTGATCGTGTTTAACGAATTATGTCGATGAAACATCGAAATTGTGTCGTACTGTCTTTGGTTTATGCCTGAAGTTAGGGCTGTTTACTTATTTACCCAACCAGATTACTTCACTAACTCCCTTGAATGTCCATTAATTATTCAATAATAGCCGACAGCTTAATTAAATACAAATATCATTTGGCATTGCTGGAAGATATTGTAGCTTAGATATCGCTTCGACAGAGTATATTTCGCATATAGGTACTAGTTAGTGAAGTGTAATCAACTTATTATCATGTTACTTCGATATTGATTTTCTTCATTATCTTCCTTACAAAATATCGTAATTTCCTAGATAGTTCTTGCAACTGTGTCGACTAAAGAAAAGATTCGGATTAAACGAGTTCTTTGTTGTTAACTTAAATAATTCGCTGCAAAAAGGCCAGTGAATTCGTTAAGAACTTTGTCTTTCACTGTTAAAATGAACAATAATGTCTTCTTGCATTTCTTGTACATTGTTCACCGAGGGGAGAAAGTGACCGATTACTAACGAGGGTGTAGTTTGAGGCCCAAGGCTTAGCCAAGGGCAAGGGTCGTAATCATAATACACACGAGTTGGGAATCACACTTTCTTCCGAGCGATACATAGTGCTTTATACTACATCTACGGGGAAAATAAAACCTTTTTTACAATTAAGTTTATATTAAATTGTTACAGGTATTAAAACTCAATGTAACTTTTGCCCGGCAGATTAATATTGGTTTGAGACAATGAAGAAGAGATTACGTGCAGTGCTTGTGCTATTGGCACTGCGCTAGGGGAAACCTGTGTGGTGCCCAAGGGGCAACTGGTTCCAGAGGTGCCATTGGCGATGCCGCGCTTGTTAATAGTTGAGGAGATGAATCTTGATGAAAAGTAGTAGTTATTTATTTATATTTTGTTTTCAACAGAATTCTCGATGTAACCTTCTAATTCCTTCCTTGAAATGTCCTGAATTTAAAAAACACAGCACGTTAACAATGGATTTTAATTTACATTTTCTGCTTGTTCGACACGTTGACGATGGATTTTCATACACGTTTTCAACCTGCATATACATGTGTAGGTCGAAAAGGTGTATGAAAACTAATGACCTACATTCTGCCTCATTTAAAAAAAGTAATAGGGTACTTTCCGAAAAGGTATAGTATAAAAAGTATTATATTATGTCAGTGTTTTCTGCCTGATTTTCTAGTAGGTACCTACTAACTATATTTTAGATTACTGGCTAGGTAGGTTATTCATCAAGTCAAACACCAAAATTTCCACTGAACTCATCTATAGAGTATGTTATCGTTTACCACTGAAATCTAAAGCACTTGTAATCTTCGTTGAAGATAAAAAGTAATACCGTTTGATACCACACTACGTTTGCTACGGTAGGCTGCACGGTGGTAACAAAACTAAACCCAGAAATCGAATTCGAGATCAAAAATGTAAACAAAGAAATGTCAATGTCAAAGTGACCGTTCAGAGGTAGTCAACATTTCCCTAGTAATTCAAATTAAGTTTTTATTTTTTAATGGAATGTTTTTGGAAGAACGCTAAAACAGCGTGTCAAAATTAAGAATATAATAGCCTTAGGGTAGTCCTATTATTATAGGTAAGGTAAACGAAATGTAAATGAAAGATTTATATTCTTATGAACAAGTTGAACATGTTTATTTATAATTAGGCTTTATTTAATATTCTGATTTATTCACTTTGTCAGGACAAGGTTTGTGTGTAAGAACATTCTCACTTATTTCATTAGTAAACAGCACCCACGCAAAGCCGAGGCGTTTTGCTAATTGAAAACATTAAATTAAGTCCAAATGTTCAAGACCACTGCCTTATTGCCAGTAGCATAAAAATATTTGGCACGATTTTATTTCATACAGTTATAATTTATCCTTGGATCGTAGTTTAGTTGAAAACTATATGCATTATTATATTTTAACTGTTTAAGATATACCTACAATTTTAGCACTGTGTTATAGTTATTTTCGGCAAACTGCACAATTGAAGTTATTATTTAAAATTGGCAACACCTATGTTTACATTTTTGATCTCGAATTCAATTTCTAGGTTTAGTATACGCACTGGCCTCTTTTGTTCTATGGAAACTCCGTAGGTAATACGTTAGGCCAGGTTAAGGTCAAAGTGTTACCACCGACGTGAGACCTACTGTACAAAAAATACATTATAATAAGTGCTGCGATTGGCAATCTCTGACATCAATTGTTTTTTATACAATAAAAGTAATTACTTATTGGGTTATTCATTTTGTTGTTGCTGTGGATAAAGTGCAAAAATGCATTAAAGGAAAATTATCGGTTTGTTTGATTGGAAATAATCATTTTCTGAGAATACGTTGTTTTTTTTAAATATTAAGGAAAAATACAGATTACGGCTTGCTGGCCTGTTATACTGATTTAACTAGAGCAATGCTTGTGTATCACCAGTGAACACTGTGAACAAGGCGGCTTAAAATTAATGAGTCAAGCTACCTTGAGGAGTACACCAACAATGCTATTCTGTAAAAATCTCACCTTGAAAACTTACGTAAAGTAAGTTTGAAGCACCTACTACGCTTTGGAATGGGCAACTAGCTTCATATTTCTGACTGACCACTTGAAAATTCAAAAGTGCCGGTGAATGGTTTAATTGAAATAAATGCTTTCGGCCTTATTACAAAACAAGGTTTTTCTTTTGACATGGTTTAAACCATCGAGCCTGTTTTTGAAATAAGAACATAACTGAAATCGAAATACAGTTCCTTTTACAAAACTGTCAACTTAGTCCGGTCTTAGATTGTCAATTTTGTATTAAGAACTTTACTAAAGTCGGCATAAAGTTCCAAATACAAAAACTAAATCGAATGTGTAGGTTGGGGCTAAAGTTAGATCGTGTTTTGTAATAAGACGGTTTGAGTTTGAGTAAGCTTTCATTCCACCTGATACTAGGGATCGACACTGTTGACAGCTCACTCCACGCTCACTTCACCTACGTTTTCACGATGAGATGATAACAGAATAGCACTGGTGTAGTTATTGTAGTAGGTGTTACTGTTCCTGTCAAAGACGCATAATGAACCAGTGTGTGAACTGTGAACAGTGTATTTTCCATTTTGAAAGAAGCTTCTATCGCATAAATTGGCAGATTAGCCCGCATTTCAGATTGCTACAGCTCTATTTATATTTACATAAGAAAAGCAAACAAAATAAATTACTAAAACCAATTAAACATAGCTGGCGAAGTGTGGGTGTACTAGTGTGGTGCACCTCTGCGGCGTGATATTACGTATATACTAACTCATTATGATACTATTAATACTTAGATCTTTTTATAGACTAAAGTAGATACTAAAGTTTATGATAAAGCTACTGGAAAAAGTTGATAAGACATTAATATAGGGAAATAAAACGACGAAGTTTTACTGCATTACAGATAAATAGAAAGGCCGTACTTATCAAAATATAGATAATAGCTACTCTAATTTTGTTTTATTATCATATATATGAGTCAATGTTTTTACACACTTTGTTTTTTTTTATTTTTGATTATTTAAATTCATAATATTATTTAGATAGGTGCACACCATATTTGGACGCCTCCTGGCATAACATAGCGTTCTGTTAACTAAACTCAAGATCTGTATTTCTTTACCTGTGTTAACAAATAAAAGTGATTTGATTTGATTTGACACGATCATAAACAATACAGTTATCATCACAAATGGCGGGGAAAAAGATTTTTCGTATTTCATAGGTATAAAGTTGTAGTAAAATCTCTTTGGCTGTACTGTTTTTATATGGCCGGTTATGATATCATTAAATAGATAACATTTAAAAAAGAAAAATAAAAAGTGAAACGATTTCCTGCCATTTTGCAATTGTTTTTTTGTCCGTCAAAATGAGTGAATCTAACGAAGAAATTCGATACATTTTGAAGTTTTATTACAAAAAAGAGAAAAATGCGACACAAGGCGCAAAAAAATATGTATCGTTTATGGACCCAACGCAGTGTCACAGAGAGTAGTTGGTTCAAGCATTTTCAGTTCGGAAATTTTGATGTCAAAGATGCAGCTAGCTCTGGTCGCCCTGTTTCGCAAAAAGTCGATGCCAATTTTGTAAAAGTTGAGCAAGATATTAGTAGTTACGATACAGCTGAAGAGTTAGGGGTTGACCACAAAACAGTTTTGACCCATTTGAAAAAGTCTGGGTATACAAAAAGCTCAATATTTGGGTGCCACACGAGCCCTTAGTCTTGAATCAGTACTACTACAACTAGAACTAACAATGACTAAAATCAATTATATTTTAATGTAAATATTGACGTTCAAAAGTGCCTTTTACGGCACCTATTTGAAATAAATGCTTTGACGTTGACTTTGACTTTGAAATTGTATATAAAAAACGAAAGAACTTTTTCCCCGACTTAATATTAACGGACTTTCCCGCAACCCTGGAAGGCATCGGCCCTAGCGGACCCCGTCATTGGTGCTGACATCTCTTCGAGGCGCGCGTGAAACACAACGTTAATTAAGTCCTTACCTGCCAAAACACTAGAAACTCAAGCACAACGGTTATCTAAATTAAACGCTGACTGTTCATACATAGAATGTGAATACCTAAGTAGTTTCAAACGTTTTCATACGAGCTGCGCTTGAGGTGGACCACTAACGAGAAATGAATTACTAATACTCCTGTTAGACCCTACTAACTAAGTCTAATGATCTCAAACTGGGAATTCACAACTGTATTCTAGTCCCATTTTCAATTTTAAGTTTATGTTGTCTGGGGTTAAGATGGGTCACTAACTCTTTTCCCGAGTGTGTCGTCAAAACATGTATTGCTGTTTTGGTAGGATGATGATTTTGGTGGATGAAAACTATACCAGATTCGGATGATAGGATTTGTTGTTTCAATGCCCTTCCAATAGCAACCTAAATCGTTGATGAGTTTTTATTGATAGTAGTCGTATCGTTCGAGTCGAGTCGACCAATATGCGTTAGATTAGATTGTTAGATGGGAGATTTATCTATTACAAACAGAGCACTAATGTTTTGTGTAAAACTAGCGGTGTGACAACGACGAAAAAAGTACTGGTCGTCACACTAGTGTTACAACCTCGTGTGACGTCGAGTCGGGAATGAATTTTTGTGATGTGAAGGTACCTATATATTTCATTCTTTATTTTTACTTTTTCATTTGTATATTTAGATAATGTAGATGCCATAATAGGCCTCATTGTATGTTTCAAAATTTGAATTATGATTTAATTTATATACTGTAAAGTATTGGAAGTCAATTCCTAGGCTAACTACAAAGATGTGTCTATGTAAGCCCTGCATCTTAAGAACCAATAACTCCCAAAATACAAGCTTGACTTTGTGCTGTTGTACAACCATCAAATACCTTATTTTTTACTGTACATATATTAAGTTTTTGTTGTACTTTGAGAGCGAAATAAATTGTATTTATTTATTACTCATACATATTTGGTGAAACACAAGCAAGCGTACTCATGTCCATGGGCAATACTGTGCTGTGCCAATATATTAGACAAATCGGTTAGCTATTGACGTTATCAGTTGTATTAGTAGATAGGTGTGTTGCAGTACCTAAACAGTCAGTATATTCATGTCACTCACTGGGTAAAGCCATTCACGAACAAAAACATGTACAAACTAATGTTGATATGTGAATTTCAGTTGCGGGTGGTTCCTTTAAATGCCTCCGTCACTTACGCAGATCAAGGTTTCCATAATATTCGACAGATAGTTCGCTATTTTTGCATAAATTGCATTTAAATAAATATTTGAATAAATTCTCTAAATAACAGTGAAAACCGCATCAAAATCGATTGTCTTGTTTAGAAGAACACCAAAAATCTTATTAGAAGCTAACAAAGCCATTATCACAATGACTACATTGGCTACTCATCTTCAGCGCGGTTTAACCTCGAATAAATTCTCATCATTAATCTAGAACATTATCCCGTCATGCTTATAAAAGGCGGATCCTTTTCAAAGAACCCTCGTGAGAAGACGTGGCCCTAATACCGTCTAGGACGATAATAGATTCATATTTGATGGCGGAAATATCTATTGATACCTACCTCTGTGAAAATAGTACAAAAGGTCACCTCCATTATGTCGAGCGAAAACGCACGCTCATACAGACACGTACGTAACTTTACGGCGATCGCCAACTATCTCATACGAATGCCAGTCGCGAGTGCGCTTGCACTCGCTGTTCGTGAAGCGTGCGTTTTGCTCGTTGTATGAAACCCGCCTTCTGTATCTATCTATTTTGTACCTCTGTACCGGACACGTTAATCTGCGCATGTAACTTTTGATACTCGTACTATTCGGGATCAGTAGCTTTGTATTCAGAAATATGAATGGCAATTAAATTTAATAGAATACCTACGTACAAATCATACATAATCATAATGCAATGTATTTTATTTCTGTCCATTATCAATACAATGATGACCTTTTGAATACAAAGAGAGGATTAGACAATTCCAGATTTATTTATTGTCATTTGTAGGTTTGGTAGCACACAAAAAAAAATCTAGATTTTTTGTACAATTTGTGAGATTGGTCACGTAAGGAAAAGTTTGAAAGAAAAATGAGAAGCCTGTTGTAATCAAAAGTAATCACATGGTTCTCCGGGAATAACCGAAAATCTAGAGCCTTTCTAAGGAAACAAAGGATTGGATCTAAGATTGTGTAATCTTGCTAAGATTGCAAAAGACTCGCCACGTCAAGTTAATTTAGATCTTGTTATATTATATGTAACATTTCCTTTATTATTTTTCTTTGTGATATTTCTTTTGTTTTTATTGACATTGTAACTGACTGGCGACTGACCGTTTGGTGCAGTTGGTAGCGACCCTACCTTCTCAGCCGCTGGTCCCGGGTTCGATCCCCGGACAAGTCAAACATTTATGTGCATGAACATGTCTGTTTGACCTGTGTCTGGGTGTGTATATGTATATAAATATGTATATCAGTCATCAGGTTACCGTAGTACAGGCTCTACCTAGTTCGGGACCTGAAGACCTTGCGTGGATGTTTCTCATAAAAAAAAAACAATCTGTTTGTAAAGGCAGAGAAACAAATCTAGCTCATAAATATTAATAATCACAAAAGTAAGGCCGTATTTTTTTTTTAATCCTTTGCCTCACACTAGGCTTTCTCCTGTATCGTGGGTGCGTTTACAAACATTTAAACTCACATGCACAAACAGCCAGACCCGGAACAACTACTTGCAGGTCATACAAATATTTGTTCCGTGCGGAAATCGAACTCGCGACACGCAGCGTAGCAGTCAATCACTTAACCACCGCGCCAACCGTGCCGTCATTGTAGAGAAAATAGAGAAAATTCGAGAGGGATTAATTACACATACAGATTAATTACAGTTTATACAATACATATAGTACAAATATCATTCTTTTTAATTATAATTGGTATGCGCGTATGCTGTACGCCTTACTCAACAACAAAAAACAATACTAGAATTTAATAATAACTGGATCTCCTATAGAACAACTATTTTCTCAGACATACGAAAGCACAAAAGTTTACCGGACACGAAATGAATCTATGCTATGATCATTATTCGTTTGATTGGCTGGGAACGTGAACAAAAGATTGTTTTCCAATTCTGTTCCATATTCGAATTTTTATTGAAGTTCTAAATAAAAACGGAGAATCGCCATTTGGATATTTGTTTTGTACAATGTTGCCGTCCAAACATTTTCGACATTTTTGTATGTTAAGGGGCTGACAACAGCGAAAGTGCGGTCACTGTCGGCCTTCATAGAAAATAAAGAGAAGCGCGATGACACAAAGCTGGTAATTTATTGCAAAATATGAAGCAATTCTCTAATTCACAAAAAATCTATTGATTGGCCTAAATTATGAAAACACTATCACGTTAATATGTTGCATGAAGAGCAATCTGAAAAAAAAAACCAGAATGATTGCATGTATATTAGTATGGTTTTTAATCGCAAATTTTTTTTTTGAGGTATCTTCGTGACTATTTTCTATCATACCAAATTAGTTGTATTATGTTTTCAACACAATATCTAACTGGCATAAATCCTGAAGAATATTATTATTATTTTTTTGATTTTGTTCACTGCACTGGTTCATATACTTCTAGGCATTAGAAAACTTGTGTTTAGGTCATGTAGTCTCCTTAAAATAGATTCTTGCAAGCTTATTTTGTTTAACTTCCTTCCTCTTTGCTTTTCAAGTTGAACCGTTACTATACTCGTTCCTTTCCGATGAAAATACAATTTTATTTGTTAAAGGTGACCTTAAGCTGCTTCCGATTTTTTCACCTGAAAATGAAACTTTTTAATGTTTCGTTATGTTTCGTTAGTAGTGTTGTAATTTTTGGGTGTTTATTATTGTGTTCCTAATAAAACAAGCATTTACTATTTCAACAAGTTGTACAATTCTAGAGTTTAGTTTCCTTCATCTGAGAGATTCAGTAGTTAGATAATTAGTTTTACGCAGGGAAACTGCATCTGCCGGCAAAGGAAACACGATTTCGCACTGTTTATATCGCGCGGTGAACCTCGTTTACTCATTTTATATAAATTTAGTTATTTATTATGAGGTAAAGTTATTAGCAGCATTACTTGGAAAGGATGCTGACACCTCATTAAAAATACTAGAGTGTTGATGCAAGTTTTATTTTTAATGCAAAGTAGAACATTTCTCGTGACGGAAAGGAAAATCTTACTCAGATGTTAGTAGGGCTTTCAAATATTTTTGTAGCGTTCGGAAATCGAACCAATATGCTAACAAAAAAACAGTTACCTACTTATCCTTGTCCAATCATATCGAATGTTACATCCAAAAGATAGATCAAGAATATATCCAATCAGTGACCACAAGTGATTGAAAATATTAATGATCCTAATCTGACCTCAGTTAAAAGTACCGTTTAAAAAAAAATTTGGTTACGAACATACATAATTTTTGTTCTTACAATTTTACTCGTCAAACTTTATAGTTTGATGGCGAGAAGCGCTTCTTAACGAATACATTTTTTTTTTTTTTTTGTAAAACGACTGACCTTAAAACTACTAACAATGTTAATACTACTATTATACTACAAGGTGTGAATTATTCTTCGTTCGTCCTGAAATTTTCTCCCACATTCCATAAAAATCTTAGTTTGTCCCATATCACTATTGAAGTTGTTTTTCGTCCCAAATTACGAGTACTTTAAAGAATAAACTCCGTAATTTTGATTTCAACATACCTTTACTTAATTTAGGGTTTTGCCTTAACTTGCCTATTTAATTAAATACCTTTGGCACCAATTCTTTCCCCATAATAATTTGTTATTTTAGGTTGAACTGGTCTTTTCTGTCTTGCACTTCTTGTATTATATTTATTTTTAACAGGTACATTGAAAGGTAAGGTAAATTTCCTATGTATTTGCAGGGTATAAATTAAAGGTTAAAATTTATAATAAAATACCTACCTGATAACATAAAAAATTTGCCCTTAATTAAATATAAAAAGATTCTCTACTCACTATTAATGGAAAAATGTTATTATACTGTAGAAGATTTTATGAATGATAATAATGTTTAATATTTCTTAAGTGATAAACACTTATATGTATTCAATGTAATTTTAAAGACTTGGTAATTTTAAATGGTTTGGGATTTTTTAAGACTTTTTTTATAGTAAGTTCTTTTTAATTATAAATTGTATAAAGTTATATAGGGTAAGACTTGGTAATACGCCAACTTTTTATTTTGGGTCAATTTTTAGTCTTTTGACAAGTGGTTATCTTAATAGGAACTAAGGATACAATAATATTAATATTTTGGCTTTGTTAGTGTGAGTGCTTCAGTGGTGGGGCGTTTTGACACTTAGGGCGTATTACCAAGTTTTACCCTAGTTCATTTTCTCATGTAAGAGTTTAATTTGGCTTTCTTCTTATGTTAGTTAGTTTATTTAATTAAGTTAAATATAGTTAGTTTAATTGTTATTTTTATGATTTTGGTTTTTATTTCAATATTTGTACGCCTTCACGACAAACTATAGCGCACATTATAATAACCTAAGATCTTTATGTAAATACCAATGTCTCACAAATAAACGCTCTGATTCTGATTTTGATTCTGAGAGTTACATCAAATACATTCAACAACAAAAGCTCTCACATTTAAAACAAAAGTTTTCCATAAAAAAAGAACAAAAGCCACATTCTTTTATCATTCAAACATCATAATAGAAAAAAAAACGTGTTGCCAGCTGTTGCCATGCTGTTCTGAATTCAAAATCTAATAAATTCGGTATGTAGGTCGCATAGTGCTTGGATTACCATAATCTTGACATCAACTGACGGTCGGCTGGCACAGGAAGAGATTAAGTACCTACAATGTTGACTAAGGACTAAAATTACAATCTGTATGAGTAATTATACTTCAAGAAGTAGTGGAGCGGATATTCTTGTCGCCAGTCGAATTTATTTGTTGATGTTTTGACGTTGCATTGGTGTGTTATCCCACAGTTATTACATCCATATTACTTATACAAGTTGTGATACTTGTTTTAAGTCTTGTCAAAAACATGTCGTGTATTTAACATGTAGGTAGGTATTGACCTTTTTTTATACAAGTCGTGTTATCCCTTCCAACTTTTATACACAACAAGTCTTAAAAATAATAGTAAATGATAAATGATTTCATTTCTGTAAGTAGGTTTGTACAAACACTTTTACACGTCGATCATATTTTAAAAACTACAAGATGAGGTCGGCGTTTCCTATCTGACTACTTTGAGACGAAAGGCTGAAACAAACTCAGATGTCACAGTCTCTTTTAAAGTCCAGACAGAATCTTGGTCAGATCATGTGAAGGCTATGTAGATTGGTGTCTGAAACGGTCTTTTGAGGAATAACCATACAGATTGAGCGGACCTGTCCAGTCAGTGCACGCATTTGTCAGTAATCGTGCCGCTCAACTCAGAACAGTAGACACATCATGTTGAATACTATGTTTTATACCTTCAGTGTAAACGAAATGTTCGATTTTGGCTGAAAATTCTGCATGGATTGCACGCACTGCACGAGTAATCATCTGCCTAACTTTTTCCCAAATATTTTAGGAAAAGGTTAGGCAGACCAGTATTTTACATGGAGTGACTGCCTATATGCCCTTCACAACCCAGTTACTGGTGGTTTATGTACATCAATTGTGTCAAGTTAAATGTAAAACTGCACTAACGCAAAAAAGTTTTTTTGGCATTGCCCCACGCATTTACAACAAAGTACCTAATATTATTAAAACTATGACTAAATTAAAATTTAAAAGGGCACTAATCAAACTATTAATTGAAAAAAGTTATTACACAATTGACGACTTCCTTAATGATGATGGATCACTGACCGATTGACATGCTATTATATCATTAGACTTTTTTATTTTATTTTTATTGTGCCTAACCTTGATGACATTTAACATTTTTTTTTGTTTTTTTTGTAATTTAACTATAGATATTTAGATAACTTAGTTGACATTTGCCATTATTTTAATATTGTGACATTTTTAGTTGACATTTGCCATTAATTTATTTTATTATTGTGACATTTTTTACTCTCATCCCAACGATTTGACATTAATTTATATTTTGTATTATTTTGTTGTCTTAAATTGTTATTTAAAATTATATTAACTTTAAATATGTGTAAATTAAATAATTATATGTTTTTGCATGCCCATGTGACGGTAGAGCATGGAGAACTCTTTAAATTAAACATCTATGTATTGAATACCCATGTTTGCAAACCAATAAATGATTTGATTTGATTTGATTTGGATAGTACTGTAGTGACACAGTACCTGTCACACAGTCACCAGAAAAGCTGTTACCACATACCACCGAACCAGTTACCACATACCACATAGTACCAAGGTAGCGACTAACTGTATCAATTGTAATGTACACATAAGTAGAGGGTTTTAGAAAATATAAATTCAATTCAGACAGTACATTCAAGTTCGGTTGACCGTTTACTTCTGTGAGTAGTTTTATTTACGACAGTACCAGTACCTACAATAAGTACACTGCATACTAATAGGTAGCGACCCTTGTTAAGACTGGTTATCAGTTTTTCAGCCCTCTGACCCGTAACGACTTTCAAAGATCCACGAATGACAGCCGGGACCCATGGCTTAAAGTGCTTTCCGAAGCACGGAGGGGTCTTGGTATGTAAGGATGGTGACCCATCCACGGACCTAACGCGGCAAGGGTAGCTTAACCTAATCGATCGACCCGTACGGATGTTTTACTAAGCCGCAAGCCAACACTGCATGAGTGCATAACTAAATAACAAACGCATACAATTTCGATACTGTAGTAACAAAGGTCACAAATGAGTCCACATAAAACATACCTAAATATGTTTGATCACTTTATGGCGCGCTCTTCCTCCTAAAATAAGGCATATTTTTAATTGTTATCTACTTCAGCATGATGGTAAAGTTAGTAACGTGCCAGTATTTAAACTTGTGTGCTAAAATTGCCAAAAATTAATCCCCTCTATAAAACCGATGAAAATTCTCAGTTGAATGAGTTTCAAACTAGAAAATATGGTTGAGAGAATATTCCAGGCTAATGCTTCGACTTAACCTAATTTAATTACAGTTCCTTATTTTGAAGAACAGCACATAATTTTAGGTGTGTCTTTTTTGTGGATTGCTGGGCAAAAAGAAAATGAATTGGGACACACACAGAAACACCCGAATGACGAGTACAGTAGGTAAGCAGATGTTCATAAATAAAAAAAATAAAAAACTTTTTAATTCCTATTAATAAAGTAACATGCTATTATTAGTGCTATGTATGTCAATAATATACAAGAACGGGTGTATTGGGAGTCATATCTCTGTGATCAGCAAGGTTGACCGTGTGACATGACATAACAATTTTTATTATTTGCTCATTCAAAATGAATTGTCCACCTACCTCATCTATAGTACAGAACCAAATTATTTTCTTTTAAAATGTTCAGCCAAATGACCGCGTTATGAACAAACATGTACAAATATTTATATAAGCATTGTTACAGCGTAATACAACTGAATAAATTATTTAAAACTATGCGGTTGACCGGGATTTGAGCCACTCTCAAAATAATTATTATGAAACATAATATTATACGTTGAACAGTGAAGTCTTTTGAATTATTAACATGATCGATGGTTTTATTAATTATTTTATATTTGCTATGTGATTCCATTGTAACTAACTTCACCACCACTGCCTCTCAAAATGGTGAAGGAATAGTACATTACTGCAGCGGCCAGTAAAAGAGGCATTGATGGACGAACGTGTAAATGTGGGCCGAGGCGAAGCCGAGGCACACATACGTAAGTCCATTAATGCCTAGTTGTGGCCAAGGCTGGTACCTATAGTACCTACTTTTCTCAAATAATGCACGGAAATTAAAATACAATTACTTTTCAAAATCAATGACGAACAAGGAACAACAATAATGTTTCCCGCGTTAAAGTGTTCATTTGTTTTTTTTTTCAATAAACAGCTTTCTATTTGCAAGCCAGTTACAAATTTAAATAAAACCTTTGTTACCTCCTTGGTTGCCATGTTTCGGAGTAAAAGATCGTTCCATTTTTTAATTACACGATAGAAATTAGTTTACTATGTAATTTATTTGGCCGCTAAACCACGACAGATATGGATTTTCATACAACTTTTGCCGGCCGCTGCCCGCATGTATTTGGCTAATACAGCAATTTTGATTTATCCCGAGGAAGGTTGTCAAAATAATGCTCAAATTTTCAAGCATGTTTGAGAAAAACATCTTGAGGAAACCGGTATGTCCTAGAACCAAAAAATCGAAGACATGAATGTGTCATCTACTCGTACCAACCCGCACTGGGACTCACAGAGTGGAGGCCTGTGTCCCAGCAGTGGAAACTTTATATGCTGTTTATGCTATGTGGTTCCATACTAATATTATGAATGCGAAAGTAACTCAGTCTGTCTGTCTGTTAGTCTGTTACCTATTCACACCGGATTTCGGTTGCCTGGAAGAGATCACAGATGGCGATATGGCCGCCATTTTATGTTTAGAGGTGTTAAATGTACTATTTATAGGGTTCTACACCTCATCTATCTTATAGGATGCTAGAAGTTGGGGTTATGATTTAAACGTACATGTCTATGTTATATCAGTACAATATCACCGCTTAAATAGAAATAAATAGAGCACCCTACAAAAATAAATGAAATCCCACCAAAGTATTTATTGTTTAGTAGGTTGTCAAGACTTCATGACGCTTTCACTGTTAAAAAGTTATCGAGGAGCCAAGTCCCTGACGCTACAAACACACATTACATCTTAGTTACAATGTATGGCTTGGCCATTCCTTTGAACTATTGCACGACATAACATTAAAGACCAGAGACTTAATTTATTACCTTAAGCCGATAGGAGTGACAACCAGTCTTACCAAGGGGTATCCTATTACCCAGTAACTGGGTTGTAGGAGCCAGATAGCAGTCGCTCTATGTAAAATAATTGTAGTCAGCTGCTTCCGGTTAGACTGCTAGCCGACAGCAACATAGTTGGGAAAAGAAGTGTCTGTGTGACGGCCGCCAAACGGCCAAACAATACATTATGACCAAAATTTAAGGCTGACGTCACGCAAAATTCTGTTTCGCACAAGCAGAGCTTACCGCGCAACTAGCAATCTTATAACGTTCCGACATCAATCATCGCGCAGTAGCCCACCAGACACATCACCCGTCTAATCGGGGAATCCTCTTTTCTAAGTAGGACCCACCCTACACCCTGTTCTTCACACCTCAATACTGGTGACCTTGAGTATGAACGTCAGCGCAGCCTTCGTGCACCTACTTTAGCGTAACATCATCACCATCACTTCCTTAAGCTTTCTGGCGGCGAGTCACACTGCCAGTCAGCACCGACGGCTTCAACGGGTATCCAGAACACCAGCATGCAGTGGACGCGCATTCGTGGTCATCATCCTCAGCCTCATCAGCAACCTTGGCACAGCACACTGCACTATTGGCCGGTCAACAAGTAGGGCCTTTAAAACCTCCTCTTGGTCGACGCCAGCAGCGAGCGTCAACCAGAGAATCAAGCTGTACCATGTACGACACATTGGAGAATAACGCAGTGCCACTCCGACTCACTGGTTAATCACTGCAGACAGTTCCGACGCACCGTGAACTATGCGCACCCGGTTCCGACACTCTGGATCCTCAACTGGCCTTGGCAAGCATGGCAAGATATGTCAGCCCACTATCGACCTTCGGTCTCCGGAGGGGAGTGCAGGTGCATCTACATCGCCACATGCAAACTACGCATCCCACTGACGTCACGCAAAATCCTGCAGTGTGCAAGCCGAGTTTACCGCATAACTAGCATACAATATCGACATTAATAGTCGGGCAGTTGCCCACCACCCGTCTGGTAGGAGAACCCTCCCTTTCCTATAGAGGATGAGTGCACTTTACACCCGTACCTCATACTTCTATCATAGAGTTAAGCCTTGAAGTGTTAGGGGCTGTGCTCTACATTAAATATGATAAACTTTTTTACAGTGAAAGCGTTATGTAAGTCGTGGCAACCTACTTTTCATGAAATGTTTTTGTTTTGTATTCATCGTACGGAGCCCTTTTTCACGCGAGTCCAACTCGCACTTGTCCAGTTTTTGTTATGTAAATAATACAATACAATAAAGTATAATAATAAATAATTTACGAGTAATTCTAGTATAACACAGATTTTTCTAATAGCTACTTTAAAAGGTATCTTCAATATTTCATCACTGACGTAAATTAAGCGTTAAAATCACAAAGTTTATAGGTAGGTACTACGTATGAGTCAATACTTTATTCTTTACTAGAGCACTCACTTACACCTGTTTAAGTAAGTGCCGGGGTAAAGAACATGAATGTCGGTAAACATTTTGCTTAGTAATTTTATAAGGGCAGGAACACGAGTCATGGTTATGAGCGGCGGCGGGCACGACAGCGTAATTAAAATGTTTGACCTTTGAAAATCGCAAGACAGTGTTTGGCTAAACAAAAAAGTGTGACTAAGTGACAAATAACAAACACGCCTTGGTGAAGATTTTGATAAGCATAACCGCTCGGTCGCAGAGCGCGGGAAAAATAATCGAGCCAGATGAATGCCAGATGCGTCACCGGCGCGCGCGGCGCGGCGGGGCGCCGCTCGGCCGCCCGATAATGTAAATAAAGCATTTTTACGACTTGGGTTTGTTTGAATGGTGCTAACACTTGTGTTTTTTGTTATGGTAAGGAACGGGGCTTTAAGATAGCGGAGTTTCGTTTGAAATAGGATAGTATTTACGCAAACACTACGTACGATACGTACGTACGATAGTATTTACGTAACTTTGTTTTCAAATAAATGGTTATAGTTCGAAAAAACGAGCGTTGACCTATATTGTTTAAGGTTTTAAATACATTATGTGTATATACTTAACGCAAAACACTAATAAAACCACATAGCATTAGTACAATATGTACTATTTACGAGCGTGCAAAGTTGAAAATATTTGCCGACGGCAAAAAAATAACAATGGCCGCCAAGACAATGGAAACAAAATGTTGTTTTATAAATATAAATCTGATACGTAGAATAAAAATATTGGTACCTGTGGAAAGCTTATTTAATGCTTCAACTTTGTTATAAAAGTAGTGGTATTAGAATAACACACTGTACTAAAATAAGGATCTGAAAACACATACACGTAATAACAATAAACATGAATCGGTCAGCGCCGGTTGTGGAATAAAACCGAAATTACGTAATATTTTTTCACTCACCGACCTTGAAATCCTGCAGTAATTCACTTCACTATAATATTTATCACACACTTAACAGGCCATAGCACTTCAAACACTTGAAAACCCACTTAAAACACAAATTATTTATCATGTAAACAAAACACGCGCGAGTCCGTACGTCACTGACAAGACGCCATATTTTTTTAATTATTTGATTTTTTTGGTTGAACGCTTGTAGTGTTGTCATACATCTGAATACGCGGCTTTTAAGCACGAAATCGACTAAGCAATCGGATACAGTGTGCCACAGATGTTTTAAAAATGAAAAATTGAATAAAGTTTATCGGATTTCGATTAATTAAAAGGTTACGCGAGTGGACGCTAACGTGCGGCGCCACTTTCTATGCGGCGACTTTGGTCACCTCATCCACTCCGAGGTAAACGGCCTAGTTTAGGTGTTAGTGGTCCTTCGAATTGTGTTCAATTGCAGAATTGTACTTACTGTTTACCAAAATCATTTTGTAAAATATTTTTGTGTCAATAAAGTTTTTTTTTTTTTTTTTAATATACATATTCCTGCTAGTCCATTTATGGTGCGTTTGTTACTGTGTACTTTATATAGGAATCCTAGGATCTTTGGGATCTTAGGAGATGCAACTTGTTCCACTTAGGCACTTGGCATATTTTCCTAAGTTTACCTAGCATAACTTAACTACTTACCTTTGACTTCGAAGCCAATGTCATAAAATAGCCAAGTCAAACATTTTACTTTTGCACACAAACAGATGCACGTTTTGCCTTAATAAATAACACAACTGTTGTCTAGCATTTGTTAAATATTATAAATGTAGTGCGCATAACACACGATGAGTTTATTTTGAACACGGCAACGAAAAAACGAGGATTTTTCTCGGCTTTATTCATGGGCGTTATTATTCGTCAAACCGTCGGTCGAAACTCCGCTCGTATGAAACCTTGAACCCAACCTTTACATTTTAATGTCGTCGATAAAATTAGGGAAATTGCGTTTGCCTCGTTTCGCTTATATTATTGCTAACTTAATAACATAATTTTCGAGTTTATTTATGTGTATGGTAATATTTTTAGTGATAGTTGGTTTTTAATGCATATTAGGTCCTTACTTATGAAATTGGCGTTTTGTCAAACTGGCCACTTTGATCTCAAATATCTGGCGTTTGGATGGAATTCTTAACAATTCCAAATTCAAATGTATTTTAAAGAAGAACGGCAGTGTCAGTGTCGCTATATTTGAGAAACGAGCCTAAACTAAATTATATGCATTTTATAGATCAAGTTCAGTAGTTTATTTTCCTGATTAAAGTTTTTTTTTAATTTTGTTGGAAAAGAGAAAAAAAATGTAAATAGATATTTTTGTTAAATCAGAAGTAAAAGTAGCAATTACTAAACGTAAAATAGCGTTGTTGAAGTAGTCATTGCCATTTTCAGTAGAATAATACATATTAGTAGAATGTGATTGTTGGCTGGATGGTTAAAAACTAAAAATCGTTTTATAATAACATTATGAACACATTTTTTCTTTTTATATTAATAGAAATTAATGAGATTGCAATATTCCAATCTTAACTGTAAACCGTATTCTTAAGTAATTAAAGAAAACATAACATAATCGTTAGTTTTTACAGTTAATACCTGGCAACATTGAACAATGTATTTCTGACAAGTGACAACTGTCATCAGTGATCTGTCACAGTTGTCGTAACTCGTACGTATCTTCCGATTTGTTTGGCGTCTGTTATTTGTTTACTTTCCAACTCATTATTGTTTACTTGCATTGTTTATTCCGCGTTCAGTTGAGCTTTCGAGTTCCTGCGTGTTGAATACTTGTGATAGTAAACACTTTTTTTGAGACAGGACTCTATTTGTTATTATAAACATGTCTCGTTCTAACGTTCGGTGTATTAACTGCGAACTTCGGTTGACGAGACCACGACATCGTCTTTCAAACGAAAACGTAGATCGAAAACCCTGATGAACAAGGCTAGGGACATATTAGCTCAGGAGTATGTGCCTCAACATTTGGGTCTGCATCATATAAGCCGGAGTAATCTTATTAGTAAAAACTCGTATATAGCAAATCATTTATATGGCAGACCTGATCTCCCACTGGAAAGACAAAATACTATTGTTATCTGTGATGGCACCTATGTTTATGCCCAAAAAAGCTCAAATTATTTATTTCAAAAAGAGACTTATTCCCTGCATAAGTATCGAAATCTCATAAAGCCATTCATGATTGTATGTTGCAATGGATACATCCTGGATGTTGCAGGGCCATATTCTGCCACTACTAACGATGCGTCGATAATGATAGATTTGATAAATAAAGACAGTTTTTTGGATTTTTTTAGAGAAGACGATGTGTTTATTCTCGATAGAGGCTTCCGAGATAGTGTAGACGCTATACATCAGCGTGGCTTCCTCGCCCATCTACCAGAAACCTTGTCACCAGGTCAGTTTCAATTAACTACACTGGAAGGGAACAGGTCTCGCTGTGTGACAATAAATAGATGGGTTGTGGAAGCCGTTAATGGCAGAATCAAAAGAGACTTTAAAATATTCAGACATGAATATTTTAATCGTGCTTGCCCTCACATGATGAAAGACTTCTCCATTGCAGCAGCACTGCATAATGCATTTGCCACAATGTTTGTGGATCCAAGTAATGCGGAACAAATAGTCAATATTATAAATGAAAGGCTTTTCGCAGACAACACATTAGCAGAAATAGTACAAGAAGAGAATTTGAGTAGAAGGAACTCTATGTTTATAACGATAACGAGTGCAAATATTGTGTTCCCTAACCTGTCTATAGAAGAATTGGTCCTCTTTGCTTGTGGCACTTACCAAATCCGACAAGCTAGGTCTTATATAGGTGAACAGTTGCGTTTCCATGGCCTTTACACAATAGAGGTTTGCAGAGAGGACCATGTCAATTTAAGCAGGTTAGGGGGAATAAGCTCTTATTTGATTCGAGCAAAAGTAAAGTCCCGGCATGTGTCACGAAAAACTTACTGTTTTTATAACAATCGATCACATCCATCACCAGATATTGTTGCAATTGCATTATTGGTTTGCGCACTGTGGGATGTTGCTCTCACGTAATGAGCATAGTGTGGTACCTGGGTTATGCGCGTCACCAGGATAATATAACTCCACCTGCACAGTTCCTTGACCAAGTTTTACTCAGGCTAGATACATGACTGATAAATAATAAATAGTATTTTAAATATTTGGAAAAGTGTGTAGTTTCATTTCATCAATTTCATCATTATAACATCCTTTATTATCTACCTACCTACCTTATTGCTGGACCTAGGCTTCTCCTAAAGCTTGGGAATGCCAAGCTTACATATACATACATATATAATATACAGAGATGGCAAACAAGTATAGGTACGGTTCGCATGATGTTCCAGCAACATCAATAGGCATACCTAACCTTTTGGTGTAGGTTACATGTACATCCTATCCGTTTCGCCTCAAAGGAAAAACGCTATTATACTTATGACATGTACCTACGTTTTATTCTTAAATGAAATAATCTGCTCATTAATACACATTTCCCAACACACATAACCTCACCTACATGGTAAATCTTTGAAACGATTTTCTGTCAAAATCCCGTTACAAAAAAATATGCTATGATTACACTTTATGTTAGTAGGCCTTAGATCTATCTCTTTCGGGTGTTTTTACTAATGCACGCGAAGTATAAAGGCGACACTCAAAGTACATGGGGTTTTGCCAATCTTCTTTAGGCTTGTGTATTGTGTTTCTAATTTAGTGATTTATTTGTTTTCGCGCCATTTGATGTTCTTTGACATCGTTCTGTTCACAGTATGGAAAACTTAAAATATCGGATTATTTGCGAATACGAGTTCCTCCGTGGCACCAGCGCTGCAGAAACCTCTCGAAGGATTAATGTTGTGTATGGGGAAGCTACCGTAAAAGAAAACATTAATCTAAGGTACTTTTACAGGTTCCACATTAAATTATTTTGACTAGGCTACAATATTAGTCATCCAATTGTTAAAATAAAACATTAATGGCCAAGTATTACCTAACATACAAAATCTTAATATTCAAAGCACCAAAAAACACACAAGTTAATGTCTCGTACCTAATTATTTTAAGCACAATGTAGCTAAAAAGTTATTCCAACAGTAAGTAACATTGTTTGGAACTTTTAGTCAAGTAGTTAAGTTTATAGGAGCTACATTAAAATTTAATTATCATTTCCGTACTTCATCCTTATCCTGGTTTCAAAAACTTGTAAATATACTTAGCTTGAAGTTAAAAGTTCTTTTACCAATCCCGCGTCATTAGCAAAGTATTATAGTAGTTAGTTATAATCAGATTATTGTTAGAACATGATCGCGTAACAAACATACAAAAAAAACATACAGTCGAATTGAGAACCTTTTTGAAGTCGGTTGATAAAACAAATGAACAAACAAGATGTATGTAAGGATCGTAGCAGGTGGCGTTCTGCAGTTCCTGCCTTCCTCCATGAAGAAAAACCGTGAGTTTAGGTATATAATATTATTCTTTATAGTTTCATAAAACAGGTCTAAACAAAATACAGCAAAGGTATTCAACAGGTTTATGTAGGCTTACAGAATTTAGTTTTTAACAATTGGATTGCATTTCCAGTAATTATTTGTATTATTCTTAGATGTAACAATAAAGATGAAGATTAAATTTTTGTAGAACAGATAAACTACTTGCTGCTTAAGAATAACAGGTGACTCGCAATAATATATTATAGTCATTTAACAGCATTATAAAACCAACTTAGGCATGAATGCTCCGAGGGCTAGGCTAACGTCCACGTACAAGAATTTTTGCAATCTTTATGACTTGGATATCTTCAACGACCATTCCAAACGTTTAAGATCTAAGATTATAAATGAGAGGAAGACTGAAGACAAAATAAAACAAAAAAAAAAAATTGACAATGTTTATGTTGATGAGAGTATTCTCTCTGCTACCGAGATTTTAGCTAGAGCTTTAGTTTTTTTGTAACGTGAATACTGTGTTTTTTTATCTTCTATTTTGTTGTGAATGCTGTGCACGTCTGTAATTGACGTAAACACTAATCTGTCTGCTCTGTTCTCTTTTATTTGTAAATGTTTGTGTTGTTGATGTGCCTTATAATTAATAAACAGCACAATAGGTGTTATAGAGGTACGAGGAATGGGTGTAAAGTTCACTCATACCTCCATAGAAAAGGGAGGATCCTCCAACCAGACGGGTGTCGTGTCTGGAAGGCAACTGCCCGACGATTGATGTCGGGAAGTTGTATATGTGCTAGTCGCGCGGTAAACTCTGCTTGCGCGATGCAGGATTTGCGTGACGTCAGTATGACGCGCAGCTCGCCTGTAGTGATGTAGATACCGCTACATTGTCAAGCCAACAGATCGCGTTAGAAACATCACCCTACTCTCCAGAACAAAACTATCGGATGTTGGAGAAAAAGCAGCCAGACTGAAGTGGAAGACGACTGGTCACGTCCCACGAATGCACCCGGAGATATGGGGAATGATCATCACTCACTGGACGCCTGAAGGAGGATATTGCCGTCGAGGTAGACCACGACAAAGGTGGTGTGACGAACTAGCCATGTTTGCGGAGCCAACATGGCCACAGATAGCAAAAAATAGATAGGCAAGGAAAGACAAAAGGGAGTTTTGCCCAGCAGTGTGACAATAAATAGGATAACAAAAAAAATGTGCAGTTCACACGTGATGAAGTAAAACATTCAAAAATGTTGTATAATGTATTTTATCTCATTCTCGCGCACGTTAAATCTTATAGACGTACGTTTTTATCTCTTTTTAATGTCGCTTTTTCGTTTCATCGACTTTCAAATCACACAGGGTGAATAAAAAATAAAAGATTTTGCCACTTAAAAAAAAGCCTTGGGGGATTCGAGGCGTAATGTTGTGTTTATTTACCTAATAAGATGAAACAAAATAGCTGTCTACAAACGTACCGCAGACACAAACAGAATCGCACGAGTACCTAATCTATCTGAAGCATATCCTATCACGTCATTGCCGTCTATTATGGTTTGTCTTAAAATCCGACTGACAAACTCTATTTTTGTTAAGGATTTGTGTGTTACTGGCTGTAAATTTCGCTTTGACAGGCATATAGCAAGTAATCTATGGTCTGAGCATCGGTATTATTTTACTGCTAACCTTCTTTTGGCAAGTTGCCAGTACTAATCGGTTTTATTCGTTTTCCATCCCGTGCTGTGACGAGCAGCGCTTTTCAAGATAAAAAAAAACTAATAACGCTGACTTCATTTGATGAGGCATCAGAAGCGAGACTAAAAATATGAACAACATATTTTATTTAGAAACTAACTGTTTGTATGTTGCTCATTGTATTTTTTTTTCGACTTAGAAATATTGACGATGAACACCTGGGAGTCCAGCGACCGAACGAATGATAAAACTTGCCTAGCGCATTTTTTGCAGTATTATTTTTATTGCAAACCACATAATACATATTCAGCCTATAATGTTTCCACTGCTGGGACACAGGCCTTCTCTCTGTGAGAGGGCGTAGGCCATAATCCATCACGCGGGCCCAGTGCGGGTTGTTGGTCTACGAATTTTGGGCTATAGCAAATGGTCGGTTTCCTCACGATGTTTTTCTTCAACGTTTTGAGAGCCAGTGCTGATGAAATATATAACCCAAAGTAACGCGCCTGCCTAGGTTCGAACCCACAAATCGACAAATCTTAAGTCGGGGCCGTTACTACTGAGCCACCACACTGCTGTACTCGCTTGTGCACACCACGTAAAATACAATAATAAACTAAAGCCAACGAGACGAAATAGATTTCATGCTTTGGGATTAAAAACTTTAAATTAATCAAGTATGGTTCAGTTACCATTGCAACTAAAATTATTTTATGCCGTTATCCATAGTTTTTTTCAATCAATAATCTACTTAGACTACCTGAGTTTAAAGTTTATATTTGTGTTACAATTTTGTGTATTTATCTCGTACCGTTGGCCTGAGTTTACTTAGGTACGATTCTGTTTTGTTTTTGTTTAGTTTTCTGGATCCCTAAACGGGGATAAACCTGACTCCTAATACCTACGTAATTAGGTATATTTTATAACCTACGTCTTTTTTTACCAGTCCGATGAATCCTAGCTTAGACCCAAGCCTCAGGGTTATTATTACATAACCTTTAGAAACTCATTCTATTTAAATTACTTTAACAAAATATGAACGTAGGGACTCGTAGGTACAGCCAATGAAAAAAGTGGTCAAAATATTTATGTTTGTCATGTCTAGTTAGTTAGTTAGTAATTTAATTTAGTACCTAGTGTCAATAGTTAGTTGTGGTACCTGTATATTGTATTAAAGGTAAACATTAATGTCTACGAAATATTACAACAGTTTTTGTCATTAAATACATTATTCTACGAATGTGTCTTATTCAATTTCGTAGTTGATCGGGTCAAACTTTACAATTTTCAAGAGAAAAATAAAGAAATGAATATATTAAAAAATGCGAGCATGATAATTATACAGAGTTGACACGACAGAGGGGCTTTCCTTTAAACTGCCTATACAAGGTACCATTTTTAAGCTCTGTGCCAAAAATCTATTAAATAGGAGCAGTGCAGCAGTTTAGTCGCAAATGATGTTTTTAAGTTTTTGCCCCGTTTTAACAAGATGTATCTTTCCTAACAGCTGATTATGTCTTACGCAAGTCACAAGTACAACTAAATATTTTCGCTAAAAAGATGGCAATGCAAACAAGGAAGCAATAAATACACACGCACTTGCACTTTCATTACAAAGGGTGGTTGCATAAATATTAAATATCTTACATATCGGAGTCAAAACAACCTTGCAACGCAAGTTGTTTGAAAAAAAAAAACTCATTTTAGGTGCTTTTCATTTTTATACCGTAACGAATTAATACTAAACACGTATAATATACGTAGTGTAATTTAATGCCCCTCTGTCATATCATCTCTGTATTTGTAAACCTGGAAAAAAATATCAAAAGAAACTGGTTCCATCTCGAATTATTAATCTGTGTTACAGAAAAATGCATAAGAAAGGTTGTAGAAAAGTATTTGTCCTAAACCTTGAACACACAGTGACTAATATTATTTTTATCTTTACATATCTCAGGAACATGAAGTCCCGGACCTTTGGAAGGCGTACGAGGGGCCGAAGCCTACCCGCAGTAGCATGTTAAAAGTTTTTCGACGATTTTCCCTCTTCGGACTATGCAAGTTGTTTCCGGGGTGGAAAATCCTCATGGATGTCCGCCGCCCTGGGGCGGACGGCGGGGTCTGTCAGACTCTTACTGACTAAAAACCACCCCGGTGTTCCATCTCACACCTACGCCGGGGGTCGCGGGAACGTACGATCCTTCCGCAACCCCCGACTGGTGCCGGCCCGCCACTGCGGCCCTCTTCGGGTCTGGGGGGGGAGTGAGGTGTTTGACTCCCCCCGCGACGTCTAAGAGAGGCGCGCGTGGAACACTACGCGCCGCCACCTCGGGTCCTGATGTGTGGGGGGCGACGGACGATGCAAGTGCACCCAAGGACAACCTCCAGTTGGTGTGGGACTATTGCAGGATATGGAAACAAAGACTATGGATTTGGGTAGGTTAAGTGGACTGGTAGTCTAGGACTATGGGAAGACTATGGCCCCTGCTTGACCAATGTGTTATATAAAACACACATAACATGGCAGGGGGTGACTTGCAACTTGCAAACTTAATAATGGGCCCCAAAAACAGTCGCTAGTAGTGTCGTAGCGACAAGGGGGCAATATGTCTTGAGGTGCTTATGAGGAGGGGAGGTATTCCACGGCTATCAGGACCGCCCCGGATGTACGGTAAAGATCCCAACCAGCAAAAAACACTTCCTTTCTCCGAGCACGTTTGCTTTTGCGAATCTCCACTCAAGCCAACCAATAAAGGCAAGAAAGAGGTGGGAGCTCTGTTCGTTCCAGCTGTTCGTCATTGTTCATTCCAGCCGGCTAACAGAGGTCAGCCAGAGGTGAGAAGACTTCTCTCGGGAGATAGGGTCCGTGGGGTCACTACTGCCAACAGCTTGCCACATGCTGCCCTGGGGGTTTCTTCATCTCTCTTGCTCTGGTTCCTAATCCTAGACCTGTTTCAGCAAAGTAAACTCTACCGGTACAAACCTAGAGTTCAGGAGCGCGCAAGCCGCACCACGACTTCAACTTAGAGATATGGTGGTGGGGTGATTTTATTATTATTATGTGATTATTATTTTGAAATATCAATAGCTATGCATAAAAATATCATTATTTTGCTATGCATAGGAGCGAGTACCTATCAGTTAGTAACACGATGTTCGTACTTATAAGCAGTATAATATACTGCTTATAAGTACGAACATCGGTATATTATGTTGAAGTGTACACACTATTCACAATACACGATTTTTGTTGAGTACCGGAATTTCCCTACGATAACCGCCAGATGTTACATTCTGTAACGTTCCCAGTGGCCTGTAAATACGTTACATAAGTTTAAATATACGTCAAAAATGACGTCACTATAACCACGCTCGTTAAAGTATGGTCGGGGT